>OY725332.1:35444631-41342131 GCA_963242795.1 Inga leiocalycina
TAGCTCATCCTTGGCCGCAATATCTTGTGACAAAAGGGACGTGAAATGGTTGTATGACAAGTTGCATCATGTTAATGATTCTCATATGAATTGGGTAGTCATAATGTCTTACTAGAGGCTACTTGTGACTTGTGGGTTAGTACCGTTATTGGCCCACTGCTAACTTTGTATGGGCCTACAGGGTCACACACAAGAATATCCTAACACGAGCTATAATGTCCAGGTTCATTGCATCTAAGATGTGTCTGAGATTCAATGAATATAATTTTTAATCTAAGGTGGATGAATTTTATACATATATATATATCATATAAAATTCATGAAAATAATAATAATATTATTATGTAGTGTTAGTTTCAGATTTAATTTTATTTGATAAATTAAATGACTAACAATGACAGAGATATAATATCTTAGATTTAATTTATAAAAGATAAAATAAATCTATTTTCATTAGCTCTTTATTTAGATTAAATAATAGGTTAAATTAAAATTGTTGGACATATTTAATTAAACCGAATTTAATTAATTAGCTCTTCAAAACAATTAAGTGTTAACTAATTTCAAAATGAATTAAGATTAATTTTGAAGATCCAATCTAGCCCTTATTAGTTATAAAAAATGAAAGGTCAAGATAATCCTTGTATGAATGAGAAATAAGGAGCTGCAAGAAAACCCTAGGGAGACATTGGAGGCGCTAGCACGCAATCTGTGTTGGAATCGTATTTGTTTGGATACCTGTAGAGGGAGCTGATATGAGGTGTTGGCTCCTAGAGATTGAAAAAGCAAAGCGCAAAAGGTACCTTTCTTTCTAACTCTATTTAAACTTTATTGATAGATCCACAATTGAGATTGGTGAACTTTTACAATTTTAAATTTTAGCTGTGCCAGCCAATCCTAATAGTAGCATCAGAGCTAGGTCAATTATGCATTTAAATTGAGTTTATGTTCTATACATGTGATATATATGGGACATATATGTATGTTTATAAGAAACGTCCGAATATGTAACTGATCTAGTTAATACAAAAAGGAATTGTTTAAAAAGATTTGATCTTGAAATCATGTTTTGATATTCATTTTGGAAGACATCTGTTCTTCTATGATTTTTGTTTTTGGATACTGCTATATATATGCTATCTGGTGAAATTGTTTCGATTATATGCTATTGCTGGTTTCACTGCTGGTTTCATGATTTCTTTTCTAGATTAGATTTGAAATTGGAATTTGAGGTTTTATTTCGAATTGTTTCTGTGATTTTGGTCTGGTTTGATATTTCAATTTTGTGCGAAATCAAGTCTCAGATCTTAATTGTAAAACATTTTTTCATAAAAGCTTGCACCAAAATCATGGTCAAACCTTAAGATTGCATGAAATCATTACCTGAGCTCATAGCTTGTAGTAATTTAGTTGGGTTACTCATGGGTTAGGAGTCGGGTAGGGTTTTGTGTTACTTAAACCAATTTTTTTATGCCTAAAAGTGTTTCAGGCCAAGACATTTATTGCTTTTCATAACGCAATATAACTTAATCACAACATTTATGACTTTTCATATTATATAAATTGTTGCTTATTATGGTTCATTTTCAAATTTATATGGGTATGGTAAACAACATGGATTTAGTTTTTACAAGGGTTGTAATATTTAAATATGGCCTGCATGCCGTACCTTCCTCTAAATAGTCTCAATGTACATTCTCTTCTCATCTCACCCCCTCTCGTATGTTTAAATGAGGTTTCTCTCAATGTATTTCCTTTTCTTATTTACAGAAGTCCTTTCATTGGCTTAGGAGGATTTTAGGTTAGGTGAGCAATGTTGTGTGACATTTAAATTATGCTTTTGATGAGATCATTACATGCATACTTTTGCATTTATATGTACTTATTTGTATGAAGTACGACCATGATTGCATTCATATAAACAAAAATAATTAATTGTGCCCTCAAAATCAAATCTTAAGGCATAATGCCATTAATTAATGAATACTTGTCAAAACCTAGATTGCTCAATTGTAGGAACCACTGAAGTAGATGCATTTGAGTTATCTTGATGAGACAAGCATAAGTAATGGTATTACTCACAAAATTCATTATTGTTTTGACTTAACTAAGATTAACAAAATAGTTTTGGATCTCAAGGCATTAGATGGGATTAAACCTACCGGATTATATGATGATCAAATCCCATAAAGATCTAAGAGTTACATGTGATGTAATTGGTAAAGAGGTTACTGTTAGGATCAGTAGGCACAGCAGAAGAATTTTAAAAATTTTACCTATCCTAATCGAGGATCTATCAACGGCGTTTAAATCGAGTTAGAAAGAACTCGTACCTTTTTCAACTTAGGGTTTTCATGATCTCTAGGAGCCAACACATCAGGTCTGTTCCCTCTACCGGTATCCACACGAATCCTCTCCAACCGAGACTACGTGCTAGCACCTCCAATGTTTTTAGGGTTTCCCTTGCGGCTCTAAATTCTCATATGCGTATGAGTATATCTGCTCTATCAAGTTTATAACCTTTGATGGCTATATTCAAATTTCAAAATTAATCAACAATTAATTATCTTGAGGAGCTAATTAAATAAATTAAGTTTAAATTAAATCTGTCCAACAGTTTTAATTTAACCTATTTATTTAATCCAAATAAAGAGCCATTAGACTTAATTTATGTTCATAAATTAAATCTGAGATACTATATCTCTATCATATTAGTTATTAAATTTAATATATCTTAATAAATTAAATTTAAAACTAACACAATATAATAATATCATATAATATATATGCATATACAATATATAAGATATGTATTTCGAAAATATATATCTATATAAATTATTAACTAATTTTATATTATATATATAAATATAAAATTCATCCACCCTAAATTAAACATTATCTCATGTTGGGTCATTCTTGTGTGCGACCTTATAGGCCCATATGAAGTTGGCAGTGGGCCAATAACTATACTAACCCAAAAGTCACAAGCGGCCTCTAGCAAGACATTACGAATACCCAAATCATATGAGGATCGCTATCACGATGCAACCTGTCATACAACCATGTCATGTCCCTTTTGTCACACAATATATCGATCAAGGATAAGGCATGGATAATGTCATCCTCTTGTTCTTGACCTTTACTTTCTCGATTCCTCAGTAACCTAACAATAGAAATGGAAACTCCTGTCCATTGTGGTATGGACATACATTTCTTAGACTCACTCATCGAGGGGCCCAGTAATATCTCTACTAATATGAAGGACAAATTCCATCTTGATCATTCATATTCCTCTGCATGAAAAACCACCAAGCCTGATCATAGCCTTTATCATCACTCGGTCAAAAGTGACTTTTGACTAGTTCAAAGCTTAGCAACTCTCATGTAGGAATCCATGATTGTAACCCCCTCAGTAATTATATCCGAAATAAACGATTAAAGTGAAATAGAGACCAATAATAAGCAAATAACAAATTGCAAACCCATCTACCAGACGGGGTTTTCATAAATGCCTTTCAAAATCATTGATAACTTGGTCTCACAGTCACATTCCGAATACAATTACTACGCGGAATATCACATTCATGGGAAATCAGAGTACACAATATAATCCCGGCAATCCCGGGTTCCATACATTAACTCAAAGCCTTATAGGGCATATTCGCCCCTACAAGCCCTCATATGGGGATTACACAAATTCTCATATCAAATACATACTCGAATATACATTCCAACCTACACAATTATATATCCAAATATACTTAATCCCAATCATGCATTGATAACCACCTATCACAAGATTACAACCCGAACGAGTCCCGTCGCCTTTGATTGATTACTCCATCCTCGATCCACCTACCCTGTCTAAATTGTTGGTAGGGGAGGGTGAGATTCGAGAGAATCTCAGTAGGATAACAATATCAAAATGCATGTATGATAGATGTTTAATGCATGACATGCTTGCATCACACAACTCATGATAACACAATGACAATTTGCAAGCTCAATGCTTCGAACAATATACCTATGGCCATAGCATAAATTGAAACATAGCTTCAAATTACACATAATTATGCAAAGCTAAGACATGCACCAACACACTAACACATATATCAAATACAAGCAGAAGAGATATGTTCCCTACCTCCAGTCTTTTCTCCTCGATTTACGTGCCAGCAACTCGGGGCTTCACATTCGATCCTACAATGTCAAATATACTATTTAGACACTTCCATAGTGTTTCTGGGGGTTATATGATTCTATCTTGAAAATTTACCAAAATACCCCCGGGACCCCGGCCCGGCCCCGCCGTACCCGGTCCGGCTGTACTTTTCCCGAAATTTTGACATGGGCTATTCTGACATATTTTCGCCCAAGGAATCCATTTCCGGACTCGGAATTATCAAATTCAATGTCAAATTACGAAATTGCCCTTGGCAGCCCTACTTTTAGGGTTTTAGGGGCGTTTCCGTAATTATGCTTTCTCGGCCTTTTCCGAAAAAGTGCCCAACTGTAACCCCACCTAATTTTCCCTCCTGAACTCAATGGAATCATCAAATCATTGAAAATCCAACTCTAAGACCCATTTATAGCCCAGACCGAAATATACAAATACTCCGGGGAAAATTGGGGTTTTTCGGTTTCGGCTCCGTAAACGCGTTCCTTTCTACTCCTAACCACTTTATTGACTATCCCATTAGGTTAAAACTACCATTTAGTATCAATTTGGGCAGCATAACAGCCCCTACAACCCATTTCCATAAATTAAAACCAACGGCAATCCGGCGAAATTTCACCGATTAAATTGCCCACAGTAGCTAGAATAGTCAATATACAAGAGTTTGGAAGTTACCTCAAGCTCCCACTAGCTTTTCTCAAAGATGGCTGAAACCCTAGCTCTCTTGAACACCAAATTTGAGCTTCCAACCCTTGAATCACATAGAAGAATAGCTTAGGAGTGGAGTTATACGCGTTAGGAGCAAGATCGTCGGAGAAATCGGCTTACCTTGCGAGATTTCTCCTCTTTCTCTCTCTAAGAGCTCTCAACTTTCTCTCACAAGTTTCAGCTGCTGTGTGCGACAGAAATGAGCTGAAGAAGATGAGCAATTTGATTAATAATCCATGCTGACATCATCTTTTAATGAGATGATGTCATAATTCCCATTTTCGGATTTTCTGGCAGATTTTCTGCCCAAACTTTGAAAAATCATAACTAATTCTAGAAAAATCGAAATGAGTTGATCCCAAAGCCAAATGAAAGGTATTTAAGTCCTCTTCATTGGAAAAATATGATCCATTACTAGAAATCACCACAAAATTCCAGAATTACACAAATTTCATCACTGCCCCAAAACAGAGTCCATTTTCGACCTCAAACTTTGGACAGTCATATCTCCCAGTTCCCAAAACGAAATGGCACAAATTATATGTCCATTTTGAAGCTTGGGATGTGAACTTCAAGACTGGAAAGTTTCATAATTTTCTGACATCATTTGCCTAGTCAAAACATCCACACGAGAAGACTGCCCAGACAGAATTCACACTGGACAGCATTTCCAATTTTTTGCAACCAATGTGTCCAATCCAATTTAAATCAATTCCAATGATTAAATACCACAACATGACACCATTTCCATCACAATATCCCATTCAATTCCTCCCTCTATTCTAAGTCAATTTGGATGTTAATCCACAATTGAACTCAAATACAGGGTTTTGGCGTTGCTCATAACACAAGCGACTACAATCCACTTTATATTCTCTAAAAGGGTTCATTAATCACTAACCACGTCCATTTTTGTAGTCATTAAACCCTAATCACAATTTAGGATCTTGCTAAACCGGGGCTTAGCAATCCACTAATCTCAGGCTTATTCTCTAGCCTCGAGTCTCAAAATTCGGGGTGTTACATTTCTCCCCCCGTTCAATAAATTTCGTCCTCGAAATTTGTCATACCACTTAATCCACAAACTACGGATGCTTCTTCACGACAGCTTCCGTTTCACAATTCATGTCACATTGGATGGTCTCCTCTAGATCACCCACACACAACCGATAAGCCATAAATCCGATTCGCGCAAGAATCTCAAACAATAAATGCAACTCAGTTGCCACAAATTACAATCGGCCCATTTCACGATTGCCGCACAAACATAATCACCTCACGATTATTAAACAAATACAATCGTTTCCACATACGATTGTTACCAAAACTCTATGATCACCATCCACAATACCTGGAGGCTCTAAATCATGAGCCATATCATAAAATCTCAGCAGTTGGGCAGCATAGGCCACCACACTGCTCAGCTCAATCTGGTTACCCCTTCCGGGAGTAACCATCACAACCTCAATACATCAAACGACAGCCTCAGCTGTATACACAAACATTCAGCTTCTGCTATATCCACTTTCATAGCTTTACCCTCACCCGTACACCCACCAGTAACTCCACTAGTGGTAACCGGGACTTTTGGTATCAACCACAATATCACATCTGTATCAACTTTCATGGTGTCGCCCTCACCCGTACACCTACCAGTGACTCCGCTAGTGGTAACCGGGACTTTTAGGTATCAACACAATATCACATCATCTGGTCACTTTGGAATCTCAATTTCTTTTATCCAAAGTACCTGACCGTAATGGCCCACCTAGAGTCTCAGTCTCTTCTATCCAGGCGCCTTTTATTGTCACAGCCCCCTTAATGGGTGCCCACGCTTCCGCTGCGTGGCTGGCTCCCACATCACACCAGTCCGATGGATGCCCGTGGGTTACCGGACTCACAATTTTATTGTCACAACCACCCCGGTTTTACCCCCTCTAGGGATGCCCCGTGCCGGTGGTGCCCACCCCGGTTTTACCCCCCGCTGGGGATGCCCCGCGACGGTGGCTAGGTTACTCAATTATTGTTACACCCACCCCGGTTTTACCCCCTCTAGGGATGCCCCGTGCCGGTGGTGCCCACCCCGGTTTTACCCCCCGCTGGGGATGCCCCGCGACGGTGGCTGGGTTACTCAATTATTGTCACACCTACCCCGGTTTTACCCCCTCTAGGGATGCCCCGTGCCGGTGGTGCCCACCCCGGTTTTACCCCCCGCTGGGGATGCCCCGCGACAGTGGCTGAGTTACTCACATTTCACCCAGGACTCACAAGAAAATCCACTTCCTTATCAAACGTACATTGCAGACTCTAATTTTACGCACCGCCTTTCGGCCTAGGGTCAATACCGGTGCAACCAACGTGGTGGCTAGCCAGGCTGGCCATGCCGGGGTAGTGCCCTCAGAATAGAGAAGCCCCGATCATGTAGTCGAATTAGCCATCCGCTGAATTAGCTCTGCTCTACTACACAACAATACCTCAGTCCCAGCTTATTTACAACTGTCGCAGATTCACAATCACACTTCACTCTCATCCCCTTTCTCCGCCGGGAAGACACACAGTCTTTACCCGAACCGTTGTTAGCTACTCAGGGACTATTGACGTTGCAGTGCATACACATAGCCTTATAGCTCATATAGCTATCTGGCTTTCACAAATGGCCCGTCGGCCTTCACAAATAGCCTGTCCCCCGTATAACCACCGCCCTGAAGGCACGGTCCTCCGACATAGGAATCACCCCATGCGGCAGCAGGTGAGAGACTCACAATGCACAATTGCAACAAGCTGGAACCAGGCATATTAACAACTTCACCTTCAATATCTCAAACTCTTTTCATGTACTGGAATCCTTCAAGACCCCTTTTCACAATACAACTTGACCCCGAAGTTTTACCTCCCGAAGCCATCACTAACGCATTGTACTTTCTGCAAATTCGAGCTTCTGCTCAACACAATTCTCAAACATATCACATTCATCACGCTTCCGCTGCACACTCTGAGGTCAATCTCCTCATCTGTGCTTTAACAATGTCAAGTTGATTTAACAGGAGTCCCATAAGAATCTCCCACCACAACTGACAACATTCACAACATCTATTCATCTGCGTCAAACCTTGGCCCGATTCAACTTGAATCATTTAAAGCCATAACCAGCACTTCGTTGAGATCCCATACTCCCAACGTTCCCAGAGCTCTACTCTACGATTCAACGTCACGGTGATTGCTCTCGACGGTTCGTTATCAAGGCGGCTACACACTAGGGTTCATCGTCACGGTGGCTCCACTCTAGGGTTCATCGTCATGGTGGCTCCACACTACGGTACTGTACCTGATGCTTCACTCAGTCACCTGACTGGTCAGCCCCTTCGGTCAGCATCCTCCGTAGGTAGCCCTTTCCAATCAGATCTCACCGTAGGTAGCCCTCTCCGATCAAATCTCACCGTAGGTAGCCCTCTTCCATCAAAACTCCCCGTAGGTAGCACTCTCCGATCCGAATCCTCCATAGGTAACTTTTCAAATTCAAATTCTCTGCGGAATCACTTTTCCCTATGCTAGATTAACACTAGCAACCTCAGGATACCTGATACACATTTCAATGCCAATCTAGTACCACATCCTGGTACCACGGACCATATAGGTCATATCAACCTCCTAAGGACCAGCTTGACTATTGAGTCTGATCCTTGGATCACAATTCATCTTTCAAACCTTCAACCTCAGTTGAATTGGGAAATCACTTCCCTCCAATCCACGGAGCATCATCAACTCCAACTCAAATTCATCATTTCTACGGAGCATCTTTAACTCCTACACAAATTCAAATATCTCTGCCAGCCTAAGGCACACCGGTCCCCTAGGTCTTAAGGCCTTTACACCCACAAGCTCTGTATGACGTCACTACATGTAACATCATACCACCTAGGGTTTCTCACCCCAACATCTAGGCTCATCCCGAGACCTAGACCCGTAATTTCACATACCTGGAAATCATTTCATCCATTCTCAAATCAGATGATGGGTCTGATTACCTCCACCTCTGAATCTACACATCTATTACTCAGGTAAACCATTATATCTTTCGATTCCACAATGATTCACCACTCCCCGATAATCAAATAATGTATACACAGTCCACAGATCACATATAGCCACAACCAGCAGGGACCTTAATGTGTATACCACAACAAACAAAGTCATTCTCAATGACTTAAGGCAGCAACTACTGCCACTATCCTAGCAAATTCCCATCTTTGCCAGGAACTGCAGCTCTGATACCAAAATGTAACCCCCTCAGTAATTATATCCGAAATAAACGATTAAAGTGAAATAGAGACCAATAATAAGCAAATAACAAATTGCAAACCCATCTACCAGACGGGGTTTTCATAAATGCCTTTCAAAATCATTGATAACTTGGTCTCACAGTCACATTCCGAATACAATTACTACGCGGAATATCACATTCATGGGAAATCAGAGTACACAATATAATCCCGGCAATCCCGGGTTCCATACATTAACTCAAAGCCTTATAGGGCATATTCGCCCCTACAAGCCCTCATATGGGGATTACACAAATTCTCATATCAAATACATACTCGAATATACATTCCAACCTACACAATTATATATCCAAATATACTTAATCCCAATCATGCATTGATAACCACCTATCACAAGATTACAACCCGAACGAGTCCCGTCGCCTTTGATTGATTACTCCATCCTCGATCCACCTACCCTGTCTAAATTGTTGGTAGGGGAGGGTGAGATTCGAGAGAATCTCAGTAGGATAACAATATCAAAATGCATGTATGATAGATGTTTAATGCATGACATGCTTGCATCACACAACTCATGATAACACAATGACAATTTGCAAGCTCAATGCTTCGAACAATATACCTATGGCCATAGCATAAATTGAAACATAGCTTCAAATTACACATAATTATGCAAAGCTAAGACATGCACCAACACACTAACACATATATCAAATACAAGCAGAAGAGATATGTTCCCTACCTCCAGTCTTTTCTCCTCGATTTACGTGCCAGCAACTCGGGGCTTCACATTCGATCCTACAATGTCAAATATACTATTTAGACACTTCCATAGTGTTTCTGGGGGTTATATGATTCTATCTTGAAAATTTACCAAAATACCCCCGGGACCCCGGCCCGGCCCCGCCGTACCCGGTCCGGCTGTACTTTTCCCGAAATTTTGACATGGGCTATTCTGACATATTTTCGCCCAAGGAATCCATTTCCGGACTCGGAATTATCAAATTCAATGTCAAATTACGAAATTGCCCTTGGCAGCCCTACTTTTAGGGTTTTAGGGGCGTTTCCGTAATTATGCTTTCTCGGCCTTTTCCGAAAAAGTGCCCAACTGTAACCCCACCTAATTTTCCCTCCTGAACTCAATGGAATCATCAAATCATTGAAAATCCAACTCTAAGACCCATTTATAGCCCAGACCGAAATATACAAATACTCCGGGGAAAATTGGGGTTTTTCGGTTTCGGCTCCGTAAACGCGTTCCTTTCTACTCCTAACCACTTTATTGACTATCCCATTAGGTTAAAACTACCATTTAGTATCAATTTGGGCAGCATAACAGCCCCTACAACCCATTTCCATAAATTAAAACCAACGGCAATCCGGCGAAATTTCACCGATTAAATTGCCCACAGTAGCTAGAATAGTCAATATACAAGAGTTTGGAAGTTACCTCAAGCTCCCACTAGCTTTTCTCAAAGATGGCTGAAACCCTAGCTCTCTTGAACACCAAATTTGAGCTTCCAACCCTTGAATCACATAGAAGAATAGCTTAGGAGTGGAGTTATACGCGTTAGGAGCAAGATCGTCGGAGAAATCGGCTTACCTTGCGAGATTTCTCCTCTTTCTCTCTCTAAGAGCTCTCAACTTTCTCTCACAAGTTTCAGCTGCTGTGTGCGACAGAAATGAGCTGAAGAAGATGAGCAATTTGATTAATAATCCATGCTGACATCATCTTTTAATGAGATGATGTCATAATTCCCATTTTCGGATTTTCTGGCAGATTTTCTGCCCAAACTTTGAAAAATCATAACTAATTCTAGAAAAATCGAAATGAGGTGATCCCAAAGCCAAATGAAAGGTATTTAAGTCCTCTTCATTGGAAAAATATGATCCATTACTAGAAATCACCACAAAATTCCAGAATTACACAAATTTCATCACTGCCCCAAAACAGAGTCCATTTTCGACCTCAAACTTTGGACAGTCATATCTCCCAGTTCCCAAAACGAAATGGCACAAATTATATGTCCATTTTGAAGCTTGGGATGTGAACTTCAAGACTGGAAAGTTTCATAATTTTCTGACATCATTTGCCTAGTCAAAACATCCACACGAGAAGACTGCCCAGACAGAATTCACACTGGACAGCATTTCCAATTTTTTGCAACCAATGTGTCCAATCCAATTTAAATCAATTCCAATGATTAAATACCACAACATGACACCATTTCCATCACAATATCCCATTCAATTCCTCCCTCTATTCTAAGTCAATTTGGATGTTAATCCACAATTGAACTCAAATACAGGGTTTTGGCGTTGCTCATAACACAAGCGACTACAATCCACTTTATATTCTCTAAAAGGGTTCATTAATCACTAACCACGTCCATTTTTGTAGTCATTAAACCCTAATCACAATTTAGGATCTTGCTAAACCGGGGCTTAGCAATCCACTAATCTCAGGCTTATTCTCTAGCCTCGAGTCTCAAAATTCGGGGTGTTACAATGATAACCTCATGTCTAAGGGCATTGTGATGTGGTTATACATGAGAAAAACTTATGACTTGATCTATGTAGCTTTCTCAGAGTGGGTCGGTCCAGCACTTTGAACTATTACAAGTGCCTAAGACTTTGATTTATATCTCCATATCTTATCAAAGTCATACTGATCTTGTTTCATCTCTGCTCTCGCATAGATGACCAACTGGGGAAATTTTAGGACAATCTTCATGAATTATCCCAGGATACAATTATCGCAGTTAACATGCAAATAATATGATAACAGAATGGAGAAATTTTATTAAAATAATAATGTTCAAATTACAATGATTGGCCCTTAGGGCATACTTTCCAACATCCTCCCACTTGCCCTAGGTACAATTATTAATTTGCCTAATTCCCATTGCCCGAACATGACACTCATGCTTTGCCTGTGCAAGTGGCTTAGTAAGAGAATTAGCAACATTATCTTCTCCTGCTACTTTGCATATCTTTATATCACCTCTATCATTGATTTCTCTAATAAGATAAAATCGCCTAAGTATATGTTTGGTCCTTTAATGTGACATAGGCTCCTTGGCTTGTGCAATAGCACCGCCATTGTCACCAAAACAAGTATACTTGATTTGAGATGGTAGACACCACCCCTAGTTCAGTAATGAACGTTTTTATCCAAACGGCTTCTTTAGCTGTATCCGATACTGCTAAATACTCATCTTCTGTTGTAGAATATGCTACTGTGCTCTACTTGGAGCTCTTCCAGCTTACTGATCCACCATTCAGGAGGAATACATATCCAGATTATGATTTAAGGTCATCTTGGTCAGTTTGGAAACTTGCATCTGTGTAACCAGTTACACAGAGCTCATCATCCAATCCACCATAAACCAAAAATAGGTCTTTAGTCCTTCTTAAGTACTTTAGGATATTCTTGACCGCAATCCAATAACCCTCACCAGGATCTTGTTGATATCTGCTAGTCATACTTAAGGCAAATGAGACATCCGGTCGAGTACATAACATGGCATACATGATATATCGAATGGCTAAGGCATACGGAACCTTACTCATGCGATCTCACTGATCAGGTGTACTAGGACATAGATCCTTGCTAAGATGGATGCCATAAGACATAGGCGTGTAACCCCTTTCTGAATCCTGCATACTGAACCTATGCAGTATCTTGTCTATGTATGTGCTCTGACTTAGGCCTATTAGTCTTTTGGATCTATCTCTATATATCCTAATCCTTAAGATGTAGGTGGCTTCACCTAAGTCTTTCATTGAAAAGGACTTTCTTAACCAAGACTTGATACTCTACAAGGTAGGAATGTCATTCCCAATGAGTAGGATGTCATCTACATAAAGCACTAGAAATACAACTATGGTCCCACTAGCTTTCTTGTAAACACAAGGTTCATCGATGTTTTGAATGAATCCAAACTCTTTGACTACTTCATCAAAATGATGATTCCAGCTCTGTGATGCTTGCTTCAATCCATAAATGGATCTTTAAAGCTTGCAAGTTTTACCAGAGTCCTCTGGACGCACAAAACCTTCAGGTTGTGTCATGTACACATCCTCAAGCAGCTTCCATTAAGAAAGGCTGTTTTGATGTCCATCTGTCAAATTTTATAGTCATAATATGCTGCAATAGCAAGAAGGATTCTGATTGATTTGACCATTGCAACTGGGGAAAAGGTTTCATCATAGTCTACACTATGAGTTTAAGTGAATCCTTTTACAACTAGTTGTGCCTTGAAGACATTTAGTTTGCCATCCATGTCAGTTTTCTCCTTGAAAACCCATTTGCACCTGATGGTTTTCACACCGTCAGGTAGATTGACTAATGTCCATACCTAATTGTCGTACAAGGATTGCATTTCAGACTTCATGGCATTTAGCCATTTCTCATAGTTTGGTCCTACTATGGCTTCTCAATAGGTGGTTGGCTCATTCTGTTCAATGAGCAACATATCACGGCCTTTAATAATCAGAAATCCATATCTCTGAGGCTGATGCTGTGTCCTATTGGATCTTCGTGGACTTTATGTCACTTGAGGAGGCTCAGCAACTTGTTATGAGTCTTCTCTAATTTCTATCTGTGGTTCTGTATTATCTTGTGACTCTCGAATTTCTTTGAGATGTACCTTGCTCCCATTGGTTGTTTTAGAGACAAACTCTCTTTCTAGAAACGTACCATTTCAAATAACGAACACTTTTTTATCGATGGGATTGTAGACATAGTATCCTTTCGTTTCTTTAGGATACCCCACGAAAAGGCACTTTGATGATCTGGGTGCTAATTTATTATAGGCTTGTTGCTTAACATAGACCTTACATCCCCAGATCTTAAGAAAAGATAAACTTGGTTTCTTTCCAGTCCATATCTCATATGACGTCTTTTCAATTGCCTTAGATGGAACACGATTTAGTGTGAAAGTAGCTGTCTCTAGTACATGTCCCCAAAAGGATAGTAGAAGATCTGTTTGACTTATCATAGATCGAATCATATCTAATAGTGTTCGATTCCTCCATTTAGAAATGCCATTCCATTGTGGTTTTCATTAGATATATATAGCCATATCTACAAAAGTCATCTATAAATGTAATGAAGTAGACATAACCTCCTCTGGCAGCTGTATTTAATGGTCTACATATATCTGTATGTATGAGGCCCAATAATTCATTGGCCCTCTCACTATGCCCAATAAAAGGTGCCTTTGTCATCTTTCCTAATAAGCAAGATTTGCATGTATCATATCATTCAAAGTCAAATGAGTTAAGAAATCCATCTTGATGGAGTTTGGAAATGCGTTTCACATTTATTTGGCCTAGACTACAATGCCATAGGTAGGTCAGATTCAAATCGTTTGATTTTATCCTTTTAGTAGTTACATTATAGATATTCCCATTATTAGGATGTTCCAAATTTAAATATAATGACCAACATGCAAATCACCATCAGCATAGAAATGTCATTACTATAAATAGAACATTTACCATTCCTAGTAATGGAAGTATAACCTTCCTTATCCAAATAAGAAAGAGAAACAATGTTACTACTCAAAGCAGGAACATAATAGCAATTATTCAAAACTAACAAAAGCCCATTGGGCAAGACTAATTCATAAGTGCCTACGGATAAAGCAGCAACTCTTGCTCTCTTTCCAACTCATAGGTCCACCTCGCCTTTCTTCAGCTTTCTACTGTCCTTTAGACCCTGCACATTTGTGCAAATGTGAGAACCACATGCAGTATCTAATACCTATATAGAGGAAGTAGAAAAATAAATGTCTATAACAAAAATACCTGAAGCGATAGCTCTGCTATCCTTCTTGTTCATTTTCAGATCTTCCAGGTAGAGTTTGCAATTCCTCTTCTAATAAGTAGGATGTCATCTAAATAAAGCACTAGAAATACAACTGTGCTCCCACTAACTTTCTTGTAAACACAAGGTTCATTGATGTTTTGAACGAATCCAAACTCTTTGACTACTTCATCTAAATGATGATTCTAGCTTTGAGATGCTTGCTTCAATCCATAAATGGATCTTTGAAGCTTGTAAATTTTACCATAGTCCTCTGGATGCACTAAACCTTCAAGTTGTGTGATATACATATCCTCAAGGAGCTTTACATTAAGGAAGGATGTTTTGATGTCTATCTACCATATTTCATTGTCATAATATACTTTAATGGCAAGAAGGATTCTGATTTATTTGGCTATTATAACTAGGGAAAAGGTTACATCGTAGTCAATGTTAGATTCCAAGTTTTGATGATAACAAAAGGTAATTGTATGCAAAGTATGTTTTTACAAGTCTAAAGAATGATTACAAAGTTACCAAATGCATATGGCAAAGTCTTGTAATCTCTACTGTTAGTTTTTGTGGATGCACTCAAGCAATAGAGTTGGCACTCGAGGATAAACTCTTTTACACTCGAGCACATGCAAGTATTGGACAAGAAGTGTTTGGCCGAAAGCAATTACTGTCAATTCTACTGATGCACTCGAGCACTATAACCAACACTCAAGCATGAAGATGTTTTGCACCCGAGCACTAATGAGTGAGGGACTGTGAGTGTTTGGTCGAGAGTCATACAGAACAGAGAAGCACAAGCTTGCACCTGAGCACTAGCGAGTGAGGGACTGCGAGTGTTTGGTCGAGAGTCATGTAGAACAGAGAAGCACAAGCATGCCCGAGTGAGAGTTTATATGCCCAAGTGATACATCAGCACTCGCGAGTAAGAAATCTAACTCTCTTAATTTTGATGCAAGTGCTGAAGACAAGAGTATATTACAGAAGAATATTCTTCTCACTCGAGTAGGAGTATGTATGCTCGAGTGAGGGCCCACATCACCTGCGAGTGCAAAATCACACTCTTGCTAAAATGGTATGCGAGTGCTGTCCAAAGACGCGACTCTTAGTGTAAAATACAAGGACACTCAAGCAGGAGGAGTTGTGCTCGAGTGATGACCCACATCACTCGCAAGTGTGAAAATGCACTCTCTCAAATCATATGGAAGTACAAGTGCAAAAATGAAGCAAAAGGTAACAATATGGTATTGCACTCGAGTGAGCCCCTCAGTGCTTGAGTGAGACTCTACCACAAGCCAAAACACACCAGTCTTACAGCGTTCAATCCGAATATGGTTTAATGTTATTTATTCATTATATTTTCACTTATTATTATTATTATATATAATCATTTAACAGGTATTATAAGTGTGATACAGGAGTTTGAACGTTTGAATTAGAAAAACACTGAGGAAGTCAAACAACGGCAGACAGCATCATTATGACCATCCAAACACGTACCTACCGCGTTCAAAGATTTCAAACATACCCATGATGTTCCACAGTAACATGCCCCGCTCCACAATGATCATTATTCGAACGGGCAAAAACAAATGTCTATAAATATAAAGCATCAGAGACCATAAAAAATAATGAAGTGCAAGAATTGACATAAGCAAATTCACGAGTCTCTGTTATTCACATTTTTTCTATATTCATATCATTCTTTAGTGTTTATCAATTTGCTCTGTAAGAGAGTTTGTATACACTTCAAATTCTATTTTCATTTGATCTCAAGGTATTTGGACCTTGAGAGGGTAGATATCCTTACGAGAGAAGCAGTTGAGAGAATTCCTAGTAAAAGTTTCTACTCATAAGACTTACAAGATACAAGCAGTAGAAAACGTTGCTGCTCGTAAGACTTACAGTGGTGTAAGTAGGAGAGAACGTCGCTGCTCATAAGACTTGTATACATAACCAAGTGAGAAAGGTCATAGGTTGTTTTTCTGCATGTAAGACTTGTCGTATGGGGGAGAGAAATTTCTGAGTGTTAGAATATTTCTGCACATAGTCCATTCGATGATGATTGTTGTTTTGTGGCATTCTAAGAGCCCATTGAATCTTGGAAGCATAGTGAAAATCATAGTAGGTCTTGATCTTTGAGGACTGGACGTAGGCCTGGTTTTTGGGCCAAACCAATATAACTCTCTGTGTACTAATCCTCTCAACTCTACTTTATCTACAACTATTGTCATATCACCACATCAAAGGAAAAATTTATCACATCACCTAATTTACCCTCTCTTGGGTGAAGCTTGTCACTTTCAGTCAACACCATGAGTTTGAATGAATCCTTTTGCAACCAGTTGTGCCTTGAATACATTTACATTGCCACCCATGTTAGTTTTCTCCTTGAAAACCCATTTGTACTTGATGGTTTTTACACCTTCAGGTAGATCGACTAAGGTCCGTACCTGATTATCGTACATGGATTGCATTTCAAACTTCATGGCATTTAGTCATTTCTCAGAGTTTGGTCCCACTTTGGCTTCTTGATTGGTGGTTGGCTCATTTTGCTCAATGAGTAATACATCACGGCTTCTAGTAATTAGAAATCCATGTCTTAGAGGCTGATGACATGTCCTATAAGATCTTTGATGACCTTGTATTACTTGTGGAGGCTCAGCAACTTGTTGTGAGTCTTCTCTAATTTTCGTATGTGGTTCTGTACTATCTTGTGACTCTCAAACTTCTTTGAGATGCACCTTGCTGCCACTAGTTGTTTTAGAAATAAACTCTCTTTCTCAAAACTTACTATTTCGAATAACAAGCACTTTATTATCGGTCGGATTATAGACATAATACCCTTTCGTTTCTTTAGGATACCCCTAGAAAAGGCACTTTTAAGATTTAGGCTCTAATTTATCTGAGGCTTGTTGCTTAACATATACCTCACATCCCCAGATCTTGAGGAAAGATAAAATTGGTTTTTTTCCAGTCTATATCTCATATGGTGTCTTTTCAATTGCCTTATATGGAACTTGGTTTTTTTCCTTCTTATTCTTTTTCAGATCTTCAAAGTAGAGTATGCAATTCCTCTTGCAATGATCAGGTTCAATGCAAAAATAGCAACTCCTTCCTTTGGAGGTTTGCCTTCTTAGGGACAGGCTTGGTTTAGGCTTGTCTGACTCTTTGGTCTTACCACCTGAGCCATTACCATTTTATTTGCCCTTCCCTTTCTTTTTCATACCCTTTCCTTTCTGAACAATCAAAATAGTACTGGGCTTTTTCTTAATGCCCTGCTTAGAAGTTTTGAGCATCCCATGTAGCTTAGAAATTTATTTCTCCATGTTGTTCATGTTGTAGTTCATAACAAACTGGTCATAACTGTCTGGGAGTGAGTTTAGGATAAAATCTATAGCTAACTTCATGCTCATGGGAAATTCAAGCCTCTCAAGGTGATCAATGTAGCCTTTCATCTTTAACACATAAGCACTAACTGATGCACTTTTAG
This sequence comes from Inga leiocalycina, assembly GCA_963242795.1. Classification (NCBI taxonomy): domain Eukaryota; kingdom Viridiplantae; phylum Streptophyta; class Magnoliopsida; order Fabales; family Fabaceae; genus Inga; species Inga leiocalycina. Next base: position 35,463,117 of record OY725332.1, read on the forward strand.
CCATCTTGCAGTAATATAAGGGATTTGTGGTTTCATACCTTTCTCTTGCCTTGACTGTTGCTAGTATATTTCCTTGAGATGGACAATCATCTCATGAGCCTCCATAAGTTCCATATCTCTATGGAGATATGGAACCATAGTAGCCAGCATTAGGCAACCTATATCCATAGAGTTATCCTTATACTTCGTGTAAGCATCTCTTTGAGCTCTTGGAGCATTGGTTATATAATTCTCAAGTTCCTAAACTAGTTAAGAAAGTTTGTCCTTTTCAAGGACCGATCACAACGATAATGTAGCATTATTACTAGTTGAAATGATTCTACAATTAAAATATGCAAAGTTTAGTTAGTAATCTCCCACTAAATTAACAACCCTCAAAATAATAATTAGTGGGCTAAGATCCATATTTGGCTTAAACTTAAGTCTGCTTTAGCAAGACGCTTAAATTCAAGTTATTTAGGTAGGTAACCTATTTACCAATTACATCATATGTAACTCTTAGATGTTTATGGGATTCAATCATTATATGATCCAGTATGTTTAATCCTATCTAATACCTTAAGATCCAAAACCATTTTGTTAATCTCAATTAAGTCAAAAAATAATGAATGTTGTGAGTAGTACCATTTCTAACACTTGTTTCATCAAGAAAACTCAAATGCATCATGCAATGATCTAATCAAAGCATAATTTAAACGTGACACAACATGGCTTATCTGATCTAAAATCCTCCCAAGCCAATGAGAGGACGTCTCTAAATAAGAAAAGAAATACATTGACAGAAACCTTGTTTAAAGATTCGAGGGGAGTAAGATGAGAAGAGAATGTTCATTGAGAGTATTTAGAGGAAGGTATGGCACGCAAGCTGTATTTAAATATTACAACCCTTTGTAAAAATCTAAAGCCATGTTGTTCACTATACCTAAACAAGTATGAAGAATAAACAACAAGTAAGAGTTTATACAATATGAAAAGCAATAAATGTTGTGATTAGGTTATATTGTTCTACGAACAGATAGTCACGGGGGTCTCGCTAGCTTGTTAGCGGGTGGGGTCAAGGATTTCTTAGCTTATTTGATTTTGAATCCTATGATACATGTGAATCTTACTTATTAGCAAAGATGACAAATGCACCTTTTACTGGGCATAGTAAGAGGACCACTAATTTATTGGGCCTCATAAATACATATGTATGTAAACCACTTAATACAGTTTCCAGAGGAGGTTATATGTACTTTATTACATTTATAGATGACATTAGCAGCTATGGATATATCTATCTAATGAAACATAAATTTGAATCTTTTGCAATATTCAAAATATTCCAAAATGAAGTACAAAACCAACTTGGCAAGATGATTAAAGCACTTCGATCTGATCAAGGTGGTGAATATTTGAGCCAAGAGTTCATTGACCATCTTAGGAGTTGTGGGATAATCTTACAATTGACTCTTCCAGGAACACCATAAGGGAATGGCATTTTTTATCAGTGGAATCAAACACAATTAGATATGGTTCGATCTATGATAAGTCAAATAGATCTTCCATGATCCTTTTGGGGCCACACCCTAAAGATAGGTACATCACACTAAAGCTTGTTCTATCTAAGGTAGTTGAAAAGCCACTATATGAGATATGGTCTGGAAATAAACCTAGTTTTTCTTTTCTCAAAGTCTGGAGATGTGAGGTATATGTTAAAAAATAAGCCTTAGATAAATTAGTGCCCAAATCCTTAAAGTCCATTTTCATGGTGTATCTTAAGGAACCGAAGGGATTCTATGTCTATAATGTTGGGATCAGCAGGCACAGCGGAAGAATTTAAAAATTGTTGCCGATCCCAATCAAGGATCTATCAATGGTCTTTTAAACAGAGTTAGGAAGAATTGTACCTTTTTGATTTAGGGTTTTTTGATCTCTAAGAGCCAACACCTTAGGTTCGTTCCCTCTGTTGGTATCCATACAAATGCTCTTCAACATAAACTATGTGCTAGCACCTCCAATGTCTCCTAAGGTTTCCCTTGCGGCTCTAAATTCTCATCCGTGTCTTAGTTTTTCTGCTCTATCAATTTTATAACCCATAGGGCTATATTGGAATTTCAAAATTAATCTTCATTAATTTTGAAATTAATTAAAAATTAATTATCTTGATGAGCTAATTAAATAAATTCAGTTTAAATTAAATCTGTCCAATAGTTTTAATTTAACCTATTTATTTAATCCAAATAAACAGCCATTAGATTTAATTTATCTTCATAAATTAAATATGAGATACTATATCTCTATCATGTTAGTTATTAAATCTAATTCATCTTAATAAAATTAAATTTAAAACTAACACAATATAATAATATCATATAATATATATATATATATATTTACATATATATTTGTGTGTGTGTGTGTGTGAATTTCGAAAATACATATATATATATATATATATAATATTATTAATTTTATTTTCACGAATTTTATATTATATATATAAATATAAAATTCATCCAACCTAGATTGAACATTATCTTGTGTTGGGCTATTCTTATGTGCGACCTTGTAGGCCAATACGAATTTGGCGGTGGGCCAATAATTGGACTAACCGACAAGTTGCAAGTGGCCTCTAGCAAGACATTACGACTACCCAATTGATATGAGGATCGTTAACATGATGCAACCTATCATACAACTATGTCACGTCCCTTTTGTCACACGATATATCAGTTAAGGATGAGGCATGGATAATGTGATGCTCTTGTTCCTGACCATTACTTTCTCATTTCTTGAGTAGTCTGACAATAGAAATGAAAATTTTTTTCCATCGTAGTATGGCCATACATTTCTTAGACTTACTTATCGAATGGCTTAGTAATATCTTTTTACTAATGTGAGGAACAAATTTCATCTTGATCATTCATATTCCTCTTCATGAAAAACCACTATGACCAATCATAGCCTTTATCATCACCCTGTCAAAAGTGACTTTTGACTAGTTTAAAGCTTAGCAACTCTCATACATGAACATATGATAACCTCAGGTCAAAGGGCATTGTGACGTGGTTGTACATGAGAAAAGCTAATGACTTGATCCATATAGCTTTCTCTTAGTAGGTCGGCCAGCACCTTGTACTCTTACAAGTGCCTAAGACTTTGATTTGTATCCCCATATCTTATCAAAGTCATACTGGTCTTCCTTCATCTTTTCTCCTGCATAGATGACTGACCAGGGACATTTAGGTCAATCTTTATGATTTATCAAAGGATACATTTGTCATAGTGAACATGCGAATAATAAGATAACATAATGGAGAAATTCATTAAATAATAATTTTTAAAGTACAATGATTGTCTCTTATGGCACAATTTCCAACATATAATCCCACCGATAACAAAGTGTTTGTTTTTAAAAATTTTATGTTTCTAGAAAGAGAGTTTATCTATAAAAGAATCAATAGGAGTAAGGTACATCTCAAAGAAGTTCGAGAGTTACAAGATAGCAGAAAACCACATATGGAAAATAGAGAAGACTCATAATAAGTTGTTAAGCCTCTTCAAGTAGCACAAGTTCCAAGTAGATCTGATAGGACACCATATCAGCCTCAGAGATATGGATTCATGATCACTAAATGTCGTGATATGTTGCTCATGAACAAAATAAACCGACCACCTATTGAGAAACCATAATGGGACCAAACTCTGAGAAATTGCTAATTGCCATGAAGTCTGAAATGCAATCCATGTACTATTATCAGGTATGAACCTTAGTCGATCCACCTAAAGGTATAAAAACCATCAGGTGCAAATGGGTTTTCAAGGAGAAAACTAACATGGATGGCAATATAAATGTCTTCAAGGCACAGCTGGTTGTAAAAGGATTCACTCAAACTTATGGTGTAAACTGTGATGAAACCTTTTCTCTAATTGCAATGGCCAAATTAATCAGAATCCTTCTTGCCATTGTAGCATATTATTACTATGAAATATGGCAAATGGACGTCAAAACTGCCTTCCTTAATGGAAAGTATTCTTGGTATATGGTGGATTAGATAATGAGCTATGTATAACCAGTTACATAGATGAAAGTTTCCAAAATGACCATGATGACCTTAAATCACAATCTAGATACATATTCTTCTTAAATGGTAGAGTAGTAAGGTGGAAGAGCTCTAAGAAAAGCATGTAGAAGATTCTGCAATAGAAGCTGAGTATATATCAGTATTGGATGCAGCTAGGGAAGCCGTTTGGATCAGAAAATGCATTATTAAACTAGATATGGTGCCTACTGTCTTAAATCTAATAGATTTGTTCTATGACAACAGTGGTGCTATTGCATAGGCCAAGGAGCCTATGTCACATCAAAGGACCAAGCATATATTTAGGCAATTTCATCTCATTAGAGAAATCAATGATAGAGGTGACATAAAAATATGCAAAGTAGCAAGAGAAGACAATGTTGCTGATCCTCTTACCAAGCCACTTGCATAGGCAAAGCATAAGCGTTATGTTAGGACAATAGAAATTAGGCAAATTAATGATTGTACCAAAAACAAGCGGGAGGATATTGGAAATTATGCCATAGGGGCCAATAATTGTAGTTTGAACATTATCATTTAATGAATTTCTCCATTTTGTTATCATCTTATTCGCATGTTCACTATAATAACTGTATCCTTGGATAAATCATAAAGATTGTCCTAAATGTCCCTGTTAGGTCAATTATGCAGGATCAATAATGAAATTAGACCAATATGACTTTGATAAGATATATAGATATTAATTAAAGCCTTAGGCACTTGTAAGAGTATAAGGTACTGAACTGACTCACTATGAAAAAGTTGCTTGGATCAAATCATAAGCTTATCTCTTTGACCTGAAATCATCATGGATTCCTACATAAGAGTCGCTAAGCTTTGACCTAGTCAAAAGACACCTTAACAGGTTGATGATAAAGGCTACAATCGAGTTTGGTGGTTTTCATGCAGAGGAATGTGAATGGTCAAGATGGAATTTGTCCCTCACATTAATAGAGAGGTATTACTGGGTCCCTTGATGAGTAAGTCTGAGAAATGTATAGTCATACTATAATGAAAAGGAGTTTCCATTTCTATTGTTAGACTACTCAGGAATCGAGAAAGTAATGGTCAGGAATAGGAAGATGACATTATCTATGCCTTATCCTTGGCCAAAATATCATGTGACAAAAGGGACATGACATAATTATATGACAGATTGCATCATGTTAATGATCCCCATATGAATTGGGTAGTCATAGTGTCTTGCTAGAGGTCGCTTGTGACTTATGGGTTAATACAGTTATTGACCCACTGCAACTTCGTATGGGCCTATAGGGTCACACACAATAATAGCCCAACACGAGCTATAATGTCCATATTCATTGAATTTAAGATGTGTCTAAGATTCAATGAATGCAATTGTTAATCTAGGGTAGAAGAATTTTATACATATATATATAATATAAAATTTATGAAAAGAATAATAATAATATTATTATGTAGTGTTAGTTTCAGATTTAATTTTATTTGATAAATAAATGACTAACAATGATAGAGATATAATATCTCATATATAATTTATAAAAAATAAATTAAATCTATTTTCATTAGCTCTTTATTTGGATTAAATAAATAGGTTAAATTAAAATTATTGGACAAATTTAATGAACCTGAATTTAGTGAATTAGCTCATCAAAACAATTAAGTGTTAATTGATTTCAAAATTAATTAAGATTCATTTTAAAGATCAAATGTATCCCATATTAGTTATAACAAACAAAGGGGTAGGATAATCCTTGTATGAATGAGAAATAAGGAGCCACAAGATAACCCTAAGGAGATATTGGAGGCTCTAGCACGTAGCCTGTGTTGGAATTGTATTCATGTGGATACCAGTAGAGGGATGTTATATGAGGTGTTGGCTCCTAGAGATTAAAAAAACAAAGTGCAAAAAGGTACTATTCTTTCTAACTCGATTTAAACGCCATTGATAGATCCGCAATTGGGATTGGTGAACTTTTGCAATTTTAAATTTTCACTGTACCTGTGAATCCCAACAGTTTCTACATGGCATCCTTTGTGTCCAAATTTCATTTGATCATATGTGTTTCCACTTGGTTCCATAATCTTCCACTTGATTCTATAAGCTTCCACTTTGTTCAAGAATTAAGCTTCTACTTGATTCCATAAGCTTTCATATGGCATATTTTATGTCAAAATATTTATTTTTCTTCTTCCTTTCCTCTCTTAGCCGTAATTGGCCATTAATGATGGAAAAATCAAGGGCCTTCTTGATTATTCAACAAATGACCATTTTGCCCTTACATTTTTCCAATTTTTGAATTGCACTTTGTCTTCCTTCTTTCCTTTTTGTTTCTTGGACAAAAATTCATAATAAATTGGGCCAAAAAATGTTTTCTTCTCTTCTTCAATCTAGGCTACAAGAATAGGCTTTAACAAGACAAACATTGAACCTTTATGACTTATTTTGGCCAAAACTTCGTGTAGCCACTGCTTCTAGTATTTTGTCATTCCAAGTGCATCACAATTCACCATTTTTCTTCATTTTAATGTCATAAAGGTACAAGGAGTTTTTATGAATAAAATTTGGGATGTTACATTCAACGTGTCACTTCATTATGGTAATGAGGATAACAAATGAAGATGATGAAAAAACATATGAAGAAGGGTAGTTTAAATAGATTGGAAGTGAAGCATGCATTGGAAGTTGAAGAGGATTTGTCCACATGCAACTAGAGCATGGATAGCTCTAAAGGCAACTAGAGCATGGATAGCTCTAAGTTACATGATGGTTGTTTTATAAAGATCATTATTTATCTACACATTTATCACTATATAATGAGGAGTCACCCAGAATCAGGTGTAGGGAAGAGGAAAGGTTTCTAAAGCATTAATTAATGTTTATTAAGTTATAATAGTTAAGTATGTAGTATTATTTGTAACCATGTTACAATAATATTTTACGGTTATTAATTAATAATCATGAAGTATGAAGTTGTATTTTTTGGGGTTTACTTCCTTTTTTAATATTTTAAAAATACAATAGTGGTGTTCAGTCATCACCACCACTGCCATCCTCCTCATCCTCTTCCTCGTCCTTGTCCTCCTCCTCCTCCTTATTCACATATGTAGACGGAGGAAATGAAGGGTCTAACTGCAAGTCATATTCAACATCATTGTGATGAAATATGAGGTTTAACTTCCTGTTCAGATTGTTGATGTATGCCACAAGTACTACTACAAACAAGGCTTTTAACGTCCCTTTTTTGTCAATTTCAACATCTAAAAACAGGGGGACGTCTCGTGAGCAACGTAGTTTATTTTATAAATAACGTCCCTTGAAAAAGAGACGTCTAAAGTGGGACTTTAGACCTCTCTATTTCAAAAAAGGGACGTATAAAGTGAGGACTTTAGACATCCTAAATGGAGAAAAAGGACGTCTAAAAGGGGACTTTATACATCCCTAATTAGAAAAGGGACATCTAAAGTCCCTCAGTAGAGGACTTTAGACGTCCTTACCCAGGTATTTACATGTCCCTTTTTCAAATTTGGGACATCTAAAGTATGGTGTAGTACCCTTTAGATGTCCGTTTTTCTTTTCGGATGTTAAAAGCTTTTATTTGTTTAAAATGATTATTTATATTCTTCATTACCTAGCAAAATTAAAACTACAGAAATAGAATAGAAGATGGATTCATAAACCACAATGTCCCTTGTAAAATGGTAAGGACATCCAGCACTGCAATTTATATTGTATGTATATGTACAATAACAACTCATACAACCTAATATTAGATATGTACAATAACAACCAAAAGGTGTCAAAATGTTGTCATCATACAACTACTAACTAATATAAATAGAAAGTTTACTGATCTATATGTTGAAGAAGATGTCCAGCCATAAGGTCTTTGATCAAATTAATATCTTCATGTAGGTAGGCATCTTCATCATCAAAAATATGCAAATTCGAAAAAAGCTTTGATGAAATGAATCAAGCAAATGAATTAATTAGCAATTCAATTACAACACCAAAAGTATTATCATTTGAGAATGAAGAAGTGATTACCTGTTCAAAATCTCTAATAATTCCACTTTGAATGATGTTATACATATAAAGTATAACATAATATCCGCATTCAGTGTTGCCAGCTTGTCTAGGGCACTTTAAATCAAAGCCAAGTGGTTGTTAGAATCAATAAAGGTATATCTAAAATGACCGCCAATGAAAGAATTAGAATCGAAACTACTTACTTTCAGAAAAAACCACTTTGGGTCTGTAAGAACTTTACCCTCGTGTGATCCACCTAGGAGTCTATACGTCTGAGTCGCACTATCATGAAAATCAAAATCAATAGAAATTAGAACTATTCATTTTTTTAAGAATCAATAAAATACAAACAAAATAACTTACGTGTTGAAGACGGATTTTGTTTCTTTGTTTGGCTTTTTACGTAAGGAATCAAACCAATAGATTACGTTGCGGCGAGGATAAATAACACACAAACTCTAATGGTAACTATAACAACATGTATAGATTAAAATGAAGTTAGGTGGCAAGGCAATTATTTATTAAACATCTTAAATAGACAAAATGAAAATACATACCCTTAAACAATGGATGATAAATAACAATGAAGTTTGGTCTATTCCGTTATATAGCCCACATAGTGAGTCCTTGCCTCCAAAGTATTTGTATCCCTTATTATTTTTGCAAGACATAAGAATCCATATAAATCACATCTTTCTATGTCTATGCAGATGTGGTGGAAGCAGCTATAATAGAATTAAAATAAGGAATGAATTACTGAATGTATGAAACCAAAAAAACCACTGTATGAATTGAAGAGAAAAATTGAAAAAAAAACTTACCAGATTGTAAATTTCACCCATCCTACATGTATATCCTCTAACTTGATGAACTCGTTAAGATCTTTTATGTCAATCGTGAAGGGATACTCCAATGTAAGGCCCACAATCCCTTGAGTCATGTGCAAGTCAATATGGCGAATGCCTTTATAGAGTTGTTGCAGCCGTACTAAGAATAGCCATTTTCTCACTTCTTCGTTATCCTTTTAGAACATAAAAAAACAAATTGTTAGTAGGATGCCTACAGATTTCATGTAATAGTAAGGTAATGCCTACCAGTGGTGGTGTTGCCCCTGAACCAATAAGATTTTGAGGCTAAAGGATGAAAGATCCTATTGCTTGATCTATCGTCCCAAACTCTACATTAGGAACAAGGACGGCTATACCTTCTTCCCCCTCTTAAACACATGTCATGGTCACCCTACATAAATGCTATGGAATTTACTGATGTTAGTGGGTGGTAGCTCGTGTGTGAACGAGAGAATCGACAACAACATGAAATAGTGGCACATCCAAATAGAGGGTGGAAAGTTCTCCCCGCGCTGGAGTTGGAGAAGGGTCGCTAAGTGGTTCCTCCAAAGGGTTGTAACTTCCTTTGGTGCCAAGGAAGGCTGGGGATTTCTTGAGTTCTATGCTTGTCACTTGCCCTATGCGATTTGAATATCTTTATCAATTCAAGATGAAGCTCTGGCAACAACTCTTGTCGAAGCTTGTCATGAAGTTTGGCCACGAGCTCTAATGGGACTTCCTCTTGAATCTTGGCCATAAGCTCCCTACTGGGTTCAACTTTGGATAATAATGTGAGTTTCGTCCAAAATACTTCATGCCACTAACTTCCTTTATCTCCCCTCAAAGACGACTAGCTCATCTGCCTTCCCAATAGTCATTGACAAGATGTCCATTCATCTACTTGGATTGAATGAACCTTAGCTACTATGATCTTCTAGTTTATCTTGCAGTATACAATTTATCATAAATGAAAAGTAAGCACTCCCGATATGAAAAAAATTATGTAATTATGCTTTAACTACTCACAATCCTGGCAACAACCTTAGCAATAGCCAAATTTATGTACTTCCCACCCTTAATCCTCCCTGCTTTCCATTTTTTGTGACATAGAGGAGGAGCTGGGGCTTGGATAACAATGCTAGGATCTGATTCCGCTACTTCCTTCATTTTCTCCAACTCTTCTTTCATCATCTACCACTCCAACTTCCAATAACCACTATGAGACATATAATGCTAAGACTTATTTTCTACTTGCCTCTATGTATTTACTGCACTTACTTCCTATGAATGGAAAACAATAAAAATCAAATCAATGATATCAAGTATATTATAATTAAAAGCTTTATATCATGATGACAGAAATCTTACCAAAAATTGATGATCTTACCATGATGCCACAAACAACCTCCTATCCTCTGGAGACAAATATGAATATTGTTTACATAGATACTGACCCCTTAGTTCCCGTCGAATGTACCTTGCTGTAAGCTTGTTCTTGAAACCTTTCCATTGTAGATGAACCTCCCCCATCTAATGCTTGGTCATCTCCCTGGTATCTAGGCCATCATATATTTACTGAAAGGTAAAACATAAGATAATTATATTTCAAGTAATAGGAATAAGCTACAATTATCATAGATGTATCAAAAATTACATACCAAAAGTTGTTGCCAAATCATGTCTTTCTTTTTTGGGGGGACCAATATCCAATTATCATGCATAATGCGCACTTTGCTTCAACCCAAATACCCTAAGTGGCTAATGAAATGGTCTTCCTTAGGACCAGCTTGATTCATATTGGCATCGAAGTCCACATGCAGCCTCTCTTGTTCATGTGTATGACGTGTAACCAATGCTCCCATGTTTTTGTAGCCTCTAACCTTTCTTGCAATGGGTTCATCTCTAGGAATTTTGTCATCCCCAGCACTTTGTGATGAGTTAGTAGGGTTGTCCATATTCCTGTTAACACAAAAATCATCATTAGATAGGTAAATAAATTGCAATAAAAATAAAGTAAACTAAGCAGGAGTTAAAAAAAAAAGGCATACAGTTCTATTTTCTAAGTTAAGGTCTTACTTTATATTGTTTCCCATATTCCTTCATTATGATCATTTCTTACAGCATATTCTTCATCATCTACTAATTCTACTTCATTTGTTCTAGGTGGATTTGTTGTGAAAGGTGGTGTGTCGTCAAGGTTGAAGGTCGGATCACCATACTTCTATTTTTTACTTTGAAGTACAATGGGCATTTGTTTATATACAGGATCTGTGATATAAAACACTTATTTTGCCTGGCTTACTAGAATGAAAGGCTTATTTCTATAGCCAACTCTTCAAAGATCAACTAAGACAAATCCAAATTCTTGATCTATTACCATAGCATTATTGCTAACCATTTACATTTGAATAAAGCAACTTTGAACTTGTTGTATGTAATCTCCCATATTTCTTCTATAACTCTATAATAGACAATGGACGCTAATATGGGCATTTTGTCTTTCAAAAGTGAAAAGTGCATGGCTTCAGCTTCTACCATTACCCCACTATTTTGCATGGTACTTCTGTCATCTTGCTCTTTTGTACAGAAAGAATAGCCGTTAACATCATAATCGGTCCAAGTAATGACCTGAAATGAAGGCCTCAAAGCTAGTCATTCGATTGTCTTAGAAAATCGGTCTCGTACGAAACCTTTTCCTTGAACCAATCTATGAATTTCTTGTTTTGCTCAATAGCAATCTGCATGTCTTTCTTCCTTGGATTCTTGTTCTTTAAAGTTTTTTTATGTTCATCTATGTAAGGTTAAAATTCTTCCATATTATTTAGGATATGCAAGTATGCTTGCAACATGTCTTCACGAGGAACATTCTTCACTTTCAGTCCTAATGTTCCCTTATTTCTCCCCTCTTCATTCCGAGATTGTTCATTCTTCCCTGACAAATAATCTTTACAAAACTCCATAGCCTCTTCAACTACATATCGTTCAATTATTGAGGCTTCTGGTCAATAAGGATTTTTAGAATATCCTTTTGAGATATTCATGTACCGCTTGAAAGGGTACATCCACCTCAGGTAAACTGGACTATAGAGCCTTACCTCCCTTACCAAATGAACTATCAAATGCACCATTATATCAAAAAATAATGGAGGAAAATGCATCTCTTGTTGGGAAAAAATAATATAACCCTCTTTTTTCAATTCATCCAACTTTTCAGTGTCAATGACTTTGTTACAAATAGCATTAAAGAAAATGCACAATCTTGTTACAGTGGTTCTCACTTCATCTTTCATGATGCCTGTAATAGCTACCGGTAATAGTTGTTGCATCAACACATGTTACTTACGGGACTTCATTTCCAATAAATTTAAATCGTTCATTGAGACACATCTTTTTACATTAGAGGAATACCCTTGTGGCACATTAATTTCATGCAAACACCCACACAAACTTCTTTTCTTTGCTTTTGATAGTGTATGAGCTGCTAGCTCCATATACGCCTTCCTACCATAATCTCTTAGTTGTGGAAATAACCGTTCTTTTATTCCTATATCAACAAGGTATAGTCTCGCACTAATCCCATCCTTAGTCTTCTTTGGTATGTACAAAAGTGTACTGACAAGACTATTAAAAATTTTTTTCTTCACATGCATCACATCAATACTGTGTCTTACATCAAGACATTGCCAATATGGAAAATCAAAGAAAATTGATCTCTTCTTCCATATGTTCTTCTCACCCACAGTCCTCTGATTCTCACCAAAGGTGACATTAATATGTTCTACCCAACTGCAAACTTCCTCTCCAGTTAATGCCTTTAGAGCTATCCATGCTCTAGTAAGCCATTAAAACGCTTTCTCACCTACAATACGAGTGTAACGGATGAAGGAACCTCCTGTAGCTAAGGTAGACAATTTTTCTTCCATACTTAATTTGATGGAAGTGTGTGTCTGCTTCATATATTAGGCATGCTTTTTACCCATTTACACTGTACCCTGACAAGTTTCCATACACAGGGAAGTCATTTATCATTGTGAAAGTCATTGCATGTAGCTTGAAGGACTCCTTCTTATATGCATCAAACACATATATGCCTTCCTCCCATAACTTCATCAAGTGCTCAATCAAAGGCGCCTAGTAGACATCAATATCGTTCCCTGGCTGTTTTGGTCCAGAAATCATCATAGAAAGCATCATATACTTGATTTTATACATAGCCAGGGAGGCAAGTTGTATATTACAAGGAGAACCAGCCACACACTATGTGTTCCAGTAAGACTTCTATATGGATTGATGTTGTTTGTATAAAGCCCAAGTCGAAGGTTTCTCGACTCGCTGGCAAATTGAGGGAACATTTCATCTATTTTTTGCCATTATGTAGAGTCAGCTGGGTGCCGAAGATATTTTCCATCAAATATTCTCTCATCAAAATACCATCCCAACCTCTTCGCTTTTGTTGCAGTTGCAAACAAACATTTAAAATGTGGTATTATTGGAAGATAGCACAAAACCTTTAAAGGTTACCTATTAGTTGTCCTATCACCACAACTACATCTTTCTTCACTTTGTATCATGCAGTTTTACACTCAGGACACTCACTAAGACCTTCATACTTATTTCTGTATAGTACGCAATCATTAGGGCAATCATGTATCTTTTTATACTCCATACCCATCATAGATAGGATTTTCTTGGCCTCACATACGATTTAGAAGTACATTATCATCTGGAAACATATCACACAATAATTCAAGCAGTAATATGAAACTATTATCAGTCCACCCATAAGTTGCCTATAAGTTAACCAAATGCAATGTTCTTGTCAGTCGTGTGTACTTACTCCTAGGGTACAATGGTGTCTCTGCATTACTCCGCAAGCTGTTATGCTCCTACGATTGCACAAAGGATTCTACCTCAACATCATGAATCATTTTCTCCATTCTATCTTCATTATGACATTCACATCTTCCTTCTTGTGCGATGGATAATCCGTTACTTCCTCGCTATGACATATCCACCTTGTGTATCGCAGATTTATTCCATCACAAAGTAGTTGATCCTTTATGACATCAACATCTCATCGACTCTCATTTATACAATTGACACAAGGACAAAAATACTTTCCATTTTTTGCTGGAGCATTCTTTCTAGCAAATTCAGTAAACTCTTATACCCTTTTATCATATCCACCTCTTTAGCATTCATCCAACTGTGGTTTATTTTGTTACCACCTAAGCCATTCCCAATAACACTCAAGCTTAGAACAATTGTCAACGATATGATGGGATTGCCTTTTTTCACTTTTTTCAACAAAAGATTTGGTAGCATTTCCCCTTAAAAGTAAGACATCCAAAATTTCAAGCGACCCTATCTCCACTACACTAATAATCATACTACTTTTTTAATATATTGAGGAAACTACACTAATAATCATGCTAATATAATCTTAAAAAAAATAAAACCAACAATATTGCATATTATATATGGAGTATGGATGCAATGAAATAATTATAAAATTTTTAATATTTATATTGATAATAAATAAATTTCATTATACTACTTTTCTTATTTTGTATGTTGTGCACACTTACATGTTAGTTAGCCAACAAACGCATACCAATTAGTGAAAGTTAAAGCGTGTTAATTAAAGGCTTAAGCTTTTACAATGAGCCAATCTTGATAGATACATACATATCAATTTTGACTTCTTTTACTGTCATTATCTAATTAATTCTCATTAATTTAAACCAAATAAAGCTCCACGCATAGAATAAAAAAATTACTCAATTTAATTATTGTTCATTTCATCAAAATCAATCAAAAGCTCCATTTATTTATAATATACATATGTATTTCCCTCGATTTTCAAGCTCCAAACATATAAAGCAAAAATATTAGTATTGCATAACTACTAACAATGAGTTTATGATTCTGGCAAAAAGAAAACAATCAAAAGTGATTAGAGTTTATGATTCTGGCAAAAAAAAATCAAAAGGGAAAATCACTCTAGTAACTAATATCATATAAAATTAATTAAAAGTATTATAATAAGTTCAAATTGGAAGTTTAAATTAATTCTTCATGAATATTTATATATTTTTTTAAAAAAACAAACCTGATGAAAGGAAGGAGAGGGTCTGTCGACGGTGTCTATATGCCTAACCAAGGTGGAGAGAAGATGTTTGAGGAGGTGTATGCACGGTGGAGGAGCTACGCGAAGGGTGGAGGAAAGCAAGAAGGTGGAGGAGGTACACCAGAGGGTAGAGGAAAGCAAGAAGGTGGAGGAGGCACTCCAAAGGGTGGAGAAATTAAGCAAGAAGATAGTGTGGAGGAAGTGTGAGACAATAGAAGGAGGTGGAGGAAAGCAAGAAGGTGGAGGAGGCACTCCAAAGGGTGGAGAAATTAAGCAAGAAGATAGTGTGGAGGAAGTGTGAGACAATAGAAGGAGGTGGAGGAAAGCAAGATAGTGTATGTGGAAGGGGTGTGTGCCGAAAATGGAAGTAGGGGGAAGAATAAAGTGGGAAATGGAAATGAAGAGAGAAGAAGATGAAGTGCAAAATTGGAATGAAGTGACATGAGTTGTTGGTAAAAGAGTAGAGAAGGAAAAGCAAGGGGGTAGGGAGGGCGTATCTCAGATTGTCTGACATGCGTAAGGGATGGCTAAATAGAATTTGGTAATGCATAAAGTAAGTCAAATTTTTTTAATTTTCCATTTTTGGTGCCAAGGGGGATCTTTAGGCATCCCAATTGAAATTTGGAATGTCTAAACTCTACTTTAGGCGTCGCAATTCAAATTTAGGACGCCCAATGTTTTGATTTCATTGCTTTATTTACAAAAGTCCATCACCTCTATGTTTTTACTTCCCTTTTTAAAAAAGGGACATTTCTAGGGGTAGTAATATCTTCAACCTATAGTAGTGGAGATACCATGTTTGGTGGTCAAGGCCTGCTAACAGCTGAATCAGAGACTCCATTTCAAGAATTGGGGGAGGAGGGGGAGGAGAAGGAGGTGGTGGTGGGGGTAGAAGAAGGGCTCCCTAGGATCTTAACATGATGAAGGAGAGAAGGAGGAGGCGGATAAAGAAAATTATAGTAAGAATCACAAGCAATAGGTGAGTTTAAATATAGTCAGGTCAAATAGATGTTAAGAAGGATTATGAAAGTGTTTAATGACGGTTGTTTCTTAAGACCGTTATGTTTTGTCTTCATTGATATTAGAAATTAGAAAATGAATTGTTTGTTAGTGTTACATGATGTTTGTTTTGAAGGAACCGTCATTTTGTCACTAAATCAATGATGATTATTAACTACAATCTTTATTTTTTTTTCACAAATTCTACCTTGCAATATATGATGGTGTGCATATTTAACCATTACTTTTAGGCGTTATATATATTCTTATGTGACCTCTTTCTCAATATACGTGATATTTATTCATTATGACCGTCATCTATTAAGTATTGTATATGCTCAAATAAATAGTAGTTTGGACCACATATTTTAGGAAAATTTTAGTTTGCCCCATATAAGGGACTTTATTTAAGTCAACTCATACAAAAATTTGAAACTTCACTACACTAATAAGTACTTGATTTGGAATATAAATGCTATGACTTTTATAATAATTTTGGGGACTACTAGCTTGAAAATAATAAATTTTTATGCATATAAGGTTGAATTGGACATTTTACTATTGTTAGGAATTAATTGATTTATTAAGTGATTTTATATATCTTGGGATTAAATTACATTTTTGTGAAATTTCAGGGATTGGAATATCATCAATTTGGGAACCAATTAAATCACAACAAGGCCCAAAAGTAAAACACACCATTTTGATCAATTGAACAAGGGTTTTAGTGAGTAAAAGGAAAAAGAAAAAGAGAGGCACAAAGGTGGCTATGACAAGAAGGAAGAGATAGGAGTGACTGATCGCATTGGAGAGGAGGCTGAGACATATTTGTTGTACCAGAAAAAAGAGAGACTAAATTGAGATGTGAGGATGTGAATTGGAGTAGGAACACATTTGGTGAAGTTGGACCAATTATGAAAGAGGCATGAGTGAATGGAGAATTGTTATACGATACAAGAGGTAGAGCTAACTGACTAATTTTGTTGAGATGTCTGAAGAAGCTACTGGATTGAGAATGTAGAGGTAAAGATGAGTAGAAAATTTTAGCAGATTTAGTAAAGAGCACCTTGGGTGATTTTTCTCCTCTACCAGTCATCTATGGCTAACTACTTCTTCTTCCTTTACCATCAAGCTTCATCTTCCTCATCTATGAGTAGCTAAGTTATAGTGATTTCCTTGAGTAGGGTAATGGTCTGAACTTCTTAGCTTTAATGGAATTCATTTATGTTCTATTTCTAGTTCATAATTATATGGCTTGGTTAAGTAATATGGTTGTGAGCTAGATTTTTCTATGCTAAGTGATTAAACTTAGTGGTTAAGCTAGGAATTGACTAATTAATCTTTATATGATTCATATTTAGAGTATGTTGAGTTGTTTAATCAGACTCAGTTAGGTGGATTTGAATAATTAAACTAAACACTTTGAATTTTTGTAATGGTGATTACAATTTAGAATTGGAAGTTAATTATTCATCTCCTTTGAGTTAGATTTATTACGGTGTGTTGGAAATAGCCTAGTCCACCCTTAGTGGATTAGGCCCAAGCCCAATAGGACAAGATATATGTGATATTTCCTAATTATTATGAGTCATATTATTTGAGTGATAGAATATGACTCTATAGGCCACATTGTTTTACTAATACAATATGTCTCTTAATCGAAGAATATGTTGTCTCTCTAATGAAAGGATACATTAGTAAAGAGGAAGGGATGAATAGAACACTATAAATAGGAGTAAGGAGTTCAGTTGTAAAGTACTTGAATATAGTTATTCTAACACAATGATTCCTTATTCCCTGTACTATATTTATCTCTCTTCTTCTTCCTCTCAATGGTGTATTTGATGTGCGCCATAATTGCTTCCGCAACTATGATTAGATTAGTGTGGGTATTAGAGATTAAAGGTTGCACTTCAGGTATGCCCCAATATTCTTACATGATATTAGAGACTGGTTTTCCTTGAGGCCAGTTCCATATAAATTCTATAAAATGATTTATGCCTATATGTATGCTTCATCTCTTTCTAAAAAAAACACAAAACAAAACAATATTCATATATGTTTTCTATTGCTATGTGTATACATATATATGCATTTGTATGAGTATATATGCTTCATTGTTTTCTATCCTCTATGACTTGTGGGAAGTCAGAATTTTTATCATTACATATAATAAGGAGTCTTATATACTATTTTAAAATAATATGTACTAGTGCTCCTTTCTGTTAAATGTTTTGGTTTGAGTGAATTATGCATGATTTCGATTTATATCTTATCCTATATTGTCAATTTTGCATATGTTTTGTAGACATAAAAAGAGTATGAGAGATCCCTATAACAAAACATAACAGAAAGATAACTCTATTCATCAAAATTTAAAAAGAGAGAACTTTGTTTTTGAAATTGGTTCATTTGAAAAAGAAAGATTTAGGCTTTGAAATTAGTCCCATTGCATAGAGCTTGCAAACATGAAGAAAATGACACCAAGAACGTGAGGAACATACATTGGATGGAGGAGATATGAAGGAGAGAAGTTTTGAGTCCAACAGACCCACCTTTCTCTCCCATCATGTTGGATCTGACCCAGCAAGAGGTTGAAGAAGACCTCCCTATCAAAATGATGTGATTTCAAGGAAAAGGAGTTTCTTCGATTCAATTAAAATGGCATCGTTTAGGTTGTTTGAAAAAATCATTGTTTAAAAAAATTTAAGGGACAAAAAAGCCATGTGGAGTGTGAGCCTATGTGGCTTCTCTATTTGATACGTGTAGGACACCTTCTGAAAAACCATAGCGCGTGGATTCTAATGGACTGGCATGTGTTGCCAGAAGACGGTGTGTGGTTCTCACGCACCAACTGCGAGAACGGGCTCTATCCAGTTTTTTTTTGGATTTGTTTCTTTTTGAGGCCCATGGGGGAGCATGCTAGGTTTGATTTAGGTGTCGTTTGTTCCTTAAATGCCCTAAATTCAAAAGCTTTCATATGATATGTTATATGGGTATTTTGGACACCAATTGATATATATATTTATGACGTTCTAGGTGCATTTATTAATGTTTTAAAACATTTTGAAACTCTTAAAATTTACTTCTTGTTTTCAATTTGTTTTTTTTTCCATTTGAATGTGTTATAAACATGTTTTCATATATTGTAGATAACTTATTGTCTTACTTATGTTATAATGAAGAGTGTTTTAGTTGATTATTTTATGTAATGATGTATGTTTTTGATAAGTGGTACCTTTAGAAGTTGATGCTTCTTTTAGAGTTGTAGAAGTACTTATATATAATTCTTGACAGAATTTAGTGATGTTGCTAATATTTATGTGATGGAAGATACAAACGTATGCTCCTAATAATGAATTTAATAGTATTATCAATTTTCTAGTTAGGAATAATATAATTACATGACATTGTATACTGTGTTGTGCTATATATATTGTCAATTGTATGTTCAATAGTTTGATTCCCTTAGATAGGCTTGTTGAATGTGGAATAGATTTATCATAGAATTGAAAACGGCAACTAAGAATATCATCGGTGAGTCCCTAACAACGTTGTAGCCAACTTGCTACTGGGAATACAACCCAGCACAGGAGGGACCACGAGGTGTATGAGGCCTGGAAAAAGAAAAATAACACTGTAAGAATTATATTGTTGAACACAACGGCAGATGACCTTATAAGCTAATATGAGAAAAATGAAACTGCATAAGCCATATGGGCAATATTGAAAGATAGGTTTGGTGCTACGTCCACCTTTAAGTTAGACCAAACGATTAACTATTAAGTTTGATATGTATAAGCTTAGGTTAAACACTTCCACGAAAAACATCTGAGAGAGATGACAAATATGATCAGAGAATTTAAGGAAGCTAGGCATACCTTGTCTAATTAACAACAAGTTCGGGTAGTGATAAGATTATTGCCATATAGTTAGGAGCATATGAAGGTTAATCTAGCCTATAAGAAAAGGAACAAAAGTTTTAATGATATGGTTAAACACTTGGAACTTGAGGACGAGAGCTTAGAGGCATACAAGTCCTTTGGCCATGACTACTACACTGAGGGTGCAGGTCCTTCTAATTCTAGGCCTGATTTCAAGAGTGGGGATAAATTCCAAAAGAATGGAAAGAAGGACAGGATCAAATTTATAAAAGGCAAAAAAGGAGTTCAATAAGAAAGGAAAAAAGGCCAGGAAGAAGAAGAAAATTAAGTTAAAGAAGGTCAATTGTTTTACCTGCCAAAAGTTGGGTCATTTCACACGGGATTGCACCAAGCGAAATGAGAGTGAAAAGGTACTAGTGAATTATGTTAATTTACATATTACCTATATTTCAAGCACTATTTTTATAATATAGAATTTCTATTCTTCTTAGATTTTAGACTCAGGTTCAATAGACTACGTGACTAGGGATCAAGATCCTATGTAGGATGGACGATGTAAGTGGCTTTATGTAGGCAACAATACAAATATTGAAGTTAGAGGTATCAGAACTTGCAAATTAACTTTGCATGGTGGAAAGGTCTAGATCCTTTATGAAGTACTTCATGCTCCTGACATTCAACGAAATTTAGTTTTTGTTAAATGTTTGGTAGATTATAGGTTTAATGTAAACTTTCATGATAAAGTTGCAAACATATTTTATAATTTTGTGTTTTGTGGTTTAGTTTTCCTTTCAAAAGGTTCTTTGTAATGTATATTATTGATCATTATAATATATATGATTGCTTTTCTACTTCCTTTTTTTCAACTGTTGATATGGCTATTTAGCATGCTAAAATAGGGCACATTAACAGAAATAAAATGATTAAACTAGAAAAAGAAAATTGGTTAGGTCCCATATCCAATATGGAAATGTCCTTGTGTGAAAATTGTCTAGCAAGTAAGGCAACTAGAAAACCTTTTTGGTAAGGGAACCATATCAAAACAACCATTGCAATTAATCCATTATGATATTTATGGTCCTATATGCTTGAGGGTAAGGCACAGAGCTTAGGATTTTATTACTTTTATTGATGATTATTCATGATACATTTATGTCTATTTGATCTCATATAAGTCACTCTTAATTGCTTTAGATGATACATACACGAAGTATATAATCAAATGGATAATAAAATTAAAGTGTTACATATTGATGGTGGCATACTAGTGGCAAGATAGGTTCTATAGGAATTGTAATGGCATGGCCCCTTACCTAAGGGGCTATAGAGTGGTGCCAGACCAACCTCACCCTGCCTCCTTGAGGTCTTTTGGATGGCCAGGAATTTTCGCCCCCATTGCCACTCAAAGGCTTATGGATTTTCTACCCTTAAGGGATTTTCACCTCCCCAAGGACTCAAGGCCATAACCTAAGGGTAAAGTACACGCCTTAAGAGCTCCTCGTTAACCACTTGCACCAAAGGTGCACTTGGCTACCAAGGATCACATAAGGCTTGTACTTAACCCTTAGGTCATGCCTTCGATCCTTAAGGAGGCAACTCTTTGCGGGAAATATGGAGTACCTCAAAGAGCAAAATTCCTAAGCCTTTAAGAGGCAGAAGGAGGACAAATCCTGGAATGGGGAAATGTTTAGCACTTATATCCAGCACTGAGGGGAAATGAGGAGTACCTGGCTGTGGTGTTACATGAATGAAATGTATCTTTATAAGGTACTCTGAACAATCCAAAGGATATGTCTTCATTGGTGAAAATGAAGATGGAACAGTGACTGAAATTGGATCTAGAAATGCTATATTCCTAGAAAATGAATTCTAAAATATGGGAGAAATTGACCGCACTGTATCGCTTTATAAGTCACAGGAACAAACAAGTATAGAACATGTTGGTAGGCTTGAATCATCCCAAAATGTCAATCTAAGTGGGAACTCATAAAGATCAACACAAAGACCTAGAAAAAAGAAAAGACAGACATGAAACTCCCACAAGAAAGAGCAACATGGAAAGTATACCTAAAAGATACTTCCATATAGAAAGTGAAGCAATTGTTCTTACTCTTGATTAGGATAATGAACCATGCTTGGAGCAAGAAGGCTTATCAAGTTCTATTAAGGATGAATAGAAAAAGGCAATGGAAGAAGAAATGAACTCAATAAGAAAAAATCAAGTTTGGGAATTGGTTAACGTACCAAAAGGGTGAAAAGCCATTGGGAACAGTTTGGTTCACAAAATTAAAAGAAAAGTGGATGGATCAATTGATAAGTATAAGGCACGATTAGTTACAAAGGGGTATACACAATAGGAAGGTATACATTATGAAGATACCTTCTCACCTATGGTATGATATAATTCTATAAGAATTATTCTAGCAAAAGTAAAATTTTTACACTTGGAATTACATCATATGGATGTTAAAACTGCATTTCTAAATGGTGATATGGATGAAGAAATCTATATAGAACAATCATTAGATTTCATTGAAAAAGGAAAAGAGAATAATGTTTGTAAACTCAAAAGGTCTATTTATAGAGTAAAGCAATAATCCAGACAATGGTATTAGAGGTTTCATAAAGCAAAAAGGTCCTATGATTTCCAAACGATTGAAGATGGCCACTGTGTCTACATCAAGCGGTTTGAGGGTAATTTTGTGATATTATCCTTATATGTAGATGATATACTATTGGCTAGAAATAATATGAATTCAGTTATAGCTATTAAAGAATGGCTTTCATCAAATTTTGAATTGAAAGACATGGGTAAAGCAGAGTATATGCTTGGAGTTAAGATCCAAAAAGATCATTCAAAAAGAATCATATCTCTTTCACAAGAAAATTACGTTAAAAATATTCTCAAATGATTTAATATGAGCAACTGTAATTCCATAGATATCCCAGTGGTTTATGGTATAACCTTAAGCAATTATATGTGTCCTAAAATTGAGTCAGATTAGAAGAAAATGAGTAAATTTCCCTATGCTAGTGTTGTTGGTAGTCTAATGTACTGAATGATGTGTACAAGGCCAGATATTTGCTTTATAGTAGGTTTGGTAAGCAGGTTCCAATCCAACCCAGGTGAGCTTTACTAGAAAGCAATAAATAGGATCTTGAGATACTTAAAAGGCACATCTGACTATGCAATATGCTATAAAGGAATCGATCTATGCCTAGTTGGATACTCTGATACTGATTTAGGTAGAGATAAGGAAGAGCGAAGATCGACTTCAGGTTATACTTTCTTACTAAACAATGGCACCATATGTTGGAGTAGCAAGAAGAATACATGTATTACTTTACATTCTTTAGAAGCCAAATTCACAGCATACACTACAGTAGTACAAGAGGCTTTATGGTTGAAGAGGTTTATTGAACATCTTGGATTTGGCACTGAAAGTACCAATCTATTATTAGTATACTGAGATAACACTGTAGCCTTAGCCTATATTAAAGATCCCAAGTATCATAGTAAGACCAAGCATATAGACATTAAGTACAATTTTGTAATAGATTATATAGCATAGAAAGTTATTACTATGCAACACATTTCGACCAAGAGTATGGTAGCTGATCCCCTGACCAAACCAATTGCCAATGAGACATTTGACAAACATGTAAGGTCACTTGGTGTACATAAAATGTAAAATTGTTGACTTTATGTATTAAATTTGTAATGAATTAAAGTACTTATCATTACTGGTTTATATGTCTGGGTGAAAGTATACAATGTCTAGTATGCCTTATAGGCTTGTGAGGTTGGCTCTCTCACATAAGCAACCACCTTTGACACTTAGGAGTGGTATGCAAAGATGAAAAAATTGTGTTCACACAGTAAAGCAGTTAGAATGCTAATATGATACAGAAGAAACACAAGCTATGTTGCCTCAACAATAGTGCAACGTGTCGAGATAAGATCTATAAACATAAATAGAAGTATGGATCTAATCATAGACATCCACTTCCATGATTCCTACAGCCAGACAACAAATTCTTAAACATTGACATCTGAATAGAGTGGAAGGATTTGGGTTTAGATACTGGGAGTGTCTTGACTTAAGTTTGTACAGTGTTAATAATAGAAAGCAAAACGATGTACGCTCTTATAGTGCAAGGATAACACTATAGCATGTGATTCATATAGCATATGATAAAGAACCACAAATGGTTAGCAAGTAAGAAGATCCCTACTTAGTTGATGTGTGAGTTCCAAGAAGTTTCTAATTCTTTCATTGATATCCTTGGACTTTGACAATATCACAGAGGTATGCTCCAATGACCACTAGTTTAGAATATATCATACAGTCACGATAGATGCGATCTATAGTATTATATTAGGAAATCGGCTTATGTATATTAAAGTGAGATATGTGTGAAAGGAAGATTACTTGGAATACACACAAATATGATGGTGTCTGAGACATGTCCCTTATGATATTATTTTTGATAATTTCATAAGTATGGATACTATGCATACTAGAAAGGCAATATGAGTTTTATACTGACTTGAAGGGGATTAGATTAGCCATGTGAAAGTGTCTATAAGTGAACCTAGGATATTTGAGGCACAATATTAAAATCAAGCAAGGAAGGAAGACTAAAATCTCAATTCAAGGGAATCCCACTTCATCATTATATTAATTTATTGAATTTGTCTAGTTGTTAATTTTTTAATTTTGATTCCATTTACTTCTTTATCTTGAACTCCAAAAAAATACAAAAATATTGAATTAGATTAGATTATTTCATTTGTCTTTGAAACAATTTCTTGAAATAATTTTTTGCAACTTTAAAGAATTTCTCACTTGACTATTTAGAAACTTAGAAATTAATCTCCTCACAAGAACAATCTAGGTTGAGCTATTAATAGCTTAAGCTATTAGATCTACTATAGTTTAGCTAAATTTGAAGGTTTGCTATAGTTTTCTAAATTTTCTTTCTTTTTTGGAATTTTTTCATATTTTTTATTAGGTGTGGTTTTTTGTTTTTCCTTTGATTTCCTTGGTTTTTAGTGTGTTTTTTTAGTTTAGTTTAGTTAACTATTCATTGTTGGAGTGTTTGGTAGTGCTTTACATCATTTTTCATGTTCATAGTTGTTTTGCATTCCATTTTCATATAAAGTTCTCTGGCAAAAAACAAAAAGAAATTTACATTTTGATGGTGTTGTTCAAAATTGTGCCCAAAGGGCCAATCATTGTACTTTGAACATTATTATTTTAATGAAATTTCTCCATTATGTTGTCATATTATTTGCATGTTAACTGTGATAATTGTATCCATGGATAATTCATAAAGATTGTCCTAAAATGTCCCTGGTCGGTCATCTATGCGGGAGCAGAGATGAAACAAGATCAGTATGACTTTGATATGATATGGAGATACAAATCAAAGTCTTAGGCTACATGAGAGTTGCTAAGCTTTGAACTAGTCAAAAGTCACTTTTGACCGGGTCATGATAAAGGCTACGATCGGGCTTGGTGGTTTTTCAAGAAGAGGAATATGAATGATCAAGATGGAATTTGTCCCTCACATTAGTAGAGAGATATTACTGGGCCCCTCGATGAGTGAGTCTGAGAAATGTATGGCCATACTATGATGGAAAGGAGTTTCCGTCTCTATTATCAGGCTACTCAGGAATCGAGAAAGTAATGGTCAGGAACAAGAGGATGACATTATCCATGTTTTATCCTTGATCAATATATCGTGTGACAAAAGGGACGTGACATGGTTGTATGACAGGTTGCATCGTGATAACGATTCTCATATGAGTTGGGTAGTCGTAATGTCTTACTAGAGGCCGCTTGCGATTTTTGGGTTAGTATAGTTATTGGCCCACTGCCAACTTCATATGGGCCTACAGGGTCGCACACAAGAATGGCCCAACACGAGATAATGTTTAATTTAGGGTGGACGAATTTTATATTTATATATATATAATATAAAATTCATTAATAATATTATATAGATATATATTTTTGAAATATATATATCTTATATATTTATATATGTATATATATATATATATATATTATATGATATTATTATAGTGTGTTAGTTTTAAATTTAATTTATTAAGATATATTAAATTTAATAACTAACATGATAGAGATATAGTATCTGAGATTTAATTTATAAAGATAAATTAAATCTAATGGCTCTTTATTTAGATTAAATAAATAGGTTAAATTAAAACTGTTGGACAGATTTAATTTAAACTGAATTTATTTAATTAGCTCATCAAGATAATTAATAGTTAATTAATTTCAAAATTAATGATGATTAATTTTGATATTTGAAAATAGCCCTCATAGGTTATAAACTTGATAGAGCAGATATATTGATATGCACATGAGAATTGAGAGCCGCAAGGAAAACCCTAGGAGACATTAGAGGTGCTAGCACGCAGTCTCGGTTGGAGAGCATTTGTGTGGATACCAGTAGAGGGAGCGGACTTGACGTGTTAGCTCCTAGAGATCGTGAAAACTCTGAATCATCAAAAGGTATGAATCCTTCTAACTCGATTTAAATGCCGTTGATAGATCCTCGATTAGGATTGGTAAAAAAATTTTTAAAAGTTCTTCCGCTGTGCCTGTGGATCCTAATGTGGCATCAGAGCCAGATCAATTGTGCATTTAAATTGAGTTTTCTTCTACGTGTGATATATATGGGATGTGTACGTATGGTTATAAGAAACATTCGAATATGCATGTGATTTGGTTAATACGAAACGAAATTATTTAGAAAGATGTGATCTTGTAATTTTACTGATTTTCGTTTTTGTTTAAATTGAATCTTGAAATTGTTTCGTTTTCGGTTTTGAAACATGTATGTGATTCTCATTTTGGAACAAGCATGAAATCGATTCCGAACATGTATATCTTGAAACATGTATGTGACTTTCATTTTGAACAAGCATGAAATTGGGTACGGTACCTGAGATCATAGTTGGCGGCAATCAAATCTGGTCTAGGTTCGGATATCTATTTGGGTAATAGGGATCCGAACTATGGGGAAGACAATCTGGATCAGAAGCGTTCTGGGCCATTGTTGTTTTTGTTTTCAAAAAAAAAATTTAGGTTCGAAATTTAAAATTTTAAAAATTTCAAATATTTCTTTTAAAAGGAATGTGCCTTTTTCAATATAATTTGCGTAGTGAGACCGCCGTGACCACCTCTGCATAGCGCAATATAATTTGATCACGACATTTATTGCTTTTCATATTATATGAATTCTTGTTGTGGTTTATTATTTATACTTGTTTGGGTATTGTGAACAACATGGCTTTAGAATTTTACAAAGGGTTGTAATATTTAAATATGGCCTGCGTGCCGTGCCTTTCTCTAAATACTCTCAATGTACATTCTCTTCTCATCTCACTCCCCTCGAATGTTTAAACGAGGTTTCTCTCAATGTATTTCTTTTCTTATTTAGAGAAGTCCTCTCATTGGCTTGGGAGGATTTTAGGTTAAGTAAGCCATGTTGTGTCACGTTTAAATTATGCTTTTGATAAGATCATTGCATGATTACTTTTACGTTTATATGTATTTATCTGTATGAGATACGACCACGATTGCATCCATATAAACAAAACTAATTAATTAAGCCCTCTGAATCAAATCTTAAGTCATAATGCCGTCAATTAATGAATACTTGTCAAAACCTAGATCGCTCAATTGTGGAAACCACCAAAGTGGATGCACTTAAGTTATCTTGATGAGACAAGCTTGAGTAATGGTGCTTCTCATCATATTCATTATTGTTTTGACTTAATTGAGATTAACAAAACGGTTTTGAATCTCAAGGCATTAGATGGGGTTAAACATGTCGGATCATATGATGATTAAATCCCATAAAGATCTAAGAGTTACATGTGATGTAATTGGTAAATAGGTTACCTACCTAAATAACTTGAATTTAAGTGTCTTGCCAAAGCGGACTTAAGTTTAAGCCAAATATGGATCTTAGCCCACTAATTATTATATTGAGGGTTGTTAATTTAGTGGGAGATTACTAACTAACTTTGCATATTTTAATTGTAGAATCATGTCGACTAGTAATACTGCTACACTATCATTGCGATCGGTCCTTGAGAAGGACAAACTCAATGGGACAAACTTTATTGACTGGTTCAAGAACTTGAGAATTGTTCTCAAGCAGGAAAGAAAGGCTTATGTCCTAGATCAACCCATTCCTAAGGAGCGTGCAGCCAATGCTCCAAGAGCTCAGAGAGATGCTTACACAAAGCATAAGGATGACTCTGTGGATGTAGGTTGCCTGATACTTGCCACTATGGTTCCAAAGCTTCAAAGAGATCTGGAACTCATGGAGGCTCATGAGTTGATTGTACATCTCAAGGAAATATTGCAGCAACAGGCAAGGCAAAAATGGTATGAGACCACAAAGGCCTTACATTCCTACAAAATGGCTGAAGGTGCATCAGTTAGTACTCATGTGTTAAAGATGAAAGGCTATATTGATCACCTTGAGAGGCTTGGATTTCCCATGAGCCAGGATTTAGCTACGAATTTGATCCTCAACTCACTCCCGGAGAGTTATGACCAGTTTGTTATGAACTACAACATGAACAACATAGAGAAATCAATTTCTGAGCTACATGGGATGCTTAAAACTGCTAAGCAAAGCATTAAGAAAAAGCCTAGCACAGTTTTGATGGTTCAGAAAGGAAAGGGAAGGGCAAATGGAAGGGTAATGGCTCAGGTGGTAAGACCAAAGAGTTAAACAAGCCTGAAACCAAGCCTACACCCAAGAAGGCAAAGCATCCAAAGGAAGGAGTCTACTACTTCTGTAATGAACCCATTAGAAGAGGAATTGCAAACTCTACCTAGAAGATCTAAAACAGAACAAGAAGGATAGTGAGGCTATCGCTTCAGGTATTTATGTTATAAACATTCATTTTTCTACTTCCTCTACATGGGTATTAGATACTGCATGTGGTTCTCACATTTGTACAAATGTGCAGGGTCTAAAGGACAGTAGAAAGCTGAAGAAAGGTGAGGTGGACCTACGAGTTGGAAACAGAGCAAGAGTTGATGCTTTAGCCGTAGGCACTTATGAATTAGTTCTACCCAGTGGGCTTTTGTTAGTTTTGAACTATTGCTATTATGTTCCTACTTTGAGTAGTAAGATTGTTTCTCTTCCTTATTTGGATAAGGAAGGTTATACTTCCATTACTAGGAATGGTAAATGTTCTATTTATCGTAATGACATTTTCTATGCTAATGGTGATTTGCATGTTGGTCATTATATTTTAAATTTGGAACATCCTAACAATGGGAATATCTACAACGTAACTACTAAGAGGATAAAATCAAACGATTTGAATCTGACCTACCTATGGCATTGTCATCAAGGCCATATAAATGAGAAACGCATTTCTAAACTCCATCAAGATGGATTTCTAAACTCATTTGATTTTGAATCATATGATATATGCAAATCTTGCTTATTAGGAAAGATGACTAAGGCACCTTTTACTGGGCACAGTGAGAGGGCCACTGAATTATTGGGCCTCATACATACAGATGTATTTGGACCATTAAATATAGCTGCCAGAGGAGGTTATGTCTACTTCATTACATTTATAGATGAATTTAGTAGATATGGCTATATCTATCTAATGAAACATAAATCTGAATCTTTTTAAATGTTCAAAATATTCCAAAATGAAGTACAAAACCAACTTGGTAAAACAATTAAAGCACTTCAATCTGATCAAGGTGGTGAATATTTGAGCCAAGAATTAATTGACCATCTTAGGAGTTGTAGGATAATCTCACAATTGACTCCTCCAGGAACACAGCAATGGAATGGCATTTTTGAACGGAGGAATCGAATAGTATTAGATATGGTGCGATCTATGATGAGTCAAACAGATCTTCCACTATCCTTTTGGGGACATGCCCTAGAGACAGCTGCGTTTACGCTAGATCGTGTTCCATCTAAGGCAATTGAAAAGATACCATATGAGTATAGTCTGGAAAGAAACCAAGTTTATCTTTTCTCAAGATTTGGGGATGTGAGGTATATGTTAAGCAACAAGCCTCTGATAAATTAGCCCCCAGATCCACAAAGTGCTTTTTCATGGGGTATCCTAAAGAAACGAAAGGATACTATGTCTACAATCCCACCGATAACAAAGTATTTGTTATTCGAAATGGTAAGTTTCTAGAAAGAAATTTTGTCTCTAAAACAACCAATAGGAGCGAGGTACGTCTCGAAGAAATTCAAGAGCCACAAGATAGTACAAAACCACAGATGGAAATTAGAGAAGACTCACAACAAGTTGCTGAGCCTCCTCAAGTAACACAAGGTCCACGAAGATCTGATAGGACACGGCATCAGCCTCAGAGATATGGATTTCTGATTACTGAAGGCTGTGATGTGTTGCTCATTGAGCAAAATGAGCCCACCACCTATCGAGAAGCCACAGTGGGATCAAACTCTGAGAAATGGCTAAATGCCATGAAGTCTGAAATACAATCCATGTACGACAATCAGGTATGGACCTTGGTCGATCCACCTGAAGGTGTAAAAACCATTGGGTACAAATGGGTTTTCAAGGAGAAAACTGACATGGATGGCAATTAACTGTGATAATTGTATCCTTGGATAATTCATAAAGATTGTCCTAAAATGTCCCTGGTCGGTGATATATGCGGGAGTAGAGATGAAACAAGATCAATATGACTTTAATAAGATATGGAGATACAAATCAAAGTCTTAGGCACTTGTAAGAGAACAAGGTGCTGGACCGACCCACTATGAGAAAGCTGCATGGATCAAGTCATAAGCTTTCCTCATGTATAACCACGTCACAAAGCCCTTAGACCTGAGGTCATCATGGATTCCTACATGAGAGTTGCTAAGCTTTGAACTAGTCAAAAGTCACTTTTGACCAGGTGATGATAAAGGCTACGATCAGGCTTGGTGGTTTTTCAAGCAGGGGAATATGAATGATCAAGATGGAATTTATCCCTCACATTAGTAGAGAGATATTACTGGGACCCTCGATGAGTGAGTCTGAGAAATGTATGGCCATACTATGATGGAAAGGAGTTTCCGTCTTTATTATCAGGCTACTCAGGAATCGAGAAAGTAATGTTCAGGAACAAGAGGATGACATTATCCATGTCTTATCCTTGATCGATATATCGTGTGACAAAAGGGACATGACATGGTTGTATGACAGGTTGCATCGTGATAATGATCCTTATATGAATTGGGTAGTCGTAATGTCTTGCTAGAAGCTGCTTGCGACTTTTGGGTTAGTATAGTTATTGGCCCACTGCCAACTTCCTATGGGTCTACAGGGTTGCACACAAGAATGGCCCAACACAAGATAATGTTTAATTTAGGGTGGACGAATTTTATGTTTATATATATATATATATAATATAAAATTCATTAATAATATTATGTAGATATATATTTTCAAAATATATATATCTTATATATATATGTATATATATTATATGATATTATTATATTGTGTTATTTTTAAATTTAATTTATTAAGATATATTAAATTTAATAACTAACATGATAGAGATATAGTATGTAATATCCCAAAAAGTGATTAAGGGCTAATGACTTCAAAAGTGGATGTAATTATTGTTGAATAAACACTTTTGGAGAATGTGTGATGGGAATTTGGTGGTTTTAGTGATTCCAATGGTTTCCTTGTATAAAATTGTGTGGGAATAGGTTTGATTGTTGATTTTGGAGCCATTGGACACATTGGTTGAAAATTTGAAAAATTGTTAAGTGTAATTCTGTGCAGGACAGTCGGTTTGTATGGACCTTTTGAATGGGCAAATGATGTCTAAAAATTCTGAAACATTCCAGTCTTAAAGTTCACATGTCAAGCTTCAAAATGGACATATAATTTGTGTTATTTCAATTTGTGAGCTAAGAGTTATAGTTCTTGAAGGTTGCCCAGCGAAATTGATTGTTTCTGGAGCAATGGTCAAAGAAATTAAATCTGGGAATGATATGCTTAAATTTAGTAAAAGGCTATATTTTTCCTTAAAACTAGACTTAATAAGGGTTCTATAGCCTTTGGAATCGCTTCATTTCAATTTTTCTAGAATTAGTTATGATTTTTCAAAGTTTGGACAGAAAATCTGCCAGAATTTACACAAAATCCGAAAATGGGAAAATTTGTATTGGCAACCTTGTAATTATGAGGAAATTGGTGATCATCCTATTCTGCTCTAACTTGGGCCCTTAAGTGACGTAAATATGGGCTGATTAAAGGGAGGAGGCATTGGTTCAAATACAATGAAAATATGACACAAGAATTGGTAAGGGCTAAGGTCAAAAACAAAAAGGGTTATGGTCAAAGATTGCAACTCAAAATAAATTATGTGGAGGAGGATGTGGAAGAGGATAAAAGAGATAATTGAATGCATATTTTATTCCCTCCTAATCTTCCATTTCGGCCAAGCATAATGGCTAAAGAGAAAAGAGATGATGATGAAGTTAAAAGGCATGTGTTAAAATTGCCATAAAATATCATAAAAATAAAAGATGAAGGGGATATTTTTATATGAGCTTTCTCTTTACTTGGGCTCTCATTTCGGTTCAGCTGAAGCCAAATATAGAGAGAGAGAGAGAGTGGACGAAATTTTGAGAGCAAAGAAGCAAGAGGTGAAGCAACATGTTCTTGTGCCATTTTCTCTATCAAGACTCCATTTCTAGCTCTTGAGGCCTTCATCAAAATTGTTCCTCTCATTAAGAGCTTCATTTCTATGGTTGTAGTTTCTTGAAAGGAGGAGTTTTGTGCCATCTAAGTGGTGTTGAAGTGGGAGAACTCAAGAAAGGGCTATAGCCAAGCAAAGAGGTAAGCACAAGCTTTGTTTTGACCCAAATGTCTTGAAATTTGGTTGAATCTATGAGGTAATATTATGCTGCCCTGTTTTTGCTGAATGGTAACCTTAGGGTTTTAGTGATATTAAGGGCATGAATTTAATCCTCTTGTGCTATATGATGATGTTGTAGTGGTTGTTGTTAAATTTGGGTTGGTTTTGCTTGATTTTGGTGAAAATGGATGGTGAAATCCTAAGGGGAAATGCTGACAAATTCACTCTAATCATGTGCAATTAGTGTTTAAATAGTTAAACATGTGATTAGAAGTGTATACAAGGTGTTTAATGGATTGAAATCAAGAGAACTCAATCTCCCTAAAATTTTTCAGATTTGGGCAGGGGTATTTTCATCCATTAAGTGTTGGAATTTTATCAATTTGATGGTTCCATTGAGTTCAGGAGCGAAAATTAGGTGGGGTTACAGTTGGCCACTTTTTCGGAAAAGGCCGAAAAAGCATAATTACGAAAACGCCCCTAAAACCCTTGAAGTAGGGCTGCCAAGGGTAAATTTGTAATTTTACATTGAATTTGATAATTCTGAGTCCGGAAATGGATTCCTTGGGTGGAAATATGTTAGGATAGCCCAGATTAGAATTTCGGGAAAAGTGCAACCGGACCGGGTCCCCGTGGGCATTTTTGTAAATTTTCATTATAGACTCATATAACTCCAAGAAACACTATGGAAGTGTCTAAATGGTGCCTTTGGAATTGTAGGATTCGATATTTGCCCTGTTCGTGATCCACCTGCGCTAGAGCATAATCGGAAAGAACAAGGTAGTGACTCCTCTCTTATACTTTGTGTGAAACATTGTATGTATGTTTTCGTGCTTTGAGAAAACATTGTGACATTGTGATGCTTTGTGATTGCAACGAAAGCTGACGCCTAGTGAATACTTTGTGAATACTTTGAGATCGCAGCGAAAGCTGACGCTTAGAGTTTACAGCCATGAGTGCTGTCATTTGTGGTGTGAACCACATTACATTGTGATGCTGCTAACATGACTTTATATGCTTTGTGTTTATGCACTGTATGAGTGATTTGTTACTACTGGGATTCTCTTGAATCTCATTCTTTCCAATGACTAACATTTCAGACAGGGCTAGTGGTGCTAGAGAGAAGCGGGCAACCCGGAGCAATTAGAACCCCTTCGGGGTATATTTGATTGTAGGGTGTTGGTTATCTTCTTTTGAACTTGGGATTATTGCATATTTTGGAGATGTAAATATTACTGTTGATTTTGGTTATGTAATCCCCTAGTGAAGACTTTTAAACCCTCAGATTATATATGTATAGAACCCGGGAGTTGCCGGGGATTTGGTTATACACTCTGATATGTATGAATGTGATTGAACTGTGCAGAGTAATTAGATTCGGAAGATGAATATGAGACCATGTTGAATGAATTTTAGAAAAGAGAATTGAGAAAAACATAATCGTCGGTCTCTAATTCCTTTAAATTACGCATTTTCGAATCTTAATTACGATTATCAAGGCAGGGGATTACATAGTATCTGAGATTTAATTTATAAAGATAAATTAAATCTAATGGCTCTTTATTTAGATTAAATAAATAGGTTAAATTAAAACTGTTGGACAGATTTAATTTAAACTGAATTTATTTAATTAGCTCATCAAGATAACTAATAGTTAATTAATTTCAAAATTAATGATGATTAATTTTGAAATTTGAAAATAGCCCTCATAGGTTATATACTTGATTAAGCAGATATATTGATATGCACATGATAATTGAGAGCCGCAAGGAAAACCCTAGGAGATATTAGAGGTGCTAGCACGCAGTCTCGGTTGGAGAGCATTTGTGTGGATACCGGTAGAGGGAGCGGACCTGACGTGTGGGCTCCTAGAGATCATGAAAACTCTGAATCATCAAAAGGTATGAATCCTTCTAACTCGATTTAAATGCCGTTGATAGATCCTCGATTAGGATCGGTAAAATTTTTTTAAAAATTCTTCCGCTATACCTGCCAATCCTAACAGGTGTGTTGTCAAATTCCTAGTGGCTATTATGTGGTGTGCTTTAGTTTTGTGCTGAGCAACTTTGAATGCTTCATCCTTGGGAAGCTTTTGCCTAAAAATTGAGACTTTGGTGGTTGTCACATCCTATGAGTTATGATTGAAGTGACAATCCTTGCATACTTGTAGTTTGAGGTACCAATTCATTGATATACCAACTTGTTCTACTATAAGGTGTAACATCCTGGATTTTAATTAAGGGATAATAACTTCAAATGATGTAATTAATGTTAATTAAGCATATTTGAAGTGGATGTTGTGCAATGTGAAATGAAGGCAATTATTCATAATTTAATGAGTATTGTACTAATCAAGGGTAAAGCAGTAAATTTACCAACCGTCTGGTTAGCTACGGGTGATAAAACCTCTTAGTAATCAAGATCAATGGTTGAGATTGAAAGATAATGGGGTGGAATCAAGTGTGAATGGGAGTATGTGAATTCATAAGGGGAAAGAAAGAGATGGTGACAAGTGTCTAAATGAGAACCCTTGGATGAGTCAACATTTTCAAACTCTTTCTCTCTCTCCCTCTTAGTCGGTTTTTGCATGGGAAGAAGGGAAGGATGATCATCACTTTCACCAAACCATTTTCTCTCTCCATTTCCTCCATTTTCGTTGAAGCAACCAAGAAAGAGAAAGAAAGGGCTTGAATTCTAGGTGAGTAAATGATCTTATATGCTTAGTTACCCTTCATTAATGTTGATCAAGAGGTTGAGAGCTTGACTTCTATGATTTCAGAATTTCCATTGGTGGTGTGTGATTGTTGGATAAATCTGGAAGTTGGAGGAATCCAAGTTCTGATTTCAGCAAGTTGAAGAGGTAGGTTTGTAATGCATTTTGATATATATGTCAAGATGTTTGCATGATCAACAAAAATTCTGGAAATTTGACCTAATTATGAAGTTAATTGAAGGGTAGATTTTGGTGAGAGTGTCACTGTTCATTTGGTCAGTTTTGACACTTGGGAGTGATTAGAATTTGATTTGAAGTTGAATAAGGGAAATTGTTAGAATGAGGTTTTGAGTGGTTTGATGATCTAGAGTGAGAAGGTGTTAAATGAGTTGAAATTAGGTTCTTTTTGATTGCCAATGGGTTCCTTGTGTTGAAATAGGTGATAATGAGCTTTGACACAAGTTTAAGAACCATTGGAGTTCATTTGGTGAATTCTGGAAAAGTTTATCAGTGGCTGCGTTTTGGGGTATCTGTCGTGATTTCTCGAGTGAGAGAAGAACTCACTCAAGCACAGGATGAACGTGCTCGAGTGAGCATGTTGTGCTCGAGTGAGGGTGCCTTTTTGGTGCTGCGGATGAGTGTCTCAGGGTATCACTCGAGAGTGATTGCCAAGAGTGCGCCTGGCACTCGCGAGCATTGGCGGATCACTCGAGCACTGGGACTTGTGCTCGAGTGAATCTGTTGCCTGGGAGTTGGGTTGCTCTCGGGTAGACACTCACTGGTTGTGCTCGCGAGCACTGGGGATCAGTGCTCGAGCACAAGTGTATGTGCTCGAGTGATGGAGGAGGAAGATGTTGAGAGATGCTCTCGGGTTGTCACTCGCAGGGTCTCACTTCCGTGGTGCTCGAGTATGCTCGGGGTCTCTGCTCGAGCACAGCCTCTTGTGCTCGAGTGAGAATGTAGTTTGGTCGCGGGAGTTGCTCTCGGGCAAGCACTTCCTGTGTCTCACTTGCAGGTGCTCGAGTGAAAATGGGAGTTGTGCTCGAGCACGGTCTTCTGTGCTCGAGTGAGGGGTGCGAGTGAGGGGTCCAAAAATCAGTGTTTAGCTTTCTTGTGAGGGATCTTTGGGGATAGTTATCCCAACCCTTTAGGCATATGTTTAGGCATATAATGGCCATCTAAAGAGTCCAAATAATAACCAACATAAAGTATTATAGAATTAAGAACTTGGAAAAGAGATTGACCTATTGTCCCTAATTTGATTATAGGATTTGACATCTGCCGTCCTCGGGAGCCCACTGAGCCAGTTAACTTCAGGAAAGAGCGAGGTAGTGACTTTAATTTGAAATTTCTCATTATTTTTAAAAACACAAAAAAAATTAGAAATAGCTTTATTTTCATGAATTTTGATTTAAACAAAACCAATTTCAAAACCCTTTTTCTAACCATGTTTATAGCACTTAGTTTTACTTAGGGAAGTCAAAATAAATGGCTCCTTGATAAGAGAATGATCCTGAGTTGTTTGCACTATATTGCATTTAATTTATGGTAAATTGTGATTTGACCCCGAGGCGGCTAAGGTTGTGTCAAATTAGTTATCTAGAGCTTTTTATATTATCTTTGAGATTTTTAAATATTCGTACAAATACTATGGGTATTCCTGTAATATAATCAAATACTTTATATCAGTATGTTTATGATATTTCTATTTGCCACTGAACTGCGCATTGTTACTCTGATAAATGTCAAAATATTATGGGGTTTGACAGTTTTGGTATTAGAGCTAGGTTTGGCTGTAATAGAATATTATACTGATATGATCTTGATTATATGGTAACAAGAATCTTGCTCGAAAGAAGGCACCAGAGGAGTGGATTGCCACCATATATGAACTAGCCATCAAAGGATTAGTGAATACCTGAAGGACGACGAGTACTACGATACCATATCATGAATTTTTTTATAATATGATTATGATTACACCTATAGGTGTGAAAACTACCCTAAGAATATGTGCTGAATTGTATGATATGTCTAAGGGATAAAACCCTATGGTAGATTTACTTTGTGAACTGTTCCATATACTCAGGGTTGTATTGGAAGTTGATTGGTTAACTGCAAAGCATGTGTTGTTATACTGCGGAAATAAGAGAATTATATATCCTACTCCATAGAGTGATTTGAGTTTTCCCTCAGTGGCTTAAGCTAGGAAATGTTACATAAGGAATGCTAAGGGTATTTTGTTTTCCTCAGTATCGACAGAGGCTAAAACAGCAACTGGAAATATATCCATGGCTAGTGAATTCCCTATTGTCTTGTTGAAGACATAAGTGGATTACTTGAATATAATTGTTGACTGTATTTAGACCAGCTTGTGAAAGACTTAGTGTCAACATTTTGATATACTCAAGGAGTAAAGAAGCACGTATGAGTGGTGCTAGGAGTCAAATGTAAGCTTTGGCTTTTAAAGGTTAACTTACTAAGTCATGTTGGCTCACAGAATAGGATCCAGCAAATTCTAGCAAAGTAAAATCAGTACCGAGATGAAAGAGGTCAGACACTGTCATAGAGGTGCGTACTTTTCTTGGTCCAGTTAGGTATTATAGAAGGTTCCTATGGAACTCCTTTCTAACCATCTTGACATTGTTGAAGTTCTTGTGAGAGAACAAAGTATCTGCGTAGGAGGAAAATTTATGAGTAGCTTCCAGGAGCTGTAGGAGAAATTAACATTCATGCCAGTATTAATCATCCCAGAGCCTAATACAACCTGTATGGTCTGTAGTGATGTAACCAGTGCGGTCTATAATGATACAACTCGTGTGGTTTGCAGTGACACAATCTGTGTGGTCTGTGATGATGTGACCTATGTTGTCTATAGTGATATGACCTGTATGGTCTATAGCAAGGCAACCTGTGTGGTGATACAACCTGTATGGTTTACAGTTATACAACCTGTGTAGTCCACAGTGTTATGATCTATGTAGTCTATGGTGAAATGTGTAGGTAGAGATTGGGATGAGCTCTTGTGTAGCAGGGCATAATGGTGGTGAATGCCTCTCAATAGCTGAAGCCTCAAAAACTATATTACCTTACTCATGATGTAAAGCTGGTGGCGTTTAACCTTGATTTGAAAGTATGGTGATTTTGAATATGAACTTATAATATTGAAATTTGTAAGGTGGTTTGTTTTGCATGCTTTGTGAACATTGTATGAGTATATTGAGTAGCAAGAGATGGAGCCTGGAATATAGTTAGAGTAATTAGCGAACTTCATGTCTTGAAGCTGTAAGTCTTGCTGTGCATTGAGTGTGGATGTTGGACTGTATGTCCGGAGGCGAAAAGTCCTAATAGACTGGTATATCCTTAGGTCGGCATATTGTTATGCATTTAGACTTATGACGGGTAGTGACCTGAGGCATAAGTCCTGAAGTGCTTGTAGCATAAGGATGATTCCTTGGGCAGTAAGACCTTATGAACAATCTGTGCTGTATTAGGCTTTATGCCCCATGAATGCTAAATGAATTGAATGTTTTAAATTCTTTTCAGATGGGCAGTAAGACCTAGTGAACAATCTGTGCTGTAATGGGCTATATGTCCCATGAATACTAAACAGGTTGAATGTGTGAGTGCTAAATATGCTGAATGTACTAAGTGCCTATAAGATGATTTATGATGCATGCTTTATGAGATTGCATATGAAACGAATAAACTGAATATTAAGAAGTGATCCCGCAAGGTATAATCAATTTTATATGATATTCAAAATTTTAAGGATGAAATTTTATTGACGGGGTAGAGCCGTAACATCCCAAATGTAATACCCCGAATTTGAGACTTGAGCTTAGAGAATAAGCTTAGATTAAGTGGACTGCTAAGCCCTGGTTTAGCAGGATTCCAAATTGGATTAAGAAATATGAAATTGAGTTTGATGGTGATTCCAAGGGAATTGCCATAATCAGGGGCAAAACGGTAAAGTTGCTGACCAATTGGTCAGTTACTGAAGAGAAAACTCGTTGGTAACTTCAAGATCAAAGGCTAGGATTGAATTGTGCAATAGATCAAGTGGCGGAGTCCCATGTGTTTGAGGCTATATGAGCTTTTGGGAGGTGTGTTGAGATGGTGACACTTGGCATAATATGAGCCATTGGATTGGGTTAAGATTTCAACACTCTTTCCTCTCTCCTCTCTCCCTCAAATCGGTTTATGGGTGTGTGGGGAGCCAAAATCTGATTTCATTCTCTCTCTCCTCCAAGCCTCCATGTTCGCCCAAGTGAAGGGAAGAAAGAGAAAATGAAAGGTGGGTTTTTGGTTGGCTTCTTGTTCTCTAATGTTTAAATCATCTTCTTTAAAGTTGCTCATAGTGATGAGAGCTTCATTGCTATGGTTTTAGATTTTGGGAAAGAAGGTGTTGTAGGATCTTGAGGAATCTTGGAAGATGAAGAATCAAGGATTATCTTTGAGAAAGAGGAAGAGGTGAGTGATATCCCCCTTTTGATCTATATATTGTGATTGTTTGATAAGATTTGTGATTTATAGTTTTTGCCCTAATTTGGTATAATTGTGGAATGGTAGTGTATTTTTGTTAAAATAATGCCATAGTGTGTTTGGTGTCATTGGAATTGATTTAGAGCATTGGGTGTAAAGTAATGAAATTTGGGTAATATGTGTGATAAGTGTGACCATAGGGGAAAATGTTATTGTAATAGGATTTTGGGTGTTTTGAGGTTTCCAATGGATTCCTTGAGTTAAATTATGTAGAAATAGCCTTGTGTTAGAGTTTGGGAACCATTAGAGACATATTGGTTAAGTTTGGGAGAATTATGGTTTTCTTTGTTTTTCTAGGTTCTGATAAGCATCCTCGAGTAAACATAGGTCTCACTCGAGTGTAGCGTGATGTTTTCCCTTTCCCCTTCGGTTTTGGTTTCACTTGTTCATGGAAGAAGCAAGAGTGCACTTCCCTACCTGCGAGTGATGTAGGTCTTCACTTGAGTGCACCATGGCTCACTCAAGTGAATGTATGTTGTGTGATAAGAGGTTGCTCTAGGGTTTTCACTCGCAGTTGGTTTGTCAAGAGTGTGAGCTAGCACTTACAAGTGTTGAGCTATCACTCGAGTGAGAGTTAGTATGCTTGAGTCCACTTTTGACTATGGGATTTTTGTGCTCTCAGGTAAGAACTTTTGGTGCTTCACTCGGTAAGACTCGGGTGCTTGAGGAGGTATCACTCAAGTGTTGAGGTTATCACTCGAGTGAAAGGCATCCATCACTCGAGTGAGGTCATCTTCACTCAAGTGCTACAGTCAAAAAGGTAATTTTGAGGATTCAAAAGATGGTCTTTGGTCAAGTATTTCCTAACCATTTAGGCTTGTGTTTAGGCTTTGGGTAGCCACCTAAAGGTCATAAATGATAACCAACTTAAGTATTTGAAAGTTAATGAATTGGAAAGGGATTAATCCTATGTCCTTGTCTTGATTATAGGGTTTGTTAATCGCCCTGATCGTGAGAAGCTGGAGCAGAGCTTATATGGAAAGAGTGTAGGGAACATATCTCTTTTTCTTGTATTTGATATATGTGTTAATGTGTTGGTACATGTCTTAGCTTTTTATGATTATGTGTAATTTGAAGCTATGTTTCAATTTATGCTATAGCCATTAGTATATTGTTCAAAGCATTGAGCTTATAAATTGTCATTGTGTTAGTATGAGTTATGTGATGCAAGCATGTCATGCATTAAACATCTATCGTACATGCATATTGATATTGTTTACCTACTGAGATTTTCTAGAATCTTACCCTCCCCTACTAACCTTTCAGACAAGGTAGTGGATCGAGGATGGAGTAAGTAATCAAGGGCGGCAAGGACTTCTTTCAGGTTGAAGATTCGGTAGTTGGTTATCATAGTTGGGAGTATATGGATTTGGATGTGTATATATGTATGTGGATGAGGATTTGTTATGTATTTGAGATGGATTTGTGAAATCCCTATATGAGGGCTTGTAATGGGCGAATGTGCCCTATAAAGCCTGAGTTAATAAATGGAATCTAGAATTATAGGAATTATTACATTGCATACTCTGATATATTAAATGTGATTTATCTTCGTGTAATAATTGTATTCAGAATGTGAATGAGAGACTAGGTTATAAATGATTTTGAAAGGTATTTGTCAAAACCCCGTCTGGTATATGGGTTTATAAATGTTATTTGATTGTTATTGGTCTCTATTTCACTTTAATTGCGTATTCCAAATATTAATTACAGAAGGGGGTTACACCAAACTTTATTCATCAAAATTCTTAGTACCTTTGTGACATTGAATGGAAGAAAATGGTGACTTTTGGTACACTTGAAATAATGGAAAAATATTGAAATTAAAGTTTACATAAAATTTAGTTAAGTATAGACACCAAGTGCAATTTTGTTCCCTTAAAGGCCTAACATTTTAGCCTAAAATGAAGGGAAGAGTACAATTTTTGGCCCAATTTATTGTGTAAAATTTCAGCCAAAAATAAAAAGAAAACAAGGAAGACAAAGTGCGATTCAAAAATAATTGGAGAAAAGTAACAACAAAATGGTCATTTGACTAACAAATCAAAAAGCCTCTTGTCTCTTCATAATTATGGAACTAAGTGGAAGCTTATGTAACAAAGTGGAAACACATGAGATCAAATGAATTTTTGGACATAAATATTGCTATGTGGAAACATTGTTGGCCAAGTGGAGAAAGAAATATTAGAATATTTCATGACATGTGCAAAATTATAATAAAAAATATTATTTTGAGGAGGTGAAAATTGCTTCTTCAAGAAGCCATTTTACACTCTTAGGAGGCCATATTTTCAGCCTAGAAGAGAAAAGAGAGAGAGAGAGAGAGAGAGAGAGAGAGCAAGTTTAAAGAGCAAGAACAAAGAAAAGGAGACAAGATTCAAGAAGACAAACTAGGTAAGTTTGTAAGCAAAATCCACTTGTTCTTGTCTTAACATCATAGCAACCTCATCTAATCCTTATATCCTTCTTGAATTTAGGATATGTCTTTAAATCATAAGCAAAATCATTGTATGTTATTTATCACATTTTATATGATTGATTGTGTGTTACTTCTGAGATTCGTATGAATCTCACCCCTTTCAGCAAATTTAAAATTTATTCAGCTAAAGGAAGCAACTCTAAGGGCAAGGAGGTAGATACCGACAACTGAGAGTTCCAGTCCTATCCAAGTGCTTATGTTCTTATCTGGA
Source organism: Inga leiocalycina (assembly GCA_963242795.1). Classification (NCBI taxonomy): domain Eukaryota; kingdom Viridiplantae; phylum Streptophyta; class Magnoliopsida; order Fabales; family Fabaceae; genus Inga; species Inga leiocalycina. Next base: position 35,505,907 of record OY725332.1, read on the forward strand.
GCTTTTTATATTATCTTTTGGGATTTTTAAATATTCATGCAAACCCTATGGAAATTCCAATAATGTAATTAAGTACTTTATATCAGTAAGTTTATGCTATTTCTGTCAGCCTACTAAACTGTGTGTCATTACTCTAATAAATGTCTAAATATTAAGGGGTTTGACATGCAACCCCTTACTATGCCTACTTTCAGCACTTCATTTGTAGTAATTTGAGTGTTTCATTGTGAGTATTTTTATAGTGTATGACCAGAGCTAAAAAAACTGATTTTTGGAATACAATGTGTCAACGTGCTAAATAATTGACACCTATTGGATTGCTTATATTGATTGAGACTATCCATTTTTCATCTATCTTGGCTTCGTTTAATAATTCCAATATATGTGATTACACCTCATATCTTTTTTTTCTAGGTTTGAACAAGTTGATATCCTTAGAGAACTTTATGCTAGTATAAGTTCACATTTTCTTAAATTTCTTAAAGAAGCATATCTCTTTGGATTATTAGACACTCTAGAGGAGGAACTAGAGGTAAATGTTAAACAAATGGAGAGGGTTTGAAACTAGATAATTTGGATTGAATCTGAAGGAAGGGAAGGCACACTACTTGATTTAACAGGCATAATGTAACCCCCTCAGTAATTATATCCGAAATACACGATTAAAATGAAATAGAGACCAATAATAATCAAATAACATTTACTAACCCATCACATGATGGGGTTTTCAAAAATACCTTTCGAAATCATTTATAAACTTGGTCTCATATTCACATTTCGAATACAATTACTACGCGAAGATAAATCACATTCATATAAATATCAGAGTGCCCAACATAATCATCCCGGCAATCTTGGGTACATACCTTCGCTAAAGATATACAGGGCATAATTGCCCATTACAATTCTTCAAATGAGGATTACACAATCTCATCTCGAATGAGTCCTGCCGCTCCCTCCACGAGCCACTTGCCCTGTCTAAATTGTTGGTAAGGGAGGGTGAGATTCGAGAGAATCTCAGTAGGGAAACATTATCAATATGCAGGCAAGATAAGTGTTTAATGCATGACATGCTTGCATCACATAACTCATGCACACATACAATGACAAATCTATAAGCTCAATGCTTCGAACGATACACATATGGCCATAGCATATATTGAAACATAGCTTCAAATCATTCATACATGTTCCACATAATCAAGCAAAGCAATAACATGCATCAACACATTAATACAGTTATCAGAGCATGCAGGAGAGATAAGTTCCCTACCTCCAGTCTTTTCTCCTCGATTTGCGTGCCAGCAACTCGGGGCTTCACATTCGATCCTACAATGTCAAATGTACTATTTAGACACTTCCATAGTGTTTCTGAGGGTCATATGAAGCTATATTGAAAATTTGCTAAAATGCCCCCGGGGACCCGGTCCGGCCCCACCGTACCCAGTCTGGCTGTACTTTTCCCCAAATTTTGACATGGGCTATTCTAACATATTTTCGCCTAAGGAATCCATTTTCGGACTCAGAATTATCAAATTCAATTTCAATTTACAAATTTACCCTTGGCAGCCCCACTTTAAGGGTTTCAAGGGTGTTTTCGTAATTATGCTTTTTCGGCCTTTTCCGAAAAAGTGCCCAACTGTAACCCCACCTATTTTCGCCCACTGAATCCAATGGAATCATCAAATCATTGAAAATCCAACTCTAAGACCCATTTACAATGCTGGCCGAAATATATAGGTTTTAAGGGGAAAATTGGGGTTTTTCGGTTTCGGCTCCGTAAACGCGTTCCTTTCTACTCCTAACCGCTTTATTGACTATTCCATTAGGTTACAACTACCATTTAGTATCAATTTGGGCAGCATAACCCCTAGGGAAACCCATTTTCCATTTTTACAACCAATGGCAATCCGGCGAAATTTCACCGATTAAATTGCCCACAGCAGCCAAAATAGTCAATATACAAGAGTTTGGAAGTTACCTCAAGCTCCCAATAGCTTTTCCTTGACTTGAATGAAAACCCTAGGTGTTTTAACACCAAAAGAGGAGCTTCCAAACCTTAAAGAATAAAGAGGAGTAGTTTAGAGTCGGAGTTATACGCGCTAGGAGCGAAATCGTCGGAGAAATCGGCTTACCTAGCGAGTTCTCTTCTCCTTTTCTCCCAAAATCCTCTCAACTCCTTTTCTTTACTTTGGTTGCAGAATGGCGTCGGAATGCTGAAGGAGAAAGATGAATAAAAAGTGTTTTAACATTAGGATGATGTCATGTTTTATTATGCTGATGTCATAAATCCCATTTTCGGATTTTATGACAGTTTTTCTGCCCAAATTTTGAAAAATCATAACTAATTCTAGAAAAGTCGAAATGAGGTGATTCCAAAGCCAAATGAAAGCTATTTAAGTCCTATTTATAGGAGAAATATTTACCAATACTAGAAATCACCACACAATTCCAGAATTACACAAATTTCATCACTACCCCAAAACAGAGTCCATTTTCGACCTCAAACTTTGGACAGTCATATCTCTCAGTTCCCAACATGAAATGGCACAAATTATATGTCCATTTTGAAGCTTGAGATATGAACTATAAGACTGGAAATTTTCATAATTTTTAGACACCATTTGGTCATTCAAAACGTTCACACAAACTGACAGCCCAGAATAGAGTTTCACTGGACAGCATTTCCAGTTTTGCAACCAATGTGTCCAATCCAATTTAAAACAATTCCAATGATTAAATACCACAACATGACACCATTTCCATCACAATACACCATTCAATTCTTCCCTCTATTCTAAGTCAATTTGGATGTTAATCCACAATTGAACTCAAATACAGGGTCTTGGCGTTGCTCATAACACAAGCGACTACAATCCTCTTTATATTCTCTAAAAGGGTTCATTAATCACTAACCACGTCCACTTTTGTAGTCATTAACCCTTAATCACAATTTGGGATCTTGCTAAACCAGGGCTTAGCAATCCACTAATCTCAGGCTTATTCTCTATCCTTGAGTCTCAAAATTCGGGGTATTACACATAATGCAAAACCCATGTCCTCCCCATATTCTTTAAAAATGCTAATCCCTTTCTTCTGAGGCTTGTTTTTAGCAATATAATTGGTATGTTGTTTCTTGTATCATTAAGGAGAACTTGTTTTGTTATTTCTGAAACTAATTTTGGTCTTTAGACACTTGGATTTTGCTTTTTTTAGTTATTTCTTATGGTTGTCAAAGATTAGATAACTTGGTTTGTTGTGAGTTACTAATTTTTGTTGTATGCTGTAATATCTCAAATTTTGGCACTTGAAGCTTAGGAATAAGTCTAAATCAAGCAGACTGCTAAGCCCTAGTTTAGCAAGAGTCCCAAGAATGTCAAAGTACCATAGTGACTTTTAGAGATGAATTTGGAATTAAGTATGGGATTTAGTTCCAATTGGTCAAAGGAAAATACCCAATTATTTATCTAAATTCAAATATGATACAAAGCCTAACTTGGAACCAAAGAGAAGAGGGAATGACATATGAAAGAGAGAATAAAAAGGATTAAAAGAACTAATGGCAACTTAATTAATGTTGCCATAATCAAGGGCAAAAGAAACATGTTCCGCTTAATCTTAAGGTTATAATTGAAAACCAAGATGAAGGGCTACATTTTACCCTTGAAAAAAGCAAAGTAATGATGAAGATTAAAAGCAACACACTTCCCTTTTCTCATGTTGTTAAAAACATCCAAGAGGGAAAAATGGGAGAAAAAAAGAGTTTGGTTAAAGAGTCAACCACCTGTTTAAGATGACTTTGTAAAACTTGGGCACATACATATATAAGCCTTTAGTCAACATTATCCTTCCCTTTTTGTTGGTCAATACTAAGGGAAACAAAGAGAATAAGACTTGAAGCAACTGTATATTCATTGACCAATCCAAAAAGAAGAGAAGAAGAAAAATCAACAAGTCTTCAACCTTGTTTGATTTTAAGAGTTAACCAAAAAGCAAGAGTGTAAGAGAGAAATTGGTCAACACATTTGCTCCTTTTTGAATGGAAATTCAGTCAAGATATGAAGAGAGAAGGAAAGAGAGAGAGAGTTAGTTAAACTAAACCCATCCCTAGTTAAATTAACCAAAGTACTTTTTCAAGACACCACAACTTTGTGACATCTCACCGCACACTCCTAACTCTCAATTTTCATCCAAGTGTTTAAGAGAGGTGAGGTTTAATGAAATAGCATATCACTCTCTCATTTACACTCATTTGGATAGCCAAAAAGAGAGAAAAATAAGAGAAAAGAAAAAGGAAAGAGAAAGAAGAACTTGAAGAAATAAAAAGTAAGGTAAGTGTTCTTGCTTGATTTTCACCTTTAAGATCACCTTTCTAGCTCTGAAGGCCTTCAAAAATGTTGTTCCCCTCACTAAGAACTACACTTCTATGGTTTTTGTTTCTCAAGGGAAGGAGTTTTGGACTACCAAAGAAGTGCTAAAGTTGGAGAAAACAAGAATAAGCCTTTGAAAGTGAAAGAGGTGAGTCCTAGATCAATTTGAACCTAATGTATTGTAGCTTAATTGAGTTTTGTGGATTTTATGTGCTGCCTTAGTTTTGGTCAACATAGGGATTCTAGGGTTTCATGTTGCTATGACCATATATGTAATATCTCAAAATATATTCAAGGGCTCAATGACCCAAAAGAAAATATACATAGTGAAAGAAACCACTTTTGGGAATAAAGTGTGAATTATTATCCGAATTAGTTGTAGAAAATTCCCAAACCCTTTCTCTAAATGAAAATATGACACAAAGTCTAATTTGGACTTAAAAGAAAAGGGAATGGCATATGGAAGTGGAAAAGGGAATCAAACAAAACACCAAATGGCAATTTAAATAATGTTGCCACAACTAAAGGAAAAATACACATTTATCATGAGATCTTGAGGTTAAAATTGAAAACCAAGATGAAGGGCTAGGATTTGCTTATGAAAAGAAAGATTAAGCTCGAAGATTAAAAATTAAATCACCTCCTTCACTTAGGATGATAGGATGGCCAAAGGGGGAAAACGGAAGAAAGGAAGTGTTGGTCAAAGTGTTAACCCAATTTTTAGAAGACTTTGGTCAAATGGTCAACACATTTTTCTCCCTTATTCCCTTAGGAATTTTGGTCAAGCAAAAGAAAGAGAAAATAGGGAAGACCAATATAGTTAACCAATCCAACCATAGTTGATTAATTAACCACTTACTTTTTTCAATGAATCACAAGAACTTGGCACTTGGTACTTTGTGGACTACGCATTTGGTTTAAGTGAAGATAAAGATCAAAACTCCCTCCCTCTCTCAAAAGTTTGCCAACACTCATAAAATAGGAGAAAAAATAGTTGGAAAAAGAAAGAGGAGAGAAGGATAGAAAACTTAACTGTCCATCAGAATTTCTAACGATTCTAACCCTGAATCTTCATTTCCGACTATTTGAGAATTTACAAACGTTGCTTTACTCGATAAGAGCTTCTTCTCTATAGTTTCAAATTTCTAATTGGTGGAGATTATTACTATCTAGTTAGTCAGGGTACTGCCAAAATCAAGAACTGCCTGTAACACTGATAGAGCTCAATATTTATATATTTTTATTAATTAATCTTAGGCTTTTGTGGGACTTAATTGAATATTTGGGGCATAATCAAGTGTTAATGTGAGATTTTAGTGAAAGAATAATTTGGGAATTATAGTGGTTAAATTGTTATATTTTTCATTAATATTTGTTATTTTTATTATTTTTTAATTATGAACAAAAGATATTACCTTTATGAATCTAATTTTATAGGTGATAATGTGGCACAACTTACTTTTTAACCTAAAAACAATTGAAAAGAAGAGGTAAGTGGGACCATGGCTGCTTTAATTGGCAGCTGTGTGAAGGAAAGAAGAGAACCGAATGGAATTGTTTTAGGGGAACTGTTGGACCGAAATGAAAGAGGTAGGAAGCAGCTAAATTAATGAGAGATGTTGGACTGAATGGGTACCACATGAATGAAGGAAAAAGGGAGTTGATCGATTTATCAATTGAAGAAAGGAGGAGACGTGATGGTCTTGACTGATTTGAAGAGAAAAAGAGTTGAGAGGCATGAATAAAAGAGGTAAGAAGCAGCTGGGTAGGAATGGGTGAATTGAGAGAAAAATAAGTTGGGCTGAAATGAATAAAAGGAAGCAGCCAATTTGAGGAGGGCTGATGCTGAACCGAAGGGAAATAGAGCTAGACTGAACATAAGAAGGCTGACCGTGTGGAAGGAGAATTGAAGAATTGAATACAAGAAAAAGGAGATGACGTGATGAGGTGGGCCAAAAGGATTGAATTGATCTGATGAAGAAAGAGCCGCTGTTTTGGACCGAAAGGAGAGAATGGAAGAATAAAAACAAAAGAGGACTAGTCTACTAAAGCTGCTAGACTGAAGTAATATGGTGGGGCTTACGTAAGGAGCAGTTACACTAGACAAGAGAAGGAAATAAAGTAGGGATTGGTAGCTGACCGTGAGGGGGAGCAGCACCAAAATTGAATAAAGAAGAGAGCATCGACTTGAGTATGGTGGGAGGCGGCTGTTGAAGACCTTGACCGAATGAAAAGGAAGAATAAAATAGAAGAGTTGCAGCTGAGTGAGGAGAGGATGTTCGGTACTTTCCTTTGATTTCCATGGCTGATTCCTTCTCCTTTCATCAAGCTTCATCTTCCTCTTCTTTCATGAGTAGCTAAAGTGTTGGTGATTTCCTTGAGTTAGGTAATGGTTTGAGCTTCTAAACTTTAATGGAATTCCTTTAAGCTCTCTTTTTAGTTCATGATTATGTAGCTTGGTTAAGTATGTGATTGTGATTTAGATTGTTATGCCAACTGAATAAACTTGGTGGTTGAGCTAGGAGTTGATTAATTAAGCTTTGTATAATTCATATTAGGAGTAGGTTGAATTGTTTATTCCAACTTGGTTAAGTAGATTTAAATGATTAAAATGAATGTTTTGAATTGTTGTAATGGTGATTACAATTTAGAATTGGAAGTTAGTTATTCATCTCCTTGAGTGACTATTAATTGATAATACTCATTTAATTGCTTCAGTTGAATGAATTAAATGATTATTGAAAGTATGGAGCTAGTGGTAGCTTAGTTCCATCCTCTTGCTCATTATGGAATTCAAATCATTAGCAAGCAAGGAAGACTAAAACCCCAACTCAAGGGAATCTCGTCTCATCATTATATTAGTTAATTGAATTTATCTTGTTGTTAGTGTTAATTTCAATTCCTTTTGCTACTTTGTTTTAAAAAACTGAAAAATACAAAAATATTGCTTTATCTTATATTACTTCATTAGTTTAAAAATCAAATTCTCAAAATGATTTCTCACAACTTTAAATTTTTTTTTATCACTTTACTACTTAGAAACTTGGAAATTAATCTCCTCACAAGAACAACCTAGGTGGAGCTACTATGCTACATTTTCTAACCTAGTTTTATTTTGAGAACTCACATGACATGGGTTAATCAAATTGGCGCCATTGCTTGGGAGGATGATTGCCAAGGTTTTAAGCAGTTAAGTGTTCTTTTCAGTTGTCGTAGTGTGTCTTAGTTTAGTAGGAAGTGTGTAGCACTCATTTGAATTTTGGCGTAATTCTGATTTTCGATTAGTATTGTCTTGCTGAAATTGAAATATTTTTGCTCAAAAAATTCTGAAATTTGACAAGTTATAGTTTTTCAGCATTCTAAGCAAGACTAACAGCTAAAGCTCTTAGGTCTGTCGGATTTTAGCCAAATTCAACGGTTTGCAATACTTTTCTGAATTTTATTTCTTTTTGGTATTTTTCTAGGTTTTTTATTAGGTTTTGTTTTTTGGGTTTTCTTTAATTTTTCTTGGTTGCTAGTGTGTTTTTGAGTTTGTCTTAGTTAGTTGTTAGTTGTTGAAGTGTTTGGTAGTGGTTTAGGTTAATTTTCATTTTCATAGTTGTTTTGCAATCCATTTGCAACTTTAAAAAAACAAAAAGAAATTGGCATTTTGTTGCTTTTCTATCATGTTCTTAGTGGCCATTGTGTGGTTTACTATTGTTTTGTGGTGAGCAACTTTGCATTCTTCATCTTTGGGAAGCTCTTGGTAATACTACCAAAATGGAAGATCCTCTTTCACAAAGCTTTAAAGACATACAACATCAATTAGAGCTTGTTCAAGCCCAGTTGGAGAGTCTAGAGAGAGGTTCCAATGTTCAAGAATATGATTCATCTTTTCACAACCTATATCATGAACCCTATCTCCAACAATCTTTTTCACCACACCAACCTTTTCATAGTCCTCCATTCCCACCACAACATGAATTTTGTTCCCCACCCCACATCCTAAATTTTGACCCCATCCCTTTACCCCAAAGACCACGCTATGAACCATCTCCTTTACACTATCTACCCACTTACTCCCCATACCAACCATCATTTCAATCTTCATTCCAATCATTTCACCCACCCCTTTGTGAACCTTCCCCACCATCCTACCTTGAACCTCCACCTTCATTTCATGACCCACAACCTAGTGGATTGGATACTACTTCCTCACCTCACAACATGGATTCCCTAACAAGTGCCTTAACAAGAAAGTATGAGACACTCCAAGAGCAATACCTTCAATTACTCATGTGTCAAGGAACAATTGATAGCTCTAAGGAGAAAGAAGAGCAATTGAAAGATATTGATGAATTCTTCAAAGCATACTTTGATCACATGTTATGGCTCTCCTACTACTTTGATTGATAAAGTAATTAATGATTTGAGTGATAATGAGGTGGATGAGGAAATAATTGTTGAATTACCTCTTATGCTTGAACATGTAATTGCTCAACCCATTGATTCTAGTAGTGGTAGCTCGGATGAGCCTATGCCTTATAATGATTCTACTTCTTTGCATGATACTTCGAGTGATGATTTGCATGATAATGATGATACTAGTGCTGAAACTACATGTTCTTGTAATGAAAATACAATGTGTATGGATTGCATTGATGAGGAATGTCCTAAATTTGTTGGAATGCATAGAAGTAGAGATGACCATCCTCTAGAACCTAGTGATATGCATGCTATGCATGATGTTGAGAATCAAACTCCTTTATCTTTCTCTTCTTGTCTCTCTCTTACTTGTGAAAGTGACTTGATGCACTCCATATTTTCTTAGAGACGTTGGCTGGTTTGGCCTTTTTCAACCTCATACATTTGCTTGAGCATCCAATAACTACCTAAATGACTCAAATGATAACCAACAAGTTCAAACAAAGGATAAGAATAAGGATGGGTCAAGAATAATTTAGTTTACATTATGCCAAGAGTAATGGGATAAGTAGTAACTCGTTCGCTCATTAATTTCAACTTATAGGATTTGATATTTGCCCGGGACGACTAAGGTACTAGTAACACATTTCTAGACATTGGAAAGGCTATCAGGTAGTAACTCTTCTCTCACATACTATGTATGCTCTTACATGCATATTTTTACCATTGTGAATACTTGTGTTATGAACTCTAGATAGGTAGTAGGACCTACTGAAGTAGTGGGTCCTTACGTCACAATACCTATTAAGCATTCAGATTGAGAAGGGTAGAGACCTAGTAGAATATCCAACATTGTGGGAACGTACCAGTATGTCCTTGAATAAATTGTATGCTACATATAATATCTCTAAAGGTTAAATGTGTTGTATAGTATGATATGATGGTTGATATGGCATATTTTAGGTATACATTTTATCTGAGTGATATATGTTACTACTGAGATTCTTTTGAATCTCACCCCTTTCCAAATACTAATTTAGAGCACAAGCAAGTAGCTCTAAAGGAAAGAAGGTAATAATGGACGAGTAGAGAATAAGACCTAAAGATTTACATTCCATTGGTTATTTACTTTTTGGAATTGTATACCATGTATATAACTAAGTAGCAAGACTGGTACTAGAAGTAGTATTAGATATGATAGCAATAACCTCGAACGTTAGTATTGTGAATGTGATAATTAAACTAGTATTGGATAACTATACGCTTAGGGCCTATTAGTTAACAAACATAACGTCGATTTTAACAGAGAACTCTTTGGTAAACACTCTGATATTAACAAATAGAACTAAAAATGGATGGGTTTTAATGTAACTACAAACTATTACGAGACATCTCAAGTACAAGTTTGAACCCTGTTTTGAAGTCGGGGTCCCAATGGTTTACAAACAAGTTTCTCGTCTCAGGTTTGAAGACCCTAACTATACACTTAGGGTCTATTAGTTAACAAACGTAACGTGGGCTTCAACAGAGAACTCTTTGGCAAACACTCTAATATTAACAAATGGAACTACAAATGGATAGGTTTAATGCAACTATAAACCATTACGAGATATCTCAAGTACAAGTTTGAACCCTGTTTTGAAGTTGGGGTCCTAATGGTTTACAAACAAGTTTCTAGTCTTAGGTGTGAAGACCCTAACTATTTGAACTCATCTGATCATTTTGAAACTATGGTGTTACACTTTTTTGTATCAAAGTATACGTTCTAGCTATAGGCTAATATTCTTTGCTTATGTAGGTATCTTGACCCTAGGATAGTGACTTTGTGTTTAGGGACTATGAATGATAAGAGAAGACAGTAGAGTAGATCATTACCGCCTGTCAATCAGCCATCACAGGATAAGTGCATATCTGAGGGTAAGTGCGTAGTGCTATATAGGATGAAGGGTGGAGCAAGGATGATGTGGAACCTAAGGAAAAGAGTTTGAGCCCCAATGAGGGTGATTTAGGACTTGCCACTAGTGGTGATTCTTCCACCGGCGATAATGATAACTTAGAGATGGAAGAAGTAAGACAGTTCTCAGACTCTGATGCTAACTCTAGGGCTTCAATTTCTAAGTTTGCATAAAATCCATATCCTAACCATGAACTAGGGAGTATATAAAGGAGTTATACTTCAAAACATATAATCACTATGACTCCTCAATAGGACAGCACTCATAATTCCTGGACAGGGTGGAAAAGCTATATAGGATGCAACATGTATATGTTAGAACGGGCTAGCACACAAAAGGGAGGTGAATTGGTTGTAAGATAAAAACTTTAGAACTTAGAAAACTTTTTGTATCTTAATGAAAATAATAAGTATGAAACTAATGAATCATAAATCAACAGGTAGATGATATATGCTGGAATGCAAGAGCTTATGGAAGAGAATATGCAAATTGTGATTTATCCTGGTTCGGTCCAATCCGTGACGGCCTACGTCCAGTCTCAAGGCTCCTCCTAAGATTTTCAATCCACTATCTTCTTGTTTAATCTGGGCACAAGAAAAGCCTTTACAAACCCATAAGTTTAGCCGAGCACTTGTGAAGCCTTTTACAAATCTCTGAGATACTCTGAAAGAGGCAAGCTTCACCCAAGATAGGGGTGAATTAGGTGATGTGATAAATTTTTTGGTTGGTGCTGTGATATGACAATAACTATAGATAGAGTAAAGTTAAGAAGATTAGCACACAGAGAATTATACTAGTTCAGCCTAAAACCCAAACCTACGTCCAATCCTCAGAGATCAAGACCTACTGAAATTTTCACTATACTTCTAAGATTTAATGGGCTCTCAAAATGCCGCAAAACAACAAACGTCATTGAATGGACTACGAGCAAAAATATTCTAACACTTAGAAATTTCTCTCCCCCTTACGACAAGTCTTTCATACAGGAAAAAAACCTATGACCTTTCTCTCTTGCTTACGCATACAAGTCTTATGAGCATCAACGTTCTCTCTTGCTTACACCACTATAAGTCTTATGAGCAGCAACGTTCTCTACTGCTTGTACCTTGTAAGTCTTATGAGCAGAAAGTCCTATTAGGAATTCTCTCAACTACTTCTCTCGTAAGGATATCTACCCTCTCAAGGTCCCTGTACCTTGAGATCAAATAAGAATAGATTTTAAAGTGTATATAGACTCTCTCACAGAGCAACTATGATAAATACTGAAGTACAATAAGAATACAGAGAAAATGTGAATAACAGAGACTCATGAATTTTCTTGTGTGCATTCTTGCTCTTAATTGTTCTTGATGGTCTCTAAAGCTCTGCATTTATAGTCAGTTGATTTGGCCCATGAATAATAATCATTATAGGGCAGAGCATTTTACTATGGAACAACATGCGTACGTTTGAAATCTTTGTACAAGATATCGTGGTAGGTACGTGCTTGGTTGGTCATAATGATTCTGTCTGTCGTTGTTTGACTTCTTCTTAGCTATTCTAATTCAAACAAACAAACTCCTGTTTCACACTTGTAATATATGTTAAATAATGTTAAATAATAATAACAAGTGAAAATAGAATGAATAAATAATATTAAACCATGTTCCGATTGATCGCTGTAAGTCTGTTGCATTTATGGCTTCTGACAGATTATCACTCGAGTGCATATTAGTCTTGCTCGAGTGCATCTTCATATTTCCTCATCAGCTTCTATTTTTTTGTTGCACTTCCACGTGATTTTGAGAGTGTATTTTTGCACTTGCAAGTGATGTGGGTCCTCACTCGAGTGCATCTGGTCTCACTCGAGCATACATGTATCTTACACTATGAACTCTCGTCTCTAGATAACACTCACACTGATTTTTACAATAGTATGATTTCTCACTCGCAGGTGATGTGGGGCCTCACTTGAGTATAATGATCCTCACTCGAGTGAATAGTATATAATTGTATAAGATACTCTTTTGCTTCAGCACTTACATCATGATGGAGAGAGTTAGATTTCTCACTCACAGGTGTTGAGGTATTACTCGAGTGCAAGTACTATTTGCTCGAGTGCACTTGCTCTTCCATGCTAGCTAACTCTTGGGCATACACTTTCTGTGCTTCATTTGTTTAGACTCGGGCGTACTTCTGATTAGCACTCGGGTGTCACACTGAGTGCTCGAGTGAACTTTCTATATTTAGTTTGCTTGCTCTCGAGGAAGCACTTCTTGTACTACACTTGGTAGGACTCGGGTACACTTAAAGCTATCACTCGAGTAGAGAGTCTGTGCTCGAGTGAAGTGATGATATCCTCTCTCTGATATTGCTCTCTGTTAAACACTTGCATGAGTGTGCCAACATGCTCTGGTACAAATCTTATTATTACTCGAGTGCTGTGGCCATTACTCGAGTTGTCCTAGTATTTTCAGCTAGAGTTTGCTTCTCTCAAACACTTTTGGTTCAACACTTGCTTGTGTTCAAGGGCTAGCTCTATCACTCGAGTACATAAGTTAAAATCACAGCAATGACCTCTAAACTTAGTGATATGCATTTGGTAATTGTTTTGACCATTGTCTAAACTTGCAAAACATAAGTTTCTTACCATAACACACGATAATCTTTTGTTATCATCAAAACTTGGAATCTTACATTTTTCCCCTTTTTAATGATGACAAAACCTTTGTGATAGATTTTAGAAAACTTGATTGAAGTAAAAATTTTTTAAAACGCTTTCAAAATTTCCAAATGCATATTCACTAAAGTTTAGATTCATTTTTTAGAGTTTTGCACTTAACCTTATAAGTTTCCTGCAATAGTTCCAATGGGCACTTAAAACCAAGATAAGTTATAGTACTATAACACTTGAACAGAAAACTTAGAAAGTCATGAAAATGAGCATATATTGATTAATGAACTTGTAGAGTACAATGGTAAGCTATAATCAACATCTAGCTATATTTACCTAAGTACATCTAAATAAACCAGAAAAGTTCAAATACATAAAAACTTACCCCAATATAGATAAACTACCTAATACTCCCCCTTAAACCAAAATACTCCCATATCATACCAGAGTAGCTCAAAACCATCACATATCCTTCTTTTTCATACCCTTTCCTATATGAACCATCAAAACTGTACTGGGCTTTTTCTTAATACTTTGTTCAGCAGTTTTGAGCATCCCATACAGCTCAGAAATTGATTTCTCCATGTTGTAGTTCATAACAAACGGTTATAACTCTCTAGGAGTGAGTTCAGGATCAAATCTGTAGCTAACTCCTGGATCATGGGAAATCCAAGCCTCTCAAGGTGATCAATACAGCCTTTCATCTTTAACATATGAGTATTAAATGATGCACCTTTAGCCATCTTGCAGAAATGTAAGGCCTTTGTGGTCTTATACCTTTCTTGCCTTGCCTGTTGCTGGAACATTTCCTTGAGATGGACAATCATCTCATGAGCCTCCATAAGTTCTAGATCTGTTTGGAGCTCTGGAACCATAGTGGCAAGCATCAGGCAACCTGCATCCAAAGAGTCATCCTTATGCTTGGTGTAAGCATATCTCTGAGCTCTTGGAGCATTGGCTGCAGGCTCCTCAGGAATGGGTTGATCTAGGACACAAGCCTTTCTTTCCTACTTAAGAACAATTCTCAAGTTCCTGAACCAGTCAAGAAAGTTTGTCCCATTGAGTTTGTGCTTCTCAAGGACTGATCGCAACGATAGTATGGCAGTATTACTAGTCGGCATGATTCTACAATTAAAATATGCAAAGTTAGTTAGTAATCTCCAACTAAATTAACAACCCTCAATATAATAATTAGTGGGCTAAGTTCTATATTTGGCTTAAACTTAAGTCTGCTTTGGCAAGACGCTTAAATTCAAGTTATTTAGGTAGGTAACCTATTTACCAATTACATCACATGTAACTCTTAGATCTTTATGGGATTTAATCATCATATGATCTGGCATGTTTAACTCCATCTAATGTCTTGAGATTCAAAACTATTTTGTTAATCTCAATTAAGTGAAAACAATAATAAATATCATGAGCAGCACCATTAGTTATGCTTGTCTCATCAAGAAAACTCAAGTGCATCCACTTTAGTGGTTTCCGCAATTAAGCAATCTAGGTTTTGACAGGTATTCATTAATTGACGGCATTAAGACTTCAGATTTGATTAGAGGGCTCAATTAATTAGTCTTGTTTATATGAATGCAATCATGGTCGTATCTTATACATATAAACGCAAAAGTATTCATGCAATGATCTAATCAAAAGTATAATTTAAATGTGACACAATATGGCTTGCCTAATCTAAAATCCTCGCAAGCCAATGAGAGGACTTCTCTAAATAAGAAAAGAAATACATTGAGAGAAACATTATTTAAACATTTGAGGGGATTGAGATGAGAAGATAATGTACATTAAGAGTATTTAGAGGAAGGCACAGCACGCAGGCCGTATTTAAATATTACAACCCTTTGTAAAATTCTAAAGCCATGTTGTTCACCATACCCAAACAAGTATAAGTAATAAACCACAACAAGAATTCATACAATATGAAAAGCAATAAATGTCTAATCAGATTATATTTCGCTACGCAGAGGTAGCCACGGGGCAGTGTCCGTGCGGGGTTTCAAGGGGCAGTGCCTCTGGAGCTTTTGAAAAAGGCACATTCCTTTTAAAAGAGATATTTGAAAAATTTTAAAAGGCACATTCTAGTTCTAAAGAGATATTTCCCTATAGTTTTGGATCCCTAATACCCGAATAGATATTCAAACTTTGACCCGATTGGATTGCCGCCAACTATGATCTCAAGTATCCTACCCAATTTCATGTAAGCCTAGGGTTTCATACAAACAAGATCTAATCCGTTCACAAAAGAAACCATAAATTCCAGTTTTAGATCTAATCCTAAACTAAATTGCGTAAACAGCAATGCCAACTATGATCTTACATACCTTACCCGATTTCATGCTATCCGAAAACGAAAATCACATATATTTTTCACGATATACATGTTCGAAAACGAAAATGACAACAATTTCAAGATTTAATTTAAACAAAAATAAAAATTAGCAGAATTCTAGATCTCATCTTTTAAAATAGTTCCATTATGTTTTAACTAAATCACATACATGTTCGGATGTTTCTTATAAACCTATGTGCTTATCCCATATATCACATGTATCATAATCATAAACTCTATATAAATGCACAATTGACCTGGCTCTGATGGCATTGTTAAGATTGGTAGGCACAGTCGAAGAATTTTAAAATTTTACCAATCCTAATTGAGAATCTATCAACGGTGTTTAAATTGAGTTAGAAAGATTCATACCTTTTTCAACTTAGGGTTTTCATGATCTCTAGGAGCCCACAACTTAGGTCAACTCCCTTTACCGGTATCCACACGAATGCTCTCCAACAGAGACTGGGTGCTAGTACCTCCAATGTCTCCTAGGGTTTCCTTTGTGGCTTTGAATTCTCATATGCGTGTGAGTATATCTGCTCTATCAAGTTTATAACCTATGAAGGCTACATTCGAATTTCAAAATTAATCTTCATTAATTTCAAAATTGATCAACAATTAATTATCTTGATGAGCTAATTAAATAAATTCAATTTAAATTAAATATGTCCAATAGTTTTAATTTTAATCTATTTATTTAATCCAAATAAAGAGCCATTAGATTTAATTTATCTTCATAAATTAAATCTGAGATACTATGTAATATCCCAAAATGTACTCAAGGGCTAAATGTACAAAATAGATGTTGGGATTAGTGATAGAATTACCTCTGGAAATTTTGTTAGGACTTTAGTCAAGTTTCACATGCAAGATTGGCAATTAAATATTATATTGCAAGATGATATTTTACAAGATCATCTTCTTCTTCAAAAGGCCATGATTCACGTATGACAAGAGGGAAAAGTAAGAGTAAATACATATTGGCTACTAAATATGACATATGGAGACAATTTGACCAAGTTATAAAAGGATTATGATTTGGTCAACAATTACATCAAAAAGCAATTAAATATGATAAATTGAAGAGATGCCAAGAGATATTTTATAAGGCTTTAACCTCTTTCAAGCCTCCATATTTGGTCATATTTTAAAGAGAGTAAAGAAAGAGAATTTCATACACTTCTTCACTTTTGTCTTTGAAAAGTCAAAAAATTGCAACTAGAAAATTTGTGTAACCAATGGCTATGCAAGTTCATGCAATTGGTCAATCCTTCTTCCTCCTTTTGAAGAACATGTTGGTCAATAATACTACTCCATTTGGGCTGCCCAATTAGGTCCAAAAGAAAGAAGAGAAGAGGCAAGAGAAAACTTAATCAAATGACCAAAGTTAACATAGCATAAGCTTGTGTAAAGAGAATTATTTTCAACCATAACTTTTCTTTCTCTTGGGGCTATATTTTTTGTCAGATATTAAGAAGATAACGGAAGAGAAAAAATGATCATAATTCAATCTCTCACCTCTTCTCAAAGTCAGCCAAGTTTAGTAAAATAAGAGAAAGTGAAGAACAAAGTTGAGGTGAGATCTTCTATATGGATTTTCACCTCGTTAACCTCATCTATGGCTCAAGTGACCTTCATGAAACTTGTTCCTCTCTTCCTTAGCTTCATTTATATGGCTTTTTTTGAAGAAGAGGAGTTTTCAGCCACCTTGTAAGAACAAAAGTTGAGAAATCAAGAAAAGAACACAAGAAGAAGCAAGAGGTGAGTAAGAGCATTCTGTTGATGTATATGATGCTTTAATTGGTTGAGTTGTGGTGGGCTATTGTGACAACCATAATTTTTTTAGGGTATATTAGGGATCATGAAGCTTTCATCCTATGTATGCGCTTATATGTTGGTTTGGAGGCAAATGAGCTAAGCTTAGTGATTAGATAGTGAAGTGGTTGTTTGTTGTGAAATACCCTAAAATTCTGCCAAAACAGGACATGGGAAATGAGTGGGAATTTGTTCATTTTGATGTTACCATTGTGTTCTACCTGACAAATTGTGTGGGAATAGGTTTGGTTATTGATTTTGGAGCCATTGGACTCATTGGTTGAAAATTGGAAAACTGTCAAGTGTAACTCTATGCAGGGCAGTCGGTTTGTAGGGACATTTTGAATGGGCAGTTGGTGTCTGAAAATTATGAAAATTTCCAGTCTTAAATTTCACATTCCAATCTTTAAAATGGACATATAATTTGTGTCATTTCGTTTTGTGAGCTGGGAGTTCTGGTTGCCCAAAGTCTGATGTTAAAATTAGACTTAATTATGGAGCAGTGTGGAATTTTGTGTAATTCTGTAATTATGTGGTGATTTCTGGTAATGACTCATATTTTTCCTAAGAATTGGACTTAAAGAGTTTTCAATAGGCTTTGGTATCACCTCATTTTGATTTTTCTAGAATTAGTTATGATTTTTAAAAGATGCTGAAAATTCTGGCAGATTGGTCAACTATGCGAAAATTTAAGATTTTATGGCATAATATATTATTATGGAACTTTGAGGTTAGAAATTGGCCTGTTAGGTTAATTGACCACTTTAACTTCTTAGTTGACTTGATTAAATGACCATAGTGATAATCAACCCAAGTATTATGAGTTATTAAAGAATTGGAATAGGTAATAATTCGTTGTCCTTAATTTTGTTTTATAGGATTCGATATTTGTCCTGTTCGTGATCCACCTGCACCAAAGCACAATTGGAAAGAACAAGGTAGTGACTCTTTCTCATATACTGTGTATAAAGAGTTGTATGTATGTTGTCATGCATTGTGATGCTTTGAGATATTGCTGACGTTACAGTGAAAGCTTTTGCATTGTGTATACAGCCGTGAGAGATGTCGTATGTGGCGTGAGCCATGTATCATTGTGTTGCTGCTAAACGTGATCTTACATGCTGTGTGTTTATATACTATATAAGTGATTTGTTACTACTGGGATTCTGTTAAACCTTATTCTTTCCATTTACTAACCATTCAGACAGGGAAAGTGGCTCCAAGGAGAAACGGACGACTAGGAGCAGCTAGGACCTTATAGGGATATTTAGTTTTAGATTGTCGGTTATCCATTTTGGATTTGGGGTTACTGTATAATTTTGGAATGTAAATATTATTTTGGGATATAGTTATGTAATCCCCAAAAAGGGAATCTTTTAACCCTTAGTACATCTACAAGAAACTCAGGGGTTGCCAGGATTTTTGTTGTACACTCTAATATATATATATATATATATATTAATGTGATTTAACTGCACAGGGTAATTAAATTCAAAACTTGTATTTGAGGCCAGGATAGGAAGAGAAATTTTGAAAGAATTTGTGAAAACTCTACCGTAAGGAAGGGATTGAATTAAGTTTAATTAACCGTTGGTCTCCAATTAATCTTAATTATGCATTATCGAATCTTAATTACGGTTATCAAAGCAGGGGGTTACATACTATATCTCTATCATGTTAGTTATTAAATTTAATATATCTTAATAAATTAAATTTAAAACTAACACTATAATAATATCATATGATATATATATACATATATATAATATATAAGATATGTATTTTGAAAATATATATCTATATAATATTATTAACGAATTTTATATTATATATATATAAATATAAAATTCATCCACCCTAAATTAAACATTATCTCGTGTTGGGTCATTCTTGTGTGCGACCCCGTAGGCCCATATGAAGTTGGCAGTGGGCCAATAACTATACTAACCCAAAAGTCACAAGCGGCCTTTAACAAGACATTACGACTACCCAATTCATATGAGGATCGTTATCACGATGCAACTTGTCATACAACCATGTCATGTCCCTTTTGTCACATGATACATCGATCAAGGATAAGGCATGGATAATGTCATCCTCTTGTTCCTGGCCATTACTTTCTCGATTCCTGAGTAGCCTGACAATAGAAATGGAAACTCCTTTCCATTGTAGTATGGCCATACATTTCTCAGACTCACTTATCAAGGGGCCTAGTAATATCTCTCTACTAATGTGAGGGACAAATTCCATATTGATCATTCATATTCCTCTGTATGAAAAACCACCAAGCCCGATCATAGACTTTATCATCACCCGGTCAAAAGTGACTTTTGACTAGTTTAAAGCTTAGCAACTCTCATGTAGGAATCCATGATGACCTCAGGTCTAAGGGCATTGTGACGTGGTTATACATGAGAAAAGCTTATGACTTTATCCATGTAGCTTTTTCATAGTGGGTCGGTGCAACACCTTGTACTCTTACAAGTGCCTAAGATTTTGATTCGTATCTCCATATATTATCAAAGTCAAACGGGTCTTTTTTCATTTGTGCTCCCGCATAGATGACCGACCAAGGACATTTTAGGACAATCTTCATGAATTATCCAAGGATATAATTATCACAGTTAACATGCATATAATATGATAATAGAATAGAGAAATTTCATTAAAATAATAATGTTCAAAGTACAATAATTGGCCTTTAGGGCACAATTTCCAATAGAATCAATACGATCGGTTGCTTCTCTATTTGGAAGTCCTTCTGAATATGAAAGCAAGTTAAATTTCAAACAAGAAATAGATGATATTGGTGATAAGATGAAAAGAGGTCTAGCACTGAAAGTAAAAGAAGAAGAACAAGATGAAGATGAAGAGCTTAACGATGACGAAATAGGCCTAATCATAAAACGATTAAGAAAGTTTTAAAAGAAAGGCCAAGGATTCAAAAACTTTCAGAAAGGAGGAACAAGCAATAAAGAACACATCATTTGCTATGAATGTTAAAAACTAGGACATTTCAAATCAGAATGTCAAGAACTGATTCAAAAGAATAAAAAGAAGAGGAAAGGCAAATTCTACAACAAGAAGAAAGCCTTTGTATCTGTCATATGGGGAGATAGTTCTTCTGATGAAGAGGAGTAGCTAATATCTGTCTAGTTGCTCAAGAGGAAATAGAATAAGAAGTAACTAATTCTGATCCTACCTATGATGAATTAATTTCTGAATATAATGCTTTACATTCTAAATTCATCAAAGTAGTTAAAGAACTAGTTGTTTTCAAAAAGAAAAACAAAGTTCTTGAAGTAGAACTTAAAGAGAATTTTGAAAAGGATTGTGAAAACTGTACAACATTGATCTTACTAAATCTCTTAAAATATTCACTAAAGGAAGTGAAATGCTAAATGTAATTTTAAAAGCTCAACGATTTGTGAATGATCGATCTGGGATTGGATATGATCTAAAATCAGACAGAAGGAAAGGAAGAAACAAAGTTGGAGGTAAATCATACTTGAATTATTTTTAGCATTCTGTACATAAATCAAATCCTTTTGCACATTGTAATTATTGTTGTTGGAATAGGTCTGGTCCACCATTGGTGGATCAGGCCTAAAGCCCAATTCAGTTGGGGCTATTATAAAATTATGGAAAAGTATGGGTCCAATTAAGGAGTTTTATCCTTATGATTTGAATTTCAAATCATAATAACTCCCATACGTATTATAAGGGGTTATTATCAGTTTTGGTGAGACAGAGACAGAAAAAGAACATCGGAAGAAAACTTCCAAAAACTCCTCTCTCCCAGGGTCCTCTTTTCCAATGGTGAATCTTCCGTATAACGTGATCAGTGTCCGAATCAGTGCTCCGATCTCGTGTGGGTACTCAGTGAGTCAATCAGAGCCTGGTTAAAATCAGTCTTGAATATGACTTCTGCTATACGTCTGTTTCCATAAACATGAAAGCATATGTATATAAAAAAAAATTTTCCGTCTTTTTTGTTGTTGTTCATGAATATATAGAAATCTTCCTACAGAAAATTCTCTGTATATGGATAAATGAATATCTGTATTAGATTTCTGTTTGTATGTTTGAACAAAATTATATATGTCTGCGTTTTGTGTTTTTTTTCGTTTCCGTTTTTTCTGATGATTTACTGTGCAATCTATTTTCTGTCAATTACAGTTGTTAATGCCTTAGTTCTATGAGTATTAGTATATTCAAAAGCCTCATAATACACATAACAAGGCTAGGGAACAACAGAACTCATAGGTTGTTCGAAATCCGAGAAAAGAATTGGAAAAACGAAAACAGAATTGAATTGGGTCATCCTTAAAAGAGTGATTCAGGATTTGAAAATAATCCCATTGCATAGATCTCGAAAAAACAATGAAAATGGACACCAAGAACGCGCAAAACGGACATCGGACGGCGAAGTTACAGAGGAGAGATGTACCGGGTCGACGGACCCGACCCGCGCCTGGAACCGGGTCCGGGTTGACCCGGCTGGAGGTTGAAGACAACCTCCAGCACCCCAAAATGGCGTCGTTTCATGCTGGTTCAAAAAAAAATAAAAATAAAAAAATAAAAAAATAAATCTGGATCGGGTCAATGGCCCAACCTGATCCAGTGCAACTGTTTAAAAAAAAATTGGGCCGAAGTTGGCCCAACTGAAACCAAAAAAAAAACAAAATTGGGGCGGACTGGGTGGATCAGAATAAGTGATCCGAAAAAAAAAAGAAAGACAACTAGGCTTAGCCTGGCAAAGCCCATACAAGCTTAAAAAAAAAAAACAGTAAAGGTTATGGGCTCAATTTTCATGGGTTATCAACCTTTAAAATATATATACACAAGTGGGATTCAATTTTTTTGGTCCCAAATCTGTGCTAAATAAAAAAAAATCTGGATTTTTTAATTTCTCCAGAATTTCTTTCTTCTCCTCCTTTTAGGGGCATGTGAAATTGCATTTGAGCTCCGATTCAGACGTGGTTTGTTTCTAAAAATCCCTAAATTCAAGATCTTCATGTTGATGTGTATTTAAAATTTTTTTGAATATATTTGAATCTGTTTTAGAGGCATTTAGTGCTATCTTGAATGATTTTTTATGAGTTTAAAAACCCTGAAATATTTTTAATAATTCATATTTATTTTATTTGAGATAAATATGAATTTGGGGAGTTCAAAAAGCACTAAACCACCTTTTGTAGTGGATTTGAGAAGGTGAAAATTATTTGATGTTATCTCTAAATAATGATTCAAGCATAAATTACTTAGAGTAATGTGAGCCTCTAAGTGATAGATGGAAGAGGGGTTTGCTCATTTAAAATTGAGCCTTGAAATATAACCTAGAAGGAAAAGATCCTAAAGAGAGTTTCAAGAGGAAAATGATTCAAACTAAGGTTCATTAAAACCTGAAATTGAATAAGACGAGTGACCGAAAAGAAATTCGAAGATAAACTTAAAAATAAACTTGAATCTCATGAATTTTAAGAAGGTGAATGTCAAGATTCATATATGAGGAAACCTCACAGAGGTAAAAGTAAGGATTTGATACTAAAAGAGAAAGTATCAAATCATAGTGAAAGGGAATTTCAAAAGGAGAAGCTCCCTAATGCCAGATTCAGGCAAGTGATGAACCTTAGAAGGTAAAGCCCATTTCATAAGTGAAAATGAGTTTTGAGCCCAGTCCAACCACCAATATTAGAAATCATAAAAGACTTAAGAGCAAATATGTAATGTTTCTAGAATGAAACAATTCAAATTGCATAAGACATTTGAAACATCTTCTCAATGTGATAGAGAAACTTTGGAAGATGATTAAAACAACATGGGACATAAAATTCTTCTAGCCTTAGAAAATAGTGGTTAGTGTGAACCTTGCCAAATTAGGTTTTAGAAATAAATAATATTCTCCCCTTGAAGATTTGTTTGGCTGAAGATTAAGAGCAAAGAAATGAGATTAATATGAAACTAAAGAAAACTATTGAATTGTCCCAAATTCATTGATAATAAGACATTATCAACATAATAATGCTCCAAGGGACATGAAGAAGTAAATGTCCAACACTTTTTTGTGAGTGGAAGCTCTTGGAAAATGTGTCTTCTAAGAGAATCATATGTTCTATCTAAGAGGGAGCTAGTAGCATATGCTCTATCAAAGTGGGAGCTTTCGGAAATTGAGCCTTCTGAAAGTCATAATTGAGCATTTTATGTGAAGTACTTGTATGAAATTATTGATAGATCATAATGGCATTGTTGGAATCTGTGTGATGGGAGGTACAAACGTATTCTCCTGATCATAGACCCAATGTTGTTATTACCTTTCTAGTCAAGAATAATATAAGTACATAACATTGTATATTTAAATGTGCTATAAAAAGACATTCTTGGTTTAAATCAATAGTGAATTACCCTATAAGTGGAATGATTCAAGTGATTAAGCTAAGAGAGGCTACCAAGAACAAGAAAGTTAATTAATAAGCTATATGGGGACAATTGTGATATCTGACATTGAAAGGTTTCATATAAATAAAAGATGTTGAAAAGCCATTGATTTGGGTCAAATGGCACTAAAACTGAGGATTTACTCAGCAAATAAGAGGTTATGAGACCGACATGGCCGTGATAAGGGAAATTTCATAACATTAATTGCCCTGCGTATGCTATACTTGACAAATGCATGTGCCAATGTGAAAGAAATCCAACAGCAATGCCATGTGAATTACATTCAAAGAATATCTCTTGAGGTACTTCAATCACCTCTTAAGAGACAATATCTACATGAGATGACCAACTTAACTAGAAAACTGAGAGAAACTGAATATGTATTGTTTAACGAACAAGTTCAGTTTGTTCATCAAGACACTCCTTTTCTAGGTGGGAGCTCATGAAAGTCAGTATGACCCATAATAATAAAAAAAAACACTATTACTTTCAATGATGTATTGAAGTACTTGGGGCTTGGAAATGAATGTCTAGAGGTTTGTGAGTCCTCTGGACAAGCTTACCCCATAGGGGAGGCCAAGTCCTCCGTACTCTACACCCAATATTGAGGAAGGGTAAGAGATTTCAGGAAAGAGATAGAAGGACGACCCTAAGTTCAAAGAAGGGTATGAATTTCTCCCAGCAGAAGGCTAACCTAAGTAAGGTTAATGCTTTCCCTGCTAAAGAAAAGTTAATTTTGCAGAGAACTGTTCCAAATAAGAGGAACGCAAAAAGGACATAAGCTCCATAAATCATGATGATAGGGATTGAAATTCTTTATAGAACGTTCTCTATTGTCACATCTAAGCCAGAAGCTTAGCGTTGGTGGCGACATGAGGGTTGAAGTAAAAGGTATAAGCACCTATAAGTCTACTTTATGTAGTGGAATGACATTAATTCTCTGTGATATGCTTCATACACTGGTTTAAATGAGATTGAGTTGTTGTCTCATGCCGTCAAGATTAAGGGTCCAACTGATTTAAACTTTCATGATTTTGTGGCATATATATAATTCTGTTTCAGTTCTCCTCTCATGAGATTTCTTTAAGTTGAGCATTGTTGGTGAATCTTTATTCTTAGTTGCTTTACCGCCTTTTGTGATTCAAGTATTGACTTGATTATGTGTCATGCTAGATAAGGACAAGGGAATTACAACAAAAATTAGCATAATGAGGATTGCTAAGTTTAGTTTCCAATGTGTAAATGTCATTGTGATAGTCTAGCAAGTAAAGCAACATAAAAAGATTTATGTAAAGGGAAAATGACCGTATTTCCATTGCAATTATTCCACTATGATAAAATTTGGTACTGAGTATGAGGGCAAGGCACAGAGCTAAACATTTTATTACTCTTGCTGAGGATTATTCACAAATATGATCATACATATTATAATTCCGTGTAAGTCTGAAGTTTAAGTATTTTGGATTGTAAATTGATATGTTGCAAAATCAGTTGAATCAATAGAAGTTTTGAAATCCTATGTATGAACTAATCAATGTTGTGAATGATCAAATAAACCCTGTGATCGAAGAAAGATAGTTAGATAGCTAGTTATCTAATACATTCCACCACCATATGGAGTTTGCTGAAAAGTGTAATAAAGCGTTATGAGACATGGTTATGATGGTTCAAGCTAGCCCACCAAATGTGAGTGGGAGATTATTAAGGTTCACTTTTGGTGGATTAGTACACATATTTGTTTTCATCAAGTGTGTGTGGTACTGAACTTAACCATGTGCCCTCAAAAGTGGTCACTTCTACACTCTATGAATTATGGTCAAGTGCAAATTGGATTTGATTTTCCATAGATCATAAGAGTGCAAACCATAAGGGTCAATTGCGTATTCCCATTGTGATTGTTAGTAGGAGTTCATAAGAGTAATGTCTTCATTTTTTTAAGTGAAAAGATGGAATTGTAAGTGAAAAGAACTGAAAGCTACCACATTTATTATGCATTAGCTTCTAAATAAGGGCGAAAATAAAAACCATGTGTCTCTTTACGAGACACATAGACAAGACAGTACAGAACCAGCCAATAATTCTTAATCGTCCTTGTGAGTGGGAGCTTAGAAGGGTCAATAAAGAGACCTAAACAAGAGAAGCAGGAAGCTCCAAATAAGAAGCAGTAATTGAGAAAGGAATTCATGGCTGCTCTAGAAGATAGAGTCGTGTTATATATAAGATTCCTGCAAAGGCAAAATGGAAGAAAGCAATGAAAGTGATGATTCATTGAAAAAGAGTCATGGTTAAGAATTAGAAACTACAAGACTCATTTGATTGCAAAGGGGTGAGCATAATAGGTAGACTTTTATCTTACCTGTTGTGCATTTTTAATCAGACTTATTCTGGCAACAATTTACTGTTAAGATTTAGTAATACATCAAGAGGATGTAAAATCTACACCTTTAAGTGGTGATATGGATGATGAAATCTATTTGCAATGACAATCATATTAGGAGATTCTTGAGCAATTTCTATATGAGTTAATGCAAACCCATAGATACTCCAGTGGCTTCAGTAATGATTTTTGAGTCTTAATTTTGTCCCTGAACTAAATCAACATAGAAAATGGAAAAAGGTTTCCATGCAAACGTTGTTGGTAGTCTTATGTATGCAGTGATGTGTACAAGACCAGATATCTATTTTGTGATAAGACTTGTATGTTAGTACTAGTCTAACCATTGTGAGAGACATGGAATGTCTTCACAAAAGGTCTTGAGGTACTTTTTTAGGGCATATAATGATCATGCGTATATTAATGTACTATGTCAGTATATGTGGCTATATGGCTTATGATGTTTGGGAAAACATCTATGATTTGAAAGTGAGAATTTAAATCTAGTGTTAATGTATTGTAAAAACATTGCAGCCATTGCCTAAGTAAAAAACCCTAAGTATCATATCAAGACTAAACAAGAAGATGTGATTCTTGTTAGAAATACTATAGCACATAAAGTTGTTGTTGACAACACTTTCCTATGGCAAGTCCCCTAGCTAAGCATGTGGCCAAGGAAATACATGAAGAGCATAATGAGTCCTTTGGCATGCATATGAAATGAAGTATAAATACTTCATTATAGTTTTACATGTGTATGCAAAAGTATACAATGTCTAGTATGTCATACAGGTTGATGAGGTCGGCTTTCTCACACAAGCGACCACCTTTGACACTCTGAAGGAGTGTGTGAAGATGAGACATATGTGTTCACCAGTAAAGCAATGAGAGAGCTTATATGGTAGAGAAGAAACACAAAACTAAATGAGAGATCTATAATTATAAATATGGATTGAATCATGGAAACCCACGTCCATGATACCTGTAACCAGACAACAAATTCTTTAGATTGACGTCATGTGAGTAAAGCTGAAGAATTTTGGTTTAAATACTGTGTGTGTTTAAACTTTAGTCTGTACGGTGTTAATAATAAGATTAAAATGACATACGCTCTTATAATATAAGAGTAACGCCGTAGCATACGATTCATACCGCATGTGCTAGAGAACCGCAAACGGGAAGCAAGTGAAAAGATCCCTGCTTCATTGTTGTGTGAGTCCCGGAAAGGTTTACCCTTTCATGATGTCCTCTGACTTTGACAATATGATGGAGATATGTTTTGATGACTGCTACTTTAGCATTTTTTCCTATGATCATGATCGATACGATCTAAAGGCATTATGTTAAGAAAGCGGTTGATTCATATTGAAATGATATATGGGCGAAAGAAAGATTACTTGGAATATACACACTTATGCTTGTGTTTGAGACCGGTCCCTTATGATGTTACTTGAGTAATTTCATAAGTGTGGATACTATGCATATAAGCAAGGTCATCTGAGTTTTATCTTGACCCAAGAGGGATTAGATTGGCCATGGAGAAAGTGTATACGAGTTAAAATCTAGGACATCGGAGGCATTATATTAAATACGACCAAGCTGCACTACAAGGTTGTCTTGTGTTGGTCTCTGTGAAAGGGATTCCTAATACAAGACAGCCAAATAGAGACGTCATGCCCACGCGGTTACGGCAGAGCACCTAGTATGACAGAAGGATGGAAGAGAAAGAGATATGACCCATAACATTTGATCCACCAAGTGTGAGTAGGAGATGTTGGAATAGGTCTGGTCCACCCTTGGTGGATCAGGCCTAAAGCCCAATTCAGTTGGGGCTATTATAAAATTATGGAAAAGTATGGGTCCAATTAAGGAGTTTTATCCTTATGATTTGAATTTCAAATCATAATAACTCCCATACGTATTATAAGGGGTTATTATCAGTTTTGGTGAGACAGAGACAGAAAAACAACATCGGAAGAAAACTTCCAAAAACTCCTCTCTCCCAGGGTCCTCTTCTCCAATGGTGAATCTGCCGTATAACGTGATCAGAGTCCGAATCGGTGCTCCGATCTCGTGTGGGTACTCAGTGAGTCAATCGGATTCCAGGTACGACCGAAATCCTATAATTGTAATAGAAAAGGTCATTATACTTCATCATGCATTCATAGGAAGAAAGGAAATATAGGAACCTACAAATGGGTACCTAAAGGTTCATATGTTCCGAAAAAATTTTGTACTAACTCAAAAGGACCCAAAAAGATGTGGGTACCTAAGGCTTAATCATATTTGATTGCAGATTTGTCTTAAAGCATCCAAAAACAATAAGTGGTACATAGACAGTGGATGCTCCAGACATATGACCGGTGATTTCGAAAGTTTTACCACATTCCAACCTAAGGAAGGTAGAAAGGTAACAAATCAATCCGAAAAAATAGTAGGAATTGGTGAAATAAAAAATGACAAAGAAATACAAGTCAAAGATATATATTACATTGAAGGCTTGTGTCATAATTTGCTGAGTGTAAGTCAAAGTGTAGATAAAGACAATTGGATAATATTTGATTCAGAGGAATATTTGATTACCAACAAGAAAGACTTACAACTTGATAAGAAAAATATCAAGGCAAAGCTCAGAGAAAAAAGGGAAGGTAACTGCTATACACTTGATATAAATATAAATAATTCTAAAAATTGTTTTCTGAGTAATGCCGATGAAAGTTGGTTATGGCATAAGAGACTAGCTCATGTCAACATGCACCAACTAGGCAAACTACTCAAAAAGGACTTAGTTCTTGGATTACCCAAAGTAAGTTTTAAAAATGATTTGATTTGTGATGTATGTCAAAAGGGTAAACAAACTAAATCATCTTTCAAATCAAAAAAAAAAAATACAAGTAGACCTCTTCAATTGATACATATAGATTTAGTTGGTCTAGCAAGAGTTAAAAGGCTTGGTGGTAACTTATATTCATTGGTCATTGTTGATGATTTCTCTAGATTTACATGGACTATTTTCCTGTCATCAAAGGATGAAACCTTTATAGAATTTATCGCTTTTGCCAAGAAAGTGCAAAAATGAAAAAGGTATGTCCATTACAGGTATCAGGACAAATCATGATAGAGAATTTGAAAATCAAGCCTTTGAAGAATATTGTGATACTAATGGCATTGATCACAATTTCTCTGCTCCAAGGACACCACAACAAAATGGAGTCGTGGAACGTAAGAATAGAGTGCTCACTGGAATGGCTAGAGCAATACTAAATGAAAAGAATGTGTCTCAAGTTTTCTGGGCCGATGCAATGAGCACAGCATGCTATATTTCAAATAGAGCCTACATTAGAATAAAACTTGGAAAGACACCATATGAGCTATACAAAGGAAGGAAGCCGAACCTTGCTCATTTACACATCTTCGGTTGTAAGTGTTTCATTCATAGTTATGGTAAAGATAACTTAAGAAAATTTGATTCTAGAACAGATGAAGGAATTTTGTTAGGATACTCTAACCGAAGTAAAGCATACAGAATTTTCAATAAACGAACATTTGTTGTTAAAGAATCAATTCATATTGTATTTGATGAATTTGAATCCTCTGACAAAACTATAGATGATGAGTAGGAAGTTGTTTTAAATCAAGAAAATGATCAATCTATTTCTAAATATCTTGTTCCAAAAGCTGATCAAACCAAGGAATAAGATCAGTCACTAGGACAACCTAAAGCCTGGAAATACAATAGGAGTAATCCCCTAGATCAAGTAATAGGAGATGTGAATGAAGGAGTTAAAACTAGAAATAGAATTTTCAATGAAGTGAGTTTTTCTGCATTCATTTATGAGATTGAACCTTCTAACATTGACGAAGCCCTATCAGACAAAGATTAGGTTATAGCAATGCAAGAAGAACTAAACTAGTTTGAAAGAAATTAAGTTTGGGATTTGGTACCCTGACTTAAGGATTATCAATCATTGGCACTAAATGGGTATTCAAGAACTAACTTGATGAATCTGCAATAATTGTCAGAAACAAGGCAAGATTGGTGGCCAAAGGCTATAATCAGGAAGAAAGAATTGATTATGAGGAAATGTATGCTCCAGTGGCTATATTGGAGGCTATACGAGTACTCTTAGCCTTTGCATGCATCAAAGGATTCAAACTCTATCAAATAGATCTAAAGAGTGCATTTCTAAATGGCTACATCATGCAAGAAGTATATGTAGAGCAACCTCCAGGTTTTGAAGATGTAACCAAACGTGACTATGTTTTTAAACTCAAAAAGGTCTTATATGGTTTAAAACAAGCTCCTAGAGCATGGTACAAAAGGCTCAGTAAATTTCTTGTTGATCAAGGTTTTGTATGAGGAAAAGTTGATACAACACTTTTCATAAAACGAAAACGTGATGATATATTAATTGTGCAAATATATGTTGATGATATAGTTTTCGGTGCTACTAACGAAACTATGTGCAAAGAATTTTCTGAGATAATGCAGGGGGAGTTTGAGATGTCAATGATGGGAGAATTGAATTTCTTTCTCGATTTGCAAATCAAACAAAGAAAGAATGAAATTTTCATATCTCAAATGAAATATTTGAAAGAGCTATTGAAGAAGTATGGATTGGATAAAGCAAATGGAACGGACACACCTATGAGCTCAACCACATTGCTTGATGCGGATGTCATAGGAAAAGATTACAACATCACAAAATATAGAGGAATGATTGGATCATTACTCTATCTCACTGCAAGTAGGCCTGATA
The DNA here is from genome assembly GCA_963242795.1 of Inga leiocalycina. Taxonomy (NCBI): domain Eukaryota; kingdom Viridiplantae; phylum Streptophyta; class Magnoliopsida; order Fabales; family Fabaceae; genus Inga; species Inga leiocalycina. The sequence goes on from OY725332.1 coordinate 35,537,023, forward strand.
TTCAATTCAGTGTGGGCATATGTGCAAGATATCAATCAGCACCAAAAGAGTCACATGTTGAACCGTCAAACATATTTTCCATATCTTGCTGACACGGCAAAATTGGGTCTCTGGTATCCCAAAGGAAGAAGTGAATATCTAGTTGCATACTCAGACTCTGATCATGGAGGATACAAGACGTACAGAAAGAGTATGAGTGGACAAGGCCAGTTTCTTGGAGGCTCACTTGTATCATGGTTTAGCAAGAAACAAACACAGTGTCTCTTTCATCAACAGAAGTTGAGTATATTGCAGTATTAAGTTATTGTGCACAAGTAATATAGTTAAAGAAACAACTCCAGGATCTTGGTATTTATTTGAAAGAAACACCAATATACTGTGGCAACACTAGCAGGATAAGCTTGGCAAAGAATCCTGTTCAATATTCCAAAACCAAGCATATTGATGTTAGACATTACTTCATCAGAGATCATGTCCAAAAGAAAGATGTCAAAGTAATATTCATTCCAACTCATCTTCAACTAGCAGATATCTTCACAAAACCTCTTGCAAAATATCAATTTTTATATATTAGACGAGAATTGGGAATGGTAAATCCTAATGAATTGTAAATTATTTAGTGTTTTCAAAATGTTAGATGATATTATTGATGTTTTGATGATCACTAACTTAAGCACCAGAGTTTCTAGTAATTTGTTTTACAGGATCATAATATTCTATTTTGGAATATGAAAAGTAGAGGTTAACAGAGGACAACATTACTAGGGGGACAACTTCAAGTAATGAGCATTACTGGAATGACACCTTGAAGTAATGAATGCATTACTCGAGTAGCCACTCGAGTAATGAACTTAGAAATGTGCCAGTAAAGCATTAATTTCAAACAAAGCGGCACAACGGTTGGAAATAAATAGTCAAAAGGTGAATATACAGATTACCCGAGGGAGGCCTCGAGTGAACTTCAACATTACTCGAGTAAGGCCTCGAGTGAACTTGGGTGCAGATCTCAAATCAGCTGAGTTTCAGTTCAAATATGTTCTAAAGAGTCATCAAATGATCAAGGGAATATACATGGATAATTACAATATTATTTATGCCAGGTATGCTCTCAAATTTGTTGTAATTTAAAATTTTTTGGTATGATCACTCAAGTAGCTACCCGAGTAAACCTGATGATTACTCGAGTAAGCCCTCGAGTGATGTCGGGCTCTAGGTTAATTCAAGTCGATACTCGATCATTTCTCACAATCTCCTCGAGTGATTTTCCTAGTGCTCTCACAAAAAATTTTCAAAATCTCTTTTTCTTCCCATAACCGTCAAAACCCAGTGATTTACGCTTACAAAAACCTCTCAGATTGTACTGAATCGTATGCCCTAAACTCGCGACGCTCGTCTCTGTTTTTCCAGAAATATTTGATTTTCTCAAATCACAATGGTGAGGACAAAATCTCCCAATCTTAACACTCCTTTTGAGTCTTTTGAACCATATCAATCCTCTGATTCTCTTTCATCTCCTCCTACCAAGAAAAGGAAAATTTCTCCTAAACCTAAGACCAAAGCCAAACCGCAAACCAAGCCAAAGGTGAAAGGGGTTGTGATTAAGGAGCCTATTGCCACAAGAGCTCAATCCAAGAAGAGTTCACCTCCTGGAAAAGGAAAAACAATAAAAGAGTCATCTCCTCCTTCTTCAGATTCATCCGACACACCTACTTTTACTCCTAAGCCTCTGAAAAAGCCTAAGGTTAATGAGAAGCTTACCAAAGTCATGGTAGGTATGCTTGAAGAAGGTTTTCAATCTAAGGAAGCAAAGAAAGGGCAATCTTCAAAGCAAACAGAAGAGAGGGATGAAGAAATCACATTTCCTCCAAAGGGATTCAACGTAAGCAAGCTTGAAGAATCTCAGAAGTACCTGAGTCATTTTGAAAGAAGGAATGTGTGCAAGATGCATTACATTGACTACAAGGTTCTTCAAGAGGTATTGAAATTAGATCTGAGTCCCTATCTTGATTCCTACATGCCCTGGCTCTCTGTCAAACTTCTATTTTACGCCAAAGTTGTAAGGCATTTTTATTGTAATCTTGAACCTATAAATGATCCTGTTAGGAAGTCTGTGGAAGAAGAAATGACTTCAAAAGTCAGAGGACAGAGAATTATAATCTCACCTTCTAGAATTAATACCTGGTTAGGAATAGAGAATCCTCTTAATGATGATTACCCTGAGCTTGACCAAACCAAATATTCTCTATCCTAAGACCTGGTGATATAGTAGGACCCCTCAATTTCAACCTGAGTGATGTGAGTGATTTTCATAGAGTCTTATGGTATATCTATTCTAGAGCCATGGTGAACAAATCCAATAACTTCACTCATTTTATTGAGAGGGACTTCAGGAAATTTGCCTTATTGATTCTTAAAGAGAAAAATGACTTGGGAGAGTATATCTTCAATAAGATCAAAAGGTATAGGTATGAAGGAAAACCAACTACTCCAATGCCTTATCCTCAACTTATTTCCTTGTTCCTCAAGAAGAATAAGATTTGGTACTTGGAGAGTATGGAGCCGATTGAGAGGATAACACCAGTGGGGAGGAATCAAATTGGAAAGTTGATTATTGAGATTCCTCTGAAGACTCCTCTAGAAGCTAGTCCCAAGAAAAAGAAGACTGATCCAGCAACTAGTCAAATGAATGACACACAATCTTCTGCTCCAGCCAACACATCTTCTCCATCTTTCTTTGGTGTCGTGATGCAAACATTCATGAAGAACATTTTGAAGAGTTTTCATATTGACAATGCGAATACTAATAAGGAGTTGGTGACCTATATGAATGAGCATATGGGACAACTTGTGGAGAGAATAGACAAGAGGCACGAAGAGTTGTTAGATGAACAATGTGCCCAGGGTGAGCTTCTGAGATCCATTGTTGCCAAATTTAATGCTATGGCATATGGCTCCTCTATTCCTGGTCCTTTTGGTATTCTTGAGCCTATACCTATCCCTGAACCTGGACCCTCTATACCTACTGAGCATAGACCCTCTGAGAGTAGACCCAGCAATGTCTTGTTCTCTATGCCTGACCTTGATACATCCGAGCCAATCCACATCACCACTGATGATCCACCTTAGCCTGTTCAGCCAGAGCCCATACCTACTCCCATTGCATCACCTACACGAACTGAGGAGGTACTTGAGTCTTTACTGGTTGCTACAGTGGAAGTAGAAATTACTTATCTTGTTCCTTACCCTTCATCTGTAGTAAATCCTCTAGAGGATCTTTAGACACCACTAGTGAACCTTCCTGACCCTGAACCATCATCTTCAGATCCTTCAAGTTCAGATGGTTCATGTGAGTTATTGGCATTTCCTGTCACTCCTATCACAGCAGCCAAGCCACCTACTCCTCCTCATGATTGATTTCACCTTTGTGATGAAGACAAAAAAGGGGAGAAGAATCTGAGTGATTTTGTGATGGATTGCTGAGTTGATGAATTGGGATTTGGGTGTATGGGGCTTTAGGGTGCTTTTAAGCTTTAATTTTTGAATTCTAAAGTTTGATTATGTAATGAATTCTTCCTTATGCAATTTGTTTCTTTATACTATTAAAGTTAAATTTAAATTGCTTTATGGGACTAATGAGTTTTTAATTGTGCATGCAAGGTGAACAAATAAATCTTTAATAAGCTATTTCAAAAAGAGTTTTCAAGTTTAAATTGAACAAAAGATTTTGTATGAAAAGTATTTGAGAAGCATATGTTTGAAAACTCAATTTCAAAAACTTTGTTCAAAATCACCAAGTTTTGTCATCATCAAAAAGGGGGAGAATGTTATATCCTATATGTTTTGATGATAACAAAGATTAGATCAATGATATAAAAGGATTTGATGACAAACAAATGAATTTGAACTAAGTGGCAAAGCATTACTTGAAGTAAGTACTGGAGTAATAAACAAATTTTGTGAAGGCTTACTCGAGTAGCCACTCAAGTAAGGAAGCTGTTACTTGAGTAAGCACTCGAGTAATCATAAAGAATTTCATCCAAAGAAGCACTGCCAAAATTTGGAAGTAGTTACTCGAGGGACAACTCGAGTAATTTGTAAAGTTATATAGACCATTACTCGAGCAGCCACTAGAGTAACATTATTTTCACAGGCATCACTCAAGTAGCCACTCTAGTAACCAGGTCAAAAATCTTCCATTAGCTCTCGGCCAAGAAATGCACCAATTTACTCGAGTAACCATGTGATAAAAAGGCATAACTTGAGGGAGCACTCCAGTAATCTGTAGAGTTATTTGAAGCATTAATTGAGGGGTCAATCGAGTAATCAGAAAGCAAACTCTTGGCCAGAAAATTGATGCAATTACTTGAGGGAGTAATCGAGTAATCTGCTGAGTCATTTGAAATTTACTCGAGGGTCTCACTTGAGTAACATGTGAAGAAAAGGGAAGGCCACTCGAGTAATCAAATTACCAGAGTCATCACCTGAGTAATTAGTGAAGTAAAGACAAGGCCACTCGAGTAATCAGGTATTTCAAAGGTTTGTGATATATCTCACTCCATGCCTTACCTGAGTAATATCTTTTGTAAAATGTTGAATTAGTCACTGCCATATTTTTGATATGTTTACTCGAGGGACTACTTGAGTAGCCACTTAAGTAAGGCAGTCCAAAAATTATGTTTTGGATAGAATGTTTATTAAATTGTTTTCTATATAATTAACTCTTCATTGCACTAGTATCCTAAGTATATTTGCAGAGAAACAATGAGGAGATCATGCAACAAGAGAAAAGTCAAATGAAAGTCCAAGATCTCACCTACCGCAACCTACTGCAAACGGATAGTTTTCAAATTCGAAGAATAGTTAACCGTTGCTGCGTGACTCTAAAGGATATGTTTGAATTGCTTCTAACGGATACTACAAATCATCTATGTATGGAATATTCAAAGAGAAGAAGACAAGACACAAGAACTAAGAACACAAGAACATACACTACGCACTCTTAGTGCTTTGTTTTCTTATACTAATTCATTGTACTTAAGTGATTATATATCTGCTCTGTGAGAGAGTTTTTTATTACAAACTCAATATTTGTTATTGAGACAACTAAAGGTTGTGGAACCTTGAGTTGGGGATTTGATTACAACATGTAAGGGGGAGTGAGTGTTCAAGTGAAGGAACTTATTATGTACTGAGGTGCCAAGAACCCACTGAATCTTGGAGAATATAGTGAAACTCTCAGAGACGCTCTAAGGACTGAACGTAAGTCAAAGTGGTTGTGACCGAACCAGTGTAACCCCCTGCCGTAATTAATATTCGGATTACACAATAAAGTGGAATAGAGACCAATAAGAACAAAATTTAATATTATAAACCCATCTACCAGACGGGGTTTTCACAAATGCCTTTCGAAATCATTTATAAACTTGGTCTCAGAATCATATTTCCGAATACAATTACTACGCGGAATATCACATTCATAACAAATATCAGAGTATACAACAATAATCCCGGCAATTCCGGATTCCATTTATTAATCAAGCCTTACAGGGCACAATCGCCCATACAAGCCCTCATATGGGGATTACACAAATCTTTCTCATACACATAATCAAATCCTCATCCACATATACACAACTAAATCCAATTACCAATATCTATACTCCCAACTATGATAACCAACTATCAAAACGATAACCCGAAGGAGTCTTCATCGCCCTTGTCTGCTTACTCCATCATCGATCTACTACCCTGTCTGAAAGGTTAGTAGGGGAGGGTGAGATTCTAGAGAATCTCAGTAGGATAACAATATCAATATGCACGTACGATACATGTTTAATGCATGACATGTTTGCATCACACAACTCATGCTAACACAATGACAATTTGCAAGCTCAATGCTTCGAACGATATACCTATGGCCATAGCATAAATTGAAACATAGCTTCAAATTACACACAATTATGCAAAGTTAAGACATGCACCAACACACTAACACATATATCAAATACAAGCAGAAGAGATATGTTCCCTACACTCTTTCCACGTAAGCTCCAGCTCCGGCTACTCACGACCAGGGCGAACACCGAACCATGACCAGGGCGAATATCAAACCCTATAACCAAACAAGGACATAGGGTTAAATCCCTTTTCCAATTCCTTAACTCTCAAACACTTAAGTTGGTTATCATTCATGACCTTTAGGAGGCTAATTAAAGCCTAAACATATGCCTAAAGGCTTGGGAAACACTTGACCAAAGATCACCTTTTAAAAATACAAAACTCTGATTTTTGGGGGTGGGCCGCGGCCCAAGGCTGTCCAGAGACGCACAGAAACATTTGGGCTGCGGCCCAACATCCTTGGGCCGCAGCCCAATAAAATCCAGTTTCTGGCTGAACTTCCAAAAATCATAACTAATTCCACAAAAATCGAAATGAGGTGATCCCAAAGCCAAATGAAAGCTATTCAAGTCCTCTACACAGGAAAAATACTGGCCAATACTGGAAATCACCACACAAATACAGAATTCCCAAACATTCAAGACTGTCCCAAAACAGAATCCATTTTCGACCTCAAACTTTGGACAGCTATAACTCCCAGTTCACAAAACGAAATGACACATATTATATGTCCATTTTGAAGCTTAAGATGTGAACTTCAAGAATGGAAAGTTTCAGAATTTTATAGCATCATTTGCCCATTCAAAACGGCAACACAAACAGACTGCCCAGACAGAATTCTCAATGGACAGAATTTCCAGTTTTGCAACCATTGTATCCAATCCAATTCAAACCAATTCCAATGATTAAATACCACAACATGGCACCATTTTCAACATGAAACAACATCCAATTCATCCAATCCAAAATCACAAGAAAATCAGGGTAAAATTCGAAATTCACTAAACTCATCCACAAATCACAAAACTTAGATCAAAAGGAAGCAAATGCTCACCTCTTCCTCTTTCCCAAATCAATTTCTTGATTCTTCATCTTTCCACTTTTGCTCAAGCAACAAAAAACCTCCTCTCACAAATCTAAAACCATAGGAATATAGCCCTCAACCTCATGAACAACATTAATGAAAGACACTTGAGCATATGAAGGCATTAACTTACCAAAACTCAAGCTTTTCCCTTTCTCTTTCCTTAGCTTGCTCTTGGCGAAAATGGAGAACAAGAGAGAGAGATGAGATGATGAAATGAAGATGATGAAGAAAGGGAGCAGATTTTAGGGCCACAAACCGTCCAACTAAGGGAGGAGAGGAGAGAGGGAAAACTTTGGACATTTGACCCAAATCCAAGGGTCCACAATTTGCCAAGTGTCACCATCTTGACACATCCTCCATGAGCTCACATGCACACACATACACTTGATTCCACCTCTTGATCTTTTGCACAAATCAATCCTAACCATTGATCTTGAAGTTACCAATGAGTTTCCTCTTCGGTAACCAATCAATTAGCCGGTAACTTTACCGTTTAGCCCATGATTTCGGTAATTCTCATTGAATCACCACCAAACACTTCATATCGTTTCAATTAGCCACAATATGCGCCTTCCCTATATTTTAAGTCAATTTAGATGTTAATCCATAATTGAGCTTAAATACAGGGTTTCCGGCGCTGCTCACAGCACACACAAATCACATCGGGTGCCAAAACACACCATAATCTCCAAAAGGGTTCATTTATCACTAATGACATCCACTTTTGGAGTCATTAACCCTTGATCACAATTTGAGATCTTGCTAAACCGGGGCTTAGCAATCCACTAATCTCAGGCTTATTCTCTAGCCTCAAGTCTCAAAATTCGGGATATTACAACCAGTATAACTGTTGGTGTACACTTTGGTGATATTTCTCCTTGCTCTCTGTAACCCCCTAACTTTAAACACGTAATTATAATCCGATAACACATATTTAAATCGGATTAGAGACCATTGGATGCTTTAACCTCATTTTAAACTTTCTGTCTCACAGTAAAATTTTTTACAAAACTTTCAAAACTCTTTTTCCCATCCTGGTCTCAATTTCAATATTCGTATATAATTACTTGTGCAGTTAATATACATTCAATCATATCAAAGTGTATATCCGCATCCCCGACAACTCCCGGGTTCTATACATAAAAACCTGAAGGTTTATAAGTATACAATAGGGGATTACACAACCAAAATCGAATGTAGTGTTCTTGATTCAAAATATACAGTAATCCCGAGTTCAAAATACATAACCAACGTTTCCAATTCAACTATATACCCCCAAGGGTCCTAATTGCTCCGGGTTGGCCGCTTCACCTTTGAGCCACACGCCCTGTCTGAAATGTTAGTCATAGGAAAGAATGAGATTCGAGAGAATCTCAGTAGTAACAAACCACTCACACAATGCATAAACACAAAGCATGTACATAAATCACAAACAGCAACAGCAGCAACAATCTCAAAACTACATGGTTTCCACCACAAACGACAGCACTCACGGCTGTATACACAAAACGACAGCTCTTGCTGTAATCAACATCACGACAGCTTACGCTGTAATCATAATAACGATAGCTTACACTGTAAACAAAAACTATCACCAGCTGTAACCGCAGCAGCATCAAAGATTCATCACAGAACAATGATAACACACACATACAGAGCATTACACATAGTATAAGAGAGAGAGTAATTACCTGATCCTTTCCCGACGTTTCTTGGCACCGCGGGCTCACGAGGATGGTAAATATCAAATCCTGTAAACCAAGTTAGGGACAACCCGTCAATCTCTTTCCCAAGTTTTATCTCTATAATACTTAAGTTGATTATCACTATGGTCAATTAATCAAGTCAACCAAGGAGCTAAAGTGGTCAATTAACCAAAAGGCTAATTTCTAACCTCAAAGTTCCACAATATTACATTATGCCATAAAATCTTCAATTTTCGCATAGGTGACCAATCTGCCAGAATTTTCTAACATCTTTGAAAAATCATAACTAATTCTGGAAAAATCAAAATGAGGTGATCACAAAGCCTATTGAAAGCTCTTGAACTCCTCTTCATAGGAAAAATATGAATCACTACCAGAAATCACCACACAATTCTAGAATTACACAACATTCCACACTGCTCCAGAATTAGGTCCAGTTTCGACATCAAACTTTGGGCAATCAGAACTCCCAGCCCAAAAAACGAAATGACACAAGTTATATGCCCATTCAAAATGTCCCTACAAAATGACTGCCCTGCACAGAGTTACACTTGACAGTTTTTCCAATTTTCAACCAATGTGTCCAATGGCTGCAAAATCAACAACCAAACCTATTCCCACATAATTTTTTGTGTAGAACACAATGGTAACATCAAAATAAACAAATTCCCACTCATTCCCAATGTCCTATTTTGGCAGAATTTTAGGGTATTTCACAACAAAAAACCACTTCACTATCTAATCACTATGCTTAGCTCATTTGCCTCCAAACCAACATATAAGCACATACATAGGATGAAAGCTTCATGATCCCTAATATACCCTAAAAAATGAAATTAGGGCTGTCACAATAGCCCACCAGAACTCAGCCAATTAAAGCATCATATACATCAACATAATGCTCTTACTCACCTCTTGCTTCTTCTTGTGTTCTTTTCTTGATTCCTCAACTTTTGTTCTAGCAAGGTGGCTGAAAACTCCTCTTCTTCAAAAACAAAAACATAGAAATGAAGCTAAGGAAGAGAGTAACAAGTTTCATGAAGGTCACTTGAGCCATAGATGAGGTTAAGGAGGTGAAAATCCATGTAGAAGATCTTACCTCAACTTTGTTCTTCACTTTCTCTTATCTTGCTGAACTTGGCCGACCTTGAGAAGAGGTGAGAGAGTGATTTATGATCAGTTTTTCTCTTCCCTTATCCTCTTAATATCTGACTGAAAATGTGGCCCAAAGAGAAAGAAAAGTTGTGATGGAAAATAATTCATTTTACACAAGCCTATGCCATGTAGACTTTGGTCATTTGATTAAGGTTTCTCATCTTCTTGCTTTTGGACATGATATGGGCTGCACAAATGGAGAATTATTATTGACCAACATGTTCTTCAAAAGGAGGAAGAAGGGTTGACCAATTTCATGAACTTGCATAGCCATTGGTTACACAAATGTTCTAGTTGCAATTTTTGACTTTTCAATAACAAAAGTGAAGAAGTGTATGAAGTAAATTTTCTTTCTTTCCTCTCTTTAAAATCTGACCAAAATGGATGCTTGAAAGAGGTTAAAGCCTTATAAAATGTTTCTTGGCATCTCTTCAATTTATCATATTTAATTGCCTTTTGTTGTAATTGTTGACCAAGTCATCATCTTTTTATAACTTGGTCAAATTGTCTCCTTATGTCATATTTAGTAGCCAATATGTATTTACTCTTACTTTTCCCTCTTGTCATACTTGAATCATGGCCTTTTGAAGAAAAAGATGATCTTGTAAAATATCATCTTACAATATAATATTTAATTGCCAATCTTGCATGTGAAACTTGACTAAAGTCATAACAAAATTTCCAGAAGTAATTTTGTCGTTAATCCCACCATCTATTCTGTACATTTAGATCTTGAATATATTTTGGGATATGACACTCTCAACTGCTTTAAATACTCTATCTATATTCTTATACGCAATGAAATTTCTGGTATCACCCAATTCACCCCCTCTTGAGTGAAACGCTTGCACTAACAGAGTGCACATGTATATTGCACTATGAATTTGAGCTTCTGGGCAACACTCGTATGATATTTTCCAAGAGTGTGTTTTTGGACTTGTGGGTAATGTGGGGCCATGTCAGACTCGATTTATTTATTTTATTCTAAATATGGAAAATGATGTATCATAAGAAACCTCTTGTCATATGCATTCCAATGCATAAAGAATCAGCTCTAAACTCCTTGTATTTTGCAAGTTATGATTGAAAGTGTTTATCGTACTAGACTGCATAAATGTCAACTTCCAGAAGGCATATCTCCTAGAATATAACTTCAAATTAGGAAAATTACCTATCCATAGAAATCTCTGAGTCTAGTTTCATCTCAATCCGTTATTTTGTTTGTGAGTTATGTCAAAAATACCTAACCTATCTTGAAAAGTGACAGTGATTTCAGTGTCATATTCGATGATTTATATCTCTTTCATCTGAGCTTCTTTCAATGTGATCTTAGTGCATGGTTTTCATGTTGTGAGTCTTCTTTCATATACCACTAGTTTTAGCTCCATTTTAAATTTTTGTTTGAGAGATATGTCCAAAATACTGGACCTCTATTAGGTGGAACGAAAAATAGAGCTGAACAAAGTAGCCTTGATACTTGAGTATGTTCTTCCTACACTCAAGTGCAACACCTCTAACACTCGAGTGTTGAGCTCACACTCATGTGTAAGTCCTCTAGAAGTGCCATAATTCATATATAAGTCATCTTTGCTTCATATTAACCCATTACAACCATCATTTGATAATAGAAACCTTCGGTATCATCATAGAAACTTCCAGTATCACTTCTAACAACTTAAATCTTGATATTCTCACTATATATTGTAATTTCTTTTTCTTCAAAATCTTTCTTCTTCATTTCCTTCTTCATGATCATTCTCCATAACCCAATCAAGATATCTTCTTTATTTTCTTGACTACCTTCACTCTTCTTCCTTCTTTGCCTGGCTAACCTTCAATCTTTTTCTTTCTTTGCTTGACTAATCTACAATATATGTAACATTAAATACAGTAATTAGTCAAAGAAATACATTATATAAAATTTTTTCTCTTATCATTTCATATCTATATTTGACATCATCAAAACTAATCATATCTAACATTCTCCCCCTTTTTGATGATGTCAAATCCTTTAGGAAAAATATACCTAAAAATATACTTTTCTTACATTTCTCCCCCTATTTGACATCAGCATAAAGTTTGAAATATATAAAGAAGTAAGGCTTATGGAGAGGTAAATTTGAAAAAAAGTAAGAATGCCTTTCCTTTCATTAATCAAAATGAATGTGTCAAGAAAATAGTTTACTCTCCCCTATGTGAAAGTATTTTCACTTTGAATATGAGGGAATTGAAAATAGATTTGGAGAGGTTTTCAAGAAAACTTTCATAGTCAAGGTAAATTGAAATTAAATATATGAAATGTATTCTTGATATATAAAGAGAAAAGGTTTAGAAATGCTCATGTAGATTTTGAAAAACGCTGACACACTCTATGAAGTCCATTGTTTTATTCCTTGGCAATGCTAGTTCAAGATGTTGTGTTCTCTATACGTCTTGCTATGCAACTCTGATGTATGTTTATGTTGTTGCCAGGATTCTCCAATTGAGTTGAGCTTCAGCTCAGCATGCTTAATGCCCATTTGTAATAGCATATGCATTTGTTGCTTTGAATATTGTAGTCAATATATTTCCCTTGTTGAAACATTGAAACATCTTTCCTCAAGTTTGATAATTTCATCTTGTAGTATGTTGAGAAATGTTATTCCGCAAATCAAATTCTCCTGTCAAAAATTTAAATCTTTCTTCGCAAAGAGAGAATTGTTAGTTCAATCAAGTAACAAACTGTTCCTTTCCATATGATATATTAAAATTAAGATCATGAAAAGAACAATATAAGAAGAACTCATCATCAAAACTAATCAAGACATGGTGAATATAGATAAGTATATTAAAAGCATTTTCTTCCAATAAAGGAGATGAGCTTTCAAGATATAAAACACAAGTGAATGTGAAGCTCCTCCTTAATTGATGTATGGATTGAAAATTCGTCATTAGAAAAATAGTTAATTACTCCCCTGGATTTAAGAGACCATTGGTTACTTTGTTTGGAAAATGATTTTGAAAGTATGAAGATTTGGAGACAAATCAAATTTGAAAAATGATAATGCTATTAAGAGGTTTTAAGATATAACCCAATATCACATAAGCGGTCACTTGAGTGATTCTACTCGACCATTACTTGATTGTGGACTCAATTGATGCAACTCATGGATTTTGAATTAAGCAAGAATACAATACCTTACTCAACTAATGTCGTAATCACTAGAGTCATAATCCTCTATAGTCCATTGATATATCATTGGCTAGACACAGTCTAAATATGTGATACGACGATGTAATCTATGTTGCTACTTAAGGATACCAAGTTGAGCTTGGAGCAAGGCTTTAAGCACATATTGGCTTAGTATGTGCCCCTTGCTTAGCAAACATCATTGAGAAATTTTAATTTCACTATAGTACATAGCACCCTTATTTTGTCATCTATCATCTCAAATAGAACTTTGAAGTTTTGGTTCGCTAAGTCACATAACTACTTCATCTTATTATTGAATGATGATCTCAGCATTGTTTGTAGTAAGCTTAGTGTAAAAGTGTTGAAGTTCCTCTTTTAGATAGCCCTTGATAGATGAACCAAAGGCTGAAGGACCAGGGAGACCAGCTTTAAAGTATAATACTGTGTCTTCCTCTGAACATCTCTTTATCTGACTGCATCAATAGCTGGTCACTTGCTAGTGATAGAGTGTCATATGGGTGATATTACATATTATGTTTTTGCTTACACCACAACACTATCAGTCATGCCTCTTCTATTAGCCTCTGATCTTTGTATCCGAAAGCAGAGCATTTTGGTCAATTCCTACAAACATATAATTATATGCTCTTTGGTGCCAAACTTTCTCTTGGGTCTATATGATATTAGACATTATAACTCTTATGCTCTTATGCAATTAAATCATATGATATTTGAGCAAAGAGTATCATAAACAACAAAGACAAGGATATAATTTTACCCAATTAAATAAATTTAAGCCATTAGATCATAAAGGGTAACAGCCAAGTGATACCAAAAGTGATGATTTTCGAAGATCAGTGACAATTTGTAAATATACTTTATACAGAAAATATGTCATTGATAAGACTTTCATGCAATCTATGTAAGTTGGATCCAAGAGAATAGAAAATCTATCCATAATGACCAACTTTTATGAAATGATAAATCATGAATGAAAACAAGTTTTTCAAAAATGATAATGTGATATGCCAATTGTTTCAAAATCTCAAATGTTCTTTCGAATCATAAATACACATTATGACATTAAGATTTTGAATGCATGAAAGTTAATTTATGAAGTTTGTTGAATATCAATGCTTATGCCATAAACAATGGAAGTCAACAGTTATAAATTATATATCAAAAAGCTTCACTAAGGAGTTCAACTAAGATAACATGTTAATTATAAGAGTTAACATGTTGGAGTATAGTCTTGAGAGCAAAAGTCATAAAACTGAAGCATTAAACAAACATACTTAGTACGAGTAATTAAGGATAATGACTTTGTTATTGATTGATAGACAATCTTGACTTTGAAAAGTAAGAATACCACCAAGTCAAGGATTTGAATACTTTAGTTGCTCAGAAATGGATGAAGACAACTATTAGTGTATTTGAGCAACAAGATAAGTATAAGGATTTATAAATGATGAAACACATACTCATTAGTCCAAATGACTAAAGTACTAGAATATCATCCTAGTAAGTTATTCCACTATAGTGGTTAATGTATTAAGATTCAATGCACTAATGAACATTCATAATGCTTGGAATAACATGGCTAACTAAAGATTTATGCATAAGACATAAGACTTTCATAAATTGAATTCTTTTCTAGTGAATATAATTGAAACTCATAGATATCAACATTTTAGACATGAGCTCTAATTCATTAGAGAGTCTATTAAGGAATTCAAGTATTGGATAGCACATTTAAGATCAATATGTCAATGATGGGAAAAGACTCTGGTGAATGAAATTGAAGCATTTCTAACTTTTAATATACAAAAATATTAAATTTTGATTTTTGAAACCAATTTAAATGTAAACAACATAATTTTCAAATCATGTGTATGCACTTTTATAAACAGAATGAATTGAAATAAAACACATTCTTGGATTGTGCACTTCAAAACATAGACATATAGAAAAACTATGTAAAGTTTCACTTTTGGTTCATTTAGCAATTTAGAAAATATTTTGAAAACTATAAATGATTGATTGCTAATGGTATGCTATAATGAGTAAGTATTTACCACTTCAAATTGAGTTGGGAAGAATAGGTGCGACTATTGAATTTTGGAATTATTGATACAGCGTACCTTGCTTGAGTGTAACTTGTAGCCACTCAAATTAGTTTCCACCTTCTTATATCTTTGTTCTCAAGTCCTCCAAGATCACTTGAGTAAACCATGTTTTGAAGCTAATTCTTGCATTTGTATATGTGGCATTCGTGAGTTCTTACTGTACTTTTAAGTGAGTTCTTCATGCACTCTAGTATGCTCATGTCTCACTCGAGTGTGTGTTGGGACATTTGATGAACTTGAGAGTCTCCTTAGAGTTTCTACACACTCTGTTAATCTCTGTTTTACAAACTAGAAAAAGAACATAGGATTCAAATCTGCACTCAAGTGATCAACCAGTACTCGAGTGTTAACATGCCTTGCACTCGAGTGTTCACTTCTGAACTCGAGTGTCATGCTTCTTTTTCAAATTATTCATGAAAAAATCATATAACCCTTTTTGTTCCTTCGATATCCAATTCTACTTGGATCTACTCACAGTTAGCTTGAAAGAATCATATTTCACATGCTCTAAGAATATAGTCACTTCAAAGAAATTGAGCATAATAAATTAAGAAAAACATTTTCTTATGGAGGATGCGTATATATATATATAATGTTAAGCTATTGAACATTGCGATTCTTTATGAATGAATTTTTGAAAGATTTTGAAAACATATGTGTAATGATTATATTTAAGGTAACAAGTGACAAGGTATAAATGTCAATAAATATTAAAGATGATAGTATAGGATGTTTCACTGTTGCTTACGTTCACATTTGATGCTTAGAGGATTGCCTTTGTATACCCACTGTATCTTTCATTAAAGCTCTATTTTAGCATATTTAACTTTGGCATTTTGCCCAACTTTCTTATATGATATAGGCTTTGCGAGAATTTTTCTTTGCATATGAAAGATCCTCCTCTTCTTATTCTTCTTAAGATAGTTGAATGGTACATTATGGTAGCCCTTCCTTGAGGTAAAACATACACCTTTTATCCATTGCTTCTTTCTATAGTTATACTCTATAGCTCTGGCAATGGGTGCTTTGAGCTTTTTTATTTTTGATATAGACGATATGAACCTCTTTATTGGTATATGAGAAAGTCTTGGCTTCTTTTTCGTTTTCTCCATACCTTTATGTCTATTCTTCTTATAATCAATCTATACACATAAAGTACTAAATGGACATTTTGGTACCCATATATACTTGGTTCCTTGATTGCTAGTATTAGCCCCTACATGTCTCTTTGGTACCCAAATATACTTATTTCTCATATGGGAATTTTTTCTAATATAGCATGTGTGAGAAATATGATCGGATTTGCCACAATAATTGCAAATTGTATGAAGATATGCATTATGGGATATCATGGAAGTATTATGTTAATCATTAGAGTAGAAACTCAAATGGATTTTATTTGAACATTCTTTCTTCCCAACAAACTTTTCAGCATATTTGAAAACATTTTTTCTTTTCTTAATAAAATCAACAATTGGTTGAGAAACAAACTTTTGTAGACTTTGAAAATCAGTTTTACAAAAATCACATGAAGAATTGGAACTTTTTACCTTAAGTTCATTATGAGCTCCAGAGAGTGATTTTTCATGTCTATCCATAATGAGCTCTTTTCGAGAATCCTCTTCTTCTTGTCTATCCATGTTGATTATATGAAAGTGTTCTATGATTTCTCCATCTTTATCATCAACTTCCAATTGTTTATGCATAGTAGATGGGTAGCATGTAGTTTCACATGAATTGTCAACACTTTCAACTTCAACACAATTGTTAGAAGTATAAATAGAATCAAGAGTGTCCCATATATGTTTAGCATTAGAACAAAATCAAATTTTCTCAAAATCATTTTGTCACAACACTATAGAGAATCCTTATTGCTATAATGTTTAACGAAAACATTTTCCTTTCTTTTTCGGTCCAATCCTTCCCTGGTTTGAAATCAAAAGCATTTGTAAAAACTTTCCACATATCAAAATCATATGCATTTATAAAACTAGTCATTCTAGCTTTCCAAAACCAAAAATCAATATCTTTCAAAAGAGGTGGGATTGAATAATGAAAACCTTTTGAAAGTATAAAACACCCACAATCAGCCATTATAACTCTTGAGATGGTTAAGTCCCTTAAATAAGAGCCTCTAATACTAAATGTGAGAATAGTCTGGCACCCAAAAGGGGGTGAATTGGGTGTAAGATAAGAACTTAAGAACTTTAGAAAACCTTTTTTATCTTAATGAAAATAGTAAGTTTGAAACTAATGAATCATAAATCAACAGTTAGATGATATATGCTGGAATTGTAAGAGCTTAGAGAAGAGAATATGCAAACTGTGATTTATCCTAGTTCAGTCCAATCCGTGATGGTCTATGTCCATTCCCCAGGCTCTTCCTACGATTTTCAAATCCATTATCTTCTTGTTTAATCCAGGCACAAGAAAAGCCTTTACAAACCGATAAGTTTATCCGAGTACTTGTAAAGCCTTTTACAAATCTCTGAGATACTCCCCCTTACGGAAAATCTTATGAGCAAAGTATTCCTGAAGACCTTCCTCTCCTGCTTACCCATACAAGTCTTATGAGCAGCAACGTTCTCTCCTACTTACACCCCTGTAAGTCTTACGAGCAGTAATGCTCTCTACTGGTTGCACCTTGTAAGTCTTACAAGCATAAATTTTTAATGACAATTATCTCTACAGCTTTCCTCATAAGAAAATCAATCCACTTAAGGTCCCTCTACCTTGAGATCAATTTAGAAATATAGTTGAAAGTGTTTATAGACTCTCTCACATAGTGGATATAATGCTCACTGAAGTACAATATAAATAATCACTCTCACATATACATGATATAGAATATAGATAAGAATAAAGAGTGTCTGGGTAGAAGTGGATGACCCATGATATTTGCATGTTGGTGTTGTTGCTCTACTCTCTTGTCATTTTCTTCTCTTCTCTGAATGCTACCATATTTATAGATGAGTTGTAGAAGATAACCGTTGTAAGCATTCATCCATTGGAGTCCCATTGCTTTGTTTGATTGTTGAGTGCATTTGAATAAGGAGCCACTATGAAATGTCTATTGTAGAGTAGAGCATCTCATTAAAGAGTGGAATGATTCATTATGAACTATACATCAAATTATGGAGTGGGATGTCCTATTATGAAACTAAACATCACTTTTTGGAGCATTTGTGTTTGAAATATTCATTCATGATGGGTTAATCTTTTAATGTGGTAGGTAGCTGATATTTGGTGTGTAATGATGCTGCCCGGCACAATTGACTCTTTTATTTTAATATGTAATCTCGACGTTAAATTTCCTGTTTTACGCTGCAAAATGCTTAATCACTAATATGATGAAGTGTTAGTCTCAAGTATATTGGATCATTGGTCAAAAGCTGAATTTTTGGTTTCTGGGACTCATCACTTCGAGAAACGATATTTTCCATGAGTGACCTCCGTACTTGAAGATGCAATCCGAATGTTTAATCTCTATTTCTCACTTGAAATATATGTTAAATTAATGTTTATGTATAATAACAAGTGAAGACATAATGAATAAATAACCTTTAACCGTATTCAAATTGTTTGCTATAACTTTGTAATGCATTATGCTTCTGTCACTGTCACATTTTCAGGTTGTGTCAGTCATTGTTTGATCACCTGAAAAAAGCTTAAACACTAATATGATGAACTGTTAGAGTGATTAGAAGTAAGAAAAATAAGTTATTCAATCATTCTTATGATTTTCAGAAGTTACATAGCGTTGCTCTGTTTTCCTGGAAATGCTCTTCGAGAGTGTACTAGCACTTTTTGCCAACACCTCAAGTGCAATTGGAAGTGCAAGAAGTGTAAGTTACCAATACTCGAGTACTCCATTCCTTACTTAAGTACACTTCAAGTTTTAACGTTCTAGATGACTCTCGGGTAAACACTTTCTGTGTCACACTCACAGAACTCGAGTGTAAATCTGGACATCACTTAGGTGTTGCTGAAATTCTTCCACTTTGCAGCCACTTTTGGAACTTACTCATATGATATTTCTAAGAGTGAGATTTCTCACTCAAGTGTGAATTGCATCACTTGATTGCACATGTATATTGCACTATGAATTTGAGTTTCTGGGCAACACTCACATGATATTTTCCAAGAGTGCATTTTTGGACTTGTGGGTAATGTGGGGCCATGTCAGACTAGATGTATTCTTTTGATTCTAATTATAGAAAATGATGTATCATAAGAAAGCTCTGGTCATATGCATTCTAATGTGAAAAAGAATCAGCTTCAAACTCCTTGTATTCTGTAAGTTATGATCGAAAGAGTGTCTATCACACTAGATAGCACAAGTGTCAAATTCTAGAAAGCATAACTCCTAAAATATAACTTTAAATTAGGCATATGACCTATCCATGGAAAGCTCTTTAAGTCTAGTTTCATATGGAACTAGTTTAATCTCAATCTAATATGTTGTTTTTGAGTTATGTCCAAAATACGAAACTTGTCTTCAAATGTGATGGTGATTTCAGTGTTATCTTCCACGGCTCATATCTTTTCCATATAAGCTTCTTTCAATATGATCTTAGTGCATATTTTTTGTGTTGTGAGTATTCTTTCATATGCCACTAGTTTCAGCTCAATCTGAAATTTGATTTACGAGAAATGTCCAAAATACCAGACCTCTATTAGGTGGAATGAGAAACAGAGCTAAACAGAGTAGCCCTGATACTCGAGTGTGTTCTTCCTGTACTCGAGTGTAACACCTTTAACACTCGAGTGTTGAGCTCACACTCAAGTGTAACTCCTCTATGAGTGCCATGATTCATATATAAGTCATCTTAGCTTCAGATTAACCCATTCCAACCATCATTTAATCATAGAAACCTCCAGTATCACTTCTAACAGCTTGAATCTTGATATTCTCACTAGATATTGTAATTTCTTCTTTCTTCAAAATCTTTCTTCTTCATTTCCTTCTTCATGATCATTCTCCATAACCTAATGAAGATATCTTCTTTATTTTCTTGGCTACCTTCAGTCTTCTTCTCTCTTTGCCTGGCTAATCTTCAATCTTCTTCTTTCTTTGCTTGACTAATCTACAAGATATGTAACATTAAACACAGTAATTAGTCAAAGAAATACATTATATAAACTTTTTGCTCTTATCATTTCATATCTATATTTGACACCATCAAAACTAATAATATATAATAGTATATAGACTGTAGATGACCTATGAGATATGGATTAAAACTACACGGGCCTACTTCCTTGACAAAGCTTTCTAGACCCAAAAGAAGAATAAAATTATTAAGCATGGTTCTTTTGGGTTTGTTCCTTTTGTGGAGCTGATGTATGAATATGTGAAAAATTATATGTGATCAATGTAGCAGCAGTATGAACTTGTTTGGCTATGGTAGTGTACTAAAGGCTGCTTTTAATGAAAATATAAAAATGTTTTGATGTAAATATGACTGTTTGGAATAATATATGTATATTCCTATTCTGTGATAATGTTTAAGCATAAGGAATATATACATATATCAAACATGACATTAATAGTGCAAATATTTTCTTTAATAGTGAAAAGAGACTATGGTTTGATTGAGAAACAAACAGGTAGGGCCGAATGTTGACAAAAATAGAAACCAAAACCCATTGGATCTGGTGCAGTAGATAGTTCGCACGCTGACTAAGCAGCAGACCATGATTCATGAACTTCGAGAAGAACTAAGGGAAGTAAGAGAAAAACAAAATGAGGATAAGGAGTAGTCAGTAAGTAATGAAGAAGACTGGGAGTAAGAACAAACTCAGCCCAAGGGATCTCACAATAACCAAAAGTGAACCAAGGGTCTTATGGGGGACCCATCCATAAAGGGGGAAACTTACAATATTAAGTTTCCAAGTTCTGAAAACACTGGCCCCAATATTTAGAGGAAGATTTGACCCCTAAGTCGTTGAGGATTTGTAGGTTAGAGTAGAGAAGATCTTTGAGATATTAGAAGGCCCTCTTAAAGTAAAGACACGACTGGCAATATACAAGTTAGAAGGAGATGCAAATAGGTGATGGATGAACACATTGATGATTTTGCGGGCTAGAAACATTCTTGTGACTTGGGAATTGTTACCAGAAAAATTTAATGAGAATTACTTCTTAAGGTTTGTTAGAGTCAATAAAAAGGCAGAATTCCTGTCATTGCAGTAATAAGACTTTTGATGAGTACATTTATTAATTTATCTGCCTGTCCTATTATTCCTCTTATCTGTGACATAGAGATGATGAAGAATAAGGCTCTGACTTGTTGATCAGAGGGTTGAAGCATGAGCTGAAAGAAAAGCTAGTCTCCAGGCAATTTATCGAGTTCAACAAAGCCGTGGAATTGTGCCGAATCACAAAAACCATTCTATTGAACTTGAAACTGGCTAAGAATGCTAATAGCCATAGTGAGACAAGCTGAGGAAACTATCCCAGAAGCAGAAAGGTCAGGGGTTCAAACCCAAAGGAGATAACAAAAGACTTTGCTGACAAGAGAACTGTGGCTACCAAGGATCCTTAATACTTTAACCTTGCCCTAGGTGCGGTAATCACATCTTGGTAGATCTTGCATTAGGCAACTGGTTTGTCATGCTTACCAAAAGCTGGTCCATTTCATCAAAGACTGCTCGCAATGAGTAGCTAAGCTCAGGCCCCAAAACCAAGGCAGAGTCTTCACCATGACCCATGAGGATGCTGGAAAGTCTCCAGAAACGATTCAAGATACTATCCTTGTAATACCCGAATTTTGAGACTCGAGGCTAGAGAATAAGCTTGAAATAAGTGGACTGCTAAGCCCTGGTTTAGCAGGATCCCAAATTGTGATTAAGGGTTAATGACTCCAAAAGTGGATGTCATTAGTGATAAATGGATCCTTTTGGAGATTATGGTGTGAGTCGGCATCCGATGTGATTCGTATGTGTTCTGAGCAGCGCCAAAACCCCGTATTTGAGTTCAATTATGGATTAACATCTAAATTGACTTAAAATAGAGGGGAGGGCGCATTGTGAAAGAAAATGAATGAGAAAAAGAATTTGGTGGTGATTCATTGTGAATTGCCATAATCAGGGGCAAAATGGTAAAGTTACCGACCAATTAATCGGTTACCGAACAGGAAACTCATTGGTAACTTCAAGATCAATGGTTAGGATTGATTTGTGTAATAGATCAAAGGGTGGAATCATGTGTGCATGTGCCTATGTGAGCTCATGGAGGATGTTGCAAGATGTTGACATGTGGCACTTTTTGGACCCTTGGATCAAGTCAAATGTTCAAAGTTTGCTTTTTCCTCTTCCCTCTCTCTATTAGGTCTGTTGTTATGCTTGTGAGGGGCCAAAAATCTGATTCTCTCTTCATCATCTTCATCTTCATCTCTCTCTTTATTCTCCATGGCGCCATGCTTAAGGGGAGGAAAGAGAAAATTGTAGGTGAGATTTTGGTTGGATTCTTGCCCTCTAATGCTCAATTCATCTTCTATAAAGTTGTTCATAGTGATGAGAGCTTCATCTCTATGGTTTTAGATTCTTGATTGGAGGTGTTTGATGGCTTGAGGAAATTTGGAAAGATGGAGAATCAAGAAATTGGTTTGGGAAAGAGGAAGAGGTGAGTATTTGAAGCATTTTGACTTAAGTTTTGTGATCATTGGTTAAGCTTTGTAAATTTCGAATTTTTCCCTGATTTTCATGTGATTTTGGATTTGAGGAATTGCCTTGTGTATTGTGGTGAAATTGGTATTTTGTTGTGTGATATGGCCATTGGAATTGATTTGAGAACTTGGAATGAAGAGTTACAATGTTGTGAATTGTGTTATGGTTGAGTGAAGACATGTTGTGACTATGGTTAAAACATGTCAAAGTAATGTGAATTTGGTTGTTGTGGTGTTTCCAATGAATTCCTTGTGAAATTTTGTGTGAGAATGATGTTTGATATGAAAATTGGACTATTGGAAGCCAATTGTGCAAATTTGGAATTCTGTCTTTTGAAGTTTTGTTCTGGACAGTCTGCTTGTGTGGATGTTTTGACTGGGAAAATGAAGTCAGAAAATTATGAAACTTTCCAGTCTTAAATTTCACTTCCCAAGCTTCAAAATGGACATACATTTTGTGTCATTTCACTTTTTGAGCTGGGACTTTGAACTGTCCAAAGTTTGGCATCAAAACTGGACCTTGTTTTGGTACAATGTTAGGTTTTTGGTAAATCTGGACTTTTGTGGGGATTTCTAGTTATGACCAATATTTTTCCTTGAAAGAGGACTTAAAAATATTTTATTTGGCTTTGGGATCACCTCATTTCTATTTTTTTGGAATTAGTTATGATTTTTGGAAGTTCAGCCAAGAAACTGGATTTTCTTGGCCGTGGCCAGCGGATTCTGGGCAGCAGCCCAAGCGTTTCTGAGCAGTTTTGGGCTGCAGCACATGGATTCTGGGCTGCAGCCCAAATGTTTTTGAGCATTTCTGGGCAGTTTTGGGCTGCAGCCAGTGGATTGTGGGACGCGGCCCACCCCCAAAAAGCAGTATTTTACACTTTTAAAGGTGATCTTTGGTCAAGTGTTTCCCAAGCCTTTAGGCATCTGTTTAGGCTTTGATTAGCCACCTAAAGGTCATGAATGGTAACCAACTTTAAGTGATATGAAAGTAAGGTTTTGGAATAGAGAATAACCCTATGTCCTTGCTTTGGTTATAGGGTTGATGTTCGCCCTGGACGTGGTTCGGTATTTGTTCCGATCGCGAATAAGCGGAGCTGGAGCATACGTGGAAAGAGTGTAGGGAACATATCTCTTCTGCTTGTATTTGATATATGTGTTAGTGTGTTGGTGCATGTCTTAGCTTTGCATAATTATGTGTAATTTGAAGCTATGTTTGAATTTATGCTATGGCCATAGGTATATTGTTTGAAGCATTGAGCTTGCAAATTGTCATTGTGTTATCATGAGTTGTGTGATGCAAGCATATCATGCATTAAACATTTATCGTACATGCATATTGATATTGTTATCCTACCGAGATTCTCTCGAATCTCACCCTCCCCTACTAACCTTTTAGACAGGGTAGTAGATTGAGTATGGAGCATGCAGCCAAGGGCGATAAGGACTTCCTTCGGTAGTCGTTTTGGTAGTTGGTTATCATCCTAGATGGGATAATTATATATGATATGGATGTATATTTGAGTATGTATTCAGATATGTATTTGAGATGTGTATTTGAGAAGACTTTGTGTAATCCCCATATGAGGGCTTGTAGGGGCGAATATGCCCTATGAGGCTTTGAGTTAATGTTTAGAACCCGGGATTGCCGGGATTATATTGCGTACTCTGATATATTTAAATGTGATTTATCTATGTGTAGTAATTGTATTTGGAATGTGAATGTGAGACCAGGTTATGAATGGTTTCGAAAGGCATTTATGAAAACCCTATCGTGAAGATGGGATTTTAAATAATCTTTGTTTCTTATTGGTCTCTATTTCACTTTAAATCACGTATTTCAGATATAATTACGGTAGGGGGTTACAATCCTCCTCCATGGTAATACACTACAAGCCTTGTTTGATTCTGGTGCTAGTTTTTCTTTCATTACATATGAATGTGTTAGATGCCTAGGACTGAGTAGCCATAAACTGCCTAATGATTTGATTGTGCCAACGCCTATTTTTGTCAAGAATGTTACTGCCAATGCTTGCTTGAATTTTTATGAATTTATGGTAGATTTAATCTGTTTGCCACCTCAAAAGCTTGAGGTCATTCTAGGATTAAAGTAGCTAATGGCAAACAATGTGCTATTGGACTGCGAGAATAAGAGGCTCATATATCTAAACTTTATCTCAATGGTTGAAGATGAAAAATGTCTAGAAAAGTGGTGACATGGGTGTATGGTGTTCTTCTCCGTATAGACAGAAGTAGAAACAATACTTGAGAACATACTTGTAGTGAATGAATTCCCTGAGGTATTTCTAGAAGATATTAGTGGATTGCCTCCAGATAGGGAAGTAGAGTTCACCATTGGAATCATGCCAGGAGCTAAATCTATATATAAGGCCCCTTATAGAATGGCTTCGAATGAGATGGCATAACTAAATAATGAAATTGCAGAACTTCTTATGAAAGGATTCATACAACCCAGTCTCTCACTTTGGGGAGCTTTGGTGTTGTTTGTTAGAAAGTAGGATGGAAGCCAGAGGCTATGTATCAATTATAGAGAGCTAAATAGGGTAACCATAAAGAATAAGTATCCCTTCCCCAAGATTGATGATCTACTAAATCAATTATCTGGTTCTAGTATATTCTCGAAGAATGACTTGAGATCATGCTGTCATAAGCTGTGAGTTAAACCTAAGGATATGCCAAAAACAACTTTTAGAACCAGATATGGGCACTATAAGTTTGTGGTGATGCCTATCAGTCTGACCAATGCACCTACTGTGTTTATAGACAACATTAACCAGATCTTTTGTCAATACCTGGACTAGTTTGTGGTAGTCTTCATTCACAACATTCTGATTTACTCCAAGAGTATAGAAGAACATGAAGAGTACTTCAGAATAGTACTAGTAATTCTGAAAAAAAAAGCAAGTCTTTGTCAAACTGAGTAAATGTAAATTTTGGCTTTCTAAATTCAAGTTTCTAGGTCATGTTATCTCATGAGACATGGTTTTAATGGATCCCAGTAAGGTAAAAGCATTATTAAAATGGAAGAGGCCAGAGACTGTTGCAAAAATATGTAGTTTTCTAGGTCTTTCCAATTAATATCAAAGATTTATATAGAATTTCTCTTGAATCGCATTGCCATTTGTCAAACCCCTAAATATTTTGACATTTATCAGAGTAACATCGCGCAGTTTAATAGGCAAATATAAATAGCATATATATACTCATATAAAGTACTTGATAACATTACAGCAATGCCCCATATAGTTCATACAAATATTTACAATTCCCAAAAGATAATTAAAAAAAGCTACAGATAACCAATATCAGTACTTGGACAGGACCAGAACTCATAGTTGTCAGTATCTACTTCTTTGCCTGTTGAGCAGATTTCTCGTGCTAAATAAATTTTAAACTTGTGGAGACTTGGGAGATTGATACAAATCTTAGTAGTAACAATCAATCATATAAAATGTAATAAATAAACATGCAATCTACCATATCATGTAATAGACATAAGCACTACATCTATCCATCTATTGGGTGTTCAGGATCGAAATGACTATTTTGTCCCTACTAGCCAATATGTGTTCACTCTTCAGGATCAAATGACTGTTCGAACCCTACTTGTTTAACTACATCAACTGGGTCCTGCTTGGCCATATAGTACTTGTGCTTTTACCATCGTGAGGTACATGAATATTTTCCCCACCACCACAAGGATTTGTAAAAAGCTGGTATCACTACCTAAGCTGGGTACCACTAGGCCTATTGGTACATGTGCTTTTCCCACAAAAAGATACTTGTGCTTTTCCCACACCACAACTAGGTTTTATAACAAGTAGTCCACATCACAAAACATGGTAATACAATGCATATAGATAATCACTAGTATATAAAAAAATACAGCTACTGCATGAAATCCCTTTCAGTGTAATTATCAGTCCAATACTCTCCGTCCGGCTCGAGCAGATAACAAGTCCTAAAATTCCAAATTTACAATGAGTTATTACTCATTCATGTCTTATTCTAATCTCATATAATTGGTTATCTTGAATTCAAAATCGAAATGACCAAAATGCCCTAAGGGACCCTGTCTAAGTCCCTTTATACCCGGTATAATTGTATTTTACCAAAAATTATGACCTGGGTTATTTCTAAGTAATTTCGCATGTATAATCCATTTTTTACCTCAGTTTTACCAAAATCATATTCCTTCTCCCAGAATACCCATGGCTGCCACAAAGTAGGGCTTTAGGGGCAAAATTATCATTTCACACCCTAAAGCCTTCATTCTTTAACTTTCACATGTTCCTTACTTAATTTTTCATTCTAAAAGAAATGTAATCATCAAATCCATCAAATTCTAGCTCAAACATAGTGAAATAGGCCTTGAATGAAAATCATGAAAAATTGGAGTTTCATGCTTTCAATAAACTATACACCTTCTTTTCATCTTAAATCACTTCTTAAACCCTTTAAGTATTCTTCCCACATGCTTAATCAAAATTGGACAACACCTACCCTTAGGGTTTATGCTTCCCAAATCACAGATCCAAGACAACCAAGCCAATAATCCAATCACAACATAAACAGCAACCTTGAATCAACATGTAAAACCAAGTTTCAAGCATACCTTTTCTTTCTCCAAATTTCCGCCACTCCTCCCTCTCTTTGTTCTTTTTTATTCTCTTCTTGCTTTGTATGATATCAATATGGATATAAAGATTAGAAGAGGTTTTCAAGAGATTGAAGATAAGAACATATGAATTTTCCTTACAACTTACCTTGACTTTCTTCTTGATCTCTTGTTCTTTCTCCTTGCTCTGGCCCTCTTCTAACTTATTGTGTCCCTGTTCTTTCTCTAGTAGGCCGAAAATATGGCCCTTTGGAGATGTCAAATGGCTTTTTCAAGAATCCTCTTCCACCTCCTTAAAATAATATTATTTTATTATAATTTTTGCACAGACATCAAATAAAATAATTTTTTAATATTTCTTTTTCCACTTGACCGATAAGGCTTCCATATGGCATTATTTATGTCCAAAAGTTCATTTGATCTCATCTGTTTCCACTTGATTCCATGAGCGTCCACTTTGTACCATAAGCTTCCACTTAGCTCCATAAGCTTCCACATGGCTCCTTTTATGTCCAAATATTTATTTTCCTTTCCTTCTTCTCTCTTAGGCTAAAATTAGGCCATTAATTATAGAAAAATCAAGAGTCTTCTTGGTTATTCAACAAATGACCATTTTGCCCTTACATTTTTCCAATTTTTGAATTGCACTTTGTCTTCCTTCTTTCCTTTTGTTTTTGTCCACAATTTTACATAAAGAATTGGGCTAAAATTTTGCTCTTCCCTTCTTCAATTTGGGCTATAATATTAGGCCTTGAATGGTACAAAATTCCACTTTTGTATCTTCACTTAGCCAAATTTTATGTAACCTCTAATTTCATTGTTTTGCTATTGTTTCCTATATACCAAAATTCACCATTTTCTTTCATTCAATGTCACAAAGGTACTATGAATTTTGGTGAATAAAATTTGGGATGTTACAGCTCTCCCCTTGTCAATGAAATTTCATCCTTAAAATTTTGAATACCACATAGAATTTATTATCCTCGGGGAAATTACGTTACTTCTTGATATTTAGTTTATCCCTATCTTATGCATGTTCATAAAGCATACATCACAAATCATCTAATAGGCATTTAACACATTTATCCTATTCAATACTCACACATTCAGCTAGTTTAGTACTCTGAGGTTACACAACCCATTATAGCACCAATTGATCATTAGGTCTTACTACCTATCTAACAAGCATTCAGATCATTCAAGTCATTTAGCATTCATGAGTCACACAGCTCATTATAGCACAGATTGCTTATCAGGTCTTACTGCCCAGAGACACTACCCCATGCAAACATGCTCATCGGGTCTTACTGCCTATAGTCCCAAAATGTTATGCGTTGGTAGCTCCCTACAACGGGTTTCTTATCCAGTATTGCCCACAGGCAGCCCTTTCCGGTAGACATCAAAAGGTACCTCAGCTGTACATTTTACGCCCAGCCACTTTACTGTAAGCAACTAGGACTATCTTGGCCAACTTCCTTGTCATGTCAGGGTAAGAACCACAGCTTTATCCATACCCTTATCGAATAAGAAGACCAAATCAAGAGGTTGCTTAACATGCTCTGATTGCATAGTAAATTACTAGCCTGAGAACATGGTAGTCCAATAGGCTTTATGGCCATAGGACACATAGACCAATATTCACACTAAATGCTTATCATGACATACAATCTCAAAAAATGCAGTCCACTAGTTACTACGTCATGAGTGGGGAATTCATTTCAGGAGGCTTCAGCTGTTGAGAGCATTAGCAACCATTATGCCCTGCTATACAAGGGCTCACCCTAATCTCTACCTACATATTTCATGACAGACCACACAGATTGTAATACTGCATATCACACAGGTCATACCACATAGGTTGCCTTATTGCAGACCACACATGCCGCATCATTGTAGACCATACAGGTCATATCATTGTATACTACACAGATTGCATCACTATAGACACCATAGGACATATCATTGTATACAACATAGGTTGTATCACTATAGACCACATAGGTTATATTATTGTATACCACATAGGTTGTGTCACTATAGACAACATAGATCATATCAGGATCTATGATGATTAACATTGGTGTGAATGTTAACCTTTCTTGTAGCTCTTAGAAATTACATAGAGATTCACCATCCACTTAGATGATTTATTCTCTCATAAGAGCTTTAACAATGTCAAGATGATTCAAAAGAGGTTTCATAGGAACCACTTATAACACATGACTGGACCAATAAAAATGCATACCTCTGTGCCAGTTCTTGGCCTTTTTCAACTCAATACTTATTCTACTTTACTAGGTCCTACTGGATCTTGAGATAACATGTCTTAGCACCACTCATAGGTACTTCTCTCATTCTTCTCTACTCTTTGACTTATCAGAATATTTTCATTAAGTCTATCATAGGCTGTCTAACTATAAGCAACAATTGTATTAAAGTAATCCGCTTATGTCTTCAACAAGACAATAGGGAATTCACCAACCATGAGGAAATTTTTAGTTGCCATTTTGGCTTTTACAGATACTAAAGAAAACAAAATATCCTTGGCATTCCTTATGTAACACTTCTTAGCTTAAGCCACCGAGAGAAAACTAAATCACTTTATCAAGTAATGTATATAATCCTCATATTTCCACAATATAGCAATACATACTCTGTCGTTAACCAATCAACTCCTATTATAGCCTCGAGTTTATGGAACGTCTCACATGACTCACAAAGTAAATCTACCATAAGGTTTTATCCCTTACATATATCATACAATCCAAACAATTACTCTTAGGCAGTTTTCACACCCATAGGTGTGAACACAATCAAATTATAAGGCAATTCATGTATGTTCAGCCCTAAGATCATTTATCATTATCCGTTGTTCAATTAACATTCCCAATATTTACTGTATTGGGTCAGGTCTGGCTTTTTGACCCTGCCCAGACCCTCTAACTCTTGGTCTCACTATCTTTATATTTCACTATTTGAAAATAAGAAAGAGGTCAATTCTACATAACATAAGGGCATACTTGTCATTTCACAAAGTTTTTGGGTACATAGGTACTCCAGAAATAACATATAACTGACTTTTATCGCAATTTAGGGAAAGTTGTGAGCAACATATAGTCTATAAACTACTGTACAACATGTTTCAACTCCTTTGCATTACATAACATAACATGTACATTTGACTTCCTAGGGGTCACCCATCATAACATTTCCTTGGGTTGAGCACACTTAACGCTAATGTATCTATGTTAAAATGCTGGTACCGACTCTAACCGCTTATAAGCATCGGTACCCCATGATTGTCAACATCCTATTATGTTGTGCCCACTATCTTTAGATGACTAGATACTGGGTAATGATCATATATCAGTATTGATACATGTAATCCCTTACGTATCTTGTAATATGCTCTATAAAAGGAATGAAATTGTCATTTAGACCTCACTCTATAACCTTATTCTTCTTCTGGGTGTAAAATGAAATATCTGGGAAGAAGTACATCATCATGCGGATCTAGATATCATCCAAATACTTGAAATCAAAATATCCTTAACCCCAGTATTATGTGTCTACTTCATCCATATATGCTATATACTAAGCTATTGGGTGTCCCCCACTAATAGGGTCATTGACCGTGCTCATCTAGAATTAGGCCCGAATAATGGTCTGGGTTGTACCCGCTTCCTTGGGATTCATGACATTCTTGTACCACTCGCAGTCCAGTATTGGAGTACCTGCTGCCTTTCGGGTATCTGCTGATTCTATGGGTCTAGTTTACTGTTGGTGGTGATCCATTCTGGCACAACTCTGTTGTTACCTCTTTTCATGATAATTCTTCTTACCATATAACAAAGACCATATTAGTATACTATTCTGTTTTTGCTAGAACCCCTTGCTCTGATACCAAAAATGTCAAACCCCTTAATGTTTCGACATTTATTAGAGTAACATCACACAGGTCAGTGGGCAAACAGAAATAGCTTATACACTGATATAAAGTACTTGGTTACATTACAAGAATACCCCACAGGGTTTGTATGAATATTTACAATTGCCAAAAGATAATATAAAAATCTATAGATAACAGGCATCAATACTTGGACAAGACCAGAACTCACAGTTGTTGGTATCCCCCTCTTTGCTTATTGAGCAGCTTTCTCTTACTGAATAAATTTTAAATTTATGGAAAGGGGTGAGATTCATATGAATCTCAGTAGTAAATACAATCAATCATATAAAATGTAATAAATAAATATGCAATGCACCATATCATGTAACAGAAATAAGCACTGCAATCTGTCTGTCTATTTGGTGTTCAAGATCAAAATGATTATTTTGTCCCTATTAGCCAATATGTGTTCACTGTTCAGGATCAAAGGATTGTTTGACCCCTACTTGTCTCACTTCCTCAACTTTATCCTGCTTGGCTAGATAGTACTTATGCATTTCCCATTGGGAGGTATATGTGCTTTTCCCCTAGTGAGATTAGTAACAAGTTTGCATCACTACCTAAGCTGGGTCCTAATAGGCCTATTGGTTCTTGTGCTTTTCCCACAGGGTGGTACATGTGCTTTTTCCACATCACAGCTAGATATTGTAACATGTATTTCACATCACAAAATATGGCACTACAATGCATATAAATAATCACATAGTATATGAAAGATAGAGTTACTACCTAAAATCCATTTTAGTGTAATTATCAATCCAATACTCTCAGTCTGGCTTAGGCAGATAATAAGACCTAAAATTTCAAATTTACAATAAATGAGTTATTACTCATTCATGTCTTATTCTAAGCTCATATAGTTAGTTATCTTGACTCAAAATTGTGAAATGGCCAAAACACCCCTAGGGACAGTGTCTAAGTCCCTTTATACCCGATATAATTGTATTTTAACAAAAATTATGACCCAGGCTATTCCTATCCAATTTCACATGTATAATCCATTTGTGACCCCAGGTTTGCCAAAATCATATTCCATTTTCCAGAATACCCTTAGCAGCCACAAAGTTAGGGTTTTAGGGGCAAAATTGTCATTTCACACCCTAAAGCCTTCATTCTTCAACTTTCACATGTTCCTTACTGAAGTTTGCATTCTAAACACAATGGAATCATCAAATTCATCAAATTTAAGCTCAAACATAGTGAAACAGCACTTGAACAAAAATCATCAAAAAATTGGGAATAAATGGAGTTTCATGCATTTAATCAGCTATACACTTTCTTTTCATCTTAAATCACTTCTTAAACCCTTTAAGTACTCTTCCCACATACTTAATCAAAATTGGACAGCACCTCCCCTTAGGGTTTATCTTTTCAAATCACAAATCAAAGACAACCAAGCCAATAAGCCAACCACAACATTTGTAACATCCCAAAATTTAGTAAAGGTTAAATTAATCAAAAAGAAAAATTTACATGGTGTTAAAGTTAGTTTTTGGAAGAAGGGAAGACTAGGATGATTATGGTTATTTTACTTGGCCAAGATTTAACCACATAAGTTAAGTAAAACCCAATGGCAATTTAGTTAATATTGCCATAATCAAGGGCAAGAAGGACATCTACCATGTGATTTTGAGGTTAGAATTGGAAACTAAAATCAAGGGCTAAGATTTGTCCTTGAAAAAAACAAAATTTTAAGAGACAAATTGGACAACATTTACCTAACACCACACCCATAATTGTTCATTTAATTAAAACTCTTGCACACATGAAATTAGATAATTCCCAATGATCTCTTGGCTCTTAATTTTCTGTAAAGATGAAGAGATGAGAGGATAAGACTTAAAGCAAAAGGAAAAGAGGTAGACATCTACCTAATATTGCATATCATTTTATCCTACTCTCTCACACTTATTTCGGCCAATACATGAGGAGCAAGAGACGAAGAGTTTATTTAATATATTCCCTCTCCATTTAAGTCAAGAAGGACGGCCAAGCATGAGGAAGAGAGAAAGAGGGAGTTGGTCCACATGCCAACACATACACACACTACACCACGCACACTTAAACAATTAATCAACACACTTTTGTCCAAAGCACAAAACAAGGAAGAGAAAGGATATTCAATACTTGGAACATATGGGCACACTTAAAGCAAAAAGCACGACACTACTATCAATTGTTTTCTTCACACAATTGGCCATTTAATTGAAACACTTTCCTCTCTCATTTCATTTCAATTAGGCTACATATGAGAAAGTAAGAAAAAAAAAGAAAATAGATAAAGAGAAAGAGAAGGTGGTGAACTTGAAGAACACATAAGCAAGGTAAGTGATTCTCGCACAATTTCACTCTCTAAATCACTTTTCTAGCACTTAGAGTGTTCATAAACATTGTTCCTCTTGATGAGAGCATCAATTCTATGGTTCAGATTTCTCATCTAAGGTGTTTTGTGTCAGTTAGTTAGCCGGAATGCCGCTGGAATACCGAACCACTTGTAGGAACTCGAAAAGGTAAGCGTAGGTTTCATTTTGAACCGATTACTTCGTGTTTTCGTTGAGTTATTCCTTGTTCTTGAACCAACCATGTAATTCGACCAAGGGATGTTTTTGAAGACTAAAGATATTTTAAATCATATATAAGGTGATATATGATTATTAATGAAGTATTAGACTTGTTGGAGTTCAAAAACACAAACTTGATTTTGTTGTTTTTGGAGAGCAGTCTCGGTCAGAAGTAAATTTGGTAGAAAGAGTTTGATTTTAGTATTTTGGAGCTTTTCGTTGGATTCTACTCGAAAAATTGTGTGAGAATAGGATTTCATTATAATTTTTAGAAGACCGATTAAAAAGCTTAAATACTAGAACTTTAGTTCACTAAGCTGCCAGTATGCATTTTTGTCTGACAGTTTTGTTGTGGCGAATATTTTACTATTCAAACTTCATCTAATGATGATGATATTTTCCAGAATTAAAGTACACTTAAATAGCTTTAATTTGATAAGTATTATGAAGGATTTTGATAAGTATTTTAGGAGATAGGAGTGTTTGAAGCAGACCATTAAAACTGGTAAGAGTTTCTGGCAGCAAGGGAAGACGTAAAATCTTGGAATTTTCTATGCATAGAAGACTGTGGAAAATATTTTTCCCTTAAAATAGACTTAATAAGGGATACACAAAAGTTTGGATCATCTCAATTTAATTTTTCTAGAATTAGTTATGATTTTTCAAAGTTCAGTGAAAAATCTGTTAGCTTTTGGTAATTGTGCCAAAATTCAAAGTTAAGAGTTTTGTAATAGAATTGGACCTTTAAGAATTGAGTTAAGCCTTTGGTGTAGCTTGAGCTCATTAGCTACATATTGGGCCTAATGAAGTTATCCTATGATAACCAACATAAGAGAATAATTTATGAAGGAATTGAAGTAAGTAATAACTCATTTCTCGTAAATTATAGTTTATAGGACTTGACACTTGCCCAGGATGTTCAAAGCATGTCATTCAAGATCAAGATTTGGAAAAATTGTCAGGTAGTAACTTATCCCTCACATACTATGTGATATGTTATATGCATGTTTGTACCATCGTGAATTTTAAGCATTCAGATGAGAAGGGCTCAAGCCCAGTAGAATTTCCCAGCACTGTGGCAAGGGACAATTGTCCTTGAATTGGTAACTTTATGCTTTATGCATATTGTGAATTTATCTCTGAATGTTGAATATATTGATTGTACTGTAACTTTGGTTGACATGGCATGATATATGTGCATTTTATATGAGTGATATCTATTACTACTGAGATTCATTGAATCTCACCTTATTTTTGCAAAACAAATTTTTAGCTCGGCCAAGCAGTTCCTCAGGCAAGAAGGTAAATACGGGTGAATGAAGCGAAGGACTTAGAATTTATTTTTCCGTTGGTTATCTATTTGGAGTTGTATTTAATTTGTATTTATGTGTGGTCAGTCTCATACTGACAAGTTCGTAGACATGTAAGCTCCTGTATATATAAGCAAACACAAAGTGACATCCGAACCAATAGTGAACAGCTGTTCATTTAGGGCCGTTAATTAATTATAGTAGCTTGGGTTCCAACAGAGAACTTATTAGTAAAAACTCTAATATGAAGAAATAAACCTAAAACGGATGGCTTGAAATGAATCATAAAATAAAATGAGACCAAATCTAAAAACGATTTTTGGAAAGATTGTTGAAAAACCCACTCAAAACACTATTTGAAGATGGGACTTCCATTGTTTACAAAAGATTATCGGTATCCTTTTTAAAGATATTACTGCACTTCAGCCGTCCATACGCTTGAAAATAAGGGTGTTACAACATCAACAACAACGTTGAATCAACATACAAAACCAAGTTTCATGCTAACCTCTTCTTTCTCCAAATTTCTGCCACTCCTCCCTCTCTTTGCTCTTCTTGATTTTCTTCTTGCTTTGTATGATTTCAATAGGGATATGAAGATTAGAAGAGGTTTTCAAGAGATTGAAGATAAGAACACATGAATTTTCCTTACAATTTTCCTTGATTTGCTTCTTGGTCTCTTGTTCTTTCTCCATGCTTTTACCTTCTCCCAACTTGTTGCCTCTCTATTCTCTCTCTTGTTGGCAAAAAATATAGCCCTTTGGAGATGTCAAATGAAGAAGCCTCTTCCACCTCCTTAAAATAGTATTATTTTATTATAATTTTTGTATATGTCATCAAATAAAATAATAGTTCAATATTTTTTTCCACCTGGCCAATATTGCTTCCACATGGCATTATTTATGTCCAAAAATTCATTTGATCCCATGTATTTCCACTTGGTTCCGTAAGCTTTCACTTTGTTCCATAAGCTTCTGCATGCCTCCTTTTATGTCCAAATATTTATTTTCCTTCCCTTTTACTCTCTTAGGCTGAAATTGGGACATTAGATAAAGAAAAATCAAGACCCTTCTTGGTTATTCAACAAATGACCATTTTTCCCTTACATTTTTCCAATTTTTGAATTGTACTTTGTCTTCCTTCTTTCCTTTTGTTTTTGGTCAAAATTTTACACAAACCATTGGGCAAAATTGTGCTCTTTTCTTCTTCAATTTGGGCTACAATATTAGGCCTTGAAGGGTACAAAATTCCACTTTTGTATCTTCACTTAGCCAAATTTTATGTAACCTATAATTTCATTGTTTTCCCATTATTTCAAGTTTACCAAAATTCACCATTTTCTTTCATTCAATGTCACAAAGGTACTATGAATATTGGTGAATAAAATTTGGGATGTTACACCATTAACAAAGATCACAAGAAAGAATTAATCATTGTGTAGGATGACAGTTGTCGGAAGAACTTCACAGAGCTGATGGAGAGATTGACATCTGGACCAGTATTGATTATCCCATATCCTAGTATGACTTATGTAGTTTACATTGATTCTAGTAAGCAAGGATTGGGATGTGTCCTTTTGCAGTAGGGCAGAGTTGTGGCATATTCCTCTCGACAGCTAAAGTCTCATGAAATGAGTTGTAATGCCCCAAAATGTGTATAAGGGCACATGACTCCAAAGATGAATGTAATTAATGTTAGACGAACACTTTCAAAGAATACAATATGAATTATGACCCAAATTATTAGTAGAAAGCCTATATTTAAGCTCAATTATGGTGTCAAAGCCTAAATTGAATTAAGAGAAAGGGGAGGGCTTATGGCATAATGAAATGGAATCAAATAATGTGTTAAGTAGCAATCCAATAGAAATTGCCATAATCAAGGGAAAAATAGGAAGAAAGAAATTTATTAGTCAATAAGTCAGATACCAAAAGAGAAATTGACTACTAACTAAAGAGTAAGAGGTGTGACTAAATGGCTAATGGAATTAGTTAGATGAACTAATTGGTTACATTCATTTTGGAAGAAGCCCTAGGATGTTGACATATGGTACCATGGGCACTATTAGATTGAAGTCAAAGTTTCAAACTCTTTTCTCTTCCCTCTTTCTTCTTTAAGGTTGGCTAGAGGGAATGGTAGAAGGCAAAAATCTAATCATCATCATCTCATACTCTCCCTCTCTTCAGCTCTCATTGCCGTCTAAGAAGAAGGAAGAAGAGAAAGAAGAAATCAAGGAAGGTGAGTGTATCTTCTTTCATTTTGACTAAGTATATAACCTTTAGTGCCAAAAACGTCTTCTTTCATCTTGTTCATCCTGATGAGAGCTTCATTCATATAGTTTTATATTTTCAAGAGGAAGTGTTTTATGTACTCAGGGAAAACTAGAGGTTGAAGAATTAAAGAACAAGCTAGTGGAAGTGATAGAGGTGAACAAAGGCCACTCTTTGATATGCCTATTGTGGTCATTGGTTGAGAACTTCAATTTCTAGAATTCTGCCCAATTTTCATGTGATTTAGGGTTTTAGAGAGTTCATGATGTTTTGATTGTGGAAATGGTGTCTTGTGGTGTGCATTGAATAAATGGATTTACTTTGAGGCTTGATTGGAAATTTTTACAATTTGTGTAACTCCTGCCCAAAATAGAGCTTGTGCATGGAATATGAATTTGGTGATTTTGATGTTTCCATTGGATTCCATGCAAAAAAATTGCATAGGGAGTAGCCCCAATTGTGAATTCTTACCTTTGGAAACATTTGTTGAAAAATTAGAAATTCTGTCAAGTGAAAATTCTGTGTAAGACAGCTAGTTTGCATAGTGTTTTGAAATAGTAAATGATGTCTAAAAATTGTTAAACTTTCAATTTTTGTAGTATATATGATGAGCTTTAAAATGACAAAATGTACATCATTCTAATTTTAGAGCTGGAAGTTATGTATTTCCAAATTTTGAGGTTGAAACTAGAGTCTATTCTGGAACAATATGTGAATTCATGGAATTCTGTATTTTCTTAGTTGTATATGACAGTGATTCATTTTTTTCCTGTAAAGAGGACTTAAAAATCTTTAAGTGAGACTTGCAATCATTCTATTCTTATTTTTGTAGATTTAGTTATGATTTTTGGAAATTCAGCCAAGAAACCGGAATTTTCTTGGCCACAGCCTAAGTTTTTTGGTCACAACCACAAAGTGTCGAACCTACTTTTAGCCGTAGTTAGAAGATTCTTGGCTGCAGTCAAAAACTTTCTGACATATTTTTGGCTACAGCCATAGATCCTTGGCCATAACCAACCCTCAATTTTAGCACTTTGAACTTTTAAAAAGTGGTTTTTGATCTAGCTCTTCCCAATCCTGTCAGGCTTTTGTTTGAGCTTATCATAGCCACCGAAGGGACTCAAATGATAACCAACCCCAAGTATTTTGTAGTTATTTAAGACTTGAATTAGGGAATAACTCATCATTCTTAATTCTAATTTAAAGGATTTGACATCTGACCTGAGCGTGAGAAATCTGTACTTGAGCATGAATGGAAAGAATAAGGTAGTGACGCTTTATCTTATATAATGTATAATGCCTTGTATGTATATGCTTATCATTAAATTGTGATGAACATGAATGCTACTGTGAAAGCTGTCGTGATTATCAACACAGCTGTGATAGCTGTCGTGATTGTGTATACATCTGTGAAAGCTATTGTTAATGTGATGAATGTCACGAATGTGCGTACAGCTGTGAAAGCTGTCATTAATGTGACAAAAGTCATACATGTGAATGTTGCTGTGGATACTGTTGTGATACTACTTTGTGATAATTGCTTACCTGCTTTGTTATTAAATGTCATATGAGTGAAATGTTACTACCAAGATTCCTATAAATCTCACTCTTTCCAATAACTAACCTACAGCCAGGGCAAGTGGATAGAAAGAGAAGCAAGTAACCAAGGGAGGCTAGTGCTCTCAGCTAGGAGTTTAGAGCTTTGTGTTGGTTATCAATTTTTGCAATGAATGTATCTATTGTATATGATGTAAACTTATGAAGTTGTATGTAATCCCTGGCATGGGAAGTGAAATAAGTGAATATGCCTTGCAGACCCTTTTCGTGAATGAATGATCCCAGAAATCCATCAAGAAATTTTGTTGAATAATTTGATATTGATAAATGCAACAGGACTGAGTAGGCCAAATAGATTCAAAAAATTGATGTGAGACCATATTAAATAGGTTTTGAAAATTTTTTAAAAAATCACTTTATCACATGACCGAATCCTGTCTTAAGTTAGTACCATCAATGAGTTTTAAATTATCATTTGGTCTCTAGTTTAAGTTATGACACGTTTTCAGATCATATTAACGGCTTTCAAGGTAGGGGGTTACATGAACTATCCCACTCATGATTTGGAGCTTGCAACAATTGTATTCACTTTGAAAATCTGGTGACACTACCGGTATGGTTCTACTATAGAATTGTACTGCAACTACAAAAGTCTCAAATATTTACATAATCAGAAAGAACTGACTATGAGACATCGAAGATGGATGGAGTTGCTAAAAGGTTATGACTTGGAGATCAAATATCATACAGGGAAAGAAAATGTCGTCTTTGATGCTTTAAGTAGAAAGGCAGTGCAAGTAGTGGTCATGATGGTACAAGAACATAATTTATTGGAAGATTTCAGAGATCTGGACCTCTTAAATCAAGTATTCCTGAATATTAGTGTACCAAATGAAGTACACCTTGCTAGCTACAGTGTTAACCAAGAAGAAAGTGATCTAAAAGCAGAAATTAAAGAAGCTCGAATGCAGGATAGACGAGTTAGGTTTATCCGAGATATGATCATATGAAATGAAACTCAAGATTATGATATTTCGCTAAGTGGATTAGTCAGATACAAGAAGCGAATCTATATTCCACTAAAGCTTATCTTTGGCGAAAAATCCTGGATGAGGCGTATAAGAGCAAATATACTATTCATCTAGGAGTGATCAAGATGTATCACAATTTGAAGTCTGTATATTGGTGGCAAGGACTGAAGAATGACATGACCAAATATGTTACATGCTGTCTTATGTGCTAGAAGGTGAAAATTGAACACTAAAGACCACTAAGACTCCTACAAAGTCCTGAGATTCCTAAATAGAAGTGGGAATATGTTACCATAGATGTAGCTGTGGGATTACCAAGGATCAGGAACTATGATGCGATATGGGTAATTATAGATTATTTTACCAAGTTAGCCTACTTCATACCCATTAATGCCAGCTTTTCTCCTAAGAAGTTAGAAGAGATATATATAAGGGAGATAATTAGACTTTATTGTGCGTCAAAGAGCATAATTTCTAATCAAGACCCTC
Source organism: Inga leiocalycina (assembly GCA_963242795.1). NCBI lineage: Eukaryota > Viridiplantae > Streptophyta > Magnoliopsida > Fabales > Fabaceae > Inga > Inga leiocalycina. The sequence goes on from OY725332.1 coordinate 35,577,640, forward strand.
ACTTTACATCAAGATTTTAAAAAGCTCAACAAGAAGCTCTGGGTATGAAGTTAAGATTTAGTATAGCCTATCATCCATAAACTGATGGATATTTAGAAAGAACCATACAAATGCTAGAAGATATGTTAAGCTATATGTGATGGATTTCAAACGGAGTTGGAATTATTTCCTTCCACTTCCTAAGTTTACCTAAAACAACAGCTATCATGCGAGCATTCAGGTGGCTCCGTATGAAGCACTGTATGGAAAGAAGTGCCAATCACCCTTCAGCTAGATATAACTCATAGAGAGAGTATTGTATGGCTGGATTTGGTTAATTAGACTACAGAGCAAATAAAGACCATAACGAAGAGGCTCCTAGTAGCGCAGAGTAGACAAAAAAGTTACGTTGACAAGAGGTAAAGACCATTATAGTTCAAAGTTGGGGATCATGTGTTTTTTAAGGTATTAACTATTACTGTTATTGGCAGGGTGTTAAAGATAAGGGAGGTGAGCTGTTGATACATTAGACCATTTGAGATAGTAGAATGAATTAGGCCAGTGGCATATCTAATAGCCCTACCCCCAAACTAGAGCAAACTCCATGATATCTTTCATGTATCACAGCTGAAGAAGTACCAACCAAACCCTGAACATGTGTTCGAGTATAAAGATATCGATGTATAAGAAAATTCTACCTTTGAGATTAAGCCAGAATGAATCAATGATCAGCAAGAAAGACGGCTTAAACATTAAAGCATGCCATTCATAAAGGTGATATGGAAGGTACTATCCCTAAAGGAAGCAACCTGGGAAGCTGAAGAAGACATGAAGAGACGTTAACCTGAGTTTATACCCCAAGACATATAGCAAATTTTGGGGATGAAATTTATTTTATGAGGAGAGAATTGTAATATCCCAAAATGTATTCAAGGGCTAAATGTAACAAATAAAAATTGTAAATAATATTAGAAATTACTTTGAGAATTTTACAAGGAACTTAGTTCCAATTGATTAAAGGAAAGCATCTAGTTCCTTTATCAAAAGCTAGAAATGATATAGAGCATAACTTGGACTTAAAAAGAAGAGGAAATGGCATCTAGAAAGAGATAATAAGAAAGAATCAAATAACTAATGGCAAAACAATTAATATTTCTATGATTAAGGGCAAAAGCGACAATTGCCACTTAATCTTGATGTTAAAATTGGAAGACAAAATAAAGAACTAGGATTTAGCCATAAAAAACAAATGTAATCATGAGTTCAAAAAGAAAATTAACCCTCCTCTTATAAGGGTTAAAATTTAGTAAAAGAGAGGGGAAAAAAAGGAAGAGTAAAATTGGTCAAAGTGTCAACCTTTTCAAAGAAGAGAAGGTCAAATGTGATCACATACACATATGGTCAATTAGTCAACACATTCTTCTCTCCTTTACTTGGTCCATTTTGGTCAAGGCTCTAAGATGGGAAGGAAGAGAATTTAAATTAAACCATAGCTATTGACAAGTCAAAAAGAAAAGAAAGAAGAAGGGAATAAAAATCAACAAGTCTTGCAATTAGTTACAACTTGGAAGACTGACCAAAAAACAAGCTTACAAGAGCAATCTGATCAATATAATTTTTCCCTTTTGAATGCCTAATTGTGGTCAAGATTAAGAGGAAAGAGGGAAGGCATGAGACTACAATTAATCAATCCCACTTAGGTTAGTTAACTTGGTAGCTTTCTAAGAAGCCATCATATGATTGACACATCACCTTTTCCTCTCTTTCTTATATGAATTTTGGACAAGCATTACAAGGCCTGAAGATTCATTAAACAAAGAACATTTCATACTCTGAAACACATGAAAAAGTCATCCAAGTAAAGAAAAATAAGCGAGAAAAAGGTTGGAAAAAGATAAAGAGCAAGTTGAAGATCAAAGTATCTATGTAAGCTTCTTGATCCCATTTCACCTTCTAAATCACCTCATGAGCTTAAAAACTCTTCATAAACATTGTTCCCCTTGCTAAGAGCAACAATTCTATGGTTTTTGGTTTTTAAAAGGAGTTTTGAGCTGTCCAAAAAGTGTCAAGATTGGAGAAACAAAGAACAAGCTCTAGAAAAGGCAAGAGGTGAGTTTAAGCTTTGATTTAAACCAAACATTTTGTTGATTGGTTGATTATGGTGAATTTTATTGGCTTCCCTAATTTTAGTTATCTTTTAGTTTTAGGGTTTCTTGCTGATTTGATCATAGAAATGGTAATATATGATGTTAAATGATGACTCTAGCATAGTTTGGTGGTGAGATTGGCAAACTTGTGGATTTTGGTTTGGGATCATATTTTTGGTCAGATATAGGACAATTAGGAGGAATGTCACTTTGGTGAATTTGAGGTTACCAATAGATTCTACATGAAAAATTGAGTAGGGATAGCTTGTGGAATTAAATTTGGATGAGTAGGATAGAAAATATGAAAATTGGAATCCAATGTTGCCTTAGTTTAGCACTACCAAATTCGTGGCATGTTTTTTATTGACCAAATGTAATCCAATGGCCATGAAAATTTTCAGAATAAAAGTAAACATGTCAAGATTTAATCTTATTTATTCTAATTGGAATAGAACATTTGGAGATATGGCTTGTTAAATTAGACATTGAAATCTGAAATGATTCTATGGCAGTGAGAATTAATTGGAGTATATGGAATATTGTGCATGTAAATGGTAGTAAGGGAGTATTTTTCCCTTAAAATAGACTTAAAGAGGGTAACATAGGACTGTGAACCACTATAATTGGAGATTTATAGATTAAGTTATGATTTTTCATAGCTAGTTGAAAATTTTGGCAACAAAGGCCATTATGCGAAAATGTGGAATTGGATTGAATGGTAAATAAAAGTGACTTGCAAAGGTAGAAATAAGTGCTAGTGCTTGGATTGGATTGTAATAAGATTAAAACCCAAGAGGAGAGATATGCTCTAGTACTTAGGTGCATTGTAATAAGATGGATATCCAAGGGTAGAATGTACTTGGGGTAAATTGTAATAAAGTTGAACTTCAAGGGCAAAATTAAGCACTTGGTGTAATACCCCAAATGTTGGGACTAGAGGCTAGAGAATAAGCTTGAATAAAGTAGACTTCTAAGTTTAGTTTAGTAAGAGTCCTAGGAATGCATAAGAAAAGAATAACTTTTAGAAACAACACTTGGAATAAAGTATGAATTTTAGTGCATATTAGTTGAGGGAAAGTACCTGATTCCTTTTGGATGTGTTAGAATGACATAAAACCTTACTCGAATCCAAAGGAAAAAGGGAAATGGTGTCTAGAAAGAAATAAGAAAGAGAAGTAAAAGAACTAATGGCACAAGAAATAATATTTCCATAATCAAGGGCAAAAGAGTCAATTGCCACTTGATCTTGAGATTAAAATTGGAAACCAAAATGAAGGGCTAATATTTGCTCTTGAAAAGCAAGAGTAATTGTTAGATATGAATAGTTTTGATGATATCAAATATTAGGAGCAAAAAGTTTGTATAGTATACTTATCTTCTATATTGACTAAGTACTAGATTTAATGTTGTATATATTGTAAATTAGTCATAATCTTGACAGTGGGTTGATGTTATTTTGCTTATAATGCCTCATAAATGGAGAATGATCATCAAGAAGAAAAAGTGGAAGAAAGAGATTGAAGAAAGAAGAAAGAAAAAAGAAGATTGAAGATATTCAAGAAGATATCTAGTTGGGTTATGAAGAATGATCATTAAGAGGAAAAACAAGAATATATCTTGTACATTAGCCAAGCAAAGAAAGAAGAAGATTGAAGATAGTGAAGAAAGAGATTGAAGAAAAAAGAACTTGCAAGAACTAATGGGAATATCTAGATCCAAGCTATTAGAAGTGATACCGAAGGTTTCTATGGTCAAATGAAAGTTGGAATGGGTCAATATGAAGCTAAAATGACTTATACGGAAGTTATGTTACCTCCAAATGTGATTACTTGAGTGAACACTTGAGTGATATGCCACTGCCTCATTTTAGAGGTGATCAGTTAAGTGGTCACTCGAGTAATGACCCATAATTACTCTAGTGACTTCTAGAGTGATGAGCATTCTGATATACTCTATTTTTGCGCAGTATGACAGAGCTTCAGTATTTTGGTCATATCTCTTAAATCATAGTTCAGATTGAGCTAAAACTAGTGGCTATAAAACTAGACTCCCAATGCGTTATTTTGAAAAAATATCACAATTAAAGAAGTTCAGATGAGGGAGATATCAGTTTTAAAATTTGACACTTAAATCACCATCACAATACAAGATAGCATAGGTATTTTGGACATAACTCCCAAACTACGCATCAGATTGTGACGAAACTAGTGCCATAAAAAAGTAGACTTAAAGAGCTTTCCATGGATAGGTATTCTGTCATATTTTAAGTTATATACTAAGAATTATGCCTTCTAGAATTTTCTGCTCGTGATTTCAAAGATTGTCTAAGAATAGTAGATACTCATTTCGATCATAACTTTCTATATATAATGAGTTTGGAGTTAATTTTTGTTGCATTGGAATTTAGATGATGAGAGCTTTCAGATGATATATTATTTTCCATATTTAGAGTTGAAATGAAAACATTACTCGAAGGGATTACTCAAGTAATCTGTAAAGTTATTTGAAACATTACTCGAGAGATCACTCGAGTAATGACCCAGGCTTACTCGAGTGACCACTCGAGTGATGCTTCCCAAGAGAACAGAACAATATACTGAAGCTTTCGGAAATCATTGTATTAGTGTTTAATGTTACTTCCCAGGAGTGACTCACTCTTCTTGCTTCCAATCATTCTTACACTTCATTTTATTAGTGTTTATTGTGTTTCTCTAGTAATACAACGAAGAGATAATGTGAAGAGTCAAAAGTTGACTATACGGAAGTGGAGCACCCACCAAGCATAACTAGTTTTTCAAATATGAAGAACAGTCAAACAAAGCAACGGGATTCTAACATACAAGTTGAAATGCTCAAATGGTTATTAATCCTCATCAACTATAAATAGAAGATCATCCAAAATAGAAGAAAGACCTAGTACATCATCATCTAAATGCCAACATCCTGACATCAATGCTCATCATACATACTCTCTATTTCTCTAGTTTCAATATCATTTACCATTGAGAGAGATTATATGTATTGTACTTCACTGTTTATTTTATTCACTTATGAGAGAGAAGATTGATTGTAATCCTTCATCATCAAGGTTTTATCCTTATAGTGTGTAAGGAGGAGTAACTCGGTTGTAACCTTATAGTGATTAAGGGGGAGTAATCCAGTGAGAGATTTGTAGAAGGCTTCACAAGTGCCCGACTCAACTTATGGGATTGTAGCGGTTCTCAAGTATCCAGTTAAACTTAAGGAAGATAGTGGATTGAAAATCTTAGGAGGAGTATTAGGACTGGATGTAGCTCATCATGGATTAAACCGAACCAGGATAAATCTTAGTTTGCATGTTCTCTTCCCTAATCTCTTATATTTCCAGCATATATCATTTAAATATCTAACTGTGATTTATAATTCACTACTTTTATATTTACTGCTTCCATTAAGATGCGAAAAGATTTTCAAAATTATTAAGTTCTTATCCTATACCCAATTCACCCTCTCTCTTGGGTGTCAGCCGGTTTTAACATTTGGCATCAGAGCTGGATTCTTGTTTAAATGACTTAACTATCTCAAGAGTTTATAATGGCTGATTTTGGTGTTATATGTTTTCTAAAGGTTTTGACTATACAAATTCCACCTCTTTTAAAAGATATTGATTTTTGGTTTTGAAAAACTAGAATTACCAGTTTTATAAAAGCATTTGATTTTGATATGTTGAATGTTTTTCAAATGCTTTTGATTTCAAAATGAGAAAGGATTGGATAGAAAGAGAAAATAAAATGTTTTTGTTGAACACTAGAGCAATGAAAATTTTGTATAGTGCTTTAACCGAAAATGATTTTGAGAAAATTAGATTTTGCACTACTGCTAGAGATATTTGGGATACAATTGATTCTATGTATACTTCTAACAAGTGTGTGGAAGTTAAAAGTGTTGACAATTCATGTGAAACTACAAGTTGCATATCTATGCACTACTACCAAAAGGGGTTTAAACGTCCCTATTTTGGCACTTTTAACGTCCAAAAAATGGGGGACATCTATGTGGGGGCGTAGTATGTTTTAAGAAAAGACGTCCTAAAAAAATGGGACATCTAAAGTGAGAATTTAGATGTCCCAAATTAAGAATTGGGACGTCTAAAGTCCTCCATAGGGGGATTTAGACGTCCTAATTCTTAATTTGAGATGTTAAAATGTTTGATTTTTTTAAATGATTATTTACATTCTACATTACCCAGCAGAATCAAACTGCAGAAACAGAATAGAAAATGGATTCATAAACCACAATGTCCATTACAAAATGGTAAGGATATCCAGCACTACAATCTTTACTATATATACATACAATAACAACTCATACAACCTACTACTATATATATGTATAATAACAACCAGAAAGTGTCAAAACGCTATCATCATACAACTACAAACTGATATAAATAAAAAGTTTATTGATCTATATGTTGAAGAAGATGTCCAGCCAAAAGGTCTTTGATCAAATTAAGGTCTTCACGTAGGTGGGCATCTCCATTATCAAAAATCTGAAAATTAGAAAATAAGCTTTAATGAAATGAATCAAGCAAATGAATTAATTAGCATTTCAATTAGAACACCAAAAATATTATCATTTGAGAATGAAGAAGTGATTACCTTTCAATAAAAGAACATGTGTCGTTGAAGAATCAATTCATATTGTATTTGATGAATTTGAATCCTCTGACAAAACCATTGATGAAGAGCAAGAAGTTGTTTTAAATCAAGAAAATGGTCAATCTATTTCTAAATCTCTTATTCCGGAAGTTGTTGAAACCAAGGAAGAAGAGCAGTCACTAGGACAACCTAGAGGCTGGAAATACAATAAAAGTCATCCCTTAGATCAAGTCATAGGAGATGTGAATGAAGGGATCAAAACTAGAAATAGAATCTTTAATGAAGTTAGTTTTTCTGCATTCATTTCTGAGATTGAACCTTCTAACATTGATGAAGCCCTATCAGACAATGATTGGGTTATAGCAATGCAAGAAGAACTAAATCAATTTAAAAGAAATCAAGTTTGGAATTTGGTGCCCCGACCCAAGGATCATCCGATCATTGGTACTAAATGGGTATTCAAGAACAAACTCGATGAATCCGCAATTATTTTCAGAAACAAGGCAAGATTGGTGGCCAAAGGCTATAATCAGGAAGAATGGATTGATTATGAGGAAACGTATGCTCCAGTGGCTAGATTGGAAGCTATACGAGTACTCTTAGTATTTGTATGCATCAAAGGATTCAAACTCTATCAAATGGATGTAAAGAGTGCATTCCTAAATGGCTATATCATGGAAGAAGTATATGTAGATTAACCTCCTGGTTTTGAAGATATAACCAAACCTGACCATGTTTTTAAACTTAGAAAAGCTTTATATGGTTTAAAACAAGCTCATATAGCATGGTATGAAAGGCTCAGTAAATTTCTCATTGATCAAGGTTTTGTACGAGGAAAAGTTGATACAACACTTTTTACAAAACGAAACATGATGATATTTTAATTGTTCAAATATATGTTGATGACATTGTTTTCGGTGCTACTAATGAATCTCTGTGTAAGGAATTTTTTGAGATAATGCAGGGAGAGTTTGAGATGTCAATGATGGTAGAATTGAATTTCTTTCTCGGTTTGCAAATCAAACAAAGAAAGAATGGAATCTTCATATATCAAACAAAGTACTTGAAAGAGCTTTTGAAGAAGTATGGAATGGATGAAGCAAATGGAATGGACACACCTATGAGCTCAACTACGTTGCTTGATGTTGATGTCAAAGGGAAAGACTACAATATCACAAAATACAGAGGAATGATTAGATTATTACTCTATCTCACAGCAAGCAGATCGGACATCCAATTTAGTGTTGGCATATGTGCAAGATATCAATCAGCACCAAAGGAATCACATGCCGAAACTGTCAAACGAATCTTTAGATACCTTGTTGACACATCAGAATTGGGTCTGTGGTATCCTAAAGGAAGAAGTAAATATCTTGTTGCATATTCAGAATCTGATCATGGAGGATATAAGACAGACAGAAAGAGCACCAGCGGACAAGGTCAATTTCTTGGAGGATCTCTTGTATCATGGTTCAGCAAAAAACAAAATACAGTGTCTCTTTCGTCAATGGAAGCCGAATATGTTGCAGTCTCAAGTTGTTGTGCACAAGTGATATGGTTAAAACAACAACTACAAGATCTTAGTATTTATCTCAAAGAAATACCAATCTATTTTGACAATACTAGTACGATAAGCTTGGCAAAGAATCCAGTTCAACATTCTAGAACCAAGCATATCGATGCAGACATCACTTCATCAGAGATCATGTCCAAAAGAAAGATGTGAAAGTGATATTCATTCCTACTCATCTTCAACTAGCTGATATCTTCAACAAACCTCTTGCAAAAGATCAATTTCTATACATTAGAAGAGAATTGGGAATGGTAAATCCCAATGAATTGTAAGCTATTTCGGTTTTTCATAATGTTAGATAATGTTATTTGATAATGTTTTGATGATTACTAACTTAAGCATCGGAGTATGTAGAAACTTGTTTTGCAGGAAGATTGAAACTCTGTGTTTAAGAAATAAAAACAGAGGTTAACAGAGGACACCATCACTGGAGTGCCAACTTCAAGTAATGTCTGCAATACAGCATTACCCGAGGGACGACTTGAAATAAATGGGCATATTACTTGAGTGGGCACTCGAGTAATAGACTTCAAAAACTGGCAATAAAGTCTCAAGTCACATGGAATTTAAATCAAAAGGCTCAATTGGTGGGAAATTAACAGTCAAAAGGAGAAAAGACAGATTACCCGAGGGAAGCCTCGAGTAAACTTGAAGTTTACTCGGGTAAGGCCTCGAGTGACTGGAGGTCCAGATCACAAATTTGATGAGAATCAACTCAAATATGGTCTAAAATGGCTATTAAATGATCGAGGGAACATACATGGATAATTACAATACTATTCATGCCAGGTACGCAATTTAAATGAATTATTTTAGAATCTTTTATATGATCACTAGAGTAGGGACTCGAGTAAACTTGATAATCACTCAAGTAGGGCCTTGAGTAATGTCGGGTTCTAAGTCTTTAACAGTCACACACTTGATCATTTCCACAAAATCTCCTCGAGTGAATCACCCAGTCTTCTAACAAAAAGTTTTAACAATCTCTTCCTTGCTTGATTTCAGTCAAAACCCATCAAATCTTAGCTTCAAAAACTTCCTATTTTGCTCATAATCTCTCTACCATAACTCGCTACTTCTCACTCTGGTTTTTCTGAGATTTCAATTTTCTCTAAATCAAGATGGTTAGAACCAAGAATCTTACTCCTATAGACTCTTCTGGATCCCGACAACCCTCTGACCCTCTTTCTTCTCCTCTTAAAAAGAGACGAAAGCTTACTCCAAGATCAAGGCCAAAATCCAACCGAAACCTCAACCTAAACTAAAGGAGAAAGGTGTTTTGATCAAAGAGCCTGTGGTCACAAGGGCTTAATCAAAGAAAAGCACCTCAACTGGGAGAGGCAAAAGCACTAAGTCACCTTCTCCTCTACCTTCTGATTCTTCCACTCCCTCTTTTACTCCGAAACCCTCTAAAAAGCCAAAGTATGATGTGAATGTTGCCAAAGCTACAGCTGGGATCCTTGAACAATTAGAGAAGGGCCAATCATCTAAAAAGCCAGAATTGCTAGAAGAAGAAATCACTAAACCTCTAAAAGAGTTCAATGTCAACAAATTGGAGGAATCTCAAAAGTACCTGACACAGTTCTCAAGAAGGAAAGTATGCAAAAATCACAGTGTGGATCTCAAGATTCTTCAAGAGGTATTGAAGTATGACCTAAGTTCCTTCCTTGAACCCTTTATGCCTTGGTTGTCAATTAAACTTCCTTTTTGCACTAAAATAGTCACTCATTTCTACTGCATTCTAGAAATCCTATATGAACCTAATAGGACTTCTGCAGAGGAAGAAATGACCACAACAATAAGAGGCCAGAAAATCCTTATCTCACCCTCTAGGATCAATATTTGGTTAGGAATAGAGAATCTACCTGATGACATCTATTCCAAGCTTGAACCTAACCAGATTTTCACTGTCCTTAGACCTGGTGAGCTAGTGGGTCCTCTTAACTTTAAACCAAGTGACAAGTGTGACCATCACAGGGTTCTTTGGTATATTTACTCTAGATCCCTTGTGAACAAAGCCAATAACTACACCCATTTCTCTGACCGAGACTATAGGTGGTTTGCTTCTCTACTCCTGAAGGAATAAAAGGACTTGGGAGAATACATCTTCTCTGAGATGCAGAGGTACAAAATAGAAGGGAAAGCAACTACTCCTATGCCATATCCTCAGATCATTTCTCTTATTCTAAAGAAAAACAAGATATGGTATTTGGAGAATAAGGAGCCCATTGAGAGGATCACTCCAATTGGAAGAAACCAGATTGGGAAGCTTAATGTTGAAATTCCCCTCAAGAGCCCTATGGAGTCTAGTCCCAGGAAGAAGAAGAAGACTGAGACTGAGACAAGCAAAATGGATGATACTCAGTCCTCTGCTCCTGCTGTAATATCCCGAATTTTAGGATTGGAGGCTAGAGAATAAGCCTGAGATTAGTGGATTGCTAAGCCCCGGTTTAGCAAGATCCCAAATTGTGATTAGGAGTTAATGGCTACAAAAGTGGACGTGGTTAGTGATTAATGAACCTTTTTAGAGAATATAAAGTGGATTGTAGTCGCTTGTGTTATGAGCAACGCCAAAACCCTATATTTGAGTTCAATTGTGGATTAACATTCAAATTGACTTAGAATAGAGGGAATAATTGAATGGGGTATTGTGATGGAAATGGTGTCATGTTGTGGTATTTAATCATTGGAATTGATTTAAATTGGATTGGACACATTGGTTGCAAAACTAGAAATGTTGTCCAGTGTGAATTCTGTCTGGGCAGTCTTCTCGTGTGGACGTTTTTAATAGGAAAATGATGTCAGACAATTATGAAACTTTCCAATCTTAAAGGTCACATCCAAAGCTTCAAAATGGACATATAATTTGTGCCATTTCATGTTGGGAACTAGGAGATATGACTGTCCAAAGTTTGAGGTCGAAAATGGACTCTGTTTTGGGGCAGTGATGACATTTGTGTAATTCTGGAATTTTGTGGTGATTTCTGGTAATGGATAATATTTTTCCAATGAAGAGGACTTAAATACCTTTCATTTGGCTTTGGAATCACCTCATTTCGAGTTTTCTAGAATTAGTTATGATTTTGTAAAGTTTGGTCAGAAATCTGCCAAAAATCCGAAAATTGAGAATTATGACATCATCTCAATAAAAGATGACATCATCATAAGATATGTTATTAAACGGTTTTTTCCCTTCTTCCTCCTCATTTCTGACGCTGAGAACAGCTGAAATAGAGAGAGAGCATATGGGATCTTTAGAGAGAGAAAGAGGAAGAAATCTCGTAAGGTAAGCCGATTTCTCCGACGATCTAGCTCCTAACGCGTATAACTCCGATCCTAAGCTACTCCTTTATGTTCTTTAAGGTTTGGAAGCTCCTCTTTTGGTGTTTTGAAGTTAGGGTTTTCAGCCACAAGAAGGAAAAGCTAGTGGGAGCTTGAGGTAACTTCCAAACTCTTGTGTATTGACTATTCTGGCTGCTGTGGACCATTTAATCGGTGAAATTTCGCCGGATTGTCTTTGGTTCTAAAAATGGAAAATGGGTTTGTGGGGCTGTTATGCTGCCCAAATTGATACAAAATGGTAGTGCTAACCTAATGGAATAGTCAATAAAGTGGTTAGGAGTAGAAAGGAACGCGTTTACGGAGCCGAAACCGAAAAACCCCAATTTTCCCCGGAGTACTTGTATATTTCGGTTATGGCTATAAATGGGTCTTAGAGTTGGATTTTCAATGATTTGATGGTTCCATTGAGTTCAGGAGCGAAAATTAGGTGGGGTTACAGTTGGTCACTTTTTCGGAACAGGCCGAAAAAGCATAATTACGAAAACGCCCCTGAAACCCTTAAAGTGGGGCTGTCAAGGGTAATTTTGTAATTGACATTGAATTTGATAATTCCAAGTCCAGAAATGGATTCCTTGGGCAAAAATATGTTAGAATAGCCCATGTCAAAATTTCAGGAAAAGTACAGTCGGACCGGGTACGGTGGGGCCGGACCGGGTCCCCGGGGGCATTTTAGCAAATTTTCAATATAGCTTCATATGACCCTCAGAAACACTATGGAAGTATCTAAATAGTACATTTGACATTGTAGGATCGAATGTGAAGCCCCGAGTTGTTGGCACGTAAATCGAGGAGAAAAGACTGGAGGTAGGGAACTTATCTCTCCTGCATGCTCTGATAACTGTATTAATGTGTTGATGCATGTTATTGCTTTGCTTGATTATGTGGAACATGTATGAATGATTTAAAGCTATGTTTCAATATATGCTATGGCCATATGTGTATCGTTCGAAGCATTGAGCTTACAGATTTGTCATTGTATGTGTGCATGAGTTATGTGATGCAAGCATGTCATGCATTAAACACTTATCTTGCCTGCATATTGATAATGTTTCCCTACTGAGATTCTCTCGAATCTCACCCTCCCCTACCAACAATTTAGACAGGGCAAGTGGCTCGTAGAGGGAGCAGCTAGGACTCCTTCGAGATGAGATTGGGTAATCCCCATTTGAAGAACTGTAATGGGCAATTGTACCCTGTGTATCTTTAGCGAAGGTATGTACCCGAGATTGCCGGGATGATTATGTTGTGCACTCTGATATTTATATGAATGTGATTTATCTTCGCGTAGTAATTGTATTCGAAATGTGAATATGAGACCAAGTTTATAAATGATTTCGAAAGGTATTTTTGAAAACCCCATCATGTGATGTGTTAGTAAATGTTATTTGATTATTATTGGTCTCTATTTCATTTTAATTGCGTATTTCGGATATAATTACGGAGGGGGGGTTACACCTGCTACCAATAGTTCTTCACCTTCATTCCTCAATACCACACTTCAACATTTCATGGAGAATATGCTAAAGGGATTTCATATCGATATTTCAAATACTAATGCCAAGTTGATAACTCATGTAAATGACAAGATGGCTGAATTGGTTGAGAGGATGGATAAAAGGCACAAGGAGATATTAGCAGAGCAGCATGCCCAAGGTGAGACTCTGAGTTTGATTCTAACTAGATTGGACTTTATGGGTCCTGGACCTTCTGCTGATCCATCATATGTTCCTGAGGCATTCTCACCTCCAGAGAACATCCCCCAGAGTATCATCATATTAAGGTCAAGCCAACTGTCCCTGAGATCTCCTTTCCCAAACTTCCAGAGTTTAGCCCCTTGAACCTAGACCCTCTGCACTCAAAATCCCCATTATTCTTCCTAGAGATATTCTATGCTCAGTAGATGAGCCTGAAACCAATGAGACTATCCACATCACCATTAAGGATTCACCAACCAGAGTTCAGCCCGAAACCACACCTACACCTATTCCTTCCCCTACTCATACAGAGGAGATTTCTTCCTCTTCCTCTGGTCATCATTCTGCAGGTGCCACAGAAGAGGTTGTGACCACCTCTGTTGTTGTATATCAGTCACCTCCAGTTCCTCCAAGAGATCACATTCATACCCCTCCACTCAATCTTCCTGAACCAGAATCTTCCAGCTCCTCTTTTGATTCTTCTAGTTCAGATGGCTCCTTAGTCCTTCCTGTTAAGCCTATATATGCAGTCAAGCCTTCTAGTTTTCCACTTGATTGATAAAGACAAAAAGGGGGAGAAGAGCTTGAGTGATTTTGTGGTTTACTGAGCTTCTTTTATTTTGGGTATATGGGTGTCCATGGGATTTAGGGAGCTTTTCATATTTTTTAATACAATTCTAGTTCAATTTCAATTCAAGTTCATTTAAGCTTTTAAGTTATATTACATTGTAGGACTAATGAGTTTATTATGTATGCAAAGTGAATATGCTATGTTTTCAAAACTTTCCAAAACACTTTAAATTGACACTTAATAAGTTATTTCAAAAAGGATTTCAAAGTTATAATTGATTTCAAGAAGTATTTATTTGAGAACTCAATTTCAAAAACTTTGTTCAAAATCACCAAGTTTTGTGATCATCAAAAAGGGGGAGAATATTATATCTCACATGTTTTGATGATAACAAAGAATGGGTGTGCAAAAGTTTTGATAAACAAACAAGTTTGAACAAAGTAATGATAAAGCAAATCATCACTTGAAGAAAGCACTGGAATAATGAAGAAAGGCCAAGAGAGAAAGATGAGAAACTTCATCACTGGCATAATTTCTAAAGGGCTACTCGAGTAGTGAGACAAAAACTTGAAGTAACCAGAGCACAGAACCTCAAGTAACTCACGGCCAGATACATCACTCAAGGGATGACTCGAGTAATATGAAATGAAAAGAAGAGTTACTTGAGTCAACATTTGAGTAACCTGCCATAAGGAAATGAGTTGCTCTCGGCCATATAATCCTGCCAATGTTACTCGAGTAAGTACTCGAGTAATCAGTAAAATCACTTCCAGTTGCTCTTGGTCTGCCAACGTTACTCGAGTAAGTACTTGAGTAATTAGTGAAATCACTTCTAGTTGTTCTCGGCGGGCAAACGTTACTCGAGTCAGTACTCGAGTCAACTGCTTCAAGAAATATATTGCTCTCAGCATTCCAATCCTGCCAATGTTACACGAGGAGCAACTCAAGTAAATCACTATGGTAAACAAAACTTGAAGGTAACACTCGATTAATCTGAAATGTTATTATCATACTTCACTCGAGGCACCACTCAAGTATGCAGGTATTAAAATGTTCTATGTCAAAGACTTGAATGAGATTACTCGAGTCAGTAATAGAGTGATCTACAGAATTATTTACAATGTACTTGAAGTATCTACCTGAGTAAGCTATGTAGAAAATATATGTTCACTTGAGAAGGTACTCGAGTAAACAGATAAGCAAACTTGAAGTGCTCTCGGCCTGGAATCTTGCCAACATTACTGGAGTGAAGCATCGAGTAACCTATGAAGAAAATTGTAGTATACTCGAGTGAGTACTCAAGTAAACAGGTATTTCCAAGGTTTTTAATTTGCTTTACTCTATGAACTACCTGAGTAATCAAACCCAGAAATTCAGAAATCATTCCAACATTCAATGATTTGTTTCCTATGTGATTAACCCTTCATTGTATTAGTATTCTTAGCATGTTCGCAGATAAACAATGAAGAGATCTTACAAAATAAGGAAAGTCAAATGCAACGCTCAAATGCTACCTACCGCCACCTACCACAAACGGATATTTTTCAAAAACTGGAAAAGCCAATGTGGCTGCGCACACTCTAACGGGCGAGAAGAAAATGTTCTAACGGTCATTATCAACACATCTATATATATGGGAACATTCAAACAGAGATAACAACAATAAGAACACACGAATGCATTATCAAGTTCACGTTCAATACTCTGTTTTTACACACACTTGTAAATCTGTACTTCAGTGATTCTTATTCACTCTGTAAGAGAGATATTTCATTCAAACTCAATATTTGTTATTGAGGTAACTTAAGGTTTGGAACCTTGAGTTGGGGTTGTATTACAACCTGTAAGGCGGAGTGAGTGTCCAGGAGAAGGAACTTGCTTATACCGAGGTGCCAAGAACCCATTGAATCTTTGAAATTATAGTGAAACACTCAAAGATGCCCTGAGGATTGAACGTAGGTCAAAGTGGTTATGGCCGAACCAGTATAACTCCTGATGTACACTTCAGTGATATTTCTCCTTACACTTTACTGCTTTATATTCACTGTCAAGTTTTATATTTGCAACGAAATTTTTAGTATCACCTAATTTACCGCCCCCTCTTGGGTAAAACGCTTGCTCTAACAAGCTTGAGGTAACTTCTAAACTTCCGTTACTTCTTATTCTGGCTGCTGTGGGCAATTTAATCTGTGAAATTTCGTTGGATTGCTATTAGTTTTAAAGTTTGGAAATGATATGGCCTAGGGGTTATGCTGCCCATATTGGGTATTAATATTTGTTGTAACCTAATGTAATGGTTAATAAAGTGGTTAGGAGTAGAAAGGAACGCATTTACGGAGCCGAAATCATAAAACCCCGATTTTCTCCGGAGAGCTCATAAATTTCAGCCAGCTCTAGAAATGGGTATTAGAGTTCGATTTTCAATGATTTGTTGGTTCCATTGAGTTCAGGAGCAAAAATTAGGTGGGGTTACAGTTGGTCACTCTTTCGGAAAAGGCTGAAAAAGCATAATTACGAAAACGCCCCTTAAACCCTTGAAGTAGGGCTGCCAAAGGTAAATTTGTAATTTGAAATTGAATTTGATAATTCCAAGTCAGAAAATGGATTCCTTGGGCGGAAATATATTAGGATAGCCCAGATTAGAATTTCGGGAAAAGTGCAACCGGACCGGGTAGAGCAGGCCAAGGCCGGGTCCCCAGGGGCATTTTTGTAAATTTTTATTATAGACTCATATAACCCCAAGAAACACTATGGCAGTGTCTAAATGGTGCAGTTGGAATTGTAGGATTCGATATTTGTCTTGTTTGTGATCCACCTGCGTTAGAGCACAATCGGAAAGAACAAGGTAGTGACTCTTCTCTTATGCTATGTGTAAAGTATTGTATGTATGTTTGTTGACGCATTGTGATACATTGTGATGCTTTGAGATCACAGCAAAAGATGATGCATAGTGATTACAGCGTAAGCTGTTACATTGAGATCACAGCGAAAGCTGACGCATAGTATTTACAGCCATGAGTGTTGTCATATATGGCGTAAGACATATATCATTGTGATGCTGCTTAACATGATCATATATGCTATGCATTTATACACTGTATGAGTGATTTGTTACTACAGAGATTCTTTTGAATCTCATTCTTTCCATTGACTAACATTTCAGACAGGCAAGTGGCTCCAAGGAGAAACGAACCACCAAGAGCGGCTAGGATCTTGTAGAGATGTGTTGTTAGGTTGTTGGTTATCTATTTTGGACTTGGGATTACTATTTAGTTTTGAAATGTAGATATTACATTGATGTTGGTCATGTAATCCCCTAGTTGGAACTTACAACCCTTACTTTATACATGTATGAAACCCGGGAGTTGCCAGGAATTTGGCTATGCACTCTGATATGTATGAATGTGATTGAACTACGCAGAGTAATTAGATTTGGAAGATGAATCTGAGACCATGTTGAACGAATTTTAGAAAAGAGATTTGAGAAAAACATATCCGTCGGTCTCTAATTCCTTTAAATTACGCATTTTCGAATCTTAATTACGGTTATCAAGGTAGGGGATTACAACATACCCTCATTTGGTATCTCTAAGGCTAACAAGATATGGTACCTAGAGCAAAATGAGCCCCTTGTGAGGACTACTATGGTTAAGGAGCTATATCACCTAGAGACTTCTTCATTGGATCCACCATTCAAATAGATTGAGCTTCCCTTGATGTTACCAATACCGATGAGAAGCTAATTAAGGTTGTAGATGAAAGAGTTAGGAAGTTATGTACTATGGTGAATCAAAATTTCCAAATGTTGTTTACTTAACATTGGACCTTCAAGTAATGTACAATTACTTCGAAGTAATTATGAGGATCACTTCAAGTAATCTATAATTACTTCAAGTAATTCATAATTACTCTAAGTAATTATGAGGATCACTCCAAGTAATCAGCAATTTACAATTACTCTAAGTGATTCGCAACCACTTAGTTTAAATTATTGAACCTCACTCCAAGTTAACACAAGAAACACAGAGGATGAGAGCAGAGACTTCAAGGACAGATGAGATATAACACTTCGTTAGAGCTAGTCTCCCTAGTCCTTCATTTTTTGGTCCATATGTCTAAGGCTATCTTAGAGAGGAGCTTCAACAATCGCACAAAGCTTGCTATAAACAATGCTAAGTTCATTACTTCTGTGAATGGCAAGATTAGGCAACTCTGTAATTTGATCAACCAAAACTTCTAGGCCTTATTTTGAGCTCATCTTGGTATACTAAATGCTCACATAAGACTATACTTCATAATCTGTTAGTACTGATCACATCATCAGACAGTGAGTATCCAACGATGCATTAATGGACTACAGAGCATTATGACTCAAGTGATTACAAGATTACTCGAGTAAGGTATTTTATTCTTAATTAAAATTCTCTAAGTTGTATCACTCAAGTGAGTACTCGAGTGATGGTTAAGTAGAATTACTCGAGTAACTACTCGAGTGATATAGGGTTACATCCTTAAAACCCTGAATAGCATCATCATTTTCAAAACTTGATTTCTCTCTAATCTTCATATTTTCATACTCATTCTCTCTATAAAATTTCCAATGATTTTACAAATCTAGGAGAGTTATTAACTTATTGTTCACAATGATTTTCTTTTAAGCCATGCATTCATTAAGCAGAAGCTTCACATTCATATGTGTTTTATATCTTAAAAACTCATCTCATTTATTAAAAGAAAATCCTTTTAACATACTCATATGAATTCACTATCGTTTAATTAGTTTTGATAATGAGTTACTCTTATATTTTCCTTTCATAATCTTAATTTTTTAACTTATCATATAGAAAGAATGACTTTGATTTGTGAAATAAATTTAATACTTGATTGTGCTAATCATTCTCCTTGCAAGAAAGCTTTTATTTATAGCAGGAGAATTTGATCTATGCAAGATCATTCCTCAACACACTAAAAGGAGAATATATCAACTTTGAGGACATATGCTTTAATGCTCAATCAAGGGACATCAACATTTCAAACAACAAGAGTTTAGACACCACTTGAGAAGAAAGTACTTCAGTTCCTTTCCACATCTTATATGCTATTCCTAAGCTTTCTATTGAGCACACTTCAGAGCCTACGATTGAGCCGGCCGCAGTTAACCCCTATGAACAAGATTCATCGCAGTTGTGTAGTGAAAGTGTGGTAAACATGACATCTTAGATTGAACTCAACAAGAAAAGAAGGCAATGGGTTTCATGGATCAATCATTAGCTTGCTAAATCCAAATGAGCATTTCTAAACCCTCTCTTTATATTTCGGGAATACTTTTGATATCTTTGATTTTAATTTGCTTGGATTATGAAAATTTTTCTTGAAAACCTCTCCAAATTATTTTAAAATTTTCACCATTTTTCATTTGCAACAAATTACCTTCAAATCAAGGGAGAGAAAATTTTCATTACACATTTACTTTTCTACAATTATTTCTTCCTTATACTTCAAACTTTTTGCTGATGTCAAATAAGGGGAGAGAAAGGCAAGAAAAATATGTTGCTCTTATAATACCTTTATAAATCATACATATTTTTCTTAAAGGAATTGTCATCATCAAAAAGGGGGAGAATGTTAGATATAAATAGTTTTGATGATGTCAAATATAGATATCAAATTTTAAGAGCAAAAATTTTGTATAATATACTTATCTTCTATAATGACTAACTTCTATATTTAATATTGTTTATCTTGTAGATTGGTCATAAACTCGACGGTGAATTGATGTTATTATTTTTCTTATAATGCCTCATAGATGGATAATGATCATCAAAAAGAACAAAAAGAAGAAAGAGATTGAAGAAAGAAGAAAGAAAGAAGAAGATTGAAGATATTCAAGAAGATATCTATTTGGGTTATGAAGAAAGATCATCAAGAAGAAAAACAAGATGTCTTGTACATTAGCCAAGTGAAGAAAGAAGAAGATTGAAGATAGTGAAGAAAGAGATTGAAGAAAGAAGAACTAAGGGGAATATCAAGATCCAAGCTATTATAAGTGATACCAGAGGTTTCTATGGTCAAATGGAAGTTGGAATGGGTCAATATGAAGCTAAAATGACTTATACAGAAGTTGTGTTACCTCCAGAGGTGATTACTCGAGTGATATGCCACTGCCTCATTTTACAGGTGATTACTCGAGTGGTCACTCGAGTAATGACCCATAATTACTCTAGTAACTACTAGAGTGATGAGCATTCTGACGTACTCTGTTTTCATGCAGCATGATGGAGCTTTAGTATTTTGGTCATATCTCTCAAACCACACGTCGGATTGAGCTAAAACTAGTGGCATATGAAACTAGACTCCCAATGCGTCATTTTGACCAAATATCACATTCAAAGGAGTTCATATGAGAGAGATATTAGCTTCGAAGTTGACACTACAATCACCATCATAGTACAAGATAGTTTGGTATTTTGGACATAACTCTCAAACTACACATCATATTGTGATGAAACTAGTGCCATATAAAAGTAGACTTAAATAGATTTCCATGGATAGTTTTGTCATATTTAAAGCTATATACTAAGAATTATGCCTTCTGGAATTTTCTACTCAAGATTGTCTAAGAATAGTAGATACACATTGGATTATAACTTTCTATATACAATGATTTTGGAGCTCATTCTTATTGCATTGGAATGTAGATGATGAGAGCTTTCCGATGATATATTATTTGCCATGTTTAGAGTTAAAATGAAAACATCACTCGAAGGGATAACTCAAGTAATCTGTAAAGTTATTTGAAACATTACTCAAGGGATCACTCGAGTAATGAAGTTAGAAATGCTCTCAGCAAGATTTTGAAGGTGATTACTTGAAGGATCACCAAGTAATGACCCAGGCTTACTCGAGTGACCGCTCAAGTAATGCTTCTTAGGAGAACAGAACAATGTGCTGAAGCTTTCAAAAATCATGGCATTAAACATAAAACTCACACTTCTTGCTTCCAATCACTCTTACACTTCATTGTATTAGTGTTTAATGTGTTTCTCTAAGAATACAATGAAGAGATAATGTGAAGAGACAAAAGTTGACTTTACGGAAGCGAAGCGTCTACTTAGCATAACGGCTAGTTTTTCAAATTTGAAGAACGGTCAAACAAAGCAATAGGATTCTAAGGGACAAGTTTAAATGCTCAAACGCTCATCAATCCTCATCAACTATAAATGGAAGATCATCCAAAATAGAAGAGAGACCCAGTGCCTCATCATCTAAATGCCAACATTTTGAATCAATGCTCATTGCATATACTATATGTTTCTCTAATTTCTATATCGTTTACCTTTGAGAGAGAGATTATTTGTATTGTACTTCAGTGTTTGTTTTATTCACTTCTAAGAGAGAAGATTGATTGTAATCCTTCACTATCAAGGCTATATCCTTACAGTGTGTAAGGAGGAGTAACTCAGTTGTAATCTTACAGTGTGTAAGGGAAGTAATCTAGTGAGAGGTTTGTAGAAGGCTTCACAAGTGCCTGACTAAACTTGTGGGATTGTAGTAGTTCTCAAGTACCCAGTTAAACTTGAGGAAGATAACGGATTTAAAATCTCAGGATAAATCATAGTTTGCATATTCTCTTCCCTAAGCTCTTATATTTCCAGCATATATCATTTAAATATCTAACTGTGATTCATGATTCATTACTTTCATATTTACTGCTTCCACCAAGATGTGAAAATATTTTCAAATTTATTAAGTTTTTATCTTACACCCAAGTCACCCCCCTCTTGGGTGTCAACCGGTTCTAACTTTGGTATCAGAGCTACATTCGAGTTTAAAAGGCTTAACTGTCTCAGAAGTTTATAATGGTTGATTTTGGGTGTTATATGATTTTTGAAGGTTTTGACTATACAATTCTACCTCTTTTAAAAGATATTGATTTTTGGTTTTGGAAAATGAATTTGGTCAAATTTGATCACATACAGCTTTAGGCTTTGGTCAACATTCTTTCCTCCCTTTTTAATTGGCAATTTGGTCAAGAGCAAGGAGGAAAAGGGGAAGACCATTTTAATTGACCAAGCCAAAAAGTAAAAGAAAATAAGAGAAGAAAGAAAAGTTAATAAGTCTTGCTTTTTGATTCAACTTGGAATGTTGACCAAAAAGCAAGCTTTCAAGAGGGAATTAGTTAACAAATTCCCCTTATTTTCAATGGTGAATTTCAGTCAAAAGAAGAAGAGGAAGGAAAGAGAAAGTTTAACCAAATTAAATTAACCTCGTATGATTAAATTAACAACTCTTCTTCAAGAAGCCACAATTTTGGCCACATGTTATTTTCTTTTTTTTTTCTTTTCTTTTGGCCAATTTTCAGCAAGTATTAAGTGATAAGGGAAGGAAAATTTTAGAACATTTCTCTCTCTCTCACACTAAAAAATTTAGCCAAGAAGCTTAAGGAAAAAGAAAAAGAAGACACAAGCAAGGTATGTACTTCTTGCTCGAAATTAGGGCAGAAATTCAAAGTCTACAAGACTAATTGAACCAACGCAAGACATAAGTAAAAATGAAGCTAAAGCTTACCTCTTACTCTTTCTTGAACTCTTTTCTTGATTCTCCAACTTTGGCTCTTACTAGAAGACTCAAAACACCTCCCCTTAAAATTCTAAAACCATAGAAATGAAGCTCTCATCAAGGGGAACAATGTTTATGAAGAGTATTTGGGCCATAAAAGTGATTTGGAGGGTTAAATATATGATGTTTGGGAGAATATGAACCTAGTATGGTGGATAAATTGTTAATTTGTGAATTGATGCATTGAACCCTAATTTCTAGTCTGAACATGACATCAAAAAGGAATGAGAATTTGATCAATTTAATGTTACTATTGTGTTCTACATAAAAAGCTATGTGGGAATAGCCCTCAGTTACAAATTCTGGAACATTGGAACACAATTTGTAAAATTGCACATTTGCTGCCAATTAGGGTTTCCTAGTGGCAGTTTGTGTTGGAAATTGTGCCCAAAGGGCCAATCATTATACTTTCAACATTATTAATTTAATAAAATTTCTCTATTCTGTTATCATATTATTTACATCTTAACTGTGATAATTGTATCCTTGGATAGATCATAAAGATTGTCCTAAATGTCCCTAGTCGGTCATATATCCGGGAGTAGAGATGAAACAAGACCAATATGACTTTGATAAGATATGGAGATACGAATCAAAGTTTTAGGCACTTGTAATAGTACAAGGTGCTAAACCGACCCACTATGAGAAAGTTATATGGATCAAGTCATAAGCTTTTCTCATGTATAACCATGTCATAATGCCCTTTGACCTGAGGTCATCATGGATTCCTATATGAGAGTTGCTAAGCTTTGAAATAATCAAAAGTCACTTTTGACTAGATGATGATAAAGGCTACATTGGGCTTGGTAGTTTTTCATTCAAAGGAATATGAATAATCAAGATGGAATTTGTCCCTCACATTAGTAGAGTAATATTACTAGGCCCCTTGATGTGTAAGTCTAAGAAATGTATGGCTATACTACGATAGAAAGGAGTTTCCATTTCGATTGTGAAACTATCAGGAATTAAGAAAGTAATGGTTAGGAACAAGAGGATGACATTATCCATGCCCCATCCTTGACCGATATATCGTGTGACAAAAGGGACGTGACATGGTTGTATGACAGGTTGTATCATGTTAATGATCCTCATATGAATTTGGTAGTCGTAATGTCTTACTAGAGGCCGCTTGCGACTTATGGGTTAGTATAGTTTTTGGCCCACTGCCAACTTCGTATAGGCCTATAGGGTCGCACACAAGAATGGCCCAACACGAGATAATGTTTAATCTAGGGTGGATGAATTTTAATTTATATATATATATAATATAAAATTCACTAATAATATTAGATATATGTATTTTTGAAATACTTATTATATATATATATGTATATATATTATATGATATTATTATATTGTGCTTGTTTTAAATTTAATTGATTAAGATAAATTAAATTTAATAACTAACATGATAGAGATATAGTATCTCAAATTTAATTTATGAAGATAACCTAAATCTAATGGCTCTTCATTTCACTTAAATAAATAGGTTAAATCAAAACTATTAGACAGATTTAATTTAAACTGAATTTATTTAATTAGCTCATCAAGATAATTAATTGTTAATTAATTTCAAAATTAATAAAGATTAATTTTGAAATTCGAATATAGCCCTCTTTGGTTATAAACTTGATAGAGCAGATATACTCATACATGTATGAGAATTCAGAGCCGCAAGGGAAACCCTAAGAGACATTAGAGGAGCTAGCATGCAGTCTCTGTTGGAGAGCATTCGTGTGGATACCGGTAGAGGGAGCGGACCTGACGTGTTGGCTCTTAGAGATCGAAAACCCTAAATTCAAAAAGGTACGAATCTTTCCAACTCGGTTTAAACGCCGTTGATAGATCATTGATTAGGATCGGCGATAAATTTTAAAATTCTTCCGATGTGCCTGCCGATCCTAACAGTTTTTTGCATTATGTTTTCTAGTAACTGAATGAAGTCTAATGAATATAAGCTTTTTTAGAATAAAAGTAGACCAATCAAACTTTAAATGATAGGTCATATAGGTCAATTGGATCTGTATACTATGAGTTATGCATTTTTGAAGTTGGTTATGTAAAACTAGCATGTTTCTTAGCAGTCTCCATTGAATGGTAATTCTAGAATTCTATGCATTCAATTGGCTAAGGAAAATATTTTTTCCTAAGAATTGACTTAATAATGGTCACATAGCCTTTGGAACCACAACAATTGGACATTTGTACAAAAAAATGAATTTTCAAAGTTAGCTAAAAATTCTGCCAGCTTTTAGTAAATGTGCGAAATTAAAAAGGTAATGGCATAATGTAGTTACCTTGAACCCTAAGAGTAGAAGTAAGCCTATGAGGCTAATGTAGCACAATGATAATTCATTTATCATGGCGTTAATTATATGATTATATATCTAGGGCCATGAGAAGTCAAGAAAGAAGAAGATTGGAAGAATCTTCAAGCTTCAATGGTTGGAAGAAAAAGGGACAAGAAGATAACACAAGTCTAAAAGGTAGTGAACTTACCTTACTTGTGTATATTGATATGTATGCTTGTGTGTTAGTGTGCATGATTGCCTTGGTTGTTTATGTGTAATATAGTTGAATGATGGAAGCGTTTCTTTTAATGCTATGGCCATATGTAAGAAATGTGAAGCATTGACCATACATATATGTCATTATGTTAATATAAGCCTACATAAGGCAAGTATATCATGCATTATCAATTTATCTTACATACATTGTTGGTATTGTTTGCTACTGAGATTCTCCCGAATCTTACCCCCCTCAACTAACCATATAGGCAGCTGAGCACAGAAGAGGAGTACAGGACACTGTGCCAGAAGAAGAAGTTGCAATAAAGCAAAGAATAATTATTTATGCATTGTATTGATATGTAATTATTGTATGAGTGGTTTATTATATATCATTTCATGACGGATGGATTGAATTTCATAAGCATGGTAAATGAACTAGAAGTGGGTAATCGTATAGTATAAGCCATTAGTTAAGTGAGTAGAGGAATTAATAAGCAGAGAAAAACTCTGATAGTAATGAATGGAAAACCTGATAAGTTAAAGAGAAAAGTAACCCTGTGAATGAAGTTAAATAATTTGGTAAATATGGCTTACTAAATAAATAAGTGACTCCGTAAGAAAGAGTGTAAGTCCAGGTTTGGGGGCCTAAGTAAGGATCGTTAAACTAGTAATGCCTCCATAGTACAATACAAAGGGGTCTAGGGACAGGGTGTTACACTTGGGGTTAGTGTAAGCACATTGACTATTCATGTGGCATAATGCACTAACCTTAAGTATAACCAACTCAAGTATTTTGAGTTATCAAAGAACCTGGATAAGTAATAACTCATCCATTCATAAATTCTAACCTAGATTTGATATATGCCCGGGATACCCAAAAAACTAGGAATAAGAACAAGACTTGGAAAGGCTACCAGGTAGTAACTTTTATCTCAAATACTATGTATGCTCTTACATGTATGTTATTACCATTGTGAATACCTATGCTGTGAACACAAGATAGGCAGTAGGCTTACTGGACCAGTGGGTTTTTGGGTCACGAAACTTAGCCTAAAACCCCTAAGTTTGGCCCTAGCTAGTTTATAGGGAAAGAGTTGGTTTTTGCTAAATTTGAGGTTAGAAATGCATTCTACATGCAAAATTGTGTATTAAGTTATAAATTTGAGGTTGAACCATCTCATTTGAAATTTTTTGGATTAAGTTATGAATTTTTGAAGTTGCCTAATGAAATCGGCAGATTGGGGTTGGTTTTGGAATTTCCAATTTTTAAAGGGAATTATGATTAATGGGATCATGAGGATTAGAAACATGATTTAAAGACCAATATGACCATGTCAAATACCCAAATTGCAAGGATATAAGGCATACAATATGTCTTATATTAGATATTCATTAGACATAACACAAAAGAGAAGTATTAAAGATAATTAATGAACAAAAGTTAAAAAAAAGACAAGAATCTAGGATGGGCCAAGAATAACCTAATTTTCATTATGTCAAAAAATTGGAATAGGTAATGACCCATCTATTTATGAATTCTAAATTGTAGGATTCGATATTTGCCCTAGACCCGATAAGAAGTGTGTTGGCAAAGGTAAATTATAGGAAAGACAATCATGTAGTAACTCTTTCTCTCTCATATAATAGGTATTGTTCTATATGCATATTTTTAACATTGATAATATTCGTTTCATAAATATATATAGGATTAATGTGGGACCAGTGTGTCACGAAGCCATAAGACCTGTTTGGACTAATGTGTCATAAGGCCGGCAGACCGTTATGCATTTACATTTGTGCTAGGTGTAATATCCTAAATTTTGGGACTGGAAGCTTGAGAATAAGTCTAAATTAAGTTTACTACTAAGCCCGCTTTAGTAAGAGTCCCAAGGATGATCGAGAAATAGAATGCTTTGTAGGGACTTCGTGATTTGGCCCTTCCGAGTAGAGGGCTCAGTATGTTTAAATAGTAAGATTACTGTGTTGATGCAGATGTGCACAAGACATATATGGCACCATTTGGTTAGGCCACATGAGTGTATGAACTGTAGTATCCTAAAGTTTAGCAAGGGGTTACATGCCTTGTAACACCCTATTTCCGTAATTAATCTAATGAGTTTTACGTAGTGAATTCAAACCACTAAGCGGTATTCCTTGGTAAAGCTCTTTTAATTCCCAACCTCAAGACAAGACTCAAACCTATAGTTGAGTGGGTTTTTTTGAATAATTTAAAACTTTTCAAAACTATCACAAGGTGGTTTGTAGCTTCTTCATAACTCATCGTTTCTTATTCCTTTTATTATTATTAGAGTATTTCTTTTTGTATTAATCATTCTGCTTACTTATCAATGGCCTTATACTGTTTGATTACCCATTTCTTATTCAATTAACATGCTTAGGAAATTCAATTCACCCGTCATGCAGTGATATATAATTAATCACTCAAACATCAATTACACAATAGTACAACGCATAAAAAATTCTTCTATTCTTCATTGTAACTTCTTCTGGTACATCGTCCTACACTCCCCCTTCTATGCTTAGCTGCCTATATGGTTGCTTGAGGGAGGGTCAGATTTGGGGGAATCTTAGTAGCAAACAATACCACTATGCATGCAAGATATATACTTAATGCATGACATGCTTGCCTTGCATAATTACATGCCAACATATTGACATATTTGCATGCTCAATGTTCTACATACTTATGGCCATAGCATAAATGTAAATAGAGCTTAAATTATTCAATCATGCTCAACACAGTTAGGCAATACAATAGCATATATCAATGTAAAAGCATACATATCAAGTACATGTATATTAGGTAAGTTATACTACCTCTTGAATTTGAGTCTTCCTTTTGTATCTATTCTTCCAACCATTGAAGTGTTGGAAATTGTGCCCTAAGGGCCAATCATTGTATTTTGAACATTATTAATTTAATGAATTTTCTCCATTATGTTATCATATTATTTTTATGTTCACTGTGATAACTGTATCCTTGAATAAATCATAAAGATTGTCCTAAATGTCTGTGGTTGGTCATCTTTGCGGGAGCAGAGATTAAATAAGACCTGTATGACTTTGATAAGATATGGAGATATGAATCAAAGTCTTTGGCACTTGTAAGAGTACAAGGTACTGGATCGACATGCTATGGAAAGTTGCATGGATCAAGTCATAATATTATATCATGTATAACCACATCACAATATCCTTCGACCTGAAGTCATCATGGATTCCTACATGATAGTTGCTCAGCTTTAAACTAGGCAAAAGTCACCTTTGACTAGGCTACGATCAGGCTTGGTGGTTTTTCATGTAGAGGAATATAATGGTCAAGATGGAATTTGTCCCTCACATTAGTAGAGTGATATTATTGGGCCCCTCGATGAGTGAATTTGAAAAATGTATGGCCAACTATGATAGAAAGGAGTTTCCATTATCCATGTCTCATCCTTGATCGAAATATCGTGTGACAAAAGGGACGTGACTTGGTTGTATGACAAGTTGCATCGTATTAAAGATCCTCATATGAATTGGGTAGTCATAATGTCTTGATAAAGGCTGCTTGCGACTTGTGGGTTAGTACAGTTATTGGCCCAATGCCAACTTCGTATGGGTCTATAGGGTCTAGGGTGGATGAATTTTATATTTATATATATAATATAAAATTCATGAAAATAAAATTAATAATATTATATATATATGCATTTTCGAAATACACACACATATATACTATATATGCATATATATATATATATATATCTATATATATGATAATATTATTATATTAGTTTTAAATTTAGTTTTATTAAGATAAAATTTAATAACTAACATGATAGAGATGTAGTATCTCATATTTAATTTATGAAGATAAATTAAATCTATTGGCTCTGTATTCTTATTAAATGAATAGGTTAAATTAAAACTGTTGGACATATTTAATCAAAATGAATTTATTTAATTATCTTATCAAGATAATTAAGTGTTAATTAATTTCAAAATTAATTAAGATTAATTTTAAAATTCCAATATAGCCCTCATGGGTTATAAAAATGATGGAGCAAAAAAACTCATGTACGGATGAGAATTCAGAGCTGCAAGAAAACCCTTGCAGACATTGGAAGTGCTAGCACACAGTCTGTATTGGAGTCACATTCATGTGGATACTGGTAGAGGGAGTCAATATGAGGTGTTGGCTCCTAGAGATCGAGAAGGGCAAAACATAAAAGGTACAATTCTTTCTAGCTCGATTTAAACACCGTTGATAGATCCACAATTAGGATTGGTAAAACTTTAAAATTCTTTCACTGTGCAGCCAATCACAACAGTGGCATCAGAGCCAGGTCAATTATGCATTTAAGTTCAGTTTATGTGCTTATATATGTGATATATAAGTTGTATATAATTATAATTTGTTTTATTTCCTTGTTACATTGGAATTCTATAAGTATTAATTTAAAGGAGGAGTTTCTTAGGATTTGAGTATACTATCTCAAAGAAATTCTAGATACAACTTCTTTGCTAAGCTGGGTGACTTCATTAGTGCTATTGTGTCACATGTTAAGGATAGGAAACTAAGGAAAATCTGGCCTAGTTTTGGTACTCTTGTGTTATGAGATTGTTAGATTTAAAATCTCATAGGCAGCATGTTGAGTATAAACATGTGGGAATCTCTTACATGAAATATTAAGGATGAATAAATTAAGAAAATTCATAACTATTCTTAGAGACATGTGATGCCTCTACTGCTAGTGTTAAAAAGCTTGAAAGTCAATAAAAAATATGACTTGAAGTTTAATGCATGCTTCTCTATACTTTAAATAAGAATAGAGTTGAGAAATTGTTTCATTCCTAGGCAAAGTTTATGAGTCAACCATTAGACCTTGATTCCGATATGGATGTTAATTATTTAAAGGTTACTTATAATGTTGGTGTGAAAGAGTAGTAATATAATTTACTAATGCGTAACTTAAATAAATTAAATAAATATTAATAGTTTGCTATGGCTAACTATTCATAATGTGACATAATCATAAAATTTATTGCTTTTCATATTATATGAATTGTTATTTGTTGTGGTTTTAATTTCTAAAAATTGTTTGGGTATGGTGAATAATATGGCTCTATTTTTACAAGGGTTGTAAAATTTTAAATATGGCATGCGTGCCATGCCTTCCTCTACATAGTATGGATGTACATTCTCTTCTCCTCTCACTCTCCTCATATGTTTAAACGAGGTTTCTCTCAATGTATTTCTTTTCTTATTTAGAGAAGTCCTCTAATTGGCTTGGGAGGATTGTAGGTTAGGTGAGTCATGTTATGTCACATTTAAATTATGCTCTTGATTAGATCATTGCATGTATACTTTTGCATTTATATGTTTTTATCTGTATGAGATACAACCACGATTGCATTCATATAAACAAAACTAATTGGTTGAGCCATCCAAATCAAATCTTAAGTCATAATACCATTATTTAATGAATACTTTGTTAGATATGATTAGTTTTGATAAGTCAAATATAAATGTGAACTATTAAGAGCAAAAGTTTGCATAATATATCAATCTTCTATATTGACTAACCACTATATTTAATATTGTATAACTTGAAGATTAGCCAAGCAAAGAAAGAAGAATATTGAAGGTAGTCAAGAAAAATATTAGCCATGCAAAGAAAGAAGAAGATTGAAGGTAGTCAAGAAAAACATCAGCCAAGCAAAGAAAGAAGATTGAAGATTAGCCAAGCAAAGAAAGAAGAAGATTGAAGGTAGTCAAGAAAACAAAAGAAGATATCTTGACTGAGTTATGGAGAATTATTATCAAGAGGAAGATATGGAAGAAAGAAGAACTTGTAAGATCTTATGAGAATATCAAGATTCAAGTTATTAGAAGTAATTTTGAAGATTTCAGAAATTTGAGGCACTGTTTGGCACTATAGCTGCGGTACTGTAGCAATCATTCTAGTGAGGCAATATAGCGCTCGAGGGAGGCACTGTAGCATGCAGGTACTGTAGTGCTCGAGGTGCAGAATGAAAGTGCAAAATCACTGTAGCAAGTGTGGCACTGTAGCACTCGAGTGAAGCAAAAACACACTCGAGTGTTGGAGCACTCTGTTCTACTCTGTTTTACATTCAGCCTGATAGAGGTCCGGTATTTTGGAAATATCTCTCAAACCACACATCGGATTGACCAAAAACTACTGGCATATGAAAGAAGACTCCCAACACGAAAAATGTACACCAAGATCACATTGAAAGAAGCTCAGATGAAGGAGATATGATCCATGGAAGATGACACCAAAATCACTGGCACTTTTCAAGACAGGTTCCGTATTTTGAACATAACTCACAAACCACACATCGGATTGAGACGAGACTAGTGCCATATGAAACTAGACTTAAAGGGCTTTCCATGGATATGTAATTTACCTAATTTAAAGTTATATTCTTGGAGCTATGCCTTCTGGAAGTTGACGCTTGTGCAGTCTAGTGCGATAAACACTCTTTCAATCATAACTTGCAGAATACAAGGAGTTTGGAGCTGATTATTTTTGCATTGGAATGCATATGGCAAGAGCTTTCTTTTGATACATCATTAGAATCAAATAAATAAATTTTGTCTAACGTGGCCCCACATCACTCACGAGTGCAAAAATGCACTCTTGAAAAATGTCATGCGAGTGTTGTCCAGAAGCAGCTGAAGCGTGGAGAAATTTAGCAATACTCGAGCATTGAACAACACACTCAAGTGAGGATCAGAATTGCACTCGAGTCATACAAATGTTGACATGAAAGTGTTAACCCGAGAAGAAGCATGTATGTGAAAAACAAGAAGTGCACTCGAGTGATGTCCAGAATTGCACTCGAGTCCGTGCGAGTGAAGAGCAGCAAGTGTTTGCCCGAGAGCAAGCTAGAACGTGAAATTGTACATGTACTCGAGTGAGGCTTCTTTGCACACGAGTGAAGTCTTGACAGAACCAACACAGAAAGTTTAGACTCTCATAGCCATCAATCCAAACGTGGTTAAATGTTATACATTCATTATGTTTTCACTTGTAATTATTCCTAAATGTTAACTAACTTATATTTCAAGTGAGAAACAGGAGATTAAACATTTGGATTGCCTCTTCAAAATCGGAGGTTATTTATGGCAGATATTGTCACTCAACGTGATGAGTCCCAGAAGCCAGAAATTCAGCTTTTGACCAATAATCCAATATACCCATGACTAACACTTTATCATATTAGTGATTAAGCATTTTGTAGTGTGAAATAGGAAATTTAACGTTCGGATTACAATTTCAAATGAGAGAGTCAATTATGGCGGGCGGCATCATTACACACCAAATATTGGCCACCTACCACAACAAAAGATTGACCCACCATTAACAAATGTCTAAAACCCCAACGCTCCACAACATAACGTACAGCTCATAATGAAACATCTCACTCTTCAACGGGATGCTCTACTCTGCAACGGACAGCGGCTAGTTGTTCAAATGCACACAACGATCAAATGAAGCAATGGAACTCCAACAGACGAATGCTCACAATGGTCATCATCTTCATTAACTATAAATGAGAGAGCAATCAAAGTTGATGGATAACTGAGACAACGAGCAACTACGAGAAAAATGATAGAAATATGAATCCTCTGCTTCTACCCAAACACTCTCTGTTTTCCAGTTTCTATATTACTTATCATTGAGAGAGTGATTATTTATATTATACTTAGTGAGTAGTATATCTACTCTGTGAGAGAGTCTGTAAACACTTTCATCTATATTTCTGAGTTGATCTCAAGGTAGAGGGATCTTGGGAGGGTTGATTTCCTTATGGGGGAAGCTGTAGAGAGAATTGCCAGTAAGACATTCTACTCGTACGAGTTACAAGCTGCAAGCGGTAGAGAACGTTGCTACTCATAAGACTTACAGGGGTGTAAGAAGGAGAGAACATTGCTGCTCGTAAGACTTGCTGTAAGGGGGAGTATTTCAGTAAGAAATTTGTAAAAGGTTTCACAAATACCTGGCTAAACTTGTGGGATTGTAAAGGCTTTTTTTGTGCCTGGATCAAACAAGAAGATAGTGGATTTGAAAATCTCAGGAGGAGCCTGGGGACCGGACGTAGGCCATCACAGATTGGACCGAACCAGGATAAATCATAGTTTGCATATCCTCTTCCCTAAGCTCTTATATTTTCAGCATATATTATTTAATCTAACTGTTGATTTATGATTCATTACCATTATACTTATTGCTTTTACTAAGATGCAAAAAGATTTTCAAAATTCTTAAGTTTTTATCTTACACCCAATTCACCCCCCTCTTGGGTGTCAGCCGGTTCTAACATACTTGTCAAAACCTAGATCACTTAATTGTGGGAACCACCACATTATATGCATTTGAGTTATCTTTGTGAGACAAGCGTGAGTAATGGTGCTACTCACAAAATTCATTATTGTTTTGACTTAATTGAGATTAACAAAATGGTTTTGGATTTCAAGGCATTAAATAGGATTAAAAATGCCAGATCATATGATGATCGAATCGCATAAACATCTAAGAGTTACAAGTGATGTAATTGGTTAAGAGGTTACCTACCTAAATAACTTGAATTTAAGTGTCCAACCAAAGTAGACTTAAATTTAGGTGAAATATGGATCTTAGCCCACTAATTATTATATTTAGGGTTGTTAATTTAGTGGGAGATTACTAACTAAACTTTGCATATTTTATTTTAGAATCATGTTGACTATAGTAATACTGTTACAATATTATTGCGATCAGTCCTTGAGAAGGACAAACTTTCTTGACTAGCTCAGGAACTTGAGAATTGTTCTCAAGCAGGAATGAAAAGGCTTACGTCTTAGATCAACCCACTCTTGAGGAGCTTGCAGCCAATGTTCCAAGAGCTCAGAAAGATGCTTACACATAGCAAGAGGATGACTCTGTAGATAT
Organism: Inga leiocalycina; assembly: GCA_963242795.1. Classification (NCBI taxonomy): domain Eukaryota; kingdom Viridiplantae; phylum Streptophyta; class Magnoliopsida; order Fabales; family Fabaceae; genus Inga; species Inga leiocalycina. The sequence goes on from OY725332.1 coordinate 35,611,678, forward strand.
AAGTTGCTAGATGCTTGCCACTATGGTTCCAAAGATTCAAAGAGATCCGGAACTCATGGTGGCTCATGAGATAATTGTCCATCTTAATGAAATGTTCCAGCAATAGGCAAGGTAAGGAAAGGATATGAAAAGGAAAGGGAAGGGCAAATAGAAGGATAATGGCTCAGGTGGTAAGACCAAAGAGTCAAACAAGCCCAAAACCAAGCCTACACCCAATAAGGCAAAGCATCCAAAGGAAGGAGTATACTTTTTATATAATGAACCAGGTTATTAGAAGAGGAATTACAAACTCTACCTTAAAGATCTGAAAAAGAACAAGAAGTATAGTGGGGCTATCTCCTCAGGTGTTTAAGTTATAGACATTCATTTTTCTACTGCCTTTACATAGGTATTAGATATTACATGTGGTTCTTACTTCTGTATAAATGTGCAGGTCTAGAGGATAGTAGAAAGCTGAAAAAGGGCGACATGGGCCTATGAGTTGGAAACAGAGTAAGAATTACTACTTTAGCTGTAGGCACTTATGAATTAGTTCTGTCCAGTGGGCTTGTTTTAGTTTGGAATAATTGTTATTATGTTCCTGCTTTAAGTAGTAACATTGTTTCTCTTTCTTATTTGGATAAGGAATGTTATACTTCTATTACTAGGAATAACAAATATTCTATTTATTGTAATGACATTTTCTATGCTGATGGTAATTTGCATGTTGGTCATTATATATTAAATTTGGAAAATCCTAATAGTGGAAATATCTACAACATAACTACCAAAAGGATCAATTCAAACGATTTGAATCTGACAAACCTTTGGTATTGTCTCTAGGCTATATAAATAAGAAACATATTTCAAAACTTTATCAAGATGGATTTCTTAATTAGTTTAATTTTGAATCATATGACATATGTGAATCTTGCAAGGAAAGATGACAAAGGCACCTTTTACTAGGCATAGTAAGAGGGCCACTAATTTATTCGGCCTCATACATATAGATGTATATGGACCATTGAATACAGCTACCAGAGTAGGTTATATGTACTTCATTACATTTATAGATAACATTAATAGATATGGCTATAACTATCTAACGAAAAATAAATCTGAATCTTTTGAAATGTTCAAAACATTCCAAAATGAAGTACAGAACCAACTTGGCAAGATGATTAAAGTGCTTGAATCTGATCGAGGTAGTGAATATTTGAGTCAAGAGTTCATTGACCATCTTAGGAGTTGTGGGATAATCCACAATTAACTCCTCCAAGAAAACCACAATGAAATGACGTTTCTGAAAGAAGGAATCAAACACTATTAAATTTGGTTTGATTTATGATGAGTTAAACAGATCTTCCATAATCCTTTTAGGGCCATCCCTAGATATAGTTGCGTTCACACTAAATCACGATCTATCTAAGGCAATTGAAAGACACCATATGAGATATGGACTAGATAGAAACTCAGTGTTTCTTTTCTCAAGATTTAGGGATGTAAGGTATATGTTAAGCAACAAGCCTCAGATAAATTAGCGACCAGATCCTCAAAGTGCGTTTATGTAGGGTATCTTAAGGAAACGAAGGGATACTATGTCTATAATCCCAGAGATAACAAAATATTTGTTATTCAAAATGGTAAGTTTCTAGAAAGAAAGTTTATCTCAAAAAGAACCAGTGGGAGCAAGGTACATCTTGAAGAAGTTCGAAAGTCACAAGATAGCACATAACCATAGATGGAAAATAGAGAAGACTCACAATAAGTTGCTAAGCCTCCTCAAGTAACACAAGGCCCAATAAATCTTGTAGGACAAGGCATCAGCCTCAGAGATATAGATTTCTGATTACTAAAAACTATGATGTGTTGCTTATTGAGTAGAATGAACTAGCCAGGTAATAAGAAGCTATAGTAAGACCAAACTCTGAGAAATGCTGAAGCTATAAAGTCTAAAATACAATCCATGCATGACAATCAGGTATGAACCTTAGTCAATCCACCTGAAGGTGTAAAAACTATCAGGTGCGAATGGGTTTTCAAGGAGAAAACAGACATGGATAGCAATGTAAATGTCTTTAATGCATAACTAGTTGCAAAAGAATTAACTCAAACTCATGGTGTAGACTATAATGAAACATTTTCCTTAGTTAGAATGGCTAAATCAATCAGAATCATTCTTGCCATTGTAGCATATTAAGATTATGAAATATGGTAGATAGACGTCAAAACAACCTTCCTTAATAGAAAGCTACTTGAGGATGTATACATGACATAACCAAAAGGCTTTATTCATCCAGTGGACTCTGGTAAGGTATGCAAGCTTCAAAGATCCATTTATGGATTGAAGCAAGCATCTCGAAGTTGGAATCATCGTTTTGATAGAGTAGTCAAAAAGTTTGGATTCATTCAAAATATTGATGAACCTTGTGTTTACAAGAAGGCTAGTGGGAGAACAATTGTATTTCTAGTGCTTTATATAGATGACATCCTACTCATTGGGAATGACATTCCTACCTTACAGAGTGTCAAGACTTGGTTAGGCATGTCTTTCTTGATGAATGACTTAGGTAAAGTCACATATATCCTAGGGATTAGGATCTATAGAGATAGATCTAAGAGACTAATAGGCCCAAGTTAGAGCACATACAAGATATTGCATAGGTACAGTATACAGGATTCAAAATGGGGTTACATGCCCATGTATCATAGCATGCATCTTAGCAAAGATCTGTGTCCTAGTATACTTGATCAGCGAGATTGCATAAGCAAGGTTCCATATGCCTCGGCTATTGGATCCATTATGTATGCCATGTTATGTACTCGACCGAATGTCTCATTTTCCTTAATGATGACCAACAGATATTAACAAGATCTTGGTGAGGATCATTGGACTGCTATTAAGAATGTCCTAAAGTACTTAAGAAGGACTAAGGACTTATTTTTGGTATATAGTGGATTGGATGATGACATTTGTGTAATTGATTACACAGATGCAAGTTTTCAAACTAACCAATATGACCTTAAATCGCAATCTGGATATGTATTCCTACTGAATAGCAGAGCAGTAAACTGGAAGAGCTCCAAGCAGAGCACTACAGTAGATTGTACAATAGAAGCTGAGTATATAGCAGCATTGGATACAAGTAAGGAAGCCGTTTGGATTAGAAAGTTCATTATTAAACTAGGGGTGGTACCTACTATCTCAAATCCAATAGATTTGTTATGTGACAATAGGGTGTTATTGCACAGGCCAAGGAGCCTAGGTCACATCAAAGGACCAAGCATATACACAGGTTGTTAGAACCGGCTGATACCCAAAGGGGGTGAATTGGGTGTGAGATAAAAAATCTTAAGAACTTTGAAAATCTTTTTGCATCTTAGAGGAAGCAATAAATATAAAAGTAATGAATCATAAATCAATAGTTAATATATGCTGGAAATATAAGATTTTAAGAAAGAGAATATGCAAATTGTGATTTATCCTGGTTCAGTCCAATCTGCGATGGCCTACATCCAATCCCCACGGTCTTCTTGAGATTTTCAAATATACTATCTTCTTGTTTAATCCAAGCACAAGAAAAGCCTTTACAACCCACAAGTTTAGCCGGGCACTTACGAAGCCTTTTGCAAATCTCTCACCGAGTTACTCTCCCTTATACACCCTGTAAGGATACAACTTTGATAATGAAAGATTACAATCAATCTTCTCTCTCAAAAGTGAATAGATGAATACTAAAGCACAATACAATCAATCACTCTCTCAAATACACATAATATAGAAAATAGATAAGAACAGAGAGTGTTTGGGTCGAGATGGATAGCTTATGATATGAGCATGTTTGTGTCATTGTGTTCTGATTAGTATTTTTAAACTCTGAAAGCTCTTCTATTTATAGTTGATAAATATTAATGACCATTTGAGCTTTGGTATGTTGTTTTGTTCTCCTAAGAAGCATTACTTAAGTGGTCACTCGAGTAAGCCTGGGTCATTACTCAAGGATCCCTAAAGTAATAATGTTCAAAATCTGGCTGAGAGCATTTCTAACTTTATTACTCGAGTAATGCTTTCTTTTCATTTTATGTTACTCAAGTGCTCCCTCGAGTAATGTCACTCCAATCTTGGCCGAGAGCTAGTAGATGATTTCTTCTCTAATTACTCGGGTGGTCACTCAAGTAATGTCTCAAATAACTCTGTCGATTACTTGAGTGATCCCTTCGAGTAAACCCATGCAATTCTTGACAGAGAGCTTACTGGAACAAATTCTCACACATTACTCGAGTGGTCCCTCGAGTAAATTTTAAATAACTTTGCATATTACTCGAGTGAGCCCTTCAAGTGAATTATTGATTTTGAGTCGAAACATGGAAAATTATACGTCATCGGAAAGCTCTCATCGTCTACATTCCAATGCAACAAGAATCAGCTCCAAAATCATTGTATACATAAAGTTATGATCCAAGGAGTATCTACTGTTCTTAAACAATCTCTGAAATCATGAGCAGCAACTTCCAGAAGAGATAGATCTTAGTATATAATTTGAAATGTGACAAATTGTACATCCATAGAAAGATCTTTGAGTTTACTTTCATATGGCACTAGTTTCGTCTCAGTTTGATTTGTAGTTTGAGAGTTATATCCAAAATACCGAAACTATTCTAGTAAAAGACGCTGATTCATGTGTCAACTTCAATAGATCATATCTCCCTCATATGAACTCCTTTGATTGTTATATTGGTGTCCATAGTTCATGTTGGGAGTCTAGTTTCATATGCCACTAATTTTAGATCAATCCGACATGTGGTTAGAGCGATATATCCAATATACCAAACCTCTATCCTATCGTGCGAAAACAGAGTACAATAAAAAATGCAAATTACTCAAGTGGTTACTCGAGTGATCATGTCCATTACTCGACTAACCACTCGAGTAATTACCTTTAAAACATAGCAGAGAGTCAAAACTTAAAGGAACACTTTAGGGAAGTTCCATAACTTCCATATAAGTCATTTTAGCTACGTATTGACCCATTCCAACCTCCGAATGATCATAGAAACCTCTGGTATCACTTCTAATAGAAACCTCCAAAACAAATTTTTATCTCTTATCCAAACAAGGCACAACTCACTTTTTAACCTAAAGAGAAAAGGAAGGATGAGAAAAGAATTGAGAGTGGCGGCTGAGTTAATGAGAGAGGATGCTGTACCAAAAAAGGGAATAATGGAATTGAAGAATTAGAGCTAAGTGAGCCGAATTGAAGAATTGGGGATAGCTGGACCAAACGAAAGAAAAGAAGAGAATTGTGGCTGTGAGGAAATGATAAAGAAAGAGGACCGGATTAAAATCAAGGAGAGCTAGACCGTGCAGAGAAGGAAAGGAGACCGAATGTGTAAGGGAGTTAAAAGCAACACGATAGAGAAAAGGAGAAGAGGAGATTGCGCTGGAGAGTGTGAAAAAGAATGAGTAGCCAAAACTTTTGACCAACAAATAAATGCAGATTTGAAAAGAATTGAAGGGTCACGGCTGTGCATGGAAGAAAGGCACCGAATGAATGAGTAGAGGGGGAGTGTGGCTGTGCAGAAGGTGTGGGTGCTTTCTTGGAGCCGGAAGAAGAAAGGAGCGTGAGGGGCTGCTGCAATTCTATATGGCTCATATCTTCAACATTCATCAATCTTCATCTTCTTCCTCCATGAGTGGCTAAAGTGTTGGTGATTTCCTTGAGTTGGGTAATGGTTTGAGCTTATAAACTTTAATGGAATTCCTTAAGCTCTCTTTCTATTTCATAATTGTATGGCATGGTAAAGTATGTGATTATGATTTAGATTATTCTATGCCAAGTGAATAAACTTGGTGGTTGAGCAAGGAGTTGATTAATTAAGCTTTGTATGATTCAATTTTAGAGTAGGTTGAGTTGTTTATTCCAACTTGGTTAAGTGGATTGTAAATGACTAAACTGAATGTGTTGAACATTTGTAATGGTAATTACAAGCTAGAATTGGAAGTTGATTATTCATCTCCTTGAGTCTGAATTATTTGGAGGTATTCATTTAATTGCTTCGGTAGAATGAATTAAATGATTATTGCAAGTATGGACCTAGTGGTAACTTAGTTCCATCCTCTTGACTGATATTGTGGAATTCATATCATTAGCAAGCAAGGAAGACTAAAACCTCAACTCAAGGGAATCCCATTTCATCATTATATTAGTTAGTTGAATTTATCTTATTGTTAGTGTTAATTTCAATTTCATTTGCTTCTTTGTTTTAAAAACTGAAAAATACAAAAATATTGCTTTAGCTTAGATTACTTCATTAGTTTAAAAATCAAATTCTCAAAATGATTTCTCACAACTTTAAGGTTTTTTGTTACTTTACTACTTAGGAACTTGGAAATTAATCTCCTCACAAGAACGACCCAGGTTGAGCTACTAAGCTACATTTTCTAACCTAGTTTTATTTTGTGAACTCATACGACATGGGTTCATCACCCTCTCACTGTGCCCAGTAAAAGGTGACTTAGTCATCTTTCCTAATAAGCAAGATTTGCATGTATCATATGATTCAAAATCAAATGAGTTTAGAAATCCATCTTGATGGAGTTTAGAAATGTGTTTCTCATTTATGTGGCCTAGACGATAATGCCATGGGCAGGTCGGATTCAAATCGTTTGATTTTATCCTCTTAGTAGTTACGTTATAGATATTTCCATTATTAGGATGTTTCAAATTTAATATATAATGACCAATATGCAAATTACCATCAGCATAGAAAATGTCATTACGATAAATAGAACATTTATCATTCCTAGTAATGGAAGTATAACCTTCCTTATCCAAATAAGAAAGAGAAACAATGTTACTACTCAAAGCAGGAACATAATAGCAATTGTTCAAAACTAACAAAAGCCCACTGGGCAGAACAAATTCATAAGTACCTACGGCTAAACCAGCAACTCTTGCTCTGTTTCCAATTCGTAGGTCCACCTCACCCTTCTTCAGCTTTCTACTGTCCTTTAGACCCTGCACATTTGTACAAATGTGAGAACCACATGCAGTATCTAATACCCATGTAGAGGAAGTAGAAAAATGAATGTATATAACATAAATACCTGAAGCGATAGCCTCGCTATCCTTCTTGTTCTTTTTTAGATCTTCCAGGTAGAGTTTGCAATTCCTTTTCCAATGACTGGGTTCATTGCAGAAGTACCAAATTCCTTCCTTTGGAGGCTTTGCCTTCTTGGGTGCAGGCTTGGTTTCGGGCTTGTTTGACTCTTTGGTCTTACTACCTGAGCCATTACCCTTCCATTTGCCCTTCCCTTTCTTTTTCATACCCTTTCCTTTCTGAACCATCAAAACTGTGCTAAGTTTTTTCTTAATGCTTTACTCAGCAGTTTTGATCATCCCATACAGCTCAGAAATTGATTTCTCCATGTTGTAGTTGATAACAAACTGGTCATAAATCTCCGGGAGTGAGTTGAGGATCAAATCCGTAGCTAACTCCTGGCTCATGGGAAATCCAAGCCTCTCAAGGTGATCAATATAGCCTTTCATCTTTAACACATGAGTACTAACTGATGCACCTTCAGCCATGTTGCAGGAATGTAAGGCCTTTGTGGTCTCATACCTTTCTTGCCCTGCCTGTTGCTAGAACATTTCCTTGAGATGTACAATCATCTCATAAGCCTCCATGAGTTCCAGATCTCTTTGGAGTTCTGGAACCATAGTGGCAAGCATCAGGCAACCTACATCCACAGAGTCATCCTTATGCTTTGTGTAAGCATCTCTCTGAGCTCTTGGAGCATTGGATGCAGGCTCCTCAGGAATGGGTTGATCTAGAACATAAGCCTTTCTTTCCTACTTGAGAACAATTCTCAAGTTTCTGAACCAGTCAAGAAAGTTTGTCCCATTGAGTTTGTCCTTCTTAAGGACCGATCGCAACAATAGTGTAGCAGTATTACTAATCGACATGATTCTACAATTAAAATATGCAAAGTTAGTTAGTAATCTCCCACTAAATTAACAACCCTCAATATAATAATTAGTGGGCTAAGATCCATATTTGTCTTAAACTTAAGTCTACTTTGGCAAGACGCTTAAATTCAAGTTTTTTAGGTAGGTAACCTATTTACCAATTACATCACAAGTAACTGTTAGATCTTTATGGGGTTTAATTATCATATGATTTGGCATGTTTAACCCCATCTAATGCCTTGAGATTCAAAACTATTTTGTTAATCTCAATTAAGTCAAAACAATAATGAATATTATGAGTAGCACCATTACTCAAGCTTGTCTCATCAAGATAACTCAAGTACATCCACTTTGGTGGTTTCCACAATTGAACGATCTAGGTTTTGACAAGTATTCATTAATTGATGGCATTATGACTTAAGATTTGATTCAGAGGGCTTAATTAATTAGTTTTGTTTATATGGATGCAATTGTGGTCATATCTCATACAGATAAATACATATAAACGTAAAAGTAATCATGCAATGATCTTATCAAAAGCATAACTTAAACGTGACACAACATGGCTTACCTAACCTAAAATCCTCCCAAGCCAATGAGAGGACTTCTCTAAATAAAAAAAAGAAATACATTGAGAGAAACCTCGTTTAAACATTCGAGGGGAGTGAGATGAGAAGAGAATGTACATCGAGAGTATTTAGAGAAAGGCATGGCACGCAGGCCGTATTTAAATATCACAACCCTTTGTAAAATTCTAAAGCCATGTTGTTTACCATACCCAAACACGTATAAATAATAAACCACAACAAGAATTCATACAATATGAAAAGCAATAAATGTCATGATCAGATTATATTGCGCTACGCAGAGGTGGTCACGACGGTCCCGCTAGCCGGTTAGTGGGTAGGGTCAAGGGGAGCTGCCCTTGCGGGGTTGCAAGGGGCAGCGCGCTTGAAGCTTTTGAAAAAGGCACATTCCTTTTAAAAGAAATATTTGAAATTTTTAAAATTTTAAAATTTCGGACCTTTTTTTTTCAAAAATTCGTTTAGTTCAATTCTTAGGAATTTCGGCCCAATTTCAAGAACAACGGCCAAGAACGCTTCTGATCCGGATTGTCTGCCCCAAAGTTTCAAATCCGTAAATCTGATTAGAGACCCTAACGTGTCTGTACGCCATGTTCTTCACCTATTCAAAACCTAAACGATGAATTCTACTTTGGATCAAATCTAGAATAGAAATCGCGATGCCATTGGCGAAATTGAAACTTAAACATATCGCATATAATCGAAAAAAATTCACCAAATCACATAAACATACAGCACTATCTGAAAAACGCACAATAACGTTGAACATATTCCTTTTCGATTTAACATATTCGGACGTTTTCTTATGAACACACATATATATCCCATATATATCACATGTATAAGAACATAAACTCAGTTTAAACGCACAATTGACCTAGCTCTGATACCACTATTAGGATCGGCAGGCACAGCGGAAGAATTTTAAAATTCTATCAATCCTAATCGAGGATCTATCAGCGGCGTTTAAATCAAGTTGGAAGGATTCGTACCTTTTATGATTCAGGGTTTTCATGATCTCTAGGAGCCAACACGTCAGGTCCGCTCCCTCTACCGGTATCCACACGAATGCTCTCCAATCGAGACCGCATGCTAGCGCCTTTAATGTCTCCTAGGGTTTCACTTTCAGCTCTCAATTCTCTTGTGCATATCAATATATCTGCTTTATCAAGTTTATAACCTATGAGGACTATTTTCAAATTTCAAAATTAATCATCATTAATTTCGAAATTAATTAACTATTAATTATCTTGATGAGCTAATTAAATAAATTCAGTTTAAATTAAATCTGTCCAACAGTTTTAATTTAACATATTTATTTAATCCAAATAAAGAGCCATTAGATTTAATTTATCTTCATAAATTAAATCTGAGATACTATATCTCTATCATGTTAGTTATTAAATTTAATATATCTTAATAAATTAAATTTAAAACTAACACAATATAATAATATCATATAATATATATATACATATATATATATATATATTTCGAAAATATATATCTATATAATATTATTAATGAATTTTATATTATATATATATATAAAATTCGTCCACCCTAAATTTAACATTATCTCGTGTTGGGCCATTCTTGTGTGCGACCCTGTAGGCCCATATGAAGTTGGCAGTGAGCAAATAACTATACTAACCCAAAAGTCGCAAGCGGCCTCTAGCAAGACATTACGACTACCCAATTCATATGAGGATTGTTATCACGATACAACTCGTCATACAACCATGTCACGTCCCTTTTGTCACACGATATATCGATCAAGGATAAGGCATGGATAATGTCATCCTCTTATTCCTGACCATTACTTTCTCGATTCTTGAGTAGCCTGATAATAGAGATGGAAACTCCTTTCCATCATAGTATGGCCATACATTTCTCAGACTCACTCATCGAGGGGCCTAGTAATATCTCTCTACTAATGTGAAGGACAAATTCCATCTTGATCATTCATATTCCTCTGCATGAAAAACCACCAAGCCCGATCGTAGCCTTTATCATCACCCGGTCAAAAGTGACTTTTGACTAGTTCAAAGCTTAGCAACTCTCATGTAGGAATCCATGATGACCTCAGGTCTAAGGGCATTGTGACGTGGTTATACATGAGAAAAGCTTATGACTTGATCCATGTAGCTTTCTCATAGTGGTTAGTCCAGCACCTTGTACTCTTAGAAGTGCCTAAGACTTTGATTCGTATCTCCATATCTTATCAAAGTCATACTGATCTTGTTTCATCTTTGCTCCCGCATAGATAACCGACCAGGGACATTTAGTGGGTTCTTGGAACCTTAGTACACAGCAAGTTCCTTCACTAGATACTCGCTCCCCTTTACACGTTGTAATCAAATCCCCAAATCAAGGTTCTATAATCTTAAGTTGTCTCAATAACAAATATTGAGTTTGTAATAAAAAAACTCTCTCACAGAGCAAATATATAATCACAGAAGTATAAAGAGTGAATATAAGAAAATAGAGCACTAAGAATATAATGATCAATATATGTTTGTTTGTTCTCAGTTGTTGTGTTCTATAGTTTGAATGCTCCATATATATAGATGATTTGTGATGTCTATTGGAAGCATTTTAAATATGTTCATTAGAGTCGCACAGCTTTGTTTGACTATTCTTCGAATTTGAAAACTAGCCATTTACAGTAGGTAGGAATTTTGAACGTTACGAATGATATGTTTGATTTCTCTCTCAATGCATGATCTCTTCATTGTTTTTCTGCAAGTATACTCAGAAAACTAATACAATGAAAGGTTAATCATATAGATAACAAATCAATGAACATTGGATTAAAATTATGCTTTTTGTACTGTATTACTCGAGTGGCTACTCGAGTGATCATGCTTATTACTTGAGTAGTCCCTTGAGTAACTTTATTAAAAATAAGCCAGAGAGTAAGTCAATGTTGCCTGACCAGATTACACCTTGCTTACTTGAGTATTCCCTTGAGTAAGTGTTCCTTTTCTTCTGATTGCTTGAATGATCCCTCGAGACTCGAGTAATGGCTCAAATAACTTTGGAGATTACTCGAATGATCTCTTGAGTAATGCCATTAAAATCTTGGCTAAGAGCAACTTCTATTTTTCTTACCAGATTACTCAAGTAATCCCTCAAGTAATTTAATCTTTTCATTTCATGTTACTAGAGTAATGACTCGAGTAGTGTTGCTTTTCAAATATGGTTACTTGAGTAACTACTCGAGTAATGTCTGTCATTTCTTAGCCGAGAGCTACTGGATGATTTTTGCTTTGGTTACTCTTGTAATCCCTCAAGTAAGCTTTTCAAGTAACTTTGTAGATTACCCGAGTAAACTCTTCAAGTAATCCTATGCAATTTTTGACAGAGAGCAATTCTTCTCATATTACTCGAGTGACCCCTCGAGTAATAAAGGTCATGACCCGATGGCTCCCTCGAGTAATCCTTTATGAAATCTCACAGTGCTCTTTTTCCTGTACTTTGTCTTTCATTTCTTCTTCATTACTTGAGTAGCTACTTCAAGTAATGCTTTTACCTGTAATCAAGAACTTAGTTACTTTGTTCAAATCATTTTGTTTACTATCAAAACCTTTTGTATGATTAATCCAATCTTTGTTATCATCAAAACATATGAGATTTAACAATATCGAGTCTAGCTACCTAGGACACACAATCCACTAGGTATTCTGAATTCATTATAGGCTCCACCTTTTGCTTCTCAACCCTATATATACTTATGTAATGTTCTTGTAGAATGCAAAACAAACCATCTAACAATAATCAATCATTTAGCATTCCGCAATCATAGGATCCATAGTTCAATGGTAAATCACAGGACATACTATCCATTGTCAACTATCTAGATAGCATGTGAGGTCTTATAGCCTAGGGAATCATCCTTATGCCATAGGTACATTGAGACTTATGGCCTCAAGTCTCTGCCCATATGCTACCAGATATTCATTAGGTCTTATAGCCCAGGGTAATTTCCTACAATGTGCACTCATGGGCTTTCTACCTCATGCCTACCTCACTTAAAATGCCCTAGGGTAACTGCCAATAAAATGTGCACTCATGGGCTTTATGCCTTAAGCCTACCTGGATCAAGACGCCAAGTGTAACTCCCAGTACAACTTATGCAACTTGTACTTACGGGTCTTATTGCCCTGGGACTAACTATCCCATCATTCTCAAGCTTTACAACCTTTTCGTGACAATTCTCAGGATCTCATATATCGGGTCACTCCCAGAATCTGATTTGTCGAGTTACTTCCTGGAATCTCAAGTTCAAATTGCTTAGAAGGTCTTATGACCCTGCTCTAAATGCATACTAGGTCTTACGACCTACGTTTCTTTCAAGTTCAGTTTAACAAACTGCGCCTGAGTACCCCATGGCATTTAACTGGATAATATAACCCCTTCTTTCTTAGGGAAACTCTCCCATGTTGGGCTTTGTTACAATGCACCATTGTAATGGGAACAAGTCCTTAGGCCTGCTTTCTTGAATTCTGCCATCTCATCTAGGGTTATTCGTGTTAGAATCCATGTTTTAATGAAAACAAAAGGTGATTATGTGTTTTAATAAGAAACTCAAGTTTTGGAAGTATAAATATTGAATCATAATGTTTCAAAATACATTTCACAAAGCTCAGAGGATAATGCTGTGATTTTAATTGATGCACTTGAGTAATGGAGCTTGTACTTGAGTAAGAAGCAGTTTTACACTCGAGTACTATGAGTGTTAGACTGAAAGTGTTTTATAGAAGCAGTCTTCCAGCTGAAAGTTATAGGACTACTCGAGTGATAAACCTAGCACTCGAGTGATGATCTAATTTATACTCGAGCATGAAGGCATACCCGTGAAAGTGTTTGATAGAGAATAAGGTCATAGATAGGAAATGGTCATTGCACTTGAGTCCTACAAGTGTGGTACAAGAATTTCTTACTCGAGAGCTAGGAAGAGCTGAAGGCGAGAAGTGCACTTGGGTAATGGCTTTAGTAAGAAAACACACTTCCCTCAACATTGCCGCAAGTAATGAGCATAAGGTTGATCAGATACAAGGAAATGCTTATTTACTTGAGTGAGCATCTTAGTACTCGAGTAAGGCCCTATATCACCTGCAAGTGCAAAATCACACTCTTGAAAAATATGCTACAAGTGTTATCCAGAGACATGAGTCCATAGTGCAAAATGCACATGTACTAGAGTGAGATAAGATGTACTCGAGTGAGGACCCATAACACTCACAAGTAAGAAATTAACTCGTTCAAAATCACTAGGAAGTGTTACATAAAAGTAAGGGAAGTAGTGAAGAATTGAAGGTGTACTCGAGTAAGACCATAGTGCTGTCAGAAGCCAAAATGCAACAGACTTACAACGATCAGTCCGAATATGGTTTAATGTTATTTATTCATTTTATTTTCACTTGTTATTATTATTTAACATCATTAAACATATACTTTAAGTGTGAAACAAGAGTTTGATCATTTTACTCAGAGATGCACAGAGAAAGTCAAATAATGGCGGACAAAATCATTACGACTAACTAAGCACGTGCCTACCATGATATCTTATTCAGAGATTTCAAATGTATGCATGCCGTTCCACAATGAAACGCTCTTTTCTACAATGATTATTATTCAATGGACAATCATTTGACTATAAATACAGAGTTTTAGAGACCATATAAAACAACAACTTATAACGAGAATATACAAAAGAAAATTCGTGAGTCTCTATTATTCATATTTTCTCTGTATCAAAATTGTACTTCAACGCTTATTATATTTGCTTTGTGAGAGAGTCTGTATACATTTCAAATCATATTTTCATTTGATCTCAAGGTACAGGGACCTTTAGAGGGTAGATATCCTTACGAGATAAGCAGTTGAGAGAATTCCTAAAAGAACTTTCAACTTGTAAGACTTACAAGGTACAAGCAAGAGAGAACGTTGCCGCTCGTAAGACTTATAGGGGTGTAAGTAAGGGAGAATGTTGCTGCTCATAAGACTTGCATACGTAAGCAAGAGAGAAAGGTTATAGGATTATTTCTACACATAAGACTTGTCGTAAGGGGGAGAGAAAATTCTAGGTATTAGAATATTTCTATTCGTAGTCCATATAAGGACGATTGTTGTCTTGTGGCGTTCTAAGAGCCCATTGAATCTTGGAATAATAGTAAAAATCTCTGTAGGTCTTGATCTCTGAGGACTGGACATAGCCTGGGTTTTGGACCAAACCAATATAACTCTCTGTGTTAATCTTCTCGACTCTACTCTATCTACAATTATTTTCATATCATCGCATCCACCAAAAACTTTATCAAATAACTCAATTCACCCCCTTTTGGGTGAAGCTTGCCTCTTTCAATTATGTATGGACTTTCGCTGTTGATCCAGCTCTAGGTAAAATTCTAATTCCCATACCGGATAATCTACCTATAACGTACAGGGAATCCATAAGCCACTAGTATATTCTCTAATAT
Organism: Inga leiocalycina; assembly: GCA_963242795.1. Classification (NCBI taxonomy): domain Eukaryota; kingdom Viridiplantae; phylum Streptophyta; class Magnoliopsida; order Fabales; family Fabaceae; genus Inga; species Inga leiocalycina. The sequence continues at coordinate 35,626,696 of OY725332.1, forward strand.
TTATCTCAACTATGAGAGTATAATTTGCGGCTACTCTTTGTTTTAACATAGAACTATTCTCACTCAATCTTTCTAAGAGAATATTCTATTATCAAGATCTTTCCATATGCTAGATCAATAACTAGCAACCTTAGAAAACCTCATACACATTTCAACATATTCCAATACCACGAATCATTCTGGGCTATTTCAAATTCTTAAGGAATTGAAACTTAACAGTTGATTCATAGGTTGCAATTCACTTGGTCACCCTTCCTGGATGTTAGATAGATATCCAACTTTTAGTTTCATTACTAGCTCTATAACTTCGACATCTCACAAATCGGAAATCATTTTCCACAAATATACCTAATAGGCATGCTAAAATCATAATGAATAGCGCTTATTCTAACCTTTATAATATTCAGGTACTATCTCAAAACAGTATTAAAGGTTCTACACTATCTACAATGTTCACAAGGTTCAAACTTCCGTCATAGAACAGAACCATAGTGCAAGTTGATTCACATTTCAACTTAAGAACTATTTCAGCTTAAATATAATTCAAGCCTATCCTCAACCTTTAGTATCATAAGATCAAATTCTTATAGCATTATCATCACTCACAAGGCTCTAGTTCTACTTCAATCCTCAATATCACAAAGGCATATTCAAGTTATCATCACTTCATATAAAGACAATCATCACCAACTCAAATTCATGACTAGGGTATTCTATCTCATAAGACTTCAGCTATCGAGAGGCATCTGCCACTATTCTACCTTGCTATACTGAGTATATCCCAATCCCATATACTCATTTCACTGTAACCCATATTGGTCACTTCATTTGTAAACCATACTGGCCATACTAGGATCTAGGATAATCAATACAGGTACGAATGTTAGCCCCTCCCTTAGCTCTATGAAGCTCCTATAACATTTATCATCCCACATACAACCACTTTGTTCATCTATAAGAGCGTTATCAATGGCCAGGCAATTTAGGTGTCAGGATGTCTCCCTGACAATATCTGGCAGGACCCAAAAGATTGCATATCTCTATAGCAGTTTTTGACCTCCTCAAGTTTAATCCTACCTATTGTACCTGTGTGACTTAATACACAATTCAACTAACTAAGATGATCATTAGTCATAGAGAAACCTTAAGACAATCACTATTCCTCATTCCCCATGACCTTGCCAACTTAACCTCTTAGGGGGTTACCCATCCCAGGATTTCTCTCTCCTAAGCACGCTAACTGGGGAGTTTTGTTCGAATCCGAGTCACATGCTAATCCAGATTTAGATTCATCAGAGCCCATAGCCTTCCTTACTAGGTATACATCAATGCTGCTCCATTTCACTGTCCATATATAGCTCTACCCCTTCTTTAGGTAGGGGATTCTATAATAAGTTGATTCACCAATATATGGCTCTACCCTTTCTCTATACTAGTATAGCAATTAGTGGTTAGGGGAAATTCTATTTCTCTGGTTTATCTATCATCCATATCTCTTAATCCTAGTATCACTCAGGATTATTCAAGTATCACTCATGGATATTATTCGTATTAGCAGCACATTGTAACTAAATGCCAGGAAATCTGATATGATATCACCAAATATAACACCTTATTTCCATAATCGATCTGATAAGTTTATGCAGCAAATTTGAACTACTAAGTAATATTCTTTTGCAAAACTCTTTCTATTCCCAACATCAAGAAAAGATTTGAATATATAGTTGAGTGAGTTTTTCTTAAAATTTCAAAATCCGTCGAAACAATCTTTTAGGGCTTGTTTGGTGTGAGGAGAGGGGAGGGAAAGTGGGTAAAGGGAAAATTTTTTTGAGTTGAATTTAAAAAAATTAGAGAAGTGGGGTTAAGATATTTTAATTAATTTTTCTTACTCTTTTATCATATATATTCTCTTTATTAAAATTTTATTACCCCACTTCTTCAATCTTTTAAAATTTAACTCATAAAAATTTTCCCACCCCTCCCTTCCCCTCTAAATCCTTCCCACCAAACAGACCCTTAGTTGTTTGCAACTTTGTTATTATTCATTGGTTCATATCTTTTCTTTTAATTCAATCAGAGTGATTTTCTGCTCATTCTTAAGTCGTTCATATATATACATACACAAATTCCAGTCAAAGTACATAAATAGTGCTTTGCACTTCAATCATCGATTCTCTTTTGTACTTCCCCCTTTCATACCTTCATGTATGCTTCTCCTGTATTCATCATACCTATAGGGTTGGGTAAGGGAGAGTGAAATTTGAGAGAATCTCAGTAGCAAACTTCGTTAACTAGGCATACAAGATTCAAGCTTAATGCATGACATGCTTGCTTACATAAATTCATACTATTATAATGGCATACTTGTATGTTCAATGCTTCACACATTACACCTATGGCCATAACGTAAGTAAGAATAGGGCTTCAATCATTCATACATTCTTCATACCATTCATTAAAGCAATTAAACACATGAATGAATAAGTATACTTATCAAGTGAATGCAATTTAGGAAAGTTGTTATGCCCTTATCTTATTTCCACATTATTTAGAGTATTAGTGTGCAGTTCGGCGGGCACACAAGAATAGCATAAAAATACTGATATAAAGTAATGATTATATTATAGGAGTTCCCTACAAGGGTTCATACATAATAATTGCAGACCTTAAACAATAAAAGGTCTTCAGATAACTGACATCTCCTCTTGTGCTTGTGCATAACCTTCTATGGCCAGTAATTACGATTCTGCCCTCTGAGTTGCTATCTGCTGCTGAAAACTTTACCATTATGGAAAGGGTAAGATTCAAAGAATATTAGTAGTAACATACAATCAGTCATATAAAATGCAACAAATAAATATGCTATACACCATGTAATGCAATATAACACAAACAACATGGCATGTGCACATGAGGCGGGGCTACTTCTCTACTATCTGTAAACCTCTATAAAAGTGCCTACTTGCACAATGCCCTACTTGGCATACAGTGTTCACAATACAGAAGATGACATATATAAAGCATGTAAACATTCACATAGTTTATAAAATAAAGAGTTACTACCTGGAATTGCCCTTTCATGCTCTACTTGTCTGTTCAATCTAATATGCAGCGTTCCAGCTCAGGCTATTACCAAGTCATATAATTTACATTTAACAAGTAACTGGTTATTACTTGAACTATTACTGCCTTTAAGTCACATTCTTCTAGTTATCTAATGTAGTTAAAATAGTTTCTGCACAGTACAACTTTGCACAATAGAGTTTCACAGTTTTCAAGAAAACTAGTAAACTTTAGTCAATTTTGGAAATTCATAATTAATTCTATGAAAATCCAATTTGACTGATTCTAAAGATTATGTGAAGCTTTTTAAATCTACTTTTGTATAAAAATACTTAAGTCTAACCAATACAACCATGTCATTCCCATAATTTCGCCAAACTTCCCCTATTCCAGATTTGTTTCTAGAAACATGACATAACTTTGAAAATCCATATCTTTTAAAGTACTAGCCCAAAAATCATGGTTTACCTAGCAAATTAAAGCTCTATATGTCTACTTTAATCCTGTCAAGTTTCATAATTTTTGGACCAGGTTTGATGAATGATTTTTTTTTCTCAATAACTCTATCTCTAGTGAAACAATCAAATAGCATTTACCTTGAATTTCAATAAATTCCAGATTTGTATACAATTTCCAAAAATCATGAACATGTAATACCCCGAATTTTGAGACTCAAGGATAGAGAATAAGCCTGAGATTAGTGGATTGCTAAGCCCTAGTTTAGCAAGATCCCAAATTGTGATTAGGGGTTAATGACTACAAAAGTGGACGTGGTTAGTGATTAATGAACCCTTTTAGAGAATATAAAGAGGATTGTAGTCGCTTGTGTTATGAGCAACGCCAAAACCCTGTATTTGAGTTCAATTGTGGATTAACATCCAAATTGACTTAGAATAGAGGGAAGAATTGAATGGTGTATTGTGATGGAAATGGTGTCATGTTGTGGTATTTAATCATTGGAATTGTTTTAAATTGGATTGGACACATTGGTTGCAAAACTGGAAATGCTGTCCAGTGAAACTCTATTCTGGGCTGTCAGTTTGTGTGAACGTTTTGAATGACCAAATGGTGTCTAAAAATTATGAAACTTTACAGTCTTATAGTTCATATCTCAAGCTTCAAAATGGACATATAATTTGTGCCATTTCATGTTGGGAACTGAGAGATATGACTGTCCAAAGTTTGAGGTCGAAAATGGACTCTGTTTTGGGGCAGTGATGAAATTTGTGTAATTCTGGAATTGTGTGGTGATTTCTAGTATTGGTAAATATTTTTCCTATAAAGAGGACTTAAATAGATTTCATTTGGATTTGGAATCACCTCATTTCGAATTTTCTAGAATTAGTTATGATTTTTCAAAGTTTGGGCAGAAAAACTGTCATAAAATCCGAAAATGGGATTTATGACATCAGCATAATAAAACATGACATCATCCTAATGTTAAAACACTTTTTATTCATCTTTCTCCTTCAGCATTCCGACGCCATTCTGCAACCAAAGTAAAGAAAAGGAGTTGAGAGGGTTTTGGGAGAAAAGGAGAAGAGAACTCGCTAGGTAAGCCGATTTCTCCGACGATCTAGCTCCTAACGTGTATAACTCCGATCCTAAGCTACTCCTTTATGTTCTTTAAGGTTTGGAAGCTCCTCTTTTGGTGTTAAAACACCTAGGGTTTTCATTCAAGTCAAGGAAAAGCTATTGGGAGCTTGAGGTAACTTCCAAACTCTTGTATATTGACTATTCTAGCTGCTGTGGGCAATTTAATCGGTGAAATTTCGCCGGATTGCCATTGGTTGTAAAAATGGAAAATGGGTTTCCCTAGGGGTTATGCTGCCCAAATTGATACTAAATGGTAGTTGTAACCTAATGGAATAGTCAATAAAGCGGTTAGGAGTAGAAAGGAACGCGTTTACGGAGCCGAAACCGAAAAACCCCAATTTTCCCCTTAAAACCTATATATTTCGGCCAGCATTTTAAATGGGTCTTAGAGTTGGATTTTCACTGATTTGATGATTCCATTGGATTCAGTGGGCGAAAATAGGTGGGGTTACAGTTGGGCACTTTTTCGGAAAAGGCCGAAAAAGCATAATTACGAAAACGCCCTTGAAACCCTTAAAGTGGGGCTGCCAAGGGTAAATTTGTAAATTGAAATTGAATTTGATAATTCCGAGTCCGAAAATGGATTCCTTGGGCGAAAATATGTTAGAATAGCCCAAGTCAAAATTTCGGGAAAAGTACAGCCAGACTGGGTACGGTGGGGCCGGACCGGGTCCCCGGGGGCATTTTAGCAAATTTTCAATATAGCTTCATATGACCCTCAGAAACACTATGGAAGTATCTAAATAGTACATTTGACATTGTAGGATCGAATGTGAAGCCCCGAGTTGCTGGCACGCAAATCGAGGAGAAAAGACTGGAGGTAGGGAACTTATCTCTCCTGCATGCTCTGATAACTGTATTAATGTGTTGATGCATGTTATTGCTTTGCTTGATAATGTGGAACATGTATGAATGATTTGAAGCTATGTTTCAATATATGCTATGGCCATATGTGTATCGTTCGAAGCATTGAGCTTATAGATTTGTCATTGTATGTGTGCATGAGTTATGTGATGCAAGCATGTCATGCATTAAACACTTACCTTGCCTGCATATTGATAATGTTTCCCTACTGAGATTCTCTCGAATCTCACCCTCCCTTACCAACAATTTAGACAGGGCAAGTGGCTCGTGGAGGGAGCGGCAGGACTCATTCGAGATGAGATTGTGTAATCCCCATTTGAAGAATTGTAATGGGCAATTGTGCCCTATATATCTTTAGCGAAGGTATGTACCCGAGCTTGCCGGGATGATTATGTTGTGCACTCTGATATTTATATGAATGTGATTTATCTTCGCGTAGTAATTGTATTCGAAATGTGAATATGAGACCAAGTTTATAAATGATTTCGAAAGGTATTTTTTGAAAACCCCATCATGTGATGGGTTAGTAAATTTTATTTGATTATTATTGGTCTCTATTTCATTTTAATCGTGTATTTCGGATATAATTACTGAGGGGGTTACAATGAACACTTATATTCCCGCACAATTTTCTTTTCTAAATCTAATGGAATTATCAAAACAACCAAAATTCAGTCCAAGCAGCCCCAAAATAGGTCTGGACAAAAATTACCAACACTTTGAGAACAAAATACAATTTTATTATTTCAATCCATAAAACACCTTCTTTGTGTTAGATTTCACATGTTTTGATGATAACAAAGAATGGGTGTGAAAAAGACTTGATAAACATACAAGTTTGAACAAATAATGATAAAGCAAATCATCACTTAAAGTAAGCATTGGAGTAATAAAGAAAGGCCAAGAGAAAAAGCTAAGAAACTTCATCACTGGCAGAATCTTTAAAGGGCTACTCGAGTAAGAACTCGAGTAATGAGACAGAAACTTGAAGTAACCAGAGCATAGAACCTCAAGTAACTCATGGCCATATACATCACTCGAGGGACGACTCGAGTAATATGAAATGAAAAGAAGAGTTACTCGAGTCCACATTCGAGTAACCTGCCACAAAGAAATGAGTTGCTCTCGGCCTGCCAACATTACTCGAGTAAGTACTTAAGTAATCAGTAAAATCACTTCCAGTTGCTCTCGGCCTGCCAACGTTACTCGAGTAAGTACTCGAGTAATCACGGAAATCACTTCCAGTTGCTCTCAGCCTGCCAATGTTACTCGAGTCAGTACTCGAGTCCCCTGCTTCAAGAAATATGTTGCTCTCGGCATTCCAATCCTGCCAACGTTATTCGAGGAGCAACTCGAGTAAATCACTGTGGTAAACAAAACTTGAAGGTAACACTCGATTAATCTGAAATATTCTAATCACACTTCACTCGAGGCACCACTCAAGTATGCAGGTATTAAATTGTTCTATGTGAAAGACTTTACTCGAGTTAGTAATCGAGTGATCTATAGAGTTATATACAATGCACTTGAAGTATTTACCTGAGTAAGCTATGCAGAAAATAGATGTTCACTCGAGGCGGTACTCGAGTAAATAGGTAAGCAAAACTTGAAGTGCTCTCGGCCTGAAATCCTGCCAACATTACTGGAGTGAAGCATCGAGTAACCTGTGAAGAAAATTATAGTATACTCAAGTAAGTACTCAAGTAAACAGGTATTTCTAAAGTTTGTAAATTTGTTTACTCCATGCACTACCCGAGTAATGTGATGTTCATTTATTGACTTGCTGTCTATCAATATTTTCATGAAGATACTCAAGTAGCTACTCGAGTAAGAAAAACCAGAAAGTCAGAAATCATTCCAACTTTCATTGATTTGTTTCCTATGTGGTTAACCTTTCATTATGTTAGTATTCTTAGCATGTTCACAGATAAATAATGAAGAGATCTTACCAAATAAGGAAAAGTCAAATGTAACGCTCAAATGCTACCTACCGCCACCTACCGCAAATGGATATTTTTCAAAAACTGGAAAAGTCAACAGTGGCTGTGCACACTCTAATGGGCGAGAAGAAAATGTTCCAATGGTCATTATCAACACATCTATATATATGGGAACATCCAACAGAGATAAAAACAAGAACACACACGAACGCATTATCAACTTAACGTTCAATACTCTGTTTTTACACATACTTGTAATTTTGTACTTCAGTGATTCTTATTCACTTTGTAAGAGAGATATTTCATTCAAACTCAATATTTGTTATTGAGGTAACTTAAGGTTGTGGAACCTTGAGTTGGGATTGGATTATAACTTGTAAGGGGGAGCGAGTGTCCAGGCGAAGGAACTTACTTGTACTGAGGTGCCAAGAACCCACTGAATCTTGGAAATCATAGTGAAACTCTCAGAGATGCTCTGAGGACTAGACGTAGGTCAAATTGGTTTTGGCCGAGCCAGTATAAATCCCGGTGTACACTTTGGTGATATTTCTCCTTACTCTTGACTGCTTTATATTCATCGTCAAGTTTTATATTTGCAACGAAATTTTTAGTATCATCCAATTCACCCCCTCTTGGGTGAAATGCTTGCTCTAACATTTGGTATCAGAGCATAGGCCTTCTTGTTAAGGTATAACAACCTAAGAAAGATCCAATGGCAAGCATGGGTGAAGGAATTCTTCCTAACGGAGCATCCATCACTAGACCTCCAGGTTTCAGTGTCAAACACTTATCTTTCTGGAAAGCAAAGTTCAGAGTATTCGTAATGGCTACCGAATATAGGCTATGGGATGTGACTGAGAGTGGAAACTATCAACCTACAAAGATTGTAGGTTCTCAAAAACTTCCCAAGACGCCAGCGGAATATGATGAGAATGACAAGAAACTTATCACTCTCAACAGCAAGGCAATTCTGATGATACAAAGTGCTTTGAGTCAAAGTGAATACTTCAGAATTTTCATACTTCCAACAGCAAAGCAAATGTGGGAAGCTCTGGAAATAGCTCATGAAGGAACTTTGGGAATAAAGGAGAATTGTATCAACACCTTGGTCATTGAATTCAATCTACTTTGAATGAAATCAGGTGAGTCAATATCTGAATTTGAACTTAGATATACTTATCTTGTTAATCAACTTGCAGCACTTGGGAAAGTCTATGATCAACATGCCCAAGTACGAAAGATTTGGAATATTTTTTCTAAAGAGTGGGAGGCCAAAGTCACTGCGATAGAAGAAGCAAAACGAGAATCAATGAGATCAATTGCTTCTCTATTTGGAAGTCTTTCTGAATATGAAAGTAAACTAAAGTTCAAACGGGAACTAGATGACATCGGCGACAAGAAGAAGAGAGGCTTAGCACTAAAAACAAAAGAAGAAAATCAAGATGAGGATGAGGAGTTTGACGATGATGAAATGGGCCAAATCATAAAACGATTCAGAAAGTTCTACAAGAAAGGTCAAGGATTCAAACACTTTCAGAAAGAAGGAACTAGCAGCAAAGATCATATCATCTGCTACGAATGTGGAAAACCAGGACATATCAAATCAGAATGTCTAGAGCTGAACCAAAAGAGCAAAGATAAGAGAAAAGGAAAATTCTTCAACAAAAAGAAGGCCTTTGTATCTGCTAATGGGGTGATAGTTCCTCTGACAAAGAAAGTGATGAAGAAGAAGTAGCCAATATATGTCTCATTGCTCAAGAAGAAATAGAAGAAGAGGTAAATGATTCTGATCATACCTATGATGAATTACTTTATGAATATAATGCTTTACACTCTGAATTCATCAAAGTAGTTAAAGAATTAGTTATCTTCAAAAAGAAAAATAAAGTTCTTGAAATTGAACTTAAAGAAAGTTCAGAAAAGGATTGTGAAAATTGTTCTTCTTTGAAAAAGAAAAACACTGAACTCACAAAAACTCTTGAAAAATTTACTAAAGGAAGTGACACTACTACAAAAAGATTGAAAGGTGGCGCATATTTTGTGGCACTTCTTTAAAGAAGTGCCACAGCTGCTCATTTTTTATTTTATTTTATTTTTTTTTAAATTTTTGGGACCAGCTGTGGCGCCTGGTCCACCAGGCGCCACAGCTGGTGGGGACAATTGCCAGGCGCCACAATTGGCCAGCTGTGGCGCCTGGTGGACCAGGCGCCACAGCTGGTCACACCCAAAGGTGGCGCCTGCCTTGCCAGGCGCCACAATTGGGTCCTAAAAAAAAAATTAAATAGAAAAAAAAAGGGGCAACTGTGGCACTTCTTTAAAGAAGTGCCACAATTGGCTGAATAATGAATTTTTTCAACTCTCCCGCCAATCAGATTTCCCTCCTTTAACTTTACTTTTTATCTTTTCCCTCCCTTTTTCCTTTTTATTCCCTCTTCCTTAGCTCATGTTGACGCCTCTCCCCCGTAAAAGATATCACTTTCTCTTGCACAACAAAAACACACACTCGTCTTCTTCATTAAATTCTCTTGTCCCTTTTTCCATTTTGTTTCGTCTGTCCCCACTTTTGTTTCTAGTTGTTCCCTTTTCTTCATACTCTTTGTCTCTCTTCCTCTTTTGAACCCCACTACAGTTGATCCCTACTCCACTCCACAGCTCACATTTGCTCATCCTCGTCACTCAAGCTAGCGTCACCAACGTAAGAAGAAGATTGTTTCATTCTAGCTTGCTTTGTTTAAATTTTTTTAGTAATATTTTAATTTACTTAATCAGTTGTTGATGTACTGTGTTCACATATCAAGTTCTTGTATTGTGATATTTTTTATGTTAGCTTTGGAGAGTATTAATGTAAGAACATTATTGTTGAGGAAATGACAATAAATATATTGTTGTGTAAGAAAATTATTGTTGGGGAACTTGAATTTTAAATGTGAAAATTATATATATATATATATATATAATAGGTTGAAATATAAAATAGAAAGATTGAAAATTTGAGAGATGATAAACATGAAAGTAACTCATTATAAAATAAAGCTTCACAATCAGGAAGCAAAAAAAGGGCCACAGGAAAGAAAAGAAAAAGAAAACGCAAAAAAAAAAAAAAAAAATAAGGCCTTCTGTGGCGCCTGGCCAGCCAGGCGCCACAGGAGGCATCCCTCCTGTGGCGCCTGGTTGCCCAGGCGCCACAGGAAGGTAGCCTCCTGTGGCGCCTGGCTGACCAGGCGCCACAGGAAGGTAGCCTCCTGTGGCGCCTGGTTGGTCAGGCGCCACAGGAGGCTATTTAAAAAAAAAAAAATTAAATAGCTGTGGCGCTTCCAAGCGCCACAGCATTTTTTAGTAGCGTTAAGATAGGTGGCATTTCGCAAGCGCCACAGCTAATGCAATTATAAGCGCCACAGATTTGGTTTTTTGTAGTAGTGTGAGATGCTAAATATAATTTTAAAAGCTCAACGATTTGTAAATGACTGATCTGGTATTGGATATGATTCAAAATCAGATAGAAGGAAAGGTAGAAAGAAAGCAGGAGGTAAGTCATATTTGAATTATTTCTAGCATTCTGTGCATACATCAAATCCTTTTGCATTTTGTAATTACTGTAATAGAAAATGTCATTATACCTCTTCATGCATTCATAAGAAGAAAGGAACGATAATAACCTACAAATGGCTACCTAAAGGATCATATGTTTCGAAAATTTCTTGTACTAACCCAAAAGAACCCAAAAAGAAGTGGGTACCTAATACTTAATCGTATTTAATTGTAGATATGTCTCAAAGCATCAAAAAACAACAAGTGGTACATAGACAGTGGATGCTCTAGACATATGACTGGTGATTTTGAAAGTTTTACTAGATTGCTACCTAAAGAAGGTGGGAAGGTAAAATTTGGAGGAAATCAGACTTGAAGGATAATAGGAATTGGTGATATCAAAAATGACAAAGGCATACAAGTCAAAGATGTATACTATTTCGAAGGATTGTGCCATAACTTGCTGAGTGTGAGTCAAAGTGCACACAAAGACAACTGGGTAATATTTGACTCAGAGGAATGTCTAATTATCAATAAGAAATACTTACTACTTGATAAGAAGAATATCAAGGCTAAGCTCAGAGCAAAAAGGGAAGGTAACTGTTATACTCTAGATATTAGTAGAAATGAATCTGAAAACTGTTTTCTGAGTAATGCCGATGAAAGTTGGCTATGGCATAAGAGATTGGCTCATGTCAACATGCATCAACTAGGCAAACTACTCAAAAAAAATTTAGTTCTTGGATTACCTAAAGTAAATTTCAAAAATGATTTGATTTGTGATGCATGTCAAAAGGGTGAACAAACTAAATCATCTTTCAAATTGAAAAATGAGATTTCAACAAATAGACCACAACAATTATTGCATATGGATTTAGTTGGCCCAGCAAGAGTAAAGAGTCTTGGTGGCAACTTATATTCATTAGTCATTGTTGATGACTTCTCCAGATTTACATGGGTTATTTTTCTATCATCAAAGGATGAAACTTTTGAAGAATTTATTGTTTTTGCCAAGAAAGTGCAAAATGAGAAAGGTATGTCCATTGCAGGTATTAGGACAGATCATGGTGAAGAATTTGAAAATCAAGCCTTTGAAGAATATTGTGATACTAATGGCATTTATCACAATTTCTCTGCTCTAAGGACACGTCAACAAAATGGAGTCATGGAGCATAAAAATAGAGTGCTCACTGAAATGGCTAGAGGAATGTTAAATGAAAAGAACGTGTCTCAAGTTTTCTGGGTTGGTGCTATGAGCACAACATGCTATATTTCAAATAGAGCCTATATTAGAACAAAACTCGGAAAGACACCATACGAGCTGTACAAAGAAAGGAAGCCAAACATTGCTCATCTACACATCTTCGGATGTAAGTGTTTCATTCATAATAATGGTAAAGATAACTTAGGAAAATTTGATTCTAAAACTGATGAAGGAATTTTCCTAGGATATTCTAACCGAAGTAAAGCATATAGAGTTTTCAATAAAAGAACATGTGTTGTTGAAGAATCAATTCATATTGTATTTGATGAATTTGAATCCTCTGATAAAACCATTAATGAAGAGCAGGAAGATGTTTTAAATCAAGAAAATGGTCAATCTATTTCTAAATCTCTTATTCTAGAAGTTGATGAAACCAAGGAAAAAGAGCAGTCACTAGGACAACCTAGAGCCTGGAAATACAATAAAAGTCATCCCTTAGATGAAGTCATAGGAGACGTGAATGAAGGAATAAAAACTAGAAATAGAATTTTCATTGAAGTAAGTTTTTTTGCATTCATTTCTGAGATTAAACCTTCTAACATTGGTGAAGCCCTATCAGACAATGATTGGGTTATAGCAATGCAAGAATAACTAAATCAATTTGAAAGAAATTAAGTTTGGGATTTGGTACCCTGACCCAAGGATCATCCGATCATTGGCACTAAATGGATATTCAAGAACAAACTCGATGAATCCGCAATTATTGTCAGAAACAAGGCAAGATTGGTGGCCAAAGGCTATAATCAGGAAGAAGGGATTGATTATGAGGAAACGTATGCTCCAATGGCTAGATTGGAAGCTATACGCGTAGTCTTAGCCTTTGCATGCATCAAAGGATTCAAACTCTATCAAATGGATGTAAAGAGTTCATTTCTAAATGGCTACATTATGGAAGAAGTATACGTAGAGCAACCTCCAGGTTTTGAAGATGTAACCCAACCTGACCATATTTTCAAACTCAAAAAGGTTTTATATGATTTAAAACAAGCTCCTAGAGCATGGTACGAAAGGCTTAGTAAATTTCTTATTGATCAAGGTTTTGTATGAGGAAAAGTTGATACAACACTTTTTGCAAAACAAAAATGTGATGATATTTTAATTGTTCAACTATATGTTGATGACATTGTTTTTGGTGCTACTAATGAATCTCTGTGTAAGGAATTTTCTGATAAAATGCAGGGAGAGTTTGAGATGTCAATGATGGGAGAATTGAATTTCTTTCTCAGTTTGCAAATCAAACAAAGAAAGAATGGAATCTTCATATCTCAAACAAAGTACTTGAAAGAGCTATTGAAGAAGTATGGAATGGATGAAGCAAATGGAATGGACACACCTATGAGCCCAACTACGTTGCTTGATGCTGATGTCAAAAGGAAAGACTACAACATCACAAAATACAGAGGAATGATTGGATCATTACTCTATCTCACGGCAAGCAGACCGGACATCCAATTCAGTGTTGGCATATGTGCAAGACATCAATCAGCACCAAAGAAATCATATGCCGAAACTGTCAAACGAATCTTTAGATACCTTGCTGACACACCAGAATTGGGTCTGTGGTATCGCAAAGGAAGAAGTGAATATCTTGTTGCATATTCAGATTATGATCATGGAGGATACAAGACAGATAGGAAGAGCACCTGTGGACAATGTCAATTTCTTGGAGGATATCTTATATCATGGTTTAGCAAGAAACAAAATACAGTGTCTCTTTCATCAACGAAAGCCGAATATGTTGCAGCCTCAAGTTATTGTGCACAAGTGATATGGCTAAAACAACAACTACAAGATCTTATTATTTATCTCAAAGAAATACCAATCTATTGTGACAATACTAGTATGATAAGCTTGGCAAAGAATCCAGTTCAACATTCTAGAACCAAGCTTATCGATGTCAAACACCACTTTATCAGAGATCATGTCCAAAAGAAAGATGTGAAAGTGATATTCATTCCTACTCATATTCAACTAGCTGATATCTTCACCAAACCTCTTGCAAAAGATCAATTTCTATACATTAGAAGAGAATTAGGAATGGTAAATCCCAATGAATTGTAAGTTATTTCAGTTTTTTCATAATGTTAGATAATGTTATTTGATAATATTTTGATGATTACTAACTTAAGCATCGAAGTATGTAGAAACTTGTTTTGCAGGAAGATTGAAACTCAGTTTTAAGAAATAAAAATAGAGGTTATCAGAGGACACCATCACTAGAGTGCCAACTTCAAGTAATGTCTGACAGTGCAACATTACCTGAGGGACAACTTGAAGTAAAAGGGCACATTACTCGAGTGGGCACTCGAGTAATGGACTTCAAAACTGGCAGTAAAGTCTCAAGTCACATTGAATTTAAATCAAACAGCTCATTTGGTAGGACATGAACAATCAAGAGGAGAAAAGACAGGTTACCCGAGGGAAGCCTCGAGTAAACTTGAAGTTTACTCGAGTAAGGCCTCGAGCGACTGCAGGTCTAGATCATAAAATCGATGAGAATCAATTCAAATCTTTTCTAAAATGGCTGTCAAATGATCGAGGGAACATACATGGATAATTACAATATTATTCATGCCAGGTACGCAATTTAAATGAATTATTTTAAAATTTTCTATATGATCACTCGAGTAGGGACTCGAGTAAACTTGATAATTACTCGAGTAGGGCCTCGAGTAATGTCGGGTTCTAGGCCTTTATCAGTCATAAACTCGGTCATTTCCACAAAATCTCCTCGAGTGAATCACCCAGTCCTCTATCAAAAAGTTTTGACCATCTCTTCCTTGCTTGATTTCCGTCAAAACCCATCAAATCTTAGCTCCAAAAACTTCCTATTCTGCTTAGAATCACTCTGCCCTAACTCGCGACTTCTCACTCTGATTTTCTGAAATTTCTAATTTCTCTAAATCAAGAAGGTTAGAACCAAGAATCTTACTCCTACAGACTCTTCTAGATCTCGACAACCCTCTGACCCTCTTTCTTCTCCTCCTAGAAAGAGACAAAGCTCACTCATATATCAAAGGCCAAAGTTCAACCGAAACCATAACCTAAACCAAAGGAGAGAGATGTTGTGATCAAAGAGCCAGTGGCCACTAGAGCTTAATCAAAGAAAAGCACCTCAACTGGGAGAGGCAAAAGCACTAAGTCTCCTTCTCCTTTACCTTTTGATTCTTCCACTCCCTCTTTTACTCCAAAACCCTCCAAAAAGCCAAAGTATGATGTGAATGTTGCCAAAGCTATGGCTGGGATCCTTGATCAATTAGAGAAGGGCCAATCATCCAAAAAGCTAGAGTTGCCAGAAGAGAAAATTACTAAACCTCTAAAAGGGTTCAATGTCAACAAATTGGAGGAATCTCAAAAGTATCTCACACAGTTCTCAAGAAGGAAAGTCTGTAAGACTTACAATGTGGATCTCAAGATTCTTCAGGAGGTATTGAAGTATGACCTAAGTCCCTTCCTTGAACCTTTTATCCCTTGGCTGTCAATTAAACTTCCCTTTTATACTAAAATAGTCACTCATTTCTACTGCAACCTAGAAATCCTAGATGAACCTAATAGGACTTCTGTAGAGGAAGAAATGACCAAAATAGTTAGAGGCCAGAAAATCTTTATCTCACCCTCTAGGATCAATATTTGGTTAGGAATAGAAAGCCCCCTGATGACATCTATTCCAAGCTTTAACCTAACCAGATTTTCACTGTCCTCAGACCTGGTGAGCTAGTGGGTCATCTTAACTTCAAACCAAGTGACATGTGTGACCATCACAGGGTTCTTTGGTATATTTACTCTAGATCCCTTGTGAACAAAGCCAATAACTACACCCATTTCTCTGACCGGGACTATAGGTGGTTTTCTTCTCTACTCCTGAAGGAATAAAAAGACTTGGGAGAATACATCTTCTCTGAGATGCAGAGGTATAAAATAGAAGGGAAAGCAACTACTCCTATGCCATATCCTAATATCATTTCTCTTATTCTGAAGAAAAATAAGATATGGTATTTGGAGAATAAGGAGCCCATTGAGAGGATCACTCCAATCGGAAGAAACCAGATTAGGAAGCTTAATGTTGAGATTCCTCTCAAGGGTCCTCTGGAGTCAGGCCCCAAGAAGAAGAAGAAGAAGAAGATTGAGACTAAAACGAGTAAAATGGATGACACACAGTCTTCTACTCCAGCTGGTACTACATCCTCACCCTCATTCCTCAATGCCACATTTCAACATTTCATGGAGAATATGCTAAAGGGATTTCATATCAACATTGAAAATACCAATACCGAGTTGATCACTCACATGAATGACAAGATGGCTAAATTAGTTGAGAGGATGGACAAGAGGCACGAGGAGATATTAGTTGAGCAACGTGCCCAGGGTGAGACTCTGAGATTGATTCTTGCTAGACTGGACTTTATGGGTCCTGGACCTTCTGCTGATCCATCATCTGTTCCTGAGGCTTTCTTAACCCCAGAGAACATTCCGCCAGAGCATCATCATATTGAGGTTGAGCCAACTATCCCTGAGATGTCCTTTCCCAAACTTCCAGAGTTTAGCCCCTTGAACCAAGACCCTTTGCACTCAAAATCCCCATTATTCTTCCTAGAGATATTCTATGCTTAGTAGATGATCCTGAAACCAATGAGACTATCCACATCACCATTGAGGATTCACCTCCCAGAGTTCAGCCCGAACCCACACCTACACCTATTCCTTCCGCTACTCATACAGAGGAGATCTCTCCCTCATCCTCTGGTCATCATTCTCCAGGTGTCACAGAAGAGGTTGAGACCACCTCTGTTGTTGTATATCAGTCACCTCCAGTTCCTCCAAGAGTTGACATTTATATCCCTCTACTCAATCTTCCTGAACCAGAATCTTCCAGCTCCTCTTTTGATTTTTCTAGTTCAGATGGCTCCTTGGTCCTTCCTGTCAAGCCTATAACTGTAGTCAAGCCTTCCAGTCCTCCACTTGATTGATGAAGACAAAAAGGGGGAGAAGAGCTTGAGTGATTTTATGGTTGACTGAGCTTCTTTCATTTTTAGTATATGGATGTACATGGGATTTAGGGAGCTTTTCATATTTGTAATTTAGTAATGCAATTCTAGTTCAATTTCAATTCAAGTGCATTTAAGTTTTTAAGTTATATTACATTATGGGACTAATGAGTTTATTATGTATGCAAGGTGAATATGTTATATGTTAAAAACTTTCCAAAACACTTTGAATTGACACTTAACAATTTATTTCAAAAAGGATTTCAAAGTTACAATTGATTTCAAGAAGTGTTTATTTGAGAACTCAATTTTAAAAACTTTGTTCAAAATCACCTAGTTTTGTCATCATCAAAAAGGGGGAGAATGTTAGATCTCACATGTTTTGATGATAACAAAGAATGCGTGTGAAAAAGACTTGATAAACAAATAAGTTTGAACAAAGTAATGATAAAGCAAATCATCACTTAAAGTAAGCACTGGAGTAATAAAGAAAGGCCAAGAGAAAAAGCTAAGAAACTTCATCACTGGCAGAATCTCTAAAGGGCTACTCGAGTAAGAACTCGAGTAATGAGACAGAAACTTGAAGTAACCAGAGCACAGAACCTCAAGTAACTCACGGCTAGATACATCACTCGAGGGACGACTCGAGTAATATGAAATGAAAAGAAGAGTTACTCGAGTCCACATTCGAGTAACCTGCCATAAGGAAATGAGTTGCTCTCGGCCTGCCAACGTTGCTCGAGTAAGTACTCGAGTAATGAGTAAAATCACTTCCAGTTGCTCTCGGCCTACCAACGTTACTCGAGTAATCAGGGAAATCACTTCCAGTTGTTCTTGGCCTGCCAACGTTACTCAAGTCAATACTCGAGTCCCCTGCTTCAAGAAATATGTTGCTCTCGGTATTCCAATCCTGCCAACGTTACTCGAGGAGCAACTCGAGTAAGTCACTATGGTAAACAAAACTTGAAGGTAACACTGGATTAATCTGAAATATTCTAATCACACTTCACTCGAAGAACCGCTCAAGCATGTAGGTATTAAATTGTTCTATGTGAAAGACTTTACAAGAGTCAGTAATCGAGTGATCTACAGAGTTATATACAATGCACTTGAAGTATCTACCCGAGTAAGCTATGTAGAAAATAGATGTTTACTCGAGGCGGTACTCGAGTAAATAGGTAAGCAAAACTTGAAGTGCTATCGGCCTCAAATCCTGCCAACATTACTGGAGTGAAGCATCGAGTAACCTGTACTCAAGTAAACAGGTATTTCCAAGGTTTGTAAATTTGTTTACTCTATACACTGCCCGAGTAATGTGATGTTCATTTATTGACTTGCTATCTATCAATATTTTCACGAAGATACTCTAGTAGCTACTCGAGTAAGCAAAACCAGAAAGTCAAAAATCATTCCAACGTTTATTGATTTGTTTCTTATGTGATTAACCCTTCATTGTATTAGTATTCTTAGCATGTTCACAGATAAACAATGAATAGATCTTACCAAATAAGGAAAGTCAAATGCTACCTACCGCCACCTACCGCAAACGGATATTTTTCAAAAACTGGAAAAGTCAACAGTGGCTGCGCACACTCTAACAGGTGAGAAGAAAATGTTCCAACGGTCATTATCAACACATCTATATATATGGGAACATCCAAACAGAGATAAAAACAAGAACACACATGAATACATTATCAAGTTAACGTTCAATACTCTATTTTTACACATACTTGTAATTCTGTACTTCAGTGATTCTTATTCACTCTGTAAGAGAGCTATTTCATTCAAACTCAATATTTGTTATTGAGGTAACTTAAGGTTATGGAACCTTGAGTTGGGATTGGATTACAACTTGTAAGGGGGAGCGAGTGTCCAGGCGAAGGAACTTGCTTGTACCTTGGTGCCAAGAACCCACTAAATCTTGGAAATCATAGTGAAACTCTCAGAGATGCTCTAAGGACTAGATGTAATATCCTGGATTGTGACCAAGGATTAGCAACTTCAAAGTAATGTAATTACTATTAATTGAGCACTTTTGAAGCATATATTGTGCATTGTGATAATCAGGGGAAAAACGGTAAATTTACTGACTGACTGGTTAGTTACCGATGAGAACACTCCTTATTAATCAAGATCAATGGCTAGGATTAAAAGAACAAGAGGTGGAATCTTGTGCATGTAAATCTATGTGAAATCATAGAAGGGAGAATAAGATGGTGCCAAGTGTCAAGATATGGACCATGGATGAGGTCAAAGTTTTCAAACTCATTCTCTCTTCCTCCCAAGTCGGCTAAGTACATAGAAAGAATGGAAATGTGATCATCTTCATCAATATCTCATTTCTCTCTCATCCTCCTCCATTTTTCACTGAACAAGCTAAGGAAAGAGAAAGAGAAAAGCTTGAGTTGAGGTAAGTGAACATCTCCATATGCTCAAATGTTCTCTACTAATGTTATGCAAAAAGTTGAGAGCTTTAAACCTATGGTTTCAGAATTTTCATTGGTGGTGGTTGAGAGATTGAGAATTTTGGCAAGTTGAAAAATTGAAGAATTGACTTTAGGAAGAAGAAGAAGAGGTAAGAATTAGAAGCACTTTGGTATGGTTGCTTTGATCATTGGTTGAGTCTTGAGGACTTTGGAATTTGCCCTGATTTTTGGTAAATTTTGAAAAGCATGACTTGGTTAGTGTTTAGTGTGGAAATTAGTGTCATAGAGTGTCTTTGTGCATTTGGAATTGGCTTGGAATTTTGGGTTGAAATGGATTGCAATGTGTGTGTTGATTGGAGATGTTAAGGTGACATGTGGTGATTGTGGTAGAACATGCTCATGGATAATGAATATGGTCATTTTGATGGCTCCAATATGTTCCTTGAGACAAATGGTGTGAAAATAGTATGCGATTTGAAATTAGGGACCACTGGAAACCAATTGGCAAAATCTGGAAAATCTGTCCAATGTAAGTCTGTTCTGGACAGTCAGATGGTGTGGACGTTTTGACTGGGTAAATGATGTTGAAAAATTATGAAACTTTCCAGTCTTAAATTTCACATCTCAAGCTTCAAAATGGACATAAATTTTGTGTCAGTTTGCTTTTTGAACTGGTAGTTTGAACTATCCAAAGTTTGGCATCAAAGCTGGACCCTATTTTGGTACAATGTTAGGTTTTGGTAAATCTGGACTTTTGTGGTGATTTCTAGTTATGGCCAATATTTTTCCTTGAAAGAGGACTTAAATAGCTTTCATTTGGCTTTAGAATCACCTTATTTCGATTTTTCCTGAATTAGTTATGATTTTTGGAAGTTCAGCCAAGAAACTGGATTTTCTTGGGCCACAGCCCAAATGTTTCTGAGCGTTTTTGGGCAGTTTTGGGCCGCAGCCCATGGATTTTTGGGCCGTGGCCTGCCCCCAAAAACCTGTGTTTTGCACTTGTAAAGGTGGTTCTTGGTGTAGCTTTTCCCAACCCTTTAGGCATATGTTTAGACCTAGAATAGACACCTAAAGAGTTCTAATGATAACCAACTTAAAGTATTATAGAGAAAAGAACTTGGGAAAGAGATTGATGGGTTGTCCCTAATTTGGTTTACAGGATTTGATATTTGCCGTCCTCGTGAGCCCGCAGTGCCAAGAAACGTCGGGAAAGGATCAGGTAGTGACTCTCTCTCTTATACTATGTATAATGCTCTGTATGTGTGCGTTATCACTGTTATGTGATGATTCTTTGATGCTGCTGCGATTACAACTGGTGATAGCTATCGTTTACAGTGCAAGCTGTCGTTTACAGCGCAAGCTGTCGTTTACAGCGTAAGCTGTCCTGATTATTATTACAGCGAGAGCTGTCGTATTGTGCATACAGCCGTGAGTGTTGTCGTTTGTGGTGAAAACCATGTATCTTTGAGATTGCTGCTGCTATTGCTGGTTGTGATATATATACATGCTTTGTGTTATGCATTGTGTGAGTGGTTTGTTACTACTGGGATTCGCTCGAATCTCATTCTTTCTTATGACTAACATTTCAGACAGGGCGTGTGGCTCAAGGGAGAGGCGGCCAACCCGGAGCACTTAGGATCTTTAGTGATACTAAGGATTTTTGAGATGTTGGTTATCTATTTTAAACTCGGGATTACTGTATAGTTTGAATTAGGAATATTATATTCGATTTTGGTTGTATAATTCCCCAGTGGATACTTATAAACATCAGGTTATATGTATAGAACCCGGGAGTTGCCGGGGATTTGGTTATACACTCTGATCTGATTGAATGTATATTAACTGGACAGGTAATTATATTCGAATATTGAAATTGAGACCAGGATGGGAAAAAGAGTTTTGAAAGTTTTGCGAAAATTTTACTGTGAGACTGAAAGTTTAAAACGAGGTTAAAGCATCCAATGGTCTCTAATCCAATTTAAATATGCATTATCGAATTATAATTACGTGTTTAAAAGCAGGGGGTTACACTAGACGTAGGTCAAAGTGGTTGTGGCTGAACCAGTATAACTCCAGGTGTACACTTCGGTGATATTTCTCCTTATTCTTTACTGCTTTATATTCACCGTCAAGTTTTATATTTGCAACAAAATTTTAAGTATCACCCAATTCACCCCCCCTCTTGGGTAAAATGCTTGCTCTAACACTTTGCACCTCTAATAAGTTGTTTAATCACTTAATTTCACTTTCCATTTGATTAGTGTGAATTTGGTTAGCATAACCCCCTTAGGGTTTTAGCATCCCAAATTACAAAATCCAACCAAACAATCCAATAAATCAACCAAATTATCAACAACATGCAAGAATCAATAAGATAAGACAAGTTTCCAAGCTTACCTTGATTTCTTCTTCTTTCTCTCTCTAAATTGTGGCTTTCTCTCTTATTTTCTTCTTGATTTTGCCTTGCTACAAGTGAGATTCATGAAAGAATACGGATTACAAGGTGTTTCCATGAATTTTAATTGCATAATACTTGAATTCCACAACTACATACCTTGATTTTACCTTCTTGAACCCTAGCCCTTCTCTCTTGTTCTATATGATCTTCAATCTCTTTCTCTCTCTTTCTCTCTTGTGTTTGACCTATATGAGCTTAAAGAAAGAGATGATAAGCCTTTAAAATATCCAACTCCACCTCCTTGAAGAATTATTATTTAATTGGGAATTTCGCACATGTTTTCTCTTTCTTCATATGGCTTTATCCAATTTTAATTCCACATAATTGTTTCTCTTTCTTCTTGACTAAATGGAGTAGATGAAGGCTTCCAAATGAACCAAATAGCTTTTTTAGTTGCTTCATCCATTTCCCTACAATAAATGACAAGATGAACATTTATTATAAGATTAACTATTGACTTTTCAAACTTTAGCTTTTTGCTTGATTTCATTCCTTCAACTTGGCCTTTGTATTTAATCATTAATTCCCTTTGCTTTTTACCTACAAAGTGATGTAAATAAAGGCCCTCCAATTAACCAAGTTGGCTTCTTCAGTTATCCTCTTGGAAGTTACTTGCAATGGCCATTTATGACAAGTTTACTTTTGACTTTTCAACTTGATCTTTACTCGGCTACAATATATTCATCTTGTCATATTTCAATTGCCACCATTGATTCTTTCCCCTCCTCTTATCCTTTTGGACGTCTTACTTGGCTACAATTAAAGGGAAAAATATGGGTTTTTAATTTTTATTAGCCAAATGACTATTTTGCCCATATAATTTTTCCATTACCTTTTCAATTTCGTACATAGTCTAAAAGCTTACAGAAATTTCATCAAACTTTGAAAATTCATATCTTTATTTATAGATATCCAATTGCAATGGTTCTAAGGGTCAGTTACCCTCATTAAGTTTATTTTTAAGGAAAAATATTTCCTTTAGCCAACTGAACGCTCAACATTCCAGAAATGCTATGTATTGGACACTGTCACATAAACTTGCTAGTTTCACTTGGCTAACTTTAAAAATGCATAACTCTTTGTGTACAACTCCAAATGACTTATATGACCTATCAAATTAAAGCTTGATAAATCTACTTTTATTTTGGAAATGTTCACATTTATTGGACATCATTTGGTTATTTGAAACCATCACACAACTAGATTGCCATGCAGGAAAACACACTAGCAACAAATCCACATTTTACAATTTGTGTTCCTAACTCAATAATGTTGTGTGCGACCACTATATGCATTTTTTGGTCATTTCATGTGCTTGATAATTCACCATTTTATTGCCTTTAATATAAGGAATTTTGATGATTGAAATTTGGGATGTCTCAAAAGTTATACTACCTTTTGGACTTGTGTCCTCTTCTGTACCTTTTCTTCCAACCATTGCAGTTATTTGGAAATTCTTTTATTCTTCTTCCTTGCCATCTCATGGCCCTAGGTACATAACCATACATTATAGCCATGATAAATGAAGATCCAATGTGTCTATATGGGCTTTCAACAACTTTAAGGGCCTAATTCTAACCCTTGGAGTTCCTCATTATTGCATTTGTGCCATTAAGTCTTAAATTCACATAAGACATAAAGCTGGCAGATTTTTCACTGTATTTTAAAAAATCATAACTAATTCTACAAACCTCCAATTGGGTTGGTTCATAGCTCAATGTGATCCTTATTATGTCCACTTTAAGGGAAAAATAGTTAGCACTGCCATTTACACACACACATTCCAAAATTCTCAATTATTCACTTCTATCACAAAATTTTGCCCAAAATTAATGCCCAACTTCCAACATTCATAACCATTTGTGTACTTATCCAATTATTACAAATTAGCCATCAAATTAAAGCTTGTTAGGTCTACATTATTTCTAGAAAATTTAGTGGACATTGGAATTCATTTGGCTGACGAAAACATGTCACAGTCAGTCTGCCACAATTTTCTTTCCATAATCATTATCAGATTTTAAAAATTCATATATCTCAATCTACTTGTCCAAATGATACATTTCATAGATCCAAATAAAGCTATTTAAGTATATTTTCAGGGAAAAATATCACCATCTTGCAATTATAGCCGTAAAATTCCCAGAAACTTGTCAAACCCTATCTGTTCCAAAACTTGTTCCAGAAAGATGGCTTAAATTTGAAAAATCATAATTTTAAATTCACTAATCCAAAAATTAGATTCTACCCAAAAAATTAAAGTACGGGATGTCTACTTTAATCCTATAAAATTATATTACATTTGGACCAAGTTTGGCAGATCAAAAACATGCCACAACATCGCTGCCTTCGAGAATATAAAATCTGGCAACACTACTCTTAAGTTCCAAATTTGTGATTTCTTATTTCTAATTCTTATTTAACACCATTTACAAAACCAAAACACAATAAACTTTAAAAAGGAAAAGTAATGATAAGGAAGTAATTAGTTACCTTATTGATGCAGTAATAACATGTTGCCACATGGCACATGCCTACACAAACAAGACCAAGTCAACATAACCCCCTCTCTTTTTGTTCTATGAATTTGGCCAAGTAAAAGCAGAGGAAGGAAAGAGAAAGCTTATAGTATTAAATTCATGAAGAGTCATTATTTACTCCAATTCTATTAACATAACATAGATTATGTTATTTCTCGACCTATTCCTTAATCTTGTCCCTGCATTTTTGTCTCCCAAATCTGTTCATAAGATCAAATTATAAATTCCATTTTTGCTTACATATGGCAACATTTATTAAATTGCCATTGGGTTTTTTATTTAATTCCTTTCTTCCCTAAAACACCCTTCCTTCTCTATTTTGGACTTATTTTAACCTTTATACAATATTTGTCTTCTCTCTTTAGTCCAATGCAAACTTACTGAATTTCAGGATATTACAATTAAGCTTGCTCTTTCCTTCCTCTTCTTTTACTTGACCAAATTCATAGAACAAAATGGGAGGGGACTGTGTTTACTTGGTCTTGTTTGTGTAGGCATTTTCCATGTGGCAACTTGTTGTGACTTCATCAATAGAGTAACTAATTACTTCCTTATCATTACTTTTCGTTTTTAAGGGAAAATCTTGTCCTTGCATTTTTGTCTCCCAAATATATTCTTGAGATCAAATTCTAAATTCCATTTTTGCCCTTACAAATTGCAACATTTATTAAATTGCCACTAGGTATTTTATTTAATTCCCTTCTTTCCTATAATACCCTTCCTTCTCCATTTTGGACTAATGTTAACCTTTGTACAATATTTGGCTTCTCTCTTTAGTCCAATCCTAACTTACTGAATTTTTTGATATTGCACTTAAAAAGCAAGAGT
Organism: Inga leiocalycina; assembly: GCA_963242795.1. Classification (NCBI taxonomy): domain Eukaryota; kingdom Viridiplantae; phylum Streptophyta; class Magnoliopsida; order Fabales; family Fabaceae; genus Inga; species Inga leiocalycina. The sequence goes on from OY725332.1 coordinate 35,652,191, forward strand.
AATGGTGAAGATGATTAAAGCAACAAACTCCTTCCCCTTATGTCAACAAAAACGTCCAAGGGCCAAAAGGAGAGAAGGAAAATTATTGGTTAAAGCGCAAAAGGCTTTTGGTCAACATTCTTTCCTTCCCTTTTATTGTGAAATTCGATCAACACAAGAAGCAAGAAGGGAAGAGTATAATTTCATGTGACCAAACCAACCTTTAGTTAATTAACTCACTTACTTTTTGCAAAAAGCCATATGATTTTGACAACCCACCATACTCTCCCAACTCACTCTCAATTTTCGCCAAACACTTAAAGGGATGATGATAATATTTAATGAACTCATTTCCCTAATTATTACACTCAAAAAGTCGGCCAAGAAGGAAAAAAAAGAGGAAAAAGAAGAGGAAAGAGAAAGTGTAATAGCCCAAAATTTGTACAAGAAATAAATATCCCAAAAGTGTAACCCCCTTTGATAATTAGGCTAGGTTTAACGTTTAAGTACATTTAATTATCGAATGAGAAATCCGGAACAAATAAAAACTTTTTAAAACACCTGTACAAATGGATCTCCAATCATTTCATTCATTAAAACAAATGGCCTATTTGGTCCGTTACATATACAATATCAGAGTAAGCACAATTCCCGACGTTCACCCGGGATAATAACATTAATCCAAAGGTTTGTACAGGGCATCATTGCCCATCTCAATATCCATACCGGGGATTACACAAAACTATACCACTACAATTCTATACAATATATTTACAATGATCCAAAATGATAACCAGTTCAATATAAACCAAAATATATAACTAAGACTACCGCCGGCAGTCCTAATCATCCTTTGCCACTTGCTTGCTTTTCGATCCACTTGCCCTGTCTAAAAATGTTATTTGGAAAGAATGAGATTCTAGAGAATCCCAGTAGCAACAGTTTATGAATATGATGCATATATACAAAGCAAGTCACATATATCATAATGCAGCAATCAATATTCGAGACTGGGCTTTCACCACGTTCCCTTCACTATATACGAGGTTGGGCTTACGCCACGCCCCATCACTTTATCAATATTCGAGTCCGGGCTTTCGCCACGTCCCCTTCACTTCCACTGTAATCGAGTCCGGGCTTTCGACACGTTCCCTTCACTTTCACTATAATCGAGTCCGGGCATTCGCCACGTCCTCTTCACTTTCACTGTATTCAATGACTAATGCAAACAAACAATGGAATCACATGATATAGGATAAAGTGTCACTACCTTTGTCTTTCCTTCCTTGAGCAGGCACAGGCCTTTTATGCTCCGGGCAGATATCAAATCCTAAAGTCATAATTAATGATGAAGCATTATTCTCTATTCCAATACTCAATTAACTCTTCAACACTTAGATTTGGTTATCAATAATGACCCTTAAGAAGCCACAAATGCCTCTAATAAAACCCCTAAAAGGTTGGGAAACAATAGGGTGAAGATCTCTTTTCAAAAGCTTAAAGTGCTGGAACACAGGGGTGGGCCGCAGCCGCCCTTCCTTGGTCTGCGGCCCAAATATGGTCAGAAGGCCGTGGGCTGCGGCCCGCCACTCATGAGCCGCGGCCCAAAAATTTCCTGACTCTGGTAAGAGGGCGAACCATTTCGTCTTTATCACTACAAATGATTCACCACGTCAATACCTTAGCCAATGTATACACATAATCCATAACATTTATCTCAATCCACAATTAGTAGAAATACTCATGTGTATACACAATAAGCACTTATCAATCAATAAGCTACCCTAAACTCAAGGATTAAGGTCAACTATGGAGCTATCCTAGCAAATCCTCACATTGCCAGGAACTATAGCTCTGATACCACAAATGTAACCCCCTTCACGCTAAGGCTGAGATTAGTTCGTAAAAACATAATTAATGTGGAATTAGAGACCGTAATAGATTTTGGGACTTAAACAAAGTCAATCTTCCCAAAATCATGGCTTGCAAAAACTTTTACAACATTTGTTCATGACGGTCTCATATTCACATTCCAATACTAAATGGCCTGTACAAGTTGATTTCATTCACAAATATCAGAGTATAAACAATTTCCAGACATACTCGGGTTCCATTCATTAAATAAGGGATTTACAAAGGCTCAAAGCCCACGATTCAATACCCTTAACTTGGAGATTACACAAAACTATACTATCAATCCCAATATATACAATTGTTTCCCAAAATTATCCCAAAAGATATACATATATGATAACCAATAAAACCAAATATACTTCTAAACCGGAGCACTATCCGCTCTTCGTCGCCCGCTTTCCCTTTGATCCTTCTGCCCTGTCTAAAACATGGTTTTTGGGAGAGTGAGATTCTAAGGAATCCCCGTAGTAACAAATCAATCATATAATGTACAATAATAGTGCATGTAAGCAAATCATTAACCACAACAAGCAACTACAACGGCAATTACAACGGCAATGGTTAGTATGACATATGTCATCCCTTACGATTGCTCATGCTGAATTGCTCACATTGCATTGCATCACAGCAATCCACACAATACATTTCACCACAGCTGGGATTCATATAATGCATTTCATACACAAGCCATACAGGCAAGATACACACAGCCCACGGTTGGATTCATAAACGCCGCCCTACGGGTCGAATTCACAAATATCCATGTCGATTACGACGGCAGTTCAACGGCCGACCTAGAGATGACCACCGTCAATCCCTACACGGCTCACGCTGACCTGCTCACGCCGTAATAGACCATGGCACACATTTAACAAATTCAATGATAAGTTATGCATGCCAAAACATCATACATAATATGAGAGAAGAGTCACTACCTTGATCCTTCCGGGCGTGTCCTAGCGCCGGTCTCTCCCGAGGAAGGCAAATGTCAAATGCTATATTCATAATTAGGGACGAAGAGTTATATTCTATTCCAAGACTTAATTAACTTGAAACACTTAGTTTTGGTTATCATAATTGACTCTTAAGAGGCCCCAAATGCCTCTAATAAAAGCCCTAAAAGGTTGGGAAACAATAGGTTAAAGATCCCCTTTCGATAACACAAAGTGCCAAAACACAGGGTTGGGCAGCGGCCCACCATTACTTGGGCTGTGGCCCAAACATGGTCAGAAGGTCTTGGGCTGCGGCCCGCCACTCGTGGGCCGCGGCCCAAAACAGGCCAGAAAGGTTTGGGCCACGGCCCAGAAGTTTCCTGACTCTGGGCTGAACTTCGAAAAACCATAACTAATTCTAGAAAAATTGAAACGGAGTGATTCCAAAGCCAAATGAAAGGTATATAAGTCCTATTTCAAGGAAAAATACAGCCCTTCACTGGGAATCACTGCACAATTACAGAATCACCAAAAACTAACCACTACTCTAAAACAGAGTTCTGTTTCAATCCCAAACTTTGGACAATCATAACTCACAGAATACTCAACGAAATGAAATAAAATATATGTCCATTTTGAAGCTTGGTATGTGAACTTTAAGACTGGAAAGTTTCAGAATTTTCCAATACCATTTGGTCACTTAAAACGCTCGTGTAAGCTGACAGAGAAAAATAGAGCTTAACCAAAACAGATTTTCCAACTTTTCCCAAGTGATTCAAATGAACCCAAAATCAATAATCAAGCTCATTCCCACAGAAAATCGCTCAAGGGATCCAATGGGAATGTCAAAATCACCAAAATCCTATTCCATTATCATGCTTTGGTTTTGGGTAACATTGAACACTAAACTTCCAAAATCTCCAAACTTAACAATTTCAAACCCAATCAATTCTATCTATCCAAAATGCATTCCAAACATACAAATTCCATACCAAACATATACTAAACTCTTAATGGCCCTCATTTTCGAAAATGGCCCCAAAATTCCAGAAAATTCAAAGTATTTCAAATGGTATGAAACTTAGATAGAAAGATAGGTCTCACTCACCTTATCAACTTCTCCAAAGAGAGTTCTTGATTCACCACTTCTCAAATTTTCGTGTGGCACAAATCACAACCAAATGACCAAACTACACACACCAAAATGAAGCCCATTACTCAAGGATCAACATTTGTGAATGGAGTTTGAGCAAAGGAGATCATTTACTTACCCAAAGATCAAGCTTTCTTCCTTCCCTTGCCTTCAACAATGGAGAAAGAGAGAGAAGAGAGAAATGAGAGAGGGAGCACGAGAGAGAGAGAGAGATGGAGAGATGGAGTGAGAGAGAGAAAAGAGAAAAAGTGTTCCCTTGTCCTCATATGATCTCATCCAATGGCTACCACAATGTCACATGTCAGCATCTCCTTCATTCCCTCACTAAGCTCACACAAGCTAAGCACACTGGATCCCGACCCACGGTCAAGGAATCACCACCCTTGATCTTAAATACCACACATATGCACTAGTATTTCCAATTTCCACTAATTATGACATTAATTAATATTGTCATAAAATACATAATAATCCCAATTAAATTCATAATTATCCATAATAATCATGATTAACCCATAATTAAAAATTGGGATATTACAATTCTCCCCCTGTTCAATAAATTTCGCCCTCAAAATTTGTTACACATCATGGGGCATAAAATCAGGAAATCTTTTCCTTATGTCCGCTTCTGCCTCCCAAGTGGCTTCCCTTGGAGACATACCCTTCCAGACCACCTTCACGAATGGTAAGCTTCGATGCCTGAGCTTCCTCTCTTCTCGATCAATGATTCTCTCTGGCTCTACCGCATAAGTGAAATTATCTTGCAACTCAACCTCTTCATACTCAATGATATGCTTAGGGTCTGGTTGGTACTTCTTGAGCTGCGAGACATGGAATACATCATGCAATCTGCTTAAACTCGGGGGTAGGCTATCCGATATGCCACCGGCCCGATTCTTGCCAGAATCTCAAATGGACCAATGTATCTCGGACTCAGCTTCTTCCGCTTGATCGCTCTCCCGATGCCTGTGACCAGAGACACTCTCAAGAAAACATGATCCCCCACTTCAAACTCAAGAGGTCTTCTCTTATCAGCATAGCTCTTCTGACGACTCTGTGCTGTAAGGAGCCTCTTCCTGATAACTCGGATATGCTCAGCGGTTTGGTCAACAAGATCCAGCCCATACAACTTCCTCTCAGACAACTCTGACCAGCACAACGGTGACTGGTACTTTCTCCCATACAGTGCTTCATACGGAGCCATTTGAATGCTCGCATGGTAACTGTTGTTATAAGCAAACTCAGCCAATAGAAGATAGTAGTCCCACTTTCCTTTGAAGTCTAGGACACATGCTCTCAGCATATCTTCTAAAGTCTGGATAGTCCTCTCTGACTGTCCGTCTGTCTGAGGATGGTAAGCCGTGCTAAACCTCAATTGAGTACCCATAGCTTCGTGTAGAGCCTTCCAGAATCTCGAAGTAAACCGAGGATCTCTATCAGAGATTATATTCTTCGGTGTACCATGGAGTCTCACAATCTCTTTGATATAGATCTCAGCCAGCCTATCAGGAGAATAGCTAGCGTTAATAGGTATAAAGTGCGCAGACTTCGTAAGTCGATCAACAATCACCCGAATTGCATGTAGTTCTTGATCTTGGGTAGACCCACCACTAGATCCATGGTAACACTCTCCCACTTCCATTCTGGAATTTCTGGACTCTGAAGCAAACCTGGCGGTCTCTGGTGCTCAATCTTCACCTTTTGACAGGTAAGACACCGCGCCACATACTTTGTCACATCACCCTTCAACCCTGGCCACCAATACATAGACTTTAAGTTGTGATACATCTTGGTCATACCGGGGTGAAGAGTATACTGACTCTTATGAGCCTCATCAAAAATTCTCAATCTCAACTCCGCCTTCAGTGGTACATAGATTCTCTTCTGATAACGCACCAGTCCACTTGGTGACAAGTCATAGTCTCAAGTCTCCCCTCGCTCAATCCTAGCTCGGATTGACTGGGCTAGCTCATCATGCATTTGAGCCTCTTCAATTTCAATCCTCAGGTCATTCTCCCCTTGGACCACACCATAACTGGCACACAGGATTTCCTTCGAGAGATTCAAATCCCAAAAATCCTCTATCAGTTTCCATTCCTGGATCATCATTGTTGCCACTAGCACCGCCTTCCGACTCAAAGCATCCACGACGACATTAGCCTTACCCGAATGATATTTGATCTCCAGACTATAGTCTTTCAGCAACTCCATCCACCGATGCTGTCTCATGTTCAACTCTTTTTGATCATACAGATATTTGAGACTTTTGTGGTCGCAGTACAGTTCCACAGTTACACCGTACAGGTAATAACGCCAGATTTTCAATGCAAACACAATTGCTGCAAGCTCCAGATCATGAGTGGGGTAGTTCATCTATACGGTTTCAGCTGTCGAGAGGCATAGGCCACCACACGTCCCTGCTGCATCAGGACACACCCTAACCCCTGCTTACTCACGTCACTGTACACGACGTAATCCTCACTGGGATCAGGTATAATCAACACTGGTGCCGTAGTCAATCTCTCCTACAGCTCAGTGAAACTCTGCTCACAACGTTCATCCCACAAAAACGGTTGATCCTTCCTCGTGAGCTTGGTCATCGGCAATGCAATACGTGAGAAGTTCTGAATGAACCTCCAGTAATAACCAGCAAGACCCAGAAAGCTGCGAATCTCAGAAACAGTTTCTGGTCTTTTCCATTCAAGTACTGCTTCCACCTTACTGGGATCCACCGATACCCCTTCTCGAAAGATCACATGGCCAAGGAACTTCACTTCTGTAAGCCAAAACTCACATTTGCTCAGTTTGGCATAGAGTTGCTTTTCTCACAGAATTCACAACACGATTCTCAGATGTTGCTCATGATCCTCCCTACTCTTAGAATAGATCAAGATGTCATCGATAAACACAACCACGAACTGGTCAAGATACTGTCAGAAGATGCGATTCATATAATCCATGAATACCGTCGGTGCATTCGTCAAACCGAAGGGCATCACAAGGAACTCATAGTGCCCATATCTCGTTCTGAAAGCAGTCTTCGGAATGTCCGCTGCCTTTACACGCAACTGATGATATCCCGACCTTAGATCAATTTTGGAGAATACGCACGAGCCAGACAATTGATCTAATAGGTTATCAATCCTTGGGAGTGGGTACTTATTCTTAACAGTTACCTTGTTAAGTTCTCGATAATCGATACAAAGCCTCAAGCTTCCATCTTTCTTTTTCACAAATAACACCGGAGCTCCCTACGGCGATACACTGGGTCTGATGAATCCTTTCTCAAGCAATTCTTCAATTTGCTTCTTCAACTCCGCCATTTCATTTGGGGCCATACGATATGGGGCTTTCGATATCGAACCAGCTCCAGGCACAATCTCAATTGGAAATTCCACTTCCCTTTCCGGAGGCAATCCACTAAGATCGTCTGGAAATACCTCAGGGAATTCATTTACCACAGGTATACTCTCTAGAGCTTCACCTGACTCTCCCTGAATAGAGAAGAACACCATATACCCTTGGCATCCTTTCTCAAGAAATTTCTCAGCTTTAGCCGTTGAAAGTAAATTCAAACTGGCATTTACATTGCTATCCCGCTGTGCACTACGGAAAGTAATCCTCTTATTACCACAATCGAACAATACATCATTTGCTGTCAACCAGTCAAAGCCCAAAATGACTTCCAATTGTTGAAGTGGCAAACAAATCAAATCAACTACCGATTCACGACCCTCAACAACTATCACACAATTTAAACAGGCTTCGGCCGCCACGACCTTGACACCCATCGTCGTCGACACAACCAAATCAAATGGTAGTCTATGCATATGCAATCCCAGGCGCTTTACACAGTCATAAGCTATGAACGAATGACTTGCACCCAAGTCGAACAAAGTATCTAACTTATTATCACCAAGAAGAATTTTACCTTGGATCAATTCAGGCGACTTCCGGGCTTCCTCATGTGTCATCGCGAACACTCGACCCTGATTCCTGGGCCTTTGCTCTGCCGGCTGTAATCAGAGATCACGTGCTCGTGAGGGTGTCTCTGAGTACAAGTAATGATAAAGTGATTGAAAGAAAGAAATTGAACCATGAAGGGTTGGTCCGCTGAAATTCTTGAGTGAATCGGACCTACAGTGTATTGTTGATACAAGTGGTTTTAAAGGATTATCCTAATGGGAAGCAAATCGAGGAACGGAAGCCGTTATGAAGAGGCGTCCAGAGTTTATGTTCTAAGTGGAGTATCAAATTTTGGGGACAAAATTTATTGAACGGGGGGAGAATTGTAACGCCCCAATTTTTGATTAAGGCCTAATGATAATTATTGAGGATAATTATCGGATTAAAGTTAAATTAATGTATATTGGTGACAATATTATTTAATATGTCATAATTGTTGGGAAATTGAAAGAATGAAATTGTTTGGCTATTAGTTAGTGATTAATAGAGAAAATTAATTACTAGCTAAAAGAGAAATGAGAGAGGGAGCACGAGAGAGAGAAAGAGATGGAGAGATGGAGTGAGAAAGAGAAAAGAGAAAAAGTGTTCCCTTGTCCTCATATGATCTCATCCAATGGCCACCACAATGTCACATGTCAGCATCTCCTTCATTCCCTCAATAAGCTCACACAAGCTAAGCACACTGGATCCCGACCCACGGTCAAGGAATCACCACCCTTGATCTTAAATACCACACATATGCACTAATATTTCCAATTTCCACTAATTATGACATTAATTAATATTGTCATAAAATACATAATAATCCCAATTAAATTCATAATTATCTATAATAATCATGATTAACCCATAATTAAAAATTGGGATATTACAAAAAGCAAGTGTAATTAATGTTAGAAATTGCTTTGGGAAATTTGTAAAGAAATTGTTCAATTAATAAAGGAAAATATGTAATTCCTTTAAGATGGGTCAAGCATGATATGAAGTAATTATGAAGCTCAAAAACAAAATTAATTCCATCCCAAATTGATTAAAATTTTTGTCACAGAGAGAAGAAAAAGGGAGATAAATAAGTTAGCTAAGCAACCATTAGTTAATTAGCTTCCTTGTGTACAAGAAGCTAAGAACCATTGGGTAATATATTTCCTCATTTCTCACCCTCTAATTTCGGTCAAGAAGGCATATTAGAAGAGGACATAATTGCTTTTTGTCCAATCAAAGGTTCATTTGGTTAAGGTAACCAAACTAGATTTCAAGAAGGGAAGTCAAAATGATTTACCCAAGTGGCCATTGCCTAATAAGCTTCCCCTTGTACATAAAGCTATAAACCATTGGACAAAGCTATTTCTTCTTTCCTCCCTCTCATTTTTGGCTGAAGTAAGGCCATTAAAGGAGAGAAAATGTCCACTTTAATTTAATCCTAATAAGGTTAATTAACCTAGTACAAGATCAAGAAGCAATCTACAAGTGACACCTCACTAACTTTCCCACTATCTTTAATTCATGGCCACACAATGGAAGAGGGAATAAGTGAATAAATCAATATCATTCCCTCATTTCCAGTAGCCCAAAGTCATCCAACTCAAGAAGAGGAAAGAAAAAAAAGAGCTTGAAGAACAAAGGAAAAGGTAAGAGCTTCAACCTTAATTTTCACCCTCTTCCTCACATTTCTACCTCAAATGTTCTTCATGAACATTGTTCCACTCATCCTAAGCTTTAACTCTATGGTTTTTGTTTTTGGAAACAAGGTGTCTTGAGTCATTTTCCAAAACCCAAAGTTGTAGAATTCATGAACCAAGCCTAGAAGAAGCAAGAGGTGAGTAAGGGCTTGCTTTTGAACCATAGATTATGTGGTCTGGTTGAGTCTTGTGATCTTTGGTTTGAAACCCTAATTTTTGGCCAGCTTTGATTATATAGGGTTTAATGGTGTTTTGATAATGAAAATGGTTAAATATAGGGTTAGATGATGCATATGGACTAGTTTTATGGAAAAATTTGGAAGCTTATGGATTGTTGTTTTTTCTTTGTTATTTTTTTCCATAATAAAACTAAGGGAAGGGGATTGATTTTGGTAATTTTAATGTCACCTATGGATTCATCATGAAAAATTGTGTGAGAATATGGTGTGGTTTTGAATTTGGATAAATTGGAAACGATGTTTGAAAATTGGAAGTTTGGTGTTGATGCTGCCAAAAATTTTGTTTCTGAAGCAGTCTGCTTTTGGTATGTTTTTCAATGACTAAACTTTATCTAATGACCCTAATATTTTCTAGAACATAAGTAGATATGTCAAGCTTTAATTTAACATATAATTTGCTCAATTTGGGTCAATATATTAAGGGTCAACATATTAAGAGTTATAAATTGTTAAAGTTAAGCAATGATTCTGGAAAGATAATTATGGTAGATTAGTTGTGACGTGTTTTTGTCTATCCAGATGAAATCTAATAGCCATGACATTTTCCAAAAATAAAGTAGACACAATAATTTTTAATTTGATGTGTAATTTGTAGCAGTTAGATAAGTACGCAAAAAGTTATGGTTGATTGAAGTTAAGTATTAATTCTAGACTAAAATTGGTGGCAGGAGGAATAATTGTGGAATTTTCTAGAATTAGTTATGATTTTTCAAAGTATAGAGGAAAATCTGCCAGTTTTATGTCTTATGCGAAATTTACAACATAATGGCCTACATGTAATAATTAAGGACTTTAAGGGTTAAAGTGAGGCACTTAAAGTTGTTGTTGGTTCATTAATTACACAAAGACCTTTAATTCATCTCCTAAATGATAACCAACCCAAGTGTCTTGAATTATTACAGAACTTGGATAAGTAATAACTCATCTGTAAATTATAATCTATAGGATTCGACATTTGCTCGAAGCAACCGAGGAATGGTAATTGAGGTCAGGAGTTGGAAATACTATCAGGTAGTAACTTGTCCCTCATATACAACATGTTATACTATATGTATGTCTGTACCAATGTGAATTTAAAGCATTCAAATGAAAAGGGCTCAGGCCTAGTAGAATATACCAATGCTATGGCAAGGGATGATTGTCCTTGAATTTACATAAACTTTATGCTATTTGCATATATAAAATTGGTGCTTACATTGTGAATTATCTCTGAATGTTGAATATGCTACTTGTATGATAACCTTGGTTGGCATGACATGTTTCATATAAGCATTTTATTTGAGGTGATATTTGTTACTATTGAGATTCTTTTGAATCTCACTCTTTCGAATAATATCATTTACAGCTCGAGCTGGTAGTTCAGCAAGGAAAAAGGTAACCATGAGCAAGTAAAGGGCAAAACCTAGAATTAAAGTCCTGTTGGTTATCTACTTTTGGATATCTGTACATGTTGTATATGTAAACGTGGTTAGTCTACTACTGGCAGTACCAGTAGATGTGTAAATGTATCCTATCGATACTGATGATGGATAGTGGCAATCAAGCACTTAGGGCTCATTAATTAATAACCTCAAAGTGGGTTTTGGTAGAAAACATTTTGGCAACACTATGATATTAAGAAATGAAAATAAAATGAATGGGCTATGCTAAACTCACAAACCAGTTTGTGACCACATTGAAAAAAGTTTTGAAAATTTTTTGAAAACCCACTTAAGTACAGGATGGGACCCTGTATTGAAGTCAGGACCCCAATAGTATGAAAAATGCTTTTGTTCTTTGGTTTAACTTCATGTCATGTTTTAAACTGTATAAACGTATGGCATTACATTAAGAAGAAAACTTGAAGAGCAAAGAAAAAGGTAAGTGATCTTGATCCATTTTCACCTTCAAGATCACCTTTCTAGCTCTAAGTGCCTTCACAAACATTGTTCCTCTTACTAAGAGCTACATTTCTATGGTTTTTGTTTCTCAAGGAAAGGTGTTTTGAGTTTCCAAGAAAGTGTTAAACTTAGAGAAATCAAGAAAGAGCCATAGCAAGGGAAAGAGGTAAGCTCAAGCTATGATTTTGAACCTAATATCTTGAGATTTGGTTAGGTTTTTGTCATGTTATGGTGCTGCTCTATTTTTTAGAAATGTTAACCTTAGGGTTTTGATGATGTTTAGAGCATGATCATGATATTAAATAAGGTTTAGTGATAATATATGATGAGTCTTGTGGTTGCGATTGCAAGAAACCAACTTGTGGTAAGTTAGGGTTTCATTCGACTAGGTGCAGAACTATAGGAAATAAATTTATTTTAGTAAATTTAAGGTTAAAACTGGATTCTCCATGCAAAATTGTATGGGGTTAAGGTATGGTTATGATTTTTGGGTGATTATGTAAGAAAACCTTAATTTTGTAACTTACGAATAGTGCTACTAGATTGCATTTTCTGGGAGACAGATTATTTGTAGCGAGATTTTGAATGCCCAAATCTTATCCAATGGCTGAGATATTTTACAAGTTGTTATAAGACATCCTAAACTTTAAACTGATATATATAATGCATTCATTGGATGTCTAGAAAGTAAGTTATGAATTTTCAAAGTTTTAATCATTGAATATGGAATGAATTCTGGACCAATGAGGTTGGTCAAGGATTTCTGGATTTTAGCCCTAACTATTGGCATTGGCTTATATTTTTACTTTAAAGAGGATTAAGAGAGCTTCACATAGGGCTTTGAATGACGTCAATTGGAGTTCTCTGGATTTAGTTGTGAATTTTGGAAGCTAAGTATTGAAAACTGGCAAACTAGGGTAACACCTGAATTTTAAAGTTCTTGAAAAGAACAAGTGACAATGAGACATACTTGGAGGAAAAGGGTTTGAGCCCCAGAGATGGAGACATTAGTAGCTGGTACGGATTCTTTTAAGGAGATAATGGGAACCTAGAGGTAGAAGAGATAGTACAAGATTCTGCTGCTAATTTTAGGGATTATGATATTGAGTTAGAGTTTGGTTTGGATCCTCACCCTATACTATAGGGATATATAAACGAGATATATGAAAAATCTAGGATTGATGATGATACCATGCTAGGAAAATATCTAGCATTTATAGAAGAGGTATCTATGTAATATTGGGATAGAGATATTTACAAGTTGCCGATGCCTGATGAAGTGTAGGTACGGACCACTTTGGGTTTCTTTCCCAAAACTGCCTTTTGGATTAGGAAGATGAATAAGATCATAAAGCATGGCCCTAATAGTTTAACTGCTTTCATTGAGCATATGTAAATGACTATATGTGGTGATTGTTATACTATTATAAACTTTCCCTGTAATGATATTGTAATCACTATTGTGTCTAGTGTAATATGATTATGTGGAATGATATATATTCTTGTTTTCTGCTGGTTTTGAAATTTAAGGAATATTTATATATATCTGATATGATATTAACAATGAATCATTCTCTTAATAATGAAAATAAGTGATAGTTAATGTGCAAGGAAGGAGAAGGACAGGACCAGGTAATGATGGAGAAAGAAATCCAGTTGATCCTATGCAACAAATAATGGGCATGCTATCTGAATAGAAGGCCATAATCTATGGGCTTAGGGAGGAGTTAAGAGAAGTTCAGAGCAGGTAGAATGAGGATAGGGAAAAAATAATGATGTATGGTAGGAAGAGATACAACAACAATGACAACAACACCCATAGCAGCAACAACAACAATAACAAGAGCAACAAGAATAGTTCCCAGGACCTTATAATGATCCTAATAAACTAGCTAGGGAAGTTGAAAAATCTACAATTCTGGATCACGAGATTTTGTAACCTCCAGTATTCAAAGGAAGGTTTGACCCTCATATGGCCAAAGCCTAAATTATTAGACTGGAGAAAATTCTCAAGGTGATGAAGTACCCATAGAAATGAAAGCTCAAATGGCCATCTACAAAATGGAAGGAGATGCTAATTGATGGTGGAAGAATACAGAGTTAATTCTATAGGCCCGGAATATTCCTATTACTTAGGACTTATTTCATGACAAGTTTAATGAAAACTACTTTCTAAGGTTAGTCATAATTGAAAAAGAGGCATAATTCTTGTCACTCAAAAGGCAAGTCATGAAACTTTTGATGAGTATCTATCTAAGTTCATCTGCCTATATATCTCGATATTCTTCCTATCAGAGATAAAGGGACGATGAGATCTGGAGTTCTGACATGCTGGTAAGAGGGTTAAAGCCAGAACTGAATAAGTAGTCAGTCTCCAAGTAATTGATTGTATTTAATCAAGATGTGCAGGTATGTCAAATTACCAAAAGTAATATGATAAACTTGTATTCGGCCAAAAATTGTGAAAATTTGTGGAAGTTCAAGCCCTGGGAATTCATCTTATAAGCAAAACAGCTCAGGGTTCTTGCCCAGAGGGGACAATAGAAGATTTTCTTAGCTAAAGAACCACAATTTTCAAGGACCTTCAGCACCACAACTATGCCCTCGCTATGGCAAACCACATGGTGGTAGACCTTGCACGAATGGTTAGATAATCTGTTATGTTTGTCAAAAGTTGGGCCATTATGCTAGTAATTGTAAACAATGACCAGCCGAGCCCATACTTATAAATCAAGGTAGGGTGTTCACCATGACACATGACGAGGAGCTAAAATCAACCAAGATGATCCAAGGTGCAATTCAACTCAATAGTAATGTAGTACAAGCATTTTTTGATTTTGGTACTAGCCATTCTTTTATTGCATTTAATTGTGCTAGATGCTTAGGCTCGAATATTCATGAACTACCATATAATTTGGTTGTGTCGATGTCTATAGGTATCAAAACTGCTATAACAAGTGCTTGTTTGAATTGTATGGTGAATGTTGAAGGACACCATTTTATGGTAGATTTAATCTGTCTGCCATTTCACAAACTTGAAGTTATACTAGGGCTTTGATTGGTTGACAACAAATAATTTGTTGTTAGACTGTGAAAATAAGAGGATTGAATATCTTTGCAAAAAGGAAATAGTGCAAATGATTACTTGAACTTTCTCTTAGTTGCTCAAGCTAAGAAATGTTTACATAAGGGATACCAAGGGCATTTTGCATTCTTCTCAATACAGGCTGAAGCAGAAACAACACTTGAGAATATACCTATACAGAATGGATTCCTTGAAGTATTTCAAGAAGACATAGAAGACTAACCGAGGGAAGGGAAGCAGAGTTTGCAATTGAAATCATGCCTGGAGCTGGACTAATATATAAATCCTCAAACATAATAGCTCCAAGAAATGGTGGAGTTAAAGAAGTAGATTGATGAGCTATGTGGAAAAAGGGTTTATATGACCCAGTGTCTCGCCATGGGGTGCTCTGGTGCTATTTGTTAACAAGAAAGATGAAAGCCTGAGATTATGTATCAATATAGAGAACTGAATAAGGAAACCGTCAATAATAAATATCCACTTCCTAAAATTGATGATCTCCTGGATCAGCTGTCTGGTTCCTATGTATTCTTAAAAATTGATATGAGGTCAGGATACCATCAATTACGAGTAAAAGCAGATAATGTGTCAAAGACTACTTTCCAAACCAAGTATGGGCAGTACTAATTTTTGGTAATGTCATTTGGACTGACCAATGCACCTATTGTATTCATAGATTAGATGAATTAGAAATTTTGACAATATCTAGGGCATTTTGTAGTGGTCTTTATTGATGACATTCTGATATACTCAAAAAATATAGAAGAGCATGAAGAGCACTTGAGAATAGTACAAGGAAACTTGAGGGAGAAGCAACTTTATGCAAAGTTGAGCAAATGTGAGTTTTGGCTTTCAGAGGTCAAAATTTTAGGACATGTTGTCTCATGGATAGGGTCTTGGTATATGCCAATAAAGTGGAAGCAATACTAAACTAGAAGAGGCCTGAAACTATCACAGAGATATGCAGTTTTCTTGGTCTAGCTGGTTATTATTGAAGGTTCATTTAGAACCTCTCTCGAGTTACCATGTAGTTGACAAAGCTACTTGAAATAATCAATTGTTTACATGGGATGATAAATGTGAAAGTAACTACTTAAAGCTGAAGGAGAGGCTAGCATCCATACCAGTGTTAATTGCTACAAATTTGAGTTTGATTTATATGGTCTACAATGATGTCAGTAAGTAGGGATTGAGATGTGTTTTAATGTGACAGGGCAAAGTGGCAACATATGCCTCTCGACAGCTGAAGCCTTATGAGATGAATTATCCCGCACATGATTTATAAGTTGTGGCAATTGTCTTTGCTTTGAAAATATGGTGGCATTATCTCTACGATACAACCTAGAACTGTACTACGGCCACACGAGTCTCAAAGATTTGCATGATCAAAAGAGTTGAACATGAGACAACGAAGATAGATGGAATTGATAAAAGATTACAACCTTTAAATCAGATACCATCTAAGTAAAGCGAATGTCATAGCTGATGCTTTGAGTTGAAAAATGGTGTAGATGAGAGTCATGATAAATCAAGAACAGAAACTGTTAGAAGGACTTAGAGATCTGAATTGGTCAAATAGGATACTTCTTAATAGTACAGTGTTAGTCAAGAAGAAATCAATCAAAGAACTGAAATTGAAGAAGCTCAGTACAGGATGAGTGAGCAAAGTCAATCAGGAGTAAGATTTAGCAAGGGGAAACTTAGGAGTATAATCTTTCCCTAGTAGACTGGTCAGATATAAGAAGAGAATATATGTTCCACTAAAGACTTAATTGAGACTGAAAATCTTAGAAGCACACCACCAGAGTAAGTATACTCTTTACTCAGGAGCAGTCAAGATGTATCACAGCCAAAAGTCTTTGTACTTGTGGCCAGGAATGAAAGGTGATGTAACCAAATACATTACATGTTGCCTCACATGTCAAAAAGTTAAAGTTGAATATCAAAGACCACAAGGACTTCTACAAAGTCCTAAGATTCCCAAGTGGAAAAGGGAGAGCATTACTATTGATCTTGTGATAGGATTACCCAGAAAAAGGAACTATTACGCAATATGGGTAATTTTTGACCAATTTACAAAGTCAACTCATTTCATAGCAATCAACGCTGCCTATTCTCCTGATAAGCTAGCATGAATATATATAAAGGTGATAGTTAGACTCCATGGTACACCGAGTAGTATTATATATGACAAAGACCCCTGATTCACTTCAAAATTTTGGAAATCTTTACATGAAGCTTTGGGTACTAAACTGAAATTTAGTACAGCCTATAATCCTCAGATTGATTGATAAATGGAGAGAACCATACAAATGCTAGAAGATATGTTGAGAGTGTGCATATTGGATTTCAAGGGAAGTTGGGATCATTTTCTTCTACTCATTGAGTTTGCTTACAACAACAATTATCATGCGAGTATTCAAATGGCCCTGTATGAAGCATTATTTGGAGGAAGTGTTAGTCACCTCTTTGTTGGACATAATTAAATGAGAGAAAATTGTATGGGTCAGACCTAGTTGACCAAACTACAGAAAAAATAAAAATTATTAAGAAAAGTCTCCTTGAGGCACAGAGTAGGTAGAAAAGCTATGCCGATAAGAGCAGAACACCTCTGGAATTTAGGGTTGATGATCATGTATTTTTAAAAGTTTCACCTATCACGCATGTATTGGTAGAACACTAAAAACAAATAAGCCGAGCCTAAGGTATGTTGGTCCTTTTGAAATATTATCGAAAGTCAGACTAGTGGCATATTGGATAGCATTGCCCCTAAATTTGATCAGGCTAAATAATGTCTTTTATGTCTCAGAACTAAAGAAATTCCAACTAGACCTTGAACATGTAATTGAGTACGAAGACATTAGTGTGCAAGACAATCTTACATATAAAGTTGAGCTAGAGTGAATTATTGATTGTAAGGAGAGACAGCTTAGACACAAAAGCATAACATTTGTGAAAGTGGCCTGAAAAGGATTGTCTCCTAGGGAAGCAATCTGGAATTTATGCCTTAAGGTATGTATCGAATTTTGAGGATGAAATTTGTTTCATGATGGGAGAATTGTAACATCATGAAATTTAACCAAAGAATAAATTTTCCCAAAAAGAAAATTTAAATTGAGTTAGAATTAATTTGGGGAATTAAAGGCCTTGAATAATTAAGGGAAAATGTAGGCAACGACCCTCCAAGGAGTAGGGTGAATTAAGTATGGAATTTATTTCTTCTTAGTTGAAGGAAAATACCTAATTTCTGTATCTATAATTTAATAGTGTACAAAGCCTAACATAGTTCTAAATTGAAGAAAAAATTATGATTTATCATGAAGACGGAGTATAGGAAAGAAGACTCCTTGGACTCCATAAAGTACCTAGGTGGTGTGATTTTAGGCCAAGAAGGAAAAGGAAAGAGCAATCTTGGATATTGATAATAAGGAGTCATAACAAGTTGCCACCTAAGCATTCTTCACATAAATGTTCATTATTAATTGCCCATTTTTCATTTCATTTGGAATGCTCCCTAAACCGTCCCTTACACACACATGCAACATGTAAGACTTGGCCAAATACACTCCCTCCTGTTTAGTCAATTATTTTAGCCAAGCCATAAAGAAAACAAGAAGAGAGAATTTAAACCAAAATATTTCCTCACCTTTTTCCCAAGAAAGGACGCCCAAAAGTACACCAAGAGAAAGGGAGAGATTATTCACTACACCTATCCTTACCTTTTTAGGAAGCAAAATCGGTCAAGACATATGAGCAAGGAAGAGAAAGAGCTTGGTCAACACTTGGACTCATAGGCACCTTATAGCCAAGTACTCATACATATGTATCCATTTAATCACTAACACTCCCTCACTCTCATTCATCTCAAAGTCGGCCAAAAAAGGAAAAATATAAAATAGAAAAGAGAAAGAGAAAGTGATGGTTTGGAAGAGCCAAAGAACAAGAAATAGAGGTAAGTGTTCTTAAGCCATTTTCACCCATATGACTCCATTTCTAGCTCCAAGTGCCTTCATAAACTTTGTTCCTCTCATCAAGAGAAACATTTCTATGGTTTCAATTTCTTGATAACAGGTGGTTGGTGTAGTCTAGAAGGTGTGGGATTTGGACAAATCAAGTTTGGGTGATAGCAAAGGAAAGAGGTAGGCATAAGCTTTGTTTTTAATCAAGTGTTATGAAATTTGGTTAAGTATTCTTGGTGATGATATGCTGCCCTAATTTTTATTAAGTGGTAACCTTAGGATTTTAATGATATGAACATTTGAAAATGATTTTAAAAGAAGTTTGAGCATGATAGAGAGGAAGTAGAGCAAGTTTTGTGAATAGAAGGTGCAAAGTCACTATGTTTAACCCTAAGTGTTCATTTGGTTAACAGAATTGGAGGTAATGCAATGAAATGTAATGTAATGTAATAGAATATAATGCAATGATGATTACATAAATTATTTGGTTTGTTATTAAAGAAAGAAGATGCATATGCATAAAAACGTTTGGTTAGATTACATTGAATATGAGAATATATGGGAATAATATAGCAAGGGACAAAATTACCCCTATCTACACATATAATAATATACACATTAGGTTCATGATAATTTTTTTCATTCTGTGTGGTGTACAAGTTAGATTCATAGTAATTTTTTAATATTTAATGGTGGAAATATTATTTAGTGTATATAGGGTGAGTTCATGTCAATTGTTTTAACATTTAAAGATGGGAATATTATTGAATGAGATATTTTAATATTTTTTAATGCTGGAATACAATTTTTTTTTAAAAATTTTAATTGGGGAATATTTCTTAAATTTCTATATTATTAATTATTTTCTTAATATTTAATGGTGGTAATTAAAATTATTTAATATTTAATAGCATATATGAGTGGGCACTTTGGTCAATTTAAAAAATTGCAATGGCAATAACGTTATTTTCACTTGATTATAAGATGTTTGCATCAGTTCTAGTAATGTAATCCTGATTACACTCATCAGTTCTAGCAATATAATCCTGATTACATCAAACGATGTAATCAGAATTACAAAATGTAATCCTCTTTATGTTACATAAGCCCAACCAAACACTATAATTGCTCTATTGCATTAGGATTACATGTAATCCTCGCTCATGTAATCCTAATGCAATAGAGTAATTATAGTGTTTGGTTGGGCTTATGTAACGTAAAGAGGATTACATTTTGTAATTCTGATTACATCGTTTGATGTAATCAGGATTATATTGCTAGAATTGATGAATGTAATCAGGATTAGCATGTAATCGAACCAAACAGGCTATAAGTCATGTTTAGGCTAGATCAGGGTAAGGGGAAGTATGCATTTTTGCTAATTTTGATGTTTCCAATAAGTTTAGAATGCAAAATTGTGTAGGAAGAATGTGAGCAAGTGATTTTGGAAGTATTGGAATTGAAAATGGAAACTTCTCCTAAAACCCCCCACGTAATTTTAGAAAAACTGGATTGAGAATTCAACAATTTGAATTAAAGGTTATGTAAGTATGCTGCTAGAATTGAGTTTCCAGGGAGTCAAGTTGCTTTGAATTCTATTTTGACTAGTCAAACCTTGTCCAATGGTTGTGAAATTTTATAGCTCTATAGTACATATCTCAAGCTTTTAAATGAGTCATAAAATGCATTAATTGGATACATAGAGAGGAAGTTAAGAATTTTTAAAATTTAGGTATCAAAACTGGAAAGGATCTTGAGACCACCAGATTGGTCGTGAATTATGGAATTTTCATATATTTCAAGGATAGGAGATATACAGTATGTCTTAGATTAGATATTCATTAGACATAGCACACAAGAGAAGTATTAAATATAACCAACAAAAGTTAAAAAAAAAGACCAGAATATGGGATGCGTCATGAATAACCTAATCTTCATTATGTCAATAAAATTGGAATAGGTAATGACCCATCTAGTTATGCATTCTAAATTATAGGATTTGATATTTACCTAAGACCCGAGAAGAAGTGTGTAGGTAAAGGTAAATTAGGAGAAAGAGAATCAGGTAGTAATTTGTTCTCTCTCAAATAATATGTATTATTCAACATGTATGTTTTTACCATTGATTATATTCGTTTAACGAATATATGGGATCAATGTGGGACCAGTGTGTCTCGAGGTTATAAGACCTGTTTGGACTAGTGTGTCCTAAGGCCAATAAACCATTATGCATTTAGAGTCGTTCCTGTCAGTGACCCAAGGCATAAGATAGTGACCCTAAGCTATAAAATCTTATATTCCAACTATGTTGTATTGGACCAGCGTGTCCCGTGATTGATATATATGCTGTATCTTGAATGTTGAATATAACATCCCAAATTTTATTCACAAAAAAATCCTTATATTAAAAGGAATAAAAAGGTGAAGTAAAGAGCATATGGAATAACAAAACAAGACAATTAGTGGTCAAACACAACATGATTATGTTTGGAACACAAATTGTAAACATTTAAATTTACTGCTAGTGACTTTCCCTGTATAGCAGTCTTATCGTGTGATATTTTTAAATAGGCTAATGATGTCTAATGCCTATGATATTTTCAATAATGAAAGTAGACTTGTAAAGATTTAACTTGATAGGTCATATAAGTCATTTGGAGCTGTACACAAGGAGTTATGTATTTTTGAATTTACCCCAGTGAAACTGGTAAGTTTCTGTGACAGCATCCAAAAATGAAAATTCTGGGAATTATAAGCTTCTAATTGGCTAAAGGCTATATTTTTCCTTAAAAGTAAACTTAATAAGGATCACATAGCCTTGGAACCATGCCAATTGGACATTTGTACAATTAGATATGAATTTTTCAAAATTTGATGAAAATTATCCCAGATTTCCAACAAAGTACGAAAATGGAAAAAAATATAAATGCAAAATGGTCATTTAACCAATAAAGAAAGAAGCCATATGTTTTTCCCTTTAATTGGGATAATTTTTTGTTGAAGTAGGGAGCAAGAAAGGAAAATAATTTGTGTTGTCCGTATTAATTCAAGAGGAATTAATTATAGCCAAGTAAATGAAGTTAAAAAGTCAACAATTGTAGGCTAATATTGTAACATTTGAAGAGGCAATATTATGATATTTCAAGAATCCAGTTTAGTTATTTTGGGTCCTCCATTTACGTCACTTTTTAACATGATCAAAGGGGATAATTGATTGAATAAAGATGATGCCATGTGGAATGAATTAGAGCCAAGTAATTAAATAACAAGTCATAAAGCAAAGTACATGGGAAATTGGCAAAATAATATAGTGATTTAGGAGAGATAAAGAGGATAATATCTAAGACCTTTTATCTCTTTCTTGAGCTTCATTTTCATTCAGCTGAAACCAAATAGAGAAAGGAAGAGTTGAAGAGAGCTTGGAAAACATAGGGTTTCAAGAAGCAAGATTAAAGGTATGTAAGCTTGAAATCAAGTGATTTTACCTTCCAAACTCCTTAGAACTTCCTCTAACTTCTTCTCCTTGAAATCTATGGTTAGCAAGCTAAATCAGGAGAGAAGAGAGAGAGAGAGAGAGGATAAGGGTGACTTAGAGAGTAAAAGTGGTGAAATCAAGAGGTAATCTCATAAACTTAATCCACTTGTGCTATATGATAATGTTGTTATTGTTATTGTTGGTTTTGGCTTGGTTTTTGGTTGTTTTGTAAGTTTACGTTGATGAAAAATGTAACCCCCTACCTTAATAGCCATAATTATAGTTAAAAAATGTGTCACTTGATAAAACCGGAGACCAACGGACAATTCAAAGCTTATTGAAAGTCCCAACTTCAAGATAAGGTTCGGTCTTGTGATAAAGTGGGTTTTCATAAAATTTTCACAATCTATTTAATACTATCTCACATTTAACCTTCGAATATATTTGGCCTGTGCAGTTTGGTTCCATTCATAAATATCAGCGTATATAGAAAAATAATCGATGACGCTTAGGCTTCAATCTTTAATTATAAGAGCCTATAGGGCATATTCATCCATTTTTAAATAGGCATTACAGATGTCTATATAAGTCTATTGCATCGTTCTACATTTACATATACAATTATCCCAACATTTGATAACCTACATAAAACTAATCTCCTAGCCACAAACTCTAACCAACATAAAACCTTTTATCTATCTACCCTAGCTGTAGGTTAGTAATGAAAAAAGTGAGATTCATAGGATTCTCAGTAGTAACAATATCAATCATATGATATATAATAAACAAGGCATGTAAGCAATTATCACAAAGCAATAACATAAAGGCATCCATAGTAAAGATAACATTCTCAGTGACAAATTCTCAATAGCATTTACAGTAGTTTCCACATTGATGCGTGACGAGTATCACAACAGCTTTCGCTGTATTTATCTACTATAATACTGTGGACTCATAAGTCACAAAATGAATGCTTTTACTGTATTTATAATGGCATAAACAACAACAACTGTCACCATATTCACTTCCACGGCATCAAGACAGCTTTCGCTATGTTCACAATAGCATAAACAACAAAAGCTTTCGCCGTATTCACTTCCACGGCATCATGATAGCTTTTACTGTGTTCACAAGGGAAAAGTCTTATGTGAACTATTGAAGTCTATTTTAAGGGAAAAGTACCTGCTACTACCAATTGTATGCAAACAGCTCCATAATCATCAATCAATGCTCATTGCCACAAAATTCATTCTAGATTCAATGCCTAACTTTAACAAGTCATATCTACCAATGTACTAATCCAAAAGCAACATATTATATATCAAAAAGAACTTAGCATGTCTACTATCATTCGGGAAAATATCATGACCATTGGAAAACATTTGGTCAGTCAAAAACAAGCCACAATCGACCTGCCTCAAATCTCGTAGCATTTAACCCTAATAACCTCAAATTCTAATTTTAAGATTTTTAATCCATTTAATCCAATATCATAACTATAGGCTATTCCCACACAATTTTTTATGTACAATCCATTGTTGACCTCAAATTCATCAAAATCACACTTCTCCCCATTGCCCTGCACCTAGCTGAAACGAGCTCCCCACACCAACAATCATCAACTTGGCAATTTTATCACTAAACTATTCTAGTATCATATTTAAACATCATATATCATCTTATTTATGATCATAGCTACATGAAACTCTAGAAATCCCATATTGACGGAAACTAGGGAAGCCCATAAAATCTATAAAACTAAACCAAACCATAAGATATTGGGTTCAAATTAAAGCTTAGACTCACCTCTTTCACTTTCTACGGCTTGTTCTTGGTTTCTCCAAATTCACCACTTTCTTGGTATCTCAAACTACTTCCCTTTGAGAAAAAAACCATATAATTGTAGCTCTTAGAGAAAGGAATAATGTTTAAGAAGGCATCTAGGGCTAGAAAAGTGATTTAGAAGGTGAAAATGAGACAAGATCACTCACATTGCTTCTTGATTCTTCAAGTTCACCTTTCTCTTTCCTTTTTCTTTTTCCTTTCTTTTTCTCTTGCCTTGACCAAATTTTAAGTAAGTGTATGAGAGAATGCAATGTTTAATTTATTAATCTTCATCCTTGTTGAATACTTAGTCGAAAATGAGCTTAAGAGAGTATAAGGAGGTGAGGTGTCAAGCTGTTATGGTTTCTTGAAAAGTTTGCTAATTAATTAACTAGGGATGGTTGGGTTAATTTAAGATTCATTCCTTCCCTCTCTCTTCTTGGCTTTGGCCAAAAGTAACATTAAAAAAGGAGGGAATTATGTTGACCAATTTCCTCTTGAAATCTTTCTTTTTGGTCAACACTCCAAGTTGAGTCAAAATGGAAGATTTGTTTACTTTTCTTCCTCTCTTCTTTTCTTTCTTTTTGACTTGTCAATGGGTATACAATTGCTTAAATTAAATTCTCTCTCTTTCCCTTGGGGCTTGACTGAATTACTTCAATAAAAAGGAAGGGAGAATGTTAACCAATTAATCTTATATGTATAGGTTCAAGTTTGACCCTGGTCTTCCTTAAAAGTGGTTTGACACTTTGACTTTCTCTTTTCCTGTTGTAATACCCTGAATTTTGAGATTTGAGGCTAGAGAATAAGCCTGAAATAAGTGGACTGCTAAGCCCCAGATTAGCAGGATCCCAAATTTATTCCCTATTGATTCTTATATATTTGGGATATTAAAGAAAGTAAAATGGTGAATTTTGGAGAAAGTAATTACGTTTTTGGTGAAATCGCCTATGAGGTAGTGAGCTTGCCATATGATGTTGCATGACCAAATGATGAGAAAAAATTATGAAATTTTACAAGATGAAAGTAGACATCCCAAGCTTTAATTTGATAGGATATGTCACTCAATTAGAGCTATATACAAAAAGTTATGAATTTTTGTATTCAGCATAGAAAAATTGTGAAATTTCTGGAACATGTAAAGATTAAAAATTTGGGAATGATGTGCTTCTAAATAGTAAAAGGCTATATTTTTTCTTGAAACTATACTCAATAAGGGTTCTACAGTCTTTGGAATCGCTCTAATTCAATTTTTCTAGAATTAGTTATGATTTTTCAAAGTATGGACAGAAAATCTGCCAGAATTTCTGAAAAATTTAAAAATGGGAATTATGACATAAGCAATTAAGGAGATGACATAATCATGCAGTATTTAACATTTCTATCTTCATCTTCTTATTTATGACGTGAAGAGTAGTTGAAATAGAGAGAGAAAGTGAGAGAAAATCTAGAGAGAGAAAGGGAAGAAATCTCACAAAGTAAGCTGATTCCTCCAACTATTTAGCTCCTAACGCATATAACTCTACTACTAAGCTTCTATTTGGTATTCTTGAAGGTTGTAAAGCTCATATTTTGGTATGGAGGAGTTAGGGTTTTCAGCCACATTGAGGAAAAGCTAGTGGGAGCTTAAGGTAACTTCCAAATTCTTGTATATTGACTATTTTGGCCGTTGTGGACAATTTAATCGGTGAAATTTTGTCGGATTTTCATTGGTTTTAATTTTTGGAAATTGGTTGGCCTAGGCGTTATGCTACCCAAATTGGTACTAAATGGTAGTTGTGACCTAGTGAAATAGTCAATAAATTGGTTAGAAGTAGAAAGGAACGCGTTTACCGAGCCGAAATCGCAAAACCCCAATTTTCCCTGGAAAACCCATATATTTTGGTCAGGGTTGTAAATTGACCTTAGAGTTGGATTTTCAATGATTCCTTGGGTAAAAATATGTCAGAATAGCCCATGTAAAAATTTTGGGAAAAGTACAGCCGGACTGGGTACTGCCGGGCCGGGCCGGGTCCCTGGGGGCATTTTAGTAAATTTTCATAATAGGCTCATATAACCCCATAAACACTATGGAAGTGTCTAAATTTTATATTAGGAATTGTAGGACCATGTTGTGAGCCCAGACGTTGGCACACTTTATGAGGCACACATTTTGAGGCGTAAAAGGGTTAAGGTAGGGAACTTACCTCTCTTGTATGCTTTGATATTTTTTCTAGTGTATTGATGCATGTTATTGCTTTGCATGATTATGTTAAACATATATGAATGATTAAAGCTCTGTTTCAATTTATGCTATGGCCATAAGTATGTTGTTCGAAATGTTGAGCTTGCAGATTTGTCATTATGTGAGCATGAGTTATGTAATGCAAGCATGTCATGCATTAAACATTTATCATGTATGCATATTGGTATCTATTTCCTATTAAAATTCTCTTGAATATTACCCTCCCCTACCAACATTTTAGACAAGGTAGGTGGATCGAGGATGGAGCAAGCATCCAAGGGTAGTGAAGACCTCCTCAAGTTGTAGATTTGGTAGTTGGTTATCATTGTAGTTGGTATAAATGTACATGTTTGGATGTACACATGGTTGTATAGGTTGGAATGTGTATTTGGATATGTGTTTGAAAGGATATTGTGTAATCATCATATGAGAACTTGTATATAGGCGAATGTGCCTTTGAAACTCATTGGTGAAAGGTATGAACCCAAGATTGCTGGATTTATGTTCTGCACTTTAATATATACTAAATGTGATTTATCCGTGCGAAGTAATTGTATTTGAAATATGAATGTGAGACCAGGTGTAATGCCACAATTTTTGATTAAAAGCTAATGACAATTATTGAGAATGATTTGTGAATTAAATTTGAGTTATTAGGTGTTTTGTGGCAATTTCGGTAAATGTGCCATAATCAGGAAAATTGGGAGAATGGAAATTATCGATTAATTAGTTAGTGATTAATGGAAAATTAATTACTAACTAAGAAGGAAAATGAGAAGTGATTAAATGACTAATGAAGGGATTAGTTAAGATGATTGGTGACTTATTGTGTGAGTGCCACCAGGAAGAGGACAAGTGGTAAGTTGGGGTTGTGTGAGGAGTGGAGGAAAAGTAAAAGAAAGATTTTTAAATGTTTTCTCTCTCTCCTCTTCCCCTTTTTCGGATGACATGAGAACTTGAGGGGGGATAGTGTGATCATTCCCTATCATCTTCAACTTCTCTTCATCTCTCTCTTCTCTCTCCATTCGGTGCCATTGTTGAAGGAAAGGGAAGAAGGAAAGCTTGTAATTTGGGTAAGCAAATGTCTTCCATTACTCAAACTCATTTCATTAATGTTGTTCCTTGGCTTGAGAGCTTTATGTTGATGGTTATAGTTTCTCCATTAGTGTCGATTTGAACTCATAATGAATTGTGGAAGTTGGAGAATCAAGAAGTGTCTTTGAGAAAGTTGATAAGGCAAGCAAAACCAATCCTTTTATCTATTTTCATGCCATTGGATGAAGTTTGGAATTTTTGGTATTTATGGCCTTGAATTCGAAAATGAGTGTTATTGTGTATTTGGTATGTCATTGGCATGAAAATGGTACCTTGTAGTGATTTTGGGATAGATAGAATGAATTTAGGATTGAAATGTCTTGTTTAGATGATGTTGGATTTTGAATATTTATGTTGCCCAAAACCAAAGCATGATAATGGAATAGGATTTTGGTAATTTGATGGTTCTATGTGATTCCTTGGGTGTTTTTATGTAGGAGTAGCCTTGAGTAAGAGTTTGGGACTATTAGAATCATTTGAGAAATTATTGGGATGTGTGATCTATTTTCTATGTTTTTTGGTTTCTGATAAAATTACTAGAGTGATTTGGAGTTCACTCGAGTGCGGGATGAACATCACTCAAGTGAGGATGGGTTTCACTCAAGTGCTGTAGTGTATTTTCCCTTTTACTTCCAATTTCATGTTGCACTTCCGTGGTTAAAGGAAAGAGTGCACCTTAACACTTGCGAGTATTAAGCCGTCACTCGAGTGCTTTATGTTCCACTCGAGTGCTCCTTATCCTTGAAGACTTTTGTTCTCTCAGGTCTTCACTTTTTACGCTTCACTTCCTAGTACTCGAGTAAGCATTTGGCTATCACTCGAGTATTACTGTCTATCCTTGAGTGTTCTTGTCTATGAAAGTTTCTTGTGCTCTCGGGTATTCACTTGCTATTGTTCACTCTCTAGTACCCGAGTGTAGATCATACCATCACTCGAGTATCCATACAATATCACTCGAGTGAGGCCATCTTCACTCGAGTGTCTCAGTGAAAAATGTCAGGTTTGAGCTTTTCAAAAGGGGATCTTTGGGATAGTCTTCCAACCCTTTAGACCTATTGATAGAGTGATATATGGGTACTAAAAGAGCAATAATGATAACCAAACTTAGTGTTAAGAAGTCATTGAGAATTGGAATAGAGAATTGACACTTCGTCCCTAATTGTGAATCATAGGATTCGATATTTGCCCTACTTAGGAGATACTGGTGCCAAGACAGGCACGGAAGGATCAAGGTAGTAACTCTTCTCTCATGTTGTATATGATGTTTTGGTATACATGACTTGTCATTAAGTTTTTTGAAATGTATGGGCCATGGTCCATTACAGCGTGAGCACTTCAGCATAAGCCATTTAGGGATTGACACTGGTCATCTCTAGCTCGGCCATTGAACTGCCATTGTAATCGGCATGGATCTTTATGAATCCAACCCGTGGGGGGCGTGTTGTGAACCCAACCGTGGGCTGTGTGTTGTATATCTTGCCTGTATGGCTTGCGTTTGAAATGCTTTATATGAATCCCAACTGTGGTGAAATATATTGTGTGAACTATTGTGGTACAATACAGCGTGAGCAAACGTAAGGGTGATATGAGTCATACCTGCCCTTGCCACTGTAACTACCGTTGTAGTTGCTATATATGTATGATGATTTACTTTCATGCCTTATTGTTGTGCATACTATGAGTGATTTGTTACTATGGGGATTCTTTAGAATCTCGCTCTCCCAAAAACACAAATTTTAGATAGGGCTGAAGGATCCAAGGGAAAGCGGGCGATGAAGAGTGGATAGAGCTCCTGGCTAGGAGTTTTATTTTGGAAAATTGGTTATCATTTTGTAAATCATTTGGATATATTTTGCTAGGAATTACATATACATATTGGATAGTATTTGTGTAATCCCCTTGTTATGGGAAACTCTATAGGCAATTGTGCCCTGTAGACCCTTTATTAATCAATGGAACCCGAGTGTGACGGGAATTTATGCTGTACTCTAATATGTATGAATGAAATCAACCTGTATAAGCCATTTATGTATTAAAATGTTATTATGAGACCGCTGTGAATATGTTTTGTAAAAGTTTTTGTAAACCCTGATTTTGGGAAGTTTAATTTTGAATAAGTCCCAAATCATCTTACGGTATCTAATTCCATATAATTACGTATTTATGAACTAATCTCGGCCTAGATTGTGAAGGGGGTTACACCAAGTATATTAGATTTTGAAAGGTATTTGTGAAAACCCTATCACAAAGATGGGATATTAAATGAGTTTTATTTATTCGTTGGTCTCTAATTCATTTTAATCACGAATTTTGGATATAATTACGAAGGGGGTTACACCTATTCCTTTCTTGTCCTTTGCTATCCATCACCTCTTAAGAAGAGAGAGTTGATTTTCTTTTTATCCTCATGATTACTCTTCACTACTAGAAGAAGATGATTCCACGACACCAAACAACGTTCGTTTTCAAGAAAACAGTAGTAGAAAGGTTAGCGATAGCAAAGGCATAATTTTGGAAAGATTTTCAACGACCATTTAACTAAAAACGGTCATTGAATGCATATGATACAATGAACATTCACCAGAATAGTTGTTGTAATCAATTTCAACAGCTGTTCCCTAGGAACGATTGTTGTAAGCAATGATTCAACGACCATTCTATGAGAACGGTCTTTGAATCTTTCCCCATTACCGCCACTGAGCTCCACATTACTTTACCTTTTGCTTTCAATTCGTGCCTCCTTCTCCCGTGTGTCTTTGTTCCTCTCTTAGTTTGCTTTTGCTCTTCATTCGTTCGTCCCCTGCTGCCCACTTTTCTTCGTCCCTCACTTGTTCTTCACAAGCCGCGATAGTCTCATTCTGTACTCTACTTTATCGTTCTCCATCCGCCTCTCAGCTATGGTGTTTCGTAAGCCTGCAGCTCTTCAACGTGCTTCCTGTATTTTCCAGGTAAATGAAAAATCCCTTTGTTTTTCAATCTTTGGGTAGCTGTTATTTCTTCATTTTCCTAGTTTCTATGTGATTATATTGTTGAGGTTCAATTTATGACTACCAAGACCCCAAGAAGAAGTTCAATCATGTGAAAGTCTTTGGGGAAGAGGGGTACACTTTATCTTTGAAATATTCCCTTAAACGATTGTGCTTAGCTACATTTAGGGGCTCTTTCGCGTCCAAGGCAGGCTCTAGATCTGTATATCTCTTGCAAAATTGGTAGTTAAAGTAAGTTAATGTGTGAACTTTAAGTCACCCCCCGTGAGCTTATATATTTTGAGAGCTTTTAGATCTAATGAGATGAACAATATTCTGCAGAGTTTTGAATTTGCTGTCAAGGTTAGAAGGACTTCTACATCACAGTAGGCAAAAGCAGTAGATTTCAACCATCCATAGTATATGTTTAGAAAATTAAATATTACCTCATTTCCAAATATAGAAGTTAGATAAAACGTTTTCATTTATTTATCATGGACCCATTGCCATTAAGTTACTAGCATTATCTTTTTGACAGAAAATGCCACATTGGCTTAATAAAAGACTCACGGCATCTTACTACTTTCCTATACAAGTTAATAATTTTGTAAAACTCCCTTAAACTTCATGCCAATTATAGAAAACTTCCTAACTCTAAGAGGTTAAATTTAAAATTTGGAATATTATGGGTGTTATATAGAATTGACCAAAATTTTAAGGGAGATTTATAAAATTATTAACTTTGATAAGATGCTATGTAGTATGCCACATGTTTCCAAAATTTGTAATTATTATTTTTTCAATATAAAACATTTAAAGTATAAACAGAATCTTATTGAGTCGTTTTAATTTTCTTAACAGGTGCTCTATCATAAAGTGTCATTCTTCATATCTCTTTAATTAATTTATTTGTTTATTTATTATTTGTCTTGATCTATCGCTTGTATGAGTACCTCCAATCCTCATCACCTACATGTCTTGATATAAATACTTCCAAGAAGGAGTTATTAGTCCATTTTATAAGGAAGAGTATTTGCTAGTTTCAAGGAGCATAAAAATGTTTTCCATATATACGCTCATATTTAACAAGAACAATGAGAGGTTAGAACTTAATAAAGCAAAGTTTTAGAGTTAATGTAGTTAACAATGATAACATTATAAATCAATTAAATTTGATAAACAAATTTAATGTTTTTAACTATTTATGCATACATGTGATTTAGTTATAAGTAAATTTGTAATAGGGAACCAAGGGAATTCCATGCATCTCCAATGATTTCACCACAATTAGAAAAAAAGATAGTTAATTCAATCCTAAGTCATAAGTGTAACTAATAGTAAGAGTGTGTAATGAACTTGGATTAGGTAGGAATTTAAACGTTAGTCCAAAGTAATTAGTATTCCTTAACAGCAAGGGGCAATCATATAACAGTATATTGTTATTCTTTTCCACTCCACAGTATCTTCAATTGTTAAATGGCTTTTCCAACTCTTGATGCTCTACTTAACTTACTAATAAACCAAATCCTATCCCTTCATCTTGATTATGAAAATATTAATTAAATTTCCATTAGTTCTTTTATTTCTCTTTATTCTCTCTTGCTAGACGCCACTTCTTCTTTTTAGGTCCAAGTTAGACTTCGTATCATATTGGAATTTAGATAAAGAGTTTAGGCATTTCCTACAATGAATTTGGACCATAACTCATACTTTATTCCTAACTGATTTCTATCACTATTTACACTTTCTTTTAGGTCATTTAGCCCTTGAATGAATTTTAGGATATTACATTTTTTAGGATGACATGTAATAGACATGTTATAGCTTGTTGTAATCATTTTTATTAATATGTATTTGACTTTATTTCAAAAAAACAAGAAGTTTTGCAAATCCAATAATTGTGAAATTTCATGGACACCAATTTATAGGGCCACGCCCATTCAACTTGATAACTCGGTAAACCTTTTCTTCAATGAAAACTTACCTCTTTTATTTGCTCTCTGAAAAGTTGAAAAATTACTAAAGAAAGTAGAATTTGTAATGCATCAGATCCTTCATCTCCATAACATTTTCGTTTTGTTTTTATTGTCTTTTTATTTTTTAATTTTTTCCTACAAAGTAGTGGTTGATTATGCAACCACTCACGCATCAAAATTTAGAAAATGTCAAATAAATAATGATTATTGAAAAAAACCCATCTCTTATTAGAATACTCTTTCAAATTCCTAACGGCTATTAAGAAATGAACCAACACCATTTATAAATATAATGATATTTAAAACTAAAGCACATGATGGCTTGATAATTCACTAAACCCTCTCTATGTAAACGTCCAAAAAATGAACTCCACTTTTCCACTTCCATTTGAACTTCTCATAGCCAATTGCAAGTTTTTGTTCTTCACCAAAATCATAGATAAAAGCAAGAGAACTTCTAATTCATTAACTGGGAACAAAATGAATGCTAAACTCCCTCCATCAACAAGCATTTAAGGGCTCATCCATGTGACCTATGAGATCTATCATATGGTTTATGTTCACCTATGAGAGGAAGGATACATGGATCAGTCCTTGATAGAACTTACCACTCTAGTTCGCTCTTTAAACAAGAAAGTAAACAAGTTGCTGGATTAGGAAAATATGATGATGCATCAGACTCTTAAAGCATGTTCATAACTTTATATTTTTAGTTTGTATATTTCCATTATCTTTTTTTATTTTGTTAAAAAAATGGTGGTTACATTGTCAACAACCAAAGTTTAAAAAAGGTCAAATGCATTACAGTTATTAAGTAACACCTGCCATTTATTAGAATACCTTGCAAACACTTAACGTTTGTAATTAGTAATTGTCATATATTGTCTCCCAAGAATGATGGTTGTTATGTAAAAAGCGTCATGAAACAACAAACACCATGATGGTTCGACTGTGTGAGAACCAAATATGCTTTCATTTTGACTCATGTCAAATAAAGTTTGAAACCTTTCCCTTTCCTATCGTTGAAGATAAAACATGCTTCTTCATTCTCTGATGATCAAGCATGGTAGCCAAGTACCCATTTATTACCTACCACTACACACGACTGATCCTCTTCTATTAGATATGATTAGTATTGATGATGTCAAATATAGAACTAAATATTAAGAACAAAATGTTTACATAATGGATTTATCATAAACATTGACTAATTACTATATTTAATTTGAAATATATCTTGTAGATTAGTCAAGAAAAGATTAGAAGAGATCAAATTGGAATATAGAGAATGATCAAGAGAGAGAAGAAGAAATAGATAGAAGACATTAGACAAGAAAGCAAGCAGTTATCAAAAGGATTATGGAGAATAATCAATAAGAATAAGATAGATTAAAAATAGAAGAACTTGCAAAATATATTGGGATTGTCAAGTTTCAAGTTCTTAGATTTGACATTTGAGGCCTCTATAATCAAAGTTGACACTTTAGTTAGATGTTGGAATGGCTTAATAGGAAGTTAAAGTGCCTTATATCGAAGTCATATCAACTTCACTCAAGTGATGCTTTATTAACACTCAAGTTGCACCTCCAAAAGTGATTTTCACATATTTCACTTGAGTTAAAGAAGCATCACTCGAGTATTAATCATATTGCAGCATATTCTGTTTAGCTTTATTTCATTCAACATGAGAAAAGGTTCAGTAATTCGGTCATATCTCCCAAACCACAATTTTGATTGAGCTAAAACTTCATTTCATATAAAACTAGACTTTAAATAAGACACAAACTCCAAGATCAAGCTCAACGGTGTTCAGATGAAAAAGATATGAGTTTTAGAAGTTGACACTAGAATTTCTCACATTATTCCAAAATAGGTTCAATAATTTAGACATATCTCCCACATCAAAACTTTGAATAAGGTGAACTTGTTGCATGTGAAACAACACTACCATTTGTTTTGAAGAAGCCATTATCAAGCCTAAAGAGGGTCAAACGAAAGAGATATAGATCTTGGAAGTTGACACTTGATGTTCTTATAATGTTCCCACAATGTTGTAAAACAACAATCATTGTTCAGATCAGAACTTTTGGAAGACAATGAGTTTTAGACTGAAACTTATTGCATATAAAACTAGACTCAAGAGGAATTTCAATGAAATCAAGATCACACTCAACAATGGTCAAATAGTAGAGATATGAACTTTGGAATTGGACAATCATCTAAAGATTCCTCTCCAGACCAGCTGTTATGAATTTGATCATAATGTTCAAAATCTAATGAATTTGGGACTGGTTCTTATGGTATTAGAGAGAACACTTAAAGAGATTCATGGGGATAGGTCATTTGCCAAATTTGGAGTTACATTCAAAGAGTTATACCCACATGAAATTGACCTTCATGCCAAACTATCTATGTGTTGACCAGAAAAAAAGGCACTCAAGTGATGTGGGAATCAATCGAGTGATGGACATCACTTGTAAGTAATTGCAAGTGACTTGAAAGTAATTTAAGAGTGATATTCTCAATAAAGACTAGATCACTCGAGTGATGGCAATCACTTGCGAGTCATTCACAAATGAAGCTGAAGTGATGTGATCTTTTGATGAAGATCACTCGAGTGATCAGTGATCACTTTGAAGGCATCTATGAGTAATCTGAAAGTGCAATTAAGTACTTAATAGTGATTGAGTTTTTCTTTTTCAAAACTTTGGAAGATCCTCAAGTGAATGAACATGAACTTGAGTTATATTCATTTTTACAAACATCACTACCCAGTTATTCGCTAGTGATTATCAGTACAAGTACACTTGAATACTCGAGTGATAAAATAGGCACTAGAGTGTTGTTCATTAGAAGCTTTTTAATCACCATCTATGATTTTTTGATATTCTTTCAAACTCATTTAGATCTTGACTATCATGTTCCTAACATTCCTAATCATCACTAATCAAGTTTACATGAGGGTTATAGGTGATTAA
Source organism: Inga leiocalycina (assembly GCA_963242795.1). NCBI lineage: Eukaryota > Viridiplantae > Streptophyta > Magnoliopsida > Fabales > Fabaceae > Inga > Inga leiocalycina. The sequence continues at coordinate 35,687,515 of OY725332.1, forward strand.
ACTTGGATTAGAGCTCATCGGCCAAAAAGCAATTTTTTGTCAGAAGCTTAATGGCTACTTTCAATAGACTTCCAACGGTCATATTCTAAGAAGCCTAATGGGAGAAAGAAACAACTCAATGGTAATATATCCATGAACTACATATAGAAGAACACTGAAAGTTGAATAGAGAGAGAGAAAGAGCAACTACGACAAAATGATAAAACCATGAATCACCCACTTCAACCCGAATACTCCTTATTTTACTAGCTTCAATATCATTTATCTTAGAGAGAGAGAGAGATTATTTGTATTGTGCTTCAGTGTTCATATTAATTCACTTCTAAGAGAGAAGATCATTGTAATTCTTCAACATCAATGTTGTATCTTTATGGTGTGCAAGGGGGAGTAACTCAGTGTGAGAATTGCAAAAGGCTTCACAAGTGCCTTAAGTAAACTTATGGGATTGTAGTGGTTCTTAAGTACCTGATTTAAACTAAAAGGAGATAGTAGATTGAAATCTCAGGAGGAGCCTGGGGACTAGATATAGGTCATCGTTTATTGGACCAAACCAGGAAAAATCATAGTTTGCATATTCTCTTCCTTAAGCTCTTATATTTCTAGCATATATTATTTTAATAACTTACTGTTGATTTATGATTCATTGCTTTTATACCTAGTGCTTTTACTAAGATGTGAAAAGATTTTCAAAGTTCTTAAAGTTTTTATCTTACACCCAGTTCAACCCCCTCTTGGGTGTCAGCCGGTACTAACATCTTTAACTTCTAAAGTGTGCAATAATGGTCTGAAAGCATTACTTCTATTCTATTTAACTTAAAAATACCACATGAAGATCATGGGCCTTAGAGAAGGATCATAAGTGGTGGCCAAGGCACTTCAAGAAGCATCTAGAAGGCATCCTTTTGCATTTAATCTTATTTAATTTCATTTTTAAGTAGTTTCCCTTTTTATTTGCATTGAATAAGTCTTTTTGGTCAATGCTTGTCCTATAAGACATTGTGTTAGTTTCCTATTTTTACGAAGCTTACTTAGTCTTGTAAAGTAAGAAATTTCCATTTTTCTTTAGACTTGAATGGTGCTAACCAAGACAATAATCATCATTAAGGCTTCATTTAATGCATTTGTGGCTAGGGTTTTCTAAGTTTGCCTATATATATGTAGGTTGTGTTTTTGTACTTGACATGTCGATCATAATGATATGAATGAGAACTTTTATTCTTTGAGAATGTTTAATTCTCTTTGTGTGAGCTTTACTTGCATCACTATATTCTCATGAGAATACTCTGATTATATCAAGGGCTGATCTTCTTTTTGGTGTATTCATGGCTAAGGTAAGAAGAGACAGGTCCTCTTAAAGTTCTACCTTTGATCATTCATCCCATTTATGTCTTCATAGTTTTTTCTAGCTGACCAATCCTGTCCATTGTTTCAAATACTCATGATAGGATATGGCAGGATATTTATTTTAAAAACTACTTTAAAATTTAGCTATAGAAATTATCATATATGATTAATTATATTGAATAACTTACATAGTTATTTAATTTTATAATTTACTTATTTACCTTGCTTTATTGTCTTAATAGGAAAATGAAGGGTCTAAAACATCCTAGTGTTAATCAAAGCAAGCCTAGCAATAATCCAAGTGGGCCAGCTTATATTGATCAAACCAATCCTAGCAATGCTCTAAGTGAACAGCTAGTTTTTACCAGAGCGATCCTAGCAATGCTCCAAGTGAACCAGATAATTTTGATGAGAGTAGGCTTGGCAATACTTTAAGCAAAAATCAAAGTGAGCCTAGCAACCAAACTATACAGAGGAGGGGTAGAAGAGTCCCATGATTGTAAGAGATTTCTCTAAGTCAGAGTACCAGGCAAGAGATACTGATTAAGTTTGATAGAAATTACCAATTAGGCCTAATGCGAGCATAAGAGTTTTGTCTATAACCCCCTTACTCGTAACATTTTCTAATGAGTCTTTTACATAAACAGTACATGGACCACCAAACCTGGTTTTAATTATACCTTTGATTGATTAGACTTTACTGAAAATTTTCAAAAATTCTAAAGTAATTTCTTAATGGTTACCAATTTAATCATGACTCATCAGTTCTTAACTTTATTATAAATAGTAGAAGAGTAATTTCTTTGCTTATAAATTCAAATGTTGCTTATTAGCTAGTATGCCCTTAACAATACTGATGTCGCAGTTGTACATACTGATACCACTATCCAGGCACTGACACCATTACCACGTGCACTGATATCACTACTACATGTACTAATATCACTATGATACCACCAAATTTCTAAGTTCACTGACACCACTATTGTGCTCAGTACACTCATATACATACCACTATATAGAGTTCTCCAATTAGTAATGCGGTCATGTCTTTACATCTAAATACAGAGTACATAGTAATATGGCTGCTTAAAATATTCTAAGTTATAATACTCATACAAAGATAACCAATAGAAAATTTAATTCCTTTGCCTTCATCTTTTAACATATCAGTGCTTACCTCATTGCCTTTTGAGCCACTTGCCTTTGTTGTTGTATAATTAAATTTCTAAAAAGCATGATATTCAAAAGAATCTTAGTAGTAATAATCATTCAATCATATAAAATGCAAGATTACAAAACATGTAACAAAAACCATTATATCACTGGAGACTTCACAATATCATTCAATACAATAACATGTAACATGTTATACACAAAACACATTACCACAGTGCTTGGTGGAACAGGTCTTATCGCCTCGACCATCCATGTGACACCCTTCTTGTTATACCCCTTTATTACCTATGTAGAAGTCATATATTCTTAAGGGGTGTCGTGATTAATTATCAGAGTGATTCTTTGAGCTCGATACTTTATTAAAATACAATTCCATATACATATAATTACAAATAATGTAGCCACACAAGCCTATTAGGGTGCCTAAACACATGAATAAAATGAAACACAGACATCTTTCCATCTTTATTCCACCATTGTATTCCTCTAGTACAATTTGCTTCTTTATTCTCAGTACACCTCCTGTTTTCACATGTCTAAATGGTTGGTTGGGGTGGGTGAGATTCTAAAGAATCTCATTAGTAAACAATTACCATCATGCATGCAAGATATATGCTAAGTGCATGACATATTAGCCTTAACTAAATGCATGCTATATAATGACATTTCTACATACTCAATGCTTAACATACTATACTCATGGCCATGGCATAAACAGAAACAGAGCTTCATCATTCAACTATACTCTACACAATCAAGTAAAGCAATCACATATATCACTGTACAAGCATAAGCATCAAATATATGCAAGTTAGGTAAGTTTATTACCTCTTTTCTTTGAATCCTCCTCTTGTACATTTTCTCCAACCATTGAGAATACTTCTTCTTTGTCACCTAATGATCATAGACATACAACCATATGACTTCTTATAGCCCTAGATATACAATCAAATTAAAGGTTGATAAGTTCACTTTCATTTTGGAAAGTTTCATGACTTTTGGAAAAGTTTTGATCATCCAAAATCTCGTCACAAAAACTTAACCAGAATCTGGCAGTGTTGACTCTAACATTATTCACTTCAACTTTTAGGGTTTTTTATTCAACCCTTCCACCAAGTTGACCACCACCTACTCTTACACAAATCTGCCCAAGGAATCCTTTGGAAAATTCAAAATTGGCAAAATCCCTTTCCTTTTCTATGCTTTGTTTTGACCAAACAAAACCTTCCAATACCAACAATCACCAAATTCACAATCTAACCATCAAACTAGTTTCATATGCTTCTAAAATATCATAGAACCACCTGTATATGATCAAAACATCATGAAACCGTTGTTTCCCTTTATGACTAAAAATCAATGCAGCACTAAAGAATCCAAAATACTAAACCAAATCATGAAATGCTAAGCTCAAATCAAAGCTTAGGCTTACCTCCTTCACTTTCTATGGCTTGTTCTTTCTTTCTCCAACTTTGGCTCTTGTAAGATGACTCAAAACACCTCCCCTTGAAATTCTAAAACCATAGATATGAAGCTCTCATCAAGTAGAACAAGGTTCATGAAGATCATTTGAGCCAAAGAAGTGATTTACAAGGTAAAAATCCAAAAAGATCACCTTACCTTACTCTTTGTCCTTTAAAGTGCTTCTTTCTCTTTCCTTCATCTCTTTCTTACTTTGGCCAACCAAAATGAGTATTTAAGTGTGTTTGTTATGTTTTATTCAATAGATCTTCAGCCCACAAATACATGGCCGAAATTCACTTCCAAAAAGCTAAGGAAATGATGTGTCATAAAATTGTGGCCTCTTGCTTTAAGTAACTTAGTTAGTTAACTATGTTTGGTTTAGTTAAGCAAATGGATATTTTCTCTCTCCCTTTTTTTCTATGCTGACGAAAATTCCTCTACAAAAAGCAGAAAATTTTTAACAAATTTATCTCTCATATCTTGCTTTTTGGAGTTAACATTTCCAAGTTGCAATTGTTGACTTTTCCTTCTTCCTTTTCTTTCTTTTCTTTTTTGACTTATTAAGTGGATATAAGATGGTTTTAAATTGAATTATCTCTCTCCTTCTTGTCTTGACCAAATTGGGCATTCAAAAGGAGGATATTATGTTGTCCAAGTTGCTCCTACAAACTTGCCATTGGCTTAATTTTTCAACTTGATGAAATGAAGACCATTTGACTAAGCTTTCATTCCTTTCTCTTTTGCTCCTTTTTTGGATGAATTTGATAATGGAAAGGGAGGGATTTAATTTGTATTTTATCTCATGATTACTTCTTACATTTGAAGAGCAAATCTTCTCCCTTCATTTTGTCTTCCAACTTTAACCTCAAGATCAAGTGGCAATTGTCTCTTTTACCCTTGACTATGGCAATATTATTTCTTGTACCATTTGTTCTTTCAATTCTCTTTGTTTCTTCTTTCTTGACACTATTTACCTTTTCCTTTGGATCTAAGTCAAGTTCTATGTTGTTACCACACATCCTAAAGAAATTAGGTATTTTCTTTTGATTAATTCGCACTGAAACTCTTATTCTATTATGAGTGCAATTTTTGTAAGCCATTCTACTTCTTATGCCTTCCTAGGACACTTGCTAAACTGGGGCTTAGCCATCTACTTGCTTCAGGCTTATTCTCAACCCTATAATCCTAAAATTTAAGTTGTTACAATCCACCCGTCATATTCTTAGTGTCCTAAGGTGTCCGCTGTCATATTCTGAATGCTCTTGAAACAGACATACTTGATGGTAACAACATACATGCAGAGCATTATATAGTACATGAGAGAAAGAGTTACTACCTGTTAATCTTTCTAGTAAATTGTCTTAATCTAACAGTCCCTTGATCAGATTTGGCAAAGGCGGAATCCTATAATTTCAAATGTAGAAATAGATGGGTCATTACTTATCTGAATTCTATTGACAAAATCAAAGTTATGTTATTCTTTGACCCATCCCTTTTCTTGTCCTTTACTTGACTTTTGTTGGTTATCTTTAACACTTTCCTTATTCTATGACTAACACATTTTGTGTTTATTCCCTTACGATTTGTGTCTCTAATGTGGTCACACTAGGTTCTAAGACATGTCTCTACTCCTTATGATCTCACTTAACACAATCCCCTTTAAATGCCGTAAATTTGTAGATCATCCTTAAACTACCAGATTTATCAATCAACTTTTAAAAATTCATAACTTAATCTAGAAAATTCTAAATGAGATGATTCCAGTTCCTATGTGAATCTCTTTAAATCCTCTACATAGGAAAAATGCCATTAATTTTCAATTACAGGGGTGCAAATCTAAGGATCTATGACAAATGTTACTACAATATATTGCATTCCAAATTCAATGCCTAAATTTTAACAAGTCATAACTTACAATCTACTAACCCAAATAATGCATATTACCTCATTTTAAAGCTTAGGAGTCTACTAACAACTTGTAAAATATCATAGTCATTTGACAAAATTTGATCAACTAAAAACAATCCACAATCAATCTAACATGAATTAGGCAGCATCTATCCTTAACAACCTTAAGTGCCAAAATTAGGGCTTTCTATCCAATCATCCAAGAATCACAACCACAAGTTATTTTCACATAATTTTACCCATGAAATCCATTGTAACCTCAAAATTAACAAATTCTAGTTCCTTCCCTAAGAACCATACTTGACCGAAAATTAGAGTTTTTGGCCCAAAATTTGGTTTTCGATTCTGATGCTTCTGAAAACACTTTCTCACCTTAATCCCACACAATTTTTCATGCTAAGCAAATTAGAGACCTCAAAAACTCCATAGTCATATTCCTCCTATGGTCAAGTTTGGTCAAAAATCACTCTAAGACCACCACAAGTTTATTTCAACAAATTTAACCAAAAGACTTGTCAAAACTCATTTCTATCATGTTCAAGCCTTAACTAACACTATATTCATCATCACAAGAACAAAAAGACCCTAAATTCCATTCTTTGGCTAAAACCCTAGGGCAGCAATATAACCTCATAAAACTTAACAAAACCTTAAGATATTATGCTTAAACTGTAGTTTATGCTTACCTCTACTCAATGCTATAATTCGTTATTGATTTCAGAAACACCTACAATGTAGAGGCATCACGAAACTCCTATGATTGAAGTCCAAAACTATAGAAACATAGCTGTTGATGAGTAGAATGAGATTTATGAAGGTTCAAATTTGGCAAATATGCGAATCAGAGTCAAAATTCAGCAAGAAAACCAAGAACACACTAACTTCTCTCTTCTTTATTTTTCTCTCAATTTTTCTCTATTTTCCCTAATTTTTGAAGGTTGGCTGAAATATAATAAGGGTTATATGGTGTTGGATGCTCTTGATGACATATGTTAAGTATTAAAAATCTTAGGGTGCCAGGTGCTCCTTCTTGAAACCCAAGGTGCTAGGTGCTCCGCTTACTCAAGGTGCCTAGTGCTCTTTTAAAATATATCTCCTCTACCTCTCACAAGCCTTAGCCAACCTCTATAGTTAGGGAAGGAGAGGTCCGATGATTTCATCCAACTTTTGTGTTCAGTGTTCAGGAAAAGTCGGACATGTGGCTGGACTGGTGATCGGTGAGTTGTCTTAGCTTGTTGGACATGTAGGGGTTCGGTGGTGCTTCATGACTATTCTAACCCAAAAGCTACTTTTCCAAAAAGCTGCTTTACAAAAAGCTACTTTATACAGAAAATACTCAATTTAGTGTCATGTGTCCTTATGGGTTCAAGAATGTGGCAAGTGTATATGTTGGCCAAAAGATGGCGCCACATATGCTATCATCAGGAAAATACCGCGTGTGTACTGGTGTATCGTGGAAAATGCCAGATATCCGTGTAAGTACTATTAAATGCCTCTATATGTTATACCCCAAAATGTACTTAAGGGCTAAATGTATAGAATAGATAGTGGTTTTAAGAACAAAATTGCCCTAGAAATTTTGTTATGACTAAAGGACTAATTTGAACATGAGAAGTAGGGGAAAATGGCTTATAGAAGAGAAATATGAGTAGAATATTTATTTGGCCATCATATGAGACACATACAAGCATTTTTGGCCAAACACAAAAAGGGGAAGTCAACAAGTCAAATTAACATGTGCGAATTTAACATTAAACTATATTATTCAAGAAGACATTATAAGAGATCATTTTTCCTCTTCAAAGAGTCATATTTTCGTGTTGGACTTGAGAAAAAGTAAGAGGGAATAATACTTGACTCAAAATGAAAGCAAGAGGAGACAATTTGACCAAGTTATAAAAGGATGATGACTGGGTCAACAATTGCAACTAAAGAAAGCAATATTATTTGAGGAGGCAATTTGTGATACTTTAACAAGATATTTCCTCTTCCAAAAAAGGACACAATCATATGACATAAGAAAGGAAAAGCAAAAAGAAGGTGACCAAGGTCAACAAGGTCAACTTTCTCATGCTAAAAGTAATATGAAAGGAGGTGAAATATAAAAAAGTAAGAAACTCTTTTTTCTCTTTTAATAGCTAATATTTTGGTCAACAATTGTACTCCAAACATAAGCTGATATCTTGAATAAAAAGGGCCATATTTTCGTATGATATGAAGGTGAAAGAAAAGATAATGATATTAAGCAATTGGCACATGTTGATATAATAAACATTGTTCTTCTTGATGTGAGTTGCATTTTTATGGTTTTAGAATTTCAAGAGGAGGTGTTTTGAGTCATCTTCCAAGAACAAAAGTTGTAGAATCAAAGATAGAACCAAGGAGAAGCAAGAGGTGAGTATTAGCTTCAATTTGAGCTATTGGTTGTATTGGTTGAATGAATATTTTGGCATGTGTAAATTTTCCCTAATTTTAGCCAAACTAGGGTTTGGAGATGTGATAGTGTTTTTGGTAATGTATTTGGTGTTTTATGATGATTAGAAACTATATGACAGAAGTTTGATGCTAAAATTTAAAGTTTGGTAATTGTTGGGACTTTCAATGAATTTGTGCCCAAACAGGGAATGAATAAGAATTTTTCATTTAAATGTTACCATTGTGTTCTACCAAAAAAATTGTGTGAGTATAGCCCCAGGTTGTGAATTTTGAGTCATTAAAACTCAAAATACAAAACCAAATTTTCTTCCTGAACAAGATTCTAGTAAGGTACCCTGATTGTGTGGTGTTTTTAGATAATCAAATGAAGTTCCGTGAAAGTGAAACTTTGTAAAATAAAAGTAGACATATCAAGCTTTAATTTGATAGGTCATTTGCATCATTTCAATTTGTACACTGGGAGTTATGAATTTTTAAATTTAGGGCATGAAAATTGGGTTGAATTCTTGTAATGTGCAATACATGACAAATTTAGGAATGTTCTACATCCAACTAGCTGTGGGTAATAGTTTTCCTTGCAAATAGACTAACAAGGGTCATATAGCCTTTAGAATCACTGCAATTAGATTTTTGTACATAAAGATATGCTTTTTTGAAGTCAATAAAAAATTCTAGCAGTTTTGCTCACTTATATGAAAGTTGAAGATGTAATGGCATAGTGTAATATTGTTGAACTCTAAGGTTAGAAATTGGTCTTTTAGGTTAATTGACCACTTCAATTCCTTAGTTGACTTGATTAAATGACCCTAATGATAACCAACTTGAGTGTTTGAATTAAAGAAGAATTAGATTAATGATACGTGTGCAGATGATCAATTAAATAGTGCAAGTGTACACTATCGTAATCAAGTAATATAGAAGTAGAGTATCGTTCCCACGAGGATTGAGCACTAAGTACCAAAATGGGTAATTTTAACTCTATTCAGTCGATCGATTAGTTGGTGATTGAGAGTACAAAATAAAAGAAAGACAATTAAATATGAATGCAGATGTTAAGAAAGCAAATATGAGAAAAAGCCCGAGGGATTAGATTTCACTTAACAAATTCCGGATTGAATCACTTATCTATTCTAGCCCAATTTATTCCACATGATTGATAGTCGAGTTTCCCTAATTTAATTACTAGCCTCTTCCAAGGTCAAGCAATTCTATAATCAATTGCTAATCCAATATATTCCTATATGAATTTAAACAATTAATTATGCATTAAGATTTATGGAACTGAATAAGACTACACAACTCATATGAATAAATTCCTATTTCATATGCAAGTCATGGTTTTAATTATAGGGTCTACACACATGTATCTCCTTCCGGTCTCAACATGCATATTGAAATCATTCAAAAGATGGCCAGTTAATCAAAAGCATTAAGAATAATAATTAAAACTCAATTATGAAGAAGAAAATTCAAACTAGATTTAATAAGTTAATATTCAATCCGTCATTAGTAAGTTACGTCATCACCCTAGGAAAATGAAAATTTAGCACATGATGAAATTAAAAACAAAACCAAAATAAATTGACATTATATAAAGCTAGAATGAAATCCTCAGAAATACTGTATAAACTTGAATATTAAATTCTCAAACATAAATATACAACCAAAAGATGCATGAAAAATGAAGAAATCTAGCTGTCCATTTAGGAGGTAAAACCTTCCATGTAGGCGGCATGCAAAATGTAATACAATCCTAAGCCTTCCAAGATGGAGGCATGCAATGCATGAAATTAAATCTAAAAACAACAACACAGAGAACTCAGAAATGTTAGAGAAAGATCTTTCTCGGTCAGAGAAGGACCTCTCCCTGTCGGAGAAGGAAACCTCTGCTTTTCTTCTTCTCCTCTTCATTTGAGCTTGGCATTGATCTCTATTTATAGGGAAAGAAAATGTGTGCTACAGTACTGCTACAGTGTCTGGAGACTACTACAGTGTTCTGGCGGGTGCTACAGTGCCCATTGACTGCTACAGTGCTCGACGGCTGCTACAATACATTCATTTTATTTTTATGTTTTTTATTTTTATTTATTTATTTTTTTTAAATGCTGTTTATTCCAAAAACAGTATTTATTTATCAATCACACCCAAATTTATTATATTAAACGCAAATATCGTCCATAAAATCATCATATAAGGGAAAATAAATATGCAAATTTTTTACTTATCAATTAATTAATAGCCTATCATCCATAGTTTTAATTATCGAATTTGATATCTGCCTTGAGCGCAAGAAATCTATGTAAGAACAAGACCAAAAAGACCAAGGTAGTAACTCTTTCCCTTATTTTTTGTGTAATGATTTGTATGTATGTGCATATCATCTATTGTTGTGATGAGTGCTTGCATGCTTTGTGTAATTATATATCATATGAGTGAAATGTTACTACTGAGATTCATATGAATCTCACACTTTCCAATAACTAACCTACAGCCAGGGCAAGTTGATTAAAAGACAAGCAGGTAAATAAGGGCGGCTAGTGCTCACGGCTTGGAGATTAGGGTTTTGTGTTGGTTATCAAAATTTTGGATGGATGTATATGATGTAAATATAAGTTCAATGTAGTAAAGGTAGACGTATCTACCGTAGACTTGTGAATTCATATGTAAACCCCGGTATGGGAACTAAGACAGGTGATCATGCCCTGTAAACTCAATTAATGAATATAACCCGATAGTCCGTCAAAAAATTTTGTTAAGTGCTCTGATATTAATGAATGAAACAAAACCGACAAGCCAAATAGATTCAAAAGGTGGAAGTAAGACCTCACAAACTTGTTTTGAAAAGTTTTTGAAAGCCCACTTTATCACGGGATCAAACTTTGTCTTGAAATCGGGACCCTCAAATGAGTTATAAATTATTTGGTCTCCAATTTAACTTTGTGACATGTTTTTGATCCATATTCATGGCTTTCAAGTAAGGGGGTTACATTTTTGATGTCAGAGCCAAAGTTCTTGGCAAGGGTAGGTTGTTGCTAGGGTAGTTACAAGAGTTCTTTGTCTTAGTGATGGTTGTTAACCCATGATTGCTTATAGTATACATATATATGTTCCTATTATTTGGTGGTATATGAGTTTTAAGGAATAGCTGTATATATTAAATGTGATATTGATGTTGCAAATCATTTGTGATAGTAAAAAGGAATAATGGTTCAACCAAAGATTAGATGTATGGAATTGAGGTGGAAGAAATAGATCACAACCCACCTGATCCCATACAATAGATGATGGGTCTAATAATAGAACAGTGGGATATGATCTATGAATTAAGTGAAGTGCTTCGAGAGGTGAAAGCAAAACAAAATGAAGGAATGAACCATCGACACAAGAAGAAATAAACTGGGTGGAAATAAAAGAGAGGTCGACTACACCTAAGGAGTCACAACAATATACTGAGCCAAACCAGGAATCGTATGGGGTGACAACACAAATGAAAGAGAACTATAATTATGGGTCTCCAAGTTTTGTAAGCCTCTGCCTTTGGCGTTTAGGAGAAGATTTGATCCCCAAGCAGTGGAAGATTGGCTGATCTATCTAGAGAAGTTTTTTTGAAGTGTTAGAATGCTTGACTGAGGTGATGGTACGACTGCCTTTTATAAGCTAAAGGGGGATGCCGATGATGGTAGTGGAACATTGCTCTGACCTGCGGACTTAAAATATGCCTGTGACCTGGGAGCTGTTCTAGGAAAAATTTAATGACAAGTATTTTCCTAAGTCAGTTAGGCTTGAAAAGGAATAATAATTCTTGTCTATACAGCAGGGTGGTGAAGTGACTTTTGATGACTACCTATCTTGATTTATTCGACTGGCCCATTACTCTTTTACTTGAGACGAATGGATGATGAGGAGTGGGACTCTTTCATGTTGATCTGAGGGTTGAGGCATAAAATAAGGAAAAGTTGAGCCTTGCGACATTTTACTAAATTTAATAAAGCTGTGGAGTAATGCCAAATTACAGAGAACAATATGAGGGATCTATACCCAGCCAAGGGTGGTAGCAGCCATGGTGAGCCCAGTAAGGGAAATTCTTCTCAGAAACATAAGGGTCAATGATCCTTATCCAAGGGTAGTGGTAAGAAACCCTATTGACCTAAGGATTGCAAGAACCAAAGGCCCCTGGTTTCACGGACATGTTCTCGTTGTTAGCAGAATATGTTCAGGGCAAATAATTTGTTACAACTATAAGCAGATAGGACACATTACTAGTGAATGCAAGCAACGACTGGCAGAGCCAAAACCTAGGAATCAGGGTAGGGTGTTTGCCATGACACATAAAGAAGTATGGAAGTCCCCTAACCTGAATCAAGGTAAAATCCTTCTAAATGGTAGTTTGCTGTAAGCTTTATTTGTTTCGGGTCCTAGTCATTCCTTCATTGCCTATGACTATATAAAGCGCCTAGGATTGTATGTTCATAAACTGCCAATTGACTTGGTTGTGTTGACATTGATAGGTGATAAGTCTATGACTATTGATGCTTGTTTGAATTGTAATAACTATTGACGGGCATGAGTCCACGATCGACTTTATTTGTTTACTGCTCTGTCAATTATAAGTCATAATGGGTTTTGATTGGTTGACAGTGAATAATGTGTGGCTAGATTATGAGAACTGTAATATCCTGGATCGTAATCAAGGATTAATAACTTCAAAGTGATGTAATTAATATTAATTGAGCATTTTTTAAGTATATGTTGTGCAATATGATATAAAGATGCTTAGTGATGGTTTAATGAGTATTGAAATAATCAGGGGTAAAATGGTAAATTTACCGACCGACTGGTTAGTTACCGATGAGAAAACTCCTTAGTAATCAAGATCAATGGCTAAGATTAAAAGAACAAGAAGTGGAATCAAGTATGTTAGAGAGTATATGAAATCATTGAAGGAAGCTCAAGATGTTGACAAGTGGCATCTTGAGGACCATGGATGAAGTCAACATTTTCAAACTCAACCTCTCTCCCTCTCAAGTCGTCTAAGTGTATGGGAATGTGGGAAAATCTGATTTTTCACCAATATCTCACTCTCTCTCTCCTTTCTTTCCATTTTCGGTGCAGTTGTAGCAAGAAAGAGAAAGAAAGGGCTTGAATTATAAGTGAGTATTTGATGCTAGATGCTCACTTCACCTTCATTGATTTTGTTCAAATGGTCAAGAGCTTTATTTCAATGTTTTCAGACTTTTGATTTGTTGTGTGTGGAAACTTGAGGGAGTTTGAAAGTGGAAGAATCAAAGTTTTGAGTTCAGAAAACTTAAGAGGTGAATTTTTTATGAAATATGATATAATTGTTTAGACCATTGGTTTAGTTTTATAAATTCTGGATTTTTGCCCTGATTTCTTGTGATTTCAGAAGATATGAATTAAGTGATGTAATGTAGTGGAATAGATGTCAAATAGTGTACGAATGTCAATGGTTCTGGTTTGGATTTGAAAAGAAGAAGTTGGCAATTTGTGGTTTTGAGTGGTTTTGTGAGTTAGAGTTGAGATTGTGTTGTTTCAGTGAAAGTTTGGTTGTTTTGGGTTACCAATAGGTTTATTGTGAAGGTTTGGATGAGAATGAGTTTTGGTATAAGTTTAGGAACCATTGGAACTTAATTGGTCAATCCTGGAAAACCAAATCAGTTGTTGTGATTTGGCATTTGATAGACATACTCAAGTGAGAAAGGAACTCACTCGAGCACGATGTGAAGTTATGGGTATTTTGGGAAGGTCTTCAGGTAGAAACCGCGAGCACACCTCCTGACTTACGAGTGAGATATGATTCTGCTCGAGTGAACATGGGCATGCTCGAGTGAGGGAATCAGTTTAAGACTTGGGAATTTATGGTTGCTCTCGGGTAGTCACTCGTTGGGTCTCACTTCCTGGTGCTCGAGTGCACCTAAGGTCATTGCTCGAGTATAGCCTCTTGTGCTCGAGTGAGTGTGTATGATATAACAGGGTTTGCTCTCGGGCAAACACTTTTTGAGGTCCACTCGCTGGTGCTTGAGTGCTGATGAGGGTGTTACTCGAGGGAGGCTCCTTTCACTCGAGTGAGCCAGCCCAAAATTCAGAAATTCTTCCAAGAAGGAGGGTCTTCGGGGTAGTTTCTCCTAACCCTTTAGGCATATGTTTAGAACTATAATAGTCACCTAAAGAGTTCAAATGATAACCAACTTAAAGTATTATAGAAATAAGAACTTGTGAAAGAGATTGACGAGTTGTCCCTAACTTGGTTTATAGGATCTGATATTTGCCGTCCTCGTGAGCTCACAGTGCCAAGAAACATCGGGAAAGGATTAGGTAGTGACTCTCTCTCTCTTATACTATGTGTAATGCTCTGTATGTGTGTGTTATCACTGTTTTGTGATGATCTTTGATGCTGCTACGGTTACAGCTAGTGATAGCTGTCGTTTACATCTCAAGCTGTTGTTTACCGCGCAAGCTGTCGTGATGGTGATTACAATGTAAGCTGTCGTGATTATGATAACAGTGAGAGCTGTCGTATTATGTATACAGCCGTGAGTGCTGTCGTTTGTGGTGAAAACCACGTATCTTTGAGTTGCTGCTGCTGTTACTGGTTGTGATTTGTATACATTCTCTGTGTTTATGCATTGTGTGAGTGATTTGTTACTACTGGGATTCTCTTGAATCTCATTCTTTCCAATGACCAATATTTCAGACAGGGCATGTGGCTCGAAGGAGAAGCGGCCAACCCGGAGCGGTTAGGACCCTTAGGAGTATATATTTGAGTTAGAGATGTTAGTTATACATTTTGAACATGGGATTACTGTATATTTTGAGATGCGAATTCTAGATTCAATTTTTGGTTGTGTAATCCCCTAGTGGAGACTTGTTAACGTTTAGATTATATATGTATAGAACTCGGGAGTTGACGGGGATTTGGTTATACACTCTTATATGAATGAATGTATATTAACTACACAGGTAATTATATTCGAACGTTGAAATTGAGACAAGGATGGGAAAAGATTTTTAAAGATTTTATGAAAATCCCACTGTAAGGCAGGAATTTAAAATAAGTTTAAATCATCCGATGGTCTCTAATTCGATTTAACTATACATTATCGAATTATAATTACGTGTTTAAAGTCAGGGGGTTACAAGAACAAGATAATAGTTTATCCTAATCCATAGAAGAATAATAATATGAGTACTAATTTGAACTTCCTCTCAATAGCAAAGCTGAGAAATGCCTAAAGAAGGGGTGCTAAGGGTATATGGTATTCTTTTCCATATAGGGAGGGACAGAAAAAACTCTAGGAAATATACCCATGGTAAGAGAGTACCTTGAAGTATTTCCAGATGATCTTAATAGATTGCCTCAGGAAAGGGAAGTGGAATTTCCACTCAAAATTATGCTTGGAGCTGGATCTTTATCAAAGTCCCCATATAGAATAGCCCCAAACGTGATGGCAGAGCTAAAGAAACAAATTGAAGAGTTACTTGAAAAAGGGTTCATTCAACCCAATGTTTTGCCATGGGGAGCTCTAGTATTAATTGTCAAGAAGAAAAATAAGAGCCTAAGGCAATGTATAGACTACAGAGAACTAAATAAGATAACTGTCAAGAACAAGTATCCACTTCTGAGAATCGATGACCTTTTAGATCAACTATCTGGTTCTTATGTATTTTCAAGGATTGATCTAAGGTTAGTTTATCATCAGCTGTGAATAAAAGCACAAGTAGGTAAGACTGCTTTCAGGACTAGGTATGGGCACTATGAGTTTCTAGTTATGCTGTTCGGATTGACTAATGCAACTGTTGTATTCATGGATTACATGAATTGTGTCTTTCGACAGTATCTAGATCAATTCATGGTGGTTTTTATCGACGACATTCTGATATACTCCAAGAGTAATGAAGAACACGAGCATCATTTGAGGTTAGTGCTAGAAATTCTTCGAGCAAAGAAACTCTATGCCAAGTTAAGCAAGTATGAGTTTTGGATTTCGGAAGTAAAGTTTTTGGGCCATGTCATCTCGCAAGAAGGGGTCTCTATGGATCCCAGTAAAGTAAAACCAGTGCTAGACTAGAAGAGGCCGGGAATTGTTGCTAAGATATGCAATTTTCTAGGTTTTGCTAGTTATTACTGGAGGTTCATTCAGATTTCTCCTGGACTGCCTTGTGGATGACCAAGCTCACATGGAAGGATCAACCTTTTAAGTGGGATGATCGATGTGAGAAGAACTTCACTGAGTTGAAAGAGAAGATAACAACGGCACTAATGTTGACTATACCCGATCCTAGCTTGACTTATGTTGAGTACAATGATGCTAGTAATTAGGGGTTGAGGTGTGTCCTTATGCCTCAGGGTAGAGTGGTGGCCTACACCTCTTGACAGCTGAAGCCTCATGAAATAAACCATCCCACCCATGATCTGGAGCTTGCGGTGATTATGTTTGCATCAAAAGATATGGCGATATTACCTGTATGGTGTGATGGTAGATTGTACTGTGACCACAAGAGTCTCAAGCATTTATATGATAAAAAAGAATTGAATATGAGATAGTACCAGTGGTTGGAGTTGCTGAAAGACTATAACCTAGAGATCAAATAGCACCCAAGTAACGCTAATGTTGTCGCAGATGCACTTAGTCGAAAGGCGGTGCTAGTTGTAGCAATGATAATACAAGAAGGAAAATTGATAGAAGATTTTTGGGATCTAAATCTCTCAAACCAAATCCTATATACTAGCTATGGCATTATCCAAGGGGAGAGTGATTTGATGTCTGAGATTGAAGAGGCTCAAATCCAGGATGAATGTGTATGACCCATACAAACCATAATCGAATAAGGAGAGACTCATGATTATGATTTGTTGCCTAATGGATTAGTTTGATACACTAGTGGAAATTTCACTTTTTAGACTGGTTGTGTATTAGGTCTTGTTACAGTAGGTCTAAAAAGTTTATTATTTTTTAGACCGGTTGTTGGAACTGGTCTTAAAAGTCATAAAGGTCATACTTTTAAGACCGGTTGTTCCTAAAACCAGTCTTAAAGGTCACCTTTAAGACCTGTTCTGCCTACAATAGGTCTGAAAGGTCAGACCTTTTAAGATCGGTTGTAGCTACAACCGGTCTTAAAGGTTCTATTTTTTTAAACAAATGGTCCCTTTAATATATATACGCAGTGGAAGTTCAAAAAATCTTATCTATATAGTAGATAGTTTCACAAAATTCACGATTGTTGAATTCAAGGCACAAGTGAATATATATTCTCAATATCAGGTTAACAAGCAAAAGGTCAGAATGATAACAAAAATAGAACCCAACTCTAGCAGCTTGTTTAATGAACCTATTTTAACAGCAGTACAGAACAATCACAGATTTCAATTTCAATCTTCAAATGCAGCAGTTTATAGTAGCAACAAATTTTCAGACAAGCCAGTCACATATTGATGATTCATTTGCAGTACTTTAATTACAATATGGAAGAATATGACAAGTAATGTATACTTCATTGGCTCAATTTCAGCGAAAATGTACTTGTAGTTTCAGTCCCTAACTTAACAGATTAGGAAAGTATTTCAAATATTTAATTTACTATGACAGCTTTCCAAAGACTCAATTTTGTTTCAGCAAGGTAAATGAAGTGTAAATGCACATTTTCACCAAGTTTCAACAACATCCACTTCAAACAGAGGCTATAAATAGGGAAAAAACTAGGAATGAGTCAGACAATGTTAACAGCATACTAGTGTAATAGAATGTGCAGCAAAACTCAGATGAAGATAATGCTTGACCTAACCCAACCTGCAGAAACAAAAAGCAAACAAGAAATTCATATCAAATGCACAGAAAATGCCAAATAGATTTGCCCAATTTCAATAAAGGCTTCATAATGATGCAGAATTTTATTTAAATCCCAGACTTCAGGAAACTATGCATGACATCTTAATGCACAGGTTTGGCAGTAATTCCAGTTACAATAGAGTGCAAGCAAATTTGTCAAGAATTTAGCTAAAGGTAATGACCAACCTTAGTTTAGCACTAAATAACACCAACAGTGCAATTAGATAGTAAGGAGGACCAAATGACAGCAATAATGAATCTTGAAGCAATAGAGAGCAATGTAAAATGCAACGGATGCAATGGAGTGCATGTATGAAGTAAGTAACAAATTGCACAGAAGCAACGTAATAGATTTCATTGTTAGCAATACATAGGAGAACAATGTACAATGTAACATTGGATCCAAAAACTCACTATTTTTGTAATAGCTCGTGGATGAATTCAGCACAACATATGCGAATGAAATCAATATCTTCTTCAGGAAAGGGATCAGCAAGATCAAACATCTGTAACACCAAAACCAGACAAAACATTAACTTAGTAACTTAAAAACAATAAAGTAAAACAAAAGTTTTGAAATATAAATTTACCTTTTAAGTAAAATCAGTCGTGCCTAGAGTGATAATATTATAAATGTGTCTCAAAACATAAAAACCATATAAGTTAAACTCCTGTGGTTGTCAACTACTCTGAGAAAAAACATGATATCATTAAAACAAATATAAAGGCATGGCTTATTACATTCTTTAAACAAATCAATATGTGCTAACCTTTGGCATGATCCATGTAGGGTCTTTTAAGTTACGAACATGCTTAACACACACAGTGTGTAGGAATGTCCGCATAGCCGTATGATCATCAAAATCAGAAAGGTTATTTATTTTATATAAATTCCATAAACTTCGCACACAAAAGGTAATAATACAAGAAAACTAACGAGTTCATGGTCTTTTTCAAATCATTCCCTCGTTTGAAGTGGAGGGAGCATAAGAGGATGACAGTGTAACTACTCTTGCATAAAAGAACCAACTGCCAATGATCACTGAAAAAAAAGAGAAGAATATTAAGCAAACATAAAGCATGATATAAATTATAAAATATAAGTTTGTTTCTTACCCATGCACATATGGAGCCAAGAAACACTCAGTTCCAGTTTCACTAAGCCTCTCTGATAAGTATTTATGTCAGATAGCAGCAATGGTCCCTTTCTCTTGGATTTGATGGGGGCATAAGAATCCAAATTTTTCGCTTTTGCCAGAGGAGACCAACCTACGATGCATGTACCTACAATAATGCAAGCACATAAATCAAAGGTAAATAGTGAAATTTTTAAAATATTTACTTTGAATTGTAGAAGATACTTACATTAAGAACAGTTGGACAATCCCAATCGTAAGATTCTGTCTAGGAGCTACCAGGGACATCAAATCATCACTCTCAAGATAGCGTGTCACCCCTATCTTGCCAATAACTGAATTCGTAGGCCAATCTCTTGTTTTAAAGGATGTATCATATGCCATCAGAATCACTTGTTGCATGCTATTTAATGGAGGCTGTGAAACTTCTTGAGTGAAGGGAGCTGGACTTGGTGGGGCTTTGATTGGACTTTCCTTAGCTTGAATAGAAACAAGGTTCTTTGGCCACAAGATGAACATACCCAGGATATCGCTTACGATCTTGAATTCATCAGAAGGGATAAGGATAGGTGCATCTGTAATGAGCACCTCGTCAACTGACACTAAGACTTGATCAGCTTCCATTTGTTAGTAGTGGATAGTTGATCCCAGGTTATGCACACTGCCCTCAGCAACTAACTGTCTTAGAGGATCCTCGACAAAAATATCACAAGAGGCTCAGTAATTTCTCTTACAAGACCCTCTGATGATTGATCGATGTTGCAACAACTCCTTTTAATGCTTTGCTTATTAGATCAACAATTGTGGCTAGGGAGCACTATTATCTTGTCTAGAGCTCTTAAACACTATCAGTTCCTCTTTCATCTTGCTCAACCGGGTCTCTAATAGTACATCAAATGATGCTTCAACCTCGGCCTTTGCTTCTGCTCTTGTAGTGGCCAACATAGTCTCCAATTCCTCCCTAGTCACGTTGTTTGAGGAATGGCGTACGGGGTCTCCAAAGTAATCCTGTATCCCTACCCCTCCTCCAACGCCCCTGACACGGCCTGGATGCTCATATTTGCCAGTAGCAACAATTAGAATATCATTCCTGCCCTCCAACTTAAAAGATCCCTCAGCTTGTTTTTTCCTAAGTTCCTCCTATAAGATAATACAAAATAACAAACATAAGTAATCAAGTATGTTTCTTATGTAATTAATAACAGCAACGATATATATTTACAATATTTTCACCTACTATATGAGATTGTTCACTCATATAAGACCCATTCTTCTTTTAGTGAGCAAATAACCATTTTTCTTTCCTATGAATCGGAGATGGTGGAGAAAGAAGAAGAAAAGGATCAGAATGAGATGCTTCTTCTAATCTCTTCCGTTTGGCCTCCAACAAGTCTCTTTCAGCCTTTGTATAAACCCCACAAGACATTGTATGAGAGCAATCATGCTTTCTACCACTCTCTTGTGCTTTTTGCCTTTTTGCCTACGAATAAGAAATTAAACAAAAGGAAAATGTTACAATCAATTAAGATAATTGATAAGTAAATAAAATAACAAATAAGTCAACTAACTAAAGATTCTGGAGTAGTCTGAAGCATAACAAATGTGTGCCAAGTCACTTGATCAAGAAATGTATAGTTATTACACGGATTAGGACGAGGCTGACCATCTTTCACCTCAATATAAATGTAATTGTTGGTCAGATTTGTCTTAAACTTGCTCCAGCGCTCATACAATAAGTCATTGTCTTTTTGTACAACATCTCATTCTGAGGAACATCGTAGGTGAGCTGGAATGCATGCATTGAAGGAGTAAGTGACAGATTAGTGACATATTTGATAGTAATTACATACAGAAACATAAGAGAATTGTATAGCTGGATAGTGTACCAAATATGTTACCGTACCTTTTCATCGACATATCTCCACTCCACTATCAAGATGCTTGGCTTGTTGCGTGCAAGGAGGCCGACAAAACTCTTATATTAGCTTGCATTAGGCCTGATTGGTTTGCAATATCTATCAAACTCAATCGGTATCTTTTGCCTTACACTCCGACTGAGGGAAATGTCTGTCAACCGTGTGCCGCATCTACCCCTTCGTACAAACTGGCTACTAGGCTCACTATGATCCTAGCTCCGAGCATTGCTAGACTTGCTCTAATTAACACTATATGGCTGACTCTGAGGAGCACTAGTTGGCTGAATCTTCTGGGCAATAGGTGGCTGACTCTGAGGTGCAGTAGGTGGCTGATCCTTTATACTAGGATGCCAGGGATCTGTCATTCACCTCTAACTACAACAAAGAAAGATAAATTGTTAAGTTACAACATGAGAAGATTATATCTATGGAAAAACTATATACATTATTCGGATATAAATCATAATCATAATTACTTTAGATCAAAGTAGTATCATAAAGAGATATCCTCCCATATTCCCTTATGATGATCATTTCTTGTGCAGTGTTCATTATTAGCTTCATCTTCTTCGTTCAATTCTGGTAGACCTATAGAAAAAGGAGTCTCAAGAAGATCATAATTTGAGTGGATTTTCTCATCAATATCAACGACCCTTTTTCCTTGGAGAGCTACAGACCATATTTTATTTGCTTGATCAATAATATAGAACACTTGTTGCACCTGATCTGCCATAATGAAAGGTTCAACCCCAAAACTTCTATTATTCAGATCTACTATTGTAAATCCTAACCTATCGACATTCACACCATTATTGACATCAACCCACTTGCATTTGAAAATGGGAAATCTAATTTTAACATTGTCAACCATCCATATTTCTTCAATAACCCCATAATAAGGTATGACAACCAATTTAGTGTTCTTATCTTTTGAACTAGAGAAATACATAGATTCAGCTACTAATACAACATCACTGTTCTGGATGGTGCTCTTATCATCTAGGGACTTCGTGTAAAAGGTATAACCATTGATCACAAATGAATGCCAACTTATGACATCAACTTCAGGACCACGTGCTAACCAATTTATTGTATTAGAAACACATTCTTCTTCGTTAACCTTTTGTTTGAACCAATGTGCGAAAGTTCTGTTATGCTCCCTAATTAACCTTTGTTTAGTCATACGACTATTTTGTTTCCGTACAATTTCTTTATGGGCATTCATGTGATATTGAACTTCATCAACATTATTCAAGATTTACAAGTAGACTTGTTGCAATTCATCGGCATCTACTGTCTTTACTGTTGCCCCGTGTCTACCCCCTTCTTGATCATGACGTTTAGGAAGCCCAATATGTCATACATTTAATAAATAATGTTGAAAAAATTCCATAGCTTCTTCAAAAATATATTTCTGAACAATAGATGCTTCAGGCCAGTTGGGGTTCTTCACATACCCTTTTAGGATTTTCATAGTTCTTTCGATTGGGTACATCCACTAAAAATAGATAGGGCCACACAACTTTATCTCCCTCACTAGGTGAACAATCAGGTGTACCATGATGTCAAAAAAAGAAGGAAGAAAAAGCTTCTCAAGCTAGCACAAGATCATATATCCTTCATTTTCCAATTCCTCCAATCTTTCTGTGTCAATGACTTTACAACAAATGGCAATGAAGAAGAAACAAAGTCTAGTTAATATGTGTTGAAGATCATATTCGACAATGCCTTGAATAGTTATTAGGAGTAGTTGTTGCATTAAGACATGACAATCATGAGACTTTAGCCCTATTAACTTCAAGTCTGTCATCGATACAAGCTTTTTAAAATTTGAAGAATACCCTGAGAGAACTTTGGCACCATGTAAACACTCACAAAAGCTTCTTTTTTCATCTTTAGACAAAGTATGAGTAGGTGGAGGACAAAAAGGTCTATTACCATATGGCCTAGGATGTAAATCTTCTCGTATTCCCATTTCTTGCAAATCTAATCTTGCCTTCATGCCATCCTTAGAACTTCCTTATATGTTGAGTAATGTCCCAACAATACTATCACATACGTTCTTCTCCACATGCATGAAATCAATACAGTGTCTGACGTCAAGATTGTGCCATAACGGAAGATCGAAGAAGACAGACCTTTTTTTCCATATACTTTTCTCATTTCTTCTCTTTGATGACTTACCAAAGATAGTATTGATATTTTTCACCTTTTCATAAATTTTCTCCCTAGTCAATGCCTCTAGAGTATCTTTAAAGTCTTTGCCACCGAAAAAGCTTTTTTTAATCTATGATAAGGTTGGCTTCGTCTAAGAAATCGCCTATAGTCAAGGTAAACCATCTTTCTTCCATGTTGAAGTTGATGGTGGCATGTGCCTTCTTCACAAATCGGACATGCTTTGTGGCCTTTAATGCTATATCCTGACAAGTTCCCATATGGAGGGAAGTCATTTTTGTAGAAAAGATCATTGCTCACATATTAAAAGTCTCCTTCTTGTTCGCATAAAAAACATCGACACCTTTATCCCACAACCCTTTCAAGTCTTCAATCAAGGGTTCTAGGTAAACATCTATGTCATTTCCGGGTTGCTTTGGTCCCGAAATCAACATAGACAACATAATGTACTTTTGTTTCATACATAACAAAGGAGATAAGTTGTAAGTTACCAACAGAATAGGCCATGAACTATGTATACTGCTTAGGCTACCATAAAGATTCATGCTATCTGTGCTCAGCCCAACCCTGAGATTCCTAGGTTCTTCACCAAAGCTAGGAAATAATTAATCGATTTTCTGCCATTGAGAAGAATCAGCTGGATGTCGAAGCTTTCCATCAGAAATCCGCTCATCCGCATGCCATCTCAAATTTTTGGCATCAATTTCATTGGCAAACAAGTGCTTGAACCTTGGTATGATTGGAAGATACCATAACACTTTTGCAGGGCCCTTGTTTGATTTATACCTCAGAGTTTCACATATCGGACATTGCTCCTTCTCTTCATGCTCTTTTCTATACAATATATAATCGTTAGGGAATGCATAGATCTTTTTATAGTTCATCCCTAGTGGACACAGTATTTTCTTAGCATCATAGTATCGATAAGGCAACACATTATCATCAGAAAGCATGTCTTTAAAGGCCTCAATCGTTTCTAAAAAACTCTTATCGCTCCATCTATGTTGTGCTTTTAAGCTTACCAATTTCAATACAGCTTTAATCAATTGGTATTTTTTACATCCTGGGTACAGCGGCTTCTCAGCATCACTGCACATATTATCATATGCATGTAATTGTTCAAAAGCCTCTTCTCCTACATCACGAATAATATCCTCTATCCAATCATCCAAATCCGTGTCATTATCATCACAAATCACTCCCCCTGTTAAGATTCACTTAGCATTTCTAATTGTTCACCATGCCATACCTATACTATATACATCTTACAAAACCCTTCACAAATTAAATGTGTATATATCTGCAGCACTTAGTTGCTTCTCATTCAAATATTTTACACAAGGGCAATAAAATATCCTACTATCATCATCGGCATTTCTTTTTGCAAAGTCTAAAAAATCGTCACCCCAACATCATATTCAATACTCGTCCGTTTAGCTTGTATCCAACTACGATCCATATATTCCAACACCCTTTTCTTTGTTTTCTACTTTTTTCCCTGGAAAAGGAAGGAGTATGATAAGAGCATGCAATCATTACACCCAAGTACCTAGTTTAACTACTACATAATGAACAAGTAGAAGAGAGTTGAGAGATCGAGATAAAAGAAGAGTAATTCGAATAGTACAATTCTAATTAACAATGCAAATCTGTCCAATACAATGGGTCGACTGGCCATATATATTGCCAGTATGAACAATGGAAATAGAACAGTACCATAGGGATTAGGGGTTCAGTAATTAAAGACTTATTAGCAATTAGACATGGTTAAGGCCATGTTTGGCTGATATCACTCTTAAAAGTCTAGTATCACTAATGGTCAATCAGTCTTCTAATTTACTAACCTAACTAACTTTCAAAATATTCCAATTATAGGTGTAGGGTATGTCCTAACCCACTCATCACGCTTAGTTGACAAAGAGGGGCTCTTTTGTTTCAGTGTTCGCTGCCATGCATGGATATAACTTGCTTCCAGACATTTAGATCATGATTTATTTTAAATAAGAGCAATACATAAGGGACCCTTACCCTATTATCTATAAACATAGTAGGATCCAGCTCAAAAGAGAATTCACAATCATTATTATATAGCTTTGCTTGTAAGTCAGGCAGAAAGCAAGAAATGGAAAAAAATTGATCTTTTGCCCAAGTCTACTTGAAGCAACTTATTAATTTATAAATTATAAATCGGCTTTCCACAGAAAAATTACTAGCTTATGTTACTTAGTGATTTCTAGATTCACTTTCTCTTGTATCAGTTCCCAGCATCTACTGGCAGAAAGATGAATGAACACCTCACTTGGTTGATGTTCCAAGGACATCTGAGGGAGAAAAACAAGCGTGTTATTATGTCTTTAACTTCATCCCACTGAACCATACTTTGGAAATCCTAACAAGACAACCAGTTCTTTATTCAAATTAAGGCTTTCAAAGTTCAAACTAAGTTTATTCATGAAAACTAATTCTAAAAATTAGAATCCCAAGTAGGGCATAGTTTCAAAATATTCTTTTCAAAGGGCTAAGAAAATGGCCAGTAACAAAATGTCGGATCAAATAGCACCTAGAAAGCCATCAATATACCAAACTGATGAGTTTAGAGAAACATGAGTTCAATATGCTAAGATTAGTAAGGAACTAAAAATCCAACGCAGTAATGGTTGATGATTCCAATGTCATGCGTGATTAAAATAAGTTTCCATTCATATCATCAACCATTGATTTATTGGATTTTTAATTCTCCACTAGTAATTGCATATTGGATACAATTTAGGGTGTTTTTAGGAAGGGCTGGGCATAGCTTGGTGAAAAAAAATAACTCTAACTATACTTGATTGATAAACACTATTATAAACTTCAAATACATTACCTAATTAAAATATTAAAACACATAACATCAAGCTATTCCAACATATTCAATATCAAGCTTAACAAAAAAATTGGCATATGGATAAATCGCAATATACAAATAGGCAAAACAATATATGAAATTAGTTGAAGAAGAATAGTGTTTTTAGCTTATTATTGAAGATATGCAAAATAATACATATGCAACTCTTGTTTACTAATAAAAGGAGGTACTTTTGTGAATAATAATGATAAGAAATCACCCAGATACCTTTGAGAAATAAGGTATATATGATTAAGTAGTAGGGGTTCCTTCAAACAATAGTAGACATCAACATCAATGATGAACAAATACTGAAAAAGCAAAACCGATTTCAAGGCAAAGAAATAGCTTCAAAACAAGGGCTAAAAAAACCTGTTCTCAATAATTTGGCTAAAGAAAATAGAAGTCTTTTGAGTTGAAATTTTTCTAATAAAAAACATGCTTTCAATAATTTGACTAGATATCAGTTTTTTCGAGGACTGAAGTTCTCAACGCAATATTGAGATTTGAGAGCTTAATAAGGGACCAACTAATAGCCTAGAGACTCAACAACTACAGCAATGCATTACAATCACATAAATCTGGAGAAGGGGAAGATCTGCAAGCAATGTTTACAAGACATATAAGGAAATTCACAAGACAAATAAATGAATTCAAAACTATACTTTTGGAATTAACAAGACAAATGGCCTTATTTGTGTTGTGAATGGTTTTATTTGTTTAGTAAATTCTTTTATTTGTCATACAACATTAATTTCTGTTGGCTTGGCCGGTGCCGGAGTTTGTATGACCCATTAAAGTTTCAAAATTCTCTTATTAGGTGCAAGTTATATTCTTTGGCCCCAAGCTAATGTCCAATACAATCGACTCTCCTTTACCTTCTTATCCATTCTGCATTCATTTTTCTTATCCATTGATCAGGGTATAGAACTATTGCCTATAACAGTTTACAAATTACTAGCAGAATAGGAAATAATCATTAAATTCGAAGGATTTAATCATGAATAATACATTATAATTGAAAAAAAAATCTCTTCTTTTCTTATGCATGAAATATTTGATAAATTTAAATTTGAGTCAAAGACTTACAAGCGTCATCAATAGGTTTGTGTATGACAAGAGAGGGTCTGTTCTCCAAATAAAGCTTCAAGGTAGAGTGGTTCTTTTAAAAATTTGAATTATTATCAATGTAGTCATCAATAAACCTGTCGGTGTTGGCAAAACTAGTGCATGTATAAGGTCCATATCTTCTTGTCAAAAGCTAAAGTTCTTGTAATATTAAACTCATAGTAGAATAATGGTAAGGCACTGACATTGGCATTCACTAAATTCACTAATTCCACAGTAGTTTGTAATACACTAAATCGAATCCTGCCTGAACAACTATTCAGTTTTCCCTAAAACTTCTTCTCATACAATCATTGGCAGAATTAAGAGAGATTTTTGTGAGATGGTTTTAAACGTCAAACACACCAATTGGAATTCCAAATCTAGAGGCAACAGCTTCAATATAGTAATTGTAAAGGGTAAATGTAGAGGCTGAGGAAGCATACCTCAAAAAAGAGGATGAAGACGAAGACATACCTAAAACGCAGTGAATAATAGATGGAGCTGACTACCTGAAGCAAAGGAAGATGGCGACCCACGAGCAGCTTGACTGGCCGGATTCATTTGTTCCAATTCAAAGATCAGGTAAGGGACAGGGAGTCAAGGACTGAGGAGAGAAAAGATTGGGATCAAAGATGCTAGGCTGATTCAGAATGGAAGAGGGATTTCAGAATGGAGAAGGGCGGGGAGCGGAGGCATGAAAATATTGGGGAAAGCTTTTAAGACTAGTTAATAGGATAACCAGTCATAAAATGCTTTATTTTAGACTGGTTATCCTATTAAACGATCTAAAATAAATATATTTTAGGCCGGTTCTTTTAGTAACCTGGTATAAAAAATAAAAGGCTTAATCTTTTTTGACCGGTTAGTGTAGAACCAATCTAAATAATATTTTTAGACCGGTTATTATAATAACCAATCTCCCAAGTTTTTTATAATTACAAAAATGTCACTGCGCATTTCTCTTAGACCTCATCCACTACAATCGGTCTAAATCACCATTTTTGTACTGGTGATACAAGAAACTAATCTATGTTCCCCTAAAGGCTGACTTGAGGTAGAAAATCCTGGATGAGGCATACAAGAGTCGGTATACTCTTCACCCAGTAATGACCAAGAAGTATTATAGTTTGAAGCCTATATATTGGTGGCCGAGGCTGAAGACTGATGTGATTGAGTATGTGGCATAGTACCTTACTTGTTAGAAAGTAAAGATTAAACACCAGAGGCCTCTAAGATTACTCCAGAGCCCTAAAATTCCAGAATGGAAGTAGGAATTTGTAACATGGACATGGTGGTAGGATTACCTAGAATCAGAAACTATGATGCGATCTAGGTGATTGTTGATTGATTCATGAAGTCGACACATTTCATACCGATCAATGCTAGCTACTCTCCTGACAAACTGGTAGAGATATACATCAGAGAGATAGTAAGAATCCATGGTACATCGAAGAGCATTATTTCTGGTAGAGATCCTCATTTCACTTTAAGGTTTTAGAAAGCTTTACATGAAGCTTTAGGTATGAAATTGAGGTTTATTATGGCCTACCATCCATAGATGGATGGACAGTTAGAAAGAACTATAAAAATGCTAGAAGATATGTTAAGAATGTGTGTTCTGGAATTTAAAGGGAATTAGGATACTTCCTTCCACTTGCTAAGTTTGCGTACAATAATAGCTATCATGCAACCATTCAGATGGCTCCTTATGAAACACTATATTGGAGAAAGTGCCAATCACCTTTGTACTGGGTTGTCTGAAAGAACACTGTATGGGTCAAATCTTGTTGATCATACCATAGAGCATATCAAGATTATTCGAAAGAGGCTCTTAGCAGTGTAAAGTTGATAGAAAAGCTATGCTGATAAAAAGAGAAGGCCTCTAAAGTTTGAAGTAAGAGATCATGTGTTCTTGATGGTGTCTCTGTTGGAAATTGTGCCCTAAGGGCCAATCATTGTACTTTGAACATTATTATTTTTAATGAAATTTCTCTATTCTGTTATCATATTATTTGCATGTTAACTGTGATAATTGTATCCTTGGATAATTCATAAAGATTGTCCTAAAATGTCCCTGGTCGGTCATCTATGCGGGAGTAGAGATGAAACAAGATCAGTATGACTTTGATAAGATATGGAGATAGGAATCAAAGTCTTAGGCACTTGTAAGAGCACAAGGTGCTAGACCGACCCACTATGAGAAAGCTACATGGATCAAGTCATAAGCTTTTCTCATGTATAACCACGTCACAATACCCTTAGACCTGAGGTCATCATGGATTCCTACATGAGAGTTGCTAAGCTTTGAACTAGTCAAAAGTCACTTTTGACCGGGTCATGATAAAGGCTACGATCGGGCTTGGTGGTTTTTCATGCAGAGGAATATAAATGATCAAGATGGGATTTGTCCCTCACATTAGTAGAGAGATATTACTGGGCCCCTCGATGAGTGAGTCTGAGAAATGTATGGCCATACTATGATGAAAGGACTTTCTGTCTCTATTATCAGGCTACTCAGGAATCGAGAAAGTAATGGTCAGGAATAAGAGGATGATGACATTATCCATGCCTTATCCTTGATCGATATATCGTGTGACAAAAGGGACGTGACATGGTTGTATGACAAGTTGCATCATGATAACGATCCTCATATGAATTGGGTAGTCATAATGTCTTACTAGAAGCCACTTGCGACTTTTGGGTTAGTATAGTTATTGGCCCACTGCCAACTTCATATGGGCCTACAGGGTCCCACACAAGAATGGCCCAATACGAGATAATGTTTAATTTAGGGTGGACGAATTTTATATTTATATATATATATAAAATATAAAATTCATTAATAATATTATATAGATATATATATTTTCGAAATATATATCTTATATATATATATATGTATGTATATATATATGATATGATATTATTATATTTAATAATATTATATGGATATATATATATTCGAAATATATATCTTATATATATATATATATGTATATATATTATATGATATTATTATATTGTGTTAGTTTTAAATTTAATTTATTAAGATATATTAAATTTAATAACTAACAAGATAGATATATAGTATCTCAGATTTAATTTATGAAGATAAATTAAATCTAATGGCTCTTTATTTGGATTAAATAAATAGGTTAAATTAAAACTGTTGGACAGATTTAATTTAAACTGAATTTATTTAATTAGCTCATCAAGATAATTAATTGTTAATTAATTTCAAAATTAATGATGATTAATTTTGAAATTTGAAAATAGCCCTCATAGGTTATAAACTTGATAGAGCAAATATATTCATATGCACATGAGAATTGAGAGCCGCAAGTGAAACCCGAGGAGACATTAGAGGCGCTAGCACGCAGTCTCGGTTGGAGAGCATTCGTGTGGATACCGGTAGAGGGAGCGGACCTGACGTGTTGGCTCCTAGAGATCGTGAAAACTCTGAATCATCAAAAGGTATGAATCCTTCCAACTTGGTTTAAACGCCATTGATAGATCCTTGATTAAGATCGGTGAAAATTTTTAAAACTCTTCCGTTGTGCCTACCAATCCTAACAGTCTCCAGTCAGGGAATTGGTAAAGCGATCAAGAGAAAGAAGCTAAGCCTACAGTACATTGGTCCATTTGAGATTCTTGTGAGAATCATACCGATAGCATGCAGAATATCTTTACCCCCAAACTTGAGCAGGCTACACAACGTCTTTCATGTCTCACAATTGAAGAAGTACTAACCAGACCTCAAGCATATTATTGAATATGAAGATTTAGACATGTGTGATGACCTCACCTATAAGGATGAGCCAAAATGAATCCTCAATCGGCAAGAAAGGTAGCTCAGGCATCGCTACATTCCATTTATGAAGGTGGTTTGGAAGGGACTATCTCCCAAAGAGGCAACCTGGGAAGCTGAAGAAGACATAAAGAAACGTTATCCGGAGTTTATGCCATAAGTTATGTAACAAATTTTGAGGAAAAAATTTATTGTATGGGGGATAATTAGAATACCCAAAAATGTACTCAAGGGCTAAATGTACAGAATAAAAAGTGGTATTAAGGACAAAATCACCCTAGAAATTTTGTTATGACTTTAGTTCCGATTAACTTGAGATAACTACTTAGTCCTTTCGCCTAAAGTTAAAAATGACTAGGATTAATTTGAACATGAGAAGAAGGGGGAAATGGCATATAGAGGAGAAACATGAGTAGAATATTTATTTGGCTATCATATGAGACATATGGAAGCAATTTTTGGTGAAACACAAAAAGGGGAAGTCAACAAGTCATATTAACATATGCTAATTTAACATTAAACTATATTATTCAAGGAAATATTTAAGAGATCATTTTGTCCTCTTCAAATAGTCATATTTTCATGTAGGACATGAGAAAAAGTAAGAGGGAATAATACTTGACTCAAAATGAAAGCAAGAGGAGACAATTTGATTGAGTTATAAAAGGATGATGACTGGGTCAAATATTGCAACTAAAGAAAGCAATATTATTTAAGGAGGCAATTTGTGATACTTCAACAAGATATTTCCTCTTCCAAGAAAAAGGACACAATCATATGACATAAGAAGGGAAAAGCAAAAAGAAGGTGACCAAGGTCAACAAGGTCAACTTTCTCATGCTAAAAGCAATATGAAAGGAGGTGAAATATGATAAAGTAAGAAACTCTTTTTGCTCCTTTAATAGCTAATATTTTGGTCAATAATTGTACGCCAAACACATGTTGATATCTTGAATAAAAAGGGCTATATTTTCGTATGATATGTAGGAGAAAGAGAAAAGATGATGATATTAAGCAATTGGCACATGTTGATATAATAAAATACTATATGTGCCTAAGTGAATTAATTTTAACCACACCTTTTCTCCATCTTTTGTTCATAATTTCAGTTGGCACTTAAAGGGCTAAGGGAAAAAATTATGATCATTTGAATACTCTTATTCTCTTTCTTTAAGTCAGTTTTAGGAGCTGCCATATGAAGGAAGAAGAAGCAAGCTTATAGGTGAGATCTGTTCTATTGATTTTCACCCTTTTTAACCTCATCTATGGCTCAAGTATCATTCATAAACATTGTTCATCTTGATGAGAACTTCATCTTTATGGTTCTAGATTTTCAAGATGAGGTGTTTTTAGTCATCTTCCAAGGCAAAAGTTGTAGAATCAAAGAAAGAACTTAAGGAGGAGCAAAGGGTGAGCATTAGCTTCAATTTAAGCTATTGGTTGTGTTGGTTGAATGAGTATTTTGGCATGTGTAAATTTGCCCTGATTTTATCCAAACTAGGGTTTGGAGAAGTCATAGTATTTTTGTTATGTGTTTGGTGTTTTATGATGATTAGAAACCGTCTGACACAAGTTTGATGCTGTAATTAGAACTTTTGTAATTATTTGAATTTTTATTGAATTTTTGCCCAAAATAGGGCATAGGGAATGAGTGAGGATTTTTTCATTTTGATGTAACCATTATGTTCTACATGAAAAAATGTGTGAGTGTAGCCCCAAGTTGTGAATTTTGCATAATTGAATCTCAAAATGCGAAACTGGATTTTCTGCCCGAATAGGATTCTAGTGAGGTATCCTAATTGTGTGGTTTTTTTGGATAAACAAATGATGTTCATTAAAGGTGAAACTTTCTAAGATAAAAGTAGACATATCAAGCTTTCATTTGATAGGTTATTTGCATCATTTCAATTTATACACTGGGAGTTATAAATTGTTTAACTTGGGTTATGAAAACTGGGTTGAATTCTGGCAGTATGCAATAAATGAAAACTTTAGGAATATTGTGCATCCAACTGGCTATGGGTGATATTTTCCCTTGAAAATAGACTAAATAAGGGTCACATAGCCTTTAGAATCACTGCAATTTGATTTTTGTACATAAAGATATGATTTTCCAAAGTTGAAGAAAAATTCTAGCAGTTTTGGTCACTTAGTGAAAATTGAAGATATAATGGCATAGTGTAATATTGTTGAACTATGAGGTTAGAAATTGGTCTTTTAGGTTAATTGACCACTTTAACTCCTTAGTTGACTTGATTAAATAACGCTAATGATAACCAACTTGAGTATTTGAATTAAAGAAGAATTGGATTAAGTAATGACCTATCATATGTAATTCTAATTATAGGATTTGATATCTACCCTGAGCGCAAGAACAAGACCGAAAAAGACCAATGTAGTGTGACCTATCATATAATGATTGATATAATGATTGATAAACCGATGCAACCTATCATACGACCATATCATGTCCCTTTTGTCACACGACATGTTAGTTGTAACCCCTTCGTAATTATATCCGAAATACATGCTTAAAATGAAATAGAGACCAATAATAATCAAAACTCATTTACAATCCCATCCTTGAAATAGGGTTTTCTCAAATATGTTTCAAAATCTAATACACCTAGTCTCATATTTACGTTGTGAATACAATTACGTCACATGGAATATCACATTTATACAAATATCAGAGTGCACAACAATATGATCCTGGCAACTCCTGGATTCATACCTTTACATAGGATTCATAGGGCATATTCGCCCTTTACAATATCTCAAACGGGGATTACACAAAGTCATCTCAAATACATATCCAAATACTCATCCCAAATAACCAAATATACATTGGAAACATGTACATGTCCAAATATACATAATCCCAACCATAATGATAACCAACTACCAAATTGACAACCTGAAGGAGTCCTTGCCACCCTTGGTTGCATGCTCCATTGTTGATCCACCTACCCGTCTAAAATGTTGGTAGGGGAGGGTGAGATTCAAGAGAATCTCAGTAGGTAAACATTACCAATATGCATGCAAGATAGATGTTTAATGCATGACATGCTTGCATAACTCATGCTCACACACAATGACAAATCTGTAAGCTTAATACTTCGAACAACATACATATAGCCATAGTATAAATTGAAACATAGCTTCAAATCATTCATACATGTTTCACATAATCAAGCAAATCAATAACATGTATCAATACCAACACAAATATCATATACATGCAGGAGAGGTAAGTTTCCTACCCTTATTCTTTCCACGTATGCTCCAGCATCAACTACTCATGATCCGAGTGAATATCCAACCTTATAACCAAATCAAGGACATATGGTCAATCTCTAATCCAAATCCTTACTTTTATATCACTTAAAGTTGGTTGTCATTTGAGTCCCTTAAGTGTCTAAAATGGGACGTACTAGGTTGGAAATCACTTTTAAAAATTACCAAGTACTGAAAATGGGCATTTGCTGCAGCCAGAATGTACACAGAAGGTTTTTGGCCGCAGCCAAGAATTTCTGACTACGGGCAAAATGCACACAGAAACTTTTGCACTGCAACCAAGAACTTTTAGCTGTAGCCAAGGAAACTTCAGAAATTCATAACTAATTCCAAAAAAATCAAAATGAGGTGATCCCAAAGCCTATTGAAATCTCTTTAAGTCCTCTTCATAAGAAAAATATGAACCATGACCAGAAATCACCACACAATTCCAGAATTACACGAAATTCCCTTGCTCTTCAAGATTTGCACCCAGTTTTAACGTCAGACTTTGGACAATCATATCTCCTAGCTCAAAAAACGAAATGACAAAAATTATATGTCCATTTTAAAGCTTTGAATGTGAAATTTAAGACTAGAAAGTTTCATAATTTTATAAAATAATTTGCCCATTAAAAACGGCAAGACAAATAGACTGCCCAGACAGAATTCACACTTGACAGAATTTCCAAACTTTCCATTCAATGTTCCAAACAAACCCAAACCAATTCCAATGGCTCAATTACACAACAAAACACCATTTTCAACATAAAACAACATCCAATTCCACCATTTTAAAATCATCACAAAATCAGGGCAAAAACCACAATTCTCAAAACTCAACCAAAAACCACAAAACTTAGGTCAAAAGATACCAAATACTCACCTCTTCCTCTTTCCTAAACCAATTTCTTGATTCTTTATCTTTCCACTTTTGCTCAAGCTCTCAAACACCTCTTTTCAAGAATCTATAACCATATCAATGAAGTTCTCATCACTAGGAACAATATTAAAGAACGGTATTTAGGCTAAAGAGGACCATAAACCAACCAAAACTCACCTTGTTCTTTTTTCTTTCCTCCTCCTCATACTTATACATCTATAGAGCCTTTTGGAGAGAGAGAGAGATAAGTTAAAGATGAAGATGTTTAGATTTTAGGATGCCAATTGACCATTTGGACGTCTCAAAAAAGAGAGGAGAGAGGGAGAGTTGAAAATGTTGACCCAATCCAAGGGTCCATAAATTGCCATTGTCACACACTTGCTCTATCTGTCATGAGCTCACATACACACACCCACATGGGATTCCACCCTTTGATCTCTTACACAAATCAATCCTAACCATTTATCTTGAAGTTACCAATAAGCTTCCTCTTCGGTAACTGGCCAATTGGTTGGTAACTTTACCGTTTTGCCCTTGATTATGGCAATTCTACTTGGATCACCACCAAACTCATCTTATCATTCTATATCATCACCTTATATGCCCTCCCTAAATTTTAAGTCAATTTAGATGTTAATCCATAATTGAGCTTAAATACAGGGTTTCGGCACTGCTCACAATGCATACGAATCACAGTTCACATTATAATCTCCAAAAGGGTCGATTTATCACTAATGACATTCACTTTTGGAGTCATTAACCCTTAATCACAATTTGGGATCTTGCTAAACTGGGGCTTAGCAATCCACTAATCTCAGGCTTATTCTTTAGCCTCAAGTCTCAAAATTCGGGGTATTACATCAGTCAAGGATGAGGCATAGAGAATGTCATCCTCCTATTCTTGACCATTACTTTGTCGATCCTTAAGTAGTCTGACTGTAGAAATGGAAACTCCTTTCCATAAAAGTATGCCCATACATTTCTCAAATTCACTCATTGAGGGGCCTAGTAATATCTCTCTACTAATGTGAGGGACAAATTCTATCGTGACAATTCATATTCTTCTACATGAAAACTACCAAGCCCAAATATAGCCTTTATCATCACCCCGTCAAAGGTGACTTTTGACTAGGTCAAAGTTAAGCGACTCTCATGTAGGAATCCATGATAATCTCAGGTTAAAGGGGTATAGTGACATAGTTGTACATGAGACAAGATTATGACTTGATTTATGCAACTTTCTCATAGTGGGTCAGTCCAGCACCTTGTACTCTCACAAGTGCCTAAGACTTTGATTTATATCTCCATTCCTCTTTAAAGTCATACCGGTCTTATTTCATCTTTGCTTCTGCATAGATGACTGACCATGGACATTTAGGGCAATCATTATGACTTATCCAAGGATAGTTATCATAGTGAACATGTAAATAATATGATAATAAAATAGAGAAGTTTGAATAAAAATGTTTAAAATACAATGATTGGCTCTTAGGGCATAATTTATAACATCCTCCCACTTACACTAGGTACAATCTTAATTTGCCTAATTCCCATTATCCTAACATAATCCTCATGATTTACTTGTACAAGCGGCTTCGTGAGAGGATTAGTAACATTGTCTTCTTCTTTTACTTTATATATTTTTATATCACCTTTATCATTGATTTCTCTAATGAGATGAAATTGCCTAAGTATATGCTTGGTCATTTGATGTGACCTTGGTTCATTAACCTATGCAATAGCACTGCTATTGTCACAGAACAAATCTATTGGATTTGAGATGGTAGGCACCACCCCTAGTTCAGTAATGAAATTTCTGATCCAAACAGCTTATTAGCTGCATCCGATACTGCTATATACTCAGCTTCTATTATAGAATCTACCATAGTGCTCTGCTTGGAGCTCTTCCAGCTTATTGCTCCACTATTCAGGAGCAATATGCATCCATATTGTGATTTAAGGTCATATAGGTCAGCTTGGAAACTTGCATATGTGTAACCATTTACATAGAGCTCATCATTCAATCTACCATATACCAAGAATAAGTCTTAGTCCTTCTTAAGTACTTTAGGATATTCTTGACAGCAGTCCAGTGACCCTCACGAGGATATTGTTGATATCTACTGGCTATACTTAAGGAAAATGAGACATCCGGTCGAGTACATAACATGACATACATGATGGATCCAATGGCTGAGGCATATGGAACCTTGCTCATATGATCTCACTGATTAGGTGTACTAGGACACATATCCTTGCTAAGATGGATACATGAGACTTTGGCATGTAACCCCTTTTTGAATCATGTATACTAAACCTATGCATTATCTTGCCTATGTATGTGCTTGACTTAGGCCATTAGTCTCTTGGATCTATCTCTATAGATGATAATCCTTAGGATATAGGTGGCTTCACCTAAGTCTTTCATCGAGAAAGTCTTTCCTAACTAAGACTTGTTACTCTGCATAGTAGGAATGTCATTCCGAATGAGTAGGATGTCATCTATATAAATGGATCTTTCAAGCTTGCACACTTTACCAGAGTGAACGTACAAAGCCTTTAGGTTGTGTCATGTATACAACCTCAAGCATCTTTATTAAGGAAGACTAGTTTGATGTCTATCTGCCATATTTCATAGTCATAATATGATGCAATGGTAAGAAGGATTCCGATTGATTTTGCCATTGCAACTGGGTAAAAGGTTTCATTATAGTTTACACCGTATGTTTGAGTAAATCCTTTTGCAATTAGTCATGCCTTGAAGACATTTACATTGCCATCCATGTCCGTTTTCTCCTTGAAAACCCATTTGCACCTAATGGTTTTTACACCTCAAGTAGATCAACTAAGGTCTATACTAGATTGTCGTACATGGATTGCATTTTAGACTTTATGGCATTTAGCCATTTCTCAGAGTTTGGTCCTACTATGGCTTCTCGATAGGTGGTCGGCCCATTTTACAAAATGACCAACACATCACAACTTTCAATAATCAGAAATCCATATCTCAGAGGCAATGTTGTGTCCTATTAGATTTGCATGGACCTTGTGTTACTTGAGAAGGCTCAACAAACTTGTTGTAAGTCTTCTTTATTTTTCATCTATGGGTTTGTGATATCTTGTGACTCTTGAACTTCTTTGAGATATACCTTGCACCCACTAGTTTTTTTAGAGATAAACTCTCTTTCTAGAACATACTATTTTGAATAACAAACACTTTGTTATCAGTGGGATTGTAGACATAGTACTCTTCATTTTCTTAGGATACCCCACGAAAAGGCACTTTAAGGATTTGGGTGCTAATTTATCTGAGGCTTGTTGCTTAACATATACCTCACATACCCAATTTTGAGGAAAGATAAACTAGGTTTCTTTTAGGCCATATCTCATATGGTGTCTTTTCAATTGCCTTAGATAGAACATGATTTAGTGTAAAAGCAGCTGTCTCTAAGGTATAGCCCCAAAAAGACACATCATAGATCAAACCATATCTAATAGCGTTCGATTCCTTCGTTCAGAAATGCCATTCCATTATGGTATTCCTGGAGAAGTAAATCGTGAGATTATCCCACAGCTCCTAAGATGGTCAATGAACTCTTAGCTCAAATATTCACCACCTTGATCATATCTAAGGGCTTTAATCATTTTGCCAAGTTGGTTTTGTACTTCATTTTGGAATATTTTGAACATTTCAAAAGATTCAGATTTATGTTACATTAGATAGATATATCCATATCTACTAAAGTCATCTATAAATATAATGAAGTACATATAACTTCCTCTGGTAGCTATGTTCAGTGGTCCTTATACATCTGTAAGTATGAGACCCAACAAATCAGTGGCATTCTTACTATGCCCAGTAAAAGGTGCCTTTGTCATCATTCTTAAGAAGCAAAATTCACATGTATCATATGATTCAAAATCAAATGAGTAAAGAGATCCATCTTGATGGAGTTCATACTACTACAGAAAAAGGGCTTTTAGACTGGCATATTTAGACCAGCTATATCGGATTAGGTCTTAAAAATATGACCGGTGGCATTTTTGTAATTATAATCAACTTTTAAGACTGGTTATATTGAAATAAGGTCTAAAAAATACTTTTTAGACTGGTTCCAAAAACAACCAGTCTTAACATATAAATAAGTAAGAAATATAAATATATGTAATATATTTTTTAGACCAGTTTTAAATATAACAGGTATAATATATTATATGAATTAAAGGCAATTAAAAAAGGGAGAATTGCCCAAAAATACCTTTGGGGCAAATTAATTGCTGATTGCTACCAAGCGTGCAAGCGATCTTCCATTTTGTGCAAACCTTCTTCCGTGTGTGCAAAATCTTCGATATAAATGTGCAAACAATCTTCTGTTGTGTGCAAAATATCTTCCGTTATGTGCAACAGATCTTCCATGGTAGCATTCAGTAATTAGTTTTCCAAAAAGGTATTTTTGAACAATTCTCCCTTTTAAATAAATGATACGTTTATTATTTTTAAGACCGGTTGTAAAGAAAAATCGGTCTCAAATATTAAAACTTTAAGACCAGTTGTTAATAAGAACTAGTCTTAGATGGTTTCATTTTTTTAAGACCAGTTATTTTGTAAAAATCAGTCTAAAATATTACTTATAAGACAGGTTTTGTAGAACAACCGTTTTTAAAACTGACCTAAATTTCAACTCGCGCCTAATTTTAACTCTAAAATCTGATACTCAAGCATATCTTGAAACCCCTCCTTCGATTCATGGCAACTCCTCCTTTCCACTTATCTCCTCCGTCCTTAACCTTTTCTACCATCGACGGAGATGTACGGTTGAATACACTACTTTGTTTTCCTCTGATTGGTTTCTTTCTCAACCTTGTTTTCCTGCCTCCCCTAGGTTTCTTTGTTAAACTCCTCCTTCCCATGTCTCTTCTCCAGTCCTTACTAACACCACGCAAGGGTACTATGGCTTGTATTCCCTAATTGTCGTTGCTTGCCTCCCCTGGTTTTGTTCCTCAAGCACAAACTCTAGGTATTTATGACTCAATCATACAAGATTTGTAATCAATTTCTTTTAATTAATTAAGAGTTGCATTATTGTTGTTGGCTTGTTTCCTCCACAAGCAATTGGGGGATTGAATTACTGGTGGACTGAATTGCCATAATCTCTAATGAGGAGATTCACATAGAGTTTTGTCATTGCTAAAGTATACAGTTGGAAGTGCTGTATGTTTGAAAAAGGAAGTGCTGTATATTGATTATCAACTTGTGCATTATAATTAATTATCGACTTGTCTATGAATTGTCACTTTAATAGTAGTTTTTATTGTCCAAATGTTGTATGTTTGAAAAAGGAAGTATTGTATATTGATTATCAACTTGTGTATTGCAATTAATCATTTGTTCATGTCTGCATAACTTGGGAATTGCTTTTGAACGATGCCTTGGTAGAGTATGCCTTGTTATGCTATTAAGTGTTGTAGAGTCTTATTTGGATAGCATGAGGACCCTAATTATTTACTATCCTTAAACTACCACAGCCTCTATAAATTTTCCTTAAACTATCACTCTCCTTAAATAGTGTCCTTAAAGTGAAGATAATAAGGCATCTTAATGAGGGTACTCTAGATCCAACAAATGTTAATCAAAGCGAACCTAGCAATTCTCTAATCCAGGAACAAAGTGAGCCATGTAGCCATCCCATACAAAAGGGTAGAAGAGGCACCCAATTGAGAGACATTCCCCTCAATCGGAATATTAGAAACCAATCGGGCATAATGCAAGTCGATATAGGAGTTTTGTTGGCCTCCTAGCACGTAACAAGCCTAGCATCTTAATAGAGGAGTGGAGAAATATGGATAAATGTGTGAAGCAACATATTTGGGAAACTATCTAGCTCACTTATGACATTCCTGATAGTGAAATCTTGTATAAGAAGACAATGACGTATTGTGATGAATGCTGGAGGAAGTTTAAGACAAGTCTAGCCAACAATTACATGCATATAGAGGTGAAAGAAGGTCAGCCTCATCCTAATCCATGTGGCAAGTATTCTTATATTGACAAACACACATGGCAAGAATTTAGATAGCTTCGGACTACTCCAGAAGCATTGGTGAGTTGACTTATTTTGCATTTGATTTACTTATGAATTGTGAATTGTCTTTATTGATTGTAACCTTAATTTTGATTTCTTATTCATAAGAAAAAAGGCAAAAGGCCCAAGAGAGTGGTAGAAAGAATGATTGCCCCCATACAATGTCTTGTGGGGGTTATATGAGGCTAAAAAGACTTGTTGGAAGCCAAACGGAAGAGATTGGAAGAAACAGCTCAATCCAATCCTTCTGTTCTTCTTTCTCCACCATCTCTGATAAGTGGTTGTTCGCTCACCGAAAGAGGAGCGGGTCTTATATGAGTGAACAATCTCGTATAGTTAGTAAAAAAATTGTAAGTATTGTTGTTGCTATTAATTATTTACTAAACAAATTTTATTTCTAACATTTGTCATCTCTATCTTACAGGAGGAGCTTCAAAAAAAACAAGCTGAGGGATCGTTTAGGTTGGATGGGAAGAATGACATCCTAACCGTAGCTACAGGAAAACATGAGGGTCCCGGCTGTGTTAGGGTAGTAAGAGGGGTAGGCATAAGGGATTAATTTAGAGTAGCCCCCTGCCATTCCTCAAGTGCGGTGACTAGGGAGGTGATGGAGCATATGTTGGCCACTGTCAGGGCAGAATCAAGGGCTGAGGTAGAAGCATCATTTGATGCACGATTTGAAGAAAGGTTTAGCAAGATGAAGAAGGAATGGATTATCATGGCGAGCACAAGATAAGATACCAATGCTCCCCAGGAACATTCCATAAATCCTAAATAGAGCACTAAAGGGAGTTATATTTGTTAGTCATAAGAGGGTCCTGGAAAAGAAATTAGTGAGCCTTATGACCTGTTTATGGGTGATCCTCTAAGATGACTAGTTACACGGGGGAGAGTACACAACTTGGGATTAACTGTCTACCACCAACAAATAAAAGATGATCAAGTCAGAGTGGCAGCAATTGAAGAGGTTATCATTGCAGATGCACCTCTCCCTATCCCCATTGATGACATCAAGATTGTGAGCGATGTCCTCAGCTCTTTCATCTTATGGCCAAAGAACCTTATTTCTGATCGAGCGGAGGAAGCCCCGATCACAGCCCTGCCACCTGCACCTCCCTCTATTCAAGAAGCTTTACAACCTCCATTGAATGTCATGTAGCAAGTGATTTTGATGGCATATGATACGTCCTTTCACAAAGAGATTGGCCTACTGATTCAGCTGTTGGCAAGTCAGGGGTGCAATGTTATCTTGAGAGGGAAGATTTAATGTAAGTATCTTCTTCAATTAGAAGTAAATATTTTACAAATTACGCCAGTAAATAAAAATTGATTTGTATGCTTGCATTATGTAGGTACATGAATCATAGGTTGGTTTCCTTCGGAAAAAGTGATAAATTTGGATTCCTATACCCAGTTCAACCCCACAACAAAGGGACCACTACTGCTATCAGATATACATACTTATCGGAGAGGCTTAGTGAAACCCTAATTGAGTGTTTCTTAGCTCCATATGTGCATGGGTAAGAAAAAAATATATATTTCATAATATATATAATGTTTTATATTTGCTTAATATATAGTCATCCTTTTTTCAAGGATTATTAGAAATTGTTTCTCTATGTAAGAAGAGTTATACAGTCATCCTCTTGTGCCTCCTCCACCTCAAACCAGGGAATGAATTGAAGAAGACCATGAACTCATAAGTTTTCTTGCATTGCCTATTGTTGGAAATTCATGGAATTTGTGTGCAATAAGTAACCTTTATGATTTTGATTATGATAGGGCTATGAGGGCATTCCTACATGTTGGTCGTGGTAAGCATGTTCGTGACTTAAAAGACCCTACATGGATCAGGCCAAAGGTTAGTACACAGTGGTTTGTTTTAAGAATGTATTTGATAAGGCATGCTTTTATACTTGTTTTAATGATATCATGTTATTTTTTAGAGCCGTATGCAACCATCGGGGTCCAACTTATTTGGATTGTATGTTTTGAGACACATTTATAACATTATCACTTTAGGCATGATAGAATTTACTTAAGAGGTAAATGTATATTTCAAAAATTTGTATTACTTTTATTCTTTTTTAAGTTAGCAAGTTAATGTTTTGTCTGGCTTTGGTGTTACAAATGTTTTATCTTGCTGACCCCTTTCCGAACGAAGATATTGATTTTATCGACAATTATTGTGCGGAATTCATTTATGAGCTTTTACAACAATAGTGAGTTTTTGTAAAATTGAGAAATTTTTCTTCCCTTGGCTTTTCTGCAAAACTTGTTGGTTGCATGAATTGATATGTTTGTTCTTTTTGTGGTTATGTGACATCATGCATTTTTTCATGTGAACTTCGTTGAGACATCTATTAGCCTATGTTATGTTACATTTTGTGATTATGTGACATCATGCATTTATCCATGTGAACTTGGTTGAGACATCCATTACCCTATGTTATGTTACAAGTTCCCAATGAGAAAGCTAAATAAAAAGGAAATGGTAAGTGGAAGGAAAATGAATACTCCTTATGGCAACATTTATTTTGTTACAAGTTAGTTGTTGATTGCATACAAATTCCATATATATGGCATGTATAAATTGAATATGGGGACTTGTCACTTAAATCTCAACTTTACACTTAATAAGTATAGCCTTGGAATCAGCTTTAGGGTATGTGTTTTGGTATACAAACATAATCAAAGACAAAAAAACATCCTAAAGCAAACTTTTAAGACCGACTGTATAAATAACCGGTCTTAAATATATTTTTAATACTAGTTTTATATTCAACAGGTCTTAAAAAGTTTTATTTAAATGACAATCAGTCTTAAAACTGAAACTTTTAAGACCGGTTTTAAGGACAACCGGTCTTAAAAGTGTTACCATAGCTCTTAAAATGAGGTATTTTAACACCGGTGGTTATGGCAACCGGTCTTAAAATAATGTATTTTAAGACCTATTTATATTACAACCAGTATTAAAACTTTTTCTTTAGGACCTGTTACTTAACCGGTCTAAAAAGTATCAAACTTTTAAGACCGGCTGTATCAATACCTCATCTTGAACCAGTCTAAAAAGTCATTTTGAACCGGTCTTACAGGTCATTTTTGTACTAGTGTTAGAAATATGTTTCTCTTTTATATGGCCTAGATGAAAATACCATAGGTAGGTAGGATTCAAATCGTTTGACTTGATCCTTTTGCTAGTTGCATTATAGTTATTTCCACTATTAAGATATTCCAAATTTAATATATAATGACCAACATACAAATCACCATTAGAAGAGAAAATGTCATTATGATAAATAGAACATTTACCATTCCTAGTAATGGAAGTATAACCTTCCTTATTTAAATAAGAATGAGAAATAATGTTACTAGTCAAAGTAGGAACATAATAGCATTTGTTCAAAACTAACAAAAGCCTACTAGGCAGAATTAATTCATAAGTACCTATAGCTAAAGCAGTAACTCTTGCTCTATTTCCAACTCATACATTCACTTCGCCCTTCTTC
Source organism: Inga leiocalycina (assembly GCA_963242795.1). Lineage (NCBI taxonomy): Eukaryota > Viridiplantae > Streptophyta > Magnoliopsida > Fabales > Fabaceae > Inga > Inga leiocalycina. The sequence goes on from OY725332.1 coordinate 35,732,474, forward strand.
AGCTTTCTACTACCTTTAAGATCTTGCACATTTGAACAAATGCGAGAACCACATATAGTATCTAATACCTATGTAGAGTGTAACCCCCTCAGTATTTATATCCGAAATACGCGATTAAAATGAAATAGAGACCAATAATAGTCAAAACTCATTTAAAATCCCATCTTTGAGATAGGGTTTTCAAAAATACCTTTTAAAATCTAATTAACTTGGTCTCATATTCACATTTCGAATACAATTACTACGCGAAGATAAATCACATTCATATAAATATCAGAGTGCACAATATAATCATCTCGACACTCCCAGGTACATACCTTCGCTAAAGATACATAGGGCACAATTTCCTATTATAATTCTTCAAATGGGGATTACACAATCTCATCTCAAATTCATAATCATATATTCAACCGAATCATATATAGTCTTCACAACTCATTGGTAACCAACTACCAATTCCCATCTCAAAGGAGTCCTAGCCGCTCCCTCCACGAGCCACTTGCCCTGTTTAAATTGTTGGTAAGGGAGGGTGAGATTTGAGAGAATCTCAGTAGGAAATAGATACCATAATGCATGCATGATAGATGCTATGTGTATGACATGTTAGCTTTATCTAGATGTATACCTTATAATGACATTTTTGCATGCTCAATGTTTTATGTAACAAAACTATGGCTACAGCAAAACAGAAACAGAGCTTCATTTATTGAAATATGCTCTACACAATCAAGTAAAGCAATCACATACGTCACTATACAAGCAAAGATATCAAATACATGCAAGTAAGGTAAGTCCCCTACCTCCAGTCTTTTCTCCTCGATTTGTGTTCCAGCAACACGGGGCTTCACATTCGATCCTACAATGTCAAATGTACTATTTAGACACTTCCATAGTGTTTCTGGGGCTTATATGAGGCTATATTGAAAATTTACTAAAATACCCCGGGGACCCGGCTCGGCCCCACCGTACTTGGTACGGCTGTACTTTTTTTGAAACTTTGACATGGGCTATCCTTACATATTTTCGCCCAAGGAATCCATTTTTGGACTCAGATTTATCAAATTCAATGTCAATTTTCAAATTTACCCTTGGCAGCTCCACCTTAAGGGTTTCAGGGCATTTCCGTAATTATGCTTTTTCGGCCTTTTCTGAAAAAGTGACCAATTGTAAACCCACCTAATTTTCGCTCCTGAACTTAATGGAATCATCAAATCATTGAAAATTCATCTCTAACCCCTCCAAACTAGGCTTGGCCAAAATTCTCAATTCCCCAGGAAAAATTGGGGTTTTTCGGTTTCGGCTCCGTAAACGTGTTCCTTTCTACTCCTAACCACTTTATTGACCATTACATTGGGATAGAACTACCATTTAGTATCAATTTGGGCAGCATAACACCTAGGTCAACCCATTTTCCAAATTTACAAACAAAGACAATCCGGTGAAATTTCACCGATTAAATCAACCATAGCAGCCAGAACAATCAAAGAATGAAGTGTCGGAAGTTACCTCAAGCTCCCTATGGCTTTTACTCAATATGGCTGAACCCTAGCCCCTTTTAAACCATGAAAATTAAGCTTCCAACACCTTAAAGAACATGAAAGAGAAGCTTAGAAGCAAGGTTATAAGCATTAGGAGCTAGATCGTCGAAGAAATTGGCTTACCTTGCGAGATTTCTCCTCTTTCTCTCTCTAAGAACTCTCAACTTTCTCTCACTAGTTTCAGCTGGTTCAGCACGACAGAAAATGAGAGCTGAAGAAGATGAGAAAATATTTAATTCCATGCTGATGTCATAATTCCCATTTTCGGATTTTCTGGCAGATTTTCTGCCCAAACTTTGAAAAATCGTAACTAATTCTAGAAAAATCGAAATGTGGTACTTCCAAAGCCAAATGAAAGTTATTTAAGTTCTATTTATTGAAAAAATATGAGCCATGACCAGAAATCATCAGAAAAGTCTAGAATTACACAAATTTCATCACTGCCCTAAAACAGAGTCCATTTTCGACCTCAAACTTTGGACAGTCATATCTCCCAGTTCCCAAAATGAAATGGCACAAATTATATTTCCATTTGAAGCTTGGGATGTGAAATTTAAGACTGGAAAGTTTTATAATTTTCTGACATCATTTGCCTAGTCAAAACATCCACACGAGAAGACTGCCCAGAATAGAGTTTCACTGGATAGAATTTCAGATTTTGCATCTTTGCTTCCAATAGTTCCATTTTCATACCAAACATCATTCCCACATAAATTTTCATAAGGAATCCATTGGAAACACCAAATCAATCAAATTCACATCTCATTGACATGTTTTCACAACAATCTCAACATGTCAACACAATTCACATTTCAAAACCTAACATTGCAACATTTCCATTCCAAAGTTCCAAACCAATTTCATTGACATCAAAACACACTATGACACCATTTCGAACACAATACCCCATTCAATTCTTCCCTCTATTCTAAGTCAATTTGGATGTTAATCCACAATTGAACTCAAATACAGGGTTTCGGCGCTGCTCACAACACACATGAATCACATTCGAGTGCCAAATCACATCATATTCTTCTAAAGGGTTATTTATCACTAACCACATCCACTTTTGGAGTCATTAACCCTTAATCACAATTTGGGATCTCGCTAAACCAGGGCTTAGCAATCTACTAATCTCAGGCTTATTCTCTAGCCTCGAGTCTCAAAATTCGGGGTATTACATAGAGGAAGTAGAAAGATGAATTTCTATAACATAAAAACTTGAACAGATAGCCCCACTATCCTTCTTGTTCTTTTTCAGATCTTTGAGGTAGAGTTTGCAATTGCTCTTTCAATAACCAGTTTTACTTTAAAAGAAGCATACTCCTTCCTTTGGAGGATTTGCCTTCTTGGGTGCAGGCTTGGTTTTGGGCTTGTTTGATTCTTTGGTCTTACCACAAAGCCTTTACCCTTGGCTTTCCTTTTCATACCCTTTCCTTTATGAACCATCAAAATAGTGCTGGGCTTTTTCTTAATGTTCTACTAGTGGTTTTAAGCATCCCATACAATTCAAAAATTGATTTATCTATGTTATTCATGATGTAGTTCATAACAAACTGGTTATAACTTTTCGGGAGTGAGTTCAAGATAAAATCTATAGCTAACACCTGGCTTATAGGAAATCCAAGGCTCTCAAGGTGATCAATATAGCCTTTTATCTTTAACACATGAGTACTAACTAATGCACCTTCAACTATCTTATGAGAATGAAAGGCCTTTATGGTCTCATACCTTTCTTGTCTCGCCTATTGCTGAAACATTTCCTTGAAATGTAGTAGCCGAACATAAAAAACCAACTCTAACAAGTCTAACGCAAAATGGTAAGTATTGGTGAATTACCACTACTATCTTCCATTTGTAAGCGGATGCAATACCTTTACCTTTTAACAAAGGGCAATCAAGGCCTTTGTCTGTGGCATAATAGTACACAACTCTAACAAGATATATTATAATAAGAAATTATAGTACTAAATTCATAATAAACTTTGATAAGACAATAAGAAATTAAAGTACCAAATTTAAATTCATCAACTTAATAAAAAAGGTTAGAATCCAAGTTTTGATGATGATAAAGTGTTAACAAATTGATTTGTAAGAAATTAACAAAGTTTAATTGATTTAAAATGGTCACCAAATGCATTTCACAAGTTGACAAGAAGTTGTTGCTAAATTTCTAGTACACTCAAGTTTTAGGGGAGAATTCAAGTTCTGTAAGCTGAAGAACTCGAGTTCAGCAAGTTTTCCTTTGAAATTTTTACACAAAAGCTACATTGAAACTAAAATTTTATGAGGAACTCGACTTTTGGATGAAAACTCGAGTTCTAGTCTATTGAGAACTCGAGTTGGTAAGATAACTTTTGCAAGTTCTATCCCAAAGGTAAGTCAAAAACTGAAACTATCTGAAGAACTCAAGTTCTGTAGCAACACTTGAGTTCTGGTCTCAAGTGTACTTGAGTTCAGCAAGTGAACTAGAGCAAGTATTGTCTAGAAGCAAAAATAGAATCTTAACCTATGACATGCACTTGAGTTTTATGGGAGAACTCGAGTTTTGCTTTAATACTTCTAGTCAACTTTTGCATTTTCCATTCTAAAGCCAAATGAGAATCTTAATCAATCTGACATGCAATGGAGAACTTGAGTTTGGGTAAGGAACTCAAGTTTACTGTTGTTCTTCCAGTTACCTCTTACAACTTTTTGATAGGAGCAAAGTGAAAAGGTGTTGACCAACCTGAGAACTCAAGTTTTGCAATTTAACTCAAGTTCTGCTTTAAAACTCTTGCAAGTGCAAATCAACTCTTGCAAGTTCTTGGCAGAGACACAATGAAGCAATACCAGTAATCTCAAGAACTCAGGTTTCTGAGGAGAACTCGAGTTGAACTTTAAGAACTTTCAGACAATTTGTAAGTTTAGAGAAAGTGAAGTCTGGAACTTAGAGAATTCAATGAAGGAACTCAAGTTATGCCTAAGAACTCGAGTGTTGTCCAAAACTTCTCCAAACACTCTTAAGAATTACTTGAAAGTGTTGAAGGGGTTCTCTGTACTCATGCAAATATTAAAGAAATCTCAAGTTTGAATGTGAAACTGAGTCATGGCAAACAATCTGAATATGGTTAAATGTTATTTATTCATTATTTTTTCACTTTTTATTATACATAAATGTTATCTAACATATATTTCAAGTGTCAAATAAGAGATTGAATGTTCAGATTACATAATCAAATAAGACATTCAAATAAGGCAAACATAATCATTGTACACCTAATATTGAACACCTGCCATCACATGCAGTTGATCCTTCATGAAAAAAGTGTATGAAAACTCAAACTTATATATCCTGCTCCTTAGTGAAAAGCTTCGCTCCATAATGGGACATTACAAATGGTTAAAACTCATATTGGATATAAATACAGAGCATCAGAGACAGACTGTACTAAGAACACACAATATGAGAGCATATACTAAAAATCTTCAAAAGTCTCTTATTTCATATTTCGCTTTGTATTCATATTGTACTTCAGTGATTATCATATCCACTTTATGAGAGAGTCTATAAACATATTAAATTGTATTTTTGATTTAATCTCAAGGTAACGAGACCTTAAAAAGGTAGATCTCCTTACAGGGAAGCTACAGAGAGAATTTCTAGTAAAACTTTCTTTGCGTAAGACTTACAAGGTGCAAGTAATAGAGAACATTGCTGCTCGTAAGACTTGCATGGGTAAGCAGGAGAGAAAGGTCTTCGGCATTGTTTTAATCGTAAGACTTGCTATTAGGGGGAGAGAAATTCTAAGGATTAGAATATTTCTGCTCGTAGTCATTGCGAGGACAATTGTTGTTTTGTAGCGTTCTAAGGGCCCACTAAATCTTGGAGGAATAGTGAAAATCTTAGGAGGTGTTGATCTCTAAGGACTGGACGTAGGCCTGGGGTTGAGCCGAACCAGTATAAATCTCAGTATGTAAATTCTCTCATTTCTACTCTCTCTTCATTTATCTCCATAATACCGTAATGCGTAAAACTTTTATTACATCACCCAATTCACCCCCTCTTGAGTAAAGCTTGCCTCTTTTAATTAGTATCAGAGCAAGGTCTTTATGGAAGAGTTTAACACTTGAGAAGGATCCATTCAATGGCAACAATAGGTAAAAACATTCTTCCAGAAAAAGCTTCTATCACTAGACCTTCTAGTTTTACCGGAGAACATTTTTCATTATGGAAAGCCAAGTTTAGAGTGTTCGTAATGACGAATGAGAATGGTTTATGGAATGTAATACAAGATGGTGATTATGTTTTAATGAAGAAACTGGAAGATATAGTCAAGAGAGAGCTTGGAGGAATATGATGATAATGACAAGAGATTAGTAACGTTAAATAGCAAAGCTATTTTAATGACACAAAGTGCCCTTAGCCAGAAAGAGTGTTTTTGAATCTACAAGCTGCCAACAGCTACAAACATGTGGGATGTACTTGAAATCGCTCATAAACGTATGTCCGAATTCAAAGAAAATAGAATCAAGACTCTAATTACAGTGATATATTTTAGATGAAACCTGCAAAAAGAATCTCTGAATTCGAACTAAGATATACCCATCTTGTCAACTAGCTAGCAACACTTAGGAAAACCTTCGATCAAAATTCCCATGTAAGGAAGATCCTCAACATTCTTACAAAAGAATGGGAAGTAAAAGTGACAGCTATTGAAGAAGCCAAAGGTAAAGCAATAAGATGCGTAGCTGTAATTTTCGGCAGCCTTTCTAAGTATAAGGGAAAGCTAAAATTCAAAAAGGAGCTGGAAGAGTTTGATGACAAAAAAAAAGAAGGGTCGCTCTCAAAGTCATCAAGAAAATCGAATCATCAGAAAGTGAAGATGAACTTAACGATGATGATATGGAAATGATCATAAGAAAGTTGAAGAAGTTCTATAAAAGAGGCCAATAGAACTTCAAGAATAATCAGGGAAGTTCAAGCAAGAAAGAAAACAAAGGGCAACAAGTCAAATGCTGCGAATGTGGGAAGCCAAGACATATCAAGTCTAAATGCTTCAAGAACAAAGACAAGAAGAAGTAGAAAAAGAAAGCATATATATAATAAATATAGGGTTATAATTCGTCGGATGAAGAAATCAACGATGATGAAGTTGCAAATATATTCTTGGTAGCCAAAGAAGAAGAATCAGACTTTGACGTAAGTTATTTTGAACCAACTTATGATAAACTATTATCTGCATATAATGCATTGCATATTGAATTCATCAAGGAAGCTAAAGAAATGGTAAGTTATAAGAAGAAAGTAAAAGAATTAGAAAGTAGAACTAGTACTATAATATCATGTTCATCATGTGCATCTTGTGAAGAAAAAGATAGGAAAATAAGTGATTTAACAAGAACTTTAGAGAAGTTTACTAAAGGAAGCGAAAATCTTGAAGTAATTATAAAATCAAAAAGAGTCATTCATGATAAATCTGAAATTGGATATAATTCTGTTCAAGATAAAAACAGAGGAAAGAAGAAGAGGGGTAGTAAGACATATCTCAAATACTTTAAAAATTCAGTGCATGCATCAAATCTATTTACATTATGTAATTATTGCAATAGGAAAGGCCATTATACTTCATCATGTTATTTTAAAAAGGGAAAGGCCATTGGCACATATAAATGGGTTCCAAAAGGGACACATGTACCAAGAGTAATTCATACTAACCGTGAAGGTCCCAAGAAAGTATGGGTACCTAAAACTTGATGATATTACTCTAGGTATGTCTCAAAGCATCACATGCAAACAAATGGTACATCGATAGTGGATGCTCGAGACACATGACTGGTGATAAAGATAAGTTTACCATGTTAAAAGCTAAAGAAGGAGGAAAGGTAAGATTTGGAGGTGGTAATCTGAACATATTGCAGGAACTGGTGAAGTTGGAAACACCAATGGTGTTTAGATCAATTATGTATATTATGTTGAAGGATTATGCCACAACTCCTAAGTGTGAGTCAAAGCTCTAACAAAGATAATTGGATAATCTTTGACTCAAAAGAATGTCTGATAGTGAACAAGAAGAATCTGTTACTTGACAAAGAATCTATCAAAGCAAAGATCCGAGCTCAAAGGAACAGTAATTGTTACACTATTGATTTAAATTCAAATTCTTCTAAAAGTTGTTTTCTTAGCAAATTTGAGGAAAGTTGGACGTGGCATAAGCGTCTTGCTCATGTCAATAAGAATTAACTTGACAAATTAATTAAAAAGGATTTAGTTGTTGGTCGTCCTAATCTTAAATTTAAAGACGAAATGATTTATAATGCTTGCCTGAAAGGAAAACAAACTAAATTTTCTTTCTAAACTAAGAATGAAATTTCAACTTCTAAACCTTTACAATTACTTTATATGGATTTAGTAGGACCAGCAAGAGTAAAGATTTTTAGAGGAAATTTATATACTTTAGTGATTATGATGCTTTTACAAGATTTACATGGACCATATTTATTTCTTCTAAAGATGAAACCTTTGCTGAATTATTTTGTTTGCCAAGAAGGTCCAAAAGGAGAAAGGTATTTCTATTGTTTCTATCAGGACCAATCTTGAAGGGGAGTTTGATAGTCAACTCTTTACAAACTTTTGCAATAATCAATAAACAGATCACAATTTCTCTACACCATGAATGCCTTAATAGAATGGAGTTGTGGAAAGAAAGGATAGAGTACTCACAGAGATGGCTAAGACAATGCTTAAGAAGAAAGAAGTGTCACAAGTATTATAGGTAGATACAATGAGGACTGTATGCTATATCTCAAATCGAGCATATATCCACAAGACTCTTGGAAAGACACTGTATGAACTCTACAAGGGAAGAAAGCCAAACCTTGCTTATCTACTTATCTTTAGATGTAAATGCTACATCCATAACAACAGTAAAGAAAATTTGGGTAAATTTGATTTAAAGTCTGATGAAGGTTTATTTCTAGGTTACTCAAATAGAAGTAAAGCATATAGAGTCTTTAATAAAAGAACATGCTTTGTAAAAGAAACCATTTATGTTGTGTTTGATGAAATAGACTCTCAAATAAAATCTTTTGATGAACAAGAAATGGATTTGATAAAGAAAACTAAAAATCTAACCATTTCAAAACAATGATTTTCAAACAGATGATTTTCAAACCGAAGAAAACGTTGATGATCATGCTCAGCCAAGAGCTTGGAGACATATGAAAGATCATCCAATTGATCAAGTAATTGGAGATGTTCATGAAGGTGTCAAAACTAGAAATAGAATTCATAATGAAGTTACATTCTCTGTATTTATTTCTGAAATCAAACCTTCTATTATTGAAGAAGCACTTTCTGACAATGATTGGATGATTGCAATGATTGGGTGATTGCAATGCAAGAAGAGTTAAACCAATTTCAAAGATTGGTATCTTGACCTAAAGATCACTCAATCATATGAACCAAATGGGTTTTTAAAAACAAACTAATGAATCTACAATCATTATGAGAAACAAGGCAAGGTTAGTTGCCAAAGGTTATAACTAAGAAGAAGGTATTGATTATGAGGAAACATATGCTCTAGTGGCATGACTAGAAGCCATACGAGTACTCTTAGCCTTTATATCTACTAAAGGTTTTAAACTTTATCAAATGGACGTCAAGAGTGCTTTCCTAAATTGTTACATTATGGAGGAATTTTATGTCAAACAACCTCTAGGTTTTAAAGATGACACAAAACCTGATCATGTTTTCAAGCTCAAGAAAGCTTTATATGGTTTGAAACAAGCACCAAGAGCTTGGTACAAAAGACTAAGCAAGTTTCTTCTTGATCAAGACTTTGTCAGAGGAAAGTAGATACTACGCTTTTCATCAAACATAACAAGAATAATCTACTATTAGTACAAATATATGTTGATGATATAATGTTTGGTACTACTTACGAATCTTTGTGTTAAGAATTTTCTAAGCTTATGTAGGGAGAATTCAAAATGTCTATGATGGGTGAGTTAAACTTCTTTCTTAGACTTCAAATTAAGCAACGAAGGAATGGGATCTTTATATCCTAAACCAAATACTTAAATGAGTTGTTGAAGAAGTATGCAATGGAAAATGACAAAGAAGCTTATGCTTCAATGAGCACTACCACACTGCTAGATGCTAACGTAAATGGCCTTGACTTTAGCATTACTAAATATAGAGTGATGATTAGTTCATTACTCTATCTAACAGCTATTAGATCAGGTATACAATTCAGTGTTGGCATGTGTGCAAGGTATCAATTTACTCTTAAGGTCTCATATACTAACACCATGAAGTTAATTTCTAAGTACTTAAGAGATACAATAGAACTTGGCCTATGGTACCCGAAAGGAGGAAATAAATATTTGATGGCCTATTCAGATTCAGATCACGAAGTATATAAAACTGACAGAAAGAGTACTAGTAGACAATGTCAGGTATATAAAAAGCAATTTTCATCAACTCTGAAAACCTATTTTTGTACTATTGATTGGTGAATTACCTCTACTATCTTCCATGTGTAAATGGATCCATAGTCGAGGCCAAGTATCAGGGGGTAGTTGAGGCTTTATTTATGTCATAATAGTAAACAACTCTGATATGATAATGAGTAATTAATGAATACTAAAAGTTATAAAGGAACACATCATGTAATTATACAAAAAATAAATTCATAAACTTATTGAAAGGCTCAACCAACTGTGGTTGATTGTTTGTATCCCCATGAAGCTAATCAAAGTACCAATTCCTTTCCTTGAAGGGATTTAGCATGATCAGGAGCAATGACCCATAAGTACATCAAACATAATGAAAATAATACTACTTAATTGACAAACAATTTAATTAAGTATTATACTTACCCTTAGCAGTACAACAAGAAAAAGTTGTCCTTCTTCTTTGGTGCGCTTTTAATAACTATATTCGCCAGTACCCTTAATTTTCTTCCAAAAGTGTATGCCTTTAAGCCTTCTAAGATGCTGGAATAGGGGTGCAAGTTGAGGAACATGAACTTTTCAAAGAGGCCATTGGGGCTATGTACTCCTTGTAAAGATACCGTAAGTATAAAAACAAACAAATCAATATATATCATGTTAAATGTAGCTAAGTATTCATTCGTAGTTTAAGAAATACTTGATATAAAAGTTACAAGTAATTATTCTTGCCATATCGGACATGACAATATCTTTGACTAACATCCAGTTAGAGCCAGTAAAATAGGCCCAACCCACGGGCTCAACCCATAGCCCATGGGTTTGGACAGGGTTAGGATTGGAGATTTACTAGCCCACAAAAGTGTGGGCCATCCATTAGGGCTGTAGGTTGGTTCGGGCTAGCTTGCGAGTTGGCAGGTTGGCCTACACAACCTTTGTTTAAATATGAATAATATTATAAAACCCATAAGTCTCATACTCCCACCTTGGTGCCTCCCAATCCTACAGAGGAAAAATCTTAGCATCCTTCCTCCTTTAAACCAAATTATTAAATCTTAATTGCTTATAGATGATTTGATGTTTTTTTTTGTAAACTTCAGCAAATTTGATAAATTTATCTCTTGAATTGTGGATTATGTTTGTGAATTTGTATATGTGGAATGGTTGATGTTAGAAAGGCAAATTTAATTACTCATATATATGTGTCTTAGACTTTTGATAACCTTAAGAAAATAAGAATATTTTATGGAAAAAACTGTAGGCCTACAAGTTGGTGCAGGTTAGGGTGGCGTTTTGCCAGCCTACAAAAGTGGGGGTTGCATAAGCCTGTTCCTTTTGGCCTATGGGTTAGTGAGGGCAAGCCCACAACCTGTAAGCCAGCCTGCATTCACAGTTCTGCGTCCAGTGAATGAATTCATGTATGCCTTCTTCCCAGGAGACATATTCCTAGAAAAAGACTTGTTACATGTAGCCATCTTGCTTAATGTTTGTGGCGACGACTATGACATCTTGTTTCTCAAGACACATTTGGTGTCTTAAGAAAATTTGTGGAATAAGCGGCCCAGGCTCAATCAACTTCTTCAGTGTACAAGACACTGAACCATGGCTATATTGAGCTCCTAGAATGTTCTTGTAACACCCATCCCTAGACCCCTTACATGGCACTGCAGAAGCGTTACCGGCTTAGGGGAAAGTGTTACTTGGCCTCCAAACCTAGACTTACTCTTTAATTCATAGGGTCTTTATTCATTTAATAAAACTATACTTACCAGATTACTTAACTTAATTCATGGGGTTACTAACTTCTTTTCATTCTTTATTATCAGAGATTATTACATCGCTTCTCTGCTCATTCATTCATATATATAAATACAACATGAGTAGCCACGCAGGGCCACTATAGTGTCTAAATCTAGTACATAAATAGTAGCACAATCACGTCTTCATTCCATCTTAGCATTTTCCTCCTCTAGGCCTCTTTTATATTCTTGACATACCTAAATGGTTGATCAGGGAGGGTGAGATTCGGAGGAATCTCAGTAGTAAACAGTGCTAACCATTGCGTACAAGAAATGCTTTGTGCTTGACATGCTTGCTTATATAAATTCATGCCAACATAATGATATATCTGCATGCTCAATGTTTATCACTTTACACCAATGGCCATAACATAAGTAAAACAGAGCTTTACTTATTCACATATACTTCATACAATTCATCAAAGAATTTAACACATCAATACACAAGCACACTTATCAAGTTATGCAAGTTAGGAAAGTTCACTAATTTGTGTCTTTAGGTCCTTTACTTGTTCCATTTCTTCAACCCATTGAAGTTGCTTTTTCTTTGTCACCTCATGGCCCTAGATAAATAATGTAACCCCCCTCACGGTAATTATATCCGGATTATGAAATTTAAGTGAAATAGAGACCAATAAGACAAAAATCACATTTAGGATCACTCATCTCCAAGAGATGTGGTGTCCAAACAAAATGTCCAAAACAGAATTCATCTGGTCTCACATTCACTTTCGATGTACATCTCATATACATACAGTAATCACAAAAGCCAACTAGATAACCGCATCCTAAATACAAAATATCCTTAAAGCGCTAACCACTCCTGGTTGGCCGCTTCCTTTTTGAGCCATATGTTCTATCTGAAATGTTAGTTATTTGGAAAGAGTGAGATTCAAAAGAATCCCAGTAGTAACAAATCACTCATAAAATATATAAACACAAGGCATGTAATGTATCATGTTCACCAGCATCATCAGTAACACAATGATCTATGGCTCGCGCCACAGGCGACGCACTCACAGCTGTATCACAATGCACTATGCCCACTTTCGCGGTAATAACAATGACAGCTTTCGTTGCAAACATTATGCCCGCTTTCACGGTAATCACAATGACAGCTTTCATAGCAAATACTATGCCCGCTCACGCGGTAATCACTATGCCAGCTTTCGTTGTAATCACAATGCTCGCTTCCACGGTAATCATATGCAACAGCATCACAAAGCACAAGGTATCTCAATGCACAACATATCATAAGGCACAATGCTCCATAATGCACAAAGCTCCACAATGTATCTCAATGCATCTCAAAGCAGCAGCAGAACACAATGCATGATAGGCAAACATACAATACATTTAAACAAAGTATAAGAGAGGAGTCACAACATGAATCTTTCCTGACGTTCTTTGGCATAGTGGGCTCACGCATCTGACAGATGTCAAACCCTATACCAATTTAGGGACAATTGATTAATGTCTTTTCCAAACACTTATTCCATAATACTCTAAGTTGGTTACCATTTAGGACTCTTTAGGTAGTTAATAGAGGCCTAAACATATATGCCTAAAGGGTTAAGAGAAACTATCTCGAAGACCCCTTTTTTGAAGGGAAAACATAGATTTTTGGCTGACTCACTCGAGTGGTGGAAGACTTGTGCTCGAGTGAGAACGACTCTCACTCATGAGTGTTTGACAGTGAGCAGCTACTTCGGCCAGAAAGTGCTCACATCACTCGAGCAGAAGGCTTTGTACTCGGGTGATGACCTAACTCTACTCAAGTCCCCGAAAGTGCAACACAAACAATGACAACCTAAGAGCACATGCAATATTAGAGGGACAAGCTTACTCGAGCATACCCCCCAGTGCTCGAGTGGAAGGTTTCACTTGCAAGTGTCAGAACACACTCTTGGACATCAACTAGCGAGTGACAACTAAAGAGTAAACCTAACTCTTGAACCCACACCATCACTCGAGCAATCTCATGCTCACTCGAGTGATCACCAACATCACTTACAGTGAAGGAAGTGCACTTGAGCCTTCATCATGATAACCAAGGAAAAACACACACAGCACTCAAGTGAGTTACTCCCTCACTCGAGTGAGGCTATCAGATTGCCATATTGCAGTAACTGACAGAAAATTCCCAGATTTACCAAACTTAACTCAATAGTTCCGAAACTCCACATAAAGCTTATTACCACTCAAAATAACTTAGGGAACCCATTGGTAACCTCTAAAACACCCAAATACCATTTTAACCACAATTTATGCTTTTGGGTCTCTATGACACACACAACTCCCAAGTTCATTCAAATCACTTTCAAACTTCAAAACTATATCAAATACTCAAAGAACTTCACAATAAACTAATCCAAACATCAATCACTATGAAATTCACACATTCCAAAATAGGGATAAAATAGGGCAAATTTCCGGAATTTCTCAAACATATCCAAAACTCATAACATATATATCAAAAAGCATCAAATACTTACCTCTTCACTTTGCCAAATCCAGAATCTTGATCCTCCAACTTTCAATTTCATCCAACACTCAAATCAACTCCTTTCAAGATTCTGAAATCACCACAATGAAGTTCTTAATGAGGTGCACAACATTAGAGAAGAGGATTTAAGCAAAAAAGGACCATTACTCACCAAAGATTAAAGCTTTTACTTTCTCTTTCCACCTTCAAGGTCACCGAAAGTGGAGAAGAAGGAAGAGAGAGAATATGAGAGATGGATAGGATGATGATGATGAAGTGCTTTCCCTTACCCATACTCCCCCCAAGTGAATAGGAGAGAGAAGAGGGAGAAAAGTTGACTTTTGTCCCTTATGCCACATCCAATGGTTCACACTATGCCACATGTCACCATCATACCCACTTCCTCAATAAGCTTACACAAGCTTAATGCACAAGATTCCAACCCATATGCAACAAATCTCCACCCTTGATCTTTAATCTCAAAATATACTCATATCAAATTTACATCATATTTCTCCAAAAGTGTTTGATTACACTAATTGCAATCAATATCAGAGTCATTAGCCCTTAATCCCAAATTAGGTCATTACAAATAACCACATTATTATAGTCATGAAAAATGAATGTTCAATGGGGCTTTTTTAGCCTCTAGGACTTTTCTCTAATTTTTGGCCCCACTCTTATCTCAAATTACTCCCAATGCCACAAATTCACGGGTTAACCTAAACTGCCAGATTTTTCACTCAATTTTCAAAAATAATAACTAAATCTAGAAAAATCCACTTGAACTGGTTTAAAGTTCTAAATGAATCTCTCTAAGTCCTTATTAAGGGAAAAATACTAGCCACTATCAACTCCAGGGATTAAGTTTAAGAAATCCTCAATTAACTGAATTGTGGCAGGATTTGTTCCAGATTCAGTGCCTAAACTTTAAAAATTCACATCTTACAATCTACTAATCCAAATGGCACATATTATATATCAAATTAAAGCTTAATGCGTCTACTATTATTCTAGAAAATATTAGGATCATCGAACAACATTTGGTCATCCAAAATCACGTCACAATCAATCTACCTCTAGAAAATGAAATCTGGCAGCACTATTCCTTTAAATTCAATTTTTTGGTTTTTAATCCAACCCTTCTAAAATCACAACCACACATTAATCCAACACAATTTTGCCCAAGGAATCCATTGGAAACCCCAAATTTGTCAAAGTCATATCCTTTCCCATAGTTCTGGTTCTGGCCAAAACTTAGTAGTTTTTGGGGCAAAATTTGGTTTTTGTTTCGAATGCTTTTAGTGTAACCCCCTGCTGTAATTATATCCGAAATACGCAATTAAAATGAAATAGAGACCATAAGAAACAAAACTTATTTAAATTCCCATCTTCACGATAGGGTTTTCACAAATCACTTTCGAAATCTAATTAACCTGGTCTCATATTCAATTTCGAATACAATTGCATCACGCGGAATATCACATTTAAACAAATATCAGAGTGTATAACAATAACTTCCCGGCAACCCCCGGGTTCATACCTTTACATAGAATTCATAGGGCACATTCGCCCTTTACAATTTCAACATGGGGATTACACAAATCCTCTCAAATACATCTACAAATATCATATCCAAACATATTCCAATCCGTACATATCCAAATCTAAATCCAAATATACATAATACTCCCAACTATGATAACCAACTACCAACTCAAATATTCTGAAGGAAGCCTCGTCGCCCCTGGTTGCTTGCCTCCATCCTCGATCCACCTACCCTGTCTAAAATGTTGGTAGGGGAGGGTGAGATTCGAGAGAATCTCAGTAGGAAACAGATACCTATATGCATGTATGATATGTGTTTAATGCATGACATGCTTGCAATACAAAACTCATGTTCACACAATGACATATCTGCGTGCTCAATGTTTCAACAACATACTCATGGCCATAGCATAACTAGAAACAGAGCTACAATCATTCATACATGTTTCTCATAATCCAGCAAAGCAATACATGCATCAATACACAAACACAACATCAAAGCATGCAAGAGAGGTAAGTTCCCTACCCTTTTCTTTCCACGTATGCTCCAGCTCCTCCGCTTACTCGTGATCCAAATGAATACTGAACCCTATAAACCAAATCAAGGATATAGGGTCAATCTCAATTCCAAACCCTTACTTTTATATCACTTAAAGTTGGTTACCATTCACACCCTTTAGGTGGCTAAAATAAGCTCAACGAAAGCCTAAAGGATTGGGACGTACTAGGTTGGAAATCATCTTTCAAAATCATAAATTGCTGAAAATTGGGTTCTGGCTGCAGCCACGAATTCTCTGGCTGCAGCCAAAAATGGCTAAAAACGTCACAGAAACATTTTGGCTGCAGCCAAGAATTTCTGGCTGCGGCCAGGACACACACAGAAAGTTTTGCGCTGGAGCCAGGATTTTGGCTGCAGCCAAGGAAACTTCAAAAATTCATAACTTGCTCTAGAAAACTTGAAACAAGGTGATTCCAAAGCCCATTGAAAGATATTCAAGTCCCCTGTATGGGAAAAATATGTCTCATTACCAGAAATCACCACACAAATCCAGATTTACACAAAATCCAACATTGCTCCAAAACAGAATCCAGTTTCGTCCTCAAACTTTAGGCAGACATAAATCCCAGTTCACAAAACGAAATGAGACAATTTATATGTCCATTTTGAAGCTTGAGATGTGAAATTCAAGACTGGAAATTTTCAGAATTTTCTAACATCATTTGCCCATTCAAAACAGCAACACAAACAGACTGCCCAGACAGAATTCTCACTGGACAGAATTTCCAGTTTTTCAACCATTGTGTCCAATCCAATTCAAACCAATTCCAATGATTAAATACCACAACATGACACCATTTTCAACACAAAACAACATCCAATTCCACCATTCACATTCCTCACGAAAATACCATAAAATCAGGGCAAAATTCACAAATCACAATAGTTAACCATAATTCACAAAACTTAGATCAACATGAAGCAAATGCTCACCTCTTCCTCTTTCCCAAACCAATTTCTTGATTCTTCATCTTTCCACTTTTGCTCAAGCAACAAAACACCTCCTCTCACAAATCTAAAACCATAGAGATGAAGCTCTCATCACTATGAACAACTTTATCGAAGATGAATTGAGCATTAGAGGACAAGAAGCCAACCAAAATCTCACCTTTTCTTTTCTCTTCCTTCCCTTAGCTTTGGACGTTCATGGAGGGCAAGAGAGAGATGAGAATGATTAGATGATGAAGCAAATCAGTTTTTTGGGAGCCAAAACCGTCCACATAAAGAGAGGAAAGAGGAAAAATGAGTTGAAATCCTTGACCAAATCCAAGGGCTCAAATTGTGACACTTGTCACACCCTTAATCCATCTCTATGAGTTCACATGAACCCACACACATGGGATTCCACCCACTTAATCTCTACACAAATCAATCTCAACCATTGATCTTGAAGTTGCCAATGAGTTTCCTCTTCGGTAACTGACCAATTGGTCGGTAACTTTACCGTTTTGCCCCTGATTTTGGTAATTCGGTAATTCTCATTGAATCACCACCAAACACTTCATATCGTTTCATTTAGCCACAATATGCGCCTTCCCTCTATTTTAAGTCAATTTAGATGTTAATCCATAATTGAGCTTAAATACACGGTTTTGGCACTGCTCACAGCACATACGAATCACATCGGGTGCTAACTCACACCATAATCTCCAAAAGGGTTCATTTATCACTAATGACATCCACTTTTGGGAGTCAATATCTCTTAATCATAATTTAGGATCTTGCTAAACCATGGCTTAGCAGTCCACTAATCTCAAGCTTATTCTCTAGCCTCGAATCTCAAAATTCGGGGTATTACATTTAGAACCAGCTTCTCACCGCTATCCCACATAGTTTTCCATTCTAAATTCATTGGAAGCATCACAACTAACAAAATCACACTCCTTCCCAAGATTCAGGGTTTGGTAGAAATCATGGCAGCCCCAAATATCAAGTTATGCAAGTTAGGAAAGTTCACTACCTTGTGTCTTTAGGTCCTCTACTTGTTGCATTTCTTCTAACCATTGTTGCTTCTTCTTTGTCACGTCATGGCCCTAAATAAATAACCGCATTATTAAAGCCATGACAAATGAATTTCTAATGGGGCTACTTTAGCATCTAGGACTTTTCTCCAATCTTTGGACCCACTCTTATCGCAAATAACTCTTAATGCCACAAATTCATGGGTCAACCTAAACTACCAAATTTTTCACCCAACTTTGAAAAATCATAACTAGATCTAGAAAAATCTACTTGAAGTAGTTCAAAGTTATATGTAGATCTCTCTAGGTCCCCATTAAGGGAAAAATACTAGCCATTACCAACTACAACCTTAAGTTCCAGAAATCCTTAGTTAACTGAACTGTGCCAGGATTTGATCTAGATCCAGTGCCTAAACTTTAAAAATTCATATCTTACAATCTACTAACCCAAATAGCACATATTATGTATCAAATTGAAGCTCAATATGTCTACTATTATTATGGAAAATATCAGGATCATCACACAACATTTGATTAACCAAAATCACATCACAACCAATCTGCCTCTAGAAAACAAAATTTCATAGCACTATTCCTTTAACTTCAATTTTTGGGTTTTCAATCCAACCTTTCTAAAATCACAACCGTACATTAACCCTACACAATTTTTCCCAAGGAATCCATTGGAAAACTCAAATTTGGTAAAACCATATCCTTTCCCATAGTTCTGGTTCCGGCCAGAACTTAGTAGTTTTGGGCCAAAATTTTGTATTTGTTTATAATGCTTCCGGTACCGGTTTCTCACCGCTATCCCACACAGTTTTCCATTCTAAACTCATTGGAAGCATCAGAACTAACAAAATCATACTCCTTCCATGATTCAAGGTCTGGCCAAAATTATGGCAGCCTTCTAACTCCAAATTTAATTGATCAAAACTCAGAATATTGTGCTCAAATTGAAGCTTATACATACCTTTACTTAATTCCATAACTGGCTCTTGATTCTGGCAGCACCTCTCCTAAGTAGATAGCACCAAACACGTTTGATTGAAAATCCAAAACTGTAGAAATGTTGCTCTCACTGAGAAGAACAATATTAGAGAAGACTCTAGAAGCTGGAAATGCCGAATTAGAGGTGAAATAGGCTCTGGAGCTTAAAAACTTTCACTATTAATCCTTTCCCTTCCCTATTCCATTTTCTCTTGATTTTTCTCATTTTCCCCTTATTTTTCATGGGCTGCATGAATTTAATAGCCCTTGGAGGTATTGGAAGATGCTTTAATGACATGTGTCAAGTGTACAAAAATCCAGGGTGATCGATGCTCCTTTTCTATGACTTGGTTAACTTAACAATAAGGAAATTCACCCGACTTGTCCAAGGAATGTCAGGGAATATGAAATGTGTCAAAATATATTCATTTTCTTTCCTCTATCCTCTTAGTCATCCCAACTATTCAGGGAAGATGGAGTCCACACTACTATAGAATATATATTTTACTACCCCAAAGGATGTTCGTTTTTAAAAAAGGGAATTAAAAAATAATGACGGTGGCATTTTTATAATTTTGGGTGGGAACTAGGTAGCTTTAAGCATCCCAATTTGAATTTAGGATGCTTAAAGACAACCTTTAGACATCCCTTTTTGAATTTGGGATGCCTAAAGTAAAATTCTTTTTTGTTAACTTTAGACTTCCCAAATTCAAATAGGGAAGTTGAAAGTGTGTACTTTAGACTTTCCTTTTTGAATTTGGGACACCTAAAGTAAAATAAAAAAGGTAATGCATGTCAGTCAAACTAACATCACTTCCTCCAAAGTCATACCTACCCCCGCAAGCTAGCTTCATTTATTGAAAACTCTCATTTTCTCTTGAAGCTCCTCCTTCCATTATCACTCTCTTGAAATTTCTTCCACTACCACTCTCTCTCAATCCCTCTTAGTACTGTCACTCTCTTTTGAGGTTGTCCTCCCCTCTCTCCACCACCACCCTCTACCATCCTCCTCTCTCCCTATCCATTTTGAAGCTTATCGCCATCATCCCTCCTCGATCTTTGATGCCGTTTGTTCCTCCTCCCTCCCTCTCCCACCGTTGGCCTCCCTCCTCCCTCTCCTACCGTCGCCAAAAGGTATGGTTAATTATTTTTGTTTTTTATGAACTAAGTTCTGAACCAGGATTATTGTATATACATTTTGTTGTTGCTGGAATTTAGATTTATTATCCTTCACCAATATTAATATGTTTCATATTTTAAGTTTCCCTTCTAGTATTTTGTGATAAATTGATGATAGTTGATAAGTTTGTTTTTATTAGTTAGTGTTGTATAGATAACTTTTTAACACTTTGTGATAATTATTGTACATTGTATTAGTAGGAGTCAACACTTTAATTAGCTAGTGCAGGATGTTCCCTTAATATTTGTAAGGACATTTTCGTTTATAAAGAATTGTTTGAACTTGTTTCTATATGTTTTAATTGCTGGGAAGTGAAAAATATAAACAATTGTAAAAAAACACTTTAGACGTCCTTTTTTTAAATAGGAATGTCTAAAGTGTTAGTGTAACACTTTAGACGTCCCTTTTTAAAATAGGAATATCTAAAGTGTAGACTTTATACGTCCCTTTATTAACGGACGTTATTGACATTAT
Source organism: Inga leiocalycina (assembly GCA_963242795.1). Taxonomy (NCBI): domain Eukaryota; kingdom Viridiplantae; phylum Streptophyta; class Magnoliopsida; order Fabales; family Fabaceae; genus Inga; species Inga leiocalycina. The sequence continues at coordinate 35,753,441 of OY725332.1, forward strand.
TTACTACATTGCTCACATAGACGTTGCCCTATGTTTAGACATTAAAAGGGCTAAAAAGTGGACGTTAAAAGCATTTTTTTGTAGTAGTACCAGTGATTTTAACTAACTTCTGAGTTTGGTGTTTGGGTAAGTCAGGTACATACCAGACTGGAGACCGATGAGTTTCCTTGACCATTGTACTAGGTGGCACTTATTGATTGTTCAACTAGGGAAGAAAGTCAAAAAGTGGCTTTAATAAAGCTACTTTAGCTTTAATCATTACTTTTACTTTATTAAAGCTACTTTATACGAAGTCACTCAATTTTGTGCCACTTGTCTCTATGGCCTCATGTTACAAGTGAAAATGGTCTATTAGAAAGTGCAAGTGTACATTGTCGTAAATAAGTAATATAGAAGTGAGTAGAGTATCGTTCCCTCGATGATTGATCACTAAGTATCAAAATGAGTAATTTTAACTCTATTTAGTCGATTGATTAGTTGGTATTGAGAGTACGAAATAAAAGATGAGAAAATTGAATGCAAACGATATGAAACAACTATGAGAAAAAGTCCTAGGGATTAGATTTCACTTAACAAATTTTGGATTAAATCACTTATCTATTCAAGCCCAATTTATTCCCCATGATTGATAGTCGAGTTTCCCTAATTTAATTACTAGCCTCTTTCAAGGTCAACCAATTCTGTAATTAATTGCTAATCCAATATATTCCTATATGAATTTTAGCAATTAATTATGCATTAAAATTTATAGAACTCTATAAGACTACACAACTCATATGAATATATTCCTATTGCATATGCAAGTTATGGTTTTAATTATAGGGTCTACACACATGTATCTCCTTCTAGTCTCAACATACATATTGAAATCATTCAAAAGATGGCCAATCAAATGAAATCATTAAGCATAATAATTAAAACTCAATAATGAAGGAAAAATTAAAACTAGATTTAATAAGTTAATATTCAATATATTATTAGTAAGCTACGTCATCACCATAGGAAAATGAACATTTAGCTCATGATAAAATTAAAAATAAAACCAAAATAAATTTACATTATATAAAACAAGAATGAAATCTTCATAAATACTATATAAAACGTGAATATTCAATTCTCAAACATAAATATACAACCAAAAGATGCATGAAAAATGGAAAAATCTAGCCATCCTTTTAGAAGGTAAAACCTTCCATATAGGTGGCATGCAAAAAGTAATACAATCCTAAGCCTTCCAAAATGGTGGCATGCAAAAAGTAATACAATCCTAAGCCTTCCAAAATGGTGGCATGCAAAAAGTAATACAATGCATAAAATTAACTCTAAGATGGTGTATGTGAAGAGGAGAAGGAAGTAATGGATATGAAATGGTTGTAAGTGAAGAAGAGAGGAGAGTAATAGATATGAATTGGCGTGTAAAATGTGAGGGAGAGGGTGGCTATATAGGGAAGAATGGAGTAGGGTAGATGAAATGGTAGATGAAATATTGTATATGAAGTGGAATGTGGTCGATGAAGTAGTAGGTGAAAAGGAAGATGAAGTGGTAGATGAAATGGTTGGTGGAATGGTAGATGATTCCTATTATCCAAGACTAAAAGTAATTAAACTGTGGTCGGCTTGACCTCTCCAAGACCAATTTTGTTGTAAACAGATTGAGGCATGAGGTTTATACTTGCTCCAAGGTCATAAAGTACTCTTTCAAAGTGACATTGACCTATGGTGCAAGGTATGCAAAAGCTTCTTGGTCTTTCAGTTTTGGGGGTAATTTCTTTTAGAGAATAGCACTGCACTCCTCAGTAAGTGCAACTGTTTCAAATTCCTTAAGCTTACGCTTATTTAAAAGAATATCATTCATGAATTTTGCATAATTGGGCATTTGGGCAAGATCGTCTGCAAAATGAATGTTGATATGTAGCTTTTTGAAAACCTCCAGAAACTTTCTAAACTGCTTGTCTAACTTTGCTTTCGCGAATCTGTGAGGATATGGAACTGGTGGTACATATGGAGGAGGATTATCTAGAAAACTGATTCTTCCTGCTATTACATCATCCTCCTTCTGTTCTTCTCCACTTTCTTTCTTTTCTCCGTCATCCTTCTTCTTAATTACAGGATCTTTCAATTCTTTACCACTTCTTAGTGCAACTGCCTTCACATGTTCTTTTTGGTTTCTTTCGGTGTCACTAGGTAGAGTTCCTGGTTTCCTTGAATTCATTATATTTACAATTTGGCCCATTAGGATCTTCAAGTTCTTTATTGAGGTTTCTTGGTTTTTTATTGTTGCATCAGTCCTAGCTATGAATTGAGATGTATTCATGGTTAGTTGAGCCAGTGCATCATCAAAATTCACTTTCAGTTATAGTGGATTTGGTTGTTGAAAAGCTGGCTACTGGTAGTTCCCTTGTAGCTTGAATGCAATTTAATTATTCCTTCAACAAAAGTTTGGATGATTTCACCAATTTGGATTGTAGGTGTTTGAGAATGGGTCATTCCTTTGATGTTTTGATGTTTAGTGAAATGAGGTTGCTCTGGCATGAATGAGTGTCCTTTTTGACATTGCATGCTCATATGAGGTCCTCGACATTGATCACAAGCTTCAGTAGGAGTGCTGATTACATTTTCTTGGGTTGTCAATAATCTTACTTGCTTGGATATAGATGCAACTTGTGTTGGAAATTGTGCCCTAAGGGCCAATCATTGTACTTTGAACATTATTATTTTAATGAAATTTCTCCATTCTGTTATCATATTATTTGCATGTTAACTGTGATAATTGTATCCTTGGATAATTCATAAAGATTGTCCTAAAATGTCCTTGGCCGGTCATCTATGCGGGAGTAGAGATGAAACAAGACCAGTATGATTCTGATAAGATATGGAGATACGAATCAAAGTCTTAGGCACTTGTAAGAGTACAAGGTGATAGACCGACCCACTATGAGAAAGCTACATGGATCAAGTCATAAGCTTTTCTCATGTATAACCACGTCACAATGCCCTTAGACCTGAGGTCATCATGGATTCCTACATGAGAGTTGCTAAGCTTTGAACTAGTCGAAAGTCACTTTTGACTGGGTGATGATAAAGGCTATGATCGGGCTTGGTGGTTTTTCATGCAAAGGAATATGAATGATCAAGATGGAATTTATCCCTCACATTAGTAGAGAGATATTATTGGGCCCCTCGATGAGTGAGTCTGAGAAATGTATGGCCATACTATGATGAAAGGAGTTTCTGTCTTTGTTATCAGGCTACTCAGGAATCGAGAAAGTAATGGTCAGGAACAAGAGGATGACATTATCCATGCCTTATCCTTGATCGATATATCGTGTGACAAAAGGGATGTGATATGGTTTTATGACAGGTTGCATCGTGATAACGATCCTCATATGAATTGGGTAGTCATAATGTCTTGCTAGGAGCTGCTTACGACTTTTGGGTTAGTATAGTTATTGGCCCACTGCCAACTTCATATAGGCCTAGAGGGTCGCACACAAGAATGGCCCAACACGAGATAATATTTAATTTAGGGTGGATAAATTTTATATTTATATATATAATATAATATTCATTAATAATATTATATAGATATATATATTTTCGAAATATATATCTTATATATATATGTATATATATTATATGATATTATTATATTTAATAATATTATATAGATATATATATTTTCGAAAATATCTTATATATATATATGTATATATATTATATGATATTATATTGTGTTAGTTTTAAATTTAATTTATTAAGATATATTAAATTTAATAACTAACATGATAGAGATATAGTATCTCAGATTTAATTTATGAAGATAAATTAAATCTAATGGCTCTTTATTTGGATTAAATAAATAGGTTAAATTAAAACTGTTGGACAGATTTAATTTAAACTGAATTTATTTAATTAGATCATCAAGATAATTAATTATTAATTAATTTTGAAATTAATGATGATTAATTTTGAAATTTGAAAATAGCCCTCATAGGTTATAAACTTGATAGAGCAGAAATATTCATACGCATATGAGAATTGAGAGCTGTAAGTGAAACCCTAGGAGACATTAGAGGCGATAGCACGCAGTCTCGATTGGAGAGCATTCGTGTGGATATTTGTAGAGGGAGCGGACCTAACGTGTTGGCTCCTAGAGATTGTAAAAACTCTGAATCATCAAAAGGTATGAATCCTTCCAACTTGGTTTAAACGCTGTTGATAGATCCTCGATTAGGATTGGTGAAAATTTTTAAAATTCTTCCGCTATGCCTACTGATTCTAACAACTTGAGAAGACAAAGTTGTAAGGACATCTAGCTCGTATACTCCAAGTGCTTTCTTTGAATTGCTATGTTTAGAAGGCCATCGATATGCATTGGTTCCCATCTCCTCAGGTAAATTGTAAGCATCATCTATATTTTTCCACATTAAAGATCCTCCAGCAGCAGCATCTACTAGAATTCTGGAGATGTGCGTCATCCCACTATAGAAAGTTTGCAGTTGCCACCAATTTGGTAACCCATGATGAGGACATCTCCTTTGCAACTCCTTACATCTTTCCCATACTTTATAAAGGCTTTCTTGTTCATGCTGGGAAAATGAGGCAATTTCATTCCTCAATTTAGTAGTTTTTGCTGAAGGAAAGTATTTCTCCAAACATTTCTATGCCATGATCTCCTATATAGTTATGCTTCCCACTGGTAGCGATTGTAACCAACTCTTAGCCTTATCCCTGAGTGAGAAAGGAAAAAGTCTAAGTCTAATGGCGTCATTAGTAACACCATTATGCTTGAATGTGTCACAGATTTCCAAGAAATTGGCTATATGTGCATTAGGATCTTCTATTGGTAAGCCACTAAACTAATTTTCTTGCATCATCTGAATAATTGCAGGCTTGATTTCAAAGTTGTTAGCTGCTACTTGTGGTCTCCTGATTCCAAAGTTTGTCTCCCTGACTGTTGGTTTTGTATAGTCATGGAGTGTTTTGGTATCTGTTGTTTCTCCCTCAGATTTGCCATCGGATTGCTTAGGATTGAAGTAGACTACTTCCAAACTCTTCGATTTCTTCGACAAGTTCTTTCGATCTTTAAACCAAGAGGTTGTAGTTTAGTCTCCTTCGATCTGGTCATACACTGAGCAAAAGCCTAAAAAGAAACACAAAACTCCAAAAAGAAAAACAAATATAATATAAAGACCAAATTAGTATTAAAATTACTTGGTATTGATATTAATGATAACAATCCCCAGCAACGGCGCCAAAAACTTGTTACGAGTATGAATGGTCTATTAGAAAGTGCAAGTGTACACTGTCGTAAACAAGTAATATAGAAGTAAGTAGAGTATCGTTCCCTTGAGGATTGATCACTAAGTACCAAAATGAGTAATTTTAACTCTATTTAGTCAATTGATTAGTTGGTGATTGAGAGTATGAAATAAAAGATGAGCAAATATGAATGCAAATGATATGAAACAACCATGAGAAAAAGTCCTAGGGATTGATTGAATCACTTATCTATTGTACCCAATTGATTCCATATGATTGATAGTCGAGTTTCCCTAATTTAATTACTAGCCTTTTCCAAGGTCAAGAAATTCTCTAATTAATTGCTAATCCAATATATTCCTATATGAATTTAAGCAATTAATTATGCATTAACATTTATGGAACTCTATAAGACTACACAACTCATATGAATACATTCCTATTTCATATGCAAGTTATGGTTTTAATTATAGTGCCTACACACATGTATCTCCTTCCGGTCTCAACATACATATTGAAATCATTTAAAAGATGGCCAATCAAATGAAAGCATTAAGAATAATAATTAAAACTCAATAATGAAGGAAAACTTAAAACTATATTTAATAAGTTAAGATTCAATCTGTTATTAGTAAGCTATGTCATCACCATAGGAAAATGAAAATTTAGCTCATGATAAAATTAAAAACAAAACCAAAATAAATTGACATTATATAAAACTAGAATGAAATCCTAATAAATATACAACCAAACGATGCATGAAAAATGGAAAAATCTAGCCATCCCTTTTGGAGGTAAAACCTTCCATGTAGGTTGCATTCAAAAAGTAATACAATTCTAAGCCTTCTAAGATGGAGGCATGCAAAAAGTAATACAATGCATAAAATTAACTCTAAGATGGTGTATGTGGAGAGGAGAGTAAAGTAATGGATATGAAATGGTTGTAAGTAAAGAAGAGAGGAGAGTAATGGATATGAATTGGTGTGTAAAATGTGAAGGAGAGGGTGGCTATATAGGGAAGAATGGAGTAGGGTAGATGAAGTAGTAGATGAAATATGGTATATGAAGTGGTAGGTGAAAAGGAAGATGAAGTGGTAGATGAAATGGTTGGTGGAATGGTAGATGATTCCCACTCTCAACTTCCAAGCAAAATTCGAAACCCTTAGAGATAGAACTGGATTTTGGGCTCAACATAAATATTGTAGAGCTCTTTCTTAGCTTTTTATCCATATAAAGAATGCCTCAATCTGACATTTAGAGCTCCAGATATTGCCTGTAAACTGAAAGATGGTCTAATTTTGTATTTTTCAAGAAATTCTATTTTATTCAAAAATCATTATTTATTTATTAATTACACCCAAATTTATTAAATTGAGCTCAAATATCATCTACAAAATCATCATATAAGGGAAAATTAATATGCAAATATTTTAGTTATCACCTCAAGATCTTTCAAGTGTCCGTGTAAACCCTCAAATGGTGCCTCATTGCCTTTGGCTTGGGGAGTTACCGACTGTCTACTTGTGGGCCCCATATGGCACCACAAGCTAGTGTCTTTTGCTAAAACACAGGGTATACCAGTGTATTCTTAAAAAATGCAGGGCATACCGGTTTACCTTGAAAACATCATATGCCCTCACATACCGGCGTACTTTACTCGATTAACTAGTCCCATACTTCGTGATATAGTTGGGTGGCATTTTTCTACTAACCACATGGCACCATCTATGTGTCCTATACACATATGTACTGACACTTTAATCATATTGCCTACAAATACCAAGCCCTCTGCCTGATAGGGCCAAATCACATAATCCCTGAGAGTCTTTCTATCTCTCATCATCCTTAGGACTCTTGCCAAACTGGGCTTAGTCATCTGCGTGATACAACCTTATCCGTAAGTCTCTAAGCCCAAAATTTAGGATATTACAGTTCTTGTTCCTCTTAACCTAAACAAGTTGAGAAGTTAATGAAATAGATATTTTAACCTTTATTTGCCAGTCATAAGAGTATACCTTTTTTGTCTTTGATGGTACAATAATAAGACAATCAGGGTATGCAACATAGCTAAGTACAACTCCTTCCACTATATTTTCATCTATGGTGGGCACAAGAAGGGCATACGTAGGATCGATGGCGGTCTTTAGCTATATCATAACATGATTAGGAGGAAGAGGTGAGTTGTGAATCATGTTCTCCCCTTGTAAGATGTACATACAGCCCATAGCAATTATATGCTACTTGGGGCTACCTGCCACACATTCAATTTCTTCCTCTCCCCTATATAAATAAAAATGAAAATTAGTGTAAAGATAAAATAAATAATTCATACACTTTCTGAATGAGTCATACTACCTCAGATAGAGTCTGAGAGGGGAATGTGTAGCTATTATTAGCACTTGGGGCATTTATCGATTCCCTGATTTCCCACTGTGTCTCCTTCATGAATTGATCAATAACTACTTGTTTTACTTCAACCTATTGCTTCAGCATTTGGGTCATCTTTATATACAATTGAAGCTGCTAATAATAAAACCTTGTTGGCTTCTTTCGCTTCCCGAAATATTCTTTCTTAGAAACTCTACAGCGGACATCCCTTAGAAGACTATTGTGGTTAGAACCCATCCATAAGAAGGTGGCCTTAGGAGACCTCTTAGCTCAGGCTCTCCTATTAAAAACAAATTATAGTTCAATCAAAATCATCAATACTTACTAATCTCGAGACAACCTTCTACATATGAGGATTGTCAATATTGCCCTCTTTATTTTGCTTTTACAACTGCTCAAAGCATTCTACACTGTATATTTAACACCTTATGTCCAATAAACTTAGATAAGTGTAAAAGAGTAATAAAATTAGTTATGGAACCATAATTCGGTCTCAGATTAAATATTCTTGAAAAAAAAGTTCAAATTCCAAACCTATCTCAAGAGATGGACCTGGGATTGGAAGGGATTTTTGAGTAAAATAACATTTTCCAAACTATCTTATAAACATTCACTATCTCACTAAGTCCCATCAGTGCTTAAATCCATTTTATCAAAGTGTGCGAGTGTGTCTCTGCTTAAGTTTCATGATGTGTTCATTAGTTAATGTTTCTTTATCAATTGGAAGCGTTATATTTATATTATATAGTCACCGTTCATTTACTAAGTTACTAGTACTACTGGTTCTACTACTGTACCATTGTCAGGTTTACATAGTTATGTACATCATATACAGTTCCTAAAAAAATATCCAAAATATCCAAAAGCAGTCAACCAACAATAAACTAAAGTCTTTCTGCTCTATTCTCTATCCGTCTGTATTTACCTTCTTACCGAGCGAGCTGCTAGCCTATATTATAGATTTGTTTATAGAAAAGAGTGAGATTCAAAAGAATCTCAGTAGTAACATAAAGTCAATCATATAGATACCAAATCACAGAGCATGCCATATAGTTATCATATAACAAAATTATCAAAGCAGCATTCAGTACATAACATGCAATTCAACATATCACTATAGTGCTAGGTATATCTCGTGGCCCCTAATGTAACCCGTGAAATAGGCCCCGGGCATCCACTTATGCATCATAGAACATTATATTGGCTTAAGCATCCACCTATGCAAGAGGCCTCTGGCGGCCAACCCTCATAGTTAAAATGCGCCAGACAATTTATGATGAATCCATAAAACATGCAGTGTATCATATAATATATGAAAGACTATCCAACCGTTTCTCTAAGCTCGAGCAAGTCTTAAGCTCTGGACAGATGTTAGGTCCTATAATTAAAATTGAGAGGTTATTATTCCATCCAATACTTGCATAATCCAATTAGTCAGGTTGGTCATCATTAAGGCTAACATACTAATCCAAAAGCAAAGTCAAAGTGGTCCAACTATCCCAAGTTGATTAACTTCACCCTTAAAGTTCCACTTAACTTAATTACCTAGTGCCATTACATTTTTCATTTTCACACTTCTACTCAAATCTGCTAGAATTTTCTATAATCTTTGAAAATTCATATCTAATTGTACAGATATCTAATTGTGATGATTCTAAAGGCTATGTCACTCCTAATCAGTCTAGGTTCAGGGAAAAATATAGCCATTACAATTTTGGATGCATATCAAAATAGTATCTCACTTAATTGATCATTGCCCCCGAATCTGCCAGTTTTCCATACCAAACATAGAAAATACAGATCTCTCAGCACACATATCCAAATGACACAAATAACATATCAAATTAAAGCTTAACATGTATACTTTTAGACTGGAATTTTCATAATTTTTAGACATCATTTATTTATTTAAAATGTCATGCAAATAATCTGCCTTGTACAGAATAGCCACTAGTAGTATTTCAACTTTGCAGTATATATATTTACAACCTTGGCTATCCTCATAAAGTTTTGCAATCTAAACACAATGGGAATATCAAAATTATCAAAATATCAAAGCTTCAGCCTCTACACCTACTGACCGAACAAACCTAATTTTGCCAAAATCACCAAAATAGAACTTTGTTAGAACACTTGGTCTGATATCACCATAAATCATCATTTAACTATAAACATATGATTAAACCATGACTAAACCTCAAAAATGCCCCTAGCCAAAATATGAACAGTACCCCACCCTCATGAACACTCATCCAAATAACAAACCAATTGGTTCAAAATGAAGCCCACGCTTACCTCTACGCATTTCCATAACCGGTTTGGAAATCCATTAGTACTCCGGCCGACATGACAAAAGTAAACCCCTCCAAATGAAAATCCAAAACCATAGGAAAGAAGCTTGGGATGAGTAGAAGAAGTGTTGTGAAGGGTATTTTGAGAGAAAATGCCAAGTTGGTAGTGTTTCGGCCGATTGAAGTTCTGAAGAGTTACTATTCACCTTCTATCTCTCCTCTAACAATTGTTATTCATTTAATCTGATTTTTATTTTGCCGGATGAAATATATTGCCTAGCAAGGGTCTTGAAAAAGTTATGCCACGTGTCAGCATGTTGTGGTGCCTTTTTTCTGATGATCTAATAGTTCAGTGACACGTGTCACTTACTTTAATAAAGTGGGTCCTGTCTCTATTATCAAGCCTTTAGCCGTCCAACTTGTCAGGGAAAGTGAGAGTCTGATGGAATTCCCTAGTTAGGAAAGTTAGTTGGGTGATCAAACTAGGGACCGGTTCATTTCCCCTGCTCGGAGTAAGGTGGCACCCTCCTTTGGTGACAACTAAAAAGGCAAAAGTTACTTTATGGATAAGGAAGACATATGTCATCTTTTGGTTGGTCAACACATAAAGTGAAAAAAAACTTTATGCTCTCTCCTTTTTATATGGCGTCAAGTGTCACAATTTCATAGGACCTGTGTTCTTTTCCCGTGCTTCCCTTAACTGTCCACATTGGGGAAGGAAAGTTCGGGGATTTTTCCCAAGTCCATGCACGGGGTGTCATTTTTTGTGTTTCCCACCTAAAGTAAAATTAATTTATTTAATTATTACTTTATGAATTAACAAATAGAATTTTTCCAAATGCCCATTTTATTGGAAAATGGCGTCATACAGACATACTTGGCACCAGTGAATTTTCTTCCGACTAATCATATTTACAAGCAATATCGAGCACCCATATTCCAGTATGTTTAGTATAGAAACATATGTTCCTAATCCCTACTACTCAATCAACTCTTGCTAGAGGTTTGCAAATCTCGTGCGGCCTTTTTAGTATGAATATTTGTTCTTCTTCTTTCTCTCCTTATTTTTCTTGGTTAGTTGCTATAAAAAGAAACAACACATATGTCAGCGTTACATGTCATTATATAAGTACTATTAACTTTTTATTCCTTCTAATTGAATATACCTTGAATGCTCTATTGCTCATGACTATACAAAAGCAAACTATTCAGGCTATTTGACAATTTTCCATCATACTAAATGGACCTTCGACTCATCCACATAGTTGGGTTCTACAAATATTTCTTTGTCAAAAAAGCTCAGAACAAGTGTAGTGCTCTGTTAGCCTTCCTAAGAACATAATCCATCTGACATTTATCTATGTCAAATCCAAATTGCAAAACACACAAATGAACATATTAGTATTAGGTATACTGGTTAAAAAGAAAATACTAACTATATAGCATTATATCTTACCGATACTTCCTCCCAGACACATTGCTTCATTTTAGGGGTTTCCTTCTTCCAGTTGGACAAAGTGATAGGCACTTTACTTTTTACTGCATAACCAATACAGCTAACAAACTTGTGAGATCTCAAAAATTTACCTCTCTTGTTACATTTCACAATAAGTTTTCTCCTTTCTCACTTTGCCTTCTGGACACCCTTCATGACAACAAGACGCTTCCTCGATGTTCTTTCCTCAATTATCGTACATCTATCATTTGGCATACTGGAGGGATTGGCGGATTGAGGGGGTAGATAAGGATGAGGGGTTAAGACCCTCAGTACTTGAGCCATTATGAGAAATCACCATTTTAATCTATAACAATATTTGAAAGGAAATTTGTAAGACCCTGCCTTACCTACCTCTTTTTATTTATATTAACCAGAGTATCAATTGCACAATTCGGTGGGCATATAGGAATAGCATAAATATACTGATATATTGATGCATTAGGCATGATTAGATTACAGGAATTCCCAATAGAGTCATGTACATATTATTACAGAACTTAAAATATTAAAAGGTCTTCAGATAACCAACGTCTTCACTCGATCTTGACTGGAACCTTCAATTGCCGGCAAATACAATCATGCCCTCAGAGTCATTTTCTTTCACTACAAACTTTATACGTTTATGGAAAGGGTGAGATTTGAGAGAATCTCATTAGTAACATGAAATTAGTCATATAAAATGCAACAGATAAATATGTTGTACAACATATAATGCAACATAACAATAACACAAAACAACACGGCATGCATACATGAGTTAGGGCTACTCCCCTACTATCCGTAAACCTTGGTTGGATTTTTACTCACAACTAGATAAATGTGCCTCCACGAACAAATTGCCCTATTTGGAAAAACAGTGTTTATCAATTATAGTACAGAAGATGACATACATAAGCATATAAACATTCACATAGTTTATGAAAGATAGAGTTACTACCTGAAATAGCCCTTTCTCGCCTAACTGTCTAACTGTCTTGATCTGGCTCAGCCACAACTGTCTGGTCCTAAAATTCCAAATTTAGAAGTAACTAGTTATTACTTGAACTATCACTACCTTTAATCATAGTTTGTTGGTTTTCTATCACAGTTTCAACAATTTCTACACTGTGCAGTTTCACTGTTTTCCATAAATTAGCAGATTTTCAGTCAATTTTGAAAATTCATAATTAATTCTAGAAAAATCTAATTTGACTGATTCCAAAGCCCAAATGAGGTTCTTCAAATTCATATTCATGGAAACATACCCAAATCTTATTAGTAGACTCATATTAGTCCCAGAAATTTGTCAAACATAAGTTGTTCCAGATTTTTCTCTAGAAAAAGCGCACAACATCAAAAATCCATAACTTCCGATCCACTGGTCTAAGTTGCTTATAATACCTATCAAATTAAATCCCTAGATGTCTACTTTAAACTTGTAAAATGCTATGTATTTGGACCAAGTTTGACCATTCAAACTATCATCATAAGTAGACTGCTTCACTGGAAGAAATCAAACAGCATGCACTTACAACTTCAATAAATTCCTGATTTGTTTACAAATTTCCCAAAATCAAGAACACCTATATTCCTACGAAATTTTCCCTTCTAAATCTACTAGAACCATCAAAATTGCAAAATTCTAGCTCCTTTTCCTAGTTATGTTCTTGGATGAAATTATGGCTCTTAGAAGAGAAAATGTGTTTCTTTGATTTCTCTTGTTTAATCACTTCCTTTCCACTTCTACTTAAACACTAAATGAACATGATTAGAGGAAATTTATGGTTTTATCATCCCAAATTTACAAAAATAACCAGAATAGCGACAAATCAAGCCAATAACCACAACATCAACATCATATCATCAAGAGAATCAAAGTTCTTGAGGTTACCTTTGATTTCTCAACTCTCTCTCTAGAACATGCTCCCTCTCCCTCTTATTTCCCTTGAAGTTTTGTTTGCTACATATGATTTTCATGGAGAATAAGAGCTTAGAAGAAGAACTACATAAGATAGAAGCCTCAAGTTCTTGAAATCACAAGACTTACCTTTGATTTTGCCTCTTGTGCTCTCCTTGTTCCAAGTGTCTCAAGCTCTTTTCTCTTTCTCTATTTTGTGATGAATGATGAAATGAGGATGGATATGTTGGGAATTGTGCCCTAAGGGCCAATCATTGTACTTTAAACATTATTATTTAATGAATTTCATAAAGATTGTCCTAATTGTCCCTGGTCGGTCATCTATGCAGGAGCAAAGATGAAGTAAGACCAGTATGGCTTTGATAAGATATGGGGATATGAATCAAAGTCTTAGGAACTTGTAAGAGTACAAGGTGCTCGACCAACCCACTATGAGAAACCTACATGGATCAAGTCATAAGCTTATCTCATGTTTAGTCACGTCATAATGCCCTTTGTCCCTCACATTAGTAGAGATATTATTGGGCCCCTTATGAGTGAGTCTAAGAAATGTATGGCCATACTACGTTAGAAAGGAGTTTCAATTTCTTTTGTCAGACTACTCAGGAATCGAGAAAGTAATGGTCAGGAACAAGAGGATAACATTATCCATGACTCATCCTTGACTGATATATCGTGTGACAAAAGGGCTTGTGACATGGCTGTATGATAGGTTGCATCGTGTTAACGATCAACATATGAATTGGGTAATCATAATTTCTTGCTAGAGGCTGCTTGCGACTTATGAGTTAGTATAGTTATTGGCCAACTGCCAACTTTATATGGTCCTATAGGGTCACACACAAGAATGGCCCAACACGAGATAATGTTTAATCTAGGGTAGGCGAATTTTATATTTATATATATAATATAAAATTCGTGAAAATAAAATTAATAATATTATATATATGTATTTTCGAAATACATATATATATATATATATTATACGATATTATTATATTGTGTTAGTTTTAAATTTAATTTTATTAAGATAAATTAAATTTAATAACTAACATGATAGAGATATAGTATCTTAGATTTAATTTATAAAGATAAATTAAATCTATTGGCTCTTTATTTGGATTAAGTAAATAGGTTAAATTAAAACTGTTAGACAAATTTAATTTAAACTTAATTTATTTAATTAGCTCATCAAGATAATTAAAGGTTAATTAATTTCAAAATTAATAAAGATTAATTTTGAAATTTGAATATAGCCCTCATAGGTTATAAAATTGATAGAGCACAAAAACTCATACACAGATACGAATTCAGAGCTACAAGGGAAACCCTAGAAGATATTGGAGGCGCTATCACGTAGTCTGTGTTGGAAAGCATTCATATGGATACTGGTAAAGGGAGCGGACCTGAGATGTTGGCTCCTAGAGATAAAAAACCCTAAATTGAAAAAGTATAAATCTTTCTAACTCAGTTTAAACGCCATTGATAGATCTACAATTGGGATTGATGAAATTTTAAATTCTTCTGCTGTGCCTGCCGATCCTAACAGTGGTATTAAAGACAGATCAATTGTGCGTTTAAATTAAGTTTATGTTCTTAATCATGTGATATATATGGTTTTCATTAAATCTGTATGATTTGCCTTTTGAAGCAAATCATGAATGTAATCGAAACATGATACACAACATGCATTTGTTTCCTTTTTCCTTTTTCAGATTCTGCTAGACTATGTTCAAAAAATGTTTTCATTTTGGTTTAAGATTTCAATTATGTGTGAACCATGATTGCAAGAAAGAAGCTGAAATTGTCAGTCGTCGAGGTCACTGGATGCCTAATATCGTCACCTGAAGATCACAGCATACGGGCCTTGTCCGGGTCTCTAATCCGATTTAGGGATCCAAAACTATGGGGAAGACAATTCGGATCAGAAGTGTTTTGAGCCATTTTTTGAAACTGGGCCAAAATCCTTTTTGAACTAAACTGAAACAAATATTCTAAAAATTGGGCCAGAAATTTCTAAATATTTTAAATTTTCAAATATTTCCAGTCTAAAAGCGGGACCGCCATGACTACTTATTCGTAGCATGATATAACCTAATCACGAAATTTATTGCTTTTTTATATTGTATGAACTCTTACTTGTGGTTTATTCTTCATACTTGTTTGGGTATAGTGAACAACATGACTTTAGATTTTTACAAAGGGTTGTAATATTTAAATACAGCTTGTGTGCCATGCCTTCCTTAAATACTCTCAATGTACATTCTCTTCTCATCTCACTCCCCTTGAATGTTTAAATGGGATTTCTTTTCTTATTTAGAGAAGTCCTCTAATTGGCTTAGGAGGATTTTAGGCTAGGTAAGCCATGTTATGTCACATTTAAATTATGCTTTTGATTAGATCATTACATAAATACTTTTGCATTTATATGTATTTATATGTATGAGATACAACCACGATTGCATGATATAAGCAAAACTAATTAATTAATCCCTAAAAAACAAATCTTAAGTCATAATACCGTCAATAAATGAATACTTATCAAAACCTAGATTGATCAATTATGGAACTACCAAAGTGAATGCTTTTGAGTTATGTTGGTGAGATAAGAGTGAGTAATAGCGCTACTCATAAAATTCATTATTGTTTTGACTTAACTGAGATTAACAAAATGGTTTTGGATCTTAAGACATTAGATGGGATAAAATATGCCAGATCATATGATGATCGAATCCCATAAACATCTAAGAGTTACATGTGATGTAATTGGTAAATAGGTTACCTACCTAAATAACTTGAATTTAAGCGTCCTGCTAAAGCGGACTTAAGTTTAAACCAAATATGGATCTTAGCCCACTAATTATTTTATTGAGGGTTGTTAATTTAGTGGGAGATTACTAACTAACTTTGTATTTTTTAATTGCAGAATCATATCGACTAGTAATACTGCTACACTATTGTTGCGATCGGTCCTTAAGAAGGACAAACTCAATGGGTCAAACTTTCTTGACTAGTTCAGGAACTTGAGAATTGTTCTCAAGCAGGAAAGAAAGGCTTATGTCCTAGATCAACCTATTCCTGAGGAGCATGCAGCCAATGCTCCAAGAGCTCAAAGAGATGCTTACACGAAGCATAAGAATGACTCTGTGGATATAGGTTACTTGTGCTTGCCACTATGGTTCCAGAGCTTGAAAGAGATCTGGAACTTATGGAGGCTCAAGAAATGATTGTCCATCTCGAGGAAATGTTCCAGCAATAGGCAAGGCAAGAAAGGTATGAGACCATAAAGGCCTTACATTCCTGTAAGATGGCTGAAGGTGGATCAGTTAGTGCTCATGTGTTAAAGATGAAAGGCAACATTGATCACCTTAAGAGGCTTAGATTTCCCATGAGCGGGGAGTTAGCTATGGATTTGATCCTAAACTCACTCCCAGAGGGTTATGACCAATTTGTTATGAACTACAACATGAACAACATAGAGAAATCAATTTTTAAGCTGTATGGGGTGCTTAAAACTATTGAGCAGATCATTAAGAAAAAGCTGTTGGGATCGACAGGCACAGTAGGCGAATTTAAAATTTTGGTCAATCCCAATCGAGGATCTATCAACGACGTTTAAACAAAGTTAAGAAGAATCGTACCATTTCGATTTAGGTTTTTCCGATCTCTAGGAGCCAACATCTTAGGTTCGCTCCCTCTATCGATATCCATATGAATGCTCTCCAAAATAGACTAAGTGCTAGCGCCTCTAATGTCTACTAGGGTTTCCCTTACGGCTTTAAATTCTCATTCGTGTCTAAGTTTTTCTGCTCTATCAATTTTATAACCCATGGGGTTATATTCGAATTCAAAATTAATCTTCATTAATTTTGAAATTAATTAACAATTAATTATCTTGATGAGATAATTAAATAAATTCAGTTTAAATTAAATCTGTCCAACAATTTTAATTTAATCTATTTATTTAATCAAAATAAAGAGCCATTTGATTTAATTTATCTTCATAAATCAAATCTGAGATACTATATCTCTATTATGATAGTTATTAAATCTAATTTATTTTAATAAAATTAAATTTAAAACTAACACAACATAATAATATAA
Organism: Inga leiocalycina; assembly: GCA_963242795.1. Taxonomy (NCBI): domain Eukaryota; kingdom Viridiplantae; phylum Streptophyta; class Magnoliopsida; order Fabales; family Fabaceae; genus Inga; species Inga leiocalycina. The sequence continues at coordinate 35,770,881 of OY725332.1, forward strand.
TAATATATATATAACTATGTATTTTGAAAATACATATATACATATATATATATAATATTATCAATTTTATTTTCATAAATTTTGTATTATATATATATAATTCGTCCACCCTAGATTAAACATTATCTCATATTGGGCAATTCTTGTGTGACCTTGTAGGCCCATATGAAGTTGGCAATAGGCCAAAAACTATACTAACCCACAAGTCGCAAGTAGCCTTTAGCAAGACATTACGACTACCCAATTCATATGAGGATCATTAACACGATGCAACTTGTCATACAACCATATCACAACCCTTTTGTAACATGATATATCAGTCAAGGATGAGGCATGGATAATGTCATTGTTAGTGCAAGTGTTTCACCTAAGAGGGGGATCAATTGGTTGATACCAGAAATTTCGTTGTGAATATATATAAATTGACTTTAAATTTAAAACAGTTAAGAGCTAGGAGAAATATCACTGAAGTGTACACCGAGAGTTATACTGGTTCGATCACAACCACTTTGACCTATGTTCAGTCCTTAGAGCGTCTCTGAGAGTTTTACTATATCTTCCAAGATTCAGTGGGTTCTTGGCACCTTAGTACACAGCAAGTTCCTTCATTGGACACCCACTCCCCCTTACACTTTATAATCAAATCCCCAACTCAATGTCCATAACCTTAAGTTGTCTCAATAACAAATATTGAGTTTGTAATAGAAAACTCTCTCACAGAGCAAATATATAATCACTGAAGTACAATGAATGAGTATAAGAAAATAGAGCACAAAGAATGTATTAATCGATATGAGTTTTCTTGTTCTCGGTTGTTGTGTTTTGTTCTGTGAATGCTCCATATATATAGATGATTTGTGGTGTCCGTTGGTAGCATTTCAAACATGTTCGTTAGGGTCGCGCAGCTTCGGTTGACTATTATTCGAATTTGAAATCTATCCGTTTGCGATAGCACTACTATAAAAAATGCTTTTAACATCCCTTTTTTAGACCTTTTAACATCTGAAAATAGGGGGACGTCTATCTGAGCGACGTAGAAAAAAATTGTCAATAACGTCCCTAAAACAGGGGATATCAAAAGTCTAGACTTTAAACGTCCCCTGTGTAAACTGGGGACGTGTAAAGTTTTTTTAATGGCCTTTTTATATATACATTGCTGTCCAGCAAATTTAAACTACAAAAATTGGATAGAAGAAATATTGCATAAATAAGAATGGAAACAACAGCAATTCAGCACTATCTAATAAAAATGTTATCCAACAATCTAATAGTATGTACAACAACAACTCTAATTCGAACCTTGGAATATTGAAACTTTTGAATCCCCTTTAACAACTAACCAATCAAATAAAAAAAGAGATAGGAAGACAACATATGTACAACAGTAGTTTAGCTACCACAAAGTGTGTCCTACACAAACTACTAATTAATTAATTAATATAAATAAAAACTTTACTCTGGTATACGTTAAAGAAGATGTCTAGCCAAAAAATCTCTAATCAAATTAATGTCTTCATATAAGTAGGCATCTTCATTGTCAAAAATCTGCAAATCAGAAAATAAGCTTAGATGAAATAATGAATCAAGTGAGTGAATTAATTTGCAATTGAATTACAACATCAAAAATATTATCCTTTGAGAATGAAGAAGAGATTACTTGTTCAAAATATGTCGTAATACCACTCTGAATGATGTTAAACATATAAAGTAAGACATAGTATCCACATTCCCAGCTGCCAGGTTGTTAAGGACACTATAAATCAAAAGCAAATGGTTAAAATCAATAAAGGCATATCTAAAAAGACCGTCAACCAAAAGAACTTGATTTGAAACTACGTACCTTTAGATACAACCATTTCGGGTCTTTACCACCTTTAGGATCGTAGGGCCCGCCAAGGATTCGATATGTCTGGGTTGCCCTACCATTAAAATGAAAATCAATAGAAATTAGAACAATTCATTTAAGTCAAGAATCAAGAATCAATGAAATACAAACAAAATAACTTACATATTGAAGATGTTTTTTGTTTTTTTGTCTAGCCTTTTACGCAGGGAATCAAACCAGTAAACTACATTGAACCGAGGACAGAGAACACACAAACTCCAGTGATAACTATAACAACATATACAGATTAAAATGAAGTTAGATGGCAAGGCAATTATTTATTAAAAATCTTAAATATACAAAATTAAAATGCGTACCTTTGAACAATTGGTGCTAGAAAACAACAATAGTTGTTCTCTCCCATTATGAAGCTCGCATAGTGAGTCCTTTTTTGGACTGTATTCTTATCGTTTGTCGTATTTGCAGGATACAAGAATCCATATAAATAAACTATTTGCATGTCAATACATATACTACAGAAGGAGCCATAATAGAATTAAAATGATGAATGTATTAGCGAGTGAATATATGAAACCAAAAAATCACTTCACTAAATGAAGGAACAAATGGGAAATAAAAAACTTACTGGATTGTAAATGTGACCCATCCTATATCTATCTCCTTCAACTTAATGAACTGTTCAAGGTCTGCTTTATCAATTATGAAGGAAGACTCTAATTCCTGGCCCGTAATCCCTGTAGGCATATGTAAATCAATATGCTTAATGCCTTTATATATATGTTACAGTTATGCTAAGAGGGCCATTTGCCTGCTTCCTGATCATTCTTTTAGAACATAAAAAAAATATATTGTTAGTAGGATGCCAAGAGATCTCAAGTAAAAGTGAGGTAGTTCCTACTAATGGAGGTGTTGTCACTGAGCCAATAAGATTTATAGGCCAAAGGATGAAAGATCCTCTCGCTTGAGCTATCGTGGCAACCTCATCATCAAGAATAGGGATGGCTGTACCTTCTACCCCTTCTCGAACACAAGCCTTAGTCACCCTACGTAAATGCTGTGAAATTTTCTGATGATGGTGGGTGGTAGCTTGTTTGTGAACAAGAGCATCTGCAACGGGACGTTGCAGTGAGGCATCTAAATAGAGGATAGAAGGTTTTCCCAATTCCAGAGTGTGAGAAGGGTCACCAAGTGGTTCCTCCACCAGGTTGTAACTTCATTTGGTGTTATGGAAGGCCAAGGATGAATGGGTTCTACACTCAGAAGTTGCCATATGTGATTCAAACATCTTCATCATTTCAGCTCGTAGCTGGGGCAACAGCTTAAGAGGTAGCTCTATCAACAGCTCTTATCAGAGCTTGTCGTGAAGGTTGGCTTCAAGCTCTTGTGATACTTCCTGGAAAATCTTGGCCATAAGCTCCCTACTGGGTTTAGCTTGTGATGAATAAGAATGTGACGCTCGGCCAAAATACTTCACAACATGAACTGACCCTACCTCCCCTCGAACATGACCAAGGTGATCAGCCTTCCCAATTACCATTGACAAGATGTCCATTCGTCCACTTGGAGTGAACGAACCTTGGCTACTATAATCTTCTAGTTCATCCTGCAGCATAAAAGCTATCGTAAATGAAAATTAAGCACTCCTAATATGAAAAAAAAATTGTACTTATGCTTTAACTACTTACAATCCTCGCGATAACTTTAGCAACAGTTGGATTTATGTACTTCCTACCCTGGAGCCTCCCTGCTTTCTATTTTTTGTGACGTGGAGGAGGTGGTGGGGCCTGGACTACAAGCTAGGATCAGATGTGGCTGCTTCCTTCATTTTCTCCAACTCTTCTACCATCATCCTTCGCTCAAGCTTTCGATAACCACTACAAATACAAATTATTGATCTATTACCATATCATTATTGCTAACCCACTTACATCCGAATAAAGTGACTTTGAACATGTTGTAAGTAATTTCCCATATTTCTTCTATCACTCCATAATAGGCTATGGATGCTAATATTGGGTTTTTATCTTTGAACTAGAAAAGTGCATGGCTTCAGCTTCTACCATCACCCTACTATTTTGCATAGTACTTCTATCATCTTGGTCTTTTATGTTGAAAGAATATCTGTTTATATCATAATCGGTCCAGTAATGATCTGAAACGAAGGCCCCCAAGCTAGCCACTTTATTGTCTCAGACATACCGGTCTCATGCAAAACCTTTTCCTGAAACCACTCTTAAATGTCTTGTTTTGCTCAATAGCAATCTGCATGTTATTCTTCCTTGAATTCATGTTCTTCAATCTCTTTCTGTGTTTATCTATGTATGATTGAACTTCTGCCATGTTATTCAGGATATACAAGTGTGCTTGCAATACCTCTTCATGAGGCATAGTCTTCACTTTTAGTCTTCGTGTTCCCTTGCTTCTCCCCTCTTCATGCTAAAACTGTTCCTTCTTCCATGATAGATAATCGCTACAGAAGTTCATAGCCTCTTCAACTACATATCTTTCAACTATTGAGGCTTCTGGTCGATAGGGATTTTTTGAAAACCCTTTTAAGATCTTCTTGTATTTCTTGAAAGGGTACATCTACCTTAGATAAACTGGACTGCAATTAACAATCAAATGCACCATTTTATCAAAAAATGAAGGAGGAAAGTGCATATCTAATTGGGACAATATAATATAACCCTTAGCTTCTAGTTCATCCAACTTTTCAGTGTCAATGACTTTGTTATAGATAGTATTAAAGAAAACATATAATCTTGTTACAGTGGTTCAAACTTTATCTTTCATAATGCCTCTAATAGCTACTGGTAATAGTTGTTGCATCAACACATTATAATCGTGGGACTTCATTCCCGCTAACTTCAAATCGTCCATTGACACAAACTTTCTCACATTTGAAGAATACCCTTGTGGCACCTTAATTTCATGCAAATACCCATAAAAACTTCTTTTCTCTGCTTTTGATAGTGTATGCGCAGCTGGCTCCATGTATGCTCTCCTACTATCATCTCTTAGTTGTGGATGCAACCGTTCTCTTATTCCCATATCAATAAGGTACAGTCTCACACTAATCCCATCCTTAGTCTTCCTTGGTATGTGCAAAAGCATACTGACAATGCTATCACAAACATTTTTCTCTACATGCATCACATCAATACTGTGTCTCACGTCAAGAGTACACCAATATGGAAGATCAAAGAAAATTGATCTCTTCTTCCATATGTTCTTCTCACCCATAGTCTTCTGATTCTTACTGAATAAGACATTGATATGTTTGACTCAACTTTAAAATTCCTCTCCAATTAATGCCTTTGGAGCCATTATATGCTCTGGTAAGCCGTTAAAACACTTTATTAACCTATGATATGGGTGGAACCTATGAAGGAACCTCCTGTGACCAAGGTAAACCATTTTTCTTCCATGCTTAAGTTGGTAGAAGTGAGTGTCTACTTCACATATCGGACATGCTTTATGCCCCTTCACACTGTACCCTGACAAGTTTCTGTACATATGGAAGTTATTTGTCATGGTGAAAATCATTGCATATAGCTTGAAGGACACCTTCTTATATGCATCAAATACATACTTGCGTTTCATACAAAGCTAAGGAGGCAAGTTGTATATTACAAGGAGTACCGGCCACGTATTGTATGTGCTATTAAGAGTTCCATACAGATTGATGCCATCTGTACAAAGCCCAAGCCGAAGGTTTCTCGCCTCGTTGCCAAATTCAAGGAACATTCATCTATTTTTTCTACTGTGGAGAGTCAACTGGGTACCGAAGATATTTTTTGTCAGATATTCTCTCATCCGAATGCCATATCAACTTCTTTGCTTTTTTTACAATCCCAAACAAATGCTTAAAACATGGTATTATTAGAAGATACCACAAAACCTTTAAAGGTTGCCTTTTAGTAGTTGTCCCATCGCTACAACCATCTTTCTTCACTTTGTATCGTGAAATTTGACAATTAGGGCACTCACTCAGACCTCCATACTCCTTTCTATACAATACACAGTCATTAGGGCAAGTATGTATCTTTTTATACTCCATACCCATCGTAGATAGGATTTTCTTGGCCTCATACATACAATTTGGAAGTACATGATCGTCTGGAAACATATCACACAATAGTTCAAGTAGCAATGTGAAACTATTATTGGTCCACCCACAAGTTGCTTTTAAGTTAACCAAATGTAATGTTCCTGTCAGTCGTGTGTACTTACTCCTAGGGTACAACGGTGTCTCTGTATCACTCCGCAGACTGTCATATTCATAGGATTGCGTAAAGGATTTTACCTCAATATCATGAATCATTCTCTCCATTCTATCTTTATCTATGACATCCACAACTTCCTTCTTGTGCGACAGATAATCAGTTACTTCCTAACTATGCCATATCCACCTTGTGTAACGAAGATTTATTCCATCACAAAGTAGGTGATCCCTTATAACTTCAACATCCCATCTTCTCTCATTTAAACAATTGACACAAGGACAAAAATACTTCCCATTTTTTCCTGGATTGTTCCATCTAGTAAATTCAATAAACTCTTCAACCCCATTCTCATATTCTTCACTTGTTCTCAAAGCATTTATCCAACTATGATCCATTTTATTACCACCTACACCATTCCCATTAAAACTCAAGTTTATAATAATTGTCAACACTTGGATTGCCTTTTAATATTTTGTTTTCAAAATTTTAGCAGCATTTCCACTTAAATGTGAGACATCCTAAAATCAAAATAACAAACCGTCTCAGCTTAATTTAAACAAAACTAAACTAATTAAGGCAGTTCATATTCATGACAATGTCAACACCTCAAATCCAACAAATTCATTAAACCAATGAAACTTTGAAGTCAAATTAAATACATGGTTTTCATTTGAAACTAAATAGAAAAAATTAAACAATAATAATTAAACAAATAACAACTTTAATTTGTAATTAAATACATGCTTTTCATTTAAACAAGTTCAATGAAATTCATAAAAAAAATTATTTCAACAATGTAGTGATATAAAACTAAAGTAAAATTCATACTCACAAGAAAGTAAAACAAAAGGAACAATTATTTTCGTCACAACAAGATAATTAATTGGTGAATGGGAGTTGAAACCAAAGTAATATAAAAAAGTAAATTCATACTTACACCTTGGGATTGTTATTCTCAACTATTTAACAATATTTCCAATATTTCAATAATAGGATTTGGTTTATTAGAGTTCAAACCAAAGTAATAAAAAAGGTTATGAAAGCTCAAAATTCCTTCAAAGTTCAAACACTTGGGGACTTAATTATCTATCCCATGGTTATTGCTAGATCAAGTAAGCAAAAGAGTTGAGGTAGTCATTGATTGACCAAGACAATTGACTTTAAAGCAAAATCCATTTCTATGAAATTTAAAAAAATAGAACCAAAATTTTCAATCATGATTGCTAGGTTTAGCAAATTATACACTCTTATATTAATTAACCATGAAAATGCTTCAAAGACAAGCAATTGAGCAAGCATATTAAAGTAGGAATTCTCACATAATTCCTATTCCCCTTTTCATATCACATTTTCCAACCATTTTTTATGCAGCAAAGAGTTATATTATCTTTCCCTTATGAAATAGAAAGCTGATGATTGAAACATGGCATCAAATATATTTATATCATCAATAAAATCATGCATGATAAAAAAAACATGTTCTAGATGCAATCACAAAGTCAATTACCTAACAAAAGGTCAAAAAGTTTCATGCATTTGTTACTATCACAACTAACAAGAAAATCTAAAACACTACATATATAACCAAACACGAGTATAGTTGGTGTGAGAGATACAGAATCATAGGAAGCAAACCTGTAGAGGATGGAGGACCAACAAGAGAGAATGGAGGAGCAAGAAGAGAGTAGGTATCGGCCTTTTGGAGAAATAACACTTACAATTATTTTAGAAATAACATGAGTATGGTTAGAATAGCCTAGGAAAATTCCTTCATCTATTTTAAAATCAAATTTTCCTAAGTTATCTTTACCATTATTATGAATGAAACACTTACAACCGAAGATATATAGATGAGCAAGGTTTGGCTTCCTTCCTTTATATAGTTCTTATAGTGTCTTTCCAAGTTTTATTCCGATGTAGGCTCTGTTTGAAATGTAGTATGTTGTGCTCATTGCATCAGCCCAGAAAACTTGAGACACGTTCTTTTCAGTCAGTATTGCTCTAGCCATTCCAGTGAGTACTCTATTCTTCTTTTCCACGACTCCATTTTGTTGAGGTGTCCTTTGAACGAAGAAATTGTGATCAATGCCATTAGTATCACAATATTCTTCAAAGGCTTGATTTTCAAATTCTCCACTGTGATTTGTCCTGATACCTGCAATAGACATACCTTTCTCATTTTGTACTTTCTTGGCAAAAACAATAAATTCTACGAAGGTTTCATCCTTTGATAATAGAAAAATAGTCCATCTAAATTTGGAGAAATCATCAACAATGACCAATGAATATAAGTTGCCACAAAGGCTCTTAAATCTTGCTGGTCCAAGTAAATCCATATGTAGCAATTGAAGTGGTCGGTTTATTGTAATTTCTTTTTTCAATTTGAAAGATAATTTAGTTTGTTTACCCTTTTGACATGTGTCACAAATCAAATCATTTTTGAAATTTACTTTGGGTAATCTAAGGGCTAAATCCTTTTTAAGAAGTTTGCCTAGTTAGTGCATGTTGACATGAGCTACTCTCTTATGCCATAACCAACTTTCATTGGCATTACATAGAAAACAATTTTCAGAATCATTTCTACTGATATCAAGAGTATAGCAGTTACCTTCCCTTTTTGCTCTGAGATTTGCTTTGAGATTCTTCTTACCTAATTGTAAATCTTTCTTGTTTACAATTAGACATTCCTCTGAGTCAAATATTTTCCATTTGTCTTTATCTATACTTTGACTCATGCTCAACAAATTATGACATAAGCCTTCAATGTAATAAACGTCTTTGAATTGTATGCCTTTATCGTTTTTAATTTCACCAATTCCTAATATCTTTCTGGATTGCTTCCCTACAAATTTTACTTTTCCACCTTCTTTTGACTGTAATGAGGTAAAACTTTTGAAATCACTGGTCATATGTCTGGAGCATCCATTGTTTATGTACTATTTGTTGTTTTTGGATGCTTTAAAACATATCTGTAATCAAATACTATTAAGTCTTAGGTACCCACATCTTTTTGGGTCCTTTTGGGTTAGTATAAATGATTTTCTAAACATATGAACCTTTAGGTACCCATTTATAGGTTCCAATCTTTCCTTTTTTTTCTTATGAATGCATGATGATGTATAATGACATTTTCTATTACAGTAATTGTAATATACGAAAGGATTTGATGCATGAATAGAATGCTGAAAGTAACTCAAGTATGCCTTACCTCCTACTTTCTTTCTTCCTTTCCTTTTATCTAATTTTGGATCATATCCAATATCAAATCAATCATTTACAAATCGTTGGGCTTTTAAAATCACATTTAATATCTCACTTCTTTTGGTGAATTTTTCAAGAATTTTTGTGAGATAAATGTTTTTCTTCACAGTTTTCACAATCTTTTTCTAAATTATCTTTAATTCTTCCTCAAGAACTTTGTTTTTCATTTTGAAAACAACTAGTTCTCTAACTACTTTGATGAATTCAGAATGTAAAGCATTATATTAAGAAAGTAATTCACCATAGGTCGTATCAGAATCAGTTACCTCTTCTTCTATTTCTTCTTGAGCAACTAGACAGATATTGGCTACTTCTTCTTTATTGCTATCTTCATCAGAAGAAATATCTCCCCATATGGCATATACGAAGGCTTTCTTTTTGTTGTAGAAGTTGCCTTTTCTCTTTTCTTTATTCTTTTGAGCCAGTTCTTCACATTCTAATTTGATATGTCCTGGCTTTCCCATTCATAGCAGATGATGTGTTCTTTCTGCTTATTCCTCCTTTCTGAAAGTTTTTGAATCCTTAGCCTTTCTTGTAAAAATTTCTGAATCATTTTATTATTAGACCTATTTCATCATTGTCAAGCTCTTCATCTTCATCTTGATCTTCTTCTTTTGCTTTCAGATCTAGACCTCTCTTCTTCTTGTCACCAACATCATCTAGTTCTCATTTGAACTTTAATTTACTTTCATATTCAGAAAGACTTTCGAATAAGGAAGCAACCGATCGTATTGATTCACCTTTTGCTTCCTCAATTGCAGTGACTTTGGCCTCCCAGTCATTAGAAAGAATATTCAAAATCTTTCATACTTGGGTATATTGATACTAAATGTTAGTGCAAGTGTTTCACCCAAGAGGGGGGTGAATTGGGTGATACCAGAAATTTCGTTGCAAATATATATAAATTGACTGTAAATTCAAAACAATTAAGAGCAAGTGTACACCGAGAGTTATACTGGTTCGGCCTTAACCACTTTGACCTATGTCCAGTCCACAGATTGTATCTGAGAGTTTTACTATAGCTTCCAAGATTCAGTGGGTTCTTGGCACCTCAGTACATAACAAGTTCCTTCACTGGATACTTGCTCCCCCTTACATGTTGTAATCAAATCCCCAACTCAAGGTTCCACAACCTTAAAGTTGTCTCAATAACAAATATTGATTTTGTAATGAAAAACTCTCTCACTGAGCAAATATATAATCACTGAAGTACAATGAATGAGTATAAGAAAAAAGATCACAAAGAATGTATTGATCGATATGAGTTTGCTTGTTCTCAGTTGTTGTGTTAAGTTATGTGAATGCTTTATATAAATAGATGATTTGTGGTGTCTGTTGGTATATTTTAAGCATGTTTGTTAGAGTCGCGTAACTATGGTTGACCGTTATTCAAATTTGAAAACTATCCGTTAGCGGTAGGTAGTGGTAGGTGAGATCTCGGACATTTTATTTGACTTTTCTCTCATTGGATGATTTATTTATTGTTTCTCTACAAATATACTCAAAATACTAATACAATGAAAGGTTATTCATATAGATTACAAACCAATAAACATAAGATTAAAATCATGCTTTCTGGACTGCCTTACTAGAGTGGCTACTCGAGGGATCATGCCCATTACTCAAGTAGTCCCTTGAGTAATATTATTAAAAATCGAGCAGAGAGTAAGTCAATGTTTTCTCACCGCATTACTCGATTAAAACATGGAGTAACTTACTTCACAAAACTTTTGAGTAATTGGTTACTCGAGTGCTTCCTTGAGTAAGCATGCCATTTCTTCACTGGTTACTCTAGTGGCCCCTTGAGTAAGCTTTCAAATAAGTGAACAGATTACTCAGGTAGACCCTCGAGTAATGAGACTCAAATCTTGGCCAAGAGTACTTGTTCTTTGCTCTACCTGATTACTCGAGTAAGCCCTCGAGTGATGCTTCAAATAACTCTGTAGATTACTCGAGTGCTCCCTCGAGTAATGCCTTTTCTCCGTGATTTACTCAAGTAGTCACTCGAGTAAATTGGGACATTTCTTAGGTGAGAGCTACTGGATGATTTCTGCTTTGGTTACTCAAGTGGCTGCTCAAGTAATGGTTCATATAACTTTACAGATTACTCAAGTGGTCCCTTGAGTAACTTCATCTAAAATTTGACAATGCTTTACTGGGAGATTTTCTCCATCATTACTCGAGTGATACCTCAAGTAATAAGGTTCATTACTCGAGTGCTTACCTAGTAACCTCTTCAAAAATCTGCTAGTGATGTTTTCCCTATGCTCTATCTCTTAGTTCTTCTTCATTACTCTAATGCACACTTCAAGTAATATTTTTGTCTGCCATTTAGTTACTTTATTCAAATTCTTTTGTTTGTTATCAAATCATTTTGTACTATAGTGGTGGAAATTGTGCCCTAAGGGCCAATAATTGTACTTTGAATATTATTATTTTAATGAAATTTCTCCATTCTGTTATAATATTATTTGCATGTTAACTGTGATAATTGTATAATTGGATAATTCATAAAGATTATCTTAAAATGTCCCTGGTCGGTCATCTATACGGGAGCTGAGAGGAAACAAGATCAGTATGACTTTGATAAGATATGGAGATACGAATCAAAGTCTTAGGCACTTGTGAGAGTACAAGGTGCTGGACCGACCCACTATGAGAAAGACCTGAGGTCATCATGGATTCCTACATGAGAGTTGCTAAGCTTTGAACTAGTCAAAAGTCACTTTTGACCGGGTGATGATAAAGGCTACGATCGGGCTTGGTGGTTTTTCATGCAGAGGAATATGAATGATCAAGATGGAATTTGTCCCTCGCATTAGTAGAGAGATATTACTGGGCCCCTCGATGAGTGAGTCTTTGAAATGTATGGCCATACTATGATGAAAGGAGTTTCAGTCTCTGTTATCAGGCTACTCAAGAATCAAGAAAGTAATGGTCAGGAACAAGAGAATGACATTATCCATGCCTTATCCTTGATCGATATATCGTGTGACAAAAGGGACGTGACATGGTTGTATGACAGGTTGCATCGTGATAACGATCCTCATATAAATTGGGTAGTCGTAATGTCTTGGTAGAGGCCGCTTGCGACTTTTGGGTTAGTATAGTTATTAGACCACTGCCAACTTCATATGGGCCTACAGGGTCGCACACAAGAATGGCCCAACACGAGATAATGTTTAATTTAGGGTGGACGATTTTTATATTTATATATATATAATATAAAATTCATTAATAATATTATATAGATATATATATTTTTGAAATATATATCTTATATATATATATATGTATATATATATTATATGATATTATTATATTATGTTAGTTTTAAATTTAATTTATTAAGATATATTAAATTTAATAACTAACATGATAGAGATATAGTATCTCAGATTTAATTTATGAAGATAAATTAAATCTAATGGCTCTTTATTTGGATTAAATAAATAGGTTAAATTAAAACTGTTGGACAGATTTAATTTAAACTGAATTTATTTAATTAGCTCATCAAGATAATTAATTCTTAATTAATTTCAAAATTAATGATGTTTAATTTTGAAATTTGAAAATAGCCCTCATAGGTTATAAACTTGATAGAGCAGATATATTGATAAGCACATGAGAATTGAGAGCCGCAAGTGAAACCATAGGAGACATTAGAGGCACTAGTACGCAGTCTCGGTTAGAGAGCATTCGTGTGGATACCGGTAGAGGGAGTGGACCTGACGTGTTGGCTCCTAGAGATCGTGAAAACTCTGAATCAAAAAAGGTATGAATCCTTCCAACTTGGTTTAAACGCCGTTGATAGATCCTCGATTAGGATCGGTGAAAATTTTTAAAATTCTTCCGCTGTGCCTACCGATCCTAATATGTAGATCCAATCTTTGTTATCATCAAAACACAGGATCTAACAGTCATCCTCTTGTTCTTAACCATTAGTTTCTCAATTCCTGAGTAGTCTGACAATAGAAATGGAAACTCTTTTCCATCACAGTATGGACATACATTTCTCAGACTCACTCATCAAGGGGCCTAATAATATCTCTCTTATAATGTGAGGGACAAATTCCATCTTGATCATTCATATTCCTCTGCATGAAAAGCCACCAAGCCTGATCGTAGCCTTTATCTTCACCTGGTTAAAAGTGACTTTTGACTAGTTCAAAGCTTAGCAACTCTCATGTAGGAATCCATGATTACCTCGGGTCAAAGAGCATTGTGATGTGGTTGCACATGAGAAAAGCTTATTGATCTATGTAGCTTTCTCATAGTGGGTTGGTCCAGCATCTTGTACTCTTACAATTGCCTAAGACTTTGATTTGTACCTCCATATCTTATCAAAGTCATGCTGGTCTTGTTTCATCTCTACTCCCGTATAGACGATCAACTAGGGACATTTTAGGACAATCTTTATGATTTATCCATGGATACAATTATCACAGTTAACATGCAAATAATATGATAACATAATAGAGAAATTCATTAAATAATAATGTTTAAAGTATAATTATTGGCGCTTAGGGCACAATTTCCAACAAAAGCCTAGCATTGTTTGATGGTTCAGAAAAGAAAAGGGTATGAAAAAGAAAGGGAAGGGCAAATGGAAGGGTAATGGCTCAGGTGGTAGGATCAAAAATTCAAACAAGCCCAAAACTAAGACTACACCCAAGAAGGTAAAAGCCTCTAAAGGAAGGAGTCTGCTACTTCTATAATAAACCTAGTCATTAGAAGAGGAATTATAGACTCTACCTTGAAGATCTGAAAAAGCCAAGAAGGATAGTTAGGCTATCGCTTCAGGTATTTATGTTATAGATATTAATTTTTCTACTTCCTCTACATAGGTATTAGATACTACATGTGGTTCTCATATTTGTATTAATGTGCAGGGTCTAACAGACAATAGAAAGCTGAAGAAGGGCGAGGTGGACCTATGAGTTAGAAACAGAGCAAGAGTTGCTACTTTAGCCATAGGAACTTATGAATTAGTTCTGCCTAGTGGGCTTTTGTTAGTTTTGAACAATTGCTATTATGTTCCTACTTTGAGTAGTAACATTGTTTTTCTTTTCTTATTTGGATAAGGAAGGTTATACCTCTGTTACTGGGAATGTTAAATGTTATATTTATCGTAATAACATTTTCTATGTTTATGGTGATTTGCATGTTGGTCATTATATATTAAATTTAGAATATCCTAATAGTGAAAATATCAATAACATAACTACCAAAAGGATCAAGTCAAATGATTCGAATCCTACCTACCTATGGCATTGTCATATAGGCTATATAAATGAGAAACACATTTCTAAACTCCATTAAGATGGATTTCTAAACATATTTGATTTTGAATCATATGATTATTAGGAAAGATGACAAAGGCACCTTTTACTGGGCATAGTGAGAGGGCTACTGATTTATTAGGCCTCATACATACATATATATGTGGACCATTAAATATAGCTACCAAAGGAGGTTATATGTACTTCATTACATTTATAGATGACTTTAGTTGATATGGATATATCTATCTAATGAAGCATAAATCTGAATCTGTTGAAATGTTCAAAATATTCCAAAATGATGTGCAAAACCAACTTGGAAAAATAATTAAAGCACTTTGATCAGATTGAGGTGATGAATATTTAAGCCAAGAGTTCATTGACCATCTTAGGAGTTATAGGATAATCTCACAATTGACTTCTCTAGGAACACCACAATGGAATGATGTTTCTGAACGGAGGAATCAAACACTATTAGATATGGTTTGATCTATGATGAGTCAAATAGATCTTCCTTCATCCTTTTGTGGACATGCCTTAGAGACAACCATGTTCACACTAAATCAAGTTCCATATAAGGCAATTAAAAAAACACTATATAAGATATGGACTGGAAAGAAACTAAGTATATCTTTTATCAAAGATTTGGGGATGTGAGGTATATGTTAAGCAATAAGCCTCAGATAAATTAGCGCCCAAATTCTCAAAGTGCCTTTTCGTGGGGAATCATTAGGAAATAAAAGGATACTATGTCTACATTCCCACCGATAACAAGGTGTTTGTTATTCGAAATGGTAAGTTTCTATAAAGAGAGTTTATCTATAAAAGAACTAGTAGGAGCAAGGTATATCTCAAATAAGTTTGAGAGTCATAAGATAGAACAGAACCACTGATGAAAATTAGAAAAGACTTACAACAAGTTGCTGAGCTTCCTCAAGTAATACAAGGTCTACGAAGATATGATAGGACACGACATCAACCTCGAAGATATGGATTTCTAATTACTGGAAGCCGTGATGTGTTTCTTATTGAGGAAAATGAGCCAACAACCTATAAGAAGCCATAGTGGGACCAAACTGTGAGAAATGGCTAAATGCCATGAAGTTCGAAATGCAATCCATATACAAAAATTAGGTATGGACCTTAGTTGATCCACCTGAAGGTGTAAAACCTATTAGGTGCAAATGGTTTTCAATGAGAAAACTGACATAGATGGCAATATAAATGTCTTCAAGGAACGAATGGTTGCTAAAGGATTCACTCAAACTCATGGTATAGACTATGATGAAACCTTTTCCCCAGTTGCAATGGCCAAATCAATCATAATCCTTCTTGCCATTACAGCATATTATGACTATGAAATATGGCAGATGGATGTCAAAACAAACTTCCCTAATAGAAACCTTCTTGAGGATTTATACATGATACAACCTAAACGTTTTATGCATCCAGAGGAATCTGGTAAAGTTTACAAGCTTTAATTATCCATTTATTGATTAAAGCAAGCATCTCAGAACTGGAATCATCGTTTTGATGAAGTAGTAAAAGAGTTTGGATTCATTTAAAACATCCATGAACCTTGTGTTTACAAGAAGGTTAGTGGGAGTACAGTTGTATTTCTAATGCTTTATGTAGATGATATCCTATTCATTGGGAACAACATTCCTACCTTGCAGAGTGTCAAGTCTTAGTTAGGAAAGTCCTTTTCAATGAAAGACTTAGGTGAAACCACCTAATCCTAGGGATTAGGGTTTATAGAGATAGATCCAATAGACTAATAGGCCTAAGTCAGAGTACATACATAGGTTCAATATGCAAGATTCAAAAAGGGGTTACATGCCCATGTCTTATGGCATCCATCTTAGCAAGGAGTTGTCTCCTATTACACTTGATCAATGAAATCGCATGAGTAAGGTTCCACATACCTCAATCATTGGATCTATCATGTATGCCATGTTATGTACTCGATTGAATGTCTCATTTGCCTTAAGTATGACTAGCAAATATCAACAAGATCCTAGTGCAAGTCATTCAACTGCCGTCAAGAATATCCAAAAGTACTTAAGAAGGACTAAGGACTTATTTTTTGTTTATGATGGATTAAATGATGAGCTATGTGTAACGCAAGTTTTATAACTGACCAAAATGACCTTAAATCACAATTTGGATACATATTCCTCCTGAATGGTGGACTAGTAAGCTGGAAGAGCTCCAAGCAAAGCACTATAGCAGATTCTATAACAGAAGGTGAGTATGTAGTAATATCAGATACAGCTAATGAAACCATTTGGATCAAAAAGTTCATTACTGAACAAGGGGTAGTGCCTACCATCTCTAATCCAATATATTTGTTCTATGACAATAGCGGTGCTATTGCACAGGCCAAGGAGCCAAGGTCACATCAAAAGCCAAGCATATACTCAGGCGATTTCATCTCATTAAAGAAATCAATGATACAAGTGACATAAAAATATGCAAAGTAGTAGGAGAAGACAATGTTGTTGATCCTCTTACCAAGTTGCTTGCACAAGAAAGCATGAGCATCATGTTAGGACAATGGGAATTAGGCAAGTTAATGATTGTACCTAGAGCAAATGGGAGGATATTGGAAATTGTGCCCTAAAGGGCAATCATTATACTTTAAACATTATTATTTAATGAATTTCTCCATTATGTTATCATATTATTTTCATGTTCACTATGATGGTTGTATCCTTAGATAAATCATAAAGATTGTCTTAAATGTCCCTGGTTGGTCATATATGTGGGAGCAAAGATAAAGTGAGACTAATATGACTTTGATAAGATATGGGGATATGAATCAAAGCCTTAGGTACTTGTAAGACTACAAGGTGCTAGACCAACCCACTATAAGAAAGCTATATGGATCAAGTCATAAGCTTATCTCATATATAACCATGTCACAATGCCCTTTGACCTGAGGTCATCATGGATTCTTACATAAGAGTTGCTAAGCTCTGAACTAGTTAAAAGTCACTTTTGACCAAGTGATAATAAAGGATACGATCAGGCTTGGTGGTTTTTCATGTAGAGGAATATGAATGGTCAAGATGGAATTTGTCCTTCACATTAGTAAAGAGATATTACTTGGCCCCTCGATAAGTAAGTCTGGGAAATATATCGCCATTCTACGATGGAAAGGATTTTTCATTTCTAGTGTCAGACTACTCTGGAATCGTGAAAGTAATGGTCAGGAACAAAGGGATGACATTATCTATGCCTCATCCTTTACTGATATATATTCTGACAAAAGGGACGTGACATGCTTGTGTGACAGGTTGTATCATGTTAATGATCCTCATATGAATTGGGTAGTCATAATGTCTTGCTAGAGGCCGCTTGCGACTTGTGGGTTAATATAGTTATTGGCCCGCTGCCAACTTTGTATGGGCCTAAAGGGTCGCACACAAAAATAGCCCAATACGAGATAATGTTTAGTCTATGGTGGACATATTTTATATTTATATATATAATATAAAATTCATGGAAATAAAATTAATAATATTATATATATATATATATGTATGTATTTTTGAAATATATATATATTATGATGTTATTATATTGTGTTAGTTTTAAATATAATTTTATTAAGATAAATTATATTAATAACTAACATGATAGATATATAGTATCTCAGATTTAATTTAAGAAGATAAATTAAATCTATTGGCTCTTTATTTGGATTAAATAAATATGTTAAATTAAAATCATTGGACAGATTTAATTTAAACTTAATTTATTTAATTAGCTCATCAAGATAATTAAAGGTTAATTAATTTCAAAATTAATAAAGATTAATTTTGAAATTCGAATATAGTCCTCATAGGTTATAAAATTGATAGAGCAGAAAAACTCATATATGGAAGAGAATTCAGAGCCACAAGTTAAATCCTAGGAGATATTGGAGGCGCTAGCATGTAGTTTGTGTTGGAGAGCGTTCGTGTGGATACCGGTAGAGGGAGCAGACCTGAGGTGTTGGCTCCTAGAGATCAAAAAACCCTAAATTGAAAAGGTATGGATCTTTCTAACTTGGTTTAAACATCATTGACAGATCCGCAGTTGGAATTGGCGAAATTTTAAATTCTTCCACTGTGCTTGTCGATCCTAATAGGAGAAAGACATCATGATGTTAAAATATCTCTTCATCTTTTTTCAAAATATATTAATTTAATGGTTTATGACATGTGATTTTTGTTTTAGCCTTATCCTTAGCTAATTGTGTCATAAATATTTCAATTGGCTTTAAACCAATTTTCCTTCTCTCCTTAAGGCAAAAAATGACACCAATTAGAGGTCCTTCATAAGCCAATTTGGTTCCTTCAATTAATACATCCAATTGCACAAATATATTATTTTATGCTAATTTAACATGTGTTCATATCCTTAACATATTCTTATTTAATCCTTTAGCTTGAGATAATGAACTTGGCATAATTATTATCCAAGCAAATATTTTTCCCTCTTATTTCCTTATTTGGGCGAAATTAACAAGGGAAAAAGGAATTAATATTTACTTTATGTGCTTCCATAATCCCTCTCGTCCATTAATTAATTTATGTACATATGCACTTTTGATTTTTCAAACTTGGATTTATTTGACCAAGAATGCTTCAATTATATATTTACTCTTAATTTTCCTTAATTAATTGAAATTAACTTCAAGTAATTGAGAAACTAATTAATCTTGTGCTTTATTGAAGAGTTACAATTTTGCCACTATATTTTTCCATTTAATTGACTTAAAGTGTTTCTTCCTTCTCTTCCTTTCCTTTTGGGCTGAAATCACATTTAATTGGGCTCAAGACTTGTGTTCTTCCATTTATTATGTTGGGCTTCACTAATGGCCATTTTGGAACACCCAAAATTAATTTCATGACTTAGTTTAGCCCAATTTCCATGTGACTTCAACTAAAGGTGTTGTTATCATTTCAGTTGCATCAAAATTCACCATCTTATTCCCTTAAATTTAAGGAATTGTAGTGACCAAAATTTGGGATGTTACAAAATCAACGTTATCACACATAAAAAGAAAGAGAAAGGTAAATGACGAATTTTTCTGTACATATGCCATACAAAAATTGTCAACATCTCTTTTCCTTCATTTAATCACTAATTCCATTTTCATGAGTAAGGCTTCCAACCTTAAACTCTTGACAATTTTTGCATTTTAAATTAATTGGAGCATCAAATTGAGCCAAACTCAATTCCTATTTTTTTCAAATAACGCTGGCCAAAATAAAGGTATAGAGAAACAACCATGAAACTAAATTCTATTACATCAAAATATGCCAAAGAGTTCTCTAGGTACTTTGTAAGTGTAACTTTTCATTTTAGGATATCTTGACCTTACTTTTGAACAACAAAATTGTGGGCAATTTAAACCCAATGCTTCAAAATTGATTTTAACTTCAGCTTTGCTCAAACAAAAACTTTCATCTTCACTTCTTATGGCTTCAAGCTTACCCTAAGGGCCTATTCTTATAAAGTATTAAGGATTAATTTTTTGGATTTGTTTAGTACTTTACCACCGATAAAGAAAGGGTAAATTAAATTATATTACCCAAACCCAAAAATGAGAATTGGTTGATGATTAAGTTCAAAATAAGGTGCTCAAGACATGCCTTATCCAAGATGATAAGCTCTAGATTTTACAAAAATAAAATTTGCCCAATAAGATGTTTAAGAGAAGCCTTACCTTAGAAACTAGTGACACTATTACAAAATCGTTAATATATAATGGTCAATATTTTAGGATTTTAGAGTGAATCGTAAAATATCAAGAGGTCGAGATTGTTAAAGGTAGCACTTAACTGTTATTAAGATAACCCATGAAGTATTGTGCAAAATAGCTTATGGTTTTAACAAATGATGAAATATATCTTTAATTTTTAATTCATCAAAATATTCACACATACTTAACAGTTTAGTTTGAAAACCATTAAGTATATAATATCAATATTATGACAATTTTTTTAAACACTGTAAAAATTTTATATTTGATGATTATTCAAAATAAGTCGTGAAGTATATGGCCTTAAAATCCACTTTTGCCTCTATTCATTCGTGATTTCAAACTTTCGACCATTTCTCCACGCACTCAGAGAACACCTCCGACCACTCTTTTCCAGCATCCCCACCATTTTTTCACTCTATATTATTGTTGAACTCATTATTCTCGTCGTTCTCACATTTGTGACTGTCCGTGAAAGTGTTTGTCACTTGTTTTAGGTTTTGGGTATAGGATTTTGAAGCTTTGAAGAAGTTTTTGTGTGGATTCACATAAAGATGAGTAATTTCTACCCTTAACTAGAGTTAATGATTTAAACTTGATGCTAGATTCAAGTTTCAGTCTTGCTGCTTGATTTGAGTGTTTTACACTACTTGATTCAAACTTGATCCTTATTCGCAATAGCCACTGGTAATATTTGAGAATGAAGCTACAAGGGAGTTATTTCTCCATCTTATATAGGTAAGTAGTGATATATGATCTGTTGTTGTTAGTATTGGTTTATTCTTGAGATTTTATAAATTTTTGGAAGTAATAAAGTTAAGAGAAGATGCTGTAAAAAATTCCAATAAATATAGAGAGCTTGATTTTAAACCAAACCATGATTAAGGAAATGGTTTGTGCTAGAATTATGGTAGTTTATGGAATGTAAGGATGAAAAATTATTTTGTCCTTCTCCATGTATAATTTTTGTCGGGATAGGGTATCAAGAGGGAGTGGTATTTTTTCCATTTTATTGCTTCGAATGAGTTCAAATTGGAAAATTGTGTAGGGTACAAGAGAGAAAGTAAGTTTGGAAGCAATAAAGATCAAATTGGAAATTTTGTCCCTAAATGTCCTTGATTTCTATTTTTGCAAGATGAAGGGGAAGAAGTTGATTTTCCATAATATGATCTTAAAAATGGAATCTACATGCAAAATTATGGGAAGGAAACATGTTTCATTAAGTTTTAAGCCAAGGGATTAAAAGTGTACAATTGAGGTTTAAGTGATACGTAAGTAGTTTTAAGAAGTTTAGAGTTCTAGCATGGTTAATGGCTCTAATAAAATAAATAAATTATGTATGTTGATTATTTAGGGCAATAAGATATCAACGAATTGGAGGTTTTGATATTATATTTTGCTCGTTTCTTCTTACACAAACTTTCATCATTCTTACTCAAGTGACTATTAATGTTGTTACAGAATAATATGGTAACTTTTGATAGTTGCTCAAGTACTGATGCAACACCGAATGACAATAGAATTATGGCACAAGAGGAAAGAGCATTATGGAATGGTCTTGGTATCATGAAGAAGGTTTAGAAAGGAAAGGCAGAGGGGAGGAAACTTACTATGAGATGAAACAAGAAAGGTCAAGTTGTGAAATTTGACAAGTTCATTAGCTACTTCGGATAGGAAACAAAAATCAATGTGCCTATTACTTTAGGAAATTGGAAGAAGGCAGCTGATTCAATGAAGAAGTAAGTATATTATGAAGTATCAGTAATATATATTATGCTACATAGTTTGCTTCTCCATCTTGTTAACCGGCATACCTAATACTAACAAGTTGAATTGTGTATTTTGTAGTCTAAATTCCACATAATGAAAATTAGAAGGATTATGTGCTTAGGAAGGCTGGTAGGATACTGTGTTCATTCTGATCATTTGTGACAAAGAAATATGTGTGGGAACTCGAATCTATATATAAGTCGGTAGTTCCTTAGCTACTAAGGGAAAATGTGAAACAACATGAATGGGATACTTTTGTATAATCATGACACAATATAGTGTTCAAGGTATATTATATTTAAAGGAATAAAAAGTCAATAGTACTTCTATATTAATGTAATGTAACTTTGACCTATTTGTTGTTTCTTTTTGGTAGATTCCATGTGTTTTGATGATAACAAAGATTGGATCAATAATATAAAAGGATTTGATAACAAAGAAAATAATTTGAACAAAGTAACTAAATAGCAGACAAAAGCTTTACTTGAAGTAAGCACTGGAGTAATGAAGAAGAACTGAGAGACAGAGCACAGAAAAAAGCATCACTGGCAGATTTTTTAAAGGTTGACTCGAGTAAGCACTTGAGGAATGAACGCTATTACTTGAGTGAGCACTCGAGTAATGTTGGAGAAACTATTCCAAAAAGGAACTACCAAAATTTGAAAGAAGTTACTTAAGGGGTCACTCGAGTAATCTGCAAAGTTATATGGACCATTACTCGAGTCACCACTCGAGTAAAAACATGAGAAAAGCCATTACTCTAGTAGCCACTCGAGTAACCAGGACAAATACCTTCCAATAGCTCTCAGCCAAGAATTGACGTACTTTACTCTAGTAGCCACTGGAGTAACCATTTAAGAAAACTATTTACTTGAGGAACCACTCAAGTAATCTGCAAAGTTATTTGAAGTATTACTCGAGGGATCACTCAGTAATCAGGTAAGCAAAGCATAGGTCCTCTCGGCTAAGAATTTATTGTTGTTGCGTGAGAGAGTAATCGAGTAATCTACAAAATTATTATAAATTTACTTGAGGGATCACTCGAGTAACCTATAAAGAAAATAGATGCTTACTCGAGGGATCACTCGAGTAACCTTGTTTGCCAGGTATTATTGAAAAGATTACTTGAAGGCATAATTGAGTAATATGGTAAGAAAACGTTGACTTGCTCTCTGGCTGATTTTTAATGAGATTACTCAAGGGACTGCTCGAGTAATGAGCAAGATCACTCGAGTAGCCACTCGAGTAATGAAGTCCAGAAAATATGATTTTAATCTAAGGTTTATTGATTTATTTTCTATATGATTAACCCTTCATTGTATTAGTATTCTAAGTAATTTGTAGAGAAACAATGAAGAGATCATGCTATAAGTGGAATGTCAAATAAAACGTATGAACACTCACCTATCGTTACCTACCACAAATGGATGGTTTTCAAAATTGAATAGTGGTCAATAATAGTTGCACGAATCTAATAGACATGTTTGGAATGCTTCCAACGAACACCATAAATCATCTATATATATGGAGCATTCAAAGAATAGAACACAATAAATGAGAACAAGCAATCACACATTGATCAATATACTCTTTGTGCTCTATTTTCTTATACTCATTCTTTGTACTTTAGTGTTTATACATTTACTCTAAAAGAGAGATTTTCATTACAAAACTCAATATTCATTATTGAGACAACTTAAGGTTGTGGAACCTTGAGTTAGGGATTTGATTACAACGTGTAAGGGGGAGCGAGTGTCTAGGTGAAGGAACTTGTTGTGTACTGAGGTTCCAAGAACCCATTGAAACTTCGAAGATATAGTGAAACTCTTAGAGACATTCTGAGGACTGGACATAGGTCAAAGTGGTTGTGACCGAACCAGTATAACTCCCAGTGTACACTTCGATGATATTTCTCCTTACTCTCAACTGCTTTAAATATTCTGTCAATTTTCTTATACGCAACGAAAATTTCTAATATCACCCAATTCACCCCCCTCTTAGGTGAAACGCTTGCACTAACATTTGGTATCAGAGCGTAGGTCTTCTTGTCAAGGTATAACAAACTAAGAAGGATCCAATGGCAAGCATGGGTGAAAGAATTCTTCCGGATGGAGCTTCTATCACTATACCTCCAGGTTTTAATAGCGAACACTTCTCCTTTTGAAAAGCGAAGTTCAGAGTATTCGTAATGGCTATAGAATATGGATTATGGGACGTGAATTGAATGTGAAAACTATCAACCTGTAAACGATGTAGATTCTTAGAAAATTCCCAAAATGCCAGCAAATATGATGAGAATGATAAGAAACTCATCACTCTCAATAGCAAGGCAATTCTGATGATTCAAAGTCCTTTAAGCCAAAACGAGTACTTCAAGATTTGCACGCTTTCAACAGCTAAGGAAATGTGGGAAGCCTTGGAAATAGCTCACGAAGGAACTTTGGGAATAAAAGAAAACTAGATCAATACTCTGGTTACTAAGTTTGATTTACTTTGAATGAAATCAAGTGAGTCAATAGCTAAATTCAAACTTAGATATTCTTATATTGTTAATCAACTTGCAAGACTTGGGAAAGTCTATGACCAATATACCCAAGTACGAAAGATTCTGAATATTCTTTCTAAAGATTGGGAGGCTAAAGTCACTGCTATTGAAGAAGCAAAAGGTGAATAAATGCGATCAGTTGCTTCTCTATTCGAAAGTCTTTCTGAATATGAAAGTAAAGTAAAGTTCAAATGAGAACCAGATGACATTGGTGACAATAAGAAGAGAGGTCTACAACTAAAAGCAAAGGAAGAAAATCAAGATGAGGATGACAAGTTTGATGACGATGAAATGGGCCTGATAATAAAATGGTTAAGAAAGTTTTACAAGAAAGGCCAAGGATTCAAGAATTTTCAGAAAGGAGCAACAAGCAGTAAAGAACACATCATCTGCTATAAATGTGGAAAGCCAGGACATATCTGTTAGATATGAATAGTTTTGATGATGTCAAATATAGATGTCAAGTATTAAGAGCAAAAAGTTTGTATGATATAATTATCTTCTACATTGACTAACTACTATATTTAATGTTGTATATTTTGTAGATTAGTCATAAACCCGATTGTGGGTTGATGTTATAATGCCTCATATGTGGAGAATGATCATCAGGAAGAAAATCAAGAGACAAGGAATTGAAGAACGAAGGCAATGCAAGAACTAATAGGAATATCAAGCAAAGATTGAAGAAGATTGAAGATATTCAAGAAAATATCTAGTTGGTTTATGGAGAACGATCATCAATTCAAGAAGATATCTAGTTGGGTTATGAAGAATGATCATCAAGTGGCAAAACAAGAAGAGATTAAAGAAAGAAAAACTTGCAAGATCACATGAGAATATCAAGATCCAAGTTATTAAAAGTGATATCGGAGCTTTCTATGGTCAAATGGAAGTTGGAATTGGTCAATATGAAGCTAAAATGATGTATACGGAAGTTATGGTGCCTCCGGGGAATATTACTAGAGTAATCACTCGAGTAATAGGGCACTGCCTCATTTTAGAGGTGATTACTCCAGTAGCTACTCAAGTAATCTGCCGGGTTACTTGATGAATCACTCGAGGCGGCACTTGAAGTAATGGGCACTCTGTTTTCACGCGGCAGAACAGAGGTTCGGTATTTTGATGATAACTCTCCAACCATATGTCAAATCAAACCAAAACTGGTGGTATATGAAACTACAAGTCACTACCCGAGTATGCAGAGTTATTTAGAAGAGAACTTCAAGTCACTACCCAAGTAAGCTATGCAAAAAATGGAAGGCCACTTGAGTAACTTGTGAAGAAACTTGATGTCCACTCTAGTAAGCACTCGAGTAATGCTTCCCAGGAAAACAGAACAACATCCCGAAGATTTTGGAAATCAATGAAATGATCATATAACTCATTCTTCTTGCTTCTAATCACTCTAACACTTCATTGTATTAGTGTTTAATGTATTTCTCCAGGAATACAATGAAGATATGATGTGAAGAGTCAAAAGGTGAATATACGTAAGCAAAGCGTCAACGTTATAACGGCTAGTTTTTAAATTGAAGAAGCCACACCCCAACGGATATATTGAAATGCTCAAACGGTCATCAACCTTCATCAACTATAAAAAGAAGAGCATTTAGAGTTCAGAACAACTAACGAAAACACTACAACGAGAAACATGCAAAGATCATGAATCATCTACTCCAACCCAACTACTCTCTGCTCTTATCCATTTTCTATATCATGTATATTTGAGAGAGAGATTATTTTCATTGTGCTTCAGTATTCATCTATTCACTTATGAGAGAGAAGATTGACTGTAATCTTTCATCATCAAAGTTGTATCCTTACGGGATGTGTAAGGAGAGTAACTCGGTTGTAACCTTATGGTGTGTAAGGGGGAGTAACTCGGTGAGAGATTTGTAAACGGCTTCGCAAGTGCCCAGCTAAACTTGTGGGTTGTAAAGGCTTTTCTTGTGCCAGGATTAAACAAGAAGATAATGGATTTGAAAATCTCAGGAGGAGCCTGGGGACTGGACGTAGGCCATCGCAGATTGGACCGAACCAGGATAAATCACAGTTTGCACACTCTCTTCCTTAAACTCTTATATTTCCAGCATATATTAACTGTTGATTTATGATTCATTACTTTCATATTTATTGCTTCCTCTAAGATGTAAAAAGATTTTCAAAGTTCTTAAGATTTTTATCTTACACCCAATTCACCCCCCTCTTGGGTGTCAGCCGATTCTAACATTTGGTATCAGAGCTGGATTCTTGTTTAAAGTACTTAACCATCTCAAGAGTTTATAATGGCTGATTTTAGGTGTTATATGCTTTCCAAAGGTTTTGACTATACAATTCCATCTATGCTGAAAGATATTGATTTTTGGTTTTGGAAAGCTAGAATGACTAGTTTTATAAAAGCATATGATTTTGATATGTAGAATGTTTTTACAAATGTCTTTGATTTCAAACCGAGAAAGAATTGGACAGAAAGAGAAAAGAAAATGTTTTCGTTGAACATTAGAGTAATGAAAATTTTGTATAGTGCTTTAACCGAAAATGATTTTAAGAAAATTAGATTTTGCTCTATTGCTAGAGATATTTGGGATACTCTTGATTCTATTTATACTTCTAACAATTGTGTTGAAGTTGAAAGCATTGACAGTTCATGTGCAACTATAAGTTGCATATCTACGGTGCATGAACAATTGGAAGTTAATGATGAAAAAGGAGAAATCATAGAACACTTCCATGATCCTGTCAACATAAAAGAACAAGAGGAAGATGATTCCCATGAAGAGCTCACTACCAATAAAGTTGATGGATCATCCTCTAGAGCTCAAAATGCACATATGGTAAACAATTCCAATTCTTTTGGAGTTATTTTGGAAACTGCTTTTTAAAGTTTGCATAAAATTGTTTCTCAACCAAGTATTGATTATATTCTAAAAAGCAAAAATGTTTTCAATCATGCTGGAAAGTTTATTGAAAAGAAAGAATGTTCAAATGAAATTTATTCAGGTTTTTACTCTCTTGACCGACACAATACTTGTATAAAATCTCATAATGCATATCATCATATTATTTGCAATTATTGTGGTAAATCAGGTCATATTTCTCACACATGCTATATTAGAAGAAATTCTAATGTGAGGAATAAATTTGTTTGGATTCCTAAAACGCAAGTGAGTTCAAATGCTAACGTTCAAGGACCCAAAGCAAAGTGGGTACCAAAATGTCCATATGGTGTTTCATGTGTGCAGATTGAGCCTAGAAAAAATGGACAAAAGGGTACTGAGAAAATGAAGAAGATTCCAAGAGTTCATACTACACCTAAATGGAGATTCCAATCAATTAGGAGAACTCTCGGATCACCCATTGCTGGAATTGCAAAGCTTAATCATAAAGAAAGGCAATGGAGAAAAGGAGTATGTTCCACCTCAAGAATGGATTACCAAAGAGTACCATTCAACTATCTTGAGGAGAACAAGAAAAGGAGGATCTCTCAAGCATCAAGTAAAAGACTCCTAGAGTCTATGTATTTTAAGAGACGATTGCCAGCACCCAAAGCAAGATATTCAAAGTATCAACATCATAAAAAGATGCAATGGGTAAGCAAAAACAATCCTCCAAATATCTAAGGCAAAGGTATACAATGATAAAACCTCCTATACTATTATCTGTAATATTTATTGAGGTTTTATATTTTGGAATCTTAGGAATGAGTATTGCAAATGATTTTGAAATTATATTTTCACATTCCTTAAAAAGCCATTTAATAGATTTATTTATAGAGGGATTGTAATGCTCAACAGGTTAATTCTTTATGCATGTATAATGATTTGAAAAGAAAATATTTCACTCTTATGCATAAAGACATAATTGATTCATTATGCTCAATTGTATCAAATTGATTATATTCTTAGAGCATGTGAATTATGATTCCTATAAGGTAACCATGAGTGGATCCAAGTAAAATTGGATACCAAAGGAAGAAAAAGTCCTATAAGGTTTTGTAGGAAGAAGAAAGGAAGAGCTTCATCTCAAGATTATGACTACATAAGATTTCACTCAAATCTTGGTGAAGTTGGACATTGAAGTTGAATTTTTGAATGTGCAAACAAAAGGAGGCATTACTTGAGGCAACACTGCAAGTGCCTAGCTAGCAATAAAGAAAGAAAAGATGCACAGTAAAGCATCACTCAAGTAATCATCATCACTGCGTGACAACTGGTAGTGAATGATCAAGTGATAACACCAACTGGAAGATTGAAAGGTAAAAGTCAAGGAATTATGCACAAATGAACTTTAAAGGATAATTTCTCAAGTAATTATGAGATTACTTGAGCACGGTACTGTCTTCTTTATTCTTACTCGATATTATGCTTATATAAATTATTTATTTGTGTAATGAATAACTTGCTCATTATTGCATACCATTAGCCATCAATCATTTATGGGTTTCAAATTGTTTTTAGATTGCTAAATAGACTGAAAGAGAAATTGTGCATAATCTTTCTATGTATTTGAGTTTTAAAATGCACATTTAAAAAATGTACTTAGATTTCAAATTCATCTTGTTTATAAAAATGCATACATATTATTTGAAAATTATTCATAACTTGTTTGCATTTAAATCGGTTTCAAAATTGGAAGTTAATATTTATGTATACTGAAAATAAGAAATGCTTCAAATTCTTCCACCAGAGTATTTCCCCATCATTGACATATTGATCATTGATCTTAAATGTGTTATCCAATGCTTGAATTCCTCAACCATTATTTTCTAACAAGTTAGACCTTATGTCTAACAAGTTAACTATCTATATGAGTTTCAAGTGTACTTCCTAGAAAAGAATCCAATATGTGAAAGCTTTATGCCTAATGCATAAATCTTTGGTTGGCCATGTTATTCCAAGCATTATGAATGTTCATTAGTGCATTGAATCTTAATGCATTAACCATTATTATGGAATAACTTACCAAGATAATATTTTAGAACTCTAGTCATTTGGATTAATAAGTATGTGTGTCATCATCCATAAATTCTTATACTCATCTTGTTGCTCAAATGCATTACCATTTGTCTTAATCCATTCTTTGAGTAACTACATCCTTCTATTCAAATTCTTGAGTTGAATATTCCTATTCTTCAAGACATATGTCTAAGAGTCAAGTTTATCTCTTGGTCAATAGCAAAGTCATTGTGTTTATATACATTCTTGACTTACATGCCTTACATGATAATCTTATCAATGACATATCTTTTAAAATGTATTTACAAATTGTCATTGATCTTTAAAATCATCATTCTTGGTATTATTTGTTCGTTGGCCTTTATGATTTAATTGCTTGAATTTATTTTAATTGGGTAAAGAATTATATTTTGATCTTTGTTGATTATTATACTCTTTGATCAAATATCATATGATTCAATTACATAAGAGCATAAGAGTTATAATGTCTAATATTATATGGACCCAAGAGAAAGTTGGGTACCAAAGAGCATTTATTTATACTTTTACAGGAGTTGATCAAAATAGTCTACTTTTGGATACAAAGATCAAAGGCTAATAGAGAAGGCATGACTGGCAGTATTGCAATGTGAGCAGAAGCAAAATCTGTGGTATCGTTCAAGTGACACCACAAGTAAGTAGCTAGAGATGTAGCCAGACAAAGAGAAAGAAGAGGAAAATCTCTTAAGTGAACCTAGATGAGATTCATCTCAAAGCAACTCAAGGCCAAGAACAAGTATAGCCAATATGAATCTTTGTTGCCTACCCACCTTCTTTCCAAGGTGATCAAAAGATGCTTAGAGGAAGATGCTGAGATGCACAAAATCATCAAGCTTGGTGAGCTTATGAGGATTCTCAACTTCAATCCTAGCTCTACGTTTTCACAAAATTATATGATATATCTATACTAGAGCTATGGTGAGCAAGGCCAATTTAATCACTTCATAAAAGGATTATCACATAATGGCCTATATTATTAGTGAGAAGGAGAGGAATGTCGGAGAGATCATGTCTTTCAAAGAACAAGGGGTGCATATATACTTTTACAAGGCATATTCCAATTATATACCCTTATTTGGTATCTCTTTTCCTCAAGGCCAACAAGATATGGTACCTAGAGCCAAATAAGCCCCTTGTAAGGACTACTATGGTTAAGGAGCTAGATCACCTGGAGACTCTTTTATTGGTTTAACCATTCAAACATACTAAGCTTTATTTGATGTTATCGT
Organism: Inga leiocalycina; assembly: GCA_963242795.1. Lineage (NCBI taxonomy): Eukaryota > Viridiplantae > Streptophyta > Magnoliopsida > Fabales > Fabaceae > Inga > Inga leiocalycina. The sequence goes on from OY725332.1 coordinate 35,801,789, forward strand.
TGAAAAGCTCATCAAGGTTGTGAAGTTAGGAAGTTATGTGCTATATCAAAAACTTCCAAATATTGTTTACATAAGATTGGAACTTCAAGTAATATGAAATTACTTCAAGTAGACCTTCAAGTAATTCGCATTTACTTCAAGTTAACACAAGAGGCATAGAGGATGAGAGCTGAGACTTCAAGAATAAATGAGATACAACATTTTGCTAGAGCTGGTCTCCCTGATCCTTCATTCTTTAGTCCATCTGTCTAGGGCTAGTTGAGGGAAGAGCTTCAACAATCACACAGAGCTTGCTACGAATGATATTGAGTTCATTACCTCTGTGAATGGCGAGATTAGACAACTCTGTGACTTGATCAACCAGAATCTCAAGGCCTTATTCTGAGCTCATATTGGTATCCTAAAGTGCTCACAGAAGACTACACTTCATAATCCCTCAGTACCAGTCACATAATCCAATATTGACTAGGACATTATGCATCAATGGACTACAGAGGATTATAACTTGAGTGATTATGATATTACTCGAGTGAGGAATTGTATTCTTTAATTCAAATTCTCTGAGTTGCATCACTCAAAGTGAACACTTGAGTAATGACTCAAGTAATACAGGGTTACAGCCTTTAAACCCTGAATAGCATCATCATTTTCAAAACTTGATTTCTCTCCAAATCTTCATACTTTCACAATCATTCTCTCTACAAAATTTCCAATGACTTTACTAATCCAAGAGAGTTATTAATTGTATTGCTCATGACGATTTTCTTTTAAGCCATGCATTCGTTAAGGGGGAGCTTCACATTCACATGTGTTTTATATCTTGAAAGCTCATATTATTTATTGGAAGAAAATCCTCTTAACATACTCATCTAAATTTACTATCTTTTAATTAGTTTTGGTGATGAGTTATTCTTATATTTTCCTTTCATGATCTCAATTTTTAAGATATCATATAAAAAGGATGACTTTGATTTGTGCAATAAATTTAATACTTGATTGCACTACCCATTCTCCTTGCAAGAATGCTTTTATTTATAACAAGAGAATTTGTCTTATGCAAGATCATTCCTCAACACACTAAAATGAGCATATATGATGACATATGCTTTAACAATCAATCAAGGGAGATATATTGGCTGTAATATTCAAAGCAATAAATACATATGCCAATACAAATGAGCATTGAGCATGCTGAACAGAAGCTCAACTCAATTGGAGAATCTTGGCAACAACATGAAGATACATCAGAGTTGCATAGCAAGACATGTGGAGAACACAACATCATGAACTAGCATTGCTAAAGAATAAAGTAACGGCCATCATGGAGCACTTCATCATTTTCCAAAAACTACATGAGCAATTCTAAAGCCTCTCTTTATATTTTGAGCTTACTTTGCCTATCCTTGACTATGAAAGTTTTTCTTGAAAACCTTTCCAAATTGTTTCAAATGTGTTTTCATGAAAACCATTTTTCATTTACATCAAATTATAAATGAAACTACTTTCAAAACGGGGGACAAAAAATTGTTTTCATGACACATTTATTTTGATTAATGAGGAGAAATTTTTCATGACATATATATTTACTCTTCTACAAGTCTTTCTTCTTTATACTTCAAACTTTGTGCTGATGTCAAAATAGGGGGAGAGAGGAGAGGCAAGAAAAATATGTTGCATTCAAATTGTTGTCATATTCATACATATTTTTCTTAAAGGATTTGCCATCATCAAAAAGGGGGAGAATGTTAGATATGAATAGTTTTGATGATGTCAAGTATTAAGAGCAAAAAGTTTGTATGATATAATTATCTTCTACATTGACTAACTACTATATTTAATGTTGCATATTTTGTAGATTAGTTATAAACCCAATTGTGGGTTGATGTTATTCATATGTGGAGAATGATCATCAAGAAGAAAATCAAGAGACAAGGGATTGAAGAAAGAAGGCATTGCAAGAACTAATAGGAATATCAAGCAAAGATTGAAGAAGATTGAAGATATTTAAGAAGATATCTAGTTGGTTTATGAAGAACGATCATCAATTCAAGAAGATATCTAGTTAGGTTATGAAGAATGATCATCAAGTGGCAAAACAAGAAGAAAGAGATTGAAGAAAGAGATTAGAGAAAGAAAAACTTGCAAGATCACATGAGAATATCAAGATCCAAGTTATTAGAAGTGATATCAGAGCTTTCTATGGTCAAACAAAAGTTGGAATTGGTCAATACGAAGCTAAAATGATGTATACAGAAGTTATGGTGCCTCCGGGTATGATTAGTCGAGTAATCACTCGAGTAATAGGGCACTTCCTCATTTTGGAGGTGATTACTCAAGTAGCTACTCGAGTAATCTGCCGGGTTACTTGATGAATCACTCGAGGTGGCACTTGAAGTAATGGGCACTCTATTTTCATGCGGCAGAATAGAGGTTCGGTATTTTGATGATATCTCTCTAACCACATGTCAAATCGAACTAAAATTGGTGGTATATGAAACTAGACTTCCAACACGAACTTTTGACACCAAGATCACATTCAAAGGAGTTAAGATGAGAGAGATATAAGCTTTGAAAGTTGACACATGAATCAGCATCATATTCCTGGACAGCTTTGGTATTTTAGACATAACTCTCAAAATACATATCGAATTGAGACAAAACTGGTGCCATATAAAAGAAGACTCAAAGAGCTTTCCATGGATAGGTAATTTGACATATTTGAGGTTATATTCTAATAGCTATGTCATCTGGAAATTGCTGCTTGCGATCTTAGAGATTGTCTAAGAATAGTAGATACTCTTTGGATCATAACTTTCAGTATACAACGTGTTTGGAGCTAATTCTTGTTGCGTTGGAATGTAAACGATGAGAGCATTCCGATGATATATAATTTTCCATGTTTCAAATCAAAATCATAAATTCACTTGAAGTAGCCACTCGAGTAACCTATGAAGAAAATTGTACCATACTCAAGTAGGTACTGAGTAATTAGATAGAGAACTTCCAGTTGCTCTCGGCCTGCCAAAGTTACTCGAGTCCCCCGCTTCAAGAAATGTGTTGTTCTCGGCATTTTCAATCCTGCCAATGTTACTCGAGGAGCCACTCGACTAAAGCACTGTGATAAGCAAAACTTAAAGGTAACATTCGATTACTCGATTAATCTGCAATGTTATTATCACACTTCGCTCGAGGCACCACCCGAGTATGCAGAGTTATTTAGAAGAGAACTTCAAGTCACTAATCGAGTATGCAGAGTTATTTAGAAGAGAACTTCAAGTCACTACCTAAGTAAGCTATGAAAAAAATGGAAGGCCACTCGAGTAGCCACTCGAGTAACCTGTGAAGAAACTTGATGTCCACTCGAGTAAGCACTCGAGTAAAGCTTCCCAGGAAAATAGAACAACGTCCCAAAGATTCTGGAAATCAATGAAATGATCTTATAACTCATTCTTCTTGCTTCTAATCACTTTAAATCTTTATTGTATTAGTGTTTAATGTATTTCTCTAGGAATACAATGAAGATATGTTGTGAAGAGTCAAAAGGTGAATTTACGGAAGCGGAGCGTCAATGTTATAACGGCTAGTTTTTAAATTGAAGAAGCCACACTCCAATGGATATATTGAAATGCTCAAACGGTCATCAACCTTCATCAACTATAAATAGAAGAGCATTCAGAGTTCAGAACAACTAACAAAAACACTACAACGAGAAACATGCAAAGATCATGAATCATCTACTCCAACCCAACTACTCTCTGCTCTTATCCATTTTCTATATCATGTATATTTGAGAGAGAGATTATTTTCATTGTGCTTCAGTATTCATCTATTTACTTCTGAGAGAGAAGATTGATTGTAATCTTTCATCATTAAAGTTGTATCCTTACAGGGTGTGTAAGGAGAGTAACTCGATTGTAACCTTACGGTGTGTAAGGGGGAGTAACTCGGTGAGAGATTTGTAAACTGCTTCGCAAGTGCCCAGCTAAACTTGTGGGTTGTAAAGCTTTTCTTGTGCCAGGATTAAACAAGAAGATAGTGGATTTGAAAATCTCAGGAGGAGCCTAGGGATTGGACATAGGCCATCGCAGATTGGACCGAACTAGGATAAATCACAGTTTGCACACTTTCTTCCTTAAACTCTTATATTTCTAGCATATATTAACTGTTGATTTATGATTCATTACTTTCATATTTATTGCTTCCTCTAAAATGTAAAAAGATTTTCAAAGTTCTTAAGATTTTTATCTTACACCCAATTCACCCCCCTCTTGGGTGTCAGCCGGTTCTAACAATATCAAATCAGAATGTCAAGAACTGGCCTAGAAGAATAAAGAAAAGAGAAAAGGCAAGTTCTACAACAAGAAGAAAGCCTTTGTATTTGCCATATGGGGAGATAGTTTTTCTGACGAAGATAGCGATGAAGAAGAAGTAGCCAATATTTAGCTGGTTGCTCAAGAAGATAATGCTTTACATCCTACCTATGATGAATTACTTTCCGAATATAATGCTTTACATTCTGAATTCATCAAAGTAGTTAAAGAACTAATTGTTTTCAAAAAGAAAAACAAAGTTCTTGAAATAGAACTCAAAGAGAATTTAGAAAAAGATTGTGAAAACTATTTTTCTTTGAAAAAGAAAAATGTTGATTTCATGAAAACTGTTGAAAAATTCACTAAAGGAAGTAAGATGCTAAATGTGATTTTAAAAGCTCAACTTTTTATAAATGATCGATCTGGTCTTGGATATGATCCAAAATCAAATAGAAGGAAAGGAAGAAAGAAAGCAGGAGGTAAGTCATACTTGAATTATTTTCAGCATTCTGTACATACATCAGATCCTTTTGCATATTGCAATTATTGTAATAGAAAAGGTCATTATACATCATCATGTATTAATAAGAAGAAAGGAAAGATAGAAACCTACGAATGGGTACTTAAAGGTCCATATGTTCAGAAAGTCATCTGTACTAACCTAAAAGGACCCAAAAAGATGTGGGTACCTAAGTCTTAATCGTATTGATTGCAGATATGTCTTAAAGCATCCAAAAACAATAAATGGTATACAGATAGTGGATGCTCTAGACATATGACCGGTGATTTCAAAAGTTTTACCTCATTACAACCAAAAGAAAGTGGGAAGGTAAAATATGTAGGAAATCAATCCAGAAAGATAGCAAGAATTGGTGAAATAAAAAACAATAAAGGCATACAAGTTAAAGACGTTTATTACGTTGAAGGTTTGTATCATAACTTACTATGCATGAGTCAAAGTGCAGATAAAGACAACTGGGTAATATATGATTTAGAGGAAGGTCTAATTGTCAATAAGAAAAACTTATAACTTGATAAGAAAAATATCAAGGTAAAACTCAAAGCAAAAAGGGAAGGTAACTACTATACTCTTGATATCAGTAGAAATGACTCTGAAAATTGTTTTCTGAGTCATGCTGATAGAAGTTGGTTATGGCATAAGAGACTATCTCATGTAAACATGCACCAACTAGGCAAACTACTCAAAAAGGATTTAGTTCTGGGATTACCCAAAGTAAGTTTCAAAATCAATTTGATTTGTGACACATTTCAAAATGGTAAACAAACTAAATCATCTTTCAAATCAAAAAATAAAATTACAAAAAATCAACCACTTCAATTGCTACATATGGATTTAGTTGGTCAACAAAGAGTTACAAGCCTTGGTGGCAACTTATATTCATTGGTCATTGTTGATGATTTCTCTAGATTTACATGGACTATTTTTCTGTCAACAAAGGATGAAACCTTGCAGAATTCATTGTTTTTGCCAAGAAAGTGCAAAATGAGAAAGGTATGTCCATTGCAGGTATCAGGACAGATCACGGTGGAGGGTTTGAAAATCAAGCCTTTGAAGAATATTGTGATACTAATAGCATTAATCACAATTTCTCTGCTCCAAGAACTCCTCAACAAAATGGAGTCTTAGAACAAAAGAATAGAGTGCTCACTGAAATGGCTAGAGTAATGTTGAATGAAAAGAACGTGTCTCAAGTTTTCTGGGCATATACAATGAGCACAACATGCTATATTTCAAATAGAGCCTACATTAGAACAAAACTTGGAAAGACACCATATGAGCTATACAAAGGAAGGAAGCCAAAATTTGCTTATTTGCACATCTTCAGTTATAAGTGTTTCATTCATAATAATGATAAAGATAACTTAGGAAAATTTGATTCAAAAACAGATGAAGGAATTTTCCTAGACTATTCTAACTAAAGCAAAGCATACAGAGTTTTCAATAAAAGAACATGTGTTGTTGAAGAATCAATTCATGTTGTATTTGATGAATTCGAATCCTTTGATAAAACCATTGAAGATGAGTAGGAAGTTGTTTTAAATGAAGAAAATAGTCAACCTATTTCTAAATCTCTCATCTCAAAAATTGATCAAACCGAGGAAGAGGTTCAGTCACTAGGACAACCTAAATCTTGGAAATACAATAGAAGTCATCCCCTAGATCAAGTCATAGGAGATATGATTGAAGGAGTCAAAACTATAAATAGAATTTTCAATGAAGTTAGTTTTTTTGCATTCATTTCTGAAATTGAACCTTCCAACATTGTTGAAGCCCTATCAGACAATGATTGGGTGATAGCAATTTAAGAATAACTAAACCAATTTGAAAGAAATCAAGTTTGTGATTTAGTACCCCGACCTAAAGATCATTCGATCATTAGAACTAAATGGATATTCAAGAACAAACTTGATGAATCCACAATCATTGTCAGAAACAAGGCAAGATTGGTGGCCAAAGGCTATAATCAGGAAGAAGGAATTGATTATAAGGAAACGTATGCTCCAGTGGCTAGATTGGAAGCTATACGAGTACTTTTAGCCTTTGCATACATTAAAGGATTCAAACTCTATCAAATGGATGTAAAAAGTGCATTTCTAAATGGCTACATCATTAAAGAAGTGTATATAGATCAACCCCCAGGTTTTGAAGATGTAACCAAACCTGATCATGTTTTAAACTAAGAAAAGCTTTATACGGTTTAAAACAAGCTTCTAGAGCATGGTATGAAAGGCTTAGTAAATTTCTAATTGATAAAGCTTTTGTATGAGGAAAATTTGATATAACACTTTTTATAAAATGAAAACAAGATGACATTTTAATCGTGCAAACAGGGGACGTCCCTTTTCGGTTCTACTAACACTACTAGAAAAAATGCTTTTAACGTCCCTTTTTAGGCCTTTTAACGTCTGAAAATAGGGGGATGTCTATTTGAGAGACGTAGAAAAAAATGTCAATAACATCTGTAAAACAGGGGACGTGTATGGGGATGACTTTAGACGTCCCTACTTCAGAATGGGGACATCCAAAGTCCGAGGGGTACTTTAGACGCCTCCAGTTTGGTCCGGGGACATCTAAAGTATCACCTTTAGACGTCCGCAGTCAAAATTGGGAAGTCTAAAGTAACTTTAGACTTCTCCAGATCAGACTGGGGACGTCTAAAGTAACGAATAACTTGTTTCTATGTCTCTTTTTAGTTTAAGGACGTTAAAAGTTTTTTTTAATGGCATTTTTTCATATATATAACTGTCTAGAAAATTTAAACTGTATAAATAGGATGGAAACAATAGAATGAAACAATAGCAGTTCAGCAGAATGGAAACAACATAAGACATAGCTGCCATGACACACTCTTGCCTTTGTTATGCTAATGGAAACAATAACCAGGGATTTAGTAGCTAGTTACACAGCTACTAGCGATAGCAAGAGTAGCACAAAAGCTCATACTGGAGGAGTAATACCTTGAAACAAAGTGATCAACCCCAAGGCTCTAAATGCAATAACTTTAAAGAGTAGTAAACTAATTAACTAACAAACTATGCAATAATCTATATCCAACAACAGCAACGCTAATTATATGTACAATGTAACCCCCCTCCGTAATTATATCCGAAATACGCAATTAAAATGAAATAGAGACCAATAATAATCAAATAACATTTACTAACCCATCACATGATGGGGTTTTCAAAAATACCTTTCGAAATCATTTATAAACTTAGTCTCATATTCACATTTCGAATACAATTACTACGCGAAGATAAATCACATTCATATAAATATCAGAGTGCACAACATAATCATCCCGGCAATCTCAGGTACATACCTTTGCTAAAGATATACAGGGCATAATTGCCCATTACAATTCTTCAAATGGGGATTACACAATCTCATCTCGAATGAGTCATGCACTCCCTCCACGAGCCACTGGCCCTGTCTAAATTGTTGGTAAGGGAGGGTAAGATTCGAGAGAATCTCAGTAGGGAAACATTATCAATATGCAGGCAAGATAAGTGTTTAATGCATGACATGCTTGCATCACATAACTCATGCACACATACAATGACAAATTTATAAGCTCAATGCTTCGAACGATACACATATGGCCATAACATATATTGAAACATAGCTTCAAATCATTCATACATGTTCCACATAATCAAGCAAAGCAATAACATGCATCAATACATTAATACAGTTATCAGAGCATGTAGGAGAGATAAGTTCCCTACCTCCAGTCTTTTCTCCTCAATTTGCGTGCCAGCAACTCGGGGCTTCACATTCGATCCTCAAGCTCCTTCTGGCTTTTCCCCAATATGGTTGAAAAACCCTAACTTTCCTAACCAAGATCTGAGCTTCAACAACCTTGCGAGATTTCTCCTTCCTTCTCTTTATTTTTCTCTCAACTCCTCTCTCCATATTCAGATGTGCAGCACGTCAGAAATGAGAGCTGAAGATGATGAGAAGATGTTTTAATTCCATGCTTATGTCATCTTGCCTTTTGATGATGTCATAATTCCCAAAATTGGCATTTTCGGATTTTCTGGCAGATTTTCTGCCCAATCTTTGAAAAATCATAACTAATTCTAGAAAAATTGAAATGAGGTGATTCCAAAGCCAAATGAAAGATATTTAAGTCCTCTTCATAGAAAAAATATTTTCCATTACTAAAAATCACCACAAAATCCCAGAATTACATAAAACTCATCACTGCCCCAAAACAGAGTTCAGTTTCCATCCCAAACTTTGGACAGTCATATCTCCTAGTTAACAAAATGCAATGGCACAAATGATATGTCCATTTTGAAGCTTGAGATGTGAAATATAAGACTAGAAAGTTTCATAATTTTCTGACATCATTTTCCTGGTAAACACGTCCACACGAGAAGACTGCCCAGACAGAATTCACACTGGACAACATTTCCAGTTTTGCAACCAATGTGTCCAATCCAATTTAAATCAATTCCAATGATTAAATACCACAACATGACACCATTTCCATCACAATACCCCATTCAATTCTTCCCTCTATTCTAAGTCAATTTGGATGTTAATCCATAATTGAACTCAAATACAGGGTTTTGGTGTTGCTCATAACACAAGTGACTACAATCCACTTTATATTCTCTAAAAGGGTACATTAATCACTAACCACATCCACTTTTGTAGTCATTAACCCCTAATCACAATTTGGGATCTTGCTAAACCGGGGCTTAGCAATCCACTAATCTCAGTCTTATTCTCTATCCTCGAGTCTCAAAATTCGGGGTATTACATACAATATATAGAACTAATACAAAAGTATGTCCTACACAAACTACTAAAGACTTTACTCTAGTATACGTTGAAGAAGATGTCCAGCCAAAAAGTCTCTGATCATATTTATGACTTCATATAAGTAGGCATCTTCATTGTCAAAAATCTTCAAATTAGAAAATAAGCTTAGATAAAATAATGAATCAAGTGAATGAATTAATTTGCCATTGAATTACAACACCAAAAATATTATCCTTTGAGAATGAAGAAGCGATTACTTGTTCAAAATCTATCATAATGCCACTCTTAATGATGTTAAACATATAAACTAAGACATAGCATCCACATTCCCAGCCTCCAGGTTGTTGAGGGCACTATAAATCAAAAGCAAATGGTTAAAATCAATAAAGGCATATCTAAAATGATTGCCAATCAAAAGAACTTGATTTGAAACTACGTACATCTGGAAACAACCATTTCAGCTCTTTGCCAACTTTACGAACGCGTAGCCCGCCAGGCACTCTTTATGTCTAGCATGCCCTATCATTAAAATGAAAATCAACAGAAATTAGAATAAGTCATTTAAGTCAAGAATCAAGAAGCAATGAAATACAAAACATAACATACGTGTTGAAGACATTTTTTATTTCTTTGTCTGGACTCAGGGAATCAAACCTGTAAACTACGTGAAACCAAGGATAGAGAACACACAAACTCTAGTGGTAACTATAACAACATATACAGATTAAAATGAAGTTAGATCGCAAGGCAATTATATATTAAATATCTCCAATAGACAAAATTAAAATGCATACCCTTGAACAATCTGTGCTAGATAACAACGATAGTCATTCTCTCCCATTATGAAGCCTGTATAGTGAGTCCTTTTTTGCACAGTATTCCTATCCTTTTTCGTATTTGCAGGACATAAGAATCTATATAAATCAACTCTTTGCATGTCAATGCATATATGATGGAAGGAGCTATAATAGAATTAAAATGACGGATGTATTAGCCAGTGAATATATGAAACCAAAAAACCATTTCACTAAATGAAAGAAAAAATGGGAAATTAAAAACTTACAGGATTGCAAATTTGACCCATCCTGCATCTATCTCCTCCAACTTAATAAACTGTTTAAGGTCATCTTTATCAATTGTGAAGGGATACTCTAATTTCTAGCCCACAATCCCTAGAGGCATATGTAAATTGATCTAGTGAATGCCTTTATAGATATGTTGCAATCGTGCTAAGAAGGGCCACTTTCCTGCTTCTTGCTCGTTCTTTAAGATCATAAAAAAAACATATTGTTAGTAGAATGCCAACAAATCTCAAGCAAAAGTGAGGTTGTTTCATACCATTAGAGGTGTCACCGTTGCTGAGCCAATAAGATATACAGGCCAAAGGATGAAAGATCCTCTCACCTGAGCTACGTGGCAACCTCGTCATCAAGAATAGGGATGGTTGTACATTCTTCCCCCTCTCTAACACATGTCACAGTCACCCTACGTAAATGCTGTGGAATTTGCAGATGATGGTGGGTGGTAGCCTGTGTGTAAACGAGAGCATCTATAACTACACGTAATAGTGGGGCATCCAAAGAGAGGATGGCAGGTTATCCCGGTGCTGGAGTGGGAGAAGGGTCGCCAAGTGATTCCTCCACCGGGTTGTAACTTCTTTTAGTGCTGTGGAAGGTCGGGGATGAATAGGTTTTACACTCGGTAGTTGCCATCTATGATTCAAATATCTTTATCATTTTAACTTGTAACTCAAGCATCTCAGAGCTTGTCAGAAAGGTTAGGCTCAAGCTCTTATGAGATTTCCTGGCGAATCTTGGCCACAAGCTCCCTACTGGGTTTAGCTTGTGATGATAAGAATGTGAGGCTCAGCCAAAATACTTCATGACACAAACTCCCCCTGCCTCCCCTCGAACATGACCGGGGTGATCTACCTTCCCAATCACCATTGACAAGATGTCTATCTATCAACTTGGAGTGAATGAACCTTGGCTACTATGATCTTCTAGTTCATCCTATAGCATAAAAGCTATCGTAAATGAAAATTAAGCACTCTTAATATGAAAAAATTTTGTACTTATCCTCTAACTACTTACAATCATCGCAGCAACCTCAGCAACAGTCGGATTTACGTACCTCCTACCCTTAATCCTCCCTGCTTTGCATTTTTTGTGACGTGGAGGAGGTGGCGGGGCCTAGACCATAATAGTAGGATTTGATATGGCTGCTTCCTTCAATTTCTCCAACTCTTCTACCATCATCTTTCTCTTAAGCTTCCGATATCCACCACAAGACATGTAATGTTGATACTTATTAGCTGGTTGGAGTGGACAGTTCACTTGATGTAATACACTGAATTTTGGGACTTGAGGCTAGAGAATAAGCCTGAAATAAGTGGATTGCTAAGCTCTGATTTAGCAGGATCCTAACTTGTGATTAAGGGATGATGACTCCAAAAGCGGATGTGATTAGTGATAAATGGACCCTTTTGGAGATTATGATATGAACTGTGATACTTATGCGTTGTGAGCAGTGCCAAAACCCAATATTTAAGTTCTATTATGGATTAATATCTAAATTGACTTAACATAGATGGAGGGCGCATATTGTGGCCAAATGGAAAAGTATGATGTGTTTAGTGGTGATTCAAGAGGAATTGCCATAATCAGGGGCAAAACGGTAAAGTTACCGACCAATTGGTCAGTTACCGAAGAGGAAACTAATTGGTAAATTGAAGATCAATAGTTAGGGTTGCTTTGTTGTGAGATTGAGTGGGTGGAATTCCATATGTGTGAGTTCATGTGAGTTCATTGGAATTGGTTTGGAAATTTGGAAAGTAAAGAATTGCAATGTGAGTTTGAATTGTGACTTATGTTGACATGTTGTGATTATTGGTGAAACATGTCAATGGAATGTGAATTTGATTGATTTTGTGTTTCCAATGGATTCCTTGTGAAAATTTATGTGGGAATGATGTTTGGTATGAAAATGGGACCATTGGACGCAAAGATGCAAAATCTGAAATTTTGTCGAGTGAAACTCTGTTCTGGGCAGTCTATTTGTATTGATGTTTTGAGTGGGCAAATGGTCTCTAAAAATTATGAAACCTTCCCATCTTAAATTTCACATTCAAAGTTTCAAAATGGACATATAATATGTGTCATTTCATTTTGTGAACTGAGAGTTATGGTTTTCCAAAGTTTGATGTTAAAACTGGGTGCAAATCTGGTACAGCAAGGGAATTTCGTGTAATTCTGGAATTTTGTGGTGATTTCTGGTAATGGCTCATATTTTTCCTATGAAGAGGACTTAAATAGATTTCAATGGGCTTTGGGATCACCTCATTTCTATTTTTCTAGAATTAGTTATGATTTTTCAAAGTTTGGGCAGAAAATCTGCCAAAAAATCCGAAAATGGGAATTATGACATCATCAAAATAAAAGATGACATCAGCATGGAATTAAGATATTTCCCATCTTCTTCTTCCACCCATTTATGTCACGAGGTTCAGTAGCCAAGGAGAGAGAGAGTGTTGAGAGCTCTTAGAGAGAGAAAGAGGAGATATCTCACAAGGTAAGCTGATTTCTCTGACGATATAGCTCCTAACGCGTATAACCTTGCTCCTAAGCTTCTCTTTCATGTTCTTTAAGGTGTTGGAAGCTCAATTTTCATGGTTAATAAGGGCTAGGGTTTCATCCACTCTTGAGAAAAGCTAGTGGGAGCTTGAGGTAACTTCCAAACTCTTGTGTAGTGACTATTCTGGCTGCTGTGGACAATTTAATCGGTGAAATTTCACCGGATTGTCATTGGTGTCAAAAATGGAAAATGGGTGTGTGGGGCTGTTATGCTGCCCAAATTAGTACTAAATGGTAGTTTTAACCTAATGTAATAGTCAATAAACTGGTTAGGAGTAGAAAAGAACGTGTTTACAGAGCCGAAACCAAAAAACTCCAATTTTTCCCCTATCAACAATTTAGACAGGGCAAGTGGCTCGTGGAGGGAGCTGCTAGGACTCCTTCGAGATGAGAGTTGGTAGTTGGTTATCAATATGAGTTGAGATGACTGTATATGATTCGGTTGAGTATATGGTTAGGAATTCGAGATGAGATTGTGTAATCCCCTGAATCGGATTTTGTATACCCTTTTAATAAAGGTATGAACTCGGGGTTTACCAGGAATTATGTTGTGTACTCTGATATATAATGAATGTGATTTATCTACGAAGTAATTGTATTCGAAGTATGAATATGAGACCCGAGGAATTGGATTTTGAAAGGTGTTTGTGAAAACCCTATCGAGAAGATAGGATTTTAAATGAGTTTTGAATATTGTTGGTCTCTAATTCATTTTAATCGCGTATTTTGGATGTAATTATAGAGGGGCGTTACACTCGAGCAATCTTTTGAGCACTTGAGTGATGACATAAAGTCACCTGAGTCCCATCGAGTGTGGTGGTAGGAAGTAATAACCCGAGAGTAACTAAAATCCAAAAGTGACAAGTGCATTCGAGTACTAGCCTTAGCGCTCGAGTGACCACCCAATACCCGCGAGTGCCTACACGTACTCTTGACAATTTGCATGTGAGTGATAACCCGAGACACACGCCCATAGTGCTACATGTACATGTACTCGAGTGATATCCCATGTACTCGAGTGATAACGCATGCCACCCACAGATAAGGAAGAGCACTCTTGGCTCTCACCTAAAAAGCTCATGAAACACTGGAAATATCATAATGTACTCGAGTAAGACCCTACCTCACTCGAGTGAGGCTTATCAGAAGCCTAAACGCAGCAACTGATATAACTTTCCAGACTTGCCCAATTTGCTTCCAATGGTTCCAAAACTCATACCAAAGTTCATTCCTATCTAAAATGTCATAAGGAACCTATTGGGAACCTCAAAACAACCCAATTCCCATTCAATCAACACATACTCGGTTTTAGCTCACTAGAGTACACAAAACAACTTATGGACAAACTTCCCAATTAATTCCAATGGCACAAAGATATCATCAAGCACTAATTCTATAACCATACATTAGGCAACTCATCATTTTCAAGATGACACCAAAATCAGGGAAAATTCTGTAAGTTTCAAAGCTTAACCAAAAGTCACAACAAATATACCAAAATGTTACAAATACTCACCTCTTCAATTTGCTAAGACCAAATCTTTAATTATCCAACTTCCAAATTTGTTCAAACACCAAAACACCACCTTTCAAAATTCTGAAACCATAGGAATGTAACCCTTGTTACCATGATCAAAATTAATGAAGGACACTTGAACATTCAAAGTCATTTTTAAGGTCAAATAATCACCTTTGTTTTTCTCTTTCTTGCTTAGTTTCAGCAAAAATGGAGGAGAGAAGAGAGAAGATGATGATGAAGAAGATGATCACACATTTTTCCTTTTTTTCCAAGCTCCTAGACGACTTGAAAGAGGAGAAGAGAGAGGGAAAACTTTTGACTCTTTGACTTAATCCCATGGTCGATATAGTTCCATGTGGCTATATCTTATTCTCCCTACCATGAATTCATATAGACTCACATACATAGGATTCCGCCTCTTGCTAGTTCAATCCTAGCCATTGATCTCAAGTTACCTATGAGTTTCCTCTTCGGCAACTGACCAATTGGTCGGTAACATTACTATTTTGCCCCTGATTATCACAATGCTTACTAAATCGTCACCAAGCACATCTTTATATCACAATGCATATCATATACTTCAAAAGTGTTTATTCATTAATAATTACATTACTTTTAAAGTCATTAGCCATTAATTTATATTCAAGATATTACACTAGGTCTATTTCAGTCGATACTTGGACATTTTTCACAAAATCGCCTAAAGTGATTCTCCTAGTGCTCTCACAAAAAATTTTGACAGATTCTTCTTTACTTCATTTCTGTCAAAACCCTTTGATTTCTACCTTTAAAAACCTCCCAGATTACTCAGATTCCTATGCCCTACTCTAGCAATCATCGACCTAGTTTTTCCAAAAAAATTTCAGTTCTCTCAAATCAAAATGGTGAGGACAAAAATATACAATCTTAGCACTCCTTCTGAGGCCTCTGAACCATATCAACCCTCTAATTCACTTTCCTCTCCTCCCACCAAGAAAAGAAAACTCTCACCTAACCAAAAGCAAAGACTCAGCCTCAACCTAAGCCTAAGGTGAAAAGGGTTTTCATTAAGGAACTAATGGCCACAAGAGCTCAATCAAAGAAAAGTATATCTACTGGAAGAGGCAAAGGAATAAAAGAACCCTCTCCTCCTCCTTCTGATTCATCTGATACTCCCATATTTTCTACAAAACCTCTGAAAAACCCCAAGCTTGATAAGGACCTCACCAAAGTCATGGTAGGCCTGCTTGAAGAAGCCTTCAAGTCTAAGGAAGCAAAGAAAGGGCAATCATCCAAGAAGCCATAAGAGAAGGAAGAGGAAATCACATTCCCTCTACAGGGATTCAATATGGGCAAGCTTGAGGAATCTTATAAGTACATGAGTCACTTTGCAAGAATAAATGTGTGCAAGATGCACTATATTGACTACAAGGCTCTCAAGAGGTATTGAAATTCGACTTGAGTTCTTATCTTAATTCCCATATGCCTTGGCTGTCTGTTAAACTCCCATTTTGCACCAAAGCTATGAGGCATTTTCTACTATAACCTTAAACCTATAAATGATCCCATTAGGAAGTCTGTGGAAGAAGAAATGACTTCTAAGGTTAGAGGACAGAGAATTCTAATCTCACCTTCCAGAATAAATACCTGGTTAGGAATAGAGGATCCTCTTAATGATATTTATCCTAATCTTGATTCAAACTAGTGGTTCTCTATCCTAAGACCTGGTGAGATTGTGGGACCCCTCAATTTTAATCTGAGTAATATGAGTGATTTTCACAGGGTCCTATGGTATATTTATTATAGAGCCTTGATGAACAAAACCAATAACTACACTCATTTCATTGAGAGGGACTTTAGAAAATTTGCCTTATTACTCCTCAAAGAACAAAAGGACTTGGGAGAATATATATTTGCTAAGATCAAGCGATATAGGTTTAAAGGGAAACCTACTACTCCAATGCCTTATCCTTAGCTTATATCTCTATTATTGAAGAAGAACAAGATATGGTATTTGGAGAGTAAAGAGCCAATTGTGAGGATAACACCAGTTGGGAGAAATCAAATTGGGAAGTTGAACATTGATATTCCCCTGAAGACTCCTCTAGAAGCAAGTCCAAAGAAGAAGAAGACTGAAACTACAACAAGTCAAATGGATGACAAATTCTTCTGTTCCATCTAACACATCTTCTCCTTCATTCTTTGGCAACTCAATGCAAACTTTCATGGAGAACATTCTGAAGGGTTTCCATATCGACATTGCCAATACCAATACCGAGTTGATAACCCACATGAATGAGAAAATGGGTCAACTTGTGGATAGGATCGATAAGAGGCATGAAGAGATATTGGCTGAGCAACGTGCCCAGGATGAGCTTCTGAGATCAATTGTCGCCAGACTTGATGCTATGGCATCTGGCTCCCCTGCTCCTGGTCCTTCTATGCCCTCATTTATTCCTAAGCCAGTACTAGCCTCTGAACCTGAACCTTATAAACCTAGCCCTTCTAAGCCTATTCCTTCTCCTATTCCTACTGCACATAGACCCTTTAAGATTGGACCTAGTAATCTTCTATTCTCTATGCCTGACCCTGACACATTCGAGCCAATCCGCATCACCACTGATGATCTAGCTCAGCCAATTCAGCCTGAGGCAATACCTTCTCCCATTTCCTCACTTGCATGACTGAGGAGGTGTTTGTGTCTTCATCTGTTGCTATAGAGGAAGTCGAAATTACTTCTCTGATTCCTTACCCATCACCTCAGAATCCTCCAGTGAACCCTCTAGAGGATCTCCAGACACCTCCAGTGAACCTTCTTGAACTTAAACCATTATCTTTAGATTCTTCTAGTTCAGATGGATCACATGAATCTTTAGCATTTCTTGTCACTCCTATCTTAATAGCCAAACCATCTACTCCTCCTCATGATTGATTCCACCCTTGTGGGACTAATGAGTTTTCAATTGTGTATGCAAGGTGAACAAGTAAATAAGAACAAGAACTCAATTTTTTTTCTAGATCATTTTAAAAGATCTTTACTAAGCTATTTCAAAAGAGTTTTCAAGTTTAAATTGAACAAAAGATTTCATATGAAAAGTATTTAAGAAACATATGTTTGAAAACTCAATTTCAAAAACTTTGCTCAAAATCACCAAGTTTTGTCATCCTAAAAAAGGGGGAGAATATTATATTCCATGTGCTTTAATGATAACAAAGATTGGATCAATAATTTAAAAGGATTTGATAACAAAGAAAATAATTTGAACAAAGTAACTAAATGATAGACAAAAGCTTTACTTAAAGTAAGCACTGGAGTAATGAAGAAGAACTGAGACAGAGCATAGAAAAAAATATTATTCGCAGATTTTTTAAAGGTTTACTCGAGGGAGCACTCGAGTAATGTAGGAGAAAATGTTCCAGAAGGGCACTGCCAAAATTTAGAAGAAGTTACTTGAAGGGTCACTCAAGTAATCTGTAAAGTTATATAGATTATTGCTCAAGTAACCACTCGAGTAAAAACATGAGAAAAGGCCTTACTCTAGTAGCCACTCGAGTAACTAGGACAAATACCTTCCAGTAGCTCTCAGTCAAGAATTGACACACTTTACTCTAGTAACCATTTGAGAAAACTATTTACTTGAGGGACCACTCGAGTAATCTGCAGAGTTATTTGAAGTATTACTCGAGGGATCACTCGAGTAATCAAGTAAGCAAAGCACAGGTCTTTTCGGCCAAGAATTTGATGTTGCTCGAGGGAGTAATCGAGTAATCTGCAAACTTATTATAAATTTACTTGAGGGATCACTCGAGTAACCTATGAAGAAAATAAATGCTTACTCAAGGGATCACTCGAGTAACCTTGTTTGCTAGGTATTATTGAAAAGATTAGTTAAAGGCTTAATCGAGTAATAGGGTAAGAAAACATTGACTTCCTCTATGGCTGATTTTTAATGAGATTACTCGAGGAACTTCTCAAGTAATGAGCATGATCACTCGAGTAGCCACTTGAGTAATGAAGTCTAGAAAACATGATTTTAATCCAATGTCTATTGATTCATTTTCTATATGATTAACCCTTCATTGTATTAGTATTCTAAGTACATTTGCAAAGAAACAATGAACATATCATGCTATAGTGGAAAGTCAAATAAAACGTCCGAACACTCACCTATCGCTACCTATCATAAATGGATAGTTTTCAAAATTGAATAACGGTGAATAGTAGCTGCACGACTCTAACTGACATGTTTGAAATACTTCCAACGAACACCATATATCATCTATATATATGGAGCATTCAAAGAACATAACACAACAATTAAGAACAAGCAATCACACATCAATCAATATACTCTTTGTGCTCTATTTTCTTATACTTATTCTTTGTACTTCAATGTTTATACATATACTCTGTAGGAGAGATTTTCATTACAAAACTCAATATTCATTATTAAGACAACTTAAGGTTATGGAACCTTGAGTTGGGGATTTGATTACAATGTGTAAAGGGGAGCGAGTGTCCAGGTGAAGGAACTTACTGTGTATTGAGATGCCAAGAACCCACTAAATCTTAGAAGATATAGTGAAACTCTCAGAGACGTTCTGAGGATTGGACGTAAGTCAAAATGGTTGTGGCTGAACCAGTATAACTCCTAGTATAAACTTCGGTGATATTTCTCCTTACTCTCAATTGCTTTAAATATTCTGTCAATTTGCTTATACGCAATGAAAATTTCTGATATCACCCAATTCACCCCCTTTTGGGTGAAACACTTGCACTAACACTTTTCACATCAATTAACAAGTTATTTTGTGAGAGGGTGAAAAACAAAGCATATTCATACTAGGGTGGTCACACGGGGTATGCAAATATCAGGCAATAGTTGATAGAGAAGCATGGATCAGGATCATATGTTACTATATGGCATGGAATATTGTAGTCTATTGTGAGGCAAAATAAAGAGGGCAACATTGACAATCCTCGTGTGGAAGAGGTGGTCTCAAAATTAACAAGTATTAATTATTTTGATTGAATTATAATTGATTTTTAGATAAAAAGGTATTTAACATTTATTTTGCTATAGGAGATCTTAAGCCAAGAGGTTAAGTGAGGTGAGCTTTCTACATATAAGGATAAAAGGTGCTATGTCCAGACCATAGTGGTCTTCTAAGGGGTGTTGGCTTAGAGTCAACAAGAAAGCTTATTTTGGGAAATAAAAGAAGACAACAAGGTTTTCTAATCAGTAGCTGCAATAATATATAGAGATAGCCAAAATTCTGAAGTAGCATGTTGAAGCACAACAAGCAATCATTTATCAATTCCTGAAAAGGGACACAGTAGCAAAGGAAGAACCATAGCTTATTTTCACATTTTTCATAATGCTTGCGTGCAGTTCAATGGACACATATAAATAGTATCAAAATACTGATAAAAAGGACATGATTATGTTACAGGAATTCCCACAGGGTCTTATACATATTATTTACAGACCTTAAAAAATGAAAAGCCTGTAGATAACCAATATTAGTATTTGAATTGGACCGAAACCTTCAGATGCCAGTAATTATGACTTTGCCCTTCAATCTGTTTCCCTTAGCTGGAATAATTAATTTTTGGGGAAAGGGTAAGTATCGAAGAATCTCAATAGTAACATGTGTTAGAGCAAGCGTTTCACCCAAGAGGGGGGTGAATTAGGTGATACTAAAAATTTCGTTGCAAATATAAAACTTGACGGTGAATATAAAGCAGTAAAGAGTAAGGAGAAATATCACCGAAGTGTACATCGAGAGTTATACTGGTTCGACCACAACCACTTTGACCTACGTCCAGTCCTCAGAGCTTCTCTGAGAGTTTCACTATAATTTCCAAGATTCAGTGGGTTCTTGGTACCTTGGTACAAACAAGTTCCTTCGCCTGGACACTCGCTCCCCCTTACAAGTGGTAATCCAATCCCAACTCAAGGTTCAACAACCTTAAGCTACCTCAATAACAAATATTGAGTTTCAATGAAATATCTCTCTTACAGAGTGAATAAGAATAACTGAAGTACAGAATTACAAGTATGTGTAAAAATAGAGTATTGAGCGTGAACTTGATAATGCGTTCATGTGTGTTCATATTGTCATCTCTGTTTGGATGTTCCCATATATATAGATGTGTTGATAATGACCATTGGAACATTTTCTTCTCCCCCGTTAGAGTGTGCGCAGCCACTATTGACTTTTCCAGATTTTGAAAAATATCCATTTGCGGTAGGTGGCGGTAGGTAGTATTTTAATGTTGCATTTGACTTTCCTTATTTGGTAAGATCTCTTCATTGTTTATCTGTGAATATGCTAAGAATACTAATACAATGAAGGGTTAGTCATATAGGAAACAAATCAATGAACGTTGGAATAATTTCTGAATTCTGGACTTGGATACTCCAATGGTCCTTCGAGTGTTCACTAAGTTTACTCGAGTATCTTCGTGAAAATATTGATAGAAAGCAAGTCTATAAATAAATATCATAATACTCGGGTAGTGCACAGAGTAAAGCAAATTACAAACCTTGGAAATACCTGTTTACTCGAGTACCGCCTTGAGTGAACATCTATTTTCTGTATAGCTTACTCGGGTGGATACTTCAAGTGCATTGTAAATAACTCTACAGATCACTCGATTACTGACTCGAGTAATCTCGTTCAAGTCTTTGACATAGAACAATTTTATACCTGCATACTGGAGTGGTGCCTCGAGTGAAGTATGTTAATAACATTTCAGATTAATCGAGTGTTACCTTCAAGTTTTGTTTACCACAGTGAATTACTTGAGTGGCACCTCGAGTAACATTGACAGGATTGAAATGTAAAGAGCAACATATTTCTTGAAGCAGGGGACTCGAGTACTGACTCGAGTAACATTGGCAGGCTGAGAGCAACTGGAAGTTATTTCCCTGATTACTCGAGTGCTTACTCGAGTAACGTTGGCAGGATTACATGGCCGAGAGCAACTCATTTCCTTATGGCAGGTTACTCGAGTGTTGACTCAAGTAACTCTTCTTTGCATTTCATATCACTCGAGTCGTCCCTCGAGTGATGTATCTGGCCGTGAGTTACTTGTGCTTCTGTGCTCTGGTTACTTCAAGTTTCTGTCTCATTACTTGAGTTCTTACTCAAGTGACCCTTTAGAAATTCTGCCAATGATGAAGTTTCTCAGCTTTTTCTCTTGTCCTTTCTTCATTACTCCAGTGCTTATTTCAAGTGATAATTTGTTCTGTCATTACTTGTTCAAACTTGATTGTTTATCAAATCTTTTTCACATCCATTCTTTGTTATCATCAAAACATGTGAGATCTAACATTCTCCCCCTTTTTGATGATGACAAAACTTGGTGATTTTGAACAAAGTTTTTGAAATTGAGTTCTCAAATAAACACTTCTTGAAATCAATTGTAACTTTGAAATCCTTTTTGAAATAACTTATTAAGTGTCAATTCAAAGTGTTTTGGAAAGTTTTGAAAACATAACATATTCACCTTGCATACATAATAAACTCATTAGTCCCACATTGTAATATAACTTAAAACTTAAATGAACTTGAATTGAAATTGAACTAGAATTGCATTACTTAGTTACAAAGATGAAAAGCTCCCTAAATCCCATGTACACCCATATACCCGAAATAAAAGAAGCTCAGTCAACCACAAAATCACTCAAGCTCTTCTCCCCCTTTTTGTCTTCATCAATTAAGTGAAGAACTGGAAGGTTTGACTGTAGAAATAGGCTTGATAGGAATGACCATGGAGCTATGTGAACCATCTGAACTAGAAGAATCAAAAGAGGAGCTGGAAGATTCTGGTTCAGGAGGTTGAGTGGAGGAATATGAATGTAATATCTTAGAGGGATTAGAGGTGACTGACATACAACAATAGAGGTGGTCTCAACCTCTTCTATGGCACCTGGAGACTGATGACCAAAGGATGAGGAAGAGATCTCCTCTGTATGAGTAGGGGAAGGAATAGGTGTAGGTGTGGGTGCAGGCTGAACTCTGGGTGGTGAATCCTCAATAGTGTTGTGGATAGTATCATTGGTTTCAAGATCATCCACTGAGCATAGAATATCTCTAGGAAGAATAATAGGGATTTTAAGCGTAAAGGGTCTAGGTTCAAAGGGTCTAAACTCTAAAGGTTTGGGAAAGGAGGTCTCAGGGACAGTTGGATCAACCTCAATATGATGATGCTCTGAGGGGATGTTCTCTGGAGGTGAGAATGCATCAGGAACAAATGATGGACCAGTAGAAGGTCTAAGACCCATAAAGTCCAATCTAGCCAGAATAAACCTCAGAGTCTCACCCTAGGCACGCTGCTCTGCTAACATCTCCTAGTGCTTCTTGTCCATCCTCTCAACTAATTCAACCACCTTGTAATTCACATGAGTTACCAGCTCAGCATTTGTGTTGGAGATGTCGATCTGAAAGCTCTTCAACATGTTTTGCATGAAGGTCTGCAGTGAGGCATTGAGGAATGAAGGTGAAGAAGTAGTGGCAGCTGGAGCAGAGGACTGAGTATCATCCATTTTGCTTGTCTTAGTCTCTGTCTTCTTCTTCTTCCTGGGGCCAGACTCCATAGGGCTCTTGAGGGGAATCTTAACATTAAGCTTCCCAATCTGGTTTCTTCCAATTGGAGTAATCCTCTCAATGGGTTCCTTATTCTCCAAATACCATATTTGGGTTTTCTTTAGAATAAGAGAAATGATATGAGGATATGGCATAGGAGTAGTTGCTTTCCCTTCTATTCTGTACCTTTGCATCTCAGAGAAGATGTATTCTCCCAAGTCCTTTTGTTCCTTCATGAGTAGAGAAGCAAACCACCTATAGTCCCGGTCAGAGAAATGGGTGTAGTTATTGGCTTTGTTCACAAGGGATTTAGTGTAAATATACCAAAGAACCCTGTGATGGTCACACATGTCACTTGGTTTAAAGTTAAGAGGACCCACTAGCTCACCAGGTCTAAGGACAGTGAAAATCTGGTTAGGTTCAAGCTTGGAATAGATGTCATCAGGGGGATTTTCTATTCCTAACCAAATATTAATCGTAGAGGGTGAGATAAGGATTTTCTGGCCTCTAACTGTTGTGGTCATTTCTTCCTTTGCAGATGTCCTATTAGGTTCAACTAGGATTTCTAGGTTGTAGTAGAAATGAGTGACTATTTTAGTGCAAAAAGGAAGTTTAATTGACAACCAAGGGATAAAGGGTTCAAGGAAGGGACTTAGGTCATACTTCAATACCTCCTGAAGAATCTTGAGATCCACACTTTGAGTTTTGCATACCTTCCTTCTTGAGAACTGTGTCAGGTACTTTTGAGATTCCTCCAATTTGTTGACATTGAATCCTTTTAGAGGTTTAGTGATTTCTTCTTCTGCCAATTCTAGCTTTTTAGAGGATTGGCCCTTCTCCAATTCTTCAAGGATCCTAGCCATATCTTTGGCAACATTTACATCATACTTTGGCTTTTTGGGAGGTTTTGGAGTAAAAGAGGGAGTGGAAGAATCAGAAGGTGAAGGAGAAGGTGATTTAGTGCTTTTACCTCTCCTAGTTGAGGTGATTTTCTTTGATTGAGCCCTTGTAACCATTAGCTCTTTGATCACAACACCTCTCTCCTTTGGTTTAGGTTGAGGTTTCGGTTGGAAAGCCTTTGATCTTAGAGTGAGCTTTCATCTCTTTTTAGGAGGAGAAAAAAGAGGGTCAGAGGGTTGTCGAGATTCAAAAGAGTCTGTAGGAGTAAGATTCTTGGTTCTAACCATCTTGATTTAGAGAAAAATAGAAATCTCAGAAAACCAGAGTGAGAAGTCGTGAGTTAGGGCAGAAAGATTCTGAGCAAAATAGGAAGTTTTTGGAGCTAAGATTTGATGGGTTATGATGGAAATCAAGCAAGGAAGAGATTGTGAAAACTTTGTGAGAGGACTGGGTGATTCACTCGAGGAGATTTTGTGGAAATGACCGAGTTTGTGACTATTAAAGACCTAGAACCCGAAATTACTCGAGGCCCTACTCGGGTGATTATCAAGTTTACTCGAGTCCCTACTCGAGTGATCATTTAGAAAATTCTAAAATAATTTATTTAAATTGCGTACTTGGCATGAATAATATTGTAATTATTCATGTATGTTCCCTTGATCATTTGATAGCCATTTTAGAACATATTTGAATTGATTCTCATCAAATTTGTGATCTGGACCTGCAGTCACTCAAGGCCTTACTCGAGTAAACTTCAAGTTTACTAAAGGCTTCGCTCGGGTAATCTGTCTTTTCTCCTCTTGACTGTTCATTGCCCACCAAATGAGCCATTTGATTTAAATTCCATGTGACTTGAGACTTCACAGCCAGTTTTTGAAGTCTATTACTCGAGTACCCACTCGAGTAATGTGCCCATTTACTTTAAGTTGTCCCTCAGGTAATGCTGCACTGCCAGACATTACCTGAAGTTGGCACTCCAGTGATGGTATCCTCTGTTAACCTCTATTTTTATTTCTTAAAAACAGAGTTTCAATCTTCCTGCAATACATACTCCGATGCTTAGTTAGTAATCATCAAAACATTATCAAATAACATTATCTAACATTATGAAAAACTGAAATAACTTACAATTCATTGGGATTTACCATTCCCAATTCTCTTCTAATATATAGAAATTGATCTTTTGCAAGAGGTTTGGTGAAGATATCAACTAGTTGAAGATGAGTAGGAATGAATATCACTTTCACATCTTTCTTTTAGACATGATCTCTGATGAAGTGGTGTCCGATATCGATATGCTTGGTTCTAGAATGTTGAACTGGATTCTTTGCCAAGCTTATCATACTACTATTGTCACAATAGATTGGTATTTCTTTGAGATAAATACCAAGATCTTATAGTTGTTGTTTTAGCCATATCACTTGTGCACAACAACTTGAGACTGCAATATATTCAGCTTCCGTTGACGAAAGAGACACTGTATTTTGTTTCTTGTTGAACCATGATACAAGAGATCCTCCAAGAAATTGACCTTATTCGCTGGTGCTCTTTCTGTCTGTCTTGTATCCTCCATAATTAGAATATGAATATGCAACAAGATATTCACTTCTTCCTTTAGGATACCACAAACCCAATTTTGGTGTGTCAGCATGGTATCTGAAGATTCGTTTGACAGTTTCGGCATGTGATTCCTTTGGTGCTTATTGATATCTTGCACATATGCTAACACTGAATTGGATGTTTGGTCTGCTTACCGTGAGATAGAGTAATGATCCAATCATTCCTCTATATTTTGTGATGTTGTAGTCTTTCCCTTTGACATCAGCATCAAGCAATGTAGTTGAGCTCATAGGTGTGTCCGTTCCATTTGCTTCATCCATTCCATACTTCTTCAATAGCTCTTTCAAGTACTTTGTTTGTGATATGAAGATTCCATTCTTTCTTTGTTTGATTTGCAAACCGAGAAAGAAATTCAATTCTCCTATCATTGACATCTCAAACTCTCCCTGCATTATCTCAGAAAATTCCTTACATAGAGATTCATTAGTAGCACCGAAAACAATGTCATCAACATATATTTGAACAATTAAAATATTATCACGTTTTTGTTTTGTAAAAAGTGTTGTATCAACTTTTCCTCGTACAAAACCTTGATCAATAAGAAATTTACTGAGCCTTTCGTACCATGCTCTAGGAGCTTGTTTTAAACCATATAAAGCTTTTCTAAGTTTAAAAACATGGCCAGGTTTGGTTATATCTTCAAAACCATAAGTTTGATCTACATACACTTCTTCCATGAAATAGCCATTTAAGAATGCACTCTTCATGTCCATTTGATAGAGTTTGAAGCCTTTGATGCATGCAAAGGCTAAGAGTACGCGTATAGCTTCCAATCTAGCTACTGGAGCATACGTTTCCTCATAATCAATTCCTTCTTCCTGATTATAGCCTTTAGCCACCAATCTTGCCTTGTTTCTGATAATAATTGCGGATTCATTGAGTTTGTTCTTGAATACCTATTTAGTGCCAATGATTGGATGATCCTTGGGTCGGGGTACCAAATCCCAAACTTGATTTCTTTCAAATTGATTTAGTTCTTCTTGCATTGCTATAACCCAATCATTGTCTGATAGGGCTTCATCAAAGTTATAGGGTTCAATCTCAGAAATGAATGCAGAAAAACTTACTTCATTGAAAATTCTATTTCTAGTTTTGATCCCTTCATTCACACCTCCTATGACTTGATCTAAGGGATGACTTTTATTGCATTTCCAAGCTTTAGGTTGTCCTAGTGGCTGCTCTTCTTCCTTGGTTTCATCAACTTCTGGAATAAGAGATTTAGAAATAGATTGACCATTATCTTGATTTAAAACAACTTCCTACTCTTCATCAATGGTTTTGTCTGAGGATTCGAATTCATCAAATTTAATATGAATGATTCTTCAACAACACATGTTCTTTTATTGAAAACTCTATATGCTTTACTTCGGTTAGAATAACCTAGGAAAATTCCTTCATCAGTTTTAGAATCAAATTTTCCTAAGTTATCTTTACCATTATTATGAATGAAACACTTACAACCGAAGATATGTAGAAGAGCAATGTTTGCCTTCCTTCCTTTATACAGCTCGTATGGTGTCTTTCTGAGTTTTGTTTTAATATAGGCTCTCTATTTGAAATATAGCATGCTGTGCTCATAACATCAGCCCAGAAAACTTGAGACACGTTCTTTTCATTTAACATTACTCTAGCCATTTCAGTTAGCACTCTATTCTTACGCTCCACAACTCCATTTTGTTGAGGTGTCCTTGGAGCAGAGAAATTGTGATCAATGCCATTAGTATCACATTATTCTTTAAAGGCTTGATTTTCAAATTATCCACCATGATCTGTCCTAATACCTACAATGGACATACCTTTCTCATTTTGCACTTTCTTGGCAAAAACAATAAATTCTTCAAAGGTTTCATCCTTTGATGATAGAAAAATAACCCATGTAAATCTGGAGAAGTCATCAATAATGACCAATGAATATAAGTTGCCACCAAGACTCTTTACTCTTGCTGGGCCAACTAAATCCATATGCAATAATTGTAGTGGTCTATTTGTTGAAATCTCATTTTTCAATTTGAAAGATGATTTAGTTTGTTTACCCTTTTGACATGCGTCACAATCATTTTTGAAATTTACTTTGGGTAATCCAATAACTAAATCCTTTTTTAGTAGTTTTCCTAGTTGATGCATGTTGACATGAGCCAATCTCTTATGCCATAGCCAACTTTCATCGGCATTACTCAGAAAACAGTTTTCAGATTCATTTCTACTAATATCTAGAGTATAACAGTTACCTTCCCTTTTTGCTCTGAGCTTTGCCTTGATATTCTTCTTATCAAGTAGTAAGTCTTTCTTGTTGATAATTAGACATTCCTCTGAGTCAAATATTACCCAGTTGTTTTTGTCTACACTTTGACTCACACTCAGCAAGTTATGGCACAATCCTTCGACATAGTATACGTCTTTGACTTGTATGCCTTTGTCATTTTTGATTTCACCAATTCACTGCTATCCTTCCAGTTTGATTTCCTCCAAATTTTACCTTTCCACCTTCTTTAGGTTGCAATCTGGTAAAACTTTCAAAATCACCGGTTATATGTCTAGAGCATCCACTGTCTATGTACCACTTGTTGTTTTTGGATGCTTTAAGACATATCTATAGTTAAATACGATTAAGTCTTAGGTACCCACTTCTTTTTGGGTCCTTTTAGGTTAGTACAAGAAATTTTCGAAACATATGATCCTTTAGGTACCCATTTGTAAGTTCTTATTATTCCTTTCTTCTTATGAATGCATGAAGAGGTATAATGACCTTTTCTATTACAGTAATTACAAAATGCAAAAGGATTTGATGTATGCACAGAATGCTGGAAATAATTCAAATATGACTTACCTCCTGCTTTCTTTCTACCTTTCCTTCTATATGATTTTGGATCATATCCAATACCAGATTGGTCATTTACAAATCGTTGAGCTTTTAAAATCACACTTAGCATCTCACTTCCTTTAGTAAATTTTTCAAGAGTTTTTGTGAGATCAGTGTTTTTCTTTTTCAAAGAAGAGCAATTTTCACAATCCTTTTCTGAACTTTGTTTTTCTTTTTGAAAACAACTAATTCTTTAACTACTTTGATGAATTCAGAATGTAAAGCATTATATTCAGAAAGTAATTCATCATAGGTAGGATTAAAATCATTTACCACTTCTTCTGTTTCTTCTTGAGCAACAAACCATATATTGGCTACTTCTTCTTCATCACTTTCTTCGTCAGAGGAACTATCACCCCATATAGCAGATACGAAGGCCTTCTTTTTGTTGAAGAATTTGACTTTTCTCTTTTTTTCGCTCTTTTGGTTCAGCTCTGGACATTCTGATTTGATATGTCCTAGTTTTCCATATTTGTAACAGATGATATGATCTTTGTTGCTAGTTCCTCCTTTCTGAAAGTGTTTGAATCCTTGACCTCTCTTGTAAAACTTTCTGAATTGTTTTATGATTAGGCCCATTTCATCATCGTCAAACTCCTCATCCTTATCTTGATTTTCTTCTTTTGCTTTTAGTGCTAGGCCTCTCTTTTTCATGTCACCAATGTCATCTAGTTCCCTTTTGAACTTTAGTTTACTTTCATATTTAGAAAGACTTCCAAATAGAGAAGCAGCTGATCTCATTGATTCTCCTTTTGCTTCTTCTATCGCAATGACTTTGGCCTCCCACTCTTTAGAAAGAATATTCAAAATCTTTCGTACTTGGGTATGTTGATCATAGACTTTCCCAAGTGCTTCAAGTTGATTAAGAAGATGAGTATATCTAAGTTGGAATTCAGATATTGACGCACCTGATTTCATTCGAAGTAGATCGAATTCAGTGACCAAGGTATTGATCAGATTCTCCTTTATTCCCAAAGTTCCTTCATGAGCTATTTCCAGAGCTTCCCACATTTCCTTTGCTGTTGGAAGTGTACAAATTCTGAAGTATTCACTTTGACTAAAAGCACTTTGTATCATCAGAATTGCCTTGCTATTGAGAGTGATAAGTTTCTTGTCATTCTCATCATATTCCGCTGGCGTCTTGGGAATTTTCTGAGAATCTACAGTCTGTGTAGGTTGATAGTTTCTACTCTCAATCACATCCCATAGCCCATATTCGGTAGCCTTCACAAATACTCTGAACTTTACTTTCCAGAAAGAGAAGTGTTCGCCACTGAAACCTAAAGGTCTAATGATGGATGCTCCGTCGGGAAGAATTCCTTTACCCATGCTTGCCATTAGATCCTTCTTAGGTTGTTATACCTTAACAATAAGACCTATGCTCTGATACTTAATGTTAGAGCAAGCGTTTCAGCCAAGAGGGGGGTGAATTGGGTGATACTAAAAATTTTGTTGCGAATATAAAACTTGACAGTGAATATAAAGCAGTAAAAAGTAAGGAGAAATATCACCGAAGTGTACACCGGGAGTTATACTGGTTTGGCCACAAGCACTTTGACCTACGTCTAGTCCTCAGAGCTTCTCTGAGAGTTTCACTATAATTTCCAAGATTCAGTGGGTTCTTAGCACCTTGGTACCTTGGTACAGGCAAGTTCCTTCGCCTGGACACTCGCACCCCCTTAGAAGTTGTAATCCAATCCCAACTCAAGGTTCAACAACCTTAAGCTACCTCAATAACAAATATTGAGTTTGAATGAAATATCTCTCTTACAAAGTGAATAAGAATCACTGAAGTACAGAATTACAAGTATGTGTAAAAACAGAGTATTGAGTGTGAACTTGATAATGTATTCGTGTGTATTCATGTTGTCATCTCTGTTTGGATGTTCCCATATATATAGATGTGTTGATAATGACCGTTGGAACATTTTCTTCTCACCCGTTAGAGTGTGCACAGCCACTGTTGACTTTTCCAGATTTTGAAAAATATCCGTTTGTGGTAGGTGGTTGTAGGTAGCATTTGAACGTTGCATTTGACTTTCCTTATTTGGTAAGATCTCTTTATTGTTTATCTATGAATATGCTAAGAATACTAATACAATGAAGGGTTAATCATATAGGAAATAAATCAATGAATGTTGGAATGATTTCTGAATTTCAGGACTTGGATACTCCAGTGGTCCCTCGAGTGTTCACTAAGTTTACTCGAGAGGTTATTCGAGTATCTTCATGAAAATATTGATAGCAAGTCTATAAATGAATATCATAATACTCAGGTAGTGCACAGAGTAAAGCAAATTACAAACCTTGGAAATACCTATTTATTCAAGTACCGCCTCGAGTGAACATCTATTTTCTGCATAGCTTACTTGGGCAGATACTTCAAGGGCATTGTAAATAACTCTGCAGATCACTTGATTACTGACTCGAGTAATCTCGTTCAAGTTTTTGACATAGAACATTTTTATACCTGCATACTGGAGTGGTGCCTCGAGTGAAGTGTGATAATAACATTTCAGATTAATCGAGTGTTACCTTCAAGTTTTGTTTACCACAGTGAATTACTCGAGTACTCGAGTGGCTCCTCGAGTAACATTGGCAGGATTGAAATGCCGAGATCAACATATTTCTTGAAGCAGGGGACTCGAGCAACGTTGGCAGGCCGAGAGCAATTAGAAGTTATTTCCCTGATTACTCGAGTGCTTACTCGAGTAACGTTGGCAGGATTACATGGCTTAGAGGAACTCATTTCCTTATGGCAGGTTACTCGAGTATTGACTCGAGTAACTCTTCTTTTCATTTCATATCACTCAAGTGATATATCTGGCCGTGAGTTAATTGAGGTTCTGTGCTCAGGTTACTTCAAGTTTCTGTCTTATTACTCTAGTTCTTACTCAAGTGACCCTTTAGAAATTTTGCCAGTGATGAAGTTTCTCAGCTTTTTCTCTTGTCCTTTCTTCATTACTCCAGTGCTTACTTCATGTGATAATTTGCTCTGTCATTACTTTGTTCAAACTTGATTGTTTATCAAATCTTTTTCACATCCATTCTTTGTTATCATCAAAACATGTGAGATCTAACAATATGGAATTAATCATATAAAATGCAACAAATAAATTTGCTATACACAATGTAATGCAACATAACAACACAAACAACACAGAATGTGCACATGAGTAAGGGCTACTCCCCTACTCTCTGTAAACCTTGGTTTGGTTCTTGCTCACAACTAGGTAAATATGCTTCCTCGCATAATGCCATATTCGGCAATACAGTGTTCATATTATATAAGATGGCATACACAAAGCATATAAACATTTGTTAGATCTCATGTTTTGATGATAACAAAAGAATGGTTTGAAAAGGAAATGATTAATAAACAAGTTTGAACAAAGTAATGACAGGAACAAGCATCACTTGAAGTAAGCATTGGACTAATGAAGAAAGACCAAGAGAAAATGCTGAAGAACTTGATCAGAAGCAAGTTTACTAAGGCATTACTCGAGGAGCTACTTGAGTAATGAGACAAAACTTGAAGTAACCAGAGACAACTTCCAGTAACCTACCAATGTTACTCGAGTATTTACTCGAGTAATAGTGCAAAAATTTTCAAGGTGCTCTCGCCCTGCCAATGTTACTCGAGGAGCTACTCGAGTAACCAAGTAAAAACTTGGAGTTGCTCTCGGCCTGCCAATGTTACTCGAGGCGCTACTCGAGTAACCATGTGAAAAACTTCCAGTTGCCTTCAAGTTTCCAACGATACTTGAGGAGCTACTCGAGTAACCCTGTTTTTGAAAATGTGGAGCTCTCGGCACTTAGTACTACTGCTAATGTTACTCGAGGAGCTACTCGAGTAATGCACTAAGGTAAGTTAAAACTTGCAGGTAGTACCCCGTTAACTTGATTTCTTTTTATCTCATTTTCCTCAAGTTCTTACTCTAGTATGCAAGTATCTAATGTTGTATGTTAAGTGGATTCCTCGAGTAAGTACCCGAGTATGCAGAAATATTTTCAAGGTAAACCTCAAGTCATTACCAGGGTAAGTCATGCACAAGAAGTACAATTACTCAAGGTGGTACCTGAGTAACCTATGCAAAAATTAGTGCTTTACTCGAGTCCATACCCGAGTAACAAGGTAAGTGCTCTCGGCCTTGAAATCCTGCCAACATTACTGGAGTAGAGCATCGAGTAACCATAAGTTTATTTGAAGGTTTACTAGAGTTGGTACCCGAGTAACTCATAAAGGTATAAGTGCATTACTCGAGTAGGTACCCGAGTAAACAGACATTTCCAAAGGTTTGAAAATTGGTTATTCCATGCACTACCCGAGTATTCTTGTATTTGCTCATTGACTTGAAGTTAATTTAAGATTTCCCGATGATACTCAAGTAAGTACTCGAGTAACCTTCATGTGATACTCGAGGAGCTACTCGAGTAACCCTGTTTCTGAAAATATGGAGCTCTCGGCACTTAGTACTACTGCTAATGTTACTCGAGGAGCTACTCGAGTAACGCACTAAGGTAAGTTAAAACTTGAAGGTAGTACCCCATTAACTTGATTTCTTTTTATCTCATTTTCCTCAAGTTCTTACTCTAGTATGCAAGTATCTAATGTTGTATGTTAAGTGGATTCCTCGAGTAAGTACCCGAGTATGCAGAAATATTTTCAAGGTAAACCTCAAGTCATTACCAGGGTAAGTCATGCACAAGAAGTACAATTACTCAAGGTGGTACCTGAGTAACCTATGCAAAAATTAGTGCTTTACTCGGGTCCATACCCGAGTAACAAGGTAAGTGCTCTCGGCCTTGAAATCCTGCCAACATTACTGGAGTAGAGCATCGAGTAACCACAAGTTTATTTGAAGGTTTACTAGAGTTGGTACCCGAGTAACTCATAAAGGTATAAGTGCATTACTCGAGTAGGTACCCGAGTAAACAGACATTTCCAAAGGTTTGAAAATTGGTTATTCCATGCACTACCCGAGTATTCTTGTATTTGCTCATTGACTTGAAGTTAATTTAAGATTTCCCGATGATACTCAAGTAAGTACTCGAGTAACCTTCATGTGATACTCGAGTAGCTACTCGAGTAAGCAGACCCAGAAAGTTTGAAATCATTTCAACGGTCATTGTTCTGTTTCCTATTTGATTTACTTTTCATTCTATTAGTGTACTTAGCATTTCAACAGGTAAACAATGAAGAGATCTTACCAAATAAGGAAAGTCAAAAGCAATGCTCAAATGTCACCGACCGTCACCTACCATAACATATGTTTTTCAAAAAACTGGAAAAGTCAATAATGGCTGCACACGCTCCAACGGACATGAAGAAATATGTTCCAGCAATCATTACCAGTGTATCTATATATATATGTGGACATCTGAACAGACAAGAACATACTTACGAACGTATCATCAAGTTCATTACTCTATTTTCCATTGTACTTGTGATTCTATGCTTCAGTGATTCTTATTTACTCTGTAAGAGAGATATTTCATTCAAACTCAATATTTGTTATTGAGGTAACTTAAGGTTGTGGAACCTTGAGTTGGGATTGAATTACAACTTGTAAGGGGGAGCGAGTGTCCAGGTGTAGGAACTTGCTTGTACTGAGGTGTCAAGAACCCACTGAATCTTGGAAGTTATAGTGAAACTCTCAGAAAAGCTCTGAGGACTGGAAGTAGGTCAAAGTGGTTGTGGCCGAACCAGTATAAATCCTGGTGTACACTTCGGTGATATTTCTCCTTACTCTTTCCTATTTTAATTCCAACGTCAAATTTTATATTTACGACGAAATTTTAAGGTCACCCAATTCACCCCCCCTCTTGGGTGAAACGCTTGCTCTAACAACATTCACATAGTTTATGAAAGATAGAGTTACTACTTGGAATTGCCCTTTCTTGCTCTACTATATATTCAGTACCTTTAATCCGACTTAGGCTATTGATATGCCCTAAAATTCCAAATATACAATAAATTAGTTATTACTCATTCATGTATTATTTCAAACTCATTGTGTTGGATATCTTTGCTTAAAACCATGAAATTACCAAAATGCCCTTAGGGAACCTGGTTTACGCCTCTTTATACCCAATCTAACTATACGTTACCAAAAATTATGACCCAGGCTAATCATACATAATCTCACATGTAGAATCCATTTTTTACCTCAGATTTGTCAAAATCATGCACAAATTATAGAACTACCCTTGGCAACCATGAACTTTGGGTTTTAGGGGTAAAATTGTCATTTCACACCTTAAAACCTTTACACTTCACAATTCACATGTACCTTACACAATTTTCCGTTCTAAACACAATGGGATCATCAAAAACACCAAAATCTAGTCCAAACACTACCAAATCATGTCTAAACAAAATCTAAAATTAATTAGGAAAAATTGGGAATTCATGTTGTATTCCATAAAACACCTTCTTTTCATGCCTAATCACTTGTTTAACCACTTAAACACCTTTTGAACATGATTAATGGAAAATTGGGCAGCACTTCCCCTTAGGGTTTGTGTTTCCCAAAATTACAAAATCATGGAAACAAAGCCAACAACCAACTAAAACACCAACAACAAGCACAAATCATCAAGATAAGACAAGCTTTCAAGCTTACCTTGATTTCATCATCTTTCTCTCTCTAAAGCGCCACCTCTTTCTCCTTCTTTCCTCTTGATTTTGCTTGCTACATATGTGTTTCAAGAAGGATTAGAGATTAGAAGAGGTGTACAAGAGGTTGAAAGCAAGAACAAGTGAATTTCAACAATCAAACTCACCTTATTGCCTCTTGAATCCTTGCTCTTCTCTTTGTCTCTCTATTTTCATATGAGCACTCTCTCTCTCTCTCTCTCTCTCTCTCTCTCGGCTGCTATGTTTGGACAAAAATATGAACAAAGGAAAGATGAAAAAGCTCTTGACTATTAATATTTAGTTGTTATTAAACACATGCCATTTACTTTTTATCATCATCTTTTCACTTTCTCATTTAACTTGGATGAAATATTGGCCTTTGGAAGAGTTAAAAATGCTTCTTGAGATATCCAAATGTTAACTCTTCAATATTACTTTTAAGTTGCCTACAATTTTTGACTTTTTAAACTTTCACCTTTTTGCTTGGTTTAATTACTTCTATCAACATCCATTTCCATTTCGATATGAGTGGAGTAATAAAGACCAAATTCTATAGGCATACAGAAAAACTACAAATATACTGATAAAACCATTTGTTTACATACAGTAATCAATTGTGCAGAATATGATAATATTTATAGATTTGTACAAAATTATCCAAAAATTCAACCACATATATATAACCACTAGCCTTATCTTGGGATCCACACCATATTTCTCCATGTCTACCAACTTGCCTTTGGATCTACTGGCTCCCACTGGCACATTATCATTTTTGAAAAATAATGAGATTATGAGGAATCCCAGTAGTAACATATAGCCAAACATAAAATGTGAGAATTAAATATGTAATGCTCCTTATAAGGTAAAATGAAAATTCATAATAATACATGTTTGTACACAAAACTCAAGGCCAACTCGCTGTTTGGATCCCCTACATGTACCTTACCTGGGCCCCTAACCACAACTAGGTAATGTACCCCAGGTGTACCTCAGCTGGGTACCAACCATAGCTAGGTAACATACCTGAGGCATCGTGTTCATATCACAAAATACAGCAACATACAACAGATCAACAATCATATAATGTATGAGAGATTATAGTTACTACCTTAGCCCTTTACGCCTTAAACTTATGCCTCGTAATGCGTGCCAGTAAATAGGCTCTCAACTTATACCTAAAATGTCAAATGTACAAGAATTAGGTAAAACCCATTCATGTTGTATTTTAAGGACTTCCATAGAGTTTTTAGTGGTCATATGAGCCTTCAGTGAAAATTTACCAAAATGTCCCCGCGGACCGACTAGGTCGCACTTTTCCTAAAATTCTAACCTAGGTTTTCCTAATATATTTTTGCCTAAGGAATCCAATTCCAGACTCAAAATTACCAAATTCACTGCCAAAGGACTAGAATGCCCTTAGCAACTCCTAATTTAGGGTTTCAAGGGCATTTTGATAATTATGCTTTTTAGGGCTTTTTTGAAAAATTGTTTAATTGTAACCCCACCTAATTTTCCCTCCTGAACACAATGGAATCATCAGATTATCAAAAATCTAACCCTATCCCCTTGGTACAGACCTAGCCAAAACTTATACATTATCCAAGAAAAATTGGTGTTTTTGAATTCCGACTCTACAAACTTGCTCCTTTCTCTTCTAATCACTTTATTAACTATTTAATTACGTTTTAACTTCCATTTAGACTCAGTATGTGCAACATAACATTTAGAACACAACTTTTTCCAAATTTACAATGAGATTAGATCTAGCAGAGATTCACTATTTAAATTACTCAGAGCAGCCTGAACAACCAATATTTGAAGTTTAGGAAGTTACCTTTTCTTCCTTCTAGCTTTCCTCTTATGTCCAAAACCCTAACTCCCTTTAACATTGAATTTTTGCTTCAAAAATGTTAAATAACATAAAAGAGAAGCTTAGGAGAAGGATTATACACATTAGGAGCCAATTCAGTGAAGAAATCACCTACCTTTGTAAGCTTTTCTTCTCCTTCTCTCTCTAGGATCAACACAACTTTCTCTCTCCTTTTTTAGCTCAAGGGCATCGGTTTTGGCTGATGGAGTAAGAGGATGATGTTTTATATTATTGTTCCTTATTTTACTTTAATTATCTAATTTCCAAAATTCTAAAAATTGGACTTTATGTATATAAACCCTTAGCTTTATGTGACCATGTCATTAAGCCCAATTAACATACAACTAATATTTTTTGTTGCGTGGCCAGATCATCTGATTGTCATACCATATAAGACAAAAAATAGATACCATTGTCTTTTAACTTGCTAATAAAGTTTATAATAACTATTTTACTAACTTTCCAACTTGTTTAGGGGAAGAGGAAGAAGAGCAATATAGGAGCTCATTCTAGCCATGGTTCAGTGTCTTGTGCATCGAATAAGTTGAATGAGCCTGAGCCACCTATTCTACCAGTTTCTATGCAATATTGAAGAGTTCTTGAGCAACATGTTGTCATAGTCATTGAATCAGATGAACTATGAGAAGTCTACAACAAAGAAGTTTTTTTAAGCAAGATGTTGATAGGGATGATGGCATATGTACTACCCAAAATTTATTCATAAGCTAAATGTCTAGAAAAGAAAGTATAAATAGTACTTAAAGAGCTTGACATATGAACTACAACCATCCCATTTGAAAATTCCTTGACAAAGTTATGAATTTTCAAAGTGAAGCGACAATTTTGCCAGTTTAGGCTTGTCATGCAAAATTAAGATACTTAGTGTGATTTGTAATAAGTTTAATTTCCAAGGGTAGAGTTAAGTAGTTGGAGCTAGTGTAGACACATTAAATACCCATATGGCATAATGCACTAGTCTTAAAGATAACCAACCCAAGTATCTTGAATATTCAAAGAACTGGGATAAGTAATAACTTGTCCCCTCATGAATTCTAACTTATAGGATTCGATCTTTGCCCAGGACAACTAAGAGACTAGTAACCAAGTCTAGACATTGGAAAGGCTATGAGGTAGTAACTCTTTCCCTCACATACTATGTATTATTCTGCATGTATATCCTTACCATCATGAATTTTTGTGATATTAATACGCATTGGACTGTGAAGCCCAATAAGCATTTAGATTGTGAAAGGCGGAAGCCCATTGCGGTAAGACCTATTAGACCAGTGTATCCTTAGGTTGTAAGTCTAAAATAACAAGCACTATGGGAACGAACTAGTGGGCCCTATGAATGTTGCTGAATGTATTATGTGTTGCTGAAATAATGGTTTGATGGGCATGCTTTGAAAACCTACATTTTATATGAGTGATTGTTATTGCTACTGAGATTCTCATGAATCTCACCCCTTTTAACTAACTAGTATAAAGGAAGGGCAAGTGACTCAAAAGGCAAGCAGGTAATCACAGACAATTAAAGCTTGCAGAAAATTGACTCATATTTTGTTAGTTATCTATTTATAAATTGTATATGATGTATATAACTATAGACTAATAGTAATAGTAGTGATGGTAGCCTCATAAATGATTAGTATGCTAATTCTACTTATTAATGTGATAACTGAAATAGAATAGAGCATCCGTATGCTAGAGACTAAACAACTAACGCATGACACATAAGTCATGAGCAAAGAAGTGCTAGAATTCTATGATAAAAAGAGCTAAGAATCGATGAGTTATATGATGTGCTGAACAATTATTAAACTTTTTTGGAAAGTTTTAAATTTCTTAGAAAAACACATTCAATTCAAGGTTCGAGCCCTGCTTTGAGGTTAGGATTTATAAATTTTTTCAACAGTATGTTTGACCAGGACTAAATCTTGGCCTAGCTATTCAATACACTATGCATTCAAACTCATCTGATAGCTATGACCCTTATGATTTGGGTATCTATTGTTGTCACATTAGGTTATAAAACATGTCTCTACTCTTTAGACCTATACTTGTCACAATTTACATCAAATGCCATAAATTCATAGGTCGACTCTAATCTGTCAGATTTCATTGGTCAACTTTGAAAATCATAACTTAATCTAGAAAATTCCAAATGGGATGGTTCTAGTTCATATGTAAAGCTCTTTAAGTACTATTTATATTTTCTTTATGGGACATTTAGCCCTTGAATAAATTTTGCGATATTACAATTCTCCCCCCGTAAAATAAATTTTCTCCTCAAAATTTTGAATGTTTTATAAAATTAACTGTACCTTAGGGGATCACTTCTAGTTACATAGTCTATCCATATGCCATTGGTCCAATTCTTGACAATATTTCAAAAGGACTA
This sequence comes from Inga leiocalycina, assembly GCA_963242795.1. Taxonomy (NCBI): domain Eukaryota; kingdom Viridiplantae; phylum Streptophyta; class Magnoliopsida; order Fabales; family Fabaceae; genus Inga; species Inga leiocalycina. The sequence goes on from OY725332.1 coordinate 35,841,414, forward strand.
ATGTATCTAGGGCTCAATATCTTTCTTTCCAACGCCTTACCAACACCTCAAATTCCAGAGGTCTTCTCGTTCAATCATATTCTTGATAAACCTTGCTCATCTATCCTACGTCTGAGCTTATTCAATTTAAGCTCTCAGATCTCTTTCCTCTCAGATCTCTTTCTAATAGTTTTTGTCCCAATATTATGATGACATTTTAGATCAGTTTTATGGTTCCCTTGTATTCTTGAGAATCAAGTTTTGGACTAGCCAATACACGCTATATTTGTGAATTTTGTGAACTGAATTTTTGATAGCCTTTAGACTAGTTTATATGGTCATTTTTTAGCTATATTGTTTTCTAAGAAGGGTTCTCAGTGGATCCCAAAATAGTGGAAGCAATACTAAACTAGAAGAGGCTAAAAACTGTTGCAAAGATAACAGATTTCTAGGTCTTGCTAGATTTATTCAGAATTTTTCCTGAATCGCCTTGCCATTGATAAAGCTCACATGAAAGAGTTAATTGTTTAAGTAGGATGATGTTTATGAGAGGAGCTTCATAGAGTTGAAGAAAAGGTTGACACTTACACCAGTGTGGATTATCCTATATCCTAATACAACTTGTGTGTTGTACAGTGAAGCACTTATGTGGTCTCAATGATATTTGTAAGGATTGGTAAGTGCCTAAATGTAGCAAGCAGAGTGGTGACGTATGCATCTCAATAGTTGAAGCCTCACAGGATGAATTACCCCATATATATTTAGAGTTAACGCAACTGTGTTTACTTTGAGTTGAAAAGTGGTGCAGGTGGTAGTCATGATAATACAGGAATAGGCTCGACGAGATAGAGAAAGTCAAGTAACTCTTATTCTCATATATAATGTACTAGTTCTATATGTATTCGTTTATTGAATATACAGAATTGTTTTCGGAAGCCCTAAGACCTACTGGACTAATGTGTCCTTAGGATGGTAGATGCATTCAAATGTATACTGGGTTGTATCCCAAAGTAGGTTGTAAGACTTAATACATGTACTAGGTTGTAGCTTAAAGCAAGTTGTAAGACCTGATATGCCAGTATGTCCTATAATTGTCGAATGCATATTATTGGATGGTTTATTTTGCATGCTTTGGGAACATTGCATAAGTATATGAATGGCTTGAGTAGCAAGAGGTGGAGCCTGAACATTTTTAGAGTACATAGTAGATTTTTTGTCCTGAGGTTATGTATTGACAATAGAAAGTTGATTAAGGTGGCCATCAAGAATAGATACTAGACTAGCGTGGAAGTGAAATTACAAAATTGTTAGTTGTTGAGCTGAGGGTTTGGTTTGGCCAGGTCCATGGTAAAAGGAAGGAGTGTGATTTTGATGAATTTGAGGTCACCAAAGGATTCTACACAAAATATTGCAAGGAAATAGCCTATGGTTATGAATTTTGGATAATTGTAATTAAAATCTTAAAATTAGAAATTAAGCATAATGCTGGCAGATTGAGGCTTTTAGGAGACAAACTACTTGTGATGTCTTTTTGAATAGATGAATCTTATCAAATGGTCATGACATTAATAGTAGACGTCCTAAGCTTTAATTTGATATATAATATATATCATTTAGATTAGTACATTATGAGATATGATTTATTAAAGTTAGGCATTGAATCTGAAATGATTTTTATGGCAGTGAAGATTAATCGAGGTTTCTGGAATTGTGAGCATATAATTAGCAGGAGTTACTTTTCCTTTAAAATAGACTTAAAGAGTGTCACATGGGACTTTGAACCACCTCTATTGGAAATTCCTAAACAAAGTTATGAATTTTCAAAGTGAGATGACAATTCTGACAGCTTAAGCTTGTCATGTGAAATTAAGATACTTAGTATGAATTGTAATAAGTTTGATTTCTAAGGGTAGAGTTAAGTACTTGGGGCTAATGTAGACATATTAATTACCCACATGGCATAATGCACTACTCTTAAAGATAACAAACCCAAGTATCTTAAGTTATTAAAAACTTGGGATAAGTAATAACTTGTCCACTTGTAAATTTTAACTTATAGAATTTGATCTTTGCTCGGACAATAAAGAGACTGGTAAGAAAGTCTGGACATTGGAAAGGCTACCAAGTAGTAACTCTTTTCCTCACATTCTATGTATTGTTGTGCATGTATATCTTTACTATCATGAATGCTTATGATATGAATACTTGTTGAGCTGTGTGGCCCAATAAGAATTTAGCTTATGAAGGGCAGAAGCATATGGTGGTAAGACCTATTAGACCAACATGTCTTTGGGCTACCAGTTCAAAATACCAAGGGCTGTGGTAACAAACTAGTGGGTTCCAGTGTAACATCCTGAATTTAGGCCTAAAAGCTTAAGAATAAGCTTGAATCAAGCAGACAGCTAAGCTCAGACTTAGTTCTGCATGTATGTGTTTACCATCAAGTGTATTGTGTTATGAATATACAGTAGGCAGTAAGACCTATTAGGCTAGTCCATCCTTAAGATGTAAGACTTGATATTCAATTAGAGTAGGGTTATAAGACCTACTGTGCAATCCAAATTTGAGATTCCCGGAATTGACTTGTGTATGAGATTTCAGGCAGTGACTCGATGCATGAGATTCCAAGTAGTGACTCGATGCATGAGATTCTGTGTAATGACACAATGCATGAGATTCCACATAATGTCCCGAAGAGGTTGTAAACCTTGAGAATGATAGGATAGTTAGTCCCAAGGCAGTAAGACCTATAAGTACAGGATGCATAAGTTGTTACCCTGCGTGAAAGTATAGGGAGCTACCCTAACTGCATGACTTGAGCTAGGTAGGCTTAAGGTAGAAAACCCTTAAGTGTACCTTGTTTGTGGACTTACCTTTGGCTATAAGACCTAATGAATATCCTGTGGCAAATGGGTAAAGACATGAGCCCATAAGTCCCGATGTGCCTATAGCATAGGGGTGATTCCCTAGGCAATAAGACCTTGTAGGCTACCTGGATAGTAGATGACAAATAATATGTCCTATGATTACCCAGTAGACTGTGTCCCGTGATTACTAAATGCTGAATACTGAATGACTGATTATTATTAGATGGTTTATTTTGCATCTTCATAAATATTTCATAAGTATACGATTAGCTTGAGTTGGCAAGATTTAGAGCCTGAGGTATATTTAGAATACCTAGTGGACTGTGTGTCCTATGGTAGCTATTCTCTATATGTATTTAGCAAAGATGATGGACTGTGTGTCCCATCCACTGTATGTCCTAAGGCTAATAGGCCCAATAGACTAGTATGTCCTTAGGCCGACAAAATGTTATGTAGTTAAGAATTGTGACAAGTAGAGGCTCAAGGCTATAAAGCCCAATGTGTAAGTTTGCATGAGGCAGAGGCCCTGGTTAATAAGACATATGTTGCCTAGCACAATGAGATTAGACCATTTTGTCTAGAGTATGCTTTAAGCTAGTAGAGCATTCAAAAAATACCAACTTGTAGCCGGGGAAGTAAGACTTGTAATTGCGTGCAGCATAAGGCAGTGTCCTTGGGAAGTAAGACTAAAACACCCAACTCTGCAGGAATGAAATAGGCAGTAAAGTTGGAATGATATGGGCAGTAAGGCCAAAGTATACCAGGCAATGACCCGAAGAGGCAGTGAGGACTGTATAACCAAGCATTTTTGTGATGGACCAGTGGGTCCTGTGTTGAATCTACGCTACATACTATGTACTGAATGAATATGTTATGTTGTATGATGATTGATGAATACTATCGAAGATCTTTAATGATATGATGATTTGTGTTGCGTACTTAGCGAGCATGTATAAAGAAAGAGATAGGCTGAGTAAAGAAAGGGATAGACTAAGTGTCAAGAGTTGATTCTCCAAGGTATAGTCAAAGTTATATGATGTTCAAAATATGGAGAATGAAATTTATTGAATGGGGAGAGAATTGTAATATCCCAAATTTTGGCCCTAAAGGCCTAAGAATAAGCCTGAATCAAGCAGATTGCTAAGCCTAAGTTGGCAAGAGCCATAAGAATGTGTGAGAAATAGAATGACTTCTAGGGACTAATTGACTATATGATTCGGCCCTCGGGGTAGTGAATAAGTCTCTAGATTATAAGGGCTCAGTTTGCATAACTAGTCAGATAAAATATGCTAATGTGTGAGTGCACATGGTGTTTTCAGGGTGCACATGTGTACCTTGTGTTTTTTGAGAAGACACTAGTACATGGCGCTATTTTAATGGCACAATAAGGGTATATGTGGCGCCATGTGGGGTCCAAAACCTTGCATTGATGTTTTCCAAGATACACTGGTATATGCTCAATAATTTCCCGAGTCATAGGCCATGTAGCGCCTTTTAGGAAAAAGAGACAATTGGCTCAATTTGATTGGCTTTTCATAAAGTAACTTTATAAAGCAAATCTTGCTTTTGTGGCGACTCTACAAGAATTGCCACATGTCCCTCATCATTATTCTTACTTTTTGACTTTTGTGTTGGCCTTCTTATGAGGCACCACCTAACACCTTTGTAAGGGGAATCCACCTGTCTCCAGTCCTATCATATACTTGACTTGCCCAAACACCAAATACGGAGGCTAAAGAAAATCATCTGAGTTCTTTTTACCTGACCAGCTAGGATGGCCAAGAAGAGACAATAAAGAGAATGATTATAGCTTGAGACATGTCCTAGTCCCTAGCATTTTTCAAGCAGGTCAAGTGATTTTCCCGATGGTTAGGTTGGCTAAGTCAAAGGAAAGGAGCATTGAGCACCCTGGGATATTTTAGCACATGACACATGTCATTCTAAGACTAATCAAACTTCTCTCCTCCCCTTATTAAATTTGGCTAGTCCATAAGAAAAGCAAGAAAAATAGATCATGAGAAAAGAGAAGACGAGAGAAGGTAGAGAAACTTGAGAATCCTAAGTGTTCCAGAGCCAATTTCACCTCCAAAATTGCTTTTATAGCTCCCGGAGTCTCCTCTAATATTTTTCCTCTCAGTGAGACAACATTACTTTTGTTTCAGATTCTTGAGAAGAGGAGTTTGGTGCTACCTAAAAAGTAGAGGTGCTATTGGAATCAAGAACGGACTATGGCACCAGTTACAAGTAAGCTCAAGCTTTGATTTGAGCATGATATCTTATAGTTAAAGTTGCAAATTCACCTTATTTGACCTTAAGATGACTTTTGGCTAGACCGTAAAATTAAGGAAGGAATGTGATTTGGTTAAGTTTGATGCTTCCAATGAGTTTATAATAAAAAACTATGTGGAATGAGGGAAAGAAACCAGTCCTGGAAGCATCAGAATATAAAACAGAATTTTGGTCCAAGAACCCCTAAGTTTCGGCCAGACCTGGTTAATAGGGAAAGAATATGATTTTGATGATTTTGAGGTTAGAAATGGATTCTACACATGGATTGTGCTGCTAGATTTATTTTCTGGAAGTCAGACTGCTTCAAGGTTAATTTCGAACAATTAAACTTTGTCCAATTACTATGATATTTTCCAGATTATTATTAGACTCTACAAGCTTTCAATTGATATATAGAATGCATGATTTAGAGCTATAGATTATAAGTTATGTACTATTGAAGTTGATGTATCAAATCTGGAATGAATTTTGGACCAGTTGCGTTGGTCGAGGATTCCTAGAATTTAGCCCTGTAATTGGTAAAGGCTAATATTTTTCCTTTATAAAGGACTTAAAGAGCTATGAATAGGACTTTGAACCACCTTATTTAGAGTCCTAGATATTAAGTTATGAATTTCCAAAGTTGACCCAAGAAATCTGGTAGATTAGGGATTGACATCTGAAATTCCAGCATTAGAGGGAAATTGTGACAAGTGAGATCATAAGAATTAGAGGCATGATCTAGGGGCTAATGTGTCTTCCATTGGATTCCCCAATAGCTTGTTTTCATGGCTCTAATAGTGTGGTTATGTATCTAAGGCCATAAGATGTCAAGGAAGAAGAAATGGAAGGCTTTGCAAGATGCTACAATGGTTGGAAGAAAGGGGGCAAGAGAAGGACTGAGAAAAAAAGTAGTAAAACTTTCCTGACTTGCGTGTTCTTGATAAGTATGCTTATGTATTGATGTGTTTAATTTCTTTGATAAATGGTATGGAGCATATATAAATGATTGAAGCTCTGGTTTTACTTATGCTATGACTATAGGTGTAATGTGTAAAGCATTGAGCATGTAAGTATGTCATTATGCTAGCATGAATTTATATAAGCAAGAATGTCATGCATTACTTTTGAATCCTGTATGCATAGTTAGTAAAGTTTACTACTAAGATTCCCTCGAATCTCATCTCCCTCACCCAACCATATAGGTGCGTTGAGCACTGAAGAGGAATGCATGAAGACATGCAAGAGGAAGATGCAATAGTAGATTGAAGGTTGAAATGTGTCAAACAGTTTATCTATTAAACTGAGGTTCTTGGTAGCCCATGTGGCTACACAGGTTGTGTATATTTGTATATGAATTAACTAAAAATGAGTAGAGAAATACCCGATAATCATTAAAGGAATTAATAAATGATGAGTCACAAGGAAGTTATGAACCACTTTATGATTGTTTTTGAAAATTTTCAAATTATCCAGAAAAACTCATTTAATTACAGGTTCTAACCCTGTGATAGAGTTGGGAATTGAAAGAAATTTATAAAGGAATAGCACTTAGTAGTTCAAATTTGCTGTGTAAAACTCATCAGATCAATAACAAAAATAAGGTATTACATTTGTAGGGTATTAGAGCAATGATTCTGGCACTAGGCTAATGATCTCTGCTGCTGTGAATAGGTATACTGATACCTTGCTAATGACCCTGTGACTAAAATGAGTTATAGGAGATAGACAAACCCAAAGAGGCAGGTTTTTTTGTCTGTTAACCAGCCTATCAAAGGATGGGCAAAGCTGTATATAGAGAAGGAAGTAGAGCAACAAAGATGTATATGTTAGGATTAGTAGGTACAACGAAAAATTAGAATTCAAAAAGTTTTCAATCCCTACTGTGGATCTGTCAATGGTGTTTAAATCGAGTAGTAGAGAAAAGCATCTTTCTTATGCGTTCAGTCTTCCTTTTTGATGTCAAGGAGCTAACAACTCATATCAACTCCCACTACTGGTATCCACACGAATAAGAATCAAACACGAACAGCATAATAGCGCCACCAACATCCCTCTCTAGAGTTTTACTTTCTCACAGCTCTCCATCTATCTTTTCATTCCTATTAGAAAACCCTAACTCACCCTTTGAATAACTAGTTAGAGCTTTCTATTTTATGATGGATATTGAATTTTTAAAATTAATCTTAATTAATTTCAAAATCCATATCATATTAATTAACACTTAATTGTCTTTTGATAAGCAAATTAATTAAATATGGTTTAATTAAATCAGTCCAACAGTTTTAATTTAACTTATTTATTTAAAATGAATAAAGAGCCAATGGAAATAGATTTAATTTATCTTTATAAATTAAATCCAAGATATTATATCTTTATCACGTTAGTTATTAAAATTAATTTATTAGATAAAACAAAATTCAAAGCTAAGACAATATAATAATATTATCATATAATATATATATATATATGTTCGTCCACCCTAGATTAATCATTACATTCATTAAATCTAGACATATTTGAGATTCAATGAATCTGGACATTATAGCTCATGTTGCGCTATTTTTGTGTGCGACCATGTAGGCCCATATGAAGTTGGCAGTAGGCCAATGACTATACTAACCCATAAGATGTTAGCGGCCTCTAGTAAGACATTACAACTACCTAGTTTATATGAGGATTGATAAACAAATGCAACTTGTCATACAACCATATCATTTCCCTTTTGTTACACAATATTTCAATCAAGGATGAGACATGGAGAATGTCATCCTCCTATTCTTGACTATTACTTTCTCAATACCTGAGTAGTCTAATTATAGAAATGGAAAATCCTTTCCATCATAGTAAGGCCATACATTTCTCAGACTCACTCACCGAGGGACCTAGTAATATCTCTCTACTAATGTGAGGGACAAATTCCATCTTGACCATTCATATTCCTCTACATGAAATCCACCAAGCCCGAATATAGTCTTTATCATCACCCGATCAAAGGTGACTTTTGACTAGGTCAAAGCTGAGCAACCCTCATGTAGGAATTCATGATGATCTTAGGTCAAAAAGGCATAGTAATGTTGTTATACATGAGACAAGCTTATAGCTTGATCTATACAGCTTTCTCATAGCGGGTTGGTCCAACACCTAGTATCTTACGAGTGCTTAAGACTTTGATTCATATATCTATACCTCTTCAAAGTCATACTAGTCTTATTTCATCTTTACTCCCGTATAGATGACTGAACACAGGCATTTAGGACAATCAATATGATTTATCTAAGGATAGTTATCACAATGAACATGCAAAATAATATGATAACAAAATAGAGAAATTCATTGAATAATAATGTTCAAAGTATAATGCTTGGCCCCTAGAACATAATTTCCAACATTATACCCCAATGAAAAGGGTATGAGCTCCGATATATCTATGCTGAAATAGCATATGACCTGGATTCCATCTAAACTCTATGGTTCAGCGTGCTTGGGTAAGAGTAGCGTTAGGATGGATGACCCCCTGGAAAGTTAAGTTGGTAAGGTTATGGAGACTTGAGGAATAGTGATTGCCTTGAGATTTCTCCATGATTGATGATCATCTTAGTTAGATGAATTGTCTTCAAACGCATATAGGAATGATATATAGTACTAAACTGGAATGGGCCAGAAAATATTATATAGATACGCATCTTGCCATTTATTATCTGGGATTTGTTCAGAATATCACATGAATGGATCAATTGTTTTTGTATGGGGTGATAAATGTGCAAGGAGATTTATAGAGCTAATGAAGAGGCTAAAATTTGCACAAGTATTGATTATCCCATATCTTAGTACAACCTATGTAGGTCTGTAGTGATATGACCTGAGTGGTCTGCAAGTAAGGCAACCTGTATGGGTTGAAGTGATATGAGTATATGGGGATTATGTTGGAAATTGTGCCCTAAGGGCCAATCATGGTACTTTGAACATTATTATTTTAAAGAAATTTCTCTATTCTGTTATCATATTAATTGCATGTTAACTGTGATAATTGTATCCTTGGATAATTCATAAAGATTGTCCTAAAATGTCCCTGGTCGGTCATCTATGCGGGAGCAAAGATGAAACAAGATCAGTATAACTTTAATAATATATGGAGATACGAATCAAAGTCTTAGGCACTTGTAAAAGTACAAGGTGCTAGACCGACCTACTATGAGAAAGCTACATGGATCAAGTCATAAGCTTTTCTCATGTATAACCACGTCACAATGCCCTTAGACCTGAGGTCATCATGGATTCCTATATGAGAGTTGCTAAGCTTTGAACTAGTTAAAAGTCACTTTTGACCGGGTGATGATAAAGGCTACGATCGGGCATGGTGGTTTTTCATGCAGAGGAATATAGATGATCAAGATAGAATTTGTCCCTCACATTAGTAGAGAGATATTACTGGGCCCCTCGATGAGTGAGTCTGAGAAATGTATGGCCATACTATGATGAAAGGAGTTTCTATCTCTGTTATCAAGCTACTCAGGAATCGAGAAAGTAATGGTCAGGAACAAGAGGATGACATTATCCATGCCTTATCCTTGATCGATATATCGTGTGACAAAAGGGACGTGACATGGTTGTATGATAGGTTGCAACGTGATAACGATCCTCATATGAATTGGGTAGTCGTAATGTCTTGCTATAGGCCGCTTGCAACTTTTGGGTTAGTATAGTTATTGGCCCACTGCCAACTTCATATAGGCCTACAGGGTCGCACACAAGAATGGTCCAACACGAGATAATGTTTAATTTAGGGTGGACGAATTTTATATATATATAATATAAAATTCATTAATAATATTATATAGATATATATATTTTCGAAATATATATCTTATATATATATGTATATATATTATATGATATTATTATATTGTGTTAGTTTTAAATTTGATTTATTAAGATATATTAAATTTAATAACTAACATGATAGAGATATAGTATCTCAGATTTAATTTATGAAGATAAATTAAATCTAATGGCTCTTTATTTGGATTAAATAAATAGGTTAAATTAAAAAAACTGTTGGACAGATTTAATTTAAACTGAATTTATTTAATTAGCTCATCAAGATAATTAATTGCTAATTAATTTCAAAATTAATGATGATTAATTTTGAAATTTGAAAATAGCCCTCATAGGTATAAACTTGATAGAGCAGATATATTGATACATACATGAGAATTGAGAGGCGCAAGTGAAACCTTAGGAGACATTAGAGGCGCTAGCACACAGTCTCGGTTGGAGAGCATTCGTGTGGATACTGGTAGAGGGAGCATACCTGACGTGTTGGCTCCTAGAGATCGTGAAAACTCTGAATCATCAAAAGGTATGAATCCTTCCAACTTGGTTTAAACGCCGTTGATAGATCCTCGATTAGGATTGGTGAAAATTTTAAAATTCTTCCACTGTGCCTACCGATCCTAACAGATTAGGCTGTGCCCAAGTATAGCAGGGTAGAATGTTAGAGCCTCTCGACAACTAAAGCCTCATGCAATAACATATGTTAGACCCCCTCTTTTTTTTGACAAATGTTTGAGTATTTGTGCGCAGTTTGGTGGGCACACAAGAATAGCATTAATATATTGATATATTTATACAAAGTGCTTGATTATATTACAGGTATCTCCCACAATGTGTGTTCGTAATAATTATACACTTTAAAATAATAAAAAGGATTTTACATAACCAACTGTCCTACCTGTACTGGTCCGAACCTCTAGTTGCCAGTAATTACACTTTTTCCCCTTTGCACCGATGCCTGCTACTAGAAAATTTATACATTTATGGAAAGAGTAATATTTGAAAGAATATCATTGGTAACAACTATCAATCACATAAAATTTGATAAATAAATATGCAATGCACCACATAGTGTAATATAACAATAACATTGTATACCGGGGTGTGTATACAATTCTAGACAAAACCCCTACTTGTTTGTGAACCTTAGCTGGGTCCCATACCATAACTAGGTAATGTGCTCCCTAGCACTGTGTATCATAGCTAGGTCCTTACAAGGCCGAATGGTACTTATGCTTTTCCCATTGGATAGTACTTGTGTAAACACCCTTATCGTATTTTCACATTTTTTAGAGTGTTTGTGCGTGGTTCGGTGGGCACACAAAGATAGCATAAATATATTGATATATTGATACAAGGTACTTCATTACATGAAATTCCCTATAGGGATTGTACATAATAATTACAAATAATATAGTCACACAGGGCTTTTAGGATGTTTAAACCCATTTAATTAAGCTCAAACATCCTTCCATCTTTGTTCCACTACAACATTTCTCTGCATGTAGTCCTCTTCTTTGTTCTTAGCAAGCCTCCTATGATCACCTGTCGGTTGGTTGGGGGAGGTTGAGATTTGAAACAGTATCAGTAGTAAACAATACCAATATGCATGCAAGATAAGTGCTTAATGCATAACATGCTTGCCTTACACAAGCTCATGCTAACACAATGACATATATCTGTGTGCTCAATGTTTCAAACAACTTACTCATGACCATAGCATAAATAGAAACAGAGCTTAAGTCATTCATATATATTTGACATAATTGCAAAGCAATCACATGCATCAGCATACAAGCACAAATATCAAATACATGCAAGAGAGGTAAGTTCGCTATCTTGTGTGTTCAAGTCCTCCTCTTATACCTTTCATTGCCTGACTATCAGTCTAATACTGTATCCAGCTTGGGCTATTACCAAGTCCTATAATTTATGGTTAAAAAGTAACTGGTTATTAATTGAACTATTACTACCTATAAATCACATTCTGCTGGTATCTAATGCAGTTACAACAGTTTTTGCACACTACAACTCTATATAGTGCAGTTTCATTGTTTTCCAGAAAACTGGCAGATTTTCAGTCATCTTTGGAAAATCACAATCAATTCTAGGAAATTTCAAATTGACTGGTTCTAAAGCCTATATGAAGCTCTTTAAGTTTTCTTTTAAATAAGAGTACTTAAGTCTGACCACTGCAATCACATGCTGCCCATAATTATGTCAAACCTCCCCTATTCCTGATTTCCTTCCAGAAACAGGGTTCAACTTTGAAAAATTATATATTTTAATCTACTTGTCCAAAAATCATGATCTACCCATCAAATTAAAGCTCTGCATGTCTACTTTATGTCTATAAAGTTTCATAACATTTTAACTAGGTTTGGCTAACGAAATATATTTCACAACAGAACTACCTCTACTGAAACAATTAAACAGCATCCCCTCTTAACTTCTATAATTTCCAGATTTGCGTAGAAATTTCCAAAAATCATGAAAACCCATATTCCCACACAATTTTCCCTTCTAAATCCAACGGAACCATTAAAATTTTGAAATTCCATCTGTACCCTTATGTTCTACTTCTAGCCAAAACTTAGGTTCATAGAAGGGGAAGTGTGTTTTCTTGATTTGTCTTGATTAACCACTTCCTTTTCACTTATAATCACAAAATAAACTACCAAAACAATAAATAAACATGATTCATGAAAATTTGGCAACATTTTCCCTTAGGATTTCATCTTCCAAAATTTACAAAACAAAGCAAATCAAGCCAACATCAACCACAACAACATCATATTACTCAAGAGGATCAAGTTTTGGAGATTACCTCTTGATTGCTTGACTTTCTCTCTCTAGGATGCCACTGCCCTCTTTCTCTTATCTCTTGATTTTGCTTGCTAACCATGATTTTTAAGAAGAAAAATAGGTTAGGAGAGGTTCTAGATAGTTTAGAAGGCATGAACATTTGAAATCACAAGCATTTACCTTGGATTTTGCCTTCTCGAACTCTCTTTGTGCCTAGGTTCTTCAAGCTCACTTCTTCTCTCTATTTTCTCTAACTTTGGACAAAAATGAGCCAAGAGAAAGGATATGAAGACTTCAATACAATATCTTCATACACCTCCTTGAAGATATATTATTTTATGCTAATTTCCCATATGCATTTTGTTTTATGACTTCATATTTAATTACTTGGCTCTAATTAATTCCACATGGTATCATCATCATCGAAGTAATTATTTTTCTCCAATATTGCCCCTTATGGCCACAATTACCAAGAGAAAAAGGGAATAAAAATTGGTTCTTGAATTTCATAATTTTCTCTCTTCAAATAATTAATTATGTCATTTTTACTTTTGACTTTTCCAACTTCATATACTTGACCACAATTGCTCTAAAATTAGGATATTTATCCCCAAATATTTATATTCCCCTTCTTTTCTTTATTTGACCGAAAATGGCCTCTATTAAATGGGAAAATAATTTATCTTTTTGCTTTATTGACAAATTACCATTTTGCCCATACATTTTTGTAATTAAATTGTGCTTTCTTCTTTCCGTTTGTGTTGGCCAAAAATCACTATTAATTGGGCCCACAATTATGCTCTTCCAATCTCTATGTGTTGTTGGGCTTCAATAATGGGCCTTAATGACGACACAAATTAAACTTTTATGTCTTATTGTGGCTCCATTTCATGTGGTTACCATTTAGCCATTCAAAGTGTGCCAAAATTCACCATTTTATCCCTTTAATATAAGAGATTTTGGTGATAGAAATTCGAGATGTTATAACTTGTGCTTTTTCTGCACCACAGCTAGATATTGTGTTCATATTCATATCCCAACATACAACATATATACCACTATATAGTGTATGAAAGATAGAGTCACTACTTGGAATTGCCCTTTCTTTGCCTTTTTGTCTGTCCAATATCATGTGTCCGGCTCAGTTTACTGATATATCCTAAAATTCCAAATTTATGATAAATGAGTTATTACTTATTCATAGCTCATGCTAAACTCATTGTGTTGGTTATCTTGACTCAAAAATGTAATATTGCCAAAATACCCTTAGAACCCGGTCTAAGCCCTTTTATACTCGGTCTAACTGTACTTTATCAGAAATTATGACTCGGGCTAATCCTGAGTAATTTTGTGTGTATAATCTATTTTTGACCTCATATTTATCAAATTCATGATCAAATTATAGAATTACCCTTAGCAGCCACTATGCTAGGGTTTTGGGTGTAAAATTGTCATTTCACACCCTAAAGCTTTAACATTGCATATTATACATAATCCCTACACAATTTTTCATTCTAAATGCAATGCGATCATCAAAGGCATAGAATTCCAGCTCTAACCCTGATTATTATAGCTATTCAAAAATCCCAAATTAATTTGGAAAATTGTGTTTCCTTGTTCAATTCCATAAAACTCCTTTTCTTCTATTGTAAACACATATTAAACCTCTTAATTACACTTTCCATATGACTAATGGAAAATTGGGCAGCACCTCCCCTTAGGGTTTATGCATCTCAAAATCATAAACCTAGCCACAAATCAACCAAACAACCTTGAATCAACAAGATAACAAGGTTCAGTGTGATTACCTCTTACTTTCACTCTCCAGGGGCAAAACCTTCCCCTCCCTCTCCTTTCTTGCTCTTGATTTTGTTTGATTGATTACTTCTTGTTTCTCTTAAGCTCTCTCTTTGTCTTGCTTCTTCAAATAGCTCTCTCTCTTTCCTCTTTCTATTTTGGATGACATATGGCCTTTTTGGAGGAGCAAAATTAGCTTCTTAGAAAAGTTATTTCCACCTCCTTAAATAATATTTCTTAATTACAATTGAACACATGAGTTTTAAATTTTGGCTGCATCTTTTTAAACTTGTCAAAAATGCTTCCATTAGCTTTATTTTCGACCAAGTATTTATTTTTCCCTTGATTTCTCTTTTTGATCGAAATATGAGTCTTAAAAAGAGAATCAAAGCTCTTGAAAAGAGATCATCATCCACCTCCTTAGTTAATATTATTTAATTGTGAATTATCACATTTTTTACTTTTTGACTTTTCTACCTTCTTTTACTTAGCTCAAATTGCTTTATCTTTTGCTTAATTTTGAACAAGTATTCAATTCCCTTTTTGCTTCTCTTTTTGGACTTCCCAAGCCATAAATATAGGAAAATATTAGCTTTTAATTTTTATTTAGTCAAATGACTATTTTCCCCTTACATTTTTGTAATTAAAATGGGCCTTCTTCTTTTCCTTTATTGCTGGCCAAAATTCACTATTTTTTTGGCCCAAAAATTGTATTGTTTCATTATCTAAATTGAGCTAAAAGATTAGACCTTTAAGGGAACGAAATCGCACTCTTATGTCCCAAACTTAATCATGTTGTGTGTGACCACCAATTGCATTGTTTTTCCATTTCATATGCTCTTTAATTCACCATTTAATTTCCTTTTGACGCCACAAAGGTGCAAGGAATTTTGGTTATTAAAATTTGGGATGTTACATTTCTCCCCCTGATAATAAAATTTCGTTCTCTAAATTTCAGATATCATATAAATTGATTATCGTCGGGGAATCCTATCTTAATATGCCATTTGTCCCTGTTGTATATATGTTCTTTTTAGCATGCGTTACAAATGATTTGATAGGTATGTGTGTTAAATGCCCATCAACACTCACACATTTAGCCTGTTTTGTACTCAAGAATCACACAACTCGTTAATGCACTACTTGTTCATCATATATTATTGCCTATATGATAAGCACTCAGAATATATATGTTACAAACTTATCTGTCTATCAGCATTCAAAATTAACTACCTATTTATCCCTATTGACCACACTATGTACACTGTTGAATACAACACAATGTGTTTATTTCTTCTTACTACCTAGGGACATATGCCCATACAAACATGCACATCGGGACTTACTGCCTCTGTCACTGTTCAAGATAATTCTGTTGGCTTGAGGATGAACAAGTCCAACAGGTCTTATGATCTCAGGATACACAATCCAATATCCATACTAAATGCATATTAGGACTTATAGCCTTAGGACACCCAATCCACTAGTATCAATAGGCCTCATTGCCTTGTCGGGTCACTACCTGGTATGTTTAGCCTTATAGCTTCTGTCATTCTATTCTCACAACACTGAATATTCTGGTCTTTTTGCCCTGATCAAACATGTACACTGGAACTTACTGCCAATATGTCTACCTGTGCATTTGTCTATCGGTAATTGTGCTTGCCTATTATGTGTTCAGGATCAAATGAGTGTTTAACCCTTACTAACCATATTTTGTGCATTTTCTATTTAGGATCAAATGATTATTTGACCTTTACTGATCATACTGTGTACACTGTAACTTGAGTAGGTAATTGATTTTATGAGGCTCACATGTTGAGAGGTATTCACCACCATAATGCCTTACTACACTAGGGTTTATCCCAATTCTTGTTAAATGTATCACCACATACCACAAAGGTTGTGTGACTATTGACCACATAGGTCGTGTCACTGTAAACCACACTGGTTTATGTTACACGGGTAATGTCACTATAAACCACATAGGTTTATGTAACTATACACCATGCAGGATGTAATAATATTGGCCATACCGCCTCAGCAGCATGTTTTACACATCACCTTTCAGCCTCAGGGTTACTTGTGATTTTCACCGATATAACTAAGACACTTCTTGGCCATGTCAGGGTTTATCCTAATCATGGGGTGATTAACATGCTCTGATGGGGCTGCCTTACCACTGACCACATAGGGCAAATCACTGTATGCCACATAGGCTATATCACTGTAGACCATATGGGTCTGATCACAATTTGGGATGATCAGTATTGGTGTGAATGTTAACCTCTCATGTTGTCCACAGATGTTATATATAAATCACCATCCTACTAAGATGATTTATTATCTCATAGTGGCTTCTGTTACGCTACTCTAATGTTTTATCTACTTATAGAACTTTAAGAATGTCAAGATGATTATGTAAGAGTTCCATAGAAACCTCTTATTACACTTGACTGAACCCGAAATCTGTGTACCTCTATAACAGTTCATAGGCTCTTTCACTCAATACTATGTTCACTTTATTAGAATCTAATAAATCACATCTGGTGAGAAATCACCACTTAGCAAGTTAAGCTCTGAGAGCCAATGCTTATATGTGATTTCCCCAATACCACTTATAGGTGCGTCTCACATTCTCCTATACTACTTGAGTATATAAGAATATTGACACTAAGCTTAAAGCCAATCCTTTATTAGCTGGTGATCAAACTTTCCTCAGAAGACAGGAGTGTCAGCCTCTTTCAACAGCAACCCGCTGTTGACTAAACCATGTTGCTTATGTCTGCTAACTATCTACCTTAGGAGTAGGTCTAAGCAGAGGCTCCTATTCATGTTCCTCAGACTGTATAGATTCATTTTCCTGTTCACTAGTATTATCCATGTATGTGTTTTGTTTCTACTGCACTTCTCACAGCTTATTACTATAATCATTGATTATTATTTGTTGTTCTGTTAACATTCCCAGTATGTGCTTTATTGGGTTAAGTTTAACTTCCTGACCCTACCCTACACCTATACCTATTAGTCTCACTATCTTTATGTTTCACCATATGGAAACAAGGAAGAGGTAAATGTCACAAAGTTAGAAGGTCATATATGTAATTTTACGAAGTGTTAGGTATACATGCACTCCTGAAATAACATATAACAACCGTTTACAGTAGTCGGGGAAAGCCTATACAACATACAACCTATGCACTACTATACAACATGTTCTTGTTCCCTGTTTATGTCATAACATAACAGTTATATGACTTTCCAATGGTCACCCATCCTTAGATTTCCTTGGGTTTAGCATGCTTAACCTTTGTGTACCCATGTAAAAACATAAATACCTGCTTTAACTGCTTCTGACCATTGGTACCCTGTGACTGCCCTTATCTCAAAAATCATACCAGCTGTCTCTGGCTGACTAAATACTGTGTGTGGATGCATATCAATACCGGTACATGGGCTTAAACACGTACCCTGATATGCTCACGAAGTTTACTAAGTTTTCTATTGGACCCCTCTCTATAATCTTGTTCTTCTTTTGGGCCAAACCACTGTATCCAGAAAAATGTACTGAGTTGTGCGGATCCAAATATCATTTAGGTACTTCAATTTCAGATGACCCTGTTCTCCTTATACTAGGATCAGACCATCTGAGTACCCTTTATGCTGATCTATATGGGTGTCATGCTCATACACAACTTGTAGACATATGCTCCGGACGTCCCCCCATTACTTCTAATCTGATTTTAAATCATGCATCATGTATACTGTTTCAACTCTAGAATCGATAACAGAATCCAGATTTGACTTTGTCTTATCTGTCTGACACTAATCAGCCTACTAGTAAAATCAATCTAAGGTGTGGCCAATGCCAGTGTTCAGACTTACTCAAACCGGTTCCTTGGTGTCTGTGTCATCCTTGTACCATCCTCATTATTTCTTCAGGGCTGGTTCACAGAAGGGGGAGATTCACTTCTCTAGTGCCCCCTTTTCTAGAACCGCCCACTTTGATACCAAAACTGTTAGACCCCCTATTTATTTTGATAAATATTAGAGTATTTGTACGTAGTTCTGTGGCCACAGAGCATTATCATTAATATACTGATATATTGATATAAAGTGCTTGATTATATTACAGGTAGCCCCCACAAGGTGTGTTCATAATAATTACAGACCTTAAAATAATAAAAAGGCCTTCAGATAAGCAATTGTCGTTCTCGTACTAGTCTGGAACCTCTAGTTGCTGATAATTACACTTTTACCCCTTTGAGCCGATGCTTGCTACTGAAAACTTTATACATTTATGGAAAGAGTGAGATTTGAAAGAATCTCAGTAGTAATAAGCTATCAATCATATAAAATGTGATAAATAAATATGCAATGCACCACATAGTGTAATATAACAATAACACTATATACCGGTGTGTGTACTGTAACGCCCTTATCTTATTTTCACTTTTCTCAGAGTGCTTGAGCATAGTTCGGTGTATATTTCGGTGTACCATATAGGCACTACATTTCATGCATATTACATAGTTTAAAAATCACTTCCCTCAATTATACCCAATAGGTATGCTAATATTATAATCAATAGGGCCTAATCTTCACAGTATTCGGGTAATATCCTCAAAGCATTACTGAAGGTACAACATCATCCAAAAGGTTCACAAGATTCAAACTTCCATCATAGGACATAACCATAGTGCAACCAATTGACATTTCGACCTAAGCACTATTTCAACTTAGATCTGATTCAAACTTATCCTCAACCTTCACTGTCATTGGTTTAGATCCTCTAGGATCAATATACGGTATAATGACCACCCATCATATAACACTGTATATCATATCTATATTATTTTAACACCATGGTGTTATTAAGGATCATCACTTAACATGAATAAACCTCAAAACATTTACTACGCCTTAAGTTTCCCATAACCTCATCAAATGAACCTTTCTGGGTAGTACTCACCGTGATAGAAATGTCCCAATTTCAAATCAATCCTTACATCATCATTATCTCAATGCTTCTAAGAACTCTTTAAATCATCTAACTAAAATATTATTAGGCATAGAGAAACCTTAAGATAATCACTATGCCTCAAGTCTCTATGACCTTGCCAACTTAACTTCCTAGGGGTCACGCATCTCCGAATTTTCCTGGGTTGCGCATGCTTAACTTTTTTTGTGCACGTGACAAAATACAAATACCAACTTTATCTGCTTTCGACCACCAGTACCCCAAGACTACCCTTGTCTCAAACATCATGCCAACTGCCTCCTGTTGACTAAATATTGTGTCTGTACCTTGGCCTTGGCCTTACCCACTTCCTCAAAGTTTTGCAATATCCTTAGACCATCCTCAGTCTTATATTGTACTACTTGCTGCTATTGGCATTATCTGTTTCTTTGGGGCTGATTAACAGAAGGAGGTGATTCACTTCTCTGGTGCCCCTTTCTATGCATATTTCCTTTTACCATATAATCAATACCTTATTAGTGTACTATCTTATTGCCAGAATAGTCGCTCTACCATAACCGCTTTGGGCTTTGATACCAAAATGTAATGCCCTTATCTTATTTTAACTTTTCTCAGAGTGCTTGAGTGTAGTTCAGTAGGCACATAGAAATAGCATGAAAATATTAATATAAAAATGCTTGATCATAGAAATTCCCTACAGGGATCAAACATAATGAGTATAAATAATGTAGCCTCATAGGGCTACTATGGTGTCAAAACCTATTTAATGAACTTAGACATCTTTCCATCCTCCTTCCACTACAGCATTCCTCTGTATGTAGTCCTCATTTTTGTTCTTAGCACGCCTCTTGTGATCACTTGTTTAAATGGTTAGGTGGGGGAAGGTGTAATATCCCAAAAAGTGATTAAGGGCTAATGACTTCAAAAGTGGATGTAATTATTGTTGAATAAACACTTTTGAAGAATGTGTGATGGGAATTTGGATATTTTAATGATTCCAATGGATTCCTTGTGAAAATTTATGTGGGAATGATGTTTGGTATGAAAATGGAACCAATGGAAGCAAAGATGCAAAATCTAAAATTCTGTCCAGTGAAATTCTATTCTGGGCAGTCCGTTTGTGTGAACGTTTTCAATGACCAAATGGTATCTAAAAATTATGAAATTTTCCAGTCTTATAGTTCACATCTCAAGCTTCAAAATGGACATATAATTTGTTCCATTTCGTTTTGTGAACCAGGAGATATAACTGTCCAAAGTTTGGGATGGAAACTGAACTCTGTTTTGGGGCAGTGATGAGTTTTATGTAATTCTGGAATTGTGTGGTGATTTTTATCAATGGTCAATATTTTTACTATGAAGAGGACTTAAATATCTTTCATTTGGCTTTGGAATCACCTCATTTCGATTTTTCTAGAATTAGTTATGATTTTTCAAAGTTTGGGCAGAAAATCTGCCAGAAAATCCGAAAATGGGAATTATGACATCATCTCATTAAAAGATGATGTCAGCATGGAATTACATATGTTATCATCTTCCTCAGCTCATTTCTGTCGCACACAGCAGCTGAAGCAAGAAAAAAAAACGTGGAGAGAGCTTGGAGAAAAGAGAGAAAAAGAGGAAGAAATCTCGCAAGGTTGTGAAGCTCAAAACTTGGTGTTTTAAAGAGGCTAGGGTTCAGCCAAATTTGGGAAAAGCTAGTGGGAGCTTGAGGATTCGATATTTGCCGCCCTCGTGAGCCAACTACGCCAGCGAACGTCAGAAAGGAACGAGGTAGTGACTTTTCTTTTGTACCATATATGATGCATTGTATGTGTGTATTATCATTGATTTGTGATAAGCTCGTGTCCTGCGACTTATGTGGATATATGTGAGCACCGTCAGTCCAATAGTCCCTGAGTAGCTAATAACGGTTCGGGTTAGGCAGTGTGCCTTCCCGGCGGAGAAAGGGGATGAGGATGAGGTGTGATTATGTGACATGAAAGCCGAGAGGCTGATTGTGGGCCGAAAGGTCGGTTGTGGGCCGAAAGGTCGGTTGTGAGGCTGACGAGCCGTTTGTGAAGCCGGATAGCTATGTGCTATAAGGCTATATGTATGCACTGCCACGCCAATAGTCCCTGAGTAGCTATCAACGGTTCGGGTTAGGCAGTGTGCCTTCCCGGCGGAGAAAGGGGATGAGGGTGGAGTGTGATTTGTGCTGCTGCTGCTGCTGTATGATGATTTGCTTACATGCTATGTGCTTGTGTGTGGTATAATTGCTTAGTTACTACTGGGATTCTTTAGAATCTCATTCTTTCCTTTAAACTAACCTTTCAGACAGGGCGACTGGCTCCAAGGAAAAGCGCGTGACCCGAAGTGGTTAGAGTTTCTTAGGGACATTAGTATAGTTTTGTTGGTTTATTCATTTTGGATAGGGATTACTGTATTATGTTTTGGAGATGTGTATAGTTTGAAATACTTGGTTGTAATCCCTAATCAGGATTTGGAATTCTAGGTATGTAGTTGAACCCGGGGGTTGCCGGGATTTTGGTTATACACTCTGTTATTCGTAAATGTATATAAACTGCACAGGTAATTATATTCGATAAATTGAACTTGAGACCGGAAAAGAAATGAAGTTTTGAAATTTCGTAAAGTCCCTACTACTAGAGGGAAGTTTAAATGAGTTTTAAACTATACGACGGTCTCTAATCTAATTTAATTACCTAATATCGAGTTATAATTACGTGTTTAAAAGCAGGGTGTTACAGAAGGTGAGATTCAAGAGAATCTCAGTAGCAAATAATACCAATATGCATGCAAGATAAGTGCTTAATGCATGACATGCTTACCTTACCTAAACTCATGCTAACACAAAACATATCTGCATGTTCAATGTTTCAAACAACATACTTATGGCCATAGCATCAGTAGAAACAAACCTTCAATCATTCATATATATTTCACTTAATCAAGAAAAGCAATGACATGTATCAATACATAAGCACAAATGTCAAGTACATGTAGGAGAGGTATGTTTACTACCTTTTGTCTTTGAGTCCTACTCTTGTACCTTTTCTTTTGCACCCATTGAAGATGCTTTCTCTTGACTTCTCACGGCTCTAAATAAATGCCAGTATCATTAAAGCCACGAAAATAAATGTCCAATATGGCAACATAGGCCTTTAGGACATATCTTTTATATTTGGGCCCATATTGGCCCAAATTACTTTAATTGTCATAATTTCATAGGTTTAACCCACTCTGCCAGTTTTGATGACCCAACTTTAGAACTTAATTATTAATTCTACACAAATATAAATGTGTTGGTTTTAGGTTCTATAAAAAGCTATTTAAGGCCTCGTTCAATGAAAAATATTACAGAGCGTCAATTATAGCCATACATTTTCCAGAAATTCGCCAAACTCATATTGCCATAGATTTAATTCAAGAATCAAGGTCAAATTTTGAAAAATCATAATTTTAATCCACTAGTCCAAATGGCTTATTTACCTATTAAATTAAAGCCCAGGGTTTATAGCATTATAGCTAAGTTTGACAAATCAAAACCATATTGCAAGTTCTCTACCTCCAGAAAATGAATTCAGGCAGCTTTAAACATAAACTTCTAAAATCATCATCAATCATCATAAAACCTCTTTTGAGAACATAATCATCATCATATGAATATTAAACCCTAAAATAATCCCTTTGGCCAAAATTTAGGGTTTGGGTATCTCAAGATATACTCAACTAAATCACAAGATATTCGGTTCAAATCGAAGCATAAACTAATCAAAACACAAAACTATGATCTGTTCTTGATTTTGGCAGCACCACCTCTGAGTAGATGGAATCAAACACCTCTAATTGAAAATCCAAAACCATAGAAATGTTATGAGAGGACTAATGTTAGAGAAGACTCGAGAAGCTAGAAATGTGGAATCATAGGTTAAATCAACTCTAGAGTTCAAGAACTTTCACTATTCATCCTTTCTCTTTCCTCTTCCATTTTCTCTTGATTTTCTCTATTTTCATCTATTTTTTTAGGTGCTGGACAAAATTAATGGCCCAAGAGGAAGAGGTAACGGTCTCATAAAAATATGCCAACTCACCTTCTCATAATAATATATTTAATTGGAAATTAACATGTGTATGATTTACTTGGTCATAATCTTTTCCCTCTTCAATTAATGTCAGCCATGTAAATTTATTTTCTCTTGCTCTTCTTTGTTGACCGAAATATATCCCTAATTGGGAGAAATTAATTGCTTCTTGCTTTATTAGTCAAATGACCATATTGCCCTTACATTTTTTTCATTTCCGCACTTTGCTGAAAATCTGACAAAATTTTCATCAAACTTTGAAAATTCTTATATTTCTTTATAGATATCCAATTGGTATGGTTCCAAAGGCTATGTGACCCTTATTAAGTGTTTTTTTAGGGAAAAATATAACCTTTAGCCAACTGGAAGCTCATAATTCCCAAAATTTCTATTTTCAGATGTTGTCACAAAAGCTAGCCATTTTCACTAAGCTAACTTCAAAAATTCATAACTCTTTGTGTACAGTTTCAATTGACTTATATGACCTATCAAATTAAAGCTTAATAACTTTCATTTTGGAAAATATCATATGCATTGGACATCATTTGTTAATTTAAAAATGTCACACAACTAGACTGGCATGCTAGAAAAATACACTAACAGTAAATCCTCATTTTACAATTTGTGTTCCAAACATTATCATGTTGTGTGTGACCACTCATTGCACTATGTTGTCATTTCATGTGCTCTTTAATGCACCATTTTATTCCCTTTAATATAAGGAATTTTAGTGACTGAAATTCGAGATGTTACATGTACACAATTCAGGGCTAGACCCCTATTTGTCCTTATACCTCAGCTAGATCCCAAACCACTACTAGGTAATGTGCCCCCTGGCACTTTGTATTATAGCTGGGTCCTCACTAGGCTGAATGGTTCTTGTGCTTTTTCCGTACCACAACTAGATAATGTGTTCATTATTCATATCACATAATACAGCATCATAAAACATATATACCACCATATAGTATATGAAAGATAGAGTTACTACTTGGAATTGCCCTTTCCTTGCCTGTCTGTCTGTGTAATATCCTGTGTCCAGCTTGGGCTACTGATATATCCTAAAATTTCAAAATTATGGTAAATGAGTTATTACTTATTCATAACTCATCCTAAACTCATTGTGTTGGTAATCTTGACTAAAAAATGCAATATTACCAAAATACCCTTGGGAACCCGGTCTAAGCCCCTTTATACCCGGTCAAACTGTACTTTACCAAAAATTATGACCCAGGCTAAACCTATGCAATTTCACGTGTCGAATCCATTTTTGACCTCATATTTACAAAATTCATGCTCAAATTACAGAATTACCCTTGGCAACTACTATGTTAGGGTTTTAGGGGTGAAATTGTCATTTCACACCCTAAAGCCTTCATGCTTCATATTATACATGATCGCTACACAATTTTTCATTCTAAACACAATGGGATCATCAAATCCATGAAATTCTAGCTCTAACCATGATTATTGTAGTTGGCCAAAAATCCCAAATTAATTTGGAAAATTGCGTTTTCATGTTCAATTCCATAAAACTCCTTCTCTTCTCTTGTTCTAACATCCTTACCTTCATGGAAGTCTGATGAGTTTAAATGCATAGCGAGAAGAACCGCTAAGTTAGGAATTCAGTCCTGGAACAAATATACTTTAGAAAACAATTATAAATCTCAGTTTTAAATTAGGGTTAAAACCTGTAATTGAATGGGTTTTTCTGATGACATTGAAACTTTTCAAAATGGTTTTATAAAAGTTTGAAATTCCATCATAACTCATTAGTTCTTAATTCATTTTATCAAAGTATTCAAGCATATCTATGCTTATTGTTCTTTATGTCGTCGTTTGGTTATGAGCCTTTTTAGTGTATAGATGCCCTAACCTAGTTCCTTTATTATGACAACGTATATACTGGTTTAGCATATAATTATATGGCTATTTCTACTACTGTTACTAGTAATACTATAGTTATGTTCTCAAGTCATACACAACATACATAGAATCAAAAATAGTTAACCAATAGAACTTTCAATCTTAACTGCAATCCTATACTTACCCATGACTATCTTCTTGCCCCTCAAGCTCTTGCCCTTGCTGTAAGTTAGTTATTGGAAAGGGTGAGATTCAAAAGAATCTCGGTAGTAAAAATTCACTCATATGATATATAAATTCACAAACCATGTACAACAATCATCACATAACATTATCCATAACAGTCATAACATTCTTGACAATTGTAACATTCATAACATTCTTGACATTCGTAACATGTGTAACAGTTGATGATATGAACATATATACAAAACATTATACATGATATAAAAGAAAGAGTTACTACCTTGAAGCCTTTTCAACTCTTGATCTTGTTCCCAGTATCTTGGGTATAACGGGAAAATATCAAATCCTATAAATTAATATTTACGGACGTATGAGTTATTACTTATCCAAGTTCTTTAATATCTCAAGATACTAGGGTTGGTTATCTTTAATGTTAGTGTATTATGCAAAAGAGGTGGTTAATTTTTCTACACTAACATCATATGCTCATCTTGACCCTTGAAGTTAACTTTTATTACCATTTGCCCTAATATACTTTATTCTTAGTCATCCATCTTATTACCATTTGCCCACGTATTTGACCATATCTCTACCCTTGGATTTTACTCTTGTTAACATCCAACCCAAGTACTAACACTCATGTCTACCCTTGCCAACCATATCTATTTACCATTCAAGCCATTATCACATTTTCTCATAGTAACCTACACTGCCAGATTTTTCACTTATCTTTGAAAAATCATAACTTAATCTACAAAACTCCAATTGAGGTAATTCAAAATCCTATGTGATCCACTTTAAGTCTATTTGGATGGAAAAATATGTCTCTCAACCAATTATATGCACACTATTCCATAATCCTCAATCAACACTCAATGCCACAAAAGTATTCCAAATTCAATACCTAACTTTGACAAATCATAATACCTAATGCACTAACCCAATGTCACATATTATATATCAAATTAAAGCTCACGTGTCTACTTTAATTCTAAAAAATATCATCCTCATTAGACAAGGTCTAATAGTTTAAAATCACTCCATACCTAGTCTGTCTCCTAGAATACGAATTTGGCAGTATTATTCATTTAACTTCAATTTTTTGGGTTTTGAATCCAAACCTTCTAAAATCATTTTCTTAAGCTATTCTTACACAATTTTGCCCTAAGGAATCCATTGGTGACCTCAAAAACACCAAAATCCCATTTCTTCTATATGCCTTATTCTGACCAAAAATTAGGGTTCAACCTAACAATTCATCAATTCATATTTTATTCACTAAACTAGGTTTATATGCTTCCTAAACATCATATAACCATATATACATGACCAAAGCATGATGAAACCCTAAGAACCCTAAATAACCTAAAATAGGGCAGCAACACAAGTTCCAAAATTCACAATCAATCAATACAATATATAGCTCAAAATGAAGCTTAAGCTCACCTCATGCTCTTCCCTGAACTCTTTTCATGATTCTCTAACTTTGGCTCTTGCTAGAAGACTCAAAACACCTCCTCTTGAAATTCTGAAATCATATAAATGAAGCTCTCATTAAGAGAAACCATGTTTATAAAGAGTATTTAAGCCATATAAGTGATTTACAGGGTAAAGATCCAAGAAGAAACTCTTACCTTGAACTTGTCTTCTTTTCTCTTTCCTTTTATTTTTCTACCTCTTTTGTCTATTTCTTTCTTTCCTTGGATGACTTTAGCTAATGGATGAGGGTGAGAGAGTTTTTAATTGAATAAATATCTATTTGGTCCTCTTGTAATTCACTTGGCCAAAAATTGTTCCCAAAAGGCAAGAAAAAATCCAAGTGTCATCCTTTTATAGCTTCTTGCAAAAGTACTTAGTTAATTAACTCAAGATGGGTTTGGTTATTTGTGAAGCTCTCTCTTTACTTGCCTCACTCATCTTAGATGTCCATGACACAAAAAAGGGAATGGAAAAATGTTGATCAAGTTTTCTCTCATTCCCTTGCATTTTGGTCAAAATTTCCAAGTTATACCAACTTGTAAGACTTATTGTCTTTCCTTTTGCTTTTTGGCTTGGCCAATGAATATAGAGTTGCTTTAAGTCTTTCTCTCTTTCCTTCCCTTAATGGTGACCTAAATGTGTCATAAAAAAGGAAGAAGGAATGTTAACCAAATGCCTATTGGTGTCAGGATTCAAGTTGCCCAAAGTCTTCTTCAAAAATGAGTTGAGACTTTAACCAACTTCTTTTTCTTCTCCCTTTTATGCCCTTGGACGTTTTTTGTGATGCCAAAAGAGAGAGATAACTTCTTTTTCATTCTCATAATTACTTCTTACTTTTGAAGAGCAAATAGCCCTTCATTTGGTATTTCAATTTTAGCCTCAAGATCAAGTAGCAATTGTCTCTTTTGCCCTTGATTATGACAATATTATTTCTTTTAATTATCTTTATTACTTCTTTCTAGACATCTTTTCCATTTTCCTTTGGATCCGAGTTAGATTTTATGTCATTCTGACACATCCTAAAGGAATCAGATACTTTCGTTCCACTAATTCGCACTAATTCGTGCCTTTATGATATTGAGGATTGAGGTAAAGTTAGAACCTTGTGATCAATACTGATGCTATTTGTATATTATCCAAATATTTCAAGGATGATAATAGGAATAAATCATAACAATTCCTAGTGTGTGTATTGGCTATAATTGAGGAAATATGATTTTTTAGCTCACCTGATGTTGAGATATGTATGAGGTTTCTAAAGGTTGCTAGCTAATAATCTAGTATAGGGAAAGCTCTTGATCATAGAAGATTGCCTTAGACAAATTGATTGAGAGTTATTTCCCTTATGGAACAAAGTGGTAGATAGAATCAGGGTAGCCACGAGTTACAGTCTCATGGTAAACACAGATAATAAAGATATACTAGTGGCTAATGAGTTTCCTGAAAGACATGAGTAGACTACCCTGGTGAGGGAAGTTGAATTTGTGATTGTGCCAAGAGTTGGACTGATATTGAAAGTCTATATAGAATGACCCCAAATGACATGGCGGAATTAAAGAAGCATATTATAGAACTGCTAGAGAAAGAACTTGTTCCCATCATAATGGTATTTTCCTTGATAAATGGCTAATCAAAGAGGGCTACTTGTAGAGGGGCTAACCAATAGAAGGTTGTGTGAAGCACCATAGAGTGGAGGCATCGAAATGTCATATAGACTGGCCAACTGGAGAAGGCTACTTACAGAGGCTTCTAATATGAAGGGCTACCTATAGAGGGGCTGACCAGTCAGTAATTGAGTAAAGCGTCAAGTGAAGTGTCATATAGTAGAGCCACCGAGACATTGAACCATAAAGTAGATCCACCGAGACATTGACTTTCAAGAATGGTGCATTGTAATGAGGCCTAACAATGGAGAGTTTCCCTGAGAAAGAAGGGTTTATATGACCCAGTGTATTTTCATGGGGTACTGCAATGCTATTGGTTAATAGAAACATAGAAGTAAGACAAAGGAAAAATAGGCTCAAAGAGATAGAGAAAGTGAAGCAACTATTGCCCTCATATCTTATGTAATGGTTCTGCATATATGTGTTTACCATCGAGTATATGCATGTTATAAATATACGTTAGGTAGTAAGACCTATTGGGCTAATATGTCCTTAGGCCTTAAGACCTGATGTGCATTTAGAGCAGGGTCATAAGACCTGCCAGGCAATGACTCGATGTATGAGATTCTGAACTGTAATATCCTGAATTTTAGGTCTAGAGACTTAAAGATAAGCCAATATCAGGCAGACTACTAAGCCTAGTTTAGAAAGATTCCCAATAATGATGGGAGATAGAAAGACTCTCAGGGATTGCGTGTTTTAGTTGCTGGGAAGAGAATGGTTCTCCCAATGATATGAGGGCTTAAAGGTTATAGTTAGTTAGAAGAAATATATCAGTGTATGTGTACAAGGGAACACTTGGCGTCATCTCATGGGACATAGGGTTTCAAGGTGCCATTTAGCAGGCTTCAATATATGTGGTGCAGTCCTGAGTAAATCTTGAGTGAGACCCGAGCAAGATACCAAGTAAACACTGATAAAGTAGCTTTAATAAAGTAACTTTATTAAAGTAGCTTTGATCAATTAAGTAATAAAGAGTAATGATGGCATAACTTTAGTATTGGATTCAATAAGAGGATGACACATGTCCCTTCATCATTGTGATTACTTTATGGCTTTTGTGTTGGCTCACTCATAGGGCACCACCTAGCACATTATTAGGGAAATCCACCTATCTTTGGTCTGGACACGTACTTGACTTTCTTAAACACCGAACTCAAGAGTCAGGGTAATTCATCAGGCTTTCCTTCCCTTAACATTAAAGGATGCCTAAGAGAGAGAAGAGAGAGGACATATGAATTTAAAGAGGTCACTTGTTACTCCAAGGACAAGCATTTGGACTAATGGCATACTATGAAGCTTAAGACAAAGTAAGATTATAACTTAGCCCTCTAATTTTCTTTAAGAATTCAACCAATCAAGGAAAGAAAAGGGGAAAATAGAGAAAATGAAAGACGAAAGAAGGTAGGGAAACTTGAGAATCTTAAGTGTTCCGAAGCCGATTTCAACTCTGAAATCGTGTTTCTAGCTCTTAGAGTCTTCTCTAATTTTTTTCCTTTCAGTGAGATCAAAATTTCTATGGTTTTGGATTCTTGATTAGAAGTGTTTGTTGCCATCTACAAGGTGGAGGTCCTACAAAATCAAGAATCAGATATGGAATCGTGTAGAGGTACGTAGAAGTTCTGATTTGAACTGAATATCTTGAGGTTTTCATTGAACTGAATATCTTGAGGTTTTCATAAGTTGTTGAGATACCCTGAATTTCAAACAGACTTGGAATCATAAGAAGGAATATAATTTTGATGATTTTGAGGTTACTGATGGATTCTACACATGAAATTATGTGGGAATAAGTTGTGAGTATAATTTTAGAAGGGTTGGATCGAAAACCAAAAAATAGAAGTTAAATTAGTAGTGCTGCCAGATTGCATTTTCTAGGAAACAGTCTGATTGTGACCTATTTTTGGATAGCTAGCCTTTATCCAATAGCCATAAAACTGTCCAAAATAATAGTAGCCATAAGACTTTAATTTGATATATAATATATGGCATTTGGATTAGTACATTAGGAGTTATGACCTGTTAAAAGTTAGACATTGAATCTGGAATAATATTTATGGCAATGATAATTGATTGGGATTTCTGGTACAGTGTGCATGTAAATGGTGGTAAGGGGTATTTTGCCCTTAAAATAGACTTAAAGAGTGTTATATAGGATTTTGAACTACCCTAATTAGAGTTTCCTATACCAAATTATGAATTTTCAAAGTTAGGTGAAAATTCTGGTAGTATAGGCTTCATATGCAAAAATGATGAAATAGAGTGAATTGTAAATAAGAGTGACTTCCAAGGGTAAAGTGACATCCTAGAGGCTAATATAGCCACATTGGACATTCATTTATCATGGTTCTAATAAAGTGGTTATATATCTGGAGCCATGACATAACAAAGAAAAGGAATGGAAGAATCTTCAAGCAACTTCAATGGTTGGAAGAAAAGAGGAGAATAAGAAGACTTAAGTCTGAAAGGTAGTAAACTTACCTAACTTGCATGTATTTGATATGTATGTTGTGTATTGATATGTATGATTGCTTTGCTTGATTATGTGAAGCATATATGAATGATTAAAGCTCTGTTTCTATTATACTATAGTCATAGGTGTGTTGCATGAAACATTTGCATGTAGATATATCATTATGTTGGCACGAGCCTATGTAAGGCATGTATGCCATAGACTATCATTTATCTTGCATGCATAGTTGGTATTGCTTGCCACTGAGATTCTCCCAAATCTCACCTTCCCTCAGTAACCATACAGGCACGTTGAATACAGGAAAATAACGCATGAAGATATACAAGAGGAAAATGTGATGGTGAATTGAGGATTAAGATGTGATAACTAGTTAAGTGTAAATTATCACTATATGTGAATACTTGTATAAACCTGTTAAATTGAATAGTGTTACAGGATATGATACAAGAATGGAAAAGTAATACGACAGTTGTTAGATTATGCCTAAAATTAGGTAGGCTAAATAAATGATCATAGAATCACTCTAAATGAATTAAATAAAGATAAGAATCGATGAGTGATAAAGAAGTTTACAAACCACTGAATGACACTTCTGAAAGATTTTGAAATTTTCAAAAAAATCCACTCGACTATAGGTTCGAATCCTATCTTAAAGTTGGTATTTAGAGCTATTTTATGAAGGTGGTTTTGACTTATTATGTAAAAGCTCATCTGATTGGGTTGGGGAATAAGGTGTTAGACGAGGAGTGTCCTGAAGAAGCTGTAAAGCCTAAGAATGATGGGACAGTTAGTCCCAAGATAGTAAGACCTATAAGAACTAGATGCACAGAAAGTTACCTTGGGAGAAAGTATAGGGAGTTACCCTAACTACATGACTTGAGCCAGGTAGGCTTGAGGCAAAAGGCCTTTGTGTAATATCCCAAATTTTGGTACTAGAAGCTTGGGAATAAGTCTAAATTAAGCAGATCGCTAAGCCCTAGTTTAGCAAGAGAGAATAAATAGAAATAAAAGAACTAATGGCAATTCAATTAATATTATCATGATCAAGTGCAAAAGAGACAATTGCCATTTAATCTTGTGGTTAAAATTGGAAGACAAAAAGAAGGGTCAAGATTTGATTTTAAAAAGTAAGAGTAATCATGAGCTTGAAATGAAAATTAACCCCCCTCTTATAAGGGTTGATATTCGGTCAAGAGGGGTGAGAAAGGAACAGGAAAAGAGTAGTAAAAATGTCAAAATACTTTAAGGAAGATAAAAGTCAAACTTGAACCGATATCTATAAGATCAATTGGTCAACAAATTTCTTCTTCCATCAGACTCTTAAATTTCATAAAAGACCAAGGAAAAGAGGAAAAGAATATGCAAATAAAGTCATCTTCAAGCTCATTGAGTAAGTCAAAATAAAAGAAAGAAGAGAAGAAAGAAAAGTCAAAGTGTCTTCCAATTATTCCTACTTGGAAAGTTTGACCAAAAGGCAAGATGTAAGAGTGCAAATTGGTCAACAATTTCTCTCCTTCATGATGATGAATTTTGGCCAAGTGAAAGAGGGAGAAGGAAAGAGAAAGCTCAACCCAATTAACCAAGCCAACTTGAGTAATTAACCCTTCAACTTTCTGAGACTCCACAAATTAATGACACATGGCATCTTCTTGCTTCCTTAGACTAAATTGTGGCCAAGTGATTTCAAGAAGGAGAGATAGATATTTAAAACATCACTCTCTCACTCTCTCTCATCTCCTAAAAGTTGGCCTAAACCAAAAAAATAGATAAAAAAAGAAGAAAATGAAAATGGAGAGAGAAAGGAGAATTTGGAAGACAAAGTGATTTGGTAAGGTTTCTTGCTTGAATTTCACCTTGCTAATTACCGCTTGAGCTCAAATTCTCTTCTTTAACATTGTTCTCCTCTATAAGAGCTTTAAACCTATGGTTTTTGTTTTTCATGAGGAGGTGTTTTGAGCTACCAAGGAAAAGCCAAAGTTGGAGAATCAAAGAACTAGCTTGGGAAAGTGATAAATGTGATACTAAGCTTCAATTTGAACTATATATTGTATTGATTGGTTGAGTTTAGTGGAATTCTCTTTGTTGCCCTAAATTCAATCAATATGGGTTCTTAGAGTTTCATTATGCCAATTCCATATAGATGCTGTTATATAATGTTTAAGAAGCATATAAGATCAATTTAGTGAGAAATTTGTAAACTTGGTTGATTGTTATATGGAAGGTCATTTTCGGTCAGAATAAGGCATGTAGAAGGAGTGGGATTTTGGTAAATTTGATGTCACCAATGAATTCTACATGAAAAACTATATAGGAATTGCCTCTGTCTATGAATTCTGGATCATTGGAATGAAATACTAAAAACTGGAATTAAACATTGTGCTGCTAGTTTATGGTTCATGCAAGACAGTGAGAATGTGATGTGTTTTTAAATAATCAACTGTGGTCTAATGAATGTGATATTTTTTAGAAAAAAAATAGACATGTTAAGTTTTAATTTGACATGTCATTTGTGCCATTCGTATCTGTAGATTAGGAGTTATGAATTTTTGAAGTTTGAATGATTATATGGTAGGGTGAATTGAATTGTGGTTATGGAATTCTTTGTGTGAAATTGGCTTAAGGAGATATTTTTCCTTCAAAATAGGCTTAATGAGTGACACATATAACTTTGAACCACCGATATTCCTAGAAAAAAGATATGAATTTTCAAAATTTATTGAAAATTCTGGCAGCTTGTAGCTAACATGTGAATTTAAGAAATTAAGGATCAAGTGTAATAAACTTGAACTCCAAGGGTATAACTAAGCATTTTTGGCTAGTGTGAACACATTGACTTTTCATTTGGCTTAGTGCACTAACCCTACGAATAGCCAATTCAAGTGTCATGAGTTATCATAGAATTGAAATAAGTAATAACTCGTTTGTCCGTGAATTCCAATTTATAGGATGTGACATTTTCCTGAGACACCCAAGAAACTGGGAACAAGAACAAAACTTGGAAAGGCTACCAAGTAGTAACTCTTTCTCTTATAACTTATGTATTGCTTTGCATGAATAATTTAATCATTGGCATTGTGAGGACAGGTAGGTCCTATGTATGATGTAATGGCTGTAAATTAATGAATATGTTGATGTGATTATTGTTTGAGATGCTCTGTGTATTTACATATCATATGAGTTATTGTTGTTACTACTGAGATTCTTTTAAATCTCTCCCCTTGCCAATAACTAACCTACATCAGAAGCAATCAGATCATGGGGCAAGAAGGTAATCACGAACAAATAGAGAATGCTGATAAATAATCAAGAGTTTTAGTTGGTTATCTGTTTTTGGTTTTATATGTATTGTATATAACACAAATACTACAATTATAGTACTAGCGGTAGAAATAGTAACGATAGCCATGTGACCGCATAGTAAACTAGTATGTATATTGTTTGTGATAAAGGAACTAGGATAGGACAATTAGAAGTTAAAAGCTCATTGGGTAATGAATGAAATATGAATACCAACAGAGAATGCATTGGTAATATTAAAAGGAATTAAGAACTGGGGAACCATAATGAGTTTTTTCAAACCTTGACAAAACAATTTTGGAAGTTCAAACTCTTCAGAAAAACCCACTTAATTACAGGTTTGAACCCTATATTGTAGTTAGGACTTAAACTATTTTCGAAGGAATGTTAGGCCTAGGTTTGAAACCCAACTTAATAGCTCGAATTCATTATGTGTTCCAGCTCATCAGAGGACTACGGAAAGGAGGGTGTTATGCCTTAAGTGCATGTTGCATGGGGTGTTACCCTGGTCTATAAGACCTAATGAATATTCGATGGCAGATGGGCAGAGACTTGAGGCCACAGTCCCGATGTGCCTATAGAATAGGGGTGATTCCCTAGGTGATAAAACCTCACAGGCTACCTAGATAGTAGATGATAGATAGTGTGTCCTGTGATTACCCAATGGAATGTGAGTCCTATGATTACTAAATGCTGATTATGTAACAATAAATTTCTAAAATGCTTAGATGAGTTCTAGTCATGTAATGTTTACAATCCTAAGACATTATTCTATTGTAAGTTATTAAAGTCTCGACTTCAATAAAGGGTTCAAACCTTAACTTGAGTGGGTTTTTCAAAAAATTTTGCAAATAATTTAAGTATAGTCTCAAACTGTTTTGCAAATTCATTACAACTCATCAATTTCAAATCCTTTTATTTAAAGTACAGAGTGTTCTTTGGTAATAGCCTGTGTAATGGTGATTAACTTATAGGCTTTTAGTGTTTGGTTTCCAAATTCTAATTCAATTATTGCATTAGGATACTAGTGTGTTTGTTGATGTACTAAAGTACATGTTACAACTAATGTGGTTAGTGCTATTGTCATTGGTATTGCTATAGCTACTTCTACTTAATTTCATTTACAAATTTTACAATGATCCAAAAATGAAAGATAGCCAAAAGGTTTCTAGTTATGCACTGAAATTCATTCTTTATTCCAAGTACGGTTGGGGATTCTTACTAACTTAGACTTAGCAATCTAGTTTATTTAGGCTTATTCCTTAGCCTCTAGTCCCGAAATTCAGGGTATTACAATTCTCCCCCCGTTCAATAAATTTCATCCTTAAAATTTACTGCTAGTCAGATTCTTAATAATACTTTAATAAGACCATTGTAGTGAGGTTTAATTTCTTTGTTCTACTCCATACTGACACCTTAAATTTTAGTGGGTTTCTCAATCAATGCTATCTATGATAGATCTTATTTATCTATTGTGTATCTGAGCTAATCGAAACTCTCAGACTACTTTTCTCTTGACTAGCACTGTAGCTAGCAAGTAATATCTGACTTAACAAGTTTAGATTTCTAAACCCTTCTATTACTTTCTGTTCCTGTTTCACTATGACTGTCACTTGCACCGCTTTTTAATTCAAAGCATTAGTGATGGCATTCGCGTCACTACTTTTCTATTCATTTATGTTGTCTCATATTCAACTTTTCTAATTTTTCAAATATTTGAAATTCCTGTGGTCATAGTACATTTTCACCATCGCACAATACAAAATATTGCTATCACATTTTCAAAGAAAACATAATCGCTGCCAGCTCTAATTCATAAGTAGGGTAATTTATCTTGTCAGAGTGGTAGTTGAAGAGGTGATGTTGTAGATGCACCTCTCCCTATCCCTATTGATGACTTCAAGGTTATGGGCGATGTCATCAACTCTTTCATCTTGTAGTTAAAGAACCTTGTTTCTGATCTAGATGAGGAATCCCCGCCACCTCCATCTCCACCTCCACCTCCACCACCCTCCACTCAAGATGTTTCACGGCCTCTATTGAATATCATACAACAAATGATTCTGATGGCATATGATACGTCCTTTGCAATAAGAGATTGGTCTACTGAGTCCGCTCTTGGCAAGTCAGGGGCGCAATGCTATCTTGAGAGGGATGATTTAATGTCCCTAGTAGCTCCTCTACAACAGCTTACGATTTTGATTGTCCAGCTCTTTTTGATGTAAGTATCTTC
The DNA here is from genome assembly GCA_963242795.1 of Inga leiocalycina. Classification (NCBI taxonomy): domain Eukaryota; kingdom Viridiplantae; phylum Streptophyta; class Magnoliopsida; order Fabales; family Fabaceae; genus Inga; species Inga leiocalycina. Next base: position 35,878,230 of record OY725332.1, read on the forward strand.
TCAAATTGGAAGTTAATATTTTACAAATTACACCGTTAAACTTTGATTTAATGTCCCTGCTTGAATTATTGTAGGTACATGCATTGTAGGTTGGTTGACTCTAGCAAAACCAATAAATTTGGATTCCTATTCCCAGTTCAACTCTACGACAAAGGGACCACTGCTTCTATCAGACACACATACTTATCTCACGGACTTAGTAAAACCTCAATTGAGTGTTTCTTGGCTCCATATTTGCATGGGTAAGAAACAAATTTATATTTCATAATATACATAATGTTTTATATTTGCTTAAAAGTTTTCCCTTTTTTCAGTGATCATTGGCAATTGGCTATTTTGTGCAAGAAGAGTTATTTTGTCATCCTTTTATACTCCCTCTACCTCAGCAAGCCAACTAGTGAATTGAAGAAGAGCTTGAACGCATAAGTTTTCTTGCATTATTAATTACCTTTCGTGTGCAAAATTTATGGAATTTGTGTAAAATAAGTAACCTTTGTGATTTTGATGATATAGAGCTATGTGGACATTCCAACACGCTGCTTGTGGTAGGCCTATGCGTGAGGTAAAAGACCCTACATGGATCTTGCCAAAAGGTTAGTTACATATTGGTTTGTTTTAACAATTTATTCAATAATAAGCCACACTTTAATTTTATACTTATTTTAATGATATCATATTATTTTTCAGACCCGCAGGCAACCACCGAGGTCCAACTTGTGTGGGTTGTATATTCTGAGGCACATGTATAATATTATTACCCTAGGCACAACAGAACTTACTGAAGAGGTAAATTTATATATATTTCAAAAATTTTGTATTACTTTTATTTTTTAAGTAAAGTTAATGTTTTGCCTGGTTTTGGTGTTTTAGGTGTTTGAACTTGCTGACCCCTTTCCAGAAGAAGATATTGAGCACATTCATAATTTTTGTGCTGAATTCATTTATGAACTTTTACAATAGTGAGTTCTTGTAAAACAGAGGAATTGTTTTGTATATATTGATCAATTGACATGTTGGTTGGTTGCAAATATTGTTGGTTACATGATTTGACATGGTTGAATTCATTTATGCATATATATATATGATGGTTTTAAACAAAACATTATACATGAGGATATATAACATGTTACAAGTTCCTAATTCAATGAGAAGGTTAAAGCAAAAAGACATGGTAAGTGGAAGAAAACTAAACACCATATAGCACTTAATAAGTATGGCATTGGAGGTAGTAATTCTAGGATGCGTTCTGGTAGCTAACCTAATCACAAACAATTAAAAAAATATAACACTTTTAAGACCGGTTATAAAAATAACGGTCTTAAAAGTTATTTTAAGACCGGTTACGCATATAACCAGTTTTAAAATTAAATTTTTAAGATTGGTTTTATGTACAACCGGTCTTAAAATTAAAATTTTTAAGATCGGTTATGTATGAATAAAATAAATTTTAAGATCAGTTAAAATTATAACCGGTCTTAAAAATGTTATGTAAATTTCCTTACAAAAGAGGCCGTTTAAGACTGGTGCTCATGACAACTGGTCTTAAAATTGTTACTTTTAGACCGGTTATTAATACAACCGGTCTTAAAAGTGAGACTTTTAAGACTGACTATATCAAGACCGGATCCAAAATCGGTCTAAAAAGTCAATTTTAACCGGTCTAAAAGGCCATTTTCCCACTAGTGCATGCATTAAGATTGTATCTTGTATGTATAGCTAGCAAAGTTTGCTACTGAGATTCCCTGGAATTGCACTCTCCCTCACCTAACCATATAAGTGCATTAAGCATTGAAGAGGAATGCATGAAGACATGCAAGAAGATGCAATAGTGGATTGAAGGTTGAAATATGTCAAACAGTTTATGTATAAACTGAGGCTCTTGGTAGCCCCGTGTGGCTACACAGGTTGTGTATATATGTATGTGAATTAACTAAGAATGCGTAGAGAAATACCCCGATAATCATACAAGGAATTAAGAAATAATGAGTCATTAAGAAGTTACGAACCACTTTATGATGGTTTTTGAAAACTTTCAAATTATCCAAAAAAACCCATTCAATTACAGGTTTGAACCTTGTGATAGAGTTGGGAACTGAAAGAACTTTACAAAGGAATATCTCTTAGTGTTTCAAATTTGCAATGTTAAACTCATTAAATCGATTATAGAAATAAGGTGTTACACAATGAATATGAATTATGTTGCTTATTGTGAACTAAATGCTGAATATATTATGTGTTGCTGAAATGATAGTTTGTCTGGCATGCTTTGTAAACCTACATTTTATATAAGTGATTGTTGTTGCTACTGAGATTCTCATGAATCTCACCCCTTTCCACTAACTAACATACAACAAGGGCAAGCGACTTGAAGGGCAAGCAGGTAATTACGGACTTGTAGGCAAAGGACTTAGATTTTGTTGGTTATATATTTGGAAATTGTATATGATGTATATAACTAAGAGAACATAACTGTAGAACCAGTAGTAATAGTAGTGACGTTAGCCTCATAAATGGTGAGTAAGCTAATTGCTACTTAACAACTAATGTATGACACATGAGTCATAAGCAGAGAAGCGATCGAATACTCCGGTAAAAGGAATCAAGAATCGATGAGTTATATGGAGTGGTGAACTATTGTTAAACTATTTTGAAATGTTTTAAATATATTAAAAAACCCATTCAATTTCAAGTTCGAACCCTACTTTAAGGTTAGGATTTATAAATGTTTTCAAAAGTATGTTTGATCAGGACTAAATCTTGGTATAGCGGTTCAATACACTATGCATTTAAACTCATTTGATAGCTATAGAATCACGGGTATTACATTGATTGGTCAGTCTAAGTGGTATCTTGACCTTAGGTCACTTTTCCCATCTTTCTTTTGACAAATAGCACTAGAGCATGTAATACCCCAAATTTTGGGATTAGAGACTTGAGAATAAGCTTAAATTAAGTGGACTGCTAAGCTCCAATTTAGCAAGAGTCCAAGGAATGTAAACTTTGCGGCCAGTATGTTTCCTACTTGGCAGTTTGGTTGTGTGATGTTTTTGGATTAACAAAAGATGTATAATGAATGTGAAATTTTTTAGAATAAAAGTAGACTTATCAAACTTTAATTTGATAGGTTGCATAAGTCATTTGGAACTATATACAAAGAGTTATGTATTTTTGAAGTTAGCCAGGAGAAACTGGCAAGTTTTTATGACAATGTCCAAAAGTGGAAATTTTGGAAATTATGAGCTTATAGTTGGCTAAATGCTATATTTTTCCCCAAAAATAGAGTCAATAAGGGTCATATAGCCTTTAGAACCACTACAATTGGATATCCATAAATAAATATATGAATTTTCAAAGTTTGATGAAAATTCTACCAGATTTTAAAAAAGTGCGAAAATAGAAAAAATGTAAAAGCAAAATGGTCATTTGACCAATAAAGCAAGAAGCCATATGTTTTTCGCTTTAATTGGGATAACTTTTGGCTGAAGTAGGGGGCAAGAATGGAAAAATATTTACTTGGTCCATATTAATTCAAGAGGGATTAATTATGGCTAAGTAAAACATGTACAAGCTTATTTGCATTAAACAATATAATTTCCAAAAGCAAATGGAGATATTTCAAGAAGCCATATCCCTTTTGCTTCTTCATTATTTCACTCAGTTGACCTAAAAAGAAGAGAAAAATAGAGAAAATCATGAGAAAATGAAAGAGGAAAGAGAAAAGATGAATAGTTAAAGCTCTTGAGCTCCAGAGCCGATTTCACCTCCGATTCGGTGTTTCTAGCTCCCGAAGTCTTCTCTAACATTGTTCCTTTCATGAAGAGCAACATTTTCTATAGTTTTGGATTTTCAATCAAAGGTGTTGATTTCATTTATTCAGTGGAGGTGCTATTGGAATCAAGAACAAATCACATATTTGAGTTATAGTAAGTGTATGCTTCGATTTGAATTGCATATTCTGTGATTTCGTTGAGTATTTCATCAGATACCCAAACCTTAAATTTATGCCAAAGGGAATCTTTTAGGGTTTGATATTTATATGATGCTAAAAGAGGTTTTATGATTATTTTGGAAGTTTATGTTTCAAGCTGCCTGAATGTGTTTTCTAGAGGCAGAGAACTTCCAACATGATTTTTATAGTTGAAATGCTATAAAATTTACAGGATTAAAGTAGACATCATGGGCTTTAATTTGATAGGTAATATAAGCCATATGGACTAGTGGATTGAAAGTTATGATTTTTCAAATCCTGACCATGATTATGCAACAAAATATGTAACAGTTTAAGTATGATGAATTTCTGGAAAATGTGTGGTTGTAATTGATACTCTGTGATATTTTTAATTGAAAGAGGACTTAAATAGCTTTTTATAGAACCTGGAGCCAACCGATTTGGATTTTTGTAGAATTAATTATGAATTTCTAAAGTGTGGTTAGCAAAACTGGCAGATTGGACTAACCTATGAATTTATGGCAATTGAGTTGAAGTGTCACAAGTAGTAGGCCAAATATAAGAGACATGTCCTAAAAGCCCATGTAGGCCCATTAGATATTCAATTTCATGGCTCTAATAATATCGATATATCACATGACAAAAGGGACGTGACATGGTTGTATGAGAGGTTGCATCGTGATAACGATCCTCATATGAATTGGGTAGTCGTAATGTCTTGCTAGAGGCCGCTTGCAACTTTTGGGTTAGTATAGTTATTGGACCACTGCCAACTTCATATGGGCCTACAGGGTCGCACACAAGAATGGCCCAACACGAGATAATGTTTAATTTAGGGTGGATGAATTTGATATTTATATATATGTATATATATAAAATATAAAATTCATTAATAATATTATATAGATATATATTTTTTCGAAATATATATCTTATATATATATATGTGTGTCTATATATTATATGATATTATTATATTTAATAATATTATATAGATATATATATATTTTCGAAATATATATCTTATATATATATATATGTATATATATTATATGATATTATTATATTGTGTTAGTTTTAAATTTAATTTATTAAGATATATTAAATTTAATAACTAATATGATAGAGATATAGTATCTCAGATTTAATTTATGAAGATAAATTAAATCTAATGGCTCTTTATTTGGATTAAATAAATAGGTTAAATTAAAACTGTTGGACAGATTTAATTTAAACTGAATTTATTTAATTAGGTCATCAAGATAATTAATTGTTAATTAATTTCGAAATTAACGATGATTAATTTTGAAATTTGAAAATAGCCCTCATAGGTTATAAACTTGATAGAGCAGATATATTGATACGCACATGAGAATTGAGAGCCGCAAGTGAAACCCTAGGAGACATTAGAGGTGATAGCACGCAGTCTCTGTTGGAGAGCATTCGTGTGGATACCGATAGAGGGAGCGGACCTGACGTGTTGGTTTCTAGAGATCATGAAAACTCTGAATCATCAAAAAGGTATGAATCCTTCCAACTTGGTTTAAATGCCGTTGATAGATCCTCGATTAGGATCGGTGAAAATTTTTAAAATTCTTCCACTGTGCCTACCGATCCTAACAGTGGCATCAGAGCCAGGTCAATTGTGCGTTTAAATTGAGTTTATGTTTCTTATACATGTGATATATATGGGATGTGTACGCATGTTTATAAGAAACACTCGAATATGCATGTGATTTGGTTAATATGAAACGAAATTATTTAGAAAGATGTGATGTTATAATTCCGTTCATTTTTCGTTTTGAACAAGCATGAAATTGGGTAGGGTACCTGAGATCGTAGTTGGCAGTAATCAAATCGTAGCGCAATATAATCTGATCACAACATTTATTGCTTTTCATATTGTATGAATTCTTGTTGTGGTTTATTATTTATCCTTGTTTGGGTATGGTGAACAACATGGCTTTAGAATTTTACAAAGGTTGTAATATTTAAATACGGCCTCCGTGCCGTGCCTTTCTCTAAATACGCTTGATGTACATTCTCTTCTCATCTCACTCCCCTCAAATGTTTAAACGAGGTTTCTCTCAATGTATTTCTTTTTATTTAGAGAAGTCCTCTCATTGGCTTGGGAGGATTTTAGGTTAGGTAAGCCATGTTGTGTCACGTTTAAATTATTCTTTTGATGAGATCATTGCATGATTACTTTTATGTTTATATGTATTTATCTGTATGAGATACAACCACGATTGAATCCATATAAACAAAACTAATTAATTAAGCCCTCTGAATCAAATCTTAAGTCATAATGCCGTCAATTAATGAATACTTGTCAAAACCTAGATCGCTCAATTGTGGAAACCATCAAAGTGGATGCACTTGAGTTATCTTGATGAGATAAGCTTGAGTAATGGTGCTGCTCATAATATTCATTATTGTTTTGACTTAATTGAGGTTAACAAAACGGTTTTGAATCTCAAGGCATTAGATGGGTTAAACATGCTGGATCATATGATGATTAAATCCCATAAAGATCTAAGAGTTACATGTGATGTAATTGGTAAATAGGTTACCTACCTAAATAACTTGAATTTAAGCGTCTTGCCAAAGCGGACTTAAGTTTAAGCTAAATATGGATCTTAGCCCACTAATTATTATATTGAGGGTTGTTAATTTAGTGGGAGATTACTAACTATGCATATTTTAATTGTAGAATCATGTCGACTAGTAATACTGCTACACTATCTTTGCGATCGGTCCTTGAGAAGGACAAACTCAATGGGACAAACTTTCTTGACTGGTTCAGGAACTTGAGAATTGTCAAGCAAGAAAGAAAGGCTTATGTCTTAGATCAACCCATTCCTGAGGAGCCTGCAGCCAATGCTCTAAGAGCTCAGAGAGATGCTTACATAAAGCATAAGGATGACTCTGTGGATGTAGGTTGCCTGATGCTTGCCACTATGGTTCCAGAGCTCCAAAGAGATCTGGAACTCATGGAGGCTCATGGGATGATTGTACATCTCAAGGAAATATTCCAGCAACAAGCAAGGCAAGAAAGGTATGAGACCATAAAGGCCTTACATTCCTACAAAATGGTTGAAGGTGCATCAATTAGTACTCATGTGTTAAAGATGAAAGGCTATATTGATCACCTTGAGAGGCTTGGATTTCCTATCAGCCAGGAGTTAGCTACGGATTTGATCCTCAACTCACTCCCGAAGAGTTATGACCAGTTTGTTATGAACTACAACATGAACAACATGGAGAAATCAATTTCTGAGCTGCATGGGATGCTCAAAACTATTGAGCAAAGCATTAAGAAAAAGCCTAGCACAATTTTGATGGTTCAGAAAGGAAAGGGTATGAAAAAGAAAGGAAGGGCAAATGGAAGGGTAATGGCTCAGGTGGTAAGACCGAAGTGTCAAACAAGCCCGAAACCAAGCCTGCACCCAAGAAGGAAAAGCCTCCAAAGGAAGGAGTCTGCTACTTCTGCAATGAACCCAGTCATTGGAAGAGGAATTGCAAACTCTACCTGGAAGATCTGAAAAAGAACAAGAAGGATAGCGAGGCTATCGCTTCAGGTATTTATGTTATAGACATTCATTTTTCTACTTCATCTACATAGGTATTAGATACTACATGTGGTTCCCATATTTGTACAAATGTGCAGGGTCTAAAGGACAGTAGAAAGCTGAACAAGGGCGAGGTGGTCCTACGAGTTGGAAACAGAGCAAGAGTTGCTGCTTTAGCCATAGGCACTTATGAATTAGTTCTGCCCAGTGGGCTTTTGTTAGTTTTGAACAATTGCTATTATGTTCCTGCTTTGAGTAGTAACACTATTTCTCTTTCTTATTTGGATAAGAAAGGTTATACTTCCATTACTAGGAATGGTAAATGTTATATTTATCGTAATGACATTTTCTATGTTGATGGTGATTTGCATGTTGGTCATTATATATTAAATTTGGAACATCCTAATAATAGGAATATCTATAACGTAACTACTAAAAGGATAAAATCAAACGATTTGAATCCGACCTACCTATGGCATTGTCGTCTAGGCCACATAAATGAGAAACGTATTTCTAAACTCCATCAAGATGGATTTCTAAACTCATTTGATCTTGAATCATATGATACATGCAAATCTTGCTTATTAGAAAAGATGACTAAGGCAACTTTTACGGGGCACAGTGAGAGGGCTACTGAATTATTAGGCCTCATACATACAGATGTATGTAGACCATTAAATATAGCTGCCAGAGGAGGTTATGTCTACTTCATTACATTTATAGATGACTTTAGTAGATATGGCTATATCTATCTAATGAAACATAAATATGAATCTTTTGAAATGTTCAAAATATTCCAAAATGAAGTACAAAACCAACTTGGTAAAACAATTAAAGCATTTCGATCTAATCGAGGTGGTGAATATTTGAGCCAAGAATTCATTGACCATCTTTGGAGTTGTAGGATAATCTCACAATTGACTCCTCCAGGAACACCACAATGGAATGGCATTTCTGAACGGAGGAATCGAACACTATTAGATATGGTTCGATCTATAATGAGTCAAACAAATCTTCTACCGTCCTTTTGGGGACATGCCCTAGAGATAGATGCGTCCACACTAAATCGTGCTCCATCTAAGGCAATTGAAAAGACATCATATGAGATATGGAGTGGAAAGAAACCAAGTTTATCTTTTCTCAAAATCTGGGGATGTGAGGTATATGTTAAGCAACAAGCCTCTGATAAATTAGCACCCAGATCCATAAAGTGCCTTTTCGTGGGGTATCCTAAAGAAACGAAAGGATACTATGTCTACAATCCCACCAATAACAAAGTGTTTGTTATTTGAAATGGCAAGTTTCTAGAAAGAGAGTTTGTCTCTAAAACAACCAGTTGGAGCGACGTACATCTCGAAGAAATTCGAGAGCCACAAGATGGTACAAAACCATAGATGAAAATTAGAGAAGATTCACAACAAGTTGCTGAGCCTCCTCATGTAACACAAGGTCCATGAAGATCTGATAGGAGACGGCATCAGCCTCAGAGATATGGATTTCTGATACTGAAGGCCGTGATGTGTTGCTTATTGAGCAAAATGAGCCCACCACCTATCGAGAATCCACAGTGGGACCAAACTCTGAGAAATGGCTAAATGCCATGAAGTCTGAAATGCAATCCATGTACGACAATCAGGTATGGACCTTAGTCGATCCACCTGAAAGTGTAAAAACCATTGGGTGCAAATGGGTTTTCAAAGAGAAAACTGACATGGATGGCAATGTAAATGTCTTCAAGGCACGACTGGTTGCAAAAGGATTCACTCAAACTCATGGTGTAGACTATGATGAAACCTTTTCCCTAGTTGCAATGGTCAAATCAATCAAAATCCTTCTTGCCATTGCAGCATATTATGACTATGAAATATGGCAGATGGATGTCAAAACAGCCTTCCTTAATGGAAAGTTGCTTGAGGATGTGTACATGACACAACCTGAAGGTTTTATGCGTCCAGAGGACTCTGGTAAAATTTACAAGTTTCAAAGATCCATTTATGGATTGAAGCAAGCATCTCGGAGCTTGAATCATCGTTTTGATGAAGTAGTCAAAGAGTTTGGATTCATTTAAAACATCGATGAACCTTGTGTTTACAAGAAGATTAGTAGGAGCATAGTTGTATTTCTAGTGCTTTATGTAGATGACATCCTACTCATTGGGAATGATATTCCTACCTTGCAGAGTGTTAAGTCTTGGTTAGGAAAGTCCTTTTCAATGAAATACTTAGGTGAAGCCACCTATATCCTAGGAATTAGGATCTATAGGAATAGATCCAAAAGACTTATAGGCCTAAGTCAGAGCACATACATAGACAAGATACTGCATAGGTTCATTATGCAGGATTCAAAAATATCTTTTTATATAGTATGCAGTCATTAGGGCAAGCGTGTATCTTTTTATACTCCATACCCATTGTGGATAGGATTTTCTTGGCCTCATACATACGATTTGGAAGTACATTATCATCTGGAAACATATCACACAATAGTTCAAGTAGCAATGTGAAACTACTATCGGTCCACCCACAAGTTGCTTTTAAGTTAACCAAATGTAATGTTCCTGTGAGCCGTGTGTACTTACTCCCAGGTACAACGGTGTCTCTGCATCACTCCGCATGCTGTCATATTCATGCGACTGTGCAAAGGATTCTACCTCAACATCGTGAATCATTCTCTCCATTCTATCTTCATCTATGACATCCGCAGCTTCCTTCTTGTGTGACGGACAATCAGTTACTTCCTCACCATGCCATATCCACCTTGTGTATCGAAGATTTATTCCATCACAAAGTAGGTGATCCCTTATAACTTCAACATCCCGTGTTTTCTCATTTAAACAATTGACACAGGGACAAAAATACTTCCCATTTTTGGCTGGAACGTTCCTTCTAGCAAATTCAATAAACTCTTCAACCCCATTCTCATATTCTTCACTTGTTCTTAAAGCATTCATCCAACTATGATCCATTCTATTACCACCTATGCCATTCACACTCAAGTTTAGAGTCATTGTCAACACTGGGAATTGCCTTTTACTATTTTGTTTTCCAAAATTTTGGCAGCATTTCCCCTTAAAAGTGACACATCCCAAAATCAAAATAACAAACCATCTCAGCTTAATTTAAACTAAACTAAACTAATTAAGAAGAGTAAAATAAAAATTCATAACAGTAAAACAAGAGTAAAAAGTAGGAAGCTAATATTAATTCTTCTAACCCAAAAAAAAAGACGAATACTTTAATTAGTGCCAATAAATATACCCTTTCTTAAAAGAAATAAAAATTTAGCCTCAATTCCTCACTAGTCTTTGGCTTCCTAAAATTAATTATCAAAGCCAAATTCTATGCCTACCTACTAACACTCTAAGAAGATAGAACCAAATCCTAATCAAACTCAATTCTTTCAATATCAAATCAAACAACTTTTAGAATATTCATAAATCAAAATCCAAACTTCCTAAATGCAATTTTTTTGTTCAAAAGTTTGCAAAAAAATTTCTCTATATGTATAAAAGCAAAAAAGACAAGTTATGCAAACTTAATATATAGTATTAGTTATAAATTTTTAAAACTTAAAAAAAAAACACAATTTAACAATTTTGTAAGGGTTCACTTACGTTAGATCACAAGTGATTCTTAAAAGTCTAAACAAATATGATAAATCACCCCAACATACATAACGTTTGACATATTAATCTAACATTAATTCAATTCTAACATTGTTAATTAACAACATCTGTTCCCCAAAATAATTATTTACATTAACAATATTCTATAAACGCAGAATAATTATTTACATTAACAATAATTATTAACATCTGTTCCCCAAAATAATTATTTACATTAACAATAATTATTTACATTGTAAACCCACGCACCTGATTTTCTCAAAATCCAAGTGCATGCAGCAACAATATAACCCAGAACGCAGAATCAAGTGCACACACCAACAATCCAGAAACGCAGAATCCAATTGCAGCAACAATATTCTACAAACGCAGAATGTAAATTCTTAATTGCTTCACATAATAATCCAACTCACGCCTCATATGCACATGATTTTAAGAAACCCAGAAACGCACCTGAATAATTCTGAGAATGCAGCAGCAGCAGCAAATGGGAAGACCCACACGGGCACGGGAATGGGAGAAGAGGGAAGACAAATGCAGGGGAGGGGAGGTGCGCCTTTGCTCAGTGAATGAGTTCTGAAACTCAGCTTATGGGTTTGGGAGAAGAGAGAAAACGAATGCAGCAAGGGAAGTGCAAATCTGGAGACGCTCATGCTCACGGGTATGGCTTTGGAACTTGTTCAGTGAAGCAGAAATGAAATGCAGCTCACAGGTTTGGGAGAAGAGAGAAAACAAATGCAGCAGGGGACATTAACGGGTATGGCTTTGGCACAGAAGGTAAAGCTGCCATGTACAGTGAATGAGGTGATGTTTCTGTGGTGTTTCTACGTCCCCAATTTCTCTGGGGACGTCTAAAGTGGACTTTAGACGTCCCCAGAGAAACTGGGGACGTCTAAAGTGTTGGAATTTTTTATTTTTGGTCAAATTCATCCAGCGCCATATCCTCCCGCCAAATATTGAACTTTGGACGTCCCTAACTTAAAAAAGGGACGTCCTTTAGGGACGTAGAAGGTCTAGTTTGTAGTAGTGTAAAAAATATAGATTTTTTAATAAAATAGATCTGAGCTGTCCAGATCAGATCCAACGGCCCATAATCTCCTAACTCTCCATGCTTATCAAATTTGCTGAGCATGGAAACCAATTCCGGGCAACAAGGGAGACTGGTTGCCTAAAACTATAGCTTCTAGAATAAAATAGGTGACTATTATTACGGGCCACACAAGGAAATTGGGTAAAACCAAACATGGAAAAAGAACCACTCACTGTAATTCAGCCACCCAAATAAACCTAATCCCCCTTACTCTTCTCTTTTCTATGTTCCTAACATCAATGATATGGATCCCTTTCTTAAACAAACATATCCCAACCAACCGACTTGTTTTTCTAGATGTAGTATTTCAGTTTTTATTTAGTCACTTTTAACATACTTTGTCGGAATAAAAAAAATTTTAAACATTATTAATTCTACCTTAAAATTTAAGAACTTACCATTGCCTCAATTTAGTATACATTAGTTCACAAAAAAAAAATTTAGTATACATTATACTCCATGAAAATAAAGACTGCACAATAATAAATAAATGATAAAATTGTATATTCTTATAAAATATTTAATGATGTAACTTATAAATAAAACAAAAAAAATCTTCTTCCTACCTTATATATAAATAGGACTACAGGAGTATATGGTATTATATTTTGGAAATGATTATATTGGTATTATATATAGTTATTGAAAAAAAGGAGTATATGGTATTATATTTTGGAATGATCATATTGTTCTATATATTACGAAGGTGTATTATTACCATCCCACACATTCCAATGGACACTTGTGCCTCCTAGGAAGTTTGGCATGGAATATACATTTCTCTTATGATATTTGAAATTATTTTAAGAAATTGTTTTTATCAGTCTAATACGTTTTCAAATGACTTCTCATGATGTGTCACTTTTCGTTGTCTGTTCATATATAATTCGTTGTTTCGATTATTTGTCCTTAAGTTTTGGGTAAAGTGTTTTTTTTTTTGTTAGAGTTAAGTGTATTTTAAAAGCATAAAAATTGACAAGATTTATAAAAAATACATTATAGAAGATTCAAATAATCTAAAATTAATATATTGCACAAAAAAGGGCACTTTTTATATCAGTAAATAAATAATTACAAAAAGAAGCATGTTATACGGATGCTTGTAAAAGTAGAAAAACAATAACAAAAAAGAAAGTCTTAGAGACGAATGACTTGGTCAAGTCTCTATTTTCAAAAGGGATTGATTCCTTGTTCCACGCCCCATCTATTATTAATCGGTGTCTTTTATCCTGCTTTTATACACATTTTTAGCACTTGTTATAGAATCCATTTTCCCTCTTTTTTTTCTCTCTCTTCTCTGCTTCTGCCATAACCCTTCTTCATTGTCCCACACTATTCTTCAACTCAATTAATTCTCACACTCTGCTTCTTCCATGGCCATAATTTAAAATTTCTACACTCAAACTTTTTCTCCAGCATCGTGACTCAACTGAAAGATGAAGGTCAGATTCCCACTCTTTGATCTCGATTTCTCATTCAAAGTTTAATTAACCTCACTATATTTTCATCTTCTCCCCCACCACACTCTTCTTCTTACCCTTACATGATCTGAAAGTCCAAGGAAAATGTAGAGTTTTCTTTACCCTGATAAGAAAAATATTATTCTTGTTTGATTAAGTCTATCTTTCTATCATTTTAGTTGCAGAAAATGGTGCTGAAGGTGAACTTTCATGATTATAGCGCGAAGCAGAAAGCCATGAAAATGGTTTCAAGCATTTCTGGGATTGACTCGATTTCCATGGACATGAAGGAGGAGAAGTTAACAGTGATCGGTAATGCAGATCCGGTCCAAGTGGTGAGCAAACTCAGAAAATTCTGGCACGCTGAGATTTTGATGGTGGGACCTGCGAAGCAACCAGAGAAGTCAAAGAAGGAAGATAATGATAAAGAAAAGAAGAAGGAAGATGATGATAAAGAAAAGAAGAAGAAAGAGGAAGAAGATAGGACGAAGAAGGAGGAAGAAGAAAAGAAGAAGAAAGATCAGAGTGATCAAATTTCTGAGCTTGTCAAGCTTTACTCGGATTACACTCGTCCCTATATGACTACCTCCTATCGTGTTCATAGTGCTGAAGAAAACCCAAATGCTTGTGTTATATGTTGATTTTAATGTTTCAGATAATTAGTTTGTTAGGTTGTTAGTCCGTAATAAAACATTAATTATGCATAGACCATATGGTTGGTAATTGCAAAAAACATAAAATTATGTAGGTTATAATTGATATTCGTTCTTCCATCAAAATCTTACTATCCAGTATTATTCTCTGGTTGAGAGTGGAGGGAAGCACTCATAACAGGATTTTATTATAAAGTTTTATTATTTCATTTGAAAAGAAAATCGTCTCATTATGAACCTTTGGACGAAATTCAAAATTTTTCAAACAAGATTCAATAGATTGATACTTTTCAAAAGTACAGGGCATGCATATCAAAGTCGGTGTCCCTGTAATCAATAACAGAGGGAAGAAAAATTATAAAACGGTACACCAAATACTTGCTATAGGCAGTTGTTGGACCATTTCAAATTATATATAAATGAAAAGGAACCATTTTAGTTGTTTTCTTTATGCCAGTGGCAAGGAAAATCTGAGTGTTCATCAAACAAGTTAAAATAGTGATTCAAGGGTTAATTGTCGGATTGGAGCCAAACATATCATGATTAAAATAACGTACATGGTTTAATTAAAATATACAAAAAAACAAATCCACAAATGATGAATAGAACATTAATTCATACATAAGTCACACATATTTTAACAAAATAGTGTTATTAAAATGTAAATTTGATGGATTGGTGTTTTCTTAATCAAGGATTTCGTTTAAAAGATCCGCAAGAATATATATATATATATCTACACATATATAAAATCCAACTTAATATTGACCCATCCAACCCACCGGCCGGGTTGACTAGGATGCACCTTCCCCTGATTAATTGATAATCATGACTTACGTACCAAGTGACCCTGTCATCATGTTATTGGTCCGGCGGCTTAATATGGAATTTCATACCAGGTGATTTCATTAATTGAATTCCATCATGTTATTAGTATGGATCGTTGTTAAATGTTGAAGTAGTCAAACATCAAACCAACCTTGTTCCCATAATGATACAAATTTAACCCTTTTCTTGCTTATAGACAAAAAAAAAAGTTAATTAGGTTAACTCGGTTTTGAGACATGAGAGTTTGGTAGGTCGCACAGCTCAAAACTCAAGTAATTAATATACAAAAGCTTATAGATTATCCTCTAGTCTTAATATTCCCTTATGAAGGAAAATGCACTACACTGACATTAGAGAATCAAGGGCTGTTTGATTTTGTTTTTAAAAACTTTTTTTTTTAAAAAACAATGAAATTTGTTAAAAATTATTTTTAAAAATAAAAACAAAAAGTTGTTTTAAAAAACTAAAAAACAAAAAAAAAATTTAGTTGTTTTCTTGTTTTTTATTTTTTAATGTCGTCACTTATCCACTATCGAAACTACACTACCAGTGACAACCACTGCCACGTCACCACCGGCAACCGCACTGCCACGTCACTTAAAAAATAGATTTTTCAAAAAAAACTATCCAAACATATTTTTTGTTATTTTTTATTTTTAAAACTTGTTTCCAAAAACTGTTTTTGAGAACAAAAACAAGATAATAGAATCAAACAAGCCCCTAATATCTAACAGCCTCCATAATTTTTTGAAACCTCATTGCACCCCAAGAACCAAAACAATTGTGCCCTTACTTTATGTTTTTAAAAAAGAAGGGTTCACAGATGCCAAGCTGCTGTTGGCTGTTTCACCGCACTGCTCCAGCCTCCAAGCGAAGATGTTGATGGCTAGAGTTTTAGTGTTGACTGCTAGAAAATTTAGTTGTAAATTGCTTCATTTTAACTGTAAATCTCCATATTCCAGTTGTTAATTCATATATAGACACTTCCCTTTATGGGACTTGTTAATTTTCTTGTGTTATATGTAAATCGCCATATTTTTGTTGTAAATCTTGTTAGGATCGGCAAGCACAGCGAAAGAATTTTAAAATTTTTATCTATCCTAATCGAGGATCTATCAACGACGTTTAAATCGAGTTAGAAAGATTCATACCTTTTACAACTTAGGGTTTTCACGATCTCTAGGAGCCAACACCTCAGGTCCGCTCCCCCTACCGGTATCCACATGAATGTTCTCTAACAGAGACTGCATGATAGCGCCTCCAAGTGTCTCTTAGGGTTTCCCTTGTGGCTCTGAATTCTCATGCTTGTATGAGCATATCTACTCTATCAAGTTTATAACCTATGAGGGCTATATTCAAATTTTAAAATTAATCGTAAATAATTTTGAAATTATTTAACAATTAATTATCTTGATGATCTAATTAAATAAATTCAGTTTAAATTAAATTTGTCCAATAGTTTTAATTTAACCTATTTATTTAATCCAAATAATGAGCCATTAGATTTAAGTTATCTTCATAAATTAAATATGAGATGCTATATCTCTATCATGTTAGTTATTAAATTTAATATATCTTAATAGATTAAATTTAAAACTAACACAATATAATAATATCATATAATACACACACACACACATATAAGATATGTATTTCGAAAATATATATCTATATAATATTATTAATTAATTTTATATTATATATATAAAAATATAAAATATGTCCACCCTGAATTAAATATTATCTCCTGTTGGGCCATTCTTATGTGCGACCCTGTAGGCCCATATGAAGTTGACAGTATGCCAATAACTGTACTAACCCATAAGTCGCAAGCAGCCTCTAGCAAGACATTATGACTACCTAATTCATATGAGGATCTTTAATAAGATGCAACTTGTCATACAACCATTTCACGTCCCTTTTGTCACACGATATATCGGTCAAGGATAAGACATGAATAATGTCATTCTCTTATTCCTAACCATAACTTTCTCAATTCTTGAGTAGCCTGACAATAGAAATGGAAACTCCTTTCCATCGTAGTATGGCCATACATTTCTCATACTCACTCATCAAGGGGCCCAATAATATCTCTCTACTAATGTGAGGGACAAATTCCATCTTGATCATTCATATTCCTCTGCATGAAAAACCACCAAGCCCGATCCTAGCCTTTATCATCACCCGGTCAAAAGTGACTTTTGACTAGTTCAAAGCTTAGCAACTCTCATGTAGGAATCTATGATGACCTTAGGTCTAAGGGCATTGTGATGTGGTTATACATGAGAAAAGCTTATGAATTGATCCATGTAGCTTTCTCATAGTGGGTCGGTCCAACACCTTGTACTCTTACAAGTGCCTAAGACTTTGATTCGTATCTTTATATCTTATCAAAGTCATACTGGTCTTGTTTCATCTTTGCTCCCACATTGATAGTGTATGCGTTGCTGGCTCCATGTATGCCCTCCTACCATCATCTCTTACTTGTGGATGTAACCATTCTCTTATTCCCATATCAACAAGGTCTAGTCTCGCACTAATCCCATCCTTAGTCTTCCCTGGAATGTGCAAAAGCGTATTGACAAGGCTATCACAAATATTTTTCTCCACTTGCATCACACCAATACTGTGTCTCACATCAAGCCTACGTCAATATGGAAGATCAAAGAAAATTGATCTCTTTTTCCATATGTTCTTCTCACTCGCAGTCTTCTGAATCTTACCGAGTAAGACATTGATATGTTCAACTTGACAGTAAACTTCCTCTCCAGTTAATGCCTTTGGAGCCAGTCCATGCTCTGGCAAGCCGTTAAAACTTCTAAACCTAGGAAGGAACCTCCTGTGACCAAGGTATACCATCTTTCTTCCATTTTTAAGTTGGTGGAAGTGAGTGTCTACTTCATAGATCGGATATGCTTTATGCCCCTTCACATTATACCCTGAGAGGTTTCTGTACGTATGGAAGTCATTTGTTGTGGTGAAAATTATTACACGTAGCTTGAAGGACTCATTCTTATATACATCAAACACATCTACGCCTTCCTCCCACAACTTCTCCAAGTCCTCAATCAAAGTTGCCAAGTAGACATCGATATCGTTTCCTGGCTGTTTTGGTCCAGAAATCATCATAGAAAACATCACATACTTGTGTTTCATACAAAGCCAGGGAGGCAAGTTGTATATTACAAGGAGTACTAGCCACGCACTGTGTGTGCTATTAAGAGTTCCATACGGATTGATACCATCTGTACAAAGCCCAAGCCAAAGGTTTCTCTGCTTGCTGCCAAATTCAGGGAACATTTCATCAATTTTCTTCCACTGTGGAGAGTCAGCTGGGTGCCGAAGATATTTTCCGTCTGATATTCTATCATCCGAATGCCATATCAACTTCTTCACTTTTTTTGCAGTGCCAAACAAATGCTTAAAGCGCGGTATTATTGGAAGATACCACAAAACTTTTACAGGTTGCCTTTTAGTTGTCCCATCACCATAACCACCATCTTTCTTCACTTTGTATCATGTAGTTTGACACTTGGGGCACTCACTCAGACCTTCATACTCCTTTCTGTACAGTACGCAGTCATTAGAGCAAGCGTGTATCTTTTTATACTCCATACCCATTGTAGATAGGATTTTCTTGGCCTTATCTATACAATTTGAAAGTACATTATCGTCTAGAAACATATCACACAACAGTTCAAGCAGCATTGTGAAACTACTATCGGTCCACCCACAAGTTGCTTTTAAGTTAACCAAATGTAATGTTGCTGTTAGCCATGTGTATTTACTCCCTGGGTACAACGGTGTCTCTGCATCACTTCGCAGGCTGTCATATTCATGCGACTGCGCCAAGGATTCTACCTCAACATCGTGAATCATTCTCTCCATTCTATCTTCATCTATGACATCCACAGCTTCCATCTTGTGTGACGGACAATCAGTTACTTCCTCACCATGCCATATCCACCTTGTGTATCAAAGATTTATTCTATCACAAAGTAGGTGATCCCTTATAACTTCAATATCTCATCTTCTCTTATTTAAACAATTGACACAAGGACAAAAATACATCCCATTTTTGGCCGGAGCATTTATTCTAACATATTCAATAAACTCTTCAACCCCATTCTCATATTGTTCACTTGTTCTCAAAGCATTCATCCAACTATGATCCATTTTATTACTACCTACGCTATTCCCAATAACACTCAAGTTTAGAATAATTGTCAACACATGGAATTGCCATTACTATTTTGTTTTTCAAAATTTTGGCAGCATTTCCTCTTAAAAGTGAGACATACCAAAATCAAAATAACAAACCATCTTAGCTTAATTTAAAGAGAACTGAACTAATTAAGGCAATTCATATTCAGGACAATGTCATATTAAATACGTGCTTTTCATTTGAAATTAAAAACACAATGAAATAATAATAATTAAACAAATAACAACTTCAATTTATCAAGTGAATGAAAAAAAATACATTGGCCATGCATATATAGTTAATAACTCTACACTTTAATTTACTAAGATATTTTGTATATTAAATTGTTAAGAAAAAGCTACAATTGCTAGAAATTGATTAGTTTCTCAAAAGGGAAGGATCACGCCTTAATGTATAAAATACTTGAAATAAATATGTAGACTTCACTATTACACTTTGCAATATATAAGATATAAATATTATCTTTAATATTAGCATAAAACTAATTTTCAACATAGAACCTAAGGGAGTATTAAATATAATAGGTACTGAGTTATGGCAAAACAAAAAACAAAAAAAATCAAATACCTCTAACATAATGTATGGGTGAATGCATTCACAAGTTTTAATTTCCATACAGTAAACAATAATTTATTTGGCAAGAAGAAAAAAAGTCTGGTAGTCTTGTTTTAATTTTTTTGCTTCAGAAGAAAACAGACTACGACAATCAGCAGCAGAGAGAGCAGAAAAGAATGATGTACACAAACTTTGCCATTAAATCCAATTAACATAGAAACAAACATTTTCCTGAGTCTATGCTACTATTACTATGAGCTTTAGCTTTTAGAGAGAGATCAATTAAGAGAAACAAAGGATTGCTAAGTATATATGCTACTATGTATATTTCATATTTCTGTTATAAACCCTCAACTGAACTGAAAAAGAATGGTTAAAAAACATACACTAAAATGGCTATAATCCTAACTAAGTAATTAATTCTTAGACAAACTAACTCTCAAGACTCTCCCATCATCGTCATCATTATTATCATTATAGAACACATAGTAACAATATGGGTGAGCTCAATAAAGAACCTACCAAACTCTGAATCAACACAAATATAGTAGTAATACATAATGTATTGCACAATATATACAGAGCCATATTGAATTTAGCAAAAATGAAACTACTTTAAGGAACCCAGAATGCACTTGATTTAAGAAGCCTACCAACCATGCATTTGATTCTGAGAATGCAAATGCAACAACGGAAAGCAATGATGCACCTGATTCAGTAAAGAAGAGAGTTAGCCAGACACGACGCACCTGATTAAAGAAATCCAGCAACCACGCACCTGATTCTGAGAATCCAAATGCAGCAACAGAAAGTAATAATAAGAGAGTATGCGAGAGTTAATGAGAATTTTAGATTTGAAATGTTGTAGAGGTGAGATGATGAGCTTTCCATCAATAGAAACTGCAGGGAAAACTCACGGGAGAGGGAAAACAAGGGAGACCTGACTGAATACAAGGGAAAGAAGAAGGTAAAGCTGCAGCAGCAGCTCCATGATGGGACAGTTGACAGCCTCTTTTACATCCCTAGTCAAAATGGGGACACCTAAAGTAAGATTTAGACGTCCCCAGTCAAAATGGGGATGCCTAAAGTAAGCTTTAGACATCCCCAATCAAAATGGGGACATGTAAAGCTTACTTTAGAAATCCCCATTTATGCAGGGGACGTCTAAAGTGGTGAATTCTTTTTTTCAAAAAATTTCATGCAGCACCAAAGCTTCCTGCCATATATTGAACTTTGGACGTCCCTAACTTAAAAAGGGAAGTCCTTTAGGGTAGTAAAAAGTCTAGTTTGTAGTAGTGACACAGTGGCCGACACCATCTACCCTTTATCATTCTAGTTGTGTCCTCGGCCTCACATAGACACACAATCACTATGATCCTTTACCCCTCCAGTTGCATCCTCGGCCTCACACAGACACATGCACACAATTGCTATTGCATCCTCGATACATCATTAACACCATTTTCCCCTCAAAGTCGATGCGCTCCTAGTCCCATGATTTACTCTTTAGTCTCATCTCCATCCCATATGTGCTCAATCATGACGTGTGCACTATCAAACCCCTTGATATTTTGACATTTATCAGAGTATTAACGCGAGCAGTTTAATGGGTGAACACAAATAGAATAAATGTGCTTATCTAAAATACTTGATTATATTAAAGAAATCCCCACATAATTTGTATGTAATATTTACAGAACCTAAAATAATATTAAAACTATAGATAACCAAAATAACTACTACTTGGACAGTTCCAAGATCTTCAATTATTGGTGTCTACTTCCTTGTCCTTAGAGCTGCTATCTTTTGTTGAATAAATTTTTAAATATTTGGAAAGGGGTGAAATTCATACGAATCTCAATAGTAACACAACAATCAATCATATAAAATGCAATAAATAAACATGCAATGCACCATATAATGTAACAGAACAAATATACTATAAATATGTTCGTTTATTCAGCGTTCAGGATCAAATAATTGTTTGTCCCTACCGGCAACACTGTGTACACTGTTTAGGATCAAATAACAGTTTGACTCTTACTTGCTATAATGTTCCGAAGCAAATAACTATTTGTCTGTACTTATCTCACTACATCAACTGGGTCCTACTTGGCCTGATGGTACTTGTGCTTTTCCCACCGGATAGTACTTGTGTTTTCCCATACCACAACTAGGTTTTTGTAACACACAATTCATATAACTAAATTGCCAACACAAAGCATATAAACAATCACATAGTGTATGAAAGATAGAGTTACTACCTGAAATCCTTTCCAACTGTCTAACTATTCCGGTCTAATGATTTTTGATCCAGCTTGGGCAAATGTTAAATCCTAAAGTTCCAAATTTTATAATAAATGAGTTATTACTCATTCATGTCTCATCCCTAAATTCATAAAGTTGGTTATCTTGACCAAAATACATAATTACTAAAATGCCCTTAGGAATCTGGTCTAATTTCCTTTTATACCCAGTATAATTGTACACTACCATAAATTAGAACCGGGGTTATTCCTATACAATTTTGCATGTAGAACCCTTTTAATACCTTAGTTTTGCCAAAATCATACTTCATTGCCCAAGATACTCTTGCAGCCACATATGTTAGGGTTTTAGGGGTAAAATTGTCATTTCATACCCTAAAGCCTTCATACTTCATTTTTCACATGTTCCCTACACAATTTTTCATTATAAACACAATGGGAATATCGAATCCATCAAATTCTAGCCTAAACATAGCAAATCACCCCTGACCAAAATTCAAGAAATATTTGGAAAATTGGCATTTCATGATTTCATTAAACAAAACACCTTTTAACCCTAATTCACTTCTTGAATCCCTTAATTACACTTCCTACATGATTAATCAAAAATTGGACAGAACCTCCCCTTAGGGTTTTTGCTTACCAAATTACAAAATCATGACACCAAGCCAATCAATCAACCAATTTACGAACAATAACCATAAATCAACAAGTAGAACAAAGTTTCTTGAATTACCTTTTGATTCTCCTCTTTTCTCTTCAAAATTGTCCCCTCTCCTTCTTGTTTCCCTTTGATTTTCTTCTTACTTCATGCGATTACAAGAAGTATATGAGGTTTAGAAGAGGTTTCTAAGAGTTTAAAAACAAGAACAAGTGAATTTTGCTTGCAAACTTACCTAGGTTTGCTTCTTGAATATTTGTCTCTTCCTTTGCTCTTTCTATCCTTCAAGATATTGCTCTCTCTCTCTCTCTCTGTGGTCAAAATTTTGGCCCCTTGGAAGTGTCTAAGAGCTTCTTGAATTATCTCCTTCCACCTCCTTAAAATAATAATAATTTAATGGAAGTTTTGCACATGTCTTGAATATTTTATTCCTTCTACTTCCACTTGGTTCCATAGGCTTCCACATAGTTCCCTAAACCTCCACTTAGTTCCCTAAACCTCCACTTAGTTCCATAAGCTTCCACTTGGTTCCATAATTATGAAGAAGAGGCTTCTTGATTTATTAGCCAAATGACATTTTGCCCTTACAGCCTTTCAATTTTTTGAATTAAATGTTATCTTCCTTCTTCCTATTTTAGTCTTGGCCGAAAATTTCATATTAAATTGGGCCAAGAATTGTGCTCTTCCCTTTTTCATTTTGGGCTACAAAATTAGGCCTTTAAAAAGACAAAAATTGAACTTTTATGTCTTAACTTAGCTAAATTTTATGTAACTTCTACTTTTAATATTTTACCATTTCAAGTACTCTAAAACCTATTATTTTATTCTATTTACTGTAACAAATGTACAAGGAATTTTGGTGAATAAAATTTGGAATATTACATACATTGTGCTCTCTACTTTTATTTTTTTTCCTAATTGTTCTTTGGTTTGTTTGCTTTGGTTGCTTAATGTTACTGCTTGTTAGGTCTTTAATTTTAGGGGGTAAATTATGGCTATATATTGGTTGATTTATATAGTTGACAAATACTAGGAATTTTGAACTATCATATATACATACATAAAGTTGATGATGCTTGTAATGTGAATATTCTTCATTTCTGCTTCTACCCATATATTTAGCAATAACAAAACAAGAAACATGTTTTTATATAATATGTGGGATGTAAGAGATTTAGCAATAACAAAACAACAAACAGGTTTTTTTATAATGTGTGGGATGTATTTTTTATAATGTGTGGGATGTAAGAGATTTAGCAATTTCTTATATTCAATATTTGTTTCCAGCGTCACCTCTTATTGAAATTGTGATCTTGCCATCTCTTTTAGAGGTCATATATTTATGCCTATAACAAGGAAACTAGTCAACTAGATTTGGCATATAGTTAAATTAAATAAACTTTGATATGTTTTTTTATTCTCTTTTATATGATTAAGTGTACTAATTAGAGGCTGACTCTTTTGCTTCGACTTCTCAAGCTGAATTACTGATTTTTTTTTGAATTTTGTTTGTTAATGATTCCTTATTATTTTGTGACTACTAGATCAATTCTCAAGTAGAGAATTCATTAGACATGCCCCTAAGAGAGGCATGATCTTGAAAGTAAGGATCTAATTATGCCGTTTACCTACAAAAGCCTTCTTGATCAATGTTTGAACTAACAATTCATAAGATTATGTCCCTTCTCATAGTGGTAATATAATCTTGTTACATGCGTATGTGCATTGCCTTCTCATAAGATTACTTTTGATTATTTCAATGCCTTCGTGTTCTTTTTCAATTCTACATGAGCTTGGTTTGTTGGCACCCAAGGTGAAGTTTTCTCTTTGATTCTTGCTTTTCCCTTTTTTAAATTTTTTTGAGCTTAAGTTTTGTTTCACTTTTCCTTGATTTATTTGAAAATTCAGGATTAAATTGTTGATATTATATTGAATTGCTTCAATTAGTTTTGTTTAAATTAAGCTAAATTCGGTTGTTGTTGAAATTTTGGGATGTCCTACTTCTAAGGGGAAATGCTTCCAAAAAGTTTTAAAAATTATTAAGGCATCTCCTTCCTGGACCCATATTTACATGTCACAATGTCAATTGTTATAAACTTTAGTGTTGTTGAAAATAGATTAGGTGGTAATAAAATAGATCATAGTTGGATGAATACATTGAGAGCTAGTGAAGAATATGAGAAGGGGCCAGAAGAGTTTATTGAATTTGCTAAAATGAATGTGTCTAGAAAAATGGGAAGTATTTTTGTCCTTGTGACAAGTGTTTAAATGAGAGTCAATAGGATATTGATGATATACAGGATCACTTACTTTGTGACACTACTACAAAAAACACAAGCTGTGACTCTTAATTTAAATAACACTATGGCACTTGGGAAGCGACATAGTTTCCAGCACCAGTAAAATAAGCTATGGCACTTCTTGAATATATGGAAGCAACATAACTTGATTATTTAATTTTTTTAATTATAAAGCTATGGCGCTTTCAGGGGGAAGCACCATAGAAATTGGCACTTCTTATGGCGTTTTTCCTTGGAAGTGCCACAGGAAGTCAATGACTTCTCTAATGGCACTTCCTTGGAGAAGCGCTAGAGGAAGTCTTTCTCTAAAAAAAAGGTAATTATTTTATTTCCCTGATGTAAACTGTAACCCCCTGCCGTAATTATATCCGAAATACGCAATTAAAGTGAAATAGAGACCAATAAGAAACAAATAACAATTTACAAACCCATCTACCAGACGGGGTTTTCATAAATACAGTTTGAAATCATTTATAAGCTTGGTCTCATAATCACTTTTCGAATACAATTACTACGCGGAATATCACATTCATAATAAATCAGAGTACACAATCATAATCTCGGCAATCCCGGTATCCATATATTAACTCAAGCTTTATAGGGCACATTCTCCCATACAAGCCCTCATATGGGGATTACACAAAGTCTTCTCAAATACATAGCAAATCCTTATCCACATACTTATATACACATCCAAATCTATATACTCCCAACTATGATAACCAACTACCGAAACGACTACCAAAGGAAGACCTCTTCGCCCTTGGCTGCATGATCCATCCTCAATCTACTACCCTGTCTGAAAGGTTCGTAGGGGAGGGTGAGATTCGAGAGAATCTCAGTAGGATAACAATATCAATATGCATGTATGATAGATGTTTAATGCATGACATGCTTACATCACACAACTCATGATAACACAATGACAATTTGCAAGCTCAATGCTTCGAACAATATACCTATGGCCATAGCATAAATTGAAACATAGCTTCAAATTACACATAATTATGCAAAGCTAAGACATGCACCAACACACTAACACATATATCAAATACAAGCAGAAGAGATATGTTCCCTACACTCTTTCCACGTATGCTCCAGCTCCGCTTACTCGCGATCAGAACGAACACCAAACCACATCCAGGGCGAATATCAACCCTATAACCAAAGCAAGGACATAGGGTTATTCTCCATTCCAAAACCTTACTTTCATATCACTTAAAGTTGGTTACCATTAATGACCTTTAGGTGGCTAATCAAAGCCTAAACATATGCCTAAAGGCTTGGGAAACACTTGACCAAAGATCACCTTTTAAAAGTCCAAAATACTGATTTTTGGTGGTGGGCTGCGGCCCAAAATCCATGGGCTGTGGTCCAAAACTGCCCAGAAACATTTGGGCTGCGGCCCAGAATCCACGAGCCGCGGCCCAAGAAATCCAGTTTCTTGGCTGAACTTCCAAAAATCGTAACTAATTCCACAAAAATAGAAATGAGGTGATCCCAAAGCCAAATGAAAGCTATTCAAGTCCTCTACACAGGAAAAAATATTGGCCTATACTTGAAATCACCACAAAAGTCCAGATTTACCAAAAACCTAACACTGTACCAAAACAGGGTCCAGTTTTGATGCCAAACTTTGGACAGTTCAAACTCCTAGTTCCCAAAACGAAATGGCACAAATTATATGTCCATTTTGAAGCTTGGGATGTGAAATTTAAGACTGGAAAGTTTCATGATTTTCTAACATCATTTGCCCATTCAAAACGGCAACACAAACAGACTGCCCAGACAGAACTTCCAAAAGATAGAATTCCCAAATTTGCACAATTGGCTTCCAATGGTCCAATTTTCATACCAAACATCATTCTCACACAAAATTTCACAAGGAATCCATTGGAAATACCAAATCAACCAAATTCACATCACATTGACATGTTTTACCAATAATCATAACATGTCATCACAAAACCACAACACAATCACACATTGTTATTCTTTTCATTCCAAGTTCTCAAACCAATTCCAATGGCCAAATACCACAACATGGCACCATTTTCAACATAAAACACAACCCAATTCATCCAATCCAAAATCACAAGAAAATCAGGGCAAAATTCGAAATTCACTAAACTCAACCATAATTCACAAAACTTGGATCAAAAGGCTTCAAATACTCACCTCTTCCTCTTTCCCAAATCAATTCCTTGATTCTTCATACTTCCAATTTTCCTCAAGCTATCAAACACCACCAATCAAGAATCTAAAACCATAGAGATGAAGCTCTCATCACTATGAACAACATTATAGAAGGGTGTTTTAGCAATAGAGGACAAGAAACAAGGCAAATCTTACCTTTTTATTTTCTCTTTCCACCTTGAAGCATGGCGCCATGGAGAACAAGAGAGAGAGATGAGATGATGAGATGAAGAAGATGAAGTGATGCAGATTTTTGGGGCCCAAAAACGCACAAATAAGGGAGGAGAGGAGAGAGGAAAACTTTGAACATTTGACCCAAATCCAAGGGTCCACAATTTGCCAAGTGTCACCATCTTGACACACATCCCATGAGCTCACATGAGCACAACCACATGGGATTCCACCCTTTGATCCCTACACAAATCAATCTCAACTATTGATCTTGGAGTTACCAATGAGTTTCCTCTTCGGTAACCGATCAATCGGTCGGTAACTTTACCGTTTTGCCCCTGATTACGGTAATTCTCATTGAATTACCATCAACATTTCACATCGTTTCATTTAGCCCCAATACGTGCCTTCCCTCTATTTTAAGTCAATTTAGATGTTAATCCATAATTGAGCTTAAATACAGGGTTTTGGCACTGCTCACAGCACATACAAATCACATCGGGTGCCAACTCACACCATAATCTCCAAAAGGGTTCATTTATCACTATTGACATCCACTTTTGGAGTCATTAACCCTTAATCACAATTTAGGATCTTGCTAAACCGGGGCTTAGCAATCCACTTATTTCAGGCTTATTCTCTAGCCTCAAGTCTCAGAATTTGGGGTATTACATAAACCTCCATTTACAATCCAAAATCCACAGCAATTTACAACACAATCTATAGCAAAATGAAATAACATAGCACGTACTTTTATAATATTGCATTTCCATGTATCAAGCATAAAAGAACTCCAACATTTAATTTTCTTAAACTTAAGCCATACACATTACTTCTACAAAAGATTAAACTAAATATTATTATATTTGTAAGCTTAAAAATTACAAAAAACTTACAATATATAGGAAGTTTAAGAACACAGAGTCGAAACATCAAATAAATACCTTAAAACAAAATTATTAGCACACATGTAAGATTTATGATAGATTTTAACTAAAATAATGTGGACCAAATGTTGAAAAAAACACTTATATGCTAGGGAGCTTCTAAAGGAGGCCGAGACAAAAAGAAAAAAAACATGTGAGGGATGAAGCTTTGTACTACAGCGGAGGTTTGGGAAATGGGGGAGTTAGAGAGAACGCGGGAAAATGAAAATGAAAATGGTGGGCTGTGAAAATTATATAGCAACATGGTAGGAGAAGCTAAGGATACTTTCTAAAGGGAATGCCATTAAGGCATGTATTATATGCCTTTAATGGCTCTCCCTTGAGAAAGCGCAATTAAAGGATAAAGGCATATTAAACCTTTAATGGCACTCCCTTGAGGAAGTGCCATTAAAGGTATATAATATATGCCTTTGATGGCACTACCTCAAGGGAGTGCCATTAAAGGCTTAATATTCCTTCAATGGCGCTTTCTCAAGGGAGTACCATTATTAAAGGCATATAATATGCCTTTAATGGCACTCTCTTGCGAAAGCGCCAGTAAAGGCTTAATACATCTTTTTTTTGACGTTTTCTCAAGCAACTAGGCTTATAGAAAATATTTTTTTTAAGAAAATAATTTTAAGTAGTAAGTTAAAGATAAAAGACATTGAGCAAGTTAAATAAGTAACGATTAATAAAATTATATTTGTAAGCTTAAAAATTAAAAAGCTTATAATGTATAGGAATTTTAAGAGAGACTTGTAACTTCAAGCAAATACAAGAAAAAAAATTATAAGCACATATAAAACTATAAGTTAAGATTCATGATAGATTTTAAACTTAAAAAAAAAGAGAAAACCATAGTTCTAATCGATGAAAGTTTCTGTATTAAAAAAAAAGGCTTACAGCAGATTTATATTTCCCTATAAATAATAGTGCAATTATTATGAGTTGAGATTTTGGAATTTAGTAAGTATTAAATAACCATGGCCTTGACCAAGAAAGCGTTGTAGCTTCTTGATACCTTGTCTGGCACTTTCCTGTGCAAGCGCCATACAAGGGCAGTAATTGTTTTTTAAATAACCCCTTGTATGGCGCTTCCCCGGCTAGGCACTATACAAGGTATCAGCCAGTTACGACAACGCTTTCCTGGTCAAACACCATAACTGCTACATGTATTTTATTTAAAAAAATAGAGGTCTCCTCCGCCACTTGTTTGAAGAAGTGCCATAAGATTAGTGGCACTAAATCTATATTTTGTAGTACTGTCACGGAATAAATCTTTGATACACAATGTGGATATGACATGGTAAGGAAGTAATTGCATGTCCGTCTCATAAGAAGAATATTATGGATGTCATAGATGATGATAGAATGAAGAACATGATTCATAACTTTGAGGTATAATCTTTTGCGCAATCATATGCAAATGATAACGTGTTGAGTAATGCAGAGACACCGTTGTACCCTTGGTGTATTAAGTATACATGCTTGTCAGGTATTTTGCATTTGGTCAACTTAAAGGCAACTTGTGGGTGGACTAATAGTAGTTTCACATTGTTGTATGATATGTTTCTAGAGCATAATCACTACTACAGAAATCGTGATATATGATGGTTATTAACCGCCATACATAATGGTTCCGAACCATCATATATATATATATATGCGGGCACTATAAAAAGCTCAGCACATGTACATTAGGTTTTGAACCATTATTTATTCCAGACTTAATATAGCAGTTATAGTATAACACCTGTTATGTATTGAGGTTTGGTGTAGCCATGATTTCCCTTTGTTATGATAATAATTAACGGACACATGTAAACAACCGTCATAATATATTGTAATGCTTGCATGATACATAATGGTCTCATTTTACATCCATTATTTATTTAATAACATACTAATGGTTTGTATATAAGAACCGTGACTTTTAATAAATTTAATAACCGTCTTATGTAGATAACTATTATGAATTAAGTATATAAATAATAGTTTTTAAATAAGAATCGTGAACATTTAATTTATAATACGTGATGGTTTCATATAATAACAATGATATATGGATTTAAGACTCTTCAAGTGAGAGTTTCTGAGCTAGTTGACATCCTCTATATATATAATGGAACAATAGTACCTTCCACATTGAGTTTCTATGCAATTTGTGTTGGATCAAGACATTTCATGCTTTGTGGGGAGAATTAATAGCAACTATTGACGTATATATGTGATAATGTAACTATTGACCTATATATAATTGTGTCTCTTAATAGGAATTAACCCTAGAAAGCAAAGGACTCTAGGGAAAAAACATATACCCCTATCAAAAAGGGTAAAGGAGAGGATATGCAAACACTTGATTTCAAGGGTTTACATAACCCCTGTGCCCTTTATGATAGGAGCTATTTTTTTACCCTATCTTCATTTGCTTTTCAACCTTAACTCTTGAAGAGACATAAGCTATAGGTGACACTTACATTATTATATATATGTAGATCAGGAATGTGATTGATTCAAGCCATAAAGCCCAGAAAATATGATCCATCCAAATTGGATGACTACTTAATGTAAGAAGTACTACTTTATTATATATAGAGAGAGATGAGACTAAGTAGCTCAGAAACTCTCACATTAAAGAGTCTAGGACTGATCAAGATATTGAATTTCATAGCATTTAATTTGGTGACACCTACTCAATAGAAAGACAGGAGATAAACCTTCAGTTAAAGCAATAATGTGATGTCCAAAAAAATGTAACTTCAAAACAATAAATTCAATATGTCACCTTAACTAGTTTATTCACAAATCTTGTTCATGTATGACTCTCGATTCATCTGAATTAGTATATTCATAGAGCTTGTTCATGTATCACTCATCGATATACATGAACTAGTTTATTATTTAAACCTATTAAGCTTTCTGAAGTAATATTCGGAGATATGGATACTTCCAAAAAGGAGATGTATTCTCCTTAGGGATCATATCTTCAAAAGGTACTTTAAAAAAGATCAATAAAGTAGGAACCTTTAGTCAAAGCAATGGTTTAACAACTTCCTGTAATAGGAAATAAACCTTTGATCAAAGGACTAATAGGTTTTCCAAAAAAAGCATAACTTTACAAAAACAATTTAATGTCACCTTGAATGCTTTATCGTGTCTTGACTTTATAAAGGCACCCCAATCAAATAAGGAGAGCATAACACCAAAGAATATGCCTAGTTTAGGCTCACAAACAATGAAAATATGAATCAGAGTAAGCAAAAACAACTTGCTTAGCAGTCACTGAGACAAGTGTAAAGATATTGATTAGTATGACTATCATTGAGAAGTAAGATGAAGGCTTTTTATAGTGGGACTTGACTAAAAATGACTCTCGATACCCAAAAAAGACAACAGGAGTACTAGGGTTATGATTTTTGAGGGTTTCATTATAACAAACCAAGTGTCAAGTGTGTTCTATTTCATATATGTAAATAGAAGAAGAGGGGTAGGGTTTTATGGGTTGTCATGTAGAAGACTTTACATAACAGTTGTATCGATAAAAATATTATTTATTTGTTTATATTTATTACGGTTCTTGGTTAATAACTGTAAGCTATGTTATTTTTTTATTATATATATATATATATCAACAGTTATTAGTTAATAATTGTGAGGTATTATTATTTTTTTAAAATTTTTTGGGTAGCTAGTGCCTAGATAATTACATTTTTATATCCTATAAAAATAAAACATAAAAATATCACCCTCTAGCGACTAGTTGCCTAATAGAAGATCTAAGGTCTGGTTTAAATTTAGGAACTTTTATTTCTTTCAATTTGAATGAATCAAAAGTTTTGTAAATGCACAGCAAACCACATATCATCAAGCTACTTAACACCATATTTATCAAGAATGAGATTAGCCTTCCTGTTCATACTCAACAAATATCTGGCCAGTATCCTCACTGCATGGTCAATGCATTCTACATACTGCATCATTACCTCCACTTGAGGTAGAGGTAGAGGTTGTGGAGGAGAAAGGGGAGAATAAGGTGGTGGTGGTTATGGGGAGGGGAGGGAGGTAGAGAAGGAGGATGATACTATGGATTTTCTAACAATTCTTCAACATGGTCTTTCATCTTAGTGATTGAAAGAACAGAGGAGGATGATAAACATAAGGAATTTGGGAGTTTATATAGATTGGAAGTGAAGAGTTTGGACCATCATTCCATACATTAGAAGTTGAAGAGGGGTAGTCACATGCACTGGTGGGTAATGAAAGGGCACTTGGTTATGGTGCTAATCATCAAAGAACGAAGAAACACAGAGTACTCTCATCATGAGTATAGGGAAGGGGAAAGGTTTGGACTGTTTAGTTTATCGTTATTTAAGAGAAACCATTATGTTGTTTTTCTGATATGAAGTTGGAAGACAAATTGCTTGTTTGTTCATCAAATGTTTCATGATAGTCTTACCATATAAATTGTCATTCTTGAGAGACAATATATGATGATTACAAAGTACAACCATTGTAATATACCAATTTTTGGGACTAGAGGCTAGAGAACAAGCTTGTATTGAGTGGATTGCTAAAGCTTTATTTAGCAAGTGTCCCAGGAATGCATAAGAAATTGAACGCCTATTAGAAACCGAACTCAAAATAGAATATGAGTTTTGGTGTAAATTAGTTAAAAGAAAATACCTGATTTCTTTTGGATATGTCAATATGACATAAAGGCTGACTTAGATCCAAAGGAAAAGAGGAATGGAGTCTAGAAAGATGAAACAAAGAGAAATGTAAAGAAAGAAAAGAACTAATGGCACAAGAAATAATATTTCCATAATCAAGGGCAAAAGGGTCAATTGCCACTTGATCTTGAGGTTAATTGGAAAACAAATTGGAGAGCTAGGGTTTGCACTTCAAAGGTAAGAAGTAATTATGTGAAATGAAAAGCAAGGAGGAAAGAGAGAGAAGACCAATTTAGTTAACTAAGGCAACCTTAGTTAATTAATTAACTACTTGATTTTTCCAAGAGCCATAGGAACTTGACACTTGGCAAATTGTGGACTGAGCATTTTGTTAAGTAGAGATAAAGTTAGATAATTGAGTCAACAAATTGCTCTCCATTTGGGTAGCACATTTTGGTTATGTGAATATTAGCCACATGTTTTCCCTCTCTCTTTTAGCCAAATTTCATCTAAGTATTAAGGTGCCAAGTGAAGAGAAATTTTAGACATTTCATACTCTCCCTCTTTCTCTAAAAAGTTGGCCAAGCTTAGCAAAGAAAGTGAAAAAGAAGAGCAAGATCAAGGTAAGAGCTTCTAACTCACTTTTCACCTTCATAATCCCTTCTTTGGCTTAAATGATCTTCATGAATGTTGTTCTCCTCTCCAAGTGCTTCAATTTTTTGGTTTTTTTTTTGAATAAGAGGTGTTTTGAGTCTTCTAGCAAGAACCAAAGTTGGAGAATCAAGATAAGAGCTTAAGAAAGAGCAAGAAGTGAGCTTCAACTTTAATTTGAACCAACCATTGTGTTGTTTGGTAGAGTTTTATGGATTTTACGATGCTTCCTTATGGTTTCATCCAAGCTATGATTTTAGGGCTATGTGTTGTTTTAATCAAGAAAATGATGATCTATGATGATTAGTGATGATACTAGACTAGTTTGATACTGAAATTGCAAATCTGTCGATTGTTAGATTGAAGTTTTTGGGAGGCAGTCTTGCTGTGATGAAATGTTGAATGGTCAAACCATGTCCAAATGTAATGAAACTTTTTAGGATTAAAGTGGAAAGATAGAGCTTTAATTTGTTAGGTGGTGCTTAATTTTTGGACTTGTATACTAAGAGATGAGTTTTCAAAGTAGTGCCCTATTTCTGGACTTGATTCTAGAACAGTATGGGAAATTTTGGAATTCTATAATTCTGTGGTTGCATGTAGTGGTGGTTCAAATTTTTCCTTTATAGAGGACTTAATTAGCTTGTCATATAAAATTGAACCACTCGATTTATATTTTTATATATTAAGTTATGATTTTTGGATGTTGAGCCAAGAATAGAGGATTTCTTGGCTATGGCCTAAAATTTTTTGACCTTTCTTGACGGCAGCCAAAGGATTTTTTGCCAGGGCAAGACCCCTATTTTAGCATTTCATATTTTTGATTGGTTTAGCTTTCCTAACCCTATAGGCCCTTGTTTGGACTTCCAATGGCTAAGTATCTCAAAAGATAAGCAACGTGATGTGTTTAGCCTCCCTAACATCTTAGACATTATTATACACTTCCAATGACTTGCTATCATGGCTCTAATTATGTGATTGGGTATCTAGGGGTTATAAGAAGTTAAAGAAGATGAAATGGAAGAATTTCCAAGATGCTATAATGGTTAGAAGAAAAGAGAACGAGAGAGGACTTAAAGACCTAAGGTTGTTAAACTCTCCTAACCTGCATGTATTTGATATGTGTATGCTTGTGTGATGATATGTGTTATTGCTTTGATGAATTGTATGGAACATAAGTCAATGATTGAAGCTCTATTTGTACTTATGCAATGGCCATAGTGTATTGCAAAGTATTGAGCATGCATATGTCATTATGTTGGCATAAATATATGTAGCAAGCATGTCATACACTAAGCATTATCTTGCATGCATAGTTAGCACTATTTACTACTGAGATTTACTCTGAATCTTACCCCCTCCCAACCAACCATACAAGTGTGATGAAGTACATAAGAGTACTATAGGGAGTTTCCCAAGAGGGAACTATGGCAGAAAAGTGAAGATTGATTTGTTGTGTTTTATATTAGACAATTTGGTAGCCCTGTGTGGCTACACTGTTTGTATAAATGTGCAAATGAATGAACTAAGAATGAGCAAAAGAATAACTTGGCTAGATAAATCAACAGTGAATCACTCTGATTGAATTAAATAAAGATAATATTTGATGAGTAGCGATGACATTATGAACCACTGAATGACGCTTCCGTAAGATTTTAAAAATTAATATAAAAACCTACTCAACTACAGGTTCAAGTCCTTTCTTGAGGCTAGGAATTTAAAATGATTTTATGAAAGTAGTTCTAACTTATTGTATACAACCTCATCCAATCGATTTCAAGAATAAGGGTGTTATAGTTTTGGTATCTAATCAACGATTCTAGTAATGGAATTGTCTGCTGAGAGATAGAAGTCCAGTCAGAGCAAAAGGGGTTCTAACTATGGTTACATTCTTTGCTCATATGAATAGTAAAGTAATTCCCTATTAGTGCTATTGTAACTAGGAGTTACAGATAGCTAGGGAACCTAAGGAATTAGACTACTTATGTCTGTTAATCAACTTGTTGAACGAAGGGGCATCAATCTATATAGAGAAAGTGGCTTTGCTTGACAGGGATGTTAGTGGTGCCCAGTCCCAGTAAGGATTCCTCTACTAAGGATAATGACAATGAGACCTTAAGGATAGAAGTGGAAGCACAAAATTCAAATTCTGTTGCTAACTTTAGGGCTTTTGATATTAAGTTAAAGTATGATTTAGATCCCTACCCTATGTTACAGGAATATATAGGGGAGTTGTACTAAGAAGCTGCTATTGTTTATGTTTCCCTTTGGGGACAATATTCAGCATTCTGCGAAGGCAGATATGTTGTATTTGGATCAAGACATATATAAGCTGCCGATACCCAGTGATATGTGGATCTATACCAGCATTAATGCCCTGGATCCTATTGGAACTTTGAGGTTAAGCATGCTCAGGCGAGAGAAATCCTGGGATGGGCGACCCCCTGGGAAGTACCTTAGGAATCCAAAGCCTTTTGTTTAAAGGTATGGAATTTTGATTAGAAGTTCTTAAATGACATAAGGAATGATCAGAGGCATAGAGATGATGAGGTAAGTATTGATTTTTTATCGGAACAATTTCTGTTGTACTGAACCCAAAAAAGTTCATTTGATGAGGATATGGAAACTCGAGGCATAGTGATTGTTTTGAGGTTTCTCCGTGCTAGGTAATGACCCTTAGCAATACCGTGGTGTTAAAGGTGTATAGGTATGATATACAATGATGGATGATAAGTGATGATTTTATCGTATATCGATCCTAGGGGATCTGATCTTATGATACTAAAGGTTAAGGATAGGTTTGAATCATATTTAAGTTGAAATAGTGCTTAGGTTGAAATTTTAATCAGGTTACACTAAGGTTCTATTTCATGACAAAATTTGAACCTTGTAAACCTTGTGAATAATGTTGAACCTTCAGTAATGTTTTGAGGATATTACCTGAATATTGTGAAGGTTAGACCAAGCGCTATTGATCATGATCTTAGCATGCCTAATGGGTATAGTTTTAGACCTTGATTTCTGTTCTATATAATGTTGAGGTTCTAGATTCAATTATAAATTTAGAAGAGAGGGTGAATATTCAGAGAGTTATCACCCAATGAATTGTAACCTAAGATTCAAACAATAGTTGAATTAATTCTTTAGGCATTTGAATTGACCCTAATGTTTTGAGATACTATAATCTATGAAAATTGTGTATAAGGTTTTCTTAAGGATGCTAGTTGCTGATTTAGCATAGGGAAAGAACTTGATTATAGAATCTTCCCATAGAAGAACGATTAAGAGTTTGTTCCCTGATAGAATAAAGTAATAGAAAGATTGAGAAAAGTTTCCAATTATAGTCTCATGGCTGAGGCAAAAATAGAAGTTATGCTAGTAGCTTTTGAATTCCCTGTACATTGTGGGTAGATTACCCCAATAAGGGAACTAGAATTTTCCTAGAGCCGAACTAACATCGAAATTCTATATAGAATGATCTCAAATTAAATGGCAAAATTAAAGAAACTAGAGTACAAAATTGTTAGAGAAGAAAGACCTTATAAGATCTAGATTTCCGGTTAGAATGGTACTTCTATTTAGAGACGGCCAACCGGAGAGAGATATCTAAAGGGGTTCTGATTAGAAAAGGGCTACCTACAGAGGGTTAAGAACGGAGGGGCTGACTAGTCAGAGTGGATTGATTAAAGCACTGAGTAAAGTACCATAGAGTAGAGCCGTCGTGACGTCGAACAGTAAAGTAGAGCTATTGGGACATCGACTCTCAAAGGTGCAGCATTGTAATGAGTCCTACCTCGAATAGGTTTCTTAGATGAAGGGTTTATTTGACCTAGTGCATTACCATAATTTTCTCCAGCACTATGTGTTGAAAGAAAGATAAAAGAAGAGAATTAAGAAAGAACACGCTTAACGGTATAAAGGAAAGCAACTCTTGCACTCGTATCTTATATAATGGTTCTGCATGTAAGTATTTACCATAATGTGTATTCGCTTTATGAATATACGAAATTGTTACTTTATGCAATGCCCTAAGACCTAGTAGGCTGTATGTCCTTAGGCTAGTAGATGCAATCGAATTGTTATGTTATAAAATGCCCTAAGACCTATGGGCAGTATGTCCTTAGGTTGGCATATGCATTCAAATTGTTAAATTATGTTGTCTAGAACAGTGTGTACTGTGATGTCCAAATACTTCTTATGTGATGGTTTGTTTAGCATGCTTCATGAACATTACGCAAGTATATGAAAAGTTTGAGTAGCAAGAGGTAGAGCCTGGAATGAATTTAGAATACCTTATGGGTTGTGTGCCATGAGGTCATTAGTCTCGATGTGTATTCAGTAAAGATAATAAAGTGAATGTTTTGAGGCCATAAGACCTGAGGGACATGTATGTCCTTAGGCCGGTAGAATGTTATGTATTTAAGAATGGTGACGAGCTGAGGCTAGACGCAGTAAGTCCTGAAGTGCTTGTAAGCATAAGGGTGATTCCCTGGGTAGTAAGACCCAATGTGCAAGATCGCATAAGATAGTGTTCTTAAGCTATAAGATCCTACATGCTCGTTACGTTGTAGTGGACCTATGTGTCCAAAGGCCCTAAGACTTAGTAGACTAGTATGTCTTTAGGCTAGCAAATGTATTCAAAATTATGTCGAGCAGTGACCCAAGGAATAGGGGTAGAGACCCTCAACTATACAATCTTATATGTCAATTGTGTAATACTAGACCAGTGTGTCCTATACTAGTTTATGTTGCACACTGATTGTTGAATCTCATCATGATAGATGCAAATGCTGAATACTATTTGAAATCTTTTCTAAGAATATAACGATGATTGTGTTGCATGGTTTGTGACCCTGCACATGAAAGAGATAGACTGAGTATCTAGAATGATTCCCCAGCATATAGTCATTCAAAATTTCGAAGACAAAATTTATTAAATGGAGAGAGAAGTGTAATATCCCAGATTTTGGGACTAGAGGCTAGATAATAAGCTTGAATTAAGTAGATTACTAAGCCTTGGTTTAGCAAGTGTCCCAAGAATGCATAAGAAATAGAATGCCTATTAGAAATCGCACCCAAAATCAAATATGAATTTTTGTATGAATTAGTCAAAAGAAAAAACCCGATTTCTTTTGGATATGTCAATATGACATAAGGCCTAACTTAGATCCAAAGGAAAAGGGGAATGGAGTCTAGAAAGAAGAAACAAAGAGAAATGTAAAGAAAGAAAAGAACTAATGGCACAAGAAATGATATTGCCATAAACATGGGAAAAATGGTCAATTGCTACTTGATCTTAAGGTTAAAATTGGAAAACAAATTGGAGGGCTAGGATTTGCTCTTTAAAGGTAAGAAGTAATTACGAGAAATGAAAAGCAAGGAGGAAAGATAGAGAAGACCAATTTAGTTAACTAAGT
Source organism: Inga leiocalycina (assembly GCA_963242795.1). Classification (NCBI taxonomy): domain Eukaryota; kingdom Viridiplantae; phylum Streptophyta; class Magnoliopsida; order Fabales; family Fabaceae; genus Inga; species Inga leiocalycina. The sequence continues at coordinate 35,917,446 of OY725332.1, forward strand.
CAACCTTAGTTAATTAATTAACCACTTGCTTTTTCCAAGAGCCATAGGAACTTGACACTTGCCAAATTGTGGGCTAAGCATTTGATTAAGTAGAGATAAAGTTAGATAATTGAGTCAACAAATTCCTCTCCATTTTGGTAGCACAATTTGGTTAAGTGAGAAGGGGAAAGAAAGAAAAAATTCAACTCAACTTAAGCTAACTACACTTTAGTCAATTAACCATCAAGTTTTATTGAGAAGAGTGAATATTAGCCACATGTTTTCCCTCTCTCTTTTAGCCAAATTTCATGCAAGTATTAAGGTGCCAAGGGAATAGATATTTCAGACATTTCATATTCACCCTATCTCTCCAAAACGTCACCCAATATTAGAAAAGAAAGAGAAAAGGAAGAGCAAGATCATGGTAAGAGCTTCTAGCTCACTTTTCACCTTCATAATTCCTTTTTTCGCTCAAATGATCTTCATGAATGTTGTTTTCCTCTCTAAGAGCTTCATTTCTATGGTTTTTTGTTTTTGAAGAGGAGGTGTTTTGAGTCTTCTAGCAAGAATCAAAGTTGAAGAATTAATAGAAGAACTCAAGGAAGAGGAAGAGGTGAGCTTGAGCTTTAATCTGAACCAAGTATTGTGTTGTTTGGTGGAGTTTTATAGATTTTATAGTGCTGCCTTATGATGTGGTCCAAGCTATGATTTTAGGGCTATGTGTTGTTTTAATAATGAAAATGATGATATTTGAGGATTAAAGATTATACTAGACTAGTTTGATAGTGAAATTGCAAAACTATTGATTGTTGGATTGAAGTTTCTAGTAGGCAGTCTGGTTGTGCTAAAATGTTGAATGGTCAAACCCAGTCCAAATGTAATGAAACTTTCCAAGATTAAAGTAGACAGATAGAGCTTTAATTTTTTAGGTGGTGCATAATTTGTAGACATGTATACTAAGAGATAAGGATTTTCAAAGTGGTTCCCTGTTCCTGGACTTGATTATGGAACAGTGTGGGATTTTATGGAATTCTGTAATTCTGTAATTTTGTGGTTGTGTATGGGGGTGGTTCAAATTTATTCTGTGTAGAGAACTTAAAGAGCATTCCATATAACTTTGAACACTCTATTTAAATTTTTATAGATTTAGTTATGCTTTTTTAAAATTGAGCTAAGAATAGAGGATTTCTTGGTCAAGGCCATGACCCCCTGTTTCAACATTTCATATTTTTTATTAGTTTAGCTTTCCTAACCCTATAGGCATATATTTGGACTTTCAATGGATACCTAAGGACTAAAAGACACAAGGTTGTTAAACTCTCCTAACTTGTATGCATTTGATATATGTATGCTTGTGTGATGATATGTATTATTGCTTTGATGAATTGTAAGGAATATAAGCAAATGATTGAAGCTCTGTTTGTACTAATGCAATAGCCATGAATGTATTGTAAAGCATTGAGCATGCATATGTCATTATGTTGGCATAAGTATTATCTTGCATGCATAGTTAGCATTGTTTAATACTGAGATTCACTCTGAATCTTACCCTCCCTCCAATCAACCATATAGGTGCAATGAGGTATACAATGTTAGAATCCAAATTTTGATGATAACAAAAGGTGATTATGTGTTTTAGTAAGAAACTCATGTTTTGGAAGTGTAAACATTGATTCAAAATGTTACCAAATGCATTTCACAAAGTTTATAGTACAATACTGTGATTTTTACTGATGTACTCGAGTGATGGAGCATGCACTCGAGTGAGAAGCAGTTTTGCACTTGAGCACAACAAGTGTAAGACTAAAAGTGTTTTACAGAAGCAGTCTTCTAGTTGAAAATTGCAAGACTACTTAAGTGATGAACCTAGCACTCGAGTAATGATCTAATTTGCACTCGATCATGAAGGAACACTCTGGTAAGTGTTTGACAAAGGGCAAAGTCAGAGATGGGAAATTTTCGTTGCACTTGAGCACGGACTTAATACTCAAGTGAGAGCCTCAAGCTCACTCGAGTGTTACAAGTATGGTATAGGAAGTGTTTACTCGAGTCAAGGAAGAGCTAAAAGTGAGAAGTGCACTTGAGCAATGGCTGTGGTACTCAAATGATAAAGCAACACTCACGAGTGAGAAAACAAACTTCCTCAAATATTGCCACAAGTGATGAGCATAAGGTTGACCAGATGTGAGAAAATGCTGATGCACTCTAGTGAGAGTCTCAATACTTGAGTGAGGCCCCACATCACCTACAAGTGTAAAATCTCACTCTTGTAAAAATCGGTATGAGTGCTGTCCAGAAGCAAAGCCTAAAGTTGAAATACAATAATGCACTTGAGTGAGACATTGTCACTCAAATGGGGAGCCACATCACTTGCAAGTGCAAAATCACACTATTGAAAAGTATGTTAAAAGTGTTATCCAGAGAAATGAGCCCATAGTGTAAAATACACATGCACTCGAGTGAGGGCCCATACTACTAGCAAGTGAGAAAATGCACTCTTTCTTTTTCACATAGAAGTGCAAATCAAAAGCTGAAGCAGAGGAGGAAATATGATGTTGCACTCGTGTGCGGCCACTCTGAACTTGAGTGATACTCTGTTAGAAACCAAAACACAACACACTTACAATGTTCAATCTGAACATAGTTAAATGTTATATATTCATAAAGTTTTCACTTGTTATTATTATTAAACATCATTTAACATATACTTCAAGTGTGATATAGGATATTGTAAGTCTGAATCAGAGATGCATATGGTAAGTCAAGTTAGATCCCATATGTTTTGATGATAACAAAGATTGGATTAATCATACAATAGGTTTTGATAATAAACAAAATGATTTGAACAAAGTAACTAAGTTCCTGATTGCAGGCAAAAGCATTACTTGAAGTAACTACTTGAGTAATGAAAGACAGAGTATAGGAGAAATGAGCACTGTGAGATTTTTTAAAGGATTACTCAAGGGAGTCCTCAGGTAATGACCTTCATTACTCAAGAGATCACTCAAGTAATATGAGAAGAATTGCTCTCTGTCAAAAATTGCATGAGATTACTTGAAGGGTATACTCGGGTAATCTACAAAGTTATTTGAAAGCTTACTCAAGGGATTACTCAAGTAACCAAAGCAAAAATCATCCAGTAGCTCTCAGCCAAGAAATGACAGACATTACTCGAGTAGTTACTCAAGTAACTACATTTGTAAAGCAACATTACTCAAGTAATTACTCGAGTAACATAAAATGAAGATTGAATTACTCAAGGGATTACTCAAGTAATCTGGTAAGTATAATTGAAGTTGCTCTTAGCCAATATTTTAATGCCATTACTCGAGGGAATACTCGAGTAATCTCTAAAGTTATTTGAACCATTACTCAAGGGACCACTCAAGTAATCAAAAGAAAAAGAACACTTACTCAAGGGATTACTCGAGTAAGCAAGTTGTAATTTAGTCAGACAACGTTGACTTACTCTGGCTTATTTTTAATGAAGTTACTAGAGGGACTACTCGAGCAATTTAGCATGATCACTTGAGTAGCCACTCAAGTAATGAAGTACAAAAAGCATGATTTTAATCCAACATTCATTGATTTATTATCTATATGATTAACATTTCATTGTATTAGTTTCCAAGTATATTTGCAGAGAAACAATGAAGAGATCTTGCATTGAGAAGGAATTCAAATATATCATCTGAAATGCCTACCTACCATAAACAGCTAGTTTTTCAAATATAAAGAATGGTTAAAGAAGCAACAGGACTCTTACGGACATGTTTGTAATGTTTCCCACGGACATCACAATTCATCTATATATATATATATGGAGCATTCAACGGAGAACAAAACACAACAACTAAGAACACACAAACTTACATCGATCATTATATTCTTATTGCTCTGTTTCTTATACTCATTCTTTGTACTTCAGTGATTATATATTTGCTTTGTGAGAGAGTTTTTCATAACAAACTCAATATTTGTTATTGAGACAACTTAAGGTTTTGGAACATTGAGTTGGGGATTGGTTTACAACGTGTAAGGGGGAGTAAGTGTCCAATGAAGTAACTTGATGTGTACTGAGGTGCCAAGAACCCACTGAATCTTGGAAGATATAGTGAAACTCTTCAAGAAGCTCTAATGATTGGACGTAGTCAAAGTAGTTGTGGTCAAACCAATATAACTTCTGGTGTACACTTTGGTGATATTTCTCCTAGATCTTAACTACTTTAAATTTCCAGTCAATTTTTATATGTGCAATGAAATTTCTGGTATCACCCAATTCACCCCTTCTTGGGGTGAAACACTTGCACTAACATTTGGTATCAGAGTGTTGGCCTTCTTATGAAGGTATAACAACCTAAGAAGGATCCAATGGCAAGTATGAGTGAAGGAATTCTTCCTGACAGAGCCTCCATCACCAGACCTCCAGGTTTTAGTAGTGAACACTTATCTTTCTGGAAAGCCAAGTTTAGAGTATTCGTAATGGCTATAAAATATGGACTATGGGATGTGATTGAGAGTGAAAACTACAAACCAGAGAAAATTGTAGATTCACATAAGGTTCCCAAGATACCAGCAGAATATGATGAGAATGATAAGAAACTCATTGCACTCAATAGCAAGGCAATTCTAATGATTCATAGTGCCTTGAGTCAAAATGAGTACTTCAGGATCTGCACACTTCCAATGGCTAAAGAAATGTGGGAAGCTCTGGAAATAGCTCACGAAGGAACTTCAGGAATAAAAGAAAACCAGATCAATACTCTGGTTAGTGAATTTGATTTACTTCGAATGAAATCAGGTGAGTCAATAGTTGTGTTTGAACTTAGATATACTCATCTTGTTAATCAACTTGCAGTACTTGGGAAAGTCTATGATCGACATACCTAAGTACGAAAGATTATGAATATTTTTTCTAAAGATTGGAAGGCAAAAGCCACCGCGATTGAGGAAGCAAAAGGTAAATCAATGTGATCGCTTGCTTCTCTATTCGGATGTCTTTTTGAATATGAAAGTAAATTAAAGTTCAAACGAGAGCTATATGATCTTGGTGACAAGAAGAAGAGAGGTCTAGCACTGAAAGCAAAACAAGAAGATCAAGATGAAGATGAAGAGTTTGATGATGGCGAAATAGGCCTAATGATAAAATGATTTAGAAAGTTTTACAGGAAAGGCCAAGGATTCAAAAACTTTCAGAAAGGAGTAACAAGCAATAAAGAACATATCATCTGCTATGAATATGGAAAGCTAGGACATATTAAATTATAATGTCAAGAATTGGCTCAAAAGAATAAAGAAAAGACAAAAGGAAAGTTCTAAAATAAGAAGAGAGCTTTTGTATCTGCCATATGGGGAGATAGTTCATCTAATGAAAATACCGATGATGAGGAAGTAGCCTATATCTGTCTAGTTGCTCAAGAAGAAATAGAAGAAGAGGTAACTGATTCTGATACTACCTATGATGAATTACTTTCCAAATATAGTGCTTTACATTCTGAATTCATCAAAGTAGGTAAAGAACTAGTTGTTTCAAAAAGAAAAATAGAGTTCTTGAATTATAACTTAAAGAGAATTTAGAAAAGGATTGTAAAAACTGTTCCTCTTTGAAAAAGAAAAACACTGATCTTACGAAATCTCTTGAAAATTAACTAAAGGAAGTGAGATGTTAAATGTAATTTTAAAGGCTCAATCATTTGTAAATGACCGATCTGGTTTTGGATATGATCCAAAACCAGATAGAAGGAAAGGAATAAAGAAAGTAGGATGTAAGACATACTTGAGTTACTTTCAACATTCTGTTCATACATCAAATCCTTTTGCATATTGCAATTACTGTAATAGAAAGGGTCATTATACTTTATCATGCATTCATAAAAAGAAAGGAAAAATAGGAACCTACAAATTGGTACCTAAAGGTTCATATGTTCAGAAAATATTCTGCGCTAACCCAAAAGGACCCAAAAAGATGTGGGTACCCAAGACTTAATCATATTTCATTACATATATGTCTTCAAGCATCCAAAAACAACAAGTGGTACATAGGCAGTAGATACTCGAGACATATGATCGGTGATTTCAAAAATTTTATCATGATACAACCTAAAGAAGATGGAAAGGTAAAATTTGGGGTAAATCAATCGGGAAAGATAGCAAGAATTGGTGAATCAAAAATGATAAAGGCATACAAGTCTAAGACGTATATTACATTGAAGGATTGTGTCACAAGTTGCTGAGCATGAGTCAAAGTGCAAATAAAGACAACTTGATAATATTTGACTCAGAGGAATGTCTAATTGTAAACAAGAAAGATTTACAATTAGATAAGAAGAATCTCAAAGCAAAGCTTAGAGCAAAAAGGGAAGGTAATTTCCATACTCTTGATATAAGCAGAAATATTTCTAAAAAAATTTTTCTAAGTAACACCGATGAAAGTTGGCTATGGCATAAGAGACTAGCTCATGTCAATATGCACTAACTAGGCAAGTTACTTAAAAATTGATTTAGTGATTGAATTACCCAAAGTAAATTTCAAAACCGATTTGATTTGTGACAAATGTCAGAAGGGTAAACAAACTAAATCATCTTTCAAATTGAAAAATGAGATCACAACTAATAGACCACTTCAATTATTACATATCGATTTAGTTGGATCAGCAAGAGTTGAAAGTCTTGGTGGCTACTATATTCATTAGTCATTGTTGATATTTCTCTAGATTTACGTGGACTATTTTTCTATCATCAAAATATGAAACCTTCACAGAATTTATTGTTTTTTCCAAGAAAGTGCAAAATGAGAAAGGTATGTCCATTGCAGGTATCAGGACAGATCACAGTGGAGAATTTGAAAATCAAGCCTTTGAAGAATATTCTGATACTAATGGCATTAATCACAATTTCTCCGCTCCAAGGACGCCTCAACAAAATGGAGTCATGGAATGGAAGAACAGAGTACTCACTGAAATGGCTAAAGCAATGCTGAATGAAAAAAGTGTCTCAAGTATTCTTGGTCGATGCAATGAGCACAGCATGCTACATTTCAAATAGAGCCTACATCAGAACAAAACTTGGAAAGACACCATACGAACTATACAAAGAAAGGTAGCCAAACCTTGCTCATCTACACATCTTCGGTTGTAAGTATTTCATTCATAATAATGGTAAAGATAACTTAGGAAAATTTGATTCTAAAACAGATGAAGGAATTTTCCTAGGCTATTCTAACCAAAGCAAATCACACATATTTTTCAATAAACGAACGTGTGTTGTTGAAGAATCAATTCATGTTGTATTCGATGAATTTGAATCCTCTCACAAAACTATTGATGATGAGCAGGAAGTTGTTTTAAATCAAGAAAATGGTCAACCTAATTCTAAATCTTCTGTCCTAGAAGTTGACCAAACCAAAGAAGAAGATTAGTCACTAGGACAGCCTAGAGCCTAGAAATACAATAAAAATCATCCCTTAGAGCAAGTCATAGGAGATGTGAATGAAAGAGTCAAAACTAGAAATATAATTTGCAATGAAGTTAGTTTTTCTGCATTTATTTTTTAGAGTAAACCTTCTAACATTGATGAAGCCCTATTAGACAATGATTAGGTAATAGCAATGCAAGAAGAACTAAACCAATTTGAAAGAAATCAAGTTTGGGATTTGGCACCCCGACCTAAGGATCATCCAATCGTTGGCACTAAATGGGTATTCAAGAACAAACTTGATGAATCCACAATCATTGTTAGAAACAAGGAAAGATTAGTGGCCAAAGGCTATAATCAGAAAAAAAGGAATTGATTATGAGGAAACGTATGCTCCAGTGGCCACAGATTGGAAGCTATACAAGTACTCTTAGCCTTTACATGCATTAAAGGATTCAAACTCTATCAAATGGATATAAAAAGTACATTTCTAAATGGCTACATCATGGAAGAAGTGTATGTAGATCAACCCCTAGGTTTTGAAGATGTAACAAAACCTGACCATGTTTTCAGACTAAGAAAGGCTTTATATGGTTCAAAACAAGCTCCTAAAGCATGGTATGAAAGGCTCAATAAATTTCTCATTGATCAAGGTTTTGTACAAGGAAAAATTGATACAACACTTTTTACAAAATGAAAACAAGATGATATTTTAATTGTGCAAATATATGTTGATGATATAGTTTTCGGTGCTACTAAAGAAACCTTATGTAAGGAATTTTTGGAGATAATGCAGGGGGATTTTGAGATGTTAATGAAGGGAGAATTGAATTTCTTTCTCGATTTGCAAATCAAACAAATAAAGAATAGAATTGTCATATCTCAAAGGAAGTATTTGAAAGAGTTATTGAAGAAGTATGGAATGGATGAAGCAAATGGAATGGACATACCTATGAGCTCAACTACATTGCTTAATGCTAATATTAAGGGAAAAGATTACAATATCACAAGATATAGAGGAATGATTGGATCATTACTCTATCTCACTGCAAGTAGACCTGAAATCCAATTTAGTATTAGTATGTGTCAAGATATCACTCAGCACCAAAGGAGTCACATGCTGAAACCGTCAAACGTATCTTTTGATATCTTACTAACAAGACAAAATTAGGTCTCTGGTATCCTAAATGAAGTAGTAAATATCTAGTTGCATACTCAGACTCTAATCATGGAGGATACAAGACAGACAGAAAGAGTACCAGTGGACAAAGTCAGTTTCTTGGAGGATCACTTGTGTTATGGTTTATCAAGAAACAAAATAAAGTGTCTCTTTTATCAACGGAAGCTAAGTATCTTGCAGCATCAAGTTGTTGTGCACAAGTGTTATGGCTGAAGCAACAACTACAAGATCTTAGTATTTATCTAAAGTAGATACCAATATACTGTGACAACACTAGCATGATAACCAAGCATATTGATGTTAGACATCACTTTATCAGAGGTCGTGTCCAAAAGAAAGATGTCAAGGTGATATTCATTCTAGCTTATCTTCAACTAACTGATATCTTCACAAAACCTCTTGCAAAAGCTCAATTCTTATATATTAGAAGAGAATTGGGAATGGTAAATCTGAATGAATTGTAAGCTATTTAGTGTTTACAAAATGTTAGATGATTTTATTTATTGATGTTTTGATTATTTCTAACTTAAGCATAAGAGTTTCTAAGAATTTGTTTTACAGGATCTTGATATTCTGTTTTAGGGTATGAAAAGCAAAGGTTAATAGAGGACAATATTACTAAAGGGACAACTTCAAGTAAATTTCATTACCCCAGTAATTCCTTGAAGTAATTATAAAGATTACTTGAGTAACCATTCAAGTAATGACCTAGAAGATATAGTAGTGAAGCAACAATTCAAAAGGGAACGGCAATGGTTGAAAATAAACAGACAGAAAATGAAGAGATAGATTACTCGACGGAGGCCTTGAGTAAATCATCAAAGTTACTCGAGTAAGCCTCGAGTAATCATGAGTGCAGATCAAAAATCAATCCAATTTCGACTCATATCAATCTTAAAATGCCATCAAATGATTGAGGGAATATACATAAGTAATTAAAATATTACTTATGATAGGTACACATTTAAATTGCTTTAATTTAAAATTTTCAGAGAACTTTACTCGAGAGAGCCCTCGAGTAATGGCCAAGATCACTCAAGGGAGCCCTGGAGTAACGTCAGGCATCTAGGTTATATCTCTACTTGTCACATCATTTTCACAAGATTACTTCAAGTAATTCTTCGAGTAACCTCTCAGAAAAACTTTTCACAAACTCTTCCTCACTTTATTTTTGACAAAACCCAGTGATCTTTACTGAGAAAAACTTCTTCAAATCTCTCAAAACCCTCTGCCCTAACATTCATCGCTTGCGAGAGAAAATTTTAGAAAGTCTTGTCAAAATGGTCAAAACCAAAGCCACCACTCCCTAATCTCCTTCTGAGTCTTCTAATCCTCAGCAATCGCATGATTCTATTCCATCTCCTCCAGCCAAAAGACAAAAACTCACTCCTCGTTCAAAAGCTAAATCCAAGCCACAGACTAAACCCAAGGTGAAGGGGGCAGTGATCAAGGAACCAATTGACTCAAAAGCTCAATCTAAGAAAGATGTTCCTCCTGGTAGAGACAAGAAGACTAAGGTACCATCTCCACCTTCTTCTAATTCCTCTAACACACCAACATTCTCTGAGAAGACATCAAAAAAGGTTAAGTTTGATAAAAACATTGCCAAAGCAATGGCAAACATTCTTGAGGAGGATTTTCAATCAAAAGGCATAAAATAGGGATAATCCTCAAGGGAACCAGAAGTCAGGGAAGAAGAAATTACATTCCCTCCAACCGGATTCAACGTGAAAAAGATTAAGGAATCACAAAAATTCAAAGATAACTTTTCAAGGAGAAAAGTGTGCAAGATGGACTATATTGACCTCGGTATTCTTCAAGAGGTATTGAAATTCAACCTCAATTTATATCTGGAATCCTATATGCCTTGGCTCTCAGTAAAACTTCCTTTTTGTTCCAAAGTAGTGAGACATTTCTATCTTAATTTAGAACCTATCAATCATCCATTTAGGAACTCTTTGCAAGAAGAAATGTTCTCTAAGGTTAGAGGGCAAGAAATCCTAATCTCACCCTCCAAAATCAACACTTGGTTAGGAATAGAAGACCCACTTGAGGATAATTATCCTAATCTTGATTCAAACTAGCTATTTTCTATCCTAAGGCCTGGTAAGATAGTAGGACCCCTCAATTTCAACCCAAAGTGATATGTGTGATCTTCACAGAGTTCTATGGTATATCTATTCTAGAGCCATAGTGAACAAAGAACATAATTACACACATTTCATAGAAAGGGATTATCTAGAAGCATATGATTGAAAACTCAATTTCAAAAGCTTTGTTCAAAATCACCAAGTTTTGTCATCATCAAAAAGGGGGAGAATGTTAGATCCCATATGTTTTGATGATAACAAAGATTGGATTAATCATACAAAATGTTTTGATAATAAACAAAATGATTTGAACAAAGTAACTAAGTTCTTGATTACAAGCAAAAGCATTACTTGAAGTAACTACTCAAGTAATGAAAGACAAAGTACAGGAGAAAGGAGCACTAGAGATTTTTTAAAGGATTACTCGAGGGAGCCCTCAGTTAATGACCTTTATTATTCAAGGGTCACTTAAGTAATAAGAGAAGAATTGCTCTCTATCAAAAATTGCATGGGATTACTTGAAGGGACTACTCGAGTAATCAAGAAAGTTATTTGAAAGCTTACTCGAGGGAATACTCGAGTAACCAGAACAAAAATTATCCAGTAGCTCTCGTGTAATACCCTGAATTTTGAGACTTGAGGCTAGAGAATAAGCCTGAGATAAGTGGACTGCTAATCCCCAGTTTAGCAAGATCCCAAATTGTGATTAAGAGATAATGACTCCAAAAGTGGATGTGGTTAGTGATGAATAAACCCTTTTGGAGATTATGGTGTGATTTGGCACCCGATGTGATTCGTATGTGTTATGAGCAGCGCCAAAACCCTGTATTTAAGTTTAATTATGGATTAACATCTAAATTGACTTAAAATAGAGGGGAGGGCAGATTGTGGAAGAAAAGGAATGATATGGTGTGTTTGGTGGTGATTCAAGAGGAATTGTCGTAATCAGGGGCAAAACGGTAAAGTTACCGACCAATTGGTCAGTTACCGAAGAGGAAACTCATTGGTAACTTCAAGATCAATGGTTAGGATTGATTTGTGCAAGAGATCAAGGGGTGGAATCCCATGTATGTGTGCCTTGGTGAGCTCATGGAGGTGTGACAAGATGTTGACACTTGGCACAATGTAAGCCCTTGGATTGGTCAAAAGTGTCAACACCTCTTCCCTCTCTCCTCTCCCTTTTAGGTCAGTTTTGGGGGCCTTTGAACTCCAAAATCTGTTCTCTTTCTCTCTCACCCAAAGCTCCCATGGTCGTCCAAGGCAAGGGAAGAAAGAGAAATGCAAAGGTGAGTTTTTGGTTGTCTTAATGTCCTCTAATGCTCAAATACCCTTCTTTAAAGTTGTTCATAGTGATGAGAGATTCATTGATATGGTTTTAGATTTGTGAGAGAAGGTGTTTGAGAGCTTGAAGAATTTGGGAAGTGGAGGAATCAAAGAATTGGCATTGGGAAGAGGAAGAGGTGAGCATTTGATGACTATTGACCTAACTATTGTGGTTATTGGTTGAGTATTGTGAATTGAGAATTTTGCCCTGATTTTATGGTATTTTCATGTGGTATGTAATTGGATGAATTTGATGTTGTTTTATGTTGAAAATGGTGTCATGTTGTGGTATTTAATCATTGGAATTGATTTGAATTGGATTGGACACAATGATTGCAAAACTGGAAATTCTGTCCAGTGAGAATTCTGTCTGGGCAGTCTGGTTGTGTGGACGTTTTCACTGGGCCAATAATGACATAAAATTATGAAAATTTCCAGTCTTAAATTTCACATCCCAAGCTTCAAAATGGACATATAATTTGTGCCATTTCGTTTTGTGAACTGGGATTTATGTTTGCCCAAAGTTTGAGGTCAAAACTGGGTTTGATTCTGGAGCAGTAGTGGATTTTGGGGAATTCTGTATTTTTGTGGTGATTTCCAGTAATGGCTCATATTTTTCCTATGAATAGGACTTAAATATATTTCATTTGGCTTTGGAATCACCTCATTTATATTTTTTTGGAATTAGTTATGAATTTTCTAAGTTGCCTTGGCTGCAGCAGAAAATCCTGGCTGCAGCGCAAAAGTTTCTGTGCACGTTTTGGCCGCAGCCAGAAATTCTTGGCTGCAGCCAAAAACCTTCTGTGCACATTTTGGCTGCAGCCAGAGGGTTCTTGGCTGCAGCCAACCCCTATTTTCAATAGTTTGTGATTTTGAAAGGTGATTTCCAATCTAGTACGTCCCAATCCTTTAGGCTTTCGTTGAGCTTATTGTAGCCACCTAAAGGGTGTGAATGATAACCAACCTTAAGTAATATGGAAGTAAGGATTTGGAATTTAGATTGACCTTATGTCCTTGATTTGGTTATAGGGTTGGATATTCACCCTGATCGTGAGCAGTCGGAGCTGGAGCTTACGTGGCAAGAGTGTAGGGAAATTACCTCTCTTGCATGCTTTGATATTTGTGTTTGTGTATTGATGCATGTATTGCTTTGCTGGATTATGTGAAACATGTATGAATGATTGTAGCTCTGTTTCTAGTAATGTTATGGCCATGAGTATGCTGTTGAAACATTGAGCACCCAGATATGTCATTGTGTGAACATGAGTTATGTATTGATACGGTGGGGGGAACGGACCAGCTAGAAAACAAGTATGAAAACACTAACGGGACGGATGATCAAACGTAGGACCTTAAGAGAACCTGTCTCTTACAACCCTAGCCACAAAGACACCATAAGGATGATCAATCCTTGATACAGTTGGAGTATTCGCACGAGAATACAAGGATGCAAGCAAAGCTCACACAAGAGAAATAAAACTCTCAATTATCATTCAAGTCTCCCAAACTGTAGTACAAAAACGCAGCCATATATAAAGGCCACAAAAGAACACTTTAGAGTTTGAAAACCTAGTCATAAATGCAATAAATGATGCCTTAATGATGATTGATTGTCTTGGTTGGCACCATTCAAGCCTAAAGGAATTAGGAAATTACTTATTCTTCAAGACTAAGTCAGCTACCTAAAAATAGGAAATAAAACAAAGTCTTCAAGAGCAATCTTTGACCAAAGGCCTTATTTAATGCAAATAAAAAAAGGAAACAAATAAAAACGAAATTAATTCAGATTTGCTACATAAGGACGCCTTCTAGATGCTTCTTGAGGTGTCTTGGACGTCACTTATGATCCTCCTTCAAGGCACATGCTTGTCACATGGTATTTTAAGTGAATTCTTCAATCTGGACTGCACATGGGCCTTATTCATCATCTTGTTGGGCTTATTACTTTATGTTACACCAATTTCATGGATCTTCATGCTTTGCCACGTGCTCAACCTTCTATGTGTTGTAAAATCATGTATATGGGCCTGAATAGTTATGGTTAAGGCCTCATTTGCACCCTCAACATTATACTAACATTATGAACCATTAATGAAGCAAAATCAAGCCTAAATGTTTTCTCCAACCTCTCAAACACTTTACTCTTTTTTGAGTTTTTAGTAATTGGGCCGTCAATGTCATGAGGAGGATCTTGGGCTTGCTTAGAATCTTGTTGGATAATAGAGACAACATCTTGTTCATTGTAGATGCCACCTAAGCTGCCATGTAGTACTTTGTTGACACTTTGGATATCAACATTGATGCTTTGTTGGACACCACATAAGATGTCCCTTGCACCTCTATCATGTATTGCAAGCATGTCATGCATTAAACACATATTATACATGCATATAGGTATCTGTTTCCTACTGAGATTCTCTCAAATCTCACCCTCCCCTACCACCATTTTAGACAGGGTAGGTGGATCGAGGATGGAACAAGCAGTGAGGGTGACGGGACTCATTCGGGTTGTAATCTTTTGATAGTTGGTTATCATAATTGGGATGATTTGTATTCTTATTTGGATATGAGTTGTATATATTGTGGAATGTATATTTGGTTATATGTTGAATGAGAATATTTGATTATGTATTTGGAATGAGCATTTGGGTATTTGTATTTGTATTTGAGAAGAACTGTGTAATCCCCATTCGAAGAATTGTAAAGGGTGGATGTGCCTTATGAATTCTATGTAAAGGTATGAACCCGGGAGTTGCCGGGATGATATTGTTGTATACTCTGATATTTGTATAAATGTGATATTTCACGTGATGTAATTATATTCAAAATTGAATACGAGACCAAGTTAATTAGATTTTGAAAGTTATTTGTGAAAACCCTAACATGAAGGTGGGATTTTAAATAAGTTTTATTTCCTATTGGTCTCTATTTCATTTTAATCGCGTATTTCATATATAATTACGGAAGGGGGTTACATCTCGGCCAAGAAATGACAAACATTACTCGTGTAGTTACTCAAGTAACCACATTTGAAAGGCAACATTACTCGAGTAATTACTCGGGTAACATGAAATGAAAAGATTGGATTACTCGAGGGATTACTCAAGTAATCTGTTAAGTGTAATTGAAGTTGCTCTTGGCCAAGATTTTAATGCCATTACTCGAGGGATCACTCGAGTAATCTCTAAAGTTATTTAAACCATTTCTTGAGGGACCACTCGAGTAATCAAAAGAAAAGGAACACTTACTCAAGGGATTACTTGAGTAAGCAAGTTGTAATATGGTCAGACAACATTGACATACTCTCTAGCTTATTTTTAATGAAGTTACTTGAGGGACTACTCGAGTAATGAAACATGATTACTCGAGTAATGAATTATATAAAGCATGATTTTAATCCAACATTCATTGATTTGTTATCAATAAGATTAACCTTTCATTGTATTAGTTTCCTAAGTATATTTACAGAGAAACAATGAAGAGATTATGCATTGAGAGTGAAGTCAAATATATCGTCCACAATATTTGAAATGCCTACCTACCACAAACGGCTAGTTTTTCAAATATGAAGAATGGTCAAAGAAGCAACGGGACCCTAATGGATATGTTTGAAATATTTCCAACAAATATCACAATTCATCTATATATATGAAGCATTCAACAGAGAACAGAACACAATAGTTGAGAACACGTAAACTTACATCGATCATTATATTCTTAGTTCTCTATTTCTTATACTCACTCTTTGTACTTCAGTGATTATATATTTGCTCTGAGAGAGAGTTTTTCATTTCAAGCTCAATATTTGTTATTGAGATAACTTAAGAATGTGGAACCTTGAGTTGGGGATTGTTTTACAATGTGTAAGGGGGAGCGAGTGTCCAGTAAAGGAACTTGCTGTGTATTGAGGTACTAAGAACCCATTGAATCTTGGAAGACATAGTGAAACTCTTAGAGAAGCTCTAAGGATTAGACATAGGTCAAAGTGGTTGTGGCCGAACCAATATAACTTCTGGTGTACACTTCGGTAATATTTCTCCTAGCTCTTAACTACTTTAAATTGCCAGTCAATTTTTATATACAAACTCCCTCATAGTTGCTCTATGAGAGAGTCTGTATACATTTCAAATCATATTTTCATTTGATCTTAAGGTATAGGGACCTTGAGAAGGTAGATATCCTTATAAGAGAAGCAGTTGAGAGAATTCCTAGGAGTACTTTCTACTCATAAGACTTATAAGGTGCAAGTAGGAGAGAATGTTGCTGCTCATAAGACTTAGAGGGGTGTAGCAAAAGAGAATATTGCTTCTTATAAGACTTGTATATGTAAGTAAGAGAGAAAGGTTATAGGATTGTTTCTACACATAAGACTTGTCAAAGGGGTAGAGAAAATTCTAGGTATTAGAATATTTCTGCTCATAGTCCATACAAGGGTGATTACTATCTTGCAGCATTCCAAGATGCCACTGAATCTTAGAAGAATAGTGAAAATCTCAGTAGATCTTAATCTCTAAGGATTGGACGTAGGCCTGGGTTTTGAATCGAACCAGTATAGCTCTCAGTATGCTAATTTTCTCAACTCTACTCTATCTACAATAATTTTCATATCCCCGAATCAACCAAAAAATTTATCACATCACCCAATTCACCCCCTATTGGGTGAAGCTTGCCTCTATCATTTGGTATCAGAGCGAGTTCTTCTCCAAAGAGCCTAACAGCTTGAGAATGATCCAGTAAATGGCAACAATGGGTAAGAAAATTCTTCCAGATGGAGCTTCTATCACTTGAGCTCCTGGTTTCACTGGAGAACATTTTTCATTCTAGAAAGCTAAGTTCAGAGTGTTCGTAATGGCTAACAAATACGGTGTACAGAATGTGATACGAGATGGTGATTATGTTCTAAAGAAGAAAATCAAAAATAGAGTTGTAGAAAAGAGTCTAGAGGAATTTGATGACGGTGACTAGAGGTTAGTAACATTAAATAGTAAAGCTATTCTAATGACACAGAGTGCTCTCAGCTAGAAGGAGTATTTCTGAATCTACATACTGCCTACAGCCAAAGACGTATGGGATACTCTTTGAGATTTCTCATGAAGGCACATCTGGAATCAAAGAAAATAGAGTTAATACTTTGATCACAGTGTATGATTTATTTCAGATCAAACTTGGAGAAAGGATCTCTGAATTCGAACTTAGGTATACTCATCTTGTTAATCAGCTATCAACACTTGGCAAAACATTTGATCAAAATTCATAGGTAAGAAAGATCCTTAACATTCTTACAAAAGAATGGGAAGCAAAGTTGACATCTATCAAAGAAGCTAAAGCGAATCAATAAGATCTGTAGCCACTCAATTTAGAAATCTTTCTGAGTATAAAGGAAAGCTGAAATTTAAGAAAGAACTATAAGAGTTCAATGACAAAAGGAAAAGAGGAGTTGCCCTCAAAGTCATCAAGGAAGATGATTCTTCAAAAAATGAAGATGTTCTTGATGATGATGATATAGGAATGATTATGAGGAAATTCAAGAAGTTCTATAGAAGAGGCAAAAAGAACTTCAAAAATTACCAAGGTAGACAAAGTACGAAATAAAGGAGCAATAATAGTATGCTACAAATGTGGAAAGCATAGACATATCAAATCTGAATGCATCAAAAACAAAGACAAGAAGAAGAAGAAAAAGAAGGCATACATATCATCCATATGGGGTGATAGCTCGTCGGATGAAGAAAGTGACAACGACGATGTTGCAAATCTATGCTTGGTAGCCAAGGAAGAAGAATCAAACTCTGAGGTAAGTGACTTTAAACCTTCTTATGATGAGTTATTATCTGAATATAATACATTGCATACTGAATCCATCAAGGTAGCTAAAGAAATGATTAGTCATAAGAAGAAAGTAAAAGAGCTAGAAAGTACTGTCATCTCTTCATGTGTATTATGTGAAGAAAAAGATAAGAAAATAAGTTATTTATCAAAAACATTGGAAAGATTTACAAAAGGAAGTAAAATTCTTAAAGTAATCTTTAAATCACAAAGAGTCACTCATGGTAATTTGGAATTAGATATAATTTGAGTTAGAATAGAAACAGAGAAAAGAAGAAGAAAGGCAGTAAGGCATACCTCAAATATTTTAAGAAGTTTGTACATACTTCAAATCCATTTGCTTCATGTAATTAATGCAATAGGAAAGGCCATTATACTTCATCATGTTATTTTACTAAAGTCATGATTATTGGTACGTACAAATGGGTTCTGGAAGGGACGCACGTACCAAGAGTAATTCATACTAACCATGAAGGACCCAAGAAAGTGTGGGTACCTAAAGGTTGGTCATATCACTCTAGGTATTTCTCAAAGCATCATGGGCAAACAAGTAGTACATTGATAATAGATGCTCGAGACATATAACTGGTGACAGAAATAAGTTCACCATGCTAGAAAACCAGAGAAGGAGGAAAGTTAACTTTTAGAGGTAACCAATCGGACGCATTGCTGGAATTGGTGAAGTGGGAAAATTTGATGGTGTTCAAAGCAATGATGTATATTACGTTGAAGGATTATGTAATATACCAAATTTTGCAATACTAAAAACGTGTAAACATGGAAATAGTAGAATGAAATAAATATGTGTATTTACAAATTAAAGATAGAGTTACTTTTGCAATTCCCAGATGTCCATTGTGTCATTCACAGAAATCGAGAAGTCAATATTATAAAAATACAAGTGTAAGAAGTCAGAGCAAAATTCATTGGTGGCTGTAGGGTTCAGGGGCGTCAGTTGCGAGATCGGAGGAATTCGGGCATTTCGTGACATGCTCGATATGCTTGCCATGGTCCCACGTGGGTACCACAAGGAATTCCAGGTAATGCACCGATGGAGAAACTTTATTAAAAATAACTTCAGTAAAGTATGTAATTACAACTCATTATGACTCATGATGACACACCTTTCGTGTTGGCCAAATAAGGAAATGACAAGTGTCCCAAAATTATTACAAAGTAAAAACATATTTTTGTGTTGGCCAAATAAGGGGGTGACATGTGTCCCTCATCATTACACATCATTACACCCACTTTAAGCCTTTCGTGTTGTCATCTCCGGAGTACGCCATCTAGCGTCTGAGTCCGAGGCATTCACCTGTCTCAGGCTGGGTCGCTTACTTTATGAGTCGAGCACTGAACCTAGGAGTCTGGGGAAATTGTCAAGCCTCCCTTTCCCCTGACCATTTATGACCCACCAAAGAAAGAGAAAAGTGGAAGACCAATGGTTGCATGACACGTGGCACTCTTAAGCCTTAAACTTGTGACACGTGGCAAGATGAGATTAGATCATTTTATGTGATTAAATCACAACCATCCATGCCTTATTAAATGCCAAATCTTTTGCAAGCATGCAAAAGAGATAGAGAAATATGATTTCTTTAGCTTAAGAAACAAGAAGAGAGAAGGAGGAGTGAATAGTAAGTTTTCTTGACTACCGAAGACGATTTCAACCCTGAATAACTGTTATTGTCTGGTAAGTCCTTTAGGAAACTTCCTCTAGTCACTATAAGCTTCAATTTTATGGTCTTGGATTTCTCATCTGAGGTGTTTTCTGCCAATTAGTCTACTGGAGTACCGCCGGAATACCGAACCACTTGTAGAAACGCAAAGAGGTAAGTGTAGGCTTTCTTTTGAACCCAATACTTTATGATTTCAATGAGTTTTTCTTAGCTCTTGAACCATCGATGTATTTCATTCAAGGGGTATTTTTATAGAAGGAAGATGTTTTAATCATATATAAGGTGATATATGATGTTTGGAGAAGTATTAGACTTGTTGGTTGTTAAAATCACAAAGTGGAATTTTTGTTGTTTTGGGAGGTAGATTTCGGTTGGGGGCTAAATCTGGTATAAATATTTTGATTTTGGTATTTTTGAGTTTTCTATTCAATTCTACATGAAAAATTGGGTGGGAATAGGCCCTGGTTATAATTTTGACAGACTGGTTAAAAGATTCAAAAATTGGAAATTAAGTCTGCTTGTGCAACAAAGTTGCCAGTGTGCGTTTTTGTCTGGCAGTTTTGTTTTGGCGAAACTTTCACTATTCAAACTTCATCTATTGATTATGAGATTTTCCAGAGTTAAAGTACACTTATATACCTTTTATTTGATAGGTATTATGAAGGATTTCGATAGTATACTAGGAGTTATGAATGTTTGAAGTAGACCATTAAAACTGGTCAGATTTTCTGGCAGCAGGGAGAAAAAGAAAAACTGAGAAGTGTGCCCAGTCTTTCGGCTACTGAAAGTATTTTTTCCTTAAAATATACTTAATAAGGGTTATAGTGAATTTTTGATCACCCCCATTCGATTTTTCTAGAATTAGTTATGATTTTTCAAAGTTCAATGAAAAATCTGCCAGCTTTTGGTAATTGTGCGAAAATTCAAAGCAAAGTGTTTTTGTAATAAAATTGGACATTTAAGAGTTAAGTTAACTATTTGGAGTAGCTTGAGCTCATTAGCTTCATATTGTGCCTAATGTAGTGACCCTAATGGTAACTAACATAAGAGAAAAATTTATGAAGAGCTGGACTAAGAAATAACTCATTGCCCGTAAATTATAATTTATAGGACTTGACACTTGCCTAGGACGTTCAAAGCACGTCAATCAAGATCAAGATTTGGAAACATTGTCAGGTAGTAACTTGTGCCTCACATACTATGTGTTATGTTATATGTATGTTTGTACCATTGTGAATTTAAAACATTCAGATGAGAAGGGCTAAGGCCCAATTGAATTTCCCAGCGCTATGGCAAGGGATGGTTGTCCTTGAATTGGTAACTTTATGCTTTCTGCATATTGTAAATTTATCTATGAATGTTGAATATGTTGATTGTACTGTAACTTTGGTTGATATGGCATGATATATGTGCATTTTATATGATGATATCTGTTACCACTGAGATTCATTGAATCTCACCCTATTTTTCCAAAATAAATTTTCAGCTCGGGCAAGTAGTTCCTCCGGCAACAAGGTAAAAACGGGCGAATGAAGCAAAGCACTTAGAATTTAATTTTCTATTAGTTATCTATTTTGGAGATTGTATGTAATTTTTATTTAAGTGTGGTTAGTCTCATACTAACATGTATGTAAGCGCCTGTATATAAGCAAACGCGCAACAACATTTGTACCAGTAGTAGATTGCCGTCCACCTAGGGCCATTATTTAGACATAGTAGCTTGGGTTTCAGCAGAGAACTTATTAGTAAACACTCTGATATGAAGAAATGGACTTAAAACGGATGGCTTAAAATAAATCATAAAATAATATGAGACCCAATCTGAAAATGATTTTTGAAAACCTATTCAAGTGCAGCTCCACACTCTGCTTGAAGTTGGGACTTTTACTATTTACAAAAGATTACTGGTCTCCTTTTTAAATATATTACTACACTTATGCCATCTATATGCTTTCAAAACATTGGTGTTACATTTATTGGTATCAGAGCATAAGTTCTTGGCTCTAGGATAAAGTTCTTTACATATGTTAGTACAATTCATAAATACTAACCCTTCATTAGTTGCTTTATGATAGGAATCATATCTGATAGAAAAAGACAAAGAAGTAGTTCACCCCCGTCTGTTAACCAGCCTTCTCCAGAGCATCTCATACCGGAGGGTAAACTTTATGTAGTCATTAATAAGGGGGAGCGTAGTGGAGGGAATGGACCAAGAGTGCGGCTTATGGCAAGGAAAAGAGTTCCCAACCATACGATATTTATAATAAAGGCTAGGCAGGCTAGTCCTAGCATAGAGCCATCTATAGGCGATACTAGTGATCCCGAGAATGATGAGAATTTTCAGGGTGTCGATTCTGATACTGAATCTAGAGCCCTGGTGACTTAGTTATTTTTTGACCCATTCCCAGGCCATGAGCTGTGGGAATGCTTTAAGGAATTAAACTTGCTACGGTTCGATGAATTTTTTCCTCTATGATTCGATATATAGCATTTTTCTCAGACAAGTAAGGAACCTATATGGACTAAGGGCCGAGCTTGGGTTAGTGTTAACTAATGATATTTGGATCCAAACCACACTAGCCCACCTTCCCGATTTTACTGCTTGGATCAAAAAGAAGAATGATATCGTATTTTGGGGTCCTTTCGAGTTTGAGACTTTTCTGGATCACATAGAATTATATGTGGTGCAGAACATGGACTGGTAATGGTAGGGCCAGCTGGATTGGTTATGTTAGCACATAAAAGGCTACTTTTGTGTATGTATTAAGCTACTTTAGTTGCTTTCATTATAAATATGACCCTTTAATATTATCATATGTATATCCTATTGTACAATAGTATTTGAAGCTTAAGGAGTACATATATATATGATAAGTGTCCTATTAATGGTGCAAATTTTCTTTGGTAATAGTGAAAAGAAATAATGGTGAAGGGTAGACCAAAGAAAAGACTTGCAGTACCAGAAGTTGAGGAAGTCAGAAACCTACCAGACCCTATACAGCAAGTTCTTGGAATATTGGCACAACAGCAAACTATGATACAAGAATTACATGAGGAAATACGGGAATTAAATGAAAAGTATAAGGAAGATAAGGCATCGCCTAAAGACACCAAGGTAAATGAAGACACTAAGGTGGTGATTGAACCATATTTTTATATGAATTTTCCATGATTAATTTGGGATTTTAATGTATTTTCTAGGACATTATTGCATTATTAAGCATTAATTTTGGTTAGGGACAATTATTTTGCATTAATGGCAATTAGGGGGAAATGTTTACAATTTATTAATTATTTTTATACAATTGTCCCTTGAACTTTTGATGCTACGTTGAGCTTAATTTTTGCATTGTAGGTGCTCAAGGAGAAATTTGAAACTTTGGAGGTCAAAAATTATTATTTGGTGGATTAGAGAAAATCACAAAATAAATCCCAGAATTTCTGAAATTTACAAAATAGTAAAGAAAAGGGCCTAAGAACACTCACAGAAAAGGACCCATGAATTCTGGAAATTTTAATTGAACCACCAAAATATTTCAAAAACCTGTCACTGAAATTCCTCTACAAACCTTTGTAAATTTCCACTTTAGTCCCTGGGCCATAGGTTGCAGTTTGGGCCTTTGCTGAATAATGAAGTGCAGAAACGAAATCACAGACCCAATATCCTATAACCTGACCCGGACTTGATGGACATGGAGATTTGGATATGCCAGACCCGATCAGAGAGAAAGACGGAGCTGAGGGAATATATCACAGATAGTGCCGCACAGGAAGAGGATCACCGAATCATCATCTCATCATCCCGTTCCTTTCTTCCTTGTCGCCGGCGGCATTCCTCATCCTCATTGCCATCGCCGCCGGCGACCAGAGAGACAGACTAGAACCACCACCTTTGTCCTTTGATTGTCACCGGAAGGAGCTCATAACAGAGGAGAACGAGAAGCTGAGAATCGAGATTGAGGAGAGCTAGCCGCAAGCTTCATCACCGTTTCCTTCTTCAACTACCAAATCGGAGAAGCTGACAGTTGAGAGTGACGCCGCGAAGAACGGAGGAAGAGAAGCTGCCGCTGAGTTTCATCACCGCCATTCAACACCATTCACTTCATCGTCTTTCTCACCATCATCGTCATCAACACCGACCACACATTTCAGCATCCTTCACCGCCGTCTTCTTCATCAGTCACCTTCTCTATTCTGAAATCATGCAGGCCGTGGCTATCTCTGTTCTGTTCAGCTTTGATTCAAATCCAGCCCTTGCATTAAATTGATTTAGTGTTAATTGGTTATTTAAATCTTTGATTTTATGGCTGGGTGTTTGAATCAGAGTTTGAGTATTTTTCTTGAAGCTATTCACATGATAAGCTAGGCAATTTTGTGCTCTTGAAGATGAATTGGAGATGACTTGAGCTCACATATGCTTCTTCAAAGGGGAGTTTATTTTATCTATAGTTCATTATATTTGTGATTTCTTAGGTTTAAGAATTCATTTATATATTGAGACTATAATTTTAGTTATGTTTTATTCTATGGATTGAGTTGTTGTGATTTGGAATTTGTAATGAGGATTTGTACTCATCAATATATATGGTTATATATATGTTTCCTATGATTCTATTGCTTTCTATCTATTTAACATGGTATTGTTGGATAGTTTGATTGAATTGGAATTGTAGTTAAACCTAAATGCATTGCTTATTCCATAATCACTCTCTAAGGGGTTTTAATAATGCTTAAATAAATGGGTTCATGAGTTTAAGCATTAGACTCAATGGTAATTGGGGTTTGATATATTAGAAAACTTAGAGAAACTCATTACACTAAGAGGGCTTAATAGCATTTCAAGGGTAGGGGTTCCTCTCTTGTGATGCTAGACTCAATGGTAATTGAGGTTTGATATATTAGAAGCTTAGTAAATTAACTCCCCAAATATCTTAATTGAGCAAGGATAGCCATTAAAAATCATTTCCAAGAGCATCTTCATCACTTGCATTTCTAACCAATTTTCATTCCTTCTTCAATTTTATTCCAAAAATCCAAAAATATTAGTTTTAAAGGCATTTTAGTTTAATTGCAATTTAGTTGTTAGATAAAAAGCTCAAAGATCATTTTTAACTCATTTCATGTCAATCATTGCACTTAGTTTCTAAGTAATTAATAAAAGGCTCTTCGAGAAACGATCTGGGATTGTACCCTATATTACAATCCTTGGTTTAAATTTTGAAGAGGTTACCAAGGCATAAAAGCCGACAAAGCCTATTTCTTCAGGTGGACTCGAAGGAAGAGTCATCTGAGAATGGTGAACGATCTCAGACACTGGAATCTAATCAGGGGATTCCTATTGTTCTAACCCAAGAAGAAGAATAAGACCGCTAAAACTGGATGCCTAAATTCATTAAGTACCAGCCTCCGGCATTTAGGGGAAAATTTCATCCATAAGCTACTGAGGAATGCTAACATGATTGGAGAAAATATTTGAGGTACTGGGGTGTCCTACAAATATGAAAGCTAGAATAGCTATATATAAATTGGAGGGAGATGCTGACCGCTAGTGGAGAAATACAAAAATAATATTGAATGCATGAAACATTCTATTAACCTGGGAGTTATTCCAACATGAGTTCAATGAGAAATTCTTCCCGAGGTCCATGAGGCTCACAAAGGAGAAAGAGTTCCTAAATATACGACAAGGTGATATTGAGACTTTCGATGAGTACCTGTTCTGATTCACTCAGTTATCCCGTCACTCCTCTTATTTGTAATTTAAAGATGATAAGGAATGGAGCTTCGATATGTTAATTGGAGGACTAAAGCCAGAAATGGAGGAGAAGCTAGTTGCCCAGTAATTTACCAAATTCAACAAAGCAGTAGAAGTATGCCGGCTGACAAAGGGTAACTTGAGGAGGGTGCATATGAGCAAAATATGAATAATCGAGGTGGATCTAGTCAGGGGAATACTTCTCAAAAACAAAAGGGGCAAGGATTCTTTTATAAGGGAAACAACAAAAGCCCTTTCAATCTGAGAAGAAAGGATACCAAGGTCCTCAAACACAACAACCATGTCCTCGTTGCTGTAAGACACACCCGGGTAGATCTTGTGAAGGGCAGCTGATTTGTCATACTTGTAAAATGCCTGGACACTTTATCAAAGATTGTCCACAGCGAGCAGTTGAGCCTAGGCCACAGAACCAAGGTAGAGTTTTATCCATGATGCATGAGGAGGCCTAAAAATCACCAGAGATGATCCAGGGTACTATCCTCCTCTATGGTAATACTTTGCACGCATTGTTTGACTCGGGTGCTAGTCATTCTTTTACTTCATATGATTGTGCTAAATGATTGGGACTAAGCATCTATAAATTGCCATATGACTTAACTGTATTGACTCCTATGGGTGTCAAAACTGTGACTGCTGATGTATGTCTAAGTTATGCTATAAATGCTGAAAGGTATGAATTTATAATAGATCTAATTTATTTGGCACTCCAACAACTAGAAGTCATATTGGGTCTAAATTGGTTGATGGCAAACAATGTGTTACTGGATTATGGTAATAAGAGGGTAGTATTTCCAGAACCGCAAACAAAACTTGATACTAGTCCAAACCTAAACCTTTTCTCTATAGCTGAAGCTAAAAAATGCCTAAGGAAAGGGTGTCAAGGGTATATAGTGTTTTTCTCTGTTTAGGCTAAGACAAATTTAACTCTTGAAAATGTACCTGTCGTGAATGAATTCCCTGAGGTCTTCCCAGAAGATATTATTGGGTTGCCTCTGGAAAGAGAAGTAGAGTTCACCATTGAAATCACACTAGTAGCTGGATCTATATCCAAAACACCTTATAGAATGGCACTAAATGAAATGATGGAACTAAATAAACAAATTGAAGAACTTCTAGAGAAAGGATTCATCCGACCCAGTGTTTTATCATGGGGAGCACCAGTATTGTTTATCAGAAAGAAGGACGGAAGCCTAAGGCTATACATTGACTTTAAAGAGTTGAACAAGGTGACTATAAAGAATAAATATCCACTTCCCTGAATTGACGATCTACTTGATCAATTGTTTGGATCTAGTGTGTTCTCGAAGATTAACCTGAGATCAGGTTATCATCAGCTACAAGTAAAGGCTGAAGATATACCGAAAATAGCTTTTAGGACCAGATATGGCCACTATGAATTTCTAGTGATGCCCTTTGGCTTGACTAATGTACCTACCGTGTTTATGGACTACATGAACTAGATCTTTCATCAGCACTTGGATCAGTTTGTGGTAGTCTTTATTGATGACATCCTGATTTATTCTAAAAATAAAGAAGAGCATGAAGAGCATCTGAGGATCGTGCTGAGCATTTTGAAGGAAAAACAACTCTTTGCCAAACTCAGTAAATGTGAATTTTGGCTATTAGAAGTCAAATTTCTAGGTCATGTGATTTCAGAAAAAGGGGCCTCTATCGATCCTAGTAAAGTAGAAGAAGTGTTAAACTGGAAGAGGCCAGAAACTGTTACAGAAATACACAGTTTTCTAGGTCTTGCCGGTTATTATCGCAGGTTCATACAGAATTTTTCAAGAATTGCCTTACCATTGACAAAGCTCACAAGAAAGAACCAATCATTTGTGAGGGATGAATGATGTGAAAAGAGCTTCACACAGCTGAAGGAGAGATTGACGACCACTCCAGTATTGATTATCCTAGATCCCCGTGAAACCTTCATAGTGTATAGCGATACTAGTAAATAAGGATTGGGATGTGTCCTTATGCAACAAGGCAGAGTAGTGGCGTATGCCTCTCGACAGCTAAAGACTCATAAATTGAATTACCCCATCGATGATTTGGAACTTGCAGTGATCGTGTTTGCTTTGAAGATATGGCAGCATTATGTGTATGGTACCACTGTAGAATTATACTGCGATCACAAAAGTCTCAAATACTTACACGATCAGAAAGAACTTAATATACGGTAGCGGAGATGGATGGAGTTGCTAAAAGACTCTAACCTGGAGATTAAATATCATCCAGGGAAAGCGAATGTTGTCGTCGATGCTCGTAGTAGGAAGGCGATGCAGGTGGCAGTTATGATAGTACGAGAACAGAATTACTAGAGGAATTCAGGGATCTGAATCTGTCAAATCAAGTATTCCTAAATATGAAGATACCAAATGAAGTAGTTATTGCTAACTTCAATGTTATTCAAGAGGAAAGTAGTTTGAGGGCAGAAATAAAAGAAGTCCAAAAGCAAGATGAGCAGGCCACATCTATTCAAGAAATGATCAGAATAAGTGAAAATCCAAACTATGATCTTTCACCCAGTGGGTTAGTCAGATACCAGAATCGAGTATATGTTCTACCAAAGGCTGACTTAAGGCGAAAAATTCTGGATAAGGCACATAAGAGTAAATATACTCTTCATCCAGGAGCAATCAAGATGTACGACAACTTGAAATCAAAATACTGATGGCTAGGACTGAAAATTGATGTAATCAAGTATGTTGCACGATGTCTTACCTGTCAAAAGGTAAAAATTAAACATCAACGACTATCAGGACTTCTACAAAGCCCTGAAATTCTAGAGTGGAAGTGGGAGAGTATTACCATGGATTTTGTGGTAGGATTACCCAGGATCAGAAACTACAATGCAATATGGGTAATTGTTGACCGATTTACAAAGTTAGCTCATTTCCTACCTATCATGCTGGTTATTCTCTTGAGAAGCTAGTAGAAATTTATATAAAGAAGATAATCCGATTGCATGGTACACCAAAGAGTATTATCTCTGATAGAGATCCTCGCTTCACATCTCGATTCTGGAAAGCTCTACACGAAGTATTAGGTACAAAGTTGAAATTTAGTACGGCTTATCATCCATAAACGGATGGGTAGTCAAAGAGGGCTATACAGACACTAGAAGACATGCTGCGAGCATGTGTCATGGATTTCAAGGGGAATTGGAATCGTTTCCTTCCACTTGCTGAATTCACTTACAACAATAGCTATCATGCGAGCATTCAATTGGCTCCATATGAAGCACTCTATATAAGGAAATGCCTGTCACCTCTCTGCTGGACAGAATTATCGGAGAGAAAATGTATGTGTCAAATCTGATTGATCAGACTTCAGAACAAATAAAAACTATCAGAAAGAGGCTCCTTGCATCACAGAGTAGACAGAAAAGCTACGCTGACAAAAGAAGAAGACCTCTAGAATTTGAAGTCAGAGATCATGTATTCCTGAAAGTATCTCCAGTTACTGGAATCGATAGATCAATAAAGGGAAAGAAGCTAAGCCCACGGTATATTGGACCTTTTGAAATTCTTATGAGAATTGGACCAGTGACATACAAATTAGCCTTACCCCCAAACCTGAGCAGACTACATGATATATTTCACGTCTCTCAGTTAAAGAAGTACCAACTAGACCCCGAACACGTAATCGAGTATGAAGAAATTGAGGTACAAGAGAATAATACCTATGCAGTAGAGTCGGAGCAAATCATTGACTGACAAGAGAAACTACTTAGAAATCGAAGTATACTATTCATGAAAGTGGTTTGGAAAGGTTTATCTCCAAGAGAGGCAACATGGGAAATAGAAGAGGATATGAAGAAACGTTACCTGGAATTTATGTCTTTGGACGTGTGATAAATTTTGGGGATGAAATTTCTTGTACAAGGGAAGCATTGTAATATACCAAATTCTACAATACTAAAAATGTGTAAACATGGAAATAGTAGAATAAAATAGATATTGATATTTACAAATTAAAGGTAAAGTTACTTTTCGAATTCCTAGATGTCCATTGTGTCATTCAAGGAAATCAAGAAGTCAATATTGTAAAAATACAAGTGTAAAAAGTCAGAGCAAATTCGTCGGTGGCTGTAGGGTTTAGCGGCGTCAGTTGCGAGATCGGAGGAATTCGAGCATTCCATGACGTGCCTAGATATGCGTTCCATGGTACCACGTGGAATTCCAGGTAATGCACCGATGGAGAAACTTTATTACAAATAACTTCAGTAAAGTATGTAATTACAACTCATTATGACTCATGATGACACATCTTTCGTGTTGGCCAACTAAGGAAATGACAAGTATCCTGAAATTATTACAAAGTAAAAACATATTTTTGTGTTAGCCAAATGAGGGGGTGACATGTGTCCCTTATCATTACACATCATTACACCCACTTTAAGCTTTTCATGTTGTCATCTTCGGAGTACGCCATCTAGCGTCTGAGTCCGGGGAATTCACCGGTCTCTGGCCGGGTTGCTTACTTTATAAGTCGAGCACCGAACCCAAGAGTCCAGGGAAATTGTCAAGCGTCCCCTTCCCCTGACCATTTATGACCCACCAAAGAAAGAGAAAAGTGGAAGACCAATGGTTGCATGACATGTGGCACTCTTAAGCCTTAAACTTGTGACATGTGGCAAGATGAGATTAGATCATTTTTTGTGATTAAATCACAACCATCCATGCCTTATTAAATGACAAATTTCGTGCAAGCATGGAAAGAGAGAGAGAAATATGATTTCTTTAGCTTAAGAAACAAGAAGAGAGAAGGTGGAGTGAATAGTGAGTTTTATTGACTACCGAAGCCAATTTCAACACTGAATCACCGTTATTGTCCGGTAAGTCCTTCAGGAAACTTCCTCTAGTCACTATAAGCTTCAATTCTATGGTCCTAGATTTCTCATCTGAGGTGTTTTTGTAACCCCCTGCCTTAATTACCGTAATTAGTATTCGATAATGCATAATAAAAAGGGGTTTGAGACCGTCGGATGATTCAAAACGTATTAAAGTACCCACTAAGCAGTAGGACCTTACAAAATTTTCAAAACTTCTTTCCTATCCGGGTCTCATTTTCAATTACCGAATATAATCACCTGTGCAGTTAATTTACATTCACATATATCAGAGTCTATAATTTAAACCCCGGCAACCCCCGGGTTCATCTATTTATATATATATATAGTTTCAAGTTCCAAGTAGGGGATTACAAACCAAATATTCACACTATCAACTTCTCAAAATATTATACAGTAATCCCTATCCAAAATGAATAACCAACCAAAACCATACTAATGTCCCTAGGAAGCTCTACCCGCTCCGGGTCACACGCTTTTCCTTGGAGCCAGTCGCCCTGTCTGAAAGGTTAGTTCAAAGGAAAGAATGAGATTCAAAAGAATCCCAGTAGTAACTAAACAATTATACCACATACAAGCACATAGCATGTAAGCAATCAATGTACCGCAGCAACAACACATATCACACTCCACCCTCATCCCCTTTCTCCGCCGGGAAGGCACACTGCCTAACCCGAACCGTTGTTAGCTACTCAGGGACTATTGGCGTGGCAGTGCATACACATAGCCTTATAGCTCATAAGCTATCCGGCTTCACAAATGGCCCGTCGGCCTCACAAATAGCCTTTCGGCTCATAATCAGCCTTTCGGCCCACATATCACATAATCACACCTCATCCTCATCCCCTTTCTCCGCCGGGAAGGCACACTGCCTAACCCGAACCGTTGTTAGCTACTCAGGGACTATTGGACTGACGGTGCTACCACATATCCACATAAGTCGCAATATCCGAATTCATCACAAATCACTGATCATACACACATACAATGCATCATAAATGGTACGAAAGAAAAGTCACTACCTCGTTCCTTCCTGACGTTTGCTGGCTCAGTGGCTCACGAGGACGGCAAATGTCGAATCCTATAAACCAAATTAGGGACATAAATCAATCTCTTTTCCAAGTTCTTAATTCTATAGTACTTAAGTTGGTTATCATTTAGACTCTTTAGGTGGCTATTAGAGGCCTAAACATATACCCAAAAGGTTGGGAAAGACTATACCCAAAACTACCTTTCAAAAGTGCAAAACACAAATTTTTGGGGTTGGGCCGCGGCCCAAAATCCGTGGGCTGCGGCCCAAGGATGCCCAGAAACATTTGGGCTGCGGCCCAGAATCCTTGGGCCGCGGCCCAAAGCTGTCCAGAAGCGCTCAGAAACATTTGGGCTGCGGCCCAAACTCCACGGGCCGCGGCCCAAGAAAATCCAGTTTCTGGCTGAACTTCCAAAAATCATAACTAATTCAGGAAAAATCGAAATGGGGTGATTCCAAAGCCAAATGAAAGCTATTCAAGTCCTCTTTCAAGGAAAAATATTGGCCATACCTAGAAATCACCGCAAAAGTCCAGATTTACCAAAAACCTAACATTGTACCAAAACAGGGTCCAGTTTTGATGCCAAACTTTGGACAGTTCAAACTCACAGCTCAAAAATCGAAATGACACAAAATTTATGTCCATTTTGAAGCTTGAGATGTGAACTTTAAGACTGAAAAGTTTCATAATTTTACAACATCATTTGCCCAGTCAAAACGTCCACACCATCTGACTGCCCAGAACAGACTTACATTGGACAGATTCTCTAGATTTTACCAATTGGTTTCCAATGGTCCCTAATTTCAAATCACATACTATCTTCACACAATTTGGCTCAAGGAACACATTGGAGCCAACAAAATGACCATATTCATTATCCATGAGCATGTTCTACCACAATCACCACATGTCACCTTAACATCTCCAATCAACACACACATTGCAATCCATTCCAACCCAAGATTCCAAGCCAATTCCAAATACACAAAGACACTCTATGACACTAATTTCCACACTAAACACTAACCAAATCATGCTTTTCGAAATTGACCAAAAATCAGGGCAAATTCCAAAATTCTCAAGACCCAACCAATGATTACAACAACTATACCAAAATGCTTCTAATTCTTACCTCTTCTTCTTCCTAAAGCCAATTCTTCACTTCTCCAACTTCCAAATTTCCACAAGGTCTCAAACTTCCCCAACCAAAATTCTGAAACCATAGAAATATAGCCCTCAACCTCATGAACAACATTAATGAAAGTAAGTTGAGCATTCATGGACAACTTCTCACCTTTCTTTAAGCCTTCTTCTTTCTCTTTCTTGCTCAACTTCAGCGAAAATGGAGAGAATAGAGAGAGATGAGAGATATTGATGAAGATGATCACTTTTCCTCACACATACACACATAAACCGTATAGGAGGAGAGAAGAAAGAGAAAAATGGTTTGAATATTTGACTTCAATCCAATGGTCCTTAGTTTGACACTTGGCACCATCTCCTTCTCCCTTCCATGATTTCACATAGATTCACATGCACAAGATTCCACCTCTTGATCTTTCAATCTTAGCCATTAATCTTGATTACTAAGGAGTGTTCTCAATGGTATCTAACCAGTCAGTCGGTAAATTTACCGTTTTACCCCTGATTAGCACAATGCACGATATATACTTCAAAAGTGCTCAATTAACATTAATCACATCATTTGAAGTTATTAATCCTCGATTACCATCCAGGATATTACAATTCTCCCCCCGAAAATTAAATTTCGCCCTCGAAATTGCTACACAACTTGAGCCATAAACTCCGGATAACGTCTTCGCATATCTTTCTCCGCTTCCCAAGTTGCCTCTCTTTGAGTCATTCCCTTCCAGATCACCTTCACATATGGAATGCTTCGGTGTCTGAGCCGTCGCTCTTCTCGATCAATGACTTGCTCTGGTTCCACCGCATATGTGAAATTTTCTTGTAGCTCAACATCCTCATATTCAATGATGTGAGACGGATCCGGTTGGTACTTCTTCAGTTGAGAAACGTGGAATACGTCATGGAGCCTGCTCAAGCTCGGAGGTAGTGCTACTCGGTACGCAACAGGTCCAATCCTCTCAAGGATTTCAAAAGGTCCTATATAGCTCGGGCTCAGCTTCTTTCTCTTGATCGCACGCCCAACCCCGGTGACAGGAGATACTCTCAGAAAAATATGATCTCCAACCTCAAACTCTAGAGGCCGTCTTCTCTTGTCAGCGTAGCTTTTCTGTCGACTCTGCGCTGCAAGCAACCTCTTACGAATAATCCCAATCTGTGCAGAGGTTTGATCAACCAAATCTGGCCCATAAAGCTTTCTTTCGGATAACTCATTCCAGCACAAAGGTGATTGACACCGTCTTCCATACAACGCTTCATACGGAGCCATTTGGATGCTCGCATGATAGCTATTGTTGTAGGCGAACTCAGCAAGTGGGAGGAAATGATCCCAACTTCCTTTAAAGTCGAGAACACAAGCCCGCAACATATCTTCCAGCGTCTGAATTGTTCTCTCAGATTGTCCATCCGTTTGAGGATGATAAGCCGTACTGAATCTCAGTTGAGTACCTAAAGCTTTATGCAATGCTTTCCAGAATCTCGAAGTAAATCGTGGATCTCGGTCAGAAATGATATTCTTCGGTATACCATGAAGTCTGACAATCTCTCGGATATAAATCTCTGCTAGTTTATCAGGAGAATAACCAGCATTGATTGGTATGAAGTGTGCCGACTTCGTTAACCGATCCACAATTACCCAGATCGCATCATAGTTTCTGATCTTGGGCAATCCCACAACCAAATCCATGGTCACGCTTTCCCATTTCCATTCTGGAATCTCAGGACTCTGAAGTAAACCTGGCGGTCTCTGGTGCTCGATCTTTACCTTCTGGCAAGTGAGACACCTTGCTACATATTTGGTCACATCACTCTTCATACCCGGCCACCAATACACTGATTTCAGATTATGATACATCTTGGTCATACCAGGATGGAGAGTATATTGGCTCTTGTGCGCCTCATCCAGAATCTTCTGCCTCAACTCCGCCCTAAGTGGCACGCAAACTCTCTTCTGATAACGAACTAATCCAAGAGGTGATAGGTCGTAGCCTGGAACTTCTCCCTGTTCAATTCGAGCCAGATTGCGTTGTATCCAATCATCTTGCCTCTGAGCTTCTTCAATCTCAGCTCTTAGATCACTTTCCTCTTGGGAAACAGTGTAATTGGCACAGATAATTTGGTTTGTCAAATTCAAATCACGAAAATCTTCAATCAATCTCTTCTCTTGTATCATCATAGCTGCAACGAGCACGGTCTTTCGACTCAAAGCATCAGCGACTACATTTGCCTTACCCGGATGATATTTTATTTCCAGGTCGTAGTCCTTAAGCAATTCCATCCAGCGGCGCTGTCTCATATTTAATTCTTTTTGATCATACAAGTATTTGAGACTCTTGTGGTCGCAGTACAGTTCTACAGTCACACCATACAGGTAATGACGCCAAATCTTCAGAGCAAATACAATGGCCGCAAGCTCCAGATCATGAGTGGGATAGTTCAATTCATGAGGTCTGAGCTGTCGAGAGGCGTAGGCCACCACACGTCCCTGCTGCATAAGGACACACCCTAATCCCTGCCCACTGGCATCGGAGTACACAACATAAGTCACACTGGGATCGGGTAAAATCAATACAGGTGCCGACGTCAACCTCTCCTTCAGCTCCACAAAGCAGTTTTCACATTTCTCGTCCCACACAAAAGGCTGATCCTTTCTCGTGAGCTTGGTCATTGGTAACGCAATACGGGAGAAATTTTGGATAAATCTCCGATAATAACCAGCAAGACCCAGAAAACTGCGTACTTCTGCCACAGATTCTGGCCTCTTCCAGTTCAGTACTGCTTCCACTTTACTGGGATCCACAGAAACCCCTTCTTGCGAGATAACATGGCCTAAAAATTTCACTTCTGATAGCCAGAACTCGCACTTGCTCAATTTAGCGTATAATTGCTTCTCACACAGGATATTCAATACTATTCTCAAATGATGCTCATGCTCTTCCATACTCTTGGAATATATCAGGATGTCATCGATAAACACAACAACAAACTGATCCAGATACTGCCTAAAGATACGGTTCATGTAATCCATGAAAACCGCAGGCGCATTGGTTAGCCCAAATGGCATCACCAAAAACTCATAATGACCATATCGGGTCCTGAAAGCAGTCTTTGGAACATCTTCTGCTTTCACTCGCAGCTGATGATACCCTGACCTTAGATCAATCTTTGAAAACACACACGAACCAGAGAGTTGATCTAAAAGGTCATCGATTCGGGGAAGAGGGTACTTGTTTTTAATAGTAACCTTGTTCAATTCCCTATAATCAATACACAACCGAAGGCTTCCGTCTTTCTTCTTTACAAACAACACTGGAGCTCCCCAAGGCGACACACTGGGTCTAATAAACCCTTTCTTAAGCAAGTCTTCAATCTGCTTCTTTAATTCCGCCATTTCATTTGGGGCCATACGGTATGGGGCCTTAGAAATAGAACCAGCTCCAGGTACAATATCTATTGGAAATTGAACTTCCCTCTCAGGAGGCAATCCACTCAGGTCATCCGGAAACACCTCAGGGAATTCATTCACCACGGGTATATTACTCAAAATCTCACCGGTTTCCCCTTACACAGAGAAAAACACCATATACCCTTGGCAACCCTTTCCAATATATTTCTCAGCTTTAGCCGTAGAAAGGAAGTTCATACTAGCATCCACGACTTCAGCCCTCTGAGAAGCAGGATATACTATCCTCTTGTTTCCACAATCAAGCAATACGTTATTTGCCGTTAACCAATTAAGACCCAAAATGACTTCCAATTGATAAAGCGGCAGACAAATCAGGTCTATAACAGACTGATGCCCTTCCACAGTTATGACACAATTCAGACAAGCTTCTGTGGTTAAGGCTTTAACACCCATCGGAGTCGACACTACCAAATCGAATGGTAACTTATGCACATGCATACCCAGGCGTCTCACACAATCATACGAAATAAAGGAATGACTGGCACCCGAGTCGAATAATGCTTGTAATAGATAGCCATTTAGAGAAATTTTACCTTGTATCAACTCAGGAGATCTACGAGCCTCCTCATGGGTCATTGCAAACACTCGACCCTGTGTCTTCGGCCTTTGCTCCGCTCGTGGTTGTTGACAATCTCTAGAAAGATGTCCTGGCCGCTTGCAGTTAAAACAAATCATTTCTCCCTGACAGTTCTGGCCATAATGTGATTTGTTGCAGCGACGACATTTCCACTCGGTCGCAACTCTCTGAGGTTCACGGTCTCTAGGCTGATAGGGCTTCTTATCACCGCCCTTATATGAAGAAGATCCTTGGCCTTTCCGCTTCTGAGAGGTATTACCCTTGCTGGGTTCATTACGGTGACCAGTGGCTCTAGCAGGATACACTTCTCTTAGGTTGTTCTCTGTGATTCGACATTGCTCCACAGCCTTGTTAAACTTGTCAAATTGATGAGTAGCTAGGCGTTTCCTCAACTCTCGCCTTAGACCGCGAATAAGCATGTCCGAGCTCCATTCTTCATCATCTTTGAATCGGAGGTAGGAGGAGTATCGAGCCAATCGAACGAAACGGGACAAGTAATCATCGAAGCTCTCTGTGTCCCCTTGCCTGATGTTAAGGAATTCTGTCTCCTTTTCAAGCCGAACCGATTTTGGGAAGTACTTCTCATTGAATTCTTGTAGGAACAATTCCCAAGTTGGCGGCACATTTCTGCTCTTCAGTGTTAGGGCGATATTCCGCCACCAACGATCCGCATCACCCTCGAGTTTGTAGACCGCCAACCGTGGCTTCACCTCCTCTGGACAACAAAGCACCTCAAATATTTTCTCCAGCCTATTCAGCCAATCTTCGGCTGCTTGAGGGTCAAACCTCCCTCTGAACACCGGAGGCAGATGCTTGCAGAACCTAGTAACCCAGAACTGAAGATCTCTATCCTCTCTGACTGGTCCCATGGGGGACTCTTGATTCAGAATAACACGAGATGGGGATTCGGATGGCCGTGCTGATCCCTCCGCAGTGTCCTCATGTTGGGTTCCTTCTTGAGTTTCTTCCGGAGTAGACTGAACCGGAACTTCCTTGTTCTTTGCCTTCTCCGCTCTGAGCTCGTCTCTTAGCTCAGTGATCATGTCCCGCTGGTCCTTTATCAGACCCATTAATTCTTGCATTGGATCCGGTGGATTATCGTCGGCGACCTCCACCACAGGGTCTGCACGCGGAATACTGGGGCGTCCTCTTGTTTTCTTCATTCTACAAACAACTTACCCCATTAATTCAGCAGAAACAGTATGCACATATAGTCACAAAACTTATATGTATCCAAATCATTTAACATATATGTGCACACACAATGATCATTCACCAACAATCTTCTATCCCTAGACCAACTAAGGGATCTATCCTAGCAACCTCTACCCTTGCCAGGAACTACAGCTCTGATACCAAAATGTAACCCCCTCCCTTAATTACCGTAATTAGTATTCGATAATGCATAATAAAAAGGGGTTTGAGACCGTCGGATGATTCAAAACGTATTAAAGTACCCACTAAGCAGTAGGACCTTACAAAATTTTCAAAACTTCTTTCCTATCCGGGTCTCATTTTCAATTACCGAATATAATCACCTGTGCAGTTAATTTACATTCACATATATCAGAGTCTATAATTTAAACCCCGGCAACCCCCGGGTTCATCTATTTATATATATATATAGTTTCAAGTTCCAAGTAGGGGATTACAAACCAAATATTCACACTATCAACTTCTCAAAATATTATACAGTAATCCCTATCCAAAATGAATAACCAACCAAAACCATACTAATGTCCCTAGGAAGCTCTACCCGCTCCGGGTCACACGCTTTTCCTTGGAGCCAGTCGCCCTGTCTGAAAGGTTAGTTCAAAGGAAAGAATGAGATTCAAAAGAATCCCAGTAGTAACTAAACAATTATACCACATACAAGCACATAGCATGTAAGCAATCAATGTACCGCAGCAGCAACACATATCACACTCCACCCTCATCCCCTTTCTCCGCCGGGAAGGCACACTGCCTAACCCGAACCGTTGTTAGCTACTCAGGGACTATTGGCGTGGCAGTGCATACACATAGCCTTATAGCTCATAAGCTATCCGGCTTCACAAATGGCCCGTCGGCCTCACAAATAGCCTTTCGGCTCATAATCAGCCTTTCGGCCCACATATCACATAATCACACCTCATCCTCATCCCCTTTCTCCGCCGGGAAGGCACACTGCCTAACCCGAACCGTTGTTAGCTACTCAGGGACTATTGGACTGACGGTGCTACCACATATCCACATAAGTCGCAATATCCGAATTCATCACAAATCACTGATCATACACACATACAATGCATCATAAATGGTACGAAAGAAAAGTCACTACCTCGTTCCTTCCTGACGTTTGCTGGCTCAGTGGCTCACGAGGACGGCAAATGTCGAATCCTATAAACCAAATTAGGGACATAAATCAATCTCTTTTCCAAGTTCTTAATTCTATAGTACTTAAGTTGGTTATCATTTAGACTCTTTAGGTGGCTATTAGAGGCCTAAACATATACCCAAAAGGTTGGGAAAGACTATACCCAAAACTACCTTTCAAAAGTGCAAAACACAAATTTTTGGGGTTGGGCCGCGGCCCAAAATCCGTGGGCTGCGGCCCAAGGATGCCCAGAAACATTTGGGCTGCGGCCCAGAATCCTTGGGCCGCGGCCCAAAGCTGTCCAGAAGCGCTCAGAAACATTTGGGCTGCGGCCCAAACTCCACGGGCCGCGGCCCAAGAAAATCCAGTTTCTGGCTGAACTTCCAAAAATCATAACTAATTCAGGAAAAATCGAAATGGGGTGATTCCAAAGCCAAATGAAAGCTATTCAAGTCCTCTTTCAAGGAAAAATATTGGCCATACCTAGAAATCACCGCAAAAGTCCAGATTTACCAAAAACCTAACATTGTACCAAAACAGGGTCCAGTTTTGATGCCAAACTTTGGACAGTTCAAACTCACAGCTCAAAAATCGAAATGACACAAAATTTATGTCCATTTTGAAGCTTGAGATGTGAACTTTAAGACTGAAAAGTTTCATAATTTTACAACATCATTTGCCCAGTCAAAACGTCCACACCATCTGACTGCCCAGAACAGACTTACATTGGACAGATTCTCTAGATTTTACCAATTGGTTTCCAATGGTCCCTAATTTCAAATCACATACTATCTTCACACAATTTGGCTCAAGGAACACATTGGAGCCAACAAAATGACCATATTCATTATCCATGAGCATGTTCTACCACAATCACCACATGTCACCTTAACATCTCCAATCAACACACACATTGCAATCCATTCCAACCCAAGATTCCAAGCCAATTCCAAATACACAAAGACACTCTATGACACTAATTTCCACACTAAACACTAACCAAATCATGCTTTTCGAAATTGACCAAAAATCAGGGCAAATTCCAAAATTCTCAAGACCCAACCAATGATTACAACAACTATACCAAAATGCTTCTAATTCTTACCTCTTCTTCTTCCTAAAGCCAATTCTTCACTTCTCCAACTTCCAAATTTCCACAAGGTCTCAAACTTCCCCAACCAAAATTCTGAAACCATAGAAATATAGCCCTCAACCTCATGAACAACATTAATGAAAGTAAGTTGAGCATTCATGGACAACTTCTCACCTTTCTTTAAGCCTTCTTCTTTCTCTTTCTTGCTCAACTTCAGCGAAAATGGAGAGAATAGAGAGAGATGAGAGATATTGATGAAGATGATCACTTTTCCTCACACATACACACATAAACCGTATAGGAGGAGAGAAGAAAGAGAAAAATGGTTTGAATATTTGACTTCAATCCAATGGTCCTTAGTTTGACACTTGGCACCATCTCCTTCTCCCTTCCATGATTTCACATAGATTCACATGCACAAGATTCCACCTCTTGATCTTTCAATCTTAGCCATTAATCTTGATTACTAAGGAGTGTTCTCAATGGTATCTAACCAGTCAGTCGGTAAATTTACCGTTTTACCCCTGATTAGCACAATGCACGATATATACTTCAAAAGTGCTCAATTAACATTAATCACATCATTTGAAGTTATTAATCCTCGATTACCATCCAGGATATTACAGTTTTCTTCCAATTAGTCTACTTGAGTACCGCCGGAATACCGAACCACTTGTAGAAACACAAAGAGGTAAGCGTAGGATTTCTTTTGAGCCGAATACTTTATGATTTCAATGAGTTTTTCTTAGCTCTTGAACCACCTATGTATTTCATTCGAGGGTTTTTTTTGAAGAAGGAAGATGTTTTAATCATATATAAGGTGATATATGATGTTTGGAGATGTATTAGACTTGTTGGTTGTTAAAATCATAAAGAGGAATTTTTGTTGTTTTGGGAGGTAGATTTCGGTTGCGGCCTAAATCTGGTATAAATATTTTGATTGTGGTATTTTTGAGTTTTCCATTCGATTCTACATGAAAAATTGTGTGGGAATAGGCTCTGGTTATAAGTTTTGACAGACTGGTTTAAAGATTCAAAAATTGGAAATTAAGTCTACTTGTGCAACAAAGTTGCCAGTGTGCATTTTTGTCTGGCAGTTTTGTTGTGGTGAAACATTCACTGTCCAAACTTCATCTGTTGATTATGAGATTTTCCAGAACTAAAGTACACTTATAGATCTTTAATTTGATAGGTAATATGAAGGATTTCAATAAGTATACTAGGAGTTATGAATGTTTGAAGTAAACCATTAAAACTGATCAGATTTTCTGGCAGCAGGAAGAAAAAGAAAAAATTGGAAGTGTGCATAGTCAGACGGCTACTGAAAGTATTTTTTCCTTAAAATAGACTTAATAAGGGTTATAGTGAATTTTGGATCACCCCAATTCGATTTTTCTAGAATTAGTTATGATTTTCCAAAGTTCAGTGAAAAATTTGCCAGCTTTTGGTAATTGTGCGAAAATTCAAAGCAAAGTGTTTTTGTAATAAAATTGGACATTTTAGAGTTAAGTTAAGCATTTGGAGTAGCTTGAGCTCATTAGCTTCATATTATGCCTAATGTAGTGACCCTAATGGTAACCAACATAGGAGAACAATTTATGAAGAGTTGGACTAAGGAATAACTCATTGTCTGTAAATTATATTTTATAGGACTTGACACTTGCCCAGGAAGTTCAAAGCACGTCAATCAAGATCAAGATTTGGAAAAATTGTTAGGTAGTAATTTGTCCCTCACATACTATGTGTTATGTTATATGCATGTTTGTACCATTGTGAATTTAAAACATTCAGATGAGAAGTGCTAAGGCCCAGTAGAATTTCCCAGCTCTATCGCAAGGGACGATTGTCCTTGAATTGGCAACTTTATGCTTTCTGTATATTGTGAATTTATCTCTGAATGTTGAATATGTTGATTGTACTGTAACTTTGGTTGACATGGCATGATATATGTGCATTTTATATGAGTGATATCTGTTACTACTGAGATTCATTGAATCTTACCCTATTTTTCCAAAACAAATTTTCAGCTCGGGCAAGTAATTCCTTAGGCAGGAAGGTAAACACGGGCGAATGAAGCAAAGAACTTAGAATTTAATTTTCTATTA
Source organism: Inga leiocalycina (assembly GCA_963242795.1). Lineage (NCBI taxonomy): Eukaryota > Viridiplantae > Streptophyta > Magnoliopsida > Fabales > Fabaceae > Inga > Inga leiocalycina. The sequence goes on from OY725332.1 coordinate 35,959,338, forward strand.
GTTATCTATTTTGGAGATTGTATGTAATTTGTATTTAAGTGTGGTAAGTCTCGTACTGACATGTATGTAAGCACCTGTATATAAGCGAACGCGCAACGACATTCATACTAGTAGTGGACAGCTGTCTACCTAGGGCCATTAATTAAATATAGTAGCTTGGGTTTCAGCAGAGCACTTATTAGTAAACACTTTGATATGAAGAAATGGACCTAAAACGGATGACTTAAAATAAATCATAAAATAATATGAGACCCAATCTAAAAATGATTTTTGAAAATATTTTTGAAAACCCATTCAAGTGCAACTCCACACTCTGCTGGAAGTTGGGACTTTTGCTATTTACAAAAGGTTAATGGTCTCCTTTTTAAAGATATTACTACACTTATGCCATCTATATGCTTTCAAAACATGGGTATTACAGATTATGCCACAACGTCCTAAGTGTGAGTCAAAGTACTGACAAAGATAACTGGGTAATCTTTGATTAAGAGGAATACTTGATAGGAAATGATAAGTAAAATATTTGCATATTTATTTTCCCTTATATGATAATTTTGTGGATGATATTTGAGCCCAATTTAACGAATTTGTATGTAATTAATAAATAAATAATGATTTTGGCATGAAATGGAATTTCTTAAAAAATGTTAAATCAAATCATTTTTTCAGTTTTTAGGCAATATCTGGAGGTCTAAATGTCGGATTAAGACGTTCTTTATATGGATAAAAAACTAAGAAAGAGCTTTACAACTTTTATGTTGAGGCCAAAACCTAGTTCTATCTATAAAGGGTTTCGAATTTTGCTTGGAAGTTGAAAGCGGGAATCATCTACCATTCCACCAACCATTTCATCTACCACATTCCATCTTCCTTTTTAACCTACTACTTCATCTACCACCTCATCTTCCTTTTCACCTACTGCTTCATCTATCATTTCACCTACTCCATTCTCCCTAAACATAGCCATCCCCTCCTTCACATTGAACACACCATTTCATATATTGCTTTCCTTTCCCCTCCACATACACCGTTTTAGTTAGTTAGTAAAACCATTAGATGCATTGGGTGTGAAAAAATGGTAGAGTAAGGAGTTATTCTTAACTCCTGAAATGCATTTTATTAGTTGCATTATTTTGTTCCTTCTTAAAAAAAGTAAAAAAGTAAAAAAAAATCATCATGTTTAAGTCTTTGTAATGATCTTAAGAAGTATATAAGTTTTGAGTACAGATCAATTGAATTTACAGATTTCATAGCATGAATGAACAACTGATTATTGCAATTGGTGATCAATTTTGAGATTGATTGAGTTGAGTTTGAAAGCCCCTAACTGTGAGCTTTTGAGCCTATAATGATTATTTCTCTTATATGTGATATTCACCTATTATGTTGTCATTCTAAAACTTGCTTTAAATCTGGTTGATATTACATTTCACATGCACATTTAAAAATTATAAAGGCATTCATTCTTTTAGCCAGAGCCAAATAGTCACCCTTGCAATTATATCATTGATAAGCCCCCTTGAGCCTAATTGATTGTTTCTTTGTTCTTAACACATTAACATGTGTTTTAATGATATATTAAATGCTTTTACCTCATTTAGAAGATTAGCAGAGCATTTGAAATTTTTGTGAAGTGGGCTTTTAACAAGTGTGTGGATGTATATATCATCAACTTTAGAGTTGCAAAATTATTCAAAAAAAAATATCTCTGCCCTATAAGACATTGGGGATAATGTTTGATTTAAGTTGGAGGAGGAGTAAAAAAAATTATTAAGTATTGTGGGTTGTTGTGATGAAATAAATTTATTCATAAGTAGCCCATTTTTCAATTTTTCTATTTCTTTAGCCCTTTATATCATTTTTTACTTCCTCTTTTCCTTAACCCCATTACAACCCTTAACAAGTCCTTTTGATTTGAATAATGCATGTGAATTAAGTAGTGGAGATTGAGAGTTTTAGCAAGCCTATGGTAATGCAAATTTTTTGGTTGAATTTAAGCAAAACACTTTCCCTTAAATACATGAGAGATTGAGAGAATGGGTAGCAATTATGTACTCAATTCATTCATTTTCAAATAAAGTTACCAGTTTATATTTTCGTTGATTCTTGAATACTATGATATCTTTTTTTCTCAATTGTGTTCTTGCTTATGACTTGACACTTTAAATTTTGTTAGCATTAATTAGTCACTCCTTGTCTGAGGACATCCAAGAGCTAAGTGTGGGGGAATTTGATAAGTAAAATATTTACATATTTATTTTCCCTTATATGATGATTTTGCGGATGATATTTGAGCCCAATTTAATGAATTTGGGTGCAATTAATAAACAAATAATGATTTTGGTATGAAATAGAATTTCTTGAAAAATATCAAAATCAGATCCTTTTCTCAGTTATTAGGCAATAGCTAGAGCTCTAGATGTCAAATTGAGATGTTTTTTATATCGATAACTAGCTAAGAAAGAGCTCTACAACTTTTATATTAAGGCTAAAACCAAGTTCTATCTCTAAGGGTTTCGAATTTTGCTTGGAAGTTGAGAGTAGGAATCATCTACCATTCCACCAACCATTCCATCTAACACTTTCCATCTTCCTTTTTAACTTACTACTTCATCTACCACCTCATCATGAGCTAAATTTCCATTTTCCTAGGTTGTGATGTAGCTTACTAATGACAGATTAAATCTTAACTTATTAAATCTAGTTTTAATTTTTCCTTCATAATTGAGTTTTAATTATTATTCTTAATGCTTTTGATTGATTAGCCATCTTTTGAATGATTTCAATATACATGTTGAGACCAAAAGGAGATGCATGTTTTTATATCATATAATTAAAACCATGACTTGCATATGAAATAGGAATATAGTCATATAAATTGTGTAGTCTTATTGAATTTCATAAATCTTAATGCATAATTAATTGCTTAAATTCATATAGGAATATATTGAATCAGCTAATAATTATGGAATTTCTTGACCTTGGAAGAGGCTAGTAATTAAATTAGGGAAACTTGACTATCAATCATGTGTAATAAATTGGGCTAGAATAGATAAGTGATTCAATCCAAAATTTGTTAAGTGAGATTTGACCCCTAGGGCTTTTTCTCATAGTTGATTTCATATCATTTGCACTCTCATAATTAAACATCTTTGATTTCATACGCTCAATCACCAACTAATTTATCGACTAAATAGAATTAAAATTACCCATTTTGGTACTTAGTGATTAATTCTCGTAGGAATGATACTGTACTCGCTTCTTTATTACTTTATTACTATAGTGTGCCTTGCACTATTTAATAGATCATTTACACTCATAACCGTAAACAAGAGGGATTTACCGCTTAACAAAGAATCCATCAAAGTAAAGAACCGAGCTCAAAGGGATGGCAACTATTATACTATTGATATAAATTCAAATTCTTCTGAAAATTGTTTTCTTAGCAAATCAGAGGAGAGTTGGTTATGGCATAAGCATTTAGCTCATGTTAACATGAACCAACTTGACAAATTGATTTGAAACGATTTAGTTGTTGGTTTTCCTAAACTTAAATTCAAAGATGACATGATTTATGATGCTTCTCAAAAAGGCAAACAAACTAAAACTTCTTTCAAAAAAAAGTATGAGATTTCTACTTACAAACCTTTACAATTACTTTATATGGATTTGGTAGGTCCAGTGAGAGTAAAACGTTTTGCAGGAAATCTATATACCTTAGTAATTGTATATGGTTTTACAAGATTTACATGGACTATATTTATTACTTCAAAAGATGAAACGTTTGTTGAATTTATTATGTTTGCTAAGAAGGTTCAAAATGAGAAAGGTATTTCTATTGTCTCTATCAGGACAGACCATGAAAGAGAATTTGATAATTAACTCTTTGAAGACTTCTACAACAACGAAGGAATAGATCACAACTTCTCTGTGACTAGAATACTTCAACAGAATAGAGTAGAAGAAAGGAAGAAAAGAGTCCTCACAAAAATGGAAGGGCAATACTCAATAAAAAAGAAATGTCACAAGCGTTCTTGGATGATGCAATTAGTACTGCATGCTAGATCGCAAATTGAGCTTATATTCGTAATTTACTTGGAAAGGCACCATATGAACTATACAAAGGGAGAAAGCCAAACCTTGCTCATCTGCACATCTTCAGATGTAAGTGCTTCATTTACAACAACGGTAAAGAAAACTTGGGTAAGTTTGATTCAAATTCTTATGAAGGTTTATTTCTCAGATATTCTAATAGAAATAAAGCATATAGAGTTTTTAATAAAAGAACATGTATTGTTGAAGAGTCCATTCATATTGTGTTTAATGAACTTGATTCTCAGATATAGTCTTTGATGAAGAAGAAATGGATTTGATAAAGAAAAACAAAGCTATTTCAAATCAGAATGATTTTGAAACAAATGATCTTTAAAATGAAAAAGATGTCAATGACCATGCACAACCAAAAGCATGGAGAATATTAAAGATCATCTAATTGATCAAGTAATTGGAGACATTAACGAAGGTGTCAAAACTAGAAATAGACTTCTTAATGAAGTAACATTTTCTACTTTCATTTATGAGATTGAACCCTTCTAATGTTGAAAAAGCACTTTCTGACAATGATTGGGTGATTGCTATGCAAGAAAAGTTAAATCAATTTCAAAGAAATCAAGTTTGTGATTTGGTACCTAAAGGTCACTCAATCATAAGAACCAAATGAGTTTTCAAAAACAAACTTGACGAATCAGAAATTATTGTGAGAAACAAGGCTAGGTTGGTTGCCACAAGCTATAATCAAGAAGAAGGCATTGACTCTGAGGAAACATATTTTCCATTGGCAAGGCTGGAAGCAATATGAGTACTCTTAGCTTTTGCTTGCATTAAAGGTTTTAAACTTTAGCAAATGGATGTGAAAAGTGCTTTTCTAAATGGTTATATTATGGAGGAAGTATATGTAGAAAACCTCCTATTTTTAAAGGTGAAACAAAGCCTGATTATGTTTTCAAACTTAAGAAAGCTTTATATGGTTTGAAACAAGCACCCAAAGCTTGGTATGAAAGGCAAAGCAAATTTCTTCTTGATCAAAACTTTGTTAGAGGAAAAGTATATACAACACTCTTCATCAACCATAACAAAAATGATCTTCTAATTGTTCAAATTTATGTTGATGATATTATATTTGGTGCTACTAACGAATCTCTATGTCAATAACTTTCTAAGCTTATGCAGGGAGAGTTTGAAATGTCTATGATGGGAAAATTAAACTTCTTTATTAGACTTCAAATCAAACAACAGAGAAATGGGATATTTATATCTCAAAGCAGGGAGTTATTAAAGAAGTATGGAATAGAAAATGCCAATGGAGCTGACAGTCCAATAAGCTCTACTACATTACTGGATGCTGATGTGAAAGGCCCTGATTCAACATTACTAAATATAGAGGAATGATTAGCTCATTACTCTATCTAACGCAAGCAGGATGGATATATAATTCAGCATTAGGATTCGTGCAAGGAATCATCTGCTCCTAAGGTGTCACATGCAGAAACAAAAAAAAAAAGAATCTTCAGATACCTATGAGACACTCTTGAAAAATCACACTCTTGAAAAATATGTTGCAAGTGTTATTCAGAGACGTGAGATCATAGTACAAAATATTCATGCACTCGATTGAGACAAGATGTACTTAAGTGAGGGCCCACAACACTCGCAAGTGAGAAAATGCACTCTTACTTTTTTGCATGGAAGTGCAAATTAAAAGATGAAGCAGAAGAGGAAATATGATGTTACACTCGAGTGATGCTCTATCAAAAACCAAAATGAAGCAGACTTATAACGATCAATCCGAACATAGTTAAATGTTATTTATTCACAAATTTTTAACTTGTTACTAATAAACATCATTTAACATATACTTCAATTATGAAATAAGAGATTGAAAGTCTGAATCAGAGATGCATATGGTAAGTCAAACATGTCGGACAAAAATTACTTTCTGCAAAGTCAACCAGCTAAGCATGCACGTTACAGACCTACCATGATATATTGTTCAGAGACTTCAAATGCTCACATGCCACTCTACAATGCTATGCTCTGATCCACAACCACTAACATTCAATGGACCAAAACCAATGTGCTATAAATATAGAGTTTCAAGAGACCAGAAGGCAGAACATCATATGAAAACTTATAGCAAACATTCACAAGAGTCTCTATTTTCATATCTTCTCTGTATTCAAATTATACTTCAATGTTTATAATATTTGCTCTATGAGAGAGTCTGTATACTTTTCAAATAATATTTTCATTTGATCTTAAGGTACAAGGACCTTGAGAGGGTAGATATCCTTACAAGAGAGGTAGTTGAGAGAATTCCTAGGATTACTTTCTACTCATAAGACTTATAAGGTGCAAGCAGGAAAGAACATTGTTGATCATAAGACTTAAAGGGGTGTAAGTAGGAGAAAACGTTGCTACTCATAAGACTTGCATACGTAAGCAAGAGAGAAAGGTTATAGGATTGTTTTTGTGTATAAGACTTATTGTAAGGGAGAGAGAAAATTCTAAGTACTAGAATATTTTTGCTCGTAGTCCATACAAGGATGATTGTTGTCTTGTGGTGTTCTGACTACCCACTGAATCTTGGAAGAATAGTGAAAATCTCAGTAGGTCTTGATCTCTGAGGACTGCACATAGGCTTGGGTTTTGAGCTGAACCAGTATAACTCTTTGTGTGCTTGTCTTCTCAACTCTACTCTATGTATAGTAATTTTCATATCACCGAATAAACAGAAAGATTTATCACATTACCCAATTCACTCCCCTTTTGGGTGAATATTGCCTCTTGAATAGAAGAGTACTGTAGGGAGTTGCACAAGAGAGAATCATAGCAGAAAAGTGAAGATTGATCTATTGTGTATTATATTAGACAATTTGGTAGACCTGTGTGGCTGCATTGTCTGTATTAATGTACAAATTAATGAACTAAGAATGAGAAAAGGAATAATATGGCTAGATAAATAAGTAGTGAATCACTCTGATTAAAATTAAATAAAGGTAAGAATTGATGAGTAGTGATGAGGTTGGAAACCACTGAATGACACTTTTACAAGATTTTAAAAATTAATCTGAAAAACCCACTCAGCAAAGGTTCGAGTCCTGTCTTAAGGTGGGAATTTAAAACGATTTTATGAAAGTGGTTCAAACTTATTGTGTACAAGCTCATCCGATCGATTTTGAGAATAAAGGCATTACAACTGTTATGTATTTGCATGGTATTCTAATAAGGGATGGTTGTAATTTAATAACCGTAATATATACCTTTTATAAAAAAAATTTCATGATCAACCACCATTTTACCTAAAAAACAAAGACAAAGCAAATAAACAAACTAAAAATAAAAAAGTTATGAAGATGTTTTAAGAATCTGATGCATCATCAAATTGTTCATTCTCTGGTAACTTGTCCACCTTTTAGTTCAAGAGAGGTTAGTTCCTTCAAGGACTTGTCCATGCGTCCTTGCTCTCACAAGTAAACTTGGATCATATGCTGAAACTCATAGGTTGCAAGGATGAGACCTTCAATGCTTGTTGGTGAAAGGAGTTCATTTTTCAATATTTTGCTAGACGATGAATCAGAGGTTCTCTTGCATTTTTCCATGATGTTTTGTTGAATTAGAACTCGGCTTTAAGAAGTTGAAATAGAATTATAGAAAAGTAGAATTCAGTTTTTGGACATTTATATAGAAAAGGTTTCTTGGATTATCGAGTTGTCAAATCTTTTAGTATTAAAGATCATTATATTTTAAACATGATGACGGTTAATTCTTAATAACTATTATGTATTTGACAATTTTTTTAATTTGTTGGTATATATTATTAATAACATAATCAACCATAATATTAACTTAGAACCACTAAGTATGTTGGCAAAAATACTTTATGGTCTTAATTAACAATTGTGAAATATTAATTTTTAACTACATCTCCCTCCTCTAAAGATGAGCTTGAGGAAAAGGACGAGGTTCATCCTTCTCTTCCTCATCCTCATTCTCATCATAGGAGGAGTGAAATTAAGGCTGGGTCAAAGTATTATCATCAGCATGTGGAAGGGGAAAGCTTTCAAACTATCACAACATTTGTTGTTTAATGAAAATTTTTCCTTAATAGCCATCATTTTTGTGAGACAAAATATGATGGTTACTAATTACAATGTTATTTATTTGCTTGAAGTTATATTGAGTAATAGGTTTTACATAATAATCATTATGTTTCTCAAGTATTGATTATCCTAACCAAGTCACCCCCTCGACATAGTCAGCGCCTTCGCCCCCTTGGCCAACCCTTCTAGAACACGAATGATGAGATGGTACAAGAGAAAAAAGCACTAGGGAAGGGTCTTATTGTCAAGAAGGAGGACCAAAGAAAATTATAAGAGAGGAGAGGAAACTTACTGTGAGGTGGAACAAGAAAGGACAAATTGTGAACTAGTCAATTTTTGAAATTTGACCATTCTTGGTCCATCTACAATAAGTTTCCTCCCTTTTCTATTAATTTGCTTTCTGGACCTCCTTCTTGATAATAAGATCCTTCCCCAGTGTAATACCCCGAAATTTGGGATTGGAGGCTTGGGAATAAGCCTAAATTGAGTGGACTACTAAGCCCCGATTTAGTAGATGTCCCAAATATATTCCCTAATGATTCTAATATCTTTGGGGTATTAAGAAAGTAAAATGGTGAATTTTGGAGAATATAATTATATTTTCGATAAAATCGCCTATGAGGCAGTGAGCTTATCATAAGGTTTTGGAAGACTAAATGATAATAAAAAAATTATGAAATTTTACAGGATGAAAGTAGACATCCTAAGCTTTAATTTGATAGGTCATATGACGCAATTAGAGCTATACACAAAAAGATATGAATTTTTGAAGTTAGCCCAGAAAAACTGGAAAGTTTCTGAAACAACATGCAAAGAATGAAATTCTGGGAATTTTGTGATTCCATAAAGTAAAAGTCTATATTTTTCCTTGGAAATAGACTCAATAAGAGTTCTATATGCTTTGGAATCACCTCATTTCGATTTTTCTAGAATTAGTTATGATTTTTCAAAGTTTGGGCAGAAATCTGCCAGAATTTTGTAAAATCCGAAAATTTGGAAATTATCAAATAAATGAAATATGATATAAGATATTAAAATAAAACACCATCTTCCTCCTTTATTCAGATGAAACTGACGCCATTTTCAGTTTTAGAGAGAGGAAGAGAAAAATTGTAGAGAGAGAAAAGGAGGAGGAAAAACTTACTAAGGTAAGTGATTTCTTCGGTAAATCGGTTCCTAATGCGTATAACTCCGATCCTAAACTACTCCTCTTTGTTCTTTAAGGTTTGGAAAGCTCAAATTTGGTGTTTTCAAAGTTAGGGTTTTCTGCCATTTTTGGGAAAATCTTGTTGGAGCTTGAGGTAACTTCCAAACCTTCGTATATTGACTATTCTAGCTGCTGTGGGCAATTTAATCGGTGAAATTTCGCCAGATTGCCATTGGTTTTAATTTTTGGAAATGGGTATGTGGGGCTGTTATGCTGCCCAAATTGATACTAAATGGTAGTTGTAACCTAATGGAATAGTCAATAAAGTGGTTAGGAGTAGAAAGGAACACGTTTACGGAGCCGAAACCGAAAAACTCCGATTTTCCCTAGAAAACACATATATTTCGGTCTGGGCTATAAATGGACCATAGAGTTGGATTTTCAATGATTTGATGATTCCATTGAGTTCAGGAGGGAAAATTAGGTGGGGTTACAGTTGGGCACTTTTTCGGAAAAGGCCGAGAAAGCATAATTACGGAAACGCCCCTAAAACCCTAAAAGTAGGGCTGCCAAGGGCAATTTCGTAATTTTACATTGAATTTGATAATTCCGAGTCCGGAAATGGATTCTCTGGGTGAAAATATGTCAGGATAGCCCATGTTAGAATTTCGAGAAAAGTACAGCCGGATCGGGTATGATGGGGCCGGGTCCCCGGGGGTATTTTAGTAATATTCAAGATAGAGTCATATAACCCCCAAAAATACTATGGAAGTGCCTAAATAGTACATTTGACATTGTAGGATCGAATATGGAGCCCTGAGCTGCTGGCACGCATTACGAGGCACGCGTTTCGAGGCGGAAACGGGTTAAGGTAGGGGACTTACCTTACTTGCATGTATTTGATATCTTTGCTTGTGTAATGATGTATGTGATTGCTTTACTTGATTGTGTAGAGCATATTTGAATAAATGAAGCTCTGTTTCTGTTTTCACTGTGGCCATAGTCTTGTTGTATGAAACATTGAGCATGCAGAAATGTCATTATGGAGCATACATCTAGATAAAGCTAACATGTCATACACATAGCATCAATCATGCATGCATTATGGTATCTGTTTCCTACTGAGATTCTCTCGAATCTCACCCTCCCCTACCAACAATTTAGACAGGAGACGACAGAAGTTATGCAAATAACAATGCAGAGAACCATATGAGAGGATTGCAATGGTGATGAGAAGATGTCTCCGTTTCACTGGGACGGGTTTAGATGCCCCAGTAGCCCTGTGTGGCTACATTGATGGTAAGTATCATGTACAAACCCCTATGTGGAATTTATGTAATCATGCACATATTATCAGTATAGTTATGCTATTCCTGTGATGCCTACCGAACCGCATGTCGTTTTCCGCTAATACTCTGGTAAAGGTGAAATAAAGATAAGGGTGTGACATTTTGGTATCAGAGCAAGGATTCTGGCCACAGAATTGTCTGCTCAGAGTAAGTGCGGTGGTTTTGGCAACAGGATGGTATACTGATAAGGTCTTGATTACACAGTGATAGGAAATATGCATGGACAGAAAGTACCAAAGGAGGGTATCTTTCCGATTTATGAATCTGCCCTGAGAAATGGCGAGTACCAAAGGGTAGCTAGTGGTGCAATACTAGACGAGAATGGTCTAAGGATATTGCAGAACCCGAGGAAGTGGGTACGAACAAGGCCAATGTGCTGTCCACACCCAATATTTTTGTGACCGAAGTCAGTCGGCACATCTTTTGAGACGAGGGTAGTCATGAGGTACCCGTGGACGGAAGCAGTAGAAGCCAGTATCTACATTGGGCACGGGTATAAAAGAGTTAAGCGTGCTCAACCCAGGGAAATGCCATGAGGGGTGACCCCCTGGGAAGTTGTTGCACATGTTATATCATATTATGAAAAAAGAGTAAGACATGTTGTACAGTAGTTTAGAGGTTGTGTGTTGTTGCAAGCTTTCCTTGACTACTATAAACACCTGTGATATGTTGTTTTTGGGGTACCTATGCACCCAAAACTTTGTGAAATGACAGATAAGCCCATGTGTTTATGTGTAATTTACCTCTTTCTTGCTTCATATAGTGAAACATAAAGGTGGTAAGACTAAGAGGTTTAGATGCTGGGCAAGGTCAGGAAGTTAGACCTAGCCTAATACAGCAAACACAGGGCAAGAGAATAGAATAGCAAACAATGATCAACGATCATCAGGAAGGTTATCCTGGAAAGGCCAATATAGTAACTATAATCTCTCGTACACTATGTGATGATTAATATGTTGTGTGTTCTATATTCTGTGAATGAACAGGTGCCTAGGGCACATTACCTAGCTATAGTCTGGGACTTAGCTGAGGTACACGAACATTACCTGGTTGTGGTTGGTGCCCAGCCGAGGTACACGAATATTATCTAGCTGTGGTGCGGGAAGTGTATATGTACCGTCCGATGGGAAGTGTATATGTACCATTCGGCCTAGTAAGGACCCAGCTATGATACACGATTTACCTAGCTGTAGTCGGTGACTCGGCTGAGGTACACGTAAGGGTTTCAACTGGATGGTTGGCCCTGAACTTTGTGTATACACACGGATTGTTGTTTTAATTGGGTGTTTGGCCTTGAACTTTGTGTACACACACGGATTGATGTGATTTTCATTTTACACTATATGGTGCATGACATATTTATCTATCACATTTTCTATGGATGATTGTGGGTTACTATGGAGGGCCATGTGGTGTGAATAAAAAGGCACCTTACCCGATGAGGTTGCTAGCCACGTCCTAAGGGACTCGGGTACGAGGCCAAGAAGGGCTACGGGTGTGACAATAATGAAAAAAAGGGATGAGATGTTTATATCGAAATTTCCTAGAACTCAGCATTATGCATGGGATGATGATTGTGAGAGGAGCTTCAGAGAGCTGATGATGAAAATTTATTAAAGTACCAACACTGATAATCCCAGATCCATAGTGGGCCTTTGTTGTCTTCACTGATGCCAGATGGCATGGATTGGGAAGGGAATTGAATCCCCAGATGCGAGCAGGCATAGATCGAGATGAGAATTGAGCCGAGTGAGGGCATACGCATCTCGTCAGCTGAAGCTTCAGAAATTGAACTATTCCATCCATAATCTTGAGTTGATGATAAGAATGTTTGTATTGAATCGGGAAACGTTGCCTTTATGGCATAATTGTGGAGTTGTACTGTGACCACAAAGATTGAAAGTTCTTATCGGAGAGGGCTACCTACGGTGAAATCTGAACGGAGAGGGCTACCTACGGTGAAATCTGATCGGAGAGGGCTACCTACGGTGAAATCTGATCGGAGAGGGCTACCTAAGGAAAGTTTTTATCGGAAGGGGGCTGACCAGGTGTATGGGCGCCTGTGTGAAGCACCGAGTATAGAACCTTAGAGTGCAGCCACCGTGACGATGAACCCTAGAGTGCAGCCACCGTGATGATGAACCCGCGAGTGCAGCCACCGTGATGACTAATCCTAGAGTACAGCTGCCATGAAGTTGAATCGTAGAGTAGGGCTACGAAAACATTGGCCCTTAACGATGGTGCATTGTAATGAATCCCACAGTGAATGTGTTTTCTTGAGATAAGAGTTTATATGGATCAGAATGATTCAAGTTCAAACGGGTAAAGAGTGGGCACAGAGGAATATAGATTGTGGGTGTTGTTGAGTGTCATGGGAGGTTCCTATAGGACTCATATTAAATCATCCTGATAATATTAAAGCTCATATGAGGAGATAGACCTCAGAGTGGGCAGCGAATGTGTGATGAATCTAGGTGCAATTTTGAAACTTACAAGAGGGGTTGATGTTCGTACCATTGTTGATCATCCCAAAACATAATATGGCCTTGCTGGTCAACATTGTTACAGTGTATGTGATGAATAGTATTACACCCTGAGTGGTGTACAATATTACATCCTGTGTGGTGTACAGTATTAAACCTTGCGTGGTGTACAGTATGATGACCTATATGGTCAACAGTCACACAACCTTTGTAGTTTGTGGTGACACATATGAACTGGAATTGGGATGAACCCTAGTGTAGTAGGGCAAAATGGTGGTGAATACCTCTCAATAGCACCAGTGATAACAATCCCAGATCCACAGTCGAGCTTTATGGTCTACACATATGCAAATAGGCATGGATTGGGATGTGTTATGATGCAACAAGGTCGAGTAGAGGCATGAGCATCTCCATAGCTATAGCCTCACAGAATAAATCATCCACTTGTGATATAGTGCAAACAGTGGATGGTCACATAGTGAATAGTGCACACAGTACGGCCAATAAGGGTCAAATAGTCATTTGATCCTGAACACCGAATAGGTAGGCATAAATTACAGAAAGTGTACAGGTTTGTACAAGGCGGTAAGACCCGATGTGCAAGGTTGCATAGGGCGGTGTCTCTGGGCTGTAAGACCTATGTGTTTAGTATTGTGATTGATACCTAGTGCGATGACATTAGACCAATGTGTCTAAGGTAATGTTTTGAGGTTGGCAGAACATCCAAACTGTACCAGGTTGTAGCGAAGGCATTAAGACCAGTGTGACCAAATGTTTTAGTGTCCAATGGTACCATGTCTCACATGAGGCGTGATATTCTACCATGGGAGGAACCTACCGAAGTGAACCATGGCCGGCTTACAAGCCCAACAGACCTCGTTAAGAGGGTGAGGGACATCCAATAGGCCTCGTTAAGGGGGTGAGGATTGGGCCGTTACAAAAAAGAGTGATTGTGTGAATCTGGGTGAAGTCCCGAAGAGGCTGTGAGGCCTATAGAACCGAGCGTTGTGGGAACCTGTGTTTGATTGCACGTTACATATTGTGTACAGAATGGATGATGAATGTTGAATACTATCTGATATTAGTAATGGAAGTATGACTACGGTGTTACATGGCTTATGAGTCTGCATGCGATAATAGAATGAGATAAGATTAATCCCTAAATTGTAGACGTTCAAATTTCGAGGACGAAATTTATTGAACTGGGGGAGAAATGTAATACCCTGAAATTTGGGATTGGAGGCTTGGGAATAAGCCTAAATTGAGTGGACTACTAAGCCCCGATTTAGTAGATGTCCCAAATATATTCCCTAATGATTCTAATATCTTTGGGGTATTAAGAAAGTAAAATGGTGAATTTTGGAGAATATAATTATATTTTCGATAAAATCGCCTATGAGGCAGTGAGCTTATCATAAGGTTTTGGAAGACTAAATGATAATAAAAAATTATGAAATTTTACAGGATGAAAGTAGACATCCTAAGCTTTAATTTGATAGGTCATATGACGCAATTAGAGCTATACACAAAAAGATATGAATTTTTGAAGTTAGCCCAGAAAAACTGGAAAGTTTCTGAAACAACATGCAAAGAATGAAATTCTGGGAATTTTGTGATTCCATAAAGTAAAAGTCTATATTTTTCCTTGGAAATAGACTCAATAAGAGTTCTATATGCTTTGGAATCACCTCATTTCGATTTTTCTAGAATTAGTTATGATTTTTCAAAGTTTGGGCAGAAATCTGCCAGAATTTTGTAAAATCCGAAAATTTGGAAATTATCAAATAAATGAAATATGATATAAGATATTAAAATAAAACACCATCTTCCTCCTTTATTCAGATGAAACTGACGCCATTTTCAGTTTTAGAGAGAGGAAGAGAAAAATTGTAGAGAGAGAAAAGGAGGAGGAAAAACTTACTAAGGTAAGTGATTTCTTCGGTAAATCGGTTCCTAATGCGTATAACTCCGATCCTAAACTACTCCTCTTTGTTCTTTAAGGTTTGGAAAGCTCAAATTTGGTGTTTTCAAAGTTAGGGTTTTCTGCCATTTTTGGGAAAATCTTGTTGGAGCTTGAGGTAACTTCCAAACCTTCGTATATTGACTATTCTAGCTGCTGTGGGCAATTTAATCGGTGAAATTTCGCCAGATTGCCATTGGTTTTAATTTTTGGAAATGGGTATGTGGGGCTGTTATGCTGCCCAAATTGATACTAAATGGTAGTTGTAACCTAATGGAATAGTCAATAAAGTGGTTAGGAGTAGAAAGGAACACGTTTACGGAGCCGAAACCGAAAAACTCCGATTTTCCCTAGAAAACACATATATTTCGGTCTGGGCTATAAATGGACCATAGAGTTGGATTTTCAATGATTTGATGATTCCATTGAGTTCAGGAGGGAAAATTAGGTGGGGTTACAGTTGGGCACTTTTTCGGAAAAGGCCGAGAAAGCATAATTACGGAAACGCCCCTAAAACCCTAAAAGTAGGGCTGCCAAGGGCAATTTCGTAATTTTACATTGAATTTGATAATTCCGAGTCCGGAAATGGATTCTCTGGGTGAAAATATGTCAGGATAGCCCATGTTAGAATTTCGAGAAAAGTACAGCCGGATCGGGTATGATGGGGCCGGGTCCCCGGGGGTATTTTAGTAATATTCAAGATAGAGTCATATAACCCCCAAAAATACTATGGAAGTGCCTAAATAGTACATTTGACATTGTAGGATCGAATATGGAGCCCTGAGCTGCTGGCACGCATTACGAGGCACGCGTTTCGAGGCGGAAACGGGTTAAGGTAGGGGACTTACCTTACTTGCATGTATTTGATATCTTTGCTTGTGTAATGATGTATGTGATTGCTTTACTTGATTGTGTAGAGCATATTTGAATAAATGAAGCTCTGTTTCTGTTTTCACTGTGGCCATAGTCTTGTTGTATGAAACATTGAGCATGCAGAAATGTCATTATGGAGCATACATCTAGATAAAGCTAACATGTCATACACATAGCATCAATCATGCATGCATTATGGTATCTGTTTCCTATTGAGATTCTCTCGAATCTCACCCTCCCCTACCAACAATTTAGACAGGAGACGACAGAAGTTATGCAAATAACAATGCAGAGAACCATATGAGAGGATTGCAATGGTGATGAGAAGATGTCTCCGTTTCACTGGGACGGGTTTAGATGCCCCAGTAGCCCTGTGTGGCTACATTGATGGTAAGTATCATGTACAAACCCCTATGTGGAATTTATGTAATCATGCACATATTATCAGTATAGTTATGCTATTCCTGTGATGCCTACCGAACCGCATGTCGTTTTCCGCTAATACTCTGGTAAAGGTGAAATAAAGATAAGGGTGTGACACCCAGTGCTCTTTTTTACTTATGACATTTTGTCATTTGGCGCAATAGATAGATTGGTGGAGGTGCTGGCTATGGCAGAGGGAGCAATGTGGTTAAATCCTCAGTACTTAAGCCTCTTATTGCACCAACAAGCCTTGAGGAGGATAAGGTGGTGGAGGAAGGTTTAGCGGTGGCAAGGAGTTCCTTAAGATCTTAACATGATGAAGGAGACAAGGAGGAGGCTAATAAAGCAAAGTAGTAAGAATCACAAGGAAGAGTTGACTTTAAATTAGAGGTATAATAGATTGTAAAGGGTTATGAGTTTATGACTTATGAATGTCTAATGGGTATACAAAGTGTTATGATGATTTATGACATTGAAGGTCCGAATGTTGCGAAGGGTTTTGAAAGAGTTAAATGACGGTTATTTCTGAAGGCTGTTGTAATATCTTATATTCCATGGACTCAGATGAATGCAAATGTGTAATGAATGGAACTGAAGAACTAGAATTCGGTCCTGAAGTAACAAACTTTCGAAAACGTTCATAAATCCTAATCTCAAACATTAAGCATGGACATGGGTTTGAGTGGGTTTTTTAGAAGAAATTTAAAAATTTTCAAAAATATTTTCACAAAAGGTTCACCACCTCATTAGGTCTTATCGGCTCTTGGTTCCTTTTTATCAGAATGCTCGAGCACGTCTTTACTTAGGTCTCATATTTGATATGTTCATTAATATTCCTTTAGCATTCAGAAATATAGTTTAACTACTATTAGCGAACTACTAGCTTTTTACCCCTTTACAAAGCTACCGGTACTACTAGTTCTACACAGTATCATTGTTTGGTTTACCAAATCATATACAATATATACAGGGCCAAAATAGACTACCAATAGTAAATAAAATCTCTAAGCTACATCTTCTAGCCATCTGTGTTTACCTTCTTGCCCCTTGAGCCACTGGCCTGTGCTGTAGATTAGTTATATTAAAGGGTGAGATTTAAAGAGAATCTCAGTAGTAACAAACATTCAATCATACATAATACAAGAATACAGAGCATGTTACAAAGTCATCACATAACAACCAATATCATATCAACATTTAGTACTCAACATGCAGCATAACTACACAAAACACATTACCACAGCGCTTAGTAAAACTATTCATATGGGCATCGGGCATCCACTTGGTGCATAAAAAGTTTCTATGGCCCAGTGTCCACCCGGCATATTTTGAATGCTCAAGCAAGTTCATGATAAAACCACAAACATGTAAAGTATCTTATAGCACATGAAAGAAAGAGTTACTATGTGGATGCCTTTCATGAGGGGTATCCAATTGTTTCTCCTAGCTCATGCATATCTTAGATCACGGACAGCTATCAGGTCCTACAACCAGAATTATTTACGGACGACGTGTTATTACTTAGTCCAATTCTATCATAAATCATTCTTTTATATTGGTTATCATTAGGGTTATTATGGTCCTTTTACCAAGTCAACCAATAAGTTAAAGTACTCAAATTATCCTAAGCGACTAATCCCTATCCTTAGAGTTTAAAGAAATTACAATGTGCCATTGCATTTTGCAATTTACGAACATTTACCAAGACTGGTAGAATTTGTCAACTAAATTTAAAAATTCATATATCTTTGCATAAATGTGATATTGCAGTGGTTCAAAAGGCTATGTAACTCTTATTAAGTCTAGTTTCAGGAAAAAAATACTGCCCTTAGCCAATTAAACAAACAACAATCCAGAATTGCCATTTATTGGACACTGTCCAGAAATATTCCAGTTTTCATATAACCAAATTCAAAAATACACAACTCCTTGTGCACAGTTCTAAATAATCTATATGATTATCAAATTAAAGCTTATTAAGTCTACTTTTATTTTGAAAAAAATCATAAGCATTGAACATCTTTTGGCTATCCAAAAACATCACACAGCCAGACTGCCATGCAAGAAATCACACTGGCAGAATTTGCAAAGTTACAAATTAGGCTCCAATGATTCAAAATTCATAACCAGGGGCTATTCCCACATAATTTTTCATGTAGAACAAAATGATAACATCAAAGTGATCAAATTCCCATTCCTTCTATATATTCTGTTTTGGTAGAAATTGGGGTTTGACATAACAAGTTACCAATTCACATTTTAACCACCATACTTAGCTCATTTGCTTCCAAAACAACATATAATCACATATATATAAGCAAAGCTTCATGAATTATAACACATCCTATATAACTAAAATTAGGGCAGAAATTCACACTTCAAATATCCAACCAATCAACACAATATATAGCTCAATATGAAACTCTTATTTTCCTCTTTCACTTTCCTAGGCTCTTTCTTTGGTTCTTTAACTTTGGATCTTGTAAGATGACTCAAAACACCTCCCCTTACAAATCTAAAACCATATAAATGAATCTCTCATCAAGAGGACAATGTTTATGAAGAGTATTTGAGCTTAAGAGGTGGATTTCAAGGTGAAAATCAAGGTTGAAACTCACCTTATGTTCTTGTCTCCAAGATAACTTAGTTTTCTCTTTCCTCTTGCTTATGACCAACTTTGTGAGCTTAGAGAGAGAGAGTGAAATATTGGTTAAATCAATTGGCTTCAGCCCCTTAGTTAACTTGGCCAAAAATATCCTAAGGAAAAAGGAAAAAAGCCAAGTATCACAAGATTTAGCAATATTAATTGAATTGCCATTGGTTTTTTTTATTTCTCTTTATTCTCTCTTGTTGTATGCCATTTCCCTTCTTTTTAAGTTCAAGTTAGGCACTATATGATTTATAGCTTTCAGTAAATGAATTAGGTGCTTTCCTTTAGTCAATTGAAACTAAGTTCCTTGTAAAATTTCCAAAGTAGTTCCTAACTTTATTTACACTTTCTATTTGATATCTTATGGCTTGGTAAAAACACTTGGCATTTTCTTAAAGATTACATGTCCATGTGGCACCGCCATGATTAAGACACTCAAAAGTTACTTTTTAAAAGTAGCTTTATTAAAGCAACTTTTTCTTAAAATGACTTTTGCCTTGGGGTTGACCTAGTAACAAGGCGCCACCTAGCCTATATGCACCACATGTCTAAATAGCCGAGATGACTTACCAATCTCTAGTCTGACCTTCTCGAATATATGAACGAAAGTTAGAAGAAATCATCAGGCCACCTTTTCCCTGACCTTTGAAGTAGGGTAAGGTACATGAGGGGATGGCAAGGCTGAGACTCTAGCAAGCGTTTGGCACCTTATGAATTCAAGAAGGAGTGCCTGGCACCCTGGGTTTCAAGTAGAGCATCAGGCACCCAGGGAAAAAGAAGAGTGCTTGGCACCCTGGGCCATTAAATTAGTCCAACACCCTCCTAAACTCTAGTAATTTGGGCCAAGGATGAAAAGAAGAGAAAATTAGGAGAAAAATAAAGAAGAGAGAAGGAGGAGTGTTCTTGAGAACCCTAAATGATTTTGCCAAATTTCAAACCTGAATTTGCTTTTCCAGTAGATCAAACCTTCACAAATCTCATTCTACTTATCGAGAGCTTCTTTTCTATGATTTCATATTCTCAATCAGAGGGGTTTCGTGCTGCCTCTAAGGTATAGGTGCTACCAGAATCAAGAATAGATTATAGCATTGAGTAGAGGTAGGCGTAAGCTCCAATTTGAGTATAGTATCCTGAGGTTTTGACAAATTTTCATGAGGTTATGCTGCCCTTGAATTGTTTGCCAAGAGTAGTTTTTGCGTTTTGTTGTTCTTGTCATACCTAATTTCTTTTTTTGTAAACTTATGATTTTACCACATACACACCTGGGTGTCCCAGACAACTAACCCCAAGCCTGTATCTCTTCCAAAATGAAGGGTCCATTCACCTGCCCTAAAAATGCCATATGCACTCACACACTGACATTTTCTATTTGACTAATTAGTCACATATTTAACACCTTATTTCTGAAATCGATCTGATAAGTTTTGCGCAACGAATTCGAACCGCTAATTGATATTCATTATAAAGTTTTTTCAATTCTCAACCTTAAAATATGACTTAAACCTGTAGTTGAGTGGGGCTTTCTTAATAATTTAAAACTTTTCAAAAACTATCATAAAGTGGTTTGTAACTCATCGATTCTTAATTCTCTTTATTATATTAATAAGAGTGGTTCTTTGATCATTTTTATATGCAAAAGGTTTCTTAACTAACTCGTACCATGCGATTACCTATTTCTAATTTAATTACCATGCTTGGATAATTAATTCATTCGTTATGCAGGTTATACAGTTAACAATTGCAAATTTATTAATTTACATAACGAACTAGTGTGTGAATAATTCTTCTCTTCTTCATTGGAACTTCTTTCCTGGTATAGCGTCTTGCACTCTTCTTTTGTGCTCAGCTGTCTATATGGTTGGGTAAGAGAGAGTGAGATTCGAGAGGATCCCAGAAGCAAACTTTTCTAACTAGGCATACAAGATTCAAGCCTAATGCATGACATGCTTGCTTACATAAATTCATACTAGTATAATAACATACTTGTTTGCTAAATGCTTTACACATTACACCTATGGCCATAACATAAGTAAAATCAGAGCTTCAATCATTCATACATGCTTTATACCATTCATCAAAGCAACTAAACATATCAATGCATAAGCATACTTATCAAGTAAATGCAAGTCAGGAAAGTTATACTACCTTCTATCTTCATGTTCCCTTATTGCGCCTTTTCTTCTAACCATTGAAGTTGTTTAGAAATTCTCCCATTCTTCTTCCTTGTCATCTCATAGCCCTAGATAAATGGTCATATTATTAGAGCCATGACAAATAAATGTCCAATGGGCTACTTTAGCCTCTAGAACTTGTCTTTATTCTTTGGGCACATACTTGTCCCAATATTAATAACCCAAGACACCTTCGTTGGTTAATCTTAAAGTTAACACATTAGACCCAATAGTTCTTTAATGGGCGCACACTAACTTTATGGGTTTTACTTAACCATTGAAGTTTAAATTAATTACCAATTACCCTTACTTTCTTATTTTCGCCTAATTACCAATATCTACCAGAATTTTCAATAATTTTTGAAAATTCATAACTTTGTCTAGGAAACTCCACTTGTGAGATTCCAAAGGCTATGTGACCCCTAATCAGTCTATTTTTAGGGAAAAATATAGCCATTACACTTTTGGATGCATATCAATATAGTATCTCATTTAATTGATCATTGCCCCTTGAACTTGCCAATTTTCCAAACCAAAATTTGGAAATTCATAATTAATTCTAAAAAAATCCAAATGGGTTGGTTCTAGGTTCGATAGAAATATGTTTAAGTCTTATTTTAGTGAAAACTAATAATGAGCATTGATTATAGCCATACATTTTCCAAAAATTCGTCACATAAACTGCCATAGATTTCATTCCAGAATTAAGGTCAAATTTTGAAAAATCATAACTTTCAATCTACTATTCCAAATGTCTCATATTACCTATCAAATTAAAGCACAAAATATCTACTTTAATCCTATAAAATTCATAGCATTTGGACTAAGTTTAACTGATCAACAACATATTCAAAGTTCACTTCCTCTAGAAAACGAATTCAGGAAGCTTTAAACATGACCTTCCAAAATTATCATACAACATCATTTAACCATAAACACAAGATTAAACCATGATTATATCTCAAAAATATCCCCTTGGATTGAAAAATGAACAGTACTCCACCCTCATGAAAACTCATCTAAATAACAAACCATTCGGTTCAAATCGTAGCATATACGTACATCTATCCAATTCTATAACCAGTAATTGATTTTGGCAGTATTCCAATTGACTAAATGACATAAAACACCTTAAATGAGAAATTTGAGACCATAGAATTGAAGCTTATAGTGTGTAATATCCCAACAAGTGATTAAGGACTAATGACTTCAAAAGTGGATGTAATTATTATTGAATAAACACTTTTGGAGAATATGTGATGGAAATTTGGTGGTTTTAGTGATTCCAATGGTTTCCTTGTGAAAAATTGTGAGGGAATAAGTTTGATTGTTGATTTTGGAGCCATTAGACACATTGTTTGAAAATTTGATAAACTGTTAAGTGTAATTTTATGTAGGGCAGTCGGTTTATAAGGACATTTTGAATAGGTAAATAGGGTCTAAAAATTATGAAACTTTCTAGTCTTAAAGTTCACATGCCACGCTTCAAAATAGACATATAATTCATATCATTTCTTTTTGTGAGCTAGGAGTTATGAATTTTTTAAGTTTACCTAGTGAAATTTATTATTTTCTGGAACAACAGGAAAATATTAAGATTTTGGGAATTTCTTGATTCTAGATAGCAAAAGTCTATATTTTTCCTTGAATCTAGACTCAATACGGGTTATATAGGCTTTGGAATTACTCCAACTTTATTTTTCTAGAATTAGTTATGATTTTTCAAAGTTTGGGCAGAAATCTGCCAGAATTTCTGAAAAATATGAAATTGTTGGAAATTAAATTAATAATTAAATATCATATAATATATGATATTAAACATCATCATCCTTCTTTCTCCAGCCATTTTTATGCCATTTTAAGCTAAATCAAGAGATAGAAAGTTGAGAGATTTTAGAGAGAGAAAGGGAAGAAATTGCACAAGGTAAGCCGATTTCTCCAATGATTTAGCTCTTAACGCATATAACTTTGACCCTAAGCTACTCTTCTTTGTTCTTTAAGGTTTGGGGCTAAAAAATATGTTGTTATTTAGATTAGGGTTTTCAGCCATATTTGGGAAAAGCTTATGGGAGTTTGAGGCAACTTCCAAACCATCGTATATTAACTATTCTGGCTGTTGTGGGCAATTTGATTAGTGAAATTTTGCCAGATTGCCATTGATTTTAAATTTGGGAAATTGAGTTACCTAAGGGTTATGCTATCCAATTTTGGTTCAAATGGTAGTTATAAACTAATGTAATAGTTAATAAAGTGGCTAGGAGTAGAAAGGAACGCGTTTATGGAGCCGAAATCATAAAACCCCAATTTTCCCCGGAGAGCACATAAATTTTGGCCAGCTCTAGAAATAGGTCTTAGAGTTAGATTTTCAAAGATTTGAAGGTTCCATTGCATTTAGGAAGGAAAATTCGGTAGGGTTACAGTTGGTCACTTTTTCGGAAAAGGCCAAAAAAGCATAATTACAAAAACGCCCTTGTAACCCTTAAAGTGGGGCTGCCAAGGGTAAATTTGTAATTTAACATTGAATTTGATAATTCTAAGTGTGGAGATGGATTCCTTAGGCGGAAATATGTTAGGTTAGCTCAAGTGAGAACTTCAGGAAAAGTGCAGCCGGACTGGGTACGACGGGGCCATGCCGGGTCCCCAAGGGAATTTTTATAAATTTTCATTATAGACTCATATAACCCCCAGAAATACTATGGAAGTGTCTAAATGGTGCATTTGGATTGTAGGATTTGACATTTTCCCTGATCGTGAACGACCTGTGCCAAAGCATGTTCAGAAAGAACCAGGTAGTGACTCTTTCTCTTATACTATGTGTAATGCACTGTATGTGTGTTGTATCACTGTTTTGTGATTATTTCTGATGTTTCCATGGTTACAGCTAATGATAGCTATCATTATACAATGAAAGCTATCATTTACAGCGTAAGCTGTTGTTATTGTTATTACAGCGTAAGCTGTCGTGATTGTGATTATAGCAAGAGCTGTCATATTGTGTATACAGCCGTGAGTGATATCATTTATGGTAAAAGCCGTGTATCTTTATGATGCTACTACTATTGCTGTTTGTGATTTACTTACATGCTGTGAGCTTATGTATTGTATGAGTGACTTGTTACTATTGAGATTCTTTTGAATCTCATTCTTTTAGTGAACTGACCTACAGACAGGGCAAGAGACTTAAAAGGGAAGCGGGCAACCAAGACCAACTAGGACTCCTTAGAGATCTTTGATGTTGGCTATTGTTATCCATTTTGATTCGGGATTACTGTATATATGTGGAATGATTTTATGTAATCCCCTATATGGGAAACTATAAACCCTTAGTGAATAAATGAAACCTTGGGGTTGCTGGGATTTTTGTTGTACACTCTGATATGTATGAATGAGATTCAACTACACAGGGTAATTATATTCAAAACTTGAATTGGAGACCCGAATAGGAATGAAATTTTCAAAGAGTTTGTGAAAACCCTACCATAATGAGGGGAGTTTGAAATGAGTTTAATTATTCGTTAGTTTTAAATCCATTTTAATTATGCCTTTTCGAATCATAATGATGGTTTTCGAGGCAGCGGGTTACAATTTTGGTATCAGAGCTTTAGTTCCTAGCAAGGGTAGAATTGCTAGGATAGTTCCCTTAGTTTGTCTTTAGTAATAGAAGATGATTTGTGATAGTTGTTGTGTATACACTTATATGTCTGTGTGTTGAAAATTATGCCCTAAGAGCCAATCATTGTACTTTGAACATTATTATTTTAATAAAATTTCTCCATTCTCTTATCATATTATTTGCATTTTAACTGTGATAATTGTATCCTTGGATAATTCATAAAGATTGTCCTAAAATGTCCCTGGTCGGTCATCTATGCGGGAGCAGAGATGAAACAAGATCAGTATGACTTTGATAAGATATGGAGATACGAATCAAAGTCTTAGGCGCTTGTAAGAGTATAAGGTGCTGGACCGGCCCACTATGAGAAAGCTATATGGATCAAGTCATAAGCTTTTCTCATGTATAACCACGTCACAATGCCCTTAGACATGAGGTCATCATGGATTCCTACATGAGAGTTGCTAAGCTTTGAACTCGTCAAAAGTCACTTTTGACCGGGTGATGATAAAGGCTACGATGGGGCTTGGTGGTTTTTCATGCAGAGGAATATCAATGATCAAGATGGAATTTGTCCCTCACATTAGTAGAGAGATATTACTGGGCCCCTCGATGAGTGAGTCTGAGAAATGTATGGCCATTTTTGTCTCTGTTATCAGGCTACTCAGGAATCGAGAAAGTAATGGTCAGAAACAAGATGATGACATTATCCATGCCTTATCCTTGATCGATATATCATGTGACAAAAGGGATGTGACATGGTTGTATGACATGTTGCATCGTGATAACGATCCTCATATGAATTTGGTAGTCGTAATGTCTTGCTAGAGGCCGCTTGCCACTTTTGGGTTAGTATAGTTATTGGCCCACTGCCAACTTCATATGGTCCTACAGGGTCGCACACAAGAATGGCCCAACACGAGATAATGTTTAATTTAGGGTGGACGAATTTTATATTTATATATATATAATATAAAATTCATTAATAATATTATATAGATATATATATTTTTGAAATATATATCTTATATATATATATGTATATATATTATATGATATTATTATATTGTGTTAGTTTTAAATTTAATTTATTAAGATATATTAAATTTAATAACTAACATGATAGAGATATAGTATCTCAGATTTAATTTATGAAGATAAATTAAATCTAATGGCTCTTTATTTGAATTAAATAAATAGGTTAAATTAAAACCGTTAGACAGATTTAATTTAAACTGAATTTATTTAGCTCATCAAGATAATTAATTGTTAATTAATTTCAAATTAATGATGATTAATTTTGAAATTTGAAAATAACCCTCATAGGTTATAAACTTGATAGATCAGATATATTGATATACACATGAGAATTGAGAGGCGCAAGGAAAACCTTAGGAGACATTAGAGGCGCTAGCACGCAGTCTCGATTGGAGAGTATTCGAGTGGATACCAGTAGAGGGATCGAACCTGATGTGTTGGCTCCTAGAGATCGTGAAAACTCTGACTCATCAAAAGGTATGAATCCTTCAAACTTGGTTTAAACACTGTTGATAGATCCTCGATTAGGATCGATGAAAATGTTTAAAATTCTTCCGTTGTGCCTACGGATCCTAACAATGGCATTAGAGCCAGATCAATTGTGTGTTTAAATTCAGTTTTTGATTCTTATACATGTGATATATATGGGATATATATATGTGTTCATAAGAAAACGTCCAAATATGTTAAATCAAATAGGAATATGTTCAACGTTAATGTGCGTTTTTCAGATAGTGCTGTATGTTTATGCGATTTGGTGAAATTGTTTCGATTATATGCGATATGTTAAAGTTTCAATTTCGCCACTAGCATCGTGATTTCTATTCTGGATTTGATCCGAAGTAGAATTCATCATTTAGGTTTTGAATAGGTGAAGAACATGGCGTACATAGGCTTAATAGTCTGGCTGATATAGGCTTATTGTCAAAGTCTTAGGCCCAAAATTTGGGATATTACAATTCTCCCCTAGATCAATAAATTTTGTCTTCAAAATTTGCTACTAGTCCGATTCTTAATAATACTTTAAAACGACCATTGTAGTGAGGGTTTTATTTATTTACTTCTACTCCTTTCTGATTTCTCAAATTCTAGAGGTTTTCTCATTCATTTCTATTTCTATTTTAACAGATGTTGCCAATCTATCTTGCATCTTAGCTTCATTAATTCAAGCTCTCAGACTTCTTTTCTCTTGACTAGTACCTTAGCTAGAAAGTACTATCTGACTTTACAAGTTTAGATTTCTACGACTTTCTATCAGTTTCTATTCATATATCATCATTACCGCTAATTGCACCGCTTTTCAATTCAAAGCATTAACGATAACAATCGCGTCACTACTTTTCTTTTCATCTATGTTGTCTCATATTCTACTTTTCTGATTTTTCAAATATTCAAAATTTTTGTGGTCACAGTACACTTCCACAATTGCACTATACAAAGTAGTGTTGTTACATTTTCAAAGAAAACATGATCGCTGCCTACTCAAATTCATGAGTGGGGTAAGTCATCTAGTGAGGTTTTTAAATCAGCTCTAGACATTTTGAATTGATATATCCTGGTTTTCTACATTCATAGCAGATAATGTTTTCCTTACTGCTTGTTCCTCCTTTTTGAAGATTTCTAAATCCCTGGCCTTTCTTATAAAATTTCCTGAATCATTTTATTATTAGACCCATTTGTTCATTGTTGAAATCTTTATCATCTTCTTGGGTTTCTTTTTCTCGCTTTTAGTGTAAGGCCTTTCTTCTTCTTTTCTCCAATATCTTCTTGACCTCGCTTGAACTTTATTTTGCTTTCATATTTAGAAAGACTTCTAAATAGAGAAGTGACTAATCTCATTAATTTGCCTTTTGCTTCGTCTATCGCAGTGACTTTAGCCTCCCATTCTTTTGAAAGTATGCTCAGTATCCTTCTTACTTGGATATCCAGATCATAGACTTTCCCAAGTGTTGTAAGATGATTAATAAGATAAGTATATCTAAGTTCAAATTCAGCTATTGACTCACCTGATTTCATTTAAAGTAAGTTTAACTCAGTAACTAAATCTTTGATTCGGTTTTCTTTTATTCCTGAATTCCCTTATGAGCTATTTCCAAAGCTTGCCACATTTCCCTAACTATTGGAAGTGTGCAAATTCTAAAATACTCATTTTGACTTAAAGCACTTTGAATCATCAAAATTGGCTTGCTGTTGAGAGTAATGAGTTTCTTTTCATTCTCATCGCACTCTACTGGTGTCTTTAGAACTTTCTGTAAATCTACAATCTTTATAGGTTTATAGTTTCCATTCTCAATCACCTCTCACAATCAGTATTCTGCAGCCATTATGAATACTCTAAACTTTGCTTTCCAAAAAGAGAAGTGTATACTACTAAAACCTAGTGGTCTAGTAATAGAAGCTCCGTTGGGAAGTATTCCTTCACCTATACTTGCCAATGGATCCTTCTTAGGTTGTTATACCTAAACAAGAAGACCTAGGCTCTGATACCAAATGCTAGTGCAAGTGTTTCACCCAAGAGGGGGTGAATTGGGTGATCATAGTAAATTCATTCCATATATAAAAATTGACTGGAAATTTAAAGCAGTTAAGAGCTAAGAGAAATATCACTGAAGTGTACATTGTAAGTTATACTGGTTCAGTCATAATGACTTTGACCTACATTTAGTCCTCAGAGCTTTTCTGAGAGTTTCACTATATCTTCCAAGATTCATCGGGTTCTTGGCACCTCAGTACACAGCAAGTTCCTTAACCAGACGCTCACTTCCCCTACACGTTATAATCAAATCCCCAACTCAAGGTTCCATAAACTTAAGTTGTCTCAACAACAAATATTGAGTTTGTAATGAAAATCTCTCTCACAAAGCAAATATATAATCCCTGAAGTACAGTAATGAATATAAGAAAATAGAGCACTAAGAATATGTTGATCAATGTATGTTCGTGTGTTCTCAATTGTTGTGTTCTTCATTGAATATTCCCATATTTATAGTTGAACTTGTAATAGCCATTAGAACCATCGTAATATGTTTGTTAGAGTTGTAAAGCTTCAAATCATAAAATTAGCCGTTTGCGGTAGTTGAGCGCTTCAGATTTTGTGGATGATATGTTTCTCTTTTCTCTCAACGCATGATCTCTTTATTGTTTCTCTACAAATATAATCAGAATACAAACACAATGAAAGATTAATCATATAGATAACAAATCAATAAGCAATAGATTAAAATCATGCTTTCTGAACTTCATTACTCGAGTGATCCATTAGAAAACTTGGTAAAGAGTAAGTCAACGACTCTTGACCTCATCACTAGAGTAGTCACTCGAGTGATCTCAACATAAAAATAGCAGAGACCTCACTGCCTCTTATTCTTACCTACTTGCTTGAGTGGTCACTCGAGTGATCCGTTGTTATTACTTGAGTGATCCCTAGAGTGACATTATGCAAATCTTAACTGAGAGCTTTTGGAACTATTTGACCACATTACTCAAGTAATGAAGAATCATCAGATGAGTGATCACTCAAGTGATCCTTTTAGAAATCTTCCAATGATGCTTTCTCTTTTTCTCTGACTTCCAACTCTTCTTCATCACAAGAGTACTTACTCGAGTGATGGCTACGCTTGCCCCTAAGAACTTAATTACTTTGTTCAAACTATTTTGTCTATTATCAAAACCTTTTATAGGATCAATCTAATCTTTCTTATCATTAAAACATGTATGATCTAACAGTGTTATCCAAGCCTCAAATCTTCTCTTTTTCTCTCTTAGGTGGCACCAAAATGGTCAGGGGAAGGAAGGGACCTGACAGTTTCCCCAGACTCCTAGCTCAGCATTTGAGAAAGTCAAGTACTTGACTGGACCAGGGACCGGTGGATTCCCCAAACTCAGGCATTAGGTGGCACGCTCTGGGGACACCAATACAAAAGGCATAAAGGTGGTGTAATGATGAGGGACACTTGTCACCTCCTTATTTGGCCAACACAAAAGTGGCTTTGTCCTTTGTCATGATTAAGGGATAATTGTCATTCTCTTGCTTAGCCAACATAAAAGTTATGCCATCATGAGTCATTATTGCTTACTTTATTAAATTTACTTTAATAAAGTTACTTTATTAGTGCATACTCGGATTCAACTTAGGATCATGACATGCATATCGAGGCTCACAAAATGATGCCAGATTAGAATGTATATGTGTGGGCCCCACATGATGCCATATACCAGTGTCAACTTCAAAAACGCAGGGTACATCTGTCTGCCCTAAAAATGCCATATGCACACCTATATCAGCATATTTCGCTCAACCAATTAGTCCTATAGCTCATGACATAGCTAGGTGGCATCTTTTTACCAACCCAATAGCACCATATATGTGTCCTATTCGCATATGCACCGATACCTTGATCTTACTGCCTTCACATACTGGGCCCACTGTCTGGTAGGGTCAGATCACATAGTCGCGAAAGTCTTTCTATTTCTTGACATTCTTGGGACTCTACCCAAACTAGGCTTAGTAGTCTGCCTGATATAGGCTTATCCTTAAAGTCCTAGTCCCAAAATTCAGGATATTACAACATATGCCTATATCATCAGGATTGTGCCACATATATGCTTGTGTGGCATAAAATGGCACCACATACCTTAAAAACTACCATGTGTTAGCCTGTATGTCTTATGGCATACCAAGTGTGCATAAACGCGATAACTTTTATTGCACTACCGACATATAAGGAAATTTCTAATTACGCCGCCTTAAAAGCTACTTTATAGATATGGGACTTAGATGGCGCCACATGGCATTGGACTGAAGGAATTTCTAAGTGTCTGTTTATAGGCCCCACATGGTTGAACAAGCCTCAGGGAGTTCCCAAGTGTCTGCTTGTGGACCACGCATGGCACCAAAAACCAATACACCTTAAGGAGGCACCAAGTGTGCCAAAGTGCCTATACACTGGCATCTTATATGAACTGAGCCTCATGCAATTAGGAGACTTATTCTTAACCTATAGACCTGAATCATATAGTCCCATGAATCTCATTTCTATCTTTGGGACTCTTACCAAACTGGGGTTAGTAGTCTTCTTGACTTAGGCTTACAATTCTCCCACTGTTCAATAAATTTCGTTCTTGAAATTTCAGACATCTATACCTCAGGGAACCATTTCTAGACACTTAGTTATCACGTTCCTATGCATGCTCACTAAGCACGCAACATAAACATCATATCATCAAAGATCTAAGATAGTATTCTTGAAGCACGCAAAATAAAAACATCCATTCTCAAGCATTCACATTCATTCACTGGACCTAATAGGTCTAGTTACACATAGATAGTATATTTGGTTTAACAACCTACTTCAGGCTACAACCCAATAACATTTCTCAAGTTTTCCACTTGCTTTAGGTTTCCACCCAGTATCATTCTCATACCATCTAATGTGTCTACCAGCCTATGGATACCTCAAATTCCAGAGGTTCCTTATTCAATCATATTCCCATAGACCTTACTCGTCTATCTTGAGTTTGAGTCTCTTCAATCTAAGATCTAAGACCACGTTCTTCTTGACTAGTACTATGACTAGCAAGTAGTATCTGACTTGACAAGTTCAGATTTCTAAATCCCTCTACCAGTTTATGTTCTTGTATCATCATGACTGCCAATTGCACCACTTTTCAATTCAAAACATCAGTGGTGATATTCATGTCACCTGGATGGTATTTAATTCTCAGGTTAAAATTTTTATTAATACCATCCATCTTCATTGTCTCAATTCATCTTTTCTAATTATGCAAATATTTAAAATTCCCATGTTCGCAGAACTTTTCATAATCCTACCATACAAAATAGTGCTTTCACATTTTCAAAGTAAACATAATTGCCGCCAGCTCTAATTCATGAGAAGGGAAATTTATCTTGTGAGGATTAAACTGTTGAGAGGAATACGTCACCATTCCGTCTTGCTTCATTAGGACACATCCCAATTCTCTCTTTCTCATTTCACTATAAACCATACAGGTAACACTAGGATGTGAATAATCAACACTGGTGCTAGTGTCAACCTATCCTTCAGCTCTGGGAAGCTCCTCTCATAGACACATTCTCACAAGGTCATCCGCACATTATCATCTGAATGCATATGTCGTAAACATAGGAAGACATACATGCAAGGCATCACATGGTATACAAGAGAAAGAGTTACTACCTAAACACCTTTCCGATCACTTGTCTTAGTTTTTCAATTTCTTTGTTGGCCTAGGAAACAATCAAATTCTATAAGTTAGAATTCATAACAAATGTGTTATTACTAGTATGCATGTGAGGTATAGTTAAGGAAACCTGATTTTTTGGCTTAGCTAATATTGAGGTTCTAAGAATGGTAATCAAATGAATTATGACCTAACAATTAAACAATAGTAGAATTGATTCTTTAGGCATTTGAATAGACCTAAATGTTTTAAAAGTATAATTTTACCAAATAAATAGTGCCCTAACAAAGTAATTGCATAGATTTTATCTGAGAGTTTTAATTATTGTTTCCCTCAAGCCATAGCAAGAACATTAGCTCTTCCGTATGTATACAAAAAGGGAATAAATAAAGGGTGCTACAATTCTTATATTTATGAGCATGATGATAAACAAGGTTTGATGATGATATTTAACAAGTTTTGTGGTTGAATTTGTAAGAAATCACTTATGTGGTAACTAGGGTTAAGTTCGGTTAGATGCAGAACAATATGAAGGAATATATTTTTGGTGTTTTCAAGGTTTCTAATGTGTTTAGAATGATTGACAAATATGGTAGTTTAGGATGATCTCTGGATTTGTAGCATTTACAGGGATTTATGATAAGTGAGATCATGAGGAGTAGAGGCATGTCTTAGAACCTAATATGATCACATTAGAAACCCAACTCACAAGGAAATAAAACACATAATGTGTGATACATGGAATGAGGGAAGTACTAAAGATAACTAACAAAAGTCAAGTAAAGGACAAGAAGTGGGATGGATCAAAGAATAAAAGAACTTTGATTATATCAATAGAATTGGGACAAGTAATGGCCTATCTATTTGTGCACATGAAATTATAGCATTCAACATTTGCCCAAGGCGATCAAGAGACGGGTAGATCAAGACGAGTTACTAGAAAGGTTAACAGGTAGTAACTCTTTCTCTAATGCTTTACATGTATGTTTTTACCATCAAGTATATTAATTTCATAAGCATTCAGAATGGCACAGGAAGATACCCTTGGTAGTAAGACCAGGCGTGCAAGTTTACATGGGGCAATGACCCTGGGCTGTAAGACAGTGATAGTAGTAAGACTCAACGTGCAACTTGTACGGGGCAGAGGCACTAGGTCATAACACCTATGTGACCAAGCGCTTTGGTATAGGACTAAGGGTCCAGGGTTTGATGTTGTGCTGCTTGTTAATGTGCTGGATTCTATTGTGATGCTTCTTGAGTAGGATAGTTCATATTTCATGTTTTGTAAATTTGCATTTTATATGATTGAATGATTGTTACTATTAAGATTCTCCCGAATCTCATCCTTTCCAAAACTTTAATTATACAGTGAAGGCATGTGGCCTAAAAGGCAAAGAGGTAAGCGTTGATAAGTAAAGGGGGGAGGCAAAAGATTATGTTTTCCTATTAGTTATCTTTATACTATATTATGATTTATAATGTTTTAGTAGCTATAGTACTTTTTACTTTGTATATGGAAACATGATCATACTTCTAGTAGTAGTACATAGTATCCTGATATTCCCCATTAACACAATAATTAAGTTAAGATGGGCAATTATATGAAGAGGACCTATTAGCTAACATGAAGTATGTGGGTTTATAAGTAGGGAAACAACTCTGATAATAAGTATAAATGAATTAAGAAATGATGAGTCAAGATTAAGTTAGGAACCACTAAGTAATCAAGTTGGAAAGTTGAAATTTGTTTAGAAAAACCAAATCAATCAAACATGGAATGGTCTCAGTGGTCTGTGTACATATTGTATAAAGACTGATAAAAAAATATTAAGAATAATGGAGTCACACTTGTTGGTATCAGACCTGAGATTTTGACAATAGGCTAGTTTTCTCTGCTTATGTGACTAGAGTATTGAACCTCCATTAGTAATACTATAATTAGGAATTATGAGTAATAGAAGAGACTGAAGAAGTAGAACACCTCTGTCGATTAATCAGCCTCCAGCGGGAAGGTGTATAATCATGTTTCTAGGAAGAGGCGGGACAAGGATGATGCTTACCCCGAGAAAAAGAGTACGAGCTCTAGTGACGATAACATTGGGGCCCAGTCTTAGTGGTGAATCTTCCATCAATGACAACAAGAACTTGGAAATAGATGAAGTAGTACAAAGTGCAGATTCTACTGCTAGTTCTAGAGTTTCCAGAAACCATAGCATCATATCAAAAAATCATGAAACTCATTCAAGTTCATTTTTAACTTGTTCTTTTTGCTTCCAATTGCTCTAACACATTATGATTCAGTGATTAAACTTCTTACAAGTGATTAATCATGGATTAACACACAAAAGGCAAAAAGCACTTTATATTTTAGAAGCATTAAAACCTCTGAGGTTTCAAATGTTGAACATTGTCTCTGCTTGAACTGCTAATTCTAAAGACACAAAGAATGTTCTGATGTTTCAACAGCTAGAATCAAAGACCAAGAACTCCAATAGATACTTTCAAAAGCAACAGTCATTAATAATTATCACACTATAAATAGGAGAGCATTAAAAGATGAAGCAATAACTCTCTATACAAAAAAATATACTGCTACATTCATTGTTAAGTCTTGAGCTCTTAAGTGTGATTATGTACTTCAGTAATTATTCTTACACTCTTGTGAGAGTTATTTATTGATCATTTATTACAGTAATCTGCTTAAGACAGTGGGATCTTGAGTGGGTATTAATTTCATAGTGTAAGGTGAAGCGATCATTCTTTGAAGAAGAACTTATTTATACTGAGGCACCAAGAGCCCTATGAATTTTAGGAGTTAGGGGAAGACTCAGAAAGGCTTCTGAGGAATGGACATAGGTTAAGTGGTTGGACCGAACCAGTATAAATCTCATGTTTCAACCTTCAGTGATATCTGTCAAACTTTACTCTCTTCTTTTAGTTTGAATTTAAGTTTAAACTTTTAAATTTCACCCAATTCCCCCTCCCCTCTTGGGTGAAAGCCTTGTACAAACATAAGAGAGCACTCAAGGTTTGAAGTGTTTAATTCATCTCACAAGTATGAGAAATTTCAATCAATACCACCTAGACTAGGCCCTACCATATGCTTGTAGAAATTCTACTCTCTCCACCACTAAGTACTACCTAGACTCATGAATCAAGGAGACTTTTAAAGGGTTGTAATGATGGAAATTGTCTCATGGAAGGGATAATGAAACAACTGGTATTATGCATGTGCAAATGTGTTCAATGGCATCCTTTTTTAACTTTAAGCTTAAATAATCACATCTCCTTGCCAATTAAAACAAATGCCTTATTCATTGTTTCTTCTTTTCTTTTTGTTTTGATTCCACACTTTTTTCTATATTTCTATCTTGGCTTTCTTTGGTTTTTCTCTTTTGCCCTTTTTTGTGCCTTTTTATATATAATGCATACACATGACATTTCTTCATATATACAATATTAATAACAATTAAATGATGTTTGGATGTCAATCTAATGCTATTGAAATGCATACATAATACTTGTTAATAAATTATATTTTTGGAATGTAAAAGGCTTAAAGGGGGTTAACAATCGATTAATGCATAATAGGGTTTATGTTAGGGATAGAGGGCAATGAAATTAATGCCTCTATCATGTCATTCTAAATGCAAATGTGTTTTTGAGAAAGAATTTAAACAAGTTTTAAAGATACACTAGAATAGGTGGCAAACACACATTAATGAATGAAAATTAGGCTCAAATATTTCCAACGAGGGTTTTCTCTCAAATTTACATTCTTAAAGATTAATTGAGCATTAACCTAATCAAAATGCATTAATTCAAATATTCTAAATGCTAACTCTAAAACCAATAACCAATAAATTCATAAAAAATCAATGGAGAGCACAAACAATTCCCTTGTGTATTTGGACTATTTTTTCAAAAAAATGAGTGAGAAAAATTCAAGAGCGTGGTTTGGACCAATTTTCAGAATTTTTTTTAAAAAATGATATATTTTTGCAATAAAGCACAATGAAGCATATGAGAGCGACATACTAATATGTACCCCATACTTATCTTCTTCATTCATGAATTAAGCATGCATATTAATGTAAAACAAGAAGAAAATCAATTACTAGAGTTAGAGCTAGGCCAAAACAATGTGACTAGATCCAGGCCAATAATTATCAATGCAAGGTAGTTCCCCCAATACCTAAATCTTGAATTGTCCTCAATGCAATACCTAAATGCAAAGAATGACAAGAGGTCAAAGCTTAAGGGCTAAGACAACAACAAAAAAAGTCTACCTTTTACTAATAGACTCGGTCCTAGCCCCACACTTATTCTCTTGATATACAGCTAAGGTCAAGAAACATATCAAAATGAGAAGAAAGCAAGTAAGGAAAGAAACAACCTTAGGTTTAAATCTTTGTGGACTCTTAAAGGAGAAGTTCTCATTCCGGATGAGAAACATGCATCTCTTCTTTGTAACCCCTTCTTCTAGATTGTATCCTTTTAGTAGTGTAGGTTCTTGTAAAAGAAACACCAGACGATCAATAATATCTAGCCCCAAAATATACATGGAGAGATCTAAAATGAAACATAGCCATTGTAGGAACTAGATTCTCTAAGTAAATATCACAACCACTAAAGTCAATTTGGTTCCCTTTAGTAAAAACTAAACAACTAGTCTCATTTTGAAATTCTTGGGTTTGCAATGTGGAATCCAACTTAGTGTTGGGACACATTACATCAGTTTTGCAATCACAAGGATCTTAGTAGTATAGGTTCTTATAAAAGAAACACCAGGCCAGTAACAATATCTAGCCCCAAAATAAATACATAGAGAGATATAAAATAAAACATAGGCATTGTAGGAACTAGATTCTCCAAGTAAATATCACAATTAAGAAAGTCAATTTGGTTCCCTTTAGTAAGAACTAAACAACTAGTCACATTTTGAAAATTCTCGTGTTTGCAATAGGGAAAATGTGGAATCCAACTTAGTATTAGGATACATTACATCACTTTTGCAATCATAAGAATTAAGAGGTAAGAGAGTGAAAGAAGAATGAGAATTGAGTAAGTTATCACCCAAACATTTGAATGTTTAAGAAAACCATTTCCCTTTTCTATATTGGGAGGCAAATCACATGAAAGAACTAAATTGAAAAATTCATTTTCATTTACAATTTTATCATTCAAAACCATCAAATCTTTCCTTATTGAACTACCAA
Source organism: Inga leiocalycina (assembly GCA_963242795.1). Classification (NCBI taxonomy): domain Eukaryota; kingdom Viridiplantae; phylum Streptophyta; class Magnoliopsida; order Fabales; family Fabaceae; genus Inga; species Inga leiocalycina. Next base: position 35,996,624 of record OY725332.1, read on the forward strand.
AAACATGCAATTAAGAGGGACTGGAAAATAGACAATTTTCAAGGATTTTATCAAGTATAGTAAGCATTTTGATTGTCAATTGAACTAGGTGAAGAATCAAGATCATGTGACATGGAAAGTCAATTGTCAATCTCTAAACAATTAACACATGTCAAATTCCCTTCATAAGAAAAAGTCAAAGAAGAATGTTTGCAAGAGGGAAAAATGAATTCTTCATCTTGTTCAATAGCATTAAAGATTTCCAAATCATGCTTTTCACTTAAAAGAAAGGAAGAGTCGTGAAAGCAGTCATCATTTAGACAATTATTTCAACTACCATTGTAATATACTGAAATTTTGTAATTGGTATTGCTTTGTGTGAAATTAGTCGTATAAAATATACTCGTGCCTATGTACAACACACTTGGCGCCATCTCTATGACATCTAGTATACTTGGTGCCATCTTATGGCACACGTAGACACTTGGCATTTTCTTGAGTTACACATACTTGAGCGCCATTTTTAGGACTATACTAGTATACAAGGATACATCAGCATACATATGGCATAATATCGAGGCACAAGGATAGAAATGGCACCATCTCATGCACACACAGACCACATGGCACAATTATGAGGTATAAGTACACGTGGGGTGCCGTATAAGGTCTATATTGATAAAGTAGCTTTATTAAAGCACCTTTATTAAAGTGCCTTTCTTACTAACACTTCTTTTCAGTTAGAACAGTTAGGAAGAGCCACCTACCCTCTCAAGTGCCACATGCCCAAATGTAAGGACAACTAACTGGTCCCTGGTCTAGCCTTGCATCCACCCTCCCCTGATATTACACATGAAAGCTAGGGAAAATCATCAGATTTCCTTTCTCCTAACTCTTGAGGTCGACCAAGCATGAGAGAAGAGCACTTCATACCTTGGGATTTTAAGAAAAGTGCCGGCACCCTAGGAAATTAAATACTCCCAACACTTCCCACGCTCTTAAATTTTATCCAAGCTCAAAAAAATAAGGAGAAAAATAATAAGAAAAAGAAAAGGAGAAAAGGTGTGGAAACATGAAGAACACAAGTGAGAGAAAGTGTTCTCGAGCAAATTTCACCTCCGAATTCACGTTTTTAGCCCATGGAGGCTTCACTAATTTTGTTCTTCTCATTGAGGGCAACATTTCTATGCCTTTGGATTCTTAAAAGGAGGATTTTGGTGCTGTTACTAAGGCATTGGTGCTGGTGAAATCAAGAACAGATTATAGCACTGAATAAAGTTAAGCGTAAGCACTGATTTAAGTATAGTATCTTAAGATTTGGTTGGGTTTTTATAAAGTTATTGTACTACCCTAATTTTCAGTCAAGAGGCAATTTTAGGGTTTAATGATCAGATGAATATGAATATGATGATTAATGTGGTTTAAGTATGGGAGGAATGAAATTTGACAAGTCTTGTATATTGAAATTGCAAGCTCACTTTGTTGTGACCCTAAAGAGAATTTCAGTCAGACTAGGGCAGTAAGAAAGAATGTGATTGATTTTAAGGTTTCCAATGGGTTTAGAATGAAAAATTGTGCAGGATCAATGTGCAAAAATGATTTTGAAAGCATTGCAATCAAAATTAAGATTTTTGGCCTCAGAACCCTGGATTTTGGCATTAGGTGGTTCTTAGGGAAGGAATTGGATTTTGGTAAATTTAAGGTTAGAAATTGATTCCATGGGCAAAATTATGTGGAAATAGATTATGGTTATAACTTAGGATGTTTTGGATTAAAAACCCTAAATTTGAAACTTAATGTTGTTAGTGATAGTTGCTGCCAGATTTGAGTCATGTTGCTTATGGGTTGATTTTGATTGGTCAAATCTTGTCCAGTAATTATGAAATTTTTTAGGATAATATTATACATCTTAAGCTTTAAAATTGGGCATAGAATGCGTTATTTGGGTATGTATTTTGTGATATGATATGTTAAAGTGGAGGAATTAACACTGGAATGAACTTTAAGGCATCAGGATTGGTGGAGGATGAAAGAGGCAAGCTTCACCCAAGAGGGGGTGGATTGGGTGATGTGATAAATTTTTCTGTTGATATAGTGATATGAAAATAACTATATATAGAATAGAGTTGAGAAGATTAGCACACATAGAGTTATACTAATTCGGCCCAAAACCTAGGCCTACATCCAAGCCTTAGAGATCAAGAGGTACTAATATTTTAACTATTCTTCCAAGATTTAGTGGGTTCTTGAAATGCCACAAGACAACAATCATCCTTGTATGGACTACGAGCAGAAATATTCTAAGACCTAGAATTTTCTCTCCCACTTACGACAAGTCTTACGTGCAGAAACAATCCAATGACCTTTCTCTCTTGCTTACATAAGCTAGTCTTATGAGCAGCAATGTTCTCTCTTACTTACACCCCTGTAAGTCTTACGAGTAGCAACGTTCTCTCCTGGTTGCACCTTTTAAGTCTTCTAACCAAAAAGTCCTTCTAGGAATTCTCTTAACTGCTTCCCTCGTAAGGATATCTACCCTCTCAAGATCCCTCTACCTTGAGATCAAAATGAAAATATAGTTTTGAAGTGTATACTAGCTCTTTCACAGAGTAAATATGATAAACACTAAAGTACAATATGAATACAGAGAAAATATAAATAACAAAGACTCATATAAATTTGTTTGTATATGCTATCATTCTATGTTCTCCTTTTTTAGTAGTCTCTGATGCTCTGTATTTATAGCTAGTTGATTTTGTCTATTATGTGATAGCAGTTGTGGAGTGGAGCATAGCATTGTAGAGTGGCATGTGTGCTTTTGAAATCTCCAAACAAGATATCGTGGCAAGTCTGTAATGTGTGTGTTTAGCTAGTTGACTTTGGACAAAACTATTATGCCCATAGTCTTTGACTTACCATATGCATCTCTAATCCGAACTTTTAATATCCTGTTTCATACTTGAAGTATATGTTAAATGATGTTTAATAATAATAACAATTGAAAACATTGTGAATGAATTACATTTAACCATGTTAGGATTAATTGATGTAAGTTTGTTGTGTTTTGGTTCTGCCAAAGTCTCACTTGAGTGCACAGTGGTCTTACTCGAGTGCAACATTAATTCTTTACTTCTCCCTTGCTTTTGTGTAGCACTTCCTTGTGAATTTGTAAGAGTTCATTTTCTCACTTGTGAGTGTTCTGACCTCTCACTCGAGTACAACATGTCTCACTTGAGTACTGATGTATTTTATACTATGAATTTGAGCCTCTGGATAACACTTGCATCATTGTTATCAAGAGCGCAATTTTACACTTGTGACTGCTGTGGGCTATTACTCTAGTGCATGGGTACTCACTTGAGTGCATCAACATATCTCACATCTGGACAACCTTTTACTCAGCACTTGCAGCAATATTTGAGGAAGTGAGTTTTTAGGTTCTTCCTTACTCTCGGACAGACACTTCCTGTGTCATACTCACAGGACTCAAGTGAGCTTAAGGTCCTCACTCGAGTATTGAGGTAGTGCGCGAGTGTAATGCCTATTCTCTATCTCTGACCTTGCTCACTGTCAAATATTTGCAAGAGTATGCCTTCTTTATTGAGTGCAAATTATGTCTTCACTTGAGTGTTGCACTAGTGCTTGAGTGCTGCTGAAAAATCTCTGAAGTTAGTAGCTCTCTATAGGACACTTACACACCAACACTTCCTTGACTCGAGTGCAAACCTGCTTCTTACTCGAGTGGGTGCTTCATCACTCGAATGCATCAGTTAAAATCATAGCAACTTTCTCTTAACTTTGTGAAATGCATTTGATAAGCATTTGAATCAATGTTTATCTTACAAAAGCATGAGTTTCTTACCAAAACACATAATCACCTTTTGTTATCATCAAAACTTAGATTCTAACATTCTCCCCCTTTTTGATGATGATACAACCTTTGTGATGGATTTGAAGACTTAGTTGATTTGAAAACTTTTGAAAAACAATTTTAACATTTTCAAATGCATATTCACTAAAGTTTTGAGTTATTTGACACAATTTTGCACATTGCTTCTGAATCTTCCTGCTAGGCTTTCAATGTAAACACAAAGCAAAGATAAGTTATAATACCATAAAGATTGAATAATAAACTTATTGAAAACTTAGAAGAAATTGAAAAATACCTGTATAAAACCCAATTACACCCAAATCTACCCAAAAAACATCAAAAAATCAACCTAATATCCAAAATACATCAAAATACTCAATCTCCCCCTTAAACTAGCTCATATCAATTCAATAAACAATTCAAATACATCACGCGCTCTTCTACCCTGTTTTGTCAGCATCAAAAGGGGGCTTAGGAAAAGTGATGTATGATGGTTGAGGTGGAGTATACAACGCCATCATCGTGGATAGATCAATAGGATCAGGCTCAAATGGTGGAGATAATGGCTAAGGAATAGAGGCTACAGGCTGGGATAATGAAGGCTGATCAAAAGTCACATCTATCTGAATAGCAGTCTTGAGATCGGTGTAAGTGGAAGAGTATATAGGTCTATGTTTAAGGTGGTGAAATAGTGGTAGTGGATATGGTTGTGACAAAAACTGGAGGGATATCAGTTTGAGTAGTCAGAAGGTGTGTATGCAAGTAAGTCTTGGACTGATCTTCTTGAGCCTTGAATATCAAGTCAAAGTTGGTACTTGTATTGTTAACCAACTTTGTGACTTCAGATTCCATCTTGTTGACCAGTTTCTCATCTTTACTAAACAAATCCTGTTTCAATCCAGCCACTGCTTGGTTGATCACATCGGTCAAATAACCTCAAAGTGAAGTACTATGGAATGATAGAGGTGGAGGAGGAGATAGACTATGTGCAGACGACTCAGCCTTATGACCTATTGATGGTGAGGTTTCTCTGTGAGATGTAGCCTTGGGTTTACTGACAGGAGAGTAATCCCCATGTGTGTCAATTATGTTTTACCAAACCTTAGGATTCTTACCCTCTCGTTTCCCTCCAAAAAACATACCTTGTTTGCTAAAGAATGAGAGAAACAAGTTAGGGATATGGGATAGTAGTGTTTTTGGATGAAGAAAGTCAGAATCTTCTTATCTCACCCAAAGTAAGCTCAACATTCCTTTGTTAGCCAGCTAGAAAGGATGCCAACAAATAATAGTCTCTCTGGTAAAAGTGAGTATAATTTTTAGACTTGTTGATCATACTCCAGGTGTAAATTAGTGAAAGGCATGGATTGAGTTAGGCATATCAATGGGTTTAAAGTTGAAGGGTCCAATAGGGTCGTTAGGTCTTAATTTCTGGAAGGCTTTATTGGCTAAGAGTAAGGGTGGATTGGTTGGTGGTATTATATAGCCTAGAATGGTATTGATAATAGAGGGGGAAATCTTAATGTGTTGGCCTCTAATGGTTTTGGATATTCCTTCCTTTATTAACTCTCCAGCTCAAGAAATAATGTTGTGCACTTTCATATTGCAATAAAAGGTTCTCACAACAGTTGGTGAAAATGGAAGGTGCATACTCAGCTAAGGTTCATAGTAATCTAAAAAAGGTCAAAAGTTTAGGCCATAGTTTGTATTCAAGTAATCCAAATCCACATAGACTATAGGATAGAAGCTACGATGAGCACATTCAGTACTATATACCTTCTGATTAAATGGCTTCAGTTCCAAGGTGTTGAAGCCTTCTGGAGGAGCCATGTCTTGTTCTTCTTCCTTTGGTACCTGAGATGTAGATGGTACTCCCAAGTGTAAACCAGTATGACTAGACTTTCCAACATGATGAGATGCCGAGGCACCAGTCTGGGAGGCAATCTTGCCAATCAAGGCATCCAATTTTGATTTTTCCATTGTTTCCTAGAGCTGCTAGTTGAAAGAATCGTTAGAGGAAGATTCTCAAGGTTCCTCGATGTCTTCTTGCCTCTTCCTTTAACTTCTTGTGACTTCGACTGTGTCACAATTGGTTTCTTAAAAGCTACCCTCTTTGTTTTCTTTGGAGGAGGTTGAACATCCACTACTGGAAAAAGACCTTTTTAGACAGCCACATTTAGACTGGTTTTGGAGGATAAGGTCTTAAAAATTTGCGCAGTGGCAGTTTTGTAATTATATTAAACTTCTGGGACTGGTTCTTAAAAAAACCAGTCTTAAAAAATTTATTTAGATCGGTTATAAATAAAACCGGTCTTAAAATGTTAAATTTTTTTATGAATTTAAAATGTTTTAACATTTAAGACCAGTTTACATAAAAACCGGTCTTAAAAGTAAAATATTTAAGACCCGTTTTATGCTAAAACCGGTCTTAAATCTTAAAAGTAAATCTTTATGCTAAAACTACATTGAAGGTTAGTTAGCTAAAACCGGTCTTAAATGTGAAATTTAACTCTTTTAGGACCGGTTTTTAATAAATACCAGTCTTAAAGGTAAAATTTTTCGCCCGTATTTTTACTCCTGCGCCCAAATCACGTGTTTTATGAACCCTTTCTTCTCTTTTTTCCATTTCTCTGTGAGCTCTATCCGTGCTTGTTCTGAACTTGTCCATGGCATCTCGTCCCTCATTTGCTCAACTCTCCTCCGTCATTACCGCTGTCGTTGCTATGTTCGTCGTCAATATTCTTTGATTATCGTCAATCTTCTCTGCCGCCACCTCTATTCTCCACAGTGACCATTCTCCTCTGACTTGACTTTCCTTTATCAGTACCATGAATTTAAGGACTTCATTTTAACCTCAGTCGAAGCCACCATGACTTTGGGTTGAAGCTCATTCCTTGGTCTTCAATCAGGTTAGTGTTCGATCTGTTATTTAGTTGTACGTTGTCCAATAATTAATAATGTTCTATGAAAAAATGGTTCTTGTTGTTGCTTTGAGCACTTAAACATAATCTGGAAAAAATTAAATCTGCACATTTTTGTTAGATATATGCTCTGACTTTTAATTACATCCCTGTGATATTTGGCTTGGATTAATACCTCTCTATGTTCTGTTTTAATTTAGTGCGGTTGTTTGATTATTGTCAGTATTATTGGTTTATTAAAACAATACTAGTTTCAAATGGTGCCTATTAATTTTGTTGAAATATCTAAAACTCTATTGTTGTTTTTTTGTCTATCCTTTTGTTGTTGGATATAGGGTGCTAGAAGTGTTGAGCTATATATGGATCATAGTTGTATAAACGCTAAACGAACAAATGTTGAATATGATAATGGTGTGAGGGGTTTTTTACACTTCACTAGTAGAAATGCCGATGATGGTAGTGGGAAGTTTTATTGCCCTTGTGTAGTATGTTTAAATAAGAAGCGACTAAGTACTGCAGATATATATACACATTTAATTTGTGAAGGATTTTGTAAGAGTTATACAGTGTGGGTATGGCTTGGTGAAGAATTAGAAATGCCAAGTTCATCTCAATAGGGGGGAGTGAACTTTGATGATAATGACACAGATACGGATGATTAGATAAAGGATATTATTCATGATGTAGGAGAAGAGGCTTTTGAGCAATCAAATGCATATGGTAATATGTGTAGTGATGCTAAGACGCCGTTGTACCCAGGGTGTAAAAAGTACCAATTGTTGAAAGCAGTATTGAAATTGGTAAGCTTGAAAGCACGGCTTTGATATAGCGATAAGAGTTTTTTAGAAATACTTGAGGCTTTTAAGCACATGCTTCCAGATGATAATGTGTTGCCTTCTCGATACTATGATGCTAAGAAAATAGTGTCCACTAGGGATGAAGTATAAAAAGATCCATGCATGCCCTAACGATTGTATATTGTATAGAAAAGAGCATGAAGAGGAACAACAGTGTCCGATATGTGAAACCCCAAGGTACAAATCAAATAACGCTCCTGCAAAAGTGTTGTGGTACCTTTCAATCATACCAAGGTTCAAGCGCTTGTTTGCTAATGAAAAAGATGCAAGAAATTTGAGATGGCATATGGATGAGAGGATATCAAATGGAAAGCTTTGACATCCGGCTGATTCTTCTCAATGGAAGAAAATTGATCAATTATTTCCTACCTTCGGTAAAGAGCCTAGGAACCTTAGGCTTCGGCTTAACACGGATGGAATGAATCCTTTTGGTAGCCTGAGCAGTATACATAGTTCATGGCCTGTTCTATTGGTAATTTACAACTTATCTCCTCTATTATGCATGAAACAAAAGTACATCATCTTATCTATATTGATTTCGGGACCAAACCAACCCGAAAATGACATAGATGTTTACCTGGAACCCTTGATCAAAGACTTGAAAAAGTTGTGGTACGAAGGTGTTGATGTTTTTGATGCGAACAAGGAGGTTTTTAAAATGTGAGCCATGATCTTTTGTACTATAAATGACTTCCTTACATATGGAAACTTGTCAGGCTATAGTGTTAAAGGCCATAAAGCATGTCCAATTTGTGAAGAAGGAACATGCTACCATCAACTTCAATATGGAAGAAAGACAGTTTATCTTGGCCATAGGAGATTTCTTAGACGAGGCCACCCATATCGCAGATTAAAGAAAGCTTTTTTGGACGAAGAAGACGGTAGACGTAGGGCATTAGTGAAGAGTATGGATCCTGATGAATTGCAACAAGTCCACTTGTACATCTTGAATAATGTTGATGAACTTCAAGATTACATTAATGCTCATAAAGAAATTGTACGAAAAGGAAATAGTCGAATGACTGAGCAAAGGTTAATTAGGGAGCATAACAAAACTTTTGCACATTGGTTCAAACAAAAGGTTGATGGTGAAGAATGTGTTTCTGATACAATTAAATGGTTAGAACGTGGTCCTGAGGCTGATGTCATAAGTTGGACTTCATTTGTGATCAATGGTTATACTTTTTACATGAAGTCCCTTGATGATAGGAGCACCGTCCAGAATAGTAGAGTTATGTTAGTGTGCTGACTCTATGCACTTCTCTAGTTCAAAAGTAAGAATCCTAGATTGGCAGCAATACCTTATTATGGGGTGATTCAAGAGATTTGGGTGGTTGATTATATTAAAGTTAAACTTCCCATTTTCAAATGCAAGTGGATTGATATGAATAATGGTGTGATGATTGATCAGTTGGGATTTACATTGTTGATTTGAATAGTAGAAGTTTTAGAGATGAACCTTTTATTATGGCATATCAAGCAAAACAATTCTATGTTACTGATCAGGCAAATAAAATGTGGTCTGTAGCTCTCCAAGGAATAATGGTCATTGATATTAATCAGGAAAGTTATTCAATGAATGATCTGCTTGAAACTCCTTCTTTTTCTAGAGGTTTACCAGAATTGAATAAAGAAGATAAAGCAGACAATGAACATGGCACAAGAAACGATCATCATGAAGGGATATGGGAGGATATCACTTTATAAAACTACATTGAAGGTTAGTTAGCTAAAATAATTATCATGAACTATATTTGAATTTTGTATATTGTTATTAGTGTATATTTATAACTACTTTTTTGTTGTCGTCATAGGAAAATGAAGGATAAGAGGTGTACGTCTTAGTGTAGATTCTCTGAAGCCAGGCTCGCTAGTGATCATCAGCCTGAGAAGAGTGTGTATAAAGTATTTTGGCCCTAATGAATAAAAGCATTGTCATTAATGTAATTTAATCCTTGATGTATGTATGTAAGTGAAAATATAAGGAACTTGGTCAAAACAGTATTGTCATGGTTGTATGATTTCCTTGCATTATGATTCTGTCAATGATTGTGAGTTTATTATTCATGGTTGTTTTCCTTGCTTCTGTTTCGGCTAGTACTGTTTAAGCACAAGGGAGTTGAGTTTTAATATGTTCCAATGAGTTTTGAGTCTCTCACATGTCATTAAGATTTTAGCTATATAATCTGTAAGAGAAGAAGATTTATTTGAATGTCATTGAACTGGCTGCTGCTTACTGAGTGAAATATTTTAACATGGGAAATGGCTTACTGGGTATATCTTTTAAACAAAAATTTTAAAAAAATTCAACTTTTAAGACTGGTTCTCTCCAAAACTGGTCTGAAAAGTACATTTAAGACTGGTTTTGGAAAGAATCGATCTAAAAAGTTGCAATTTTAGACTGGTTTTTTGAAAAACCCGTCTAAAAAGTAATACTTTAAAGACCGGTTTTGTATAAAACCAGTCTTAAAATTGCAACTTTTTAAACCAGTTTTTTATAAAATCGGTCTAAAATTTGAACCTGTTGTTAGAACAGTTCCTCTGATAACCAGTCCACAAATATTTATTTTTAGACCGGTTTTATAATAACCGATCTTAAAAAATTATTTTAAGACCAGTTTGATAAGCCTGTCTAAAAAGTAGCAAACTTTTTAGACCGGCTATATCAAGACTGGATCAAGAACCGGTCTAAAATGTCTTTTTTAACCGATCTTAAAAGTGATTTTTCCAATAGTGATCCTTTGCTATTTGTTGGCTTAGCATGTTTCTTCTTAGCTAGGGTTGCCTTCTTCTCTTTGCCTTTTGTTTTGGAGAGGGTGAAAGGAGTAGGAGAAGGTGTAGGTGTAGGTGTTAGAGTTGGAGTTGGAGTTGGAGTTGCCAACGGTGTTACCGATTTACTTGTAGTGAAATGAGAAGGTGAAGGAGTAGGAGACTTCTAGGAAAGTTGAGAAATCTTTATACGAACCATTTTAATGATTTAGAAAGGATTGGTGATCAAAATGGATTGTGAAAACAGGGAGAGAGTTTTCGGTGGAATGATTTTGGTTAGGGCACAAATGAGGATTTTGAAGTGAAAAATCTGACCTTTTGGAGATTTTTGAAGAGTTGCAATGAAAAATTGAAGAGATTAGAGACGTTTAATTGGTAGGTAAGGGTCAAAAGTGAAGAGGCGAGACTGTCAAGTGACGAGGCACTTTTCAATGAGAAGAACAAGTACGTCGTTTGAGATGTTGTGTAACTAATATAAGCCCTGACACTTAAGTGAAAACCCTATACACTCGAGTGAGATATTTTTGCACTCGAGTGCTGCAGCAAAATTTCAGAACAATTACTAGATGCATACTTGGTCTGATTATGTATTTGTTTATCCTCATATTTGTACTCAAGTCCTCCAAGATCACTTGAGTAAACTATGCATTATAGCTAATTTAAACATTTTTACCTTTGTTACTCGGGTTTTCAAACTGTACTTTCAGGTGTGTTCTTAGTGGGATGTTGTCTAACTCGAGTAGGATCCATCAAACTCGTTGAACTTTGTGTGAACTCTTAGTACTTGTACCTCCTTTGTTAACCTCTATTTTACAAGCTAGAAGCAGAGCATATAAACCAAACACACTTGAGTCGTGATCCAATAACTCGAGTGTTGACATGCCTTGCACTCGGAGTGAAAAGTTATGCACTCAAGTGACATGCTCACACAATCCTTCAAAAGAAACTTCTATATACTCTGATTCTTAAGTTAGTATGGTTATCATTAAAAGACATATTAAACATTATGATTTAATAAGAGAAATCTTACAGCTCATTGGGATTAACCATTCCCAATTATCTCCGTATGTATAAAAATTGTCCTTTAGCTATCAGCTTTGTGAATATATCGGTGAGTTGGAGAAGTGTTGGGATGAATTCTACTTTAACATCCTTCTTCTGAACATGATCTCGTATAAAGTGATGTCGACTATCTATGTGCTTGGTTCTTGAATATTGTACAGGATTCTTGGCCAAGCTAATTATGCTAATGTTGTCACAATAAATTGGTATCTCCTTCAAGTATATTCCCAAGTCCAGAAGTTGTTGCTTTAACCATAGTACTTGAGAACAATAACTTGTAGCAGCTATGTATTTAGCTTTAGTGGAAGACAATGACACTGTGTTCTGCTTCTTGCTAAACCATAATAGAGAACCTCCAAGAAATTGACATTGTGCACTGGAAATTTTTCTGTTAGTTTTATATCCTCCTTGATCTAGATCTGAATAGGCCATCAAATATTTATTTCCTCCTTTTAGATACCATAGGCCAAGTTCTGCAGTGTTTCCTAGGTACTTGAAGATTCTTTTTACAGTTTCTATATGTAACACCTTAGGAGCAAATTGATACCTTGCACATATCCCAACACTGAATTGCATATCTAGCCTACTTGCAGTTAGATATAGTAATGAGCTAATCATTATTCTATATTTAGTAATCTTGAAGTCAGGGCCTTTCATATCAGCATCCAGCAGTGTGGTAGAGCTCATTAGAGTATAAGCTCCATTGGCATTTTCTATTCCGAACTTCTTCAACAACTCTTTCAAAAATTTGGTTTGAGATATGAATATCCCATTTTTCCATCGCTTGATTTGAAGCCCAAAAAGAAGTTTAACTCTCTCATCTTGGACATTTCAAATTCTCCCTCCATAATCTTAGAAAATTCTTGACAAAGAGATTTGTTAGTAGTACCAAAGATTATATCATCAACAAATTTTTGAACTAATAATAGATCATTTCTGTTATGTTTGATGTAAAGTATTGTATCCACTTTTCCTCTAACAAAGTTTATATCAAGAAGAAATTTTCTTAGTCTTTCGTACTAAGCTCTGGGTGCTTGTTTCAAACCGTATAAAGCTTTAAGTTTCAAAACATGATAAGGTTTTGTGTCATCTTCAAAACTAGGAGGTTGTTCTACATATACTTCGTCCAAAATATAACTATTTAGAAAAGCACTTTTCACATCTATTTGATATAGTTTAAAACCCTTAATAGATGTAAAGGCTAATAGTACTGGTATTGCTTCTAGTCTTGCCACTGGAGCATATGTTTCCTCATAATTAATAGCTTCTTCTTGATTATAGCCTTTGGCAACTAACCTTGCCTTGTTTCTCACAATGATTTCAAATTCATCAAGTTTGTTCTTGAAAACCCATTTAGTGCCTATGACCGAGTGATCTTTTGGTCGATATACCAAATCCCAAACTTGATTTCTTTAAAATTGATTTAATTCTTCTTGCATAGCAATCACCCAATCATTGTCAGAAAGTGCTTCTTCCATACTTGAAGGTTTAATCTCATAAAGGAAAGCAAAAAAAGTTACTTCATTACAAATTCTATTTCTGGTTTTGACACCTTCATGAACATCTCCAATTACTTGATTAATTGGATGATCATTTATGTTTCTCCATGCTCTTAGCTGAACATGATCATCAACATTTTCATCATTTTGAAAATCATCTGTTTGAAAATCATTTTGATTTGGAATGGTTAGATTTTTAGTTTTCTTTATCAAATCCATTTCTTCTTCATCAAAAAACTTTATCTGAGTGTCAAGTTCATCAAACACAATATGAATGGACTCTTTAACAGTACATGTTCTTTTATTGAAAACTCTATATGCTTTACTTCTATTAGAATAACCTAGAAATAAACCTCTATCAGACTTTGAATCAAATTTAACCAAGTTTTCTTTACCATTGTTGTGCATGAAACACTTGCATATGAATATGTGTAGATGAGCAAGGTTTGGCTTTCTCCCTTTCTAGAGCTCATATGGTGTCTTTCCAAGTGACTTGCGAATATATGCTCGATTTGAGATATAGCATGTACTCATTGCATCCGTCCAGAACACCTGTGACATTTCTTTTTCATTGAGCATTGCCCTTGCCATTTCTGTGATGACTCTATTCTTCCTTTCTACTACTTTATTCTACTGAGGTGTTCTAGGTGGAGAGAAGTTGTGATCTATTCCCTCATTAATGAAAAAGTCTTCAAGGAGTTATTATCAAATTCTCATCCATGGTCTATCCTAATAGAGACAATAGAAATACCTTTCTCATTTTGGATCTTCTTAGCAAACATAATAAATTCAACAAACATTTAATCTTTTGAAATAATAAATATAGTCCATGTAAATCTTGTAAAATCATCGACAATTACTAAGGTATATAGATTTCCTCCAAAACTTTGTACTCTTGCTGGACCTACCAAATCCATATGAAGGAATTGTAAAGGTTTGGAAGTAGAAATCCCATACTTTGATTTAAAAGAAGATTTAGTCTGTTTGCCTTTTTGACATGCATCAAAAATCATGCCGTCTTTGAATTTAAGTTTAAGAAGACTAGCAACTAAATCTTTTCTAAGCAGTTTATCAAGTTGGTTCATCTTAACAGGAGATAGACACTTAAGCTATAACCAACTCTTGTAATACCCCGAATTTTGAGACTCAAGGTTAGAGAATAAGCCTGAGATTAGTGGATTGCTAAGCCCCGGTTTAGCAAGATCCCAAATTGTGATTAAGGGTTAATGACTTCAAAAGTGGATGTGGTTAGTGATAAATAACCCGTTTGGAGAATATGATGTGATTTGGCACTCGAATGTGATTCATGTGTGTTGTGAGCAGCGCCGAAACCCTGTATTTGAGTTCAATTATGGATTAACATCCAAATTGACTTAGAATAGAGGGAAGAATTGAATGTGAATTGTGTTGACATGTTGAGATTGTTGTGAAAACATGTCAATGTGATGTGAATTTGATTAATTTGGTGTTTCCAATTAATTCCTTGTGAAAATTTATATGGGAATGATGTTTGGTATGAGAATGGAACCAATTGAAGCAAAGATGCAAAATCTGAAATTATGTCCAGTGAAACTCTATTCTGGGCAGTCAGTTTGTGTGAAAGTTCTGAATGACCAAATGATGTCTAAATATTCTGAAACTTCCCAGTATTATAGTTCACATCTCAAGCTTCAAAATGGATAAATAATTTATGCCATTTCGTTTTGTGAACTAGGAGCTATGATTGTCCAAAGTTTGGGATCGAAACTGAACTCTGTTTTGGGGCAGTGATGAGTTTTATGTAATTCTGGAATTGTGTGGTGATTTTTAGTAATGGCCAATATTTTTCATATGAATAGGACTTAAATATCTTTCATTTGGCTTTGGAATCACCTCATTTTGAGTTTTCTAGAACTAGTTATGATTTTTCAAAATTTAGGCAGAAAATCTGCCAGAAAATCCGAAAATGGGAATTATGACATCATCAAAATAAAAGATGACATCAGCATGGAAATTAAAAAATTTTCTCATCATCTTCAGCTCTCATTTTCGTGCTGAACTAGAAGCCAAGAGAGAGAGAGAGAGTTTGAGAGCTTTTAGAGAGAGAAAGAGAGGATAAATCTCACAAGGTAGGTCGATTTCTTCGGTGAATTCGTACCTAACGTGTATAATCTTTCTCCTAAGTTATTCCTCTATGTGAATTAAGGTCTTGAAGCAAGGAATTTCATTGTTTAAAGAGGCTAGGGTTTAGCCATAAGAAGGATAAGCCAGAAGGAGTTAAGGTAACCTCCGAAACTTCAATCTCTAATTGTTCTGGCTGCTGTGTTTGATTTAATCGGTGAAATTTTACTGGATTGTCTTTGTTTGTAAATTTGGAAAATGGGTTGGCCTATGTGTTATGCTGCCCAAATTGATACTAAATGGTAGTTCTAACCCAATGTAATGGTTAATAAAGCGGTTAGGAGTAGAAAGAAACACGTTTACGGAGCCGAAACCGAAAAACCCCAATTTTCCCCGGAGTACTTGTATATTTCGGTTATGGCTATAAATCGGTCTTAGAGTTGGATTTTCAATGATTTGATGGTTCTATTGAGTTCAGGAACGAAAATTACGTGGGGTTACAGTTGGTCACTTTTTCGGAAAAGGCCGAAAAAGCATAATTACGAAATCACCTCTGAAACCCTTAAAGTGGGGCTGCCAAGGGTAAATTTATAAATTGACATTGAATTTGATAATTCTGAGTCCGGAAATGGATTACTTGGTAGAAAATATGTTAGAATAGCCCATGTCAAAATTTCAAGAAAAGTACAGCTGGAAGTATCTAAATAGTACATTTGACATTATAGGATCGAATGTGAAGCCCCGAGTTGTTGGCACGTAAATCGAGGAGAAAAGACTGGAGGTAGGGGACTTATCTCTCCTGTATGCTCTAATAAATGTATTAATGTGTTGATGCATGTTATTGCTTTGCTTGATTATGTGGAACATGTATGAATGATTTAAAGCTATGTTTCAATATATGCTATGGCCATATGTGTATCATTCGAATCATTGAGCTTATAGATTTGTCATTGTATGTGTGCATGAGTTATGTGATGCAAGCATGTCATGCATTAAACACTTATCTTGCCTGCATATTGATAATGTTTCCCTACTGAGATTCTCTCAAATCTCACCCTCCCCTACCAACAATTTAGACAGGGCAAGTGGCTCATGGAGGGAGCAGCTAGGACTCCTTCGAGATGAGAGTTGGTAGTTGGTTTTCAATGAGTTGTGAAGACTGTATATGATTCGATTGAATATAGGGTTATAAATTTGAGATGAGATTGTGTAATCCCCATTTGAAGAATTGTAATGGGCAATTATGCCCCGTGTATCTTTAGTAAAGGTATGTACCCGGGATTGCTGGGATGATTATGTTGTGCACTCTGATATTTATATGAATGTCAATGTGAATATGAGACCAAATTAATTAGATTTTAAAAGGTATTTGTGAAAACCCTATCTCAAGGATGGGATTTTAAATAAGTTTTGATTATTATTTGTCTCTATTTCACTTTAATAGCGTCTTTCGGATATAATTACGGAGGGGGTTACAACTCTCATCTGATTTGCTAAGGAAACAATTTTTAGAAGAATTTGAATTTAAATCAATAGTATAATAGTTACCGTCCTTTTAAGCTCGGATCCTTGCTTTGATGGATTCTTTGTTAAGCGGTAGATCCTTCTTGTTTACTATCAAGTATTCCTCTGAATCAAAGACTACGCAATAATCTTTATTAATACTTGACTCACATTTAGGGGGTTATGATATAACTTTTCAACGTAATATACATAATTGATTTGAATACCATCGAATTTTCCTACTTCAACAATTCTAGCAATGCGTCTAGATTGGTTACCTCCAAAAGTTACCTTTCCTTATTCTCTAGTTTCTAGCATAGTGAACTTATCTCTATCACCAGTCATACTTCTCGAGCATCCACTATCAATGTACCACTTTTTTGCTCGTGATGCTTTGAGACATACCTAGAGTAATATGATGAAGCTTTAGGTACCTAACTTTCTTAAGTCCTTCGTTGTTAGTATGATTTACTCTTAGTACATGCGTCCCTTTTAGAACCCATTTATATGTACCAATGACCTTTCCCTTTTTAAAATGACAAGATGAAGTATAATGGCCTTTCCTATTGCAGTAATAACATGATGCAAATGGATTTGGTATATGCACAAAATTCTTAAAATATTTGAGGTATGCCTTACTACCTTTCTTCTTCTTTCCTCTGTTTCTATTATGAGCTGAATTATATCCAATTCCAGATTTATCATGAGTGACTCTTTATGATTTGAAGATTACTTTCAGAGTTTCACTTCCTTTAGTAAATCTTTACAATTTTTTTGTTAAATCACTTACTTTCTTGTCTTTTTCTTCACAAAATGCACATGATGATATGACAGTACCTTCTAACTTTTTTACTCTCTTCTTATGACTAACCATTTCTTTAGCCACCTTGATGAATTCAATATGCAATACATTATATTTAGATAATAATTCATCATAAGTTGGTTCATAGTCACTTACCTCGCAGTCTGATTCTTCTTCCTTGGCCACCAAGAATAGATTTACAACTTCGTCATTGTTGCTTTCTTCATCTGACGAGCTATCACCCCATATGGATTATATGTATGCTTTCTTTTTCAGATTCTTCTTGTCTTTATTTTTGAAGCATTCAAACTTGATGTCTTGGCTTTCCACATTCATAGCATACAATTTGTTGCTCTTTGTTTTCTTTCCTGCTTGATCCACCTTGGTAGTTCTTGAAGTTCTTTTGGCCTCTTCTATAGAACTTCTTCAATTTTCTTATGATCATTCCCATATCATCATTAGTAACATCTTTATTTTCTGAAGAATCATCATCTTTGATGGCTTTGAGAGTGACTCCTCTTTTCATTTTATTATCATACTCTTCTAGTTGCTTTTTGAATTTCAGCTTTCCTTCATATTCAAAAAGAGTACCAAATATAGTAGTTATGGATCTCATTGATTCACCTTTGGCTTCTTTGATAGCTGTCACTTTTGCGTCCCATTATTTTGTAAGAATGTTAAGAATATTCCTTACTTGGGAGTTTTAATCAAAGGTTTTCCCAAGTACTGATAGCCAATTAACAAGATAACTATATATGAGTTCGAATTCAGAGATTCTTTCACCAAGTTTCATCCAAAATAGATCATACTCTGTAATTAGAGTATTGACTCTATTTTCTTTGATTTCAGATATACCTTCATGGGTGATTTCAAGTACATCCCACATGTCTTTGGCTATTAGTAGTATGCAGGTTCAAAAATCACCTTTTGTTATCATCAAAACTTGGATTTTAAAAGAAGATACTGAAACTTAGCCCCTATAATTGACATTGATTGATATTTTTTTATAGAAGACTTAAAGAGCTTTGTATAGGATCTTGAACCACCTCATTTGGAGTTCTCTAGATTAAGTTATGAATTTTTTAAATTGATTGATGAAATCTAGTAGATTTATGGTTGAATATGGCATTTATGGTTATTGAGGGGAGTAGTAGTTAGTAAGAATATGGGAATTAGAAGTATGATTTAGAGACTAATATGGCCTCATTAAGTAACTAAGACATAAGGAATGGAGGTATGTAACATGTCTTAGAGTATAATGAATTAGACATAGCGAAAGAGAAGTTTCAAATATAACCAACAAAAGCTAATAAAGAACAAGAAGAGGGATGGGTCAAAGAATAACATAATCTTCATTATGTCAATAGAAAGTGGAACAAGTAATGATCCATCTATTCATAAATTCCACATTATAGGATTTGATAGTTGCCCGAGTCAGGAAGAAGCGGTTTCTTGAGAAGAGCAAAGATAAAACACCAGAAAGGTGTCCAGGTTGTAACTCTTTCTCTCATATACTATGTATTTTTCTGTATATATGTTTGTACCATCAAGTATGTTTGTTTCATGAGCATTTAGAATGTGATGGGCAGAGGCCTGAGGTAGTAAGATTTGATATGCAAGTCTACATGGGGCAGCGTCCTTAGGCTAAAAGACCATGATGGCATCAAGTCCGAATATGTGTACTTGCATGGGGTAAAGGCCTTGGACAGTGAGGCCTAATAAGCATTTTGAGGCAGTAAGACCCGGTGTGCAAGTTTGCATGGGGCAGTAACCCTAGGCTATAAGACCTGAGCTAGGCAGTGACCTGAGGCTATAAGACCAGATGTGCATCTTGTACGGGGTAGAGGCTTTGGGCCATTATGTTATGTATAAATTATCGCATATTAATCTTCACTTCTCCATCATGTCTTGCTCTTACACATCTTTATGTATTCCTCTTTTATGCACAACACACCTATATAGTTGGGTAATGGAGGGTGAGATTCGAGAGAATATTAGTAGCAAACATTACCACAATGCATGCAAGATGGATGCTTAGTCCATGACATGCTTGCCTTACATAAATTCATGCTAACATAATGACATATTTGCAAGCTCAATGTTTCATACATTACATATATGGCCACAGTATAAATAGAAATAGAGCTTTAATCATTCATATATGCTATATACAATTCAACAAAGCAATTACATACATCAATGCATAAGTATAAATATCAAGTACATGCAAGTTAGATAAGTTCACTACCTTATGTCTTTATATCCTCCTCCTATTCCCTTTTCTTCCCTCCATTGAAGTTGCTTGAGAAACCTTTCTACTTACTCTTCCTTGACATTTCATGGCCCTAGATTCTTAACCACGTCATGTGTTTAACTCATTAGAGCCATAAATCTAAGCATTGCACATAACTTATTTCTCTTACATCATCTTTAATTCTATCAATTGGATTTTCAATTGAATCTTTCTAAAGTTATTCTGGTAAGCAATCCCTACAAAATTTCACCCACAGAATCCATTTCCAATTTTAGATTTAGCAAAATCCCATTCTTTCCCCTTGAATCAATCATGGACAAAAGTTCTGTTTTCGATTCCGTTGCTTCTGAAATCAGTTTCTCACCTTTATCCCACACAATCTTTCATTCTAAACTCATTGGAAGCATCAAAATCACATTCTTTCTTGGTGTTCTACACTTAGCCAAAACTCAACCCTAAGTTGCCAATAAATGAATTGTTGCAAATTGAACCACAAGACTTACTCTACATCATTTCAACTATACTTAAACCTTATTAATCATCATATTCATGTTCATATGATCAATAGAACCCCAAGATCACTACTTGGCTAAAATACAGGGCAACCATAAAGTCATGAAAACTTAACAAAACCTCAAGATACTCACATCAAATTATAGCTTACACTTACCTATATCTAATGCTATAACCTGTTCTTGATCCAATAGCATCTACTCCATAGGGGAAGTATGAAACTCCTTTGATTGAGAATATGAAATAGTAGGAATGTTGCTCTCATCAAGCGTAAGAATATTCATGAAGACACTAGTGGCTAGAAACGTGGTTTCGAGGGTGAAAATCCCTCGAAAACACTTTTGCTCACTTTTGTTCTTCAATATTCTCTACCTTCTCTCCCTTTTCTTTTTCTCCCTATTTTCTCTATATTTTTCTTTATTTTCTACCACAGATTGAATTTAATGGTGTTAGGGAGTTGTTGGGAATTTTTAATTTCCCAGGGTGCCAAAAGCTCTTTTTCCCTGGGGTGTCCGACGCTCTTCTTGAAACCCGGGGTGTCAAGCACTATTTTTGAAATCTAGCCTTCTCCCTCTCTCACATGTCTAGGCGTCCACCAGGGTCAGGGGAAGAATAGCTCGATGATTTTCCCTGGCTTTCAAGCTCGGTATTTAGGAAAGTCAGACACATGGTCGGACTTGTGACCGGTGAGTTGTTCTGATCTTTTGGACATGTGGCACCTAAGAGCTAAGTGGTGCCTTCACATGCATCCACCCCAAAAGCAAAAAGCTGAAGGGGCTGAGGTGGCACTGCCATATCGTTCTAACCCAAAAGTACTTCAATAAAGCTACTTTATGTGTGTCTCCTTCAAGAATGCGCCACATGTGCTCTTGTCTTCCAAGTGGCACCGCATGTATGTTTACATCCCCAGAATGTGCCATGTGTCTCTACAAGGAATTAGATGGCACCACATCTATCTTGGTTTCTTGGTATTGCTCTATATGTATGTCGGTGTATCCCTGTATATCAGTGTACCCCTGAACATGACACCTAAACCTATGTTCCTTAAGAACATGCCAAGTGCCTGTATAAGCCATAAAATGACATCATCTATGCCTGTATTCCCCAGGAAAATAGTGCCAAGCCTGTGTTCCTTCAAAAATATAAGGTATATGTGTCTGCCCTAAAAATGGCATGTGCACACCTACACTAACATATTTTATCTGACTAATTAGTCACATATCTTATGAGATAGCTGGGTGGTATCTTCTCATTAAGCCAACCCAAAAGGAAAAGCTAAATGGCTTAAGTGGCATCCCACGGGTGTTCCAACCCATAAGCTACTTTATGCACATATAGCTTAAAATGAACCCACTTTTCTTAGGGAACTACTAAGACATGCTAAGTGTCCGTGTAAGCGTTAAGGTATTGCCAGTATACATAGACAACGATAAATTTTATCCAACTACTAACACATAAGTAAACTTATCATTGCACCAACTTGAAAGCTACTTTATACATATAGGACCCATATAAAATCATACATTTCCTCATGTGGCCCAACCAAATGGCACCCAGTGTGCCAGAGTATACTTGCACTGATATATTTTATCTGATTACTTAAGCACACTAAGCCCTAATATAATCTGGAGAATTATTCCCTACCCTGAGGGCCAAATCACATAGTCCCTAAAATAATTTTATCTCTCAAGCATTCTTAGGATTCTTGCTAAACTGGCCTTAGTAGCCTACTTGATTTAGGCTTATTCTCAAACTTATAGGCCCAAAATTCAAGATATTACACGTAAGACCTATTTTACCAAGCGCTATGATATGGTGTGTTGTAATTAATGTTATTTTGCATTGATCTTTGAATGTTGTATATGTTGTTTGCTATCGTATGATGGTTGATTTAGCATGCTTTGTGAACATGCATTTTATATGATTGATTGTGTTACTACTAAGATTCTTACGAATCTCATCCTTTCCAAAACATTTATTATATAGTAAGGGCAAGCGGGTCAAAGGGTAAAGAGGTAAGTACTGACAAGTAAAGCATAAAGATGAAGAATTTTGTTTTATTGGTTACATATGTGCTAGTTCCTCTAAGACTTAGGAATGTTTTAGTGTTTGGATACTCTGTGTAATGTATATGGATGCAAGCTTATGACTAAGTTACCAATAGTGGTACATAGTAAAGTTATATTTCTCTTAATGCAATAAGCTAAGCTAGAATTAGGCAGTTGTATGTTAAGGGCCCATTAGCTAGCCAACAATTTGTGGGTTTACAAGCAAAGAAGCACCTCTGAATAAAGTTAAGAACTAATGAGCCACATTTGAAATGAGAACCACTAGGTAAATGTTTTGGAATAGATTAAAATTTTCAAAAGTGCCCAATCAATCAAAGGTGTAATTGAAACAACGCTTAGTTGTACAAACACAATTTGTGTAAAGACTCAACAAATCATGGCAAGATGGGGGAGTCACAATAAGTTATGACTGCAGCATATTTTAAGCATCCAAGAATAATTCATTATTCTCCACAGTGTCATACTTAATATGCTCATCACTGTTAAAACTAGGGAAAAGAACATATTCTTCACACATAGAAACATGGACAACACAAAAAGCATCATCAACTACACAACTACTATTAGAAATATCATAGTGAGCAATATCAACATCAAACATTTTAAGGGATTCAACCATAATTTCCTCATCCACCTCATCATCACTCGTATCATCAATAATAGTAGCATAAGGAAGGTTGACTTCTTCAAGAAGAAGAGGGATTTTAACACTGTATAAAAATGACTCATATAGTAGTTGAAAACAAACTTACTTCCTCTTTACATCATATATAGGAGTAGGTGTTGGAGTTTAGGAACTTTCCACTTGTGAAGTGCCATGTGGCTCTTCCTCTTTGGTTCACTAATTATCATTAGAACATAAGGCCATTGAGCTCCTTCTTCTCCTTTTATTTTTATCCATAACACATGGTCAACAAATACCTTGATGAAGTCTTGTATATACTTAAATTGCTCTTCCTTCTCCTTGAAAAGCACATTTTCCTCTTACAACATGAATAACTCATAGTGTTCAACCTTAAGCTCATCTTGCGTTCTTTTCAATGAACGGGTTTAGTCAACTATCTTTGTCAATGTGAGGAAAGCATCAAGTCCACTAGGTTAAAGTATGAAGAATTATGGTGACGGTCTATGAAATAATGGAGATAGTGGTTCGCATGGAGGGTAATGTGGTAGAGAGATAGGTTGAAATGATGAAAAATGAAATAGACATGATGGTTCTTAGTAGAGTAAAGTAGGTGCTTCTTGATGGAATATATAGGGTGAGGAACTATTGTTAAAGTATGGTTGATAGGGTGGGAAAGTAGGTTCATGGTAAAAAGAGTTAGTTGGTGAACAAGTTGGTTCCAAGTGTTTTTGGAAATAGTTAGGCATTTAAGATTCTAAGGCTCTTTCACTCTTTGCCATTTGTACTAGGAGGCAATCCAATTCTTGTTGAATCATATCAAACTTTTGAGAAGTTGTGAGATGCTTTATATCTCCAAGTGCTATAAGATTCATTTAAGAATTGAGAGC
Source organism: Inga leiocalycina (assembly GCA_963242795.1). Classification (NCBI taxonomy): domain Eukaryota; kingdom Viridiplantae; phylum Streptophyta; class Magnoliopsida; order Fabales; family Fabaceae; genus Inga; species Inga leiocalycina. Next base: position 36,020,332 of record OY725332.1, read on the forward strand.
TTGAGGTTCCATCATTCCAAAAAAGAGAAAACATAGGAGGGCTAGTATTAAACATAAACTCAAAATCATCATTAAACCAAGCCATTAGTATTGAAATCAATTAAATTCCAATAAATTCTAAGTCAAAAAAAAATCCTATATATACAAATGAGTCCTAAAAATTGGAAGAAATCAGAGAAGAAAACTCAAAAACTAACCTAATAAAAAATCTGGAGATATTCCAAAAAATAAAGAAAAAATTGAAAAGTGCCCAAAATGATGGAATTTGGCTAAAATTCACTACACACAATTGCAAAGCTTTTGAACTTGTTCAAAATAGCCCAAATATTTAGGAAACCAAAGCTTGTATTTTTTTGGACAAATTTTTTGAAAATTTTCCTACAAGCTCAAGGTGAGTGTTTATGAGTTTAAACAAACTCTAATTAATATGTAAGGAAATGAGCACTGATTTTAGCCACAAACTAAATGATTTTGCTCAAAATTGGTGAAATCTTAGAAGATATCAAGGTTTGGTTTAGATCTAAAGAAGCACAACACAACTTCTAGCAAGCTTCAAGTAAGTTCAAAAAGCCAATTTCACTAAGATTTAAGCCAAATGCATAGAAGACAGGGTTGAAACAAGATAGATTAAAAGAGAAATCAAATTAGAATTGTCACCCAACTAAAAAAATTCTCTAAACAGCTAAAAAAATTCTTTGCGCAGAATAGGAGAAAAGGGAAAGAAAGCATAGCATAAAACAAAGGTTTCAGCAAAAATATCAAAGCTTGTGCTTTGGAAGCTTTGAGCAAAGGGAACTAAAATTCAAAGCCCAGCCTAACGCACAGTTTGAATAAGCTTTACTATGTTCAGAAGTGGATGCAAAAATTCAAATTGTACTAGAGAATCCACATGCAAGGAATAAAACAGTAAGCAATAGAAATTTTTTTCTTTTTGCATAATGCAAGTTTAGTAGTTGAATTTTTCAATTTTCTACAGTGTAACAGCACAATTCTAACTAGTGAATTAAGAGCCAGATTCATAATATCTTCTCTATACTCTCAAATTCCAAATTCAAAACTAATACATCAAATCAGCATCAAAGCTATATCACAAAATCAAAATGCAATGTATTCCATTATGCAAGAAGTAAGTCAATAAAAGAATATGTGTGTATGTGTGTGTAAATCCATGGCTTTAGCTTATTAAGTATTACAAAAGAGCGTAAATGTCGAAGTTCACAAAATATCAACAAAATTCAGGGAAGTAGCAACCTTTGCAATTCAATTTCAGTATCAGATTAAAGTCAATTCTTTACTGTTTCAGCAATTTTACTAGGGTTAAGAAAAGAACCAAAAAATTTCAGTAAAGGTAGATTGTACCAACTGAAATACAACCTATACTCAGGAAAACTACCAAAAACTTTGTTAGCAATCAAACCTAAACTTTTCAGTAAATGAAGGTGAGCAAGTGAAAATAAAATAACTAGGAAAACTTGTGAATATTCGATCAAATGCAACAGGTTGCATAGCTGTAGGGCTTATGTAACCTTCAAAATTTTGTCTTTAACCAAGTTTAAACAATTTAATGAGAAGTTACATAGAATACCTAAACAAGATGAACAGATAGTAATTCAAATGTCAAATGCCAATAACCACAGACTTGAATGAAGTACTTCAATGACAATACTTATCACAACAACAATTTCAGATATAGTATTTCATAAAGTTCTCAGCTATCAAGCATAGTACGTGACCACAAGAGAAAGGAAGGAAGAGAAAAAGAGAAAGTCAAAGAGTCAAAGTGACTTTGCAAGAACATTTTGGTCAACATGAGTCCACACAAAAATACGCTTTTGAATCAACATTTTTATCCCTTTTTCATGAGGCATTTCGGTCAAGAGCAAAAAGCCAGAAGGGAAGAATAAATTCCAATTGGCCAAGCCAAAAAAGAAGAAAAGAAAAGAAGAAGAAAAGTCAACAAAAGTGGCCTAGACATAAAAGCAAGGGAGAGTGAGAATTTAAACAATATATTCCCTCACTTTTGTGCATGTTGGACGTCTAAGACAGAGGCAAGAAGAGAAAGCTTTTGATCAATATAATCCCTCTCTTTGAGTCAAATATTTCTGCCAAAAAGCATACCATAAGAAGGAGGAGCGTAGTCAACATATGCTCACCTTTGATGTTTAGGAAATCGGTCAAGAAGTCTAGAGAGAAAGTGAACACTTGATTAATGTACATCCACACTTTTTAGAAGGGCAAAAGGTCAGTTAAAATGAAGAAGAAATAGAGAAGGATTTAAATTCAATTTAACCAAACTATCTTTGGTTAATTAACCATAAGCTTGTCCAAGAAGAAGGAATTGTGCCCACATATTATTTCTCTTCTTTCTCTTGCTTATTTTTGCCCAAGTAAATTGTAAGAAGGCAAGAAATGAATTTTAAAACATATTCACTCCCTCTCACACTCTCATATTCATCCAAGGCAAGAAAGAAATAGAGAAAAGAAGTATAAAAATAAAAAGGAAAGAGAAAAGAAGTCAACTTCAAGGTAAGAATTTCTTCTTGGATTTTGACCTTGTAAATCACTTTTATGGACAAATACTCTTCATAAACATTGTTCCCCTTAATGAGAGCTTTATTTCTATGGTTTTAGAATTTAAATGGAGAAGTTTTTGGTCATCTAGTAAGAGCCAAAGTTGGAGAATCAAGAAACAAGCACTAGAAAAGGTTAGAGGTGAGTATAAGCTTCAATTTGAACCCCATATCTTGTGGTTTAGTTGAGTATTATGGATTTTTTGTGCTGGCCTAATTTTGGCGGTTAAGAGGTTCTTAGGGTTTCATGTTGATATGATGATATAAGTGGTGATTTATGGTGTATAATGATGATTCTTGGCTATTGTTGTGGTAAAATTATAAACTTGATAATTGTTGCTTTGGATGTGAACTTTCGGTCAGATGTAGGGCAGGTAGAAGGAATATGATTTTGCCAAATTTGAGGTTTTCAATAGATTCCTTTGGCAAAATTGTGTATGGTGAAGGTGTGGATGTGATTTTAGAAGGGTTAGATTGAAAACCCAAAAATTGAAGTTAAAGGAATAGTACTGCCAAATTGCATTTTCTAAGAGATAGGTAGATAGTGAGGTGATTTTGTATGATCAAATGTTGTTTGATGATCTTTGTATTTTTTAAAATACTAGTTGACACATTAAGCTTTAATTTGATGTATAATTTGTGCCATTTGGGTTAGTAGATTGTAAGATATGAATTTTTAAAGTTTAGGCACTGAATCTGGAACAAATCTTTGCATAGTTGTGTTAATCAAGGATTCTGGAATTCTAGGCATATAACTGGCAGTATGTAACATTCCATTTTCAGTCATCAATATTCTTTTTATGTAATTGATACAGTTAATGGAGTAAAATGGTGATTTGTGATATACATGCATTTTTACAAAAAAAATGTAATGGCAAAATGGTGATTTGCCAATTAAGCAAAGAATTAATTAATATTTCCACTTAATTAAGGCCAATTTTGGCCAAATGGAGAAAATAAAGGGAAAATGAATACTTGAGGATAAATATCCTAATTTTAGAACATTTGTGGCCCAGTAAAAATGGTTGGAAAAGTCAAAAAGTAAAAAAGCTGAATTAATTAATTGAAGAGAGAGAATTGTGGAAATGCACAAGGCAATTTTTATTCCCCTTCTCCCTTATGAATTTCGCCCAATAAGGAAAATAGTAGGGGAAAATAAATACTTGGATGAAGATGGTGCCATGTGTCATTAGCTTAAGCCAAGTAATTATTAATAGTAAGGCACAAAGCCAAAGTAAACACATGGTAATTGGACATAAAATATAATATCTTGGTAATTGGATAAAGCAATTAAAGAATCCAAATTCGTCCATTTGGAACCCCAAGTTGGCGTCTTTTTGGGCTTAGATGGGAGGAAAGAATAAGTCCAATTAAGTAGAGATAAGGCAAAGAGAAGCACAAGTGCCAAAACCCGTTTAAATAACATACTCCAAGAGAGAGGAAGATGATGTTTCAAGAGCAATTCCATTTCCATTTAGGCATGAGTTTTGGCTGAACCAAGAGAAAAAGAGAGAGGGAGAGCTTGAAGAACATTATGAGAAAGGGGAGCTCAAGAGGGAAAAAATCCAAGGTAAGTTTGTGAAATCCTTATGTTTGAGCCTTCTAATCCAAGTAAAACCTCTCCTAAGCTCTTTCCCTTCTTGAAAATCATGTGTAGCAAGCAAAATTCCAAGGGAGAAGAGAGAGAAAGGGATAGCTAGAGAGAGAGGGAAGGAGAAATCAAAAGGTAACCACAAATAACCTTGTTCTCTTGGGAATTCAAGGTTATAGATGTTGTTGGTTGAATGGGTTTGTTGTTTGGTTTGTTTTACCTTGTTTTGTGATTTTGCAATGATGAACCCTAAAATGTCATGCTACCAAAATTTCATCAAATCATGTTCATTTAGTGCTTAAGTAGTTAATTGGGTGATTAGAAGTGGAAAGGGAGTGATTAAACAAGAGAAATTAAGAAAACAAATTTTCCCTCCCAACACCCAAACTTTCGGCCAGAAACAGAACAAGAGATAGGATCTGGAATTTTGTAATTCTAATGGTTACATTAGATTTAGAAGGGAAAATTGTGTTGGATTATAGGTGTTCATGATCTTTGCATGTTGGTATGCAAATCTGGAAATTTATGAAGTTGTAAGTGCATGCTGTTTGATTGTCTCACTAGAGGCAGTGGTATTGTGCGATGACATTTGTTTGTCAAACCTAGTCCAAAAATTATGAAACTTGGTGGATCTTTAATTTTATAGGTAGTTTGTAATTTTTGGACAAGTATATTAAAAGATATGAACTTTTAAAGTTCTGCCCTGTTTCTAGAAGGAAATATGGAACTGTGCAGGTTTGGAGAATTTCTGGGAACAATGTGCATGCAGTGGTCAAACGTAGGTATTTTCCCATGAAAATAGATTTAAAGAGCTTCATTTAGTCTTTAGAATCAAACAAATTGGATTTTCCTAGAATTAATTATAAATTTCTAAAGTTAACTGAAAATCTGCCAGTTTTCTGGAAACAGTGAAATTGCACTGCGTAGAATTGCATTGTGCAAAAATTGTTATAACTGCATTAGATAGCCAGCAGAATTTGATTTAAAGGCAGTAAGTACAAGTAGTAACCAGTTACTTGTTAACTTTAATTTGGATTAGGGCCAACTAAGGAATTGAGAAATGAGTCAAATAGCAACTTTTTCTTGCATATACTATGTGATTATTATATGTTTGAGTATGCCATTCTCTATAACATGAGCATAGTGTCTTGGACATGAATATTAGCCTAGTTGTGGTTTGGGACCCAACAGAGGCACAGAGTTCAGCTAGGGTTGTAAACAATCATTTGGCCTTGGATAATGTAAACACAATATTCTATTATACACAACATTCTATCATCTTACATGACATGGTGTATTGCATATTTATTTTCAAATTTTATATGTCTGGAAAGCATGTTGCTATTGAGATTCATTAGAATCTCACCATTTTTCAAACTTGAAAATCTTACAGCCGAGGCTAGTGGCTCGAAGGGCAAGACAAGGGCTACCGTTGCATAGAGTCTAGGTATATACTAGAGCTGCTATGGTTATGTATGTCCGTCTTTTTTTTTTGAACACTTTGTACTTTGAATATATTTGTCAAACCTTATGTGGAATTCCTATATTGTAAACAAGTACTTAATGTCAGTATGTTTTCGCTATATCTGTATGCCTTACAAAACAATATGCTTAATACTCTGTGAATATCGAAATATTAAGAGGTTTGATAAAGAAGGTGCTATTTTTCCCTTAAATCAGACTTAGAGAGCTTCATATAGGATTTTGAATCACCTCAATTAAAGTTTTGTAGATTAAGTTATTATTTTACAAAGATGAGTGAAAAATATGGCAGTGTAGGTTGCTCTGCGAAAATGTGATAAAGTCTTGAATGGTAAATAGATGTGGTTGGTAGGGGTAGATATAAGTGTTAGCACTTAGGTTGAATGGTAATAAGAGTAAAATCTAAGAGTAGAGATATGGTCAAACACTTGGGAAAATTGTAATAAGATGGATGACCAAGGGTAAAGTATATTAGGGCAAATGGTAATAAAAGTTAATTTCAAGGGTCAAGATGAACACATGATGTTAGTGTAGGCAAATTAACTGCCTTTTTTCCATAATACACTAACATTAAAGATAACCAACCCTAGGATCTTGAGATATTGAAGAACTTGGATAAGTAATAACTCATCCATATGTAAATATTAATTTAAAGGATTTGATATCTACCCAGCATGCCAAGAGATTGGGAACAAGATCAAGAGTTGGAAAGCCTTCAAGGTAGTGACTATTTCTCTTATATCATGTATAATGCTTTGTATGTATGTTCATATCATCAATTGTTATGCATGTTACGAATGTTACAATTGTCAAGAATGTCAAGAATGCTACAACTGTTATGAATGATATGATGTGATGATTGTTTTACATGCTCAGTGAATTTAAATATCATAAGAGTGAATTGTTACTACTGAGATAATTTGGAATCTCACCCTTTCCAATAACTAACCTATAACATGGGCAAGAAGATAGTCACAGACGAGTATAGGATTGTGGTCAATATTGAAAGTCTTGTTGGTTATCTGTTTTTGATTTTGTGTATGTTCTTTTTGACTTGAGAACATAGTTATGGTATTAATAGTAGCAGTAGCAGAAATAGCCATATAATCATATGGTAAACCAATACGTATGTTGTTACGAAAAAGGGACTGGGTTAGGGCATCTATACACTAAAACGGCCCATAACCAAATGTCGACATAAAAGAGCAATAAGTAGAGAGATGTTGAATATCCTATAAAAGGAATTAAGAACTGATGAGTTATGATGGAATCGCAAACCTTTATGAAACCATTTTGAAAATTTTTAAATTCATCAGAAAAACCCATTCAATCATAGGTTCGAACCATGATTTGAAGTTGGGATTTATAAATGTTTTCTAAAAAATATTTGTTCCAAGACTGAATTCCTGGCTTAATGGTTCAACTCACTATGCATTTAAACTCATTAGATGACCATGAAGGTAAGGTTGTTACAACAAGAATCACATAGTGGTGACAACAATGATATTATGATCCCAAGTAAATTCCAAATATGCATCGAACAACACTTTACCAGCAACTTTACAAGTTTAACTAAACAACCAGCCAAAGAAATATTGTTCCATTTCTATATGCAATATTTATTTGGGTTTACTATGCATGTATAAAAGATGCAAAAAGTAAAAGTAATGATATGCAAACTGTAACCCCCTCCGTAATCATATCCGAAATACAACATTAGAGTGAAATAGAGATCAATAATAATCAAAATTCATTTTTCATTCCCCATCCTTAAGATAGGATTTTCACAAATACATTTCAAAATCTAATTAACCTGGTCTCACATTCACATTTCGAATACAATTACTTTGTGAAGATAAATCACATTTATATAAAGATCAGAGTGCACAATAACAATCTCGGCAATTTTGGGTTCATATCTTCACTAAAGGTTCATGGGCACATACGCCCTTTACAATTTCTCAAATGGGGATTACACAAATTTCATTCCAAATACATATCCAAATACACCTCCACAACATATACAACCATATATCCATCCTAACATATACAACTCTAAATACATCCAAATCCACTACCATTATCCCAAATAGCAATGATAACCAACTACCAAGTCTAAATGCCCATAAGGGATTCTCGCCGCCCCTAGTTGCTTGCTCCTTCCTCGAGCCACTTGTCCTGTCTAAAATGTTGGTAGGGGAGGGTGAGATTCTAGAGAATCCCAATAGGAAACATATACCAATATGCATGTAAGATAAGTGTTTAATGCATGACATGCTTGCATCACAATAACTCGTGCTCACATAATGATATATCCGCATGCTCAATGTTTCAACAACATACCCATGCCCATAGCATAAATAGAAATAGAGCTTCAATCATTCATATATGTTTCACATATCAAGCAAAGCAATAACATGCATCAATATACAAACACAAATATCAATACATGCAGGAGAGGTAAGTTCCCTACACTTTTTTTCTTTCCACGTATGCTCCAGCATCGGCTGTAACACCCCAAATTTCGAGACTCGAGGCTAGAGAATAAGCCTGAGATTAGTGGATTGCTAAGCCCCGGTTTAGCAAGATCCAAAAGTGTGATTAGGGGTTAATTACTACAAAAGTGGACGTGGTTAGTGATTAATGAACCCTTTTAGAGAATATAAAGTGGATTGTAGTCACTTGTGTTATGAACAACGCCAAAACCCTGTATTTGAGTTCAATTGTGGATTAACATCCAAATTGACTTAGAATAGAGGGAATAATTGAATGGGGTATTGTGATGGAAATGGTGTCATGTTGTGGTATTTGATCATTGGAATTGATTTAAATTGGATTGGACACATTGGTTGCAAAATTGGAAATGCTGTCCAATGAAACTCTATTCTGGGCTGTCAGTTTGTGTGAACGTTTTGAATGACCAAATGGTGTCTAAAAATTCTGAAACTTTCCAGTCTTATAGTTCACATCCAAAGCTTCAAAATGGACATATAATTTGTGCCATTTCATGTTGGGAACTAGGAGATATGACTGTCCAAAGTTTGAGGTCGAAAATGGACTCTGTTTTGGGGCAGTGATGAAATTTGTGTAATTCTGGAATTTTGTGGTGATTTCCAGTAATGGATCATATTTTTCCAATGAAGAGGACTTCAATACCTTTCATTTGGCTTTGGGATCACCTCATTTTGATTTTTCTAGAATTAGTTATGATTTTTCAAAGATTGGGCAGAAAATCTGCCAGAAAATCCGAAAATGGGAATTATGACATCATCTCATTAAAAGATGATGTCAGCATGGATTATTAATCAAATTGCTCATCTTCTTCAGCTCATTTCTGTCGTGAGTTGCAGCTGAAAAGAGAGAGAGACGTTTGGGAGCTCTTAGAGAGAGAAAGAGGAGAAATCTCACAAGGTAAGCCGATTTCTCCGACGATCTAGCTCCTAACGCGTATAACCTTGCTTCTAAGCTTCTCTTTCATATTCTTTAAGGTATTGGAAGCTCAATTTTCATGGTTTAAAAGGTGCTAGGGTTCAGCCATATTGAGGAAAATCAAGTGGGAGCTTGAGGTAACTTCCAAACTCTTGTATATTGACTATTCTGGCTGCTGTGGGCAATTTAATCGGTGAAATTTCACCGGATTGCCATTGGTTTTAATTTTTGGAAATGGGTATGTGGGGCTGTTATCCTGCCCAAATTGATACTAAATGGTAGTTGTAACCTAATGGAATAGTCAATAAAGTGGTTAGGAGTAGAAAGGAACGCGTTTACGGAGCCGAAACCGAAAAACCCCAATTTTTCCCAGAATACTTGAGAATTTCGGCCAGCTCTAGAAATGGGTCTTAGAGTTGGATTTTCAATGATTTGATGGTTCCATTGTGTTCAGGAGCGAAAATTAGGTGGGGTTACAGTTGGGCACTTTTTCGGAAAAGGCCGAGAAAGCATAATTACGGAAACGCCCCTAAAACCCTAAAAGTAGGGCTGCCAAGGGCAATTTCGTAATTGACATTGAATTTGATAATTCCGAGTCCGAAAATGGATTCCTTGGGCGAAAATATGTTAGAATAGCCCATGTCAAAATTTCGGGAAAAGTACAGCTAGACCGGGTACGGCGGGGCCGGGCCGGGTCCCCGGGGGTATTTTAGTAATTTTTCCATATAGCCTCATATAACCCCCAGAAACACTTTGGGAGTGTCTAAATAGTACATTTGACATTGTAGGATCGAATGTGAAGCCCCGAGTTGCTGGCACGCAAATCGAGGAGAAAAGACTGGAGGTAGGGAACTTACCTCTCCTGCATGTATTGATAATTGTATTTGTGTATTGATGCATGTTATTGCCTTGCGTGAATTATGTGAAACATATGAGAATGATTGTAGCTCTGTTTCTATTATACTATGGCCATGAGTATGTTGTTGAAACATTGAGCATGCGGATATATCATGATGTGAACATGTGTTATTGTGATGCAAGCATGTCGTGCATTAAATACTTATCTTGCATGCATATTGGTATGTGTTTCCTACTGAGATTCCCTAGAATCTCACCCTCCCCTATCAACATTTTAGACAGGGAAGGAAGATTGAGGATGAAGCAAGCATCCAAGGACGAAGAGGACTCGTTTCTGGGTGAGAGCTTAGTGTTGGTTATCAAGAAGTAATTGGGATAATATATGTGTATATTTGGATAAATATTTGGTTATGTATATGAGTAGTTTGTGTAATCCCTAATCGATGAGTTGTATGGGCTAATGTGCCCTATGATTATCGAGCGAAGATATGATTCCGGGATTGCCGGAAATTTATATTGCGTACTCTGATAATTGTGTAAATGTAATTTATCTTCGCATAGTAATTATATTCGGAGTGAAAATATGAGACCGTGTTGTAAATGATTTCGAAATGTAATTGTGAAAATCCCGTCTGGGTCGATGGGTTTATAAATGATGTTTTGTCTTATTGGTCTCTATTTCACGTTAATTGCATAATCCGGATATTAATTACGGCAGGGGGTTACATTTTGGTATCAGAGCTACAGTTCCTGGCAAACTTGGGAATTTGCTAGGATAGCTCTCTTAGATCTCTACCTTGGTGGTAGATGATGTTTTGTGATAGTGATTGTGTATACACAAGTGTGATTTGTCATTGTGGACATAAGAGATTTAAGGAATATGTGTATACATTGTTGGTTATTCTAGAGTGGAGGATCATTGTGTAATCGAAAGACATAGTGATTCGTCCTAGAATTTGAGCTGTAAACCCAGAGGTGGTTGTAATCAAACCCATCATCTGATTTGAAACCAAGGAAGATGGTTTCCAAGGTGGTTGATATTGATGCTCTAGGTATCAGGACTAACCTAGATGTTGGGTATGTAACCCAAAGTGGTATGATGTTACATGTAGTAATGTCATACTGATCTTATGTGTGTAAAAGCCTTAAGACCTAGGGGACTTGTGTGCCTTCGGCTGGCTGAGATATTTGACTGTGTGTTAGGGCAGATGGTGCTCTATGGAAATGGGGGAAGTGATTTCCCAGTTCAACTAAGGTTGAGGTTTGGACAGATGGGTTGTGTTCTAAGGATTAGACTCAATAACTGGGTTGATTCTTAGAGATTGGATTTGACCTCAATCGTCTGTGGTACCAGGGTATGGTACAGGAAGTGAATTGAAATGTGTATCAGTTATTCTGAGAGTGTTGGGTGTTAATCCGGCACAGAGAGAAAGTTATCTACGGAGGATTCGGATCGGAAAACGCTATCTACGGGGACTTTTGATAGGAAAGGGCTACCTACGGTGAGATCTGATCGGAAAGGGCTACCTACGGTGAGATCCGATTGGAAAGGGCTACCTACGGAAAACTCTGACCGGAGGGGCTGACCAGTCAGTGGACTGAGTGAAGCACCGAGTGCAGTAGCGTAGTGTGGAGCCACCATGACGATGAACCCTAGAGTGGAGCCACTGTGACGATGAACCCTAGAGTGCAGCCACCTTGATAATGAACCGTGGAGAGCAATCGCCGTGACGTTGAATCGTAGAATAGAGCTCTGGGAACGTTGGGAGTATGGGATCTCAACGATGTGTTGATAATGGCTTTCAATGATTCGAGTTGAATCGAGCCAAGATTTGGTACAGATTGTGAATGTTGTCAGTTGTAGTAGGAGATTCCTATGGGACTCCTGTTACATCAACTTGACATTGTTATAGCACAGATGAGGCGATAGACCTCAGAGTGTGCAGCGGAAGCGTGGGAATGTAATAGGTTTGAGAATCGTGTTGAGCAGAGGCTCGAGGTTGATGTGAGAATTATATGATAACTATGGCTTCGGGAGGAAAAACTTCAGGGTCAAGTCGTATTGTAAAGAGAGGTCTTGAAGGATCTCAGTATGTGAAAAGAATTTGAGATGTTGAAGGTGAAGTGGTTAAGACGCCTGGTTCCAGCTTGTTACAATTGTGCATTGTGAGTCCTGGGTCGACGTAGTGTACCCAGCCTCTCCGCACCCGATTGGTGGGAGAGGGCACTAACCGTTGTGGCCCGGTGGGGTGAGACGGCGGTGGGGTGTGACGGCTATTTGTGAGTCTCTTACCTGCGGCCGCATGGGGTGATTCCTTTGGCGGAGGACTGTGCCTTCGGGGCGGTAATTTACGGGGGACAGGCTATTTGTGAAGGCCGACGGGCCATTTGTGAAAGCCGGATAGCTATGTGCTATAAGGCTATGTTGATACACTGCCATGCCAATAGTCCTTGAGTAGCTAACAACGGTTCGGGTAAGACTGTGTGTTTTCCCGGCGGAGAAAGGGGATGAGGGTGGAGTGTGATGTGGAAGCCGAAAGGCTATGTGTGAGCATCGCTACGCCAATAGTCCCTGAGTAGCTAGCAACGGTTTGGGTAAGACTGTGTGTTTTCCCGGCGGAGAAAGGGGATGAGGGTAGGGTGTGATTATGGATCTACTATTGTGAGCCTGAATGGCTATGTGTGTGCACTGCCACGTCGATAGTCCCTGAGTAGCTAACAACGGTTCGGGTCAAGACTGTGTGTCTTCTCGGCGGAGAAAGGGGATGAGAGTGGAGTGTGATTGTGAATCTGTGAACATTGTGGATAAGCTGGGACTGAGGTATTATTGTGTAGTAGAGCAGAACTAATTCAGCTGATGGCTAATTCGACTATATGTTCGGGGATTCTTGTTGTGAGGACAATTACCCCGGCATGGCCAGCCTGGCTAGCCACCACGTTGGTTGCACTGGTGTTGACCCAAGGCCGAAAGGCGGTGCGTAAAATTAGAATCTGCAATGTACGTTTGATAAGGAAGTGGATTTTCTTGTGAGTCCTGGGTGAAAGGTGAGTAACCCAGCCACCGTCGCGGGGCATCCCCAGTGGGGGGTAAAACCGGGGTGGGTGTGACAATAAAAGTCGCCTGGATAGAAGAGACTGAGACTCTAGGTGGGCCATTACGATCGGGTACTTTGGATAGAAGTAATTGAGATTCTGGAGTGACCAGATGATGTGATATTGTTGTGAATACCCAAAAGTCCCGGTTACCACTAGTGGAGTTGCTGGTGGGTGTACGGGTGAGGGTAAAGCTGTGAAAGTGGATATAGCAGAAGCTGAATGTTTGTGTATATAGCTGAGGCTGTCATTTGATGTCTTGAGGTTGTGGTGGTTACTCCCGAAAAGGGTAACAAGATTGAGTTGAGCAGAGTGGTGGCCTATGCTGCCCAACTGCCGAGATCTTATGATATAGCTCATGATTTAGAGCCTCCGGACATCGAGATGCACTAGCCACTCATGAATTGGGGGGCTTGCGATGATTGTGATTATGTGATGATGGTTTTGTGGCAATCGTGCGTGGAGGCGATTGTATTTGTTTGACACCATGTGGTGATTATGTTTGTGCGGCAATCGTGAAATGGGCCGATTGCAATTTGTGGCAACTGAGTTGCATTCATTGTTTGAGATTCTTGCGAGAATCGGATTTGTGGAGTATCATTTGTGTGTGGGTGGTCTAGAGGAGACCGTCCCAATATGAAATGAATTGTGAAATGGAAGCTGTCGTGAAGAAGCATCCGTAGTTTTTGGATTAAGTGGTATGACAAATTTCGAGGACGAAATTTATTGAACGGGGGGAGAAATGTAACACCCCAAATTTCGAGACTCGAGGCTAGAGAATAAGCCTGAGATTAGTGGATTGCTAAGCCCCGGTTTAGCAAGATCCAAAAGTGTGATTAGGGGTTAATTACTACAAAAGTGGACGTGGTTAGTGATTAATGAACCCTTTTAGAGAATATAAAGTGGATTGTAGTCACTTGTGTTATGAACAACGCCAAAACCCTGTATTTGAGTTCAATTGTGGATTAACATCCAAATTGACTTAGAATAGAGGGAATAATTGAATGGGGTATTGTGATGGAAATGGTGTCATGTTGTGGTATTTGATCATTGGAATTGATTTAAATTGGATTGGACACATTGGTTGCAAAATTGGAAATGCTGTCCAATGAAACTCTATTCTGGGCTGTCAGTTTGTGTGAACGTTTTGAATGACCAAATGGTGTCTAAAAATTCTGAAACTTTCCAGTCTTATAGTTCACATCCAAAGCTTCAAAATGGACATATAATTTGTGCCATTTCATGTTGGGAACTAGGAGATATGACTGTCCAAAGTTTGAGGTCGAAAATGGACTCTGTTTTGGGGCAGTGATGAAATTTGTGTAATTCTGGAATTTTGTGGTGATTTCCAGTAATGGATCATATTTTTCCAATGAAGAGGACTTCAATACCTTTCATTTGGCTTTGGGATCACCTCATTTTGATTTTTCTAGAATTAGTTATGATTTTTCAAAGATTGGGCAGAAAATCTGCCAGAAAATCCGAAAATGGGAATTATGACATCATCTCATTAAAAGATGATGTCAGCATGGATTATTAATCAAATTGCTCATCTTCTTCAGCTCATTTCTGTCGTGAGTTGCAGCTGAAAAGAGAGAGAGACGTTTGGGAGCTCTTAGAGAGAGAAAGAGGAGAAATCTCACAAGGTAAGCCGATTTCTCCGACGATCTAGCTCCTAACGCGTATAACCTTGCTTCTAAGCTTCTCTTTCATATTCTTTAAGGTATTGGAAGCTCAATTTTCATGGTTTAAAAGGTGCTAGGGTTCAGCCATATTGAGGAAAATCAAGTGGGAGCTTGAGGTAACTTCCAAACTCTTGTATATTGACTATTCTGGCTGCTGTGGGCAATTTAATCGGTGAAATTTCACCGGATTGCCATTGGTTTTAATTTTTGGAAATGGGTATGTGGGGCTGTTATCCTGCCCAAATTGATACTAAATGGTAGTTGTAACCTAATGGAATAGTCAATAAAGTGGTTAGGAGTAGAAAGGAACGCGTTTACGGAGCCGAAACCGAAAAACCCCAATTTTTCCCAGAATACTTGAGAATTTCGGCCAGCTCTAGAAATGGGTCTTAGAGTTGGATTTTCAATGATTTGATGGTTCCATTGTGTTCAGGAGCGAAAATTAGGTGGGGTTACAGTTGGGCACTTTTTCGGAAAAGGCCGAGAAAGCATAATTACGGAAACGCCCCTAAAACCCTAAAAGTAGGGCTGCCAAGGGCAATTTCGTAATTGACATTGAATTTGATAATTCCGAGTCCGAAAATGGATTCCTTGGGCGAAAATATGTTAGAATAGCCCATGTCAAAATTTCGGGAAAAGTACAGCTAGACCGGGTACGGCGGGGCCGGGCCGGGTCCCCGGGGGTATTTTAGTAATTTTTCCATATAGCCTCATATAACCCCCAGAAACACTTTGGGAGTGTCTAAATAGTACATTTGACATTGTAGGATCGAATGTGAAGCCCCGAGTTGCTGGCACGCAAATCGAGGAGAAAAGACTGGAGGTAGGGAACTTACCTCTCCTGCATGTATTGATAATTGTATTTGTGTATTGATGCATGTTATTGCCTTGCGTGAATTATGTGAAACATATGAGAATGATTGTAGCTCTGTTTCTATTATACTATGGCCATGAGTATGTTGTTGAAACATTGAGCATGCGGATATATCATGATGTGAACATGTGTTATTGTGATGCAAGCATGTCGTGCATTAAATACTTATCTTGCATGCATATTGGTATGTGTTTCCTACTGAGATTCCCTAGAATCTCACCCTCCCCTATCAACATTTTAGACAGGGAAGGAAGATTGAGGATGAAGCAAGCATCCAAGGACGAAGAGGACTCGTTTCTGGGTGAGAGCTTAGTGTTGGTTATCAAGAAGTAATTGGGATAATATATGTGTATATTTGGATAAATATTTGGTTATGTATATGAGTAGTTTGTGTAATCCCTAATCGATGAGTTGTATGGGCTAATGTGCCCTATGATTATCGAGCGAAGATATGATTCCGGGATTGCCGGAAATTTATATTGCGTACTCTGATAATTGTGTAAATGTAATTTATCTTCGCATAGTAATTATATTCGGAGTGAAAATATGAGACCGTGTTGTAAATGATTTCGAAATGTAATTGTGAAAATCCCGTCTGGGTCGATGGGTTTATAAATGATGTTTTGTCTTATTGGTCTCTATTTCACGTTAATTGCATAATCCGGATATTAATTACGGCAGGGGGTTACATCGGCTACTCATGATCCGAGCGGATATCAAACCATGATCAAGGCGAATACCAAACCCTATAACCAAATCAAGGATATAGGATCATTCTCTTTTCCAAATTATCATTTTCATAACACTTAAAGTTGGTTACCATTCATGACCTTTAGGTGGCTAATCAAAGCCTAAACACATGCCTAAAGGCTTGGGAAACACTTGACCAAAGGTCACCTTTTAAAAGTCCAAAATGCTAATTTTTAGGGGTTGGCTGTGGCCAGCCTACCCATGGGCAGCGGCCATTGGATGCACAGAAGGTCTTGGGCCGCGGTTCATAACCTCTGGCCACGGCCAAGAAAATTCTGTTTCCTGGCTGAACTTCCAAAAATCATAACTAATTCTATAAAAATCGAAATGAGGTGATTCTAAAGCCAAATGAAAGGTACTTAAGTCCTCTTTAT
The DNA here is from genome assembly GCA_963242795.1 of Inga leiocalycina. Classification (NCBI taxonomy): domain Eukaryota; kingdom Viridiplantae; phylum Streptophyta; class Magnoliopsida; order Fabales; family Fabaceae; genus Inga; species Inga leiocalycina. Next base: position 36,037,038 of record OY725332.1, read on the forward strand.
AGAAAAAATATGTACCATTACTGAAAATCACCACAAAATTCCAGAATTACACAAAACTCCATACTGCCCCTAAACAGAGTTCAGTTTTGATCCAAAACTTTGGCAAAGCATAACTCTCAATTTACAAAAAGAAATGACACAAAATATATGTCCATTTTGAAGATTGGGATGTGAGCTTTAAGACTGGAAAGTTTCACAATTTTATGAAATCATTTGTTCATTCAAAACGTCCACACAAATAAACTGCCCAGAATAGAGTTCCAAGGGACAGATTTTCCAATTTTCTACCAAAGTGTCCCATGGCTCCAAAATTAATAATCAAGCCTATTCCCACATAAATTTTCATAAGGAACACAATGGTAACCTCAAAATGACCAAAATCACAACCTATCAACATGCTCTGTTTTGACCAAAGCACAAAACCAACACAAAAGGTGCCAAACTTCACATTTAGACTTCGATTCAATTCTATTAATTCAAAACACCAAACAAGGCACCATTTCCATGACAACAACATATTATGCTCCCCAAGACCCTAAATCACGAAAATTAGGGCAAAAATTCTAGAAATTCAAGGCCTAACTAATGGCCACAAAACTTATATGAAAATGAAGCTTTCACTTACCTCAACAACTTTCCCAAAGGCACTTCATGATTCTCCAACTTGTACATTTTCGTGATTCCTCAAATCACCACCAATGAAGAAACTACAACCATCAAATTGAAGATCTCACTCCAAGGAACAACTTTATAGAAGGAAGTTTTGGCATTAGAGGTCATTTACTCACCTTAAATGCAAGCTTTTACTTTCTCTTTCTTGGCCAACAATGGAGGACGAAAATATGGAGAGAGGAGAGAGATATGAGAGGTGAAGATGATGAAGAATGCAGAAAAATCTGGCCCATGCCCCTTCACATGCACACAAGGAGAGAGAGAGGGAGAGAAAGAAAGCAATAAAAATGTGGGTTGACTTTCTCAACCATTCTCTCACCATACCCACTTGCCAAGTGTCCCAATATCATTGGTTCTCATAAAGTAACTCATTAGTTACTCAAACTACACCATTAGCCATTTAGTTACATATCTCATTTCCTCTTAATTAGTAATTAATATCTCTATTAATCACTAACTAATTGCCCATCAATTTCATTCTTTCAATTTCTACTAATCATGGCATATTAATTAATATAGCCACCAAACCCATAATTATTCCACTTTAATTCGATAATTATCCTCAATAATTACCATTAGCCTTTAATCAAAAATTGGGGTGTTACACAAATTAGTATGTACTTACTTAATCCTAGACAAAACAATCTAAACACTAAACTAACTAGCAAACACACCCGACTTGACACTTAGCTTACTAGGGAACCAATTTCTTGGTTCCCCAGCAATGATGTCAATTTGAAAACTCCCTTTAGTCACCTTGGGGTTCAAATACCGAATAATACTGCAATATAGTATCACGATCCGAGTAGTGTTCATTTTATGGAGCCAAAAATGAAAATGATTCCAAAATAAATTATCAAAATTAACAATAAAAATGAAGAAATTGAGTTTTCTTTTAAACTATCTGAAATGTAAATAGATTTAAAATTCCTAAAGCTACTCCATTTTGGTCTTTTTGATTTATAAAGATGGAAATGGATGGTATGTGTGAATGAATGATTAGATTAATGAAATGGAAAATTCTCTAGTGCAATGACTTAGGCTATCATCGCTTTAATTGGAAGAGTTAGCTAGTTTAATCAAATATGCCCAAAAAACCCTTTGGACTAGCTTAAGTTAGGTTAATTAGGCACTTCCACAACGGGTAAGGTCAAATCTCTCTAACCAAAACCCAATTGAAACTCTAGTAACTGGAATCAATTAATTGCATAAACACAAATAATCAAGAACCCTTGATTACAAACATAATACTTTTACAACAATCTCAAGCATAAGCTATAACACCCATGTTTTGAAAGCATATAGATGGCATAAGTGTAGTAATATCTTTAAAAAGAGACCAGTAATCTTTTGCAAACAGCGGAAGTCCCAATTTCAAGCAGAGTGTGGAGCTGTACTTGAATGGGTTTTCAAAAATCTTTTCAAAAATCATTTTCAAATTGGGTCTCATATTATTTTAAACCATCCGTTTTAGGTTCATTTCTTCATATCAGCGTGTTCACTAATAAGTTCTCTGCTGAAACCCAAGATACTATGTTAAATTAACGGCCCTAGGTGGACAGCTGTCCACTACTGGTACGAATGTCGTTGCGCGTTCGCTTATATACAGGCGCTTACATACATGTCAGTATAAGACTGACCACACTTAAATACAAATTACATACAATCTCCAAAATAGATAACTAACAAAAAACTAAATTCTAAGTCCTTTGCTTCATTCACCCGTGTTTACCTTCTTGCTTGAGGAACTACTTGCCGAGCTGAAAATTTGTTTTGGAAAAATAGGGTGAGATTCAATGAATCTCAGTAGTAACAGATATCACTCATATAAAATGCACATATATCATGTCATGTCAACCAAAGTTACAGTACAATCAACATATTCAACATTCAGAGATAAATTCACAATATGCAGAAAGCATAAAGTTACCAATTCAAAGACAACCGTCCCTTGCCACAGCGCTGGGAAATTCTACTGGGCCTTAGCCCTTCTCATCTGAATGTTTTAAATTCACAATGGTACAAACATGCATATAACATATCACATAGTATGTGAGGGATAAGTTACTACCTGACAATTTTTCCAAATCTTGATCTTGATTGACGTGCTTTTAACATCCTGGGCAAGTGTCAAATCCTATAAATTATAATTTACTGGCAATGAGTTATTTCTTAGTCCAACTCTTCATAAATTATTCTCTTATGATGGTTACCATTAGGGTCACTTCATTAGGCCCAATATGAAGCTAATGAGCTCAAGCTACTCCAAATGCTTAACTTAACTCTTAAATGTCCAAAAGCTGGCAGATTTTTCACTGAACTTTGAAAAATCATAACAAATTCTAGAAAAATTGAATTAAGGTGATCCAAAATTCTATATAACCCTTATTAAGTCTATTTTAAGTGAAAAATACTTTTAGTAGCCGAAAGACTGCACACACTTCCCAGTTTTTCTTTTTCTCCCTGCTGCCAGAAAATATGACCAGTTTTAATGGTCTACTTCAAACATTCATAAGTCCTAGTATACTTATCGAAATCCTACATAATACCTATCAAATTAAAGGTCTATAAGTGTACTTTAATTCTAGAAAATCTCATAATCAACAGATGAATTTTAGACAGTGAAAGTTTCACCACAACAAAATTGCCAGACAAAAACGTACACTGGCACTTTGTTGCAGAGTACAAAAAACCGGACCGGACCGACCGGTTGTACCGGGAATCGGTCTCTGGTCCGGTCTGGTTTGATCAATAAACCGGTCGAACCGGTTAAAACCGGTGGTCCAACCGGTTGACCCGGTTTCTTCCTCTCTCTTTTTTTTTAAAATTTTCCAAATTTTTATTTTGTGTTTTTTGAGGGCAAAATGGAAAGTTGAAGACTAAAATGAAGAGAAAAATAGATAAAGAAAGAACAAATCTAAAAAAATGAAGAAAATAATGAAAAAAAGTATTTAAAAAGATATAATAATTATAGGAAATGAGATATCTTTGCATAAGTATAGATATTATAACTAATACTAATAGATTTTAAACATTTTTTTTTCTAAAAATCTTTATTTTTATCTATAGAAGTTTTAAAAATATATTAATATATATTATCACTAATAAATTATAATATTTTAATATGATCGGTTATGACCGGTTCAACTACCGGTTAGACCCCGGTTGACCCATTAACCCTTGAACCTGTGCTGTGACCGGTTCATTGCCCGGTCCGGTTTTTCGTTCCTTACTTTGTTGCACAAGTAGACTTAATTTCCAATTTTTGAATCTTTAAACCAGTCTGTCAAAAATTATAATCAGAGCCTATTTCTACACAATTTTTCATATAGAATCCAATGGAAAACTCAAAAATACCAAAATCAAATTATTTCTACCAGATTTAGCCCCCAACCAAAATCTGTCTCCCAAAACAACAAAAATTCCACCTTGTGATTTTAACTACCAACAAGTCTAATACTTCTCTAACCATCATATATCACCTTATATATGATTAAAACATCTTCCTTCCTCAAAAACACCCCTTGAATGAAATAGATGGGTGGTTGAAGAGCTAAGAAAAACTCAATGAAATCACAAAGTATTCGGTTCAAAAGAAAGCCTACGCTTACCTCTTCACGTTTCTACAAGTGGTTCGGTATTCCGGCGGTACTCTGGTAGACTAATTGGCACAAAACACCTTAGATGAGAAATATAAGACCATAGAATTGAAGCTTATAGTGAGTAGAGGAAGTTTCCTGAAGGACTTACCGGACAATAACGGTAATTCAGGGTTGAAATCGGCTCCAGTAGTCAAGAAAACTCACTATTCACTCCTTCTTCTCTCTTCTTGTGTTCTTAAGCTTAAGAAATCTGATTCCTCCTTCTCTTTCCATGCTTGCATGAAATTTTTCCATTTAATTAGGCATGGATGGTTGTGATTTAATCACATAAAATGATCTCATCTCATCTTGCCACGTGTCACAAGTTTAATGCTTAAGAGTGCCACGTGTCATGCAACCATTGGTCTTCCACTTTTCTCTTTCTTTGGTGGGTCATAAATGGTCAGGGGAAGGGGAGGCCTGACAATTTCCCCGGACTCCTGGGTTTGATACTCGACTCGAAAAGTAAGCAACCCGGCCGGAGACCGGTGAATTCCCCGGACTCAGACGTTAGATGGCGTACTCCGGAGATGACAACACGAAAGGCTTAAAGTGGGTGTAATGATGTGTAATGATGAGGGACACATGTCACACCCTCATTTGGCCAACACAAAAACATGTTTTTACTTTGTAATAATTTCAGGACACTTGTTATTTCCTTATTTGGCCAACACGAAAGATGTGTCATCATGAGTCATAATGAGCTGTCATTACATACTTTACTGAAGTTCTTTTTAATAAAGTTGCTCCATCGGTGCATTACCCAGAATTCCACGTGGGACCGTGGCACGCATATTGAGGCACATCATGAAATGCCTGAATTTCTCTGATCTCACAATTGACGCCCCTGAACACTGTAGCCACCGACTTCTAACACTTGTATTGTTACAATATTGACTTCTCGATTTCTGTGAATGACACAATGGATATCTGGGAATTCCGAAAGTAACTCTACCTTTAATTGTAAATACCGATATTTATTTTATTCTACTATTTCCATATTTACACGTTTTTAGTATTGCAAAATTTGGTATATTACATAAGCTATACCAAATCAAATACAAGAAATTGCTACTAGTGAAGTTCAAAGTGACAAATGCACAGAATCAAATCCAAATACATCCGATCTTCCAAATTGTATGAAACCTCAATACAAAACATCAAACCATCATAATATTCAAACCTAAACCTAGAATTCAACTATTACAATAGAAAGAGTAAGAAATTGGATAAACAACACTCCCCTTTAAAGCTCCAACATTATTGCCCTAAAGAATGAACTGCTTAGCTAAGAATATGCTCTATAGAAGCTCCACCATATGCTCCCAAAGTCATAGCCATGGCAAAAAATGAATGATGAAGTGAAATAATGGAGGAAAAAGAAAGAGTGATGAGCATATGGTTTCTAGTGTTAGAGAAGAGAAGAATATCATCATTAATGGAGGATGAAGGTCACTGGAGTTAGAGAATGAAGCTCTACGATAGTGGAGGATAAAGCTTGTTGATGTCGTGGTAAGGTTATGAATGTCCCAATTCAATTTTCTCCTCTCCTCGCCGCTGCCCAAGCTCTATTCCTTCAAATCTATTAGCCAAAGAGGGTAGTAATGGTGAGGTTGTGAATGTCACTGGCCACAATAGTGATGGAGGTAGAGGTCGCCAGTGATGATGGTGATGGATAGAAGGTGAGAAAACAATGGATACTAAGGTTCTCACTGTTCAAGGTGCCACCACTCTATTTTTCCAATTTGACCACTCAAACTGTCATGAAACTGACCTAATTCATATTATTAAAATCTTATAGTTTAACTCGTGGACCAATCTGTCATTTTCCAAATTCTTGGGACTAAATTGGCATTTTTGTTTTTTGTGTCCCAAACAACCAATTTCAGATTTTATCCAAATTTTCAAGCACCAATAATTAAAAAAATTTAACCAACAACAAATCTTCTCAACAATAAATGATTAAGAGTAATTACAATTTTTATGACAATTTACCCTTTTTAGCTCTAATATATTCTAAGCATTTACTCTTAATCCCAATTTATCATGCTAATGTCATTTTAAACTCAACAATTATCATAAAATCTCCAAATAAAGTATAAAAATATATTAAAAACATAGAGATTTGTCAACAAACCTCTAGAAACTTGTCGTATCATCCTTATTTCAAATTTAGGGACCTAATTTTTTTAGGGGGATAGAATGTGGTAACTCAAATAGGAAAAAAAAGGCTAAATTATAAAAAAATAATAATAAAATAGAGTAATCTTTTAAAGACATTACAATATATATCCCATAGGATTTTTTTCTATAGTATTCCAATAAACTCTTTTAATAATATAAATTACATTTTTTTTTGAAGATATCTTTTAGTTGATTACTTAGTCATAGAATCAATAAAAATATTTTGAAATCTAAACATTTAAAATAATTTAATACATATAAGAAAATATTTAATAAATATTAATATTAATGAATCTCATTTAGTAAATATTAAGGAATCCCATTATATCATAAATTATCTTATAGGATTATCTAGGAGACCCATTTAAACAACAATAAACTTTCAAATTTAAAATTCTACAAAGACAGATTTTTATAGCCTCCTCCTCCAGTACATTATCCGAATAGTCGTCAATCTCAATAACCTTCTTCCATCCAACACTACTACAAGGCATAGATTTTACTTCCTCAAAAAACATCCGTTTTTCAAAAAAGGAAGTAAAAAAATAAAGGGAGTGACCTTTTTGTAATTCTAGATGGGAATTTTGACATATTGGGCATCTCTTTAATGAAAAAGGACACCAAAAGCACCACTTTAGGCATCCTTATTTTAAATTGGGAAACCTAAAGTGGTACTCTAGGCTTCCCAACAAAAAAGGGACGCCTAAAGTACCACCTTTAGCATCCCAATTTCAAATTGGGAAGCCTAAAAGAGTACTTTAGGAGTCCCAATTTCAAATTGAAATGCCGAAAGTGAGATTTAAGTTTCATTTTTCACTCCTCTAATACATCAAGCTCCTCTGCCATATTCTGACCACCTTGTCTGCAACACACACCATCGCTCCTTTCTCCTTCTCACCACCATCGATCCTCTCGTTACTCCTCCTGCTCAGCATTGTCACTCCTCTCTCCTTAGTGGCACACCAACACCAAGCTCGTCCCTCTCTCTATCTCCCTCTCCCTCTACACCGTTGGCCTTCCCTCCAATTGCAAGTTTGGTTTTTTTTTTGTTTATATTTTGCACTGCCCTTCAATACTTAGTATTTCTTCATATCATATCCGCCAAAGGATACTAACATTCTCATATTTGAGTTTTATTTGGCGTCCCCCATAAAAGGATGTAGAAAGGGCCTAAAAGAGGATGTTAAAAGTGCTTTATGTAGTAGTGCAACAATTTAAAGTCACCATACTACCGCATCAACATCTTCTCTTCTTGAGATTCAAGAACAAGTACTTTGCTCCACATCTAAGTATACAATGAAAGATCACCTCTTACCAATTACATTGTTGTCAAGAAGGTGTTCTCCATCCATCCTTAATTAATATATAAGCCTAGTTGGAAATCATGAGAATCTATACGTTCTTAATAATTAGACGTTAAGAGGGGTATTAATCAATACTATAAGCTATCGTTAAGTTAGCTAATATGATAAATTTAACTATAGTAATGATCTTATGCTTAAATGAACTATAGGTGATACTCGTGATGACCCCTTAGCTAGTGTTCAATTCTAGTGTGACTAAAGGGAAACTCTACAGTCATTTGTACCGGGTGAGAGCATAAAGCACAAGGTGGCACCATTCGTTTCACTTTTGCTATATTTTCAGCCTTAAATATCCTTTCCTTGCTTTTATTCTAGTTTCTTGGAAAGCAAATTCCAAATCGCTTTATGACTCCTAAACATTTCTAAATACATCTTTTATATTCATTTTGTTTTAGAAATTTATAATTTATTGGAGATAATTACCGTGATGGTATTTGTTAGTGTGGATATTTCAATTCATACATTTATATCCCACTTTCCTGTATGTTTTATAATAAATTTATGTTGACATATATTTTCTTACTTTTGTCTTGTTTATTATTATTGTTTTCAAATCCTCCTTTGTAAGACCCTATCTTACATATCACTTACCATTAACCTTAATCAAAGCAGCCTTTGTGCAGTTCGGTAAGCAATATAGAAATAACATAAATATACTGATATATTGAGACAAGTACTTGATTACATTATCGGTTTTCCCCTCAGGGTTTAATAATAAGTAAACAAATTATCCAAAATATTAAAATTTGACTAATATAACAAAAAACTCCTATTTCGGGATCCACACCCCTTAACCACCCATATTCTATGTCGTGCCTTTGGAGCAACTATCTTCTACTGGATTATGTATTTATATGAAAAATGATAAGATTGAAAAGAATCTTAGTGGTAACATACAATCAATCATATAAAATGTGAAAATTAAATATGCAATGCACTATATAGTATAAAATGAAAATTCATACTATAACGTGTGTGTACACAAAGCTTAAGGCCAAATGACTGTTTGGAACCCCTACTTGTCCATGTACCTCCACTAGGTCCCCTACTTCTGGTGGTTATATTAGTCTATATTGAAAAATTACCAAAATACCCTTGGGGATCCAGCCCAACCCCTATGTACTTGGTCCGACTGTACTTTTCTCAAAAATTTGACTTAGGCTTTTCTTACATATTTCTGCCTAAGGAATCCATATCCAGCCTAAGGTTTTGCAAAATCACTGCTAAATAACAGTTTTGCCCTTGGCAGCCCCTAATTAAGGTTTTAGGGGCAATTTGGTCATTTCACTTTTTAGGGCTTTTTGTAAAATGTTCAACACTAACCCTATCTAATTTTCCCTCCTAAACACAATGGAACCATCAATTTTATGAAAATCCAGCTCCTAGCCCCACTTTTACACTTGTTCGAAACTTAGGGAATAAAAGGAAAAATTGTGGTTTTGGATTTTCAAACTCAAATCATTGTTCATTTCTACTCCTAATCACTTGATTAACTACTAAATCTCATTCTAAACATAATTTAAACTAAATTTAGGGCGCATAATAGTTAGGGTTTGACATATCCCAAATTTATAAACCACAATAAATCAACCACAAAACCACCAACCAATCCAACAACAACAACAATAGCAACCAAGATTTGAAGTTTATGAAGTCACCATTGATTTCTCCTTGGTTCTATCTCTTGGCCAAAATTCAAGCTCCACAAACCCTTAGAATTTGCTTCCTAGATACCTTGAACCATGGAGAAGAGTAGCTTAAAGGGAGGATTACACAAGCTAGAAGCCAAAACACCAACGAAAATCAACCTTACCTTGAAATTTTTCTCCTCTTCTCTCTAAAATGTATGAAGCTCTCTTCCTATTTTTTCTCTCTTGATGTTTGGTTGAAATGAAGGAAAGAGATGAAAGGATTGTTTTTTATAAAATATCCCATATTTCCCTTTAATTTCCTTAACAAATTCCCAAAATGTTGACTTTATGTACACAACTTTATCTCTATGTAATGTTGTCATAAAGCCCATTAAGATGCAACTAATTCATTTTCCCTCTTGATCCATCCAAAATCACGTCCCACACCCATGTGAGAGGCCAACTTGGGCTGATGTGAATTTATCTCAAGATTGCATCATTTGCCATCACAAAATTTTCCATTTTCTGATTTGCAACAATTCTAGCAGATTTTCTGCCCAAACTTTGCAAAATCATAACTTAATTTGTAGACATGGAATTTGAGTGATTCCAAAGGATGTGAAACCCTTATTGAGTCTAGCGTCAAGGAAAAATATATTCTTTAGCCAATTGGAAGCACAAAATTCGTAGAATTTAAGTTTTTAGATACTGTTCCAAAAAATAGATAGTTTTTCTGGGCTAACTTTAAAAATTTTTAACTTTTCCATACAGTACTAAAAATTAACCATTACCTATCAAATTAAAGGTTAGGATGTCTGCTTTCATATTGTAAAAATTCACAATTTTTTAGCATCATTTGATCATCCAAAACCATATAACAATATCACTACCTCACAAGAAATTTTCATTGGTAATAAATCCATATTTTTGGGACTCTTGTTAAACTTAGGCTTAGCAGTCCATTTGATATAGGCTTATTCCCAAGCCTTTAATTCAAAAATTCGGGGTATTACATCCTTCATGTTTTCAAAATATTAAATTGATTTATTTTTTTAAAAGAAAAACATTTTATCAGATTATTAATTTATTTATATTTACCTTCTTTCAACCTCTATTTTTTATTAATTAATTTGATTCCAAACCTTCTTTATGTTTTCAAAAATTTGACAAATTAATTTTTATGTAGGCAAAATATTTTTGGGAGTTATATGATATACATACATTTATTTATGGAATATATATATTGAGAATGTTTATGTGTGCGTGTGTGTTGGATATAAATGGGTGAGACAGTTATTCCTCACCACGATTTACGTTGATAATTGGTATATGTATTTGTGAGACAGATATTCCTTATCAGGAGCATATGGTATGTGACATAAAATAAAGGTGGGACGGTTATTCCCTACCTAAGGTTACATGTTTTTCTTTTTGCCAAACCTAAGGTTACATGTATAGTATATGATATATATGTATTGGTGAAATGGTATGAAATAGAATATAGGTGGAATAATTATTCCCCACCATGAGTTATATAACTATGACATACAATATATGGAATAGGATTGAAGCAGGAAGGTTGTTCCCCACCAGGATTGATATTGAGTAATTGTGTTGATTGAAAGATTGCGGTTGAATATTTTATTGTAATTATTTTTTTTATTTATTGAGATAAGGATTTAGTGAACATTTACCCTCATTTTTTACTTTTCAACTCAATATTTGAATTTTGTTACATTTATTTTTTTTGAGGAAAACCATTTGCAAAGAACTCTATGTGCCTTTGCTTCCATTCCGCACATGTTGTTATTTATGTTCTCATTGAGTCAGTAGTAGACTCACTCCTCCCTTTATATTTCTTTTAGATAATGCAACTAGTGAGTTTGACTGTGATCGACATGCTTCATAAACTTATGGGGTAAATTGTAATGTATTGGTAAGCCTCGAGGGATTCTGTGATGTCATGATTACTGTGATGGTGTCAAAGTCATTGTGTTATGCAGTAATAGCATATGCATCCCCAAAGTTAATCATTGTGGGTTTGTTCTCTCATTGCAATTTTAATATGGAAGTTTAATAACTATTGTATTGTTGTGTAAATGTTTGTTATAGAGTCGGTATACTTTGTTTAAGGCTTGCTAGACTAAGTGGAATTATTTGGCTTAGCCTATGTCCCTATCACGTCTCAGACTATGGGTTGTGAAATATATACCTGGAAACAATTCTCAGGGTATACTAGTAAGAAATTAAAATGCCATGATCATATTTCATAATGTTGCAAGTCATTTTCTTTTTTAAAAAATAGGACAAAGTAGAGTTCATATATTATATTAATTCTCTTAATTGCAATACATGCTTCCTCCTTATCCAGTAATGTAGCAAAACCATTTATATGTTTGTTACATGAAAAAAATATTGCTTCCTTGCCCTTCTTCTAGCTACCAATTAATGAATATTCACATTCAAACCAGTAAACCTCACTTGAAAGTTTATTTTATTGGAGTTCATTAGATTTTATATATACCTTCCCAAGTGTGAAGCTAGTAGGCTATAATGAGAACTTGTAGCAAAATCTTGATCATTAGCACAAGGGCTTGAGTTATGCGAATGTGATCCTAAGTATACAACTAAGACTGTCATACACAACAATATTCAAATAGCTACATACATTATTCTCATAACAATAAATCAAAAATCTCAAATGAGCAAGAACAAGTTAAAAGTGGGGCTTGTTAAAAATTATAGCTACCACAAATTTGCATATACAATATATAATAACAATTAATTCTATGTCAATTATTTTTTAGCATATATAAATGAAAACATCATTTTTTATTTTAGAATAAAATCAATATAAAAGATATTGAGCAAATTAGAATATTTACTACTAATAAAACTACTTTTTTTAACACAAAAAATTTAAAAACTTATAATGTATTGGAAGATTAATTAAAGAGCTAAAACTTAAACCATGCACGACACTTGAAAAAAACAGTTCAAAGGAAAAGAAGGAAGTAGGGACCTAAAAGCGGTCAAAGAAAAAAAAAGGACGTGGTTGGGGACTAACAAAAGGTTGGGGTTGGGGAAATGGAAAATGGGGAAGGGGGAGTAAGGACGGAGCAAATTGGGAATGAGGAGTTGGGGATGGAGGGAAAGAGAATAAGGGGATGGAGGATGTGAGAAAGGGGAATGTGGGGACAGGAGGTGTGGAGAAGGGTGAAGGAAGAAAAAATAGAGAGAAGAGATGGAATGAGGTGCCAGTGAGATTTGAAGAAGAGAGAGTGAGGATGAAAAGGAGCATAGACCAAAGGGTTTTGGAGGTTTTTTTAAAGTTGAAATAAGTTTCTGTAGCGCTTTCTATAACACCCTTACTTTATTTTGACTTGCAGCAAAATATGATTGCGTGGTTTGGTGGGCAACATAGGAAAAGCATAAAAATACTGATAATATGTGTAACCCCCTGTGATAATTAATATTCGAAATACGTGATTAAAGTGAAATAGAGACCAATAAGAAACAAAACTTATTTAAAATCCCATCTTCACGATAGGGTTTTCATAAACCACTTTCGAAATCTAATTAACCTGGTCTCACATTCACATTCCGAATATAATTACTACACAAAGATAAATCACATTTAAATATATCAGAGTACGCAATATAATAATCCCGGCAATCCCGGTTTCCATATATTAACTCAAGCTTTATAGGGCACATTCGCTCATACAAGCCCTCATATGAGGATTACACAAAGCTTTCTCATACATATACAAATATCCAATAACTAATTTCAAATACATAACCAAATATACTCATCCATAGGTACACATCCCAATCTATATACTCCCAACTATGATGATAACCAACTACCAGAATGACAACCCGAAGGAAGTCCTCATCACCCTTAGCTGCATGCTCCATCCTTGATCCACTACCCTGTCTAAAAGGTTAGCAGGGGAGGGTGAGATTCTAGAGAATCTCAGTAAGTAAACAATATCAATATGCATGTACAATAGATGTTTAATGCATGACATGCTTGCATCACATAACTCATGCTAATACAATGACAATTTGTAAGCTCAATGCTTCGAACAACATATATATGGCCATAGCATAAATTGAAACATAGCTTCAAATTAGACATAATCATGCAAAGCTAAGACATGCATCAACAGACCAATACATATATCAAATACAAGCAGAAGATATATGTTCCCTACTCTTGTTCTTTCCACGTAAGCTCCAGCACCGCTTACTCACAACCAAATGAATATCGAACCATGTTCAAGGTGAACATCAAACCTATAACCAAAGAAAGGACATAGGGTTATTTTCTATTCCAAACTCTTACTTTCATATCACTTAAGGTTGGTTACCATTCACACCCTTTAGGTGGCTAAAATAAGCTCAACGAAAGCTTAAAAGATTGGGACGTACCAGGTTGGAAATCACCTTTCAAAATCTCAAAATGCTAAAAATGGGGGTTGGCTACAGCCAAGAATCCTCTGGTTGCAGCCAGAACACGCACAGAAGGTTTTTGGCTGCAGCCAAGAATTTCTGGCTGCGGCCAAAACGTGAACAGAAACTTTTGCGCTGCAGCCAGGATTTTCTGCTGCAGCCAAGGCAACTTAGGAAATTCATAACTAATTCTAGAAAAATCAAAACGAAGTGATTGCGAAGCCAAATGAAATTTATTCAAGTCTTCTTCATAGGAAAAAATATGGATCATTACTGGAAATCACCACAAAAATCCATATTTACACAAAATCCAACATTGCTCCAAAACAGAATCCAGTTTCGACCTCAAATTTTAGGCAAACATAAATCCCAATTCACAAAACAAAACGACACACTTTATATGTCTATTTTGAAGCTTGGGATGTGAACTTCAAGACTAGAAAGTTTCAGAATTTTCTAAAATCATTTGCCCATTCAAAACGGCAACACAAACAGACTGCCCAGAACAGAAATTCAATGGACAGATTTCCAAATTTGCACAATTGGCTTCCAATGGTCCAATTTTCATATCAAACATCATTCTCACACAAAATTTCACAAGAAATCCATTGGAAATACCAAATCAACCAAATTCACATTATATTGACATGTTTCACAATGAATTGCAACATGTCACACAATATCATATTTTAACTCAACATTGCACAACTTTCCATCTCAAGATCCCAAATCAATTCCAATGACCAAATTACACAACAAAACACCATTTTCAACAGAAAACACATGACAATTCATGCATTTCACAATTTCACCAAAATTAGGGCAAAAACCAAAATTCACAATACTCATCCACAAATCACAAAACTGAGATCAAAAGGCTCCAAATACTCACCTCTTCCTCTTTCCCAAATCAATTTGATGATTCTTCATCTTTCCACTTTTGCTCAAGCTCTCAAACACCTCCAATCAAGAATCTAAAACCATAGAGATGAAGCTCTCATCACTATGAACAACTTTATAGAAGGTGATTAGAGCTACAGAGGACAAGAAACAAGCCAAATCTCACCTTATTCTTTTCTCGTTCTTCCTTCTTGATGGACGACCATGGAGTTTAGAGAGAGAGGGAGTGAAGATGAAGATGAGGATTAGTTTTTGGGGCCTCTAAAACGTCTAAATAGATAGGAGAGAAAATGAGTTGAAGATTTGACCAAAATCTAAGGGTCCACAAAGTGCCACATGTCAACATCTCACCACATCTCCTATGAGCTAACATGCACACAAGCACATGGGATTCCACCCTTTGATCTATCACACAAATCAATCCTAACCATTGATCTTGAAGTTACCAATGAGTTTCTTCTTCGGTAACTGAGCAATTGGTCGGTAACTTTACCGTTTTGCCCCTGATTATGGCAATCCACTTGGAATCACCATCAAAATCATTTTCTCATTCATTTACACCATATATACGCCCTCCCCCATATTTTCATTCAATTTAGGTGTTAATCCATAATTAAACTCAAATACAAGGTTTGGGCACTGCTCACAACACATACGAATCACATCAGGTGCCAAAACACACCATAATCTCCAAAAGGGTCCATTTATCACTAATGACATCCACTTTTGGAGTCATTGTCCCTTAATCACAATTTAGGATCCTGCTAAACCAGGGCTTAGCAGTCCACTAATCTCAGGCTTATTCTCTAAGCTCAAGTCTCAGAATTCGGGGTATTACAATATGTGTATGAGTATAGAAAATCCCCAAAAGGGTTTGTACAAGATAATTACAATTAAGGTAGCCGCATAGGGCTACTAGGGTGTTCAAACCCATTCCAACAAAATAGAGACATCCTCCCGTCTTCGTTCCACCAATGCAATCCTCTTGTATAGTTCTCTTCTCTAATCTCTGTATACCTTATGTCTTCACCTATCTAACTTGTTGGTAAGGGAGGGTCAGATTCGGAAAAATCTTAGTAGGAAACAGATACCATAATGCATGCATGATAGTTGCTATGTGTATGACATGTCAGCTTTAACTAGATGTATACCCTATCATGACATTTCTACATGTTCAATGTTTCATCCAACACGACTATGGCCACATTATAAATAGAAACAGAGCTTCATTATTCAAATATGCTCTATACAATCAAGTAAAGCAATCACATAAATCACTGCACAAGCAAAGATATCAAATACATGTAAGTAAGGTAAGTTTCTTTCCTTAAACCCTTTTCGCCTCAAAACTCATGCTTCGTAATGCGTGCCAACCCCTCAAGCTCTCAACTAGGTCCTAAAATGTCGAATGTACAAAAATTAGGTTAAAAATTATCCTTGTACCATTTTAGGTATTTCCATAGTATTTATAGTGGTCATATAAGCCTATTGTGAAAATTTACCAAAATTCCCTCGGGGACCTGACCCAACTCAACTTACCCAATTCGACCATACTTTTCTGACATATTTGTACACAAGAAATCTATTTCTGGGATTAGCATTACCAAATTCACTACCTAAAGACCAGAATACCCTTGGAAGCCCCTATTTTAGGGTTTTGACAGGCATTTTCATAATTATGTTTTTGTATGCTCTTCTGAAAAAGTGATCAACTATAACCCCACCTAATTTTCCCTCCTAAACTTAATGGAATCATCAGAACATAAAAAATCTAGCCCTAACACCTCCAAATAGTACTGGCTGAAAATTGAAATTCTTTGAGTAAAATTGAAGTTTTCGAATTCTTACATCGCAGACTTGCTCCTTTCTACTCTTAACCACCTTCTTAACTATTTAATTACGTTAAAACCGCCGTTTAGACTAAATTTTGGCAACATAACGCCTAGGCCACCTCATTTCCCAAAATTTTCTCTGATATGTATGAAAACCCTAGCCTCTTAGATAGCAAAATTTGAGCTTCACAAACCTTAAATTACATAAAGAAGAGGTTTGGGAGAAGGGTTATACACGTTAGGAATGAATTCACTGAAGAAATTGACCTACCTTGTGAAATTCTTCTTCTTTTCTCTCTAGAATCCTCTCAACTCTCTCTCTATTATTGCTGCTAAGTGCATAAGAAATGGCTGATAAAAGGAAGAGGATGATGTTTTAATATTATGCTTATGTCATGATTGAATAATTATGTAATTTCTCAAATTTCGAATTTAAGCAAATTCTGGCAGATTTTTGCCTAAACTTTGAAAAATCATAACTAAATTTGTAGATATAGAATTGGAGTGATTCCAATGGCTATAGAACCCTTATTGAGTCTAGTTTCAAAAAAAATATAGCCTTTATCGAAACGGAAGCACATAATTCCCAGAAATTCCATCTTTAGATGCTGCTCCAGAAACTTTCCAATTTCACTAGGTAAAAGTTAAAAATACATAACTTTTTGTATACAACTCCAGAAATTACCCATGACCTATCAAATTAAAGCTTAGGATGTCAACTTTCATCCTATAAAGTCTCTTAATTCTTGAACATATTTGTTTACTAAAATTCACATGACAATCTCGCTACCTCAAAGAAATCTTACTGGCAGTACTATTCACATTCTCTAAAATTCACCATTCCATTTTATTAAATGCCATAGCCAATTCCAATGCATATTAGGGAGTAAAATTTGGGGTGTTATAGTTCTTCCCTACTTAAGTAAATTTTCTCCTTGAAATTTAAATGTCTACAATTTGGGAACTACTGCGTATCATTCAATCCATCCCTTAGTATTCAATATACTCAATATGATGTCCACGAAGCTTGTAACTAGAACTCAATATGATGTCCACAAAGCTAGAACTAGAATCCACGTATACAACTCCCCTGATACCGCACAAGGTCTCATTCCCATTCCGCCTGCATATTTCACTTTAAACCACATAGATCATCTACCCCACATTTGTGTAACCCTCTTTCGTAAATATATCCGAAATACGTGATTAAAGTGGAATAAAGACCAATAATGATCAAAACTCATTTCAAACCCATCAACCAGACGAGGTTTTCGCAAATACTTTTTGAAATCCAAATAACCTAGTCTCATATTCACATTTCAAATACAATTACCACACAAAGATAAATCACATTCAATAACATATCAGAGTGCACAACATAATTCCTGGCCAACCCCGGGTTCCATACATTAATCATAGCCCTATAGGGCATAAATGCCCTTTACAAATTCTCATATGGGGATGACACAATATCCTTTCAAATACATATCTGAATATACATTCCCAAATTCAAATCCAAATACAAATACCAAATATAGAACACTCCCAATTACGATAACCAACTACCAAAATCACATCCAGAGACCAATATGCATGCAAGATAAATGTTTAATGCATGACATGCTTGCATTACATAACTCATGCTCACACAATAACAAATCTGCAAGCTCAACGTTTCGAACAACATACTTATGGCCATAGCATAAATTGAAACAGAGCTTCAATCATTCATATATGTTTCAAATAATCAAGCAAAGCAATAACATGCATCAATACACAAAAACAAATACCAGAGCAAGCAGGAAAGGTAAGTTCCCTACTCATATTCTTCCTACGAAAGCTCTGGCTCTGGCTGCTCACGATCAAGGCGAATATCCAACCCTATAACCAAAATCAAGGACATAGGGTTATTCTTTATTCCAAATCCTTACATTCATAATAATTAAAGTTGGCACTACTACAAAAAGGGGTTTTAACGTCCAAAAACTGTGGGACGTCTATGTGGGGGGCGTAGTATGTTTTAAGAAAAGACATCCTAAAAAAATTGGACGTCTAAAGTGAGACTTTAGACGTCACAAATTAAGAATCGGGATGTCTAAAGTCCTCCACGAGGGAACTTTAGACGTCCCAAATATCAATTTGGGACGTCTAAAGTCCCCCAGTGGAGGACTTTGACATCCCAAATCTCAATTTGGGACATCTAAAGTCCTCCACAGGGGGACTTTAGACGTCCCAATTCTTAATTTGGGACGTTAAAAAGTTTGGTTTTTTTAAAATGATTATTTACATTCTGCATTACCCAACGAAATCAAACTGTAGAAACAGAATAAAAAATGGATTCATAAACCACAATGTCCGTTACAAAATGGTAAGGATATCCAGCACTACAATCTTTACTATATATACATACAATAACAACTCATACAACCTACTACTATATATATGTACAATAACAACCAGAAAGTGTCAAAACACTGTCATCACATAACTACAAACTAATTTAAATAAACAGTTTACTGATCTATATGTTGAAGAATATGTCCAGCCAAAAGGTCTCTGATCAAATTAAGGTCTTCACATAGGTAGGCATCTCCATTATCAAAAATCTGAAAATTAGAAAATAAGCTTTGATGAAATAAATCAAGCAAATGAATTAATTAGCATGTTTGTGTGGAGGTTGTGGAAGATGCTATAATAGAATTAAAATAAAGAATGAATTATTGAATGTATGAAATCAAAAAACCACTAAATGAATTCTATGGGAAAATTGAAAAAAAAAAACTTACCGGATTGCAAATTTTACCCATCCTACATCTATCTCCTCCAACCTGATAAACTGCTTGAGATCTCTATTGTCAATCGTGTAGGGATACTCCAATGTAAGGCTCACAATCCCTTGAGGCATCTTCAAGTCAACCTGTTTAATGCCCTTGTAGATCTGTTGCACCCGTGCTAAGTAGGGCCATTTCCTCGCATCTTCGTCATCCTTTTAGAACATCAAAAAACAAATTGTTATTAGGATGCCAACAAATTTTCAGTAATAGTAAGGTAATGCCTACCATTGGAGGTGTTGCCTCTGAACCAATAAGATTGTGAGGCCAAAGGATGAAAGATCCTATTACCTGACCAAACGTGCCAACCTCTGGATGAGGAATAGGGATGGCTGTACCTTCTTCCCCTTTCTAACACTCATCACATTCACGCTATGAAAATCCTACAACAACACGCAACAGTAGATCATCCAAATAGAGGGTGGAAGGGTCTCCCGACGCTGGAGTGGGAGAAGGGTTGCCAAGTGGTTCCTCCAGAGGGTTGTAACTTCCTTTGGTGCTATTGAAGGCCAAGGATTCCTGAGTTCTATGCTCGTCCCTTGCCCTTTGTGCTTTAAACATCTTTACCATTTCAAGTTGAAGCTCTGGCAATAGCTCTTATCGAAGCTTGTCACGAAAGTTGGCCTTGAGCTGTCGTTCGAGGTCCTCTCGAATCTTGGCCACAAGGTCCCTACTAGGTCTAACTTGTGATGAATAGACTAACTCCCCGTGTCTCTCCTCGAACACGACTAAGGTCATCTGCCTTCCTAATAGTCGTTGACAAGATGTCCATTTGTCTACTTGGATTGAATGAACCTTGGCTACTATGATCTTCTAGTTCATCCTATAGCATACAGTTTATCATAAATGTATCAAAACCACTCTCAATATGCAAAAAATTAGGTACTTATTGTATAACTACCCAAAATCCTCGCAACAACCTCAGCAACAATCAGATTTATGTACTTCCCACCCTTAATCCTCACTGCTTTCAATTTTTTGTGACGTGGAGGAGGTGTCCGGGCCTGGATAACAACGCTAGGATTAGATTCCACTGCTTCCTTCATTTTCTCTAACTCTTCTTGCATTATTTGCCACTCAAGCTTCCAATATCCACCACGAGACATGTAATGTTGATATTTATTTTCTGCTTGCCTCTATGCATTTGCTGCACTTAATTCCTATGAATAAAAACAACAAAAAATAAATCAACGATATCAAGTATATGAAAATTAAAAACTCTATATCATAATGACAGAAATCTTACCAAAACTTGAGGATCTACCCGTGATGCTGCAAACAACCTCCAGTCCTCTGGAGACAAATACGAATAATGTTTACATGTATCCTCACCCCTCTGGGCCCCTCGAATGTACCTTGCTGTTAGCTTGTTCTTAAAACATTTCTCTCATAGACGAAACCTCATCCATCTAGTACCTGTACATCTCCTTGGTGTCTGGGACATCGTATGTTTGCTGCAAGGTAAACACATATGATAATTATATTTGAAACAATAGGAATAAAGCTACAATTATCATAGATGTATCAAAAATTATATACCAAAAGTTGTTGCCAAATCATGTCTTTCATTTTTGGGGGAACCAATCTCCAATTATCATAGGTAATGCCCACTTTGCTTCAACCCAAAAACCCTATGTAACTAATAAAATAGTCTTCCTCAGAGCTAACCGGATTCAGATTGGCATCAAAGTCTATATGCATCCTCTCTTGTTGATGTTCATGACATGCAATCAATGCTCCCATCTTTATTCAGCCTCTAACCCTCCTTCTTGCAACGGGTTCATCTCTAGGCCTTTTGTCATCGCTAGGGCTTTCATTCTCTCTATGCCTTTCATCATCCCCAACACATTGATTTGAGTTACTAGAGTTTCCCATATTCCTATTAACACAAAAAGCATCGTCAGATACGTAAATAAATTGCAATAAAAATAAAATAAACTAAGTAGGAGTAAAACAAAAAAACACACAATTCTCTTTTATAAATTAAGGTATTACTCTATATTGTTTCCCATATTCCTTCACCATGGTCAATTCTTATAGTATATTCATCATCATCCACCGATTCTACTTAATTTGTTCGAGGTGGAGTTGTTATGAAAGGTGGTGTGTCGTCAAGGTTGAAGGTCGGATCACCATACTTTTGTTTTTTAATTTTAAGGACAATGGACATGTTTTTGCTCACAGGATCTATGACATAAAACACTTGTTTCGCCTAGCTTGCTAGAATGATTGGCTCATCTCTATAACCAACTCTTTGAAGATCGAATGAGACAAATACAAATAATTACGAAAATGCCACCGCCTTCCTTTTTAACCACCCAATTTTAAAATTGGGACGTCCCTAGGGTGGCTATATCATAATTCTACAGTAGTGTGGTTATCATTCACGATCTTTAGGTGGCTACTCAAAGCCTAAACACATGCCTAAAGAGTTAGGATAAACTTGACCAAAGACCATTTTTTGAAACCTCAAAACCCCATTTTTGGTTGCATCACTCGAGTGATGGATGACACACTCGAGTAAGGGATGACTCATACCCGAGTGAGGATGACTCACTCATGTGAGTGCTTCACTAAAAGCACTGACAGAGACCAGCAATGCTCATTGCACTCAAGCACCAAGATAAACACTCGAGTGATGCCCCCACATTCACCCGAGTCCCACCAAGCAAGGCACAAGAAATGACCACTCGAGAGCAACAAAGAACCCAGTGCCATAAGTGCACTCGAGTGATGGCACAATATGCGCGAGTGCTAAATCACACTTTTGACAAATTGACTGTGAGTAGTATCTCGAGAAGAGGGCTAATAATGCAAAAATGCATGATCACTCGAGTAAGACCAACTACACACGAGTGATAACCCATATCACTAGCAGATGAGGAACTACACTCTTGCTTTTTCCACATGCAAGTGCAATCAAAACTGAAGGGGAAAGGGAAAATATGATGCTGCACTCGAGTGAGGCCTCTGCACACTCGAGTAAGGCTCTATCAGAAGCCAAAACGCAGCAGATAACAGAATTTTCCCTAACTTCTAACATATGTTTCCAAAACTCTAACACAAAGCTACTCCCACATAATTTCACACATGGAACCTATTGGAACCCTTAAAACACCCAAAATCACATCACAATGACATTTTCCCCTCTTGGTCACACTTATTGCTCACTTTACCCAATTTTAACACATTTACTTCCAATGATCCGATTCAATTCTAATGACACCAAAATACATCCAAATACTATTTTTACTACAATACAACATACAATTCTCGTAATTACATGTCACACAATATTAGGGAAAAATTCCACAAATCGTAAAACCCAACCAAAAGTCATAAGACTTGGATCAAAAGGTAACAAATACTCACATCTTCCTCTTTATCATGCTAGTTTCGTGATTCTTCATCTTTGAAATTTCCTCAAGCTTCAAAACACCTTCTTTCACAAATCTAAAACCATAGAGATGAAGCTCTCATCACTATGAACAACATTATAGAAGAGTGTTTAAGCTAAAGAGGACAAGAACAAGGCTAAAACATCACCTTTCCATTTCTCTTTCCTCTCCCTAGCTTGGGCATCCATGGAGTATAGGAGAGAGAGAGGAGAGATAAGATTTCTGGCACCCCCAAATACTCCCTAGCCGACTTAGACAAGAGAGGCGAGAAGGAAGAGCTTTTTGATACTTTGACTAATCCAATGGTCCATATTATGACACTTGCCACCATCTTGACACATCTCCCATGAGCTCACAAACACACATGCACATGGGATTCCGCCCTTTGATCTCTTCCACAAATCAATCACAACCATTGATCTTCAAGTTACCCATAAGTTTCCTCTTCGACAACTGATCAATTGGCCGACAACTTTACCGTTTTACCCTTGATAATGGTAATTCCTCTTGAATCACCACCAAACATATCATATCATTCCATTAGCCATAATATGTGCCCTCCCTATATTTTAAGTCAATTTATATGTTAATCCACAATTGAACTTAGATACAGGGCTTTGGCACAGCTTATAACACATCCGAATCATAAAGCATATCACATTCTCCAAAAGTGTTGATTTACCAATAATCATACACCCTTTTGGAGTCATTAGCCTTTAACTGAAATTTGGGGTATTACAATTTATACCTCCCAGATCATATACCACATAGAGATTACATAACACACAAATTATATCACACAAAGATCACATACTACATAGATTACACCACACCCAGATCATAAACCACATAGAGGTTGCATAGCACCAAAATTATATCCCACAAAGATCATATAAGTTACCACATAACAGACCACATAGGTTCTCTTATTACAAACCACACAGGTCACACCACATAGATTCCCTCATTACAGACCACACAAGCCACCATACAGATTCCCTTTTTACGAACCACACAGGTTACAACACAACAAACAACACAGGTAGCACCACATAGATTGCCTTATCATAGGCCACACAGATCTCCTCACCATATATCACTCAGTAAGTTAATCCCTAAAAGACAGAGCTTACATTTGACTCCCAATACCACCCATAGGTATTCCTTGCGTTCTTCTATACTCCTCAAGTTGATCAGATCATCGACACTAAGTCTATCACATATTAGTCTAACTTTAGTCAACAATTCCATTCCGGGAAAAATCACCACTTAGTAAGTCACTCTGTTAGAAATGGAGCTTATCTTTGACTCCTAGCACCATGTAGTTCTTCTTAAGATTTAGGGTACTCAACACTGTAACCACATTCCTCCATCGGTAGTCTGTGCCGACCATTACTGCCTCCATTAGCAATTTGAAATGATAGGATATCTGTAGCCTTTTTTATGTAACGACACTGCCTCTATCTGTTGTCTATGCTGGTTCCCATCCCATTTCAACTTAAATCTTTCTTGGCCATTTTAAATTCTTGAGGAATCAAAACTTAACAACTAGTTCCTAGGTTACGGTTGACTTGGTAACCCTTCTATCCATACCTTTTATCACCTCAATTGCCATCCACAGATCGACTCTTGGTATAGCCTCAAGTTAGTGGAAAGCAAGCAAATTAATTCTTTCTCTTATTCCATCAAAGACCTAACACCTCAATCAATCCTCTAAGGGAATATTTTATTATCATAATCTTCCCCTATGCTAGACTTAGTAGCTAGCAAATTTTCAAAATTCCTTTCTGTAAGGATTCTTGTCTGTAAGAATCTTTTTCCACAAATTCATGGATCATCACTAGCCCAGCATAATTTTGAATACCTCTGCCAGCCTAAGGACATATCGGTCTCCTTAGTCTTAGGGCCTCTAGACACACAAGTCAATCACAACATATCTGGCGTTTAATATCATATAGCATAAACTCTTTAACCTAACTTTCAAGTTCCTCATGAAATCTAGAACCTCAATATCACATAGATTGGAAATCATTTTCCTCCATCACACCTGATAGATTTGCTAAGAATCAGGATCAATAGCGACTATCTAACCTCTACGGTATTTGGGCATTATCCTCAAAACATTACTGAAGGTTCAACATTATTCACAAGTTTCAAACTTCCCTCATAAAATAAAACTATAGTGCAATAACTCACATTCCGACCTAATCATTATTTCAGCTTAGATCAAATTCAAGCCAATTATCAACCTTCAGTATTATCATATTGGATCTTCTATTATCACTAAACAGTATGATCACCACTTATCACATAGTATAGCATATCGTATCTATATCCCTTTAACACCACAGTGTTACTAAGGATCATCACTTAGCATGGAGAAACATCAAAACATTTACTACACCTTATATTCCATAAACCCTATCAAATGGACCATTTTGAGCAGTATTTATCAAGTCAAGCATGTCTTGATTTAAAATCAATACTTACATCATCATTATCTCCATGCGTTTAAGCACTCTTTAAATCATCTATCTCAAATGATTATTAGTCATAGAGAAACCTCAAATAATAACCCTTCCTCAAGTCTCTATGACCTTGCAAACTCAACTTACCAACGGGTCACCCATCCTAAGATTTCCCTAGGTTGAGCATGCTTAGCTTTTATGTACCAGTGCTAAAACACAGATACCAGCATCCACAGCTGCGACCACCAATACCCCGTGACTGTCCTTATCTTGAGCGTCATGCCAACTGTCTCCGGCAGTCAAGATATTGTTATGGATTGCACATTGGCCTTGGACGTACCCACCTCTTCAGGTTTCACAACATCATTGGTCCGATATTACCCACTTGCTACCCTTTGAAGATTCACTAATCTCTTAGGGCTAGCTCACAAATTGGGAGGATACACTCCTTTGGGCTTTTCCTATCATTGTGTAATCAAAGACCATATCAGTCTACTATCCTATTAATAGAATCGCACTCTACCAAAACCACTTAGGCTTTTTCCAGAATCGCTTTAGGTTTTTCTAGAACCGCTTGGAGCTCTAATACCAAAATGCAACACCCTTACTTTATTTTGACTTGTAGTTGAATATTATTGTCTAGTTCGGTGGGCAAACAGGTATAGTATAAAAATACTGATAATATGTGCATGATTACAGAAAAATCCTCATAAGGGTTCATACATGATAATTACAATTAATGAAGCCGTACAAGGCTACTAGGGTGTCTAAACTCATCCCAATGAAACAGAGACATCCTCGCGTCTTCGTTCCACTACTGCAATCTTCTTGTGTAGTTCTCTTCTCTGATCTCTGCATACCTTCTACCTTCACCTATATGAACTGCTGGTAGGGGAAGGTGAGATTTGAGAGAATCTCAGTACGAAATGGATACTTTAATGCATTCACGGTAGTTGCTATGTGTATAAAATGTCAGCTTTAACTAGATGTATGCCCCATAATGACATTTTTGCATGCTCAATGTTTCATTCAACAAGACTATGGCCACATTATAAACAGAAACAGAGATTCATTATTCAAATATACTCTACAATATCAAGTAAAGCAGTCACATACATCACTTTACAAGCAAAGATATCAAATACATGCAAGTAAGGTAAGTCCCCCACCTTAAACCTTTTTCACCTCAAAACTCGTGCTTTGTAATGTATGCCAACCCCTCGGCCTCTCAACCCTGTCCTAAAATGTCAAATGTACAAAAATTAGGTTAAAACTCATTCTTGTACCATTTTAGGCACTTCTATAGTGTTTATAGCGGTCATATAAGCCAATTGCAAAAATTTACCAAAATGTACCTAGGACCCGACCCGGCCCTGACTTACCAGGTCCGACTGTACCTTTCCCAAAATTTTAACCTGAGCTATTCTAATAAATTTTCCCCCAAAGAATTCATTTCCAGATTTAGAATTACTAAATTCACTGTCAAAAGACCACAATACCCTTGGCAGCCCCCATTACAGGGTTTCAGGGGTGATTTCGTAATTATGTTTTTTTAGGCTTTTTTGAAAAAGTGATAAACTGTAACCCCACCTAATTTTTCCTCATAAACTCAATAGAATCATCAGAACATAAAAAATCCAGCCCTAACAACTCCAAACAGCACTAGCTGAAACCTAAAATTCTTAGAGAAATATTAGGGTTTTCCAATTCTGACTTTGCAAACTTGCTCCTTTCTACTCTTAACCACTTTATTAACTATGTAATTACGTTAAAACCTCCATTTAGACTCAATTTTGGCAACATAATAACTAGGCCACCTCATTTCCCAAATTTAAAATCAAAGCCAATTCGACAAAACTCTACTGATTAAACTATTCACAGCAACTAGAACAATTAATATTCGAAGGTTCGGAAGTTACCTTTTGCTTCCTCTGGCTTTTCTTTGACGCGCCCAAAAACCCTAGCCTCTTAGATAGCAACATTTGAACTTCACAAACCTTAAATTATATAGAGAAGAAGTTTAATAGAAGGGTTATACACGTTAGGAACAAATTTACCGAAAAACTCGACCTACCTTGTGAATTTCTTCTCCTTCTCTATCTAAAATCCTCTCAAATCTCTCTCTCTCTCTCTCTATTTTGTTGCCAAGAGCATCGGAAATGGCTGATGAAAGGAGGAGGAGGATGTTTTAATATTATGCTTATGTCAAAATTGCATAATTATGTAAATTCTTAAATTTTGGATTTAAGCAAATTCTGGCAAATTTTCTACCCAAACTTTGAAATATCATAACTAAATTTGTTGACATCGAATTGGAGTGATTCCAAAAGCTATAGCCTTTATTGAGTTTAGGTTTAAGGAAAAATATAGCCTTTATCAAAATGGAAGCTCACAATTCCCAGTAATTCCATATTTGGTTGCTTCTCCAAAAACTTTCCAGTTTCACTGGGTAAACTTCAAAAATACATAACTTTTTGTATACAACTCCAGAAATTACCCATGATCTATCAAATTAAAGCTTAGGATGTCTACTTCCATCCTATAAAATCTCATAATTTTTTAACATTTTTTTCTCCTTCAAATTCACATAACAATCTCGCTTTCTCGTAGGACATCTCACTAGTAGCACTATTCACATTCTTCAACATTCACCATTCCAATTTATTAAATGCCACAACCACTTATAAGTCATATTGGGGAGTAAAATTTAGGGTGTTATACTTTCTCAAATAATAAATATTTTTTAAAAAAATAAAAATTAGAAGTGCTACAACATGTATATTACTTATTAGCTTTTTTGTAGTAGTGAAAGTGTTTTTTATAAATAGGAACAAGCTCTCTTATCATAAGAAACTGGAGGCAGTATATGCATGTGTATAGTAGTGTGAGAGATATGGCTTCTTTCTCTTTTCAATTAAAAAAATCAATTTTTTCTGTAGATATATCAATAAATATAGCAAAGTTTATAATAAAATAATTCTTATAATTAAATCATAAAAAGTGCTACTCTTATTTTAATGCGAAAATATATCTAGTTATATTGTGAGTATTCTCAATTTATAACTACAACTAATTCAAAGTCAATGATTGGGGTAGGTTGAAGCATCTCCTTCGAGTTAATGTATTAGATAACATGGTAGGTATATAAATTAAAATTGCCACATTTTTTCATGTCTCACAACCTCACAACTAAGAAGGTCTTAAAATTGCCACTTGAATGCATATAATTTTCATATGTTTGGTAGTCTTAAGTGCTGCACTGGCAATTATTAAGTATCAGTTATCAAAAGTCACGATTTTAATCAAACTTGTGGTATGGACGTAGCGATGTAGAACCAACAAGAACTTGTCTTACAAAACCCATATATTATGAATTCATCAAGTAGTTAAGGAAGCAATTAAAAAAATAAATAAAGAGAATAAGAAGAAAAGAAGTGAACTTGATGTTGGAATAAATATAGAAATAATTCCTCAAATACATAATATATCAACTCTAAAATTAAGATGAACATCGAAAAACTTTATCAGTAGTACCTCTAACCATAACAACTCTGCGAACTATATCTCACAACCTGAGAACTCAAAAAGAGAAAATAAGATTAGAGGAAAATAACTCAGGATTCTTCTAAAAAGATGATGAGGCACAATGATGGTTTGGTAATAGCCATCACCTGTCAAGAAATCCTTAAAGATGGACCAAGTAAGTGTATTTCAACGTTACTACTCTAAGGCCCCGCCTACACTATTTATAGCCTATGATCAAGGCTTGTAAAAGCTTACAGGCCAAGTAGGTAACCCTAAGCCAAATTTCTATCCAAATCACGTGTGGGACATAATCAAGAGATATTTTATTTGAAATATATTAAACTAATAATATTTAAAACAATTAGATAATATCTAGAATATTAATTTGATCAAAATAATAAACTAGAATATCCTATATATGATCGATCAATAATTATACCTAGATACAATTTTGAATAAACAAAAGGATAAAATATTATCATTTTAATAAAATATCTAACATTTTCCCTGTCATTTGGTGAGTAAGGTTCACTTAAGCAATACTACAGGAATCATGGCGGTAAATCCTCTTTGATCTAGTATTACTTTCCATGCATCACAAGTAGTACCCTTACTTAGTGGGTCAAAAACTTAATGAATAAACCCATAATGTTTATTTGGTTCTAACTTAAATGTTTGCTAAAATCTCATAGTTTAGGTACCAATAATTAAGACAACAAATTTCAACTTGAATTTCATCACTTAAATAATGCCTCATCTAGATTACTAAATGTGATCTATCCCCGATGAGATATTTGATCCTTTTTATTCCTCTAAAAGCATGATCTTAATTAAAGGATCTATGCTTTATGTGTTTATGACCTATTGACTCTATGGTCATATAATGTAACGCCTTAGTTACATGATCATTTTGATAAGTCTTTCATAGTGAATCTGAACCACTAAGTGATATTTCTTAGTAAACAATTTCAAATCCTAACTCTAATGCAAGATTCAAACCTGTACTGGAAAGGGGTTTTCTGAATAACTTAAAACTTTTCAAAGATTATTCACCATGGTTCCCCACTCATTATGCCTCATCTTTCCTTCATTCTCTTTATCTTAATCAGAGTGATTATTTGCTCATTTTTATGTGTGGAAAGTTTCATAATTAATGGGCTTGTACTGTGCAATTACCTATTCCTAATTCAATTTCACGCTTGGATAATTAATTTGTTCGTCATGCAGGTTATAGAGTTAACCATTAAAAATTTATCAATTTACATAATGGACTAGTACGTGAATAATTCTTCTCTTCTTTATTGCAACTTCTTTTCTGGCATGGCGTCCTGCACTCCCTTTCTATGCTCAGCTACCTATATGGTTGGGTGAGGGAAAGTGAGATTCGAGAGAATCTCATTAGTAAACTTTACTAACTAGGTATACATGATTCAAGCTTAACGCATCACATGCTTGCTTACATAAATTCATACTAGCATAATGACATACTTGCATGCTCAATGCTTTACACATTACACCTATGGCTATAGCATAATAAAAATAGAGCTTCAATTATTCATATATGCTTCATACCATTCATCAAAGCAATTAAACACAGCAATGCATATGCATACTTATCAAGTAAATGCAAGTCAGAAAAGTCTTACTACCTTCTGTCTTCAAGTTCCCTTCTTGTACCTTTTCTTCCAACCATTGAAGTTTCTTCTTCTTTGTCACTCCACGGCCCTGATATATAACTACATTATTAGAGACATGACAATTGAGTATCTAATGGGCTATTTTAGCCTCTAGGACTTGACTCTATTATTAAATGCCATAATATCATTGGTCCACCTAATCTGCCATATTTTCACTCAACTTTGAAAAATTATAACTAAATTTAGAAAAATCCAATTGTAGTGGTTCAAAGCCCTATGTCACCCTCATTGAGTCTACTTTAATGGAAAAATATTAACCACTGCCAATTACAGAGCTAAATTTCCCAAAATCATCGAACAACACAACTGATCTAAAATATTTTCTAGATTCAATGCCAAATTTCAAAAATTCATACCTCAATCTACAAACCCAAATAACACATATTATATATCAAATTAAAGATTAGGTTCTCTACTTAAAATCTAAAAAATTTTAAGGTCATTGGATAAGATTTGATCAATCAAAAACTGACTTCCTCTAGAAAACGAAATCTGGCAGCACTTGAACAAAACTTCCAAAATCATCATAAATCATCATTTAACCATAAACACATGATTAAACCTTGAAAATACCCCTTGGTTGAAATAGGAACAGTACCCCACCCCTATAAAAACTCATCCAAACAATAAACCAATCGGTTCAAAATAAAGCTTAGGCTTACCTCTTCAAGTTTCTACAATCAGTTCGGTATTCTAGTGACACTCTAGCTAACTGAATGACACAAAACACCTCAGCTAAGAAATCTGAGACCATAGAATTGAAGCTTACAATGATTAGAAGAAGCTTTCTGAAGGACTTACCAGCCGATAACAGCGATTCGGGGTCGGAATCGGCTCCATTATTCAAGAAATGTCACTATTCCTCCTCCTTCTCTCTTCTTTCTATTTTGTGTGAAATTTTTCAGATTGTGCCTTCTCTCTTCATGCCTCACCAAAATATCGCATAAAGGGCAGCGAATGGTTGAGATTTGATCTTGCAATGTAATCTCATCTTGCTTGCTAAGTGTCATAAGATTAGAGCCTTAGGTTGTCATGTGTCCAAAATCAATTGGTCTTCTTTTTCTCTCTCCTAGGTGGCACATTTTTCTATTCACAGAGGGAAGACTGATGAATTCCCCTGACTCCCAGGTTTAGTGCTTGGAAAAGTTAATTGGGGGATCGAACCGGGGACCAGTGAATTCCTTAACTTCAGCGCCACATGCCACCGTCTTGGAATGACAACCAAAAAGGCAAGAAGGACACCTCCTGATGAGGGACAAATGTCACCTTCCATTTGTGCTAACCAAAAAGTTTGAATAGTATTTGTCATGATGATGTGTACTTTGATGACAAGTGTCATCTTCATAATCATCCAACACAAAAGTTGAGTCATCATTACTCATAATGACTTACTTTATTAAAGCTACTTTAATAAAGTTACTTTATTGGTGCTCACTCGAGACTCTACTCATGTTTTGCAAGGGAATGTGACACTTATATCAAGGCCCACCAAATAATGCCAGGTCAGAGTATGTGTGTAGACCCCACATTCCTCTACATACTGGTGTCTACTTTAAAAACGTAGGGCAACATTCATGCCCTGAAAATGGCATGTACACACCTACACTAGCCTACTTTGCCTAACTAATTAGTCCCTTACCTCATGACATAGTTGGTTAGCATCTTCTACCAACCCAATGACACTGTATATCTGTCCTATGCACATCTACACCGACACTTTGATCCTATTACCTAGGCATACTAGGCCCTCTGCCTGGTAGGGCTGGATCACATTGTCCCCTCGAGTCTTTCTATCTCTAATATTCTTAGGACTCTTCTCGAATTGCACTTAGTTATCTTCCTGATATAGGCATATCCTCAAATCTCTAGGCCTAAAATTTAGGATATTACCTATAACATTCTTAATTGGTTTCAATTAGTTTAATAATTCCAAGACCTTATGATGAAATTCCTTAATTGGCAATCTTGTAACTTGCCTCCAAGAACTACTAAGCCAAGCGATGTATGGTGGAACTAACCTATCAATGACTAATTAGCAATCTTATACCCTTTTATGATACAACTTTTCAGCAAGTACAAAGATGTATCAAAATGTTAACTTTCCTATAATTAACTCATCTTACAAAACTAAATAATCTAATTATTCTACTATATATAAAGCATGAAATTTGATGTACATTAGGTAATGTACAATATGACTTGTAGCTTTTCATTTATTATTCAAGCAAGAATATGCTTGACAATCCTCCTAAAATTCCTTTGCAATGGCATTGCCCATTTGTGTGCACATTAAGCCAGATAAAACCTTCAAAATTGAATTAGAAGGAACAAGATGATATTAGAGACATATAGACAGTCTAATCACATTCTCATAATAGATTTACTCACAACTACTATCATCCATGAATATTCAAATGTGTGTGATCGTAAGTTACTTATCATATTCTCAAATATGTTGAGAATAATCTCTTTATGTATTCTAAAAGAATATCACATCTAATCTAGTCATATATCACTTTTTTGAACAATAGTGACTTAGTAATTTGTAACACCTTAAGTCAAAATGCATAAGCTATAAATGAACCATAATTATATAGATGACTCAACTCCAACTAATCCAGTGATATAATAAAACTTATGATGTTCTCAACATGGTCCTATATGTAATCACATCATGACACCTTGAATATACTATTTTGATACTTGCTCATGACAAAACGAACTCCTAATTTTGCTGACTAAATTCTCTTTATTATTTATATGACCATCTCCACTAATTCACATGTATATCTCTTCTAATGTCCAAAATGGAAAGATGCCAATGACATCCTAAATCAAAATAGATATTTAACTACCATGAAGATATGGAAGGAATTATACATGAATATAGGAGGAAATACCTCACTAAATCAATTCCCTCTTCATAGAAAAAGTTATAGCAATCAACTTTATTTGTATTACATAATGTTGCAAAATAGCAACTTTACAAATAAACTTATGTTGTAACTTACCTTGCACCTATCATGAATTAATGCCTTCACAAGGAATTTACAACCACTCTCAATATTTTTGTTCTAGTCTAATTCCTAAACCATATCACATAGCCGCCATGAATTGCCAAATTTTAATCACCATTGGTCTCAACTCAATCTATTGATAGATTAAAGCTCAACAAGGTGAGTCCCATTTAAAACCAATGATCCACTAAAATTAGAGGTGGCAACCCTTTATATGTGATCATTCTCAATAAGTTTGATCACTCCCACAAATTTTGGCATTCTTACATAATCTGGCATTTAAATACTACACAAAACTGGAAAATAAAATGGATAGCTCACTTAAATTCCTAAGACCTTTATGCATTTTCACCAAAATATGCAATCTCAATCTCGCGAAATATTTTCCTTCCATGATTTCTTTTATAAGGCAATTTATGTTAGAGTATATTTTAAAAAAGGCTTCCAATCTTTGAGGTTTCAAGATGATCTAAACATGAATTTTGTTTTAATCTCATTTAAAATATACATAATTGTATTTAGTGTGTCCTTTAAGAGGAAAATGTATCATGCAAAATGTCTATTGACATTATGTTTCTTCTTGCAACAATTCTACTTATATTAGGTGAGTTCAAGTATGAGAAAACTTTATATATACACTAAGTTCTAGTCCAAGAAAGATGTATTTATCATGTCACTCATCTCTTCTAACTCATTTCACTATATTAATCTGTTTATTAGATTAACCACCTAATTTTGAATTATTTACTCCAAATTCATCAAATGACACTACTTAATTATAAAGCAAATAGCATTTGGGTATTGTGAAAGGTCAACTATAAGGAGAGATGAATTAATTTAACTAATTAGAATATAACCAATGGCAAGTGTATATCCATTACTGCCTCCAATCAAGCCTTTTAACTGTAAGCACATTATTCTCTATATGCCTAGTATTTTATGGCTTTGGAGCTGGTGGTGTAACATCCCAATTTTAAACACCAATATTCCCTTTATATAATGAGATATTTAGTGGAATAAAAATGGTGAATTATGGTGCACAGAAAGTGATAAAACAAAGTAACTAGTAGTCACACACAATTTGCAAAAGCCACAAAATGCTGGCAGTGAACTTCCTTACAAGGTAGTGAGATTGTCATGTGCTTTTGGATGAACAAATGGTGTCAATAAATGTGAAATTTTCCAAAATGAAAGTAGACATTCCAGGCTTTAATTTGATAGTCATATGAGTTATTTGGACATGTACACTAAGAGTTATGTATTTTTCCAGTTAGTCTAGTGAAACAGGTAAGATTCTATGATAGTGTCTAATAAATGATAATTCTGGGAATGATGTGCGAACAGTTGGCCAAGGAACATATTTGTTTTTAAAAATAGACTTATTAAGGGTCAAATAGCCTTTTGAACCACATCAATTGGACATCTATATATAAAGATATGAATTTTCAAAGTTTGACGAAAATTCTACCAACTTGTGCGACAATCACAAAATGTAAGGGTAAAATGGTAATTTGCCATATTAAGCAAGATGCAATTATTTTCCCCAATTTATTTACTCATTTTCATCCAAAAAGAGATATGAAGGGGGAAAATAATTTTTTGGTGAATAAATGTCCCTTTTGCACAATTTTTGGCATATGATCAAAGTAAAAAAAACAATGATGACAAAAGTCAAATTCTGCAACTCAAAAACAAACATATGAAGGACAAAATTTATGGTAATTCAAGGGCATATTTTGGCTAATTGGAAACTCATTTTCAGCCAAGTAATATAAAGGAAGGGAAAAGATGATAATCAAGTAAAAAGAGAATGTGTTTAAATAGCATTAAAATAACCTAAAGTAAGGCGGGTGGAGATGATATTTTATAAGCTTCTCTTTCCTATTTGAGCTCATATTTTTAACCAACACAAAACCAAAGAGGAAGAGAGAGAGCTAGATGAAGTTGAGAACAAGAGCAAGGAGGAGCAAAGCTTTAAGAAGGAAAAATTCAAGGTAAGTTGGCTTGGATTCAAGTGTTATTGACTTCTAATGCATGTAGATTCTCTCCCAACCTCTTCTCCTTGAAATCCATAGATAGCAAGTCAAACCAAGAGCATAGAGAGAGAGCGCAGTGGCACTTTTAGAGAGAGGATGTAGTGAAATCAAAAGGTAATCTCATAAATTTAATTCTCTTGTGCCATAAGTTATTGTTGTTGTTCATTTTGCCTTGGTTTTGATTGTTTTGTAAATTTGGGTTGATGAAAACCCTAGGGGAAGTGCTGCCAAAATTTCCTCTAATCATGTTTATTTAGTGTTTAAGTAGTTAATCATATGATAGAAGTGAAAAGGAAGAGTTTAAAGAAGTGGAATCAAGAAAACTCAATTTTTCCCTTTTCTTTTGAAATTTGTCCAGACACTGTTCATAGAGGGTTAGAGCTGGAATTAGGTATTTTTTATGATTCCTATGGATTCCTTGGGAAAAATTGTCTAGAAATACATGTGTTCATGATTTTTAGATGTTTGTATGCAAATCTGGAAATTATTAAAGTTGAAAGGAAATGTTGTTTGATTTGTTTCATTGGAGGCAGTGCTATTATGCAATGAATTTCGATAGTCAAACCTAGTCC
The DNA here is from genome assembly GCA_963242795.1 of Inga leiocalycina. Classification (NCBI taxonomy): domain Eukaryota; kingdom Viridiplantae; phylum Streptophyta; class Magnoliopsida; order Fabales; family Fabaceae; genus Inga; species Inga leiocalycina. Next base: position 36,073,264 of record OY725332.1, read on the forward strand.
AAATATTGTGAAAATTTACAAGATTAAAGTAAAGATGTAGAACTTTAATTTGATAGGTGGTACCTATTTTTGGACAAGTATATTAAAAGATATGAATTTTCAAAGTTGTGTCCTGTTTCTAAAAGAAAATCTACAATAGTGTTGAATTCGTGGATCCTATACTTTTGTGGTTGTAAATAGTAGTGGTTCAAATTTTTCTTATATAAAGGACTTAAAGAGATTTTCATAGAACTTTGAAGCACTCAATTATGATTTTTGTAGATTAAGTTTTGATTTTTGAAATATGAGCCAAGAAACAGAGTATTTCTGGGCCGCGACCCAAATGTTTCTAACCTTTCTTGGTCGTTGCCAAAGGATTTCTTGGCCTGAGCTGGAACCAAAGTTTAGGACGGACCAAGGAACCGAAAAAGGTTGGTGTAAGGTTAAGCCAAGGTTGAATAGTCATTTGGCCTTGGCTAGTGTGCACACAATATTCTATCATTTTACATTATATGGTGTATGACATATTTATTTTCACATTTTGTAGGTCCAAAATGCATGTTGCTACTAAGATTCGTTCAAACTCACCCTTTTTCAACAATACAAATATTACAATTGGAGCTAGCGGCTCAAGGGGCAAGGCAGCGGTTACCAGTGAATAGGGACTTGGTACAGGCAGAAGATGATGTTAGTTATTTAAAATTGTACTTTGGTTCTTTTTGAACACTTTGTATATATTTTTAAACCCTATGGGGAATTTCTTATATTGTAAATAAGTACTTAATGTCAGTATGTTTCTGTTATTTTAGTATGCCTTATGGAACTACGCGCTTAATACTTTGCAAATATCAAAATATTAAGGGGTTTGACTGGTGGCTTGGTAGGCCTAATTTAGAATCTTATTCATTTCCAAGTATGAGTAAAACTTATATATGCACATTTTAAATGAATACATAATATTCATGTATGTGCTCATGAAAGGGAATAATGGCTCATAAGATAATAAACTAAGAATCTCTTTCACCAAAATTAATAGAGGCATCATACCCTATTATGGAGAACCACCTTATAGTTATCAAAATAATGTAATAACAATTATGAGAGTTTCTAATTCATCCTTTAGCCTATAAGCAACACTTGACTTTGCTCTATCCATATATACCCGTGATGACCGGCTCTTAATTGAGATTAATTTAATAAGCCAATTACATCTTGTAATATCCCAAATTTTAGGATTAGAGGCTTGGGAATAAACCTAAATTGAGTGGACTAGTAAGCCCTGGTTTAGCAAGTGTCCCAGGAATACATAAGAAACAATATGGCTTATAGAAATCACACTCATAATAGAATATGAATTTCGGTGCGAATTAGCCGAAAGAAAATGCCCAATTCCTTTTGATATGCCAGAATGACATAAAACCTAACCTAGATCCAAAGGAAAAGGGAAATGGTGTCTAGAAAGAAGTAAGAAAGATAATTAAAAGAACTAATAGCACAAGAAATAATATTGCCATAATTAAGGGCAAAAGTCACATTTGCCACTTGATCTTAAGGTTAAGATTGGAAGACAAAATGAAAAGCTAGGATTTGATCTTGAAAACCAAGAGTAATGATAAAGGAACAAAAGAATTTAATTCCCTCCCCTTAAGTCATAAAAAATGTCTAACATGGGGCAAAGAAGGAAGAGAAAAGTTTGGTCAAAGTTTCAACACTTTTGGAAGAAGACTTTGGTTCAACTTGAGCATATACACCTATAGCCATTTGGTCATATTCTTCCTTCCTTTTTTAATGAAAAATTTTGGTCAAGACTTCAAAAATGGCAGGAAGAGAATATTCAATTAAACCATATCCATTGACAAGTCAAAAAATAAGGAAAGTAAAAGGAAAGAAAGCAAGAAGAACAAGTCAACAAGTCTCAAACTTTTTCCAAGTTGAAAAGTTGAACAAAAAGCAATAATCTAAGAGTGAATTGATGGCCAAAAAGATAAAAATAAGAAGAAAAATAAAAAGAAAGAAAAAGAGAAGCCATTGAAGAACAAGACGCAAGGTAAGGCTTTTAGCTTGATTTTTCACCTTCCAAATCACCTTTGCTATTAAGGTCTTCATAAATATTGTTCCACTCACCAAGTGTTTCATTTTTATGGTTTTTTTCCTCAAGGAGAGGTATTTTGGTGCTACCAAGAGGAGGCAAAGGTGGAAAAACAAAGAACAAGCCACAGAAAGTGAAAGATGTAAGCTTTGATTTGAGCTTAGCATCTTGTGATTTGGTTGAGTATTTTTTATTCTTTATTGCTCCCTAGTTTTTTATTATAAAGGGAAACTAGGGTTTTCATGATACCTAGATCATATACATATGGTTATATGATGTTTAAGAAGCATATAAAACTAACTTGATGGTTAAAATTGCATTTTAGTTGGAGGTGGTTTTAAGGGTCTATCCGGCTAGACATGGTAGGAAGGGAAGGAGTATGATGTCGGTGTTTTTGAGGCTTCCATTGTGTTCTACATGAAAAACTATATGGGAATAGGTCCTGACTACGAATTTTAATCAGTAGGAATGAAAAACCAAAATTTGGATTTAGAGTAGTTGTGGTTAGTTGTTGCTAGTCTGAACCAGATTGCTTGTGGGATGAATTTGATTAGTCAAATGTCATTTGATGGCTGTGATAGTTTTCAGAATAATTATAGACATTATTATAAGCTTTAATTTGATATATAATATGTTCAATTTGGGTCTGTACTTTGGGAGATATTAATTGTTAAAGTTTGAGGTTTAAAACTGGATTAGATTCTGAAACAGTCTGGCAATTCTTGGAATTCTATATTTTGTGGTTACAAGTAGTAGTGGGCAATATTTTTCCTTTTCAGAAGACTTAGAGAGCTTTAAATATGACTTCTAACCACTTAATTTGGAATCTTGTAGATTAGGTTATGATTTTTTAAATTTGACTTACCAAAACTAGCAAATTAGGTTTGACTTGTGAATTTATAGAATTTGACTTAAGTTAAGATAAGAGGGATCATAGGAAATGTCACGCCCTTATCTTATTTTCACCTTTATTTCATAGTAATAGCGAAAAATGATACATGATATGGCAGGCAATACAGGAATAGCATAAATATACCAATAATATGTGCATGATTACATAAATTCCCCATAGGGGTTCGTACATGATAATTATAATCAATGTAGCCGCATAGAGCTACTTAGGTGTCTAAATCCATCCCAATGAAACGCAGACACCTTCCTGCCTTTATTCCACCATGGCATTGCCCTCATACTATTCTCTTCTTTATTCTCAGCATACCTTATGTCTTCACCTATCTAAATTGTTGGTAGGGGAGGGTAAGATTTGAGAGAATCTCAGTAGGAAACAGGTACCATATGCATACATGATAGATGCTATGTGTATGACATGTTAGCCTTAAGTAGGTGCATGCCCCATAATGACATTTCTGCATGCTCAATGTTTCATATAACATAACTATGGCCACAGTATAAACAGAAACAAAGCTTCATTATTCATATATGCTCTACACAATCAAGTAAGGCAATCACATACATCACTACATAAGCAGAGATATCAAATACATGCAAATCAGGTAAGTTCCCTACCTTAACACTTTTGTGCCTCAAAATGTGTGCCTCGTAAAACATGCCAACAACGAGGCTTTCAACTTGGCCCTATAATATCAAATGTACAAGAATTAGGTTAATGTACTACTTTAAACTTATTGCATTAGTTCTATTTTGGGCTATTTAGACAACCATTGGCAGTTCAAACAAGTGCCCACAAGATTGGAAAAGTTAAACCAATCAAAAAGGTGAAAATGCTAAAATAGGGGTTTTGGCTGCAGCCAAAAGTCCTTGGCTATGGCAAAAAATAGTTCAAAAGGTTTCTGGTTGGGGCCAAGAAGCTGTCCTATTTTTTGGCTGAATTTTCAAAAATCATAACTAATTCCAAAAAATAAAAATAGGGTGATTCTAAGTTATATGGAAATCTCTTTAAGTCCTCTACATAGGAAAAATAGGAACCACCACTATCTGCAACCACAAAATTCTAGAATGTCACAAATTCCCTTGTTGTTTCATAATTAAGTGCATAAACAGGGAACCACTTTGAAAATTCATAACTTTCAATCCACAAGTTGAAAGTTCTTATAATACCTATCAAATTAAAGCTCAAGATGTCTCATTTAATCTTGGAAAGTTTCATTACATTTGAACTTGGTTTGGCTAATGAAATGTATGGCACAGTAACACTACCTCACAGGAAATAACCAAACAGTATGCATTTCACTTCAATAGTTTCCTTATTTGTGTACAAATTTCTAAAAAACATGAACAATTATATTCCCACACAATTTTCCCTTATAAATCCAATGAAATCATCAAAATTTCAAAATTCCAACTCTACTGTAAGTGAACAGTAGCTGGACGAATTTAGGGTTTATAAGAAAAAAATGTGTTTCCTTAATTTCTCTTGTTTAATCACTTCCATTCTACTTCTAATCACATGATTAGCTATTTAAACATTAAATGAACATGATTTGTAGAATTTTGGACAGCATAACCTTTCTATAGTTCATCATCCCAAAATCACAAAACAATCCAAATCAAAACCAAACTCAACAACAATAACCACAACAATAACATATAACTCAAGAGAGTCCAAGTTTTAGAGGTTACCTTTTGATTGTTCACTTTCTCTTTGTAGAAACTTACTGTTCACTCTATCTTCCCTTGAGATTTTATTTTCCTACACATGATTTTTAAGAAGGAAAAGAGCTTAGGAGAGGTTCTACATAGATTAGGAGGCTTAAACATAAGAATTTCACTAACTTACCTTGGATTTTTGCCTCATTGACCTTCCTCCTCTTCTCTTGCACTTGATATTTCTTGGAGCTCTCTCTCTCTCTCTCTCTCTCTCTATTTACCTTTGGCTGAATGACAATGAAAGGAATGAAAGTGCAAATGAAACTTTTCATCATATCTCTATACTTTAGGAAATAATATTTTAATGGGTTTATGACATCTAATGTGTACTTGACTTTATCCCTTGCTAATGGTGTCATAAACCTTCAATTTAGATAGAACTAATCTTCCCCCCATTTTGTGAGCCCAAAAATGTCCTAAGGCCCTTCATTCATACAACTTTAGGCTTCAATTCCATTAGCTTAACTACATGTACATAGTAATCATATTTTAATCCAATTCCACATATGCTCATATTCTAACAATTATAATTTAATCTCTTGCCTTAAGATGTTGACACTTGACATAATTTAGAATTCAATTAATTATTTCCGTCCTATTTCCTTTATCTGGACAAAAATTATGAAGGAAAAAAGGGAAACACTAACTATTCCAACATTTTTTCCAAATTCTCCTTTCTTTGGCCAAAATTCACCATTCTATTGCATTGAATATTTCCAATAATTATAATGCATTTTGGTGAATAAAATTTAGGGTGTTATAGGAAATAGAGATAGCCTAGGGAGCTATGGGGTCACATTGGACACCCAAGTCCTAGTAGCCAAGAGACACATAACGTGTCTTAGAATAGACACTGTGTGACACTGTGTGCTACAATACAAGAGTCTTATAGATACTCGACATAACTAAATCAAGGACAAGGTTAAATACGGATCAAAAGCAGTATATAGTTTATTATACTGATAACTCTAAACTGAATAATGACCCAATCTTTCTCAACTCTATATTATAGCCCCAGATAGCTATTCGGGATCTAAGACCTGCTCGATTTTAGAGAAATAGTTGGACACCCTTTAGGGAAAGCGACCACATAGTAACTCTTTCTTTCATATGTTATGAGATACGTTGCATGTTTATAGTTTCATTATGAGTTTTGGAAGCATTCACAATTTACTAGGTGGTCGCCCGAGGCCTATTGCTTGGGTGGATGCTTGGGCCATGAAAATTACTGTTATGTAGGAGGGGAATCCAGGGGCGTATTGCATGGGTGAACACTCAGGGCCATGTGATTTATATACCTAGTGCTATGATAATGTGATATGTTGTATGATTGTTTTGAATGCTGATTGCTATTTCTATCTTATATGATGACTGTGTGGCATGCTCTGTGTTTTTGTACATATGTGAATGAATGCCTATTACTACTGAGATTCTTTTAAATCTCACTCTTTTCCTATAACAACTACAGCATAGGCTGGCAGCTCAAGGGGCAAGAAGGTAAACCCGGACAACTAGAGCACAAATTTGACAAATTTTATTTTTTGTTCGTTATCTATTTTGGTACTGTATATGATGTATATAACTTGGTAGACATAACAATAGTACAATGGTAGGACCAACAATAACTAATGCTTATGTAACCTAGTTGAATAACGCTTCCATAAGGTAATGGATCATTAACCAATCTTTGAAATGTAACACTTAAGTAGAGAAATGCTCGCATACTCTGATGAAAAGAATTAAGAGACAATGAGACTTAGTGAAGTAATGAACCTTTGCAAAAATGTTTTAAAAATTTTTAATTTCTTATGAAAAACCCATAGAGACCCGGGTTCATGTCTGGCGTTTGAAGTTGGGATTGGTAAATGTTTTTGAAAGTTTGTCTATTCCAAGACTAACTCCTAGTTTAACGGTTCGATTCACTACACTTTCGCACTCATCCGGGCATATAAAGAATCAGGTATTACACATCTCATAATGTTATTGCACCTTTTATGCCAGTATCTTTAAGTACTAGAACTTTCTTGATGCTAATTTTATCATAATTGAAGGAGTAATATTTATCTCCTTATAGGCTCAACAATTATCTCCAACAAATTCTAGTAAACTAAACAATTAAATACATAACAATCATATGCTAAAAAGTCAAAATAAAAAAGTTAATCATGCTTACAAAATAAATATAAGAGGCAAGAGAAAAAATCATCACAAATAGGCGTATGTTCACCAATAAAAATCATACAATTATAAATTCATATCACTAAGGTCTACTTGTAGATAAAGACAATAGCATAGAATGAATTTATCTTGAATTGACGAATCTAAAATGTAGTTATATCTCCTAATACCTATGGGCTACTTAGAAAATAAAATGTCATTCTATTCCTCCCTAATTAAATATGCAATTATAATTATCTACTAGAAGGAAAAGATTAATTATAACCGTTTATTTAATTACAATTGATATTCTATAATATCATATGTAATTAAAAATATGCACACAACAAAATTGAGGATGATGTTGCTACTTCCAGGAAACAAACATGCTAATCATGAATATCATGTGCAATTTAAACATAAATATGCACCAATAACCTAATGAGAATTTAAAAAATTAATTTAATCAATAAGAGTGACTAAATAACTAAAGTTCTCCCACTTTGATTAAATCAATTAATCATTGATTGGAGATGAAGTTTTAAAATCCATAAGCAATTATTTACACATCCAACATTAAGGATGTTGTGGCCACTCCCCAAGATGCTTGTTAATCACAAATATCTATAATGTTTATTTTAATTCCAAATATGCATAAATCTTTAATAAGAATTCAATTGATTGATTTAATCAACAAATTGTGACTAAATAATCATCATAGATTAATTCTCCTACTATTTTGTGTATCCAAATTAAATCTAATATACCACGATGCAAGTGGCTACCAAGTGGGTCATGGCACACTACTTATCCTTAGGTAGTGTGTTCAATCCCTTAGGGAGCCGTATTCTTCGTGGTTGGATAAATCCCCAACCACCTATGTGGTGCAGAGGAGGGGACAATTCCTGTCGGGGGCCTATGTTGCCACCTGTGAGGGACCGCCTAGTTGCCAGTGTGGGGCCGTTATAGTTAGCCATAATAGCTAGCCCAATTTGCGTCTTATTAATGAAATACAATATTTCATCTGTACCCAGGATGACGTCATTTTTAGGCATCTTCTCAACCTAACTACACCCTATAACCCAACTCGTCTCCTTACGTCTGACCCACTTGCAACCCATTTCTAGTCACTGGACCTACAGATGCAGGTAGCCTTTTTTCTGCCAACCCCAGGACTCTCTCTCGACAGCTTTAGGCAACCATTCGAGTGGTAAAATCACCACAATGATTTATAGACATAATATTCATAACAATTTGGTAAATATATAGGAAGATTCATTAAAGATTCAACAATTCAAAACACATATAGAGATTCATTGGAACTGTAATGGTAGCCATGTAGGAATAAGGGCGAACTCATAAACTAAAAATATATTCAAGACTAATCTTAAAATCCCAAATTGACATTAACATGCTTTAAGATTGATCAATATGTATGTTATAATATTTTGAAAATAAACTTTAAGGGAAGAATAGGCTCTAATCGATTGCACAGATCAAAACTGATTAAACATGTATGGAGATAAGCATCAAACTCTCAAATATATCAAAAACAAGGTATCAATATCATTGAAACAAAAATTGAACAAGAGCAATTAGAACAAAAAACACCACTGACTGAATATAACCGAAAGTCTCAAAGGATTAAAAGTAAAAAATTCACAAATATCAAGCAATTCATTAAGACAGAATAATAGCCATACGATACTAGGCAAAGGAGAATGGGCTCTGATGCCACATGTCGGAATAAATATAGAAAAAATTTCGTAAATACATAATATAGGAACTCTGAAATTAAGAGTAACAGCAGAAGACTTTATTATAGTATCTCTAGCCATAGTTGTTGAGATTGGCTAGCACAGCAGAAGAATTTTTAAATTTTACCAATCCCAATTATAGATCAATCAACGGCGTTTAAATCGAGTTAGAAAGAATCATACCTTTTATGATTTGCCCTTCTCAATCTCTAGGAGCCAACACCTCAGATCGACTCCCTCTATTGGTATCCACATAAATGCAACTCCAACATGGACTGCGTGCTATCACCTCCAACATCTGCTAGGGTTTCCTTGAGGCTCTGAATTCTTTTCCGTACATGAGTTTTTCTGCTCCATCATTTTTATAACCCATGAGGGCTATATTAGAATTTCAAAATTAATCTTGATTAATTTCAAAATTAATTAACCCTTAATTATCTTGATGAGATAATCAAATAAATTTGGTTTAATTAAATCTATGCAACAGTTTTAATTTAACCTATTTATTTAATCCGAATAAAGAGCCAATAGATTTAATTTATCTTTATAAATTAAATCTAAGATATTATATCTCAATTATGTTAGTTATTAAATTTAATTTATCTAACTAAATTTAAAAACTAATATAATATAATAATATTATCATATATATGCACATATATATATATATATGTATTTCAAAAATACATATATATATACACATATAATATTATTAATTTTTCTTTCCTTGAATTTTATCCACCCTAGATTAAACATTGTACTCATTGAATCTTAGACACATCTTAAATTCAATGAACCTGGACATTATAGCTCGTGTTGGGCCATACTTGTGTGCGACCCTATAGGCCCATACAAAGTTGGCAGTAGCCCAATAGCTATACTAACCCACAAGTCGTAAGCAGCCTCTAGCAGGATATTACAATTACCCAATTTCATATAAGGATCGATAAACCGATGCAACTTGTCATACAAGCTTGTCATGTCCCTTTTGTCACATGATATTTCGGCCAAGGATGAGGCAAGATAATGTCATCCTCCTATTCCTGACCATTACTTTCCCGATTCCTAAGTAGTCTAACAATAGAAATAGAAACTCCATTCCATCGTAGTATGGACATGCATTTCTCAAACTCACTCATTAAGGGGCCTAATAATGTCTCTCTACTAATTTAAGGGACAAATTCCATCTTGACCATTCATATTCCTCTACATGAAAAACCACTAAACCCGATCGTAGCCATTATCAAAACTTGATCAAATGTGACTTTTGACTAGTTCAAAGCTTAGCAACTCTTATGTAGGAATCCATGATGACTTCAGCTCGAAGGGCATAGTGACGTGGTTATATATGAGACAAGCTTGTGACTTAATCCATGTAGCTTTCTTATAGCGGGTTGGTCCAGCACCTTATACTCTTATAAGTGCCTAAGACTTTGATTTGCATCTCCATGTCTTATCAAAGTCATATTGGTCTTATTTCATCTCCACTCCCGTATAGATGACCGACCAGGGATATTTAGGACAATCTTTATGATTTATCCATTGATACAATCACCACAGCGAATGTGAGAATAATATAATAACATAATGGCAAAATTCATTAAATTAATAATGTTCAAAGTACAATTATTGGCACCTAAAGCACAATTTTCAACATCCTCCCACTGTACTAGGTACAATCATTAATTTGCCTAATTCTCATTGTCCTAACATGACGCTCATGATTTGCCTGTGCAAGCAGCTCGGTAAAGGGATAAGCAACATTGTCTTCTCTTGCTACTTTGCATATTTTAATGTCCCCTCTATCACTGATTTCTCTAATGAGATGAATTCGCTTGCAAATATTCTTGGTCCTTTGATATGACCTAGGCTTCTTGGCCTGTACAATAGCACCACTATTGTCATAGAACAATTCTATTGGATTTGAGATGGTAGGTACCACCTCTAGTTCAGTAATAAACTTTCTTATCCAAATGGATTCCTTAGTTGCATCTGATGCTGCTATATACTCAGCTTCTATTGCAGAATCTGCTACAGTGCTCTGCCTAGTTTACTGCTCCACCATACAGGAGGAATATGTATCCAGATTGCAATTTAAGGTCATCTTGGATTTGAGACATTGGCATGTCAACCCTTTTTGAATCCTGTATACTGAACCTATATAGTATTTTGTCTATGTATGTGCACTAACTTAGGCCTATTAGCATCCTACATCTATCTATATAGATCCTAATCCCCAGGATGTATATGACTTCACCTGAGTCTTTCATTGAGAAAGACTTTCCTAACCAAGTCTTGATACTCTATAAGGTAGGAATGTCATTCCTAACGAGAAAGATGTCATCTACATAAAGTACTAGAAATACAATTATGCTCCCACTAACCTTCTTGTAAACAAAAGGTTCATTGATGTCTCAAATGAATCCAAACTCTTTGACTATTTCATCAAAATGATGATTCCAACTCTGAGATGCTTGCTTTAATCCATAAATGGAACTTTGAAGCTTACACACTTTACCAGAGTCCTCTGAACACATAAAGCCTTCAAGTCGTGTCATGTACACATCCTCATGCAGCTTCTATTAAGGAAGGTGGTTTTGATGTAAATCAGCCATATTTTATAAATATAATATGATGCGATGGCAAGAAGAATTCTAATTGATATGGCCATTGCAACAAGGGAAAAGCTTTCATCATAGTCTATACCATGAGTTTGAGTGAATCTGTTTGTAACCAGTCATGCCTTAAAGACAGTTACATTACCATCTATGTCAATTTTCTCCTTGAAAACCCATTTGCACCTGATAGTTTTTACACTTTTAGGTGGATCAACTAAGGTCCATACCTGATTGTCATACATGGATTGCATTTCCGACTTCATGGCATTCAACAATTACTCAGAGTTTGGTCCTACTATGGCTTCTCGATAAGTGGTTTGTTCATTATGCTTAATGAGTAACACATCATGGTTTTCAGTAATCAGAAATCCATGTCTCTGAGGATGATGCCATATCATATTAGATCTATGTAGACCTTGTATTACTTAAGGAGGCTCAGCAACTTGTTGTAAGTCTTCTCTGTTTTCCATGTGTGGTTCTGTGCTATCTTGTGACTCTCAAACACCTTGAAGATGTACCTTGCTCCAACTGGTTCTTTTAGATAAACGCTCTTTTGAGAAACTTACCATTTTGAATAACAAACACTTTCTTATCAGTGGGATTATAGACATAGCATCCCTTTGTTCCCTTAGGATACCCCACGAAAAGGTACTTTAAGGATCAATGCGCTAATTTATCTAAGGCTCGTTGCTTAAGATATACCTCACATCGTCAAATCTTGAGAAAAGATAAAATGGGTTTCTTTCCAGTTCATATCTCATATGTTGTCTTTTTCAATTAGCTAGATGGAAGACGATTTAGTGTGAATGCAGCTGTCTCTAAGGCATAGCCCTAAAAAGATGGTGGACGATCTATTTGACTCATCATAATCGAACCATATCTAATAGTGTTTGATTTATTCATTCAGAAATGTCATTCCATTATGGTATTCCTGGAGAAGTCAATTTTAAGATTGTCTCACAACTCCTAAGATGGTCAATCAACTCTTAGCTCAAATATTCACCACCTCGATCAAATTGAAGCACTTTAATCGTCTTGGTAAGTTGGTTTTGTACTTTATTTTGGAATATTTTGAACATTTCAAAAGATTCACATTTATATTTCATTAGATAGATATATCCATATCTATTAAAGTCATCTATAAATGTGATGAAGTACATATAACCTCCTCTTGTAGCTGTATTTAGTAGTCCACATACATCTATATGTATGAGGCCCAATAAATCAGTGGCCCTCTTACTGAGCTCAGTAAAAGGTGCCTTTGTCATCTTTCCTAATAAGCAAGATTCACATGTATCATATGATTCAAAATCAAATGAGTTAAGAAATCCATCTTGATGGAGTTTAAAAATGTGTTTCTCATTTATATGGCCTACACGATAATGCTAAAGGGATTTCGGATGCAAATCATTTGATTTTATCCTTTCTGTAGTTACGTTACAGATATTTCTACTATTAGGATGTTCCAGATTAAATATATAATGACCAACATGCAAGTCCCCATCAGCATAGAAAATGTCATTACAACAAATAGAACATTTACTATTCCTAATAATGGAAGTATAACCTTCCTTATCCAAATAAGAAAGAGAAATAATGTTACTACTCAAAGCAAGAACATAATAGCAATTGCTTAAACTAACAAAAGCCGACTGGGCAGAACAAATTTATAAGTTCCTACAGCTAAAGCAGCAACTCTTGCTTTGTTTCCAACTCGTAGGTCTACTTTACCCTTCGTCAGCTTTCTACTATCCTTAAGACCCTGCACATTTGTGCAAATGTGAAAACCAAATGTAGTATCTAATACCCATATAGAGAAGGTAGAAAAATGAATGTCTATAACCTAAACACCTGAAGAGATAGCCCCACTATCCTTCTTATTCTTTTCCAGATCTTCGAGGTAGAGTTTGAAATTCCTCTTCCAATGACTTGGTTTATTGTAGAAGGAGCATACTTTTTCCTTTGGAGGCTTTGCCTTCTTGGGTGCAAGCTTGGTTTCAAGCTTGATTGACTCTTTGGACTTACCACCAAAGCCATTATCCTTCCATTTGCCTTTCCCTTCCCTTTTCATACCCTTTCCTTGCCTTGCCTATTGCTGTAACATTTCCTTGAGATAGACAACCATCTCATAAGCCTCTATTAATTTTGGATCTCTTTGGAGCTCTGGAACCATAGTAGCAAGCATCAAGTAACCTACATCTATAGAGTCATCCTTATGCTTTTTGTAAGCATCTTTCTAAGCTCTTAGAGCATTGGCTGCAAGCTCCTCAAGAATGGGTTGATCTAGGACATAAGCTTTTCTTTCATACTTATTCTCAAGTTCCTGACCTAGTCAAGAAAGTTTGTCCCCTTGAGTTTATCCTTCTCAAGGATCGATTACAACGATATTGTAGCAATATTACTAGTCGACATCATTCTACAAGTAAAATATGCAAAGTTAGTTAGTAATCTCCCACTAAATTAACAACCCTTAATATAATCATTAGTGGTCTAAGATCCATATTTGCTTAAACTTAAATCCTATAAACATCTAAGAGCTGCTCGCTTTCACTGTATGTTCATATAGGAAAGGGTGAGATTCCCAAGAACTTCAGTAGTAACCATATTCATTCATAACATATACATGTTCATAAAGCATGCTAAATAAACCATAATACAATAGCAATCATCACGTACAGCATTCAAAGATCAAGATGCAGCAATCACAACATTCACGAAACACAATATCGTAACTCTTGGTAGAACAAGTCTTACGGCCCAAGGCCTCTACCCCATGCAAGATACATATCGGGTCTTACCGCCATTAGGTCTTATAGCCCAGGGTTACTGCCCCATGTAAACTTGCACATCAGGTTCTACAACCTCAGCCTACTACCTGACATAACTCTGAAAGCATATCTCAGGACACACTAGCCCAATCATTATAATCATACATTTGATGGTAAAAACATACATGTAGGACAATATGTAATATATGAGAGAAAGAGTTACTACCTAAATGCTTTTCATGGCTTTACCTATATCAGTAAACTTCTTTAGGCTCAGGCAAATATTGAATCCAGGGCAAATGTTGAATCCTAACATTTACGAAGATAGGTCATTACTTGATCCAATACCATTAGCATAATGATAATTATGTTATTTTTGACCTATCCTGATCTTTACTCTTTACTTAAATTATTGGTTATCTTTAGTACTCTCGTGCTATATCTATTGTATTCCTAATCTAGGACATAGTATATGTCTTCTTTCTTTATGGATTGGGTATTTATGGTTGTCACATAAGCCTCTCAAAAAGGTATCTAATCCTCATGATCTTATTAAACCCAATTCCCTCCAAAAGCTACAAACCCGAATGTCACATCCCACAATCACGCTACCCTCTAAGCATAGAGATGTGTGGTAGTGGACTCAATTGGAATATCCCTGTAGCCCCCCGATAGTGGGTTTGTTTCACCTTCCCAACCCTCAAACACACGACCTGGGGCTATAAGTAGCTAGCTCAATAGTACCAACTCTTATATGGCATACGACTTATAGCCCCAGGTCGTGTGTTCGAGGGTTGGGAAGGTGAAAGAAACCTGCTATTAGGGGGCCATGATGATAGTCCGATTGAGTCTGCTGCCACAAAACTCCATGTTTAAAGGGTAGCATGATTATGGGGTATGACACCGAAGGTCTACCCTAATATGCCAGATTCATCAAGCAACTTTGCAAATTCATAACTTAAGCTAGAAAACATCAAATGAGGTGGTTACAGTCCTACATGAAGCTCTTTAAGTCCTCTATAAAGGAAAAATATTAACCACAGTTAATCGAGGGAGCTAAGATTCTAAAATCCATAACCAACATATCTACCTCATAATTCATTCCAAATTTGATACATAAACTTTAACAAATCATAACTTACATGATCATGATATTTAGATGATAATATTGACCTGTAAAATATCATGATCATTGGATAAGTTTTGATCATCCAAATTTGAACCTCAAGCAATTTGACTTCATGGAAAAAAATCTGGCAACACTAACCTTAAACAACTCTTGACTCCAAATTGAGTGCATTTAATCCAATCCATTTAAAATCATAACCACAAGCTATTCCTACATAATTTTGTGTGTAGAATCCATTTCAAAATCTAAATTTGGGCTAGGGCTGAAATATTAGAGTTTTAGGCCAAAAATTACATTTTCAATTCCAATGCTTCTAAAGTCAAACTCTTACCTTTATCCTACACAATTTTGTTTTAAACTAGTTGGAAACCTAAAAATCATCAAAATCACAATCCTTCCTAGTGCCCTGGTCTGGCCAAAACATAAACCTAGGTCACCACAAAGTGATTTTGCAATCTCAATCCACAAGACTTGTCAAATCTCGTTCCTACCATACTCATACCTTATTTAACATCATGTTTATTAAGACCAACAAAACCTTGGCCAAAAGTTTATGTCAACACAATATCTTCATGAAAGCTTAACAAACCTCAAGATATTATACTCAAATCATAGCTTACGCTTACCTCTACACAGTACTATATGTAATACCCTGAATTTTGAGACTCGAGGCTAGAGTATTAGTCTGAAATAAGTTGATTGCTAAGCCCCAGTTTAGCAAGATTCCAAATTATAATTAAGGGTTAATGACTCAAAAAGTAGAGGTGATTATTGATAGATAACCCTTTTAGAGAATATGGTATGGATTGTAGTCGCTTGTGTTATGAGCAATACCGAAACCCTGTATTTGAGTTCAATTATGGATTAACATCTAAATTGAATGAAAATAAAAGGGAGGGCGTATGTATGGTGTGAATAAATGAGAAAATGTAATTGGTGGTGATTCAGTATGAATTACCGTAATCAGGGGCAAAACGGTAAAGTTACCGACCAATTGATCAGTTACCGAAGAAGAAGCTCATTGGTAACTCAAAGATCAATGGTTGAGATTGATTATGATAGTTCAAAAGGGGTGGAATCCTGTGTGAGTGTGCCTATATGAACTCATGGTTGGTGGAGTAAGAGGGTGACACTTGGCACAATTTGAACCCTTGGATCTTAGGTCAAGATTTCAAACATTCCCTTTCTCCTCTCCTCTCTACTTGGTCAGTTTTGGCATCCCAAAAACTGATCCTCTACTTCATCATCTTCATCTTCATCTCTCTCTCTCTCTTGTTCTCCATTTTTGCTTAGCTCAAAGTGGAAAGAGAAAGAAGAAATTCAAGGTATGGTGCTTTAATTGGCCTCTAATGGCTAAATCCTCTTCATTAATCTTGATCATGTTGATGAGAGCTTCATCTCTATGATTTTATATTTTTAAAAAGAGGTGCTTGATGGCTTGAGGAAATTTGGAAAGATGAAGAATCAATGATTTGGCCTTGGGAAGAGGAAGAGATGAGAATTTGAAACCTTTTGATCAAAGTTTGGTGAGTTTTGGTTGAGTATTGTGATTTGTAGAATTTGCCCTGATTTTGTGATGAATTTCGTGTGGTATGAAATTGGAGAATTGGATTGTGTTTTGTGTGGCAAATGATGTCAAGTTGTGCTTTAATGTCATTTGATTTAGTTTTGGATGTGAAATTGGAAGTGGTGGAATGTTGTGGATTGAATTGTAAATTGTACGACATGCTGTAATTCATTGTGAAACATGTCAATATAATGTGAAATTAGTTGGTTTGGTATTTCCAATGGATTCCTTGTGAAAATTTGTATGGGAATGGTGTTTGATGTGACAATGGGACCATTGGAAGCCAATTGTGAAGATCTGAAATGTTGTCCCTTGAAACTCTGTTCAAGATAGTCTGCTCGTGTGGACGTTTTGACAGGTCAAATGATATTAGACAATTATGAAGCTTTCCAATCTTACATTTCACATCCCAAGCTTTAAAATGGATATATAATTTATGCCATTTCGTTTTGGGAACTGGGAGATATGACTGTCCAAAGTTTGGGATTGAAACTGAACACAGTTTTGGGGCAGTAGTGGATTTTCGGGAATTCTGTATTTTTGTGGTGATTTCTAGTAATAGCCCATATTTTTCCTATGAAGAGGACTTGAATAGCTTTTATTTGGCTTTGGAATCACCTTATTTCAATTTTTGTGGAATTAGATATGACTTTTGGAAGTTCAGCCAAGAAACAGGATTTTCTTGGCCACGGCCAATGAATTCTTGGGCCGCGGCCCAAATTCTGAGCAGTTTTTGGGCGTGGCTAGTGGATTTGTGGGCCATGGCCAACCCCCAAAAATAAGTATTTTGGAATTTTAAAAGGTGATCTTTGGTTAAGTGTTTCCCAAGCCTTTAGGCATATGTTTAGGCTTTGATTAGCCACCTAAAGGTCATGAATGGTAACCAACTTTAAGTATTATGAAAGTAAGGTTTTGGAATAGAGAATAAATAGATGTCTTTGCTTTGGTATAGGGTTGATATTCACCCTGGTTGTGGTTCGGTATTCGTTCTAATTGCGAGTAAGTGGAGCTGGAGTATACGTGGAAAGAACAAGGGTGGGGAACTTACCTCTCTTGCATGCTTTGATATTTGTGTTATTCGCCCTAGTTGTGGTTCGGTATTCGTTCTAATCGCGAGTAAGTGGAGCTGGAGTATACGTGGAAAGAACAAAGGTGGGGAACTTACCTCTCTTGCATGCTTTGATATTTGTGTTTGTGTATTGATGCATGTATGCTTTACTTGACTATGTGAAACATGTATGAATGATTGTAGCTCTGTTTATAGTTATGCTATGGCCATGAGTATGCTGTTGAAACATTGAGCACGCAGACATGTCATTGTGTGAGCATGAGTTGTGTATTGCAAGCATGTCATGTAAACACTATTCTTACATGCATATTGGTATTTGTTTCCTACTGAGATTTTCTAGAATCTCACCCTCCCCTACCAACATTTTAGACAGGGTAGGTGGACCGAGGATGGAGCAAGCGGGAAAAGTCGATGAGGACTCCTTCGAGTTATAGATTTTGGTAGTTGGTTATCATAGTTGGGAGTATTATGTATATTTGGATTCGGATTTGGATATGTACGGGTTGGAATGTGTTTGGATACGATAATTGTAGATGTATTTGAGAAGATTTATGTAATCCCTATGTGGAAATTGTAATGGACAATTGTGCCCTGTGTATATTTAGTAAAGATATGAACCTGGGAGTTGCCGAGATGATATTTTTGTACACTCTGATATTTGTATAAATGTGATATTCCGCGTGATGTAATTGTATTCGAAATTGGATATAAGACCAGGTAAATTAGATTTTGAAAGTTATTTGTGAAAACCCTATCGTGAAGATGGGATCTTAAAATAGTTTTGTTTATTATTGATCTCTATTTAATTTTGATTGCGTATTTTGGATATAATTACGGAGGGCGTCACACTATAACTGGTTCTTGATTTTGCCAGCACCTACACCTTAGAGGTAGCATGAAACTCCTTTGTTCAAGAATCTAAAATAGTGGAAATGTTGTTCTCAATGGGAAGAAAAAGATTTTTGAAGGCTCTACTGGCTAGAAATATGATTTTGGGGTTGGAAGTCACTCAAGAACACTTTCTCTCACCTTGTTTTCTTCAAGTTCGTCCTCCTTCTCTCCTTTTTCTCTTTTCTCACAATTTTTCTCTTATTTTCCCCCCTCTTGGCCGAAATTTATCATGAAAGAAGTATTGGAAGATTATATAATTACATGTGTCCAAGTGCTAATTCCCCAGGGTGCCAAGTGCTCTTCTTTTCCTAGGATGCTAGGTACTCTTCTTGAAATTCGGCCTCCTCCCTCCCTCTTATGCTTGGCCGACTTCAAGGGTCAAGGGAAAGGAGGTCTAATGATTTTCCCAGCTTTCGTGTGTATGTCAAGGGAGGACAGACATATGGCCCGACCGAAGACCGATAAGTTGTCCTATCTAATTAGACATGTAATTCATAAGGTAACTGGGTGGCGTCTTCTCATTAAGCCAACCTAAAATAAAAAAGTTGAAGGGACTTATCTAATACCTTGCACCTAACAAGCTCGGATGAGTGTAAAAGTGCAGTAAATTGAACCGTTAACCCAGGAGTTAGTCCCAGAATATACAAATTTTTGAAAACATATATCAATCCCATCTACAAACACCAGACATGAACCCGGGTCTACGTGGGTATTTTAGAAGAAATTAAAACTTTTAAAACATTTTTGCAAACGTTTATTGCTTTGATAAGTCTTATTGGCTCTTAATTCCTTTTATAAGAGTATGCGACCAATTCTCTACTTAAATCTCACATTTCCTTCTCTAATTTATGTGCCTTAGCATTCGGAAGCAACATCTAACTATGTTATTTCATTATTATGTTACCGTCCATTTACTAGGTTACCGGTACTACTAGTTCTACCACTGTACTATTATTAGTACTACAGAGTTATATACAAATCCTGATGGGTCTCTAACTATTTCTCTGAGCTCAGGTAGGTCATAGATCCCAGACAGCTATTGGGTCCTATAATTGAGGTTTACGGACAACATTTTATTATTTTGTCCAATACTTGTATAATTCAAACACTCAAGTTGGTTATATTAAGGTTAGTGCGCTAAGTCAAAATTAATTATATTCACCTTGGAGTCATTAGCCCTTATACGCATTTTAGGGCATTACAAATGGCATATAGAAGAGGAAAAGGGAACAAAATAAAAAGAGCTAACGGCAAATTAAATAACATTGCCATAATTATAGCCAAAAGTGACATTTACCATTTGATCTTGAGGCTAAAATTGGAAACCAAGATGAAGGGCTAAGATTTGTCCTTGAAAAAGCAAGAGTAATCATGAAGGTTAAAAAAATGCCCTCCCTGCTCTTAAGATAATAGGGACTGCCAAGGGCATAAGAGGAAGAAAGAAAAATGTTGGTCAAAGTGTCAAACCACTTTTGAAGAAGGCTATGGTCAACTTGAATATGTATACCTATAAGCATTTGGTCAACACATTTTTCCTCCTCTTTCATTTAGCAATTCGGTCAAGGGCAAGGAAGAAAGAGGGAAGACCATTCCAATTAACCAAACTAACCCTTAGTTAATTAACCACTTACCTTTTTGGAAGAAGCCACAAGAATTTGACACATGGCATCTTGTGGATAAACACTTAACCTAAGTGAAGGTAAAAATCAAACACTTCCCTCTTCTTTAGGTAGGAATTTTGGTCAAGACCCAAAAAGGAGAGAAGGAAAGAGTAAATCTCAATCAAATAAAACCATTCTTAGGTTAATTAACTTACTTATGTTTTACAAGACATCATAGGATTTTGACACCTCACTACTCACTTCCAACTCACTCAAACTTTCAGCCAAGACTTAGAAGGGATGAGGATTAAATGTTTAAACACTTCACTCCCTTATCCTTACACATTAGAGCTGGCCAAAAAGAAACAAAAGAAAGGCAAAAGAAAAAGGATAGAGAAAGGAGCCAAGGTGAACAATAGAAGGAGGTGAGTACTTTTGAACCATTTTTACCTTCCAAATCACCTTTCTAGCTCTGGGTGCTTTCACAAACATTGTTCCTCTCACTAAGATCTACACTTCTATGGCTTTTTTTTCCTTAAGGAGAGGAGTTTTGAGCTGCCAAGGAACTGTGAAAGTTAAAGAAACCAAGAACAAACCCTAGCAAGTGAAAGAGGCAAGCTTAAGCTTCAATTTGAGCCTAGCATCTTGAGTTTTGGTTAGGTTTTTGACATGTTATGGTGCTTCCCTAGTTTTGGTCAAGGCATGAATTTAGTTTGACATTGTTATAAGCATGATCATGATGATAAATGATTATGCTAGACTAGTTTGGCAGTGAAATTACAAACTTGATGATTGTTGGCTTAGGGAACTTGGTTCGGCAAGGTGTAGGGTAGTAGGGAGGAAAGTGATTTTAGTGAATTTAAGGGTATCAATGGATTCTACATGAAAAACTGTGTGAGAATAGCCTCTGATTATGAATTCTAGATGATTGAAATAAAAATCTTAAAATTTTAACTTAAGCGTAATGCTGCCAGATTTAGGTTTCTGGGAGGCATATTGCTTGTGACATGTTTTTTAATAGATAAATATTATCCAATGGTCATGTTATTTTTCAAAATGAAAGTAGAAGTCCTAAGCTTTAATTTGATATATAATATATGCCGTTTGGATTAGTACATTGTGAGATATGATTTATTGAAGTTAGATATTAAAATTGGAATGATTTCTGTGGTAGTAAGGATTGTTGAGGTTTCTAGAATTGTGTGCATATGATTGGCAGTAGGGGTATTTTTTTATTTACAATAGACTTAAAGAGTATCACATAGAACATTTAACCACCCCAATTAGAGATTCCTAGACAAAGTTATGAATTTTAAAAGTTAGGTGACAATTTTGGCAGCTTAGGCTTGTCATGCACAAAAAATAAGATACTTAGGGTAGATTGTAATAAGTTTGAACTCCAAGGGTAGAGTTTAGTAATTGGGGCTAGTGCAAAGCTATTAACTACTCTTTTGGTATAATGCACTATTCTTAAAGATAACCTACTCAAGTATATTGAGTTATCAAAGAATTGCGATAAGTAATAACTCGTCTGCTCATGAATTCCAACTTATAGGATTCAATATTTGCCCAAGACGAACAAGAGACTGATAATCAAGTTTGGACATTAGAGAGGCTATCAGGTAGTAACTTTCCTCTCACATACTATGTATTCTTTTACATGCATGTTTTTACCATTATGATAACTTATGTTGTGAACATGAGATAGGCAGTAACGCCAATTAAGCATTCAGATTGAGAAGAGCAGAGGCCCTATTGAATATCTAGCACTGTGGGAATAGACCAGTGTGTCCAGTGAATGTAGTTTCATGTTGCATATTATTGATAGAACTGAATGGTCAATGTGTGATGTGTTGTGATATGACGGTTTGCTTGCCATGTTTTATGAACCTGCATTTTATATGAGTGATATCTATTACTACTAAGGTTCCTTTGAATCTCACCCCTTTCTAATAACTAATTTATAGTATGGGCAAGGAATTCTAAAGGCAATAAGGTAACCGCAGATGAGTAAAGAACAAGGCCGAAAGCATTTATATTTCCATTGGTTATCTATTTTGGAATTTGTATATGATATGTATGTAACCATAGTAAGATTAGTACTAGCAGTAGCAATAGATGCAATAAATGAATTTCAATTAGGAAACTGTACGCTAAGGGCCTATTAGTTAACGCATATCCTGTGGGTTCTAAAATACACTCTGATGTTAATAAATGGAATTAAGAACTGATGAGTTCTAATAAAATTGCAAACCAACTTGAGACCACACTGAAAGGATTTTAAAAAGTTTTGAAAATCCCACTCAAATGCAAGTTTGAACCCTGTATTGAAGTCTCTCATTTAAAGTCATTATCTGTCTAAACTCATCTAAATGCTTTGGAAATTATGGTGTTACACCTATCGCAACATTGCTTATACAATCCTATGTGCCAACTTTCAAGGAAAAATTTGATTGTGACCCTTAATTTTATTCTAGTTTCAATAATTAGAATTTGGTGTTTTCCAAAGATTTTTAACATTTTGACTTCATAAACATTGAGGATACACTCTTTTTTCTTTTTCACATTATCTTCTCAGAATCCTATCTCCAAGCTTAGATAATGAATTGATGGTTTAGATTTAATATTTTATAATAATATTATTATATTACTTTATAAACTAAATTTTTTGTTTCTGTATTGCAGTTATGAACTGTATAGATAAGATTTTAAGAGTTTAAATTTATTTATTTATGTTTATAGTAACAATTTTATAAAATACTGAATCTAGATCATTTATTTTTTTTAATCTACTAGTGGATATTAGATTATGAGGAGAAGAGAAACCCAACCCCTTAATATACAATTATATTTATGAAATGTAATAGTTGCCTCTATTAGCTATCGTCCGTCCATCATTGGGAAATCTATCACTCTAGTAATTTTTACCTGTTAGGATCGGTAGGCACAGCGGAAGAATTTTAAAAATTTTCACCGATCCTAATTGAGGATCTATCAACGGCATTTAAACCAAGTTGGAAGGATTCATACCTTTTTGATGATTCAGAGTTTTCACGATCTCTAGGAGCCAACACGTCAGGTCCGCTCCCTCTACCGGTATCCATACGAATGCTCTCCAACTGAGACTACGTGCTAGTGCCTCTAATGTCTCCTAGGGTTTCACTTGTGGCTCTCAATTCTCATGTGCGTATGAATATATATGCTCTATCAAGTTTATAACCTATGAGGGCTATTTTCAAATTTCAAAATTAATCATCATTAATTTCGAAATTAATTAACAATTAATTATCTTGATGAGCTAATTAAATAAATTCAATTTAAATTAAATCTGTCCAACAGTTTTAATTTAACCTATTTATTTAATCCAAATAAAGAGCCATTAGATTTAATTTATCTTCATAAATTAAATCTGAGATACTATATCTCTATCATGTTAGTTATTAAATTTAATATATCTTAATAAATTAAATTTAAAACTAACACAATATAATAATATCATATAATATATATATATATATATACATATATATATAATATATATATTTCGAAAATATATATATCTATATAATATTATAATAATATCATATAATATATATATATACATATATATATATAAGATATATATTTCAAATATATATATATCTATATAATATTATTAATGAATTTTATATTATATATATATAAACATAAAATTCATCCACCCTAAATTAAACAATATCTCGAATTAGGCCATTGTTGTGTGCGACCCTGTAGGCCTATGTGAAGTTGGCAGTGGGCCAATAACTATACTAACCCAAAAGTCGTAACCGGCCTCTAGCAAGACATTACGACTACCCAATTCATATGAGGATTGTTATCACGATGTAACCTGTCATACAACCATGTCATGTCCCTTTTGTCATACGATATATCGATCAAGGATAAGGCATGGATAATGTCATCCTCTTGTTTCTGACCATTACTTTCTCGATTCATCAGTAGCCAGATACAAAGACAGAAACTCCTTTCATCATAGTATGGCCATACATTTCTCACACTCACTCATCGAGGGGCCCAGTAATATCTCTCTACTAATGTGAGGGACAAATTCCATCTTGATCATTCATATTCCTCTGCATGAAAAACCACTAAGCCCGATCGTAGCCTTTATCATGACCCCCGGTCAAAAGTGACTTTTGACTAGTTCAAAGCTTAGCAACTCTCATATAGGAATCCATGATGACCTCAGGTCTAAGGGCATTGTGACGTGGTTATACATGAGAAAAGCTTATGACTTGATCTATGTAGCTTTCTCATAGTGGGTCAGTCCAGCACCTTGTACTCTTACATGTGCTAAAGACTTTGATTCGTATCTCCATATCTTATCAAAGTCATACTGGTCTTGTTTCATCTCTGCTCCTGCATAGATGACCGACCAATCACATTTTAGGACAATCTTTATGAATTATCCAAGGATACAATTATCACAGTTAACACGCAAATAATATGATAACAGAATGGAGAAATTTCATTAAAATAATAATATTCAAAGTACAATGATTGGCCCTTAGGGCACAATTTCCAACATCCTCCCACTTGCCCTAGGTGCAATCATTAATTTGCCTAATTCCTATTGCCCTAACATGACGCTCATGCTTTGCCTGTGCAAGTGGCTTAGTAAGAGGATCAGCAACATTATCTTCTCCTGCTACTTTGCATATCTTTATATTACCTCTATCATTGATTTCTCTAATAAGATGAAATCGCCTAAGTATGTGCTTGGTCCTTTGATGTGACCTAGGCTCCTTGGCTTGTGCAATAGCACCGCTATTGTCACAGAATAAATCTATTGGATTTGAGATGGTAGGCACCACCCCTAGTTCAGTAATGAACTTTCTGATCCAAACGGCTTCTTTAGCTGCATCTGATGCTGCTATATACTCAGCTTCTGTTGCAGAATCTGCTATAGTGCTCTACTTGGAGCTCTTCCAGCTTACTGCTCCACTATTCAGGAGGAATAGATATCCAGATTGTGATTTAAGGTCGTCTTGGTCAGTTTGGAAACCTGCATCTGTGTAACCGGTTACGGAGATCTCATCATCCAATCCACCATAGACCAAAATAAGTCCTTAGTCCTTCTTAAGTACATTAGGATATTCCTAATAGCAGTCCAATAACCCTCACCAAGATCTTGTTGGTATATGCTGGTCATACTTAAGGCAAACGAGACATCCGGTCGAGTACATAACATGGCATACATGATGGATCCAATGGCGAAGGCATATGGAATCATACTCATGCGATCTCGCTGATCAGGTGTACTAGGACACAGATCCTTGCTAAGATGGATCCATGAGACATGGGCATGTAACCCCTTTTTGAATCCTATATACTGAACCTATGCAGTATCTTGTCTATCTATGTGCTCTGACTTAGGCCTATAAGTCTTTTGGATCTATCCCTATAGATCCTAATGCATAGGATATAGGTGGCTTCACCTAAGTCTTTCATTGAAAAGGACTTTCCTAACCAAGACTTGACACTCTGCAAGGTAGGAATATCATTCCCAATGAGTAGGATCTCATCTACATAAAGCACTAGAAATACAACTATGCTCCCACTAATCTTCTTGTAAACACAAGGTTCATCAATGTTTTGAATGAATCCTAACTCTTTGACTACTTCATCAAAACGATGATTCCAGCTCCGAGATGCTTGCTTCAATCCATAAATGGATCTTCGAAGCTTGCAAATTTTACCAGAGTCCTCTGGTAGCACAAAACCTTCAGGTTGTGTCATGTACACATCCTCAAGCAGCTTTCCATTAAGGAATGCTATTTTGACATCCATCTGCCATATTTCATAGTCATAATATGCTGTAATGGCAAGAAGGATTCTAATTGATTTGGCTATTGCAACTGGGGAAAAGGTTTCATTACAGTCTACACCATGAGTTTGAGTGAATCCTTTTGCAACCAGTCCTGCCTTGAAGACATTTACATTGCCATCCATGTCAGTTTTGTCCTTGAAAACCCATTTGCACCCAATGGTTTTTACACCTTCAGGTGGATCGACTAAGGTCCATACCTGATTGTCGTACATGGATTGCATTTCAGAGTTCATGGCATTTAGCCATTTCTCAGAGTTTGGTCCCACTGTGGCTTCTCAATAGGTAGTGGGCTCATTTTGCTCAATGAGCAACACATCACGGCCTTCAGTAATCAGAAATCCATATCTCTGAGGCTGATGCCGTGTCCTATCAGATCTTTGTGGAACTTGTGTTACTTAAGGAGGCTCAGTAACTTGTTGTGAGTCTTCTCTAATTTCCATCTGTGGTTCTGTACCATCTTGTGGCTCTCGAATTTCTTCGAGATATACGTCGCTCCCACTGGTTGTTTTAGAGACAAACTCTCTTTCTAGAAACTTGCCATTTCGAATAACAAACACTTTGTTATCGGCGGGATTGTAGAAATAATATCCTTTCATTTCTTAAGGATACCCCACAAAAAGGCACTTTATGGATCTGGGTGCTAATTTATCAGAGGCTTGTTGCTTAGCATATACCTCACATCCCTAGATTTTGAGAAAAGATAAACTTGGTTTCTTTCCAGTCCATATCTCATATGGTGTCTTTTCAATTGCCTCAGATGGAACACGATTTAGTGTGAACACAACTGTCTCTAGGGCATGTCCCCAAAAGGAAGGTGGAAGATCTGTTTGACTCATCATAGATCGAACCATATCTAATAGTGTTCGATTCCTCTGTTCAGAAACGCCATTCCATTGTGGTGTTCCTGGAAGAGTCAATTGTGAGATTATCCCACAACTCCTAAGATGGTCAATGAATTCTTGGCTCAAATATTCACTACCTCGATCAGATCGAAGTGCTTTAATTGTTTTACCAAGTTGGTTTTGTACTTCATTTTGGAATATTTTGAACATTTCAGAAGATTCAGATTTATGTTTCATTAGATAGATATAGCCATATCTACTAAAGTCATCTATAAATGTAATGAAGTAGACATAACCTCCTCTGGCAACTATATTTAATGGTCCACATACATCTCTATGTATGAGGCCCAATAATTCAGTAGCCCTCTCACAGTGCCCAATAAAAGGTGCCTTAGTCATCTTTCCTAATAAGCAAGATTTGCATGATCATAAGATTCAAAATCAAATGAGTTTAGAAATCCATCTTGATGGAGTTTAGAAATGCGTTTCTCATTTATGTGGCCTAGACGACAATGCCATAGGTATATCGGATTCAAATCATTTGATTTTATCCTCTTAGTAGTTACGTTATAGATATTCCCATATTAGGATGTTCCAAATTTAATATATAATGACCAACATGCAAATCACCATCAGCACAGAAAATGTCATTACGATAAATAGAACATTTACCATTCCTAGTAATGGAAGTATAACCTTCCTTATCCAAATAAGAAAGAGAAACAATGTTACTACTCAAAGCAGGAACATAATAGCAATTGTTCAAAACTTACAAAAGCCTACTGGGTAGAACTAATTCATAAGTTCTTACGGCTAAAGAAGCAACTCTTGCTCTGTTTCCAACTCATAGGTCCACCTCGCCCTTTGTAATATCCCAAAAAGCGATTAAGGGCTAATGACTTCAAAAATGAATGTAATTATTGTTGAATAAAAACTTTTGGAGAATGGGTGATGGAAATTTGGATGTTTTAATGATTCCAATGGCTTCCTTGTGGAAATTTGTGTGGGGAGAGTGTTTATTGTGAAATTGGAACCATCGGGAACAACTGTGCAAAAGTTGGAAACTCTGTCCATTGAAACTCTGTACAGGACAGTCGATTTGTATGGACGTTTTAAATATGCAAATGGTGTCTAAAAATTCTGAAATGTTCCAATCTTAAAGTTCACATGCCAAGCTTCAAAATGGACATATAACTTGTGCCATTTCAGTTTGTGAGCTAAGAGTTATGATTTTCCAAAGTTTAGGATGGAAATTGGAATCTGTTTTGGAGCAGTATGGAATTTTGTGCAATTCTGTATTTTTGAGGTTATTAAATGCCATGATCCATATTGTTCCAATAAATAGGACTTAAATAGCTTTCCATTGGCTTTGGGATCACCCCATTTTGATTTTTCTAGAATTAGTTATGATTTTTCAAAGTTTGGGCAGAAATCTGCCAGAATTTTGTAAAATCGGAAATTGATGGAAATTTAGTAAATAATTAGAAAATAATATTATATCATATTAAATCATCATCCACCTCCTCCATCAGCCCAACACCGTGACATTCAGCTGCAACAAGAGAGAGAAGGTGTGAGAAATTCTAGAGAGAGAAGGAGAAGAGAACTTGTACGGTAAGTCGATTTCTTCGGTAAATCCTTACCTAACGCGTATAACTCCGCTCCTAAGCTATTCTTCTATGTTCTTCAAGGTTTGTGGAGCACAAATTTTGGTGTTTTAAGGCTAGGGTTTTCAGCCACCTTGAGGAAAAGCTAGTGGGAGCTTGAGGTAACTTCCAAACTTTTGTATATTGCTTATTCTAGCTGCTGTGGGCAATTTAATCGGTGAAATTTCGCCGGATTGCCATTGGTTTTAAAGCTTGGAAATGATATGGCCATGGTGTTATGCTGCCTAAATTGGTTCTTAATGTTAGTTGTAACCTAATGTAATGATTAATAAAGTGGTTAGGAGTCGAAAGGAACACGTTTACGGAGCCGAAACCGAAAAACACCGATTCTTTCCAAAGTATACCAAGATTTTGGCCAGGGCTAGATCTGAGGGTTAGAGTTGGATTTCCAATTATTTGATGGTTCCATTGAGTTTAGGAGCGAAAATTAGGTGGGGTTACAGTTGGTCACTTTTTCGGAAAAGGCCGAAAAAGCATAATTATGAAAATGCCCCTAAAACCTCTTAAAGTAGGGCTGTCAAGGGTAATGTTGTAATTTGACATTGAATTTGATAATTTTGAGTTCGGAAATGGATTCCTTGGGCAAAAATATGTCAGAATAGCCCATGTCAAAATTTCGGGAAAAGTACAGCTGGGCTGGGTCCCCGGGGGCATTTTTGTAAATGTTCATAATAGGCTCATATAACCCCCTGAAACACTATAGCAGTGCCTAAATTGTATTTTGGAATTGTAGGACCAAGTTGTAAGCCCAGTGGTTAGCACGTTTTACAATGCACACTAAAAGGTGGTCTTTGAGATAGTACTCCCCAACCCTTTAGGCATGTGTCTAGGCTTCTAGTAGCCACCTAAAGAGTCCAAGTGATAACCAACTTTAAGTGTTCTGAAGGTGAGAATTTGGAATAGATAATAACCTGTCGTCCTTGACTTTGGTTTATAGGGTTCGACATTTGTCCTAATCACAAGCAACCTGTGCCGACGCACGTCAGGAAAGAACAAGGTAGTGACTCTTTTCCCTTATACTATATGTGATACATGGTATGTTTGTTTGTCTATCACCTGCGGCCCATCGGTGTTGACTATGGGAGGATCGTACCTTTGGGGCGGTGGAATCCGGGGGATGAGACTATGTGAAAGCCGTAAGGCTATTTGTAAAAGCCAAAAGGCTATTTATGTAACCTTTACCCGCAGCCTATCGTGTTGACGGTGCGAGGACCGTGCCTTCAGGGCGGTGGAATATGAGGGATGAGATTATCTGATTATGTGCATATGTGGCAGCCGGCGTGCTATGCTTTATGATGTGATACTGGTTGATGATTTTCTTGCATGCTTTATGATTACATGTGGTATGAGTGATTTGTTACTACTGGGATTCTTTTGAATCTCATTCCTTCCATTGACTAACCTTCAAATAGGGCAAGTGGCTCCAAGAGAAAGGAGACGACCAAAGGCGGATAAGGCTCCTTAGGGAGATTTATATTTTGGTGTTGGTTATCATGTTTTGTTGGGAGATCACCGTATATCTTATAAATGTTGTTTTGGAGACAGTGGTGTAATCCCCTAATAGGAATTTATAAACCCTTAGTTTATGTATGAAACTCGGGGGTTGTCAGGATTTTGTTGTACACTCTGCTATGTAAATGTAATGTAACTGCACAGGGTAATTATATTCGAGTTATGGAATTTGAGACCAGGGTAAGGCATAAATTTTGAAAATATTTGTGAAAACCCTTCCGTAAGGAAGGGATTGTAAATGAGTTTGATTATTATTGGTCTCTATTTCATTTTAAAATACATATTTCGAATCATAATTATGAAGGTGGTTACACCCTTATTCAGCTTTCTACTGTCCTTTAGACCCTGCACATTTGTACAAATGTGAGAACCACATGCAGTATCTAATACCCATATAGAGAAAGTAGAAAAATGAATGTCTATAACATAAATAACTGAAGCGATAGCCTCGCTATCCTTCTTGTTCTTTTTCAGATCTTCTAGGTAGAGTTTGCAATTCCTCTTCCAATAACCGGGTTCATTGTAGAAGTAGCAGACTCCTTCCTTTAGAGGCTTTGCCTTCTTGGGTCCAGGCTTGGTTTCAGGCTTGTTTTCCTCTTTGGTCTTACCACCTGAGCCATTACCCTTCCATTTGCCCTTCCCTTTCTTTTGCATACCCTTTCCTTTCTGAACCATCAAAACTGTGCTAGGCTTTTTCTTAATGCTTTGCTCAGCAGTTTTGAGCATCCTATGCAGCTCAGAAATTGATTTCTCCATGTTGTTCATGTTGTAGTTCATAACAAACTGGTCATAACTCTCCGGGAGTGAGTTGAGGATCAAATCCGTAGCTAACTTCTGGCTCATGGGAAATCCAAGCCTCTCAAGGTGATCAATATAGCCTTTCATCTTTAACACATGAGTACTAACTAATGCACCTTCAGCCATTTTGCAGGAATGTAAGGCCTTTGTGGTCTCATACCTTTCTTGCCTTGCCTGTTGCTGGAACATTTCCATGAGATGTACAATCATCTCATGAGCCTCCATAAGTTCTAGATCTCTTTGGAGCTCTAGAACCATAGTGGCAAGCATCAAGCAACCTATATCCACAGAGTCATCCTTATGCTTTGTGTAAGCATCTCTCTGAGTTCTTGGAGCATTGGCTGCAGGCTCCTCAGGAATGGGTTGATCTAGGACATAAGCCTTTCTTTCCTGCTTGAGAACAATTCTCAAGTTCTTGAACCAATCAAGAAAGTTTGTCCCATTGAGTTTGTCCTTCTCAAGGACCGATCGCAACGAAAGTGTAGCAGTATTACTAGTCGACATGATTCTACAATTAAAATATGCAAAGTTAGTTAGTAATCTCCCACTAAATTAACAACCCTCAATATAATAATTAGTGGGCTAAGATCCATACTTGGCTTAAACTTAAGTCCGCTTTGGCAAGACACTTAAATTCAAGTTATTTAGGTAGGTAACCTATTTACCAATTACATCACATATAACTCTGAGATCTTTATGGGATTTAATCATCATATGATCCGGCATGTTTAACCCCATCTAATGCCTTGAGATTCAAAACCTTTTTGTTAATCTCAATTAAGTCAAAACAATAGTGAATATTAAGAGCAGCACCATTACTCAAGCTTGTCTCATCAAGAAAACTCAAGTGCATCCACTTTGGTGGTTTCCATAATTAAGCGATCTAGGTTTTGACAAATATTCATTAATTGACGGCATTATGACTTAAGATTCGATTCAGAGGGCTTAATTAATTAGTTTTGTTTATATGGATGCAATCGTGGTTGTATCTCATACAGATAAATACATATAAACGTAAAAGTAATCATGTAATGATCTTATCAAAAGCATAATTTAAACATGACACAACATGGCTTACCTAACCTAAAATCCTCCCAAGCTAATGAGAGGACTTCTCTAAATAAAAAAGAAATACATTGAGAGAAACCTCGTTTAAACATTTGAGGGGAGTGAGATGAGAAGAGAATGTACATCGAGAGTATTTAGAGGAAGGCACGGCACGCAGCCCGTATTTAAATATTACAACCTTTGTAAAATTCTAAAGCCATGTTGTTCACTATACCCAAACAAGGATAAATAACAAACCACAACAAGAATTCATACAATATGAAAAGCAATAAATGTCGTGATCAGATTACATATTTCAAAACCGAAAACGAAACAATTTCAAGATTCAATTTAAATGAAAACGAAAATCAACGGAATTACAAGATCACATCTTTCTAAATAATTTCGTTTCGTATTAACCAAATCACATGCATATTTGAGTGTTTCTTATAAACATACGTACACATCCCATATATATCACATGTATAAGAATCATAAACTCAATTTAAACACACAATTGATCTGACTCTGATACCATTGTTAGGATCGGTAGGCACAGCGGAAGAATTTTAAAAATTTTCACCGATCCTAATTGAGGATCTATCAACGGCGTTTAAACCAAAGTTGGAAGGATTCATACCTTTTTGATGATTCAAAGTTTTCACGATCTCTAGGAGCCAACACATCAGGTCCGCTCCCTTTACCGGTATCCACACAAATGCTCTCCAACCGAGACTGTGTGCTAGCACCACTAATGTCTCCTAGCGTTTCAGTTACGGCTCTCAATTGTCATGTGCGTATGAATATATATGCTCTATCAAGTTTATAACCTATGAGGGCTATTTTCAAATTTCAAAATTAATCATCATTAATTTCGAAATTAATTAACAATTAATTATATTGATGAGCTAATTAAATAAATTCAGTTTAATTTAAATCTGTCCAACAGTTTTAATTTAACATATTTATTTAATCCAAATAAAGAGCCATTAGATTTAATTTATCTCCATAAATTAAATCTGAGATACTATATCTCTATCATGTTAGTTATTAAAATTAATATATCTTAATAAATTAAATTTAAAACTAACACAATATAATAATATCATATAATATATATACACACATATATATATATATAAGATATATATTTCGAAAATATATATATATCTATATAATATTATTAATGAATTTTATATTATATATATATAAATATAAAATTCATCCACCCTAAATTAAACATTAGCTCATATTGGGCCATTCTTGTGTGCGACCCTGTAGGCCCATATGAAGTTGGCAGTGGGCCAATAACTATACTAACCCAAAAGTCACATCTAGCAAAACATTACGACTACCCAATTCATATGAGGATGGTTATCACGATGCAACCTGTCATACAACCATGTCACGTCCCTTTTGTCACACGGTATATCGATCAAGGATAAGGCATGGATAATGTCATCCTCTTGTTCCTGACCATTACTTTCTCGATTCCTGAGTAGCCTGATAACAGAGATAGAAACTCCTTGCATCATAGTATGGCCATACATTTCTCAGACTCACTCATCGAGGGGCCCAGTAATATCTCTCTACTAATGTGAGGGACAAATTCCATCTTGATCATTCATATTCCTCTGCATGAAAAACCACTAAGCCCGATCATAGCCTTTATCATCACCCGGTCAAAAGTGACTTTTGACTAGTTCAAAGCTTAGCAACTTTCATGTAGGAATCCATGATGACATCAGGTCTAAGGGCATTGTAACGTGGTTATACATGAGGAAAGCTTATGACTTGATCCATGTAGCTTTCTCATAGTGAGTCGGTCCAGCACCTTGTACTCTTTCAAGTGCCTAAGACTTTGATTCGTATCTCCATATCTTATTAAAGTCATACTGGTCTTGTTTCATCTCTGCTCCCGCATAGATGACCGACCAGGGACATTTTAGGACAATCTTTATGAATTATCCAGGGATACAATTATCACAATTAACATGCAAATAATATGATAACAAAATGGAGAAATTTCATTAAAATAATAATGTTCAAAGTACAATAATTGGCCCTTAGGGTACAATTTCCAACATTACCCCCCTCTCTCTCTCTTACTAGTTTCTTTTTATTCTCACTAACAGATTAGGGGGAGATAGAGTATGAAGGTTCAAGGAGGTACTATTTTTGTGCACGAGGATTAGGAACTCAGGAAGGTAATAGCTAGGAAATTGGTGGGGGAATATGAGTATAAGGGGAGGACAACGATAATGAGTAACATCCATTAGGATGTTAATCAACAAGGTTAAGGTTGGGAGTGGAGGCCGTCAATGAATAAAAGGGGATAGTTCTTTTTGAATCCAATAGGCCTTCTAGCAACTAAAAGTGTCAAAAGTAAATCAAGAAAGGTCTCCTTTCTTTAGAGGTTAAAGTTTTGATTCAGTAGATACACTACTATAAGAAAGGTCTCTCGCGTCACTTTTTAATGCCTAGTAATTTGTGAGGGTTTCCTTACAAAAAAGCTGTGGCATTTTTGTAATATTCTGAAGATGTTTCATGTCATTTTTTGATGTTGTATTTATTAGTTATGATTTTATTCTCTAAATAAAATAAAATATAATAAATGCTTTACACGATTCTCTCCATGGCCTCAGCTCCTCTCTCCTATAATTCTATTTGAATTAATGTCTTGGATATATTAATAATCGACGTAGTAACTCTTAATTTTTAAAATAAAAACATCAAAGCACCCAAATCATTATCATGACCGTTTGTTATTTTTAATTGGCGTCACATTTTCTCCTCCCACTCTCCCATCACAGTCAACTTTCCTACCTTTTTCTCTTGTTTTTCTTTTTTGTTCTCTCATCCTATGCCATCATTACAAGCTCTACCTACATCAACTCATCACACTCAGACATAAGATCTAAATCATCCTTTACTATTTACACCAATGTCATCGTCGTCTCAAGCTACAAGATAGCCCATAAGATCCAATTTAGATCAAAGGTTTGACACTTACTTTAAGTATGAGGTGCAACACTCTCACCTACATATCTCTTTCTCCAACATTTTTAATTACATCATGGGTTTCTTCTTGAGGTATACTTTACTATGAGGTTCAACACTCCTAGGTCTTCATCTACTCTATAAGACCCTTATCTCATTTCCACATTTGTCAAAGTGTTTGCGTGCAGTTTGATGAGCACACAGGAATAGCATAGATATACTGATAAAATGTACATAATTATATTACAGGAATCCCAATAGGGTTTGTACATAGTACTTACAATTTCCAAAATAATGATAAAATTATAGATAACCAACATTAGCATTTGAATTGGTTTGGAACCTCTAGTTGCCGGTAATTTACACTTTTGCCCCTTGAGCCGCTGCCTACTGCTGAAAACTCTGTACATTTATGGAAAGAGTGAGATTCAAAAGAATCTCAGTAGTAACAGATTATCAATCACATAAAATGGCTTAAATAGATATGCAATACACCACATAGTGTAAATGAAAATTCAATTATATCCGATATATGCATACAATTCAGGGCCAACTCCCCTACTTGTCTGGGTACCTTAGCTGGGTCCTAGACCACAACTAGGCATTATGCCACAGGCACTATTCATATCACTGTGCCCCAAACACCCTATTCACCCACAAAATATGGAATACATAAAGCATACAAATAATTACATAGTTTATGGAAGATATAGTTACTACCTTAAGTCCCTTTTCTGGTTGCTAACAATTCCTTAACTATGATCCAACTCGAGCAAACTATCCAGTCCTAAATTTTCAAATTTACAAGAATTAATTTATTACCCATTCATGTATTATTCTAAACTCATTTTGTTGGTTACTTTTACCATTAGAGTTTAAAGTAATTACATTTTGCCATTACCTTTTTAATTTTGCACATTAACTAAAACTTCCTGAATTTTCATCAAACTTTGAAAATTCATAACTAATTCTATAAAACTCCAATTGGGGTGGTTCAAATTTCTATTTCAAGCTCTTTGAGTCTATTTTTAAGATATAATATTCCTCAAAGCCAATTCTGGCCACAAAATTCCAAAATCATGACTAAAGCTACACTACCATGCAATTCATTCTGGGTTCAATGTCTATCTTTAAAAATTCATATTTCCAAATGTACCCATCCAAATGAAATGACCTATCAAAGCTTGATAAGTCTACATTTTATTCTGAAAAATATCATGGTCATTGGATCACATTTGGTTATTAAAAACATGCCACAAATATGCTGCCTCCTAGAAAACACAAACTGGCAGCATTATTTTCAATTCCAAATTTTAGATTTCAATCCATTCTTTCTAAAATTATACCAATAAACTATTCCTACACAATTTTGCCCAAGGAATCCATTGGTGACCTCAAAAACAACAAAATCCTACTCCTTATATATGTCCTATGTTGGCAGAAATCATACACATAATCTAACAATCCTCAAACTTCCAATTATATCCTCAAACTAGTTTCATATGCTCTTTAAATATCACAAGACAGCATTTATACAATCAAAACACCATGAAACCTTAAAACCCTAGCACAACTGACATTAAGGAAAAAATTTAAATTCCAAAATCCTCAACCAATCAACACAATATATACATCAAATTGAAGCTTAAGCTCACCTCTTTCACTTTCTATGGCTTGTTCTTCATTTCTCCAACTTTGGCATTTTGTAGATAGCCCAAAACACCTTCTTTCAAGAAACCAAAACCATAGAAATGAAACTCTTTTTAAAACCCTTATCTTATTTCCACATTTTTTGGAGTACTTGCGGCAGTTCGGTGGGCACACAGGAATAACATAAAAATACTGATAATAAGTACTCAATTACAGAAATTCCGCGTGAAGATTGTATATAACAATTACAAATAATGTACCCGCACAGAGCTACTAGGGTGTCTAAACCGGTTACAGTAAAACTAAGACATCCTTCCGTCTTCGTTCCACTACAACATTTCTCTGTGTGCGGTCCTCTTTTCTATTCTCAACACGCCTCATGTGATCACCTATCTAAATGGTTGGTTAGGGGAGAGTGATATTTGAGAGAATCTCAGTAGCAAACAGCAACAATATGCATACAAGATAAGTGTTTAATGCATGACATACTTGCATTACATAAACTCATGCTAACACAATGACATATCTGCGTGCTCAATGTTTCAAACGATATACTCATGGCCATAGCATAAATAGAAACAGAGCTTCAATCAGTCATATATGTTTCACATAATCAAGCAAAGCAATCACATGCATCAATACCTTAATGCCCTTCCTTGATCCTCTGCTTGTTCCATTGTTTGTTCAATCCTATATCCGGCTTGGGCTACTGCCAAGTCCTAAAATTCCAAAGGTATAAGAATTGAGTCAAGACCCATTCATGTATTAATCTAAACTCTTTTAAACTCATTTTATTGGTTATCTATCACAATTTCAACAATTTCTGCACAGTACAATTCTATACAGTGCAGTTTCACTAATTCCAGAAAACTCGTAGATTTTCAATTGAGTTTGGAAATCATAATTAATTCTAGGAAAATCCAATTTGACTGATTCCAAAGCCTATTTGAAGGTTTTTAAATACAATTTTGTATAAAAATACTTAAGTCTGACTATAGACATCACACTTTTTCCCAAAATCCGCCAAACTTCCCCTATTCCAAATTGCATTCTAGAAACAGGGCACAACTTCAACAATCCATATTTTTTAATCTACTAGTACAAAAATTATGATCCAGCTATCAAATTAAAGCTCTACATCTCTACTTTAATCCTGCCAAATTTCATAATATTTGGACCAGGATGGCCCACATAATCCATTGCACAACAACATTGCCTCTAGTGAAACAAATCAAACAGCATAACTCCCTAACTTTAATAATTTCTAGATTTAAACATAAGCATCTAAAAATCATGAACACATACAATCCCACACGATTTTCCCTTTTAAATCCAATAGAATCATCAAATCTATGAATTTCCAACCCAAACACCCCCAATATAGGTCTGGACGAAAATCACAATAAATTGGGGAAAATGAAATTTCTTGATTCCATTCTATTAATCACTTTCTTTTCACCTCTAATTACTTATTTAACCACTTAATTACACTTTTCACATGATTAATCCAAATTTGGGTAGCATCTCCCCTTAGGGTTTGTGCATCCCAATCATGAAAATCAACCAACCAAAGCCATAAGACAATAACAACTACAACAAACAACCTTGAATCAACAAGATAACAAGGTTTAGTGTGATTACTTTTGATTTCTCTTCTTTCTCTACCTAAAACCATGGCTGCCTCTCTCTCTAACTTCTTGATTCTGAGCTTGCAACGTGAATATTTCAGAAAAGGATAGAGCTTAAAGAGAGTTATCATGAGTTTCAAGGCAAGAACAAGTGAAAAATCACTTAGAACTCACCTTGTTTGCCTCTTCAACTTTGCTCTTCTCTTTGTCTTTCTTGTTCTTTGCTATTTTTGTTTAGCTGCTCTCTCTCTCTCTCTCTCTCTCATTCTCTATTGTTTGGCCGAAATATGGCCTTGAGAATAAGAAAAGGGCTCTTTAAAAATATCACTCATCACCTCCTTTAAATATTGTATTTTAATAGCTTTAATCACATGCCATTTATTTATGTCTTCATCTTTTCTCTTTCCTTCCTTTTGCTTATATGAATATGGCTCTTAATTATTTAAGCCATCATCTTTTCATTTAGCCTACAAATGTTAACCGAAAGTGTGTCTTTGGAGGGACTAAATATGCTTCTTGCATTATCATATTTTCCTCCTTCTCACATATTGCTTTTAGCATGATATATTTGACCAAGTTTTCACCTTTTACTTGGTCATCTAATTTTTTCTCTTTCTTGCCTCATGTTATACGAAAATGGAGCATGGGAAAAGGGATGATGATATCTTATAATCTCCTTGAATTTAATGTGTAATGGCCAATTGAACACATGTCTTGCTTTTTTGGCTTGTCAACCTCAATTTGCTTGGCCAAAATTGCTTCCTTCTTACTTTTAATTTGGACCAAGTATATATATTTCCCTTCTTGTTCCCCTACTTGGACAAAATATTCATCAAGGAAAGGGAAAAAAATATATGATTCTGGCTTTATGGTCAAGTTACCATTTTGCCCATACATTTTTATAATTAAATTAGGCCCTCTTCCCTTTTCTTTGTGTTAGGCCAAAAATTACTATATATTAGGCCCAACAATTGTGTTCTTCTATTAACCAATTTGGGTTCCAATAATGGGCTTTTATAAAGACACAAATTAAATTTTATGTCTTATTGTGGCCCAAAATTCATATGGCTACCAATTGCACTGTTTCACCTTTTCAAGTGCCTTATAATTCACCATTTATTCCTTTTAATATAAGAAATTTTAGTGACTGAAATTTGAGATGTTATACTCTTAATGAGACGAACAACTTTTGTCACACCCTGTATCACCACCACACCATGTGCCACATACACCCCCGGTGTGGTACCCCCCACTGTGTGCCATATACACCCTTGGTAGGCCACAGGTTGACTCACAAGGATATAAACCCACCCCTTAGGATTTTCTTTCGCCTCCCTACGACTTGAACCCTTACCCTGGGGGTAAGTATAAGAGTTTAGTGAGACATGGTACCATTGAGCTACTAAATTGTAATTACCCAAAATGTGAATACGGGCTCGTGACTCCAAAAGTAGACATAAAGAATGTTAGCCAAACACTTTTAGAAAATACAGTATGAGTAATGATCCGAGTATATGGCATCATATGGATCAAGTATGGGGTATTGAAAAGTCAAAGAAATGATTTTTAATTGATTTCCATTCCCTCTCTCCTCTCATTTTCGTTTAAGTCACGGGAAGGGACTAAATATTTGATCATGCATAATCTTTTACCCTCTCTCTCTAGCTCAAGGTCATATATAGAGGTTGGAGGAAAGAGACAGAAGAAATCAAGGTAAGTGAGCCATTTTGACCTTGAAGATGACTCCTTTTGCTCAAAACATCTTCTCTAAACTTGTTCCTCTTAATGTAAGCTTCATTTCTATGGTTTTAGATTTTCAAGAGGAGGTGTTTTGTGAACTCAAGAAAAGCTAGTGATTGGAGAATCAACAAACAAGCTAGTAGAAGAGATAGAGGTAACCAAAAGCAACCTTTTGACATATATATTGTAGTCATTGGTTAAGCATTGGAACTTGTGGATTTTTACCCTAATTTTTGTGTAATTAGGGTATTAGAGGATTTATGATGTTTTGTTGATGGTATTGGTGTTTTGTGGTATCCATTAGCTAAATGGAATTGATTTAGGAATTGAATGTGAAGTTTGCTAACTTGTGAGACTTTATGTTAAATTCTACCCAAAACAGAGCATGATAACAGAATGGGAATTGTCTATTTTGATGTTTCCATTGGATTCCTTGTGGAAAATTATATGGGAGTAGTATTGGTTGTGAATTTAGCACCTTAGGAAACATTTGTGTTAAAACTGGAAAATGTTGTCGGTGAAAACTCTACAGGCAGTCAGTTTGCATGGCAGTTTAGAATGAGTAAATGATAGCTAAAAGTTGTGAAACTTCCAAATCTAATAGTAGATATGCCAAGCTTTAATTTGATATATTATGGCTATCATTTAGATGTGTGTGCTGGAAGTTATGTATTTCCAAAGATTAAAGTTGAAGCTGGACTTAATTCTGGAGTAGTGTGGATATTTGTTGAATTTTGTAGTTTCTTTTGTTGTAGATGGTAGTTATTCATATTTTTCCTGTAAAGAGGACTTACAAATCTTTAAGTAGGATGTAGGTTCACTACATTTTGATTTTTCTAGATTTAGTTACGATTTTTGGAAGTTCAGCTAAGAAACAGGATTTTTCTTGGCCGCGGCCTAAATGTTTCTGACCTATTTTTTGCCATAACCAGAGCATTCCTTGGCCACGGTCAACCCCTAAAAATCAACAATTTGAACTTTGAAGGTGGTTTTTGATATAGTTCTTCCCAAACCTTTTTGGCTTTCATTTGAGCTTATCATAGCTACCTAAGGGACCTAAATGATAACCAACCCTAAATGTTTTATAGTTATTTAAGAATTAGAATATGGAATAACTCATCGTCCTTGATTATGATGCATAGGACTTGACGTCTACCCTAAGCATGTGAAATCGGTGCCTAAAAGGGAATGGAAAGAATAAGGTAGTGACCCTTTCTCTTATATTATGTATAATGCATTATCTATCATTAAATGACAATGAAAGTGAATCCTGTTGTTATGCCGTTATGAACTTGTGATGAACGTGAAGCAGTTGTAGTGCCGTGAAAGTGAATACGGCGAGAGTTGTCATAGTGCCATGAAAGTGAATACAGCAAGAGCTGTCATAATGCTGTGAAAGTGAATACAGTGAGAGCTATCGTAGACCATAAAAGTAAATACGGCCAGTTCTATCAAGATAGAAGAGATTGAGATTCCCGAGCGGTCATCTGGATAGATGAGACTAAGATTCTAGGTAGGCCGTTACATTGGATATATGGCTAGATGAGATTGAGATGCCAGTTCTGCAGGGATAGAAGAGATTGAGATTCTCGGCCAGTCACCTGGATAAATGAGACTAAGATTCTAGGTAGGCCGTTACATTGGATATATGGCTAGATGAGATTGAGATGCCAGTTCTGTCAGGTTAGAGGAGATAGACTCCTGGCTGGTCGCTTGGATAGAAGAGACTAAGACTCCAGGTAGGCCATTACATAAGAAGGCTATCACACGTCAATATGGAAGCTACTATGGAGGTTATTATTGTGATTTGTTGCAAGGATTATTATTGTGTTCTGTTGTATATACTACTTACATGCTTTGTTATTAGACATTATATTAGTGAAATTGTTGCTACTGAGATTTCTATGAATCTCACTCTTTCCATGACTAACCTGCAGCTAGGGCAGGCAGATCAAATGAAAAGCAGGCATACAAGGATGGCTAGAGTTCATGGCTTGGAAATTTGCTTTACGTTGATTATCACTTGTTGGATTAATTGTATATGTGAGGTAGACTAATGTAGTAGGTTGTGTATTATCTGTAATCCCCTTTGGAAAATGGGTTCCTATGCCCTATAAACCCTTATAGTAGTTGAATAGAACCCAAGAGTTGTTGAGAAAATTTGTTCTACTCTCTTATATGCATGAATAGATTAGTACCGGACAGGCCAAGTGATTATTGAAATAGGGGCATGAAACCTGATTAAAACAGATTGTGAAAATTTTTGAAAAACCCTCTTTACCATAGTTTCATGTCCTGCCTTGAAGTTGGGATTACAAATGAGTTTTAAATTGTTCTTTGGTCTCTCGTTTGCCCTATGACCCATTTTCAAACCATATTAACGGCCGTGAAGGTAGGGGGTTACAACTTTCATGAAGACCTCAAGAGTAATGGAGATAATTTGAAAGGTAAAGATCAAGATAGAAACTCACCTTTGCTTCTTTTCTTCTTCAAAACTCTATTTTCTCTTTCCTTTTTCTCTATGGCCGACTTTCTCATGGTAAGAGGGAGTAAATATTGGTTAGTTCATTATACTTTAGCCACTTTAAGTTGCATGGCTGAAAATAAGTCTAAAGAGATAAAAAAAGTCCATGTGTCATGTAACATCCCAAACTTTATCCACCTAAAATTCCTTATATTAAAGGGAATAAAAAGGTGGAGTAAAGAGCACATGGAATTACTAAATAATGCAATTAGTGGTCACACACAACATGAGTATGTTTAGAACATAAATTGTAGACATTTGAATTTGCTGCTAGTGAGTTTCCCTATGTAGCAGTCTTATGTGTGACATTTTTAAATATGCAAATGATGCCCAATGCCTATGAAATATTTTAGAATATAAGTAGACTTATCAAGCTTTAATTTGACAGGTCATATAAGTTATTTGGAGATGTACACAAAGAGTTGTACATTTTTTAAGTTAGCCAAATGAAACAGGCAAGTTTCTGTGGCAATGTCCAATAAATGATCACTCTGGAATTCTGTGCTTCCAGTTGGCTAAAGAAAAATTTTCCCCCCTTAAAAATAGACTTAATAAGAACCACATAGCCTTTAGAACCACTACAATTGGATATCTATAAATAAATATATGAATTTTTAAAGTTTGATGAAAATTCTACCAGCTTTTTATCAAAGTGTAAAATTGAAAAGGTGATGGCAAAAATGTATGGCCAAAATAGTCATTTGGCTAAATTAAATCCACAACCCATATTTTTCCCTTTTTCTTGTGTGTGGACATCCAAAATGAGTGAACAAGAAGCAAATGATCATTAGGTGATAAATATGCCATAAGTTGAAGCAATATAGACCAAGCAAATTGAAGTTTAAAAAGTCAAAAAAGCAAGTTTGTAATAAATTGGCCATTACACATTAGTTTCAAGAGATGGATGAAGCTAATTGAAGAGGCATATTTGGTTCCTTTAACAGCCACTTTTACGTCACTTGGAGAGAGGGAAAGGAAGTATTTATGACCAAGTTAAAACAAAAGTCAAAAGGAAAAGGATAAAGTGAAAGTAAAAAGAAAAACATTCCAAAAATGAGTATTAAATATTTTATTTTTAAGGAGGTGGATGGTGATATTTTTTAAGCTCTTCATCTTTCCTCCAAGGCTCATTTTCGTCCAAATCAAGAAGCAAGAGAGAGAGAGAATCTTGGAAATATAGAGAACAAGAGAGAAGGAGCAAGATCAAGAAGCAAAAACAAGGTGAGTTGCAAGTGATTTCAACTTGTTCTTGCCTTCTAGTTCATGGAAACACCTCCTAATCTCTATTTCTTCTTGAAATACATATGTAGCAGGCAAAAACAAGAGTAAGAAGGAGGAGAGAGAGGATGGTTTTAGTGTGAGAAATAAGGAAATCAAAGTAAAACCATAAACCTTGATTATATTGTTGATTAAAGGTTGTTTGATGGTTGTTTAGTTGATTTGTGGCTTTTTTTTAGTTGATTTTGTAATTTTGGGAATGCTAAACCCTAAGAGAAGGTGTTGCCCAAATCTTGATTAATCATATTTAAAAGGTGTTTAAATGGTTAATCATATGATTAGAAGTGTAAAGAAGATGTTTAATTGTATGGAACGTGAAAATCACATTTTCCCTAAATTTTATAAATTTCATCTAGGCACTGTTCACAGAGGGTTTGGACTAGAATTTGGTTGATTTAATGTTTTCATTGGATTTAGAAGGGAAAATTGTGTAGGAATACATGTGTTCATGATTTTTGGATGTTGGTATGCAAATCTGGAAATTTATGAAGTTAAGGGGAGGTGCTATTTAATTTGTTTTACTAGAGGCAGTCTGATTATGCAATGAATTTTGTTAGCCAAACCTAGTCCAAATATTATGAAATTTGGCAGGATTAAAGTAGGGATATAGAGCTTTAATTTGATAGGTGGATCATAATTTTTAGAGAAATAGATTAAAAGATATGATTTTTCAAAGTTTCCCTATTTTTGAAATGCAATCTGGGAACAGGGGAGGTTGACGAATTTCTGGGAAAAGTGTGATGACAATGGTCAGACTTAAGTATTTTTCCTAAAAAGAACACTTAAAGATATTTTTATAGAACTTGGAACAAACCCATTTGGAGTTTTTGTAGAATTAGTTATGGATTTCCAAAATTGGTCATCAAAACTTGCAGATTAGTTCAAACCTACGAAATTATGGCAATTAAAGTAATTTGGGCCAATAAGTGCCAAAATATAAGAGGCATGTCCTAGAGGCCTATGTAGCCCCATTGGACACTCATTTATCATGACTAATGATATAATTATATATCTAGGGTCATGAAATGATAAAGAAGAAC
This sequence comes from Inga leiocalycina, assembly GCA_963242795.1. Classification (NCBI taxonomy): domain Eukaryota; kingdom Viridiplantae; phylum Streptophyta; class Magnoliopsida; order Fabales; family Fabaceae; genus Inga; species Inga leiocalycina. The sequence continues at coordinate 36,118,112 of OY725332.1, forward strand.
CATCCTCAATGGTTGGAGAAAAAGGTACAAGAGGAGGACTCAAGACATAATGTAGTGAACTTACCTCTCCTGCACGTATATGATATTTATGCTTGTGTACTGATGCATGTGATTGCTTTGCTTGATTATGTGAAACATATATGAATAATTGAAGCTCTGTTTCTATTTATGCTATGGCCATGAGTATGTTGTTTGAACATTGAGCACACAAATATGTCATTGTATTAGCATGAGTTTATATAAGGAAAGCATGTCATGCATTAAGCACTTATCTTGCATGCATATTAGTATTGTTTGCTACTGAGATTCTCACGAATCTCACCCTCCCCCAACCAATCATTTAGACAAGTGATCATAGGAGGTGTGTTGAGATTAGAGAAGAGGACTGCTTACAGAGAAATGTTGTAGTGGAACGAAGACCGAAGGATGTTTGAGTTTTATTAAATGGGTTTAGAAGCCCTGTGCAGCTACATTATTTCTAATCATTATATACAATCCCTTTGGGGAATTTTTGTAATCATGTACTTATTATCAATATTTTTATTGCTATTTTTGTGTGCCCACCAAACTACGTATTGCTACTCTGGTTAATATTGAAATAAGTAAGGGTGTTGACATGTCACAACTTGGTGGCTTCTTGCATAAAGGTGCTTGGTAAATTAACTATGTTTTGGTAGTCCCAGTGTCCTTAGTCCTTCTTGGTCCTTTGATGTGACCTAGGCTCCTTAGCCAATATAATATATGTATTTTGAAAATATATATCTATATAATATTATTAACGAATTTTATATTTTATATATATATAATTATAAAATTAGTCCACCCTAAATTAAACATTATCTCGTGTTGGGCCATTCTTGTGTGCAACCCTATAGGCCCATATGAAGTTGGCTGTGGGCCAATAACTGTACTAATCCAAAAGTCACAAGCAGCCTCTAGTAAGACATTACGACTACCCAATTCATATGAAGATTGTTAACACGATGCAACCTGTTATACAACCATGTCATATCCCTTTTGTCACATGACATATCGGTCAAGGATAAGGCATGGATAATGTCATCCTCTTATTCCTAACCATTACTTTCTTGATTCCTGAGTAGCCTGACAATAGAAATGGAAACTCCTTTCCATCATAGTATGGCCATACATTTCTCAAACTCACTCATCGAGGGGCCCAATAATATCTTTCTACTAATATAAGGGACAAATTCCATCTTGATCATTCATATTCCTCTGTATGAAAAACCACCAAGCCCGATCGTAGACTTTATCATCACCCGATCAAAAGTGACTTTTGACTAGTTCAAAGCTTAGCAACTCTCATGTAGGAATCCATGATGACCTCAGGTCTAAGGGCATTGTGACATGGTGATACATGAGAAACGCTTATGACTTGATCCATGTATCTTTCTCATAGTGGGTCAGTCCAGCACCTTGTACTCTTACAAGTGCCTAAGACTTTGATTTGTATCTCCATATCATATCAAAGTCATACTGGTCTTGTTTCATCTTTGCTCCCGCATAAATGACCAACCAGAGACATTTAGGATAATCTTTATGATTTATCCAAGGAAACAATTATCACAGTTAACATGCAAATAATATGATAACAAAATGGAGAAATTTCATTAAATTAATAATATTCAAAGTACAATGATTGGCCCTTTGGGCATAATTTTAAACATCATCCCACTTGCCTTACGTACAATCATTAATTTGCCTAATTCCCATTATCCTAACATGATGCTCATACTTTGCCTGTGCAAGCGGCTTAGTAAGAGAATCAGCAACATTGTCTTCTCCTACTACTTTGCATACCTTTATATCACCTCTATCATTGATTTCTCTAATAAGATGAAATTGCTTGAGTATATGCTTAGTTCTTTGATGTGACCTAGGCTCCATAGCCTGTGCAATAACACTGCTAATGTCACAGAATAAATCTATTAGATTTAAGATGGTAGGCACCACCCCTAGTTCAGTAATGAACTTTTTTGTCTAAATAGCTTCTTTAGTTGCATCCGATGCTGCTATATACTCAGCTTCTATTATAGAATCTGCTACAGTGCTCTGCTTGAAGCTCTTCCAGCTTACTGCTCCACTATTCAGGAGGAATACGTATCCAGATTGTGATTTAAGGTCATCTTGGTCAATTTGGAAACTTGAATCTGTGTAACCGGTTACACAGAGCTCATCATCCAATCCACCATAGACCAAAAATAGGTCCTTAGTCCTTCTTAAGTAATTTAGGATATTCTTGACCACAGTCCAATAACCCTCACCAGGATCTTATTGATATCTGCTGGTCACGCTTAGGGCAAATGAGATATCTGGTCAGTACATAGTATGGCATACATGATAGATCCAATGGCCAACGCATATGGAACCTTACTCATGTGATCTCGCTGATCAAGGTAGTAGGACATAGATCCTTACTAAGATGGATGCCATAAGATATAGGCATGTAACCCCTTTTTGAATCCTGCATACTGAACCTATGCAGTATTTTGTCTATGTATGTGCTCTGAATTAGGTCTATTAGTCTTTTGGATCTATCCCTATAGATCCTAATCCCTAGGATATAGGTGGCTTTACCTAAGTTTTTCATTGAAAAGGACTTTCCTAACCAAGACTTGACACTCTGCAAGGTAGGGATATCATTCCCAATGAGTAGGATGTCATCTACATAAAGCAATAGAAATACAACTGTGATCCCACTAACCTTCTTGTAAACACAAGGTTCATCAATGTTTTGAAGGAATCCAAACTCTTTGACTACTTCATCAAAATAATGATTCCAGCTCCGAGATGCTTGCATCAATCCATATATGGATCTTTGAAGCTTGCAAACTTTACCAGAGTCCTCTGGTCGCACAAAACCTTCAGGTTGTGTCATGTACACATCCTCAAGGTGCTTTCCATTAAGGAAGGCTATTTTGATGTCCATCTTCCATATTTATAGTCATAATATGTTGTAATGGCAAGAAGGATTCTTATTGATTTGGCTATTGCAATAGGGGAAAAGGTTTCATCACAGTCTATACCATGAGTTTGAGTGAATCCTTTTGCAACCAGTCGTGCCTTGAAGACTTTTACATTGCCATCCATGTCACTTTTCTCCTTGAAAATCCATTTACACCTGATGGTTTTTACACCTTCAGGTGGATGGACTAAGGTCCATACCTGATTGTCGTACATGGATTGCATTTCAAACTTCATGGCATTTAGCCATTTCTCGAAGTTTGGTCCCACTATGGCTTCTCGATAGGTGGTTGGCTCATTTTGCTCAATGAGCGACACATCACGGCCATTAGTAATCAAAAATCCATATCTCTGAGGCTGATGCCGTGTCCTATCAGATCTTCGTGGACCTTGTGTTACTTGAGGAGGCTTAAGAACTTGTTATGAGTCTTCTCTAATTTCTATATGTGGTTCTGTACTATCTTGTGACTCTCAAACTTCTTCGAGATGTACCTGCACTCGTTGTTTTAGAGACAAACTCTCTTTCTAGAAACTTACCGTTTCGAATAACAAACACTTTGTTATCAGTGGGATTGTAGACATAGTATCCTTTCGTTTCTTTAGGATACCCCACGAAAAGGCACTTTGCGGATCTAGACGCTAATTTATCTGAGGCTTGTTGTTTAACATATACCTCACATCCCTAAATCTTGAGAAAAGATAAGCTTGGTTTCTTTTCGATCCATATCTCATATGGTGTCTTTTTTATTGCCTTAGATGGAATACGATTTAGTGTGAATGCAGCTGTCTCTAAAGCATGTCCCTAAAAGGATGCTGTAATATCTATTTGACTCATCATAGATCGAACCATATCTAACAGTGTTCAATTACTCCATTCAGAAATGTCATTCTATTGTGGTGTTCCTGGAGGAGTCAGTTGTGAGATTATCCCATAACTCCTAAGATGGTCAATAAAGTCTTGGCTCAAATATTCACCCCTCGATCAAATCGAAGTGCTTTAATTGTTTTGCCAAGTTGGTTTTGTGCTTTATTTTGGAATATTTTGAACATTTCAAAAGATTCAGATTTATGTTTCATTAGATAGATATAGCCATATCTACTAAAGTTTTTTATAAATGTAATGAAGTAGACATAACCTCCTTTGGCAGCTGTATTTAATGGTCCACATACATCTATATGTATGAGGCCCAATAATTCAGTGGCCTTCTCACTATATAAAAGAATTTATATGGTGGGAACTGGAGAAGTAAAAATACCACTTAACAAGAAAAAGTACAAGCGTCAAAAGAAATTGCTGGGAGTTATTGGATGGAGATATGATTTCTCCAACATAAGTTGTTGACATTGTAACTAAAAGTGTTGACACTGAGTTATAAACAAGAAAAGTAGTAGTAAGGAAATAGAAAAGCAACAAAGATATGGATTAGTGGGGACAAACAGGCTTCTGAATATTGGCATCACACATGTTGGTAGTGTTTGTGTGTGTTTTTCAAAAAAAATGGGTGACGTACGTCCCAATTCAATATACATTGAACGTTCTGCACAAGTTCATGCCTTCTATCATTATTATTTATTAGCCTTCCATTATATTGTCCTATGCCAAGTAAAAAGTTCCTTTGTCATCTTTTCTAATAAGCAAGATTCACATGTATCATATAATTCAAAATCAAATGAGTTTAGAAATCCATCTTGATAGAGTTTAAAAATGTGTTTCTCATTTATATGACTGAGACGACAATGCCATAGATAAGTCGGATTCAAATCGTTTGATTTTATCCTTCTAGTAGTTACGTTATAGATATTCTCATTATTAGGATGTTCCAAATTTAATATATAATGACCAACATACAAATCACCATCAGCATAGAAAATGTCATTATGATAAATAGAACATTTACCATTCATAGTTATGGAAGTATAACCTTCTTTATCCAAATAAGAAAGAGAAACAATGTTACTACTCAAAGCAGGAACAAAATAACAATTGTTCAAAACTAACAAAAGCCCACTGGGCAGAACTAATTCATAAGTGCCTACGGCTAAAGTAGCAAATCTTGCTCTATTTCCAACACGTAGGTCCACCTCAATCTTCTTCAGCTTTCTACTGTCCTTTAGACCTTGCACATTTGTACAAATGTGAGAACCACATGAAGTATCTAATACCCATGTAGAGGAAGTAGAAAAATGAATGTCTATAACATAAATACCTGAAGCGATAGCCTGCTATCCTTCTTTCTCTTTTTCAGATCTTACAAGCAGAGTTTGCAATTCCTCTTCCAATGACCGGGTTCATTGCAGAAGTAGCAGACTCCTTCCTTTGGAGGCTTTGCCTTCTTGGGTGCAGGCTTAGTTTCGAGCTTGTTTGACTTTTTGGTCTTACCACTCAAGCCATTACCCTTCCATTTGCCCTTCCCTTTCTTTTTCATACCCTTTCCTCTCTAAACCATCAAAACAGTACTGGGCTTTTCTTAATACTCTATTCAGTAGTTTTGAGTATCCCATGCAGTTCAGAAATTGATTTCTCTATGTTGTTCATGTTGTAGTTCATAATAAACTAGTTATAACTCTCCAGGAGTGAGTTCAGGATCAAATCCGTAGCTAACTCCTAGGTCATGGGAAATCTAATCCTCTCAAGGTGATCAATATAGCCTTTCATCTTTAACACATAAGTACTAACTGATGCACCTTCAGCCATCTTACAGGAATGTAAGGCCTTTGTGGTCTCATACCTTTCTTGCCTTGCCTATTGCTGGAACATTTCCTTGAGATGGATAATCATCTCATGAGCCTCCATTAGTTCTAGATCTCTTTGGCTCTGGAACCATAGTGGCAAGCATCAAGCAACCTACATCCACAAAGTCATCCTTATGCATTGTGTAAGCACCTCTCTGAGCTCTTGGAGCATTGGCTGCTGGCTCCTCAGGAATGTGTTGATCTAGGACATAAGCCTTTCTTTCCTACTTGAGAACAATTCTCAAGTTCTTGAACCAATCCAGAAAGTTTATCCCATTGAGTTTGTCCTTCTCAAGGACCGATCGCAACGATAGTGTAGCAGTATTACTAGTCGACATGATTCTACAATTAAAATGTGCAAAGTTAGTTAGTAATCTCCCACTAAATTAACAACCCTCAAAATAATAATTAGTGGGCTAAGATCTATATTTGGCTTAAACTTAAGTCCCCTTTGTCAAGATGCTTAAATTCAAGTTATTTAGGTAGGTAACCTATTTACCAATTACATTACTTGTAACTCTTAGATGTTTATAGGATTTGATCATCATATGATCCGGCATGTTTAATCCTATCTAACGCCTTGAGATTCAAAACCGTTTTGTTAATCTTAATTAAGTCAAAACAATAATGAATATTATGAGCAGCACCAATACTCAAGCTTGTCTTATCAAGATAACTCAAGTGCATCCACTTTGGTGGTTTCCGCAATTGAGCGATCTAGGTTTTGACAGGTATTCATTAATTGACGGCATTAAGACTTAAGATTTGATTAGAGAGCTCAATCAATTAGTCTTGTTAATATGAATGCAATCGTGGTCGTATCTCATACAGATAAATACATATAAACATAAAAGTATTCATGCAATGATCTTATCAAAAGCATAATTTAAATGTGACACAACATGGATTGCCTAACCTAAAATCCTCCCAAGCCAATGAGGGGACTTCTCTAAATAAGAAAGGAAATACATTGAGAAAAACCTCGTTTAAACATTCGAGGGGAGTGAGTGAGAAGAGAATGTACATTGAGAGTATTTAGAGGAAGGTACAGCACACAGGCTATATTTAAATATTACAACCCTTTGCAAAATCTAAAGCCATATTGTTCACCATCCCCAAACAAGTATGAAAAATAAACCACAACAAGAATTTATACAATATGAAAAGCAATAAATGTCGTGATTAGATTATATTGCGTTACGAACAGTTCTAAAGGGATTTCGCCCTAGTTTCAAAAACACAACAATGGCCCAGAACGCTTCTGATCCAGATTGTCTTCCCTATATTTCATATCCCTAACACCCGAGTAGATATCCGAACTTAGACCCGATTGGATTGCCGCCAACTATGATATCAGGTACCCTACCTGATTTAATGCTATTTGAAAACGAAAATCACATACATGTTCAGAAACAAAAATGAAAACAATTTCAAGATTCAATTTAAACAAAAACAAATAATTAGCGGAATTTCAAGATCACATCTTTCAAAATAGTTTCTTTTTGTATTAACTAAATCACATACATGCTCAAATGTTTCTTATAAACATCCGTACATATCCCATATATATCACATGTATAAGAATCATAAACTCAATTTAAATGCACAATTGACCCGTCTCTGATGCCACTATTAGGATCGGCAGGCACAGGTGAAGAATTTTAAAATTTTTACTAATCGTAATTGAGAATCTATCAACGGCGTTTAAGTCGAGTTAGAAAGAGTCGTACCTTTTTGAACTTAGGGTTTTCAGGATCTCTAGAAGCCAACACCTCAGGTTCGCTCCCTCTACCGGTATCCACACGAATGCTCTCCAACAGAGACTACATGCTAGCGCCTTCAAATATCTCCTAGGTTTTCCCTTGCGGCTCTGAATTCTCATGCGTGTATGAGTATATCTGCTCTATCGAGTTTATAACCTATAAGGGCTATATTTGAATTTCAAAATTAATAGAAATGAAAACTCCTTTCCATTGTAGTATGGCCATATATTTCTCAGACTCACTCATCGAGGGGCCCGGTAACATCTCTCTAATAATGTGAGGGACAAATTCCATCTTAATCATTCATATTCCTCTGCATGAAAAACCACTAAACCCGATTGTAGCATTTATCATCACCTGGTCAAAAGTGACTTTTGACTAGTTCAAAGCTTTACAACTCTCATGGAGGAATCCATGATGACCTCAGGTCAAAAGGCATTGTGACATAGTTATACATGAGAAAATCTTATGACTTTATCCATGTAGCTTTATCATAATGGGTCAGTCCAGCACCTTGTACTCTTACAAGTGCCTAAGACTTTGATTCATATCTCTATATCTTACAATGTCATACTAGTCTTGTTTCATCTTTGTTCCTGTATAGATGACTTGTTAGAATCGGCAGGCAAAGTGGAAGAAATTTAAAAATTTTCACCGATCCTAATCGAGGATCTATCAACGGCGTTTAAACTAAGTTGGAAGGATTCATACCTTTTTGATTCAGGGTTTTCACGATCTCTGGGAGCCAACACGTCAGGTCCACTACCACTACCGGTATCCATACGAATGCTCTCCAACCGAGACTGCGTGCTAGCGCCTCTAATGTCTCCTAGGGTTTCCCTTACGGCTCTCAATTCTCATATGTATGTCAGTATATCTACTCTATCAAGTTTATAACCTATGAGCGCTATTTTCAAATTTCAAAATTAATCATCATTAATTTTGAAATTAATTAACTATTAATTATCTTGATGAGCTAATTAAATAAATTCAATTTAAATTAAATCTGTTCAATAGTTTTAATTTAACCTATTTACTTAATCCAAATAAAGAGCCATTATATTTAAATTATCTTCATAAATTAAATATGAGATACCATATCTCTATCATGTTAGTTATTAGATTAATTTATCTTAATAAATTAAATTTAAAACTAACACAATATAATAATAATATCATATAATATATATACATATATATATATAATATGTATTTTGAAAATACATATCTATATAATATTATTAACAAATTTTTATATTACATATATACCTATATATATATAAAATTCGTCCACCCTAATTAAACATTATCTCATGTTGGGTCATTCTTGTGTGCGAACCTGTAGGCCCATATGAAGTTGGAAGCGGGCCAATAACTGTACTAACCCACAAGTCGCAAGCGGCCTCTAGCAAGACATCACAACTACCCAATTCAAATGAGGATCATTAACACGATGCAACCTGTCATACAACCATGTCACGTCCCTTTTGTCACACAATATATCGGTCAAGGATGAGGCATGGATAATGTCATCCTCTTATTCCTGACTATTACTTTCTCAATTCCTGAGTAGTCTAATGTAAACTCCTTTCCATCGTAGTATGGCCATACATTTCTCAGACTTACTCATCGAGGGGCCTAGTAATATCTCTCTACTAATATGAGGGACAAATTCCATCTTGATCATTCATATTCCTCTGCATGAAAAACCACCAAGCCCGATTATAGCCTTTATCATCATCCGGTCAAAAGTGACTTTTGACTAGTTCAAAGCTTAGTAACTCTCATGTAGGAATCCATGATGACCTCAGGTTAAAGGGCATTGTGGCGTGGTTATACATGAGAAAAGCTTATGACTTTATTCATATAGCTTTCTCATAATGGGTCGATCCAGCACCTTGTACTCTTACAAGTGCCTAAGACTTTGATTCATATCTCCATATCTTATCAAAGTCATACTGATATTGTTTTATCTCTACCCCCGCATAGATAACCGACCAGGGACATTTTAGGATAATCTTTATGATTTATCCAAGGATACAATTATCACAGTTAACATGCAAATAATATGATAACAGAATGGAGAAATTTCATTAAATTAATAATGTTCAAAGTACAATGATTGACCCTTTGGGCACAATTTCCAACAGTTGACATGTCACAACTTGGTGGCTTCTTGCATAAAGGTGCTTGGTTAATTAACTAAGTTTTGTTAGATCCCATATGTTTTGATGATAACAAAGATTGGATTAATATTACAAAAGTTTTAAATAAAATGTTTGAACAAAGTAACTAAGTTTTTGGTGGCAGGTAAAAGCATTACTCGAGTAGTTACTCATGTAATGAAGAAGAACTGAAAAATAGAGAATAGAGAAAAGCATCACTGGTAGATTTTTGAAGGCATTACTTGAGTAAGCCCTCAGGTAATGATTCTTTATTACTCGAGGGATCACTCGACTAATGTGTGAGAAATTGTTCCAGAAGCTCTCTGTCAAAAATTATATAGCATTACTCGAAAGGATCACTTAAGTAATATGCAAAGTTATTTTAAACATTACTCGAGGGATCACTTGAGTAATCAAAGCAGCAGTGATGCAGTAACTATCAGCCAAGAAATGGTTGACATTACTCAAGGGATCACTTGAGTAATCAGGTAAGTAAAGGAGAAGTTACTCTCGGCCAAGATTTGGATGACTTTACTAGAGGGATTACTGAGTATTGATATAAGAAATGCAAGCATTACTCAAGGGATCACTCATGTAATCAAAGAAGAAAAGAAACACTTACTCAAGCGATCACTCCAGTAAGCAAGTCTGCAAAGTTTTATAAAATGAATTACTCGATGGGTTACCCGCGTAATCTAGTCTGATAACAATTGACTTACTCTCTGGCATATTTTTAATGAGGTTACTTGAGGGACTACTCGAGTAATGAATAATAATCACTCTAGTAGCCACTCCAGTAATCAGGTCACAGTCGTTGACTTAACTCTCTGCCAAGTTTTTTAAAGGCTCACTCGAGTAGCCACTTGAGTAATGAAGCATGATCACTCGAGTAGACACTTGAGTATTATAGTACAGAAAGTATGATTTTAATTCATTGTTCAATGATTTGTTATCTATAAGACTAATATTTCATTGTATTAGTTTTCTAAGTATATTTGCAGAGAAACAATTGAGAGATCATGTATTAAGAGAAAAGTCAAACATATTGTCTGGAACGTCTGAAACTCTCACCTACCGTAAATGGCTAGTTTTTCAAATTCAAAGAACGGACAAATGAAGCTGCGTGACTCTAACGGACATGTTTGAAATGCTTCCAACGGACATCACAATTCATCTATATATATGTAGCATTCAATAAAGAATAGGCAACAACAACTAAGAACACAAACTCATATCGATCAATATATTCTTTGTGCTCTATTTTCTTATATTCATTATTTGTACTTCAGTAATTATACATTTGCTCTGTGAGAGATTTTTTTCATTACAAACTTAATATTTTTTATTGAGACAACTTAAGGTTGTGGAACCTTGAGATGGGGGTTGGTTTACAATGTGTAAGGGGGAGCGAGTGTCCAGTAAAGGAACTTGTTGTGTACTGAGGTGCCAAGAACCCACTGAATCACTTGGAAGATATAGTGAAACTCTTAGAGAAGCTTGGAGGACTGGATGTAGGTCAAAGTGGTTGTGGCCGAACCAGTATAACTCCCAGTGTACACTTCGGCGATATTTCTCCTAGCTCTTAACTACTTTAAATTTACAGTCAATTTTTATATACGCAACAGATTTTTAGGTATCACCCAATTCACCCCCTCTTGGGTGAAACGCTTGCACTAACAAGTTTGGTTTAGCTAAATGGGTTGAGTCTTTCTCTTTCCTTCTTTCTTTATGCTAGATGAAATCCTCTTCAAAAAGGAAGAACAAGTTTGACCAATTCTCTCTTTTTGCTTCCTTTATGTCTGCCACAATTTTTGACTTTTCAACTTGAAAAGTGAAGAAGTGTATTAATGAATTCTCTTTCTTTCTCTTCTTTTGAATTGGATGAAATTGAGGGGTCTTTGGGAAGGGATAATAATCTTGAAAATAACCCAATTCCACATCCTTATGTATTAATATTCAGTTGCCACTTAAGCACATGTTTTACTTTCGACTTTTCTTAACATTTTCACTTAGCCAATACTGCTCCTTTTTATTTAATTTGGACAACGTATTTTATTTTTCCCTTGTTGGACGAAAATTTCCCTTAGTTATTGGGAAAAATAATAACTTGTTGCTTTATGGCCAAAAAACCATTCTGCCCTTACATTTTTGTAATTAATTGGGCTTTCTTCTTTCCCTTTCTATGTGCCAAAAATCACATATTATTGGGCCCAAAAATTGTGCTCTTTCAATCTCTATGTTTTTGGGCTTCAATAATGGGCTTTTATAAAAACACAAATTAAATTGTATGTCTTATTGTGGTACAAAATTCATGTGGCCACTAATTGTACTGTTTGGCTAATTCAAGTGTGTCAATATTTATCATTTTATTCCCTTTAATACCACAAAGGTGTAAAATAATTTTAGTAACTGAAATTTTGAATGTTACATTCTCTGTCAAATGCTTTTAATTTGTCGCTTCTATGATTTTGTTGATCAAGAAGGTTATTCCTTTTCAGTTTGGTGCTTCTGCTATAATGGAAAATAAGACTGGAAAATTCTATTAATACTTTTTTAAAAAAAAGGCAACACATCGATTAAGTCAAAAGGTTTTTTCGTCACTTATTTAACTTACATAAATTTTGAAACAAGCAACATCAGCTCAATTCTATGTCCTTTTAACAACTGACGTTAAAAGCCTTTTTTTGCAATAGTGATAGTTGCAATAACTAATTATTATTATTGTATTGAACCACGTTAACAACCCAATTCATGCAAGCGATCCATATTCACTATTATATATTTGCGCATATATAACGCTTAATAAATAACGGTTATAGTGAATAAACATTATATATGTTGAGGTGGAGGTCGCATAAGATCTATAACACTAAAACCTAACTGTTAAACATGTACACCGTCATATATTGAGAGGCGGAATTTACAAATACAAAAATGTAATGGTTGTAATTATTAACCGTTGTCAACACCCGTTTCTATTTCCATAATTCATTCTACATAAAATTTAAAGAAGAGTAAATTGTGATGCACAAGCAAGGGCATTGTTGTCATTTCATAAAAAAATCAGGGTACAAATATGTCATACAACATACATAACTATTCAAAGTAGTACAGAGAAATGGAAACATCACATGTTTCTAAATACTACTGTACATGACATATTGTTTGATACATAACCAAAATATTAATTTATAGCTTCCTCTGTACCCTTCCCAAAATACATCTTCCGGCTAAAATTCCTTCTGTCTGCCGGTATCCTTTGACTGCCCTAGCCCAAAATACGTGTTAGTACCTCCCGGTCACACAAAATATAGGTCGGTCCCACATCACTACTCCCAGTCTAGACACTCCCTCATGTACATGTCAATGTGGTCTCGAAATGCAGGAAAGTCACTGTTAGGTCCCTCCTTAACGATGTTGATCTTCTTCCAGTTCTAAAAACTGGTATCCAGAAAGACTCTCATAGTAGTGCAAATCCAGGTCGGGTCCGATAAGTTGAGACCCAGCAGACATCGTTGGTTGTACAAAGACTCAACGAAACCCAAATAATACAAGTAGTAATCCTCCGGGTCAGACCACACTCATCTCGCCTGCCTCAGCTTGACCCATGGAAATCAGTTAGCTCCTCGTTTGGCTGCATGTTGTACGGGACATGAACTCCTTTATCCTAGAGAAGCCCTCACTCGGATCCAGCTCGACGGGGTCCTCCTCTAGGTCATATCCTAGCGGATGCCCCGACTCCCCTAGCTCCGATCTAGGTAGAGTCTCCGGCCTCGGCTGTGGTATGTGGATAGGCAGCATTGGCACGCTCTTTCGTGTAGTATATCACAGCTTCGTACCACCGGTACCGAAATAATCAATCCTTAGTCCTCTCGGTCCGTCCATGATATCCTGTTGACATGTAAACAAAATCTTATCAGTATACATTTCTGATAATGCCAGACCGCTTATTAGCTCTGATACCAAAAATGTCAACACCTGTTTCCATTTTGATAATCAAAGAGTAATAAAGGTAGAATTCCATGGGCATACAGAAAAATATAATTATACTGATAAAAATATTTGTTTACAATTCCGACATTGTTCGTTGACCAAATACAGAAAATACAGTGGAAGTTTTAATATTTACAAATTTCACCAAAATATCACAAAATAGACTAATTATGACCACGATCTTGTCCTCCCTCGAAACACATGCCATTCACTTTATGGCATCCACGTCTTTTCCTTTTGCCCCACTAGTATCCGTTGAGGTGTTTATTTAAAAATAGGGTGCGATTTCGGAGAACCCCAGTAGAAACATACTATCGTTCCTAGAGAATGTGAAAAGTAAATATGATATACGCCATGTATGCACCAATTAATGAACATTATAAATATATCATCTGCATGTATACATGAGTAGGGCCCAGCCCCACTATTCTGCACTGGTTGGGTTTTCACCAACTCCAGTGTAAGTGCCCCTGACACTTCTGGCCCCTCTCTAGGCAATTCGTTTTGATTAATAAAGCGCATTTATAAACATTGGTATCCACACAATCATATAACTATGGCATAATGAATGAAGGATAATGTCCCCATCTCAACATTTTATAATCCTCTGTTTAACGGGGTCTCATAAAGCGTATCGTTCTGGCTCTCGACTCGGTCCTAAAATATTAAATGTACAAGAAATAGGTCATAACCTATCCAAGTACCATTTTAGACTCTTCCATAGTGTTTCTTGTGGTTATATTAGTGTATGATGAAAATTTACTAAAATGCCCCCGAGACCCCCGCCTGGCCCCGCCGTATTCGGCTCGATGGCACGTTTTCCCAAAATTTTGACTAAAGCCATTTTGACTAATTTTCACCCAAAGAATCCATTTCTGGGCTCAAAATTACCAAATTCACTATCAAATTACGAAAATACCCTTGACAGCCCCTATTTAGTTATTTCAGTGGCATTTTCGTAATTATGCTTTTTCGGCCTCCACCTAAAAAGTGCCCAACTGTAATCCCACGTATTTTTTCCCCCGAGTCCAATGGAACCATTTATTTCGTGAAAATCTAACTCCTAGTACCAGTTCTAGTCTGGTCGAAAATATGAAGAAAATAGAAAAATGGAGATTTATGTTTTATCTTCCAAAACTTGTACTTTCCACTTTTAATCTTTAGTTAACTCATTTAAACACTTCATAATCATGATTTAAAGGATTTTGGGCAGCATAACCCCTTAAGGGTATACCTTTTCTAATCTTACAACTCAACCCAAAAATCATAAGAACCAACCAACAATTATCAACAACAACTTAAGAAGGTAAGTTCATGAAGTTATCCTCTTTGGCTTCTTAGTTTCCTCTTACTCTAGGCTCCTCCTCCCTCTCTTCTTCATCTCAAAGTGTGTCTTCACCACCATGGATTCATGAGAAACAAGAGTTTAGAGAAGAATCTAAGGAAATGCCATAAGGAAAAAAAAAACCAAAGCAACCACCTTACCTTGACCTCTTATTCTTCCTTCTCTCTAACACTTTGAAATTCTACAAGTTCACTCTCTCTCTCTCTCTTCTCTTTTGCTTTGGCCGAATGTGACATGGAAAGAGGAAGGAGTATGTTTTATTATTTTGTCTCTTGTTGCCTATTAGCCTTTGATTTAATCAATAGCTCCTAGTGTAACACTTGTCACAATTCCTTCTTCCTTTTAATTTCTTCATTGACTTGTCATTTATTTGAATCATTATCTTCCTTTTCTTGCTCCAAAATTTCGGTACCTACTTCCCCTTTTTCTCCAACTAGTCCATACTTCTTTAGTTATATTCACACTTACACTCTTCCATTTAATTAAGTCAAATGTCTTCCTTTGCTTGTCCCACAATTTCCGTCCCTCTCCTCTCCTCTTACAAGACAAGCAATCTCCTTCCCATATAATCATGTGTGTCATCTTCCAAGCACTCAAGTAGTCCACTCCTTCACTCAAGCTTCTCTTCCCATTCTTACACTCAACCATAGTCATCATTTCCTTCTTCTTGTGGAATGTGATCATGTGTTTTAATACTTTGCCCTTTAACTTCATGCTTTGGATGAAAATTAAAGAGAGGAAGAGGAGGAAAATTTGCATTTCATTAATCCCATAATTCACATAATTGAATTATGTATAATCCCTCTTAATTTCCCAATTCTTGATTTATTCCACAAAGAATAATCTCATTATGCATTTTTCTTTACTTTCCTTGATTAATTTAAATTAACTCCAATTAATTGGAAAATAATTAATCTTGGGCTAGATTGGTAAAATTATGATTTTACTATCCCCTTTTGTAATTTAATTCAATTTTTGAATTAATTTGCCCATTTCCTTATAAATATGAATATTTCAAAATTCACAAGAGCCAAATTCATGAATATTCATCATTTTATTGAATTACTCAAATAATTACAATATATTCTTGGTGAATATAAAATTTGGGGTGTTACAACCGTCATATATTTACTAACAAAAATGACGGTTTTTATGAAATAACTATCATATAACACTTTTAAATGATTTATCTTCAAAACTTTATATCAACAAAAACAAATATATAACAGTTATAATAATTAATCGTAAAGTATAATTCCCAAAAGCTTGTCTTTGTTTTTTAGAATACTTAATAGTTAAAAATAATTAATGTATTGTCACAAATAAGAAAGTAGCATTTTGAATTTTTTTTTTTTGATAATATTTGGCAGTTCTTCACATTAAATTGTTATATATTTTTTAAGAATGCTTAATGTAACCCCCTGCCGTAATTATATCCGAAATATGCAATTAAAATGAAATAGAGACCATAAGAAACAAAACTTATTTAAATTCCCATCTTCACGATAGGGTTTTCACAAATCACTTTCGAAATCTAATTAACCTGGTCTCATATTCAATTTCGAATACAATTACATCACGCGGAATATCACATTTAAACAAATATCAGAGTGTATAACAATAACTTCCCGGCAACCCCCGGGTTCATACCTTTACATAGAATTCATAGGGCACATTCGCCCTTTACAATTTCAACATGGGGATTACACAAATCCTCTCAAATACATCTACAAATATCATATCCAAACATATTCCAATCCGTACATATCCAAATCTAAATCCAAATATACATAATACTCCCAACTATGATAACCAACTACCAACTCAAATATTCCGAAGGAAGCCTCGTCGCCCCTGGTTGCTTGCCTCCATCCTCGATCCACCTACCCTGTCTAAAATGTTGGTAGGGGAGGGTGAGATTCGAGAGAATCTCAGTAAGAAACAGATACCTATATGCATGTATGATATGTGTTTAATGCATGACATGCTTGCAATACAAAACTCATGTTCACACAATGACATATCTGCGTGCTCAATGTTTCAACAACATACTCATGGCCATAGCATAACTAGAAACAGAGCTACAATCATTCATACATGTTTCACATAATCCAGCAAAGCAATACATGCATCAATACACAAACACAACATCAAAGCATGCAAGAGAGGTAAGTTCCCTACCCTTTTCTTTCCACGTATGCTCCAGCTCCTCCGCTTACTCGTGATCCAAATGAATACTGAACCCTATAAACCAAATCAAGGATATAGGGTCAATCTCAATTCCAAACCCTTACTTTTATATCACTTAAAGTTGGTTACCATTTACACCCTTTAGGTGGCTAAAATAAGCTCAACGAAAGCCTAAAGGATTGGGACGTACTATATTGGAAATCATCTTTCAAAATCACAAATTGCTGAAAATTGGGTTCTGGCTGCAGCCAAAAATGGCTAAAAACGTCACAGAAACATTTTGGCTGCAGCCAAGAATTTCTGGCTGCGGTCAGGACACACACAGAAAGTTTTGCGCTGGAGCCAGAATTTTGGCTGCAGCCAAGGAAACTTCAAAAATTCATAACTTGCTCTAGAAAACTTGAAACAAGGTGATTCCAAAGCCCATTGAAAGATATTCAAGTCCCCTTTATGGGAAAAATATGTCTCATTACCAGAAATCACCACACAAATCCAGATTTACACAAAATCCAACATTGCTCCAAAACAGAATCCAGTTTCGTCCTCAAACTTTAGGCAAACATAAATCCCAGTTCACAAAACGAAATGAGACAATTTATATGTCCATTTTGAAGCTTGAGATGTGAACTTCAAGACTGGAAAGTTTCAGAATTTGCTAACATCATTTGCCCATTCAAAACAGCAACACAAACAGACTGCCCAGACAGAATTCTCACTGGACAGAATTTCCAGTTTTTCAACCATTGTGTCCAATCCAATTCAAACCAATTCCAATGATTAAATACCACAACATGACACCATTTTCAACACAAAACAACATCCAATTCCACCATTCACATTCCTCACGAAAATACCATAAAATCAGGGCAAAATTTACAAATCACAATAGTTAACCATAATTCACAAAACTTAGATCAACATGAAGCAAATGCTCACCTCTTCCTCTTTCCCAAACCAATTTCTTGATTCTTCATCTTTCCACTTTTGCTCAAGCAACAAAACACCTCCTCTCACAAATCTAAAATCATAGAGATGAAGCTCTCATCACTATGAACAACTTTATAGAAGATGAATTGAGCATTAGAGGACAATAAGCCAACCAAAATCTCACCTTTTCTTTTCTCTTCCTTCCCTTAGCTTTGGACGTTCATGGAGGACAAGAGAGAGATGAGAATGATTAGATGATGAAGAAAAGTAGTTTTTTGGGAGCCAAAACCGTCCACATAAAGAGAGGAAAGAGGAAAAATGAGTTGAAATCCTTGACCAAATCCAAGGGCTCAAATTGTGACACTTGTCACACCCTTAATCTATCTCTATGAGTTCACATGAACCCACACACATGGGATTCCACCCACTTAATCTCTACACAAATCAATCTCAACCATTGATCTTGAAGTTACCAATGAGTTTCCTCTTCGGTAACTGACCAATTGGTCGGTAACTTTACCGTTTTGCCCCTGATTTTGGTAATTCGGTAATTCTCATTGAATCACCACCAAACACTTCATATCGTTTCATTTAGCCACAATATGTGCCTTCCCTCTATTTTAAGTCAATTTAGATGTTAATCCATAATTGAGCTTAAATACAGGGTTTTGGCACTGCTCACAGCACATATGAATCACATCGGGTGCTAACTCACACCATAATCTCCAAAAGGGTTCATTTATCACTAATGACATCCACTTTTGGGAGTCAATATCTCTTAATCATAATTTAGGATCTTGCTAAACCATGGCTTAGCAGTCCACTAATCTCAGGCTTATTCTCTAGCCTCGAATCTCAAAATTCGGGGTATTACACTTAACAATGAAAAAATTATTTGACAATACATTACAGTTATCCACAAATAACCGTTAAGTATTATTAAATATAAATAAAGGTAGGATTATGAAAAATATCATATATAAGGGAGCAAAATCATGAAAAATATAGTTTGACAATACATTATGGTTTCACAAAGAACCATTAAGTATTCTTTAATATAAACAAAAGTAGTATTATAAAAGATATCATATATAAGGAGCATGATCCTAAAAAAATTGATAATACATTATGGTTATTCTCAAAGAACTGTTAAGTATTCTTTAATATAAATAAAGGTGAAATTCTGAAAGATATCAAATATAAAAAGATGAGATATGAAAAAAATTATTTAAAATATATTACGATTCTTAACTAAGAAACCGTGAAGTATTTTGACAATACATTACAGTTTTTAGTAAAGAACTGTTAAGTATTCTAAAATATTAAGGGTTAAGGGGCTCAAATACTATGAAAGTTTTCACATATGGGCTAGGGGCACCAAAAAGTTTTTGAGGGGGCAAATATGTTTTAGAAGTATAAAAAATAGGGCAAGATTGCCCTCGACATAACAGACCTAAACAATCAAAAAACATTTGACCAATTGTGCTGAGTTGTCTATGCCTCATAGGATCATTTGCAACACCATCATCCTCACTAAGGGTGTGTTTAGTTTGAGGGGAAGGTGGGAAAATTATAATTTTGGATAAAAGAAACCCAAAATTTTCCATATCATTTTTTTAAATTTTGAGTTCCCGCTTAAAATTTACTTTCTCATTTTTTTTAAATTTTAAATTTCCACCTAAAATTTAAATTCCTTCAACCAAAAAAATAATTTACCTCCCCTACCACACCTTCCCTCCCCTCTCCTCAAACCGAACATGCCCCTCCCTCTTCTACATCATCATCAGCGTTAATGAAAATAAGTCAAACCCATATCAACATTTAACAAATCTGGAGGGGAAAAATGCAATCTAGAACAAACAAACCCCCCATCATCATTGGTTCAGTACATGAACAATCAACCAAAATCTTCCTCCTCATCTGCGACACAAAGAACATGAACTGCTTCGAGAACGGAAGAACCAGCAGCCCCAGCGTTGTTATGTTCATCTTCAACGCGTCTCCGGCCACTGCCATTAGGTCTCTCGCTAAAGAAACACCCACCGTACCTTTTTGTCCTCTCTCTGGCACACACAGTTGAAGCCCTTATTGTCGGACCCTTTGTGGGTTGGGACTATGGATTAGCTCGTACTTGGAGAGGAGGATGGCGGCACCACCCATTTGGAAGATGCAATTGCAGAGAAGCACTGAACGGTGGTTGTCGAAGTATCAATTGAGGGTGATGTTCTCTGTGCTAACGATAATGGTGTAGGAATTTGGGTTTGCTTTTAAGAGACCTTTGGCTAAATCGATGGAGATTAATCCAGCACTGCAGCCTATTCCTCCCAAATTGTAGCTTTTGATATTGGTTCTGAGCTTGTAATAATTCACAATCATGGCGGAGAGAGATGGGTTTGGGTTGAACAAGCTGCAATTCACTATCAGTATATCAATGTCTCTAGGTCGAACCCCCGTTTTTCCAAATAGAGCATCAAAAGTTCCAAACATGATCGCCTTTGCCTCATACTAGGCTTCCTTCATGTCCAAATTTGGCAGTTTAGCTGTAATCCCATTCGTCTTGTCACCTAAACCGGCCCTACTTGCGATTCATTTCCGGAATTGAACGGTGACTTCTTCAAAGCTGCTACAGTACTGTTGAGAGAGGGAGAGAGTCAATCGAAAGGGATAAGGGTTTGAGCTTTTTTTTTTTTTTAATTTTTTTGGGGTAAAAATCTGATGTGGAAAAAGGAGAGTGAGGTGGGTGTTATATATTCATGACACCTTTGCATATTTGATCAATAAATGTTGATTGTTAGGGCTTGTCAACGGAAGGGCAATATTGTCCAGTTTTCTTTTACTTTGGGCATGTTTTCCCCCTCGAAAACTTCTAGATGTCCCAAGTCCATACATGAAAACTTCCAGAGTATTTAACAATACATTATAGCTCTTCAATAAGAACCGTTAAGTATTTTAATAATACATTACAATTCTTTGCTAAGAACAATTAAGTATTCTAAAATATGAACAAAGGCGAGATTCTGAAAGATATCAAATATAAGAAATTAGGTTCTAAAAAAAACTATTTGACAATACGTTTTGGTTTTTTACTAAGAGTTGCTAAGAATTCTTTAATAAAGAAGGTGAGATTCTAGAAAAAAAAATTATTTAATGCAACTCTTTAAACTCATTCTTAAACGTTTTTTGAGCTTTTTTAGTAGGTCTCGTACTCTTTTTTTTTTAATAAGTTTTGTTCTAACACTGCAGGTCTTGCCCTCCACAAGTATTATAGGTTTTCACTCTGCAACTCCTTCCTCTTATGATTCTCTCTCATGTAAACTTTCAATTTTTTTAGTTAATGTTTATAGTTATATTTTATTTCTTTTATATAACGAGAACTCGCTAGTTGATGCTCAAAGTCGCCGATAAGGATTATAATATATAATCTAATGATGGCCGTTGATTTGCAGATTAAAAGAGAGATAAAACACAACATTTTATTTTTTTTTTATTATTGAGCATCTCACATTCTTAAACTTTAACAACCCAAAGTGGAGGTTGAAATATGGTTTGCTGAATTAGATTCCGAAATTTGCTTAAGTTTTTATATTTATCAATTTTTACTACATTCTGATTTTCAAAGTTATATTCCAATATTTTTTTATTTTTATTTTTGCTTATTTTTTTGTTATATATTCTTATTCTTATATTTATATTTTCCTTGTGTAGTTAATTAAAGGATATGTGACGCGAACTCTTGGAACGCATTGATGCATGATTCATGGACAATCTACAACAAAAGCATTAGAGAATATTGTGAAATTTATTATTAATTGATTTTCTTTTAGAATTCAAAACATTATAAGGTAATGTTTTATTATGATAGTATTTAAGTTATTAATTTCTTTTAAATTGTATGATGTTTATCTATAGGTTTTTTATTTAATATTATTATCTTGTTATTGTCAATGATTATATTTTGTCTTATATAATAAATATTAATAAGAACAAATAATAAAAAAAGCTATATATAATAAAAAGTAAAGCTAATACATTATTGTTATTAATAAATAACCATTATATATGCTTTAATATATATGGTTCAGAACTATTATTCATCTGCGCAAAAGCATATATAGCACCCACATATATGATAGTTCATAACCATCATATGTGGTTGATAATAACAATCATAAAAGACCTTTTCTATAGTAGTAATTTGAATTTTGGTCATATCTGTTATGTGGAATTTATACTAAAATGCTTCATTTCTTTCCTTTGGTTCATCATTTTTTATTATGGTGGTTTCCATTCTTGTTTATGCCACTGTTTTTGGTTGATTCTTATTACTTAGCCTAATTGGTGAACATATGTGTGTGTTTTTACATTTTTTCAAAGCTATTAAAATCAGACTGGACCTGACGGTTCGACCATGGGAACTGTCAAACCGGTCATCTAACTGGTTTGGTCCAATCGGTTAAATTTTTATTAAAATTTTCTGATTTTAAAAATTCATATTTAATTCTACATATTTTCAAAAATTACAAATTAAAACTCTATAGGAAGCTTGAGATGCCTACTTTCTAATATAAAAAGAATCACTTAAAAATATTATCATTTGATCCTAAAAAATTATCAAATTCTAAAACTATTTCAAAAAATATTATCATTCAAGTTCACTTTCTCACCAGTTTAGCTCCGGTTTGACTATGATCTGACCCTTGAACCACTACCCAGACCGATTCAGTGGCCAGTTCGAGTTCAATAACCTTACTTTTTTCCACCAACCTTTTTGTAGCCTCTTTGCACACAAACCCTAACAAACATCAAAGCTTCTTTGCCCTAATTTGTTTGAATGGAAGCTTTTTCTTGTGATACAAGTGGCATTTTATAAAATACATGTTATTATTATAAAAAATAAGAAATGAAAGTGTGTCATTGTGTCAATTAGATCAAATGTGGTGGAATAACACTAGTTTTATGCCCTGTTGGTTGTAATATAATAATTTTTTTATGAAAGTGGAAGTGGAATTGGAAGTAAAAGTAGAAATGAAAATGGGGGTGGAAGTAACTTCAAAAACATGGTTGGTACGTCAATGGAAGTATGCAGGGTATAAATTTTAATCAATATCAGTATTTTTCTTATGAAAAGACCATAATGCCCTTGTTTTTAAGGATAAAAAAAACTCTTCTCCATCTTCTACCATGAACAACCATGCTAGAACCCAAATGAAAACACCTAAATCTTAAACAAAAATCACAATGTTGACCAACATAACTAAAAAATTTAAATTAGAATTATGATTAAGCATTAAGCAGATTTAAAAACAAAGAAAAAATCAAACTAGAATCAAATCATAAACAATAACCAAACAATGTTGTGGGAAAAAAGAGCCACTGTTCAAACTAGAAGCCATTGAAGCCACCCATTACATACTAGAAATAAGGTGAAAATCAAAGCGTGGCAAAAATCATGGCTTCTTCGAATTAAATCAAGGGGTTCTCAAATATGAAATCGATCATAGCTCTAACTCCACAATTGATTCCTCGCTTGTTGAAGTTGATTGCAATAGATCTAGAGTGGTGGAGGTTCAAGCGGAGGATGGGGGTATGTCAATGGAAGTATGTAGGGTATAAATTTTAATCAATATTAGTATTTTTCTTATGAAAAGACCATAATGCCCTTGTTTTTAAGGATAAAAAAAACTCTTCTCCATCTTCTACCATGAACAACCATGCTAGAACCCAAATGAAAACACCTAAATCTTAAACAAATATTGAGTTTGAATGAAATATCTCTCTCACAACTCAAGGTTCCAAAACCTTAAGTTATCTCAATAACAAATATTGAGTTTGAATGAAATATCTCTCTCACAGAGCGAATAAGAATCATTGAAGCATAGAATTACAAGTATAATGTAAAACAGAGTAATGAGCTTGATAATGCGTACGTGTGTGTGTTCTTGTTCTCTACTCTCTGTTTGGATGTTCCCGTATATATAGATGTGTTGGTAATGATTGTTGGACCGTTTTTCTTCATGCCCGTTAGAGTATGCGCAGCCACTGTTGACTTTTCCAATATTTGAAAAATATCCGTTTGCGGTAGGTGGCGTAGGTAGCATATGAACGTTGCATTTGACTTTCCTTATTTGGTAAGATCTCTTCATTGTTTATCTGTGGATATGCTAAGAATACTAATACAATGAAAGGTTAATCACATAGGAAACAAATCAAAGACCGTTGGAATGAATTCTCAAAATCTGAACTTGCATACTCGAGTAGTTACTCGAGTATCATCATGAAAGTATTGACAAACTGCAAGTTAACAAATGAACATTACATTACTCGGGTAGTGCATGGAGTAAACACAATTTCAAACCTTTGAAAATACCTGTTTACTCGGGTACTTACTCGAGTATGGCACACTTTTCTTCATAGGTTACTCGAGTAGCGACTTGAGTAAACTCTCAAATAAACTTTATGTTACTCGATGCTTTACTCCAGTAATGTTGGCAGGATTTCAAGGCCGAGAGTACTTCAAGTTTTCTTACCTTGTTACTCGAGTACTTACTCGAGTAAACATAAATTTTCTACATAGCTTACTCGGGTAGCAACTTGAAGTTCTGTGTAAATAACTCTACATATTACTGGATTACTCACTCGAGTAATCCAGTTTAAAATAAGTTATTGAATACCTGCATACTTGAGTAGTGCCTCGAGTGAAGTGTGATAAAAAACATATCATGTTACTCGAGTATTACCTTCAGGTTTTGCTTCCCATAGTGAGTTACTTGAGTACCTCCTTGAGTAACATTGGCAGGATTGATAATGCCGAGAGCAACATATTTCTTAAGGCAGAGTAACTCGAGTACAGACTCGAGTAACATTGGCAGGCCGAGAGTAACTGGAAGTTTTTACATGGTTACTCGAGTACTTACTCGAGTAACGTTGGCAGGCCGAGAGCAACTAGGAATCATTTATCTTATTACTCGAGGACTTACTCGAGTAAAGTTGGCAGGTTACTTGAAGGTTGACCTGGTTACTTCAAGTTTTTGTCTCATTACTCGAGCACTTACTCAAGTAACCC
Organism: Inga leiocalycina; assembly: GCA_963242795.1. NCBI lineage: Eukaryota > Viridiplantae > Streptophyta > Magnoliopsida > Fabales > Fabaceae > Inga > Inga leiocalycina. Next base: position 36,143,276 of record OY725332.1, read on the forward strand.
TTTAGAAAACTTGCCAATGATGAAGTTTCTCAGCTTTTTCTCTTGGCCTTTCTTCATTACTCCAATGCTTACTTCAATTAATGATTTGCCCTGTTATTACTTCGTTCAAACTTATTTGTTTATCAAATCTTTTTAATACCATCCTTTGTTATCATCAAAACATGAGAGATCTAACATTACGCAGTGCCGTCAACGTCGAGAAAAATGGGGTGTTTTGAAACTGAGTGTTTTTGCCCCAAAAGAAGCCATGGATGTGTAGATCTTGAAGAGACGATTCCAACGATGCTTAGAACACGTCAAACGGAGTTCGGATAAGGGAGAAACGAAGGAAAGAAGTTGGCGGGTCGTTAGTCGCCATCGCCACTTCACTCAAGATTTGATTAATGAAATTGAGGATTTCAGATCAAATAAATGCCATAGATTTATAGTTCACTGAACTACGATTCCAATGACACCAAGAACGCGAAAAACATAGCTAAAATGAGGGAAATATGGCCTCCCGAAGTTTGCGGGTCGCGATGACCCAGCTGGAGGTTAAAGATGATGACATGGCAATCAATGTCACGTCATCGGTCAACCAATGCCACGTGACACTAATGAGAGGTCGCCACATCAGTGTCAAATGCCACAGCATCCGTTGACCAGCCACATCGACCTAGACACATCAGCGCCACGTCATCGACACATCAACAGTGACGGGTCAAGGTTGACCGGTCAACGGTCAGCACTGGCAAAAAAATTAGAAGGAAATTGACAAGTGACGTATGGGGCCCATTGGGACCTCCGTTTGACACGTGGCAAGCACCGTCGGAGAGAGGACGACGCGTGGAGTTGTTAGTACCGGCGCGTGTTGCCAGCTGAGGGCCGCAAGGCGGCGCATAGAGCTCACGCGCCACCGACGAGAGTGGTGTTCATTGGAAATTTCCAATTTTTCAGGATTTTTCCATCCAGACACCTTCTAGGGGCGCGTAAGAGCGAGTGGGACTTCCGATTGAGATACGGTTTATTCCTAAAAATCCCTAAATTTGAAAGCTTCAATTTGATATATAATTTGCATATATTTAAAGCAATTTTGGGTGTAATTTGAGTCAAAAAAGTGGTTATGTGCATTTAAAGGGTCCCAAAAATATTGGAATTGAATCAATGTTGGTTCTATTATTTTTTGGGATAGGTTGGCTTATTTTTTTAAGAGTATTTTCAGTTGCAACATAAGGTTAAATGCTGAAAGATTCTTTAAAAGTAAGGGATTATTCAAATGAGTTTTTGAATATAAAATCCTATCCAACCTTGACTCAAACTCTTAGAGATAAAACCTGAAAATTGCAGCAACCTGAAATTGTTCAATAATTATTGAATAATAACAAGTCTTCCTATGCTTTTAACCATATTGATTCAATTGGGATTGAATTAGTGACTTCTAAAAGTTAGCCTTTTATCACTTATGTTGTGACAAAGGACAAGACGGATAGAGATGTGAGAATCCTCTCATCAAGTGGGAGGTATGCTGTAAATACATCCAAATGAGTGGATGTAAACATGGCAAAGAGGAGCTGGACATTGTAGCTAGACGCTACATGAGTTAATATGGTCAGAAGGGCCTATGAGAAGGAGAATCTAGTTAAGAGACAACAATATGAGGCTTAAACTTTTGAATGTTCTTGTTTTTCCATTGAATTTAAGATTAAATTCTCGGTTTGTTTTTAGAATTGAATTCAATATATTCTCTTCTTATTTTCTTGAACATTCATGCTAGTTAGATGATATTGTGTTATTATCTTGTTAATATAACTGCTCTTTGATTGAGTGGGAGTTTTCTGGAATGTATCTAGAAATCCAAAGGGGAAAGTGTTCAAATGAAGACTGTGGTTAAAAAGGTGATGAGCTAACTAGTATGATTGGGATGGAAGTCAATATAGTTGTCTCCTGAACATGAAACTAGTGAACTTATTATCTAATTATCCTTTGTCTTATTTGAACAAATAAGATTTGTATACCATAATCGTCTGAGAGACCAATTATGACCAAGTCTATTTGACTGAGCTTATGAAGACAAGCTTAATAGAGATATCTGTGGAGTTAAAAAATCTCAAATCTCTTTCATTCAAGAAGAATGAGATGTCAGGGACATCCTACCAACTAGTCTTCAGCATTTAGACGCTAAAGCAACTGAAGGATACAAGAGGTTTATGCTATCAAGCATAGAAAGAACAATATTGTTCAAACTTATGATGGTACAAGCAATGTAACCTTATCCAAGCTGTGTGGATAGTGTTGGAAGATAGTGGAATAGGTGATCTTCTTCCATAAAGTTAAAACTAAGTTAAGTTTTAACATAGTGTACTAAGTCCTAACATGTTGTTTAGGCAACACTTGAGGCAGATGTCAAACTAAGAAGTTGAGACAAACTAAATGCCAAGTTCTTTCTAACAAACAACAAGTGTATGTTGTGATAAGACATCTCCTAGTAAGTGGGAGGAAGCTATGTCTCCCAGTAAGTGTGAGTGAGCCATGTCTTCCAGTGAGTGGGCGCATACGAAAGTAAAGATTACCTCTGATATGCATATTGTAACCTTCAGCAATGTGATTCACCACATTGAACTTGAATGTGAAAGACTGAAGGATTCAAGATCCACCAATTAGATGAACTTAGCTAAAGAGTGGGAGGATTCATCCTTCATGCCTAAGGGCAAGAAACCTATGAGATAAACTTGATCTAGAGGAGGTCAAATAATTTCTACAAAGATGAAAAGCTACATTCATAATTGTAATATCCCAATTTTTGATTATGGGTTAATCATGATTATTATGGATAATTATGAATTTAATTGGAAGTATTATGTGTTTTATGGCAATATTAAATTAATATGTCATAATTACTGAAAAATTGGAATAATGGAAATATTGGCCATAAGTGGTAATTAATGGAGAAATTAATTACTAACTAAGAGAAAATGGGATGTGTGATTAAAATGGCTAATGGAGAGATTAAAGTAGCTAATTGGGTGCTTATTGTGTGAGAGCCAATGAGAAGAAGACATGTGGCAAGTTGGCTTGTGTGTGTGTAAGAGGGAAAAGTCAAAGTTCTTTTTTTTAGCATTTCTCTCTCCTGTCTTCCCCTTTCTTGCGCTGAAAAATCTGAATTGGGAAGGAGTGTGATTATTTTCCCTTCTTCATCACTCTTCCCTCTCATTTCTCTCATTCTTGCTCTCTCTCTCTCGTCAGCCATGGAAGGTGAAAAGGAAGAAGGAAAAGCTTGATCTTTGGGTAAGTAAATGCCCTCCATTGCTCAATCTCCCTTCATTAAAGTTAATCCTTGAGTTAAGAGCTACATTTCTATGGTTATAGTTTTCCATTTGGTGTTGGTTTGAGACTTCAAGAAATTGTGGAGGTTGGAGAATCAAGAAGCTACTTTGAGAAAGTTGTTAAGGTGAGTTTAAGAAACCTTTCTATATAAGTTTTGTGCCAAATAATTTAGCTTGGAAATTCTGGAAATTTGGCTTGGAATTTCGAAAATTAGGGTCTTGTGGTGTTTGAATTGTTGTTGTCATGGAATTAGTGCCTTGTTAAGTGTTTTGAATGAATGGTATTGAATTGAAGCTTAAAGATGAAGTTTGGGAACTTTATGTTGGTTTTGTGCATTGGGCAAAAACAGGGCATGTAATTGGGTTGTGATTTTGGTCATTTTGAAGTCACCATTGTGTTCCTTGAGTGATTTTGTGTGGGAGAAGTGTTGAATATGAATTTTGAACCATTGGGAACTTAGTGTTAAAAGTGGCAAGTTTTGGTTGTAAGAAACTCTGTTTTGGCAGTGATCTTACATGGAATTTTTAAAATAGAAAATGGTGTTGGAAAATTGTGAAACTTTCCAGTCTTAAAGTTCACATCTCAAGCTTCAAAATGGACATATGTTTTGTGTCATTTCGATTTTTGGGCTAGGAGTTATGACTGTCCAAAGTTTGATGTTAAATCTGGGTGCAATTCTGGAATAGTGTGAACTTTTCTTGAAATCTGTATTTTTGTTGTGATTTCCAGTGATGATCCATATTTTTCCATGAAAGAGGACTTAAATAACTTTCATTTGACTTTGGGATCACCTCATTTCGATTTTTCTAGAATTAGTTATGAATTTTCGAAGTTGCCTTGGCTGCAGCAGAAAATTCTTGGCTGCAGCGCAAAAGCTTCTGTGAACGTTCTGGCCGCAGCCAGAAAATTCTCAGCTGCAGCCAGAAACCTTCTGCGCTGCTTCTGGCCGCAGCCAGAAAATTCTTGGCTGCAGCCAGAAACTTTCTGTGCTGTTTTTGGCCGCAGCCAGAGATTTTTTTGGCTGCAGCCAGCCCCTGTTTTCAGCACCTTGTGATTTTGAAAAGTGGTTTCCAACCCGATGTTTCCCAATCTTTTAGGGCTTTTATTAGAGGCATTTGTGGCCTCTTAAGGGTCAATTATGATAACCAAAATTAAGTGTTTCAAGTTAATTAAGTCTTGGAATAGAGTATAACTCTTCGTCCCTAATTATAAATATAGGATTTGACATTTGCCCTCCTCGGGAGAGACCAGCGCTAGGACACGCCCGGAAGAACTCAGGTAGTGACTTTTCTCTCATATCTTGTATGATGTTTTGGCATGCATATCTTATCGTTAAATTTTTGAAATGTGTGCCATGGTCCATTGCGGCGGGAGCAGGTCAGCGTGAGCCGTGTAGGGATTGACGGTGGTCATCTCTAGGTCGGCCGCTGAACTGCCGTCATAATCGACATGGATATTGTGAATCCGACCCGTGGAGCGGCGTTTGTGAATCCAGCCGTGGGCTGTGTGTATTTTGCCTGTATGGCTTGTGTATGAAATGCATTATATGAATCCCAGCTGTGGTGAAATGTATTGTGTGGATTGTTGTGATGCAATGCAACGTGAGCAGTTCAGCGTGAGCAATCGTAAGGGATGACATGTGTCATACTAACCATTGCCGTTGTAACTGCCGTTGTAGTTGCTTGTTGTGGTTAATGATTTGCTTACATGCACTATTATTGCACATTATATGATTGATTTGTTACTACGGGGATTCCTTAGAATCTTACTCTCCCAAAAACCATGTTTTAGACAGGGCAGAAGGATCAAAGGGAAAGCGGGCGACGAAGAGCGGATAGTGCTCCGGTTTAGAAGTATATTTGGTTTTATTGGTTATCATATATGTATATCTTTTGGGATAATTTTGGGAAACAATTGTGTATATTGGGATTGATAGTATAGTTTTGTGTAATCCCCAAGTTAAGGGTATTGAATCGTGGGCTTTGAGCCTTTGTAAATCCCTTAGTAATGAATGGAACCCGAGTGTGTCGGGAATTTGTTTATACTCTGATATTAATGAATGAAATCAATTTGTACAGGCCATTTAGTATTGAAATGTGAATGTGAGACCATTGTTGAACAGGTTTTGTAAAATCTTTGTGAACCCTGATTTTGGGAAGTTTGACTTTGTTTAAGTCCCAAATCAATTACGGTCTCTAATTCCACATTAAGTATGTTATTATGAACGTAAATCTCGGCCTTAATCGTAAAGGGGGTTACAATAATCCTTAAGGGTTGTAAAAGTAGCAATCCACATGAGTTGTGGATGTTTCACAGAAGCATGTGGCTTCATGTCAAATGCAAAGCAATAAAGAGATAGAATCAAGGGATTGGAACTTGCACGTTAACTCTGTACTAATAAACCACCCTGATTCACTCCATATAATTGCAACTGACAAATCACATCTTTGCTATCTCTTTAGTTAAGGATCGATGGGACTATGATTCTCAAATCCTTCGTTGGATTTTGATGTTTCTTTCTAGGGATAAAAGATTCCATTTCTTGCCACATGTACACATTGATCAAAGAAATGATCAAACTAGCAAAAGAGTATTTGCTAAACAACGTGTACTAAAGGGTTAATACTCTTACGAATAAGTTCAAAACTCATTCTACCTGGCAAGAAAGACAAAGAAACATTTTTGAGAAAATCCACTGCAATTGGCAAATTATGACGTTAGTGAACCAATGAACGTGAGGGAAAAACACAAAGAGCTTGGTGTTTGTTTATTGTTGTGGACATTTACTCGAAGTACAGTAATGTTTACTTGATTTTTGGTAAGTGTGAAGCTGTTAGATAATGGCTGAACTAGTCAGGAATCAGTTCAACTAAAAGGATAAGACCTTTTGAACTAACAAGGGTTAAAGACACCCATGTACTTAGTTCAAGCTGTTTTGTGTACAAGAAAGGCATTATTAGGCAACTATCAATACATAGAACCCTTCAACATAATAGAGTTGTTGAAATGGAGAGATAGACCTCTCCTTGATTTGGTTGTGAATATAATGGCATCAATAAGGCTATCAGCCATATGTTGGTAGGTAGACTTACAGCTATTATATTCACACTTAACCAAATGCTCTCTATGTCAGTCACGACCTTACCCTATGAATCGTGGATGGGCCTTAGACCAGGGCCAAGCTCGTTAAGACCATAAGGGTCATCAACTTTATATTCATAATTCTTCATATGAGTAAGGAAGATTGGGGTCAAGGTATACAAAGTATCTCTTTGTGAGATGACATGAAAATTTGATATGACACGTCTTCATTAGTGAAAATGATGGCGGTTCAGTGACTGAGAGGAAACCGTGGGACACAACGTTCATAAAACCCAGATTTCCTAGCAGGAATTGAGCATTAATCATAATAAATCTCTTTAAGAGGTTCACAAGTGACAAGGAATAACCAAGTGTTCCTAAGTTCACTGATCTGAGTGAGAGGATTGAGACCATTTTCACGACGAAAGAGGTAAGAGGTAAGTTATGAGAGAATTACCTCACTCATACATAGGAAAAGAATCCTATGAAATCCACCTCGGAGCAAATTGTCATCTAGCGAATGACTATAAGGGATAGATTCCCTAATGGATTGAATGCTCTCTTCATCATTTAGAAGGTGATGATAAGTACCTATAAGTGTCTGAAAGACACTAGAAGGACCTGCTAAGATGAATTGCAAAGTGTCATGCAGGAGGATTGGATTCTTTTTAAGCCAAATACGTGTTTGGGTAATTTGTCATCTAGCCAAGAGGCGATTGGGAACAAATAGATTCTCAAATCTGTTGGGGGCATGTAGAACCTAAAAACACTTAGTGGCTAAAGGGTAATACAATGGAAGGTTGTCTATTGTGAGTTTTAAACTCTGAACTTTGGCTATGACAACAAACATCAAGATGATGTAAAGACCACCTTCCAATTTGGGATTTTGGAAATTGGATGATGAACTCTACATGAAGCAGCTTAAGGACTTCGTAGAAACAATCACCCAAATAGTAGTATTTGAGGTTTTTCACAAGGTGAAAGCCTCACCAACTTCGAAATAATCGAAGAATACTACATAAGTCCTAAATGGTCTAATGATGATTCTTTGTGAAGTCATCCTTTATCAAATGACATATGAAACAAGTGTCAAGGGAGTCAAAGGAATAAAGGATTAGAGAATTCCTAAATTCTGAGTTGAGAAAGTCATGGGTTGAATAAATATCTTGAATGATAAGATAAACGAAGATTGCACAAGAAAGATACAGTCTTTTCCACCTAAGACATGTACAAGTGTACTCCTTAGACATCTTAGGATGTCAAACTGCAAACCCAAGGACACCCCTGAAGTCAAGAGCATAAGCCTAAAGAGGTTACATGTCCTATGAGGAATCCAACATAAGAAAGGTGGATAGAGTCCCATGTGAGATTATAGTTGGTAATATGAATGTACATATTGGTGTACATAAGACCAAATGTTTTTGGTCAGATTTGGAAGCTATTTTTGGTCCCGCTATAAAATAGAATAACCATGGATTAAGTTGTCAAGACAACAACTTTCCTTTGAAAAGGATACTCCAATACAAGACTTATGTAAATGGTGATGGAGTAAGGAAATATACAAAGTATTTTTTCTGTTATCAATGGAAATAGAACACAGGGCGTGTTCTGCCATCATTCAAAGTGCTATATGGCTAAAGTAATTCCTATGAGAGATTGGGAATAAATGGTGGATAGAAGGATCTAAGCGATAACATCTTATGATGAGGATCCTAAGTATCACAGCAAGACGAAACATACTTTTTGATATATCTCTATAAGAGATATGATTTCAAAGAAGGAAAACGACAGTTCAATGACCTTCTACTTACATATTTGATTCGGTCTTTCCCCTTCACCCTTAATTGAAAGTAAAAAGAGAAAAATGATCGTCGTATCAGATCGAACCGTAAACAATATCATGAAAAATTAAAGGCCATCAATATTAATAGACCAAAAAGGCCCAACAGTAAGACGAATGGAATATGAATTACATATAAAAACATATCGGTTTAGGGTTTTCTAACTACTCGAACAACAGCGAAGTACTCTCCCGTCTTTCCCCTTCACACACGGGCTCTGCACAGCTGCCGCACCACTACTGTTCCTGCATCCATGGTATTGTGTTCTATCCCAACTCTTTCCTTAAAAGTAATCTTAATATATGGGGTTTTTCATATTTTCTCTATTTGATTTGTGCCGAACTATTGTTCTAGATCATTCCCGAGAAGAACCGCCGAGAGATCTGCAAATACCTCTTCAAAGGTCCGTTCATTACCCTTTATTTTCCTTCTGGTTTGAATCATGACTTCCGGTTTGTGTTTAAATTCTATTTTTGCTCAGAGGGTGTTTGCTATGCAAAGAAGGACTTCAATATGCCAAAGCACCCGGAGATTGATGTGCCAAATCTTCAGGTGATTAAGTTGATGCAGAGCTTCAAGTCGAAGGAGTATGTTCGTGAGACCTTCGCTTGGATGCATTATTACTGGTATCTCACCAATGATGGCATCGAGTTCCTTAGAACTTACCTCAATCTCCCTTCTGAGATCGTCCCTGCTACTTTGAAGAAACAAGCTAAGCCTGTTGGAAGACCTTTTGGCGGGCCACCTGGCGATCGCCCAAGGTGAATTCCTCTTTAATAATTGAATCCATTCTAATATACTTCTCAGTCTTGTATATTGTGTTCATCTATTGTAATGTCTTGTTATGATTCTGGATTTGGGTGCAACTTAGTAACTGTATATGATTGTGAACAGGGGTCCGCCTAGATTCGAAGGAGAACGGAGATTTGGTGACCGTGATGGCTACCGTGGAGGTCCTCGAGGACCTGGTGGTGACTTTGGCGGTGACAAGGGTGGAGCACCAGCTGATTACAGACCTTCTTTTGGGGTAGGTGTTTTTTAGGCTTTTTACTCCATAGTCACTAGATTTAGTATTACTTTTGTGTCTGTGTTTACTGTAATTGCATTTCTTTGGGCTGAAACTAAGTCCATTGCTAGGTCCTTGCTGCATAGTGCATGCATTTAGCAGTGATGTTACTGATAACTTGCATGAATTACGATTGCTGGTGTAGGATGCTAGTTTGTGGCATTCCTGATTTATATTTAGGTTTCACTGCGACATTGTGAGTTTTATAGCTTTACTTCATTATGCCTCGTCCATGGGCCATTGATTAAGAAGAGCACATCAATCTAAATGGTCCTAATTAAAACGTCATGTTTAGGTACAATAGAACCTCCCATGTTTCACATTCATGCTTCCACCGCTCATGTTTCATATTCACATTCATGCTTCCACTGTAACATTCTGATTTCTAAGTGTAGTTTCTTAGTTTTACTCTGTTGATCATAGTCTTGAAGCATGGAACATCAATGTTTATGATGGATTTCTAATATCCAAAGTCTTGTTTACAAGCTTATGAGAATGTAACCATGCCGGAAGCTGTGTCCTATGTTGTTCCATTTCAAATTACTTTGGTTTTATTTTGATAAATTTTTGTTAAACTCTGATTATACCCTGCGTTGATGCAAGCAGAAAAGCAACCATTTCAAATTACTTTGATTTTATTTTTTGCTATATGGTGTATCCAAATTTTACATTTATATTTACAATTACAGTTTACGTTTTCATGTACATTTACATTTACATTTATGTAATTATGATTCCATGGAACAGGGTTCTGGTGGGAGACCTGGTTTTGGACGCGGTGCTGGTGGTTTTGGAGCTCCAACTAGTTCAAATCTTTCTTAAGTATATTGATCTGTGCCAAAGTTTTTGGAATTTAGTTACATAGACAAATTTAGGCGTAGTTGGAGTTTAGAAGAGGCTCCCAAATGTTGTTTGAGCGACGTGGCACTATTGTTTCATTATGAGTTATATTGTGAAATGAATGTTTTATTTTTCAGTTTTTGCTTATCCAATATCAATTCTTTTTCTTATTTTATGTTGTGGTTCATTTTACAAGTTTAGCTCAACAAGAACAAAGTGCTTTTTCGTTTAGTATAAACGAATACTCAAGAAAGTGTGTTAAAACACTTTGTTAGAAGCCGTAATCTTCTTGTTTTTACTAAAATTAAAGTCTAATTCTTCTCACGCGAGGACAAAGCGTCACCGTAAGGTGAACTCAAATAAAATTTTTTTCATTTTAATTTTGCCTCTGATGCTAATTAGGTGTTTATGGATGGTACCTTGTGAATTAGGCTTCGTTTTTTTTTGGTATATTGTACTTGAAGCAATGTTTTCAGGCCCCGGATCGGATGATTGGACTGGTCCGGCCATCACCTGGGAAAGAGAACGGGTCGTGTCTAAGCAATTAGCTCGCTTCAGCGTATCGACAGCAATGAATCGCCCAGAGCCTGGGTTTAGGCCGGAAGTGCAGGAGCGGGTAAGAAAAACTGGATGGGTACAAGAGCAGCGAAACAAAACATTATGAAAAAGTAGACAGGAAGGAAGAAAAAATCAAACCAAACCAATATATAATCCCTAGAGGAGTTGATTTATACGAAAAATGGACGAAAATCATACCTGATTTAAGCAAAACAAATGTGTTTCATGCCATCTTTCATTGTTTCTTGACGTCCGCCATTTTCGATTTCATCTGAAATGCCTTGGAGGGGGAGGTTCTGCACATTTTTGGGGTCAAGGAGGTTCTGGACTTTGGCGGCGTTTGGGAGTAAAAGTGAGAGAAAGAAACGCTTTCAGAAGTGAAAAGATGGGCTTCGTTTTTCGCAAATCGCAATGCAAGATGGCATTTTAATTCCTTTTAAAAAATTTAATGGCCTTTGATTGCCTCTTTGTTTTTCCCGTTGCCCACATACCCTCAACTATAATTGCCTAGGAAGTAGAGGGACGTAATTTTGGTTGCCCACGTTTTGTCACAGATAATTGACTACGCGGTACTAATTTTAACTTTTCTTTTTCTCTTTTTAATAATGTATGTGTATGACTGTTAAAAAAACATTGATAATCATTTTAAGACGCAGGCCATACAACGTGAAACCTATAGGACCCGTTTGGTATGTTGGAATTGATTTTGATGGAAATGGAAATGGATATGGATATGAAAATGGATATGGAAATGGAAATGGAAATGGAAATGGGGACTATAAAAGTATGTTTGGTATGTCATGGAAATGAGATCTAATTTTTGTATAAAAATACCAAAATGTTCTTCAATTTTTTATTTTTTATTTTTTTTGAAGGTAGTGGAGGGTAATAGATGGAAATGATCACATGGAATTGTAAATCTTAGGTATTTTGATGGAATTGATTGGGTGGAATTAAACCTATTTGGAAAGATAAGAGAAAATATGAGAGGAGGAGGGAGAAAGAGTAATATAATCTATGAAAAAAGAGATTACATTACCATAGAAAAATAAATGGGAGAAATAATAGGAAGATCGGAGAAATAATAGGGAGATGAATGAATATCCATAATAATATATTTTAATATATTATTTATAATACTCCCCTTTGGATGTCCATGACCAAACATATGCTGAAAAAAATCTTCAACTAAGAAAAACCCAACGGGATGAAAACTTAGTCGAAGAAAAAGAGTACACTGTTTAGTGATACACTTAATAGTATTGCCTCGTTAAAAACTTTGTTAAGAAAACCTAGTGGGCAAAACCATAGACAAGGGGGAAAAGAATACAACGTCTATCAACTCTCATTCTTGAAAACATCAGTTGATATTGTTAGAACCGGTTGACACCCAAGGGAGGGTGAATTGGGTGTACTATAAAAACTTAAGAATTTTGAAAAACTTTTCGTATTTTAGTAAAACTTAAGAATTTTGAAAATTTTTTCGTATTTTAAATCATATATACTGGAAATATAAGCGTTTAGGGAAGAGAAGATGCAAATTGTGATTTATCCTGGTTCGGTCCAATCTACGATGACCTACATCCAATCCTTAGGCTCCTCCTGGGATTTCAATCCATTATCTCCCTCAATTTTAACCAGGTACTTGAGAACCACTATTATCTCACAAATTTCATCTGGGAACTTGTGAATCCTTTACAATTCTCGCATCGAGACAAGGACTCTCCCTTACACACTGTAAGGATACAATTTGTTTCTCACTTAAGATCCCCCAATCTTGAGTAACTCTTATAAGGATAGAATATTACAATGAAAGATTACTTCTTTCTATATGAAGTAGAGAATGATTAATACTGAAGTACACGGTAGGAGTATGATTATAGAGCTTCGGTCGGGTAAGATTCAAAGTAATAACATATCAAATTTGTAGGTATGGGCTCTCTTTATTTCTATTTTGAATGTTCTTCTATTTATAGTTGATGAAAATCGATCACCGTTGAGCTTTTCTTCTTCCTATTGAGACTTATAAAATATGACCATTGAACTAGCCGTTAGAAGCTTCTGACACAAAAATGCTTTTTTCAATTTGTGTGTTAATCATTGTTTGATCACCTGGAAAATACTTAAGTACTAATATAAAGAAGAGTTAGGGTGATTAGAAACAAGAATAACAAGTTACACAATCATTCTAATGATTTTTAGAAGTTTCAAAGTGATGCTATGTTTTCTAGATTATTTAGTTATTCAAATATCTCTATTGACTTTGAAATGTATTCAGATAACCTTTGTCATATTCAAATAAAAGAGCTCATTTCTTGTTAAGGTATATTCAAATACACTTTTCTTTATTCGAATAACATCTAGTTGAAACAAAGTATATTGGAATAACCTTGGCTCTATTCAAATAACATTCACAAAACCAAGTGACCTTATTCGAATACTGCCACCTGTATTCAAATAAGATTCTCTTGATAATGTATTTTCATATTCGAATACATCATACCTTATTTGAATCATATTTGAATTCATCATATCTTATTCGAATAAGCTTTCTAAACTTGTAGGGTATTAGAATAGCTTGCTTTGTATTCTAAACTTGTAGTTTCTTTGATAATAAATACTCATATTCAAATACAGCAGACCTTATTCGAATAAGAATTTGGAATTTGCATATGTGAAAAACTGAGTTCCTTATTTGAGTACACTTTTCCTTATTCTAATAACATTCTGGTAAAATAAGATGACCTTATTCAAATATAGCCACAAGTATATTCGAATAAGATTTTTTGATAATGAACTTTCATATTCGAATAAACCAACCCTTATTCGAATAAGCTTTGAAAAATTATGAGGATAATCAATCCCTCATTTGAATAATCCTAAGGTTTGTTATTGTCAAAACTTTGAATCTAACAGGCATAACTCTTTGGATATAACTCCAAATTTGGCAAATGACCTATCCCACTGCAACTAGAATCGATCCCAAATACATTGTATTCGAAAAGTTATGATCCAATTTGTAATGTCTAGTCTGGAACACAACATTGATTTTGAGCACCAAATTTCAAAATTCATATCTCTTTCATCTAAAATCCTTTGAACTTTATCTTAGTGTCTATGTGTTGCATTGGAAGTTTTGTTTCATATGAAGTTTCATCTCAATCAGATTTATGGTTTGAGAGATATGTCTAAAATACTGAACCTGTTTTGAAATATAGTGTTGATTTTGAGTGTCATTTTTCAAAACTCATATCTCTTTTATCTGAACTCCTTTTAACTTGATCTTAGTGTCTATGTGTCATATTGAAACTCTAGTTTCATATGAAATAAGTTTCACTCAATCAGAGTTGTGGTTTGGGAGATGTGACCAAATTATCGAACCTCCCTCATGCTGAATGAAGTAGAGCTCACTCCTTTATTCGAATAACTTTGCTCTTATTCGAATAAAACAGCTCTTATTCAAATAATACTGCTCTTATTTGAATAAGACTTCTCTTATTTGAATGAACCCCAATATTTTGATAGAGCTAGCATTTTTAACTTCCGATTAAGTCATTTTAACTTCCATTTGAGCATAACAACCTCCAATATTAAATCTAAGAAGTTGAAACTTGATATTCCCATTATATTTTGCAAGTTCTTCTTTATTCAGTCTCTTCTCTTCTTCATTTTTTATCTCTTTTGATCATTCCCAATAATCAAACTCAATAACTTCTTTCTTTTCTTGATTTCTCCCCATATTTAATAACTTCTATCTTCAATATCTTCTTAATCTTTTCTTCTTAGTCAATTTCCATATTCCAACTTGATATCTTCTTTCTTTACTTGACTAATATATAAGATATTTCACATTAAACATAGTAGTTAGTCAAAGTATAAAATAAATATGTGATGCAAACTTTTTGCTCTTATCATTTGACATCTATATTTGACATCATTAAAATTAATTATATAACATTCTCCCCCTTTTTGATGATGGCAAATCCCTTATGAAAAATATGTATGAGTATGAAAACATAGTAGATGAAACATATTTTTCACGAACATATGTTTCATGCAATATCTCTCCCCTATTTTGTTAGGATCAGGAGGCATAGCGGAAGAATTTTAAAAAAATTTCACCAATCTTAATCAAGGATCTATCAACGGTGTTTAAACTAAGTTAGAAATATTCGTACCTTTTCGAATTCAGGGTTTTTGATCTCTAGGAGCACACACGTCAGGTCTGCTCCCTCTATGGGTATCCACACGAATGCTCTCCAACAGAGACTGCATGCTAGCGCCTCCAATGTCTCATAGGGTTTCCCTTGCGGCTTTGAATTCTCATACGTGTATAAGTATATCTGCTCTATCAAGTTTATAACCTATGAGGGCTATATTTGAATTTCAAAATTAATCTTTATTAATTTCAAAATTAATTAACAATTAATTATCTTGATGAGCTAATTAAATAAATTCAGTTTAAATTAAATCTGTCCAATAGTTTTAATTTAATCTATTTATTTAATCAAAATAAAGAGCCATTAGATTTAAGTTATCTTCATAAATTAAATCTGAGATACTATATCTCTATCATGTTAGTTATTAAATTTAATTTATCTTAATAAATTAAATTTAAATTTAAAACTAGCACAATATAATAATATCATACATTACATACATACATACATACATAATAAGTATTTCAAAAATACACACACACACACACATATAATATTATTAATGAATTTTATATTATATAAATATAAATATAAAATTCATCTACTCTAGATTAAACATTATCTCGTGTTGGGCCATTCTTGTGTGCGACCCTGTAGGTCCATACTTGGTTGGCAGTTGGCCAATAGCTATATTAATCCAAAGTCGTAAGTGGCCTCTAGTAAGACATTACAACTGCCCAATTCATATGAGGATGGTTAACATGATGCAACCTGTCATACAACCATGTCACGTCCCTTTTTGTCACACGATATATCGGTCAAGGATGAGGCATGGATAATGTCATCCTCTTGTTCCTGACCATTACTTTCTCGATTCCTGAGTAGTCTAACAATAGAAATAGAAACTCCTTTCCATCGTAGTATGACCATACATTTTTGAGACTAACTCATCGAGGAGCCCAGTAATATCTCTCTACTAATGTGAGGGGCAAATTCCATCTTGATTATTCATATTTCTCTACATGAAAAACCACCAAGCCCAATCGTAGCCTTTCTCATCATCCGATCAAAATTGACTTTTGACTAGTTCAAAGCTTAGCAACTCTCATGTAGGAATCCATGATGACCTTAGGTCAAAAGGCATTGTGACGTGGTTATACATGAGAAAAGCTTATGACTTGATCCATGTACCTTTCTCATAGTGGGTCGGTCCAGCACCTTGTACTCTTACAAGTGCCTAAGACTTTGATTCGTATCTCTATATCTTATCAAAGTCATACTAGTCTTGTTTCATCTCTTCTCCCGCATAGATGACCGACCAGGGACATTTTAGGACAATCTTTATGATTTATCTAAGGATACAATTATCACAGTTAACATGCAAATAATATGATAACAAAATGGTGAAATTTCATTAAATTAATAATGTTTAAAGTACAATGATTGGCCATTTGGGCACAATTTCCAACATATTTGACATCAGCAAAAAGTTTGAAGAATAAAGAAGAAATGCATGTGGAGGGGAAAATATGAAAACAAATTAGAAATGCCTTTTTCTCCAATAATCAATATGAAAACAAGTTTGTCTCCCTGTATTTGAAAATATTTTCATTTTTAATGTGATGCAAAAACAAAGAAGGTTTTTTATGAAAACAAGTTTGAAACAATTTGAAGATATTTTCAAGAAAACTTTTATAATCAAAGCAAATTGATTCAAAGATATGTAGAGTGTTCTCAAAATATAAAGAGATAGGGTTTTGAAATGCTCATTTGTATTTGACAAGCTGATGATTGATCCATAAAGTCCAGTTCACCACACTTTCTTTATGCAACTTTGGATGGTAAGATTGATGCTTAGGAGAATGAGAGGTGGAAGGTGATTGAAGTATTGGCTTCTCAAGTGGTGTCTCAACTAAATGAATATGGTCAGTATTCCGAGGATCTGAGGTAGCTAAGGAATCAAGAACAAAGGGATGAGATAGTGGAATCTCTAAAGGCTAAGTTTCTAAAACAATGGTCTCAGGAGAGTACTTAATAACAGGAATATTCATGTTATATCTGAATAAGTTTAATCTCTGCTCATAACTCCTTATGATGCTACCAAAATTGTAACATCCCACTTTTTATGCACCAATATCCCTTGTATATTTGTGACATTAAAAGGAATAAATGGTGAATTTTTGGTGCAATTTTATTGGCAAAATATTGAAAATAGGGGTTACATGAAGTTGGGCTAAGTTGAGACATAAAAGTTTAATTTTTGTCTCATTAAAGGGCTACAAAATTAACCCAAATTGGAGCATGGAAGAGCACAAATGTTGGCCCAATTAATATGCTAAATTTTGGCCCAAACAAAATAAAAAAGGAAGAAGGCCCAATTTAATACACAAATGTAAGGGCAAAATGGTGATTTACCAATAAAGCAAGAAGCCATTTGTTTTTCCCTTTTTTGTGGGATAAATTTCGGTCAAGAGGGAAATAAAAGAGGGAAAAGTAATTATTGGAGAAAATATGTGCCATGTATATGTATTTTAGGCCAAGTAAAAAGCAAGAAGAGAAAAGTCAATTTTCACATGCTAATTAGCATTAAAATAATATTACTTAAGGAGGTGGAAGAGGGATATTTTAACAAGATAATTATCCCTTTCAAGTGGCACATTTTCGGCCAAACAAAGAAAGCAAGAGACAAAGAGAGTCTTGAGAAGATCAATAACAAGAGAGAAGCATAAGAGATTCAAGAAGCCAAACAAGGTAGGTAGGTTGTGAAATTCATATGTTTAAGGCTTCTAATTCATGGGAAACTCTCTAATCTCTACGCTTTCTTGAACCACACATGTAGCAAGCACAAACTCAAGGAAAAGAAGAAGGAGAGGGATGGTTTTTAAGAGCTTAGAGAGAAAAACAAGAGGTAATACAAAAGCCTTGATTTTCTTTATGATTCAAGATAGCTTGATTATTGTCGTTGTTTGGTGGCTGGTCTTGGTTGATTTTATGATTTGGAATGCTTAATCCTTAAGGGAAGGTGCTACCTAAATGGTTCCATTGTGTTTATAATGGAAAATTGTGTAGGGAACATGTAAAATATGAAGTGTGAAGGCTTTAGGGTGTGAAATGATAATTTTACCCCTACAACCCTAACATATGGATTGTCAAGGGCATTTTCATCATTTGAGTATGAATTTTCCAAATCTAAGGTAAAAAATGGGTTATACACGCAAAATTGTGTAGGAATAGCCCAAGTTATAACTTTTGGTAAAGTATAGTTGGATTGTGTATAAAGGGGATTGGACCAGGTCCCTAGGGGCATTTTAGTCATTTAGCGATTTTGAGTCAAGGTAACCAACAACATAAGTTTAGAATGAGACATGAATGAGTAAGAACTCATTTTTTGTAAACTTGAAATTTTAGGACTTATCATTAGCCAGAGCCAGAACAAGGATATTAGACCGATAAACAAGTCAAGAAAGGGCAATTCAGGAGTAACTCTATCTCGCATACACTTTGTGATTGTTTATATGCTATATGTATGCCATGTTTTGTGATATGAACAGTGCCTAGGGCACAATATCTAGTTATGGTGTGGGAAAAGCACAAGTATCGTCCGGTGGGAAAAGCACAAGTACCAACTGGCCTAATGGGACCTAGCTATGATATATATAGTATAAAGAGAACCTAGTTGTGGTCTGGGACCCAATTGAGGTGACAAACAAGTAGGGGACTAAACAGTCATTTTACCCTGAACAAAAATGCACAAACATGTTACAATATAAATTTTCTGTTACACTATATGGTGCATTGCATATTTATTTATCACATTTTATATGATTGATTCCATGTTACTACTAAGATTTGCATGAATCTCACTCTTTCACAAAATTTAAAATTTATTCGGCTAAAGGGAGCGTATCTAAGGGCAAAGCTGTGGATATCGGCAACTGAGGGTTTTGGTATAGATCAAGCTGCTGTTGGTTATCTGTAACTTTATTTTTGTCTTTTGGCCCCTTTATATATTTTGTTCAAACCTTATGGGAATTCCAATAAATGTAATCAAGTACTATGTATTGGTATACGTATGCTATTTCTGTATACCCGTTATTTGCAGTGGTTCCTCTATTAATTATCAAAATGTTGAGGAGTTTGACATTTTTGGTATCAGAGCATAATAGTTTTGGCAATACCAGAATGGTATACTGATATGGTCTTGGTTATATGGTGATAGAAATTATGCGTAGGGGAAGGCAGCAATGGAGTAGATCACTACCATTAGCAAACCAGCCTCCAGAGAATCAACGAATACTATAGTATTGGATGGCGGGTGGGCCGAGAGTGTTATGGATGCTAAGGAAGAGGATCCGAGTCAGGCTAGTAGTGAGACTATCACAGTTAGAGAGCTCATCAGTAGGGGACACTGATTAGCCACCAACTGATGAGACAGTATTGTATCCGGGTATTGCTACCAGCTCTAGGGCCAGAACAGTGTACGTACGACATGACCTACAACTTGATCTAGAGTTATAGGTTTATATCAAGAGCATATATCTACGGGCCTTCCATGAGAATGGCACATCAATGGCCTAGCATATAGCATATCTAGATGACGTGGACACATTATACTGGGAACAAGGTCTTCGCTACCTAAATTTTTTGGATGCTGTTTGGATTTGTACAATGATATACTTCTTTCCAGATTTTGCATTTTGGGTTTGGATGAAGAACTAGATTATAGAGCAGGGTCCAAATGATAACTTTTTTGAGTTCATGGAGCATATCACGAGTTAAATGTTGAAGTACATCTACCGGTGCAGATAGATAGTCCATACTCAACATTTTTGCACAGGTGTACTAAGGTTCAACATGCTCAACCTAGGGAAATCTCAGGA
Organism: Inga leiocalycina; assembly: GCA_963242795.1. Taxonomy (NCBI): domain Eukaryota; kingdom Viridiplantae; phylum Streptophyta; class Magnoliopsida; order Fabales; family Fabaceae; genus Inga; species Inga leiocalycina. The sequence goes on from OY725332.1 coordinate 36,163,005, forward strand.
TGGGTGACTCCCTGGGAAGTCTCTTGTACATATTAAGATATATGATATAAAAGAGTAGAAATATGTTGTATAGTAGTTTATAGTCTATATGTTATTAAAGGATTTCTTTAACTACTGTAAATATAGCTGTATGCTATTTCTACAATACCTGTGTACCCAAAATTTTGTTAAATGACAAATATGCCCTTGTGATTATGTGTAATTTACCTCTTCCTCATTTCAATATAGTGAAATATAAAGATAGTGAGAACAAGAGGTCGACCACGAGGTGGAGGTGTTGGGCAGGGTCATGAAGCTAGGCCTGACCTAATGCAACAACTATTGGGCATGATGACAGTACAACTGACTATGCTAAATGAATTGAGAGATGAGCTGCGAGAGATGCAGCAACAATAACATGCAGATGGTGAAAAACCGAACAACCTATTATACAAGTGGATGACCCTATACAACCTGAGGAGTCTGAACAGGAGCCTCCGCTTAGACTTACACTTGAGGCTGACATTTTGCAGACTTGGGTGGCACGATTTAGTCAGCAACAACCTTCTGTCTTCTGGGGAAATTTGATCCCCAGCTAGAAGAGGATTGGCTATCCTGGCTGAATAAAATTTTTGAAATTTTGGTATGTCTTGATGACATTAAGGTCAGGCTGTTAATGTACAAACTAGAAGGGCATGCAAACAAGTGGTGGAAAAACATGAAGCTAATTTTGTAGGGACATAATACTCCTGTGGCATGGGAATTATTCCAAGAAAAGTTTATTGAGAAATAATTTCCCCGGTCAGTCATAATTGAAAAAGAAAAAGAATCCCTATCAATACAACAAGATGAGAAAGAAAGCTTTGATGTGTACATAACTTGAAATATTCGGTTCTCTCGATACTCTTCGTATATGAAGTATCATGATGATGAGGAATGGAGCTTGGATATGATGATAGGGAGACTGAAACCAGAATTGAAAGAGAAGTTAGTCTCCAAGCAGTTCATAGAATTCAACAAGGCGGTAGAAGAGTGTCGGATCACAAAGCACAACTTGTTGAATCTTTATACCAATAGGAATGCTAACAACAAGGTTGCATTTGGCAGTGCGAATTCTTCCTAAAAACATAAGAATCAGGTGGACCATCTAGCGGAAGCAACAAAAAGCTATATCAGTTTGATAGATGCAGTAACCAGAGACCCCCTGGGAACAGAACATGCAGACATTGTAGCAAGCCTTATCATCCAGGACAGTCATATGGTGCAGTAAAATAGACACTGCCTCTATTAAAACAGATAGTCTATGTTAATTGCCAAAAACTAGGACATTTTGCCAGAGATTGTCCACAGCAGCAGTGTGTAATATCTCAAATTTTGAGATTAAAGACTGGAGAATAAGCCTGAGTAAAGTAGATTACTAAGCCTAGTTTGGGAAGGGTGCTAAGAATGTCCAAGGGCTATAGTGAACTAGGTTGGTAGTTAAAATTCTGTTTTGGTTGATTTTGGTGAAAAGGTTATGTTCAGTCTATTGGATAGGGGTTGAAGGCTTGTGATTTTGATGTTTTTGAAGTTGTCATTGTGTTTAAAATGGAAAACTAAGTGGGAATAACCCCTGGTTGTAAATTCTAGACTACTGAAAATAAATACTGAAACTGGAAATTCTGCTAGTGTGAATTCCGTTCGTGGCAGTCTGATTTTGTGATGTTTTTGAATAGGTAAATAATGTCCAAAATTGTGAAAATTTCTAGTATGAAAGTAGATATGCAAGCTTTAATTTGAAATGTCATTTGTGTCAATTCGATTTGTATATTGGAATTTTTTCATTTTTTAACAATGGTCATGTAAAACTAGCAAGTTCTGGAGCAGTGGCCAATAAAGTGAAATTTTGTATTGATGTGCGTCCATATAACTAATGGCTATATTTTTCCCTGAAAATAAACTAATTAGGGGAACATGGCCTTTGGAATCATCACAATTGGACAATTGTACATAAAGTGGTGAATTTTAAAAGATTGTTGAAAATTCTGGCAGAATTGGGTGTATGTGAGAAAATAGAAAATGTAATGGCACAAAGTAATTATTTTGAACCTTAAGGGTGAAATTAACCAGCTTGAGATAGTTGGACCACATTGACTTTACTTTTGACTTAGTACACTATCCTTAATAACAACCAACTTGAGTTTTTGAATTATACAAGTATTGGATGAAAGAATAAGTTGTCGTTTGTAAACTCCAATTATAGGACCTAACAACTGTCTGGAGTCTAAGATCTGGCCAAGCTCAGAGAAACAGTTGGATACCCTTCAGGGGAAGCAACCAGGTAATAACTCTTTCTTTCATATGTTATGAGATACGTTGTATGTTTGTGGTATCATCATGAGTTTTGGAAGCATTCATAGTTTGTGAGTTGGTCACCAGAGCCTGTTGCGCAGTTGCACGATTGGGCCATGAAAATTACTATTATACGTGAGTGGAATCCCGAGGCCTATTGCATCGATGAACACTTGGGTCTTAGTGATTTATATACCTAGCGCTATGGTAATGTGATATGCTGTAGATGTGTTTCGAATGTTGATTGCTATTTCTGTATTATATGACAACAATGTGGTATACTCTGTGTTCTTGTATATATATGATTGAATGCCTGTTACTACTGAGATTCTTTTGAATCTCACTCTTTTCCTATAACAACTACAACACAGGCTAGCAGCTCAAGGGGCAAGAAGGTAAACCTAGACACCCAGAGGACAAGGCTGAGAGATTTTATTTCTTGTGGTTGGCTATTTTGGTATTGCATATAACTTGGTAAACATAACAATAGTGCAATGGTAGAATCAGCAGTAACTAATGCTTAGGTAACTTAGTTGAATTATGCTTCCGTACGGTAATGGATCATTAACCAAACGACAATGTAAAGAGCAATAAGAGGAGAAATGCTTGAATACTTTGATAAAGTGGATTAAGAACTGATGAATTATGATGGAATTGCAAACCTTTATGAAACCATTTTAAAAAGTTTTAAATTATTCAGAAAAACCCTCTCAACTACGGGGTTGAGTCTTATTTTGAGATTGAGAATTGAAAGAGTCTTGTAAAGAAATATTGCTTGGTGATTCAAATTCACTACATAAAACTTATCGATTGATTAGGGAAATAAGGTATAACATAGTGGGTAGGGGAGCCTAAATAGAGAACTCAGGGCAGAGCCTTCACTTTGACTTAAGAGGAAGCCAGGAAATCTCCTGAGCTACTTTAAGGTATGGTTTCTCTTAATGGTAATTCAATACAAGTATTGTATGATTAGGGGTGATATTCATTCATTTCTTGCATATGACTATGTAAGATAGCTAGGCCTGAGAATGTATAGATTACCATATGATCTAGCTATATCTATGCTATGGGTAATGGATTTGTTATAGCAGATGCATTGAGCCACAAGATAGTGCTGGTAGCTGCCAAAATAATTCAAGAGCAAAGATTGAATGAAGATTTCAGAGATCTCAATTTGTCTAATCAGATTATGATTTATGGCAATAATGTCAGTCAGGCAGAAAATGATCTGAAACATCAATTAAAGAAGCTAAGGTATAGGAAGAAGAGCACTATCTATCTGAAACATGATTGAAAGGGGGAAACTCAAGAATATGACATGTCACCAAATGGACTAGTCAGACACGGAAAGAGGATATATATTCTACCTCAAATAGAACTAAAACGGCAAATCCTAGGTGAAGTGCACAAGAGTAAGTATACTCTACACCCAGGAGCAACTAAAATGTATCATGACTTGAAGTCCATGTATTGGTGGCCAGGGATAAAAAGAGATATGATGAAATTTGTTGCTCGTTGTCTCACTTGTCAAAATGTGAAAGTCAAGCAGGGCTACTACAGAACCCTGAAATTCCTGAGTGGAAGTGAGAGAGCATTAATATGGATTTCATGATAGGATTACCCAAAATCAGAAATCATTATGCAATATGGGTAATTGTTGACCGATTCACGACAACAACCAATTTCCTACCAATCAGTATTTACTATTCTCCTGATAAGCTGGCAGAGATCTATATCAAGGAGATTGTGTGATTACATGGTACACAGAAGAAAATAATTTCTGATAAAGATCCTCGATTTACTTCCAAGTTTTAGAATGTAGTACATGAGGCTTTGGGTACCAAGCTCAGATTCAATACAGCCTATCATCCTCAGACAGATGAACAAACAGAAAGAATAATATGGACGCTAGAGGATATGTTAAGGGCATGCATACTAGATTTTAAAGGAAATTGGGATCTATTCCTTCCACTTTCAGAGTTTGGATACAATAATAGCTATCATTTGAGCATTCAAATGGCTTTATGTGAAGTGTAATACCCTGATTTTTTAGACTTGAGCTTAGAAGAATAAGTCTGAGATTAGTGGATTGCTAAGCCCCAGTTTAGCAAGATCCCAAATTGTGATTAAGGGTTAATGAATTCAAAAGTGGATGTGGTTAGTGATAAATAACCCTTTTGGAGAATATTATGTGATTTGGCACTCGAATGTGATTCATGTGTGTTATGAGCAGTGCCAAAACCCTGTATTTAAGTTCAATTATGGATTAACATCCAGATTGACTTAGAATAGAGGGAAGAATTGAATGGGGTATTGTGTTGGAAATGGTGTCATAGTGTGTTTTGATGTTATTGAAATTGGTTTGGAACTTTGGAAAGGAAAAGTTGCAATATTAGGTTTTGAAATGTGAATTGTGTTGACATGTTGAAATTGTTGTGAAAACATGTCAATGTGATATGAATTTGATTGATTTGGTTTTTCCAATGGATTCCTTGTGAAAATTTATGTGGGAATGATGTTTGGTATGAAAATGGGACAATTGGAAGCAAAGATGCAAAATCTGAAATTCTGTCCAGTGAAACTCTATTCTGGGCAGTCAGTTTGTGTGAACGTTTTGAATGACCAAATGGTGTCTAAAAATTCAGAAATTTTCCAGTCTTAAATTTCACATCCCAAGCTTCAAAATGGGTTTTTCCAATGGATTCCTTGTGAAAATTTATGTGGGAATGATGTTTGGTATGAAAATGGGACAATTGGAAGCAAAGATGCAAAATCTGAAATTCTGTCCAGTGAAACTCTATTCTGGGCAGTCAGTTTGTGTGAACGTTTTGAATGACTAAATAGTGTCTAAAAATTCAGAAATTTTCCAGTCTTAAATTTCATATCTCAAGCTTCAAAATGGACATATAATTTGTGCCAGTTCATTTTGTGAGCCAGGAGATATGACTGTCCAAATTTTGGGATGGAAACTGAACTTTGTTTTGGGGCAGCGATGAGTTTTATGTAATTCTGGAATTTTTGGGTAATTTTGGGTAATGGATCATATTTTTCCTATAAAGAGAACTTAAATACCTTCATTTGGCTTTGGAATCACCTCATTTATTCATTTATATTTTTATAGAATTAGTTATGATATTTCAAAGTTTGGGTAGAAAATCTACCAGAAAATCCGAAAATGGGAATTATGACATCATCGAAATAAAAGATGATATCAGCATGGAATTAAATATTTTCTCATCATCTTCGGCTCTCATTTCTGACGTGCTAAACCAGATGAAACTAGTGAGAGAAAGTTGAGAGCTCTTAGAGAGAGAAAGAAGAGACATCTCATAAGGTAAGCCGATTTCTCCGATGATCTAGCTTCAAATGCGTATAACCTTACTCCTAAGCTTCTCTTTCATGTTCTTTAAGGTGTTGGAAGCTCAATTTTCATGGTGAAGAAGGGCTAGGGTTTCAGCCACTCTTGAGAAAAGCTAGTTGGAGCTTGAGGTAACTTCCAAACTCATGTGTATTGACTATTCTGACTGCTGTGGATAATTTAATCGGTGAAATTTTGCTGGATTGTCATTGGTTTCAAAAATGGAAAATGGGTGTGTGGGGCTATTATGCTGCCCAAATTGGTACTAAATGGTAGTTGTAACCTAATGGAATAGTCAATAAAGTGGTTAGGAGTAGAAAGGAACGTATTTAACCCAAATTGTATGTGTGCATGAGTTATGTGATGCAAGCATGTCCTGCATTAAATACTTATCTTGGTTGCATATTGATAATGTTTCCCTACTGAGATTCTCTCGAATCTCACCCTCCCCTACCAATAATTTAGATAGGGCAAGTGGCTCGTAGAGGGAGCGGCTAGGACTCCTTCGAGATGAGAGTTGGTAGTTGGTTATCAATGAGTTGTGAAGACTGTATATGATTCGGTTGAATATAGGGTTATGAATTTGAGATGAGATTGTGTAATCCCTATTTGAAGAATTGTAATGGGCAATTGTGCCCTGTGTATCTTTAGCGAAGGTATGTACCTGGGATTTCCGGGATGATTATGTTGTGCACTTTGATATTTATATGAATGTGATTTATCTTCGTGTAGTAATTGTATTTGAAATATGAATATGAGACCAAGTTTATAAATGATTTCGAAAGGTATTTATGAAAACCCCATCATATAATGGGTTAGTAAATGTTATTTGATTATTATTGGTCTTTATTTCATTTTAATTGTGTATTTTGGATGTAATTACGAAGGGGGTTACATGAAGCGTTGTATTGAACGAAGTGTTATTCACCCTTGTGCTGGATAGAATTGTCTGAGAGGCAGTTATATGGGCCTGATGTGGTTGACCAGACAACAGAGCAGATTAAGTTGATAAAATAAAGACTATTAGCTGCTCAAAGCAGGTAGAAGGGCTATGCCAACAAGAGGTGGAAACCTTTAGAGTTTGAAGTCAAAGATCATGTATTCATGAAGGTTTCGCCTATCCCTAGTATTGGTAGGGTGTTAAAGGTGAAAAGGCTAAGCCCTTGGGCCATTTGAAATCTTATCAAGAATTGGGATAGTAGCATATTGGATAGCTTTACCCCCAAGTTTGAGCTGATTGCATGATGTCTTCTATATCTCACAGTTGAAGAAATATCAACCCAACCCAGAGCATGTACTTGAATACGAGGAGGTAGACGTGCAGGATGATCTTACATATGAGGTCAAACTTGACTGAGTCCTTGATTAGTAGGAGAAACAACTCAGGCATAGGAGTATCCCGTTTATAAAAATAGTTTGGAAGGGATATCTCCTAAAGAAGCTACCTGGGAAACAGTAGAAGATATGCAAAAGCGTTACCTGGAATTCATGAATATGTATATGAAGCAAATTTCGAGGGTGAAATTTTATGAAGGGGAGTGGGGAGAGCTGTAACATCCCACCTTTTATTCTCCAATATCCCTTGTATATTTGTGACATTGAAAGGAATAAAATGGTGAATTTTTGGTGCAATGGTATTGGAAAAATATTGAAAATAGGGTTTACATGAGGTTGGGCTAAGTTGAGACATAAAAGTTTAATTTTTGTCTCATTAAAGAGGAACCAAACTAACACAAATTGGAACATAGAAGAGCATAAATGTTGGCCCAATTAATATGTTAAAGTTTGGCCCAAACAAAAGAAAAAGGAAAAAGGCCTAATTTAATACACATATGTAAGGGTAAAATGGTTATTTGCCAATAAAGGAAGAAGCCATTTATTTTTCCCTTTAAGTGGCCTAAATTTCGGCCAAGAGGGAAATAAAAGAGGGAAAAGTAATTATTGGAGAAAATATGTGCCATGTATATGTATATTAGGCCAAGTAAAATGCAAGAAGCAAAAAGTCAATTTTCACAAGCTAATTAGCATTAAAATAATATTACTTAAGGAGGTGGAAGGGGGATATTTTAAAAAGATAATGATCCCTTTCAAGAGGCATATTTTCAGCTAAACAAAGAAAATAAGAGATAGAGATAGTCTTAAGAAAAGCAAGAATAAGAGAGAAGCATAAGAGATTCAAGAAGCTAAACAAGGTAGGTAGGTTGTGAAATTTATGTGTTTAAGCCTTCTAATTCATGGGAAACTCTCTCTAATCTCCATGCTTTCTTGAACCACACATGTAGCAAGCACAAACTCAAGGAAAAGAGGAGAGGGACAGTTTTTGAGAGCTTAGAGAGAGAAACAAGAGGTAATCACAAATACCTTGATTTTCTTGATGATTCAAGGTAGCTTGACTGTTGTTTTGGTTGTTTGGTGGTTCTTCTTGGTTATTTTGTGATTTGGGATGCTTAAACCCTAAGGGGAGGTGCTGCCCAAATTGACACTAATAATGTGCAATAAGTGTTTAAGTGGTTAATCATGTGATTACAAGAGAAAAGAAGGGTGTTTTAAAGGTTAAAACATGATACTCATTTTCCAACTTAATTTTGAAATTTTTGACCAAACCTAGAATAGAGGGTTAGAGCTGGAATTTGATTAATTTGATGGTTCCATTGTGTTTAGAATGGAAAATTGTGTAGGGAACATGTAAAAAATGAAGTGTAAAGGCTTGAGGGTGTGAAATGATAATTTTACCCCTAATACTCTAACATAGGGGCTGTCAAGGGCATTTTAATCATTTGAGCATGAATTTGCCAAACCTAAGATAAAAAATGGGTTCTACACATGAAATTGTGTAGGAATAGCCTTGGTCATAATTTTCGATAAAGTACAGTTGGACTGGGTATAAAGGGGCTTGGACCAGGTCCTTAGGGCATTTTGGTCATTTGGTGATTGAGTCAAGATAACCAACAAAATAAGTTTAAAATGAGATATGAAGGAGTAATAACTCATTTCTTGTAAACTTGGAATTTTATGACTTATCACTAGCCCGAGCCGAAACAAGGATATTAGACTGATAAACAAGTCAGGAAAGGGTAATTCAGGTAGTTGCTCTATCTCACTTTTGTGAGTGGCAAGTTTAGACAACTCTGTGACTTATCAACCACAACTCTAAGGCCTTATTCTGAGATCATCTTGGTACCCTAGAGTGCACACAGAAGACTACACTTTAGAATATCTCAATATTGATCACATCATCAGACAGTGAGTATCCAACTATGCATCAATGGACTTCAGAGGATTATGGCTCGAGTAATTACGACATTACTCGAGTGAGGTATTGTATTCTTACTTAATTAAAATTCTTTGAGTTGCATCACTCGAGAGAGTATTCGAGTGATGGTCGAGTAGGATCACTAAAGTGACCACTCAGGCAATACAGGGTTATAGCCTTAAAACCCTGAATAACATCATCATTTTCAAAACTTGATTTCTCTCCAAGTCTTCAGATTTTCATACTCATTCTCTTTATAAAATTTCTAATGGTTTTACAAATCCAGGAGAGTTATTAACTATGTTCCTTATAATGATTTTTCTTTAAGCCATGCATTCATTAAGGGGGAGCTCCACATTCACAAGTGTTTTATATCTTAAGAAGCTCATCTTCTTTATTTGAAGAAAATCATTCTAGCATACTCATCTGCATTCCTTATCTCTTGATTAGTTTTGATGACAAGCTACTCTTATATTTTCCTTTTATGATCTTAATTTTAACTTATCATATAGAAAGGATAACTTTGATTTGTGCAATAAATTTGATAAATTGATAGCACTAATAATTATTTGTGGAAGAAAGATTTATACATGTGGTAGGAGAATTTGTTTTGTGTAATAACATTCTTTAACATACTACAAGAAGAGGAATGATGCTTTAACACTTAAACAAGGGAAATAAATTGGCAGCAACATTCAAAGCAACAAATACCTATGCCAATACAAAGGAGTGTTAAGCATATTGTGATAAAATATGGAATAGAAGCTCAACTCAGTAAGAACATCCTGGGGGCACCATGAATATATATTAGAGTTGCACAGTGAAAGTAGCGTGAACTGGACTTCATGGATCTATAATGAGCTTGCTAAATCCAAATGTGCTTGCTAAATCCAAAAGATCATTTCTAAACCCTCTCTTTATTTTTGAGAATACTATTCATATCTTTGATTTGAATTTGCCTTGATTATAAAAGTTTTCTTGAAAATCTCTCCAAATTGTTTCAAATTTGTTTTCTTGAAAACCATTTTTTATTTGCATCAAATTAGCTTCAAATCAGGGGAGAGAAAATTATTTTCTTGACACATTTATTTTGATTAATGGGGAGAAGGACATTTCTAATTTTTTTTCATATTTACTTCTCTACAAGCATTTCTTCCTTATACTTTAAACTTTTTGCTGATGTGAAATAGGGGGAGAGAAAGGCAAGAAAAATATGTTGCTCTTACTTTGCTTTTATAACTCATACATATTTTTCTCAAAGTATTTGCCATTATCAAAAAAGGGGAGCATGTTAGATATGATTAGTTTTGATGATGTCAAATATAAATGTCAAGTATTAAGAGTAAAAAGTTTGCATAATATACTTATCTTCTATATTGACTAACTATTATATTTAATGTTACATATCTTGCAGATTAGTCAAGCAAAGAAAGGATAAGATTGAAGATATTCAAGAAGATATCTAGTTGGGTTATGAAGAATGATCATCAATTCAAGAAGATATCTAGTTGATAGAAAGTCAGGCAAAGAAAGAAGAAGATTGAAGATATTCAAGAAGATATATAGTTAGGTTATAAAGAATGATCATAAATTCAAGAAGATATCCAGTTAGGTTATGAAGAATGATCATCAAGATAAAAAACAAGAAGAAAGAGATTGAAGAAAGAAGAAGAAAGAAGACCTTGCAAGATCAAATGAGAATATCAAGATTTAAGCTCTTAGAAGTGATACTGGAGGTTGGAATGGGTCAATACGAAGCTAAAATGACTTATATGAAAGTCATGGAACTTCCCCAAGGTGTTCCCTTGAGTTTTGGCTCTTTGTCAAGTTTTGGAGGGCATCACTCAAGTGATGACCATGATCACTCGAGTGATGAGTACTCTGTTTTTACGTAGCATAACAGAGCTTCAGTATTTTGGCTATATCTCTCAAACCACATGTCATATTGAACTAAAACTAGTGGCATATGAAACTAGACTACCAACACAAAAAATGGACACCAAAATCACATTTAAAGGAGTTCAGATGGAAGAGATATGATCTTTTGAAGTTGACACTGAAATCACCATCATATTACAAGACAGGTTTGGTATTTTAGACATAACTCTCAAAATACACATTGGATTAAGATGAAACTCATGCCATATGAAACTACACTTAAGGAGCTTTCCATATATAGGTAATTTGTCATATTTCAAGCTATATACTAAGATTTATGCCTTCCCGAATTGGATGCTCGTGATTTCAGACATTGTCTAGAGAAGTAGAAGCTCTTTGGATCATAACTTTCTGAATACAATGAGTTTGGGCTGATTCTTGTTGCATTGGAATATAGATGATGTGAGCTTTCCAATGATATTTAATTTTCCTTGTTTCAAATCAAAATCAAGAGATCACTCGAGTGATTACTCGAATGATGTCCAAGGATCACTTAGTGGCCACTCAAGTGATGAAGTTGGAAAATGACTCCTATGCTCTTGCCACATTTTGAAGGGGATCACTCGAGTGATCACTTGAGTGATGACCTAGGATCACTCGAGTGATGAAAGAAACAATATTCTGAAGTGTCTAAAAGTCATAGGAATGATTATGAAACTCACTCTTCTTGCTTCCAATCACTCTAACACTTTATTGTATTAGTATTTAATGTATTTCTTTATGAATACAATAAAGAGATGATGTGAAGAGACAAAAGGTGACTTTACGGAAGCAGAGCATCAATGTTCATAATGGCTAGTTTTCAAATTCATGCAAATGGTCAAATGAAGCAATGGGACTCAACAGATAGGTTGAAATACTTAAAACAGTCATATCCTACTCAACTATAAATGCAACAAATTGAAGTAGACAACAACAACGAAAAACATGCTAAGATCATGAAGCATCAACTTCTACCTGAATACTCTTTATTCATATCTATTTTCTATATCATGTGTATTTAAGAGTGTAATAATTTGTATTATACTTCAATGTTCATCTTATTCACTTCTGAGAGAGAAGATTGATTGTAATCTTTCATCATCAATGCTGTATCCTTACGGTGTGTAAGGAGGAGTAACTCAGAATGAGAATTGTAAAGGCTTCACAAGTGCTCAGATTAAACTTGTGAGATTATAGTGGTTCTTAAGTACCTGGTTAAACTTGAGAAAGATAGTGTATTAAAAATCTCAGGAAGAGCCTGGGGACTGGAAGTAGGTCATCATAGATTAGGCCGAACTAGGATAAATCACAGTTTGCATCTTCTCTTCCTTAAACTTTTATATTTCCAGCATATATGTTTTAGATATTTACTTATGGTCTCATACTTCTATACTTGTTGATTTCATAAGATGCTAAAAGAATTTCAAAGTTCTTAATTTCTTATCATACACACAATTGACCCCGTTCTTGGGTGTCGACTAGTTCTAACACCCGTTGCAGTAGCACTAACAAAGGATCACTATACTACTCACATGAGCAGAGAATGGATCCAAGAGTTAGAACCTTTGCTCTAACTAGACCTTTAGCTCTGAGCATACAATTTCATTGCTAGAATCTTTTCTTTGATATGAAACTATAACACCCATCCTTAGACCCCTTATACTGCACTGCAAAAGCATTATCGTCTTAAGGGAAAACATACTTAGGCCTCTAAACTTGGACTTACTCTTTAATTAATGGGGTTACTATTCATTTAGTGAAGTCGTATTTACCAAATTGCTTAACTTTATTCATTGGGTTACTAACTTTTCTCCATTCTTTATTATTAGAGTATTATTACATCACTTCTTTGCTTATAACTAGGCAATTTATTACCTGACCAGAATATTCAAATGATTACATCATTTACAAACAAAACTATCTTCAATTCTCTGCCATAATTCTCCCTTGTCCAACTTCATTCATTCCTTTACTACGCGCTTACATACCTATATGGTTGGTTGGGGGAGGGTGAGATTCGGAGGAATCTTAGTAGTAAACAGTACCACTATGCATACAAGATATGCGCTTAGTGCATGACATTACCTAAATGCATGTGAACATAATGACATTTCTGTATGCTCAATGCTTCACATAATATACTCATGGCCATAGCATAAACAAGAATAGAGCTTCATCATTCAAGTATGCTCGACATAACTAAGCAAAGAAATAACTAAATCAATGCACATGCATACATATCAAGTACATGCAGAATTGGTGAGTTTTACTACCTAGTGTCCTTCCCTGTTTCCTCTTCTTCCAACCATTGGAGTTGCTGGAAGCATCTTCCATTCTTCTTCTTCCTTGACTTCTCATGGCCCTAGATATATCATCATATAATTAGTGCCATGATAAATGAATGCCTAATGGAGCTGCCTTGACCTCATAGGCCTACTTTCACCCTTGAAGTTCACACATTATTACATTTGCCCCTTGTTTTCTTAAATTTGAAGCCGCCAGCATTTTGACCAAAGTTTGAAAAATCATAATTAATTCCACGGACCTCCAATTGGGGTGGTTCCAATTTCTATTCAAAACTCTTTGAGTGTATTTTTAAGATAAAATATTACTCCGAGCCAATTATAGGCACAAAAATCTAGAACTTTGACTAAAGCCTCACTGCAACAAAATTTATTCCAGATTCAAGACCTAACTTCAAAAATTCATAATTCCTAATATACCCTTCCAAATGATACAAATTGTTGGAAATTGTGCCCTAAGGGCCAATCATTGTACTTTGAACATTATTATTTTAATGAAATTTCTCTATTTGTTATCATATTATTTGCATGTTAACTGTGATAATTGTGTCCTTGGATAATTCATGAAGATTGTCTTAAAATGTCCTTGGTCGGTCATCTATGAGGGAGCAGAGATGAAATAAGACCAGTATCACTTTGATAAGATATGGAGATACGAATCAAAGTCTTAGGAACTTGTAAGAGTAAAAGGTACTGGACCAACCCACTATGAGAAAGCTACATGGATCAAGTCATAAGGTTTTCTCATGTATAACCACGTCACAATGCCCTTAGACCTAAGGTCATCATGGATTCCTACATGAGAGTTTCTAAGCTTTAAACTAGTCAAAAGTCACGTTTGACCGAGTGATAATAAAGGCTATAATCAGGCTTGGTGGTTTTTCATGGAGAGGAATATGAATGATCAAGATGGAATTTGTCCCTTACATTAGTAGAGAGATATTACTTGGCCCCTCGACGAGTATGCCTGAAAAATGTATGACCACACTACAATGGAAAGGAGTTTCCATCTCTATTGTCAGGCTACTCAGGAATTGAGAAAGTAATGGTCAGGAACAAGAGGATAACATTATCCATGCCTTATCCTTGATCTATGTATCATGTGATCAAAGGGACGTGACGTGGTTGTATGACAGGTTGCATTGTGATAATGATCCTCATATCAATTGGATAGTCGTAATATCTTGCTAGAGGCCACTTGCGACTTTTGGGTTAGTACAATTATTGGCCCACTGCCAACTTCTTATGGGCCTATAGGGTCACACACAAGAATGGCCTAACATGAGATAATATTTAATTTAAGGTGGACGAATTTTATCTATATATATAACATAAAATTCGTTAATAATATTATATAGATATATATTTTTGAAATGCATATCTTATATATATTATATATAATATGTATATATATATATATTATATGATATTGTTATATTGTGTTAGTTTTAAATTTAATTTATTAAATCTATTAAATTTAATAACTAACATGATAGAGATATAGTATCTTAGATTTACTTTTTGAAGATAAATTAAATCTAATGGCTCTTTATTTAGATAAAATAAATAGGTTAAATTAAAACTGTTGGACAGATTTAATTTAAACTGAATTTATTTAATTTGCTCATCAAGATAATTAATTGTTGATTAATTTCAAAATTAATGATGATTAATTTTGAAATTTGAATATAGCCCTCATAGATTATAAACTTGATAGAGCAGATATACTCATATCGCATGAGAATTCAGAGCCGCAAGGGAAACCCTAAAAACATTGGAGGCGCTAGCATGCAGTCTCGGTTGGAGAGCATTCATGTGGATACCGGTAGAGGGAGCGGACCTAACGTGTTGGCTCCTAGAGATCGTGAAAACCTTAAGTGAAAAAGGTACGAGTTCTTTTTAACTCGATTTAAACGCCGTTGATAGATCCTCAATTAGGATCGGTAAAATTTTAAAATTCTTTCGCTGTGCCTGCCGATCCTAACACAAATGACCTATCATATTAAAGTTTGATAAGTCTACTTTTATTCTGGAAAATAACACAGCCATTGGATCACATTTAACTATTCAAAACACATCACAATTACGCCGCCTTCCAGAAATCACATCCTGGCAGCACTATGTTCAATTCCAAATTTTGGATTTCCAATCCATTCTTCCAAAAATTATGCCAACAACCTATCCCTACACAATTTTGTCTAAGGAATCCATTGGAGACCTCACAATTAGCAAAATCATTCTCCTTCTTCATACCTTGTTCTGATTGAAATTAGGGTTTCAGAACAACAATTCACAACTTTACAATCTAACCATAAAACTAGCCTTACATGCTCTTAAAACATCATATAAGCACATATATATATGATCAAAGCATGATAAAACCTAAAAACCCTTAAAGAACCGAAATTAGGGCAGCTATAGAAAATCCACAAAGCTCATCCAAACAACATAATATATATGTCAAAGTGAAGCTCTTTCTTGCTTCTTCCTCTTCCTTTAGCGCTTTTCTCAATCCTCCAACTTTGGCACTTTGCAAATAGCACAAAAACTTCTTCTTTCAAGAAACTAAAATCATAGAAATGAAGCTCTTAATGAGAGGAACAGCTTTTATGAAGACCTCAAGAGCTAGAGAGGTGATTTGGAAGGTCAAAATTAAGCTCTTACCTTGAAGTTGTCTTCCTCTTTTTCTTTCCTCAAGCTTCTTGGACGAAATTTTGCATGTGAGAGAGAAAGGAATATGTCTGATTTTTCTCTTCCCTTTCCCTTTAATTAACTTAACCAAAAATTGCCTAAAGGAAAAAGAAAAATATGTGGCAAAAAATTACTTTTCTTGCACAAACCACTTTAACTTACCATGTGTGGTAAATGTAACTTATGTTGACTTTCTTTTTCCTCTTTCATCCGCTTTTTGGATGACATTTTGGGCTGCCAAATGAAAGAGATTTTTTTTTGATTAATTGCCTTAATTTGTCTTGCCATTGGTCCATAATTTTCCAAGTTGAGAACTTTGACTTTTTAACTAAACTCTTTTATTATTTCTTTGCCCTTAATTTGCACTTTTTGTGGCCTTAAGGGAGTGAGGAAATTTTCTTTTCATCATCTCCATTACTTTTTTCTTTTCAAGAGCAAATCCTAGGCCTTCATTTTGTTTTCCAATTTTAACCTCAAGATCAATTTGGCTCTTGATTCTTTTGCCATTGATTATGGCAATATTATTTCTTATGCCATTAATTCTTTTCTTTCTCGTTATCACTTCTTTCTAGACGCCATTTCCCATTTCCTTTGGATTCGAGTCAGGTTCTGTGTCATTCTGACACATCCTAATACTTTCTTTCGACTAATTCGCACCGAAATTCATATTCTATTTCGAGTGCGATTTCTATAAGCCATTTTGTTTCTTATGCATTCCTGAGATACTTGCTAAACTAGGACTTAGCAGTCCACCCGATTAAGGCTTATTTTCTAGTCTCTAGTCCTAAAATTCGGGATATTACACCCCCGCTCAGTGAATTTAAGAGCAGGGCATGCTCATCGTCTAAAATGCAGCATTTTGGGGTGAGGAAACCCATTTTTAATTTTTTATTTGGATTAAATTATATGCCACACCCTGAAATATTTTTCACATTTGGTATCCCAATCCTTAATTAATTGATTTCTAGTATATCCACCATCCAAAAATATTTTTAGTGCCACCCAGTATCCTAAAATATGTTTTTAGTAGCATCTGGTATATCAAATTAATTACTTTTTAGTGCATCTAGCACCATGAACTATTTATCAGTAGCACTCATTAACTAATAAAAAAAAATACTCTATAATACTACATGCACTAACAATTAATTAATTTGAAGCTCCAGCACCAAAGAGTTACTAAAATACTTAAAGCTGTTAAATACAACTTTGCTTAAACAAATAAACAAATTAATGAAAAGAACACCCTCATTTTGGAGATGAGCATTCCTTGCTCATCTTTTGGATGAGCAGGTATGGGGATTCATAAGAACTGTGGGCAACTTAGGTTTTTGCAACTTCAAATAAAACAGTTAGAGACTTTTATTTATGGCTAAATATATATATATATATATATATCGAAAACAATAAACCAGAAAATAGAATAAGGTAACAATGACAAAATATAGAGATAAAGCCATAATATTTTGCAATAAGATATTAAGGAAACATTGGACGCCCCACAATTGCCTTTGTGTTCTCAAGCACACATAATGTCCCATTTGTTATTTTCAACTATAGATAAATCTTAAGAGTGAGAAGCTCTGAGTTTTCATGACCACAATTGAGACTTGAGAGTAACCCCTAGATGCAACAAACGATCGATATATATATATATATATATATTATAGGAAACTAGAATATCACATAAATATTCCTTGTTTTCAAATTAACACTCCCTCTAATTAATATGATATCAGACAATAATTAAATTATGATTTAATTTATATATTTAATTTGGTAAAAGATAAAATTAAATTTTGGCATATCAAGGGCATATCTAAAGTCTAACAAACATAGTAATATAGATAATTTTATAAAAAATAAAAAGAATAGAAATAAGGGGAGATATGGGTACAGTAGTACAGAGGTTCTATTTGGTTTATCTTTTAATTTTTTTTAAATTTTTTGCTAATCATTTAGTTTAATTTCAATCATAATCAATTCAAACCTGTTGGAATATACTAGTCTACCCTTGGTGGATACAGGCCCCAAACCCGATTCAAGATGGGTTATCATACAAAGACACAAGTTTATAAAGAGAAATATCCCTTTATGATTTAATAGTTATGTCTATTCTCATATACCTGTATACTTAAGAGTTACATCTTTTCCTATGTGATTATATGTATACTATATATAGGATGTGGGATTGATGGAGCAGATAATCTAAATAACACATAGAATATTGCTCTTCTCCCTCTAAAAGGTTCTTTAATAACAATGTTCTCTTCTCTTCCTCTCTTTAGTATATTTGTTGTGTAACGTGATGGGGGTCTGTATCAGTGCTTTGGTTTTGTGTGGGTACTTCAACGAGTCAATCAGATTCTAGGTACGTAACATTGTAATTTATAAATTGTTTAGATGAATTTTAGTCAGGTAATGTTTATAAACTTGAGACATTGTTCTATTTTAAGTCATTTAAGCCCCAACTTCAATACAGGGTTCGGAACTACATTTGAGTGTGTTTTTCAAAAACTTTTGAAAATATTTTAATTGTGGTCTCAAACCGATTTGCATATTCATTACCACTAATCAGTTTCAAAACATTTTTATTTAAAATACAGAGCATTTTTCTTTGGCAATAGCCCCTGTATTGGTGGTTAACTTATGGGCTTTTAGTGTTTGGTTGCCAAATTATAGTTCACTTATTGCATTGGGATACTATGGTGTTGGTTGATGTATTAATGTTTAGGTTACAACTAATGCGGTTAGTTTTACGGTTACTGGTATTGCTACATCTACTTCTACTTAGATACATTTACAAATTTTATAGTCATCCAAAAAAAAGATAATGAAAAGAACTTTAATTAATCCGTATTTGCTTTGTATGTCCATGTTACCTTTTTGCTCGTGGATCTGGTCGCCTTTGTTGTATATCATTGGTTGGAAAGGGTGAGATTCGAAAGAATCTAGTAGTACACAGATCACTCATGTAAAACAAATCTTTAAAGCAATAACACTCACAATATACAGCAAATAAAGGTCTATGCCCTATACTAGGGTAACCTACTATGCTGCAGCCCAGAGTAACTCCCTATGCACTTGTACGTATAGGTCTTACCGCCAAGGGACTAACTGTCCTACACATAAGCAGATGATAGGGAATACATACACAGTAGCACATATGATATAAGGGATAGGGTACTACTTGAGGAGGTGTTTTGAGGCATTTATGAATACCCAAAGTGGTTGAATCAAAGAATAAAGCCTAGAAGTTGCAAGAAGTGAGTAAGAGCTTCCATTTGAACTAAATATTGTGTAATTTGGATGATCTTTGTGGAATGGGTATTTTTGCCCTAATTTTCAGTTATATGGTTATTCTTAGAGTTCATGGTGGTTTGTTCTTGTAAATGGTGTTAAATAAGGTTTGGAAATGAGAAATCATAAATTTGGAACTTAAGAGTAGTGTTGCCAGTTTTGTTTTCTAGAAGGCAGCAATATTTTGGTGTGTTTTTGATTAGTCAAACCTAGTTCAAATGCTATGAAACTTTCCAAAATGAAAGTTGACATCTTGAACTTCATTTTGATAGGTAGAATGAGATTTTTGGACTAGTGGATTTAAAGTTATGATTTTTTAAAGTTGGACCCTGTTTCTGGAACCAATTCTGGAATAGTTAAGGTTTGACAAATTTTTGGAAATTGTGCGTCTGTATTTTCCAGTAAATGATATTTTTTTAAATTAAACTTAAATAGGTTTACAATGTACTTGGAATCAGTCAATTTGGAGTTTTCTAGAATTAATTATGAGTTTTGAAAATTGGGCATTGAACCTGAAAGTTGTTCTATGGCAAATTGATAGTGACATATGTTTGTTTGGCCAAATGAATTCTAATATCCATGAAATTTTTCTGAAATAAAGTATACCCAATGAGGTTTAATTTGATGGCTAATTTGTACTAACTTGATAAGTACACAAAAAGTTATGATTATTAGAAGTTGGGAATTAATTTTGGGCAGAATGTTGTGGTAGAAGTGAATGATTAAGAATTCTAGAAATGTGTGCATGTAACTGGCAATACTAATAATTTTTACCTTATGGTGGATTTATAAGGATCACCTTAAGCTTTGAACCAACCCAATTGGAGTTTTGTAGAATTAGTTATGATTTTTAAAAATACAATGAAATATCTGTCAGCTTTATGTCTTATGTGAATTTCATACTTAGTGGCTCAAATGTAACAATTAGGAACTCCAAGGGTTAGGATTAGACCCTTAAAGTTGTTGATGGCCAATGTAGCCTATTGGACATTTATTTGTCATAGCTCTAATAATATGGCCATTTATTTAGGGCTACGAGATGATGAAGAAGAGACAATGGAAGCAATTTCAGTGGTTGGAAGAAAAGGTATAAAAGGGGACTTGAAGACGAAAGGTAGTGACCATACCCTACTTGCGTGTATTGATATGCATACTTGTGTATTGATGTGCATGATTGCTTGACTTATCTATGTGTAACAATATTGAATGATTGAAGCTCTATTTTTTTTATGCTATGACCATATGTAAGAAATGTGAAGCATTAAGCATGTAGGTATGTCATTATGTTAACATGAGCCTACTTAACGCAAGTATTGTTGGAAATTGTGCCCTAAGGGCCAATTATTGTACTTTGAACATTATTATTTTAATGAAATTTCTCCATTCTGTTATCATCTTATTTGCATGTTCACTAGATAATAGTATCCTTTGATAATTCATAAAGATTGTCCTAAAATGTCCCTGGTCGGGCATCTATGCGGGAGCAGAGATGAAACAAGATCAGTATGACTTTGATAAGATATGGAGATACGAATCAAAGTCTTAGGCACTTGTAAGAGTACAAGGTGCTGGATCGGCCCACTATGAGAAAGCTACATGGATCAAGTCATAAGCTTTTCTCATGTATAACCTTAGATCTGCCCACAATGCCCTTACATGGATCGGCCCACAATGCCCTTAGATCTGAGGTCATCATAGATTCCTATATGAGAGTTGCTAATCTTTGAACTCGTCAAAAGTCACTTTTGACCGGTTGATGATAAAGGCTACGATCGAGCTTGGTGGTTTTTCATGCAGAGGAATATGAATGATCAAGATGGAATTTGTCCCTCACATTAGTAGAGAGATATTACTGGGCCCCACGATGAGTGAGTCTGAGAAATGTATGCCATACTATGATGAAAGGAGTTTTTGTCTCTGTTATCAGGCTACTCAGGAATCAAGAAAGTAATGGTCAGGAACAAGAGGATGACATTATCCATGCCTTATTCTTGATCGATATATCGTGTGACAAAAGGGACGTGACATGGTTGTATGATAGGTTGCATCCTGATAACGATCCTCATATGAATTGGGTAGTCGTAATGTCTTGCTAGAGGCTGCTTGCAACTTTTGGGTTAGTATAGTTATTGGCCGACTGCCAACTTCATATGGGCCTAGAGGGTTGCACACAAGAATGGCCTAACACGAGATAATGTTTAATTTAGGGTGGACGAATTTTATATTTATATATATATAATATAAAATTCATTAATAATATTATATAGATATATATATTTTCAAAATATATATCTTATATATATATATGTATATATATATTATATGATATTATTATATTGTGTTAGTTTTAAATTTAATTTATTAAGATATATTAAATTTAATAACTAATATGATAGAGATATAGTATCTCATATTTAATTTATGAAGATAAATTAAATCTAATGGCTCTTTATTTGGATTAAATAAATAGGTTAAATTAAAACTGTTGGACATATTTAATTTAAACTGAATTTATTTAATTAGCTCATCTAGATAATTAATTGTTAATTAATTTTGAAATTAATGATAATTAATTTTGAAATTTGAAAATAGCCCTCATAGGTTATAAACTTGATAGAGCAGATATATTCATACACAGGAGAATTGAGAATCACAAGGAAACCCTATGAGACATTACAGGCGCTAGCATGCAGTCTCAGTTGGAAAGCATTTGTGTGGATACCGGTAGAGGGAGTGGACCTAACGTGTTGGCTCCTAGAGATCGTGAAAACTCTGAATCATCAAAAGATATGAATCCTTTCAACTTGGTTTAAACGCCACTGATAGATCCTCGATTTCTGAGCTGTGTGGGATGCTCAAAACTACTGAGCAAAGCATTAAGAAAAAGCCTAGCACAGTTTTGATGGTTCAGAAAGGAAAGGGTATGAAAAAGAAAGGGAAGGGCAAATGGAAGGGTAATGGCTCAGGTGGTAAGACCAAATAGTCAAACAAGCCCAAAACCAAGCCTGCACCCAAGAAGGAAAAGCCTCCAAAGGAAGGAGTCTGCTAGTTCTGCAATGAACCCGGTCATTGGAAGAGGAATTGCAAACTCTACCTGGAAGATCTGAAAAAGAACCAGAAGGATAGTGACACTATCGCTTCAGGTATTTATGTTATGGACATTCATTTTTCTACTTCCTCTACATGGGTATTAGATACTGCATGTGGTTCTCACATTTGTACAAATGTAAAGGGTTTAAAGGACAGTAGAAAGCTGAAGAAGGGCGAGGTAGACCTATGAGTTGGAAACAGAGCAAGAGTTGCTGCTTTAGCCGTAGTCACTTATGAATTAGTTCTGCCCAGTGGGCTTTTCTTAGTTTTGAACAATTGCTATTATGTTCCTGCTTTGAGTAGTAAAATTGTTTCTCTTTCTTATTTGGATAAGGATGGTTATACTTCCATTACTAGGAATGGTAAATGTTCTATTTATCGTAATGACATTTTCTATGCTGATGGTGATTTGCATGTTGGTCATTATATATTAAATTTGGAACATCCTAATAATTGGAATATTTATAATGTAACTACTAAGAGGATAAAATCAAACGATTTGAATACGACCTACCTATGGCATTGTCGTCTAGGCCACATAAATGAGAAACACATTTCTAAACTCCATCAAGATGGATTTCTAAACTCATTTGATTTTGAATCATATGATACATGCAAATCTTGCTTATTAGGAAAGATGACTAAGGCACCTTTTACTGGGCACAGTGAGAGGGCTACTGAATTATTAGGCCTCATACATACAGATGTATGTGGACCATTAAATATAGCTTCCATAGGAGGTTATGTGTACTTCATTACATTTATAGATAACTTTAGTAGATATGGCTATATCTATCTAATGAAACATAAATCTGAATCTTTTGAAAATTTCAAAATATTCCAAAATGAAGTACAAAACCAACTTGGTAAAACAATTAAAGCACTTCAATCTGATCGAGGTGGTGAATATTTGAGCCAAGAATTCATTGACCATCTCAGGAGTTCTGGGATAATCTCACAATTAACTCCTCTAGGAATACCATAATGGAATGGCGTTTCTGAGTAGAGGAATCGAACACTATTAGATATGGTTTGATCTATGATGAGTCAAACAAATCTTCCACCGTCCTTTTGGGGACATGCCCTAGAGACAGTTGCGTTCACACTAAATCGTGTTCCATCTAAGGCAATTGAAAATACACCATATGAGATATGGACTGGAAAGAAACCAAGTTTATCTTTTCTCAAGATCTGGGGATGTGAGGTTTATGTTAAGTAACAAGCCTATGATAAATTAGCGCCCATATCCACAAAGTGCCTTTTCGTGGGGTATCCTAAAGAAACGAAAGGATACTATGTCCACAATCCCACCAATAACAAAGTGTTTGTTATTCGAAATGGCAAGTTTCTAGAAAGAGAGTTTGTCTCTAAAACAACCAGTGGGAGCGACGTACTTCTTGAAGAAATTTGAGAGCCACAAGATGGTACAGAACCACAGATGGAAATTAGAGAAGACTCACAACAAGTTGCTGAGCCTCCTCAAGTAACACAAGGTCCATGAAGATCTGGTAGGACACGGTATCAGCCTCAGAGATACGGATTTCTAATTACTGAAGGCCGTGATGTGTTGCTCATTGAGCAAAATGAGCCCACCACCTATCAAGAAGCCACAGTAGGACCAAACTCTGAGAAATGGCTAAATGCCATGAACTCTAAAATGCAATCTATGTACAACAATCAGGTATGGACCTTAGTCGATCCACTTGGAGGTGTAAAAACCATTGGGTGCAAATGGGTTTTCAAGGAGAAAACTAACATGGATGGCAATGTAAATGTCTTCAAGGCATGACTGGTTGCAAAAGGATTCACTCAAACTCATGGTGTAGACTATGATGAAACCTTTTCCCTAGTTGCAATGGCCAAATCAATCAGAATCTTTCTTGCCATTGCAGTATATTATGACTATGAAATATGGCAGATGGATGTCAAAACAGCCTTCCTTAATGGAAAGCTGCTTGGGGATGTGTACATGACACAACCTGAAGGTTTTGTGCGTCCAGAGGACTCTGGTAAAATTTGCAAGTTTCAAAGATCCATTTATGGATTGAAGCAAGCATCTCGGAGCTGGAATCATCGTTTTAATGAAGTAGTCAAAGAGTTTGGATTCATTCAAAACATCGATGAACCTTGTGTTTACAAGAAGGTTAGTGGGAGCATAGTTGTATTTCTAGTGCTTTATGTAGATGACATCCTACTAATTGGGAATGATATTCCTACCTTGCAGAGTGTCAAGTCTTGGTTAGGAAAGTCCTTTTCAATGAAAGACTTAGGTGAAACCACCTATATCCTAGGGATTAGGATCTATAGGGATAGATCCAAAAGACTAATAGGCCTAAGTTAGAGCACATACATAGACAAGATACTGCATAGGTTCAGTATGCATGATTCAAAAAGGTTACATGCACATGTCTCATGGCATCCATCTTAGCAAGGATCTATGTCCTAGTACACCTGATCAGCGAGATCACATGAGTAAGGTTCCATATGCCTCGGCCATTGGATACATCATGTATGCCATGTTATGTACTCGACCGGATGTCTCCTTTGCCTTAAGTATGACCAGCAGATACTAACAAGAACCTGGTGAGGGTCATTGGACTACCGTCAAGAATATCCTAAAGTACTTAAGAAGGACTAAGGACTTAATTTTAGTTTATGGTGGATTGGATGATGAGCTCTGCTTAACCGGTTACACAGATGCAAGTTTCCAAACTGACCAAGACGACATTAAATCACAATCTGGATATGTATTCCTCCTGAATGGTGGAGCAGTAAGCTGGAAGAGCTCCAAGCAGAGCACTATAACAGATTCTGCAATAGAAGCTAAGTATATAGCAGCATCAGATACAGCTAAAGAAGCCGTTTGGACCAGAAAGTTCATTACTGAACTAGGGGTGGTGCCTAACATCTCAAATTCAATAGATTTGTTCTGTGACAATAGCAGTGCTATTGCACAGGTCAAGGAGCCTAGGTCACATCAAAGGACCAAGTATATACTCAGGCAATTTCATCTTATTAGAGAAATCAATGATAAAGGTGATATAAAGATATGTAAAGTAGCAGGAGAAGATAATGTTGCTGATCTTCTTACTAAGCCACTTGCACAGGCAAAGCATGAGCGTCATGTTAGGGCAATGGGAATTAGGCAAATTAATGATTGCACCTAGGGCAAGTGGGAGGATGTTGGAAATTGTGCCCTAAGGGCCAATCATTGTACTTTGAACATTATTATTTTAATGAAATTTCTCCATTCCGTTATGATATTATTTGCATTTTAACTGTGATAATTGTATCCTTGGATAATTCATAAAGATTGTCCTAAAATGTCCCTGGTCGGTCATCTATGCGGGAGCAGAGATGAAACAAGATCAGTATGACTTTGATAAGATATGGAGATACGAATCAAAGTCCTAGGCACTTGTAAGAGTACAAGGTGCTGGACCGGCCCACTATGAGAAAGCTACATGGATCAAGTCATAAGCTTTTCTCATGTATAACCACGTCACAATGCCCTTAGACATGAGGTCATCATGGATTCCTACATGAGAGTTGCTAAGCTTTGAACTAGTCAAAAGTCACTTTTGACCGGGTGATGATAAAGGCTACGATCGGGCTTGGTGGTTTTTCATGGAGAGGAATATGAATGATCAAGTTGGAATTTGTCCCTCACATTAGTAGAGAGATATTACTGGGCCCCTCGATGAGTAAGTCTGAGAAATGTATGGCCATACTATGATGAAAGGAGTTTTTGTCTCTGTTATCAGGCTACTCAGGAATCAAGAAAGTAATGGTCAGGAACAAGAGGATGACATTATCCATGCCTTATCCTTGATCGATATATCGTGTGATAAAAGGGACGTGACATGGTTGTATGACAAGTTGCATCGTGATAACGATCCTCATATGAATTGGGTAGTTGTAATGTCTTGCTAGAGGCCGCTTGCGACTTTTGGGTTAGTATAGTTATTGGCCCACTGCCAACTTCATATGGGCCTAGAGGGTCGCACACAAGAATGTCCCAACATGAGATAATGTTTAATTTAGGGTGGACGAATTTTATATTTATATATATATAATATAAAATTCATTAATAATATTATATAGATATATATATTTTTGAAATATATATCTTATATATATGTATATATATATTATATGATATTTTTATATTATGTTAGTTTTAAATTTAATTTATTAAGATATATTAAATTTAATAACTAACATGATAGAGATATAGTATCTCAGATTTAATTTATGAAGATAAATTAAATCTAATGGCTCTTTATTTAGATTAAATAAATAGGTTAAATTAAAACTGTTGGACAGATTTAATTTAAACTGAATTTATTTAATTAGCTCATCAAGATAATTAATTGTTAATTAATTTCAAAATTAATGATGATTAATTTTGAAATTTGAAAATAGCCCTCATAGGTTATAAACTTGATAGAGCAGATATATTCATACACATGAGAATTGAGAGCCGCAAGGAAACCCTATGAGACATTAGAGGCGCTAGCACGCAGTCTTGGTTGGAGAGTATTCATGTGGATACCGGTAGAAGGAGCGGACCTGACGTGTTGGCTCCTAGAGATCGTGAAAACTCTAAATAATCAAAAGGTATGAATCCTTCCAACTTGGTTTAAACGTCGTTGATAGATCCTCGATTAGGATCGGTGAAAATTTTTAAAATTCTTTCGCTGTGATTACCGATTCTAACAAGTATATCATACATTAGCATTTATATTACATGCATTATTTGGTATTGTTTGCTATTGAGATTTCCCTGAATCTCACCCTCCCTCAATAAACCATATTAGCATAAGAGCCTAGAAGAGGAGTGCAGGACGATGTGTCATGTGAAGAAGTTGCAAAGAAGAATTGAAGATTATTACAAGCTAATTGTCATGTATAAAATAAAGTTAGAAGTAATCAACTGTGTAATCTGCATGATGGATGATTATTTTGTAAGCGTGAGATTGAACTAGAAATGGGTAATCACACAGTATGAGCCCATTAGTTAAGTAATCCGAGGAATTGATAAGCTGAGAAAAACCTTGACAATAATGAATGGTAGAATTGAAAAGTTAAAGTGAATAGTAACCTCG
The DNA here is from genome assembly GCA_963242795.1 of Inga leiocalycina. Taxonomy (NCBI): domain Eukaryota; kingdom Viridiplantae; phylum Streptophyta; class Magnoliopsida; order Fabales; family Fabaceae; genus Inga; species Inga leiocalycina. The sequence goes on from OY725332.1 coordinate 36,190,338, forward strand.
TGAATAAAGTTAATTAATTTGGTAAATATGGTTCTAGCGAATGAACAATGCCCTAAGAATAATTGTGAAGGCTTTTGGCTGGGAGCTTTATTTATTGATTCTCTTAAGTCGTAATAATAAAGATATTGCTTTCGATGCATAATAAAGGCTCATAAAGAATGGGTATTACACCAATGTACCGAGGGCTCAATTTCTTCCTCTTTATTGCTCTACCAATACCTATAACCTATATACCTTCAAAAATACATGGTGCCTAACTTCAAATTCTAGAGGTCTTCTCCTTTTGTCAGCATAGCTTTTCTGTCAGCTTCACCAAGAGCCTCTTTTTGATAATCTTTATTTGCTCTGTGGTTGATGTTGGAAATTTTGCCCTAAGGGCCAATCATTATACTTTGAATATTATTAATTTAATGAAATTTCTCCATTCTGTTATCATATTATTTGCATGTTAACTATGATAATTATATTCTTGGATAAATCATAAAGATTGTCCTAAAATGTGCCTGGTCGGTTATCTATATGGGAGCAGAGATGAAACAAGACTAGTATGACTTTGATAAGATATAGAGATAAGAATCAAAGTTTTAGGCACTTGTAAGAGTACAAGGTGTTGGACCGACCCACTATGAGAAAGCTACATGGATTAAGTCATAAGCTTTTCTCATGTATAACCACATCACAATGCCTTTTGACTTGAGCTCATCATGGATTCCTATATTAGAGTTGCTACGCTTTGAACTAGTCAAAAGTTACTTTTGACCGGCTGATGATAAAGGCTACAATCGGGCTTGGTGGTTTTTCATGCAAAGGAATATGAATGATCAAGATGGAATTTGTCCGTCACATTAGTAGAGAGATATTACTGGGCCCCTCAATGAGTAAGGCTGAGAAATGTATGACCATGGCCATACTATGATGGAAAGGAGTTTCAATTTCTATTATCAGACTACTCAAGAATCAAGAAAGTAATGGTCAGGAAGAAGAGGATGGCATTATCCATGTCTTATCCTTGATCGATATATCGTGTGACAAAAGGGATGTGACATGGTTGTATGATAGGTTGCATCATATTAACAATCCTCATATGAATTGGGTAGTCGTAATGTCTTGCTAGAGGCCTCTTGTGACTTATGGGTTAGTATAGTTATTGGCTCATTGCCAACTTCGTATGGGTCTACAGGGTTGCACACGAGAATGACCCAACAAGAGATAATGTTTAATCTAGGGTGGACGAATTTTATATTTATATATATAATATATAATTTGTTAATAATATTATGTATTTTAGAAATACATATTTTATATATATGTATATATTTTATGATATTATTATATTATGTTAGTTTTAAATTTAATTTTATTAAGATAAATTAGATTTAATAACTAATATGATAGAGATATAGTATCTCATATTTAATTTATGAAGATAAATTAAATCTAATAGATTTTTATTTGGATTAAATAAATAGGTTAAATTAAGACTGTTGGATAGATTTAATTTAAACTGAATTTATTTAATTAGCTCATCAAGATAATTAATTTCAAAATTAATAAAGATTAATTTTGAAATTTGAATATAGCCCTCATAGGTTATAAACTTGATAGAGCAGATATATTCATACATAGATGAGAGTTTAGAGCCGTAAGGGAAATCCTAGCATGTAGTCTGTGTTGGGGAGCATTCGTGTGGATACCGATAGAGGGAGCGGACTTGACGTGTTGGCTCTTAGAGATCAAAAACCCTAAATTGAAAAAGGTATGAATCTTTCTAACTCGGTTTAAATGCCATTGATAGATCCTCGATTAGGATCTGCAAAAAGTTTAAAATTCTTCCGCTATGCCTACTAATTCTAACAGTTTGATCTACCAGATTTGCCCATATAGTCTTCTTCGAACAATTTTGTCTACCAAGGAGGTGATTGGCACTTCCTTCTATACAGTGATTCATATAGAGCCATCTGAATGCTCACATGATAGCTGTTGTTGCAGGCGAGCTTGGCTAGTGGAAGGAAATGATCCCAACTTTACTTGAAATCCAGTACACATGCTCTTAACACTCTTCCAGTATTTGTATAGTCTGATCATACTATCCATCTATCTATGGATGGTTGGCCATACTGAATCTCAACTTTGTACCTAGAGCTTAATGTAGAACTTTTAAGAATCTTGATGTGAATTGGGGATCTCTGTCTAAAATAATGCTCCTCGATGTGTCATAGAGTCTGATTACCACCCTTATGTATATTTCTACTAACTTCTCAGGGAAATAGCTAGCATTGATGGGAATAAAGTGTGCCGACTTTGTAAATTGATCGGCAATTACCCTAATCATATTGTAATTTTTCATTCTAGGTAATCCCATCACCGGATCTATAGTAATACTTTCCCACTTCCACTCAGGGTATCTCTGGGCTTTGTAAAAGTTCTGGTGGTTGTTGATGTTCAATTTTCACCATCTAACAAGTAAGACACCATGCCACATACTTGGTCACGTCACTTTTTAGCCTTGGCCATCAATACATACACTTTAGATTATGGTACATTTTAATCATTCCTGGGTAGAGAGTGTACCGACACTTATGCACCTCATCTAAGATTCTTCGCCTTAGATCAGCCTTTTGTGGAACATATATTCACTTATTGTATCTGACTAATCCGGTTGGTGAAAGATCATAGTTTTGAGCTCCACCTCATATGATTATCTCTTGGATAGACCTTGCTTATCCATCCTGCATATGGGGTTCTTCAATTTTTGCTCTAAAATTGTTTTCTTCCTGGCTGACACTATAGCTAGTAAGAACTACTTCATTGGTACATTTATGTTCATGAATATTTGATTGGAGAAGTTCAGATCTTTGACTTCTTCCAGCAACTTTACTTTATGTACCATCATTACTGCCACTTGCACTATCTTTCTACTTAAAGCATCGACGACAATATTTCCTTTCCCTGGATCATATTTAATCTCCATATTGTAATCCTTTAGCAACTCCATCCATTGACGATGTCTCATATTCAATTCTTTCTGATCATATAAATACTCAAGGCTTTTGTGGTCGCAGTATAACTCTATAGTAGCACCATACAAGTAGTGTCGCCATATTTTCAATGTAAACATGATTGTTGCAAGCTCTAAATTATTAGTGGGTTTGTTTATCTCGTGAGGCTTCAGCTACTAGGAGGCATACACTACCACTCTACCCTGCTATATAAGGATACATCTCAATCCCTTCAGCTACCATAAGGACATATCAAATTAGCATAACTGTAGACCATATAGGCCTAACTGAGATCTGGGATAATAAGTACTGATGTAGATGTCAACCTCTCTTTTAGCTCCATGGAGCTCTTCTCATATTTGTCATCCCACACATATATCTAATTCTTCCTCGTGCGCATTGTCAATGATGTAACCCCCTGCCGTAATTATATCCAAAATACTCAATTAAAATGAAATAGAGACCAATAAGAACAAAATTTATTTAAATTCCCATCTTCACGATAGGGTTTTCACAAATCACTTTCAAATCTAATTAACCTGGTCTCACATTCACATTCCGAATACAATTACTACACAATGATAAATCACATTTAAATATATCAGAGTACGCAATGTAATAATTCCGGCAATTCCGGATTACATTTATTAACTCAAGCTTTAAAGGACACAATTGCCCATACAAGCCCTCATATGGGGATTACACAAATCTTTCTCATTCATATACAAATATCCAATAACTCATTTCAAATACATAACCAAATATACTCATCCATATGTACACATCCAAATTCAAATATCCCATCCAGGATGATAACCAACTACCAGAATGACAACCCGAAGGAAGTCCTCATCACCCTTAGCTGCATGCTCCATTCTTGATCCACTACCCTGTCTGAAAGGTTAGCAGGGGAGGGTGAGATTCGAGAGAATCTCAGTAGGAAACAAATACCTAAATGCATGTATGATATGTGTTTAATGCATGACATGCTTGCAATACATATCTCATGTTCACATAATGACATATCTGCGTGCTCAATGTTTCAACAACATACTCATGGCCATAGCATAACTAGAAACAGAGCTACAATCATTCATACATGTTTCACATAATCAAGCAAAGCAATACATGCATCAAAACACAAACACAAATATCAAAGCATGCAAAAGAGGTAAGTTCCCTACCCTCTTTCCACGTAAGCTCCAGCTCCGCTTACTCGCGATCAGAACGAATACCAAACCACGTTCAGGGTGAACATCAACCCTATAATCAAAGCAAGGACATAGGGTTATTCTCTATTCCAAATCCTTAATTTCATATCACTTAAGGTTGGTTACCATTCACACCCTTTAGGTGGCTAAAATAAGCTCAACGAAAGCCTAAAGGATTGGGACGTACTAGGTTGGAAATCACCTTTCAAAATCTCAAAATGCTGAAAATGGGGGTTGGCTGCAGCCAAGAATCCTCTGGCTGCAGCCAGAACACGCACAGAAGGTTTTTGGCTGCAGCCAAGATTTTCTGGCTGCGGCCAAAACGTGCACAGAAACTTTTGCGCTGCAGCCAAGGCAACTTTGAAAATTCATAACTAATTCCAAAAAAATCGAAATGAGGTGATTCCAAAGCCAAATGAAATATTTTTAAGTCCTCTTAATAGGAAAAATATGGATCATTACCAGAAATCACCACACAAATCCAGATTTACACAAAATCCAACATTGCTCCAAAATCGAATCCAGTTTCGTCCTCAAACTTTGGGCAAACATAAATCCCAGTTCAAAAAACGAAATGGCACAAATTAAATGTCCATTTTGAAGCTTAAGATGTGAAATTCAAGACTGGAAAGTTTCAAAATTTTATAACATCATTTTCTCATTCAAAAAAGCAACATAAACAGACTGCCCAGAACAGAAATTCAATGGACAGATTTCCAGTTTTGCACCAATGATTCCAATGGTTCCCAAATTCACACCAAATACCATTTCCACATAAATTTGCACAAGGAATCCATTGGAAACACCAAATCAACCAAATTCACATTATATTGACATGTTTCACAAGATTCACAACATGTCAACACACAACCCTAACACAAACACACATTGCCACTCTTTTCATTCCAAGTTCTCATACCAATTCCAATGGCTCTATAACACAACAAGACACCAATTGCCACTCAAACACAAGGCCATTCATGCAATTCAAAAATCACACAAAATCAGGGCAAAATTCGAAATTCACAATACTCAACCATAATTCACAAAACTTGGATCAAAAGGCTTCAAATACTCACCTCTTCCTCTTTCCCAAACCAATTTCTTGATTCTCCATCTTTCCAAATTTCCTCAAGCCATCAAACACCTCCAATCAAGAATCTAAAACCATAGAGATGAAGCTCTCATCACTATGAACAACTTTATAGAAAGGTGTTTTAGCAATAGAGGACAAGAAACAAGGCAAATCTTACCTTTTTCTTTTCTCTTTCCACCTTGAAGCATGGCGCCATGGAGAACAAGAGAGAGAGATGAGATGATGAAATGAAGATGATGAAGAGAGAATCAGTTTTTTTGGGGAGCCAAAACTGTCCACATAAAGAGAGGAAAGAGGGAAAATGAGTTGAAATCCTTGACCAAATCCAAGGGCTCAAATTGTGACACTTGTCACACCCTTAATCCATCTCTATGAGTTCACATGAACCCACACACATGGGATTCCACCCACTTAATCTCTACACAAATCAATCTCAACCATTGATCTTGAAGTTACCAATGGGTTTCCTCTTCGGTAATTGACCAATTGGTCGGTAACTTTACCGTTTTGCCCCTGATTTCGGTAATTCGGTATTCTCATTGAATCACCACCAAACACTTCATATCATTTCATTTAGCCACAATATGCACCTTCCCTCTATTTTAAGTCAATTTAGATGTTAATCCATAATTGAGCTTAAATATAGGGTTTTGACACTGCTCACAGCACATACGAATCACATCGGGTGCTAACTCACACCATAATCTCCAAAAGGGTTCATTTATCACTAATGACATCCACTTTTGGAGTCAATATCTCTTAATCATAATTTAGGATCTTGCTAAACCATGGCTTAGTAGTCCACTAATCTCAGGCTTATTCTCTAGCCTCGAATCTCAAAATTCGGGGTATTACAAATGACATGGCGATCTGAGAGAAATTTTGTATGAATCTTTGATAGTAACCTTAAAGACCCAAAAAACTAAGTATCTCTATTACATTTTTTGGTCTCTTCCAGTTCAGTACTGCTTCCAACTCGTTAAGATCCACAGAGACTCCTTCTCATGACATTACGTGACTCATAAATTTGCCTTTTGAAAGCCAAAATTCACTTTACACAGCTTAGCAAAGAGTTGCTTTTCTCTTAGAATATTCAGTACTATCCTCAAGTGGTTTCATGTTCTTTTATACTCTTAGAGTATATCATAATGTTGTCGATGAAGACTACTAGAACTGAATATTGACTAAAAATCAGGTTTATGTAGTCCACAAACATGACAGGTGCATTGGTCAGTCCAAAAGGCATCACCAAGAACTTATAGTGCCCTTATCTAGTTCTAAAAGTTATCTTCAGACATCCTCACCTCTTACTCGCAGCTGATGGTAGCTTGAATGTAAGTTGATTTTTGAGAATACACTAGAACCAGATAGCTGATAAAGGAGATCATTAATCATGGGGAATGGATATTTGTTCTTGATGATCACCTTATTCAGCTCTTGGTAATCAATACATAACTGTAGGGTCCTATCCTTCTTCTTAACAAATAATAATGGAGCTCCCTATGTTGAAACACTGGGCCATATAAACCCTTTATCCAGTTGTTCTTCCATTTGCTTCTTTAGTTCCACTATTTCATTCAGTGTCATTGGATAAGGGTCTTTGGATATAGATTTAGCAGCAGGCATGATGTCAATTACAACTCCACTTCTCTTTCCAGAAGTAATCTACTAATATCTTCTAGAAATACCTCAAGGAATTCGTTTACCAAAGGTATGTTCTCAAGTATGGTTTCCACCTTTACCTGCACGGAGAAGAAAATGAAGTATCTTTAGCAACCCTTATGCAGATATTTCTTAGTTAGAGCTATTGGGAGAAAATTCAGACTAGCATTAATATCGTTAGCCTTCTGCGGTTTGGGATATATAATCCTCTTATTCTCGCAGTCTAACAATACATTATTTACTGTTAGCCTGTCAATGCCTAGGATAACCTCAACCTTGTGGAACAGCAGACAGATCACATCTACTCTAGACTCATGCCCCTCTACGTTTACAACACAATTCAGACAAGCATCCGTAGTAATAGTCTTGGCACCCATCGGTGTCGACACAACCAGATTGTAAGATAACTTATGCACATTTATCCTTAACCATATAGCACATTCAGAGGTAATAAATGAATGACTAGTATTAGAATTAAACAGAATTTGTAGTGTACTACCATGGAGGGAGATAGTACCTTGAATCATTTCAGGAGACTTTCGTGCCTCCTCATGGGTCATCACAAAGACTTACCCTTAAGCTTTAGGCCTAGACTCAATTGCTCATTGTTTGCACTCACAGCATAATGCCTTGATTGTTGGCAAGAATAACAGATCACCTATCCATTGCATGCTCGGCTGGGATGCATTCTACTGTATCGAGTGTAATATCAAAAAAAATGATTAAGGGCTAATGACTTCAAAAGTGGATGTAATTATGGTTGAATAAACACTTTTGAAGTATATGATGTGAATTATGATCTAAATGTGTTTTGATCAGTGCCTAAACCCTGCATTTAAGCTTAATTGTGTGATAAAGCTTAAAATGAACCCTATGGTTAGGGGAGGGCTCATGAATAAGAGAATAGAATGATAAAATTTGTTTAGTAGTGATTTGGTAATAATTTCCATAATCAGGAGAAAAATGGGTAAAAAGGAAAGTTACCGACCGATTGATCAGTTACTGAAGAGGAAACTCCTCAGTAATCTAAAGATCAATGGTTGAGATTTATTAAGCAAGAGATTAGAATCCTATGTAGGTGAGTTCATGTGTGTCACAGAAAAGAGCAACAAGATTTTACCAAGTATCAAGGTATGAGCTATAGGATGAAGTCAATATTTCAAACTTCTTTTCCTCTCTTCTCTCTTCCTCTAAGTTGGATATTAGCATAAGAATAGGGGAAAAATCTGGTTTATCATCACCATCTCACCTTCTTTCACTTGCCTCCATTTTCGTGTAAGCTTAAGAGGAAAGAGAAAGAAGAAATCTTGAGGTAGCTGTCTCATGTGGCCTTGAATGCTACTCTCATCTTCTTTAATGTTGTTCATGGTGTTAAGGGCTTCATGGCTATGGTTTCAGATTTTTGAAAAGTAGTGTTTGAGCACTTGAAGAAATTTGGAAGTTGTGGAATCAAGGATTTAATCTTGGGAAGAGGAAGAGGTAAGAAAGAGCTCTCTTGACATATTCATTGTGAGCATTGAATAAGTTTTGTATATTTTAGATTTTTCCCTGATTTTGGTGTCATTTTGAAATGGATGAATTGGTAGTGTGTGGTGGTGAAATTAGTGTTATGTTGTGTCATTGGTACCATAGAAGTTATTTGGAACTTTAGAAGGAAAAATGGTGTCGTTGGTTAATGTATGAGGAAGTGATGACTAAAGACCAAAATTTGTTGCTATATTAAGAGTTTGGTTGTTTTGGTGCTTTCAATGTGTTCCTTATGAAAATTTGGTAGGGATAGAGCTGTTTGTGAATTTTAGGGACCATTGGATACTTTGGTATAAAGTTTGGCAAATTCTGTCAGCAGCTACAGTTTTGGCTTCTGATAAGCCTCACTTGAGTGCACTAGGTGTCACTTGAGTGCTGCATTCTATTTTCCCTTTTCCTTCAGTTCTGGTTACACTTCCTAGCCAAGAAAGCAGAAGTGCACTTCCTCACCTAAGAGTGATATGGGTCATCACTCGAGTGAACCTTGTTTCACTCGAGTGCAAAGGTATTTTGCACTATGAGGTTGCGTCTCGGGGAAACACTTACAGTCAAATTGTCAAGAATGTGTACTAGCACTCACAAGTATGGGTTATCATTCGAGTTCCAAAGCTAGTGCTCGAGTGCACTTCCCTTTCTAGGGTTTCTGTTGCTCTCGGGTAGTCACTTCTTATGCCTCACTCGGTAGGACTCAGTTGAGTACAAGGCTATCACTCGAGTGATGAGGTTAGGACTCGAGTGCTGTGATAACTTCCTATCTCAGTTTGTGCTCTCGGCCAAACGCTTGTACGAATGATCTTCAATGCTCGAGTGCAAGTTGCTCCATCACTTGAGTGAGGTCTTCTTCACTCGAGTGTCTGAGTTAAAAATCAGTTTGTTCACTTCTAAAAAGGGATCTTCGGGGTAGTTTTCTTCCAACCCTTTAGGCGTATGTCTAGGCTCATAGTAGCCACCTAAAGAGTTCGAATGATATCCAACTTTGAGTGTTATGAAAATAAGAATTTGGCAAAAGAGAATAGCCTATCATCCTTGATTTTGGTTTATAAGGTTTGATATTTGCCCTGCTTGTGAGCCATCCGTGCCAGAGCATGTTTGAAAAGAATAAGGAAGTGACTCTTTCCCTTATACTATATGTGATACATGGTATGTTGGATTGATCATTGTTTATGGGTCTATCACCTACGGCCCATTGGTGTTGATGGTAGGAGGACCGTGCCTTCGGGGCGGTGGAATCCGCTGGATGAGACTATGTGAAAGCCGAAAGGCTACATGAGAAAGCCAAAAGGCTATTTGTGAAACCTTTACCCGCGGCCCATCGGTGTTGACTATGGGAGGACCATGCTTTCGGGGCGGTAGAATACGAGGGATGAGATTATTTGATTATATGCATATGTGGCAGCCTGCGTGCTGTGTTTTATGCTGTAATGCTGTTTGATGATTTACTTACATACTTTGTGATTATGTATGGTATGAGTGAATTGTTACCACTAGGATTCTTTTAAATCTCACTCTTTCCTTTGACTAACCTTTAGACAAGGCATGTGGCTCTAAGGAAAAGGAGACGACCAAGGGCAGATAGGACTCCATAGGGAGATTTATATTTTGGTGTTGGTTATCATATTTTGTTGGGAGATCACTGTATATCTTTGTGAATATTGTTTTGGAGACAGTTGTATAATCCCCTAATGGGAATTTATAAACCTTTAGTTTATGTATGAAACCCAGGGGTTGTTAGGATTTTTGTTGTACACTCTGATATATTAATGTGATTTAACTGCACAGGGTAATTACATTCGAATTGTGAAACTTTGAGACCATGATAAGGCAGAAAATTTTGAAAGAATTTTATAAAAACCTTACCGTAAGGAAGGGATACTAATTAAGTTCGATTATTATTGGTCTCCATTTCATTTTAATCAAGTATTTTGAATCATAATTACGGTTTTCAAGGTAGGGGTTATATCGAGAGCATGGTGGAGGTGCATGGGGTCTCTGGTTGGTTTCTAGGCTGGTAGGGTTTCTTGTTATTTCCCTTGGATGAAGACCCCTGGCCCTTCTATTTTTAGGAAAAGGTTCCTCAGCTGGGTTCAGTGTGTTGGGATTGGCTGGCATAGCGGAAGAATTTAAAATTTTACCAATTTCAATTGTGAATCTATCAATAGAGCTTAAATCGAGTTAGAAAGAATAATACCTTTCCCTTATGCGTTGCAGGATTTTGATCTTTAGGAGTCAGCATATCGATCAACTCCCTTTACTGGTATCCACATGAATGCAACCCCAACAAGGATTGTGTGCTAGCACCTCCAATGTCTACTAGGTTTCCTTATGGCCTAAATTCTCATCCGTATGTTAGTCTTTCAGTCCCATCATTTTTTTATAATCTATAAGGCCTATATTGGAAATTCAAAATTAATCTTAATTAATTTTGAAATCAATTAACACTTAATTATTTTGATGAGCTAATTAAATAAATGTGATTTAATTGAATCTGTCCAATAGTTTTAATTTAACCTGTTTATTTAATCTGAATAAAGAGCCAATAGATTTAATTTATATTAGACCCTTATCTTATTTTCGCATTTTCAGAGTGCTTGCACACAGTTCGATGTGCAATACAGGAATAACGTAAATATACTAATATATTAATACATCATGGTATTTGATTATATTGCTGGTTTTCCCCGCAGGGTTAGATAATCTATACAAATTATGCCAAAATATCCAAAATATTAAAAAATAGACTAGGTATAACCAAACATCTCAGAGCTCGGGATCCGCACCATCAGTTTCCCGTGTCTACCACTTTTCCCTTTGAGCGATTAATTCTAGCTAGAACATTTATTATTTATGAAAAAAGGGTGAGGGTCTAAGGAATCTCAGTAGTAACAGACTATTGTTCATATAAAATGCATAAAATAAATATGTTTTACCCCATGTTATGTTCAAATTAATGAACAATATAATAACATGTATACATGGGATAGGGGCTCAACCCCTACCATCTGTACTCCGTGGTTGATTATTCAACAACCAAGTAATAATGCCATTCTCGTAATGCCACTTTGAATGATTTTATATATATAAAGTAAGACATAATATCCACATTGCCAGCCGCCAGGTTGTCGAGGGCACTATAAATCAAAATCAAATGGTTCAAATCAATAAAGGTATATCTTAAACAACCGTCAATCAAAATAACTTGATTTGAAACTACGTACCTTTGGATACAAAAATTTTGGGTCTCTGCCACCTCTACGATCATGTGGCCTATCAAGCATTTGATATGTTTGGGTTGCCCTATCATTAAAATGAAAACCAACAAAAATTAGAACAATTCATTTAAGTCAAGAATCAAGAATCAATGAAATACAAACAAAATAACTTACATGTTGGAGATGTTTTTTGTTTCTTTGTTTGGCCTTTTACTCAAGAAATAAAACCAGTAAACTATGTTGAGCCAAGGACAGAGAACACACAAACTCCAGTGGTAACAATAACAACATATACAAATTAAAATGAAGTTAGATGGCAAGGCAATTATTTTTTAAAAATCTTAAATAAACAAAATTAAAATGCATACCCTTGAATAATTGATGCTAGATAACCATGATAGTTGTTCTCTCTCATTGTGTAGCCCACATAGTGAGTCCTTGCTTGAATTGTATTCTTATCCCTTGTCATTTTCGCAAGACACAAGAATCTATATAAATCATGTCTTTGCATGTAAATGCATATACGATGGCAGGAGCTATAATATAACTAAAATGATGAATGCTTTAGCTAGTGAATATATGAAACCAAGAAACCACTGCACTAAATGAAGGAAAAAATGTTAAATAAAAAACTTTCAGGATTGCAAATTTGACCCATCCTACATCTATTCCTCTAACTTAATGAACTGTTTAAGGTCTTCTTTATCAATTGTGAAGGGATACTCTAATTTCAGGCAAATCAATCTGGCAAATGCCTTTATAGATCTGCTGCAGCCGTGTTAAGAAGGGCCATATTCTTGCTTCCTGCTCGTTCTTTTAGAACATAAAAATACATATTGTTAGTAGGATGCCAACAAATCTCAAGTAAAAGTGAGGTAGTTCCTATTATTGGAGGTGTTGCCGCTGAGACAATAATATTTATAGGCTAAAGGATTAAAGATCCTCTCGCCTGACCTATCATGGAAACTTCGTCATCAGGAATAGGGATGGCTGTACCTTCTTCCCCCTCTCGAACACACGTCACAGCCACCCTATGTAAATGTTGTGGAATTTTCTGATGATGGTGGGTGGTAGCTTGTATGTGCACTAGAGCATCTACAACTAAACACAGCAGTGGGGCATCCAAATAAAGGATGGAAGGTTCTCCTGGTACTGGAGTGGGAGAAGGGTTGCCAAGTAGTTCCTCCAAGAAGTTGTAACTTCCTTTGGTGTTGTGGAAGGTTGGGGATGAATAGGTTCTATGCTCAGACGTTGCCATCTGCGATTCAAACATTTGTGTCATTTCAGCTCGTAGCTCAGGCAACAGCTTAAGATGTACCTCTAGCAATAGCTCTTATTGGAGCTTGTTGCGATAGTTGGCCTTAAGCTCTTGTTTGACTTCCTGGCGAATTTTGGTTACAAGTTCCGTTCTGGGTTCAGCTTGAGATGAATAAGAATGTGAGGCTCAGCCAAAATACATCACGACACAAACTCCCCATGCCTCCCTTTAACATGATCGAGGTAATTTGCCTTCCTAATCGCCGTTGACAAGATGTCCATCCATCCACTTGGAGTGAATGAACCTTGGTTACTTCCATCTTCTAGTTCATCCTATAGCATAAAAGTTATTTTAAATGAAAATTAAGCACTCCCAAGATGAAAAAAAATTTGTACTTATGCTCTAACTACTTACACTCCTCGCGATAACCTTAGTAACAGTTAGATTTATGTACTTCCTACCCTTAATCCTCCCTGATTTCCATTTTTTGTGATATGGAGGAGGTGGCGGGGCCTAGACCACAACACTAGGATCTGTTGTGGCTGCTTCCTTCATTATCTCCAACTCTTCTGCCATCATCCTTCACCCAAGCTTCTGATAACCACCATAAGACATGAATGCTGATACTTATTAGCTGCTTGCCTCTCTGTATTTGCTACACTTAATTCCTATGAAAGGAAAACAATAAACATCGAATCAATAATGTGAACTATATTCAAATAAAACACTATGATGAAAGAAATTTTACCAAAAAGTTAGGATCTTCTCGTGATGCCATAAACAACTTCCAGTCCTCAGGAGACAAATACGAATAATGCTGACATGGATCCTTACCCCTTAGGTCCCCTCGAATGTACTTTCGTGTAAGCTTGTTATTGAATCTTTTTATTATAGACGAACCTCCTTCATCTACTACTTGTACATCACCGTGATGTCAAGGACATCGAAGGTTTGTTGCAGTTAAAAACATAAGATAATTATATTTGAAGCAATAGGAATAAAGCTATAAATAGAGATGTATCGAAACTTATATACTAAAAGGTGTTGCCAAATCATGTTTTTCATTTTTGGTGGAACCAACTTCCAATTATTATAGATAATGCGAACTTTGCTTTGACCCAAATAACCTAAATAGCTAATAAAATGGTCTTCCTCAGGACGAATTGGTTTTATATTGTCATCAAAGTCAATATGGAGCCTCTCCTATTGATGTTGATGATGTGTTACCAATGATCCCATTTTTGTGCTGCCTCTAACCCTTCTTCTCACATCAGGTTCACGTCTATCCATTTCATTGTCCCTATAACTTTGTGAGTCACTAGAATTGTCCATATTCCTGTAAGCATAAAAATCATTGTCAGATACGGGAATAAATTGTAATTAAATGAATAAACTAACTAGTTATAAAACAAACATCACACATTACTGTTTTCTAAGTTAAGCTGTTACTTTATATTGTTTCCCATATTCTTTTACCAAGATCATTTCTTATAGAAAATTCTTCATCATCTACCAATTCTACTTCACTTGTTGTAGGTGGATTAATTGTGAAAGGTGGTGTGTCGTGAAGGTTAAAGGTCGGATCACCATGCTTCTGTTTTTTACTTTGAAGTACAATGGAAATTTTTTTATTTGCAGGATCTGTGACATAAAACACTTGTTTCGCCTAGCTTGCTAGAATGAAGGGCTCATCCCTGGAACCTACTCTTTGAAGATTAATTGAGACAAATCCAAATTGTTGATCTATTACCACAACATTATTGCTAACATACTTACATTTGAATAAAGCAACTTTGAACTTGTTGTAAGTAATTTCCCATATTTCTTCTATCACTCCATAATAGGTCATGGATGCTAATATGGGGTTTTTGTCTTTCAAACTAAAAAAGTGCATGGCTTCAGCTTCTACCATCACTCCACTATTTTGCATAGTAATTTTGCCATCTTGGTCTTTTTTGTAGAAAGAATACCTGTTTATATCATAACTATTCCAAGTAATGATCTGAAATAAGGACCCTAAGCTAGCCACTCTATTGTCTCAGACACACCGGTCTCATGTGAAACCTTTTCCTTAAACCACTCTATGAATGTCTTGTTTTGCTCAATAGCAATTTACATGTCATTCTTCCTTGGATTCATATTCTTCAATCTCTTTATGTATTCATCTATGTACGGTTGAACTTCTTCCATGTTATTCAAGATATACAATTGTGCTTGCAACACCTCTTCACGAGGCATATTCTTCACTTTCAGTCTTTGTGTTCCCTTGCTTCTCCCCTTTTCATGCCGAGATTGTTCCTTCTTCCCAGATAGATAATCGCTACAAAAGTCCATAGCCTCTTCAACTATATAACTTTCAACTATTGAGGCTTCTGGTCGATTGGGATTTTTAGAATACCCTTTTAAGATCTTCATGTATCGCTCGAAAGGGTATATCCACCTCAGGTAAATTGGACCATAGAGCCTTACCTCTCTTACTAAATGAATTATCAAATGCACCATTATATCAAGAAATGAAGGTACCTCCTGTGACAAAGGTAGACTGTTTTCCTTTCATGCTTAAGTTGATGGAAGTGAGTGTCTGATTCATAGATCGGACATGATTTATGCCCCTTCATATTGTACCTTGACAAGTTTTCGTACGTAGGGAAGTCATTTATCGTGGTGAAAATCATTACACGTAGCTTGAAGGACTCTTTCTTATATGCATCAAACACATCTATGCCTTCCTCCCACAACTTCTTCGAGTCCTTAATTAAAGGCGCCAAGTAGACATCAATATTTTTCCTTGGTTATTTTGGTCCATAAATCATCATACAAATCATTATATAATTGCGTTTCATACAAAGCCAGGGAGGCAAGTTGTATATTACAAGGAGTACTGGCTACGCACTATGTGTGCTATTAAGAGTTCCATATGGAATGATGTCATCTGTACAAAGCCCAAGTCGAAGGTTTCTTGGCTCGCTGCCAAATTCAAGGAACATTTCATCTATTTTCTTCCACTGTGGAGAGTTAGTCGGGTACTAAAGGTATTTTCCATCGGATATTCTCTTATCCGAATGCCATCTCAACTTCTTTGCTTTTTTTACAGTCCCAAACAAAAGCTTAAAATGCAGTATTATTGGAAGATACCGCAAAACCTTTAAAAGTTGCCTTTTAGTTGTCCCATCACCACAACCACATCTTTCTTCACTTTGTATCATGCAGTTTGACACTTAGGGCACTCACTTAGACCTTTATACTTCTTTTTGTATAGTACGCAATCATTAGGGCAAGCGTTTATCTTTTTATACTCCATACCATCATAGATAGGATTTTCTTGGCCTCATACATACGATTTGGAAGTACATTATCGTTTGGAAGCATATCACACAACAATTCAAGCAGCAATGTGAAACTACTATTGGTCCACCCACAAGTTGCTTTTAAGTTAACCAAATGTAATGTTCTTGTTAGCCGTGTACTTAGTCCCAGGGTACAACGGTGTCTCTGCATCACTCCGTAGGTTGTCATATTCATGCAACTGCGTAAAAGATTCTACCTCAACATCATGAATCATTCTCTCCATTCTATCTTCATCTATGACATCCACAACTTCCTTCTTATGCAACAGACAATCAGTTACTTCCTCGCCATACCATATCCATCTTGTGTATCGAAGATTTATTCCATCGTAAAGTAGGTGATCCCTTATAACTTCAACATCCCGTCTTCTCTCATTTAAACAATTGACACAAGGACAAAACTACTTCCTATTTTTGGCTGGAAGTTCCTTCTAGAAAATCCAATAAACTCTTCAACCCTATTCTCATATTCTTCACTTATTCTCATAGCATTCATCCAACTATGATCCATTTTATTACCACCTAAGCCATTCCCATTAACACTCAAGTTAAGAATAATTGTCAACACTGGGATTGCCTTTTACTATTTTATTTTTCAAAATTTTGGCAGCATTTCCCCTTAAAATTTAGACATCCCAAAATCAAAACAACAAGCCATCTTAGCTTAATTTAAACGAAACTAAACTAATAAAGGAAATTAATATTCAGTATAATGTCAGCACCTCAAATCCAACAAATTCATTAAACTAATGAAACTTTGATATCTAATTTAACTATGGAAAATTATAAACAGCAAAGTTTTCCTTCAATTTAGAGGCTTTAGTTTCCATATATTAGCTATCTTCCCTTAATCAACATTTATGGACCCTAAAAAAGAAACTATAATAAGTTAACCATCATAATTATGCTTAAAAAAATATGGAAAAATTCCTAAACATTTTCTACTGCAAGATTTATTGTCCAAAGTACATGATAACATTTGTTTAAAGACAGTTGCAACATATCTTCAATGAGTGAAATAATTCTATAGTTGTATACAACATGTATTTAATTATATGTAAAATATAAAACATTTAAAGATAGTTAAAGATATGTTCCATGCAAATGAAAATGAGTTACACCTGCTGAATAGCCAAGCTTTTTAGATACTTTTGGGGCAATAAATTTTGCAGTAGAAGAGTGTTTCAGCAATTTTAAAAACATTTTAAAACTAACCAACAATTATCAATAATGGTAGCATATAGTGACAAAAACTCAATTTTCTCTAAGTTATACTTTTGCCCCATGTGTATATTCCTTAAATTTTTCTTTCTTCTCAAGGATGTGTATATGCTCAATCTCCACACATCATTTACTATGTCATAAATCCTCAAAAATTTGTGCATACATTGATTGAGCTTCATAACCACCTTAAGCAACATATTAACATCATAAGGAATATTGACAAAATGGTTCTCACATAAACCAAAATTTAGAAATATTTCTCATAATTATATGTCACCAGTATTCCTTTATGATTTCAACTCCCAAAATCACATTTTGATTCAATCATGATTTCAAATCAAAAAGAGGTATAATAAAATTATACATGAACATGCATGCCATCCACATTAAAATTCAATATATGTTCACAATAATTATGCATATGCTTATATCAAGATAAGTACATATCCACAAATCATGAAATCCCCAAATATCTTATAAAAAATAGGCTACAATATTTTTCAAGCCAAATGCTTGTTCTAGTCCACATGGAAAATTTGATAATTTACATCACAAAATTTGCTTCTCACAGCAAATAACAAAGCCTTCATTTAATTAATCAAAATACAAGGCATATGGCAATTTTATAAGATGAGACTAGCAAGTACATAGTTTTGAAACTTACAAATTTTGCCAGGTGCCCCCCACACTTTCAAATAGATATCTACACGCCCTCACACTTTTAAATATTCTAATAAAATATTTTTAGACCTTATAAATAACAATTCTGCTTAAATTAGAATATCATACCATCAACACAATTTATATTTAAGTATTTCAAGTGATTAGATCATAGAGTGACAAAAGTCACCGAACTGCAAACATAATCTCCAGCATATTCTACCAATTAAAATTCTATGAATTCCACCATTTTGATTAACTAAAAAATAATAAAGGTTTTAATGAATATAAATTCACCCTAGGTAGGAAATCCAAGATTAACATAACTAATATCTTGATTTCAATAGGAAAATCCAAAATAATATCTTTATTACACGACAGCAGAACATAAAGAACTCATTCAATGTAGCTTGGTGGTCTTAAGAATGGTTCAGGGGGAGCCTTCTCTTAACAATAAATATAGAAGATGGATAGAAGATAATTCATGTTCATGCTAACAGAAGATCAAGAAAACTAAAATGTCAGACCAATAATTGCTTGCACGGGATACAGAATAAAGACGATGAAGGCAAGGTTGGAAAGCAAACCTGTAGAGAACACTTTAAAGGGAGACAACCCACGGTGGTAAGAGGGAGGATGACGTTGGCGACAATGAGAGAAAACTAATGGTCAAGCTCTGTAGCAGTGACAATGAAGAGTTAAGGCAGAATGAAGTTGGTGAAGTGAAGGATGGAGGACCAAGAAGAGATAATAGAGGAGCAAGAGGAGAGGAGGTATCAGCCTTTTAGAGAAATAAGAAAATGAAGATGGAGAAAAGAGAAATTTGAGGCAGAGTGTGGCAAAGACGGAGAAAGGAAAAGTTGAGTTAGATGCAGAGTTTTACACCTAAGAAAGACAGGAGTTGACTGGGGACACCTAAACAAAATTTAGGTGTCCCCAAATTGGCTAGGGACGCCTAAATTTCTGACAGAAGTCACATGCACTAGTCATGTCAACCAGTGCTTGTGAACGTTTAGACGTCCCCAACTCCAAACCAACTTTTTTTTGAAAAAATAATTTTAGGCGTCCTCACTGGTATTGGGGAGACCTTAAGTGAGCTTTATGCCTCCCCAGTTTGACTGGGGACACCTAAATACCCACGCTAGTGGCCTTAGGTGTCCCCAGTCAAAATGGGAACGCCTAAAGCTTCCTTATGGCACAAAAATCAAATGTTTTAGAGAAAAATTTTAAGTCTTAGTGGTTTTGGTGTCCATTTTTAAAAATGGGATGTCCTTTAGGGTAGTAATATGTATATTCTATAATAGTGTATAAAAGGGATTAGTCCTTTAATTTGTATACCTAATATCTTGATGGAGGATAACTATAGGCCATGAGTCGAGTACCAGAGAAGACTAATCCGAACATGAAGGAGGTGGTGAGAAAGGAGGTAATAAAGTGGTGGATGCTGGCATAATCTACCGAATCTCTGATAGTCAATGGGTAAGTTCAGTTTAAGTTGTGCCAAAGAAAGATGGAATGACATTAGTGCCCAACTAGAAAAATGAACTGATTCCACATCGAATGATGATTGGATGGAGAGGTGCATTGACTATAGAAAGCTCAATAAAGCCACCAGAAGAGATCACTTCCCTCTGTCATTTATAGACTAGATGCTTGACAGACTTGCAGGAAATGCTTATTATTGTTTTCTGGATGGGTACACAGGATATAATCAAATTACAATTGTACTTGAGGATCAAGAGAAACTAGCTTTTACATGTCCTTATGGTACTTTTGCTTTTAGAAAGATGCTGTTTGGTCTATGTAATGCACCAGCAACATTTCAAAGGAGTATGATAGTGATCTTTTCAGATATGGTGGAAAGGTTCATTGAGAAGTTCATGGATGATTTTTCAATTGTTGGAGAATCATTTGATCATTGTCTTTCAAATCTGGCAAAAGTCTTGCAACGTTGTGTGGAGACAAACTTAGTTCTAAATTAGGAAAAATGCCATTTCATAGTGAAAGAAGGAATTATGTTGGGTCACAAGGTATCTGATAGAGGCATTGAAGTGGATCGAGCTAAGATTAAAACAATTGAAAAGCTACTATCTCCCTCCTCAATTAAGGGCATTCAGAGTTGTTTAGGACATGCTGGCTTCTATCAAAGATTCGTCAAGGACTTCTTAAAAATCATAAAGCCACTTTGCATGCTGTTGGAGAAAACTACTCCCTTTGTGTTTAATAAGGAGTGCTTATCAGCCTTCCAAACTCTCAAAAGTGCCTTGACTTCTGTACCAGTTATCATAGCTCCAGATTGGAATCTTCCATTCTAGATGATGTGCCATGCAAGTGATTATGCAGTTGGAGTTGTTTTAGGCTAAACAATAGACAAGATCTTTCATGCCATCTATTATGCTAGTAGAACACCCTCAGAAGCACAGCTAAATTATGCAACAACAAAAAAAGAGCTCCTAGCAGTAGTATTTGCATTCAACAAGTTTAGAGCATACTTGATTAGTTCAAATGTTATTGTCTGGATGGACCACTCACTGATCAAATACTTGATTGAGAAGAAATATGCTAAGCCCAGACTAATCAGATGGGTGCTTTTGCTATAAGAATTTGGCTTGGGGATCAAAGACAAAAAAGGGATCGAGAATCTCATTGTAGATCATCTTTCTCGGTTAGGGCCACTTGAATAAAAGAAAGAATCACCAATCAAGGATAATTTCCTAGATGAGCAACTTTTGGTCATGCAATCACAACCCACTCCTTGGTATGCTGACTTTGTGAATTATTTGGCAAGCAAAGTAATGCCTTATAAACTTTCTAAAGTGTAAAAGAAGAAGTTTCTGGCTGATGTAAGGGATTACTTTTGGGAGGATCCGCTCTTATACAAATAATGCCTAGATTGAATTATCAGGCGATGTGTTCCTGAAGAAGAAGTAAAGAATGTCTTAAATCACCACCATTCATCCCTATATGGTGGTCATTTTGGACTAACTAGAATAGCTACTAAAGTCCTTTAATAAGAATTTTACTGGCCTACACTCTTAAAGGAAGCTCACAGAATTGTGGCAACCAATGATAGATGTCAAAGAATGGGAAATATCTCAAGGAGATATGAAACCCCTTTAACTAACATCTTAGAAGTTGAGCTTTTTGATGATGGGGGATTGATTTTATGGGGCATTTTTGATCCTGATTTAGCAATCATCTCATTTTGGTAGCTGTTGACTATGTCTGTAAGCAGGTTGAAGCAGTTGCTTTTCCTACAAAATGATTATCGAGTAGTTGTGAAGTTTCTAAGGAAAAATATCTTTACAAGATTTGGAGTGTAACCCCCTGCCTTTAACCACGTAATTATAATTCGATATCACATAATTAAATTGGTTTAGAGACCGTCGGATAGCTTAAACTCATTTCAAGTTCCTACACTATAGTAGGGTTTTCACCAAAAACTTTCAAAAACTCTTCTCTATCCTGGTCTCAATTTCAAAATTCGAATATAATTACCTGTGCAGTTAGTTTACATTCACACACATCAGAGTGTATAACCAAATCCCCAGTAACTCCCAGGTTCTATACATATATAATCTGAGGGTTTAAAAGTCTCCACTAGGGGATTACATAACCAAAATCAACAGTAATATTTACATATCCAAAATATACAGTAACCCCAACTTCAAAAGAAGATAACCAACACCCTACAATCAAATATACCCCGAAGGGGTTCTAATCGCTCCGGGTTGCCCGCTTCTCTTTAGCGCCACTAGCCCTATCTGAAATGTTAGTCATTAGAAAGAATGAGATTCAAGAGAATCCCAGTAGTAACAAATCACTCATACAATGCATAAACACAAAGCATATAAGGTCATGTTAGCAGCATCACAATGTAACGTGGTTCACACCACAAACGACAGTACTCATGGCTGTAAACTGTAAGCGTCAGCTTTCGCTGCGATCTCAATGTATTCACAAAGTATTCACTAGGTGTCAGCTTTCGCTGCGATCACAAAGCATCACAGTGTCACAATGTCACAATGTATTCTCAATGCATGACAAATATACATATAATGTTTCACACAAAGTATAAGAGAGGAGTCACCACCTTGTTCTTTCCGATTGTGCTCTAGTGCAGGCGGATCACGAACAGGGCAAATATCGAATCCTACAATTCCAAATGCACCATTTAGACACTTCTATAGTGTTTCTTCGGGTTATATGAGTCTATAATGAAAATTTACAAAAATGCCCCCGGTGACCCGGCCCGGGCCCGCCGTACCCGGTCCGGTTGCACTTTTCCTGAAATTCTAATCTGGGCTATCCTAACATATTTCCACCCAAGGAATCCATTTTAGGACTCAGAATTATCAAATTTAATGTAAAATTACAAATTTACCCTTGGCAGCCCTACTTCAAGGGTTTTAGGGGCGTTTTCGTAATTATGCTTTTTCGGTGTTTTTCGAAAAAGTGGCCAACTGCAACCCCACCTAATTTTCACTCCTGAACTCAATGGAACCATTAAATAATTGAAAATACAACTCTAAGACCCATTTCTAGAGCTGGCCGAAATTTATGAGCTCTCCGGAGAAAATCGGGGTTTTACGATTTCGGCTCCGTAAACGCATTCCTTTCTACTCCAAACCACTTTATTAACCATTACATTAGGTTACAACTAACATTAAGACCCAATTTGGGTAGCATAACTCCTAGGCCATATCATTTCCAAACTTTAAAAGCAATGGCAATTCGGCGAAATTTCACCGATTAAATTGCCTACAGCAGCCAAAATAAGCAATATACGAAAGTTTGGAAGTTACCTCAAGCTTCGTCTAGCTTTTCTCAAGAGTGGCTGAAAACCCTAGCCCCTTGAACATCAAATTTGCTTCTCAAACACCTTAAATAACATAGAAGAGAAGCTTAGGAACAAGGTTATACGCATTAGGTACGAATTCACCGAAGAAATAGACCTACCTTGTAAGTTCTCTTCTCTTTCTCTCTCTAAAAGCTCTCAAAATTTCTCTCTCTCTTGGCTGCTGGTTCAGCACGAAATGAGCTAAGGAGGAAGATGGAGAAATGATTTAATAATATTTTATGTCTTACTTTAATTATTCATTAAAGTAAAATTCCAAAAATCACACTTTATGTACATAAACATAATGTTGTAAGCCCAAATAACATGTGCATAATATTTTCTCTTCTTGGCCCATGATAAAGACGTCCAAGAAGGTCCTTCCATCAGCCCAAATGAGTTTTCCATGTACCTCATAATTTCAAAACTTGCCATCAAATTATTTCTTTATTTTCGGACTTAATGAGATTTCTGGCAGATTTTCTGCCCTAACTTTGAGAAATCATAACTAATTCTAGAAAAATCAAAATGGAGTGATTCCAAAGCCTATAGAACCCTTATTGAGTTTAGTTTTAAGGAAAAATATATAATTTTTCTGCATGGGATCAAAAAATTCCCAGAATTTCAATCTTTGCATGCTGTCCCAGAAAATAATTAATTTCGCTGGGCAAACTTCAAAAATCCATAACTCTTAGCTCAAAACTCAAAATGATACAAATTATATATCCAATTTGAAGCTTGACATGTGAACATTAAGACTGGAAAATTTCAGAATTTTTAGACACAATTTGTATATTTAAAACGTCCATACAAATCTGCTGCCCTGTACAAAGTTTCAACTTTTGCACAATTGTTTCCAATGGTTCCAATTTCACAATAAACACTCTCCCCACGTGAATTTTCACAAGGAAGCCATTGGAGTCATTAAAATATCCAAATTCCCATCACACATTCTCTAAAAGTGTTTATTCAACAATAATTACACCCACTTTTGAAGTCATTAGCCCTTAATCACTTTTTGGGATATTACATGGAGTGCCTAGAGCTATTGTTAGCGATGGATGAAGGCATTTTTGAAATCAACAGCTCCAATAAGTATTACCTAAATATGGAGTAACCTATAAGGTTGTAACTCCATATCATCCACAAACTAGAGATCATGTGGAAATCTCAAACAAAGAATTGAAGTGGATCTTAGAGAAGATGGTGAATTCCAATAGGAAGGACTGGGCTCAAAAGTTAGATGATGCACTTTGGGCTTATAGAATTGCCTTCAAGATTCCAATTGTACATCTCTATATCAATTGTCTACAGAAAAGCATGCCATCTTCCAGTCGAAATGGAGCACAAAGCATATTGGGCAGTAAAAGCGTTAAATTTTGACTTAAAGGCAGCTGGTAAGAAAAGGCTTCTACAACTCAATGAGCTTGAATAATTCGGACAACAAGCTTATGTAAATGCCAAGTTATGTAAGGTGAAGACAAAAATGTGGCATGACAGAAGAATTTTGAGGAAAGAATTCACACTGGGACAAAAAGTGCTTTTATACAACTCAAGGTTAAAGCTCTTTCTAGGAAAGCTGAGATCAAGGTGGTCAGGACCATTTATTGTGACTCAAGTATGGCCATATGGAATGGTGGAGATTCAAGATGGTGATCAAAAATTCAAACTCAATGGGCATAGGCTCAAATAATACAATGAAGGTGCACTCAACACTTTAAAAACTGTCATCACTTTTGAAGAACCAATTGGTACGCTCAGATATAAAAACATTAAATAAAAAATAAAAAATATAAAAAAAAAATAATTTGGTCATTGTCTAGCTAAAGACGTTAAAGAAGGGCGGCTATTTGGGAGGAAACCCAAAACTTCTTTCCTACTCTCATTTTTCTTTGCTACTCACCGAAACACACTGCACTGCATTGAGAATTTTAGTTTTCATCAGTTTCATTTTAAGTTACCATAGAGGAATCTCTTGCAAAGCTTAAGAACAGGTTCACCACTCTTCCCAAAGATGTGCTCAGAAAAATCTATAGCAATCAACTTGAAAGGATGAAGATATTCAAGCATTTGGGCTTTACTGAGGACATACATTGGATCATTGAAGCTAAGATACGTTTAACAGGTGAGATTTTTAAATCATTTGTTAAACCCTTGCCAAGAATGGGAAGAAGTTCTTACTCTAAAAAGAGAAGAGCTAAAAGAATGAATGTTTGATATAAATGTGCAAGGTGGACATGTGATTAGCGTTGTAGGAGCAAATGTATGGTTTCTATAAATCGAAAAGATAAAATTAAATTTATAAAGGATGGACTGAGTAAGGAGTCACTGGATGATATCATTCAAACTCTTAAGACGCATCCGAGTGGTGATGTTCATCATATTCTTGTCAATTTAGTGGACATATTCAATACAAAAAAAATAGCACTTAACCTTGGGAATATGACTTTAAAAGACCCTGTTTGCCAGTTTATTAGAAAACTAGTTGGGAAGCAAATCCTCAATTCATAAAAAGCGTTCAAGCCATTACTGGACATAAAACCAGAGGAAGATGTCAGCCAAAATCACAACTATTGTACATTATCATACTTTTGTTTAATCTGTTATATTTTCCATAGCTTTTGTTTAATCTGTCTTATAATTTTTGTAGCTTTTGTTTAATCTGTGTTATCTTTTTCGTAGCTTTTGTCTAATATGTCTTATCTTTTCAGCAGCTTTTGTCTTCTCTTTTCAATAACTTTTGACTTTCTTTCCTCTTTTTCTTCACGCAAATTATGTCGATAATTTGTGTTAGAAGTTTTTCAAAATTTTTTGAAAAATGCGTGATTTGTATGATTTTGTTGTCGGTGTTTTATTAGTATAAATATGTACTTTTCCACTTGTAAATATGCACTCTTCACTTGTAAATATGCTTTCTTCTACTTGTTAACACAAATGGTCCGAGGGAAAGAAAGAGAAAAAGAGTATCACACAAAAATGTAGATTTACATCTATATGTATTTTTGGTGAAACTGATTTGGGCACGAATGGAGAGTTTGTCACTGCAGCAAAAGAACTTGGAATCACATTAGCTTCCAGAAGGATCAACTTTGTATACAAGGGAGGTATCCAGGGCCTAAGGGGAATTGTGATCATTTCTGTATCCATGAATGGAAGCAAGGGTTTGAGTGTAAGGGTAAAGGAGTTGGAAGCTCATACTTTTTCCTTAGGACAAGAGTTACAGGTTTCGAGCTTGCCTGAATGAATGGGACGAATGTTCTACCATGTTGAAGCTTTTATCGCTTTACCTAATGGTCTGGAGATATTGGATGGCATCTTTAGCATTGCATATTCGGCTAAGTTAAACTTTCACAAAAAGCCATTAGGATTGTTAAATGTTAATAGTTTTTATGATAATCTGTTGTCCTTTTTCGATCATGCTATGGAAACAGGATTCATACCCTAAGTGACTCGCCATTCTATAATTTCTACATCAACTGCTGATCAGTGCTCGATCAATTGCAAACCTATGAACCTCACCTAGATCTATTAGTCAAGCAAATAGGTGGACAATCTTCAGATAGCAGTCAGAAGCAGAATCTAGATACAACTCTTCGGTTGTAACTCTCTTTGATCTTTTGGTTTTACTTTTAGCATTTTGGTTTATTGTGTGTTTATGAGGATAAAAAACTTTCTCTAAGCTGTAGAAGACATTGAGCTCGATTTCTGATTTAGGTAGGGGGAGGAATTGTAAAAAAAAATTAGTTAGTAAAAACCATTAGATGCATGGGGTGTGAAAAAATGGCA
This sequence comes from Inga leiocalycina, assembly GCA_963242795.1. Lineage (NCBI taxonomy): Eukaryota > Viridiplantae > Streptophyta > Magnoliopsida > Fabales > Fabaceae > Inga > Inga leiocalycina. Next base: position 36,217,154 of record OY725332.1, read on the forward strand.
GAGTAAGGAGTTATTCTTAGCTCCTGAGACGCATTTCATTAGTTGCATGTTTTTTTTATTATTTTCTGAAAACAAGTGTAAAAGTGAAAAAAAATCATCATGTTCAAGTGCTTTGTAATAATTTTAAGAAGTATATAAGTTTTAAGAATGGATCAATTGAATTTAGAGATTTTATAGCATGAATGAACACCTGATTGTTGCAATTGATGATGAATTTTGAGATTGAATGAACTAAGTTTAAAAGCCTCTAACCGTGAGCTTTTGAGCCTATAATGATTATTTCTCTTGTGTGTGATATTCACCTATTAAGTTGTCACTCCAGCACTTGCTTTAAATCTAGTTGACATTACATCTCACATGCACATTCAAAAATAATAAAGGAATTCATTTTCTTTGTCCAGAGCCAAATAGCCAACCTTACAATTATATTATTGCTAAGCCCCTCTGAGCCTAATTGATTGTTTCTTTGTTCTCAACCCATTAACATGTGTTATAATAATATATCAAGTGCTTTCATCTAATTTTGAAGATTAGCAAAGCATTTGAAATTCTTGTGAAATGGGCTTTTGACAAGTGTGGGGGTGTATATAACATCAACTTTAGAACTGCAGAGTTTTATGTAAAAAAAATTATGAAAAAAAGAAAAAAAAAGAGAAAAAATGAAAAAAATATTAAGTATTTGAATTATGGGTTGTTATGATAAGATAAATTTTTAAGTAGCCCATTTTTCAATTGCTCTATTAAATTTCTTAAATGTAGCCCTTCATACCATGATTTATATTCCTTTTGCCTTAACCCTATTACAACCCTTAATAAGTCCTTTTGATCTGAATTATGCATGTGAATTAGGTAGTGGAGATTGAGATTTTTAGCAAGCCATGGTAGTGCAATTTTTTTTTATTGAATTTGAGTGAAACACTTATCCTTAAACATGCTTGAGTGATTGACAGAATGAGTTACACTGACGAACCCGGTTTATTCATTTTCAATTAAAGTTACCAGTTTATATTTTTGTTGATTCATGAATACTATGATCTCTTTATTTTTCAATTGTGTTCTTGCCTATGACTTGACATTTCTGATTTTGTTGGAAACATTTATTAGTCACTCCTTGTCGAAGGATGTCCAGGAGCTAAGTGCGAGGGTGTGATAACTCCCCATTTTCTAATATATTTAAGACATATTTTGATATAATTGGGGAGTTATCAATGTAATTTTGGGGATTTTATTTTAAATATTATAGTTTTCAATGTTTTGAAAATAAAATTAAAAAAAAGAAAGAAAAGAAGTTATTTTAAATTGTTTTTGTCTTATCATTTATTAGGTGATGTAGTGGATGCGTACTTGGAAGGCAATATTGGTGAGCACAATTGAGAAAGAATGGAACCACATACTAAATAGGAATTGTTGAATGAAGAACCTTATATTTTATTCTTGAGATGACATTTAGTTGATGGAGAGGTGTCTATAAATAGACATGCTCATGAAGAGAAGGAGGAACATCATTCTCTAACTAAAGAAGGAAAGCTAGAGTAGAGAGTGAGGTGTTGCTTGTAAAGATTGTATAATTATTTTCATGCATTGTAGTACTTTTTGCAAGCCTCCATCTTGGAAAGCTTAGGTAGACCTCCTATATGGATGGTATTGCTCACCACCTACATGGAAGGTTTTACCTCCTACAAGGAAGGCTAGATTTCTCCATTTTCATGCATCTTTTGGTTGTATATTTATTTTTTAGAATTTAATATTCAAGTTTTATGTAGTATTTATGAGGTTTTCATTCTAGTTTTATTTAATGTTAATTTATTTTTATTTTGTTTTTAATTTTATGATGAGCTAAATTTTTGTTTACTAATGATGAATTGAATCTTAACTTATTAAATCTAGTTTTAATTTTCTCCTTCATGATTGAGTTTTAATTATTGTTCTTAATACTTTCAATTGATTGACCACCTTTTGAATGATTTCAATATATATGTTGAGATCGGAAGGAGATGCATGTGTGTAGACCCTATAATTTAAACCATAATTTGTATATGAAATAGAAATATATTCATATGAGTTGTGTAGTCTTAATGAGTTCCATAAATTTTAATGCATAATTAATTGCTTAAATTCTTATAGGAATATATTGGATTAGCAATTAATTATATAATTGCTTGACCTTGGAAGAGGCTAGTAATTAAATGAGGGAGCTCGACTATCAATCATGTGGAATAAATTGGGCTTGAATAGATAAGTGATTCAATCCAAAATTAGCTAAGTGAAATATAATCCATAGGGCTTTTTTTTTCATAGTTGCTTTCATATTATTTGCACTCATATTTAATTATTTTATTTTGTACTCTTAATCACCAACTAATCGATCGGCTAAATAGAATTAAAATTACCCATTTCGGTACTTAGTGATCAATCCTCATGGAAACAATACTTTACTCACTTCTGTATTACTTGATTATGACAGTGTATACTTGCACTATCATTTACACTTGTAACATTATTTATGAGATAAATTTGGCTTTTTCTATTGCTTGCTCTGAGGCATTGTTCTCCCTTTGAATTATCTTAACTTGTGAGCATTAATGTGAACCGTATGAGCATTAACTTGTGAGCATTATTTATGAGATAATTTCTCTTAGAATCCGTGTGGCATCTGAGACATGCCCAAAAACATTATTAATTTTGTTAATTTCAACCTTTTCCCTAGTATGAGTATCAATTGTAGAACCTACGACACTATAACTTCCTTTTCCAATAACTTCTTGGGCCTGATATCAACTTGCCTCTCCATACTCAGTGAAGAACTGTGTTTCTGATGTCTGTAAAAACTCATTTACAAGCATAATGTATTGTAGAAATATAAAGATAGTAAGGAGTACTCAAACATTACTAGTTTAAACTATAGTGATTCCTATGGTGTAATATGCAAAACACACCTAATAAGAGCAATTAGTAGTATAAACAACAAAGTAATTACATATAAGATACCCTGTCAGAGAAAACCTAGCACATTCAATACTAAGACCTTGAAAATTTATACATTTTCATTAGGGATGTCACTAATGATTAATAGTCACCAAAAAAGGTAAGTCAAATGCTAACAACATTTCTGTTTTAACATAGGTGTAGATGAATCAGAATTAGGCTAAACCCATGCCTGTGGCCCATTACTGGTAAATAGCTATAAAGGATTATCTCTTTATATTTTTCACTTCTTTTTGGCATAGTTTGTTTCATGAAAATAGTAAAGCTATTTTCTTAGTCACTTTGGACACTTCTGTAGCTAGGTGCAAGTAATTTATGATGACTTCAATGTAAATATGTGTAAAATATATACAATCATTTTCTTCTTTTTTTTATATAGAGATATATCTGTGCATGTGAGTATATATATTATGTATATTCTCCTGAGTCTTATTGGGATAGCGTAAGGACCCCAATTATTTACTGTCCTTAAACCATCACAGCCTCTTCAAATTTTCCTTATACCATCACTGTCCTTAAATACTGTCCTTAAAGTAAGGATAATGAAGTGTCTTAGTGAGGGTACTCTGGATCTAACTAATATTAATCTGAGTGAGCCTAGCAATGCTCCAAGCCAGGATTAATGTGAGCCATATAACCAGCCCATATGAAAGGGTAGAAGAGGCACCTGATTGAGAGACATTCCCCTCAATCGGAATATTGGGGAAAAGATTCCGATTGAGTTTGATAGATGTTGGAAACCAATCGAGCCTAATGCACGCCCATATAGGAGTTTTGTGGGCCTCCTAAAATGCAACAAGCCTAGCATCTTGATAGAGGAGTGGAGAAATGTGTGAAGCAACATATTTAGGAAACTATCCATGCATAAAATGATTGCCCTCACTAACTATCAAATTTGTATGGTTGAATTATGAAATTTGTCACTAACTATCAAATGCATGCATTATAGCTCACTTACGACATTCCTAAGAGTGAAATCTTGTATAAGAAGACAATGACGTATTGTGATGAATGCTGGAGAAAATTTAAGACAACTTTAGCCAACAATTACATACATATTGAGGTGAAAGAAGGTAAGCCTCATCCTAATCCATGCGATAAGTATTCTTATGTTGACGAACATACTTGGAAAGAATTTACACAACTTTGGATTACTCCAAAAGCATTAGTGAGTTGACTTATTTTGCATTCGATTTACTTATGAATTGTCTTTATTGATTGTAACCTTAATTTTGATTTCTTATTCACAGGAAAAAAAGGCAAAAGGCCCAAGAGAGTGGTAGAAAGAATGACTTTTCCCATACAATGTCTCGTGGGGGTTATGCAAAGGATGAAAAAGACTTGTTGGCGGCCAAAAGGAAGAGATTGGAAAAAGCAGCTCAATCTGATCATTCTATTCTTCTTTCTCCTCCACCAAATCTGATACGTTGCAAAGAGAAGTGGTTGTTCACTCACCAAAAGAGGAGTGGACCTTATACGAGTGAACAATCTAGTATAGTTGGTGGAAAAATTGTAAGTATTGCTATTGCTATTAATTATGTGGTAAACAAATTTCATTACTAACGTTTGTCATCTGTGTCTTACAGAAGGAGCTTAGAAAAGACAAGCCCAAGGATTGCTTAGGTCTTATGGGAGGAATGATATCCTGATTGTTGCTAAAGAAAAACATGAGCATCCCGCTCGTGTCAGGGGGGTTGGGGGAGGGTAGGCATAAGGGATTACTTTGGAGTACCCCCCGCCATTCCTCAAGTGCAGTTACTAGGGAGGAGATGGAGCATATGTTGGCCACTGTGAGGGTGGAAGCAAGGGCTGAGGCAGAAGCCTCATTTGATGCACGATTTGAAGAAAGGTTCAGTATAATGAAGGAGGGATGGATTATCATGGTGAGTATAAGATAAGATACTAGTGCTCCCCAGGAACATTCCTTAAACCCTAAATAGAGCACTAAAGGGAGTTGTATTGGTTAGTCATCAGAAGGTCCTAGAAAAGAAATTGGTGAGCCTTGTGACCTGTTTGTAGAGGAACTTCTAAGACGATTAGTTTCATGGGGGAGCGTGCATAACTTGGGATAAATTGTCCACCACTAACAAATAAAAGATGATCAAGTCAGAGTGGCAGTTGAAGAGGTGATCGTTGCATATGCACCTCTCCCTTCCCTGCTAATGACTTCAGGATTGTGAGCGATGTCCTCAACTCTTTCATCTTGTGGCCAAAGAACCTTGTTTCTAATCAAGCTGAGGAAGTCCCGATCACAGCCTCGCCACTTGTACCTCCTTCCAATCAAGAAGTTTCACAGCCTCTATTGAATGTCATGCAGCAAGTGATTCTGATGGCATATGATACATCCTTTCAAACAAGAGATTGGTCTATTGATTCAGCTATTGGCATGTTCGGGGTGTAATACTACCTTGAGAGGGATGATTTAATGTCCCTAGTAGCTCCTCAACAACAGCTTACAGTTTTGGTTATCTAACTATGTTTAATGTAAGTATCTTCTTCATTTGGAAGTAAATATTTTACAAATTATGAGACTAAACTTTGATTTGTGTGCTTGCATTATTGTAGGTACATGAATCGTAGGTTGGTTTCCTCTGGCAAAAGCGATAAATTTGGATTCCTATGCCCAGTTCAACTCCACGACAAAGGGACCACTGCTGGTATCAGACATACATACTTATCAGAGAAGCTAAGTTAAACCCTAAATGAGTGTTTCTTGGCTCCATATGTGCATGGGTAAGAAACAAATATATATTTCATAATATATATAATGCTTTATATTTGCTTAATATGTAGTCATCTTTTTTTTCAAGGCTCATTGGCAATTGGTTATTCTATGCAAGAAGAGTTATACCGTCATCCTCTTGTGCTCCCTCCACCTCAAACTAGGGAATGAATTAAGAAGATAATGAACTTGTAAATTTTCTTGCTTTGCCTATTATTGGCAATTCATAGAATTTATGCAAAATAAGTAAACTTTGTGATTTTGATGATAGGACTATGCAGATATTCCCACACGCTGCTTGTGGTAAACATGTTCGTGATATAAAAGACTCTACATAGATTATGCTAAAGGTTAGTACATAGTGGTTTGTTTTAAGAATGTATTCAATAAGCTATCCTTTTATACTTGTTTTAATGATATCATGTTATTTTTTAGAGCTGCAGGCAACCATTGGGGTCCAACTTATGTGGGTTGTATGTTTTGAGACACATTTATAACATTATCGCCCTAGGCATGACAGAATTTACGCAAGAGGTAAATGTATATTTCAAAAATTTTGTATTACTTTTATTCTTTTTTAAGTTAGCAAGTTAATTTTTGTGTGGCTTTGGTGTTACAGAAGTTTGATTTGCTAGCCCCTTTCCAAATGAAGATATTGATTTCATCTGTAATTGTTGTGCTGAATTCATTTATGAGCTTTACAACAATAGTGTGTTTTTGTAAAAATGAGGAATTTTTTGTATATATTGAGAAATTTTCTTCTCTCAAATTTTTTGCAAAACTTGTTGGTTACATGAATTGACATGTTTGTTGTTTTTGTGATTATGTGACATCATGCATTTATCCACGTTAACTTGGTTGAGACATCCATTAGCCTATGTTATGTTACAAGTTCCCAATGAGAAAGCTAAAGAAAAATGAAATAGTAATTGGAAGGAAATTAAAATGAACACATCTTATGGAAACATTTATTTTTGTTAGTTTTTGATTACATAACAAATTCTATATATCTATGGCATGTATAAATTATGGGGACTTGTTACTTAAATCTCAACTTTTTACTTAATAAGTATGGCCTTGGAAGTAGTTTAGCTTCTAGGATATGTGTTCTAGTATAAAAACATAATCAAAGACAACAGAAAAAAAATCATAAAGCAAACTTTTAAGACCAGTTGTATAGACAACCAATCTTTAAAATATTTGTAAGACCAGTTTTATAGACAACCGTTCTTAAAAGTTTGATTTTAAGACCCGTTGTCAAAACAATCGATCTTAAAAGTGAAACTTTAAAGACCGGTTTTAACAAAACCAGTCTTAAAAGTGTTACCGTAGCTCTTATAAAATGTATTTTAAAACCAGTGGTTATGTCAACCAATCTAAAAATAATGTATTTTTAAGACCAGTTTCCATTACAACCGGTCTTAAAATGGTTTCTTTAAGACTGATTCCTTAACCAGTCTAAAATGTATCAGACTTTTTAGGCCGGTTGTATCAAGAGCTCATCCTAAACCGGTTTAAAAAGTCGATTTCAATCGATCTTAATAGTCATTTTTGGACTAGTGAATTCATTAAATAATAATGTTCAAAGTACAATGATTGGCCCCTAGGGCATAATTTCCAACACTGTGCTTGTATTCTTGGTTGGGTACAAGTTCTTTAGATTGCTCTCTGTGATCTGGCTTTCTTTCATAGCCTGGTTGAACTCCTGGAAGTGACTAGAAACAAATTCTCTTTGATCTCATGCTTCAGTCCCCTTATCAACATATTAGAACTCCAGTTGTCATCATCCCGATATCTCAAGTATGAAGAGTAGAGAGACAAATGGATGGGATAAGAACTCTAGTTCTTTATCAATTCTTATATATCTGGGGAAATACTTCTCATTGAATTTCTCTTGAAACAATTCCCAAGTTATAGGAATGTTTTTGGCCTGCAGAATCATAGTTGTACTTATCCACCACCTATCAGCATCCTATTCTAACTTATAGATGGCCAGTTGAGCTTTTACTTCTGTAGGATTTTCTAGCACCTCAATGATCTTCTTTAATTTGATTACCTAGTCCTCAACCACCTGGGGGGTCAAATCTCCCACTGAATATCAAGGGTTGGTGCTTGCTGAACTTTGAAACTTGGAACTATAAGTATCATTCGTCCTGGGTTGGTACCCTATGGGATCCCTGATTCAGTTCAATTTGTTATTGTGACTCATTTGGTTGGGTCAGCTCTTCCTCTCTCTTTAGTTCCTCTCTATTTATTTATTTGTTTACTGATTTCTCCCTATCCACATTTTACTTGGCTTTCACTTTCCGGAGCTCTTCTTTAAGTTCATGAATCATGGCCTGTTGCTGTATTAGCATGCTAAGTATATGATGCATGGGATCAGGTGGGTTGTGATTCACCTCTTCCTCTACCACAACTTCCTCAATCTTTGATTCTACTGGTCTGTTCCTCAGTTGAACCATTGTTTCTTTTCACTATTAAAAATGGATCATACCATTAATATCATATTTAGCTAGTATATATATTCCCTAAACTTAAATATCACCATATCAGCACATACAAGAATATACATATTGTTAGAATTAGCTGACACCCTAGAGAGGGGTGAATTAGGTGTAAGATAAAAACTGAAGAACTTTGAAAATCTTTTCGTATCTTAGTGGAAGCAATAAATATGAAAGTAATGAATCATAAATCAATAGTTAATATATGCTAGAAATATAAGAGTTTAAAGAAGAAAGTATGCAAACTGTGATTTATCCTGGTTTGGACCAATTTCTGATGACCTACGTCCAGTCCCTAGGCTCCTCCGGAGATTTTCAAATCTACTATCTTGTTTAATCTAGGCACAAGAATAGCCTTTACAACTCACAAGTATAGCAGGGCACTTGTGAAACCTTCTACAAATCTTTCACAGAGTTACTCCCCCTTACACACCATAAGGTTACAACCGAGTTACTCCCCTTTACACACCTCGTAAGGATACAACTTTGATGATGAAATATTACAATGAATCTTTTCTCTCAGAAGTGAATAGATGAATATTGAAGCACAAATCAATCACTCTCTTAATTACACATAATATAGAAAATAAATAAGAACAGAGAGTGTTTGGGTCGAGATGGATAGCTTACGATATAAGCATGTTTGTGTCATTGTGTTCTCGTTGTTGGTGTTGTTCTCTGCTTGAATCTCCTATACTTATAGTTGAGGAGGATATGACCATTGTGAGTATTTCATCTTATTCATTGAGTCTTATTGCTTTGTTCGTCTGTTTGCTTGAATTTGAAAACTAGCCGTTACAAATATTGATGCTCCACTTCCGTAAAGTCAACTTTAACTCTTCGCATCATCTATTCATTGTATTCCTGGAGAAACACATGAAACACTAATATAATGAAGTGTAAGAGTGATTGGAAGCAATAAGAGTGAGTTCTATAATTAATCCCATGATTTTTGAAAGCTTCAATACGTTGTTCTGTGCTCCTGGGAAGCATTATTCAAGTGGTCACTCGAGTAATCCTGGGTCATTACTCGAGTGATCGCTTGAGTAATCCCCTTCAAAATCTGGTTGAGAGTAACTTCTTCTTTGCTTACCTAATTACTTGAGTGATCCCTCGAGTAATATCACTCATTTCTTGGCCAAGATCTGCTAGATGATTTCTTCTCTAATTACTCGAGTGATCCCTCGAGTAATGTCTCAAATAACTCTGTAGATTACTCGAGTGATCCCTTCATATAATCTTAGGCAATTTTTGACAGAGAGCTTTCTGGAACAATTTCTCACATATTACTCAAGTGGTCCCTCGAGTAATGTTTCAAATAACTTTGTATATTACTTGAGTAATCCCTTCGAGTAATGTTTTTATTTTAACTCTAAACATGGCAAAAATATATCATTGGAAAGCTCTTGCCATATACATTCCAATGCAACAAGAATTAGCTCCAAGCTCTTTATATACAAAAGTTATAATCCAAAGAGTATTTACTGTTCTTAATCAATCTCTGAAATCATGAGCATAAACTTCTAGAAAGCATAGCTCATAGGATATAACATCAAATATGCCAAATTACCTATCCATGGAAAGCCTTTGAGTCTAATTTCTTATGGAACTAGTTTTGTCGCAATCTGATATGTAGTTTAAGAGTTATGTCCAAAATACAGAACCTATCTTGTACTATGAATGTGATTTCTGCGTGAACTTTCAAAGCTTATATCTCTCTCATCTGAACTACTTTGAATGTGATATTTGGTCAAAATGACACATTAAGAGTGTAGATTTATATGCAACTATTTTCAGCTCAATATGACATGTGGTTAGAGAGATATCATCAAAATACCAAACCTCTATCCTACAGCGTGAAAATAGAGCACGTCATAGTGCTCATCACTCTAATGGTCACTGGAGTGATTATGGGTCATTACTTGTGTGATCACCTCCAAAATGAGGCAGTGGCATATCCCTCGAGTGCTAACTGGATTAATCACCTCTGGAGGTAACACAACTTTCGTATAAGTTATTTTAGCTTGATATCGACCCATTCCAACTTCTACTTGACCATAGAAAACTTCGATATCACTTCTAAAAGGTTGGATCTTGATATTCCCATTAGTTTTTGCAAGTTCTTCTTTCTTCAATCTCTCTCTTCACTATCTTCAATTTTCTTCTTTCTTTGCTTGGCTAATGTACAATATATCTTCTTGTTTTTCCTCTTGATGATCATTCTTCATAACCCAACTGTCATGTCCTTACTTTATTTTAATCTTTTTTAGAGTATTGACGGAAAACGATATGCGGTTCAATAGGCAACACAGGAATAACATGAATATAATGATAATAAGTGCATGATTATATAAGTTCCCCATAGGGGTACGTACATTATCATTACTATCAATGTAGCCGCACATAGCTACTTGGGTATCTAAACCCGTCTGAATGAAATAGAAACACCTTCTCGTCTTTGTTCTACCACTGCAATCCCCTCATACGGTTCTCTTCTTTGTTCTCAGCATATCTTTTGTCTTCTCCTATCTAAATTGTTGGTAGGGGAGGGTGAGATTCGAGAGAATCTTAGTAGAAAACAGATACCAATATTCATGTAGGATAAGTGCTTAATGCATAACATACTTGCAATACATAACTCATGCTAACACAATGACATATCTGTGTGCTCAATGTTTCAAACACATTCTTATGGCCATAGTGTAATTAGAAACAGAGCTTCAATCATTCATATATGTTTCACATAACCAAGCAAAGCAATAACATGGATTAATACACTAGCACATATATCAAATACATGCAGGAGAGGTAAGTTCCTTATCTTGTGTTCCTTTTGCTAAACAGAGATAGTTCCTCGATCTATGTGCAAACAGCTTGGGCTCCATATTTGATCCTACAATTCCAAATGTACCATTTAGAAACTTTCATAGTGTTTCTATGGGTTGTATGAGTCTATATTAAAAAATTACTAAAATACCCCCGGGATCCGGCCCGACCTCGCCATACCCGGTCCGGCTGTACTATTCCCGAAATTCTATCATGGGCTATTCTAACATATTTTTGTCCAAGAAATCCACTTCTAGACTCAGAACTACCAAATTCATTGCAAAAAGATGAAATTGCCCTTTGCAGCCCTTATTTCAGTGTTTTAGGGGCGTTTTCGTAATTATGCTTTTTCGGCCTTTTACGAAAAAGTGCCTAACTGTAACCCCACCTAATTTTCCCTCCTGAACTCAATGGAAGCATCAAATCATTGGAAATCCAACTCTAAGGCCCTCTAACAACCCTAGCCGAAATCCTCAGGTACTCCGGGAAAAATTGGGGTTTTACTATTTCAGCTCCGTAAACGCGATTCTTTCTACTCCTGACCACTTTTTTTACTATTCCATCAGGTTAAAACTACCATTTAGTACCAATTTAGGTAGCATAATAGCCCCATACACCCATTTTCCATTTTCAAAACCAATGACAATCTGGTGAAATTTCACCGATTAAATTGTTTACAACAGTCAGAATAGTGAATATACAAAGGTTTAGAAGTTACATTTCACTTCCCTCTAGCTCTTCTTGACTTGACTAAAACCCTAAGCCCTTCCACAACCAAATTTGTGCCTCACAACCTTTGAAATATGTGGAAGAAAAGCTTAGGAGTAGTATTATACGCATTAGGTACGAATTCACCGATGAAATCGACCTACCGCGTGAGGTCTCTTCTCCTTTTCTCTTTAAAATGCTCTCAAATCTTCTCTCTCCTTTTTGGCTATTGCAACGTTAGTTTGGAGGAGGGAAGAAGATGAAATGTTGCTTTATAATATTTTAATATTATCTCATAATTTTTCCATTTTCAAAATTCCAAAAATGCCAACTTTCTGTCCATAAAGTTATGTATATCATGTAATGTTATCCTAACGCCCAAACAACATGCAACTAATATTTTCTTCTCTTGGCCCATCAAAATGAAGTCCTAAGGGTCCTTTAAATCAGCAAAAATGGTCTAATGTATTTATCCCAAATTTACCATCTTGACATCACAAAATTTTCCACATTTTCGGATTTGTTTGAATTCTGGTAGATTTTCTGCCCTAACTTTGAAAAATCATAAATAATTCTAGAAAAATCAAATTTGATTGATTACAATGCCAATGGAAATATATTTAAGTGCTATTTACTAGAAAAATATGGATCAATGCAGTTCATAACCAGAAAAATAAAGAATTGCACAAAAGTCCATAATGCTCTAAAACAGATTCCAATTTCAATCCTAAAATTTGGAAAATCATAACTCTTAGCTCACAAATTGAAATGAAATAAACTATATGTCCATTTTAAATTTTGGCATGTGAAATTTAAGACAAAAAACTTTCAGAATTTTTAGACAGCATTTGGCCTTTCAAAACGTCCATACAAACCGACTGCCTTATACAAAGTTCACACTAGACAGAATTTCAAGTTTCCAATCAATATGTCCAATGGCTCCAAAATCAACAAACAACCCTATTCCCACACAAATTTTCACAAGGAAACCATTGGAATAACTAAAACAACCAAATTCTCATCACATCCACATATATCCAGTTTTGAACCAAAATGCTACACAAACCACCAAATTGTCAAACTTTCTATTTCAAGTTCCAAACCAATTCCAATGTCACAATAACACAATATGACACCATTTTCACCACAATATGCGACTTCCCTCTATTCCAATTTAATTTAGATGTTAATCCACAATTGAACTTAACTACAGGGTTTAGGCATGTCTTATAACACATTTGAATCACAATTCAACTTGTATTCTCTAAAATTACTGATTAACAATAATCACTTTCACCTTTGGAGTCATTAACCCTTAATCAAAATTTGGGGTATTACACCTACTAGATATCTTCTTAAATATCTTCAATTTTCTTCTTTCTTTCTTTTTTCTTCAATTTCTTTCTTCTTAATGATCATTTCCCATTTATAAGGCATTATAAGAAAAATAACATCAACCCATTGTCGGGTTTATGACTAATCTACAAGATATACAACATTAAATATAGTAGTTAGTCAATATAGAATATAAGTATATTATCCAAACTTTTTGCTCTTAATACTTGACATCTATATTGGACATCATCAAAACTATTCATATCTAACATTCTCCCCCTTTTTGATGATGACAACTCCTTGAAGAAAAATATGTATGAATTATAAAAGCAAAGTAAGAGCAATATATTTCTCTTACCTCTCCCCTCCTATTTGACATCATCAAAAAGTTTGAAGTATAAAGAAGAAGGACTTGTAGAGAAGTAAATATAATCAAGTTAGAAATGTCCTTCTTCCCCAATCAAAATAAATGTGTCAAGAAAGCAATTTTCTCTCCCCTGTTTTGAAGGTAATTTGATGCAAATGAAAAATGGTTTTCATGAAAAATAGTTGATCAAATCACAGAGTTGTCTAATCTCACCATTCACAGAGGTGATGAACTCAATATTGTTCATAGCAAGCTCTGTGTGAATGTTGAAGCTTCTCTCTTAGAAAGCCTTGAATAGATGGACCAAACAATGAAGGAATAGGGAGACTAACTCTAGCAAAGTGTTGTATCTCATCTATCCTTGAAGTATCAGCTCCTATCCTCTACGCCTCTTGTGTTAACTAGGAGTGAGGTTCAGTAATTTAAACAAAGTGGTTGTGAATCCCTTGGAGTGATCCTCATATTACTAGAAGTAATCACAAATTACTTGGAGTAATCACAAATTATTTGGAGTAATCCTCAGATTACTTGGAGTTCCAGTCTTAAGTAAATAATATTTGGAAGTTTTGATATAGCACATAACTTCCTAACTTCACAACCTTGATGAGCTTTTTATTGGTAACATCAAGTGAAGCTTAGTTTGTTTGAATGATGGATCTAATAAAAGAGTCTCCAAGTGATCTAGCTCATTAACCATAGTAGTCCTCATCAGGGGCTCATTTGGCTCTAGGTACCATATCTTGTTGGCCTTAGAGATACCAAATGAGGGTATGTCGTTGGAGTATGCCTTGTAAAAGTATATGTGTACCTCTTGCTCTTTGAAAGACATAATCTCTCTAGCGTTCCTTTCCTTCTTGCTATTGATAGAGGCCATTGTGTGATAATTCTTCTCGTTCAAGTGAGTGAAGTTATTGGCATTGTTCATCTAGCTCTAGTTTAGATGTGTCATATAATTTTGTGAAGATTAGACAAAGAACTAGGATGGTAGTTGAAAATCCTTATAGGCTCACCAAGCTTGATAATTTTGTACATATTAGTGTCTTCCTCTGAACATCTCTGTTGGCTCCATATCACAGTGGAAATGTCTGATCACTAGAGGATAATAAGGAAGATGGGTAGGCAACAAAGATTCATTTTGCCTAGGCTTGTTCTTGGCCTTGAGTTGCTTTGAGATGAATCTCATCTAGGTTCACTTAAGAGGTGTTCTTCCTCTTTCTCTGAATGCACTACTAGCTAGTTACTTGCTAATGATGGGGTGTCACTCAATTGATTACTTGAGTGATACTATAGATTTAGCTTTTGCTCACATTGCAACAGTGCTAGTCATGTATCCTTTGTTAGCCTCTGATCTTTGTATTTGAAAGTAGAGCATTTTGATCAACTCCTACAAAAGTATAAATATATGCTCTTTGGTACCCAACTTTCTCTTGGGTCTATATAGTATTAGACATTATAACTCTTATGCTCTTGTACAATTGAATCAGATGATATTTGAGCAAAGAGTATAATAATTCACAAATATCAAAAAATAAGTTTACCTAATTAAATAAATTCAAGCAATTGAATCATAAAGGGTAATAAGTGATATCAATGATCAATGACAGTTTGTAAATACATTTTATGTAGAAAATATGTTATTGATAAATTTTTCATGCAATCGATGTAAGTCAGATGAAAGAGAGTTGCAAGTCTATAATGACCAACTATTATGAAATGATAAATCATGAATGAAATCAGGTTTTCCAAGAATGATAATGAGATATGCAAATTGTTTTAAATCTCATATGTAATTTCAAATCATAACAATGCATTGCAAAATAGAGTATGCAAAACTCATCTTTGAAACATGTTTACAATCGATGCTTATGTTAAAAATGGTGGAAGTCAACATTTAAAAGAGATGTGTCAGAAAACTTCTTTTTGAGATCAACTAGGATAACACATTAATCATCAGAGTTAACACGTTGAAGAATTTTTTCAAAGAGCAAGAGTCATATGGATAAAGAATTTAGCCAAAAAGACTTAGCTTGAATATATGTACATAATGACTTTGCTATTGACTAAAAGCTAATGTTGACTCTTATGTCTTGAAGAATAAGAACATTTAACTTAAACATTCGAATCCAAAACACTAGTTACTCAAAGATATATGATATCAATGGTTCACGTATTTGAGCAACAAAATGAGTGCAAATGAATTATGAATGATTAATCACATACTCATTGGTTCAAATGACTAGAGTACTAGAATATTATCCTAGTAAGTTATTCCACTATAATGGCTAATACTTTAAGATTCAATGCACTAATGAACATTTATAATACTTGGAATAACATGACCGACCAAAGATTTATGCATTAGGCATATGGCTTTCACATATTAAACTCTTTTATGAGAAACTTGAACCTCATATAGATAGTTAACTTGTTAGACGAAAGGTCTAACATGTTAGAAAATAATGGTTGAGGAGTTCAAGCAATAACATTTTTAAAATCAATAAATAATATATGAATGATGGGGAAAACTCTAGTGGATGGATCTGAAGCATTTCTGACTTTTATTATACATAAATATTAACTTCCAATTTTGAATCCGATTTAAATGCAAACAAGATATGAATAATTTTCAAATAATGCGTATGCAGTTTTATAAACAAGATGAATTGGAATCTAAGTACATTTTTGAAATGTGCATTTCAAAACTCAAATACATAGAAAGATTATGCACAATTTCACTTTTAGTCTATTTAGCAATAAAAAAAATTTGATTGCTAATGGTATTCAATAATAAGCAAGTATTCATTGCCTAATTTAGTTCATATAAGCACAAGATATGAAAATATATAGAGTAAGGATTAGATATCACCGTAATTTTTCTTGTCCTTGCGATAGTTTGCTTGGTTTTGATAGAATAATATTGATTTTCCTCCTTTGCACACATAGCACCAAAATCCAAACTCCATAATTCAGCATCATCAAGATATGAATTTGTTTTCATGTGGTTATAGTCTTGAGAAGCTTTTTCTTATCCTACAGAACTGTATAAATTTCTTTTTCTTGATGGAATCTAACCATGCTTGGATCCATTTCTTGTTAGCTTGTAGGAATCAAGATAAAATTCACATGTTCTAAGAATATAATTAATTCAAGGCAATTAAGCATAATGAATTAAATATGTCTTTATGCATAAAATAAATATTTTCTTTTCAAATCATAATATATGCATAAAGAATTAACCTGTTGAGCATTGCAATCCCTTTATAAATAAATCTATTTAGTGGCTTTTTAAGGGATGCAAAAACATAATTTCAAAATCATTTGCAATGCTTATTCCTAATGTTCCAAAATATAAAACCTCAATAAATATTACAGACAATGGCATAGAAGGTTTTATCAATGTGTACCTTTGCCTTAGATACTTGGAGGATTACTTTTGCTTACCCACTGCATCCTTCTATAATATTGATACTTTGAATATCTTACTTTGGGTGTTGGCAACCTTCTCTCAAAATATATAGACTCTAAGAGTCTTTTACTTGATACTGGAGAGATCCTCCTTTTCTTGTTTTCCTCAAGATAGTTGAACGGTACTCTATGGTAGTCTATTCTTGAGGTGGAACATTCTCCTTTTCTTCATTGCCTTTCTTTATGGTTGAACTTTGCAGTTCCTGTAATAGGTGATCTTAGAGTTCTCCTAATTGATGTGAATCTCGATTTAGGTACATTAGGAACTCTTGGAATCTTCTTTATTTCGTCAGTATCCTTTTGTCCATTCTTTATAGAATCAATCTGCACACATGAAACACCAGATGGACATTTTGGTACCTTTTTTGCTTTGGGTCCTTGATTGTTAGCATTGGAATTTACTTGACTTTTCAGAGCCCAAGCATATTTATTTCTCACATTAGAATGTCTTTTAATATGGCATGTGCGAGAAACATGACTGGATTTACCACATTAATTACAAATTGTACAATGATATGCATTATGAGATTTTATGAAGGTATTATGTCAGTCAAGAGAGTAAAAACCTAAATAAATTTTGTTTGAACATTCTTTCTTCCCAATAAACTTTCTAGCATGATTGAAAACATTGTTGCTTTTCAGAATAGAATCAATACTTGGTTGAAAAACACTTTTATGCAAACTTTGAAAATCAATTTTTAAAATAACTCCAAAAGAATTGGAATTGTTTACTATGTGTGCATCTTGAGCTCTAGAGGATGATCCATCAAATTAGTTCGTAATGAGCTCTTTTTAGGAATAATCTTCCTCTTATTCTTCTATGTTGACAAGATCATGGAAGTGTTTTATATTTTCTCCTTCTTCATTGTCAACTTCCACTTGTTTATGAACAGCATGTATGTAGCCTATACTTTCACATGAACTATCAATACTTTCAACTTCAACACACTTGTTAGAAGTATAGATAGAATCAAGAGTATCCCAAATATCTCTAGCAGTAAAGCAAAATCTAATTTTTTAAAAATCATTTTCGGTTAAAGCAATATACAAAATTTTCATTGCTTTAATGTTCAAAAAAACATTTTCTTTTTTGTTTCTGTCCGACCCTTTCTTGGTTTAAAATCAAAGACAGTTGTAAAAACATCCCACATATCATAATCAAAGCATTTTATAAAAGATGTCATTCTAGCTTTCTAAAACCAAAAATCAATATCTTTCAAAATATATGGAATTGTATAGTCAAAACCTTCAGAAAGCATATAACACCAAAAATCAGTCATTATAAGCTCTTGAGTTAAGTCCTTTAAACAAGAGTCCAGCTCTGATTCCAAATGTTAGAACCGGTTGACACCCAAGAGGGGGTGAATTGGGTATAAGATAAAAACTGAAGAACTTTGAAAATTTTTTCGTATCTTAGTGGAAGTAATAAATATGAAAGTAATGAATCATAAATCAACAATTAATATATGCTAGAAATATAAGAGTTTAAAGAAGAAAGTATGCAAACTGTGATTTATCCTGGTTCGGTCCAATCTGAGATGACCTACGTGCAGTCCCCAGGCTTCTCCTGAGATTTTCAAATCCACTATATTGTTGTTTAATCGAGGCACAAGAACAGCCTTTACAACTCACAAATTTAGTCGGGTACTTGTGAAGCCTTTTACAAATCTTTCACAGAGTTACTCCCCCTTACACACCGTAAGGTTAAAACCGAGTTACTCCCATTTACATACCCCGTAAGGATACAGCTTTGATGATGAAGGATTACAATCAATCTTCTCTCTTAAAGTGAATAGATGAATACTAAAGCAAAAATGCAATCAATCACTCTCTTAAATACACATAATATAGAAACATATAAGAATAGAGACTATTTGGGTTGAGATTGATAGCTTATGATATGAGCATGTTTGTGTCGTTGTGTTCTCGTTGTTGGTGTTATTCTCTGGTTGAATCCTATATATTTATAGTTGGATATGACTATTGTGAGTATTTCAACTTATCCGTTGAGTTCCGTTGTTTCGTTCATCCATTTGCTTGAATTTGAAAACTAGCCGTTACGAACATTGACGCTCCGCTTCTGTAAAGTCAACATTTATCTCTTCGCATCATCTCTTCATTGTATTTATGGAGAAACATATTAAACACTAATACAATGAAGTGTAAGAGTGATTAGAAGCAAGAAGAGTGAGTTTCATAATTAATCCCATGATTTTCCAAAGCTTCTGTATGTTGTTCTGTTCTTCTAGGAAGCATTACTTGAGTGATTCCTCACGTAATCTCCTTCAAAATCTAGCTAAGAGTAACTTCACCTTTGCTTACCTGATTACTCGAGTGATCCCTCATGTAATGTTTTGTTTTCATTTCGTGTTACTTGAGTGCTCCCTCGAGTAATGTCACTCATTTTTTGGCCAAGAGCAACTGGATGATTTCTTCTATGATTACTCAAGTGATCCCTTAAGTAATGTCTCAAATAACTCTATAGATTGCTGAGTGATCCCTTCAAGTAATCTTATGCAATTTTTTACAGAGAGCTTTCTGGAGCAATTTCTCACACATTACTCGAGTGGTCCCTCAGGTAATGTTCCAAATAACTTTGCATATTACTAGAGTGATTCCTTCGAGTAATGTTTTTATTTTAACTTTAAACATCTCAAATAAATTATCATCAGAAAGCTCTTGCCGTATACATTCCAATGCATCAAGAATCATCTCCAAACTCTTTGTATATAGAAAGTTATGATCCAAAGAGTATCTACTGTTCTTAGACAATCTCTAAAATCATAAGCAACAACTTCCACAAGGTATAGCTCTTAGGATATAAGTTTAAATATACAAAATTACCTATACATGCAAAGCTCTTTGAGTCTACTTTCATATGGAACTAGTTTCGTCGCAATCTGATGTGTAGTTTCAGAGTTATGTCCAAAATACCCAACTTGTCTTATACTATGTTGGTGATTTTCGTGTCAAATTTCAAAGTTTATGTCTCTCTCATCTGAACTCCTTTAAATGTGATATTTGGTCAAAATGACGTATTGGGAGTCTAGATTCATATGCCACTAGCTTCAGCTTAATCTGACGAATGGTTAGAGAGATATCATCAACATACTAAACTTCTATCTTACAGTGTGCGAATACAGAGCACGATAGAATGTTCATCACTCTAGTGGTCACTGGAGTGATTCTGGGTCATCACTTGAGTGACCACTCGATTGATCACCTCCAAAATGAGGCAGTGGCATATCACTCGAGTGTTTACTTGAGTAATCACCTCTGGAGGTAAAACAACTTTCGTATAAGTCATTTTAGCTTGATATTGACCCATTCCAACTTCCATTTGACCATAGAAACCTCTGATATCACTTCTAATAGCTTGGATCTTGATATTCCTATTAGTTCTTGCAAGTTCTTCTTTCTTCAATCTCTTTCTTCACTATCTTCAATCTTCTTCTTTCTTTGCTTTTCCTCTTGATGATCATTCTTTATAACCCACACTACTACAAACTAGACTTTTTACTACCCAAAAGGACGTCCCTTTTTAAGTTAGGGATGTCCAAAGTTCAATATATGGTGGGAAGCTTTGGTGATGGATGAAATTTTATTTTAAAAAAAATTCACCACTTTAGACGTCTGCAGAAAAACTGGGGACGTCTAAAGTAGGCTTTAGACGTCCCCATAAAAATTGGGGACTTTTAAAGTGGGCTTTTGACGTCCCCTGCATAAATGGGGATGTCTAAAGTGAGCTTTAGACGTCCCCATTTTAACTGGGGATGTCTAAAGCTTACTTTAGGTGTCCCCATTTTTACCGGGGACGCGAAAGAGGTTGTCACCTATCCCATCATGGAGCTGCTGCAACAGCTTTACCTTCTTTCCCTTGCATTCAATCGTGTCTCCCCTGTTTTCCCTCTCCCGTGAGTTTTGCCTGCAGTTTCCATTTATGCAAAGCTCATCATCTCACCTCCACAACATTTCAAATCTAAAATTCTCATTAACTCTCTCATACTCTCTTCTTATTGCTTTCTGTTGCTGCATTTGGATTCTCAGAATTAGGTGCGTGGTTACTGGGTTTCTTTAATCAGGTGCATCGTGTCTGGTTAACTCTCTTCTTCACTGAATCAGGTGTATGGTGTCTAGGTTTCTTAACTCTCCTCTTCACTGAATCAGGTGTGTCGTTGCTTTCTGTTACTGCATTTGCATTCTTAGAATCAGATGCGTGGTTGCTGGGCTTCTTAAATAAGGTGCGTTCTGGGTTTCTTAAAGCAGTTTCTTTTTTGCTGAATTAAATATGACACGGTATATATTGTGCAATACATTATGTATTACTACTATATTTGTGTTGCTTTAGAGTTTGGTAGGTTCATTATTGAGCTCACCCATATTGTTACTATGTGTTATATAATGATAATAATGATGACGATGATGGAAGAGTCTTGAGAGTTAGTTAGTCTACGAATTAGTTACTTAGTTAGGATTATAGCCATTTTAGTGTGCGTTTTTTAACCATTCTTTTTCAATTCAGTTGAGGGTTTATAATAGAAATATGAAATATACATAGTAGGATATATACTTAGCAATCCTATGTTTCTCTTAATTGACCTCTCTCTAAAAGCTAAAGAACATAGTAATAGTAGCATAGACTTAGGAAAATGTTTGTTTCTATGTTAATTGGATTTAATGGCAAAGTTTGTGTACATCATTCTTTTCTACTCTCTCTGTTGCTGATTGGCGTAGTCTGTTTTCTTCTGAAGCAAAAAAATTAAAACAAGACTACCAGACTTTTTTTCTTCTTGCCAAATAATTTATTGTTTACTGTATGGAAATTAAAACTTGTGAATGCATTCACCCATACCTTATGTTAGCGGTATTTGATTTTTTTGTTTTTTGTTTTGCCATAACTCAGCACCTATTATATTTAATACTCCCTTAGGTTCTATATTGAAAATTAGTTTTATGCTAATATTGAAGATAATATTTATATCTTATATATTGCGAAGTGTAGTAGTGAAGTCTACATATTTATTTCAAGTATTTTATACATTAAGGCATGATCCTTCCATTTTAAGAAACTAATCAATTTCTAGCAATTGTAGTTTTTTCTTAACAATGTAATATACAAAATATCTTAGTAAATTAAAGTGTAGAGTTATTAACTATACATGCATGGCCAATGTATTTTTTTTTCAATCACTTGATAAATTGAAGTTGTTATATGTTTAATTAATATTGTTTCATTATTTTTTTAGTTTCAAATGAAAAGCACGTATTTAATATGACATTCTCCTGAATATGAATTGCCTTAATTAGTTTAGTTTCATTTAAATTAAGCTGAGATGGTTTGTTATTTTGATTTTGGTATATTTCACTTTTAACAGGAAATGCTGCCAAAATTTTGAAAAACAAAATAGTAAAAGGCAATTCCATGTGTTGACAATTATTCTAAACTTGAGTGTTATTAAGAATGGCGTAGGTGGTAATAAAATGGATCATAGTTGGATGAATGCTTTGAGAACAAGTGAACAATATGAGAATGAGGTTGAAGAGTTTATTGAATATGCTATAAGGAACGCTCCAGCAAAAAATGGGATGTATTTTTGTCCTTGTGTCAGTTGTTTAAATGAGAGAAGACGGGATGTTGAAGTTATAAGGGATCACCTACTTTGTGATGGAATAAATCTTCAATACACAAGGTGGATGTGGCATGGTGAGGAAGTAATTGATTTTCTGTCGCACAAGAAGGAAGCTGTGGATGTCATAGATAAAGATAAAAAGGAGAGAATGATTCACGATGTTGAGGTAGAATCCTTTGCGCAGTCACATGAATATGACAGCTTGCCGGGTTATGCAGAGACACCGTTGTACCCAGGGAGTAAATACACACGGCTGAAAGGAACATTACATTTGGTTAACTTAAAAGCAACTTGTGGGTGGATCGATAGTAGTTTCAAAATGCTGCTTGAACTATTGTGTGATATGTTTCCAGATGATAATGTACTTCCAAATCTTATGTATGAGGCCAAGAAAATCCTATCTACAATGGGTATGGAGTATAAAAAGACACATGCTTGCCCTAATGACTACGTACTGTATAGAAAGGAGTATGAAAGTTTGAGTGAGTGCCTCAAGTGTCAAATTGCATGATACAAAGTGAAGAAAGATGATGGTTATGGCGATGGGTCAACTAAAAGGCAACCTGTAAAAGTTTTATGGTATCTTACAATAATACCGCGCTTTAAGTGTTTGTTTGGCACTGCAAAAAAAGTGAAGAAGTTGAGATGGCATTCGGATGATAGAATATCCGACAGAAAATATCTTCAGCACCTAGCTGACTCTCCACAGTGGAAGAAAATAGATGAAATGTTCCCTGAATTTGGCAACGAGCCGAGAAACCTTCGGCTTGGGCTTTGTACAGATAGTATCAATCTATATGGAACTCTTAATAGCACATACAGTGCGTGGCCAGTACTGTAACCCCCTTCGTAATTCTGATTCGAAATACGTATTTTAAAATGAAATAGAGACCAATAATAATCAAACTCATTTACAATCCCTTCCTTACGGAAGGGTTTTCACAAATATTTTCAAAGATTCTGCCTTACCCTGGTCTCAGATTCACAACTCGAATATAATTACCCTGTGCAATTACATCACATTTACATATCAGAGTATACAACAAAATCCCGGCAACCCTCGGGTTTCATACATAAACTAAAGGTTTATAAATTCCCATTAGGGGATTACACCACTGTCTCTAAAACAACATTTATAAGATATACGGTGATCTCCCAACAAAACATGATATCCAACACCAAAATATAAATCTCCTTAAGGAGCCTTATCCGCCCTTGGTCGTCTCCTTTCCCTTGGAGCCACTTGCCCTGTCTGAAGGTTTGTCAATGGAAAGAATGAGATTCAAAAGAATCCCAGTAGTAACAAATCACTCATACCACATGTAATCACAAAGCATGCAAGAAAATCATCAAGCAGCATCACAATATAAAGCACAGCACACAGGCTACCACATATGCACATAATCACATAATCTCATCCCCCGTATTCCACCGCCCCGAAGGCACGGTCCTTCCACTGTCAACACCGATGGGCCACGGGTGAAGGTTTCACAAATAGCCTTTTGGCTTTCACATATAGCCTTACGGCTTTCACATAGTCTCATCCCCCGGATTCCACCCCCCCGAAGGTACGATCCTCCCACCGTCAACACCGATGGGCCGCAGGTGATAGACTCACAAACAATGATCAAACAAACATACCATGTATCACATATAGGATAAGGGAAAAGAGTCACTACCTTGTTTTTTCCTGACGTGCACCGGCACAGGTTGCTTGCGATTAGGACAAATGTCGAACCCTATAAACCAAAGTGAAGGACGATAGGTTATTTTCTATTCCAAATTCTCACCTTCAAAACACTTAAAGTTAGTTATCACTTGGACTCTTTAGGTGTCTACTAGAAGCCTAGACACATGCCTAAAGGGTTGAGGAGTACTATCTCAAAGACCACCTTTTAGTGTGCATCGTAAAACGTGCTAACCACAGGGCTCACAACTTAGTCCTAGAATTCCAAAATACAATTTAGACACTTCCATAGTGTTTCTGGGGGTTATATGAGCATATTATGAAAATTTACAAAAATGCCCCCGGGGACCCGACCCGGCCGTACCCGGTCCGGCTGTACCTTTCCTGAAATTTTGACATGGGCTATTCTGACATATTTTCGCCCAAGGAATCCATTTCTAAACTTGAAATTATCAAATTCATTGTCAAATTACAACATTACCCTTGGCAGCCTCACTTTAAGGGTTTTAGGGGCGTTTTCGTAATTATGCTTTTTCGGCCTTTTCCGAAAAAGTGACCAACTGTAACCCCACCTAATTTTCGCTCCTGAACTTAATGGAACCATCAAATTATTGAAAATACAACTCTAACCCTCAGATCTAGCCTTGGCCGAAATCTTGGCATACTTTGGGAAGAATCGGTGTTTTTCGGTTTCGGCTCCGTAAACGTGTTCCTTTCTACTCCTAACCTCTTTATTAATCATTACATTAGGTTACAACTAACATTAAGACCCAATTTGGGCAGCATAACCCCTAGGCCATATCATTTCCAAACTTTAAATCCAATGGCAATCCGGTAAAATTTCACCGATTAAATTGCCCACAGCAGCCAGAATAAGCAATATACGAAAGTTTGGAAGTTACCTCAAGCTCCCACTAGCTTTTCCTCAAGGTGGCTGAAAACCCTAGCCTTAGAACACCCAAATTTGTGCTCCACAAACCTTGAAGCATATAGAAGAATAGCTTAGGAGCGGAGTTATATGCGTTAGGTAAGGATTTACCGAAGAAATCGACTTACCGTACAAGTTCTCTTCTCCTTCTCTCTCTAGAATTTCTCACACCTTCTCTCTCTTGTTGCAGCTGAATATCACGGTTTTGGGCTGATGGAGTAGGTGGATGATGATTTAATATAATATAATATTATTTTCTAATTATTTACTAAATTTCAATCAATTTCGGATTTTTACAAAATTCTGGTAGATTTCTGCCCAAACTTTGAAAAATCATAACTAATTCTAGAAAAATAAAAATGAGGTGATCCCAAAGCCAATGGAAAGCTATTTAAGTCCTGTTTATTGGAAAAATATGGATCAATGCATTTAATAACATCAAAAATACAGAATTGCACAAAAGTCCATACTGCTCCAAAACAGATTCCAGTTTCCATCCCAAACTTTGGAAAATCATAACTCTTAGCTCACAAATTGAAATGACACAAATTATATGTCCATTTTGTAGCTTGGCATGTGAACTTTAAGAATGGAAAATTTCATAATTTTTAGACACCATTTGCCTATTTAAAACGTCCATACAAATCGACTGCCCTGTACAGAGTTTCAATGGACAAGTTTCCAACTTTTGCACAATTGTTCCCAATGGTTCCAATTTCACAATAAACACTCTCCCCACAAAAATTTTCACAAGGAAGCCACTGGAATTGTGAAAACATCCAAATTCCCATCACTCATTCTCCGAAAGTGTTTATTCAACAATAATTACAGTCACTTTTGAAGTCATTAGCCCTTAATCGCATTTTGGGATATTACAAGTACTCCTTGTAATATACAACTTGCCTCCCTAGCTTTGTATGAAACGCTAGTATGTGATGCTTTCTATGATGATTTATGGACCAAAACAGCCAGGAAACGATATTGATGTCTACTTGGCGCCTTTGATTGAGGACTTGAAGAAGTTGTGGGAGGAAGACGTAGATGTCTTTGATTTATATAAGAATGAGTCTTTCATGCTACGTGCAATGATTTTCACCACAATAAATGACTTCCCTATGTAAGGAAACTTCTCAGGGTCCAGTGTGAAGGGGCATAAAGCATGTCCGATCTATGAAGCAGACACTCACTTCTACCAACTTAAACATGGATGAAAGACGGTCTACCTTGATGACAGGAGGTTCTTTCCTAGGTTCCACCTGTATCATAGGTTAAGAAAGTGTTTTAAAGGCTTGCCAGAGCATGGACTGGCTCCAAAGGCATTAATCAGAGAGGAAGTTTACAGCCAGGTTGAACATATCAATGTCTTACTCAGTAAGAATCATAAGACTGTAGGTGAGAAGAACATATGGAAGAAGAGATCAATTTTCTTTGATCTTCCATATTGGCGTAGGCTTGACGTGAGACACAATTTTGATGTGATGCACATGGAGAAAAATGTTTGTGATAGCCTTGTCAGTATGCTTTTGCACATTCCAGGGAAGACCAAGGATGAGATTAGTGTGAGACTAGACCTTGTTGATATGGGAATAAGAGAATGGTTACATCTGTAATATCCTGAATTGTAATCAGGGATTAATAACTTCAAGGTGATGTAATTAATGATAATTAAGCACTTTTGAAGTGTGTGTTGTGCAATATGATGTAAAAGTGCTTAGTAATGGTTTAATGAGCATTGTGATAATCAGGGGCAAAATGGTAAATTTACCGATCGATTGATTAGTTACCGAAGAGAAAACTCCTTAGTAATCTAGACTAATGGCTAGGATTGAAAGAGTATATTGTGGAATCCTATGTATACAAGTCCATATGAAATCATGGTAGGAAGAAGGAAATGGTGCCATGTGGTCAAATGAGAGCAATTGGATGAGAAGTCAAAAAGTCAAATGATTTTCCCTCTCTCTTCCCTTGTCAAGTCGGTTGTATGTGTATGTGTGAGGGGGAAAATATAATCATCATCCACTCACTCTCTCATCTCTCTTCTCACCTCCATTTTCGCTGAAAACAACTAAGAAATGGAAAGTGAAAAAAGCTTGGTTTTAGGTAAGTTAATGCCTTTAAATGATTATATTATATTTATAAAGTTTTTAATGGTGTTGAGGGCTTCCTTGCCATACTTTCAGAATTTCTAAAAGTGGTGTTTGATAATTGATCAAATTTGGAAGTTGGTAGAATCAAGGAAATCACATTTAGGAAAGGAAGAGGTAAACATTTGATGAAGTTTGGTATAATTGTTTTGGCCATTGGTTTGGTTTCATAAATTTTGGATTTTTGCCCTGATTTCTTGTGATTTTAGAAGATATGAATTGAGTAGTGTTGGGTGGTGGAATAGATGCCAAATAGTGTATATGTATCAATGGTTTTAGGTTGGATTTGAAAAGAATAAGTTTGGCAAATTATGGTTTTGGTGATCTTGTGGTCTAGAGATGGGAAGGTGTTGCTTGAGTGGGAATA
The DNA here is from genome assembly GCA_963242795.1 of Inga leiocalycina. Taxonomy (NCBI): domain Eukaryota; kingdom Viridiplantae; phylum Streptophyta; class Magnoliopsida; order Fabales; family Fabaceae; genus Inga; species Inga leiocalycina. Next base: position 36,244,822 of record OY725332.1, read on the forward strand.
TGGTTGTTTGAGGTTACCAATAGGTTCTTTGTGTTAAAATAAGTGAGAATGAGTTTTAGAACAAGTCTTAGGACTATTGGTAGCAAATTGGTCAATTCTGGAAAACCAAATCAGTTGCTGTGATTTGGCATCTGATAGGCATCACTCGAGTGAGGAAGGATCTTACTCAAGTACGACATGAAATTCTGGGTATTTTAGTTAAGTCTTTAGGCAGAAACCGCGAGCACACTTCCTGACTTGCGAGTGAGATATGATCTTACTCAAGTAAGCATGGGCATGCTCGAGTAAGGGAGTCAGTTTAAGACCTGGGAGTTTATGGTTGCTCTCGGGTAGTCACTTGTTGGGTCTCATTTCTTGGTGCTTGAGTGTACTTGAGGTCATTGCTCGAGTATAGCTTCTTGTGCTCGAGTGAGTGTGGGAAATATTTTAAGGTTTATTCTCGGGTAAACACTTTCTGTGTCTCACTCGCTGGTGCTCGAGTGCAATTGAGGGGTGTCACTCGAGTGAGACTTCCATCACTCGAGTGAGCTAGTCTAAAATCAGAAATTCTTCCAAGAAGGAGGATTTTCAGGGTAGTATCTCCTAACCCTTTAGCATATGTTTGGACCTATATTAGTCACCTAAAGAGTTTAAATGATAACCAACTTAAAGTATTATAGAATTAAGAACTAGGAAAAGAGGTTGACGGGTTGTTCCTAACTTGGTTTACAAGATTTGATATTTGTCATGCTTGAGAGCCTGCAGTGCCAAGGAACGTCAGGAAAGGATCAGGTAGTGACTCTCTCTCTTATACTATGTGTAATGGACTGTATGTGTGTAGTATCACTATTTTGTGATGATCTTTGATACTGCTGCAGTTACAGCTGGTGATAGCTGTCGTTTACAGCGCAAGCTGTCGTGGTGGTGATTACAGCGTAAGCTATCGTGATTGTGATTACAGCGAGAGCTGTCGTATTGTGTATACAGCCGTGAGTGCTATCGTTTGTAGTGAAAGCCATATATCTTTGAGTTGCTGCTACTGTTGCTGTTTGTGATTTATGTACATGCTTTGTGATTATGCATTGTGTGAGTGATTTGTTACTACTGGGATTCTCTCTAATCTCATTCTTTCTAATGACTAACATTTCAAACAGGGCATGTGGCTCGAAAGAGAAGCGGCCAACCCCGAGCGATTAGGACCCTTAGGGGTATATCTTTGATTTGGAGATGTTGGTTATCTATTTTGAACTTGGGATTACTGTATATTTTGAGATGCGAATTATAGATTCAATTTTTGGTTGTGTAATCCCCTGGTGGAAACATATAAACCCTCATATTATATATGTATAGAACCTAGGAGTTGCCGGGGATTTGGTTATACACTCTGATATTAATGAATGTATATTAACTACACAGGTAATTATATTCGAACATTGAAATTGAGACAAGGATGGGAAAAAGATTTTTAAAGATTTTTGTAAAAATCCCATTGTAAGACAGTAGTTTAAAATGAGTTTAAATCATCCGATGGTCTCTAATCTGATTTAATTATACATTATCGAATTATAATTACGTGTTTAAAGGCAGGGGTTACAACATCCACAGGTAAGAGATGATGGTAGGAGGGCATACATGGAGCCAGCAGCACATAAACTATCAAAAGCAGAGAAATGAAGTTTGTGTGGGTGTTTGAATGAAATTAAGGTACCACAAGGATATTCTTCAAATGTGAGAAGATGTGTGTCAATGGAGGATTTGAAGTTAGTGGTAATGAAGTCTCATGATTATCATGTGCTGATGTAACAACTATTACTAGTAGCTATTAGAGGCATTATGAAAGATGAAGTTCGAAGCACTGTGACAAGATTGTGTGTTTTCTTTAATGCTATTTGTAACAAAGTCATTGACACTGAAAAGCTGGATGAACTAGAAGCTAAGGGTTATATTATTTTGTCCCAATTAGAGATACACTTTCCTCCTTCATTTTTTGATATAATAGTGAATTTGATAGTTTATTTGGTATGGGAGGTAAGGCTCTGCGGTCCAGTTTACCTGAAGTGGATGTACCCTTTCGAGCGATACATTAAGATCTTAAAAGGGTACTCTAAAAATCTCTATAGACCAGAAGACTCAATAGTTGAAAGGTATGTAGTTAAAGAGGCTATGAACTTCTGCAACAATTATCTATTAGGGAGGAAGGAACAATCTCGGCATGAAGAGGGGAGGAGCAAGGGAACACGAGGCTATTGACTTTGATGACGATATGAAACTAATTGGTCTGGAGGAAGACCATTTCATTAGCTACTTAGATTTATTGGGTCGGAGCAAAGTTCGCATTATCTATGATAATTGGAAGTTGGTTCTACCAAAAACCAAAGACTTAATTTGGCAACAACTTTTGGTATTTAAGTTTTGATATATCTGTATATATATCTTTATTCCTATTGCTTCAAATATAATTAACTTATGTTTTTACCTTGTAGCAAACCTATGATGTCCCTGACACTGTAGTGATGTACAAGGAGTGAATGAAGGAGATTCGCCTACGATGGAAAGATTTCAAGAACAAGCTTACACGAGATTACATTTGAGGGGACCTAAGGGGTAAGGATCCATGTTAGGAGTATACGTATTTGTCTCCAGAGGACTGGAGGTTGTTTATGGCACCACATGAATATCCAAACTTTTTGGTAAGATTTCTGTCATCATAGTGTTTTATTTGAATATAGTTGACATTATTGAGTTGGTGTTCATTGTTTTACTTTCACAGGCATTAAGTGCAGCAAATGCAGAGAGGCAAGCATATAATAAGTATCAACATTACATGTCTCATGGTGGTTATCGGAAGCTTGAGCGAAAGATGATGGCAGAAGAATTGGAGAAATTGAAGGAAGCAGCCACATTAGATCCTACCATTGTGGTCGAGGCCCCGCCACCTCCTCCACGTCACAAAAATTGGAAATCAAGGAGGATTAAGGGTGGGAAGTACATAAAGCCAACTGTTGCTGAGGTTACTGCGAGGATTGTAAGTAGTTAGTGCATAAGTATAAAGTTTTTTTTCATATTAGGAGTGCTTAATTTCCATTTACGATAACTTTTATGCTACAGGATGAACTGGAAGATCATAGTAGCTAAGGTTCGTTCACTCCAAGTGGACGGATGGACATCATGTCAATGACGATTGGGAGGGCAGACCACCCTGATCATGTTCGAGAGGAGGCAGGGGGAGTTCGTGTTGAGATGTATTTTGGCTGAGCCTCACATCATTATTCATCACAAGTTGAACCCTGTAGGGAGCTTGTGGCCAAGATTCGTTAGGAAGTCTCATAAGAGCTCGAGGCCAACCTTCGCGACAAGCTCCGATAAGAGCTATTTCTAGAGCTGTCTTGAGCTGATGCCTGAACTACAAGCTGAAACGATAAAGATGTTTGAATCGCATATGGCAATTTCTGAGCATAGAACCCATTCATCCCCGCCCATCTACAACACCAAAGGAAGTTACAACTCGGTGGAGGAACCACTTGGCGACCCTTCTCCCACTCCAGTGCTGGGAGAACTTGCCATCTTCTCTTTGGATGCTCCAATACTGCGTGTAGTTGCATATGCTCTCGTTCACACATAAGCTACCACCCACCATCAGTAGTTCCAATACTGTGACGTGTGTTTGAGAGGGGGAAGAAGGTACATCCATCCCTGTTCCTAATGACGAGGTTACCGCGATAGCTCAGGCGAGAGGATCTTTCATCCTTTGGCCTGTACATGTTATTGGCTTAGCAGCAACACCTCCAATGGTATAGAACTAACTCACTTTTACTTGAGATGTGTTGCCATCCTACTAACAATATGTTTTTTTATGTTTTAAAAGAATGAGTAGGAAGCAGAAAAATGACCCTTCTTAGCATGACTGCAGCAGATCTATAAAGGCATTTGCCAGATTGATTTGCATATGCCTCCAGGGATTGTGGGCCTGGAATTAGAGTATCCCTTCATAATTAATAAAGAACATCTTAAACAGTTCATTAAGTTGGAGGAGCTAGATATTGGATGGGGCAAATTTGCAATCCTGCAAGTTTTTTATTTCCTATTTTTTCCTTCATTTGGTTAAGTTGATTTTAACTAGCTAATACATTTATTATTTTAATTCTATTATAGCTCCTTCCGTAGTATATGCATTGACTTGCAAAGAGTTGATTTATATGGATTCTTGTCTCTTGCATATACGACAAGGAGTAGGAATACATTGAAAAAAAAGGACGCACTATGTAGGCTTCACAGTGGGAGAGAACGACTATTGTTGTTATCTAGCACTGATTGTTCAAGGGTACGCATTTAAATTTTGTGTATTTGAGATTTTTAATAAATAATTTCCTTGACATCTAACTTCTTTTTAATCTGTATATGTTGTGATAGTTACCACTGGAGTTTGTGTGTTCTCTGTCCTTATTCCCACGTTGTTTACTGGTTTGATTACTTAAGTAAAAGACTAGACAAAGAAACTAAAAGCGTCTTCAACACGTAAGTTATTTTTTTGTATTTCATTGCTTCTTGATTCTTGACTTAAATGAATTATTCTAATTTATGTTGATTTTCATTTTAATGATAGGGCATGCAAGACGTATCGAGCGCTTGGCGGGCCACACGATCGTAAAGGTGGCAAAGACCTGAGATGGTTGTTTCTAAATGTACGTACATAGTTTCAAATCAAGTTCTTTTGATTGACGGTCGTTCTAGATATGCCTTTATTGATTTTAACCATTTGCTTTTGATTTATAGTGCCCTCAACAACCTGGCGGCTGGGAATGTGGATACTATGTCTTACTTTATATGTTTAACATCATTCAGAGTGGCATTATGACAAATTTTGAACAAGTAAAATCGCTTCTTCATTCTCAGAGGATAATATTCTTGGTGTTGTATTCAATGGCATTTCATTTACTTGATTCATTATTTCATCTAAGCTTATTTTCTAATTTACAAATTTTTGACAATGAAGATGCCTACTCATATGAAGACATAAATATGATTAGAGACTTTTTGGCTGGACATCTTCTTCAACGTATACCAGAGTAAAGTCTTTAGTTGTTTATGTAGGACATACTTTTGTGGTAGTTTTATATATTGTACATATAATTAGCATTGTTGTTGTGGATATAGATTGTACAAATTGGGGACTTGGATATAGTCTTTTTAGTGTAATAACAGACTTTGTTAGTTAATTAGTTTGCTACTCCTTAAAGTTATTGCATATAGTAGAGCCTTGGGTTGATCACTGTGTTTCAAGTTGTTGTTTCCATTCTGTTGAACTGCTGTTATTTTATTCTGTTGTTTCCATCCTATTTCTACAGTTTACATTTTTGAGACAGTGAAATATATATGAAAAGGCCATTTAAAAAAAATTTCAATGTCCTTAAAATAAAAATGGACGAGGGAAAGGGGGGGCGACACTTTAGATGTCCCCAATGTGTACTGAGGATGTCTAAAGTGACCTTTAAACATCCCCAGTCCAGTGTGTACTGAGGATGTCTAAAGTGAGCTTTAGACATCCCCAGTTCAGACTGGGGACATTTAAAGTGAACCTTTAGAGGTCCCCAGTTCATACTGGGGACGTCTAAAGTAGAGTTCAGACTGGGGATGTCTAAAGGTCCACTTTAGACATCCGCATTCCAAACTAGGGACGTCTAATGTTCACCTCAGACATTAGACGTCCCCAGTCTTAAGTGGGGAAGTCTAAAGTCCTACCTATTTAATGTCCCCTATTTTACGGATGTTATTGACATTTTTTTCCATAACCCTCAGATAAACGTCCCTCTGTTTTCATACATTAAAAGGCCAAAAAAAGGGACGTTAAAACCATTTTTTCTATTAGTACCAACTAGATATCTTCTTGAATATCTTTAATCTTCTTCTCTCTTTTTTCTTTCTTCCATCTCTTTCTTCTTGATGATCATTCTCCATTTATGAGGCGTTATAAGCAAAATAACATCAACTCACTGTTGAGTTTATGACTAATCTATAAGATATACAACATTAAATATAGTAGTTAGTTAATGTAGAAGATAAGTGTATTATACAAACTTTTTGCTCTTAATACTTGACATCTATATTTAACATCATCAAAACTATTCATATTTAACACATCTATTACTATAAATAGTTGTATTTACCTTAAAAGCAGTCTTTACTACTTTTCATTTGAAGCCAAGTGCATACTAGTTCTATACTTAATACATATATTGCCACACATACTCAATCATACGCCAATGAAAATAGAAGAACTCAAAAGGGCCATGATCTATAAGATCATTCATCTTGCTAGTCCAGAAAGCAGAGTTAAGGGCTAATGACTTCAAAAGTGGATGTAATTATTGTTGAATAAATAATTTTGGAGAATGTGTGATGGGAATTTGGTGGTTTTAGTGATTCCAATGGTTTCCTTGTGAACAATTGTTGTGGGAATAAGTTTGATTGTTGATTTTGGAGCCATTAGACACATTGGTTGAAAATTTGATAAACTATTAAGTGTAATTCTGTGCAAGGCAGTCAGTTTATTATGACATTTTGAATGGGCAAATGGTGTCTAAAAATTCTAAAACTTTCCAGTCTCAAAGTTCGCATGTCAAGCTTCAAAAGGGATATATAATTCATATCATTTCTTTTTGTGAGCTGGGAGTTATGAATTTTTGAAGTTTGCCCAGCGAAATTGATTATTTTCTAGAACAGTAGGCAAAGATTAAGATTCTAGGAATTTCTTGATTCTGGATAGTCAAGGTCTATATTTTTCCTTGTATCTAGACTCAATAAGGGTTCTGTAAGCTTTGGAATCACTCTAATTCGATTTTTCTAGAATTAGTTATGATTTTTCAAAGTTTGGGTAGAAATATGCCAGAGTTTCTAAAAAATCAAAAATTGTTGGAAATTAAATTAATAATTAAATATCATATAATATATGATATTAAATATCATCATCCTTCTTTCTCCAGCCATTTTCATGCCATTTTTAGTTGAAGCAAGAGAGAGAAAGTTGAGAGAGTTTAGAGAGAGAAAGGGAAGAAAGCTCACAAGGTAAGCCGATTTCTCCGACGATTTAGCTCCTAACGCATATAACTCCATCCCTAAGCTACTCTTCTTTGTTCTTTAAGGTTTGGAGGCTCAAAAATCTATTGTTATGTAGGTTAGGGTTTCAGCCATATTTGGGAAAACTTGTGGGAGCTTAAGGCAACTTCTAAACCTTCGTATAGTAGCTATTTTGGCTGCTGTTGGCAATTTAATTGGTGAAATATCGCCAGATTGCTATTGGTTTTAAATTTTGGAAATTGAGTTGCCTAAGGGTTATGCTGCCCAATATTGGTTCAAATAGTAGTTATAACCTAATGTAATAGTTAATAAAGTGGCTAGGAGTATAAAGGAACACGTTTACGGAGTCAAAATCGTAAAACCCAAATTTTCCCCAGAGAACACATAAATTTTGGCCAACTCTAGAAATGAGTCTTAGAGTTGGATTTTCAATGATTTTATGGTTCCATTGTGCTCAGGAGGGAAAATTAGGTGGGGTTACAGTTGGTCACTTTTTCGGAAAAGGCCGAAAAAACATAATTACGAAAATATTCTTGTAATCCTTAAAGTAAAGCTACCAAGGGTAAATTTGTAATTTAACATTGAATTTGATAAGTCGGAGTCTGGAAATAGATTCCTTAGGATGAAATATGTTAGGTTAGCTCTTAAGTTAGAATTTCGGAAAAAGTGCAGCCGGACCAAGTACGGAGGGGCCGGGCCGGGTCCCGGGGGCAATTTTATAAATATTCATGATAGACTTATATAACCCCAAAAATACTATAGAAGTGTCTAAATGGTGCATTTGGAGTTGTAGGATTCGACATTTGCCCTGATCGTGAACAACCTATGCTAGAGCACGTTCAGAAAGAACCAGGTAGTGACTCTTTCTCTTATACTCTATATAATGTACTGTATGTGTGTTATATCACTGTTTTGTGATGATTCCTGATACTGCTATGGTTACAGCTGGTGATAGATGTCGTTATATAGCGAACTCTATCGTTTACAGCACAAACTGTCGTTATACAGCTCAAGCTATCGTTATTGTGACTGTAGCGTAAGCTGTCGTGATTGTGATTACAGCGAGAGCTGCCGTATTATGTATACAGCCGTGAGTGCTGTTGTTTATGGTAAAAGCCATGTATCTTTGTGATGCTGCTGCTATTGTTTGTGATTTACTTACATGCCGTGTGTTTATATATTGTATGAGTGACTTGTTACTACTGAGATTCTTTTAAATCTCATTCTTTCCATGAACTGACCTACAGACAGGGCAAGTGACTTAAAAGAGAAGCGAATAACCAAGAGTGGCTAGGACTCCTTAGAGATTTTTGATGTTGGTTGTTATTATCCATTTTGATTTGGGATTACTATATATATGTGGAATGATTTTTTGTAATCCACTACATGGGAAACTGTAAACCCTTAGTGAATGAATGAAACCTAAGGGTTGTTGGGATTTTTGTTGTACACTCTGATATGTATGAGTACGATTCAACTGCACAGGGTAATTATATTCAAAACTTGAATTTGAGACCAGATTAGGAATGAAATTTTGAAAGAGTTTGTGAAAAACCTACTATAAGGAGGGGAGTTTGAATGGGTTTAATTATTCGTTGGTTTATAATTCATTTTAATTGCACCTTTTTGAATCATAATTACGCTTTTCGAGGTAGGGGTTACATTTTTGGTATCAGAGCTGTAGTTCCTGGTAAGGGTAGAGTTTTCTAGGATAACTCCTTTAGTCTGGTCTTAGTAATAAAAGATGATTGTGAATGGTTATTGTGTATACACATATACTCTTTACTATTGTGAATATATATGAGATTTGTGGACATATGTGTATACCTATTTGTGATATTGATAGGGTGAGTTATTTGTGGAATAAAGAAAACAAAAGGTCACCCCAGAGTATAGCAAATAGACCCAGAGGTAGAAGAAGTTAACTATAATCCACCAGATTTTATGCAAGAGCTGATGGATCTGATAAGAGATTAGAGGGATATGATTACTGAGCTGAGAGAAGAGCTCCGAGAAGAGAGAACGAAGCATAAAGAAGACCAGGTTCAATCCACATAAGAGGAGACTCACGAAGAGACACCACCTGAAGAAATTTCAGAAAGGTCAACACGACCACTAAAATCTCCTCCTCACACTGGACTAAACCAAGAATTACATGGGGTTCCAGTTAGAAAGGAAAGGGATCTTCAATATTGGGTCTCCAAATTCTACAAGCACTTACCTACAGTGTTTAAAGGGAGATTTGATCCCCAAGCAGCCAAAGACTAGTTGAACCGGTTGGAGAAAATTTTTGACGTTCTTGAATGCCCGAATAAGGTAAAGGCTCACATGGCTATATTTAAGCTAGAAGGGGATGCAGATCATTGGTAGTGGAATATCTCCCTAACACTGCGGAGAAGAAATATGCCACTGACCTAGGAACTGTTCAAGCATTAATTTAATGAGAAGTATTTTCCCAAGTCGGTACGGCTCAATAAGGAGATGAATTCCTTTCCATTAAGCAGGGTGACACGGAGACCTTCGATAACTACCTGTCTTGTTACATCTGGCTTTCCAGGTATTCCTTATATCTACGAAAAATGGATGATGAGGAGTGGAGTTCAAACATGTTGATATATGGGTTAAGGCGAGAGTTGAGAAAGAGGTTAGCCACCCACCGATTTACTAAATTTAACATGGCGGTTGAGGAATGTAGGATCACTAAGAATAATTTAAGAGACTTGTATCCAGCCAAGGCTACCAGCAACTGCAATAAACCCAGTAAGGGTAATACTTCCCAGAAGTAAAAGGGCCAGGGGTTCTTTACATCCAAGGGTACTAGTAAAAAGCCCTATTAGTCTGGGAGTTATAAACAGTAGAGAACTCCAACTTTGTAGACATGCCCTCATTGTAGCCAGCCACATCATGGCAAAACTTGTGAGGGTCTAGTGATATGTTTTAACTGCAAGCAACCCGGGCATATTTCGAGTGAATACAAATGGCCCCGACTAGAGCAGACACCGAGGACTCAGGGGAGAGTATTCGCCATGACACATGAGGAAGCTCAGAAGTACCCAGATCTCATGCAAGGTAAAATCCTTCTTAATGGTTATTCATTGCAAGCACTGTTTGACTCGGGTGCAAGTCACTCTTTTATTGCTTATGATTGTGTGAAACTCCTGGGCATACATATGTATAAGTTGACATTTGATCTGATTGTGTCGACCTTAATGGGTGTTAAAACTTTCACCACTGAAGCATGTTTAAACTATGTACTAACTGTGGAGGGTCATGAGTCCATGGTTGATTTGATTTGCCTGCCGCTCTACCAATTAGAAGTCATTTTGGGTTTTGATTGGTTGACGGCAAATAATGTGTTGCTTGATTATGGAAACAAGAGGATATTGTATACTACTTCTCAAAGTATTGAGGATGTGAATGCTAGTATGAATTTCCTCTTGACGGCTAAAGCTGAGAAGTACTTGGAGAAGGGTTACCAAGGGTATATGGTGTTCTTTTCTGTATAAGGAGAGACCGAAGAAACTTTGAGTAGCATACCTATGGTACGAGAATTCCCTGAGGTATTTTCAGATGATCTTAGTGGATTGCCTCTTGAACGGGAAGTTCAATTCCCAATCGAGATTGTGCCTGGATTTGGTTCTATATCAAAGGCCCCATACCGCATAGCCCTAAATGAAATGGCGAAATTGAAGACGCAAATTGAAGACTTACTTGAGAAGGGGTTCATTAGACCCAGTGTGTCACCGTGGGGAGCTTCAGTGTTATTCGTTAAAAATAAAGATGAAAGTCTACATTTGTGTGTTGATTATAGAGAGTTAAACAAGATTACCATCAAGAACAAGTACCCTCTCCAAAGAATCGATGACCTTTTAGATCAACTATATGGGTCGTGTGTGTTTTCAAAGATTGATCTAAGGTCGAGATATCATCAGCTGCGTGTGAAAGCAGAAGATATTTCGAAAACTGCTTTCATAATTAGGTATGGGCATTATGAGTTTCTAGTGATGCCATTTAGGCTAACCAATAGGCCTGTGGTATTTATGGATTACATGAACCGCGTCTTTCGACAGTATCTGGATCATTTTGTTGTTGTATCTATTGATGATATTTTGATATACTTCAAGAGTAGGGAGGAGCATGAGCATTATTTGAGGATTTTGTTGAACATCTTGTGTGAGAAGTAGCTTTAAGCCAAATTGAGTAAATGCTAGTTTTTCCTGCCAAAAGTAAAATTCTTAGGCCATGTTATCTCACAAGAAGGGGTCTCTGTGGATCCCAGTAAGGTGGAAGCAGTACTGGACTGGAAGAGGCCAGAAACTCTTGCTGAGGTACGCAGTTTTCTGGGTCCAGCTGGTTACTACCAGAGATTCATTCAGAATTTATTCCATATTGCTTTGCCAATGACCAAGCTCATGAGAAAAGATCAACCATTTGTATAGGATGAGAAATGTGAAAATTGCTTTGTGGAGTTGAAGGAGAGATTAACTACAGCACCTGTGTTGATTATACCTGATTCCAGCTTGACTTATGTTGTGTATAGTGATGCGAGTAAGCAGGGATTAAGGTGTTTCCTTATGTAGCAGGGGCATGTGGTGGCCTATGCCTCTTAACAACTCACACCTCATGAAATGAATTATCCCACCCATGATCTGGAGCTTGCGGCCATTTGTTTACTTTGAAAATTTGGCGACATTATTTATATGGTGTGACGGTAGAACTGTACTGGGACTATAAGAGTCTAAAGTGTTTGTATGATCAGAAAGAGTTGAATGTGAGATAGCGTCGTTGGATAGAGTTGCTTAAAGACTACAACCTTGAAATCAAATACCATCTAGGTAAGGCAAATATTGTTACAGATGCTCTTAGTTGAAAGACAATGCTTGTGGCAGCAATGATGATACAAGAGGGGAAATTGATAGAAAATTTTCAAGATTTAAATCTGTCAAACCAGATCATCTGTGCTAATTATACTGTTTCCTAAGGGGAAAGTGACTTGAGAGCTTAGATTAAAGAAGCTCAATAGCAAGATGGTTGGATACAGCGTAATCTAGCTAGAATTGAATGTGGAGAAGCTTAGGGCTATGATTTGTTGCCTAATGGACTAGTTTGTTATCAGAAGATAATTTTTGTTTCATTTAAGGCGGAGTTGAGATAGAAGATTTTGGATAAGGCATACAAGAGCCAGTATACTCTTCACCCTGGAATGACCAAAATGTACCATAATTTGAAATCTTTGTATTGGTAGCCATGATTGAAGAGTGATGTGACTAAATATGTAGTGCGGTGTCTCACTTGCCAGAGGGTGAAGATCGAGAACCAGATACCGCTAGGTTTATTGCAGAGTCCTGAGATTCCAGAATGGAAATGGGAAAGTGTGACTATAGACCTTGTAGTGGGATTGCCTAGGATCAAGAAATATGATGCGATCTGGGTGATTGTTGACTGGTTAACAAAGTCACCACACTTCATACCGATCAACTCTAGTTACTCACTGGATAAGCTAGTAGAGATTTACATAAAGCTCTATGGCATACCGAAGAATATCATTTCCGACCGAGATCCCCAATTTACTTCAAGATTTTGGAGGGCTTTACATGAGGCACTGGGTACCCAATTGAGATTTAGTGTAGCCTATCATCCCTTGACAGATGGACAGTCAGAAAGGACTATTTAGATGCTAGAGCATATGTTACGAGGTTGTGTCCTTGACTTCAAAGGGAATTGGGATTACTTTCTTCCACTTGCCGTGTTCGCCTAGAACAATAGCTATCATGCCAGCAACCGGATGGCTCTATATGAAGCGTTGTATGGGAGGAAGTACTAATCACCTTTATGTTGGAATGAGTTATTTGAAGGGAAGTTTTATGGGCCAGAGCTTGTTGATCAAACCTCAGCACAGATTCGAGTCATTCGAAAAAGGCTCCTTGTAGCACAGAGTTGACAAAAAAGCTGCGTTGACAAGAGGAGACGGCCTCTAGAGTTTGAGGTTGGTGATCATGTGTTTTTGAGAGTGTCACTAGCCACTGGCATCGGGAGAGCTATCAAGCGGAAGAAGCTGAGCTCGAGATATATAGGTCCTTTTGAGATTCTTACGAGAATCGGGCTTATCGCTTATCGAGTAGCTCTACCCCCAAACTTGAGCAAACTCCATGATGTGTTTCACATTTCCCAACTGAAGAAATAACAACCAGATCCATCTCATATTATTGAATATGAAGAAGTCAAGTTACAAGATAACTTCACATATGCGGTAAAACCAGAATAGATTATTGAGCGAGAAGAATGATAGCTCAGACACCAAAGCATTCCATTTGTGAAGGTGATCTAGAAAGGAATGGCTCAGAGAGAGGCAACCTTTGAAGCAGAAGCTGATATGTGGAGGCATTATCCAGAGTGTATGGCTCAAGTGGTGTGACAAATTTCGAGGACAGAATTTATTTTACAGGGGGAGAAATGTAATATCCCAAAAAGTGATTAAGGGCTAATGACTTCAAAAGTAGATGTAATTATTGTTGAATAAACACTTTTGGAGAATGTGTGATGGGAATTTGGTGGTTATAGGGATTCCAATAGCTTCCTTGTGAAAAATTGTGTAGGAATAAGTTTGATTGTTGATTTTAAAGCCATTAGACACATTGGTTGAAAATTTGATAAACTATTAAATGTAATTCTATACAGGGCGGTCAATTTATAATGGCATTTTGAATAGGTAGATATTGTCTAAAGATTCTGAAACTTTCTAGACTTAAATTTCACATACCAAGCTTCAAAATTGAGATATAATTCATGTCATTTCTTTTTGTGAACTGGGAGTTATTAATTTTTGAAGTTTGCCCAACGAAATTGATTATTTTCTAGAACAACAAGCAAAGATTAAGTTTCTAGGAATTTTGTGATTCCATATAGCAAAATTCTACATTTTTCCTTGCATCTAGACTTAATAAGGGTTTTGTAGGCTTTAGAATCACTCCAATTCGATTTTGCTAGAATTAGTTATGATTTTTCAAATTTTGGGCAGAAATCTGCCAGAATTTTTGAAAAATCTGAAATTGTTGGAAATTAAATTAATAATTAAATATCATATAATATATGATATTAAATATCATCATCCTTCTTTCTCCATCCATTCTCAGCTGAAGCAAGAGAGAGAAAGTTGAGAGAGTTTAGAGAAAGGGAAGAAATCTCACAAGGTGAGCTGATTTCTCTGACTTCTCCAACGATTTAGCTCCTAACTCATATAACTTCAACTCTAAGCTACTCTTCTTTGTTCTTTAAGGTTTGGAGGCTCAAAAATATATTGTTATGTAGGTTAGGGTTTCAGCCATATTTAGGAAAAGCTTGTGGGAGCTTAAGGTAACTTCCAAACCTTCGTATATTAACTATTCTGGCTGTTGTGGGCAACTTAATCGGTGAAATTTTGCCGGATTGCCGTTGGTTTTAAATTTTGGAAATTGAGTTGCCTAAGGGTTATGCTGCCCAATTTTGGTTCAAATGGTAGTTATAACCTAATGTAATAGTTAGTAAAGTGGCTAAGAGTAGAAAGGAACGTGTTTACGTGAGAGCTGTCGTATTGTGTATACAGCCGTGAGTGCTGTCATTTATGGTAAAAGCCGTGTATCTTTGTGCTGCTGCTGCTAGTTCTGTTTGTGATTTACTTACATGCTGTGTGCTTATATATTGTATAAGTGACTTGTTACTACTGAGATTCTTTTGAATCTTATTTTTTCCATGAACTGACCTACAGACAAGGCAAGTGACTCAAAAGGGAAGCGAACAACCAAGAGCTGCTAGGACTCCTTACAGATCTTTGTTGTTGGTTGTTGTTATCCATTTTGATTTGGGATTATTGTATATATTTAAATGATTTTATGTAATCCCCTACATAGGAAACTCTAAACCCTTAGTGAATAAATGAAACCTGGGGTTTGCCAGGATTTTTTTGTACACTCTGATATGTATGAATGCGATTCAACGGCACAGGGTAGTTATATTCGAAACTTGAATTTGAGACTAGAATAGGAATGAAATTTTAAATCACTACTGTAAGGAGGAAAGTTTGAAATGAGTTTATTATTCATTGGTCTCTAATTCATTTTAATTATGCCTTTTTGAATCATAATTGTGGTTTTCAAAGCAGGGGGTTACAGTCGTCATTTCTTCTGATTTCCAACTACTTTTCTATAACAATAAGGACCGATTTCTTACAAAGCAAACGGATCACACCAATATGTATGTGCAATCCCTTGCAGATTCTTCTATCTTATTATGCAAACCCTAACTGCATTGTCAGTCACCAAAATATGTTCACGGCGATGATGGTTCCCACCCTTTCTTAGAATCGAAGTACGCTGGTGAAATATGCAATGATTAAACCGGTTTTAAATCATAACCGATCTTAAAAGTAGGAAAAAATTTATTTTAGACCAGTTATTTATGTAACCGGTCTAAAATATTTCATCTTTAAGGTCGGTTATCAGTCAAATCGGTCTAAAAATTTTCTAATTTTTTTAAAATTTTTTAAATCTTTTTAGATCGATTGTCTGAATAACTGATCTAAAAACTTTTTAAAAAATTTACTTTTTTAAATTTTTTATCTTTTTACACCTTTTATTTTTATAACCTATCTAAATGTTTTATTTTAGAATACATATCTTAATAACCAGTCTTCAGGTTCTTTATAATTACAAAACTACCATCGCACCTCTTTTTTAGACCTTATCTGCTATAATCGGTCTAAATGTGGAGGTCTAGAAAGTCAATTTTGTACTAGTGTGTTTTAGATGATATGTGAATGAGGGTTAAGAATCAATTGGATAGGAATTTTAAAGGTTATATAAATTGATCAAGGTTGTGAGTATCTATCTGATTAGTTTCAATGAGCTTTGTGAAAAGGAGATAATTAAATGTTTAATTATCCCTAGCATTCCATCACCAAAAGGAGTTTATAAAGGCGTAATATAATGCTATTAGACATGCTTAAACCTATTATGGTTCATACTAACCCAACAAATGTGAGTAGGAGAGTGTTATCTAGTCCACCTTTGGTGGACTAGTATACATACACACATCCTTTGTTTCATCAAATGTATGTGGATTTGAATTTAATCATGTGCGCTGTAAAGTGGTCACTTCAACACCCTATAAATGTTGGACTAAGCAAAAGTCATATGTGAGTTTTTTTGTAGACCATAAGGGTCATTTGTGAATTCCCATAGTGGTTGTAAGAACGAGCTCATAAGGGTTAAGTTTTCATGAGTGAAAATGATTATAGAATTGTGACAAAAAAGAATTGAAAGGTACCACATTTATTGTGAATTAGTTTTCAAATAAGGGTGAAACTATCACATTGTATCTCTTTGCAAGACATAAGCACACGGAAGTACATAACAAGTTGACAATCTTTAATTTTTTTTGTAAGTAGGAGCTTAGAATTGTCAATAAAGAGACCTAAACAAAATGAAGAAGAAATGCAAGAAGCACCAATAAAAAGGAATAACTGAGAAAAATGTTCATAGTTATTCCATATTAGGATGATGAGTTGTGTTATGTACAAGATGTTATGTTAAGGAAAGATGGAAGAAAGCAATGGAAAAGAAAATGGATTCTTTGAGAAAGAATCAAGTTGAGAATCAGTTGATCTACCAACAAGTCAAAAAAGACTATTGGGGAACTAGTGAGTTCTCTAAGTTTAAGAGAAAAATAGGTGGTTCAATTGACATACACAAGACTTATGGTTATAGAGGAGTATGCATAACAGGAAGGCATTTTTCTCACTTGTTATACATTTAAATTAGATTTAATCTAGCAATAGTTAACCATTTGAATTCAAAATTTACATCATGGGGATGTAAAACCTATAATTTTAGTGGTATATGGATAGAACAATCTATATGTAGTAACTATTAGATTTTGCTAAAAGTGGTGTTTGAAGTTTCATGTAGTGGTGATGGCTTCACATGTTATTGCAAAGATTCTTTTATGGATTGAAGCAATTTTCCAATAGTGATATTTAAGGATTTCAATGAGAGAAAACCTAATGTGGTTTTCAAATGTTAAGAAAACCACTAACCTTTTAGACCTCATCTTGCTTATATCAGGTCTAAAAGCTCATTTTTTTAGACCTGTTGCTTTCATATCAGGTCTAGAAAAGACTTTGGAGGCCTCATATTTTTGACTTTTTAGACCTTACATGCAGCAAAACCGGTCTCTTTTTTTGAAATTTTAGACCTCATATACAGCAAATCCGGTCTCTTTATTTTTTTGGTTTTTTTCCCACTATTTTTTTGTTTTTTAAACATCTATATTATTTCTTCTTCTAACCAAGCATCGAGCACTTTAAAAGAAACCCAACAATTTTTAAGAGTATAATTCAATCTATAATTTCAACATTCTCATTCCTACAACTCAATATTTTCCAATAACAATTCAAATGTTTTAAAATGAAATTTAATATCAACAATCTTCCTATTCAAATATCGTTTAATGAAAATATGTCTCATTTATCTCTTCTAACCCTATATCGTTCCATGTCTCTCCTCTACTGATCTAAAGCTTCCCTTCACTGAGTTTTTTCAACCTTCCTCCGATTCTCCTCAAGCATCCTTCACCAAGCTCATCTTTCTCTTTCCGAGTTTGCTCCTAGTAAAAGTAATAGATTTTTAATTGGAAAAATTACTTAAAATTGCAGGATTACAGTAATTTCAAAATTTCCAAATAAAAACTAAGGAAAAAGAATCATCAGTAGCCCTGAACTTCTATTATACCAAAAGAGAACAAGATATCCATGGTCATCACACTAGATCAAAGTATTAAAGATAAATTTAAGTCAATACCTCCTTCGGCCTAGCCTCAATAAGAGCAGCTTACTTTTCTTTCTCAAGTTGAAGTGCAACTCCATCAATTAGTCACTTTTCTTTCTCATACATTTTCCACTCTCTAAGGAGTCTCTTCTTTTTATTAACTTCAATTTTGCTTCTTGTTGCCACCTGTGAATAAATGATAACAGTCTTGGATAACTAAAAACTTGAACAACAAGATAGACAAAAGAACTTGAACAACAAAAATATCTGCTTCATTTTAACCCCTTTTCATCCTTGCAGATAATCAAAATCATTGGCAAACAAACCTTTATGATGACAGGCACTAAAAAATGCTTATGTTTTTAAGTCATACCTCTATTGAACTATGATTTAAACAAATGAGGATCAAAACAGGTGAACAAGTTTAACTATAGCAAATTGTCAAATAAGCTAAAAATGAAAAGAATTTTTCAAAGAATGCCTTATAATGAAAATCTGAAAATTTTTCAAAGTAATTCCTTCAAGATATGAATTAAGTTCAATCATAATCAAGAGTAGCAGCAACCTCTAAGAATCATACTTATGTTTAGCAGGGTAAGGAGTTCAGCTAGAAATCAAATTCAAGAGATTGGAAAGAAGTATAACTTGTACAAAATATTCATCACCAACACATTTGAAATCAGAATACTTGTCCTTTGCTAGATAAAACTAGCAACCTTTTTTTTCTTTGGCTTTCAAGAAATTAATAAATTGAATGGTATTGACTTACCTTGATACTAGCCTCAACAAGGAAATTAACCAACACATATTTCATTTTGGTCTAACCACTCTTAAAGTCAACGCCACCAATCAAACTATCATAAGGACGATGAGTGAGCATATTTAAAACTAGGAAGGATTTTCATATAACATAATATGAATGAATTCACCATATATATACAGTTTAGAACGTGTGTGGTGGAAATTAGGATTATTGATCTTGGCGAAAACGGGTTTGAGCTGTGATGTCCAGTCTCCCAAAGTCCTAATGTGAATACTTACATAGTCGTCTCCTGGAGCTGATGTGATAGAGAAGGGATGCCTGCAAATGCCACGCATAAATTAATCCAATTTAGCCATCACCTTTAGATCAGTGTTGAAATGAATAGAAATTATATATGAACTAATAAACAAGGCACATACCATTGAAATGGGGAGACATCTGAACAATTAATGAATAAATACTGGCCACTCATGTACTTGAATCCTTGCGGTTTATATATATACAAATCCAAAACATTTTCTGGGTATACTGCAACCTTTATTTTTGAGAGATAAGGTTATTAATTGACATCACTAATGAATTAAGTAAAAGCAGAGGATAGAAATATATAAGATATCATATTCAAGAAGAATGCCGATACCTTCAAGATTTTGACAGACTTGTAGCCGAACCTAAGAGCTCAAATAAGGCGTTCGCATGCATATAATACCATTAGAACGGTGAGAAACATCCAAGTCTGCCACAAAAACCAAGTTCAGCAACAAGAAGATCAAGGGTGTGTAAGTTACAAAGTATTGAGGGAAGACGAAGCATATATACCGTTTTCTTGTAACAGTGCTTGGAGAGGTATAAGTAGTATCCGTGAACAATAAAGAGGGCATAGATGATGACAAAGAGGTGGTGAGAGTACTAAAAGGCATTGAACCCAGTAAGCTTCTTTAGAGGCTTTGGGAGGCTTAGCCTGTTGCGAAGGAACCAAGGCTGAGCCAATATGAAGGCTATAGCCATAAGCACCACCATGACGATGCCAGTCCAGCCCTTCGTGCCCTCTGTCCTCAGTAAAGTCAATTAGTTGTTTTTTTAAGATTAGAACAAGAAAGTTTAAAACCCAGAAACAACAGCGGCATAACATGGATCACCATTCCAAAAATTTGATCAACGAAAGATGAAACCCTAGCCGTAGATCCAACGTAAGAAGATCTTAGAACATAAGCAAGAAAAACTTACATGAGAAGTAGAACAAAGCCGGTGGAGCTCGATGATGCACGTTTTCCTTGTGCTCGTGGAAACATTAGGGGTGGCAAGGGATTTTTGTTAGATGCAGAAGTAGAGATGATGAGCGCACAGTGAGGGATTTCCATGAGAGGTAGAAGCAAAGATGGTGAGCGCATGGTGAGGAGAGGGATTTTCGTCTGGGAGAAGAAGAAAGCAAAAAGTCAGTCTTAAATGCGATTTTGCACTAGTGTTTAATCAGTTTAGAAGACAACCGGTCTTAAAGATGATTTTGTACTAGTATTTAGATCGGTTTAGAAGACAACCGATCTTAAAGTTGAATTAAAGGTGATTTTGCACTAGTGTTTAGATCGGTTTAGAAGACAACCGGTCTAAAAGATTTCATATTTAGGATCAATTATTAGTTAAAACTGGTCTTAAAACTTCCTGATATTTTTTTAAAATTTTTTTAATCTATTTAGAATGGTTGTCTAAATAACCAGTCTAAAAGCTTGCAAAAAAATTATGTTTTTAAAATTTTTATCTTTTTAGACCGGTTATTTTTATAATCGGTCTAAATTATTTATTTTAGACTGTATATATTAAGAACTGGTCTTACAAGTTCTTTATAATTACAAAACTGCCATCGCACCTTTTTTCAGACCTTATCCGCTATAACCGGTCTATATGTGATGGTCTAAAAAGGTAATTTTGTACTAGTGAATTTATTAATTGATAAATGTTCAATTTCATGAGAAATTTGGTAAAAAATAAATATGGAATTAATTTGGGTAATTCAAAAAGCCAGATATTAAGGTCCAAAAGTGGAGAAATATTAGAAAAAATATTTGGTCCAAAAATATATGGAAATTGGCCAATGAAAAATAAGAAAAGAAAATAGATTAAAATGGCAATGGCAAAATTGTAATTTTGCCAAAATAGCACAAAATAAATTATTTTCCAATTAATTGAAGTTAATTTCAATTTATCAAGGAAAATAAAGGGGAAAAATATATTTGAAATATTTTAGTCAATTAAATATGAATTTATGGAAAAATGTAAATTTTGACCAAAATTGAGACTTTACATATATACGTAACTTGGACAAGTTGTGAAGTCAATCGAGACCAAAGGGTAGGACTCCTAGATATCTCTTGCATGTAGCATGAGAAAGGAAATTTTGGTTGGGTTTAATGAGCAAGATTACATGTACATGGAATTTATGTACATAAAGTTGGAATTTTTTATTTTTTGAATTTTGGAAAATTATTAAATAAATAAAAGATGACATAAGCTAATATAATAAGACTTCAACTCCTTCCTTGGCAACAAAAATTATGGTAATTCAGATCTAAACTAGGGAGAGAGAGTGTTTGAAATCTTATAGAGAGAAAGGAGGAAAAAGCTACAAAGGTAAGTGTTTTCTTCGGTAAATCGGTTCCTAATGCGTATAACTCCGACCCTAAGCTAGTGCTCTTTATTCTATAAGGTTTGGGGGCTCAAAAATATGTTGTAGAAGGGCGAGGTTGTAGCTATATTGAATAAAAGCTAGTGGGAGCTTGAGGTAAATTTCAAGCCTTCGTATATTGACTATTTTAGCTGCTGCGGATAATTTAATCGGTGAAATTTCGGCGAATTGTCCTTAGTTTTAAATTTTGGAAATGTGTATGCCTAGGTGTTATGTTTCCCAAATTGGTACTAAATGGTAGTTGTAACGTAATAGAATGGTTAATAAAGTGGTTAGGGGTAGAAAGGAACGCGTTTACGGAGCCGAAATCACAAATCCCCGATTTTCCTGAGAAAACTCATAAATTTTGGCTAGGTCTATTAGATGGCCTTAGAGTTGGATTTTCAATGATTTAATGGTTCCATTGAGTTCAGGAGGGAAAATTAGGTGGGATTACAGTTAGTCACCTTTCGAAAAAGCCCGAAAAAGCATAATTACAAAAATGCCCTTGAAACTCTTAAAGTTGGGCTGCCAAGGGCAATTTTGTCTTTTGGAAGTGAATTTTATAATTTTGAGTTTGGAAATGAATTCCTTGGGTGAAAATATGTTAAAATAGCCCACGTCAAATTTTCAAAAAAAGTACAGTCGGACCATGTATGGCTAGGCCAGGCCGAGCTGGGGTCCTGGGGGCTTTTTGGTAAAGTTTTGACATAGGCTAATATAACCACAATAAGCACTATGGAAGTGTCTAATATGGTACATGGATAAGTTCTAACCTAATTCTTGTTCATTTAATATTTTAGGATCGAATTGGGAGCCTGAAGTTAGCACGTTTTACTAGGTATACCTTTTGAGGTGAGAAAAGGGTTCAGATAATAACTCTATCTTTCATACATTATGTTAATGTTTATATGCTTTGCATATGCCATTTCCATAATATGTATGATGCATAGTGCCTACGGGTACACCGAAATGATTGAACATGATCGAACATAATACCAACGGGTATACCGAATATGACCGAACATAGTACTTGTGGGTACACTGAACCGAGTTATGCCCAATCTGTGGCCTTGAGCCTAGCTGGGGTATGGAATAAGTAGGGGTTGCAACAGTGGTTAGCTTTGAACGTTTCCGACCAAACCGAGTTATGTGTGATTATATTATTGCTGTATGTGGTATTTGGCATATTCATTATTGCATTTTCTATGGTAGATTGTCTATTACTACTGAGATTCTTCTAAATCTCACCTTTTTCCAATTAAATATTAAATTCCAATAGGAGCTAGTGGCTCTAGGGCAAGGCGGCAGATACGAGCAATGGAAGACACAGATCCCGAGATAGGGCTGGTGGTTATAATAGTTTGGTTTATAAACATTTTGGAAAAATTGTACATATTTTGTCGAACCCTATGGGGAGACTCTTATATGTAAACATGTACTTAATATTAGTATGTTTTTGCTATTTCTGTATGCCTTACAGAACTTTGCGCTTAATACTATGTGCTTATCAAAATGTAAATGGGTGTTGACACCCTAGAGCACCCTTTTTAAATAACTAGTAGGGATTTTCTATTTTATGATAGATATTGGATTTTTAAAATTAATATTGATTAATTTCAAAATCCATATCATATAAATTATTCTTAATTGTCTTTTGACTCATCATAGATCGAACCATATCTAATAGTGTTCAATTCCTCATTCAAAAATGCCATTATATTGTGGTGTTCCTGGAGAAGTCAATTGTAAGATTATCCCACAACTCCTAAGATGATCAATGAACTCTTGGCTCAAATATTCACCACCTCAATCAGATCAAAGTGCTTTAATTGTTTTGCCAAGTTGGTTTTGTACTTCATTTTAAAATATTTTGAACATTTCAAAACATTTAGATTTATATTTTATTAGATGATATAGCCATATCTACAAAAGTCATCTATAAAGTAATGAAGTACATATAAGCTCCTTTTACAGTTGTATTTAATCGTCCACATACATATATATATATGAGGGCTAATAAATCAGTGGCCCTATCACTATGTCAAGTAAAAGTTGCCTTTGTCATCTTTCCTAATAAGCAAGATTCGCATGTATCATATGATTCAAAATCTAATGAGTTAAGAAATCCATCTTGATGGAGTTTAGAAATGCGTTTGTGATTTATATGGCCTAGATGACAATGCTATAGGTAGGTCGAATTCAAATCGTTTGATTTTATCATTTTGGTAGTTACGTTATAGATATTTCCATTATTAGGATGTTCTAAATTTAAAATCACCATAAGCATATAAAATGTCATTACGATAAATAGAATATTTACCATTCCTAGTAATGGAAGTATAACCTTCCCTATCCAAATAAGAAAGAGAAACAATGTTACTACTCAAAGCAGGAACATAACAGCAATTGTTCAAAACTAACAAAAGCCTACTGGGCAGAACTAATTCATAAGTACCTACGGCCAAAGCAACAACTCTTGCTCTATTTCCAACTCATAGGTCCACCTCGCCCTTCTTCAGCTTTCTACTATCTTTTATACCCTGCACATTTGTAAAAATGTAAGAATCACATGCAGTATCTAATACCCATATAGAGGAAGTAGAAAAATGAATGTCTATAACATAAACACCTGAAGCGATAGCCCCTCTATCCTTCCTATTCTTTCTAGATCTTCCATATAGAGTCTGCAATTCCTCTTCTAATGACCAGGTTCATTGCAGAAGTAGCTGACTCCTTCCTTTGGAGGCTTTACCTCTTCTAATGACCACAACTCCTAAGATGATCAATGAACTCTTGGCTTTACCTATTCTAATTCCTCTGCTAAGCAGTTTTAAGCATCC
Organism: Inga leiocalycina; assembly: GCA_963242795.1. NCBI lineage: Eukaryota > Viridiplantae > Streptophyta > Magnoliopsida > Fabales > Fabaceae > Inga > Inga leiocalycina. Next base: position 36,268,939 of record OY725332.1, read on the forward strand.
TATGTAGCTCAGAAATTGATTTCTCCATGTTGTAGTTCATAACAAACTAGTCATAACTCTTTAGGAGTGAGTTTAGGATCAAATCCATAACTAACTCCTAGCTCATGGGAAATCCAAGCCTCTCAAGGTGATCAATATAGCCTTTTATCTTTAATACATGAGCACTAACTAACTAATACACCTTCAGCCATCTTGCAGGAATGTAAGGCCTTTATGGTCTTATACCTTTCTTGCTTTGCCTATTGCTGGAACATTTCCTTGAGATGGATAATCATCTCATGAGCCTACCTAAGTTCTAGATCTTTTTGGAGCTCTGGAATCATGGCGGCAAGCAACAGGCAACCTATATCTATAGAGTCATCCTTATGCTTTGTATAAGCATATCTCTGAGCTCTTGGAGCATTGGTTGCACGCTCCTCAGGAATGGGTTGATCTAGGACATAAGCCTTTCTTTCCTGCTTGGGAACAATTCTCAAGTTCCTCAACCAGGCAAGAAAGTTTGTTCCATTGAGTTTGTCCTTCTCAAGGACTTATCACAACAATAGTGTAGCAATATTACTAGTTGACATGATTTTACAATTAAATATGCAAAGTTTAGTTAGTAATCTCCCACTAAATTAACAACACTTAATATAATAATTAGTGGGCTAAGATCCATATTTTACCTAAATTTAAGTCCACTTAGGCATGACACTTAAATTCAAGTTATTTAGGTAGGTAACCTCTTTACCAATTACATCACATGTAACTCTTAGATGTTTACCTGATTCGATCATCATATGGTCCGGCATGTTTAATCCCATATAATGCCTTGAGATCCAAAATCTCTTTATTAATCTCAATTAAGTCAAAACAATAATAAATGTTTTGAGTAGCACCATTACTCATGATTGTCTCATCAAGATAACTAAATGCATCTACTTTGGTGCTTTCTACAATTGAGCAATCTAGGTTTTGACAAGTATTCATTAACTGACAACATCATGACTTAAGATTTGATTTAGAGGGCATAATCAATTAGTTTTGCTTTTATGAATGCAATCGTTATTGTATATCGTTCGGATAACTACATATAAATGCAAAAGTAGGCATGCAATGATCTAATTAAAAGCATAATTTAAATGTGACACAACATGGCTCACCTAATCTAAACTCCTCCTAAGCCATTGAGAGGACTTCTCTAAATAAGAAAAGAAATACATTGAGAGAAACCTCTTTTAAATATACGAGGGGAGTGAGATGAGAAGAGAATGTACATTAAGACTATTTTGAGGAAGGCACGACACACAAGCCGTATTTGAATATTACAACCCTTATAAAAACTAAAGCGATGTTATTCACCATACCTAAACAAGTTTGAATATAAACCACAACAAGTAACAATTCATACAATATAGAAAGCAATAAATGTCGTGATTAGGTTATATCACGTTACGAACAAGTAGCAATAGCGGTCCCGCTATTGCGGGGATGCAGGGGGCTGTGCCTTTGGAGCTTTTGAAAATAGACACATTTCTTTTAGAAGAAATATTTTAAAATTTAAAATATATAAAAATTTCTGGCCTAGTTTTTAAAATATTTGTTTGAGTTCAGTTCAAAAGGATTTCAGCCTAGTTTAAAAAAACGCCTCATAACACTTTTGGTCTAAATCATCTTCCCCACACTTTCGGCCCAACCTGGTTCAGGTACCCTACCCGACTACTAACCCATGAGTAACCATACTGGATTGCCTGAGTTATGATATGAAGTACCCTACTCGACTTCATGCAAGCTTAGTATTTGAAACATTGATTTTGATGGCGGCTTTTATGAAATCAAAAGCAATATACAAAGCAATTTTACCATATATATAGTAATCGAAATCAGCAACGCATATAATCGAAACAATTTCACTAGATCGCATATATACAATAATATCCAAAAATGATTTTGAGATCACATCTTTCAAAAAAGTTCCGTTTCATATTAGCTAAATCAAATACATGTTCGGATGTTTCTTTTAAACATACATACATATCCCATATATATCACATGTATAAGAACATAAACTCAATTTAAACGCACAATTGACTTGGCTCTGATACCACTGTTAGAATTGGTAGGCACAGCGGAATAATTTTAAAATTTGCGCTAATTCCAATTGAGGATCTATCAATGGCGTTTAAACAGAGTTAGGAAGAATCATGCCTTTTCAAATTTAGGGTTTTCAATTTCTAGGAACCAATACCTTTGATTGGCTCCCTCTACTGGTATCCACACGAATGTTATTCCAACATGGACTGTGTGTTAGCACCACCAACATTTGCTTGGGTTTTTTTTTCATGGCTCTGAATTATCATCTGTACATGAGTTTTTCTGCTCTATCATTTTTATAACCGCAAACAACCTCCAGTTCTCTGGAGACAAATACGAATAATGTGTACATGGATCCTCACCCCTCTGGGCCCCTCGAATGTACCTTGCTATTAGCTTGTTCTTGAAACCTTTCCAATGTAGACGAACCTCGTCCAACTAGTGCCTATACATCTCCCTGGTGTCTGGGACATCGTATATTTACTGTAAGGTAAAACATAAGATAATTATATTTGAAACAATAGGAATAAAGCTACAATTATCATAGGTGTATCAAAACTTATATACCAAAAGTTGCTGCCAAATCATGTCTTTCATTTTTGGGGGAACCAATCTCCAATTATCGTAGGTAATGCGCACTTTGCTTCGACCCAAAAACCCTATGTAGCTAATGAAATGGTCTTCCTCAGGACCAACTGGATTTAGATTGGCATCAAAGTCTATATGCAGCCTCTCTTGTTGATGTTCATGACGTACAACCAATACTCTCTTATTTATGCAGCCTCTAACCTTCCTTCTTGCAACAGGTTCATCTCTAGGCCTTTAGTCATTTTTAGGGATTTCATCATCTTTATGCCTTTCATCATCCCCAACACTTTGATTTGAGTCACTAGAGATATCCATATTCGTGGTAACACAAAGAGCATCGTTAGATATGTAAATAAATTGCAATAAAAATAAAATAAACTAAGTAGGACTAAAACAAAAAAAACACAGAGTTCTCTTTTATAAATTAAGGTCTTGCTCTATATTGTTTCCCATATTCCTTCACCATGGTCATTTCTTACAGCATATTCGTGATCATCTACCAATTCTACTTCATTTGTTCAAGGTGGAGTTATTGTGAAAGGTGGTGTGTCATCACGGTTGAAGGTCATATCACTATACTTCTGTTTTTTTACTTTTAAGGACAATGGACATGTTTTTGTTAGTAAGATCTGTGACATAAAATATTTGTTTCGCCTGGCTTGCTAGAATGAAGGGCTTATCTCCATAGCCAGCTCTTCAAAGATTGACTGAGACAAATCTAAATTGTTTATCTATTACCACAGCATTATTGCGAACCCACTTACATTTGAATAATCTCCCATATTTCTTCTACAACTCCATAATAGGCCATAGACGCTAACATGGGGTTTTTGTCTCTCAAACTAGAAAAGTGCATGGCTTCAGCTTCTACCATGATCCCACTATTTTGCATGGTACTTCTGTCATCTTGCTATTTTGTATAGAAAGAATAGCCGTTTATATCATAACCGGTCCAAGTAATGACCTAAAACGAAGGCCCCTAAGCTAGCCACTCGATTGTCTCAAACACACCGGTCTCGTGCGAAACCTTTTCCTCAAACCACTCTATGAATGTCTTGTTTTGCTTAATAGCAATCTGCATGTCATTCTTCCTTGGATTCTTGTTCTTCAAAGTCTTTTGTGTTCATCTATGTAAGGTTGAACTTCTTCCATATTATTCAGGATATACAAGTGAGCTTGCAACACCTCTTCACGAGGAACATTCTTCACTTTCAGTCCTCGTGTTCTCTTGCTTCTCCCCTAAATGTTGAGATTGTTCCTTCTTCCCTGACATATAATCTTTGCAAAACTCCTTAGCCTCCTCAACTACATACCTTTCTACTACTGAGGCTTCTGGTCGATAAGGATTTTTAGAATACACTTTTAAGATCTTCATGTATCATTTGAAAGGGTACATCCAGCTTAGATAAACTAGACCACAGAGCCTTACCTCCCTTACCAAATGAACTTTCAAATGCACCATTATATCAAAAAATAACAGAGAAAAGTACATCTCTAGTTCTGACAAGATAATCTATAAAGCCCAAGCTGAAGTTTCTCAGCTCGCTGCCAAATTGAGGGAACATTTCATCTATTTTTTCCCATTGTGGAGAGTCAGCTGGGTGCCGAAGATATTTCCCATCAGATATTCTCTCATCAGAGTGCCATTTCAACTTCTTCACTGTAACCCCCTGCCGTAATTAATATCCGGATTATGCAATTAACGTGAAATAGAGACCAATAAGACAAAACATCATTTATAAACCCATCGACCCAGACGGGATTTTCACAATTACATTTCGAAATCATTTACAACACGGTCTCATATTTTCACTCCGAATATAATTACTATGCGAAGATAAATTACATTTACACAATTATCAGAGTACGCAATATAAATTTCCGGCAATCCCGGAATCATATCTTCGCTCGATAATCATAGGGCACATTAGCCCATACAACTCATCGATTAGGGATTACACAAACTACTCATATACATAACCAAATATTTATCCAAATATACACATATATTATCCCAATTACTTCTTGATAACCAACACTAAGCTCTCACCCAGAAACGAGTCCTCTTCGTCCTTGGATGCTTGCTTCATCCTCAATCTTCCTTCCCTGTCTAAAATGTTGATAGGGGAGGGTGAGATTCTAGGGAATCTCAGTAGGAAACACATACCAATATGCATGCAAGATAAGTATTTAATGCACGACATGCTTGCATCACAATAACACATGTTCACATCATGATATATCCGCATGCTCAATGTTTCAACAACATACTCATGGCCATAGTATAATAGAAACAGAGCTACAATCATTCTCATATGTTTCACATAATTCACGCAAGGCAATAACATGCATCAATACACAAATACAATTATCAATACATGCAGGAGAGGTAAGTTCCCTACCTCCAGTCTTTTCTCCTCGATTTGCGTGCCAGCAACTCGGGGCTTCACATTCGATCCTACAATGTCAAATGTACTATTTAGACACTCCCAAAGTGTTTCTGGGGGTTATATGAGGCTATATGGAAAAATTACTAAAATACCCCCGGGGACCCGGCCCGGCCCCGCCGTACCCGGTCTAGCTGTACTTTTCCCGAAATTTTGACATGGGCTATTCTAACATATTTTCGCCCAAGGAATCCATTTTCGGACTCGGAATTATCAAATTCAATGTCAATTACGAAATTGCCCTTGGCAGCCCTACTTTTAGGGTTTTAGGGGCGTTTCCGTAATTATGCTTTCTCGGCCTTTTCCGAAAAAGTGCCCAACTGTAACCCCACCTAATTTTCGCTCCTGAACACAATGGAACCATCAAATCATTGAAAATCCAACTCTAAGACCCATTTCTAGAGCTGGCCGAAATTCTCAAGTATTCTGGGAAAAATTGGGGTTTTTCGGTTTCGGCTCCGTAAACGCGTTCCTTTCTACTCCTAACCACTTTATTGACTATTCCATTAGGTTACAACTACCATTTAGTATCAATTTGGGCAGCATAACAGCCCCACATACCCATTTCCAAAAATTAAAACCAATGGCAATCCGGTGAAATTTCACCGATTAAATTGCCCACAGCAGCCAGAATAGTCAATATACAAGAGTTTGGAAGTTACCTCAAGCTCCCACTTGATTTTCCTTGACTTGGCTGAAAACCCTAACTTCAAAACACCAAAAGAAGAGCTTCCAAACCTTAAAGAACATAAAGGAGTAGCTTAGGATCGGAGTTATACGCGTTAGGAGCGAAATCGTCGGAGAAATCGGCTTACCTTGTGATTTTTCTTCTCTTTCTCTCTCTAAGAGCTCTCAACTTTCTCTCACTATCTTCAGCTGAAAATGGCGTGAATGGCTGAAGAAGATGATCAATGTGATTAATAATCCATGCTGACATCATCTTTTAATGAGATGATGTCATAATTCCCATTTTCGGATTTTCTGGCAGATTTTCTGCCCAACTTTGAAAAATCATAACTAATTCTAGAAAAATCGAAATGAGGTGATCCCAAAGCCAAATGAAAGGTATTTAAGTCCTCTTCATTGGAAAAATATGATCCATTACTAGAAATCACCACACGATTCCAGAATTACACAAATTTCATCACTGCCCCAAAACAGAGTCCATTTTCGACCTCAAACTTTGGACAGCTATAACTCCCAGTTCCCAAAACGAAATGGCACAAGTTATATGTCCATTTTGAAGCTTGGGATGTGAACTTTAAGACTGGAAAGTTTCATAATTTTCTGACATCATTTGCCTATTAAAAACGTCCATACGAGAAGACTGCCTAGACAGAATTCACACTGGACAACATTTCTAGTTTTGCAACCAATGTGTCTAATCCAATTTAAATCAATTCCAATGATTAAATACCACAACATGACACCATTTCCATCACAATACCCCATTCAATTATTCCCTCTATTCTAAGTCAATTTGGATGTTAATCCACAATTGAACTCAAATACAGGGTTTTGGCGTTGCTCATAACACAAGCGACTACAATCCACTTTATATTCTCTAAAAAGGTTCATTAATCACTAACCACGTCCACTTTTGTAGTCATTAACTCCTAATCACAATTTGGGATCTTGCTAAACCGGGGCTTAGCAATCCACTAATCTTAGGCTTATTCTCTAGCCTCGAGTCTCAAAATTCGGGGTATTACATTTCTCCCCTCGTTCAATAAATTTCGTCCTCGAAATTTGTCATACCACTTAATCCAAAAACTACGGATGCTTCTTCACGACAGCTTCCGTTTCACAATTCATTTCATATTGGGATGGTCCCTTCTAGACCACCTACACAATGGAGCGTCTCAACTTGATTCTTGTAAGAATCTTAAACCATAAATGCAACCCTAGTTGCCATAACCTGCAATCGGCCCATATCACGATTGCTATACAACCACAATCATCATACTATTTCCAAACAAGTGCAATCGCCTCCACATACGATTGCCACACACTCTATCACCACATAACCACAATCATCGCAAGGCCTCCTCATTCATGAGTGGCTAGCGCATCTCAGTATTCGGTGACTCTAATTCATGAGCTATATCATAAGATCTCGGCAGTTAGGTGGCACAGGCCTCCAATCTGCTTAACTCAATCTAGTGATTCCATCCTGGAATAACTCAACCACTTCGCAACTCATTTCATAACAACAGCCGCAGCCGTATACACAAGCACTTATGCTTTTGCTGTATCCACTTTCACAGCATTACCCTCACCCGTACACCCACCAATGATTCCACTAGTGGTAACCGAGACTTTCGGGTATCCATAACAATCACATTGCCGTATCAAATTCCACGGCATTACCCTCACCCTTCCGGGACTTTTGGGTCTCAATCACAATGTTCTCGACAGATTCACATTGATGCGTGACGATTTCCATAAAACGACAGCACCCACGGCTAAATACACAATGATACGTAGCTTTCGCCACTTGCACACATATCACATTGCAAGAATGCCTCGGCTTCCGCCGCTTGCACAAATATGACAGCTTCTCATTGTCTCACAAATACAAATTGCCCTTCTGGCATTCACATCACAGTTCACATTTACAACAACACACATCGCAGATTCTAATTTTACGCACCGCCTTTCGGCCTGGGGTCAACACCGGTGCAACCAACGTGGTGGCTAGCCAGGTTGGCCATGTTGAGGTAATTGCCCTCACGACAAGAATCCTCGAACATGTAGTCGAATTAGCCATCAGCTGAATTAGCTCTGCTCTACTACACAACAATACCTCAGTCCCAGCTTATCCACAATGTTCATAGGTTCATCATCACACTCCACTCTCATCCCCTTTCTCCTCCGAGAAGACACACAGTCTTGACCCGAACCGTTGTTAGCTACTCAGGGACTATCGACGTGGCAGTGCACACACATAGCCATTCAGGCTCACAATATTAGATCCACAATCACACCCTACCCTCATCCCCTTTTACCGCCGGAAAGACACACAGTCTAATCCGAACCGTTGCTAGCGACTCAGGGACTATTGGCGTAGCGGTGCTCACACATAGCCTTTCGGCTTCCACATCACACTCCACCCTCATCCCCTTTCTCCGCCGGGAAAACACACAGTCTTACCCGAACTGTTGTTAGCTACTCAGGGACTATTGGCGTGGCAGTGCATACAAATAGCCTTATAGCTCATACAGCTAACCGGCTTTCACAAACGGCCCGTCGGCCTTCACAAATAGCCTGTCCCCCGTAAATTACCGCCCCGAAGGCACGGTCCTCCGCCATAGGAATCACCCCATGCGGCCGCAGGTAAGAGACTCACAAATAGCCGTCACACCCCACCGCCGTCTCACCCCACCGGGCCACAACGGTTAGTGCCCTCTCCCACCAATAGGGTGCGGAGAGGCTGGGTACACTACGTCGACCCAGGACTCACAATGCACAATTGTAACAAGCTGGAACCAGGCGTCTTAACCACTTCACCTTCAACATCTCAAATTCTTTTCACATACTGAGATCCTTCAAGACCTCTATTTACAATACGACTTGACCCCAAAGTTTTTCCTCCCGAAGCCATAGTTATCATATCATTCTCACATCAACCTCGAGCCTCTGCTCAACACGATTCTCAAACCTATTACATTCCCACGCTTCCGCTGCACACTCTGAGGTCTATCTCCTCATCTGTGCTATAACAATGTCAAGTTGATGTAACAGGAGTCCCATAGGAATCTCCTACTACAACTGACAACATTCACAATCTGTACCAAATCTTGGCTCGATTCAACTCGAATCATTGAAAGCCATTATCAACACATCGTTGAGATCCCATACTCCCAACGTTCCCAGAGCTCTATTCTACGATTCAACGTCACGGCGATTGCTCTCCACGGTTCATTATCAAGGTGGCTGCACTCTAGGGTTCATCGTCACAGTGGCTCTACTCTAGGGTTCATCGTCATGGTGGCTCCACACTACGCTACTGTACTCGGTGCTTCACTCAGTCCACTGACTGGTCAGCCCCTCCGGTCAGAGTTTTCCGTAGGTAGCCCTTTCCAATCGGATCTCACCGTAGGTAGCCCTTTCCGATCAGATCTCACCGTAGGTAGCCCTTTCCTATCAAAAGTCCCCGTAGATAGCGTTTTTCGATCCGAATCCTCCGTAGATAACTTTCTCTCTGTGCTGGATTAACACCCAACACTCTCAGAATAACTGGTACACATTTCAATTCACTTCCTGTACCATACCCTGGTACCACAGACGATTGAGGTCAAATCCAATCTCTAAGAATCAACCCAGTTATTGAGTCTAATCCTTAGAACACAACCCATCTGTCCAAACCTCAACCTTAGTTGAACTGGGAAATCACTTCCCCCATTTCCATAGAGCACCATCTGCCCTAACACACAGTCAAATATCTCAGCCAGCCGAAGGCACACAAGTCCCCTAGGTCTTAAGGCTTTTACACACATAAGATCAGTATGACATTACTACATGTAACATCATACCACTTTGGGTTACATACCCAACATCTAGGTTAGTCCTGATACCTAGAGCATCAATATCAACCACCTTGGAAACCATCTTCCTTGGTTTCAAATCAGATGATGGGTTTGATTACAACCACCTCTGGGTTTACAGCTCAAATTCTAGGACGAATCACTATGTCTTTCGATTACACAATGATCCTCCACTCTAGAATAACCAACAATGTATACACATATTCCTCAAATCTCTTATGTCCACAATGACAAATCACACTTGTGTATACACAATCACTATCACAAAACATCATCTACCACCAAGGTAGAGATCTAAGAGAGCTATCCTAGCAAATTCCCAAGTTTGCCAGGAACTGTAGCTCTGATACCAAAATGTAACCCCCTGCCGTAATTAATATCCGGATTATGCAATTAACGTGAAATAGAGACCAATAAGACAAAACATCATTTATAAACCCATCGACCCAGACGGGATTTTCACAATTACATTTCGAAATCATTTACAACACGGTCTCATATTTTCACTCCGAATATAATTACTATGCGAAGATAAATTACATTTACACAATTATCAGAGTACGCAATATAAATTTCCGGCAATCCCGGAATCATATCTTCGCTCGATAATCATAGGGCACATTAGCCCATACAACTCATCGATTAGGGATTACACAAACTACTCATATACATAACCAAATATTTATCCAAATATACACATATATTATCCCAATTACTTCTTGATAACCAACACTAAGCTCTCACCCAGAAACGAGTCCTCTTCGTCCTTGGATGCTTGCTTCATCCTCAATCTTCCTTCCCTGTCTAAAATGTTGATAGGGGAGGGTGAGATTCTAGGGAATCTCAGTAGGAAACACATACCAATATGCATGCAAGATAAGTATTTAATGCACGACATGCTTGCATCACAATAACACATGTTCACATCATGATATATCCGCATGCTCAATGTTTCAACAACATACTCATGGCCATAGTATAATAGAAACAGAGCTACAATCATTCTCATATGTTTCACATAATTCACGCAAGGCAATAACATGCATCAATACACAAATACAATTATCAATACATGCAGGAGAGGTAAGTTCCCTACCTCCAGTCTTTTCTCCTCGATTTGCGTGCCAGCAACTCGGGGCTTCACATTCGATCCTACAATGTCAAATGTACTATTTAGACACTCCCAAAGTGTTTCTGGGGGTTATATGAGGCTATATGGAAAAATTACTAAAATACCCCCGGGGACCCGGCCCGGCCCCGCCGTACCCGGTCTAGCTGTACTTTTCCCGAAATTTTGACATGGGCTATTCTAACATATTTTCGCCCAAGGAATCCATTTTCGGACTCGGAATTATCAAATTCAATGTCAATTACGAAATTGCCCTTGGCAGCCCTACTTTTAGGGTTTTAGGGGCGTTTCCGTAATTATGCTTTCTCGGCCTTTTCCGAAAAAGTGCCCAACTGTAACCCCACCTAATTTTCGCTCCTGAACACAATGGAACCATCAAATCATTGAAAATCCAACTCTAAGACCCATTTCTAGAGCTGGCCGAAATTCTCAAGTATTCTGGGAAAAATTGGGGTTTTTCGGTTTCGGCTCCGTAAACGCGTTCCTTTCTACTCCTAACCACTTTATTGACTATTCCATTAGGTTACAACTACCATTTAGTATCAATTTGGGCAGCATAACAGCCCCACATACCCATTTCCAAAAATTAAAACCAATGGCAATCCGGTGAAATTTCACCGATTAAATTGCCCACAGCAGCCAGAATAGTCAATATACAAGAGTTTGGAAGTTACCTCAAGCTCCCACTTGATTTTCCTTGACTTGGCTGAAAACCCTAACTTCAAAACACCAAAAGAAGAGCTTCCAAACCTTAAAGAACATAAAGGAGTAGCTTAGGATCGGAGTTATACGCGTTAGGAGCGAAATCGTCGGAGAAATCGGCTTACCTTGTGATTTTTCTTCTCTTTCTCTCTCTAAGAGCTCTCAACTTTCTCTCACTATCTTCAGCTGAAAATGGCGTGAATGGCTGAAGAAGATGATCAATGTGATTAATAATCCATGCTGACATCATCTTTTAATGAGATGATGTCATAATTCCCATTTTCGGATTTTCTGGCAGATTTTCTGCCCAACTTTGAAAAATCATAACTAATTCTAGAAAAATCGAAATGAGGTGATCCCAAAGCCAAATGAAAGGTATTTAAGTCCTCTTCATTGGAAAAATATGATCCATTACTAGAAATCACCACACGATTCCAGAATTACACAAATTTCATCACTGCCCCAAAACAGAGTCCATTTTCGACCTCAAACTTTGGACAGCTATAACTCCCAGTTCCCAAAACGAAATGGCACAAGTTATATGTCCATTTTGAAGCTTGGGATGTGAACTTTAAGACTGGAAAGTTTCATAATTTTCTGACATCATTTGCCTATTAAAAACGTCCATACGAGAAGACTGCCTAGACAGAATTCACACTGGACAACATTTCTAGTTTTGCAACCAATGTGTCTAATCCAATTTAAATCAATTCCAATGATTAAATACCACAACATGACACCATTTCCATCACAATACCCCATTCAATTATTCCCTCTATTCTAAGTCAATTTGGATGTTAATCCACAATTGAACTCAAATACAGGGTTTTGGCGTTGCTCATAACACAAGCGACTACAATCCACTTTATATTCTCTAAAAAGGTTCATTAATCACTAACCACGTCCACTTTTGTAGTCATTAACTCCTAATCACAATTTGGGATCTTGCTAAACCGGGGCTTAGCAATCCACTAATCTTAGGCTTATTCTCTAGCCTCGAGTCTCAAAATTCGGGGTATTACACTTCACTTTTGTTGTTATTGCAAACAAACGTTTAAAACGTGGTATTATTGGAAGATACCACATAACCTTTAAAGGTTTCCTTTAAGTTGTCACATCACCACAACCACCATCCTTTTTCACTTTGTATTGTGCAGTTTTACACTTAGGACACTCACTAAGACCTCCATACTCATTTCTGTATAGTACACAGTCATTAAGGCAAGCATGTATCTTTTTATACTCCATACCCATCATATACAGGATTTTCTTGGGCTCATACATACTATTTAGAAGTACATTATCGTCCGGAAACATATCACACAATAGTTCAAGCAGCAATGTTAAACTACTATCAATCTACCTTTAAGTTGCTTTTAAGTTAACCAAATGCAATATTCCCATCAGCTGCGTGTACTTACTCCTAGGGTATAATGGTGTCTCAACATCACTCCGCAGGCTGTCATACTCCTGCACTGTGCAAAGGATTCTACCTCAATATTGTGAATCATTTTCTGCATTCTATCTTCATCTATGACATCCACATCTTCCTTCTTGTGCGACGGATAATCCGTTACTTCCTCACCATACCATATCCACCTTATATATCGTAGATTTATTCCATCACAAAGTAGGTGATCCTTTATGACATCAACATCTTGTCGACTCTCATTTAAACAATTCACACAAGGACAAAAATACTTCCTATTTTTTGCTGGAACATTCTTTTTAGCGAATTCAACAAATTCTTCCACCCCTTTCTCATATTCTTCACTAGTTATCAAAGCATTCATCCAACTATAATCCATTTTGTTACCACCTAAGCCATTCCCAATAACACTTACATGTTTAGTACAATTGTGAACGATATAGGATTGGATCGCCTTTTTTCACTTTTTTCAACAAAAATTTGGACGTATTTCCCCTTAAAAGTAAGACATCCGAAAATTTCAAGCAACCCTATCTTAGTTATTAACTCTGTATTCTTAGCATTAATAATATAATTCTCCTATGAATATAGAAAATAATATAGAATTTCAAATAAATATTCAATTTTTCTTCTATTCTAGGACATAAAGAACTTATAATAATTTAAAGAGAAGGATTAATAGAATATATTTCAGTCTATTTATTAAGTGTATTATGCTTCTTAATAATCAATTATATATTTATTAATGATCAATGTCTTTTTCTTATTAATCTCTTTATCTTAAAATAATATTTTCACCATTACACTAATAATAATCATACTAATCTAATCTAAAAAAAATTAAAACCAACCATATTTAAACAAACAAAAATTACTATGTATTGTTGTTCATTTCATCATAATCAATCAATAGATCCATTTATTTATAATAATATACATACATTTTTTCCCTCTCAATTTCCAAGCTCCAAACATATAAAACAAACATTTTCAAGCTCCAAACATATCAAATAATATATTGTTGCATAACTACTAGCTAACAACGATTCTATGGTTCTGGCCAGAAAACACACAAAATTCAGTCACAAGGTAAAATCACTCCGATAACTAAAATCATATAAAATAATTTCACATTGCAAGTTTAAATTTAATTCAAGTAAATTTATATTTAAAAAAAAATAACCAGAGGGGGAGAGCCTGCGTGCGTCACAATGGAAGGAAGAAGGTGGAGGGCATCACAATGGTGTGTGCCTTGCTTGAATCTTCTTGTTTAATCTTGTTTTGATTTCTTCAGAATCTGTAGCTATTGAATCTGCAGCAAGAAGAAGGGGTTCCGATTGAGGAAGTGAATCAGAGAGCACAGGACAGAGGACGTGCGACAAAGAAGGGAGGAGAGGACGAGTTGTGAAGAAGACAAAGAAGGGATGAGGAAGAGTTGAAGAAGACAAGAAGAATAAGGGAGGAGGAGGAATGCCTAGAATGCCGATGGAGTAAATGAATGAATAAAGAAGGAGGGAGAAAGTCAAAAAGTAAAGGGGGGTATCTGTGTGTGAGACGACGCATGTCTGACAAGTGTCTGACATGCGTCTAAAGGCATCCCAAATGGTCATTTGGGATGCCTAAAAATGAGTTTAGGTATCCCAAAATCCATTTAGGACACTTAAACTCCTACTTTAGGCGTCCTAAATGGCATTTGGGATGCCTAAAGTCCTAGGTTTAGATGTCCCAAATCCATTTGGGATGCCTAAAGTAAGACTTTAGGCGTCCAAAAACATCTAAACCCAGTTTCTGGTGCTTAAAAAATGTGGAAAATTTAAATTCATGCCATGAAGCACTTTAGCGTTCAAATTCAAATTTAGGACGTCTAAAGGTTTCCTTACATACAAATAATTATGAATATGCCACCGCCTTCCTTTTTAACCACCCAATTTTAAAATGGGACGTCCCTTGGGGTGCATATATCATAATTCTGTAGTAGTGATACTAACCCACAAATGTAAGCGACCTCTAGCAAGACATTACAACTACCCAATTCATATGTGGATTGATAAATTGATGAAACCTGTCATAGAACCATATCACGTCCCATTTAATACACGATATTTTGGTTAAGGATAAGGCATAGAGAATGTCATCCTCCTATTCTTGACCATTACTTTCTCGATCCCTGAGTAGTTTGACTATAGAAATGGTAATTCCTTTCCATTTTAGTATGGCCATACATTTCTTAGAATCACTCATTGAGGGGCCCAGCAATATCTCTCTACTAATGTGAGGGACAAGTTCCATCTTGACCATTCTCATTTCTTTGTATGAAAACCACCAAACCCAAACATAGCCTTCATTATCACCCGGTTAAAGGCGACTTTTGACTAGGTCAAAGCTGAGAGACTCTAATGTAGGAATCCATGATGATCTCAGGTCAAAAGGGTATAGTGACGTGGTTATATATGAGATAAGCTTATGACTTGATCCATATAGCTTTCTCATAGCGGTCGATCCAGCACCTTGTACTCTTACAAGTGCTTAGGACTTTAATTCGTATGTCATACCTCTTCAAAGTTATACTGGTCTTGTTTCATCTTTGCTCCCGCATAGATGACCAACCACGGACATTTAGGACAATCTTTATGATTTATCTAAGGATAGTTATCACAGTGAAAATGCAAATACTATGATAACAAAATGGAGAAGTTCATTGAATAATGATGTTTAAAGTATAACGATTAGCCCCTAGGGCACAAATTTAAACACTATAACTAATATAATGGATGCATAGTTTATGGGAAATTAATAAAGAAGAACAATTTTTTCACTTAAAACACCTAGTATCATATTGAAACCTGATGCAAACTTAGAGGGCTATATGTCAATTTGCATGAGATTAGTCAAGAAGCTAATACGTGAATATCAATCCAACTAGAGTCTGTTTAAGTCATCATTTTTCTATTTTTTTGTAATTTTTTTTAATAAGGCCATAAGCTAAGAGTAATTAATTAATGTTATAGGAGTCAAGCCCCTTAATATTTCAACATGTATTAGAGTAACAATGCTCAATTCAATGGTCAAACAAAAATAGCATATATATACTAATATAAAGTACTTGATTACATTATAGGAATACTCTACACGGTTCATATGAATATTTACAATTCCTTAAAGATAATATAAAAAGCTACAAATACCCAATATCAGTACTTGGACAGGACCAAAACTCATAGTTTTCGGTATCTCACAGAACATCAATACTTGGTGTTCAGGATCAAAATGACTATGTTGTCCCTACTAGCTAATTGTGTTCATTGTTCAGTATCAAATGACTGTTGACCCCTACTTGTTCACTACCTCAACTAGGTCCTATTTGGCCGGATAGTACTTGTGCTTTTCCCCAACCACAGCGAGGATTTGTAACAGCTTGTATCACTACCTAAGCTGGTTCCCACTAGGCCTGATGGTACTTATGCTTTTCCCACACCAGAACTAGGTATTTTAACATGTATTCAACATCACAAAACATAGCAATACATTGCATATAAATAATCACATAGAATATGAAAGATAGAGTTAACTACCTGAAATCCCTTTCTCTGTGTAGCTAATCAAATCAAATAATCTTTTATTTGACTCGAGCCATTATTAAATCGTATAAATTTCAAATTTATAAAAAATGAGTTATTACTCATTTATGTCTTATTCTAAACTCATGTAGTTGATTATCTTGACTCAAAATCAGAAATGACCAAAATACCCATAGGGGCCTGTTCTAAGTCTCTATATACCCGGTATAATTGTACTTTACCAAAAATTATGATTCGGGCTATTTTTACAAAATTTCCACGTGTAGAATCCTCTTTTTACCTTAGATTTCACAAATTCACACTCAAATGGCCGAAATGCCCTTGGCAGCCATAAAGTTAGGGTTTTACGGGCAAATTATTATTTCACACCCTAAAGCCTTTATACTTCACATTTCACATGTTCCTTACAAAATCTTTCATTCTAAACACAATGGAATCATCAAATCAATGAAATTTTAGCTCACCCAGAAATAGCCCCTGGACAAAATTCATGAAAATTAAGGGAAAATGGGATTTCATGCTTTCAATCAATTATACACCTTCTTTTCATCTTAAATCACCTTTTAAACCATTTAATTATTCTTCCCACATGCTTGATCAAAATTGGGTGGAACCTCCCCTTAGGGTTTATGCTTCCCAAATCTCAAATCCAAGACAACCAAGCCAATAATCCAATCACAACATCAACAACAACCTTAAATCAACATATAAAACCAAGTTTCATGCTTACCTCTTCTTTCACCAAATTTTCACTGCTCCTCCCTCTCCATGCTCTTCTTGATTTTCTTCTTGCTTTGCATGATTTCAATAGGGATATGAAAATAAGAAAAGGTTTTTAAGAGATTGAAGACAAGAACACACGAATTTTGCTTACAACTTCCCTTGATTTGCTTCTTTATATCTTGTTCTTTCTCCTTGCTCTTGCCTTCTTCCAACTTGTTCTCTCTGTCTTCTTTCCCTTGTTGGCTGAGAATATGGCCTCATGAGAGTGCAATATGGCTTCTTAAAGAAGCTCCCTCCACCTCCTCAAAATAATATTTTTTATTATAATTTTTGCAAATGTCATCGTATAAATAATATTTAAATATTTTTTACCACTTGGCCAAGAATGCTTCCACATTGCATCGTATAAATAATATTTAAATATTGTCTTACTTCTTTCCTTTAGTTTTTTGCCAGAATTTTACACAAAGAATTTGGGCCCAAATTGTGCTCTTACCTTTTTCAATTTGGGTTATAAGAATAGGGCTTTAAGGGAACAAAATTGCACCTTTGTGTCCAAACTTTTTACCAAGTTGTATGTAACTAATAATTGCAATTTTTTGCCATTGTAAGTATGTCAAAATTCAATATTTATTCTATTTAATGTCACTAATATACAAGGAACTTTTGTGAATAAAATTTGGGATGTTACAGCTCTCCCCCATAGAATTAATTATCCTCAGGGAATCACATCTTAATATTCAGTTTATCCCTATCTTATGAATCAAAAATCATCTGATAGGCATTTGACACATTTAGCCTCTTAAGCACTCATACATTCAGCCTATTTAATACTTATGGGACACACAGCCCATTACAGCAACCATTGATCATTAGGTCTTACTGCCTATCTGACAAGCTTTCGGATCATTCAAGTCATTTAGCATTCATGAGTCACATAACTCGTTACAACACAGAGTGCTTATCAGGTCTTACTACCTAAGGACACTGCCTCATGTAAACATACATATCGGGTCTTACTGCCTAAGGTCCTAAAAATGTTGAGTGCCGATGGCTCCACACTATAGGTTTCCTATCAAGTACTGCCCATAAGTAGCCCTTTCAGGTGGATAACAAAAGGTACCTCAGTCGCAAGGTTTACACCCAACCAGTACTATCTTACCTGACTTCCTGGTCATGTTGGGGTAAGAACTACAACTTTGTCCACACTCTCATCGAGTAAGAACCCCCGATCATAAGGTTGATTAACATGCTCTGATTGTATAGTAATCTGCTGGCCTAAGGAAATGCTGGTTCAACAGGTCTTATAGCCTCAGGACACACAGTCCAACATCCACATTGAATGCTTTTTGGGACTTACAACCTAAGGACATATATTCTACTGGTTACTACATCTTGAGTAGGGTATTTCATTTTAGGAGGCTTCAGCTGTTGAGAGGCATTCGCCACCATTATGCCATGCTACACAAGTGCTCATCCCAATCTCTGCTTACATATTTATTTCACTACAGACCATACATATTGTAATATTGAAAACCACATAGGTCATATCATTGTAGACTACATAGGTCATATCATTACATACCACACAGATTATATCACTGTAGACAACACAGGTCATATCATTTAATACCATACAGGTTGTATCACTATATACCACATAAGTTGTATCACTGCAGACCACACAAATCATATCAGGATCTGGGATGATGAACACTGGTGTGAATGTTAACCTCTCCTGCAGCTCTTAGAAGTTACACATAAATTCACCATCCTACTTAGATGATTTATTCTCTCATAAGAGCTTTAACAATGTCAAGATGATTCGAAAGGGGTTCAATAGGAACTTCCTATAAGACCTGACTAAACCAAGAAAAATATATACCATTGTGGCTGTTCTTGTCCTCTTTCAACTCAATATTGATTCCACTTTACTACGTTCTGCTGGATCTCATTTTGTGAGTTAACATGTCTTAGCACTACTCATAGGTGCTTCTCCTGATTTTTTATACTCCTCGAGTACATCAGAATATCGATACTAAGTCTATCACAAGTTGGTCTGAATGCAATCAACAATTCTATTCAAGTAATCCCCTTATATTTTCCAATTCTATGATTGGTCACTAAGTAGATTAGTTAGATAGAAGAAGCGATTATATGTTCCACCACAAATAGAATTAAAGTGGTAAATCATGGAGGAGGCTCACAAGAGTAGATATACAGTACATCCAGGAGCCATTAAAATGTACCATGACTTAAAGTCTACATATTAGTGGACAGGCATAGAGAGAAATGTGAAAAGGTTCATTGCTCGTTGTCTTTCATGCAAAAGAGTGAAGATTAAGCATCAGTGACCATCAGGACTTCTTCATAATCTTGAGATTTCTGAGAAGAAATGGGCAAGTATCCTGATGGATTTTGTGATAGGGTTGCCTAAGATCAAAAATCATGATGCTATATGTGTAATTGTTGATTGATTCACAAAACCACCTATTTACTACCAATTAGCATCCATTATTCTCTCGATAGGCTTGTAAAGATTTATATCAAAGAGATTGTGAGATTACACGGTACACCAAAGAGCATCATATCAGATAAAGACCCTCGCTTTACTTCCAATTTCTAGAAAGCATTGCTTGTGGCTTTGGGCACTAAACTCAGGTTCAGCACAACATATTATCTGCGAATAGATGGCCAGATGGAATGAACCATTCAGATCTAGAGGATATGCTGAGGGCATATGTGTTAGATTTTGAAGGTAGTTGGAATCAATTCCTTCCACTTGCTGAGTTTGCCTACAATAACAGCTATCATTCAAGCATACAAATGGCTCCCTTTGAGGCAATGTACAGAAGGAAGTGTCAATCTCCTTGTGCTGGACAGAGTTATCTGAGAGACGTTTGTTTGGGCTAGATATTTTTGATCAAGCAACAAAACAAATCAAGTTGATTAAACAGAGATTATTAGCTACCCAGAGTAGAAAAAAACGTTATCTTGCAAGAGAAGGAAACCTCTATACTTTGAGGTTGGTGACCATGTGTTTATAAAGGTTTCGTCTATTATAGGGATTATTAGTAGGGCCTTGAAAGTAAAGAAGCTGAGCCCCAGGTATGTTGGTTCATTTGAGATCTTGTCAAAGATTGGGCCCAGTAGCGTACCAAATCACTTTACCCCTAAATTTGAGCAGATTGTATGCTGCTTTCCATGTCTCACAATTAAAGAAACATAAACCCGATCCCAAACATGTAATTGAATATGAAGATTTGGATGTGTGGGATGATTTGACGTTTGAAGTTGAACCTAACCGAATTATTGATCGGTAGGAGAAATAGCTGGAAGACATACGCAAGCGGTGCCTAGAATTTATGAATTAATATGTGTAACCAAATTTGAGGACAAAATTTTGTTAAGGGGGAGAGAGCTATAATATCCCAAAATTTAGAAGCCAAAGATCCAATGTATATTTATTTAACAAATAGAATAACAGGTGAATTTTGGAGAATTTGACTATGCTGCCAGTGAAAATTTCCTGTTAGGTAGTGAGTTTGTCATGTGGTTTTGGATGATAAAATGATGTCCAAAAATTGTGAAATTTTACAGGCTAAAAATAGACATTCTAAGCTTTAATTTGATAGGTCAAATGCATCATTTGAAGCTGTGAACTAAGAGTTATAAATTTCTGAATTTTACCCAGTGAAACTGGTTACTTTATGGGTTAGCGTCTAAATATTTAAATTCTGGGAATGTTGAGCTTTTAGTTGGCTAAAGGCTATATTTTTCCTTAAAACTAGACTCAATAAGGGTTAAGTAGCCTTTCAAAGAACCTCAATTGGATATTAACAAATAAAGATATAAATTCACAAAATTGGGTGAAAATATTGTCAGTTTTGGGCGAAAATCACAAAATGTATGGGCAAAATGCTAATTTGCCATATTAAGCAAAAGAAAATTTATTTTCTCTAGAAATTACCCTCAATTTCATCTAAAGTGAGCTGAATAAGGAGGAAAAATTATTTTTAGATATTTATCATCAATTTTTGGATAATGGTCAAAATAAAAAGTGAAGTGGTCAAAGATTTGAGTTAATGAAAAGTTGTGTGGAGGAGGTTAATAGCTGAAATGGATCATCATAATTCTCCCTACCTACAAGCAATTTTGGCCAAGCAATCACAAAAGAAAAAAAGAAGATAATGATGGTTTGATGAATTGGCCGTGTGATATAAAAAAACAATAGAATAAGGCATATGATAAAACCTATTCTCTTTCCTTCAATCCCCATTTTCGGCTAAACAAAGAGGAATAGAGGGAGAGAGAGCTTACACAATATAGCAAGAACAAAAACAAGAAGCTAGGGTTCAATTCAATCTAAGGTATGGAGATGATTTTCTTGTAAATTTGCTTGCTAAATGTAATACCCTTATCTTATTTTCACCTTTTTCAGAGTATTTATAAAAAACGATACGCAGTTCAGGGGGCAACACAATAATAGCATAAATATACTGATAATATGTACATGAATATAGAAATTTCCCATAGGGATTCATACAGGATAATTACAATCAATGTAGCCATACAAGGCTACTTGGGTGTTTAAAACCGTCCCAATGAAACTGAGACATCTTCCCATCTTTATTCCACCACTGCAATCCTCTCATGTAGTCCTTTTCTCTGATCTTTATGTACCTTCTGTATTTATATGTCTAAATTATTGGTAGGGAAGGGTGAGATTTGAGATAATCTCAGTAGGAAATAGATACCATAATGCATCTATGATAGATATTATGTGTATGACATGTTAGTTTTAACTAGATGTATGCCCCACAATGACATTTTTGCATGCTCAATATTTCTTGCAACAAACCTATGGCTACAGCGAAAACAAAAACAGAGCTTCATTTATTCAAATATGCTATACACAATCAAGGCAAGCAATCACATACATCACTACATAAGCAGAGATATCAAATACATGCAAGTAAGGAGGTTCCCTACCTCTAGTCTCTGAGTCCTTCTCTTGTACCTTTCTACCAGTCCAACAATCTATGTCTGGCTCGGGCTACTGTCTGATCCTAAATTTCCAAATGTACAAGAATTACGTTACAACGCATTCATGTACTACTTTAGACACTTCTATAATGTTTCTAGTGGTTATATGAGTCTGTAGTGAAAATTTACCAAAATACCTCTGGGGATTCAGCTTGGCCCCGTGTACCCAGTTCAACCGTACTTTTCTTGAATTTTTGACACATTTTTTCCCAAGGAATTCATTTCTAGTGTTAGAATTACCAAATTCATTATCAACAGATAGAAATTCCCTTAGTAGCCCCCAATTTAGGGTTTCAGGGGCGTTTTGGTCATTATGCTTTTTAGGGCTTTTCTGGAAAAGTGTTCAACTGTAACCCCTACATGATTTTCCCTCCTGAGCACAATGGAATCATCAAAACATAAAAAATACAACTCTAAGCCCCTGACCTAAAGTTGGCCGAATCCCAAGATTCTCTAGGAAAAATTGGGGATTTTGAATTCTGACTCCGCAGACTTGATCCTTTCTACTTCATCTACTTTATTAACTATTTAATTATATTCCTAACACGATTTAGACACAATTTGGATAGCATAATGCCTAGGATTCAACGTTTCCCAAATTTTACAACCACAGTAGATTAAATAGAAATTCACCGATTAAATCAATCACAACAGTCAGAATAACCAAAGATTGAAGCTTATGAAGTTACATTTAGCTCCTTCTTGTTGTTCTCTTGATGGCTGAAACCCTAGCCTCTCAAACTTCAAAATTTTTGCTTCAACAACCTTGAATCACATAGAGGAGAAGCTTTGGAGAAGGGTTACACATGTTAGGAGCTAATTTACCAAAGAAATTACTTACCTTTGCAAGTTTTCTCCTTACTTCTCTCTAGATATCAAGCATGCTCTCTCTCTCTCTCTCTCTCTTTGGACACTCAAAACTGATGGAAATGAAGGGAAAGAGGAAGAGAAATAGCTTTTGTGATTATCCCTTAATTTCTTTAATTATTTAAATTCTGAAATCCCCATTTTCAGATTTATTGGGAATTCTAGTAGATTTTATGTTCAAACTTTGAAAAATCATGACTAAATTTGTAAACATCATATTAGATTGATTCTAAAGGTTATATGACCCTTATTGAGTCTAGTTTCAAGGAAAAATATAGCCCTTTGACAATTTGAAGCAGAAAATTCCCAGAATTAAATTCTTTGAATGCTATTCCAGAAAATCAATATTTTTTCTCGGCTAATTTCAAAAATTCATAACTCTTTGCATACAGCTCTAAAAATTACTTATTACATATCAAATTAATGCTTCAGATGACTACTCTCACTTTGTAAAATTTCAAAATTTTTGCACTTAATTTTGGTCTTCCAAAATCACATGACAAACTTACTGCCTTACCGGAAATCTCATTGGTAGCATAATCACATTCTCCAAAATTCACCATTTTATTTTACTGACTATTTCCAATAATTACAATACATTTTGGGGAATAAATTTGGGGTGTTACAGTTCTCCCCTACTTAAATAAATTTGGCCTCAAAATTTGCTACAATGTATAATATCATCTATACCTTCGAAATCCCTTTTTATCACTTAATCTATCTCTTTCATGTGTAGGCTCGTCAAGCATGTAACACAATTATATTGTAATGTCATATTACAATAACACTATATTCAGTTCAGTCAGAGATGTATTACATACCTCAGTCCTCTAACTGGGTGGTGTACCCTTATGGTATGTAATTCAGTAATTCAGTGTATCTTTATGGACTATAACTCAGTGTACCTTTACAACACTATAATTCAATAATTCAGTGTACCTTTACGGCACTATAATTCAGTAATTCAGTTCGTTCAGAAATGTTCAGAGCCAACCACTATTCCAACACCTACTTTTTCCATACCTCAGCTGGGCTCGAGACCACCAACTAGGCATATCGGTGTACCCGTAGCCACTATGTTCAGTCATGTTTAGTGTACCCGTAGGCATTATGTTTAGTGTACCCGTAAGCACTATGTTCGATCATATTCAATGTAACCTTAGGCACTATAATTCGGTTAGGTGTAAAATCCTACATGCTAATATATGGTAGTGGACCTATGTGTCCAGAGGCCTTATGACCTAGTGGACCAGGGTATTCTTAAGCTGGAAGATGTATTCAGAATTGTATTAGGCTAGTGATGATCTGTGGAATTGAGGAACAAGAATCTCATGGATACAAATCCTTGTAGAGAGGGATTATGAAAGGTTGCTAGCAGCTAAGTCTAGTATTGAGAAAGATTATGTTCATAAAATATTCCCTTAACGGATTGATCGGGGTAATAGCTCTCTGATGAAATGAGCAACATAATTGATCTTCCTGCTAACTTAAGGCTATATTAGGAGTCGATTGGTGGATGGCAAATGATGTGATAAAAGGTATGAGTATAAGGGTTACTAAGTAAATCGTAACCCAGGAATCAACCACAAAAATTTGAAATGGCCCAGAAATCAACAGTGGATTTATTTTATTATCATTGCAAGGTTTGGAAACTATTCTGGGTAGTGACTAATTGATAGCAAATAATATGTTACTATATTATGGAAACAAAAGACACAAGTCAATATAGAAATCAGCCTTAATTTTCTTTTAGCAACTGAGGTTGAGAAATGGTTGTATAAAGGTTAGCAGGGGTACATGGTAGTCTTGATGGATGATATACTGGTCTATTCATAAAGTAGATCATAACGTGAACAGCATTTGAGAATTATGTTAAGTATACTAAAATCTAAGCAACTCTATGTCAAGTTGAGCAAGGAGCCTCGGGGGGTATCTTTGCAAGAGGGAAGCAGTCTCAAATTGAAAAAGGCCAGAGACTATTTCTGAAATATGTAGTTTTTTATGTCTTACCGAATATTACTAAAAATTCATACCGAATTCCTTCAGAATAGCTTTGTCTTTTACAAAGTTAAACTGATAAAGAAAACTCAATATTATCTATGGGATCATAATTATGAGAAAAGCTAAACTTAACTAAAACTGACATTGAGACTAAAATTATAGAGCACTATACTAATAATCCCAGATCCACTGTGGACCTTCGTTGTCCTTACTAATACTGGTAGGTATGGATTAGGAAGTTTTTTAATGTGGCATGGCCATGTATTGGCTTATGCAACTAGAGAATGAAAGCCTCACCAAAATCTAATTATTATCCCATACATGATCTTGAGTTAGCAGCAATTATACTAGTACTGAAAATTAGAGATGCTATCTCTATGGTGTGACCATAGAATTGTACTGTGACTATAAGAAATAGTTATATGATTAAAAAGAATGAATGAGAAAAATCACTGATGGATGGAGCTGCTTAAATATTACAATCTAGATATAAAATATCACCCAGGAAAGGCTAATGTCGTTTCTAACAAATTGAGATGTAAACAGTACAGGTGGCCTCTATGATGATTCGTGAGTAGAAACTGATCAAGAATTTCAGAGGTCTAAGTTTGTCTAAATAGTTTTTGATAAGTGGTAATGATGTTGTGAAATATGTGTAGCAATTTTCGGAGACGAAATTTATTTAAGAGGGAGAGAACTATAACGCCCCAAATTTTATTCACCAATATGCCTTGTAATTATTTGTGTCATTTAATGTTATGGAATGGTGAATATTGACCTACCTTGAATAGCCTCGGGCTATAAATTCTAGATCATAGGAATTAAACACTAAGAATTGGAATGTGAATAGTGCTACCAATGTTATTTCCGACAAGGCAGTGATATTGTCATGTGATTGGGATGACCAAATGATGTTCAAAAGATGTGAAATTTTTTAAAATGAAAGTAGACACTCTAAAATTTAATTTGATAGGTCACATAGATCATTTGAAGATGTATACAAAGAGTTATGAATTTTTGAAGATTACCTAGTGAAACTGGCTACTTTCAGGAAAAGTGTCAAAAGATTGAACTTTTGAAAATTTCCAGCTTCCAATTGGCTAAAGGCTATATTTTTTCTTAAAACTAGACTCAATAAGGGTTTCAAAGCCTTTGGGATCACTACAATTGAAGTACTAAAAATAAAGTTGTGAATTTTCAAAGTTGGGTGAAAATGCTGTCAGTTTTGGGCGAAAATCACAAAATGTATGGACAAAATGGTAATTTGCCATATTAAGCCAAAGAAAATTATTTTCTTTAGTACACACACTCATTTTCGTCCAAATAGCCTGGAAATGAAGGGAAAATATTTATTGTGATAAGTATGCCCAAATAAAAAAAGATAAAGCAAGTTTTAGCCAAGTAAATGTAGTGGAAAAGTCAAAAATTGTAGGCAAATACCTATAATTAAACTTATTATTTGAGGAGGAAAAATTGAGATACTTTAAGAAGCAATTCTTAGCTCCTTCAAGAGCTATATTCGGTCACATTGAAAAGAGAAAGAGAAAAGCATATTCAACCAAACAAAAAGATGAAGTCTTGGTCAATTTTCTCATGCTACTTAACACACTAGTACATAAAACGGCTTTTAGACTGGAACATTTAAATCGGTTATATCGGATAAGGTTTTAAAAATATGACTGGTGGCATTTTTATAATTATAATAAACTTTTAAGACCAGTTACTTTGAAATAAAGTCTTAAAAATACCTTTTAGACCGGTTCCAAGAATAACCGGTCTTAAAATATATACAATTAAAAAAATAAATATATGTAATATATTTTCTAGATCAGTTCTAAATATAACCAGTCTAGAAAATATTATCTAAATTAAATGCAATTAAAAAAATGAAATGTTTATTATTTTTAAGACCAGTTGTAAATAAAAACCGGTCTCAAATACTAAAACTTAAAAACCGGTTATTAATAAGAACTTGTCTTAAAAAGTTTTATTTTTTTAAGACCGGTTATTTATTAAAACCCGGTCTAAAATATTAATTTTAAGACCGGTTTTGTATAACAACCGACCTTAAAACTGACTTAAATTTCAACCCGCACCTAATTTCAACTCTGAAATCTAATACTCAAGAACATCATGCAAACCCCTCCCTCTGTTCGCAGTAGCTCCTTCTTTCCGCTTCTGTCCTCCGTCCTGAACCTTTACCACGGTCAACACAGATTTACGGTTGAATACATTACTATAAGGCTATCATCGTTTGTTCCCTCCAATTGGTTTCTTTCTCAACCTTATTTGTATTGTCAGGTCTATGTTTCTATTGTCAGGCCTTCAATTAAATTTGTGGTTTCATTTTTGGCTATTTTATTGAAATTGTGAAATGACTTGGCCTCCATTTTCTTTGTTCAATTCTTGTAGCAAGTCATCAACCCACTTTTCGAGAAGCGTCCAAAGCAATTCAGGATCAGAGGTGCATTGCCTCCTAAGAAAGACCTTACTCGATTCATAAAGTAACCAAACACTGTTCAAATCAAGAGGAAGAAGATGTATGGAAAACTAACTGAAGCTCAGGATTTGTGATTTTTAAATCCTGACTCTGGTTTTTCTTTTATTATATCATTTAAAGTAAAAGCCTAATTGGGACTTTCAAATTATAAGATATTTCTTTCTTCTTGTTGACTCATCTGAAGGTTATAAATTAGTAGGAAAATTCATCTCGTTATATATATTAAATGATAGTAACTTTATTGGCATCTTTCTTCTGTGGACCTGGGTGTATTTTGCTGCCATTAATTATTCTGAAGAGTTTTACTATATGCATGTGTCTGAGGTTAATGTCCTTATGTTGTTACTGAGAGGATACAATAATTGGAAAAAAATTGATGTCATATAACCTTCTGAAGCGAAGTTCAATCTCTGTAATGGTTACTAGATAATTTCAAATTTCCTCAACAAGTTCTTCTGAAAGAAGGAAAAGGAACTAAAAGTAATCAATGTGTTCCTCAAAAGTGTGCTTCTTAATAGAGGATTATAGTAGTATACTTCTGCCTTTAATTTTGTTAATTTCATTCTTTCTATAATTTGGTTTTTCCCTATTTTTCACTTTCCCATAAGCTTATGATGAAATCTTCAGTCCTTCATCGGTTGATTTTAATTTATCTTAAACCATCACTATACTTAAATAGTGTTCTTAAAGTGAGGATAATGAGTCATCCTAGTGAGGGTACTCTGGATCCAATTAATGTTAATAAAAGTGAGCCTAGTAATGCTCTGAGCGAGGAACAAGTAAGCCACGTAACCAGTCCATACAAAGGGGTAGGTGAAGCACTGATTGAGAGACATTCTCCTCAATTAGAATAACGAGGAACATATTCTAATTGAGTTTGATAGATATTGGAAACCAATCAGACCTAATGCAAGATAGTACAAGAATTTTGTTGGCCTCCTAGCATGCAACAAGCCTAGCATCTTGATAGAGCAATGGAGAAATATGGATAAAAGTATGAAGCGATATATTTGGGAAACTTCCTGCTCACTTACAACATTCCTGAGAGTGAAATCTTGTATAACAAGACTGTTAGATCCCATATGCTTTGATGATAACAAAGATTGGACTAATGATATAAGAGGATATGATAACAAATGAATTTGAACAAAGTAAATAAATGGTAGACAAAGCATTACTTGAAGTAAGCACTAGAGTAATGAAGAAGATCTGAGAGGAAGAGCAAAGGAAAACCATCACTGATAGTAGTCTATGTTTACTTGAGTGGTCACTCGAGTAAGGAACATTGTTATTCGAGTGGGCACTCAAGTAATGTTGAAAGAAAATGTTTTCGGAGGCACTGCAAAAATTTGGAAGAAGTTCCTCGAGTAGCCACTTGAGTAATCTACAAAGTTATATAGACCATTACTTGAATAACCACTCGAGTAACACATGAGAAAAGGCATTACTCGAGTAGCCACTCGAGTAACCAGGTCAAAAATCTTCTAGTAGCTCTAGGCCAAGAAATGCAA
Organism: Inga leiocalycina; assembly: GCA_963242795.1. Lineage (NCBI taxonomy): Eukaryota > Viridiplantae > Streptophyta > Magnoliopsida > Fabales > Fabaceae > Inga > Inga leiocalycina. Next base: position 36,298,080 of record OY725332.1, read on the forward strand.
CACTTTACTCAAGTAGCCACTAAAGTAACCATATGAGGAAAAGGCATTACTCGAAGGAGCACTCCAATAATATGCGGACTTATTTGATCCATTACTCGAGGGATTACTCGAGCAATCAGGTAAACAAAGAACACGTACTCGGCCAAGAATTTGATGCAATTACTTGAGTGAGTAATCAAGTAATCTGCAAAGTTATTTGGAATTTACTCGAGGGGTTCCTCAAGTAAGGTTTGAGGAAACAACATGGCCACTCGAGTAATAGGCGTACTAGAGGAAGCGCTCGAGTAACTTGTGAAGAAAAGACATGGCCACTCGAGTAGCTACTCTAGTAATCAGTATTTCCAAGGTTTGTGATGTATCTTACTCCATGTCTTACCCGAGTAGTATCTTATGTAAAATGTTGAATTACTCACTACCATATTTTTTATAGGTTTACTCGAGCGACTACTTGAGTAACAAACATGATCACTTGAGTAGCCACTTGAGTAATGAAGTCCAGAAATCATTTTTTAATCAAATGATTATTAATTTATTATCTATATGATTAACTCTTCATTGCACTAGTATTCTAAGTACATTTGTAGAGAAACAATAAAGATATCATACCAGAAGTGAAAAGTCAAATAAAAGTCCGAATGTTCACCTACCGCTACCTACCGCAAATGGATAGTTTTCAAATTTGAAGAATGGTCAACCGTTACTGCGCTACTCTAACGGACATGTTTGAATTGCTTCTAATAGACACTACAAATCATCTATATATATAGAGCATTCAGAGAACAAAAAACAAGAATAGAGAACACACGAACATACACTGATTAACACATTCTTAGTGCTTTGTTTTCTTATACTCATTCATTATACTTCAGTGATATACATTTGCTCTGTGAGAGAGTTTTTCATTACAAACTCAATATTCATTATTGAGACAACTTAAGGTTGTAGAACCTTGAGTTTGGGGATTTAATTACAACATGTAAGGGGGAGTGAGTGTCTAGGTAAGGGAACTTGCTATGTACTGAGGTGCCAATAACCTACTGAATCTTGGAGAATATAGTGAAACTCTCAGAGACGCTCTGAGGACTGGACGTAGGTCAAAGTGGTTGTGGCCAAACCAGTATAATTCCTGGTGTACACTTCGGTGATATTTCTCTTTGCTTTCAACTACTTTAAATATTCTGTCAATTTTCTTATACGCAATGAAATTTATGGTATCACCCAATTCACTCCCTTATGGGTTAAACGCTTGCACTAACAAAGACAATAACGTATTGTGATGAACACTGGAGGAAGTTTAAGAAAAGTCTAGCCAACAATTACGTGCATATCGAGGTGGAAGAAGGTCGGCCTCATCCTAATCTGTGTGACAAGTATTCTTATATTGACGAACACCTTAGCAAGAATTTAGACGGCTTTGGACTACTCCAGAAGCATTAGTAAGTTGACTTATTTTGCATTTGATTTACTTAGGAATTGTGAATTGTCTTTATTGAATGTAACCTTGATTTTTATTTCTTATTCACAGGAAAAAAGGCAAAAGGCCCAAGAGAGTGGTAGAAAGAATGATTGCCCCCATACAATGTCTTGTAAGGGTTTTACAAAGGCCACAAAAGACTTGTTGGCAGCCAAACAGAAGAGATTAGAAGAAGTAGCTCAATCCGATCCTTCTGTTCTTCTTTCTCCACCATCTCTGATATGTAGCGACGAAAAGTGGTTATTCGCTCACGGAAAGAGAAGCGGGTTTTATACGAGTAAACAATCTCGTATAGTTGGTGAAAAAATTGTAAGTATTGTTGTTGTTATTAATTATTTAGTAATCAAATTTCATTACTAACGTTTGTCATCTGTGTCTTACAGGAGGAGCTTCAAAAAAAAACAAGCAGAGGGATCATTTAGATTAAATGGGAAGACTGACATCCTGACCGTAACTACAGGAAAACATGAGCATCCCGGCCGTGTCAGGGGGGTTGGAGGAGGGGTAGGCATAAGGGACTACTTTGGAGTAGCCCCCTGCCATTCCTCAAGTGGGGTGACTAGGTCAGAGATGGAGCATATGTTGGCTATTGAGAGGGCGGAAGCAAGGGCCGAGGCAGAAGCATCATTGATACATGATTTGAAGAAAGGTTTAGCAAGATGAAGGAGGAATGGATTATCATGGTGAGCACATAACAAGATACCAGTGCTCCCTAGGCATATTCCCTAAACGCTATACAGAGCACTAAAGGGAGTTGTATTAGTTAGTCATCAGAGGGTCCTGGAAAAGAAATTGGTGAGCCTTATGACTTATTTATGGAGGATCCTCTAAGATGATTAGTTGCATGGGGGAGCATGCACAACTTGGGATCAACTTTCCACTACTAAGAAATAAAGGATGATCAAGTCAGAGTGGCAGTTGAAGAGGTGATTGTTATAGATGCACCGCTCCTTATCCCCGTTGATGACTTCAAGATTGTGAGCGATGTCCTTAACTCTTTCATCTTGTGGCTAAAGAACCTTGTTTCTGATTGAGCTGAGGAATCCTCTCCACCTGCACCTCCATCCACTCAAGATGTTTTATAGCCTTTCATTAATTATCATGTAGCAAGTAATTCTGATGGCATATGATTCATCATTTCGAACAAGAGATTGACCTACTGAGTCAGTTGTTTGCAAGTCAGGGGTGTAATGCTATCTTAAGAATGATGATTAATGTCCATAGTAGTACCTTGACAACAGATTATGGTTTCAATTGTCTAGCTACTTTTAATGTAAGTATCTTCTCCAATTGGAAGTAAATATTTTACAAATTACATGGTTAAACTTTGATTTGCGTGCTTGCATTATTATAGGTACATGAATTATAGGTTGGTTTCCTCTGGCAAAACGGATTAATTTGGATTCCTATGCCCAGTTCAACTCAATGACAAAGGGACCACTACTGCTATCAGACACACATACTTATCGCAGAGGCTTAGTGAAACCCCAATTGAGTATCAGTTATCCTCTTAAGCTCCCTCTACCATAGCAAGCTAGGGAATGAATTGAAGAAGACCATGAACTCATAAGTTTTCTTGCATTATTAATTACCTTTCGTGTGCAAAATTTATGGAATTTGTGTGAAATAAGTAACCTTTATGATTTTAATGATATAGGAATATACGAACTTTCCTTCACGCTGCTTGTGGTAGGCATATTCGTGACCTAAAAGACTTTACATGGATCTTGCCAAAGGTTAGTTACATATTGTTTAGTTTCAAGAATGTATTCAATAATAAGCCATGCTTTAATTTTATACTTGTTTTAATGATATCATATTATTTTTCAAAACCGTAGGCAACCACCGGGGTCTAACTTGTATGGGTTGTATGTTCTAAGGCATATTTATAATATTATTACCTTAGGCAAGACCACATTTACTCAAGAGGTAAATGTATATATATTTCAAAAATTTTGTATTACTTTTATTCTCTTTTAAGTTAGCAAGTAAATGCTTTGCCTGGCTTTGGTGTTTGAGATGTTTGATCTTGCTGGCCCTTTCCAAAAGAAGATATTGATCACATTCGTAATTGTTGTGCTGAATTCATTTATGAACTTTTACAATAGTGAGTTCTTGTAAAACTATATATATTGAGGAATTAATCTTCCTTTGGCTTTTCTACAAAACTTGTTGGTTACATGAATTGACATGTTTGTTGTTTTTGTAATTATGTGAAACCATGCATTTATACATGTGAATCTGTTTGAGACATGTCATTGGCCTACATGTGTTTTAAAGAATTATGCATATATATATATATGATGGTTTTAAACAATACATTATATGAGGATGAAGGCGTATGTTATGTTACAAGTTCCCAATGAGAAGGTTAAAGAAAAAGGAATGGTAAGTGAAAGCAAACTGAACACCTTATGACACTCAATAAGTATGCCATTGGAAGTAGCAATTCTAGAATGTATTCTAGTTACTAACATAATCCAAAACAATTTAAGAAAATTATAATACTTTTAAGACCGGTTATATATAACCGGTCTAAAAAGTTATTTTAAGACCGATTTTCCATATAACCGGTCTTAAAATTTAAGTTTTAAGATCGGTTATATATATAACAGATCTTAAAAGTAAAACTTTTAAGACCAGTTATATGGAAAACAGGTCATAAAAATATTTTAGTATCACGTACATAAGAGGTCTTTTAAGATCGATGCTCATGACAACCAATCTTAAAAATGATTTATTTTAAGACCGATTATCAATACAACCGGTCTTAAAGTGTGACTTTTAAGACTGGTTCTTTAACCGGTCTTAAAAGTATCAAACTTTTTAGATTGGCTATATCAAGACCTGATCCAAAACTTGTCGAAAAGGTCAATTTTAACCGGTCTAAAATGCCATTTTTCCACTAGTAAATTTAATATCATTGTTTGAGGATATGGGAATTATGTTATTTTGAGAGATTATTTATCTCTTCTTGGACCATGGGTGGCGTATTTTGGGTTAAGAAGGGAGGAGGAAAAGTTGGTTTAAAGTCAATAGAACTATGACACAAAGTTAAGAAGGGATAAGGATGAATAAAACTTGTGACATAAGTTAACATATTTTAAAAAACAAAAGAGAGATGGATGAAGATATTTTAAAACACTTCATCTCTTTCTTTCCTTCTTTATTTCACACATAACACACCCAAGAAAGAGAGAGAAACTTTCATAGAAGAGCTTTGAAGAACTAGGGTTTCAAGAGAGAACAAGGAGCCAAAATCCAAGGTAAGACTTGTGATTTCAAGAGCTAGTGCCTTATAACTTGTGTAATTCCTCTTCTAATCTTTTCTCCTTCATGAAAATCATGCGTAGCAAGAGATATTTCAAGGGAAGAGAGAGAGATAGAGGACATTTTAGAGAGAGAAAGAGAAGGAATCAAAGGTAAATCATAAAAACTTGCCTAATATGTTGATTTATGTTTGTGGTTAGTGGTTTGGTTGGTTATTAGATTGGTTTTCATGACTTTGTGATTTTGGGAAGCTTAAATCCTAAGGGGAAGTGCTACCCAAATCTTGATTAATTATGTGTAAATGGTGTTTAAATTGTTAATCATGTGATTATAAGTGGAAAGAAAGTGGTTAAACAAGAGAAATCAAGAAAACACATATTCCCTCCTAAAAACCCTAACTTCCGTCCAAGTGCATAATAGGGGGAAGGAGGTAGAATTTTGTAATTTTGATGGTTCCATTGGATTTAGAAAGGAAAATTGTGTGGGGATATAGGTGTTCATGATTTTTGGAAACATGTATACAAAATTGGAAATTTTGAATTTGCAAGTGCATGTTGTTTGATTTGCCTCCAGTGAGGTAGTGTTGTTATGCAATAGATTTCGTGGGTCAAACCCAGTTCAAAATTATGATACTTTACAGGATTAAAGTAGAGATTAGAGCTTTAAATCGATAGGTGGTACAGAATTTGTGGACTTGTATACTAAGTAAGAGATATGGATTTTCAAAGTTGTGCCCTATTTCTAGAATCACTACTACAGGTTGAAGATACTACTACCCTTATAGACGTCCCTATTTTAAAAAGGGAGGTTAAGGGTGTGTTTGGTTTGAGGGGAGGGTAGGGGAGGGAGGGGAGGGGAGAAAGGGTAAATTACCTTTTTAGGTTGAAGGTATTTAAATTTTGGGCGAGAATCCAAATTTTAAAATAAATGAGAGGGTAAATTTTGGCCGGGAATCCAAAATTTAAAAAAATGAGAGGGTAAATTTTGAGTTTCTTTTGTCCAAAATTGTAATATACCTACCCTTCCCTCCCTCCCCTACCATCCCCTCAAACCAAAAACACCCTAAAAGGTTGAGGCGGTGGCATTTTCATAAATAAAGATGGGAAATGGGAACATTAGGCGTCCCAAATTCAAATTTAGGAAGCCTAAAGTAGATTTTAGACGTCTCAAATTTAAATTGGGATGCCTAAAGTTTCCCACGGGCGCCAAAAAGAGGGAATTAAAAAAATTTGACTTACTTTAGGCATCCCAAAAAATTATTGGGATGCCTAAAGCATCAGTTTAGGTGTCTTAAATGCATTTGGCACGCCTAAACATGGGAATTTAGGCATCCCAAAATGATTTGGGATGCCTAAAGTCCAGGTTTAGGTGTCCCAAAAATCATTTGGGACCCCTAAAGGAGTCCCTGAACGCACCTTTAGGCATCCCAAAAACCATTTGGGACGCCTAAAGGTCCCTGAACGCATGTCAATAAACAATTAAAAAGGGGCATCCACCACAAAAACCGTTAAATCGTACAACGGTGTTAAATTATACGAGAAGAAAACCTTAACGACATTAGTACAGATTTAATGGTTTTTGTGGTTGATGACCCTTTTTAATTGTTCATTGGTATTTTTGCCCCTTCTAAAAGATATTTGTGCCAGACGCTCCTCGGACAAAACTTCGTAGGTAAATTTACACCTTAACCCTTTATTTTTTAAAATAGATATTGAATAATAAGTATAATAGCTAGGAATAGTTTTTGAGCCATAAAAAATCTACTTCCTTATTAGTAATTCTCTTGTGGTATATGACGATATTAACAATGATTTAAAGGAACTTTTGTTTTTGGATTTTTGTATATTAGTATATATATAAGTTGGAATTTTCATATTTTATAAGTCGCAGTACCATTGCCACTTGGGCGGTTGTAATGCTACGTATCTAGTTATGACAACTTTGTGGATGGATATACAAGTATAGAAAAAAAATTTGGCAAATCGGAAGTCAAATTACAATAATTAAACATAGTAATTTTTTAACATCTTTAATATGGTTGGTTTTATTTTGTTAGATTAGATTAGTATGATTATTAATGTAGTTTCCTTAATATTAGTAGTATGATAATTATTAGTGTAGTGGAGAAAATCTTATTTTAAGATAAAGAGATTAATAAGATAAAGATATAAGATAAACATATTGATCATTAATAAACATATAATTGACTATTAAGAAATATACTTAATATATAGATTGAAATATATTATATTAATCCTTCTCTTCAAATTGTTATAAGTTCTTTATATCCTAGAATAGAAAAACAAATTCAATATTTGTTTGAAATTACATATTCTTTTCTATATTCATAGGAGAATTATGTTATATATAGTTAAGAATACATAATTAATAACTAAGATAGGGTTGCTTGAAATTTTGGGATGTCTTACTTTTAAGGGGAAATGTTGTAGACTTTTTTGTTGCAAAAAGTGAAAAAAGGCAATCCCTATCATATATCATTGACTATTGTACTAAACGTGTAAGTGTTATTGGGAATGGCTTAGGTAGTAACGAAATGGATCATAGTTGGATGAATGCTTTGAGAACTAGTGAAGAATATGAGAAAGGGGTGGATGAGTTTATTGAATTCGCTAGAACGAATGCTCCAGCAAAAAATGGAAAGTATTTTTGTCCTTGTGTGAATTGTTTAAATGAGAATCGATGGGATGTTGATGTTATAAATGATCACCTATTTTGTGATGGAATAAATCTATGATACACAAGGTGGATATGGCATGGTCAAGAAGTAACGGATTGTCCGTCGCACAAGAAGGAAGATGTGGATGTCATAGATGAAGATAGAATAGAGAAAATGATTCACAATGTTGAGGTAGAATCCTTTACGCAGTAGCAGGAGTATGACAGCCTACGGAGTGATGCAGAGACACTGTTGTACCCTAGGACTAAGTACACACGGTTGACAGGAACGTTGCATTTAATTAACTTAAAGGCAACTTGTGGGTGGACCGATAGTAGTTTCGCATTACTGCTTAAACTATTATGTGATATGTTTCCAGAGGATAATGTACTTCTAAATCGTATGTATGAGGCCAAGAAAATCCTGTCTACGATGGGTATGAAGTATAAAAAGATACATGCTTGCTCTAATGACTGCGTACTGTACAGAAATGAGTATGGAGTTCTTAGTGAGTGTCCTAAGTGTAAAACTGCATGATACAAAGTGAAAAAAGATGGTGGTTGTGGCGATATGACAACTAAAATGCAACCTTTAAAGGTTATGTGGTATCTTCCAATAATACCACGTTTTAAAATATCTGATAGGAAATATTTTCGGCACCCAGCTGACTCTCCACAATGGCAAAATATAGATGAAGTGTTCCCTTAATTTGGCAGTGAGCCGAGAATCCTTTAGGTTGGGCTTTGTACAGACTCCATCAATCCGTATGGAACTCTTACTAGCACATATAGTTCGTGGCCGGTTCTCCTTGTAATATACAACTTGCCTTCTTGGCTATATATGAAACACAAGTATATGATGCTTTCTATGATGATTTCTGGACCAAAACAGCTAGGGAACAATATTCATATCTACTTGGCACATTTGATTGAGGATTTGGAGAAGTTGTGGGAGGAAGGCGTAGATGTGTTTGATGCTTCTAAGAAGGAGTCTTTCAAGCTACATGCAATAATTTTCACTATGATAAAAGACTTCCCTGTGTACATAAACTTGTTAAGGTACAGCGTAAAGGATCATAAAGCATGCCTGATATGTGAAGCAGACACACACTTCCGTCAACTAAAGCATGGAAGAAAAATTGTCTACCTTGGCCACAGGAGGTTTCTTCATCGGTTCCACCCTTATCATAGGCTAAGAAAGCATTTTAACGGCTTAACAGAACATGAAATGGCTCCAAAGGTATTACCGGAGAGGAAGTTTACAGTCGAGTGGAACATATCAATGTCACTTTTGGTTAGAATCAGAGGACTGCGGGTGAGAAGAACATATAGAAGAAGAGATCCATTTTCTTTGATATTCCATATTGGTGTTCCATTGACATGAGACACAGTATTGATGTGATGCATGTGGAGAAGAACGTTTGTGATAGCCTTATCAGTACGCTTTTGCATATACCAAGGAAGACTAAAGATGGAATTAGTGCGATATTAAACCTTGTTGATATGGGAAAAAGAGAACAGTTACATCCATAACTAAGAGATGATGGTAGGAGGGTATACATGGAGCCAGCAACGTATACACTATCAAAAGCAGAGAAAAGAAGTTTGTGTGGGTGTTTGCATGAAATTAAGGTGCAGCAAGGGTATTCCTCGAATATGAGAAGATGTGTCTCAATGGACCATTTAAAGTTAGTGGGAATGAAGTCCCATGATTATCATGTGTTGATGCAACAACTATTACCAGTAGCTATTAGAGGCATAATGAAAGATGAAGTACGAATGACTGTAACAAGATTGTGCATTTTCTTCAATGCTATCTGTAACAAAGTCATTGACACTGAAAAGTTGGATGAACTGGAAAATGAGGGTTACATTATTTTGTCACAACTAGAGATGAATTTTCCTCCTTCATTTTTTGATATAATGGTGTATTTAATAGTTCATTTGGTAAGGGAGGTAAGGCTCTATGGTCCAGTTTACCTAAGGTGGATGTACCCTTCAAGCGATACATGAAGGTCTTAAAAGGGTATTCTAAAAATCCTTATCGACCAGAAGCCTCAATAGTAGAAAGATATGTAGTTGAGGAGACTGTAGAGTTTTGCAAAGATTATATGTCAGGGAAGAAGGAACAATCTCGGCATGAAGAGGGGAGAAGCAAGGGAACATGAAGATTGAAAGTGAAGAATGTTCCTCCTGAAGAGGTGTTGCAAGCCCACTTGTATATCCTGAATAATATGGAAGAAGTTCAACCTTACATTGATGAACACAGAAAGACTTTGAAGAACAAGAATCCAAGGAAGAATGACATGCAAATTGCTATTGAGCAAAATAAGACATTTATAGAGTGGTTCGAGGAAAAGGTTACGCACAAGACTGGTGTCTCTAAGACAATCGAGTGGCTAACTTGGGGGCCTTCGTTTCAGGTCATTACTTGGACCGGTTATGATATAAATGGCTTTTCTTTCTATACGAAAGAGTAAGATGACAGAAGTACCATGCAAAATAGTGGGATCATGATAGAAGCTGAAGCTATACACTTTTCCAGTTTGAGAGACAAAAACCCCCATATTAGCATCTATGGCCTATTATGGAGTTATAGAAGAAATATGGGAGATTACATATAACAAGTTCAAAGTTGCTTTATTCAAATGTAAGTGGGTTAGCAATAATGCTGTGGTAATAGATAAACAATTTGGATTTGTCTCAGTCAATCTTCAAAGAGTTGGCTATAGAGATGAGCCCTTCATTCTAGCAAGTCAGGCGAAACAAGTGTTTTATGTCACCGATCCTGCGAGCAAAAATATGTCCATTGTCCTTAAAAGTTAAAAATAGAAGTATGGTGATCTGACCTTCAACCTTGATGACACACCACCTTTCACAACAACTCCACCTCAAACAAATGAAGTAAAACTGGTAGATGATGACGAATATGGTGTAAGAAATGACCATAGTGAAGGAATATGGGAAACAATATAGAGTAAGACCTTAATTTATAAATGAGAACTGTGTGTTTTTTTTTTATTTTACTCCTTCTTAGTTTATTTTATTTTTATTGCAATTTATTTACATTTTTGACGATGCTTTTTTTGTTAACAGGAATATGGACAACTCTAGTGACAAAAATCAAAGTGTTGGGGATGATGAAAGGCGTAGAGATGACAAAAGCCTTAGCGATGATGAAATGCCTAGAGATGAACCCATTGCAAGAAGGAGGGTTAGAGGCTGTACAAAGATGGGAGCATTGGTTGCACGTCATGAACATCAACAAGAGATGCTGTATATAGACTTCGATGACAATTTGAAACCAGTTGGTCCTGAGGAAGACCATTTCATTAGCTACATAAGGTTTTTAGGTCGAACCAAAGTGCGCATTACCTACGATAATTAGATATTGGTTCCCCAAAAAACGAAAGACATGATTTGATAGCAACTTTTGGTATATAAGTGTCTATGAATCTAAGATAATTGTAGCTTTATTCCTATTGTTTCAAATATAATTATCTGAAGTTTTACCTTGTAGCAAACATACGATGTCCCAGACACCAGGGAGATGTACAGGCACTGGATGGATGAGGTTCGGATAAGATGGAAAGGTTTCAAGAACAAGCTAATAGCAAGGTACATTCGAGGGGCCCAGAGGGGTGAGGATTCATGTCAACATTATTCGTATTTGTCTCTGGAGGACTGGAGGTTGTTTGCGGTATCACCGGCAGATCCTGAGTTTTTGGTAAGATTTATGTCATCATAATATAGAGCTTTTAATTTTCATATACTTGATATCGTTGATTTATTTTTTGTTGTTTTTCATTCATATACATTAAGTGCAGCAAATGTATAGAGGCAAGCAAAAAATAAATATCAACATTACATGTCTCGTGGTGGATATCGGAAGCTTGAGAGGCAAATGATGCAAGAAAAGTTACAGAAAATAAAGGAAGCAGCGGAATCTAATCCTAGTGTTGTTATCCAGGCCCCGGCACCTCCTCCGCATCACAAAAAATGGAAAACAGGGAGGATTAAGGGTGGGAAGTACATAAATCCGGTTGTTGCTGAGGTTGCTGCGAGGATTGTAAGTAGTTACACCATAAGTACCTAAGTTTTTGCATATCGAGATTGGTTTCGATACATTTATGATAAACTGTATACTACAGGATGATATGAAAGATCATAGTAGCCAAGGTTCGTTCAATCCAAGTAGACGGATAGACATCTTGTCTACGGCTATTGGAAAGGCAGATGACCCTGGTCGTGTTCGAGGAAAGAATGGGGAGTTAGTGCCATAAGGTATTTTGGATGAGACTCACATTATTCGTCATAAGCTGAACCTAGTAAGGACCTTGTGGCCAAGATTCGAGAAGACCTCGAACGAGAGCTCTAGGCCAATCTTCACGACAAGCTCCGACAAGAGTTATTTCCAGAGCTTCAACTTGAAATGGCAAAGATGTTTGAAGTAGAAAGGGCAAGGGACGAGTATAGAACTCAGGAATCCCCAGCCTTCAATAACACCAAAGGAAGTTACAACCCTCTGGAGGAACCACTTGGTGACCCTTCTCCTACTCCAGCATCGGGAGACCCTTCCACCTTTATTTGGAGGATCCACTATTACGTGTTGTTGTCGATGCTCTCATTCACACACGTGCTACAACCCACCACCATCGGCAAATTCTGTAGGATTCTCGTAGGGTGAATGTGATGAGTGTTAGAAAGGGGGAAGAAGGTACAGCCATCCCTGTTCTTGATCTAGAGGTTCGCACATTAGGTTAAGCGATAGGATCTTTCATCCTTTGGCCTCAAAATCTTATTGGTTCAGAGGCAACACCTCTAATGGTAGGCATTACCTTACTATTACTGAAAATCTATTGGCATCCTAATAACAATTTGTTTTTTGATGTTCTAAAAGGATGATGAAGATGCGAGGAAATGGCCCTACTTAGCACGGCTGCAACAGATCTACAAAGGCATTAAACAGGTTGACTTGAAGATGCGTCAAGGGATTGTGGGCCTTACATTGGAGTATCCCTACATAATTGACAATACATATCTTAAGCAGATTATCAGGTTGGAGGAGATAGATGCAAGCTGGGTGAAATTTGCAATCCAGTAATTTTTTTTTCAATTTTCCCATAGAATTCTTTTAGTGGTTTTTTTATTTCATACATTCAATAATTCATTCCTTGTTTTAATTCTATTATAGCATCTTCCACGACCTCTGTATAAGCATGGAAAGATGTGATTGGTATGGATTCTTATGCCCTACGAATACGACAGGGGATACCAATACTGTGGCTCATAGGACTCACTATGTGGGTTACGCAATGGGAGAGACCAAACTTCGTTGTTATCTAGCACCCATTGTTCAACGGTTTGTATTTTCATTTTGTCAATTCAAGATGTTTAATAAATAATTGCCTTGTCATCTAACTTTATTTTAATCTATACATGTTGTTATAGTTACCACTGGAGTTTGTGTGTTATATGTCCTCGCCGCAAAGTAGTCTAAAAGGCTAGAAAAAGATACTAAATCTGTCTTCAACACGTAAGTTATTCTGTTTGTATTTTATTGACTCTTAAAAAAATGAATAGTTCTAATTTCTGTTAATTTTGATTTTCATGATAGTGCTTGTCAAACATATAGAGTCCTAGGCGAGTCACGTGAGGGTACAGTTGTTAAAAATCCAAAGTGATTTTATCCAATAGTAAGTAGTTTCGATTCTAATTGTTTCATTGACGATCATTTTAGACATACTTTTATTGATTTTAACAACCAATTGCATGCCTTTGATTTAAAGTGCCCTCGACAACTTGGCAACACTAAATGCGGATATTATGTTTTACTTTATATGTATAACATCACTCAAAGTGGAATTACTAGCGATTTTGAAAAGGTAATCGCTTCTTTATTCTCAAATGATAATATTTTTGGTGTTCTAATTGAAATGTTAATTAATTCATTTGCTTGATTCATTTCATCAAAGCTTATTTTCTAATTTTTAGATTTTTGATAATAAAGATGTCTACCTACGTGAAGACCTTAATTTGATTAGAGACCTTTTGACTGGAGATCTTCTTCAAAATATAGAGCAGTAAAATTTTTATTTATATCAATTTGTAGTTGTGTGATAACAGTGTTTTGACACTTTCTGGTTGTTATTGTACATATATATAGTAGTAGGTTGTATGAGTTGTTATTGTATGTATATGTAGTAAAGATTGTAGTACTGGATATCCTTACCATTTTGTAATGGATATTGTGGTTTATGAATCCATTTTCTATTCTGTTTTTGTAGTTTGAATTCACTGGGTAATGCAGAATGTAAATAATCATTTAAAAAAAATCAAACCTTTTAATGTCCTAAATCCAGAACAGGGGGCCTTTAGATGTCCCAAATTGAGATTTGGGACATCTAAAGTCCCCTCGGTGGAGGACTTTAGACGTCCCAAATTGAGAATTGGGACGTCTAAAGTCTTACCTTAGACGTCCCATTTTTTTAGGACGTCTTTTCTTAAAACATACTACGACCCCCACATATACGTCCCTCAGTTTTTAGACGTTAAAAGTGCCAAAATAGGGACATTAAAACCCCTTTTTGTAGTAGTAAATGTAATACAGAACAGCTTATGTTTGGCGAATTGTTGGGAATAATATGGTTTAGTAATCAAATTTGGCTATTTTTCCATGAAAGTACATTTAAAGAGCTTCATGTAGGCTTTGGAATCAGTCAAATTAGATTTTGCTAGAATTAATTATGCATTTCCAAATTTGACTGAAAAATCTGCCAAATTCTGGAAAACAGTGAAACTATACTGTGCAGAGTTGTACTATACAGAAATTGTGGAAACTATAATAGATAACCAACAAACTGTGATCAATGGCAGTAATAGTACAAGTAATAACTAGTTACTTACAAATTTGGGATTTTAGGATCCGACAATTGTGGTTGAGTCAAATCAAGATTGTTAGATGGTTAGGCAGGAAAGGGCTATTTTAGGTTGCAACTCTATCTTTAATACATTATGTCAATGTTTATATGCTTTGTGTATGCCATCTTCCGTAAAATGTATGATACACAGTGCCTATGGGTACACCAAATTACAGTGCCTAAGGGTACATTGAATCTAGTACCTTCAGGTACACTAAACTGATATTCCCAGTTAGTGGTCTTGAGCCCAACTAAGGTATGGAACTAGTAATAGTGGTTAGCTCTGAACATTTCCGACCAAACTGAATTATACCGACTGAACTAAATTATACCGTTTGAACTGAATTATGTGTTACTATAATATTACTGTATATGGTGCTTGGCATATTTATTATTGCATTTTCTATGATCGATTGTCTGTTACTACTGAGATTCTTTTGAATATCTAAAGTTTGCGGCAACAGTAAACGACTCTGAGGGCAAAATGGTATTTACCGATAATTGAAGGTTCTAGTCAAAATTGAGTGAAGATATTGGTTATTTGAAGACCTTTTATTATTTTAAGGTCTATAAGTAATATGTATGAACATGGTGGGTAAAACTGGTAATATAAACAAGTAATATTACTTCAATAATATCAGTATCTGTTATTCATGTGTTACCTACCGAACTGTGCTCAAGTATTTTGATTAATTCCAATGATAAGCGGTATGTAAAGAGGGGTCTTACATTTTGGTATCACACAGGTAATATAGCCCACATAGGCAACCGGTCAGGCCCATACAGGTGGCCACATAGGCCCTTGGCAGGAATTGTCCCCTCCTCTACACCATACATGTGCTTGGGGATTTATTCCAACCACACAGGAAGGAATACGCCTCCCTAAGGCATCGAACACAGTATCTGAGGGAAAGTAGTGCATTTGGTTATTGCTGTGTAGTTTTTTGTCTTCAAAGTCTTTCTTCCAGCGTGCAGTCCACCCCATCATACCGAATTGATCTTTGTTGTGTAGTTTTTGGTCTTGAAAGTTATTTTTCGAGTGATTGACATGTAATTTAATAAATTTTTTCCATTAATTAATTGAATTGATTGATCTATGCTATACAAATGCATTATAATATAAAATTTGTTGTGTACTTGTTCATTATGTAGTAGTTAAACTAGGTACTTGATGAGTGTAATGATTCCATGCTCTCATCATACACCTGCCCTTTCCAGGAAAAAAAATAGAAAAGAGAGAAAAAAGGTGTTGAAATATATGGATTGTAGTTGGATAAATCCTAAACGGGTAGGCATTTTTTTATGGTGTTGAAAAAGGTGTTGAATATGATGATGGGGTGAGGCATTTTTTAGACTTTGCTAGAAGAAATGATGATGATGATAGTGGGATGTTCTATTGCCCTTGTGTAGAATGTTTGAATGAGAAGTGCCTAACTGCTATAGATATATATACACATTTAATTTGTGAAGGATTTTGTAAGAGTTATATAGTATGGTTATGGCATGGTGAAGATTAGAAATGCCAAGTGCATCTCAATAGGGGGAGTGACCTTTGATGATAAAGGCACGGATTTGGATGATCGGATAGAGGATATTATTTGTGATGTAGGAGAAGCGGCTTTTGAGCATCACATGCATATGGTAATATGTGTAATGATGTTGAGAAGCTACTATACCTGGGGTGTAAATAACACCAATTGTTGAAAGTAGTATTGAAATTGGTAATCTTGAAAGCACGACATGGAAACACCTGAGGCCTTTAAGGACATGCTTCTATATGAAAATGTGTGGCCTTGTTGATACTATGATGCTAAGAAAATACTGTATCCACTAGGGATAAAGTATAAAAAGATCCATGCATGCCGTAATGATTGCATATTATATTGAACAAAGCATGAAGAGAAGCAGTAATATCCAATATATGAAACTCTGAGGTACAAATCAAATAAGGCCCTTACAAAAGTGTTGTGATATCTTCTAATCATACTAAGGTTCAAGCAATTGTTTGCTAATGAAATTGATGCCAAAAAATTGAGATGGCATGTGGATGAGAGGATTTCCGATGGAAAACTTTGACATATAGCTGATTCTTCTCAATAGAAGAAATTGATAAATTATTTCCTATCTTTGGTGAAGAACCTAGGAACCTTAGGCTTGGGCTTAGCATGGATGGCATGAATCCTTATGGTAGCCTAATCAGTATATATAGTTCATGGCCTATTCTGTTGGTTATTTACAACTTATCTCCTCTGTTATGCATGAGACGATATTACATCATGTTGTTTATGTTGATTTTAGGACCAAAACAACCTGGAAATGACATAGATGTTTACCTAAAACCCTTGATCGAAGAATTGAAAGAGTTGTGGATAAAGGTGTCGATGTTTTTTATGCGAACAAAAAGGACATTTTTAAAATGCAAGCCATGATCTTTTGTACGAGAAATGACTTCCCTGCATAAGGAAACTTGTTAGGATATAGTGTTAAAGGTCATAAAGCATGTCCAATTTGTGAAGAAGAAATATGTCACCATCAACTTCAAAATGGAAGAAAGATGGTTTACCTTGGCCATAGGAGATTTCTTAGACGGGGCCACCCATATCGTAGCTTTAAAAAAACCTTTTTTTGGTGGCCAAGAGTTTGAATCTACTCTGGAGGCATTGACTGAGGAGCAAGTTTATGAAAAGGTGAAAAATTTTAATGTTATCTTTGGTAAGACTACAAAGAGTAGAAATTAATATAACTATTGTATTAACCGGAGAGGAAGTTTACAGTCAATGGCGCAATATTGATGTAAGACACTATATTAATTTCATGCGTGTAGAGAAAAACATATATGATAGTATTGTTGGGACACTGCTCAACATACAAGGCAGTTCTAAGGATGGTGTAAAGGCAAAATTAGATTTGCAAGAAATGGGAATACGAGAAGACTTACACCCAAAGCCTTATGGTAAGAGAACTTTTTGTCTTCTAGCTTCTCATACTTTGTCTAAGGATGAGAAAAGAAGTTTTTGTGAGTGTTTACATGACATCAAAGTTTCCTTATCGTATTCTTCAAATTTTAAAAAGCTTGTGTTGATGAAAGACTTGAAATTAGTATTGCTAAAGTCTCATGATTGACATGTCTTAATGCAACAACTACTCCCAATAGCTATTTGAGGCATTGTCAAATATAATCTTTAACACATTTTGAATAGACTTTTTTCTTTAATGCTATTTATAGTAAATTCATTGAGACAGAAAGATTAGATGAATTGGAAAATGAAGGACATATGATCATGTGCCATCTTGAGAAGATTTTTTTGACATCATGGTACATCTAATGTTTCATCTAGTAAGGGAGATCAAGTTGTGTGACCCTATCTATTTACAATGGATGTACCCAATTGAAAATGTTCGAATTGGCAGGCACAGTGGAAGTTTAAAATTTCGCCAATCCCAATTGCGGATCTATCAATGGCATTTAAACCAAGTTAGAAAGATTCGTATCATTTTCAATTTAGGGTTTTCAATCCCTAGGAACAAACACCTCCGATCGGCTCCCTCTTCTGGTATCCACACAAATACGACCCTAACACTAACTGCATGCTAGTGCCTCCAATGTCTCCCGCCTTTCCAGGGTTTCCTTACGACTCCTCAGTTTCTCAACCAAGTATGAGTTGTTTCTGCTCTATCATTCTTGTAACCCATAAGGGCTATATTCGAATTTCAAAATTAACTTGATTAATTTTGAAATTAATTAACCCTTAATTATCTTGATGAGCTAATTAAATAAATTCAGTTTAAATTAAATCTGTTCATCAATTTTAATTTAACCTATTTATTTAATCAAAATAAAGAGCCAATATATTTAATTTATCTTAATAAATTAAATCTGAGATACTATATCTCTATCATGTTAGTTATTAAATTTAATTTATCTTAATAAAATTAAATTTAAAACTAACACAATATAATAATATCATATAATATATATACATACATACATATATATATATATATGTATTTAGAAAATACATATGCATATATATAATATTATTAATTTTCTTTTCACGAATTTTATATCATATAATATATATATATATAATTCATCCACCCTAGATTAAACATTATATTAATTGAATCTTAGACACATCTTAGATTCAATGAACCTAGACATTATAGCTAGTGTTGGACTATTCTTGTGTTGGGCTATTCTTGCGTACAACCTTGTAGACCTATACGAAGTTGGTAGTGGGCCAATAACTGTACTAACCTACAAGTCGCCAATAGCCTCTAGCAAGACATTACGACTACCCAATTCATATGAGGATCATTAACACAATGCAATCTATCGTATAACTATGAGGATTGTTAATCAATGAAAGATGCGTACCTTCTTCATGGTCCAAGCAACACACAAATATTATTGGGCATATCCCCGCGATATCAACAAGAAGAGAGCATCATAAATATTATTGGGGTAGGAGTGAAAGAAATAAAAAGAAAGAGGGATGACTGGTATAATCACATGAGACTAAAAATATTAACTAGAAAAAAAAGAAATGAAAAGAGAAAAAAAATAGAGAGGAAAGATATAAGGAGAAAAAGAAAGGAAAAGAAGAATAAGATAAGAGTATAGGCTTTCCTTGGGTTTTTAAGAAAAGGAAAATAGAAGAGAGAAGGAAAATGAAAAATAATAAGAAAATGAATTAATTCTCATCATATTGGATTCCTCCCTCTAGCCATTGGTGTTGAAGTATCACATATGTGGCAACAACCATAAGAGAATAGGCTTTCCTTGGGTATGAAGAAGAAGCAGATAAAAAGATGAATACAATCAATAATTCACTCTTACTTTTTGACACTTCTAACTGTTCATTGCCTCTTTTCACTCTCAATTTTCTTTTATCTTTGCTCCCCTAATTTTTTTGTGTGTCTTGCTTCAACTCTTGCTCACTTATTTATAGTCTTAAGGTAGGGTTTTCTTCATAAATGCTCATTCTTTTTTGAATTTTTATTTTTCTTTAAATTCTTTTTTGTATTTTGTGTTAACAAAACTACCTAACTTGGCACAATCACCATCAATGAGATATTTTTTTAAATTTTTGTTTTTTAATTTTCTTATATTTTCCCACAAGTAGTTTCCTAATTTAAACCTATCAACATAAATGAGAATTTTTTCATTTTCATTTTTTTTATTTATTCTCTTAAATTTTCCCTACAAGCAATTTCCTAATTTAAACCTATGAATGAGAGATATTTTTTTATTTTTTTATTTTCCCTTAATGAATGACAATATCAAATTTGCACTCCAATCATCATCAATAAGAGGACTTTTCTTTCTTTTTTTTTTAATTTTATTTTTTAATATTCCTTTAATGATGATTGCCAATTTAGACACCAATCATCATCAATGTGGGGATTTTCATTTTTTTATATTTTAAGTAGGGCTCAGACAAAATAGGGTGTTCACAGTTGCCCCTCTTTACTTATTTCGTAGCTGAGAAAAGTGAGATTTTTGTCTATAAAGCAAGTAAAGATAAAAACACGTATGTTGTCCGACCAAAAGAACAAGTTACCCCCTTGGAAGCAAAGAGGGTTTGGACAAAATATAGTGCCCATGCCCCTCTTTACTTGGTTCATGGGGGAGAAGAACGCCGGTGGAGCTAGATGATCACCTGGGGTGGAAGTGAAGTGCCTAGTTACATAGGACTTTGGTGGTGTTAAGATCGGTAAGAACAACAGAAGAATTTTAAAATTTTCGCCGATCCTAATCGAGGATTTATCAATGGCGTTAAAATGAGTTAGAAAGATTCATACCTTTTTGAATTCAGGATTTTCGATCTCTAGGAGCCAACACGTCAGGTCCACTCCCTCTACCGGTATCCACACGAATGCTCTCCAAC
This sequence comes from Inga leiocalycina, assembly GCA_963242795.1. Classification (NCBI taxonomy): domain Eukaryota; kingdom Viridiplantae; phylum Streptophyta; class Magnoliopsida; order Fabales; family Fabaceae; genus Inga; species Inga leiocalycina. The sequence goes on from OY725332.1 coordinate 36,318,311, forward strand.
ACAGACTATGTGCTAGCACCTCCAATGTCTCCTAGGATTTCCCTTGCGGCTCTAAATTCTCATCCGTGTATGAGTATATCTGCTCTATTAAGTTTATAACTTATGATGGCTATATCGAATTTCAAAATTAATCCTTATTAATTTATTAATTTTGAAATTAATTAAAAATTAATTATCTTGATGAGCTAATAAAATAAATTTAGTTTAAATTAAATCTATCCAATAGTTTTAATTTAACCTATTTATTTAATCCAAATAAAGAGCCATCAGATTTAATTTATCTTTATAAATTAAATCTGAGATACTATATCTCTATCATGTTATTTATTAAATCTAATTTATCTTAATAAAATTAAATTTAAAACTAACACAATATAATAATATCATAATATATATATACACATATATATAAAATATGTATTTCAAAAATACATATATATATATATAATATTATTATTAATGAATTTTACATTATATATATATATATATTAATATAAAATTCATCCACCCTAGATTAAACATTATCTCGTGTTGGGCCATTTTTGTGTGCGACCCTGTAGGCTCATACGAAGTTGGCAGTAGGCCAATAACTGTACTAACCCATAAGTTGCAAGTAGCCTCTAGCAAGGCATTACGACAACCTAATTCATACGATGATCGTTAACACGATGCAACCTGTCATAGAACCATGTCACGTCACTTTTGTCACACGATATATTGGTCAAGGATGAGGCAAGGATAATGTCATCCTCTTGATCCTGACCATTGCATTCTTGAATCCTGAGTAGTCTGAAATAGAAATGGAAACTCCTTTCCATCGTAGTATGGCCGTACATTTCTCAAACTCACTTATCAAGGGGCCCAGTAATATCTCTCTACTAATGTAAGGGACAAATTCCATCTTGATCATTCATATTCCTCTGCATGAAAAATTACCAAGCCCGATCGTAGCCATTATAATCACCCGGTCGAAAGTGACTTTTGACTAGTTCAAAGCTTAGCAACTCTCATGTAGGAATCCATGATGACCTCAGGTCAAAGGGCATTGTGACGTAGTTATACAAGAGAAAAGCTTATGACTTGATTCATGTAGCTTTCTCATAGTGGGTCGGTCTAGCACCTTGTACCCTTACAAGTGCCTAAGACTTTGATTTGTATCTCCATATCTTATCAAAGTCATACTGGTCTTGTTTCATCTTTGCTCCCGCATAAATGACCGACCATGGACATTTTAGGATAATATTTATGATTTATCCAAGCATACAATTATCACAGTTAACATGTAAATAATATGATAACAAAATGGAGAAATTTCATTAAATTAATAATGTTCAAAGTACAATAATTGGCCCTTAGGGCATAATTTCCAACATCCTCTTACTTGGCCTAGGTGCAATCACTAATTTTCCTAATTCCCATTGTCCTAACATTCAGTGGCTCTCTCACTATGCCCAGTAAAAGGTGCCTTTGTCATCTTTCCTAATAGCAAGATTTGCATGTATCATATGATTTAAAATCAAATGAGTTAAGAAATTTATCTTGATGGAGTTTGGAAATATATTTCTCATTTATATGGCCTAGAGGACAATGCCATAGGTAGGTCGGATTCAAATCATTTGATTTTATCCTTTTAGTAGTTATGTTATAGATATTCCCATTATTAGGATGTTTCAAATTTAATATATAATGACCAACATGTAAATCACCATCAGCTTAGAAAATATCATTATGAAAAATATAACATTTACCATACCTAGTAATGGAAGTATAACCTTCCTTATCCAAATAAGAAAGAGAAACAATGTTACTACTCAAAGCAGGAACATGATAGCAATTATTCAAAACTAACAAAAGCCTACTGGGCAGAACTAATTCATAAGTGCCTATGGCTAAAGCAGCAACTCTTGCTCTATTTCCAACTCGTAGGCCCACCTCGCCCTTCTTCAGCTTTCTACTGTCCTTTAGACCCTGCACATATGTACAAATGTAAGAACACATGCAGTATCTAATACCCATGTAGAGGAAGTAGAAAAATGAATGTCTCTAACATAAATACCTGAAGCGATAGCCCCGCTATCCTTCTTGTTCTTTTTCAGATCTTGGAGGTAGAGTTTGCAATTCCCCTTTCAATGACCGAGTTCATTGCAGAAGTAGCAGACTCCTTCCTTTAGAGGCTTTGCCTTCTTGGGTGCAAGCTTGGTTTTGGTCTTTTTTGACTCTTTCATCTTACTACCTAAGCTATTACCCTTCCATTTGCCCTGCCCTTTCATTTTCATACCCTTTACTTTCTAAACCATCAAAACAGTACTAGACTTTTTCTTAATGCTTTGCTCAACAGTTTTGAGCATCCCATACAGCTCAGAAATTGATTTCTCCATGTTGTTCATGTTGTAGTTCATGACAAACTGGTCATAACTCTTCGGGAGTGAGTTTAGGATTAAATCCATAGCTAACTCCTGGCTTATGGGAAATCCAAGCCTCTCAAGGTGATCAATATAGCCTTTCATCTTTAACACATGAGTACTAACTGATGCACCTTTAGCCATCTTGCAGGAATGTAAGGCCTTTATGGTCTTATACCTTTCTTGCCTTGCCTATTACTAGAACATTTCCTTGAGAAGGATAATCATCTCATGAGCCTCCATAAGTTTCAGGTCTCTTTGGAGTTTGAAACCATAGTGGCAAGCATCAGGCAACCTACATCTATAGAGTCATTCTTATGCTTCATGTAAGCATCTCTCTGAGCTCTTGGAGCATTGGCTACAGGCTCCTCAAGAATGGGCTGATCTAGGACATAAGCCTTTCTTTCCTACTTGAGAACAATTCTCAAGTTCCTGAACCAGTCAAGAAAGTTTGTCCCATTAAATTTGTCCTTCTCAAGGACCAATCGCAATGATAGTGTAGTAGTATTACTAGTCGACATGATACTACAATTAAAATATGCAAAGTTAGTTAGTAATCTCCCACTAAATTAGCAACCCTCAATATAATAATTAGTAGGATAAGATACATATTTGGTTTAAAATTAAGTCCGCTTTGGCAAGACAGTTAAATTCAAGTTATTTAGGCAGGTAACCTATTTACCAATTACATCACATGTAACTCTTAGATCTTATGGGATTCGATCATCATATAATCTGGCATGTTTAATCCCATCAATGCCTCTAGATTCAAAACCATTTTGTTAATCTCAATTAAGTCAAAATAATAATGAATACTATGAGTAGCACCATTACTCATGCTTGTCTTATCAAGATAACTCAAGTGCATCCACTTTGGTGGTTTCCACAATTGAGCGATCTAGGTTTTGACAAATATTCATTAATTTTCAGAGGGCTCAATTAATTAGTTTTTTTTATATGAATGCAATCGTGGTCGTATCTCATACAAATAATTACATATAAACGCAAAAGTATTCATACAATAATCTAATCAAAAGTATAATTTAAATGTGACACAACATGGCTTACCTAACCTAAAATCCTCCCAATCCAATGAGAGGACTTCTCTAAATAAGAAAAGAAATACATTAAGCGAAACCTCATTTAAACATTCAAGGGGAGTGAGATGAGAAGAGAATGTACATTGAGAGTGTTTAGAGGAAGGCACAACAAGCAGGCCCTATTTAAATATTACAACCCTTTTTAAAAATCCAAAGCCACGTTGTTCACAATACCCAAACAAGTATGAAGAATAAACCACAACAAGCACGAGTTCATACAATATGAAAAGCAATAAATGTAGTGATTAGGTTATGTCGCACTATGAACAGGTAGTCACGGTGGTCCCGCTGGTTCGATCAAATTTTTAAAATATTTGTTTTAGCCCAATTCTTAAGTTTTCGGCCCAGTTTCAAAAAATGGACCAGAACGCTTCTGATCTGAATTGTCTTCCCTATAGTTCTGGATCCCTACAATCCAAATAGAGATCCAAACTTAGACCCGGTTCTTCTCCAAGATTTCATATCCCTAAATTCGTTTAGAGATCTTAACGTGTCTATACGCCGTGATCTTCAACCAATTTGAAACCAAGAATGACGAGAATTCTAATTTCGAATCCATTCCAAAATAGAAATCATGACACAGTAACAAATCGCATAGGTTTGACTTTCTCAAAGCTGAAACATATTTCAATATCACATATAATTCACAATAGATCGTATACAATTCAACTTTCTTAAAACTAAAAATTAAATTAGATACATATTTGATCATCTTCTTATAAGCATACATATATAACACATGTATAAAACATAAACTCAATTTAAATGCATAATTGACCTGGCTCTGATACCACTATTAGGATTGGCAGGAACAGTGGAAGAATTTTAAAATTTTTGCCGATCCTAATCAAGGATCTTTCAACGGCATTTAAATCGAGTTAAAAAGATTCATACCTTTCTAAATTCAAGGTTTTCGATCTCTATGATCCAACACGTCAGGTCCGCTCCCTTTACCGATATCCGCACGAATGCTCTCTAACACAAACTACGTACTAGCGCCTCTAATATCTCCTAGGGTTTCCCCTGTGGCTCTAAATTCTCATCCGTGTATGAATATATCTGCTTTATCAAGTTTATAACCTATTTGGGCTATATTCGAATTTCAAAATTAATCTTTATTAATTTTGAAATTAACTAACAATTAATTATCTTGATGAGATAATTAAATAAATTTAGTTTAAATAAAATCTATCTAACATTTTTAATTTAACCTATTTATTTAATCCAAATAAAGAGCCATTAGATTTAATTTATCTTTATAAATTAAATATGAGATACTATATCTCTATCATGTTAGTTATTAAATCTAATTCATCATAATAAAATTAAATTTAAAACTAACACAATATAATAATATCATAATATATATACACATATATATAAAATATGTATTTCGAAAATACAGATATATATAATATTATTATTAACGAATTTTTCATCATATATATATAATTCATCCACCCTAGATTAAACATTATCTCGTGTTAGGCCATTCTTATGTGTGGCCCATAGGCCCATACAAAGTTGGCAGTAGGCCAATAACTGTACTAACCCACAAGTCACAAGCGGCCTCTAACAAGACATTACGACTACCTAATTTATATGAGGATCGTTAACAATATGCAACCTGTCATACAACCATGTCACGTCCCTTTTGTCACACGATATATCGGTCAAGGATGAGGCATGGATAATGTCATCCTCTTGATCCTGACAATTAGTTTCTCGAATCCTGAGTTGTCTAACATTAGAAACGGAAACTCTTTTCCATCGTAGCTTGGCCATACATTTCTCATACTCACTCATCAAGGGGCCCAGTAATATCTCTCTACTAATGTAAAGGACAAATTCCATCTTGATCATTCATATTCCTCTGCATGAAAAACCAACAAGCTCGATCGTAGCCTTTATCATCACCTGGTGAAAGTGACTTTTGACTAGTTCAAAGTTTAGCAACTCTCATGTAGGAATCCTTGATGACATTAGGTCAAAGGGCATTGTGACGTGGTTATACAAGAGAAAAGCTTATAACTTTATCCATGTAGCTTTCTTATAGTGGGTCGGTCCAGCACCTTGTACCCTTACAAGTATCTAAAACTTTGATTTGTATCTCAATATCTTATCAAAGCCATACTAGTCTTGTTTTATCTCTGTTCCCACATAAATGATTGACGAGGGACATTTTAGGATAATCTTTATGATTTATCCAAGGATACAATTATCACAGTTAACATGCAAATAATATGATAACAGAATGGAGAAATTTTATTAAATTAATAATGTTTAAAGTACAATGATTGGCTTTTAGGGGACAATTTCCAACAGGTGGGGTGTAAAAGAATTGTGCCAGCATTACTATGGTTTGAGAGTGCCTACTGATACAGGGCTTTGAAAGAATAGTGCCTGCCATTATAGGGCTTTAAAAGAATTATGCCAGCTATTATTGGGCTTAATGGATGCCTACTGATACTAGACTTTGGAAGCATTCCAGCCATTACTAGGCTTTAAAGGTGTATGCGGATACAGGGCTTTGAAAGAATAGTGCCTGCCATTACAGGGCTTTAAAAGAATTATGCCAAGCATTATTGGGATTTAAAAGAATTATGCCGGTTGTTAGGCTTTGAGAGTTCCTGCCGATACAGGAGTTCGAAAGAATAGTGCCTACCGTTGTAGGGCTTTAAATGAATTGTGCCAAGCGTTATTAGGCTTTAAAATAATTATGCCAGCCATTACTGGGCTTTGAGGGTGACTATGGGTATATGGCTTTAAAAGGTTGCCAGTCGTTACTGGGCTTAGAGGGTGCCTGATGGTATAGGGCTTTGAAAAGGTGACAGCTATTACTAGGCTTTGAGGATGTCTGCCGGTACAGGGCTTTGAAAGGGTGCCAACCGTTACTAGGCTTTGAAATGGTGCCAGCCGTTATTGGGCTTTAAGGGTGCCTGCTGATAGAGGGCTTTGAAAGGGTGCCAGACATTACTGGGCTTTCAAGGTGCCTGTTGGTACAGGGCTTTAAAAGGGTGCTAACCATTGCTGGGCTTTAAGGGTACCTATAAGTATAGGGCTTGAAAGGGTGTCAGCCATTATTGGGCTTTGAGGGTGCCTACAGGTATAAGGGTTTGAAAGGGTGCTAGCTGTTTATGGGCTTTGAGGGTGCCTGCCGGTACAGGGCTTTGAAAGGGTGTTAGTCGTTACTGAGCTTTGAGAGTGCCTGCCGGTACAGAGCTTTTAAAAAGGGATCCATGAACATGTGATGCCCCTTGGAGTAGTGCTTATCATAATGCCAATGAAGATGATGACATTGATAATAAAGATAATAGTGATAAGATGATGATGAAGTAATTATGATGATGTCATGAATAACGATGATGATATTCATGATGTGACACTAAGCGTGTGACGCCCCACATAATGAGATGATGATGATGAAGAAAATATTGATGAAGTGTTAATGAGGAATTCATAAATGGTGATGATAATGGTAGTAATGGTGTAACACTAATCACTTGGTGACCCAAACATGAAATAGGATAATAACACTAATGATTGTGATGGCTATGATTTTGATAATGGTGAAGATGATCATAAAGAAGGTGATGACACTGATAATGATGATGGTAGTGATGATGAAATCCTAATGAGGATGATAACAATGATGATAAAGAGGATGTTGATGGCCATAATAGTGAGGAGATTATGAAGAAGGTGATGACACTGATAATGGCGATGGTAGTGGTGGTGAAATGCTCATGTAAATGGTGATGGTGTTGTGACACTCATCATGTGGTGGCCAAGATATGCAGTAAGTTAATGATGATGATTGTGATGAAAAAATCCTAATTAGAATCATGATAATGATGATGACAATGAAAGGCTAATGAGGATGATGATGATAAGGAAATGATGAAATGAGGATGATAATAATAAAAATGATGGAGAGCTAATGAGGATGAGGATGAGGATGAGGATCAAGATGATAAGGAGATGAAGATGATAATGGAAATTATGAAATAATGATAATTAGCTACTTGACCAATGATGTTGCCCCCGTTTTGGCCTCAGTCCTACTCAAAACTTCTTCACTTGTTCATGTATGATGTCATTCTTGCTTAGGCCATTATAACTCATGTTGAGAAGCTTTTAGGTTTGCCCCAGTCTTAGCAAAAGGACATTTTGAGGCAATGCTTGGCATAATATTAATAAAAGCCTCTTTTATTGAAAAATTAATTCCAAAAATTTCCCCTAAATTGTAAAATGGCATGCAATACATGTTAAGTAGGGTGAAGGTATGATTGATGCAAAGCGTAAGCAAGAAAGGTTTGCCCAATTTGACAAAATATTACAATTTTTCTTTGGGGTATAACTTAGTGCTAGCTTTAGATAAATGAAGGGACTTTTAAGCAAATAAACCAAATTTTGAATATTCACCTTTTTCATTGGCCTATTTTAATTTGTATAGCAAATGAATTTTTTTTGTCTATCTTCATCTTTAATGCTTGCATGGTCAAATATTTTGTTAAAAAAAATTCCATTTTACAATGTTAATGTTGCCTTGAGAATTGGATGGAGCAATAAAATTAAGGAAAAGCCCCAAATTCCAGCTTGTTTCCCTTTATTGAAAGGCAAAGAATGAAAGTAATGCCCTAAATGTAAAGTGACAAAATTGGAAAAGGCTCACATACTACATTAGGAGTAGAAAAGAATTGAAATGGAAGAATTTCTTAGATCCCAATGTTTGAGAAGAGACCTCTGAACATAACCCAAGAAATCGATTAAGGTGTTAACAACTGGTCATGAAATATCAGGAATTGAAATATAGAAAACAATGTCCAAGTCATAAGAATAGATTATCAAAAGATATATCAATGCATCATTCATGTCACCAGCCTCAAGTTATCTAGTATCAATGTAAAGGGTTTAACAAGAACCCAATGTCCCAATGATTTCCTCACCAGGCATAGTGTTTACTCTCACCACTTAGTGTTTGCAGGTTAGTGTTTGCTCTCTATATCCAAATTATCCAATTCCTGTTCTATAAGCTTGTCAATAATCTAAGTTTTTTTATCACTAAAAGAGCCATATACTAGCATAGATCACAAGGACCTTTTATGCAGGCATGGGGTATAAACAAAGGGTGAAGAGAAGAAGAAGAATATCATATTCTTGTTTTTAAGTGTTATGTATTTATTCATTTCTCTTTTAATTTTTCCCCTTTTATAAAATATCCAAAAGAGAGCAACCTTACAACTAGATTACACTGACGAACTCAAAATTGTAAGAATTTGCGCATACTCCCCTAACCAAGAAGAAAAGTACCCTGAGTATAAGATAAGGATATCTAAGAAACTAAGGGCGATAGAACCAAACATAAAGTCAAGCAAGTGTACACTCCATAGGCCTTAAAACAAAAGGAGAATTGAAGAAACATCTTTCTATGTTTCCTTTAGTATTTTCCCATCTTTCTTTCTTTTTTTCTAGTTTCTTTTCTTTTTTATTGCTCTAACTTTTGCCTAAGATGCCCTTTTGGGTTTTCAACTTAGCGAGCTTTTTGCATTTTCTTTTTTTTTTAATCTAACTTTTGCCTAAGTTGCCTTTATTGGTTTTCAACTTAGTGAGCTTCTTTTCTTTTCTTTTTCCTCTCATTTTCTTTGAACTATTCATTTTTCAACAAGATTCACCTTAAAGCCTTAACAATTTTCAAAGTGTACACATGCTCCTCTGAAAAAGAAACCTGAAACTTGAATAAGAGGTAAGGACATATTTGTGGTTTCTGCATGCTAAGGGATAGAAAAAGAATATCACACAGGGTCAAATGGCTATCATGTAAGGGTGGCAATTCGGCTTTTTTAATGAAAAATGAATGCCTTGGTCCTCTCTATATCAAGAAAATGAACATCAAATTTGACCTCAAACAAGATACATGCCAAGTTCTCGATTAGGTAAAGGATAAGTGGCACACACATACACATATGAAAATGAAATCATATCAATTGGCTCAAATCCTCACATGGCTTGTGTAATCATCATCATATTGTATCCAAGTTAAACAATTTTCCCTTTAAAACTTGCCTAATCAAGGTAGGGTCGAGTCATTTTCAAAAGTAAGCTTCTCCATAATATGTATCAACTCGATACAAGCAACTTGTAGAAAACAAGTTTGTAGACCCTTAACAGTTTACTTCAATTAAGAATAATACGTTCAGAAAGTGAAAAGAGAGACAAAAGTCTTAGCCTCACATCAGGAATAAGGAACAACCATTTATGTGAACAAGGGATGACATAGACAAGGGTAAATGAAGTCTTTTTTAAAGAAATATATTCTATGCAAGCATTATTAGCTAAAGATATTACTGTATTATTTTTTTTATTTTTTATTTTTATTTACATGCTCATTTTCCCTCTTTTTGCCTCCTTATATAATGATGTTTATTATTTCTAAGGCTGATATCAAATGACCTAAATGCCAATGAATGATGTAAGGATGCCTTATTAGACATAAAAGAGTGATGACATGTACTTTCAGTTTTGATATGAGTGATAGACATTGAGAAAATGAACTCTACCTCCTCAAGAGATCATTACCTCATGAGGAGAATGAAGTGCCCATTAACTTAGGAATGGCCCAGGCCATCACTCTGCTAAGGGTTTTAAAAATGATGATTATATCTAAGGCCCATATTAAATGAAGCTAAATGCTAATGAATGATACAAGGATGCCTCATGAGATATAAAGGAGTGATGACTTGTACTTCAAATTTTGATATGGGTAATGGACATTGAGAAAAAAAATTCCACCTCCTAAAGAGATCTATTACCTCATAGAGAGAATAAAGTGCCCATTAACCTATGAATGGCCTAGGCCATCACGCAGCTAAAGGTTTTAAGAATGATGATTATGTCCAAGGCCTATATCAAATGAAGCTAAACGGCCTATGAATGATGCAATGATGCCTTACAAGCCCTAAAAGGGTTATCTCTCATTGAGATTTTTTCTAACATGACAGATGAAATGAAGCTCATAGTCTTTTAGGGTCATAAACTTTGAGACTAAGGTTGGCTATCTAATACATATACCTTCCTTGTGATGTATCTATATGAGGAGTGATGCTAGATACATACTCAGTTGATGCGACAATTAGCTACTTGATCTTAGGGGTTTCCTTAATTATGCATGGATGACAAAAAATATTATCAACAATAAATAAATATATGCCCTATAGTGTCCTATTTTAGGAATAACCCTAGGTTAGGGGTATCTATCCTAAGAAAGTCATGTACTAATTAATTAGGTAGGTTGATAATTTCCACTAATAAGTGCAATGGTTTCAAGGTAGTTCTAATCCTCATAGATAAAGGTCTCCTAACTGGCCCTATCATAAACATGAAGACCCTATTTGATGAAATTGACCTTCAGGGGGTTTTAAATATCCCACAGAGATCAACCTCACCAAAAAAGTAACAGCGAGGATGAAGTCTTCACAGTAACCTCAGGGGGTTCTTAAAACCCCATAAGGAGATCGTTAGAAACTTTCGCTCACCTAAGAAATTCACAAATTGTAATACCCCGAATTTCAGGATTGGAGAGTTGGGAATAAGCCTGAAGCAAGTGGACTGTTAAGCCACAATTTAGCAGGTGCCCCAAAACTATTCTCTAATGTTTCTTATATCTTTGGAGTACCAATGAAAATAAAATGGTGAATTTTAAAGAATGTGATTATGCTGCCAGTGAAATTTCTAGAAAGAGAGTGAGATTGTCATGTGATTTTCAATGAAAATATGATGAGAAAAAATTATAAAATTTTACAGTGTGAAAGTAGATATCCTGAGCTTTAATATGATAGGTCATATGAATCATTTGAAGCTATATACAAAAAGATATGAATTTTTGAATTTAGCCTTGAAAAACTGGAAAGTTTTTGGAACAATATTCAAAGAAATTAATTCTGAGAATTTTGTGCTTCCAATTGGAAAATTTTTATATTTTTCCTTGCAAATAGACTCAATAAGGGTTCTATATCCTTTGGAATCACTTCAACCTGATTTTTCTAGAATTAGTTATGATTTTTCAAAATTCGGTCAGAAAATCTACCAACAAATTCGAAAATGGAAAAATTTGTGATGGCAACTTTGTAATTATGAGATAATTTGTGATCAGCCCATTTTGGCCCTAACTTGTGCCTCTAGATGTGAACATGGCTGACCAAGAAGAGGGAAGAGTTAGTTGAATTCAATAGGGCTTGTGACAACATTATATGTACATAAAGTTTATGTACGTAAATGTTAATATTTTGGTTTTCGGGAAAATAGAACTTTATGACATAAGCAAGCACATCATAAAAATACCTTTTTGCTTCATCTTTCTCACAAAAACCATGTAGCTATGTTCAAGCAAGAGGGAGAGAGAGTTTGAGATTCTAGAGACATAAGGAAGAAGAACTCACAAGCTAAGCCGATTTCTTCGGTGATTTGAGTTCCAATTCGTATAATCCTTTCTCTAAACTATTACTCTACATGATTCAAGGTTGTTTTGAAAGGGGACAAGTTTTAGCCATAAAATGGATAAGCCAGAGGAAGCGAAAGGTAACTTCTTAACCTTCGAATATTGATTGTTCTGGCTATTGTGGACAATTTAATCGGTGAAATTTCACCGGATTGTCTTTGTTTGTGAAAATGGAAAATGGGCTTTGGAAGTATTATACTACTAAAATTGGTACTAAATGGTAGCTATAACCTAATTAAATAGTTAATAAAGTGGTTAGGAGTAGAAAGGAACACGTCTATGGAGTCGGAATCGAAAAGCTCCAATTTTTCCCGAGTAATGCAATAATTTTGGCCAGCCTAGTTAGGAGCCTTAGAGTTGGATTTTCAATGATTTGATAGTTCCATTGGGTTCAGGAGCGAAAATTATGTGGGGTTACAGTTGGTAACTTTTTCAGAAAAGGCTAAAAAAGCATAATTATGAAAACGCCCCTGAAACTTTTAAAGTAGGGTTTCCAAGGGAAATTTTGTCCCTTGGCATTGAATTTGATAATTCTGAGTCTACAAATGGATTCCTTGGGCAAAAATATGTCAGAATAGCCCATGTCTAAATTTTGGAAAAAATACAGTCGATGAGGAACGGCGGGGCTGGGCCGGGTCTCCGGAGCCAATTTAGTAATTTTTCAATATAGACTCATATAACCCTCAGCAACACTATGGAGGTGTCTAAATTGTATATTTGGAATTGTAGGACCAAGTTGTGAGCTCATTCGTTGGCATGCTTTACGAGGCATATGTTTGAAGGCGTAAAAATGTTAAGGTAGGGAACTTACCTCTCCTGCGTGTATTTGATATTTGTACTGGTGTATTGATGCATGTTATTGCTTTGCTTGATTATGTGAAACATATATGAATGATTGAAGCACTATTTCTGTTTATGTTATGACCATAAGTATGTTGTTTGAAACATTGAGCACACAGATATGTTATTGTGTGAGCATGAGTTATGTAATGCAAGCATCTCATGCATTAATCACTTATCTTGCATGCATATTGGTACTGTTTCCTATTGAGACTCTCTCAAATGTCACCCTCCCCTACTAACAAATTAGATAGGTGTAAGTAAGGAAGTGAACTATACGAGAGGATTACAGTGATGGAACGAAGACGGGAAGATGTCTCCATTTAACTAGGACGGGTTTAGACACCTTAGTAGCCCTATACGGCTACGTTGATGGTAATTATCATGTATGAACCCCTATGGGAAATTTTCTATAATCAAGCACTTTTTATCAGTATTTTCATGCTATTCTTGTGTTTCCTACCAAACCACATATCATTTTCTGTGAATACTCTGGTCAAGGTGAAATTAAAATTAGGGCGTGACACAGACTTGGGTATATGGCCCAAAATATGTGTGAGGAGTAGCGTGTGTGGAGAGCATACCAACCTGTGGCCTAAGTTCTACCCAACCCTCATCTGTTAAGCAGATCACAAGATAGATAGAGAAAAATAATAAACAAATAAATGAATAAAGAATTTAATAAATAAAAAAAATAAGTACAAAAAAGCAATTTAAAAAATAAAAGAAAGGGTAATTAAAATAAAATTCAGACCACATTATTTTTAGCCGATGACTTAATTTCCAACATGAAAGCTTGTCTTTCTTCTTCCTCTTCTTCCATAGAAACCACAACACTAGACATGATCATTTCCTACGCTTCCTCTCTCCTTAAGGGGTATATACTTCATCTTCTCCGAATAATTGCTTCTTGTGTTTTTGTTATATATTGTTATAAAGTTATATATTTGGCATTTGACAGAGAAGAGGAAGTTTTCTTCTATGGGGTTGACCTGTGGGCACCAACTTCTTGATCTTGTGTGCTCGTCTCAAAGGAAAGAATAGCCATCTCTCTGACTTAGACAGAGAAGAAATCTCCTTCCCGCCTCATCTCCTAGATACAATGAGACATGTTATCTTATTCCTTGTAATTTAAATTAATTTCCCTTTGTGACTGATATATAATGAACTGTTTGAGTTTATGACTATAAAGATTGAAAAATTTATTTTGGCACATCCACATATTGGATTCACTACTTTTGGCTGCTTCTAATAACTGGGGCTTGTATTTCGAGGAATGATTTTTGGGTGAAAGAAATAACCACGAAATAAAGAGACAAATAATGTCGTAGATTGGGAAGATGATGCAAGTACTAGGATCCGATTCTCTCACTTTTCTATTCTGTGATATGTTGGGTTTTGATAAGAACAAGCTTGATTTTAAAGAACTCAATCTGGGTTCTCTTGTTTCTCCATTGAAAACCCCTGCATCTGTTATTGTTGTCGACGAAGGTTTGTTAAGAAAACTCTCATCGACTATTCTGGCACCACTGCTTTCGTTGTCATGATCACCATCCTTCCACCGCCACATCTCCTGCGCTCATCTCAACCCCGCCGTTACCATCTCCTTGGCGGCACTAAAACACTTCCCCTGGAAACATGTAATTTCTTCAGCAGTAAGGCTAAGGGTATGAGGGGAGGGCTTTTTTTGCAAGGTGGACAGCTCGAAAGTAGTCCATAACTTCTATAAACTCTTGGGTGTAAGCAATAGGCACCATGGGATTTTGGCCATGTCTTGAGAAACTGGAGTAACATCATATCACTTTGACTACTGGCTCAGCAATGGGGAAGAGCAATTTTCTTTGTTTCATTAAGGGTATTTTGATCTTTTTACAATTGAATTATATTATCTAAATGACCTACGGGACTTACCTATAAATTAGAGATTTTAAAGGACGTTTGGTTGTATTTTCTCTAAATTGGGACCTGAGTTCAATTTTCCCAATGCCTTATAACAAGGAATAAGAATACCTTCTAAAAGGGTTTAAGAATACGGATGCAAAAGTTTCCATTGATAAAAATGCGATTAATTAATATCAAAAGGATAAAAGTTCAAATCTTACAATCAATATAAATATATCTTGTTAATATGTGATTTGTCAATACTCATTTTTTGAATTGTGAGGTGTTTTTATTTTTGTTCGAAGCACTATCCGGCACTACATATGGGCCCTTCTCCCAATGAGAATTTGAATATTGATTCGCTATATTATAAGGGATTAACCCTTCCACTAGACCCAAACCTCATTGGTAACCTAACTCAAGTTTTTTCTTGTATGACCAGGGTATCCAATAGAACGAGCCCAATGACTAATCCCTCAGGTACCGTCGGGCCTAGGATGGAGGCGACCCTCCCAAATGGATTTTCTCCGTACACGCTGCCCCAAGGATCAAACCTAGGACTATAGCGCTTAAGGGAATGCCAGCCCCTTACCAATTGTACAAACCCGCATTGATAACCTAACTTAAGTTGTGGACTAAATAAATGCCTAAATTTGGTATGGGCCTATTAGGCTATTCACAAATACTTGGGCCCAAATATTTGTTTGTTGCGCTTCAACCTTGTATAATGTAATCCACTTTTTCTTATTAATCATGTAAATTACATTTGTTTTCTTTTTCTTGGGTTAAGGAGAGAGAGATGAAGGGTATGTTTGTTTTTGGTTTTGAAATGTTTTTCTATTTTTCAAAAATAAAAATAATAAAACTTGTTTTTTTCCAAAGATAATAAAACGTATTTGAAAATCTGTTTTTAATTAGATCTTTTTTTTAAAAAAAAAGTTGTTTTAAAAAACTAAAAAATTAAAATAATTTTTAGGTATTTTTTAGTTCTTTTTTATTTCCATTAAGGAATACGGTTTTTACATCCATTTGATGTAACTCCAAGTCCATACTTGCCACTATAGTGAGAGTCTTATTGAGTTATAATGCACCACTGGTGAGAAAGTATCTGCATAATCTATTCCATTCTCTCTGGGTGTACCCTTTAGCCACCAAGCACACTTTGAGTTTGTCAATTGATCCATCTGTCTTTCATTTGTATTTGAGAACCCATTTGTTCCCAATTGCCTTTCGGCCTGGTGGCAGGTCAACCAATACCCAAAATTTAGTTAGCTTTCATGGAATTCATCTCCTCTTCTAAGGCCTTTTGCCATTTTTCCTTAGCAGGTCCGGTTAGCGCTTCTTTAACGATTTTTAGATCTTACTCATTATCTTCTGGATTGACAATAAGTACTTCTCCTTCAATGGAGAAGCATCTTTTAGGGATTCTATCCCTTTGGCTTCTCCAGGGTGGGAGCTCTCCAGGATTCTCTTCCTATGATTGATCACCATTTCCATATTATGAAAATGACTCATTTCTCCCACTCAAGTCAGTGATCTGAGGAGTGCCTTCAACTTCCTCACTCTCATATAGAGTTTTAGTTTGGTTAAGGCTTCCTCTGCTAGAAAAATCTGCTTCTAAGAACACTGCGTCTCTTGATTCTACCTCTTCCTTTGAGTTGTCCTCATTTTCACCAATAAAGACATATCCTTTTGATTGCTCAGAGTATCTTATAAAGATACATTTCTTGCCTCTAGGTCCCAACTTTCTATATTTGTGAGACGAGTTGTGTATATAGGCCGTCGATCCCTATGGTCGTAAGACACTTATATCTAGCTTATGTCTTGTCTAAAGCTCATAAGGTGTAGAAGTGACTGATTTGGAAGGCACTCGGTTAAGTACAAATGTCACAGTCAACAATGTGTCACCCCAATACAAAATTGGTAGTTCATCTTGTGACATCATGACCTAACCATATCAAGAAGAGTTATATTCCTTCTCTCGGCCACCCCATTCTGTTGAGGAGTTCCAGGGATGGTTAGCTGTCTGAAAATTCCCTTTTTATCACAGAGCGTTTTGAAATGTTCTGAGAGATACTCTCAACTCCTATCAGTTCTCAAGTATTCAACCTTGCAGTTTAGTTGATTCTCAACTAGGTTAAGGTACTTCCTAAAGCATTCTAAAGCTTCAAACTTGTGGGAGATCAAGTATGCATGTCCATATCACAAAAAATCATAGATAAATGTAATGCAATACCATGCTCCATGTTGTGCCCTCACACTTATAGGTCTGCAGATATCCGAGTGTACTAGTTTAAGAGGATGTTCTGCTCTAGTTGCCTTTCCAAAGGGTTTCCTTGTGCTTTTGCTAGTAAGGCAATACTCATATAGAGACATTTCCTCTTTCTACACTTATCCTAGCAATCCTTCATTTGCTAGTTTGGTCATACGTTCTTGACCAATGTGTTCTAATATGGCGTGCCGTGTATAATAATTATCATTAGATGGAATCGCATAGCAATGACTAGAATCAAAATCATAATTCATTAAAACAAACAAACCATCTGAAATACAACCAAATCTGAAAAAATCGGTCCCATTTGAAATGTCAACAACTTGATCATGAAAGTTAACATTAAAACTAAATTTAACTAAAGAAATAACAGACACAAGGTTTCATCGGATCTCCGGAGCATAGAAGACATCTTGCAAAATTAGGTTTCGCCTACCTTGTAAAATGAGTTCATAGGTGCCTATCCCTTTGACTTCTACCATCACATTATTCCTAATGTAAAGCTATATGCTTCTAGCTGGTAGTTTACAAAACTCCGTGAAGTTCCTATGATCTCCGCTCACATGGTCTATGGCCCCTAAGTCTACAACCCACACAGGATTAGCTTTACTATAAAGGAAGTACTAGAAACAAAAGAAAAATGAGAAGGGTTATCACATAGTACCTTGTTCTTCTCAGGGCAATCTTTGGCAAAATGGCCTTTCTTTTCATAAGAGTAGCACTTGACCCTAGAAAAGTCTTGCTTCTTTGCAAGTTTCTTGTTCTTCTTGAAGGCATTCTTATCCTTCTTTGCCCCTGGGTTCCCCTTCTTCTTTTGGGATCCCTTACCTTTATCAGGCTTCTGCTTCTGGGATGAAGCTCTTTTTTCTTCAATTAAGAGTGCTTGACCATTGGTCTTTGCATCATACATACGGTTATCCTCTAATTAGATGTGACGAGTAACGTCAGCAAAAGTTTTGATGGTATTTTGTGAGTTATGGTGTGTTTCATGTGATCCCAGCTTGCAGGGAGTAAACACACAAAAGCTTGCACTTGCTGTGCTTCAGAAAGGGTTCCTCCTGCCATGATAAGTTCCCTTATCATGTTCTGCATTTTCCTCAAATGCTGCCTGATGGTAGTGTTTGGACCCAGCTTATAATTATCAAGCTTGACGGTAATTCTCCTGAGTTTCGCATCAGAAGTACCATCAAACTCCTCTTTCAGTGTTGTCTACATGGCAAAGGTAGTTACTTGTCCTTCAAATTGACATATCACATCATCGGTCCTTACCGCACGCATTGTTATCCGAGCGATGGTGTCCTTTCTTTTCCAGGTTGCAAAAGCGTTCAATTCTCTTCGTAATGCATTAGCTTCGAGTTGCTAAAGCATAGTGGTTAAGATATCTATGAAATCTTGTTCCTCTAAGACATATGAGATCTTCTGGCACTTATGTCAAAGTTCTCACCATGCAACTTGTCTCCTCTAATGAGATTAGTAACAAAAGTCTTATTTATCATTTGAGCCATTTTTCTGTCACATAGACATGCATTTTCATTAGGTATACAATTTCATTAGAGATCCAATCTCTTGTTTAAGTAAGAAGAGAAATTAATAAAATGAGGTTTTACTAGCTTCGTGTTCAGGAATCAACTAAGTTGACCCCCATCCCATTCATTCTAGTTTACCACTCATTTTTCTTAATTTTTATTTTTATTCAAACATGTCCCCACAATTGAATTTTCAAGAAAACACAATTCTTGAAAAAGAAATGCTCCCACTCAAAAAAGCATCATAAGCAAGTAGAATAAATAACTCAAAAATCATTTATTCATTAAGCAATAATACATGAGAGGTTCATATAAGCTGCAATGGAAAAATAAATTCAAAATAAGCAAACTATAACATGGATAATCAACTTTCAATAACGAGGTACATCAATGCCAAAATCTAGAAAGGTTCTCCTAGCCTTGGCTCTATGAGCTCCTACATCTATATTGTTTAAGCCTCTCTTCAAAATGTCTTTCCAAAATCCTAGGCTATAGAGATGACCCCTCTTTGTCACTTGCTCATGGTATTCCACCATAGCTCTTACTTAGAACTTAGCGTCACTGGCATTAGTGACTTGTCTTCCATATCAACAAATGACCCCATAGACGCTCTTGATTTGAACATATTCATTTGCATCTTTTTCAGCAACAGATTTGATTAGAAGACTAGTTCTTGGTCTATCGACCTCTTCCTCTTTGAATTCATCAACTATGAACTTCGCTTTTTCTACTTGCTTCACCTCGTCAGGTGTGTTGGAGTCTTATAGTGACAAAGGGGGACCTCTCTTATTAGTGCACCCAACTCCACTTGAGGTCTTTACCTCTTTTTCATCATCAGAATCCAGAGAATATTCAGGGGGGTCCCATCAAAGGAATGGTCAGTCTCAATAGTTGCCATATCTGACCAACAATTGTTTATCACAAAGAAAAAAAATTTTCAAAATTTATTTTAAATAGTTTAAGGTTAAAAACACTCAAAAACGTATATAAAATGTTTAGGGCCAAAAAATAAATTTTGGGGGCCATGAATTCATAAATTTTTAGGGCCAAAAGAATCCCAAAAAACCCCTGCAAGCGCCCCCAAAAGCTTGCTGGGTGGAAAAATTCATGAAAATGAGAAACAGGGAAGTTTCACCCTCAGGAGTGGCGCTGTCTCTAACGTGCCTCCTTGGGGACCTATTTTTAACACTGTGTCAAAACTATTGGACTTGTCTCGGCGTACTGAGTCTGATGATGTCCTAACTGTTGGAAATTGTGCCCTAAGGGCCAATCATTGTACTTTGAACATTATTATTTTAATGAAATTTCTCCATTCTGTTATCATATTATTTGCATGTTAACTGTGATAATTGTATCCTTGGATAATTCATAAAGATTGTCCTAAAATGTCTCTGGTCGGTCATCTATGCGGGAGCAGAGATGAAACAAGATCAGTATGACTTTGATAAGATATGGAGATACGAATCAAAGTCTTAGGCACTTGTAAGAGTACAAGGTGGTGGACCGACCCACTATGAGAAACCTACATGGATCAAGTCATAAGCTTTTCTCATATATAACCACGTCACAATGCCCTTAAACCTGAGGTCATCATGGATTCCTACATGAGAGTTGCTAAGCTTTAAACTAGTCAAAAATCACTTTTGACCAGGTGATGATAAAGGCTACAATCGGGCTTTGGTGGTTTTTTATGCAGAGGAATATGAATGATCAAGATGGAATTTGTCCTTCACATTAGTAGAGAGATATTATAGGGCCCTTCGATGAGTGAGTATGAGAAATGTATGGCTATACTATGATGAAGGAGTTTCTGTCTCTGTTATCAGGCTACTCAGGAATCGAGAAAGTAATGGTCAGGAACAAGAGGATGACATTATCCATGCCTAATCCTTGATCGATATATCATGTGACAAAAGGGACATGGCATGGTTGTATGACAGGTTGCACCGTGATAACGATCCTCATATGAATTGGGTAGTCGTAATGTCTTGCTAGAGGCCGCTTGCGACTTTTGGGTTAGTATAGTTATTGTCCCACTGCCAACTTCATATGGGCCTACAGGGTCGCACACAAGAATTGCCCAACACGAGATAATGTTTAATTTATGATGGACGAATTTTATAATTATATATATATATATAATATAAAATTCATTAATAATATTATATAGATATATATTTTTTCAAAATATATATTATATATATATGTATATGTATATATTATATGATATTATTATATTGTGTTAGTTTTAAATTTAATTTATTAAGATATATTAAATTTAATAACTAACATGATAGAGATATAGTATCTTAGATTTAATTTATGAAGATAAATTAAATCTAATGGCTCTTTATTTGGATTAAATAAATAGGGTAAATTAAAACTGTTGGACAGATTTAATTTAAACTGAATTTATTTAATTAGCTCATCAAGATAATTAACTCTTAATTAATTTTGAAATTAATAATGATTAATTTTGAAATTTGAATATAGCCCTCATAGGTTATAAACTTGATAGAGCAGATATATATATATATATACACATGAGAATTGAGAGCTGCAAGTGAAACCCTAGGAGATATTAGAGGCGCTAGCACCCAGTCTCGGTTGGAGAGCATTCGTGTGGATACCGATAGAAGGAGCGGACCTGACGTGTTGGCTCCTAGAGATCGTGAAAACTCTGAATCATCAAAGGTATGAATCCCTCCAACTTGGTTTAAACGCCGTTGATAAATCCTCGATTAGGATCGGTGAAAATTTTTAAAATTCTTCCGCTATGCCAACCGATCCTAATACTAACTTGGCCCATATGGCCTAGGCATAGGTGCCACGTGCCATAGAAGTGTACTGCTTAAAAAATATTTTCCTGAAGTAAAATAAGCTATTTTTTTGGAAATTGGGTTGGGCTAGTTCGGGTCGGTTGATACGACCCATTGTCCTTTGAATGGGTTTCGAGTCAGGCTGACTTGAAACACTGCATTTCACCTAGTTGAAATGTAGTGTCTCCCACTAGCCGACAAGATGTCGTTTCGGCCAATGCAAAAACGTCATCGTTTCACTTTAGTGAAATGACGCATTTTGGGGTTTTGGCCAAAACCACGTAGTTTTGGCTTCCTTGGGTCGTTTTCTTCCTCTAGCTGGGTCCTCGTGACCTTACTGGAGCTCTGACAGGTCTATCGTGACCCGCCCGGCTTCAATCCCTGATATCTCCCTCATCCGACCTCTATTTTAAGCATTCTGGTGCCGTTGGAACCGTTTCCTCGAGTACTTCATGTTCATCATCTATTTTCACACAAAGACTCATGTTTTTGAAGACCTAATTCTTGAAGCTCGTCATTGACCATCGGATTCACACAAAAAACACAGTCTAGCTCTTTCTTCTTACGTTTTCTGATCTCATGCACTTAGGTATATGTTCAAGTTGTAGTTTTTGAACTCACAGATTCTAGAACCAATTCACAAAGAAAATGAAAAGAGAGAGAGAGCATATATGTAACCCCCTCAGTAATTATATCCGAAATACACGATTAAAATGAAATAGAGATCAATAATAATCAAATAACATTTACTAACCCATCACATGATGGGGTTTTCAAAAATACCTTTCGAAATCATTTATAAACTTGGTCTCATATTCACATTACGAATACAATTACTACGCGAAGATAAATCACATTCATATAAATATCAGAGTGCACAACATAATCATCCCGGCAATCTCGGGTACATACCTTCGCTAAAGATATACATGGCACAATTGCCCATTACAATTCTTCAAATGGGGATTACACAATCTCATCTCGAATGAGTCCTGCCGCTCCCTCCACGAGCCACTTGCCCTGTCTAAATTGTTGGTAAGGGAGGGTGAGATTCGAGAGAATCTCTGTAGGGAAACATTATCAATATGCAGGTAAGATAAGTGTTTAATGCATGACATGCTTGCATCACATAACTCATGCACACATACAATGACAAATCTATAAGCTCAATGCTTCGAACGATACACATATGGCCATAGCATATATTGAAACATAGCTTCAAATCATTCATACATGTTCCACATAATCAAGCAAAGCAATAACATGCATCAACACATTAATACAGTTATCAGAGCATGCAGGAGAGATAAGTTCCCTACCTCCAGTCTTTTCTCCTCGATTTGCGTGCAGCAACTCGGGGCTTCACATTCGATCCTACAATGTCAAATGTACTATTTAGACACTTGCATAGTGTTTCTGGGGGTTATATGAGGCTATATTGAAAATTTACTAAAATACCCCCAGGGACCCGGCCCGGCCCCGCCCCGCCTTACCCGGTCCGGCTGTACTTTTCTTGAAATATTGACATGGGCTATTTTAACATATTTTTGCCCAAGGAATCCATTTCTGGACTCGGAATTATCCAATTCAATGTCAATTTACAAATTTACCCTTGGCAGCCCCACTTTAAGGGTTTCAGGGGCGTTTTCGTAATTATGCTTTTTCGGCCTGTTCCGGAAAAGTGACCAACTGTAACCCCACCTAATTTTTGTTACTGAACACAATGGAACCATAAAATCATTGAAAATCCAACTCTAAGAACCATTTATAGCCATAACCGAAATATACAAGTACTCCGGGGAAAATTGGGGTTTTTTGGTTTCGGCTCCGTAAACGCGTTCCTTTCTACTCCTAACCACTTTATTAACCATTACATTGGGTTAGAACTACCATTTAGTATCAATTTGGGCAGCATAACACCTAGGCCAACCCATTTTCCAAATTTACAAACAAAGACAATCCGGTGAAATTTCACCGATTAAATCAACCACAGCAGCCAGAACAATCAAACATTGAAGTTTCGGAAGTTACCTCAAGCTCCCTCTGGCTTTTACTCAATATGGCTGAACCCTAGCCCCTTTTAAACCATGAAAATTGAGCTTCCAACACCTTAAAGAACATGAAAGAGAAGCTTAGAAGCAAGGTTATACGCGTTAGGAGCTAGATCGTCGGAGAAATCGGCTTACCTTGTGAGATTTCTCCTCTTTCTCTCTCTAAGAGCTCCCAAACGTCTCTCTCTCTTTTCAGCTGCAACTCACGACAGAAATGAGAGAAAGAAGAAGATGGGAAATATTTTAAGTCCATGATGATGTCATCTTTTATTGAGATGATGTCATAATTCCCATTTTCGGATTTTCTGGCATATTTTCTGCCCAAATTTTGAAAAATCATAACTAATTCTAGAAAAATATAAATGAGGTGATTCCAAAGCCAAATGGAAGGTATTTAAGTCCTCTTCATTGGAAAAATATAATCCATTACCAGAAATCACCACAAAATTCCAGAATTAAACAAATTTCATCACTGCCCCAAAACAGAGTCCATTTTCGACCTCAAATTTTGGACAGTCATATCTCCCAGTTCCCAACATGAAATGGCACAAAGTATATGTCCATTTTGAAGCTTGGGATGTGATCTTTAAGACTGGAAATTTTCATAATTGTCTGACATCATTTGCCTAGTAAAAACGTCCACACCAGAAGACTGCCCAGACAGAATTCACACTGGACAGCATTTCCAGTTTTGCAACCAATGTGTCCAATCCAATTTAAATCAATTCCAATGATTAAATACCACAACATGATACCATTTCCATCACAATACCCCATTCAATTCTTCCCTCTATTCTAAGTCAATTTGGATGTTAATCCACAATTGAACTCAAATACAGGGTTTTGGCGTTGCTCATAACACAAGCGACTACAATCCACTTTATATTCTCTAAAAGGGTTCATTAATCACTAACCACGTCCACTTTTGTAGTCATTAACCCCTAATCACAATTTTGGATCTTGCTAAACCAGGGCTTAGCAATCCACTAATCTCAGGCTTATTCTCTAGCCTCGAGTCTCAAAATTCGGGGTATTACAATATACAATTTTGATCTTTGAGAATAAATGAACATGATTCATAAGAATGGTCTCATACTCATAAACACAAGTGAAAAAACGCAATACATAAGATGTGAACCAGAAACGGAATCTGTAAAAGAAAATTTGTAACAGAGGAGAGAGAGACGAAGGGGAGAGATATATATATATATATATATATATATATACATGTTCATATACATACATGCTTTTCATCATAGAATGATAATATAGAGAACATACATGTACACAGAATGGTAGCGGAAATAAAAAAGAACATGTAACTGAGGAGGAAGCAAAAACTAGAGTAAGCAGCTGATTTAATTTTTTTCATATATATTTATATGCATATAAAAAAATGGCAGAACACATACATCATACAGCCACAAGATCAGGCAGCCTTTGATACCAATGAAGGAATAAATAGGCTAGATAGAGAGTAGAAACACGTATCGGGTCGAGTCGGATCCGTGTATTAAAGCTCCATGTAAATATTAGACTACCAGAGTCTAATATGGATTTGCACAACAGTGCACCAAAACAAGCAAGATGGTAGGAGAGAAGAGAATTGCTAAAGAGTTCAATAGCAGGGGTGGTTTGCAATTGAAGAGGCACACCCTATTTATAGTGGTTTAGAGTGACCACTAATTAGGAAATGTGTGTACCCTTTCTTGCCCTCCAAGACAGTAATTAAATTAATTGATTCTCAATTAATTTCCTAATTATGGTGACTTGTTCCTCAATTAAAAATCCCATAATTAATTACCGACTTATTTACCAAGCCATAATTATTGCTAATTGATTTCTTATTTGATAAGGCTACTTGTATCCATGATCAAATAGTTTGGCCTATCAAAGGCAGACTTGGACCCAAAGTCCAACAGACTCAATCTGAGTGATGTCAAATTGTAACAATGTGATTTCAACTCACTCGATCTAGTTTAACATTATGTATAAAATTTAATTGATACTTCTCCTGTCCTTAATATAAGACACATTTACTTAATTTGATTAGATTAAGGAAGTTGGTTAAGTTAGTTAATATGACATGTATTTTCTAAAATACTTTAGTTACCTTCCTTGATTCCCTTATTCCCTCCCTTCCTTAATTGTTATTAAGGAAGCATCAATAAGGATAAATTATAAAAATATTGACAAAAATATGAACAATATGTATTATATTTAGGATCAAAACCAACTCTCTAGAAATGTTTTATATTAAGGACAAGAGGAGTATTACAATACATGCACACATATGTAGGGATATAGAGCCTCTTATGGTTCCATGAAATGTTCCGAATAACATAAATTGCATAGTAATATGAAATCAACTTTTTTGGACATCATTTCAGTTGCGCCATTCGTTTGGTACAATAAAATGTAGATAGGTTGGGAGTAGTGTCATTTGTTATAATTTTTTCTAAGCATAGGTATCTTTCTATTGAAAGCAATCCTATTAGAGACATTGTTAAGCATTAAATGTGAACACCTCTCCCAGCGAGGGTTCGAACATTGGTTCGCCACATTGTGAGGAACCCATTCCATAAGACCTAACCCCTATTGATTCATTTTATATATATAAAGAAAAGTTTTTTTATACAAAAAAGAAAAGAGTTTTGAATCATGAACAATTCCCATATACAAATACAAATTTAAAAAAGAATAATAGCCATATATAAATACTAATGGGCCTATTGACGGCTGTCGCTTGGGACCACCTTCTATTCTCCCCAAAAAAGGGCTTAGGCCCAAAATTTAATATTCATTTTGATTGTTGGGCCTTGGCCCAAAATTTATGTTTAATTAAAACAATTCAGAGTTGATTTAGACTTTGGATTTTTAGGCCTCCGTCGAAATTTTTTCTTAATCTTGGCCTCTTAATTTGCGTGGTGCCTCATCCAAGTCAACAATTCTGTTCTCTAAATTTTGATTGTAGGCCCTTGGCCCCAAGATACTTGGCCACTATCCTCTATGAATGGAGTTAAGGCTATGAGAAGAGCCAATGAGATTTGACACAGTTGGTTAAGGTCTTATCACTCGATCATAAAGGGATGTGTTCGAATCCTCTGATCGATGGGGAGACCTCATTGGTAGGCGATCTCGTAAGTCCCTTGTAAGCGTTCAAAGAGCCCTGGGGCCATGCCCTGGTCTTGGTAGGGGACTTGTGCTGAACCTACCTAAACTTTTATGTATAAAAAAAAGGCTATGAGAAGAAAATTGATAAGGGAATTTTTTTGATAACAATAAAAGGGAATTTTAGAAAGGAAAATTTTTAAATAAAATAATTTTTTACAATTCTTGAGAGTTTTTTTTTCCAGTATTCTTTTCTCCATAAGTTTCTTCTTATCCAAACTAAGGGTAATATTGTGGTTGGCAGATTTGAGAAGGGTAATTAAAATTCAGAACAAATTTTTTTTTTTGATGAATTATTATAAAGTCTGTACGATACAGGAAATAAAAAAGGCTTGAAAGGTTAAATCCATGAAGCGTGTTTTTCTCCCTCAATTTCTTAAAATGATTTTTTTTTTGAGATTTTTGAGATCATTTTTCTTAATGAAGGCTGGATGAAGTTTGATTACAAGGATGGTGTTATAAAAAATGTGGTTTCACGTTGTGTTATAAAAAACATGAAGTGATAAATTGATCTTTGTTATTTTTTTCTTAAAATTACTATATTAAATATTTGGTTTCACATTGTATGTGTGTATTCTAAATTTTAAAAATGTTAGTATATAATTATCCATAGTTTATTCTTCTCCTACATATTCTATTTCAGATCACTCGACTAAGATTAAATGATAGCACAACTATCTAAAATGAAAGAACTTTAGACACTTGTGATTTGTAAAGTCCTAAGATTGTTTACCACCATAATTTTTCCATGATGCAAAAAATAAAGAACAATATGATCAAAAGTAAACTAGGATACGAAAATGATAAAAAGTATAATGATTTCACTGCAAGAACACGAGAAAAATAAATATCTGAAATAAAAAAAAATTATAAAGGACTAAAATTAGAAGTTATTTATGTTAAAGCATCGAACATAGCTGAAATTGATCTAAAGCATCAAGATCCTTTTCCAATAATAAAAACTCATACTTTGACGGCTTGTACATTCACTTTTTTTTTTTTTTTTATAATAAGGGAAACCATTTTAGAGGTATATATACTTGGGAAAGTTTCAAAAAACCACATTGGAAAATGGAAAAGGACATTTTAGTACATTGAAAATGGGAAAGGACAATTCAGACGGGTGTCAAATTTTCAGAGGAATCTGTCCTTTTGAAATCTCGACCAAATTATGAAAATGTCCTTCAGCCCTCAATCAAAATAACAACATGGGAGTTGTTAATAGTGAATCTGGAGTTGTTAATGGCGAGATAGGTGTTGTTATTGACCCTGAAACTTGTTAATTGTGAAAGAAGAAATTGTAGTTGTTAATATCGAATCCGGAGTTGTTAATTACGAGATTAGTGTTGTTATGGCCTTGAAACTTATAAAGTGTGAAAGAATAAATTGGAGTTGTTAATGTCGAATCAAAAGTTGTTAATTAAGATATAGGTGTTGTTATTCCGAAGTGGAGGAAGAAAATGGAGTTGTTAATGTAAAATATTGTGTTGCTAATAAAGAGAAATGAGTTGTTATTGGCCCTGAAACTTGTTTAGTGTGAAAGAAGAAATTAAAGTTATTAATGTCGAATTCGAAGTTGTTAATGGCGCAGGTGTTGTTATTTGCTCTGAAATTTGTTTAGTGTGAAAGAAGAAATTAGAGTTGTTAATATCGAATCCGAAGTTGTTAATTGCGAGATAGGTGTTGTTATTGGTTCTGAAACTTGTTTAGTGTGGAAGAAGAAATTGGAGTTGTTAATGTTAAATCCGGAGTTGTTAATTAAGAAATAGGTGTTGTTATTAGCCTTGAAATTTATTAATTGTGAAATAAGAAATTGGAGTTGTTAATGTCAAATCCGGAGTTATTAATTAAAAGATAGGCGTTGTTATTGGCCCTGAAACTTATTAATTGTCAAAGAAGAATTGAAGTTGTTAATATCGAATATGGAGTTATTAATTACGAGGATCATATTGTTATTCTAAAGTGGGGGATGAAGGACTGAAGGGCATTTTCGTAATTTGGCTGAAATTTCAAAAGGACAGATTCCTCTGGAAATCTGACACCCGCCTGAATTGTCCTTTCCCATTTTCAATGTAGTGAAATGTCATTTTCCATTTTACACGTAGATTTTTGGAATTTTTCCTATATACTTTCCTTTAATATTTAGTTTGGTACATAAGTATTTTTTTTCTTAATTAAATCCTTAACTTCACTAAGTTAACATAATTAGTTTATGTATGTACAGGGCCTACCAATATTAATAGAGCTACATTATAGAGGTTAACGGTTTTAACAGAGTAAAATTAAAGGATTTAATTAAAATAGAAAAACACATAAATATCAAATTAAAAAATGAGAAAAAATATAAATACTTGCAAAATGGTTTTCCCTTTATATTAACAAAAAGTTTAGGCGAGTTGAGTCTAGGGCTCAACCTGTCAGGTATGCTTCAAAATTTAAAGAGTACTAAAATAGGCACTTACAGACCATCCACAATCAAAATTCTCATATTGGAAGTTAGATTTGAAATTGCGACATTGTGGGTTATGAGTATACTTTTCATTGGCCACATTTTCTCTTTTTCTCTTTTTTTCCTTTTTTTTTGGATAGGTTTAAGGTATCCTTTTATTGGAGATAATCCTATTTAAGACACTGTCGGGTACTAACTATAGGTAAAGATTCGAAACTTGCTTTGGGGCATAGATCCTTGTTGGTTTACTGGCTACATTTTCTAGATTTTATAAGTTTGATCGAGTATAAAGTATAGTTTTCTTATACGAATTTATAAGTCCAAATATATTAGTATTTTCACTAAAAAAAATGTAAATTTACAAATATCAATATACGAATTTACCACCCATTAAACTAGTATAATTAAGACAATAAATAACTTTTTCTAATAGTGCTCTTGATATGGATATTGTTGGAGAATTATGGTGAAGAGAATGAGAATGATTCACATCTAGATGTGATTAAGAACTTACATTTAATTAAGGGAATCCCAGGAAACACAACCAACTATTCTATTCCAAGCTAAGGGAGGTCCATATACACTTTTAAAATAGAGGAGATATTTGTGTAATTTAGGTAAAATAGAGAAGTGGTCAATATATTTTACTCTTTTAACTATTCTATTTTTTGCTTGCATGAATTAATTACGTAGATATTTTTTTCACTTCCATTAATTACGGAAATATTGTTAGATATATATATAACACATTATCTAAGTCATAAATATATTTATGTTAAAGAAGACATGACTTCCGAGACGATATTATTATCAAAACGTTGCATGAATTCATGTAGGAAGGGAGGACCCGGCTTCTCTAAGATGCCATTATTATATCAAAACATGGCATTAAATTTGAGGTTTTCGTAACATAAAATGTCGTCAAAAAGAAAAATCCCATATATATATACGACATCGTCACCATCTTAGCTTCAATTATTTCCATAAAACTGGCCCAAAAAAAAAAAATTCATAAAGCATATGTTTCTTTCCGAAATTTGTTTCCTTTTTAAAGGCAAGTGTGCACATGTAATACTCTAACTTCATATGAATTTTAGTTTGGTCCTTTAATTTTATAAAATATATTTTTAATTTTTTAACTTCAACAGCGCTAGTCACAGAACATAGTTTCCCGTCAATTCTTGTTACTTTTAAAATAAGTTAAACATAGGGAAAATTCAAGAAAAATACAATTAAAAATGGGAAAAGATAAATTGGTGCTATGAATTTATAAAATCCCAGGTCAGAACTGAAGTAGGAATATGAGATTTCTAATTCTAACCAAATAATCATATTGCCCTTAGTTTAGTTGTAAAATATAAAAGTGAAGTCGTTAATGTAAAATCTGATGTTGTTAATATATATACATAAATTGGTATTGACCTATGAAACTTATGCCCTCAATTATTCTTGGTTTTTGGGATATGAAATTGTGAAACATGAAAGTAAAGATGTTGTGTATTGACCTCTGGAACTTATGTCCTCACAATTATCCTTAGTTTTATGGGTATGAAGTTGTAAAATATGAAAGTAAAATTATTAATGTAAAATCTAATGTAGTTAAAATATAGATACAGATGTTGTTATTAATCCCTAAAACTTGTGAATTGAACTAAGGGTATTTTGATAATTTGGTATATATGGATTGAAAATTTTAGATTTCTATTTCAGTTTTGACTTATGATTTGATAAATTCGTAGCACCAATTTATTTTTGCCATTTTTAATTGTATTTTTCTGGAATTTTTCCTTAAATATAATATGTGAGTATTTGTGAATATTTTATTAATATTTAAAATTTCAATGTCATGCTTTTTTTTCTGTAGTCAATTAAACTAAGAGCTAGTGAACTAAGAGACATTTTATAAAATTATGGAACCAAAATGAAATTTTGTGTAAAGTTAAAAGAATAAATGTGTACTTCTCTCTCTCTCTCTCTCTCTCTCTCTCTCTCTCTCTCTCTCACGCACGCACGCGCGCGCGCGCACACAACACATATGTTATATAACAATAAGCTAAAGTTTATATTTGGTCATTGATAAGTAAAATATTTGCATATTTATTTTTCCTTATATGATGATTTTATGGATGATATTTGAGCTCAATTTAATAAATTTGGGTGTAATTAATAAATAAATAATGATTTTGGCGTAAAATAGAATTTCTTGGAAAATACTAAATTAGACACTCTTTTAGTTTTCAGGCAATATCTGGAGCTCTAGATTTCAGATTGGGACATTCTTCATATAGATAAAAAGCTAAGAAAAGAGCTCTACAACTTTGATGTTGAGACCAAAATCCAGTTCTATCTCTAACGGTTTTGAATTTTGCTTGGAGTTGAAAGCGATAATTATCTACCATCCTACCAACCATTTCATCTACCTCTTCATCTTTCTTTTCACCTACTACTTCACGTACCACATTTCATCTACCCTACTCCATTCTTCCCTATATATAGCCACCCTCTCCTTCACATTTCACTTACAACAATTTCATTTTCATGACTCTCTTCTCTTCTCTACTTACACACCATTTCATTACTCTCATCTCTTCTCCACTTACTACATCATCTTAGAATTAATTTTATGCATTGTATTACTTTTTGCATGCCTCTATCTTAGAAGGCTTAGGATTGTATTACTTTTTGTATGCCACCTACATTAAAGGTTTTACCTCCTAAAGGGACGGCTAGATTTTAACATTTTTCATGCATCTTTTGGTTGTATATTTATGTTTGAGAATTTAATATTCAAGTTTATGCAGTATTTATGAGGATTTCATTCTAGCTTTATATAATATCAATTTATTTTAGTTTTGTTTTTAATTTTATCATGAGCTAAATTTTCATTTTCCTAGGGTGATGACGTAGCTTACTAATGGCGGAATGAATATTAACTTATTAAATCTAGTTTTAATTTCTCCTTCATGATTGAGTTTTAATTATTGTTCTTAATACTTTCATTTGATTGGCCACCTTTTGAATGATTTCAATATGCATGTTGAGACCGGAAGGAGATGCATGTGTGTAGATCCTATAATTAAAACCATGACTTGCATATGAAATAGGAATATATTTATATGAGTTGTGTAGTCTTACTTTGTTCCATAAATCTTAATGCATAATTAATTACTTAAATTCATATAAGAATATTTGGATTAGCAATTAATTACATAATTGCTTGACCTTGGAAGAGGTTAGTAATTAAATTAGGAAAACTCGACTATCAATCATGTGGAATAAATTGGGCTAGAATAGATAAGTGATTCAATCTAAAATTTGTTAAGTGAAATCTAATCCCTAGGGCTTTATCTCATATTTGCTTTCATATCATCTGCACTCATATTTAATTATTTTTCTTTTATTTGTACTCTCAATCACCAATGAATCAATCGATTAAATAGAATTAAAATTACCTATTTTGGTACTTAGTGATCAATCCTCTTGGGAATGATACTCTACTTACTTCTATATTACTTGATTACGACAGTGTACAGTTGAACTATTTAATTGATTATCTACACTTGTAACAAGTTTTTGGTGTCGTTGCCGGGGATTGTTGTCATTAATATTAATACCAAGTAATTTTAATACTAATTTGGCCTTCATATTACATTTGTTTTTCTTCTTGGTGTCTTGTGTTTCTTTTCAGGCTTTTGCTTAGCGTATGACCATATCGAAGGAGACTAAACTATTGCCTTTTGATTCGGAGATTGAAAGTACTTGTTAAAGAAATTGAAAAGTTCAAAAGCAGTCTACTTTAATTCTAAGCAATCCGATGGCAAATCCGAGGGGAGGAACAATAGATACGAAAGCACTCCATGACTATGAAACACCAACAGTCATGGGGACAAATTCTGGAATCACGAGACCACCAGTAGCAGTTAACAACTTTGAAATCAAGCTGGCAATTATCCAGATGATGCAAGCAAATCAGTTCGGTGGTTTACCAACAGAAGATCCTAATTCACATATAGCCAACTTCCTAGAAATCTGTGACACATTCAAGCATAATGGTGTTACTAATGACGCCATTAGACTTATACTTTTCCCTTTCTCACTCAGGGATAAGGCTAATAGTTGGTTACAATCGTTACCAGTGGGAAGCATAACTACATGGGAGATCATGTTGCAGAAATTTTTGGAGAAATTCTTTCCTTCATGAAAAACTGCTAAATTGAGGAATGAAATTGCCTCATTCACCCAGCATGAACAAGAAAGCCTCTATGAAGCATGGGAAAGATACAAGGAGTTACTAAGGAGATGTCCTCATCATAGGTTACCAAATTGGTGGCAACTGTAAACTTTCTATAGTGGGATGACGAACATATCCAGAATTCTTGTAGATGTTGCAGCTGGAGGATCTTTAATGGGAAAAAATATACATGATGCTTACAATCTACTTGAGGAGATGGCAGCCAATACATACCAATGGCCTTCTGAATGTAGCAATTCAAAGAAAGCATTTGGAGTATACAAGCTGGATGTCCTTACAACTTTATCTTCTCAAGTTGCATCTATATCCAAGCAAGTAGGATCATTGACAACCCAAGAAAATGTAATTAGCACTCCTACTGAAGCTTGTGATCAATATGGAGGGCCTCATGTGAGCACGCAATGTCAAGAAGGACACTCTTTCATGCCGGAGCAAGCTCATTTCATCAAAAATCAAAGGAATGATCCATTCTCAAACACCTACAATCCAGGTTGGTGAAATCATCCAAACTTTAGTTGGAGGAATAATCAAAATGCATTCAAGCCACAAGGAAACTACTAGCAGCAAGCTTTTCAACAACCAAATCCACCACAACAGAAAGTGAATTTGGAGGATGCATTGGCTCAACTAACCATGAATACATATCAATTCATGGCTAGGACTAATGCAACAATCAAAAACCAAGAAGCCTCAATAAAGAACTTGGAGATCCAGATGGGCCAAATTGCAAATATGCTGAATTCCAGGCAACCAGGAACTCTACCAAGTGACACAGAAAGAAACCCAAAAGAACATGTGAAGGCCGTTGCATTAAGAAGTTGTAAAGAATTGAAAGATCCTGTAATCAAGAAGAAAGATGACAGAGAAAAAAAAGAAAGTGGAGAAGAATAGAAGGAGGATAATGTGATACCAGAAAGAATCAGCTTTCCAGACAATCCTCCTTCATATGTACCACCAGTTCCATACCCTTAGAGACTTGCGAAGGCAAAGCTAGACAAGCAGTTTGCAAAGTTTCTAGAGGTTTTCAAAAAGTTGTACATCAACATTCCTTTTGCAGACGCTCTTGCCTAAATGCCCAGTTATGCAAAAATTCATGAAGGAAATTCTCTCAAATAAGCATAAGCTTGAAGAATTTGAAACAGTTGTACTTACTGAGGAGTGCAGCACTATTCTCCAAAAGAAATTACCTCCAAAGCTGGAAGATCCAGAAAGCTTCTGCATACCTTGCACCATAGGTCAATGTCACTTTGAAAGTGCACTTTGTGATCTTGGAGCAAGAGTAAACCTCATGCCTCTATCTGTATACAACAAACTTGGTCTTGGAGAGGTGAAGCTGACCATAGTTTCATTACTTCTGGCAGACTGATCAATAAAACATCTGAGGGGTGTCTTAGAAGATGTTCTGGTGAAGGTGGACAAACTCATATTCCTAGCTGATTTCATAATACTCGATATGGAATAAGACCAATAAATTCCTATCACTCTTGGGAGGCCATTCCTAGCAACTGAGAGAACATTAATAGATGTGCAACAAGGGAAGTTAACCTTACGAGTTCAAGATAATCAAGTATCCTCAACATTTTCAAGGATTTATCTTTTCCAGATGAAGGTGACACCTACTATAGAGTTGATGCATTGACCAGCTGCATAAAAGATGTGGTAAACGAAATCTGCATGGATTAACCACTAGCAATGGGAATGGTATATGTATCAAAATCTACTAATCCAGAAATCTTGGAGTAGATAAAGTACCTTGAAGCAAATTCCCCAATTTTTATCAAGAAACCATTTGAAGATTTGGGGGAAAGGCTGAGTAAGCCGGTGCTATCAACAGAGAAACCACCAGTTTTGGAGTTGAAAGTATTGCCATCCCATTTGAAGTATGCTTATCTAGGCAAAAATTCAACACTACCAATAATCGTCTCAGCTGCTCTTACTGTAATACCCCGAATTTTGAGATTCGAGGCTAGAGAATAAGCCTGAAATAAGTGGATTGCTAAGCCCCGGTTTAGCAAGATCCCAAATTGTGATTAAGAGATAATGACTCCAAAAGTGGATGTGGTTAGTGATAAATAAACCCTTTTGGAGATTATGGTGTGAGTTGGCACCCGATGTGATTCGTATGTGCTGTAAGCAGTGGCAAAACTCTGTATTTAAGCTCAATTATGGATTAACATCTAAATTGACTTAAAATAGAGGCAAGGCGTATATTGTGGCTAAATGAAAAGATGTGAAGTGTTGGTGGTGATTCAATGAGAATTACCGTAATCAGGGGCAAAACGGTAAAGTTACCGACCAATTGATCGGTTACCGAAGAGGAAACTCATTGGTAACTTCAAGATCAATGGTTAGGATTGATTTGTGTAATAGATCAAAGGGTGGAATCAAGTGTATGTGTGTGCATGTGAGCTTATGGAGGTGTGACAAGATCTTGACAAGTGTCACAATATGGACCCTTGGATCATGGTCAAAGGTTCAACACTCTTTCCTCTCTCTTTTCTCTATTAGGTCGGCCAAATATGCATTGAAAGGCCAAAAATCTGATTCCATTCTTCATCTTCATCTCTCTCTCTTCTCATCTCCATTTTCGCCTAGCAAGGAAGGAAAGACAAAGGAGAAAGCTCATGGTAAGTGCTCTATGTGACCTTTAATGTTCAAACACTCTTCATTAAAGTTGTTCATAGTGATGAGAGCTTCATCTCTATGGTTTTAGATTCTTGATTGGAAGTGTTTGAGAGCTTGAGCAAAAGTGGAAAGATGGAGAATCAAAGAATTGGTTTGGGAAAGAGGAAGAGGTGAGTATTTGAAGCCTTTTGATCTAAGTTTTGTGATTTGTGGATGAGTTTAGTGAATTTCGAATTTTGCCCTGATTTTCTTGTGATTTTGGATTGGATGAATTGGGTTGTGTTTTATGTTGAAAATGGTGCCATGTTGTGGTATTTGGTCATTGGAATTGATTTGGGAACTTGAGATGGAAAGTTGTGCAATGTTGAGTTGAAATGTGATATTGTGTGACATGTTGCAATTCATTGTGAAACATGTCAATATAATGTGAATTTGGTTGATTTGGTATTTCCAATGGATTTCTTGTGAAATTTTGTGTGAGAAAGATGTTTGATATGAAAATTGAACCATTGGAAGCCAATTGTGCGAATTTGGAAATCTGTCCATTGAATTTCTGTTCTGGGCAGTCTGTTTGTGTTGCCGTTTTGAACGGGCAAATGGTGTTATAAAATTCTGAAACTTTCCAGTCTTGAATTTCACATCCCAAACTTCAAAATGGACATATAAATTGTGTCATTTCGTTTTGTGAACTGGGATTTATGTTTGCCTAAAGTTTGAGGTCGAAACTGGATTCTGTTTTGGAGCAATGTTGGATTTTGTGTAAATCTGGATTTGTGTGGTGATTTCTGCTAATGAGCCATATTTTTCCTATGAAGAGGACTTAAATAGCTTTCATTTGGATTTGGAATCACCTCATTTCGATTTTTTTGGAATTAGTTATGAATTTCCTAAGTTTCCTTAGCTGCAGCGCAAAAGTTTCTGTGCACGTTTTGGCCGCAGCTAGAAATTCTTGGCTGCAGCCAGAAACCTTTTGTGGATGTTTTGGCTGCAGTCAGAGGGTTCTTGGCTACAGCCAACCCCCATTTTCAGCATTTTGAGATTTTGAAAGGTGATTTCCAACCTAGTACGTCCCAATCTTTCAAGCTTTTGTTGAGCTTATTATTAGACACTTAAGGGACTCAAATGACAACCAACTTTAAGTGTAATGAAAGTAAAGATTTGGAATAAAGAATAAACCTATGTCCTTACTTTGGTTATAGGTTTGATGTTCGCCCTGAACGTGGTTTGATATTCGCCTGGTCGTGAGTAAGCGGTGCTGGAGCTTACGTGGAAAGAACAAGTGTAGGGAACATATCTCTTCTTCTTGTATTTGATATATGTATTAATGTGTTGGTGCATGTCTTTGCTTTGCATGGTTATGTGTTATTTGAAGCTATGTTTCAATTTATGCTATGGCCATTAGTATATTGTTGGAAGCATTGAGCTTACAGATTTTTCATTGTGATAGTTATGTGATGCAAGCATGTCATGCATTAAACATTTATCATACATGCATATTGATATTGTTTTCCTACTGAGATTCTCTAGAATCTCACCCTCCCCTACTAACCTTTTAGATAGGGTAGTGGATCGAGGATGGAGCAAGCAGCCAAGGGCGATGAGGACTCCTTCGGGTAGTCATTCTGATAGTTGGTTATCATAGTTGGAAGTATTACGTATATTTGGATTCAGATTTAGATATGTACGGGTTGGAATGTGTTTGGATATGATATTTATAGATGTATTTGAGAGAATTTGTGTAATCCCCATATGGAAATTGTAATGGGCAATTGTGCCCTGTGTATATTTAGTAAAGATATGAACCCGGGAGTTGCCGGGATGATATTGTTGTACACTCTGATATTTGTATAAATGTAATATTCCACGTGATATAATTGTATTCCAAATTGAATTTGAGACCAGGTTAATTAGATTTCGAAAGTAGATTGTGAAAACCCTATCGTGAAGATGGGATTTTAAATAAGATTTGTTTCTTATGGTCTCTATTTCACTTTAATCCTGTATTTCGGATATAATTACCGAAGGGGGTTACACTTACTCCTGATAAAGAAGAAAAGTTATTAAGAGTTATAAGGGAGCATAAAACAACATTTGGATGGTCAATAGCTTATATAAGAGGGATTAGTCCTTTAATCTGTATGCATAAGATCTTAATGGAGGACAACTACAAGCCAACAGTTGAGCACCAAAGAAGATTCAATCCAAACATGAATGAGGTGGTGAGAAAGGAGGTAATAAAGTGGCTGGATGCTGGCATAATCTACCCAATCTCTGACAGCTAATGGGTAAGTCCAGTTCAAGTTGTGCCAAAGAAAGGGTGAATGACAGTAGTGCCCAACGAGAAAAATGAACTGATTCCACAACGAACGGTAACTGAATGGAGAGTGTGCATCGACTACAGAGAGCTCAATAAAGCCACCAGAAAAGATCACTTCCCTCTGCCATTTATAGACCAGATGCTTGACAGACTATCAGGGAAAGCCTATTATTGTTTCCTGGAGGGGTACACAGGATATAATCAAATTACAATTGCACCAGAGGATCAAGAGAAAACAACTTTTACATGTCCATATTGTACCTTTGCCTTCAGAAAGATGCCATTTGGTCTATGTAATGCACCAGCAACATTTCAAAGAAGTATGATGGCTATCTTCTCAGACATAATGGAAAGGTTCATTGAGGTATTCATGGATGATTTTTTAGTTTTTGGAGAATCATTTGATCATTGTCTTTCAAATTTGGAAAAAGTCTTGCAACATTGTGTGGAGACAAACTTGGTTCTAAATTGGGAGAAATGCCATTTTATGGTGAAAGAAGGAATTGTGCTGGGTCACAATGTATCTAATCGAGGGATTGAAGTAGACCAAGCTAAGATTGAAACAATTCAAAAGCTACCATCTCCTTCCTTAATCAAGGGTATTCGGAGATTTTTGGGACATGCTGGCTTCTATAGAAGATTCATCAAGGACTTCTCAAAAATCACAAAGCTACTTTGCATGCTGTTAGAGAAAAACACTTTTTTTATGTTTAATGAGGAGTGCTTATCAGCCTTCCAAACTTTGAAAAGTGCTTTGACTTCTGCACTAGTCATCATAGCTCCAGATTGGAACCTTCCATTCGAAATGATATGCGATACAAGTGATTATGCAGTTGGAGTTGTTTTAGGCTAAAGAAGAAACATGATCTTTCATGCTAGTAGAACACTCTCAGAAGCACAACTGAATTATGAAACAACAGAAAAAGAGCTCCTAGCAGTAGTGTTTGCATTCGAAAAATTCAGAGCATACTTGATCGAGTCAAAGGTTATTGTCTGGATGGACTACTCAGCAATCAAATACCTGATTGAGAAGAAAGATCCTAAGCCCAGACTAATCAGATGGGTGCTTCTACTATAAGAATTTGACTTGGAGATCAAAGACAAAAAAGGGACTGAGAATCTCATTGCAGATCATCTTCTAAGTTAGAACTACCTGAATGAAAGAGAGAATCACCAATCCAGGAGAATTTCCTAGATGAGCAACTTTTTATCATGCAGTCACAACCTACTCCTTGGTATGCTGATTTTGTGAATTATTTGGTAAGTGGAGTAATTCCTTATGAACTTTCTAAAGTGCAAAGGAAAAATTTTCTGGTTGATGTAAGGCATTACTTTCGGGAGGATCTGTTCTTATACAAACAATGCCCAGATCAAATTATTAGGCATGTATTCCTCAAGAAGAAATGGACAGCATCTTAAATCACTGCCATTCATCCCTATATGGTGGTCATTTTGGAGCAAATAAAACAGCTACTAAAGTCCTTCAATCAGGATTTTATTGGCCTACACTCTTCAAGGACGCTCACAGAATTGTGGCAACCTGTGACAGATGTCAAAGACGGGAAATATCTCAAGGAGACATGAAGCCCCTTTAACCAACATCTTAGAAGTTGAACTAATCACTTGGGTGTCTTAAACCCTTGTTAGTTCGAAAGGTCTTATTCTTTCAGTTTACTGATTCCTAACTAGTTCAGCCACTATCTGACAGCTTCACACTTGCCAAAAATCAAGTAAACATTACTGTATTTCGAGTAAACGTCCACAACGTTAATGAAACACCAAGCTTTGTGTCTTGCCCTCACGTTCATTGGTTCACTAACCTCATATTTTTCCAATTATAGTGGATTTTCTCAAAAAAATGTTTCTTTGTCTTTCTTGCCAGGTAGAATAAGTTCTCAACTTATTCATAAGGGTATTAACCCTTTAGCAAACATTTAGTAAATACTCTTTTGCTAGTTTGATCATTCCCTTTGATCAAGGTGTACATGTGTCAAGAAATAGAATCTTTTATCCCTAGAAAGAAATATCAAAATCCAACGAAGGATTTGAGAATCATAGTCCCATCGATCCTTAACTAAAGAGATAGCAAAGATGTGATTTGTCAGTTGCAATTGCATGGAGTGAATCAGGGTGGTTTATCAGTGCAGAGTTAACTTGCAAGTTCTAATCCCTTAATTCTATCTCTTTGTTGCTTTGCATTTGACATGAAGCCATATGCTTCTCCAAAATATGCACAACTTATGTGGATTGCTAGTTTTACAACCCTTAAGGATTATGAATGTAGCTTTTCATCTTTGTAGAAACCATTTGACCTCCTCTAGATCAAGTTTACCTCATAGGTTTCTTGCCCTTGGGCTTAGAGGATGAATCCTCCTACTCTTTAGCAAGTTCGTCTGATTGATGGATCTTGAATCCTTCAGTCTTTCACACTCAAGTTCAATGTGGACAATCACATTGTTGAAGGTTACAATATGCATATCAAAGGCAATCTTTACTTTCGTATACGCCTATTCACTGGAAGACATGGCTCACTCCGACTCACTGGGAGACATAGCTTCCTCCCGCTTACTAGGAGATGTCTTATCTCAACATACACTTGTTGTTTGTTAGAAAGAACTTGGCATTTAGTTTGTCTCAACTTCTTAGTTTGACATCTGCCTCAAGTGTTGCCTAAACAACATGTTAGGACTTAGTGCCTTATGTTAAAACTTAACTTAGTTTTAACTTTATGGAAGAAGATCACCTATTTCAATATCTTCCAACACTATCCACATGGCTTGGATAAGGTTATATTGCTCATATCAACATAAGTTTAAGTAATGTTGTTCTTTCTATACTTGATAGCATAAACCTTTTGTATCCTTCGGTTGCTTCAACCTTTAAATGCTGAAGACTAGTTGGTAGGATGTCCCTGACATCTTATTCTTCTTGAATGAAAGAGATTTGAGAGTTTTTAACTCCATAGATATCTCTATTGAGCTTGTCTTTATAAGCTCAGTCAAATAGACTTGGTCATAATTGGTCACTCAGATGATTATGGTATACAAATCTTATTTGTTTAAATAAGACAAAGGATAAGTAGATAATAAGTTCACTAGTTTCATGTTCAGAAGACAACTATATTAACTCCCATCCCAATCATGATAGTTAGCTCATCACCCTTTTAACCAAAATCTTTATTGAACACATTCCCCTTTTGGATTTCTAGACACATTCCAGAAACTCCCACTCAATCAAAGGCAGTTATATCAACAAGATAATAACACAACATCATCTAATCAGCATGAATGTTTAAGGAAACAGGAAGAGAACATACTTAATTCAATTCCAAAAAAATAGAGAATTTAATCATAAATTCAATGGAAAAACAAGAACATTCAAAAGTTTAAGCCTCATATTGTTGTCTCTTAACTAGGTTCTCCTTCTTATAGGCCCTTTTGACCATATTAACTTATGTAGTGTCTAGCTACAATGTCCAGCTCCTCTTTGCCATGTTGACATCCACTTACTTAGATATAATTGTTGTAACCCCCTTCGTAATTATGATTCGAAATACGTATTTTAAAATGAAATAGAGACCAATAATAATCAAACTCATTTACAATCCTTGCCTTACGGAAGGGTTTTCACAAATATTTTCAAAGTTTCTGCCTTACCCTGGTCTCAAATTCCACAACTCGAATATAATTACCCTATACAATTATATCACATTTTCATATCAGAGTGTACAACAAAATCCCGACAACCCCCAGGTTTCATACATAAACTAAAGGTTTATAAATTCCCATTAGGGGATTACACCACTGTCTCCAAAACAACATTTATAAGATATACGGTGATATCCCAACAAAACATAAATCTCCCTAAGGAGCCCTATCTGCCCTTGGTCGTCTCCTTTCCCTTGGAGCCACTTGCCTTGTCTGAAGAAGGTTTGTCAATGGAAAGAATGAGATTCAAAAGAATCCCAGTAGTAACAAATCAATCATACCACATGTAATCACAAAGCATGTAAGAAAATAATCAAGCAGCATCACAACATAAAGCACAACACGCAGGCTGCCACATAAGCACATATTCACATAATCACATCCCCTGTATTCCACTACCCCGAAGGCATGGTCCTCCCACCGTCAACACCAATGGGCCGCGGGTGAAGGTTTCACAAATAGCCTTACGGCTTTCACATATAGCCTTACGGCTTTCATATAGTCTCATCCCCTGGATTCCACCGCCCTGAAGGTACGATCCTCCCACCGTCAACACCGATAGGCCGCAGGTGATAAACTCAGAAACAATGATTAAACAAACATACCATGTATCACATATAGTATAAGGGAAAAGAGTCACTACCTTGTTCTTTCCTGACGTGCGCCGGAATAGGTTGCTTGCGATTAGGACAAATGTCGAACCCTATAAACCAAAGTCAAGGATGACAGGTTATTCTCTATTCCAAATTTCTCACCTTCAGAACACTTAAAGTTGGTATTCCAAAAGAGTCACTACCTTGTCCTTGTATATTAGAATGTGTTTCTGTTCTTTATTATTTCTTATTCTAGCATGTTTTTCGTTTATGATGAATGACATAAATATTTCTGGTATATTACTCACGTTGAGTCCTATATTTTCTGGTATAAGAAAGTTTTCAAAATATTGCAAGGAAAAAAACAAAGAGTATATTGGATTAGTGTCTTTGAAAACTCAAACTGTGTGATTGGGTTTAGCAAAAACTTGGGTTTCAGGCCAGAAAGACCACAAAATTAGGTAGAGGACAAGAAAATGATACCCAAGAATTGTATAGAAACATAATCGAAAACAATATGAACATTATCATTTTTGGCAGTATGTGGTTTTGAAAATTAGGTCATGATAAAACAGTATTTTTTGGCCATGAAATTAGTTTCTTTGGGTAGATCATGAGAAAATGAATAGATAGACACCAAGAATATGAAAAACTGACGTCAGAAACATTAGTTATAGAGAAGAGAAGAGTTAGGTCCGATGCCGTCGCTCTACCAGGTCGGTGTGACTTGGCTTCAGGTCAGGGAAAACCAAAAGGAAGCATGATTGTTTCGTGGACGACATCGTTTTTTGTAATAGGATGCCTCCACATCTTTAAGTGAAACGGTGTGTTTCACGTCAAATTAAAAAGAAAAGAGGAAGGCTATTAGGCTCTGTTGGCTTAGGCAGTTTTTTTATAAAGAAAAACAAATAAGTGTATGGGCTGGAACCGTTTTTGATATGTAGTGTTTTTTTTAAAAAAAACATGAAGTTAGGCTAGCTAGATTGGGTTATTATTTAAAAAAGGGGAAAGTACGTTTGGCTCCTTGGCCTTGGACTGTTTTGAAAAACATGGGCTGGACAATTTTTTTTTGGGCTGTGGTGCTTAAAAAAAACGTAAAGTTGGGCTAGCTAGATTGGGCTCTTATGGTTAAATTTAGTTGAAAATATGTCAAAAATTCCCAAATTTATGTTCTATATTTAGACATATAATTTTTATATTTTAAAACATATTTGAATCAATTATAAACGGTTTCAATGTTGTAATAGTCAATTTTGTGTGTTTAAAAATCCTTAAAATGTTTGCAATGGTTTATCTTATTTTCATTTGAGTGAGTTATGATTTAAAAGTATTTTAATAGCGTTAAATCAAAATATTTTTGTCTTTTGAAGAATAATTTTGTTGAAAAACTTATTCCTAGACATAAACTTGATGGCTTTAAAATAGACAGAAGTTTCTTACTTAAAGCCTATGAACAATGATCCAAACATAAATAATTTAGAGGAATATGAATTTTTGAGTAATGAATAAAATAGGGATTTACCCATTTGAATATGAAACTTTAAGTGACAGCCTAGAAGGAGAATATCTTGATATAAGATCAAGATGGAAAGAATTCAAAGTAAGGTTATAATTGATACTAAAATGGAATGAGAGGAACAATTGGAGAAGAACTGAGTATATGATTCCTAAAATGATGTTGAATTTTCTGAAAAATCTCAAAATATAGAGATTTCCTAATAAGTTCAACCTCTTGATCATGGTAGAGTTCATGAAAATGTCACTCTTTGAGTAAGGAGTGAAGGCCC
Organism: Inga leiocalycina; assembly: GCA_963242795.1. Classification (NCBI taxonomy): domain Eukaryota; kingdom Viridiplantae; phylum Streptophyta; class Magnoliopsida; order Fabales; family Fabaceae; genus Inga; species Inga leiocalycina. Next base: position 36,362,600 of record OY725332.1, read on the forward strand.
ATCTTAAGAGAAAAACAAATTCCAAAGCCTAGTCTAAATCCTTTTAAAAGAAATATAAAATGTTTCTATTAGGAAATAAATATAATTTGAATAAGAAATATGGGATATTTCTTTTAGAAAATTTGAAAGATTGTTGAAATAATAGGAGACATAAAATTCTTGCAACTTTAGAAAAATAATAGTTGTGGAAAACCTGTCAAACTAGGTTTAAGAAGTATGAAGACTTAACTCTTTAGAGGAAGTATTTTTTGGCTGGAAATTAAAATGTGCATAAATGAAATGCATAAAGAACTTAGAAAAACTATTAAGTTTTCCCAACTCCCAAATAAGAGTTTAATAAGACATTATGAATATAATGCGATGAAAACATGAAGAAGTAAAAGTAAAAATACTCTTTATGAGTGGCAGCTATTGGAGAATGAGTCTTTTGAGAGCATTATATGCTCTATCTAAGTAGGAGCTCTTAAGAGAATGAGTCTTTTGAGAGTAATAATTAAGCATGTTATTTAAGGTACTTGTATGAAATTCTTGATAGACAATAATGACATAGTTGGGATATGTGTGATGAGAGGTACAAACGTATTCTCCTGATCATAGATCCAACGATGTTGTTATTTTTCTGGTCAAGAACAATACAAGTATATGATGTTGTATACTTTAATGTATTATATTATTGATAAGTTATTGGATTAAATAAATTATAAATAACCCTGTGTGTGGGAAAATTTGAGTGGCTAAGCCAAGAAAAGCTGTCAAGAACATAATTTTATAAACTCAATAGGGACAATCAAAATATCTGGTATTTATAAGCCATTGACAAATGGTATGGCAATGCTGAAGTTGAGATGTCAACTTAGTATAGAAAAGATTACGAGACCTATGTGGCTTGATAAGGGAAACAAAATAGTATGAATTACCCTATAAAATTGTATAGTTGTGATTCAATCTTTCTTTCAATAAATTTCTTTGGTTGGTAAATTCTTTATGCATAATTGCATTGCCTTTTCTTCCAATTTAAATATATGTCTTACTAGTCAAAGGCATAGAATTTTGTTAATAGTATAATGAAAAGTTTTCAGAAAGATACTAGAACTAAGTTTATATTGCAATTATTCTATTTCGTTGCATGTGGTCCTATAAGTTTGAGGGTAAGACACAGAGCTAGGTAAATTATTATCTTTGTTGATGATTTCTCATTTTATTACTTAATTTCACACAAGTTTGAAGATTGTTTCTTTAAACAATATGTGAATGAAGTTTGAGAATCGATTGGATAGGAACTTTAAAAGTCCTATGAACTGATCAAAAGAGTGAGCATCTATTTGACCATTTTCAGTTAGCTCTGTGGAAATAAAGGGATAAATAAATAGATAACTATCCGAGGAACTCCATCACCAAAAAGGAGTTTATAAAGGCAAAATAGAATGCTATTAGAACCAAATGTGAGTGGTAGAGTATTATCTAGTCTACTTCTGGTGGATTAGTACACATGCACACATTCTTGGTTTGATCAAGTTATGTGGATTTGAGTTTAACCATATACCCTCTAAAGTAGCTAATGACATACCATATAAATGTTGGACTAAATAAAAGTCAAATTTGAGTTTTCATAGACCATAAGGGTCGGATGCAAATTCCCATAGTGGTTGTAAGTGGGAGCTCATAAAGGTTACATTTTCAAAAGTGAAATGATGATAGAAATATGACCAAAAAGAATTGAAAGGTACCACATTTGTTATGAATTAGTTTTCAATTAAGGGTGAAACTAATCACATTGCATCTCTTTGCAAGACACAAGAACAAGGCAGTACAGAATAAGTCAATAATCCTAAATTATTTTTGAGAGTGGTAGCTTAGAATAATCTATAAGGAGACCAAACAAAATAAATATGAAATGCAAAAAGCTCATGAGCAAAAGGGATAACTGAGAAAAATGTTCATGGTTATTCTAAAGGAGGATGATGAGTCACATTCTGTATAAGAGGCCATGTCATGGGAGAATGGAAGAAAGCAATGGAAAGGGAAGTGAATTCTTTGAGAAAGAATCAAGTTGAGAATCAGTTGATCTATTACCAAGTCAAAAGGGCTATTGAGAACTAGTAAGTTCCATAGGTTTAGGAGAAAAGTGGGTAAATCAATTGACATGCACAAGACTTGTTACAGAGGGGTATGCAAAATATAAAGGCATTTTTCTCACTTGTTGCGCATTTAAATTAGTTTTAATATGGCAATAGTTAACTATTTGAATTCAAATTTACATCATATGGATGTAAAACATACACTTTGAGTGATGATCTGGATGAAGAAATCTATATGCAGTGACTATTAGATTTCACTAAAAGCAGTATTTGAAGTTTCACATGGTGGTGACTTCATGTGTTTTTATAGAAGTCCTTTTATAGATTGATGCAATCGTCCAGATAGTGATGTTTAATGCTTCAAACGAGCGATAAACCAATATGGTTTCTAAATGGTTGAAGAGAACCATTGATAAATGATTTGTGATATTATTCCTTTAAGTGGATAATATATTATTGGCCATACATAGTTTTAATTGATAGCTTAAGAAGTCTCCTCTCTTTTAAAAGAGAATTACATCAAGAAGATTCTTAAGTGGCTCAAAATAAGTGAATGCAATCTCATTGATACCCTAGTGAATTTAGGAGTGAGTTCGAGTCTTGATAAATTTACCTGATTGAACTAACTAAGAAGATAATGGAAAAGAATGTCCATATGATACTATTAGCAGTGTGATGTATGAAATGATATATACATGACCAAATATTTGCTCATGGTAGGACTTGTAATTTGGCACTAGTCTAACCATTGTGAGAGACATTAGATGGTTTCAGAAAAGGATGCTGAGATACTCATAGAGTACATTGATTATGCACGTTCAAAGTATGTGTTGTGGTACAAGAGGTTATATGGCTGGTAATGTTCATATAACATGAGAAATTTTGAAAATAAGAATTTAAATCTAGGTCAAAGTATTGTGAGTACATGTAGCCATTGCCTAAATAAAAGACTCTAAGCATAATAGATGGACTAAATGCAAAGGTATAGCTATATGAGATATGCTATACGATATTAAAGATAAAAACAAATGACATACGCTCTTAAAGTATAAGAGTAACACCGTAGCATGTGATTCATACCACACATGCTAAAGAACCACAAATAGGAAGCAAGTGAATAAATCCCTGCTTCATTCCTTAATATCCTAAAAAGCGATTAAAGGCTAATGACTTCAAAAGTGAATATAATTATTGTTGAATAAATACTTTTAGAGAATGACTGATGGGAATTTGGATGTTTTAATGATTCCAATGGCTTCCTTGTGAAAATTCGTGTGGGGAGAGTGTTTATTGTAAAATTGGAACTACTCAGAACAATTGTGCAAAAGTTGAAAACTCTATCCATTGAAACTCTGTACATGGCAGTAGATTTGTATTGACGTTTTAAATAGGCAAATGGTGTCTAAAATTCTAAAATTTTCCAGTCTTAAATTGTACATGCCAAGCTTCAAAATGGACATATAATTTGTGTCATTTGAATTTGTTGGCTAAGAGTTATGATTTTCCAAAGTTTGGGATAGAAACTGGAATCTGTTTTGGAGCAGTATGGACTTTTGTGCATATCTGTAATTTTGAGGTTATTAAATACAGTGATCCATATTTTTTCAATAAAAAGGAGTTAAATAGATTTCCATTGGCTTTGGGATCACACCATTTTGATTATTCTAGAATTACTTATGATTTTTCAAAGTTTGGACAGAAATCTGCCAGAATTTTGTAAAAATCCTAAATTGATGGAAATTTAGTAAATAATTGGAAAATAATATTATATCATATTAAATCATCATCCACTTCTTCCATCAGCCCAAAACCGTGACATTCAGCTGAAACAAGAGAGAGAATGTGTGAGAAATTCTAGAGAGAGAAGGAGAGAGAACTTGTATGTTAAGTCGATTTCTTCCGTAAATCCTTACCTAACGCGTATAACTCTGCTCCTAAGCTATTCTTCTATGTTCTTCAAGGTTTGTGGAGCACAAATTTGGGTGTTCTAAGGCTAGGGTTTTCAGCCACCTTTAGGAAAAGCTAGTGGGAGCTCGAGGTAACTTCCAAACTTTCGTATATTACTTATTCTAGCTATTGTGGGCAATTTAATTGGTGAAATTTCACCGGATTACCATTGGTTTTAACGTTTGGAAATGATATTGCCTAGGGATTATGCTACCCAAATTTGGTCTTCATGTTAGTTATAACATAATGTAATGGTTAATAAAGTGATTAGGAGTTGAAAGACACACGTCTGCGGAGCCGAAACCCAAAAACCCCAATTTTTCCTGGGGAACTGAGAATTTTGGCCAAGGCTAGTTTGGAGGGGTTAGATTTGGATTTTCAATGATTTGATGGTTCCATTGAGTTCAGGAGCAAAAATTAGGTGGGGTTATAGTTGGTCACTTTTTCGGAAAAGGCCGAAAAAGCATAATTACAAAAACTCCCAAAAACCCTTAAAGTTAGGCTGCCAAGGGTAAATTTGTAATTTGACATTGAATTTGATAATTCTGAGTCCAGAAATTGATTCCTTGGGTGGAAATATGTTAGGATAGCCCATATTATAATTTAAGGAAAAGTGCAACCGGACCGGGTACGGCGGGCCCGGGCCGGGTCTTCGGGGGCATTTTTTTAAATTTTCATTATAGACTCATATAACCCCAAGAAACACTATGGAAGTGTCTAAATGGTGTATTTGGAATTGTAGGATTCAATATTTGCCCTGTTCGTGATCTAGCTGTGCTAGAGCACAATTAGAAAGAACAAGGTAGTGACTCTTTTTCCTTATACTTTATGTGATACATGGTATGTTTGTTTGATCATTATTTGTGAGCCTATCACCTGCGGCCTATCGGTGTTGATGGTGGGAGGATCGTACCTTCAGGGCGGTAGAATCCAGGGGATGAGACTCGTGAAAGTTGTAACCCCCTGACTTTTAACACGTAATGATATTCTGATAATGCATAATTAAGTCAGTTTAGAGACCGTAGGATAGTTTAAATTCATTTCAAACTTCCTACTATATCGTAGGGTTTTCACAAAAATCTTTCAAAATCTTTCCTCTATCCTGGTCTCATTTTAAACATTCGAATATAATTACCTATGCAGTTGATTTACATTCACATATCATAGTGGATAGCTAAATCCCCGGCAACTCCCGGGTTCTATACATATATATAACCTGAGGGTTTATAAGTATTTACTAGGGGATTACACATCCAAAATTGAATATGATCTTCATGCTTCAAAATATACAGTAATCCCGAGTTTAAACTAGATAACCAACATCTCAAAAATCCTTAGTATCACTAAAGATCCTAAGTGCTCCGGGTTGGCCGCTTCTCCTTTGAACCACACGCCCTGTCTGAAATGTTAGTCATAGGAAAGAATGAGATTCGAGAGAATCTCAGTAGTAACAAACCACTCACACAATGCATAAACACAAAGCATGTATATAAATCACAAACAGCAACAGCAGCAGCAATCTCAGAGATACATAGCTTTCACCACAAACGACAGCACTCACGGCTGTATACACAATACGACAGCTCTCGCTGTAATCATAATCACGACAGCTTACGCTGTAATCACCATCACGACAGCTTACGCTGTAATCACAATAACGACAGCTTACGCTGTAAACGACAGCTTACGCTATAAACGACAGCTTGCACTGTAAACGACAGCTATCACCAGCTGTAACCGCAGCAGCATCAAAGATTCATCACAGAACAGTGATAACACACACATACAGAGCATTACACATAGTATAAGAGAGAGAGTCACTACCTTGTCCTTTCCTGACGTCCTTCGGCGCAGTTGGCTCCCGAGGGCGGCAAATATCGAATCCTACAATTCCAAATGCACCATTTAGACACTTCCATAGTGTTACTTGGGGTTATATGAGTCTATAATGAAAATTTACAAAACTACCCCCGGGGACCCGGCCCGGGCCCGCCGTACCCGGTCCGGCTATACTTTTCTTGAAATTTTGACATGGGCTATCCTGACATATTTTCACCCAAGGAATCCATTTCCGGACTCGGAATTATCAAATTCAATGTCAAATTACGAAATTGCCCTGGGCAGCCCTACTTTTAGGGTTTTAGGGGTGCTTCCGTAATTATACTTTCTCGGCCTTTTTTGAAAAAGTGACCAACTGTAACCCCACCTAATTTTCGCCCCTGAACTCAATGGAACCATCAAATCATTGAAAATCCAACTCTAAGACCCATTTCTAGGGCTGGCCGAAATTTATGAGTTCTCCAGGGAAAATCGGGGTTTTACGATTTCGGCTCCGTAAACGCGTTCCTTTCTACTCCTAACCACTTTATTAACCATTACATTAGGTTACAACTAACATTAAGACCCAATTTGGGCAGCATAACCCCTAGGCCACATCATTTCCAAACTTTAAAACCAATGGCAATCCGGCGAAATTTCACCGATTAAATTGCCCACAGCAGCCAGAATAAGCAATATACGAAAGTTTGGAAGTTACCTCAAGCTCCCACAAGCTTTTCCCAAATATTGCTGAAAACCCTAAGTGCTCAACAACAGATTTTGAGCTTCCAAACCTTAAAGAACAAAGAGGAGTAGCTTAGGATCGGAGTTACACGCGTTAGAAGCTAAATCGTCGGAGAAATCGGCTTACCTTGTGATTTTTCTTCTCCTTTCTCTCTCTACAAACCTCAACATTCTCACTCCTCATTCAGCTGCTGTGTGCGACAGAAATGAGCTGAGGAAGATGATAACATATGTAATTCCATGCTGACATCATCTTTTAATGAGATGATGTCATAATTCCCATTTTCGGATTTTCTGGCAGATTTTCTGCCCAAACTTTGAAAAAATCATAACTAATTCTAGAAAAATTGAAATGAGGTGATTCCAAAGCCAAATGAAAGGTATTTAAGTCCTATTTATAGGAAAAATATGGACCATTACTAAAAATCACCACACAATTCCAGAATTACATAAAACTCATCACTGCCCCAAAACAGAGTTCAGTTTCCATCCCAAACTTTGGACAGTTATATCTCCTAGTTCACAAAACAAAATGGAACAAATTATATGTCCATTTTGAAGCTTGAGATGTGAACTATAAGACTGGAAAAGTTCAGAATTTTTAGATACCATTTGGTCATTAAAAAAGTTCACACAAACGGACTGCCCAGAATAGAATTTCACTGGACAGAATTTTAGATTTTGCATCTTTGCTTCCATTGGTTCCATTTTCATACCAAACATCATTCCCACATAAATTTTCACAAGGAATCCATTGGAATCATTAAAATATCCAAATTCCCATCACACATTCTTCAAAAGTGTTTATTCAACAATAATTACATCCACTTTTGAAGTCATTAGCCCTAAATCACTTTTTGGGATATTACATTTCTCCCCCCGTAAAATAAATTTCGTCCTCGAAATTTGTCACACAACTGAGCCATAAACTCCGGATAACGTCTTCGCATATCCGCTTCCACTTCCCAAGTTGCTTCCCTCTGAGTCATTCCCTTCCAGATCACCTTCACAAATGGAATGATTCGATGTCTGAGTCGTCGTTCTTCTCTATCAATGATCTGTTCTGGCTCTATTGCATATGTGAAGTTGCCTTGTAACTCAACTTCTTCATATTCAACAATGTGAGATGGATCCGGTTGGTACTTCTTCAATTGGGAAACATGAAACACGTCATGGAGCCTGCTCAAGTTCGGGGGTAGGGCTACTCGATAAGCAACAGGCCCAATCCTCTCAAGGATTTCAAAAGGACCTATATATCTCGGGCTTAGCTTCTTCCTCTTGATGGCTCGCCCAATGCCCGTAATTGGTGATACTCTCAGGAATATGTGATCACCAACCTCAAATTCTAGAGGCCTTCTCCTCTTGTCAGCGTAACTTTTCTGTCGACTCTGCGCTGCAAGGAGCCTCTTACGAATGATCTGAATCTGTGCTGAGGTTTGATCAACCAAATCTGGCCCATAAAGCTTCCTTTCGGATAATTCATTCCAGCATAAAGGTGATTGACACCGTCTTCCATACAACGCTTCATACGGAGCCATTTGGATGCTTGCATGATAGCTATTGTTGTAAGCGAACTCAGCCAGTGGAAGGAAACGATCCCAACTTCCTTTAAAGTCGAGAACACAAGCTCGCAACATATCTTCCAGCGTCTGAATTGTTCTCTCAGATTGTCCATCCGTTTGAGGATGATAAGCCGTACTGAATCTCAGTTGAGTACCTAAGGCTTCATGCAATGCTTTCCAAAACTTCGAAGTAAATCGTGGATCTCGATCGGAAATGATGTTTTTCGGAACACCATGAAGTTTGACAATCTCTCGGATATAAATCTCTGCTAGTTTATCAGGAGAATAACCAGCATTGATTGGTATGAAGTGGGCTGACTTCTTTAACCGATCCACAATTACCCAGATCGCATCATAGTTTCTGATCCTGGGTAATGCCACAACCAAATCCATGGTCACGCTTTCCCATTTCCATTCCGGAATCTCAGGACTCTGAAGTAAACCAGGCGGTCTCTGGTGCTCGATTTTCACTTTTTGACAAGTGAGACACCTTGCAACATATTTGGTCACGTCACTCTTCAAACCCGGCCACCAATACACCGATTTCAGATTCTGATACATCTTGGTCATACCAGGATGAAGAGTATATCGGCTCTTGTGTGCCTCATCCAAAATCTTCTGCCTCAACTCTGCCTTAAGTGGAACGTAGACTCTTTTCTGGTAACGAACCAATCCACGAGGCGATATGTCGTAGCCTGAAACTTCTCCCTGTTCGATTCGAGTCAGATTGCGCTGTATCCAGTCATCTTGACTCTGAGCTTCTTCAATTTCCGCCCTTAGATCACTCTCCTCTTGAGAAACAGTGTAATTGGCACAGATGATCTGGTTTGTCAAATTTAAATCACGGAAATCTTCAATCAATTTCCTTTCTTGCATCATCATAGCTGCAACGAGCACAGTCTTCCGGCTAAGAGCATCAGCGACTACATTTGCCTTACCCGGGTGATATTTTATCTCCAGGTCGTAGTCCTTAAGCAATTCCATCCAGCGACGCTGTCTCATATTCAGCTCTTTTTGATCATATAGATATTTAAAACTCTTGTGGTCGCAGTACAGTTCCACAGTCACACCATACAGGTAATGACGCCAAATCTTTAAAGCAAATACAATGGCCGCAAGCTCCAGATCATGAGTGGGATAATTCAATTCATGAGGTCTGAGCTGTCGAGAGGCGTAGGCCACCACACGTCCCTGCTGCATAAGGACACACCCTAATCCCTGCCCACTGGCATCAGAATACACAACATATGCCACACTGGGATCGGGTAAAATCAATACAGGTGCCGACGTCAACCTCTCCTTCAGCTCCACAAAGCAGTTTTCACATTTCTCGTCCCACACAAACGGCTGATCTTTTCTCGTGAGCTTGGTCATTGGTAACGCAATACGGGAGAAATTTTGGATAAATCTCCGATAATAACCAGCAAGACCCAGAAAACTACGTATTTCCGCCACAGATTCTGGCCTCTTCCAGTTCAGTACTGCTTCCACTTTGCTGGGATCCACAGAGACCCCTTCTTGCGAGATAACATGGCCTAAGAATTTCACTTCTGATAGCCAAAACTCGCACTTGCTCAATTTAGCATATAATTGCTTCTCGCACAAGATATTCAATACGATTCTCAAATGATGCTCATGCTCATCCTTATTCTTGGAATATATCAAAATGTCATCGATAAACACAACAACAAACTGATCCAGATATTGCCGAAAGATACGGTTCATGTAATCCATGAAAACCGCAGGTGCATTGGTTAGCCCAAATGGCATCACCAAGAACTCATAATGACCATATCGGGTCCTGAAAGCAGTCTTTGGAATATCTTCTGCTTTCACTCGCAGCTGATGATACCCTGACCTTAGATCAATCTTTGAAAACACACACGAACCAGAGAGTTGATCTAATAGGTCATCAATTCGGGGAAGAGGGTACTTGTTTTTTATAGTAACTTTATTCAGCTCTCTGTAGTCGATACACAAGCGAAGACTCCCATCTTTCTTCTTTACAAACAACACTGGAGCTCCCCAAGGCGACACACTGGGTCTAATGAACCCTTTTTCAAGCAAGTCTTCTATTTGTTTCTTTAACTCCGCCATTTCATTTGGGGCCATGCGGTATGGGGCCTTGGATATAGAACCAGCTCCAGGTACAATGTCAATTGGGAACTGAACTTCCCTTTCTGGAGGTAATCCGCTCAGATCGTCCGGAAACACCTCAGGGAATTCATTTACCACGGGTATATTATTCAAGGTTTCGCCATTTTCCCCTTGCACAGAGAAAAACACTACATACCCCTGACAACCCTTTTCAAGATACTTTTCAGCTTTGGCTGCCGAAAGAAAATTCATACTAGCATCCACATCTTCAGCCCTCTGAGATATAGGATATACTATCCTCTTGTTTCCACAATCAAGCAATATATTATTTGCCATTAACCAATCAAAACCCAAAATGACTTCTAATTGACTAAGAGGCAAACATATCAAATCTACAATAGATTGATGCCCTTCCACAGTTATGACACAACTCAAACAAGCTTCTGTGGTCAAGGCCTTAATACCCATTGGAGTTGACACTACTAATTCAAATGGCAGTTTGTGCACATGCAATCCCAGGCGCTTCACGCAATCATAGGCAATGAAGGAGTGACTTGCACCCGAGTCAAATAAAACTTGCAACAGATGGCCATGAAGTAGAATTTTACCTTGTATCAGCTCAGGAGATTTGCGGGCCTCCTCATGGGTCATAGTGAATACTTGCCCCTGTGTCCTCGGTCTCTGGTCTGGTCGTGGCTCTTTGCATTCAGCAGAAGTATGCCCCACACGCTTACAATTAAAGCATATTATTTTGCCATCACAAGTTTTGCCTTGATGTGGTTGGTTACACCGACGACAAATCCATGGTCCAGAATATGTTCTTTGCGGGTCACGGCTCCCAGACTGGTAGGGCTTCTTACCACTTCCAGACGAAGATCCTTGCCCCTTTCGCTTTTGTGAGGTAGCACCCTTATTAGGTTCATTGCGGTGGCTAGTAGCTCTGGCAGGATACAAATCTCTCAAGTTGTTCTCTGTAATCCTGCACTGTTCAACCGCCTTGTTGAACTTGGTAAATTGATGAGTAGCTAAGCGCTTCCTCAACTCTTGCCTCAGACCGCGAATGAGCATATCAGAACTCCATTCTTCATCATCCTTGAACCGGAGATAGGAGGAGTATCGAGCCAATCGGACAAAATGGGACAAGTAATCATCGAAGCTTTCTGCGTCCCCTTGCCTGATATTCAGGAATTCTGTCTCCTTCTCGAGCCTCACTGATTTGGGAAAATACTTCTCGTTGAATTCTTGTTGAAACAATTCCCAAGTCAATGGCATCTTGTTGCTCTTCAAGGTTAGGGCGATATTCCGCCACCAACGGTCTGCATCCCCTTCGAGTTTGTAAACGGCCAGTCGTGGCTTCACCTCATCCAGACAATTAAGCACCTCAAATATTTTCTCCAGTCTGTTCATCCAATCTTCGGCTGCTTGAGGGTCAAACCTCCCTCTGAACGCAGGAGGCAGATGCTTGCAGAACCTAGTGACCCAAAACTGAAGGTCTCTTTCCTCTCTAAGCGGCATCCCATGTGATTCTTGATTTGGGACAATGTGAGGTGGGGACTCCAGGGGTCGTGCTGACCCTTCAGCAGTGTCCTCATGACTGGTTTCTCCTTGAGTTTCCTCCGGAGTGGACTGAACTGGACCTTCCTTGTTCTTCGCCTTCTCTGCTCTGAGCTCTTTTCTCAACTTAGTTATCATATCTCTTTGATCCCGGATTAGACCCATCAGCTCTTGCATAGGATCTGGTGGATTATCATTGACAACCTCCACCTCTGGGTCTACACGCGGAATATTGGGGCGTCCTCTACTTTTCTTCATTCTACAAACAACTTGCCCCATTAAATTAGCAGAGATAGTATGCACATATAGTCACAAAACTCATATATATATCCATGTTAATAAAACATACATGTGCATACACAACAATCATTCACAGATAATCTTCTATCCCTACTACTATCTAAGGGATCTATCCTAGCAACCTCTACCTTTGCCAGGAACTACAGCTCTGATACCAAAATGTAACCCCCTGAATTTTAACACGTAATGATATTCTGATAATGCATAATTAAGTCAGTTTAGAGACCGTAGGATAGTTTAAATTCATTTCAAACTTCCTACTATATCGTAGGGTTTTCACAAAAATCTTTCAAAATCTTTCCTCTATCCTGGTCTCATTTTAAACATTCGAATATAATTACCTATGCAGTTGATTTACATTCACATATCATAGTGGATAGCTAAATCCCCGGCAACTCCCGGGTTCTATACATATATATAACCTGAGGGTTTATAAGTATTTACTAGGGGATTACACATCCAAAATTGAATATGATCTTCATGCTTCAAAATATACAGTAATCCCGAGTTTAAACTAGATAACCAACATCTCAAAAATCCTTAGTATCACTAAAGATCCTAAGTGCTCCGGGTTGGCCGCTTCTCCTTTGAACCACACGCCCTGTCTGAAATGTTAGTCATAGGAAAGAATGAGATTCGAGAGAATCTCAGTAGTAACAAACCACTCACACAATGCATAAACACAAAGCATGTATATAAATCACAAACAGCAACAGCAGCAGCAATCTCAGAGATACATGGTTTTCACCACAAACGACAGCACTCACGGCTGTATACACAATACGACAGCTCTCGCTGTAATCATAATCACGACAGCTTACGCTGTAATCACCATCACGACAGCTTACGCTGTAATCACAATAACGACAGCTTACGCTGTAAACGACAGCTTACGCTGTAAACGACAGCTTGCACTGTAAACGACAGCTATCACCAGCTGTAACCGCAGCAGCATCAAAGATTCATCACAGAACAGTGATAACACACACATACAGAGCATTACACATAGTATAAGAGAGAGAGTCACTACCTTGTCCTTTCCTGACGTCCTTCGGCGCAGTTGGCTCCCGAGGGCGGCAAATATCGAATCCTACAATTCCAAATGCACCATTTAGACACTTCCATAGTGTTACTTGGGTTTATATGAGTCTATAATGAAAATTTACAAAACTACCCCCGGGGACCCGGCCCGGGCCCGCCGTACCCGGTCCGGCTATACTTTTCTTGAAATTTTGACATGGGCTATCCTGACATATTTTCGCCCAAGGAATCCATTTCCGGACTCGGAATTATCAAATTCAATGTCAAATTACGAAATTGCCCTGGGCAGCCCTACTTTTAGGGTTTTAGGGGTGCTTCCGTAATTATACTTTCTCGGCCTTTTTTGAAAAAGTGACCAACTGTAACCCCACCTAATTTTCGTCCCTGAACTCAATGGAACCATCAAATCATTGAAAATCCAACTCTAAGACCCATTTCTAGGGCTGGCCGAAATTTATGAGTTCTCCAGGGAAAATCGGGGTTTTACGATTTCGGCTCCGTAAACGCGTTCCTTTCTACTCCTAACCACTTTATTAACCATTACATTAGGTTACAACTAACATTAAGACCCAATTTGGGCAGCATAACCCCTAGGCCACATCATTTCCAAACTTTAAAACCAATGGCAATCCGGCGAAATTTCACCGATTAAATTGCCCACAGCAGCCAGAATAAGCAATATACGAAAGTTTGGAAGTTACCTCAAGCTCCCACAAGCTTTTCCCAAATATTGCTGAAAACCCTAAGTGCTCAACAACAGATTTTGAGCTTCCAAACCTTAAAGAACAAAGAGGAGTAGCTTAGGATCGGAGTTACACGCGTTAGAAGCTAAATCGTCGGAGAAATCGGCTTACCTTGTGATTTTTCTTCTCCTTTCTCTCTCTACAAACCTCAACGTTGTCACTCCTCATTCAGCTGCTGTGTGCGACAGAAATGAGCTGAGGAAGATGATAACATATGTAATTCCATGCTGACATCATCTTTTAATGAGATGATGTCATAATTCCCATTTTCGGATTTTCTGCCCAAACTTTGTAAAATCATAACTAATTCTAGAAAAATTGAAATGAGGTGATTCCAAAGCCAAATGAAAGGTATTTAAGTCCTATTTATAGGAAAAATATGGACCATTACTAAAAATCACCACAAAATTCCAGAATTACATAAAACTCATCACTGCCCCAAAACAGAGTTCAGTTTCCATCCCAAACTTTGTACAGTTATATCTCCTAGTTCACAAAACAAAATGGAAGAAATTATATGTCCATTTTGAAGCTTGAGATGTGAACTATAAGACTGGAAAATTTCAGAATTTTTAGATACCATTTGGTCATTAAAAACGTTCATACAAACGGACTGCCCAGAATAGAATTTCACTGGACAGAATTTTAGATTTTTCATCTTTGCTTCCATTGGTTCCATTTTCATACCAAACATCATTCCCACATAAATTTTCACAAGGAATCCATTGGAATCATTAAAATATCCAAATTCCCATCACACATTCTTCAAAAGTGTTTATTCAACAATAATTACATCCACTTTTGAAGTCATTAGCCCTAAATCACTTTTTGGGATATTACAAAAGCCGTAAGGCTATATATGAAAGCTGAAAGGCTATTTGTGAAACCTTCACCCACGGCCCATTGGTGTTGACTTTGGGAGGACTGTGCGTTCGGGGCGGTGGAATACGGGGGATGAGAATATGTGATTATGTGCATATGTGGCAGCCGGCGTGCTGTGCTTTATGTTGTGATGCTGCTTGATGATTTTCTTGTATGCTTTGTTATTACATGTGGTATGAGTGATTTGTTACAATTGGGATTCTTCTGAATCTCATTCTTTCTATTGACAAACCTTCAGACAGGGCAAGTGGCTCCAAGGGAAAGGAGATAACCAAGGGCGGATAGGGATTCTTAGGGAGATTTGTATTTTGGTATTGGATATCATGTTTTGTTGGGATATCATCGTATTTCTTATAAATGTTGTTTTGGAGACAGTTGCGTAATCCCCTAAGGGGAATTTATAAACCCTTAGTTTATGTATGAAACCGAGGGGTTGCCGGGATTTTGTTGTACACTCTGATATGTAAATGTGATGTAACTGCATAGGGTAATTATATTCGAGTTGTGGAATTTGAGACCAGGGTAAGGCTACTTTGAAAATATTTGTGAAAACCCTTCTGTAAGGAAGGGATTGTAAATAAGTTTGATTATTATTGGTATCTATTTCATTTTAAAATACGTATTTCTAATCATGATTACGAAGGGGGTTACATTTTTGGTATCAGAGCTGTAGTTCCTGGCAAGGGTAGAGTTGCTAGGATAGATCCCTTAGTTGGCTTTAGGGATAGAAGATCACTTGTGAATAATTGTTGTGTATACACATGTACGTTCTATTGATATGGATATATACGAGACTTGTGAATATATATGCATACTATTGCGGCTATATTAATGGAGTAAGTTATTTGTAGAATGAAGAAAACTAGAGGATGCCCCAATACTCAGCGTGTAGATCTTAAGGTGGAGATGGTTAATGAGAATGCACCGGACCCTATGCAAGAATTGGTAGGTCTAATTAAAGATCAAAGGGACATGATTGTCAAGCTAAGAGAAGAGCTCAGAATAGAGAGAGGAAAGAATAAAGAAGACTGGGGTCAATCCACACAAGAGGAGACTCAGGAAGAGACTCATAGAAAAGAAACTGCGGGATGTAAACACTTGTAGGGGAAAGACTCATTGAGTCACCTCCTCATGCTGGGCCAAACCAGGAATCATATAAAGTTCCAATTATAGGGGAAAGATATATGCAATTTTAGGTTTCAAGATTCTGTAAACACTTGCCTCTGGCGTTCAGAGGGATGTTTGATCCCCAAGCAGCTGAAGATTGGTTGAACAGGTTGGAAAAGATATTTGGGTCTTTGGGTGCCCGGACGAGGTGAAGCCACGTCTGGCAGTTTATAAGCTCGAAAGGGATGCAGATCGTTGGTGGCGGAACATTGCCTTAACATTGAAAAGCAAAAATGTACCGCTGACTTGGGAATTGTTTCAACAAGAATTCAATGAGAAATACTTTCCTAAATCAGTACGGCTCGAGAAGGAAACTGAATTTTTGAATATCAGACAAGCGCACACGGAGACCTTTGATGACTATCTGTCCCATTTTATCCGTTTGTCTCAGTATTCTTCTTATCTTCAGAAGGCGGATAATGAAAAGTTGAGTGCAGACATGCTTATTCGTGGTCTGTGACAAGAGCTGAGGAAGAGGTTATCTACACACTTGTTCACCAACTTTAATAAGGCGGTGAAAGATTGTAGAATCATAGAAAATAATTTGAGGGAATTATATCCTGCCAAAGCTCCTGGTAATCACAGTGAACCCAGTAAGGGTAATACTTCCTAGAAGCGGAAGGGCCAGGGATCCTCTTCGTCCTGGGGTATTGGTAAGAATCCCTACCAGCCCAGAGATCGGGAGCCCCAGAAATCATTAACAGAATGGGTATGTCCTCATTGCAACAAGCCACACTACGATAGAAATTATCGAGGCAAAATGATCTACTTTAATTGCAAGCAACCAGGACATCTTTCTAGAGATTGTCGGCAGCCTCAGGCTGAGCAGCAACCGATGACTCAAGGTCGAGTATTCACCATGACTCATGAGGAATCCTAGAAGTCCCCTGATCTTATTCAAGGAAAAATTCTCCTTGATGGTAATGTGTTACAAGCGTTGTTTGATTCGGGTGCGAGTCACTCTTTCATTGCTTATGATTGCGTGAAGCGCCAGGGTATGCATATACATAAATTGCCCTTTGATTTAGTTATGGCGATGCCAATGGGTGTCGAGGCTATAGTTGCCGAAGCCTACCTAAATTGTGTCATAACTGTAGAGGGGCACCAATCTATTGTTGATTTGATTTGTTTGGTGCTTTATCAATTAGAAGTCATTTTGGGTTTCTATTGGTTGACGAAAAATAATGTTCTATTAGGTTGTGGGAACAAGAGGATAGTTTATCCTGTTTCTCAAAGTGTTGAGGATGTGAATGGCAGTCTGAATTTCCTTTTAATGGCTAAAGCTGAGAAATATTTAGAGAAAGGTTGCCAGGGGTATATGGTGTTCTTTTCTATTCAAGGAGAGACCGAAGAAACTTTGAGCAGTACACCCGTGGTAAATGAATTCCCTGAGGTATTTCCTGATGACCTTAATGGATTGCCTCCAGAAAGGGAAGTTCAATTCCCAATCGAGATTGTGAATATTAAATCATCATCCACCTCTTCCATCAGCCCAAAACCGTGACATTCAGCTGAAATAAGAGAGAGAAGGTGTGAGAAATTGTAGAGAGAGAAGAAGAGAACTTGTAGGGTAAGTCGATTTCTTCCGTAAATCCTTACCTAATGCGTATAACTCTGCTCCTAAGCTATTCTTCTATGTTCTTCAAGGTTTATAGAGCACAAATTTGGGTGTTCTAAGGCTAGGGTTTTCAACCACCTTTAGGAAAAGCTAGTGGGAGCTTGAAATAACTTCCAAACTTTCGTATATTACTTATTCTGGCTGCTGTGGGCAATTTAATCGGTGAAATTTCGCCAGATTGCCTTTTATTTTAACGTTTGGAAATCATATGGCCTAGGGGTTATGCTGCCCAAATTGGGTCTTAATGTTCATTATGGACTCACATAACCCCCAAGAAACACTATGGAATTATCTAAATGGTGCATTTGGAATTGTAGGATTCGATATTTGCCCTGTTCGTGATCTACCTGTGCTAGAGCACAATCAGAAAGAACAAGGTAGTGACTCTTTTCCCTTATACTTTATGTGATACATGGTATGTTTGTTTGATTATTATTTGTGAGTCTATCACCTGCGGCCCATCGGTGTAGATGGTGGGAGGATCGTACCTTCAGGGCGGAGGAATTCGGGGGATGAGACTATGTGAAAGCCGTAAGGCTATATATGAAAGCTGAAAGGCTATTTGTGAAACCTTCACCCGTGCCCTATCGGTGTTGACGGTGGGAGGTTCATGCCTTCGTGGTGGTGGAATACGGGGGATGAGAATATGTGATTATATGCATATGTGGTAGGTAGCGTGCTATGCTTTATGATGTGATGCTACTTGATGATTTTCTTGCATGCTTTGTGATTACATGTGGTATGAGTGATTTGTTACAACTGGGAATCTTTTGAATCTCATTCTTTCCATTGACAAACTTTCAGAGAGGGCAAGTGGCTAAAAGGGAAAGGAGACGACCAAGGGCGTATAGCACTCCTTAGGGAGATTTGTATTTTGGTGTTGGATATCATGTTTTGTTGGGATATCATCGTATACCTTATAAATGTTGTTTTAGAGACAGTTGTGTAATCCCCTAAGGGGAATTTATAAACCCTTAGTTTATATATGAAACCGAGGGGTTGCCAGGATTTTGTTGTACACTCTGATATGTAAATGTGATGTACTGCATAGGGTAATTATATTCGAGTTGTGGAATTTGAGACAAGGGTAAGGCAGAAACTTTGAAAATATTTGTGAAAACCCTTCCGTAAGGAAGGGATTGTAAATGAGTTTGATTATTATTGGTCTCTATTTCATTTTAAAATACGTATTTCGAATCATAATTACAAAAGGGGTTACAATTACAGTATGAGTCCCATAAAGGTTAACCCTTCATTGATGTCCTTTTGGCTTTGACATTATTATGGAAATATGTTTCAA
The DNA here is from genome assembly GCA_963242795.1 of Inga leiocalycina. Taxonomy (NCBI): domain Eukaryota; kingdom Viridiplantae; phylum Streptophyta; class Magnoliopsida; order Fabales; family Fabaceae; genus Inga; species Inga leiocalycina. The sequence goes on from OY725332.1 coordinate 36,381,451, forward strand.
TGTCTGCTACTTTAGCTTTTTGTCCTATGATCATGATTGATGCGATTTAAAGGCATTATGTTACGAAAGTGGTTGATACATATTAAAGTGATATATGGGCAAAAGAAAGATTATTACCTAAAATATACACACTTATGCTGGTGTTTGAGATCGGTCCCTTATGATATTATTTAGTGATTTCATAAGTGTAGACACTATGCATATGAGAAAGGCAATTTGAGTTTTATATTGACTTAAGATGGATTAGATTGGCCATGAGTAAAGTGTATAATGGTAAATCTAGGACATTCAGACAATATATCAATATCGAGCTGCACTACAGGGTTGTCTTGTGTTGATCTCTGTAAAACGGGATTTCTTGTACAAAGTGTCTAAATGGAGACATCATGTCCACACGGTCACGACAAAACACTTAGTATGGAAGAAGTAAGAGAAAGAGATTTGACCTATAACATCTAATCCACCAAGTGTGAGTGGGAGATGTTGGAATTTATTAGTCTACCCTTGGTGGATTAAGGCCCAAGCCCAATTCAAGAGGGGCTTCATGGAGAGACACGAGTTATAAGGAGTGATACCCTTTGTGGTTTAAAGGTTACATCTATTCCTGTGTAACCGTACATTTAGGGGTTGCATCTATTCCTATATAACCGTACGTACACTATATATATAAGGTGTGAGATTAAAAGAGAAGGCTAATGATGATATAATATATAATTCTCCCTCTAAATGATTTTCTCATAAAAATGTGCTTTTCTCTTCCTCTTTTTGGTGTATTTGTTGTGTAACATAATCGGGGTCCTCGTCGATGCTCTAGTTTCATTTGGGTACTTCAGCGAGCTATCGGATTCCAAGTACGCCCAAAATTCTTATATATATGCTTGCATATCTAACTTCTTGATATTGATAGATTTACATTTCAAACGTGAATCTAGTCAAATGCTTATTGTTTAGACGTTTGAACTTTTTATGTACTCCCTCTTCTCCTTAACATAAGAGTTATGCAAAAAGTTTACTTTAAGCATAAATATAAGACCTCAATCTACTTTGTCTCATACATTTATAATTTTTGTCCTAAAATGCCCCTATTGATTACACATATTAAAGGGATTAATTTTTATCAAAGAGTAGTTCCAAAATTCAATGCATGTGATTAAATGGGGTATTTTTGTACAATCAACATCCACTTCTTACACAACTAATTTTCTTCATACATGAGAATGAGCTATATTGCTCATATGGTGAGGATGGTAAGTGTAAGTAGCACTTTATAGTTTATAAAAACCAGCCATATACACAATTTCCTTAAACTTTATGTCATGTAGATAGCTCCCCTATTATTAGTTTTGTTAATATTCTAGCTCGCCCAACGGGGTTACATATAACTCAAAACATGTAGGGTTAATATATATACACAAAATTTTTTTTAAGGGATATATAATTTATGGTTGGAGGTTATACACATAAACATAAAATTTTAGCATGGTTTATTAGTAAGATTTAAATGTTAAGAGAGTTATTTCTACTTGGTTTAAAGAAGAACAATTTTTTTTGTAATTTAACCTAAGAATAAAGTTAGAAAGATAAAATGATAAGAATGACATTACTGTTCTGGTAAAAAGAAAAAAAAAAGAATGTTGGGCCTTTTTGATAATAAAATGCTAGTCATAATTGAGGGTACTGGATAGATACCATTGAAACTTTTCAAATGTTTATGTAAATTAATAGTATATATTTTTAAATACTATGCCATCATTAGTCTATAGTTGTTTTTGAATAATATAAGTTTTTTTAATAAGATTTCATAATATACAATTTTGAACCCAACAAAGTAAATATGTTTATTTTTATAAATAAATAATATTTCATTAAAACATAAAACGATTGCAAACAGTAAATCCCATCTCTGATCTCATGTATATAAATTAAAGCTTATTGAATAAGGATAGGCTGAAAAAAAAACTACAAAACATGAACAACAATAAAATAAGTGTTGGAAAATAGCATAGTTGACCCTTCGTGGATTAGGCCTAAGCCCAATAGGATTGGGGTCAAAGTATAAATAATATAAAATTTTGGGTGGATATATGTGATATTTCCCAATTATTATAAGTCATATTATTTGAGCAATAGAATATGACTCTATAAGTGGTATTGTTTCACTAATACAATATATCTCTCAATCGAAAGGATATGTTGTCTCTTTGATGAAAGGATATGTTAGTAGAGAACAAGGGGCATATAGAATACTATAAACAGGCGTAAGGGGCTCAGTTGTGAGGTATTTAAGAGAAAAATATTCTGACACACTGATTCCTTATTCCCTCAACTATATTTCTCTTTCTTCTTCTTCTTCCTATAGGTGGTGTTTTTGCTGTGTGTCATAATTTCTCTTGCAACTGTGATCCGATTAGCGTGGGTATTAGAGATTAATGGTCGCACTCCAGGTATGCCCAATATTCTTACATGGTATCAGAGCTTTTTTTTTCTTGAGGCCAATTTTGTATAAATTTTGTGATATTGTGTTCTCTTAAGTTTCTGTTGCTGTGTATAATGTTAGAACTAGCTGACACCCAAGAGGGGGTGAATTAGGTGTTTGATAATAATTTAAGAACTTTGGAAATCTTTTTGCATCTTAATGAAAGCAATAAATATGAAACTAATGAATCATAAATCAACAGTTAATATATGCTAGAAGTATAAGAGTTTAAGGAAGAGAGTATGCAAATTGTGATTTATCCTGGTTCAGTCGAATCCACGACCTACGTCCAGTCCCTAAGCTCCTTTTAAGATTTCAAATCCACTATCTTCTTATTTAATCTTGGCATATGAAAAGCCTCTACAATTCCACAAGTTTAACAGGGCACTTGCGAAGCCTTTTACAATTCTTTCACTGAGTTACTCCCCTTTACACACAGTAAGGATACAATCGATGCCCCTTACACACCGTAAGATACAACTTTGATGATGAAAATAATTACTCTCACAAATGTAAATGATATATAACCTAGAGAATAACAGAGAGTGTTTGGGTTTAGGTGGATAGCTTATGAAATAAGCATGTTGGCATTGGTGTTGTGTGTGTTTGCGCTATGCTTGAATCTCTTGTGTTTATAGTTGAGTAGGATTGATGACCATTTGAGCATTTCAACATATCCGTTGGAGTGCGGCTGGTTTTTTTGTTCATTTTCTTGAGTTTGAAAAATTAGCTGTTAGAACGTTGGACACCCCGTTTCCATAAAGTCAACTTTTATCTCTTTACATCATCTCTTCATTGCATTCTTGGAGAAATACATTAAACACTTATACAATGAAGTGTTAGAGTGATTAGAAGCAAGAAGAATGAATTACAAAATTATTCCAATGATTTTCAAAAGTTACGATGTGTGCTCTGTTTTCTGGAATTATACATCACTTGAGTGGTTTAGCCTTTCACTTGGGTTATCTAGCTTTTGTTGTGTATCACTCAAGTGAATTTTATTTGATCACTCGAGTGAATTTCCTAATCACTCGAGTGATCTATCAGATCACTAGAATTGAATTTCACTTTCACTTTTGTTGAGCAAACCTTCTCAAAATTCTGCCTTTACTAATAATCACTTCATGTGATTTTGATGTTCATAATCACTTCAAGTGATTCTGATGTTCACTCGAGTGCACTGAGAAATCACTGGAAGTGCAAGAAGTGTACTAGAAGTACGGGTTCACTCTCTACCAGCACTCAAGTGCAATATTCAACAAAACTCGAGTGCATCACAGGAACTCGAGTGCATCAGTAGAATTTCAGTTTCTTAACTAGCATCTATCTAACACTTGTAAGAGTGTGAATCCACACTCGAGTATTCAAGCTTCCAGAACTCGAGTGCTTCCTCCAAACTCAAATTTATCTTGGACTATAAGTCAAGTTTTGATCTAAAACTCGAGTTCTTGTGACATATTCAATTTGTGGATAAGTTATGTGTAAAACTTATGATAGCATGTGCAATCAACTCAAATTCTCATCAGATAGGATATGTTCATTTTGACTTCAAATATGGAAAATAATATGTCATCGGAAAGCTCTCATCATCTACATTCCATTGCAATAAGAATCAGATCCAAACTCATTGTATATAGAATGTTATAATCCAAGGAGTGACTATTGTACTTAGACAATATCTGAAATCAGGAGCATCAACTTCCAGAAGGCATAAATCTTAGTATATAGCTTTAAATATGACTAATTACCTATCCATGGAAAGCTCTTTAAGTCTACTTTCATATGGCACTAGTTTCATCATAATCTAATGTGTAGTTTGAGGGTTACGTCCAAAATACCAAAGCTTTTCTGGAATATGATGGTGATTTGAGTGTCATTTTGTAAAATTCATATATCGTTCATCTGAGCTCATTTTAACTTGATTGTGGTGTTAAAATGATGGATTGGGAGTCTAGTTTTATATGCCACTAGTTTCATCTCATTTGGAATTGTGGTTTGGGAGATATGATCAAATTACTGAACCTCGCTCATGCTGAACCAAAATAGAGCATTGTATTTTTCAACAAAACTTGACTGATTCTGATGAGATCACTCAAATTCTGAGGAATTCACTCGAGTGATCAGCCTTGAAAATGCCAAAATGAAGCATACTCACGTGGTGTAACCCCCTCACCATAATTACATCCGGACTATGAAATTAAAGTGAAATAGAGACCAATAATTATAAAACAACATTTTCAATTTCCTATCTTCTAGATAGGGTATTTACAAAGTAGTTCAAAATACTAGTAATTTGGTCTCAAATTCAATTTTGAATATAATTACCTGCACAGGTTAATCGCATATATAAATATCAGAGTGAACAACTAAAATCCTGGCAAGTCCCCGGGTTACATATATATATTGGGTGTATCATTTTTTCCAAAAATGGGGATTACATAACCAAAGAAGTATTTACAACCCCAAATATGTATAGTAATCCTATTCTCAAAATAGATAACCAACATTTCCAAGTCAAATATCTCTAAGAAGTCCTATCCGCTCTTGGTTATCCTCTTTTCTCTGGTGCCACTTGCCCTGTCTGAAAGGTTAGTCATAGGAAAGAGTGAGATTCAAAAGAATCCCAATAGTAACAAATTATTCATACCAAACCTAAACACATAGCATCTAAGCAAATCTTCATACAGTAGCAGCACGAATCACACTCCACCCTCATCCCCTTTTACCGTCGGGAAGGCACACCATCCTAACCCGAACCGTTGTTAGCGACTCAGGGACTGTTGGCATGGCAGTGCATACATATAGCCTTATAGCTTTCACAATTGGCCTATCGGCCGTCACAAATAGCCTTTCGGCTTTTCACATAATCACACATATCACACCCCATCCTTATCCCCTTTTACTGTCGGGAAGGCTCGTAGTCCTTACCCGAACCGTTATTAGCGACTTAGGGACTATTGGTATGGCGGTGCTTACACATATCCACAAATGTTGCAACATACGAATTCATCACAAATCAATGATATAACACACATAAAATGCATCACATATGGTATAAAAGAAAAATTCACTACCTTGTTCTTTCCGATTGTGCTTTGGCGCAGGTGGATTACGAGCAGGGCAAATATCGAATCCTATAAACCAAAATTAAGGACGACGAATTATTACGTATTTCAATTCTTTAATAACTCGTAATACTTGGGTTGATTATCACTATGGTCATTTAATCAAGTCAACTAAGGAGCTAAAGTGGTCAATTAACCTAAAAGGCCAATTTCTAACCTCAAAGTTCCATAATATTTTATTATGCCATAAAATCTTCAATTTTCACATAGATGACCAATCTGCCAGAATTTTTCAGCATTTTTGAAAAATCATAAATAATTCTAGAAAAATCAAAATAAGGTGATCTCAAAGCCTATTGAAATATCTTGAAATCATCTTCATAGGAAAAATATGAAACATTACCAGAAATTACCACACAATTCCAGAATGACACAAAATTCCATACTGCTCCAGAATTAGGTCCAGTTTCGACATCAAACTTTGGTCAACCAGAACTCCCAGCTCATGAAACTAAATGACACAAATTATATGTCCATTTTGAATCTTGGAATGTGAAATTTAAGACTGAAAAGTTTCAGAATTTCTAGACACCAATTGCCCATTCAAAATGTCCATACAAACTGACTGCCCTACATAGAGTTACACTTGATAGTTTTTCCAATTTTCAACCAATGTGTCCAATGGCTTCAAAATCAACAACCAAACCTATTCCCACATAATTTTTCATGTAGAAAACAATGGTAACATCAAAATGAACAAATTCCCACTCATTCCCCATGTCCCGTTTTGGCATAATTTTAGGGTATTTCACAACAAACAACCACTTCACTATCTAATCACTAAGCTTAGCTCATTTGCCTCCAAACCAACATATAAGCACATACATAGGATGAAAGCTTCATGATCCCTAATATACCCTAAAAACCAAAATTAGGTCTGTCACAATAGCCCACCACAACTCAGCCAATTAAAGAATCATATACATCAACATAATGCTCTTACTCACCCCTTGCTTCTTCTTGTGTTATTTTCTTGATCCCTCAACTTTTGTTCTTACAAGGTGGCTGAAAACTCCTCTTTTTCTTCAAAAAAAAAACCATAGAAATGAAGATAAGGAAGAGAGGAACAAGTTTCATGAAGTTCACTTGAGCCATAGATGAGGTTAAGGAGGTGAAAATCTATGTAGAAGATCTTACCTCAACTTTGTTCTTCACTTTCTCTTATCTTGCTGAACTTGGCCGACCTTGAGAAGAGGTGAGAGAGTGAATTATGATCAGTTTTTCTCTTCCCTTATCCTCTTAATATCTGACCAAAAATGTGGCCTAAAGAGAAATAAAAGTTGTGTTGGAAAATAATTCTCTTTACACAAGCTTATGCCATGTTGACTTTGTTCATTTGATTAAGTTTTCTCTTGCCTCTTCTCTTCTTGCTTTTGGACGTGATATGGGCTTCCCAAATGGAGAAGTATTATTGACCAACGTGTTCTTCAAAAGGAGGAAGAAGGATTGACCAATTGCATGAACTTGCATAGCCATTGGTTACACAAATTTTCTAGTTGCAATTTTTGACTTTTCAAGGACAAAAAAGAAGAAGCGTATGAAGTAAATTCTCTTTCTTTCCTCTCTTTAAAATATGACTGAAATATATGCTTGAAAGAGGTTAAAGCCTTATAAAATATCTCTTGGCATTTCTTCAATTGATCATATTTAATTGCCTTTTGTTGCAATTGTTGACCAAGTCATCATCCTTTTATAACTTGGTCAAATTGTCTCCTCTTGCTTTCATTTTGAGTCAAGCATTATTCCCTCTTGCTTTGTCTCATGCCCTACACGAGATTATGGTTCTTTGAAGAGGAAAAATGATCTTTATAATATCTCCTTGAATAATATAGTTTAATGTTGAATTAGCATATGCTAATTAGACTTGTTGACTTCCCCTTTTTGTGTTTAGCCAAAAATGCTTCCATATGTCTCATATTATGGAAAAATAAATATTCTCCTCATATTTCTCTTCCATAAGCCATTTTCCCCCTCTTCTCATGTTCAAATTAGTCCTTTAGTCATTCATTTTTTTTAACTTTAGGCGAAAAGACTAAATAGTTATCTCAAGTTAATTAGAACTAAAGTCATAACAAAAATTCCACAAGTAATTTTGTCATTAATCGCACCATCTATTCTGTACATTTAGCTCTTGAATACATTTTGGGATATTACACTTGGGGTTGATATGACTCTGATATACGACACTTTTGCTTCCAATTAAGCTATTCCAATGTCAAACTTGATCATGGAGACTCCCAATATTACATCTAAGAACTTGAATATTAATATTTCCATTAGATTTTTGCAAGTTCTTCTTTTTTTAATCTCTTCTCTTATTCTTTTTGGTTATTTTCCAAAATCCTTTTGGTTGCTTCTTGCTTTCTTAACAAATGTCTTCAATTTCTTTCTTCTTCTTCCTCTTAATCATTCTTATCAATACAACTTGATATATTCTTCCTTTTCTTGACTAATCTACAATATATTTCACATTAAACATAGTAGTTAGTCAAAATATAAAATAAATACATTATGTAAACTTTTCACTCTCAATATTTAGTATCTATATTTGACATAATTAAAACAAATCATATCTAACATTTTCCCCCTTTTTGATGATGACAAATCCTTTAAGAAACATATATTTGATTATGACAACAAATTGAATGCAACATATTTTTCTTGTCTTTCTCTCCCCTTATTTGACATCAACAAAAAGTTTGAAATATAAAGAAGTAAGGCTTTTGGAAAAGTAAATTTTGAAATAAAGTAGAAATGCCTTTCTTCTCATTAATCAAAATGAATGTGTCAAGGAAACATTTTTCTCTCCCCAATTTGAAATTATTTTCTATTTTAATGTGATGGAACTAAAAAATGGATTTGGAGAGGTTTTCAAGAAAACTTTCATAATCAAGGCAAATTAAAGATACAAAACGTATTCTCGAAATGTAAAGAGAGAAAGTTTAGAAATGCTCATATAGATTTTGAGAAATGATGAAGCACTCTATGAAGTCTATTGCTTTATTCTTTGGCAATAATGTTGTGTTCACCACACTTCTACTTTGCAACTCTGATGTTTATTTATGTTGTTGCCAGAATTCTCTAATTGGTTGATTGTCTATTCAGCATGCTTAATGCTCATTTGTATTGACATATGGATTTGTTGCTTTGAATGTTGCAGCCAATATATTTCCCTTGTTTAAGCGTTAAAACATCTTTCCTCAAGGTTGATAAATTCTTCTTCTAGTATGTTAAGGAATGCTATTGCATAAAACAAATTCTGTTGTCATATTTAAATCTTTCTTTACAACAAGAATTGTTAGTTCAATGAAATAACAAAAGGTACCTTTCCATATGATATGTTAAAATTAAGATTATGAAAAGAACAATATAAGAGTCACTCATCATCAAAACTAATCAGGACATGGTAGATATAGATGAGTATGTTTAAAGGATTTTCTTCCAACAAAGGAGATGAGCTTTTAAGATATAAAATACACGTGAATGTGAAGCTCCCCCTTAATGAATGCATAGTTTTAAAAATCATTATGAGGAATACATAACTTTCCATGTTTTAAAAAACCATTTAGAAAATTTGTAGAGAAAATAAGTATGAAAATCCAAAGATTTGGAAAGAAATCAAGTTTTGAAAATGATGATGCTATTCTGGATTTTAAGAGATATAACCCAATATCACCTAAGTGGCCACTTGAGCGATCCTACTCGACCATTACTTGATTGTTTACTCAAGTGATGCAATTCAGAGAATTTAATTAAGTAAGAATACAATACCTCATTCGAGTAATGTCATAATTACTCGAGTTATAATTCTCTGAAGTCCATTTATGCATTATTTGGCTAGTCACTGTTTGAATATGTGATATGAAGATGTAATTTCTGTGGGCACTTAAGGATACTATGATGAGCTCGAAATAAAGCCTTATGTGCATATTAGCTTAGTATGTGCCCCTGGCTTAGCAAACATCATCAAAAAACTTTGATTTCATCATAGCACATTGCTCCCTTATGTTGTCATCCATAATCTCAAATAGAACTTAGAAGTTCTAGTCACTAAGTCACACAGCTACCTTATCTTACCATTCATTGAATGATGATCTCAGCATTGTTTGTAGCAAACTCAGTGTGAAAGTGTTGAACCTCCTTTTCTGGATAGCCTCTGATAGATAAACCAAAGACTAAAGGACTAGGAAGACCAGTTCTAGTATAATACCGTGTCTTCCTCTGAACATCTCTTTCTCTGACTGCATCAATATCTGGTCACTTGCTATTGCTGGGATGTCATATGAGTGATATCACATATTCTGCTTCCACTCACACTGCAACACTGTCAGTCATGCCACTTCTGTTAGCCTCTGATCTTTGTATCCAAAGCAAAGCATTTTGATCAACTCCTGTAAAAGTATAAACATATGCTCTTTGGTACCCAACTTTTTCTTGGGTCCATACAATATATGACATTATAACTCTTATGCTCTTATATAATTAAATCATATGATATTTGAGCAAAGAGTACTAACAAAGACTAAGATATAATTTTACCCAATAAATTCAATCCATTGAATCATAAAGCACAAAAAACAAGTGATACCAAGAGTGATAACTTTCAAAGATCAATGACGATTTGTAAATACACTTTATTAAAATATGTAGTTGATAAGATTTTCATGCAATCCATGATAGATAAATCCATCTTTGTGATAAATCATGATTGAAATCAGTTTTGTTTTTTCAAGGATGATAATGAAATTGTTTCAAATCATAATAATGCATTGTGAAAATGAGATTCTGAATATATGCAAAACTCATTTTTGAAACCTGTTTATAATCAATGTTTATGTTAACAAATGGTGGAAGTTAATAGTAAAATATGTATCAGAAAGCTTCACTAAGATAACATGTTAATCATCCAAGTTAACATGTTGTATGATTTTCCCAGGTGCTAAAGTCATATGTATAACCAAAAGGATTAGCTCGATAGACATATATGAGCATCATGACTTTGCTAATGATTTATAGACTATCTTGATTCTTAGAGTTGTGTCATGAAAGATATGAATATTCAATTTAAGGATTCAGATACATAACACTAGTTACTCAAAGATAGATCATATTAATGGTTAATGTTTTTAGCAACAAAATGAGTATAAGAATTTATGAATGATGAAGCATATACTCATTAGCCCAAATGGCTTGAGTACAAGAATATCATCCTAGTAAGTTATTCCACTATAATGGTTAATGCATTAAGATTCAATGCATTAATGAACATCTTTAATTCTTGGAATAACTTAGCTAAATAAGACTCTAGACATTAGTCACAAGGCATTCACATATTGAATTCTTTTATGAGAAATACACTTAAACCTCATAAAGATAGTTAACTTGCTAGATGTAAGGTCTAACATGTTAGAGAATAAAGACTAAAGAGTACAAGTATTGGATAGCACATTTAAGATCAATGATCAATATATCAATGATGGGGAAATACTCTGGTAGATGAATTTGAAGCATTTTTTACTTTCAGTATACAAAAATATTAACTTCCAATTTTGAAACCAATTTGAATGCAGACAAAATATGAATAATTTTCAAATCATGTGTATGCACTAATAAGATGGATTGAAATCTAAGCAAGTTTTTAAAATGGGCATTTTAAACTCAAATGCATAGAAAGATTATGCACAATTTTACTTTCGATTCATTTTACAATCTGTAAAACATTTTGAAAAATATAAATAATTGTTGCTAATGGTTATGCAATAATGAGAAAGTATTTACCACTCAAATTGAGTTGGGAAGTACGGGTGCGACAGTTTGAGTTTTGAAATTACTAGTAAAGTTGCGACACTCACCTTCTGCCTAAGAACTTAAGTTCATATGAGCTCGAGTTTTCTTTAAGAACTTGAGTTCTGCAGAAAAGTTCACATACTGATACAATGTGCCTAGCTTAAGTGTAACTTGTAGACACCCAAGTTAATTTTCATTTTCTTGTATCTTTGTACTTAAGTCCTCTAAGATCACTTTAGTAACCCATGCCTTTGAATTAAGCTTTTCTGTAATTTCCTTCCCTGAACTCAAATTTACATTGTGCCTTCAGTTATGAATTAGAGTTTGCCTCTGGAACTCGAGTTTTGTGTCTGCACTTGATATCAACTCAAATTCTCACTCAGAGTTCATGTACCTTCTATTTACCCCTATTTTAATGATCGTAAACAAAGCATTCCTTTCTTCTTCCTATAAAAGCATATAGATCTTTTTCTTCTTTCAGTATCTAGGTTTATTTGGATCCACTTATGGTTAGCTTGTAGGAATCTTAATTCACATGCTTTAAGAATTTATTCAATTTGAAGAAATTAAGCATAATGAATTAAACATGACTTTATGCAAAAAAATATTTTCTCTTGAAGTTTGTATATATGCATAAAGTATTAAGCTTTTGAACATTGCAATTCTTTATGAATGAATTTTCTAAAGATTGTGAAATCATATGTGCAATGCTCATTCCTAAGGTAACAAGGTATAAACCTCAATAAATATTATAGACACTAGCATAGGAGGTTTTTCATTATGTACCTTTGCCTTAGATACTTAAAGAATTGCTTTTGCTTACCCACTGCATCTTTTTATGATGTTGATACTTTGAATATCTTGCTTTGGGTGCTGGCATTCTTGTAACCCCCTGCCTTAAATAGCGTAATTATAATTCGATATCACTTAATTAAATTGGTTTAGAGACCGTCGAATAGTTCAAAACTCATTTAAAACTCCCTTTTATAGTAGGGACTTTACAAAATTTTCAAAACTTTTTCCTTATTCCGGTCTCAAATTCAATTATCGAATATAATTACCTGTGCAGTTAATTTACATTCATTCATATCAGAATATCTAATAGCAATCCCGGCAACCCCCGGGTTCCGTTCATTCATTAGAAGGTTTACAATACCCATATAGGGGATTACTCAACTATATTCTGTTACCAATACAACCCAAAAATAATTTACAAGATCCTTGTCCAATAGGTTTAACCAACACATCCAAAAGTAAATGTCCCTATAGGGTTCTAACTGCTCCGGGTCGTACACTTCTCCTTAGAGCCACGCGCCCTATCTGAAAGGTTAGTTAAAGGAAAGAATGAGATTCAAGAGAATCCCAGTAGTAACAAAACATTTATACCACACATAAGTACACAGCATGTAAGCAAATCATCATACAGCAGCAGCATCACAAATCACACTCCACCCTCATCCCCTTTCTCCGTCGGGAAGGCACTCTGTCCTAACCTGAACCGTTGTTAGCTACCCAGGGACTATTAGCGTGGCAGTGCATACACATAGCGTTATAGCTCATATAGCTATCTAGCTTTCACAAATGGCCCGTCGGCCTTCACAAATAGCCTTTCGGCCCACATAATCACATATATCACGCCTCATCCTCATCCTCTTTCTCCGCCGGGAAGGCATACAACCCTTGCCCGATCTGTTGTTAGCTACTCAGGGACTATTGGTATGATGGTGTTTACACATATTCACAATGTCGCAGCATATAAGTTTATCACAAATCAATGATAATACACACATACAATGCATCACATATGGTACAAAAGAAAAGTTACTACCTCGTTTCTTCCTGACGTTTGCTGGCTCAGTGGGCTCACGAGGACGGCAAATGTTGAATCCTATAAACCAAATTAGGGACAATAAATCAATCTCTTTTCCAAGTTCTTAATAGTACTTAAGTTGGTTGTCATTTAGACTCTTTAGGTGGCTATTAGAGGCCTAAATATATACCCAAAGGGTTGGGAAAGGCTATACCAAAAACCACCTTTAAAAAGTGTAAAATACTGATTTTTGGGGGTGGGCTGCGGCCTACAATCCACTGGCTGCGGCCCAAAACTGCCCAGAAATGCTTAGAAACATTTGGGCTGTGGCCTAAAACTGCTCAGAAACATTTGGGCTGCGGCCCAGAATCCGCTGGCCGTGGCCAAGAAAATCTAGTTTCTTGGCTGAACTTCAAAAAATCATAACTAATTCAGGAAAAATCAAAATAAGGTGATTCCAAATACAAATGAAAGCTATTTAAGTCCTCTTTCGAGGAAAAATATTGGCCATAACTAGAAATCACCACAAAAGTCCAGATTTACCAAAAACCTAACATTGTACCAAAACAGGGTCCAGTTTTGATGCCAAACTTTGGACAGTTCAAACTCCCAGCTCAAAAAGCGAAATGACACAAAATTTATGTCCATTTTGAATCTTGGAAAGTGAACTTTAAGACTGGAAAGTTTCATAATTTTTCAACATCATTTGCCCAGTCAAAACGTCCACACCATCTGACTGTCCAGAACAGACTTACATTGGCCAGATTTTCACATTTGATCCCAAATGATTCCCATTCCAACCCAAACACCATTCTCACACAATTTTGCTCAAGAAAACCATTTAAATCATCAAAATGGCCAAATTCAACTCCCATTGACATATTATTCAACAACTACAACATGTTTCACAATGTCACAACACAATTCACACATTGCCACAGTTTCCAATCCAAGTTCCCAAATCAATTCCAACGGCCAAAATGTTCAACAAAAGACCAAATTCTACACAACACATAAGCCAATTCATTCCATTCGAAAATTGCACAAAATCAGGGGAAATTCATAAATTCCCAATACTCAACCAATGATTACAACAACTATACCAAAATGCTTCTAATTCTTACCTCTTCTTCTTCCTAAAGCCAATTCTTCAATTCTCCAACTTCCAAATTTCCACAAGTCCTCAAACTTGACCAACCAAAATTCTGAAACCATAGGAATATAGCCCTCAACCTCGTGAACAACATTAATGAAAGACATTTGAGCATATGAAGGCATTAACTTACCAAAAACTCAAGCTTTTCCCTTTCTCTTTCCTTAGCTTGTTCAGCAAAAAATGGAGGAGGATGAGAGAGAAAAATGAGATATTGATGATGATGATTTCCCTCACACATACACACATAAACCGACTAGGAAGAGAGGAGAAAGAGAAAATGGTTTAAAAACTTGACTTTAATCTAAGGGTCCTTGTTTTGCCACTTGGCACCATCCTATTCTTCCTACCATGATTTCATATAAGCTTGCATGCATAGGATTCCACCTCTTGGTCTTTCAATCCTAGCCATTGATCTTGATTACTAAGAAGTGTTCCCAATGGTATCTAACCAGTCGGTCGGTAAATTTACCGTTTTGCCCCTGATTATCACAACGCACTATATATACTTCAAAAGTACTCAATTAATATTAATTACATTACTTTGAAGTTGCTAATCCTTGGTCACAATCCGGGATATTACAATTCTTCTTTTAAAATATATAGATTCCAAGAGTCTTTTACTTGATGCTTGAGAGATCTTCCTTTTATTGTTCTCCTCAAGATAGTTGAATGGTACTCTGTGGTAGTTCATTCTTGAGGTGGAATGTACTCCTTTTCTCCATTGCCTTTCTTTGTAGCTAGAGTTTGCTATTCTAGCAATGGGTGTTTGAGAATTTTCCTAATTGATGTGAATCTTATTTCAGGTGCATTAGGAACTCTTGGAATATTATTAATTTTCTTTGTACCCTTATGTCTATTCTTTCTAGAATTAATCTGCACACATGAAACACCAGATGGACATTTTGGTACCCACTTTGCTTTGGGTCCTTGAATGTTAGCATTCGAACTTACTTGCTTTTTAGTTACCCAAACAAATTTATTTCTCACATTAAAATTTCTTCTAATATAGCATGTGTGAGAAATATGACCGATTTACCACAATAATTACAAATAATATAATGATATGCATTATGAAATTCTATGCAAATATTGTGTTGGTCAAGAATAGACGATCTCAAATGATAAGTTTGCTTAAGTTCTTCTCCCACATGAATTTCCAGCATGATGGAAAACATTTTTCCTTTTCTCAATAGAATCAATAATTAGTTGAAAAATAATTTTATGCAAACTTTGAAAATTAGTTTTCAAAATAACTCGAGAAGAATTGGAATTGTTTACCATATGTGCATCTTGAGCTCTAGAGGATGATCCATCAAATTTGTCCATAATAAGCTCTTATTGGGAGTCATCTTCCTCTTGTTCTTCTATATTGATAAGATCATGGAAGTGTTCTATGATTTCTCCTTCTTTACTGTCAACTCCCACTTATTCATGAATTGTAGATATGCAGCTTATAGTTTCTCATGAACTGTCAACACTTTTAACTTCAATACAATTGTTAGAAGTATAAATAGAATCAATAGTATCCCAAATATCCTTAGCAGTAGTGCAAAATTTAATTTTCTCAAAATCATTTTCAGTTAAAGCACTATAAAAAATTTTCATTGCTCTAATGTTCAACGAAAACACTTTCTTTTCTCTTTATGTCCAATCCTTTCTCCTCTTGAAATCAAAAGCATTTGTAAAAATATCCCACATATCATAATCAAAGCATTTTATAAAACTAGTCATTCTAGCTTTCCAAAACCAAAACTCAATAATCTTTTAAAATAGATGGAATTGTATAGTCAAAACCTTCTAAAAGTGAATAACACCCAAAATTGGCCATTGATAACTCTTAAGACGGTCAAGTCCTTTAAATAAGAGTCCATCTTTGATACCACATTTTAGAACTGGCTAACACCCAAGAGAGGGGGTGAATTGGGTGTTTGATAATAACTTAAGGACTTTGGAAATCTTTTTGTATTTTAATAAAAGCAATAAGTATGAAAGTAATGAATCATAAATCAGCAGTTAATATATGCTAGAAGTATAAGAGTTTAAGGAAGAGAGTATGCAAACTATGATTTATCCTAGTTCGAATCCACGATGACCTACGTCCAGTCCCCAGGCTCCTCCTGAGATTTCAAATCCACTATCTTCTTGTTTTATTTGGGCACAAGAAAAGTCTTTACAATTCCACAAGTTTAGCAGGGCAATTGCGAAGCCTTTTACAATTCTCTCATCGAGTTACTCTCCCTTACACACGGTAAGGATACAATTGATTACTCCCCCTTACACACTGTAAGTTACAACTTTAATGATGAAAGATTACAATCAATCTTCTCTCTCAGAAGTAAATAAGATGAACACTGAAGTACAATACAAATAATTACTCTCTCAAATGTAAATGATATATAAGCTAGAGAATAACAGAGAGTGTTTGGGTCGAGGTAGATAGCTTATGATATAAGCATGTTGGCATTGGTGTTGTATGTGTTTGCGCTCTTTTTGAATCTCTTGTATTTATAGTTAAGTAAGATTGATGACTGTTTGACATTTTGACATATCTGGTAGAGTGCAACTGGTTCTTTTGTTCTTTTTCTTGAGTTTGAAAAACTAGCCATTAGAACGTTAGACGCTTCTCTTCCACAAAGCCAACTTTTATCTCTTCATATAATCTCTTCATTGCATTCTTGTAGAAATACATTAAACACTAATACAATGAAGTGTTAGAGTGATTAGAAGTAAGAAGAATGAATTACACAATTATTCTAATGATTTTCAAAAGTTACGATGCATGCTCTGTTTTCTAGAATTATACATCACTGGAGTGGTTGAGCCTTTCACTCAAGTGATCTAACTTTTGCTATGTATCACTCGAGTGATCTGTTTCTAGTCATATATCACTCGAGTGAATTTCCTAATCACTCGAGTGTCTATCAGATCATTACAACTGAATTTCACTTTCACTCCCGTTGAGCAAACCTTATCAAACTTCTACCTTTACTAATAATCACTTCAATTGATTCTGATGTTCACTCGAGTGCACCAAAAAATCACTAAAACTGCAAGAAGTATACTAGAAGTACAAGTTGCACTCTCAGCCAGTACTCAAGTGCAATTTCCAACAAAACTCAAGTGCATCATAGGAACTCGAGTGCATCAGTAGAATTTCAGTTTCTTAACCAATGTCTGTCTAACACTTGCAAGAGTGTGAATCGACACTTAAGTATTCAAGCTTCTATAACCCGAGTGATTCCTCCAAACCCAAATTTATCTTTGACCATAGCTCAAGTTTTGATCAAAAACTCAAGTTCTTATGATAACTTCAATTTCTGGATAAGTATTGTGCAAAACTTGTGAGAGCGTTTGAAGTCAAGTTGAATTCTCATGTGATAGGAATTGTTCATTTTGACTTCAAATATGGAAAATAATATATCATCAGAAAGCTCTCATTGTCTACAATCCAATGCAATAAGAATCAGCTTCAAACTCATTATATACAGAAAGTTAAGATCCAAGGAGTGTCTATTATACTTAGACAATGTCTGAAATCACAAGCATCAACTTCCAGAAGGCATAAATCTTAGTATATAGCTTGAAATATGACTAATTGCCTATCCATGAAAAGCTCTTAAGTCTATTTCATATGGCACTAGTTTCATCGCAATCTAATATGTATTTTGAGAGTAACGTCCAAAAAACCAAAGCTGTTCTGGAATATGATGGTGATTTAAGTGTCATTTTGTAAAATTCATATCTCCTTCATCTAATCTCCTTTTGACTTGATCTTGGTGTAAAAATGATGCATTAGGAGTCTAGTTTCATATGACACTAGTTTGACCTCTTTCAGAGTTGTAGTTTGGGAGATATGATCAAATTACTGAACCTCGCTCATACTGAACCAAAATAGAGCATTGTGTTTTTCAGCATTACTCGAGTGATTATGAAGAGATCACTCGAGTTTTGAGGAATTCATTCAAGTGATATTGTATTTCACTTGAGTGATTAGCCTTGAAAATGCCAAAAGAAAGCATGACTCATGTGGGGTTGATATGTGTCTAATATAAGACACTTTTGCTTCCAACGTCAAACTTGATCATAGAGACTTCTATTATTGCATCTAACAACTTGAATATTAATATTTCCATTAGATCTTTGCAAGTTCTTCTTTCTTTAATCTCTTCTCTTCTTCTTATTGGTTATTTTCCAAAATCCTTTCGTTTGCTTCTCGCTTTCTTGACGAATGTCTTCAATTTCTTTCTTCTTCTTCCTCTTAATCCTTCTCATCAATACAACTTGATATATTCTTCCTTTTCTTGACTAATCTACAATATATTTCACATTAAACATAGAAGTTAGTCAAAATATAAAATAATACATTATGTAAACTTTTTTCTCTCAATATTTAGTATCTATATTTGACATCATCAAAACTAATCATATCTAGCATACAAATATATATGGATACATGCCTTTATATATGACTCCATATACTCCTGTAGTTTTCTGCCTTATGTGATTTATGGAATATGAAATTTTTCCTTGAATATAATCTCCAAATCATAGGATACTGTGTTAACTATACATGCTGGTTAGTCATCCAGATGAATGTTTCGTTTTTGGTGAATTAAACATGTCTTTTTGGTTTTGTACTTCTTTTCTGTGACTTACCTCAATAGGCATATGTTTTATAGAAATAGAAAGAATATGCTAGATCCCTAGAACAAAAGAATATAGGCAACATACTGTGTATATTAAAAGCCAAGTCTAGAAAGTTTGATTTTTGAAATTGGGTTGTTTGAAAAATAGAGATTTAGGTTTTAAAGTTAGTCCCTTTGCGTATAGCTTGAAAAAACAAAGAAAACGAAACCAAGGGAGAAATGGATGTTGGACGGAGGAGATATGGAGGGAGAAATTTTAAGTCCAATGGACCTGACCCTTCCTTCCATCCAGGTTGTATCTGAACCAGTGAGAGGTTGAAGATGGCCTTTCCCATCCAAACGATATCGTTTCAATTAAAAAATGGACCTTTTGAGTTTAAATGCATCTAGGCTAAGGAAAAAAAGTTTTTTTTGTTGTTGTTAGGACCAATAGTTGATACCTAAAGGAAAAAAGGTTTTTCTTTAAAAAAAATTCACTATTATAATTTTTTTGGGCAGAAAAGCCATGTAGTATGTGAGGCACATGGTATCTCTGTTTAATGTGTAGAGACTATAATCAGATAGAGAGCGGTGTGTGGAATCTATCTGTCTACCACGGGCCACTTGTGAGAGTTGTTTTTTTTTCTTTATTCCCTTTTTTGTGTCTTCTTAGGGTGTGTGGGGATATATGCCACATCCGATTGAGGTGCTATTTGTTCCTAAAAATCCCTAAATTCATGAGCTTCAATATGATATACAAGTTAGGTATGTAGGACACCAATTGTTTTAGATTTTATGATGTTCTAAGTGCTTTTATTAATGTTTTAAACCATTTTGAAGCTTCTAAAATTTATTTCTTGGTTTCAAGTTGCTTCTTTTATATTTAAATACATTACAAACATGTTTTCATATATTGTAGGTAGCTTATTGTCTCACTTATGTTATAATGAAGATGCTTTAGTTGATTATTTGATATATTATTATATGTTTTTGACAAGTGGGAGCTTTGGGAGTTGATGCTTCTAAAAGTTAGAGTTGTCGATGCACTCATATATAATTCTTGATAGAATTTAGCGATGTTGCTAATATTTATGTGATAGGAGATACAAACGTATGCTCTGATAATGAATTTAGTAGTATTATTATTTTTCTGGTTATGAATAATACAAGTACATGACATTGTATACTGTGTTGTGCTATATATATTGTCGATGATATGTTCAATAGTTTGATTCCCTTAGAGAGACATATTGAATGTTGAATAGATTTATCACAGAATTGAAAATGGCAACTAAGAATATCATTGCTGGGTTAAATAAAGGGGACAATTGAATGGTGACAATTGGGATATCTAGCACTGAAAGGTGCAATATTTTTTAGAGGAACAAGAGGAAATTAATCCCTTAACAATAGTTGTAGCGCAACTTGTTGCTAGGAATATGGCCCAACACAGGAGGGACCTTAAAATAGCATTGCAAGAATTACATTGCTGAGCACAATGGCAGATGAGCTTATGCGTGAATATAAGAAAAATGAAACAACGCAAGCCATATGAGTAGCATTCAAAGATAGGTTTGGTGGTACGACCACCTCTAACTTAAATGTTTGACTATTAAGTTTGATATGTATAAGCTTAGGCCAAACACTTCCATGAAACAACTTTGAGAGAGATGTCAAATATGATCAAAGAATTGAAGGAACCTGGGCATACTATGTCTGATGAACAATAATTCAGGTAATGATAAGATCATTGCCATCTAGTTGGGAGCATATGAAGGTTAATCTAGCCCATAATGAAAGCCTTAAAAATTTTAATAATGTTGCTAATTACTTAGAACTTGAGGACGAGTGCTTTAAGGCAAACAAGTCCTTTAACCATGCCTACTACACTGAAGGTACAAGTCCTTTTAATGCAAAGCCTGATTTCAAGAAGGGGAATAAATTCCAAAAGAATGGAAAGAAGGATGGGACCAAATTTATAAAAGGCAAAAAGGAATTCAAGAAGAATGGAAAAAAAGGCAAGAAGAAGATGAAGAATGAGTTAAAGAAGGTCAAATGTTTTACCTGCTAAAAGATAGGTCATTTCTCACGAGATTGCATCAAGCGAAACGAGAGTAAAAAGGTACTAATAAATTATGTGAAATCCATATATTTCTTAGGTTTCAAGCACTATTTTTCTAACAGAGAATATCTATTCTTCTTAGATTTTGGACTCAGGTTCGATAGACCACATGACTAAGGATCGAGGATCTTATGTAGACTATTAGTGGTTACTGGATAGCTGTAAGTGGCTTATGTAGGCAATAATGCAAAAATTGAAGTTGAAGGTATCAAAACTTGCAAATTAACTTTACGAGGTAGAAAGGCCTTGATATTGCATGAAGTGCTTCATGTAATTCCCTAAAATATGATTAAGGGCTGATGACTTCAAAAGTGAATGTAATTACTGTTAAACAAACACTTTTGAAGAATATGATTTGAATTGTGATATGAATGTGTTATGATCAGTGCCTAAACCCTACATTTAAGCTTAACTGTGTAATAAAGCTTAAAATGAACCATAGTATAGGGGAGGGCGTATGGGTAAGGAAATGGAATGATAAAATGTGATTAGTGGTGATTCAGTTGGAATTGCCATAATCAGGGGCAAAGTAGGAAAAAGGAAAGTTACCAACCAATTGGTCAGTTACTAAAGAGGAAACTCATTAGTAACTCAAAGATCAATGGTTGTGATTAATTTTTAAGAGATCAAGAGGGTGGAATCATATGTATGTGTGTTCATGGGAGCCCATGGAAGAGGATTAAGATAATGACAAGTGGCAATACATGAACCATAGGATGAAAGTCAAATTTTCAACATTTTCCCTCTCTCCTCCCTCTCAAAGTCGACCAAGGAGCCTTCTTGCCCAAAAAATCTGCTCATTTTCATCATCTTCACTCTCTCTCTCTATCCTCCATTTTCGTCCAAGTTTAAGAGGAAAGAAAATGAAGAAAGCTTAAAGTGAGTGCTTTATTTGACCTAGAATGGTAAAATCATCTGTTTTAATCTTGTTTATGGTGTTGAGAGCTTCATCTTTATGCTTTTAGATTTTTGAAAGAAGGTGTTTGAGTACTTGAAGAAATTAGAAAGTTGAAGTTATCAAAAATTAGCTTTGGAAAGAAGAAGAGGTAATAAATTGTTGCATTTTGACATAATTTTTGTGATCATTGGTTTAGTTTTGGAATTTGTGAATTTGGCCTTGATTTTTAGTGTGATTATGGAATGAATGGATTACATGTTGTTTAGTGGAGGAATGGGTATTTTGTTGTGTTATTGAGATAATAGAATTGGTTTAGAACATTGAAAGTAAAGCTTGGTGAAATTGAGTAATGTGGGGTACTGTGGTGTCCAAAATAGAACTTATAGTCAGAATGTGAATTTGGTTGTTTTAGTGATTTCAATAGTTTCCTTGTGAAAAATTGTGTGGGAATAAGGTTGGTTGTTTATTTTGGAGCCATTGGACACATTGGTTAAAAATGGGAAAACATTCTATCAAGGGAAACTCCGTTGCATTTTGGCCTTTGATAGAGCATCACTCGAGTATATGGGGGTCTCACTCGAGTGTAACAACATATTTTATCTTCCCTTCAGTTTTTTAGTTAAATTTTAATGCAAAAAGAAAACGTGCGTTTTCCCACTTGCTAGTGATGTGGGTCATCACTTGAGTGTCTATGGTCGCACTCGAGTGCATGTGTATTTTGCATTATGAACTCATGTCTCTAGATAACACGCACAACCTAGCTTTCAAGAGTGTGTTTTAGTACTCACGGGTGTTGTGCCATCACTTGAGTGCCAAGGCTATTACTTGAGTTCACTCTTTACTTTCAGTTTTTCTTACTCTCAGGTAAACACTTCTTGTACCATACTTTGCAGAACTTGGGTGAGTGTGAGGCCGTCACTCGAGTGTTGAGTTCGTGCTCAAGTGAAAAACTGCTTATCACTCGAGTGATAGTTTCTATCACTCGAATGCATTAGTTAAAATCACAGCAAAGACCACTTTTGCTCCTTAGTTAACTTGGTTAAATGATTAAAATGATAACCAACTTTAGGTATTATGGAATTAAAAACTTGGAATAGAGATTAATTTTTCATCCTTGATCTTAGTTTTTAGTATTTGATATTTGCTCTGCTCGTGAACAACCTGTGCTAGAGCACACCCGGAAAGAACAAGGAAGTGACTCCTTGTCTTATACTATATGTAATGCATATGTATTTTTGTAATGTCATTGAATTGTGTATTCCTTTGAGTTGCATTGGCATGCTAATAGTCCTTCAGTAGCTAACAACGGTTTGGGTGAGGGCTGTGTGCATCCCTGGCGGTGAAAAAGGATGAGGGTAGGGTGTGACAATGAATTCATTGTGGGTGTGAAAGCTGAAAGGCTATGTAAAAGCCGTAGGGCTATGTGGAAGCCAAAAGGCAATTTGTGAGCCGAAGGCTATGTGAATTACAACATACGCATGTCAGCGTGAGTCATCATAGGGAGTGATGTTGGCTATCTCTACTCTAGCTATTGATATACCATTGTAAATGTGACTTCCATGAAGGCAATGTGTATATGTGACAACTTGTATATGCTATGTTTGTGCTGCTTGATGATTTATTTGCATGCTATGTGATTATATGTGATATGAGTAATTTGTTACTACTGGGATTCTCTTAAATCTCATTCTTTCCATTGACTAACCTCAAATAGAGCAAGTGGCTCTAAGGGGAAGTAGATAACCAAGGGCGGCTAGGACTCCTTAAGGATGTTTAAATTTTTGTTGTTGGTTATCGAATTTTGGTTGTGATTATTGTATATATTATGGATGTAAATGTTTAAGTAGTTTATGTAATCCCTTGAATGGGAAACTGTAAATGGGCGAATGCACCCTGTAAACCCTTAGTTAATATATGAAACCCAAGGGTTGCTGGGATTTCTATTGTACACTCTGATATGTATAAATGTGATTTAACTAAGCAGGGTAGTTATATTCGAAATTTGGATATGAGACAAGGTTAATTGGATTGTGAAAGGAATTTGTGAAAACCTTATCATGAAAATAGGATTTAAAATGAGTTTTTGATTATCTGTTGGTCCCTAATTCATTTAATTATCCATTTTTTAGTCATAATTACTTATGTAAAGCAGGGGGTTACATTTATGGTATCAAAGCTAGGTTACTTGGATTGTGAAAGGAATTTATGAAAACCCTACGGTGAAATTGGGAATTAAAATGAGTTTTTGATTATCCGTTGGTATCTAATTCATTTAATTACACATTTTTGAATCATAATTATTGATGATAAAGTAGGGGTTACATTTGAATTAATCACAACCATTGATCTTTGAGTTACTAATGAGTTTCCTCTTTAGTAACTGACCAATTGGTCGGTAACTTTCCTTTTTCCCATTTTGCCCCTGATTGTGGCAATTCCTACCGAATCACCACCAACCACATTTTATCATTCCATGTCCTCACCCATGCGCCCTGCCCTACACTTATGGTTCATTTTAAGCTTTATTACACAATTAAGCTTAAATGCAGGGTTTAGGCACTGATCATAACACATTTAGATCACAATTCAAATCATATTCTCCAAAAGTGTTTGTTTAACAGTAATTACATTCACTTTTGAAGTCATTAGCCCTTCATCACATTGTAGGGCATTATACTTCATGCTCCTAACATCCAACGAAATTTAGTTTCTATTAAAAGTCTTATAGATTATGGGTTTAATGTAAAATTTCATGATAAAGTTGCAGACATATTTTATAATTCTATGTTTTATGGCTTAGTTTTCCTTTCAAAAAGGTTCTTTGCAATAGATATTATTGATGAATATAATATATATGATTGTTTTGCTACTTCCCTAATTCAACTGTTGATATGGCCATTTGGCATGCTAGACTATGGCATATTAATAAAAAAATTGATTAAACTAGCAAAAGAAGGTTTGCTAGGACCCATATCCAGTATGGAAATTTCCTTATGTGAAAATTGTCTAGCAGGTAGGCAACTAGAAAATATTTTGTTACGGGAACCAAATCAGAACAACCATTGCAATTAATCCATTCTGATATTTGTGATCCTATGAGTGTGAGCGCAAGGCATGGAGCTTGGTATTTTATTACTTTTATTGATGACTATCTATGATAAGGTTATGTCTATTTGATCTCACATAAGTTTAAGTCTCTTGAATGCTTTAGATGATACATAAATGAAATAGAAAATCAAATGGACAATAAAATTAAAGTGTTACATACTGATCGAGGTCATGAATATTTGTTTGATCAATTTAGAGAGCTTTGTGAAGAAAAAGGGATAATTAGGCAGCTACCTATCCCTGACACTCCACAACAAAACAAAGTTATTGAAAGAAGAAAAAAACACTTCTAAATATGGTTAGGTTAATGATGGCACAAGAAAACCTACTTATTTCATATTGGGGGTGATGCTTTGATGACGGCTACCTTCATACCTAACCGTGTGCCCTCAAAATCAGTCACTTCAACACCTTTTAAGTTATGGACAAAACGTAAGCCAGATCTAAGTGTCCTTAGACTATAGGGGTTGGTTGCGTACATCCATGATAATTCTCATAAGTATGGGAAGTGAGGTTCTAGAGGAAAGAAATGTATCTTTATAAGGTACCATGAACAATCTAAAGGATACATTTTCATAAGTGAAACTGAAGAATAGTGATTGAAATTGAATCTAGAGATGCTACATTTCTAGAAAATGAATTCCTTAATAGGGGAGAAATTGACCATACTGTATCTCTTTATGAGACACAGGAACAAACAAGTATAGAACATGTTGGTAGGCTTGAATCATCCCAAAATGTCAATCTAAGTGGGAGCTCAGAAAGGCTACCATAAAGACATAGAATAACAAAAAGACAAAGACAAGAAACTCCTACAAGAAAGAGTAATAGAGAAAGTATACCTAAAGACGCTTCCACATAGAAAGTAAAGCACTTGTTCTTACTCCTGGAGGGGATGATGAACCATGCTTGGTGCTAGAAGCCTTATCAAGTCTTGCTAAGGATGAATGGAAAAAGCCAATGAAAGAAGAAATGAACTCAATAAGAAAGAATGAAGTTTGGGAATTGGTTTCCCTATCAAAAGGGTGAAAAGCCATTAGAAATAAGTGGGCTCTCAAAATTAAAAGTAAAGTGGATGAGTCAATTGATAAGTATAAGGCATGATTAATTATAAAGGGGTATACATAGTAGGAAGGTATATATTATGAAGATACCTTCTTACCTGTGGTACGATATAATTCTATAGGAATTACTCTAGCAATAGTAAACAGTTTAAACTTGGAATTACATCAAATGGATGTTAAAACCACATTTCTAAACGGTGATTTGGATAAAGAAATCTATATGGAACAACCTTAGGTTTTATTGAAAAAGGAAAAGAGAATAAAGTTTGTAAACTCAAAAGGTCTTTTTTTGGACTAAAGTAATAATCCAAATTGTGGTATTTGAGGTTTCATAAAGCAATAACCTCCTATGATTTCCAAATGATTGAAGAGGACCACTGTGTCTACATCAAGGGGTTTGAGGGCAAGTTTGTTATATTATCCTTATATGTAGATGATATACTATTAGCTAGAAATAATATGAATTTGGTTATTGTAACACCTTACCTTCCAAGCCTTTAGATGAGTTTGAACATATAATGAGTTCAAACTAGAGACCAATATTCTTTCGTATACAATTGAAGTCCCAACTACAATACAGGATTTAAACCTATACTTGAGTGAGTTTTTCAAAACTTTTAAAACAAATCAAGTATGGTGTAATATCTCAAATTTTGGCATTAGAGGCTTGAGAATAAGCCTAAATCAAGTAGACTGCTAAGTCTCAGTTTAGCAAGAGTCCCAGGATTGTAAACTTTACTGCTAGTGTGTTTTTCTGTGTGGCAGTCCTATTGTATGACATTTTTAAATAAGCAAATGATGTCCAATGCCTATGAAATTTTTAAGAATAAAAGCAGACTGATCAAGCTTTAATTTGAAAAGTCATATTGGTCATTTAGACTTGTACATAAAGAGTTATATATTTTTGAAGTTAGCCCAGTAAAACTAGAGAGTTTCTATGGCGACGTCCAAAAACAATAATTTTGGGAATTTTGAGCTTTCATTTGGCTAAAAACTATATCTTTTCATTAAACTAGACTTAATAAGGGCCAAATAAACTTTAGAAACACACCAATTGGATATCTATAAATAAAGATATGAATTTTCAAAGTTTGATGAAAATTCTGCCAGATTTCCAGTAAAGTATGAAAATAGAAAAAAAATGTAAGGGAAAAATTGTCATTTCACTAATAAAGCAAGAAGCGATTTGTTTTTCCCATTAAT
Source organism: Inga leiocalycina (assembly GCA_963242795.1). Classification (NCBI taxonomy): domain Eukaryota; kingdom Viridiplantae; phylum Streptophyta; class Magnoliopsida; order Fabales; family Fabaceae; genus Inga; species Inga leiocalycina. The sequence goes on from OY725332.1 coordinate 36,408,825, forward strand.
TGGGATAAATTTTGGCTGAAGTAGGGAGTAAGAAGGGAAAAATGTTTACTTGTTCTATATTAATTAAAGAGGGATTAATTATGGCCAAGTAAAACATGCACATGTTTATTTACATTAAACAAAATTATTTCCAAAAGCAAATAGAGATATTTTAAGAAGCAATATCCCTTTTGCTTCTTCATTATTTCGTTCAGTTGTTCCAAAAGAAAGAGAAAAATAGAGAAAATCAAGAGAAAATGAAAGAGAAAAGAGAAAATATAAATAGTGAAAACTCTTGAGCTCCGGAGTCGATTTGACCTCCGATTCGACATTTCCAGCTTCTGGAGTCTTCTCTAATGTGTTCTTCTCATGAATCCATCTATCCAGAGGAGGTGTTGCAAGAATCAAGAACAAATCACATATTCGAGTTCCAGGAAGCGTATGCTTCGATTTGAACAGAATATTCTATGATTTCGTCAAGTAATTTTTGAGATGCACAAGCCTTAAATTTTGGCCAAAGGGAGTCTTTTAGGGTTTGATGTTCATATGATGATGTTTATGATGTTAAAAGAGGTTTTATGATGATCTATGATTATTTTAGAAGTTTGTGTTTAAATATGCCTGAATTTGTTTTCTAGAGGTAGATAAGTTGTAACTTGTTTTTGATCAGTCAAACTTAGTCTAAATGCTATGAGATTTTACAAGATTAAAGTACACATTGAGGGCTTTAATTTGATATGTAATAGAGCCCATTTTGACTAGTGGATTGAAAGTTATGATTTTTCAAAGTTTGACCTTGATTCTGGAACAAAATCTGTAACAGTCTGAGTTGACCAATTTCTAGGAAATGTGTGGCTGTAATTTGGGCTCTTTGATAGTTTTCATTGAAATAGAACTTAAAGAGCTTTTTATAGAACTTGGAATCAACCCATTTTATATTTTTGTAGAATTAATTATTAATTCCCAAAATCTGGTCAACAAAATTGGTATATTAGGATAACCTACAAATATATGGCAATTGTGTTGAAATGACATAAGTAGTGGGCTAAATATAACAGACATGTCCTAAAGGCCCATGTAGCCCTATTGGACATTCATTTTCATGGCTTTAATAATTTGGGTATTTATTTAGGGCCATGAGAAGTCAAGAAGAAGTATCTTCAATGGTTGGAAAAGAAAAGGTACAAGAGGAAGACTTAAGACAAGAGGTAATGAACTTACCTTATTTTCATGCATTTGATAATTATGCTTGTGTAGTGATGTATATAATTGCTTTACTTGTTGTGTAGAGCATATTTGAATGATGAAGCTCTGTTTCTATTTATGCTATTGGCATGAGTATAGTATGTGAAGCATTAAGCATGTAGAAATGTCATTATAGGGCATGCATCTAATTAAAGCTAACATATCATTCATAGTATATATCTTGCATGCATTATGGTAATTGTTTACTACTAGGATTCCTTGCCTAACCAACCATTTAGATAAGTGAAAATAGGAGGTGTATTGAGTATAAAGAAGAGTATTGCATGAGGGCAATGCAGTAGTGGAATGGAAATGGGAAGATGTTTGAGTTTCACTTAATGGGTTTGGACACCCTAGTAGCCCTATGTGGCTACATTATTTATAATTATTATGTATAATTCCTATGTGAAATTTTTATAATCAAATACTTATTAGCTGTATATTTATGCTATTCCCGTGTGCTGAATAAACTGCGCATTGCTACTCTGGTTAATATCGGAATAAATAAGGGTCTTTTATTTTTGGTATCAGAACGACGATTCTGCCAACAAAATAGTATACTGATATGACTTGATTGTATGGTAAAAAGGAAATAAGCATAGAATGGGGCCACTAGAGAAGTGAATTACCCTCTTCTATGAATTAGCTCCTGAAGGATTAGTGAATACCTGGAGGGCAGCCAGTATCATAATACTGGTATGAGGGTGGTATAAGGATGTCACAGACACCAAAAGAGTAGATCCGAATAACAGCTTGGTGAACTTCAAGAAGCATATCATAAAGTACATAACCGAGTACATATAACGCCACTGATATGCATTCCACATACATTCTTTTGTCAACCAGAGACAGTGGGCATGATTTTTGTGACAAGGGCAGTCATGAGGTACTGGTGATTGGAAGTAGATAAATCCAGTATCTGTGTTTTGACATGGGTACACAAAATTTATGTGTGCTCAACCTAGGGAAATCTTAGAATGGGTGACCCCTTAGGAAGTCACATGTATATGTGGTGACATGTTATGAAAAAGGGCAAGCATATATTATGCAGTAGTTCAGAGGCTGAATGTTGTAGCAGGCTTCCTCTGACAACTATAAACTTATGTGATATGTTATTTCAGGTGTATCTTTGTACCCAACATTTATGAAATGATAGACATGCCCTTGTGAATATGTGACATTTACCGCTTCCTTGTTTCCAAATAGTGAAACACAATGATGGTAAGGCTAAGAGGTATAAATGCTTAGCAGAGTCAAGAAGCTAGACTTGACCCAATAGAGTAATGTTGGAAATTGTGCCCTAATGGCCAATCATTGTACTTTGAACATTATTATTTTAATGAAATTTCTACATTATATTATCATATCTTTTGCATGTTAACTGTGATAATTGTATCCTTGGATAATTCATAAAGATTATCCTAAAATGTCCCTGGTCAGTCATCTATGCGGGACCAGAGATGAAACAAGATCAGTATGACTTTGATAAGATATGGAGATACGAATCAAAGTCTTAGGCACTTGTAAGAGTATAAGGTGCTGGACCGACCCACTATGAGAAAGCTACATGGATCAAGTCATAAGCTTTTCTCATGTATAACCATGCCATAATGCCTTTAGACCTGAGGTCATCATGGATTCCTACATGAGAGTTGCTAAGCTTTGAACTAGTCCAAAGTCACTTTTGACTAGGTGATGATAAAGGCTACGATCGGGCTTGGTGGTTTTTCATGCAGAGGAATATGAATGATCAAGATAGAATTTGTCCCTCACATTAGTAGAGAGATATTACTGGGCCGCTCGATGAGTGAGTCTGAGAAATGTATGGCTATACTATGATGGAAAGGAGTTTCCGTCTCTATTATCAGGCTACTCAGGAATCGAGAAAGTAATGGTCAGGAACAAAAGGATGACATTATTCATGCCTTATCCTTGATAGATATATCGTGTGACAAAAAGGACGTGACATGGTTGTATGACAGGTTGCATCGTGATAACGATCCTTATATGAATTGGGTAGTCGTAATGTCTTGCTAGAGGCAGCTTGCGACTTTTGGGTTATTATAGTTATTGGCCCACTGCCAACTTCATATGGGCCTATAGGGTCGCACACAAGAATGGCCCAACACGAGATAATGTTTAATTTAGGGTGGATAAATTTTATATTTATATATATATAATATAAAATTCATTAATAATATTATATAGATATATATTTTTGAAATATATATATCTTATATATATATGTATATATATATATTATATGATATTATTATATTGTGTTAGTTTTAAATTTAATTTATTAAGATATATTAAATTTAATAACTAACATAATAGAGATATAGTATCTCAGATTTAATTTATGAAGATAAATTAAATCTAATGGCTCTTTATTTGGATTAAATAAATAGATTAAATTAAAACTATTGGACAGATTTAATTTAAACTGAATTTATTTAATTAGCTCATCAAGATTTGAAAATTAATTGTTAATTAATTTCAAAATTAATGATGATTAATTTTGAAATTTGAAAATAGCCCTCATAGGTTATAAACTTGATAGAGCAGATATATTGATATGCATATGAGAATTGAGAGCCGTAAGGGAAACCCTAGGAGACATTAGAGGCGCTAGCACGCAGTCTTGGTTGGAGAACATTTGTGTGGATACTGGTAGAGGGAGCGGACCTAACGTGTTGGCTCCTAGAGATCATGAAAACCCTGAATCATAAAAGATATGAATCCTTCCAACTTGGTTTAAACGCCGTTGATAGATCCTCGATTAGGATTAGTAAGATTTTAAAATTCTTCCGCTGTGCCTGCCGATCCTAACAAGTAAATCTTGGGCATGTTAACAGAACATCAAACAATGATCAATGATCATAGTAATCAACTACAAGAGGTGCAGCAAAAGTAGAACAAAGACTAGGTGAAGATTAGCAATCCAATATCATCTAAGAAAGGCCAATGTAGTAACACTTTCTTTCCTACACTATGTAATTATCTATATGCTTTGCATGCCATCTTCTACAATATGTATGATACATAGTGTAAATGGGTACATTGATATACCATGCCTATATGTACATTGATACATCACACATATGGGTACACTGATATATACTGTGGTTATGGGTATACTGATATGTCTAGCTAGAGGATTGAGGTACAGAACAAGTAGGGGTTGCAACAGTGGTTAGCCCTGAATACATTTCAGACCAAACTGAATTATGTGTCATTATAATATTGCATTAAATAGTGCATGTCATATCATTCTCTATGAATGATGTGTTACTTGAAGGTCAAGTGGGATCCAACTGAGGAAGTAAGACAATTGCAGGTAGACAGTGCAACTCCACTTATATTATATTTGACAATGTGAAACATCAAAGTGGGCAGTGGAATTATGGTAAATTTATGTGTAACATTTAAGGACAACCGGAGATGTTGATATGTACACCAATTATTGATCATCCCATGTCATTATTAGACCCGTGTACTCTATAGTGACATACCCTGTATGACATATAATGATTTTCCTCGAGTAGTGAGGTAGCCCATCAAAGCATGTTAAAGATGTGACTAATTAGTCTATGATCGGGTGGCTCTGACCCCAACATAGCTAGGAAAATTACACCACACTGCTTGCTTGCAGTTGAAAGGCTGAGCATAAAATATGTGTACTGAGGCGATGTGCCAATAGTATTACACGTCGTATGATGTATAGTGACATAAACTAGTGTGGTTTATAGAGTATGATCTGTATAGTCGACAATCACGCAACCAATATGGTTTGTAGTGACACATGTAAATAGAGATTGGGATGAGCCCTAGTATAGTAGGGCAAAATAGTGGTGAATATGCTCCATATTGTAGCCTCACAAAACAATACCTACTCATATTGGAACCAAATATTATGTGATTTTGTTGAGTAATTCTTGTGATACCCAAACCTTAAATTTTGGCTAGAGGGAGTCCTTTTGGGTTTGATGTTCATATGATGATGATTACGATGTTAAAAGAGATTTTATGATTATCTATGATGATTTTGGAAGTTTGTGTTTAAATTTGCCTGAATTCATTTTCTAGAGGTAGAGAATTTGTAAGGTGTTTTTGATTTGTCAAACTTGTTCCAAATGCTATGAAAGCTTACAAGATTAAAGTAGACATTGAGGGATTTAATTTGATTGGTTTTATATCCATTTGGACCAGTGGATTGAAAGTTATGATTTTTTAAAGTTTGACCTAGATTCTGGAACAAAATCTGTAACTGTTTGAGTTTGATGAATTTCTAGGAAATGTGTGGCTGTAATTGGGGTTCTTTGATATTTTTCATTGAAATAGTACTTAAAGAGCTTTTTATAGAACCTAGAACCAACCCATTTGGAATTTTGAAAAATTAATTATGAATTTCCAAAGTCTGGTAAACAAAAATGGAAGATTGGGCTAACCCACGAATTTATGTCAGTTGTGTTGCAATGACAAAAGTAGTGGGCCAAATATACGAGACATGTTCTAAAGGCCTATGTAGCCTCTATGGACATTCATTTTCATGACTCTAATAATTTGGGTATTTATTTAGGGCCATGAGAAGCAAGAAGAAGCATGTTTAATGGTTGGAAAAGAAAAGTTACAAGAGTAGAACTCAAGACAAGAGGTAGTGAACTTACCCTATTTGCATGCATTTGATAATTATGATTTTGTCATGATGTATGTGATTTCTTTACTTGATTATGTAGAGCATATTTGAATGATACAATTGTTTCTATTTATGCTATGGCCATGAGTATAATATTTAAAGCATTGAGCATGCAGAAATGTCATTATAGGGCATGCATCTAGTTAAAGCTAACATCTCATGCACATAGTATATATCTTGCATGCATTATGGTAACTATTTACTACTGAGATTCCCCTGAATCTCACCCTCCCCAACCAATCATTTAGACAGGTTAAAACAAGAGGTGTGCTAAGTGCAAAGAAGAGTACTGCACGAAGGGAATGCAGTGGTGGAACAGAGATGGAAAGATGTCGAAGTTTCACTAAACAGGTTTGGACACCCTAGTAGCCCTGTGCGGCTACATTATTTGTAATTATTATGTACAATCTGTTAGATATGATTATTTTTTATGATGTTAAATATAGATAGCAAATATTAAGAGAAATTTTTTTTCATAATATACTTAACTTCTATATTAACAAACTACTATTTGATGTGAAATATCTGGTAGATTAGCTAAGCTAAGAAAGATGAAGATTGAAGATAATCAAGAAACTAAAGGAGCTATCTTGTTATGTTATGAAGAATGATCATCAAGAAGAAAATTAAGAAGAAAGGGAATGAAGAAAGAAGAAATTGCAAGATCTAGTGAGAATATCAAGATTCAAGCTCCTAGAAGTGATATTGGAGGTTTCTATAATCAAACGGTGGTTGGAATGGGTTAATACGAAGCTAAGATGACTTATATGGAAGCTATGGCACCTCTAGAGATGATGCACTCGAGTTTTACATCCACACTCGAGTGTAATGCTAAGACAACTCGAGTTCTGGTAGAGAACTTGAGTGTGAAAGCACTCTATTTTCATTTAGCTAGACAGAGGTTTGGTATTTTGGACATATCTCTTAAACCACACGTCTGATTATGATAAAACAATTGGCATATGAAACTAGACTCCCAACACATCAAATTAATACCAAGATCACATTCAAAAGAGTTCAGATGAAAGAGATATGAGCTTTAGAATATGACATTCAAATTGCTATCATATTCCATAGCAGGTTAGGTATTTTGGACATAACTCTAAAGTACACATCAACTAGAGATGAAATTGGTGCCATATGAAACTATACTTAAAGAGATTTCCATGGATAGGTTAGATTTGGAGTTATATGCTAAGAAATATGACTTCTAGAAGTTTGCACTCAAAATTCAAGTTTTATATGGAAGTTGCTTAGAATCTGGAACGTAGTGAAGAACTCAAATTTTATAGCAAAACTTGAGTTATGCTATCAAAAGAACTCAAGTTAGGCAAGTAAATCCCTATAAGGGTGTTATGGAGAGGAAGCTTGAAGCTGAAACACCCTAATGCATTCGAGTTTAGAGGAACCACTCGAGTTCTAGAAGCTTGAACACTCCAGTCTAGCTTCATACTCTTGCAAGTGTTAGACAGGAGCTCGTTCAGAAACAAGAATTTTACTGATGCACTTGAGTTTTAGGGAAATACTCGAGTTGTATTAGCAATTGCACTTGAGTCAAAAGTGTGCCCATAAAGTGCTTCATAGAAATTTAAGGCTGAAACTGAAACCATATAGAGAACTCGAGTTCTAGCTTAACACTCAAGTTTTAATCACAAGTGCACTTAAGTCCTGCAAGTAAAGTCATACAAGTGTGTTCCAGAAGCAAAACCAAAGTATGAATCTATGACATGTACTCAAGTCTTGACGTAGCACTCGAGATTTATATGAAAACACTTGAAAGTGCAAGTTGCATTGTTAGAAGTGCAAGCTGTACTCTTGCAAGTACAAGTTTCACTCTTGCAAGTGTTTTGGTAGAGACAACCTAAAAATGTGACAATAGTCAAGTGCTCTTGAGTGTGGCTTAAGAACTCGAGTGTGGGCACCAATACCTAAAAGTGATCATGCACTTCCTATACTTCTAGTGATACTGTTTGAAGAACTCGAGTGTTGAATGAAGAACTCGAGTATTGGCTAAAAATTATCACGTTGCACTTGAAAGTGAGCAGTTGTACTTGATGTAATACCTCAAATTTTGAGATTTGAGGCTAGAGAATAAGCCTCAAATAATTGGAGTACTAAGCCCCGATTTAGCAGGAACCCAAATTTATTCCCTAATGATTCTTCTATCTTTTGGGTATTAAAGAAAGTAAAATGGTGAATTTTGGAGAATATGATATACGTTGTGATTCGAATGTGTTGTATCCAGTGCCCAAGCCCTGCATTTAAGCATAATTGTGTGTCAAAGCTTAAAATGCATCATAAGGGAAGGGTAGGGCGCATGGCTTAAGGAAATGTGATATAAAATGTGTTTGGTGGTGATTTAAGACGAATTACCATAATCAGGGGCAAAATGGTAATGTTAAAGACCAATTGGTTAGTTATTGAAGAGGAAACTAATTAGTAACTTCAAGATCAATGGTTAGGATTGATTTGTGCAAGACATCAAAGGGTGGAATCATGTGTGTGTGTGCCTATGTGAACTCATGAGAGATGTGATAAGGGTATGACACATGGCACTTTTTAGACTCTTGGATCTTGGTCAATTTGTCAAAGCTTTCCCTCTCTCCTTTCTTCTCTTCAAGGTCAGCCAAGAGACCTCTTGGCTGCCCAAAATCTAATCTCCCTCCCTCTCTTTTCATACTCTATAGACGCCCAAGCATAAGGAAGAAAGAGAAGGAAGAGTTCAATGTTTAGGTGAGATAATGTCCTCTAATGCTCTAATTCTCTTCTTTAACGTTGTTCATAGTGATGAGAGCTTCATCTCTATGGTTAAATTTTTGAAAGAAGGTGTTTAAGAGCTTGAAGAAAATTGAAAATGGAGGAATCAAGAAATTAGCTTGGGGAAGAGGAAGAGGTGAGGATTTGATGCATTTTGACCTAAGTTTTGTGGTTATTGGTTAAGTTTTGTGAATTGTAAAATTTTGCCCTGATTTCATGTAATTTTGAAATGGATGAAGTGAGTGGTGTTTTGTGGTTCAATTAGTGTCATGTTGTGTTTTGTGGCCGTTGGAATTGATTTGGGAACTTGAGATGGAAAGTTGTGTAATGTTGAGTTTGTACTGTGAATTATGTTGACATGCTGTGAATCTTGTAGAAACATGTTAATGTGATATGAATTTGGTTGTTTTGGTGTTTACAATGGATTCCTTGTGAAAATTTGTGTGGGAATAGGGTTTGATATGAAAATGGGACCATTTGAAGCCAAAGTGTGAAAATTGAAATTCTGCCTAGTGTGAACTCTATATTGGGCAATTTGTTAGTGTGGAAGTTCTAAATGAACAAATATTGTCTAAAAATTCTGAAACTTTCTAGTCTTAAAGTTCACATCCCAAGCTTCAAAATGGAGATATAATTTGTGTCATTTTGAGTTTTGAGCTAGAGTTATAATTTTCCAAAATTTGGAATTAAAACTAGAATCTGTTTTGGAGCAGTGTTGCATTTTGAGTAATTCTGTATTTGTGTGGTGATTTCTGGTAATGGTCCATATTGTTTTAGGGAAAAGGACTTAAATAGCTTTCATTTGGCTTTGGAATCACCTTATTTCAATTTTTCTGGAATTAGTTATAATGTTTGGAATTTCAACCAAGAAACAGGATTTTCTTGGCCACGGCCAGAGGTGCCGGGCCGCAGCCAAAATGTTTCTGACCTATTTTTGGCCACGACCAGTGCATTTATGGGCCGCAACCAACCCCCAAAAATTAGTATTTCGCACTTCTGAGACGTTCTTTTTAGTATAGTTTCTTCCAATCCTTTAGGCATGTGTTTAGGCTTTGAGTAGCCACCTAAAGGTCATGAATGATAACCAACATTAGTGTTTGGAAGTTGAGGAATTGGAAAAGGGAATAACTTTATGTCCTTGATTTTGATTGCCAGGATTTGATATTTTCCCTGATTATGATCTACTTGTGCCGAAGCACAGTTGGAAAGAATAGGGTAGTGACTTTTCCCTTATACTATATGTAAATGCAGTGTATGTTTGTGTCATCATTGTTTTGTGATGTTGTGGATGCTGCAAAGCTTGTGTATTTGTGTGTTTTTCACCTACGGCCCTATAGAAAGTTCCCATGGCGGAGGACCATCCCGTTGGGGTGGTAGTTGCGATTGACTATGTGAGTGGAAAGGCTATTTATTCTGCTATGCTACATGATGATATACTTGCATCCTATGTGATTGTGTGTGGTATGAGTGTTTTGTTACTACTGGGATTCTTTTGAATCTCATTCTTTCCATTGACTAACCTTTCAAACAAGGCAAGCGGTTCGAGAAAGAAGCAAGCAACCATAGACGAGTTAAGCTCCTGGCTAGGAGTATTAGTTGGTAGTTGGTTATCATAGTTGGGAGTATTGTATAATCTGTATTCGCCTTTAGAGTTGGGATGTATATTGTGGAAAGATATTGTGTAATCCCCTAAATAGGAATTTGTATACTTTTAGTAAAGGTATGAAACCCAGGATTTGTTAGGAATCATATTGTGCACTCTAATATTTATATGAATGTGATTTATCTATGAGAAATAATTGTATTCGAAATGTGAATATGAGACTAGGTTAATTGTATTTTGAAAAGTATGTGTAAAAACTCTATTGTGTGGGTAGGTTTGAAAATTGTTAGATTCAGAGTTTTGATGATAACAAACCTAAGTTTAGTTTAATTTGTCTCTGCATTTTCATTCACAAGTTTTTGTTAAGAAAGTATTCGAATAGTATACTTACTATTCGAATACTGTTACTCAGTTTTCATTAGTTGATATTCTGATAACTCTTAGACTATTCGGATAGACAGATAGTTATCATGATAATGCATACGCTATTCGAATAATGATACACTGATAAATAGTTGTATTATTCGAATAGTCCTTGACTATTTGAATAGTATGAACTAATATAACAATTGAAAGTTTTTCTGAATTAAAAATATTCGAATAGCTTGCACGTTATTCGCTTAGTACTTATATTTCCCAAAGTAAGTTTCAAATGCATTATCTGGATAATAGTATAACTATTCGAATAGTATAATCATTATCAGAATATTACTTTGTATGTTCAAAGGTTTTTCACATTTTGTTATTCGAATAACATGAAGACTGTTCGAATAGTAAAGACACTGTTCGAATAGTGTTATTAATATTCGAATATCATTTCAAAACTAAGACTATGAGATTAAGATGAGAAATTATTCGAATAGCAAGAAAACTATTCGAATAATATAGAAAGCTGAAAGGAAATTATTTCTTGATCAAATTAGAAGCAAGTATTCGAATAATCGCTAAAGTATCAGGATAATCCTTCTTATATTCAAGAGATCACTATTCGAATAGGTATATCAAGTATTCGAATAATCGCTAAAGTATCAGGATAATCCTTCTTATATTCAAGAGATCACTATTCGAATAGGTATATCAAGTATTCGAATAGTCTTAGTATAAAATCTCAAATATTATCCGAATAAAGAAGAAGGTATTCGAATAATGTGTTATCTAAAAAGAGTCAAATTATCCTGATAATTATGATAGTATTCGAATACTTGTTCTTTATATAAAACAGAGCATCTAATCTAAGTCTACAATTTCATAAGATCATTGTGTACTTTCATTAATCTTGTTCATTATCATTTTCTCTCATGATTAACGTTCTCAAAGCAAGTTTCAAGAGTTTAACACTTTAGATATCTTAATTCCAAGATAAGAAGATATACTGTGTCAGAGACATTAAATGCTCTCTGAGTCTCTACCAACGCATTCTCTTCACCTCAATGGCTATATCTAAATAACATAAAGAATGTTCCTAGTAATGCTCAGTGAGTAACGGGAAAACTGAATGCCTCCAACGGTCATTAAAATCTCTCCAACTACAAATAGCAAAAGCATTCAAATGAGGAGTTAAGACGCTGAACTACCGAATTGACGAATATTCATTTTCTGAGCTCTTACTCTTTTGTTTTAATACGCTTCAGTGTTTACATTACCAACTCTATAAGAGAGAACATTCATTGATTTAATACACTTGTTTGAGAGATATCTTAAGGTTGTGGGACCTTAAGTTGGGCATCAATTTACGTGATGTAAGGGGGAGTGAGTATTCAAAGTGAGGAATAGATTGCTGTATACGAGGTGCCAAGAACCTATTGAATTTTAGAAAGTATAGTGAAGGCACAGATTCTGTCTGTGAACTTGACATAGTTCATTGTGAATTAGACCGAACCAGTATAACTCCTGGCGTATACCTTGGTGAAATTTTCTTAACACTTTAATCTTCTCCTTATTGGTTTTCAGTTTTATTTGTCTTATCATAAATTTTTATTATCACCTAATTCATCCCCCCTCTTGGGTGAAAAGCTTGCACTAACAAAAATAAGTTTTACTATTCATTGGTCTTTAATTCATTTTAATCACTTATTTTGGATATAATTACGGAGGGGGGGTTACACTTGAAAGTGTTCGTGCACTTCCAGTTTGCACTTAAGTGTTGGCATAGAGTGTTACCCACACTTCCAGTGCTCTTCCTGTACTTCTAGTGTTGTTTTTCCAGCAAAACAGAGCAATGCTTTGTAACTTCTAAAAGTCATAGGAATGAATGTGTAACTTATTTTTCTTGCTTTTAATCATTCAACACTTTATCATATTAGTGATTAAGCATTTTCTAGGCGATCAAACAAGGATTAACACATAACTTGGAAAAAGTGACTTCACAGAGCGTAAGGAGTGTCCAAAATAATGACTAGTTTTTCAAACACAATAGCGGTTGAGACTAGCAATGGGACTCAATGGTAGGTTAAAGTACTCACAACAGTCATATCCTACTCAACTATAAATATAGAAGATTCAAGCGAGCAGAGCGATGACGCCAATATGTGAATATTATGAGTCATCCACTTTGATGCAAACACTCTCTATTATTTTGTATCCTCTATATTACTTACCATTGAAAGAGTGATTATTTGTATTGTACTTCAGTGAGCATTTTATCCACTCTGTGAGAGAGTTTGTAAGAACTTGTATTTTTGAATTGATCTTAGGGTAAAGGGTCCTTGAGAGGGTTGATTTCCTTATGGGCGAAGCTGTAGAGAGAATTACCGATAAAACTTTCTGCTCATAAGACTTACATGGTGCAAGCAGTAGAGAACATTGCTACTCATAAGACTTATATGGGTGTAAGAAGGAGAGAATGTTGCTGCTCGTAAGACTTAAACGGGTAAGTAGAACAGAGAGGTCTTCAAAATTTTTCTTCTTATAAGACTTGGCGTAAGGGGGAGTATCTCGGTTAGAGATTTGTAAAAGGTTTCACAAGTGCCCAGCAAAACTTGTGGAATTGTAAAGGCTTCTGTTATGCTCAGATTAATTTTTTATCTTGCACCCCATTCACCCCCCTTGGGTATCAGTCAATTCTAACATTTAGTATTAGAGTAAGGCTCTTGTTTAAAGGACTTAACCGTCTTAAGAGTTATCAATGACTGATTTTAGTTGTTATATGCTTACAGAAAGTTTTGATTATACAATCCCACATCTTTTAAAAAATATTGATTTTTGGTTTTAGAGAGCTAGAATGACTAGTTTTATAAAACCATTTGATTTTGATATTTGGAATGCTTTTACAAATGCCTTTGATTTCAAACCAAGAAAGGATTGGACAGAAAAGGAAAAGAAAATGTTTTCTTTGAACATTAAAGCAATGAAAATTCTGTATAGTGCTTTAACCGAAAATGATTTTGAGAAAATTAGATTTTGCTTTACTGCTAGAGATATTTTGGGATACTCTTGATTCTATTTATACTTTTACCAACTCTATTGAAGTTGAAAGTGTTGATAGTTCATGTAAAACTACAAGATGCGTATCTACGGTGCATGAATAATTGGAAGTTGATGATGAAAAAGGAGAAAGCATAGAACACTTACATACAGTCAATATGGATAGATAAGAAGAAGAGGATTCCCGAAAAGAGCTCATTATAGACGGACATGAAAAATCACTCTCTGGAGCTCAAGAAGAACTTAAGGTAAAAAGTTCCAATTCTTCTTGTGATTTTTGTAAAACTAATTTTGAGTCTATATAAGATTTTTTTTCAACCAATTGTTGATTCTATTAAGAAAAGCAAAATTATTTCAAATATTCTAGAAAGTTTGTTGGGAAGAAAGAATGTTTAAATAAAATCAATTCGAGATTCTACTCTCATGATCGATATAATACTTGCATGATATCCCATAATGCATATCTTTATACAATTTGCAATTATTGTGGTAAATTCAGTCATATTTCTCACACATGCTATATTAGAAGGAATTCTTGTGAGAGAAATAAATATGTGTGGGTTTCGAAAGCACATGTAAAGTCGAATGATAACAATCAAGGACTCAAGTATATGTGAGTACCAAAATGTCCATCTAGTACTTTATCGATGCAGAACGATCTGAAAAGAAATGAACATAAGGGTATAGAGAAGATGAATAAGAAGCCAAGAGGTTCTCATGCACCAATTAAAAGGTTCATATCATCACATAAGAGAACTCTTGGAACATCCATTGCTGAAGCTACAGAGTATAACCATAGAAAGAAGCAATAGATAAAAGAAGTATGTTTTACCCCAAGAAAGGGCTACCATAATGTACCATTTAACTACCTTGAGGAGAACAAGAAGAGGAGGATCTATCATACGCAAAGAAAAATACTCTTGAAGTTTACATCATATGAGAGAGCTTTGCATAATCCCAAAACCAAATATGCAAAAACAGAGCTTCAAAGAAAGATGCAGTGGGTATGCAAAGGCAATCCTCCAAACACTTAAAGTAAAATTAAACAACAGTAAAACCTCCTACACTATCATCTTTAATATTTATTGAGATTTATACTTTTGTTACCTTAGGAATCAGCATTGCACATATGTTTTTACAATCTTTAGAAAAACTATCCTCAAAGAGTTGTAATGTTCAATAGTCTAACTTTTTATGTATATATGCATACTTCATGAGAAAATATTTTTTATGCATAAAGTCATGCTTAATACATTATGCTCAATTTCTTTGAATTAACTATATTTTTAGAGAATGTGAATTATGATTCCTATAAGCTAACTGTGAGTAGAACCAAGTAAAATTGGATATCGAAGGAAGAAAAAGGGTTACATGATTTTATAGGATGAAGAAATAAATGCTATGTTTTCGGTCAGTGAAACAGGGATGAATAGAGTATACATAAACTCTAAGTGAAAACTCAAGTTCATATCAAGTGCAAACACAAAACTCAAGTTCTATAGGCAAACTCGAGTACATAACTTAAAGGTTCAGTGGGAAATTCGAGTTCAGGAAGGAAATTGCAAAAAAGCTTGATTTAAAGGTATGGGTTACTCAAGTGATCTTGGAGAACTTGAGTACAAAGATACAAGGAGATGGAAATCAACTTGGGTGTCTACAAGTTACACTCAAGACAGGTATGCTGTATTAGTAAGTAAACTTTTATTAGGAATCGAGTTCTTAGGGAAAACTTAAATACATATGAACAAGTTCTTAGGCAGAACTCAAGTGTTGTAACTTTATATCAGTAATTTTAAAACTTAACCATCGTACTCATTCTACCCAACTCAATTTGAGTGGTAAATACTTGCTCATTATTGCATACCAATAGCAATCAAATATTTATGGTTTTCAAAATGTTTTTCATAATGCTAAATGAACCGAAAGTGAAATTGTCTTTTTATGCATTTGAGTTTGAAATGCACATCTCTAAAACTTGTTTAGATTTCAATCTTAGTGCGTATACATGATTTATATATATATTCATGTTAAATTCAAATTGATTTCAAAAACTGAAAGTTGATAGATTTGTACTAAGATGTCAAAAATGCTTCAAATTCATTCACGGGAGTTTTCCCATCATTGATGTACTGATCATTGATCTTAAATGAGCTATCCAGTGCTTGAATACCTTAGTCCCATTCTCTAAATGAGTTAGATCTCATGTCAAACAAGTTAATCAGTTATGAGTTGCAAGTCTATTTCTTAGAAAAGATTGCAATTTGTGAAAGCCTTATGTCTAATATATAAATCTTTATTGGCTGAGTTATTTCAAGAATATGATGCATTAAATGTTAATGTATTAACCATTATAGTGGAATAACTTACTAGGATGATGTTCTAGTACTCTAGCCATTTGGACTAAAGAGTATATACTTCATCATTCATAAATTCTTTTACTCATTTTGTTGCTCAAAGACATTAACCATTGATATGATCTATCTTTGAGTAACCAAGGTCATGTATCTATATCCTTGAGTTGAATATTCATATCTTTTATGATACAACTCTAAGTGTCAAGATAGTCTTGAATCAATGGCAAAGTCATGATGCTCATATATATATCGAGCTAATACTTTTGGTTATTCATATGATTTTAGCACCTGGTAAAATTCTCCAATATGTTAACTCTGATTATTAACATGTTTGTTAGGATCGGTAGGCACAGCGGAAAAATTTTAAGAATTTTCACCGATCCTAATCGAGGATCTATCAACGGCGTTTAAACCAAGTTGGAAGGATTCATACCTTTTGATGATTTAGAGTTTTCACGATCTCTAGGAGCCAACACGTCAGGTCTGCTCCTTCTACCGGTATCCACACGAATGCTCTTCAACCGAGACTGCGTGCTAAAGCCTCTAATGTCTTCTAGGGTTTCACTTGCGGCTCTCAATTCTCATGTGCGTGTCAATATATCTGCTCTATCAAGTTTATAACCTATGAGGGCTATTTTCAAATTTCAAAATTAATCATCATTAATTTCAAAATTAATTAACAATTAATTATCTTGATGAGCTAATTAAATAAATTCAGTTTATATTAAATCTGTCCAACAGTTTTAATTTAACCTATTTATTTAATCCAAATAAAGAGTCATTAGATTTAATTTATCTTCATAAATTAAATCTGAGATACTATATCTCTATCATGTTAGTTATTAAATTTAATATATCTTAATAAATTAAATTTAAAACTAACACAATATAATAATATCATATAATACACACACACACACACACATATAAGATATATATTTCAAAAATATATATATCTATATAATATTATTAATGACTTTTATATTATATATATATATATAAATATAAAATTCGTCCACCCTAAATTAAACATTATCTCGTGTTGGGCCATTCTTGTGTGCGACCCTGTAGGCCCATATGAAGTTGGCAGTGGGCCAATAACTATACTAACCCAAAAGTCGCAAGCGGCCTCTAGCAAGACTAATAGCCTGATAACAAAGACAGAAACTCCTTTTTACATAGTATGGCCCTACATTTATCAGACTCACTCATCGAGGGAACTAGTAATATCTCTCTACTAATGTGAGGGACAAATTCCATCTTGATCATTCATATTCCTCTGCATGAAAAACCACCAAGCCCGATCGTAGCCTTTATCATCACCCGGTCAAAAGTGACTTTTGACTAGTTCAAAGCTCAGCAACTCTCATGTAGGAATCCATGATGACCTCAGGTCTAAGGGCATTGTGATGTAGTTATACATGAGAAAAGCTTATGACTTGATCCATGTAGCTTTCTCATAGTGGGTCGGTCCAGCACCTTGTACTCTTACAATTGCCTAAGACTTTGATTCGTATCTCCATATCTTATCAAAGTCATACTGATCTTGTTTCATCTCTGCTCGCGCATAGATGACCGACCAGGGACATTTTAGGACATTCTTTATGAATTATCCAAGGATACAATTATCACAGTTAACATGCAAATAATATGATAACAGAATGGAGAAATTTCATTAAAATAATAATGTTCAAAGTATAATGATTAGCCCTTAGGGCACAATTTCCAACATCCTCCCATTTGCCCTAGGTGCAATTATTAATTTGCCTAATTCCCATTGCCCTAACATGACGCTCATGCTTTGCCTGTGCAAGTGGCTTAGTAAGAGGATCAGCATCATTATCTTCTCCTGCTACTTTGCATATCTTTATATCACCTCTATCATTGATTTCTCTAATAAGATGAAATCGCCTGAGTATATGCTTGGTCCTTTGATGTGACCTAGGTTCCTTAGTCTGTGCAATAGCACCACTATTGTCACAGAACAAATCTATTGGATTTGAGATGGTAGGCACTACCCCTAGTTCAGTAATGAACTTTTTGATCTAAACGGCTTCTTTAGCTGTATCTGATGCTGCTATGTACTTAGCTTCTGTTGCAGAATCTGCTATAGTGCTCTGCTTGGAGCTCTTCCATCTTACTGCTCCACCATTCAGGAGGAATACATATCCAGATTGTGATTTAAGGTCGTCTTTGTCAGTTTGGAAACTTGCATATGTGTAACCGGTTATGCAGGGTTCATCATCCAATCCACCATAGACCAAAAATATGTCCTTAGTCCTTCTTAAGTACTTTAGGATATTCTTGAAGGAAGTCCAATGACCCTCACCAGGATCTTGTTAGTATCTACTGGTCATACTTAAGGCAAATGAGACATCCGGTCGAGTACATAACATAGCATACATGATGGATCCAATGGCCGAGGCATATGGAACCTTACTCATGCGATCTCGCTGATCAGGTGTACTAGGACACAGATCCTTGCTAAGATGGATGCCATGAGACATGGGCATGTAACCCCTTTTTGAATCCTGCATACTGAACCTATGCAGTATCTTGTCTATGTATGTGCTGTGACTTAGGCCTATTAGTCTTTTGGATCTATCCCTATAGATCCTAATCCCTAGTATATAAGTGGCTTCACCTAAGTCTTTCATTGAAAAGGACTTTCCTAACCAAGACTTGACAATCTGCAAGGTAGGAATATCATTCCCAATAAGTAGGATGTCATCTACATAAAGCAGTAGAAATACAACTATACTCCCACTAACCTTCTTGTAAACACTAGGTTCATCGATGTTTTGAATGAATCCAAACTTTTTAACTACTTCATCAAAATGATGATTCCAGCTCTGAGATGCTTGCTTCAATCCATAAATGGATCTTTGAAGCTTGCAAATTTTACCAGTCCTCTGGACGCACAAAACCTTTAGGTTGTGTCATGTACATATCCTCAAGCAGCTTTCCATTAAGGAAGGCTGTTTTGACATCCATCTGCCATATTTCATAGTCATAATATGCTGCAATGGCAAGAAGGATTCTGATTGATTTGGCCATTGCAACTGGTGCAAAGGTTTCATCATAGTCTACACCATGAGTTTGAGTGAATCCTTTTGCAACCAGTCGTGCCTTGAAGATATTTACACTGCCATCCATGTCAATTTTCTCCTTGAAAACCCATTCGCGCCCAATGGGTTTTACACCTTCAGGTGAATCGACTAAGGTCCATACCTGATTGTCGTACATGGATTGCATTTCAGACTTCATGGCATTTAGCCATTTCTCAGAGTTTGGTCCCACTGTGGCTTCTCGATAGGTGGTGGGCTCATTTTGCTCAATGAGCAACACATCACGGCCTTTAGTAATCAGAAATCCATATCTCTAAGGCTGATGCCGTATCCTATCAGATCTTCGTGGACCTTGTGTTACTTGAGGAGGGTCAGCAACTTGTTGTGAGTCTTCTTTAATTTCCATCTGTGGTTCTGTACCATCTTATGGCTCTCGAATTTCTTCAAGATGTACATCGCTCCCACTGGTTGTTTTAGAGACAAACTCTCTTTCTAGAAACTTACCATTTCAAATAACAAAACTTTGTTATCGGTGGGATTGTAGTCATAGTATCCCTTCATTTCTTTAGGATACTCTATGAAAAGGCACTTTGTGGATCTGGGCGCTAATTTATCAGAGGCTTGTTGCTTAACATATACCTCACATCCCCAGATCTTGAGAAAAGATAAACTTGGTTTCTTTCCAGTCCATATCTCATATGGTGTCTTTTCAATTGCCTTAGATGGAACATGATTTAGTGTGAACACAGCTGTCTCTAGGGCATGTCCCCAAAAGAACGGTGGAAGATCTGTTTGACTCATCATAGATTGAACCATATCTAATAGTGTTCGATTCCTCCATTCAGAAACGCCATTCCATTGTGGTGTTCCTGGAGGAGTCAATTGTGAGATTATCCCACAACTCCTAAGAAGGTCAATGAATTCTTGGCTCAAATATTCACCACCACGATCAGATCGAAGTGCTTTAATTGTTTTACCAAGTTGGTTTTGTACTTCATTTTGGAATATTTTGAACATTTCAAAAGATTCAGATTTATATTTCATTATATAGATATAGCCATATCTACTAAAGTCATCTATAAATGTAATGAAGTAGACATAACCTCCTCTGGCAGCTATATTTAATGATCCACATACATCTGTATGTATGAGGCCCAATAATTCAGTAGTCCTCTCACTGTGCTCAGTAAAAGGTGCCTTAGTCATCTTTCCTAATAAGCAAGATTTGCATGTATCATATGATTCAAAATCAAATGAGTTTAGAAATCCATCTTGATGGAGTTTAGAAATGTGTTTCTCATTTATGTGGCCTAGACGACAATGCCATAGGTAGGTCGGATTCAAATCATTTGATTTTATCCTCTTAGTAGTTACGTTATAGATATTCCTATTATTAGGATGTTCCAAATTTAATATATAATGACTAACATGCAAATCACCATTAACATAAAAAATGTCATTACGATAAATAGAACATTTATCATTCCTATTAATAGAAGTATAACCTTCCTTATCCAAATAAGAAAGAGAAACAATGTTACTACTCAAAGCAGGAACATAATAGAAATTGTTCAAAACTAAAAAAAGCCCACTGGGCAGAACTAATTCATAAGTGCCTACGGCTAAAGCAGCAACTCTTGCTCTATTTCCAACTCGTAGGTCCACCTCGCCCTTCTTCAGCTTTTTACTATCCTTTAGACCTTGCACATTTGTACAAATGTGAGAACCACATGCAGTATCTAATTCCTATGTAGAGGAAGTAGAAAAATGAATGTCTATAACATAAATACTTGAAGTGATAGCGTCGCTATCCTTCTTGTTCTTTTTCAGATCTTCCAAGTAGAGTTTGCAATTCCTCTTCCAATGACCAGGTTCATTGTAGAAGTAGCAGACTCCTTCCTTTGGAGGCTTTGCCTTCTTGGGTACAGGCTTGGTTTCGGGCTTGTTTGACTCTTTGGTCTTACCACCTGAGCCATTACCCTTCCATTTGCCCTTTCCTTTCTTTTTGATACCCTTTCCTTTCTGAACCATCAAAACTGTGCTAGGCTTTTTCTTAATGCTTTGCTCAGTAGTTTTGAGGATCTCATGCAGCTCAGAAATTGATTTCTCCATGTTGTTCATGTTGTAGTTCATAACAAACTGGTCATAACTCTCTGGGTGTGAGTTGAGGATCAAATCCGTAGCTAACTCTTGGCTCATGGGAAGTCCAAGCCTCTCAAGGTGATCAATATAGCCTTTCATCTTTAACATATGAGTACTAACTGATGCACCTTCAACCATTTTGTAGGAATGTAAGGCCTTTGTGGTCTCATACCTTTCTTGCCTTACCTGTTGCTGGAACATTTCCTTGAGATGTACAATCATCTCATGACCCTCTATGAGTTCTAGATCTCTTGGAGCTCTGGAACCATAGTGGCAAGCATCAGGCAACCTATATCCACAGAGTAATCCTTATGCTTTGTGTAAGCATCTCTCTAAGCTCTTGGAGCATTGGCTGCAGGCTCCTCAGGAATGGGTTGATCTAGGACATAAGCCTTTATTTCCTGCTTGAGAACAATTCTCAAGTTCCTGAACCAGTCAAGAAAGTTTGTCCCATTGAGTTTGTCCTTCTTAAGGACCAATCGCAATGAAAGTGTAGCAGTATTACTAGTCGACATAATTCTACAATTAAAATATGCAAAGTTAGTGAGTAATCTTCCACTAAATTAACAACCTCAATATAATAATCAGTGGGCTAAGATCTATATTTGGCTTAAACTTAAGTCCGCTTTGGCAAGACACTTAAATTCAAGTTATTTAGGTAGGTAACCTATTTACTAGTTACATCACATGTAACTCTTAGATCTTTATGGGATTTAATCATCATATGATCCGGCATGTTTAACCCCATCTAATGCCTTGAGATTCAAAACCGTTTTGTTAATCTCAATTAAGTCAACACAATAATGAATATTATGAGCAGCACCATTACTCAAGCTTGTCTCATCAAGATTACTCAAGTATATCCACTTTGGTGGTTTCCATAATTGAGCAATCTATGTTTTGACAAGTATTCATTAATTGACGGCATTATGACTTAAGATTTGATTCAGAGGGCTTAATTAATTAGTTTTGTTTATATGGATGCAATCATGGTCGTATCTCATATAGATAAATACATATAAACTTAAAAGTAATCATGCAATGATCTTATCAAAAGCATAATTTAAACGTGACACAACATGGCTTACCTAACCTAAAATCCTCCCAAGCCAATGAGAGGACTTCTCTAAATAAAAAAGAAATACATTGAGAGAAACCTCGTTTAAACATTTGAGGGGAGTGAGATGAGAAGAGAATGTACATCGAGAGTATTTAGAGGAAGGCACGGCACGCTGGTTGTATTTAAATATTACAACCTTTTGTAAAATTCTAAAGCCATGTTGTTCACCATACCCAAACAAGGATAAAATAATAAACCACAACAAGAATTCATACAATATGAAAAGCAATAAATGTCGTGATTAGATTGTATTGCGCTATACAGAGGTGGTCACGACGGTCCCGCTAAATTAAATAAAAACAATAATGGCCCAGAACGCTTCTGATCCAAATTGTCGTCCCCATAGTTTGGATCCCTATTACTAGAATAGATATCCAAACCTAGACCCGATTTGATTGCCGCCAACTACGATCTTAGGTATGCTACCCAATTTCATGCTTGTTCAAAACGAAAATCACATACATGTTTCAAGATATACATGTTCGGAATCGATTTCATGCTTGTTCCAAAACGAGAATCATATATATGTTTCAAAACCGAAAACGAAACAATTTCAAGATTCAATTTAAACGAAAATGAAAATCAACGGAATTACAAGATCACATCTTTCTAAATAATTTCATTTTGTATTAACCAAATCACATGCATATTCAGGTGTTTGTACACATCCCATATATATCACATGTATAAGAATCATAAACACAATTTAAACTTACAATTGATCTGGCTCTGATGCCACTGTTAGGATAGGTAGGCACAACGGAAGAATTTTAAAAATTTTCACCGATCCTAATCAAGGATCTATCAACGGCGTTTAAACCAAGTTGGAAGGATTCATACCTTTTGATGATTCAGAGTTTTCACGATCTCTAGGAGCCAACACATCAGGTCCGCTCCCTCTACCGGTATCCAAATGAATGCCCTCCAATCGAGACTGCGTGCTAGAGCCTCTAATGTCTCCTAGGGTTTCACTTGCGGCTCTCAATTCCCATGTGCGTATGAATATATCTGCTCTATCAAGTTTATAACCTATGAGGGCTATTTTCAAATTTCAAAATTAATCATCATTAATTTCGAAATTAATTAACAATTAATTATCTTGATGAGCTAATTAAATAAATTCAGTTTAAATTAAATCTGTCCAACAATTTTAATTTAACCTATTTATTTAATCCAAATAAAGAGCCATTACATTTAATTTATCTTCATAAATTAAATCTGAGATACTATTTCTCTATCATGTTAGTTATTAAATTTAATATATCTTAATAAATTAAATTTAAAACTAACACAATATAATAATATCATATAATTATATACACACACACACATATATATATAAGATATATATTTCAAAAAAATATATATCTATATAATATTATTAATGACTTTTATATTATCTTATATATAAATATAAAATTCGTCCACCCTAAATTAAACATTATCTCGTGTTGGGCCATTCTTGTGTGCGACCCTGTAGGCCCATATGAAGTTGGCAGTGGGCCAATAACTATACTAACCCAAAAGTCGCAAGCAGCCTCTAGCAAGACATTACGACTACCCAATTCATATGAGGATCGTTATCACAATGCAACCTATCATACAACCATGTCACGTCCCTTTTGTCACACGATATATAGATCAAGGATAAGGCATGGATAATGTCATCCTCTTGTTCCTGACCATTACTTTCTCGATTCCTGAGTAGCCTGATAACAGAGACAGAAACTCCTTTCATCATAGTATGCCATACATTTATCAGACTCACTCATCGAGGGGCCCAGTAATATCTCTCTACTAATGTGATGGACAAATTCTATCTTGATTATTTATATTCCTCTGCATTAAAAGCCACCAAGCCCGATCGTAGCCTTTATCATCACCCAGTCAAAAGTGACTTTTGACTAGTTCAAAGCTTAGCAACTCTCATGTAGGAATCCATGATGACCTCAGGTCTAAGGGCATTGTGACGTGGTTATACATGAGAAAAGCTTATGACTTAATCCATGTAGCTTTCTCATAGTGGATCGGTCCAGCACCTTGTACTCTTACAAGTGCCTAAAAATTTGATTCGTATCTCCATATCTTATCAAAGTTATACTGATCTTGTTTCATCTCTGCTCCTGTATAGATGACCGACCAGGGACATTTTAGGACATTCTTTATGAATTATCCAAGGATACAATTATCACAGTTAACATGCAAATAATATGATAACAGAATGGAGAAATTTCATTAAAATAATAATGTTCAAAGTACAATGATTGGCCCTTAGGGCACAATTTCCAACAATGTTTTCTTAGTTGAACTCCAAAGTGAAGCTTTCTGATACCTATTTTATAACTATTAACTTGCACCATTTTTAACATGAATATTGATTATAAAAATGTTTCAAAAATGAGTTTTGCATGTATTCAAAATCTCAATTCCATAATGTAATGTTATGATTTAAAATTACATATGAGATTTGAAATAAGTTGCATATTTCATTATCATTCTTGGAAAAGCTGATTTTAATTGTCATTTTTCATAAAAATGGATATATCTATCATGGATTGCATGAAAATCTTATCAATAATATATTTTCAATATAAAGTGTATTTACAAATTGTAACTGATCGTTGAAAATCATCATTCTTGGTATCAATTGTTTGATATTCTTTATGGCATGAATTAATTGGATGATATTATAATTCTAATCTTGGGTGATTTAATATGCTCTTTGCTCAATAATCATGTAGTTCAATCAATAAGACTAAAAGAGTTATTATACCTAATATTGTATAGACCCAAGAGAAGTTGGGTACTAAAGAGCAGTCTTTATACTTTTACAGGTGTTGATCTAGATGCTCTGCTTTCAAAGAATAGGGGCTAACAGAGTAGGTATTGTAATATCCCAAAAAGTGATTAAGGGCTAATGACTTCAAAAGTGGATGTAATTATTGTTGAATAAACACTTTTGAAGAATGTGTGATGGGAATTTGGATATTTTAATGATTCCAATGGATTCCTTGTGAAAATTTATGTGGGAATGATGTTTGGTATAAAAATGGAACCAATGGAAGCAAAGATGCAAAATCTAAAATTCTGTCCAGTGAAATTCTATTCTGGGCAGTCCGTTTGTGTGAACGTTTTTAATGACCAAATGGTATCTAAAAATTCTGAAATTTTCCAGTCTTATAGTTCACATCTCAAGCTTCAAAATGGACATATAATTTGTTCCATTTTGTTTTGTGAACTAGGAGATATAACTGTCCAAAGTTTGGGATGGAAACTGAACTCTGTTTTGGGGCAGTGATGAGTTTTATGTAATTCTGGAATTGTGTGGTGATTTTTAGTAATGGTCCATATTTTTCCTATAAAGAGGACTTAAATACCTTTCATTTGGCTTTGGAATCACCTCATTTCAATTTTTCTAGAATTAGTTATGATTTTTCAAAGTTTGGGCAGAAAATCTGCCAGAAAATCCGAAAATGGGAATTATGACATCATCTCATTAAAAGATGATGTCAGCATGGAATTACATATGTTATCATCTTCCTCAGCTCATTTCTGTCGCACACAGCAGCTGAAGCAAGAAAAAAAACGTGGAGAGAGCTTGGAGAAAAGAGAGAAAAAGAGGAAGAAATCTCGCAAGGTAAGCCGATTTCTCCGACGATCTAGCTCCTAACGCGTATAACTCCAACTCTAAGCCACTCCTCTTTATTCTTTAAGGTTGTGAAGCTCAAAACTTGGTGTTTTAAAGAGGCTAGGGTTCAGCCAAATTTGGGAAAAGCTAGTGGGAGCTTGAGGTAACTTCCAAACTTTCGTATATTGCTTATTCTGGCTGCTGTGGGCAATTTAATCGGTGAAATTTCGCCGGATTGCCATTGGTTTTAAAGTTTGGAAATGATGTGGCCTAGGGGTTATGCTGCCCAAATTGGGTCTTAATGTTAGTTGTAACCTCATGTAATGGTTAATAAAGTGGTTAGGAGTAGAAAGGAACGCGTTTACGGAGCCGAAATCGTAAAACCCCGATTTTCCCTGGAGAACTCATAAATTTCGGCCAGCCCTAGAAATGGGTCTTAGAGTTGGATTTTCAATGATTTGATGGTTCCATTGAGTTCAGGGGCGAAAATTAGGTGGGGTTACAGTTGGGCACTTTTTCAAAAAAGGCCGAGAAAGCATAATTACGGAAACACCCCTAAAACCCTAAAAGTAGGGCTGCCAAGGGCAATTTCGTAATTTGACATTGAATTTGATAATTCTGAGTACGGAAATGGATTCCTTGGGCGGAAATATGTTAGGATAGCCCAGATTAGAATTTCGAGAAAAGTGCAACCGGTCCGGGTATGGCGGGCCCAGGCCGGGTCCCCGGGGGTATTTTTGTAAATTTTCATTATAGACTCATATAACCCTAAGTAACACTATGGAAGTGTCTAAATAGTGCATTTGGAATTGTAGGATTCGATATTTGCCGCCCTCGTGAGCCCACTGCGCTGAAGGACGTCAGGAAAGGATCAGGTAGTGACTCTCTCTCTTATACTATGTGTAATGCTCTGTATGTGTGTGTTATCACTGTTCTGTGATGAATCTTTGATGCTGCTGCGGTTACAGCTGGTGATAGCTGTCGTTTACAGCGCAAGCTGTCGTTTACAGCGTAAGCTGTCGTTATTGTGATTACAGCGTAAGCTGTCGTGATAGTGATTACAGCGTTAGCTGTCGTGATGAAGATTACAGCGAGAGCTGTCGTATTGTGTATACAGCCGTGAGTGCTGTCGTTTGTGGTGAAAACCATGTATCTTTGAGATTGATGTTGCTGTTGCTGTTTGTGATTTATATACATGCTTTGTGTTTATGCATTGTGTGAGTGGTTTGTTACTACTGAGATTCTCTCGAATCTCATTCCTTCCTATGACTAACCTTTCAGACAGGGCATGTGGCTCAAAGGAGAAGAGGCCGACCCGGAGCACTTAAGACCCTTAGGGGTATAGTTGATTTTGGAATGTTGGTTATATCTTTTGAATTCGGGATTACTGTATAATCTGAAATATGAATAGTATATTCGATTTTGGATGTAATCCCCTAGTGGATACTTAAACCTCAGGTTATATATGTATAGAACCCGGGAGTTGCCGGGGAATTGGTTTTACACTCTGTCATACGTGAATGTAGATAAACTGCACAGGTGATTATATTCGAATTTTGAAATGGAGACCAGGAACAGGAAAGAGATTTTGAATGATTTTGTGAAAACCCTACTACAAAGTAGGAGATTGAAACGAGTTTAAGTTATCCGAAGGTCTCTAATCCGATTTAAATATGTGTTATCGAATTATAATTACATGATTAAAGGCAGGGTGTTACATTTTGGTATCAGAGCTGTAGTTCCTGGCAAGGGTAGAGGTTGCTAGGATAGATCCCTTAGATAGTAGTAGGGATAGAAGATTATCTGTGAATGATTTTTGTGTATGCACATGTATGTTTTATTGACATGGATATATATGAGTTTTGTGACTATATGTGCATACTATCTCTGCTAAATTAATGGGGCAAGTTGTTTGTAGAATGAAGAAAACTAGAGGACGCCCCAATATTCCGCGTGTAGACCCTGAGGTGGAGGTCGTCAATAATAACCCACCGGATGCAATGCAGGAATTAATGGGTCTAATCAGAGATCAGCGGGATATGATAACAGAGCTAAGAGAAGAGCTCAGAGCAGAGAAGGCAAAGAACAAAGAGGACCCGGTTCAATCCACTCCGGTGGAAACTCAAGAAGAAACTCAACATGAGGACACTGCTGAAGGGTCAGCACGACCCCTGGAGTCCCCACCTCACATTGTCCCAAATCAAGAATCACATGGGATGCCACTGAGAGAGGAAAGAGACCTGCAGTTTTGGGTCACCAGATTCTGCAAGCATCTGCCTCCGGTATTCAGAGGGAGGTTTGATCCTCAAGCAGCCGAAGATTGGTTGAACAGGTTGGAGAAAATATTTGAGGTGCTTAATTGTCCGGATGAGGTGAAGCCACGACTGGCCGTTTACAAACTCGAAGGGGATGCAGACCGTTGGTGGCGGAATATCGCCCTAACCTTGAAGAGCAACAAGATGCCATTGACTTGGGAATTGTTTCAACAAGAATTCAACGAGAAGTATTTTCCCAAATCAGTGAGGCTCGAGAAGGAGACAGAATTCCTAAATATCAGGCAAGGGGACGCAGAAAGCTTCGATGATTACTTGTCCCGTTTTGTCCGATTGGCTCGATACTCCTCCTATCTCCGGTTCAAGGATGATGAAGAATGGAGTTCTGATATGCTCATTCGCGGTCTGAGGCGAGAGTTGAGGAAGCGCTTAGCTACTCATCAATTTACCAAGTTCAACAAGGCGGTTGAACAGTGCAGGATTACAGAGAACAACTTGAGAGATTTATATCCTGCCAGAGCTACTAGCCACCGCAATGAACCTAATAAGGGTGCTACCTCACAAAAGCGGAAGGGGCAAGGATCTTCGTCTGGAAGTGGTAAGAAGCCCTACCAGTCTGGGAGCCGTGACCAGCAAAGAACATATTCTGGACCATGGATTTGTCGTCGGTGTAACCAACCACATCAAGGCAAAACTTGTGATGGCAAAATAATATGCTTCAATTGTAAGCGTGTGGGGCATACTTCTGCTGAATGCAAAGAGCCACGACCAGACCAGAGACCGAGGACACAGGGCCGAGTATTCACTATGACCCATGAGGAGGCCCGCAAATCTCCTGAGCTAATACAAGGTAAACTTCTACTTCATGGCCATTTGTTGCAAGTTTTATTTGACTCGGGTGCAAGTCACTCCTTCATTGCCTATGATTGTGTGAAGCGCCTGGGATTGCATGTGCACAAACTGCCATTTGAATTAGTAGTGTCAACTCCAATGGGTGTTAAGGCCTTAACCACAGAAGCTTGTTTGAGTTGTGTCATAACTGTGGAAGGGCATCAATCTATTGTAGATTTGATATGTTTGCCTCTTAGTCAATTAGAAGTCATTTTGGGTTTTGATTGGTTAATGGCAAATAATATATTGCTTGATTGTGGAAACAAGAGGATAGTATATCCTGTATCTCAGAGGGCTGAAGATGTGGATGCTAGTATGAATTTTCTTTCGGCAGCCAAAGCTGAAAAGTACCTTGAAAAGGGTTGCCAGGGGTATGTAGTGTTTTTCTCTGTGCAAGGGGAAAATGGCGAAACCTTGAATAATATACCCGTGGTAAATGAATTCCCTGAGGTGTTTCCGGACGATCTGAGCGGATTACCTCCAGAAAGGGAAGTTCAGTTCCCAATTGACATTGTACCTGGAGCTGGTTCTATATCCAAGGCCCCATACCGCATGGCCCCAAACGAAATGGCGGAGTTAAAGAAACAAATAGAAGATTTGCTTGAGAAAGGGTTTATTAGACCCAGTGTGTCGCCTTGGGGAGCTCCAGTGTTGTTTGTAAAGAAGAAAGATGGGAGTCTTCGCTTGTGTATCGACTACAGAGAGCTGAATAAAGTTACTATCAAAAACAAGTACCCTCTTCCCCGAATTGATGACCTATTAGATCAACTCTCTGGTTCGTGTGTGTTTTCAAAGATTGATCTAAGGTCAGGGTATCATCAGCTGCGAGTGAAAGCAGAAGATATTCCAAAGACTGCTTTCAGGACCCGATATGGTCATTATGAGTTCTTGGTGATGCCATTTGGGCTAACCAATGCCCCTGCGGTTTTCATGGATTACATGAACCGTATCTTTCGGCAATATCTGGATCAGTTTGTTGTTGTGTTTATCGATGACATTTTGATATATTCCAAGAATAAGGATGAGCATGAGCATCATTTGAGAATCGTATTGAATATCTTGTGCGAGAAGCAATTATATGCTAAATTAAGCAAGTGCGAGTTTTGGCTATCAGAAGTGAAATTCTTAGGCCATGTTATCTCGCAAGAAGGGGTCTCTGTGGATCCCAGCAAAGTGGAAGCAGTACTGAACTGGAAGAGGCCAGAATCTGTGGCGGAAATACGCAGTTTTCTGGGTCTTGCTGGTTATTATCGGAGATTTATCCAAAATTTCTCCCGTATTGCGTTGCCAATGACCAAGCTCACGAGAAAAGATCAGCCGTTTGTGTGGGACGAGAAATGTGAAAACTGCTTTATGGAGCTGAAGGAGAGGTTGACGTCGGCACCTGTATTGATTTTACCCGATCCCAGTGTGACATACGTTGTGTATTCTGATGCCAGTGGGCAGGGATTAGGGTGTGTCCTTATGCAGCAGGGACGTGTGGTGGCCTACGCCTCTCGACAGCTCAGACCTCATGAATTGAATTATCCCACTCATGATCTGGAGCTTGCGGCCATTGTATTTGCTTTAAAGATTTGGCGTCATTACCTGTATGGTGTGACTGTGGAACTGTACTGCGACCACAAGAGTCTTAAATATCTATATGATCAAAAAGAGTTGAATATGAGACAGCGTCGCTGGATGGAATTGCTTAAGGACTACGACCTGGAGATAAAATATCACCCGGGTAAGGCTAATGTAGTCGCTGATGCTCTTAGCCGAAAGACTGTGCTCGTTGCAGCTATGATGATACAAGAAAGGAAATTGATTGAAGATTTCCGTGATTTAAATTTGACAAACCAGATCATCTGTGCCAATTACACTATTTCTCAAGAGGAGAGTGATCTAAGGGCGGAAATTGAAGAAGCTCAGAGTCAAGATGACTGGATACAGCGCAATCTGACTCGAATCGAACAGGGAGAAATTTCAGGCTACGACATATCACCTCGTGGATTGGTTCGTTACCAGAAAAGAGTCTGCGTTCCACTTAAGGCAGAGTTGAGGCAGAAGATTCTGGATGAGGCACACAAGAGCCGATATACTATTCATCCTGGTATGACCAAGATGTATCAGAATCTGAAATCGGTGTATTGGTGGCCGGGTTTGAAGAGTGACGTGACCAAATATGTTGCAAGGTGTCTCACTTGTCAGAAAGTGAAAATCGAGCACCAGAGACCGCCTGGTTTACTTCAGAGTCCTGAGATTCCGGAATGGAAATGGGAAAGCGTGACCATGGATTTGGTTGTGGCATTACCCAGGATCAGAAACTATGATGCGATCTGGGTAATTGTGGACCGATTAACAAAGTCAGCCCACTTCATACCAATCGATGCTGGTTACTCTCCGGATAAGCTAGCAGAGATTTATATCCGAGAAATTGTGAAACTCCATGGTGTACCGAAGAATATCATTTCCGATCGAGATCCCCGATTCACTTCGAGATTCTGGAAAGCATTGCATGAAGCCTTAGGTACTCAACTGAGATTCAGTACGGCTTATCATCCTCAAACGGATGGACAATCTGAGAGAACAATTCAGACGCTGGAAGATATGTTGCGAGCTTGTGTTCTCGACTTTAAAGGAAGTTGGGATCGTTTCCTTCCACTGGCTGAGTTCGCTTACAACAATAGCTATCATGCGAGCATCCAAATGGCTCCGTATGAAGCGTTGTATGGAAGACGGTGTCAATCACCTTTATGCTGGAATGAATTATCCGAAAGGAAGCTTTATGGGCCAGATTTGGTTGATCAAACCTCAGCACAGATTCAGATCATTCGTAAGAGGCTCCTTGCAGCGCAGAGTCGACAGAAAAGTTACGCTGACAAGAGGAGAAGGCCTCTAGAATTTGAGGTTGGTGATCACATATTTCTGAGAGTATCACCAGTCACTGGCATTGGGAGAGCTATCAAGCGAAAGAAGCTGAGCCCAAGGTACATAGGTCCTTTTGAAATCCTTGAAAGGATTGGGCCTGTTGCTTATCGAGTAGCCCTACCCCCAAACTTGAGCAGACTCCATGATGTGTTTCATGTTTCCCAACTGAAGAAGTATCAACCAGATCCATCTCATATTGTTGAATATGAAGAAGTTGAGTTACAAGACAACTTCACATATGCGATAGAGCCAGAACAGATCGTTGATAGAGAAGAACGACTGCTCAGACACCGAAGCATTCCATTTGTGAAGGTGATCTGGAAGGGAATGACTAAGAGGGAAGCAACTTGGGAAGCAGAAGCAGATATGCGGAGACGTTATCCAGAGTTTATGGCTCAAGTTGTGTGACAAATTTCGAGGACGAAATTTATTTTACGGGGGGAGAAATGTAATATCCCAAAAAGTGATTAAGGGCTAATGACTTCAAAAGTGGATGTAATTATTGTTGAATAAACACTTTTGAAGAATGTGTGATGGGAATTTGGATATTTTAATGATTCCAATGGATTCCTTGTGAAAATTT
Organism: Inga leiocalycina; assembly: GCA_963242795.1. Taxonomy (NCBI): domain Eukaryota; kingdom Viridiplantae; phylum Streptophyta; class Magnoliopsida; order Fabales; family Fabaceae; genus Inga; species Inga leiocalycina. Next base: position 36,441,500 of record OY725332.1, read on the forward strand.
ATGTGGGAATGATGTTTGGTATAAAAATGGAACCAATGGAAGCAAAGATGCAAAATCTAAAATTCTGTCCAGTGAAATTCTATTCTGGGCAGTCCGTTTGTGTGAACGTTTTTAATGACCAAATGGTATCTAAAAATTCTGAAATTTTCCAGTCTTATAGTTCACATCTCAAGCTTCAAAATGGACATATAATTTGTTCCATTTTGTTTTGTGAACTAGGAGATATAACTGTCCAAAGTTTGGGATGGAAACTGAACTCTGTTTTGGGGCAGTGATGAGTTTTATGTAATTCTGGAATTGTGTGGTGATTTTTAGTAATGGTCCATATTTTTCCTATAAAGAGGACTTAAATACCTTTCATTTGGCTTTGGAATCACCTCATTTCAATTTTTCTAGAATTAGTTATGATTTTTCAAAGTTTGGGCAGAAAATCTGCCAGAAAATCCGAAAATGGGAATTATGACATCATCTCATTAAAAGATGATGTCAGCATGGAATTACATATGTTATCATCTTCCTCAGCTCATTTCTGTCGCACACAGCAGCTGAAGCAAGAAAAAAAACGTGGAGAGAGCTTGGAGAAAAGAGAGAAAAAGAGGAAGAAATCTCGCAAGGTAAGCCGATTTCTCCGACGATCTAGCTCCTAACGCGTATAACTCCAACTCTAAGCCACTCCTCTTTATTCTTTAAGGTTGTGAAGCTCAAAACTTGGTGTTTTAAAGAGGCTAGGGTTCAGCCAAATTTGGGAAAAGCTAGTGGGAGCTTGAGGTAACTTCCAAACTTTCGTATATTGCTTATTCTGGCTGCTGTGGGCAATTTAATCGGTGAAATTTCGCCGGATTGCCATTGGTTTTAAAGTTTGGAAATGATGTGGCCTAGGGGTTATGCTGCCCAAATTGGGTCTTAATGTTAGTTGTAACCTCATGTAATGGTTAATAAAGTGGTTAGGAGTAGAAAGGAACGCGTTTACGGAGCCGAAATCGTAAAACCCCGATTTTCCCTGGAGAACTCATAAATTTCGGCCAGCCCTAGAAATGGGTCTTAGAGTTGGATTTTCAATGATTTGATGGTTCCATTGAGTTCAGGGGCGAAAATTAGGTGGGGTTACAGTTGGGCACTTTTTCAAAAAAGGCCGAGAAAGCATAATTACGGAAACACCCCTAAAACCCTAAAAGTAGGGCTGCCAAGGGCAATTTCGTAATTTGACATTGAATTTGATAATTCTGAGTACGGAAATGGATTCCTTGGGCGGAAATATGTTAGGATAGCCCAGATTAGAATTTCGAGAAAAGTGCAACCGGTCCGGGTATGGCGGGCCCAGGCCGGGTCCCCGGGGGTATTTTTGTAAATTTTCATTATAGACTCATATAACCCTAAGTAACACTATGGAAGTGTCTAAATAGTGCATTTGGAATTGTAGGATTCGATATTTGCCGCCCTCGTGAGCCCACTGCGCTGAAGGACGTCAGGAAAGGATCAGGTAGTGACTCTCTCTCTTATACTATGTGTAATGCTCTGTATGTGTGTGTTATCACTGTTCTGTGATGAATCTTTGATGCTGCTGCGGTTACAGCTGGTGATAGCTGTCGTTTACAGCGCAAGCTGTCGTTTACAGCGTAAGCTGTCGTTATTGTGATTACAGCGTAAGCTGTCGTGATAGTGATTACAGCGTTAGCTGTCGTGATGAAGATTACAGCGAGAGCTGTCGTATTGTGTATACAGCCGTGAGTGCTGTCGTTTGTGGTGAAAACCATGTATCTTTGAGATTGATGTTGCTGTTGCTGTTTGTGATTTATATACATGCTTTGTGTTTATGCATTGTGTGAGTGGTTTGTTACTACTGAGATTCTCTCGAATCTCATTCCTTCCTATGACTAACCTTTCAGACAGGGCATGTGGCTCAAAGGAGAAGAGGCCGACCCGGAGCACTTAAGACCCTTAGGGGTATAGTTGATTTTGGAATGTTGGTTATATCTTTTGAATTCGGGATTACTGTATAATCTGAAATATGAATAGTATATTCGATTTTGGATGTAATCCCCTAGTGGATACTTAAACCTCAGGTTATATATGTATAGAACCCGGGAGTTGCCGGGGAATTGGTTTTACACTCTGTCATACGTGAATGTAGATAAACTGCACAGGTGATTATATTCGAATTTTGAAATGGAGACCAGGAACAGGAAAGAGATTTTGAATGATTTTGTGAAAACCCTACTACAAAGTAGGAGATTGAAACGAGTTTAAGTTATCCGAAGGTCTCTAATCCGATTTAAATATGTGTTATCGAATTATAATTACATGATTAAAGGCAGGGTGTTACAGGTATGACTAGCAGTATTGCAGTATAAGCAAAAGCTGAATATGTGATATCACTAAGTGATGACTCGAATGACACCCCATCATTAGCAAGTAACTAGCTAGTGGTGCAGTCAGACAAAGACAAAGAGGAGGAAGACTCTTAAGTGGGCCTAATTTCAAAGTAGTTTAAGGCTAACAACAAGTCAAGCCATTATGAGTCTTTGTTGCCTACTCCCCTTCCTTATCGTCCTAAGGTGATCAGATATTTCCACTGTGATATGAAGCAAACATAGATGTTCAGAGGAAGATATTAAGATTGAGGAAATGTTGAAAACAACAATCAGAGATCAAAACATCACCATCCTAGCCTCAAAAGATCAATGTGTGGTTAGGAAGCCCCCTATTGGTACATTCAAGGAGTTCAATAAGCCATAAATGTTCAAAATCATTATATCAAAAGGGCCACAAGGATTCTTGATTTCCATCTTATTTATATATGATTCTCATATGATTATCTGATATACCTATACTAGAGCTATGGAGAACAAGGCTAATAACTTCACTCAATTGATCGAGAAGAATTATCTCACAATGGTCTATATTATTAGCAAGAAAGAGAGGAATACTGGAAAGACTATGTCTTTCAGAGAACAAGAGCTACACATCCAACAGGTGAATATATACTTGTCACTAGTAAGTGGTACTAGTTCGAGATAGAGAATAGAACCTAAGGCAGCCAGAGATGATAAAGTACAATCTCCAACTAAAGCTGAATCAGTCGGAGCCTCTTTCATTGGATCCACCATTCAAAAAGACTGAGCTTCACCTAATGTTACAAATGAGAAGCTTATAAAGTTAGGAAGTTATATGTTGTGGTGATTCAAAAACTTCCAAATGTTGTTTACTAAATATAAGAGATGCAAAGGATGGATATTGAGACTTAAGGATTGATAAGATACAACACTGTGCTAGAGCTGGTCCCCCTAGTCCTTCATTCTTTAGTCTATCTATCTAGGGCTATTTGAGAAAAGAAGCTTCAACAATTACACAGAGCTTTCTACGAACAATACTGAGTTCATCACTTTTGTGAATGGCAAGATGAGACAACTCTGTGCCTTGATCAACCAAAACTTCAAGGCTTTATTCTGAGCCCTTCTTTGTTTCCTTAAGTTCTCATAGAGATTACACTTTAGAATCCCTCAGTACTGATTACATCATTAGATAGTGACTAGCTAATGATGCATCAATGGACTACAGAGGATTATGACTTGAGTAATTACAATATTATTCGAGTAAGGTATTGTATTCTTAATTAAAATTCTCTGAGTTGCATCACTTGAGTAAATACTTGAGTGATGGTTAAGTAGGATCACTCAAGTAATCACTCAGTTGATATTGGGTTATATCTCTTAAAACCCCTGAATAGCATTATCATTTTTAAAATTTCACTTCTATCCAAATCTTCATATTTTCACAATCATTTTCTCTATAAAGTTTCCAATGGTTTTTCAAATCCATGAGAGCTATTAACTGTTTTCCTCATGATGAATTCTTTTTAAAGAAAAACCATACATCGATTAAGGGGGAGGTTCAAATTCATATGTGTTTTATATCTTAAAAGTTCATCTCCTATTTGGAAGAAAATCCTTTTAACATACTCATCTGCATTCACTATCTTTTGATTAGTTTTGATGATGAGTTACTCTTATGTTTTCCCTCTCGTGATCTTAATTTTAATATATCAAATAGAAATGATAAATTTGATACTTTATGGCACTAATCATTCTTTGCGCAAGAAAGATTTGCAATTGTGGCAAGAGACTTGGTTTTACGCAATAGCATTCCTTAATATACTACATGAAAAATCTATCAAGTTTGAGGAAAGATGCTTTAACACGTAAATAAGAGAAATATATTGACTGCAACAATCAAACCAACAAATACATATGCTAATACAAATGAGCATTAAGCATGCTAAATAGAAGCTCAATGTAATAGGAGAATCCTAGAAACAAAATGAATATACATAAGATGTGTATAGCAAGATGTGTGGTGAACACAACATCATGAACTAGCATTGCCAAAGAATAAGGCAATAGACTTTATGAAGAAAATCTACAAGAGCATTTTCAAACCCTGACTCTTTATATTTCAAGAATATGTTTCATATATTTAATTTCTATTTGCCTTGATTATGAAAGTTCTCTAAATCTATTTTTAATTCCATCACATTAAAAATGAAAACACTTTCAAATAGGGGGAGAAAATTATTTTCTTGACACATTCATTTTGAGCATTACTTCTCCATAAGCATTACTCCTTCTTACTTCAAACTTTTTGTTGATGACAAATAGGGGAAGTGAAAGGCAAGAAATATAGGTTGCACTTAATTTACTTTTATAATTCACACATATTTTTCTTAAAGGATTTTTCATCATCAAAAAGGGGAAGAATGTTACATATGATCAGTTTTGATGATGTTAAATAGAGATACCAAATATTAAGAGCAAAAGTTTTGCAAAATATACTTATCTTCTATATTGACTAACTACTATTTGATGTGAAATATCTTGTAGATTAGTTAAGCAAAGAAAGATGAAGATTAAAGATAATCAAGAAAATATAGAAGCTATGTTGTTGAGTTATGGAGAATGATCTTCAAGAAAAAGAAGAAAGAGATTGAAGAAAGATGAAATTGCAAGATCTAGTGAGAATATCAGGATTTAAGCTCCTAAAAGTGATACTGGAGGTTTCTATGATCAAATGGTGATTGGAATGGGTTAATACGAGGCCAAGATAACCTATATGGAAGTTATGGCACCTCAAGGGATGATGCACTCTAGTTTTACATCCACACTCGAGTGCAATCTAAGAGAACTCGAGTCTTGGTGGAAAACTCAAGTGTGAAAGCACTCTGTTGTACTCTGTTTTTGTTCAGCTTGGCAGAGGTTTGGTATTTTGGACAAATCTCTTAAACCACAAGTCCGATTGAGATAAAACTGGTGGTATATGAAACTAGACTCCTAACTCGTCAAATTCACATAAAAATCACATTCAAAGGAGTTTAGATAAACGAGATATGAGCTTTGGAAGATACCATCATATTCCAAAGTAGGTTTGGTATTTTGGACATAACTCTCAAACTACACATTAGATTGAGATGAAATTGGTGCCATATGAAACTAGACTTAAATAGATTTCTATGGATTGGTCATTAGTCAGATTTGGAGTTATATGTTAAGAATTATGCCATGAGTTATGCCTTCTAGAAGTTGGAGCTCAAAATTCAAGTTTTATGAGGAAGTTGCTTAGAAACTAGAACGTAGTAAAGAACTCAGGTTTTAGAGCAAAACTTGAGTTATGATATTAAGAGAACTTGATTTGGGAAAATAAACCCCTACAAGTATGTTCCCAAGAGGAAGCCTGAAGCTGAAATACTCTGATGCACTCGTGTTTAGAGGAAGCACTCGAGTTCTAGAAGCTAGAACACTCAAGTCCAACTTTACACTCTTACAAGTGTTAAATAAAATTTGGTTCAAAAACAGGAATTTTATTGATGTAATCAAGTTTTAGGAAAGCACTCAAGTTCTATTGGCAATTATACCTGAGTCCAAAACGTGTGCCCATTAATTGTTTCACAGAGAGTCAAGGCAGAAACTGAAACCATCTAGAGAACTTGAGTTCTTTCTAAACACTCGAGTTCTGGTCATAGGTGAACTCAAGTCCTATAAGTAAGGTCATGTAAGTATGTGCCAGAAGCAAAACCAAAGTCTGAATCGATGACATGCACTCGAGTCTTGACGTAGCACTTGAGTGTTACAAGAAAACACTTGAAAGTGCAAGTTGCACTCTTGCAAGTGCAAGCTACACTCTTGCAAGTGTTTAGTAGAGACAACCTGAAAATGTGACAACAGTCAAGTGTACTTGAGTGTGGACACCAACACATGAAAGTGATCATGCACTTCCTGCACTTCCAGTGATGCTGTTCAAAGAACTTGAGTGTTGGCTAAAAATTATCACGTTATATCTTAAAGTGAGCAGTTGTACTTGAAAATGTTGTACAGGCTTGTAAGGTTAGCTCTCACACACAAGCAACCGCCTTTAACACTCAGGAGGGGTGTATAAAGATGAGACAATTGTGTTCATCTGTAAAGTGGCTAGAATGATGATATAGTAGAGAAGAAATGAAAACTATAGAGAAGAAACACAAACTATGTTGCCTTGATAATAGTGTAGCATGTCAAGATGAGATCCATAAACATGAATATGAGTATGGATCGAATCATAGACATCCACTTCCATGATGCTTGTAACTATACAACAAATTCTTTAACATTGATGTCTTAGTAGAGTGGAAGAATTTAGGTTTAGATACTGGGAATGTCTAGACTTAAGTCTGTACGGTGTTAATTACCGAATACAAAATGATGTATGATCTTATAGTATAGGAGTGACACTATAGCATATGATTCATAACATATGTGCTAAAGAACCGCAAATGGGAAGTAAGTAAAAAGATCCTTGCTTAATTGTTGTGCGAGTCCCATGAAGTTTCTAATTCTTCCATTAATATCATTTGGCTTTGACAATATCACAAAGGTATGCTTTAGTGACTACTACTTTAGCATATGTCCTATGGTCATGATAGATGCGGCCTATAGTATTATGTGAGGAAATCAGCTGATGTGTATTGAAATGATATCTGGGCGAATGGAGAGCTTTCTTAAGATGATATACATGGTTAGGTTTAGTCAAGTGCTTAAAACCTAGAGATTGTTTAACATAAACTTCTTCCATGATATTAGACAGACCTTTTTCCATAACAATGCGTTTAATCAAATCATTTTGAAATTAACCAATCCAGCTGGAGATCCTTAAATGGTTAATCATGATAGAAAAGATTTAGACCAAACTTTCCAAAAACACTATCATGGTTAAAATGATTTGAAATCACTAATGAAAACTAACCATGATAGAAAAGACTGAAACTAATAGAAAAATCCTATCATGGTTATAAAAGGATTTACACTCCATTTAAATCACTTTTCCAATTTTCACAAAAATAAGATACATATTCTAAAAGGCTAACAAGCTAATCACATAGAGGTTGAGGGTACATTACATGCCCACAAACCCATTACAGTAAAACCATTACTTTGGGCATACTTAGTAGACGTACAATTAATTTGACCTTCCAACAAGTTCAAATAGTAGATCTATTAACAACATACAAGTAATCAAAGTAGAGGCCTGAGGCCTAATAAAATCTTAACAGTTACCAAATGATTGTTAGCCAAAATGCAATCCACCATAAAACATAATCATAGGCCCTATATGGCAATATAATATTGAACACAACAGTAATACCAAGAAGAGGCCTACAAATGCTAGGGCACTTATGCCTTTAACTGCTTCCGTTTGCCCTTGGAAATAGAGGGCTTACCTGAAAAATATTAACAACAACGCGGTGAGACATAAAGCCTCAGTAACTAAAATCAATTTATAACATATGTGAGGCAGGAATGCAAGTGTGAGAAGTAGGTTTATATATACATAAATATCAACTTAACATCCTTATTAAACAATAACACATAAAAAATATGTACATACATACATAAATATATATATAAATCGTCCTACCTATAATATCCTGAATTTTGGGCCTAGAAGCTTGAGAATAAGTCTACATCTAGTAGACTACTAAGCCCTGTTTGGCAAGATTCCCAAGAATGTTTGAAAGATAGAATGATTTTTAGGGACTATATGAGTCAGCCCCTTAGGGTAGAGAAGAATTCTCTAGATTACATGAGGGTTCAGTGTGTGCAATGAGTCAGATAAAATGTACTAGCCATAGGTGTATGATGTAATATCCCAAAGTTTATTCAAGGGCTAAATGTCCAAAAAGAGAAAGTGTAAATAGTATTAGAGACTACTTTGGGAATAAAGTACGGGATTTAGTTCCAAATAGTTAAAGGAAAATGCCTAAACCCTTTTTCTAAAGTTAAGTATGGTATAAAGCCTAACATAGATCCAAAGTAGGGAGGGAATGGTGTTTGGAAGAAGGGAAATAAATAAAAGAAAAGACCTAATGGCAAATTAATGTTTCCACAAGCAAAGGTAAAAAGGAGATTTAAAAATCAATCTTAAGGGTAGATTTGGAAACAAAAATGAAGGGTCAAGATTTACCCTTAACAAGTAAAGGTAATGATGAAGGTGGTTAAATCAATAAACTATCTCCCCTTAATATGATAAGGATGGCCAAGGGTATAAATGGAAGAAGGGAATCCTTGGTCAAAGATTCAAACCACTTTGCAAAAAGACCAAGGTCAAACTTAAACATCTTCAATTATGGGCATTAGGTCAACACATTTTATAATATCCCAAAATGTATCGAAGGGCTAAATGTACCAATATAGAAAGTGTAAATAATGATAGAAACCACTTTGGAAAGTTTACAAGGAACTTAGTTCCAATAACTAAAGGAAAGTATGTAATTCCCTTAACGACAGCTAGAAATTATATAGAGCCTACCTTAGACTTAAAAAGAAAAGGAAATGGCATCTAGAAAGATATAATAAAGAGAAATAAATGAACTAATGGCAAAACAATTAATATTGCCATGATCAAGGGTAAAAGAGACAATTGCCACTGATCTTAAGGTTAAAATTGGAAATAAAAATGAAGGGCTAGGATTTGCTCATAAAACACAAGAGTAATCATGAGTTCAAAAAAGAAAATTAACCCTCCTCTTATAATGGTTAAATTTTGGTCAAAGAGGGGCAAAGAAGAAAGAAGAAATTGGTCAAGGTGTCAACCTTTTCCTAGAAGACCAAAGTCAAATGTGATCACATACACATATGGTGAATTGGTGAACATATTCTTCTCTTCCTTGCTTGATTCATTTTGGTCAAGACTCTAAAATGGGATGGAAGAAAATTTAAGTTAAAACATAGGCATTGACAAGTCAAAAAATAAAAGAAAGAAGAAGGGAAGAAAAGTCAACAAATCTTGTAATTGGTTACAACTTGGAAGGTTGACCATAAAGCAAGCTTACAAGAGCAATTTGGGCAACATAATTTTTCCTTTTGAAAGGCATAAATTTGGTCATGCTAAGAGGAAAGAGGGAAGAGGGAAGGAATAAAAGTTGACTTAACCAAATCATAGTTGATTACTTAACCATAAACTTTACAAGACACCATAATATGGTGACATATCACTTTTTCTTGGTCTTTTAGTGTGAATTTAGGCCAAGTAAATTAATGGGCTGAAGGTAGATTGAATTAAACACAATTTTGCTCTCTCTTACAAGGACTGGCTGACTGATGGGGGTGATTGATTTCTTAGTCTCTTTTTACCTCTGATGATCCTTAACACAATGCCACTAATCAAGGTTAGAAACTATCAACATAAGCAGAGGACTTTAGCAACTACCTACCGTTGATAGAATCTATACTCTAATACCAAATTCTATAACCTCCAATAGACTTAGATAAAGAAAAGGAGCAGTGAAATCAGTTTTGGAACTAGAATTTAGTTTTATATTAAACATAGTTTGAAAAACGTTCATAACTTCCAAACCTATCTCAGGAGGTGAAATTGAGATTAGAAGGGATTTTTGAGTGGAATAAAAAAATTTTACAAATAGTTGCATAAACATTCACTATCTCACTAAGTCTTATTGGCATTTTTCTCCACTTTATTAGAGTGTGCTAGCATTTCTCTTCTTAAGTCTCATGATGCGTTCTTTAGTTAATGTTTCTTTATCAGTCAGAAGCGTTATCTCTATATATATAGTCACCATTCATTTACTAAGCTACTGGTACTACTGGTTCTACTACTATATTGTTGTCAAGTTACATGTTGCGTACATTATATACATCCCAAAAATATCTAAATTAGATAACCATCAGTAAACCAAAGTTTTTCTACTCCATCTCTAGCTATTTGTATTTACCTTCTTACCCTATGAGCTGCTAGCCTGTACTGTAGATTTGTTTATAGAAAAGAGTGAGATTCAAAAGAATCTCAGTAGTAATATATAGTCAATCATATAAGTATCAAATCACAAAGTATGCCACAAGGTCATAATATAACAGAATTATCACAATAGCATTCAGTACATAACATGCGGTTCAACATATCACTATAGCGCTAGGTATATCACGTGGCCCTGAGTGTAACCCATGCAATAAGCCCTGGGCATCCACTCATGCATTACAGAACATTATATTAGCCTGAGCGTCCACTTGCGCAATAGGCCCCGGGCGACCACTCTGCATAATCAAAATGTATCAGACAATTCATAATGAATCCACAAAACATGTAGTGTATCTTATAGCATATGAAAGATAAGGTTACTACTTAGTCGCTTTCCCTAATAGGTGTCCAACTATTTCTCCATGCTCGGGCAGATCTTTGATCCCAGATAGCTAATAGGTCCTATGATCAAAATTTATGATTGGAGTGTCATTACTTAGTCCAATATTTTTGGCATAGTGCAAACTGTCCAATATTTTTGGCATAATGCAAACTAAGTTACTCTTAACCTATCCCCATGTTTATCCTTTATTTTGAATGTGTTGGTCATCATTTGAGTCACTTGGGTAGACATTGGAAGCCCAAACAAATGCCCAAGAGGTTGGGAAAGTCTTGAACAATCAACATTTTTTAGAAAGTTTAAAGTGATGCTGAAAAGGGGTCTTAACTGCAACCAGGGAATTCTCTAGCTGCAGCTAAGAGTGGTTAGAAACTTTTAGGCTACGGCTAAGAAATCTTTTGGTCATGGCTAAGAAACAATCGTGACGCCTGGCAGCAGCCAAAAACACTTGGCCACAACCAAGAATCTGGACTTCCAGATTTCTCCTGTTTCTTGGTTTAATTTCCAAAAATCATAACTTAATCTACAAAAATACAAATGAAGTAGTTCAAAGCCCTAATTGTGGCTTTCTAAGTTCTCTACATAGGAAAACTATTAAGCACTACTACTGACAACTACAAAAAGTAAAGAATTCTACGCATTGTCCCACTGTTCCAGAACCAATTCTAGTTTTAGTCCTCAAACTTTAACAATTAATATCTCCCAATGTACAAACCTAAATTGAGCAAATTATATATCAAATTAAAGCTTATAACGTCTAGTATTGTTTTGAAAAATATCATAGCTATTAAACCATATTTGGCTTATCAAATTTGTCACACAACCAGACTGCCTTATAGGAAAATCTCACTAGCAGAAATTGGCAATATTACAAACTATGTTCCAATAATCCAGGATTCATCATGAACCATTATCTAACATCAAATACATAATCAAAACATCATTAGTCCTCCAAACCACAAGATGGCTGAAAACCCTAGGCCCCAACAGAATTCATGAAAACTCATTAAATCCTCAAAGTAACTGGTTCAAATTAAAGCTTACGCTTACCTCTACATATTCCCATGACTAATTCTAAAATCTAACAATACCTTGTCTGGTAAAAGGTCACCAAACACCTCCAAATGAAATTGTGAAACTGTAAAAACAAATCTTTTGATGAGGAGAAGGTTATAGAAGGGTTTTTTAGACGCAAACATTGATTCAGTAGTGATTTTTGAGAGTGAACTCAAGAAAAGTCATTATTCACTTTTCTCTTTCCCCTTCCCTTGCTAGCTGACTTTGAGAGCTTGGATAAAGAGTAAGATGTGTTGAAAATGAACCAACTTCAGCCTCTTCCATATCTTTGACCGAAATTGAGAAGAGAGAAGGAGTATTAGGTGATTTTCTTCACCTAACCAAAACACTTAGCCCAAAATGTGCCACTTGTCACAAGCTCATGGTCCCTCAGAAGTAAGTAACTAATTTAGTTACTACAACTAGTTTAGTTAGCCACTTAGTCCTCCCTCATCTTCTTTTAATTATTGACCAATTTCCTCTTCTAAGAGGAGAGAAAATTGTTGACTAATTGACTAGTAATTTGTAATATCCCGATTTGTAATTAGGGCTAATGATTCTGATAATTATTGTAATTATCTTGATTAAGCACAATGATGATTAATGTAATGTGAATTTTGAGAATAAATACATGTGGTATTTAAGATCAAGGGTTGTGGTTTTATGACCGTGGGTCGGAATCCTGCGTGTTGTGGTGAGGTGAGTTCATTGTGGAAGAGAATGGATGATGACATGTGGCAAGTGGAAAGCCATAGGATGATGCACTAAGTGACAAAATGTCACTTTTCCCTCATTTTCTCTCTCTTATTCGGTTGGAGGCATGGGCAAGGGAGGGAGTATGTGTTTCTTCATCATCATTTTCTCTCTCATCTCTCATCTCTCATCTTTCTCTCTAATTCCGGCGACATTGAGGCAAGAAGAGGAAGAAGAAAAAGCTTGATCTTGGTAAGTTATGCTTCTCCTTTGCTCTAATCCTCTTCTCTGATATTGATCATCTCAATGAGAGTTACATTGTGATGATTGTAGAGCCTTAAATGGTGTAGATTGGGACATTGGTCGAATTTGGGAGTTTGAGAATCCAGATTCTGGATTGAGCAAAGAGAAGAGGTAGGCATTTAGAGCATTTTGATGTATTGTTTATGATTTTTGGTTAAGTTTGGTAAAATCTGGAATTTTGCCCTAAATATGCCTATTTTTGGAGATATGAAGTTCATTGTGATTTATGATTGGAAATGATGTATTATGGAGGTATAGAAGCATTTGATGTAATTTGGAATGATAAAAATGGGTCAAGGGAATTTGGATAATGTGTATCATAGAGACCTTAGTGGATGATTGTGGTCAAATTGGTTTTTGGAGTGTTTATGAAGTTGCCATAGTGTTCCCTAGTTAGTGCTTAAGGTGTGTGAGCATTGTGGAGAGTTTGGGAACCTTTGGGAGTGAATTTGACCATCTGGTGTTTTCTGGTTTTCTGCATTTCTGGGTCTCGCATGAGCATCACTCGAGCAGAGGAAGAACGTGCTCGAGTGATGGAAGAGTTTTCCCTGTCCTGCTTCGAGTGCGTCTGGGTTTCTTTGGGTGATGCTCGAGCACAGCGCTTTGTGCTCGAGTGAGCGAAGAACATGCTCGAGCAGGCATGGTCTGCTCGAGTGAAGGTGGGAGTTCAGAGTGAAGGGTTTCTTTCGGGTCTTCACTTGCTGGTGGATGCCACGAGTGTGCTCTGACACTCGCGAGCATAGCCTTCTCACTCGAGCACTGGGGGTCATGCTCGAGTGAGGTTGTGCTTCAGGAGGGAGTTGTGCTTTCAGGCTCTCACTTGCGAGTGAGGTGCTCGCGGGTGAGAGGTGTGTGCTCGCGGGTATGCTCGCGGGTGTGAGGTATGCTCGCGGGTGTGAGGTGTGCTCGCGGGTGTGAGGTGTGCTTCTGGTGGGAGTGTGCTCGCGGGTGGGAGTGTGCTCGCGGGTGTGGTTTTGTGCTCGAGTGATCCTATGCTTGGAGAGCTTTGGGTGCTCTCGGGTCCTCACTTCCTGGTTTTCTCTCGCGTGTGCTCGAGTGAGCCAGTTCCTGCAAGTGTCTTTATGCTCTCGGGAGCTCACTCGCAGTCTCACTCGCACTTGTGCTCGAGTGATGTCCGTACTTGTGCTCGAGTGAGAGCATCTGTGCTCGAGTGAGAGGACCAAAAATCTGTGTTTTGCCTTCGAGTAAGGGGTCTTTTGGGTAGGTTCTTCCAACCCTTTAGGCATATGTTTAGGCCTATTTTAGTCACCTAAAGAGTCCTAAATGATAACCAACTTAGAAAATTATTGAAATATACCTATGGATAAGAGATTAATTGGTTGTCCCTAATTGATATAGGATTTGATATCTGTCGCCCTCGTGAGGCCACGGTGCCGGAGCCAGTCAGGAAAGATACAGGTAGTGACTCTATCTTTATACCTTATGTGATGTATGATATGTGTGCTATATCATTGTGATTAAATGGATTTTGTATGCTGCAAGTTTTGTGAAAACTTTGTGTGGATACACCGCTAAACCAATAGTCCCTGAGTCGCTAACAACGGTTCGGGTGAAGGTCGTATGCCTTCCCGGCGGTAAAAGGGGATGAGGTTAGGGTGTCATATATGCGTTATGTGATATTGTGGTAGCACCGCTAAACCAATAGTCCCTGAGTCGCTAACAACGGTTCGGGTGAAGGTCGTATGCCTTCCCGGCGGTAAAAGGGGATGAGGTTAGGGTGTGATATTTGTGAAGGCCGACGGGCCATTTGTGAAAGCCGAAAGGCTATATGTGAGCCGTGTGGCTAGTTGTATGCACTGCCACGCCAATAGTCCCTGAGTCGCTAACAACGGTTCGGGTGAAGGTCGTATGCCTTCCCGGCGGTAAAAGGGGATGAGGGTGGAGTGAATTTGTTGCTGTTGATATGAGATGATGTGTTTACATATTATGTGATTGCATGTGGTATGAAATAGTAGTTACTACGGGGATTCTTTAGAATCTCACCCTCCCAAATGATTAATCTTTTCAGACAGGGCGAGTGGTTCGAAAGGGAAACGGACGACCAGGAGTAGTTAGGCTCACTCCGGGATCTAAGTGGTAGTTGGTTATCATAGTTTTGGATTGGGATTGCAATTTGTACATTTTATGTAAATGACTATTTTGGTTATGTAATCCCCATTGTTGGGAAACCTGTAAACCCAAGTTATGTATGCAAGTAACCCGGGGTTTGCCGGGATTTTGGTTTCCGCACTTTGATATTTAATATGTACTCTGTTTTTCTCAAGTAATTATATCCGCCTGTGAATGTGAGACCAGGATTAACTATGTTTCGAAACGGATTTTGAAACACCCCATCTTGGGATGAGGGAATATGAATTGTTATTTTATTTTATTGGTCTCTATTTCACATAAATTTCATAAACCGGATGTCATTACGGTGAGGGGGTTACATTTTTGGTATCAGAGCTGCAGTTCCTGGCAAGGGTAGAGTTTGCTAGGATAGCTCCCATAGTGTGTCCTTAGTGATAATGGATTGGTAGTGAATGTTTGTTCGTTTACACATCTTTGAGTTATAATTGTGGATATATGAGCTCTGTAGAGATGTGTATACCATAATTGTTGGATTAATGGGGTGAGTTCTTTGTAGAATGAAAAGAACAACAAAAGGTCGCCCCAGAGTACAACAAGAAGATCCCGATGTGGAGTTGGTCAATGACAATCCACCAGATCCTATGCAAGAGTTGATGGGCTTGATAAAGGATCAGAGGGATATGATTACGGAGCTTAGAGAAGAGCTTCGAGCCGAGAAAGCAAAGAACAATGAGGGTAGAGGCCAGTCTACTCAAGAAGGTACTCGAGGGGAAACCCGAGAGGAGACTAGACTGGAAGATACAGCTGAAGGGTCAGCACGATCGCTTGAATCGCCTCCTCGTACTGAAGAAAATCAAAGGCCGCATGGGAAATCGGTCAATGAGGAAAGAGATCTTCAGTTTTGGGTCTCCAGGTTTTGTAAACACCTACCTCCGGTATTCAGAGGGAAATTTGATCCTCAGGCGGCGGAAGACTGGTTGAACCGTCTTGAGAAGGTATTCGAGGTTCTAGAATGTCCCTCGGAAGTGAAAGCCAAGCTGGCGGTGTACAAACTTGAGGGTGATGCAGACCGCTGGTGGCGGAACATAGCTCTGTCGCTGAAGAGCAAGAATATACCATTGACCTGGGAAGTGTTTCAACAGCACTTCGATGAGAAATACTTTCCCAAGTCGGTGAGGCTTGAAAAGGAGACCGAGTTCCTACAAATCAAGCAAGGGGACACGGAGTCATTTGATGAATACTTGTCCCGATTCACCCGGTTGTCCCGATACTCCTCTTATCTACAAAAGAGGGATGATGAGGAGTTGAGTTCAGATCTACTCATCCGGGGCTTAAGGCGTGACATGAGGAAGAGAATAGCCACTCATCGGTTCTCCAAGTTTAACAAGGCCGTTGAAGAGTGTCGGATTACAGAGAGCAATCTGAGAGAATTGTATCCGGCTAAGACTGCGGGTGGTTATAGTGAACCCAGCAAGGGTGGTGCTTCCCAGAAGCGGAAGGGTTCGGGATCGTCATCTTCGTATAGGGGTGGTGGTAAGAAGGCCTACCAGCCCAGAGATCGTGAACCCCAGAGGTTTGGGACTGAGAGGAAATGTCCTCGCTGTAATCAGTCACATTATGGTAAGAACTGTCAGGGTGAGATGATTTGCTTTAACTGTAAGCGAACCGGACATCTTTCCAGAGATTGCCAACGACCGCAAGCGGAGCAGAGACCGAAAACTCAGGGCAGAGTATTTGCTATGACTCATGAGGAAGCCCGGAAATCCCCAGAGCTGATACAAGGTACAGTTCTTCTTAATGGATTTGTATTGCAAGTATTGTTTGACTCGGGTGCAAGTCACTCATTTATTGCGCATGATTGTGTAAAGCGCCTGGGTTTAATTGTACATAAGTTGCCATTCGAATTGATTGTGTCAACACCGATGGGTGTAAAGGCTGTAACTACAGAAGCCTGTTTGAATTGTTTAATAACCGTAGAGGGTCATGAGTCTGTGGTAGATCTAATTTGTTTACCGCTCTGCCAATTGGAAGTCATTTTGGGTTTTGATTGGTTGAGAGCGAATAACGTGTTATTAGATTGTGGGAACGAGAGGATTGTATATCCAGTTTCTCAAAACGTCGAGAATGGCAATGTTGATTTGAATTTTCTTTCGACGGCGAAGGCTGAGAGATATTTGAAAAAGGGTTGTCAGGGGTATATGGTTTTCTTCTCGGTACAAGGAGAAATCAGTGAAACTTTGAATAGTATACCCATAGTGAATGAATTCCCTGAGGTTTTTCCGGACGACTTAAGTGGATTACCTCCGGAAAGGGAAGTTCAGTTTCCGATTGACATTGTGCCTGGAGCGGGTTCGATATCTAAAGCCCCATATCGTATGGCTCCAAATGAAATGGCCGAATTGAAAAAGCAGATTGAGGATTTGCTCGAGAAAGGGTTTATTAGACCCAGTGTGTCGCCTTGGGGTGCTCCAGTTTTATTTGTGAAAAAGAAAGACGGGAGTCTTCGTTTGTGTATCGACTATCGAGAATTGAATAAAGTTACCGTCAAGAATAAGTACCCTCTCCCGAGAATTGATGACCTATTAGATCAACTATCTGGTTCATGTGTGTTTTCGAAAATCGATCTAAGGTCGGGGTATCATCAGCTGCGTGTGAAAGCGGAAGATGTTCCGAAGACTGCTTTCCGGACCAGATATGGTCATTATGAGTTCTTAGTGATGCCATTTGGGTTGACAAATGCGCCTGCGGTATTCATGGATTACATGAACCGTATTTTCCGACAATATCTGGATCAATTCGTTGTGGTATTCATTGATGATATTTTGATATACTCTAAGAGTAGAGAAGAGCATGAGCATCATTTGAGAATTGTGTTGAATACATTGCGTGAAAAACAACTCTATGCTAAATTGAGTAAGTGCGAGTTTTGGCTATCGGAAGTGAGATTCCTAGGCCATGTTATCTCGCAAGGTGGGGTCGCTGTGGATCCTAGTAAAGTGGAAGCAGTACTGAACTGGAAGAGGCCAGAATCTGTGGCCGAGGTACGCAGTTTTCTGGGTCTTGCTGGTTATTATCGGAGATTCATTCAGAATTTCTCCCGTATTGCATTGCCGATGACCAAGCTCACGAGAAAGGATCAGCCGTATGTGTGGGATGAGAAATGTGAAAATTGCTTTGTGGAGCTGAAGGAGAGGTTGACTACGGCACCTGTGTTGATTTTGCCCGATCCCAGTGTGACATATGTTGTGTACTCTGATGCCAGTGGGCAGGGATTAGGGTGTGTCCTTATGCAGCAGGGACGTGTGGTGGCCTACGCCTCTCGACAGCTCAGACCTCATGAATTGAACTATCCCACTCATGATCTGGAGCTTGCGGCTATTGTGTTTGCCTTGAAGATTTGGAGGCATTATTTGTATGGTGTGACCGTGGAACTGTACTGCGACCACAAGAGTCTCAAATATCTGTATGATCAGAAAGAATTGAATATGAGACAACGACGCTGGATGGAGTTGCTTAAGGACTACAACCTGGAAATAAAATATCATCCGGGTAAGGCAAATGTAGTCGCTGATGCTCTTAGTCGGAAAACTGTGGTTGTGGCAGCTATGATGATACACGAGGAGAAATTGGTTGCTGATTTTCGTGATATGAACCTGGCGAACCAGATCATCTGTGCCCATTTTAATGTTTCCCAAGGGGAAAGTGATTTGAGAGCTGAGATTAAAGAGGCTCAGCGGCAAGATGACTGGATACAGGGTAACCTAGCCAGAATTGAGCGTGGAGAAGTTCAAGGCTATGATGTGTCGCCTAGCGGATTGATTCGTTATCAGAATAGGATTTGTGTTCCACTTAAGGCGGAGTTGAGACAGAAGATCTTAGATGAGGCGCATAAGAGCCAATATACTCTTCATCCTGGTATGACCAAAATGTACCATGGTTTGAAATCTGAGTATTGGTGGCAGGGTATGAAGAGTGATGTGACAAAGTATGTGGCGAGGTGTCTCACATGTCAGAAAGTGAAGATTGAGCACCAAAGACCGCCTGGTTTATTGCAAAGCCCTGAAATTCCGGAATGGAAATGGGAAAGCGTGACCATGGATTTTGTTACGGGATTGCCCAAGATCAGGAATTATGATGCGATCTGGGTTATTGTGGACCGGTTAACGAAGTCAGCGCACTTCCTACCGATCAATGTTAGTTACTCTCCGGATAGACTAGCGGAGATTTATCTTCGTGAAATTGTGAAGCTCCATGGCATACCGAGGAATATCATCTCTGATCGAGATCCTCGTTTCACTTCGAGATTCTGGAAGGCGTTGCATGAGGCACTGGGTACTCAGTTGAGATTCAGTACAGCCTATCATCCTCAGACAGACGGTCAGTCAGAGAGGACTATTCAGACCTTAGAGGATATGTTGCGGGCATGTGTACTTGACTTCAAAGGGAGTTGGGACCGTTTCCTTCCACTTGCTGAGTTTGCCTACAACAATAGCTTTCATGCGAGCATTCAGATGGCGCCGTATGAAGCGTTGTATGGAAGAAAATGCCAATCGCCATTGTGTTGGAATGAGTTGTCCGAGAGGAAACTCTATGGGCCGGATCTTGTGGATCAAACCTCAGCCCAGATTCGAATCATTCGTAAGAGGCTTCTTGCAGCTCAGAGTCGGCAGAAAAGTTATGCTGACAAGAGGAGAAGGCCTCTAGAGTTTGAAGTTGGTGACCATGTATTTATGAGAATATCACCTGTCACCGGTATTGGGCGAGCTATAAAGAGAAAGAAGTTGAGCCCGAGATATATAGGTCCTTTTGAGATCCTTGATAGGATTGGGCCTGTTGCTTATCGTATAGCCCTACCTCCGAGCTTGAGCAGACTCCATGATGTATTTCATGTTTCCCAATTGAAGAAGTATCAACCGGATCCATCCCATGTCGTTGAGTATGAGAATGTGGAGTTGCGAGATAACTTCACGTATGCGGTGGAGCCAGAGCAAATTATTGAACGAGAAGAACGTCGGCTCAGACACCGGAGTATTCCTTATGTGAAAGTGATCTGGAAGGGAATGACTCAGCGGGAAGCAACTTGGGAAACGGAGGAAGATATGCGAAGGCGATATCCGGAGTTTATGGCTCAAGGGATGTAACAAATTTCGAGGACGAAATTTATTTAACGGGAGGAGAATTGTAATATCCCGATTTGTAATTAGGGCTAATGATTCTGATAATTATTGTAATTATCTTGATTAAGCACAATGATGATTAATGTAATGTGAATTTTGAGAATAAATACATGTGGTATTTAAGATCAAGGGTTGTGGTTTTATGACCGTGGGTCGGAATCCTGCGTGTTGTGGTGAGGTGAGTTCATTGTGGAAGAGAATGGATGATGACATGTGGCAAGTGGAAAGCCATAGGATGATGCACTAAGTGACAAAATGTCACTTTTCCCTCATTTTCTCTCTCTTATTCGGTTGGAGGCATGGGCAAGGGAGGGAGTATGTGTTTCTTCATCATCATTTTCTCTCTCATCTCTCATCTCTCATCTTTCTCTCTAATTCCGGCGACATTGAGGCAAGAAGAGGAAGAAGAAAAAGCTTGATCTTGGTAAGTTATGCTTCTCCTTTGCTCTAATCCTCTTCTCTGATATTGATCATCTCAATGAGAGTTACATTGTGATGATTGTAGAGCCTTAAATGGTGTAGATTGGGACATTGGTCGAATTTGGGAGTTTGAGAATCCAGATTCTGGATTGAGCAAAGAGAAGAGGTAGGCATTTAGAGCATTTTGATGTATTGTTTATGATTTTTGGTTAAGTTTGGTAAAATCTGGAATTTTGCCCTAAATATGCCTATTTTTGGAGATATGAAGTTCATTGTGATTTATGATTGGAAATGATGTATTATGGAGGTATAGAAGCATTTGATGTAATTTGGAATGATAAAAATGGGTCAAGGGAATTTGGATAATGTGTATCATAGAGACCTTAGTGGATGATTGTGGTCAAATTGGTTTTTGGAGTGTTTATGAAGTTGCCATAGTGTTCCCTAGTTAGTGCTTAAGGTGTGTGAGCATTGTGGAGAGTTTGGGAACCTTTGGGAGTGAATTTGACCATCTGGTGTTTTCTGGTTTTCTGCATTTCTGGGTCTCGCATGAGCATCACTCGAGCAGAGGAAGAACGTGCTCGAGTGATGGAAGAGTTTTCCCTGTCCTGCTTCGAGTGCGTCTGGGTTTCTTTGGGTGATGCTCGAGCACAGCGCTTTGTGCTCGAGTGAGCGAAGAACATGCTCGAGCAGGCATGGTCTGCTCGAGTGAAGGTGGGAGTTCAGAGTGAAGGGTTTCTTTCGGGTCTTCACTTGCTGGTGGATGCCACGAGTGTGCTCTGACACTCGCGAGCATAGCCTTCTCACTCGAGCACTGGGGGTCATGCTCGAGTGAGGTTGTGCTTCAGGAGGGAGTTGTGCTTTCAGGCTCTCACTTGCGAGTGAGGTGCTCGCGGGTGAGAGGTGTGTGCTCGCGGGTATGCTCGCGGGTGTGAGGTATGCTCGCGGGTGTGAGGTGTGCTCGCGGGTGTGAGGTGTGCTTCTGGTGGGAGTGTGCTCGCGGGTGGGAGTGTGCTCGCGGGTGTGGTTTTGTGCTCGAGTGATCCTATGCTTGGAGAGCTTTGGGTGCTCTCGGGTCCTCACTTCCTGGTTTTCTCTCGCGTGTGCTCGAGTGAGCCAGTTCCTGCAAGTGTCTTTATGCTCTCGGGAGCTCACTCGCAGTCTCACTCGCACTTGTGCTCGAGTGATGTCCGTACTTGTGCTCGAGTGAGAGCATCTGTGCTCGAGTGAGAGGACCAAAAATCTGTGTTTTGCCTTCGAGTAAGGGGTCTTTTGGGTAGGTTCTTCCAACCCTTTAGGCATATGTTTAGGCCTATTTTAGTCACCTAAAGAGTCCTAAATGATAACCAACTTAGAAAATTATTGAAATATACCTATGGATAAGAGATTAATTGGTTGTCCCTAATTGATATAGGATTTGATATCTGTCGCCCTCGTGAGGCCACGGTGCCGGAGCCAGTCAGGAAAGATACAGGTAGTGACTCTATCTTTATACCTTATGTGATGTATGATATGTGTGCTATATCATTGTGATTAAATGGATTTTGTATGCTGCAAGTTTTGTGAAAACTTTGTGTGGATACACCGCTAAACCAATAGTCCCTGAGTCGCTAACAACGGTTCGGGTGAAGGTCGTATGCCTTCCCGGCGGTAAAAGGGGATGAGGTTAGGGTGTCATATATGCGTTATGTGATATTGTGGTAGCACCGCTAAACCAATAGTCCCTGAGTCGCTAACAACGGTTCGGGTGAAGGTCGTATGCCTTCCCGGCGGTAAAAGGGGATGAGGTTAGGGTGTGATATTTGTGAAGGCCGACGGGCCATTTGTGAAAGCCGAAAGGCTATATGTGAGCCGTGTGGCTAGTTGTATGCACTGCCACGCCAATAGTCCCTGAGTCGCTAACAACGGTTCGGGTGAAGGTCGTATGCCTTCCCGGCGGTAAAAGGGGATGAGGGTGGAGTGAATTTGTTGCTGTTGATATGAGATGATGTGTTTACATATTATGTGATTGCATGTGGTATGAAATAGTAGTTACTACGGGGATTCTTTAGAATCTCACCCTCCCAAATGATTAATCTTTTCAGACAGGGCGAGTGGTTCGAAAGGGAAACGGACGACCAGGAGTAGTTAGGCTCACTCCGGGATCTAAGTGGTAGTTGGTTATCATAGTTTTGGATTGGGATTGCAATTTGTACATTTTATGTAAATGACTATTTTGGTTATGTAATCCCCATTGTTGGGAAACCTGTAAACCCAAGTTATGTATGCAAGTAACCCGGGGTTTGCCGGGATTTTGGTTTCCGCACTTTGATATTTAATATGTACTCTGTTTTTCTCAAGTAATTATATCCGCCTGTGAATGTGAGACCAGGATTAACTATGTTTCGAAACGGATTTTGAAACACCCCATCTTGGGATGAGGGAATATGAATTGTTATTTTATTTTATTGGTCTCTATTTCACATAAATTTCATAAACCGGATGTCATTACGGTGAGGGGGTTACATAATTCTTTTCTTCCCCTTTTTACCCTTGACTATGGTAATTTTAATTAAATTATCATTTGGCATTTTATTTAATTCCTTTTTCCCCTTTTATGTGCCATTCCCACTTTCTTGGGCATTTTCTACAATAAATTCAGGTCATAAATCTCACTTTATCCCTAAAAGTGTTTTCTAACATTATTTACATTTCCTTTTGAGTCATTAAGCCATTGTACATATTTTGCGATATTACACTAGGAGTCATGAGAGATAGAAGAAGTCAGAGAAGTAAATCACCCCCTTTGGTTACTAGCCTTCGAAGGATAGGTATATATTAGAAGGATAATTGGTACTTAGGTTTAGAACAAGAGGTGGACAAAGGATAATGGTTACCCCAAGAAGGAGAGTTAGAGCTCTAGTGACCATGATGTTAGGACCTATCCCTAATAGTGACTCTTCCACCGGCGACAATGATAAATTAGAGGTGGGAGAAGTAGGGTAGTACTCAGACTTTGATGCTATCTCCAGGGCTCTAATTGTTGAGTTGGCATATGATCCTCATCCTAACCACGAATTGTTGGAACGTGTGAGGGAGCTATATCTAAAGGCTTATAATGACTACACTTTGACCTCGGTATGGTATTCAGGATTCTTGTTTGAGGTGGAAATGCTTTATAGGAAATAGGACATATATGGGCTGTGGATGACCAATAAAGTATAGATCAAAACCACATTGTCCTTCTTTCCCAACATAGCTTTCTGGACCCGAAAGAAGAATAAGATCATAAAGCATGGTCCTTTTGGGTTCCTTGTTTTTGTTGAATAAATGTATACATATGTGATGAACTATATGTGAAGAATGTCATACTAGTATGCACTTGTATTGTAATGATAATGAAGAAAAAGCCGCTTTTGATGTCAATTCAAAGCTACTTTTGATGTAAATATGACTATTTGGAATAATATATGTATATTAATGTTTGTATTGATGTTTAATTATAAGGAATATATACATATATCAATACAACATTAATAGTGCATATTTTACTTCTTTAAAAGAGAAAGCATGAGAGGAAATAATGGTTTGACTGAGAAATAGACAGGTAGAACCAAAAGTTAAGGTAGAGCGACTTAACTTGTGGGTTAGTAAGTACGTACCTCACTCATAAATGTACTCTTTCTGTTTGACCTTTTAGTATGTTAACTGCCCCCTTCGCTTTTCTGGACACTTTTTGTGAATATGGTATCTCAGGATGAAGCAAATGAAATGATTGATTTTGCCCTTGTCTTATCATCTTGGTCCTTCGAGAATTTGATATTGTCAAAGATCAGACTCTCTTTTTTTATACCAATGTAGACTTTTGTATACTTTTCAAATCTTGGTCAGGAAGATGTAGATAGGAAGAGGTGAACCAAAACCTACCAGATCCTATATAGCATATCCTTGGCATGCTAACTAAGCAGCAAGCCATGATTCATGAACTTAACAAAGAACTGAGGGAAGTAAAAGCAAAATAAAATGAGGATAGAGGAGGAATGGAGAATATGGAAGTAGATCAAGAGGAAGGGCAAACTGAGAACTAGTTGCTTAAACTGGAGAAGATCTTTCAAGTAATGGAGTGCCCTACTAAGAAAAAGGCACATATGGCTATATATAAGCTAAAGGGGGATGCTGATAGGTAGTAGAAGAACATAAAAATGATCTTGCAGGCTCAAAATATCCCAATTACATGAGAATTATTCTGAGACAAGTTCAATGAGAAGTAATTCCCATAGTCTGTCAGAATTGAGAAGGAAGTAAAGTCTTATCCCTTCAACAAGGTAGTGAGGAGACCTTTAATGAATACCTATCTCAGTTCATTTGCTTGTCTAGCTACTCCTCTTTCCTGAGATACCATGATGATGAGGGCTGGGGTTCTGATATACTGGTGAGGGGACTGAAATCCCAAGAGGGGGTGAATTGGGTTATGTGATAAATTTTTTGTTTGACGTGGTGATATGATAGTAGTTGTAGATAGAGTAAAGTTGAGAGGATTAGTACAGAGAGAGTTATACTGGTTCGGCCTAAAAACCAGGCCTACGTCCAGTCCTCAGAGATCAAGACCTACTGAGAATTTCACTATGCTTCCAAGATTAAATGGGCTCTCAGAATGCTATAAAACACAAATCGTCCTCGAATGAACTACGAGCAGAAATATTCTAACACTAAGAAATTCTCTCCCTTTTACGACAAGTCTTACGTGCAGAAAAACAACCTATAACCTTTCTCACTAGCTTACATATACAAGTCTTATGAGCAGCAACGTTCTCTCCTGCTTACACCACAGTAAGTCTTACGAGTAGCAACGTTCTCTACTGCTTGTATCTTGTAATTCTTTTGAGTAGAAAGTTTTACAAGGCATTTTCTCAACTGCTTCTCTCATAAGAATATCTACCCTCTCAAGGTCCCAATACCTTGAGTTCAAATAAAAATAGAATTTGAAGTGTATATAGACTCTCTTACAGAGCAAGTATGATAAACACTAAAGAACGATATGAATACAGAGAAAAATATGAATAACAGAGACTTGTGAATTTGCTTATGTGAATTCTTATGCTTCGTTATATTTTACGATCTCTGAAACTCTGTATCTATAGACGTTCGATTTTGCCTGTTTGAATAACGATCATTGTGGAGCAGGGCATATTACTGTGGAACGGCATGTGTACGTTTTAAATCTTTGAATGCGGTAGGTACGTGCTTGTAATGATGTTGTCTGCCGTTGTTTGACTTCCTTCGTGTCTGTTTATTTCAAACATTCAACCTCCTGTATCACACTTATAATACATTCAAAATGATGTTAAATAATAATAATAAGTGATAATAAGATAAATAAATATCATTAAACCATATTCGGATTAAACGCTGTAAGACTGGCGCATTTTGTCTTCTGGCAGAGTATCACTCGAGCACTGAGGGGGTTCGCTCGAGTGAACTCACATATTTTCTCCTTGTTCTTCAGTTTTACACTTGCACTTCCACATGATTTCAGAGAGTTCATTTTCTCACTCGCGAGTGATGTGGGGTCTCACTCGAGCACAACTCCTTCTGCTCGAGTGTCCTTGTTCTTTACACTAAGAGACCCATCTCTGGACAACACTCGCATACCATTTTAGCAAGAATGTGATTTGGCCCTCGCAGGTGATGTGGGCCCTCACTCGAGCACACATACTCCTACTCGAGTGAGAAGAATATTCTCATGTAATATACTCTTGTCATCAGCACTTGCATAAAATTTTGAGAGACTTGGATTTCACACTCGCGAGTGCTGATGTGTCACTCGGGCATATGAAGTCTCACTCGGGCATACTTGTGCTTCTCTGATCTTCATGACTCAGCCAAATACTTGCAGTCCCTTACTCGCTAGTGCTCAAGTGTAAACCAGCTTCATGCTCGAGTGTTGGTTTTAATGCTCGAGTGCATCAGTTAAGAATTACAGTAATTGCTCTCGGCCAAACACTTCTTGTCCAACACTTGCAAGTACTCAAGTGAGAAAGAGCCTGATGCTCGAGTGTTATCTCCAGTGCTCGAGTGCATCAGTAAAATTGATAGTAGTTTGCTTTATGGCAAACACTTTCTGTCTAACACTCGCATCTGTTCGAGTGCAAAAGATCATCATGCTCGAGTGCTAGCTCTGTTGCTCTAGTGCATCAGTTAAATTTGACAGCAGATATTAGAAAACTTTGCCATATGCATTTGGTAACTTTGTAATCATTCTTTAGACTTATAAAACCATGCTTTGCATACAATTATCTTTTGTTATCATCAAAACTTGGGATCTAACATTCTCCCCCTTTTTGATGATGACAAAACCTTTATGATGATTTTTAAGAAAAAGATTGATTAGAGTGAAAAATTTTTAAAACATAAAATCAATGTTTCCAAATGCATATTTTCACCAAAGTTTAGATTTTTGCACTTAGCTACATATGTTTCTTGCAATACTTCCACTGTACACTTAACAACCAAGATAAGGCATAGTATTACAGAAACAATTAAAACTGAACAGAAAACTTAATAACTTGAAAATAAGTATTAATGATAAATCAAGAAAAGTACAATGTTAAGTTTAAACTATCAACTACCCATAAAACCCATATACAACCATAAAACCAATAACATCATCATAATCTTACCCCGATACACAAAAACTACCCAAAAACCCAATACATCCCATGATAGCTTAGAAAACCATCACACATCCTTTTCCCCCATTTTGTCAATATCAGAAGGGGGCTAAGGAAAAGTGAGATTGGATAATGGGACAAAGGGCACCATGGCAGTGGAAGGGTCAACTGGCACCGGCATAAAGGGTGGAGATGATGGCTGAGGAACAGAGGCTGAGGGTGGTCGTGAAGGCGACCGATCATAAGTTATATCAACATTATAATCTGGATCGGTGAAGAGAATATGTATCTGTGGATGAGGAGGTGAAGTCGAGGCAGGAGTGGTCTCAAGTGGCACTTCTGAAGATATAGTCGGAAAGTGAGAACGTAAGAAGATCTCTATATCAGTTATCCTTCTTGACATGTCATCATGAGTCTTAAACATCATGTCAAAGTTGGTATTAGCCTTGTCTACTAACTTTAAGACTTGTAACTCCATCTTGTCCACCAACTTCTCATACTCAGTCATCAGTTCCTTTTATAAGCTAGACACAGCTTGATTGATCACTTCAGTCAAATGAGTGGTGAGTGATGCATTTAGCAAAGATGGAGGGGGAACTTGACCTTAAACTAACGACTGAGCCTCATCACCTCTTGATGGAGTGGTTTCTTTCTGAGATGTAGCTTTGGTTCGACTCACTAGAAGATTGATACTCATATGAGTCAGTTGAGTCTTGCCAAACCTTTGAATGATCACCCTCTCAGTTCCTTTCAAGTACCATATCTTGTTTTTCATGAGGATGAGGGATACAATCTGAGGATATGGTATAGTCGCGGATTTTGATGAACAAATAATAATCTCTATGAGAAAAATAGGTAAAATTTTTGGACTTGTTAACCATGCTATGAGAGTATATGTAGTGAAGGGCTCTATGAGAATCAGGCATGTTAATAGCCTTAAAATTAAGAGGGTCTATAGGGTTATTTGGTCTTAAAAGTCGGAAGGCTTTATTGGCTGAAGGAGTGGGTGGATCTGAAGGTGGTGCAACATACCCAAGTAAGTCATTAATAATCTTAGCAGATATCATAAGGAATTGACCTCTAACAGTGGTAGATACTGCTTCCTCAATCAATTCTCCAGCCCTAGACATAATGTTATGGGATTTCATATTGCAATAAAAGATTTTCACAACAGAGGGTGAATAAGGAACGTGAATATTCAGCCAGGGAGCATAGAATCCAAGATAAGGGTATAAATCCAAATGAAAGAAGTGTTTGACAGAGAGCAATTGCTGTCAATTTTACTGATGCACTCGAGCACTATAACCAACACTCAAGCATGAAGCTGCTTTGCACTCGAGCATATGAAAGTGTTGCACTAAAAGTGTTTGACAGAGCGCAAAGTCAGAACAAGATATCAACACTTCACTCGAGCACAGGTTATGTACTCGAGTGATGATAATATCTACACTCGAGTTCTGCGAGTGAGGGATGCTAGTGTTTAGCCGAGAGTCATGCAAAACAGAGAAACACAAGCATGCCTGAGTGAGAGCTCATGTGCCCAAGTGATACATCAGCACTCACTAGTGAGAAATCTAACTCTCTCAATTCTGATGCAAGTGTTGAAGACAAAGAGCATATTATAGAAGAATATTTGTCTTACTCGAGTAAGAGTATGTATGCTCAAGTGAGGGCCCACATCACCTGCGAGTGCAAAATCACACTTTTGATAAAACTGGGCGCAAGTGTTGTCCAGAGACGTGGCTCATAGCGTAAAATGAAGCAGTACTCGAGTAAGGGGACCAGTGCCTGAGTGAGGACCCACATCACTCACAAGTATGAAAATGCACTCTCTCAAAATCTGTGGAAGTCAAAACGCATTAGTCTTACAGCGTTCAATCCAAATATGGTTTAATGGTATTTATTCATTTTATTTTTACTTATTATTATATAACATCATTTAACATGTATTATGAGTGTGATACAAAAGTTTGAACATTTAAATTAAAAGGACACAGAGGAAGTCAAACAACGGCAAACAGCATCATTACGACATTCCAAGCACGTACCTACCACATTCAAAGATTTCAAACATATGTATGCCATTCCATACTAACATGCCCCGCTCCACAATGATCATTATTCAAACGGGCAAAAACAAATGTCTATAAATACAGAGTTCCAGAGACCATCAAATACAACGAAATGCAAGAATCCACACAAGCAAATTCACGAGTCTCTGTTATTCACATTTTCTCTATATTCATATCGTTCTGCAGTGTTTATTATATTTGCTCTATAAGAGAGTTTGTATACACTTCAAATTCTATTTTCATTTTATCTCAAGGTACTGGGACCTTGAGATGGGAGATTTCCTTATAAGAGAAGCAGTGAGAGAATTCCTAGTAGGACTTTCTGCTCATAAGACTTACAAAATACAAGTAGTAGGGAGCATTGCTGCTCGTAATACTTATAGTGGTGTAAGCATGAGAGAATGTTGCTTCTCGTAAGACTTGTATACGTAAGCAAGAGAGAAAGGTCATAGGTTTGTTTTTCTGCACTTAAGACTTGTCGTAAGGGGGAGAAAAATTTCTAGTGTTTCTACTTGTAGTCCTTTCAAGTACAGTTGACTCTAAGTGACTCTCGGCCAAGAAATACAGCATGTTACTTGAGTAGCCACTTGAGTAACCAGTGAGAAAATAGCATTACTCGAGGGACCACCTGAGTAATCTGCAGAGTTATTTAAGTGCCACTTGAGTAACCAGATAGTATACTCTCGGCCAAGAATTTGATGCCATTACTCGAGGGAGTAATCGAGTAATCTGCCGGGTTATTTGAAAGCCACTCAAGGGACCACTCGAGTAAGGTGTGAAGAAAAATGAAGCCTACTCGAGTAGCCACTCGAGTAAGCAATTTACCATAGTGATCACCCGAGTAATCTGTGAAGGTAAAGACATGGCCACTCAAGTAATCAGGTATTTTCAAGGTTTGTAATATATCACTCCATGTCTTACCTGAGTAATTTCTGATGCAAAATGTTGATTTGCTCACTGCCATATTTTTGACATGTTTACTCGAGGGACTACTCGAGTAACAAACTTGATCACTCGAGTAGCCACTCGAGTAAGGCAGTCCAGAAATTATATTTTCATCGAATATCTCTTGATTTGTTATCTATATGATTAACTCTTTATTGTATTAGTATTCTAAGTACATTTGCAGAGATACAATAAAAGAGTATGACAGATTTGAGAAGTCAAATAAAAGTCCGAACGATTACCTAACACTACCTACCGCCAACGGATAGTTTTCAAATACGAAGAATAGTCAATCGTTGCTGCGCGACTCTAATGGACAAGTTTGAAATTTCTTCCAATAGACACTACAAATCATCTATATATATAGAGCATTCAAAGAGAAGAAAACAAGGAGACACAAACTGAGAACACACATCGATCAATACACTTAGTGCTTTGTTTCAATATACTCATTCATTTATACTACAAAAATTATATATTTGCTCTATGAGAGAGTTTTTCATTACAAACTCAATATTTGTTATTGAGACAACTTAAGGTAGTGGAACCTTGAGTTGGGGATTTGATTGCAATGTGTAAGGGGGAGCGACTGTCCAGGTGTAGGAACTTGCTGTGTACTAAGGTGCCAAGAACCCACTGAATCTTGGAGAATATAATGAAACTCTTAGAGACACTCTGAGGACTGGACGTAGGTCAAAGTGGTTGTGGCCGAACCAGTATAACTGTCGGTGTATACTATGGTGATATTTCTCCTTGCTCTTAACTATTTTTAATATTCTGTAAATTTCCTTATACACAACGAAATTTTTGGCATCACCCGATTCACCCCCTCTTGGGTGAAACGCTTGCACTAACATTTGGTATCAGAGCGTAGGTCTTCTTGTTAAGGTTAAATAGCCTAAGAAGGATCCAATAGCAAGCATGGGTGAAGGCATTCTTCCCGATGGAGCTTTTATCACAAGACCTCCAGGTTTCAATGGCGAACACTTCTCATTCTGGAAAGCGAAGTTTAGAGTCTTCGTAATGGCTACTGAATATGAGCTATGGGATGTGTTTAAGAGTGAAAACTACAAACCTGAAAAGATTGTAGATTCACAAAGAGTTCCCAAGACACCAGAAGAATATGATGAGAATGACAAGAAACTCATTACACTCAACCGTAAAGCAATTTTAATGATTCAAAGTTCCTTGAGTCAAAATGAGTACTTCAGAATTTGCACACTCCCAACAGCTAAAGAAATGTGGGAAGCTTTGAAAATAGCTCATAAAGGAACTTCTGGAATAAAAGAAAACCAGATCAATACTCTGGTTACTGAGTTTGATTTACTTCGAATGAAGTCAGGTGAGTCGATAGCTGAATTTAAACTTAGATATACTCACCTTGTTAATCAACTTGCAGCACTTGGAAAAGTCTATAATCAACATACCCAAGTACGAAAGATTTTAAATATTCTTTCTAAAGACTGGGAGGTAAAGGTCACTGCAATTGAGGAAGAAAAAGGTGAATTAATGCGATTAGTTGCTTCTCTATTCGAAAGTCTTTCTGAATATGAAAGCAAATTAAAGTTCAAACGAGAACTAGATGGTATTGGTGACAAGAAGAAAAGAGGTCTAGCATTGAAAGTTAAAGAAGAAGAACAAGATGAAGATGAAGAGCTTGATGATGATGAAATAGGCCTAATCATGAAACGATTCAGAAAGTTCTACAAGAAAGGCCAATGATTCAAAAACTTTCAGAAAGGAGGAACAAGCAATAAAGAACACATCATCTGCTATGAATGTGGAAAGCTAGGACATTTCAAATCAGAATGTCTAGAGCTGATTCAGAAGAATAAAGAAAAGAGAAAAGGCAAATTCTATAACAAGAAGAAAGGTTTGTATCTACCATATGGGGAGATAGTTCTTCTGACGAAGAAAGCGATGAAGAGGAAGTAGCCAATATATGTCTAGTTGCTCAAGAGGAAACAGAAGAAGAGGTAACTGATTATGATCCTACCTATGATGGATTACTTTCTGAATATAATGCTTTACATTTTTAATTCATCAAAGTAGTTAAAGAACTAGTTGTTTTAAAAAAAACAAAATTCTTGAAGTAGAACTTAAAGAGAATTTTGAAAAGGAATGTGAAAATTGCACTTCTTTGAAAAAGAAAAACACTGATCTTACTAAATCTCTTGAAAAATTCACCAAAGGAAGTGAAATGCTAAATGTGATTTTAAAAGCTCAACGATTTGTAAATGATCGATATGGAATTGGATATGATCCAAAATCAGACAGAAGGAAAGGAAGAAAGAAAGTAGGAGGTAAATCATACTTGAATTATTTTCAGCATTCTGTGCATACATCAAATCCTTTTGCTCATTGTAATTAATGTAATAGAAAAGGCCATTATACTTCATCATGTATTCATAAGAAGAAAGGAATGATAGGAACCTACAAATGGGTACCTAAAGGTTCATATATTTCAAAAATTTCTTGTACTAACCCAAAAAGAATTGGGTACCTAAGACTTAATCGTATTTAATTCCAGATATGTCTTAAAGCATCCAAAAACAATAAGTGGTACATAGACAGTGGATGCTCTAGACATATGACTGGAGATTTCGAAAGTTTTACCACATTGCAACCTAAGGAAGGTGGAAAGGTGAAATTTGGAGGAAATCTGTAACCCCCTGCCTTAATTAACGTAATTATAATTCGATATAATATAATATAAGAAGTTTGAGACCGCCGGATAGTTCAAAACTTGTTAAATTACCCACTAAATAGTAGGAACTTATAAAATTTTCCAAAACTTCTTTTCTATCCCAGTCTCGATTGCGATTATCGAATATAATCACCTGTGCAGTTAACTTACATTCACATATATCAGAGTTTATAACTTTAACCCCGGCAACCCCCGGGTTCACTTACATATACATAGAGTTTCAGAACCTGATTAGGGGATTACAAAACCAAGTATCTCAAAACTATCTACCTCTCAAAATGTTATACAGTAATCCCTATCCAAAATGAATGGCCAACAAAATCTATACTAATGTCCCTAGTAAACTCTAACCGCTCCGGGTTGCTCGTTTCTCCTTAGAGCCACTCGCCCTGTCTGAAAGGTTAGTCAAAGGAAAGAATGAGATTCAAGAGAATCCCAGTAGTAACTAAACATTTATACCACATATAAACACACAGCATGTAAACAAATCATCATATAGCAGCTCAATCACACTCCACCCTCATCCCCTTTCTCCGCCGGGTAGGCACACCATCCTAACCCGAACCGTTGTTAGCTACTCAGGGACTATTGGCGTGGCAGTGCATAAACATAGCCTTATAGCTCACATAGCTAACTGGCTTCACAGATGGCCCGCCGGCCTCACAGTCAGCCTTTCGGCCCTCATGTCACATAGTCACACCTCATCCTCATCCCCTTTCTCCGCCAGGAAGGCTCACAACCCTTACCCGAACCGTTGCTAGCTACTCAGGGACTATTGGAACGACGGTGCTTACACATATTCATATAAATCGCAACATACGAACTTATCACAAATCAATGATAATAAGCACATACAATGCATCACATATGGTACGAAAGAAAAATCACTACCTGATCCTTTCCTGACGGTCTCTGGCACAATGGGCTCACGAGGATAGCAGATGTCAAATCCTATAATCAAAATAGGGACATTTGGTTAATTTCCCTTTTCCAAGTTTTTAATTCAATAACACTCTAAGTTGGTATTCATTTGGACTCTTTAGATGGCCATTAAATGCCTAAACATATGCCTAAAGGGTTGGGATAACTATCCCCAAAGATCCCTCTTTAGAAAGCTAAACACTGATTTTTTGGACCCTTCACTCGAACACAGAAGGCCGTGCTCGAGCATGACCCCTATTTTCACTCGAGCACATGCGAGTGAGACACAGGAAGTGCTTGCCTGAGAGCAACTCCCGCGACAATCCTACACTCTCACTCAAGCACAAGAGGCTGTGCTCGAGCAGAGACCTCAGAAGCACTCGAGCACCACGGAAGTGAGACCCTGCGAGTGACAACCCGAGAGTGATCCCTTCCTCCCAGTCACAAGTGCACTTGAGCACAACCCTAGTGCTCGAGTGACCTCTTCATACTCGCGAGTATTCCCGCTCACCTCCAACAATCCTCCCACGAGTGATAACCCGAGACACTCACCCCCAGTGATTCATGCACCCTCACTCGAGCACACACATGCTCACTCGAGCATGTTCATCTTGTGCTCGAGTGAGACTCCTTCTCACTCGAGTGACGCGTATCAAAAGCCCAAAAATGCAGCAACTGATATGGTTTCTCCCAGTGACCCAACTTGATTCCAATAGGTTCTAAACTTGCACCAAAGTTCATTCTCACCTAAAACTCCATAAGAAACCCATTGGTAACCTCAAAATATCCAAATTTAACTCCATCAACACCTTTCCACTCTAGATTATAAAACCACTCAAACTCTCATTCTAACAAATCTCCCTTATTCAACCTCCAATCAGTTTCTAATCACTCCCGAATGTCAAAACTGACCAAATGAACAGTGACACACTAATCAAAGCCTACCCTTCACTTAACATTATAATTAAGTAAAATTCCCAGAATTCTCATTGATTTGACAAACATCTTAACATATATACCAACATGCATCACAAACCTACCTTTTCAACTCGCTGGAATTAACACCTTGATTCCACCAACTTTCAGATTTATCCAACAATCAAACACCACCAAAGGAAATTCTGAAATCATAGAAATCAAACTCTCAACCACTTGGTCAACATTAATGAAGGGTAGCTAAGCATATAAGATCATTTACCTCAACAAAATTCAAACCCTTACTTTCTCTTTCTTGCTTGGTTCACCGGAAATGGAGAGGATGGAGAGAGAAATGAGTTGGTGAAAAGTGATGATCACTTTCTTCCTTCTTCCCATGCAAAACCGACTAGGAGGAGAGAGGGAAAATATTTGACTTGTTGCTTCTCATCCAACGGCTCTCATTTAACCACATGGCATCATCTCCTTCTTCACTTTTACATGAGTTCATATACTCCCATCCACACTTGATTCCACCTCTAGTTCGTTAGATCCTAACCATTGATCTTGGTTACTAAGGAGTTTCCTCTCCAGCAACTAACCGATCGAACGGTAAATTTACTGTTTTGCCCCTGATTATCCCTTTACACATTAAACCATCCCTAATGATCTTTATATCATATCACACACAACATCCACTTCAAATATGCTTAATTAACATTAATTACATCATTTGAAGTTATTATCCCTTGATTACAATCCAGGATATTACAAAATCAATCCAGAAGGATAGAAGGAATTCGTGAAGTAAAAAATGACAAAGGAATACAAGTCAAAGATGTATATTACATTGAAGGTTTATGTCATAATTTGCTGAGCGTAAGTCAAAGTACAGATAAAGACAACTGGATAATATTTGATTCAAAAGAATGTCTAATTGTCAACAAGAAAGACTTACAACTTGATAAGAAAAATATCAAGGCAAAGCTTAGAGCAAAAAGGGAAGGTAATTGCTATACAATTGATATAAATAGAAATGATTCTAAAAATTGTTTTCTGAGCAATGCCGATAAAAGTTGGCTATGGCATAAGAGACTAGCTCATGTCAACATTCACCAACTAGGCAAACTACTCAAAAAGGATTTAGTTCTTGGTTTACCTAAAGTAAGTTTTAAAAACGATTTGATTTGTGATGCATGTCAAAAGGGTAAAAAAACTAAATCATCTTTCAAATCAAAAAATGAGATTACAACAAATCGACCACTTCAACTGATACATATGGATTTAGTTGGTCTAGCAAGAGTTAAAAGCCTTGGTGGCAACTTATATTCATTGGTCATTGTTGATGATTTCTCTAGATTTACATGGACTATTTTTCTGTTATCAAAGGATGAAACCTTTAAAAAATTTATTGTTTTTGCCAAGAAAGTGCAAAATGAGAAAGGTATGTCCATTGCAGGTATCAGGATAGATCACGGTAGAGAATTTGAGAATCATGCCTTTGAAGAATATTGTGATACTAATGGCATTGATCACAATTTCTCTGCTCCAAGGACACCACAACAAAATGGAGTCGTGGAACGAAAGAATAGAGTGCTCACTGAAATGGCTAGAGCAATGCTAAATGAAAAGAACGTGTCTCAAGTTTTCTGGGCTGATGCAATGAGCACAGCGTGCTATGTTTCAAACAGAGCCTACATTAGAACAAAACTTGGAAAGACACCATACGAGCTATACAAAGGAGGGAAGCCGAACTTGCTCATTTACACATCTTTGGTTGTAAGTGTTTCATTCATAATAATGGTAAAGATAACTTAAGAAAATTTGATTCAAGAACAGATGAAGAAATTTTCCTAGGATATTCTAACCGAAGTAAAGCATATAGAATTTTCAATAAACGAACATGTGTTGTTGAAGAATCAATTCACATTATATTTGATGAATTTGAATCCTCTGACAAAACCATTGATGATGAGCAGGAAGTTATTTTAAATCAAGAAAATGGTCAAACTATTTCTAAATCTCTTATTCCAGAAGTTGATCAAACCAAGGAAGAAGTATAGTCACTAGGTCAACCTAAAGCCTGGAAATACAATAGGAGTCATCCCCTAGATCAAGTCATAGGAGATGTGAATGAAGGAGTCAAAACTAGAAATAGAATTTTCAATGAAGTAAGTTTTTCTGCATTCATTTTTGAGATTGAACCTTCTAACATTGATGAAGCCCTATCAGACAATGATTGGGTTATAGCAATGCAAGAAGAACTAAATCAATTTGAAAGAAATAAAGTTTGGGATTTGGTACCCCGACCTAAGGATCTTCCGATCATTAGCACTAAATGGGTATTCAAGAACAAACTTGATGAATCCATAATTATTGTCAAAAACAAGGTAAGATTGGCGGCCAAAGGCTACAATCAGGAAGAAGGAATTGAATATGAGGAAACGTATGCTCCAGTGGCTAGATTGGAAGCTATACGTGTACTCTTAGCCTTTGCATGCATCAAAGGATTCAAACTCTATCAAATGGATGTAAAGAGTGCATTTCTAAATGGCCACATTATGGAAGAAGTATATGTAGAGCAACCTCCAAGTTTTGAGGATGTAACTAAACCTGATCATGTTTTCAAGCTCAAAAAGGCTTTATATGGTTTAAAACAAGCTCCTAGAGCATGGTATGAGAGGCTCAGTAAATTTCTTATTGATCAAGGTTTTGTACGAAGAAAAGTTGATACAACACTTTTTACAAAACAAAAACGTGATTTTTGGAATCACCCAATTCACCCCCCTCTTGGGTGAAACGCTTGCACTAACACCAGTCACTGAAGTTTTGGTGAATTTCATTTTTAAAAATATCTTTGGATAAGGAAGGATTTCCTTTATTTTGGTTAGGAATTGATCCTTTGTTGGTTGGAGAGGGTGCAAAAGATGTAGATGGAGTAGAAGAAAAAGAATTGTTGGAGTAAGAATGTGATAAAAAAGATTTAAACATAATAACTTTAAATCTCCCTTTTCCAGATATCATTACCATTTGGTTCCATAAAAACATGCTAGATAGGATGAAACTCAAGTATCTTTCTTAAAGTTATTATTAATATTGCCATTTATGCCTAGATAATGATAATGATATACCAAAATTGTTGTTCCTTAGCCAACATTTGGAGCAATATATAATAATATCATATGAATGTTCAAGCTAACTATCGACATTATTGCCTTGTCCACTTTCGGTCTTACTAGCCTTAGCCTTGAAAAATGAATGAAGTTCATATGCTATTACTTCTATACTTAGTATACTTGCTATCAGTTACAACAATATTAAGCAGATTCTCAGCTTTATATTAACTTTTTTCTGATGTAAAGGATCAGGCAAACCTGTAACCATAGGGAATACTCATACAGGTAATATTCATACTAGCCTCTGAAATTATCATTATTTCATCCTTATCTAATACATCCCTACTTCCCCATCTGGCTCTAATACCAAGAACAGGGAGAGGACCCCAAAAGGATCGAAGAGGAAGGGAGAATATTGTTAGATATGATTAGTTTTGATGATGTCAAATATAGATGTCAAGTATTAAGAGTACATAATCTTCTACATTGACAAACTACAATATTTAATGTTGTATATCTTGTAGATTAGTCAAGTAAGAGCAAGAAGAAGATTGAAGATATTCAATAAGATATCTAGTTAAGTTATGAAGAAATGTCATCAAGAGAAAGATATTCAAGAAGATGATATTAGTCAAGCAAAGAAAGAAGAAGATTGAAGATATTCAAGAAGACATCTAATTGGATTATGAAGAATGATCATCAATTCAAGAAGATATCTAGTTGGGTGATAAAGAATGATCATCAAGAGGAAAAACAAGAAGAAAGAGATTGAAAGATTAAAGAGATTAAAGAAAGAAGAAATTGTAAGATCAAATGAGAGTATCAAGATTCAAGCTCTTAGAAGTGATATCAGAGGTTGGAATGCGTCAATACGAAGTTAAAATGACATATAAGGAAGTTATGGCACCTCTAGAGATGATTACTTGAGTAATCACTCAAGTAATATTCCTCTGCCTTATTTTGAAGGTGATTACTCAAGGGCTCCTTCAAGTAATGAGATTTCTGATGTGGTCTGTTTCTATGCGTCAGGATAAAGGTTGGGTATTTTGGTGATATCTCTCTAACCATATATCGGATTGAACTGAAACTGGATGCATATGAAAATAGACTCCTAACACAAAAATACACACCAAGATCACATTCAAAAGAGTTCAGATGAGGGAGATATCATCTGTTGAATTTGACACATGAATCAGCTTCTTTTATCATAACGTTTTGGTATTTTGGACATAACTCTCAAACTACACATTGGATTGCAATGAAACTAGTGCCATTTGAAAGTAGACTCAAAGAACTTTCTATAGATAGGTAAGTTGGTATATTTGAAGTTATATTCTAAGAGCTATGCCTTTTGAAAGTTGTTACTCATAATTTCAGAAATTGTCTAAGAACAATAGAAATTCTTTGGATCATAACTTTTTGTAAACAAGAGTTTGGAGCTAATTCTTGTTGCATTGGAATGTATACGGTAAGAGCTTTCTGATGATATATTATTGGTCATGTTTAGAGTTAAAATAAAAACATCACTTGAAGGGGTCACTCGAGTAATATGCAAAGTTATTTGAAACATTACTCAATAGACCACTCGAGTAATGTGTGAGAAATTATTCCAATAAGCTCTCTATCAAGAATTGCATAGGATTACTTGAAGGGATCACTCGAGTAATCTATAGAGTTATTTGAGACATTACTCGAGGGGCCACTTGAGTAATCAGAGAAGAAATCATCCAGTAGCTCTCGCCCAAGAAATGAGTGACATTACTCGAGAGAGCACTCGAGTAACATGAAATGAAAAGAAAGTATTACTCGAGGGATCACTCAAGTAATGAAGTTGGAAATGTTCTCAGCTAGATTTTGAATGTGATTAGTCGAGGGTTCACTCGATTAATGACCCAGGATTACTCAAATGACCGAGTAATGCTTCCCAGGAGAATAGAACAACGTGCTGAAGCTTTCAAAAATCATGTGATTAATTATGAAACTCACTCTTCTTGCTTCCAATCACTCTTACACTTCATTGTGTTAGTCTTTAATATGTTTCTCCATAAATATAATGAAGAGATAATGTGAATAGACAAAAGTTGACTTTACAGAAGTGGAGCGTTCACCAACCACTCTAATAGACAGGTTGAAATGCTTTTAACGGCTATCACGACTCATCTATAAATATGGGAACATCGAACAAAAAGCAACATCAATGAGAACACTATAATGCAAACATGCTTATATCATGAATCATCTACTTTGACCCAACTACTCTCAATTCTTATCTATTTTCTATATCATGTATATTTGAGAGAGACTTAGTTGTATTGTAATTTAGTGAGCATTTTATCCGCTCTGTGAGAGAGTTTGTAAACACTTGTATTTCTGAATTGATCTCAAGGTAGAGGGACCTTGAGAGGGTTGATTTTCTTATGGGAGAAGCTGTAGAGAGAATTTCCGGTAAGACTTTCTAAAAATAAGACTTACTAGGTGTTAGTAGTATAGAATATTGATGCTCGTAAGACTTGCAAGGGTAAGCAAGAAAGAAACATCTTTGGATTTGCTCTGCTTGTAAGACTTGTCATAAAGAGGAGTATCTCAGAGAGAGAATTGTAAAAGGCTTCGCAAGTGCCCTGCTAAACTTGTGGGTTGTAAAGGCTTTTCTTGTGCCTGGATTAAACAAGAAGATAGTGGATTTGAAAATCTCAGGAGGAGTCTAGGGACTGGACGTAGGCTATCGTGGATTAGACCAAACCAGGATAAATCACAATTTGCATACTCTCTTCCTTAAGCTCTTTTATATTTCCAGCATATATTAACTATTGATTTATAATTAATTACTTTCATATTTATTGCTTTCACTAAAATGCGAAAAGATTTTTAAAGTTCTTAAGTTTTTATCTTACACCCAATTCACCCCCTCTTGGGTGTCAGCCGGTTCTAACATTTGGTATCAGAGAAGGACACTTGTTTAAAGGACTTAATAGTCTTAAGAGCTTATAATGGCTGATTTTGGGTCATATATACTTACTGAAGGTTTTGACTATACAATTCCACTTATGTTGAAAGATATTGATTTTTGGTTTTGGAAACCTAGAATGACCAGTTTTATTAAAGCATCTGATTTTGATATGTGGAATGTTTTTACAAATGTCTTTGATTTCTAACTGAGAAAGGATTGGATAGAAAGACAAAAGAAAA
This sequence comes from Inga leiocalycina, assembly GCA_963242795.1. Taxonomy (NCBI): domain Eukaryota; kingdom Viridiplantae; phylum Streptophyta; class Magnoliopsida; order Fabales; family Fabaceae; genus Inga; species Inga leiocalycina. The sequence continues at coordinate 36,482,430 of OY725332.1, forward strand.
TGTTTTTGTTGAATATTAGAGCAATGAAAATTTTGTATAGTGCCTTAACTGAAAAAAATTTTGAGAAAATTAGATTTTGCTCTATTGCTAGAGATATTTGGGATACTCTTAATTCTATGTATACTTCAAACAAATATGTTGAAGTTGATAGTGTTGATAGATCATGTGAAACTATAAGCTGCGCATCTACGGTACAAAAACAATTTGAAGCTAATGATAAAGAAGAAGAAATCATAGAACACTTCCTTACAGTCAACATGGATAGACAAGAAGAAGAGGATTTCCAAAAAGAGCTCATTATGGACAAACATGAAAAATCACTTTCCGGAGCTCAAGATGAACTTAAGGTAAAAAGTTCTAATTCTTCTTGTAATTTTTGTAAAACTGATTTTCAAAATCTACACAAGATTTTTTTTTCAACCAATTGTTGATTCTATTATGAAATGCAACAATATTTTCAAATATGCTGGAAAATTTATTGGGAAGAAAGAATATTCAAATGAAATTTATTCAGGGTTTTACTCTCATAACTGACATAATACTTATATAGAATCTGATAATGCATATCATTCTATTATTTGCAATTATTATGGTAAATCAGGTCACATTTCTCACACATGCTATATTAGAATAAATTCTAATGTGAGAAATAAATATGTTTGGGTACCAAAACGACAAGTAATGTCTAATCCTAGCAATCAAGGACCTAAGTATAAGTGGGTACCAAAATGTCCATCTAGTACTTTATATATGCAGATTGATCATAAGAAGAATGGACATAAGGGTATGGAGAAGATAAATAAAAAGTCAAGAGTTTCTCATGCATCAAGAAAGAGGTTTATATCATCTATATTGAAAAGGAGAACTCTTGAAGCACCCAATGCAAGAACTACCCAATATGATTATGAGGAGAAGCAATGGATAAAAGGAGTACGTTCCACCTCAAGGAAGGGCTACCATAGAGTTCCATTTAACTACAATAAAGAGAATGAGAAAAGGAGGCATTACTTAAGGAAACATGTTATGAGTGTAAATGGTCTATTAGAAAGTGCAAGTGTACACTATCGTCAACAAGTAATATAGAAGTGAGTAGAGTATCGTTCCCTCGAGGATTGATCACTAACTACCAAAATTAGTAATTTTAACTCTATTTAGTCTATCGATTATTTGGTGATTGAGAGCACGAAATAAAAGATAAGTAAAAATGAATGCAAATGAAATGAAACAACTATTGAGAAAAAGCCCTAGGGGTCAGATTTCACTTAACAAATTCCAGATTGAATTACTTATCTATTCTAGCCCAATTTATTCCAGATGATTGATAGTCTAGTTTCCCTAATTTAATTATTAGCCTCTTATAAGGTCAAGCAATTCTATAATTAATTGCTAATCCAATATATTCCTATATGAATTTAAGCAATTAATTATGCATTAAAATTCATGAAACTCTATAAGACTACACAACGTATATGAATATATTCCTATTTCATATGCAAATTATGGTTTTAATTATAAGGTCTACACATATGTATATCCTTCCAATCTCAACATATATATTGAAATCATTCAAAAGATGGCTAATCAAATGAAAGCATGAAGAATAATAATTAAAACTCAATCATGAAGGAAAAATTAAAACTGGATTTAATAAGTTAAGATTCAATACGTTATTAGTATGCTACGTCATCACCCTAGGAAAATGAAAATTTAGCTCAAGATAAAATTAAAAACAAAACCAAAATAAATTGACATTATATAAAAGTAGAATGAAATCCTCATAAATACTGCATAAAACTTGAATATTAAATTCTCAAACATAAATATACAACCAAAAGATGCATGAAAAATAGAAAAATCTAGCTGTCCCTTTAGGAGGTAAAACCTTCCATGTAAGTGGCATGCAGAAAGTAATACAATCCTTAGCCTTCCATATAGGAGGCATGCAAGAAGAAATAGAAGAGAGGAAAGTAATGGATATAAAATAGTCGTAAGTGAAGAAGAAAGGAGAGTAATGGATATGAATTGGTGTGTGAAATGTGAAGGAAAGAGTGGCTATATATAGGAAAGAATGGAGTAGGGTAGATGAAGTAGTAGGTGAAATGTGGTGGGTAAAGTAGTAGATAGAATGTGGTAGATGAAGTAGTTGGTGAAAAGGAAGATGAAGTGGTAGATAAAATGTGGTAGATGAAGTAGTAGGTGAAATAGTTGGTGGAATGGTAGATGATTCCCGCTTTCAACTTTCAAGCAAAATTTGAAACTCTTGGAGATAGAATTGGATTTTGGTCTCAACATCAAAGTTGTAGAACGCTTTCTTAGCTTTTTATCCATATAAAGAAAGTCCCAATCTGACATCTAGAGCTCTAGATATTGCCTAAAAACTAAAATAAGGTCTAATTTAGTATTTTTCAAGAAATTCTATTTTATGCCAAAATCATTATTTATTTATTAATTACCCCCAAATATATTAAATTGAGCTCAAATATCATCCATAAAATCATCATATAAGCGAAAATAAACATGCAAATATTTTACTTATCAAATTCCCCCACACTTAGCTCTTGGACATCCTCAGACAAGTAGTGACTAATTAGTGCTAACAAAATTAGAAGTGTCAAATCATAAGCAAGAATACAATTGAAAAATAAAGAAATCATAGTATTCATGAATCAAAGAAAATATAAACTAGTAATTTCATTTGAAAATGAATAAACCGAGTTCGTAATTGTGACTCAATCTCCCAATCTCTCAAGTGTTTAAGGGTAAGTGTTTCTCTCGAATTCAACTGAAAAAATTGCACTACTATAGGCTTGCTAAAAATCTTAATCTCCACTGCCTAATTCACATGCATAATTCAAATCAAAAGGACTTATTAAGGGTTGTAATGGGGTTAAGGTAAAAGGAATGTAAAACATGATATGAAGGGCTAAAGAAATAGAAAAATTGAAAAATGGGCTACTTGTTAATAAATTTATTTCTCTACAACATCCCATAATACTTAATAAATTTTTTTCTTTCTCTCTTTTTTTTTTATTTTCTTTACTTTCCATTTTTTTTGCAACTCTAAAGTTGATGATATATACACCCCCACACTTGTCAAAAGCCCATTTCACAAAAATTTCAAATGCTCTGCTAATCTTCTGAATTAGGTAAAAGCACTTGATATATCATTAAAGCACATGTTAATGGGTTGAAAACAAATAAACAATCAATTAGGCTCAAAGGGGCTTATCAATGGTGTAATTGCAAGGTTGGCTATTTGGCTCTGGCTAGACAAAATGAATGCCTTTATCATTTTTGAATGTGCATGTGAGATGTAATTTCAACCAGATTTAAAGTAAGTTTTAGAGTGATAACTTAATAGGTGAATATCATACACAAGGGAAATAATCATTATAGGCTCAAAAGCTCACGATTAAGGGCTTTCAAACTCAGCTTATTCAATCTCAAAATTCATCTTCAATTACAACAATCCGTTGTTCATTCATGCTATGAAATCTCTAAATTTAATTGATCCATACTCAAAACTTATATACTTCTTAAAATCATTACAAAGCATTTAAATAGAATGATTTTTTTTTCACTTTTATTCTTTATTTTAAGAAGGAGCAAAAACATACAACTAATAAAATGCGTCTCAGGAGTTAAGAATAACTCCTTACTCTACTATTTGATTCCACACCCCATGCATATAATGGTTTTACTAACTAAAAAAAATATTTTTTTTCTCCTCCCCCAAGCTAAATTAGGCATTGTCCCCAATGTCTTATAGAGCTTAGAGAAAGCTTTTTTTTAAATATAAACACACAATAAAGTAAAACCAAGAGATTAAGGAAAGTTACAACCGAAGAGTTGTATCTGGGTTCTACTTCTGACTGCTATATGAAGATTGCCTACCTATTTGCTTGACGAGTAGATCTAGTTTAGGTTCATAGGTTTGCAATTGATCGAGAGTTAATCAGCAGTTGGTGCAGCAATTATGGAGTGGCGAGTCGCTTGAGGTATGAATCCTGTTTCCAGAGCATGATCAAAAAAACAAAACAAATCATCATAAAACCATTAACATTTAACAAACCTAATAGCTTTTTGTGATAGTTCAACTTAGCCTAATATGCAATGCTAGAGATCCCATCCAATGCCTCTAAACCACCGGGTAAAGCAATAAAAGCTTGAGCATGGTAGAACATTTGTCCCGTACGTTCAGGCAAGCTTGAAACCTGCAACTCTTGTCCAAAGGAGAAGATGTGGTCTTCCAACTCCTTCACCCTTACAATCAAACCCTTGCTTCTATTCATGGATTCAAAAATGGCCACACTTCCCCTTAGGCCCTGCATGCCTCCCCCGTATACAAAATTGATCTTTTTAGCGGCAAATGCACTTCCAAGTTCATTTGCTACAATTATAAACTTTCCATCCTTACCCATATCAGTTTCACCAAAAATACAGATAGATGTAAATCTACATCTTTGTATGATACCCTTTTTCTTTTCTTTTCTCTCAGACCATTTGTGCTTACAAGTGGAAGACTGCATATTTATAATTGGAAGTGTGCATATTTACAAATGAAAGAGTACATATATATAACACTAAAGCAACGACAACAAAATCATATAAATCATGCACTTTTCAAAAAATTTTGAAAAACTTCTTACACGAATGACCGGTGTAACTTGCGTGAAAAAGAAAAAAAAAGAAAGAAAGTCAAAAGTTACTGAGAAGATAAGACATATTAGACAAAAGCTATTGAAAAGATAAGATAGAATAGACAAAAGCTAGGAAAAAGATACAACAATTAGACAAAAGCATGATTATATATAGTAGTTGTGATTTTGGCTCACATCTTACTCTGGTTTTATGTCCAGTAATGGCTTAAACGCTTTCTATGAATTGAGGATTTGCTTCCCATCCAGTTTTCTTATAAAACTAGCAAATATGGTCTTTTAAAGTCACATTCCCAAGACAACAGCGCTCTTTTTGTCTGTTGAATATGTCTGCTAAATCAAGAAGAATACGATGAACATCACCACTTAGATGCGTCTCAAGAGTTTGAATGATATCATCTAGTGACTCCTTACTTAGTGCATCCTTTATAAATTAATTTTATCTTCTCAATTTATATAAACCATACCTTTACTCCCATAACGCTGATCACAATTCCACCTTGCACATTTATGGCAGACATTCATTCGTTCAGCTTTTCTCTTTTTGGAGTAAGAACTTCTTCCCATTTGTGGCAAAGGTTTAACACTTGCTATTCCTCACTCTCTTGGACTCGAGTACACTTGAGACTATCACTCGAGTAGAGCTCCTATGCTCGTGTGAGAATATGATATTCAACTCTGTCATTGCTCTCTACCAAACACTTTTTATCCAACACTTGCATGTGCTCAAGTGCAAAATAGATTGATGCTTGAGTGTTAGCTCAATTACTTGAGTGCATCAATAAAACTGACAGCAAACACTTCTAAACATTGTGAAATACATTTGGTAATATTTTTTTAACCATTGCAAAGTATGAATTTCTTACCACAACCCATAATGATCTTTTGTTATCATCAAAACTTGGAATCTAATATTCTCTCCCTTTTTGATGATGACAAAACCTTTGTGATGGATTAAAACAACTTGATTTTGAAAATATTTTCAAATGCATATTTCCAATGTTTAGATTTTTGTACTTAATCTTAATTGTTACCTACAATACTTCCAATGGACACTTAAAAACCAAGACAAGTCATAGTATCACATAAACCATTAAATCTGAACAGAAAACTTAACAAACTTGAAAATAACCATTAGTGAACTTGTAAAGTACAATATTAAGCTTGAATCAACATCTGCCTATAAAACCCCATATACAACCATGTCAGCAAAAATAAACAAGAAAATAACAATAATCCTACCCTAATACATAAAAACTACCCAATACACCTCATATCAGACCATACAGCACAAAAACCATTACAGATCCTTCTCCCTAGTTTTGTCACATTAGAAGGGGGTTGAGGAAAAGTGAGATCAGATGGTGGGGCAAAGAGCACCATGGCAGTGGAAGGGTCAATTGGCTCAGGCTCAAAGAGTGGAGATGATGGCTGAGGAACAGAGGCTGTAAGTGGTGTTGAAGGTGACCAATCATAAGTGACATCAACATTGGAATCGAGGTCTGTGAAAAGAACATGAGTCTATGTTTGAGTGAGTTTCAAGAGTTCTTACATACTCTATTAATCCCTATTTTATATATCTTGAAGCAGAGTATATGCTATAGTTTTAGACTAGAGCATTGCTGACTGACTCAAGTGAGAATGAACTTGGCACTTGAGTGACACATCTAGTGCTCAAGTGACAAACCTGCAAAAACAATTTCTACATACTCTGATGCCTAAGTTAGTACGGTTATCATCGAAACTCATTAAACATAATAATTAACAAGAAAAACTTACAACTCATTGGGTTTAACAATTCCCAATTCTCTTCGAATATATAAGAATTGATCTTTAGCTATTGGCTTTGTGAATATGTTAGTAGTTGAAGATGTGTTGGTATGATTCTACTTTGACATCCTTCTTTTGTACGTGATCTCAAATGAAATGATGTCATATATCTATGTGTTTGGTCCTTGAATGTTGCACAGGATTCTTGGCCAAGCTAATGGTGCTAATATTGTCACAATAAATTGGTATCTACTTCAAGTATATCCCCAAATCCTGAAGTTATTGCTTTAACCGTAGTACTTGAGAACAACAGCTTGCTATAGCTATATATTCAGCTTCAGTGGAAGATAATGACACTATGTTCTGTTTCTTACTGAACCATAATACCAGAGAGCCTCCAAGGAATTAACATTGACCACTAGTACTTTTCCTGTCAGTTTTATATCCTCCATGATTTGAATCTGAATAGGCCATCAAATATTCATTTCCTCTCTTTTGATACTAAAGGCCAAGTTTTGCAGTGTCTCTTAGCTATTTGAAGATTCTTTTCACAGTCTCTGTATGTGATACCTTAGTAGCAGATTGATACCTTACGCATATTCCAACACTAAACTGTATATCCGGCCTGCTTGCTGTTAGATAGAGTAATGAACCAATCATTTCTCTCTATTTAGTGATGTTGTAGTTAGGGCTTTTTACGTCAGCATCCAACAATTTTGTAGAGCTCATTGGAGTATCAGCTCTATTAGCATTGTCCAATCCATACTTCTTTAACAACTCTTTCAAATATTTTGTTTGAGATACAAATATCCCATTCTTCCTTTGCTTGATTTGAAGTCCAAGAAAGAAGTTTAATTCTCCCATCTTGGATATCCCAAAATCTCCCTGCATAATCTTGGAAACTTCTTAACAAAGAGATTCATTAGTAGTACCGAAAATAGTATCATCAACATAGATTTGAACAATTAGAAAATCATTTTTGTCAAGTTTGATAAAAAGAGTTGTATCCATTTTTCATCTGATAAAGTTTTGATCAAGAAGAAACTTGCTTAGTCTTTCATACCAAGCTTTAGGAGCTTGTTTCAAACCATATAAAGCTTTCTTAAGTTTGTAAACATGATTAGGTTTTGTTTGATCTTCAAAACCAAGAGGTTGTTCAACATACACTTCCTCCATAATATAACCATTTAGGAAAGTACTTTTTACATCTATTTGATAAAGTTTCAAACCTTTAATGCAAGCAAAGGCTAAGAGTACTCGTATTCCTTCCAATCTTGCCACTGGAGCATATGTTTCCTCTATAATCAATACCTTATTCTTGGCTACTAATCTTGCTTTATTTCTCACAATGATTGCTAATTCATCAAGTTTGTTTTTGAAAACCCATTTGGTTCCTATAACCGAGTAATCTTTAGGTCAAGGTACCAAATCCCAAACTTGATTTCTTCGGAATTGATTTAATTCTTCTTATATAGCAATCAGCCAATCATTGTCAGATAAAGCTTCTTCCATATTAGAAGGTTCAATCTCAGAAATAAAAGCAGAAAAAGTGAGAATTCTATTTCTGGTTGTGACACCTTCGTGAATATCTTCAATTACTTGATCAATTAGATGATCTTTAATATGTTTCTATGCTTTTGGTTGAGCGTGACCAGACATCATCTATATTTTGAAAGTCATTTGTTTCAAGATCATTTTGTTTTGAAATAGTTTTGTTTTTCTTTATCAAATCAATTTCTTCTTCATCAAAATGCTTTGTCTGAGAATCAAGTTCATCAAACACAACATGAATGGATTCTTCAACAGTACATGTTCTTTTATTAAAAACTCTATATGCTTTACTTCTATTAGAATATCCTAGCAATAAACCTTCATTAGACTTTGAATTAAATTTACCCAAGTTTTCTTTACCGTTGTTGTGAATGAAGCACTTGCATCCGAAGATGTGTAGATAAGCAAGATTTGGTTTTCTCCCTTTGTAAAGTTCATATGGTGTCTTTCCAAGTGACTTGCAAATATATGCTCAGTTTGAAATATAGCATGTGGTACTCATTGGATCCTCCCAGAACACTTGTGACATTTCTTTTTCATTGAGTATTGCCCTTGCCATTTCTGTGAGGACTCTATTCTTCCTTTCTACTACTTCATTTTGCTGAGGTGTTCTAGGTGCAGAGAAGTTGTGATCTATTCCTTCGTTATTGCAGAAATCTTCAAAAAGTTGATTATCAAATTCTCCTCCATGATCTGTCCTGATAGAGACAATAGAAATACCTTTCTCATTTTGGACCTTCTTAGCAAACATAATAAATTCAACAAACGTTTCATCTTTTGAATTAATAAATATAGTCCTTGTAAATCCTGTAAATCCATCTACAATTACTAAAGTATATAGATTTCCTCTAAAACATTTTACTCTCGTTGGACCTCCTACCAAATCCATATGAAGTGATTGTAAAGGCTTGGAAGTAAAAATCTCATACTTTGTCTTGAATGAAGATTCAGTTTGTTTGCCTTTTTGACATGCCTAAAAAATCATGTCATCTTTAAATTCAAGTTTAGGAAAACCAACAACTAAATCTTTTTCTAATTAGTTTGTTGAGTTTATTCATATTAACATGAGTCAGACGCTTATGCCATAACCAACTTTCCTTTGATTTGCTAAGAAAAATGTTTTTAGAAGAATTTGAATTTAAATCAATAGTATAACAACTACCGTCCCTTTGAGCTCAAATCGTTGCCTTGATGGATTCTTTGTTAAGTGGTAAATCCTTCTTGTTTACTATCAAGCATTCTTCTGAATCAAAGATCATCCAATTATCTTTGTCGGTGCTTTGACTCACTCAGGAGGTTGAGAATCCTTCATCATAACATACATCATTGATTTGAACTCCATCGGATTTTCCCACTTCACCAATTCTAGCAATACGTCCATATTGGTTACCTCCAAAAGTCACCTTTCCTCATTCTCTGGTTTCTAGTATGGTGAACTTATTTTTGTCACCAGTCATGTGTCTCGAGCATCCACTATCAATGTACCACTTGTTTGCTTGTGATGCTTTGAGACATACCTAGTGTAAGGTGATCAAGTTTTAGGTACCCACACTTTCTTGGGTCCTTTGTGGTTAGTATGCATTACTTTTGGCACATGTGTCCCTTTCAGAACCCATTTATATGTAACACTGACTTGTCCTTTTCTAAAATAACATGATGAAGTATAATATCCTTTCCTATTACAATAACTATATGATGTAAATGGATTTGATGTATGCACATAATTCTTAAAATAATTGAGATAAGTTCTACTACCATGTTTCTTATTTCCTCTATTTTTATCCTGATTTGATTTATATCCAATTTTAGATTTATTAAAGAAGATCTCAGAGATTTTAGAATAACTTTAAGAGTTTCACTTCCTTTAGTAAATCTTTCCACGGTTTTTGTTAAATCACTTATTTTCTTATCCTTTTTTTACATAATGTACATGATGATATGACAATATTTTCTAATTCTTTTACTTTCTTCTTATAACTAACCATTTCTTTAGCTACCTTGATGAATTCAGCTAGCAATGCATTATATTCAGATAATAACTCATTATAAGTAGGTTCAGAATCACTTACCTCGGAATCCAATTCTTCTTCTTTGGCTACCAAGCATAGATTTGCAACTTCATTGTTGTCACTTTCTTCATCCAACGAGCTATCACCCCATATAGATGATATGTATGCTTTTTTCTTCTGCTTCTTGTTGTCTTTGTTTTTGAAGTATTCGGATTTGATGTGTCCAGGCTTCCCACATTCATAGCATACTATCTGTTGCTCCTTGTTTTCTTTCTTGCTTGGTCCACCTTGATAATTTTTGAAGTTTGTTTGGCCTTTTCTATAGAACTTCTTGAATTTTATCATGATCATTCCCATATCATCATCATCAGGAACATCTTCATTTTTGAAAGATTTTTCTTCCTTAATAGCTTTAAGTGCAACTCCTCTTTTCTTTTTATCATCAAACTCTTCTAGTTCCTTCTTGAATCTCAACTTCCCTTCATACTCAGAAAGGCTACTAAAGAGAGCAGCTACGGATCTCATTGACTCTCTTTTAGCTTCTTCGATAGCTGTCACCTTCGCTTCCCAATCTTTCATAAGAATATTAAGAATTTTTATTACCTGGGAGTTTTGGTCAAATGATTTCCCAAGTGCAGATAGTTGATTAACAAGATGAGTGTATCTGAGTTTGAATTCTGATATTCTTTCTCCAGGTTTCATACGAAATAGATCATACTCTGTAATTAGAGTATTAACTCTATTTTCTTTGATTTTGGATGTGCCTTCATGATCAATCTCAAGAGCATCTAACATAACTTTGGTTGTTGGTAGAGTGCAGATTCAAAAATATTCCTTTTGACTGAGGGTACTTTGTATCATTAAACTAGCTGTACTATTTAACGTTACTAACCTCTTATCGTCTTCGTCAAACTCCTTTGGACTCTTTTAATGACTCTATCTATGATTTTCTTCATTGGAATATAGTCATTGTCTTGTATCATATTCCATAGACCATATTTGTTAGCCATCACGAACACTCTGAATTTAGCTTTCCAGAATAAAAAATGTTCTCCAGCAAATCCAGGAGGTATAGTGATTGAAGCTCCGTCTGGAAGGATGTTCTCACCTATTATTGCCATTTACCGAATCCTTCTCAAGCTGTTAGGCTCTTCAGAGAAGACCTTGCTCTGATACTAAATGAAAGAGGCAAGCTTCACCCAAGAGAAGGGGTGAATTGAGTGATGTGAAAAAAATTTTGGTTGATTTGGTGATATGACAATAGTTGTAGATAGAGTAGAGTTGAGAAGATTAGTACACAGAGAGTTATACTGGTTCGGCCCAAAAACTAGGCCTACGTCCAGTCCTCAGAGATCAAGACCAATTGAGATTTTCACTTATGTTTCAAAGATTCAATACGCTCTCAGAACATCGTAAAACAAAAATCATCCTTGAATGAACTATGAGCAAAAATATTCTAATACTCAGAAATTTTTCTACCCCTTACGACAAGTTTTACATGCAGAAAAACAAACCTATGACCTTTTTCTCTTGCTTTTGTATACAAGTCTTACGAGCAGCACCAACGTTCTCTCATGCTTACACCACTGTAAGTCTTACGAGCAGCAACGTTCTCTCATGCTTACACCACTGTAAGTCTTACGAGCAGCAACACTCCCTACTGCTTGTGTTTTGTAAATCTTATAAGCAGAAAGTCCTACTAGGAATTCTCTCAACTGCTTCTCTCGTAAGGATATCTACCTTCTTAACGTCCTAGTACCTTGAGATCAAATGAAAATAGAATTTGAAGTGTAGAACGATATAAATACAGAGAAAATATGAATAACAGAGACTGTGAATTTGCTTATGTGAATTCTTGTTCTTGGTTACATTTGTTGGTCTCTGAAACTTTGCATTTATAGCCAGTTGATTTTGCCCGTTGAATACTCATTGTTGTGGAGCGGAGCATTTTACTATGGAATGGCATGCGTAAGTTTGAAATCTTTGAACATGGTAGGTATGTTCTTAGTCATAATGATGATGTTTGCCCTTATTTGACTTCCTCTGTGCTTTTCTAATTCAAATGTTCAAACTCATGTATCACACTTGTAATATATATTAAATGATGTTATATAATAATAAGTAGAAATAGAACGAATGAATAACATTAAACCATATTAGATTGAACGCTGTAAGACTGGTGTGTTTTGGCTTTAGGAAAAGCATCACTCGAGTACTGAGAAGGCTCACTCAAGTGCAATACCATATTTTCTCTTCGTGTTTCAGTTTTAAACTTGCACTTCCATGTGATTTCGAGATAGTGCATTTTCACACTAGCGAGTGATGTGGGACCTCACTCGGGTACAACTCTCCTCACTCGAGTGCACCTTTATTTTACATTATGAACCACATCTCTAGACAACACTCGTATCCTATTTTATCAAGAGTGTGATTTTGTGTAATATCCCAAGAAGCGATCAAGGGCCAATGACTTCAAAAATGAATGTAATTATTGTTGAATAAACACTTTTGGAGAATGGGTGATGAGAATTTGGATGTTTTAATGATTCCAATGGCTTCCTTATGGAAATTTATGTGGGGAGAGTGTTTATTGTGAAATTGGAACCATCGGGAACAATTGAACAAAAGTTGGAAACTCTGTCCATTGAAACTCTGTACAAGGCAGTCGATTTGTATGGACGTTTTAAATATGTAAATGGTGTCTAAAAATTCTGAAATTTTCCAATCTTAAATTTCACATGCTAAGCTTCAAAATGGACATATAAGTTGTGCCATTTCAATTTGTGAGCTAAGAGTTATGATTTTCAAAGTTTAGGATGGAAACTGGAATCTATTTTGGAGCCGTATGGAATTTTGTGCAATTCTATATTTTTGAGGTTATTAAATGCATTGATCCATATTTTTCCAATAAATAGGACTTAAATAGCTTTCCATTGGTTTTGGGATCACCCCATTTTTATTTTTCTATAATTAGTTATGATTTTTCAAAGTTTGGGCAGAAATCTGTCAGAATTTTGTAAAAATCTGAAATTGATGGAAATTTAGTAAATAATTAGAAAATAATATTATATCATATTAAATCATCATCCACCTCCTCCATCAGCCCAAAACTATGACATTCAGCTGCAACAAGAGAGAGAAGGTGTGAGAAATTCAAGAGAGAGAAGGAGAAGAGAACTTGTACGGTAAGTCGATTTCTTCGGTAAATCCTTACCTAACGCGTATAACTCCGCTCCTAAGCTATTCTTCTATGTTCTTCAAGGTTTGTGGAGCACAAATTTGGGTGTTCTAAGGCTAGGGTTTTCATCCACCTTGAGGAAAAGCTAGTGGGAGCTTGAGGTAACTTCCAAACTTTCATATATTGCTTATTCTGGCTGCTGTGGGCAATTTAATCGGTGAAATTTCGCCGGATTGCCATTAGTTTTAAAGTTTGGAAATGATATGGCCTAGGGGTTATGCTGCCCAAATTGGGTCCTAATGTTAGTTATAACCTAATCTAATGATTAATAAAGTGTTTAGGAGTTGAAAGGAACACGTTTATGGAGCCGAAACCGAAAAACACCGATTCTTTCCAAAGTATACCAAGATTTCGGCCAGGGCTATATCTGAGGGTTAGAGTTGGATTTTCAATGATTTGATGGTTCTATTGAGTTCAGGAATGAAAATTAGGTGGGGTTACAGTTGGTCACTTTTTCGGAAAAGGCCGAAAAATCATAATTACAAAAACGCCCCTAAGACCCTTAAAGTGGGGCTGTCAAGGGTAATGTTGTAATTTGACATTGAATTTGATAATTCCGAGTCTAGAAATGGATTCCTTGGGCGAAAATATGTCAGAATAGCCCATGTCAAAATTTCAAGAAAAGTACAGCCAGACCGGGTACGGCCGGGCCGGGTCCCCGGGGACATTTTTGTAAATTTTCATAATAGGCTCATATAACCCCAGAAACACTATGGAAGTGTCTAAATTGTATTTTGGAATTGTAGGACCAAGTTGTGAGCCCAGTGGTTAGCACGTTTTACAATGCACACTAAAAGGTGGTTTTTGAGATAGTACTCCTCAACCCTTTAGGCATGTGTCTAGGCTTCTAGTAGCCACCTAAAGATTCCAAGTGATAACCAACTTTAAGTGTTCTGAAGGTGAGAATTTGGAATAGAGAAAAACATGCCGTCCTTGACTTTGGTTTATAGGGTTCGACATTTGTCCTAATCGCAAGCAACCTGTGCCAGCGCATGTCAGGAAAGAACAAGGTAGTGACTCTTTTCCCATATACTATATGTGATACATGGTAGGTTTGTTTGATCATTTTTTGTGTGTCTATCACCTGCGGCCCATCGGTGTTGACGGTGGGAGGATCATACCTTCGGGCCGGTGGAATCCGGGGGATGAGACTATATGAAAGCCGTAAGGCTATTTGTGAAAGCCGAAAGGTTATTTGTGTAACCTTCACCCGCAGCCTATCAGTGTTGATGGTGGGAGAACTGTGCCTTCAGGGCAGTGGAATACGGGGGATGAGATTATGTGCATATGTGGCAGCCGGCGTGCTGTGCTTTATGCTGTGATGCTGCTTGATGATTTTCTTGCATGCTTTGTGATTACATATGGTATGAGTGATTTGTTACTACTGGGATTCTTTTGAATCTCATTCTTTCCATTGACTAACCTTCAGACAAGGCAAGTAGCTCTAAGGGAAAGGAGACGACCAAGGGCGGATAGGGCTCCTTAGGGAGATTTATATTTTAGTGTTGGTTATCATGTTTTGTTGGGAGATCACCGTATATCTTATAAATGTTGTTTTGGAGACAGTGGTGTAATCCCCTAATGGGAATTTATAAACCTTAGTTTATGTATGAAACCCGGGGGTTGCCGGGATTTTATTGTACACTCTGCTATGTAAATGTGATGTAACTGCACAGGATAATTATATTCGAGTTATGGAATTTGAGACCAGGGTAAGGCATAAATTTTGAAAATATTTGTGAAAACCCTTCCGTAAGAAAGGGATTATAAATGAGTTTGATTATTATTGATCTCTATTTCATTTTAAAATACGTATTTCGAATCATAATTACGATGGTGGTTACATTTTGCACTTGCAAGTGATGTGGGACCTCACTCGAGCATACTTACTCTCACTTGGGTGAACCGAATATTCTTCTATAAGATACTCTTTGTCTTCAGCACTTGCATCAAAATGGAGAGAGTTAGATTTCTCACTTACGGGTGTTGAGGTATCACTCGGGTGCAGATTCCTCCACTCGAGCATACTTTCTCCTTCTTACACTTGATGACTCTCGGGCAAACACTTGTTGTTCCTCACTCGCTTAGACTCGAGTGCACTTAAAACTATCACTCGAGTAGAGCTCCTATGCTCGGTTACAATATGATATTTGACTCTGTCCTTACTCTCTGTCAAACACTTTCTATCCAACACATGCATGTGCTCGAGTGCAAAATAGATTGATACTTGAGTTTTAGCTCCATCACTCGAGTGCATCAGTAAAAATGACAGCAAACACTTCTAAACTTTGTGAAATACATTTGATGATACTTTTTAACCATTGCAAAGTATGAATTTCTTACCACAACCAACAATGATCTTTTGTTATCATAAAGCTTGGAATCTAACAGAACTTACTCCAAGTAATGTGAAATTACTTCAAGTAATCTATAATTACTTCAAGTAGACCTTCAAGTAATATGAAATTACTTCAAGTAGACCTCCAAGTAATCTACAATTACTTCAAGTAGATCTTCAAGTAATCGGCAATTACTTCAAGTAGACCTTCAAGTAATTCATAATTACTCCAAGTAAGTATGAATCTCACTCCAAGTTAAAACAAGAGGCATAGAGGATGAGAGTTGAGATATCAAGAATAAATGAGAGACAACACTTTACTAGAGCTGGTCTCCTTGGTCCTTTATTCTTTGGTCCATCTATCCGAGGCTGTCTGAGTAAGGAGCTCAACAATCACACGGAGCTTGCTACAAATAATGTTGAGTTCATTACTTCTGTGAATGGCAATGTTACGAGTTTAGATGATCAATTAAATAGTGCAAGTGTACACTGTCATAATCAAGTAATATAGAAGTGAGTAGAGTATTGTTCCCACAAGGATTGATCACTAAGTACCAAAATGGGTAATTTTAATTCTATTTAGTCGATCGATAAATTGGTGATTGAGAGTACAAATAAAAGAAAAATAATTAAATATGAGTGCAGATGATATGAAAATAAATATGAGAAAAGTCCTAGGGATTAGATTTCACTTAAAAAATTTTGGATTGAATCACTTATCTATTCTAGCCCAATTTATTCCACATGATTGATAGTCGAGTTTCCCTAATTTAATTACTAGCCTCTTCCAAGGTCAAGCAATTCTATAATTAATTGCTAATCCAATATATTCCTATATGAATTTAAGCAATTAATTATGCATTAAGATTTATGAAACTCAATAAGACTACACAACTCATATGAATATATTCCTATTTCATATGCAAGTCATGGTTTTAATTATAGGATCTACACACATATATCTCCTTCCGGTCTCAACATGCATATTGTAATCATTCAAAAGGTGGCCAATCAAATGAAAGCATTAAGAACAATAATTAAAACTCAATCATGAAGGAGAAATTAAAACTAGATTTAATAAGTTAAGATTTAATCCGTCATTAGTAAGCTACATCATCACCCTAGGAAAATGAAAATTTAGCTCATGATAAAATTAAAAACAAAACCAAAATAAATTAACATTATATAAAGCTAGAATGAAATCCTCATAAATACTGCATAAGCTTGAATATTAAATTCTCAAACATAAATATACAACCAACAAGATGCATGAAAAATGGACAAATCTAGCCGTCCCTTTAGGAGGTAAAACCTTCCATGTAGGCGGCATGAAAAATGTAATACAATACTAAGCCTTCCATGTAGGAGGCATGCAAAAAGTAATATAATACTAAGCCTTCCATGTATGAGGCATGAAAAAAAATAATACAATACATAAAATTAGAAATAAAAAATAACACAATTTATTTAGAACTGTCAGAGAAAATATCTCTCCCTGTCAGAGAAGGATATCTGACTAGAAGAGAAATATCTCCACTATATTTCTTCTCTCCTCCTCCTTTCTCCATTTTGCAAAGAAGCACACATATATATATACTCAAGCGAAGTGTGTCTGTTGCTTCTTCTTTTTTCCCACATGTGCTACAGTGTTTTGCCTTCTTTTCACGCATGAACATGACTTCTCAGCAAACCTACGTATTTTTTCCACGACTGCTATAGTGTTTTGTCACCTGCTACAGTGATTCTGTCTGCTACAGTCACCTCCGTCCGCTACAGTAACGCCCTGTTATAATGATTTCGTTATGAATAGTGACTGACGCTACAGTACTGACCTTTTTTATATTTTTATTATTTTTTTAAATACTATTTATTTTACACCCAAATGTATTACATTAAGCTCAAATATCATCCATAAAATCATCATATAAGGGAAAATAAATATGCAAATATTTTACATATCAGGCAAGATTAGAACACTCTGTGCTTTGATCAACTAGAACTTCAAGGCCTTATTCTAAGCTCATCTTGGTATTCTTAAGTGATCACAGAGATTATGCTTCATAATCCCTCCATACTTATTACATCAATAGACAATGACTAGCCAACGATGCATCAATGGACTTCAAAGGTCTATGACTCAAGTAATTACGACATTACTCAAGTGAGGTATTGTATTCTTTAATTCAAATTCTCTGGGTTGCATTACTCAAAGTGAACACTTGAGTAATGACTCAAGTAATACAATGTTATAGCTTTAAAACCCTGAATAGCATCATTATGTTCAAAACTTAATTTCTCTCCAAATCTGTAAACTTTCACAATTATTCTTTCTACAAAATTTCCAATGATTTTACTAATACAAGAGTTATTAATTGTATTACTCATGAAGATTTCTTTTAAGCCATGCATTCATTAAGGGGGAGCTTCACATTCATTCGAGTTTTATATCTTAAAAAGCTCATCTCCATTATTTGCAGAAAATTATTCTACAATACTCATTTGCATTCCCTATCCATTAATTAGTTTTTGATGATAAGCTACTTTTATATTCTTCTTTTCATGATCTTAATTTACATATATTTTATTACTTTATGTACTAACCATTTTCCTCACAAGAGTATTTTTACTTATAGCAACAGAATTTGCTCTATGCTAGATCATTCCTCAACTTACTAAAACGAGCATATATCAACTATGAGGACATATGCTTTAACAATCGATTAAGGGATATATATTGGCTGTAACATGTTAGATCCCATATGTTTTGATGATAACAAAGATTGGATCAATGATATAAAAGGATTTGATGACAAACAAATGAATTTGAACAAAGTAGCAAAACATTACTTGAAGTAATCAGCAAATTTTGTGAAGGCTTACTCGAGTAGCCACTCGAGTAAGGGAAGCTGTTACTCTAGTAAGCACTCGAGTAATCATGGAGAATTTCATTCAAAGAAGCACAGTCAAAATTTGGAAGAAGTTATTTGAGGGACCACTCGAGTAATCTACAAAGTTATATAGACCATTACTCGAGTAGCCACTCGAGTAACATCATTTGCAAAGGCATCACTCGAGTAGCTACTTGAGTAACCAGGTCAAAAATCTTCCAATAGCTCTTGCCCAAGAAACGCAACACTTTACTTGAGTAGCCACTTGAGTAACCAGGTAAGAAAAAGGCTTTACTCGAGGGACCACTTGAGTAATATGCAGAATTATTTGATCCATTACTCGAGTGGTCACTCGAGTAATCAGTAAGCAAACTCTCAGCCAAGAATTTGATGCAGTTACTTGAAGGAGTAATCGAGTAATCTGCTGAGTTGTTTGAAATTTACTCGAGGCCTCACTCAAGTAACATGTGAAGAAAAGCGAAGGCCACTCGAGTAACTACTCGAGTAATTAAATTACCAGAGTTAACACCTGAGTAACTTGTAAAGGAAAAGACATGCCCACTCGAGTAACTACTTGAGTAAATAGGTATTTCCAAGGTTTGTGATATATCTCACTCTATGTTTTTACCCGAGTAATATCTTATGAAAAATGTTGAATTAGGCACTGCCATATTTTTGATAGGTTTACTCGAAGGACCACTGAAGTAATAAATATGATCACTCAAGTAGCCACTCGAGTAAGGCAGTCCATAAATTATGTTTTTAATCAAATATTTATTAAATTGTTTTTAATATTATTAACTCTTCATTGCATTAGTATCCTAAGTACATTTACAGAGAAACAATGAAGAGATCATGCAAGAAGAGCAAAGTCAAAAAAAGTGTCTGAGACTCACCTACCGCTACCTACCGCAAATGGATAGTTTTCAAATTTGAAGAATGGTCAACCGTTGCTGCGCGACTCTAACGAATATGTTTGAATTGCTTCCAAAGGATATTATACATCATCTATATATATGGAGCATTCAAAGAGCAGAAACAACACAAGAACTGAGAACACACGAGATACTCTGATCAACACACTCTTAGTGCTTTGTTTTTCTTATACTCATTCATTGTACTTCAGTGATTATATATTTGTCCTGTGAATGAGTTTTTCATTACAAACTCAATAATTGTTATTAAGACAACTTAAGGTTGTGGAACGTTGAGTTGGGGATTTGATTGTAACGTGTAAGGGGTGTTGGAAATTACGCCCTAAGGGCCAATCATTGTACTTTGAACATTATTATTTTAATGAAATTTCTCCATTCAGTTATTATATTATTTTCATGTTAACTGTGATAATTGTATCCTTAGATAATTCACGAATATTGTCCTAAAATGTCCCTGGTCGATCATCTATACGGGAGCAGAGATGAAACAAGACCAGTATGACTTTGATAAGATATAGAGATACGAATCAAAGTCTTAGGCACTTGTAAGAGTACAAGGTGCTGGACCGACCCACTATGAGAAAGCTACATGGATCAAGTCATAAGTTTTTCTCATGTATAACCACGTCACAATGCCCTGAGACCTGAGGTCATCATGGATTCCTACATGAGAGCTACTAAGCTTTGAACTAGTCAAAAGTCACTTTTGACCGAGTGATGATAAAGGCTATGATCAGGCTTGGTGGTTTTTCATGCAGAGGAATATGAATGATCAAGATGGAATTTGTCCATCACATTAGTAGATAGATATTACTGGGCCCCCTCGATGAGTGAGTCTGAGAAATGTATAGCCATACTGCAATGGAAAGGAGTTTCCATTTCTATTGTCAGGCTACTCAGGAATCGAGAAAGTAATGGTCAGGAACAAGAGGATGACATTATCCATGCCTTATCCTTGATCGATATATCATGTGACAAAAGGGACGTGACATGGTTGTATGACTGGTTGCATCGTGATAACGGTCCTCATATGATTTGGGTAGTTGTAATGTCTTGCTAGAGGCCGCTTGCAACTTTTGGGTTAGTATAGTTATTAGCCCACTGCCAACTTCATATGGGCCTACAGGGTCGCACATAAGAATGGCCCAACACAAGATAAGGTTTAATTTAGGGTGAACGAATTTTATATTTATATATATAGTATAAAATTTGTTAATAATATAATATAGATATATATTTTTGAAATACATATCTTATATATTATATATATATATATATATATTATATGTTATTATTATATTGTGTTAGTTTTAAATTTAATTTATTAAGATATATTATATTTAATAACTAACATGATAGAGATATAGTATCTCAGATTTAATTTATGAAGATAAATTAAATCTAATGGCTCTTTATTTGGATTAAATAAATAGGTTAAATTAAAACTGTTGGACATATTTAATTTAAACTGAATTTATTTAATTATCCCATCAAGATAAATAATTGTCGATTAATTTTGAAATTAATGATGATTAATTTTGAAATTTGAATATAGCCATCATAGGTTATAAACTTGATAGAGCAGATATACTCATACACTCATGATAATTCAGAGCCGCAAGGGAAACCTTAAAAACATTGGAGGCGCTAGCACACAGTCTTGGTTGGAGAGCATTCGTGTAGATACTGGTAGAAGGAGCAGACCTAACGTGTTGGCTCCTAGAGATCGTGAAAACCTTAAGTCGAAAACGGCACGAGTTCTTTCTAACTCGCTTTAAGCGTCGTTGATAGATCCTCGATTAGGATCGGTAAAATTTTTAAAATTCTTCCGCTGTGCCTGCCGATCCTAACACTCTATGAGCAAGAAGTTGTTTTAAATCAAGAAAATGGTCCATCTATTTCTAAATCTCTTATTCCAGAAGTTGATCAAACCAAAGAAGAATATCAGTCACTAGGACAACCTAAAGCCTGGAAATGCAATAGGAGTCATCCCCTAGATCAAGTCATAGGAAATGTGAATGAAGGAGTAAAAACTAGAAATATAATTTTTAATAAAGTGAGTTTTTCTTCATTTATTTCTGAGATTGAACCTTCTAACATTGACGAAGCCCTATCAGATAATGATTGGGTTATAGCAATGCAAGAATAACTAAACCAATTTGAAAGAAATCAAGTTTGGGATTTGGTACCCTGACCTAAGGACCATCGGATCATTGGCACTAAATGGGTATTCAAGAACATACTTGATGAATCCGTAACAATTGTCATAAACAAGGCAAGATTGGTGGCCAAAGGCTATAATCAGGAAGAAGGAATTGATTATGAGGAAACATATGCTCCAGTGGCTAGATTGGAAGCTATACGAGTACTCTTAGCCTTTGCATGCATTAAAGGATTCAAACTCTATCAAATGGATGTAAAGAGTGCATTTCTAAATGGCTACATCATAGAAGAAGTATATGTAGAACAACCTCCAAGTTTTAAAGATGTAACCAAACCTGACCATGTTTTCAAACTCAAAAAGGCTTTATATGGTTTAAAACAAGGTCTTAGAGCATGGTAGGAAAGACTCAGTAAATTTCTTATTGATCAAGGTTTTGTATGAGGAAACGTTGATACAACACTTTTTACAAAAGGAAAATCTGATGATATATTAATTGTGCAAATATATGTTGATGATATATTTTTTGTTCTACTAACAAACCCATTACCACAAGAGCTCAATCCAAGAAGAGATCACCTCCTGGAAAAGGCAAAGCAACAAAAGAGCCATCTCCTCCTTCTTGTGATTCATCCGACACACCCACCTTCTCTCCTAAGCCTCTAAAAAAGCCTAAGGTTAATGAGAAGCTTACCAAAGTTATGGTAGGCATGCTTGAAGAAGCTTTTCAATCTAAGGAAGCAAAGAAAGGGAAATCTTCAAGGCAAATAGAAGAAAGGGATGAAGAAATCACATTTCCTCCAAAGGGATTTAACGTAAGCAAGCTTAAGGAATCTCATAAGTACCTGAGTCATTTTGCAAGAAGAAATGTGTGCAAGATGCATTATATTGACTACAAGGTTCTTCAAGAGGTTTTGAAATTTGATCTGAGTCCCTATCTTGATTCCTATATGCCCTGGCTCTCTGTTAAACTTCCATTTTGCACTAAAGTTGTGAGGTATTTTTATTGTAAACTCGAACCTATAAATGATCCCGTTAGGAAGTCTGTGGAAGAATAAATGACTTCTAAGGTCAGAGGACAGAGAATTTTAATCTCACCTTCCAGAATCGATACTTGGTTAGGAATAGAGAACCCTCCTAATGATCATTACCCTAACCTTGACTCAAACCAGATATTCTCTATCCTAAGACCTGGTGAGATAGTAGGACCCCTCAATTTTAATCCAAGTGATATGAGTGATTTTCATCAAGTCCTATAGTATATCTATTCTAGAGCCATGGTGAACAAATCCAATAACTTCACTCATTTCATTGAAAGGGACTTCAAAAAATTTGCCTCATTGATCCTTAAAGAACAAAAGGACTTGAGAGAATATATCTTCAATGAGATCAAGAGATATAGGTATAAAGGAAAACCTACTACTCCAATGCCTTATCCTTAACTTATTTCCTTGTTTCTCAGGAAGAATAAGATTTGGTACTTGGAGAGTATGGAGCCGATTGAGAGGATAGCACCAGTGGAGAGGAATCAAATTGGAAAGTTAAATATTGAGATTCCTCTGAAGACTCCTTTAGAAGCAAGTCCTAAGAAGAAGACTGACACAACAACTAGTCGAATGGATGACACAATCTTCTACTCTAGCGAACATATCTTCTTCATCCTTCTTTGGTACCGTAATGCAAACTTTTATGGAGAATATTCTGTAGAGTTTTCATATTGGCATTGCGAATACCAATGTGGAGTTGATAACCCATATGAATCAAAAGATAGGACAACTTGTGGAGAGGATGGATAAGAGGCACAAAGAGTTACTAAATGAACAGCGTGCCCAGGGTGAGCTTCTGAGATCCATTGTTGCAAGACTTGATGCTATGGCCTCTAGATCCTCTATTCCTGGTCCTTCTGGTATTCCTGAGCCTATACCTATCTCTGAACTTGGACCATCTATACCCACTGAGCATAGAACCCCTAAGACTGGACCCAGTAATATCTTGTTCTCCATGCCTGACCCTGACACATCCGAGCCAATCCACATCAGCACTGATAATCCACCTCAGCCTGTTTAACCAGAGCCTATATCTACTCCCATTGCCTCACTTACACGCACTGAGGAAGTGCTTGTGTCTTCAACGATTGCTACAGAGGAAGTAGAAATTACTTCTCTGGTTCCTTACCCTTTATCTCCCGTTAATTCTCTAGAGGATCATCAGACACCGCCAGTAAACCTTCCTGACCCTAAACCATCATCTTCAGATCTTTCAAGTTCAGATGGTTCAGATGAATCATTGGCATTTCCTATCACTCCTGTCTCAACAGCCATGCCACCTACTCCTCCTCATGATTGATTCCACCTTTGTGATGAAGACAAATAAGGGGAGAAGAGCCTAAGTGATTTTGTGATGAATTGCTGAGTTAATGTATTGGGATTTGGGTGTACGGGAATTTTGGGAGCTTTCAAGTTTTTATTTTTGATTTATAAAGTTTGATTATGTAATGAATTCTTCTTTATGCAATTTGTTTCTTTATGCTATTAAAGTTAAATTTCATTAAAGTTATATTGCTTTGTGGGACAAATGAGTTTTTGATTGTGTATGCAAGGTGAACAAATAAATAAGAACAAAAAATTTGAAAAGATCTTTAATAAGCTATTTCAAAAGAGTTTTCAAGGTTAAATTGAAGAAAAGATTTCATATGAAAAGTATTTAAGAAGCTATGTTTGAAAACTCAATTTCAGAAAACTTTGTTCAAAATCACCAAGTTTTGTCATCATCAAAAAGGGGGAGAATGTTATATCCCATATGTTTTGATGATAACAAAGATTGGATCAATGATATAAAAGGATTTGATAACAAACAAATGAATTTGAACAAAGTGGCAAACATTACTTAAAGTAATCAGCAAATTTTGTGAAGGCTTACTCGAGTAGCCACTCGAGTAAGGGAAGATGTTACTTGAGTAAGCACTCGAGTAATCATAGAGAATTTCATCCAGAGAAGCACTGTCAAAATTTGAAAGAAGTTACTAGAGGGACTACTCGAGTAATCTGTAAAGTTATATAGACCATTACTCGAGTAGCCACTCGAGTAACATCATTTGCAAAGGCATCACTAGAGTAGCTACTCGAATAACCAAGTCAAAAATCTTCCAGTAGCTCTCAGCCAAGAAATGCAACACTTTACTCGAGTAACCAGGTGAGAAAAAGGCTTTACTCGAGGGACCACTCGAGTAATTTGCAGAGTTATTTGATCCATTACTTGAGGGGTCACTCTAGTAAACAGTAAGCAAACTCTCGGCCAAGAATTTGATGTAGTTACTCGAAGGAGTAATCGAGTAATCTGCCAAGTTATTTGAAATTTACTCAAGGGCTCACTTGAGTAACATGTGAAGAAAAGCAAAGGCCACTCGAGTAACCACTTGAGTAATCAAATTACCAGAGTCAGCACCCGAGTAACTTGTAAAGAAAAAGACATGGCCACTCGAGTAGCCACTCGAGTAATTAGGTATTTCCAAGGTTTGTGATATATCTCATTCCATGTTTTTACCCGAGTAATATCTTATGAAAAATGTTGAATTAGGCACTGCTATATTTTTGATAGGTTTACTCGAGGGACCACTCGAGTAGCTACTCGAGTAAGGCAGTCCAGAAATTATGTTTTTGATCGAATGTTTGTTAAATTGTTTTCTATATGATTAACTCTTCACTGCATTAGTATCCTAAGTACATTTACATAGAAACAATGAAGAGATCATGCAAGAAGAGCAAAGTCAAATAAAGTGTCTGAGATCTCACCTACCACTACCTACTGCAAACAGATAGTTTTCAAATTTAAAGAACGGTCAACCGTTGCTGCGCGACTCTAATGGACATGTTTGAATTTCTTCCAACGAACATTACAAATCATCTATATATATGGGGCATTCAAAGAGAAGAAAACAACACAAGAACTGGGAACACACGAACATACTCTGATCAACACACTCTTAGTGCTTTGTTTTTCTTATACTCATTCATTGTACTTCAATGAATATATATTTGTTCTGTGAGAGATTTTTTCAATACAAACTCAATAATTGTTATTGAGACAACTTAAGGTTGTGAAACCTTGAGTTGGGGATTTGATTACAACGTATAAGGAGGAGTGAGTCTCCAAGTGAAGGAACTTGCTATGTACTGAGGTGCCAAGAACCCATTGAATCTTGGAGAATATAGTGAAACTCTCAAAGACGCTCTGAGGACTAGATGTAGGTCAAAGTGGTTGTGGCCAAAGCAGTATAACTCTCGGTGTACACTTCGGTGATATTTCTCTTTGCTCTCAACTGCTTTAAACATTCTAGCAATTTTCTTGTATGCAACGAAATTTTTGGTATCACCTAATTCACCCCCCTCTTGGGTGAAATGTTGTACTAACACTAAATTCAAAGCAATGAATACATATGGCAATACAAATGAGCATTAAGCATGCTGAACGAAAGCTCTACTCAATTAAAGAATCCTAGCAATAACATGAATATACATTAGAGTTGGACAATAGAAGTGTGGGTAATGTAATATCCCGAATTTTGGGATTGGAAGCTTTGGAATAAGCCTAAATTGAGTGGACTACTGAGCCCCGATTTAGTAGATGTCCCAAATATATTCCCTAATGATTCTAATATCTTTGGGGTATTAAGAAAGTAAAATGGTGAATTTTGGAGAATATAATTATGTTTTTGATAAAATCGCCTATGAGGCAGTGAGCTTATCATAAGGTTTTGGAAGACTAAATGATAATTAAAAATTATGAAATTTTACAGGATGAAATTATACATCCTAAGCTTTAATTTGATAGGTCATATGACTCAATTAGAGCTATACACAAAAAGATATGAATTTTTGAAGTCAGCACAGATAAACTGTGAAATGTCTGGAACAATATGCAAAGATTTAAATTCTGGGAATTTTGTGATTCCATTAAGCAAAATTATATATCTTTTCTTGAAACTAGACTCAATAATGGTTCTATAGGCTTTGGAATCACTTCAATTCGATTTTTCTAGAATTAGTTATGATTTTTCAAAATTTGGGCAGAAATCTACCAAAATTTCTGAAATATCCGAAAATGGAAAATTGTTGATGACATAAGCAATGACATAGGCATAAGATTATTAAAGAAACATCATCTTCCTCCTACACCATTTCGACGCCTTTCTGAAACCAAAATGAAGAAAAAGAGTTGAGAGGGTTTTAGGAGAAAAGGAGAAGAGAACTCGCAAGGTAAGCCGATTT
This sequence comes from Inga leiocalycina, assembly GCA_963242795.1. Lineage (NCBI taxonomy): Eukaryota > Viridiplantae > Streptophyta > Magnoliopsida > Fabales > Fabaceae > Inga > Inga leiocalycina. The sequence continues at coordinate 36,509,245 of OY725332.1, forward strand.
CTCCGACGATCCAGCTCCTAATGCGTATAACTCCGATCCTAAGCTACTCCTTTATGTTCTTTAAGGTTTGGGAGCTCTTCCTTTGGTGTTAAAATAGCTAGGGTTTCAGCCAAGACAAGAAAAAGCTAGTGGGAGCTTGAGGTAACTTCCAAACTCTTGTGTATTGACTATTCTGGCTGCTGTGGACAATTTAATCGGTGAAATTTCGCCGGATTGTCATTGGTTTCAAAAATGGAAAATGGGTGTGTGGGGCTGTTATGCTGCCCAAATTGGTACTAAATGGTAGTTGTAACCTAATGGAATAGTCAATAAAGTGGTTAGAAGTAGAAAGGAACGCGTTTACGGAGCCAAAACCGAAAAACCCCAATTTTTCCCGGAGTACATGTATATTTCGGCCAAGGCTATAAATGGATCTTAGAGTTGGATTTTCAATGATTTCATGATTCCATTGAGTTTAGGAGCAAAAATTAGGTGGGGTTACAATTGGGCATTTTTTCAGAAAAGGTTGAAAAAGCATAATTACGAAAATGCCCCTGAAACCCTTAAAGTGGGGCTGTCAAGGGTAGTTTTGTAATTGACATTGAATTTGATAATTCCGAGTCTGGAAATGGATTCCTTGGGCGAAAATATGTTAGAATAGCCCATGTCAAAATTTCAAGAAAAGTACAGCCGGGCCGGGTACGGCAGGGCCGGGCCGGGTCCCCGGGGGCGTTTTAGTAAATTTTCAATATAGCCTCATATAACCCCCAGAACACTATGGAAGTGTCTAAATGGTACATTTGACATTGTAGGATTGAATGTGAAGCCCCGAGTTGCTGTCACGCAAACCGAGGAGAAAAGACTGGAGGTAGGGGACTTACCTTACTTGCATGTATTTGATATCTTTACTTGTGTAGTGATGTATGTGATTGCTTTACTTGATTGTGTAGAGCATATTTGAATAAATGAAGCTCTGTTTCTGTTTTACTGTGGCCATAGTTTTGTTACATGAAATATTGAGTATGCAGAAATATCCTTATGGGGCATGCATCTAGATAAAGCTAACATGTCATACACATAACATCTATCATGCATGCATTATGGTATCTGTTTCCTACTGAGATTCTCTCGAATCTCACTCTCCCCTACCAACAATTTAGATAGGGCAAGTGGCTCGTGGAGGGAGCGGCTAGGACTCCTTCGAGATGAGATTATGTAATCCCCATTTGAAGAATTGTAATGGGCAATTGTACCCTGAATATCTTTAGCGAAGGTATATACCCGGGATTGCCGGGATGATTAAGTTGTGCACTCTGATATTTATATGAATGTGATTTATCTTCGCGTAGTAATTGTATTCGAAATGTGAATATGAGACCAAGTTTATAAATGATTTCAAAAAGTATTCGTGAAAACCCCGTCATGTGATGGGTTAGTAAATGTTATTTGATTATTATTGGTCTCTATTTCATTTTAATCGCGTATTTCAGATATAATTACGGAGGGGGTTATAGGTAACACAACATTATGAACCAGCATTGTCAAAGAATAAAGCAATGGACTTGATGGAGCGCTTCATCCTTTTCTAAAAACTACATGAGCATTCCTAAACCCTCTCTTTATATTTTGAGTTTACTTTGCATATCCTTGATTATGAAAGTTTTCTTGAAAACCTCTCCAAATTGTTTCAAATTTGTTTTCATGAAAACCAATTTTTTCATTTGCATCAAATAATAAATGAAACTACTTTCAAAACGAGGGAGAGAAACTTGTTTTCCTAATGCATTTATTTTGATTAATGACGAGAATGACCTTTCTCATTTGATTTCATATTTACTTCTCTACAAGCATTCCATCCTTATGCTTTAAACTTTTTACTAATGTCAAATAGGGGAAGAGAAAGGCAAGAAAAATATGTTATTTTTAATTTACTGTTATAACTCATGCATATTTTTCTTAAAGGATTTTCCATCATCAAAAAGGGGGAAAATGTTAGATATGATTATTTTTTATAATGTCAAATATATATGTCAAGCATTAAGAGTACATAATCTTCTACATTGACTAACTACTATATTTAATGTTGTATATCTTGTAGATTAGTCAAGCAAGAGCAAGAAGAAGATTGAAGATATTCGAGGAGATATCTAGTTAAGTTATGAAGAAAGATCATCAAGAGAAAGATATTCATGAAGGTGATATTAGTCAAGCAAAGAAAGAAGAAGATTGAAGATATTCAAGAAGACATCTAATTGGGTTATGAAGAATGATCATCAATTCAAGAAGATATCTAGTTGGGTGATGAAGAATGATCATCAAGAGAAAAAACAAGAAGAAAGAGATTAAAGAAAGAAGAGGAAAGATTGAAGAAAGAAGAATTTGCTAGATCAAATGAGAGTATCAAGATTCAAGCTCTTAGAAGTGATACCGGAGGTTGGAATGGGTCAATGCAAAGTTAAATTGACATATACGGAAGTTATGGCACCTCCAGAGATGATTACTCAAGTAATATGCCACTGCCTCATTTTAGAGGTAAATACTTGAGGCCTCACTGTAACCCCCTGCCTTATAAACAATAATTATTATTCGAAAAGGCGTAATTAAAATAGATTAGAGACCACGGATAATTAAAATTCATTTCCAATCCCTTCTACATGGTAGGGATTTCACAAATTCTTTCAACATTTACCCTTATCCAGGTCTCATATTCAAGTCTCAAATATAATTACCCTATGTAGTTAAGTCACATTCATACATATCAAAGTGTACAAAAAAATCCCAATAACCCTTGGGTTTCATATATATATATACTAAGGGTTTACAATTTCCCATTTAGGGGATTACACAACAATATCTAAAATAATATACAAAGAATGTACAGTGATCCCCAATCCAAAATAGATAACGAACAACCAAAACATAAATCTCCCTAACGAGTCCTATTCACCCTTGGTCATCTCCTTTCCCTTAGAGCCGCTTGACCTATCTAAAGGTTAATCAAAGGAAAGAATGATATTCAAAAGAATCCCAATAGTAACAAATCACCCATACCATATGTAATCACATAGCATGTAAGTAATGTTAGATATGGATAGTTTTGATGATGACAAATATAGATGTTAAATATGAGCAAAAAGTTTGTATGATATAATTATCTTCTACATTGACTAACTACTATATTTAATGTTGCTTATTTTGTAGATTAGTCATAAACCCGATTGTGGGTTGAAGTTATAATGCCTCATATGTGGAGAATGATCATCAAGAAGAAAATCAAGAGACAAGGGATTGAAGAAAGAAGGTATTACAAGAACTAATAGGAATATCAAGCAAAGATTGAAGAAGATTGAAGATATTAAAGAAGATATCCAGTTGGTTTATGAAGAATAATCATCAATTCAAGAAGATATCTAGTTGGGTTATGAAGACTGATCATCAAGTGGCAAAACAAGAAGAAAGAGATTGAAGAAAGAGATTAAAGAAAGAAGAACTTGCAAGATCACATGAGAATATCAAGAGTCAAGCTATTAGAAGTGATATCGGAAGTTTCTATGGTCAAACGAAAGTTGGAATGGGTCAATACGAAGCTAAAATGATGTATACGGAAGTTATGGTGCCTTTGGAGATGATTACTAGAGTAATCACTCGAGTAATAGGGTACTGCCTCATTTTGTAGGTGATTACTCGAGTAGCTACTCGACTAATGTGCCGGGTTACTTGATAAATCACTCGAGGCGGAACTTGAAATATTGAACACTCTGTTTTCCTGCGGCAGAATAGAGGTTCGGTATTTTGATGATATCTCTCCAACCATATGTCGGATCAAACTAAAACTAGTGGCATATGAAACTAGACTTCCAGCATGAACTTTTGACACCAAGATCACATTCAAAGGAGTTCAGATGAGAGAGATATAAGCTTCGAAAGTTGACACATGAATCACCGTCATATTCCAGGACAGCTTCGGTATTTTGGACATAACTCTCAAAATACATATCAGATTGAGATAAAACTAGTGCCATATGAAAGAAGACTCAAAGAGCTTTCAATGGATAGGTAATTTGACATATTTGAGGTTATATTCTAATTGCTATGCCATCTGGAAGTTTCTGCTCATGATTTCAGAGATTATCTAAGAACAGTAGATATTCTTTTGATCATAACTTTCTGTACAAAACGAGTTTGGAGCTGATTCTTGTTGCATTGGAATGTAGATAATGAGGGCTTTCCGATGATATATAAGAATTCACTTGAAGGCACAACTTGTTGTACACAACTTGTTTCGAGTCAAAATCAAGAATTCACTTGAAGGCACCACTCGAGTAACTAGTTGATAACAAAAGACTTTACTCGAGTGAGTACTCGGGTAATCAAATAGAAAACTTCCAGTTGTTCTTGGCCTGCCAACGTTACTCGAGTAGGTACTCGAGTAATCATATAGAAAACTTCCAGTTGCTCTCGGCCTGCCAACGTTACTCGAGTCAGTACTCGAGTAAAGAGACAGAAACTTGAAGTAACCAGAGTCAAACTTCAAGTTACTACCCGAGTATGCAGAGTTATTTAGAAGAGAACTTCAAGTTACTACCCGAACTTTAAGTTGAACTTCAAGTTACTACCCAAACTTCAAGTCAAACTTCAAGTTACTAACCGAGTACGCAGAGTTATTTAGAAGAGAACTTCAAGTTACTACCCGAGTAAGCTATGCAGAAAATGGAAGGCCACTCGAGTAACTTGTGAAGAAACTTGATGTTTACTCGAGTGAGCACTCGAGTAATGCTTCCTAGGAAAACAGAACAACGCCCCGAAGATTCTGGAAATCAATGAAATGATTATATAACTCATTCTTCTTGCTTCTAATTACTCTAACACTTCATTGTATTAGTGTTTAATGTATTTCTCCAAGAATACAATGAAGAGATGATGTGAAGAGAGAAAAACTAACTTTATAGAAGCGGAGCATCAACGTGCACAATGGCTAGTTTTCAAAAATGAAGAACAGTCAAACAAAGCTAATCCACTGTAACGGTTAGGTTGAAATGCTTCCAACGGCTATCTCAACTCATATATAAATATAGGAACATTCAATAAAGAGCAACACCAACGAGAACACTACAAGATCATGAATCATCTACTCCAATCCAACTTCTCTCTATTCTTATTTATTTTCTATATCATGTATATTTGAGAGAGAGTTTTTTTATTATACTTCAGTGTTCATCATATCCACTCTGTGAGAGAGTTTGTAAACCCTTTCTATTGTATTTCTGAATTAATCTCAAGGTAGAGGGACCTTGAGTGGGTTGATTTCCTTACAGGCAAGTATAGAGACAATCACCGGTAAAACTTTCTACTCGTAAGACTTACAAGGTGCAAGCAGTAGAGAACGTTGCTGCTCGTAAGACTTACAGTGGTGTAAGCAGAAGAGAACGTTGCTGCTTGTTAGACTTGCACAGGTAAGCAGGAGGGAAAGGTCTTTGGGATTGCTCTGCTCGTAAGACATGTTGTAAGGGGGAGTATCTTGGTGAGAACTTTGTAAAGGCTTTTCTTGTGCCTGGATTAAAAAAGAAGATAGTGGATTTGAAAATCTCAGGAGGAGCCTGGGGACTGGATGTAGGCCATCGCAGTTTGGACCGAACCAGGATAAATCACAGTTTGCACACTCTCTTCCTTAAACTCTTATATTTCCAGCATATATATAAACTGTTGATTTATGATTCATTACTTTCATATTTAATGCTTCCTCTAAGATGCAAAGAGATTTTCAAAGTTCTTAAGATTTTTATCTTACACCCAATTCACCCCCCTCTTGCGTGTCAGCCAGTTCTAACATTTAGTGTCAGAGCTGGACTCTTGTTTAAAGGACTTAACCATCTCAAGAGTTTATAATGGCCGATTGTGGGTGTTATATGCTTTCCGAAGGTTTTGACTACACTGTTCCACCTATTTTGAAAGACATTGATTTTTGGTTTTGGAAAGCTAGAATGACATCTTTCATAAAAAGCTTTGATTATGATATGTGGAATGTTTTTACAAATACCTTTGATTTCAAACCAAGAAAGGATTGGACAGAAAGAGAAAAGAAAATGTTTTCGTTAAACATTAGAGCAATGAAAATTTTGTATAGTGCTTTAACTGAAAATGATTTTGAGAAAATTAGATTTTGCTCTACTGCAAGAGATATTTGGGATACTCTTGATTCAATGTATACTTCTAACAAGTGTGTTGAAGTTGAAAGTGTTGATAGTTCATGTGAAACTACAAGCTGCATATCTACGATTCATGAACAAGTGGAAGTTGACAATGAAGATGGAGAAATCATAGAACAGTTCCATGATCTTGTCAACATAAAAGAACAAGAGGAAGATGATTCCCAAGAAGAGCTCATTACAGACGAATTTGATGGATCATCCTCTAGAGATCAAGAAACACATATAGTAAACAATTCTAATTCTTCTGGAGTTATTTTGAAAACTGATTTTCAAAGTTTGCATAAAATTGTTTCTCAACCAAGTATTGATTCTATTCTGAAAAGCAAAAATGTTTTCAATCATGCTGGAAAGTTTATTGGAAAGAAAGAATGCTCAAATGAAATTTATTCAGGTTTTTACTCTCTTGACCGACACAATACTTGCATAAAATCTCATAATGCATATCATCATATTATTTGCAATTATTGTGGTAAATCAGGTCATATTTCTCACATATGCTATATTAAAAGAAATTCTAATGTGATGAATAAATTTGTTTCGATTCCTAAACGCAAGCGAGTTCAAATGCTAACGTTCAAGGACCCAAAGCAAAGTGGGTACCAAAATGTCCATATGGTGTTTCATGTGTGCAGATTGATCCTAGAAAAAATGGACAAAAGGGTACTGAGAAAATGAAGAAGATTCCAAGAGTTCCTAATGCACCTAAATGGAGATTCACATCAATTAGGAGAACTCTCGGATCACCCACTGCTGGAATTGCAAAGTTTAATTACAAAGAAAGGCAATGGAGAAAAGGAGTATGTTCCACCTCAAGAATGGACTACCACAAAGTACCGTTCAACTATCTTGAGGAGAACAAGAAAAGGAGAATCTCTCAAGCATCAAGTAAAAGACTCCTAGAGTCTATGTATTTTAAGAGACGATTGCCAGTACCCAAAGCAAGATATTCAAAGTATCAACATCATAAAAAGATGCAATGGGTAAGCAAAAACAATCCTCCAAATATCTAAGGCAAAGGTACACAATGATAAAACCTCTTATACTATTATCTGTAATATTTAGTGAGGTATTATAGTTTGGAATCTTAGGAATGAGCATTGCAAATGATTTTGAAATTATATTTTCACATTCCTTAAAAAGCCATTTAATAGATTTATTTATAAAGGGATTGTAATGCTCAACAGTTTAATTCTTTATGCATGTATAATGACTTGAAAAGAAAATATTTCTTTTATGCATAAAGACATATTTAATTCATTATGCTCAATTGTTTCAAATTAATTATATTCTTAGAGCATGTGAATTATGATTCCTACAAGGTAACCATGAGTGGATCCAAGTAAAATTGGATACTAAAGGAAGAAAAATATCTATAAGGTTTTGTAGGAAGAAGAAAGGAAGAGTTTCATCTTAAGATTATGAATACATAAGATTTCACTCAAATCTTGGTGAAGTTGGACCTTAAGGCTACATCTTAAATGTGTAAACAAAAGGATGCATTACTTGAGGCAACACTGCAAGTGCCTAGCTAGCAATGAAGGAAGAAAAGATGCACAGTGAAGCGTCACTCAAGTAACCAATCAAGTGATCATCATCACTGAGTGACAACTGGGAGTGAATGTTCAAGTGATAACACCAACTAGAAGATTGGAAGGTAAAAGTCAAGGAATTATGCACAAATGAACTTCAAAGGATAATTTCTCAAGTAATTACGAGATTACTTGAGCATGGTACTGTCTTATTTATTCTTACCCGATATTATGCTTATATAAATTATTTATTTGGGTAATGAATAACTTGCTCATTATTGCATACCATTATCAATCAATCATTTATGGGTTTCAAATTGTTTTTAGAGTGCTAAATAGACTGAAAGTGAAATTGTGAATAATCTTTCTATGTATTTGAGTTTTGAAATGCACATTTAAAAAAAATTGTACTTAGATTTAAAATTCATCTTGTTTATAAAATGCATACACATTATTCGAAAATTATTCATTACTTGTTTGCATTTAAATCAGTTTCAAAATTGGAAGTTAATATTTATATATATTGAAAATCAGAAATGCTTCAAATTCATCCATCAGAGTATTTCCCCATCATTGACATATTGATCATTGATCTTAAATGTGTTATCCAATGCTTGAACTCCTCAACCATTATTTTCTAACAAGTTAGACCTTATGTCTAACAAGTTAACTATCTATATGAGTTTCAAGTGTATTTCCTAGAAAAGAATCCAATATGTGAAAGCTTTATGCCTAATGCATAAATCCTTGGTTGGCCATGTTATTCCAAGCATTATGAATGTTCATTAGTGCATTGAATCTTAATGCATTAACTATTATTGTGGAATACCTTACTAGGATAATATTCTAGAACTCTAGTCATTTGGATCAATGAGTATGTGTTTCATCATCCATAAATTCTTATACTCATCTTGTTGCTCAAATGCATTACCATTTGTCTTCATCCATTCTTCGAGTAACTAGATTCTTCTATTCAAATTCTTAAGTTGAATATCCCTATTCTTCAAGACACATCTCTAAGAGTCAAGTTTATCTCTTGGTCAATAGCAAAGTCATTGTGTTTATATACATCCTTAAAATTAAGCCTTTTTGGCTAATTCATTTTCAATATGACTTTTGCTCTTGGGAAAATTCTCAAACATGTTAAACTCCAATGTCTAGCATGTTATCTTAGTTGTTCTCTAAAAAGGAAGCTTTCTGGTATATGTATATTCAAACTGTTGACTTTCACCATTTTCAATATAAACATTGATTAGAAACATGTTTCAAAGATGAGTTTTGCATATATTCAAAATCTCAATTTTACAATGCATTGTTATGAGTTGAAATTACATCTGAGATTTGGAACAATGTGCATATCTCATGATCATTCTTGGAAAATTTGATTTCATTCATGATTTATCATTTCATAATAGTTGGTCATTATAAATAGATTTTCAACTCTCTTTGATCTGACTTACCTGCCTTGCATGAAAATCTTATCAATGACATATCTTTTAAAGTGTATTTACAAATTGTCGTTGATATTTGAAATCATCATTCTTGGTATTATTTGTTTGTTACTTAATTGCTTGAATTTATTTAATTGGGTAAAATTATATTTTGGTCTTTGTTGATTATTATATTCTTTGCTCAAATATCATATGATTCAATTATATAAGAGCATAAGAGTTATAATGTCTAATATTATATGGACCCAAGAGAAAGTTGGGTACTAAAGAGCATTTATTTATACTTTTGTAGGAGTTGATCAAAATGCTCTACTTTTGGATACAAAGATCAAAGGCTAACAGAGAAGGCATGACTAGTAGTATTGCAATGTGAGCAGAAGCAAAATCTGTGGTATCATTTAAGTGACATCACAAGTAAGTAGCTAGTGATACAGCCAGAGAAAGAGAAAGAAGAAGAAAATCTCCTAAGTGAAACCTAGATGAGATTCATCTCAAAGCAACTTAAGGCCAAGAACAAGTATAGCCAATATGAATCTTTGTTGCCTACCCACCTTCCTTATCATTCCAAAGTGATCAAAAGATGTTTAGAGGAAGATGCTGAGATGCACAGAAACGTTAAGCTTGGTGAGCCTATGAGGATTCTCAACTACAATCCTAGCTCTATGTTTTCCCAAATTATATGATATATCTATATTAGAGCTTTGGTGAGCAAGGCCAATTCAATCACTTCATGGAAGGATTATCACACAATGGCCTATTAGTGAGAAGGAGAGGAACGTCGGAAAGATCATGTCTTTTAAAGAACAAGAGGTATATATATACTTCTACAGAACTTACTCCAAGTAATCTGAAATTACTTCAAGTAAGTCTGAATCTCACTCCAAGTTAACACAAGAGGTTAGAGGATGAGAGCTGAGACTTCAAGAATAAATGAGAGACAACACTTTGCTAGAGCTGGTCTCCCTGGTTCTTCATTCTTTGGTCCATCTGTCCAAGGCTATCTGAGAAAGGAGCTCAACAATCACACAGAGCTTGCTGCAAACAATATTGAGTTCATCACGTCTGTGAATGGCAAGATTAGAAGACTCTGTGATTTGATCAACCGGAACTTCAAGGCCTTATTCTGAGCTCATCTTGGTATGCTTAACTGATCATCTTGGTATGCTTCAAACTCCCTCCATACTGATCACATCAACGGATAATGACTAGCCAATGATGCATTAATGGACTTCAGAGGATTATGGCTCGAGTGATTATGATATTACTCGAGTGAGATATTGTATTCTTACTTAATTAAAATTCTTTGAGTTGCGTCACTCGGGTGAGCACTCGAGTGATTGTTGAGTGAAATTACTCGAGTAACTACTCGAGGGATACAGGGTTACAACCTTAAAACCCTGAATAGCATCATCATTTTCAAAACTTGATTTTTCTCTAATCTTCATATTTTCATACTCATTCTCTCTACAAAATTTTCAATGTTTTTTACAAATTTAGGAGAGTTATCAACTATAAGCCATGCCTTCATTAAGGGGGAGCTTTACATACACATGTGTTTTATATCTTAAAAGCTCATCTCATTTATTGAAATAAAATCCTTTTAAAATACTCATTTGAATTCACTATCTTTTAATTAGTTTTGATGATGAGTTACTCTTATATTTTCCTTTCATGATCTTAATTTTTAACATATCATATAGAAAGGATGGCTTTGGTTTATGCAATAAATTTGATACTTGATTGCACTAACCATTCTCTTTGTAAGAATGCTTTTATAGTAGGAGAATTGGCTCTATGCAAAATCATTCCTCAACACACTAAAAGGAGAATATATCAACTTTGAGGAAAGATGATTTAATATTGGCTGCAACACTCAGAGCAACAAAAGGCATAAATCAGGATGATTTTGGTAGCATTCTAAGGAAGACTATTCCTAAACTTCCTATTGAGCACACTTCAGAGCCTACCACTAAGCCAGCTATAGTTCACTCTTATGAACTTGATTCATCAAAGTTGCGCATCAAAAGTATGGTGAACACAACATTATGGATCTACACAACAAGAAAAGAAGACAATAGACTTCATGGATCAATCATCAACTTGCTAAATCCAAATGAGAATTTCTAAACCTTCTCTTTATCTTTCAAGAATATTTTTTTTATCTTTGATTTTAATTTGCCTTGATTATGAATATTTTCTTGAAAACCTCTCCAAATTGTTTCAAATTTGTTTTCATGAAAATTATTTTTTTTGCATCATACTATAAATGAAATTACCTTCAAATCGAGGGAAACAAAATTTTCATATCTATGCAAACATTTCTTCCTTTCCTATCTATGCTTCAAACTTTTTGCTGATGTCAAATAGGGGGAGAGAAAGGCAAGAAAAATATATTGTTCTTACTTAGTTTTTATACCTCATACATATTTTTCTTAAAGGATTTGTCATCATCAAAAAGGGGGAGAATGTTAGTTATGGATAGTTTTGATGATGACAAATATAGATGTTAAATATGAGCAAAAAGTTTGTATGATATAATTATCTTCTACATTGACTAACTACTATATTTAATGTTGCTTATTTTGTAGATTAGTCATAAACCCGATTGTAGGTTGAAATTATAATGCCTCATGTGGAGAATGATCATCAAGAAGAAAATCAAGAGACAAGGGAATGAAGAAAGAAGGTATTACAAGAACTAATAGGAATATCAAGCAAAGATTGAAGATATTAAAGAAGATATCTAGTTGGTTTATGAAGAATGATCATCAATTCAAGAAGATATCTAGTTGGGTTATGAAGAATGATCATCAAGTGGCAAAACAAGAAGAAAGAGATTAAAGAAAGAAGAACTTGCAAGATCACATGAGAAGTGATATCGGAAGTTTCTATGGTGAAACGGAAGTTGGAATGGGTCAATACGAAGCTAAAATGATGTATACGGAAGTTACGGTACCTCTGGGGATGATTACTCAGTAATCACTCGAGTAATAGGGTACTGCCTCATTTTGGAGGTGATTACTCGAGTAGCTACTCGAGTAATCTGCCGGGTTACTTGATAAATCACTCGAGGCGGAACTTGAAGTAATGAACACTCTGTTTTCGTGTGGCAGAATAGAGGTTCGGTATTTTGAAGATATCTCTCCAACCACATATCGGATCAAACTGAAATCAGTGGCATATGAAACTAGATTTCTAGCACGAACTTTTGACATGAAGATCACATTCAAAGGAGTTCAGATGAGAGAGATATAAGCTTCGAAAGTTGACACATGAATCACCGTCATATTCCACGACAGCTTCTATATTTTGGACATAACTCTCAAAATAAATATCGAATTGAGATGAAACTAGTGCCATAAGAGAGCAGACTTAAAGAAATTTCCATGGATAGGTAATTTGACATATTTGACGTTATATTCTAATAGCTATGCCATCTGGAAGTTTTTGCTAGTGATTTCAGAGATTGTCTAATAATAGTAGATATTCTTTGGATCATAACTTTCTGTACACAACGAGTTTAGAGCTGATTCTTGTTGCTTTGGAATGTAGATAATAAAAGCTTTCGGATGATATATAATTTGCCTTGTTTCGAGTCAAAATTAAGAATTCACTTGAAGGCACCACTCGAGTAACTAGTTGATAACAAAAGACTTTACTCGAGTGAGTACTCGGGTAATCAGATAGAAAACTTTCAGTTGCTCTCGCCTGCCAACATTACTCGAGTAGGTACTCGGGTAATTATAAAGAAAACTTCCAGTTGCTCTCACCTTGCCAACGTTACTCGAGTCAGTACTCAGGTAAAGAGACAGAAACTTGAAGTAACCAGAGTCAAACTTCAAGTTACTACCCGAGTATGCAGAGTTATTTAGAAGAGAACTTCAAGTTACTACCCGAACTTTAAGTTGAACTTCAAGTTACTACCCAAACTTCAAGTGGAATTTCAAGTTACTACCCGAACTTCAAGTCGAACTTCAAGTTACTACCCGAACTTCGAGTCGAACTTCAAGTTACTAACCGAGTACGCAGAGTTATTTAGAAGAGAACTTCAAGTTACTACCCGAGTAAGCTATGCAGAAAATGGAACGCCACTCGAGTAACCTGTGAAGAAACTTGATGTTTACTCGAGTGAGCACTTGAGTAATGCTTTCCAGGAAAACAGAACAACGTCCTGAAGATTCTGGAAATCAATGAAATGATTATATAACTCATTCTTCTTGCTTCTAATTACTCTAACACTTCATTGTATTAGTGTTTAATGTATTTCTCCAGGAATATAATGAAGAGATGATGTGAAGAGAGAAAAACTGACTTTACGGAAGCGGAGCGTCAATGTGCACAACGGCTAGTTTTCAAAAATGAAGAACAGTCAAACAAAGCTAAGCCACTCTAACAGATAAGTTGAAATGCTTCCAACGGCTATCTCAACTCATCTATAAATATGGGAACATTCAACAAAGAGCAACACCAATGAGAATACTAGAAGATCATGAATCATCTACTCCAATCCAACTTCTCTCTATTCTTATCTATTTTCTATATCATGTATATTTGAGAGAGCGTTTTTGTATTGTACTTTAGTGTTCATCATATCCACTTTGTGAGAGAGTTTGTAAACCCTTTCTATTGTATTTCTGAATTGATCTCAAGGTAGAGGGACCTTGAGTGGGTTGATTTCCTTACGGGCAAGTATAGAGACAATCACCGGTAAAACTTTCTACTCGTAAGACTTATAAGGTGCAAGCAGTAGAGAACGTTGCTGCTCGTAAGACTTACAGTTGTGTAAGCAGAAGAGAACGTTGCTGCTCATTATACTTGCACAGGTAAGCAGGAGGGAAAGGTCTTCGGGATTGCTCTGCTCGTAAGACATGTTGTAAGGGGGAGTGTCTTGGTGAGAACTTTTTAAAGGCTTTTCTTGTGCCTGGATTAAACAAGAAGATAGTGGATTTGAAAATCTCAGGAGGAGACTGGGGACTGGATGTAGGCCATCGTAGTTTGGACAGAACCAGGATAAATCTCAGTTTGCACACTCTCTTCCTTAAACTCTTATATTTCCAGCATATATATAAACTGTTGATTTATGATTCATTACTTTTATATTTATTGCTTCCTCTAAGATGCAAACAGATTTTCAAAGTTCTTAAGATTTTTATCTTACACCTAATTCACCCCCCTCTTGGGTGTCAGCCGGTTCTAACAAGTAAATCATCACACAGCTTGACAGCAGGAACACATATCACACCCCACCCTCATCCCCATTTACTGCGAGGAAGGCACGCGGTCCTTACTCGAACTGTTGTTAGCAACTTAGGGACTATTGGCATGGCAGTGCATACACATAGACTTTTGGCCCTCCATAGCCTTTCAGCTCACATCCATAAGCTTTGCAGAATACGAGGTCTTCATAAATCAATGATAAATCAAACATACAATGTATCACATTTTGTATAAGGAAAAGCGTCATTACCTTATTCTTTCCTGACGTGATCTAGAACAAGCTGATCACGAACAGGGCAAATATCAAATCTTAGAAACCAAATCAAGGACAACAGGTCAATTCTATACTCTAATTTCTTATCTTCATATTACTTAAGGTTGGTTATCATTTGAACTCTTTAGGTTGCTACTAGAAGCTTAGACGCCACTTAAAGGAGTTAGGAGATCTACACCAAAGATCCCGTTTCTGGATGTCTACCACTAATTTTTGACCCATGCACTCAAGTTAAGAAAACCACACTTGAGTAATAATCAGATTTGTACTCAAGCATGGAAGCTCACTTGTATGAGTGCTTGCCAGAGAGCAACCACAGAGACAAAAAGTGATCACAGCACTCGAGTCCTGAACCCCATACTCAAGTGATGGCCTCATGCTCACCCGAGTCCTACAGAGTGAGGTACAAGAAGTGACTACCGGAGAGCAACAAAAACCCTAGAACAAAAAGTGTACTCGAGCACTAACTCTGGCACTCGAGTGACGTCACAACACTTGTAGGTGCTAAGACACACTCTTGAAAAATGGTCTATGAGTGACAACCCAAGACGCGATCTCACAATGCCTAATACTCTTTTACTCGAGTGCGACAAAGGTTACTTGAGTGATAACCCATATCACTCACAAGTATGAAAGTGCACCTTTGCTTTCTGGCATGGAAGTGCGGCTGAAACTTGAAGGAAAAGAGAAGGCATGATGCTGCACTTGAGTGAGACCCCAGATCACTCAAGTGAGGCTTATTAGAAACCAAAACGCACCAACTAACAAAATTTTCTAAACTATAAACCAAAGTGTCCAATGGTCTCCAAAGTAAACAAACAACCTGTTCTCATACAACTTTTCATAAGGAATTCATTGAACACCCTAAAGCAACCAAATTCTCATCCTAACAACAAGTTTTGCTTTGGGTACAACATTACTACACATTAACCAAATGCACCAATTTTCCATTCAATATTCCAAACAAATTCTAATGACACAAAGACACCATATCACACAAAATCCAACATAGTACACTATCCAAATTGTCCATTTCAAAATGACAACAAAATTAGGGCAAAATCTAAAATTTAGAAAACTTAACCAACAATGACAATGAACAAGTAAAAATGCTTCAAATGCTCACCTCTTCCTCTTCCTCTTCCTAAGGTTAGTTTCTTGATTTTTCAACTTTCAAATTCATTATAACTCTTAAATACCTTCTTTCAAAAATCTAAAATCATAGCAATAAAGTTCTCATCACCATGAACAACTTTAATGAAGATGAATTAAGCTAAAGGAGACAGTAAGCAAGTCAACACCTCACCTTTCACTTTCTCTTTCCTTCCTTGAACACACGAAATTGGAGAAAGAAGAGAGAGAAGATAAGATGATGATGATGATGTTCAGTTGTTCAGATGTATGCACAGAATGCTGAAAATAATTCAAGTATGATTTACCTCCAGCTTTCTTTCTTCCTTTCCTTCTGTCTGATTTTGGATCATATCCAATTCCAAATTGATCATTCATAAATCGTTAAGCTTTTAAAATTACATTTAACATTTTACTTCCTTTAGTGAATTTTTCAAGAGATTTAGTAACATAAGTGTTTTTCTTTTTTAAAGAAGTATAGTTTTCATAATCCTTTTCAAAATTATCCTTTAGTTCTACTTCAAGAACTTTGTTTTTCTTTTTGAAAACAACTAGTTCTTTAACTACTTTGATGAATTCAGAATTTAAAGCATTATATTCGGAAAGTAATTCATCATAGGTAGGATCAAAATCAGTTACCTCTTCTTCTATTTCCTCTTGAGAAACTAGATAGATATTGGCTACTTCCTTTTCATCGCTTTCTTCATCAGAAGAACTATCTCCCCATATGGCAGATAGAAAGGCTTTCTTCTTGTTGTAGAATTTGCCTTTTCTCTTTTCTTTATTCTTCTGAATCAGTTCTTGACATTCTGATTTGAAATGTCTTGGCTTTCCACATTCATATCAGATGATGTGTTCTTTTTTGCTTGTTCCTCCTTTCTGAAAATTTTGAATCCTTGGCCTTTCTTGTAAAACTTTTAGAATCATTTTATGATTAGACCTATTTCGTCATTGTTAAGCTCTTCATCTTCATCTTCTTCTTCTTCTTTTGCTTTCAGTGCTAGACCTCTTTTCTTCTTATCACCAATATCATCTAGTTCTCATTTGAACTTTAACTTACTTTCATATTCAGAAAGACTTTCAAATAGAGAAGCAACCGATCACATTGATTCACCTTTTTCTTCCTCAATTGCAATGACTTTTTCCTCCCAGTCTATAGAAAGAATATTTAAAATCTTTCGTACTTGGGTATGTTGATAATAGACTTTTCCAAGTGCTGCAAGTTGATTAACAAGGTAAGTATATCTAAGTTCAAATTCAACTATCGACTCACCTGATTTCATTTAAAGTAAATCAAACTTAGTAACCAGAGTATTCATCTAGTTTTCTTTTATTCTCAAAGTTCCTTCGTGAGCTATTTCCAAGGCTTCCCACATTTCTGTAAATGTTGGGAGTGTGCAGATTCTGAAGTACTCATTTTAACTCAAGGCACTTTGAATAATTAGAATTGCTTTGCTGTTGAGTGTAATAAGTTTCTTGTTATTCTCATCATATTCTGCTGGTGTCTTGGGAACTCTCTGTAATTCTACAATCTTTTTAGGTTTGTAGTTTCCACTCTCGATCACATCCCATAGTCCATATTCAGAAGCCATTACGAAGACTCTGAACTTTGCTTTCCAGAATAAGAAGTGTTCGCCATTGAAACCCGGAGGTCTTATGATAGAAGCTCCGTTGGTAAGAATGCCTTCTCCCATGCTTGCTATTGGATCCTTCTTAGGCTGTTAAACCTTAACAATAAGACCTAAGCTCTGATACCAAATGTTAGTGCAAGCATTTCATCCAAGAGGGGGTGAATTGGGTGATACCAAAAATTTCGTTGCGTATAAGAAAATTGCCAGAATATTTAAAGCAGTTGAGAGCAAAGAGAAATATCACCGAAGTATACACCGAGAATTATACTAGTTCGGCCACAACCACTTTAACCTACATCCAGTCCTCAGAGTGTCTCTGAGAGTTTCACTATATTCTCCAAGATTCAGTTGGTTCTTGGCACCTTAGTACACAACAAGTTCCTTCACTTGGACACTCGCTCCCCCTTATACGTTGCAATCAAATCCCCAACTCAAGGTTTCACAACCTTAAGTTGTCTCAATAACAATTATTGAGTTTGTAATGAAAAACTCTCTCACAGAGCAAATATATAATCACTGAAGTATAATGAATGAGTATAATAAAAACAAAGCACTAAGAGTGTGTTGATCAGAGTATGTTCGTGTGTTCTCAGTTCTTGTGTTGTTTTCTGGTCTTTGAATGCTCTATATATATAGATGATTTGTAATGTCCGTTGGAAGCAATTCAAACATGTCCGTTAGAGTCGCGTAGCAACGGTTGACCATTCTTTAAATTTGAAAACTATCCATTTGCGGTAGGTAGCGGTAGGTGAGATCTCAGACACTTTATTTGACTTTGCTCTTCTTGCATGATCTATTCATTGTTTCTCTGTAAATGTACTTAGGATACTAATGCAATGAAGAGTTAATAACATTAAAAACAATTTAATAAATATTCGATCAAAAACATAATTTCTGGACTGCCTTACTAGAGTGGCTACTCGAGTGATCATGTTTGTTACTCGAGTGGTTCCTCGAGTAAACCTATCAAAAATATGGCAGTGCCTAATTCAACAATTTTTAAAAGATATTACTTAGGTAAAAACATGGAGTGAGATATATCATAAACCTTGGAAATACCTAATTACTTGAGTGGCCATGTCTTTTCCTTCACAAGTTACTCGGGTGCTAACTCTGGTAATTTGATTACTCGAGTGGCCTTCCCTTTTCTTCACATGTTACACGAGTGAGCCCTCGAGTAAATTTCAAGTAACTCGGCAGATTACTCAATTACACCCTCAAGTAACTGCATCAAATTCTTGGCCGAGAGTTTACTTAATGATTACTCGAGTGACCCCTCAAGTAATAGATCAAATAACTCTGCAGATTACTTGAGTGGTCCCTCGAGTAAAGCCTTTTCTTACCTGGTTACTCAAGTGGCTACTCGAGTAAAGTGTTGTATTTCTTGGTCGAGAGCTATTGGAAGATTTTTGACTTAGTTACTCGAATGGCTACTCGAGTGTTGCCTTTGCAAATGATGTTACTCGAGTGGCTACTCAAGTAATGTCTATATAACTTTGCAGATTACTCAAGTGGTCCCTCAAGTAACTTCTCCCAAATTTTGACAGTGCTTCTCTAGATGAAATTCTCCACGATTACTCGAGTGCTTACTCGAGTAGCTACTCTTGTAAGCCTTCACAAAATTTGCTGATTATTTCAAGTAATGTTTTGCCACTTTGTTCAAATTCATTTGTTTATCATCAAATCCTTTTATATCATTGAGCCAATCTTTGTTATCATCAAAACATATGGGATCTAACACTTGCTACCATTATAGGGACTTCAAGTCATGGTACATTTTGGTTGCTCCTGGATGCAGAGTGTATTTACTCTTGTGTGCTTCCTCTAGGATTTATCATTTAAGCTCTATCTGTGGTGGAACATATATCCACTTCTTATTTCTGACTAGCCCGCTTTGGTGACAAGTTATATTCCTAAGTTTATCCTCTAGTAATCATATCTTTGATAGGCATTGCTCGTCTATCTTGCAGCTGTGCTTCTTCAATTGCTGCTCTCAGGACATTATACACCTCACTAATGGTATTGTTGCTCATAAAAATCTAACTAGACAGATTGAAATCTCTAAAATCCTCGATCAGTTTCTGATCATGAATCATCATGGCTGCCACTAGCATGGATTTACAGCTCAATGCATTAACAATGGGATTAGCCTTCCCAAGATGATATTTTATCTCCAGATTATAATCTTTTAGCAACTCCATCCATCTATGCTGTCTCATATTAAGCTCTTTCTGATCATAAAGATATTTCAAGCTCTTGCGGTCGCCATACAACTCTATGGTCACACCATAGAGATAATGCCTCCAGATTTTTGAAGTAAATACAATAACCACCAACTCATAATCTTGAGTGGGATAATTTATTTCATGAGGTTTTAACTAATGAGATGCATGTGCTACTACTCAGCCATATTGCATTAAAACACATCCTGATTCATGGTTACCGCATCTTTATAAACAACATATGTAAACTGCGGATCTAGGATCCAGCACTGGTGCTAATATTAATCTTTGCTTCAAATCCATGAAGCTCCTTTCACAACTATCATCCCACACAAAATGTTGATTTTTCCACATCAACTTTATCAATGGCAAAGCTATTCTGGAGAAATTCTATATAAAGCTTCTATAATACCTGGCAAGACCCGGAAAACTTTGTAGTTTAAAGATAGACTCTGACATCTTCTAGTTTAATACTGCTTCCACTTTGCTAGGACCAACTAAGACCCCTTGCTGTGAGACTACATGGCCCAAACTTAACCTCTGAGAGCCAAAATTCATATTTGTTCAGCTTAGCATAGAGTTACTTATCCCTCATTATGTTCAACACTATTCTTAGATGTTGCTCATGTTTGATTTTACTTTGTGTGTATACCATAATATCGTCAATGAAGACTCTATGAACTGGTCCATATACGGATGAAATATTTGATTAATAGAGTCCATGAACATGGTAGGTGAATTAGTCAGCCCAAATGGCATCACAAGAAATTCGTAGTGGCTATATTTGGTCCTGAAAGAAGTTTTTGGCACATCCTCTGCTTTAACCCTAAGTTGATGGTATCCCGATCACAAATCAATTTTTGAGAATACGCAAGAACTAGGTAACTTATCGAGCAAGTCATCAATTTTAGGAAATTGGTGTTTATTCATGACGGTTACCTTATTCAACTCCCAGTAATCAATACAGCTTCTTAGGCTTCCGTCTTTCTTTTTGACAAAGGGCACTAGAGCTCCTCATGGTGAGACATTAAGTCGAATGAACCCTTTCTCTAAAAGCTCTTCTATCTGCTTTTTCAATTCTATCATTTCGCTTGGAGCCATTATGTTTAAGGCTTTAGATATTGGACCCACTCCCTAGTTAAGGTCAAGAGAAAGTTCCACTTCCCTGTTCAGAGGTAATCTGCTGATATCTTCCAGAAATACATCTGGAAACTCATTCACTATAAGGATACTCTCCACTGTTGCTCCAGCTTCTGATTGTATGGAAAAAAACACCATGTACCCCTAACAACCCTTATGCAGGCATCTCTTAGCCTCAGATGCTGAAAGAAAGTTAAGGTTGATTTCAGTACCAACCTTTGTTTACAAATTAGGATAGATAACCTTTTTACTTCTACAGCCTGGCAACACACCATTTGTTGTTAGCCAGTTAATACCGAGGATTACTTCTAAGCCTTGTAGTAGTAGAAAAATCAAATTTACTGTCGATTCATGTCCCTTAGCATTTAATATGTAATTCAGATAGACGTTGGTTGTGACAACACTAACACCTGTAGGGGTAGATACTACCAGATCATATGGAAACTTGTTAACCCTCAAGCCTAGCCAACTCACACAATCATATGTAATAAATGAATGACTAGCACCTAAATCATACATTCTTGTACTGAGTTGCCTTTAAGAAAAGTCAAACCTTGTATCAGCTTAGGAGATTTTTTGACCTCTTCCTGAGTAATAGTATAAACTCTTAGGATTTGGGCCTCGTCTGCTCTGACCGTTGCCTCTGTGAACAATCTTTGGCAATGTGCTATGGTTTGTTGCATACATACAGGCAGGCTGCTTGGTTGGATCTGGCCTCATTGGAGCACCACTACAAGTTCTGCCAGGGTGAAATGGTTTATGGAAATGCTAGCAAGTTCTATTGCCTAGAAAACCCTGGCCTCCACAGCCTCCAGCCTGGTTTTGCCTCTTATTGTCACCCCTGAAGGCTCTACCTTGATCCTTACACTTCTAGGATGAACTGCCACTACCAGAGGCACCCTTGCTAGTGATGTTTTGTAGTAGAATACAAGTTCAACAAGTTACTCTCAGCTATGCGACATTCTTCAACTGACTTGTTGAACTCAGTGAAACATCTTAAAACCAGTTTCTCTTTCAGTTCTGGCTTCAGTCCCACTATCTTCATATCCAAACTGCATTCCTCGTCATCCCGAAATTTGAGGTACGTAGAATACCGGTGTTAAAACCAGTTGACAACCAAAAGGGGGTGAATTGGGTGTAAGATAAAAGCTTAAGAACTTTCAAAATCATTTCGCATCTTAGTGAAAGTAATAAGTATGGAAGTAATGAATCATAAATCAACAGTTAGATTAAACAGAGTATGCTAGAAATATAAGACCTTAAGGAAGAGAATATGCAAACTGTGATTTATCCTGGTTCGACCCAACTGTGATGACATACGTCCAGTCCCCAGGCTCCTCCTAAGATTTTCAAATCTACTTTCTTCTTATTTAATCAGGGCATAAGAAAATCCTCTACAATCCACAAGTTTAGCAGGGCACTTGTGAAACCGTTTACAGATCTCTCACTGAGGTACTCCCCCTTACGACAAGTCTTATGAGAAATACAATCCTAAAGACATTTCTCTCCTGCTTACCCATGCAAGTTTTACGAGTAGCAACGTTTTCCTTGCTTACACCCCTGTAAGTCTTATGAGCAGCAACATTCTCAACCGTTTACATTTTGTAAGTGTTATGAGCAGAAAGTCTTACCAGTAATTCTCTCTGTAGCTTCTTCTATAAGAAAATCAACCCTCTCAAGGTTCCTCTACCTTGAGATCAATTCAGAATTATAGTTCAAAATATTTATAGACTCTCTCATATAGTGGATATAATTCTTATTAAGTACAATACAAATAATCGCTCTCACATATACATGATATAGAAAATAGATAAGAATAGAGAGTGGTTGGGTCATAGTGGATAACTCATGATATAAGTGTAATACCCTGACTTTTGAGATTTGAGATTAGAGAATAAGCTTGAGATTAGTGGATTGCTAAGCCTCGGTTTAGCAAGATCCCAAATTGTGATTAAGGGTTAATGACTCCAAAAGTGGATGTGGTTAGTGATAAATAACCCTTTTGGAGAATATGATGTGATTTGGCACTTGAATATGATTCGTGTGTGTTGTGAGCAGCGTTGAAACCCTATATTTAAGTTCAATTATGGATTAATATCCAAATTTACTTAGAATAGAGGAAAGAATTGTTTGGGGTATTGTGTTTGAAATGGTGTCATAGTGTGTTTTGATGTCATTGAAATTGGTTTGGAACTATGGAATGGAAAAGTTGCAATGTTAGGATTTGAAATGTGAATTGTGTTGACATGTTGAGATTGTTGTGAAAACATGTCAATGAGATATGAATTTTATTGATTTGGTGTTTCCAATGGATTCATTGTGAAAATTTATGTGGGAATGATGTTTGGTATGAAAATGGAACCATTAGAAGCAAAGATGCAAAATCTGAAATTATGTCCAATGAAACTTTATTATGGGCAGTCAGTTTGTGTGAACGTTTTGAATGACCAAATGTTGTTTAAAAATTCTGAAACTTTCAATTCTTGAATTTCACATCCCAAGCTTCAAAATAGACATATAATTTGTGCCATTTCATTTTGTGAGCTAGGAGATATGACTGTCCAAATTTTGGGATGAAAACTGAACTATGTTTTGGGGCAGTGATGAATTTTATGTAATTCTGGAATTTTGTGGTAATTTTGGGTAATGGCCCATATTTTTCCTATAAAGAGGACTTAAATATTTTTCATTTGGCTTTGGAATCACCTCATTTCGATTTTTCTAGAATTAGTTATGATTTTTCAAAGATTGGGCAGAAAATCTGCCAGAAAATCCGAAAATGTCAATTTTGGAATTATGACATCATCATAATTAAAGATGACATAAGGTAAATGTTATAAATTCATCATCATCTTCCTCCATCAGCCAAAAACCGTGCAGCACCATAGAGAAAGAGGGAGAGGGAGTTTTAGAGAGAGAAGAAGAAGAAAACTCGCGAGGTAGGTCGATTTCTTCGGTGAATTCGTACCTAACATGTATAATCCTTCTCCTAAGCTTCTCTTCTATATTATGTAAGGTATTTGAAGCACAAATCTTGGTGGTTTTAAGTTAGGGTTTTCAGCCACAAGAAGGAAAAGCTAGAAGGAAGAAGAGGTAACTTCCTAAACTTCGTATATTGACTATTCTGGTTGCTGTGGACAATTTAATCGGAGAAATTTTGCTGGATTGTCTTTGTTTGTAAATTTGGAAATGTTGTGTTAGTAGTGTTATGCTGCCAAAATTTTTTCTAAATGGTAGTTGTAACCTAATAGAATAGTCAATAAAGTGGTTAAGAGTAGAAAGGAATGCATTTTTGGAGCTGAAACCGAAAAACCCCAATTTTTCCTGGGGAATTGAGAATTTCAGCCAAGCCTAGTTTAGAGGGGTTAGAGATGGATTTTCAATGATTTTATGATTCCATTGAGTTCAGGATCAAAAATTAGGTGGGGTTACAGTTGGTCTCTTTTTCGAAAAAGGCCGAAAAAGCATAATTACGAAAACACCCCTGAAACCCTTAAAGTGGGGCTGCCAAGGGTCAATTTGTAAATTGACATTGAATTTGATAATTCCGAGTCTAGAAATGGATTCCTTGGGTGAAAATATGTCAGAATAGCCCATGTCAAAATTTCAAGAAAAGTATAGCCGGACCAGATACGACGGGCCGAGCCGGATTCCTTGTGCACTCTGATATTTATATGAATGTGATTTATCTTCGCGTAGTAATTGTATTCGAAATGTGAATATGAGACCAAGTTAATTAAATTGTAAAAGGTATTTTTGAAATCCCTATCTCAAGGATGGGATTTTAAATGAGTTTTGATTATTATTGGTCTCTATTTCATTTTAATCACGTATTTCGGATATAATTACAGAGGGGGTTACAATAAGCATGTTGGCGTTGTTGAGCTCTCGTCATTATTTTACCTTGTCTGAATGGTACCATATTTATAGATGAGTTGTAGAAGATAACAGTTGTAAGCCTTTATCCGTTGGAGTCCCATTGCTTCATTTGACCGTTTAGTTAATTTGAACAACTAGCTGCTATGAAATGTCCGTTACATAGCAGAGCATCTCGTTAAGGAGTGGGATGTTTCGTTATGTGCTGTACATCACGTTGTGGAGTGGCATGAAAATGTTTGTATTTTCAGACATTTGTTCATAGTGGGTTAACTTTATATGATGACAGTTGTCTGGCAGTAGCCATGTAATGATGATGTTCACCGTATTTGCCTTTCTCATTTGAAACTATAATCTGAACATTCATCTTCCTATTTCACACTTGAAATATATGTTAGTTAATGTCTAGAACAATAAGAAGTGAAAACACAATGATTCAATAACATTTAACTATATTCGGATTGTTTGTTGAGTGACTCTATTTTGTTTTTGTTTCTGTTGGGGTCTTACTTGAGTGCACCAAAGCCTCACTCGAGTGCATCTTCATATTTCTTCTTCTACTTCAGCTTTTGAGTTGCACTTCCATGCAAGAAAGCAAGAGTGCATTTTCTCACTTTTGAGTGTTTTGACCTCTCACTCAAGTGCAACATGTCTCACCGAGTGCATATGTATTTTGTACTATGGACTCACGTCTCTGGATAACACTTGCAGCATATTTTTCAAGAGTGTGATTTTGCACTTGTGAGTATTGATGTACTTTACTCGAGTGCACTTTAAGTTTTCATATTCTTGTTAACTCTCAGGTAAATACTTTCTGTGTCTTACATGCTTCACTCGAGTGCAATCCTTCTCCTCACTCAAGTTTAATGCCATTCACTCGAGTGTAGCTGACATTCTTCCACTTCACAGCCACTTCTAGAACACACTTTCTCTAGTATTTTGCAAGAGTGAGATTCTTTACCCACTAATTTTGAGATCATACTGGAGTGTTGAAGTGCACACTCAAGTACATAGGAGAGTTTTAGTGCTTCTGGAAAACACTCGCATGA
This sequence comes from Inga leiocalycina, assembly GCA_963242795.1. Taxonomy (NCBI): domain Eukaryota; kingdom Viridiplantae; phylum Streptophyta; class Magnoliopsida; order Fabales; family Fabaceae; genus Inga; species Inga leiocalycina. The sequence continues at coordinate 36,534,953 of OY725332.1, forward strand.
TATTTTCCAAGAGTGAGCTTTTGGATTGAGGGTGTTTAAGTGCAACGTCAAACTTGATTAATTCATTTGACTATAAATATAGCAAGTAATGTATCATAAGAAAGCTCTTGTTATATACATTTCAATGCAAAAAGAATCAGCTCTAAACTCATTGTAGTCTGCAAGTTATGATCGAAGGAGTGTTACTGTTATTTGAAATTTCTAGTGTCAACTTCCAAAAGGCATATCTCTCAGCATATATCTTAAAATTTAAACCATTAACTATCCATGGAAAGGTCTTTAAGTCTAGTTTAATATGGCATTGGCTTCATTTCAATCCGATGTGTGCTTTGAGAGTTATGTCCAAGATACTGAACCTATATTAGAATATGATAGTGATTTCAGTGTCATCTCCCAGATTCATACCTCTTCGATCTGAGCTCTTTTGAATGTGATCTTGGTGTGTATTTTATGTTTTAGTAGTCTAGTTTCATATACCACTAGTTTCAATTCAATATAACATGTGGTTTGAGAGAGATAGGCAAAATACCGGACCTCTGTCAGAACAAAAAACAAAGTAGAACAGAGTGCTTCCGACACTTGAGTGCACTTCCATCATTGGAGTGCTACAATGCCGCACTTCCTCCAAACTTTTTGCACCTCCATTTTGCTATAGTACCTCACTCAAGTGTGCAATAGTGCCCCTGCGTGCTATAAATACCTGCTGCTATAGCGCCAAACAGTGCCGCTTGCTACAGTCCCAATTGCTATAGTGCCACTATAAATTCCTTTTTTGAGCATAGAAATCTCCAGGATTAATTCTAAGAATTTGAATCTTGATATTCCTATTAGACTTGCAAGACCTTCTTTCTTCAATATCTTTCTTTTTGATTTTTCTCTTGATAATCATTCTCCATAACCCTAGTAGGCAGCTCCTTGACTATCTGCAATTTCTTTCCTCTTCTCCCTCCTGTTCATTCTCATCAATTCAATCACTTCTTTGTTTATTCTCCCATTTTTGATAATTTTGTCTTCTCATTCTTCCACCATCATTAAACTTAATTAATTTGCTTGTTATTACACATTAAACACAGTAATTAGTCAAAGTATAAAATAAATACATTTAAATAAAAATTTTGCTCTTATATTTGACATCATCAAAACTAATCATATCTAACATTCTCCCCCTTTTTAATGATGGCAAGTTCTTTAAGAAAAATGTCTATATATGACAATGGTTTGAATGCAACAAATTTTTTGTGCCTTTTTCTCCCCCTATTTGACATCAGCAAAAAGTTTGAAGTATAAAGAAGTAATGCTTGTGGAGAAATAATGCTTAAAGTGAATATGTCAAGAAAACAATTTTCTCCCCCCTATTTAAAAGTATTTTCTTTTTTAATGTGATGGAAGGAAAACTTTCATAAAGAAAGCGAATTGAAATGTATTCTTAAAATAAAAAGAGAAAAAGATTATAAATGCTCATGTAGATTTTGAAAAATGATGAAGTGCTTTATGAAGTCTGTTACTTTATTCATTGGGAATGATGTTGTGTTCACCACACTTCTACCATGCAACTTTGATGTTTATTCATGTTCTTGCCAGGATTGTCCAATTAGTAGAGTGTCTGCTCAGCATGCTTAATGCTCATTTGTATTGGCATATGTATTTGTTGCTTTGAATGTTGCAACAAATATATTTCCCTTGTTTAAGCGTTAAAACATCTTTTTTCAAAGTTGATAGATTCTTCTTATAGTATGTTGAGGAATTTTATTGCACAAAACAAATTCTCTTGTCATAAATTTAAATCTTTCATTGCAAAGAGAATTGTTAATTCAATCAAGTAACAAAAGGTTTCTTTCCATATGATATGTTCAAATTAAGATAATGAAAAGAACAATATAAGAGTAACTCATCATCAAAACTAATCAAGATTGGTGAATATAGATGAGTATGTTAAAATGATTTTCTTCCAATAAAGGAGATGAGCTTTCAAGATATAAAAACACATATGAATGTGAAGCTCCCTCTTAATGAATGCTTGGTCTTAAAAATCATTATGAGAAATAAATAATACTTTTCCAGGATTTGAAAAACCATTTAGAAACTTCATAGAGAAAATGAATATGAAAATCCAAAGATTTGGAGAGAAATCAAGTTTTGAAAATGATGATGCAATTTAGGGTTTTAAGAGATATAATCCAAAATCACCTGAGTGGTCACTTGAGTGATCCTCCAAGACCATTACTCAATTGTTTATTCAAGTGATACAACTCAGAGAATTTTAGTCAAGTAAGAATACAATAACTCACTCGAATAATATCGTAATTACTCAAGTTATAATCCACTGTAGTCCACTTATGCATCCTTGTCTAGTCATTGTCTGAATATGTGATCTGAACATGTAATCTCTATGAGCACTTTAAGGATACCATGATGAGCTCAATATAAGGCCTTATGTGCATATTAGCTTAGTATGTGCACCTTGCTTAGCAAACACCATTGAGAAACTTTGATTTCATCACAGCACTTTGCTCCCTTATTTTGTCATCCACCATCTCAAATAGAACTTTGAAGTTCTGGTTTACTAAGTCACACAGCTACCTCATCTTATCATTCATTGAATGATGATCTCAACATTGTTTCTAGCAACTCAGTATAAAAGTGTTGAACCTCCTTTTTCAGATAGCCCCTGATAGATGGCCCAAATACTGAAGGACCAAGAGGACCAGTTCTAGTAGAATACTATTTCTTCCTCTGAACATCTCTTTCTCTGACTGCATCAATAGCAGGTCACTTGCTAGTGTTGGGGTGTCACTTGAGTGATATCATATATTCTACTTCCGCTCATACTGCAACACTGTCAGCCTGCTCTATTAACTTCTGATCTTTGTATCTAAAAGAAGAGCATTTTGGTCAACTTCTGTAAAAGTATAAATATATGCTCTTTGGTACCCAACTTTTTCTTGGGTCCATTTAATATTAGACATTATAACTCTTATGCTTTTATACAATTAAATCATATGATATTTGATAGAAGAGTGTCATAAACCAACAAAGGCTAAGATATACAATTTTTTAACCAGTAAATTCAAGCCATTGAATCATAAAGCATAACAAACAAGTGATACCAAGAGTAATGATTTTCAAATATCAATGACAACTTGTAAATACACTTTATATAGAAAATATGTCATTGATCAGATTTTCATGCAATCCATTATAGACATATCCCTCTTTATGATAAATCATGATTAAAATTAGTTTTTGCAAGAATGATAATGAAATAAGCAAATTGTTTCAAATCTCATATGTAATTTCAAATTATAATAATGCATTGTGAAAATGAGATTATGAATATCTGCAAAACTCATTTTTGAAACCTAGTTATAATCAATGTTCCTATTAAAAATAGTGGAAGTTAATAGTTATAACATATGTATCAGAAAGCTTCACTTTATAGTTCAACTAAGATAACATGTTAATAATCAGAGTTTACATGTTGGAGAATTTTCCCAGGTGCTAAAGTCATATGAATAACCAAAAGTAATAGCTTGATAGATATATATATATATGAGCATTATGACTTTGCTAGTGATTCATATACTATCTTGACACTTTTAGTTGTGTCATGAAAGATATGAATATTCAACTCAAGGATTTAGATACATGATACTAGTTACTTAAAGATAGATCATATCAATAATTAATGTGTTTGAGCAACAAAAAGAGTATATACGAATTTATGAATGATGAAGCATATACTCATTGTCTAAATGCCTAGAGTACTAGAATATCATCCCAGTAAGTTATTTCACTATAATGGTTATTACATTAACATTTAATGCATTAATGAACATTCATAATACTTGAAATAGCTTGGCCAATAAATATTTATGCATTAAACATAAGTCTTTCACAAATTGAATTCTTTTTCTAGGATATTGACTTGAAACTCATAATTGATCATCTTGTTTAACATGAGGTCTAACTCATTTAGAGAATGAGCTAAGGAGTTCAAGCACTGGATAGGTCATTTAAGATCAATGATCAATAAGAAAACTCTAGTAGATGAATTTGAATCATTTCTGACATCCAGTATAAAAATACTAGCTTCCAGAATCAATTTGAATGCAAACAAGAATGAATAATTTTCAAATAATGCGTATGCACTTTTTATAAACAAGAAGTATTGAAATCCAAGTAAATTTACGAAATGTGCATTTCAAATCTCAAATATCTAGAAAGATTATGCACCATTCCACTTCCGATCCATTTAGCAATTTGAAAACGATAAATGATTTATTGCTAATAGTATTCAATAATGAACAAATATTTACCATTTTAAATGAGTTGTGATAAACAAGTGCAATAGATGAGTTTTGAAATGAAGTCTCGACATTCGACTTCTGCCTAAGAACTTGAGTTCATATGAAATAGAGTTTTTCCCTAAGAAGTTGAGTTCTACTAAAAAGTTCACATACTGATATAGCTTACCTGGCTTGAGTGTAACTTGTAGACACCCAAGTTAATTTCCATTTCCTTATATCTTTATACTAAAATCCTGCATGATCACTTGAGTAACCCATGCCTTTGAATCAAACTTTTCTGAAATTTCCTTCTTGAACTCAAATTTCCCACTGAACCTTCAATTATGAACTCGAGTGTATGTCTGAAACTTGAGTTTAATTCCATAACTTGATATGAACTTGAGTTTTCACCCATAGTTCATGTATACTCTATGTTGGAAATTATGCCCTAAGGGCCAATCATTGTACTTTGAACATTATTATTTTAATGAAATTTCTCCATTCTGTTACTATATTATTTACATGTTAACTGTGATAATTGTATCCTTTGATAATTCATGAAGATTGTCCTAAAATGTCCCTGGTCGGTCACTATACAAGAGCAGAGATGAAACAAGACAGTATGACTTTGATTAGATATGGAGATATGAATCAAAGTCTTAGGCACTTGTAAGAGTACAAGGTGCTGGACCGACCTACTATGAGAAAGCTACATGGATCAAGTTATAAGTTTTTCTCATGTATAACCACGTCACAATGCCCTTAGACCTGAGGTCATCATGGATTCCTACATGAGAGGTGCTATGATTTGAACTAGTCAAAAGTCACTTTTGACCGAGTGATGATAAAGGCTATGATCGGGCTTGGTGTTTTTTCATAAAGAGGAATATGAAAAATCAAGATGGAATTTGTCCCTCACATTAGTAGAGAGATATTACTAGGGCCCTCGATGAGTGAGTCTGAGAAATGTATGGCCATACTACAATGGAAAGGAGTTTCCATTCCTATTGTCAGGCTACTTAGGAATCGAGAAAGTAATGGTCAAGAACAAGAGGATGACATTATCCATGCCTTATCCTTGATCGATATTTCGTGTGACAAAAGGTACGTGATATGGTTGTATGACAGGTTGCATCGTTATAACAATCCTCATATAATTTGGGTAGTCATAATGTCTTGCTAGAGGCCCCTTGCGACTTTTAGGTTAGTATAGTTATTGGCCCACTGCCAACTTCATATGGGCCTACAGGGTTGCACACAAGAATGGCCCAACACGAGATAATGTTTAATTTAAGGTGGACGAATTTTATATTTATATATATATAATATAAAATTCGTTAATAATATTATATAGATATATATTTTCGAAATACATATCTTATACATTATATATATTTATATGTATATATATTATATGATATTATTATATTATGTTAGTTTTAAATTTAATTTATTAAGATATATTAAATTTAATAACTAACATAATAGAGATATAGTATCTCAGATATAATTTATGAAGATAAATTGAATCTAATGGCTCTTTATTCGGATTAAATAAATAGGTTAAATTAAAACTGTTGGATAGATTTAATTTAAACAGAATTTATTTAATTAGCTCATCAAGATAATTAATTGTTGATTAATTTCGAAATTAATGATGATTAATTTTGAAATTTGAATATAGCCATCATAGGTTATAAACTTGATAGAGCAGATATACTCATACGCGCATGAGAATTCAGAGCCGTAAGGGAAACCCTAAAAACATTGGAGGTGCTAGCACGCAGTCACGGTTGGAGAGCATTCGTGTGGATACCGGTAGAGGGAGCGGACCTAACGTGTGGGCTCCTAGAGATCGTGAAAACCCTAAGTTGAAAAAGGTACGAGTTCTTTCTAACTCGATTTAAATGCCATTGATAGATCCTCGATTAGGATCGATAAAATTTTTAAAATTCTTCCACCGTGCCTGTCGATCCTAACACTTTATTTATCCCTATTTTAGCTACTAAAAATAGAGTATTCCTTTCTTCTTTCTACAAAATCATATAATCATTTTTATTCCTTTGGTATCCAATTTTACTTGGATCCACTCACAGTTAGCTTGTAGGAATCATGATTCACATACTTTAATAATATAGTCAATTCAAAGAAATTGAGCATAATGAATTAATCATGACTTTATCCATAAAAATATTTTCTCTTGAAGTATGTGTATATGTATGAAGTATTAAGCTATTGAACATTACGATTATTTATGAATGAATTTTCTAAAGATTTGTGAAAACATATGTGTAATAGTCATAAGTAAGGTAACATGGTATAAACTTCAACAAATATTAATGATGATAGTGTAGGAGGTTTTACCATTGTTTACTTTTGCATTAGGTACTTGGAGGATTGCCTTTGCATACCCATTGCATCTTTCTATGAATCTCTGTTTTTGCGAATTTGGCTTTAAGATTATGCAAAGCTATCTCATATGATGTAGGCTTCGAGAGTATTTTTCTTTGTGTATGAGAGATCCTCCTCTTCTTGTTCTCCTTAAGGTAGTTGAATGGTACATTATGGTAATTCCTTCTTGCGGTAGAAGGTAGTCCTCTTGCTTATATCCATTGCTTCTTTTGATTTGATGAGGAAGTTGTAACAATGGCTTCTCCATGATTTTTTTAACTGATGTGAGTCTCTTTTTAGGTTCACGAGAAACTCTTGGATTCTTCTTTGTCTCCTCCTTACCTTGATGTCCATTCTTTTTGGAATCAAACTGCACACACAAAGCTCTAGATGGACATTTTGGTACCCACTTATACTTGGGTCCTTAATTGTTAGCGTTAGACTTTACTTATCTTTTCGGAACCGAAACATGTTTATTTCTCACATTTGAATTTCTTATAATATAGCATGTGTGAGAAATATGACCCAATTAACCACAATAATTGCAAATAATATGATGATATATATTATGAGATCTTATGCAAGTATTGTATTGCTTGAGGGAAGGCCTTTTCAAATGTTCAGCTTGCCTAAGTTCTTTCTTCATATATAAATTTCTAGCATGTTTGAAATCATTTTTTGTTGTTCTCAATAGAATCATTAATTGATATGAAATCAATTTTATGCAAACTTTCAAAATCATTTTTCTTAAATGCACAAGAAGAATTGGAACTTTTTACCTTAAGTTCATTTTGAGCTTTAGAGAACGATTCTTCAGATTTGTCTATAATGAGCTCTTTTCGGGAATCCTCTTCTTCTTATCTATCCATGTAGACTGTATGGAAGTGTTCTATGATTTCTCCTTCTTTCCCATTAACTTCCAATTGTTCATGCACTGTAGATGCACTTATTGTAGTTTCACATGAATTGTCAACACTTTCAACTTCAACACACTTGTTTGAAGAGTAAATAGAATCAAGAGTGTCCCAGATATGTTTAGCAGTAAAGCAACATCTAATTTTCTCAAAATCATTTTTAGTTAAAGTACTATGTAGAATTTTCATTGCTCTAATGTTCAATGAAAACATTTTATTTTCTCTTTCTATCCAATCCTTTCTTAGTTTGAAATCAAAAGCATTTGTAAAAACATTCCTCATATCAAAATCATATGCGTTTATAAAACTAGTCATTCTAGCTTTCCAAAACTGAAAATCAATATCTTTCAAAAACAGGTAGGATTGTATACTCAAAACCTTCTGAAAGTAAATAACACCTAAAGTCAGCCATTGATAACTCTTGAGATGTTTAAGTCCTTTAAACAAGAGCCCAAGATCTGATACCAAATGTTAGAACCGACTGTCACCTAAGAGGGGGGTGAATTGGGTGTAAGATAAAAAATTAAGAACTTTCAAAACCTTTTCGCATCTTAGTGAAAGTAATAAGTACGAAAGTAATGAATCATAAATCAATAGTTATATTCAGCAAAGTATGCTAGAAATATAAGAGCTCAGGAAAGAGAATATGCAAACTATGATTTATCCTGGTTCGGTCCAATCTGTGATGACCTACATCCAGTCCCCATCTCCTCATAAGATTTTCAAATCCACTATCTTCTTTTTTAATATGGGGACAAGAAAAGCCTCTATGATCCACAAGTTTAGCTTGGTACTTGTGAAACTTTTACAAATCTCTCACTGAGATACTCTCCCTTACAGAAAGTCTTACGAGCAAAGCAATCCCAAAGAAGTTTCTCTCCTGCTTACCCGTGCAAGTCTTATGAGTAGCAATGTTTTCTCTTGCTTACACCCTATAAGGTTAATAAGAAGCACTGGAAATTCTCTCTACAGCTTCTTCCATAAGAAAATCAACCCTCTCAAGGTCTCTACCTTGAGATCAATTTAGTAATATAGTTGAAAGTGTTTATAGACTCTCTCTCATAGTGAATGTAATGCTCACTGAAGTACAATACAAATAAACACTCTCACATTACATGATATAGAAAATATATAAGAAGAGAGAGTGGTTGGGTAGGAGTGGATCACTCATGATATAAGCATATTGGTGTCGTTGAGCTCTCATTGTTATTTTACCTCTCTGAATACTACCATATTTATAGATTAGTTGTAGAAGATAACCATTGTAACCATTCGTCTATTGGAGTCCTATTGCTTTGTTTGACCATTGAGTGAATTTGAACAGCTAGCCACCATGAAATGTTCGTTGCAGAGTGGAGCGTTCTGTTGAGGAGCAGGATGTTTTGTTATAAGCTGTATGTCTTGTTGTAGAGCGTCATGAAGATGTTTGTATTTTTGACATTTATTTATGGTGGGTCAACTTTATACAATAACAATTGTCTGGTGGTAGGTGTATAATACTGATGCTCGCCATATTTGCTTTTCTCGTTTCAACTGTAATCATGTTTATCTTCCAGTTTCATACTTGAAATATATGTTAGTTAATGTTTAGGAACAATAACAAGTGAAAACACAATGATTCAATAACATTTAACCATATTCAGATTGTTTGTCGAGTGACTTTGTTTCATTTTGGTTTCTGTCAGGTCTCACTCGAGTGCATCTTCATATTTCTTCTTCTGCTTCAGCTTTTGAGTAGCACTTCCATGCAAAAAAGCAAGAGTCCTTTTTCTCACTTGCGAGTGTTCTAACCTTTCACTCGAGTGCAACATGTCTCACCCGAGTGCATATGTACTTTGTATTATAGAGTCACATCCTGGATAACACTTGCAACATATTTTTCAAGAGTGTGATTTTGCACTTTGTGAGTGTTGATACACTTCACTCGAGTGTTGTAGTTCTCACTTAAGTGTGCTTCAAGTTTTCACATTTTATCTGACACTTAGGTAAACACTTTCTATGTATCACTTGCTTCACCTGAGTGCAATCCTTCTCCTCACTCGAGTGTAGCTGACATTCTTCCACTTCACAGCCGTTTTTGGAATATGATGGTAATTTCAGTGTCATCTTCCTAGATTCATATCTCTTCAATATACGCTTTTTTGTATGTGAACATGGCGAGTAATTGATGTGTTGGGAGTCTAGTTTCATATGCCACTAGTTTCAATTCAATCTGAGGTATGGTTTGAGAGATATAGGCAAAATACCGAACCTCTGGCAGGCAGAACAAAAAACAGAGTAGAATAGGGTGCTTACAACCCTCGAGTGTTCTTCCATCACTCAAGTGCTACAATGTTGCACTTCCTCCAAATTTTCTACAGTTCCATTTTTCACTTCGAGTGCTAAAATGCCTCACTTGAGTGAGCTACAGTTCCTTCAAGTGCTACAGTGCTCGCGTGCTACAACACCTACTACTACAATGCAAAATAGCGCCACTTGCTATAGTGCCACCTCAAATTCCCCTTCTGAGCATAGAAATCTGTAGAATTACTTCTCAAAATTTGAATCTTGATATTCCCATTAGATGTTACAAGATCTTCTTTCTTCCTTATTTTTCTGTTGATAATCATTCTCCATAACTCAAGTAGGCAGCTCCATGACTATCTTCAATTTCTTTCTTCTTCTCCCTCATGTTCATTCTCTTTAATTCAATCACTTCTTTATTTATTCTCCTATTTTTGATAATTTTGTCTTCTCATTCTTCCTCCATAATTTAATTAATTAATCTCCATGATATTACTCCAAGGTAATTAAACCTGGACTGGTCAGTGAACTGGTCGGAGTACTGGGTCAAGGGTCAGTGGGCCAGACTGAAGTCAAACCGGAGCTAAACAAGAACCAAACCGGTGAGAAATGAAATATTTTAGACTTATAGTTTGAAATTCTAAAGGAAAAATATTTTTTTTAAAAAGATTCCAACAAAAAAGTAAAAAAACTTGACCTGGACTGGGTCATAAGATCGGATCGGATCGGTTTAGTGGTCGGGTCACCTGTTTCCAGTCCGGTCTGATCCAGGTTAGATAACCTGGGATTTACACATTAAACACAGTAATTAGTCAAACTATAAAATAAATACATTATATAAAATTTTTGCTCTTATATTTGACTTCATCAAAACTAATCATATTTAACAACTAGGAGAACTGGATGTAATGGACTAAGCAGTCATCAAAACTCTCCCGGTCTTGCTATTGGATACTAAGGAATTCTCTTTCCTTTTCCCATTAGACAGATGGAGGAAAATATTTCTCATTAAATTTCTCTTGAAAAAGTACCCAAGACACCGGAGTATTCCTCCCCCGCAAAACCAATTCAATATTCCTCTATCATCTGTTTGCATCACTCTCAAGCTTATAGATGGCCAGCAGAACCTTATCTCATATAGGCACAATAAAATGTTGAAGATTTTCTCTAATCCTGAGAGCCAGTCTTCAGCTTCCTGTGGATCAAATTTCCCTCAGAAGACAGGATGTTGTTGCTTACTAAACCTACATACCCAGGTCTGAATATCAGCCTCAGGTTTAAGCACAATATCCTCTGCTTAAGATTCCTCGGGAGGATCTTCTTCTTCAACTCCACCCCTCACCAGTTCCTCCAGGCGATCTTGCCTCAGCTGCACTTCCCGCAGCTCTTCTCAGATTTCATTTATGGTAGTTGGCTCTTGAGTCAATATACTCGAAATCTGCTGCTGAATTAGGTTTGGTTTGGCACCTAGTTCTTCCTCATTATTTCCATATTGATCTGCAGCTCTACCTCTTCCTCGGCCTATACCATGAACTCTTTCACCTTTGCCTAGTTGTGCCATCTCTAAAATCCACTGTACATGAAAATAGAGAAGAAATAAATTTCATATAAATGCAAGGGCATTTCCATCATTTCATAATATTTTGGGTACACAGACATGTTAGATATATCATACAATAGTTGTTTATAGTAGTTGAAGAAAATTAGAAATATTACACAACCCATAAACTATTGTACATTACATATTTGTCTTTTTTAAATTACATAACATAGTTTTGATATGGCTTCCTAGTGGGTTACCCCTACTAGGATTACTCTAGGTTAAGCACGCTTAACTTTCTATGGACCAGTCCAAAACACTAACACCGACTCTATCAGCTTCTGTCCACTAGTCTCTATGACTGCCCTTACCTCAAAAGACATGCCGGCTACCACCGGTTACCTAAAATGTACTACCAGGGTCCCCACACCACTCACTGTACACATACTTACATACTAGGTCGGTAATGTGCTCCAGGAACATCCAGAAGCTCTTATTCGGGCCCTTCTCAACAATAGCAATCTTGTTCCAGTTCTATAAAGCTATATCTGAAAATAAGTCCATAGTAGTAAAGATCCAAAACTCATATGTCTGATCAACCTCTAGTTGCTCCTGGATTAGGTATAGGGACTCCACGCCACCCAGAAATGAGAGGTACCAATCAATAGGAATTGCATGCGATTGTACTGCTCATAGATATTTGCCCCAAATATAATCCCACAACTTATCATCCGGCTGTAGGTCGTATGGCACGTGCATTGTCTTCGCTCGAGAGATGTCAAGCTCACTCGGGTCCTCCTCCTATTCATCCGTCAATGGATGTCCTGATCCTCCCAATAGCAACCCAACTAGTGATGCTGGCCTTGGCTCTGGGCCATATACCGGTCTCTCTAGAACTCTCTTCTGGGTTGCCCTTCTTATTATGAGACCACTGGGAGCAAAGTACTCGATATGTAGCTGTCCATCAGAAATTCGCTGTTCCAGTATACTGTAATTCACTGAAGAAAGTGAGCTCTCACTCTGTTGACTTTGAATGCTCATGATTCCTGTCACCATGCAAACAAGATCATATTGGTATACTATTTTGATAATGCTAGAACCGATTTTAGCTTTGATACCAAAAATGTCAAACCCATTAACATTTTGATATACGCAAAGTGATAAAGGCACAATTCCACAAGCATACAGAAATAACACAATATACTGATAAAAAGTTCTTATTTACATACAGGAGTATCCCCACAGAGTTCGAAAGAATATATACAATTTTGTTTAGAATATTAAAATAAAGGGAGAATTACACTTAGGTCCAAAGGAAGAAGGAAAATGAAGATATGGTCCCTTGAAATTGCAAAATGAAAAAAAGGTCCTATTAACAACTCCAAGAGTAGGTCACTGACAACTCCAAGAGTCTACATTGACAACTTCATAGGACCATTTCTTTATTTTACATCTTTCAGGGACCATTTCTTCATTTTCCTTCTTCCTTGGGACCTGAGTGTAATTCTCCTTAAAATAAACTAACTATAGCCAAATAGCTCAAACTCTCTTGGCCTAAACACCTCAGTTGCTAATATTTACTGTCTTGCCCGTAGAGCTGCTAGCTTCTACTGGAAATTATTACTTTTCAAAAATGTGAGATTCAAATGAATCTCAGTATAACCTACAACTAATCATATAAAATGTGAAAATTAAATATGTCATACTCCACATTATGCAACAAATTAACAATAAAATCAAGGCATGTATACATGAGTTAGAGGATCAATCCCCCACTATCCATAAAACCTCGGTAGGGATCTTACTCAACAACTAGGGAAGTATGCCTCCACACACAAATTGCCCTTCTCGGCAAAAACCACATTTATTAATTATATCACAGAAGATGACATATATAGACATATAAATATTGGCATAGTGTATGAAAGATAGAGTTACTACCTTAAACCCCTTTCTAGTTTGTAAAATGTTGCCTGAACTTCGTGCCGACGGCTCAGATTATCAATCTGGTCTTAAATTTACAAATGTACAATAATTAGGTTAATGCCCATTCATATACTACTTTAGGCTCTTCCAAAGTGTTTTTGTTGGTTATATTAGTCTAAAACTACAAAATTACCAAAATGCCCTTAAGGACCCGGTCTGACTGTACTTTTCCAGAAATTTTGACCTGGGCTATTCCTACATAGTTTTGCGTTCAGTTTTTGCAAAATCACTACTAAATGATAGTTTTGCCCTTGACAGCCCCAAGTTAGGTTTTTAGTGCTATTTTTGACATTTCACATTGTAGGGTTTTTCTCACAATGTCATCAACATCAACCTTACGCAATTTTCCCTCATGAACACAATAGAACCATCATATTAATGAAATTTACTCCTAAACACTTATTAAACCTTTTAAACATTTATTACACATGATTTAAGGAAATTTGGACAGCATAACCCCTTAGGGTTTCAATGTCTCAAAAGTACAAGTTCACCAAAGAGTCCACAAATCAAGCCCAGAATCACAACAACAACATCAATACACTAAAACATTTGAGATTTTTGAAGTTACCTCTTGATTCTTGGATTTTCTCTCTCCTTAACCTTGAAGATTTGCTTGCTACATATAATTTTTCATGGAGATTAAGAGCTTGGAAGAGGTAATACACAAATTAAGAAGCAAATTCACTTGAAACCATAAGTCTTACCTTAAATTTTTGCTCCTCAAGCTCTCTCTTGAACCCTAGGTTTCTCAAGCTCTTCTCTCTCTCTCTCTCTCTCTTTCTATTTGTGTTCTTGTCATGAAAATAAGAAGAGAAGGAGATAATGAAGCTTTAAAAAAAATGTCCCAACCTCTCTTTTACACTATAATTATTTAATGGATTTTTATGACACCTTTTTTTTAACCTTATTCCTTCAAACTTTTGTGTCATAAATTCGCTTGGATTTGAACCAATTCCCCCCCCCCTTTTCTTGCCCCATAAACACGGCAACTAGGGTCCTTCCTAAACCAAATAGGCTTCCTCCAATTATCCCAACAAATTGCACATAATATTTTATTGAAATTTCGCACATGCTCATATTTGAATAAATTATTGTTTATTCCTCTGACTTGAAATTATGACACTTGGCATATTTATTATCCAGGCAATATTTTCCCTCTCATTTTTCTTATTTATGTAAAATTCATAAGAAAATAGGGAAATAATAATTGCTCTAACTTTGACTTTTCAAACCTTAATTTATTTTGACCAAAAATGTTTCAATTATACTTATAACCCTTATTTTTCTTAATTAATTGAAATTAAATTCAATTAATTGAGAAAATAATTAATCTTGTGCTTTATTGGTAAAATTACAATTTTGCCCTTACATTCTTGGATTAAATTTGAGCTTATTCCTTTTCTTCCTCTACTTGGCCGAAATTCCCATTATTATTGGGTCAAATATTATGCTCTTTTATTCTTCCATTTTGGGCTTTAACAATGGGTTTTTGAAATACCAAAAAATTAATTTTGATAACTTGATTAAGCCCATTCTCATGAAAATGGAAGTTTATAAATTTCTTAAATTCCAAGTTCATGAATATTCACCATTTCATTTCATTTATTGTCATAAATAATTACAATGCATATTGGTGAATAAAATTGGGGTGTTATAGCTTAAGTGGGATTAACAACATGATCTAACTATCTTATAATATATCCTGCCAAAAGAATTTATCTTATAACATGGTCTTGTAAGGTTTCAAGTTGCATCTACTTTACACCTAGAATGGTATATATAATAAGTTGTTCAGAAACAAAGTGATCATAAAATAAGTTATTCACATGCTAAGGCATTGCATTTCCAATAGTTTATAGAAAAAATGAACATTCATGAAATTAAGTAGTAATCAATTAAACAAATACTTAAGGGAATACTCATAAAGAAAACAAGAAACTTTAGCTTTGTAAAGGCCAAGCAAACTTAAGGAATGGAAATTGTAAAGAATTCCAATTTCTACACTTTACATACCACACAATATAGATTTAAGAGACAAAGAACAAGACAATATATTTTCATCCACCACCCTTGAAAAAAGTGTAATTTGAGGCATATCAAATATTCCAATTAATAGACTAGATTAAATTAAATTCATAACAAGAGATCATACCAATGAATGCAATACATGCTAAAATATTGCATTACCAACAAGCAGAATTATAGCTCCCATGTAGTTTCTATAAATAAAAAACACTGACAGAATAAGAAATTATTAACAAATTAATTAGAGAGTAACTTAATCGCAAATGAGGGTTGGACTTATGAGTTATGACTGTTGTTTATATAAGAGTATAAGATACATAATAGTGCTTTATATATATAATATAAAGACCTACAAATGAGTTTGTTGCAACCCCAATTTCATATGGGATGGTATAGAGTATAGCGAGGGTTTTGAAATTGCAAAAGGAGGATTACAAAGTTAAAACAGTAATAATATTTGTAAGACCTTGGCTTACATACCATTTCTTATCGATATTAATTAGAGTAGTAATTGCACAATTCAGTGGGCACATAGGAATAGCAAAAATAAACTGATATTATTGAAACAATATTGCTTGATTATATTACAGGAGTTCCCCACAGGGGTGTACATAATAATCATAGACATTAAAACAATAAAAGGTTTTCAGATAACCAACATCTCCTCTTGTGCTTGTCTTGACCCTTTTGTTACCGATAATTACAATTCTACCTTTTGAGCCCCTATCTACTACTGAAAACTTTTTACATTAATGGAAAGGGTGAGATTCAAAGAATCCCAATAGTAACATGCAATCAGTCATATTAAATGTGAAAGATAAATATGGTGTACACCATGTAATGCAACATAACACAAGCAACATGGCATGTGCACATAGGCCAAGGCTACTCCCCCCTATCTGTAAACGTCTATAAATTTGCCTACTTGCACAATGCCTTATCTACAATACAGTGTTCATATTATAGAAGATGGCATACACAAAGCATATCAACTTAACATAGTTTATGAAAAATAGGGTTACTACCTGGAATTGACCGGTTCCAAAGCCTACGTAAATCTCTTTAAATGTTCCAGAAAACTGGCAGATTTTCAGTCAACTTTAGGAATTCATAATTAATTCTAGGAAATTCCAAATTGGCTGGTTCTAAAGCCTATGTAAAGCTCTTTAAATGTTCTTTTAAGGAAAAATTCTTAAAATTGACCATTGCGATCACACTTATCCCATAAATTTGCCAAACTCCCCTATTCCTAGATTGCATTCAAGAAACAGGGACCAAATTTGAAAAATCATATCTCTCAGACTAATGAAAAACATATCACAACAACATGGCCTCCAGGAATCAAATCAACCAGCACTTACTCCTTACTTCTAAAATTTCCACATTTAAACATAATCATCCAAAAACAAAAAATACATATATTCCTATAGAATTTTCCCTTCTAGATCCAATGGAACCAACAAAAATACAAAAATCTAGCTCTAAAAGGGCAAAAATGCCCCTGGATGAAATCTGGACAACTTAAGGGAACATGAGTTCTTTTAGTTTTAATCCATAAATCACCTTTTCACCTCTAATCCCATGTTTAACCTATTAAACACCTCTTACACATGATTAATCCAGATTTGGGTAGCACCTCCCCTTAGGTTTTATGCATCTCAATCATCAAAACAAAGCCAAAATAACAACAACACAACAACAACCACCAACAACAATCAAGAATCAACAAGAGGAACTAAGTTCTTGAGCTTTCCTCTTGCTTTCTCTTTCTAAGACATAAAACTGCCACCTCTCTCCTCCTTCTTGCCCTTGTTTTTGCTTGCTACACATGTATTTCAAGATGGCATAGAAATATGACAGAGTTATCTTAAATAAGAAGGCAAGAACAAGTAGGTTTCTACAACCAAACTCACCTTGTTGCCTCTTGAATCCTTTCTCTTCTCCTTATCTCTCTATTCTTTATGTGAGCTCTCTCTCACCCCTTGCTCATATGCTGGCCGAAATAATGGCCCAAGGGAAGGATAAAAAGCTCATAAAACTATCACTTCTTACTTTATGAAATAATATTGTTTAACGCTAACTCAACATGTGCATTATTTACTTGGCTATAATTAATCCCTCTTGAATTAATAAGGACCAAGTAAATTATTTTCCTTTCTTGCTCCGTACTTTAGCCTAAATTTGTCCCAATTAAAGGGAAAAATAGATGGCTTCTTGCTTTATTGGTCAAATAACCATTTTGTAGTTACATTTTTTCTTATTTACGTACTTTACTGAAAATCTGGCAGAATTTAATTGTATAGATGTCTAATTCGTATGGTTCCAAAGGCTATATAACCCTTATTAAGTCTATTTTTAGGAAAAACTATAGCCTTTAGCCAACTAGAAGCTCATAATTTCAAGAATTTCTATTTTTGGATGCTGTCATAGAAGCTTGCTAGTTTCACTGGGCTAACTTCAAAAATTCATAACTCTTTATGTACAGCTCCAAATGACTTATATAACCTATCAAATAAAAGCTTGATAAGTTTACTTTCAATATGGAAAATATCATAGGCATTGGACATCATTTAGCTATTTAAAATTATCACACAACTAGAATGCCATGCTTGAAAAATACACTAGCAGCAAATTCTCACTTTGCAATTTATGCTCCAAACATAATCATGTCGTGTGTGATCACTAAGTACACCATTTTGTCATTTCATGTGCTCTTTAATTCACCATTTTATTCCTTTTAATATAAGGAATTTTGGTGTATAAAATTTGGGATGTTACAATATTGATCTTTTTAAAATGGCATTTTTAAAAGAAAGCTGGTTGCAAAAGAAATTTGCAGATATTTAGTCTCCTGTTCTAAAACATACCATATAGATAGAACTAAAGTTTTAAACTATGAATTATAGCTCATAAAGAAAAATCACTAGCACAAATGACCACCATTCTTGGCTAAAGATTTAAATCAATATGATGATAGAACATATATATAAACTTACCATATTATAACTATAGAAGGGGCAACAAATTTCAAGACTTCCCCAATTCCTTTGAAAAGCTCAATGAAAATAATTTCAACAAGATATACAAAAATATTCTAATGAGCTAGAAGAAATTGATCAGTATTTATAACTAAAAATCTGCAAGCTAACATTTAGTTGTGTACTATATTACACTACAAAGGCAATTAGACAACAATGCCAGTGTTCTAGCTATTGGAGGGAAAATTAATTGTCATGTTCATAAAGCACTTTAAAAAGAGGAAATTCTTGTTAAAAAAAAAAGAAGATACATCCTCAAGTAACCTTTTACATATGAAGGATCCCTACAAGTGAAAACAAGGTAGAAGCGAATCTTAACCACATGTACACACAAGTGCAACTATCCAGCCAAACAACCAAAGCTACAAGCTTACAATAGAGATTAAATAAGGTTAAAATACCAGAAAAATGTCCCTCACCACAAGCACGATTTCTCTCACTAAGCCTCCAAACGATGATTCCACTGTTAAAAATGACAAACCACATGAATCAACTAGCTAAGCAAATTTTAGCTCGAACCAATGTTAAAAAGTGTGCAAACGTCAATTTGGCAAGACTACCTTATGAAGTTGCATTTTTTGCTTTCTCTCGTCTTTTCTCTCATATAGCTGTATAACTTGACCTAGGATACGACATGAGGAAAAAATCTAGAACTAGATGGAACCAAACACCTTAAGAAAAGTGGAAAAAGAAAAAGAAATAGAAAGTTGCCTTCTCTTCGTTGAAGTCTGTGGGAATGAAGAGCAACATAATTGCCAAGATTGCTCTATCAGATTTTCTCAAAAGGATTTGTGTGAGAGTGAAAGTGGCAATGGTTCCACAATATGAACTTTAATTCCAGTACTGGAAAGGGAGAAAAGGAGTTGAGAGGAGAGTGAGTTATCGGCGTCACATTAAGAGTAAGAGTTGAGAAGCCGCAAAAGCAAAGAATACAGAGATTTTTGGGTTGCAGCAAATTATTTTTTTATATAAAATAAAAGATATTAAGTTGTGGAGTTGGTAAATGTATTATTGTTACTTTTTAGATAGGTTATAAAAACACATGTTTAGAAAGTATATTTTAGATGGTTGTAAGCAGAACTAGTGTAAAGTTTTACATGTATTTACAAATATGCCACAGGTAACATTTTTTAAACCTTTCTCGCAATGAAAGGTCTAAATAAGGTAGTCTAAAATACCTTTTTTTCTACTACCGACAATTGTTTAAAATAACTATTATCTATATTTTTCCCATAATGGTTCATTAAAACTATTACGTATGGAATGTCAACTGTATGCGATTATGAAGTAGTATTGTCACGTTAAAAATATGAAAGGATCCTAAACCCAATAGCTTTGTCGCATATGGAAAAAAAGTCATAAATCATGTATCTATACTATATTCTTTATCGAGGATTGAAATTGATAACCTTATATATATGTATTAAAACAAAGTTGTGTGTTTGATTTTTATTATATATAACATAATGTCAAAAAAACTTTAGGACAATTCTTTACTATTGAGTAAAAGTTAGACTCTAGGGTGCTCCCTTAACCAAATTAAATTTAGATAGATGGGGTTTTGATATGGACCCACTAGGAACAAGTCTTAGAAAACCCAGAAACTACAGCTAGATTAGCAAATGCATATGCGGATAAGTAATAAAGAAAAGAAAAATAGTGATCTTGAAACTATGAACACTGTGAACACTTGTTTTTTCAAACCCCTAAACATTTTGATAATATACAAAGTGATACTGCAACAGTTTAGTGAGCATACAAAAATAGCATAACTATAATAATATTAAGTACTTAATTACATTACAGAAATTCTCATAGAGTTTGAAAAAATATATATGCAGATCTCAAAAGGAAAAATAAAACTGTAGATAACCAGCAGGACTTCATGTACTAGACTGGAACCCTCAGTGTTCGGTAACCACATCTTTGCCTCGAGAGCCGCTACCACTGGCTGAATAAATTTAGTGTATGGAAAGGGGTGAGATTCAGACGAATCTCAGTAGTAATATGCAATCAATCATATAAAATGCGATAAATAAATATGCAATGCACCATATAGTGTAATAGAAAATTCATACTGTTATGTGTATGTGCACCTATTCAGGGGAAAATGACTTTTTGGACCCCTACTTGTCTGTCACCTCAGCTAGGTCCCAGACCACAACTAGATGCTGTTCATACTATATGTATCATAGCTAGGTCCCCACTGGGCCGAACAGTAATTGTGCTTTTCCCACCGGACAGTATTTGTGCTTTTCTCACACCACAGCTAGATATTGTGCCCCAGGCACTATGTCTATCTTAGAATATGGCATACATATAACATACAAACAATCACATAGTTTATGGGAGATAGAGTTACTACCTGAAAATCCCTTTTTGCTGTCTACTAACCCATATTACAGCTCGGTCAACTGACAAGTCCTAAAATTCCAAGTTTACAAGAAATGAGTTATTACTCATTCATGTCTTATTCTAAACTCATATAGTTGGTTGTCTTTGTTTAAAACTACAAAATGACCAAAACACCCCTAGGGACTCGGCCTAATTTCCTTTATACCCGATCTAACTGCACTTTTTCAAAAATTATGACCCATGCTATTCCTACACAATTTCGTGTGTGGAATCCAGTTTTGAGCTCAGATTTAGTAAATTCATGCTCAAATGATGAAAATCCCTATGTTAGGGTTTTAAGGGTAAAATTGTCCTTTCACACCCTAAGGCCCGTATACTTCATATTTTACATTTTCCGTACACAATTTTCTATTCTAAACATAATGGAACCAACAAATTAACCAAATTATAGCCCAAACACTACCAAATAGCCCCAGCCGAAAATCAAAATAAATTGGGAAAAATTGGATTTTATTGATTTTATTCAACTAAGCACCTTCTTTTTAACTTAAATAACTTCTTGAACACCTTAATTTCATTTCCTACATGATTAATCAAAATTTAGGCAACACCTCCCCTTAGAGTTTGTGCATCCCAAATAAAAAAATCAACCACAACAACACTAACCACCAACAACATGCATGAATCATCAAGAAAATCAAGGTTTTTATTATTACCTCTTGTTTCTCTTTTTAAGCTCTCAAAATAGTCCCTCTCCTCCTTATTTTCCTTGAGTTTATACTTGTGACATGTGTTTTTCAAGAAGACATATAAATTAGGAGGTGTTTCCCATGAACTAGAAGGCTTAATCACAAGAATTTCACAACCAACTCACCTTATCTGCTTCTTGAACCACTTGCTCTCTTTTCTCTTCTTGTATTTTTGTAATCTCTCTCTCTATTTGCTTATGTTGGCAGAAAATGAGGCCTTTAGAAGGGATAATTATCTTTTTAAAATATCCCAATTCCACCTTCTTAAGTAATATTATTTTAATGTTAATTAATTAGCATTTGAAAATTGACTTTTGCTTCTTGCTTTTTACGTGACCCATAATGCTTTCTCTTTGCTCTCTTCAACTTGACTGAAATATGACCATTGAAAGAACTAAAAGGGCTTCTTGAATTGTCATTATCCACCTCCTTGAAAAATACTACTTAATGCAAATTAACATGTTTACTTTTTTGACTTTTCTACTCATTTTTTTACTTGGCAACAATTGCTCCATCCTTTTGTTAGATCTCTCATGTTTTGATGATAACAAAGGATGGTATGAAAAAGATTTGATAAACAAATAAGTTTGAACAAAGTAATAACAGGGCAAATCATCACTTGAAGTAAGCATTGGAGTAATAAAGAAAGGCCAAGAGAAAAAGTTGAGAAACTTCATCATTGGCAAGTTTTCTAAAGGGTTACTCGAGTAAGTACTCGAGTAATGGACAAAAACTTGAAGTAAATAAAGTCAACCTTCAAGTAACCTGCCAACGTTACTCGAGTAAGCACTCGAGTAATAAGGTAAATGACTTTTACTTGCTCTCGGCCTCCCAACGTTACTCGAGTAGCTACTCGAGTAACCTGGTAAATCACTTGGAGTTGCTCTTAGCCTACCAACGTTACTCGAGTGAGTACTCGAGTAACCATGTAAAAGACTTCCAGTTACTCTCGGCCTGCCAACGATACTCGAGTATGTCCTCGAGTCCCCTGCTTCAAGAAATATGTTGCTCTCGGCATTTTTTATCCTGCCAATGTTACTCGAGGAGCTACTCGAGTAACTCACAGTGGTAAGCAAAACCTGAAGGTAATACTTGAATAACATGATATGCTTTTATCACACTTCACTTTAAGTCATTACCTGAGTATGCAGAAGAAAACTTCAAGTCACTACACGAGTAAGCTATGCAGAAAATTTATGTTTACTCGAGTAAGTACTCGAGTAACAAGGTAATCAAACTTGAAGTGCTCTCGGCCTTGAAATCCTACCAACATTACTGGAGTGAAGCATCGAGTAACCTAAAGTTTATTTGAGAGTTTACTTGAGTTGCTACTCGAGTAACCTATGAAGAAAAGTGTGCCATACCCGAGTAAGTACCCGAGTAAACAGGTATTTCCAAAGGTTTGAAATTTTGTTTACTCCATGCACTACTCGAGTAATGTAATGTTCCTTTATTAACATGCAGTTTATCATTACTTTCATGATGATACTCGAGTAAGTACTCGAGTAAACTTAATGAATACTCGAGTAACTACTCGAGTATGCAAGTTCAGAATTTGAGAAATCATTCCAACGTTCATTAATTTATTTCATATGTGATTAACCTTTCATTGTGTTAGTATTCTTAGCAGATCCACAGATAAACGATGAAGAGATCTTACCAAATAAGGAAAGTCAAATGCAATGTTCAAACACTACCTACCGCCACCTACCATAAACAGATATTTTTCAAATACTGGAAAAGTTAACAGTGGCTGCGCACACTTTAACGGACAAGAAGAAAATGTTCCAACAGTCACTACCAACACATCTATATATATGGGAACATCCAAACAGAGAACAACAATAAGAACACACACACGAATGTATCATCAAGTTCACTACTCTGTTTTACACATATTTGTAATTCTATACTTCAGTTATTCTTATTCACTCTGTAAGAGAGATATTTCATTCAAACACAATATTTGTTATTGAGGTAACTTAAGGTTGTGGAACCTTGAATTGGGATTGGATTACAACTTGTAAGGGGGAGCCAGTGTCCAGGCGAAGGAACTTGCTTGTACTGAGGTGCCAAGAACCCACTGAATCTTGGAAGTTATAGTAAAACTCTCAGAGAAGCTCTGAGGACTGGACGTAGGTCAAAATGGTTGTGGCCGAACCAGTATAACTCCCGGTCTACACTTCGGTGATATTTCTCCTTACTCTTTACTGCATTATATTCTCCATCAAGATTTATATTTGCAACAAAATTTTAGTATCACCCAATTCACCCCCCTCTTGGGTGAAACGCTTGCTCTAACATTTGGTATCAGAGCGTAGGTCTTCTTGTTAAGGTATAACAACCTAAGAAGGATCCAATGGCAAGCATGGGTGAAGGAATTCTTCCTGACGGAGCATCCATCACTAGACCTCCAGATTTTAGTGGAGAATACTTTTCTTTCTAGAAAACAAAGTTCAGAGTATTCGTGATGGCTACTGAATATGTGTTATGGGATGTGATTGAGAGTGGAAACTATCAACCTACAAAGACTGTAGATTCTCAGAAAATTCCCAAGACGCCAGCGGAATATGATGAGAATGACAAGAAACTTATCACTCTCAATAGCAAGGCAATTCTGATGTTACAAAGTGCTTTGAGTCAAAGTGAATACTTTAAAATTTGCACACTTCCAACAGCAAATGAAATGTGGGAAGCTCTGGAAATTGCTCATGAAGGAACTTCAGGAATAAAGGAGAATCAGATCAACACCTTGGTCACTGAATTCGATCTATTTCAAATGAAATCAGGTGAATCAATATCTGAATTTGAACTTAGATATACTCATCTTGTTAATCAACTTGTAGCACTTGGGAAAGTTTGTGATCAACATACCCAAGTACGAAAGATATTGAATATTCTTTCTAAAGAGTGGGAGGCCAAAGTCACTGCGATAGAAGAAGTAAAAGGAGAATTAATGAGATCAGTTACTTCTCTATTTGGAAGTCTTTCTGAATATGAAAGTAAACTAAAGTTCAAACGGGAACTAGATGACATCGGTGACAAGAAGAAGAGAGGCCTAGCACTAAAAGCTAAAGAAGAAAATCAGGATGAGGATGAGGAGTTTGACGATGATGAAATGGGCCTAATCATAAAACGATTCATAAAGTTTTACAAGAAAGGTCAAGGATTTAAACACTTTCGAAAGGAGGAGCTAGTAGCAAAGATTATATCATCTGCTACGAATGTGGAAAACTAGGACATATCAAATCAAAATGTCCAGAGCTGAACCAAAAGAGCAAAGAAAAGAGAAAAGGAAAATTCTTCAACAAAAAGAAGGCCTTTGTATCTGCTATATGGGGTGATAGTTCCTCTGACGAAGAAAGTCATGAAGAAGAAGTAGCCAATATATGTCTTGTTGCTCAAGAAGAAACAGAAGAAAAGGAAAATGATTCTGATCCTACCTATGATGAATTACTTTCTGAATATAATGCTTTACATTCTGAATTCATCAAAGTAGTTAAAGAATTAATTGTTTTCAAAAAGAAAAACAAAGTTCTTGAAATTGAACTTAAAGAAAGTTCAGAAAAGAATTGTGAAAATTGTTCTTCCTTGAAAAAGAAAAACACTGATCTCACAAAAACTCTTGAGAAATTTACTAAAGGAAGTGAGATGCTAAGTGTGATTTTAAAAGATCAACAAGTTGTAAATGACCGATCTGGTATTGGATATGATCCAAAATCATATAGAAGGAAAGGTAGAAAGAAAGCAGGAGGTAAGTCATATTTGAATTATTTCCAGCATTCTGTGCATACATCAAATCCTTTTGCATTTTGCAATTACTGTAATAGAAAAGGTCATTATACCTCTTCATGCATTCATAAGAAGAAAGGAAACATAGGAACCTACAAATAGGTACCTAAAGGCTCATATGTTCAGAAAATCATTTGTACTAACCCAAAAGGACCCGAAAAGATGTGGGTACCTAAGCCTTAGTCATTTGATTGTAGATATGTCTTAAAGCATCCAAAAACAACAAGTGGTACATAGACAGTGGATGCTCAAGTCATATGACCGGAGATTTCGAAAGTTTTACCACATTGCAACCTAAGGAAGGTGGAAAGGTAAAATTTGGAGGAAATCAATCCGAAAAGATAGCAAGAATTGGTGAAATAAAAAATGACAAAGGAATATAAGTCAAAGATGTATATTACGTTGAAGGCTTGTGTCATAATTTCCTGAGCGTAAGTCAAAGTGTAGATAATGACAACTGGATAATATTTGATTCAGAAGAATGTCTGATTGTCAACAAGAAAGACTTACTACTTGATAAGAAGAACATCAAGGCTAAGCTCAGAGCAAAAAGGGAAGGTAATTGCTATACTTTAGATATTAGTAGAAATGAATCTGAAAACTGTTTTCTGAGTAATGCCGATGAAAGTTGGCTATGGCATAAGAGATTGGCTCATGTCAACATGCATCAACTAGGCAAACTACTCAAAAAGGATTTAGTTCTTGGATTACCCAAAGTAAATTTCAAAAACAATTTGATTTGTGACGCATGTCAAAAGGGTAAACAAACTAAATCATCTTTTAAATTGAAAAATGAGATTTCAACAAATAGACCACTACAATTATTGCATATGGATCTAGTTGGCCCAGTAAGTGTAAAGAGTCTTGGTGGCAACTTATATTCGTTGGTCATTGTTGATGATTTTTCCAGATTTACATGGGTTATTTTTCTATCATCAAAAGACGAAACCTTTGAAGAATTTATTGTTTTTGCCAAGAAAGTGCAAAATGAGAAAGGTATGTCCATTGCAAGTATTAGGACCGATCATGGCGGAGAATTTGAAAATCAAGCCTTTGAAGAATATTGTGATACTAATGGCATTTATCACATTTTCTCTGCTCCAAGAACTCCTCAACAAAATGGAGTCGTGGAACCCAAGAATAGAGTGCTCACTGAAATGGCTAGAGCAATGTTAAATGAAAACAACGTGTCTCAAGTTTTCTAGGCTGATGCTTTACTGCTTTATATTCACCATCAAGATTTATATTTGCAACGAAATTTTAGTATCACCCAATTCACCCCCCCTCTTGGGTGAAACTCTTGCTCTAATACCTTTGGCATATTTATCCATTAAGATTTATTTCCTTCTTGCTCCCTCTTTTTGGCCATCTAACATCATAAGGAAAGGGAAAATATTGACTTTTAATTTTTATTTAGCCATATGACTATTTTCACTTACATTTTGTATTAAGTGGTGTCTTCTTCTTCTTTTCTTTGTTTGGCTTGAAATTGGGCATAATAATTGGGCCCAAAAATTGTGCTCCTTCCTTCTTTATTTTGGGCTTCAAGAATAGGTTTTTTGTCAGACAAAAATTGGGCTTTTCATGTCTTATATTGGCCAAAATTGGTGTGGCCTCTTCTTATATAATTTTTTCATTCCAAGTGGACTAAAATTCACCATTTTATTCCATTAAATGTCACAAATATACAAGGGATACTGATGAATAAAAAGATGGATGTTATGGCTCTCCTCCCCTTAATAAAATTTCATCCCCAAAATTTGCTACATGTATATATTCATGAATTCTGGATAATGCTTCTACATATCTTCAGCTGTTTTCTAGGTAGCTTCTCTAGGAGATAGCCCCTTCCATACTACTTTTATGAATGGCATACTCTTGTACCTGAGTTGTTTTTAAAAGAGGCAAGCTTCACCTAAGTAGGGGTGAATCGGGTAATGTGATAGATTTTTCACGCGTTATGGTGTTATGAAGATAAATGAAGGGAGAGTATAGATAAAAGAATTTTCATACACAGAGTTATACTAGTTCGGCCTAACCCCAGTCCTCAGAGATCAACACCTCCAAAATTTTCACTAATATTCCAAGATTCAATGGGTTCTCAAAATGCAGTAAGACAACTATCCTCACAAGGACTATGAGCAAAAATATTCTAACACCTAGATTTTTCTCTCCCCCTTACAACAAGTATTACGAGCAGAGCAATCTAAAGACCTTTTTCTCCTACTTACCTATGCATGTCTTATGAGCAGCAACGTTCTCTCCTGCTTACACCCTTGCAATTCTTACGAGCAGCAACATTCTCTACTACTTGCATCTTGTAAGTCTTACAAGCATAAAGTCTTACTAGGAATCCTTTCTTCAACTTCCTATAAGGAATTCTACCCTCTCAAGGTTCCTTAACTTGAAATCAAAAATATAATTGAAATGTTTTAGAAAACTCTCTCACAATGTGGATATGATAATTACTGAAGTATAAAATGAATACAGAGATGAATATAAAAGTAGAGACTCTTGTAAGTTTTTCGATATATGCTTATGTTCTATATTTTCGTCTGTCTCCAATGCTTTATATTTATAGCAGGTCAGAAATAATCGATGTGCAACGTGCCATTTAGGAGCGGGATGTTCTGTTATGAAACTGAACATCATGTTATGGAGAGGGATATAAGTGTTTGTGTTTTCAGACATTCATTCATTTTCCTGTTTAACACTTAAAATATATGTTAGATAACATTTAGGTATAATAACAAGTTAAAACAAAATAAATAAATATTATTTAACCATATTCGTATTGTTCACTATGACTCTATTTTCTATTATGCTTGTGAGCCAGATGAACTCAAGTTCTTCCTTCACACTCGAGTATACATAGAGTTCACACTTGAGTATTACCTTTCACTCTCGAGTTCTCTTTAAAAGTTGCATGCCTATATAGAGTAAACTTGTTCTCACTTTCAGGTCTTGGGGCCCATACTCAAGTTCTTGAAACTTGAATGCACTTGTCTATTATCACATTTTTAGGTTGTCTCTGTCAAGCACTTGCAAGAGTGTTCATTCCACACTTAAGTGTACAATCATGAACTTGAGTGCTCAAGTTGTTCAGCACCTCTTCACTTGGTTCCTATACAAAGAATTAAGATTGCATTGGAAGTACAGGTCATCACTCAAGTGTCTTATCCCTCACTCGACTATGCCATCACATGTCAATTTGATAAGTTTTTTTGATTCTGCATCAGTATTCATATCTGTAATGGTTTACTTGAAAGTGTTGCTGTGGGACTCGAGTATTAGTTCCTCACTCGACTGCATATACAAACACTCGAGTGCACTTCATGGTTTCAGGATCTTGTTTCCTCTTGGTACTTGCAGAGCTTCACTTTCAGGACTCGAGTGCATTTCTTTCTAACACTTGAGTGTTTACCCAGAACTCGAGTGCGTCATGTAGTTTTTGATTCTGCTTGACTCTCTATGAAACACTTACATGAGAACACTTCCTGGACTTGAATGTACATGTTATCAGAACTCGAGTGTTGTTGTAAAACTCGAGTGCACCAATTTTTTTATGTTTTTGCCTTAACTCTCTGTGAAATACTTCCATTGGTGCACTTGTTGGACTCGAGTGCTATAGCCCACAAGACTCGAGTGTATCATAGGAACTCGAGTGAATTAGTATAATTTCAATTTTGGACCAGCTTCTGTCTAACACTTGTAAAAGTATGAGGCCATACTCGAGTGTTCATGCTTCCAAAGCTCAAGTGCATTCTCCAAACTCGAGTGCATCAAACAGTTTACACAACAACTTTCTATAAACTTGTAAAATAAATTTGATAATCAAATGGGCTTAAGTTTACATCTTTAAAACATGAATTCTTTTACAAAAAAATGTATTAATACTTTGAATCATCAAAACATAGATTCTAGCAGTTTCTCCTTCCGATCAATAACTCAGTAAGTTGTGACCTCGTATGTAAGATCATCTTGCATGTCTACCTCCACATATTCAAGTACATGCTCTGGGTCAGGTTGATACTTCTTTCACTGTGATGTTAGAATCAGCAGGCACAACAGAAGAATTTTAAAAATTTTACCGATCCTAATTGAGGATCTATCAACGATGTTTAAATCGGGTTAGAAAGAACTCGTACCTTTTTCAACTTAAGGTTTTCACGGTCTCTAGGAGCCCACACATTAGGTCTGCTCGCTCTACCAGTATCCACACGAATGCTCTCCAACCGAGACTGTATGCTAGCACCTCAAATGTTTAGGGTTTTCCTTACGGCTATGAATTCTCATGCGCGTATGAGTATATCTGCTCTATCAAGTTTATAACCTATGATGGCTATGTTCAAATTTCAAAATTAATCATCATTAATTTTGAAATTAATCAACAATTAATTATCTTGATGAGCCAATTAAATAAATTCAGTTTAAATTAAATCTGTTCAACAGTTTTAATTTAACTTATTTATTTAATCTAAATAAAGAGCCATTAGATTTAATTTATCTTCATAAATTAAATATGAGATACTATATCTATATTATGTTAGTTATTAAATTTAATATATCTTAATAAATTAAATTTAAAACTAACACAATATAATAATATCATATAATATATATACATATACATATAATATATAAGATATGTATTTCAAAAATATATATCTATATAATATTATTAACGAATTTTATATTATATATATATATATAATTCGTCCACCCTAAATTAAACATTATCTCGTGTTGGACCAATCTTGTGTGCGACCCTGTAGGCCCATATGAAGTGGGCAGTGGGCCAATAGCTATACTAACCCAAAAGTCGCAAGCGGCCTCTAGCAAGACATTACGACTACCCAAATCATATGAGGATCGTTATCACAATGCAACCTGTCATACAACCATGTCACGTCCCTTTTGTCACACGATATATCGATCAGGGATAAGGCATGGATAATGTCATCCTCTTGTTCCTGACCATTACTTTCTCGATTCCTGAGTAGCCTGACAATAGAAATGGAAACTCCTTTCCATTACAGTATGGCCATACATTTCTCAGACTCACTCATCGAAGGGCTCATTAATATCTCTCTACTAATATGAGGAACAAATTCCATCTTGATCATTCATATTCCTCTGTATGAAAAAACACCAAGCCCAATCATAGCCTTTATCATCACTCAGTCAAAAGTAAATTTTGACTAGTTCAAAGCTTAGCAACTCTCATGTAGGAATTCATGATGACCTTAGGTCTAAGGGCATTGTGACGTAGTTATACATGAGAAAAGTTTATGACTTGATCCATGTAGCTTTCTCATAGTGGGTCGGTCCAGCACCTTGTACTCTTACAAGTGCCTAAGACTTTGATTCGTATCTCCATATCTTATGAAAGTCATACTGGTCTTGTTTCATCTCTGCTCCCGCATAGATGACCGACCAGGGACATTTTAGGACAATCTTCATGAATTATCCAAGGATACAATTATCACAATTAACATGCAAATAATATGATAACTGAATGGAGAAATTTCATTAAAATAATAATGTTCAAAGTACAATGATTGGCTCATAGGGCACAATTTCCAACATGTGAGATGTGGAAGACATCATGTAATCTGCTCAAACTTGTAGGTAAAGCTATCCTATCACTCCTGGCCCAATCTTTGATGGGATTTCAACTAGACCAATATACCTAGTATTAGTTTCTATAATTTGTTTTGATGATAACAAATCTTGCTTGACATATCTTTGCATATGTTATTAATTAACATGGTTAATAAATGAGCATTGTGATATTAAACCAAGTGAGAATAGGATATGGAAACCAGATCACTCGAGTGATATACTGCATCACTTAAGTGAATGCTAAGAATTGGTATATCACTTCTAGTAAAGTTCCAATGCACTCGAGTGATATGTTAAAAGTTGATAGATCACTTATAGTGAAATCTTAGAACACTCGAGTGAATATCAGAATCACCTAAAGTGTTTTCCAAAATATCATATCACTTCTAGTGAAATATCAGCACATTTGAGGGATCATCAAAATAACTTAAAGTGATTGTCAAAATAACATATCACTTCAAGTGAATGCTCATTGGACTCAAATGATCATCAAAATCACTTGAAGTAATATCACTTCCAGTAAATATCATAATCACTTGAAGTGATTGCCAAAATTGATAGATTACTTCTAGTGAATTCTCAACACACTCAAATGATGTAGAAAGTTAACATGTCACTTTCAATGAAGTTTAAATTAGTCTTGACAAATTAAATATAGTAGTAACCTTCTCTTTTAAGTGTGTTGCAGGAGATAAGTAACGGATCAAAATTTAAAGTTTTCATCAATAATGGATCATTTACAACAATAAATAACGATGGAAAGGTTTGTCAACGCCATGATCATTATGCAATGGGAAAACTTTTGAAATGCTCTCTACGGCTCCCTAATGCAAAAGCATTCAAGGGAAAAAGTAATAATGAACATCAACATGTAATCAACTTGTGAAAAATACTTTCTTGCTCCGTTCTTCATTCTTTCTTTACTCTGTACTTTATTGATTATTCATTTTCTCTATGAGAGAGATTTTTATAACAAACTCAACATTTGTTATTGAGACAATTTAAGGTTGTGGAACCTTATGTTAGGGATTGGTTTACAATATGTAAGGGAGAACGAGTGTTTAGGAGTGGAACTTGCTTTGTACTCCAGAAATAGCCAAAGCCATACTGAATGAAAAGAATGTATGACAAGTTTTTTGGACCGATGTAATTAGCACAACATGCTACATTTCAAACAGAGCCTACATTAGAACAAAACTTAGCAAGACACTGTACAAACTATACAAAGGAAGGAAGCCTAACCTTACTCATATGGACATCTTCAGTTGTAAGTGTTCCATTCATAATAATGATAAAGACAACCTAGGAAAGTTTGATTCTAAAATTGATGAAGGATTCTAACCAAAACAAAGGATATAGAGTTTTCAATAAAAAAACATGTGAAGTTGAAGAAGCAATTCTTGTTTTATTTGATGAATTTGAATCGTTTGAAAAAATTATTGATGATGAGCAGTAAATAGTATTAAATCAAGAAAATGGGTAACTTAATTCTAAATCTTACAGTCCTGAGAATGACCACATTGATAAAGAAGAAGAACCACATAAACTAGGACAACCTAGAGCTTGGAAGTATAACAAAAGTCATCCTCTAGATCAAGTAAAAGAGGGAGTCAAGACTATGAACAAAATCTTAAATGAAGTTATTTTCTATGCATTCATTTATGAGATTAAACCTTCTAACATTTACGAAGCTCTATCAGACAATGATTGGGTAATAGCAATGCAAGAAGAACTCAATCAATTTGAAAGAATCAAGTTTGGGATTTAGTACCCCAGCTTAAGGATCATCCGATTATTAGTACAAAATGGGTATTCAAGAATAAACTTGATAAATCCATAATCATTGTTAGAAACAAGGTTAGATTGGTGGCCAAAAAGAAGGTATTGATTATGAGAAAACGTATGCTCTAGTGGCTAGATTGGAAGCTATATGAGTATTCATGACCTTTGTGTGTATCAAGGGATTCAAAATATATCAAATTGATGTGAAAAGTGCATTTTTTAAATGGTTATATTATAGAGGAAGTATACATAGAACAACCTTCAGGATTCAAGGATGTAACCAAGCCTGATCATGTTTTCAAACTAAAGAAATCTTTCTATGAATTAAAACAAGCCCCTAGAGTATGGTATGAAAGGCTTAGTTTCTTATCGATCAAGGTTTTGTATGAGGAAGAGTTGATACAACACTATTTATAAAATGAAAATGGAATGATATCTTAATAGTTCAAATATATGTTGATGATATCAACTTTATTGCTACTAATGAAATTCTTTAGAAGGAATTTTTTGAGATTATGTAGGGGGAGTTTGAGATGTCAATCATGAGAAAAATGAATTTCTTTCTTGGTTCACAAATCAAGAAAAGGAAGAATGGAATCTTCATATCTCAAATAAAATACCTAAAGGAACTATTAAAGAAATATGAGATGGATCAAGTGAATGGTGTAGACATACCTATGAGTACAACTACATTGCTTGATGCAAATGTGAAAGGAAAGGATATAACATCACAAAATATAGAGGAGTGATTGGTTCATTACTCTATCTTATAGCAAGTAGACTTGATTTTCAATTTAGTGTTAGTATGTGTGCAAGATATCAATTGGCACCAAATGAATCACATGCTAAAACCATCAAATTATTCTTTAGATATCTTACTAACACAACAGAATTAGGTATCTAGTATCCTAAAAGAGGAAATGAATACCTAGTTATGCTTGACTCAGATCATGTAGGTTACAAGACTAACAAAAAAAGTACCAATGGGCAATGCCAATATCTTGGAGGTTCACTTGTGTCATGGTTTAGCAAGAAACAAAACACAGTGTCTCTTCAATAATGGAAGTTAAGTATGTTGCAGTGTCAAGTTTTGTGCACAAGTATTGTGGCTGAAGCAACAATTACTAGACCTTGATATATATTTGAAAGAGATACCTCTCTATTTTGATAACACTAGCGTGATAAGCCTGGCAAAGAATCTAGTTCAACACTCTAGAACCAAGCACATCGATTTTAGACATTACTTCATCAGGGATCATGTTTAAAAGAAGGATGTCAAAGTAATATTTATACCAACTCATCTTTAAACGATAGATATCTTCACAAAACCCCTCGCGAAAGATCAATTTCTATTCATAAGAAGAGAATTGGGAATGGTAAATCCCAATAAATTGTAAGAAAATTTATGAAGTTAAATTAATTTTCAATATGTTTTGATGATTTGTTAACTAACTTAAATATCGAAGTTTTTAGAAATTTGTTTTGTAGGATGCTCTATTTCTTTGATGAAAAATAGAGGTAAAGGAAAACGGAATCACTTGGAAGATTTACTAAAGTATTCAGGAAGTACAAGTAAAACACTCGAGTGATAATTAACATCTACTAGAGTGTTCAACATAAAGTTAAGAATCACTGGAAGTTACTCAAGTGAAAGATGGAATCTCTGGAAAGATAGTAATTCTACAGGAGAAACTCGAGTAAGGTAAGTATTTCTAGTCTTAACTAGAGTGATTTTTAATATCATTCAAGTAAGAGTGATGTTCTGAAGCATCATTGGAGTGAAATGATGTTATTACTAGAGTAAATTAGCTTTAGAAGGATGTTACTCGCGTGATTTTATGAGTTCACTGGAGTGATAACCAAAATCACTTGAATGAACATAAAATTCACTTGAGCGAATACCATTTCTGAGTTTATATCAGTTATCCACCCATGACTTTTCACCTCCATTTCAAAATCATCATCATCTTACTTGCTTCCATCTCTATAACCTTGTTTCTCTAGAGCCCTAATCCTCACCAAAATGACCTATTAATTTCTTACAAATCTTTAATTATCCTCTCTAAATTCTTAGTTCTATCCAATTTTCTTAATTTGAGAAAGTTTTAAACCTTAATCCTTTTCTCAGCAACATAAATAGAAAAACTTTTGTTAGAACCCTAAAATCATCCTCATTTTCGTCAATGGCTAGAACTAAAGGACCTAATGCTGCTCGAAACTCCCCTCCTCCCTTACCACCTTCCAAAAGATCAAAGAAAGCCAATTAATCTAAGTTAAGCCAAAAGTCAGAGAAGATACACCACCGACAGATGCTCCAAAACCCAAAAGAATAGTCATTTAGGAGCCTACTGAAGCAAGATCACAATCCAAGACTTTGGCCATACTGAAAGGAAAGGGAAAAGGGAAACTCTATAGGGAAGCTTACATTTAGGAATCAACTTTGAAAACTAAGTTGACAAGGTCTCAGCATATTCTTATAGAATCCTTTGTTCCAACGAACTCTTGTTACAGTACAGGTCTCAACAAGCCACTAGAAGTGAAACTCCAACTCCCTCAGCATCTCAACCATCTTTGTCTCAACCCAGTGTACCTAAACTCCTCACCCCTCCTCTTGGTTTCCATGCTTCTGAACTCAAGGTATATAATGCTATTATCTATGATTCAAAATTTGCTAATAGGCAATTTTGCCTAGTAAGTTATGTGGATCTTGCTGTGCTTAACAAGGAATTTCATTTGGATTTATATCCGTTCTTCGAACAATATGAGTCTTGGCTTAAACTAAGGATTACTTACAATCCAATTATAGTCAAACATTTCTATTGCAACATGAAGTTAGCATATGTGTATGATAGCCAGGGAAGAGTGATAGAAGAAAGGATTGAGACAAATGTTAGGGATCAGAAGATTCTACTTTTAGCAGATCTAATTAATAGATAGCTAGGCTTAAAAGATGTTATTCATAGCTCTCCTAAAGTATTTCATATTCATAGCTCATAGACATCTTTAGATCTAGACAGCCTAGTAAGCCTTTACCACATACCCCTGTTCACACATATTACTGGAAGGATTTGTAGATGATGTCATCTATTCTGACAAAAGGAAAGACGAATGTGGGCGATCTAATCTTTCAGGAGAAAAAAGGATTTAGAATTCACTCCACTAAGACCACCACCATTCCTTATGCTTTATTGTCTCATTCATTCTTTCAATGCACAACTTCTGGCACTTGATCCTTAGAGGTGAGATAATTCAAATTTCCAAGTTTGGGAAAATTCATTTAACTTGGATGAGAATCACAGTACCACTTGGAGCTTCTAAAACTCAGAGTATCCAATCCTCACCTCAAGGGCATAGTAAAGGCAAACAACAGAAGGAAGTTAAGAGCAAGAAAGCAGAGCCTTCTCCTCTTCTAAGGTGGATAAAGCTCAATCCTCTAGAGCCACTTCTTTGGGACTCTCTTTCATTAGGACTACTTTTAAGACATATGTAGAGGATGCACTTCAAAGTGCTATACAAGAACTGAAGAAATCCAATACTTATTTGGCTGAGAAAATAGATTATCAAATCAGGATTTTGGTTGAAGGAGTGAAATATAATTTCAAGCAGCTCTTTGATTTAAATAATGCTCAGGCAAATCGGATATAAAGAATGAAGGAGATGTGGAGGACACACCTTGGTATTCCTTTTCTTGAGCCTTCCTCTACCACTACATCTGTTCCTCTTACTTCCACCTCTATTCCTTTTACCTCAACTCAGACTGCACCTACCACTTTCCCTAATATCATAGCCATTCCATTTGTTTCTACCATTGATACCACCATACCCTTATCTTTTACCACACCTATATCTGCCACCATTCCACCTGATGATCTTCTTAAGGAAAACCCTATTCTTCAGTTTCCTTCTTATACATTACCTTTATAATCTCACCATATAGACTTTAGCACTCACACTAAGGAGATTGAGATTCTAGACTCTATCACTACTGAGGTTTTAAGAGCTAATCTTTGACCTACCACTGTGCTTGTACCCATTTTACCTTCCTCTCCTACTTTTACTCCATATTCCCCCACACATTCATCTTCACTAGATCATACTTCTATTCCTATTTACCCTTTAACTGCCATTGTTCTTTATACACCACCTATTCCCTCTTCAAATATTCCTTTTCCTACCACTATCCTAGATGATGGCAAAAAGGGAGAGAAGATTTTTGGATGATAACTTTGATATAACATATGAGATAGCTAGTTCTGATTGATTTTGATTTGGCTTGTATCTGTTATAGCTATCTGATTGATTCTTGTAACTATTATGTTTTGCACTTTGTTAGGACTTTAACTATGGAATTATGTTTTATGTACTAATCTCTCTTAAAACTTATGATATATCAAACTGAATTTTATTAATCCATATTTTATTGATATACTGGGTCAAAGATTTGAATAAAATTCTTCATCCATGATAAATCATCTTATAAAATTTTCAATCTCAAATTCACAAGTTTTGTCATCATAAAAAAGGGGGAGAATGTTAGTCTCTATAATATGTTTTGATGATAACAAATCTTGTTAGAAAGATCTTTGCATATGTTATTAATTAACAAGGTTAATAAATGTGCATTGTGATGTTAAACCAAGTGAGAATGTGATCTACAAAATAGATCACTCGATTGAATGTTAAGAATTGGCATATCACTACCAGTGAAGTTCCAATTCGATTGAGTGATATGTTAAAAGTTGACTATAACTTCTAGTGAAATCTTAGAACACTCAAGTGAACATCAGAATCACTTGAAGTGATTACCAAAATATCATATCACTTCCAGTGAAATCTCAGTGTACTCAAGTGAATGCTTATTGGACTCGAATGATAATCAGAATCACCTGAAGCGATTGTCAAAATAATAGATTAGCTACAGTGAATTCTTAACACACATAAATGATGTAGAAAGTTAACATATCACTTTCAGTAAAGTTTAAAATTAGTCTTGATAGATTAATTACAGTATTAATCTTCTCTTCTGAGTGTATCATAGGAGATAAGCAATGGATCAAAATTCAAAGTCTTCATCAATAATTGATCATTTGCAATAGTAAATAATGATGGAAAGATTTGTCAATACAATGATCATTATGCAACGGGCAAACGTTTGAAATGCTCTTAATGGCTCTTAAATACCTTCTATATAATACCGAAGCATTCAAGTGAGAAAGTAATAACGAACAATAACATATAATCAACTTACAAAAAATATTCTCTTGCTCTGTTCTTCAAGCTCTTATGGTTGTAGTACTGCTATATGGCAGCCCCAGAGAGATAGTGTCTCCAAATTTTCAATGCAAACACAATTGCTCCTAACTCAACATCATCAGTAGGATAGTTTAGTTTATGAGGCTTCAATTGATGAGATGCATATGCCACTACTCACCTCTGTTGCATCAGAACACATCCTAATTCGTGTTTGCTCACAACACTATAAACCACAAAGGTTAACTGTAGATCTGGGATTGTTAACACTGGTGCTTTTGTTAATCTCTCTTATAGCACTATGAGGCTCATCTCACAATTGTCATCCTACACAAATGGTTGAGTTTTCCTTGTCAACTTTGTCAATTCTGGAGAAATTCTCTATAAATCATCTATAATAACTAGCAAGACCTAGAAAACTGCATATTTCAACAATAGTCTCTAGCCTCTTCTAGTTCAGTATTGCTTCCACTTTGCTAGGATCCACTGAGGCCCCTTCTTGTGAGACTACATGGCCCATAAATTTAACTTCTAGAAGCCAAAACTCACACTTGCTCAGCTTGGCATGGAGTTGTTTGTCTCTCATGCATTCAATATTGTTCTCAAATGCTTTTCATGCTCTGTTCTACTCTGTGAATACACAAGAATATCATCGAATAAGACTGCTATGAATTGGTCCAAATATAGACAACAAATTCGATTCATGTAGTCTATAATACTACAGGTGCATTGGTCAGCCCAAATAGCATTACTAGAAACTTGTTATGGCCCTATCTGGTCTTAAAAGCAATTTTTGTTACATCTTCTACTTTTACTCTCAGTTGGTGATACCTTGATCTCAAGTCAATTTTCAAGAACATACAGGAACTAGATAACTGATCGAGCAAATCATCAATTCTAGGAAGTTGGTATTTCTTATAGGTCTCCTTGTTGAGCTCCCTATAATCAATATAGACTCACAGAATTTTGTCTTTCTTTTTTTACAAATAGCATTGGAGCTCCCCATAGCAAGACACTAGGTCGAATGGACCCTTTCTCTAATAGGTTCTTAATCTACTTTTTCAATTCTGCCATCTCATTGGATCCATCCTGTATAGGGCTTTGGATATTGGTCCTGCTCCAGGCTTAGTTTCAATTGCAAACTCTACTTCCCTTTCCAAGTGTAATCTACCGATATCCTCTAGAAACATATCAGGAAACTCATGCCAAAGGGATATCTTTATGTGTTGTTCCAGCCTCTGTCTACATTAAGAAGAATACTATATACCTCTGACAACCTTTATGTACAAATCTCTCAGCCTCAGCTACTAAAAAATTAAGGTTAACTTCCATATTAACATTTGGTTGCAG
This sequence comes from Inga leiocalycina, assembly GCA_963242795.1. Classification (NCBI taxonomy): domain Eukaryota; kingdom Viridiplantae; phylum Streptophyta; class Magnoliopsida; order Fabales; family Fabaceae; genus Inga; species Inga leiocalycina. The sequence goes on from OY725332.1 coordinate 36,574,322, forward strand.
ATTAGGATCAATAATCCTTTTGCTCCTATAGTCTATCAACACAATGTTTGCTGTTAACCAGTCAATACCGATGATTATTTCCAAGCCATGCAACGATAGACAGATCTGATCTATTGTTGAATCATGTCCCTCGACATTTATTACCCAATTCAAGCAAATATTGGCTGTGATAATTCTGCCATTCGTTGATGTAGACACAACAAGATCATATGGAAATCGGTATACACTCAGGCCTAGCCATTTTACACGGTCATATGTAATGACTACATGACTAGCACCCAAATCATACAATACTTACAATGAATTACCATTAAGAGGAACCGTACCTTGAATCAGTTCAGGAAGTTTTCTAGCTTCTTCCTGAGTCAGTATGAACACTCTTCCCTGAACTCTTGGTATAGGCTTCACTGTCTGTTGTTGTTGTGGACAATCCTTAACAAAATGTCCCAGTTTCTGGCATACAAGACAAATTACATGCCTAGCTAGAGCCTGCCTTGCTAAAGCTCCATTACATTTCTTGCCAAGATGGAATGGCTTACCGCAATGCCAACATGTTTTTCCCCTAAAAAATCTCTTATTACCATGGTTTCTAGCCTAATACAACTTTTTGTTATTCCCTCTGGGTGGTCCACTTTGATCCTTACACTTTTAGGAAGAACTCCCACTCCAGACACACCTTTATTGTTACTATTCCTGCCAGAATACAAATTCATCATATTATTTTCTATGATTCGGCTCTCCTCTACTGCCTTATTGAATTTTGTAAAATATTTAGAAACCAGTTTCTCTTTCAGCTCTTGTTTTAGTCCTTGTATCATTATGTCCAAGCTCCACTCCTCGTCATCTCGATACCTCAGGTTTGAAGAATATCGAGACAACCAAATGAACCAAGATAAGTACTCATCAAAGTTCTCCTACTCATCCTGACATATTGAGAGGAACTCTTTTTCCTTTTAGAGTCTGACTGAACAAGGAGAGTATTTTTCATTGAATTTTTATTGGAATAATTCCCATGTTACTGGCATAGTTTGTGCCTGGAAAATCAACATAGTGTTTTTCCACCATCTGTTAGCATCCCCTTCTAATTTATAAATTGCTAACTGGACTTTGATGTCAACAAGGCACATCAGAATTTTGAAAATTTTATCTAACTATGATAAATAGTCTTCTGCTTGTTGAAAATCAGACATTCCTAAAAAGGAGGGGTTACTGTTGATTGAACTGTGCCAACCATGTCTATAAAATATCAACCTCAGGAACAGGCATACGTGGAGGCTCCGGGTGAGGTCCCTTAGGTAGATTAGGCAACCTTTCTATCTCTCAGGATTTTCTATTCTTTCTTGTCTTTGTTGCACCTCTCACAGCTCATCTCTAATGTTATTCATCATTGTTTGTTGCTGTATTAATATGCCTAGTATTTATTGCATTGGATCAAGTCTAGGTCCCTAATCTGGGTTATCACCTCCAGTTCTTGTTCATACCATCTTTAGGTCTCAATGTGTAAAAATAAGAAAGAGGTAAATTTCATATGAATACAAGGGCATACTTGTCATTTTACAAAATTTGGATACACAAATACTTTAGATATCACATACAACAGACATTTATAGTAGTTAGGGAAAGCTCTTAACACTATATAGCCTATAAACTACTATACAACATATCTTTATCCTTTTACATATCATAGCATACATATACATGTAACTTCCTAGGGGGTCACCTATCCCAAGATTTCTCTAGGCTAAGCACATTTAACCTTAGTGCACCCGTGCAAAAATGCTACTATCGGCTCTAATCGCTTTCGTGCATCGGTACCCCATGACTGCCCTTGATCTAAAATGTCGTGTCGCCTGACTTTGGGTGACCAAATTATAAGTATGGACTGTCTATCCGTATCTATACATGTACTTCAACATGTAACTCGTGATATGCTCCATGAACTCAATAAAGTTGTTGTTTGGACCCCGCTCTATAATCTCAATCATCTTCTAGGCCTAAAATGCATAATCAAGAAAGAAGTGCATCATTGTACAGATCCACTCGTCATTTGGAAACTTCAAGTAGTGAAGACCCTATCCCAGTATAAGGTATCCACGTCATCTAGATACTCTACATACTAAGTCATCAGAGTGGCATTCTCACAGAAGGCTCATAGATATATGTTCTTGATATAATCCCATAACTCCAAATTCGGTTGTAGGTTATACCGCATGTACACAGTTCTAACCCTAGAACTGGTAACAGTCCTAGGTCTAGTATGATCTCATCAACATGTGACTGATCAGTATCCCTTATGGATAAGCCCTTTGATTGTGTCGGTCTAGGGTGTGGTCCAAGTACTGGCCTGTCTCAGACCTGCTACCTCACCATCTATAGACTCTCGTACCACCAGTTGTCTGATATTATAGTATCTGCTGATTCTTTGAAGGCTGATTTGTTAACGGTAGTGATTTACTTTACTACTACTTTCCCCCACGCATAATTCCTCTTACCATATAACTAAAACCATATCAGTATACCATTTTGGAATTGCTGGAACTGCCATGCTCTGATATAAAAAATGTCAAACCCCTTAACATTTTGATAATATACAGAGTGACAACGTAACAGTTTAGTGAGCATACATAAATAGCATAACTATACTGATAATAAGTACTTGATTACATTATAAGAATTCCTATAGGGTTTGAAATATAAATATACATATCTCAAAAGGTAAAATAAAACTGAGATACCAATTGGACTGCTTGTATTAAACAAAACCTTCAATTATCAGTAACCATATCTTTACCCCGATAGCCGCTACCACCGGCCGAATAAATCTAGTTTGTTGAAAGGGGTGAGATTAAGACGAATCTCAATAGTAACATGTAATTAATTATATAAAATGCGATAAATAAATATACAATGCACCATATAGTATAATAGAAAATTCATACTATTACTTGTGTGTGCACATTGTTTAGGGCCAAATGATTGGTTTGACCCCTACTTGTCTATCACCTCGGTTGAGTCCTCGACTACAGCTAGGTTATGTTCATACTGTGTGTATCATAGCTGGGTCCCTACTGGGCCAAATGGCACTTGTGCTTTTCCCACCAGACAGTACTTTTGCTTTTCCTACACCATAACTAGATATTATGCCCCAGGCACTGTGTCTATTATAGAATATGTCATACATATAACATATAAATAATCATATAGTTTATGAGAGCAAGAGTTACTACTTAAAAATCTCTTTCTGCAGTCTACTAACCCATGTTATAGCTTGGGCAACTGACAAGTCCTAAATTCCAAGTTTAAAAGAAATAAGTTATTACTCATTCACATTTTATTCTAAACTCACATAGTTGGTTATCTTTGCTTAAAACTACAAAATAAACAAAACCCTTAGGGACCAGGCCTAAGTCCCTTTATACCCAATCTAACTGTACTTTTTCAAAAACTATTACCAAGGCTATTCCTACACAATTTTGTATGTAGAATCATCTATTTTTTACCTCAGATTTGGCAAATTCATGCTTAATGGAAAAACATTGCAATTACTAGTTACATACAACTTGGTAAAGTTTGTACACAAATGTGCAATTTTGTTCCCTTAAAGGCCTATTCTTGTAGCCCAAGTTGAAGAAGGGAAGAGCACAATTTTGGCCCAAATCCTTCCTATAAAATTTAGGCCAAAAATAAAAGGAAAGAAGGAAAACAACATTTAATTCAAAAATTGGAAAAAAATAAGGGCAAAATGGTCATTTGTTTAATAATCAAGAAGGCTCTTGATCTTTCCATAAATTGATGGCCAATTTCAGCCAAGAGAGAAAAGTGGAAGAGGAGATGAGATTTTGACACCAAGGATGACATGTGGAAGCTTATGGAATAAAGTGGAAGCTTATGGAACCAAGTGGAAACACATGGTATCAAATGAATTTTTGGACATAAATATTGCCATATGGAAGCATTCTTGGCCAAATGGAAAAAGAAAATATTAAAATATTATTTTATTTGATGACATGTGCAAAATTTATAATAAAAAAATATTATTTTGAGGAGGTGGAGGGGGCTTCTTTAAGTAGCCATATGACACTCTCATGAGGCCATATTTTCCGCCAAAAAGAGAAAGAAGAGAGAGAGCACAAGTTGGAAGAAGGCAAGAGCAAGGAGAAAGAACAAGAGATTAAGAAGCAGATTAAGGTAAGTTGTAAGCAAAATTCATGTGTTCTTGTCTACAATATCTTTAAAATCTTTTCCAATCTTCGTATCCCTCTTGAAATCATGCAAAGCAAGAAGAAAATCAAGAAGAGCAAAGAGAGGGAGGTGTGGCTAAATTTTGAAAAAGAAGATGTAAGCATGAAACTTGGTTGTACATGTTGATTTAAGGTTGTTGTTGATGTTATGATTACATCATTGACTTGGTTATCTTGGATTTGTGATCTGGGAAGCATAAACCCTAAAGGGAGGTTCCGTCCAATTTTGATTAAGCATGTGGGAAGAATAATTAAAGGGTTTAAAAGGTGATTTAAGATGAAAAAAGGTGTATGATTGATCAAAAGCATGAAATTCCATTTCCCTAAATTTTCATGAATTTTGTCCAAGGGTATTTCTAGGTGTTTGAGCTAGAATTTCATGCATTTGATGATTCCATTGTGTCTAGATTATAAAATTGTCTTGGGAACATGTGAAATATGAAGTATGAAGGATTTAGGGTGTGAAATGACATTTTTGCCCCTAAAACCCCTAACTTTATGGCTGCCAAGGGTATTTCAGCCATTTTGAGTGTAAACTTGTAAAAACTGAGGTAAAAAATGGATTCTACATGTGAAAATTGTATAAGAATAGCCTGGATCATAATTTTTGATAATGTACAATTATACCAGGTATAAAAGGACTTAGAACGGGTCCCTAGGGGCATTTTGGTCATTTCGTGATTTTAAGTCAAGATAACCAACTACATGAGTTTAGAATAAGACATGAATGAGTAATAACTCATTTATTATAAATTTTGAATTTATAGGATTTAATAGTGGCCTGAGCTGGATAAAAGATTATTTGATCAGATTTGCTAGATAGTGAAAGGGATTTTAGGTAGTAACTCTATCTTTCATATACTATGTGATTCTTTATATGCATTGTATTGCCATATTTATTGATGTGAGATACATGTTACAATACCTAGTTGTAGTGTGGGAAAAGCACAAGTACCACCCTATGGGAAAAGCACAAGTACCATCATGCCTAGTAGGACCCAGCTTAAGTAGTGATACAAGCTTGTTACAAATCCTCGTTATGGTGGTGGAAAAACACAAGTACCTCCCGATGGGAATAGCATAAGTACCATCTAGCCAAGTAGGACCTAGTTGAGGAAGTGAGACAAGTAAGGGTGAAACAATCATTTGATCTTGAACAATGAACACAGATTAGCTAGTTGGGACAAAATAGTCATTTTGACCTGGAACACCAAATAAACATACAGATTGCTGTGTTTATTTATGTTACATGATATGGTGCATTGCATGCTTATTTATTATGTTTTATATGATTGATTGTATGTTACTACCGAGATTCTTATGAATCTCACCCTTTCCACAAAATTAAAATTTAATTTGCAAGGGAAAGCGGCTAAATGGGCAAAGAGGGAGATACCGACAATTGTGAGTTTTGTCCTATCCAAGTACTGATGTTGGGTATCTATAGGATTTTATATTATCTTTTGGGAATTGAAAATATTCGTACGAACCCTGTAGGGTATTCCTGTAATGTAATCAAGTACTTTATATTAGTATATATATGCTATTTCTATTTGCCTACTAAATTGAGCGTTGTTACTTTGATAAATGTCGAACTATTCAGGACTTTGATATTGTGGTATTAGATCAAGTGCTTCTAGTAATAACAAAATAGTATACCGATATAGTCTTGATTACATGGTAAAAGGAATTATGCGTTGAAAGAGGCACCAAAACAGTTATGCCAGAATAGATCATCACCAGTAGTAAACCAGCCCCGGAGAATCAGTGGATACCCGAAGGGTAGCGGGTACTCCAATACTGGACTGCGGGTGGTACAAGAATGTTAAAAACCCCAAGGAAGTAGGTACAACCCTAGTAGCCCAATATATAGCATATCTGGATGAAGTAGACACATTATACTGGGGTAAGGGATATTTTGATTTGGAGTATCCAAATGATATTTGGATCCACACGATGATGTACTTCTTCCCAAATATTGCATTTTAGGCCCGGGAGAAAAAATGAGGTTATAGAGCGAGGTGCAAATGACAATTTCATAGCTTTTATGGAGCATATTACATGATACGTAAGGGATTACATGTTTCAGTACTAATATATGATCATTACCTAGTATCTAGTCATCCAGAGACAGTGGGCTCGACATAATAGGATGTGGACAGTCTAGGGTACTGATGCTTGGAAGCAGTTAGAGTCGGTACCATCATTTTTGCATAGGTACATGAAGGTTATATATGCTCAGCCCAAGTAAATGTCATAATGGGTGACCCTGGGAAGTCATATGTACATGTTATGTTATGTGACACAAAGGAGTATAAATATGTTATACAACAATTTAAAGACTGTATGTTGTTCACAACTTTCCCTAAGCTACGATAAACGTCTGTAATATGTTATTTCTAGCGAACCTGCAGATCAAGAGTTTTTGAAATTACAATTATGACCTTATGTGATGTGGAATTTACCGCTTTCTTACTTTGATATAGTGAAATATAAAGATGGTGAGACCAAGAGGTGGAGGATCTCAGCAGGGTCAAAAAGCTAGACCTGACCCAATACAGCAAATATTAGGCATGCTAATTGAACAACGGACAATGATAAATGATCTTAGGGCTAAACATACATGAATTTCCTTATAATTTGATTGTGTACACACCTATGGGTGTGAAAATTGCCTTGAGAATAATTATTTAGATTGTATGATATATGTAAGGGATAAAACCCTATAGTATATTTACTTTAAGAGTTGTGTGAGCTATTACATAAACTTGAGGTTGTAATAGGAGTTGATTGGTTAACAACAAAGCATGTGTTGCTACATTGTGGAAATAGGAGAATTGTATATCCTACTCCACAAAGTGATTTGAATTTTCCCTCAATGGTTTAAGCTAAGAAATGTTACATAAGGAATACTAAGGGTAATTTGGGTTTCACCTCTATTAATCATATCTCAAATAGATTGTGCTCTTTTATCCTGTATTTGAGCTTCTTTAAGTTTAGCTCTTAAATCATTCTCAGCCTGGTTGATATTGTTACCGCAAATCAACATTTGATTATACAGATTAAGATCTCTAAAATCCTCGATCAATTTATACTCATATATCATTAGGGATACAACCTGCACTGTTTTACTATTTAATGATTCTGTAACTATATTGGCCTTCCCTGGATGGTATTTGATCTACAGGTTGTAATCCTTCAGCAACTCCATCGCCTTGTGCTATCTCAAGTTGAGCTCTTTCTGATCATCCAGATACTTCAAGCTCTTGTTGTAATACCTCAAATTTTAAGACTTGAGCTTAGAGAATAAGCCTGAGATTAGTGGACTATTAAGCCCTGGTTTAGCAGGATCCCAAATTTGATTAAGAAATATGAAAACAAGTTTAAAGGTGATTCCAAGGGAATTACTGTAATCAGGGCCAAAACGGTAAAGTTGTCGACCAATTGATCAGTTATCGAGGAGAAAACTCATTGGTAGCTTGAAGATCAATGGTTGTAATTGATTTGTGTAGAAATGAAAGGGTGGAATCCCATGTATTTGAGTTTATGTGAGCTTATGGGAGGTATGTTAAGATTGTGACAAGTGGCATGAGGTGAGCCCTTGAATCAAGTCAAAGTTTCAAATCTCTTTTCCTCTCTCCTCTCTACTTGGTCAGTTTTGGCATCCCAAAAACTGATCCTCTACTTCATCATCTTCATCTTCATCTCTCTCTTGTTTCTCCATTTTCGGTGAGTTCAAGGTGGAGAGAGAAAAAGAAAAGGTGATTTTTAGCCTTGTTCTTGTCTCTTTTAGCTCAAATACCTTTCTTTAAAGTTGTTCATAGTAATGAGAGCTTCATTGCTATGGTTTTAGATTTAGGAAAGGTGTTTTAAGAGTTGGTTGAATTTGGAAAGATGAAGAATCAAGGATCATCTTTGAGAAAGAGGAAGATGTGAGTGATATCTCCCTTTTAATCTATATATTGTGTTGTTTGGTTGAGTTTTGTGATTTGTGGTTTTTGCCCTAATTTGGTACAATTGTGGAATGGTGGTGTATTATGGTTAAAATGATGCCATAGTGTGTTTTGGTGTCATTGGAATTGATTCAGAGCATTGGGAGTAAAGTTTGTGAAATTTAGATAATGTGTGTGATAAGTGTGACCATATGGGGAAAATGTTATTATGATGTGATTTTTCCAATAGGTTCCTTGTGTGAAATTATGTTGGAATGGCATTGTGTTAAAGTTTTAGGACTATTGGAGACATATTGGTTAAGTTAGGGAGAATTCTGATATCTGCTACGTTCTAGGTTCTGATAGAGCCTCACTCGAGTGAACATGGGTCTCACTTGAGTGTAGCGTCATATTTTCCCTATACCCTTTAGTTTTGGTTGCACTTGTTCATGGAAGAAGCAAGAGTGCACTTCCTTACCTGCAAGTGATGTAGGTTATCACTTAAGTGAAGGTGGTCTCACTCAAGTGATCATGTGCTTCTGTACAAAGAGCCACTTCTCAGGTTGTCACTCATAGTTGGTTTATCAAGAGTGTAAGCTAGCACAATCAAGTGTTGGGCTATCACTCAAGTGCCAAAGCTAATGCTCGAGTGCACTTCTGGCTCTGGGATTTCTGTCCTCTTGGGTAAGCACTTTCGGGGCTTCACTTGGTAGGACTCGGATGCTTGAGGAGGCATCACTAGAGTGTTGAGCTTATCACTTGAGTAAAAGGCATCCATCAATATAGTAAGGTCATCTTCACTTGTGTGCTACAATCAAAAAGGGGATTTTGAGGATTCAAAAGATGGTCTTTTGTCAAGTATTTCCCAACCTTTTAGGCTTGTGTTTAGGCTTTGAGTAGCCACCTAAAGGTTGTAAATGATAATCAACTTAAGTGTTTGAGAGTTAAGGAATTGGAAAAGGGATTAACCCTATGTCCTTGTTTTGGTTATAGGGTTTGATGATTGCCCTGATCATGAGCAGCCGGAGCTGGAGCTTACATGGAAACATGTATGAATGATTGTAGCTCTGTTTCTGGTTATGCTATGGCCATGAGTATGTTGTTGAAACATTGAGCACACAGATATGTCATTATGTGAGCATGTGTTATTGTGATGCAAGCATGTCATGCATTAAACACTTATCTTGAATGCATACTGGTATTTGTTTCCTACTGCGATTCTCTAGAATCTCACCCTCCCCTACTAACCTTTCAGATAGGGTAGTAGATCAAGAATGGAGCAGGCACCAAGGGCGACGAGGGCTCCTTTGGGTTGTCATTTTGGTAGTTGGATATCATTGCTTGTTGGGATGTGTATTTGGATTTAGTTGTGTATATGTGGATGAGGATTTGCTTATGTGTATGAGGTAGATTTGTGTAATCCCCTATTTAGGTAATTGTATATGGGCGAATATGCCTTGTAAGGCTTTGATTAATATATGGAACCCAGGATTGCCGGGATTATTATATTGTGTACTATGATATAATTAAATATGATTTATCTTTGTGTAGTAATTGTATTCGAAAATGTGAATATAAGACCAGGTTTTAAATGATTTCGAAAGGTATTTGTGAAAACCCTGTCTGGTATATGGGTTTGAAAATGAGTTTTGATTGTTATTGGTGTCTATTTTACTTAATCTGCGTAATCCAAATATAATTACGGCAGGGGGTGACATTTGTGGTTGCTGTACAACTCTACGATCATACCATAGAGATAATGCCTCCAAATTTTTAAGGCAAATACGATAGTTGCCAATTCAAGATCATGAGTGGGATAATTCAATTCATAAGGCTTCAACTAACAAGATTCATATGCCACTACTCAACCATGTTGTATCAAAACACATCCCAATCCACGCACACTAGCATCAGCATAAACAATAAAGGTAAATTGTAGATCTAGGATCATCAGCACTAGTGCGATCGTTAATCTTTGCTTCAGCTTCGTGTATCTCCTCTCACAACTATCATCATACATAAAATGTTGAGTTTTTTGTGTTAACTTTGTCAAAGGCAAAGCTATCTGGAGAAATTCTATATAAAACACTCATAACAACTGGCAAGACCCAAAAAACTGCATATCTCTAATACAATCTCTGGTCTCTCCCAATTCAGTATTGCTTCCACTTTGATAGGATCAACTGAGACCCCTTGCTGTGAAACTACATGGCCCAGAAATCTCACTTCTGAAAGCCAAAACTCGCATTTAATCAACTTGGCATTGAGTTGCTTCCCCTCAGTGTGTTTAGTATTGTTCTCAGATGTTGCTCATGCTCTGTTCTGCTCTGTGACTATACAAGAATATCATCAATAAAGACTATTACAAATTGGTCTATATACGAACACAAATTTCGATTCATGTAGTCTATGAATACAGTAGGAGCATTTGTCAGCACAAATGGCATTACAAGAAATTTACAATGGCCATATCCGATCCAGAAAGAAGTTTTCGGTACATCTTCCACTTTAACCCTGAGCTGGTGATACCCTGATCTCAAGTCAATCTTTAAAAATACATAGGAACAAAATAATTGATCGAGTAAATCATCTATTTTGGGAAGTGGGTATTTGTTCTTGACGGCACCTTGTTAAACTGCCTGTAATCAATACAGAGTCATAGGCTTCCGTCTTTCTTTTTGACAAAGAGCACTGGAACTTCCCATAGTACTATACTGGGTTTAATAAACCCTTTCCCTAGCAGCTCTTCAATCTGCTTCTTCAACTTAGCCAGCTCACTTGGAGCCATTCTGTATGGGACTTTAGATATTACTCCTACTCCAGACCTAAGATCAATTGCAAACTCTACTTACCTATCCGGGGGTAATCCATTGATATCTTCTGGAAACACGTCTGAAAAATCATTGACCATAGGGATACTCTCCAATGTTGTTCCAGCCTCTGATTGCATGGAGAAAAATTTAAGGTACCCTTGACAAACTTTATGTAAGCATCTCTCGGCCTCAGTTGCGAAGAGCAAATTAAGATTGATTTCTATACCAGTATACGGTTGCAAATTAGGATATATAACCCATTTGTTTCTACAGTTGAGCAACACACTATTGGTCATCAACCAGTTAATGTCAAGGATTACCTCTAAGACTTGTAATGGCAGACAAATCAGATCCACGATTGATTCACGTCTCTCGGCATTTACTACACAATTCAAACATACATAAATCGTGACAACTCTAACACCTGTAGGCGTAGATATGACTAGGTCATATAGGAATTTATGTACCTTTAAGTCTAACCATCTCACACAATCATATGCAATAAATGAATTACTAGCACCCGAATCATACATGACTTGTACTAAGTTGCCATTAAGGGAAACCGTACCTTGTATCAGTTCATAAACATCCTAGCTTTTTCTTGCGTTATAGCATAGACCCTGGCTGGAAATCTGGGCCTCGTCTCTTCTGGCTGGCACTTTTATGGACAATCTCTAGCAAAATGCCTTGGTTTATTGCATACATAACAAGTAGGCTATCTAGTTTGATCTTGCCTTAATAGAGCACCATTGCAAGTTTTCCCAAGGTGAAATGGCTTATGAAAATGCTAGCAGGTTCTATTTCCTAAAAAACTCTAGCCTCCACTGCCTCCAACCTCGTTGGCCTTTTATTGTCCTCTCAAGATGGCCTACCCTAATCCTTACATTTCTTGGATGAACCCCCACTACCAGATACACCCTTGTTATTGTTGCCTTAAGCATAATACAAGTTCAACAAGTTGGTCTCGGTCATACGGCATTCTTCAACTGCCTTGTTGAACTTAGTGAAATGTTTGGAAACAAGTTTCTCTTTCAGCTTGGGCTTTAGCTCCTATATCATCATGTCTGAGCTCTACCCTTGTCATCCTGATACTTAAGGTTTGCAGAATATCGAGACAACTGGATGTAACGAGCTAAGTATTCATCAAAGCTCTCTCTGTCTTATTGCTGCATATTGAGGAACTCTTTCCTTTTCTAGCTTGACAGAACGGTGAAATTATTTCTCATTGAATTTTTCTTGGAATAGTTCCCATGTCACCAGAAAATTCCTCCCCAGAAGGATCAGTTCAGTATTCTTCTACTGTTTATATGCATTACCCTCAAGCTTATAAATTGCCAGCAGAACTTTAATTTCATTAGGGCACAGTAAGATGTTGAAAATTTTCTTTAGTCACGTTAGCCAGTCTTTGGCTAGCTGAGGATCAAATTTCCCTTGAAAGATAGGAGGTTGCTGTTTACTAAACCTTCCTACCTAGACCTATATATCAGCCTTTAGATCAAGCAAAAGATCTTCTAGTTGAAGTCCCTTGGGTAGATTATCTTCACCGTCTTCCCTCACTAGATCTTCCAACCGATCTTGCCTCTGCTGTACTTCTTGCAGCGCTTCCCTGATTTCATTCATTGTGGCCTGCTGCTTCGTCAATATACCCAGAATTTGTTGCTATATTGGGTCAGGTCTATCACCCAGTTTTTTATCATTGTTTCCATGTTGACCCCCAACCCTACCTCTACCTTGGCCTCTACCACCTTTTCTTGTTTGTGCCATCTCTATAATCCACTATGAATGAAAATAAAGAAGAAATAAATTTCATATAGATGCAAAGGCATTTTTTTCATTTCAAAAAAATTTGGGTACACAAGTATGTCATACATATCACATAACATGTAATTACAGCAGTTAGGAAGTCATACTATGCACCACATATCCTAAAACTACTGTACAATAAGTCTTTATTTCTTTTATATTTCATATCCTAACTATACATAAGGCTTCCCAAAAGGTCACCTTTCCCTTGATTACCTTAAGTTAATCACACTTAACTTTCTATGTACCCATACAAAACACAGATACGGACTTTATCTTCTTCTATCCACCAGTTCCCTATGACTGTCCTAGCCTCAAAAGACGTGCCAACTATCTCTAGTCACCCAAAATATAGTGCCTAGTCCCTACATCACTCTTAATACATATGCCACTATACATAGTCAATCATATGCTCCATGAACTCCCAAAAGTGTTAGTTCAAGCCTCTCTCAACTATGCTCTTTTTCTTCTAGTTCTAGAAGGCTATGTCCAGAAAGAAGTCTATGGTAGTAAAGATCCAAAACTCGTCATGCAAATCTATTTCTAATGGCTCATGCCTCCTATATAGGGACTCCACAGCACCCAGATATGAGAGGTATTGGTCAACGGGAGTGACATGTGCCCATATAGCATGTGATATCTGCTCCGGATGAAGTACTACAACTCCCAATTCGGCTGCAAGTCATATATAACATGCACCGTCTCTGCTCGAGAGATATCAACTTTGCTTGGGTACTCCTTAGATTCATCTGTCAGTGGATGTATCGATTCTCTAATCAATGACCCGACAGCTGGTGATGCTAGCCTAGGCTCTGGACCATAAACTGGTCTTACTGGTACACTCTTCCTAGCCGTCCTCCTTATCTGAATGCCACCCAGTCCATAATACTCAATGTACCTCTGTCTCTCATGAATCCACTGCTCCGGGGGACTTTGATTCACTATTAAGAGTGATCCCTCAAGCTATCGACGTCATCGTCCTAGCATGATTTCCTGTCACCACGTAAACAAGACCATATTAGTATACTATTTTGAAAATGCCAAAATCGCTTTAAGCTCTGATACAAAAAATGTCAAATCCCTTAACATTTTGATATTGGTAGAGTAAATAACGCAGAGTTTGAGAGGCAAACAGAACTAGCATAATATACTGACATTAGTACTTATATTACATTAAAGAAAATCCCCATAGCGTTTGAAAAATAATTATAGTATCCTAAAAAATATTTACAGTATCCTTAAAAATATTCATACTAGAATCTTTACCAGGACCCTCAATCACCCGTGTTGGCGTTTTTGCCCTTTGAGCCACTAACTTCAGCTGGAATATTTTTAATTTTGAAAAAGGGTGATATTCAAAAGAATCTCAGTAGTAACATACAACCAATCATATAATATGTGAAAATTAAATATGTCATGCTCCATGTTATGCAATATATTAACAACACAAACAACATCACGTATATAACATGAGTCGACGCTATTGCTCCACTAACCGTACACCCCGGTCAGATTTTTACTCAACAACCGGATAAAAGTGCCTACTCACACAAATTGCCCTATCAATAAGATAGTTTTCATCAATTATATCATAAAAGATAGCATACACAAACATACAAAACATTCACATAATATATAAAAGATAGAGTTACTACCTTAAATCCCTTTTTAAAGCACAAATAGGTCCTTATATTGATCAGGCTTGGGCTGGCGGTCTGGTCCTACAATTCCAAATTTTCAATAAATGAGTCATTACTCATTTAAATATTATTCTAAACACATTTTGTTGGTTATCTTAGCTTAAAATTGAAAAATGACCAAAATACCCCTAGGGACCCAGTCTAAGTCCCTTTATACCAAGTACAACTAATTTTTCTAAAAATTATGACTCAGGCTATTCTTACATAATTTTACCCAAGGAATCCAGTTTTTGACCTTGGTTTTGGCAAATTCACTGCCAAATTATGAAATTACCCTTGGCAGCCCTTATTTAGGGTTTTTAAAGGTATTTTTGACATTTCACACTTCATACTTAACATGAACCCTACACAATTTTTCCTTCTAAACTCAATGGAACCATCAAATTGATGAAATTCCAGTACCTTACTCATGAAACTATTCTAACCAAAAACTTTGAGAAAGAAAAAAAAAGGGAAATTGTGATTTTCTTGATTTATCCTTTTAAACTCCTCCCTTTTCACTTCTAATCACATCATTAGCTACCCAAACACCAAATGGACATGATTTGTAGAAATTTTTTTCAGCATAACCCCTAGGTTTCAATCAGCCCAAAATTACAAAACATGAGAAAATTAAGCAGAATTCAAGAACAACAACCACAACATCATCATATTCAACAAGATAATCAAAGTTTTGAGATCACTTCTTGGATTCACCACTTTCTCTCTCTAAATTGTGGAGTCTTTCTCTATAAACTTAGAAATTTTGCCTTGCTACAAGCCATAATCATGGAGATATAGGATTTAGAAGATGTAAGCTAGGTTTTTAGCAAGAAAATTCACAAGAAAATCATCTCCTTACCTTAGATTGCTTGGAACCCTAGCTTCTTATTCTTGTTCTTGTTATGTTGTGTGTGAGCTCTCTCTCTCTCTCTCTATTCCTCTTTGTTTACTTGAAAATTAGAAATGAAGGGAAAAGAATAGGTTTTATCATATGCCTTGTTCTATTGTTTTTTTTTATATATCATAGGGCCAATTAATTAAACCATCATCATCTTCTTTTTTCCCTTTTGTGATTGCTTGGCCAAAATTGCTTGTTGGCAGGGAGAATTATGATGATCCACTTCAACTATTAACCTCCTCTACACGACTTTTCATTAATTGAAATATTTTACCACTTCACTTTTTATTTTGACCTTTATCCAAAAATTAATGATAAATATCCAAAAAAGAATTTCCCTCTTTATTTAGGTCACTTTAGACTAAATTGAGGGTAATTTCTGGAGAAAATAAATTTTCTTTTGATTAATATGATAAATTACCATTTTGGCCATACATTTTTGTGATTTTTGCCCAAAACTGACAGCATTTTCGCCCGACTTTGAGAATTTATATCTTTATTTATAGACATACAATTGAAGTGCTTTGAAAGGCTACTTAACTCTTATTGAGTCTAATTTTAAGGAAAAATATAGCCTTTAGCCAACTAAAAGTTCAATATTCTCAAAATTTAAATCTTTGAACGTTGTCCTAGAATGTAGCTAGTTTCCCTGTTTAAACTTCAAACATTCATAACTCTTAGTGTACAAGTCCAAATGATGCATTTGACCTATCAAATAAAAGTACAAAATGTCTACCTTTAGCCTGTAAAATTTCATAATTTTTGGACATCATTTGGTCATCCAAAACTATATGACAAACTCACTGTCTTACAGAAAATTTTCACTAGCAGGATAGTCAAATTCTCCCAAATTCATGCTTTATTCTATTTGTTGAATAAATATACATGGGATCTTTGGTGTATAAATTATGGGACGTTACATATTTTTGAAATACAGACATACATATGCACGTACGTACACACACACACACACACACACACACATATATATATATATATATTATATGATAATATTATTATATTGTGTTGGTTTTAAATTCAGTTTTATCTAATAAAATAAATTTAATAACTAACATGATAAAGATTTACTATCTTAGATTTAACTTATACACATAAATTAAATCTATTTCCATTGGCTCTTTATTTAGACTAAATAAATAGGTTAAATTAAAACTCTTGGACAGATTTAATTAAACCATATTTATTTAATTTACTTATCAAAAGACAATTAAGTGTTAATTGATATGATATTGATTTCAAAATTAATCAAGGTTAATTTTAAAAATTCAATTTCTATAATAAAATAGAAAACCCTAACTAGTTATTTAAAGGGTGAGCTAGGGTTTTCTACAAGTGATGAAAGATAGATAGAAAGTCGTGATAAAAGAAAACTCTAGAGAAGGACGTTCGTGGCGCTAGCATACTATTCGTGTTGGATTCCTATTTGTGTGGATATCGGTAGAGGGAGCTGATCCGAGTTGTTAGCTCCTTGAGATTGAAAATAAAGATTGAACACATAAGAAGGTATGTTTCTCTACTACTCGATTTAAACGTCGTTAATAGATCCGTAGTAGGGATTGAAAAAATTTTGAATTTTAATTTTCCGTCTTTCCTACCAATCCCAACAATGGTTTCAGAGCCAGGTCAATTATGCGTTTAAGTTGAGTTTAAGTTTTTGTCTCGGTTATAAATTGTATATGTGATATATAAGTTGTATGTGATATATTGCTTTAGACTCGATTAATGGTGATTAATTGAGAAGGATGGGAGACCAAGGAAAACCTAACCTAGCTTTGGTACTCTTGTGTTATGGGCTTGTTAAATTCAAAATCTCATAGGCAGCATGTTGAGTACAAACATGTGGGGATCTCTGGCACGAAATGTTAAGGATGAATAGATTATGAAGATTCATAACTGTTCTTGGAGACATTTGATGCCTCTAT
The DNA here is from genome assembly GCA_963242795.1 of Inga leiocalycina. Classification (NCBI taxonomy): domain Eukaryota; kingdom Viridiplantae; phylum Streptophyta; class Magnoliopsida; order Fabales; family Fabaceae; genus Inga; species Inga leiocalycina. The sequence continues at coordinate 36,591,634 of OY725332.1, forward strand.
GATGGTGTCAAAAAGCTTGAAAATCAAGCAAAATATGAGGAAGCTAATATTATAAAAGCCAACCATACTAAATCGGCATACCACTGCCTTTCTATTATTGATAGTATCATTCTCATTAAAAGTTAGGACCACTCTTAATTTTAATTAGCGGGACCATCAGGGCTAACTATTCGTAGCATAAGATAATCATTACATTTATTGCTTTTCATAATGTATGAATTGTTGTTTGTTGTGGTTTTAATTTCTAAAATGTTTGGGTATGGCAAACAATATGGCCTAGTTTTACAAGAGTTGTAAATTCTTTTTTAAATACGGTCTGTATGTCGTGCCTTCGTCTACATAGTCTAGATGTACATCCTCTTCTCATCTCACTCCCCTCATATGTATTAACAAGGTTGTTAAATCCCATATGTTTTGATGATAACAAAGATTGGACTAATGATATAAGAGGATTTGATAACAAACAAATGCATTTAAATAAAGTAACTAAAAGGCAGACAAAAGCATTACATGAAGTAAGCCCTAGAGTAATAAAGAAGAACTAAGACACAAAGCATAGGAAAAACAGCATTGGCAGATTTAGTCAAGGGTTACTCGAGTAAGCACTCAAGTAATAGAACCTATTACTCAAGGCATCACTCGAGTAATAGTGGAGAAAATGTTCCAGAGAGGCACTGCCAAAATTTGGAAGAAGTTACTCGAGGGGTCATTCGAGTAATCTGTAAAGTTATATGAACCATTACTTGAGTAACCACTCGAGTAACAACATGAGAAAAGGCCTCACACGAATAGCCACTAGAGTAACCAGGGCAAATATCTTCCAGTAGCTCTCGGCTAAGAAATGTCACTATTTACCCGAGGGAGCACTCGAGTAACTAGGTGAGAAAAAGGCATTACTCGAGGGAGCACTCAAGTAATCTACAAACTTATTTAAAGCATTACTCGAAAGATCACTCGAGTAATCAGAGAACAAGTACTCTCGTCCAAGATTTGAATCTCATTACTCGAGGGATCAGCCGAGTAACCAAGCAATCAAAGGTTTTGTGCAGTTAGTTACTCCATGTCTCAATCGAGTAATGTGGTGAGAAAATATTGATTTACTCTCTACCTGATTTTTAATAAGGTTACTCGAGGGACTACTCGAGTTATGAGCATGATCACTCAAGTAGCCACTCAAGTAATGAAGTCCAGAAAACATGTCTTTAATCCAATGTTTATTGATTTGTTTTCTATATGATTAACCATCATTGTATTAGTATTCTAAGTATATTTGTAGAGAAACAATAAAGTGATTATGCCATAAGTGGTAATTCAAAAATAATGTCAGAATGCTCACCTACTGCTACCTACCACAAACGGATAGTTTTCAAATTAGAAGAACGGCCAACCATTTCTACGCTACTCTAACAGACATATTTGAAATATTTTCAACAGACACCATAAATCATCTATATATGGAGCATTCAAAGAATAGAACTAAACAACTGAGAACACACGAACATACACTGATTAACACATTTTTAGTGCTCTATTTTTCTTATACTCATTATTTGTACTTCAGCGATTATTCATTTACTCTGTGAGAGAGTTTTTTATTACAACCTCAATATTCATTATTGAGGCAACTTAAGGTTGTGACACCTTGCAGTTGGGGATTTAATTACAATGATTAAGGGGGAGCGAATGTCCAGGTGAAGGAACTTTCTGTGTACAGAGGTGCAAAGAACCCACTGAATCTATGAAGATATAGTGAAACTCTCAGAGACGTTCTGAGGACTAGACGTAGGTCAAAGTGGTTGCGGCTAAACCAGTATAACTCCAGGTGTACACTTCGGTGATATTTCTCCTTACTCTCAACTGCTTTAAATATTCTGTCAATTTTCTTATACTTAATAAAAATTTATGGTATCACCCAATTCACCCCCTCTTGGGTGAAACGCTTGCACTAACATTTATATCAGAGCGTAGGTCTTCTTGTTAAGGTATAACAGCCTAAGAATGATCCAATGGAAGCATGGGTGAAGGAATTCTTCCTGACGGAGCTTCTATCATAAGACCTCCAGGTTTCAATTTTGAACACTTCTCATTCTAGAAAGTGAAGTTTAGAGTCTTCGTAATGGCTACAGAATACAGACTATGAGATGTGATTGAAAGTGGAAACTACAAACCTGAAAAGATTATAGAATCACAGTGGATTCCTAAGACACCAGCATAATATGATGAAAATGATTAGAAACTCATCACACTCAATAGTAAGTCAATTCTAATGATTCAAAGTGCCTTGAGTCAAAATGAGTACTTCAAAATTTGCACACTCCTAACAGCTAAAGAAATATGGGAAGTCCTGGAAATAGCTCATGAAGGAACTTCGGGAATAAAAGAAAACCCGATAAATACTCTAGTTACTAAATTTGATTTACTTTGGATGAAATTAGGTGAGTCAATAGCTGAATTTTAACTTAGATATACTCATCTTGTTAATCAACTTGCAGCGCTTGGAAAAGTCTATGATCAGCATACCCAAGTGAGAAAGATTCTTAATATGCTCTCTAAAGAGTGGGAGGCCAAAGTCACTGCAATAGAAGAAGCAAAAGGAAAATCAATGCGATCGATTACTTCTCTATTCGGAAGTCTTTCTGAATATGAAAGTAAATTAAAGTTCAAATGAAAACTAGAAGACATTGGTGATAAGAAGAAGAGAGGCCTAGCATTAAAAGAAAAAGATAAAAATCAAGATGAGGATGAAGATCTTGATGATGAAGAAATGGGCTTAATAATAAAACGATTTAGAAAGTTTTATAAGAAAGGTCAAGGATTCAAGAATTTTCAAAAAGGACCAACAAGCAGTAAAGAATATATCATCTGCTATGAATGCGAAAAACCAGGACATATCAAATCAGAATGTCAAGAACTGGCTTAGAAGATTAAAGAAAAGAGAAAAGGCAAGTTCTACAACAAGTGGAAATCCTTTGTATCTGCCATATACGGAGATAGCTCTTCTAAGGAAGAAAGTGATGAAGAGGAATTAGCCAATATCTATCTAGTTGCTCAAGAAGAAACAAAATAAGAGGTAACTGATTCTAATCCTACCTATGATGAATTACTTTCCAAATATAATGCTTTACATTCTGAATTCATCAAAGTAGTTAAAGAACTAGTTTTTTTCAAAAAGAAAAATAAAGTTCATGAAATATAAGTTGAAGAGAATTTTGAAAATGATTGTGAAAACTGTACTTCTTTAAAAAAGATAAACACTGATATTACTAAAACTCTTGAAAAATTTACTAAAGGAAGTGAGATGCTAAATGTAATTTTAAAAGCTCAACGATTTGTGAATGACCGATCTAGAATTGGATATGATCCAAAATCAGATAGAAGGAAAGGAAGAAAGAAAGCTGGAGGCAACTCATACTTGAATTATTTTCAGCATTTTGTGCATACATCAAATCCTTTTGCATACTGTAATTATTGTAATATAAAAGGTCATTATACTTCATCATATATTCATAAGAAGAAAGGAAAGATAGGAACCTACAAATGGGTACCTAAAGGTTCATGTGCTCTAACAATCTTTTGTACTAACCCAAAAGGACCTAAAAAGATGTGCGTACCTAAGACTTAATCATATTTGATTGCATATATTCTTAAAGCATCCAAGAACAACAAATGGTACATAGATAGTGGATGCTCCAGACATATGACCGGTGATTTCAAAATTTTTACCTCATTACAACCAAAAGAAGGTGGAAAGGCAAAATTTGGAGGAATCAATCTGGAAAGATAGTAGGAATTGGTGAAATAAAAAATGATAAAGGCAAACAAGTCAAAGATGTTTATTACGTTGATGGCTTGTGTTATAACTTGTTGAGCGTGAGTAAAAGTGCAGATAAAGACAACTGGGTAATATTTCACTTAGAGGAATGTCTAATTGTAAACAAGAAAGATTTACAATTAGATAAGAAGAATTTCAAAGCAAAGCTCAGAGCAAAAAGGGAAGGTAACTGCTATACTCTTGATATCAGTAAAATGAATATGAAAATTGTTTCCTAAGTAATACAGATGAATGTTGGTTATGGCATAAGAGGCTAGCTCATGTCAACATGCACCAACTAGGCAAGTTAATTAAAAAGGATTTAGTGATTAGATTGCCAAAAGAAAATTTCAAAAATGATTTGATTTGTGACACATGTCAAAAGGGTAAACAAACTAAATCTTCTTTCAAATTGAAAAATAAGTTATCAACCAATAAACCACTTCAATTATTACACAAGGATTTAGTTGGACCAGTAAGAGTTAAGAGTCTTGGTGGCAACTTATATTCATTGGTCATTGTTGATGATTTCTCTAGATTTACATAGACCATTTTTCTATCATCAAAGGATGAAACCTTTGGAGAATTTATTGTTTTTGCCAAGAAAGTGCAAAATGCGAAAGGTATGTCCATTGCAGGTATTAGGATAGATCATAGTAGAGAATTTGAAAATCAAGCCTTTGAAGAATATTGTGATACTAATGGCATTGATCACAATTTCTTTGCTCTAAGGACACCTTAACAAAACGGAGTCGTGGATTATAAGAATAGAGTGCTCACTGAAATGGCTAGAGCAATATTGAATTAAAAGAATGTGTCTCAAGTTTTTTGGGCCAATTCAATGAGCACAGCATGCTATATTTCAAATAGAGCCTACATTAGAACAAAACTTGGACATACACTGTACGAGCTATACAAAGGAAGGAAGCCAAACCTTGCTCATTTACACATCTTTGGTTCTAAGTGTTTCATTCATAACAATGGTAAAGATAACTTAGGAAAATTTAATTTTAAAACAGATGAAGGAATTTTCCTAGGCTATTATAACAGAAGTAAAGCATACAGAATTTTCAATAAAAGAACATATGTTGTTGAAGAATCAATTCATGTTGTATTTGAAGAATTTGAATCCTCTGACAAAACCATTGATGATGAGCAGGAAGTTATTTTAAATCAGGAAAATGATCAATCTATTTTTAAATCTCTTATTCCAGAAGCTGAATAAACCAAGGGAGAAGATCAGTCACTAGGACAACCTAGAGCTTGGAAATACAATAAAAGTCATCCCCTAGATCAAGTCATAAGAGATGTGAATAAAGGTGTCAAAACTAGAAATAGAATTTTCAATGAAGTTAATTTTTCTGCTTTTATTTCTGAGATTGAACCTTTTAACATTGACGAAGCCCTATCAAACAATGATTGGGTTATAGCAATGTAAGAAAAACTAAACCAATTTGAAAGAAATCAAGTTTGGGAATTGGTACCCCGATCTAAGGATCATCCGATCATTGGCACTAAATGGGTATTCAAGAAAAAAATTGATTAATCTACAATCATTGTTAGAAACAAGGCAAGATTGATGGCCAAAGGCTATAATCAGGAAGAACGAATTGATTATGAGGAAACGTATGCTTTGGTGGCTAGATTGGAAGCTATATGAGTACTCTTAGCCATTGCATGCATCAAGGGATTCAAACTCTATCAAATGGATATAAAGAGTGCATTTCTAAATGGCTACATCATGGAAGAAGTGTATGTAGATCAACCTCCAGGTTTTGAAGATGTAACCAAACCTGACTATATTTTCAAACTAAGAAAAGCTTTATACAGTTTAAAACAGGCTCCTAGAGTATGGTACGAAAGACTCAGTATATTTCTCATTAATCAAGGTTTTGCATGAGGAAAAGTTGATACAACACTTTCTCATTGATCTGTTAATCTTCCTTTTACTCTAAGGTAGTTAGTCATTTCTATTGCAATTTAGAGATTCTAAATGATCCTGTAAGAAGATCTGTCGAAGAAGAAATGACTACTAAAGTTAGTAGACAGAAAATCCTGATCTCACCTTCCAGAATCAATAGTTAGTTAGGGATAGAAAACCCTCCTGATGATAACTATCCCAACCTTGATTCAAACCAATTGTTTTCCATTTTGAGACCTGGTGAAATTGTGGGACCCCTTAATTTCAATATGAGTGATATGAGTGATTTTCACAAAGTCCTATGGTATATATATTCGAGAGCCATGGTGAACAAAGCCAACAACTACACTCATTTCATTGAAAGGGACTATAGGAAATTTGCCTCACTTTTCCTCAAAGAGCAATAAGACTTAGGAGAATATATCTTTACTGAGATTCAAAAATATAGGCTTGAAGGGAATCTACTACTCCAATGCCTTATCCTCAGCTTATATCTCCATTCTTGAAGAAGAAAAAGATATGGTATTTGGAGAGTAAGGAGCCAATTGAGAGGATAACACTAGTTGGGAAAAATCAAATTGGAAAGTTGATCATTGAGATTCCTTTTGAAGACTCCTCTTGAAGCAAGTCCTAAGAAGAAGAAGATTGAAACTGAAACTAGCTGAATGGATGACACACAGTCTTTTGCTCCAGCTGCCACATCCTCTCCACCATCTTTTCTCAATGCTTCATCGCAAACATTCATGGAGAAATTTCTAAAGGATTTCCATATCGACATTGTGAATACCAATGCTGAATTGATAACCCACATGAATGAGGAAATAGGTCAACTTATGGATAGGATGGATAAGAGGTATGAAGAAATGTTGGCTGAACAACGTGCCTAGGGTAAGCTTCTAAGATCAATAGTTGCCAGACTTGATGCTATGGCATCTGGCTCCCCTATTCCTGGTCCTTCGATTACTCTTGAGCTAGTACAAACCTGGACTTTCTAAGCCTAGTCCTTTTGATACTATACCTACTGAGCATAGAGCTTCTGAGCTTGGACCTAGTAATCTTATGTTCTCTATGCCTGACTCTAACATATCCGAGCCAATCCACATCACCACTGATGATCTAGCTCAGCCAGTTCAGCTTGAGTCAATACCTACTCCCATTGCCTCACCTACACGTGTAATATCATAAATTGTGATTTAGGGCTAATGACTTCAAAGGTGATGTAATTAATGTTAATTAAACAATCTTTAAGCATAAGATGTGAATTTTGATTGGAATGTATTATAGCTAGTGCCTAAACCCTGTATCACAGGCTAATTATGAATAAGTGTCTAAATTGGGTCAAAATATAGGGGAGGGCGCATGGTTGAGTTAAAGGAATGATATAAATGTATTTAATAATGATTTTCATATGTTGTGATAATCAGGGGCAAAAGTTAAAGTTACCAACCAATTGGTTAATTACCAAAGAGGAAACTCATTGGTAACTTAAAGATCAATGGTTGAGATTCACCTATCTAGGAATCAAGTGGAGTGGAATCATGTGCTTTGAGTTCAAATGGAATTGGGGTGGAGAGACTAAGATCATGACATGAGTCAAAAAAGGAACCATTGGATGTGGTCAAAATTGTCAAAGCATTTTTCGTCTCTCCTCTCTCTCTCTCAAGTCGGTTTTTAGGCATGGGAAAAGACAAAAACTGATCTCATCTTCATCATCTCACTTCTCTCTCCTTGGCCTCCATTTTTCGGTGGGATTGAAGGAAGAAAGAGAAAGTGAAAGGTGAGATTTTGATGTTATTATGGTTCTTAAATGCTCAAATGCCCTTTTTTAATATTATTCACCTTGATGAGAGCTTCATCTTAATGGCTTTAGATTTTTGAAAGGTGTTTTAAAGCTTGAACAAGTTTGAAAGCCAAAGAATCAAGAAACTAGCCTTTGGAAGCTGAAGAGGTGAGCATTTGTGGCATTTTGATATATATGTTGTAATTATTGGTTAAGTTTTGATATTTGAGGAACTCTGCCCTGATTTCATGAGAATTGGAAATGGATGAGTTAGATATGGTGATGTGTGGGAAATGTTATTAGAATGAATTATGGTGTTATTGGTTTTGATTGGGATTGGGAAGACCAAGTTTGGTTATTGGTGGCTTTGTGTCCAATATATTTACCCAAGACCAAACTTGTTGTTAAAGTGGGAATTTGGTTGTTTTGAGGTTACCAATAGTTTCCTTATGAAATTTTATATGGGAATGAACTTTGGTATAAGTTTTAGGACTATTAGAAGCATTTTGGGCAAGTTTAGAAAATACTGTCAACTGCTGCGTTTTAGCTTCTGATAAGCCTTACTCGAGTGAGGTGGGGTCTCACTCGAGTGTAGTATGATATTTTCCCTTTCTCTTCAATGTTTTAGTTAAGTCCCCAAGCAGAAACCGTAAGTGTCTCTCTTCACTTACGAGTGAATTAGGTCATCACTCGAGTGTCTCGTGTCTCACTCGGGTGCAAAGGTATTATGGGATATGAGGATGTCTCTCAGAAAAACACTCATAAGCCATTTTCAAGAGTGTGCCTCGGCACTCACAGGCATTGGGTGGTTATTCAAGTGCCAGAGTTTGTGCTCGAGTGCACTTGTGACTTGGGTTTGTAGTTGCTCACGGGAAGTCACTCGTTGTGTGTCACCTTCTAAGACTCTAGTGAATTTGAGGTCATCACTCCAGTAAAGATCCCTATGCTCGAGTGCAAATAGTACTTTTTGCCCATTGTTGTTGCTTTCTGTCAACCACTCGCAAGTATGAGCCAGCCTCACCCGACTGCAAGTCCTCTATCACTCAAGTAAGGCCATCTTCACTCGAGTGAGTCAGCCCAAAATCAGCATTGTTCTTCTGAAAAAGATATCCTTAGGGGTAATTATCTCAACCCTTTAGGCATGTGTCTAGGCTTCTAATAGCCACTTAAAGAGTTCAAATGATAACCAACATTAAGAATGATGAAAGTAAGATTGAAATAGAGAATTAATCTGCCATTATTGATTGTGATTATAGGATTCGACATTTGCCCTAGCTGTGAGCAGCCTCTGCCTGATCACCATCAGAAGGAACAATGTAGTGACTCTTCTCTTATATCTTGTGTAAATGTATTGTATGTGTGTAGATCATTGCTTGTGAGGATATATGATACTGCTACTTATACAGCTGGTGATAGCTGTTGTTATCCAGCACGAGCTGGCGTTATACAGCGAAAGCTGTCATTATCCTGCATAAGCTGGCGTTATACAGTGAAAGCTGTCGCTATCCAGTGCAAACTGGTGTTATATAGCGAAAGCTGTCGCGATTATGTATATAGCCGTGAGTACTGTTGTTGTGATGAAAGCCATATATCATTGTGTTGCAATGATACTACTGTTAATGATTGCTTACATGCTATATGTTTATATATTATATAAGTGATTTTTTACTACTGGGATTCTTTTGAATCTTATTCTTTCCATTGTTAAACCTAGAGATAGGGCAGGTGGTTCCTCCGGGAAGGGGCCCACTAAGAGCAGTTAGGAAATTTTGGGAGATATGGGATTGTTGGTTATCTACTTTGGAGTAGGATTATTGTATATTCTTTTTGGAATGTAAATAATATTTTAGTCATGGTTATGTAATCCCCTAGTAGGGAATTTTGAAACCCTTAGTCTATATATGAACTTGGGGGTTGCCGGGATTTTTGTTGTATACTCTTATATGTACGAATGTGAATTAACTACATAGGTAATTATATTCGAAATCTAAAATTGAGACCAAGATAGGTATGAGTTTTTGAAAGAATGTCAGAAAATCCTACCAGAAGGAAGGGATGAAAATGATTTTAACTCTCTGTGGGTCTCTAAACTATTGTAATTATGTGTTATCAAATCGTAATTACGTTGATTAAGGCAGGGGGTTACAACACGCATTGAGGAGGTGCTTGTGTCTTCGCTTGTTGCTACAAAAGAAGTAGAAATTACTTATCTGATTCCTTATCCATCACCTCAGAACCATCCAGTGAACCCTCCAAAGGATCTTCAGACACTTCCAGTAAACCTTCCTGAACCTGAACCATCATCTTCAGATTCTTCCAATTCAGATGGATCACATGAATCTTTGGCATTTCCTGTCACTCCTATCTCAGCAACCAAGCCATCTACTCCTCCTCATAATTGATTCCACACTTGTGATGAAGACAAAAAGGGGGAGAAGAGCCAGAGTGATTTTGTGATCAATGGCTAAGTAAATGTATAGGGGATATGGGCGTAAAGGGCTTTAGGGAGTTTTTTTTAACTTTATATTCCAAGTTTGATTGTGTAATGAATTCTTCTTTATGCAATTTTCTTCTTTATGCCATTAAGGTTAGATTTCATTCAATTTATATTACATTGTGGGACTAATGAGTTTTCGATTATGTATGCAAGATGAACAAGTAAATAAGAACAAAAACTCAATTTTTCAAGATCATTTGAAAAGATCTTTACTACTAAGCTATTTCAAAAGAGCTTTCAAGTTTAAACTAAACAAAAAAAATTTCATATGAAAAGATTTAAGAAGCATATGTTTGAAAACTTAATTTCAAAAACTTTGTTCAAAATCACCAAGTTTTGTCATCATCAAAAAGGGGGAGAATGTTATATCCCATATGTTTGATGATAACAAATATTGGACTAATGATATAAGAGGATTTCATAACAAACAAATGAATTTGAACAAAGTAACTAAAAGGCAGACAAAAGCATTACGTGAAGTAAGCACTAGAGTAATTAAGAAGAACTGAGACATAAAGCACAGGAAAAATAGCACTGGCAGATTTAGTCAAGTGTTACTCAAGTAAGCACTCGAGTAATGGAACCTGTTACTTAAGGCATCACTCAAGTAATGGTGGAGAAAATGTTCCAGAGAGGCACTGCCAAAATTCGGAAGAAGTTACTTGAGGGGTCACTCTAGTAATCTGCAAAGTTATATGAACCATTACTTAAGTAACAACATGAGAAAAGGCCTTACTCGAATAGCCACTCGAGTAACTAGGGCAAATATCTTCCAGTAGCTCTCGGCCAAGAAATGTCACTATTTACTCAAGGGAGCACGCCAGTAACCAGGTGAGAAAAAAGAATTACTCGAGGGAGAACTCGAGTAAGTTGCAGACTTATTTGAAGCATTACTCAAAAGATCACTAGAGTAATCAGAGAACAGGTACTCTCGGCCAAGATTTGATTCTCATTACTCAAGGGACCACTTGAGTAATCTGCACACTTATTTGGAACCTTACTCAAGGGATCACTTGAGTAACCAAAAAAGAAAAAGCATCATTACTCAAGGGAGCACTCGAGTAACCAAGCAATCAAAGGTTTTGTGTAGTAAGTTAGTCCATGTGTCAATCGAGTAATGTGGTGAGAAAATATTGATTTACTCTCTGTCTAATTTTTAATAATGTTACTCGAGGGACTACTCGAGTAATAAGCATGATCACTCGAGTAGCCACTCGAGTAATATGTTTTTAATCCAATGTTTATTAATTTTTTTTCTATATGATTAACCATTCATTGTATTAGTATTCTAAGTACATTTGCAGAGAAACAATAAAGAGATCATGCCATAAGTGGTAAGTCAAAAATAAGGTCTGAACACTCACCTATCGCTACCTACCGCAAACGGATAGTTTTCAAATTAGAAGAATAGTCAACCATTGCTACGCGTCTCTAACAAACATATTTGAAATACTTCCAACGGACACCACAAATCATCTATATATATGGAGTATTCAAAGAATAGAACAGAACTAAACAACTCAGAACACACGAACATACACTGATCAACACATTTTTAGTGCTATGTTTTTCTTATACTCATTATTTATACTCAGTGAATATTTATTTACTCTATGAGAGAGTTTTTCATTACAACCTCAATATTCATTATTAAGACAACTTAAGGTTGTAGAACCTTGAATTTGGGATTTTATTACAACGTGTAAAAGGGAGCAAGTGTCTAGATGAAGGAACTTGTTGTGTACTGAAGTGCCAAGAACCCAATGAATCTTAGAAGATATAGTGAAACTCTCAGAGATGTCCTGAGGACTGGACGTAGGTTAAAGTGGTTGTGGCCGAACTAGTATAACTCCTGGTATACACTTCAATGATATTTCTCCTTACTCTCAACTGCTTTAAATATTCTGTCAATTTTCTTATACGCAACAAAAATTTCTGGTATTACCCAATTCACCCCCCCTCTTGGGTAAAATGCTTGCATTAACAAAGGTTTCTCAATTTATTTTCTTTTCTTACTAGAGAGGTCCTCTCATTGGCTTGAGAGGATATAGGTTAGGTGAGCCATATTGTGTCATGTTTAAATTATGTTTCTTGTGATTAGATCATTACACGCATATTTTACATATATATGAATATTTGTATGAGATACAACCGCAATATATGTATTCATATAAACGAAACAATTAATTAAGCCCTCCAAATGAAATCTTAAGTCATAACGCCGTCAATTGATAAATAGTTGTCAAAACCTAGATCGCTCAATTATTGGTTCCACCAAAGTGGATGCATTTGAGTTATCTTGGTGAGACAAGCGTGAGTAATGGTGCTACTCATAAAATTCAGTATAGTTTTGATGTAAGTGAGATTAACAAAATGGTTTTGGATCTCAAGGAATTAGATGGGATTAAACATGCTGGATTATATGATGATTGAATCTCATAAAGCTCTAAGAGTTATATGTGATGTAATTGGTAAAGAGGTTACCTAGCTAAATAACTTGATTGGTTCAAGAAATTGAGAACTGTTCTCAAGTAGGAAAGAAAAGCATATTTCATAAATCAACCTATTCCTGAGGAGCCTATAGCCAATACTCTAAGAGCTTAGAAAGATACTTATATGAAGCATAAGGAAGACTCTGTGGATGTAGGTTGCTTGATGCTTGCCACCAAGGTTCCAAAGCTATAAAGAGATCTAGAACTTATAGAGGCTCATGAGATGATTGTGCATCATAAGGAAATGTCTAGCAACAAGCAAGGCATGTAACACCCCATTTTTATTCATCAATATGCCTTGCAATTATTTATGGCATTCAATGAAATAAAATGGTGAATTTTTATGCAATTGGAATGATAAAGATAACTTTAGTTGAGGTTACATGAAAAATTGGGCTAAAACAAGACATAAAATCCAAGTTATTGTCATGCAAAAATCCAATTGTTGAAGCCCATTATTCAAACCAAAAGTATAGGGTAAAAGAACACAATATTGGGCCCAATAATAAAGAGGAATTTCAGACATAAAGAGAAGGAAAAGAAGAAGGCCCAAATTAAATCCAAGAATATGAGGGCAAAATAGTAATTTGCCAGTAAAGCAAGGAATAAATTATTTTCCCATTTCTGAAGACTAATTTCGGTTAAATAGAGAAAATAAAAGGAAAAATATATATTTGGAAATAGATATGCAATTTTAGAGCATTCTTGGCCGAGTAAAATGGTTGGAAAAGTCTAAAAGTAAAAGTACTTGATTTAATTAATTAAAGAAGGGAATTATGGAAAATACAAGAAGCAATTAATATTTCCTTTTCTTCTTGCTATTTTCCTCCATAAAGGGCAATTAGACAGAAAACTATATGTTGTGAAAAAATCATGCCATGTGTCATTATCTTTATCCAAGTATAAAAAAGATGAAGTAGCAAAAGTAGAAAAAAAACACATGGTAAATTGGAAATAAAATATAGTAAATTAAGAAAGATGAAGGAGATATTTTGCAATCATCATTATCTCTTTCCTTCATTTTCATTTTCATCCAAACATAAGGAAAATAGAAAGAGGAAGAGTCTTCAAGAAACCAAGAGTTCAAGAAGGCAAAATTCAAGGTAAGATTGTGAAATTATTAGGCTTAAGCCTTCTAATTCATGTAGAACCTCTTGTAATCTCTTATTCATCATGAATTTCATGTGTTGCAAGCAAAATTTTAAGAGAAGAGAGAGAGGAGGGTGACGTCCTAGAGAGAGAACATTGAGAAATCAAAGGTAACTTCAAGAACATTGATTCTCTTTTATGTTGTTGTTGTTATGGTTGTTAGCTTGATTTGTGGATTGTTTGGTTGTTTTTGTAAATTTGGGATGATTAAATCCCCTAAGGGGTTATGCTGACCAAATTTCTACAAATCATGCTTAAATAATACTTAAACGGTTAGTCATGTGATTAGGAGTGAAAAGGAAGGAGTTTTAAAAGTAAAATCAAGAAATCACATTTTTTACTTTTCTTGGAGCATGTTTTGGCCAGCACTGAAACTGAGAGAAGGAGCTGGAATTTCATTAATTTGATGTTCCATTGTGTTTAGAAAGAAAAATTGTGTAGGGTATATGTTGATTGTGAAAGTTGAAAAAGCCTTAGAATGGGAAATGACAAAATGAGCCCTAAAACCCTAAATAGGAGCTGCCAAGGGCAAAACTGTCTTTTGGTAGTGAATTTGACAATTCTAGTGTAAAAAATGGATTCTACACATGGAAGTAGGCTTAACCTAGGTCATAACTTTTGGAAAAGTACAATTAGACCTGGTATAAAAGGGATTTGGACCGAGTCCCTAGGGACATTTTAGTCATATTACAATTTTAAGCTATAATACCCAACAAAATGAGTTCAAAAGAGTTTAGAGTAGTACATGAATGGGTCTTAACTCAATTCTTCTACATTTGGAAGTTTAGGACAGGATTGATAGCCCGAGCCGTCGGAACAAAATTCAAGGAACAGTTTACGAACAAAAAGGGCTTTAACGTAGTAAATCTATCTTCCATAAACTATTTGAACATTTATATGCTTTGTGTATGCCATCTTCTATAATATGAACGCTATTTTTGAGTTGGGCATTGTGAGTAGGCACATTTATAGAGGTTTACGGATAGTAGGGAAGTAGCCCTGACTTATGTATGCATTCCATGTTGTTTGTGTTATATTGCATCACATGGTGTATGGCATATTTATTTGTCACATTTTATATGACTAATTGCATGTTACGACTAAGATTCGTTTGAATCTCACCCTTTTTCAAATTTAAAAATATTCTGGCAGAAGCTAGTGGCTCCAGGGCAAAACATTAAATATTGATGGTTGAGGATTCTCGATCAAGAAGATGCAGCTGTTGGTTATTGTAGTTTATTTTGTTAGTTGTGGACAAACTTTGTATATATTTTTCAACCCTACGAGGAACTCCAGTATTGTAAACAAGTACTTCTTATCAATATATATGTGTAATTTTTGTATACCAGTGGAACTATGCCTTATCACTCTAGCAAATATCAAAATGTTAAAGGGATTTGACAAGGCAAGAAAGGTTTAAGACCACAAAAGCCTTACATTTATGCAAAATGGCTGAAGGTACATCAGTTATTGCTCACGCGTTAAAGATGAAAGGCTATATTGATCACCTTAAGAGGCTTGGATTTCCCATGAGCCAAGAGTTAGCTATAGATTTGATCTTGAACTCACTCCCAAAAAGTTATAACCAATTTGTTATGAAATACAATATGAACAACATAGAGAAATCATTTTTTGAACTATATGGGATGCTTAAAACTACAGAGCAAAACATTAAGAAAAAGCCCAACACTGTTTTAATGGTTCAAAAAGGAAAGGATATGAAAAGGAAATTTAAGGGCAAGGGGAAGGGTAATGGCTTAAGTGGTAAGACCAAAGAGTCAAAAAGCCCAAAACCAAGCCTACAACCAAGAAGGCAAAGATTCCAAAGGAAGGAGTAAGCTTCTTCTCCAATGAACCTGGTCATAGGAAGAGGAATTACAAACTCTACCTCGAAGATCTGAAAAAGAAGAAGAGGGATATCAGGGCTTTCTCTTCAAGTATTTATGTTATAGACATTCATCTTTCTACTTCCTCTACATAGGTATTAGATACTGAATGTGGTTCTCACATTTGTACAAATGTGTAGGGCCTTAAGGATAGTAGAAAGCTAAAGAAGGGTGAAGTGAACCTACGAGTTAGAAACAGAGCAACAGTTGTTGTTTTAGTTGTAGGAACTTGTGAATTAGTTCTACCCAGTAGGCTTTTGTTAGTTTTGAACAATTGTTATTATATTCCTGCTTTAAGTAGAAATATTGTTTCTTTGTCTTATTTGGATAAGAAAGGTTATATTTCCATTACTATGAATAGTAAATGTTCCATTTATCGTAATGACTTTTTCTATGCTCATAGTGATTTGCATGTCGGTCATTATATATTAAATTTGGAACATCCTAATAGTAGAAATATCTATAATATAACTACCAAAAGGATAAAGTCAAACGATTTGAATTTGGGATACCTATGGCATTGTCATCTAGGCCATATAAATGAGAAACACACTTATAAACTCCATCAAGATGGATTTCTTGAATCATTTGATTTTGAATCATATGATACATGTGAATCTTGCTTACTATGAAAGATAACAAAGACACCTTTTACTAGGCATAGTAAGAGGGCCACTAATTTATTGGGCCTCATATATACAGATGTATGTGGACCACTGAATACAGCTGCCAGAGGAGGTTATATATACTTCATTACTTTTATAGATGACTTTAGTGGATATGGATATATCTATCTAATAAAACATAAATCTGAATCTTTTGAAATGTTCAAAATATTCCAAAATCAAGTACAAAACCAACTTTGCAAAATGATTAAAGCACTTCGATTTGATCAGGGTGGTGAATATTTTAAGCTAAGAGTTCATTGACCATCTTAGGAGTTGTGGGATAATATCACAATTGACTCCTCTATGAACACCATAATGGAATGGCATTTTTGAATAGAGGAATCACACACTATTATATATGGTTTGATTTATGATGAGTCAAACAAATCTTTCACCATCCTTTTGGGGCCATGTCCTAGAGACAACTACATTCACACTAAATTGTGTTCCATCTAAGGGAATTCAAAAGACACCATATGAGAAATGGACTAGAAAGAAACCTAGTTTATCTTTTCTTAAAATTTGGGGATGTGAAATATATGTTAAGCAACAAGTTTCAAATAAATTAACACCAAAATCCTCAAAGTGCCTTTTTCTAGGGTATCATAAGGAAACAAAGGGTTACTATGTTTACAATCCCATCGATAACAAAGTATTTTTTATTCGAAACGGTATGTTTCTAGAAAGAGAATTTATCTCTAAAAGAACCAGTAAGACCATGGCACATCTCGAAGAATTTTGAGAGCCACAAGATAGCACAGAACCATAGATGAAAAACATAGAAGACTCACAACAAGTTGCTGAGCCTCCTCAAGTAATACAAGCTCCACGCAGATCTGATAAGATATGGCATCAACCTCAGAGATATGGATTTCTGATTATTGAACGTCATGATGTGTTGCTCATTGAAAAAAATGAGCCAACCATCTATCGAGAAGCCATAATAGGACCAAACTCTAAGAAATAGCTAAATGCCATGAAGTTTGAAATGCAATCCATATACCACAATCAAGTATAGACCTTAGTCGATCCACCTAAAGGTGTAAAAACCATCAGGTGCAAATGGGTTTTCAAGGAGAAAACTGACATGGATGTAAATGTAAATATCTTCAAGGCACGACTAGTTGTAAATGGATTTACTCAAACTCATGGTGTAGACTATTATCAAAACCTTTTTCCCTGTTACAATGGCCAAATGAATCAAAATCCTTCTTGCCATTGAAGCATATTATGAATATGAAATATGGCATATAGACGTCAAAACAGCCTTCCTTAATGGAAAGCTGCTTAAGGATGTGCACATGACACAACCTGAAGGCTTTGTGCATTTAGAGGACTCTGGTAAACTATGCAAGCTTTAAAGATCCATTTATGGATTGAAGCAAGTATCCTAAAGCTGGAATTATCATTTTGATGAAGTAGTCAAGGAGTTTGGATTGAATCAAAACATAAATGAACGTTGTGTTTATAAGAAGGTTGGTGGGACTACAATTGTATTTCTAGTACTTTATGTATATGACATCCTACTTATTGGGAACAACATTCTTACCTTACAGAGTGTCAAGTCTTAGTTAGGAAAGTCTTTCTCAATGCAAGACTTAAGTGAAGCTACCTATATCTTAGGGATTAAGATCTATATAGATAGATCCAAGAGACTAATAGGCCTAAGTCAGCGCACATACATAGACAAAATACTACACAGGTTCAGTATGTAGAATTCAAAAAGGGGTTACATGCCATGTGTCATGGCATCCATCTCAACAAGGATCTGTGTTCTAGTAGACCTGATTAGCGAGATCATATGAGCAAGGTTTCATATGCCTTAGCCATTGGATTTATCATATATGCCATGTTATATACTCGACTGAAGTCTCATTTTCCTTAAGTATGACTAGCAGATATCAATAAGACCTGGTGAGGTTCATAGGACTGCTGTAAGAAGATCCTAAAGTAATTAAGAAGGACTAAAGACTTATTTTTCGTATATAGTGGATTGGATGATGAGCTCTGTGTAACTAGTTACACAAATACAAGTTTCCAAATTGACCAAGATGACCTTAAATCACAATCTGGATACATATTGCTCCTGAATGAAAGACCAGTAAGGTGGAAGAGCTTCAACCAGAGTACTATAGCATATTCTGCAATATAAGTTGAGTATATAGCATCATCAGATGCGGCTAAGTAAGCTGTTTGGATCAAAAAGTTCATTACTAAACTAGGGTTGGTGCTTACCATCTCAAATTTAATAGATTTGTTCTATGACAATAGTGGTGCTATTGCATAGGCCAAAGAGCCTAGGTTACATCAAAGGACCAAGCATATACTCAGGCGACTTCATCTTATTAAAGAAATCAGTGATAAAGGTAACATAAAAATATGCAAAGTAATAAGAAAAGACAATGTTGCTAATCCTCTTACCAAGCTGCTTGCACATGCAAAGCTTGACCATCATGTTAGGATAATGGAAATTAGGTAAATTAATTATTGTCCCTAGTGTGAGTAAGACGATGTTGGAAATTGTGCAATAAGGGCCAATTATTGTACTTTGAACATTATTATTCAATGAATTTCTCCATTTTGTTGTCATATTATTTGCATGTATACTGTGATAACTATCCTTGGAAAAATCATAATGATTGTCCTAAATGTCTATGGTCAATAATTTATGGGGGAGCAAAGATGAAATAAGACCAGTATGACTTTAAAAAGGTATAGAGATATGAATCAAAGTCCTAGGCACTTGTAAGAGTACAAGGTGCTGGACCGACCGCTATAAGAAAGCTACATGGATCAAGTCATAAGCTTGTCTCATATATAACGACGTCACTATACCCTTTTAACCTGAGATTATCATGGATTCCTATATAAGAGTTGCTCAGCTTTGACCTAGTCAAAAGTCACGTTTGATCGGGTTATGATAAAGGCTATGTTCGAGCTTGGTGGTTTTTATGTAAAGGAATATGAATGGTCAAGATGGAATTTGTCCCTCACATTAGTAGAGAGATATTACTAGGCCCCTCGATAAGTGAGTCAGAGAAATAAATGGCCATACTATGATGGAAAGGAGTTTCCATTTCTATAGTCAGGCTACTCAGGGATCATGAAAGTAATGGTCAGTAATAGGAGGATGATATTCTCCATGCCTTATCCTTGACTGAAATATTGTGTGACAAAAGGGACGTGATATGGTTGTATGACAGGTTGTATCAGTTTATCGATCCTTTTATGAATTGGGTAGTCATAATGTCTTGCTAGAGGCTGCTTATGACTTCTGGGTTAGTATAGTTATTGACCCACTACCAACTTCATATAGGCCTATAGGGTAGCACACAAAAATAGCCCAACACGAGCTATAATGTCCAGACTCATTGAATCTAAGATATGTCTTGATTTAATGAACATAATAGTTAATATAGGGTGGATGAATATATATAGATATATATTCGAAAACAAAATTAATAATATTATATATACATATATGTTTTTTTGAAATACATACATATATATATTATGATAATATTATTATATTGTGTTAGTTTTAAATTTAGCTTTATCTGATAAATTAAATTTAATAACTAACATGATAAAGATATAATATCTCAGATTTAATTTATAAAGATAAATTAAATCTATTTCTATTGGCTCTTTATTTAGATTAAATAAATAGATTAAATTAAAATTGTTGGACTGATTTAATTAAACCATATTATTTAATTTGCTTATCAAAAGACAATAAAGTGTTAATTGATATGATATGGATTTCAAAATCAATTAAGATTAATTTTAAAAATCCAATATCCATCATAAAATTGAAAGCCTTAACTAGTTATTTAAAGGGTGAGCAAGGGTTTTCTATGAGTGATGAAGATAGATAGAGAGCCTTGAGAAAAGAAAACTCTAGAGAGGGCCTTTGGTGGCACTAGCACGTTGTTCGTGTTAGATTCCTATTCATGTGGATACCGGAAGAGGGAGCTGACCAGAGTTGTTAGCTCCTTGAGATCGAAAAGAAAGACTGAACACATAAGAAAGGTATGTTTCTCTACTATTCGATTTAAACGCCGTGATAGATCCGAAGTAGGGATTGGAAAACTTTTGAATTTTAATTTTCCGTTGTGCCTACCAATACCAACAATAACTTTTGCTTAGTTCAACATTTATAGGTGTAAAAGTGACTACTTTAGAATGCACATGGTTAAACTCAAATCCACATACACCTGATAAAACCAAGGATGTGTGCATTTATACTAATCCACCAAAGGTGGACTAGATAATACTCTCCCACTCACATTTGGTAGGATAGTATCAACCATAATACTTTTAACCATATCTAATGGCATTCTATTACGCCTTTATAAACTCCTTTTAGTGATGGAATGCCAGGGATAATTAACTATTTAATTATCTCATTTTCACAAAGTTCATTGAAACTAATCAGATAGATACTCACAACTATGATCAGTGTTAGGACCTTTAAAATTCCTATCCAGTTGATTCTTAACCTTCATTCACATATTGTCTAAAACACTCTAGCTTTAGGTTTGTGTGAAATTTAGTAGTAACCATAATCATGAGAAATCAACAAAGGTAATAATATACCAAGCTTTGTGTCATATCCTCATACTTGTAAGACCACATGCAACAAAACAAAATAGTTGCAATTTATACTCAATTCTAGTTCTCTTACTAAAAATCATTCATTATGTTATTTCTAGAATCAATTTATGCAATCTTACTAGCAAGACATATATTTAAGTCAATACTTAAATTAGAAAAAATGGTAAAGCAATCAAACACAAAAAAATATACTAATTTGTCTAAATGACAAAGAAATTCCATGAAAGAAAAATTGAATTACACAATCATATAGTTTTGTAAAGCAATTCATGCTATATTGTTTCCCTTTTCAAAGCCATATAGGTCTTATAATCTTTTCTACACTAAGCTGACATCTCAACTTCAGTATCACCATGACCCTTGGTCAATGGCTTCACAACTACTCTTATATGAGACCTTTTAATACTAGATATATCAATTGTCCCCATTAAGTTTATCAATTTCATTCTTTTTAGCCTTTCTTAGCTTAGTCTTTAAAATTATCCCACACATAGGGTTATTCATAATTTATTTATCCAAGAACTTATCAATAATATAATATATTGAAGTATACACAATCAAGTTTTCAATTCAACACAATTTTTCAATCAAAACAAATCCTATAAAGGAGTCTTCATGTTTCTCAAACCTAGTATGATACGTTCTCAACAACTATTGTTTTTCTAAAATTGCAAGAATTTTATGTCTTCTATCATTTTAACAACATCCTATAGTTTTTCTATATTTTCTAGAAGAAATATTCCAAATTTCTTATTCAAATCATATTTGTTTCCTAATAGAAACATTTAGTATCTCTTCTTAAATCTTTTATAGTTTCAATGATTGGGTTTAAACTGGGGTTAGCTTTCTTCTTTTGAGATGGGCTTTCACTCTCTAATTGAGGAGCATTATTTCCCAAAACTCCACCATTATCCAGAGTTTTAATATTTGGAAATTGTTACGAGTGTAAATGGTCAATTAAATAGTGCAAGTGTACACTGTCGTAATCAAGTAATATAGAAGTGAGTAGAGTATCGTTCCCACGAGGATTGATCACTAAGTACCAAAATTGGTAATTTTAATTCTATTTAGTCGATCGATAAATTGGTGATTGAGAATACAAATAAAAGAAAAATAATTAAATATGCGTGCAGATGATATGAAAACAAATATGAGAAAAAGTCCTAGGGATTAGATTTCACTTAACAAATTTCGGATTGAATCACTTATCTATTCTAGCCCAATTTACTCCACATGATTGATAGTCGAGTTTCCCTAATTTAATTACAAGCCTCTTCCAAGGTCAAGCAATTCTATAATTAATTGCTAATCCAATATATTCCTATATGAATTTAAGCAATTAATTATGCATTAAGATTTATAGAACTCAACAGCACTACAGAACTCATATGAATATATTCCTTTTTCACATGCAAGTCATGGTTTTAATTATAGGATCTACACACATGCATCTCCTTCCGGTCTCAACATGCATATTGAAATCATTCAAAAGGTGGCCAATCAGATGAAAGCATTAAGAACAATAATTAAAACTCAATCATGAAGGAGAAATTAAAACTAGATTTAATAAGTTAAGATTCAATCCGTCATTAGTAAGCTACTTCATCACCCTAGGAAAATTAAAATTTAGCTCATGATAAAATTAAAAACAACACCAAAATAAATTGACATTATATAAAGCTAGAATGAAATCCTTATAAATACTGCATAAAACTTGAATATTAAATTCTTAAATATAAATATACAACCAAAAGATGCATAAAAAATGTAAAAATCTAGCCGTCCCTTTAGGAGGTAAAACCTTCCATGTAGGTGGCATACAAAGAGTAAAACAATCCTAAGCCTTCCAAGATGGAGGCATGCAAGAAAATAATACAATACCTAAAATTAATTCCAAGATGATGTAGTAAGTGGAGAATAGATGGAGTAATGAAATGGTGTGTAAGTAGATAAGAGATAAAAGTAATGGAAATGAAATGGTGTGTGTGGAGAAGAGATGAGAGTAATGGATCTCAATTGGTGTGTGTCAAATGTGAAGGAGAGGGTGGCTATATATAGGGAAAAATGGAGTAAGGTAGATGAAGTGGTAGATGAAATGTGATAGGTGGATTAATAGATAGAATGTGGTAGATGGAGTAGTAGGTGAAATGTGATAGGTGGATTAATAGATAGAATGTGGTAGATGGAGTAGTAGGTGAAAAGAAAGATGAAGAGGTAGATGAAATGGTTGGTGGAATGGTAAATGATTCCCGCTCTCAACTTTCAAGCAAAATTCGAAACCCTTGGAGATAGAACTGGAATTCTGTCTCAACATAAAAGTTGTAGAGCTCTTTCTTAGCTTTTTATCCATATAAAGAATGTCCCGATCCGACATCTAGAGCTCCAGATATTGCCTAAAAACTGAAAGAGGGTCTAATTTAGTATTTTCCAAGAAATTCTATTTTATGCTAAAATCATTATTTATTTATAAATTACACCCAAATTTATTAAATTGAGCTCAAATATCATCCATAAAATCATCATATAAGGGAAAATAAATATGCAAATATTTTACTTATCAAATTCCCTCACACTTAGCTCTTGGATGTCCTCGGGCAGGGAGTGACCATTAAGTGCTTCCAACAAAATTAGAAGTGTCAAGTCATAAGCAAGAACACAATTGAAAAATAAAGGAATCATAGTATTCATGAATCAATGAAAATATAAACTAGTAATTTCATTTGAAAATGAATAAACTGAGTTCGTAGTTATGACTCATTCTCCCAATCTCTCAAGTGTTTAAAGGTAAGTGTTTCACTCGAATTCAACCGAAAAAATTGCACTACCATAGGCTTGCTAAAAATCTCAATCTCTACTATCTAATTCACATGCATAATTCAAATCAAAAGGACTTGTTATGGGTTGTAATGGAGTTAAGGTAAAAGGAATGTAAAACGTGAAATGAAAAACTAAATATAAAAATTAATAGAACAATAAAAAAATGGGCCAGCTTCTGAATAAATCTATTTCATCACAACAACCCACAATTCGAATACTCAAAAAAAAAAATTTCATTTTTTTTTCATTCTTTTTTTTTCAATTTTTTTTTTCATTTTTTTTTGTTTTTTATTTTTTTGCTTGCAATTTTAAAGTTGATGATATATACACCCCCACACTTGTCAAAAGCCCATTTCACAAAAATTTCAAATGCTCTACTAATCTTTCGAATTAGGTAAAAGCATTTGATATATCATTAAAGTATATGTCAATGGGTTGTGAACAAAGAAATAGTCAATGAGGCTCAAAGGGGCTTATCAATGGTATAATTGCAAGGTTGGCTATTTGGCTCTAGCTAAACAAAATGAATGCCTTTATCATCTTTGAATGTGCATGTGAAATGTAATTTCAACCAGATTTAAAGCAAGTTCTAGAGTGACAACTTAATAGGTGAATAACACACATAAGAGAAATAATCATTATAGGCTCAAAAACTCACGGTTAGGGGCTTTCAAACTCAGCTCATTCAATCTCAAAATTCATCACCAATTGTAACAATCGGTTGTTCATTCTTGCTATGAAATCTCTAAATTCAATTGATCCATACTCAAAACTTATATACTTCTTAAGATCATTACAAAGCACTTAAATAGGATGACTTTTTTTTTTACTCTCTTTTTTTTTAGAGTGAACAAAAACATGCAACTACTAAAATGCGTCTCAAGAGTTAAGAATAACTCCTTACTCTGCCATTTTTCACACCCCATGCATCAATGGTTTTACTAACTAACAAAAGAAAATAAAAAAAAAATTTTCCCTCCTCCCCCAACCTAAATCAGACATTGTCCCCAATGTCTTCTAGAGCTCAGAGAAGGTTTTTTTTTAAAAAACATAAACACATAATAAAGTAAAATCAAAATACTAAGGGTAAAACCAAGAGATTAAGGAAAGTTACAACCGAAGGGTGGTATCTAGGTTCTGCTCCTGACTGCTATCTAAAGATTGCCCACCTATTTGCTTGAAGAGTATATCTGGTTTAGGTTCATAGGTTTGCAGTTAATCAAGCAGCTGATCAGCAGTTGGTGCAGAAATTATGGAATGGCGAGTCGCTTGGGGTATGAATCCTGTTTCCACAGAATGATCAAGAAAAGACAACAGATTATCATAAAAACCATTAACATTTAACAATCCTAATGGCTTTTTGTGATAGTTTAACTTAGCCCAATATGCAACGCTAGAAATGCCATCAAACGTCTCCAAACCACCGTGTAGAGCAATGAAAGCTTGAGCATGGTATAACATTAGTCCCATTTGTTCAGGCAAGCTCGAAACCTGTAACTCTTGTCCTAAGGAAAAAGTGTGATGTTCCAACTCCTTCACCCTTACACTTAAACCCTTGCTTCCATTCATGGATGCAGAAATGGCCACACTTCCCTTTAGGCCCTGAATGCCTCCCCCGTACACAAAGTTGATTCCTCTGGCAGCTAATCCAATTCCCAATTCATTTGCTGCTGTTATAAACTCTCCTTTCTTGCCCAAATCAGTTTCAAACATAGACATAGTATTATTATGGCACTGAAATGTTTTTAAAAAAATTCCAAACATATTTTAAAAATAGACATAGTATTTCAAAATATAGATTATGAATTTAGGAATTCTTAGAAACAAACCGCGTCTCAATTGGAGACCAAATGTCCCTTCATTTCATCCCTAGAACGAGGAAAAACAAAAAATTCTAGGAAAATTCAGGAAAAAAAATTTGTCTGGCCCAAAATGAAAGGTTGTTGAATTCATATTTCTATTCTCTTCACTATAGTTTCAATATCTAGGCCTTAAACTTCAGTTTTCACATAACCCAAAACCAAGTTTCAAAACCGTAGAGACTAAGATCTCTTCAACCAAGTATATAGGTATATGCAATAAATGAATACAAAATGGAAAATCAACAATGATCAAACTTTATCTATTTCTCATACTCAAATTTTACACGTCATAACAAAACTATAGAAGAATCCAAGGAACAAATGACTGAGGCATATGAATATATGATAATGAAATAGGCCATAAACAAAAGGTACGAGGCAGATGAACATAACCGCACCTAAAAAAATCTATGGTAGACAGAAGGAGAGAACAACACGTTTATAAACATAAATACACATATGCAGTGAAAAGAAGGAGCCCTCCCTTGAAACAACTAATAATCACAATAAGAAAATCTCCTAGATTTAACTAGAATAGCTATATATATTTATATTCATGAATTAAAGTTTGTGTTATTATTAATATATGTTCTTGACTGGCATAATATATATATATATAGTTCCTATCAGATACTCTATTAACTTCCCAAAATGGAAGAAAAGATAGACAAATAATACTATATAGGCCTCAACCTGGCTCTGATACCATGTAAGAATTTTGGGCGTACCTGGAATCTGATTAATTCGTTGAAGTACCCACATGAAACTGAAGCACTGATACAGATTTCTATTATGTTACATAGCAAATACACCAGAGAGAAGAGGAGGAGAAAGACCTCTTTAAGAGAATCTTTTTTAGGGAGAATTGTGTTTTACTCATATATCTACTCCCTTAATCCCACATCTTATATATAACGTATGTATTGTCACATAGGAATATATGTAACTCATAAGTG
This sequence comes from Inga leiocalycina, assembly GCA_963242795.1. Classification (NCBI taxonomy): domain Eukaryota; kingdom Viridiplantae; phylum Streptophyta; class Magnoliopsida; order Fabales; family Fabaceae; genus Inga; species Inga leiocalycina. The sequence continues at coordinate 36,618,090 of OY725332.1, forward strand.
TACGGGTACATGAGAATAGACATAACTACTAAACCGTAAAGGGATATTTCTCTTTATGAATCCATACCTCTCCATAATAGCCCCTCTAGAATCGAACTTGGGCCCTAATCCACCAAGGGTGGACTTGTATACTCCAACAAGAACCATTCATGGGCTTAAAGCTGGTCCGAAGGTTACATTCTAGAAATTTCATTCTTTATAGTGACTTATTAGAAACTATTAACCTTCTCACTGGAGGATGCGCTAACCATCATCCTTTCAATGATATAATCGTGGATGCTAGATTACTTCTCCCTAGAGATTGGCATGCCATGATTAAATATACTTTTTGAGAGAATCTTGTTTTGGCTTACTATTTACTCCCTCCGAGAAAGAGTTGACTTTTTTGGAGAGATTAAGGAAGCTAGATAAGTTACTTAATCATACCATATGTTGTGCAACACTAAATTATATATTGGTTTATATGTTAGCCAAACTAGTTTGGAGAAAAAACAATAAATATAAATATTTTAGAGTAATTTAATTAGCTTTCTTAATATTTCAAAAACAAAAGTCAACTTTATCTTATATTAAGGGCCGGAGGGAGTATCTAAGTTATCCCAAATATGGAAACTAACTTTTGCATCCTTGATCAACTACTACCTTATCCATATGAGGTGGAAGTTGACGAGGGAAACTAGAATTATGTACTTTATTATTGCTTAGTAAATGAACATACTCCAGTTTTTATTCAAAAAAAAAGGACTAAAGAAAACCTCATACCTATCTACTACACTAGTACAAAATATGCCTTTTAGACCACCACATTTAGACTGGTTATAGAGGGTAAGGTCTGAAAAGTATGACAAGTGGCAGTTTTGGAATTATAAAGAACTCCTAAGACCAGTTCCATTAATATAAGGTCTAAAAGATATTATTTAGACCAGATTTCCGAACATTTGGTCTTAAAAGAAAAAAATAATTAAAAAAATCATATATAATATATTTTCTAGACCAGTTCTCTATATAATAGCCTACATATATTTTCTACATAAAAAGTAATAAAACATAGAAGCTTTATTACTTTTTAAATCGGTTGTCTCTAATAACTAATCTAAAAGATGAAACCTTTTAGACATAGTGTTTCTAATAATCGGTCTAAAAGATGCGGAAATTAACAATAATATTTCCATTGCTTTTAAGACCAGATGTTTCAAATAATCGATCTACAAGATAACTTTTTAGACCTGATTTTGAGCACAACGATCTAAACGATCAATCCTAAATTTATGAATCTCCTTTCTTTGTTGTGCCTAATTCTCGCTCTCTGAATCTGAAACCTCTCTTCTTCATGCCTAAACTCATCCTTCATGCCCCATTCGTCTTTTGTACTTCGCTCCTCTATCATTACCAATGCTGCTAGTACGAGTGCCCTCATCGCTACTATTTTCTTGCATCATTCCTTTATTGTGTGCCCTTATCTCTGCTCTTCTCCTGTCAGCATTGATGTGGCTAGCGGTGAGAGAAGAAAATGGTACTATCATAGCTTGTTTTCTCCACTCTTCCACTACCTCTAAGTTTTGGTTTGTGTTTGTGATTGAGAAAGTTGAATTTTGTGATTTGCAAGACTCCTTCACATTTCTCTCTCGAAAAGCTAGTTTTGGTAAGCTTACTTTGCGACTAATTATTTTTTTAATTTTTCGTAGTCGATGTGTCATTACCTTGTGCAATATTGTCACTCATCTGGATTATAAACACATTTTTACTGAATTCCTACTAAGCCTAGTGTAATATTGTCGCTCAATAATATTAGGCTCACTAGCCATAACTTTGTGACTTTGATATGAGACTTTACATTTCAAATATGTTTGCATGTTGAATCCAGCTTCTTTGATCTATGTCTTTAATGATCTCAAGAGAATAAGCTTAGCTTCTTAAATCCAACTGGTATATATCAATATCTTATGACTTCATGCTGAATTTCGCGGATTTGTATTTTCTGGAGAAGATTGAAATAAAACCTTAGAAGGAATAAAGAGATTAAAACAACAGAACAAGTGGAGTTCACTTGTAAAATTCATAATAGCAAAAACAAGTCTTATTTTTCTTCTCATTTCTACTGTTTATTGTGGTCTTTAATTTAAACCCTTTAAAAAATGAAGTTGTTCCCCACTCCCTAGTTAATTCCCTCATGGAAAATTCATTAAGGTCTATATGTAGCCTATGCCAACAATTCACCTGAAATATGTCTGTTTGGAGGGGTGCGCGCGTGCGCGTGCAAATGATGGGACATAAGTGAATATGGCATCTAATAACAAAATGAAACAACCCAAAAAAAACAAAAATTAACAACAATCTGGTTTGATATGTATAGTGTTACTTGAAAGGGCTCCATTGGGAATACATTTATTATTTTTACATAATGATTGCATGCTCTTATCATACTCATACCTTTTCCAGGGAAAAAATAGAAAAGAGAAAAAAAAAAGATGTTGAAATATATGAATCATAGTTAGATAAAAGCTAAACGGATGAGTGTTGAATATAATAATGGGGTGAGGGAATATTTAGACTTTACTAAAAGAAATGCCAATGCCGATAGTGGGATATTTTATTTCCCTTATGTTGAATGTTTGAATGAGAAGCGACTAAATGATGCAGATATATATATACACATTTAATTTGTGAAGGATTTTATAAGAGTTATACATTATGGGTATGGCATGGTAAAGAAATAGAAATGCCAAGTGCATATTAACAGGGGGAGTGGCCTTTGATGATAACGACACAGATATGGATGATCAGATAGAGGACATCATTCGTAATGTAGGAGAAGAGGATTTTGAGCAATCACATGCATATGGTAATATGCGCAGTAATGTAGAGAAGCTGCTATACTCGGGGTGTAAAAAATAAAAATTATTGAAAGCAGTATTGAAATTTGTAAGTTTGAAAGCATGGCATGGATGGAGTGACGAGTTTTTAGAAATGCTTAAGGCTTTTAAGGACATGCTTCCATATGGTAATTTGTTACCGAGTCGATACTATAATGCTAAGAAAATATTGTGTCCACTAGGGATAAAGTAAAAAAAGATCCATGCATGCCCTAATGATTGCATATTGTATAGAAAAGAGTATGAAGAGAAGCTGAAGTGTTTGATATGTGAAACTCTAAGGTACAAATCAAATAATGCCCCTGTAAAAGTGTTGTAGTATCTTCCAATCATACCAAGGTTCAAGTGCTTGTTTGCTAATGAAAATGATGTAAAAAAATTTGAGCTAGCATGCATTTTGAGGATTTCTTATGGAAAGCTTTAAAATCCTACTGATTCTTCTCAATGAAAGAAAATCAATTAATTATTTCCTAACTTTAGCAAAGAACCTAGGAACCTAAGACTTGGACTTAGTATGGATGACATGAATCCTTATAGTAGGCTTAGTAGTATACATAGTTCATTGCCTATTCTCTTGGTTATTTACAACTTACCTCCTCTGTTATGCAAGAAACAAAAGTACATCACGTTGTCTATATTAATCTCAAGACCAAAACAACATGAAAATGATATAGATGTTTACCTAAAACCCTTGATCGAAGACTTGAAAGAGTTATAGGAAGAAGGTGTCGATATTTTTGACACGAACAAGAGGGAGGTTTTTAAAGTACGAGCCATGATCTTTTGTACTATAAATGACTTCCCTCCAAATGGAAACCTGTCAGGGTATAGTGTTAAAGGTCATAAAGCATGTCTGATTTATGAAAAAGGAACATGTCAGAATCAGCTTCAAAATAGAAGAAAGATGGTTTATCTGGGCCATAAGAGATTTCTTAAATGAGGACGCCTATATCGTAGATTAAAAAAAAAGCTTTTTTTGGTAGCCAAGAGTATGAAGATGCTCTGGAGGCATTTACTAGTGAGCAAGTTTATGAAAAGGTGAAAAATATCAATGTTATCTTTAGTAAGACTACAAAATGTATAAATGAAAAAAAAAATGTATAGAAAAAGAGGTCTATCTTCGTTGATCTTCCGTATTGGCGTAATCTTGATGTGAGACATTGTATGGATCTCATGCATCTGGAGAAAAACGTATGTGATAGTATTGTTGGAACACTTCTTGACACACAAGGTAGTTCTAAGGATAGTGTGATGGCAAGATTAGATTTGCAAAAATGGGAATACGAGAAGACTTACATCTAAGGCCATATGGTAAGAGAACTTATTGTCCCCCAGCTTCTCATACTTTGTCTAAGGATGAGAAAAGAAGTTTTTGTGAGTGCTAAAATGGCATCAAATTTCCCTCAGGATATTCTTCAAATTTTATGAAGCTTGTGTCAATAAAAGACTTGAAATTAGTAGGGCTAAAGTCTTATGATTGTCATGTCTTAATGCAACAACTACTCCTAGTTGCTATTCAAGGCATTGTTGAATATGACCTTCAACACATTTTGACTAGACTTTATTTCTTCTTTAATGTCATTTGTAGTAAAGTCATTGAGATTGAAAAATTGGATGAATTGGAAAAATGAAGGATATCTGATCTTGTGCCAGCTTGAGAAGCTTTTTCTTCCTACATTTTTTGGCATCATAGTACTCTAATTGTTCATATAGTGAGATAGATAATGTTGTGTGGCCTTATCAATTTATGATGGATGCACATAATTGAAAGAACTATGAAAATACTAAAAGGATATGTGAAGAACGTAAACCGGCCTGAAGCATCTATTGTTTAGAAATATGTCTCTGAAGAAGCCATGGAATTTTGTCAACATTATTTGTCAAAAGTAAGACATATTAGGCTTCCTAAATGTCATGATAAAGAGTGGGGTAGACACAGACTAAAGTAAAAAGTGTGGATCCTGATGAATTGCAACAAGTCCACTTATGCATCTTGAATAATGTTGATGAAGTTCAAGATAGCATAAATGCTTATAAAGAAATTATAAGGAAATAAAATAGTTGAATGACTAAACAAAGGTTAATTAGGGAGCATAATAGAACTTTTCTACATTGGTTCAAACAAAAGGTTGATAGAGAGGAACATGTTTTTGATACAATCAAATGGTTAGCACGTGGTCCTAAGGTTGATGTCATAAGTTGGAATTTATTTGTGATCAATGGTTATACCTTTTACATGAAGTCCCTAGATGATAAGGGCACCATCCATAATAGTGCTGTTATGTTAATGGCTGAGTCTATGCACTTCTCTGGTTTGAAAGATAAGAAGCAAAAATTGGTAGCTATGCCTTATTATGGAGTTATTGAAGAGATTTGGGTAGTGGACTATATTAAAATTAAAATTTTCATTTTCAAATGCAAGTGGGTTGATGTCAATAATGGTGTAAAGATCGATCAGTTATAATTTACATTAGTATATCTAAATAGTAAAATTTTTGTAGGTGAACCTTTTATTATGGTAGATCAGGCGAAACAAGTATTCCATATCACTGATCAAGCAAATAAAATATGGTCTGTAGCTCTTCAAGAAAAAAATGGTTGTTGATATTGATGAGGAAAGTCATTCAAATTATGATCTTCTTGAGACTCCTTTTGTTAGGGGTCTACCAGAATTGAACGAAGAAGATTAAGCAGATGATGAACACGACAAAAACATTTTCATCATGAAGGGATATGGGAGGATATCCCTTTATAAAGTTACTTTGAAAGTTAGCTAGCTAAAGTAATTATCATCAAGAATTATATTTGAATTATTTATATAGTTATTTTATATATAGTTATTTCATGTTATAATTTAATGATTTACCTTTTTTTTGTTGTCATAACAGGAAAATGAAGGGTCTAAGCTAGTGTTGAGCAAAGCAAGCTAGCAAGTGCTAATTAAAGCAATCCTAATAATGCTCCAAGTGAACTATCTAGTTTAGATAACAGTTATAACCCCATTCCTTAAAAGCCGTTAATATAGTTTGAAAATGTGTCATAAAATCAAAAGAGACCAAAGGATAATTTGAAACTCATTAGAGGTCCCGATTTCAAGTCAGAATTCGGTCCTGTGCTAAAGTGGGTTTTCCAAAACTTTTCAAAATCTATTTAACAATGTCTCACTTCCACTTTTTGAATCTATTTGGCCTGTTCGGTTCCTTTCCATTCATAAATATCAGAGTATTCAACAAAATTTCTCGACGAACTCTCGGGTTATATTCAATAACTATAAGGTGTATACAGGACAAGATTGCCCATCTTAGTTTCCTATACCGAGGATTACATACAGTCAGCCATATCTATGATAGACACATCCAACTTTACAACATTGAACTTATAATCACAACATATTCCACACATACAATCATCCCAAAAATTGATAACCAACAAAAGGTTCTATTCTCCTAGCCATGAGCACTAGCTGCCCTTAGTTACCTGCTTCTCCTTTGATTAACTTGCCCTGGCTGTAGGTTAGTCATTGGAAAGAGTGAGATTCATATGAATCTCAGTAGTAACATTTCACTCACATGATATATAATTAAAAAAGCATGTAAGTAATTATCACAAAGCAGCAATCACCACAGTATTCATAGCAGCATCCACATTCGTGACATTCACGACAACTTTCACAGCTATATAGGACATCTTTCACATCTATATTCATATTCGTGACATTCGTCATAATAACGACCGCTTTCAATGCTATATACGCCAATTTTCACAGCTATATATGACAACTTTCACAGTTGTATTCACATTTGTCACAATTCAACAATAAGCACAAACATACAAAGCATTATACATTATATAAGAGAAAGAGTCACTACCTTATTCTTTCCATTCTTGCTCGGGCACAGGTTTCTTACACTCAGGGAAGATGCAAATCCTATAAATCTGAATTAAGGACAACAAGTTATTCCCTATTCCAATTCTTAAATAACCACAAAACACTAGGGGTTGGTTATCATTTGAGTCCCTTAGGTGTCTATGATAAGGTCAAACGAAAGCCTAAGAGGATTGGAAGAGGCACATCAGAAACCACCTTTCAAAAGTTTAAAATGCTGAAATTAAGGCTTGGCTGCAGCTAAGAAATTGTCAAAAAAAATTTTGCCACAACCAAGAACCTTTAGCCATGGCCAAATATAGGTCAGAAGCTTTTGGGCCGCGGCTAAGAACCTTTTGCCCTCAATCAAGAAAAGTCCTGTTTCTTTGTTGAAATTCCAAAAATCATAACTAAATCTCCAAAAATTGAAATGGAGTGATTCCAAGTCCTACTTGAAGTTTTTTAAGTCTTCTATATAGGAAAAATATGAACCACCACAATTTACAACCACAAATATAAAGAATTCTACCAATTTAAATACTATTCCAAAATAAACTCTATTTCAACCTCAAATTTTGGAAATGCATAACTTCCAGCACACAAATCAGAATTACGCCCATTTTTTGTATTTTTAAGCTTGGCATGTGCACTATTAGACTGAAAAGTATCAGAAATTTTTAGACACCATCTACTCAATCAAAACTACCATGCAAACTAGTTGCCTTGCATAGAGTTTTTGTTGACAAAACTACTAATTTTCCAATGTTAGTTTCCATTAGATGAAAATTCACAACCAAGACTACTCCCAAATGGTTTTTCTCATAGAATCCAATGGAAAAATCAAAACAACCAAATTCATACTACTTTCACATGTTCTCTTTTGGGCAACAATTCTATATAAAACTCACAATTGCCAAACTTGACATTCAAGTCTCAAATCAAGTTCATTCATCCAAACTACAACACAAGACACCATTACAATCATCAAAACATCATAAACTCTCTCAACCCAATATACATGAAAATTAGGGCAAAAATCCACAAGCCAAAGCTCTGACCCAATGCCCACAGTATATATATATATATATGAAAGAGTTGCTCTTACTCACTTCTATCACTTCCTCTAGTTGGTTCTTTGATTCACCAACCTCTAGTTTTCCTTGAGTGCACAAAACACCTCCTCTTGAAAATCAAAATCCATACAAATGAAGCTCTCATCAAGAGGAAAAATGTTAAAGAAGAGGTTTTGAGCATTATAAGTCATCTTTAAGGTTAATATCCACAAGAAAGAACTTGCCTTTAGCTTGAACCTCCTTTCTCTTTCCTCCTCTTGAGCTAGCCAACCTAACAGAGCTTGAGTAGAGAGATGATGATGATGATTAGAATTTTCCAGACCTCCCAAGCTCTTGATCGAATTTGAAGAGGGGAGAGAAAGAGAATTAATGGTTTGAACTTTTGACCACATCCTATGGTGCCATATGTCAACATCATATGACTTCTCCAAAAGCAATTCACTATTTAGTTACTTTCACTAGTTTAATTAGCCATTACCTCTAACGCTTTTAGTTAGTGATCAATTACTTCTTCAATTGCTGACTAATTGACCGATAAATTTCTTTTACTTCCTGTGTTTACCCTTGACTATGGCATTTTCTATTGGAGTACCACTTAACACATTTTGTGACCTCTTTAGCTCATACCATGTGCCCTCCCTCTCTCTTTTGATCAATATAAGCTTTTTCACCATAATTAAGCTTAGATACTAGGTTTGGGCACTTTCTATTACTAATTTGGGTCATAATTCTCATTTAATTCTCCAAAAGTGTTTGTCTAACATTTTTTACATCCACTTTTTGAGTCATAAGCCCTTACACATATATTAGGGTACTATAATTCTCCTCCCGTATAATAAATTTCGTCCCCAAAATTTGTTACACATCTTGAGACATAAACACATCACAAAGCCTGCTTAAGTTTGGGGGTAGGCTATCCAATATGCTACAGGTCCAATTCTCGCAAGAATCTCAAAAGGACCATTGTACCATGGGCTCATCTTCATTCTCTCTATCACTCTACCAATTACTGTGTTTGGAGACACTCTCATGAACACGTGATCTTTGACTTCAAACTCTAAAGGTCTTCTCCTCGTTCGACCATAGTTCAGATGGATTGAACTAGTTTATTCTGGCTTTAAGCCTCTTTAATCTAGGACATCAAATCACTTTCCCCATAGATAATGCCATAACTCATACATATAATTTAGTTTGAGAGATTTAGATCCTGAAACTCTTCTATCAATTTCCTTTCTTGTACCATCATTAAGTAGCTTGCACTACCTTCAGACTAAGTGCATCAGCAACAACATTAGCTTTACCTGGATGATACTTGATCTCCAAGTTGAAATCTTTCAACAACTCCATCCATTTATGATGTCTTATATTCAATTCTTTTTTATCATACTAACACATGAGACTCTTATGGTCACTATACAGTGCACCGTCACACCATACATGTGATATTGCCATATCTTTAATGCAAACACAATCGTTGCAAGCTCTAGATCATGGGTGAGATGGTTCATTTCATAAGGCTTCAGTTGTCAAGAGGCGTAGGCCACCACTCTGCCCAACCTAGTCAGCCCCTCCTAGAACAACTCAAAGTATCACAGACTCTAGTTTCACGTTCCGCCTCTCAACCTAAGGTTATTACAGGAGCAACCAGCCTGGTGGCTAGCCATGCTTGGCATATTAAGGTAAGAGCCAAGACTTCGTTTATCATATTATTCAGTGAGAACCCCTGATCATGTAGTCAAATTGCCATCAGCTGACCTAGCTCTACCCTGTTACATAAGGACACACCATAATCCCTGCTAACTCGCATTATTGTACATAACATAAGTCAAGATAAGATGGGGTATACTCAACACTACAGCTGTTGACAACCTCACCTTCAGCTCAATGAAGCTCTTCGCATATCGTTTATCCTACTTAAAGGTTGATCCTTTCGTGTGAGCTTAGTCATTGGCAAGATGATCTGAGTAAAATTCTGAATGAACCTCCGGTAATAACTAGTAAGACCCAAAAAACTATGTATCTCAACCACAGTTTATGGCCTCTTCCTGTCTAGTACTGCTTCTACTTTACTAGGATCCACTAAGACCCCTTTTCACAAGATAACATGGCCCAAAAATTTTACTTTTAGACCCAAAACTTGTACTTGTTAATTTGGTATAGAGTTGCATTTCACGTAAGATTTCTAGCACTATACTCTTGTTCCCGTAACCCAGCAACACCTTATTTGCCGTCAACCAATCAAAACCCAGTATAACTTCTAATCGATAAAGCGACAATCAAGACAAATCAACCATAGACTCATACCCCTCAAATGGCAAACACCGTGCCCTAATTCATGGGCCTTTGCTCTACGGCTACTACTTGTATTCACTAGCAATGTGTCTTGGCTGCTTGCAGTTATAGCAAATTACTTGCCCTAAACACATTCAACCAGTATGAGTCTTGCCACAATGAGAACATGACCATGTCATTAGGGGTTTCTAGTTCTCACGATCCTTAAGTCTATAGGATTTCTTACCGACACCCTTAGATGAAGATCCTTTACCCTTCCACTTGTAGGAAGAATTTTCCTTACTAAGCCCACCATGATCGTTACCACCCTTATATGGGTATAGATCCCTCAGATTGTTCTCTGTGATTTGACACTTCTCCATAGCTTTATTGAATTCAGTAAACTATCTGGAGGCTAATCATTTCCTCATTTCATGTGATAATCCTCAAATCAACATGTCAAAGCTCTACTCCTCATCATCCATGCGTTGCAGGTATGAGGAGTGACGGGCTAGTCAGATAAATCGACACAGTTAATCATCAAAATTCTCTTCACTACCCCGCTTTATTGACAAGAACTATGTTTCTTTCTTGAGCCTAACTGACTTGGGAATGTACTTTTCGTTAAATTTTGCCTGGAATAGCTCCCAGGTCAAGGGCACATTCCGGGTCTGCAATTTCATGGTAATGTTCAGCCACCACATGTCAGTATCTCCCTCTAGCTTATAGATGGCCAGTCATGCCCTCACATCAGTCGTGCAATCTAACACTTCAAAAATCTTCTCTACATAGATCAGCCAATCTTTCGCTACTTGGGGATCAAATCTTCCCCTAAACGCTAGAAGCAGATGCATACAGAACTTGGAGACCCAAAACTATAGATCTCCCTCATTTCTGGATGGCACCTCATGTGATTCTTGATTCAAATCAGTATGTAACGGTCACTCTGAAGGTCGAGTCGACCCTTCTGCCATTTCTTCATGATTTGTCTCTTTTTAGGTCGATTGAACCCTATCTTCATGCTAGTTTGCTTTCACCTCTCAGAGCTCATCCCTCAATTCATGGATCATATCCCACCACTCCATTAACATACCCATCATTTGTTGTATAGGATTAGGTGAGTTGTCATTTATCTCTTCCACCTCCGATTCCGCACGTCTAATCTTTGGTCAAACCATTATTTCTTTTCACTCTACAAGTGATTCACAACATTAGTATCACACTAGATAAATACACATATTTCTTAAAACTCATATACCAACAAACAACAAGAACATATATGTGTATACAACGAATAATCATATGGGATAACAACCATCTATAAGACAAGGAATTCTTGCAACTACCCTAATAACAACCTACCCTTGCCAGGAACTTTGGCTCTGATACCAAAAAATGTAACCCCCTTCCTTGAAAGACGTTAATATAGTTCAAAACTCAGTCAAAATAAACAAGAGACCAAAGGATAATTTGAAACTCATTAGAGATCCCGACTTTAAGACAGGATTTGGTCCTATGCTAAAGTAGGTTTTCCAAAACTTTTTAAAATCTATTTAACAATGTCTCATTTCCACCTTTTGAATCTATTTGGCCTATTTGGCTCAGTTCCACTCATAAATATCAAAGTATTCAACAAAATTTCCCAACGAACTCTTAAGATATATTCAATAACTATAAAGGGTTTACAAAGCATGATCTCCCATCTTAGTTTCCCACATCGAGGATTACATACAGTAAGCCATATCTAGGATAGGTACATCTACCTTTACTAATTAAACATATAATTACAACATATTGTTATGAGTGTAAGTGGTTCATTAAAAAGTGCAAGTGCACACTGTCGTAATCAAGTAATACAGAAGTGAGTAGAGTATCGTTCCCATAAGGATTGATCACTAAGTACCAAAATAGGTAATTTTAATTCTATTTAGTCGATCGAGTAGTTGGTGGTTAAGAGAACAAAATAAAATCACTAAATATGAGTGAAAATAATATGAAAGCAAATATGAGAAAAAGCCTTAGGGGTCAGATTTCACTTAACAAATTCTAGATTGAATTACTTAACTATTCTAGCCCAATTTATTCCACATGATTGACAGTCGTGTTTCCCTAATTTAATTACTAGCCTCTTCCAAGGTCAAGCAATTCTATAATTAATTGGTAATCCAATATATTCCTATTTGAATTTGAGCAATTAATCATGCATTAAGATTTATGGAACTCAGTAAGACTACACAACTCATGAATATATTCCTATTTCATATGCAGGTCATGGTTTTAATTATAGGATCTATATACATGCATCTCCTTCTGATCTCAACATGCATATTGAAATCATTTAAAAGACGGCCAGTCAATCAAAGCATTAAGAATAATAATTAAAAATCAACCATGAAGAAGAAATTCAAACTAGATTTAATAAGTTAAGATTCAATCCGTTATTAGTAAGCTACGTCATCACCCAAGGAAAATAAAAATTTAGCTCATGATAAAATTAAAAACGAAACCAAAATAAATTGACATTATATAAAACTAGAATGAAATCCTCATAAATACTGCATAAAACTTGAATATTAAATTCTCAAACAAAAATATACAACCAAAAGATGCATGAAAAATAGAAAAATCTAGCCATCCCTTTAGGAGGTAAAACCTTCCATGTATGTGGCATGCAAAAAGCAATACAATCCTAAGCCTTCCAAGATGGAGGCATGCAAAAAGTAATACAATGCATAAAATTAACTCTAAGATGGTGTATGTGGAGAGGAGTGGAAAGTAATGGATATGAAATGGTTGTAAGTGAAGAAGAGAGGAGAGTAATGGATATGTTGGTGTGTCAAATGTGAAGCAGAGAGCGGCTATATATAGGGAAGAATGGAGTAGGGTAGATGAAGTGGTAGATGAAATAGTAGATAGAATGTGGTAGATGAAGTAGTAGGTGAAAAGAAAGATGAAGTGGTAGATGAAATATGGTAGATAAAATGTGGTAGATGAAGTAATAGGTGAAAAGGAAGATGAAGTGGTAGATGAAATGTGGTAAGTGATGTGCTAGGTGAAAAGGAAGATGAAATGGTAGATTATTCTCGCTCTCAACTTCCAAGCAAAATTCAAAACCCTTGGAGATAGAACTGGATTTTGGTCTCAACATAAAAATTGTAGACCTCTTTCTTAGCTTTTTATCTATATAAATAACATCCCAATCCAACATCTAGAGCTCCAGATATTGCCTGAAAACTGAAAGGGGATCTAATTTAGTATTTTTCAAGAAATTCTATTTTATTCCAAAATCATTATTTATTTATTAATTACACCCAAATTTATTAAATTGAGCTCAAATATCATCCACAAAATCATCATATAAGGGAAAATTAATATGCAAATATTTTACTTATCAAACTCCCTTACACTTAGCTCTTGGACATCTGCGAATAAGGAGTGACCATTAAGTATTTCCAACAAAATCAAAAGTATCAAATCATAAGCAAGAACACAATTGAAAAATAAAGAGATCATAGTATTTATGAATCAACGAAAATATAAACTGGTAACTTTATTTGAAAATGAATAAACTGAGTTAGTAATTATGACTCATTCTCCAAATCTCTCAAGTGTTAAAGGGAAAGTGTTTCACTCGAATTCAACAGAAAAAATTGCACAACCATAAGCCTGCTAAAAATCTCAATCTCTACTGCCTAATGCACATGAATAATTCAAATCAAAAGGACTTATTAAGAGTTGTAATGGGGTTAAGGTAAAAGGAATGTAAAACGTGATATGAAGAGCTAAATATAAAACTTAATAGAACAATTGAAAAATGGGCCAGCTTCTAAATAAATCTATTTCATCACAACAACCCACAATTCAAATACTCAAATTTTTTTTCCATCTTCTCTCTCTCTCTCTTTTTGCAACTTTAAAGTTGATGATATATACACCCCCACACTTGTCAAAAGCCCATTTCACAAAAATTTCAAATGCTCTGCTAATCTTCCGAATTAGGCAAAAGCACTTGGTATATCATTAAAGCATATGTTAATGGGTTGAGAACAAAGAGACAATCAATGAGGCTCAAAAGGGCTTATCAATAGTATAATTGCAAGGTTGGCTATTTGGCTCTGGATAAATAAAATAAATGTCATTTTTGAATGTGCATGTGAGATGTAATTTCAACCAAATTTAAAGCAGGTTTTAGAGTGACAATTTAATAGGTGAATATCACACCTAAGAGAAATAATCATTATAGGCTCAAAAGCTCACGGTTAGGGCCTTTTAAACTCAGCTTATTTAATCTTAAAATTCATCACCAATTGTAACAATCAGTTGTTTATTGATGCTATGAAATCTCTAAATTCAATTAATCCATACTTTAAACTTATATACGTCTTAAGATCATTACAAAGCACTTAAATAGAATGATTTTTTTACTTTTACTCTCTTTTTTTAAAAAAGAACAAAAACATGAAACTAATAAAATGCATCTCAGGAGTTAAGAATAACTCCTTACTTTGCCATTTTTTCCACACCCCATGCATCTAATGGTTTTACTAACTAAAAAAAATTTCCTCCTCCCCCCACCAAAATCAGACATTGTCCCTAATGTCTTCTAGAGCTTAAAGAAAGCTTTTTTTAAAAAAACATAAACACACAATAAAGTAAAACAAAGAGATTAAGGAAAGTTACAACCGAAGAGTGGTATCTAGGTTCTGCTTCTAACTGCTATCTGAAGATTGCCCACCTATTTGCTTGACGAGTAGATCTGGTTTAGGTTTATAGGTTTGCAGTTGATCGAGCAGCTGATCAGCAGTTGGTGTAGCAATTATGGAGTAGCGACTCACTTGGGGTATGAAATCCTATTTCCAAAGCACGATAAACAAAATAACAAATCATCATAAAAACCATTAACATTTAACAATCTTAATGGCTTTTTATGATAGTTCAACTTAGCCCAATATGCAACGCTAGAGATCCCATCCAACATCTCCAAACCACCAGGTAGAGCAATAAAAGCTTGAGCATGGTAGAACATTTGTCCCATATGTTCAGGCAAGCTTGAAACCTGCAACTCTTGTCCGAAGGAGAAGATGTGGTCTTCCAACTCCTTCACCCTTACACTCAAACCCTTACTTACATTCATGGATGCGAAAATGACCACACTTCCCCTTAGGCCCTGGATGCCTCCAACATATACAAAATTGATCTTTCTAGCAGCTAGTGCACATCCAAGTTCATTTGCTGCTATTATAAAATCTTTATCCTTACTCATATCAATTTCACCAAAAATACAGATAGATGTAAATCTACATCTTTGTATGATACTCTTTTCTTTTCTTTTCTCTTAAACCATTTGTGCTTACAAGTAGAAGACTACATATTTACAAGTGGAACTGTGCATATTTATAAATGAAAGAGTACATATATATAACACTAAAGTAGCGACAACAAAATCATACAAATAGAATATTTTTCAAAAAAGTTTGAAAACTTCTGACACGAATGACTAGCGTAATTTGCGTGAACAAAAAAAAGGGGAAAGAAAGTCAAAAGTTATTGAGAAGATAAGATATATTAGACAATAGGTGCTGAAAAGATAAGATAGATTAGACACAAGCTACAGAAAAGATAAGTCGATTAGACAAAAGCATGATTATGTATAGTTTTTGTGATTTTGGCTCACATCTTCCTCTGGTTCTATTCCAATAACGGCTTAAATGCTTTCTATGAATCAAGGATTTTCTTCCCATCTAGTTTTCTTATAAACTCGAAAACAAAGTCTTTTAACGTCAGATTCCTAAGACAATAGCGCTCTTTTTCTCTATTGAATATGTCCACTAAATCAAGAAGAATACGATGAACATCACCACTTGGATGCGTCTCAAGAGTTTAAATGATATCATCCAGTGACCTCTTACTCAGTCCATCCTTTTTAAATTTAGTTTTATCTTCTCAATTTATAGAAATCATACCTTTACTCCTACAATGCTGATCATAATCCTACCTTGCACATTTAAGGCAGACATTCATTCGTTTAGCTCTTCTCTTTTTGGAGTAACAACTTATTCCCATTCCTAGCAAAGGTTTAACAAATGATTTATGAATCTCACCTACTAAACGTTCCTTACCTTCAATGATCTAGTGTACGTCCACAAGAAAGCCCAAACGCTTGAATATCTTCATCCTTTCAAGTCGATTGTTATAAATCTTCATGAGCACATCATTAGGAAGAGTAGGGAACTTGTTCTTAAGCTTTATAAGAGATTCCTCCATAGTAACTTAGAATGAAACTGATGAAAACTAAAATTCTCATCCCAGTGCAGTGTTCTTCGGTGAGTAGGAAAGAAATGAGAGAGTAGGAAAGAAGTTTTGGGTTGTCTCCCAAATAGCCATCCTTCTTTAATGTCTTTAGCTAGACAAAGACCAAACCAAAATATTTTTTCTTTTTTTTTTCTTTTTTATATTTATTATTTTTTAAAAAATTACTAGATTAAGGACTTACCTGTTGGTTTCTCAAACGTAATGACAGATTTCGTAGTGTTGAGTGCACCTTCATTGTATTCTTTGACCCTTTGCCCATTCACTTTAAACTTTTGATCACTATCTTGAATCTCAACAGTTCCATATAGCCATACTTGAATCATAGTAGAAGGACCTGACCACCTTGATCTTAGCTTTCCTGGAAGAGCTTTAACCTTGAGTTGTATAAAAGCAATTTTTGTCTTGGTATGAACTCTCTCCTCAAAATTCTTCTGTCATGCCACATTTTTATCTTCTCCTTATATATACAACTTGGCATTTTCATAAGCTTGTTGTTTGAATTCTTCAAGCTCATTGAGTTAGAGATGTCTTTTCTCACTAGCTACCTTTAAGTCAAAATTTAAGGCTTTTACTGCCCAATATGCTTTGTGCTCTATTTCTACTAAAAGATGGCATGCTTTTCCGTAGACCAATTGATATGAGGTTGCACTAATTGGTGTCTTAAAGGTAGTTCTATAAGCCCAAAGTGCATCTTCTAATTTCTATGCCCAGTCCTTCCTATTGGATTCACTGTCTTCTCTAAGATCCATTTCAGTTCTCTGTTTGAGATTTCCACCTGCCCACTAGTTTGTGGATGTTATAGAGTTGCAACCTTATGAGTTACTCCATATTTAGCTAATACCGTCTGAAGTTGTTGATTGCAAAAATGCCTTCCTCCATCACTGATAATAGCTCTAAGCACTCTAAATCTTGTGAAAATATTATTCCTCAAGAACTTCACAACCACTTAAGAATCATTTGTAGGAAAGGCAGCTACTTCAACCCACTTGGAGACATAGTCAACAGCTACTAAAATGAACTGGTTGCTAAATAAGGATGGAAAAGGCCCCATAAAATCAATCCCCCATACATCAAAGAGTTCAACTTCAAAGATGTTAGTTAAAGGGGCATCGTGTCACCTTGAGATATTTCCCGTTCTTTAACATCTGTCACAAGTTATCATAATTTTATGAGCATCCTTGAAGAGTGTAGGCCAGTAAAATCTTGATTGAAGGACTTTAGTAGCTATTCTATTTGCTCCAAAATGACCATCATATGGGAATGAATGGCAATGATTTAAGATACTATCCATTTCTTCTTTAGGAACACATTGCCTAATAATTCGATCTGAGCATTGTTTGTATAAGAACGAATCCTCCCAAAAGTAATGCCTTACTTTAGTCAGAAACTTCTTCTTTTACACTTTAGAAAGTTCATAAGGCATTACTCCGCTTACCAAATAATTCATAAAATTAGTATACCATGGTGTAGGTTGTGACTACATGATGAAAAGTTGCTCTTCTGGGAAATTTTCCTAGATTGGTGATTCTCTTTTTCGTTCAGGTGGTTCTAACTGAGAAAGATGATCTGCAATGAGATTCTCAATCCCTTTTTGTCTTTGATCTCTAACTCAAATTCTTATAGTAGAAGCACCCATTTGATCAGTCTAGGCTTAACGTCTTTCTTCTAAATCAAGTATTTGATTGCTGAGTAGTCCTTCCAGACAATGACCTTTAACCCAATCAAGTAGGCTCTGAATTTGTCGAATGTAAACACTGTAACCCCCTCAGTAATTATATCCGAAATACACGATTAAAATGAAACAGAGACCAATAATAATCAAATAACATTTACTAACCCATCACATGATGGGGTTTTCAAAAATACCTTTCGAAATCATTTATAAACTTGGTCTCATATTCACATTTCGAATACAATTACTACGCGAAGATAAATCACATTCATATAAATATCAGAGTGCACAACATAATCATCCTGGCAATCTCGGGTACATACCTTCGCTAAAGATATACAGGGCACAATTGCCCATTACAATTCTTCAAATGGGGATTACACAATCTCATCTCGAATGAGTCCTGCCGCTCCCTCCACGAGCCACTTGCCCTGTCTAAATTGTTGGTAAGGGAGGGTGAGATTCGAGAGAATCTCAGTAGGGAAACATTATCAATATGCAGGCAAGATAAGTGTTTAATGCATGACATGCTTGCATCACATAACTCATGCACACATACAATGACAAATCTATAAGCTCAATGCTTCGAACGATACACATATGGCCATAACATATATTGAAACATAGCTTCAAATCATTCATACATGTTCCACATAATCAAGCAAAGCAATAACATGCATCAACACATTAATACAGTTATCAGAGCATGCAGGAGAGATAAGTTCCCTACCTCCAGTCTTTTCTCCTCGATTTGCGTGCCAGCAACTCGGGGCTTCACATTCAATCCTACAATGTCAAATATACTATTTAGACACTTCCATAGTGTTTCTGGGGGTTATATGAAGCTATATGGAAAAATTACTAAAATACCCCCGGGGACCCGGCCCGGCCCCGCCGTACCCGGTCTAGCTGTACTTTTCCTGAAATTTTGACATGGGCTATTCTAACATATTTTCGCCCAAGGAATCCATTTTCGGACTCGGAATTATCAAATTCAATGTCAATTACAAAATTACCCTTGACAGCCCCACTTTAAGGGTTTCAGGGGCGTTTTCGTAATTATGCTTTTTCGGCCTTTTCCGAAAAAGTGACCAACTGTAACCCCACCTAATTTTCGCTCCTGAACTCAATGGAACCATCAAATCATTGAAAATCCAACTCTAAGACCCATTTATAGTGCTGGCCGAAATATATGGGTTTTCAGGGGAAAATTGGGGTTTTTCGGTTTCGGCTCCGTAAACGCGTTCCTTTATACTCCTAACCACTTTATTGACTATCCCATTAGGTTAAAACTACCATTTAGTATCAATTTGGGCAGCATAACAGCCCCTACAACCCATTTCCATAAATTAAAACCAACGGCAATCCGGCGAAATTTCACTGATTAAATTGCCCACAGTAGCTAGAATAGTCAATATACAAGAGTTTGGGAGTTACCTCAAGCTCCCACTAGCTTTTCTCAAAGATGGCTGAAACCCTAGCTCTCTTGAACACCAAATTTGAGCTTCCAACCCTTGAATCACATAGAAGAATAGCTTAGGAGTAGAGTTATACACGTTAGGAGCTAGATCGTCGGAGAAATCGGCTTACCTTGTGATTTTTCTTCTATTTCTCTCTCTAAACTCTCTCAACCTTCTCTCTCTATGGTTCAGGCTGCTGTGCGTGAATGAGCAGCTGAAGATGATGAGAAGATGTTTTAATTCCATGCTTATGTCATCTTGCCTTTTGATGATGTCATAATTCCCAAAATTGGCATTTTCGGATTTTCTGGCAGATTTTCTGCCCAATCTTTGAAAAATCATAACTAATTCTAGAAAAATCAAAATGAGGTGATCCCAAAGCCAAATGAAAGGTATTTAAGTCCTCTTCATTGGAAAAATATTTACCAATACTAGAAATCACCACAAAATTCCAGAATTACACAAATGTCATCACTGCCCCAAAACAGAGTCCATTTTCGACCTCAAACTTTGGACAGTCATATCTCCTAGTTCCCAACATGAAATGGCACAAATTATATGTCCATTTTGAAGCTTTGGATGTGAAATTTAAGACTGGAAAGTTGCATAATTTTCTGACATCATTTGCCTATTAAAAACGTTCACACGAGAAGACTGCTCAGACAGAATTCACACTAGACAACATTTCTAGTTTTACAACCAATGTGTCCAATCCAATTTAAATCAATTCCAATGATTAAATACCACAACATGACACCATTTCCATCACAATACCCCATTCAATTATTCCCTCTATTCTAAGTCAATTTGGATGTTAATCCACAATTGAACTCAAATACAGGGTTTTGGCGTTGCTCATAACACAAGTGACTACAATCCACTTTATATTCTCTAAAAAGGTTCATTAATCACTAACCACGTCCACTTTTGTAGTCATTAACTCCTAATCACAATTTGGGATCTTGCTAAACCGGGGCTTAGCAATCCACTAATCTCAGGCTTATTCTCTAGCCTCGAGTCTCAAAATTTGGGGTGTTACAAACACAACTGCTAATAGTTCCTTATCTGTTGTTGCATAATTTAGCTGTGCATCTGAGAGTGTCCTGGCAGCATAGTAGATGGCATGAAAGACCTTGTCTTTTCTTTGGCCTAAAATAGCTCCAACTACATAATCACTTGCATTGCACATCATTTTGAATGGAAGGTTCCAATCTGGAGCTATAATGACTAGTGCAAAAGTCAAGGCACCTTTTAAAGTTTGGAAGGCTGATAAGCACTCCTTATTAAACACAAAAGGAGTGTTTTTCTCTAATAGCATGCAAAGTGGCTTTGTGATTTTTGAGAAGTCCTTGATAAATCTTCTATAAAAGCAAGCATGTCCTAAAAACTCTAAATGCCCTTGATTGAGGAAGGAGGTAGTAGCTTTTCAATTGTTTCAATCTTATCTCGATTCACTTCAAGGCCTCGATCAAATACCTTGTGACCTAGTACGATTCCTTCTTTCACCATGAGATAGCATTTCTCCCAATTTAAAACCAAATTTTTTTCCACACAACATTGCAAAAAAAATTTCAGATTTGAAAGACAATGATCAAATGATTCTCTAAAAAATGAAAAATCATCCTTGAACACCTCAATGAACCTTTCCACTATGTCTGAGAAGATTGCCATCATACTCTTTTGAAATGTTGTTGGTGCATTACATAGACCAAATGGCATCTTTATGAAGGCAAAGGTACCATATGGACATGTAAAAGTTATTTTCTTTTGATCCTCTTATGCAATTATAATTTGATTATATCCTATGTACCCATCCAGGAAAAATAATAGGCTTTTACAATAAGTCTGTCCAGCATCTGATCTATAAATGGTAGGGGAAAGTGATCTTTTCTAGTAGCTTTATTGAGCTTTCTGTAGTCAATGCATACTCTCCATCCAGTCACCATTCGTTTGCAATCAGTTCATTTTTCACATTGGGCACTACTGTCATTCCACCTTTCTTTCGTACAACTTGAACTAGACTTACCCATTGACTGTCTGAGTTGAGTAGATTATGCCAGCATCCAGCCACTTTATTACCTCCTTTCTCACCACTTCCTTCATGTTCGAATTAAGTCTTCTCTGGTGCTCAACTGATGGCTTGTAGTTGTCATCCATTAAGATCTTATGCATACAAATTGAATGACTAATGACTAATCCCTCTTATATCAGCTATTGACCATCCAAATGTTGTTTTATACTCCCTTAGAACTCTTAATAACTTTTCTTCTTCATCAGGAGTAAGAGCTGTTGAGACAATTACTGGTAGTGTTGAATTTCCTCCCAGATAAGCATACTTCAAGTAGGATGGTAGTACTTTCAACTCTAGTATTGGTGGTTTCTCTATTGATGGCACTAGTTTACTCGGCCTTTCTCTCAGATCTTCAAATGTTTCTTGATAAAAATTGGTGAATTTGCTTCCATGTACCTAATATGCTCTAAGACTTCAGGATTAGTAGATTTTGATACATGTACTATTCCCATTGCTAATGGTTGATCCATGTAAATTTTGTCCATCACGTCTAATGTATAGCTAGTCAATGTATCAACTCTGTAATAAGTGTCACCTTCATTTGGAAAGGACAAAGCCTTGAAGATGTTGAACGAGATGTGATTTCTTGAACTTGTAAAGTTAACTTCCCCTATTGAACACCTATCAATGTTCTCCCAGTTGCAAGAAATGGCCTCCCAAGAATGATAGGAATTTCTTGGTCTTCTTCCATGTCAAGTATTATGAACTCAGCTGGGAATATGAGTTTGTCTACCTTTACTAGAACATCTTCTAAGATACCCCTCGGATGTTTTATTGATCGGTCAGCCCAAAGTAATGAAACTGTGGTCGGCTTTACCTCTCTAAGACTGAGTTTGTTGTAGACAGATAGAGGCTTGAGGTTTACACTTGCTCCAAGGACACAAAGTGCTCTTTCAAAGTAACATTGACCTATGGTGCAAGGTATGCAAAAGCTTCCTGGATTTTTCAGCTTTGGTGGTAATTTCTTTTGGAGAATAGCACTATACTCCTCAGTAAGTACAACTGTTTCAAATTCCTCAAGCTTATGCTTATTTGAAAGAATATCCTTCATGAATTTTGTATAATTAGGCATTTGGGCAAGAGCATTTGCAAAAGGAATGTTGATATGTAGCTTTTTGAAAACCTCCAAAAAGTTACAAAACTTCTTGTCTAACTTTGCTTTTATGAGTCTTTGAGGATATGGAATTGGTGGTACATATGGAGGAGGATTATCTGGAAAGCTGATTCTACCTGGTATTACATCATCCTCCTTTTGTTCTTCTCCGCTTTCTTTCTTTTCTCCGTCATCTTCTTCTTAATTACAGGATCTTTCAATTCTTTACCACTTCTTAGTGCAACGGCTTTCACATGTTCTCTTGGGTTTCTTTTAGTGTCACTTGGTAGAGTTCCTGGTTTCCTGGAATTCAGCATAATTGCAATTTGGCCCATCTGGATCTCCAAGTTCTTTATTGAGCGTCTTGGCTTTTGAGTATTGAATCAGTCCTACCTATGAATTGAGCTAGTGCATCTTCCACATTTACTTTCTATTGTGGTGCATTTGGTTGTTGAAAAGCTTGTTGCTGGTAGTTCCCTTACGGCTTGAATGCATTTTGATTATTCCCTTAACTAAAGTTTGGATGATTTCGCCAACTTGGATTATAGGTGTTTGAGAATAGGTTATTCCTTTGATTTCCATGAAATGTGCTTGCTCTGGCATGAATAAGTGTCCTTCTTGACATTGTGTTCTCACATGAGGTCCTCCACAATGATCACAAGCTTCAGTAGGAGTGCTGATTATATTTGCTTGGGTTGTCAATGATCCTACTTGCTTGGATATAGATGCAACTTGAGAAGACAAAGTTGAAGGGACATCTAGCTCGTATACTCCAAGTGTTTTCTTTGAATTGCTACGTTTAAAAGGTCATTGATATGCATTGGCTGCCATCTCCTCAAAAAGATTGTAAGCATCATCTATATTTTTTCCCATTAAAGATCCTCCAGCTGCAGCATCTACAAGAATTTTAGAGATGTGTGTCATTCCACTATAGAAAGTTTGTAGTTGCCACCAATTTGGTAACCCATGATGGGGACATCTCCTTAGCAATTCCTTGTATCTTTTTCATGCTTTATAGAGGCTTTGTTGTTCATACTGGGTAAATGAGGCAATTTTATTCCTCAATTTAGCAGTTTTTACTAAAGAAAAGTATTTCTCCAAAACTTTTTGTGCCATAAGATCCCATGCAGTTATGCTTCCCACTGGTAGTTATTGTAACCAGCTCTTAGCCTTATCCCTGAGTAAGAAAGGGAAAAGTCTAAGTCTAATGGCATCATCAGTAACACTATTATGCTTGAATGTGTCACAGATTTCTAGGAAGTTGGCTATATGTGTATTAGGATCTTCTGTTAGTAAACCACAGAATTGATTTGCTTGTATCATCTAGATAATTGCAGGCTTGATTTCAAAGTTGTTAGCTGCTACTCATGGTCTTTTGATTTCAGAATTTATCCCCATGATTGTTGGTGTTGCATAGTCACAGAGTGTTTTGGTATCTGTTGTTTCTCCCTACGGATTTGCCATCGGATTGCTTAGGATCAAAGTATACTGCTTTAGAACTTCTTGATTTCTTCGACAAGTTCTTTTGATCTCAGAATCAAGAGGTTGTAGTACAATCTCCAAAGATTTGGTCATACACTAAGCAAAAGCCTAAAAAGAAACACAAACCACCAAAAAGAAAAACAAATATAATATAAAGACCAAATTAGTAATAAAATTACTTGGTAATGATATTAACGATAACAATCCCCAGCAACGGCGCTAAAAACTTGTTACGAGTGTAAATGGTTCATTAAAAAGTGAAAGTGTACACTGTCGTAATCAAGTAATATAGAAGTGAGTAGAGTATCGTTCCCACGAGGATTGATTACTAAGTACCAAAATGGGTAATTTTAATTCTATTTAGTCGATCGAGTAGTTGGTGGTTGAGAGAACAAAATAAAATGACTAAATATGAGTGCAAATAATATGAAAGCAAATATGAGAAAAAGCCCTAGGAGTCCGATTTCACTTAACAAATTCCGAATTTAATCACTTATCTATTATAACCCAATTTATTCCACATGATTGATAGTTGAGTTTCCCTAATTTAATTACTAGCCTCTTCCAAGGTCAAGCAATTCTATAATTAATTGTTAATCCAATATATTCCTATATGAATTTAAGCAATTAATTATGCATTAAGATTTATGGAACTCAGTAAGACTACACAACTCATGAATATATTCCTATTTCATATGTAGGTCATGGTTTTAATTATAGGATCTATATACATGCATCTCCTTCCGGTCTCGACATGCATATTGAAATCATTTAAAAGATAGCCAGTCAATCAAAAGCATTAAGAAATAATAATTAAAACTCAATAATAAAGAAGAAATTCAAACTAGATTTAATAAGTTAAGATTCAATCCATTATTAGTAAGCTACATCATCACCCTAGGAAAATGAAAATTTAGCTCATGATAAAATTAAAAACAAAACCAAAATAAATTGATATTATATAAAACTAGAATGAAATCCTCATAAATACTGCATAAAACTTGAATATTAAATTCTCAAACATAAATATACAACCAAAAAATGCATATGAAAAATGGAAAAACCTAGTTGTCCCTTTAGGAGGTAAAACCTTCTATGTAGGTGGCATGCAAAAATAATACAATCCTAAGCCTTCTAAGATGAAGGCATGCAAAAAGTAATACAATGCATAAAATTAACTCTAAGATAGTGTATGTGGAGAGGAGTGGAAATTAATGGATATGAAATGGTTGTAAGTGAAGAAGAGAGGAGAGTAATGGATATGAATTGGTGTGTCAAATGTGAAGGAGAGAATGGCTATATATAGGGAAGAATGGAGTAGGGTAGATGAAGTGGTAGATGAAATAGTAGATAGAATGTGGTAGATGAAGTAGTAGGTGAAAAGAAATATAGAGTGGTAGATGAAGTAGTAAGTGAAAAGGAAGATGAAGTGGTAGATGAAATGTGGTAAGTGATGAGATAGGTGAAAAGGAAGATGAAATGGTTGGTGGAATGGTAGATTATTCCCGCTCTCAAATTCGAAGCAAAATTCGAAACCGTTGGAGATAGACTTGGATTTTGGTCTCAACATAAAAGTTGTAGACCTCTTTCTTAGCTTTTTATATATATAAAGAACATCCCAATCCGACATCTAGAGCTCCAGATATTGCCTGAAAACTGAAAGAGGATCTAATTTAGTATTTTTCAAGAAATTCTATTTTATTCCAAAATCATTATTTATTTATTAATTACACCCAAATTTATTAAATTGAGCTCAAATATCATCTACAAAATCATCATATAAAGGAAAATTAATATGCAAATATTTTACTTATCACATATACCACATATACAATCATCCCAAAAATGGATAACTAACAAAAAGTTATATTTTCCTAGCTGTGAGCACTAGCCTCCCTTGGTTACCTGCTTCTCCTTTGATTTGCTTGCTCTGGCTGTAGGTTAGTCATTGGAAAGAATGAGATTCATATGAATCTCATTAGTAACATTTCACACATATGATATGTAATTAACAAAGCATGTAAGTAATTATCACAAAATAGCAATCACTATAGCATTCATAGCAGCATACACAGCATCCACATTTGTGACATTCACGACAACTTTCACAGTTGTATACACATTAGTGACATTAGTCACATTCACAACAGCTTTCATAGCGATACACAATAGCTTTCACGGCTGTATTCTGTCCATTTTATGCTTTTGCTTGATCTTATCATAGCCACTTAAGGGACTCAAATGATAACCAATCCCAAGTGTTTTATAGTTATTTAAGAATTAGAATAGGGAATAACTCGTCATCCTTAATTTTGATTTATAAGATTTGGCATCTACCCTGAGCATAAGAAACTTAAGCCCAAGCAAGAACGGAAAGACCAAGGTAGTGACTCTTTCTCTTATATCATGTATAATTCTTTGTACGTTTATGTTTATCATTGAATTGTGATGATGTGAATACAGCTGTGAAAGCTATTGTGTATAGCTATGAAAGTTCAAAAGTTCAAAATGCTAAAATTGGAGGTGTGCCGTGGCCAAAAATCCCCTGGCTACGGCCAAGAAATGGACAGAAACTTTTTGGCTGCAACTAAGAACCTTTGGGCACGGCCAAAAACAAGTCAGAAGCTTTTGGGCTGCGGCCAAGAACCTTTTGGCCGCAGCCATAAAAATTCCTTTTTCTTGGTTGAACTTCCAAAAATCATAACTAAATTTACAAAAATCGAAATGGAGTGATTTCAAGTCCGACTTAAATATTTTTAAGTCCTCTATAGAGGCAAAATATGAACCACCACCATTTACAACCATAAAAATATAAAATTTCAGGAATTTACATACTTTTCCAGAATAGACACCAGTTTCAACCTCAAACTTTGAAAATGCATAACTTCCAGCACACAAATAAGAATGACACCCATTTTATGTCATTTTAAAGCTTGGCATGTGCACTATTAGATTGGAAAGTTTTAGAATTTTTTAGACACCATTTACTCATTCAAAACTACCATGTAATCTAGCTGCCCTGCATAGAGTTTTTGTTGACAAAACTTCCAATTTTCCAACCTAAGTTTCCAATGGTTCAAAATTCACAACCAAGACTACTCCCACACAATTTTTCACAAAGAATCCAATGGAAATATCAAAACAACCAAATTCCTACTACTTTCACATGTTCTATTTTGGGCAACAATTCTACATTAAACTCATAATTGCCAAACTTCACATTCAAGTCTCAAATCAAGTTCATTCATCCAAACCACAACACAAGACACCATTACAATCATCAAAACATCACAAACTCTCTAAACTCCAATATACATGAAAATTAGGGTAAAAATCTACAAGCCAAAGCTCTCAACTAATGGCCATAATATATATATATATATATATATATCTAAGAGTTACTCTTACTCACCTCTATCACTTCCTCTTGTTGGTTCTTTAATTCACCAACCTCTAGTTTTCCTTGAGTGCATAAAATACCTCCTCTTGAAAATCTAAAACTATACAAATGAAGCTCTCATCAAGAGGAATAAGGTAAAAGAAGACGTTTTGAGAATTAAAAGTCATCTTTAAGGTCAAAATCCATAAGAAAGAACTCACCTTTGGGTTGAACCTCCTTTCTCTTTCCTCCTCTTGAGTTAGCCACCCTAAGAGAGATTGAGAGAGAGAGATAATGATAATGATCAAATTTTTCCAGCCATCCCCTGCTCTTGACCCAATTTGGAGAGGAGAGAGTATGAGAATTAGTGGTTTGAACTTTTGACCACATCCTACGGTGCCATGTGTGAATATCCTATGACTTCTCCAAAAGCAATTTACTATTTATTTACTTTAACTAATTTCATTAGCCATTTAGTTACATCTCTAACATTTTAGTTAGTGATCAATTCCTTCTTCAATTGTTGACTAATTGACCGATAAATTTCTTTTCTTCCTATTTTGCCCTTAACTATGGCAATTTCTATTGGATTACTACTTAACACATTATGTGACCCATGCACCCTCCCCCTCTCTTTTAATTCAATTTAGCTTTGTCACCATAATTGAGCTTAAATAATGGGTTTAGGCATTTTCTACTGCTAATCCAGGCCATAATTCACATTTAATTTGCCAAAGGTATTTGTCTAACGTTCATTACATCCACTTTTTGAGTCATGTGCCCTTATAGATATATTGGGGCATTACAAGTCTCCCGCCATACAATAAATTTTATCCCCAAAATTTATTTCACATCTTGAGATATAAAACATATCATAGAGCCTGCTTAAGTTTAGGGGTAGGCTATCTAGTATGCTACAGGTCTGATTCACATAAGAATCTCAAAAGGACCAACGTACCATAGGCTTAACTTCATTCTCTTGATCGCTCTATCGATTCCTGTGATCAGAGATACTCTCATGAACACGTGATCTCCAACTTCAAACTCTAGATGTCTTCTCCTCATTCAATCATGGTTCAGATAGACTAGACTCATTCATCCTGGCTTTGAGCCTCTTTAATCTCAAACATCAAGTCACTCTCCCATTGGATAATACAATGACTTGTACATATGATTTGGTTTGAGAAAGATTTCCCTAAGTTGAAGTACTAGGTAAAATATACTGATTGAGTTTGATAGACAATGGTAATCAATTGGTCCTAATGCAAGCCAATATAGGAGTTTGGTCATCCTCCTAGCACGCAACAAGCCTAAGTTGAATGCCATGTAATAAGTGTTTTGATGGCATAGGATACATCTTTTACAACAAGATCGTGGCCTATGAATTTAGTTGTAGGTGATAAGTAAGATATTTGCATATTTATTTTCCCTTATATGATGATTTTATGGATGATATTTGAGCTCAATTTAATAAATTTGGGTGTAATTAATAAATAAATAATGATTTTGGCATAAAATAGAATTTCTTGAAAAATACTAAATTAGACCCTCTGTCAGTTTTCAGGCAATATCTGGAGCTCTAGATGTTGGATTGAGACGTTCTTTATATGGATAAAAAGCTAAGAAAGAGCTCTACAACTTTTATGTTGAGACCAAATCCATTCCTATCTCCAAGGGTTTCGAATTTTGTTTGGAAGTTGAGAGCAGAAATCATCTACCATTCCACCAACCATTTCATCTACCACTCCATCTTCCTTTTCACCTACTACTTCATCTACCACTTCATCTTCCTTTTCACCTACTACTTTATCTACCACATTTATCTGCTACTTCATCTACCACTTCATCTACCCTACTCCATTCTTCCCTATATATAGCCACCCTCTCCTTCACATTTGACACATCAATTCATATCCATTACTCTCCTCTCTTCTTCACTTACACCATCATCTTAGAATTAATTTCATGTATTGTATTTGTTTCTTGCATGACTCCTACAAAGAAGGTTTTACCTCCTACATGGAAGGCTAGATTTTCCTATTTTCATGCATCTTGTGGTTGTATTTTTATTGAATAATTAAGTTTATCACAATGTTTATAAAGTTTTCAATTTATTTTATTGTTGTTTTTAATTTCATCCATAAGCTAAATTTCCATTTTCCTAGGGTGTTGACGTAGCTTAATAATGATGGATTGAATCTTAACTTATTAAATCTAGTTTGAATTTCTCCTTCATGATTGAGTTTTAATTATTATTCTTAATGCTTTTGATTGACTGGCCATCTTTTGAATGATTTCAATATACATGTTGAGACTGGAAGGAAATGTATGTATATAGATCCTATAATTAAAACCATGACTTGCATATGAAATAGGAATATATTCATATGAGTTGTGTAGTCTTACTGAGTTCCATGAATCTTAATGCATAATTAATTGCTTAAATTCATATAGGAATATATTGGATTAGTAATTAATTATAGAATTGCTTGACCTTGGAAGAGGCTAGTAATTAAATTAGGGAAACTCGACTGTCAATCATGTGGAATAAATTGGACTAGAATATATAGGTGATTCAATCTGAAATTTGTTAAGTGAAATCTGACCCCTAGGACTTTTTCTCATAGTTGTTTCATACTATTTGCATGCATATTTAATCATCTTTTATTTCGTACTCTAATCATCAACTAATCGACTAACTAAATAGAATTAAAATTACTCATTTTGGTACTTAGTGATCAATCCTCATGGAAACGATACTCTACTCACTTCTGTATTACTTGATTACGACAGTGTACACTTACACTATTTAATAGACCATTTACACTCATAACAGTAGGCAAGTCAAGGTTACCAATTTATCTTGAGAGGGATGATTTAACATCCCTTATAGCTCTTAAACATCAGCATATGGTTTCAATAATCCAAGTTTTTTAATGTAAGTATCTTCTTGGATTGGAAGTAAATAATTTAACAATTAAGCTGTTATAATTTATATGCTTGCATTACTGTAGGTACATGAATCATAGGTTGGTTTCCTCAGGCAAAAGCAATAATGTAGGACTTGTTTGCCCAATTCAAATCCATAATAAAGGGACCACTGTTGCTATAAGACATACATACTTATCAAAAAGGCTTAGTAAAACCAAAATTGAGTGTTTCTTGGCACCAATATATGTGCATAAGTAAGAAACAAATTTGTATTTCATAATATATATAATGCTTTATATTTGCTTAATAGCCATCCCTTTTTTCATTGATAATTGGCAATTAGTTAGTTTATGCAAGAAGAGTTATATTGTCATATTCTTAGGCTCCCTTCAATACAAACAAGGGAATGAATTGAAGAAGGTCATGAACTCGTAAGTTTTATTGCATTACCTACTATTGGAAGTTTATGGAATTTATGGAAAATAAGTAACCTTTGTAATTTTGATGATAGGGCTATGAGGACATACCAACATGTTGCTTTTTGTAAGCATGTGCATGAGGTAAAGGATCCTAAATGGATCACACCAAAGGTTAGTATATTTTTGTTTGCTTTATAAACTTATTCAATAAGCTATGCTCTATGCAGTTTTAATGACGTCTTGTTCTTTTTTAAAGCCGTAAGCAACCACTGAGGTCCAACTTATATGGTTTTATGTGTTGCGAAACATATTTAATATTATCACCTTAAACATGACTAAATTTACTCACGAGGTAAATGTATATTTCAAAAATTTTCAAGTTAGCAAGTTAATGATTTGTCTTGCTTTGATGTTACAAATGTTTTTTCTTACTGATCCCTTTCCTAAAGAAGATATTGACTTCATCTGCAAATGTTGTGCTAAATTCATTTATGAGCTTTCACAATAATAATAAGTTTAGGTATGTGTATTTCATGTATATATGTAGTTCATGAACCTGGGAATGATGAATAATAGTTGTTAAATTTTGCTCCCATTTGAATTGGAAGATTGTTGGTATTATATTCATTTAGGAGCTCTTTGTCCTTTTGGTTGTACTGATATTAAATCATTAGAACTCTTATTCATCAATTGTCCTTATGTCAAGTGCATTTAGTTTGGCTGTCTATCTGTAAGGTCAAAATTTCTAATTTTGAGGAATTTGTGGAATGGTTCACTACTACAAAAAATACAAGTTGTGACGCTTAATTTAAAGAACACTATAGTGCTTGGGAAGCGTCATAGTTTCCAGTGCCATTAAAACAAGCTACAAAACTTCTTAAATATATGGAAGTTTCATAGCTTGATTATTTATTATTTTTTAAATATAAAGCTATGGCGCTTCTCTGTAGAAGTACCGTAGGAAGCTGGCACTTCATATGGCTTTTCTCTATAGAAGCGCCATTGAAAGTAAGTATTTTTTTCCTTCCCTCTATATGTATTCAATCCACAGCAATTTACAATTTACAAATCCACAGCATTAGATTAATCCACAGCAACAACCCAAACCAAAATCACACCAAATCAAAATGAAATAACTCGAATCAAATAACTAATTCATAAAATCAGTACTAATGTATGTATTTAATTACAATATAACAAATAATATACAATTAATTTTAAATATCTATATATGTAGAATGTAGGCAAGAAATAATTTTAATGTACAACTAATTCATAAACAACACAAGATCAATAGGCAAGAAACAACCCATGTATGTACCTAATATTAGCTAATTGCCTAACTATATATTCACACTATTCTTCAATGATTTCATCTACTTGTTGGTCAGTTAATTAGGCATAACATTGATCTTCATAATACTACATAAAAAGAAAGCACAGAACAAATTAAAATCACTAAATATATTTAACTTAGACAATTGTCAATTAAATTTAAAACACAGTAAATGCAAGTAAAAGAACTTACTTGCATAGGAACAAAAATTTCACTATGAGTAACTACATCTTTCATAAATTTCATAATGTAATAACCACAATCATTATTGTTTGGTTGGAATGGGCACTGCAACAATACAATGAAATAGTTAAGTACATATTTGAAGAAAAATTTTGAAAAAAAAATTGAGTAAATTCATATATAAGTACTACAATCTTCTTTCAGGTATAGCCACTGGCTGGGTCTTTGCGTGTAAAATAGCTTAATCCAACATTACTTCAATAAGTAGTCAATGCACTAACAAAACAAGTAGTGACTGATTAATTTTGGTAATTCAATAATGACACGCAAATATTTACACATACACCCATGCACTTACTTATTGACTATAATCTTCAAATCAAGCTAGTTGTTTGGATGACTAGCGTTTAGAGGATACAAATAGTGAATACAGGGGCCTCCAGGGACATTGGATAGATAACAATCAAAATCCAATGTCCCCTAAAATATTTTAAAAATTTTACTTCGACAATCATATTATAGTAAAAGTGACACTAGATGGATTACAATCAAAATCCAACGTCCCTTAAAATATTTTAAAAATTTTACTTTGACAATCATGTTATAGTAAAAGTGAAACCATAAAAAAATATACATTAAAATACTATCGCAAATAACTTACACCAGATTGTATGGCATAATAAAGAGCATATTAGGGGTTGCTCTCCACATGAAGATGTCCTTAATATCGTTAGATTGTGTTTCCACATCTAATCTCCCCGTATGCTGGCCAAAGAGGTATGGGCTAACAAATATGAATCTATGCTCCCTTTCCGTGCGTAGTAACAGATCGTGGTGTAAGTGCCTTTATACAAAAAATAATAATAATAGTAATAGATGATGATGATAAAGTACCTAATCCATATGTTAACGGCCGTCAAACTAAGCCAATCATGACCAAGCACCTTGTTCAGCACACTACCATGATGTTGATATCGAAACATATTAACTAACCTCCTTGGTTGATCAAAGTTGGTGCCATTGATGCCAATTGTTGGCGATATAAGCATATTTGTTGGTTGCTTCGGTTGCTGGTTGAGGGTTGGGACTTCTATTCGGTTGATGAACACTTTGAGTTCTTCCCACACCCTTCAATTCGTTTTCCTTTAAGATAAGCAACAACCTACAAAAATCATAAAATTAAATCATGTGGTTTTAGACGGAAGTGTATAGAAAAAGTAAAAGGAATTGTAAATTAACTACCTTTTCAAATAGCTCATTCAGACATATTGGCCATGCAATATAACCATAGACAATATCTTTCACCATTGTTGCTTCATCCAGAGAAGGGATTACCAAGGGGGCATCTTCATTTGTGCATACATCAACTCTTACTCGGAGTATGTTCGACAGCAATGG
The DNA here is from genome assembly GCA_963242795.1 of Inga leiocalycina. NCBI lineage: Eukaryota > Viridiplantae > Streptophyta > Magnoliopsida > Fabales > Fabaceae > Inga > Inga leiocalycina. The sequence goes on from OY725332.1 coordinate 36,651,908, forward strand.
TGAATTATGTAGTATATCACTTTTGGTGTTATAGGCCACGCCGACAGCAACTATATGCTTGAAAGATTCATCGATATGCAACTTGTATGCTGATTCCCTCTTACGAAAAATAGAGTTAATATATCAAGATACACTAATTTATAACGTAACGAAAGTGAACTATAGAAGAAATTAATTACCAAAGGAGTTGAGACTTTAGGCATGGAGGGGCAACTATCCCTTGTACTCGTGCTATCACAAATTGGACTCGGTGCTGGCCTAGACTACAGTAAAGCATCAATTTGAGCCTTCAATAACGCATTTTGCTCTTGCATCAAATGTATATGATCGTTAAATTGTTCTACTTGATACTGTTAGCCATTAATTAAATCGTCTATTCTACGTGATGCTTGTAGTAAAAAAATATCCTCCTTTAGTTGCAGAAAGTCATTTTTGTTGGCTCATTTTTGTGGGTCCAAAGTATGATGTTTGGGTCACTACAAAACTAGTACCCCAAACACGACCATGATACTCAGAAACTCTAAGCGCTCTGCTGAACAAATCGTTATGACTAACATAATGCACCAAGTCTGGCTGCTTCTGCGTCATTAATCGCTATCACAGAAAGAATTACAACAATATTACTTATTATGAAATAGAATCAGTTAAGTAAAGCTAAATTTTTATTGTATGTATAATCCACTACTTACACAATATTCAAAAACTTTTCTAGCTTGTTCGCTGGGAATTTCACTGTTTTTGTTTGTACACCCGGCCAGCCACAAATCATACTGAGATATGTGTGTGACATCATCAGAATGTGATTCTTGTATCTGTATATCAAAATTAGTTGTAGTTAAAAATTAGTCATAGAAATTATATTCATATGAAATAATGATTAGTTCTTACTAATTGTTGCTCCAACATTGCATACGATACTGGTCCTTTTATGTACTGGTATGACATATTAGATGCATTTTCGTGATTTTGTTCACTTCTTTCCTGTTTAGATCCTAATGATTCATATCAGTATATATTAATTACAACTACATTACAAGTACGTAAAGGCTAATATTATATTACCGCAAATTGCATAGTAGTATGTGAGCTTACAAACTCATCCTACTACTATTGGTTATTATTCCATCGTACAACTCCGGTGGTGTACAATTAATAATATCATTATCATCCTGCAAGTAGAATTTGACAAGATCATAGTGAAAATTTGTCAAAAGTATGCCACATTTTCGTAGCACGAATCTCTCTTTATCTTTATCAATTATGAAGAAGACTGTAAGAAAAACATATATAATTTGTTAGATTGTAATGTCATGAAACAAAACAACTAGAATAATAAAGTAAATAATGTTTACCTTGACTAAACCCAAGTTGATATCTACATAATCTTTCTTTGCCCGTCGCCAATCTGAAACTGCAATGGGGACTCTTTCTCTAACTGTAGTCCCAATGTAATTAGTAAAGGAGCTAGCATTCGATCTAACTGGATTTCCCTTTTCATTCCACTGAAGCTCTGACCTAATGCCCCTATTCCTTAGTTTGATCAGTCTAGACACTACAGTTTTGCCTTGGTCTACATCGGCCTCAAATGCTTCCTGATCTTTATGTTCGCTGTGAACAGTTTCATCTTCAGTGTGGGGATCCATTTTCCTACAAGTTAAATAAACCAAAAAAACATACGAGCATGCACAGTGACAATCATGGCAATGAAAGTAAATTATGTTGAAATATATGAACACATGTAATAAAACATATAAGGTAAAAAATCAAGGCACTCATTATCATCTTTTCCTCTTTCATGTTTAATTTAAAAACCAAGTACCCTCTTCATGATTATGTCTCATGTATAAGGGTTTATCTTCATCTATGTCAACATATTTTGACCACAACATCTCAAAGGAGAGATCATCCTCAGGAATATTCAAATATTCATTACTTTCATTTTTAACTTGTTCTTGATTATTCTTGTTTGATGGAAGTACAATGGACTAGCTCTTCTTAGTAGGATCAGAAATGAAAACACTTGTTGTGCCTATGATGCTAAAATGAAAGGATCATCTTTATACCAAACTTTAGAAAGATCCACTTGAACAAACCCTAACTCATCTATCCGCAGTCTACTGTTATTGTTAACCCACTTACATCTGAAGACAAGGACCCTCAACATAGTGTAATCTAACTCCCATATTTGTTCAATGACACCAAAGTATGACATGGTTGCCTAGATAGGGTGTACGTCTTTGGCATTGGATCTATTCCAAGAATCTGTTAGATCCCATATATTTTAATAATAACAAAGATTGGATACAAAAGGATTTAATAACAAAAGAATTTGAACAAAGTAACCAAATGGCAGACAAGAGCATTACTTAAAGTAAACACTGGAGTAATGAAGAAGAATTGAGAGATAGAGCACAAAAAAGGAAGTACTATCATAATTTTTAAAGGGTTAATCGAGTAACCACTCAAGCAACCAGGGTAGATATCTTCCAGTAGCTCTCAGCCAAAAATAGACAGACTTTACTCGAGTGACCACTCGAATAACCACATCAGAAAAGCATTACTCAATAAAGCATTACTCAAGTGACCACTCAAGTAATCTGGTAAGAAAATATGTAGGTACTCGACCAAGAATTTCATGTCATTACTCGAGGGAGTAATCAAGTAATCTACAAACTTATTTGGAAGCTTACTCGAGTAACCAAGTGAGAAAAAGGCATTACTCGAGGGAGCACTCGAGTAATATGCAGAGTTTTTTGAAGCATTACTCGAGGGCTCACTTAAGTAATCAGGTAAAGCAAAGAACAAGAACTCTTAGCCAAGATTTGAGTCTCATTACTTGAGGGACCACTCAAGTAATCTACAAACTTATTACAAAGCTTACTCAAGGGATCACTCAGGTAACTAGTGAAGAAAAGACATGTTTACTCGAGGGGCTACTCGAGTAACCACGTATACAGAGGTTTTTTTGTAAAAGGATTACTTAATGGATTACCCAAGTAATATTGTTAATGAATGTTGACTTACTCTCTGCCATATTTTTTATAAGATCACTCGAGTAATATACATGATCACTTGAGTAGCCACTCGAGTAAGGCAGTCTAGAAAGCATGATTTTAATCTTATGTTTATTGGTTTGTTATCTATATGATTAACCTTTCATTATATTAGTATTCTTAGTATATTTTCAGAGAAGCAATGAAGAAAGCATGCAATAATAGAAAAGTCAAATAAAACATTTGAAGATCTAACCTACCACTACCTACCACAAATGAAAATTTTTCAAATTCGAATAACGGTCAACCGTAGCTATGCGACTCTAATGGACTTGTTTGAAATGCTTCCAATGGACACCATAAATCATCTATATATATATGAAGGATTCAAAGAACAGAACACAACAACTGAGAACAAGCAAAACTCATATCGATCAATACATTCTTTGTGTTCTGTTCTTCTTATACTCACTCTTATACTTCAGTGATTATATATTTTCTCTATGAGAGAGTTTTTCATTACAAACTCAACATTTTTTATTAAGACAACTTAAGGTTGTGGAACCTTGAGTTAAGGATTTGATTACAACAAGTAAGGGGGAGCGAGTGTCTAGGTGAAGGAACTTACTGTACTGAGGTGCCAAGAACCCACTGAATCTTGGAAGACATAATAAAACTCTCAGAGACACTCTGAGGACTGGACGTAGGTCAAAGTGCTTGTGGCCAAACCAGTATAACTCCCGATGTACACTTCGGTGATATTTCTCCTTGCTCTTAACTGCTTTAAATATACTGTCAATTTTCTTATACACAATGAAATTTTTTGGTATTACCCAATTCACCCCGCCTCTTGGGTGAAACGCTTGCACTAACAGAATCAACAAGTGTTACCCCATTATTTTGCATCGTGCTCCTTATATCATGTTCTTGTGTGTAGAATGTGTAACCGTTGATTACATAACTATTGCAAGATAATATATTTAAGCTTGGTCCACATCATCATTAATGCACCTTTTTAACCAAGTTGGAAAATGTCAGTTGTGATCTTTTGCTATCAAATTTTCATTCCTCTCACCATATACCAATCGAAGAGCATCCATATGTTCTTCAACATACAGTTTAACCTCATCAGTGTTATGTAGCACATACAAGTGAGCTTGCTCCCATTCAGTTATTGATATCCTAATTACACCTTTCCACTTGTTCCTTTCCCTGATCTTCACCCATCATGACAAGACTTTAGGATCCCTACAGGGTCAACATTTGATAGAAAATTAGTACAAAACTCAGTTGCTTCTTCAATCATGTAATGCTTAGCTATACACCCCTCTGGTCGATATCTATTTTTCATATACCCTTTTAAAATTTTCATAAATCACTCATTCAAGTACATCCGTATTAGGTACACTGGACCGCACAATTGAACCTCTTTCACTAAGTGTACAATTAAATGGACCATAATATCAAAAAATAAAGATAAAAATACATTTCAAGTTCACACAAAGTACAAATAATCAACCTTTACAAATCTTGTAACTTTGTTGAATCAATCACTTTACTAAAAATCAACTTGAAGAACATATAAAGTTTAGTTATGGAATTCCTTACTTTTTTAGGTAAGATTGACCGTATACCAACCGGTACGAAATTTTGCATAAGCACATAAAAATAATGAGATTTAAGGTTCTTTAGCTTCAACTCTTTCACTGATACAAGATTCTTTATATTTGAAGAATAGCCCTCTGGAACTTTGATTTCTCTTTTCTTGACAGAGTGTAAGCCACTAGAGATAGAAAAGTGCGGTGCCCTTACTCAACTAGTGCCAACTCTTCTCTGATTCCCAGGTTAACCAAATCCAACCTAGCATTCACATTGTCCTTGCTTTTCCCTTACATATTGAGCAATGTGCCAATTAGACTATCACAGATATTTTTTTCCATGTACATCACATCAAGAAAATTTCTCACATATAAGGACTGCCAATATGAAAGTTTAAAGAAAATAGACTTCTTCTTCCAGCCACTTGTTCCAATTTGTTTTGTAAAAGGCTTGCCAAAATTGTTATCCAAGTGTTTGACCTTTTCAAAAACCTGAGCACCAGTCAACATCTTTGTTAGGCTACATTCTTCTAACTCACCATTGAAAGCCTTTTTCCACTTCCTCCAATGAGTTGTTATATATTCTTATATATTTGAAGAGAATTAGAAATGGTTAATCCCAATGAGTTGTAAGTTTTTCTTGTTAATTATTATGTTTAATGAGTTTTGATGATAACCATACTAACTTAGGCATCGAAGTATGTAGAAATCATTTTTGCAGATATGTTAGTCAAGCACTGGATGTGTCACTCGAGTGCCAAGTTCATTCTCACTTGAGTCAGTCAACAATACTCGAGTCCAAAAGTGTCAGGTCTCACTCGAGTGAGGGAAGAACTTCACTCGAGCATGGTATGAATCTACCTGAGTGAAGCAAGAGAACTCGAGCAGAAGAGAGAGATTTATACAAATACTTATTCAAAGCATGGTTACTCAAATGATCTTAGAGGATTTGAGTACAAAGATGAAAAATATAACAGGACATACTTAAATCAGGTACGCTTTTACATGCTTTATTAGATTTGTTTGAGTATCACCCGAGCATAAAATTTTATCACTTGAGCACTGTATGAACAACACTTGAGCACTAGGGTTGTCACTCGAGTGTTGGCACTTATCTCAGTTACGTGATAGCTCAGACTGTCAAACTTCCTTTTCTCACTCGAAGGGCGTAACTCTTCACCTCCATCCGTTACTCATCGATTAAACGACTTAGATTGCTTCAAATCTCTATTACAAATCTTCAATCATCTTCATAAGGTCAAATTTATCATTTTAGCTTCTCATTTTGTGCCTTAACCGAAGAGATTTTCTAAAAATCTTTCTTCAAGTCCTTATCAAATCTGTGATTCCCATTTTGTTTTTAAATGGCTAGAACTAAGATTCCTGTTGTTTCCCAAAGATCCCATTCACCTTCACCCACTCATTCTGCCGCTAGTACTTTAGAGACTCCGGTGGTAACACCTTCATCTCCTACACCTTCTATGTCTTTTACTCCAATACCTCCTCCTAAACCAAAAACCAAAAAGAGAACTCCAGCCAAAAAACCTCACCCTAAGCCTCAAATGGCTAAGAAGGATCAACCTCCGTAAAAGAAACCAAAGGGAGTAGTTTTTAAAGAACTGATTGTCCCTCGGTCTCAATCCAAAGAAGTCAAAGGAAGAGGAAAGAAGAAGGACACAGCAACCATAACAATCTTCTTCCTCTGATGACTCTTTCAATATGCAACTCTGGGAAGCAATGGAGAAGTCAAAGCTTGACGCATTGGTTGGCAAAATTGCCTCACAAGTCGGTGCCTCAAGTTCACATCATGTTGGCCAGTCCAGTGCAGCTGCTTCAGGGGTTCCTTCTACTTCATAGGTTCCAGAGGAAGAACAAGTCACAAATCCTCCTGAAGACTTTAATGTTAAGGAACTGAAGGCACTAAAATAGAAGGTATATGATTATGAGTTTGCACATCGACATTTTTGTCCTATAGTTTATGTGGACTTAAATTATCTGAAGAAAAGCTATAGTTTGGATTTTCATCCTTTTCTTGGATTTTTTGATCCCTGGCTAAGTATTCATATCCCTTATTCACCCTCTATTGTGAGAACCTTTTACTGTAACATGAAAACCCATAACATACACTCTAGGGTTAGAGAGTTGATAGAGGAAGCAGCATCTACCACTATTAGAGATCAATTTATTATGATATCAGCTACCATTATTAATGACATTCTTGGATATGTTGCACCACCTTCTGATCCACTCACACTTTCAGCCAATGAAGCCTTCCAGCTTTTGAGACCAAATGACCCAATAGGCCCTCTTAACTTTAAGCCTATTGACATGCCTGATTCTATTCATGCCCTTCACTATATATACCTTCATAGCATTGTTAACAAGTCCAAGAATTATACCCATTTTGCTCAGAGAGATTACTATTTGCTGGTCTCCTTCCTAGCTGGTCAACGAAGAAATATGGGGGAGCTTATTTTTAGTGAGATGAGAAGATTTTGATTTTCTTCATCAAGATCTGCCACAATACCATATCCTCAACTCGTGTCTCTCATTATCAAGAAAAATAAATTGTGGTATTTGGAGGGAACTGAGAGGGTAACCATTCTGAGGTTTGGCAAAACTCAATTGACACATGAGTATCAATCTTCCAGTGAGTCAAACTAGGGCTACATCTCAGAGAGAAGACACTCAATCGAGAGGTGATGAGGCTCAGTCATCTGCTCAAGGTCAAATTCCACCTCCATCTTTCCTAAATGCATCACTATCGACCCATCTGACCGAAGTGATCAATCAAGCTGTGACTGATCTGAAAAAGGAATTGATGAGTGAGTATGAGAAATTGGTGAACACGATGGAGTTACAAGTCTCAAAGTTTATGGACAAGACAAATACGAGCTTTGACTTGATGTTCAAGACTCAAGAAGATATGTCGAGAAGAATCATAGATATGGAAATCTTCTTGTGCACTCAATTTCTGACTACTTCTCCTAAGGTACCACCTGAGTCTACTCCTGCCACGACTTCACCTCCTCAAACACAGACTCATGTCTATTTACAAACCTGGATTCCAATGTTGATTTCACTTATGATCGGTCACTTTTACCACTACTTGCAGCCTCTGTTCCTCAACCATCATCTCCACAATTTTGAGCCTGAGTCAATTGACCCTTCCACTACCATGGTGCTTTTTGCCCCACCATGTGATCTCACTTTTCCTCAACCCCCTTCTGATACTAACAAAATAGGGGAGAAGGATCTGTGATGGTTTCTGTGCTAATATGGTCTGATATGAGGTGATTGGGTAGTTTTTATGTATTGGGGTAGGATTATTGTTATTTTCTGGTTTATTTTTGCTGACATGGTTGTATATAGGGTTTTATGGGTAGATGTTGATTCAAGCCTAATATTGTACTTTACAAGTTTACTAATGGTTATTTTCAAGTTTGTTAAGTTTTCTGTTCAGATTTAATGGTTTCTATAATACTATGACTTATCTTGGTTTTTAAGTGTCTATTGGAAGTATTGCAGGAAACAATTGAGATTAAGTACAAAAATCTAAACTTTGGTGAAATATGCATTTGAAAATATTTTCAAAATCAATTTGTTTTAATCCATCACAAAGGTTTTGTCATCATAAGGGAAGGAAGAAAAGCTTGAAAAGGTAAGGGCAAATGATCTCTAATGCTCAAACTTCATCCATTAAAGTTGTTCCTTGAATAAAGAGCTTCATATTGATGGTTGTAGTATGTCCCTTGGTATTGGTTTGTGATCCCAAGGAATTTTTGAGGTTGGAGAATCAAGAACTCCCTTTGAGAAAGTTGATAAGGTGAGTGAAACCTATCTATCTATCTATGTTTTGTGTCAAATGGATTAGTTTGTAATTTCTGGAAATTTGGCCTTGAATCTAAAAATGAGTGCCATTGTTAATTTGGTATGTTTTGGCAAGAGAATGGTATTTTGGAATGAGTTTAGTATAGATAGATTGATTGGTGATTGAAATTTGATGTTTAGATGAGATTGGAATTTTGATGTTTGTGTTGCCCAAAACCAAAGCATGATAAAGGAGTAGGATTTTGGTCATTTTGAGATTGCCATTGTGTTCCTTGTGGAAAATTGTGTAGGAGAAGTGTCAAATGTGAATTTTTAACCATTGGGAACTTGGTTTTGAAAGTGACAAGTTTTGGTTAGTGAAAAGCTCTATTCTGGCAATGTATTTGCATGGATGTTTTAAAATAGAAAATGGTGTTGGAAAATTATGAAACCTTTCAGTCTTAAATCTCACTTGCCAAACTTCAAAATGGACATATATTTCATGTCATTTCGATTTTTAGGCTAGGAGTTATGACACTCCAAAGTCTGATGTTAAATCTGGGATCAATTCTGAAGAAAGGTGGACTTTTCTTGAAATCTGTATTTTTGTGGTGATTTTCAGTAATGTCCCATATTTTTCCTATGATGAGGACTTCAATACCTTTCATTTGGCTTTAGAATCACCTCATTTTAATTTTTTTTATAATTAGTTATGATTTTTTGAAGTTCAGCCAAGAAACAAAATTTTCCTAGCCGCAGCCAGAAAGTTCGTGGCTGCAGCCAGAAACTTTCTGTGCTGCTTCTAGCCGTAGCCAGAAAATTCTTGGCTGCAACCAAAAACTTTCTGTGCTATTTTTGGCCATAACTAGAGGTTTTTTTGCTACAGCCAGCCCCTGTTTTCAGCACCTTGAGATTTTAAAAGTGGTTTCCAACCCGATGTTTCCCAATCCTTTAGGGCTTTTATTAGAGCCAATTGTAACTACTTAAAGGACATAAATGATAACCAAATCTAAGTATTGTGAAGTCAATTGAGTATTGGAATAAAGAATAACTCTTCGTCCCTCCTCGGGAGAGACCTGCGACAAAGCATACACGGAACGAACCAGGTAGTGACTTTTCAATCATGTTGTGTGTGATGTTTTGGTATGCATAACTTATCATTAAACTGTGAACTACATGTACCATGGTCCATTACAGCGCGAGCAGGTCAGTGTGAGCCGTGTAGGGATTGACGTTGGCCATCTCTAGGTCAGCCGTTGAACTGCCATTGTAATCAACATGGAACTTTGTGAATCTGACCCGTAGGGCAGCGTTTGTTAATCCAGCCATGGGCTATGAGTTTTGAATCTTGCCTGTATGGCTTGTGTGATGACATGCTTTATATGAATCCCAGCTGTGGTGAAATATATTGTGTGGATTGTGTTGTGCAATGCAGCGTGAGCAATCGTAAGGGATGACATGTGTCATACTAACCATTGCCGTTGTAACTGCCGTTGTAGTTGCTTTGTATGGATAATGATTTGATTTCATGCCTTACTGTTATGCATATTATGAGTGATTTGACACTACAGGGATTCCTTAGAATCTCACTCTCCCAAAATTAAACATTTTAGACAGGGCAGAAGGATCAAAGGGAAAGCGGGTGACGAAGAGCGGGTAGAGCTCATTGCTAGGAGTCTATTTTGGAAAAATATTGGTTAACATTTTGTAAATCATTTGGATATATTTTGTTGGGAATTACATGTATATATTGGATAGTAATTATGTAATCCCCTTGTATGGGAAACTACTTGGGCTTTGTGCCTTGTATAGGAGACCATTGTTGACAAGTTTTAAATATGCACCGCAAGTGTACGGGTCGTGGAATAGTATAGTAGCAAATCAAGGTCATCCCACAGAGATCCAAGGTAATAGATAATTACGCATTAAAATTCCCATTTTCATTTAAGTTGAACAAAGCGAAGAAAGAGATTGAAAGACAAATTTCAACAAATGCAAAAGAAATAAATCTAATGATTTAAAGATTTCAATTGATAAAACCAACCTAGAGTGGCTAATCCCTTCTTTAAGTTTTAGAGCATGCACTTACCTAATTAAAAGTACTTAATGTTAATTTGTTAATCTAGAGTTTAAATGAATGTAAGTGTCTTCCAATCACTTATACTCCTCTCTCAAGTTAAAATTGTTATTCCTAACTATTTACTTAAGAGGCAATAAATGTCAAAATTCACTCTAATATGATTATATAGGTCCAATAGGTATATTTCTATCCTATTGGCAAATTAAAATAAATTCTAATCCCACATTACTTAATCCCATGGTCTAATTAAGATCCCTCTCCCAAGGATAATCTAAATTTCCCAAATTCATACTTAGTGGTGATCAAGCACTAAGTCGACAGAACGAAACATATTAAGTAAACAAAAATAACACTAAGCACAATTAATTAGTTCATACATGCTCAAATCCTCAAATTAGTTCATAACTACTCTAGGTTCAAATACAACTAACCACACATGCTCAAAATAAATCCCATTACTACTACAGTCAGATCAGTATCCACAATCATATTGGGAATTAAATTGAGACAAGGAAAATGAAGGACACCAAACAGAACGCTGCTGCCCAAAACTGATGAACAAGCTCGGCTACAGTGTACTCTTCCTCCTTTTCTGTCCAGCGTGCGTCTCTGGTTCCAGTCAAGAAGATGAAAATAGAGGATATCAACGGCGCACCGAAGTTCCTTCCGTCCTCACTCCGGCGGCCGATGATGGAGAACAAGATGAACGAGATTCTCTCTCTCTCTCACGTCTGCTTCGCTCCCTCTGGTTTCCTCTTCTCTTTTGTTCTCCCCTCTTGGCCTCCAGATGATGATGCTCTCGAATAGATATTGCGGCTCCCTCTTCTCTGCTATTCTGTTCCTTTGCTTTAGGTCTTCAATTTAGCTGATCCAAAAAAAACGGTGTCGTCTCCTCCTCTGCAGCAAAACACGTGAGCTCCCTTTAATCATTCAACTTGATTCATATTTGGCACCCAAACCACATCACCTGCTATCATCAATGATAATATAAGTATCTAAGTAAAAAGGTAAGATGAAAAACAAAATAAAATAAAATAAAAACAACAACTTTTTTTCTTTTTTTTTTAAACTTTATCTTATTAAAATTAATTATTTTTTATTCTAAATATTTACAATCTATATCCCATAAATAATTCACCACTTTGATTTGATCTTTTCATAATAAAATCTCATTGAATCTTCTAAAAATTGCATAGATAACTCTCCAATTATCTTCAAAATATCTTTAAATGTACAAAATATGGAGACTCACTTTCAAAGATTTCAAACTTACGCATGCCATTCCACAGTAAAATGCTCTACTCCACAGCGATGAGTATTCAACGTGCAAAATCAACTGGCTATAAATGTAGAGTTTCAGAGACCAACAAATGTAACCAAGAACAAGAATTCACATAAGCAAATTCACGAGTCTCTGTTATTCATATTTTCTCTGTATTCATATCGTTCTTCAGTGTTTATTATATTTGCTCTGTAAGAGAGTCTGTATATACTTCAAATTCTATTTTCATTTGATCTCAAGGTACTAGGACCTTGAGAAGGTAGATATCCTTATGAGAGAAGCAGTTGAGAGAATTCCTAGTAGAACTTTCTGCTTATAAGACTTACAAAATACAAGCAGTAGATAGCGTTGCTACTCGTAAGACTTACAGTGGTGTAAGCAGGAGAGAACATTGCTGCTCATAAGACTTGTATACGTAAGCAAGAGAGAAAGGTCATAGGTTTGTTTTTCTCCACGTAAGACTTGTCGTAAGGGGGAGAGAAATTTCTGACTATTAGAATATTTCTTCTCGTAGTCCATTTAAAGACGATTGTTGTTTTACGGCTTTCTAAGAGCCCATTGAATATTGGAAGCATAAGTGAAAATCTCAGTAGGTCTTGATCTTTGAGGACTGGACGTAGGCCTAGTTTTTGGGCCGAACCAGTATAACTCTCTGTGTACTAATCTTCTCAACTCTACTCTTTCTACAACTATTGTCATATCACCACATCAACCAAAAAATTTATCACATCACCCAATTCACCCCCTTCTTGGCCGAAGCTTACCTCTTTCAAAACTTTCTTCCCTATACCCATCATACACATTGACGCCTTCCTCCCAAAGAAGCTTCAAGTCATCAATTAAAGGAGCCAAGTATACATCTATAGCATTCATAGATTGCCTTGGCCCAGAAATTGACAAGGATAGCATCATAAACTTACGTTTCATGATCACGTGTGGAGGAAGGTTATAAATCATCAATATCTGGCCACATACTATGTGTACTACTCTGAACCCTATAGGGATTGATTCTATCAGTTGAAACTGCAAGGCGTAGGTTCCTTGCTTCATTCGTGAGGTCAGGATGATCATGATCAACTTTTTTCCATTAAGGGGCATCTACATGGTGCCAAGGTTTTTGTCTTCAACCTTTTCATCTGTATGCCACGTCAATAGCTTAGCAATCTCCACATTACTGTACAGTCGCTTGAATCTCATAATAATGGGAAAATACCAAATGACCTTACATGGACTTTTCCCTTTCTTCTTCCTATTTCGAGATGCATTGCATTTAAGGCACTTCTCTAACATTGCATACTGATTCTGGAATGAAACACAATCATTAGGGCATGCATGTATCTTCTCATAACCCATGCTAGTTGTAGAGCAAAATATTCGCTTTTCCTCATATGTCTTGGTAGGAAGTACATTTTCTTCTGGGAGTATATCTTGCACAAGTTCAAGTAGTGCAATGAAACTTGAATCACTCAATTCATATCATGCTTTAAAGTTGTACAATTTTAACACTACTAGCAATTTTATGTGTTTAGTACTACTGGCATATCATGGTTTCTTTGCATCACCTTTCAACTCCTAAAATTCTTAAGGACAGTTATGAAGCACCCCTTCAACCGCATTTAGCATTCTTGAAGACCATTGTCCTCATCATTACACATGCTTGGGTCAAACTCATTCGAAGGACCGATCGTAGTATGCACATAATCACTACATGCATCATCCGTCTCACCATGCCTTGTCCATCATGTATATGATTAATCAATTCCATGACATACTAAATGATCTAGCAAATCAAGTAGACTAATCCACTTTCCATAACAACAAGATAAGCAAGGACACAAGATTTTGTTAGGACCATTTGTATGCTCGCTTGCAAATCTAATAAACTCTTTCATCCCATTTATATATTTCCTTGAGCATCTATCAGATGACATCCATTTTTTATCCATCTATACCTTAAACATATTTTTAAAAGTGGTTAGTTGCTTGCCTCTTGCAGTTACTAATTACTTTTATCTTCTACCATTTATTTAAAAAAATCAACAGCATAACGTCCTCAAATTTGGAGTTTTTCAAGTGTTAAACACTAATGAAGTCACAAATAATCAACCAATTAATCCCGCAGCACCATAATAACTTTTCATAACTCACAAAAAAATAAATCAAAGGAATATTACATAGTTTAATGATATTTAATGCTCTGACTAGTTCAATACTCCTTTAATGATTAGTAGGACACAAAAGAAATCTTCAGGAAATTAACTATTCTAAATTGATGACAAATCTTCAGGCACCTAAATTTAAAAGGAATAAGAAAATGTATTACTTAAGATTCTATAAAAAAATAAATACATAAAGGCTTAAAAGCTAGAAACTTCTGTAAAAGGTTGGGACAGAGAAAAAAAGCAAGTGGGACACCAAGCTTTAAGAAGACAGTTGAAACTTCAAATAAATACCTGAACAAAAAATCATGAGCACACACACAAGATTCATAACAGATTTTAACCAAAAGAAGAAGAAGAAAACGAAAATGTACAATCTTAAACTTCTATCTAAATAGAACTTACGAGCTGGGAAACTTCTTGCAAGAGGTTGAGACAAAGCAAAGAACATGTGGGTGAACAAGCTTTGTACTATAATAAAAGTGCGGTGACAAAAAAATTTTGAAGAGATGCGCACGAGGAGACAAGAAAAAACAAAAAGTGGGGACCAACGAAGCTTCTAATACCAGTCATCAAAGAAGGGAAGGAGTAGGAGCAATGGATAAGGAAAGGTAGAGTAGGGACCAAACGGACATAAGATGGTGGACCAATTAGTTCTGGAAAATAGAGTGATGGAGGATGTGCAAGAAAGATGATAATGGTGGGTGAATATGGTGGGGAATGAAAATTTATATCACCTTGTATGGCACTTTCATTTTAAGCACCATAGAAGGCATATAAAAGCTATACCAAGCGTCATAGCAACGCCATAGCATCCCTTCAATATATAAAAAAAATAAATGGTGAAGGGAGCTATGGCACTTGCACACTAAGCGCCATTACATCCCTTATATAAAAAAAATTATACATAGGATAAAAACAAGTATGATTAATCTAACCAATCCTTTCAAAATTAATTTATCTTTGACTCCTTATTATGAGCCTTCAAAGGTGTTACTTAATTGATATAAAGTAAGACAAATGAATAGTAATATTACCATTATTATTATGATAAAGTTAGAAAAATGAATAGTGATAAAGTAAGACTAGAAATTATTATTGTCTTCATTATTTACGTGAAAGTGAAGAAATGAATAGTAATACATAGATAACCAAACAACAATGAAATTACCAAGTTCTTGTAATTAAATAGAAAAAAAAGAAAATAATTTATAATACAAAAAAAATAATCTAAAATCCCCATATTGAAATAATTCTAAGGGAAAGCATTGGCAAATTAAATGGAAGAAAAGATACTAAGACAATGCCAAAACCATATAAATTAAAAGAGGAAGGAAGGTGATGAAGCTTGCCTTTTGTGATCTCTCCGCTATGGTGGCCGGTAGCTCTCAATTAACTCTCAATCTCTATGCAATGTCTGATCTCTCGCTCTCTTATTGCTGTATATATATACATATAATAAAACATTAAAGGCCACAGTGGCCTTGCATGCCTGCCAAGGCCGGCCTTGGCAAGCATGCGACAAGGCCACTATGGCCATATCCCTGCCAAGGTGCATGTGAGCACCTTGGCCAACGCTTGTTTAACAAGCGTGGTCAAGGGACTACATACCTTGGCTGGCACTTAGTTAACCAAGCACAGGCCAATTGCCTCATGAACCTTAGCCTGTGCTTTCTTTGTAAGCGCTGGCCAAGGCCTTAGCTGGCGCTGGCTAAGATGCCTTCAAATAAAAAATTTCCTAAAAAATTAATCCAGCTATGACTCTTTTTAAGAAATCCCATAGCTGGGACTTTCATTTTTCTATTTTTCAAATAAATGTTTTGTGCGACACTTGTTTAGGAAAGTGTCGAACAAGCCTAATACTAGCTATGGCACTTATAATAGGAAGTGTCGTAGCTTCTAAACTTTTTTTCTACAAAAAAAAATTATCCATAGCGCTTCTTTAAAGAAGTTTCATAAGAAGGGCACCACTAAATCCCTCTTTTGTAGTATTGGTTAAAGAGTACCCTCCTTCTTCTTAATCGGGATGGTTTTACCTATATAATTAAGGATTATCCTGCTCCTTAATATCATCTGGATGAAGACAAACATGACCATTCATAAAGGAAAATTCTCCAAGCTAGACGAGGTTGTTAAGGAAGTTAAGGATTCCATATTCATTTCAAGAAGATTGCAAGCACTTTGTACTGAGAACATGTTTGCACTAGTACAGAAAAGGGTTTTTAGACCGGTTAAAATCGACTTTTTAGACCGGTTTTGGATCCGGTCTTGATACAGCCAGTCTTAAAAGTATTTCATTTTTAAGACTGGTTATATTAATAACCGGTCTAAAAGTAACAATTTTAAGATCGGCTGTCATGAGCACCGGTCTTAAAAGACCTCTGGGGGAAGGGGTTTTAGAGAAATTTTTAAGACCGGTTGTTAAAAATAACCGGTCTTAAAAGTAATTTTAAGACCGGTTCTAAGACTAACCGGTCTTAAAAATTTTAATTTTAAGACCGGTTCTTTTCAACAACCGGTCTTAAAATTACTTTTAAGATCGGGTATTTTTATAACCGGTCTTAAAAGTGTTATATTTTGTTTTTTTTAAATGTGTGTGATTAGGTTTTTACCAGAACGCATCCTTCATATGGTGTTCAGTTTGCTTCCACTTACAATGTCCTTTAACTTTCCACTTACTATTTCCTTTTGCTTTATCCTTCCACTTACCAGTTCCACTTACAATGTTTAGTAGGCATAAATGAATTCAACCATGTCATATATATCATGCAACCAACAAGCTAGTGAATTCATCAAAATATACAAAAATCATCTTAAAACCAACAAACATATCAAATCATGCAACCAACAATATTTGCACCCAATTAACCACCATGTCAATTCATCAATATACAGAAAACAATTCCTCAGTTTTACAAGAACTCACTGTTGTAAAAGTTTATAAATGAATTCAACACAATATTTGCGAATGTGCTCAATATCTTCTTCTGGAAAAGGGTCAGCAAGTTCAAACATCTGAAACACCAAAGCCAGGCAAAACATTAAATTCACTTTAAAAAAATAATAGTACAAAATTTTTGAAATATATATATACATTTACCTCTTTAGTAAGTTCTGTCGTGCCTAGGGTAATAATATTATACATGTGCCTCAGAATATACATCCCACACAAGTTGGACCCCGGTGGTTGCCTACGGGTCTGAAAAATAATATGATATCGTTAAAACAAGTATAAAATTAAAGTATGACTTATTATTGAATACATACTTAAAACAAACCAATATGTAACTAACCTTTGGCAAGATCCATGTAGGGTCTCTTACCTCACGCATAGGCCTACCACAAGTGTGTTGGAATGTCCGCATAGCCCTATATCATCAAAATCACAAAGGTTATTTATTTTACACAAATTCCATAAATTTTGCACATGAAAGGTAATTAATAATGCAAGAAAACTTACGAGTTCAAGCTTTTCTTCAATTCACTAGTTGGCTTGCTGTGGTGGAGGGAGCATAAGAGGATGACAGAATAAATCCTCTTGCACAAAATAGCCAACTGCCAATTATCACTGAAAAAAGGGAAAACTTTTAAGCAAATATAAAATATTATGTATAGTATGAAATATAAATTTGTCTTACCCATGCAAATATGGAGCCAAGAAACACTCAATTGCGGTTTCACTAAGCCTGTGCGATAAGTATGTGTGTCTGATAGAAGAAGTGGTCCCTTTATCGTAGAGTTGATGAAGGCATAGGAGTCCAAATTTATTGGTTTTTCCAGAGTCAACCAACCTGCGATGTATCAACCTACAATAATTCAAGCAGGGACATTAAATCAAAGTTTAATGGCATAATTTGTAAAATATTAAATTCCAATTTGAGAAGATACTTACATCAAAAAGAGCTGGACAATCGAAATCATAAGCTGTTGTAGAGGAGCTACCAGGGACATTAAATCATCCCTCTCAAGATAGCAGTGCGCTCCTAACTTGCCAACAGCTGACTCAGTAGGCCAATCTCTTGGTCGATAAGATGTATCAAATGCCATCAGAATCACTTGCTGCATGACATTCAATGGAGGCCATGAAACATCTTGAGTGGAGGGAGGTGGAGGTGGAGGTGGAGGCGGGGATTCCTCAACTCGATCAGAAATAAGGTTCTTTGGCCACAAGATGAAAGAGTTGATGACATCGCCCACAACCTTGAAGTCATCAACAGGGATAGGGAGAGGTGCATCTGCAATGATCACCTCTTCAACTACCACTCTGACTTGATCATCCTTTATTTCTTAGTGGTGGATAGTTGATCCCAAGTTGTGCACGCACTACAAAAAAAAGGTATTTCGTAGCGGTGCACTTGTTGCGGTTATATTAAACCGCTACAAATTATAGTATTTATAGCGGTTTTTTCCTAAACCGCTACAAATTTGTAGCGGTTTCCTACAAAAAACCGCTACAAATTTGGCGTGAAATTCCCGCCAAAACTTGTAGCGGTTATTTTGTAGCGGTTAATGCACATAAACCGCTACAAAATACCAAAGGTCAGAATTTTGTAGCGGTTTTTACTGAAAACCGCTACAGAATTTCAAGAGACTCCAAATTTGTAGCGGTTCTGGGCAATAACCGCTACTGAATTTCAAACGTTGTGAAGATTTGTAGCGGTTATTGTAGAACCGCTACAAATTTAATTATTTGTAGCGGTTAGAGTAGCGGTTATTTTAAATAACCGCTACTAATATCTGGCCTATTTAAACCCCTCGCCTCCTCCATTTCTCATTTTGCTCATTTTGTTTCCTGAGGTTTCTCTGAGTGGTTTATTTGATATTTGAGCGTTCAGACGAGTCTATAGGAGTTTTTGGTCAGTATTTCGCAGTATTTACACTTGAGGTACGTATATAACACGTATTTTTATTTATATTTGTATTTTTATTATATTTTTGTATAATAATGGACTAATTTTTTTTTTAATTTGTACAGTTGATATGGCTTCAGGACAGGATAAGGGGAAGGCCCCTGTGCTCCCCAGACCGACTTTACGGGGTGGCGGCAGCCGGGCAGGGGGCAGAGGGAGGGGGCAGCGCGCAGGCAGGGCTACCGAGGCATCTCAGCCCATCCCGCCACAGGAACCGCAGACGATCCCACAGGCGACGACCGCAGCTGAGGTGCCTGAGGTGGAGGTGCCAGGGATTAGCGTTGAGGACTTCCTCAACGAGGAGGAGTTCGAGATCCCGATTAGTGGGTTCAGGGAGATGGAGCAGTTCCTCGATGAGGAAAAGGCTCGGGAGCAGAACAACCCACGAGGGTCGTCTTCGCGGTCCACTGGGTTTGAGGTGCAGGTCGAAGGTAAATTATTTAATTTTTTAATTTTTTAACTTTTTAACTTTGAATTATAATTTATCTAACGTGCGGTCAACTGTGCAGATGAGCAGGGGAACGTGTCGACGAGGAGGCTGGATGTGGCCGGTCTGAACAGCATGGACCGGTCCCTGCGAGTTGTAGTGCCGTGGAACGAGGGCACTGACCAGCCGATCCACAATGGGGGTCACCTGCTCAACCGCTTCCTGAGCGACCTGGGATCGAATTGGATGCGGTTCCCCCTTCACTTCCCGACCTGGAGGCACGTTTCGAGGGGGCCGAAGGACCAGGCTTGGGAGGAGGTGGTTCAGGTAATTAAAACTATTTAATTAATATCTTTTGTAATTAATTCTATTTAATTATTTTTTTAAAATTATGATTTTTAGTATTATTGATATTTAAATGTATTTTTTTCAGCTGCGGTTTGCCGTCCGGGCCAACCGGAAGAGGTACGCCCTCGTGAAGATGGGCGACGCCTGGAGGAACAGGAGGAACCGTCTCTTCCACAGTGTGGATGGGGACGGGACGATGCCTCTGGAGCAACTGCAGGAGAGCGTCCCGGACGGCGTGCCGCCGAACGACTGGGCGCGTTTCGTCCAGTTCAGGAGGAGCCCTCAGGCGCAGGTAATGTATTTATTATATTTTTGATATATAATTTTCTAATTGTTAAATATTAAATTATAATTTCAATTTAATTTGTATTTAATATAATAAATTTAATTATTTGTTTTTCCAGGAGCTTTCTCAGAGGAACGCCGCGATCCGGGCGCAGCAGACGATCCACCACACAGCAGGATCGAAGACCTTTGCTGTGACCTACAGCGAGCTGGTAACTTTTCAAGTGCTTCACTTACTTTGTATGTTATTCGATCTATATCTTTCGTAACATTTCTCACTTTCATTTCACTAACGCCTTTCCATTATTAATTGCAGGGAATTCAGAAGTCATGTCAAGCGTCAGCTCAGGATCCGTACACAGACATCCTCGGAAGTTGATAGGAGGGTCCACAGAGAATTCCCGGGCTGGTTTGCTCACAGAATACTAAATGACCACAACCCGCACTCACCGGATTTTAGAGCTCTCGCAATCGGCCCTCTTGATCATGCAAAACGGTTTACAGCATACAATGTCAATGGTTTTAAGTTTTGCACGGTTTCACGGGATCAGGGATTGCAAACACAGAATTCGGGTGTTTATGGCACATTTGGGACAAGGAGTTATGCGAGCAGCAGTAACGCCAACATGCAGTTCGGAGGCGTCCCTTACTATGGCAAGCTTCTTGATGTGGTCGAGCTTAATTATCAAGGCCGTTTCACCGTGACGCTGTTCAAGTGTTTGTGGGCAAATACCACGACTTCTCGGGGACTGACAACTGACGACCTAGGGATCACATCAGTCAATTTCTCACGCCCGATTCATACTGGTATTTCTCAAGATGATGAGCCGTATATTCTAGCTTCAGAGGCACATCAGGTTTATTATGTCGAGGACGAGCGGCATAGGGATTGGCACATGGTCGTTCATTTAAAGCCAAGAGACCTTTACGACATGGGTGAAGGCGATAACATCGCCTACGAGAGTGAGCCATTTCAGCCAGCTGATTTTGAAAACTACTTCCCTGAAGGCGATGACAATTTACCTCTACTGCGGGAGTTTTTTTAAGTCCACGTCATTTCAATTAAATTTTTTAAATTTAATAATAAATCAATAACAATAATTTTTCTACAAAATTTCTGTAGGGATGGCGACGATGAGTGATCAAATTCAATTGTAAAAAATTTGTCTTTAAAAAAAATGCAAAAAATTTGTGTTAAAATAAAATGTAAAAAAAATTAAAATAATATTTGTAGAATTCAAGTGTAAAAAATTTTTCTTTACAAAAAATGCAAAAAATTTGTGTTAAAATAAAATGTAAAAAAAATTTAAAAAAAAAATTAATATAATATTTGTAGCGGTTATTAAACCGCTACAAAAAAATAAATAACCGCTACTAAATAATAACCGCTACATTAACCGCTACAAATAATTAAACCGCTACAAAAATATAAATAACCGCTACTAATTAGTAACCGCTACATTAACCGCTACAAATAATACGTAAATCCCTATAAATACCCTTATCACAACTCATTTCAAACACTCCCCAATTTCTTTTCACCTTACCCTTCTTTCATTTCCTCTCATTTACAACTTCTTTTGTATGAGTAGAGGAGCTGAATAATACGATCAAATATGGTAACAAGATTTTCAATTTCTTTTAGAATACTTCTTTCCTTTCTATAAAATTTATTCTAAACATCTTTTTTTCTAGATATATCTTAACTCTATCTCTTTTTCATCTATTTTTCATATACAATTACATTATATTATAAAACATAATAATTCCTTATTACCTAACTATCGTTAATAATATTATTAATATAATTTTATACTAATCATATTCAATTACATTTTTTCTTTTTAATTTATTAATAAGTTAAACTATTAAATAATAAACTAATTGAAATAGATAAAATAATAACAAATTAAACCATTTAATATAATATTGAAAAAAAATAAAATAATCAACGTATATTTTTAAAAAAAAATTTAAATATTTGTAGCGGTTATTAAACGGTTAAACCGCTACTAAATAACGCGCCTTTTTAAAGGTAAATTTAAATTTTTTGGCGGCAAATTTGAATTTCATGAAATTAGTAGCGGTTTTAAGAACCGCTACTAATTTCATGAAATTCAAATTTGGTAGCGGTTTCTTAACCGCTACAAATAAAAAAAGTCATTTTTAACAAATTTTCATTTTTATATAATTGTAGCGGTTTTTTAACCGCTACAAAAAAAAATTCTGTTTAAGCTGTAAATAAAATTTTTTATATTTGTAGCGGTTATATAACCGCTACAAAGATCTCTTGATTTTGTAGCGGTTACTATTAACCGCTACAAAGTTTGTAGCGGTTATTTTTGATTGAGTAGCGATTTTATAGAACCGCTACAAAACCTCTTGCAACGTACAATTTAGTAGCGGTTTTTCTAACCGCTACTAACCTAGTTTGTAGCGGTTAGAACCGCTACGAATACCTATTTTTAACCGCTACTAAATCACGTTTTTTTGTAGTGACGCTCCCCCATGCAACCAATTGTCTCAGAGGATCCTCTACAAACAAGTCATAAGGCTCACCAATTTGGCCACCAGGACCCTCTGATGACTGACTAATGCAACTCCCTTTAGTGCTCTATTTAGGGTTTAGGGAATGAGCCTGGGGAGCACTGGTATTTGCTTCTCTTGTGCTCGTCATGATCATCCATTCCTCCTTCATCTTGCTGAACCTTTCTTCAAATCGTGCATCAAATGATGCTTCTGCCTCGGCCCTAGCTTCCGCCCTCACAGTGGCCAATATACACTACATCTCTTCCCTAGTCACCATACCACTTGAGGAACGGCGTGAGGGTGCTCCAAAATAATCCCTTATGCCTACCCCTCCTCCAATCCCCCTAACACGGCTGGGATGCTCAGGTTTTCCTGTAGCTACGGTCAGGATGTCATTCCTCCCATCCGACCTAAACGATCCCTCGGCTTGTTTTTTTTGAAGCTCCTCCTATAAGACAGATGACAAATGTTAGTAATGAAATTTGTTTACTAAATAATTAATAACAACAAGTCAACAACAATACTTATAATTTTCTCACCGACTACACAAATTGTTCACTCGTATAAGACCCGCTCCTCTTTTGGCGAGCGAACAACCACTTCTCTTCTTGACGTATCAGAGATGGTAGAGAAAGAAGGATAGAAGGATCGGATTGAGCTGCTTCTTCCAATCTCTTCCGTTTAGCCATTGAGCTACTTCTTCCAATCTCTTTCGTTTGGCCGCCAACAAGTCTTTTTTGGCCTTCGCATACCCCCTACGAGACATTGTATAGGGGCAATCATTCTTTCTACCACTCTCTTGGGCCTTTTTCCTTTTTTCCTGTGAATAAGAAATCAAAATTAAGTCATTGTAAATCAATAAAGACAATTCATAATTCATAAGCAAATCAATTGCAAAATATGTCAACAACTCACCAATGCTTATGGAGTAGTTCGAAGCCGTCTAAATTCTTGCCAAGTTTGCTCGTCAATAAAAGAATACTGCTCGCACGGATTAGGAAGAGGCTGACCTTCTTCCACCTCGATATGCACTTAATTGTTGGCTAGATTTGTCTTAAACTTCCTCCAGCGTTCATCACAATACGTCATTGGCTTGTCATACAAGACTTCACTCTCAGGAATGTCATAAGTGAGCTGGATAGTTTCCCAAATATGTCGCTTCACACCTCTATCGACATTTCTCCACTGCTCTATCAAGATGCTAGGCTTGTTGCGTGCCAGGAAGCCGACAAAACTCCTATACCGTTGGGCATTAGGCTCGATTGGTTTCCAATATCTATCAAACTCAATCGGAATCTTTCCCCTGGTATTCCGATTGAGAGGAATGTCTCTCAATCGGGTGGCTCTCCTACCCCTTCGTCTAGGCCGGTTACGTGGATCATTGTGTTCCTGACTCGGAGCATTACTAGGCTCGCTTTGATTTGGATTAGTTGGATTGGGAGTACCCTTACTAGGACGACTCATTGTCTAACAACACTTTAAGAACACTATTTAAGGCAATTTTGCTACACGGTGCTTATTGTTATAACACGGCACTATCTACAAAGGCAATTTCCAAGTTATGCAAACATGAACAAAGAATTGCAATGCACAAGTTGAAGGAAGAATGATTAATTGCAATTGCAAAAGCAATTCCCTAAAGCAAGTTTTCATATTGGTAAAGATTTTAAATTCAAATCGCAGGGCCGAATCAAAAGAAGGAAACCAGAAGCTACAAAATCAATATAACAGAAGCAACAAGCTTAAACCAAACAAAACAATATAACAGAAGCTACACCACTAGAAGCAACAAGCTTAAACTATAGTCTTCAACGTGTACTAGGATCAAAATCATCACTACGACTCTCAAAATCATCACTTTCAAATGGAATAATTAACCCAGGTCCACTAGAAGTAACAAGCTTAAACTATAGTCTGTAATGCAAATAAACCCATGTCCACAATTTCAGAATAATTCAACCGTACCTTAAAACTTTGGACTTGAGGATCCTCTTATTCCTCTGGATTTGAACAGTCCTTGGCCACTTGCTACAAGAATCGAACAAAGAAAATAGAGGATAAGTAATCTCACAATTTCAATGAAAAACCCAAAAACAAAATGGAAACACAAACCTGACAATAAAAACGAGGTTGAGAACGAAACCAATCGGAGGGAACAAACGACGATAGCCTTCCGACAATGAATTCAACAATAAATCTCCGTTGACAGAGGCGAAGTTAAGGACAGAGAAGAGAAGGGGAAAGTAGGAGCTTCCGCGAACAGACGCAGGGGTTTTGCTGATGTGCTTGAGTCTTTAAATGAAATTTCAGAGCTAAATTTAGACCGGTTTTGAAATCCAGGTCAGTTTTAAGACCGGTTGTCAATTATAACCGGTCTTAAAAGTAATATTTAAGATCGGTTCTATCTTAAAACCGGTCTTAAAATATATATTTAAGACCGGTTATTAATAAATAACCGGTCTTAAAAATTGAAACTTTTTAAGACCGGCTATTAATTAATAACTGGTCTAAAATTTTAAATTTTTAAGACCGGTTCTTATTTACAACCAGTCTTAAAAATAATAACCATTTTATTTTTATGATTGTTTTTAATTCAGATAATATTTTCTAGACCGGTTATTTTTAAAACCGGTCTAGAAAATATATCACATATTTTTATTTTTTTTTATTGTATATATTTTAAGACCGGTTGTTTTGTAACCGGTCTTAAAATTATTTTTAAGACCGGTTTTTACTATAACCGGTCTTAAAAGTATTTTTAAGATCGGTTATTAAGAAAACTGGTCTTAATATTTCATCATAATTACAAAAATGCCACCGGTCATATTTTTAAGACCTAATCCGATGTAACCGGTCTAAATGTTGCGGTCTAAAAACCCTTTTTTGTACTAGTGTTGTCAATATCCAGCACTCTTTCATAATTTCAATTACGATAATAGAAAAGGATATTGCAATCTTCCTTCAACATTTTACTAGCTATAGTGTTTCACTTCTTTCCATTTCTTTCTTTAATTCCTTTGCAAACAATTGTTGTAGTGTTTCTTTACATTATTTGTAGGATTGAAGTATTGTAAACATTATCATTTTATCTTTAATATTATTTTTTATCCTTCTTCAAAAAAAAACACAAGTTCTTTTAGGTGCTGGCTTGGACGGTGAGTTAGAGGAAGAAATATGGTGGGAAATGTAAACGAAACACGAAAAATTTAGACCGGATGTATAAAATTGAGGTCTAAAAAATACACATTTCAAGACGTGATGTATAAAATATGGGGTCTAAAAAGTATAACTTTTAAGACCAGTTTTATATAATATGAAGTGTAAAGACAGTTTTTAGATGTGTTTTCAGAACAACCGGTATAAAAAGTAACAAATTTTAGACGTCGTATAAGCTAAGTCAGGTCTAAAAGATCCGACTTTTTAGGCTTGATCTTTGGGAAATTGGTCTAAAAAGTGTATTTTAAGTAACCGGTCTAAGAAGTAATAGACTTTTTTAGATCTGCTGTATTAAGAGATAATTCAGAACCGGTCTAAAAAGCGATTTTTACTGGGTCTATAAAAAGAGATTTCTCCACTAGTGCTACATTTACATTTAGGGTGGGAGGGAGTAAATGCATATGATGTGAGATGGGAGGATATGGATGAGATGGAATGTGTCTTGGTGGATATTTTCAAATTATATTACAAGTTGGATTCTTGATGAAATTAAAAGGGGCATAATATGTGTGTATGTGTAGGCTCTCTATCTCCTCTCAAAATCCAAATGCCTCTAACACACTGAAATTGAAAAGGTATCTTTTCATCAATGGCAGAAAAAGAAGGTGCAAGCACAATAAAAAATCAATCCTCTCAAGTTGACGTCTCATAAAGCAACCCTTTCTTATTGGCACCAAAACATATCGTCTTCCCTCAGTACTAGCGTATGTTGTAAATCTTAGGGACCACACATTCCAAAACTATCTCTAATTATTGTCCATTTTCTCAGCTTTCAACCTCAAATATATATATATATATATATGTGTGTGTGTGTCTAGAGAGTGAGAGAGAGATGCACACACTATTATATATAATAAGTTCTAATTATCTAAACGAAGGTAACATCATCGTCCTTTGAAAAAATATCCCTCGTGTTTGAACAAAAGCATTAAGGAAATACGTATATAATCACTTGACAGTTCCAATTCCAAATCAGACGAGACCTGAGAGTACTGAACACATGGTTCATGAGAACAAACTATATCGAGAGAGAGAGACTTAAATGTGTAAATGATGCTTAACAACTGTGTGTGTATATAATATATATTAGTACCTATCTAATTAAAGTACTGAAGAAGCATCTATTTATCCTGCCAAGTCATGGAGCAACTGTGCGCCCATTAAATTTCTGTAAGGAAGATTTTGTGCTTCACCGTCCAACAGCGAGTACTGAACAGGTTGGCAATCTTCCATTTGATCTCTTGGATAGAACAGTGACGCCTGAGACTGCGGAGGAAATGCCAGACTCACCCCACTTCCGTCGTGTTGCTGCAACCCTAGCGTCAAAGAAACACCTCCATTGTTATAATTCTGATGATGATTACTATTACTTCCATTCTCATTACTGTAAGAAACCATGGCCCCGGAAGCTGAGTTGTGATGAGTGTTGTAAGATGAAAATTCAAGCTCCACTGATCCAAATGTACCACCACACTGTTGATGATCTTGATGGGGATTATTATTGTTCTTGGTGGATTCGTTTTTGTGGTGATCTGGCTGGTTGTTTATGATAGAAGACACACATTCAGAATCTATTCGAAGCAACCGGTGGTTCTGGAGAGGCTTCTGATCCACCAGACGTGTGCTCAGAGGCGGCGGCGGGTTGCCAGCACCGGCCAAGATGTTGCCGTCATCGTCGACAGTGGCGGGATCAGTGATCCCCTCAGAAGAAGCCATGTTGTTTTCATACTCCTTCATTTCCTCCAAGTACATCTCTTCCACCATTGGCTTCCACAGCCTCACTCTTGCATTAATAAACCAGTTTGAAACCTGCTTTGGAATTAAAATACACGCGTCACCAAACAAGGGTTTCCAATGACGTACGCATCTCATTACAATATATAAGCAAATTAATAATAAGACCTGGTCTTTTAATGTTATCTTTTTCATTTTGTTGAGAGACTTGTGGTAGTATTAAATTCTTCTTAGTTTGAATTATACGTAGTATATATGTTTTGAATGGGAAATTAAAATAAATCAATTAAGGAAGACAATATAATTATGAACATGCCTGGCTTCTTGAGAGACCAGTTTGGCGAGCTAAGATATGTTTATCCATATCACTTGGATACCTGCGAAAGGTCTGAACTTTTAATGGGCGTAAGAGATAAAAATCATAAAAATAAAGATAGAAATTAATGGGTCCTACGGATTGGAAGGAAAAAAATTAAAAAAGGACAAGAAATGATTAAAGAGACAAAAAAACCAAAAGATGGAATCTGAATGGTGATGCCCAGAAAGTACAAAACGAAGAATGTTTTTTGCAAAGCAAAAATGAATAAGATTCTACTTGAGGAAAACATGTATAGAGGAGGTCATCCCGCACAACGAACAGCCACTTGTTTGTGTTCTTTTTAGCTTTGGAGAAAACATTGGTTCTTTCACAAAGTGTAACTTGTAGCTTACTTATATTGGCACTATTACTACTTCATCACCTCATCATCATTCACACAACACACAAGAGAATAAGATCAAACAAGAAAGAAAAAGAAGGAGAGAGATATGTAATATACGGATGTAGGAAATGCTCGAAGAGCCAAGCTCGAAGAACTGAGACGGATCGTTCGGGGAGGCCTCGTTGGGGCCGCCATGGATGGCTCTCCATCATGCTCATTTGTTGGAAAGCTCTCTGTTGTCTGAGAGTTTGGTCAATGATTCTGAGTCTTGGTGTTTCGCCTCTTGTGGTTCCTGGTGCAACTGGATCTTTCTCTCCCATCCCTCTCCTTGCTACTTCTATCTGACCCAATATCCCATCTTTCAAACACCTGAAATGCCTCGACATCGCCTTCAATGCCAACGCCGAGTAAACCCACGCCGATCCGGCACCGGCCACTGCCTCGAACGAAGACACCACTGCCTTCATTTGGTTCAAGTAGTGCCTGTATCTCCTCTCAACCTTCCCACCAACACACAAATATATAAGAAATTTAAAAGAGGAATATAATTATAAGAAAATGGAGTGAATATTGTAATGGAATAATATACCTCTTCAAGCATGGAGAGTAGTTTGGTCTTTCTCTTCTGTAATTCGATGAATTCTAGAGAACCAACGGGATGCTTCTTGGAGGGACCGATTCCGTTATTATCATCTTCCCAGTGTTTGTTTTTCTGACTTGATGACGACTTTTGCTTCACTAAATCACTTTGCTTCGTTCCCAGGCTGCAAAATTCGTTGAGAAGTTCCTGTGCAGGGACCAAATACTTAGAGTTCTTAAGCAGAAAGTGGCCTTGATACAGATTATTCCCAGCTTCTTCTTCTTGTTGGGGATTCATCGATTTTCTCAGCAATATTTTGTCTCCAGAAGAAACAAAGTCTGGTTGGTGGTTGTTGGTCTGTCTTAG
This sequence comes from Inga leiocalycina, assembly GCA_963242795.1. Taxonomy (NCBI): domain Eukaryota; kingdom Viridiplantae; phylum Streptophyta; class Magnoliopsida; order Fabales; family Fabaceae; genus Inga; species Inga leiocalycina. The sequence goes on from OY725332.1 coordinate 36,680,926, forward strand.
TTCAAAAGATTGTAATCCAATGCTTAAGGGATTATTGGAACTCAGAGAGAGAGAAAGGCCTTGACTTGGCCTTTCGTTTCCTTCACAAGGGAACACACACCTTAAAGAAGAATCATCCACAAGTAACCTGTTATCTTGCCAAGAGGCAGACGAAGAATCATGATGATGATGATGATGATGAGCTTCTCTCACAATCAGATTTTCGCTGGAAGTGAAATCTGGTTTAGTATAGTGATTATAGAAATTGGTGGAACCAGACTCATTATTATTCATGGTGGTGGCCGTCTTGGAGGAAGAAGAAGGACCCGCCGGATTGTGTTGGTGGAGGTGGTGGGTGGTGGGTTTACCCAGGAAGCTTTTCCAAACGACGCTGCTACTTTCAGTGCTTTGGTGGTGGTGAATATTCTTGTTGGGGAAGCCAATCATGTCCATGCTGGTTGTGAGGTTGAACATGTCAATCGGCTCGGATTCAAACCCTTGGATCTGATTATGATGATGATGGTGATTCCCCATATGGGCTTGGATCGCCGGCGGGTTGCCCGTTGATACCTCGGAGTAGCAGAATCCAGCTGACGATGATACCATCTCCCTCGATTTGTCTTCACACAACTCACCAGCCATCAGTCAAATAATCAATAATAATTCCTTTATTTCATAACTCTCGTCGACTCTTTCACAAGATAGTACCTTCAAAAACCATCAACCGAGATCGATTTATATACATATATGCCCCAGATTAATTAGAAAGATGGAGAGAATTATTCTTGTGAAAATATGAGCTAACAGAGACTCAGAATAAGATCTTACCGGAAAAGGAAGAGCGTGGTTGTGGTGGTGGTGGTTGGTGGAGGAACTAGGAGGAGGAGGAGGAGCTTTTTTTTCCCTCAGACTTGTTCTGTTAATAAGCAAACAAAGGAGAGTCCCATGAAAAATCAATCTAGCTAGCTAGCAAGAAAAAGATGAGTTATATCTGTTCACAAGTAGAAGACGATCAGAGATGATGACCCTCAAGCTATTATCATCATCATCATCTCTCTCTCTCTCACACTCATGCTCTCTCTCTCTCACACTCTGTAGAGAAGGAACTAGTGGGTCAATGCAACAGCATATAAATAAAACCAAACTAGACTTCGTACAACGGCCAATTAAAATAATAATAATAATAATAATTTCCTCAATTATTTCTCACCCCAACTATTTAAAAAAATAAATAAATAATAAGGACAATTTTTAATGGAATACAATAATAATTGTCAGATACACATATCATCAAAAAAAAAAAACCAACCTTCTCTCTATGAAAATGAGTACTTTAGGATTTAGGAACGACCGGGAACAAAACAGAAAAGAATATCATCGTCCTTTGCCTGCAAGTACTCCTCATCATAAAACAAACACCAAGAGCCGCCACATCATCTATATATAGAAGAGTCTCTCACAGCCACAACCTGGGAATCTAATTCAGAAAGCCCATCTTCATCAAACTAAAGCTAGCTTCATCCCATGTATGTGTATTTGTATGTGTCCATATATATAAATATTTGGTATTGATTTTTAAGAGTGAAGAGAGAGAGAAAAGGGGGTGGGGAGGGAATATGAGGAAGGGAAACAAATCCCGAGGGAGAATTCCTAAGAAGGGGTCATTTCCAGGCTTTTTCAGATGGGTTTCAGCGCCTGGGATCGTCTGGTATTGGTGGGACCTGTTAATGTTGCCTAGGTTTGCTAGCTACTAGCCAACAAGGCTTATAGCTTCTTCTTCTTCGTCTCCTCTGAAGCCTGAAAAGCTAGGGGACTCACTGAGTGTGGCGAGTAATTAAGGAAATTGAGGGGATGAGAAAATGTTGCTAAAATAAGGGGAGCTATAGGTAGAGAAGGATATGAGAGAGAGAAGATGATGATGATGAAGTGGTCCAATGTTTGCCCATCTAATTCAATATTTATTGGTGTATTAAAGTACTCCACCCATCTCTCTCTCTCTTCTCTTCAATTCCTTTTCACATCCCCACGCGCTTTTACCTTGGTAATAGCTTGCTTCCATCTCTCACACACGTCTATTTTAACCCTAATCCTCGTCCAATCAATGACTTTCATGTCTCTTGAAACATTCTACCTTCGTCCAATAGAAAGGAATTTGGTGCTTCTTGTCAAGATATTATTATATCTTATTTAATAATATTTAGAGGCTCTTGTTTCCTTTCTATTATAATCCTTTAAATCCTAACATGATATCAGAGCCAATAAAGAAGAAAAAGAAGGAAGAACGCCCTTCCATCTTGCTTGCAGTAGATAAACACTCATAAACATTATTTCCCTTCTTAGTGACAAGATTGACTTCTCTTCACATTTTCTCTCAATTGTCTTGGCCTTTGAATCTGAAAGAGTTCTTGACTCCGGTTCCTTGCTCCGTCCGATGCGTAGTGGATCCCGCTACACACATGTTCTATTCCATCCCAGATCCATTCCTAGAGTGTCAGGTTCCGTCCCAGAACTCTATCCAAATCCGCAAACCCGTTCCTATAGAGTGTATGGTTTCATCCCAGAGCTCTATCCAAATCTTTAGATCATCTGGTACCGCCCAGATCTTTTGATCATTTGGTTCCACCCAGACCTTTTGACCATCTTTCGACCATCTTGTTCCACTCAGATATTTTAACCATCTATTTCCGTCTAGATCTTTTGATCGTCTTGTTTGGATCTGAAGACCATTCAGTTCTACCAGATCCAATGACCATCTGGTTCTACTCAGATCCGCTATTTCCATCCAGATCATCTACTCAACGTTGTTTCTGTTCCATCTCGATCGACGCTTGCTCCAAGTTGTTTTTGCTACCTGGTTCCGTCCAAATCCGCTTGACATCGTTTCTGTTCCGTTTAGATTGATGCTTACTCTAAGATTCACACTTTTAGTCAACCTACTGCCGTAGTTGCTTCTTATGGTTGTCGCTTATAGTTTTTAGTTGACAAACTCAAGATGATCTTGAGTTTGATGGGGTGTTAAGATGTTATTATATCTTATGTGAATATTTGATATATTCTCATGTTGAGATATTATATATCATTTGTTGATATTTGATATATCTTAGAAATATTATTATTAGAGTTTTTATTTGATTAAAATTTATTTAGATTATATTAGATTATATTCTAGGATTAGTTTAGGTTATGCTTTACCTATAAAAAAACTCTTGTACTCTCATTGATTTAAGGATTAAGTATTAAGGATTCATAATAATATTCAGAGGCTTTTGTTTCCTCTCTATTCTAATCCTTCAAATCCTAACGCTTCTTATCTAAGATTATATAAGCTTCATGAGTTATGGAATGAAAAAAACTATGTTGATTAATTAAGAATGCTTGACTTCAATTCAAACTATTAGTCCAAATACCCAATATAATGAATAAATTTAACTGAAAAAAATAGGTTTATTAAAGTTAAATCTCCCTGCATTAGTTTTTGTAGATGCGTAATTCTCACCTATACTTTTTTTTAGCTAGGTGCAATTTTCTTCCAGCGTATTTCATCTTAATGAAATTTGGACACAAACTGACCCTCTTTTGATGAACTTCTATATGTTGGGCAAAATTGGGCCAAAAAAATTGAAGGATTAAAATTTTGCCTCTAGAAAATTTTACGGGAGATTGCACTCTAACCAAATTTATGAGCATGAGTTTTGCAGTATTTCTCTTGTTACACCTACATAGTATTGCAAAAAAAAAAAAAGGCAGAGAGAGAGAGAGAGAGATAAATATATAAACCCTAAATCCTAAACCTAAATATATATTTTTTAATCTAATATCTGCATACATGGGTCCATATAATGTAAAGAATATATTGAAGGATTTTTCTGTAATTTTATTATTAACAATTATATGTATATATCACAAATATATTTCTGTAATTGAAGGATTTGTCTTGAACATTAATTGCATGATGAAGTCTGAGGTTACAATCCTTACTATATGCAGCTTTGCAAACCATTTGCAACTTCCATGTACATTAATTTATGTATGACTTGGAAAACGGCAAAAGAAGAAGGGAAACGAAAAACAAACAAACAAAAACTTCTGCATTTAGTTTAATTTCGACGCGGCTAATAATATTTGCCACATTCTTCTCATTAAACCTTTCTTCTTCTTTTTTCCACATTTTTCTCCTTAAACTATACATAGTCCTATTTTGCCCATTTAATACTTTTGATGCTTCGTACGTACGTAGGTTCATTATATTGCTCCTGAGACACGACATACATTACTTTCATGAGAACGAAAACAGATTTCGTGATTTTAATGTTCGTTTGGGATAATTTACTTTTAATTTATAAGTGTTTATAAATCGTGATTTATGATATACGAGGTAACTATGTGAAAGGAGTTTAATATCGACTTAGGTAATAAGCACTTATTACCCAAAAATAAGCTATCACAAACTCCCCCTTAGTGTGATTTTATTATTTTTCTGTCACGTTGAAATAAATTAAATAGGCAATTTCCTTTTCTCTTTAATTTCCTATTTCATTGGACATAAACAGTTAAATCGTATGTGTAAGCAGTCAATGTACGAGTCAAATCGGGTTTTCATCAGAACATCGGCGAACGTCGCACACATTTCAAAGCGATTCTGCACGTTTAGTGGATCATTTTCTATGCTGTAAATATTGAAAATGAATATTATTACTACTATTACTGGTTTGAGTTTAATGCACGGAGTATGGAGAGTGAAGTCACACGCAATAAAGGAGCGTGGAAGGGGAGAAGGAAGGGAATAATAATATTTTTATTTTTCTGAGAAAAAAGGTGGTCCTGTTTCTCCGCCGCTTGCCAAATTTCATTGGGCCATAGACCCAGGGTGACGTCAGGATACTTTTAGACAGGCTTGGAGGGATGTGCCAGAGAAAGTGTTGGGGGGCGAATTGCGCACTGTGCGCATTCTTGGGTTTCAGCCAGCTCGTAGGGGCAATCACGTTCCTCCACCACCTACCCATATACAAGAAGAGATTATGACGACAAATTATTTTTATAATTATTTGTTCAATTAAATTATCAATTTATTTATTGCTCAACAAGAAAAGTCATCTAAATATTATCATTATTATAATAAAAAATATGTTCAAATTTATAGAGGGAATATGAAATATGAAATAAATATGTGTTGTTGGTTTGATCCAAAAACAAAAAGTGTTGTTGGTGCCGAGTGCAGTTAATTATTAAAAAAAAAGCCCAATACACAAGTAAAACCCCAAAACCTTTAACTTTTTTATTAAAAATGAGAAAATTAATTTTTTATCCCTATAGTTTATATTTAATTGTAATTTAATATTTATAGTTTTAACTCAATTACAATTCAATATTTAGATTATAATTTCATGTAACTTGATCCCTATAATTTTGATTAGTTAAAACATATATTAGTATTTATATTTATAAAACAAGTTATATATTTCATTAAGCTTAAGGATTAATATTTTAAATCATTAAAACTATAGAGATTGCATTGAAGTGAGTTAAAATTTAGAGAATAAATGTTCACTGCGACAAAACTATAAGTGCTAAGTTTAATTGAGCCACATTTTACTTTATCAGTTATACTGATAGTCAAGAGTAAGATACTGGCAGGAAAAAAAAAAAAAAAGATAGTCAAGAGTAAGAGGATATATATATATACATGGGTCACGTTTGTGGCCACTAAAAGATGTTGGTTATAATATAAAACATATTTATTAAATTTGGAAAGATAAATAAATTTTTTAATTAGAATATATATGATATAATCTTTCTAAAATATATCTGTATAATATTGAAATATATGTTGATTTACATTTCTTTCAAATTAGTTGAAGAAAAAGGATAAATATATGAAGAAAAATAGAAAAATGTCTTATATCCAGAATCAGAATTTGGCCCACACTAGGTCTTGTATTTATAACTATAGGTTTGGTAAAATAGACCGAGTTAATATTGCTGATGCATTTGGAAGAACTATACCTAATTAAGCATAGCAATATTTGAATTTATTTTGATAATGAATATTGGTACATATATTAATCAAAATTTATCCACACAATTATTTAATATCTTGTGTGTTTCAATTAGAAAATTGATTGATTGATCTAATTTACAAAATTCTTATAAATGGGAAGATCACCGAATAAATGAAGAAAAAAACTCATATGATTATGTGTGATTAAAGAACTTAATGTAATGAATAAAAGGAATTTGATAAAAGTATGATCTTATATATAAAAATATGTGAGAGTGGAAAAGGGGGAAAAGGGGTATCACCAATGATTTTCCTCTCTATTTATTTTCTATTGAGTGTATCTATCATTAGATCAACTTTCAATTATTGAAAGTTATAATAATGAATTTTTATTATAATGATATTTTTTATATATTATTTAATATCAACTATTAAAATTAATAATATAGATACACTCAATAAAAAATAAATGATATAGAAAATCAAAAAAGACACCCAACCTCATAAAATGGCGCGGGGTACAGCACAAATGGCGGGGGCAGTGCGAGAGAGAGGCATCACTAAGAACCAAGAAGAGCAACAGAGAGAGAGACGACAGAGAGCCAAGTTTGAAAGTTGTAACTAAATATCTCATTATCTCTCTCTACCACTCTATACCTCCCTAACCCTATAGCTAGCTATAGTGTGGTCCTTCCTTCTTTCTGTTTCAAAATATTTAAATAAATAATATTCGCAAACACTTATTCGAATGCTTCTGTTTTGCTTTACTTTGATTTGGACTCTGAGGTTGGACCATCCTTATAGCTTAGGATCTGATTAGTTACATATATATACCTTCTCGGCAGTCTCTTCTGTTTCTATAGTTCCTAGCCACACTATTACACTGGTACGCACTATTACACACATACACTTAGACCGGTTTTAACGGATAAGGTCTTAAAAATTTACACGGAGGCAGTTTTATAATTATATTAAAATTCTTAGACCAGTTTTAAAAAAACTTATTTAGATCGGTTATAAAAAAAATCGGTCTTAAAGTCTTAAAATTTTACACATTTAAAATTTTTTAACCTTTAAGACCTGTTTAAATATAAACCGGTTTTAAATGTTAAATATTTAAGACCAGTTTTGTATTAAAACCGGTCTAAAATTTTTAACATTTAAGACCGGTTTATATGTAAACCGGTCTTAAATGTTAAAAATTTTAAATTCAAAATGCGATAACTTTTTACGGCCGGTTGTGGGAAAAACCGGTCTTAAATGTGTTACATTTAAGATCGATTTTTGTACAAACCAATCTTAAATGTGAATTTTCTCTCTTTTAAGACCAGTTTTTAATAAAAATCGGTCTTAAAGGTAAGATTTTTCACACTTATTTTTCCTCCCGCGCCCAGATCGTGCGCTCTGTGAACCCTTTCTTCTCTCTTTGCCATTTCTCTGTGACCTCTGTCTGTGCTTGTTCTGAACTCGTCCATGGCGTCCTGTCCCTCATTTGCTCAAGTCTCCTCCGTCATTACCACTTCCGTTGTTGTGTTCGTCGTCGCTGTTCTTTGATTATTGTCAGTCTTCTCCACCGCGACCTCTAATCTCCGCAGCGCAGTGACCATTCTCCTCTGATTTGACTTCCCTTTGTTAGTGCCGTGAATTTGAGGACTTCATTGTAACCCCAGCCGACACCACCATGACTTTGGGTTGAAGCTCACTCCTTGGTCTTCATTCAAGTTAGTGTTCGATCGATCTGTTATTTAGTTGTACATTGTTTTATAATTAATAATGTTCAATAAAAAGTTCTTGTTGTGTGGCCCTATCTATTTACGATGGATGTACCCAATTGAAAGAACTATGAAAATCCTAAAAGCGTATGTGAAGAACTCTAACCGGTCTGAAGCATCTATTGTTCAGAAATATGTTTCTGAAGAAGCCATGGAGTTTTGTCAAGATTACTTGTCAAATGTAGGACACATTGGACTTCCTGAATGTCATGACGAAGAATGCAGTAGACGCGGGGCTTCAGTAAAGAGCATGGATCATGATGAATTGCAACAAGTCCACTTGTACATCTTGAATAATGTTGATGAAGTTCAAGATTACATTAATGCTCATAAAGAAATTGTACAGAAAGGAAATAGTCGAATGACTGAACAAAGGTTAATTAGGGAGCATAACAAAACTTGTGCACATTGGTTCAAACAAAAGGTTAACGGCGAAGAATGTGTTTCTGATACAATTAAATGGTTAGCACGTGGTTCTGAGGCTGATGTCATAAGTTGGACTTCATTTGTGATCAATGGTTATACATTTTACATAAAGTCCCTTGATGATAGGAGCACTGTCTAGAACAGTGGGGTTATGTTAGTGGCTAAATCTATGCACTTCTCTAGTTTAAAAGATAAGAATCCTAAATTGGCAGCAATACCTTATTATGGGGTGATTGAAGAGATTTGGGTGGTTGATTATGTTAAAGTTAAACTTCTCATTTTCAAATACAACTGGGTTGATGTCAACAATGGTGTGATGGTTGATCAGTTGGGATTTACATTAGTTGATTTGAATAGTAGAAGTTTTAGAGATGAACCTTTTATTATGGCATATCAAACGAAACAAGTGTTCTATGTTACTGATCAGGCAAACAAAATATGGTATGTAGCTCTCTAAGAAAAAAGGGTCGTTGATATTAATAAGGAAAGTCATTCAATAAATGATCTGCTTGAGACTCCTTCTTTTTCTAGAGGTTTACCAGAATTGAACAAAGAAGATGAAGCAGACAATGAACACGGCATAAGAAATGATCATCATGAAGGGATATGGGAGGATATTTCTTTATAAAACTACATTGAAGGTTAGTTAGCTAAAATAATTATCATGAACTATATTTGAATTATGTATATTGTTATTGGTGTATATATATAACTACTTTTTTTGTTGTCGTCACAGGAAAATGAAGGATATGAGGTGTACGTCTTAGTGTAGATTCTCTGCAGCCAGGCCAGCTAGTGATCATCAGCCTGAGACGAGTGTGATCATCATTAATCTAATTTAATCTTTGATGTATGTATGTAAGTGAAAAGATAAGGAACTTGGTCAAAACAGCATTGTCATGGTTGTTTGATTTCCTTACATTATGATTCTGTCTATGGTTGTGAGTTTATTATACATGGTTGTTTTCCTTTGCTTCTGTTTCGGCCAACACTGTTTAAGCACAAGGAACTGACGGTTAAGATTAATTAAAAACAATAAATGTGTAAAAAAGTGTCACATTTCTTCTAAATATGACCCCATTTATGAAAAGAGCATAGGAAAGAGAATATGTAATAAATGAATAAATGAAAGAGAATTAGTAATGAATGGGAGATAATTAATATACAGATGTGTATTTAATAGGGGTAGAAAATAAAAAAGTGGTTTAAATTTTGAAACACAAGGAGAAAGTTGCTTATAAAAAAAATCAGCCCTAAGAGAGAGGCCTCCGGTCCATTTTATAAACAACTTTCTCTCTCTTGAGGCTGGTTAGGCCTTTAGTTTTTTTAAGCAATTTTCTCTCTTTTGGGGCTGGTCCTTTGTATAAGCAATTTTCTCCTTGTGTTTCAAAATTTAAACTACTTTTTCTTTTTCTATCCCTATTAAATACATATCTTTATATTAATTATCCCACACTCACTACTAATTCTCTTTCATTTACTCATGTATTACACATTCACTCTCATTTTTTATATTTATACTCTCTTATATTTGTTACTTATTCTCTCTCCTATACTTTTTTCATAAAGAGGGTCATATATTTGGAAGAAACATGACATTTTTAACACATTTATTATTTTTAACTAATCTTAACCGTCAGTTTATTTTACATAATAAAAATAAAAGTTGCTTATGAAAAAAGACCAAAGGGAGTAAATCATATCAAAGTGTAATTTTTTAAATAGATTATTATAATAAGAATAAAAAGAAGTATATATTTAGTTAGTTTTTATTAATGCTCTTCGCCTAAATGCACGGAGAAAAAGGATACATAACAGTGAAAACCCTAACCTAAATTAACTAATAAGTATTCTCACGAATGGCTTTCACTCATTCTGTGGCTCATAGAACAATATTCTTGATATGTTACGTTCTCCCCTTTTATCAATCTATCAAGTTTCATCTAATGGATAAATCATCTTTCCGACCAAATTCAAATGGAGACCTCAAGCGTTTTGGTATGGTATCATATGTATGTATAAATGGCTCTCCTCTACAGTAGTTCAGATGGCAAGGGTTCTGAACTTTCCCAGCTTCTTTCTATATTGCATGTTTGCGTTCAGCACTCTCATGGATTATTAGCTCTAATTCTATTATTAATGACTCATTGCCATTGCGGATCATTTGTGCCAAAAAGCAATTCATTCCCAAACAAGCCCCCATATCATTGCCAACATGACATCATTGGATAGGACATTGATAAGCTACTAGAATTTTTTCCCCAATTATTTCTTTTGCCATTGGTTCATTACACCTTTCACAAATCCATTTTCCTCACTCTTTTACATATGTACTACCTCCAATCCCTAATATAAGAACTAATTGATTTTTTTTGAAAAAAATTAATAAATTAATAAGTTATTTAATCATAGTATATGTTATATATTATTATATTATATATCAGTTTATAAGTTATACAAATTAGTTTGGAGAAAAAAGATATATATAAAAACTTTAATATAACTTATTTAGCTTCCTTAATCTCTTAAAAAAAATAAGTCAACTAACTCTTATATTAAGGACTGAAAATAGTATTATAAACTCTTTTTACTTTTAATATAAATTAGTTTGCTTTGATTGTTAATGACCTTAGTCTGATTTTTTTCCCCAAATTTATAATTTTTTCCCCAAACTTTTCCTATTGATTGCATATATTAATTAATTGGGTTTCTTATCAAGGGAATAGTTTCCAATAAAAATGATTAAAATGGGTACTTTAGATAAACCAACATATTTTTTTTACTAATAATTAATTTAAAATTTTTTTTAATATATATAAATTACTTATTTAACTCCTACATATTTAGGATCCAGGGAAGTATGTATAAAATTCAATGTGTGTGTATATATGTATATGGAAACCTTCCCTACCTTTTCTTCATTCACACAAAAGACAATTATATCTTTTTCTCAGTCAAAATCAGCACCAAGCTAAGTTTTCTTTTAGTTATTACTACCTACTATCATGCCCTGGTCATAACCAACCTATACTTTCTTCTCTCTACTTAATTTTCAAATTTGAATCTTCTACATGCATCTATTAATTGATTTCTATATTTTTTAAAATGACAAAAATATTGCTATACATAAAATTCGCACCATTTTTCATAAAAGCATATAAAAATCACATAAATATTTACTTTAGAGACATAGATTTACATTAATTAATTATAAATGTAAAGTTAAGAGATCAATATAATTTATTATTTTCACTCCATTTTAAGTTTATTAATTACATCAGCAAGTTGATTACTTCAACTGCTTTGATTGTCTCGATAAATTCCCTCCTCAATTTTTTTTTGGTTATACTGTGTGGAATTTTCTTTAATTAAGGTCCACAAATCATCAAGTTGTGCATTATATGTCAAGTTGCTTTGCTTTTAATAAATACAATATCAGCCACAATTAAAATTTTATCTTTTGTATTAAATATTTATTATGGGACCAAGTATTATGATTATATGTGGCAAAGAAAATAAGGGAAGCTTAGATTGAAATATGTTATGGCCGTGAAAGAAAGGTAGCAACAAATATATATTAAAAAATAATATGTGTGTGTGTATTATATAACTACTTTTCTAGCTAGATATATTTTACCTTAAAAGTAATTTTGTATACAACTGCGTCAATTTAAGTTTGCATATGTAAGGCACTTTTAACCGAATCGCATGTAAATATAGTAGAAAAAGTTATTGAAAGTAATTGATAAGCTTGGTTTGTTGATGAAGTGCATATATCCGAAAAAAATTCACAAATGCTTCATATATTTTGTAAACTGGTTTATATTATTAAGAATTATAATACATATATATATATATATCTTATATAATTAGCATAGGAGGGGTATATTGTTCATTGGTTCGGAACCCCTCATCTTCCCTTCTTATCCTCTCCCCCCCTCTTCCTTCTCTAACTATTAGATCAATACTTGAATGGTTCAAATTTAATTTATACAAAATATTATTATTTTTTCTTTATTATAGTATTGAAGTATTCATATCAAAATTTAGCAACTTGTATTTAATTACTTTTTTTCCTTTTTTAATTCAATATTTTAACAATAATTTTGTAAAATATTAAATCTGAATCATTCATAAATGTTGATCTAATAGTTAGAAAAAGAAAGAAGAGTGAAGAGGATGGGAAAGGAAGATGAGGGTTTCAAAGCCGATTATTCAAAATATATGTGTATGTATTAAAAGCAATTTACTAAAGACCAACTATTTATTGAACCAAATGAGCAGTGGTTCAAGGTTCATAGGCGAAACCATGTTTGTATGAAGGTTAACCCAATTATGATTAAAAAATAATATATTTAAAATATAAAAAAAAAATTCATATATAATCCTAACACTACAAAAAAACAGCAAATTACTCACGGAATTCCGTCTCTGAAATCAAATTACCCACGGATTAGGGACGGAAACGGAATTACCGACGGAATTTTTTCCGTCCCTAAAAAATCCGTGACAAATTGATTTACCGACGGAATTTTTATTCCGTCGGAAATTACCGACGGAAATTACCCACGGAAAAAATTCTGTCGGTAATTACCGACGGAAATTACCCACGGAAAATTTTCCGTCGGTAATTACCCACGGAATTTACCCACGGAAAAAATTCCGTCGGCGATTACCCACGGAAAAAATTCCGTCGGTGATTACCCACGAAATTTACCCACGGAAAAATTCCGTGGGTAATTACCGACGGAATTTTTTCCGTGGGTAATCCGTCGGTAATTTAATATTATTTTTTTAAAAAAAAAATTCCACGTGGCAATCTTAAAAAAGGCCACGTGGACATCTCCGAAAGCCCCCCACCGCCCGCCCCCACATCTGGCCCCGTCAGCCCCTGAGCAAGGGCCACGTGTCCCTCTAACATTGCGCCACGTGTCTCTGTGAGATAATTGTTGCATTTTGTGACGAAGGTGGGATTTGAACCTTGGACCTTTTGGTATGTGTTCTGATGCCTTTGCCAGTTGAGCTGCTTTAACCTTGTGTTATTTATTCACGTAATAATATATATAATGTAATAATTTAAAAACAAATATAATATTAAGATAAATATATATAATTAAATATATATATTTATATATAATTATATTTTTCATTTTTTATAATATAAGATTTTTTAATTTCTAATTTCGTTTAAATATTTAATATTAATATAAATATATACAAAATTACATATATACTTATAAATAATTATATATTTCGTTTTTCATAATATAAATTTAAATTTTATTAATTTCTTATTTCATTTAAATATTTAATATTAATATAAATATATATAATATTAAATATATATTTATATATAATTATATATTTTGTTTTTATGATATAAAGTTTAAAATATTTAATTTTTTTATTTCATTTAAAATTTTTATTATTAATATTATATATATTTAATTTTTTTATTTCATTTAAAATTTTTATATTTAATATTAATTTTATAATATTTAAATTTTTATTTGTTATATATTATTTTTATTTTTATTATTTTATATAAATTATTAAAATATGATAAAAAAATTATTAGTTTTACCGACGGATTACCCACGGAATTCCGTCGGTAATTTCTCATTCAAATTACCCACGGAATTCCGTGGGTAAGGCGTGAGTAATTACCGACGGAAAAAATTCCGTGGGTAAAAGTCAAATTTACCGACGGAATTTTGATTCCGTCGAAAATTACCGACGGATTACCCACGGAAAAAATTCCGTGGGTAATTACCGACGGAAATTACCCACGGAAAATTTTCCGTCGGTAATTACCTACGCTTTACCCACGGAATTCCGTGGGTAATTTCTCATTCAAATTACCCACGGAATTCCGTGGGTAAAGCGTGGGTAATTACCCACGGAATTTTTTTCCGTCGGTAATTTTTCCGACGGAAAATCCGTCGGTAAATCGTAGGAAATTACCGACGGAAATAATTCCGTGGGTAATTCCGTCAGTAATAACATGTTTTTTTGTAGTGTAAAAAGAGTAATATTTTAATTAAAAAAGCATTAATCCGTAATAAATGAGATATTCAGGTGTTAATCACACATAATCCAGCAAAACAAAGTTATTAGAGTATAAATCCAGCGAACGTTTATGTTTTAAATTCAAAACAATGTCATTTCAAATGTAATAGGGAGAAAAATATAAAAAACAACTCATTCAAAACTCTTAGACTCTCTAGAGAACTGGCTAGTTCGCTGATTCACTTATCTAACTGTCCCGCCCAAGTTAGATTTTAATATCATAATTAAAAGTAATACTTCTCATGTCCTTAATATAAAATATATTTGAGGAGTTAATCTTGGTCCTAAATATAAAATAAAGTTTTTGTATTTATCAATCTTTTCCTGATTTATCCCTATTGATACTCTCTCAACAATAATCAAGAAAGAGAAGAACTAAGGGGAATAAGGAAGGTAACTAGGGTGTTTTAGAAAATATATGTCATATTAACTAACTTAACTAACTTTCTTAATCTAATCAAATTATATAAATATACATCATATTAAGTGATTTAACTAACTTTCTTAATCTAATCAAATTATATAAATATGTCTTATATTAATAGCTCAAGGAGTATATTTTTAGCTGGGCATTGGATGGATTAAATTGAGGATCAATGCATTTATATGGAACCTTAACGGCATTGAATAGTGTCATTGTTTTAGGATGGTGGGTGTGGAAACGAAGTTGTCCGCATCCATGTCCTTTTCATAGTCATGTATTTATATACGATTTCCGAGACACATTTTTGTTTGTGGCTATATATATCTCCATCCTTTATTAATTATTTATGCATCTATTCTGACAACGTTAGCCTTTATATAGTTAATTATAATGATTCTGTTAATCATTGTTAGTTTTAGTTACTTTTAATAAAAAGTGTTTATCTTTACGACCCTTTATTTATTTAACCCACGTACGTTTGTTTTCAACTCCATTGCTTTCCTCTTCATCCTAATAATATTCCCTAATTACTCACTTGGATATCTTCAGTCACTTTAATTTTCTATGGTTTTTTATATAAATTATTCACCTCCATTAATTAAACACACACACACACGTATCCTAATAATTACTTTTATGATGCATGCCTCGTATAAAATACATGAGATATGTAATGTATAAAAGTAGCCATAAAATCGATGTATTATGAACACTTTGGCTCTTTTGAAATTTTATGAAATAGATCAGAAATGTAACACACACACTAGAGAGGGAGGGAGGGAGAGAGAGCAAATAAGGTAACATGACAAGGGTTCTCACCCAAATTGTGGGAGTTGAAAAGACCATTCAAGAGGGTGTCAGTGCCCCAAGAGATGCCTTGCATTTTAATATATGTTCAGTAATTAAACTAATACTTTTTCAGTCGTCTATTAGAATCACACACTTAATTAGATCCCTTTTCAATAACAATATGGTATTAGCAAAATTTAATAAAGTATCCTTGAAAACTATCTTCTTAAAAATATGATTAAATTATGTTTGTTTGATAATCTGAAAGTATTATTCAATTCCGATCCACTAACAAATGACGATGTTGTAAATTTTAAAAAATTAGTTGAAAATATTGGAAACTATAGTTTCACTAGTACAAAATTTCCTTTTTAGACCGCCGCATTTAGACTGGTTATGACAGATAAAGTCTAAAATATTTGACCGGTGGCAATTTCATAATTATATAGAACTTCTGAGACTGGTTCTCCAAAAAACCAGTCTTAAAAAAATTATTTAGACCGGTTATAAATAAAATCGGTTTAAAAATAACAAAATAAATTAAAATTTAAAAATGTGACACATTTAAGACCGGTTTTAATAAAAACCGGTCTTAAATGTTAAAAAATTTAAAAAAAATTTTCACCTTTTAAAGACCGGTTTTTAGAAAAAACCGGTCTAAAATGTGAACTTTTTCGCCTATATTTTTACTCCTATGCCCAGATCCCGCACTCTATTAACCCTTTCTTCTCTTTTCGCCATTTCTCTGTCAACTCTATCCCTGCTTGTTTTGAACTCGTCCATTGCGCCTTGTTCCTCATTTGTTCAACTCTCCTCCATCATTACCACTACCGTTGTTGTATTCTTCATCGCTGTTCTTTGGTCATCGTCACTTTCCTCTGCCGCCACCTCTATTCTCCGTAGTGATCATTCTCCTCTGCCGTGGCATCTCTTTGTCAGTGCCATGAATTTCAGGACTTCATTAACCTCAGTCGACACCACCGTAACTTTGGGTAGAAGTTCACTCCTTGGTCTTCAATCGGGTTAGTGTTCTGTTAATTAGAGCCCTGAACTTTCTGCTTGTATTTGCTTATTCTCAACAATATTAACTCTTATAATATAATTAGACACGAAATAATTGTAGAAAAAAGTAATTAAAGTGAAAGGGAAAACTATGTGATGACTTTATTATTACTACATATATGTTTTTCTTGTTTTGGACCAAAAGTAAATAAGATGCTCTGACTTATGATATTTGGCTTGGAGTAATATCATTCTAAATTCTGTTTTAATTTAGTGAGATTGTTTGATTGTCAGTGTTATTGGTTTGTTGAAACAATACTAGTTAGTTTCAAATGGTGCATGTTAAAATTCGTTGAAATCTCTAAAACTCTATGGTTGTTGTTTTTTTTGTCTATCCTTTTGCTATTGGATATAGGGTGCTACAAGTGTTAAGATATATATGGATCCTAGTTGGATAAATGCTAAACGAACGAGTGTTGAATATGATAATGGGGCGAGGGGTTTTTTAGATTTCACTAAAAGAAATGTCGATGATGGTAGTAGGAAGTTTTATTGCCCTTGTGTAGTATGTTTGAATGAGAAGCGATTAAGTGCTGCAGATATATATACACATTTAATTCGTGAAGGATTTTATAAGAGTTATACAGTATGGGTATGGCACAGTGAATAATTGGAAATGTCAAGTTCATCTCAACATGGGGGAATGACCTTTGATGATAATGACACGGATACGGATGATCGATAGAGGATATTATTCGTGATGTAGGAGAAGAGGCTTTTGAGCAATCACATGCATATGGTAATATGTGTAGTGATGCTAAGACGCCGTTGTACTCGGGGTGTAAAAATACCAATTGTTGAAAGCAGTATTGAAATTGGTAAGTTTGAAAGCACGACATGGATGGAGCGACAATAGTTTTTCAGAAACGCTTGAGGCTGTTAAGGACACACTTCCAGATGATAATATGCTGCCTTTTCGATACTATAATACTAAGAAAATATTGTGTCCACTAGGGATGAAGTATAAAAAGATTCATGCATGCCCTAATGATTGCATATTGTATAGAAAAGAGCATGAAGAGGAACAACAGTGTCCGATATGTGAAACCTCGAGGTACAAATCAAATAACGCCCCTACAAAAGTGTTGTGGTATTTTCCAATCATACTAAGGTTCAAGCGCTTGTTTGCTAATGAAACTGATGTAAAAAATTTGAGATGGCATGTGGATGAGAGGATATCCGAAGGAAAGCTTCGACATCTGGTTGATCCTTCTCAATGGAAGAAAATCGATCAATTATTTCCTGCCTTCGGTGAAGAGCCTAGAAACCTTAGGCTTGGGCTTAGCACGGATGGCATAAATCCTTTTGGTAGCCTGAGTAGTGTACATAGTTCATAGCCTGTCCTGTTGGTAATTTTCAACTTATCTCCTTTATTATGCATGAAACAAAAGTACATCATGTTGTCTATGTTGATTTCGGGACCAAAACAACCCAAAAATGACATAGATTTTTACCTAGAACCCTTGATCAAAGACTTGAAAGAGTTGTGAGATGAAGGTGTTGAGGTTTTTGAAGAGAACAAGAAAGAGGTTTTTAAAATGTGAGCCATGATCTTTTATACTATAAATGACTTCCCTGCATATGGAAATTTGTCAGGATATAGTGTTAAAGGCCATAAAGCATATCTGATTTGTGAAGAAGGAACATGCTACCTTCAACTTCAACATGGAAGAAAGACAGTTTATCTTGGCCATAGGAGATTTCTTAGACGAGGCCACCTGTATTGTAGATTAAATAAAGCTTTTTTTAGTAGACAAGAGTTTGAAGATGCTCTGAAGGCATTGACTGGGGAGCAAGTTTATGAAAAGGTGAAAAATATGAATGTTATCTTTGGTAAGACTACAAAGAATAGTAATGAAAAAAATAAATGGAAAAAGAGGTTTGTCTTTTTCAATCTTCCATATTGGTCCAATCTTGATGTCAGACATTGTATTGATTTCATGCATGTGGAGAAAAATGTATGTGATAGTATTGTTGGGACATTACTTAATATACAAGGTAGTTCTAAGGATGGCATGAAGGCAAGATTAGATTTGTAAGAAATGGGGATACGAGAAGATTTGCATCTAAAGGCATATGGTAAGAGAACTTTTTGTCCTCCAGCTACTTATACTTTGTCTAAGGATGAGAAAAGAAGCTTATGTGAGTGTTTACATCGCATCAAAGTTCCTTCAGGGTATTCTTCAAATTTTAGGAAGCTTGTGTCGATGAAAGACTTGAAGTTAGTAGGGATAAAGTCTCATGATTGTCATGTCTTAATGCAATAACTACTTCCAATAGCTATTAGAGACATTGCCGAATATGATCTTCAGCATATTTTGACTAGAATTTGTTTCTTTTTCAATGCTATTTATAGTAAAGTCATTGAGACAAAAAGATTGGATGAATTGGAAAATGAAGAATATCTGATCTTGTGCCAGCTTGAGAAGCTTTTTCTTCCTTCTTTTTTTGACATCATGGTACATCTAATTGTTCATCTAGTGAGGGAAATAGAGTTGTATGGCCCTATCTATTTATGGTGGATGTACCCAATTGAAAGAACTATGAAAATCCTAAAAGGGTATGTGAAGAATACAAATCGGCTTGAAGCATCTATTGTTCATAAATATGTTTCTGAAGAAGCCATGGAGTTTTGTCAATATTACCTATCAAATGTAAGACATCTTTGGCTTCCTGAACGTCATGATGAAGAAAGGGGTAGACGCGGGTTTACAGTAAAGAGTGCTGATCCTGATGAATTACAAGAAGTCCACTTGTACATCTTGAATAATGTTGATGAAGTTCAAGATTAAATTAATGCTCATAAAGAAATTGTCCGACACTACTATAAAAAGGGGCTTTAACCTCCCAAATTTGGCACCTTTAACGTCCCAAAACGGGGGGACGTATATACTGGGGGCGTAGTAAGTTGAAACAAAAGACGTCCCAAATGATAGGGACGCCCAAAGTCTGACTTTAGGCGTCCCAAATAAGTCCCCCCAGGGTGGGACTTTAGACCTCCCAAATGTCATTTGGGACGTCTAAAGTCCCACCCTGGGGGACTTTAGACCTCCCTATTCTTAATTTGGGACGTCTAAAAGTTAGGTTTTTTTATACCATAATTTACATTCTGTATTACCCAACGAATTCAAACTGCAGAAACAGAATAGAAGATGGATTCATAAACCACACTGTCCGTTACAAACTAGTAAGGACATCCAGCACTACAATCTTTACTATATATACATACAATAACCTTTCATACAACCTACTACTATATATATCAACAAAAAACAACCAGAAATTGTCAAAACGCTGTCATCACACAAGTACAAACTGATATAAAATAAAAATTTTACTGCTCTATATGTTGAAGAAGATGTCCAGCCAAAAATCTCTGATCAAATCAAGGTCTTCACGTAGGTAGGCATCTTCATTATCAAAAATCTGAAAATTAGAAAGTAAGCTTTGATGAAATGAATCTCAAGCAAATGAATTAATTAGCATTTCAATTAGAACACCAAAAATATTATCATTTGAGAATGAAGAAGCGATTACCTTTTCAAAATCGCTAGTAATTCCACTTTGAGTTATGTTATACATATAAAGTATAACATAATATCCGCATTCAGTGTTGCCAGGTTGTCGAGGGCACTTTAAATCAAAGGGATGCAATTGGTTGTTAAAATCAATAAAGGTATATCTAAAAGGACCGTCAATGAAACAATTAGGTAGGATCGAATGTACTTACTATGGGATAAAACCACTTTGGCTTTTTAACAACTGTACCCTCACGTGACCCACCTAGGATTCTATATGTTTGACAAGCACTATCATGAAAAGCAAAATGAACAGAAATTAGAACCATTCATTTATTTTTGTTGTCAATGAAATACAAACAGAATAACTTACGTGTCGAAGACGGATTTTGTATCTCTGTCTGGCTTTTTACTCAAGGGATCAAACCAATAGACTACGTTGCGGCGGGGACATATAACACACAAACTCCAGTGGTAACTTTAACAACATGTACACATTAAAATGAAGTTAGATGAGTGAGAAGACAATTATTTATTAAACTTCTTAAATTGACAAAATGTAAATACGAACCGTTGGACAATGGGTGCTAGATAACAATGAAGTTTGGTTTGTTCCATTGCGTAGCCGACATAGTGAGTCCTATGCGCCACAGTACAATTATCCCCTGTCGTATTCGCAGGACATAAGAATCCATACCAATCACGTCTTTCCATGTTTGTGCAGAGATCGTGGAAGGTGCTATAATAGAATTAAAATAAGGAATCAATTCTTGAATGTATGAAAACAAAAAACCACTAAATGAATTCTATGGGAAAATTGAAAAAAAACTTATCGGACTGTATATTTGACCCAGCCTGCATCTATCTCCTCCAACCTGATAAACTGCTTGAGATCTGTACTGTCAATCGTGTAGGGATACTCAACTTAGCCCACAATCCCTGGAGGCATCTTCAAGTCAATCTGTTTAATGCCCTTGTAGATCTGTTGCAGCCATGCTAAGTAGGGCCATTTGCTCGCAGCTTCGTCATCCTTTTAGAACATCAAAAAACAAATTGTTATTAGGATGCCAACAGATTTTCAGTAACAGTAAGGTAATTCCTACCATTGGAGGTGTTGCGTCTGAACCAATAAGATTGCGAGGCCAAAGGATGAAAGATCCTATCGCTTGACCTAACGTGCCAACCTCTGGATCAGGAACAGGGATGGTTGTACCTTCTTCCCCCTTTCTAACACTCATCACATTCACCCTACGAAAATCCTCCGGAATTTGCTGATTATGGTGGGTGGTAGCACGAGTGTGAACGAGAGCATCAGCAACAACACGCAACAGTGGATCATCCAAATAGAGGGTGCAAGGGTCTCCTAACACTGGAGTGGGAGAAGGGTCGCCAAGTGGTTGCTCCAGAGGGTTGTAACTTCCTCTGGTGCTATTGAAAGCCGGGGATTCCTGAGTTCTATGCTCGTCCATTGCCCTTTGTGCTTCAAACATCTTTGCCATTTCAAGTTGAAGCTCTAGCAACAGCTCTTGTCGGAGCTTGTCGCGAAGGTTGGCCTCGATCTCTCATTCGAGCTCCTCTCGAATCTTGGCCACAACGTCCTTACTAGGTCCAGCTTGTGACGAATAACGTGGGTCTCGTCCAAAATACCTCACGGCACTAACTCCCCGTGTCTCTCCTCGAACACGACCAAGGTCATCTGCCTTCCCAATAGCCGTTGACAAGATGTCCATCTGTCTACTTGAATTGAATGAACCTTGGCTACTCTGCTCATCCAGGTCATCCTGTAGCATGCAGTTTATCGTAAATGTATCGACACCACTCGCGATATGTAAAAAATTAGGTACTTATGGTATAACTACTTACAATCCTCGCAGCAACCTCAGCAACAGTCGGACTTATGTACTTCCTAGCCTTAATCCTCCCTGCTTTCCATTTTTTGTGATGTGGAGGAGGTGCCGGTGGCTGGATAACAACGCTAGGATCAGATTCCGCTGCTTCCTTCATTTTGTCTAACTCTTCTGCCATCATTTGCCGCTCAAGCTTCCGATATCCACCGCGAGACATGAAATGTTGATATTTATTTTCTGCTTGCCTCTGGGCATTTGCTGCACTTAATTTCTATGAATGAAAAACAACAAAAAATAAATCAACAATATAAAGTATATGAAAATTACAAGTTATATATCATGATGATAGAAATCTTACCAAAAACTCAGGATCTGCTCGTGATGCCGCAAACAACCTCCAGTCCTCTGGAGACAAATACGTATACTGTGCACATGGATCCTTACCCCTAAGGGCCTCTCGAATGTACCGTGCTGTTAGCTTGTTCTTGAAACCTTTCCATCGTACACGAACCTCATCCATCCAGTGCCTATACATCTCCGTGGTGTCTGGGACATCGTATGTTTGCTGCAAAGTAAAACATAAGATTATTATATTTCAAACAATAAGAACAAAGCTACAATGCATCAAAACTTACATACCAAAAGTTGCTGCCAAATCATGTTTTTCGTTTTTGGGGGAACCAATCTCCAATTATCGTAGGTAATGCGCACTTTGCTTCGAGCCAAAAGTCCTACGTAGCTAATGAAGTGGTCTTCCTAAGGACCAACTGGATTCAGATTGTCATCGAAGTCTATATGCAGCCTCTCCTATTGATGTTCATGACGTGCAACCAATGCTCCCATCTTTGTACAGCCTCTAACCTTCCTTGCAGGGGGTTCAACTCTAGGCCTTTCATCATTGCTAGAGATTTCGTCATCTTTACGCCTCTCGTCATCACTAGAGTTGTCCATATTCCTGTTAACACAAAAAGCGACATCAGAAACGTAAGTAAATTGTAATGAAAATGAAATATACTAAGCGGGAAGTAAAACAGAAAAAACACAGTTCTCGTTTATAAATTAAGGTCTTACTCTATATTGTTTCTCATAGTCCTTCACCATGGTCATTTCTTACAGTATATTCGTCATCATCTACCAATTCTACTTCATTTGTTCGAGGTGTAGTTGTTGTGAAAGGTGGTGTGTCATCAAGGTTGAAGGTCGGATCGCCATACTTCTGTTTTTTACTTTTAAGGACAATGGACATGTTTTTGCTGGCAGGATCAGTGACATAAAACACTTGTTTCGCCTGGCTTGCTAAAATGAAGGGCTCGTCTCTATAATCAACTCTTCGAAGATCGACTGAGATAAATCCAAATTGTTTATCTATTACCACGGCATTATTGCTAACCCACTTACATTTAAATAAAGCAACTTTGAACTTGTTGTATGTCATCTCCCATATTTCTTCTATAACTCCATAATAGGCCATAGACGCTAATATGGGGTTTTTGTCTCTCGAACTGGAAAAGTGCATAGATTCAGCTTTTACCATGACCCCACTATTTTGCATGGTACTTTTGTCATCTTGCTCTTTGGTATAGAAAGAATAGCCATTTATATCATAACCGGTCCAAGTAATGACCATAAACGAAGGCCCCCAAGCTAGCCACTCGATTGTCTCAGACACACCGATCTCGTGCAAAACCTTTTCCTCGAACCACTGCATGAATGTCTTGTTTTGCTCAATAGCAATCTGCATGTCATTCTTCCTTGGATTCTTGTTCTTCAAAGTATTTCTGTGTTCATTTATGTAAGGTTGAACTTCTTCTATATTATTCAGGATATACAAGTGGGCTTGCAACACCTCTTCACGAGGAACATTCTTCACTTTCAGTCCTCGTGTTCCCTTGCTTCTCCCTTCTTCATGTCGAGATTGTTCCTTCTTCCCTGACATATAATCTTTGCAAAACTCCATAGCCTCCTCAACTACATATCTTTCTACTATTGAGGCTTCTGGTCGATAAGGATTTTTAGAATACCCTTTTATGATCTTCATGTATCACTCGAAAGGGTACATCCACCTTAGGTAAACTAGACCGCATAGCCTTACCTCCCTCACCAAATGAACTACCAAATGCACCATTATATCAAAAAATGAAGGTGGAAAGTGCATCTCTAGTTGTGACAAAATAATGTAACCCTCATTTTCTAGTTCATCCAACTTTTCAGTGTCAATGACTTTGTTACAGATAGCATTGAAGAAAACGCACAATCTTGTCACTGTGTTTCGTACTTCATCTTTCATTATGCCTCTAATAGCTACTGGTACTAGTTGTTGCATCAACACATGATAATCATGGGACTTCATTCCCACTAACTTCAAATCGTCCATTGAGACACATCTTCTCACATTCGAGGAATACCCTTGCAGCACCTTCATTTCATGCAAACACCCACACAAACTTCTTTTCTCTGCTTTTGATAGTGTATGCGCTGCTGGCTCCATGTATACCCTCCTACCATCATCTCTTAGTTGTGGATGTAACCGTTCTCTTATTCCCATATCGACAAGGTCTAATCTCGCATTAATCCCATCCTTAGTCTTCCCTGGTATGTGCAAAAGTGTACTGATAAGGCTATCACAAACATTCTTCTCCACATGCATCACATCAATACTGTGTCTCACGTCAAGCGAACGCCAATATGGAAGATCAAAGAAAATGGATCTCTTCTTCCATATGTTCTTCTCACCCGCAACCCTCTGATTCTTACCAAAAGTGACATGGATACGTTCCACTCGACTGTAGACTTCCTCTCTGGTTAGTGACTTTGGAGCCATTCCATGCTCCTGTAAGCCGTTAAACCGCTTTCTTAGCCTACGATACGAGTGGAACCGATGAAGAAACCTCCTGTGGCCAAGGTAGACAGTTTTTCTTCCATGCTTTAGTTGTTGGAAGTGTGTGTCTGCTTCACATATTGGGCATACTTTGTGACCCTTCACGCTGTACCCTGACAAGTTTCCGTAAGCAGGGAAGTCATTTATCGTTGTGAAAATCATTGCACGTAGCTTGAAAGACTCCTTCTTATAAGCATCAAACACATCTACACCTTCCTCCCACAACTTCTTCAAGTCCTCAATCAAAGGCGCCAAATAGACATCAATATCGTTCCCTGGCTATTTTGGTCCAGAAATCATCATAGATAGCATCATATACTTACGTTTCATACATAGCCAGGGAGACAAGTTGTATATTACAAGGAGAACCGGCCACGCACTATGTGTACTAGTAAGAGTTCTATACGGATTGATGCCGTCTGTACAAAGCCCAAGCCGTAGGTTTCTCGGCTCCCTGCCAAATTGAGGGAACATTTCATCTATTTTTTGCCATTGTGGAGAGTCAGCTGGGTGCCGAAGATATTTCCC
Source organism: Inga leiocalycina (assembly GCA_963242795.1). Lineage (NCBI taxonomy): Eukaryota > Viridiplantae > Streptophyta > Magnoliopsida > Fabales > Fabaceae > Inga > Inga leiocalycina. The sequence continues at coordinate 36,706,216 of OY725332.1, forward strand.
ATCAGATATTCTCTCATCAGAGTGCCATCTCAACTTCTTCGCTTTTGTTGCACTCACAAACAAACGTTTAAAACGTGGTATTATTAGAAGATACCACATAACCTTTAAAGGTTGCCTTTTACTTGTCACATCACCGCCACCATCTTTTTTCACTTTGTATCGTGCAGTTTTACACTTAGGACACTCACTAAGACCTCCGTACTCATTTCTGTACAGTACGCAGTCATTAGGGCAAGCATGTATCTTCTTATACTCCATACCCATTGTAGACAGGATTTTCTTGGCCTCATACATACGATTTGGAAGTACATTATCCTCTGGAAACATATCACACAATAGTTCAAGTAGCAATGTGAAACTACTATCGGTCCACCTACAAGTTGCCTTTAAGTTAACCAAATGTAATGTTCCTGTCAGCCACGTGTACTTACTACCACTGTACAATGGTGTCTCTGCATCACTCCGTAGGCTGTCATACTCCTGCGACTGCGCAAAGGATTCTGCCTCAACATCGTTAATCATTCTCTCCATTCTATCTTTATCTATGACATCCACAGCTTCCTTCTTGTGTGACGGACAATCAGTTACTTCCTCACCATGCCATATCCACCTTGTGTATCGCAGATTTATTCCATCACAAAGTAGGTGATCCTTTATGACATCAACATCCCGTCTACTCTCATTCAAACAATTGACACAAGGACAAAAATACTTCCCATTTCTTGCAGGAGCATTCTTTTTAGCGAATTCAATAAATTCGTCCACCCCTTTCTCATATTCTTCACTAGTTCTCAAAGCATTCATCCAACTATGATCCATTTTGTTACCACCTAAGGCATTACCAATAACATTCACACGTTTAGTACAATTCTCAACGACATATGATGGGATTGCCTAATTAAGTTATCAACCCAATTTAGGATTTTAAAATATGGGCTTAATAACTTTATTGCCCCCTCCTAGCCTCATCTCTCCTCTTAAAAGGGTTTCAGTGCTATGTAACTTATTTTTTTAATAAGTATATGTATATAAAATTAATGTATAATAAAATAAATACAATAAGATTAAATTAAAGAATTTTTTTGAGGTTTGGAAGAATTAAAAACAAAACGAGTTTCATATTAACAAAAAAATTTTAAGTTGAGTTCTTCCAAAAATAAAATTGTTTTATTGAAAATATTTAGATAAAAATCATTTAATGAATATTGGGGTTATGGTTTTCTTTTTAAGTTTTGGCTTGAATTATTCTTCATAATTCGTTTGGAATTAATACAAGAATTTCTTTAATTTAAATAAATCATATTTTATTTTATTATATATACTAATTAATGGTGCAGGAACAAGACCAATGAAATGGGGTGGTGCCACTACGTGTGTATGGATAAATCTCCATTGGCTTATAAAAGTTAGATTTCCCTAAAACTGAACAACAGGGATTTCTATTATACACAAGTAAATTTATATTTAAACAAGAAAATAAACCATTCCCGAATAAATGCAATTTAAGCAATATAACCACACCAAACACATCAGACTAATATCAACTATCTCAATATAAGCAATATATAATAAGCACAATCTCAACCATTTCAAGTAAATTTATATTTCAAAAACAAAATATACCATTCTGTTACAAAAAAAAACGAAGAAAATAAACCAACCTGATCAGGGCGCCTACTAGCTAGTATGTTGGAGAGGTAGAGAAGACGTTGGAGATCCACGGTGGTGTGCACAACAATGGAAGGACGGAGGTGGAGGAGAGAGCAAAAATCTACCCACTGTAGAGGAGGTGAAGTTGCAGCAGGGTCGGTTGCGTGCATTGAAGAAACAAAGAAACAAAGAGGAAGAAGAAGGGAGGAGGGAGGAGTTCAACAAGGGTCGACAGTGGAGGAGAGAGCTTGAATAAGGGAGGAGGGAGGAGTTGAAGAAAAAAAATAGAGGAGGGCCGACGGTGGGTGGGGAGAGGAGGAAGAAGAGTAAAGTTGTTGTTGAAAGGATGTGAGGAGAGGTGTGATAGATGAGAAGACGTATGTCAGACAAGTGTCTGACATGGGCAAAGGCGTCCCAAATGCCATTTGGGACGCCTAAGGTAGGCATTTGGGACGCCTAAAGGCTTTAGGCGTCCCAAATGGCATTTGGGACGCCTAAAGTCTTAGTTTAGGCGTCCCAAATTCATTTGGGAGGCCTAAAGTTTTCTTTTTGGGACGCCTAAAGTCCTACTTTAGGCTTCCCAAATGAATTTGGGACGCCTAAACCCAGCTCCAGGTGCTAAAAAAAATTTATGAAATTTATATTTCGTGCCAGGAAGCACTTTAGACGTCCCAAATTCAAATTTGGGACGCCTAAAGGTTCCCCTACATATATATAATTACGAAAATGCCACCGCCTCCCTTTTTAACCACCCAATTTTCAATTTGGGACGTCTTTAGGGGTGGTTATATCTCAATTTTGTAGTAGTGCGAAAAGAAAATAGTCAAATGATCGAACAAAGGTTAATTAAGGAGCATAAAAAAACTTTTGTACATTGGTTCAAACAAAAGGTTGACGGAGAAGAATGTGTTTCTGATACAATTAAATGGTTAGCACGTGGTCCTGAGGTTGATGTCATAACTTGGACTTCATATGTGATCAATGATTATACGTTTTACACCAAGTCCCTTGATGATAGGAGCATCGTCCAGAACAGTGGGGTTATGTTAGTGGCTGAATTTATGCACTTCTCTAGTTTGAAAGATAAGAACCCTAGATTGGCAGCAATACCTTATTATGGGGTTATTGAAGAGATTAAGGTGGTTGATTATGTTAAAATTAAATTTCCCATTTTCAAATTCAAGTGGGTTGATGTTAACAATGGTGTGATGATTGATCAATTGGGATTTACATTGGTTGATCTGATTAGTAGAAGTTTTGGAGATGAACCTTTTATTATGGTATGTCAAGTGAAACAAGTGTTCTATATTACCGATGAGGCAAATAAAATGTGGTTAGCTCTCCAAGGAAAAAAGGTTGTTGACATTAATCAGGAAAGTTATTCAATGAATGATCTTCTTGAGACTCCTTCTTTTTCTAGGAGTCTACCAGAATTGAATGAAGAAGATGAAGCAGACAATGAACACAACACAAGAAACAATCATCATAAAGGGATATGAGAGGATATCCCTTTATAAAACTACTTTGAAGGTTAGTTAGCTAAAATAATTATCATGAACTATATTTGAATTATGTTTATTGTTATTGGCATATATAAATTTAAATTACTTTTTTTGATGTTGGCACAGGAAAATGAAGCATATGAGGTGTCTAGTGTAGATGCTCTAAAGCCAGCTAGTGATCATCAGCCTGAGAAGAGTGTGTATAAAGTATTTTGGCCATAATGAATAAGTGTTGATGATGATGATGATGAACTTTGTCTCCATTTCAATTATTTTGGGTTGCCTGAGAAGATAGTGTATAAAGTATTTAATTTTGGCTATAATTTTATGATTCTGCCTGTGATTGTGAATTTATTCTGTCTGTGATTATATCTATGTCGTTAAAATGGCTGCTTGCTGAGTGAAATGTTTTAACAAGGGAAATGACTGACTTGCTAGCTGGGTAAATGTTTTAAACGGAGCAATTCTTTTTTTTTTAAAAAAAACTTTTTAGACTGATTCTTTTCAAAACTGATCTCAAAAGTACATCTTAGTCTAGTTTTGAAAAGAACTAGTCTTAAAAGTAATACTTTAAGACCAGTTTTTTATAAAATCGGTCTCAAAAGTTGAACTTTTCAGACCGATTGTTTTTAGAACCGGTTTAACAAGTTGAACATTTTAAACTGGTTTCTTCGATAACAGGTCTAAAAATAATAATTTTTAGATCGGTTTTATAATTAACCGGTCTTAAAACGTTTTTTTAAGACCGATTAAAAGTAGCAGACTTTTAAGACTGGCTGTATTAAGACCGGATCCATAACCGGTCCAGAATGTTGTTTTTAACCGGTCTTAAAAGTGATTTTTCCACTAGTGTTTTAAATTAAGAAAACTTTGTTAGGGATGATTAATAACCCAGTTTAAGTACTTAAAAAGTTAAACAACTGATTTTTCAATTTTTTGAAAATGAATTTTAAAAATATATAACCGAGAAAATGGAATTTACAAAAGATTTTCATATTTGACTATATACTTGATTTGTAACTAGTCATGTTATTTATTTTTACAATTGAGCTTTTTTGGATTTACAACTACGTTTTCAAGATTTATATATAACTGAGATGTGTGCTTACTACATAATGTCATTTACGTTTATTTATTATTTTTAAAAAATTTGTCCCTTTTCTAAAATTTCTTAAATTTGTAGGCCTTCTAAGGAATTTTCCCCATAGTTTAAGAAATACAAAACGAGACGTTTGGAGTATTGTAGTGGGGAATTGCTATCCAAACATACATTTGTGGTAAAAGCTCTCCTCTGCATCGTTAAACATTTCTGGCCACTTGTTGCCATAAAAATATCTAATGTAATTTACTTTCAATTAATAAACTTGATTTTAATATATTTTCTATAATTCTAAAGTTAAAAGTGTATTTTACACTCAGGAAAAAAAATACGTAAACAATAAATATTACTCATTCCGATTCTTAACATAAGACATATTATTTATTTATTTTGATTATATTAAGAAAGTTAGTTAAGATAGTTGATATAACATATTTTTATAAAACACCTTAATCATTTTTCTTAATTCTCTTCATCTCTCTTTTACTTAATTATGGTTGAGGGAGTATCAACTAGGATAAACTATTACAAATGTTGATAAATATAGAAAATATGCTTTATATTTAGCATCAAGTTTAAACTCCACAATTAGGTTATATATTAACTTTATTTTTTGCCTTCATAGGTTCTATATTAACAGCTGGAGGAAGTATAATATAATATTGGTTATGACTTTAAGACTCGTAAACAATACGAATTGTTATATTATATTCTATATATCATTATATAATTATTGTGGTTTTTTTTTATATTATAATAAACACACATTACGTTTTTTAAAATTTTATTGGAATTATATGGTCAATTTAGTTTTTATCAAAAAAAATACAGATCGTTTCCATAAATATTTCATAAAATCTCGCCAATAAGCCAAAAATTTAAAAAAAAGTGATGAATACATTTTTTTTACCAGAAAGTGATGAATACTTGACTAAGCAGCTTAATTTTTTTTAATTACTTAAGGAGTTTGAGAGTGCGCGCAAATCTTATGTATAAACCATTTCAGTTTAAAAGAGATATTCTTAATTAAGGCTAACAATATTAAAATTGAACACGATATTTCTGTTGAATGATAGTGTATGTTTCATGTTGTCTAAAAAAAAAACGAATATAATATATTATAGAAAAAACGGAGAATTACATTCAGGTCTCATCTAAGAGAAAAAAAAATAAAAAAAATGGTTCCGTTAATAATTTCATGGATGTGAATTAACAACTTTAGAGGCGTGATTAACAATTCCATGTGACCAATTTTCATTTTTTCTTTTGGGTGGGACTTGATTATAATTTTCCCTAGAAAAAATAATACCAACTAAGTCTAATGATTTTGAAGTGCCATAATTTACCAATGGGGCTATAATATCATATACTCTAATAATTTAACCTTTCCTTTCTTCAAACTGAATGCGAAGAAAGTGAAACGGAAAAAAGTGGATTTGTAACGTATAGCCCTACAAGAGAAATAATTATTGGGAACTTGCTTATGTTTATAAACATGTTGTGTGCGGCTAGAGACTGGGGTCCTAAATTTTTTAAAAAGCCATTTTTGCATACTAGGCCAAAGTCTGTATTGACGTCACTTTATTGAAAGAAGAAAGGAAAGGAATCAAATAGCCCCCGATGTGTGGACAAAAATCAATCTTTGAAATTTAAATCCTTTCACTTCAGTATGTTGTTTAATCAAACTGTTAATTTTCATAATTGGAGAAAATCAAATAACTTAGTTAATAAGATACTCACTCCTGTCAATAATGAGGGTAATTTTCAAAGCAAATAATTAAGTGGAATATTTTAAGAAAATTATCACTGTTGTAAAAATAAGGAAAATATAAGAGAGATTAAGGTGAAGAAATACAAGAGACAATTAGAGAGTAAAGAGGGAGTGATTCTTGTTTCATTTCTATAGGAATTCGGGCGTACCTGGAATCCGTTGACTCACTGAGTACCCACATGAGATCAGAGCACCAATTTGGACTCTGATCACGTTATACGGCAGATTCACCATTGGAGAAGAGGACCCAGGGAGAGAGGAGTTTTTGGAAGTTTTCTTCCGATGTTGTTTTTTGTCTCTGTCTCACCAAAACTGATAATAACCCCTTATAATACGTATGGGAGTTATTATGATTTGAAATTCAAATCATAAGGATAAAACTCCTTAATTGGACCCATACTTTTTCATAATTTTATAATAGCCCCAATTGAAATGGGCTTAGGCTTGATCCACCAAGGGTGAACCAGGCATATTCCAACATCTCCCACTCACACTTGGTGGATCAAATGTTATGGGTCATATCTCTTTCTCTTCCATCCTTCTGTCATACTAGGTGCTCTGCCGTAACCGCGTGGGCATGACGTCTCCATTTTGGGTGTCTTGCATTAGGAATCCCTTTCACAGAGACCAACACAAAAACAACCCTGTAGTGCAGCTTTGTCATATTAATATAATGCCTCCGATGTCCTAGATTTTAACCCGTATACACTTTCTCCATGGCCAATCTAATCCCTCTTGAGTCAAGATAAAACTCAGATGGCCTTTCTCATATGCATAGTATCCACACTTATGAAATTACCCAAGTAACATCATAAGGGACCGGTCTCAGACACAAGCATAAGTGTGTATATTCCAAGTAATCTTTCTTTCGCCCATATATCATTTCAATATGAATCAACCGCTTTCTTAACATAATGCCTTTAGATCGTATCGATCATGATCATAGGAAAAAATGCTAAAGTAGCAGGTGTCAAAACATATCTCCATCATATTGTCAAAGTCAGAAGACATCATGAAAGGGTAAACCTTTCTGAGACTCACACAACAATAAAGCAGGGATCTTTTCACTTGCTTCCCGTTTGCTGTTCTCTAGCACATGCGGTATGAATCGCATGCTACGGTGTTACTCTTATATTATAAGAGCGTATGTCGTTTTAATCTTATTATTAACACCGTACAGACTAAAGTTTAGACACACACAGTATTTAAACCAAAATTCTTCAGTTTTACTCACATGACGTCAATTTGAAGAATTTGTTGTCTGGCTACAGGTATCATGGACGTGGGTTTCCATGATTCGATCCATATTTATAATTACAAATCTCATCCCGACTAAATGCACTACTAAGTCGAGGCGACATTTAGTTTTGTGTTTCTTCTCTACCATATAAGCTCTCTCATTGCTTTACTGGTGAACACATATGTCTCATCTTCACACACTCCTTCAGAGTGTCAAAGGTGGTCGCTTGTGTGAGAAAGCTGACCTCATCAACCTGTACGACATACTAGACATTGTATACTTTTGCATACACATGTAAAACTATAATGAAGTATTTATACTTCATTTCATATGCATGCCAAAGGGCTCATTATGTTCTTCATGTATTTCCTTGGCCACATGCTTAGCTAGGGGACTTGCCATAGGAAAGTGTTGTTCAACAACAACTTTATGTGCTACAATATTTCTAACAAGAATCACATCTTCATGTTTAGTCTTGATATGATACTTAGGGTCTTTTACTTAAGCAATAGCTGCAGTTTTTGCACAATACATTAACACTAGATTTAAATTCTCACTTTCAAATCATAGATGTTTTCCCAAACATCATCAGCCATATAGCCACATATATTGACATAGTACATTAATATACGCATGATCATTATATGCCCTAAAAAAGTATCTCAAGACCTTTTGTGAAGATATTCCATGTCTCTCACAATGGTTAGACTAGTACCAACATACAAGTCTTATCACAAAAATAGATATATGGTCTTGTACACATCACTGCATACATAAGACTACCAATAATGTTTGCATGGAAACCTTTTTCCATTTTCTATGTTGATTTAGTTCAGGAACAAAATCAAGACTCAAAAATCATTACTGAAGCCATTGGGGTATCTATGGGTTTGCATTAATTCATATAGAAATTGCTCAAGAATCTCCTAATATGATTGTCATTGCAAATAGATTTCATTATCCATATCACCACTTAAAGGTGTAGGTTTTACATCCTCTTGATGTATTACTAAATCTTAATAGTAAATTGTTGCCAGAATAAGTCTGATTAAAACTGCACAACAGGTAAGATGAAAGCCTTCCTATTATGCTCACCCCTTTGCAATCAAATGAGTCTTGTAGTTTCTAATTCTTAACCATGACTCTTTTTCAATGAATCATCACTTCCATTCCTTTCTTCCATTTTGCCTTTGCAGGAATCTTATATAGAACACGACTCTATCTTCTAGAGCAGCCATGAATTCCTTTCTCAATTATTGCTTCTTATTTGGAGCTTCCTGCTTCTCTTGTTTAGGTCTCTTTATTAACCCTTCAAAACTCCCACTCACAAGTACTATTAAAAATCGCTGGCTGGTTCTATACTGTCTTGTTATGTGTCTCGTAAAGAGACACATGGTAATCATTTTCACCTTTATTTGAAAACTAATGCATAATAAATGTGGTAGCTTTCAGTTCTTTTCACTTACAATTCCATCTTTTCACTTATGAAAAAATGAAGTCAGTCACAATTCCATCTTTTCACTTAAAAAAATGAAGACATCACTCTTATGAGCTAATGCGCAATTGACCCTTATGGTATACACTCTTATGATCTATGGAAAATCATATCCAATTCGCACTTGACCATAATTCATAGAGTGTAGAAGTGACCACTTTAGAGGGCACATGGTTAAGTTCAATACCACACACACTTGATGAAAACAAATGTGTACTAATCCACCAAAAGTGAACCTTAATACTCTCCCACTCACATTTGGTGGGCTAGCTTGAACCATCATAACCATGTCTCATAATGCTTCATTACACTTTTCAGTAAACTCCATTTGGTGGTGGAGTGTATCAAATAACTAGCTATCTTTCTTCTATCACAGAGTTCATTTGATCATTCACAACCTTGATTAGCTTATACATAGGATTTTTAAAATTCTATTGATTCAATTGATTTTGCAACATATCAATTTACAATCCAAAATACTTAAACTTCAAACTTATTCGGAATTATAATATGTATGATCATATTTGTGAATAATCATCAGCAAGAGTAATAAAATGTTAAGCTCTGTGCCTTGCCCTCATACTCAGTACCAAATTTATCATAGTGGAATAATTGCAATGGAAATACGGTCATTTTCCCTTTACATAAATCTTTTTATGTTGCTTTACTTGCTAGACTATCACAATGACATCTGCACATTGGAAACTAAACTTAGCAATCCTCATTATGCTAATTTTTTGTTGTAATTCCTATGTCCTTGTCTAGCATGACACATAATCAAGTCAATACTTGAATCACAAAAGGCGGTAAAGCAACTAAGCATAAAGATTCACCAACAATGCTCAACTTAAAGAAATCTCATGAGAGGAAAACTGAATCAGAATTATATATGTGCCACAAAATCATGAAAGTTTAAATCAGTTGAACCCTTGATTTTGACGGCATGAGACAACAACTCAATCTCATTTGAACCAGTGCATGAAGCACATCACAGAGAATTAATGTCATTCCACTACATAAAGTAGACTTATAGGTGCTTATACCTTTTACTTCAACCCTCATGTCGCCACCAACGCTAAGCTTCTGGCTTAGATGTGACAATAGAGAACGTTCTGTAAAGAATTTCAATCCCTATCATCATGATTTATGGAGCTTGTGTCCTTTTTGTGTTCCTCTTATTTGGAACAATTCTCTGCAAAATGAACTTTTCTTTAGCAGGGAAAGCATTAACCTCACTTAGGTTAGCCTTCTGTTGGGAGAAATTCTTACCCTTCTTTGAACTTAGGGTCGTCCTTCTATCTCTTTCCTGAAATCTCTTACCCTTCCTCAATATTGGGTGTAGAGTGCGGAGGACTTGGCCTCCCCTATGGGGTAAGCTTGTCCAGAGGACTCACAAACCTCTAGACATTTATTTCCAAGCCCCAAGTACTTCAATACATCATTGAAAGTAATAATGTTTTTTTATTATTATTATGGGTCATACTGACTTTCATGAGCTCCCACCTAGAAAAGGAGCGTCTTGATGAACAAACTGAACTTGTTCGTTAAACAATACATATTCAGTTTCTCTCAGTTTTCTTGTTAAGTTGGTCATCTCATGTAGATATTGTCTCTTAAGAGGTGATTGAAGTACCTCAAGAGATATTCTTTGAATGTAATTCACATGGCATTGTTGTTGGATTTCTTTCACATTGGCACATGCATTTGTCAAGTATAGCATACGCAGGGCAATTAATGTTATGAAATTTCCCTTATCACGGCCATGTCGGTCTCATAACCTCTTATTTGCTGAGTAAATCCTTAGTTTTAGTGCCATTTGACCCAAATCAATGGATTTTCAACATCTTTTATTTATATGAAACCTTTCAATGTCAGATATCACAATTGTCCCTATTTAGCTTATTAATTAACTTTCTTGTTCTTGGTAGCCTCTCTTAGCTTAATCACTTAAATCATTCCACTTATAGGGTAATTCACTATTGATTTAAACCAAGAATGTCTTTTTATAGCACATTTAAATATACAATGTCATGTACTTATATTTTTCTTGACTAGAAAGGTAATAACAACATTGGGTCTATGATCAGGAGAATACGTTTGTACCTCCCATCACACAGATTCCAACAATGTCATTATCATCTATCAAGAATTTCATACAAGTACTTCACATAAAATGCTCAATTATGACTTTCAAAAGGCTCAATTTCTGAAAGCTCCCACTTTGATAGAGCATATGCTACTAGCTCCCACTTAGATGGAGCATATGATTCTCTTAGAAGACTCATTTTCCAAGAGCTTCCACTCACAAAAGAGTGTTGGACATTACTTCTTCATGTCCCTTGGAGCATTATTATGTTGATAATGTCTTATTATCAAGGAATTTTGGACAATTCAATAGTTTTCTTTAGTTTCATATTAATCTCATTTCTTTGCTCTTAATCTTCAGCCAAACAAATCTTCAAGGGGAGAATATTATTTATTTCTAAAACCTAATTTGACAAGGTTCACAATAACCACTATTTTCTAAGGCTAGAAGAATTTTATGTCCCATGTTGTTTTAATCATCTTCCAAAGTTTCTCTATCACGTTGAGAAGATGTTTCAAATGTCTTATGCAATTTGAATTGTTTCATTCTAGAAACATTACATATTTGCTCTTAAGTCTTTTATGATTTCTAATGTTGGTGGTTGGACTGGGCTCAAAACTCATTTTCACTCATGAAATGGGCTTTACCTTCTGAGGTTCATCACTTGCCTGAATCTGGCATTAGGGAGATTCTCCTTTTGAGATTCCCTTTCACTATGATTTGATACTTTCTCTTTTAGTATCAAATCCTTACTTTTACCTCTGTGAGGTTTCCTCATATATGAATCTTGACATTCACCTTCTTAAGATTCATGAGATTCAGGTTTATTTTTAAGTTTATCTTCCGAATTTCTTTTCGGTCACTCTTCTTATTCAATTTCAGGTTCTAATGAACCTTAGTTTGAATCATTTTCCTCTTGAAACTCTCTTTAGGATCTTTTCCTTCTAGGTTATATTTCAAGGCTCAATTTTAAATGAGCAAACCCCTCTTCCATCTATCACTTAGAGGCTCACATTACTCTAAGTAATTTATGCTTGAATCATTATTTAGAGATAACATCAAATAATTTTCACCTTCTCAAATCCACTACAAAAGGTGGTTTAGTGCTTTTTGAACTCCCCAAATTCATATTTATCTCAAATAAAATAAATATGAATTATTAAAAATATTTCAAGGTTTTTAAACTCATAAAAAATCATTCAAGATAGCACTAAATGCCTCTAAAACAGATTCAAATATATTCAAAAAAAATTTAAATACACATCAACATGAAGATCTTGAATTTAGGGATTTTTAGAAACAAACCACGTCTGAATCGGAGCTCAAATGCAATTTCACATGCCCCTAAAAGGAGGAGAAGAAAGAAATTCTGGAAAAATTAAAAAATCCAGATTTGTTTTTTATTTAGCACAGATTTGGGCCCAAAAAAAATGAATCCCAATTGTGTATATATATTTTAAAGGTTGATAACCCATGAAAATTGAGCCCATAACCTTTACTGTTTTTTTTTTAAAAGTTTGTATGGGCTTTGCCAGGCTAAGCCCAGTGGGGTTTTTTTTTCCGGATCACTTATTTTGATCCACCCAGTCCGCCCCTATCATTTTTTTTTTGGTTTCGTTTGGACCAACCTCGGCCCAAAATTTTTTTTAAAACAGTTGCACTGGATCGGGTTGGGCCATTGACCCAATCCAGATTTTTTTTTGAACCAGCATGGAATGACGCCGTTTTGGGGTGCTGGAGGTTGTCTTCAACCTCCAGCCGGGTCGACCCGGACCCGGTTTCAGGCGCGGGTCGGGTCCTTTGACCCAGTACATTCTCTTCTCCGTAACTTCGCCGTCCGATGTTCGTTTTGTACGTTCTTGGTGTCCATGTTCATCGTTTTTTCGAGATCTACGCAATGAGATTATTTTCAAATCCTGAATCACTCTTTTAAGGATGACCCAATTCAATTCTGTTTTCGTTTTTCCAATTCTTTTCTCGGATTTCAAACAATCTATGAGTTCTGTTGTTCCCTAGCCTTATTATGTGTATTATGAGGCTTTTGAATATACTAATACTCATAGAACTAAGGCATTAATAACTGTAATTGACAAAAAATAGATTGCACAGTAAATCATCGGAAAAAAAACGGAAATGAAAAAAAAACACAAAACGCAGACATACATAATTTTGTTCAAACATATGAACAGAAATCTAATACAGATATTCATTTATCCATATACAGAGAAATTTCTGTAGGAAGATTTCTATATATTCATGAACAAACAAAAAAACAGACGGAGAAATTTTTTTTATATACATATGCTTTCATGTTTATGGACACAGACGTATAGCAGAAGTCATATTCAAGATTGATTACAATCTAAATGCTCTGATACCACTGTAGGAATTCGGGCGTACCTGGAATCCATTGACTCACTGAGTACCCACACGAGATCGGAGCACCAATTTGGACTCTGATCACGTTATACGGCAGATTCACCATTGGAGAAGAGGACCCAGGGAGAGAGGAGTTTTTAGAAGTTTTCTTCCGATGTTGTTTTTTGTCTCTGTCTCACCAAAACTGATAATAACCCCTTATAATATGTATGGGAGTTATTATGATTTGAAATTCAAATCATAAGGATAAAACTCCTTAATTGGACCCATACTTTTTCATAATTTTATAATAGCCCCAATTGAAATGGGCTTGGGCCTGATCCACCAAGGGTGGACCAGGCATATTCCAACAATTTCAAATTTACAACTTTTGATACATGTCTATTATTTATATGCCACAAGTCCTCAACTTCCATTACAAGAGTTACAACAAAAGAGTACATATGCATAATTGTATAATATAAAGTTTTTGTAGGTTATTTACATTAATCATAGAAAACTCCCAACAAGTCATTTATGTCATAGGTTATATGGTTCTTAGCGTAGAATTTCAAAAGGCATCTCTTGAAAGGTTATGGATATCCACACTTATATTGTAATATTTATAACACTTCCTCTTGGATATCCATAAACAAATATTATGTCTTATTAAAACCTTATTAGGAAAAGCCTAATAAGTCAAAAACCTAGTAAAGGAAAAAGAGTACACTAAAGAGTACATCTACATAATTGTATAATATAAAGTTTTTGTAGGTTATGTATATTAATCATAGAAAACTCCCAATAAGTCATTCATGTCATAGGTTATATGGCTTTTAATGTAGAATTTCAAAAAGCATCTCTTGAAAGGTTATGGATATCCACACTTATATTGTAATATTTATAACACTTTCTCTTGGGTGTCCATAAACAAATATTATGTCTCATTAAAACCTTACTAGGAAAAGCCTAATAAGTCAAAAACTTAGTGAAGGAAAAAAAACATGCAATATATATTGAAGCTGCTTCATTAAAAATCTTACCAGGAAAACCATGTGGGACAAAATCTTGGTTAAGGAAAAGAGTACTGTATGGTCTTTACTTTTCTTGATGATAATATCATATTTACTCTCCTTAATGACAACATCAATGTAATGGCACCCCCTCAATCGGGCTCAGAGTAGGCAGGAATTGTCCCTTCCTCCAAACCACACACGTGCTTGGGGATTTTTACGCCTCCCCAAGGACTCGAACTCTGGACAAGAGGATAATTCCAAAGCCTAAGAGTCACTTGATAACCACTTGCACCGCGGTTACGTATTAATAAGAATATAGTTTAATTTGTTTCTTTTGATACATACTCAAAGTTTGAAATGTTTGGAACTTTCCACCATAAAAATAAGAAAAGATCCAAGATCAAAATATATAAAGATCACATTGTACTGATTTTTCACATTTAGGGGCTAAAATTAATTTAAGAGAAATATAAAGACAACAACAAGAAAGCTTTATCCTACTATATGAGGTCAGCTACATGGATTATACGATGCCATTATGCTCTATCAAAAACCAAATATTTAGATAGATTATTAACCAATAGATCCCATTGTGAGAAATGTAAAGACAAGTACATTATAATACAAAATCATGAATAATTATAATATTTATAGTCTTCTTTCAATTTTTTTTCCAAATATTTAAGCATCCATAAATTTGACTTGCAATATATATTAGTGGACACACATGTGAAAAATGATTTTCCCAACAAATCAAATTCAACTATTCATAATGAACTTTCTTATTAGATTAAGTATATTCTCCTTTACTCAATTCAAATATATGACTTTTTTTCCCCCAAATATCACATAAAATTAATCTAATTCCAATATGTGTGTGTGTGACCAATAGTTCATCATCTTGAAGAACAAAATAAGAGACATTATTAAAAAAAATAGAAACATTACAAAATAACATGAAATTTCTGACAAATTTTTTTCCATGGCAAGAATTAGTCACGGAAAATATTCCATGGTAAATTCCATTTTTTGCCATAGAATTTCAGATGAACTAATTTCGTCGCAAATTTATGATGGACTTTTCGTCAGAAATTTGAGTGTTAGTCAATTTCGTGGCAAAATTTAAAAAATATTATTTTTTAACTAATTATTTTTTTAATTAAATTTAATTTTAAAAAATTATTTTTATAAAATTTATTAGTTATTAATTAATATTTTAATTTAATTTTTAATTATTATTTTCTAATTTCTAAAATATTTTTAATTTCCAATCATAGGTTTTGGTCCTTGTGGGGCAAAAATGGTCTTATAAAAATTTATTTATAAAAAATAAAATTTATTAGTTATTAATTAATATTAGTAAAAAATATTAGGTAATAATTAGGGAAAATCCCTGAAAAATACATCTGAAATAGCAAAATCCCTATTTAGTACTCTAAAAGCCAAAATTCCGGATCAGTACCCTATCAGTACAGATGAACAGTGCGGGAGTGCCAAAAGACGATTTTGCCTTTCAGCCCTCATTCTCGCCCACTTCAGAATAACAACACGAGACTCTTAATTAACAACTTACCATTCTTGATTAACAACTCCTCTTTATTCTTTCACATATTCACATCTCACAAATATAGTGTTGTTAATAAAGAAAGAGGTGTTGTTATTGGCTCTCAAAACTTAAATTACAAAGTTGTGAAAAAAGAAATGGGAGTTGTTAATGTAGAATATGGTGTTGTTAATAACAAGATCAGTGTTGTTATTGTGAAAGTAAAAAGATGAAACTGGAGTTGTTAATTAAGAGTCTCATGTTGTTATTCTGAAGTGGGCGAGAATGAGGGCTAAAGGGCAAAATCGTTTTTTGGCACCCCTCGCACTGTTCATCCGTACGATAGGGCACTGATCCATAATTTTGGATTTCAAAGTACTGAATAGGAATTTTGCTATTTCGGAGGTATTTTTTAGAGATTTTCCCAATTTTCCCTAATAATTATCTATTAGTTATTAATTAATGTTAATAAAAAATTAATTTTAGAAATTAGACAAAAATATAGTCATATGAAATTTATTTAAGATGTAAAACTTTTTAATTTGAAGTTAATTTATATTAAAAATTATAAGAATATATAAATTATTTTATATTATTATTACAAATATATATTTATAAATAATTGATTATGTATAATAAGATTATATATATAATTGTGTAATACTAGAAAGCCAAAGCAGTTGAGCCTATCCGATAATGCATCGTGCGCATACGGATGAGGTCGTGGGTTCGAACCAAAGGAGGCCAAGTTGAGTTGCATTTCCAGGAAAAAAGAGGTTGTGACACGTGGCGGGGGGAGGTTGCGACATGCGGCTACGACATGGCGAAATTTCTGTAGGAAATTTGCAACGGAATTAATTCTGTCAGAAAGTTGCAACGGAATCTGAATTCCGTTGGCAATTGGTTTGTCATGTTGTTATTAGTGACGGAATTCATTTAGTCAAAAATTCCATCGGAAATCCATTTTCGTCGAAAACTCTCAATTCCATGGCAAATTTCGTCGAAAACACGTGGCGGGGGGAGGTTGCGACATGCGGCTACGACATGGCGAAATTTCTGTAGGAAATTTGCAACGGAATTAATTCTGTCAGAAAGTTGCGACGGAATCTGAATTCCGTTGGCAATTGGTTTGTCATGTTGTTATTAGTGACGGAATTCATTTAGTCAAAAATTCCATCGGAAATCCATTTTCGTCGAAAACTCTCAATTCCATGGCAAATTTCGTTTGAAATTCAGTGTTTTTTTATAGTGAAGAAAAAACTCACCGATGGTATATATTGTCTAAATTTTGTTTCTGCAACTGGACATTTCATTTGAAAAATAAAGCTAATTTCTTAGTTAGTTAAACTAAAAACAACATTAAATGCTTATAATAAAATTTATCATCAATAAATCTCAATAAAACCATCCTAATATTGAATAAAATAATAAGATATAAATGGAAAATATGAATAATATAATTCATTTTAATTTACTAACAAAATAGCACAATAAAATCCATTAATATAATATAACCTCATGTTAGGCTCTTTGATATTATAACCTCTCTTGTCATTTTCTTACGGTCATTTATAGGTTGATAACTATTTGTTTCATGACCATTTGTTTTACTTTCAATAAATTTAGAGTAAAATACTCTAACTTCCCTTACGTTTTGCCTTAATTACACAGATCTCCCCTTTATTTTAAAAATATATACTTAAGTCCAAACTGTTAATTCCGTTAAGGATTTTTATTTTTTAATTAAAATTTATATTAAAATAAATTTTATTTACTAATTTATCCTTCATCGTTACTAATTTCCTAATTTTAACTAAAATTGTTTAATAATTTAAGATTTTATTTTTCTTAACTTATTTTTTACTTTTGTAAATAGTTATATGTTAACTTTTTTTCATATTAAGATAAATACTTAATTAAATTAGACATAGAAAAATTAATTAAAAATATGATTAATCCTATTAATAGATGCATACTAAAATAAACATGTTTATAAATATTTGTGCAAAAAATGTATTTAAAAAATTAAAATTTGAAATTAATATAAGTCATATTGTATCAAATTTACATTATTAATAACATATTGTGAATAAAACATATTTCTTTTCTTTTCTTTTTGCCTTTCATTTGAAAGGCATATTTTTTAATCATTTAAAAGAATACTGAATAAATAAGTTTCAATAAATATGATAAAAATTTAAAATTTTATAATATAATAAAAATTTAAAAATTTTATAATATATTGGAAATTTTGAATATACATGTATTAGAATTATTTTTTTGTATAAAAATTTATTTTTAGACAAATATAAATGTTTATTCATTTGTTGAAAAAAGGGTATTTTAGTTAAATAAATGTTTAATAGTCAAACTTAATAGTTAACTAACGGTTGGGTGGATGGAAATGGAATATCAAATATGTAAGGGAGGTTTCTGTAACTTGCATTTTAATTTCAAGGGAGGTCTATATACGTTTTCAAAATAGAGGGGAGGTTTATATAATTTAGGTAAAACAGAGGGGTAGTCAGTATATTTTACTCATAAATTGATGGTCATTTATCTATATGGCTTTGTGCCTTATCATCACAACCTTTACTCATAATTATATTTTGTACGACCCTTTTCTTATTTCCACATTTTCCAGAGTCTTCGCCAGAGTAGCAATGCGCAATTCGGTGGGCACACAAGGATAACATAAGTTTACTAATAATATATACATGATTACATCAATTTCCCAAAGGGATTGTACATAATAATTATAAATAATGTAGCTGTACAGGGTTACTAGGGTGTCTAAACCCGTTACAATGAAACATAGACATCTTCTCGTCTTCATTCCATTACTGCATTCCTCTTGTACAGTTCTCTTCTTTGTTCTTAGCACACCTCATGTTTTCACTTGTCTAAATGGTTGGTTGGGGAGGATGATATTTGGGGGAATCTCAATAGCAAACAATACTAACAATGTATGTAAGATGAATGCTAGTGCATGATATGCTTACCTTACATAGGCTTATGTTCACATACTGACATTTCTGCATGCTCAATGTTTCATGCTATGGCTATAGTATAAACAGAAATAGAGCTTTATTCATTCATACCTACTTCACATAATTAAGCAAAGCAATACTGCAAATCAGTACACAACATACACATCAAATATATGTAAGTTAAGTAAGTTCACTGCCTTTTTTCTTGAGTCATCTTTTTGTACATTTTCTCCAACCATTGAGGATGCTTCTTCTTTGTCACCTTATAACCCTAGGTATATAATCATATCATTAAAGCCATGATAAATGAGTGTTCAATGGGGCTACATGGGCCTTTAGTACAGGTCTCTTATTTTTGGCCCAATACTTATGACAATTTAACACAATTGCCATAAATTTGTAAGTTAACATAATCTGTCAGTTTTGTTGACCAAATTTTGGAAATTCACAATTAATTCTACAAAGATCCAAATAGGTTGGTTCTAGGTTATGTAAAAAGTTATTTAAGTCCTCTTTGAATGAAAAATATCACAGAGCCCAATTACAGCCACACATTTGCCATAAATTTTTCAAACTCAGACTGTTACAGATTTCATTCCAGAATCAAGGTCAAAAATTGAACACACTTAACTTTCAATCCACTGGTCTAAATGGCTTGTATTACCTATCAAACTAAAGCCCAAGATGTCTATTTTAATCCTATAAAATTCCATACATTTGAGCCAAGTTTGACAGATCAAAAACACGTTGCAATTTCTCTACCTCTAAAAAATGAATTCAGATAGATTTAAAATCAAACTTCCAAATCATCATAGATCATTATAAAACCTCTTTTAACATCATAATCATCATCATATGAGCATGAAACACTAAAAGACTCCTTCTAGCTTAAATTTAAGGTTTGAGTATCTCAAGAATTACTCAACAAAATCACATAATATTCGGTTCAAATAAGAGCTTATACTTACCAGAACTCGAATATGTGATCTATTCTTGATTTTGGTAGCACCTCCTTTGGGTAGGCAGAATCAAACACCTCTGATTGAAAATCCAAAACCATAGAAATGTTGCTCTCTATGAGAGGAACAACGTTAGAGAAGACTTCAAAAAGTTGGAAATGTCGAATCGGAGGTGAAATCAGTTCAAGAGCTCAAGAGCTTTCACTATTCACCCTTTCTCTTTCCTCTTCCATTTTCTTACATTTTTTTCCTGATTTTTCTCTTCTTTTTGAGTGGCTGAATGAAATTAATAGAGAGGGAGGAGAGAAAATTAGTCAATTCCCCAATTTACCCTTGGTTTGTGCAAAAATTACCAAGATGCCATTCAATTGGATTTCAACTATTCAGTTTCTTTTCTTTTGTTCTTGCTTTCTTCAAGTCTCTCTCTCTCTCTCATCTTAAGTTGGATGAAAATGAGGCTTAGGAAAGAGATAAGAAGCTCTTAAAAGTATCTTTATACACCTCCTTAAAATTAATATATTTTAATGCTATTTTACCATATGAATTTTGCTTTTATGACTTCATCTTTTTACTTGGATAGAAATATTCCACATGGCATCATGAGCTTCCAAGTAACTATTTTCCCCTCTTATTTCCCATTTGGACGAAAATGAAAAGAGGAAGGGAGATAATAAAATGCCTTCTTGCATTTATCATAATTCTCTTTCTTTAAGTAATTAATTACTCCATCATATTTACTTTTTGACTTTTCAAACTTATTTTACTTGGCCACCATTGTTCCAAATTGAATATTTACCTCAAATTATTTGTTTTCCCTTTATTTTCCTTATTTAGCCGAAAATGGGAAAATAATTTAACTCTTGTTGTATTGGCAAATTACCATTTTACTCTTATTTTTTTGTATTAATTTGGGCTTTCTTCCCTTTTCTTTTGTTTGGGCCGAAATTCACAATATATTGGGCCCAATAATTGCGTTCTTCTATTGATCAATTTGGGCTCCAATGATGGGCTTTTATGAAGACAAAAATTGAATTCTTATTATGTCTTACTATGGCCCAATTTTGTGTGGTCACTATTTGGCCATTCAAAGTGTGTCAAAAGTCACCATTTTATTCCCTTTGATATAAGGAATTTTGGTGACTGAAATTTAAGATGTTACATTGCTCCCCCAATTCAATAAATTTCATCCTCGAAATTTGAATGTCTACACTTTAGGGATTCTTCTAGACATTCGTCCATCCCTCTCATGTGCAAACTCAATAAGCATGCGACACAAGTCATTATTCAATTTGTTTCTTTCTTATGCAAGCTCACCGAGCATGCAACATAATTATCATATTCTTAGATCTCTGATAGTATTCAACATTTATCTCATTCAACATTTGCATTCAACAATCAATGTGCAATATAAACAACTGACATATAAGATTGTACAGCCGTGGGTCTCAACCCGTTATAATTTTGAATACATCTGGCAGCCTAAGGATACATTGATCCACTAGGTCTTAGGGCCTTTAGACACACTTGTCCATTACAACATAACTGGCATATAGGATCTTATAGGGACGCTGCCCCATGTAATCTTGCATGTTGAGTCTTATAGTCCAAGGAATCACCCATATGCTTACAAGTACCTCAGGACTTACTGCCACGAGCCTCTGCTCATCACCATTCTTAAAAATATAACATTCTACTAGCCTAAGGACATACATATCCATAAGGTCTTATGGCCTAAGCGTATACAGTTCATCATATTAAGACTAACAATCTTAGGACATATAGCCCATTAGATATTACTGCCCTATATAAATATGTACATTGGGGTCTACTGCCAACATGAGTGGGTATTTGATTCTGGGAGGGTACAGTATTGAAAGTATTCGTCACTATTTTGCCCTACTACATTAGGGCTCATCCCAATCTCTATTTATATGTGTCGTCACAAACCACTTGGTTGTGTGACTGTCGACCATACAGGTTTTATCTTGTAAACCATACTGGTTTATGACACTATACACCACACAGGGTGTAATACTGTTGGCCATACTGCCTTAGCACACATGTTTTATGCCCAGCCTCTCAACTGTATGTCGGGGTAAGAGCCACCCAATCATAGACTGATTAGTCGTATCTTTAACATGTTCTGATGGGCTGCCTCGATACTTAGGGCAAATCATTGTATGCCATACAGGCTATTTTACTGTAGACCACACAGGTCTAATCATGATTTAGGTTGATCAACACTAATGTGAATGTTAACCTCTCCAGTTGTCCTCAAATGTTACACATAAATTAACTATGCTTCCGTTGCCCACTCTGATATTTCACATTATCAAATACAATACAAGTGGGGTTGCACTGTCTGCCCGTACTTGTCTTGCTTCCTCAGTTGGATCCCACTTGACCTCCATAGTAACACACAATCATTCATAGAGAATGTGATAATACATATGTGATGCACCATGTAATGCAATAGACTTATAACACTAAAATTATATTCATCGAAATATGCATATATTCAGGGCCAACCACTATTTGACCCTAAGTCAGGGCCAACTACTGTTAGACCTTGGCTTTCTCTACCTCAGTTGAGCTCAAGACCACAGACTGGGTAGTTTATGTTAGGATTGGTAGGTACAATGGAAGAATTTAATTTTTTTTCCAATCCCAATCGAGGATTTATCAACGGTGTTTAAACCGAGTTAGAAAGATTCGTACATTTTCAATTTAGGGTTTTTTGATCTCTAAGAGTTAACACCTCAGGTTCGCTCCCTCTACAGGCATCCACACGAATGCTCTCCAACACAGACTACGTGCTAGTACCTCCAATGTCTCCTAGGGTTTCCCTTACGGCTCTGAATTCTCATAAGTGTATGAGTTTTTTGCTTTATCAATATTATAACCCATGGGGCTATATTCAAATTTCAAAATTAATCTTTATTAATTTTGAAATTAATAAAGATTAATTATCTTGATGAGCTAATTAAATAAATTTAGTTTAAATTAAATCTGTCTAACAGTTTTAATTTAACTTATTTATTTAATCCAAATAAAGAGCCACTAGATTTAATTTATCTTTATAAATTAAATATGAGATACTATATCTCTATCATGTTAGTTATTAAATCTAACTTATCTTAATAAAATTAAATTTAAAACTAACATAATATAATAATATCATAACACACACACACATGATATGTATTTCATAAATACATATATATAATATTATTACTTTTATTTTCATGAATTTTATATTATATATATATATATAATTCGTCCACCCTAGATTAAACATTATCTCGTGTTGGGACATTCTTGTGTGTGACCGTGTAAGCCCATAAGAAGTTGGTAGTGGGCCAATAACTGTACTAACCCATAAGTCGCAAGCATCCTCTAGCAAGACTTTACGACTACCTAACTCATATGAGGATTGTTAACACGATGCAACCTGTCTTACAACCATGTCACGTCCATTTTGTCATATGATATATCGGTCAAGGATGAGGCATGGATAATGTCATCCTCTTATTCCTGACCATTACTTTCTCGATTCTTGAGTAGTCTAACAATATAAATGGAAACTGCTTTCCATCGTATTATGACCATACATTTCTCAGACTCACTCATCAAGGGACCCAGTAATATTTCTCTATTAATGTGAGGGACAAATTCCTTCTTGACCATTCATATTCCTTTGCATGAAAAACCACCAAGCCCGATCATAGCCTTTATCATCACCTGGTTAAAAGTAACTTTTGACTAGTTCAAAGCTTAACAACTCTTATGTAGGAATCCATGATGACCTCAGGTCAAAGCGCATTGTGACGTGGTTATACATGAGATAAGCTTATGACTTGATCCATGTAGCTTTCTTATATTTGGTATATCCAACACCTTGTACTCTTACAAGTGCCTAAGACTTTGATTCGTATCCCTATATCTTATCAAAGTCATACTGGTCTTACTTCATCTTTGCTCCCATATAGATGATCGACTAGGGACATTTAGGACAATCTTTATGATTTATCCAAGGATATAGTCATCATAGTGAACATGCAAATAATATAATGACATAAGGGAGAAATTAATTAAATAATAATTTTTAAAGTACAATGATTGGCCCTTAGGGCACAATTTCAACCATCCTCCCACTTGCACTAGGTACAATCATTAACTTGCCTAATTCCCATGTCCTAACATGATGCTCATGCTTTGCTTGTACAAGCGGCTTGGTAAGAGGATCAATAACATTATCTCCTCCTGCTACTTTGCATATTTTTATTTTACCTCTATCATTAATTTCTCTAATGAGATGAAATCGCTTGAGTTATGCTTGGTCCTTTGATGTGACCTTGGCTCCTTTACCTGTGCAATAGCACCGCTATTGTCACAAAATAAATCTATTGGATTTGAGATGGTAGGCGCCACCCCTAGTTCAGTAATAAACTTTTTGATCCAACTGGCTTCCTTAGCTCATCCGATGCTATTATATACTCATCTTCTGTTGCACAATTTGCTACATTGCTCTGCTTGGAGCTCTTTTAGCTTACTGCTCCACCATTCTGAGAAATATGTATCCACCTTGTGATTTAAGGTCATCATGGTTAGTTTGGAAACTTGCATATGTGTAACTGGTTATACAGAGTCATCATCCAATCCACCATAGACAAAAAATAAGTCCTTAGCCCTTCTTAAGTACTTTAGGATATTCTTGATGGCAGTTCAATGGCTTTAACTAGGATCTTGTTGATATCTGCTGGTCATACTTAAGGCAAATTAGACATCCGGTCGAGTACATAACATGGCATACATGATAGATCCAATGGTCGAGGCATATAGAACCTTACTCATGGGGTCTTGCTAATCAGGTGTACTAGGACATAGATTCTTACTAAGATAGATGCCATGAGACATGGGCATATAACCCCTTTTTGAATTCTACATACTGAACTTATACAGTATCTTGTTTATGTATGTGCTCTAACTTAAGCCTATTACTCTTTTGGATCTATCTCTTTAGATCTTAATCCCTAGGATGTATGTGGCTTCACCTAAGTCTTTCATCGAGAAAGACTTTCCTAACCAAGTCTTGACACTTTACAAAGTAGGAATATCATTCCCAATGAGTAGGATGTCATCTACATAAAGCACTAGAAATACAACTGTGCTCACACTAACCTTCTTGTAAACACAAGGTTCATTAATGTTTTGAATGAATCTAAACTCTTTTACCACTTCATCAAAATGATGATTCCAGCTCTGGTATGCTTACTTTAATCCATAAATGGATCTTTAAAGCTTGCAAACTTTACCAGAGTTCTCTGGACGCACAAAACCTTCAGGTTGTGTCATGTAAACATCCTCAAGGGGCTTTCTATTAAGGAAGGTTGTTTTGATGTCCATATGCCATATTTCATAGTTATAATATGCTCTAATGGCAAGAAGGATTCTGATTGATTTGGCCATTACTACTAGGGAAAAGGTCTCATCATAGTCTATACACCATGAGTTTGAGTGAATCCTTTTGGAACCAATCGTGCCTTGAAGACATTTATATTGCCATCCATGTCAGTTTTCTCCTTGAAAACCCATTTATACCTGATGGTTTTTACACCTTTAGGTGGATCGACTAAGGTCCATACCTAATTGTCGACATGGATTGCATTTTGAACTTCATGGTATTTATCCATTTCCCAGAGCCCACTATGGCTTCTCGATAGGTTGTTGGCTCATTTTGCTCATTGAGCAACACATCACAGCTTTCAGTTATTAGAAATCCATATCTCTGAGGCTGATGCCATGTCCTATTAGATCTTCATGGACCTTGTGTTACTTGAGGAGGATCAACAACTTGCTGTGAGTCTTCTCTGATTTCCATTCATGGTTGTGTACTATCTTGTGAATCTCAAACTTCTTCAAGATGGACCTTGCTCCTACTGGTTATTTTAGAAATAAACTCTCTTTCTAGAAATTTACCGTTTCGAATAACAAACACTTTGTTATGGTGGGATTATAGACATATTATCCTTTCGTTTCTTTAGGATACCCTAAGAAAAGGCACTTTGAGGATCTAGGCACTAATTTATCTGAGGTTTGTTGCTTAACATATACCTCACTCCCAAGATCTTAAGCAAAGATAAACTTGGTTTCTTTCCAGTCTATATCTCATATAGTGTCTTTTCAATTGCCTTAGATGGAACTTGATTTAGTGTGAACACAGCTGTCTCTAGGGCATGTCCTTAAAAGGACGGTGGAAGATCTGTTTGACTCATCATAAATCGAACCATATCTAATAGTGTTGGATTCCTCCGTTCAAAAATACCATTCCATTGTGGTGTTTCTGGAGGAGTTAATCATAAGATTATCCTATAACTCCTAAGATGATTAATGAACTCGTGGCTCAAATATTCACCACCTTGATCAGATCGAAGTGCTTTAATTGTTTTGCCAAGTTGGTTTTGTACTTTATTTTGGAATATTTTGAACATTTCAAAAGATTTAGATTTATGCTTTATTAGGTAGATATATCCATATCTACTAAAGTGATCTATAAATGTAATGAAGTACAAATAACCTCTTCTGGCAACTGTTTTAATGGTCCACATACATCTATATGTATGAGGCCCAATAAATCAGTAGCCCTTTCACTATACCTAGTAAAAGATGCCTTTGTCATCTTTCCAAATAAGCAAAATTCACATGTATCATATGATTCAAAATCAAATGTGTTTAGAAATCCATCTTGATGGAGTTTAGAAATACGTTTCTTATTTATATGGCCTAGACGCCAATGCCATAGGTAGGAAGGATTCAAATCATTTGACTTGATCCTTTTGGTAGTTATGTTATAGATATTTCCACTATAAGGATGTTCTAAATTTAATATATAATGACCAACGTGCAAATCACCATCAGCATAGACAATGTCATTACAATAAATATAACATTTTCCATTCCCAGTAATGGAAGTATAACCATCCTTATCCAAATAAGAAAGAGAAACAATGTTACTACTTAAAGCAGGAATATAATAGCAATTGTTCAGAACTAAGAAAAGCCCACTAGGCAGAACTAATTCATAAGTACCTATGGCTGAATCAGTAACTCTTGCTCTATTTCCAACTCATAGGTCCACCTCGCCCTTCTTTAGCTTTCTATTGTCCTTTAGACCCTGCACATTTGTACAAATGTGAGAACCACATGCAGTATCTAATACTCATGTAGAGGAAGTAAAAAAATGAATGTTTATAACATAAATACTTGAAGTGATAGCCCCGCTATCCTTCTTGTTCTTTTTCAGATCTTTGAGGTAGAGTCTGTAATTCCTCTTCTAATGAATGGGTTTTTGCAGAAGTAGCAAACTCCTTCCTTTGGAGGCTTTGCCTTCTTGGGTGCAGGCTTAGTTTCGGGCTTGTTTGACTCTTTGGTCTTACCATCTGAGCAATTACCCTTCCATTTTCCCTTCCCTTTCTTTTTTATACCCTTTGCTTTTTGAACCATCAAAACAGTACTGGGCTTTTTCTTAATGCTCTGCTCAGTAGTTTTGAGCATCCTATGCAGCTCAAAAATTGATTTCTCTATGTTGTAGTTCATAACAAACTGGTCATAACTCTCCGAGAGTGAGTTCAGGATCAAATCCGTAGCTAACTCCTGGCTCATAGGAAATCCAAGCCTCTCAAGGTAATCAATATAGCCTTTTATCTTTAACACATGAGCACTAACTAATGTACCTTCAGCCATCTTACAGGAATGTAAGGCCTTTGTGGTCTCATACCTTTCTTACCTTTCCTGTTGCTGGAACATTTCCTTGAGATGTACAATCATCTCATGAGCCTCTATAAGTTCCATATCTCTTTGGACCTCTGGAACCATAGTGGCAAGCATCAGGCAACCTACATCCACAGAGTTATCCTTATGCTTGTATAAGCATCTCTTTGAGCTCTTGGAGTATTGGCTACAGGCTCCTCAAGAATGGATTGATCGAAGACATAATCCTTTCTTTCCTGCTTGAGAACAATTCTCAAGTTTATGAACTAGTCAATAAAGTTTGTCCCATTGAGTTTGTCCTTCTCAAGGACCGATCGCAATGATATTGTAGTGGTATTACTAGTTGACATGATTCTACAATTAAAATATACAAAGTTAGTTAGTAATCTCCTACTAAATTAACAACCCTCAATATAATAATTAGTGGGCTAAGATCCATATTTGGTTGAAACTTAAGTCCGCTTTAGTAGGACGCTTAAATTCAAGTTATTTAGGTAGGTAACCTATTTACCAATTACATCACATGTAACTCTTAGATGTTTATGGGATTCAATCATCATATGATCCGGCATGTTTAATCCTATCTAATGCCTTGAGATCCAAAATCGTTTTGTTAACCTCAATTAACTCAAAATAATAATGAATTTTGTGAGTAGCACCATTACTCACTCTTATCTCACCAAGATAACTCAAAAGCATCTACTTTGGTGGTTCCCACAATTGAGTGATCTAGGTTTTGAGAAGTATTCATTTATTGACGGCATTATGACTTAAGATTTGTTTTTGAGGGCTTAATTAATTAGTTTTGTTTATATGAATGCAATTGTGGTTGTATCTCATACAGATAATTACGTATAAACACAAAAGTAGGCATACAATGATCTAATCAAAAGCATAATTTAAATGTGACACAACATGGCTTACCTAACCTAAAATCCTCCCAAGCCAATGAGAGGACTTCTCTAAATAAGAAAAGAAATACATTGAGAGAAACCTCATTTAAACATTAGAAGGGAGTAAGATGAGAAGAGAATGTACATTGAGAGTATTTAGAGGAAGCCATGGCATGCATGCTGTATTTAAATGTTACAACCCATTATAAAAATCTAAAGCCATGTTGTTCACTATACCTAAAACAAGTATGAAGAATAAACCACAACAAGTAAGAGTTCATACAATTTGAAAAGCATTAAATGTCGTGATTAGGTTATATTGCGCTATGAACAGGTAGTCATGGTGGTCTTGCTAGTTTCGGATCTCTAAAACCCAAATAGATATCCAAACTTAAACCCGATTGGATTGCCTGCAGCTATGATCTCAGGTATCTTACTCGATTTCATGCAAGATTAGGGTTTCATACAAGCAATATCTAATTAGTTCAAAAATGAAACCACAAATTCCAATTTCAGATCTAATCCAGAACTAAAATTTCATAACCAGCAGCGCATATAATCGAAATAATTTTGGCACATCGTATATATGCAGTAATATCCAAAAACAAAAATTAGAAAATGATTTCAAGATCACATCTTTCAAAATAGTTTCATTTCGTATGAACTAAATTAGATACATATTCGGACATTTCTTATAAATATACATACATATCCCATATATATCACATGTATAAGAACATAAACTCAATTTAAATGCACAATTGACCTGGCTCTGATACCACTATTAGGATCGGCAGGCACAGGGGAAGAATTTAAAATTTTTTGCCAATCCCAATCGAGGATCTATCAATGACGTTTAAACCGAGTTAGAAAGATTCATACATTTTCAATTTAGGGTTTTTCGATCTCTAGGAGCCAACACCTCAACTCCGGTCCCTCTACCGATGTCCACACGAATACTTTCCAACACAGACTACGTGCTAACGCCTCCAATGTCTCCTAGGGTTTCCCTCGAGGCTCTGAATTCTCATTAGTATCTGAGTTTTTTTGCTCTATCAATTTTATAACCTATAGGGCTATATTCTAATTTCAAAATAAATCTTTATTAATTTCAAAATTAATTATCTTGATGAGCTAATTAAATAAATTCAGTTTAAATTAAATCTGTCCAACAATTTTAATTTAACCTATTTATTTAATCCAAATAAAGAGCCATTGATTTAATTTATCTTCATAAATTAAATCTGGGACACTATATCTCTATCATCTTAGGTATTAAATCTAATTTATCTTTATAAAATTTAATTTAAAACTAACACAATATAATAATATCATATAATATATATATATATATAATATGTATTTCAAAAATACACACACGCGCGCGCACACACACACATAATATTATTAATTTTATTTTCATGAATTTTATATTATATATATAAATATAAAATTCGTCCACCCTAGATTAAACATTATCTCGTGTTGGACCATTCTTATGTTCGACCCTGTAGGCCCATAGGAAGTTGGTAGTAGGCCAATAACTGTGTTAACCCACAAGTCATAAGCAGCCTCTAGCAAGACATTACAACAAGCCAATTCATATGAGGATCATTAACACGATGCAACATGTCATACAACCATGTCAAGTCCCTTTTGTCACATGATATATCGGTCAAAGATGAAGCATGGATAATGTCATCCTCTTATTCCTGACCATTACTTTCTCGATTCCTCAGTAGTCCGACAATAGAAATGGAAACTCCTTTCTATTGTAGTATGACCATGAAAGAGGCAAGCTTTACCCAAGAAGGGGGTGAATTGGGTGATGTGATATGGTAATAGTTGTAGCTAGAGTAGAGTTGAGAAGATAAGCACACAGAGAATTATACTGGTTTTGCCAAAAACCAGGCCTACGTCCAGTCCTCAAAGATCAAGACCTACTGAGATTTTCACTATTTTTCCAAGATTCAGTGGGCTCTCGGAACACCGTAAGACAACTGTCCTTAGAAGGACTACGAATAGAAATACTAGAAATTTCTCTCCCCCTTACGACAAGTCTTATGTGCAGAAAAACAAACCTATGACCTTTCTCTTTTGCTTACGTATACAAGTCTTATGAGCAGCAACGTTCTCTCCTGCTTACACCACTCTAAGTCTTACGAGCAGCAACGTTCTCTACTGCTTGTATCTTGTAAATGTTATGAGCAGAAAGTCCTATTAGGAATTCTCTCACTGCTTCTCTCGTAAGGAAATCTCCCCTCTCAAGGTCCCAGTACCTTGAGATCAAATGAAAATAGAATTTGAAGTGTATATAGACTCTCTTATATAGCAAATATAATAAACACTGAAGAACGATATGAATACAGAGAAAATGTGAATAACAGAGACTCGTGAATTTGCTTATATGGATTCTTGCACTTCGTTGTAATGATGCTGTCTGCCATTGTTTGACTTCCTCCGTGCCTTTCTGATTTAAACGTTCAAACTCCTGTTTCACACTCATAATACATGTTAAATGATGTTATACAATAATAAGTGAAATTGAAATGAATAAATAACATTAAACCATATTCAGATTGAACGCTGTATGACTGGTGCGTTTTGGCTTCTGGCAGAGTATTACTCGAGCGCTGTGATGTCTCACTCGAGTGCAATACTATATTTTCTCCTTGTGCTTCAGTTTTACACTTGCACTTCCACAGATTTTGAGAGAGTGTATTTTCACACTTGCAAGTGATGTGGGTCCTCACTCGAGCACTGGTCCCCTCACTCGAGTGCTGCTTCATTTTACACTATGAGCCATGTCTCTGGACAACACTCGCACCCTGTTTTATCAAGAGTGTGATTTTGCACTCGCCGGTAATGTGGGCCCTCACTCGAGCATACATACTCTTACTCGAGTGAGAAAAATATTTTTCTATAATATACTCTTTGTCTTCAGCACTTGCATCAGAATTGAGAGAGTTAGATTTCTCACACCGAGTACGGAAGTATCACTCGGGCACATGAACTCTCACTTGGGCATGCTTATGCTTCTCTATTTTGTATGACTCTCCGCTAAACACTCGCAGTCTCTCACTCGCTAGAACTCGGGTGCAGATAAGGCCGTCACTCGAGTACAGAACCTGTGCTTGAGTGAAGTGTTGATATCTTGTTTCTGACTTTGCTCTCTGTCAAACACTTTCAGTTCAACACTTTCATATGCTCGAGTGCTAAACAGCTTCATGCTCGAGTGTTGGTTATAGTGCTCGAGTACATCAGTAAAATAGACAACAATTACTCTTTGTCAAACACTTTCTGTCCAATACTTGCATGTGCTCGAGTGCAAGAGAGGTTGATGGTCGAGTGTTAACTCTGTTGCTTGAGTGCATAAGTAAAAATTGACAGCAGACATCTTTAAATTTTGCCATATGCATTTGGTAACTTTGCAATCATTGTCTAGACTTGTAAAAGCATATTTTGCACACAATTACCTTTTGTTATCATCAAAACTTGGAATCTAACATTCTCCCCCTTTTTGATGATGACAAAACTTTTGTGATGAGTTTTAAGAAAAATCTTGATTAGAGTTAAAATTATGAAAAACATTATCAACATTTCCAAATGCATATTTCATAAAGATTTAGACTCATTTTTAGATTTTTGCGCTTATCCTCATATGTTTCCTGCAATACTTCCAATGGACACTTAAAAACCAAGATAAGTCATAGTATCACAGAAAACATTAAAACTAAACAGAAATCATTAAAACTTAACAAACTTGAGAATAACCATTAGTGAACTTGAAAAGTACAATATTAAGCTTGAATCAACATCTACCCATAAAAACCCCATATACAACTATGTCAGCAAAAGTAGAACAGAAAACAACAGTAATCCTACCCCAATACAGAAAAACTACCCAATACACCCCAAATCATACCATATTAGCCTAAATCAGACCATATTAGCTCAGAAACCATCACAGATCCTTTTCCCCCGTTTTGTCAACATCAAAAGGGGGTTGAGGAAAAGTGAGATAGGATGGTGGGGCAAAGAGCACCATGGCAGTGGAAGGGTCTACTGGCTCTGGCTCAAAATGTGGAGATGATGGCTGAGGAACAGAGCCTGTAGGTGGTGATGAAGGCGACCGATCATAAGTGACATCAACATTGGAATCCAGATCGGTGAAGATAACATGTGTCTGTGTATGAGGGACCTATAGATCATGCCAAAAAGACACCGAAGTTCCATCTATAATCTTCAAGGCAATATTCCCAGTTACATTTTCCTAACTTTATCTAATCCCCTTCCATGTGCTGGATTCTGTCCATCATTTTTCCACTTTTGGCACCAAATCACTGCCCGTCTTGTACTTCTCCCAAAGAAAATGAACCCATAGTGCATCTCATTTGTGTATCAAGTTCCACCCTAATTTCGTCATGTAAGCCTGATTCTGAAGCCTTGCCTATCTTAAGCCTAGTCCACCATCATTCTTTCGAGAACACACACGACCCCAAGCTACCATATGTGGCTTACAACTTGTGGATGTACTCCCCCAAAGAAATTACCAGCACTTTTTGTCTATCTCATTATAGTTACCCAGAGGGAGGGGTATAGTTTGTATGTGGTAAGCCACATATGGATCAACAAGTGAAGAATAAAATGGTAGACCAAGGTAATTCTAGTTTGAACTCAGAAAGTGGTAAAGTACATAGG
Organism: Inga leiocalycina; assembly: GCA_963242795.1. Classification (NCBI taxonomy): domain Eukaryota; kingdom Viridiplantae; phylum Streptophyta; class Magnoliopsida; order Fabales; family Fabaceae; genus Inga; species Inga leiocalycina. The sequence goes on from OY725332.1 coordinate 36,739,289, forward strand.
GCTAGGGGCTTGGCGAAAGGTATTAATGAAGGAAGGAAGGGTGTCGCGGGATCCTCCAAATTGCAACCAGTGAAGGCTTGTTCGGATACGTCTTTAAAATCTATAGGTGTGAAAATTCAACCCCCAAAATCTACTAGAAATAGTACCTCTGACCCTATTGATCCTGGTGCAGGTATAAATATTAACTATTCAACTGGTATAAATTTCCCAAGTGAGGAGGGTGATGTTGTTATAAAGGAGTCAGGTAAAGGAGGATACGGGCCTACGTCCTAGTAGCGTGTTCCAGATTGTTGGAAACCTTTATCTTTTATTATTTGTTTTAATGATAGTTATGACATGGAATACTCAAGGTATCGGTGGTGCCTCATCTCATCGTTTAATCAGTGACATTAGTGACAAACAAGGAGTTAATCTCTTTGCACTATTGGAACCTAGATAGGTGGGCATAAAGGCAAAGTTATTAGCTCAGAAGCTTGGATGGTCTAATATGCATGTTGTTGAACCACGAGGATTCAGTGGGGGTATTTGGTTATTTAGAGATTCAAGCTGCAACTTTTTGATTATTTCGACGGGTGAGCTATTTGTCCATAGAATGGTTAATGCAGGTAATGATAATGAATGGTCCCTTACAATTGTTTATGGACATCCTAATATGTACCCGAGGCACCTGCTATAGTCTTCATTAAGAGACATTAGCCAGGTTGTTCATGGGGGTTGGTTGGTCGTTGGGGACTTCCATTAATCTCTAGTCTTTAACTTCTAAACCAATTCTCAAATTCAGTTTTTGGCAGTTTAATTCTACCAAAGGAAAATTTAGTTTCGGTATTTTATACAAGAGTTACTTTTTGAAAATTAAATTAATTAGTTTTTTCTTATTTTCTCTGTCAAAATTTTTTCTCTATAAAATCCAAATCACATTGTTTTTATCAAAAAGTTTTATGTTTATTATTTATAAAAAAAAACAAATTATTATTTCATTAATAAAAATTCAGATTTATAAATTTAGAGTAAATTATATTTTCAATAAAACTAAGAAAATATTAAAGTTAAATATTGAAATTAATTTGTGATAGAATTTCCAAGGCATTAAAAAACTTGAAATGACCTTATATGGTGATTTATCACAGCTGTCCTTCACTTTCACGCTTATTTTTTTAAAAAAATAAGGCCAACTATGACGCTTACCTAAGAAAGCGCCATAGCTGGCCCTTTTTTTTTTTAAAAAAATAAAGACATTTTACGCAAGGAATTTATTTTTTTAAAAAAATTAGACAACCTTATATGTAAAAGAGAGATAGCCTTGAATCCAAGCACCATTTAAGGCAATTGGATTTTAGATATCTAATTGCCATTGCATTTTGAATGGCGCTTGGCCAGCCAAGCACCATTCAAGGCATTAGACATCTAATATCCAATTGCCTTCAATGGCGCTTGGTTGGCCAAGCACCATTCAAGGCTTTCATCGAGAAATATTTCAATATCTTTTAGCATGGTGCTTTCCTAGCAAGCGCCATACGAGGGGAGTAATTTTTAAAAAAACATAACCCCTTGTATGGTGTTTTCTCAGACAATCGCCATACAATGTATTATACAGCTACGATGCTTTCTTGGTCAAGCGTAGTAGCTGTCACATGTGTTTTTTTTTTTCAAACAATAGAAGTCTCCCCCGACGCTTGTTTGAAGAAGTGCCATAAGATTAGTGCCATTAAATCTATATTTTGTAGTAGTGTAATAAGATATATCTCAAGAGATTAATTGCCTTAGTATCATCATTATATTGAAGTAGCTAACATGATGATATTGAGGAGCAAAGAATTTGATGTAAAATGGAAATGATGATCACATATAATGCTCCCCAGAAATATTATAAATGAATTGAAAATCCAAAAAAAATCTTACCACATTATTTGTATTGAATTATATAAATGAATTGAAGTCTCCCCCAACACTTGTTTGAAGAAGTGCCATAAGATTAGTGCCATTAAATCTATATTTTGTAGTAGTGTAATAAGATATATCTCAAGAGATTAATTGCCCTAGTATCATCATTATATTGAAGTAGCTGACATGATGATATTGAGGAGCAAAGAATTTGATGTAAAATGGAAATGATGATCACATATAATGCTCCCCAGAAATATTATAAATGAATTGAAAATCCAAAAAAAAATCTCACCACATTATTTGTATTGAATTATTTTCAAGCCATGAACAAAAATCCACTAGCATCAATAAGATGTCATGAGGATCTTACACAAAGATGACATAGCATACCCTTTTATATATATCTTACACAAAAATTCAGATTACTCCTCTGAGGATGATGGGTAGGTTTTATTTATTTCTATTTTTTAGTTTTCTATTTAAAAATATATTATGTAATGGCTCAAACATATGTAAAAAAAATAATAACATACCTATGGGTTGTTATTAAAGAACTGTGATAAATCAAAATAACCGTTATAAAGGTAAAATTATAATTAGCGGTTCTTAACAACTAATTGTTATGTAAGACTTTAAGCATTATTGATTTGTTAATAACATACCTCACGGTTGCTTGAATATAACTGTTATAAAAATAAAATAATTAGTTGTTCTTACCAATTAATCGTTATGTAAGACCTTAAAATATATAATGGGGGTTTGTTAGTAAAACATATAATCAATTTAACGTTAAAAATCTTTCACACTCAATCAAAATATCTAGATCTTTCAGCTCTGGGAAAGGCATCCGTTCAACCTTAGAGTTTTCTTCCTTCCACTTCCGGCTAGGTTGATCTAAGGTTCATCGTTTTTCTTTCATTATATATTTTCATGAAAGTATTCTAGTTGAGGATGATTATCAAGTTTTGATTGGGGTTTTTGTTTCTAACTAATTTATGCTAGACGGGGTATTTGAATAAGTAATTGATGTGTGCCGATTGGCTAATGAGAGATTACTGGAATGGGGCAACATATTTTCTTACTTTGCATTTACTCATGATACCCCAAATGACGGTTTGATTATTTGCTCTTGTGTAAATTGTGGCAATATATGGTGGTGTGATAGAGAAACTTGTATGTTACACTTAGTGATTCATGGAATTGATCCTACTTATACATGTTGGACGGGGAATAGGGAGACAATCCGTGGGGTGGTTGAACATACAGAAAGTGCTACATCACTTGATTTTGACACAAGTGCATTTGATGCCGACCGTCTTGATGATATCCAAGGCATTCAAAGAAGACCTCCGAGAATATCCTAAAAAGATAGAAACTTTGAAGGGCGATTCAGTGAATCCATTATATGAGGGGTGCATTGAGTTTACCTTTTTGAGTACTGTGTTAATGTTGTACAACTTGAAGGTAAGAAATGTGTGGTCTGAGATGAGCTTTACAAAATTGCTTAAGGTTTTAAATAAAATGCTACTGACAAAAAATGTGCTTCCACCTAAAACATATACTACAAAGAAGATGTTGTGCTCTATCGGCCTTAGCTACAAGAAGATACATGCTTGCCCAATGATTTGTCTTGTTTAGGAATGAATATAAATTGCTAACACATTGTCTCATTCATGAGGAGCCACACTACCAATCGAATGGGAAGATCACGAATAAGGCATTATGGTATTTCTGTTGGAAATTGTGCCCAAGGGGCCAATTATTATACTTTGAACATTGTTATTCAATGAACTTCTCCATTTTGTTATCATATTACTTCCATGTTTACTGTGATAACTATCCTTGGATAAATCATAATGATTCTTCTAAATATCTGTGGTTGGTCATCTATACAGGAGCAAAGATAAAATAAGACCAGTATGACTTTGAAGAGGTATGGAGATACGAATCAATGTCTTAAGCACTTGTAAAAGTACAAGGTGATAGATCGACCCACTATGAGAAAGCAGCATGGATCAAGTCATAACCTTGTCTCATGTATATCCACATCACTATGCCCTTTTGACTTGAGATCATCATCGATTCCTACATGAGAGTCGTTCAGCTTTGACCTAGTCAAAAGTTACCTTTGATTTGGTAATGATAAAGGCCATGTTCGGGCTTGGTGGTCTTGATGCAGAGGAGTGTGAATGGTCAAGATGGAAATTGTCGCTCACATTAGTACAGAGATATCACTAGGCCCCTCGATGAGTAAGTATGAGAATGTATGGCCATACCATGATGGAAATAAGTTTTTATATCTACAGTCAAACTACTCAGGGATTCAGAATGTAATAGTTAGGAATAGGAGGATGACATTCTCTATGCCTCATCCTTGACTGAAATATTGTGCGACAAAAGGGATATGATATGGTTGTATGATAGGTTGCATCGGTTTATCGATCCTTGTAACACCCATTACGTATACCCCGTTATTATGCATCTGAAGCAATATCAATATTATTATGGATTAGGAGAATCAGTAAATAAGGTCCCAGCCAAAAAATTTTACAATTATTCTTGGGGCACTATTTGTTTGGTAAAACTGTATTTAACGGATTAACGTATTTACGGGGTTAATTTTCACTTTAACTCATTAGTTTTCCCATTCATTACTATTAGAGTTTTCTCTGCTTATTAATTCCTCTATTTACTTAACTAATGGGCTTGTACTATGCGATTACCCATCTCCTAGTTCAATTATTGCACTTTAAAAAACATCCATTTGTCATGCGGGTTATACCATTAACATTTCAAATATTAATTATATATAATGGATTAATGCGTCTTAGTCTTCATCTCCTCACATAAGTTCTTCATCTGGCATATTGTACTACACTCCTCTTCTATGCTTACGTGCCTGTTTGGTTGGTTGGGGGAGGGTGAGATTTGGGGGAATCTCACTAGCAAACTGATAAATATATATTTTATAATTAAATAGGTATAGACTGTAGGACATAATTGATTAAATTTATTAATATTTTACACCTATTTAATTATCTTTTATATATTTTCTATCTTTTAATTAAGTTGAGGATAAAAATAAAACTTGATATAAAATCTACCCATATCCTATTTTTATTTTGCGGGAAATATGATGATACTGAGGAGGGCAAAAATATGAAGAAAAGATATATATATATATATATATATATATATATATATTGTGGAGCCGTGTGAAGATATATACAAAGGGAAAAGAAGAAAAATAACATTACATAATTCATCTCCAGATTTAAAAACATGGGCCAACATGAAAAGAAATATATATATATATATATATATTTATGATATTGCAAGATAGATCGCCAAAGAGATATTAGCTTGGATGAGAAAAGATAGACGTGGATCCCACTTGAAGAAAAGAAAGAAATCAACGGATAAAACTATATCCCCAAGGCAGATTACATTGAAAAGATAAGATAAGATAATATATTATTTTATATTGAGATTGAGATAACGAATTGGATAAAGAGACACATAGCACTAGCCCCACCATGTTATATATATGAGGGAGTGAACAAATAGAGGCAGACATTGAAGGCAGAGAAGGAGGATCAAGGAGCGATTCGAAGGAGAGATCTGGACAGCCGCCAGGGAGTTGCGAACGTTTGGAGATCTTTCGTTGGGTGACAGCCAAGAAGATTTACTCTTTCTTCTACTCATCTCTTATTTTTTTTATTCTTGAATATGAATTTCTTTATTTTGTTATGGATTTTATTTTAGCCATGAGTGGCTAATTTTCCTTTTAGACTTAGGGAAACTATGAACTCACTAGTAAACTAGATTTTATTTCCATGATTTGTTAGTTATGATTTATGTTAATTTTGGTTACTTAATCTTGTTTTGATACGTCTGTTTGATGATTGGCCACCATTAGATGTGAATTTGAGCATTAGGGTTTACCTTGACGAAGTGAATTTTAATTAGGCTATAAGATTAAGTAATATAGGATTAAATCACAATTTAATTTGTGATTAGGATAGACATATTCTTAATAGCCCCATATAATTGTTGAAGAGTGTGTTTGAGTTATCTTGCCTCTTAAGTAATTGGGTTAGACATAACAAATTATACTTAAGAGAGGGTTGTGAGTGGACCGATAGGCACTTGTAACTATTTATTCTCGAGATTGACAAAATTAACATTTGAGATTAACGAAGTAAATGGATGTGAGATTTGAAGAGCTAGGAGGGATTAGTGACTCTAGGTTGTGTTTGACATTGATAGTTTCCGTTAATTAATTTCTTTGAATTTACTCATAATTAGATTTGTTTAACTTAAAAGAAATTGAGATTCTAATACCTAAAAATTAATTGATTTCTCGTAGGACGATACTCTACTTATCACTTTATTACTTGGATTGACACGTATACTTGCAGAGTGCATCACAAACAATACCAAACCATGCATGTAAGATAAATTCTAGTGCATGATATACTTGCCTTACATAGGCTCATGTTAACATAATGACATATCTGCATGCTCAATGCTTCACATTTCTTACAAATGGCCATAGCATCAATAGAAAATAGAGCTTCAATCATTCAACTATGTTACACATAGACAAGTAAAGCAATTATGCACATCAACACACATGTATACATATCAATACAAGCAAGTTGGGTAAGTTCACTACCTTCTATCTTTAAGTCCTCCCCTTGTACCATTTCTACCAACCATTGAAGTTGCTTAAAGAACCTTCCATTCTTCTTCCTTATCATCTCATGGCCCTAGGTACATAACCGTACATAACTATACATTAGAGCCATAATAAATGAATGTACAATATGGCTAGATAGGCCTTCAACAACTTTAAAAGCCTAATCCTAACCCTTGGAGTTCCTAATTATTACATTTGTGCTATTAAGTCTTAAATTCGCATAAGACACCAAGCTGACAGATTTTTCACTGTACTATGAAAAATCATAACTAATTCTAAAAAGCTTCAATTGGGGTGGTTCAAATTTCTATGTGACCCTATTTAAGTCTACTTTAAGGAAAAAATATCCACTACAGCCAATTACACACACATAATTCTTGAATTCATAATTATTCCCTTTTGACACAAAAGTCTACACAGAATTAAGCCCAACTTCAATAAATCATAACTTCTAGTGTACACAACCAAATTAGATGGTTCAAGTGGCTAATTAAATATTTTTAAGTCCTTTATCAAGGAAAAATATGGTCTATTTAAAATTGGAACCACATAAACCCAAAATTTTGCAATTGCCAAGGTTGTCATAGGACAAGTTCTAGAATCATTACCAGACTTTAAAAATTCATATCTCTCAATCTAACTGTCCAAATGAAATATTTCATATATCAAAATATCACCATCTGGTAATGACAGCTACAAAATTCCTAGAAACTCGTCAAACCCTATCTGTTCCAAATTCATTCCAAAAAAAGGGCTTAATTTTGAAAAGTCATAACTTTAAATTCACTTGTCCAAAATGACATTCTACCCATCCAATTAAAGCTTAGGATGTCTACTTTCATCCTATTTCATGTTATTTGGACTAGGTTTGTCTGATTAAAAACACACCACAACATTGCTGCCTTCTTGAAAATGAAATTTGGCTGCACTACTCTTAAGTTCCAAATTTGTGATTTCTCATTTCTATACCTTATTTAACACCATTTACAAGACCAAACTACTATGAACCCAAATAATAACCATATAATTCAAAATTTGGGCAAAAATACCCTTTCCACAAAGCTCCACCAAATCACACAATACTTAGCTCAAAATGAAGCTCTTACTCACCTCTTGCTCTTTCAAGGCTTTGTTCTTTAATTAACAACTTTTGGTCTTGAGAAATGGCTCAAAATGCCTACTTTTGAAAAACAAAAACATAGAAATAAAGTTTAAACCAAGAGGAACAATGTTTATGAACACTCCAAGAGCTAGAACTATGAGGAGGAGGGCGAAAATCAGGAGAGAATTGCTTACCTTGTTCTTGGACTTTCAAGATTGCTCCACCTTCTCTCCTCTTTCATTTTCTTCATGTTTGGTCAATTTTTCCTCTTATTTTAGGTTGCTGGATAAAAGTTATAAAGAGAGAGGGAGTGTTGTGGTTTAATCTTGACCATTGATTAACTGTACAGATCTTATGTAATCTTACTTTTTAAGATTAAACCTTGTGATACCACATGTCACAAGTTGTCTTTTTTTCCCTTGTCTCTCTCCCCCTAGCAATCCTTATCTTGTTAGGGTAAGGGAAGCTTGATGAATTCCCTTGACTCTCATGTATGGTGTTCAAAAAAGTTAATCGGGGGATCGGACTGGGGATCAGTGAATGTCCCTATCTTTAGCACCACTTGTCATCATCTTGGAATAACAACAAAAAGGCAAGCATGACACCTTATGATGATGGGACAAGTGTCACATTCCAATTGTACCAACCAAAAAGTGTGAATTGTGTTTGTCATGATGATGTGTACTTTGATGACAAGTGTCATCTTCTTATTCATCCAACACTAAAGTAGAGTATTTATTACACATCATGACCTTCTTTATTAAAGCTACTTTAATAAAATTACTTTATCAGTGTCTACTCGGGACTTATTCAGGATTACGTCACACGTATCGAAGCCCAAAAGATGATGCCAGATTGTAGTATGTGTGCGGGCCCTACATACCGGTGTTTTTTCCAAAAACGTAGGGTATACATGTCTGCCCTAAAAATGCCATATGCATACCAATACTGGCATATTTCACTTGACTAATAAGTCCCATACCTCATGACATATTTGGGTAGTGTCTTTCTACCAATCCAATGGATATGTCTTGTGCACATCAGCACTGACACTTTGATCATATTGCCTACGCATACTGGGCCCTCTGCCTGGTAGTGCCGGATTACATAGTTCCTAAGACTCTTTCTATCTCTCGTTATTCTTTGGACTCTTTCCAAATGAGCTTAGTAGTCTGCCTGATATAGGCTTATCCTTAAAGTCCTAGGCCTAAAATTCAGGATATTGCAATTCTCCCCTCGTTCAATAAATTTTGTCCTCAAAATTTCAAAAATCCATACCTCGAGGAATTACTTCTTATTCAGTCTATCTCTTCTTATACAGGCTCACAAAGAATGCAATACAATTCATCATATTCTCAACACAGATCTTAGATAGTATTCAATAACCATTATTCAACATTTTCATTCATTCAGTACAGAGGATGTAGCATAAATTTAAATATAGGACTTACTGGCCCATTCCCACAGTGCTTGGTTACACAGGCCTTACTGCCTCTTTGGGTCACTACCCAATATATTTAGCCTCATAGCTTATTTCATTCATGCATTTTAACTCATTTTATTCCCTCAATGCTTGGGTATTCTACTGTCACGGCTATGACCTTGTTCAGTCTGAATATTCTGCTAGCCTCAAAAATTACTTTAAACATACTGGTCTAATGTCACTATACTAAGGAATAACCACAGAGCTAGGTTCATAGGTCTTACTGCCATTCAACGATCTAGGGCTTCTCCCCTATGCAACTTGCACACTGCTTTGGTGGTTAGCCATAGCCCCCACCCTCACGGTTTTGTTTCTCTGGAGTCTCAATATCTTTTATCTAGAAAACACATCTTACCACCTTAAACCTCTGTTAATCACCATTCTCAAATACAAAACATGCTATTGGCCTAAGGACATATTAATCCATCAGGTCTTATAGCCTTAGGACATGCTGTCCATCATTTTTGCTGAATACATATTGAGTCTAGCTACCTAGGGCACACAGTCCACTATGTATTCTAAATTCATTACAGGCTCAACCTCTTGCTTCTCAAACCCTTCATATACTTTTGTAATGTTCTTGAAGCATTCAAAACAAACCATCTAACAACAATCAATCATTCGGCATTTAGCAATCACAGGACACACAGTCGAATGGGAAATCATAGGATATACTATCCGTTACACAAGGACGATATGTAGCAAATAAAGGGCTTAACTGGTCCCTTATTACAGTGCCACTGTACTTAGTGTTCTCAATCTGGTAGCCTAGCCACTCACCATGTAGATATTGTTTGCTTTTGTGGCTAGCCATAGGCCCTACCCTCACGGTTGTTTTTCTCTAGAGTCTCAATCTCATCTATCCAGAAAACGCATCTATAAGGAAGTGATATCCACTATAATAGCCTAGGTAACTCCCCATACAATGTGCACTCATGGGCATTCTGCCTCGAGCCTACCTGGCTCAAGACGCTCAAGGTAAGTCCCCATACAATGTCACTTATAAGCTTTCTACCTTAAGCCTACCTGGCTCAAGACGCCTAGGGTAACTCCCCACACAATTGTTGGTATTGGTAGGCATAGTGGAAAATTAAAATTCAAAAATTTTTCCAATCCTGAGTATGGATCTATCAATGGTGTTTAAATTGTTGGATCAGCTCCCTCTACTGGTATCTATCAACTCCTTGGATCAGCTCCCTCTACTGGTATCTACAGAAATAGGAATCCAACATGAACAGCATGCTAGCGCCACCAACGTCCCTCTATAGAGTTTTCTTTTCTCATGGCTCTCTATCTATTTTTTCCATCACACATGGAAAACCCTAACTCACCCTTTTAAATAACTAGTTATGGCTTTTTATTTTATGATGGATTTTAGATTTTTAAAATTAATCTTAATTAATTTCAAAATCCATATCATATTAATTAAAACTTAATTGTCTTTTGATAAGAAAATTAAATAAATATGGTTTAATTACATCTATCCAACAATTTTAATTTAATATATTTTTTTTAATCGGACTAAAGAGCCAATAGAAATAGATTTAATTTATCTTTAGAAATTAAATCCGAGTAATTATACCTTTGTCTTGTTATTTATTAAATTTAATTTATCAGATAAAACTAAATTTAAAACTAACACAATATAATAATATTATCATATAATATATATATATATATGTGTGTGTGTGTGTGTATTTCAAAAATTCAAATATGTATATATATAATATTATTAATTTTCTTTTTGAATATATATATATATATATTCATCCACATTAGATTAACCATTACATTCATTAAATCTAGACATATCTTAGATTCAATGAATCTAGACATTATAGCTCATGTTGGGCTATATTGTGCGTGACCCTATAGGCCCATATGATGTTAGCAGTGGGCAATGACTAAACTAACCTACAAGTCGTAAGCGGCCTCTAGCAAGACATTACGACTACCCAATTCATATGAGGATCGATAAACCGATGCTACCTGTCACATAACCATATCATGTCCTTTTTGTCACATAATATTTCGGTCAAGGATGAGGTATAGAGAATGTCATCCTCCTATTTCTAACCATTACTTTATCAATCCTAAGTAGTCTGACTATAGAAATAGATACTCCTTTCCATCGTAGTACAGCCATATATTTCTTAAACTCACTCATTGATGGGCCCAGTAATATAACTCTACTAATATGAGGGACAAATTCCATCTTGACCATTCACATTCCTCTGCATGAAAACCACTAAGCCTGAACATAGCCTTTATCATCACTTGGTCAAAGGTGACTTTTGACTAGGTCAAAGCTGAGGAACTCTCATGTAGAAATCCATAATGATCTTAGGTCAAAAGTGTAATATCCTAAATTTTAGGACTAAAGGCTGGAGAATAAGCCTAAATAAAGTAAACTACTAAGCCCAGTTTGGGAAGAGTGCTAAGAATGTCCAAGAGCCATATTGACTTTTAGAGACTAGTTTGGGAACTAAAGTATGGGATTCAGTTCCAAATAGTCAGGGAAAAATATCCAACCCCTTTATCTAAAGTAAAATAGGATCTAAAACCTAGCTTGTATCCAAAAAGAGAGGGGATGGCATCTTGGAAGTGGAAAAGCAAAGTAAAAGAAAGAACTAGTGGCAATATAATTAATGTTGTTGTGATTAAGGGTAAAAGAGACATTTACCCTTTGATCTTGAGGTTAAAGTTGGAAACCAAAATGGAGGGCCAAGATGTGATCTTGAAAAACAAGAGTAATAATAAGGATCAAAAGCAAATTAACTCCGTCCCTTATAATGATAAAAAATGTCTAAGAGTAAGGAAGGAAAAGAAAAAGAGTAAGTCAAAGTGTTAAAGCCACTTTGCAAGAATATTTTGGTCAACATGTCCACACACTAATAAGCTTTTGAATCAATATTCTTGTCCCTTTTCATGGAACATTTCGGTCAAGAGCATAAAGCAAGAAGGGAAGAATAAATTCCAATTGACCAAGCCAAAAAGGGAGAAAAGAAAAGAAGGAGAAAAGTCAACAAAAGTGGCTTGGACATAAAAGCAAGGGAGAGTGAGAATTTAAACAATATATTCCCTCACTTGTGTGCATGTTGGATGTCCAAGACAAAGAGGCGAGAGAGAGAGAGAGAGAGAGAGAGAGAGAGAGCTGCTGATCAATACAATCCTCCTCCTTTAGCCAATTAACTATCCTACTTTTTCAAGAAACCATAACATCTTGACATATGGTTTTTCTTGGATGAATTTTGGCCAAGCACTTAAGGGCTGGAGTTAAATGATTCAAATCAATATTTCACTCTCTTTCTCAAGCACAAATTTGGCCAAGCAAAGCCAAGACAAGAGAAAAGAAGAGTAAAGGCTAAAGGTGAGCGTCTTGGCTAATTTTTACTAGGTAAACCACCTTTCTAGCTCAAATACTCTTCATGAACATAGTTCCCCTCTTCAAGAGCTTTATTTCTATGGTTTTTGGTTTTGAAGAGGAGGATTTTTGAGCTATCTTGTAAGAGCAAAAGATAGAGAATCAATAAAAGAGCTCAAGAAGGAGCTAGAAGTGAGTAAGAGCTTCATTTTGAGCTATGGATTGTGTTGATTGGTTGAGGATTGTGGCATTTGAATTTCTACCCTAATTTTTGGTTATGTTATGGTTTGGAGGTTTCATAGTGTTTTGATTGTATAAATGGTGTCTTGTAATGTTTAAAGGACATAAAAAACTAGTTTGAGGATTTAATTGGAAGTTTGGTGATTATTGGATTGTGTGTCTAATTTTTGCCAAAATAGGACATATAGAAGGAATGGAAATTTGATCATTTTGATGTCACCATTGTGTTCGAAAACAACAAATATGTGGGAATAGGCCCTGGTTATAAATTCTAGGTCATTGCAACACAAATTGAAAAGTTGCAATGTTGCTGTCCAGTTAGGGTTTCCCGTGTGGTAGTGGTTTCCAATGATTTTTGAGTAACTAAATGGTGTCCAATGCCTATGATATTTGCCAAATGAAAAAATACTTAATAAGCTTTAATTTGATAGGTTACATAGGTTATTTGGAGCTGTACACTAGGAGTTATGTGGTTTTGAAGTTGATCATATGAAAAATGGCATGTTTCTGGATAGTGTCCAATAAATGGTAATTCTGGAATATTGTGCATCCAATTGGCTAAGGGTAATATTTTTTACTGAAACTAGATTTAATAAGGGTCATAGAGCCTTTGGAACCACTGAAATTGGACTTTTACACATAAATATATGAATTTTCAAAGTGGGTTGAAAATTCTGGCATATTGTAGTTAATGTGGGTAAACCAAAAAGTAATGGCACTATGAAATTTCTTTGAACTCTAAGGGTAGAAATGAGCCCCTTAGGATAGTTTGACCACTTTAATACACTGTTTGACTTAGTAAATTGATCCTAATGATAACCAACATAATATTTTGAATTATGAAAGAAATAGAATAGGTAATAACTCATTATTCGTAAATTCTAATTTATAGGATTTGATATTTGCCCTAGGAGCGAATAAATCAGTATAAGAACAAGACTAGAAAGGCCAAGGTAGTAACTCTTTCTTCTATAACTTATGTATTGCTTTACATGTATAATATAATCATTGGCATTATGAGGAAGGGTAGGTTTTATGCATGTGGACAGGTAGGTCTTATGTAAGATGTGATGGCTGCATATTGATGAATTTGTTCGATGTGATGATTGAGTATGCCTATGCGATGATTGTTTAACATGCTCTGTGTATTTACATATCATATGAGTGATTGATGTTACTATTGAGATTCTTTTGAATCTCATCTATTTCTAATAACTAACTTATAGCAAAGGCAAGACGTTTGAAGGGCAAGAAGGTAGACACGGGCAAGTAAAGAATGCAACCATAAGATTAAGAATTACTGTTGTTATCTGTTTTGTATCTTGTATATGTTGTGTATAACTTAAGATCATTACTACAGTACCAGTAGTAGTAATGGTGACAATGGCCTCATAGACGTGCATAGTTGCATACTAACTTGGTAAATAAAATAGAATAGGGCATCTATACACCAAAAGGTCTATAACCAAATGATTATATAAGGGTAATAAGCAGATAGACGCTTGAATACTTTGATAAAGGTAATTAAGAAACAATGAGTTACGAAAAAGTTACGAACCACTTTATGATAGTTTTTTAAAAGTTTTAAATTATTCAAAAAAAGCCACTCAACTACAGGTTTTAGTCTTGTCTTGAGATTGGGAATTGAAAGAGTATGGAAAACAGTCTCGCATATTAGTTTGAATTCGCAGTGTAAAACTCATCAGATTGATTACAATAAGAGGGATGTTACATTTAGACTAAAATGTCTTCCTAGCGCTGGTGCAAACTGGCCCCCAGAGGCCGTGGCAACACAAGATCCCTTAGCAATATGTTTTAGGCACCGCCTCTTGGCCTAGGGTACCTCGGCTAGTACAACCGGCTATCCAGTCATGTCAGGGTAAGAGCCAATACTTTTCCACTGATCATACTGTGAGAACCCCTGATCATGCTATCATCCGACTTAACATGCTCTGATACCACCAAATATAATACCCCTATACCATAATCAATTGACAAGTTTTACGCAGCGAATACGAACCACTTTATGATAGTTTTTTAAATGCTCTAAATTATTTAGAAAAATCCACTCAACAATAGGTTTGAGTCCTATCTTGAGATTGGGAATTGAAAGAGTCTTGAAAAGAATCTAGCTTAGTGGTTTGAATTTGCTATGTAAAACTCGTTAGAATGATTACGGTAAGAGGGGTGATACAAAAAGGGCATAGTAACATGGTTGTACATGAGACAAGCTTATGACTTGATCCATGCAACTTTCTCATAGTGGGTTAGTCCAGTAACTTGTATTCTTACAAGTACTTAAGACTTTGATTCGTATCTCCATATGTGTTTAAAGTCATACTGGTCTTATTTCTTCTTTGATCCAGCATTGATGACCGACCTCCGATATTTAGGACAATCATTATGATTTATCCAAGGATAGTCATCACAGTGAACCTATAAATAATATGATAACAAAACGGAGAAATTCATTGAATAACAATGTTCAAAGTACAGTGGTTAGCCCTTAGGGCATAATTTCCAACATCCCCTCACTTACACTTGGTACAATCATTAATTTTCCTAATTCCCTTTATCTTAAAATGATGCTCATACTTTACCTGTGCAATCAGCTTAGTAAGAGGATCAACAATATTGTCTTCTCTTACTACTTTGTATATTTTTATATCACCTCTATCATTGATTTCTCAAATAAGATGAAGTCGCCTAAGTATATGCTTGGTCCTTTGATGTCACCTATGCTCCTTGGCCTGTTCAATACCACTGCTGTTGTCACAAAGCAACTTTGTTGGATTTGAGATAGTAGGCCCTACCCCTAGTTCAATAATGAACTTTTTGATCTAAATGGCTTCCTTAGCTTTATCTAATACTGCTATATACTCAGCTTCTATTGCAGAATCTGCTACAGTGCTATGCTTGGAGCTCTTCTAGCTTTCCCTTCTACTATTCAGGAGGAATAAGTATCCAGATTGTGATTTAAGATCATCTTGGTCTGTTTAGAAACTTATATCTGTGTAACCAATTATAGATAGCTCATCATCCATTCCACTATATACCAAGAATAAGTTATTATTCCTTCTTAAGTATTATAGGATATTCTTGACAGTAGTTCAATGACCCTCACCAGGATCTTGTTGATATTTGGTGGTCATACTTAAGGAAAATGAGACTTCGGTCGAGTATATAACATGACATATATGATGAATCTAATGGCCGAGGCATTGGAACCTTGCTCATACGATACAGATCCTTGCTAAGATGGATGCCATGAGACATGGGCATGTAACCCCTATTTGAATCCTGTATACTGAACCTATGCAATATGTTGTCTATGTATGTGCTCTGACTTAGGCCTATTAGTCTCTTGGATCTGTCTCTATAGATCTTAATCCCTCGGATGTAGGTGGCTTCACCTAAGTCTTTTATTGAGAAAGACTTTCCTAACCAAGACTTGATACTCTATAAGATAGGAATGTCATTACTAATGAGTAGAATGTCATCTAAGTAAAGTACTACAATACAACTGTGCTCCCACTAACCTTCTTATAAACATAAGGTTTATCAATATTTTGAATAAACCAAACTCTTTGACTGTTTCATCAAAATGATGATTCCAACTCTGGGATGCTTGCTTCAATCCTTCAAGGGATCTTTAAAGCTTGCACACTTTACCAGAGTCCTCTGAACGCATAAAGCCTTCAGGTTGTGTCATGTACACATCCTTTAGCTGCTTTCCATTAAGGAAGGCTGTTTTGACGTCTATCTGCCATATTTTAGTCATAATATGCTGTAATGGCAAGAAGGATTTTGATTGATTTGGCTATTGCAATTGGGGAAAAGGTTTCACCATAGTTTATACTATGAGTTTAAGTGAATCCTTGTGCAACTAGTCGTGCCTTAAAGACATTTACATTACCATCCATGTTAGTTTTCTCCTTGATAACCTATTTGCACTAGATGGTTTTATAACTTCAGGTGGATCGACTAAGGTCTATACCTGATTATCGTGAATGATTTGTATTTTAGACTTATGGATTTTAGCCATTTCTTAGAGTTTAGTCCCACTATGGCTTCTCAATAGGTGGTTGGCTCATTTTGTTCAATGAGTAACACATTACGGCTTTCAACAATTAGAAATCCAATATCTGAGGCTGATGCCATGTCCTATCAGATCTGTGTGGGCCTTGTGTTACTTGAGGAGGCTCAGCAACTTGTTATGAGTCTTTTTTGTTTTCCATCTGTAGTTCTGTGCTATCTTGTGACTCTCAAACTTCTTTGAGATCTATCTTGCTCCCACTAGTTCTTTTAGATATAAACTCTCTTTCTAGAAACATATCATTTCAAATAATAAACACTTTATTATTGGTAGGATTGTAAACATACTATCCCTTTGTTTCCTTTGGATACCCCACGAAAAGGAACTTTAAGGATGTGGGCTCTAATTTTTCTGAGGCTTATTACCTAACAAATACTCCACATCCCCAAATTTTGAGAAAAGATAAACTAGGTTTCTTTCCAATCCATATCTCATATGGTGTCTTTTCAATTCCCTTAGATGTAACATGATTTAGTGTCAATGCAACTATCTCTAGGGCATAGGCCCAAAAGAACGATGAAAGATCTGTTTGACTCATCATAGATCACACAATATCTAATAGTGTTCGATTCCTCCATTCAAAAAGGACATTCCATTGTGGTGTTCCTGGAGGAGTCAATTGTGAGATTATCCCACAACTCCTATGATAGTCAATGAACTCTTGGCTTAAATATTCACCACCTTGATCAAATCGAAGTGCTTTAATCATTTTCCCAATTTTGTTTTGTAGTTTATTTTGGAATATTTTGAACATTTCAAAAGATTCAGATTTATGTTTCTTTAGATACATGTATCCATATCTACTAAACTTTAGATACATGTATCCATATCTACTAAACTTTAGATACATGTATCCATATCTACTAAAGTCATCTATAAATGTAATAAAGTATATATAACCTCCTCTAGCAGCTATATTTAGTAGTTCACATACATCTGTGTAAATGAGGCCTAATAAATTAGTGGCCTTCTTACTGCCCAGTAAAAGGTGCCTTTGTCATCTTTCCTAATAAGCAAGATTCACATGTATCATATGATTTAAAATCGAATGAGTTAAGAAATCCATCTTGATGGAGTTTAGAAATTTATTTCTCATTTATATGGCCTTGATGAAAATGCCATAGGTATGTTGGATTCAAATCGTTTAAGTTGATCCTTCTAGTAGTTACGTTATAGATATTTCCTTTATTAGGTCCCTTTTGTCACATGATATTTCGGTCCAGGATGTGGCATGGAGAATGTCATCATCCTATTTCTAACTATTACTTTCTTGATCCCTGAGTAGTTTGACTACAGAAATGAAGACTCCTTTCCATAGTAGTATTGCCATACATTTCTCAGACTCACTTATTAAGGGGTCTATTAATATCTCTCTACTAATGTGAGGGATAAGTTTCATCTTGACCATTCACATTCCTTTACATGTAAACCACCAAGCCTGAGCATAGCCTTTATCATCACCCGATCAAAGATGACTTTTAACTGGGTCAAAGCTGAGCGACTCTCATATAGGAATCCATGATGATCTCAGGTCAAAAGGGCATAGTGATGTGGTTATACATGAGACAAGCTTATGACTTGATCCATGCAGCTTTCTCATAGAGGGTCGTTCTAACACCTTGTACTCTTACAAGTGTGTAGGACTTTTATTCATATCTCCATATATCTTCAAAGTCATACCAGTCATATTTCATCTTTCCTCCCGCATAGATAACCGACCATGGACATTTAGGACAATCATTATGATTTATCTAAGGATAGTCATCACAGTGAACATACAAATAATATGAAAACAAAATAGAGAAATTCATTGAATAACAATGTTCAAAGTATAATGATTGGCCCCTATAGCATAATCTCCAACAACAATATGCATTCATAGGCTCTCTGTCTCGAGGCTACTTAGCT
The DNA here is from genome assembly GCA_963242795.1 of Inga leiocalycina. NCBI lineage: Eukaryota > Viridiplantae > Streptophyta > Magnoliopsida > Fabales > Fabaceae > Inga > Inga leiocalycina. Next base: position 36,758,068 of record OY725332.1, read on the forward strand.
CAAGATGCCTAGGGTAACTCCTTATATAAGACGCACTCACGGGCTCTTTACCCCAAGCCTATCTGGCTCAAGATGGCCCATGGTAGCTCCTTGTGTAACTTGTATTTACGGGTCTTATTACCTTGGGACTAATTGTCTTGTCATTCTTAGGCTTTACAACCTCTTTGGGACAATGCTTGGAATCTTATGCATTAGTCACTCATAGAATCTCATGCCCTGAATCATTGCCTGGAATCTCAAATTCTAATTGCACAACTGGTCTTACGGCCTAGGGATACCACCCATGCACAAGTGCATTTTTGGGTTTTACAGCCTTGCTCTGAATGCCTACTAGGTCTTACGGCCTAAGAACATATTAGCCTAATAGGTCTTACTGAGCACCGTATATTCATAACACGAATATACTTGATGGTAACACAGACATGCAGAGCCATTATATAAGATACGTGAGCAAGAGTTGCTTGACTTTCTCTATCTCATTGAGCCTATTTTACATTAGTCTCTTTTCTTGTCTTTCTTTCAACAAACTGTACTACTGTACTAGATCACCCCATGGCATTTTACTGAGTCACACAACCCCATTTTTCTCAGGGAAACTCTTCTATGTTAGGCTTTGTTATAATACACCATTGTAACGGGAATAAGTCCTTAAAAAATCTAAGGCCTACTTTCTTTAGTTCCGCCATCTCATCTGCAGTCATTTTGTATGGACTTTCAATATCGGTCCCATTCCAGGCATAATTCTACCTCCCATACCAGGTAACCTACCCATGTCATACAGGGAATCCGAAAGCTGCAGGTACATTCTATTCTCTGTCTTAACCATGAGATCATAATCTATAGCCTTCATCATTCTATCCATCACTCTGTTCCATTAGGGAACAAATTTTCATTCATTCTTTATTAAGTAATATTCTATTATCAAGATCTTTCTTTATGCTAGATCAGCAACTAGCAACCTTAATAAACCTCATACATATTCCAACACATTTTAATACCTCAAATCATTAGGGCTATTTCAAATTCTTAAGGAATCAATACTTAACAGTTGATTCCTGAGTTATAGTTCACTTGGTAACCCTTCTCTAGATGTTGGATAGATATCCAACTTTTAGGTTCATAACTAACTCTAGAACCTCAACATCACACATATCGAAAATCATTTTCCTCAAATATACCCAACAAGCATGCTAAAATCATGATCAATAGTACCTATTCTAACCTTCACGGTATTTGGGTATTATGCTCAAAACATTACTGGAGGTTCAACATTATCTATAAGGTTCAAACTTCCTTCATGGAATAAAACTATAGTACAACTTGATTCACATTTCAACCTAAGTACTATTTCAGCTTAGATTTAATTCAAGGCTATCCTCAACCTTCAGTATCATAAGATCAAATCCTTATAGAATCAACATTAATCACAAGGTTCTAATTATACCTTAATCCTTAATATTATAAAGGCATATTCTAATAATCATTCTTTCACCTTAAAGACAATCGTTGCCTACTTTACATCATGTGTGGGTAACTCATCTTGTGAGGCTTCAACTGTTGAGAGGCATCTGTCACCATTCTTCCCTACTACACTGGCCACATCCCAATCCCATATAGTCATTTCACTGTAACCCATATTGGTTGTTTTATTTGCAGACCACTTGGGTCGCATCATTCAGACCACACTGGCCATACTAGGATCTGGGATAACCAATACTGGTATGAATGTCAGCCCTTCCCTTGGCTCTATGAAGCTCTTCTCACATTTATCTATCAATGGCAAGGCGATTGGGGTCTCAGGATATCCCCTTGAGAATATCTGGCAAGGCCCAAAAAACTGTGTCTCTATAATTGTTTCTGGCCTCCTCTAGTTCAATCCTGTCTAACATACTTGTATGCCTTTATACACAATTCATCTAACTAAGATGATTATTAGTAATGGAGATACCTTAAAACAATAACTATTCCTCAAGTCTCCATTACCTTACCAACCTAACTTCCCAGGGGGTTACCTATCCAAGGATTTCTCTCGCCTAAGCACTCTTAACCATGGACTTCCATTGGAATCCAGGTCACACGCTAATTTGGCATCAGACACACTAGAGCCTATACGCTTCCATACTGGGTATACATTACTGCGGTCCGTTTCATCCTCTATATATAGCTCTACCCCTTCCTTTTAGTAGGGGAATCTATAGTCAGTAGATTCACTGATATACGGCTCTACCTTTCCTCTATACTAGCCTGCCAATTAATGGTCAGGGAAAATTTTATTTCTCTAGATTTATCAATCACCCATTTCTCTTAATCCTAGTATCACTTAGGATTACCACAGTATCGCCTCATATACTATTCACACAACAGAGCATATTAGCCAAATGCCAGGAACTTTGCTTTGAACCACCAAAGGTAACAACCATTCCTTATGCTCCTTTATTATGCATCGGAAGCGATATCATTATTATTATGGCTTAGGAGAATTTGTATATAAGATCCTAGCTAAAAACTTTCGCAATTATTCTTGGGGCACTATTCATTTGGCAAAACCGTATTTACCAGATTAACGTATTTACAGGGCTACTTTTTACTTTAACTCATCAGTTCTTCCATTTATTATTATCAAAGTTTTCTCTACTTATTAATTCCTTTGTTTATTTAACTAATGGGCTCATACTGTGTGATTGCCTATCTCTTAGTTCAATTATTGCGCTTTAAAAAACATCCACCTGTCATACGGGTTATACCATTAACAATTACAAACATTAATTATACATAATAGATTAGCCCGTCTTAGTTTTCATTTCATCATTGCAACTTCTTCATCTAGCACATTGTCTTGCACTCCTCTTCTATGCTAATGTGCCTATATGGTTGGTTGGGGGAGGTTGAGATTCTGGGGAATCTTACTAGCAAAGAATGCCAAACAATGCATGTAATATAAATGCTAGTGCATGATATACTTGCCTTACATAGACTCATTTTAACATAATGACATATCTGTATGCTCAATGCTTCATATTTCTTACATATGGCCATAACATCAATAGAAATCAAAGCTTCAATCATTCAACTATATTACACATAGACAAGTAAAGCAATCATGCACATCAACACACAAGCATACATATCAATACACGCAAGTATGATAAGTTCACTACCTTCTATATTTAAGTCCTCCTCTTGTACCATTTCTACCAACCATTGTAGTTGCTTGAAGAACCTTCCATTCTTCTTCCTTGTCATCTCATGGCCCTAGGTACATAACTATACATTAGAGCCATGAGAAATAAATGTACAATATGGCTACATGGGCCTTCAACAACTTTAAGGGCTTAATCTTAACCCTTGAAGTTCCTAATTATTATATTTGTTTCATTAAGTCTTAAATTCGCATAAGTCATAAAGCTGGCAGATTTTTCACTGTACTTTAAAAAATCAGAACTAATTCTAAAAAACTCCAATTCGGGTGGTTTAAAGTTCTATGTGACCCTCTTTAAATCTACTTTAAGGAGAAAAGATCCACTACAGCCAATTACACGCACACAATTCCTGAATTCACAATTATTCCCTTCTGCCATAAAAGTCTTCACAAAACTAATGCCCAACTTCAATAAATCATAACTTTTAGTGTACTTATCCAAATGAGATGGTTTGAGTGGCTAATTTTATATTTTTAAGTCTTTTATCAAGGAAAAATATAGTCCATTGAAAACTGGAACCACAAAAACCCAAAATTTTGTAATTGCCTAGACTGTCATAGGACAAGTTCCAAAATCATTAATAAAATTTAAAAATTCATATATCTCAATCTACTTGTCTAAATGAAACATTTCATATATAAAATAAATATCTTTAAGTATATTTTCAGGGAAAAATATCACCATCTGGCAATTACAACTACAAAATTCACAAAAACTCATCAAAACCTATCTGTTTGAGAATTCATTCCAGAAACAGGGCTTAACTTTGAAAAATCATAACTTTAAATTCACTTGTCCAAAATGACATTCTACCCATCCAATTAAAGCTTAGGATGTCTACTTTCATCTTATAAAGTTTCATGTTATTTGAACTAGGTTTGTCTGATTAAAGACACACCACAACATCGCTGCCTTCTAGAAAATGAAATCTGGCTGCACTACTCTTAAGTTCCAAATTTGTAATTTCTCATTTATATACCTTATTTAACACCATTTACAAGACAAAACCACCATGAAACCAAAGAATAACCCTATAACTGAAAATTAGGGCAAAAATGCCCATTCAACAAAGTTCCACCAAATCACACAATACTTAGCTCAAAATGAAGCTCTTACTCACCTCTTGCTCTTTCTAGGCTTTGTTCTTTGATTCAACAACTTTGGGTCTTGAGAAATGGCTCAAAATACCTCCTTTTGAAAAACAAAAACCATAGAAATGAAGCTTAAACCAAGAGGAACAATGTTTTTGAACACTATAAGAGCTAGAAAGGTGAGCAGGAGGGTGAAAATCAAGAGAGAAGTGCTTGCCTTTTTCTTGGACTTTCAAGTTTGCGCCACCTTCTCTTCTCTTTCATTTTCTTCATGTTTTCTCTATTCCCCTAACTTTAGCGCCATATGTCACCGTCTTGGAATGCATACAAAAAGTCAAGAAGAAGGACACCTCATGATGAAGGGACAAGTGTTACCTTCCAATTGTGCCAACCAAAAAGTGTGAATAGTGTTTTTCATGATAATGTGTACTTTGATGACAAGTGTCATCTTATTCATTCAATACAAGAGTAGAGTAATCTTTACACATCATGACCTACTTTATTAAAGCTATTAAAGCTACTTAATACATTTACTTTATCGGTGTCTACTCAAGTTTTACTCAGGACTTACTCATGATTGTGTCACGCATATCGAAGCTCACAAGATAACGCCAGGTCGGAGTATGTATGTGGGCCCCTTAGAGTTCCACATACCGACATCTTTTCCAAAAATGTGGGATACACATATCTACCATGACAATGCCATGTGCACACCTTTACCGGCATATTTCGTTTGACCAATCAGTCTCTTACCTCATGACATATTTGGGTGGCGTCTTTCTACCAACCTAATGGCACCGTATATGTGTCCTATGCACATATACATAGACACTTTGATCTTCCTACCTACGCATATTAGGACCTCTACCCAGTAAGGCAGGATCACATAGTCCTTGAGAGTCTTTCTATCTCTCGTTATTCTTGGGAATCTTCCCAAATTGGGCTTAGTAGTCTGCCTAATATATGCTTATCCTCAAAGTCTTAAGCTGAAACTTCAGGATATTACAATCCACTTATGAATTGGGTAGTCGTAATGTCTTGTTAGAGGACACTTATGACTTGTGGGTCATTGGCCTACTACCAACTTCATATAGGCCTAAAGGGTCGCTCACAAAAATAGCTCAACGCGAGCTATAATGTCCATATTTTTTGAATATAAGATATGTCTAGATTTAATAAATGTAATCGTTAATATAGGGTGGATGAAGATACATATATATATATCTTATATGATAATATTATTATATTGTGTTAGTTTTAAATTTAGTTTGGGTTAAGGAGCAAATTTACCAATGAAGTTTTTTCCGAGGAGCGTCTGGCACAAATATGTTTTAGAAGGAGAAAAAATACTAATGAACAATTATAAAGGGGCATCAAGCACAAAAATCATTAAATCTATACTAACGACGTTAAATTATAAGAGAAGAAAATCCTAACGGCATTAGTACGGATTTAACTGTTTTTGTGCTGAATGCCCCTTTTTAATTGTTCATTGATATTTTTGCCTCTTCTAAAACATATTTGTGCCAGACGCTCCTTGGACAAAACTTCGTTTGTAAATTTGCTCCTTAACCCATTTAGTTTTATCTAATAAATTAAATGTAATAACTAACATGATAAAGATGTAATATCTCAAATTTAATTTATAAAGATAAATTAAATTTATTTCCATTAGCTATTTATTCAGATTAAATAAATAGGTTAAATTAAAATTGTTGGACTGATTTAATTAAACCCTATTATTTAATTTTCTTATCAAAAGACAATTAAGTGTTAATTGATATGATATTGATTTTGAAACTAATTAAGATTAATTTTAAAAATCTAATATCTATCATAAATTAGAAAGCTCTGACTAGCTATTTAAAGGTTGAGCTAGGGTTTTTTATGGGTGATGAAAGATAGATAGAGAGCCGTGAGAAAAGAAACCTCTAGAGAGGGATGTTGGTGGCGCTAGCACACTATTCATGTTGGATTCCTATTCGTGTGGATACCAGTAGAGGGAGCTGATCCGAGTTGTTAGCTCCTTGAGATCGAAAAGAAAGACTGAACACATAAGAAATGTATGTTTCTCTATTACTCGATTTAAATGCCGTTGACAGATCTACAAAAGGGATTGAAAGCTTTTGAATTTTAATTTTTGTTTGTGCCTACAAATCCTAAAAGTTTCCCCATTATACCTAGATTTAAATGCTTGAATGGCAATCCTAATCATGCAAAAAATTTAAGGTGGTATGCAGATGAAAGGATAAATGACAACATGCTTCGACATCCTGCTGATTCTCCAGAATAGAATAAGTTTGATATGAACCACCCCGAATTCGATAAAGATTATAGGAACCTATGCCTTGCATTGGCTACTAATAGGATGAACCCATTTAGGATATAACATTCCTCCATGGCTCTGTATGCAGCATAAGTACTCCACGTTGTCCATGATAATCTCGCGGCCAAAGCGACCCATGAATGACATAGATGTCTATTTGGCTCCACTAATTGAAAAATTGAAGTGGTTGTGGGATGATGGGGTTATAGTGTATGATGCTCATGAGGAAGAAATGTTCAACTTGAGAGCCATGCCATTTGGCACTATCAATGACTTTCCTGCATATGGTAATTTGTCAGGATACAGTATTAACGACCAACTTGAATGTTCAATTTGCATAAAGGGTATGTATTCAATTAGATTGAAGCATGGCATGAAGAATTCCTACATGGGACATCCAAGATGGTTGCTTTGGGGGCATCCTATTGGCGTTTAAAAAAATATTTCAATGGGAAATCATAAGAGGGTATGGCACCTCAGCTTTTGACTGGTGAACATGTATATCAAAAGGTGAAAGATATAAAATGTCTATTTGGAAAACCTTTTACAAGGGATATTGGGACAAGTAGGTGAAAGAAGAGGTCTATTTTCTTTGACTTGGCTTATTTGAGGAGACTAGATGTGAGAAATCTTTTGTATGTGAAAGTATTGTTGGCACATTACTCCATATGCCAGGGCAGACCAAATATTGTATAAATGCTATGATAAACATGGTTGAGTGGGAATAATGGAGGAATTAGCATTATAGGAGAGGGGAACCCTTACAATTCTTCATCTCGTGGCTCACACACTATTAAGGGAAGAAAAAACTAGGTTTTGTCAGTTACTTACTTCAGTCAACGTGCCAAAGGGTTACTCTTCAAACATCAGAAAACTCATGTCAATGAAGGACTTAAAACTGATGGGATTAAAATCTCATGACTACCATGTCTTGATGGAGAACTTGATTTTGGTAGCTATATAGGGTATCTTGCCTTATGATGTGTGAGCTGCAATCACCAAGTTATGTTTCTTCTTTAAGTCACTTTGTAGTAAAGTGATAGATGCTAAAAAATTTCCAAGGTTGCAAAATCAAATTATTTATTTTCACTTTAGGAATAAGCATTGCAAACTATTTTTGAAAATAAGTTTTCACATCTATTAGAAAATCCATTCAATAAATTCATTTATAAAAAGATTGCAATGTTCAATAGTTTAACCCCTTATGCATATATGCATATTTCAAAAGAAACTATATATTTTCATAAAGTCATATTTAATTCATTATACTCAATTGTCTTGAATTAACTATATTCTTAGAGCATGTGAATTATAATTCATACAAGCTAACTATGTGTGGATCCAAGTAAAACTATATACCAAAGGAAGAAAAAGGTCTATATGGTTTTGTAGGAAGAAGAAAGGAAGAGCTTCATTTCAAGATTATGACTACATTGAATCTAACTCAAATCTTGGTGAAGTTGGAGTTTGAAGCTACATTTTAAATGTGTAAACAAAAGGAGACATTACTCAAGGCATTATTGCGAATGCCTAGCTAGAAATGAACGAAGAAACGATACACAATGAAGCAACACTCAAATAATCAATCAAGTGATCATCATCACTACGTGACAACTGGGAGTGAATGTTCAAGTGATAAAACCAACTGGAAGATTGGAAGGCAAAAGTTAAGGAATTATACACAAATGAACTTCAAAGGATAATTTCTCAAGTAATTACGAGATTACTTGAGTATGGTATTGTCTTCTTTATTTTTACCCAATATTGTGCTTATATAAATTATTTACTTGGGTAATGAATAACTTGCTCATTATTGCATACCATTAGCAATCAATCATTTATGGGTTTCAAATTGTTTTTAGATTGCTAAATGGACTGAAAGTGAAATTGTGCATAATCTTTCTATGTATTTGAGTTTCAAAATGCACATTTAAAAAATGTACTTAGATTCCAATTCTTCTTCTTTATAAAAATGCATACACATTATTTGAAAATTATTAATATCTTGTTTGCATTTAAATCGGTTTCAAAATTGGAAGTTAATATTTATGTATACTGAAATCAGAAATACTTTAAATTCATCCACCAGAGTATTTTCCCATCATTGACATATTGATCATTGATCTTAAATGTGTTATCCAATGCTTGAACTCCTCAACCATTATTTTCTAACAAGTTAGACCTTATGTCTAACAAGTTAACTATCTATATGAGTTTTAAGTGCATTTCCTAGAAAATAATTCAATATGTGAAAGCTTTATGCCTAATGCATAAATCTTTGGTTGACCATATTATTCCAAGCATTATGAATGTTCATTAGTGCATTAAATCTTAATGCATTAACCATTATAGTAGAATAACTTACTAGGATAATATTCTAGTACTCTAGTCATTTGAACTAATGAGTATGTGCTTAATCATCATAATACATTTACACTCATTTTGTTGCTCAAATACATGAACCATTGATATCATATATTTTTGAGTAACTAGTGTATTGTATTTGAATCTTTAAGATGAATATTCCTATTCTTTAAGACACAACTATAAGAGTCAAGATTATCTATTGGTCATTAGCAAAGCCATTGTGCTTATATATATATATCTGTTAAATTAAGTCTTTTTGGCTAATTCATTTTCAATATGACTTTTGCCCTTGGAAAATTCTCAAACATGTTATCTTAGTTATTCTCTAAAAGAAGAAGCTTTCTGGTATATGTATATTTAAACTATTGACTTCCACCATTTTCAACATGAACATTGATTACAAACATATTTCAAAGATGAATTTTGCATATATTCAAAATCTCAATTTTACAATGTATTGTCATGATTTGAAATAACATTTGAATTTTGAAACAATTAGCATATTTCATTATCATTCTTGAAAAACTTGATTTCATTCATGATTTATCCTTTCATAAAAGTTGGTTATCATGGATAGATTCTCTACTCTTTTGATTCTAAATTGTATGAAAATCTTATCAATGACATATTTTTTTATAAAGTGTATTAACAAATTGTCATTGATAATTGAAAATCATCATTCTTCTTATTATTTGTTCATTACCCTTTTATGATTCAATTGCTTGAATTTATTTAATTGGGTAAAATTATATTCTGGTCTTTGTTGATTATTATACTCTTTGCACAAATATCATATGATTCAATTGTATAAGAGCATAAGAGTTATAATGTCTAATACTATATGGACCGAAGAGAAAGTTGGGTACCAAGGAGCATATATTTATACTTTTGTAGGAGTTGATCAAAATGCTCTACTTTCATATACAAAGATTAGAGGCTAACAGAGGAGGTGTGACTAGCAGTGTTGTAGTGTGAGCAGAAGCTAAATCTATGGTATCGCTCAAGTAATCAATCGAGTGACAACCCATCATTAGCAAGTAACTAGCTAGTGGTGCAGTCAGAGGAAGAGAAAGAGAAAGAAGACCTCTTAGTGGGCCTAGCAGAATTCATCTCAATAAAGATCAAGTCAAGAGACCAAGGATACTCATGAGTTGGATTCATACTTCCAACAATATAAGCCTCGTTATCCAGCCATATGTACTACTATCAGAGGCAGTTAGACATCTCTACTACAACCTGGAGCCCATTGAGTTATTCTCTGAGGAAGGAGTTGTGATTGAGGAGATGTTGAAAACAACAATCAGACCAAAAGAGTCGCTAGGGATTCTTGATTTCAATCCTAGCTCTATGTGTGATATTCACAGGATTATCTGATATATTTACACTAGAGCTATGGTGAGCAAGGCCAATTCAATTGCTTCATCAAAGGATTATCACATAATGGCCTATATTATAAGCAAGGAGGAGAGGAGTACTGGAAAGATAATGTCTATTAGAGAACAAGAGGTATATATATACTTCTACAGGATTTACTCCAAGTAATATGAAATTACTTCAAGTAATCTGCAATTACTTCAAGTAGACCTTCAAGTAATCTGCAATTACTTCAAGTAAACCTTCATGTAATCGACAATCACTTCAAGTTGACCTTCAAGTAATTCACAATTACTTCAAGTAAGTCTGAATCTCACTCTAAGTTAACACAAGAGGCGTAGAGGATGAGAGCTGAGACTTTAAGAATAAATGAGAAACAACACTTTGCTAGAGTTGGTCTCCCTGGTCCTTCATTCTTTAGTCCATCTGTCCAAGGCTATCTGAGAGAGGAACTTCAACAATCACAGAACTTGTAACAAACAAGCTGAGTTTATCACTTCTGTGAATAGTAAGATTAGACAACTCTGTGGTTTAATCAACCAGAACTTCAAGGCCTTATTCCAAGCTCATCTTGATATACTAAATGCTCACAGAGACTACACTTCAGAATCTCCCAGTACTGATCACATCATAATATAGTGAGTATCCAACGATGCACCAATAGACTTCAAAGGATTATGGCTCGAGTGATTACGATATTACTCGAGTGAGGTATTGTATTCTTACTTAATTAAAATTCTTTGAGTTGCATCACTCAAGTGATAGTTGAGTGGAATTACTTGAATAACTATGCGAGGGATACAGGGTTGCAAGCTTAAAACCCTGAATAGCATTGTCATTTTTGAAACTTGATTTCTCTCCAAATCTTCAGATTTTCATACTCATTCTCTCTACAAAATTTCCAATGATTTTACAAATCTAAAAGAGTTATTAACTGTATTACTCATAATGATTTTCTTTTAAAGCATGCATTCATTAAGGGGGAGCTTCATATTCACATGTATTTTATATCTTAAAAGCTTATCTCCTTTATTTAAAGAAAATCATTATAACATACTTATTTGCAATCACTCTCAATTAATTAGTTTTGATGATGAGTTACTTATATATTTCCTTTCATGATCTTAATTTTAACATATCATATAGAAAGGATAACTTTAATTTGTGCAGTAAATTTGATAACTTGATAGCATTAATCATTTTTTTGTGGAAGAAAGATTTATACTTGTGGCAGGAGAATTTGTGTTGTACAATAACATTCTTCAATATTCTACAAGAAGAGGAACGATGCTTTAATGCTTAAACAAGGGAAATATATTGGCTACAACATTCAAATCAATGAATACATATGAGCATTAAACATGCGGAACATAAGCTCAACTCAGTAAGAGCATGCTGGAGACCATGAATATACATCAGGGTTACACAGCGAAAGTAGGGAGAAACTGGACTTATGGATCTATCATCAGCTTGCCAAATCTAAATGAGCATTTCTAAACTCTTTCTTTATATTTCGGGAATACTTTTCATATCTTTGATTTCAGTTTGCTTTGATTATGAAAATTTTTCTTGAAAACTTCTCTAAGTTGTTTCAAAATTTTCACCATTTTCATTTGCATCAAATTACCTACAAAACGAGGGAGAGAAAACTGTTTTCTTGACATTTATTTTGATTGAAATAAAGGCATTTCTAAATTCAATTTCATATTTACTTCTCTGAGAGCCTTTCCTATCTTTGCTTCAAACTTTTTGCTGATGTCAAATAGGGGGAGAGAAAGGCAAGAAAAATATATTGCTCTTACTTAGTTTTTATAACTCATACATATTTTTCTTGAAGGATTTGCCATCATAAAAAAAGGGGAGAATGTTAGATTTGAATAGTTTTGATGATGTCAAATATAGATGTCCAATAAGAGCAAAAAGTTTGTATATTATACTTATCTTCTTCATTGACTAACTACTATATTTAATATTATATATCTTGTAGATTAATCATATCCCTGATGGTGGGTTGATGTTCTTTTGCTTATAATGCCTCATAAATGGAGAATGATCATCAAGAAGAAAATCAAGAGGCAAGGGATTGAAGAAAGAAGAAATTGTAAGATCTAATGGGAATGCCAAGATTCAAGATTAGTCAAGCAAAGAAAGAAGAAGTTTGAAGATATTCAAGAAGATATATAGTTGGGTTATGAAGAATGATCACCAATTCAAGAAGATATCTAATTCGGTTATGATGAATTATCATCAAGAGGAAAAACAAGAAGAGAGAGATTGAAGAAGAAAGAACTTGCAAGATCACATGAGAATATCAAGATCCGAGTTATTAGAAGTGATACCGGAGGTTTCTTTGATCATATGGAGGTTGGAATGGGTCAATTCGAAGCCAAGATAACTTATATGGAAGTTATGGAACTTCCCCAAGGTGTTCCTTTGATTTTTGGCTCTTTACTATGTTTTGGAAGGCATTACTTGAGTGGTTACTGAGTAATGGACATGATCACTTTAGTGACCACTCGAGTAATCTGCCTTTTTATTGTACTCTGTTTTCGTGTAGTAGGATAGAGGTTCAGTGTTTGGGTCATATCTCTCTAACCACACATCGGACTGATCCGAAACTAGTGGCATATAAAACTAGACTCCCAACTTGAACTATGGACACTAAGATCACATTAAAAGAAGTTCAGATGAGGGAGATATGGTCTATTGAAGTTGACACATGAATCACCGTCATATTCTAGGACAGCTTCAGTATTTTGGACATAACTTTCAAACTACACATCGTATTGAGATGAAACTGGTACCATATGAAAGTAGACTCTAAGAGCTTTCCATGGATTGGTTATTTGGCATATTTGAAGTTATATCCTAAGAGCTATGCCTTTTGGAAGTTGTTGCTCGAGATTTCAGAAATTGTCTAAGAATAGTAGATACTCTTTGGATCATAACTTTCTGTACATAATGAGTTTGGAGCTGATTCTTGTTACGTTAGAATGTAGACAATGAGAGCTTTCCGATAATATATATTTTGCCATGTTTCAAATTAAAATCAAGAATTCACTTGAAGGGCTTACTCGAGTAATATGCAAAATTATTTGAAACCTCACTCGAGGGACCACTCGAGTAATGCGGTTGGAAATACTCTCGGCCAGATTTTGAAGTACATTACTCAGGGGTTCACTCGAGTAATAACTGAGGGTTACTCAAGTGCCTGTAATACCCCAAATTTTGAGACTTGAGGTTAGAGAATAAGCCTGAGATTAGTGGATTGCTAAGCCCCGGTTTAGCAAGATCCCAAATTGTGATTAAGGGCTAATGACTGCAAAAGTGGATATGGTTAGTGATGAATAAACCCTTTTGGAGATTATGGTGTGATTTGGCACCCGATGTGATTCGTATGTGTTGTGAGCAGCGCCGAAACCCTGTATTTAAGTTCAATTATGGATTAACATCTAAATTGACTTAAAATAGAGGGGAGGGTGCATTGTGGAAGGAAAGGAATGATATGGTGTGTTTGGTGGTGATTCAAGAGGAATTTCCATAATCAGGGGCAAAATGGTAAGTTACCGACCAATTGGTCAGTTACCGAAGATGGAACTCATTAGTAACTTCAAGATCAATGGTTGAGATTGATTTGTGTAGAGATTAAGTGGGTGGAATCCCGTGTGTGTGGGTTCATGTGAACTCATGAGATGGAATAAGGGTGTGACAAGTCTTACAATTTGGACCCTTGGATCTTAGTCAATTTGTCAACTCTTCCCTCTCTCCTCTCCTCCCTTATTTGGACGTCCAAATGGTCAAATGAGGGCAAAAAATCTGACCCTCTTCATCTTCTTCATCTCTCTCCTTAGCTTCCATGAACGCCTAAAGTGAAGGAGGAAAGAGAAAGAATCAAGGTGAGATTTAGCTTGTTTATTGGCCTCTAATGTTCTAATCACCTTCTTTAATGTTGTTCATAGTGATGAGAGCTTCATCTCTATGGTTTTAGATTCTTGATTGGAGGTGTTTGATGGCTTGAGGAAATTTGGAAAGATGAAGAATCAAAGAATTAGTTTGGGAAAGAGGAAGAGGTGAGTATTTGAAGCCTTTTGATCTAAGTTTTGTGATTTGTGGATGAGTTTTGTGAATTGTGAATTTTGCCCTGATTTTGGTAGAATTGTGAAATGCATGAATTTTCATGTGTTTTGTGTTGAAAATGGTGAATTGTGGTTAAATTGATGCCATAGTGTGTTTTGGTGTCATTGGAATTGGTTTGAGAACTTGGAATGAAAAGAATGGCAATGTGGTATTTGTGTTGTGATTTGTGATGACATATTGTGAATGCTGGTAAAACATGTCAATATAATGTGAATTTGGTTGTTTTGGTGTTTCCAATGGATTCCTTGTGAAAATTTGTGTGGGAATGATGTTTGGTATGAAAATGGAATCATTGGAAGCCAAATTGCAAAAACTGGAATTTTGTCTTTTGAAACTCTGTTCTGGACAGTCTGCTTGTGTTGCCGTTTTGAATGGACAAATGATGTTAGAAAATTATGAAACTTTCTAGTCTTGAAGTTCACATCCCAAGCTTCAAAATGGACATATAAATTGTGTCATTTCATTTTGTGAACTGGGATTTATGTTTGCCCAAAGTTTGAGGTCAAAACTGGGTTTGATTCTGGAGCAGTAGTGGATTTTGGGGAATTCTGTATTTTTGTGGTAATTTCCAGTAATGGCTCATATTTTTCCTATGAATAGTACTTAAATAGCTTTCATTTGGCTTTGGAATCACCTCATTTCTATTTTTTTGGAATTAGTTATGAATTTCCTAAGTTGCCTTGGCTGCAGCATAAAAGTTTCTGTGCACGTTTTGGCCGCAGCCAGAAATTCTTGGCTGCAGCCAAAAACCTTCTGTGTGCGTTTTGGCTGCAGCCAGAGGGTTCTTGGCTGCAGCCAACCCCCATTTTCAGTACTTGGTGATTTTGAAAAGTGATTTCCAACCTAGTAGTCCCAATCCTTTCAAGCTTTTGTTGAGCTTATTATTAGACACTTAAGGGACTCAAATGACAACCAACTTTAAGTGATATGAAAGTAAGAGTTTGGAATAGAAAATAACCCTATGTCCTTGCTTTGATTATAGGGTTGATGTTCGCCCTGAACATGGTTTGATATTCATTATGATCGTGAGTAAGCGGTGCTGGAGCTTACGTGGAAAAAACAAGTGTAGGGAACTTACCTCTCTTGCATGCTTTGATATTTGTGTTTGTGTATTGATGCATGTATTGCTTTGCTGGATTATGTGAAACATGTATGAATGATTGTAGCTCTGTTTCTAGTCATGCTATGGCCATGAGTATGTTGTTCAAATATTGAGCACGCATATATGTCATTGTGTGAACATGAGTTATGTATTGCAAGCATGTCATGCATTAAACACATATCATACATATAGGTATCTGTTTCCTACTGAGATTCTCTCAAATCTCACTCTCCCCTACCAACATTTTAGACAGGGTAGGTGGATCGAGGATGGAGCAAGCAGTCAAGGGCGACGGGACTCATTCGGGTTGTAATCTTTTGATAGTTGGTTATCATAATTAGGATGATTTGTATTTGTATTTGGATTTGAGTTGTATATATTGTGGAATGTATATTTGGTTATATGTTGAATGAGAATATTTGATTATGTATTTGGAATGAGCATTTGGGTACTTGTATATGTATTTGAGGAGAACTGTGTAATCCCCATTCGAAGAACTGTAAAGGGTGGATGTGCCCTAAGAATTCTATGTAAAGATATGAACCCGGGAGTTGCCGAGATGATATTATTGTACACTCTGATATTTGTATAAATGTGATATTTCGCGTGATGTGGTTATATTCGAAATTGAATATGAGACCAGGTTACTTAGATTTCGAAATGTATTTGTGAAAACCCTGTCTGATAGATGGGTTCGTAAATGTTATTTAATTGTTATTGGTCTCTATTTCACTTTAATCACATATTTCGGATATAATTACGGAAGGGGGTTACAGTGGCCACTCGAGTAATGCAACAGACAATGTCCCGAAGATTCTGGAAATCACAGCAAAGATCATATAACTCATTCCTCTGGCTTCTAATCATTATAACATTTCATTGTATTAGTCTTTAACGTATGTCTCCAAGAATACAATGAAGATATGATATAACATGAAAAGAAGTCTGAAGTCTCTGTCAATTTTTTGTAAGTGATCACTCAAGTGATCACTTGAGTAATGTAGACTAGAAAGCATGAAAATCATCTGTTGCTTATTGATTTATTATCTTCATGATTAAAACTTCATTGTATTAGTATTCTAAGCATTATTCCAGGAATATAATGAAGAGATCATGCTAAGGGAACAAAAGATACTTTACGGAAGTAGAGCGTCAACATTCGTAACAACTAGTTTTCAAATTCAAGCAACGGACGAACATAGCAACGGACTCAACAGAAAAGTTAAAATACTCAAACGGTCATCAATCCTTATCAACTTTAAATAGAAGATCATCTAAAATAGAAGTGAGACCCAATGCATACATCGTCTAAATGCCAACATCCTGACATCAATACTCATCGCACAAACTCTCTATTTCTCTAGCTTCTATATGATTTACCTTTGAGAGAGCTATTATTTGTATTACTTCAGTGTTCATCTTATTCAATTCTGAGAGATAAGATTGATTGTAATCTTTCATCATTAAAGTTGTATCCTTTCGGTGTGTAAGGGGGAGCAACTCGGTTGTAACCTTATGGTGTGTAAGGGGGAGTAACTCAGTACGAGAATTGTAAAGTCTTCACAAGTGCCCGAATTAAACTTGTGAGATTGTAGTGGTTCTCAAGTACCCAGTTAAACTTGAGGAAGATAGTGGATTGAAAATTTCAGGAGGAGCCTGGGTATGGACGTAGGTCATCGTGGATTGGACCGAACCAGTATAAATCATAGTTTGTATATTCTCTTCTTTAAGCTCTTATACTTCCAGCATATATCATTTAAATATCTAACCATGATTTATGAGTCATTACTTTCATATTTATTGCTTCCTCTAAGATGCGAAAAGATTTTCAATGTTCTTAAGTTTTTATCTTATACCCAACTCACCCTCTCTTGGGTGTCAGCCGGTTCTAACAATTTGGGAGTTAGATTATATCGGCTTTCGGGTTCCTATATTTGGTTGCAAGTGGGTTGACAATAATAATGGCTTAAGAATTGATGACTTAGGCTTGATACAATTGCATTTGAAAAATGAAGGGTATAAAGAAGGGTCTTTTAGTTTTGGCTTCTCAGGCTAAACAAGTGTTCTACGTTTGTGATGCTTCTAAACATATATGGTCTATTGTTTTGTTGACAAATAAATTGATTGACAAGGAGATAGATGATAGAGTTGAGATGATCCATTCAATGGGAGGTCACTTGAACCATTAAATTTGAAGAAGAGGCTTTGTATGTTAGGCATAATCATAATGAAGGCATTTGGGTTCCAAAGATGGGCAAATTATTACTTTATAAGAAGAAAAGAATTCAAGCTAAAAAATGTAACTTACAAAAGGCTCAGACTAGGAAAAGAAAAAGAGACACTTAATTTATGTGTTTTGACTATGTATTGTTGTTTTTATGCTGCTAGGCTGGCTTATTTTTTATGGATTGTCTGTTGTATTGTTGCTTGTTTATGTGTTATTTATGAAAGCATGTGGAAATCGTTAGCAGTGCCATCTAATTTTTTCAAAAAACATGTTGCATATATTTAACAGTTATTAGCTAGAAATTGTAATATATGTTTCCAAAATAACTAACGGTTTCTTGCAATAACCATTATATATGAAACAACGGTGGAATACATAATGGGTGTTATATTTAAACCATTATAAAGTTAAACTCTGCCCTCTATTTAAATGTCTCTCCACTTTTCCATTTCATTCATTAACACACTCGCCTTAGATCAAATGTAAACCCCAAACCCACCAACCTCAGAACCACACTACTTTGGTAATCATTTTTGGTTATCAACCGTCATTTGCAATTGAACACCACACCATCCACAAAAGCCTTCTTTGTGCTTCTTAGTAATAGTAGCACGAGATGTTGTGCAAGCCCTAACACCCATTTTTGTTCATTACAACACTTGTCTTAGGGTTTATTATAACGAACCAACCTCAAAACCCCACTTCTCAGGTTGGATTTTTTTGGCATTCTTCAGTTGTATTTAGTGGACCCACACATTCCAAAGCATTCGCCATGATTTTGTTAGCAATAGCTATGTGAGTTGCTTCAGTTTCCTTTACTTGTGTGTTCGTTCTTCTACCTTAGCCAGGTCGCATTTCTTTATATGGTTTGCTTTAGTCATATGAAGGTACAACTTGCCTTCTCTATTTTGCATTCTTCATTATTATTCACTTCGTGTTTGATAGCTATAGACCACATGTATAACTTACAGGAGGAGAATACGATTCACAACTATTTGTATAGGTCACATGTATAACCTACAGAGGGAAAACACGATTCACAACTCACCTCCCTCTCATAAACATGTTAGCTTAGAGAGCTAAAGGCCACCATCGATCCTAGTTTGCTCTTCCAATGTCCACCACATTTGCTGATGGGAGGAGTTGTGCTTGAACTTGTTGCTTAGCCTGACTACCTTATTGTTATACCATCTATGACAAAAAAAGGTATACCGTCGTCTTATCATATATATATATATATATGCATTAGATAGAGTTTCTACTTTTTCTTTACCT
This sequence comes from Inga leiocalycina, assembly GCA_963242795.1. Taxonomy (NCBI): domain Eukaryota; kingdom Viridiplantae; phylum Streptophyta; class Magnoliopsida; order Fabales; family Fabaceae; genus Inga; species Inga leiocalycina. Next base: position 36,777,167 of record OY725332.1, read on the forward strand.
GTTGGATTTTACTGTATACTAGAACAGAAGCTCACACGTCGAGAATAACCATGCAATTTGGGATAGATCAAGACATTTTCGGCTTTATGGCTAGGCTCAATGGAACTCCCTACTGTAAAGGGGTTCAAGGGGCATGAGCTTCAAGCTAGACTTGATAGAGAAGGAGAGATTAGATCTATAGAATGACATATGCAACCTAACGAGAAGGAGCAAATGGCATACTATAGATCTAACCCTCATTCTCTATCAACTCTTCTCAAGGCTACATACCCCTTGAGCCCTTTATGGTAGGAAGTTTCATTGAGCCTAGCCATAAAGCCAAGAATGTCATGATCCATCCCAAATTCCATGGCTATACTCAATGTCTGAGCTTCTGTAATATACAAATGTGTGTACAATTTCACTCTATAAGCATGCAGGGGGATATCAAAAGGAGAATCCCTATTTGTTAAAAAAACATTTCTTAAAGCTTAACGGTTCTTGCATAAAAACTGTTATATATGTATACACTATATATGATGGTTGTTTCATTAAACATGTTAGCATTTATATTAAATAAATAAAGGTTGTAATATAATGACCGTTAAGTATGCTAAACTTTATATTAAGGTTATTTTGAAATCATCGTTATATATGTTACATAGTTTATAATGGTTGTTGACTTGAGACTGTTATTTATTATGCCAGCATTATGTTATATATAACGGTTGTTTATGTGAACCCGTTTTATTATCATGATAGCATTACACACATTATGGCCTCACCATATTTCAATACATAACAATTGTTATACTAGAACCGCTATAATATATTCAAAAGAAATAATAGTTCAGAATCGTAATGTATCTTCGACGAGCAAATATAGCACCCACATATATGAAAATTTGGAACTATGATATATGGCAGTTAATAACCATCATATATGTCGATTTATGTAGTAGTAGAATATGAAAATTGGTCTGAGAGGTGTATGTAAACAAATGAAATAAAACATGCAAGGGAGTATTTGGAATAATCTAACTTTTGCTCGTGACAAATGTATAAAGAATTAAAGTTACGTGTGACAATATTAGATAAGGGAAAACTAAAAATATTTGTGTATTTTAGAACATCATACATATAACTTAAGAACACATTAATCTATAAGGAGTTTTTAACTCAAATTCCAGAGCGAACTAGTGCTGATAATATGTTGTAAAAAAAAAAACACAAGAGAGAATTAGAGATTAAAGAGGGAGTTATTCTTATTTCATTTCAAGCTTACAACATTTGATAGATGCCAAAAATTTATAGGCCACAAGCCCTTAACTTCCATGTCAAGAGTTACAACAAAATAGTATACCTACATAATTGTATAAAAAGTCTTTGTAGGATATGTACATTATATTAATCATAGAAAACTCCCAATAAGCCATTCGTGCCATAGGTTATATGGCTTTAAGTGTAGAATTCCAAAAGGCATCTCTTGGAAGGTTATGGACATCCACACTTATATTGTAATATTTAGGGTTAAGGTGCAAATTTGGCAACGAACTATTTTCCTATAGGCACCTAACACAATTAACTATTTTGCGATGCAAAAGTAGGCATAATCAATTTTTTTTGGTAGCAGATATAGCAACGCTATTAACTATGGTTAACTTCGGTTACTTTTTACACTATAGGTCCCATCAGTCTTCTCACTCTCTATTATTTTAATATATTTTTAGAAATATGTGCCTTTTTTAAATGAAAAAATATCACTTAGATCCTATGGAAGCAATTTTATTTCAGTGAATCCTCAAAAGATTCTGAAATTTCACTACACCCACTTGGGTTAAAATGAAATTATGTTTTCTAGTGAAAAGAAAATAATACCCTTATTTTATTTCTTTCATAAAAGCATTTACAAGACAAATAAGGGTATTCACGAGACAAATAAATAGATTTAAAGAATCCAGGGAGTAACAAAATTTTTTACAAGACAAATATGGGCATTTACAAGGTAAATATGTGAATAAGCAAAATTTTTAACTCCCTAGATTTTTTAAATCTCTTTATAAGATAAATATGGTCATTCACAAGACAAAATGAAGGAATTTAAAAGACAAATATGATTTGTAAGACAAAAAATGTTTATGTTTACTTTTGGACCCAACATAAGATAATCCTGTTGGGTGCTCATGTTGAATAGTTTACTGCTAAATTTGCACTTTTGCCCTTCTAAAAATATATTAAAATAATAGAGAGTGAGAAATCTGGTAGGACTCACAGTACAAAAAGTAACGGAAGTTAACTTGGGCTAACGATATTACTATATATGTTACAAAAAAATTGATTATGTTTATTTTTGTACCTCAAAATAGTTAATTGTGTTAGGTGCCCATAGAAAAATAGTTCATTGCTAAATTTGCACCTTTACTCTAATATCTATAACACTCATATTTTTTTACAAATAAATTACCCTCATTTAATTTCGGCTAGAGAAAATACAGATCAATTAAATATCTTATTAATAGATCACGTATAAATACCTCTATGAATCCTCTTTGAGGTGAGACTTGTAAGTATTGTATGACTAATGAGTTCTACAACAATACTCAACTATATGTTTATTAATTTTTTTGTAAAAAATAAACTACAATTTATCTTTGCATTTTTTACTCCATATAGTCTTTTGGTTGGGAAAGAATTTTTAGTTGGAGTTTAATCCAATCAAGGTATTAGTACGACAGGTGCATGATGCGTTTAGGGACAAATACAATTTTCATTTATACATTAAAAACTCAAGAACGAGAATCATATTTTTCTCTTTTCATTATTTTAATTATTAAACAATTTGGGTTTATTATAACAAGTCATCAATTTGTCTAATAAACTTTTTCCATCAAACTCTTCGTTTGAACATTCACATCTTTAGTTTTGATTCCATATATGAATATTCACATTCAGCAGTTTCGAGGTTTTTGTTTAACTAGTGTAAACCCCCATGAGTTACACAAGAACGTGAATTTTGATTAAGGTACAATGTAGAATTAATTTTTTATGACTATAATGCATTTATTTGTATATCTATGAAACTAATTTTTCATCTCAGAAATGCATAAACGGTGATTATAATCATGCTTATATATAATATTTTGAGGGAGCATTTTTTTGGATAATTTATTACGCCTTCGTGTGTCAATAGAGTGTCAAAAAATTAATAAATGGAAGGCTATGTGGGGGACAAAATTGGATGAAGCAGACGTAAAATGACTACAAAATGAATAATTAATACAATAATATCCTAACAAAATCAATCAGGTAATTATTTAGGTAATTAATATTATTTGTCATGCAAAGACCCCAATAATTGGGTAAACCGATAATTAAACGTATGTTGTTAATTTGTGGAACCTTTAACCATAACTATCAAGAGAAATCAGTAATGAATATGTGATGGGATTGGGCCAAAGTAAAAACGCACGGTAATTATAGCAATGTTAATAAAAATGTACGGTAATTATAGTAATAACAATTTAAATCAACCAAGATAATAATTGAATTATATATTTGTTCACATAAATTATAATTATTGTCAAGTTTTCAAATTTATTGTCAAGACAATAAATTATTTTTCCTTTTATGTGAACTCTTAATTTTAATGTTAATGGTAGTATGCTGAGATCTATCGATAATAAAATCATGCTATTTTATAAAAAAAACAAAGAAATAACAACCAAGGAACTCAGAATTGATTTTATTTTGGTAAATCATAGTTAATTAAAGGTAACATAAATTTAAATAGTATTTTATAGTATTGAACTTCTTACATTAATCATAACTTTATTATTTGTGAATCCTTAGACCTCAAATTTCATAAGAATTAAAATTATGATGTTATTTTGGTTATACATTATTTGTAAATATGAGAATATTTTTTTGCTTGCATATTTTTTTATTTTTGTATCATCTGTTCGGCAAACCATCATAAAAACGTTAGGCAATTATGGTATTATAATAAAAGCGTATGGTAATTATAGTAATAATAATTGAAATCAACCAAGGCGATAATTGAATTATGTATTTTATTGCATAATTATAATTATTTTCAAGATTTCAAATTACCATTAATTTGATATAGGATCAATAATTTATTTTTCCTTTTGACCTCCAAATTTTAATATTAGTGGTAGTACACTAATGCAAAAAGTTAATTTGGCATCAGGTAAAATTGTATTTTCGCCACAGTATATAGGGTGTAGTAGAATCAGCCGTAGCGAAAAATATATATTATGGCGTCACTTGATTCAGATATGATGACTAGAATAAATATATTACGGAGTCAATTGCTCAAATATGATACCGTAAATAAATATATTACGACTTCGCATTATAACTAAACTGACGTCGTAATAGACTATTATGGCATCTTGCATATGCTCAACCAACTCCATAATAGAGACGTAATTTGGTTGTTTACAGTGTCTATTCCTATATAAATTGATGCCATAATTACTAATTATGATGTTAGTTATCAGTTATGGTCATAACTAATGCCATAATTGTAATATAATTTTTTTTAAAAAAAAGAGCTAAACTTGTATATATTAACTCCTCTTTCGAGAACCTGTTATCATATAGAGCCAATGTACAACAATGCAATGTTGACCAAAAAAATGTATAACAATGTAATTCTTGCAACTAATGTATGACATAAATAAATAGTCAATGTAAACACCTACCTTGGAAGCCGATAATATGATTTGAAAACGTGTCTTTAATTAAAACCGGAGACCAGTGGAAAATTTGAAACTTATAAAAGGTCTCAACTTTAAGACAAGATTTGATCCTATGGTATAGTGGATTTTAAAAACTTTTCATAAACTGTTAAATACGATCTTGTTTCCACTTTTCGAATATATTTGGCTTGTTTATTTCAGTTCCATTCATAAATATCAGAGTACTAAACCAAAATTTCCTAACTACTCTCAGGTCATATTCATTCACCAAAAGGATTACAAGTCTCATTTGCCCAGTTTAGTTCCCGTATCGGGGATTACATACAATTCCATATGTTTACATCATATTCGATATATACATTTTTTCCCCAAAAGTTTGATAACCCACCACAAAAAACTAAATCTTCTAGTCGGGAGCACTAGCCGCCCTTGGTTACCTGCTTCTCCTTCGATCTGCTTGCCCTGGTCGTAGGTTAGTCATTGGAAAGAGTGAGATCCATATGAATCTCAGTAACAATGTTTTCACTCATATGATATATAATAAACAAGCATGTAATCAATTATCACAAAATAGCAAACACAATGGCATTCACAGTAGTAATCACATAATGCGTGACTTTCGTCACATAAATGATAGCTTCCGCTGTATTCACATATACCTCAGCTTTCGTTGTTTTCACAAATACCTCATCTTTCGTTGTATGCACATTACCTCAGCTTGCATTGTATGCACATTACCTCAGCTTTCATTGTATGCACATTACCTCATCTTTCACATTCGTCACAACTCAATGATAAGCACAAACATGCAAATATTATACATGATATAAGAGAAAGAGTCACTACCTTATTCTTTCCATTCCTGCTTAGGCATCGTTTTCACACGCTTAGGGCGGATATCAAGTCCTATAAATCATTATCAAGGATGACGAGTTATTCCCTACTCAATTCTTAACTCCAAACACTTAGGGTTGGTTATCATTTAGGTCCTTTAGGTGGCTATGAGAAGCCTAAACAAAAGCCTAACAAGGTTGGGAAGAACTAGACCAAAAATCACCCTTCAAAAAGGTAAAATGCTGATTTTTGGGGGTTGGCAGCGACCAAAAATCCCCTGGCCGCAGCAAAAAATAGGTCAGAAACATTTAGGCATCGGCCAAGAACCTTCTGGCCGCGGCCAAGAAAAATGTTGTTTCTTGTCTGAACTTTGAAAAATCATAACTAATTTTAGAAAAATCAAATTAAGGTGATCCAAAGTCCTATGGAAATTTATTTAAGTCCTTGATAGAGGAAAATATGAATCACTACCATCTACAACCATAGAAATATAGAATTACACAAAATTCCATACTGCTCCATAATAACTTCTAGTTTCAACCTCAAAATTTGGAAATACCTAACTCCCAGCACACATGAAAATTACAACCATATTATATCAATTTAAAGCTTGGAATGTCACTATCAGACTGGAAAGTTTCAAAATTGTTAGAGATCATTTACTCATTCAAAACTGCCATGCAAATTGACTGCCTGCACAGAGTTTCACTTGACAAAATTTTCCAGTTTTCACACATATGTTTCCAATGGTCCAAGATTTATAACCAACGCTATTTCCACACAATTTTTTGCATGGAATCCAATGGAAACATCAAAATAATCAAATTCACATTCCTTTCACAAGTTCTGTTTTGGGAAGAATTTAACATAAAATCCCAAAATCACCAAATTTCACATTTAAGACTCCAATCAAGTTCATTTATCCAATGAATACCACAAGACATCAGCACAATCATCAAAACACTATTACATGGAAATTAGGGAAAAAATCCAGAAATCTCAATGCTCAACCAAACATCACAACATATATATCAAAAGATGGCTTTTGCTCACCTCATCCTCTTCCACTAGCTTGCTCTATGGTTCTCCAACCACTAGCTTTTCTTGGATTCACAAAACACCTCCTCTTGAAAATCTAAAACCATACAAATAAAGCTTACATCAAGAGGAGAAAGTGTAGAGAAGAGGTTTGGAGCACAAAAAGTCATCTACAAGGTCAAAATGGATCACCTTTATCTTGATTCTTTCTCTTTCCTCCTCCTTCCATGGCAACCAACTTGAGAGCTTGAGAAAGAGAAAAGAAATGTGAAATGGTCTAATCTTCATCCTTCCCATGCTTCTTGAATGAAATAAGAGGGGGAGAGAGAGAGAGAATGAGTTAAAAATGCATTATTTGACTTTTCCATTCTCCACACTTCATTGAAATCATGCCACTTGTCAAAAATCCAATGGCTCTTCTTAAGGCATGTGACCATATAGTTACTTTAACTAATTCTATTAGCCATTTAGTCACATTTCTCATTTCTTTTAGCTATTAGTCAATTTCCTCTTCGGATACAGACTAATTAGCCGGTAAATTTCCTCTTTCCCGTTTTGCCCCTGAATATGGCAATTTCAACTGGATTACCACTTTACACATTATTTCACCCCATTTCTCATACTATGCGCCATTCCCTTTCTTTTAAATTCAATTTAAGCTTTTTCACCATGATTAAGCTTAAATACAGTGTTTGGGCACTTTCTGCTACTAATTCGGGTCATTCGGGTCAATACTTATACTGTATTCTTCAAAAGTATTTGACTAACGTTCATTCCATCCACTTTTGAAGTCATAAGCCCGTATTCACATTTTGGGCCATTACAGTCAAAACAAAAGTATGTATCTAATATTCTCAAATTACAAAAGAGAACCATGTACAACTTATCATTCTACTCTAATTTTGTTAAATGTAGAAAGTATTCAGACCAAATGTCGCATATCTCTCTTATTTGCACTTCAGAATATGACTCCAAACTTCAAAAATGCTGTAAATTCAAACAAGCTACAGGTAAGCAATATTATGAGAAAAACCAAAGTCTAAACTAAAATTATGATATATATATATATATATATATTATTACCTTGTTAAATGAGTTGTTTGCACTTGAATGTACACAAACAAGAACAATAAAATTCAGTAAACTAGTAATATAATTCATCAATCCATTGTTTAAATTTAAAGTATTTACCTTCAAAAGGACCCAATTGACATCACTTTGACCATTCTTTCCCACCAACATAGAATTCATCTTCAAAGATCTATTATTAAAAAATTGTAAGAAAATGATATATTCAGATATTATAGAATAGAGTTTGATAGAAAACTTACATTTCAAACACCCACTTCGTATCTTCACTCACTGCCTATTGTAAAGAACATAACCAATATATAGTATTTTCATGTGGCCAAATAACAATGAGCTTCCAATGATTACTACAATACGAATTCATATTAATATCATGTTGTTAAGAAAGTTTTTACTTAAGTGATAGATGAATTAGAAATAAATATCTTTCTATAAATAGTGCAAACTAACACTTTTTATTCCCTTCTTTAATTGTTCTTCCAATATATGACGTTTTCTTACTTACATTATTGTTTCCAGATAATGGAATAGAATATGGGCACAATAATCCATAATTATTAATCTTACCTAATTTTTTGTAGAGATTTTATGAAAATGGGAAATAAGTTAGTGAAGAGATAAAAAAACTTAAATGTTAAATTCAAAAATAAAAGTGAATACTTAAAAAAAAGTTGAATAATTGATATGTTCAACAAATCAAAAGAAATGTGGTCAAGAACATCTCGCTTGAAGATCTTTAATTCAAAAGGGTGCCTTACAATCTCCTTACTCACATTCAATCCAATGAAGTCGTCTATATCAACAATAAATGAAGCCAACTGTCTCAAGCCATTTTGCTTTGGTTTGGTACTGGGTCTAATTAGGGAATGATAAAAAATCACAAGGTTATTCATACCTCAGCTGTAACTTGATGAACTAGCCTTCTTAGCTAAAGAATGAAATTTTATTTAGCTTCTCCTACCATTTTTACTTCCTCAATAGGGAATGGCACTAAGGCTTTAGCATCCACAACCTTTTCAATAACTATCTTCTGGTGGTGGATCATTGTTGCATTGTTATATACCTTTCCATATGCAACTAAATGTCTTTCAAGATCCTCAAAATAAAGTATACATGACACTCCTTTCTCTACACAACTACCTTTTATGCTTAGTGGCATGGGAGATTGCTGTGCATTTTAAGATTGTATATGTATCGAAGCAAAAGATTTCATCATTGATTGCATTTCCATAATTTTCTTTTGAAATTCTTGCTCTAAAGCTAACACTCGCACATCAGCTTTCTGTTCTGCTTCCTCTATCAAGATTTGCACTTGCTTTAGTGGTACACCTTCTGAGCCATGGGTAGAAGAAGGTGGTCTAAAGTATTCCCTAATACCTACTCCTCTTGGCATCCTCCTAACACGGCCAGGGTGTTCTTCCTTCCCTAATACTGTGGCCAATATATCATTCTTACTAGAAGGAACAAAGGTTCCTTGAGTAGTTGCTTCTTCTAGAGAATCCTACAACAAGCAAGCAACAAATGTAATTAAGAAATTTTTCCCTGACCACATAACAAATAGGTTGGTTATAAAATACTTACAATATTTTTTGATACTTCTCTAGCACCCTTAGTAAGGAACTCTCCTTTTTTATTCATTCGTGCTCTCTTTTCCATGTTTGATTGCGCTTAATAGGGGATGGTTGAGAAACATCTCCATCATCTATTACCCATACAGCTTGTCTATTATTTGTCCATTTCTCTTCCATCATTTTCTTTTGAAGGAATGCATACCCTCCATGAGACAAGGTATAGGGGTAAAGATTTTTTTTTCTGTGTCACTTGGCCCTTTTTTCTTTTTTCCTATTAAAAAGAATGGAAAGTATTTGTCAAAACTAAAACTTCAAAAAATACCAACTCAAATCACATTCTTCTTTTATATATTACATACCAAAAAATTAGGATGATATCTGCTTTCATAAAATTTTAACCATGTCTCCTCATTAATATATGGGTACTTCTCCTGAGGATTTTCAAAGTTAGTGTCACTATTGACATCACAGTCACCTCAAACATACATCTCATTGAATATATATATTTTTTGTAAGTTTTGACTTAAAGTCCCTCATCGCCCTCTTGCATATGAGAGCCACTTTTCCCTTAAAAATGGTATATCAGGTATGTTATAAGTAATCTATAAAGTAACACATAAACAATTAAGTTAGTAATAACATATCTCAATAATATAGGTAAATAAAAAGTAAATATGATATGTACTGAGAGGTACTTTTATAGTATCCCAAACTTCATCTCTATCCTTTTCATTCACTTTATCCCATTCTTCTTCCAAAATGCTAATTTTTTGGCATGCAACAAGTTCAACATAAATTCTAAATGTGTTTCCTTCTTTCCAATCAGTTGACTCCCCTCTCTTATCTAATTTAATATGAATCTTCTTGCCTACACCTATTTGAGCTAACCTGGTAAGTCGTGTGACATCTTTTCTACCCCTTTTTGACTTTTTTCTTTGGCTATTAGTGCTAAATAGATTTTCCATGTATTCCTTTTAAAATAACAACATAAATAAGATTAGTAAGAAAAATACAATCATTTTAAATTATAATGAAAATGAAGCATATTGAAAGAACATACAAAAGAATATTAGTTCTCCCATAAATCTTCATCGTGATTAGTCCTTACGCATACAAATCATCTTCTTCATCATGATTACTAGTTACCCCATATATGTCATCTTCTTTATCTTTTGCATCCAATTGAGGAAAGATGATGTGAAATGAGGAGGCTCACCAATATCAAAACTTGATTCATCATTCTCATAATGAGAAATTAGACTTTTTCCTTGTAGAACCTATAACACCCCAAATTTTATATTTACCAAATATATTGTAATTTCATGCAAAGGAATTCTGACAAGGAATGATAAGAGTGAGTTACTTGAAATCTCATGTGACAAAGTAAAGGAGATCTGTGTGAAAGCTTGACTTGCCTCAGGGGCATTAGTGAGTCCGTGTGGTAAATATGACATTTATGTTAGGAAACCCTATACATTATATAATTTAGGGACACAGATTCACAACAACTAAATTTTAATCTATCATAAAGGTCCTTTATGTCTGGAAAATCAGGGTTGAAATAAACTTGTGTGGCATTAAAGGTGCTACATATGTTTCTATAACCTTAAACAAAAAGGCATGTAACTAAAATCCAAAAAAATGAATTTATAGGGAAAATAAAGATACATGTAGTACTTTTGTTTTTTGTAATCCTAGCAAACCATAAGACAGATAAGGTGGGCACATCCAGATCTTTTGTTCTGTCCTTAAAGGCTTTGACTGTAACCTTTCTAAATAGAGATACATTGACATATACTTCACTACACATGTTATCATATGATTATGATGATGATGAACTAACTTGAAAGTAAATGTTAATATCGTGAATTCACTATTACAGAATTAAGATATAACCACCCCAAAGGATGTCCCAAATTTAAAATTGGGTGGTTAAAAAGGCAGGCGGTGGCAATTTTATAATTATATGTATCTAGGGAAATGTTTAGGCGTCCCAAATTCAAATTTGGGACGCCTAAAGTTCTTCTAGGCGTGAAATATAAATTTTGCAAATTTTTTTAGCGCTAGGAGCTGGGTTTAGACATCCCAAAATTATTTTGGGATGTCTAAACCCAGACTTTAGGTGTCCCAAATGCCATTTGGGATGCCTAAAGGCGTCCCTGCGTATGTCAGACAAGTGCCTGACGTGCGTCTTTTCCATTCTTCACTCCCCTTCCCTCCTTTTTTGACCAAACTACTTTACTCTTCCTCCCTCCTTGCTTGTCCGTCGACTACACTCCTTCTTCAACTATACTTCTTCAACTCCTCCCTTCTGCAACTTCTTCCACCTGAAATCCATTGAAGGACGCACGCACCAGGCCACCCCTTCCTCCATTGTAGGTTTTTGCTCTCCTCCACCTCCTTCCTTCCATTGTCGTCCACACCTCTATACACCGTGGTTCTTTGCTTTCTCCACCCTCCAGTGCACCTCCCCACCGTGCATACACTTCTGATCTCCAACGTCTTCTCACTACCTCTCTCCAGTATACATAGCCATCGGCGCCCCCTTCATCAGGTTAATTTATTTTCTTCTTCTTTTTTTTTTGTAACAGAATGGTTTATTTTCTTTTTGAAATATAAATTTACTTGAATAAATTAAAGTAAAAATTGCAATGTGAAAAGCCTAGGCAATAGGAAATATCACGTTAATTGTGCTTATATATTACTTATATTGAGATGGTTGAGATTGATGTCCTTATATATTGCTTAAATTGTACTGGGGAACTCTATCACTGCAATACTTTTTACTTTTTTTTAATGATGCTTCTACTAATTTAAATTTTCAAGTCTTTCTCATTCACAAAATTTAACATGGTATTTTTCTTAGTGTACTGCAAACGGAACATTTTTAGATGAATTAATAGTGTGGCTTTTTATAAACTTTATAATAGTGTGATATATTAATTATTATTGTCTCATGACTTAACATGACCTAAATAGAATGAGTAAGGGTTATTTTAATTTTAATCAAATCACCCTTTTTTTGAGGATTTTATAACAAAACTGCAACTACATATATGTATATGTTCTATCTTCATGTCTTTGTTTGTCATCTTTGGGAAAATAATTATTCTATTTTATATAGAAAAATATTATATGGACTCATGTTTTGCATAGAACTTAAAATAAGCTAGTATTCATGGTTTTAATTATTTTTTTCATACACAGCCATTCCATATAATTTAAAGGCAATGTATATATATTATTGATGGAATTAACAATAATTAAACAGATTGGTAAGATTATTAATGTAGTTTCCTTAATATAATAATATAGTAAGTAGTATGATTATTATTTGTGTAGTGAAGAGATGGGGTTGCTTGAAATTTTGGGATGTCTTACTTTTAAGGGGAAATGCTATCGAAATTTTTTGTTGAAAAAAGTGAAAAAAGGCAATCCCATCATATGTTGTTGACAATTGTACTAAACGTGTGAATGTTATTGGGAATGGCTTAGGTGGTAACAAAATGGATCATAATTGGATGAATGCTTTGAGAACTAGTGAAGAATATGAGAAAGGGGTGGAATAATTTATTGAATTCGCTAAAAAGAATGCTCCTGCAAAAAATGGGAAGTATTTTTGTCCTTGTGTTAATTGTTTGAATAAGAGTCGACGAGATGTTGATGTCATAAAGGATCACCTACTTTGTGATGGAATAAATCTGCGATACACAAGGTGGATATGGCATGGTGAGGAAGTAACGGATTGTCCATCGCACAAGAAGGAAGATGTGGATGTCATAGATGAAGATAGAATGGAGAAAATGATTCACGATGTTGAGGTAGAATCCTTTGAGTAGTCGCAGGAGTATGACAGCCTACGGAGTGATACAGAGACACTATTGTACCGTGGGAGTAAGTACACACGGCTGACGAGAACATTAATTTGGTTAACTTAAAGGCAACTTATGGGTAGACCGATAGTAGTTTCACATTGCTTCTTGAACTATTGTGTGATATGTTTCCAAAGGATAATGTACTTCCAAATCATATGTATGAGGCCAAGAAAATCCTGTCTATGATGGGTATGGAGTATAAAAAGATAGATGCTTGCCCTAATGACTACGTACTGTACAGAAATGAGTATGGAGGTCTTAGTGAGTGTCTTAAGTGTAAAACTGCATGATACAAAGTGAAAAAAGATGGTGGTTATGGTGATGTGACAAGTAAAAGGCAACCTTTAAAGGTTATGTGGTATCTTCCAATAATACCATATTTTAAACATTTGTTTGTGACTGCAACAAAAGCGAAGCAGTTGAGATGGCACTCTGATGAGAGAATATCTTATGGGAAATATCTTCGGCACCCAGCTGACTCTCCACAATGGCAAAAAATAGATGAAATGTTCCCTCAATTTGGCAGCGAGCCGAGAAACCTTCAGCTTGGGCTTTGTACAGACAGCATCAATCCGTATGGAACTCTTACTAGCACACATAGTACGTGGCCGGTTCTCCTTGTAATATACAACTTGCCTCCCTGGCTATGTATGAAACGTAAGTATATGATACTATCTATGATTATTTCTGGACTAAAACAGTCAGGGAATGATATTGATGTCTATTTGGCGCCTTTGATTGAGGACTTGAAGAAGTTGTGGGAGGAAGGCGTAGATGTGTTTGATGCTTATAAGAAGGAGTCTTTCAAGCTATGTGTAATGATTTTCACAATGATAAACGACTTCCCTGCGTACTAAAACTTATCAGGGTATAGCGTGAAGGGTCGTAAATCATGCCTAATATGTGTAGCAGACACACACTTTCATCAATTAAAGCATAGAAGAAAAACTGTCTACCTTGGCCACAGGAGGTTTCTTCATCGGTTTTACCCGTATCGTAGGCTAAGAAAGCGTTTTAATGGCTTACCGGAGCATGGAATGGCTCCAAAGTCATTAGCCAGAGAGGAAGTTTACAGTCGAGTGGAACGTATCAATGTCACTTTTGGTAAGAATCAGAGGATTGCGGGTGAGAAGAACATATGGAAGAAGAGATCCATTTTCTTTGATCTTCCATATTGGCGTTCGCTTGACGTGAGACATAGTATTGATGTGATGTATGTGGAGAAGAATGTTTGTGATAGCCTTATCAGTACGCTTTTACACATGCCAGGGAAGACTAAGGATGGGATTAGTGCGATATTAGACCTTGTTGATATGGGAATAAGAGACCGGTTACATCCACAAGTAAGAGATGATAGTAGGAGGGCATACATGGAGCAAGCCGCGCATACACTATCAAAAGCAGAGAAAAGAAGTTTGTGTGGGTGTTTGCATGAAATTAAGGTGTCGCAAGGGTATTCCTCGAATGTGAGAAGATGTGTCTCAATGGATGATTTGAAGTTAGTGGGAATGAGGTCCCATGATTATCATGTGTTGATGTAACAACTATTACCGGTAGCTATTAGAGGCATAATGAAAGATGAAGTTCGAACCACTATAACAAGATTGTGCGTTTTCTTCAATGGTATCTGTAACAAAGTCATTGACACTGAAAAGTTGGATGAACTGGAAAATGAGGGTTACATTATTTTGTCACAACTAGAGATGCATTTTCCTCCTTCATTTTTGATATAATGGTGCATTTGGTAGTTCATTTGGTAAGGGAGGTAAGGCTCTGCAGTCCAGTTTACCTGAGGTGGATGTACCCTTTCTAGCGATACATGAAGATCTTCAATGGGTATTCTAAAAATCATTATCGACCAGAAGCCTCAATAGTAGAAAGATATGTAGTTGAGGAGGCTATGGAGTTTTACAAAGATTATATGTCAGGGAAGAAGGAACAATCTCAGCATGAAGAGGGGAGAAGCAAGGGAACACGAGGACTGAAAGTGAAGAATGGTCCTCGTGAAGAGGTGTTGTAAGCCTACTTGTATATCCTGAATAATATGGAAGAAGTTCAACCTTACATAGATGAACACAGAAAGACTTTGAAGAACAAGAATCCAAGGAAGAATGACATGCAGATTGCTATTGAGCAAAATAAGACATTCATGCAGTGGTTCGAGAAAAAGGTTTTGTATGAGACCGGTGTGTCTGAGACAATTGAGTGGCTAGCTTGAAGGCCTTCATTTTAGGTCATTACTTAGACCGGTTATGATATAAATGGCTATTCTTTCTATATGAAAGACCAAGATGAAAGAAGTACCATGCAAAATAGTGGGGTCATGGTAGAAGCTGAAGCTATGCACTTTTCCAGATCGAGAGACAAAAACCCCATATTGGCTTCTATGGCCTATTATGGAGTCATAGAAGAAATATGGGAGATGATATACAATAAGTTCAAAGTTGCTTTATTCAAATGTAAGTGGATTAGCAATAATGCTTTAGTAATAGATAAACAATTTGGATTTGTCTCAATCGATCTTCAAAGAGTTGGCTATAGAGATGAGCCCTTCATTTTAGCAAGCCAGGCAAAACAAATGTTTTATGTCACCGATCCTGCGAGTAAAAACATGTCCATTGTCCTTAAAATTTAAAAACAGAAGTATGGTGATCTGACCTTTAACCTTGATGACACACCACCTTTCACAACAACTCCACCTCGAACAAATGAAGTAGAATTGGTAGATGATGATGAATACGCTGTAAGAAATGATCATGGTGAAGGACTATGGGAAATAATATAGAGTAAGACCTTAATTTATAAACGAGAACTGTGTTTTTTTTCTGTTTTACTTCTCGCTTAGTTTATTTCATTTGTATTGCAATTTATTTATGTTTTTGATGATGCTTTTTGTGTTAACAGGAATATGGACAACTCTAGTGATGACGAAAGGCATAGAGATGACGAAAGCCCTAGCAATGACGAAAGGCCTAGAGATGAACCCGTTGCAAGAAGGAGGGTTAGAGGCTGTACGAAGATGGGAGCATTGGTTGCACGTCATGAACATCAACAACAGAGGCTGCATATAGACTTCGATGACAATCTGAATCTAGTTGGTCCTGATAAAGACCACTTCATTAGCTACATAGGGTGTTTTGGTCGAAGCAAAGTATGTATTACCTACGATAATTGGAGATTGGTTCCCCCAAAAATGAAAGACATGATTTGGCAGCAACTTTTGGTATATAAGTTTTGATGCATCTGTGGTAATTGTAGCTTTATTCTTATTGTTTCAAATATAATAAACTTATATTTTACCTTGCAGCAAACATACGATGTCCCAGACACCAGGGAGATGTATAGGCACTGGATAGATAAGGATCGTGTACGATGGAAAGGTTTCAAGAACAAGCTAACAGCACGATACATTTTAGGGGCCCTTAGGGGTCAGGATACATGTACACATTATTCGTATTTGTCTCTAGAGGACTAGAGGTTGTTTGCGGCATCACAAGCAGATCCTGAGTGTTTGGTAATATTTCTGTCATCATGATATAGAGGTTTTAATTTTCATATACTTGATATCATTGATTTATTTTTTGTTGTTTTTCATTCATAGAAATTAAGTGCAGTAAATGCATAGAGACAATCAGAAAATAAATATCAACATTACATGTCTCGTGGTGGATATCGGAAGCTTGAGCGGCAAATGATGCAAGAAGAGTTAGAGAAAATGAAGGAAGCAGTGGAATCTGATCCTAACGTTGTTATCCAGCCACCGGCACCTCCTCCACGTCACAAAAAATGGAAAGTAGGGAGGATTAATGCTGGGAAGTACATAAATCCTGCTGTTGCTGAGGTTACTGCGAGGATTGTAAGTAGTTATACCATAAGTACCTAATTTTTTGCATATCGCGAGTGGTTTCGATACATTTACGATAAACTGTATGCTATAGGATGAACTGGAAGATCAAAGTAGCCAAGGTCATTCAATCCAAGTAGACGGATGGACATCTTGTTAATGGCTATTGGGAAGGCAGATGACCGTGGTCGTGTTTAAGGAGAGATATGGGGAGTTAGTGCCGTGAGGTATTTTGGATGAGACTCACGTTATTCATCACAAGCTAGACCTAGTAAGGACCTTGTGGCCAAGATTCGAGAGGACCTCGAACGAGAGCTTGAGGCCAACCTTCGCGACAAGCTCCGACAAGAGTTGTTGCCAGAGCTTCAACTTGAAATGGCAAAGATGTTTGAAGCACAAAGGGCAAGGGCCGAGCATAGAACTCAGGAATCCCCGGCCTTCAATAACACCAAAGGAAGTTACAACCCGGCCTTAAAAAATGAATAGTTCTAATTTCTGTTCATTTTGATTTTCATGATAGTGCTTGTCAAACATATAGAGTCCTAGGCGGGTTACGCGAGGGTACAGTTGTTAAAAAGCCAAAGTGGTTGTATCCTATAGTAAGTAGTTTCAATCCTAATTGTTTCATTGACGGTCGTTTTAGACATATCTTTATTGATTTTAACAATCAATTGCATGCCTTTGATTTAAAGTGCCCTCGGCAACCTGGCAACACTGAATGTGAATATTTTGTTATACTTTATATGTATAACATCACTCAAAGTGGAATTACTAGCAATTTTGAAAAGGTAATCGCTTCTTCATTCTCAAATGATAATATTTTTGGTGTTCTAATCGAAATGCTAATTAATTCATTTGCTTGAGATTCATTTCATTAAAGCTTACTTTCTAATTTTCAGATTTTTGATAATGAAGATGCCTACCTACGTGAAGACCTTGATTTGATCAGAGATCTTTTAGCTGGACATCTTCTTCAACATATAGAGTAGTAAACTTGTATTTATATCAGTTTGTAGTTGTGTGATGACAACGTTTTGACACTTTCTGGTTGTTCTTGTTGATATATATAGTAGTAGGTTGTATGAGTTGTTATTGTGTGTATATATAATAAAGATTGTAGTGCTGGATGTCCTTACCATTTTGTAATGGACATTGCGGTTTATGAATCCATCTTCTATTCTGTTTCTGCAGTTTAAATTCGCTGGGTAATACAGAATGTAAATGATGGTATAAAAAAAACCTAACCTTTTAATGTCCCAAATTAAGAATTGGGACATCTAAAGTCAACCACGGGGGACTTTAGACGTCCCAAATTGAGATTTGGGATGTCTGAAGTCCCCTTCTAGAGGACTTTAGACGTCCCAAATGTCATTTGGGACGTCTCATGTCAGGGACTTTAGACGTCCCATTTTTTTGGGACGTCTTTTCTTACAACATACTACGCCCCCAACATATACGTCCCCCCGTTTTTGGACGTTTTAAATTTGGGACGTTAAAACCCCTTTTTGTAGTAGTGATTGATTAATGTTAAATCTATAG
Source organism: Inga leiocalycina (assembly GCA_963242795.1). NCBI lineage: Eukaryota > Viridiplantae > Streptophyta > Magnoliopsida > Fabales > Fabaceae > Inga > Inga leiocalycina. The sequence goes on from OY725332.1 coordinate 36,795,660, forward strand.
AGTATGTTTCTTATGACTTGCAATTGTAAAATCCAATTTCTTTATCATGCCAAAGTATCTCCTCATATCAACTAAGTTCCTAAATGCTTGCAGGTAGCCCTTTACATCTAGATGAATTAGTCATCCAGGTTAAAATAAAATGTTTTGAATAAAAAAACTTGGTAGAAATATACACTAACCAATTATCTCTTCATGTGTGGCTTCATCACTGGCAATGTCATTAACTAGGACAAAGTTAAATGCATGAAGAGGGATTTGGAAGTGATATTTCTAAAAAAATGTGTTAGCATGAAATGTAATCTTCCAATGGTGTGAGCATATTTTGTAGCTAGCATTGTTGGCAAACACTTCAAAGTTCTCAAATTGATACACCTCACCCTCTTTTAAATCCTCAATGTACCTACGGATCTATCCCGTCTGGACAATTGAACCCTCAATTCGATTATCCTGTTTGCAAATAGTTAGATGAAATATAAGCAACACATAATTTTCACTTAGTGAATTGGTGAATGTGACGACTACATTAGATACTTACTTGTTTGTTGACTAATATCAAACTAACTTTCCAGACCTCAAATGGTGTGGCCTTATTTTCCATTGTCCACTTCCTAAGTACCCTAACAATAATGCTCAAAGTTTCCTTTCTATCATCAATGTCCTTGAGTAAAGCATGAGCAATGTTTTCCATTGCTTGAGTTAATGTATATGAGGATGGGAGGTTTTTGATAAGATATATAATTGTAAGTGTGCCGTATATAAGGAATTTCTAAATGCTTTTATAATGATTTGTCCAACATCATAATTTTAATTCTCAATTAATGTGATCCGTCCCATTTTTTTTAAGCGATTTAATACCCCTATTCAACCTTCTTCCTTCCAAATGATTATTATTCCTTAATAAAAAATTAGGTGATATTAGCCGTAATATCCTTTCCTCAATTAATGTTATGACCTCTTCCTTCTAAATTATTCCTTTTAGAAAAATTATTATTTTCCGTAGTAAGAAATTATTATTTGTTTGAAGTTTGAAAGGATACATCTAATTATTATCTGCTAATCAGCATAAATGTGTTTCAATATAATTAGGTTATTTGAAATTTGAAAGGATATGTCCAATTATTATTTGCCAATCATCATAAATGTGTTTTGATTTTATTTGGATTGGAATATTAAAGTTATTATTTCCTACAATCATGGAAGATTATAGTCATTATTTGAAATTTTAAAGGCTATGTCCAATTATTATTTGCCAATCATCATAGATGTGTTTTAGCATAATTGTGATTGTGATTATTCAACCAGGGTTAAGCATAATCGGGTTATGGAGTGGGTAACATAATTGGGTTATGGGGCGGGTCGTACTAGATTTAGAGAGTAAAGTTGATTTCGGTCCCCCCCAACACAAAAAGAAAATCTCAATCATTCTTTGGTTATTTAAAATTAAGAGTGAAATATATTAATCACCCATATATATTTAACCTAAATTACAAAAACCTCCCATATATGATTCTTTATGGTATCGTATGTCTGTTTTCACCATATATGATTCTTTGTTTCATGAGTTGAAGATATTATTTTTTTAGTTTTAACATATCCATTTGATATACTTCCTCCGATCCTTAATATAAAGGACTTAACTGAGGAGTTGATATTGATACTAAATATAAGACATATTTCTCATACTTACCAATAATTTTTTAGTTTACTCTTATTGTTATTCCCTCAATGATAATTAACTAACAGATGGATGAAGGAAATTAAGAAAGATAATTATGGTGTTTTAAAAAACTATCATATTAACTAAATTCCTTAATTTAATAAAATTAGATAAATGTCTTATACTAAGGACTAGAGGGAGTATTATTTGTATGTGTTGGTCTGATTCTTTGTTGATGGAGATATGTGCATATGTGCTAGAAACTACCTAGTTTACTGATGAATATGTGCATGTAAGTTTCATAACGTTACTATGTATAGCTGTATTTTTTAATAATTAAAAAAATTATGTTGTAAGACCCCATCTTACATACCACTTATAATTGATATTAATTAGAGTAGCAATGTGCAGTTTAGCGGGTACACAAGAATGTATAAAATATTGATATATTGATTCAAGGTACTTGTTTACATACAAGAGTCTCCCCATAGGGTTTGATAATATATACAATTTTGGTCCAAAACTATTCAAAATAAACTAATAATAATCAACAGCTCAGTCTTCTTGACCTGGACACCTCAGTTGCTGGTATTAATCGTTTTTCCCTGGAGTCGCTTGCTTCTATTGGAACAATTTAATTATGAAAAAGGGTGATATTCAAATGAATATCAGTAGTAACAAATAATTGATCAAAGAAAATGCAATAATAAATATGTCAAGTATCACATACAACAACATTATAATAACACATAATTCAGTTCAGTCAGAAACGTTCAAAACAACCACTGCCCTACTTGTTCTATACCTTAGTTGGGCTCGAAACCACCGACTGGACATATCAGTGTACCCATAGGCACTATTTTATCTGTGTACCTATAGACAATGTGTTTCGGTGTACCCGTAAGCACTGTGTATCATACATATTATAGAAGATGGCATACACACATCATATAAACATTCACATAGTGTAAGAAAGATAGAGTTACTACATCAAGTCCCTTTTTGTTCAAAAATAAGTCCTAAATTTGATCCAGCTCAGGTTCAACAGTCTGGTCCTAAAAATCCAAGTTTTAAAGAATTTGGTTAATACCCATTCATGTATCACTTTAGACTCTTCCAAATTACTTTTGTTGGTTATATTAGTCGAAAGCTGCAAAATTACCAAAATGCCCCAAGGGACATGGTACAAGTTCCTTTTTACTTGGTCCGACTGTACTTTCCAAAAATTTTGACCAAGACTATTCCTACATAGTTTTACATGTATAATCCATTGTTTCCCTCAGTTTTCTCAAAATCACTGCCAAATGATAGTTTTTCCTTTGACAGCCCCTACTTAGGGTTTTAGAGGTATTTTCATAATTTCACATTCTAGGGCTTTTCTCACCATGTGATCAACATCAACCTTACACAATTTTCCCTCCTGAACACAATGGGACCATCAAATTAATGCAATTCCAGCTCTAACCCCTTTTTCTAGAGCTGACTAATACTTAGTCTTAAAAAGGGGAAAATTTGATTTGGTGTTTTAGCCCTTAAAACTTGCTCTTTTTCACTCCTAACCACTTGTTAAACCTTTTAAACACTTATTAGACATGATTTGAGGAAATTTGGGAAGCGCAGCCCTTTAGGGTGTCAACATCCCAACTTTACAAAATCAACAATCCAATCCACAAATCATTACAAGAACCACAACAACAACAACAATACACCAAAGGAATTGAAGTTCTTGAAGTTACCTTTGGTTTCTCATACTTTCTGTCTCTAGACGTCTCCCTCTCTCTCTTCAACCTTGAAGATTTACTACACGTGGTTTTTCATGGAGATCAAGAGTTTAGAGGAGCTATTACACAAGTTAGGAGTCTTAATCACTTGAAATCACAAAGCTTACCTTTGATTTTTGCCTCTTGAGCTCCTCTTTTGCTTTAGTTTCCAAAGCTTCTCTACCAATCCCTCTCTATTCTTATTATTGGCGTGAAGATGGGAAGAGGAAGATGAAGACAAGGCTTAATAAAATATCTCTTTATCTTTCTTTTTAATAAATAACTAATTATGGGTTTATGACATAAGTTGTACTTGGGCTTTTCTCTTCATAATCATTTCATAAGCCTTCCATTACATTTGAACTAATCTTCTTCCCCTTTTGCTAGCCCAAAAAGACGCCACCTTAAGGCCTCCACAAACCAAATGGGCTTCATTTCATTAGCCTAACCAACTTGTACATATATTATATTTTAATCTTAATTGAACATGTGCCCAAACGTTAATCAATTATTATTTAATCCCTTCGCTTTACATAGATGACGCTTGGCTTGTTTATGATTCAAACAATTATTTCCCCTCCTATTTTCTTTTAATAGGCGAAATTCATAAGGAATAAGGGAAATAATAATTGCTCCAACTTTTTCTACAATCTCTTTAATTCATTTATGTACAAGTCCAACCTTGACTTTTCAAACCTTGATTTATTTGACCAAGAATATTCTAATTGTACATACATTCTTTATTTTCCTTAATTAACTAAAATTACTTCAATTAATTGGGAAAATAATTAATCTTGTGCTTTATTGGCAAATTACAATTTTGCCACTATATTTCTTGGATTTAATTTGGAGCTTATTCCTTTTCTTCTTTTATTTGGCCGAAATTCTCTTAATTATTAGGCCAAATATTATGCTATTTTATTCCTCCATTTTGGGCTTTTGTAATGGGCTATTTGAAAAACCAAAAAAAATAATTTCATGACTTGTTCTAGCCCAATTCTCATGAAAATTGAAATTTTCTAGCTTTGTAAATTCCAAGCTCATGAATATTCACCTTTCCATTTCATTAAATGCCACCAATAATTATAAGGCATATTGGTGAATAAAATTTGGGGTGCTACAGTTCTCCCCCTCTTAAATAAATTTTATCCTTAAAATTTGTTACACATACATAGCCATAAATTCCAGGTAATGCTTCCACATATGTTCCATTGACATGTCCACACTGACCAAAATAAGTTTAGACAGACTCAGATCTCTGAAATCCTTGATTAGTTTTTGCTCACGAATCATCATGGCTGTCACTTGTACGGTTCACATATCAATGTGTTAGTAACGACATTAGCCTTTCCTGGGTGATATTTTATCTCTAGATTATAATATTTAAGAAGCTCCATCCATCTATGATTTTTCACATTCATCACTTTTTTTAATCATATAAATATTTTAAGTTCTTGTGGCCACAGTACAGTTCTAGAGTCACACCATAGAGATAGCGTCTCCAAATTTTTGGTGCCAGTAAAATTACAGCTAACTCAAGATCATGTGTAGGATAATAATTAAATTTTGGTGAGACTTTCATTCTATAGTTGCATAATCCAATATATGGCCATACTGCATTAAAACACTTCCTAATCCATGCCTACTAACATCAGTAAGGACAATGAAGGTTCACAGTGGATCTGGGATTATTAATATCATTGCTGACATTGGTTTACGTTTCAGCTCAGTAAATTTCCTTTCACAATTATGGTCCCATAGATAATGTTGAGTTTTCGGTTTATCTTTGTCAAAGGAGAAGCTATTCTGGAGGAATTCGATATGAATCTTCAGTAATATTTGGTAAGACCCAAAAAACTACGTATTTTAGAAATAGTCTCTGGCCTTTTTCAGTTTAATACTGCTTCCACCTTGTAAGGATCCCCCCAGAGACTTCTTGCCGTAAGACTATATAGCTCAGAAATCTAACTTCTAAAAGCTAGAATTCATATTTGCTCAGCTTGGCATGGAGTTGCTTAGATGTTAGTATGTTCAATATGATTTTCAAATGTTGCTCGTGTTCTACTCCAGTCCATGAGTATACCATAATATCATTAATGAAGACTACTACGAATTAGTCTAAGTAAGGATGAAAAATTCAATTCATGTAGTCCATGAATACGGCAGGTGCATTGGTCGGCCTAAATGGCATTACAAGAAACTCGTAATGGCCATATCTGGTCCTAAAAATAGTTTTCAATACATCCTCTACTTTTTCCTCAAGCTGGTGATACCCAAATCTCAACTCATTTTTTGTTCTTTGGAAAACACATAGGAACTAGAAACTAATCAAGCAAATCATATATTCCAAGAAGTGGGTGCTTGATCTCAATGGTCACCTTATTCAATTTCCTGTGATAAATACATAGTCTAGACTTCCGTTGCACACTCTGATGTTTATCTTCCCATATGAGCTTTAATAGTGTCAAAATGATTTAGTAGGAGTCCCATAGAAACATCCTATAACACCTGGCTGCACTCAAAATCTGTGTTCCTTTGTGCCTATTCCTAGCCTGTTTCAACTCAAATCATTCTAGGCCATTTCAAATTATTGTGGGATCAAAGCTTAATAGTTGATTCCTGGGTTACGATTTACTTGGTAACCCTTCTACTTATACCTTTCATCACATCATTTGCCATCCACCAATCGACTCCTAGTATAGCCTCAAGTTAACGAAATGGCAGGCAGATCAATTCTTTCCCTTATTTCATCAGAGAGCTATCACCTCAATCAATCCTTTAAGGGAATATTTTATGATCGTAATCTTTCCCTATGCTAGACTTAGCAGCTAGCAAATTTTGAAAATCAATTTTTGCAAGGATTCGTATTTGTAAGAATCTTGTTCCTTAATTCCACGAATCATCAATAACCCAACACAATTCTGAATAAATTTGCCAACATAAGGACACATAGGTCTGCTAGGTCTTAGGGCTTCTGGACATATAGGTCCATTACAACTTACCGACATGTAAGATTTTACAGCCTAGCGTCTCAAACCCAACTTTTAGGTTGATTATGAAATCTATAACCTTAATATTACACAAATTGGAAATTATTTCCCTCAATTATACCCAATAGGTTTGCTAAGAATCAAAATCAATAGCACCTATTCTAAACTCCATAGTATTTGGGTATTATCCTCAAAATATTATTGAAGGTTCAACACTATTCACACGGTTCAAACTTCCATCATGGAACATAAATATAGTGCAACAAATTCACATTCTGACCTAAGGATTATTAACACTTATATCAAATTCAAGCATATCCTTAACTTTTAGTATCATCATATCGGATCCTCTAGGATCAATATATGGTATAATAACCATTCATCATATAGCACTGTATATAATGTCTACATTACTTTAACATCACGGTGTTACTAAGGATTATTACTTAACATGGAGAAACATCAAACATTTACTATACCTCAAGTTTCCCATCACCTTATTAAATGAACTTTTCTGCGCAGTAATTACTGCAACAGAAACATTTCGAATTAAGATTAATACTTACATTGTCATCATCTCCATGCTTCTAAATATCATTTAAATAATCTAATTAAGAAGATCATTAGTCATAGAGAAACCTTAAGACAATCACTATTCCTTAAGTCTCCATAACCTTGCCATCTTAACTTCCCAGGGGGTTACCCATCCTAAGATTTCCCTAGGTTGAGCACATTTAATGTTTGTGTGCCCTGCCAAAGCGCAGATACCAGCTCTATCTGCTCCTGACCATCGGTACCCTAAGACTACTCTTGTCTCAAACATCATGCCAGCTGCCTTTGGCTGACTAAATACTGTGTGTGATCTGAACACTGGCCTTGGTCGTACCTGTTTCCTCGGGTTTCACAATATCTTTAGACCAACCTTAGTCCGATACTGCACTACTTGCTGCCCTTCGGTATTCCCAAATCTTTCAAGGGATGATTCATAAAAGAGGGGTAGTTCACTTTTCTAATGCCCCATTCTATGCGTATTTCCTTTTTACATATAATCAAAACTTTTTCAGCATACTATCCTGTTGCCAGAACCACTTGCTCTAATACCAAAATGTAAGACCCCAACTTACATACCACTTATTATTGATATTAGTCAGAGTAGCAATACACAGTTTAGCAGGTACACAGGAATAGCATACATATACTAATATATTGATATAAGGTATTTGTTTACATACAAGAGTCTCCCTATATGGTTTGATAATATATAAAAATTTGGTCCAAAACTATTCAAAATAAGCTAATAATAACCAACAGCTCAGTCTTCTTGACCCAGACACCTCAATTGCCAGTATTTGTAGTTTTCCCCTTGATTTGCTATCTTCTGCGAAATATTTTAATTTTAAAAAAGGGTGAGATTCAAACGAATATAAGTAGTAATAGATAATCGATCATAGAAAATGCAATAATAAATATGCCAATTACCACATACAGTAATATTATAAGAACACATAATTTAGTTCAGTCGGAAAGGTTCAGAGCCAACCACTGTTGCAACCCTTACTTGTTTCGTACCTCAGTTGGGTTCGAGACCACTAACTGGGCTTATCGGTGTACCCGTAGGCACTATGTATCATACATATTATGGAAGATGGCATACACACAACATATAAACATTCACATAGGGTGTGTTTGGTTCAATGGAGGTTAGGTTAAGTGAGGTTTGTTTAAGTTAGGTTAGAGGAGGTTATAATTTTGTTTGGTTCAAATAGAGATTAAGTAAGTTTGGTATCTTGTTTAGTTCAGGAGGTTAGGTTAGGTGAGTTAATTATAAGTGGACAAAAATGCCCTTATATATATTTTCCTTTTTCTTTTACAATATATTTATTAATAATAATTATTTGTAAAATTATTATTTATAAAATGATTATTCTAACAAGAATAGCAGGAATACGCAATGGTCTGACAGAAAGTGATGGAATGATCTAATTTAATAGAAATTACACATAAAGATAAGTATGCTGGCTGTGCCTACACCAACCTCTTTTTCCACTTAATATGACTATTGTTACAGCAGAGTGTGTAATACAACAAGCACATAGGACTTCTGATTCCCCCTTATTAGGCCCACCTTCCAACACATCCCTGAAACATCTCTGCAATGTTTCAAGTACCACTGAATCCTTCACTATTCAACTTTCCCTCACTGCAGCCAAATGCGGCACACTGGTTCTTCCCCCACATATATCATCTTGCAAATCAACTTCGAACATCCATTTTTCTCCCCCATTAACTTGTTTTCCTTACGTCAATTTAACACAGGCATCTCCATTCCATAACCCTCAGTCTCCCCCTCGGCGTTTAAAGCAGGGCTTGAGGCATTTAGAATTAAATTGGACATAAAAAGAGAAAACGTGGGGTTACAACGGAAAAAGAGCTCGGAAACTTTGTTGAAAACAAACCGGGAATCAGAGTTGACAGGGAAACCAGTTTGGACGGGCTTAAAGTGATGAATTTTTACAGGGGAGGGCAGTGTTGAAATTTTAAAAAATTGACATGGGCAATTTAGTCACAATTGGACACAAAAATTCTCTCACCTAGAAAAAATCCCAATTTTAGAGGGTTCACAACTTAGGTTAGGTTACCACTAGAAGACAAAAAAATATCCTACACCTAACTAACCTCCTTCTAACCAAACACCTATTTTTAATTTCCAACCCCACCCTAACCTAACCTAACTTAATAAAACCTCCAACCAAACAAAGCCATAGTGTATGAAAGATAGAGTTGCTACCTTAAGTCCCTTTTTGTTCACGAATAAGTCCTTAATTTGATTCGGCTCAGGCTCAACAGTCTGGTCTTAAAAATTCAAGTTTACCAGAACTAGGTTAATATCCATTCATGTATCACTTTAGACTCTTCCATATTACTTTTGTTGGTTATATTAGTCTAAAACTGCAAAATTTCCAAAATACCCCTAGGGACCCTATCTAAGTCTCTTTGTACTCGGTCCGACTGAACTTTTCCATAAATTTTGATCCAGGCTATTCCTACATAGTTTTGGGTGTAGAATTCATTTTTGACCTTGGTTTTCTCAAAATCACTACAAATAACAGGTTTGCCCTTGACAGCCCCTACTTGGGGTTTTAGGCGTATTTCGTAATTTCACTTCTAGGGCTTTTCTCACAATGTGATCAACATCAACCCTACACAATTTTTTCTCCTGAACACAATGGGACCATTATATTAATGAAATTCTATCCCTAACCCCTATTTCTAGGGCTAGCTGAAACTTAGTCTTAAAAATAAAAAAATAAGATTGTGTTTTAGCCCTTAAAGCTTTCTCCTTTTCACTCCTAAACACTTGTTAAACCTTTTAAACACTTATTAGACATGATTTTAGGAAATTAGCATAGCCGCTTAGGGTTTCAACATCCTAACTTTACAAAATCAACAATCCAAGCTACAAGTCATGACAAGAACCACAACAACAACAACAACACATAGAGGAGCTATTAAACCTTTGAAGTTCTTGAAGTTACCTTTGGTTTCTCACACTGTCTCTCTCTAGACATCTCCCTCTCTCTCTTCAACCTTGAAGATTTGCTACACATAGTTGTTCATGTAGATCAAGAGTTTAGAGGAGCTATTGCACAAGTTAGGAGGCTTAATCACTTGAAATCACAAAGCTTAATTACCTTTGGTTTTTGCCTCTTGAGCTCCTCCGTCTCTCTAGTTTCCAAAGCTTCTCTTTCTCTCTCTATTCTTGTTCTTGGGGCTAAATATATCGCCCCAAATTTTGATTAAGGGCTAATGATAATTGTTGAGGATAATTATCGGATTAATGTGGAATAATTATGGTTTTTGGTGGCAATATTAATTAATACGCCATGATTAGTAGAAATTTAAAGAATGAAATTGTTGGGCAATTAGTTAGTGATTAATAGAGAAATTAATTACTAGCTAAGAGAAAATGAGAAGTGTGATAAAATGGCTAATGGAGGGATTAAGGTAGCTAATTGGTAACTTATTTTGGGTGAGCCAATAGCAAAGTGACATGTGGCAAGTTAGTAAAGTGAGACAGCATGGGGAAAAGTCAACATCTCATATTTTAATATTTTCCCTCTCTCTTCCCTCCTATTTTCACTGACAAGAGAGGCATAGGGGGAGTAAAGTGATCATTTCTTCATCCCTTCAAGCTATCATCTCTCTCTTTCTTCTCTCTATGCGTGTAGCCATTGCGGCTTGGGAAGGAAGAGGAAAAACTTGATTTTGAGGTAAGTTAAAGACCTCTAATGCCAAAGCTCACTTTATTAATGTTTTTCCTTGGAGTGAGAGCTTCAATTTGATGGTTGTAGTTTCTCCATTGGTGGTGATTTGAGGAATCATGAAAAAATGAAGTCTGGAGAATCAAGAAGTGTCTTTGGAAAAGTTAAATAGGTAAGTGAGACCAATCTTTCTATCTATGTTTCATGCCATTATATGAAGTTTGGAATTTTTGGTATTTATAGCCTTGAATTCGAAAATGATGATCATTAGGTAGTTTGGCATGATATAGTTGTGGAAATGGTAGTTTGGTATAAGTTTGGGATAGATAAATTGATTTGGGAATTGAATGATTGAGTTTAGTGATTTTAGAAAATTGGTGATTTGTGTTGCCCAAAAACAAAAGCATGATAATGGAATAGGATTTTGCTAATTCTGATGATTCCATTAAATTCCTTTGGTGTTTTTGTGTGGGAGTACCTTTGGTAGAAGTTTTTTGTCTATTGGGATCAAATGAGCAAGTGTTAGGAAATGTGTTTAGTTTTGCTGCATTCTTTGGTTTCTGATAGAATCACTCGAGTGATCTGGGGTTCACTCGAGTGCAGTATGAATATCACTCAAGTGGTGATGAGTCCCACTCGAGTGCGGTAGTGCAAACTTCATTTTCTGCTCTTGGTGTTCTTGTTGCACTTTCGTGGTAAAAGGCAAGTGTTGTCTCACTTGCGAGTGTGGTGGGACATCACTCCAGTGAGCTTCCTATCAATCGAGTGTAGGTGTATTTGACACTAAGGACTTGCCTCTTGGGTTGTCACTAGCGATTCTGGTGCCATGGGGTATAGCTTCCTATAAATCAAGTGTGCCTTCTCACTCGTGGGTATAGGGTATTCACACGAGTGCAATGGGCTTTGCTTGAGTCCTCTTAATCCTTGAAAATTCTAGTGCTCTCGGGTGAGCACTTCCTGTAATACACTTTTGGGGACTTGGGTGAGCATTTGGCTTCACTCTCTAGTACCCGAGTACAGGCCGTACCTTCACCTGAGTGAGGCCTTCTTCACTCGAGTGTCTGTACAATCTCACTCAAGTGAGGTCATCTTCACTCGAGTGTCGTAGTAGCAAATATCAGTTTGAGTTTTCAAAAGGAGATCTTTGGGGATTGTCTTCCAACCCTTTAGAGCTATGGATAGAGTGATTCATGGGTACTCAAAGAGTAATAATGATAACCAATTAAGTATTAAGAAGTAATTGAGAATTGGAATAGAGAATTGATACTTGGTCACTCCTTATGAATATAGGACATGACATTTGCCCTACTTGGGAGTAAGCAGTGCCAGGGCATGCATGGAGTAACAATCAGGTAGTGATTTCTCTCTCGTATTGTGTATGATATCTAGTATGCATGATTTATCATAGTGTTTGTGAAATGTGAATTTGTGCTTAGTGAATTTAGAAGGAAAATGTGCCATAGTCCATTACAGTGTGAGCACTTTAGTGGGAGCCATCGTAGGGGGTTGATGCTTATTACACCTGCCCCGGCAGTTAAACTACCGTTGTAATCGACATGGATCTATTGTGAACTGTAATCCAGCCAGTACGATTGTGTATTGTGAACTGTTATATGAAACCCAGCTATGGTGAAATATATATATTGTTGTGAATTGTGATGTGTACGATACAACGTGAGCAAACATAAGGGTGGCATTCGTCACAACTGCCTTTACCGCTGTAACTGCCATTGTAATGCGATGGGTGTGTTATGATTGCTTTCATGCCTTATTATTGTGCACATTATGAGTGATTTGACACTACGTGGATTCTTTAGAATCTCACTCTCCCAAAAACTAAATTTTTAGATAGGGCTAAAGGATCAAAAGAAAAGTGGGTAACGAAGAGTGGTTGAGATCCAGATCGAGAGTTTTATTTTGATTAATGGTTATCATGTATAAAATCATTTGGATATTTTGGGCTAAATAGCTATGTATATTTAATGGATAGCATAGTTTTGTGTAATCCCCTAGTAAAGGAAAAGAGATTATGGCATTTAGGCCTTATGTAAACACCTTTACTGATTAATGGAACCTGAGTGTGTCAGGAATTAATGCTGTACTCTGATATGTATGAATGAAATCAACCTGTACAAGCCATTTTGTATTTGTAATGTGAATATGAGACCTTGTGAGCATGTTTTTGAAAAGTTTTTATAGACTCTGATTTTGGGAGAAGTCCCAAATCAGCTAAGGTCTCTAATTTCACTTAATTACTTGATTATAAACGTAATCTTGGTCTTTGGTTGGAAGGGGGTTATAGTAAATATGGGAAGAGAAAGATAAAGACAAGAATTAATAAAATATCTCTTCATCTTTCTTTTTAATAAATAACTAATTATGGGTTTATGACATAAGTTGTACTTGGGCTTATCTCTTCATAATCATTTCATAAGCCTTCCATTACATTTGAACTAATCTTCTTCTCCTTTTGCTAGCCCAAAAAGACGCCACCTTAAGGCCTCTACAAACCAAATGGGCTTCATTTCATTAGCCTAACCAACTTTTACATATATTATATTTTAATCTTAATTGAACATGTGCCCAAACCTTAATCAATTATTATTTAATCCCTTCACTTTAAATTGATGATGCTCGGCTTGTTTATGATTCAAACAATTATTTCCCCTCCTATTTTCTTTTAATAGGCAAAATTCATAAGGAATAAGGGAAATAATAATTGCTCCAACATTTTCTACAATCTCTTTAATTCATTTATGTACAAGTCCAACCTTGAATTTTCAGACCTTGATTTATATGACCAAGAATATTTCGATTGTACATACATTCTTTATTTTCCTTAATTGATTGAAATTATTTCAATTAATTGGGAAAATAATTAATCTTGTGCTTTCTTGGCAAATTATGATTTTGCCACTACATGGATTTAATTTGGAGCTTATTCATTTTCTTCCTTTATTTGGCCGAAATTCCCTTAATTATTGGGCCAAATGTTATGCGCTTTTATTCCTCCATTTTGGGCTTTGGTAATGGGCTTTTTGAAACACCCAAAATTTAATGGGAGAATTACATTGAAGTCCCATCGAAGAGAAAAAAATGAAAAAACGGTCTCATCGACAACTCCATGTGCGTGAATTGACAAATCCAGTGGATCGATTGACAAATCCATGGGACCAATTTTTCATTTTTTTCTCTTGGATGGGACCTTAATGTAATTCTCCCAAAATTAATTTCATGACTTGTTCTAGCCCAATTGTCCTAAAAATGAAAATTTTGTAGCTTTACAAATTCCAAGCTCTTGAATATTCACCATTCCATTTCATTAAATGCCACCAATAATTACAAGACATATTGGTGAATAAAATTTAGGGTGTTATATACATTGTATAAAAAAGAGGCATTTGGGACTCGTGTAGACTATTGAAAATAATAAAACAAATACTAGCAAGTTTTTCCAATTTGATATGTCACTTTTACCTAGTTTAAGTTTCTAATTCTCATTGATCTGATTTTTTTTTTGGTGAAGAAATACCTTATCAAGGGAAATTGTTTTTTCTTTTCAAGAGAAATACTTTTTCAAGTAAAAATCCAAGAGAATGGTGACCAAATTCTTCATGCATATTCTTACATAAATGATTGTGAGAAAGCACTACTACAAAAAACACAAGCTGTGAAGCTTAATTTAACGATTACTATGGCGCTTGGACAGCGCCATAGCTTCTAACACCATTAAAATAAGCTACAGGACTTCTTGGATATATGGAAGCACCATAGCTTGATTATTTAATTTTTTAAAATATAAAGCTATGGCGCTTTCGTAGGGAAGCGCCATAGGAAGGTGGCACTTCCTACGGTGCTTCTCCATGGAAGTGCCATTGGAAACATCCATTTACAATTCAAAATCCACAGTAATTTATAATATAATCATAGCAAAATGAAATAACTTAGCTCGTATCTTTTGCAATATTGCATCTTCATATATCAAGCATAAAAGAACTCTAGCATTTACGTTGCTTAAACTTGAGCTATACACGTTACTTCTACGAGGGATTAAACTAAGTATTATTATATTTGTAAGCTCAAAAATTAAGAAACTTATAATATATAGAAAGTTCAAGAAGATAGAGTTGACACTTCAAATAAATACCTGAAAAAAAATTATAAGCACACATATAAGATTCATGACAGATTTTAACTAAAAAAGAAAACGTAAACCAAATGTTGAAAAAAAAACACTTACACGCTATAGAGCTTTTGAAAGGCTGAGATAAGAAAAAAAACACATGGGAGAGAAAACTTTGTATTGCAATGGAGTTCTGGGGAATAAGGGAGGTAGAGGAAACGCAAGAAGATGAAAATAAAAATAAGAACAACAGGTTGTGGAAATTAAATAACACCTTGTATGGCATTTTACATATAAGCATCATACAAGGAGGGAGCAACTATGACACTTTTTGTCAAAGCACCGTAGCTTCCCAATTTTTTTTTTTAAAAAAAGCGATATCCAAAACACCAGGTATAAAAATGTGCCTTGAATATAGTCAAGGCACAACTGTGCCTTGTATATATTCAAGGCACCATGAACCAAGCGCTTAGGCTGACGCTTGGCTAGCCTTGGATGGCACTTAGCCTACCAAGCGCCATCTAAGGTAGGTCTTGGATGGCACTGTTTTAAAAAAGCGCTGTCCAAGACCTTTTATTAATAAAAAGTAAAATTTTTGTTAATAGATGTGATTTATCTTTTTGACGTCTTGTCTGGCATTTTCTTAGACAAGGGCCATACAAGATATTAGACAGTTATAGGTGCCACATATATATATATTTTTAAAATAGAAGTATCCTTTGGCACTTGTATGTACATGAGATTTATTTAAAAACAAAATAAAAGCCTTTTACTCAAGGGATTTATTTTTTAAAAAAACAAATTGCACTGCGCTGCCACATGTATTTTTTTTAAATGGAAGTCTTCCTTGACGCTTGTATGCATAAGGGATTTATTTTTAAAAAAATAAAATCATTTCACGCAAGAGATTTATTTTTTGGAAAAAATTACACCACCTTAAGGGGTCTTAAGCCAAGTGCCATACAAGGCTTCAATGGGGATATGTTTTAATATCCCCTTGTATGGTGCTTGCCTGGGGATGGGCCATACCAGTGGAGTAATTTTTTTAAAAAATAACCTCTTGTATGATGCTTTCTTCTTTCACTTGTAAGCGCTTATATTTTATTTTCAATAAAATTCTTCAGTTTTCATATATGTTTTTGCATCATGTCCTTCTCCTACTTAATGGTCTGAGATTAGCATGTTTAATGAAGTAATCTTGGCAGGTTTTACCGCCTTTAATTCATTCGCTTTCTCATCCATTCCAGAGCATCCCCCTCTCATGCATCATTTAAATTTTTAATTATGCCTTAAGAAGTTCATCTTCTTCCCTTCTTCACATGCTCCTCCCTTTCTTTAGTTAGATCCTCTTCTGGGGCCTCTCCCCCATCTTGGAATTAGAGCCAGAAGGTGAAGTAGGGATGTAATACTTAGATTTGGGTTTGTTTTTATGGCATTAAAATTTTTGTTAACGAATTAGTTTGATTTAAAGATCTATTCTTAATAGCACTTTGTATATAGTTCTTGTTTATCATACATGAGACCATTCGTGGGTTGAGGTTGCCATAAGTCCCATGTGTTGGGGCAGGAATTTGTGCCCCATGCAATAGTGTATGATAAATAAAGATTTTATATATTATATGAATGGCTAGAGTTAGATATGAGAAATCTTACTAATTTCTTAACAACATATTTTAATCTATAAAAACTGATACATTTTTAATTATTGTACCACTATGGATCCAGAAGTTAAAGATATTGAGGCAAGGGAGATAAGATTATTCTGCTTTTCCTTTTGATTTGCCTTGTATTTTGCTTTCCTTTAAGCTCTTTTTCATTATGCCTTTCTTTTCAACCAATTTACATTCCGTATCTTTTTCAACTTTTTCTATTTCTACCTTTTCCTTCTTGTCATTTAAATTCTATCAATTTAAATTTTTTAATTTAAATTATGTCTTTTCTTCTCCGTTCCTTTTCATCCAAACATGGTAGTAGTAGCTCTTCTACTACTCCATTAAACTCTACGCTAAAGATGAGGAATCAAAGTCTTCAACTTCTAAACAATTTTCAAAGAAGAAATTTCTTTGGAAAACATAAACTAGAAAGTAGACAATTGGGTTTTACCTCCAATTGCTCTAAATGCGCTTTATCAAATACAAACTCAGGATAAGAAGTGGTTCTCCAAATCTGATTATATAATTAGAACAGTTGAAGAACCAATTCCTATCAAACAGAACAAAGAAGAATTTTTCCTTCTTCCACTTAGATCAATTGATAAACATCGCAAAGATTACAACTTTTTGCACATCAAAAGTGTTCAAGTTGCCATTAAACGATTAATTTGTAAAAGATTAAACGTGTCTAGTTTAGTATGCCTTATAGATACTAGACACTATGAATTTTTGAATTCTCTACTTGCAGCAGCATAATTTAGACTTCATAATGGACCTGTTTACTTTAACTGTTATCCAAATAGGATGATAGATTTAAAGGATGAACATGTCCTTGACATTCTTAAACTAAACAGTTCAAAGATGAAACTAGGATCTATACCTGCTACCCTAACATATAGGATACAGTATAAGGTCTTAAATTCATCTAACTCTTTAGTCTTAATACCTCCTAATAATAGCCAAATAATAGTCTTTTTATTGGATGAATAAAATGCAAACTTGACCATTCCAAAAAAAATTATGTGGGATGATGTTGAGTTACCAAACAATTGGATAATGGAAAAGGCCACAAAGTCAATTCCTAGATCCATGTCTCAAGTAATCAAAATCATTCAAACATCATATGGAACTGTTAAACTATCTTTTGATATACCAAGAAGATCTTGTAGTCAAACTATCAGAACCAAGCCTTCATTATATGAAGATTGTAGATCTGTTAGGTCTGAATCTTCAAGATATCCCTGTTCTTCTTTACCTAAACCACCCTCTGCCATTTACATGCCAGCCCCTAACACATCAACTCCCTAACA
The DNA here is from genome assembly GCA_963242795.1 of Inga leiocalycina. Lineage (NCBI taxonomy): Eukaryota > Viridiplantae > Streptophyta > Magnoliopsida > Fabales > Fabaceae > Inga > Inga leiocalycina. The sequence continues at coordinate 36,813,414 of OY725332.1, forward strand.
AACTTTACAAAAGGTACCATCTGTTATTTATGCACCAGTACCTATGATAACCCCACAACCAACCACAAATGTTTCAATTCAAGGAGTTGACAATTCTCTAAATATCCCACAAACAAGTTATGAAAAGGATAAGGACTTGAGATCAACTGAGTCTCCAACCTATTCATCTGTTGGAGAACCAGGGGTACCCTTTGTTATAAACATTTTGGAAAATGTTTTCCAAATTGAGAAAAAAACTTTACAAATAGAATTTTACTCTGAGAAATATACCCTTTAGAGAGAATGGTTTTTTGAAAACTTCAAAAAATTTGTTAGAAAAGGAATTCAAGAAAAATTCTACATATTTCTTGAACAGGTACAAGAAAATATTCCTTTTTTTTTATTGGTTTAAAGCTTATGCACTAGATCAAAATCTGGAGTATCCTTTCTTGCAAACTATCAATATGACAAAGAAACAATGGAAAACTTCTGAAGGTAAAACTATTTCTTCTAAGTTCTTCCACCAAAACTAGTGTAGATACCACAATTGGTAGATGACAAACGTCAATCTATTATTGCTGCAGCTTTTAAATTTAAAAATGTTGAAAGCCCCATTAACACAAGGGATGTTAAAAAATATTATTGAACAAAACAATTATACAAATCAGTATCTTCAAGTACTAGGTGATTATTTTGTTCAAACACTAGTTTCTTCAAAAAAGGATGAAACTAGAATTGAAACGCCACTTTTCAAACCTTTTCAAATTAGCTCAAAACTTAAGTCAAACTTTCAAACTAAAACTCCATCTGATTTATTAAGAAAAATCAATCAACAAATTAGCCTACTTTAAACCACAATTGTCCCTAAAACATCTTAAACATTATTAACCAAATCTAAAGATGTTGAAAAAAGATTCCCAAACTGGAGAAACAAACTCTAACCATTCTGAGTCGCAACTCAAAATCAACCATCAACATTGAAAAAAGCCTTCAAAACTCTATTACGATAGAGCCAGCCCTCCAGACATTCTGGTTGAAGAACGAATAAACTAAAACTTTAAATCTTTTAATGCTGACAATATCTATGAATGGAACATAGATGGTTAGAGTGGATCAAACATCCTCTATAACCTTTAACAAATGACCATGGTAAGCACAACCTACCAAACTACAAATGATTTTATGGATTAAATGATCACTAATCTTTTCATTTCTGGTTTCATTAGACAACTTAAAAGTTGGTGGGATAATTATCTTTCTTCTAAAGAAAAAAATACCATTTTTATATCTGTTGAAACTCAATATGATAGAACACCCATTACCTTAAATGGTGAACCTATCCCTGATTCTATAAACACTCTTATTTTTACAATTATTAAACATTTTGTTGGAGATCTATCTATCTTGAAAGATAGATTGGCTGAACTTCTTTCAAATCTTAAATGTAGTACCCTATTTGATTTCATATGGTATAGAGATACTTTTTTGACCAGAGTACTCACTAGAGATTATGCTCATCAACCATTTTGGAAAGACAAATTTCTAGCTAGATTACATAAATATTTAGGTGATAAAGTTAGAGAAAAATTTAGAAACCAAAATGATGGCAACATCCCTTACGAGCACTTGACATAGGTCAATTGATCTATCATGTCCAAAAAACTGCTTTTAAGATTTGTCAAGATGACAAAATCCAACGTCAACTTAAAAAAAAGATACAAGTAGGAAAGAGTTGGGAACCTTCTGCGAACAATTTGGTTTTCCTCCTTGTAAACAATCCAAACCACACTGTAAACCTTACCATAAAAAGGGAAACATGTCTACCAAAAGTATAAACACAATACACCTCCTCTAAGACTTGAAAAGGAATTTCACTCCAAACCAAAAGTTGATTTTCCTAAACAAACAAAAGTTACTTGTTTTAAATGTGGTAAACCGGGTCATATTTCCAAATATTGTCATTTGACTCAAAAATTGAAGATTAAGAGCATTGAAGAACATCTTCTTGAGTAAATAAATAATCTTTTGATTGAAACTTCTAAATCAAATTCTGAGAGTAGTTCTTCTGAAGATCTCAATTAAGTTTAAAACGAAGATCTTCTAGAAAACTCTTCTTCAGAAATTAATGTTATCACAAAGGAACATGATTTACTTCTTGATATCATTACTAAACTTCCATATTCTCATAAAGGAGAATATTTGATCAAACTAAGAGAAATTCTCAATCAAACTCGGAGTTCTTCAAACTCTAAACCTTCGGTCCTTTTCAACAAATATGATTTAACAGACGTTTTACACAAGTTCAAACATTCTGTTAAACCAACAACCATCCAAGATCTTCAGTATGAGGTAAATAACCTTAAAGCTGAAGTTAGTCTTATTAAACTTCAAAAAAAAAAAACCCATGCCATTGCTATATCCCAAATCTAGGAAATTCAACTTGCAACTCAAATTGAATGGCAACAGAAAACACCATTCGATCAGGAAGATGATAATCTTTCTGAACTATTTTTAAACATGATTTCAAAAACATCAATTCAAAAGTTTTATGTCCATGCTAACATCATTATTAATAATGATTTTGTCTTAGAGCAAACTGTTTTGTTTGACACAAGAGCTGATTCTAATTGTTTTAAAGAAGGAATCATTCCTACAAAATATTTTGAAAAAAACAACTGAAAGGTTTAATGGCATTAACGACTCACGTCTAGACATCAAATACAAAGTTTCAAATGTTGTTATTAAAAAAAAAGGTTTAAAGATTCAAACTCCATTTGTATTAGTTAAAGATATGGGAACCCAAATTATTCTTGGGTTGCCATTTGCAAGGCTATTATTCCCATATATGATTGATGAAAATGGGATTTCGAAACAACATCTGGGTAAAATAATTTTAGTACTTTTCACTCAAACCCAGAGTTAAAGAGTTAAATCTTCTTTCTTCAAAACAACAACAGACTAACTTTTTGAAGGAAGATATCTCTTTTAAAGATATAGAAACTCAATTGTGTCAAACACAAATTAAACAATAAATTCAAACTTGTCTTGCAAAAATCCATCAAACAATTTGTTCGGATTTACCAAAGGCATTTCGGAATCGCAAAAAACATGTCGTTGACTTGCCTTACGAAACAAGTTTTTCTAAAAAATAGATACAAACTAAGGTGCGACCTATTCAAATGACTGCAAAACTTCTTAAAACCTGTAAAAAGGAAATTCAAGAACTTTCAAACAAGAAATTGATTCATAAATCTAGAAGCCCTTGGTCTTTTGCTACTTTTTATGTAAATAAAAATGAAGAAATTGAGCGTGGAGCTCCTTGACTTATAATCAATTACAAACCTTTAAATGAAGTGCTATAATCAAGTATCCAATTCCAATTAAATCTGATATACTAAAATGATTGTATTCTGGAAAAATCTTTTCAAAATTCGACATGAAATTTGGATTTTGGCAAATACAAATTTCTGAAAATGATAGGTATAAAACTATTTTTACTATTCCATTTGGATTGTATGAGTGGAACGTTATGCCTTTTGGTTTAAAAAAAGCTCCTTCTGAATTCCAAAGGATCATGGATGAAATCTTCAATGATTATAGTCAATTCATTATTGTTTACATTCATGATATTTTGATCTATTCTCATTCGATAGAACAACATTTTAAACATGATTATCATTTCATAAAAATTGCATAAACAAATGGTTTAGTAGTGTCTAAACCCAAAATCAGTATTTTTCAAACTAAGGTTAGGTTTCTTGGTCATTAGATTTACCAGGGATCCATAACACCAATTAAATGGGCAATTCAATTTGCAAATAAATTTCCTGATCAAATCATTGATAAAACTCAACTTCAATGATTTTTTGGATATTTAAACTATGTTGCTGAGTTTATTCCTCATCTTAGCAATTTCATTAAACCACTTCACCGGTGTCTTAAAACAAATCCTCCTCCGTAGACAGATATTCATTCAAACATTGTTAAGCAGATCAAACTTCAGGTTAAGGAGCTTCCTTGCCTTAGCCTTCTTGATCTCTCTGCTTACAAAATTGTTGAAACTGATGCCTCTAACAATAGTTATAGTGGCATTCTTAAACAACTTATAGATGGCAAAGAAAAAGCTGTGTCTTTTACGTCTAAACATTGGAATACTCCGCAACAAAACTATTCCACAATTAAAAAATAAATTTTGGCAATTATTTTATGCATTTCCAAATTTCAATCTGATCTTTTAAACCAATAGTTTTAGTTTGCATTGATTGTAAATTGGCAAAAGACGTTTTACAAAAAGATGTTAAAAACCTTACATCTAAATAAATTTTTGCCAAATGGCAAGCATTCTTAAGTGTTTTTTTATCTTGACATTAAATTTATCAAAGGCACTTCAATCTCTTTGCCAGACTTCCTCACCCGTGAGTTTCTACAGGGTAGGTAGTAGATCTGAGTGAAAACCAAACCACTAAACAAATGCCCAGGGAAAAGAAAGATCCTGATGATAAACAGAGTGATAAACTCAAGGGTGTCATGCAAGATGCCCAAAATCAAACTGTCTCTAGCAACATAGTGATACATTGGTGAAGTATCTACATTTGCAAATACAATAAAAGCTACAGTGTATACTACAATATATAGTGCTACTAAGCTTTCTTGTATACTTACAACGAAAACTCAAAAATAATTCTAAGTCTTCAGGAGTTTAATCTTCATCCAAATATACAACATATTCTTCTTTGTCTTCCTCTTGATTATCTGAGGCTGCTAAAGAGACTAGTTGACTTGTCAAAGCTGTTTGATCTTGCTATTATAGGATTTGCAGTATTGAGTTAAGTTGGTTAATAAGGTTGGTCTTGTCCATGGTTGCCGCCAAGATAGACTGAATCCTTGATCTTTGATTTAGGAATTTGCTTTGTTCCATCATACAAAGATGATAAGGATTTTCCTTAAACCATTTGTCAACTACTCTGTTGTCAATCTTATTGATGTCAAATTTGGCCCACCATCTTACCGAAGGAAGTCTTTGTAGAGTTGGTAAGGGGTTTGATCCTTGGTTTGTTTGAGAAAATCTGAAACTCCAGACAAAAACCAAAGATATAGATAGTTTTGAAAAATAGTGAAGATCAATTAGGAAAGGATCTTCACCAATGTTGAATTTTTGTTTAAATAGCTCAAAGGCTTGTATACCTTTTGGCGGTAGAATTTCTGGTACTGGACTAAATAATCCCCACTAATGAACAAATCATTGAGAAAAATCATACTAGGTTTTTCTTTTAAAATAGATAAACCAAGTATGCAAAAAAAGTTCATTTTGATCCCAAACGACATTAGACCATGTATCAACATCATGCTAATAAATATATCCTTTGGGTTCATATTTAATTTCCCAAAATTTTGGTTTATATAAAGCTTGTCCCCACTAGGAAGGGGTGAGATCTTTTAAAATCTAGAGACTAGAATAAGTAATCATAGGTCCAGTTCTTTTGTTTGTTTTTCTTTCAATTTTAATGGACTCAAAATGAACTAATATTAACTCATACCATTCTCTTGTTTTTCTCAAATCAGAAGACCTAAAATGAAATCCCTGTGGAAAGACATTTAAAGCTACCTTATTTGAATTTTGGTGAAAAACTCCGGTTCCACCTATAGAATGTGCTTTGCATAAGCCTCTTTATGAAAATAAGGCGTATGTGTACTTGCTTGTGTTGGCATTGACTGGCAATTGCTTCAAAATGTAGAGTCTGTAGTTGTTAATTGTTTCTATTTTAAAGGAGCAGAGGTTTTTGGCCAAACCTGTAAGCTAGGGGGTGCTTGATTTAGTCTGTCATACTCTTGTTTAGTCAAATCTTTTTGGGAAGATGGTATAAGGGCTGTGTTTTTCCCTTTTATTACTACATGTTCCCATGTTTGGTCTGGGAGCTACTTCTGAGCATAAGCTTATGCATAAGATTCTAGAGCCTTTTTTGTAGAAGCTGCTTCTGTTTGAGGTTTATGGATCAATAACCCAGATGGAGTGGATGACTCCATTTGAGACTGCTTTTGCTGCTAGGATCCTTGTGTTTGGGATCCAAATTGTTGTAGTTGTTGTTGCATGATCGCCTCCAGACTTTTGCTAGAAAATGTTTGATTTTGGGCATCTTGCATGACACCCTTGAGTTTATCACTCTGTTTATCATTAGGATCTTTCTTTTTACTGGGCTTTTTTGTTTAGTGGTTTGGTTTTTACCCAGATCTACTACCTACCCTGTAAAAACTCATGGGTGAAGAAATCTAGCAAAGAGTTTGAAGTTCCTTTGATAAATTCAATGTCAAAATAAAAAACACTTAAGATTGCTTGCCATTTAACAAAAGTTTGTTTAGATGCTAGGTTTTTAACATCTTTTTGCAAAATGCCTTTTGCCAATTTACAATCAATGCAAACTAAAACCTCTGGTTTAAAACATCAAATTGAAATTTGGAAATGCATAAAACAATTGCCAAAATTTCTTTTTTAAATGTGGAATAGTGTTGCTGTGCAGTATTCCAATGTTTAGATGTAAAAGACACAATTTTTTCTTTGTCATATATACATTGTTCAAGAATGCCACCATAACCAATGTCAGAGGCATAAGTTTCAACAATTTTGTAAGCAGAGGGATTAGGAAGGCTAAGACAAGGAAGCTCCTTAACCTGAAGTTTGATCTACTTAACAATGTTTGAATGAATATTTGTCAATAGAAGAGGATTTGTTTTAAGACGCTGGTGAAGCGGTTTAATAAAATTGCTAAGATGAGGAATAAACTCAGGAATATAGTTTAAACATCCCAAAAATCATTGAAGTTGAGTTTTATCAATGGTTTGATCAGGAAATTTATCTACAAACTGCATTGTACGTTCAATTGGCATTATAGATCCCTGGTAAATCCAATGACTACAAAACCTAACCTTAGTTTGAAAAAGACTGATTTTGGATTTAGACACTACTAAACCATTTGTTTCCACAATTTTTATGAAATGATAAACATGTTTGAAATGTTGTTCTATCAAATGAGAATAGATCAAACTATCATCAATGTAAACAATAATGAATTGACTATAATCATTGAAGATTTCGTACATGATCCTCTAGAATTCAGAAGGAGCTTTTTTTAAACCAAAAGGCATAACGTTCCACTCATACTGTCCAAATGGTATAGTAAAAGCAGTTTTGTACCTATTGTATTCATAAATTTGTATTTGCCAAAATCCAAATTTCATGTCAAATTTTGAAAATATTTTTGTAGAATACAATCGTTTTAGTATATCAGATTTATTTGGAATTGGATACCTGATCCATTGTAACTCTTCATTTAAAGGTTTGTAATTGATTACAAGTCTAAGAGCTCCATGCTTGATTTCTGCATTTTTGTTTACATGAAAAGCAACACAAGACTAAGGGCTTCTAGATTTGCAAATCAATTTCTTGTTCAGAAGTTCTTGAATTTGCTTATCACAGGTTTCAAGAAGTTCTGTAGTCATTTGAATAGGTCACCCCTTAGTTGGTATCTGTTTTTTTGAAAATCTTTTTTCATAAGGAAAGTTAACGACATGCTTTTTGCGATTCCAAAATGCATTTGGTAAATTCGAACAAATTGTTTGATGGACTTTCACAAGACAAGTTTGAATTTGTTGTTTAATTTGTGTTTAACACAATTGAGTTTTTATATGTTTAAAAGAGATATCTTCCTTCAAAAAGTTAATTTGTTGTTGTTTTGAAGAAAGAAGATTTAACTCTTTAACTTTGGGTTTTTGAGTAAAAGGAAATAAAATTGTTTCACCCAGATGTTGTTTCAAAATCCCATTTTCATCAGTCATATGTAGGAATAATAGCCTTGCAAATGGAGCTCCAAGAATAATCTGGGTTCCCATATCTTTAACTAATACAAATTGAGTTTGAATCTTTAAACCTTAGTTTTCATTAACAACATTTGAAACTTTGTATTTGATGTCTAGACGTGAGACATTAATGCCATTAAACCTTTCGGTTGTTTTTTCAAACTATTTTGTAGGAATGATTCCTTCTTTAAAACAATTAGAATCAACTCCTGTGTAAAAAAAACAGTTTGTTTGAAGACAAAATCATTATTAATAATGGTCTTAGTATGGACACAAAACTTTTGAATTGATATTTTTAAAATTAGGTTTAAAAATGGTTCAGAAAGATTATCATCTTCCTGATCGGATGGTGTTTTCTGTTGCCCTTAAGTTTGAGTTGCAAGTTAAATATCTTGAACTTGGTATATAGTAGTTGCATGGGTATTTTTTTGAAGTTTAATAAGACTAACTTCAACTTTAAGGTTACTTACCTCATATGAAGATCTTGGATGGTTGTTGGTTTAACAGAATGTTTGAACTTGTTTAAAACATCTGTTAAATCATATTTATTGAAACGAATAGAAGGCTTAGAGTTTGAAGAACTCAGAGTTTGATTGAAAATTTCTCTTAGTTTAAGTAAATATTCTTCTCTATTAGAATCTAGAAGTTTAGTAATGATATCAAGAAGTAAATCATGTTCCTTAGTGATAACATTAATTTCTAAAGAAGAGTTTTCTAGAAGATCTTTGGTTTGAACTTGATTGAGATCTATAGAAGAACTACTCTCAAAATCTGATTCAGAAGCTTCAATCAAAAGATTGTTTATTTGCTCAAGAAGAGATTCTTCAATTTTCGAGTTAAATGACAATATTTAGAAATATGACCCTGTTTACCACATTTAAAACAAGTAACTTTTGTTTGTTTAGGAAAATCAACTTTTGGTTTGGATCAAAATTCTGTTTAAAGCCTACGAGGAGGTGTATTGTGTTTATACTTTTGGTAGGCATGTTTTTCCTTTTTGTGGTAAGGTTTACGGTGTGGTTTAGATTGTTTACAAGGAGGAAAATCAAATTGTTCGCATAAAGTTCCCAACTCTTTCCTACTTGTATCTTTTTCTCTTTTAAGTTGACATTGGATTTTGTCATCCTGACATATCTTAAGAGCAGTTTTTTTGGATATAAGAGATCGATTGACCATATGTCAAGTGCTCATAAGGGATGTTGCCATCATTTTGGTTTCTAAATTTTTCTCTAACTTTGTCACCTAAATATTTAGGTAATCCAGCTAGGATTTTTTTTCCAAAATGGTTGATGAGCATTATCTCTAGTGAGTACTCTGGTCAGAAAAGTATCTCTATACCATTTGAAATCAGATAGGGTACTGCATTTAAGATTTGAAAGAAGTTCAGCCGATCTATCTTTCTAGATAGATGGATCTCCAACAAAATGTTTAATAATTGTAAAAATAAGAGTGTTTAGAGAATCAGGGATAGGTTCACTATTTGAGGTAATGGGTGTTCCATCATATTCAATTTTAACAGATGTAAAAATGGTATTTTTTTTCTTTAGAAGAAAGATAATTATCCCACCAACCTTTAAGTTGTCCAGTGAAACCAGAAACTAAAAGATTAGTGATCATTTAATCTATAAAATCGTTTGTAGTTTGGTGGGCTGTGCTTACCATGGTCATTTGTTGAATGGTTTAGAGGATGTTTGATTTACTCTGATCATCTATGTTCCATTCATAGATATTATCGGCATTAACAGATCTAAAGTTTTAGTTTATTCGTTCTTCAACCAGAATTTCTGGAGGGCTGGCTCTATGATAAAAGAGTTTTGAGGGCTTTTTCCAGTGTTGATGGTTGATTTGGAGTTGTGACTCAGAATGGTTAGAGTTTGTTTATACAGTTTGGGAATCTTTTTCAAAAGTCATAACATCTTTAGATTTGGTTAATGATGTTTGAGGTGTTTCAGGAACAGTTGTGGTTTGAAGTTGGCTAATTTGTTGATTGATTTTTCTTAATAAATTAGATCGAGTTTTAGTTTGAAAGTCTGACTTAAGTTTTGGGCTAATTTGAAAAGGTTTGAAAAGTGGCATTTTAATTCTAGTTTCGTCCTCTTTTGAAGAAACTGGTGTTTGAACAAAATAATCACCTAGTACCTGAAGGTACTAATTTATATAATTGTTTTGTTCAACAATATTTTTAATATCCCTTGTGTCAATGGGGCTTTCAACATTTTTAAATTTAAAAGGTGCAGCCATGATAGGTTGATGTTTGTCATCTACTAATTGTGGTATTTGCACTGGTTTTGGTGGAAGAACTCAGAAGAAATAGTTTTACCTTTAGAAGTTTTCCATTGTTTCTTTGTCATATTGATAGTTTGCAAGAAAGGATACTCCAGATTTTGATCTTCTGCATAAGCATTAAATCAATCAAAAAATGAGGAAGTTTTCTAACAGATGTTTTGAAGTTTTCACAAAACCATCTTCTCTGAAGTGCACTCTTGTGCCCACACGCATTCTTGACAATTTGCCTGCGAGTGCCAACCCGAGACGCACATCCATAGTGCTACATGCACATGCAGTCGAGTGATACCCTATGCACTCGAGTGGTAACGCATGCCACTCGTAGATGAGGAAGTGTACTCTTGCCTTTCGCTTGAAGACCTCACTGAACCACTGAAGAGAAAGGAAAATATCATGCTACACTCGAGTGAGACAGGCTTATCAGAAGCCAAATCGCAGCAACTGATATAACTTTCTAGACTTGCCCAAACAGATCCCAATGGTTCAAAAACTCAAACCAAAGCTCATTCCCATATAAAATTTCACAAGGAACCTATTGGAAACACTAAAACAACCCGATTCCCATTCAATCAACACATACTCTATTTTTTAATCAAGATGCAACACAATCCTCCAAATTATCAAACCTTCCAATTCAACTCAAAACTAAATCCATTGGCATCAAGACACCATTTGACAGTTATTACTTATTACACCATAAGGCACTAGCTAATTTATTCATTTCAAAATTAGGCCAAAATCAGGGCAAAATCCAAAATTCTCAAAACTTAACTAATGACCAAAACAATTATACCAAAATGCATCAAATACTCACCTCTTCCTACTCCCAAAGTTAACTTCTTGATTTCACAACTTTCAAATTTCTTTAAGTGCTCAAACACCACCTTTCAAAAATCTAAAACCATGAAGATGAAGCTCTCAACACCAAGATCAACTTTAATGAAGAGAATTTCATCATTCAAGGTCAAATAAAGCACTTACCACAAAATTCCTTCTTTCACTTTCCTCTTCAAGCTGGACGGAAATGGAGAATAATGAGAGAGAGTGGGATATTGATGAAGAAGCAGATTTTCATCTCTTTCCCATACACATAGCCGACTCTAGGTGTGGGAGGGAAGAGAAAATGAGTTGAATCTTTGACCCTCATCCCATGGCTCACAATTTGCCACTTGTCTTGATCTTATACTTCCTTCCATGATCTCACATACTCACATACACACTTAATTCCGCCCCATTGATCATTCAAAAGCTAATTCTAGCCATTTATCCTTAAGTTTCCAATGACTCTCCTCTTCGGTAACTGACGAACTGGTCGGTAAATTTACCATTTTGCCCCTGATTATCATAATGTTTATTAAATCATCTTCCAACATATTTATATTACAATGCAAATCATATTCTTTAAAAGTGTTTATTCATTAATAATTACATCCCTTATGAAGTCATTAGCCCTTAATTACAATTCAGGATATTACATCTCATATGGCCAAGATACACTATCTTTCTTCCATGTTGACGTTGATGGTAGCATGTTCCTTCTTCACAAATTGGACATGCTTTTAGGCCTTTAACACTATATCCTAACAAGTTTCCATATGCAGGGAAGTCATTTATAGTACAAAAGATCATGGCTCGTATTTTAAAAACCTCCTTCCTGTTCGCGTCAAAATCATCAACACCTGCATCCCACAACTCTTTCAAGTCTTTGATCAAGGGTTCTAGGTAAACATCTATGTCATTTCTGAGTTGTTTTGGTCCAAAAATCAACATAGACACCATGATGTTCTTTTGTTTCATGCATAACATAGGAGATAAATTGTAAATTACCAACCGAACAGGCCATGAACTATGTATACTACTCAAGCTACTAAAAGGATTCATGCCATCCGTGCTAAGCCCAAGCCTAAGGTTCCTAGGCTCTTCACCAAAGGCAAGAAATAATTGATTGAATTTTTTCCATTGAGAAGAATCAGGCTGATGTCAAAGCTTTCTATTCAATATCCTCTCATCCACGTGCCATCTCAAATTTTTTGCATTATTTTCATTAGCAAACAAGCGCTTGAACCTTGGTATGATTAGAAGATACCACGACACTTTTGTGGGGGTGTTATTTGATTTGTACCTTGAGGTTTCACATATCAGACACTGTTGTTCCTCTTCATATTTTTTTCTATACAATATACAATCATTAGGGCATGCATAGATCTTTTTATACATCATCCCTAGTGGACACAGTATTTTCTTAGCATCATAGTATTGAGAAGGCAACACATTATCATCTGGAAGCATGTCCTTAAAAGCCTCAAAGCATTTCTAAAAAACTCTTATCGCTCCATCCATGTCATGCTTTCAAGCTTACTAATTTCAATATTGCTTTAAACAATTGGTATTTTTTACACCCCAGGTATAGCGACGTCTCAGCATCACTGCACATATTACCATATGCATGTGATTGCTCAAAAGCCTTTTCTCCTACATCATGAATAATATCTTCTATCCGATCATCCGTATCCGTGTCATTATCATCAAAGGTCATTCCCACTGTTGAGATGAACTTAGCATTTCTAATTCTACACCATACCATACCCATATTGTATAACTCTTACAAAATCCTTCACAGATTAAATGTGTATATATATATCTGCAGCACTTAGTTGCTTCTCAGTCAAACATACCATACAAGGACAATAAAACTTCCCACTACCATCATTGGCATTTCTTCTAGCGAAGTCTAAAAAACCCCTCACCTCGTTATCATCTCGTTCGTTTAGCTTCTATCCAACTATGATCTATATATATCTCAACACTTGTAGCACTCCATATCCAACAGTAAAAGGATAGACAAAAAAATAACAACCATAGAGTTTTAGAGATTTCAACAAATTTTAACATGCATCATTTGAAACTAGTATTGTTTCAACAAATCAATAACACTGACAATCAAACAATCAAACTAAATTAAAATAGAACTTAGAATGGTATTACTCCAAGCCAAATATCACAAGTCAAAGCATTATATTTACTTTTGGTTCAAAACAAGAAAAATGTATATGTAGTAATAAAGTCATCACACAGTTTTCCCTTTCACCTTAATTACTTTTTTCTGCAGTTATTTCATGTCTAACTATATTGTCAGAGTTAATATTGTTGAGAATAAGCAAATACAAGCTGAAAGTTGAGGGCTTTTAATAAACATAACACTAACCCGATTGAAGACCAAGGAGTGAGATTCTACCCACAGTCACGGTAGCGTCAATTGAGGTTAAAATGAAGTCCTTAAATTCACGGCATTGACAAAGGGAAGTCACGGCAGAGGAGAATGGTCACTACAAAGAATAGAGGTGGCAGCAGAGGAGAGTGACGATGATCAAAGAATAGCAACAACGAACACAGCAACAACATCAGTAATGACAGCGGAGAGTTGAGCAAATGAGGAACGGGACACGATGGATGAGTTCAGAACAAGTAGGGGCAGAGCTCAAGAGAAATGACGAAAAGAGAAGAAAGGGTTCATAGAACTCGGGATCTGGGTGCAGGAGTAAAAATACGGTCGAAAAAGCTCACCTTTTAGACCCATCTTTTATAGAAACCGATCTTAAAAGGGGGAAAAATATGTTTTAAAAAAAAATTTCACATTTAAAATCGGTTTTAATTAAAACCGGACTTAAATGTATAACATTCCGGTCTTAAATGGTTTGAATTTTTAATTTTTAAATTATTTTGATATTTTAATACCAGTTTTATTTATAACCAGTCTAAATAACTTTTTTAAAACTGGTTTTTTAGAGAACTGGTCATACAAGTTCTATATAATTACAAAACTGCCACCGGTCAATTTTTTTAGACCTTATCTAAAAAGGGAATTTTGTACTAACGAACCAAGAGGTTTCCTCAAAAAAATTGAGAGAAATATTCTCTTAATATAATCTAAGAGTAGTAAATCTTGAAAAAGAAGGGAGTTTTCTCATAATTTTTTGAGAAAAAAGGTTTCTTTAATACTTTTTGAGTGACGAAATTATCTTTTCTCATTTACCTTTATCATTATATTAATTTTGAGTACATTGCAATATATTGGAAATAATCAAATTATCATATTTTTTGCTCCTACATATACTATCTGTAGGAAAAATATTATTAACTAAAAAGGAGATTAGGCGTACCTGGACGAATCCATGTTCGGATCCGGGTCAAAGCTCCAATACTCCATACTTGTGCCCACACAATTATTAGACTATTAGAGCCTAATTGTGATTTGCACAGCAGATCACCAGAACTAGAAAGATGGTAGGAGAGAAGGGAATTGCCAGAACACTCAATAGCGGGGCGAGTTGCAATTGAGGAGGCACACCTTATTTATAATGGTTTATGGAGGCCACTAATTAGGAAACGTGTGCACTCCTTCTTGCCCTCCAAGACAGCAATTAATTGTCTCTCAATTAATTCCCTAATTATGGTGATTTGTTCCTCTTTTAACAAATCCATAATTATTGCTGAAATATTCCCAAATCTGCATTTTATGCTAATTTTATTCTTATTTGATTAGACTACTTATTTCCTAATCAAATAGTCCGGCCCATCAAGGGTAGACTTGGACCCAAAGTCCAACATCTCCCACTCGCACTTGATGGGCCTCCCATCGTGCGTGCATTACTCTTTCTTGTTTCATACTTGGCGTCTGCCGTGACTGCGTGGGCAAAAACGTCTTTCAGATTTGGTGCTTGTGATACTAGAAATCCTTTATATCGGACCAGCATCCAAGGACACCCTTTATATATAATCGTAAGCTATATGTTCATTGCCTCATATGCCCCAGATTCTCCCATACACATTACTCATGGCATATATAATCCCTCTCGAGTTAATATGTTGATTAACTCATATTGCCTTCCACGTACATAGTATCCGCACTTACTAGCTACACATAGAGCTAGTGAGGGGTCGACCATAGATACTAGTACATCTTATGTATCTAGGAGTAAATCTTCCTTTTTGACTAAACATCAGTCTATCTTGATTTGGTCGCTTTCCTAGTTTTCACTCGTCTGACCGAATCGAGTGTGATCATGGAGCTTCAGCTAAAGTAGCTGTCACCAAACCAAGCTTTCATGATGCCGCCTAAGTCTTAAGGGCATCGTGGAAGTATTCTTCCTTCCTGGGACTCACACTGTGGTGAACTAGGGATCCTTCACCCACATCCCGTGTTGCAGTTTAACTCTTAAGCACATGCAGTATGAATTGGATGCTACGGTAAATGGTTTGAGGTGTACGTCGATTTCTTTATCTTTCACCGTACAGACATTAGTTCCAAAATGTACTTAACATTCGAACCAGAACTTTCTTTTTCACAATATCTCTTTTACAATCTCGTTTGTGAAAAAGAGTTCTTTGCCTGGCTACAGGTCCATATTCATGCTTCGATCCATTTTCTGTGTATAAGCACACATGCAGATCTCATCTCAGTCTAACTGAGGCGACTCAAACGCAAAGATTCTTCTCAACCATCTCATGGTGATCATTTGCTCGTCTTACCTTCCCATGCCCCTACAAAACATGGGAAGACGATTGTCCATGTGAGTGAACCAACCTCTTTTGACCTGTACGACATACAAAACTGTATACCTTTATGTATTTACTCATAACATACATACCATTTCTTTTATCTTTTATAAAAGAAGTTCACGACCTTATATTTTATTTGCGCCCCTAGATTTTCACTAACTCAATAAAAATCAAGCTATGGACTCAATAAGGGGATCTACCAACATTCTGTCAGTAGAAGGTAATTGAACTATCACTTTCCCTCTTTGAAAGCATATCTCTCATAGAGATGTATCAAAAAGGTATGTTTCGCCTTGCTGTGATACTTAGGATCCTCATCATACGATGTTATCGTTTGGATCCTTCTATCCACCATTCATTCCCAATCTCTCATAGGAATTACTTTAGCCATATGGCACTTTGAATGATGGCAGAACACGCCCTGCGTTCTATCTTCATGGATAAAAGGAAAAAAATACTATGTATATTTCCTTACTCCATCACCATTTGCCTAGGTCTTGCATTGGAGTATCCTTTCAAAAAGGAAAGTTGTTGTCTTGACAACTTAATCCATGGTTATTCTCATAACCCATTTCACAGCAGGACCAAAAAGCAACTTCCAAGTCTGACAAAAAACATTTGGTCTTATGTACACCAATGTGTACATTCATATTACCAACTTTAGTCTCACATAGGACTCTATCCACCTTTCTTATGTTGGATTCCTCATAGGACATGTAACCTCTTTAGGTTTATGCCCTCGACTTCAGGGGTGTCCATGGGTTTGCAGTTTGACTTCCTAAGATGTCTAAGGATTACACTTGTACATGTCTTAGGTGGAAAAGACTGTATCTTTCTTGTGCAACTCCGTTTATCTTGTCAATCAAGATAATTGTTCAACCCATGACTTTCTCAACTCAAAATTTAAGGATTCTCTTATCCTTTATTCCTTTGACTTCCTTGACGCTTGTTTCATTTGTCACTTGACAAAGGATGACTTCACAAAGAATCATCACTAGACCATTTGGAACTTATGTAGTGTTCTTCGATTATTTTGAAGTTGGTAAGGCTTTTACCTTGTGAAAACCTCAAATACTACTATTTGGGTGATTGTTTCTACGAAGCCCTTAAGCTGCTTCATGTAGAGTTCATCATCCAATTTCCAAAATTCTAAATTGGAAGGTGGTCTTTACATCATCTTGATGCAATTTCAAGACTAAGCTTGTTTGTCATAGCCAAAGTTCAGGGTTAAAACGCACAACGGACAACCTTCCATTGTATTACCCCTTAGCCACTAAGTGTTTTAGGTTCTGTATGCCCCCAACAGATTTGAGAACCTACTTGTTCCCAATCGCCTCTTGGCTAGGTGACAAATTACCTAAACACGTATTTGGCTTAAAAGGAATCCAAATCCTCTTGCATGATACTTTGCAATTCATCTTAGCAGGTCCTTCTAGTGTCTTTCAGACACTTATAGGTACTTATCATCACCTTCTAAATGATGAAAAGAGCATTCAATCAATTAGAGAATCTATCCCTTATAGTCATTCGCTAGATAACAATTTGCTCTGAGGTAGATTTCATAGGATTCTTTTCCTATGTATGAGTGAGGTAATTGTCTCGTAACTTACCTCTTACCTCTTTCATTGTGAAAATGGTCTCAATCCTCCCACTCGGATCAGTGAACTTAAGAACACTTGGTTATTCCTTGTCACTTGTGAACCTCTTGAAGAGATTTATTGTGATTAATGCTCATTTCCTGCTAGGAAATCTAGGTTTTATGAACGTTGTGTCCTATGGTTTTCTTTCAGTCAATGAACCGCCATCATTTTCACTAATAAAGACGTGTCATGTCAAATTCTCATGTCATCTCACAAAGAGATACCTTGTATACCTTAGCCCTAATCTTCCTTACTCATAGGAAGAAGTGTGAATATAAAGTTGATGACCCTTATGATCTTAACGAGCTTGGCCCTGGTCTAAGGCCTATCCATGATTTATAGGGTAAGGTCGTGACTGACATAGAAGGCATTTGATTAAGTGTGAATATAATAGCTATGAGTCCACCTACCAACATATGGCTGGTAGCCTCATTGATGCCATTATGTTCACAACCAAATCAAAGGAGAGGTCTAACTCTCTATTTCAACAACTCTATTATGTTGAAGGATTTTAGGTACTGATAGTTGCCTAACAATGCCTTTCTCATACACAAAACAGCTTGAACTAAGCACATGGGTGTCTTTAACCCTTGTTAGTTCAAAAGGTCTTATCCTTTCAGTTTCACTGATTCCTAACTAGATCAGCCATTATCTAATAGCTTCACACTTGCCAAAAATCAAGTAAACGTCCACAATGTCTACGAAACACCTAGCTGTTTGTGTTTTGCCCTTACGTTCATTGGTTCACTAACGCCATAATTTGTCAATTGCAGTGGATATTCTCAAAAATGTTTCTTTGTCTTTCTTGCCAGATAGAATGAGTTCTCAACTTATTCATAAGGGTATTAAACCTTTAGCACACGTTGTTTAGCAAATACTCTTTTGCTAGTTTGATCATTCCCTTTGACCAAGGTGTACATATGGCAAGAAATGGAATCTTTTATCCCTAGAAAAGAAACATCAAAATCCAACAAAGGATTTGAGAATCATAGTCCCATCGATCCTTAACTAAAGAGCTAGCAAAGATGTGATTCTGTCAGTTGCAATTGTATGGAGTGAATCAGGGTGGTTTATTTATGCAGAGTTAACGTGCAAGTTCCAATCCCTTAATTCTATCTCTTTGTTGCTTTTGACATGAAGCCATATGCTTCTCTGAAATATCCACAACTCATGTGGATCGCTACTTTTATAACCCTTAAGAATTATGAATGTAGCTTTTCATCTTTGTAGAAACCATTTGACCTCCTCTAGATCAAGTTTACCTCATAGGTTTCTTGCCCTTGGGCTTGGAGGATGAATCCTCCCACTCTTTAACTAAGTTCGTCTGACTGATGGATCTTGGATCCTTCAGTCTCTCACACTTAAGTTCAATGTGGTGAATCACATTGCTGAAGGTTACAATATGCATATCAGGGCAATTTATACTTTTGTATATGCCCGCTCACTGGAAGACATGGCTCACTCCCACTCACTGGGAGACATAGCTTCCTCCCACTCACTGGGAGATGTCTTATCACAACATACACTTGTTGTTTGTTAGAAAGAACTTGGCATTTAGTTTGTCTCAACTTCTTAGTTTGACATTTGCCTTAAGTGTTGCCTAAACAACATGTTAGGACTTAGTACACTATGTTAAAACTTAACTTAGTTTTAACTTTATGGAAGAAGATCACCTATTTCACTATCTTCCAACACTATCCACACGGCTTGGATAAGGTTATATTGCTCATACCATCATAAGTTTGAGCAATGTTGTTCTTTCTATGCTTGATAGCATAAACCTTTTGTATCCTTCAGTTGCTTCAGCCTCTAAATGCTGAAGGCTAGTTGGTAGGATGTCCCTGACATCTCATTCTTCTTGAATGAAAGAGATTTGAGAGTTTCTAACTCCACAGATATCTCTATTGAGCTTGTCTTCATAAGCTCAGTCAAATAGACTTGGTCATAATTGGTCACTCAGACGATTATGGTATACAAATCTTATTTGTTCAAATAAGACAAAGGATAATTAGATAATAAGTTCACTAGTTTCATGTTCAGGAGACAACTATGTTGACTCCCATCCCAATCATACTAGTTAGCTCATCACCCTTTTAACCACAGTCTTCATTTGAACAATTTCCCCTTTGGATTTCTAGACGCATTCCAGAAAAAAACTCCCACTCAATCAAAGAGCAGTTATATTAACAAGATAATAACACATTATCATCTAACTAGCATGAATGTTCAAGAAAACAAGAAGAGAATATACTGAATTCAATTCTATAAACTAACAGAGAATTTAATCTTAAATTCAATGGGAAAAACAAGAACATTAAAAAATTTAAGCCTCATATCATTGTCTCTTAACTAGGTTCTCCTTCACATAGGCCCTTCTGACCATATTAACTCATGTAGCATCTAGCTACAATGTCAAGCTCCTCTTTGCCATGTTTACATCCACTCATTTGGATATATTTGCAGCATACCTCCCACTTGATGAGATGATTCTCACATCTCTATCTGTCTTGTCCTTTGTCACAACATATGTGATAAAAGGTTAACTTTTAGAAGTCATTGCTTCAATCCAAGTGGATCAATGTGGTTAGAAGCATGGGAAGACTTATTATTATTCAATAATTATTGAATAATTTTAAGTTGCTGCAAGTTTTCAGGATTTTATCTCTAACAGTTTGAGTCAAGGTTGGATAGGATTTTACATTCAAAAACTCATTTGAATAATCCCTTACTTTTAAAGGATCTTTCAGTATTTAACCTTATGTTGCAACTGGAAAAACTCTTAAAAAAATAAGCCAACCCATCCCAAAAAATAATAGAACCAACATTGATTCAATTCCAACATTTTTGGGACCCTCTAAGTGCACATAAGCACATTTTTGACTCAAATCATATCCAAATGTGCTTCAAATATATGCAAATTATATATCAAATTGAAGCTTTCGAATTTAGGGAATTTTAGGAACCAACCACATCTCAATCGGAGGTCCCATGAGCTCTCATGCGCCCCTAGAAGGTGTCTGGATGGAAAAAACCTGAAAAATTGGAAAATTCCAGCGTTGGCCACTCTCGGCGGTGGCGCGTGACATACACGCACCGCCTTGAGGCCGTCTGCCGGCGACACGCGCCGACGACCAAGAATCCACGCGCCGTCCTCTCTCCGACGGTGCTTGCCACGTGTCAAACGGAGACCCCAGTGGGCCCCACGCGCCATGCGTCCCCCTTTTTTTGGTCAAAAATCAACAAATGACCGTTGACTGGTCAACGTTGACGAGTCAACCGTGACCCATTACCGCTGACGTGCCTTGGTCAACGTGGCTGGTCAACGGATGACGTGGCCACGTTGACCGATGCTGTCGTGGAATTCGGCGCTGACGTGGTGACCGCTTATTGGCGCCACGTGTCATCGGTTGACCGATGACATGGCGTTGACTGCCACGTCATCATCTTCAACCTCCAGCCGGGTCAACCCGACCCGGTTGGAGCTCCGACGGGTCATCGCGACCCGCCAACTTCGGCAGGCCATATCTCCCTCGTTTTAGCTCTGTTTTTTGCGTTCTTGGTGTCGTTGGAATCGTAGTTCAGCGAACTACAAATCCATGGCATTTATTTGATCTTAAAACCTCTGTTTCATTGATCAAATCATGAGTGAAGTTGCAGTGGTGACTAACAACCCACAAACTTCTTTACTTTGTTTCTCCCTCATCCGGACTCCGTTTAACGCGTTCTAAGCATCGTTGGAATCATCTCTTCGAGATCTACACATCCATGGCTTCTTTTGGGGCAAAAACACTCAGTTTCGAACACCCAATTTTTCTTGATGTTGTCGGCGCAACGTAAACCGACGTGGATGTGTGTCTCTATGTTTCAAAGGCTCTTCTAACCTTTGAGGGGTCAAGTCTTTTCGTTTTCGAATCCACATAGGTTCCAAAAGATCAACTTGAAAGAGATCCATGAAGGGAGGAGAAGAAACGAAGGAAATCGCATGACGTAGTATATATATATATGGTTATTATATATATAAACTAACCAAAAGGAGCAAACGTATGAACCTAGTATTTTATGTGTGCATGTTGAACAAATCTGGGAAGCACACACAGACACGCATATAATCGAAAAAACATAGGAGGCATATTTATGAACATGTATATATAAAACAAAAACAAATATCATGCTTGACCAAATATATATACATATGCGACACACTTGTTCATGGTATATCTATGTATGCATTCGAAAATAAATTGAACCATCATATATTCTTTTATCATATAATCTCATATATATGATTGCACAGCGGAAATAAAAATCATGATGGGATATAATTAAAAAATTATAACACATGTTTATTCACATAGAATAACCACAGCCTCAAGGATCAAATGGCTCTGATGCCAATGCAGGAAAAAATATTATTAACTAAAATGGAGATTAGGCGTACCTGGACGAATCCATGTTCGGATCCGGGTCAAAGCTCCAATACTCCATACTTGTGCCCACACAATTATTAGACTATTAGAGTCTAATTGTGATTTGCACAGCAGATCACCAGAACCAGAAAGATGGTAGGAGAGAAGGGAATTGCCAGAAAACTCAATGGCGGGGCGAGTTGCAATTGAGGAGGCACACCTTATTTATAGTGGTTTATGGAGGCCACTAATTAGGAAACGTGTGCACTCCTTCTTGCCCTCCAAGACAGCAATTAATTGTCTCTCAATTAATTCCCTAATTATGGTGATTTGTTTCTCTTTTAACAAATCCATAATTATTGCTAAAATATTCCCAAATCTGCATTTTATGCTGATTTTATTCTTATTTGATTAGGCTACTTATTTCCTAATCAAATAGCCCGGCCCATCAAGGGCGGACTTGGACCCAAAGTCCAACACTATCAATCATAGGGAATGTTCATAAAGTTCAGAGAGAGAAAAATAATCAAACTGAATAAAAAGTAGTGTGAGCATGAGACCATTTTTTCACTCAATTTTCTGTTTTCTCTTTAAATTCTATAAAAAATTTATTATAAACAACTTCATAGTAGACTTGAATTTAAAATTTAATTAGGTCTCTTTGAAATTTTATATACATTTTTATCAACAAGACCCAGATTTGGGGGGGGGGGGATGAGGACGATTGTGTAGATAATTATAATTAACATTACCTATGGTATTTAATATAACACCCAATTGATTAATTTGAGGAGATTAATGAAGTTAAATAAATTACTTAATTATAAAAAATGTTACATGATCTCAAGCCTAATTAGTTTTAAAAAAGGTAAACATAAATACTTTAAAATAATTTATCCAACTTCTTTAATCCCCAAATTAGTTAAGTATGCCTTATATTAAGGATTGGAGATAGTATGATGCAAAATATACCAGAAAAACGTACAAGATTCAATTCAATAATTATTGATTACTTTGGATTTGAATATTGTTAATTAATATTATGAGCTACTTTGGATTTAAACATTGTTAACCCTAGCTAGATAAAAATAATTCTTTCAACATAATTTTTTATCCATAAAAATCTAATTTGAGATTTTATTAAATAAAATTGAGTTCATTTATTTATTTATTTATTTTTTGGGCCCTGAAAATTTGAGTTCATTTCACTCGACTTATAATCGTTGGTTGCGTGTGTTTTACTTTGACGCGTAAAATCAATTTTAGATGATAGTGAGACGCACCATAAAAAGTGGGAGCAGACAAAAAAAATGAAAAATGAAAAATGAAAATGTCATTTTAATATCTAAAATGGAAACAAAAGGAAAAGACCCATTATTTTCTAAGTCAATTAAGAATTTTATAAATAATATTACACTCAAACACTTGTGAACCCGTTAATGACAAAATTGCCCTCACCCTTGTGACTTCGTCAATTATAGTTACAATTCTTAACTGCCAATAGTTCTCTTCTACGAATAATAACCCGTCATCTTATTAATTAATGAATTATATGATTTAACTTTTTTATTCTAAATGAGCAAAAGAAAATCTAGAAATGAGGGATGGAATTTTCCTCGGTTGATCTTGGCATGTAGCTATCATATATTGCTTTCATAGTTAGATTAATAACCAAGTAATATAAGACACTAATTTGTTATTCAAAATTATGTGTAGAAGTTTGGACATATTCATGACTTTGAATCTTCTGCTTCTCATAAAGACAACTAAATACTGATGTGAGTTGGCACAAAGGGTGAAAAAACTTAGATGAAAGCCATGATATTAAAAATCGACTCAGGTGAGACCAATGAACTGGCCTCTTGACCAATCTAATCAAAAGTTTTCGACAAGTCGATTGAGTTAGATTTTTTATGTTTTTTTGTCCCATTATAGAGCTGAAATTATATCATTTTGAGTTAAGAAATAAAAACCCATCAATCTTATTTATACTTGAGTAACTATGTTTTATTGGATTATGTGTAGTTTATACATAAATGTTTTATTCATTTATGAATTAATGTCTTTTTTATTTAAAAGAAAGGGGGGTTAAAATGCTTAAATAACCTTCAACTTTTTTGAAAAGTGTAATAATAACTATAAATCATTTTTTGGAGTAAAAGTAACCATAAACAATATAAAAAAGGGCAAGAGTGGTTATGACGTTAATAATACCAAACGTCCGTTACTGTGATCTTTTTAATAAAAGGTTAAAGTGTTAAAATAGTCATTAACTTATTATACCAAAAGTGCAAAAATAACTATAAAAGTTTTTTTGGATGTAAAAGTAACTAAAAGATGACTTCTTAAACATTAATTCATAAGTTTTTCTTTGGTTTTTTGTATTATGAGTGTTTTATTAATTTGGGAATTGAAATGACAAAAGTCAAATAAAAATTTATAAATTAATATTCAAGAAGTTACTTTTTCTTTTTCTTTTTTCTGGCGAGAAGACAAAGTGACATAAACTTGTCACTCCAATTCTAAAAGCTGAAATCCTCAACATGAATCACTAGTATTAAAAGTACCGCCATCGCAAATATTGAAGTAGTCCCATAACCAATCCTGAGAAGATTATAAGGGAGGAGGTCTGAGAGGGAAACTATAAGGCAATGGAAGATCACATATACATATGGTAGGGTTGGGAAAATTCATGTCACCCCCAGTTGTCTTATAATTAAAAGCCACTTGGACTCTAACTTGCACAAGGAACAAAAAAATTTATGAATTAATGTTTAAAAAGTCAATTTTAGTTACTTTTGCATCTAAGAAAAGTTTTTAACTTCTTTTGCACTTTTGGTATAAGTTAATAACTATTTTAGCATATTAAACTTTCATTAAAAAGCTCACAATAATGGACATTTAGATTTATTAACATCATGGTCACTTTTGCCTTTTTTTTATAATGTTTATGGTTACTTTTACTTCCAAAAAAATAGTTTATGATTACTGTTGCACTTTTCAAAAAATTTGAAGGTAATTTAAGCACCTTAACCCAATAAATATTAATATTTTTTAGGGTAATATATATTTTTGTATATTTTAATTAAATTATATTATTCTGATTATAATTAGATTGAACTTGATTCAAGTACGATTTAACCACTAACCTTTAAACTATTACCTCCGCCAATTTAATAATCAGTAACATTTTCAATCTCCGTGAAATTTCTTTTCGAACTTCTATATGCTAGGCGTCAACCTTTAAGAAACAAGAAATTTACCTTGAAAATGTTTTATATCTCAAATTAATCATAAGATTTTAGCAAAATACAAAAATCTTTAGAATTTTGCAAATCCATTGATTGCAACACAATTTGTTGAGTAGCAATGGAAAATTCATTTTTTGTTGTAGAAGTAATAGTTGAGACCATTTCGATCACCAAAGTAAAGGGAAAGATAAGAAAAGGATCTTAATCTTTTTTTTATGTGTGTGTGTGTGTTTGAATCTTTCACATCGAATTAGATAGTCAAGATTTTATTTGAGTTTCATTTTCATAATTATATTTTTTGTTATTAGAAAAATAAAATATAAAATGAAAATATTATTCGATCACTTTCTTTTTTGTACACAAATCTTGTCTTTTGACCTGCAGGCTAGCTCGCTCCCCAGTGAACGACACGCCCTCATTTTTTGACCCAATTCTATTTTAAATTCTGATTATCTCAAGGGAGAATTGTCCAAAAATATCTTTGGAGTAAATTAATTGCTGATTACTACCAAACGTGTAAACGGTCTTCCGTGTGTGCAAGCGACCTTCCGTTTTGTGCAAGCGATCTTCCGTGTGTGTAAAAATCTTCCATATAAATGTGCAAACAATCTTCCTTTATGTGTAAAATATCTTCCGTTATGTACAACAAATCTTCCATAATAACATTCAGTAATTAATTTACCAAAAATATATTTATCAGCAATTCTCCCTTGTCTCAATGATATCTCCTACGAAATTAATAAATTAATTCAATTAGCTAGAAATCATACACAAGGTAAACAGATTTTTTTTTTAAAATTTAAAAGAGACAACTGTATAATTCAGGCCGATTATAAATGGTATATATATGGTATATATTTCTCCCCAGAATTGGAACTTGCAGACCGAAGTGAAGTCAACAGAAATGATAAATCACAAATCTGTTATCCAATGATGTGTTGTCCTGAATCCACAGAGGAAACGTATATACTTTGTGCAACTTCTTTACATAATATTAAAGTTGATTCAACTAGCACGTATCCTTTTCCATTTTATCCTTTCTTTAGTTAATATATAATATTCGATATTATTGAGTCCAACAAAACTTATATCAAATTGCTTATATGTATTAGATCAAGTTTATAAGTGAATTTACAAGTGCACTTTCACATTTTAACAAATAACTCTAGCAAAAGAACAAGTATCCATATGAAAATTTACAAATTTAATTTATATTATAAGAGCTAATTATATAATACAAATATTTACAAGTATTCATAAGTGAATATATAAGTGTTCAATTAATCCATTTAGCCAACCTTACTTAATAAAATAAAATTTGTTGTTAATTTTGTTTAATTGGAGGCAAGACTGGAAGATTGTGGGAAATGGTTTCCGTAGGAGACAAATATGATGAAATCTACGTGTTTCGTTGGGTATGTCTGTTTTATATATTTAATTGATCAATATTTGTGATTGAATTTCAACATGGCAACTTAATTAAATTCAATTAAATTAATTTTTTCCTTTTAAAATGTTTTCTGTATAGCTAGCGATGATGGATGACTGATAAGGCAATCTGATTTTTATATGAATTTTATGTTTTTTGAGAGAAATAAAGAGGAGACAATAAGAATAGGAAGTAAAACAAAAAAATCGTCTGGTTTTTTCTCTGTGTGGTGTCCACTGTGTCATATTGATTGTTTTGAAGGGTTGTGACAGTCAGAGCACTTAGATTTAGGTTGCCTTGTTGCATAGGGCACTAATTTACCATTTAATTTGAAAATTCTTTTTATAATATGTGCATGATGGAGTTGAATCAAATTAAATAAAATAAAAATAAAATAAAAACATAATTGTATAATTTAAACAAAAATATTACTAGTATTAGAAATATTACAGATATTTTTTTTATATTTCTCATTTTATATAATAAAAAATTATATATATATATATATATAATATTATTCATGACTTATTATAATTAATTCAATTACACACACATATATAAAATTCAAGACTTGTAACTAGGGCAACTCATTCATTTTTTTTTTTATACTTTCAACTGTTATTCGACTGTGGGATTCGTGGCTTCCTCTCCTAATACAAATGTCTCATCTGGGACTCGAACTTGAGACCCAAAGGGATATAATAGGGCCTTACATCGATAACCTGACTCTATGTTGGTCATTCATAACTTATTTTTTCATAAATAATTCATAATTTTATCAAGGGTTAAGTGCAAATTTACCCTAAAAGTTTCACCGAGAAGTAATATTTCTCTAGAAGTTTTTTCATATTCAATGTCACCTTAAAAGTTTCAAAATGTAGCAAAGTAATACAGTTAAAAAACTAACGTTAACTATTAAAAAATTTAACGTTGATCGTTAACTTTTTAACAATAAGGTTAACATTGCTCTATTTTAACACTTTCGGGACAACATTGAATCTTAAAACACTTTCAAGTGCTCTTCAACGAAAACTTCCCGAACAAATTTACACATTAACCTATTTAGCAAACTTCAAGCGCACGCGTGTGTCATGTAGTCTGACCTTTCTTTTATTTTCTTCTTACCAATTCATATTTGGGAGAATGATAGAAAAATGTTCTAAAGATTTGAAAATGACAGATAGGTGATTTCGCAAATCTAGAAGTTAGGAATTCCTTATCACGTTTTGACATTTTCTAATCATCTTTTGATAAAAAAACCTACCCGTCATTTCCAAATCTTTGAAGCATTTTTCTGTTATTCTCCCTTCATATTTTCCGTTTATTCTATCCCCCCAATTATTGTTCCAATTATTCATAAAATAAAATTGAACATAAAAATTCTTTTTGAACTTTCTTTCTTCGTATTGAATCTTACACACACATAAAAATATTGTATTATCCTTTTAGTCCTAATTATAATAGTTAGATGAATTTATTTTGTTTTTAAATGTAAGACCATAATTTCATTTGATCCTCACGTTTATTATTTTTTCCCGAAAATTATCGTTATTAACTGCAAAAATTAAAGTGTACAATTAATAGGAGTAGTTTTCAATTATTAAAAAGAGAAATATTTTAGGAAAATTAAGACACTTTTGTTTTTGTAAAAAAATAACTTATTTAATTTATGTAAATTAGTTGCCAGCCTCCTTTAATTAGTACATTTAGGACGACAGAGAGCATTATTCACAAAATTTTATATTTGGCGATGGGATGGGAACACAAAATTAAGAAAGAATGGCAATTAGGTCCTGGACAATTTTTTTTTTTCGAAACATGAATTGTAAATAACTATTGAAAGAACTACAGGAGCCTTAATAGTAAATAAGGCATTTAAGTTTCAAATGTACTCTATCTTATCTTTAATATACGACATATTTACTTAATTTGATTAGATTAAGAAATTAATTAGTTAGATTAGTTAACACTATGAAAAAACAGAAAATTAGTGACGAAATTTCATTCCATCGCTAATCCGTCATTAATCTCTCACAAATTCCATCACCAAAATTAGCGACGGAATTTTTCCGTCACTAAATTAGGGACGGATTAGCGACGGGATCACATTCCGTCGCTAAATTCTGTCACTAATCCGTCTCTAATTCCGTCATTAAAAATTAGCGACGGAAATTAGTGACGGAATTTTTCTGTCTCTAATAGTTAACTTTTTCAATAATTAGATTTTTGATAACTATAAATTTGTTAAATAATTTAAATTTTAAATTATTATAAATTTATAATATAAATATTAAAATAAATAAATAAAATTATTAATTAATATTTATTTTTGAAATTGAAATTATAATATAATATTTTTTAATTTTTAATAATATATTATATACCAATAAAAATACAAATTTTATACATACAAACAAAAAATAAATAATATAAGAAAATGAATAACATGATATTAATAATAAAAATTTAGGTAGAATATTCACATAAAATAAAATAAGAAAACTAAATTCAGATATTTAATAATATATTAAATTTTATATTTCTATTTTTGTTTGCAAAGAAATATATATATATATATATATATATATATATATGATTTTGTATTTAAATTACACAAGTTATTCTTAACTCAACTGGTAAAGGCACTGGTATGCACATGAGAGGTCAAGGCTTCAAATCCTGATTTGGCTACAAAATGCAACCAATTTGTGACTTGAACATGTGGCGCGCGATGGAGGGTGACATGTGGCCATTGACTGGGACACGTGGAGGCCGGAGGTGAGGTGGTAGTGGCTGATGGGGACACATGGGTTGCAGTGGATACACATGGGGGCCGCCGGCGAGGGACATGTGGAGACTCGTTGTAAGGACATATGACAATTTAAATTATATAAAACAATATTTTGAGACAGATTAGAGACAGAAATTCCGTTGCTAATTAGTGAATTCCATCTCTAATTAAAGACGAAATTTAGTGACGGGATTATTAACGACGGAATAATCCGTCGCAAATTAGCAACGAAAGTTAAAATTCTGACACTAATTAATCAGTAACGGTCTTTTTCCCGACGAAACAAATTCCTTTACTAATTTCGTCTCTAATATGGTTCCGTCGATAATTTCCATCGTTACTAAATTTCGTCGATAATTTGATGTTTTTTAGTAGTGTAATATGACATATATTTTTTAAAATACTTTAGTCATCTCCCTTAATTCATTCATTTCTTCTTTTCCTTGATTATTGTTGAAGAAGCATTACTGTGGTAAATTATAAAAAAATTGACAAAAAGGAGAATTGTATCTTATATTTGTGAATAAAATTAACTCATAAATATATTTTATATTAAGAATCACGCGAAGTAACTCTCAATTTATAATTGATATGGTTGTTTCTTAGCCGTTTGAATTGATATTTACAACTTGATTTTCAAATTATTTTTAAGAGTGTAATTCCCTCTTTTGGACTTAAATGCCATCGACATCAAAATTACATTTAACTATTTATCAGTTAAGCCCAACCCAGTAAGGAGAGCGAGGCTGATGGCAGTGTTTGGAAATTCTAATGGCTGGGCTGATTACTAAATGATAACAACCTGAATGGGCCCATATTACGAACAAGGAAATATTTAGACCAGAAAAGCAAAGACCCAACAAATTGGTCCAATTAACCATAGGTTTGCCCTAAGCCGACATTTACCATTACCATTAGGCCAACCAATATTTAACAATTATAAGGGGAAAAAATATGAGAAAATTTCATTTAGCCTATAAGGATTGGACATAATTTCAGTCAACCCCAAAACTTTCTGAAAGTTCACTGCACCCCTCTAGGTCAAAATTAAATTAAGTTTTGAGGGTAAAAAGACAATGATGCCCTTCTTTTTTTTTTTTTTTTTTCAGAAGAGCGTTTACAAAATAAATAAAGATATTTACAAGACAAAAAAGGGATCCGAAAGAATATAGGAAATTAAAAATATTTTGGTACTTTACAAGACAAATATGAAAATTCACAAGAAAAATAAAGTAAGGGCATCATTGTCTTTTCACTCCAAAAACTTAATTTTATTTTGACCTAAGGGGGTGCAGTGAAGTTTCAGAAAATTTTGGGGGTTGACTAAAATTATGTCATACCTTAGAGGCTAAGTGAAATTCTCCCAAATATATATATATATATATATATATATCCATAGTTTTCAAACCTGCAACAATTCAAAATTAGTAAATTTCAAAATGGTAATTATGAATTATATAATGAAGCTATGAATTGTATGAGTTGTCCAATTCACAAATACAAAAACAAATTTTTACATAAATTATTAGTAAATTTTAAGAGGGCAGTTGTGATGAATTTGCCATAATTAGTTTTTGCAATAACCTTTTGCAAAGATTTTTATAAGGGTTAAAATGCAAAAAATACATATGTGATTTTACTAAAAGTGCGTCCACCACCAAATCTTTTTTTAGGAGAAAAAATAATTATGAATTTTAGAAATTAAGGTAAAAATAACCATAACATGTATGTCTAACTTAATGCTTGTTACTTTTTATGGTGGGACCCATATCATTGTTCTAAAAATACTTAAATGTCCACAACTCAAAAAAAAAAAAAATCCTATTCTTCATTGTCAGCTTCTTCAACATCGTCTCAAAAATCGAAATCCCAACGCTTCTACCTTCTAGAAGTCAAGTCCAATCCAATCCAATCGAGAGAGGTGTACTGTGGTGAAGGACTTGGAAGGATAAGGAAGGAAAGAAAGGATATTAGGAAGTAACACGTTGTGAGATAGTAATAACCAAAGCAGGGTTTCAGTATATGATAACAATGAAACAACAGCAAAATTAGAATCCACCTATGGAAGCGAAACTACTGCTTAGTGCTTTATTAATGATTTCTGATGAGCAGTTTTAGAAGCTGGTAGTTAAAAGAAGTTCCAAATTGGGCAAAGAACAAACATCAAGGATAGTTCCTAACTGCCACTGCTTGTTGGCATCTCCACACACTAAATTCCCCCTGTCACTAGATGTTCACAGAGGAGAGATTTTCAAAGGCAAAAATGAAACCTAAGCATTGTTTGGTAGGATTACACCCAAAAAAAGAAAAAGACACATTGAGAATTAAAACAAAAAATGGCCTAAATGAATATGGGAATAGGAACTTATGGTATAATCTCAGAGGTGGGATTGAATCGGATACCAAGTTTAGCCTCTCAACCTAACAATACTTGAACCAAAACAAAGCAACAACAGCTTAACGCACATAGATGGAGAGAGGCACATATTGGTTTTAAATTAAAGATGACAAAGAGAAGATAGAGCAAGTAGGTCCCCTGAATTCATTTAAAAGTCTATCCACGCATTCATCACTGGCAGCTCACCTTGTGTGAAATAGGGGAATAGCTGGTGGAGTGATCTGTGTAAGGCTAGGGAAAGAAAGAGACTGATATCCAAATAATAAGGGTGGTGAAGAATATATTTGTTTTAGTTGGGGGAATTTGGGTAGTTTAGGAACAATAATGTGAGTTCCACCATGGCGTTAATTTAGATTTAAATGATTATAGTTATTTTTACCCCAATTTTCAAAGTTTATAGTTACTTTTGTCCTTTAAAACAACATTTGATGTTGGATGCACTTTTAGTAAAATCACATGTGTATTTTTGCATTTTAACCTTTTTGAAAATTTACCCCCAAATTCTAATTTTTGAATAATCAAATTTGTTTCTTAACCTAAATAAAATTCAGTCTCTCCCACTCTCAAGGTTCAAGTGAAGCTAATAAGGGCTTGTTTAATCAAGACTTGTTTTGAATGATTGGAGCCTTCAAAAACATTTTTTCAATCATGATTTACAATATACGAAGTATGTATATGAGATGAGTTTTGTTTTGTGTGAATGTGCTTATGATCAAATCAGCAGTTCCAAACAAGCACTAAACAAACCAACAAATACCATACAGATTGATTGATTGATTTTTTTTGGGTGAATGATAGGCTAGACCTAAAGACTATCTACCCTACTAAGGCAGGGGAATTCCAATACTTGCCATATCCTCATCTAATAGTTTACAAACACAATCAGGCGGTTGGTCCTATATGTAACATTGGGCTTACAATCCTATGCTCATTTTTGCCAATAAGTCTGCTATGCGATTACTCTCACGGTAGACATATCTAACTCTCACTTGCCACTCCATGTTTAGCATGCTTTTGATCTTTCTTGATAGGAGGTAACACCTGGCGACTTCTTAATGCTTGCTAAATTCCTTCACTACCTATACTACATCACACTCCACTTCCACTTTTTTAAAACCTGACTCGCATGCAAGCCAGAGGCCCTCATCAATCCCCTATACCTTTGTCGTTTGTGCATCACACACTCCCTATTGTATTGTGAATCCACTCAGTCATTCTCCCTTTTCTCCCCTTATAACTCCTCTACAACATGCACATCCTGAGTCAAGTCAGTTATCATTCCATCATTATTTACCTTGCACCAGTCCTTCTCTGGTTGTTGCCATGCCACTATTGCTGTCACCACATAATGTTGTTGTAGTTTCTCCCTATCCCATTGTTTATGGTAATTATTAAGGTGTTAACAAATCAGTTTGTTTGCATACTGAGGTACTCTATAGCCTAGGTTTTGAATTTATAGGTTCATCTATTTCCATATGTGCTAACATGCTACAACAAATCTTTTTGGCCACCAGATGTCACCCTTGCCTTGTTTGTGGCTTGACATGTTCTATTGTTGCCACCCTTTTTCATCCAGGTTGAAGAACTTGTGGCTTTTACTCTTTGGGATCAATTTTTTTCATATCATAGTTGCATTTAGGCAGTCATGTAAAGTATGTAGAATACTCTCAGTGCCAGCTTGATATATTGAGCAACTTCCTGAACTACCATCCTACATGAACTTCCTTGGTCTTATAGCTAGTCTTTGATGGTAGGTTAACCACATGAAAGTGTGAATACTCTCAGGGGCTTTGAGTTTCTAGATGATTTTCCACTAGTTTCGACCTCTATTCACTCTTTCTCCTTATAGCCACTTATATGCACTTGTCGTAGAGAATTTTCCACTATTTGTGAGTCTCGAGATGTACCTATCTTCCTCCCCTTCTTTGTCAGGTGGAATCATATATTGGATGGCTTGCACTATGTGTTGGGGGAGACGCTCCTTAATTTGTTATAAGTGGTATTGGTCATGTTGATCTAATAGGTCCCTTACACGTAGGTTGAGGTCGACATCTACTCCTTTATAGACATAACTTAGGAGAGCTCCTTTCACTTTAACCCATTTATTTGTCCACACCCTTGTATCTACACATTCTTGACTTCCATCTCGATGCTTTAAACTTTTCCCACATTTTACCAATTTCTTTGCACAAGTGAGAATCATGTTTTTTTGCTTCAATTTCATGTTCTCTTCCACCTTCTCTTCCATACTTTCCTTTCAGTACCTATACCTACAGCTCATTCGTACGTGTGTGTAATCTCTATAATAGCTTCAGAATAAATGCCTCATTCATTAGGTACATCGATTTAATACCAGCTCCTTCTTCCTCCTTTATTTTGCACAATGTCTCCCAAGCTACTGCATGCCATATCCTTTCTCTTCCTTGTTTGCCCTTGATAAATTGTCTTTGGGCACTTTCAGTATCCTCTATAATACCTATTGGTAGTTTGTCATGTTACATCGGGTACAAAGCCATAAATTCTATGACCAACTTAACCAGTGTTAAATACCTTGCTAGAGAAAGACTGTTTGCTTTCCAACCTTGCAATCTTGTCTTGACTCATTCCACAATGTGTTTGAATTTGTCTTTCCTTTGCTTCGGGTACACTAGATCAGATCTTAATTATCTTCCCAGTTTTGTTAGATATGATTAATTTTAATGAAGTCAAATATATATGCCAAATATTAAGAGCAAAAAGTTTGCACAATGCATTTATCTTCTACATTGACTAACTACTATAATTAATGATTAAATGCCTTGTAGATTGGTCAAGCAAAGAAAGAAGATGTCAAGGTCAACTATGAAGAATGATTAAGATGAAGAATAAAAAGATTGAAGAAAGAAGAAATTTCATCATATCGTAAAAAGAAGCTATTGAGTTGGAGTATTGAGAATGATCAAGAGGAAGAAGAAAAAGGAAGATTAAAGATAGTCAAAAAAATAAAGAAGATATCTAGTTATGTTATGTAGATTGATCAAGAGGTAAAAGAAGAAAGAAGAGCCTTCATCATATTAGTCAAAGAAAGGAAGAAACTATGAAGTTGGATTATGAAGAGGGATTAAAAGGAAGAAAGAATAACTTATAAGCCAAGAAAATAAAGAAGCTATCACGATAGTTTATGGAGAATAATCAAGAAGAAAAAGAGAAGAGATTGAAGACAGGAGAACTTGCAAAATAGAAGGAGAATATCAAGATTCAAGTCCTTAGATGTGATATTGGAGGTCATATGGTCAAATGGAGGTTGGAATGACTCAATTTGAAGTTAAGATGCCTTATATGGAAGTTATACCAAATTCCCTCTAGTGATCACTCAAGTGGCACCCCCAAAGATGATAGCTTGAGTGACCACTCTAGTGATGACCACTCTATTGTACTTTGTTTTCATTTAGCATGACAGAGGTTTAGTGTTTTGTATGTATCTCTCAAACCACACATCCAATTGAGATGAAACTTGTTTCCTATGAAACTAAACTCCAAATGAAACACACAGACACCAAGATCAAGCTCAACGGATTTTAGATAAAAAAATATGAGTTTCAGAAGTTGACATTGGAATTTCTTGCGTTATTCTATAATGGGTTCAGTAATTTGGACATATCTCCTATACCACAACTCAGATTGAGATGAAACTTGTTGTATATGAAACTATCTCAAAATAAGTTTCATCGAAGCCAAGATCAATCTTAAAGAGCCTTAGATGAAAGAGATATGGATCTCAAAAGTTGACATGATGTTCCTGAACAAAATTCATTCTTTGGATCATAACTTTTGGAAGACAATGCGTTTTAGACTGAAACTTGTTGCATATAAAACTAGACTCAAGATTCATTTCAACGACATCAAGATCATGCACAACAAAGTTCATCTAGAAGAGATATGAATTTTGGAATTACAAGGTCATATAAAGATGCTGCTCAAGACCACCTACTATGAATTTGATCACAACTTTCAGAATATAACGAATTTTGAGCTATTCTTTTTGTATTAGAATGTAAACTTCAAAAGCTTTTTGATGATAGGTCATTTGGCAAATTTGGATCCAAAATGAGTTTATCACTAGCAAAGAACACTCTAAAGATATGGAAGTAATGCCTAAGATATAATATCCAAAAATTCATACACCAAAAATCTAGTTTATATTTATTTTAATAAATGGAATAAAATGGTGAATTTTGGTGAATTGGAATATACTGCCAGTGTGATTTCCAGTGAGGCAGCGAGATTGCCATGTATTTTTGGATGATCCAATGATATCCAATAAATGTGAAATTTTTTAGAATAAAAGTAGACATTTCAAGCTTTAATTTGATAAGGTCATATAAGTCATTTGGACTTGTACACCAAGAGTTATGTATTTTTGAAGTCAGTCAAGCGAAATTGGCAAGTTCCAGTGACAGTTTCAAATAAATGGAAATTCTGGAATGCTGTGAGTCCATTGGATAAAGAAAATATGTTTCCTTAAAAATAGACTTAATAAGAGTCACATAGCATTTGGAACCATTGCAATTAGATATCCATAAATAAAGATATGAATTTTCAAAGTTTGAAGAAAATTCTGTCAGCTTGGGTGAAAATTCTATCATTTTTAGCCAAAAAGAGATATAAAGGGGGAAAAATAATTAATTGGTGAATAACTATCCATTTGGAGGCATTTTTGGTCAAGTAACAAAAAAATAATGATGAAGGAAAAGTCCAATAGTCAAAATTTGTAACTCAAAGATAATTTATGTGGAAGAGGTTAATTGTGATAATTGAAGGCATCTTTTTACTCCTTCCCAATGCTCAATTTCAGCCAAGTATAATGAGGGAAGGGAAAAGATGAAGATCAATTAAATGAGCATGTGTTTATTTAGCAACAAAAAAAAACAAAAAATATAAAATAGAAGGATGAAGGAGATATTTTATATGCTTTCTATTTCTATTTGAGTCATGTTTTTGGCCTACTAAAACCAGAGAGAGAGAGAGTCATATAAAAGCTTAAGTAAGAAGAGAGCTGAAGAAGAAAATCCAAGGTAAGTAGGATAGATCTTGGAGTTTAAGCCTTCAAGCTCTTGTAATACCTCTTCTAACCTATCTATCTTCATGAATATAGCTTGTAGCAAGGCGAAAAAATAAGAGGAAGAGAGAGAGGGAGAGAGAGAAGGGACGGCTTAGAGAGAGGAAGAAGAGAAAATTCAAGGTGAGTTTAGAAACTTAGCTTATCTTATGAATATTGGTTGTTGTTGGTTGTTTGGTGATTTGGTTGGTTTATTTTGCTTTGGGTTAGAATTTTGGATGATGAAACCCTAGAATGTTATGCTGCCCAATTTTGCATTAATCATGTTTAAGAGGTGTTTAAGAGGTTAAATAAGTTATTAGAAATGAAAGGGAGATTATTGGTTGAATGAAATCACAAAAACACATTTTCCCTTAAAATTCCTTACCTTTCGGTCAGATACAAAAGTAGAGGTTTGAGTTGAAATTTTGTAATTTTGATTATTCCATTGGATTTATAAGGGAAAATTGTGTAGGAATACATGTGTTTATGATTTTTGGATGCTTATGTTTAAATCTAGAAACTATCGAAGATAAGGGAATATGTTGTTTAATTTGATTCACTGGAGGCAGTGTTATTGTGCAATGGATTACGTAAGCTATGCATAATCCAAATATTATGAAATTTGGCATGGATAAAGTAGAGATGTTGGGCTTTAATTTGATAGGTGTATCATAATTTTTGGACCAGTAGATTAAAAAATATGGATTTTTGAAGTTGAGCCTTGTTTCTGGAATGCAATTTGGAACAGTGGAAGGTTGGTGAATTTCTGGGAACAATGTGGTTAAACTGGCTTGACTTAAGTATTTTTCTATAAGAATACACTTAAAGAGCTTCATTTAGGCTTTGGAACCAATCAATTTGGAATTTCTGAGAATTAATTATGATTTTCCAAAGTCAATTGAAAATCTGCCAGTTTTTCTGGAAAACTATGAACTGCACTGTGCAGAATTGTACTTTGCAAACATTG
This sequence comes from Inga leiocalycina, assembly GCA_963242795.1. Lineage (NCBI taxonomy): Eukaryota > Viridiplantae > Streptophyta > Magnoliopsida > Fabales > Fabaceae > Inga > Inga leiocalycina. The sequence goes on from OY725332.1 coordinate 36,851,051, forward strand.
TTGAAACTGTGATAGATAACCAGTAGAATATGATTTAGGGGCTAAAGCAAAGATCTAAAAGAGAAATTGGTTTCCAAGCATTTTATAGAGTTCGATAAGGCAGTCGAAGAATGTCGAATTATAGAAAATAACTTGTTGAGCTTGCATTCTGACAGAAATATCAATAGAGATGCATCTGGTAGTGGGGGTTCATCATAGAAATGTAAAAATTAGGGTGGATCGCCTAGATGGGACAATAAAAGGTCAAATCAAGTTAGAAGCATGGAGGCCAGTGTTCCTCATGAAGTAGAGCCTGCTGGCGTTGTCATAAGCGATACCACCTTGGTAGAGCTTGTAATGGTTCTCCATTAAAGCAGGATCTAGCTAGGTAGTCCACTTGTTATGTATGCCATAAACCAGAGCACTTTGCCAAAGATTGTCCGTAGAAGCACCAACAAGAGGAGACGAGCCCAGAGTTCCAGGCAGGGTCTATGCTATAATGCAAGAGGAAGCTAGAAAGTCTCCTGAACTTATACAAGGTATGGTTTCCCTGAATGTCAACTCAGTACAAGTCATGTATGATTTGGGTGCTTGTCATTCATTCATTGTATATGATTGTGTGAGACTACTAAGCCTAAGGGTACACAAGTTCCCATATTATCTGGTTGTGTCTATCCCTATAGGTGTTAGAGTTGTCACGACCGATGTCTATTTAAGTTGAGTGATTAATAAGGGGGGTGTGAGTCAATAGTGAATCTGATCTATCTACCATTGCAAGGCTTAGAAGTAATCCTCGGTATTGATTGGTTGATAGCCAATAGTGTGTTGCTTGACTACAGAGACAAAAGGGTTATATATCTTAATCCATAACCATAGACTAGCACAAAAATCAACCTTAAGTTTCTTTTAGCAACTGAGGCTGAGAGATGTTTGGACAAAGGTTGTCAGGGATACATAATGTTCTTTTCCATGCAGTCAGAAGTTAGAACAATATTTGAAAGTTTCCCTGTAGTGAATGAATTTCTAGATGTATTTTTGGAAGATATTAGTGGATTACCTTCAGATAGGGAAGTATAGTTTTCAATTGATCTTAGACCTAGAGCAAAACCAATATCTAAAGCCTTATACATAAAGATCCGAATGAAATGCCAGAATTGAAAAAGTAGATTGAAGAACTGCTAGAAAAAGGGTTCATTTGACCCAATGTTTCTGTAAGGGGAGCTCAAGTGCTCTTTGTTAAGAAGAAAGAAGGAAGCCTAGGACTCTATATTGATTACAGGGAGCTAAACAAGGTAACCATCAAGAATAAATACCTACTCCCCATAATTGATGATTTGCTCGATCAGTTATCTAGTTCTTGTGTATTCTCGAAGATTGACTTGAGATTGGGTTATTACTAACTTAGGATAAAAGAAAAAGATGTATCGAAAATTGCTTTTAGGACCAGATATGGCCATTACGAATTTTTTGTAATGTGATTTAGGATGAAAAATGCATTTACTGTGTTTATAGACTACATGAATTGAATTTTCTGTTCGTACCTGGACCAATTCATGGTAGTCTTTATTGATGATATTCTGGTGTACACACAGAGTGTAATATCCCAATTTTTGATTAAGGGATAATCATGATTATTAATGATAATTATGAATTTATTGGAATTATTATGTGATTTATGACAATATTAATTTATGTCATAATTAGTGGAAATTGGAAATATTATTGCATATGTGTGGTATTTAAGATCAAGGGTTGAGATTTCCTTGACCGTGGGTCGGAATCTAGTGTATTAAGCTTGGGTGAGCTTATTGTGGGAATGTTTAAGATGTTGACATGTGGTAGTGTGGAGGCCATTGGATGAAGTTGCTAGAGGACAAAAGGTACTTTTTCCTCTCCTCTCTCACTCCATCTCTCCATCTCATCTCTCTCTCTTTCGGCCATTGAAGAGGAAGGAAGGAAGAAAGGAAAAGCTTGATCTTTGGGTAGGTAAATGATCTCCATTGCTCAAGTTCCCTTCTTAAATGTTGATCCTTGAATCATGGGCTTTATTTTGGTGTGTATAGTGTGGCCATTTGGTGCTGATTTGTGCTACACGAAAATTTGGAAAGTGGTGAATCAAAGAGTGTCTTTGGAAAAGTGAAAGAGGTAAGGGAACTCAATCTATCTATCTATGTTTCATACCATTTGAAGTAGTTTATAAATTCTGGAAATTTTGGCTTGAATCCGAAAAATTGGATGCCACTGTTCATTTGGTATGTTTTTGGCATGAGAATGGTGTTTTGGAATGAGTTATGATAGATAGATTGATTGGTAAATGAAATGTGAAGTTTGGTTAAGATTGGTGTTTTGTTGAAATTGTTGCCCAAAACCCAAAGCATGATAATGGAATAGGATTTTGATGATTTTGAGTATTCCATTGAGTTTGTTGGGTGTTTTTGTGTGGGAATGGCTTTGGGTTAAGTTTTGAGTCCATAGGAAGCAATTGGGCAAGTGTGAGGGAAAGTGCCTCTGTTTCTGCGTTTTCTGCTATCTGTGGGATTCACTCGAGCAGAGAGGGGTCTGCTCGAGTGAAGGATGAATATCACCTGAGCAGAAGGGGTCTGCTCGAGTGAGGGATGAGTTTCACCTGAGCAGGGATGAACTCTGCTCGAGTGATATGAGGTTTTTCCCCTTTGTGCTTCGAGTTCGTCTGGGTTTTCATGTGCAATGCTCGAGCACATCGTTTTGTGCTCGAGTGAGCGAAGAACATGCTCGAGCAAGCATGGTCTGCTCGAGTGTTAGTGGGAGTTCAGAGTGAAGGATTTCTTTCGGGTCTTCACTTGCTGGTGGATGCCACGAGTGTGCTCTGACACTCGCGAGCATAGCCTTCTCACTCGAGCACTGGGGGTCATGCTCGAGTGAGGTTGTGCTTCAGGTGGGAGGTGTGCTCGCGGGTGAGAGAGGTGCTCGCGGGTGAGAGGAGTGTGCTCGCGGGTGTGAGTTGTGTGCTCGAGCACATATGGCTGTGCTCGAGTGATCTTGTGCTTGGAGAGCTTGGTGTGCTCTCGGGTCCTCACTTCCTGGACTTCTCTCGCGGGTGCTCGAGTGAGGCATTTGGCCTTGTGCTCGAGTGAGGATTTTATGCTCGAGTGAGCCAGTTCCTGAAAGTTTCTTTGTGCTCTCGGGTGCTCACTCGCAGTCTCACTCTCTCTTGTGCCCGAGTGATTTCCGTACGTGTGCTCGAGTGAAGCCGTTTTCACTCGAGTGTCCGTATATCTATGCTCGAGCATGGTCATCTGTGCTCGAGTGAAGCAGTGTAAAATCTCAGTTTTGTGCTTCCAAAAGGGGATCTTTGGGATAGTTTTTCCTACCCTTTAGGAGTTTTGTTAGGAGTATTTAGTGACTCCAAAAGAGTAATAATGATAACCAATTGAGTATTATAAAGTGGATTAAGTCTTGGAATAGAGATTGACTCTTCGTCCCTAATGATAAATATAGGGTTTGATATCTGCCCGACGCGGGAGAGACCGGAGCCAAGGAACGCCCGGAAGAACTCAGGTAGTGACTTTTCTCTCATATCTTGTATGATGTTTTGGTAAGCATATCTTATCATTGAACTTGTGAAATGTGTGCCATGGTCCATTACGGCGCGAGCAGGTCAGCGTGAGCCGTATAGGGAGTGACAATGGTCATCTCTAGTCGGCCGTTGGACTGCCGTCGTAATCGACATGGATCTTTGTGAATCCGACCCGTGGGGGCTGCGTATGTGAAAACCAGCCGTGGGCTGTGTGTGTGTATCTTGCCTATGTGGCTTGCGAATATGATATGCTTTATATGGATCCCAGCTGTGGTGAATTATGCTGTGTTGATGGTTGTGATGCAATACAACGTGAGCAATTCAGCGTGAGCAATCGTCAGGGATGACATGTGTCATACTAACCATTACCGTTGTAACTGCCGTTGTAGTTGCTTGTGTGGATAGTGATTTGATTACATGCATTATTGTTGTACATTATATGATTGACTTGTTACTACGGGGATTCTTTAGAATCTCACTCTCCCAAAATTAAACCTTTTAGACAGGGCTGAAGGATCGAGAGGCAAGCGGGCGACGAAGAGTAGTTAGAGCTCCTGTTTAGGAGTATATTTTGGAGATTATGGTTATCATTGTATATTTTGGAATTGTATATAGTGGATTTTGTGTAATCCCTAAGTAAAAGGGTATGAATTATAGGCTTTGTGCCTTGTGTAAATCCCTTTTAATATGAATGGAACCCGAGTGAGTCGGGAACTTATTTGCACTCTGATAATTGTAAATGGAATCCACCTGTTCAGGCCAGTATTAATTTGTATTGAGAACTTGGGACCATTGTGAATAAGTTTAGAAAAGTTTTGCAAATCCGATTTTTGGGCAAATGAGTATCTTAATAAGTCCCATTTTGAAATATGGTCTCTAAAGTACAACTTAATTATGAGTTCAAGAACTTAATCTCGGCCTCAGGTGGGAAGGGGGTTACATTTGTGGTATCAGAGCTGTAGTTCCTGGCAAGGTGAGCATTTGCTAGGATAGCTCCTTAGTTGACCTTAATCCTTTGGGTTTAGGTTAGCGTAATGATTGCTAAGTACTTGTTGTGTATACACATGGATATCTCTGCTAAGTTGTAGATATATCTAAGTCTTATGGATTATGTGTATACCTTTGCTCTGAAACTGATATGGTGAATCATTGTAGAGTAAAGAACAATATGGTTCGCCCTAGAGGCAGACAAGGGGATCCAGATGTGGAGGAGTTGAATGACAATCCTCCTGACCCAATGCGAGAGATGATGGATCTCGTACGGGAATAAAGAGATATGATCCGAGAGCTAAGAGAAGAGCTCTGGGAGGAAAGGGCCAAACGTAATGAAGAAAGGGCCCAGTCGACTCGTGAGGAGACTCAAGCAGAGACTCATCATGAGGAGACAGCTGAGGGGTCCAATCGGTCCCATGAATCCCTACCTCAACGGTGCCTAACCAAGAGTCTCAAGGGGTACTGGTTCGTGAGGGAAGAGGCTTACAATACTGGGTCTCTGAATTTTGCAAGCATCTACCTCCAGTGTTCAGAGGGAGGTTTGAGCCCCAAGTTGCTGAGGACTGGTTGACTCGTCTAGAGAAGATCTTTGAGGTCCTCGAGTGTTCTACGGAGGTAAAGGCGAAGCTAGCTGTGTATAAGCTAGAGGGGGACGCAGACCGGTGGTGGCGGAATATCGCCATGACACTTCAAAGCCGTGATGTGCCATTGACTTGGGAGTTGTTCCAAGAGAAGTTTAATGAGAAATACTTCCCCAAGTCGGTGAGGTTGGAGAAAGAGTCTGAGTTCTTGGCTATCAGGCAGGGAGATACAGAGAGTTTTGACGAGTATCTTTTGTTAGATCAAGCGTTTCACCCAAGAGGGGGGTGAATTGGGTGATACTGAAATTTCTTTCGAAAATATAAAACTTTGACAAAATAATTAAAACAGTAATGAGTAAGGAGAAATATCACCGAAGTGTACACCGGGAGTTATACTGGTTCGGTCACAACCACTTTGACCTACGTCCAGTCCTCAGAGCTTCTCTGAGAGTTTCACTATAGCTTCCAAGATTCAGTGGGTTCTTGGCACCTCAGTACTAGCAAGTTCCTACACCTGGACACTCGCTCCCCCTTACAGGTTGTAATCCAATCCCAACTCAAGGTTCCACAACCTTAAGTTTTCTCAATAACAAATATTGAGTTTGAATGAAATATCTCTCTTACAGAGTAAATGATAATCACTGAAGCATAGAAATACAATTTCAACGTGAAAACAGAGCAATGAACTTAATGATACGTTCGTATGTGAGTTCTTGTGTTTTCTTGTATCAGATGTTCCCATATATATAGAAACGTTGGTAATGATTGCTGGAACATATTTCTTCATGACCGTTGGAGCGTGCGCAGCCATAATTGACTTTTCTAGTTTTTGAAAAATATACGTTGCGGTAGGTGACGGTCGGTGACATTTGAGCATTGCTTTTGACTTTCCTTATTTGGTAAGATCTCTTCACTGTTTTCCTGTTGAAAAACTAAGTACACTAATATAATGAAAAGTTAATCAAATAGGAAACAGAATAATGACCGTTGGAATGATTTCAAACTTTCTGGATTAGCTTACTCGAGTAGCTCCTCGAGTAACCCTTGAAGTTTACTCGAGTAGCTCCTCGAGTAATATCGTGAAATCATTGTTCAACTGCAAGTCAATGAATAAATATAAGATTACTCGGGTAGTGCATGGAGTAAACTAAATTTCATACCTTTGGGAATAGTTATTTACTCGGGTAGCTACTCCAGTAATGCTTTGGCAACTTCATAGATTACTCGGGTAACACCTCGAGTAATCCATTAAAAACCTTTTGATTACTCGATGCTTTACTCCAATAATGTTGGCAGGATTTCAAGGCCGAGAGCAAATACCTTGTTACTCGAGTAGGGACTCGAGTAATGCATTTATTTTTGCATAGGTTACTCGGGTAGCTCCTCGAGTAACTAAGACTTTTAAGCATGATTTACTCTGGTAATGACTTGAAGTTTACTTTGAAAAAGTTGTGCATACTGGGGTACTTACTCGAGGAATCCACTTAAAGTAAACCATGAAAAACTTGTATACTAGAGTAAGTACTCGAGGAAGATGAAATAAAGAAAGATCAAGTCACTCGGGTACCAACCTCAAGTTTTCACTTACCTTAGTCTGTTACTCGAGTAGCTCCTCGAGTAACATTGGCAGTGGTATAAAGTGCCGAGAGTTACATCTTTTCACAAACAGAGTTACTCGAGTAGCTCCTCGAGTATAATGAAAAACTTGAAGGGAACTGGAAGTTTCTGAACTGGTTACTCGGGTAGCTCATCGAGTAACATTAGCAGTGGTACAAAATGCCGAGAGGTCCATATTTTAGGAAACACAGGTACTCGAGTAGCTCCTCGAGTATCATGGGGAAAACTTGAAGCCAACTGGAAGTTTTGACTCGTTACTCGAGTACCTCCTCGAGTAACATTAGCAGGCCGAGAACAACCTCAAAATTTTACCTGGTTACTCGAGTATCGCCTCGAGTAATGGTGGCAGGTTACTGGAAGTTCTCCTTGGTTACTTCAAGTTTTGGCTCATTACTCGAGTAGCGCCTCGAGTAATGCCTTAGAAATTGTGCTTCTGATCAAGTTCCTCAGCATTTTCTCTTGGCCAATCTTCACTACTTCCATGCTTACCTCAAGTAAAGCTTATTCCTGTCATTACTTAGTTCAAGCTTGATTATTAAACATTTCCTTTTCAAACCATTCTTTTGTTATCATCAAAACATGAGGTCTAACATCTTTCCCGTTTTGTCCGACTATCTCGGTATTCAACGCATCTCCGGGAAAAGGATGATGAGGAGTGGAGCTCTGATATGCTTATCAGGGGCTTGAGGCGTGAACTGAAGAAGAGATTAGCCTCTCACCTATTTACTGACTTCAACAAGGCGGTGGAGCAGTGTAGGATTGTTGAGAACAATCTGAGGGATTGGTACCCAACTAAGGGTAAAGACAGTCGCAGTGAGCCTAGTAAGGCTAACACTTCCCAGAAGCGGAAGGGGCAAGGATCCTCATATGGGGGTGGTAACAAGAAGCCCTACCAACCTGGGGGTCGTAGTGATCAAAGACCTCCAGCAGGACCAGTGTGCAATCAGTGCAGAAAGTACCATCCGGGAAGAACTTGTGCTGGAGAGGTGATTTGCTTCAACTGCAAGCAAGTGGGTCATGTATCTTTTAAGTGCCCACGACAGACGGCAGAGCAAAGGCCCAGGAATCAGGGTCGAGTGTTCGCCATGACTCATGAGGAGGCCCGGAAGTCGCCTGAATTGATCCAAGGTAAAATTCTTCTCGGTGATAATGAATTAGATACTTTGTTTGATTCGGGTGCAAGTCACTCTTTTATTGCTTATGATTGTGTAAAGCGCCTGGGATTGCATGTGCATAGACTACCATTTGATTTGGTTGTGTCGACGCCGATGGGTGTCAAGGCTGTGACGGCCGAAGCCTGCTTAAATTGTGTAATAGTTGTTCAGGGTTGGGAGTCTACAGTTGATTTGATCTGCTTGCCACTCCAACAACTAGAAGTTATTTTGGGTTTTGATTGGTTAAGAGCAAATGATGTGCTGCTTGATTGTGGTAATAAAAGGATCACTTTCCGTAGTGCGCAGCGGGATAGCAATGTAAATGTTAGTTTGAACTTGCTTTCAACGGCTAAAGCAGAGAGATATCTTGAAAAAGGATGCCAAGGGTATATGGTGTTTTTCTCCGTTCAGGTAGAGTCAGGTGAAGCTCTAGAGAGTATACCTGTTGTTAATGAATTCCCTGAGGTATTTCCAGACGATCTTAGCGGATTCCCTCCGGAAAGGGAAGTAGAATTTCCAATTGAGATTGTGCCTGGAGCTGGTTCGATATCGAAAGCCCCATATCGTATGGCCCCTAACGAGATGGCGGAGTTGAAGAAGCAAATTGAAGAATTGGTTGAGAAAGGGTTCATCCGACCCAGTGTATCACCGTGGGGAGCTCCAGTGTTATTCGTGAAAAAGAAAGATGGAAGCTTGAGGCTTTGCATCGATTATCAAGAACTTAACAAGGTAACTGTTAAGAACAAGTACCCTCTCCCAAGAATTGATGACCTGTTAGATCAATTGGCTGGCTCATGTGTATTCTCCAAAATTGATCTAAGGTCGGGATATCATCAATTACGTGTGAAGGCGGCGGACATTCCGAAGACTGCTTTTAGAACAAGATATGGGCACTATGAGTTCCTTGTGATGCCCTTTGGTTTGACGAATGCACCTGCGGTATTCATGGATTATATGAATCGCATCTTCCGACAGTATCTTGACCAGTTTGTGGTTGTGTTTATCGACGACATCTTGATCTATTCCAAGAGTAAGGAGGATCATGAGCAACACTTGAGAATTGTGTTGAGAATTTTGCGAGAAAAGCAACTCTATGCCAAACTGAGCAAATGTGAGTTTTGGCTTACGGAAGTGAAGTTCCTTGGCCATGTGATCTCTCGAGACGGGGTATCAGTGGATCCCAGTAAGGTGGAAGCAGTACTTGAATGGAAAAGGCCAGAAACTGTTTCTGAGATTCGCAGCTTTCTGGGTCTTGCTGGTTATTACCGGAGGTTCATTCAGAACTTCTCGCGTATTGCATTGCCGATGACCAAGCTCACGAGGAAGGATCAACCGTTTTTGTGGGATGAACGTTGTGAGCGGAGTTTTACTGAGCTGAAGGAGAGATTGACTACGGCACCAGTGTTGATTATACCTGATCCCAGTGAGGCTTACGTCGTGTACAGTGATGCGAGTAAGCAGGGGTTAGGGTGTGTCCTGATGCAGCAGGGACGTGTGGTGGCCTATGCCTCTCGACAGCTGAAACCGCATGAGATGAACTACCCCACTCATGATCTGGAGCTTGCGGCAATTGTGTTTGCATTGAAAATTTGGCGTCATTACCTGTATGGTGTGACAGTGGAATTGTACTGCGACCACAAAAGTCTCAAATATCTGTATGATCAGAAAGAGTTGAACATGAGACAGCGTCGGTGGATGGAGTTGCTGAAAGATTATAACCTGGAGATCAAATATCATCCGGGTAAGGCAAATGTCGTCGCGGATGCTTTGAGTCGGAATGCGGTGCTAGTGGCAATAATGATGATCCAGGAATGGAAACTGATAGAGGATTTTCGGGATTTGAATATCTCGTAGGAAATCCTGTGTGCTAGTTATGGTGTGGTCCAAGGGGAGAATGACCTGAGGACTGAGATTGAAGAAGCTCAAATGCATGATGAGCTAGCACAGTCGATCCGAGCTATGATTGAGCGAGGGGAGACTCGAGACTATGACTTGTCACCAAGTGAATTGGTGCGTTATCAGAAGAGAATCTATGTACCACTGAAGGCGGAGTTGAGATTGAGAATTCTAGATGAGGCTCATAAGAGTCAGTATACTCTTCACCCCGGTATGACCAAGATGTATCACAATTTGAAGTCTATGTATTGGTGGCCAGGGTTGAAGAGTGATGTGACGAAGTATGTGGCGCGGTGTCTTACCTGTCAAAAGGTGAAGATTGAGCACCAGAGACCGCCAGGTTTGCTTCAGAGTCCAGAAATTCCAGAATGGAAATGGGAGAGTGTGACCATGGATCTAGTGATGGGTCTGCCTAACATCAAGAACTACGATGCGATTTGGGTGATTGTTGATCGACTCACGAAGTCTGCGCACTTCATACCTATCAATGCTAGCTATTCTCTGTAATACCCCGAATTTTGAGATTCGAGGCTAGAGAATAAGCCTGAGATTAGTGGACTGCTAAGCCATGGTTTAGCAAGATCCTAAATTATGATTAAGAGATATTGACTCCCAAAAGTGGATGTCATTAGTGATAAATGAACCCTTTTGGAGATTATGGTGTGAGTTAGCACCCGATGTGATTCGTATGTGCTGTGAGCAGTGCCAAAACCCTGTATTTAAGCTCAATTATGGATTAACATCTAAATTGACTTAAAATAGAGGGAAGGCGCATATTGTGGCTAAATGAAACGATATGAAGTGTTTGGTGGTGATTCAATGAGAATTACCGAATTACCAAAATCAGGGGCAAAACGGTAAAGTTACCGACCAATTGGTCAGTTACCGAAGAGGAAACTCATTGGTAACTTCAAGATCAATGGTTGAGATTGATTTGTGTAGAGATTAAGTGGGTGGAATCCCATGTGTGTGGGTTCATGTGAACTCATAGAGATGGATTAAGGGTGTGACAAGTGTCACAATTTGAGCCCTTGGATTTGGTCAAGGATTTCAACTCATTTTCCTCTTTCCTCTCTTTATGTGGACGGTTTTGGCTCCCAAAAAACTGATTTGCTTCATCATCTAATCATTCTCATCTCTCTCTTGTCCTCCATGAACGTCCAAAGCTAAGGGAAGGAAGAGAAAAGAAAAGGTGAGATTTTGGTTGGCTTCTTGTCCTCTAATGCTCAATTCATCTTCTATAAAGTTGTTCATAGTGATGAGAGCTTCATCTCTATGGTTTTAGATTTGTGAGAGGAGGTGTTTTATTGCTTGAGCAAAAGTGGAAAGATGAAGAATCAAGAAATTGGTTTGGGAAAGAGGAAGAGGTGAGCATTTGCTTCATGTTGATCTAAGTTTTGTGAATTATGGTTAACTATTGTGATTTGTGAATTTTGCCCTGATTTTATGGTATTTTCGTGAGGAATGTGAATGGTGGAATTGGATGTTGTTTTGTGTTGAAAATGGTGTCATGTTGTGGTATTTAATCATTGGAATTGGTTTGAATTGGATTGGACACAATGGTTGAAAAACTGGAAATTCTGTCCAGTGAGAATTCTGTCTGGGCAGTCTGTTTGTGTTGCTGTTTTGAATGGGCAAATGATGTTAGAAAATTCTGAAACTTTCCAGTCTTGCATTTCACATCTCAAGCTTCAAAATGGACATATAAATTGTCTCATTTCGTTTTGTGAACTGGGATTTATGTTTGCCTAAAGTTTGAGGACGAAACTGGATTCTGTTTTGGAGCAATGTTGGATTTTGTGTAAATCTGGATTTGTGTGGTGATTTCTGGTAATGAGACATATTTTTCCCATAAAGGGGACTTGAATATCTTTCAATGGGCTTTGGAATCACCTTGTTTCAAGTTTTCTAGAGCAAGTTATGAATTTTTGAAGTTTCCTTGGCTGCAGCCAAAATTCTGGCTCCAGCGCAAAACTTTCTGTGTGTGTCCTGGCCGCAGCCAGAAATTCTTGGCTGCAGCCAAAATGTTTCTGTGACGTTTTTAGCCATTTTTGGCTGCAGCCAGAGAATTCGTGGCTGCAGCCAGAACCCAATTTTCAGCAATTTGTGATTTTGAAAGATGATTTCCAACCTAGTACGTCCCAATCCTTTAGGCTTTCGTTGAGCTTATTTTAGCCACCTAAAGGGTGTGAATGGTAACCAACTTTAAGTGATATAAAAGTAAGGGTTTGGAATTGAGATTGACCCTATATCCTTGATTTGGTTTATAGGGTTCAGTATTCATTTGGATCACGAGTAAGCGGAGGAGCTGGAGCATACGTGGAAAGAAAAGAGTGGGGAACTTACCTCTCTTGCATGCTTTGATGTTGTGTTTGTGTATTGATGCATGTATTGCTTTGCTGGATTATGTGAAACATGTATGAATGATTGTAGCTCTGTTTCTAGTTATGCTATGGCCATGAGTATGTTGTTGAAACATTGAGCACGCAGATATGTCATTGTGTGAACATGAGTTTTGTATTGCAAGCATGTCATGCATTAAACACATATCATACATGCATATAGGTATCTGTTTCCTACTGAGATTCTCTCGAATCTCACCCTCCCCTACCAACATTTTAGACAGGGTAGGTGGATCGAGGATGGAGGCAAGCAACCAGGGGCGACGAGGCTTCCTTCGGAATATTTGAGTTGGTAGTTGGTTATCATAGTTGGGAGTATTATGTATATTTGGATTTAGATTTGGATATGTACGGATTGGAATATGTTTGGATATGATATTTGTAGATGTATTTGAGAGGATTTGTGTAATCCCCATGTTGAAATTGTAAAGGGCGAATGTGCCCTATGAATTCTATGTAAAGGTATGAACCCGGGGGTTGCCGGGAAGTTATTGTTATACACTCTGATATTTGTTTAAATGTGATATTCCGTGTGATGTAATTGTATTCGAAATTGAATATGAGACTAGGTTAATTAGATTTCGAAAGTGATTTGTGAAAACCCTATCGTGAAGATGGGAATTTAAATAAGTTTTGTTTCTTATGGTCTCTATTTCATTTTAATTGCGTATTTCGGATATAATTACGGCAGGGGGTTACATTCTCCAGATAGGCTGGCTGAGATATATATCAAGGAGATTGTGAGACTCCATGGTACACCGAAGAATATAATCTCCGATAGAGATCCTCGGTTTACTTCGAGATTCTGGAAGGCTCTGCACGAAGCCCCGCTTTAAGGGTTTCAATGGCGTTTTCGTAATTATGCTTTTTCAGGCTCTTTCGAAAAAGTAACCAACTATAACCCCACCTAATTTTCCCTCATAAACTCAATGGAACCATCAAATCATTGAAAATACAACTCTAACACCCCTTTCTTGCTCTGTCTAAAATACTCACATTCCCAAGAAAAAATTGGGGTTTTTCAATTCCAACTCCGCAAACGTGTTCCTTTCTACTCCTAACCACTTTATTAACAATTAAATTAGGTTACAACTACCATTTAGACCTAATTTCTGAAGCATAACTTATAGGCAATGTCAATTCCAAAATTTCAAATCAAAGACAATCAGGCGAAATTTCACCGATTTAATTGTCCATATCAGCTGGAATAAGCAATATACGAAGGTTGGAATGTTACCTTTCACTTCCTTCTGGCTTTTCTCAAAGTGGCTTAAAACCCTAGCCTTAGAACACCAAAGTTGAGCTTCACAACCTTTGAAATACATGAAAGAGAAGCTTAGGATCAGAGTTATACGTATTAGGAACCAATTTACCCAAGAAATCACCTACCTTTATAAGCTTTTTCCTCCTTTCTCTCTCTAGAATTTATCACCCCTTCTCTCTCTATTTTCAGCTGAAGCACATCCGTTTTGGGGATGAGGAAGAAGATGATGATTTTAATAATATATCCCAACTTAATTAATTAATTTTCCAAATTTCAGATTTTTACAAAATTTTGGCAAATTTCTGACCAAACTTTGAAAAATCATAACTAAATTTGTAGTCATCGTATTAGAGTGACTCAAAAGGCTATAGAACCCTTATTGAGTCTAATTTCAAGGAAAAATATAGCATTTTACCAATTAGAAGCACATCATTCCTAGATTTTTGAGATTTAGAAGCTGTTCCAAAAAATTCACAGTTTTTCTGGGCTAAAGTAAAAAATTCATAACTTTTTGTATATAACTCTAATTGAGTTATATGACCTATCAAATTAGAGCTTAGTATATAGCTCTGTATATCATTCTAGGCCTCGTTGCCTTATTGGAACACTACCCCAATATACTTAGCCTTATAGTGTAACTCGTTCTATTATCACATGCAGGCTCACAAGCCATGCAACACCATAATCATATTCAATCTATTTCTTTCATCTGCAAGCTCATCGAGCACGCAATGCAATCACCATATTTTCATAAAAAATCTCATATAGTATTATGCATCCATCATATATTTCGTATACAGTATGTAGCGTGCAATCAAACAGAAGACCCATTGGTCATTTCCCATAGTGCTTGGTTCCTTAGGCCCTCATAGCCTCTTTGGGACTTCACCTGAATCATACAATCACCCTTTTTATATAATGGTCTACCTCTTGTCAGTAAGCCCAATCCAGGCCCAAGGGATATGGTTCCAGCCTTATTGGTAAGCCCTAACCACCAGGCCCAAGTCAGGATATCTCTACTCCCCCTTATGGATTTCTTTCACCTCCCTAGACTTGAACCTGTTACCTGGGGGTAAGTAGCGAATCCATACCAAGTATGGTACCATTAGACTAACCACTGGATACCAAAATGCTTGATCACACTGGTCTTATTGCCTAGGGAATTACCCCCATGCCATCGGCATTTCAGGACGTATTGCCTCACTACAACTGGGTATAGTCTGAATGTTCTGTCAGCTTTAAGGCATACCCTGGACACTGGTCCAACGTCATCACATTAGGCATGAACAACAATGCCAAGTACATAGGTCTTCCAACCTAGGGACACTGTCCTATGTAAATGTGCACATTTTTCTTACCTCTTCTAGCCTTCGTTCAGTATAATTTTCGAACATATCACATTCTACTGGCCTAAGGACTTACTAGTGCATTAGGTCTTTTGGCCTAAGCGCTTGTAATTCATCATCTTTGTTGAATACATATTGAGTCTTACTACTTAGAACTAATCATTGGTGGCCACATACATTTACTATGCTTCCGTTGCCCACTCTGAGGTCTATCTCCTCATATGATCTTTAATAATGTCAGGGTGATTTAATAGGAGTCCTACAGGAACCTCCCATGACACCTGACGGTACTTACAATCTATATTCCTCTATGCCTACTCTTGGCCCGTTTCAACTCAAATCATTCTGGGCCATATAAATTCCTATCTCAAAGAAACCCATTCGATGTGGGATTCATTTAAATGCATCATCGTTGAGAGTCAACCTTCTTGTAGCTCTACTCTACAATTCAACATCACGGCAGCTACGCTATAGGGTTTGTCGTCATGGTGGCTCCACTCTAGGGTTCATCATCACGGTGGCTCTATGCTACGGTACTGTACTTAGTGCTTTACTTAGTCACCTGACTGGTCAGCCCCTCTGGTCAAAACTCTCCGTAGGTAGCCCTCTCTAATCAAATCTCTCTGTAGGTAGTCCACTCCTATTAGAATCCTTCATAGGTAGCCCTTTCCAGTTGGTTGTTTCTATATAGAAGTACCATTGTAATGAGAACCCAAATCTCATAAAGTCCCTCTTCTCTAGCAGTTCTACAGCCTACTTTTTTTAATTTCGCCATCCTATCTGGGATCATTTTATATTCTTACGGAATCAAAACGTAACAGTTGATTATTGGGTTAGGGTTTACTTGGTATCCCTTCAACACATTATTTGCCATGCCCCAATCAATTCCTAATATAGCCTCAAGTTAGTGGATAAGCAGGCGGATCAATTCTGCCTCTCATTTCATTAGAGAGCTATCACCTCAATCAATCCTTTACGAGAATATTTTATAATTGTAATCTTTCCTTATGCTAGACTTAATAGCTAGTAAATTTCAAAATTCCTTTTTGCAAGTACTCATATCCGTGAGAATCTTGTTCTTTAATTCCACGGATCATCACTAGGCCAATACTAGTCTGAACATATCTACTAGCCTAAGGACACACTAGTCCCCTAAGTCTTAGGGCATTTGGAAAAACAAGTCCACTACAACATATCTAGCGTGTAATATCATATAGCCTAGGGTCTCTAACCCAACTTTTAGGTTTATCATGAAATCTAGAACCTCAACATCACGCAAATTGGAAACCATTTTCCTCAAATATACCCAATAGGTTCGCTAAGAATTAAGATCAATAGCGCCTATTGTAATCTTCACGGTATTTGGGTAATAACCTCAAAACATTATTGAAGGTTCAACACTATCCATCAGGTTCACATGGTTTGAGCTTCTGTCATGCATCAGAACCATAGTGCAACCAATTCACATTTCGACCTAAGCACTATTCAATCTTATATCTAGTTCAAGCCTATTCACAACCTTCAGTATCATCAGATCGAATCCTCTAGGATCAATATATGGTATGTTCACCACTCACATATAGCACTGTATATTGTATCTACATTCCTTTGACCCTACAGTAAACTAAGGATAATCATTTAGCATGAAGAAACCGCAAAACATTTACTATGCCTCAAATTTCCATAATCTCATCAAGTGAATTTTTCTAAATAGCTATATTGCAATAGAAATAGTTCAAATTAAAATAAAAAATTACATCATCAACATCTCCATGCTTCTAAACATCAACTAAATTATCTAACTAAAATGATTATTAGTCATGGATAAACCTTAACACAATTCTATTTCTCAAGTCTCCATGACCCTATCAACTCAACTTCCCAGGGGGTCACCCATCCTAGGATTTTCCTGGGTTTAGCACGTTTAACTTTCGTGTACCCGTGCTGAATCATAGATACCGGCTGTATTTGATTCCAACTACCGATACCCCGTGATTGCCCTTTAGATATTCGCTGATCTCTTGGGGCTAGCTCACAGATTGGGAGGATACACTCCTTTGGTACCCCTGTCCATGCATATTTTCTATCACTATGTAATCAAGATCATATCATTATACTATCCAGTTGCTAGGATTGCCACTCTATTAAAACTACATGGGCTCTTCTAGAACCGCTTTGGGCTATAATACCAAACCCTTATCTGAATTTTCATATTATCAGAGTGTTTACAAGCAGTTCAATGGGCAACACAGGAATAGCATCAAAATACTGATATTAAGTACATGACTATATTGAGGAATGCCTCGCCGGGTTAGGTAATATATAAAATTTCTTAAAATATGCAAAAGTAAAGGCTATATATAACCACTGTCTTCATCTTGGGAAATGTGCCCTTTAGTTCCCCATGTCTACATCCTTGCTTTCAAGCCGTTGGCACCAGCTGAGACATTTTATTTAGAAAAAGGGGTGAGATTGTAGGGAATCTCAGTATAAGCATACTATCGACATGTAAAATGCGAGGTTAAATATGAAATACACCGTATCAAGTAAAATGAAAATTCATATCAATCCGTGTGTGTACACAAAACTTAGGGCCAAGAATCTAGTTGAAACGCCTACGAGAACCTCAACCGAGTCTTTGACTACAGCTAGGCAATACCAGTGTACCTTGGCTAGGTCCCAGATACAACTAGGTAATGTGCCTCTAGCACATGTTCATATCACAAAATACAATAACACACATCATATAAATAGTCACATAGTGTATGAGAGATAGTAGTCCTTACCTGAACACTTTTCTTCCCTCAAAGCGTCCGTATCGTAAAACGTGCCAACTTAGGCTCCTAACTTGGTACTAAAATATCAAATGCACAAGAATTAGGTTAAACCTCATTCATATACCATTTTAGGCACTTCCATAGTGCTTGTTGCGGTTATATTAGCCTATGGTGAAGATTTACAAAATTGCCCCAGCGACCTCATCTTGGCCCTGCTATACTCAGCCCCACCGTACCCGGCCTAACTATACTTTTCAGTCAAGGAATCCATTTCCAGACTAATTATCAAAATAAATGTCACATTACAAAATTACCGTTGGCAACGCCACTTTAAGGGCTTCAGGGGCATTTTTGTAATTATGCTTTTTTAGGCTTTCTGAAAAAGTGACCAACTGTAACCCTACCTAATTTTCCCTCATGAACCCTGGAATCATCAAATCATTGAAAATCTAGCTCTAACACCCCTTTCTTGCTCTATCTAAAATACTCATATTCCCCAGAAAAAATTGGGGTTTTTCAATTCCGACTTCACAAACGTGTTCCTTTATACTTCTAACCACTTTATTAACAATCTAATTATGTTACAACTACCATTTAGACCTTATTTTGGCAGCATAACCCCTAGGCAATGTCAAGTCCAAAATTTCAAATCAAAGAAAATCTGGCAAAATTTCACCAATTAAATTGTCCATAGCAGCCGGAATAAGCAATATACGAAGGTTTGAATGTTACCTTTTGCTTCCTTCTGGCTTTTCTCAAGGTGGCTGAAAACCCTAGCCTTAGAACACCGAAGTTGAGCTTTACAACCTTTAAAGTACATGAAAGAGAAGCTGAGGATCAGAGTTATACGGTTAGGAACCAATTTACTGAAGAAATCACCTACCTTTGTAAGCTTTTTTCTCCTTTCTCTCTGTAGAATTTATCACCCCTTCTCACTCTAATTTTAGCTAAAGCATATCAGTTTTGGGGCTGAGGGAAGAAGATGATGATTTTAATAATATATCCCAACTTAATTAATTAATTTTCTAAATTTCATATTTTTATAAAATTTTGGCAAATTTCTGACCAAACTTTGAAAAATCATAACTAAATTTGTAGTCATCATATTAGAGTGATTCCAAAGGCTATAGAACCCTTATTGAGTCTAGTTTCAAGGAAAAATATAGCATTTTACCAATTGGAAGTAAATCATTCCCAGATTTTTAAGTTTTGGAAGCTGTTCTAGAAAATTCATAGTTTTTCTGGGCTAACGTAAACAATTCATAACTTTTTGTATATATCTCTGATTGAGTCATATGACCTATCAAATTAAATCTTAGGATGTCTATTTTCATCCTTTAAAATTTCATAATTTTTGAACATTATTTGGTCAATAAAATGTGTTGCATAACATCACTGCCTCACTTGAAGCAATGAAACAGCATGCACTTGCAACTCCAACAAATTCCATTTTTGCATACAAATTTCCCATACTCTTTATTTCACCATTTTATTTCCTTTAATACCTCAAAGATATAAAAAACATTAGGGAATAGGTTTGAGACACCTGCTAAACTGGGGCTTAGCAGTCTGCTTAATTTAGGCTTATTACCAAGCCTCCATTCCCAAAAATTCAGGATATTATAGCTTAGTAACAAGTTCCCATCCCATTCTTCCTCATCTTCATCAATAATCATGTGGGAAGATGTCCTATGTTTTTATGGTTTTATCGCATCTCTATAAGACAATGGTTGTGGATCCTGGCTAGGTAATTGTTTACTCTCAACATCCATACATTCCTCTTCCCTCGGTTGAGGGGATACCTCACTGGAATATTCTCCTTTCTTTTTATGCAACTTCTCCTTAGCTTCCCTTCTTTCCACCACCCTTTCTTTCCTCCTTTTTTGACAGTTCCTTCCTAGAGCTCTAGATTCTCATGTCTCTGACTTATGCTTAGTGGCTAAATATCATCCTGTTTCCCTTCCCCCTATTTGCTTGAGGAACAATCTGGGGGTTGGGTTCTTTACATACAAGGATTGTCACTTTTTCTTCATTAACTAGGAGAATCACAACTCCTATATAAAATTATTATAATGCATACAACATACTAGTCTTATTTATAAGGCAGAAAGAAGTATTTTTTATCCTATTTATTAGTCACATAATTAAATTTTATGAATGAATGTAAAACTTTACCCTTCATTTAAGGTTTCAGGCTTTCATTGGTTCCAATGATACATATTGGAACTGGCTCAAAAATAGGACCATATGAGTAAAATCTAAAATTGCTAGTTGATATGAATGGCTTGAGGCCTTAAGTTGGAAAACTTGACTTCTAGAAGACACAGATGAATACACATCCAACCTTATATATGGCTTGATCTGTAGCTGAAGGATTCTAACACAATAATAAGATATGTAACTATCACAACTTGATCCGTTGAAAAGGTTGCTTTAATATTATGTTAAATGTGTTTCAACAAAAAAGATCACATCACATGCTTGATGCTTGTAAGCCTTCTTTAAGCCAACAAATTTCAGTTTTGGGAGATAATCTGGTATTATGACCATATGAATATGCAATCAGGATAAAGTACACGTTAGAAAGGGTAAAATATAAGAGCAGAAATGTCCATCCTTAATTCTTCTTTCCTTTGCAAGGCACAAATAGGTATGAGTTAGGAGCTTTCTGAAACACACCTCTTATATGACCTAACTAGCATGAACTCCCTTGCACATTACGCGGGGAGCAAATCTTCATGGAAAAAAGATATCTTTATAATAAAGTATCTAACAAAAAAATGAAACAAAACCAATCCTACTACTACATAACATAACATTATTTGGGGTGCTTACTAATCATATAAAGCCACAAAAATAATTGTAATAGTGGCACAAGCTTCATCCTTTATAAATGAAGTACAAAAAGCAATGCCTCTAACAAAGTTAGAGTACAACATAATGGACAAAACAAATGAAGAAGTCATCCTTGTAGCGTCTTTAATACTATGTCCTTTTAGCATTGCTTTTATTTCCTTGCTTGCGCGTGGAGCAATAACTCATGAAAAATGTATATCTTTCATACAATGTTTCCAACAAAAAAATGGGATACATATGCAATCTTACTACTTATTCTATAAACGGTACACCAAACTTCTATTTTTCTATGAAATCAAACTTTGAAGACAACATTCAACCACTCTCCCTTGAGAAAAAATTTGCTTCTTCTACCTACATAAACGTAGGGTGTAATAAGAGTTTAAGAATCAAGAAGTCATCAAAATAAAACAGCTCTAATTTCAAATATAACAACTTTGGAAGCAGCTTCTGGTGTGGTTAGATTTTCATGAGCTTTTAATCAAGATGATGATGAACATTAGGAACTCATCATAAATATAGATGAATCATGCTTGAAGATTATGATCATGAGAATAAAACTAAGAAACTACACTTAGAAGTCAGCATGTTACAGTGGAAGCATTAATATGATACACACCATCATATAAAATGGGAAATCTTCGACTCTCTGGCCATTGTCTTTGCTTTTAATTTCTTGCCTATATGTGGACAACCAAAGATGTGGAAAATGGCTGTGACATTGAGTGTATTTGATAAATGGCAGATAGAAGAGAAAGGACCACTTAGGGACAATATGGGATGCCCCATGATGACCCGAATTGATTATTCGAATCCATAGTGGTTAGTTTTCAAGTAAGCCATCACGTTAGCTGGACTTAAGCTTGCAAAGCCAGAAATTCTTGCTTCAACAACCAGTACTTGATATGTTAGACACAAACGAATTCCTATTCTTGGCTTCTCTCCAATGACAAACACTCCCATATTACTTCATGACCATAATGAGGTTTGACTTTTTTCCCAATCCTCTATTATTAAGCTTCTCTCCTACTATTCCTCTTGCTTCTTCTATCTGACTCTCATCCCATGGCATAAAAACATTCTTCGAGCTTCTTTTTATGCTACAAAAGCTGAAAAGCATAAAAGCCAAATCACTGGGAAAGCAATTCCTACTAGTTTTCTAGCTGTTTATAGCCATATAGTCCTATTGCTCTAGTTGCAGAGTTGCAGCCCCAGAAACCTCCATCTTTCTCTCTCCTCATCCATCACTCTATCCATACAATACCATTTCAGTTAAAAATTGAAACACTTTGCCCCAACTAAATCAAATATTTGACTTTTTTTAACCATGAAAAACGTATACTATTGCTACAATAAAGACAAAGTCCATAAGCCAACAATATGAAATAGCAAAAACATAAGCCAAATCAAATATTCTCTTTCCTCAAATGAAGTTATTTGGTTATATCTCGTACAGGTGGGGTGTATATACACAAATTGAGGCATGTCACAGTCCTTGCACACCAAAACGAAGAAGTGACTATACTATAAACAAAACCCAAATAAGGGTCTAGTTGTTTTTATGAAATCATCCTTGTGTGATGCCCTGAATAAAACAAAATTAAAGGTAGACAGACATGGGTAAGAGCTACACATCTAGCATTTTAGCATGGTATAAGGGCTATTCTAAGAGGTCAATACATAATTCACAACTAATGAGGCTGATTATAACTACTCATAATCAAAATATATTCATGGTAAGGTATGCCTAGCTAAAAAGGTTGATTTTTAAAATAAAAGTGCTTGCTATGAAGAAAACAATCAATAACTACAAAAAAAGGTAACTTTGACATAAAAAATAGAGTGACATGAAGCATATGGCACTAAATCAGTGAATAAAATAAACTTGCTACAATGACTCTTTAATGAAAATAAAATAAAATAGCTTATACTATTGAATGTTGCATACGGAGACAAAAATTTAAGCATAGGGTCATGAACGCAGTAGTCATAAATTATCCAATGACATATACTGGATTTCAAATTAAAGCTGACTAATTTCAGGCCAAGGAATAACATTTTTTAAATACATCAAAGGTTTGATCACACAGGCTGCATTAATGCAAGACCGTGGCAATTTGTTTGACTTAATGACAGTAGCATGCAGATTTTTCATGTTTAAGGTATCTGCAATAGTAAAAAACAATAAAGAAGGTTGGAGCAAGCATAAAATTTTTTATTGTATGTTCATAATTTATGATAAATGTAACCGTCCCCACACAGGAATCCTGTCGGGCCCACACAAGCCCCTGGCAGGAATTATCCCCTCTTCCCCACCATGGTGCAAGTGGCTACCAAGTGGGTAGTGCACTACTTATCCTCAAGTAGTGTGTTTGATCCCTTATGGAGGAAATATAAATCCCTAAGCACCTGTGTGGTACGGAAGAGGGGACAATTCCTATCAAGGCTTGTGTGGGCCCGACCGATTGCCTGTGTGGGGTTGTTACATAAAAAGGCACCTTTTTATGTAATGGCACGACCCCCCACATTGGACACCACATAGGCTAAATGGTGCCGGACCCCCACACACAACAAAGCCAGGATTCCCCCGCACCATATAGACTTAGGGATTTTCCTTTTTGAGGTTCTCCTAATTTCCCCCAAAAAGTCACCTCCCCGAGGACTCGAGCACGCGACCTGAGGGTCAAGTACGCAACTTAAGAGCTCCTTAGTAACCACTTGCACCTGTGTCACACCCTTATCTTATTTTGACTTGCAACGGAATATTAATGTGTAGTTCGATGGGCAACACAAGAATAGCATAATTATAATGATAATATGTGCATGATTACATAAATTTCCCATAGGCGTACGTACATGATAATTACCATCAATGTAGCTACACAGGGCTACTTGGGTCTTGATTGAACCATAATTTTATATGATTTTTCAAGGTTAAATTGGGATTTTTAATGGATTTTATTGGATAATATTACATGATTAAGCATTAATTTTAGTTAGGAACATTTGTATTGAATTAATTGTAATTAAGGGCAGAATGGTCATAAATTTGCTGATTATTTATACAAATGTTTTCCTTGAACTTTTGATGCTACATGGTGTTTAATATTGTTTTGTATGTGGTTTGGAAGAAAATTTGAGATCTAGAGGGCCAGAATTAATATTTTGAAGCTTGGGTAAAATCACAGAAAAGGGCCCAATAATTTTGTAAAAATTACAAAGAGTGAAGGAAAAAAAGGCCAGAACAAAATACATAAAAGTACCCCAGAATTTCAGAAATTTCAGTTTAGCCTATCAATGTTTCAAAACGTTTCATCTAAGTCCCTCCAGAGAAGTTTTCATCTTTTCACTGAAGTCCCTGATCAAAACGCAAGTTTTGACCAGGGTTACTATTCCCTTTCTTCTAATTCCAGACCCGAAAGAGCAGACCCAACAGCGCTGTGGATATGGGCTTTGGACATGCGAGGATCCGAGATTGAAAACAGAAAGCTGAGAGGATTTATCATAGGAGAGCGCCGCAACAGAGGAGATCATCGAGCTTCATCATCATCACAGACACATATCGCATCTTCACCTTCAACTTTCGCCTTCTTCTTCCTTTCTCTCGCCGGCGGCTCATCCACCACCACAAGCTGTCAGCGAGCATCATTCCACTGCCAAGTTCGATCTA
Source organism: Inga leiocalycina (assembly GCA_963242795.1). NCBI lineage: Eukaryota > Viridiplantae > Streptophyta > Magnoliopsida > Fabales > Fabaceae > Inga > Inga leiocalycina. Next base: position 36,875,142 of record OY725332.1, read on the forward strand.
CTGCGAAGGGATAGCAGACCGGACCTGAGGAAGAGAGCGAGGGACGGGAGTTGAGAGTTGAGAGTGTCTGTTCTGGACTTGTCCCAGCTGTCGTGTCCTCTGCTTCCAAATCATCACAGCAGTTGGTCTCCCCTGCTCCTGAACTATCTCGGCCGTGGCTTGCTCTGATTCCCTGTGTTAATATTTCAGCGCTTAATTTCATTGTTTACAGCTATTTAGTGAATTGATTCAATGTGTTACATGGCTGAAATTGTGAATATATTTGGGGATTTTGTGATGACAAATTGCAGTGGCTGATTCTCAAATCCTCTAGAGTAGTGGTGATGGCTTGAGCTTGCAGCTTAAAGGGGGGGTGTCTTACCATTTAATTTCTATCTTTAATCCTTTGTATTAATTGAATTCTTGGTTTAGAGTTTAATTAATTATTGGACTGAGATTTTGTAATAGGGTTCCATGCAATTTATGAGATTAAATGTGTATTTGGATTTAATTATGTGCATTTAACACCTTGGACTTCATTAATATCAATTTCATGCAATTGACTTGGTATAGCTTTTGCTTGAGGTTGTTATGAACATTTAATTGTGATTGTAATGCAAGGGTTCTTGGTTACTTGTGTCATTGCATTTCATTGATTCAAATTGCTAGTGTTTAAATTGGGTTTCGATTAGAGGGACTAATTTCTACCCGGTGTGGAGGAATTAATTCACCTAACTCAAGCTAGCTCAAAGGGTCTTTTGAGCAAATTTGTTGAACTAGCACACTCCCAAATTAATTGAAGCAAGGATAGCTTGAATCATTGCGCTAGAGGATTATCATTTTATACTTATCACTTGCATTTTTAACCAATTTCCATTCCATATCAATTTTATTCCAAAAATCCAAAAATATTAGTTTTAAAAGCATTTTAGTTTAATTGCAATTTAGTTGTTAGATAAAAAACTCAAAGATCATTTTTAACTCATTTCATTTCAATCATTGCACTTAGTTTCTAGGTAATTAATAAAAGGCTCTTCGAGAGATGATCCGGGATTGTACCCTATATTGCAATCCTTGGTTTAAATTTTGAAGAGGTTACCAAGGCATAAAAGCCGACAAAGCCTTATTCTTCAGGTCTCTAAACCTGTCTCAATGAAATGAAGACATATTACCGTCTTCATTCCATTACTGCAATCCTCTCATATAGTTCCCTTCACTAATCTATGCGTACCTTCTGTATTCACCTATCTAAGTTGTTAGTAGGGGACAGTGAAATTTGAAAGAATCTCAGTAGGAACGAGTACCAATATGCATGCATGATAAGTGCGCAATGCATGATATTCTTGCATTATATAAACTCATGCTAACACAATGACATATCTGCGTGCTCAATGTTTCAAACAACATACTTATGTCCATAGCATATATAGAAACAGAGCTTCAATCATTCATATATGTTTCACATAATCAAGCAAAGCAATAACATGCATCAATATGCTAGCACAAATATCAAATACAGGCAGGAGAGGTAACTTCCTTACCTTGAGCCTTTTTCTCCTCAAACATGTGCCTCAATTTGCGTGCCAACCCCTTGGGTCTCTACTTAGTACTAAAATGTCAATGTATAACTTAGACAATTCCATAGTGTTTTTAGTGGTTATATGAATCTATATTGAAAAATTACCAAAATGCCCCTGGGGACCTGGCCAGGCCTGGCCCCGCCATACTTGGTTCGGCTGTACTTTTCCCAAAATTTTGACCTAAGCTATTCTTACTTATTTTCTCTTAAGGAATCCATTTTTGGACTCAAAATTATCAAATTCACTACCAAAAGGCTAGAAAGCCCTTGCCATCCCCTATGTCAAGCTTTCAGGGGCATTTTGGTCATTATGCTTTTTAAAGCTTTTCTGAAAAAATGATCAACTGCAACCCCACCTAATTTTTCCTCCAAAACACAATGGAATCATCATATTATCAAATATCCAACTCTAACCCCATTTTCTAGCACTGGCCGAAATCTGAGAAACTCTGGAAAAAATTGGGGTTTTTCACTTCTGACTTCGTAGACTTGCTTCTTTCTACTTCTAATCACTTTATTAACTATTTGATTATGTTAAAACCACCATTTTGACTTAATTTGGGCAGCATAATGTTTAGGACACCACATTCCCAAATTTTACATTCAGCAAAAATTTACTGATTAAACTACTCACAGCAGCCAGAATAATCAATATTTGAAGTTTTGGAAGTTACCTTAAACTCCTTCTTGCGTTTCCTTTAGGTGGCTGAAACCCTAACCTCTAAACCACTAAAATTTATACTTCAAATACGTTAAATAATATAGAAGAGTAGCTTAGGAGAAGGAATATACACATTAGGTACGAATTCACTGAAGAAATCGACCGTGAGATTTTCCTCCTTCTCTCTCTAAAATTCTGTCAACTCTCTCTCTCTCTCTTATGGTCACTGCTTCATGTCAGAAATGGCATGGAGGAAGAAGAAAAATGTTATTTTATAATATTTGCAATTATCCCTTTAATTTTTGGATTAATTGGAAATTCTAGCAAATTTTCTGCCCAAACTTTGAAAAATCATAACTAAATTTGTAGACATCGTAGTGGAGTGATTTCAATGGCTATAGAACCCTTATTGAGTCTAGTTTCAACGGAAAATATAGCCCTTTGCCACTTGGAAGTACAAAATTCCTAGATTTAAATTCTTTAGATGCTGTTCTAGAAAATCAACAATTTTTCTGGCCTAACTTCAAAAATACATAACTTTTTACATACAGCTCAAAAAATTACTTATGACCTATCAAAATAAAGCTTAAGATGTTTAGGTTGATCTTGTAAAATTTTATAATTTTTGAACACCATTTGATCATTCAATTTCACATGACAATCTCGCTACCTTGTAGGAAATCTCACTGGCAACATAATCCCATTCTCCAAAATTCACCCTTCTTGTTCACTAAATGCTACAAATGTTTACAAGGCATATTGGGGAATAAAATTTGGGGTGTTATGTTAGAGCAAGCGTTTCACCCAAGAGGGGGGTGAATTGGGTGATATTTAATTTTTCACTGCAAATATAAAACTTAATGGTGAATATAATGCAGTAAAGAGTAAGGAGAAATTTCACCGAAGTGTACACCGGGAGTTACACTGGTTCGGCCACAACCACTTTAACCTATGTCCAGTCTTCAGAGTATCTCTAAGAGCTTTACTATAACTTCCAAGATTCAGTGGGTTCTTGGCACCTCAGTACAAGCAAGTTCCTTCGCCTGGACACTCTCTCCCCCTTACAAGTTGTAATCCAATCCCAACTCAAGGTTCCACAACCTTAAGTTACCTCAATAACAAATATTGAGTTTGAATAAAATATCTCTCTCACAGAGTGAATAAGAATCACTGAAGTACAGAATTACAAGTATATGTAAAACAGAGTATTGAACTTTATAATGCGTTCGTGTGTGTGTTCTTGTTGTTATCTCTGTTTGGATGTTCCCATATATATAGATGTGTTGGTAATGACTGTTGGAACATTTTCTTCTTGCCCATTAGAGTGTGCGCAGCCACTGTTGACATTTCCAGTATTTGAAAAATATCCGTTTGCGGTAGGTGGCGGTAGGTAGTGTTTGAACGTTGCATTTGACTTTCCTTATTTGGTAAGATCTCTTCATTGTTTATCTGCGGATATGCTAAGAATACTAATACAATGAAGGGTTAATCACATAGGAAACAAATCAATGAATGTTGGAATGATTTATGAATTTATGGACTTGCATACTCGAGTAGTTACTCGAGTATTCATTAAGTTTACTCGAGTATTTACTCGAGAATCATCATGAGATTAATGATAGCAAGTTAATGAATGAACATCACATAACTCGAGTAGTGTATGAAGTAAACAAATTTACAAACCTTGGAAATACCTGTTTACTCGGGTATTTACTCGGGTATAGCACACTTTTCTTCATAGGTTACTCGAGTAGCAACTCGAGTAATGTCTCAAATAAACTTCAGGTTACTCGATGCTTCACTCCAGTAATGTTGGCAGGATTTCATGGCCGAGAGCACTTCAAGTTTTCTTACCCTGTTACTCGAGTACTTACTCGAGTAAGCATAACTTTTCTGTATAGCTTACTTGGGTACATACTTTAAGTGCTGTGTAAATAAGTCTGCAGATTACTCGATTACTGACTCGAGTAATCTCGTTAAAATATTTGATAAAGAATAATTGAATACCTGCATACTTGAGTAGTGCCTCGAGTGAAGTGTGATAAAAGCATATCAAGTTAATCGAGTATTACCTTCAAGGTTTGCTTACCACAGTAGGTTACTCGAGTAGCTCCTCGAGTAACATTGGCAGGATTGAAAATACTAAGAGCAACATTTTTCTCAAAGAAGGGGACTCGAGTAACATTGGCAGGTTGAGAGTAACTGGAAGTGATTTACCTGGTTACTCGAGTAGCTACTAGAGTAACATTGGCAGGCCGAGAGCAACTGGAAGTGATTTACCTGGTTACTCGAGTAGCTACTCGAGTAACGTTGGCAGGCCAAGAGCAACTGGAAGTCTTTTACCTTATTACTTGAGTACTTACTCGAGTAACGTTAGCAGGTTACTTCAAGGTTGCTCTGGTTACTTCAAGTTTCTGTATCATTACTTGAGTACTTACTCTAGTAACCATTTAGAAATTTTGCCAGTGATGAAGTTTCTCAGCTTTTTCTCTTGGCCTTTCTTCATTACTCTAGTGCTTACTTCAAGTGATTATTTGCCCTGTTATTACTTTGTTTAAACTTTATTGTTTATCAAATCTTTTTCATACCAATCTTTGTTATCATCAAAACATGTAAGATCTAACATTCTCCCCCTTTTTGATGATGACAAAACTTGGTAATTTTGAACAAAGTTTTCGAAATTGAGTTCTAAAGTAAATACTTCTTTAAATCAATGGTAATTTTGAAAGCCTTTTTGAAATAACTATTAAGTGTCAATTCAAAATTTTGAAAACATAACATATTCACCTTGCATACATAACAAACTCATTAGTCCCACAATGTATTATCACAAAAACTTAAATAAACTTAAATTGAAATTAAAACTTAAAGAAGCTTGCATTGAACTTTAAATTGCATTACAAGGATAAAAAACTCCCTAAATCCCATGTATACCCATATACCCAAAATGAAAGAAAACTTAAAAGCTCAGACATTTCCACAAAATCACTCAAGGTCTTCTCCCCTTTTTTGTCTTCATCAATCAAGTGGAGGACTATAAGGCTTGACCATAGAAATAGGCTTCATAGGAAGAACCAAAGGACCATCTGAACTCAGAATCAAAAGAAGAGGAACTGGAAGATTCTGGTTCAGGAAGATTTAGTGGAGGGATATGAATGGTATCTCTTGGAGGAACAGGAGGGGTCTGATAGACAATCATAGTGGTGGTCTCAACCTTTTCTATGGCATCTGTAGAATGATGACCGGAGGATGAGGGAGAGATTTCCTCTGTATGAGAGGGTGATGGAATAGGTGTAGGAGAGGGTTCAGGCTGAGCTCTGGGTGGTGAATCCTCAATGATGATGTGAATGGTCTCATTGGTTTCAGGATTATCCACTAAGCAAAGGATATCTCTGGGTCTTGGTTCAGGGGGACTAGAGACTGGAGGTTTAGGAAAGGATATATCAAGGATAGTTGGCTCAACCTCAGTATGATAAACCTCAGAGGGGATGTTCTCTGGAGGTGAAATGTTCTCTGGAGGTAAGAAAGCCTCAGGTGCAGATAATGGACCAGTGGAAGGTCCAAGACCCATAGAGTCCAGTCTTGCCAAAATCAATTTCAGGGTCTCACCTTGGGCACGCTGCTCAGCTAACAACTCCTCATGCCTCTTATCCATCCTCTCAACCAACTCAGCCATCTTGTCATTCATATAAGTTATCAACTCAGCATTGGTGTTGGCGATGTCTACGTGAAATCCCTTGTGCATATTTTCCATGAAGTGTTGAAGTGTGGCATTGAGGAAAGAGGGTGAAGAGGTAGTGGCAGCTGGAGCAGAAGACTGAGTGTCATCCATTTTACTTGTCTCAGTCTTTGTCTTCTTCTTCTTCTTAGAACCAGATTCTAAAGGACCCTTGAGAGGAATTTCAATATTGAGCTTCCCAATTTGATTTCTTCCAACTGGAGTAACTCTTTCAATGTGCTCTTTACTCTCCAAGTACCATATCTTATTTTTCTTCAGGATGAGTGAAATAATCTGAGGATATGGCATAGGAGTAGTGGCTTTCCCATCTATTATGTACCTCTTCATTTCAGAAAATATGTATTCCCCCAAATCCTTTTGTTCCTTCAGGAGTAAAGAAGCAAACCACCTATAGTCCCGATCTGAAAAATGGGTATAGTTATTAGCCTTGTTTACACGGGATCTAGAGTATATATACCATAGAACCCTGTGATGATCGCACATGTCACTAGGATTGAAGTTAAGAGGACCCACAAGCTCACCAGGTCTAAGAACAGAGAAAATTTGGTTTGGTTCAAGTTTGGAGTAGATGTCATCTGAAGGGTTCTCTATTCCTAACCAAACATTAATCGTAGAAGGTGAGATAAGTATCTTCTGGCCTCTAACAGTAGTAGTCATCTCTTCCTCTGCAGAAGTTCTATTAGGTTCATCTAGGATCTCAAGATTGTAATAAAAGTGAGTAACTACTTTTGTGCAAAAGGGAAGCCTAATTGATAGCCAAGGCATAAAAGGTTCAAGAAAGGGACTTAGATCATACTTCAATACCTCCTGAAGTACTTTTAGATCTACACAGTGAGTCTTGCAGACTTTTCTTCTTGAAAATTGTGTGAGGTACTTCTGAGAATCTTCTAACTTGTTGATTTTGAACCCCTTTGGAGGTTTAGTGATCTCCTCTTCTGGTAATTCTGACTTCTTGGATGATTGCCCCTTCTCAAGTTGGTCAAGAATGACAGCCATTGCTTTAGCCACATTCACATCATATTTGGGATTTTTGGAGGGTTTTGGAGTGAAAGAGGGAGTAGAAGAATCAGAAAGTGGAGGAGAAGGAGACTTGGCACTTTTGCCTCTCCCAGTAGAGGTGCTATTCTTTAATTGAGCCCTTGTGACCACTGGCTCTTTGATCACAACTTCTCTCTCCTTTGGTTTCGGCTGAGGTTTCGGTTGGACTTTGGCTTTTGATCTAGGAGTGAGTTTTCGTCTCTTTCTGGGAGGAGAAGAAAGAGGATCAGTAAGTTGTGAAGATCCAGAAGAGTCTGTAGGAGTAAGGTTTTTAGTTCTAACCATTTTGATTTAGAGAAAACCTTGAAAACTCAGAAAACAGAGTGAGAAGTCGCGAGTTAGGGTAAGATGAATTTGAACAAAATAGGAAGTTTTTGGAGCTCAGATTTGATGGGTTTTGACGAAAATCAAGTAAGGAAGAGATTGTGAAAACTTTTTGTGAGAGGATTGGGTGATTTACTCGAGGAGGTTTTGTAGAAATGACCGAGTTTGCGACAGATAAAAACCTAGAACCCGACGTTGTTGAGGCCTTACTCGAGTAAATATCATGTTTACTCGAGTCCTTACTCGAGTGATCATATAGAAAATTTCTAAAATAATTCATTTAAATTGCATACCTGGCATGAATAATATTGTAATTATCCATATATGTTCCCTCGATCATTTGATAACCATTTAAGAACATATTTGAGTTGATTCTCATCAAGTTTATGATCTGGACCTGCAGTTACTCGAGGCCTTACTCGAGTAATCTTCAAGTTTACTCGAGGCTTCCCTCGGATAACCTGTCTTTTCTACTTTTGACTATTCATTTCTCACCAAATGAACTGTTTGATTTAATTTTCAGGTGACTTGAGTTTTTTCTTCCAGTTTTGGAAGACCATTACTTGAGTACTTACTCGAGTAATGTGCTCTTTTACTTCAAGTTGTCCCTCGGGTAATGCTGCACTGTTAGACATTACTTGAAGTTGGCACTCCAGTAATGGTGTCCTCTGATAACCTCTGTTTTTATTTCTCAAAACAGAGTTTCAATCTTCCTACAAAACAAGTTTCTACATACTTCGATGCTTAAATTAGTAATCATCAAAACATTATCAAATATCTTTATCTAATATTATGAGAAACTAAAATAACTTACAATTTATTGGGATTTACCATTCCTAATTCTCTTCTAATGTATAGAAATTGATCTTTTGCAAGAGGTTCGGTGAAGATGTCAGCTAGTTGAAGATGAGTAGGAATGAATATCACTTTCACATCTTTCTTTTGGACATGATCTCTGATGAAGTGATGTCTGACATCGATAAGCTTGGTTCTAGAATGTTGAATTGGATTCTTTGCTAAGCTTATCGTACTAGTATTGTCACAATAGATTGGTATTTCTTTGAGATAAATACCAAGATCTTGTAGTTGTTGTTTTAACCATATCACTTGTGCACAACAACTTGAGAGTGCAACATATTCAGCTTCCGTTGACGAAAGAGACACTGTATTTTGTTTCTTGCTAAACCATGATACAAGAGATCCTCCAAGAAATTGTCCTTGACCACTAGTGCTCTTTCTATCTGTCTTGTATCCTCCATGATCAGAATCAGAATATGGAACTAGATATTCAGTTCTTCCTTTGGGATACCACAAACCAAATTCTGGTATGTCAGCAAGGTATCTAAAGATTCGTTTAACAGTTTCAGCATGTGATTCCTTTGGTGCTGATTGATATCTTGCACATATGCCAACACTAAATTGGATGTCCGGTCTGCTTGCCGTGAGATAGAGTAATTATCCAATCATTCCTCTATATTTTGTGATGTTGTAGTCTTTCCCTTTGACATCAGCATCAAGCAACGTAGTTGAGCTCATAGGTGTGTCCGTTCCATTTGCTTCATCTATTCCATACTTCTTCAATAACTCTTTTAAGTACTTTGTTTGAGATATGAAGATTCTATTCTTTCTTTGTTTGATTTGCAAACCGAGAAAGAAGTTTAATTCTCCCATCATTGACATCTCAAACTCTCCCTGCATTATCTCAGAAAATTCCTTATAGAGAGATTCATTAGTAGCACCGAAAACAATATCATCAACATATATTTGAACAATTAAAATATCATCACGTTTTCGTTTTGTAAAAAGTGTTGTATCAACTTTCCTTTTACAAAACCTTGATCAATAAGAAATTTGCTAAGCCTTTCGTACCATGTTCTAGGAGCTTGTTTTAAACCACATAAAGCCTTTTTGAGTTTGAAAACATGGTCAGGTTTAGTTACATCTTCAAAACATGGAGGTTGCTCAACATAAACTTCTTCCATAATGTAACCATTTAGAAATGCACTCTTTACATCCATTTGATAGAGTTTGAATCCTTTGATGCATGCAAAGGCTAAGAGTACATGTATAGCTTCCAATCTCGCCACTGGAGCATACGTTTCCTCATAATCAATCCCTTCTTCCTGATTATAGCCTTTGGCCACCAATCTTGCCTTGTTTCTGACAATAATTGCGGATTCATCGAGTTTTTTTTAATACCCATTTAGTGCCAATGATTAGATGATCCTTGGGTCGGGGTACCAATCCCAAACTTGATTTCTTTCAAATTGATGTAGTTCTTCTTGCATTGCTATAACCCAATCATTGCCTGATAGGGCTTCATCAATATTAGAAGGTTCAATCTCAGAAATGAATTCAGAAAAACTTACTTCATTGAAAATTCTATTTCTAGTTTTGATCCCTTCATTCATATCTCCTATGACTTGATCTAAGGGATGACTTTTATTGTATTTCTAGGCTCAAGGTTGTCCTAGTGATTGCTCTTCTTCCTTGGTTTCATCAACCTCTGGAATAAGAGATTTAGAGATAGATTGACCATTTTCTTGATTTAAAACAACTTCCTGTTCTTCATCAATGGTTTTGTCAGACGATTCAAATTCATCAAATACAGTATGAATTGATTCCTCAACAACACATGTTCTTTTATTGAAAACTCTATATGCTTTACTTCGGTTAGAATATACTAGGAAAATTCCTTCATCAGTTTTAGAATCAAATTTTCCTAAGTTATATTTACCATTATTATGTATGAAACACTTACAACCGAAGATGTGTAGATGAGCAATGTTTGGCTTCCTTCCTTTGTATAGCTCATATGGTGTCTTTCCAAGTTTTGTTCTAATATAGGCTCTATTTGAAATATAGCATGTTGTACTCATAGCATCAGCCCAGAAGACTTGAGACACATTCTTTTCATTTAACATTGTTCTAGCCATTTCAGTGAGCACTCTATTCTTGCGTTCCACGACTACATTTTGTTGAGGCATCCTTGGAGCAGAGAAATTATGATCAATGCCAATAGTATCAAAATATTCTTCAAAGGCTTGATTTTCAAATTCTCCACCATGATCGATCCTAATACCTGCAATGGACATACCTTTCTCATTTTGCACTTTCTTGGCAAAAACAATAAATTCTTCAAAGGTTTCATCTTTTTACGATAGAAAAATAACCCATGTAAATCTGGAGAAATCATCAACAATGACCAACGAATATAAGTTGCCACCAAGACTCTTTACTCTTGCTGGGCCAACTAAATCCATGTGCAATAATTGTAGTGGTCTATTTGTTGAAATCTCATTTTTCAATTTGAAAGATGATTTAGTTTGTTTACCCTTTTGACATGCATCACAAATCAAGTCAATTTTGAAATTTAATTTGGGTAATCCAAGAACTAAATCCTTTTTGAGTAGTTTGCCTAATTGATGCATATTGACATGAGCCAATCTCTTATGCCATAGCCAACTTTCATCGGCATTACTCAGAAAACAATTTTCAGATTCATTTCTACTAATATCTAGAGTATAACAATTACCTTCCCTTTTTGCTCTAAGCTTGCCCTTGATATTCTTCTTATCAAGTAGTAAGTCATTCTTGTTGATAATTAGACATTCCTCTGAATCAAATATTACCCAGTTGTTTTTGTCTGCACTTTGACTCACACTCAGCAAGTTATGGCATAATCCTTTGACATAGTATACGTCTTTGACTTGTATGCCTGTGTCATTTTTGATTTCACCAATTCCTGCTATCCTTCCGGTTTGATTTCCTCCAAATTTTACCTTTCCACCTTCTTTAGGTTGCAATTTGGTACCACTTGTTGTTTTTGGATGCTTTGAGACATATCTGTAATTAAATACGATTAAGTCTTAGGTACCCACTTCTTTTGGGTCTTTTTGGGTTAGTACAGGAAATTTTCGAAACATATGTTCCTTTAGGTACCCATTTGTAAGTTCCTATCATTCCTTTCTTCTTATGAATGCATGAAGAGGTATAATGACCTTTTCTATTACAGTAATTACAAAATGCAAAAGGATTTGATGTATGCACAGAATGCTGGAAATAATTCAAATATGACTTACCTCCTGCTTTCTTTCTACCTTTCCTTCTATCTGATTTTGGATCATATCCAATTCCAGATCGGTAATTTACAAATCGTTGAGCTTTTAAAATAACATTTAGCATCTCACTTCCTTGTGTAAATTTTTCAAGAGTTTTTGTGAGATCAGTGTTTTTCTTTTTCAAAGAAGAACAATTCTCACAATCCTTTTCTGAACTTTCTTTAAGTTCAACTTCAAGAACTTTGTTTTTCTTTTTGAAAACAACTAATTCTTTAACTACTTTGATGAATTCAGAATGTAAGGCATTATATTTTGTGAAGGGGTTGCAACAGTGATTGGCTCTAGATATATTTTTTACTGAATTGAGTTGTGTTAGTATAATATTGCATTATTTGGCATTTCAGCATATTTATTTATCACATCTTCTATGAATGATTATCTGTTACTACTAAGATTCGTTTGAATCTCACCCTTTTTTAATTAAAACAAATATTCCAGTGAGAACTAGTGGCTCCAAGGCAAGGTAGTAGATATGAACAATTGAAGGGTGCAAATCCCTATATCAAGACTAGTTGGTTATATGTAGTCTATTTTGTTTGAATATTTTGGGTACTTTGGGCAATTTGTGTATATATTATTAAACCCCGAGGGGAAAATCGGTAATGTAATCATGTACTGTATATCAATATAATTATGCTATTCTTGTATTGCTCACAGAACTGCGCTCCAATACTATGATTAATATCAATGGTAAGTGGTGTGTAAGACGGCGTCTTACAATAAAGGTACAACATATAAAGGTTCAGTTTTCCATGGTATGCTTTTTTCATAGAGACAAACGAAAGGCATAAATAACATGTTTATCGATTTCAGTTTAAAGCATCTTCCTGCACAAGAAATAGAATTTTTAAACCTTGAAAGATATATCTTATCCTATACCTCCTGATTGACTTGCTGACTACATATAGCAGAATATACAAGAACATACCAGAAAATGAATAGTAGGCTATAGTACAACATGTAATAGTTGTATAAAAAGCTATAGAGGAAGATATGAACATACTTGAGACAATGCAGTTATCACACTTTCCCACAACCAAGAGTTGAAATTTTCTATTAGAGAAGATAAAAAACCCCCCTTCGTGTAATGTTTATGGCTGTTTTAATTAGAAGCAAGATTTGATTTTTCACTAAATTTGAAATGGCAAATTAAAAACCCACTACCCATTGAAATAAATAGGGGTTATGAGCATCTCTAAAACAGAAGTCCCTTTCTCCATGTGCGGAGATTGGGTAGGGGCTAGACATACATATATAGCTAGCTTGCATTTGGCTTTGTGCCTTAGAGGAACTATATTATCTTCATGATAAATTCCTGTGTTAGAGCTGTTCATGGAAAGGAAGGAAAAATGTGAGTAACAGGGGGAAAGGAATAAATAAATGAACAAAGGACATAGAAATCCATTAAAGAGTAAAGTATCCAAGAACAAAGGGCAATATTGTGCTTCCTAAAATAAATTGTTCTAGCACTTTTCCATAAAGTAAACCATCTTTATCATTTACTGTGAATTTTGTGGTATGATTTTGATAATAGATTATTCCACACAAGAAATGTACACCTTATATTAGGTTTCATTTTAGTTACTTCTTATTATATGTAGTATAGGCATTTATCCTAATTTATTGTAGCCATATCTTTGTACCTAGACACTCCAATAAAATGGTCATTCTGAAGTTTCATAGTCATCTAGCATGTTCATTGTGTAAAGAAATTTAAGTTAAAAACGTAAGCTTTAGAGTAATGTATCATGGCTCATTTGGTTTTTTTATGTTGGACTATTATTATCTTCATTTTACTTGAGGTATCAAACTTTTAACTTTAGCATTTCATTACCAAGCTCTGTTATTGTAGTATAATTTCTTTGAATTGTTTAATAGATTCCAGGGCAAACAAACATATGTCAATGATATGTAACTTAATTTTTTTATGTATTTCCCGCATTCCAGCATAAGCAAAAATCCCTAATGGAACATGAAGATATTTGTTTGGAGGGAACATAATGTATGTAACATAAAAAGAAAATAAATAGTACGATCTGAAGGTAATGGAAAGATTATTTTGAAATTGACTTTAGTTGTTCAACTTGAAGCTACATGGATTAGAATTCAACTTATGGATAAATAAATATGGTTAATTTTCCTGAAGGTATGCGCATCTGCAATAGATTATGTATCAGATTCATTTTAAAGGACCTGCATTTGCAAGTGCTGAAAAGGAAACATGCAAGTGTATAAAGAAATGTTATATGCAAAACCATTAAAAATACTTCTTTATAGTTGACACTAAAAGACAAACTCCTTTATATGCAAATGGACAAAAAAACACTGCACAATTCATACCAACATTTAAGTTTGAAAGTGATATCTTAGCCTACTCATTTTGTAGGAAATCAGGCAACTGATTAGTCTATTTACTTATCCCAAAGCTTATGCCTTGGCTTTATGGATGATAATGTGTTTTCATACTTCATTAATTCTAATAAACATGAGGAAGCCTAAGTAATCATACTAATAAGATGCAATTATAGTACGCTTAACAAGAAGACCTACGCTCTGATACCAAATTTAGAGCAAGCGTTTCACCCAATAGGGGGGTGAATTGGGTGATATTAAATTTTTTGCTGCAAATATAAAACTTGATGGTGAATATAATACAGTAAAGAGTAAGGAGAAATTTCACCGAAGTGTACACTAGGAGTTATACTGGTTTGGCCCCAACCACTTTGACCTATGTCTAGTCCTCAGAGTATCTCTGAGAGTTTCACTATAACTTCCAAGATTCAGTAGGTTCTTGACACCTCAGTACAAGCAAATTCCTTCGCCTGGACACTCGCTCCCCCTTACAAGTTGTAATCCAATCCCAACTCAAGGTTCCACAACCTTAAGTTACCTCAATAACAAATATTGAGTTTGAATAAAATATCTCTCTCACAGAGTGAATAAGAATCACTGAAATACAGAATTACAAGTATATGTAAAACAGAGTATTGAACTTTATAATGCGTTCGTGAGTGTGTTATTGTTGTTATCTCTGTTTGGATGTTACCATATATATAGATGTGTTGGTAATGATCGTTGGAACATTTTCTTCTCGCCTGTTAGAGTGTGCGCAGCCACTATTGACTTTTCCAGTATTTGAAAAATATCTGTTTGCTGTAGGTGGCGGTAGGTAGCATTTGAACGTTGCATTTGACTTTCCTTATTTGGTAAGATCTCTTCATTGTTTATCTGCGGATATGCTAAGAATACTAATACAATGAAGGGTTAATCACACAAGAAACAAATCAATAAATGTTGGAATGATTTATGAATTTATGGACTTGCATACTAGAGTAGTTACTTGAGTATTCATTAAGTTTACTCGAGTACTTACTCGAGTATCATCGTGAGAGTAATGATAGCAAGTTAATGAATGAACATCACATAACTCGAGTAGTGTATGAAGTAAACAAATTTACAAACCTTGGAAATACCTGTTTACTCGGGTACTTACTCGGGTATGGCACACTTTTCTTCATAGGTTACTCGAGTAGCAACTCGAGTAATGTCTCAAATAAACTTCAGGTTACTCGATGCTTCACTCCAGTAATGTTGGCAGGATTTCATGGCCGAGAGCACTTCAAGTTTTCTTACCCTGTTACTCGAGTAAGCATAACTTTTCTGTATAGCTTACTTGGGTACATACTTCAAGTGCTGTGTAAATAAGTTTGCAGATTACTCGATTACTGACTCGAGTAATCTCGTTAAAATATTTGATAAAGAATAATTGAATACCTGCATACTTGAGTAGTGCCTCGAGTGAAGTGTGATAAAAGCATATCAAGTTAATCGAGTATTACCTTCAAGGTTTGCTTACCACAGTAGGTTACTCGAGTAGCTCCTCGAGTAACATTGGTAGGATTGAAAATGCTGAGAGCAACATTTTTGTCAAAGTAGGGGACTCAAGTACAGACTCGAGTAACATTGGCAAGCCGAGAGTAACTGGAAGTGATTTACCTGGTTACTCGAGTAGCTACTCGAGTAACGTTGGCAGGCCGAGAGCAACTGGAAGTGATTTACCTAGTTACTCGAGTAGCTACTCGAGCAACGTTGGCAGGCCGAGAGCAACTGAAAGTGATTTACCTGGTTACTCGAGTAACTACTCGAGTAACGTTGGCAGGCCGAGAGCAACTGGAAGTCTTTTACCTTATTACTCGAGTAACATTGGTAGGTTACTTGAAGGTTGCTGAGACGAGTGCAGATGATCAATTAAATAGTGCAGGTGTACACTATCATAATCAAGTAATATAGAAGTAAGTAGAGTATCATTCCCACGAGAATTGAGCACTAAGTACCAAAATGGGTAATTTTAATTCTATTTAGTCGATCGATTAGTTGGTGATTGAGAGTACAAAATAAAAGAAAAACAATTAAATATGAATATAGATGATATGAAAGCAAATATGAGAAAAAGTCCTAGGGATTATATTTCACTTCACAAATTCTAGATTGAATTACTTATCTATTCTAGTCCAATTTATTCCACATGATTGATAGTCGAGTTTCCCTAATTTAATTACCAGCCTCTTCCAAGGTCAAGTAATTCTATAATCAATTGCTAATCGAATATATTCCTATATGAATTTAAGCAATTAATTATGCTTTAAGATTTATGGAACTCAGTAAGACTACACAATTCATATGAATATATTCCTATTTCATATGCAAGTCATGGTTTTAATTATAGGGTCTACACACATGTATCTCCTTCCGGTCTCAACATGCATATTGAAATCATTCAAAAGATGGCCAGTCAATCAAAAGCATTAAGAATAATAATTAAAACTCAATCATGAAGGAGAAATTTAAACTGGATTTAATAAGTTAAGATTCAATCCGTCATTAGTAAGTTACGTCATCACCCTAGGAAAATGAAAATTTAGCACATGATGAAATTAAAAACAAAACCAAAATAAATTGACATTATATAAAGCTAGAATGAAATTCTCAGAAATACTGCATAAACTTGAATATTAAATTCTCAAACATAAATATACAACCAAAAGATGCATGAAAGATGAAGAAATCTAGCCGTCCATTTAGGAGGTAAAACCTTCCATGTAGGCGGCATGCAAACTGTAATACAATCCTAAGCCTTCCAAGATGGAGGCATGCAATATGTAATACAATCCTAAGCCTTCCAAGATGGAGGCATGTAATACATGAAATTAAAGCTAAAAAACAACACAAAGAACTCAGAAATGTCAGAGAAAGATCTCTCCCGGTCAGAGAAGGACCTCTCCCTGTCGGAGAAGGAAACCTCTGCTTCTCTTCCTCCCCTCCTCCTTTGAGCTTGGTATTGATCTCTATTTATAGGGGAAAAAACATGTGCTACAGTACTGCTACAGTGATTTGGTGGTGCTACAGTGCCCTGGCGGCTGCTACAGTACCCGTTGACTGCTACAGTGCTCAGTGGCTGCTACAGTTCTTTGTTTTTATTATTATTATTATTACTAAATGCTTTTTATTCCAAAAACAATATTTATTTATCAATCACACCCAAATTTATATATTAAATGTAAATATTGTCCATAAAATCATCATATAAGGGAAAATAAATATGCAAATATTTTACTTATCAGTTGCTCTGGTTACTTTAAGTTTCTGTATCATTACTCGAGTACTTACTCGAGTAACCATTTAGAAATATTGCCAGTGATGAAGTTTCTCAGCTTTTTCTCTTGGCCTTTCTTCATTACTCCAATGCTTACTTCAAGTGATTATTTGCCCTGTTATTACTTTGTTCAAACTTGTTTGTTTATCAAATCTTTTTCATACCAATCTTTGTTATCATCAAAAAATGTGAGATCTAACATGTTACAGTTGTCGCCCAAGCTTTGTGGGAACAAACCAGTGGGTCCTGTGTTTGATTACACGCTACATACAGTGTACATAATGAATGATGAATGCTGAATCCTATCTGAGATCTTTGATGAGAATATGATGGTTGTGTTGCATGCTCATTGAGCTTGCATATAAACGAGATAGATTGAATATGATCATTATGTTGCAAGGCTTGTGAGCCTGCACATGCAATAGGGATGAATTGAGTGATAAGAAGTGATCCCCAAGTTGTAGACGTTCAAATTTTGAGGACGAAATTTAATGAATGGAGGGAGAAATATAATATCCTAAATTTTGGGATTGAAGGTTTGAGAATAAGCCTGAATCAAGTGAACTACTAGGCCCCAATTTAGCAAGGTCTGAGGAATAAGAATTCACTGCTAGTGAAAATTTCCTGTGAGGTAGTGACATTGTTATATGGTTTTGGATGATCAAATGATGTCCAAAAAGTGTGAAATTTTACAGGATGAAAGTAGGCATCCTAAGCTTTAATTTGATAAGTAATGGGTAATTTTTGGAGCTATATGTAAAACGTTATGAATTTTTGAAGTTATCCCAAGAAAATTGGCTATTTTTTGGAACAACATCCAAAAACTTAAATTCTGGGAATTTTGTGCTTCTATTTGGCTAAAGGCTATATTTTTCCTTTAAATTAAACTCAATAAGGGTTTCAAATCCTTTGGAATCACTCTGATTGAAGTTCTACAAATAAAGTTGTGATTTTTCAAATTGTGGGCAGAAAATCTATAAGAAATTGCCACTAATCCGAAAGTGAAAAAAAATGTTATGGCAATCTTGTAATTATGAGATAAATGGAGAAAAGCCAATTGGGCTAATTGAAGGACCCCTTAGGTGTGGAATTGGGCTGATCAAAAGGGGAGGAATTAGTTTGAATATAATGGCAAATTAAGACACAAGTTACATGTAGATAAGTTTATGTCTCAAAAGTCAACATTTTGGGAATTTGTGAATTAGGGAAATTAGAGAAAATGCAAGATATTTTAAAAAGCCCTTTTCTTATCATCTTTCTCACAAAACTGTCAGCCATAGAGAACTAGAGAGAGGAAGAGAGAGCTTGAGCTTTTAGAGAGAAGGAGGCAAAAATCTCAAATGTAAGCTTGATTATCTTGAAGTTTTAACTTCCAATTTGTGTAAACCTTCCTCTAAGCCTCTCTTCTACATGATTCAAGGTGTTTGGGAAGATAAATTTTAGGGTTTGTGGAGCTTGAGTATTTGACCAAGAGAGAGAAAGCAAGAGAAGCCAAAGGTAACTCCATAAACTTCAATCTTTGGTTGCTATGGATGTTGTTGCTGGTTTAATCGGTGATTTTGTGGTTGATTTGCAGTGGATTTTAAATTTGGGAAATGATGAAACCTAACCGCTATGCTGCCTAAATTTGGTCTAAATCATGTTGGGAATGTAATTAAATAGTTAATCAAGTGATTAGGAGTAGAAAGGAGCAAGTCTATGGAGTCAGAATTCAAAAGCACAATTTTTACTAGAGTTTTCTAATTTTGGCCTGAGCTAGATGGAGAGGTTAGAGTTGGGTTTTTGATAATCTAATGATTCTATTGTATTCAAGAGGGAAAATTAGGTAGGGTTACTGTTGATCACTTTTTCAGAAAAGTCTCAAAAAATGAAATTACGAAAACACCCCCGAAACCCTAAATTAAGGGCTGCCAAGGGTATTTTTGTCTTTTGGCAGTGAATTTGATAATTTCAAGGCCAGAAATGGATTCCTTGGGTAAACATATGTTAGGGTAGCCTAGGTCAAAATTTTGGTAAAAGTACGGTTAGACCAGGTATAGTGGGGCCGAGCTGGGTCCCCAGGGGCATTTTGGTAATTTTTTAAATATAGACTAATATAACTACCAGAAATACTTTGGAAGTGTCTAAAATAGTATATGAATGGGTTTTAACCTAATTCTTGTACATTTGGAATTTTAGGACTCGATTGATAGCCCAAGCTGCGGCACGAAGTTCAAAGAGTCTATTTAAGGTTAAAAAGGGTTAAGATAGTAACTCTATTGTTCATACTCTTTGTGAATGTTTATATGCTTTGTATATGCCATCTTCTGTAATATGTTTGATACACAGTGCCTACAGGTACATTGATGAATAGTGCCTGCAGGTACCTTGATATGCACAGTCGAAGACTGAGGTACGGATGTGAAGGGGTTGCAACAGTGATTGGCTCTAGATATATTTTTTACTGAATTGAGTTGTGTTAGTATAATATTGCATTATTTGGCATTTCAGCATATTTATTTATCACATCTTCTATGAATGATTATCTGTTACTACTAAGATTCGTTTGAATCTCACCCTTTTTTAATTAAAACAAATATTCCAGTGAGAACTAGTGGCTCCAAGGCAAGGTAGTAGATATGAACAATTGAAGGGTGCAAATCCCTATATCAAGACTAGTTGGTTATATGTAGTCTATTTTGTTTGAATATTTTGGGTACTTTGGGCAATTTGTGTATATATTATTAAACCCCGAGGGGAAAATCGGTAATGTAATCATGTACTGTATATCAATATAATTATGCTATTCTTGTATTGCTCACAGAACTGCGCTCCAATACTATGATTAATATCAATGGTAAGTGGTGTGTAAGACGGCGTCTTACAATAAAGGTACAACATATAAAGGTTCAGTTTTCCATGGTATGCTTTTTTCATAGAGACAAACGAAAGGCATAAATAACATGTTTATCGATTTCAGTTTAAAGCATCTTCCTGCACAAGAAATAGAATTTTTAAACCTTGAAAGATATATCTTATCCTATACCTCCTGATTGACTTGCTGACTACATATAGCAGAATATACAAGAACATACCAGAAAATGAATAGTAGGCTATAGTACAACATGTAATAGTTGTATAAAAAGCTATAGAGGAAGATATGAACATACTTGAGACAATGCAGTTATCACACTTTCCCACAACCAAGAGTTGAAATTTTCTATTAGAGAAGATAAAAAACCCCCCTTCGTGTAATGTTTATGGCTGTTTTAATTAGAAGCAAGATTTGATTTTTCACTAAATTTGAAATGGCAAATTAAAAACCCACTACCCATTGAAATAAATAGGGGTTATGAGCATCTCTAAAACAGAAGTCCCTTTCTCCATGTGCGGAGATTGGGTAGGGGCTAGACATACATATATAGCTAGCTTGCATTTGGCTTTGTGCCTTAGAGGAACTATATTATCTTCATGATAAATTCCTGTGTTAGAGCTGTTCATGGAAAGGAAGGAAAAATGTGAGTAACAGGGGGAAAGGAATAAATAAATGAACAAAGGACATAGAAATCCATTAAAGAGTAAAGTATCCAAGAACAAAGGGCAATATTGTGCTTCCTAAAATAAATTGTTCTAGCACTTTTCCATAAAGTAAACCATCTTTATCATTTACTGTGAATTTTGTGGTATGATTTTGATAATAGATTATTCCACACAAGAAATGTACACCTTATATTAGGTTTCATTTTAGTTACTTCTTATTATATGTAGTATAGGCATTTATCCTAATTTATTGTAGCCATATCTTTGTACCTAGACACTCCAATAAAATGGTCATTCTGAAGTTTCATAGTCATCTAGCATGTTCATTGTGTAAAGAAATTTAAGTTAAAAACGTAAGCTTTAGAGTAATGTATCATGGCTCATTTGGTTTTTTTATGTTGGACTATTATTATCTTCATTTTACTTGAGGTATCAAACTTTTAACTTTAGCATTTCATTACCAAGCTCTGTTATTGTAGTATAATTTCTTTGAATTGTTTAATAGATTCCAGGGCAAACAAACATATGTCAATGATATGTAACTTAATTTTTTTATGTATTTCCCGCATTCCAGCATAAGCAAAAATCCCTAATGGAACATGAAGATATTTGTTTGGAGGGAACATAATGTATGTAACATAAAAAGAAAATAAATAGTACGATCTGAAGGTAATGGAAAGATTATTTTGAAATTGACTTTAGTTGTTCAACTTGAAGCTACATGGATTAGAATTCAACTTATGGATAAATAAATATGGTTAATTTTCCTGAAGGTATGCGCATCTGCAATAGATTATGTATCAGATTCATTTTAAAGGACCTGCATTTGCAAGTGCTGAAAAGGAAACATGCAAGTGTATAAAGAAATGTTATATGCAAAACCATTAAAAATACTTCTTTATAGTTGACACTAAAAGACAAACTCCTTTATATGCAAATGGACAAAAAAACACTGCACAATTCATACCAACATTTAAGTTTGAAAGTGATATCTTAGCCTACTCATTTTGTAGGAAATCAGGCAACTGATTAGTCTATTTACTTATCCCAAAGCTTATGCCTTGGCTTTATGGATGATAATGTGTTTTCATACTTCATTAATTCTAATAAACATGAGGAAGCCTAAGTAATCATACTAATAAGATGCAATTATAGTACGCTTAACAAGAAGACCTACGCTCTGATACCAAATTTAGAGCAAGCGTTTCACCCAATAGGGGGGTGAATTGGGTGATATTAAATTTTTTGCTGCAAATATAAAACTTGATGGTGAATATAATACAGTAAAGAGTAAGGAGAAATTTCACCGAAGTGTACACTAGGAGTTATACTGGTTTGGCCCCAACCACTTTGACCTATGTCTAGTCCTCAGAGTATCTCTGAGAGTTTCACTATAACTTCCAAGATTCAGTAGGTTCTTGACACCTCAGTACAAGCAAATTCCTTCGCCTGGACACTCGCTCCCCCTTACAAGTTGTAATCCAATCCCAACTCAAGGTTCCACAACCTTAAGTTACCTCAATAACAAATATTGAGTTTGAATAAAATATCTCTCTCACAGAGTGAATAAGAATCACTGAAATACAGAATTACAAGTATATGTAAAACAGAGTATTGAACTTTATAATGCGTTCGTGAGTGTGTTATTGTTGTTATCTCTGTTTGGATGTTACCATATATATAGATGTGTTGGTAATGATCGTTGGAACATTTTCTTCTCGCCTGTTAGAGTGTGCGCAGCCACTATTGACTTTTCCAGTATTTGAAAAATATCTGTTTGCTGTAGGTGGCGGTAGGTAGCATTTGAACGTTGCATTTGACTTTCCTTATTTGGTAAGATCTCTTCATTGTTTATCTGCGGATATGCTAAGAATACTAATACAATGAAGGGTTAATCACACAAGAAACAAATCAATAAATGTTGGAATGATTTATGAATTTATGGACTTGCATACTAGAGTAGTTACTTGAGTATTCATTAAGTTTACTCGAGTACTTACTCGAGTATCATCGTGAGAGTAATGATAGCAAGTTAATGAATGAACATCACATAACTCGAGTAGTGTATGAAGTAAACAAATTTACAAACCTTGGAAATACCTGTTTACTCGGGTACTTACTCGGGTATGGCACACTTTTCTTCATAGGTTACTCGAGTAGCAACTCGAGTAATGTCTCAAATAAACTTCAGGTTACTCGATGCTTCACTCCAGTAATGTTGGCAGGATTTCATGGCCGAGAGCACTTCAAGTTTTCTTACCCTGTTACTCGAGTAAGCATAACTTTTCTGTATAGCTTACTTGGGTACATACTTCAAGTGCTGTGTAAATAAGTTTGCAGATTACTCGATTACTGACTCGAGTAATCTCGTTAAAATATTTGATAAAGAATAATTGAATACCTGCATACTTGAGTAGTGCCTCGAGTGAAGTGTGATAAAAGCATATCAAGTTAATCGAGTATTACCTTCAAGGTTTGCTTACCACAGTAGGTTACTCGAGTAGCTCCTCGAGTAACATTGGTAGGATTGAAAATGCTGAGAGCAACATTTTTGTCAAAGTAGGGGACTCAAGTACAGACTCGAGTAACATTGGCAAGCCGAGAGTAACTGGAAGTGATTTACCTGGTTACTCGAGTAGCTACTCGAGTAACGTTGGCAGGCCGAGAGCAACTGGAAGTGATTTACCTAGTTACTCGAGTAGCTACTCGAGCAACGTTGGCAGGCCGAGAGCAACTGAAAGTGATTTACCTGGTTACTCGAGTAACTACTCGAGTAACGTTGGCAGGCCGAGAGCAACTGGAAGTCTTTTACCTTATTACTCGAGTAACATTGGTAGGTTACTTGAAGGTTGCTGAGACGAGTGCAGATGATCAATTAAATAGTGCAGGTGTACACTATCATAATCAAGTAATATAGAAGTAAGTAGAGTATCATTCCCACGAGAATTGAGCACTAAGTACCAAAATGGGTAATTTTAATTCTATTTAGTCGATCGATTAGTTGGTGATTGAGAGTACAAAATAAAAGAAAAACAATTAAATATGAATATAGATGATATGAAAGCAAATATGAGAAAAAGTCCTAGGGATTATATTTCACTTCACAAATTCTAGATTGAATTACTTATCTATTCTAGTCCAATTTATTCCACATGATTGATAGTCGAGTTTCCCTAATTTAATTACCAGCCTCTTCCAAGGTCAAGTAATTCTATAATCAATTGCTAATCGAATATATTCCTATATGAATTTAAGCAATTAATTATGCTTTAAGATTTATGGAACTCAGTAAGACTACACAATTCATATGAATATATTCCTATTTCATATGCAAGTCATGGTTTTAATTATAGGGTCTACACACATGTATCTCCTTCCGGTCTCAACATGCATATTGAAATCATTCAAAAGATGGCCAGTCAATCAAAAGCATTAAGAATAATAATTAAAACTCAATCATGAAGGAGAAATTTAAACTGGATTTAATAAGTTAAGATTCAATCCGTCATTAGTAAGTTACGTCATCACCCTAGGAAAATGAAAATTTAGCACATGATGAAATTAAAAACAAAACCAAAATAAATTGACATTATATAAAGCTAGAATGAAATTCTCAGAAATACTGCATAAACTTGAATATTAAATTCTCAAACATAAATATACAACCAAAAGATGCATGAAAGATGAAGAAATCTAGCCGTCCATTTAGGAGGTAAAACCTTCCATGTAGGCGGCATGCAAACTGTAATACAATCCTAAGCCTTCCAAGATGGAGGCATGCAATATGTAATACAATCCTAAGCCTTCCAAGATGGAGGCATGTAATACATGAAATTAAAGCTAAAAAACAACACAAAGAACTCAGAAATGTCAGAGAAAGATCTCTCCCGGTCAGAGAAGGACCTCTCCCTGTCGGAGAAGGAAACCTCTGCTTCTCTTCCTCCCCTCCTCCTTTGAGCTTGGTATTGATCTCTATTTATAGGGGAAAAAACATGTGCTACAGTACTGCTACAGTGATTTGGTGGTGCTACAGTGCCCTGGCGGCTGCTACAGTACCCGTTGACTGCTACAGTGCTCAGTGGCTGCTACAGTTCTTTGTTTTTATTATTATTATTATTACTAAATGCTTTTTATTCCAAAAACAATATTTATTTATCAATCACACCCAAATTTATATATTAAATGTAAATATTGTCCATAAAATCATCATATAAGGGAAAATAAATATGCAAATATTTTACTTATCAGTTGCTCTGGTTACTTTAAGTTTCTGTATCATTACTCGAGTACTTACTCGAGTAACCATTTAGAAATATTGCCAGTGATGAAGTTTCTCAGCTTTTTCTCTTGGCCTTTCTTCATTACTCCAATGCTTACTTCAAGTGATTATTTGCCCTGTTATTACTTTGTTCAAACTTGTTTGTTTATCAAATCTTTTTCATACCAATCTTTGTTATCATCAAAAAATGTGAGATCTAACATGTTACAGTTGTCGCCCAAGCTTTGTGGGAACAAACCAGTGGGTCCTGTGTTTGATTACACGCTACATACAGTGTACATAATGAATGATGAATGCTGAATCCTATCTGAGATCTTTGATGAGAATATGATGGTTGTGTTGCATGCTCATTGAGCTTGCATATAAACGAGATAGATTGAATATGATCATTATGTTGCAAGGCTTGTGAGCCTGCACATGCAATAGGGATGAATTGAGTGATAAGAAGTGATCCCCAAGTTGTAGACGTTCAAATTTTGAGGACGAAATTTAATGAATGGAGGGAGAAATATAATATCCTAAATTTTGGGATTGAAGGTTTGAGAATAAGCCTGAATCAAGTGAACTACTAGGCCCCAATTTAGCAAGGTCTGAGGAATAAGAATTCACTGCTAGTGAAAATTTCCTGTGAGGTAGTGACATTGTTATATGGTTTTGGATGATCAAATGATGTCCAAAAAGTGTGAAATTTTACAGGATGAAAGTAGGCATCCTAAGCTTTAATTTGATAAGTAATGGGTAATTTTTGGAGCTATATGTAAAACGTTATGAATTTTTGAAGTTATCCCAAGAAAATTGGCTATTTTTTGGAACAACATCCAAAAACTTAAATTCTGGGAATTTTGTGCTTCTATTTGGCTAAAGGCTATATTTTTCCTTTAAATTAAACTCAATAAGGGTTTCAAATCCTTTGGAATCACTCTGATTGAAGTTCTACAAATAAAGTTGTGATTTTTCAAATTGTGGGCAGAAAATCTATAAGAAATTGCCACTAATCCGAAAGTGAAAAAAAATGTTATGGCAATCTTGTAATTATGAGATAAATGGAGAAAAGCCAATTGGGCTAATTGAAGGACCCCTTAGGTGTGGAATTGGGCTGATCAAAAGGGGAGGAATTAGTTTGAATATAATGGCAAATTAAGACACAAGTTACATGTAGATAAGTTTATGTCTCAAAAGTCAACATTTTGGGAATTTGTGAATTAGGGAAATTAGAGAAAATGCAAGATATTTTAAAAAGCCCTTTTCTTATCATCTTTCTCACAAAACTGTCAGCCATAGAGAACTAGAGAGAGGAAGAGAGAGCTTGAGCTTTTAGAGAGAAGGAGGCAAAAATCTCAAATGTAAGCTTGATTATCTTGAAGTTTTAACTTCCAATTTGTGTAAACCTTCCTCTAAGCCTCTCTTCTACATGATTCAAGGTGTTTGGGAAGATAAATTTTAGGGTTTGTGGAGCTTGAGTATTTGACCAAGAGAGAGAAAGCAAGAGAAGCCAAAGGTAACTCCATAAACTTCAATCTTTGGTTGCTATGGATGTTGTTGCTGGTTTAATCGGTGATTTTGTGGTTGATTTGCAGTGGATTTTAAATTTGGGAAATGATGAAACCTAACCGCTATGCTGCCTAAATTTGGTCTAAATCATGTTGGGAATGTAATTAAATAGTTAATCAAGTGATTAGGAGTAGAAAGGAGCAAGTCTATGGAGTCAGAATTCAAAAGCACAATTTTTACTAGAGTTTTCTAATTTTGGCCTGAGCTAGATGGAGAGGTTAGAGTTGGGTTTTTGATAATCTAATGATTCTATTGTATTCAAGAGGGAAAATTAGGTAGGGTTACTGTTGATCACTTTTTCAGAAAAGTCTCAAAAAATGAAATTACGAAAACACCCCCGAAACCCTAAATTAAGGGCTGCCAAGGGTATTTTTGTCTTTTGGCAGTGAATTTGATAATTTCAAGGCCAGAAATGGATTCCTTGGGTAAACATATGTTAGGGTAGCCTAGGTCAAAATTTTGGTAAAAGTACGGTTAGACCAGGTATAGTGGGGCCGAGCTGGGTCCCCAGGGGCATTTTGGTAATTTTTTAAATATAGACTAATATAACTACCAGAAATACTTTGGAAGTGTCTAAAATAGTATATGAATGGGTTTTAACCTAATTCTTGTACATTTGGAATTTTAGGACTCGATTGATAGCCCAAGCTGCGGCACGAAGTTCAAAGAGTCTATTTAAGGTTAAAAAGGGTTAAGATAGTAACTCTATTGTTCATACTCTTTGTGAATGTTTATATGCTTTGTATATGCCATCTTCTGTAATATGTTTGATACACAGTGCCTACAGGTACATTGATGAATAGTGCCTGCAGGTACCTTGATATGCACAGTCGAAGACTGAGGTACGGATGTGAAGGGGTTGCAACAGTGATTGGCTCTAGATATATTTTTTACTGAATTGAGTTGTGTTAGTATAATATTGCATTATTTGGCATTTCAGCATATTTATTTATCACATCTTCTATGAATGATTATCTGTTACTACTAAGATTCGTTTGAATCTCACCCTTTTTTAATTAAAACAAATATTCCAGTGAGAACTAGTGGCTCCAAGGCAAGGTAGTAGATATGAACAATTGAAGGGTGCAAATCCCTATATCAAGACTAGTTGGTTATATGTAGTCTATTTTGTTTGAATATTTTGGGTACTTTGGGCAATTTGTGTATATATTATTAAACCCCGAGGGGAAAATCGGTAATGTAATCATGTACTGTATATCAATATAATTATGCTATTCTTGTATTGCTCACAGAACTGCGCTCCAATACTATGATTAATATCAATGGTAAGTGGTGTGTAAGACGGCGTCTTACAATAAAGGTACAACATATAAAGGTTCAGTTTTCCATGGTATGCTTTTTTCATAGAGACAAACGAAAGGCATAAATAACATGTTTATCGATTTCAGTTTAAAGCATCTTCCTGCACAAGAAATAGAATTTTTAAACCTTGAAAGATATATCTTATCCTATACCTCCTGATTGACTTGCTGACTACATATAGCAGAATATACAAGAACATACCAGAAAATGAATAGTAGGCTATAGTACAACATGTAATAGTTGTATAAAAAGCTATAGAGGAAGATATGAACATACTTGAGACAATGCAGTTATCACACTTTCCCACAACCAAGAGTTGAAATTTTCTATTAGAGAAGATAAAAAACCCCCCTTCGTGTAATGTTTATGGCTGTTTTAATTAGAAGCAAGATTTGATTTTTCACTAAATTTGAAATGGCAAATTAAAAACCCACTACCCATTGAAATAAATAGGGGTTATGAGCATCTCTAAAACAGAAGTCCCTTTCTCCATGTGCGGAGATTGGGTAGGGGCTAGACATACATATATAGCTAGCTTGCATTTGGCTTTGTGCCTTAGAGGAACTATATTATCTTCATGATAAATTCCTGTGTTAGAGCTGTTCATGGAAAGGAAGGAAAAATGTGAGTAACAGGGGGAAAGGAATAAATAAATGAACAAAGGACATAGAAATCCATTAAAGAGTAAAGTATCCAAGAACAAAGGGCAATATTGTGCTTCCTAAAATAAATTGTTCTAGCACTTTTCCATAAAGTAAACCATCTTTATCATTTACTGTGAATTTTGTGGTATGATTTTGATAATAGATTATTCCACACAAGAAATGTACACCTTATATTAGGTTTCATTTTAGTTACTTCTTATTATATGTAGTATAGGCATTTATCCTAATTTATTGTAGCCATATCTTTGTACCTAGACACTCCAATAAAATGGTCATTCTGAAGTTTCATAGTCATCTAGCATGTTCATTGTGTAAAGAAATTTAAGTTAAAAACGTAAGCTTTAGAGTAATGTATCATGGCTCATTTGGTTTTTTTATGTTGGACTATTATTATCTTCATTTTACTTGAGGTATCAAACTTTTAACTTTAGCATTTCATTACCAAGCTCTGTTATTGTAGTATAATTTCTTTGAATTGTTTAATAGATTCCAGGGCAAACAAACATATGTCAATGATATGTAACTTAATTTTTTTATGTATTTCCCGCATTCCAGCATAAGCAAAAATCCCTAATGGAACATGAAGATATTTGTTTGGAGGGAACATAATGTATGTAACATAAAAAGAAAATAAATAGTACGATCTGAAGGTAATGGAAAGATTATTTTGAAATTGACTTTAGTTGTTCAACTTGAAGCTACATGGATTAGAATTCAACTTATGGATAAATAAATATGGTTAATTTTCCTGAAGGTATGCGCATCTGCAATAGATTATGTATCAGATTCATTTTAAAGGACCTGCATTTGCAAGTGCTGAAAAGGAAACATGCAAGTGTATAAAGAAATGTTATATGCAAAACCATTAAAAATACTTCTTTATAGTTGACACTAAAAGACAAACTCCTTTATATGCAAATGGACAAAAAAACACTGCACAATTCATACCAACATTTAAGTTTGAAAGTGATATCTTAGCCTACTCATTTTGTAGGAAATCAGGCAACTGATTAGTCTATTTACTTATCCCAAAGCTTATGCCTTGGCTTTATGGATGATAATGTGTTTTCATACTTCATTAATTCTAATAAACATGAGGAAGCCTAAGTAATCATACTAATAAGATGCAATTATAGTACGCTTGCCAAATGGCACCAAATAAGTCTTCTTATGATACCTGAAAAATAAAGGTGAGTGGAAGGGTTTCTAAAAGTTAGGACCAATTGTCAAAGGCAAAGTAGAAAACATTAACTTCAATCAAAATTGCAAAAATTTAACTTGGACAAAATTAAAGGCATCTTCACTCTAACTATTCTTCCTAGTTCCCCTCACCTCCTAATTATAGGACAAGCAAATTCAAATGATACTGATAAGGCTACGCATACTTAATTATACAATGAATTTACAAGTAGTGGTAGATACCTAGACATGTTTAAGTTGGTAGAGAAAATGTATTAAGGTAAAGGGACCCATAAAGAATCTATCACATAGAGACAGACACTGTCAAGGCACAAGGATTTTTCTTTCTTTCAAAAAAAGAAATCCATACTTGTATACCTAACAGTGAAACAAAAGGACATATCAGAAAGAAATTTGAGCCTTGCTGCTCTCTACATTGAAATTTATAGTGCCATTGTATATAGAAATAACAAAAAAGGAGCATGAATTGAAATAGAGGGAAAAAAGATTGATAATAAATAAGATCAATAATAAAAACAACGCAAAAGGAAAATGAAATACATGGAAAGAAGAAAGAAAGAAAACATTTAGGGAACCTGAAGGGCATAAATAAAGACATATCATAAAGACATTTGAGCCCCCCTCCTCTGTGCTGAGCTTCACTAATCCATTTTGTAATATCCCGAATTTTGGGATCGAAGGCTTGGGAATAAGCCTGAATTAAGTGAACAATTAAGCCCTGGTTTAGCAAGTATCCCAAATTTATTCCCTAATGTTTCTTATATCTTTGGGGTATTAAGAAAATAAAATGGTGAATTTTGGAGAATGTGATTATACTTCCACTGAAATTTTCTGTGAGGTGGTGAGCTTGTCATGTGATTTTACATGACAAAATGATGAGTAAAAATTATGAAATTTTACAAGGTGAAAGTAGATATCCTAAGCTTTAATTTTATAGGTTATATGACTCAATTAGAACTATATACAAAAAGTTATGAATTTTTGAAATTAGCCTAGAAAAATTGGAAAGTTTCTAGAACAACATTCAAATATTTAAATTATGGGATTTTTATACTTCTAAATGGCTAAAGTATATATTTTTCCTTGCAACTAGACTCAACAAGGGTTCTATAGCCTTTAGATTTGCTCTATTACGATATCTACAAATTTAGTTATGATTTTTCAAAGTTTGATAAGAAAATCAGCTAAAATTGCCAACTATTGCGAATTTGGGAAAAAATATAATGGAAATTGTGTAAATTGTGGAATAAAGTAAAAGCGCATATTTTCCCTTTTTTTGGTGGATATTTCAGAGAAGGAAAATATTTACTTGGAAGATAAATACGCCAAGTGGCATCATCTTAAGCCAAACAATTAAATATGAATTTGTGAAAAGAGAGCACATGTGGAAATTCAATAAAGTATTATATGTTGACCAATTCATTGAGATAATTGAAAAAGCCCAAATTAGAGTATGAAGGACTTCTTGGGACGTCATTTTATGGGCCAAGGAAAGAGAAGGAATTAGTTCAATTTCAAAGGGAAATTAAGCTACCAATTAGATTAAGATAAGTCCAAGTACAAGCTTTGTCATAACTCCAATTTAAAAATAAATCATAAAGGAAAATATGATGAGATATTTTAAATGGACTTCATCGTAAATTTTTCTGTTCTCCCTCTCATATTTGCGTTAGACCTTAAGGAAAGAAAAGGAAGAGAATAAGTCATGAGATAAGGTCTAAGTACATGTGTCATAAAACCCATTTTTGTAATAAAATTAATTAGGGGAAAAGATGAGACATTATTAAACACTTGAGTCATCTTTTTGGCATCTCATTTTCACGCCTAAGCACCCAAGAAGAGAGAGAGAAGTTGTCTTAGAAAAGGCTTAAGAAACTTGGAGTCCTAGTGAGAAGGAGGTGAGCTCAAGAGGAAGAAAACCAAGGTAAGCCTTGTTGTTCTTAGTGATTTAGCTTCCAAACTTGTGTAGTTCTCTCTCTAAGCTCTTATTCTTCATGAAATTCATGAGTAGCCAAGCAAAATCTTCAAGGAAAGAAAGAGGGAAGTGACGGCTAATAAGATGAAGAGTGGAATCAAGAGGTAACTTGCATAATCTCCTTCTCTTGATGTATTGTTGTTGATATTGTGGTTATTGTCATGATTTGTGGTTTGATTGTGGATTTTGAAAACTTGGGATATTGAACCCTAAGGGGAGGTGCTGCCCAAATTTGGATTAATCACGAGGGAAGTGTAACTAAGTGGTTAAACAAGTGACTAAAGGTGATAAGAAAGTGTTTTATGGATTCAAATCATAAAACTCCATTTTCTCCAATTTTTATAGAATTTCGTCCAGGTCTATTTTGGGATTTTGGTATTTTTGATTATTCCATTGTGTTTAGAATGGAAAATTGTGTAGGGTTCATGTTGGGTTCAAAGTGAGAAAAGCCCTAGAAAGTGAAATGACAAAAATAGCCTTAAAACTTTCACATAGGGGATGCTAGGGGTAAATTCATAATTGGGGCTGGAATTTGAGAATACCGAGGTTAAAAATGGATTCCTTAGGCGAAAATATGTCAAAGTAGCCCAGGTCAAAATTTCGGGAAAAGTGCGGTCAGATCGGGTACGACTGGGCCAGCCCGGGGTCCCGGGGGTATCTTAGTAAATTTGCACAATAGACTCATATAACCACTAAAAACCATATTGGAAGTGCCCAAAATTGTACATTTGACATTTTAGGATCGATTTGAAAAGCCGAGTTGTTAGCACGCATATCGAGGAGCTGTTTTCAAGTAGCGAGAAGGGTTAAGGTAGGGAACTTACCTCTCCTGCACGTATTTGATATTTGTGCTAGTGTTTGATGCATGTTATTATTTTACTTAATTATGTGAAACATATATGAGTAATTGAAGCTCTATCTCTATTTATGCTATGACCATAAGTATGTTGTTTGAAACATTGAGCATGCAAATATGTTATTGTGTTAGCATAAGCTGTGCAATGCAAGCATGTCATGTATTAAGCACTTATGCTGCATGCATGTTGATACTATTTTCCCACTGAGATTCTCTCAAATCTCACCCTCCCCCATTAATAATTTAGACAGGTGAACCATACGCAGAGATCAGAGAATGGAACTATACGAAAAGATTGCAGTGGTGGAACAAAATAGGAAGATGTCTCCATTTCACTGGGATGGGTTTAGATACCCTAGTAGCCCTGTATGGCTACATTATTTGGAATCATTATGTATTAACCCCTATAGGGAATTTCTGTAATCATGCATATAATTTCAATATATTTATGTTATTCCTATGTTGCCCACTGAACCACGTGTTAATATTCTACTGTAAGTCAAAATAAGATAAGGGTGTGATACATTTATTGATTAGAGGAAAAAGAAGCAAAAATACATGGGAAAAAGTATCAAAGATCAATAATAAGCAACATTAGATTTAGAGGTACAATTAGTAATGTGGGCTGGCCCGCGGGTTTGTGCCTTATGAAGATTTGTGCCTTGTGGAGCTTTATGCATTGTGATGCTGCTGCATAGTGTTTACCGCGAAAGCGAGCATTAAGATTACAGCAAGAGCTGGCATAGTGATTACCGCGATAGCGGGCATAGTGTATTGTGATAACAAACGTGAGTGCTGTTGGTTATGGCGCGAGCCATGACTCATAGTATTGTTGCTGAACATGATGAACATATATGCCTTGTGTTTATATATTGTATGAGTGATTTGTTACTACTGGGATTCTTTAGAATCTCACTCTTTCCAATGAATAACAGTTTCAGACAGGGCAAGTGGCTCAAAAGGGAAGCGGCCAACCAGGAGTGGTTAGGGCTAATAGGGACATTTTAGATTTTGGGACTGTTGATTATATAGCTGGATTTTGGGATTACTGTATAATGGATTGTAAATATAAATTTTTGGATATGTAATCCCTATTTTGGGAAAATTTAAACCTATTGTATATATATACAAGTAACTCGGGGTTGCTGGGATTTTAGTTATGCACTCTAATATTTATTATGTGATTTAACTGCACAGGTAGTTGTATTCGAAGGTGAATGTGAGATCAGATGAACTATATTTTGAACTGTTTTCGGTATACCCCATCTTGGAGATGAGGGATTATAAATGTGTTTTGTCTTATTGGTCTCTATTTCACTTAAATTTCATAATCCGGATATAATTACCGTGGGGGGGTTACATTTTTGGTATCAGAGCTGTAGTTCCTGGCAAGGATATAGTTTGATAGGATAGCTCCCATAGTGTGGTCTTAGTGATAGAAGATCATCTGTGAATAACTGTTGTATAAATATATCTATTCTGGTTATGTGGATATATGTGCTTTGTTGAATTAAGTGTATACCATAATTATTGGATTAATGGGGTGAGTTCTTTATAGAATGAAAAGAACAACAAAAGGTTGCCCAAGAGTACAACAAGTAAATCCCGAGGTGGAGGTAGTCAATGAGAATCACTGGACCCGTTGCAAGAAATGATAGGGTTGATTTGGGATCAGCAAGATATGATTACTGAGCTTAGAGAAGAGCTCAGAGTTGAGAAAGCAAAGAATAATGAGGGCCAAGGTCAGTCTACTCGGGAGGAAACGCAAGAGGGGAAATTGATAGAAGACTTTCGTGATTTGAATTTGTCAAACCAGATCATCTGTGCCAACTATACCATTTCCCAAGGGGAAAGTGACTTAAGAGCTAAAATTGAAGAGGCTCATAGGCAAGATGGCTGGATACAACAAAATTTGGTTAGAATTGAATGGGGAGAAGCTCAGGGATATGATCTGTCGCCTAGTGGATTGGTTCGTTATCAAAAGAGAATTTGTGTTCCACTTAAGGCAAAGTTGAGACAGAAGATCTTAGATGAGGCGTATAAGAGCCGGTACACTCTTCATCCGGGTATGACCAAAATGTATCATAATTTGAAATCTGTGTATGGGCGGCCGGGATTGAAGAGTGATGTGACAAAATATGTGGCGTGGTGTCTCATTTGTCAGAAAGTAAAGATTGAGCACCAGAGACCGCCTGGTTTGTTACAAAGTCCTGAGATTCTGGAATGGAAATGGGAAAGTGTGACCATGGACCTTGTTGTGGGATTGCCCAGGATCAGGAATTATAATATGATCTGGGTCATTGTGGACCGGTTAACGAAGTCAACGCACTTCTTACCGATCAATGCTGGTTACTCTCCGAATAAACTAGCAGAGATTTACATTCAGGAGATGTAAAACTCCATAGCATACGGAAGAATATCATTTCTGACCGAGATCCCCTTTTCACCTTGAGATTCTGGAGGGCATTGCATGACGTATTAGGTACTCAGTTGAGATTCAGTACGGCCTATCATCCTCAGACAGACGGATAGTCAGAGAAGACTATTCAGACCATAGAGGATATGTTGCGGGCATATATCCTTGACTTTAAAGGGAGTTAGGATCGTTTTCTCCCACTTGCGGAGTTTGCCTACAACAATAGCTATCATGTGAGCATTTAGATGGCGCCATATGAAGCGTTGTATGGAAGAAAATGCCAATCACCATTGTGTTGGAATGAATTATCTAAGAGGAAATTGTATGGGCTGAATCTTATTGATCAAACCGCAGCCTAGATTCGAATCATTCGTAAGAGGCTTCTTACAGCTCAGATTCAGCAGAAAAGTTACGCTGGCAAGAGGAGAAGGCCTCAAGAGTTTGAGGTTGGTGACCATGTGTTTTTGAGAGTATCTCCTGTCACCGGTATTGGGCGAGCTATCAAGCGAAAGAAATTGAGCCCAAGGTATATAGGTCCTTTTGAGATCCTTGGAAGGATTGGGCCTATTGCTTATCGAGTAGCCCTACCCCTGGACTTGAGAAGACTTCATGATGTGTTCCATACACTACTAGAAAAAAGGGTTTTAACGTCCCTTTTTTGGCCTTTCAACGTCTGAAAACAGAGGGACGTCTATGTGAGAGTCGTAGAAAGTAACATCATTAACGTCCATAAAATAGGGGACGTCTAAGGTGGACGTTAGACGTCCCCAGTGAACTGGGGACGTCTAAGGTCCACCTTAGACGTCCCCAGAAGACTTGGGGACGTCTAAGGTCCACCTTAGACGTCCCTAAGTCTTCTGGGGACGTCTAAAGTGTCGCCAGCAGTACTTTCCACGTCCCTTGTTTATTAAGGACGTTGAAAGGTTTTTTTTTTTTTAAAATGGACCTTTTATACATATTGCACTGTCTGGAAAATATGTAAACTGCAGAAACAGAATTCCAACAACAGTAGTTCAGCAGAATGAAAACAACAACAAACACAGTGATCAAAACAAGGCTACTACATGCCACACAAACTACACAACAATCTATATCCAAGTCTACTACATGCCACACAAACTTTCTAACCAGACAAACTACACAGCAATCTATATCCAAGTCCCCAGTTTGTACAATAACCAAGACTAAAATCCAATCCAAATCCAACAACAATAACGCTAATTATATGTACTACCACAAAAGTATGTCCTACACAAACTACTAAAGACTTTACTCTTCTGGTACACGTTGAAGAAGATGTCCAGCCATAAAGTCTCTGATCATATTTAAGTCTTCATATGAGTAGGCATCTTCATTGTCAAAAATCTGTAAATTAGAAAATAAGCTTAGATGAAATAATGAATGAAGTGAATGAATTCCCATTGAATCACAACACCAAGAATATTATCCTCAGAGAATGAAGAAGCGATTACTTGTTCAAAATCTTTCGTAATGCCACTCTGAATGATGTTAAACATATAAAGCAAGACATAATATCCACATTCCCAACCGCCAGGTTGTCGAGGGCACTATAAATCAAAAGCAAATGGTTAAAATCAATAAAGGCATATCTAAAACGACCGTCAATCAAAAGAACTTGATTTGAAACTACGTACCTTTGGAAACAACCATCTTGGATCTTTGCCACCTCTACGTTCGCGTGGCCCGCCAAGCGCTCGATACGTCGTGCATGCGCTATCATGAAAATGAAAATCAACATAAATTAGAATAATTCATTAAGTCAAGAATCAAGAAGCAATGAAATACAAAAAAATAACTTACTGGTTGAAGACGCTTTTAGTTTCTTTGTCTGGTCTTCTATTTAAGGAATCAAACCAGTAAACAACGTGCGACTTAGGACAGACAACACACAAACTCCAGTGATAACTATCACAACATATACAGATTAAAATGAAGTTAGATGGCAAGGCAATTATTTACTAAAAATCTCAAATACACAAAATTAAAATGAGTACCCTTGAACCCGAAGTCTTATGATTCTTACCGAGTAAGACATTGATACGTTCAACCTGACTGTAAACTTCCTCTCCGGTTAATGCCTTTGGAGCCATTCCATGCTCCGGCAAGCCATTAAAACGCTTTCTTAACCTACGATACGGGTGGAATCTAGGAAGGAACCTCCTGTGACCTAGGTACACCGTTTTTCTTCCATGTTTCAGTTGGTGGAAGTGAGTGTCTGCTTCACAGATCGGACATGCTTTATGCCCTTTCACACTGTACCCTGAGAGGTTTCCGTAGGCAAGGAAGTCATTTATGGTGGTGAACAGCATTGCACGTAGCTTGAATGACTCATTCTTATACGCATCAAACACATCTACGCCTTCCTCCCACAACTTCTTCAAGTCCTCAATCAAAGGCGCCAGGTAGACATCGATATCGTTTCCTGGCTGTTTTGGTCCAGAAATCATCATAGAAAGCATCACATACTTGCGTTTCATACAAAGCCAGGGAGGCAAGTTGTATATTACAAGGAGTACTGGCCACGCACTGTGTGTGCTATTAAGAGTTCCATACGGATTGATGCCATCTGTACAGAGCCCAAGCCGAAGGTTTCTCGGCTCGCTGCCAAATTCAGGGAACATTTCATCTACTTTCTTCCACTGTGGAGAGTCAGCCGGGTGCCGAAGATATTTTCCGTCGGATATTCTGTCATCCGAATGCCATCTCAACTTCTTCGCCTTTTTTGCAGTGCCAAATAAACGCTTAAAGCGCGGTATTATTGGAAGATACCACAAAACTTTTACAGGTTGCCTTTTAGTCTTCCCATCGCCACAACCACCATCTTTCTTCACTTTGTATCGTGCGGTTTGACACTTAGGGCACTCACTCAGGCCTTCATACTCCTTTCTGTACAGTACACAGTCATTAGGGCAAGCGTGTATCTTTTTATACTCCATACCCATTGTCGATAGGATTTTCTTGGCCTCATACATACGATTTGGAAGTACATTATCGTCTGGAAACATATCACACAACAGTTCAAGCAGCAATGTGAAACTACTATCGGTCCACCCACAAGTTGCTTTTAAGTTAACCAAATGTAATGTTCCTGTGAGCCGTGTGTACTTACTCCCAGGGTACAACGGTGTCTCTGCATCACTCCGCAGGCTGTCATATTCATGCGACTGCGCAAACGATTCTACCTCAACATCGTGAATCATTCTCTCCATTGTATCTTCATCTATGACATCCACAGCTTCCTTCTTGTGTGACGGACAATCAGTTACTTCCTCACCATGCCATATCCACCTTGTGTATCGAAGATTTATTCCATCACAAAGTAGGTGATCCCTTATAACTTCAACATCCCGTTTTCTCTCATTTAAACAATTGACACAGGGACAAAAATACATCCCATTTTTTGCTGGAACGTTCCTCCTAGCAAATTCAATAAAGTTTTCAACCCCATTCTCATATTCTTCACTTGTTCTCAGAGCATTCATCCAACTATGATCCATTTTATTACCACCTATGCCATTTCCATTTACACTCAAGTTTAGAATAATTGAAAACACGGGGAATTTCCTTTTACAAGTATGTTTTTCAAAATTTTGGCAGCATTTCCCCTTAAAAGTGAGACATCCCAAAATCAAAATAACAAACCATCTCAGCTTAATATTTCAAAAACATATTCTATGCAATAATCCTGTTTATATTTTATTGTTTAGATTCAATTTTTGAGCCAATGAAAATTAATTCACTAGAGATTATTTTCTTACTATTTAACAACAACATCTACAACAACAATAAGAACAATAATTATAATAATAATAATAATAATTTATTTCTTAAGATTTCAATTTACCAATTTCTTAATTAAATATTCTTTATGAAAAATATGAATATCTACTAAGTAAATAAAAAATATGTTTATTCATTATATTCTAATTGAATGATAAGTAAATATGCTTGTTCAATTTTGTCAAATAATGAATATATATATATATTAAATACAATTATATATACACTTCAGCAGCCCCAAATACGCAGGGCAGTATACATTGCTTAGTGTCTGGTCTTGCTTAGTACTTGGCCTAGCTTGAAGATAATTACATAATTTATGGGTTGATTTTTAGTTAATGAGAATTCATGTTTGTCAAAATAATGGAAAAAATCAAAAGATTAAAACTTGATGTGGTACGTCTTAAATTCAACAAAATAGCAAAGATAAAGCTCAAGCACAAACCACACTTCAATTCCAGCACAGAACAAAGGCATTTTCCTAATCATTCACAAATTCATTCAAACCACACTTAAATTCCAGCACAGAACAAACGCATTTTTCCTAATCATTCACAAATTCATTCACAAGTTTAGTTTTAGCTAACCTCAAGCACAGAACTTTAGAGCAGATGACGACCCACGGTGGTAAGAGGAGCCCGACTGTGGAGAGAATGAGAGAGAACAGTGCAGAACCAGCAGAGCAAAGATGCAACGGTCTGGATGAAATAGAGGCTAAGAAGGAACAAGAAGAAATAGGGGAGAGGAGAAATGGCCTCGCATATTCTGAAGTGAAGGTAGGAGAATAAAGCAACAAGCAAGGGAGAGGGCGGGGGCGGAACTCACGGAAGTGAAAGAGTAAAGTAAAAAAAACAAGAAACAGGGGAGAGGGGACGGAAGTGATGAAGGAGAGGGAGAGTAGAGAAAGTGCTCAGAAAAATCTGACACTCCACATGCACTGGTCATGTTGACCAGTGCATTTGCTTCAGCCTAAGACGTCCCCAGCTGGTCTGGGGACGTCTAAAGGCACCCTTTACACGTCCCCAGCCCAGCTGGGGACGTCTAATATAATCTTTAGACGTCCCCAGCTGGTCTGGGGACGTCTAATCTTTAAGCTTTAGACGTCTCCAGCTGGTCTGGGGACGTCTAATCTTTAAGCTTTAGACGTCCCCAGGCCATCTGGGGACGTCTAAAGTGTGTTATTTTTTTTTTACCCGAAGATCATCTGCTTTTCTGGAGTGTTTAGACGTCCCCATGTTTGTTTGGGACGTCTAAAACAGTCTTTAGACGTCCCTAATGAACATGGGGACGTCTAAAACTAATTCTGGCGCGAGATTCAAATTTTTTTTACGAGCCAACCTTTTCAACTTTGATCTATAATTACCCATATGCCACCGCCCCATATTTTGGGCGTCCCTTTTTGAAAAAGGGACGTCCTTTAGGGACTTTATATGTATATTCTGTAGTAGTGATATTTCCCAATTGAAGAAGTACCAGCCGGATTCATCTCACATTGTTGAGTATGAGGAAGTAGAGTTGCAAGACAACTTCACGTATGCAGTGGAGCCAGAGCATATTATTGATCGAGAAGAACAGCGGCTTAGACACCGAAGTATTCCTTATGTGAAAGTGATATGGAAGGGAATGTCCCAGAGAGAAGCAACTTGGGAAGCGGAAGAGGATATGCGAAGACGATATCCAGAGTTTATGGCTTAAGTTATGTGATCAAATTTCGAGGGCGAAATTTATTTTTACGGGATGGGGGGAATTGTAATTACCCAATTTAGGATTAAGGGCTAATGACTTTGATATTGATTGTAATTAGTATAATTAAACACTTTTGGAGAAATGTGATGTAAATTTGAAATTAGTGTATTTGGAGATTAAAGATTAATGGTTGAGATTTGTTGGCAATGGGTCGGAATCCTATACTATGCATTTGTGTGAGCTCATGGTGAGAGTGAACAAGATTAAGACAAGTGTCATGTTGTGGGCCAATGAATCAAGCTAAAAGACAAAAACTCACTTTTTCTCTCTATACTCTCTCCTTTTCGGTGGGAGTATAGGCAAGGGAAGAATTCACTTCATCATCATCATCTCTATTTCTCTCTCCTCCTTCTCCCATTTCTGGCGACTTTGAAGGTGGAAAGAGAAAAAGAAAGCTTTGATTTTGGGTGAGTAATGATCCTCCTATAATAAAATCCTCTTCACTAAACTTGTTCATAGTGTTAAGAGCTCCATTTTAGTGGTTTCAGAATCTTGAAAGGTGGTGGTTTGGGTGTTAGAGAAATTTGAAAGCTAGAGAATCAAGATTCTGGATTTGGCAAGTCGGACAGGTAAGGATTTGGGCATTTTGGTATATTATTTGTAATTTTTGGATGAGTTGAGAAATTCTGGGAAAATTACCCTAGTCATGTGTCATTTTTGAATGTGTGAATTTCATAGTGATTGATGTTAGAATTGGTTTATTGTGAAGCTATTTATGTGTTGGATATGGCTTTGAGTTTTGGAAGTGTGTTGATTGGAATTGGGTGTTGTGTGTGTTATAAAGACCCAAAGGGTTATATTATGTTTAAAATGATATTTGGGTGTTTTGGAGGTTACCAATGGGTTCCCTATGTCATTTTGATGGAGTATGACCTTTGTGTGGAGTTTGGGAACCATTGGGTGTGATTTTAGGCAATTTGGGAATTACTGTCAGTTGCTGCGATCTGGCAATCTGATAAACCTCACTCGAGTAAGGGAGGATCTCACTCAAGTGCGTTAGTCTAATTATTGCCTATTTCTTTGCGTTTTCATAAAGAAAGCTCGAGTGCACTTCTGTAACCGCGAGTGATGTTGAGGATCACTCGAGTGAAGCTTGGAGTTCATGATTAGGGTTGCTCTCGGGTTGTCACTCGCTGGTCAATGTTCAAGAGTGTGTTATGACACTCGCAATTGAAGCCCTCTCACCCGAGTGCCAAGGGTGGTGCTCGAGTATGCTATTTCCTCTGATGTCGCATATGCTCTCGGGTTCTCACTTTCTGTGTTGCACTTTCAGGTACTCAAGTGGATTTGGAGTCATCACCCGAGTGT
This sequence comes from Inga leiocalycina, assembly GCA_963242795.1. Taxonomy (NCBI): domain Eukaryota; kingdom Viridiplantae; phylum Streptophyta; class Magnoliopsida; order Fabales; family Fabaceae; genus Inga; species Inga leiocalycina. The sequence continues at coordinate 36,916,875 of OY725332.1, forward strand.
GAAGTTTTATGCTCGAGTGTTGTGAGCACTCTCTGGCTATGGTAGTTGCTTACTGTCAAACACTCACGAGTGAGAGCCAGTCTCACTAGAGTGCAAGTCTCTCATCACTCGAGTGATCCAGCTAAGAATCAATGTTGTGCTTCCGGAAAGGGGTCTTCAGGGTAGTTTCTTCCAACCCTTTAAGTATGTGTTCAGGCCCCTAATGATCAACCTAAAGAGTCCTAAATGATAACCAACTTAGAGTATTATAGAAATAAGCATTTGAGAAAAAAAAGAGAGATTGATTGGTTGTCCCTAATTTGATTATAGGATTTGACATCTGTTAGATTCGTGAGCCCACTGTGCCGAAGAACGTCAGGAAATATACAGGTAGTGACTCCTCTCTTATGCTTTGAGTAAATGTATTGTATGTTTGCCTATCATGCATTATGCTGCTGCTGCTTTGTGTTGCTTTGTGCCTTGTGGAGCTTTGTTCATTGTGATGCTACTGCATAGTGTTTATCGCAAAAGCGGCCATTGAGATTACAGTGAGAGGTGGCATAGTGATTACCGTGAAAGCGGGCATAGTGCATTGTGATAACAACCGTGAGTGCTGTTAGGTGTGGCGCGAGCCATGACTCAGTGTTGTTGCTGAACATGTTGAACATACATGCCTTGTGTTTATATATTGTTTGAGTGTTTTGTTACTACTGGGATTCTTTAGAATCTCACTCTTTCCAATGACTAACATTTTCAGACAGGGCAAGCGGCTCAAAAGGGAAGCAGCCAACTAGGAGTGGTTAAGGCTAGTAGGGACATTTTAGATTTTGGGACTGTTGATTATCTAGCTGGATTTTGGGATTACTGTATATATGGATTGTAAATATAAATTTTTGGATATGTAATCCCGTTTGTATATATATACAAGTAACCCGGGGTTGCCGGGATTTTAGTTACCCACTCTGATATTTATTATGTGATTTAACTGCACAAGTAGTTATATCCGAAGGTGAATGTGAGACCAAATGAACTATATTTTGAACTGTTTTCGGTATACCCCATCTTGGAGATGCGGGATTATAAATGTGTTTTGTCTTATTGGTCTCTATTTCACTTAAATTTCATGATTCGAATATAATTACCGTGAGGGGGTTACACTCAACAATGGATATCAACTTCTTATGCTGTGAAATGTGGAATACAGGGTGAATTTATGCTTCAGAAAGAAGTTGCAATCGATAAGCCACAGTGCCTATCTTTTCAATTACCCAAAAGGGTCTATGAAAATGAGGATGTAGCTTCTGATTATGATGGCAAGCTAGAGACTTGTGACAATAAGGCTGCAACTTCAAATAAACATGATCTCCTACCACAAAGTGGATGTCCCAGCATTTCATGTCAACATAATGTTTCATCAGTTGCAACTTCAAATAAGCAGAGTGTTTATTTCTATGACATACATCACTAACCGAGACATATTTCTGAACATCCCTACGTATACCATCCCAATAAAATAGAGAAGAAAGATGTTTGTAAGTCCTTAGGTAACCAGAATGAACTCCTATGGGGGAATCATGGAATTCACACGGTAAGGTAGCAATATGGGCTGAAGAATTGCACAGCACCAAAACACCCTTTAAAATGCATAACATGCTGGAGCTTGTTGGAGATGAAACAGATGCCGACGAAGATAATTTCCTGATAGTAGTATTATATACCGGGTTCTAGTAATTGTGGGTAGGATTGTAGCAAAACCCAGTCCCTTTGTTTTCAGCCCAATACTGGTATGGCCCATTAGACTTGAGGCCCATGGAATGAGTCAGAACCAAATCACATTCCTCCAAATGCAACACCATGTCCATGCGTTCAGAAAGTGAGTTGAGTTTTTAAGCAAACGCAGATAAGCTTTAATTTCAATACGTACCCCATTCAAAATTGCCACTATCAATAGATCTTCAACACAATTTCCTAGTGTGGCCGATAGCAATTTGAATCATTCAATATAATCTGCAACACTTCTTGTTTGGCGCCACGGCATTAGTATTTCGTTAAGTGCTCCTATATTCGGAAGGATGAAACCTCAGGATTAGATCGCGTTTCAGAACATCCCAATTTCAAACAAGGGATTGAATCTCTTTCCATTGAAACCAGTTAAGAGCTTGTCTCTCAAAACAGAGCACCGCTGCATTGAGCTTATCATCCTCTAATACTTGATTAACTTTGACGTAACGCTCAACTCGAAAAATCCACCCCAAAGGATCACCACCTGAAAACAGGGGAATCTCAAGATTCCAATAGGTTGACACGACATGGACCTTAGCGTGTGGTAGTTCTTTCGTAGTTGGCTCTTGAGTAACAGTTTTGACCATAATTTTAGACAAGGATGCATTGGATGCTGGAACTTTGTCCTGCTGTGATTTTCCCTCTTGGAATTCTGCTACAAACTCCATTATCAAGGATTTTAAATTTGCCAAATCACACTTGATTGAGGTCATGTCTCCACTCAAGTGTTCAATGCGTTGCTTGGCGATAACTATTCTGGCATCAAGACCGTCCACCTTTACCTCCATTCTTGTGTTGATCATGCCCAGAATTGTATGCTCTGATACCTTTGATGGGAAAATCTTCTATTATAGTGGTATTTGAAGAAGGAAATAGCTCCACAACATATGATCTAATGGAGAAAAACAAGGAAAAAGGCAGAAAAGACAGATTCAGATCCATAAGGGTACATTCGAGGGGCCCTCACTCTCACATTCACTCCACAATTTTCATGCCCCTTCCTAACAGACTCCTTTCCATATATTCCTCTCAAGCTTATAACTGTCATATTATAATATCCGCTATTGCCCCTTATTCACATGACCTGCACCACCCTCTCTAATTAGTGGGCTTTTGCTTATAGTAAGTAAAAAGAGGCACATGTTCATCAATACTTTTGAATTAGAAGGTGCCCTTCCTAATTGCTGCATAGGCCACCAAAGCCAATCTTGTAGAGATATAGTATCCCCATTTCAAATTTGCCACTAAAGGTTGTTGGTTGTCAAATGAATTCACCTATTTTTTCTAGTTCCTCCCAGATGTTTCCCTTTACAAATTGAATAGGAATTTCTCCTTCAGCTATTATGGGATAGGCTGAAATGGTTTAACAAATTTACTTCTCAATGGATAAAGACAAACACCTCTACTATGTGTGTAAGAAAAGCAAAATAGAAAAAAAAATTATATAACAAATTTTGAAAACTTCTATATACATTTTCAAAATAGGAGTACAACGTAAGTACTTGATGTAAAATGATCCACACCATATTGTTATGAAGTTGGTTAGTTTCTTACACCAATTGCCTAAAATGATCCACAGCATATTGTTATGCAGTTGGTTAGTTGCTTACACCAATTGCCGTCATATTATCAAGTAAAAGCATAAAAACAAAAAAGGATTCATGAAAGAATCAACTTTACCAAGTTATACAAGGTATGTATCAAACCTAAACAAATCCATCGACATGCAAGGGCAAACTGGCACCGCCACTTATTCCAGTCCTTGTATCACCAGAAACAGAAAGTTTTCCTGGTCATGAACAAAGATAATCCATTTCCAAAACATATGGCACACAGCTTAGATGAACAATATATTTCCTATAGACAACACAAGGAAAGAAACATGTATTTTTCTTGGTTAATTTTCAAGCTTCTATCTATCCTCTAGACAATAGTATCCTCTTGAATGAAAGGGAACCACAAACAATAAAAAGCATCTTACAATGTAGAGACATGATTCCATTCCACCAAATTAAGTACCAATGACAGGGACGTTCAATGAATGTTTAAAAGACAAACAATCAACTAAAAGCATATATATATACTACTCAGGTTTATATACAAAAATAAATAACAATATTACGAGACATTTGTTATTCCAATAGCTGAATGGTTTTTACTGTAGACAAGTTTCTTTGGCAGCAAATGAACTGGAAGTAATATTATGGCGCCAATAACCAAAACAATATTGAATAGACATAGAAAGGCTGATTCTGATGCTCTGTTAGACATTTCCCCTACAAATAAAATTCTCATTCGTTAAAAGCAATATCTTTGGCCAAAGTCAACAAACATGCAACCAATTTGGTTCAGTAGTCTGGAATATTATATGTACTCATAATAGCAGCCAGTATCCAGAAACTTTGATGCTTATGCAGACTCGATTTCTAAAGCAAAGAAAAAACATAGTCGGCGTTGCATTGATAGCTTTGCCCTCCATACAATAAATGTTCAATTTTGCAAACGCGGTAACTCAGCAAATCCTCTGCCCCGTCAAATAAACAAAATCGTATATTTTTATTGAGCTAAAGCAGAGTCCATAAATTCTGAACCCATCTCAATTACTGCCAAGGAAAATGAGAGGAACAGATAAAACTGCCAAAATGGCCAAAATGGAAAGCAAATATTTTACAATGACATAAAGAAGGTTAGAGAGGGGGATTTTTCCTTATCTCATGCAATCGTGGATAGTAATGTAGCCCATTGATGATGAAATCATGGAACTCTGGATTTCTATGAGGCTAACATGCCAATCAATGACTCCAGACACACGGCCTTTCTCTTCCTTATCATTTCAAATTTCACATCAAGATTTATAATTACAATCATTTATCCCCATAACATATCCACCTTGAGCTCCAATGATAATCAAAAGCAAGTGTAACAATAATTATATTCCATATTGGACATTCAGCAATTATGACTGAAGAGAAAGCCCAAGTATGAAACAAAAATATAGTATAGTATCTAAATGAACACTTCATTTAAAAATGGTCATACAGTTTCTTATCACGCATTTTTATTTTATTTGTTTCATTCCTTAGTGCGTGTTTAGTGATTCATGAAAAATATTGGGTGATTAATATTTCCCCAGTCCAAGCAAAGAGAAGAAAAGAAAGTTTAGTATGACATCCCAAAATAAAAACTAACATTGTAACTCAAATGCAAAAGACAATAGGGAAAACCCTGAAACATAGCTAGGTAATTAAACCCGGACTGAACCGGCTAGTTTGGCCCAGAAATCGGCGAACCGGTTGGTAAACCGATCCGATCAAGGCATTAACTAGGTTCACTTTTGTTTTAAATCGATTTTTTTAATTTTATTTAGAATTTCATATTAATAACTCTGAAATTTTTACTTTCTCATCAATTTGGCCCCGGATTAGCTCCAGTTTAATCCATTGATTGATCCAGTACCCCGACAGGTTTAATGGCCGGTCCGAGTTTAATAACCTTGAAACAAAGTCAAGCAGAACTGCATTATTAAATATTAAAGACACCAACCTCACATTACAACCATCAAAGCTTAAGTTGACTTCCTACCAATAGTTTTACCTTCAGATCGAAAGAGAACTAGAATAGTAAATAAGTATTAGAAAGCATCAAAATTGGAAAAGAAATACACGTCTTAGACCTTTTACATTTAGTCAATGCCACCTCCCGGAGCCAGTAGGCATTTTAAGCCACTAAACTAACTTTTTCGATCTCCACAACCTCTTTCTCCATTTCTTTGACTGCTGTTATTAGGGCCCTAGTGATACCCTTGAGATGTAAGCCATTCTCTTTCATTTCCTCAAGGAGCTTCTCTGCCATTTGCCAATCCAAAGCCTTCAGGCAAAGAGACTGAATCAACTTCTAATATTCATCAGCAGTTGGTCGGACACCAAAGTTCTTCATCTCTGCCAATAGTTCCAAAGCCTTGTCAAACTGGTCTAGCTTGCAATATCCCCTTATAAGAGTGTGGTAAGTTGCAGGGCTCAACTCAGAATATTTGGCTTCTGCGAAGACTTTCAGAGCTTCTTCCATCTCACCACCATTTGCATAGGCACTTATAAGAACAGTATAAGTATATACATCTGGTCTTAAGCCTCCAGTTTCCATTAGCTTCATCATCTCCAATGCTTGGTCCATCTCGCCAATTTTGGAATATCCGGTAATAACATAATAGAAAACAGCATTCCCATGGGGTTGACCTTCTGTAATCATTCTTAAGACCAGTTGCTTGGCCCATCAACGTCTTTGATTCTGCACAAGGCCTTAACAACAGCTGAGTATGGCTTTATTGCATGTTTCTTATCTTCTCTAATAATAATATCCTTTAACGTCTCCAAAGCTAATTGTACAGTTTCATTTTCATGACTAAGTCGACCGATCAAAAAATTGATAGAAGATGTTGGTACGTGCTGCTTTTTCTCTCTTGCTGCAATGTAAACTGCATGGGCAGCCTTAGTGTTTTTCCTCTTGCAAAACCAAGATATAATCTTACCAACTTTCTCACAAGCCGGCAGGCTATTAGCATCGAGCATCTTTTGAGACACAGACCAAGCCCAATCAAAAAATGATCGCCTGCAAAGAGCTTCAACGGTAGAGTAATAGGTGTCTGCATTTGGCACACCCCCGTGTTCCTCAAAATAATTGAAGGAATCAAACGCAGCTTTTCCTTTGCCCAATTTTGAGAAGGAAGCTATCAATTGATTGAAAATCTCCACATTCAGCACCTCATTCTCTTTCTCGTTAATATCCTTAATTAAATCCCACAGCGAGTATATCTCTTTCTTCCTGAGAGCACTGCATACAGCCAAAACAAGAGATTCCACAACGGCAGTGGTGACCTTAAACGATTTGTCTTTCCAAGTCCACCTGAGCAATCTGATAAGATTGTCACCAGCAACTAGAGGGGTTTGAAGCACTTTGATCACGAACTCTTCATGTAGAATTTAACCCATGTCATTTAAACACGACTCCAGGGACCCATCAGGACTACTTTGGAGAAGAGACAACACATTCTCCAACTTCTCCGGATCAATCTCATAAACCTCTTCCTTCCCCTCCTCTTCCCCCTGCTGGTCAAAATCAGAAGCAGAAATATCCATCTGCACACACCCAGTTTCTTCAAGTGATTCCTCCAATGGCCCATTATCTAAAGGGGCATCATGGCCCATTATCTAAAGGGGCATCATGGCCCATCTGAGGACCATCATATTCATCAATATCCTCAGAAGAATGCATTGGAACCTCATGAATGAACCCCTACTTGGTAGAATCAGTAGTGTGCGATTCAAAATGAGAGTTTTCAGCTGAATGCTGGGAAAAGAATCGATGGTTCTTGCAAAGACAGGACATTTGAAGGAAATCCCGTGCAAATGAATGAGAAGATTGAACTATGCCTACTGAGCTAAACAGAGCCGCCGTTACCTTAGGAATTCGGGTTCGGGAAGCATTGAAGTTCTGAAACGCTTGGTGTGCAAACCCCAACCTCAACATCCTTGAATCAAACAGAAAATAAAATCTGTAAGTAGTAGTTCGCGAATTAGAATCGAGAAGGAGGGAAGAGTATTTCGAATTGATGAGATACCATGGATTCCGAATCAGAGAGCGGCTTGATGCAGCCACCAGATAAGAGAGAGCAAGAACTAGCCACCAGGTATAGCAGCAGGGTAGTGTAGTTCTAAAGATAATAAAATGTTGGGAACGAAAATGGAGATAAAGATTGGGAGGAAGAAGCAGAAGAGGATCGAACGAAAATGGAGTGTGGTTGTCGCCGTCGTGACTGTGAGCAATGGAGGCAGGCGGACTAGGGCTTTTTTTAAAAAAAAAAGTAATTATTACAAGATATTATGAAAAATTATAATATTTTTTTTACAAGTCTTATTCTTGATATCGAATCATTTATTTTTTATGTATTTCAGACATTATTAATTGAGAAAATATCAATTAAATACCATCTGAAATTGTAAAACCCTAAAAATGTTATTAACATTTTAAAAAGACATAAAGGTACCAAGTACCAAATTGAAATTTTTAAGTTTTGACACTTTTATCAAATACCAAGAGTGGTGCCTCTGCCGGAGCACCACCGCCAGCTGGCCACCAAAGCTCAGATGGTTGGCCGCTAGAGCTCTGGCTGGCGGGAGCTTTTTTGGTGGAAAAATGGTGCTTTTTTATTTGAAAAAAATTGGTTGAGAAATGGCAAGTTCCATCCCACCCTTTAGCAAAGGGGCATGGTGGCCATTGGGCCATCAAAGCCCCTTTGATATATATATATATATGTATGCATTATTAAATATGTATAATATAAATAAAGGCGCAGTAACTTTGACTAAGTCAGTAATAGCTTTAACAAATTCAGTAATAGAAAAAACAAAATTCGTAATGGTATTGACTAAATCGTTTGCATGAACCTTGACTTGCATATTTTTATCAGCATTTTTGCACAAAACCTTTTGTCAAAACCATTATAATTTTTATCAAAATCATTACTAAACTTGTTAATCTCATTACTGAATTTATTAAAATCCTTTTATTTATATTATGAATGTTTTTATAATGGAATCTCATAATGGGATTGTTAAAACCATTACAATTATGGTCAAAATCATTACTAAACTTGTCATTTCCATTAATGATTTTGTTAAAACCATCATTCCATTTTTTATATTATACATATATATATATATATATATATATATATATATTATACTCCCCCTTACACACCGTAAGGATACATCCTTGATTATAAAAAGATTATAATCAATCTTCTCTCTCAGAAGTGAATAAGATGAACATTGAAGTACAATACAAATAATCTCTCTCTCTAAGGAATGATATTGAAGGTAGATAAACAGAGAGTATTTGGGTAGGAGTAGATGCTTCATGATCTTAGCATGTTTTTCATTGTAGTTGTGTGTTTGAATATCTTGTATTTACAGTTGAGTAGGATATGACCATTGTGAGTATTTCAACCTATTCGTTGGAGTGCGGCTGATTCTTTTGTCCATTTGCTTGAATTTGAAAAATAGTCATTATGACCGTTAACGCTCCGCTTTCATAAAGTCACCTTTATTGGAAATTATGCCATAGGGGCCAATCATTATACTTTGAGCATTATTATTTAATGAATTTCTCCATTTTGTTATCATATTATTTGCATATTAACTATGATAATTATATCCTTGGATAAATCATAAAAATTGTCCTAAATGTCCCTGGTCAGTCATCTATACGGGAGCAAAGATCAAGTAAGACCAGTATGACTTTGATAAGATATGGAGATACGAATCAAAATCTTAGGCACTTGTAAGAGTATAAGATGCTAGATCGACCCACTATGAGAAAGATGCATGGATCAAGTCATAAGCTTATCTCATGTAAGACCACGTCATAATATACCCTTTAACCTGAGGTCATCATGGATACCTACATGAAAGTTGCTAAGCTTTGAACTAGTCAAAAGTCACCTTTGATTGGGTGATGATAAAGGCTACGATCAGGCTTGGTGATTTTTCATGCAAAGGAATATAAATGATCAAGATGGAATTTGTTCCCACACATTAGTTGAGAGATATTACTGGGTCCCTCGATGAGTGAGTCTGAGAAATGTATGGTCATACTACGATAGAAAGGAGTTTCCATTTCTATTGTCAAATTACTTAGGAATCGGGAAAGTAATGGTCAGGAATAGTAGGATTACATTATCCATGCCTCATCCTTGACCGAAATATCATGTGACAAAAGGGATGTGACATGGTTGTATGACAGGTTGCATCGTGTTAACAATCCTTATATGAATTTTGTATGAATTTTGAGATTTGAGGCTAGAGAATAAGCCTGAGATAAGTGGACTGCTAAGCCCTGGTTTAGCAGGAGCTCAAATTTATTCCCTAATGATTCTTATATCTTTGGGGTATTAAAGAAAGTAAAATGGTGAAATTTGGACAATACGATGTGAATTTGGATTCGTTTGTGTTAAGAGCAGCGGTAAAACCCTGTATTTAAGTTCAATTGTGGATTAAAATCTAAATTGACTTAAAATAGAGGGAGGACGCATATTGTGGTTAAATGGAAAGATATGATGTATTTGGTGGTAATTTAGTGAGAATTGCCATAATCAGGGGCAACACGGGAAAGTTACTGACCAATTGGTCAGTTATCGAAGAGGAAACTCATTGGTAACTTAAAGATTAATGGTTAGGGTTGATTTGTGTAAGAGATCAAGGGTGGAATCATGTGTGTGTGAGCTCATGGGAGATGTGATAAGAGAGTGACACTTGGCAAGACGTGGACTTTTGATCTTGGGTCAAGATTTTAAACTCTCCCTTTCTCCTCTCTTTTTCTAGATGGCCAAGAGCTTTTGGGCACTCAAAAATCTGATTCTCTTCTTCATCTTCATCTTTCTCTCTTATCTCCATTTTTGCAAGCTTGGGGGAGGAAAGAGAAAGAAACAAGGTGAGTTTTTGGTTGATTTGTGGTCCTCTAATGCTCAAATAGTCTTCTATAATATTGTTCATAGTGTAGGGAACTCACATTTCTTGCATGTATTTGATATTTGTATTGTTGTATTGATGCATGTTATTGCTTTTCTTGATTATGTGTAACATATATGAATGATTGAAGCTCTATTTCTATTTATGCTATGACCATAAGTATGTTGTTTGAAACATTGAGCACGCAGATATGTCATTATGTGAGTATGAGTTAATGTGATGTAAGCATATCATGCATTAAACACTTATCTTGCATGCATATTAGTATTGTTTTCCTACTGAGATTCTCTCGAATTCTACCAACATTTTAGACAGGGTAAGAGGCTCGAGGAAGGGGCAAGGAACCAAGGGGCGACGAGGACTTCCTTTTGGTTATTTAAGTTTGGTGGTTGGTTTTCTATTCGATTGGGATAACTGTGGATATTTGGATGTATATATGGTTTGGATAGGTTGGAATGTATATTCGGATATGTATTTGGAATACGAATTTGTGTAATAAATATGTTTAGAATGGGATTGTGTAATTCTCGATATGAGAACTTGTATATGGGTGAATCTGCCCTTTATACTCATTAGCGAAGATATAAACTTGAGATTGCTGTGATGATTATGTTGTGCACTTGATATTTGTATAATGAATGTGAATTATCTTCACATAGTAATTGTATTCAAAATGTCAATCTGAGAGCAGGTGTATTAGATTTTGAAACGTATTTATGAAAACCCTATCGTAAAGATGAGATTTTAAATGAGTTTTGTTTATTATTGGTCTCTATCTCATTTTAATTGCATATTTCGGATATAATTATAGTGGGGGTTATATTTGAGGCTCAAGTGGTAGCATCTCTCGCCAAACACACATACTTACCCCCAGGTCGTGTGTTTGTGAGGTGTGGAGGCGAGAGAAATGCACCACGGGGTGCAAATATTTCTTGTGAGTTGCACATCGGCCCAATAGGTAGGAGACCCATGGTAGTGGGGCTGCCATGGGCCATGCGGGGGTATGCATTACCTGCAGCCCATCAGGTGGGGTGTGACAAATTGGGTAGTCGCAATGTCTTGCTAGAGGTCGCTTGTACCTTATGGGTTAGTACAGTTATTGGCCTACTGCCAACTTCGTATGGGCCTGCAGGGTCGCATGCAAAAATAGCCTAATACTAGCTATAATGTCCATGTTCATTGAATCTAAGATGCGTCTAAGATTCAATGAATATAATGTTTAATCTAGGGTGGACGAATTATATATATATATATTTATTTATATGATATAAAATTCGTACAAAAAGAAAATTAATAATATTATATATAGGCATATGTATTTTTGAAATATATATATGTATATATATTATATGATATTATTATATTGTGTTAGTTTTAAATTTAATTTTATTAAGATAAATTAAATTTAATAACTAATATAATAGAGATATAGTATCTCAGATTTAATTTATGAAGATAAATTAAATCTATTGGCTCTTTATTTGGATTAAATAAATATGTTCAATTAAAACTGTTGGAGAAATTTAATTTAAACTGAATTTATTTAATTAGCTCATCGAGATAATTAAGGGTTAATTAATTTCAAAATTAATTAAGTTAATTTTGAAATTCGAATATAGCCTTCATGGATTATAAGAATGATAGAGTAGAAAAAACTCAGATACAGATGAGAAATTGAGGACCCGCAAGGAAGCCCTAGAGAGGCAGGAGACATTGGAGGTGCTAGTACGCAATCAGTGTTGGTGTCATATTCATGTGGATACTAGTAGAGGGAGCCGATCAGAGGTGTTGGTTCTTAGAGATTGAAAACCCTAAATTGAAAAATATACAAATCTTTCTAACTCGATTTAAATGCTATTGATAGATCCATAATTGGAATTAGCGAATTTTTAAACTTTCATTGTGTCTAACAATCCTAACAACCTTTTGGTCTCTTTAAATCATCTCTTCATTGTATTTCTAGAGAAATACATTAAACACTAATACAATGAAGTGTTAGAGTGATTGGAAGTAAGAAAAGTGAATTACACGATCATTCCATTGATTTTCAGAAACTTCAAAACGTTGTCTGTCACATCACTCGAGTGGTCACTCGAGTGATCCTGGTTCATCACTCGAGTGATCCCCTTCAAAATGTGGTAGAGAGCATCAGAGTCATTTTCCAACTTCATCACTCAAGTGGTCACTCGAGTGATCTTGTGACATCACTCAAGTGATCACTTGAGTGATCTCTTCATTTTGATTTTAAACATGGCAAGTTACATATCATCGGAAAGCTCTTGCCATGTATATTCTAATGCAATAAGAATTAACTCCAAACTCATTGTATTCAGAAAGTTATGATCCAAAGAGTATTTACTACACTAGACAATGTTTGAAATCACGAGCATCAAATTCCAAAAGGCATAAATCTTAGTATATAGATTCAAATATGACAAATTACTTATCCATGGAAAGCTCTTTAAGTCTAGTTTCATATGGCACCAGTTTTATCTCAATCCAATGTGTAGTTTGAGAGTTATGTTCAAAATACTAAAGCTTTTGTGGAATAAGACACCGATTTGGGTGGCATCTTCCAAAGATCATATCTCTTTCATCTGAGCTCCTTTGAATGTGATCTTGGTGTGTATTTTTTTTGTTCGGAGTCTAGTTTCCTAACTCAATCAAACGTGTGGTTAGAGAGATATGACTAAAATACCAAACCTCTATTATGCTATGCGAAAACAGAGCACACCAGAATGCTCATCACTCGAGTGGTCACTTGAGTGATGCCTTCCAAAACTTCGCAGAGAGCCAAAACTCAAACGAACCCCTTGGGGAAGTTCCATAACTTCCATATAAGTCATTTTAGCTTCATATTGACCCATTCCAACCTCCGGTATTACTTCTAAGAGCTTGAATCTTGATATTATGATTTGATCTTGCAATTTTTTCTTTCTTCTTCTTTCTTCATTCTCTTTCTTCTTGATTTTCCTCTTGATGATCATTCTTTATAACCAACTAGATATCTTCTTAAATTGATGATCATTCTTCATAATCCAACTAGATATCCTCTTGAATATCTTTAATCTTCTACTTTCTTTGATTGACTAATCTACAAGATGTCCAACATTAAATACAGTAGTTAGTCAATGAAGAAGACAAGTATATTATGCAAAATTTTTTCTCTTAATATTTAATATCTATATTTGACATCATCAAAAGTAATCATATCTAAGTATTTCTACCCATGTACCTAGATATTTCCCCAATCTATCTGTGAATCTCACTCCTTGGAAGCAGGAGTATATTAATTTTTTATTATAGGGAATATTTGGGCTGAAGATAATAGAAGACTTGTTCCTATTAATATTTTGTCCATACCACAGACTATATAAGTCAAGGATGCCTTGACTAAGTTACTGCTAGAATCATTAGCCTCAAAGAAGAAGGCAAAAACATCAGCATAATGGATATGTGAGATAGATTGTGCATTGCTATTGATTCTAATTCCCTATAATTGACTTGCATGCTCAAAAGAGTCAAGGAGATGAGAAAGGACATTTGGTACAAGAATATAGATGTAAGGGGATAATGGAACTCCCTGTCTAATACCCCTGGTTGGAGGAATTGAGCTAGAAATTTGGCCATTTAAGACAATATGTTATTATACTAAAGTGACGCATTACATAATAAGAGCTATCCATTTATCAGGGAAGTTCATCCTCTTCACACATAGCATATATGAAATTCCATAAAAGTGTGCCAAAAACCTTTGAAAAGTCAACTTTTATTGCCATTAGTTTTTTCCTTCCTTGAGTTGACATATGTTTTTGGTTCAAAAGATCTTCTACGAGGAGGATATTATCTGTGATAATTCTTCCTTTCAAGAAAGCATATTGGAAGGGCGCAATGTAATCATTGAGAATCTTCTTCATTCTCATACATAAAACCTTGGAAATTATCTTATACACTACCTTGCAAAGGCTAATGGGATGAAGATCCCTAAACATTTAGATAGAATCAGACTTAAGAATTAGAATTATATTTCGCTTGTTGAAAGATTTTAACAAGAATTCTGATTCCCAAAATGAATACATGTATGTCATGAGTCTATCTTCATAAGGTCCTGATATCTTTAAAAGAAATTTATGTGCATACCATATGGACCACATGCACTATTTTTTGGTAGAGAAAATACTGCATCTCTAACCTATATTATGTTGAAAGGTTTAAGTATGCTCTAGAAATCCTTATGAGATAAGGTTGGCATAGATAGGTCCTATAATTCTAAGAGAATATCCTGTGTAGAGAGAAGTGCACTACAATGAAATGTTTCTTGAAAATGATCAATGGCAATTCCATTTGTTTCCTCAAAGTTGCTAATCCATGTTTCAACATCTCTCTTTATCCTATAATTTTGTTCTTTGCATTTCTTCTAGACACAGCATCATGGAAATATTTAGCATTTCTTTCACCATTAGACAACCATCTTAACTTTACTCTTTGTGACCAAACATTATTGTCACAATAGTACAAAGACTCCAAGTACTGCTTAACATAATGTAGCTCAATTTCTTGGGAGTGAGAAATGCTATCTAAGAGAGAAATTGATGAAAAAATTCTTTGTAATTCTTTTTCAGCAATATAAATTCTCTTGAAGAGGTTTCTTATTAATGCATTATTCTAAGCAATTAAATTAGATAGAGTTCTATGAAGCTTGTAATGAAGTCAGAAAGATAAAAACCATTGTATAGTTTATTCCAACATGATTTGATAATATTATCTCTGCACTGACGTGGATTTCCTAAAACTACGGTAGTTCTAGCTTAGGAGCATCATAGTTTAGGAGGAAACTTCTTGGCAGCTTCTTCATCCCTTTTAGATGGAGAAGACCCTCTACCTATCTTTAGCTTCCTTGTTACTGGATCCCAAGTGAGCACAACGTATGGTCTTCTTTTCTTGCTTTTGTCAACATTCAAAGGGTTCTTTTTAAGGCTATCACCCTTAGGATCAGAATTAAGGTTAATAATATTTGAGCATTTCAATTCTTTTGCAATTGGAGTTTTTCATCCAACACAACCACAATTTCTTTGTAGCATACTAGAGAGAGTATCCAGCTGACAAATAGATGAAGCAATAGTTATCATCAATAGAAGCATATTCATATAATGCATTTGGCACTTTAGGGTAATGGGACCTGTAGAAGGCACTTGAGTCTGTGAGAAAGTTGTCAAGGCAATATGATCCTTCAATATAACTCGTCAATCAAAATTACCAAAGTATTTTTTGACTATACCAAAACCTAAGTTGTCCCACCCCTCAGTCTCCATCATTTGTAACCACTAATTATGTAGATTCTGAGGGAAGGATAGAGCTGAATTAGCTATATTACCACCTAAGAGCTTTAATGCAGGGGGACTTATCTTCCAGAAAGAAATGGCCATGATATGCAAAAGTTGAAGATACTTTTCCTAGTATTTTAAGGTAGCTATGCAACAAATCATCTAGCTCAAGGGTATAATTTGCAAGCTTGTTAATGAGTATGCGATATTTTTTCACAGATCCACCTTGAGTATGCTCAATCAAGCTTGATGAAAGGGGAGCACATGAGGAATTTGTTAGAGCAAGTCACCCAAGAGGGGGTGGATTGGGTGATACTAAAAATTTCTTTGCAAATATAAACCTTGACGGTGAATATAAAGTAGTAAAGAGTAAGGAGAAATATCACCGAAGTGTACACCGGGAGTTATACTGGTTCGGCCAACGACCACTTTGACCTACGTCCAATTCTCAGAGTTTCTCTAAGAGTTTCACTATAATTTCCAAGATTCAGTGGGTTCTTGGCACCTCGGTACAAGCAAGTTCCTTCACCTGGACACTCGCTCCCCCTTACAAGTTGTAATCCAATCCCAACTCAAGGTTCCACAACCTTAAGTTACCTCAATAACAAATATTGAGTTTGAATGAAATATCTCTCTTACAGAGTGAATAAGAATCACTAAAGTATAGAATTACAAGTGTATAAAAACAGAGTATTGAACGTGAACTTGATAATGCGTTTATGTGTGTGTTCTTGTTGTATTCTCTGTTTGGATGTTCCCATATATATATATATGTGTTGATAATGATCGTTGGAATATTTTCTTCTCGCCCGTTAGAGTGTGCGCAGCCACTGTTGACTTTTCCAGTTTTTGAAAAGAATCCATTGCGGTCGGTAGCGTTTGAATGTTGCATTTGACTTTCCTTATTTGGTAAGATCTCTTCATTGTTTATCTACTAACATGCTAAGAATACTAATACAATGAAGGGTTAATCACATAGGAAACAAATCATTGAACGTTGGAATGATTTCTGAATTTCTGGACTTGGATACTCAAGTAGTCCCTCGAGTATTCATTAAGTTTACTCGAGTAATTACTCGAGTATCTTCGTGAAATCATTGATAGAGAGCAAGTCAATAAATGAACATCATATTACTCGGGTAGTGCATGGAGTAAACAAATTTACAAACCTTGGAAATACCTGTTTACTTGAGTACTTACTCAAGTACACTACAATTTTCTTCACAGGATACTCGAGTGGCTACTCGAGTAGCTTTCAAATAACCTTCAGATTACTCGATGCTTCACTCCAGTAATGTTGGTAGGATTTCAAGGCCAAGAGCACTTCAAGTTTGCTTACCTGTTTACTCGAGTACCGCCTTGAGTGAATATCAATCTTCTACATAGCTTACTTGGGTAGATACTTCAAGTGCTGTGTATATAATTCTGCAGATTACTCGATTACTAACTCGAGTAATCTAGTTCAAGTCTTTGACATAGAATACCTGCATACTTGAGTATTGCCTCGAGTGAAGTGTGATAATAACAATTAAGATTAATCAAGTATTACCTTCAAGTTTTGTTTACCACAATGATTTACTCGAGTTGCTCCTTGAGTAACATTGTCAGGATTGAAATGCCGAGAGCAACATATTTCTTGAAGCAGGGGACTCATGTACTGACTCGAGTAACGTTGGCAGGCCGAGAGCAACTTGAAGTGATTTCCCTGATTACTTGAGTACTTACTCAAGTAACATTGGCAGGCCGAGAGCAACTGGAAGAGATTTTCCTGATTACTCGAGTACTTACTCGAGTAATGTTGGCAGGCCGAGAGCAACTCATTTCCTTATGGCAGGTTACTCAGTGTTGACTTGAGTAACTCTTCTTTTCACTTCATATTACTCGAGTCGTTCCTCGAGTGATGTATCTGGTCGTGAGTTACTTGAGGTTATGTGCTCTGGTTACTTCAAGTTTCTGTCTCATTACTTGAGTTCTTATTCGAGTAGCCCTTCAGAAATTCTGCCAGTGATGAAGTTTCTCAGCTTTTTCTCTTGGCCTTTCTTCATTACTCTAGTGCTTACTTCAAGTGATGATTTGCTTTATCATTACTTTGTTCAAACTTATTTGTTTATCAAGTCTTTTTCACACCCATTCTTTGTTATCATCAAAACATGTGAGACCTAACATTCTCCCCCTTTTTGATGATGACAAAACTCGGTGATTTTGAACAAAGTTTTTGAAATTGAGTTCTTAAATAAACACTTCTTGAAATCAATTGTAACTTTGAAATCCTTTTTGAAATAACTTGTTAAGTGTCAATTCAAAGTATTTTGGAAAGTTTTGTAAACAACATATTCACCTTGCATACATAATAAACTCATTAGTCCCACAATGTAATTAACTTAAAACTTAAATGCACGTGAATTGAAATTGAACTAGAATTGCATTAATTAGAATACTGAATTACAAATATGAAAAGCTCCCTAAATCCCATGTACACCCATATAAAGCTCAGTCAACCATAAAATCACTCAAGCTCTTCTCCCCCTTTTTGTCTTCATCAATCAAGTGGAGGACTAGAAGGCTTGACTGCAAATATAGGTTTGACAGGAAGGACCAAAGGGCCATCTAAACTAGAAGAATCAAAAGAGGAGCTGGAAGATTCTGGTTTAGGAAGGTTGAGTGGAGGGATATGAATGTCATCTCTTGGAGGAACTGGAGGTGACTGATATATAACAACAGTGGTGGTCTCAACCTCTTCTATGGCATCTGTAGAATGTTGACCAGAGGATAAGGGAGAGATCTCCTCTGTATGAGTAGGGGAAGGAATAGGTGTAGGTGTGGGTTCAGGCTGAACTCTGGGTGGTGAATCCTCAATAGTGATGTGGATAGTCTTATTGGTTTCAGGATCATCCACTGAGCATAGAATATCTCTAGGAAGAATAAGGGGGATTTTGAATGCAAAGGGTCTAGGTTCAAAGGGGCTAAACTCTGGAAGTTTGGGAAAGGAGATCTCAGGCACAGTTGGCTCAACCTCAATATGATGATGCTCTGGGCAGATGTTCTCTGGAGGTGAGAATGCCTCAGGAACATATGATGGACCAGCAGAAAGTCTAGGGCCCATAAAGTCCAATCTTGCCAGAATCAACCTTAGAGTCTCACCCTGGGCACGCTGCTCTGCTAATAACTCCTTGTGCCTCTTGTCCATCCTCTCAACCAATTCAGCCATCTTGTCATTAATGTGAGTTATCAACTCAGTATTGGTGTTGGCGATGTTGATATGACATCCCTTTAGCATATTCTCCATGAAGTGTTAAAGTGTGGCATTGAGGAAAGAGGGTGAGGATGTAGTACCAGCTGGAGCAGAAGACTGTGTGTCATCCATTTTACTCGTTTCAGTCTCAGTCTTCTTCTTCTTCTTAGGGCCTGACTCCAGAGGACCCTTAAGAGGAATCTCAACCTTAAGCTTCCCAATCTGGTTTCTTCCAATTGGAGTGATCCTCCCAATGGGCTCCTTATTCTCTAAATACCATATCTTGTTTTTCTTCAGAATAAGAGAAATGATATGAGGATATGGCATAGGAGTAGTTGCTTTCCCTTCTATTCTGTACCTCTTTATCTCAGAGAAGATGTATTCTCCTAAGTTTTTTTGTTCCTTCAGGAGTAGAGAAGCAAACCACCTATAGTCCAGGTCAGAGAAATGGGTGTAGTTATTGGCTTTGTTCACACGGGATCTAGAGTAAATATACTAAAGAACCCTGTGATGGTCACACATGTCACTTGGGTTGAAGTTAAGAGGACCCACTAGCTTACCAGGTCTAAGGACAGTGAACATCTGGTTAGGTTCAAGCTTGGAATAGATGTCATCAGGGGGTTTTCTATTCCTAACCAAATATTGATCCTAGAAGGTGAGATAAGGATTTTCTGGCCTCTAACTGTTGTGGTCATTTCTTCCTCTGCAGAAGTCCTATTAGGTTCATCTAGGATTTCTAGGTTGTAGTAAAAATGAGTGACTATTTTAGTGCAAAAGGGAAGTTTAATTGGCAGCCAAGGCATAAAAGGTTCAAGGAAGGGACTTAGGTCATACTTTAATACCTCCTGAAGAATCTTGAGATCCATACTATGAGTCTTGCAAACTTTCCTTCTTGAGAACTGTGTGAGATACTTTTGAGATTCCTCCAATTTGTTGACATTGAACCCTTTTGGAGGTTTAGTAATTTCCTCTTCTGGCAACTCTGGCTTTTTGGATGATTGGCCCTTCTCTAATTGATCAAGGATCCCAGCCATAGCTTTGGCAACATTCACATCATACTTTGGCTTTTTGGAGGGTTTTGGAGTAAAAAAGGGAGTGGAAGAATCAGAAGGTAAAGGAGAAGGAGGCTTAGTGCTTTTGCCTCTCCCAGTTGAGGTACTTTTCTTTGATTGAGCCCTAGTGACTACTGTCTCTTTGATCACAACACCTCTCTCCTTTGGTTTAGGTTGTGGTTTCGGTTGAACTTTGGCCTTTGATCTAGGAGTGAGCTTTCGTTTCTTTCTAGGAGGAGAAGAAAGAGGTTCAGAGAGTTGTGGAGATCTAGAAGAGTCTGTGGGAGTAAGATTCTTGGTTCTAACCATCTTGATTTAGAGAAAATAGAAATCTCAAAAAATCAGAGTGAGAAGTTGCGAGTTAGGGCAGAGTGATTCTGAGCAGAATAGGAAGTTTTTGGAGCTAAGATTTGATGGGTTTTGACGGAAATCAAGCAAGGAAGAGATTGTGAAAAATTTTTGAGAGGACTGGGTGATTCACTTGAGGAGATTTTATGGAAATGACCGAGTTTGCAACTGATAAAGACCTAGAACCCGACATTACTCGAGGCCCTACTCGAGTAATTATCAAGTTTACTCGAGTCCCTACTCGAATGATCATATAGAAAATTATAAAATAATTCATTTAAATTGCGTACCTGGCATGAATAATATTGTAATTATCCATGTATGTTCCCTCGATCATTTGATAGCCATTTTAGAACAGATTTGAATTGATTCTTATCGAATTTGTGATCTGGGCCTGCAGTCACTCGAGGCCTTACTCGAGTAAACTTCAAGTTTACTCGAGGCTTCCCTTGGGTAACCTGTCTTTTCTTCTCTTGACTGTTCATTTCCTACCAAATGAGCCGTTTGATTTAAATTCCATGTGACTTGATACTTCACTGCCAGTTTTGAAGTTCATTACTTGAGTGCCTACTCGAGTAATGTGCCCTTTTACTTCAAGTTGTTCCTCAGGTAATGCTGCACTGTCAGACATTACTTGAAGTTGGCACTCCAATGATGGTGTCCTCTGATAACCTCTATTTTTATTTCTTAAAACAGAGTTTCAATCTTCTTGCAAAACAAGTTTCTACATACTCTGATGCTTAAGTTAGTAATCATCAAAACATTATCAAATAACATTTTCTAACATTATGAAAAACTGAAATAACTTACAATTCATTGGGATTTACCATTCCCAATTCTCTTCTAATGTATAGAAATTGATCTTTTGCAAGAGGTTTGGTGAAGATATCAGCTAGTTGAAGATGAGTAGGAATGAATATCACTTTCACATCTTTCTTTTGGATATGATCTCTAATAAAGTGGTGTCTGACATCCATATGCTTGGTTATAGAATGTTGAATTGGATTCTTTGCCAAGCTTATCGTACTAGTATTGTCACAATAGATTGGTATTTCTTTGAGATAAATACCAAGATCTTGTAGTTGTTGTTTTAGCCATATCACTTGTGCACAACAACTTGAGACTGCAACATATTCGGCTTCCGTTGACGAAAGAGACACTGTATTTTGTTTCTTGCTGAACCATGAAACAAGAGATCCTCCAAGAAATTGACCTTGTCCACTGGTGCTCTTCCTATCTGTCTTGTATCATCTATGATCAGAATCTGAATATGCAACAAGATATTCACTTCTTCCTTTGGGATACCACAGACCCAATTTTGGTGTGTCAGTAAGGTATCTAAAGATTCGTTTGACAGTTTCAGCATGTGATTCCTTTGGTGCTGATTGATATCTTGCACATATGCCAACACTGAATTGGATGTCCGGTCTGCTTGCCGTGAGATAGAGTAATGATCCAATCATTCTTCTATATTTTGTGATGTTGTAGTCTTTCCCTTTAATATCAGCATCAAGCAACGTAGTTGAGCTCATAGGTGTGTCCGTTCCATTTGCTTCATCCATTCCATACTTCTTCAATAGCTCTTTCAAGTACTTTGTTTGAGATATGAAGATTCCATTCTTTCTTTGTTTGATTTGCAAACCGAGAAAGAAATTCAATTCTCCCATTATTGACATCTCAAACTCTCCCTGCATTATCTTAGAAAATTCCTTACATAGAGATTCATTAGTAGCACTGAAAACAATGTCATCAATATATATTTGAACAATTAAAATATCATCACGTTTTCATTTTGTAAAAAGTATTGTATCAACTTTTCCTCGTACAAAACCTTGATCAATAAGAAATTTACTGAGCCTCTTATACCATGCTCTAGGAGCTTGTTTTAAACCATATAAAGCTTTTCTAAGTTTAAAAACATGGTCAGGTTTGGTTACATCTTCAAAACCAGGAGGTTGATCTACATATACTTCTTTCATGATATAGCCATTTAGGAATGCACTCTTTACATCCATTTGATAGAGTTTGAATCCTTTAATGTATGCAAAGGCTAAGAGTACGCGTATAGCTTCCAATATAGCCACTGGAGGATACGTCTCCTCATAATCAGTCCCTTCTCCCTAATTATAGCCTTTGGCCACCAATCTTGCCTTATTTCTGACAATAACTGTGGATTCATCGAGTTTGTTCTTGAATACCCATTTAGTGCCAATGATCAGATAATCCTTGGGTCGGGGTACCAAATCCCAAACTTGATTTCTTTCAAATTGATTGAGTTCTTCTTGCATTGCTATAACCCAATCATTGTCTGATAGGGCTTCATCAATGTTAGAAGGTTCAATGTCAGAAATGAATGCAGAAAAACTAACTTCATTAAAGATTCTATTTCTAGTTTTGATCCCTTCATTCACATCTCCTATGACTTGATCTAAGGGATGACTTTTATTGTATTTCCAAGCTTTAGGTTGTCCTAGTGACTGCTCTTCTTCCTTGGTTTCATCAACTTCTGGAATAAGAGATTTAGAAATAGATTGACCATTTTCTTGATTTAAAATAACTTCCTGCTCTTCATCAATGGTTTTGTCGGAGGATTCAAATTCATCAAATACAATATGAATTGATTCTTCAACAACACATGTTCTCTTATTGAAAACTCTATATGCTTTACTTCGGTTAGAATATCCTAGGAAAATTCCTTCATCAGTTTTAGAATCAAATTTTCCTAAGTTATCTTTACCAGTATTATGAATGAAACACTTACAACCAAAGATGTGTAGATGAGCAATGTTTGGCTTCCTTCCTTTGTACAGCTCGTATGGTGTTTTTCTGAGTTTTGTTATAATATAGGCTCTATTTGAAATATAGCATGCTGTGCTCATAGCATTAGCCCAGAAAACTTGAGACACATTCTTTTCATTTAACATTGCCTAGCCATTTCAGTGAGCACTCTATTCTTACACTCCACGACTCTATTTTGTTGAGGTGTCCTTGGAGCAGAGAAATTGTGATCAATGCCATTAGTATCATAATATTCTTCAAAGGCTTGATTTTCAAATTCTCCACCATGATCTGTCCTAATACCTGCAATGGACATACCTGTCTCAGTTTGCACTTTCTTGGCAAAAACAATAAATTCTTCAAAAGTTTCATCCTTTGATGATAGAAAAATAACCCATGTAAATCTGGAGAAGTCATCAACAATGACCAATGAATATAGGTTGCCACCAAGATTCTTTTCTCTTGCTGGCCCAACTCAATCCATATGCAATAATTGTAGTGGTCTATATGTTGAAATCTCATTTTTCAATTTGAAATATGATTTAGTTTGTTTACCCTTTAGACATGCATCACAAATCAAATCATTTTTAAAATTTACTTTGGGTAATCCAAGAAATAAATCCTTTTTGAGTAGTTTGCTTAGTTGATGCATGTTGACATGAGCCAATCTCTTATGCCATAGCCAACTTTCATCAGCATTACTCAGAAAACAGTTTTTAGATTCATTTCTACTAATATCTAGAGTATAACAGTTACCTTCCCTTTTTGCTCTGAGCTTAGCCTTGATATTCTTCTTATCAAGTAGTAAGTCTTTCTTGTTGATAATTAGACATTCCTCTAAGTCAAATATTACCCAATTGTTTTTGCTGCACTTTGACTCACACTCAGCAAGTTATGGCACAATCCTTCGACATAGTATACATCTTTGACTTGTATGCCTTTGTCATTTTTTATTTCACCAATTCTTGCTATCCTTCCAGTTTGATTTCCTCCAAATTTTACCTTCCCACCTTCTTTAGGTTGCAATCTGGTAAAACTTTCAAAATCACCAGTCATATGTCTAGAGCATCCACTGTCTATGTACCACTTGTTGTTTTTGGTTGCTTTGAGACATATCTGCAATTAAATACGATTAAGTCTTAGGTACCCACTTCTTTTTGGGTCCTTTTGGGTTAGTACAAGAAATTTTTGAAACATATGATCCTTTAGGTACCCATTTGTAGGTTCCTATCATTCCTTTCTTCTTATGAATGCATGAAGAGGTATAATGACCTTTTCTATTACAGTAATTACAAAATGCAAAAGGATTTGATGTATGCACAAAATGCTGGAAATAATTCAAATATGACTTACCTCCTGCTTTCTTTCTACCTTTCCTTCTATCTGATTTTGGATCATATCCAATTCCAGATCGGTAATTTACAAATCGTTGAGCTTTTAAAATAACATTTAGCATCTCACTTGTGTAAATTTTTGAAGAGTTTTTGTGAGATCAGTGTTTTTCTTTTTCAAAGAAGAACAATTTTCACAATCCTTTTCTGAAATTTCTTTAAGTTCAACTTCAAGAACTTTGTTTTTCTTTTTGAAAACAACTAATTCTTTAACTACTTTGATGAATTTAGAATGTAAAGCATTATATTCAGAAAGTAATTCATCATAGGTAGGATCAGAATCATTTACCTCTTCTTCTATTTCTTCTTGAGCAACGAGACATATATTGACTACTTCTTCTTCATCACTTTCTTCGTTAGAGGAACTATCACCCCATATGGCAGATACGAAGGCCTTCTTTTTGTTGAAGAATTTGCCTTTTCTCTTTTCTTTGCTCTTTTGGTTCAGCTCTGGCATTCTGATTTGATATGTCCTAGATTTCCACATTCGTAGCAGATGATATGATCTTTGCTGCTAGTTCCTCCTTTCTGAAAGTGTTTGAATCCTTGACCTTTCCTGTAAAACTTTCTGAATCATTTTATGATTAGGCCCATTTCATCATCGTCAAACTCCTCATCCTTAACTTGATTTTCTTCTTTTCCTTTTAGTGCTAGGCCTCTCTTCTTCTTGTCACCGATGTCATCTAGTTCCCGTTTGAACTTTAGTTTACTTTCATATTCAGAAAGACCTCCTGTAATAACCCAAAAATGGGATTAAGGGCTAATGACTCCAAAAGTGATGTAATTGTTGTAAATGAACACTTTTGAAGTATATGATATGGATTTTGATCCGAATGTGTTGTAATCAGTGCCTAAACCCTATAGTTAAGCTTAATTGTGGGATAAAGCTTAAAATGAAGGATCAAGATTGACCAATGGGAAAACAAATTAATACCCTTCCTCATATTGTTAAAAACGTCCAAAAAGGGTAAAGGAGAAGGAAAGAGGAATTTGGTCAAAATTTCAACTCTTTTACAAGGGAACTTTGGTCATATGGGTCACATATGCCTTAAAGCAAGTGGTCAACATTCTTTTTGTGTTTCAAAGTGCAACATTTTGGTGGAGACAAAGGAAAGGGAAGAGGAATTAAATTAAAACAAGTTGAGTAATTGACCAAGATGAAAAGCAAAGAAAAAAAAAGAAGAAAAGTCAAAAATGATTATTTTGCTTTCATCTCTCCTCTCTCTTTCCATGTAAGTCGGCCAAGTGACTTAACTTACCCTAAAAAAAGACTTTCGTCATCATTTTCCAGCAGCTCACTTCATCTCTCCTCTCCACCATTGACGTCCAAGTTGAGCAAGAAAGAGGGAGAAGAAAACCTAAGGTTAGTGCCCTAAATGACCATGAATGCCTAATTCATCTTCACTAATATTATTCATGAGGTTGAGGGCTATATTCCTATGGTTTCATAATTTTAGTTGGTAAAGTTTGAGAACTTGTGGAAATTTGGAAGTTGGAGAATTGAAGAATTGGCTTTAGGAAGAAGAAGAGGTAAGAATTAGAAGTATTTTGGTATAGTTGTTGTAATCATTGATTGGGTATTGGGAATTTATGAATTTGCTCTGATTTTGGTGCAATTTTCGAATGGTATGGATTGGCTTATGTGTTGTGTAGAATTTGGTCATTTTGATGATTCCAATGGTTTTCTTGAGCAAAATTGTGTGAGAATGGTGTTTGGGTTGAAATGGGAATCATTTGGGATCAAATGTGAAAATCTGGAAAATCTGTCCAATGTAAGTCTGTTCTGGACAGTCAGATGGTGTGGACGTTTTGAATGGGCAAATGGTGTCTAAAAATTCGAAAACTTTCTAGATTTAAATTTCATATTCCAAGCTTCAAAATGAACATAAATTTTGTGTCATTTCGTTTTTTGAGCTAAGAGTAATGACTGTCCAAAGTTTGAGCTTAAAACTGGAATCTGTTTTGGAGTGGTGGTGAATTTCGTGTAATTCTGTAATTCTGTGGTGATTCCCAGTAATGGCCAATATTTTTCCTAGGAAGAGTACTTAAAGAGCTTTCATTTGGCTTTAGGATCACCTCATTTCAATTTTTCTAGAATTAATTATGATTTTTCAAAGTAGAAAATCTGGGCTGCAGCGCAAAACTTTCTGTGTTTGACCTGGCCGCAGCCAGAAAATTCTTGGCTGCAGCCAAAATGTTTCTGTGACGTTTTTAGCCATTTTTGGTTGCAGCCAGAACCCAATTTTCAGTACTTTGTGAGTTTGCAAAGCAATTTCCAACCTAGTACTCTCCAATCCTTTTAGGTTCTCTTTGAGCTTGTTATAACCATTTAGGGGACTCATATGGAACGTATTCTAAGTGTTTGAAAGTAGGAATTGGGGGTAGGAAATTAATCCACTATTCTTGATTTTGTTTATAGGTTTTGATATTTGCCGCCCTAGTGAGCCAACTGCGCCGAAGGACGTCAGGAAAGGACAAGGTAGTGACTCTCTCTCACTTATACTTTGTGTAATGCACTGTTTGTGTGTTGTATCACTGTGTTATGATGATTTCTTATGCTGCTGCGGTTACAGCTGATGATAGCTGTCGCTTACAGCGCAAGCTGTCGTTTACAGCGTAAGCTGTCGTTATTGTGATTACAGCGTAAGCTGTCGTGATGTTGATTACAGCAAGAGCTGTTGTATTGTGTATACAGCTGTGAGTGCTGTCGTTTGTGGTGAAAACCATGTATCTTTGAGACTGTTGCTGCTGTTGCTATTTGTGATTTATGTACATGCTTTATGTTTATGCATTGTGTGAGTGGTTTGTTACTACTGAGATTCTCTCGAATCTCATTCTTTCCTATGACTAACATTTCAGACACGGTGTGTGGCTTAAAGAAGAAGCGGCCAACCCGGAGCAATTAGGAACCTTGGGGGTATATAGTTGAATTGGAAACGTTGGTTATTTATTTTGAACTCGGGATTACTGTATATTTTGAATCAGGAACACTATATTCGATTTTGGTTGTGTAATCCCCTAGTGTATACTTATAAACCTTCAGGTTTTTATGTATAGAACCTGGGAGTTGCCGGGGATGCGGTTATACACTCTGATATGATTGAATGTATATTAACTGCACAGGTAATTATATTCGAATATTGAAATTTAGACCAGGATGGGAAAAAGAGTTTTGAAAGTTTTGTGAAAATTTTACTGTGAGACAGAAAGTTTAAAACGAGGTTAAAGCATCCAATGGTCTCTAATCTGATTTAAATATGTGTTATCGAATTATAATTATGTGTTTAAAGTCAGGGGGTTACATTTTGGTATCAGAGCTGTAGTTCCTAGCAAGGGTAGAGGTTACTAAGATAGATCCCTTAGATAGTAGTAGGGATAGAAGATTATCTGTGAATGATTGTTGTGTATGCACATGTATGTTTTATTGACATGGATATATATATGAGTTTTGTGACTATATGTGCATACTATCTCTGCTAAATTAATTGGGGCAAGTTGTTTGTAGAATGAAGAAAACTAGAGGACGCCCCAATATTCCGCGTGTAGACCTAGAGGTGGAGGTCGTCAAGGATAACCCACCGGATGCAATGCAGGAATTAATGGATCTAATCAAAGATCAGTAGGATATGATAACTAAGCTGAGAGAAGAGCTCAGAGCAGAGAAAGCAAAGAACAAGGAAGGTCCAGTTCATCCACTCCGGAGGAAACTCAAGAAGAAACTCGACATGAGGACACTGCAGAAGGATTAGCACGACCACTAGAATCCCCACCTTGTCCTATTCCGAATCAAGAATCACATGGGATGCCGCTTAGAGAGGAAAGAGACCTTCAGTTTTGGGTCACCAGATTCTGCAAGCATCTGCCTCTGGCGTTCAGAGGAAGGTTTGACCCTCAAGCAGCCGTAGATTGGATGAACAGACTGGAGAAAATATTTGAAGTTCTTGGGTGTCCAGATGAAGTGAAGCCACGATTGGCCATTTATAAGCTCGAAGGGGATGCAGACCGTTGGTGGCGGAATATCGCCTTAACATTGAAGAGCAAAGAAATGCCATTGACTTGGGAACTGTTTCAACAAGAGTTCAACGAGAAGTATTTTCCCAAATCAGTGAGACTCGAGAAGGAGACAGAGTTTCTGAATATCAGACAAGGGGATACAGAGAGCTTCGATGATTACTTGTCTCATTTTGTTTGATTGGCTCGGTATTCCTCCTACCTCCGGTACAAGGATGATGAAGAATAGAGTTCAGATATGCTCATCCATGGTCTGAGGCGAGAGTTGAGGAAACGCCTAGCTACTCACCAATTTACTAAGTTCAACAAGGCGGTTGAACAATGCAGAATTACAGAGAACAACTTGAGAGAATTGTATCCTGCCAGAGCAATTAGCCACCACAATGAACCTAGTAAGGGTGCTACCTCACAGAAGCGAAAGGGGGAAGGATCTTCATCTGGAAGTGGTAAGAAGCCCACCAGTCTAGGAGCCGTGACCAGCAAAGAACATATTTTGCATCGTGGATTTGTCGTCGCTGTAATCAACCATACTAGGGTAAAACATGTGATGGCAAAATAATATGTTACAATTGTAAGCATGTGGGCCATACTGCTGCTAACTGTAAAGAGCCACGACCAGACCAGAGACTAAAGACACAGGGCCGAGTATTTGCTATGACCCATGAAGAGGCCCGTAAATCTCCTAAGCTGATACAAGGTAATATTCTTCTTAATGGCCATCTGTTGCAAGTTTTGTATGATTCGGGTGCAAGTCACTCCTTTATCGCCTATGATTGCGTGAAGCGCTTGGGAATGCATGTACATAAGTTACCATTTGAATTAGTAGTATCAACTCCAATGGGTGTTAAGGCCTTAACCACAGAAGCTTGTTTGATTTGTGTCATAACGGTGGAAGGGCACAAATCTGTTGTAGATCTGATATGTTTGCCGCTTTACCAATTGAAAGTTATTTTGGGTTTTGATTGGTTAACGGCAAGTAATGTATTACTTGATTGTGGGAACAAGAGGATAGTATATCCTATTTCTCAGAGGGCTGAAGTTGTGGATTCTAGTATGAATTTCCTTGCTGCAGCCAAAGCTGAAAAGTATCTTGAAAAGGGTTGCCAGGGGTATGTGGTGTTTTTCTCTGTGCAATGGGAAACTGGCGAAACCTTGAATAATATACCCGTGGTAAATGAATTTCCTGAGGTGTTTCCGGATGATTTGAGCGGATTACCTCCAGAAAGGGAAGTTCAATTTCCAATCGACATTGTGCCTGGGGTTGGCTCTATATCTAAGGCCCCATATCGAATGGCCCCAAATGAAATGGTGGAGTTAAAGAAACAAATAGAAGACTTGCTTGAAAAAGGGTTCATTAGACCCAGTGTGTCGCCTTGGGGAGCTCTAGTGTTGTTTGTAAAGAAGAAAGATGGGAGTCTTCGATTGTGTATCGACTACAGAGAACTAAATAAAGTTACTATTAAGAACAAGTACCCTCTTCCCCGAATCGATGACCTTTTAGACCAACTATCCGGTTCGTGTGTATTTTTGAAGATTGATCTAAGGTTAGGGTATCATTAGCTGTGAGTGAAAGTAGAAGATGTTCCGAAGACTGCTTTTCAGACCAGGTACGGTCACTATGAGTTCTTGGTGATGCCATTTGGGCTAACCAATGCGCCTGCGGTTTTCATGGATTACATGAACCGTATCTTTCGACAATATCTGGATCAGTTTGTTGTTATGTTTATCGATGACATTCTGATATATTCCAAGAGTATGGAGGAGCATGAGCATCATTTGAGAGTTGTATTGAATACATTGTGTGAGAAGCAACTATATGCTAAATTGAGCAAGTGCGAGTTCTGGCTATCAGAAGTGAAATTCTTAGGCCATGTTATCTTGCAAGAAAGGGTCTCTGTGGATCCCAGTAAAATGGAAGCAGTATTGGACTGGAAGAGGCCAAAATCTGTGGCGGAAATACACAGTTTTCTGGGTCTTGCTGGTTATTATCAGAGATTTATCCAAAATTTCTCCCGTATTACGTTGCCGATAACCAAGCTCACGAGAAAGGATCAGCCGTTTGTGTGGGATGAGAAATGTGAAAACTGTTTTGCGGAGCTGAAAGAGAGGTTGACGACGGCACCTGTGTTGATTTTACCCAATCCTAGTTTGACATACGTTGTGTATTCTGATGCTAGTGGGCAGGGATTAGGGTGTGTCCTTATGCAGCAGGGACGTGTGGTGGCCTACGCCTCTCGACAGCTCAGACCTCATGAATTGAACTATCCTACTCATGATCTGGAGCTTGCGGCCATTGTATTTACTTTGAAGATTTGGCGTCATTACATGTATGGTGTGACTGTGGAATTGTACTGCGACCACATGAGTCTCAAATATCTGTATGATAAAAAAGAACTGAATATGAGACAGCACCGCTGGATGGAATTGCTTAAGGACTACGACCTGGAAATAAAATATCATCCGGGTAAGGCAAATGTAGTTGCTGATGCTCTTAGTCGAAAGACCGTGCTCGTTGCAACTATGATGATACAAGAAGGGAAATTGATTGAAGATTTTCGTGATTTGAATTTAACAAACCAGATCATCTGTGCCAATTACATTGTCTCTCAAGAGGAGAGTGATCTAAGGGCAGAAATTGAGGATGCTCAGAGGCAAGATGACTGGATACAGCATAATCTGGCTCGAATCGAACAGGGAGAAGTTCCAGGCTATGACTTATCACCTCGTGGGTTAGTTCGCTATAAGAAGAGAGTCTGTGTTCCACTTAGGGCGGAGTTGAGGCAGAAAATTCTGGATGAGGCACACAAGAGCCGATATACTCTCCATCCTGGTATGACCAAGATGTATCATAATTTGAAATCTGTGTATTGGTGGCCGGGAATGAAGAGTGATGTGACCAAATATGTAGCAAGGTGTCTTACTTGCCATAAGGTAAAGATTGAGTACCAGAGACCGCCTGGTTTACTTCAGAGTTCTGAGATTCTGGAATGGAAATGGGAAAGCGTGACCATGGTTTGGTTGTGGGATTGCCCAGGATCAGGAACTATGATGCGATCTGGGTAATTGTGGATCGGTTAACGAAGTCGGCACACTTCATACCAATCAATACTGGTTATTCTCCTGATAAACTAGCAGAGATTTATGTTAGTGAGATTGTGAAACTCCATGGCGTTCTAAAAAACATCATTTCCAACCGAGATCCCCGGTTCACTTCAAGATTCTGGAGAGCATTGCATGAAGCCTTGGGTACTCAACTGAGATTCAGCACGGCTTATCATCCTCAAACTGATGGACAATCTGAGAGAACAATTCAGACGCTGGAAGATATGTTGCGAGCTTGTGTTCTCAACTTTAAAGGAAGTTGGGATCGTTTCCTTCCACTGGCTGAGTTCACTTACAACAATAGCTATCATGCGAGCATCTAAATGGCTCCATATGAAGTGTTGTATGGAAGATGGTGTCAATCACCTTTATGCTGGAACGAGTTATTCGAAAGGAAGCTTTATGGGCTAGATTTGGTTGATCAAACCTCATCACAGATTTGGATTATTTGTAAGAGGTTGCTTGCAGAGCAGAGTCGACAGAAAAGCTACGCTGACAAGAGAAGACAGCCTCTAGAGTTTGAAGTTGGTGACCATGTGTTTCTGAGAGTATCTCCTGTCACCGGCATTGGGCGAGCAATCAAACGAAAGAAGTTGAGACCAAGATATATAGGTCCTTTTGAGATTCTTGCGAGGATTGGGTCTGTTGCCTATCGAGTAGCCCTACCCCCGAACTTGAGCAGACTCCATGATGTGTTCCATGTTTCCCAACTAAAGAAATACCAACCGGATCCATCTCACATTGTCGAATACGAAGAAGTCGAGTTGCAAGACAATTTTACATATGCGGTGGAGCCAGAACAGATCATTGATCGAGAAGAACGACGGCTCAGACACCAAAGCATTCCTTATGTGAAAGTGATTTGGAGGGGCATGACCCAGAGAGAAGCGACTTGGGAAGCAGAAGAAGATATACGAAGAAGATATCCGGAGTTTATGGCTCAAGTAGTTTGACAAATTTCGAGGGCGAAATTTATTTTACGGGGGGAGAGTTGTAATAACCCAAAAATGGGATTAAGGGCTAATGACTCCAAAAGTGATGTAATTGTTGTAAATGAACACTTTTGAAGTATATGATGTGGATTTTGATCCGAATGTGTTGTAATCAGTGCCTAAACCCTATAGTTAAGCTTAATTGTGGGATAAAGCTTAAAATGAAGGATCAAGATTGACCAATGGGAAAACAAATTAATACCCTTCCTCATATTGTTAAAAACGTCCAAAAAGGGTAAAGGAGAAGGAAAGAGGAATTTGGTCAAAATTTCAACTCTTTTACAAGGGAACTTTGGTCATATGGGTCATATATGCCTTAAAGCAAGTGGTCAACATTCTTTTTGTGTTTCAAAGTGCAACATTTTGGTGGAGACAAAGGAAAGGGAAGAGGAATTAAATTAAAACAAGTTGAGTCATTGACCAAGATGAAAAGCAAAGAAAAAAAACGAAGAAAAGTCAAAAATGATTATTTTGCTTTCATCTCTCCTCTCTCTTTCCATGTAAGTCGGCCAAGTGACTTAGCTCACCCTAAAGTAAGACTTTCGTCATCATTTTCCAGCAGCTCACTTCATCTCTCCTCTCCACCATTGACATCCAAGTTGAGCAAGAAAGAGGGAGAAGAAAACCAAGGCTAGTGCCCTAAATGACCTTGAATGCCTAATTCATCTTCACTAATATTATTCATGAGGTTGAGGGCTATATTCCTATGGTTTCAGAATTTTGATTGGTAAAGTTTGAGAACTTGTGGAAATTTGGAAGTTGGAGAATTGAAGAATTGGCTTTAGGAAGAAGAAGAGGTAAGAATTAGAAGCATTTTGGTATAGTTGTTGTAATCATTGATTGGGTATTGGGAATTTATGAATTTGCTCTGATTTTGGTGCAATTTTCGAATGGTATGAATTGGCTTATGTGTTGTGTAGAATTTGGTCATTTTGATTGTTCCAGTGGTTTTCTTGAGCAAAATTGTGTGAGAATGGTGTTTGGGTTGAAATGGGAATCATTTGGGATCAAATGTGAAAATCTGGAAAATCTGTCCAATGTAAGTCTGTTCTGGACAGTCAGATGGTGTGGACATTTTGAATAGGCCAATGGTGTCTAAAAATTCTGAAACTTTAAAGATTTAAAGTTCACATTCCAAGCTTCAAAATGAACATAAATTTTGTGTCATTTCGTTTTTTGAGCTAAGATCAATGACTATCCAAAGTTTGGGCTTAAAACTGGAATCTGTTTTGGAGTAGTGGTGAATTTCGTGTAATTCTGTGGTGATTCCCAGTAATGGCCAATATTTTTCCTAGGAAGAGGACTTAAAGACATTTCATTTGGCTTTAGGATCACCTTATTTCAATTTTTCTAGAATTAATTATGATTTTTCAAAGTTTCCTTGGCTGCAGTAGAAAATCTGGGCTGCAGCGCAAAACTTTCTGTGTTTGACCTGGCCGCAGCTAGAAAATTCTTGGCTGCAGCCAAAATGTTTCTGTGACGTTTTTAGCCATTTTTGGCTGCAGCCAGAACCCAATTTTCAGCACTTTGTGAGTTTGCAAAGCAATTTCCAACCTAGTACTATCCAATCCTTTTAGGTTCTCTTTGAGCTTGTTATAACCATTTAGGGGACTCATATGGAACCTATTCTAAGTGTTTGAAAGTAGGAATTGGGGGTAGGAAATTAATCCACCATTCTTGATTTTGTTTATAGGCTTTGATATTTGCCGCCCTCGTGAGCCAACTGCGCCGAAGGACGTCAGGGAAGGACAGGTAGTGAGTCTACTTTGTGTAATGCACCGTATGTGTGCTGTATCACTGTGTTATGTTGATTTCTTATGCTGCTGCGGTTACAGCTGATGATAGCTGTCGTTTACAGCGTAAGCTGTCATTTACAGCGTAAGCTGTCGTGATGTTGATTACAGCGTAAGCTGTCGTATTGTGTATACAGCCGTGAGAGCTGTCGTTTGTAGTGAAAACCATGTATCTTTGAGACTGTTGCTGCTGTTGCTGTTTGTGATTTATGTACATGCTTTGTGTTTATGCATTGTGTGAGTGGTTTGTTACTACTGAGATTCTCTTGAATCTCATTCTTTCCTATGACTAACATTTTAGACACGGCGTGTGGCTTAAAGGAGAAGCGGCCAACCTGGAGCAATTAGGAACCTTGGGGGTATATAGTTGAATTTGAAATGTTGGTTATTTATTTTGAAATCGGGATTGCTGTATATTTTGAATCAGGAACACTATATTCGATTTTGGTTGTGTAATCCCCTAGTGTATACTTATAAACCTTCAGGCTTTTATGTATAGAACCCGGGAGTTGCCGGGGATGCGGTTATACACTCTGATATGATTGAATGTATATTAACTGCACAAGTAATTATATTCGAATATTGAAATTTAGACCAGGATGGGAAAAAGAGTTTTGAAAGTTTTGTGAAAATTTTACTGAGACAGAAAGTTTAAAACGAGGTTAAAGCATCCAATGGTCTCTAATCCGATTTAAATATGTGTTATCGAATTATAATTACATGTTTAAAGTCAGGGGGTTACACTTCCAAATAGAGAAGTAACTGATCTCATTTATTCTCCTTTTGATTCTTCTATCGCAGTGACTTTGGCCTCCCACTCTTTAGAAAGAATATTCAAAATCTTTCGTACTTAGGATGTTGATCATAGACTTTCCTAAGTGCTGCAAGTTGATTAACAAGATGAGTATATCTAAGTTGGAATTCAAATATTGACTCACCTGATTTCATTCGAAGTATATCGAATTCTGTGACTAAGGTGTGGATCTGATTCTCCTTTATTCCTGAAGTTTCTTCATGAGCTATTTCCAGAGCTTCCCACATTTCCTTTGCTTTTGGAAGTGTGCAAATTCTGAAGTATTCACTTTGACTCAAAGCACTTTGTATCATCAAAATTGCCTTGCTGTTGAGAGTGATAAGTATCTTGTCATTCTCATCATATTCTGCTAGTGTCTTGGGAATTTTATGAGAATCTACAATCTTTGTAGGTTGATAGTTTCCACTCTCAATCACATCCCATAGCCCATATTCAGTAGCCATCATGAATACTCTGAACTTTGCTTTCCCAAAAGAAAAGTATTCGCCATTAAAACTTGGAGGTCTAGTGATGGATGCTCTGTCAGGAAGAATTCCTTCACCCATGCTTGCCATTGGATCCTTCTTAAGTAGTTATACCTTAACAAGTAGACCTACGCTATGATACCAAATGTTAGAGCAAGCGTTTCACCCAAGAGGGGGGGTGAATTGGGTGATACTAAAAATTTCTTTACAAATATAAACCTTGACAGTGAATATAAAGTAGTAAAGAGTAAGGAGAAATATCACCGAAGTGTACACCGGGAGTTATACTAGTTCAGCCACAACCACTTTTGTTAGATCCCATGTTTTGATGATAACAAAAGGATGGGTTGAAAAGGAAATGATTAATAAACAAGTTTGAACAAAGAATTGACAGGAACAAGCATCACTTGAAGTAAGCATTGGACTAATGAAGAAAGACCAAGAGAAAATGCTGAAGAACTTTATCAGAAGCAAGTTTACTAAGGCATTACTCGAGGAGCTACTCGAGTAATGAGACAAAACTTGAAGTAACCAGAGACAACTTCCAGTAACCTGCCAACGTTACTCGAGTAATAGTGCAAAAATTTTCAAGGTGCTCTCGGCCTGCCAATGTTACTCGAGGAGTTACTCGAGTAACCAGGTAAAAACTTGGAGTTGCTCTCGGCCTGCCAATGTTACTCGGGCGCTACTCGAGTAACGATGTGAAAAACTTCCAGTTGCCTTCAAGTTTTCAACGATACTCGAGGAGCTACTCGAGTAATTCTGTTTCTGAAAATGTGGAGCTCTCGGCACTTAGTACTACTGCTAATGTTACTCGAGTAACTCACTAAGGTAAGTTAAAACTTGAAGGTAGTACCCGATTAACTTCATATCTTTTTATCTCATTTTCCTTAAGTTCTTACTCTAGTATGCAAGTATCTAATGTTGTATTTTAAGTGGATTCCTCGAGTAAGTACCTGAGTATGCTGAAATATTTTCAAGGGAAACTTCCAGTCAGTACCAGGGTAAGTCATGCACATGAAGTACAATTACTCGAGGTGGTACCCGAGTAACCTATGGAAAAATTAGTGCATTACTCGAGTCCATACCCGAGTAACAAGGTAAGTGCTCTCAGCCTTGAAATCCTGCCAACATTACTGGAGTAGGGCATCGAGTAATCAAAACTTATTTGAAGCTTTACTCGAGTTGGTACCCGAGTAACTCATAAAGTTATGAGTGCCTTACTCGAGTTGGTACTCGAGTAAACTGACATTTCCAAAGGTTTGAAAATTGGTTATTCCATGCACTACCCGAGTATTCTTGTATTTGCTCATTGACTTGAAGTTAATTTAAGAATTCCTGATGATACTCGAGTAAGTACTTGAGTAACCTTCATGTGATACTCGAGTAGCTACTCGAGTAAGCAAACCCATAAAGTTTGAAATCATTCCAACAGTCATTGTGTTGTTTCCTATTTGATTAACTTTTCATTATATTAGTATACTTAGCATTTCAACAGGTAAATAATGAAGAGATCTTACCAAATAAGGAAAGTCAAAAGCAATGCTCAAATGTCATCGACCGTCACCTACCATAACGTATGTTTTTCAAAAACTGGAAAAGTCAATAATGGCTGCGAACGCTCCAACGGACATGAAGAAATATGTTCCAGCAATCATTACCAACGTATCTATATATATGTGGACATCTGAACTGAGAAAAACACAAGAACACACTTACGAACGTATCATCAAGTTCATTACTCTGTTTTCCATTATACTTGTGATTCTATGCTTCAGTGATTCTTATTTACTCTGTAAGAGAGTTATTTCATTCAAACTCAATATTTGTTATTGAGGTAACTTAAGGTTGTGGAACCTTGAGTTGGGATTGAATTACAACTTGTAAGGGGGAGCGAGTGTCCAGGTGTAGGAACTTGCTTGTACTGAGGTGCCAAGAACCCACTGAATCTTGGAAGTTATAGTGAAACTCTCATAGAAGCTCTGAGGACTGGACGTAGGTCAAAGTGGTTGTGGCCAAACCAGTATAACTCCCGGTGTATACTTCGGTGATATTTCTCCTTACTCTTTCATGTTTTAATTTCAACGTCAAATTTTATATTTGCAACGAAATTTTTAAGATCACCCAATTCACCCCCCTATTGGGTGAAACGCTTGCTCTAACAACTTTGACCTACGTCTAGTCCTCAGAGCTTCTCTGAGAGTTTCACTATAATTTCCAAGATTCAGTGGGTTCTTGGCACCTCAGTACAAGCAAGTTCCTTCACCTGGACACTCACTCCCCCTTACAAGTTGTAATCTAATCCCAACTCAAGGTTCCACAACCTTAAGTTACCTCAATAACAAATATTGAGTTTGAATGAAATATCTCTCTTACAGAGTAAATAAGAATCACTAAAGTATAGAATTACAAGTGTATAAAAACAGAGTATTGAACGTGACTTGATAATGCGTTCGTGTGTGTGTTCTTGTTGTATTCTCTGTTTGGATGTTCCCATATATATAGATGTGTTGATAATGACCATTAGAACATTTTCTTCTCGCCCGTTAGAGTGTTCGCAGCCACTGTTGACTTTTCCAGTTTTTGAAAAAAATCCGTTTGTGGTAGGTGGTGGTAGGTAGCGTTTGAACGTTGCATTTGACTTTCCTTATTTGGTAAGATATCTTCATTGTTTATCTACTAACATGCTAAGAATACTAATACAATGAAGGGTTAATCACATAGGAAACAAATCATTGAACATTGGAATGATTTCTGAATTTCTGGACTTGGATACTCGATTATTACCTCAAGTATTCATTAAGTTTACTCAAGTATTACTCGAGTATCTTTATGAAATCATTGATAGAGAGCAAGTCAATAAATGAACATCATATTACTCGGGTAGTGCATGGAGTAAACAAATTTACAAACCTTGGAAATACTTGTTTACTTGAGTACTTACTCGAGTACACTACAATTTTCTTCACAGGTTACTTGAGTGGCTACTCGAGTGGTCTTTCAAATAACCTTCAGATTACTCAATGCTTCACTCCAGTAATGTTGGCAGGATTTCAAGGTCAAGAGCACTTCAAGTTTGCTTACCTGTTTACTCGAGTACCACCTCGAGTGAACATCAATCTTCTGCATAGCTTACTCAGGTAGATACTTCAAGTACTGTGTATATAATTCTGCAG
Source organism: Inga leiocalycina (assembly GCA_963242795.1). NCBI lineage: Eukaryota > Viridiplantae > Streptophyta > Magnoliopsida > Fabales > Fabaceae > Inga > Inga leiocalycina. Next base: position 36,955,635 of record OY725332.1, read on the forward strand.
ATTACTCGATTACTAACTCGAGTAATCTAGTTCAAGTCTTTGACACAGAATACTTGCATACTTGAGTATTGCCTCGAGTGAAGTGTGATAATAACAATTAAGATTAATCGAGTATTGCCTTCAAGTTTTGTTTACCACAGTTATTTACTTGAGTTGCTCCTCGAGTAATATTGGCAGGATTGAAATGCCGAGAGCAACATATTTCCTGAAGCAAGGGACTCGAGTAACGTTGGCAGGCCGAGAGCAACTGGAAGTGATTTCCCTGATTACTCGATTACTGGCTCGAGTAACGTTGGCAGGCCGAGAGCAACTAGAAGAGATTTTCCTGATTACTCGAGTACTTACTCGAGTAACGCTGGCAGGCCGAGAGCAACTCATTTCCTTGTGGGAGGTTACTCGGTGTTGACTTGAGTAACTTTTCTTTTCACTTCATATTACTTGAGTCGTTCCTCAAGTGATGTATCTGGTCGTGAGTTACTTGAGGTTATGTGCTTTGGTTACTTCAAGTTTCTGTCTCATTACTCAAGTTCTTATTCGAGTAGCCCTTCAGAAATTCTACCAGTGATGAAGTTTCTCAGCTTTTTCTCTTAGCCTTTCTTCATTACTCTAGTGCTTACTTCAAGTGATAATTTGCTTTATCATTACTTTGTTCAAACTTATTTGTTTATCAAGTCTTTTTCACACCCATTCTTTGTTATCATCAAAACTTGTGAGATCTAACAGAATTGACAATCAAGGTAGTAGGTAAAAGAGGTGAACACAGTAAAATAGGGTATAATAGAGTGCCCATAGAAGTAGCAGGTAAATTTGGGTATGAATCAATAGGATTTGGTTTAGGTGATTGCAGTTGATCTAACTCAAGAGTGGATGAAATGGGCTGGGTTTGGGTAAAGGGTAAAGCTTTGGGCTCTTTTATAGAAGGTCCAGAAGGATTTGAAGGCCCATATTTAGTTTCTTTACTAGCAAGTGCATCAACCGGGTCATCATGAGTGGACAGCTAAGTTGACGGAGCTGGAGAAGGATGAATAGAAGAAGGACTTTGCATCCATACCAGCTGTTGGGTCATTAGCAAAGAGTTTATTAATGAGTGTGTCAATGTGCATCCATGCATTGGGGATTCCTCATTATTTTGAATGGGAGGCTCTTCAACATGGTCAGGAATGGGGTGGTCCGGTAATCGAGCATGAACATCCTGATGGTGTAACTCTACACCCTCAACATCTGAGTCAGATGATTCCTCATTGGAAGAGTAGTGAATGAAGCCATAGTTGTTGCGAGCATTCTTAAGAATAACCCCTTCAAGTGAAGTTTCATAAACCTGGTAACCACTTCGTCAAAGCGTCAGGAAACGGATTCTTGATGACCTTCTTGCATGGTGGTGACGAATCCAATATCTCTAAAGGGTTTCTAAAGGACTATGATTAAAGTTGTACAAGAATCAAGTTCTAACTCTACTAAAAGTTCTGTAATTGATAGGGTTAAAGCCTTGATAAGCTTTAACTAAAATTCAGACACACTCATGAGCTCTATGGCCAAGTTCTTGATAGAGACCACAAGTACGGAAGATTTGTTCATATTTGCATTCAACCCAGATCTCATCTCCATCATCCAAATGAACTTAAATATTTTGTACCAACTGGATAGAAGGGTCAATCAGAACAAATATCTGAATGTAGTGTAGTTCATTTGTGAACCTAAGATAACCAACAATGAAATTTATGTTACCAACCACACTACCTAAAATTTCAGCAACTTCTAGAGAGTGATACTCGAGGGTTAGACCCCAGATTTGCTTCCATGTTAGGAAAGCCAAGACCCTCATATCACCCAACATCATGTTAGGACTCCATCAATCTATAATTAAGAGTGACTTGTCTATAATCCAAGGGCCATTATCCACATGAAAATCATGATCATAAAGATTCGTGAACTTGATCAAGAAGGAATGACTTATCTTTCCTTTGATGACAAAAGGGTCTTGAAGTAGCCATAGCAAACTCAGTCTTTGAGAGAGTCTCTCCACTGTGAAACCATGATAATCCACAAATAAAGCAATAGCAAAGGATGCATAATAAGCACATTTATGGGTAAGAAGGTGAGGGTCAATATCAAATGATGGTCCTATAGAACGATTGTGGTGAGGCTGAGTAAAAAATGACATATTGTAGAAGAAGGAAGGAAAGGCATAATGGAAGAAGAGCCATGCTAGGGGGAAGATTAAAGGGTGTAAAAAAGAAAGTAAAGCCAAGAGGACGGAAAAACTGTTATAACTATGAGCCAGAAAACCATTCATTCTGAGTGAAGAGGAATAAAGAACTCATAATGATTAAATAAGTAAACCCAGAAGATGAGTGGGCACCCACAAGGAGAAAGCAAAGGAAGGAAATGAAGAGTCAAATAGAGAAACCAACACAACAAAATAGAGAACATGGGAAGTTGAACTAGGAAAGAGTATGAGAGTGGAAGAGCGAAAATTGGAAACCACATACTATTAAGAGTAGTAGCACAGAAACTAGTGTAGATAATAATTGTGAAGGTAAACCTAGATGAGTGACTAGAAAATTAGAGAAATCCAACAGTGAATAAACAAGCTGCATAGTGAGACTAATAGAAATAAAGGGGTTTTCCAATTAGCAATGCCACTTGGATAAAACTTGAGCTAGAACCAATGTTAGGGAAATGAAATTAGATAAATGCAAGGTATTAAAACCCAGACCGGGTATTGAACCGGTCGGGGTACTAGGTTAAAGGTCAGTGGGTCAAACTGGGGCCAAACCGGAGCTAAACTGGGACCAAATTGGTGAGTAATTGAAAACTTTAGGCTTATAGTATGAAATTCTAAAGGAAAAAGTTAAATTTTTTTTTTGAAAATTGGGACTCGAACCGGATTGGTCTACTGACCGGTTCAGTGGGTTCCGGGTCGGACCGGCGGGTCCAGTCCGAGTTTGAGAACCCTGGATAAATGAATAGGGAGAGTGATGATAAATGATGCCTCTAATGTTAGATTTAGAGTAGGAATAATTACAAACACCAATCAAAGGAAGGAAAGAAAAAAACTAAAGGGTGTAGGTTGGGAAGAAAAAAAATAGATTGAGATAGATGCATGCAAAGGAAACTGCTGAAGGAGATAAGAGCAAAAAATTAGAATTGAGATGATCTTCAAGAGTTAATCAACACTCTTCTCAAGAAATGAGAAGGAAAAACTTAAACTCTCTCTCTTTAGAGGCAAATTCAATGATTAATCTTCTTTGTTACTCAAATGTGCATCAACTTGTAACATAAAAATGCCATATAAAGTTAAATTCTCCTTCCACTTACCATTTCCCTTTTGCTATAGCTTCTTCCCTTGGAAACTTGTAACCTAGCATGGTTAGTCATTAGAAGGGTGAGACTAAAAGAATCTCAGTAGCAAACAATTACCATTCAAGCACTCAAGTTATGCTTTACCATTGAACTTATCAACAAATGGCATTGCCAAAACTTTCATATAATCAAGAACATGCACATAAAAAATAGAATTGTCAATCATAACCATGACACAATTCAAGAAAAACATTCAACATGTTCAAGATAAAATATTTATTCAACCATGGCAAGCTAAGAAGTATAACAAAACATAAAGACAACTTAAATACAAGAAGGTAATGTTGATACCTTTAAGTTTTAACTTGTCTTACTTTCTTTGTTTACCTTTCTTTCCATACTAGGGGTATCATTATTCAAGCCTCCAATTTCACTTCCATAACTTCCAATATCCCTAAGTAAACATTACTTATCAATTACTAAACTTATTATGACCATTGTAATCATTAACATCTCAAAACTACTTTTACTTGTCACTTAAATATCAACTTTACACTTTTAATTTCACAGGCTTATACATTAATGTAACATACTTCTCCCCCATAATTTATCATGTAGATCCCACTTTTAAGCTCAAATTGAGCAAAATAAACCTCCTTCCCCTTCAACTGATCAAAACAGAAATATAAGAGCCTTTTTACAAAAACAAATTCCAATTTGATCTCTAATACTTCCAAACTTGTGTTTATACTTAGCTTGTACCCAACTCAAATATTCATTTTAAAGAAATTGAAAGCATTAAAATTATCAAACTCTAGTTCCTTCATACTTCTCTATTCATCCAAGACATTCAAGGGAATAAAATACTTGTGGGTTTTGTTTCTCCTCCGACACCCACTTGTTTTGAACTCTTTAACAACTTTTAAACATTATACAAATATTGAATCATCCTTCTAACAATATTTAGAAATCAGACAACATTTCCCTTTACATTTCATGCTTCCAAAAATACCACCAACAATATATTTTAACTTTCCAATTTTCACAGTTTGATAAACTCTTACTCAATCATACATAAACCTCTTATGGCATTATTTCCATGGTTTCAACATCATCAAAATCCCAAGATTTCATCTTTACAAAATCAGGCCAGCAAGTAATCACCATGCAAACTTAATTAAATCCCAAGATACTCAAAGCAATGCTTATGCTTGCCTGTTTCCGTTACTGTGAATTTTTCTTGAATTTGTCAACTTCTACATTTCTTGGGCTGCACCCAACTCCCCTCAAGAAATTAAAACCATAGGAATGTTGCTCTTGATGAGAGTAACAACTTTTATGAAGGAAGTGTGGAAAAAGAAGTGATTTGAGTGGAGTTTTTACTTGATTTTCTTTTTCTCTCAAAACACTCTTCTCTTCTCCATGAAAGCTTGAAGCTCTCTCTCACTTCCCTCTCTTTGGTTTGCACGAAATGAAGGAGAATGGTGGAAGGGAATTGTGTTTAAAGTGTGACATTAAACTGGATTTTATAAAATTTGACTGCCAAAATTATCTACTTATCAACCTTAATAATAACCACAACTTTACCTTAATTTTGGGCTAAGTATAATTTAACATTATTTTCTCTCATTTTCTGACCAGAACGCTTGGCCCTTTATCCATCCAAATGGGCGCAAGTATCCTCTTAACAATGTCTAAGCATTAGGGAGAAATTTTAAGCATTTGCTTGTTATAATTGGAAACAAATCCCATAATGATTTTTTATTTAGACAAAATTCTAATAATTCTTTAAAATTCCTTGTTGCGGTAATTTCCATTGTTATACCTCAATTAAGCATCAAATATAGTTTGATGAATTATTTTCTACCTTCTTGTGTCTCTGGGAGTTTTCTTGAAATTTTGGGTGTAATTTCTAAAATTACTATTACGTACCTATAATTTTCAAAAATTATGCAATTAAACCTAAATTTGGGATGATATGCTTACAATTTTACCTTGGCAAGTGTACTATTTTATTTGTCCTTTGGCTAACTTTTAATTACACATTTTTCCTCTATTTGGAGAGGCTAAGTTATATAGTCCTTGTGAAAATTATTTTATTTTTTAGACATTTTCGGGACTCTTGCTAAATTATGCTTAATAACCTACTTATTTCAATCTTATTCTTGAACTTCTAGGCCCACAATTTAGCATATTACAACCTGCATCTTCTCATACATCTAAATTTGATATAACATTACTCACTTCAATTAGCGTTGGGCTACATAGAACTGCACCACCACCCCATGGTCCGTAGTCTTTGAGGTTGGGATCTGGCTAAGGAAGTCCATAAGAACATATATGATTTTACAAGGTGATAGGAATCAAAGAGGTGATGGTTTGACTTTGACCATGAAAGCCACCATTGATAGTGATTCGTAATGAAAGCTACTCCTTGTTGGTGGTAACAATGACTTAATCTCTCTATTGCCATATTTGATCTCCCTTATACTCTCACAATATCAAATGTTTCTTAGATTTTGTTGAATAAATACACTTTTTAATTTAGGTATTTGTCCTTTTAAATAAATACACTTTTTAAGATCCTTTCTACTAAATATTTTTTTTCTATTGATCTTTATTCTAATTCTCCCTTGAATAGGCTTAAATTTTAGGCTTACAGATATATTTAATTTAGTCTTAAATTTCTCTTTATTGGCAAAGGACCTTGGATACAAGGCAAGAAACAAAAATATTCTAGCCTAAGGATATAACTAGGCAAGTATAAGAAATAAGATTTGATTAGGTCCTTGTCGCCTTAGTTATACTCTTCATATCTTTTTCCAATTTTCACTAAGTGAAAATTCAGTAGTAGAAGTTAAATATCTATCAAGTGAAAGAATTAGAAACATCTAGAATCTGTATATTGTTTTATAAACAATATGATGTGTGGATGTTCATAACTCCATACATAGGATTCCGTCTCATGGTAATTGACATCAAACCCTATAACTCCCAAATTGAAGGATCTTTAGTGCACATTCTCTATAACCTCCAATTACATTATTATGTTGTTTAATTCTCTTATTTATGTTAGTGCAAGCATTTCACCCAAGAGGGGCGGTGAATTGGGTGATTCTAAAAATTTCGTTGCGTATAAGGAAATTTACGGAATATTAAAAATAGTTAAGAGCAAGGAGAAATATCATCGTAGTGTACATCGGGAGTTATACTGGTTTGGCCACAACCACTTTGACCTACGTCCAGTCCTCAAAGCGTCTCTTAGAGTTTCACTATATTCTCCAAGATTTAGTGGGCTCTTGGCATCTCAATACATAGCAAGTTCCTACACCTGGACACTCGCTCCCACTTACACATTGCAATCAAATCCCCAACTCAAGGTTCCACTACCTTAAGTTGTCTCAATAACAAATATTGAGTTTGTAATGAAAAACTCTCTCACCGAGCAAATATATAATTTCTGAAGTACAAATGAATGAGTATATGAAAATAAAGCACTAAGTGTATTGATCGATATGTGATCTCAGTTAGTGTCTCCTTGTTTTCTTTTCTTTGAATGCTCTATATATATATGATTTGTAGTGTCCGTTAGAAGCAATTTCAAACTTGTCTATTAGAGTCGCGCGCAATGGTTGACTATTCTTCGTATTTGAAAACTATTCATTGGCGGTAGGTAGCGTTAGGTGAACGTTCGGACTTTTATTTGACTTCTCAAATTTGTCATACTCTTTCATTGTTTCTCTGCAAATGTAGTTAGAATACTAATACAATAAAGAGTTAATCATATAGATAACAAATCAAGAGATATTCGATGAAAATATAATTTCTGAACTGCCTTACTCAAGTGGCTACTCGAGTGATCAAGTTTATTACTTGAGTGGTCCCTCAAGTAAATCTGTCAAAAATATGGCAGTGAGTAAATCAACATTTTGTATCAGATATCACTCGGGTAAGACATGGAGTGATATATTACAAACCTTGAAAATACCTGATTACTCGAGTGGCTACTCAAGTGGCCATGTCTTTACCTTCACAAATTACTCGGGTGATCATTGTGGTAAACTGCTTACTCGAGTGGCTACTCGAGTAGGCTTCATTTTTCTTCATACCTTACTCGAGTGGTCCCTCGAGTGGCTTTCAAATAACTTGGCAGATTACTCTATTACTCCCTAGAGTAATGGCATCAAATTCTTGGCCGATAGTTTACTATCTGGTTACTCGAGTGGCTACTCCAGTGGCACTTCAAATAACTTTGTAGATTACTTGGGTGGTCCCTCAAGTAATGCTATTTTCTCACTAGTTACTCGAGTGGCTACTCGAGTGATGTGCTGCATTTCTTGGCCAAGAGTCACTGGAAGATTTTGTACCTAGTTACTTGAGTGGCTACTCGAGTGATGCCTGTGAAAATCTTGTTACTCGAGTGGCTACTCGAGTAATGGTCTATATAACTTTACAGATTACCTGAGTGGTCCCTCGAGTAACTTCGTTCAAAATTTTGCAGTGCTTCACTGGATGAAATTCTATTTGCTTACTCGAGTGGCTACTCGAGTAATGGCTTCTGTTACTCGAGTAAGCCTTCTTAAAAATTGTTGATTACTTCCAGTGCTGACTCCAAGTGATGCTATGCTACTTTGTTCAAATCCATTTGTTTGTTATCAAATCCTTTTATATCATTGATCCAATATTTGTTATCATCAAAACATATGAGATCTAACATTCTCCCCCTTTTTGATGATGACAAAACTTGGTGATTTTGAACAAAGTTTTTGAAATTGAGTTTTCAACCTTATGCTTCTTAAACACTTTTCATATGAAATCTTTCATCAATTTAAACTTGAAAACTCTTTTGAAATAACTTAATAAAGATCTTTTCAAATTTTTTGTTCTTATATTTACTTGTTCACCTTGCAACACAATAAAAAACTCATTAGTTACTCAATGCAATATAATTTCAATGAAATGTTAACATAAATGGCATAAGAAATAACTTGCATAATGATAAGTTCATTGCATAATCAAAAGTTATAATTCAAAGATAAAAACGCCCTAAAGCCTCATACACCCAAATCCTAATCTATAGACTCAGCCATTCTTCACAAAATCACTCAAGTTCTTCTCCCCCGTTTTATCTTCATCATAAAGGTGGAATCAATCATGAGGAGGAGTAGGTGGCTTGGCGGCTAAAATGGGAGTGACAGGAAAAGCCAATGACTCATAGGAACCATCAGAACTAGAAGAATCTGAAGATGATGATTCAGGTTTAGGAAGGTTCACTGGCAGTGTCTGAAGATCATCTGGAGGATTCACCGGAGGAGATGAAGGGTAAGGAACCAGAGAGGTAATCTCTACTTCCTCTGTAGCAACTGGTGAGGACACAAGTACCTCCTTAGTGCGTGCAGGAGATGCAATGGGAGTAGGTGTGGGCTCAGGCTGAATAGGTTGAGGTGGTTCATCAGAGGTGATGTGAATGGGCTCAGATGTTTCAGGATCTGGCATAGAGAATAAGATATTACTGGGTCCACTCTCAGATGGTCTATGCTCTGTAGGGATAGAGGGTCCAGGCTCAGAGGTAGGTATGGGCTCAGGAATATCAGAAAGACTAGGAATTGAAGATCCAGATGCCATAGCATCAAATCTAGCCAAAATGGATCTCAGAAGCTCACCCTGGGCACGTTGTTCAGCAAGCAACTCTTCGTGCCTCTTGTCCATTATCTCCACGGGTTGTCCCATTTTATCATTCATGTGGGTAATCAACTCTGTATTGGTATTTACAATATCAATATGGAAACTCATCAAAATATTCTCCATGAATGTTTGCATTGTGGCACCAAAGAAGGATGGAGGAGATGTGTTGGCAGAAGCAGAAGACTGTGTGTCATCCATACGACTTGTTGCTGTCTTAGTCTTCTTCTTTTTCTTTGGGCTTGCTTCAAGAGGTGTCTTCAGAGGAATCTCAATATTCAATTTTCCAATTTGATTCCTTCCCACTGGTGCTAACCTCTCTACTGGCTCCATTCTCTCTAAATACCAGATCTTGTTCTTCTTGAGAAATAGGGAAATTAATTAAGGATAAGGCATTGGAGTAGTTGGTTTTCCCTTATATATATACCTCTTGATCTCACTGAAGATATACTCTCCTAAACCTTTTTCTTCTTTAAGGATCACTGAGGCGAATTTCCTGAAGTCTCTTTCAATGAAGTGAGTGAAGTTGTTGGATTTGTTCACCATAGCTCTAGAGTAGATACACCATAGGACTCTATGGAAATCACTCATATCACTCGGATTGAAGTTGAGAGGTCCTACAACCTCACCAAGTCTAAGAATAGAAAAAATTTGGTTTGGAGAAAGTTTAGGGTAATCATCATCAGGAGGATTTTCTATTCCTAACCAGTTATTGATTCGGAATGGTGAGATAAGAATTCTTTGACCTCTAACCTCGGAAGTCATTTCTTCTTCTACTGACTTCCTAACAAGATCATTAATTGGTTCGAGGTTATAATAGAAGTGTCTCACAATTTTGGTGCAAAAAGGTAGTTTGACAGACAACCAAGGCATATAGGAATCGAGGTAGGGACTGAGATCAAATTTTAATACCTCTTGAAGCACCTTGTAGTCAATATAGTGCATTTTGCACACATTCCTTCTTGCAAAATGACTTAGGTACTTCTGTGATTCCTCGAGCTTTTTCACATTAATTCGCTTTGGAGGAAATGTGATTTCATCATCCTTCTCCTCAACTTGCTTTGAGGTTTGCCCTTTTTTTGCATCTCTAAACTCGAAAGCTTGCTCAAGCATGTCTACCATAACTTTGGTAATCTTCTTACTGACTTTAGGCTTGTTCAGTGGCTTGGGAGTAAAGGTAGGTGTGTCTGAAGAATCAGCGGAGGGAGGAGATGGCTCTTTTGTTGTTTTGCCTCTTCCTAGAGGTGAACTCTTCTTGGATTGAGCTCTTGTGGTAATGGGCTCCTTGATCACAACCCATTTACCTTAGGTTTGGTTTGCGGTTTGGCTTTGGGAGACATTTTCCTCTTCTTGGTAGGAGGAGAGGAAAGTGAATCAGAGGGTTGATAAGGCTCCGAAGACTCAGAAGGAGTACTAAGGTTAGGAGATTTTGTCCTTACCATTGTGATTTTAGAAAATGAGAAGTTTTAGGAAAAACAGGGGTAACTGTCCAAGTCTCGGGCAGGGATTCAGAGATGTTTAAGAGGTTTTTGAGGCTATGAATCATTGGGTTTTGACGGAAATTTGAAGAGAAAGATTCCTTGAAAATTTTTGGTGAGAGCACAGTAGAATTACTAGAGGAGATTTTGTGAGAAATGACCGAGTTTTGAGTAGAAATAACCTAGAACCCGACATCACTCGAGGGCTTATTCAAGTGATCATCATTATCACTCGGGTAGCTACTCGAGTGATCATATGAAAAATTTTAAAATACAGTAATTTTGAGCGCATACCTGGCATGAATAATATTGTAATTATAAATGTATGTTCCCTTGATCATTGGATGACTCTTTAGAATATATTTGTACTAAAAATCAGATGATTTAAAATTTCCACCCAGGTTCACTCGAGGCCTTACTCGAGTAACATTGAACATCACTCGAGGCCTCCCTCGGGTAAGCTGTCTCTTTACCTTCTGACTGTTTATTTTCAACCGTTGCTCCATTTTATTTGAAATTAATGCTTCACTGGCACATTTTCAAGTTCATTACTCGAGTGGCTACTTGAGTAATACACCCATTACTTTAAGTTGTCACTCCAGTGATACATCTATTACTTGAAGTTGTCACTCTAGTGATGCTCACACTTGAAGTTGACACTCTAGTAATGTCCTCTATTAACCTCTGTTATTCATACCCCAAAACAGAATATTATGATCCTGCAAAAACAAATTGCTAGAAACTCCGATGCTTAAGTTAGTAATATCAAAACATCAATAAATAATATCATATAACATTTTGTAAACACTAGATAACTTATAACTCATTGGGATTTACCACTCCCAATTCTCTTCCAATATAGAAAAATTGATCTTTTGCAAGAGGTTCTGTAAAGATATCAGCTAGTTGAAGATGAGTTGAAATGAATATGACTTTGATATCTTTCTTTTGGACATGATCTCTGATGAAGTGATGTCTAACATCAATATGTTTGGTTATGGAATGTTGAACAGGATTCTTTGCTAAAATTATCATGCTAGTGTTGTCACAGTATATTGGTGTTTCTTTCAAATAAATACCAAGATCTTGGAGTTGTTGCTTTAGCCAAAGTACTTGTGCACAACAACTTGATACTGCAACATACTCATCTTCTGTTGACGAAAGAGACACTATAGTTTGTTTCTTGATAAACCAAGATACAAGTGAGCCTCCAAGAAATTGGCCTTGTCCACTTGTGCTCTTTCTGTCCGTCTTGTATCCTCCATGATCAGAGTCTGAGTATGCAGCTAGATATTCACTTCTTCCTTTAGGATACCATAGACCTAATTCTTATGTGTCAGCAAGATATCGAAAGATATGTTTGACGGTTTCAGCATGTGACTCTTTTAGTGCTGATTGATATCTTACACACATACCTATACTGAATTGAATGTTAGGTCTGCTTGCAGTGAGATAGAGTAATGATCCAATCATTCCTCTATATTTTGTGATATTGTAATCTTTTCCCTTGACATCTGCATCAAGCAATGTGGTTGAGCTCATGGGTGTGTCCGTTCCATTTGCTTCATCCAATCCATACTTCTTCAATAGCTCTTTCAAATATTTTGTTTGAGATATGAAGATTCCATTCTTTCTTTGTTTGATTTGCAAACCGAGAAAGAAATTTAATTCTCCCATCATTGACGTCTCAAACTCCCCCTGCATTATCTCAGAAAATTCTTTGCACATAGTTTCGTTAGTAGCACCGAAAACTATATCATCAGCATATATGTGCACAATTAATATATCAACACGTTTTTGTTTTGTAAAAAGTGTTGTATCAAATTTTCCTCGTACAAAACCTTGATCAATAAGAAATTTACTGAGCCTTTCGTACCGTGCTCTAGGAGCTTTTTTTAAACCATATAAAGCCTTTTTAAGTTTAAAAACATGATCAGGTTGGGTTACATCCTCAAAACCTAGAGGTTGCTCTACATATACTTCTTCCATAATGTAGCCATTTAGAAATGCACTCTTTACATCCATTTGATAGAGTTTGAATCCTTTGATGCATACAAAGGCTAAGAGTACACGTATAGCTTCCAATCTAGCCACTGGAGCATACGTTTCATCATAATCAATTCCTTCTTCCTGATTATAGCCTTTGGCCACCAATCTTGCCTTGTTTCTGACAATAATTGCAGATTCATCAAGTTTGTTCTTGAATACCCATTTAGTGCCAATGATCGGAAGATCCTTATGTCGAGGTACCAAATTCCAAACTTGATTTCTTTCAAATTGATTTAGTTCTTCTTGCATTGCTATAACCCAATCATTGTCTGATAGGGCTTTGTCAATGTTAGAAGGTTCAATCTCAGAAATGAATACAGAAAAACTTACTTCATTGAGAATTCTATTTCTAGTTTTGACTCCTTCATTCACATCTCCTATGACTTGATATAAGGGATGACTCCTATTGTATTTCCAAGCTTTAGGTTGACCTAGTGACCGTTCTTCTTCCTTGGTTTGATCAACTTCTGGAATAAGAGATTTAGAATTAGATTGACCATTTTCTTGATTTAAAACAACTTCCTGCTCATCATCAATGGTTTTGTCAGACGATTCAAATTCATCAAATACAATGTGAATTGATTCTTCAACAACACATGTTCATTTATTGAAAATTCTATATGCTTTACTTCGGTTAGAATATCCTAGGAAAATTCCTTCATCTGTTCTTGAATCAAATTTTCTTAAGTTATCTTTATCATTATTATGAATGAAACACTTACAACCGAAGATGCTTAAATGAGCAAGATTCGGCTTCCTTCCTTTGTATAGCTCGTATTGTGTCTTTCCAAGTTTTGTTATAATGTAGGCTCTATTTGAAACATAGCACGCTATGCTCATTGCATCGGCCCAGAAAACTTGAGACACGTTCTTTTCATTTAGCATTGCTCTAGCCATTTCAGTGAGCACTCTATTCTTTCGTTCCACGACTCCATTTTGTTGTGGTGTCCTTAGAGCAGAGAAATTGTGATCAATGCCATTAGTATTACAATATTCTTTAAAGGCTTGATTCTCAAATTCTCCACCGTGATCTGTCCTGATACCTGCAATGGACATACCTTTCTCATTTTGCACTTTCTTGGCAAAAACAATGAATTCTGCAAAGGTTACATCCTTTGATGACAGAAAAATAGTCTATCAAAATCTAGAGAAATCATCAACAATGACCAATGAATATAAGTTGCCACCAAGGCTTTTAACTCTTACTGGACCAACTAAATCCATATGTATCAGTTGAAGTGGTCGATTTGTTGTAATCTCATTTTTTGATTTGAAAGATGATTTAGTTTGTTTACCCTTTTGACATGCGTCACAAATCAAATCATTTTTAAAACTTACTTTAGGTAAACCAATAACTAAATCCTTTTTGAGTAGTTTTCCTAGTTGGTGCATGTTGACATAAGCTAGTTTCTTATGCCATAACCAACTTTCATCGGCATTGCTCAGAAAACAATTTTCAGAATCATTTCTATTTATATCAATTATATAGCAATTACCTTCCCTTTTTGCTCTGAGCTTTGCCTTGATATTTTTCTTATCAAGTTGTAAGTCTTTCTTGTTGACAATTAGACATTCTTCTGAATCAAATATTATCCAGTTGTCTTTATCTGCACTTTGACTTACGCTCAGCAAATTATGACACAAGCCTTCAATGTAATATACATCTTTGACTTGTATTCCTTTGTAATTTTTTATTTCCCCAATTCCTGCTATCCTTCCGGATTGATTTCCTCCAAATTTCACCTTTCCACTTTCCTTAGGTTGCAATGTGGTAAAACTTTCAAAATCTCCGGTCATATGTCTAGAGCATCCACTGTTTATGTACCACTTGTTGTTTTTGGATGCTTTGAGACATATATGCAATTAAATACGATTAAGTCTTAGGTACCCACTTCTTTCTGGGTCCTTTTAGGTTAGTACAATAAATTTTTGAAATATATGAACCTTTAGGTACCCATTTGCAGGTTCCTATTGTTCCTTTCTTCTTATGATACATGATGAAGTATAATGGCCTTTCCTATTACAATAATTACAATGAGCAAAAGGATTTGATGTATGCACAGAATGCTGAAAATAATTCAAGTCTGATTTATCTCCTGCTTTCTTTCTTCCTTTCCTTATGTCTGATTTTGGATCATATCTAATTCCAGATTGATCATTTACAAATCGTTGAGCTTTTAATATCACATTTAGCATTTCTCTTCCTTTAGTGAATTTTTCAAGAGATTTAGTAAGATCAGTGTTTTTCTTTTTCAAAGAAGTGCAATTTTCACAATCCTTTTCAAAATTCTCTTTAAGCTCTACTTCAAGAACTTTGTTTTTCTTTTTGAAAACAACTAGTTCTTTAACTACTTTGACGAATTCAGAATGTAAAGCGTTATATTCAAAAAGTAATTCATCATGGGTAGGATCAGAATCAGTTACCTCTTCTTCTATTTTCTCTTGAGAAACTAGACAGATTTGGCTACTTCCTCTTCATCGCTTTCTTTGTCAGAAGAACTATCTCCCCATATGGCATATACAAAAGCTTTCTTCTTGTTATAGAATTTTCCTTTTCTCTTTTCTTTATTCTTCTGAATCAGCTCTTGACATTCTGATTTGAAATGTCCTGGCTTTCCACATTCATAGCAGATGATGTGTTCTTTATTGCTTGTTCCTCCTTTCTGAAAGTTTTTGAATCCTTGGCCTTTCTTGTAGAACTTTCTGAATCGTTTCATGATTAAGCCCATTTCATCATCATCAAGCTCTTCATCTTCATCTTGTTCTTCTTCTTTAGCTTTCAGTGCTAGACCTCTTTTCTTCTTGTTACCAATATCATCTAGTTCTCGTTTGAATTTTAATTTGCTTTCATATTCAGAAAGACTTCCAAATAAAGAAGCAACTGATCATATTGATTCACCTTTTGCTTCCTTAATTGTAGTGACCTTTGCCTCCCAGTCTTTAGAAAAAATATTTAAAATCTTTCGTACTTGGGTATGTTGATCATAAACTTTTCCAAGTGCTGCAAGTTGATTAACAAGGTGAGTATATCTAAGTTCAAATTCAGCTATGGACTCACCTGACTTCATTCGAAGTAAAACAAACTCAGTAACCAGAGTATTGATCCGGTCTTCTTTTATTCTAGAAGTTCCTTCATGAGCTATTTCCAAATCTTCCCACATTTCTTTAGCTGTTGGGAGTGTGCAGATTTTGAAGTACTCATTTTGACTCAAGGCACTTTGAATCATTAGAATTGCTTTACTGTTAAGTATGATGAGTTTCTTGTCATTCTCATCATATGCTGTTGGCGTCTTGGGAACTCTTTGTGAATCTACAATCTTTTCAGGTTTATAGTTTCCACTCTCAAACACATCCCATACCCCATATTCAGTAGCTATTATGAAGACTCTAAACTTTACTTTCCAAAATGAGAAGTGTTCGCCATTGAAACCTGGAGGTCTTGTGATAGAAGCTTCATCTGGAAGAATGCCTTCACCCATACTTGCCATTGGATCCTTCTTAGGCTGTTAAACCTTAACAAGAAGACCTACGCTCTGATACCAAATGTTAGTGCAAGTGTTTGACCTAAGAGGGGGTGAATTGGGTGATTCTAAAAATTTTGTTGCGTATAAGGAAATTTACGGAATATTAAAAACAGTTAAGAGCAAGGAGAAATATCACCATAGTGTACACCGGGAGTTATACTGGTTCGGCCATAACCACTTTGACCTACGTCCAGTCCTCAGAACATCTCTGAGAGTTTTACTATATTCTCTAAGATTCAGTAGGTTCTTAGCACCTCAGTACACAGCAAGTTCCTACACCTGGACACTCGCTCCCCCTTACACGTTGCAATCAAATCCCCAACTCAAGGTTCCACTACCTTAAGTTGTCTTAATAACAAATATTGAGTTTGTAATGAAAAACTCTCTCACAGAGCAAATATATAATTTCTGAAGTATAAATGAATGAGTATATGAAAACAAAGCACTAAGTGTATTGATCAATGTGTGATCTTAGTTCGTGTCTCCTTGTTTTCTTCTCTTTGAATGCTCCATATATATAGATGATTTCTAGTGTTTGTTGGAAGCAATTTCAAACTTGTTCTTTAAAGTTGCGCAGCAATGGTTGACTATTCTTCGAATTTAAAAACTATCTGTTGGAGGTAGGTAGCGTTAGGTGAACGTTTGAACTTTTATTTGACTTCTCAAATCTGTCATACTCTTTCATTGTTTCTCTGCAAATGTACTTAGAATACTAATACAATAAAGAGTTAATTATATAGATAACAAATCAAGAGATATTCGATGAAAATATAATTTCTGGACTGCCTTACTCTATGGCTACTTGAGTGATCAAGTTTGTTACTCTAGTGGTCCCTCGAGTAAACTTGTCAAAAATATGGCAGTGAGCAAATCAACATTTTGCATCAGATATCACTCGGGTAATACATGGAGTGATATATTATAAACCTTGAAAATACCTTATTACTCGAGTGGCTACTCGAGTGGCCATGTCTTTACCTTCACAAATTACTCGAGTGATCACTGTGGTAAACTGCTTACTCGAGTGGCTACTCGAGTAGACTTCATTTTTCTTCCAACCTTACTCGAGTAGTCCCTCGAGTGGCTTTCAAATAACCCGGCAAATTACTCGATTACTCCATCGAGTAATGGCATCAAATTCTTGGCCAAGAGTTTACTATCTGGTTACTCGAGTGGCACTTCAAATAACTCTGCAGATTACTCAGGTGGTCCCTCGAGTAATGCTATTTTCTTACTAGTTACTCGAGTGGCTACTCGAGTGATATGCTGCATTTCTTGGTCGAGAGTCACTGGAAGATTTTGGACCTGGTTACTCGAGTGGCTACTCGAGTGATGCCTGTGAAAATCTTGTTACTCGAGTGGCTACTCGAGTAATGGTCTATATAACTTTACAGATTACCCGAGTGGTCCCTCGAGTAACTTCGTTCAAAATTTGGCAGTGCTTCACTGGATGAATTTTATTTGCTTACTCGAGTGGCTACTCGAGTAATGGCTTTTGTTACCCGAGTGGCTACTCGAGTAATAGCTTCTGTTACCTGAGTGGCTACTCGAGTAAACTTTCTTAAAAATTGTTGATTATTTCCAGTGCTGACTCCAAGTGATGCTATGCTACTTTGTTCAAATCCATTTGTTTGTTATCAAATCCTTTTATCTCATTGATCCAATCTTTGTTATCATCAAAACATATGAGATCTAACAATTTATGTGCTTGTAACTCTTTAGGCTAGTTTGCAATGTTTGGAGGCAAATAAATAAAGGCCATGCATAAGGCATTTACACACCAATAAAACACAAGTGAATGAGAGATACTCCCTTTCTTCCTCTCACAATTCACTACTATAAAAAATTCCATTTATGACGGTTATTATCTGCCATATATAACGGTTCATAACTGTTATATTTGTGGGTGCTGTGTATGCCTTGAGCAAATAAATTATGGTTTTCTAACCATTATTTATTTTGGACCTATTGTAACGATTATAATATAACACTCATTATGTATTGAGGCTTAGTGAGGCCATGATATGTACATTGCCATGATAATAATTAACGGGCACATGTAAACAACAGTCATAATATATGGTAATGCTTGCATAATACATAACAATTCCTTTTTAACAACATATGTATAAATTAATGCTAATAGAGTTATTTAAACAATCGTTATATATATTTGACATAAATAACAATTGTTAGGTAACAACTGTGATATATCAAAGCTAATTTCTTTTTTTTTAAAAAAATGTTGAAGAGGTGTTTTACTTTCAATATCCTCTTACATAAAAATTTGTACAAAACAAATCAGAATATATATTTACAATCATTTATATACAAAGCAATACAACGAATCAAAATATATTTGCAATAATTCATGTACGTGTATACACAATTAAAACCAAAAATTTAAAACAAACAAATCAGTATCTATAAATTTACAGTCATTCGAAGGTTTCCTTCTCCCACTGATATTGCAGATATGTCACCAATTCTTTAGCCGCTTCTTCTATTTGTGAGTGGCTAAACCCTATACACAAGGCATTAAAATACTATACATAAAAGGAAACAATAGATGGAAGTGAAATATTGTAATATACAGCTGACCAAATGTATATATGAACAAATTAAGCATATAATATACCTTATTTGGATCAATATTTTTAAGACCATGCATGATTATGTCCTTGATGAACTGTATCATACAGTACCCATAATCATTGCTGTTCTCTAGTTGCCATTGGCACTATAAAGAAATTAGAAGAAAACTTTGTTAGTCAACCATACAAAAACTATATGTGTGCTTCAATTTAATATTATAGTCATTGGTGAATAATATATATACCTTTGAACTTACCCATTGGAATATGCATTTGTAATGGCAATCAATGAGGTTGTATCTGGTGTAGTTGAGACTATATTACATATGATAATTGTACACTGATATAAAAAGATACAATAATATATATATATATATAAACATGCAAGCTGAACTGAATTATAAGAGTTGATGAACAAATAACTTATGGGTTGAATGTCTCCTATATGTATGGTCTGGTGTATGGAACCCAGCCCATAAAGTCATAGTACTAAATATTTTAGCGCAATAGGTTTACCACTATTAGCATCCAGTGTCTCCTAAGTACAATAATAGATCACACCATCAGGACAATTACAAAATAAATAAAAACTAACTTAAGAAGAGTTAATAATATATCACCCTTGAATATAAGGCACCAAGAAGTAAGTGACCCTTCTGTCTAATGCCCCCTAATGAATTCATCTCCTAGAAATCTTGCTTAAGTATATTCACATCTTCTTTTACGCCTTCACCTTGGTTATTGAGATTGTCTGGGCAGATGAACCTGATCTTATCCTGGAGGTACTGGGAGAGGATGTAAGTATGATACGTGTGCCAAAAATGGTAAAACCAACATATCAAAATGTAATCAAAGTTCTAAGTAGCCAACTATTTAATCATAGTTGAAGAAATACCTCATAAAGAAGTTGACAGAGCTTGTACTTGTTATCTCCTTGTTTATAACCTTAAAAACAAGCTCTAACTTGTCAGTGAACTCTTAGAGGAACTTCTGAGCAGATTGACTAACGGGCTTATTTTGTGAGAATGACTTCTTAGACTGGTTGGGGGTTATGGACTGAGTGGGGGGCTTGGACTGATTAAAGGGCTTAAACGGATTGGTGATCTTGGACCTGGTGGGAAGTTTCTTTTGAGTGGTAGACTTCTTTCTTAGCTTGCATACTCTAAGTAGATGCTGAGGCCGTACAATGTAGTTGCCCATAGCACCTCCTATTGTATCTATGTCTTTGGTGGCCATAGGGAGAGGAGAGTTAGGGTTAATGTTGGTATTGATTTGTACCTTCACATGCTCAAAAGGGATAAGCTCATTATGAATCATACTATTCTCTGAGCGGTTGAATATGTGGTCCATTGCAACTGTATGGTGTCTAGGGCTATCAACAAAACATTCAACTTCTGCCAATCCCTTAGGAAGATCATGGCTTGAAAATTTACAGCTACCTCTAGTACTTAGGAAGCTATTTCCCCCTTGCTGATCCGTACAACACACCTTCATAAGATCTTATATAAGAAACAATATTTGTTTCTCATTTGATCACATTTTTTTGAAGTTTTTCATAATTTTCATCCTTCTTATTTCTTTAAATTTTGGTGACCATAATATTTTGTCTTGGTCATTCCAAAGCTAGTACCCTTAAGAAGGGACCTAGCTTCTCTCCTTTTTTTTACCGTTTGTTCCCATCCTTACCTCCTTTATGACCATTAGATAGTCCACATTTAATATTTCCTTCTCATCCTTCTCTTTAATTCCTTCCTATCCTTCTCTCCATTGTAATAATTATTTTATAAAATATTAAATGTGCACTATTAGATCTTGATCCAATGGTCATGAAGGAGGTATAGGATGGAAGCGGATAGGAAAAGAAAAGGAGCGAAGCCAAGTCCCCTAAAAAGACCATGTTGGTCAGACCCCAAGTTCTTGACCAATACTCCTCATCCGTAGAATGTCAACCTTATATAGTAACTTCCTAGGTCAAGGCTTGTTGTGCATTTAACAATAATGTTAATATTGATAGTTAATTGAAGATATTACTTCCATAAATTGGGCTAATATTAATGCTTAACATTTTATCGACAACCTTCTTGGTTTAAGGATTGTCATAAGACCCATCTTTATTTTACCTTACCACCGACTAAAGTTCATAATAGTGAGATCTACTACTGTTCCCACTCTTAGCGGACAACTTTTGAGTAATGTAAGCATATCCTATTTGCCATGCCTTGTATGGATACTTATTGTTAGGCCCCTAAGAAGACCATGTTGGTTAGGCCCCAAGTTCTTGACCAATACATCCTCATCCACAGAATGTCAGCCTTACGTAGTAACTTCCTAGGACATGGCCTGTTGTACATTTAACAATAATGTTAATATTGATAGTTAATTGAAGATATTAGTTCCATAGGTTGGGCTAATATTAATGCTTAACATTTTATCGACAACCTTCTTCATTTGAGGATTGTCATAAGAGCCATCTTTATTTTGCCTCACCACTGACCAAAGTTCATGACGGTGAAGTCTACTACTATTCCCACTCTTAGCAGACAACTTTTGAGCAATGTGAGCACACCCCATTTACCTTGCCTTGTATGGATACTTATTGTTCTTCACTCTCTCCTTATTTTCCCAGCTTATTTTCTATAAAATCACACAACACTCTAGTTAATATTAAACATATATATGCAAGTCTTATGATTGTGAATAACTATTACCTAGAATGATAGTTGGCAATTTGAGATGACAAATTCTCTCCACTCATCCATTTTGCTCAAGGACCAAAAATCCTATGGAACTTCTATCTTATTGGCCTCTTCAGGATTCAGTAAATAGGCCATTGTCACTACATGACAAAATGTGCTTAATGCTTGCCCAGCCTTTTTGAGGAAAAACTTTCTTTAAATTCTGTCTATATCATATGCAGACTACAAAGCACACAATTCAAGTTAATAATTTTTACAAGTATGTAGCAAGTAATTAGCAGGCATATATAACTTATGTTTATTCAAGCCTTCCACCTAAGTGGGGGTGAATTGGGTGATTTAAAAAATTTAAACTTAAATACAAACTTAATTAAGAGAGGAGAGTTAGAGAGATATCACCAAAGGTGGACATAAGAGATTTATACTAGTTTAGTACAATCTACTTGACCTACATCCAATCCTCAGAAAAGCCTTTTTGAGAGCTCCACTATCTTCCTAAGATTCACAGGGCTCTTGGTGCCTCAGTATAATCAAATTTCTTCTTAAGGAATACTCGCTCCCTCTTACATTTTGTAATTAAAACCCCTCTCAAGGTCCTATTACCTTGAGTAACTTAACCATAATAAATGCTTAAGTATAGTCTCTCTCAAGAGTAAATAGATTATCACTGAAGTACAAAATCATACAGAGATTGAGATTTAAGACTTAGCAATGAATGTAACAGTAATTGTGTATAGCGTTGGTTGTTTCTTCATCTTTAATGCTATGCTATTTATAGTGTGAGAATGTTTAATGACTGTTACTCTTGAATGTTGCCATTAGAGTGTTATGTCATTGCTTTTATCCATTAAGAATGTCATATTTTTCCTTTTGTCCTTTGAATTAGCCATTAGAGAAAAGGAATTTGAAGTCTTTGAGACTCTGTGCATTTAATGCTTCTGACACATAAAGTGCTTTTTAGTAATCTTGTATTAATCCTTGATTAAGCACCTATAATATGATCAAACATTGGTATAACATGATAACATTTAGAAGCAAAAAGAACAAGTTTAGAAAATATTGGAATAAGTATCAAGATTTTTGAGGTACTGCTCTATTTTCTGAAACTACATCACTTGAGTGATCTTCACTTAGACAATTTGAAAACAAAACATATAACCGGTTGCCTCATTATGGTTATATGGTAGTGATGTATGTAAATAGGATCACTCAAGTGATAATATTTTATTTTAAAACAAATCACTAGATAGCTCACTTGGTGATGTGATCATAATGATTGCAATTGGGTCACTCAAGTAATCATGCTTTATCTTGTTTCAACAGAAAACATATCACTAACTAATATTACCATGGTGCAGTAGTAGTGATACACTTTTTACACATCACTCAAGTGGTCACTCTAGTAATATTCTCTTTAAAAAATACTGATTACTACCGGGCCACCATAGTGCTATGTAGTGATGTATTTTTAGCCCATTACTTTAATGGCCACTCGAGTGATCTTCTCTTCAAAAGTTTCAGGACATGATCACTAGGACAAATTACTATGGTGAAGTGATAGTGACACTACTATAGAAAACCCTTTTAACATCCATGTTTTAGCCCTTTTAATGTCACAAAATAGGGGGACACTTATATGAGCGACGTAGTATATTATGGCAATAATGTCTGTAACTAAAGGGATGCCTAATGTCTAGACTTTAGACTTCTCTTTTTTAAAAAGGGATATCAAAAGTGTCTACTGAAACTTTAAACACTTTAGACATCCCTTTTATAAAAAAGGACATCTAAAGTGTCAATGTACACACTTTAGGCATCACTTTTTCTTTACAGACGTTAAAAAAATTTTTTATAAAAATAATTATTTATATTCTTCACTGCCAGCAAATTAAAACTGTAGAAGTAGGATCAAAGAAATATCATAAACCATAATGTCCCTTACAAAATATGGTAAGGAAACATCCAGTACTAGCTAATTAAATTGTCAACTCCTATAACTTAATGTACTATGTACAATAACAACCACAAAGTGTCAAAAAGTTGTCTATTACAAACTACTAACTAATATAAATAAAAACTTTACTGATCTATATGTTGAAGAAGATGTCTAGTCAAAAGGTCTCTGATCAAATTAATGTCTTCATATAAGTAGGCATCTTCATCATAAAAAATATACAAATTAGAAAATAAGCTTAGGTGAAATGAATCAAGTGAATGAATTAATTAGCAATTCAATTACAACACAAAAAATATTATCATTTGAGAATGAAGAGGCGATTACCTGTTCAAAATCTTTTGTAATTCCACTCTGAATGATGTTATACATATAAAGTATAACATAGTATCCACATTCAGTACTGCTAGGTTGTCGAGGGCACTAGAAATCAAAACCAAATGGTTGTTAAAATCAATAAATGCATATCTAAAACAACCATCAATGAAAGAACTTGAATTGAAACTACTTACTTTCGGATAAAACCACTTTGGCTTTATAAGAACTTTACCCTCGCATGACCGGCCAAGGATTGTATATGTTTGGGAAGGATAATTTATTTCTCTTCTCTTTTCAAAATTAAAATCCTTTAGAAAAAAACAAAGCACAACTTTAGTAATTTCAAAATTTGTGTTTTTGATTGAAAGAGATAATGCATTTAGTCCTATGGAGCGCACACTCTCATTATTTATCTATATATGTCACTCTACCTTTCACTAAGCACTTAGGTGGTGCTGTCCTATTCATCAGCAATCCATTCATTAAATGAAGACATAAATTGTGAAATGAAAGCTCTTTTAATTTAATTCCTATTTTAATGATCATTCCCCATATTTTGTGAAATGAAGTCATTATATCCTATTAATGAAAAATTATGAACTTTATATTTAAGGAAAAATTAATAGATATAATAGGGACGGTGGCTGATGATGTTAAGGAAACTTGCTGTCACAGTGTATAGGGAGACGGTGACTCCAAACATTTTTGTAAGAAAAGCAGAACTTTAGTGATTCCAAGCATTTTTGTGTTAAAGAAAATAAAGTTGTAAGAGTGAGAGACAAACCTATGGATGATAGAGATGGAGATGACCCATAATGGCACCAGTTGGACATCGATAGTGAAAGGGAGAGAGAAACAACAGTGCACTTATCCCTTCCTTGGTCGCCTATAGCTCTACCGGACAAATAGGAAGACTTGTCTTTGGAATAAAGGGAAACATAGAGAAAGAAGAGAGAGAGAAACACAGAGAAAGAAACGAAAGACTGAA
This sequence comes from Inga leiocalycina, assembly GCA_963242795.1. Taxonomy (NCBI): domain Eukaryota; kingdom Viridiplantae; phylum Streptophyta; class Magnoliopsida; order Fabales; family Fabaceae; genus Inga; species Inga leiocalycina. Next base: position 36,980,221 of record OY725332.1, read on the forward strand.
ACACATTAACAAGAGGAAGAAAGAAGTTAGAGCATGAGTTGACTGATGTGACAAGGCTGACAAGACTTTAGGCATCCTTAGTCAAACTGGGGATGCCTAAAGTCCCTGCCTGACATAGCCACATGCATTGGGTGGCTGTGTTTAGGCGTCTGATTGAACCATATTTTTATATAACACTTTATAATTAAATTGGGATTTTTAATGGATTTTATGAGACAATATTGCATAATTAAGCATTAATTTTGGTTAGGGATAATTATTTTGAATTAATGGGAATTAGGGGCAAAAATGGTCTAAATTCATTAATTATTATTTTCTTTTATATTGTCCCTTGAATTTTTGATGCTACATTATGCTTAATTTTGTATTGTAGGTATTAAAGAAGAAAATTAATGATCTTGGAACTTCAAATTAATTATTTTGGGTGATTTGGGCCAAGTGGAAAGAGGGCTGAAGAAAAGAAAAAAAAATGGTGACTTGGGCTGATTTTTAGGCTGCTGAAAGGAAAATAAAAAGCCCAAGGAGCTGAAAAGAATAGCCAGGCCCATTATAAAAAAAAAGATCACAGACCCATGGATCCGATGCCTGACCTGGAACCCGGTGGACATGGGAAAATGGATATAGGAAGTGGATAGCAGCAACCCGAGAAAAACGCAGAAGCTGAGAGAGGAGATATATCCAGAGAGCACCGGGCAGAAGAAGGGACCTGGATCGAATCAGCATCAAGAATCACCATCATCGCATTAGCTTCTTCACCTCACATCATCATCAACGTCGCTGGCGGCGTCCATCTCCACCACTAACGTCGCCAGCGACATCCGCAAAGCCCCACCGTGAACAGAGTTCAGAACAGAAGACACAGGAGCATAGGCGAGAGCCGCGAGAATCAGAACCTGAGAGCTTCGTTCCTCCATACCTCCACCTTCCTCCTCGTCGGCGACACTGTTCCCTTCTTCTGTGGTCGGTGAGACTGCCATCCCAGGACTAGAAGGAGCTGCCATAGATTGGGAGAGAGCTGGGAGTGCAATTGGGATCTGCAGGGGAGCTGCCGCAAGCCTCAAGTCTCATCATCACCGCCACACTTCAAGTTCTACTTCTTTCTCCATTTTCGGACCTCCAACATTGCTTTTTCATCGGTTTGATTGCCAGGCGTAGCTACTCTGTTCTGATTCGTTTCAGCCGTGGCTATCTCTGTTCTGTTCTGCTTTGATTCAAATCTAGCCCTTGCATTAAATTGATTTAGTGTTAATTGGTTATTTTAATCTTTGATTTTATGGCTGCGTGTTTGAATCAGAGTTTGAGTATTTTTCTTGAAGCTATTCACATGATAAGCTAGGCAATTTTGTGCTCTTGGAGATGAATTGGAGATGACTTGATCTCACATATGCTTCTTCAAAGGGGAGTTTATTTTATCTATAGATCATTATATTTGTGATTTCTTAGGTTTAAGAATTCATTTATGTAATGAAACTATGATTTTAGTTATGATTTATATGGATTGAGTTGCTGTGATTTGGAATTTGTAATGAGGATTTGTCCTCATCAATATATATGGTTATATATATGTTTATCTATGATTCTATTGTTTCTATCTATTTAACATGGTATTGTTGGATAGTTTGATTGAATTGGAATTGTAGTTGAACCTAAATGCATTGCTTATTCCATAATCACTCTCTAAGGGGTTTTAATAATGCTTAAATAAATGGGTTCATGAGTTTAAGCATTAGACTCAATGGTAATTGGGGTTTGGTATATTAGAAAACTTAGAGAAACTCATTACACTAAGAGGGCTTAATAGCATTTCAAGGGTAGGGGTTCCTCTCTTGTGATGCTAGACTCAATGGTAATTGAGGTTTGATATATTAGAAGCTTAGTGAATTAACTCCCCAAATATTTTAATTGAGCAAGGATAACCATTGAAAATCATTTCCAAGAGCATCTTCATCACTTGCATTTCTAACCAATTTTCATTCCTTCTTCAATTACAAAAATCCAAAAATATTAGTTTTAAAAGCATTTTAGTTTAATTGCAATTTAGTTGTTAGATAAAAAGCTCAAAGATCATTTTTAACTAATTTCATGTCAATTATTGCACTTAGTTTCTAGGTAATTAATAAAAGGCTCTTCGAGAGACGATCCGGGATTGTACCCTATATTGCAATCCTTGGTTTAATTTTTGAAGAGGTTACCAAGGCATAAAAGCCGACAAAGCCTAATTCTTCAAAAATTAGCCTAATCACTTGAAGAATTAGGCTTTGTCGGCTTTTATGCCTTGATAACCTCTTCAAAAATTAAACCAAGGATTGCAATATAGGGTACAATCTCAGATCGTCTCTCGAAGAGCCTTTTATTAACTACCTAGAAACTAAGTGCAATGATTGAAATGAACTGAGTTGAAAATGGTCTTTGAGCTTTTTATCTAACAACTAAATTGCAATTAAACTAAAATGCTTTTAAAACTAATATTTTTGGTTTTTTGGAATAAAATTGATATGGGATGGAAATTGGTTAAAAATGCAAGTGATAAGTATAAGATGATAATCCTCTAGCGCAATGATTCAAGCTATCCTTGCTTCAATTAATATGGGAGTGTGCTAGTTCGACACATTTGCTCAAAAGACCCTTTGAGCTAGCTTGAGTTAGGTGAATTAATTCCTCCACACCGGGTAGAAATTAGTCCCTCTAACCGAAACCCAATTTAAACACTAGCAATTTGAATCAATGAAATGCAATGACACAAGTAACCAAGAACCCTTGCATTACAATCACAATTAAATGTTCATAACAACCTCAAGCAAGAGCTATACCAAGTCAATTGCATGAAATTGATACTAATGAAGTCCAAGGTGTCAAATGCACACTATTAAATCCAAATACACATTTAATCTCATAAATTGCATGGAACCCTATTACAAAATGTCAATCCAATAATTAATTAAACTCTAAACCTAGAATTCAATTAATACAAAGGAATAAATATAGAAATTAAATGGTAAGACACTCCCCTTTAAGCTCCAAGCTCAAGCCATCACCACTACTCTAGAGGATTTGAGAATCAGCCACTGCAATTTGTGATCACAAAGTCCCAAAATATATTCAGAGTTTCAGCCATGTAACACATTGAATCAATTCACCAATTAGCTATAAACAATGAAATTAAGCACTGAAATATTAACACAGGGAATCAGAGCAAGCCACGGGTTAGACAGTTCAAGAGCAGGGGAGACCGACGGCTGGGCAAGTCAAGAACAGATCCACAACGAGAATGTGACTGATGAAGAAGACGGCGGTGAAGGATGCTGAAATGTGTGGTCGGTGTTGATGAGGCGATGGTGGATGTTGATGACGATGATGGTGAGGGAGACGATGAAGTGAATGGTGTTGAATGGCAGTGATGAAACTCAGCGGCAGCTCCTCTTCCTCCGTTCTTCGCGGCGTCACTCTCAACTGTCAGCTACCTCCGATTTGGTGGTGGAAGAAGGAAACGATGATGAAGCTTGCGGCTAGCTCTCCTCAATCTCGATTCTCAACTTCTCGTTCTCCTCTGTTCTGAGCTCCTTCCGGTGACAATCAAAGGACAATGGTGGTGGTTCTGGTCTGTCTCTCTGGTCACCGGCGGCAATGGTAGTGAGGGTGAGGAATGTCGTCGGTGACAAGGAAGAAAGGAACGGGATGATGGTCTTCGGCGCTGGTTCTCTAGTTCGACTTCCTCTGTTCGTTTTTCTGGTTCTGTTTTTATAACCAGCAAAGAAAAACTGATTAAAAGATCTGACCTAAAGTGCCAAAACGTAATGTTTTGTTGATGGACCAAACTGACATTTTCAAAATTCGTGGCACTCGACTGACAATTTGTAAATTTGAACCCCAAATTGTCATTTTCAGTTTTAATCCCATTTTCCAAGTAACTACAATTTAAAATAATTAACCTAACATCAAATCTTCTTAAAAATAAATGATTAAGAGTAATTACAATTTTTAGGACAATTTTTCCCTTTTTAATCCTAATTTAATATATTTACTCTTAATCTCAATTAAGCACAAAGAAAGCATTTTAAGCTCAATAAGTATGACAAAATCCTCAAATAAAGTATAAAAACATATGATAAAATTGGGATTTGTCAATTCCCCCACACTTAAACTTTTGCACTCATGAGCAAAATATTAATCAATTCAAAACTAAACACAAATGAAAACTTCAAATGCTCAAGATTAGAGTCAATGAATTAATCAATCATCACTAATAATTAAGCTAACACAAGTCTTAGCATGAGGTAATGCAAATAGACTAGATTAATGCACAATTAATCAAAGCAATGTACATAAGAGAACACTCAAGGATTCAAGTGTTTAACTCATCTCACAAGTTTGGGAAATTTTGCTCAGTACCAACTAGACTAGGTCCTACTATATGCTTGTAGAAATTCTACTTTCTCCACCACTATTCAACACATAGATTCATGAATCAAGGGGACTTTTAAAAGGGTTATAATGATACAAATGGTCTCATGGAAGGGATAATTAAACAACAAGTACCAAGCATGCAAAAATATGTACAATGACATTCACTTTCTTTTTTTATTTTTTTCTTTTTACTTCTCAACTTTTTTTTAATATTTTTTAATGATATATTTTTTTTCTTTCTTTCCTTCATTTTTTTTTCATGCTTTTTCTTCTAATTCTCTTTTTTTTATTATAATGCTTGTAAATGGCATTTCTTCATACCAATGATATTAATGGCAATTCAATGATATTTGGATGCCAATCTAATGCAAATAGGATGCATACATAGTGCTTGTTAATAAATGATGGATTTTGGAATGTGAAAGGCTCAAAGGGGTTCACAATGGATTAGTATATAGGGTTTGTGTTTGGGATAAAGGGTGAAGAAATGAATACCCCTATCATATTCATTAATCTAAATGCAAATGTGATTTTGAAAAAGAATTTAAACAAGTTCTAGAGGTACACTAGAATAGATGAAAAACACACATTAATGAATGATAATTAGGCTCAAAATCCTTCCAACAAAGGTTTTCTTCTCAAATGCACATTCACAAAGATTAATTGAACATTAGCCTAATCAAAATGCATTAACTCAACCAATCCAAATACTAACTCTAAGAGTGATAACAAATCAATTCATTAAAAATCAACCAAGAGCATAAGCAATTCCCATAAGTATTTAGACAAATTCCTAAAACAAGGAGTGGCAAAACTTTAAGGGTGTGGTTTGGATCTTCTTTTTTTTTTAAAATGACACATTTTTGCAATAAGGCACAATGAAGCACACAAGACCTAAATCCTAATATCTCCCCCACACTTAAATCTTGCATTATCCCTAATGCAAAACCTAAGGCAAAGGAATGACAAGAGCTCAAAGCCTAAGGGGGTAGAGAACAAAAGAAATTCTACCTTTTACTACTGGATTATGTCTCTCCCCCACACTTATCTTCCTCACACAATAATTAAGCTCAAAGAATCATAGGAATCAGGAAGAAAACAAGTGAGGAAAGAGACAACCTGTGTTAGTGAATCTTGAGTCACTTGAAGGAGAAGTTCTCATCCTTGATGAGAATCATGCATTTGTCATTGAAGACATCTTCTCCAGTATTGAATTTCCTTGGTGGAGGTGGCTCAGGATCAATCGGAAGAGGTCTAAGGATATACGGTGGATGTTGGTTCCTCCGACGTCCTTTCCAAGAATGTGTCTGTAAAGAAGACAGACAACCAACAGTATTCCATCCAAAAATAGAAACAGAGAGAGCTTTCAATTTAAATAAAGGCATGTTCAGTCCCAAATTCTCCAAGTAACTATCACATCCAAGGAAATCAACGATACTCCCATCAGTAGGAGTCAAACAAACAGTTAAATTCTCCTGTATTTGCAAAGTGGAAGGTGCGGAATCCAACTTAGTGTTGGAGTACACCACATCATCATTGCAATCACAAGAGATGAAAGGGAAAAAAATGGAAGAAGAAGGAGAATTTTTCAAATCATTACCACCCAAACCTTTTGAAGTTTCAGAAGAATCATTTTCCTTTTCTATGACGGGTGGTAAATCACAAGAAAGAATCATATGGAAAGAATCATTTTCATTTGTAATATTATCAATCAAAACAGTTGAATCTTCCCTTATGATACTATCAAGCAATTCATTGGAATCAAAAGAAAGATCTTTTTCTAGGCAATGGTCTTTTTCATTCACAACAATCACATTAGTATCCATACTAGATTCAACATTTTCACAAGTGTCATGCTTAAAAACATCAATAGTACAAGGAGATGTATCAAGATGAACGGTAGAATCAACCACTTCACTAAATGCTTTCTTTCGAAACTAAACAAGCAAGTGGCATTTGTCATGATAACAATCAACACATATTTGATCTACCGCACAAGAACATGAAGATATATCATTCAATTGACCACAATCATCCCTAGTACTATGAAGAGAAGCATTTTCAACAATAGAAGCATCACATAAAGAAGTAGAAGCACAGTCATTGCCAAGTACAATTGAATCACTACTACTTGAAATAATGGGTTGAGCAATTACATTTTCAAACAATTGAGGGGATTCAACAATGGTTTCCTCAACCACCTCATCATCACTCAAATCATTAATTGCTTCATTAGTTAAGGTAGTAGGAGAGTATACTTCTATAAGGATAGGATCATTACTGAATGGTAGAGAAGCCTCTTCAATGTTCTTTTGTATTCATTGCACTTCTTTTACTTGTGTGGGAATAGGCAACGGAGGTCTGAAATCTTCCACTTGTGAAGTGGCATGTGACTCTTGAGCTTGGACTCCTTGTTCCTCCTCCACAGGAAGGGAAGACTCCTCTGGAAGTTGAAATCGCACCTTTTTGACTTTCTTGACTTGAATAGGTGGATTACATGTAGGCAATGGAGGAAGAGTCTCTTGTGGAGTAATGCACTTAGAAATCTTTTGTGACAGCAACTCCATATTTTTCTTAAATTGTTCAATATCTTTCTTCTATCCCTCCGCTTCTTTTGATGGCTGAGTGAGACGCTCAAAGTCCTTGCCCAAAATTACACGCTCTTTATCTCTTTGCACCATTGATCTCATTATAGAGGCCATGCAATTAGAAAAGGTGTCCTTGTGTGACTGCTCCTTATTTATAGTACAAGTCCTTGGTTTCTAGAATTCTCCAATAACTCCACCAATAGAAGGTTCTTGGAGTAGCACACATGGTTGAGAATGATGTCTATAAGATGGTTGAAATAGTGGGAATAGAGGCTCATGAGGTGGATGGCATGGTTGGAAAGTGGAATGGAATGAAGGAGAAGGGTCATGATATGGCATGTGGTTATATGATGGAGGATTAGAGTGAGGCTCATGATATGGGTTGTATGGTGGCAGAGAAGGTTCATGGTATGATCTATAGGGTGGGTGTGGTAGGTAATGAGATTAGAATGAAGGTTGAAATGAAGGTTGTTGGTAGGGTTTATGGTATGGAGGGTGGAATGGACCATTACATTCTTCACCAATTGGACTATCTTGACATCCCATCTTGGCTTGAAGAAGCTGCAATGTTTGTTGAATAGCATGGATGCTTTCAGAAATGGATTCTTTCCTTTCAGTCAAATCTCCTACAGAAGAGTGAGATTGAAAGGATAAACCTTGATTATCATTAAACCAAGCCATGAAATCCAATCACAATAAATTCTAATGAATCACAAAGAGGATTATTTAACAAAAAAAAACTATAAAAACTAAGGAAAAATAAAGAAAAAAAAATATAAGAGAACACAAATGCAAATGAAAAAAAGGGAAAAGGATTTCAAAATGATAAAAGATGCAATATGCTTTGAAAAACATGCAAAACTACCTAAACTAACTAAAATGCAACCTAAAGGCTCAAGGTACCAATTAATCAAAGATTGACACTTAGCTACTAAGGAACCAATTACTTGGCTCCTCGGCAACGGCGCCACTTGAAGAATTAGGCTTTGTCGGCTTTTATGCCTTGGTAACCTCTTCAAATATTAAACCAAGGATTGCAATATAGGATACAATCCCGGATCGTCTCTCGAAGAGCCTTTTATTAACTACCTAGAAACTAAGTGCAATGATTGAAATGAACTGAGTTGAAAATGGTCTTTGAGCTTTTTATCTAACAACTAAATTGCAATTAAACTAAAATGCTTTTAAAACTAATATTTTTGGTTTTTTGGAATAAAATTGATATGGGATGGAAATTGGTTAAAAATGCAAGTGATAAGTATAAGATGATAATCCTCTAGCGCAATGATTCAAGCTATCCTTGCTTCAATTAATATGGGAGTGTGCTAGTTCGACACATTTGCTCAAAAGACCCTTTGAGCTAGCTTGAGTTAGGTGAATTAATTCCTCCACACCGGGTAGAAATTAGTCCCTCTAACCGAAACCCAATTTAAACACTAGCAATTTGAATCAATGAAATGCAATGACACAAGTAACCAAGAACCCTTGCATTACAATCACAATTAAATGTTCATAACAACCTCAAGCAAGAGCTATACCAAGTCAATTGCATGAAATTGATACTAATGAAGTCCAAGGTGTCAAATGCACACAATTAAATCCAAATACATATTTAATCTCATAAATTGCATGGAACCCCAATACAAAATCTCAGTCCAATAATTAATTAAACTCTAAACCTAGAATTCAATTAATACAAAGGATTAAAGATGGAAATTAAATGGTAAGACACTCCCCTTTAAGCTCCAAGCTCAAGCCATCACCACTACTCTAGAGGATTTGAGAATCAGCCACTACAATTTGTGATCACAAAGTCCCCAAATATATTCAGAGTTTCAGCCATGTAACACATTGAATCAATTCACCAATTAGCTGTAAACAATGAAATTAAGCACTGAGATATTAACACAGGGAATTAGAGCAAGCCACGGTTTAGACAGTTTAGGAGCAGGGGAGACCGACGGCTGGGACAAGTCCAGTACAGATCCACAACGAGAAAGTGACTGATGAAGAAGATGGCGGTGAAGGATGCTGAAATGTGTGGTCGGTGTTGATGAGGCGATGATGGTGAGGGAGACGATGAAGTGAATGGTGTTGAATGTCGGTGATAAAACTCAGCGGCAGCTCCTCTTCCTCCGTTCTTCGCGACGTCACTCTCAATTGTCAGCTCCCTCTGATTTGGTGGTGGAAGAAGGAAACGGTGATGAAGCTTATGGCTAGCTCTCCTCAATCTCGATTCTCAGCTTCTTCTTCTCCTCTGTTCTGAGCTCCTTCCGGTGACAATCAAAGGACAAAGGTGGTGGTTCTGGTCTGTCTCTCTGGTCACCGGCGGCGATGGCAGTGAGGGTGAGGAATGCCACCGGCGACAAGGAAGAAAGGAATGGGATGATGGTCTTCGGCGCTGGTTCTCTAGTTCGACTCCCTCTGTTCTTTTTTCTGGTTCTGTTTTTATATCCAGCAAAGAAAAACTGATTAAAAGATCTGACCTAAAGTGCCAAAACGCAGTGTTTTGTTGATGGACCAAACTGGAATTTTCAAAATTCATGGGACTCGACTGACAATTTGTAAATTTGAACCCCAAATTGTCATTTTCAGTTTTAATCCCATTTTCCAAGTAACTACAATTTAAAATAATTAACCTAACATCAAATCTTCTTAAAAATAAATGATTAAGAGTAATTACAATTTTTAGGACAATTTTTCCCTTTTTAATCCTAATTTAATATATTTACTCTTAATCTCAATTAAGCACAAAGAAAGCATTTTAAGCTCAATATGTATGACAAAATCCTCAAATAAAGTATAAAAACATATGATAAAATTGGGATTTGTCAATTAAGCACATGTATTGGGTGGCTGTGTTTAGGCGTCCCCATTAAAGGTTCACATTTTGGCATACGAGAGGCAAAATTCAAGACCTTAGACATCCCAATTTTTGTTTAGGATGCCTAAAATGGACTTTAGGCATCCCAATTCAAATTTGGGACACCTAAAGATACACAATTCCTACCTTTAATTACAAAAATGCTACAGCCTTTATTTTTGACTTCCCTTTTTAAAAAATGGACGTCCTTTGGGGTAGTAATATCTATATTCTGTAGTAGTGTGATGAAAATTTTGAAACATAACTTGAGTGATCCATCTTTAAATTTCTTTCCAAAAACAAATCACCAAATAATTTACTATGGTGGACTGATAGTGATACAATTCGAGCCTTATCACTCAAGTGGTTACTCGAGTGATCATTTGGAGAAATATTATTTAGAAAATAGATCACTATCTTGGTTACCTTGGTGAGGTAGAAGTGATGGTAAATAAGTGTAGGACTTGAGTGATCATGACTGTGAATGTAAAATCCTGGATTTTAATTAAGGGATAATAACTTCAAATTATGTAATTAATATTAATTAAGCATATTTGAAGTATATGTTGTTTGTATGATATAAAGAGCATTAGTGATGATTTAATGAGTATTGTACTAATCAGGGGTAAAACGGTAAATTTACCAACCGTCTGGTTAGCTACGGGTGATAAAACCTCTTAGTAATCAAGATCAATGGTTGAGATTGAAAGATCAAGGGGTGGAATCAAGTGTGGAAGAGAATATGTGAAATCATGATAGGGAGAATGGGATGTTGACAAGTGGTCAAATGAGGACCCTTGGATGAAGTCAAAGTTTCAACCATTGTCACTTCTCTCTTCTCTCTCAAAACCGATGATGAGCTTGGGAGTGAGTGAAGTTCATCTTCATCAATATCTCTTCATCTCTCCTCTCACCTCCATTTCCGGCGAACCAAGCTAGAAAGAGAAAGGAAGGGTTTGAAATTTGTGAAGGTAAATGATCTTATATGTTTAACCACCCTTCATTGATATTGTTCCAATGGTCAAGAGCTTTATTTCCATGTTTTCAGACTTTGGATTTGTAGTGTGTGGCAACTTGAGGGAAATTGAAAGTTGAGGAATCCAAGTTCTGAATTCAGCAAGTGGAAGAGGTAGGTTTGTAATGCATTTTGATATATATGTCAAGATGTTTGCTTAATCAATGGAAATTCTGGAAATTAGACCTAATTATGGTGTTAAGTGAAGGGTAGGCTTTGGTGAGAGTGTCACTGTTCATTTGGTCAGTTTTGACATTTGAGAGTGATTAGGAATTGATTTGAAGTTGAATAAGGGAAGTTGTTAGAATGAGGTGTTGAGTGATTTGATGATCTAGTGAGAGAATGTGTTGGATAGGTTGAATTTGAGTTGATTTTGGTTGCCAATGGGTTCTATGTGCTGAAATAAGTGATAATGAGCTCTAACACAAGTTTTAGAACCATTGGAGTGTAATTGGTGAATTCTGGTAAATCAACTCAGTTGCTGCGTTTTGGGTATCTGGTGTCATTTCTCGAGTGAGGGAAGAACTCACTCGAGCACAGGATGAACGTGCTCGAGTGAGCATGTTGTGCTCGAGTGAGGGTGCCTTTTTGGTGCTGCGGGTGAGTGTCTCAGGGTATCACTCGTGAGTGATTGCTAAGAGTGCGCCTGGCACTCGCGAGCATTGGGGGATCACTCGAGCACTGGGACTTGTGCTCGAGTGAATCTGTTGCCTGGGAGTTGGGTTGCTCTCGGGTAGACACTCGCTGGTTGTGCTCGCGAGCACTGGGGGTCAGTGCTCGAGCACAGGTGTTTGTGCTCGAGTGAAGGTGGAGGAGGAGGTTGAGAGATGCTCTCGGGTTGTCACTCGCAGGGTCACACTTCTGTGGTGCTCGAGTGTGCTCGGGGTCTCTGCTCGAGCACAGCCTCTTGTGCTCGAGTGAGAGTGTAGGTTGGTCGTGGGAGTTGCTCTCGGGCAAGCACTTCCTGTCTCACTCGCATTTGTGCTCGAGTGAGAGCGAGGGTTGTGCTCGAGCACGGTCTTCTGTGCTCGAGTGAGAGGGCCAAAAATCAGAGTTTAGCTTTCCAAAGAGGGATCTTTGGGGATAGTTATCCCAACCCTTTAGGCATATGTTTAGGCATATAATGGCCATCTAAAGAGTCCAAATAATAACCAACATAAAGTATTATAGAATTAAGAACTTGGAAAAGAGATTGACCTATTGTCCCTAATTTGATTATAGGATTTGACATCTGCCGTCCTCGGGAGCCCACTGAGCCAGTTAACTTCAGGAAAGAGCGAGGTAGTGACTTTTCTTTCGTACCATTTATGATGCATTGTATGTGTGTATGATCATTGATTTGTGATAAGTTCGTGTGTTGCGACTTATGTGGATATGTGTTAGCACCGTCAGTCCAATAGTCCCTGAGTAGCTAACAACAGTTCGGGTTAGGGTAGTGTGCCTTCCCGGCGGAGAAAGGGGATGAGGATGAGGTGTGATTATGTGACATGAGGCCGATAGGCTGATTGTGAGGCCGACGGGCCATTTGTGAAAGCCGGTTAGCTGTATGAGCTATAAGGCTATATGTATGCACGGCCACGCCAACAGTCCCTGAGTAGCTAACAACGGTTCGGGTTAGGGCAGTGTGCCTTCCCGGCGGAGAAAGGGGATGAGGGTGGAGTGTGATATGCCACGCCAATAGTCCCTGAGTAGCTAACAACGGTTCGGGTTAGGGCAGTGTGCCTTCCCGGCGGAGAAAGGGGTTGAGGGTGGTGTTTGATATTGGCTGCTGCTGTATGATGATTGCTTACATGCTGTGTGCTTATATGTGGTATAAATGTTTAGTTACTACTGGGATTCTTTTGAATCTCATTCTTTCATTTGAACTAATCTTTCAGACAGGGCGAGTGGCTCCAAGGAGAAGCGCGTGACCCAGAGCGGGTAGAGTTTCGTAGGGACATTTATTTTGGAAATGTTGGTTAAACTGTTGGATAGGGATTACTGTATATTGTTGGGTTGTAAATAGTTTGAATACTTAAACCTGTAATCCCTTTAGCAGAACTTGGAACTATATATATGTAGTTGAACCCGGGGTTTGCCGGGATTTTGGTTATACACTCTGTCATACGTAAATGTAGTTAAACTGCACAGGTGATTATATTCGATAATCGAACTTGAGACCGAAAGAGGGATGAAGTTTTGAAAATTTCATGACGTCCCTTCTATTAAAGGGAATTTTAAATGAGTTTTAAACTATTCGACGGTCTCTAATCTAATCTAATTACCAAATATCGAATTATAATTACGTGATTAAAGGCAGGGTGTTACATTTTGGTATCAGAGCTGTAGTTCCTGGCAAGGGTAGAGGATTACTAGGATAGATCCCTTAGTTGGCTTAGGGATAGAAGATTATCTGTGGATGATTGTTGAGTGTGCACATATATGTTTAAATGATTTGGATACATATAAGGTTGTGACTATATGTGCATATTGACTTTGCTGAATTAATGGGGCAAGCTATTTGTAGAATGAAGAAGACTAGAGGACGCCCCAAAATTCCGCGTGAGGACCCTGTGGTGGAGGATGATAATGAAAATCCACCAGATGCAATGCACGAGTTAATGGGTTTAATCAAGGATCAGCGGGATATGATCACTGAGCTAAGAGAAGAGCTCAGAGCGGAGAAGGCAAAGAACAAGGAAGTTCCGGTTCAGTCTACTCCGGAAGAAACTCAAGAAGAGATTCGATATGAGGACACTGCTGAGGGGTCAGCGCGACAATCAGAGTCTATACCTCATGCTATTCCGAATCGTGAATCTCACGGGATACCACCTAGAGAGGAAAAAGACCTGCAGTTCTGGGTCACTAGGTTCTGTAAGCATTTGCCTCCGGTGTTCAGAGGGAGGTTTGACCCTCAAGCAGCCGAAGATTGGCTGAATAGGCTAGAGAAGATATTCGAGGTGCTTAATTGCCCGGACGAGGTGAAGCCACGGTTGGCGGTCTACAAGCTTGAGGGTGATGCGGATCGTTGGTGGCGGAATATCGCCCTAACACTGAAGAGTAGAAATTTGCCGTTGACTTGGGAATTGTTCCTACAAGAGTTTAATGAGAAGTACTTCCCGAAATCAGTGCGGCTCGAGAAGGAGACTGAATTCTTTAATATCAGGCAAGGGGACACAGAGAGCTTCGATGATTATTTGTACCGTTTTGTTCGGTTGACTCGATACTCCTCTTATCTTCGGTACAAGGATGACGAAGAGTGGAGCTCGGATATGCTTATTCGTGGTCTGAGGCGAGAGTTGCGTAAGCGGTTGGTTACTCACCGATTCAAGAAGTTTAATAAGGCTGTGGAGCAATGTCGAATCACGGAAAACAACTTGAGAGAGGTGTACCCTAACAAAGCTACTGGCCACCGCAGTGAACCTAGTAAGGGTAATGTTCCTCAGAAGCGTAAAGGCCAAGGATCTTCTTCGTATCGGGGCGGTGATAAGAAGCCCTATCAGCCTGGAGGTCGTGAACCACAGAGATTTGTGACCGAGTGGAAATGTCGTCGTTGCAATAAATCACATTACGGCCAGAATTGTCGGGGAGAAATGATTTGTTTTAACTGCAAGCAACCAGGACATCTTTCCAAGGATTGTCAGCAACCGAAAGCCGAGTAAAGGCCAAAGACTCAGGGCCGAGTGTTTGCGATGACTCACGAAGAGGCCCGTAGATCTCCTGAGTTGATACAAGGTAAAATCTCTATTAATGGCCATCTGTTGCAAGCATTGTTCGACTCGGGTGCCAGTCATTCCTTTATTGCTTATGATTGTGTGAAACGCCTGGGTATGCATGTGCATAAGTTACCATTCGATTTGGTAGTGTCGACTCCGATGGGTGTTAAAGCCTTGACCACAGAAGTTTGTCTGAATTGTGTTATAACTGTGGAAGGGCACCAGTCTGTTATGGACCTGATCTGTTTGCCGCTTTACCAATTGGAAGTCATTTTGGGTTTTGATTGGTTAACGGTAAATAATGTATTGCTTGATTGCGGGAATAAGAGGGTAGTATATCCTGCTTCCCAGAGGGTTGAAGCTGTAGATACGAGTATGAATTTCCTTTCTACGGCTAAAGCTGAGAAATACATCGAGAAGGGTTGCCAAGGGTATATGGTATTTTTCTCTATACAAAGGGAAACCGAAGAAACGTTGAGTAATACACCCGTAGTAAATGAATTCCCGGAGGTGTTTCCGGACGACCTTAGCGGATTACCTCCTGAAAGGGAAGTTCAGTTTCCAATTGACATTGTGCCTGGAGCAGGTTCTATTTCAAAGGCCCCATATCGTATGGCCCCAAACGAGATGGCAGAACTAAAGAAATAGATAGAAGATTTGCTTGAGAAAGGGTTCATTCGACCCAGTGTGTCACCTTGGGGAGCTCCAGTGCTGTTTGTAAAGAAGAAGGATGGAAGCCTTCGGTTGTGTATCGATTATAGGGAATTGAACAAGGTTACTATTAAGAACAAGTACCCACTTCCCCGAATCGATGACCTTTTAGATCAACTCTCTGGTTCATGTGTGTTTTCAAAGATTAATCTAAGGTCAGGGTATCATCAGCTGCGAGTAAAAGCAGAAGATATTCCGAAGACTGCTTTTCGGACCAGATATGGTCATTATGAATTCTTGGTGATGCCATTTGGGCTAACCAATGCGCCTGCGGTTTTCATGGACTACATGAACCGTATCTTTCGACAATATCTGGATCAGTTTGTTGTTGTGTTTATCGATGACATTCTGATATATTCCAAGAGTATGGAGGAGCATGAGCATCATCTGAGAGTTGTATTGAATATTTTGCTTGAGAAGCAATTATATGCCAAGTTGAGCAAGTGCGAGTTTTGGCTATCGGAAGTGAGATTCCTAGGCCATGTTATCTCGCAAGAAGGGGTCTCTGTGGATCCCAGTAAAGTGGAAGCAGTACTAGACTGGAAGAGGCCAGAATCTGTGGCAGAAGTACGCAGTTTTCTGGGTCTTACCGGATATTATCGGAGATTCATTCAGAATTTCTCCCGTATTGCGTTACCAATGACCAAGCTCACGAGAAAGGATCAGCCGTTTGTGTGGGACGAGAAATGTGAAAATTGCTTTGTGGAGCTGAAGGAGAGGTTGACGTCGGCGCCTGTGTTGATTTTACCCGATCCCCGTGTGACATATGTTGTGTACTCTGATGCCAGTGGGCAGGGATTAGGGTGTGTCCTTATGCAGCAGGGACGTGTGGTGGCCTACGCCTCTCGGCAGCTCAGACCTCATGAATTGAACTATCCCACTCATGATCTGGAGCTTGCGGCCATTGTATTTGCTTTGAAGATTTGGCGTCATTACCTGTATGGTGTGACTGTGGAATTGTACTGCGACCACAAGAGTCTCAAGTATCTGTATGATCAAAAAGAACTGAATATGAGACAGCGCCGTTGGATGGAATTGCTCAAGGACTACGACCTGGAAATTAAATATCATCCGGGTAAAGCCAATGTAGTCGCTGATGCTCTTAGTCGAAAGACCGTACTCGTTGCAGCTATGATGATACGAGAGAAGAAATTGATTAAAGATTTTCGTGACTTGAATTTGACGAACCAGATCATCTGTGCCAATTACACTGTTTCTCAAGAGGACAGTGATCTAAGAGCTGAGATTGAAGAAGCTCAGAGGCAAGATGACTGGATATAGCGTAATCTGACTCGAATCGAACAGGGAGAAATTCCAGGCTACGACCGATCACCCCGTGGATTGGTTCGTTATCAGAAGAGAGTATGTGTGCCACTTGAGGCGGAATTGAGACAGAAAATTCTGGATGAGGCACACAAGAGCGGATATACTCTTCATCCTGGTATGACCAAGATGTACCATAACCTGAAATCTTTGTACTGGTGGCCGGGTTTGAAAAGTGATGTGACCAAATATGTGGCGAGATGCCTCACCTGTCAGAAAGTGAAAATTGAGCACCAGAGACCACCTGGTTTACTCCAGAGTCCCGAGATTCCAGAATGGAATTGGGAAAGTGTAACTATGGATTTGGTTGTGGGACTGCCCAAGATCAGGAATTATGATGCGATCTGGGTAATTGTGGATCGGTTAATGAAGTCGGCGCACTTCATACCAATCAATGCTGGCTATTCTCCTGACAAACTAGCAGAGATTTATGTTCGTGAGATCGTGAAACTCCATGGTGTTCCGAAAAACATCATTTCCGACCGAGACCCACGATTTACTTCAAGATTCTGGAAAGCGTTGCATAAAGCTTTGGGAACTCAATTGAGGTTCAGCACGGCTTATCATCCACAAACGGATGGACAGTCAGAGAGAACAATCCAGACGCTGGAAGATATGCTACGGGCATGTGTTATTGACTTTAAAGGAAGTTGGGATCGTTTTCTTCCACTTGCGGAGTTTGCCTACAACAATAGCTATCATGCGAGCATTCAGATGGCTCCGTATGAAGCGTTGTATGGAAGACGGTGTCAATCACCATTGTGTTGGAACGAGTTGTCCGAAAGGAAGCTGTATGGACCAGATTTGGTTGATCAAACCTCAGCACAAATTCAGATTATTCGTAAGAGGTTGCTTATGGCGCAGAGCCGACAGAAGAGCTACGTTGACAAGAGAAGACGGCCTCTAGAGTTTGAGGTTGGAGATCATATATTCTTAAGAGTATCTCCTGTCACCGGTGTTGGGCGAGCGATCAAGAGAAAGAAGCTAAGCCCAAGATATGTAGGTCCTTTTGAAATCCTTGAGAGGATTGGGCCTGTAGCGTATCGAGTAGCTCTACCTCCGAGCTTGAGCAGACTCCATGACGTATTCCACGTTTCTCAATTGAAGAAGTACCAACCGGATCCGTCTCACATTATTGAGTATGAGAATGTTGAGCTTCAAGACAATTTTACCTATGCAGTGGAGCCAGAGCAAATCATTGATCTAGAGGAGCGACGGCTCAGGCATCGAAGCATTCCATATGTGAAGGTGATCTGGAAGGGAATGACTCCGAGAGAAGCAACATAGGAAGCGGAGGAAGAAATGCGAAGAAGATATCCGGAGTTTATGGCTCAAGTAGTGTAACAATTTCGAGGACGAAATTAAATTTTCGGGGGGAGAATTGTAACATCCTGGATTTTAATTAAGGGATAATAACTTCAAATTATGTAATTAATATTAATTAAGCATATTTGAAGTATATGTTGTTTGTATGATATAAAGAGCATTAGTGATGATTTAATGAGTATTGTACTAATCAGGGGTAAAACGGTAAATTTACCAACCGTCTGGTTAGCTACGGGTGATAAAACCTCTTAGTAATCAAGATCAATGGTTGAGATTGAAAGATCAAGGGGTGGAATCAAGTGTGGAAGAGAATATGTGAAATCATGATAGGGAGAATGGGATGTTGACAAGTGGTCAAATGAGGACCCTTGGATGAAGTCAAAGTTTCAACCATTGTCACTTCTCTCTTCTCTCTCAAAACCGATGATGAGCTTGGGAGTGAGTGAAGTTCATCTTCATCAATATCTCTTCATCTCTCCTCTCACCTCCATTTCCGGCGAACCAAGCTAGAAAGAGAAAGGAAGGGTTTGAAATTTGTGAAGGTAAATGATCTTATATGTTTAACCACCCTTCATTGATATTGTTCCAATGGTCAAGAGCTTTATTTCCATGTTTTCAGACTTTGGATTTGTAGTGTGTGGCAACTTGAGGGAAATTGAAAATTGAGGAATCCAAGTTCTGAATTCAGCAAGTGGAAGAGGTAGGTTTGTAATGCATTTTGATATATATGTCAAGATGTTTGCTTAATCAATGGAAATTCTGGAAATTAGACCTAATTATGGTGTTAAGTGAAGGGTAGGCTTTGGTGAGAGTGTCACTGTTCATTTGGTCAGTTTTGACATTTGAGAGTGATTAGGAATTGATTTGAAGTTGAATAAGGGAAGTTGTTAGAATGAGGTGTTGAGTGATTTGATGATCTAGTGAGAGAATGTGTTGGATAGGTTGAATTTGAGTTGATTTTGGTTGCCAATGGGTTCTATGTGCTGAAATAAGTGATAATGAGCTCTAACACAAGTTTTAGAACCATTGGAGTGTAATTGGTGAATTCTGGTAAATCAACTCAGTTGCTGCGTTTTGGGTATCTGGTGTCATTTCTCGAGTGAGGGAAGAACTCACTCGAGCACAGGATGAACGTGCTCGAGTGAGCATGTTGTGCTCGAGTGAGGGTGCCTTTTTGGTGCTGCGGGTGAGTGTCTCAGGGTATCACTCGTGAGTGATTGCTAAGAGTGCGCCTGGCACTCGCGAGCATTGGGGGATCACTCGAGCACTGGGACTTGTGCTCGAGTGAATCTGTTGCCTGGGAGTTGGGTTGCTCTCGGGTAGACACTCGCTGGTTGTGCTCGCGAGCACTGGGGGTCAGTGCTCGAGCACAGGTGTTTGTGCTCGAGTGAAGGTGGAGGAGGAGGTTGAGAGATGCTCTCGGGTTGTCACTCGCAGGGTCACACTTCTGTGGTGCTCGAGTGTGCTCGGGGTCTCTGCTCGAGCACAGCCTCTTGTGCTCGAGTGAGAGTGTAGGTTGGTCGTGGGAGTTGCTCTCGGGCAAGCACTTCCTGTCTCACTCGCATTTGTGCTCGAGTGAGAGCGAGGGTTGTGCTCGAGCACGGTCTTCTGTGCTCGAGTGAGAGGGCCAAAAATCAGAGTTTAGCTTTCCAAAGAGGGATCTTTGGGGATAGTTATCCCAACCCTTTAGGCATATGTTTAGGCATATAATGGCCATCTAAAGAGTCCAAATAATAACCAACATAAAGTATTATAGAATTAAGAACTTGGAAAAGAGATTGACCTATTGTCCCTAATTTGATTATAGGATTTGACATCTGCCGTCCTCGGGAGCCCACTGAGCCAGTTAACTTCAGGAAAGAGCGAGGTAGTGACTTTTCTTTCGTACCATTTATGATGCATTGTATGTGTGTATGATCATTGATTTGTGATAAGTTCGTGTGTTGCGACTTATGTGGATATGTGTTAGCACCGTCAGTCCAATAGTCCCTGAGTAGCTAACAACAGTTCGGGTTAGGGTAGTGTGCCTTCCCGGCGGAGAAAGGGGATGAGGATGAGGTGTGATTATGTGACATGAGGCCGATAGGCTGATTGTGAGGCTGACGGGCCATTTGTGAAAGCCGGTTAGCTGTATGAGCTATAAGGCTATATGTATGCACGGCCACGCCAACAGTCCCTGAGTAGCTAACAACGGTTCGGGTTAGGGCAGTGTGCCTTCCCGGCGGAGAAAGGGGATGAGGGTGGAGTGTGATATTGGCTGCTGCTGTATGATGATTGCTTACATGCTGTGTGCTTATATGTGGTATAAATGTTTAGTTACTACTGGGATTCTTTTGAATCTCATTCTTTCCTTTGAACTAATCTTTCAGACAGGGCGAGTGGCTCCAAGGAGAAGCGCGTGACTCGGAGCGGGTAGAGTTTCGTAGGGACATTTATTTTGGAAATGTTGGTTAAACTGTTAGATAGGGATTACTGTATATTGTTGGGTTGTAAATAGTTTGAATACTTAAACCTGTAATCCCTTTAGCAGAACTTGGAACTATATATATGTAGTTGAACCCGGGGTTTGCCGGGATTTTGGTTATACACTCTGTCATACGTAAATGTAGTTAAACTGCACAGGTGATTATATTCGATAATCGAACTTGAGACCGAAAGAGGGATGAAGTTTTGAAAATTTCATGACGTCCCTTCTATTAAAGGGAATTTTAAATGAGTTTTAAACTATTCGACGGTCTCTAATCTAATCTAATTACCAAATATCGAATTATAATTACGTGATTAAAGGCAGGGTGTTACATGAATATTTTAATAGTTCCAGTAAGCACTATGGTGATGAGTTTTTTTCAAAAAAACACATCACTCTAGTGATCCACTGGAAAAGTTCATAAAATGCTTTATCATTGTTTAAAAGTAGAATAACCAAGTTTTTCCATATCACTCGAGTGGTCACTTGAGTGATATAGTGATTTTCTCAGTAATATGTTTCAAAGCCTTTTTAAGATAATGTATCTCTTCTAGAACACTTTATTAAGCTTTATTATCATCAAAACATGGGATATAACAACTTACCCTGATGTTGTCCTAAATAACGTCTGTGTACTTGTTTTATCCTCAACACCAATTACCCAATATGATAGGAATATTGTTCCTTATCATTAAGCTGATATAGATAATGAAGTATTACGGCTCAAGGGCTTGACCCTCATCGTTCCATGTCACATCAAATTTTCTCCCTAAAGACTTTACTTTATTCACAAAAGTCAAGGCGTAACAGCCTATCCTTACAATATCCCATACTTCTTTTAGCACCTGTTCGTAGGTCAAGTGTCTAGTTTAACTATGTGCAATATCAGTTTTAGGGGGAATACCAGTATTAGGGGCATTATAAGTACTAGGGTTATTATCAGTGCTGGAGGAACTAGAACTGGCCATTTTAAGTGGAAAACAAAACTCATTCAGTCAACCACAAGGAACAAAGCAATGGAATTTTTGAAAATACATGATGCATAACTAAGGTTAAAACCTAGCTAGGCATGATGAAGTGAAAAATAAGGAGAATACAGAATATAGAATAGAGAATGCAAAATGTAAAAGATAAATCATACCTAAAAAAAAGGAGCATAGAGCACGTGAAGGAATACAACCTAATTAGGGCTCCAAAATGAAAATGCAAGTTAGAACAATCAAAACAACTCACACAGCTGTCAGACTGAAGTTTCAAGAAAGCAGTGGAGGATGTGGTTCACCTAAAAGCAACTGTCAACTATCAAAAAAGCCAATCAGAGTTGTGGGGTTCTGATGATGGTGGGTAACATTTGACGAAAGACAAGTGTAATAACATGGGAATGTGATGAGGCAAGATATAGTGGGTGTTTTAAAAGACTTGGTGAAACTTGCTCACGGTTATAACTTTAGAACCATTATGAAAGGTGTCCTTTTCTTACAATTCTTAATTTAAAATAGTAGTGAGCATCTAAACAAAAGTTCACAATTTTACATTACAATCATTAGGTTTTTTAAATAGTGACTATTTTTTCTTAATAACTGTTAGGTATTTGACATGGTATTCTAAAAACAATGAGAGTGTGATTAAACAAACAAAAAATAAAAAGTTATGGAGATTAAGGATCTGCTGTATAATCAAATTCATCCTTCTCCAGTAATTTGTCCACGTTCTCGTTCAGAGAGCGAACAAGAGTGGTCAGTTCATTCAAGCACTTGTCCTTGCTTCCTTGCTCTTCTATGTAATCATTGACTTTATGTTGGAGGTCATAGTTCATGTGGATAAGCCCTTTAATGCTTGTCGGTGGATGGTGATCATCTTTTGGTTTTACTCCAGTGAGATCAAAAGAAGATGAACCAGAAAATCTCTTATGTTTATCTATGATATTGATGAAGAACAAAAGTCAGAAGTTGAATATGTGAAGTTGAAATAGAAGTGGATAAGTGGAGTTCATTTTTTGGATGTTTAAATAGCTGTTTCATGGATTATGTTACTGCTGAATGCTTCCTTTAACATTAAAGATCATTTTTTTAATAAAATAATAGTGGAACGGAAAGGGGTTTTGCGGGTTACCTTGCAGAACATGTCCTTCGGAATGGAAGGGTTACACGGCCGAATGTGTCCCTATAAATTGCTATAAGTAATGATTATTGACTAATAACTATAAACTTGACCTTCATTAGGTACAATTGTTTAATAATAACCATGAAGTAACAATGGATTTTTGAAATTATTTTTGGGCTACTTTGCCTTAATTATTAATTTTTTAATAAAAAATAGTCGTGGTTTTTAGTCATCACCACTACTCTATCCTCCTCCACGCTTAACGCATCATCGATGTTAAAGGAAGGAGATGAAGGGTCTGACATAAAGTTATATACAACTTGATTATGATAAATGATGAGGTCCAACTTCTTGTTAGACTACGACGTATGTAGCGAGACGCTTTGTAGAGCGGTCAAGGCAAGCCATCGTCTGCAATAGAGCCTCCATTTAAGGAGGAGGCAGAAGTGGAGGAGGATTAGGAGGTAGTGAAGGAAGGGGAGGGAAAGGAGCTTGTAGGGGAGGTAGTGATGGCACTAGTAGAAAAAAACGCATTTTAGACCGGCCCATTTAGACCAGTTGTAGTGGATTAGGTCTAAAAGAAATGCGCGGTGGCATTTTTGTAATTATAAACAAGTTGGGAGACCGGTTATTATAATAACCGGTCTAAACAAGATTATTTAGACTGGTTCTATACTAACTGGTATAAAAAAGTTAAGGATTTTATTTTTTAGACCGGTTAATAGGATAACCGATCTAAAAAAAAGGGTTTTTAAGACCGGTTGTTAGGCAACCGGTCTTAAAAACCCTTTTTTCAGACCGGTTTCCCTATTAACCAGTCTGAAAAATCTTCCCCAATTTAATTTCGTCGCGCCTCTTACTCCCGCCCCCTTCCACTCTGAATTCCCTTCCATTCTGAATCACTCAAGCAAATTGATCCCAATCTTTTCTTTCCTCAGCCGTCGACTCCCCATCCCTTACCTGATCCCATTTTGAATCAATTCTGTCATCGCTCTTCGGTTGCTGTCATATATTGCTTCACTGCTCGTGGTTGTCGTCGTGGGTGCTGTATTTCATCCCTTATTCACTACATTTCTTAATGTGTGATTTTTTATTAGAAAATTATAATTTATTATGAGATTGTGTTCTTTTCCTTTCACTGCTAATATTCACTTTGTAGCATTCTATCGTTCATTTTGTCGTCAATAAACCATTGTCTGAAGGGAATGTAAGTATTTGAGTTGTAGCTATATTATTGTGTATATATGTGTGTGTCTCTTTCTAGCATGAATTCTATCTTTATGTTTTCCTCTTTGTTTTCCTACTTTTGTCAAGCCACTTGGTGCCAGTCAATTGTGAATTGGCACCATTATCTAGATTTTGTTGAGAATGATTCTTATATGTTAAGAATAGATGAATTAGTCTATACACAACCAAGAGAATTAGTCTATGCACACCAATTTTATCTCCTATTTTTGAAGTGAACCCTCTGATTGGGTATTAGTCTATGCAATATTCCCAATAAAGTATTTTCCCCAATTCTGGCTGTTGCTTTCGCCCCTTAGATAGTCTAATTTTTCCTTGATTTTCTGTTTCCTTCATTGGCAATGGGCTGTAAAACTTTATGACATGTGCTTAATTGTTTGTGCCAGCTGCCCTGAATACTGGATGTGTTAGGTGGCTTTCATAAAGACTAAGGGAGAAAGAGAAATTGCAATCAGCATACAACATTAGACCAAGCTTTTGCGGTTATTGGCAAGTATCGAGAAAGGTATGTAGAGCTCTCTTTTGTTTGTCTGTTTTCTGTGCTTGACAAGTGACAATTCATTAATATGGGTACTTTTATTAAGTAAAGGAGGGAGTAATATATATGTGCATGTCAAGAAACCATAGTACCTTTCTTAAGTGATATCTCAGGATAATAATGATGGAAGGCCGAATAGTGTGAAATATTTACTCCTTTGGTCTCGGTCAGAGAGGTTTTAAAGGTGAAATATTTATTTTGGCCTTGGTCTGAGAGGTTTTGATGCTTTTTTTCTATAGAGGATGAGCAATTTTAGGTTGTTTAGGCAGGATTTGGTTTATTATATATCCCTCTCCCTCTACACCGTTGGCCTCCCTCCAATTGCAGGTTTGTTTGTTTTTTTTAAATACAATGCGTTAGTTTTAAGACATTTAGTATATAATTTTCATTTTAAGACATTTGATAAGTTAACTATTATTTTTTTAGTTTTACTGTATTGATAAAAAGTTAACCTTAATCACTATAATAGTATTACTAATAAGGAAACAGACATCAAAAACCAATGTGAAGGAAATTGGGGAACATAGGGGTGTAAACTTATGATGTGAGAAAGTTCCTATGGTTCAAAGATGTTAAATTATGTTATGAGCAATTCACATATTGAAATGTTATCAATATGAGTTTTTATTTTAAAAATAGGTGCATATGTCTTGATTGAATCGAGGAATTTGACTTAATGGATATAAATAAATGGACCTAAGCTTTATCTATTTCTTTTTCATTGATTATTATATCAAATAGGTTCATGAAAATTTAATCAAAGTATTATTACAAACCCCTGAATTGGGTGAAAGAGATTCAATTTAATTAAAACTTTGAATCCTGTATTGATGGTGACCGAATAAATCTGATTGACATATATTGAATGCCAATGTCAGTGCCTTACCTTAAATTTAACATTTGCTGTTAATTTGATTGTTTTTTGGCCTTGAAGTATGAGTGTGATAGAAAATGATTATAAGAGAAATGTTGCTAACTCTTGTCATTACACATTCAATATGCATGATTGGGGTTGAGATCTAACTTCTTCAACCCCATTCATATAAATTTGTGGCCAAAATCTTTCTTATATTTCATAGGAGTAAAAAAGTCAACTCTCTTGTTTATTCCATTTCTTGCTTTCCTCCTGACTTACAAGCAAAGCTATATATTAATGATTGTGAATTCTGTTTTGAGCTGAATTCTGTGTTAATGGATCACAACTAGTAAGCCTTTTCAATCCTGCCTTTTCCAGGGGAAAAAGTTGAAAACAAAAAAAAAGGTGTTGGAATATATGGATCGTAGTTGGATACAAGCTAAATGGACGAGTGTTGAATATAATGTTGGGGTGAGGGATTTTTTAGACTTTGCAAAAAGAAATGCTGATAATGATAGTGGGATGTTTTTATTGCCCTTATGTAAAATGTTTGAATGAGAAGCGATTACGTGCTGCAGATATATATACACATTTAATTTGTGAAGGGTTTTGTAAGACGTATGTAGTATGGGTATGGCATGGTGAACAATTAGAAATGCTAAGTGTATCTCAACAGGGGGAAGTAACTTGTGATGATGATAATGACACGGATATGGATGATCGGATAGAGGATATTATTCGTGATATAAGAGAAGAGGCTTTTGAACAATCACATGCATATGGTAATATGTGCAGCGATGCTGAGATGCCGCTGTACCCAGGATGTAAAAAATACCAATTGCTGAATGCTGTATTGAAATTGGTAAGCTTGAAAGTATGACATGGATGGAGCGACAAGAGTTTTTCTGGAACGCTTGAGGCCTTTAAAGACATGCTTCCTAATGATAATGTGTTGCCTTGTCGATACTATGATGCTAAGAAAATACTGTGTCCACTAGGGATGAAGTATAAAAAGATCCATTCTTGCCCTAATGATTGCATATTATATAGGAAAGATCATGAAGAGAAAGAGCAATGTCCGATATGTGAAACTCCGAGGTATAAATCAAATAAGGGCCCTACAAAAGTGTTGTGGTATCTTCCAATCATTCCAAGGTTCAAGCGCTTGTTTGCCAATGAAATTGATGCCAAAAATTTGAGATGGCATGCAAATGAGAGGATTTCTGATGGAAAGCTTCGACATCCAGCTATTCTTCTCAATGGTAGAAAATTGATCAATTATTTCCTAGCTTCGGTGAAGAACCTAGGAATCTCAGGCTTGGGCTTAGCACAAATGGTATGAATCCTTATGGTAGCTTAAGCAGTATACATAGTTCATGGCTTGTTTTGTTGGTAATTTACAATTTATCTCCTTTGTTATGTATGAAATGAAAGTACATTATGTTGTCTATGTTGATTTCAGGATCAAACCAACCCGAAAATGACATAGATGTTTACCTAGAACCCTTCATCGAAGACTTGAAAGAGTTATGGGATAAAGGTGTTGATGTTTTTTATGCGAACAAGAAGGAGACTTTTAATATGCGAGCAATGATCTTTTGTACTATAAATAACTTCCCTGTATATGGTAACTTGTTAGGATATAGCGTTAAATGCCACAAAGCTTGTCCGATATGTGAAGAAGGCACATGCTACCATCAACTTCAACATGGAAGAAAAACGGTTTACCTTGGCCATAGTCGATTTCTTAGATAAAGCCACCCTCATCATAGATTAAAAAAAGCTTTTTTCGGTGGCTAAGAGTTTAAAGATGCTCTAGAGGCATTGACTGGGGAGAAAATTTATGAAAAGGTGAAAAATATCAATACTATGTTTGGTAAGTCATCAAAGAGTAGAAATGAGAAAAATATATAGAAAAAAAGGTTTGTCTTCTACGATCTTCCATATTGGTGCAATCTTGACGTCAAATACTGTATTGATTTCATGCATGTAGAGAAAAATGTATGTGATTGTATTGTTGGGACACTGCTCAACATACAAGGAAGTTCTAAGGATGGCGTGAAGGCAAGATTATACTTGCAAGAAATGGGAATATGAGAAGATTTACACCCAAGGCCATATGGTAATAGAACTTTTTGTCCTCCAGCTGCTCATACTTTGTCTAAGGTTGAGAAAAGAAGCTTTTGTGAGTGTTTACATGGCACTAAAGTTCCCTCAGTGTATTCTTCAAATTTTAAAAAGCTTGTATTGATGAAAGACTTGAAGTTAATAGGGCTAAAGTCTCATGATTGTCATGTCTTAATACAACAACTACTCCCAGTAGCTATTCGAGGCATTGCCGAATATGATCTTCAACACATATTGACTAGACTTTGTTTCTTCTTCAACGCCATTTGTTGTAAAGTTATTGACACGGAAAGATTGGAGGAATTGGAAAATGAAGGATATATGATCTTGTGCCAGCTTAAGAATCTTTTTCTTCCTTCCTTTTTTGACATCATGGTATACTTGATTGTTCATCTAGTGAGAGAGATAAAGTTGTGTAGCCCTATATATTTCTGATAGATATACCCAATCGAAAGAACTATGAAAATACTAAAAGGGTATGTGAAGAACCCCAACCGCCCTGAAGCATCTATTGTTCAAAAATATGTTTCTGAAGAAGTTATGGAATTTTGTCAACATTATTTGTCAAATGTACGACATATTGGCCTTCCTAAACGTCATGATCAAGAAGGGGGTAGACGCGGGGCAACAGTAAAGAGCATAGAAGCTGATGAATTGCAACAAGTCCACTTGTACATCTTAAACAATATTGATGAAGTTCAATATTACATGAGTGCCCATAAAGAAATTGTAAGGAAACAAAATAGTCGAATGACTGAACAAAAGTTAATTAGGGAGCATAACAAAACTTTCACACATTGGTTCAAACAAAGGTTGATGGAGAAGAATGTGTTTCTGATACAATAAATGGGTTAGCACGTGGTCCTGAAGTTGATGTCATAAGTTTGACTTCATTTGTGATCAACGGTTATACCTTTTACATGAAGTCCCTAGATGATAAGAGCATCGTCCAGAATAGTGGTGTTGTATTAGTGGCTGAATCTATGCACTTCTCTAGTTCGAAAGATAAGAACCCTACATTGGCTGCTATACCTTATTGTGGGGTGATTGAAGAGATTTGGGTGGTTGACTATGTTAAAATTAGATTTCCCATTTTCAAATGCAAGTGGGTTGATGTCAATAATGGTGTGAAGATTGATAGATTAGGATTTACATTAGTAGATCTGAACAGTATAAGTTTTAGAGATGAACCTTTCATTATGGCAGATCAGGCACAACAAGTGTTCTACATCACTGATCAGGTAAATAAAATATGGTCTGTAGCTCTTCAAGGAAAAAGGGTCGTTGATATTGATGAGAAAATTGGCTCAAATTATGATCTTCTTGAGACTCCTTTTTCCATGGGTCTACCAGAATTGAATGAAGAGGATGAAGCAGATAATGCACACGGCACAAGAAATCATCATCACGAGGGAATATAGGAGGATATCTCTTTATGATACTACTTTGAACTTAACTAACTAAAGTAATTATGATTATGATTTATATCTGAAGAATATGTTTAGTTATTTTATCGATATAGTCTTCACATTTCATAGCTTAGGATTTATCTTTCTTTGTTGTCGTTACAGGCAAATGACGAATCCCCAGCATCCTAGTGTAGAGGATCAGCCACCTACTACACCTCTGAGTCAGCCACCTAGTGCTCAGGAGAGTCAGCCAGCTAGTGCTCAAGAGAGTCAGCCAACTAGTGCTCAGCAGAGTTAGCCAGCTAGTGTTAATCAGGGCGAGCCTAGCAATGCTCGGAGCCAAGGTCATAGTGAGCACAGTAGCCAGTCTGTACAGAGGGGTAAACGTGGCACACGGTTGATAGACGTTTCCCTCAGTCGGAGTGCAGGCCAAAAGATACCAATTGAGTTTGATAGATATTGGAAACCAATCGGTCCTAATACCCAACGGTATGGGAGTTTTGTCAGCCTCCTTGCACGCAACAAGCCGAGCATCTTGATAGAGGAGTGGAGAAATGTCGATGAAAAGGTGAAGAAACATATTTAGGACACTATCCAGGTATACAATTCTCTTATGTATATAATTAATTATTATCAAATATGTCACAAATTTATCACTTACTCCTTCAATGCATGCATTCCAGCTCGTGTACGATGTTCCTCAGAGTGAGATCTTGTACAATAAGAAAATGACGTATTGTTATGAGCGTTGGAGCAAGTTTAAGACAAATCTAACAACAATTACATTCATATCGAGGTGAAAGATGGTCAGCCTCATCCTAATCCGTGCGACCAGAATACATTTCTTGATCAAGAGACTTGGCAAGCATTTGTTAGGCTTTGGACTACTCCAAAATCTTTGGTCATCTGACTTATTTTTTGTTTTATTTACTTAGCAATTATCTTAATTGATTATAACACTTTCCTTTTGTATAATTTTTTATTCGTAGGCAAAAAGGCAAAAAGCACAAGAGAGTGGTGGAAAGAATGATTGCCCTCATACAATGTCTCGTGGGGGTTATGCAAAGGCTGAAAGAGACTTTTTTGTGGCCAAACTGAAGAGATTGGAAGAAGCATCTCAATCTGATCCTTCTGTTCTTCTTTCTCTACCATCTTCGATTTGTCGAGAAGAAAAATGGCAATTTGCCCACCAAAAGAGGAATGGGTCTTATACGAGTAAACAATCTCGTATAGTAGGTGAAAGAATTGTAAGTATATATCGTTACTGTTATTAATTACATAAGAAACGTACATCATTACTTATGTTTGTTATTTTGTATTATCTTACAGGAGGAACTTAGAAAAAAACAAGTTGAGGGATCTTTTAAGTCAGAAGGCAGGAATGATATTCTAACAGTTGCTACTGGAAAACATGAGCATCCAGGCCATGTTAGGGGAGTTGGAGGAGGGGTAGGGATACGGGATTACTTTGGAGCCCCCGTACGCCATTCCTCAAACATCGTGACTAGGGAGGAATTAGAGACTATGTTGGCCACTAGAAGAGCAGAAGCAAAGGCTGAGGCTGAAGCATCATTTGATGCACTATTAGAGACCCGGTTGAGCAAGATGAAAGAGGAAATGATAGTGTTTATAAGCTCAAGACAAGATACCAGTGCTCCCCAGCCACAATTGATTGATCCTAATAAGCAAAGCACTAAAGGGAGTTGTTGCAACATCGGGCAGTCATCAGAGGGTCCTGCAAGAGAAATTA
The DNA here is from genome assembly GCA_963242795.1 of Inga leiocalycina. Lineage (NCBI taxonomy): Eukaryota > Viridiplantae > Streptophyta > Magnoliopsida > Fabales > Fabaceae > Inga > Inga leiocalycina. Next base: position 37,010,641 of record OY725332.1, read on the forward strand.
CTAAGCCTTATGATAGTTTTATCGAGGATCCTTTGAGACGGTTAGTTGCACGGGGTAGTGTGCATAACCTGGGATCAACTGTCCACCACCGACAAATGGAAGTTGATCAAGTCTGAGTGTCAGTTGACAAGGTGATCATTGCTGATGCACCTGTCCCTATCCCTTCTGATGAATTCAAGATTGTAAGCGATGTCCTGGGTACATTCATCTTGTGGCCAACAAACCTTTTTTCTGTTCGAGCTGATGAAAGTCCGATCAAAGCCCCACCAAGTCCAGCTCCCTTCACTCAGTAAGAAGTTTCACAGCCTCCACTGAATATCATGCAACAAGTGATTCTGATGGCATATGATACATCCTTTAAAACAAGAGATTGGCCTATGGATTCAGTTGTTGGACAGTCAGGGGTGACATGCTATCTTGAGAGGGATGATTTGATGTCCCTGGTAGCTCTTAGACAAAATCTTCCGATTGGGATTGTCCAACTATTCTTAATGTAAGTATCTTCTGCAGTTCAAAGTAAATATTTTAAAAGTTTCATCGTTTACCTTTTATTTATGTGCTTGCATTATTGTAGGTACATCCATCGTAGGTTGGTCTCCTCTGGTAAAAGCAAAAAATTTGGATTCTTATGCCCCCATCACATCCAAGAGAAAGGAACCACTGCTGCTATCAGGCATAGATACTTATCAGAGAGGCTTAGTGAAATTGGAACTAAGTGTTTCTTGGCTCTATATGTACATAGGTAAGAAGCAAACTGATATTTTATAATTTATATAATGTTTTATTTTTTCTTAATATTCTTCTTTTTTTTCAGTGATCATTGGCAATTGCTTCTTCTATGCAAGAGTAGTTACACTGTCTTCCTCTTATGTTCCCTCCACTTCAAACCAGGGAATGATTTGAAAAAGACCATAAACTCGTTAGTTTTTTGGCATAATTACCTTTTGTATGAAAAGTTTATGGAATTTTTGTAAAACCAATAACCTTTGTCATTGTGGTGATCATAGGGCTGTGCGGACATTCCTACACACTGCTTGTGGTAAGCATGTTCGTGACTTAAATGACCCTACATGGATAATGTAACCCCCTGCCGTAATTATATCCGAAATACGCAATTAAAGTGAAATAGAGACCAATAAGAAACAAATACAAATTACAAACCCATATACCAGACGGGGTTTTCACAATTACCTTTCGAAATCATTTATAAACTTGGTCTCATAATCACTTTTCGAATACAATTACTACGCGGAACATCACATTCATAATAAATCAGAGTACACAAAAATAATCCCGGCAATCCCAGTTTCCATATATTAACTCGAGCTTTATAGGGCACATTCGCCCATACAAGCCCTCATATGGGGATTACACAAATCTTTCTCATACATATACAAATATCCAACAACTCATTTCAAATACATAACCAAATATACTCATCCTAAACATGCATTGATAACCACCTATCACAAGATTACAACCCGAACGAGTCCCGTCGCCTTTGATTGCTTACTCCATCCTCGATCCACCTACCCTGTCTAAATTGTTGGTAGGGGAGGGTGAGATTCGAGAGAATCTCAGTAGGAAATAGATACCATAACGCATGCATGATATATGCTATGTGTATGACATGTTAGCTTTATCTAGATGCATGCCCCATAATGACATTTTTGCATACTCAATGTTTCATGTAACAAAACTATGGCCACAGCAAAACAGAAACAGAGCTTCATTTATTCAAATATGCTCTACACAATCAAGTAAAGCAATCACATACATCACTACACAAGCAAAGATATCAAATACATGCAAGTAAGGTAAGTCCCCTACCTCCAGTCTTTTCTCCTCGATTTGCGTGCCAGCAACTCGGGGCTTCACATTCGATCCTACAATGTCAAATGTACCATTTAGACACTTCCATAGTGTTTCTGGGGGTTATATGAGGCTATATTGAAAATTTACTAAAATACCCCCGGGGACCCGGCCCGGCCCCGCCGTACCCGGTCCGGCTGTACTTTTCGTGAAATTTTGACATGGGCTATTCTGACATATTTTCGCCCAAGGAATCCATTTCCGGACTCGGAATTATCAAATTCAATGTCAAATTACGAAATTGCCCTTGGCAGCCCTACTTTTAGGGTTTTAGGGGCGTTTCCGTAATTATGCTTTCTCGGCCTTTTCCGAAAAAGTGCCCAACTGTAACCCCACCTAATTTTCCCTCCTGAACTCAATGGAATCATCAAATCATTGAAAATCCAACTCTAAGACCCATTTATAGCCCAGACCGAAATATATGGGTTTTCTAGGGAAAATCAGGGTTTTTCGGTTTCGGCTCCGTAAACACGTTCCTTTCTACTCCTAACCACTTTATTGACTATTCCATTAGGTTACAACTACCATTTAGTACCAATTTGGGCAGCATAACAGCCCCACACACCCATTTCCAAAAATTAAAACCAATGGCAATCCGGCGAAATTTCACCGATTAAATTGCCCACAGCAGCTAGAATAGTCAATACACAAGAGTTTGGAAGTTACCTCAAGCTCCCTCTAGCTTTTCCTTGTCTTGGCTGAAACCATAGCCCCTTTTAACACCAAAGAAAGAGCTTCCAAACCTTAAAGAACATAAAGGAGTAGCTTAGGATCGGAGTTATACGCGTTAGGAGCTAGATCATCGGAGAAATCGGCTTACCTTGCGAGTTCTCTTCTCCTTTTCTCCCAAAACCCTCTCAACCCTTTTTCTTTATTTCTGTTGCAGAATGGCGTCGGTTTGGAGGAAGGAAGATGAAGAAAAGGTGCTTTAATATTAGGATGATGTCATGTTTTATTATGCTGATGTCATAATTCCCAAAATTGGTATTTTCGGATTTTCTGGCAGATTTTCTGCCCAATATTTGCAAAATCATAACTAATTCTAGAAAAATCAAAATGAGGTGATCCCAAAGCCAAATGAAAGGTATCTAAGTCCTCTTCATTGGAAAAATATGATCCATTACTAGAAATCACCACAAAATTCCAGAATTACACAAATTTCATCACTGCCCCAAAACAGAGTCCATTTTCGACCTCAAACTTTGGACAGTCATATCTCCCAGTTCCCAAAACGAAATGGCACAAATTATATGTCCATTTTGAAGCTTGGGATGTGAACTTCAAGACTGGAAAGTTTCATAATTTTCTGACATCATTCGCCTAGTCAAAACATCCACACGAGAAGACTGCCCAGACAGAATTCACACTAGACAGCATTTCCAATTTTTTGCAACCAATGTGTCCAATCCAATTTAAATCAATTCCAATGATTAAATACCACAACATGACACCATTTCCATCACAATATCCCATTCAATTCCTCCCTCTATTCTAAGTCAATTTAGATGTTAATCCACAATTGAACTCAAATACAGGGTTTTGGCGTTGCTCATAACACAAGCGACTACAATCCACTTTATATTCTCTAAAAGGGTTCATTAATCACTAACCACGTCCACTTTTGTAGTCATTAAACCCTAATCACAATTTAAGATCTTGCTAAACCGGGGCTTAGCAATCCACTAATCTCAGGCTTATTCTCTAGCTTCGAGTCTCAAAATTCGGGGTGTTACATTTCTCCCCCCGTTCAATAAATTTCGTCCTCGAAATTTGTCATACCACTTAATCCACAAACTACGGATGCTTCTTCACGACAGCTTCCGTTTCACAATTCATGTCACATTGGATGGTCTCCTCTAGATCACCCACACACAACCGATAATCCACAAATCCGATTCTCGCAAGAATCTCAAACAATAAATGCAACTCAATTGCCACAAATTGCAATCGGCCCATTTCACGATTGCCGCACAAACATAATCACCTCACGATTATTAAACAAATGCAATCGTTTCCACATACGATTGTTACCAAAACTCTATGATCACCATCCACAATACCTGGAGGATCTAAATCATGAGCCATATCATAAAATCTCAGCAGTTGGGCAGCATAGGCCACCACACTGCTCAGCTCAATCTGGTTACCCCTTCCGGGAGTAACCATCACAACCTCAATACATCAAACAACAGCCTCAGCTGTATACACAAACATTCAGCTTCTGCCATCTCCACTTTCACAGCTTTACCCTCACCCGTACACCCACCAGTAACTCCACTAGTGGTAACCGGGACTTTTGGTATCAACCACAATATCACATCTGTATCAACTTTCATGGTGTCGCCCTCACCCGTACACCCACCAGTGACTCCGCTAGTGGTAACCGGGACTTTTGGGTATCAACACAATATCACATCATCTGGTCACTTTGGAATCTCAATCTCTTCTATCCAGGCGCCTTTTATTGTCACACCCACCCCGGATTTACCCCCTCTAGGGATGCCCCGTGCCGGTGGTGCCCACCCCAGTTTTACCCCCCGCTGGGGATGCCCCACGACGGTGGCTGGGTTACTCAATTATTGTCACACCCACCCCGGTTTTACCCCCTCTAGGGATGCCCCGTGCCGGTGGTGCCCACCCCGGTTTTACCCCCCGTTGGGGATGCCCCGCGACAGTGGCTGGGTTACTCACATTTCACCCAGGACTCGCAAGAAAATCCATAATCACACCCTACCCTCATCCCCTTTCTCGGCCGGGAAGACACACAGTCTAACCCGAACTGTTGTTAGCTACTCAGGGACTATTGGCGTAGCGGTGCTCACACCTAGCCTTTCGGCTTCCACATCACACTCCACCCTCATCCCCTTTCTCCGCCGGGAAGACACACAATTTTTACCCGAACTATTGTTAGCTACTCAGGGACTATTGGTGTGGCAGTGCATACACATAGCCTTATAGCTCATATAGCTATCTGGCTTTCACAAATGGCCCGTCGGCCTTCACAAATAGCCTGTTCCCCATATAACCACCGCCCCGAAGGCACGGTCCTCCGACATAGGAATCACCCCATGCGGGCGGAGGTGAGAGACTCACAAATATCAGTCACATCCTGAGCCTATGCCTACCAGGCACAGCCCACCAGACCAACCTGATCCGGCCCAACCAGGGAGATGGACTCACAGTACACAATCGTAATAAGCTGGAACCAGGCATATTAACAACTTCACGTTCAACATCTCGAATTCTTTTCACGTACTGGGATCCTTCAAGACCCCTTTTTCACAATACAACTTGACCCCGAAGTTTTACCTCCCGAAGCCATCACTAACGCATTGTACTTTCTGCAAATTCGAGCTTCTGCTCAACACAATTCTCAAACATATCACATTCATCACGCTTCCGCTGCACACTCTGAGGTCAATCTCCTCATCTGTGCTTTAACAATGTCAAGTTGATTTAACAGGAGTCCCATAAGAATCTCCCACCATAACTGACAACATTCACAACATATATTCATCTGCGTCAGACCTTGGCCCGATTCAACTTGAATCATTCAAAGCCATAACCAGCACTTCGTTGAGATCCCATACTCCCAACGTTCCCAGAGCTCTATTCTACCATTCAATGTCATGGCGAGTGCATACTAAGGTTCATCGTCACGGCAGCTACACACTAGGGTTTGTCGTCACGGCGGCTATCACAAATTTTTTTTTTATATTGTCACACCCCTTCAGAGTGCCCACCCCCTGGTCAACTACGTACCAGGGCTCCGCTGGCCGGCCCTTACACTGAGCCTGGCAGGCAGCTGGGTTACTCACATTTCACCCAGGACTCACATATAGCCTAACCGATCAGGTGTCACCGTAGGTAGCCCTCTCCGATCAGAACTCCCCGTAGGTTGCCCTCTCCACTCCGAATCCTTGTAGATAACTCTTTCAAATTCAAATTCTTCTTAGAATCACTTTTCCCTGTGCTAGATGAACACTAGCAACCTCAGGATACCTGATACACATTTCAATGCCAATCTAGTACCACATCCTGGTACCACAGACCATATAGGTCATATCAACCTCCTAAGGACCAGCTTGACTATTGAGTCTGATCCTTGCATAACAGTTCATCTCGTAAACCTCAACCTAAGTTGGACTGGGAAATCACTTCCCTCAATTCCACAGAGCATCAACCCCAACACAAATCCAAATATCTTTGCCAGCCTAAGGTACACCAGTCCCCTAGGTCTTAAGGCCTTTACACACACAAGCTCAGTATGACATCACTACATGTAACATCATACCACCTAGGGTTTCTCACCCAATGTCTAGGTTCATACTAAAACCTAAAACCTCAATATCACATATCTTAGGGAATCCTTTCCCTCTATTCTCAAATCAGATGATGGGTCTGATTACCTCCATCTCTGAATATACACATCTAATTCTCAGGCAAACCATCATATCTTTTGTTTCCACAATGATTTTCGACTCCACACTAATCAATTAATGTATACACAATCCACAGATCACATATATCCACAACCAGCAGGGACCTTAATGTGTATACCACAAACAAACAAAGTCATTCTCTATGACTAAGGCAGCAACTACTGCCACTATCCTAGCAAATTCCCATGTTTGCCAGGAACTGTAGCTCTGATACCAAAATGTAACCCCCTGCCGTAATTATATCCGAAATACGCAATTAAAGTGAAATAGAGACCAATAAGAAACAAATACAAATTACAAACCCATATACCAGACGGGGTTTTCACAATTACCTTTCGAAATCATTTATAAACTTGGTCTCATAATCACTTTACGAATACAATTACTACGCGGAACATCACATTCATAATAAATCAGAGTACACAAAAATAATCCCGGCAATCCCAGTTTCCATATATTAACTCGAGCTTTATAGGGCACATTCGCCCATACAAGCCCTCATATGGGGATTACACAAATCTTTCTCATACATATACAAATATCCAACAACTCATTTCAAATACATAACCAAATATACTCATCCTAAACATGCATTGATAACCACCTATCACAAGATTACAACCCGAACGAGTCCCGTCGCCTTTGATTGCTTACTCCATCCTCGATCCACCTACCCTGTCTAAATTGTTGGTAGGGGAGGGTGAGATTCGAGAGAATCTCAGTAGGAAATAGATACCATAACGCATGCATGATAGATGCTATGTGTATGACATGTTAGCTTTATCTAGATGCATGCCCCATAATGACATTTTTGCATACTCAATGTTTCATGTAACAAAACTATGGCCACAGCAAAACAGAAACAGAGCTTCATTTATTCAAATATGCTCTACACAATCAAGTAAAGCAATCACATACATCACTACACAAGCAAAGATATCAAATACATGCAAGTAAGGTAAGTCCCCTACCTCCAGTCTTTTCTCCTCGATTTGCGTGCCAGCAACTCGGGGCTTCACATTCGATCCTACAATGTCAAATGTACCATTTAGACACTTCCATAGTGTTTCTGGGGGTTATATGAGGCTATATTGAAAATTTACTAAAATACCCCCGGGGACCCGGCCCGGCCCCGCCGTACCCGGTCCGGCTGTACTTTTCGTGAAATTTTGACATGGGCTATTCTGACATATTTTCGCCCAAGGAATCCATTTCCGGACTCGGAATTATCAAATTCAATGTCAAATTACGAAATTGCCCTTGGCAGCCCTACTTTTAGGGTTTTAGGGGCGTTTCCGTAATTATGCTTTCTCGGCCTTTTCCGAAAAAGTGCCCAACTGTAACCCCACCTAATTTTCCCTCCTGAACTCAATGGAATCATCAAATCATTGAAAATCCAACTCTAAGACCCATTTATAGCCCAGACCGAAATATATGGGTTTTCTAGGGAAAATCAGGGTTTTTCGGTTTCGGCTCCGTAAACACGTTCCTTTCTACTCCTAACCACTTTATTGACTATTCCATTAGGTTACAACTACCATTTAGTACCAATTTGGGCAGCATAACAGCCCCACACACCCATTTCCAAAAATTAAAACCAATGGCAATCCGGCGAAATTTCACCGATTAAATTGCCCACAGCAGCTAGAATAGTCAATACACAAGAGTTTGGAAGTTACCTCAAGCTCCCTCTAGCTTTTCCTTGTCTTGGCTGAAACCATAGCCCCTTTTAACACCAAAGAAAGAGCTTCCAAACCTTAAAGAACATAAAGGAGTAGCTTAGGATCGGAGTTATACGCGTTAGGAGCTAGATCATCGGAGAAATCGGCTTACCTTGCGAGTTCTCTTCTCCTTTTCTCCCAAAACCCTCTCAACCCTTTTTCTTTATTTCTGTTGCAGAATGGCGTCGGTTTGGAGGAAGGAAGATGAAGAAAAGGTGCTTTAATATTAGGATGATGTCATGTTTTATTATGCTGATGTCATAATTCCCAAAATTGGTATTTTCGGATTTTCTGGCAGATTTTCTGCCCAATATTTGCAAAATCATAACTAATTCTAGAAAAATCAAAATGAGGTGATCCCAAAGCCAAATGAAAGGTATCTAAGTCCTCTTCATTGGAAAAATATGATCCATTACTAGAAATCACCACAAAATTCCAGAATTACACAAATTTCATCACTGCCCCAAAACAGAGTCCATTTTCGACCTCAAACTTTGGACAGTCATATCTCCCAGTTCCCAAAACGAAATGGCACAAATTATATGTCCATTTTGAAGCTTGGGATGTGAACTTCAAGACTGGAAAGTTTCATAATTTTCTGACATCATTCGCCTAGTCAAAACATCCACACGAGAAGACTGCCCAGACAGAATTCACACTAGACAGCATTTCCAATTTTTTGCAACCAATGTGTCCAATCCAATTTAAATCAATTCCAATGATTAAATACCACAACATGACACCATTTCCATCACAATATCCCATTCAATTCCTCCCTCTATTCTAAGTCAATTTAGATGTTAATCCACAATTGAACTCAAATACAGGGTTTTGGCGTTGCTCATAACACAAGCGACTACAATCCACTTTATATTCTCTAAAAGGGTTCATTAATCACTAACCACGTCCACTTTTGTAGTCATTAAACCCTAATCACAATTAGGATCTTGCTAAACCGGGGCTTAGCAATCCACTAATCTCAGGCTTATTCTCTAGCCTCGAGTCTCAAAATTCGGGGTGTTACAGATAATGCCAAAGGTTAATACATATTGATTTGTTTAAAGAATGTAATAAGCCATGCCTTTATATTTGTTTTAATGATATCATGTTTTTTCTCAGAGCCGTAGGCAACCACAGGGGTCCAACTTATATGGTTTTTATGTTTTGAGACACATTTACAATATTATCACTCTAGGCACGACTGATTTTACTCAAGAGGTAAATTTATATTTCAGAACTTTTGTATTACTTTATTGTTTTTAAGTTACTAAGTTAATGTTTTTTTTGGGTTTTGGTGTTACAGATGTTTGATGTTGCTGATCCCTTTCCTGAAGAAGATATTGATTTCATTTGCACATGTTGTACTGAATTCATCTATGAGCTATTACAAAAGTAGTGAGTTTTTGAATCCAACGTTACATTGTACATTATTGTTCTCATATGTATTGCTAACAAGGTTTATCTATCTGTGTAGGACAATTTATGTGATATGGGTGATACAGGAGGAATGGGATTTGAGGGACTGACCTTTTTAATTTTTCTTCCCTTTGTATTCTGTAAAGTTGAGGAATTTCTACTGTTGCTTGGAACTATACTTGAATTTTATTGCTGCAGTTGTCATTTCAAAGTTTCACATCCATTTCTGAGCAAATTCTTCTGTTTGGACATTCCTTCATGTTTTTACTTTTAGACAACTTCATGTTGCACATTGAAATTGCAAGAAATGGAGTGAATTTGGAGTTCTTATAATCTGATTTTAACTTGTTGCTTAAATTGTAACATTTGATCTTGAACCTTGTTCTACACTAATTACCATTTATTGGAAGTTTATGTCAAGTCACTTGCCTTACACCTTTATTTGTGCTTGTTGTTGATCTTGCTGCTGTAATTGCTTTTATGAAATCTGTTATGTTGCTTCTGTGCAATCTGTTACTTACTTCATACTTAGGGAGTTGCATATAGATAGACAAATACATGTACTCTATTTCATCCATTGCATTTTGCATTGTTCTTTATTGCTTCAAGATTCATAACTGCTGTCATTTGGTCCTCCTTATTGTCTAATTGCACTATTGGTGTTATTTAGTGCTAAACTAAGGTTGGTAATTACCTTTGGCTAAATTCTTGACAAATTTGCTTGCACTCTACTTGTGACCTAGGGACTGAAACTACAAGTGCATTTGGGTTGAAATTGAGCCAATGGAGTTTACATTAAATGCTGCCATATTTTCCATACTGTAATTAAAGTGCTGCAAATGAATCATCAATGTGTGACTGGCTTGTATGAAAATTTGTTGCTACTATAGACTGCTGCTTTTGAATATTACAATTGAAATATGTGATTGTTCTGTACTGCTGTTAAAATTGGAGCATCCAGTGCGTGTATATATAAAAAGGGACATTTTTTTAAAAAATAGAAGCTTTAAGACCGGTTGTAGCCACAACCGATCTTAAAAATCCACCTTTAAGACTGGTTGTGGGAACAATCGGTCTTAAAGGTTGGACCTTTTAAGACCGGTTGTACCCACAATTGGTCTTAAAGGTGGATTTTTAAGACCGGTTATAAGCACAACTGGTCTTAAAAGGTTTGACCTTTAAGAGCTGTTACGGGCAGAACAGGTCTTAAAGGTACCTTTAAGACCGGTTTTAAGAACAACCGGTCTTAAAAGTATGACTTTTAAGACCGGTTATAACAACCTGTCTAAAAAAAAAGACATTTTAGACCTGCTATAACAAGACCTATTTCACAACTGGTCTAAAAAGTCAATTTTCCACTGGTGTGGTGGAGGTGGGTAAGGAGGAGGAAGGTGAATGAAAAGAGGTATCTGGCATCTGACCATGATGATGGAGAAGGACAAGGTTGATCGATGAAGAAAAGTTATAAGAACAAAAGGAATAGGTTAGTTTAAATAGAGTTGAAGTGTACTTAGTGTCGAACTGAGTGATGGTTATTTATTATGAAAGGTCATTTTTGTCATTTATGTTTTTATTGATGTAAGGTTGGAAGATGAATTGTTTGTAAGTTTTACATGATGGTTGTTCCAAAAGAACTGTCATTTTTGTCACTAAATAAATTATGTTTATTAACTACAACCGTTACTTTTTGTTTTCCCAAATTCTAAATCAACTGTTACTTTTAAGCATAATATATTCTTCTGCGACCTTCACCTCAACATGCATGATATTTATTCACTATAGCTGCTATTTATTAAGTGTTATGTATGCTCAAATATGTAGTAGTGATTTCTTATCTTGTTATTCTCTTTTTCTATTGTATCTAACTTTCTTATTTTCATAACACGTTATCGGCACAAATCTCTAATGAAGGTATATTTTTCTTACATTACCTTAACAATTTCCTCTACCTTCTCTTCCCATATCTCTATTTGATCTATCCAGGATAACCGGAGTCATTATATGGAATTAAAGAGACAATTTTACCCTTTGTTTAATATATCTAGTTGCATAGCTACAATTGGAGATTATTGGTGCTTTTCTTTATTTGAATCTCCTTCACAAGCTTTTTTTACTTTTATTTATCATTTTAGGAGAATCTCTTATTTATGCAACATTTATATTTCTTTATTTTTTTATTCTGTTGTTATTTACATTTTATGTTGTTATATTATGTTATTTCATTTTATTTACGTTTCATTTGTTTTTGTACTTATTTAATATTTATACTTCTTTATTTTATTTACATTTTATGTTACATTTTATCATTTATATTCCTTTATATTAGGTTATTTATTTTATTTCATTTTATTTACATTTCCTTTATTTATGTTGTTATATTATGTTATTTGATTTTATTTAGCCATTTCATTTCTTTATTGTTTATAATATTTTATTATTAATTTGTATTGTATTTTAAATTATTACTTTTTTTTAATTTTATTTCATCACCATGTTTATTATTCTATTTGTTTCTTAGTTATATTATTCATTTGTTTATTCATTTTATTTGTTTATTATTTACTTTATTTGCCATTTTTCTCTTATTATTGCTATTTTTATGTTAAATTTTACTATTTTAATTTTTTTATTAGATTAAGGTTTTCCCCCTCGAGGTTTAGAGGGCAAAAGGTTTTCACCTCTCCAACAAGTGCGCTTCTTAGGATTCGAACTTGTATCCTTCTCCTTACGGGGTTAGGCACTTTTACCACCTCAACAAACAGCTTGTTGGTTACTATTTTATTTGTTTACGTTTGCTAATTGTTTTTATTTGTTTTATATTGTTTATAACCTATTATTGTCATTTTTATTTTAACTCATTTTATTTGTTGTATTATATCTGGCTATATAGTGTGATCTTTATGATTATAGGTTTATCACTACTAGAAAAAAAGGTCTTTTAGACTGGCTGAAATTGGCTTTTTAGACCAAGTTTAGGTCTGGTCTTATATTGACCGGTTTAAAAAGTTAGGTGCTTTAAGACTCGTCGTATGACCAGTCTTACAAAGTGGTATTTAGATCGGGCTAATGTCTGGTCTAGAAAGTTTCATTTTTAAGACTTATCGTTAGTTTAGGAAGTTTAAAATGGTCAATTTTTAAGACCAGTTAGGGAGCAAAATTGATTCATGTAATTATACATTTTTCAATATTTCTTTATTTTAACTAGTCTAAATAATGTTGTTTTAGACCTATTATTACCACGATTGGTCTAATTATATATATATATACATATCCAGCTGGTATTATGGCTTGCATTCAATGACCTATTTGTAGAGAACCAATCTAGAGAACCACAATTCATATATATATATATATATATTTGAACAATATACACAGATCAACAATCAACTCTGATGTTAATTTATAAAAAAAATATAAAACTCTTAAAAAGTAAAATCCTGTAGAAATAAACAAGGTACTCTGTAAGATCCTTATCTTATTTTCACATTTTTCAGAGTGCTTGCACGTAATTCAGTGGGCACATAGAAATAGCATACAAATACTGATAAAAGTACTTGATTACACTATAGGTATCCCTATAGGGTGTGTTTATAGTAATTACAGACCTTAATATAATAAAAAGGTCTTCAGATAACCAACTATCCTATTTGTACTAGTCTGGAACCTCTAGTTGCTTTAGTTACACTCTTGCCGCTTAAGTCACTACTTGCTGCTAAAAAAACTTTATATATGTATGGAAAGCGTGAGATTCAATAGGCAATCATTCATAGGAAATACGATATGTAAATATGCAAAGTGTAATACCCTGAATTTTGAGACTTGAGGCTAGAGAATAAGCCTAAGATTAGTGGATTGCTAATCCCCAGTTTAGCAAGATCCCAAATTGTGATTAAGGGTTAAAGACTCCAAAAGTGGAGGTGATTAGTGATAAATGAACACTTTTGGAGAAGATGATATGAAATATGATTCGTATGTGTTGTGGCAGCGCCGAAACCCTGTATTTAAGTTCAATTATGGATTAACATCTAAATTGAATTAAAATAGAGGGGAGGGTGCATTGTGGAAGAAAAGGAATGATATGGTATGTTTGGTGGTGATTCAAGAGGAATTGCCATAATCAAGGGCAAAACAGTAAAGTTACCGACCAATTGATCGGTTACCGAAGAGAAAACTCGTTGGTAACTTAAAGATCAATGGTTAGGATTGATTTGTGTAATAGATCAAAGGGTGGAATCCCATGTGTTTAAGTTCATGTGAGCTCATGGGAGGAGTGTCAAGATGTGGACAAGCGGCAACTTGTGAGCCTTAGATCTTGGTCAAATGTTCAAAGTGCTTTTCTCTTCCCTTTCCTTTATTTTAGGTCGGCCAACACATGAAGCAACGGAAAAAAATTGATCCTCTTCTTCATCCTCTACCCTCTCTTTATTTCTCCATTTTGACTAGCTTGGGGAGGAAAGAGAAAGAAACAAGGTGAGTTTTGGTTGGTTTATGACCCTCTTTAGCTTAAACACTCTTCTTTGATGTTGTTTATAGTGATGAGAGCTTAATCTCTATAGTTTTAGATTCTTGAAAGGAGGTGTTTGATCTCTTGAGGAAAAATGGAAAGATGAAGAATCAAAGAATTGGTTTAGGAAAGAGGAAAAGGTGAGCATTTGAAGCATTTTGACCTAAGTTTTGTGATCATTGGTCAAGCTTTGTGAATTTTGAATTTTGCCTTGATTTTCATGTGATTTTGGATTGGAAGAATTGTTTTGTGTATTGTGGTAAAAACGGTGCCATATTGTGTTTTGGTATCATTAGAATTGGTTTTAATTTGAAATGGAAAGAGATTGTAATGTAGAATTGGTATTGTAACATTGTGTGACATATTGTGGTAACATGTCAATGTGATGTGAATTTGGTTGATTTGGTGTTTTCAATAGATTCCTTGTGAAAATTTGTGTGGGAATGATTTTTGGTATGAAAATGAGACCATTGGAAGCAAAGATGCAAAATCTAGAATTCTGTCTTTTGAAAGTCTGTTTTAAGTAGTCCGTTTGTGTGGACATTTTGACTAGGAAAATGATATTAGAAAATTATGAAACTTTCCAGTCTTAAATTTCACATCCCAATCTTTAAAATGAACATATAAAGTGTGTAATTTCATTTTGTGAACTGGGAGTTATGGTTTTCCAAAATTTGATGTTAAAACTGGGTGCAAATCTGGAACAACAAGGGAATTTCGTGTAATTCTGGAATTGTGTGGTGATTTCTAGTAATGGCTCATATTTTTCCTATGAAGAGGACTTAAATAGATTTCAATGGGGCTTTGGGATCATCTTATTTCTATTTTTCTAGAATTAGTGATAAATTTTCGAAGTTTCCTTGGTTCCAGCTAAAAGTTCTTGACTGCAGCGTAAAAGTTTCTCTGTCCGTTTTGGCCACAACAAAAAATTCTTGGCTGCAGCCAAAAACCTTTAGTGCATGTTTTGGCTGCAGCCAACCCCCATTTTCAGTACTTGGTAATTTTCAAAAGTGATTTCCAACATAGTACATCCCAATCCTTTCAAGCTTTTGTTGAGCTTATTATTAGACACTCGAGGGACTCAAATGACAACAAACTTTAAGTGATATAAAAGTAAGGATTGGGATTAGAAATTGACCCTATGTCCTTGATTTGGTTATAGGATTGGATATTTGCTCGGATCGCGAGTAGTCAATGTTGGAGCATATGTGGAAAGAATAAGTGTAGGGAACTTACCTCTCCTGCATGTATTTGATATTTGCATTAGTGTGTTGATGCATGTTATTGCTTTGCTTAATTATGTGAAACATGTATGAATGATTTGAATCTATGTGTCAATTATACTATGGCCATATATATGTTGTTCGAAACATTGAGCTCACAGATTTGTCATTGTGTGCAAGCATGTCATGTATTAAAAATTATCTTGCATGCATATCGGTAATGTTTTCCTCCTGAGATTCTCTAGAATCTTACCCTCCCTACCAACATTTTAGACAGGGTAGGTGGAATCGAGGATGGAGCAAGGAACCATGGGCGGCGATGACTCCTTTGGGTTGTAATCTTGCAATAGTTGGTTATCAATGCATGTTTGGGATTAAGTATATTTACATATATGATTGTATAGGTTGGAATGTATATTTAAGTATGTATTTGGTATGAGAATTTGTGTAATCCCCATTTGAGTAATTGTAATGGGCTAATATGCCCTTTGAAACCCAATAGCGAAGGTATGAACCCAGGATTACCGGAATGATTATGTTGTGTACTCTGATATTTGTAATGAATATGATTTATCTTCGCATAATAATTGTATTTGAAATTGAATATGAGACCATGTGAATTGAATTCTAAATGAAATTTCTGAAAACCCTATCGTGAAGATGGGATTTTAAAATGGTTTTGTTTATTATTGGTCTCCATTTCATTTTAATCACATATTTTGGATATAATTACGAAGGGGGTTACACAAAGTACCATATAATGCAATATAATAATAACACCGAAATACTCATAATCATCAGAATGTGCACATGTTTGCAAGGCCAACTACTGTTAGAACCTTTACTTGTCCTTACCTCAGCTAGGCTCAAGGCTACAGATTGGGAAATGTGCCCCTTGCCACTATGTATCATAACTCTTTCGTCGTTGGGGTACTTATGCTCTTCCCCCGTATGGTACTTGTACTTTTCCCGCAGCAATTAGATACTATGTATGTATTATACATATCACAGAAGATGGTATACACAAAGTATATAAATTTCACATAGTATATGAAAGATAGAGTATCTATATGGAATTGCCCTTCTTGCTCTACTATCTGTTCAATACATTTGATCTGGCTTGGGCTATTGATATGTCTAAAATTTCCAAATGTGTAAGAATTGAGTTAATACTATGTGCGAAATTGAAAAGGTAATGGCAAAAAAGATGAAGTAATTTGAGCCAAGAAAAAGGAGGTTGAAAAGTCAATTTTCTTATGCTAAATTGGCTATTTAATATTATCAAGTAAGGGGATAAATTATGATATTTTGAGATCATTATCTGCTTATAAGAGGCCATGATTTTGTATGACAAGAAGGAAGGAAAGAGAAAATACACATTTGAACATAAATGGTGCTTTTGAAAAGTCAATAAAGCAAAGCAAGTGTTAATGGCCATTGGATATTAGTTGCAAAAAGATGGATGAAGATAATTCAAGACACTTATTTGGTCCCTTCAACAACTCCATTTACATCAATATTGGGAGAGAGAAAAGGGAAAGTATTTATGGCCAAGTTAAAGGAAAAGTCATATGGAAAAAAAGAAAGTGACATGTGATGAAAATAAACAATAAAATACAATATAATAAAGGAGGTGGATGATGATATTTTAAAGAGAACATTATCTCTTTCCTTTGGCCATTATGTTGTCTAAACAAGAACAAATAGAGAGAGAGATAGAGTTTGATGAAGAAACAAGATAAGAGAGAGAACAAGATCAAGTGAGTTTGGTTGTAAAATTCACTTGTTCTTGTCTTCAATCTCTTGTACACCTCTTCTAATCTTCATATCCTCGTTGAATAACATATGTAGCAAGACAAAATCAAGGGAAAGAATAAGGGGGAGCCACGGTTTTGGAGGCCTAGAGAGAGAAACAAGAGGTAAAGCCATAAACCTTGATTTTCTTGTTGGATTCAAGGTGATTATTGTCGTTGTGGATGCTTTTTCACTTTGTGTTGGCTTGATTTTATGATTTGGGATGCCTAGCCCTAAGGGGAGGTGCTACCTAAATTTTGATTAATCATTTCTAAGAGTTATTTAAATGGTTAATCATGTGATTATAAGAGCAAAGAAGAAGCTTAATTGCATGTAAAGTAAAAATCACATTTTCCCTAATTTTTTGTGATTTTTGGCCAGTTGTTGTTCATTGTGTTTGGGCTAGAATTTGGTTGATTTGATGATTCCTTTATGTTTAAAATGGAAAATTGTGTAGGGAAAATGTATAATATGAAGTATGAAGGCTTTGGGGGTGTGAAATGACAAGTTTACCCCTAAAACCCTAACATAGTGGTTGCCAAGGGTAATTCGGTAATTTGAGCATGATTTTGATGACTTTGAGGTAAAAAATGGATTCTACACATGAAATTGTGTAGGATTAGCTCAGATCATAATATTTTGTAAGGTGTAATTAGACCAAGTATAAAGGGGCTTCGACCGAGTCTCTAGGGGCATTTTGGTAATTTTGTAATTTAATGCTAAGATAACCAACAAAGTGAGTTTAGAACAATACATGAATGAGTAATAACTCAATTCTTATACATTTGGAATTTTAGGACATATCAATAGCCTGAGCCGGATTAAAGGTACTGAATAAATAGTAGAGCAGGAAAGGGTAATTCCAGGTAGTAACTCTATCTTTTATACACTATGTGAACTTTTATATACTTTGTGTATGCCATATTCTGCGACATGTATAATGCATAGATAGTATCTAACTAGTGTGGGAAAAGTACAAGTACCGTACGGGGGGAAAAGCATAAGTACCCCAACGACGATAGAGTTATGATACATAGTGTTAATTGGAACATTGCCTACTCTATGGCCGTGAGCCTAGCTGAGGTACGGACAAGTAGGGGTTCTAATAGTAGTTGGCCCTGAACACATTTGCACATTCTGATGATTGTGATTGTTATGGTGTTATTA
Organism: Inga leiocalycina; assembly: GCA_963242795.1. Classification (NCBI taxonomy): domain Eukaryota; kingdom Viridiplantae; phylum Streptophyta; class Magnoliopsida; order Fabales; family Fabaceae; genus Inga; species Inga leiocalycina. Next base: position 37,028,780 of record OY725332.1, read on the forward strand.
TTCTATTGCATTATATGGTATTTAGCATATTTACATATCGCATTTTCTATGAATGATTGCTTGTTACTACTGAGATTCTTTTCATACATATATAAAGTTTTTCAGTAGCAAGCAGCAACTCAAGGGGCAAGACTCTAACTATTGGCAACTAGAGGTTCCAGACCAATGCAGGCATGACAATTGGTTATTTGAAGACCTTTTTATTATTTTAAGGTTTGTAATTACTATAAACATACTATGTAGGGGATACCTTGTTTTGTCATTTCATGTGCTCTTTAATTTAACATTTAATTCCATTAAATGCCACTGAGTGCAAGGAATTTTGGTGAACAAAATCTGGGATGTTACATACCATGCTCATCATGTATTCATTAGATAGCATTAAATACAAGTACATAATTTTGGAAACCATACAAATGGTTAAATTATAATGAAAGAATGAAATACATACAGAACTAACTTTATTTGTTATGAAGCCGAAGGAAGAGAGATCAATAATGGAGCTGAAGACATCTGAAACAAATCAAAGCAATTAATGTATTAACTTTCTATACACAACAGAGAGAACAATCAAAATTTTTGGCAAGAATCTTAATGATGAAATGTAATGTAACCCACTATTTATTAGGAAAAAAATACAGTGTTATAAAAGAATTTCAACCAACACTCATAAATGTCCTAAATGTCTTCTATGGGGACGGGTTGTGCAAGATTAGGCATCTGAAATGTGAAAGGCAAATAATTTATTATGATGTAATTGGAAAATATTAAAATAGTGAACACATCTCAAAAAACACATGTACCTCTTAATTAAGGTCTATTTCATACAAGGCAATACTATTGTACATGTGCCTCATCACATAATGTGTTTAATCATTATGAAACACACAATTAGTAACCTATATTATTCCTAAAGACCATGAGGTGCATAACAAAACTCACCTATTAGATAGGGCCTGCACATGTTGGTGTAGGTTGCTGTGAGTGGAGCATAATAAGAATACGACAGTATGATGTTTCTTCAACAATAGCAACAATTACCCGTGGGTATTACTAGAAAAGAATAAGTTTATATTAAGAAAATTAAATACAAAAAGCATTGTAATTAAAAGAAATGTTTTGATTTATTATGATTATATGGTGCTATTAACTACTCATCTTGAAACTAACCCAACCTCCCTACTATGTATGCATGCCTTATTTTGCTAGTGTTGGAGTAGCTTTGGAAGACTTGCACCGAGCAAAGAAATGCAAACTTGTTTCACCTGAAGATTTTGAAAATCCATGTAGGTATCTACGAGCATGTTAGTTAATTAATCAATAAGTTATAGTATCATAAATCTTTAATTTACATTTACATTAGTTTAGAAGAGAACACTTACACCATCCATACTTGAATTCACAAAATGGTCAGCTACTATGTTGGGATAAAGAGGCTCGCCAAATTATCGTTATTAATGAAAGGCTAATAATTGGGGTCATAAACATAGCCTATAATTGATTTAAACCTTATTAACAAAAAAGAAGATCATTAGGTTCATAAACATGGCCCACAATAGATTCTTCTAGATCAACTCGTTTTAGGATGTAGTAATCATCAAAGCATAGAAAAGCCATACGTTGCTTAGTGAACTAGGGAAGTGGAATTGGATCAGGGATGCAGGTTTGTCTAAGGATGGAGAACTGACTACAATGGAACCTTTGTCACAAGATTCTTTGTCCACATGAGGAAACCATTCTTTACATCCCCTATTGTCTTCACATCTTCAAAAGGAAATAGGATAGGAGCATCTCCAACTATGACCTCAAGAATTGACACTCTCACTTGGTCATCTTTAAGTTCCTTATGGTGGATGTTTGGGCCAAGGTTCTGGATGCTACCATGTGCTACTGGTCTTCTATTAGGATACTCTAGAAATATCTCACAAGGTTTATCTTCATCATCACCGATACGACCCTTTAACAAATTACTAACCACACATCAACTCCCTTTAGTGCTTTGGATAGTTACATGGGATTGTGTCTTCGGGACAGGTTTTAGTTTATGCCTGCTTGTTGTAAATATTGCAGCAATTTCCTTTCTCACCTTTTGTATTTGGGTTGCTAGTTTTTCATTAAACAAAGCTTTTGCCTTTGCCTTCACAATGGCCAGTAATGCACTTACCTCCTCCTTACTTAGTGTGTTAAGACTACATGAAGTTTGTTTTCCAAAATATTCTCTTATGCCAACCCCTTGTCCAACACCCCTAACACGCTCTTAATGATCTTGTTTCCTTGTTGCAACAATCAAAAAGTCATTCTTCCCTTCTAGCTTGAAGGTTGCCTTAGTTTCTTGTTTCTTAAGCTCCTCCTGTTACATATAAATTACCAACATAAGTAAGAACACTATGCTTATTTAATTTATTTCATGACCATATTATCTTGTTCTTGGTTAAAATTTCTGCACATATAAATTTATATACACATACACACATATCATATACATTTATATTGGTCTTTGTTTTATTATTGTTGATTTATATTGCTATACTTTTCTCCCTCTCTCTATACATCATTTATATTCTCTCTCACCTTCTCTTCCTTTCTCCTTGGTATATATGTTGTTATGTTGTTTATCTTTATACATGTATATTTATTCATGATTTAATGATTTTAATGGTAAAATGTTCACTTATGAATATATAATTGTTTTTAGTTTGAATCATGGCCAACCTTACCAAACTTGAGTTTATGGCTCTTGATATCATGGGAAAATATTATCTATCATGGGTCTTAGTGTTAAATCCACAAGTTTTGATGATAACAAAGATTGGATTGATCTTATAAAAATTTTTGATAATAAATGAAAGAGATTTGAACAAAGGAACTAAGTCTTTGGTGGCAGGAAAAACCAGTACTCGAGTAGGCACTCGAGTAATAAAGAACAACAAGAATTTAGAGAACAGAAGAAAGAAGCACTGGCAGATTGCAAAGAAGGTACTCGAGGGACCACTCGAGTAATGATTCCTTATTACTCGAGTAGCCACTCGAGTAATGATGTTTTGAGCTCTTTACCAAGATTTGCATGGACTTACTCGAGGGGCCACTCAAGTAATAGAGTCACTAAGCTCTCTGCCAAGTTTTTATTCATGTCACTCGAGTAACCACTCGAGTAACCATAAGTGATCTCTCGAGGGACCCCTCGAGTACTATGTAAGCTTTTAGGTAGGGGACTTTGTCAATATTTTGCTAAGACCACTCGAGTAGCCACTCGAGTAATACTTCTGAATCACTCAAGTAACTACTCTAGTAATCGATAATGATCACTCGAGTGACCACTCTAGTAATCAAGTTAGAAATGTTTGACTTAAGTCTTTGCCAAGTTTTTCAAAGGATCACTTGAGCTGCCACTCGAGTAATGGATAATAATCACTCCAGTAGCCACTTTAGTGACTAGGTTATAGTCGTTTACTTAACTCTCTGGCAAGATTTTTAATGGCTCACTCGAGTAATAAAGCATGATCACTCGAGTAGCCACTTGAGTGATGCAGTACAGAGAGTATGATTTTAATATGTTGTTCATTGATTTGTTATCCATATGATTAATCATTCATTGTATTAGTTTCCTAAGTGTATTTATAGAAAACAATGAAGAGATCATGCATTGGGAGAAAAGTCAAACATATTATCCGCAACATCCGAAACGCTCACCTATCGCAAATAGCTAGTTTTCAAATTCGAAGAATGGTCAAGTGAAGCTGCGGGACTCTAAGGGCATGTTTAAAATGCTTCCAACGAACAATACAATTCACCTATATATATGGAGCTTTCAATAAAGAATAGAACACACAACAACTGAGAAAATGTAAACTCACATAGATCAATATATTCTTAGTGCTCTTTTTTCTTATACTCACTCTTTATACTTCACTGATTATCTATTTACTCTGTAAGAAAGTTTTTCTTTACAAACTTAATATTTGTTATTGAGACAACTTTAGGTTATGAAACCTTGAGTTAGGGATTTGATTACAACGTGTAAGGGGGAGTGAATGTCTAGTGAAGGAACTTGATGTGTACTGAGGTGCTAAGAACCCACTGAATCTTGAAAGATATAGTGAAACTCTCAGAGAAGCTATGAGGACTAGAAGTAGGTCAAAGTGGTTGTGGCCGAACCACTATAACACCTTATGTATACTTCAGTGATATTTCTCCTAGCTCTTAAATACTTTAAATTTCAAGTTAATTTTTATATACGAAATGAATTTTCTGGTATCACCCAATTCACCCCCCCTTGGGTGAAATGTTTGCACTAACACTTAGATGCTGAGATATACCTAGATGCTAAGGGTATAAGAATTGATTTTTACCAAGAAATGAAAGCAACTAGTCAAGATAAGGCCAAGGCCATGATCTTCCTTCACAACCATCTCTATGAAGGACTGAAAGCTGAATACTAATAATAAAAGATCTGTTAGAATTGTGGACTATTTTGAAAGAAAGGCATGATCACCAAAAAAACCAATAATTTTACATAGAGCTTATTACGAATGGCTACATTTAAGGCTACAAGATTTTAAGATTGTACGTGAATATAATTCAGCGGTTTTCAAAATAAGTTCTCAGTTGAAATTATGTGGTGAGAAAATAATTGATGAGGACATATTAGAGAAAACCTTCTCCACCTTTCATGCTTCATATATGCTCCTACAACAGTAATATTGAGAGAAAAGGTTTTAAAAAGTACTATGAATTAATATCATGTCTTTTGGTAGGCAAAAAAACTAATAAGCTATTAATGAAAAATCATGAGACTTATCCCACTGGATCTACTCCATTCATAGTACTATGAATTAACATAATATATTTTGGTAGGCAAACAAAATAATAAGCTATTGATGAAAAATCATGAGATTCATCCTACTAGATCTACTCCATTCTATGAAGCGAACTTGAGGGTATGTAATAACTACCATGCTCATGGTCACAGTTATGGCCATGGCCATAGACGTGGTCATTGTAGGGACGTGGTAATTACCGTTGTCATAATGGTGGAAGTAACAATTATAATCCTAATAACTGCAAGAAGAAGAAATATAATGAACAACATAAGGACAAGAGTGGTTGTTTAAAAGTTGTTGAGAATCAATATTATCAGTGTGGTATGAAGTGGCACTGGTCATGTCCCTATCCTATGCCTCAGCATCTAGCAAAACTTTATCAATCATCCATAAAGAGGAGTGCAAATAATGTGGAAGCAAATTTGATGTTTCAAAATGATGATGTTGAGGCTCACAAGAATGATGATATCAATGAACTAGATGGTATTAATGGCCTTAACGCTTTGACACACTTAGAGGTGGCTGAGTTTTTTAGAGAATCATGATTAGATGAGTTTGGTTGGAAGAATAATAAAAATGTTTTAGTTTATGTTTAATTATGTTTTTGAATCTAGTTTATGCTTTACTTTCATATTCCCTTTTCCAAATGTAATAAGAGTATTATTGCTCATCATGTATTTTGGATATGTTTTAATACATATCTTTTCTTTTGGTGAAGATTATGGATATTTCGATTATTGGACACAAAAATGAAGATATATGTCTTTTAAATAGTGCTAAAACACATACCATACTTAGATATAAAAAACTATTTCTCACATCTAAAAATAAATATTACAAGCGTCATTACCATAATGGGTAATACAAAACTAATTGAAGGCTCCAGAAGAGCAATTATAATAACCTATAGGGACAAAACGTGTTATTAATGATACTTTATAATACTCCAAATCTCATAGAAATTTATTGAGTTTTAAGGATATCTGTTGAAATGGGTATCACATTGAGACTATAAATGAGAAGAATATGAAATATTTACATATTTCAATTGTTAGATTTGGAGAAAATTATGTCTTAGAAAAATTACCAACATTATCTTCTGGGTTATACTATATAAATATCAATACAATTGAAGTAAAAGCTGCAATAAACTAGATGTTTGTTGATAAAAATATATTTATTGTTTGGTATTACCAGTTGGGCCATCCTAGATAAACTATAATGCAAAGAATTCTTGAAAATTCACATGGACATCCATTGAAAAGCCAAAAGATTATTCAATTTAAGGATTTCTCATGTGCTGCTTGTTCTCAAGGTAAATTAATTACAAGATCGACCTTCTTTGACAAAAGTTGGACTTAAATCACTTGATTTTCTAGAGCATAACTAAGGGGACATATGTGGACCTATTCATCTACCAGGTTGACCATTAAGATATTTACAATTTTGAATGATGCATGTACAAGATAGTCACATGTGTGTTTGTTATCAACACATAATTTTGCATTTGCCAGATTTCTTCATCAAATAATTTAGTTAAGAGCATAGATTCCAAATCATGCAATTAAGACAATTTGCCTTGTTAATGATAGTGAGTTTTCATCTCAAGCTTTTAATGATTATTGCATGGTAGCTGGAATAACTATAGAAGACTCTGTTGCTCATGTCTACACACAAAATGATCTAGCAAAATTATTCATTAGCAGAGAACAAAAAACCAGACCGGACCAACGGGTTCAACTGGTTGAATTAGGAACCAGTCAGTGGTCCAGCCTGGTTTGATCGTTAAACCGTGAGACTGGTTGGATTGGTCTGAAATCGGTTAAAACCGGTAAAATCGGTGGTTCAACTGGTTGGACCGGTTTCAATTTTTTTAAATTTTTATTTTGTGCTTTCTTAGGGGAAAATAGAAGGTTAAAGACCAAAATGAAGAGAAAAGTAGGTAAAGAATGAACAAATCTAAAAAAATGAAGATAATGAAAAAAATTATTTAAAAAGATATAATAATTATAGGAAAAGAGATACCATTGCATAAGTATAGGCATCATAACTAATACTAATAGATTTTAAGCATTTTTTTCTAAAATTCTTCATTTTTATTTATAGTAGTTTAAAAATATATTAATATATATTGCCACTAATACATTATAATATTTTAATATGACCGGTTCAACTACTAGTTAGACCCCGGTTGACTAATTAACCTTTGAACCTTTGCTGTGACCGGTTTATTGCCCGGTCCGGTTTTTCATTCCTTGTTCATTAGACGCATCCAATTGATAGCTAGACTAATACTTTTGAGAAAAAAACTTCCCACCTCAGCTTGTGGGCATGCAATTTTACATACAACAGCAATTATATGCATTAGGCCAAAAAGTTATCATAAATTCTTCTCATCACAATTGGCTTTTGGTTAGAGCCAAAATTTTCCAACTTAGAATTTTTAGATATGTGGTATTTGTTCCTATTGCTCCACCATAATGCACAAAGATGGGACCTCAAAGGAGGTTAGGAATATATGTTGGTTATGAATTTCTTTTTATAATAAAGTATTCAGAGCCATTAACTGGAGATTTATTTACAACGGATTTTGATGATTGCCATTTTGGTGAGACAATTTTCCCAATATTAATGGGAGGTAATAAACAGCTAGATAAAGAAATTATATGAAAAATATTATCACTATTACATGTAGATCCTCATACACAACAATGTGAGCTTGAAGTCCAAAAAATAATTCATTTGAAAAATATTGCAAATCAACTGCATATGTATATGCTGACCTTAAGAGAATTACCAAATATCACATTTCAACTGAAAATGCTCTAATTAGAATTGATGTCCCAATAGGACAATCAACAATTGCAAATGAAACTAAGCTATGCTTGAAGTGTGGTAAGTCAATCGGTTCTAAAGATAAAAATCCTAGAAAGAAGAAGGGACCAAACAATCAAGATGGTCAAGTTGAGGAGGCTAGTCTTATAAGAGAGGCCTAAGACATAACTAATCAAAAGACCCCATAAGAGGTTCAGGTACCTGAAAATAATGAAGAGGTCTCCATGAGGTATGTCCCCATGGGAAAAAGATAAAACTAAGAAAGTATAGTTGTCAACAATGTATTTTTATATAATGTTGCAGTTGAAATAATTAATTAGAATGAGGATCTTGAACCTAGATTAGTTAAAGAATGTAGACATAGATATGATTAGCCAAAATGGAAAGATGCAACTTAAACAGAGTTAAATTTAGTCTCAAAGTCTAAAGTTTTTGGACCTATACTCCACATATCAAATGGTGTAGAGCCTATTTGGTATAGATGGGTATTTGGATGAAAACAAAATGAGAAAAATGAGGTCATTAGATATAAAGCACAACTAGTAGAACAAGGATTTTCACAAAGACTTGGCATTGTTTATGAAGAGACATATTCTCCTGTGGTAGGTGCAATCACTTTAAGATTTTTAATTAGTTTAGTAATAAGTAGAAAACTTGATATGCGTTGAATGGATATTGTTACAGCTTATTATGTGGTGCTTTACATACTAAAATATATATGAAAATCCCCAAAGGATTTAAATTGCCAGAAGCATGTAAAAATTCTTGAGAAAATTGTGCAATTCATATGCTTAAATTCTTATATGGATTGAAACAATCTAGAAGAATGTGGTCTAAGCGTCTTGGTGAATATTTGTTAAAAAAAGGTTATATAAATAATTTAATTTGCCCATATGTTTTCATAAAAGGAAATGGATCAAAGTTTGTGATAATCTTTTTTTATGTGTATGATTTGAATATAATTGAAACTCCTGAAGAGCGTCAAAGAGCTATTGATTGTTCAAAGAGAGAATTTGAGATGAAGGATCTTGGAAGAACAAAGTTTTGTCTCAGCTTACAAATTGAGCATCTAGCAAATGGAATTCTCCTACATCAATAAACTTATGTTGACAAAAATATTAAAGCAGTTCTATCTGGCTAACGAACATCTATTACTTACTATAATAGTTGTAAGATCGCTAAGTAAGGAGAAGGATCCTTTTCACCCTCGAGAGAAAAAGGAAGAACTTCTTAGTCCAGAAGTATCATATCTTAGTCCTATAAGTACATTAATGTATCTTGCTAATTCAACACGACCTGATATTGCATTTGTTGTAAATTTATTGGCAAGATTTAGTTTTTCTCCAACAAGAAGACATTGGAACATAATTAAACATATATTTTGATATCTGAGGAACAAGTGATATGAAATTGTTTTAGCAAATATGGATCAAAATTTATTGGTTATGTAGATGTAGGTTTTTATCATATCTACATAATGGTATATCTCAGACAAGATATTTGTTTGCTTGTGTTTAGTAGCTACCTCATCAAATCATACAGAAATAATTGTAGTTCATGAGGCAAGTCGAGATTGTGTTTGGCTAAGGTTAATAACTCAATATATCCAGTTAATGTGTGATCTGTTTCCTGAACACAAGATTCCAAAAATGCTATATGAATATAATACAACATGCATAGCTCAATTGAAAGGAGGATACACAGAGAGAGATAGAATAAAACATGTTTCTCCAAAATTCTTTTTAACTCATGATCTTATGGAGAGTGGTGACATAGATGTTCAACAAGTTCTCTCATATAACAACCTTACATATTTGCTTACCAAGCTACCACCAACTAGAGCATTAGAGAAGTTAGTACATGTTATAAGGATTCGTAGACTCAAAGACATAAGGTGTAGTTGTCATCAAGGGGAGTAAACACTGTGTACTCATTTTTCCTTCATTGGGGTTTTGTTCCAATGGGTTTTTCCTATTAAGGTTTCAATTAGGCACAATATTTGTTTATGAACATCCAACAGGGAGTGTGATAAACAATATGATGTGTGGATGTTCATAACTCCATGCATAGGATTCCATCTCATGGTAATTGACATGACATCCCATAACTCTCAAATTAAAACATCTTTGTGCACATTCTCTTTAACCTTCAATTGTACCATTATGTTGCTTATTCTCTTCTTTATATGCTTGTGACTCTTTAGGCTAGTCTTCAATATTTGGAGGCCTATAAATAGAGGCTATGCATAAGGCATTTGCTCTCCAATGAAACACAAGTGACTTAGAGATACTCCCTTGCTTCCTCTCCCAATATCTTATTTTGTTATACTCCTCTTCTACTCTCTTTAACTTTCCTATTTTCATAATATATATAATTTTTATGGCCTCTTTTTTTTATTTTAATTAATAAAATTAATGTTTTATATATGAACAAGGGAAAATTGGGGATAAATACCTATTTCACAAATTAATTTGAGAATGGAACCTCAACTATTTAAGTCCTTGAGTGTCAATAAGTGTGAAGGAAAAAAGGAACAAATTACCCTTAAAAAACTCATCTTCTCTAATCTCCATTGGAGCAGCATTTGTTAACCCACAACTACAATTGACTCCACAAATCAAAAGGCAAAAAAATATCCAAACAACAAAAATAGCTCGGTTGTTGTTGGTGAGCTTCTTACCCAACCTTCACTAGTAGCAATTTCTCCAAACTCTACCCTGTCTCACCATAGATTAACCAACCTTTAAAGAAAGGCCATTATTGTTTTTGGTTCATTTACATTTGAATTTTGAAGGAATTTCATTTGCGTATTACTTCATTTTTATCAAATTGAACCCATAAATGAAAAGCCAACAAACAAAAAGAATCCCCTTCTTCTCCAAAAATTAGAGAAGAATTGTGATGATTTCCTCTTCTTTATTCTTGAGCTTCCTCTCCTTCTCAAACGATGATAATGGCTTCCAATGATGACGAGCAAGGATGGTGACAATGACAATAGGTTTTCATTGATAAAGTCGATGTTGAAGAAAGTGATTATATGATTGATGGTGATGTGGTGACATGAAGTTTGAAGATTGGTAGATCTTTGGTGAGATGGGGCGGAGCTTGAAGAAATTGCCACTGATGAAGGTTGGATAAGAATCTCACTAACATTAATGGAGTTTTTTTATGCCATCAATTTTTTCCTTTTGATTTGTCGGTTCAATTGTAGTCATGGGTTAACAAATGCTGTAGCCATAGAGATTGGAGAAGATGAGGTTTTTTAAGGGTAATTTGGTCCTTTTTTACTCACACTTATTGACACCCAATGACCTAAATACTTGAGGTCCCATTCCCTGATTAATTTGCCAAAGAGGGATTTATCACCCATTTTCTCGATGAACAAGGTGATTATATATATATGGACAAGGTGGTTATATATATTTGTTGAAAATTGGATACTTTAATCCATTATGCATATTATAAGTAGGCATGGACAATTTTGTCTCCTGTTATATTATTCTAGCCTATTCTAATGTTTGTTGTAATCCAACCAAACGTTTTTATGTATATGCATCATCTTTCCTTAAACAAATTTTCAAATTATAAATTATGAAATAACTACACATAGAAAAGAATATATAATATATATGGTCTTGACTCGATTAAAAATCAGTTGCTCAACCTAAACTAGGTTTGACTTAGTCTTTGTAGTTTAAATCGTTTAAAATGTTAGGCCCTGCATTTTAGAAATAAAGCTATAATAATGAAAGCTATTTCTTAAACGTTGTGGACTAATGTAGTAATTAGTTAAAAATATACAATGTGAGTTATATTAAGTTAAAGTTCAATGATATATTTTAAATTAAGTCAAAATTTAGGGAGTAAGTTCTATTTAGTCAAAGTTTTAGGGTTGAAAGTTTATTTACAAAACCTTAAAGGATGGAGTTTTGTCTGAATCAAAACTATATGAACTATATTACTGATTATTTTGTAGAAAAGTTTAATGGAAAAATTATGTTTCTTTGTTGACCAAATGAAAAAAGGGTTAAAGGGTTAAAATGCCTTAAAAGTTGCCCTAAATGGGCACTAGGTACCAAGAAGTTTTCGAAGGGCCATTTTGCCCCGAAAGTTAAAAAACAAGGTAATATTGCTTTGCCTAATAGATCTAAATGGTCAAACTTTAGTTGGCAGGCTATGTTGAGATGAGATATTCATGTGGCATCCACGTCACCTTTAATTTATGAGAAAAAATAGGCCTTTAATTCTCATAAATTAATTTTAAAATTATTTATGAGAAATCAAACCTTCTCATAAATTTTCTAAATCCCAAAATAACATTCCATAAAGTTTTTTTTTAATTTTCTAAATCCTTAAATAATTAAGGTGTAAAGAAGCTCCTGGCTTCGCTCCTTTTCTCTGAGCCCACTGCTATCATCTACCTCAATCATAGCCATTTTATGCATAAAATGAGTTATGTGAATCACTATTGTTTTTTAAAACTTCTTATGTAATTACTCATCAAATTTCTATGAAAACATATGGGCTCTATATTTTTATTTATTTAAATAATAAATTTTGTGTTACTAAATACTCACTTGCTTGCTGATTTTCTTAGAGTCTACATAGATCACTACTAAATTTGAATCCTTATTCAATACATATCACAACCACGAGCATACACTCATCCCTATGATAAAATTTGGATAATCTAAAATTTGATATGGATGGTCCAGATTTAAAATTTTTATTTGCAATTTTTTTAATGATAAATTATTTTTTAAGAAGTGTCAATTATAAGATTATCTTGATTTTAAATTCAATATACATTAAAATAAAAGTCTATTTAAAATATAAAAAATAGATTAACTCAATTGACTTTAGACACTTCAAATCCGTAGGTCATCCCAACTTGACAGATTTGATACCAAACTTTAAAAATTCATAACCTAATCTAGACAAATCCAAATGGGTTGGTTCCAGGTCCCATGGAAAGCTCTCTAAGCCCTCTTTCAAGACAAAATACCACTCTGTGCTAATTACTGGGTTAACACCTCAAGAACCTATGACCAACATCACTGCCTGAGAATGCAATCCAATGTTTCTGTCTCAAATTCAACAGGGCATAACTCACAATTGATAGGGCCAAATGAAGCATATCATATGTCATTGGAAAGCTTAGGATGTCTACTATAACCTTGTATAATATCATAGCCATTGTATAAGGTTTGGCAATTCAAAAACAATTCACAAACAGACTTAATCGAATGTGGTAGAATCAAGTATCAACACTTGGAATTCCAAAATTAGAGTTTTCTAACCAATCATCCAAAAGTCACATCCATAAGCTATTTGTAATATCACAAATTTTGGGATTGAAGGCTTAAGAATAAACCTAAATTAAGTGAACTGCTAAGTCCTTGTTTAGTAGGTGCCCCAAATCTATTCCCTAATGTTTCTTATATCTCTGGGTTATTAAAGAAAATAAAATAGGGAATTTTGGAGAAAATGATTATGCTTCTAGTGAAATTTCCTGTGAGGCAATGAGATTGTCATGAGGTTTTGGAAGAACAAATGATGCTCAATAATTATGAAATTTATAGGGTGAAAGCTGACATCCTAAGCATTAATTTGATAGATAATATGAATCATTTGAAGCTATATTCAAAGAGTTATGAATTTTTGAAGTTTACCTAGCAAAATTGATTATTTTCTGGAATGACCTACAGAGATTAAAAATCTGGGAATGATATGCTTCTAACTAGCAAAAGGCTATATTTTTTCTTGAAACTGACTCAATAAGGGTTCTATAGCCTTTGGAATCACTCTAAAACAATATCTAAAATTTTGGTTAAGATTTTTCAAAGTTTGGACCACAAATCTGCCAAAAATCCAAAAATGCAAAGAAAATGTAATGGCAAACTTGTTATTTTGCCAAACAAGTGCTAAATAAATTAGTTTCCGATTAATTGAAGTTAATTTCAATTAATTAAGGAGGATAAAGGGGAAAAATATATTTAGAATATTTTGGTCAATTAAATATGAATTTATGGAAAAGTTTGAGCAAAAATGCATATTTGACCAAAATTGAGATTTTACGTGTATATGTAATCGAAACAAGTTGTGAAGTCAATTGAGACCGAAGGGAGGGACCCTTAGGTGTGTCCTACATGTAGCTTAAGGAAGGAAATATTATTTGGGCTTAATGGACAAGGTTGCATGTACATTTGCTTGTGTACATAAAAATTGATTTTTGGAATTTTGCCTAAATGATTAAATAAAGGCATAAAGTATTATAAAATAATTTTCCATCTTTGTCCTCTAGCCTAAACAGATGTGAGCCAGCTGAAATAAGAGAGGGGAAGTGCAGCCATTTTCTATAGAGAGAAAGGAGAAGAGAACTTGTACAGTAGGTTGATTTCTTCGGTAAATCGGTTCCTAACGCGTATAACTCTGATCCAAAGCTACTCTTCTATGTCAATTCATGTTTGGGAAGCTTAAATTCTCTTATTCAAGGACTTAGGGTTTCAGCCAAGAAGAGAAATAGCTAGTGGAAGAATGAGGTAACTTCTAAACCTTTGTAAATTGACTATTCTGGCTGCTGTGGACAATTTAATTGGTGAAATTTCATCAGATTGTCTTTGTTTGTAATTTTTGGAAATAGGTTTCCTCAGGGGTTATGCAACCCAAGTTGGTACTAAATGGTAGTTGTTGTAACACCCTGCTTTTAAACACGTGATTATAACTCGATATTAGGTAATTAAATTAGATTAGAGACCGTCGTATGGTTTAAAACTCATTTAAACTTCCCTCTAGTAGTAGGGACTTTACGAAATTTTCAAAACTTCATTCCTCTTCCAGTCTCAAGTTCAATTTATCGAATATAATCACCTGCGCAGTTTATGTACATTTACGAATAACAGAGTGTATAACCAAACTCCCGGCAACCCCCGGGTTCAACTACATACCTAGAATTCCAAATCCTGTTTAGGGACTACAACCAAGTATTTCAAACTATATACATCTCCAAAACATAATACAGTAATCCCTATCCAAATGAATAAACCAACAAAACTATACTAATGTCCCTAAGAAACTCTAACCACTTCGGGTCATGCGCTTCTCCTTGGAGCCAGTCGCCCTGTCTGAAAGGTTAGTTTAAAGGAAAGAATGAGATTCTAAAGAATCCCAGTAGTAACTAAGCAATTATACCACACACAAGCACATAGCATGTAAGCAAATCATCATACAACAGCAGCAGCAACACATATCACACTCCAGCCTCCTCCCCTTTCTCCGCCGGGAAGGCACACTGCCTAACCCGAACCGTTGTTAGCTACTCAGGGACTATTGGCGTGGCAGTGCATACATATAGCCTTATAGCACATAGCTATCCGGCTTCACAAACGGCTCGTCAGCCTCACAAATAGCCTTTCGGCTCATAACCGACCTTTCGGCCCACAATCAGCCTCTCGGCTTTCATGTCACATAATCACACCTCATCCTCATCCCCTTTCTCCGCCGGAAAGACACACAGTCTTTATCCGAACCGTTGTTAGCTACTCAGGGACTATTGGACTGACGGTGCTCACATATATCCACATAAGTCGCAGCATACGAACTTATCGCAAAGCAATGAAAATACACACATACGATGCATCACAAGTGGTACGAAAGAAAAGTCACTACCTGATCCTTTCCTGATGTCTCTGGGCACAGTAGGCTCACGAGGATAGCAGATATCAAATCCTATAATCAAAATAGGGACATTTGGTTAATTTCCTTTTCCAAGTTCTTACTTCAATAACACTCTAAGTTGGTATTCATTCGGACTCTTTAGATAGCCATAATATGCCTAAACATATGCCTAAAGGGTTGGGATAACTATCCCCAAAGATCCCTCTTTAGAAAGCTAAGATCTGATTTTTGGACCCCTCACTCGCACCCCTCACTCGAGCACAGAAGGCCGTGCTCGAGCACAACTCCCCCTCACTCGCGAGTGAGACGCAGGAAGTGCTTGCCCGAGAGCAACTCCCGCGACCAACCTACACTCTCACTCGAGCACAAAAGGCTGTGCTCGAGCAGAGATCCCGAGCACACTGGAGAACCACGGAAGTGAGGCTTACGAGTGACAACCCGAGAGCATCTCTTAACCTCTTCCTTCTCCAACACTCGAGCACAAACACCTGTGCTCGAGCACTGCCCCTCAGTGCTCGCGAGCACAAGGCAGCGAGTGTCTGCCCGAGAGCACCCCAACTCCCAGACCACAGATTCACTCGAGCACAACACCTGTGCTCGAGTGATCTTCCAATGCTCGCGAGTGCCAGGCGCACTCTTGGCAATCACTCACGAGTGATACCCTGAGACACTCACCCGCAGCACCAAAAAGGCACCCTCACTCGAGCACAAACATGCTCACTCGAGCATGTTCTTCCTGTGCTCGAGTGAGTTCTTCTCTCACTCGAGAATTCACACCAGATACCCAAAACGCAGAAACTGACATGGTTTACCAGAATTCACCAAATGAATTCCAATGGTTCCCTAACTCATACCATTACTCATTCTCTCATATATCATCACAAGGAACCCATTGACAACCATAAACAACCCAAATTTCCACTCAACAACAAGATCTCATCTCTAAACCATAAATCCACCAAAACCACAACTTAACACATTTCCCTTATTCAACTTCAAATCAATTTCTAATCACTCCCAAGTGTCAAAACTGACCAAATGAACAGTGACACTCTCATCAAAGACTATCCTTCATTTAACATCATAATTAGGTCAAATTTCCAGAATTTTCATTGATCATGAAAACATCCTAACATATATACCACAATTCCTCAAAAGCCTACCTCTTTCACTTGCTGATTTCAGAACTTGGATTCCTCCACTTTCAAAATCCCTCACTTTGCCACACACCACCAATCACAAGTCTGAAAACATGGAAGTAGAGCTCTTAACCTTTTGAACAATATCAATAAATAGTGTTTGAGCTTATAAGGTCATTTACCTATCTTAATTTCAGACTCTTCCTTTCTCTTTCTTGCCAAGCTCGCCGGAAATGGAGGAAAATGGAGAGAGAAATGAGTTGGTGAGATATGATCATTTGCTTCTCTTTTCCCCATGCATACCAACGAGTTGAAGGAAGAGAGGGAGGAGAGGAATATTTGACTTAATCCAATGGTCCTTCTCTTGCCACTTGTCACCATCTCATCCTTCCCACTATAATTTCATGTAAACCCTTCCACACTTGATTCCACCCCTTTAACTTTCAATCTCAACCATTGATCTTGATTACTAAGGGGTTTTATCATCCGTAGCTAACCAGACGGTTGGTAAATTTACCGTTTTACCCCTGATTAGTACAATACTCATTAAATCATCACTAATGCTCTGTATATCATAACACACAACATATACTTCAAGTATGCTTAATTGACATTAATTACATCATTTGAAGTTACTAATCCTTGATTACAAATCAGGATATTACAATTCTCCCCCCGAAAATTTAATTTCGTCCTCGAAATTGCTATACAACTTGAGCCATAAACTCCGGATATCTTCTCCACAGATCTTCCTCCGCTTCCCAAGTTGCTTCTCTCAGAGTCATTCCCTTCCAGACCACCTTCACATATGGAATGCTTCGGTGTCTGAGCCGTCGCTCCTCCCGGTCAATGATCTGCTCTGGCTCCACCGCATATGTGAAGTTGTCTTGAAGCTCAACATTCTCATACTCAACTATGTGGGATGGGTCTGGTTGGTACTTCTTCAGTTGGGAAACGTGAAACACATCATGAAGTCTGCTCAAACTTGGGGGTAGCGCTACTCGGTATGCAACAGGCCCAATCCTCTCAAGGATCTCAAAAGGACCTATATACCTCGGGCTTAGCTTCTTCCTCTTGATAGCTCGCCCAACGCCCGTAACTGGTGATACTCTCAAGAACACATGATCCCCAGCCTCAAACTCTAGAGGTCGTCTCCTCTTGTCAGCATAGCTTTTCTGTCGACTCTGCGCTGCAAGTAACCTCCTTCGAATAATCTGAATCTGTGCTGAGGTCTGATCAACCAAATCTGGTCCGTATAACTTCCTTTCGGATAGCTCGTTCCAACACAAAGGCGATTGACACCGTCTTCCATACAATGCTTCATACGGAGCCATCTGAATGCTCGCATGATAGCTATTGTTGTAGGCAAATTCCGCTAGTGGAAGAAAGCGATCCCAACTTCCTTTAAAGTCGAGAACACAGGCTCGCAACATGTCTTCCAGCGTCTGGATTGTCCTTTCTGACTGCCCATCCGTCTGTGGATGATAAGCCGTGCTAAATCTCAATTGAGTTCCCAAAGCTTTATGCAATGCTTTCCAGAACCTCGAAGTAAATCGTGGGTCTCGATCAGAAATGATATTCTTAGGAACACCATGGAGTTTCACGATCTCACGAACATAAATCTCTGCTAGTTTGTCAGGAGAATAACCAGCATTGATTGGTATGAAGTGCGCCGACTTCGTTAACCGATCCACAATTACCCAGATCGCATCGTAATTTCTGATCTTGGGCAATCCCGTCACAAGGTCCATAGTCACACTTTCCCATTTCCATTCGGGAATCTCAGGACTCTGGAGCAAACCAGGTGGTCTTTGGTGCTCAATCTTCACTTTCTGACAAGTGAGGCATCTCGCCACATACTTGGTCACATCGCTCTTCAAACCCGGCCACCAATACACAGATTTCAGGTTATGGTACATCTTGGTCATACCAGGATGAAGAGTGTACTGGCTCTTATGCGCCTCATCTAGAATCTTTTGTCGCAACTCCGCCTTGAGTGGAACGCAGACTCTATTCTGATAGCGAACCAATCCTCTAGGCGACAAATCATAACCCGGGACTTCTCCCCGTTCAATCCGAATCAGATTTCGCTGTATCCAGTCATCTTGCCTCTGAGCTTCTTCAATCTCAGCTTTTAGATCACTTTCCTCCTGGGAAACAGTGTAATTGGCACAGATGATTTGGTTCGTCAAATTCAAATCACGAAAATCTTCAATCAATTTCTCCTCTCGTATCATCATAGCTGCAACGAGCACAGTCTTTCGACTCAGAGCATCAGCGACTACATTGGCTTTACCCGGATGATATTTGATTTCCAGGTCGTAGTCCTTAAGCAATTCCATCCAACGACGCTGTCTCATATTCAGTTCTTTCTGATCGTATAAATACTTGAGACTCTTGTGGTCGCAGTACAGTTCCACAGTCACACCATACAGGTAATGACGCCAGATTTTCAAAGCAAACACAATGGCCGCAAGCTCCAGATCATGAGTGGGATAATTCAATTCATGAGGTCTGAGCTGTCGAGAGGCGTAGGCCACCACACGTCCCTGCTGCATAAGGACACACCCTAATCCCTGCCCACTGGCATCAGAGTACACAACATATGTCACACTGGGATCGGGCAAAATCAACACAGGTGCCGACGTCAACCTCTCCTTCAGCTCCACAAAACAATTTTCGCATTTATCGTCCCACACAAACGGCTGATCCTTTCTCGTGAGCTTGGTCATCGGCAACGCAATACGAGAGAAATTCTGAATGAATCTCCGATAGTACCCGGCAAGACCCAGAAAACTGCGTACTTCTGCCACAGATTCTGGCCTCTTCCAATCTAGTACTGCTTCTACTTTACTAGGATCCACAGAGACCCCTTCTTGCGAGATAACATGGCCTAGGAATCTCACTTCCGATAGCCAAAATTTGCATTTACTCAACTTCGCGTATAGTTGCTTTCCACACAAAATATTCAATACAATTCTCAGATGATGCTCATGCTCTTCCTTGCTTTTGGAATATATCAGAATGTCATCGATAAACACCACAACAAACTGATCCAGATATTGCCGAAAGATACGGTTCATGTAATCCATGAAAACCGCAGGCGCATTGGTTAGCCCAAATGGCATTACCAAAAACTCATAATGACCATACCGGGTCCTGAAAGCAGTTTTCGGAATATCTTCCGCTTTTACTCGCAGCTGATGATACCCTGACCTTAGATCAATCTTTGAGAATACACACGATCCAGAGAGTTGATCCAACAAGTCATCGATCCGGGGAAGTGGGTACTTGTTCTTAATAGTAACCTTGTTCAATTCCCTGTAATCGATACACAACCGAAGGCTTCAATCTTTCTTCTTTACGAATAACACTGGAGCTCCCCAAGGCGATACACTGGGTCTAATGAACCCTTTCTCAAGCAAATCTTCTATTTGTTTCTTTAGTTCCGCCATCTCGTTTGGGGCCATACGATATGGGGCTTTTGAAATAGAACCAGCTCCAGGCACAATATCAATTGGGAACTGGACTTCCCTCTCAGGAGGCAATCCGCTAAGGTCATCCGGAAACACCTCAGGGAATTCATTTACCACGGGTACATTACTCAAGGTTTCACCAGTTTCCCCCTGAATGGAGAAGAATACCATATACCCCTGGCAACCCTTTTCAATATATTTCTCAGCCTTAGCCGTAGAAAGGAAATTCATACTCGCATTCAACATTTCAACTCCCTGACAAGCAGGATATACTATCCTTTTGTTCCCGCAATCAAGCAATACGTTATTTGCCGTTAACCAATTGAGACCCAAAATGACTTCCAATTGATAAAGCGGCAGACAAATCAGGTCTATAACAGACTGATGCCCTTCCACAGTTATGACACAATTCAGACAAACTTCTGTGGTCAAGGCTTTAATACCCATCAGAGTCGATACTACCAAATCAAATGGTAACTTATGCACATGCATACCCAGGCGCTTCACGCAATCATAGGCAATGAATGAGTGACTTGCACCCGAGTCGAATAAAACTTGCAACAAATAACCATTTACAAAAACTTTACCTTGAATCAACTCAGGAGATTTACGGGCCTCCTCGTGGGTCATAGCGAACACTCGGCCCGGTGCCTGTGGCCTCGGTTCCGCTCTCGGTTGCCGACAATCTTTAGCAAGATGTCCTGGCCGTTTGCAATTGAAACAAACCATCTCTCCCTGACAATTCTGGCCATAATGTGATTTGTTGCAACGACGACATTTCCACTCGGTCACAAATCTCTGAGACTCACGACCTTTAGACTGATAGGGCTTCTTATCACCGCCCTGATACGAAGAAAATCCTTGGCCTTTCCGCTTTTGAGAAACATTACCCTTACTGTGTTCACTGCGGTGGCCAGTTGCTCTGGTAGGATGCACTTCTCTTAGATTATTCTCCGTGATTCGACATTGCTCCACCGCCTTATTGAACTTCTTGAATCGATGTGTAACTAGCCGCTTCCGCAACTCTCGCCTCAAGCCTCGTATGAGCATATCCGAGCTCCATTCTCCGTCATCCTTGTACCGGAGGTAGGAGGAATACCGGGACAAGCGAATGAATCGGGATAAATAATCATCGAAGCTCTCCGTGTCCCCTTGCCTGATGTTAAGGAATTCCGTCTCCTTTTCAAGCCGGACTGATTTCGGAAAGTACTTCTCATTGAACTCTTGTAGGAACAATTCCCAAGTCAGTGGCGCATTTCTGCTCTTCAGTGTTAGGGCGATATTCCGCCACCAACGATCCGCATCACCTTCGAGCTTGTAGACCGCCAACCGTGGCTTTATCTCCTCTGGACAACAAAGCACCTCAAATATCTTCTCCAGCCTATTCAGCCAATCCTCGGCTGCTTGAGGGTCAAACCTCCCTCTGAACACCGGAGGCAGGTGTTTGCAGAATCTTGTGACCCAAAACTGCAAGTCTCTTTCTTCTCTGGCTGGTCCCCCACGAGACTCTTGATTCGGAATAGCACGAGATGGGGATTCTGATGGTCGTGCCGATCCCTCAGCAGTATCCTCATGTCGAGTTCCTTCTTGAGTTTCCTCCGGAATGGACTGAACCGGAACTTCTTTATTCTTTGCCTTCTCTGCTCTGAGCTCGTCCCTTAGCTCAGTGATCATGTCCCGCTGGTCCTTTATCAGACCCATTAACTCATGCATAGGATCTGGTGGATTTTCATTATCAACCTCCACCACAGGGTCTACACGCGGAATTTTGGGGCGTCCTCTGGTTTTCTTCATTCTACAAGCAACTTACCCCATTACTTCAACAGAGACAGTATGCACATATAGTCACCAAACTCATATATAATCCATATCAATAAACATACATGTGCATACACAACAATCATTCACAGACAATCTTCTATCCCTAAACCAACTAAGGGATCTATCCTAGCAACCTCTACCCTTGCCAGGAACTACAGCTCTGACCAAAATTAGAGTTTTCTAACCAATCATCCAAAAGTCACATCCATAAGCTATTTGTAATATCACAAATTTTGGGATTGAAGGCTTAAGAATAAACCTAAATTAAGTGAACTGCTAAGTCCTTGTTTAGTAGGTGCCCCAAATCTATTCCCTAATGTTTCTTATATCTCTGGGTTATTAAAGAAAATAAAATAGGGAATTTTGGAGAAAATGATTATGCTTCTAGTGAAATTTCCTGTGAGGCAATGAGATTGTCATGAGGTTTTGGAAGAACAAATGATGCTCAATAATTATGAAATTTATAGGGTGAAAGCTGACATCCTAAGCATTAATTTGATAGATAATATGAATCATTTGAAGCTATATTCAAAGAGTTATGAATTTTTGAAGTTTACCTAGCAAAATTGATTATTTTCTGGAATGACCTACAGAGATTAAAAATCTGGGAATGATATGCTTCTAACTAGCAAAAGGCTATATTTTTTCTTGAAACTGACTCAATAAGGGTTCTATAGCCTTTGGAATCACTCTAAAACAATATCTAAAGTTTTGGTTAAGATTTTTCAAAGTTTGGACCACAAATCTGCCAAAAATCCAAAAATGCAAAGAAAATGTAATGGCAAACTTGTTATTTTGCCAAACAAGTGCTAAATAAATTAGTTTCCGATTAATTGAAGTTAATTTCAATTAATTAAGGAGGATAAAGGGGAAAAATATATTTAGAATATTTTGGTCAATTAAATATGAATTTATGGAAAAGTTTGAGCAAAAATGCATATTTGACCAAAATTGAGATTTTACGTGTATATGTAATCGAAACAAGTTGTGAAGTCAATTGAGACCGAAGGGAGGGACCCTTAGGTGTGTCCTACATGTAGCTTAAGGAAGGAAATATTATTTGGGCTTAATGGACAAGGTTGCATGTACATTTGCTTGTGTACATAAAAATTGATTTTTGGAATTTTGCCTAAATGATTAAATAAAGGCATAAAGTATTATAAAATAATTTTCCATCTTTGTCCTCTAGCCTAAACAGATGTGAGCCAGCTGAAATAAGAGAGGGGAAGTGCAGCCATTTTCTATAGAGAGAAAGGAGAAGAGAACTTGTACAGTAGGTTGATTTCTTCGGTAAATCGGTTCCTAACGCGTATAACTCTGATCCAAAGCTACTCTTCTATGTCAATTCATGTTTGGGAAGCTTAAATTCTCTTATTCAAGGACTTAGGGTTTCAGCCAAGAAGAGAAATAGCTAGTGGAAGAATGAGGTAACTTCTAAACCTTTGTAAATTGACTATTCTGGCTGCTGTGGACAATTTAATTGGTGAAATTTCATCAGATTGTCTTTGTTTGTAATTTTTGGAAATAGGTTTCCTCAGGGGTTATGCAACCCAAGTTGGTACTAAATGGTAGTTGTTGTAACACCCTGCTTTTAAACACGTGATTATAACTCGATATTAGGTAATTAAATTAGATTAGAGACCGTCGTATGGTTTAAAACTCATTTAAACTTCCCTCTAGTAGTAGGGACTTTACGAAATTTTCAAAACTTCATTCCTCTTCCAGTCTCAAGTTCAATTTATCGAATATAATCACCTGCGCAGTTTATGTACATTTACGAATAACAGAGTGTATAACCAAACTCCCGGCAACCCCCGGGTTCAACTACATACCTAGAATTCCAAATCCTGTTTAGGGACTACAACCAAGTATTTCAAACTATATACATCTCCAAAACATAATACAGTAATCCCTATCCAAATGAATAAACCAACAAAACTATACTAATGTCCCTAAGAAACTCTAACCACTTCGGGTCATGCGCTTCTCCTTGGAGCCAGTCGCCCTGTCTGAAAGGTTAGTTTAAAGGAAAGAATGAGATTCTAAAGAATCCCAGTAGTAACTAAGCAATTATACCACACACAAGCACATAGCATGTAAGCAAATCATCATACAACAGCAGCAGCAACACATATCACACTCCAGCCTCCTCCCCTTTCTCCGCCGGGAAGGCACACTGCCTAACCCGAACCGTTGTTAGCTACTCAGGGACTATTGGCGTGGCAGTGCATACATATAGCCTTATAGCACATAGCTATCCGGCTTCACAAACGGCTCGTCAGCCTCACAAATAGCCTTTCGGCTCATAACCGACCTTTCGGCCCACAATCAGCCTCTCGGCTTTCATGTCACATAATCACACCTCATCCTCATCCCCTTTCTCCGCCGGAAAGACACACAGTCTTTATCCGAACCGTTGTTAGCTACTCAGGGACTATTGGACTGACGGTGCTCACATATATCCACATAAGTCGCAGCATACGAACTTATCGCAAAGCAATGAAAATACACACATACGATGCATCACAAGTGGTACGAAAGAAAAGTCACTACCTGATCCTTTCCTGATGTCTCTGGGCACAGTAGGCTCACGAGGATAGCAGATATCAAATCCTATAATCAAAATAGGGACATTTGGTTAATTTCCTTTTCCAAGTTCTTACTTCAATAACACTCTAAGTTGGTATTCATTCGGACTCTTTAGATAGCCATAATATGCCTAAACATATGCCTAAAGGGTTGGGATAACTATCCCCAAAGATCCCTCTTTAGAAAGCTAAGATCTGATTTTTGGACCCCTCACTCGCACCCCTCACTCGAGCACAGAAGGCCGTGCTCGAGCACAACTCCCCCTCACTCGCGAGTGAGACGCAGGAAGTGCTTGCCCGAGAGCAACTCCCGCGACCAACCTACACTCTCACTCGAGCACAAAAGGCTGTGCTCGAGCAGAGATCCCGAGCACACTCGAGAACCACGGAAGTGAGGCTTACGAGTGACAACCCGAGAGCATCTCTTAACCTCTTCCTTCTCCAACACTCGAGCACAAACACCTGTGCTCGAGCACTGCCCCTCAGTGCTCGCGAGCACAAGGCAGCGAGTGTCTGCCCGAGAGCACCCCAACTCCCAGACCACAGATTCACTCGAGCACAACACCTGTGCTCGAGTGATCTTCCAATGCTCGCGAGTGCCAGGCGCACTCTTGGCAATCACTCACGAGTGATACCCTGAGACACTCACCCGCAGCACCAAAAAGGCACCCTCACTCGAGCACAAACATGCTCACTCGAGCATGTTCTTCCTGTGCTCGAGTGAGTTCTTCTCTCACTCGAGAATTCACACCAGATACCCAAAACGCAGAAACTGACATGGTTTACCAGAATTCACCAAATGAATTCCAATGGTTCCCTAACTCATACCATTACTCATTCTCTCATATATCATCACAAGGAACCCATTGACAACCATAAACAACCCAAATTTCCACTCAACAACAAGATCTCATCTCTAAACCATAAATCCACCAAAACCACAACTTAACACATTTCCCTTATTCAACTTCAAATCAATTTCTAATCACTCCCAAGTGTCAAAACTGACCAAATGAACAGTGACACTCTCATCAAAGACTATCCTTCATTTAACATCATAATTAGGTCAAATTTCCAGAATTTTCATTGATCATGAAAACATCCTAACATATATACCACAATTCCTCAAAAGCCTACCTCTTTCACTTGCTGATTTCAGAACTTGGATTCCTCCACTTTCAAAATCCCTCACTTTGCCACACACCACCAATCACAAGTCTGAAAACATGGAAGTAGAGCTCTTAACCTTTTGAACAATATCAATAAATAGTGTTTGAGCTTATAAGGTCATTTACCTATCTTAATTTCAGACTCTTCCTTTCTCTTTCTTGCCAAGCTCGCCGGAAATGGAGGAAAATGGAGAGAGAAATGAGTTGGTGAGATATGATCATTTGCTTCTCTTTTCCCCATGCATACCAACGAGTTGAAGGAAGAGAGGGAGGAGAGGAATATTTGACTTAATCCAATGGTCCTTCTCTTGCCACTTGTCACCATCTCATCCTTCCCACTATAATTTCATGTAAACCCTTCCACACTTGATTCCACCCCTTTAACTTTCAATCTCAACCATTGATCTTGATTACTAAGGGGTTTTATCATCCGTAGCTAACCAGACGGTTGGTAAATTTACCGTTTTACCCCTGATTAGTACAATACTCATTAAATCATCACTAATGCTCTGTATATCATAACACACAACATATACTTCAAGTATGCTTAATTGACATTAATTACATCATTTGAAGTTACTAATCCTTGATTACAAATCAGGATATTACAGTTGTAACCTAAAGGAATAGTCAATAAAGTGGTTAGGAGTAGAAAGGAACACGTTTACGGAGCCGAAATCGTAAAACCTCGATTTTCCTTAGAAAACTCATAAGTTTTGGCCAGACCTCTAAATGGGTCTTAGAGTTGAATTTTCAATGATTTGATAATTCTATTGAGCTTAAGAGGGAAAATTAGGTGGGATTATAGTTTGTCACTTTTTCGGAAAAGCCCAAAAAAGCATAATCACGAAAGCTCCACTGAAACCCTGAAATAGGGTCTGCCAAGGGCAATGTCATCTTTTGGCAGTGAATTTAGTAATTCCAAGATCATAAATGGATTCCTTGGGTAAAAATATGTTAGAATGGCCCTATTCAAATTCAAAAAAGGTACAATAAGACTGGGTACAGCGGGCCGGGCTGGGGTCCCGGGGCATTTTGGTAAATTTTGATATAGGTTAATATAACCACTATAAACACTGTGAAAGTGACTAAAATGGTACATGGATGGGTTTTGACCTAATTCTTGCACATTTGATATTTTAGGACTGAGTTGGGAGCCTGAGGTTGGCATGTTTTACGAGGCACATGATACGAGGTGAAAGAGCTTTGAGGTAGGGACATTATCTTTATACTTCATGCCTTAGTCTATATGATTATGTGATTACCATTGTTTATGCTTTTATTAATCAATGTGGTATGTCTAGAGGGGGTAGTTAGTGCCGGAAGTGCACTTACACCTGGGGGATTGGATGAGAATCCAATTGGTGTATAATTAGTGGGGCTGGGGCCCTACTCATGTATATATAACGATATGTTTATATTGTTCATTAATTAGTGCATACATTGTGCATATCATATTTACTTATTGCATGTTATGTAAACAATAATATGTTTCTACTGAGATTTCCTAGAATCTCACCCCTTTTCTAAATAAAAATGTCTCAATGGGTGCCAGAGGCTAGAAAGGCATGGATAAAGCTGTGGGAAACTGATGGGAACGTTTCTCGAGATAAAGACCGTGGTTATATGTAGTCTTTAATTTTAAGTATTTTGGATGAAATGTATATTTTACCAACCCTATGTTGAATTCCTCAATGTAATCATATACTATATATTGGTATTTTTACGCTATTCCTGCACTGCTCACTGAATTACGAGCAAGCACTTTGAAAATATGGAAAACAAGATAAGGGTATTACACTATTCCTACAAAATTTTGGCCACAGAATCCATTTCTAACCTTAAATTCATCAAAATCCAGCTCTAATTTGAAGAACACAAGCTCGCCAAATCTGACCCTAAGGAACACAATTTGTGTTCTGTCAAGTTTCAACCTCCAAACAGGTTTTTAACCATAATAAACCCTTAATTAACATCATGCTCATTATCAAACACCCATTAAAACTCAAAATACCCTTCTTGACTGAAACCTTAGGGATCTTATAACTCCAAAAATACTCATTAAAGAAGCAAGACGTTATACTCAAATTGAAGCTTACAATTACCTTTACTAATTTCTCTGATCGGTTCTTGATTCTGGCAGTACCTCCACCGACTAGGTGTCACCAAACATCTCAAATTAGAAATCTGACATTGTATAAATGTTGCTCTCAATGAGTAGTATATTTGTGAAGGCTTCAGAGGCTGGAAACGTGATCTCGGGCTTGAAACCGGCTAGTGAGCTCAAGAACACTAAAACTTCTCTCTTATTTCTTTTTCTCTTGAATTTTTCTTATTTTTCCCTATTTTTTAGGGTGCTACACAAATTTAATGAAGTATGGAGGTGTTGGAAGATCTTTTAATTACATGTGTCATGTACTTAAAAATTTAGGGTACTAGGTGCTCTTTTTGGAAATTACCGACTATCTTGCTATCCTGTGTACTGGATGCCCTTTCTGAACACTTCAGGGTACTCGGTGCACCTCTTAATATCTGTCTTCCCTTCCCCTCTCTTATGGTTGGATGAATCCATTAGTCAAGGGAAAGGAAGTCTGATGAATTCATCCGACTTCCGGTGCTGTAGTCAAGAAAATCGGGTATATAGCTGGATCGGAGACTAGTGAATTGGACTAGCTTTTCAACATGTGTTTAATGTGCAATTGTAAATGGCATCGTGTGATTGGCTAATCAAGGTAAAAATTCAAAAGTTACTTTAATATAGATGCTTTAATAAAGTTATTTTTTGATATAGGGTCGCTCGGTTCATGACATGTGTCATCCTTTAGCTTGATTGTTGCCATGTGTTCCTGATGCCTCATGACTTTGCCATATACATACTGGGTGTCCTAAAAAAATGACATCAAGCTAGTATTTCTTCAAAAATGCAAGGCACATATACCTGCCCTTAAAATGCCATGTGCACTCACATACCGATATATTCTATCCGACTAACTAGTCACATATGTCTGTGTCTTGCACCACATATGTGCCTGTGTGGCAATAAATGGCACCACATACCTCAAAAACTACCATGTGTTAGCCTATATGTCTTATGGCATACCGAGTGTATATAGACACCAATAACTTTCATTTGACTTCCAGCACACACGACAACTCTCATTACACTAACTCAAAGCTTTTTCATATATATGAGATCCAAATAGTGTCACACATGCCTCTAGGTGCCACCAAAATGGCGCCCAGTATGCCAAAGTGCCCTTATACTAGCATCTTTTATCCGAATCTTATACACACTGAGCCTCATATAATCAGGAGACTCATTCTTAACCCAGAGGGCTGAATCATATAGTCCCATGAAATTCATTCTATCTTTGAGATTCTTACCAAACTAGGCTGAGTAATCTTCTTGACTTAGGCTTGTTCTCCAGCTTCTATGCCCAAAATTCATAATATTACAAATTGCAATCTATAGATATCACTTTGCCTATATAGCCTAGATGCCTTTCCAATATTGCTAAATACCATACTCGTTGGGAATGTTGCTAAACATTCATAGTTTGATTAAATTCCTCTATATACTCCTATAACATAGGGTAGGGATCTAGGTCATACTTAAGTTTAGTATCAGAAATTCTAGAATTAGAGGTAATGTCTTAAGCTACCTATACCCACTACTAGCTCTTATTGTCGCTCGTGGAAGAGTCTGCACTAGACGCCTCATTCGTCAGATCTTATGGAAAAGTTACTGTCTCTGAAAGTTGGATCCTCTTCCTCGGGGTGTTTCTCCAAATTGCTCTTCCTCTAAGTTAGATCATACTTCTTTCTAGCTTCTTAACTAGCTGATTAACCGATGGAGGTGATCTACTCCTTTGGTTCCATGTACTTCTTACCATTCCTAAACATAAGATTAGTAAAGGTCAAATGAGAAATGATCACTAGTTTATTGCCTGAATCTACTCTCTAATACCATAAGTGTAATGTCATCCTTTTCAGATAATGACTTCAAATGAGAGACTAGAAATCATTTATAAACAGTAGAGATCATAACTACAATACAGGGTTCGAACCTGCACTTGAGTGTGTTTCCAAAAAGTTTTTAAA
Organism: Inga leiocalycina; assembly: GCA_963242795.1. NCBI lineage: Eukaryota > Viridiplantae > Streptophyta > Magnoliopsida > Fabales > Fabaceae > Inga > Inga leiocalycina. Next base: position 37,058,406 of record OY725332.1, read on the forward strand.
ATATTTTTCAGTATGGTTTCATAGTAGTTTGCAATTTCATTACAACCCATCCATTTTTTAGTTCCATTTCTTAATATTAGAGTGTTTACCAAAGTGTTCTCTGCTGAAACCCACTTTGCATTTGTTGACTAATAGGCCTAAGTGTATTGTTGCTCAATTCTAATTCAATCATCATAATAAAGTATTAATGTTCTAGTTATGGTTACTATGTCTATTACTACTGCTAGTATTAGTCTTACTATGTATTTATATATCATATACAAGTTCCAAAAATAGATAACCAACGAAACATAAATCTTTGAGTCTTGTCCTTTACTCTTCCGTGATTACCTTTTTGCCTTTAAAGTTGCTTGCCTACACTGTAGATTAGTTTTTGGAAAAGGGTGGGATTCGAAAGAATCTTATTAGTAACAAATATCACTTGTATAAAATGTAGGTTCAAAAAACATGCCGGGTAAACCATCATATCACATAACATCGCTCATTCAACATTCAGTACAACTTGCAGCATAAAATGCATGCATAAGACACATATGGTCTATTCCTACAGCAATGGGTATTCAATTGAGCCTTTGCCTTTCTTAATCTAAATGCTTAATAGGCCTTACTGCTTAAGGACACACTGGTCTAGTAGGACTTATCGCCTATCGCTAGTTCACAACACAAACAATCACAATGGTAAAAACAAGAATGTAAGAAAATGCATAGTATATGAGAGAAAAGTTACTATCTAATAGCCTTTCCAATGTCTAGAAATGGGTTACCAGTTTCTTGGTCACCCTGGGCAAATATCGAATCCCATAAGTTAGAATTCACTAACAAACGAGTTCTTACTTGTCCAAATTATTTTATAACTCAAGATACTTGAGTTAGTTATATTTAAGATTAGTGCATTATGCCAAATGAGTAGTTAATGTGCTTACACTAGCCCCAAGTACTTAACTCTTCCCTTGGAGTTCAATCTTATTACAATTTACCCTAAGTGTCTTAAATTCGCATGATACGCCTATGCTACTAGAATTTTCTCCTAACTTTAAAAATCCATACTTTGTCTAGGAATCTCTAATTAGGGTGATTCAAATTCTTATGTGACACTATTTAAATATACTTTAAAGGAAAAATATCTCCTACTAATACTTACTCACACATAGTTTCAAAAACCTCAATCAATCTTTACTACCACATAATTCATTTTAGATTCAATGTATAATTTTAACAAATCATATCTCCTAATGTTCTGACCCAAATCTCAAAAATTACATATCAAATTAAAGCTTAGGTCATCTACTATAATTATGGAAAATATCATGACCATTGGATAACATTTGATCAGTTAGAAACAAGCCGAAAACAACCTGCCTTGAATATGGTAGTATTTAAACTTACTAACTTCAAATTCCAACTTTAAGATTTTCTATCCAATTCATTCAAAATTATAACCATAGGCTATTCCAACAAAGTTTTTATGTGGAATCAATTGGTGAACTTACATTCATCAAAATCACACTCCTCCCTCTTGCCTTACACCTAGCAAAACCAAACTCCTAAGACAACAATCAACCATTTTGCAATTTCAATTACCAAACTAATCTTATATCATCATTAAACATCAAATATCATCACATACATGATCATAGCAACATGAAACCCTAAAATCCCCATGTTGACTGAACCCTAGGTAGCGTAAGAAATCCATAAAACCAACCAATCCACAAGATATTGGGTTCCAATTAAAGCCTAAGCTCACCTCTTTCACTTTCTATGGCTCATTCTTGCTTTCTCCAACTTTAGCACTTTCTTGGCAGCTCTAATCTCCTCTCCTTGAGAAACAAAAACCATATTAATATACCTCTTAGTGAGAGAAACAATGTTTGTGAAGGTGCTTAGAGCTAGAAAGGTGATTTAAAGGGTGAAAATGGGGCAAGAAGCCTTACCTTTCTTCTTTGTTCTTCACTTGCTCCTTTCTCTTTCCATTTGCTTTTTCTCTTGTATTTTGTCTATTTTTCACTCCTCTCTCCTTGCTTGGCCAAAATTATAAGGGTCTTGGGGATGTTGGATAGTTTAATTGCATTTGCTTAAGTGTTCAAGTCTTAGTATGACTTGTGTCAAACTCTTATGGTGTCTTGAAAAAGTAATTGGTTAATTAACTAAGGGTGGGTTAAGTTAATTGGAAATGTCTTCCCTCTTTCCTCCTTGCTCTTGACTGAATTGCTAAATGAAAAGGGGAGGAAAATGTGTTGACCAATTTCACTATTGCACTCTTGCTTTTTTGTCAACTCTCTAAGTTGAATAAGAATGAAGACCTATTGACTTTTCTTCCTTTTTGGCTTGGTAAATGGATATAGAATTTCTTTAATTGTATTCTCCTTCTTTCCCTTGGGTCTTGACCGAATTGCTTATACACAAAAGGATGAAAGCATTGTAAGACCCTGCGTTACATACCGCTTGTCATTAATATTAATCAGAGTACTTGAGCGCAGTTGGTTATATTAGTCTAAAATTAAAAATTACAAAAATGCCCATAGGGACATGGTCAAGTCCCTCTGTACCCGGTTCGATTGTACTTTTCCAAAAATTTAGACCCAGGCTATTCCTATATAGTTTTACATGTAGAATCCATTTTTGACCTTGGTTTTTACAAAATCATTGCCAAAATGACAGTTTTGCCTTTGACAGCCCCTATTTAGGGTTTTATGGCTATTTTTGAAATTTCACTTTCTATGGCTTTTCTCATAATGTGATCAGCATCAACCCTTTGCAATTTTCCCTCCTGAACACAATGGAACCATTAGATTAATGAAATTCCAACCCCAACCCCTATTTTTAGCCTTGGCCAAAACTTGCTCTAGAGAAAGGGGAAATGCAATGTTTGTGGTTTAACCCTTGAAACTCCTTCCTTTTCACTCCTAATCACTTGTTAAACATTTTAACCACTTATTGAACATGATTTGAGGAAATTTGCACAACATACCCCCTTAGGGTTATGACATCCCAAATTTATAGAATTAACAATTGAAACTATAAATCATGACAATAGCCACAATAACAACAACCAAACACCAAAGGGATTGAAGTTCTTGAAGTTATCTCTTGATTCTCAACTTTCTCTCTCTAGGGTGTCACCCTCTTCTCTCTCTTCTCTTGATGTTTTGCTTGCTACACATGATTTTCATGAAGAACAAGAGCTTAGAGGAGTTGCTATACAAGTTAGGAAGTCTAGATTACCTTGGATTTTGGCTCCTTAAGCTCTCTTGAACCCTAAGTTCTTCAAGTTCTCTATGAGGATTTCTCTCTCCTTTTTCTTGGTGCTTGATCATGAAATAGAAGAGGAAAGATGGAGATAAGGCTTTTAAAAATATCTCTTATCTCTCTCTTTTAAAGTATAATTATCTTAGTAGTTTATGACACATTTTTTCAAGCTTATCCTTTCTTAAATTGGTGTCATAAACTCCATTGACTTTGAACGAACTTCCCTCCTCCTGTCATAGCACAAAACATGCCTCTCTTGGTCCTCCATGAACCAAATTGGGCCTTCTCCATATATCCAAACTAATTGCACCATATATAATATTTTATGGAAATTCCACCTTTTTGACTTTTCAACCTTTATCCAAAATATGATCATAAATATCAAATAATTATTTTTCTCTTCATTGCTAGCCCATTTGGATGAGAATGAGTGTATGTGTTGAAGAAAATAATTTTCTTTGGCTTAATATGGCAAATTACTATTTTTCCCATACATTTTGTGATTTTCACCCAAAACTGGCAGCATTTTCACCTAGCTTTGAAAATTTATATATTTTTTTGTAGATATTCGATTGAGGTGATTCCAAAGGCTGCTTAACCCTTATTGAGTATAGTTTTAAGGAAAAATATAGCATTTAGCCAATTGGAAGATGAAAATTCCCAGAATTTCAATCTTTCGACGTTGTTCTAGAAAGTAGCCAGTTTAATCGGGTAAACTTCAAAAATTCATAACTCTTTGTGTACAGCTCCAAAACCTATCAAATTAAAGCTTATAATGTTTACTTTCATTATGAAAAATTTCACATTTTCTTGAAAATCATTTGATCATCTAAAATCATATGACAATCTCGCTGCCATACCGAAAATTACATTGGTAGCACTGTTCACATTCCATTTTTAGTGTTTTATTCCTATGATCCAAAATTTATAGTCAAAGGCTATTCAAGGTGAGTCAATATTCATCATTTCATTTCACTAATTGTCTCAAATAATTACAAGGCATATTGGTGAATAAAATGTGGGGTGTTATAAGCAAGTTGACTAATTAATCTCATGCACATGAATTCAAGTTGACCAAAGTCTTCTTTAAAAGTTGGTTGATACTTTGACCGACTCCTTTCTTCTTCCCATTATGCCCTTGGTCATCCCTTATCATCTTAAAGAGAGAGAGTTTATTGATTTAATCACCTTCATCATTACCTTTACTTTTTAAGGGTAAATCTTGACCCTTCATTTTTTGTTTCCAATTCTAACCTCAAGATCAAATGGTAAATATCACTTTTTCCCTTGATTATGGCATCATTAATTTAATTGCCATTAGTTCTTTTATTACATTTTATTTTCTCCTTTAAGATGTCATTTACTCTTTTTTTAGATCCAAGTTTGGCTTTATATCCTATTTGACACAACATGAACAGTTTGGACATTTTCCTTTAACCATTTCGAACCAAATCTCATACTTTATTCCCAATATGGTTTCTATCCCTATTTACACTTGCTTTTTTGGTCACTTAACCCTTGAATAAATTTTGGGATATTACACAACCAGTCTTAAAAGTTACTTTTTAAGGCCAGTTGGTTAAACAACCAATCTCAAAAAGTTTCAATTTATAATTAAAAAAGGCCCATTCTTTAGATTTGGTAATTTCATACCCGATTTAAGAAGTGGGCAATTTTTTAAAAAATGTATGTTTTATTTTGTTTGATAGAAGTCTTATTGGATATTATTATATCCAAAAGCTATATTATGTGATATAAATTCTACAGATAGCCCCAAAAATACAAATGCCAATGTTATAAAAAAATAATTTTAACTAATAATCATGAATATAAGCCCTATATTATTAGATAATTATTGAATCTTAATTTTGGCATTTGTTTTTTCAAGGTTTATTTTGTTTGCTTGCATTTTCCCACCTCCAAAGGAGTTTAATGATTTTTGAGTGTTAGATTTAGTGGATGCAATTTTAGGCTCGACATCTGCATGTTGTTGATACATGATTCATATTGTAAGCATTCATATAGTTTAATGCAGCTACCTATAGATTGGGTGCTAGGTTACCATACATATACATTTTGGTTCTTATGGACCTTAGATATATAATATGGCTCTATCCTATTTAATGAACCTAAGTATAACAAAGTTAATATACAAATATGATAGTTGGATTTGGTATGGGTGAATTCGATACATGATCACGTTTTGGATGAGATGGAAAACAAATTGAAGGCTAATAACAAGGAAGTAACTGACTAGGTGGAAATACTAGTAATGAGGTGAGGAATAATAAATCTTAATTGGAGGATGAAAAATATTGGCTAGATGATCATCACTTGTAAGGAGAAATTTGTTTGATTAGGTGGTAATCCAGTTCAATGAGTTGTTTTTTTTTTGCAACCATAGATCACCCAACCTACATTTTTTATTGTCTAATTTAGACGTCTTAATTATCGACCTGTCACTAGTAACTCCACCTAGTCGGGTAGCTCTTTATTAATAGCCTTCACTTCGATTTCCCAGCAAACCAAGACCTCATAATATGACCATATTCAGCCTTACAAAATAGAATTCTCAAATTTATATATCAACCATGTTAGACTCATTTTCATTAAATAAGATACTCCACCTTTATCGCCCAAAACTGAGGTAGGCTAGAACCATATTCTATCTAAAATCTTGAAAGAGCCAAAATGTCTAAGGTTTGTAAACTTAGCACCCAATTCAAGGGTTGCCGCATTCGACTATAAGGATGGCCCATGATACAAACTACACATCGCTAGCTCCCATATGTCGGGGTTAAAATTACAATTAACACTCTCACCCAAGACTCAACAATGATCTAAGCCCTTTCAAGGAGGGGAATTTAAACATAAAAACCTTGAAAAGAATAAAGGCATAGAAAACAAGATTCAATTAACATACATGTATGCAAACTTTTGTCTATAGAATTTGTGATGATTGGATTTGTGAAACTTGCCAATCTAAGAATGATCCAATGAAATAGCATCATTATCACAATCACAAGTTTTGCAATCCCAACCACGATAAATTCCATGGTCAAACTTTGATATAATAACTACAACAACCATAGAAAATATCAAGCAAGCAAAGAAAATCTAAACTTTCATGTATCATAAACATTCAAACTCAAGTGAGCATACAAGAAGCCAATAAGTATAAATTGAATATCATATTTATAATTGTAGGAGGAAGGCTTTTTTTCCCGTTTTCCAAGTCCTACTAGAATGGCTTGCCTATATCTGCAACCTTTAATACTATTCATCCCATATTTTAAATTATACAAAGTTACATATTAATCAGATTATTTAATGCTCTTCACATGTCTACAAAACATAAGTGATAGCTACAAAAACCTACTCAACTAGGCACTCTTCACATGTCTTTTTGGCGCTCTTCATACTCCATTATGTAATTAAAAAGAATAATTTTTAATAAGCAAAGTAAACACAAATTCATTGTAATGAAAAAATAAATTTTTTGACTTACTCATGAATATATGGTCTGTTTGGCCCTCATCTAGCCTCTATGCTAAATATACATGTATAAGCTACGTTGGCCAAAGTTAATTGTTGTTATATAAAATTCTTACTTGCACTTATGACTATATGATTTATTTGGCACTTAGCTAGCCTTTGTGCTATGTGTGGTAGTGTAGATTGGCCAAAATTATCATTACTTGCTTCAAATTCAATGTATTATATACATATATTCATGAGCTATATTGAACTTGAAGCAATCCTGGCCTACCAATACCACCACATATAACACATATTGAACAATTCTCAAGACATGAATATATGGTTTGTTTGGCATTCATCCAGCCTTTATGCTATGTAAGCATGCATGGTATAGATTTTCATTGCATGTTAAACCTTGTAATATATGTGGTGGTGTTAATAGGCTTGAATTAATCACAACCAAGTGGTTAAGGCATATGTCCTAATAACACTACCATAAATACAAGGTTAACCTACAATGCAAAATTTTAAATATTTTTTACAACCAAGTGAACAGAAATTCGCATATAGATCATCATACAATAGGGAGTTCTTGAAATCTAGGCCTTCAAAAGATCATCATCATACAAGAGACAATTGCCCCTAGTCCAAATGGTCAGTGATATCGTTCAACACCACAGCCAACTCCTTCAGTCATTTAGAGAAGTGATCTTGCTCCATTATGACCTCCAGGATAATCTCTTGGAGGTGAAAGATGGCCTTAGTAATTTCCTCCAAGGACAAAGGTGGAGCATGTTATGAAGAGGAACTGTCGGTGGCTACCGTCGAGGGAATAGAGGGGGAACACTACCTCATTGTTCTTGCCATTGGAGGTGTTACCACCCAAAGAAGAAAGAGATAACTAGAAAGGGACTTTTGAATATGAATTTCAGAATTAAAGGCATCGAGGGAGCAGAGGGGAACACCACATCCTACTTCTTGCTTCTCCATGACACCAAATTTCCACCCATAAACACACAATGTCCTATGGTAGATCTCCCGATGGCCATTGACCCCATATGATTTGATCATAATAACATTCAATCTTGGTGTGGCCATGATTTGTATAAAGGATACCATAATCAGGTGAACTCTTCAAGTAATGTAAGACATGCTCTGAGGCTTCCTATTAGCCCACGATTGGTGCTGCCATGAACTAGCTAAGTACACAAATTGGAAATGTCACATCAGGACGAGTCACCATGAGATAGTTCAATTTCCCAATCAATCTGTGGTATTTCTCAGGATACGCAAATGATTTAATCTTCTCAGGGTCAACCCTTTTTCTCACATCCTCAGGTGGCTCATCAAATGGTATTCTATCATTAATGTCTAAAAAGGGATTAGGAATCTTGGGAAAGCTACTTGGTGCTGCTCCAAGTTTACTGGTTTCTTTTAGTAGATCAAGAACATATTTCCTCTGTGTCAAGAGGATGCCTTTCTTGCTTATTTCAAAACTAAAATTGAAAAAGTGAAAGAACAACTCTGAATGGCTTTTTATTAAATAAAGCCAGGTGATATGAGAAAAATCATTAACAAAAGTAATGAAATACCTAAAACTAGACTTGGACTCAATATGACATAGACCCCAAATGTCAGAATGAACTAACTCAAAGAGAGACGCAACCTGTTTATTAAAGATATTTAGCAAACTGATATGACTCACATTCTAAAGATGACAAATGATGAAGCTAAAGATACATCCTCTTGAAAGAGGACCAAGACACTTAACCCAGTCGACAATGAACTTCAAAAGGAGATGAAGTACTAAATCAAGCAACTAAAGGTGGTGCCCGATCATCAATGAAGAAATGGCTACCAGATTCATATCATGTACCAATAACATGCTTCATCATGAGATCCTGAATCAAACAATGGTAAAAAAATGAGATAAAATAGTTTAATTGGCGAGTAAGCTTGTTAGGAGATTGATAGAGCTCAATATTTATATATTTTTATTAATTAATCTTAGGCTTTTGTGAGACTTAATTGAATATTTTGGGCATAATCAAGTGTTAATGTAAGATTTTAGTGAAAGAATAATTTGGGAATTATAGTGGTTAAATTGTTATATTTTTAATTAATATTTATTATTCCTATTATTTTTTAATTGTGAGTAAAAGATATTATCTTTGTGAATTTAATTTTGTAGGTGATGAGATGAGATAACTGATTTAACCTAGAGATAATTGAAATGAATTAAAAAGAGTGGAAGTGGCGGTTGAGATTAAATAGGCCTGAAGATGGTAGAGCTAAAGAATTGTAGCTGTGAAAAATGAAAAGAGGGCCCAAATGAATAGAGAGGAGGATGGTATGGAAAAGGGGAATTGAAGAATAAAAGAAAAGGAGCTGGACGGAATAGAGAAAGGGAAAGGAAGATAAAGCCGAAATGAATTAAAGACAAGGGAACCAAAATTGTTGAAGAAGTGGAAAGCACAGCTGGACCGAAATATTAAAGAGAGGAGCTGACTGAATTGAAGGTTAAATGAAGAAAAAGAAATTGGAGAAAAGAAGGAGGGAACTGAAGCTAAGAAGACGTGGAGAGCAGCGAAAATAAAGAAGAATTGAGAGGGGACCACGCAGCACAAGATAGGAAAAGAAAAGAGGAATGGGCCAAATTAGCTAGCTGGATCGTGAGAGAGGAATTGAAGAAAAGGAGGGGACCACATAAACAAAAGAAGTACTGGATAAAAGACATGATCAAGGCAGCACCGAATTGAAGGAATTAAAGTTGGGCCAAAATTGTTGAATGATGAAATAGAGGGTTGACCGAATGTGAGCATGGGATGAACTAATGTGAATAACCGAATGAAATGAGCAAGCTGGGCCAAATTTGTTGAATAGGAGAGGTTGATCGTGAATGAGGGGGGACCATGAGAGAATAAGCAAGGGTTTGGTGGCTGTGTGTGGAGGAAAAAGGGAGAGCATCGAATAGAGAAGGGGGCGAGCACCGAAATGAAATAAGGGAGAATAGAGAGCAAGCGGCGCTGGAGAGTGTGAAAGGGAACAAGAGAGGCCGCTGTTGCAGCTGCACTTGAAGAGCTGTTCAGTGCTTGATTCCATGGCTGAACTCTTCCTCTTTCATCAAGCTTCATTTTCTTCCTCCTCCTCCATGAGTAGCTAAGCTTTGGTGATTTCTTTGAGTTGGGTAATGGTTTGAGCTTTTAAACTTCAATGGAATTCCTTTAAGCTCTCCCTTTAGTTCATGATTATGTAGCTTGGTTAAGTATGTAATTGTGATCTAGATTGTTCTATGCCAAGTGAATAAACTTAGTGGTTGAGCTAGGAGTTGATTAATTAAGCTTTGTATGATTCACATTAGGAGTAGGTTGGATTGTTTATTCCAAATTGGTTAAGTGGATTTAAATGATTAAATTGAATATTTTGAATTGTTGTAATAGTAATTACAATTTAGAATTGGAAGTTAGTTATTCATCTCCTTGAGTCACTATTAATTGGTAATACTCATTTAATTGCTTCGATTGAATGAATTAAATGATTATTGCAAGTATGGAGCTAGTGGTAGCTTAGTTCCATCCTCTTGGGTCATTATGGAATTCAAATCATTAGCAAGCAAGGAAGACTAAAACCCCAACTCAAGGGAATCTCGTCTCATCATTATATTAGTTAATTGAATTTATCTTGTTGTTAGTGTTAATTTCAATTCCTTTTGCTACTTTGTTTTAAAAACTGAAAAATACAAAAATATTGCTTTTGCTTAGATTACTTCATTAGTTTAAAAATCAAATTCTCAAAATGATTTCTAACAAATTTAAAGTTTTTTATCACTTTACTACTTAGAAACTTGGAAATTAATCTCCTCACAAGAACGACCTGGGTTGAGCTACTACGCTACATTTTCAAACCTAGTTTTATTTTGTGAACTCACACGACATGGGTTAATCAGAGATAGAAGGTTAAAGGAAAGGTTAAGAACATTAATGAAAATTGATAGGGAAACAAACGGGGTAGGTTTAACAGTGCTAGATCCAAGAACATGAGATTAAGAACTATTGTCAATTGTTATTAAAGAAGGGTTGGCATAAGGTGCATACGTAAAGAACAAATGATAATTACTTGTCATATGATCAGTGGCACCAGAATCAATGATCCACCTCGAGGAAGAAGTAGCAAGTCATGAATCATAGTTATTTGTAGCAAGTGCACTTAGTGTTGATAGAGCATTATGAGAGTTATCAAAGGACTATGCCATATGAGTAGAACCACTGTGTTGTAGCTTATTTTGTAACTTGTGACAATAACGTTTGTTATGACCAGGTTTCTTACAATATAAGCAGACAATCCCACCAGTACCAGGATTCTGAAGACTGTTCTCTTGCCTAGGATGCTTTGGTTCTTGCTATTGGTAGTGACAGGATTCAAGTACCATTTCCTTATCTCAAAAAACCTTGGTTCTTGTTATCATTAAGGCCACAGCCTGCTAAAGCACTAGGATTAGAATTAGAAGTCGATTGAGACACTATCTATACGCAGTACACATCTTAAAGTGAATGAAGCTCAGAGCTAGTAGAAACTGAGATCGAACTATCTCATAAATTGGATCAATGGCAGTAATAATGCTGATAATAAGTTGTTTTTCCATATTACACACGTATACCTGAAGATCAGTTGTAGGTGGCATTAACATATTCATTTCCTCATATATTCGCTTAAAATCCATAAAGAAATTCTTCAAGCAGTGTCCCTACTATTTGGCACGATAGAAACCTTTACAATGACTAGTAGAGGGAAGGATGCCACTCTTGACAGAATTATCTATTTGCAAGAATAACCAAGCATCCGCTCTAGCCTAAGTTAGCTTAGGATCATCCTTAGGTGGGGCTTCAGTCAAATGGTCCTCCATTTCAATATTGAGTAAGTACATTCAAACCATCTTGCTCTAATCTAGGTAATTGGTCTAATTCAGTTTATGGTCAGTAATTTTGTTCACAACGAAACCAATTTTATTAGTGGTAATGGTCTTAGAATTTTCCATATAAAATTCAATAGAAAATATAGAATCCTAAAACAGAAAATAAGAAGTGACAGAACCACCAAAAAGGCTTTACAAAGATTAACAGATTACAATCCAAGGGGTCAATAAAATCACAAATGATGTAGCCACTAAACAGTAGTTAAACTACCAAGAACAAATAAAAAAACCCCTTTGAAGCAAGAAGTTAGTACAAAAAATTAAACATACTTAAACAATAAATGAACCCAATGGAATACAAAATCACTAAACACAAACACAATAACCACAAGGCTTAGTCGGAAAAGAGTAGTCGAAGCTGGAAAATGAAAACACAATAAAAGCTTTGCCAAAAAACTAACTTACTCATCAGTATATGCTAGAATAGGCTCAAATGACAGTGGCAAGTGACAACCATGCGTGACTCAGATAGTGACAAATCTTTAGTGGTTGGCAAATCGGGACCTGTCATCTTCCTGGTGTGGTGCACATCAATAAAGGATGAAAAAACAGAAACCCTAAAAATTCCACTCTCTTAACGGCACAGTTCTCAAGCGACAGAAAAAGGAAAATGAAAATAAAAAACTCAAAGGACAAGCTTTGATGCCATGTAAACTAAAAGAGAGTTAAAATAATATTCTCAATTGCTTGAGTATTCATGTATATGAGTGGGGTATTTACATACTAGAGAGGAGCGTCAGAATTAATGGCTCATTATAATGATTTATTTCTTAATCGTAATCATAATACCTAACTATGTGCAATACTAATTGATTCTAATTTATTTACATTAATATATTTCCTAACAATTATCATAACTATCTAACCAATTCATAGCTTATGCTATAGGGTTACTCAAACATCTTACAAGTAACCTTGATATAAGAAAGCTATGTTAAGTCTGAGAATTGACACTAACGGAGCCTTAGACTAAGATTTTCTAATGTTCTTGAACCATTAATTTGAGTTTCTACCTTTAGAACCATGATAACTCCACATTTTTAATATGTTTGAGACACATTTTGATATAATTAGGGAGTTATCAATGCTAATTTAAAGTGATTTTCTTGAGATTTTATAAGATATTAATTGGATACATCATTTATGGGTTAATTAAAATAGAAGTTTTTAAGTTTAGGAGAAAAACAATAAAAATTTAAATTTTCTGAAATTAAAAAAAACAAAAAAATAATTACTTTATTATAGTTTTCTTTCTTTTATTTTCTTCATTTTATTTTGATTTTGTGTATTTTATTATTTGAATAAGGAAATGACCTGGTTTGAGGGTGAAGGATTATTATCAATTGGCTTTGAATTCTCTTACAGGTGATATGGCGTCATTTTAATTGAAAGAATAGCAAACCTAAGCAAAGGGAGATCAAGGGATTCATTTGGGCTAGACTTCACAAAAGAAAAGAAAAGAAAATAGAAGTGAGACCGTTTGGACTTTGGACTGAAATTGGAGACCTACACTAGGAGACCTAAGGCAGCTACGGGGAAGAGAAGAAAAAAGAAACAGAGCAGCTGACTGAAATACGCAGAGAGATAGCCGCAATAATTGACTTGGGCATTTTTTCATCCTCTTCGAGAGCTACAGAGCAGCGAAAGGAGGGAGTAGCCGCACAGTGGGGGAGCCGCAATTGTTGATAGCAGAACTTCTTCTCTTGACTTGAGCAACCGGACTACTAAGCATCAGCACCTTCTTCATTGGGTCTTGGCTGGATCGTTTGGCGAGATCCAGAGGACGCCGATTGGACAGCAATCTCCGTCTTCTTTAGAGATTTGTTGGAGAACAAATAAGGTTGAACCAAGGAGCAGCTGCCATAATCGAGCTTGAGGAGAGACCGTTCTGGATTGTTCATCAATCTTCTTCATTGAGAACCAGACAGAAGAGAGCGCCTGAACCAGTGGAAGCTTGTTCAAATTATCATTTCACTGCTTCGGTTTGATTTTCATTATGGTTTTGAATTCTGGATTTGTTGCTGCTGTGATGACTCTGTTTAAAGCCATGTGTGGCTAGTTATTTTTTTTTGAACCTAGAGTAGTTATGAACTAATTTGAGGATTTGAGCATGTAAAAACTAATTAATTGTACTTAGTTTTATTTTTTTTTAATTAATCTTGTATTAATTTGTCTACTTAAGTGCTTGATCACCACTAAGTATGAATTTAAGGAATTTAGATTAGCCTTGGGAGAGGGATCTTAATTGGACCATAGGATTAGATAATGTGGGATTAGAATTTATTCTAATTTGCCAATTGGTTAGGAATACACCTATTAGACCCATATAATCATATTAGAGTGAATTTGAACATTTATTGCCTTTTGAGTAAATTAGTTAGGAATAACAATTTTAACTTGAGAGAGGAGTATAAGTGATTGGAAGATACTTATATTGATTTAAACTATAGATTAACAATTTAACATTAAGTACTTTTAATTAGGTAAATACTTGCTCTAAAACTTAAAGAAGGGATTAGCCACTCTAGGTTGTTTTTATCAATTGAAATCTTTGAATCATTAGATTTATTTCTTTTGCATTTGTTTAAATTGTCTTTCAATATCTTTCTTTGATTTGTTCAACTTAAATGAAAATGATAATTTTAATGCCTAATTATCTATTACCTTGAATCTCTGTGGGATGACTTTGATTTGTTACTATACTATTCCAACGGCCCGTACACCTGCGGTGCATATTTAAAATTTAGTAGCATCATAGAACCAAATTCTTGGAAAAAATCCCCCACTTGGAGTTCTCAAAACTTAGACCAAGTCTCAATATTCCCTTAACCCACAATATAGAGAATGAATTAGGGTTAGGAAAGCTTACCCTTTGATTAAGAACCCTTGGGGTCCCTTAGAAATGATAAAATGAAACTCTTGTAGAGCTCTCCCTCTCCCTCTTTTAGAATTTGTTAAATAATGAGGCTAGCACACGTTTCTTTTATGAATTTTCTGTGACTCACTTTTGCCAGTACATCCCTTGCTGAAACGAATGGACTAGAGAGGGAGTTCTATTCATAATGCTATTTACCTCAATGAGTGATATAGAGAAGCACTTATTGTTTAAGACATTTTGCCTCAATGAGTGTAGTCCTAGCCAAAGTAAATTGCCTGATCTGAGGCCCCAATTCAGGATGTTACATAAAATAAAAGTCACTTTTGCCATTATTGATCCAAAAGTACCCTTGGCCTATTGATTTTACAACCCTTGGTTGTTAAATAGTGCCATTAGGCCATTATTTCACCCTACTACTAGCCTATTGGTATGTTAGTGGAGTATCCACTAGCCATATTTCTTATCCTATCTTCTAGCTTTAGGATTATGATAGTTAAAGAAAGTAGATAATTATCATGTAGAAAAACAGGAGTAAACTAATCAATGTACTCTCAACAAAGTTTTCAACTGTTCTAGTTTGTCAAGCAATATCAATAATCTTAATCATAGATAAACTAATTCGTAGCAAGGTAATTATAATTATTCATAATACAACTAATAACCATGCATAACAAAAAGGAAAAATAGAGATAAGGAAATAATCATCTTGAAGAAAAATGAGAAACTATAATATATCCCTAAATCATGTTAAAATCCTCAAGACGATAAACCTTATAAGAGAGAAACCGAGAGTAAAGACCCTTGTTGATGATTTGATTGAAGGGAGTTTATAAATTTTTTTATCCTTTCAAGTAGGGCCAAATAGAACTCATCCCCTAGTTATATTTAGCATCAAAAGGTTATTTTTCAAGTGTGTGTATGTATTCTTATTCCCATATTTCCACTTCTTATTTTCCCCCTTCCATAAGGCATTTTCTTGGCCTTAAACGCATAAGAAATGTCCTGAATTACTCTCCTTAAAATAAAGTTTCGCTTGGTTTAATTTTTAATTGGGGATTTGCATAACTCATTGAATTTAAATCTGACACAATAAAGGAACTTATCTAAAAAAAATTTCTCATATGCTCACATGAGATCTAACAAGTGGATTTTTTAGACATTTGCTCACATGTAGTCTAATAAAAAAATAGCACTTTTTAGACTACTAGTTACCTTTATCAGTCAAACAAGTTTGAGACTTACTTAAGAGATATAACACCCACTTTCCTCTATCGTAAACTTATGAATAATTACTAAATTCATTTGGATATGTAAATAATATACTAGTACTGAACTAGCGTTTTGGTTGTAGCCTTTGAAACCACCATTCTCTGATAATTTTGATACCATGTTCAGGCACTGATACCCTTATACTATGTACTAATCTTACCTTGATGTATGCCATTACTAACAAATTTTTAAAAGTTTTGATAAAATAACCAAGTGTTCTAATACCGCTCTATATTATCATTACTACTTGTATCTACATGTACTCATATACATATATGACCCAAGTGGTCACTCAAGGCTACCAAAATATCTATATCTAATCAAAATACAAACATTTATTGATAACCATCTAAAAACTTAGTTCCTTCGTCTCTGTCTTCTCACTTGTTAGCAGTTACCTCTTTGCTTCTCGAGCCATTTGCCTTTGCTGTATAATACATTTTCGGAAAGGATGAGATTCACGAGAATCTTAATAGTAACAATCATTCAATCATATAAAATGTAAATTCACCAAGCATGTTAAGTCAGCCATCATATCACAATAAGCATCAAAATAGCATTCAACATAACAACATAGAGCACAATATACACAAATCACATTACCACAGCACTTGGTCACATATGTCTTGCAGTACGGGCTATAACCCAATTGACTATCCTGGGCTACAACCCGGTTTTGACGCCTTAGGCTACAACCCAACACCAACTGAACGCTAAAGGAGCATACATAACGGTAAAACATACATGCAAAGAATCACATAGTGTATGAGTAAAAAGAGTTACTACCTATACGCCTTTCCAATTATTTGTCCTCGTTTACCAGTCTCTTGGTCGGCTCGAGCAGAGGTTGAATCCTATAGTTAGAATGCACTAGCAAATATGTTATTACTTGGTTAGGTATCTTCTAAGTCTAGTACAAATAGACAATAAATAGGGTCTATACTAGCTTATAGTACTTATTCTCACTCTTTGGAATCAAACTTAACTCAATTTGGCTTAGACACTTTAAATCCGTAGGTTACCCCCATCTGCCAGATTTGTAACTTAACTTTGAAAATTTATAACTTAATCTAGAAAGCTCCAATTAAGGTGGTTATAGATCCTATGAAAAGATCTTTAAGTCCTTTTTCAGGGAACAATATCACTGGGAGCTAATTACAGGGTCAAAACCTCAAGAATCCACAACCAACCTTTCTGCCTTAAAATGCACTCTAGTGTTTGTGTCTCAACTTCAACAGATCATACGTCATAATTTTGGCCATAGAATCCATTTCTAACCTCAAATTCATCAAAATCTAGCTCTTATCCAAATGACTATGGCTAGCTGAATCTGACCCCTATGTAACACAAGTTGTGTTTTTCCAATTTCAACCTCAAAACATGTCATTAATCATCATTAAACCCTATCTAACATCATGTTCATCATCAAACACCTACTAAAGCTTCAAATCCCCTTCTTGGCCAAAACTCTAATGGGTTTATAACTTCAAAAAATACCCCAAAAAAACATTAAGATACTATACTTAAATCCAAGCTTACGATTACCTTTACTTGTTTCTCCGATCAGTTCTTGATTCTGGCAGTACTTCCATCAACAAGATGACAGTAAATGTCACACCTTAATTTATGTCCCCTTTTTATGCATTTGGAAGCGTTATCATAATAGCTTAAGTGAAACAATAATTATGCACCAAATTAAAACTTTCATATTTTCCTTTCCAATCTCAACTTTTCAACATGCAAACTCGTACTCATTTATCCTTATATACACACACACATACACATCATTCATGGCATGTTTATACACTTAATCAAAACATGCAGTAATTTATACATAGCACATTTCCATATTTCAATATTCCGTTCACCATCATATTTTCTTCTAGCACATCTTCAAGCATTCTACCTGTCCTTAATATACCTATATGGTTAAGTAAGGGAGGTTGAGATTCAGGAGCATCAGTTGGAAAAAATACCAATAGTGTATACTAGATAATGCTAGTGTATGACATGTTTGCCTTACATAGGCTTATGCTAACATAATGACATATTTGCCTGCTTAAGTTTCATGCAATACACCTATGGCCACAATAGAATCAGAAACAGAGCTTCAATCATTCATATATGCTTCACATAATCTAGCAAAGCATTCATACACATCAGTACACAAGCGTACATATCAAGTACATGCAAGTTAGGTAAGTTCACTACCTTTTGGACTTATGTCATTTTCTTGTTTCCTTTTCTTCCAACCCTTGAAATTGCTTGAAGAATCTTCTATTTCCTCTTCCTTGTCATTTCATGGCCCTAGATTCATAATCATATCATCAGAGCCATGACAAATGAATATCCAATGTGGCTACATTAGCCTCTAAGACATGTCTCTATTCTTTATTATCTCACTTATCTAAATGCCCTCCAAAATCTACAAATTCGCAAGTCTTCCCTAATCTGCCAGATTTCATCAGTCAATTTTGAAAATTCATAACTTAATCTACAAAACTCTAAATGAGGTGGTTCAAAGTTCAATGTAAAGCTCTCCAAGTCCTATTTAAAGGAAAAATACCACTCAGTACTGATTACAGTGGTAAAACCTCAAGAATCCTCGACTAACCTTACTGTCACAGAATGCTTTCTAGTGTTGGTACCTCAACTTCAACAGATCATATCTCACAATCTACTAAGTCAAAATGCACATGCTATACATCATTTGAAATCTTAAGATGTCTATTAACACCCTGTATAATATCATAATTATTGGACAAGGTTTGTCCACCAAAAAATAACCCACAAGCAACATAACTCGAGTTTGGTAGCACATTTGATATGGGGCCATTCAGTTTTGCAACATGTGTTACCCTTCAGCTTGATCTTTACCATGTGTCCAAAAGGCCATGAAATACTACCACCTGCCCTTATGTTTCCAAGAACTACCAAGTTTGTGTACTGATATGCCTCAGTGAACATCGAGTATCCGTGCGGAACCCACACTTTAGTATGGCACCATACACACGTAAGTTATTTATAATGGCACCATTTTTGTGCTTTTAAGAAGTCATAAAGTATCCTCATATGCAAGCATATATATACATATATATTCATATATATCTTGCACTATTTCATTCATCTGGGAAATTCATACATACACAAGGCAGTACAGGCTATGAAATTTCAGTACATTACAATTCTACCCCCGTACAGTAAATTTCGTACTCAAAATTTTGCATGTCTTATACAATCGACCATACCTTCTAAATTAACTTCTCTAACACATAGTCTATTACTTTTCTATATGTAATGCTTACCAACATGCAAAATAATTCATTGTATCATCAACAAAGTCACGAATAGTATTTTGCAATAAGCATAAGAGCATTTAGCAGTTAGCATATGGCATAATACATTTATAGGACTCATAATCCCAATATCATAGTGCTAGGCAACAACTGCGGTGCTAGGCCACAACTATAGTACTAGATAATGCAGGTTTTATCGCCCAGGGCCTCTGCCCCATGAAAACTTGCACACCAGGTCTTACCACCTCGAGCCTTCGCTCGTCACAATTCTTAAATACATAACATTCTACTATTCTAAGGAAATACTAGTCCATCAGGTCTTATGGCCTTAGGACATACATTCCACAGGACACATAATCCATCATCTATCTGAATGCATATATGGACTTTCACCTTTAGGACATATAGTCCAAGAGTTACTCTGAATACATTATAGGCTCCACCTCTTGCTACTCAAGCCATTCATACACTTATGTAACATTCCTAAAGCATGCAAAACAAACCATCATCATCACAGCAACATTCAGCACATTAGCATATGGCATAACATCAAATATTATCATGTTAGCATGTAGCATAACATCAAACACTAGACTTTTGGTCCCACACTAAAGTGCTAGGTCTCATAGGTCTTACAACCATAGGTGTAAATCATAAAAAGTACTCAAGGGCTAAATATGTTGAATAGATAGTGAAATTAATTATAGAATTGTCCCTAGAAATAGTACAATACTTTACTTCTGATTAGCTATCAACAATTACTTAGTTTTTCGGCTAAACTCAGAAATGACCAAAATACAAATGGAACATAAGAACAAAAGAAAGTGGTGCCATTTAGGTGAAGACAAAGGGAAATAAAACATCTAAAAGAACACTAATTAATTTTTTCATGATCAAGGGTAAAAGAGTCAATTGCCACTTGATCTTAAGGTTAAAATTGGAAGACAACACGAAAGGTCAAGATTGGCTCTTCAAAAGTAATAAGTAATTATGAGAACAAAAAGCAAATTAACCCTCCTTACATAAACGTTAAATTTTGGTCAACAAGGGTAAAGAAAGAAGGAAGAAAAATTTTAGTCAAAAAGTTAACTTTTCAAACTTGGAACTTAATTAACCAATGGTAAGACAAAGTGAAGCAAGAAGGTCAACATTTCTTCTTTATTTGGCAGCATATTTCTTCCAAGAAGAAGATAAAGGAGGCGAGAGAAAAGCTTCATCAAAGTCAGATTAAGTATACATGGTTAAATAGACTAAAGCTTATGTAAGAATAGTCATTTTGGATAACATATTGTTCTTTTTCCCTTAGATAACTTTCGGACAAGTGATTCAAGGCAAAGGAAGAGGAAAAAAAATTTGAATATCACACTTTCTCTCACTTTCACAATTCGGCCAACAAGCTCCAAAAAAGAGAAAAGAAAAACAACTACAAGGTGAGTAATTCTACTTGAATTTTTACCTTGTAAATCACTTTTATGGCTCAAATACTCTTTATAAACATTGTTCCCCTTGATAAGATCTTCATTTCTATGGTTTTAAAATTTCAAGGGGATGCGTTTAGAGTTATCTAGCAAGACCCAAAGTTGGAGAACCAAAGAAAGAGCTTAGGAAAGTGAAATAGGTAAGTAAGAGCTTCATTTTGAGCTATGGATTGTGTTGACTGGTTGAGGGTTTTGGAATGTGAATTTCTACCCTAATTTTTGGTTATAGTAGGGTTTGGAGGTTTCATGGTGTTTTAATTGTATAAATGGTGGCTTGTGATATTGAAAGAGCATACAAAACTAGTTTGAGGATTTAATTGGAAGTTTAGTGATTATTGGATTGTGTGTCTAATTTCTGCCAAAGCATAAGACATAGAAGGAGTAGGAATTTGATAATTCTGATTTCATTAATGCAATATAAATGAAACACTATGCAGGAATCACCTCTAGTAATAAATTCCGGATCACTGGAATTAAACACTAAAAATTGGAATTTCAACCGTGCTACTAGTGTGATTTCCTGTGAGGCAGTGAGATTTTAACGTATTTTTGTATAACCAAATGATGTCCAATGAAAGTAAAATTTTTCAGAATAAAACTATACATATCAAGATTTAATTTGATAGGTCATTCATGTCATTTGGATTTGTACACTAAGAGTTATATATTTTTGAATTTAGCCAAGTAAAACTGGCATGTTTTTGTGATAGTGTCAAATAAATGATAATTATGGAATGTTGTGCATCCATTTGGCTAAGGGCAATATTTTTCCTTGAAAGTAGACTTAATAAGGGTCACATAGCCTTTAGAATCACTACAATTGGACAATGGTACAAAAAGATATGAATTTACAAAGTTTGTTAAAAATTCTGTCAGTTTTTGGTTAATAGGTGAAAATGAACTAGTTTGTGCCAAATGCAATAAATTGGAACTTCAAGGATTAAGTTAAGCCCATAAAGCTAGTTAGGTGTAACACCATAATTTCTCAAGCCTTTAGATGAGTTTGAACATATAATGACAACAAACCAGATACTAACATTCATTTGTAAACAATTGAAGTCCCAACTTCAATACAAGATTTGAATTTACACCTGAATGGGTTTTTCAAAACTTTTTAAAATATTATCAAAGTGGTCTCATAATGGTTTGTGATTTCATTCTAACCCATCTTTTTTTAGTTCCATTTATTAATATTAGAGTGTTCTCTACTAAAATCCAGCGTAGTGTTTGTTATCTAATGGGTTCTCTGTGTATGGTTGCCCGATTCCAATTCATTTATCACAATTAAGTTCTAATGTATGGGGTTATGGCTATTGCTTCTACTGCTACTACAAGTACTATTCTTACTATGGTTATTCATACAAAATATATAAATTCTCAAAATATGGCAACCAATGGAAGCATAAATTCTTTCAGTCTTGCTCTTTACTCATTTGTGACTACCTTCTTGCCCTTCGAGCAGTTTACCTTTGCTTAGGTTAGTTATTAGAAAAGGCTGAGATTCAAAAGAATCCCAATAGTAACAGATAATGCTTATATAAAATACATACAGAGAAACATGTGATATCAACCATCATATACTAGACAATTTAGTATTCATTCAACATTTAGAGATGTGCTTATGCAGCAAAAATTCTATTCAAGGACTCACCATTCCTTCCTACAACACTAGGTGTTCTACTGAGCCAAAGCCCTTCTCATCTGAATGCTTAACAAAACGTTTTCCGAATACATGTTCATAGTTTAAGTATTCATAATGACAATAATATGCATGAAATAGGATACATAGAATATGAGGGAAAAGTTACAACCTTATCCTTTTCGGTCGTGTACTTGTTCTGGTTCTAATACTCAAGGCAGATATCGAATCCTATAATTAGAATTTACGGACGACGAGTTATTACTTGGCCCAATTCTTCCACAATTCAAACACTCAAGTTGGTTGTCATTATGGTTAATACACTAAGTCAAAGGAAGAGTCAATATGGCCAAACTATCTCAAAGTGACTAATTTTACCCTTGGAGTTCAAGGTAATTACATTGTGCCATTACCTTTTTATTTTCGCACATTTACCTTAAGCTGACAAAATTTCCAACCAACTTTTAAAATTCATATCTTTTTGTACCAATGGCCAATTACAGTTGTTCCAAAGACTATGTGACCCATATTAAGTCTAGTTTCAAGAAAAATATTTTCCTTAGCCAAATAGATGCACAACATTCCAAAATTAGCATTCATTGGACACTGTCACATAAACATGCCAATTTTACAAGACCAAATTCAAAAATGCATATCTCATAGTGTATAGATCCAATTTACCTATATAACCTATCAAATTAAAGCTTTATTGGTTTACTTTTTTTTTGGAAAAGTTCATAGTCATTAGACATTGTTTAGTTGCTCAAAAACATAATGCAAATAAACTACCATGCAGGAAACCCTATTTGGCAGCAAATATGCCATTTTATAAATTGTATTCTAGTGTTCTAGAATTTGTAACCAGGGGCTATACCTACACAGTTTTTCATGCAGAACACAATGGTAACATTAAATTGGTCAAATTCTTATTCCTTCTTGATGTCATGTTCAGACCAAAAATTAAGGTTCAATATAATAATCCATGAATTCACATTTTAACAATAAACTTATCTTATATGTTTTTAAATCATCACATAATTACATGCATATGATCAAAGCTTCATGAACCCTAGAAAACCCTAAATGGCCAGAATTAGGGTAGCAAGAACAAATCCCAAAAACTCAACCAAACAAGACAATATATATGTCAAAAAGATGCTCTTGCTCACCTTTGCTCTTTCTTGAGCTCTTTTCTTGATTCTCTAACTTTGGCTCTTGCTAGAAGACTCAAAACACCTCCCCATGAAATTCTAAAGCCATATAAATGAATCTCTTATCAAGGGGAACCATGTTTATGAAGAGTATTTGAGCCATAGAAGTGATTACCATGGTGAAAATCAAACTAGAAGAATCACCTTGGCTCTTGATTCTTCAAGACTCACTTTCTCTTTCCTTTTTCCATTTTCTTCTTCTTTTCTCTCTATTTTGCAATGTTGGCTGAATTTTAATGAGTGTAAGGGAGTGTAATATTGGTTAGATATTCTTCTTGCCTTCTTGAAAAATACTTGGCCAAAAATTGTGCTTCTTGCAAAAGCTTGGTGATTAAGTGACCATGTTTGACTTTGGTTATTTGGATTAAGTTTTCTCTTTCCTTCTTTCTTTTCTTATGAGTGTTGGACATCTTCTCTTGTGATAAAGGTGAAGGATTAATTGATTAAATGGTCACACTTCTCTCTTCCTCTTTGGTTGACTTTTAAAAGAGAAAAGTGAAGAAGTATCCCATTAAATATTCACCCCCCTCTCCTTTTTCCTTTTTGGCCAAAATAATTGGCTAGAAAAGGAAAGAATAGATATCAATTAAACTCTCCCTCTCTCTTCCTATAACTTGGACATCCTTATAGCCACAAAAAGTAAGGAGTTATGTTGACCAACTTCAAGTTAACTAAGGATGAGAACAAGTTGACTTTTCTTCCTCTCTTCCTTTCTTTGGGTCTTGCCCATAAAAGGTGAGGAGGTATAATAATTGCATCATCTTCCTTTCTCTTATTATGACATATACGAAATGCTCAAGAAAGAGGAAGGGAAAATATTGACCAAAAGCCTAAAGGTGTTTGTGCTTAAATTTGACTTCGGTCTTCTTCAAAAGTGGGTTTGAAACTTTGACCACAACTTTCTTTCTTCCCATTAAGTCCTTGGACATTTTTAACCACATGAGGGGAGGGAGTTAATTTGCTTTTCAACCTCATAATTGTCACACCCTTATCTTATTTCCACATTTTTTAGAGTTTTTGTGTGCAGTTCAGTGAGCACACAAAAATAGTATAAAAATACTGATAATACGTACTTGATTACATAAATTCTACACATGGATTGTACATAATAATTACAAATAATGTAGCCACACAGGGCTACTAGGGTGTCTAAATCCGTTACAGTGAAACATAGACATCTTCATGTCTTCGTTCCATATTGCATTCCTCTCGTGCAGTTCTCTTCTTTGTTCTCAGCACACCTCCTGTTTCACCTGTCTAAATAGTTGGTAAGGAAAGGTGAGATTTGGGGGAATCTCAGTAGCAAACAATACTAATAATGCATGCAAGATGAATTCTAGTACATGATATGCTTGCCTTATATAGGCTCTTGTTCACATAATGACATTTATGTATGCTCAATATTTTATGCAACATATCTTTGCTACAGTATAAATAGAAACAAATGTTCATTCATTCATACATGCTTTACATAATAAAGCAAAGCAATACTGTAAATCAGTACACAACAAACACATCAAATCAAGAAAGTTCACTACATTGTCTTAAGTCCTCCTATTGTTCCTTTTTTTCCCAACCATTGAAATTGCTTCTTCTTTGTCACTTCATGGCCCTAGATAAATAAGGTCATTATTAGACCCATGACCAATGAACCTCTAGTGTGGCTACACTAGTCCTAAGTGCTCAACTTAACCCTTAGAGTTCAAAGAAATTACATTTGGCCATTTCTTTCTTAAATTCACATGGTAGCCAAAAGCTACCAGCATTTTAACCAAATTTTGAAAATTCATAATTTATTTTATAAAGCTCCCATTGGGGTTGTTCAAATTCCTACTTAAAGTTTTTTGAATCTATTTTATATAAAAATATTACTTAGAGCCAATCCTAGCCACATAATTCTAGAATCATGACTAAAGCCACACTGGTCATGATTCTGTCTAGATTCAATACCTAACTTCAAAAATTCATAACTCTTTGTACTAGTTCAAATGACACAAATGACCTATCAAATTAAAGCTTGATAAGTCTACTTTCATACTGAAAAGTTTCATGGCTATTGGACTACACTCTATTACCCAAAAACACAATTCATTCTGACTATTATGCAGGAAATTACATTGGCAGAATTTACAATTTTTAGTATTTATTGTCAGTGGTCCAGAATTTACAACCAGGGGCTATTCCTACACAATTTTTTGTGTAAAACACAATGGAATCAGCAAATCTATGAAATTTCAGCCCAAACACCTCCAAAATAAATCTGGACAAAAATCACAATACTCAGGGGAAATTGAAGTTTCTTGATTCCATTCTATTAACCACCTTCTTTTCACCTCTAATTACTTGTTTAACCACTTAATTACACTTCCTACATGATTAATTCAAATCTAGGCAGCACCTCCCCTTAGGGTTTGGTCATCCTAAAATCACAAAATCAACCAAACAAACCACCAAACAACCACAAATTAACCATAACCATAACAAACAACCTAGAATCAACATGATAGCAAGGTTTAGTGTGATTACCTTTGGTCTCTCTCTCTAAGGCTCCAAAACCATGGCCTCTCTCTCCTCCTTCTAAGTGAATCAACATGATAGCAAGGTTTAGTGTGCTTGCTACATATGTATTTCATAAAGAGATAGAGTTTAGGAGATGTTTCCATGAATTTCAAGGCCAGAATAAGTGAAAATTGCTTGCAACCTACCTTGATTATGCCTCTTGAATCTTTTGAGCTCTCTCTTGCTCTTCTTTTCTCAAAGCTCTCTCTCTCTCTCTCTAATGTTGGCATTAATGAAGGCTTGGAATTGGAAAAGGATATGAAGCTCTTAAAAATATCACACTCTACCTCCTTAGTTATTAATATTTTAATGCTAATTTTAGCATGTGCTTTACTTTAGCTTCATCCTTTTCCTTTTGACTTTTCTTTTAACTTGATTGCAATTTCCTTTCCTTTCCTCTCTCCTAATTGATGTAAAGAGCTGTTGGAAGACACCAAACGAGTTTTCAATTTTAACTTCTTCCATCTCCTTCTAACTAATATGTAATAGCCATTTAATCACAAACTTGCTTTTTGACTTTTCAACCCTTTTTACTTGGCTAAAAATGCTTCAATTCTTACTTTTAATTTGGACTAAGTATATATTTCCTCTTTCCCTTCCATGTTGGACAAAAATATTAGGGCCTTTGGGAGGTTTATTGAACTTTAAAATATCTTCGTCCACCTCCTCAATATTACTTTTAATTTGCCTACAATTGTTGACTTTGCAACACATCCTTTTACTTAGCCCAAAATGCTTCCAATAGGCAAATTTAATATTCAAATACTTATTTTCTCCTTTTATTCCCTCTTTTGGACGTCCAAGGCCTCATGCAAGAGGAAAAAATTGGCTTTTAAATTTTTATTTACCTAAATGCCTATTTTGCCCATGCATTTTTTGTATTTAATTTGGGTCTTCTTCTTTATTTCTTTATTGTTGGCCAAAAATCACATATTGTTGGGCCCAAAACTTGTGTTCTTTCATTCATTATGTTGGGCTTCAATGATGGGCTTTTATAAAGACACAAATCATATTTTATGTTTTATTATGGCTCAAAATTCATGTGGCCACCAATTGCACTATTTAGTCATTTCAAGTATGCCAATATTCACCATTTTATTCTCTTTAATACCTCAAAGGTTAAAAGGAATTTTGGTCACTAAAATTTAGGATGTTATAATAATTACTCTTGCTTTTCAAGAGCAAATCCTAGCCCTTCATCTTGATTTCAAATTTTAACCTCAAGATCAAGTGATCATTGTCTCTTTTGCCCTTGATTATGGCAATATTAATTCTTGTGCCATTAATTCCTTCAATTCTCTTTCTTACTTCTTTTAAGACAGGTTTTATGTCAATATGGGTTAGGTTTTATGTCATTCAGACACATCCTAAAGGAATCGGGTACTTTCAAATAATTCTCATCAAAATTCACATTCTATTTTGCGTGCGGTTTCTAATAATCATTCTGTTTCTTATTCATTTCTAGGACTCTTATTAAACTAAACTTAATAGTATACTTTATTCAGGCTTATTCTCTATCCTCTAGTCCCAAAATTCAGGGTATTACAATAGGGTCATTAATAACACATTGGGCTTAATGCATTGACTTTAAATATAACCAACCTAAGTATCATGTGTTACCAAGAATTTGAAATAAGTATTAACTCATCATCCATAAATTCTAACTTATAGGATTTGATATTTGACTAAGATGTCTGCTAAATTTAGAACAAGAACAAAATTTGGAAAGGTTGTCAGGTAGTACCCTATTCCTTATATCATATGCGTTGCTCTGTAAGTATTTCTATATCATATGCTTATGTACAAGATAGTTAGTCCCTAGGCGGTATGACCCGTAAGTACAAGTTACACTAAGAGTTACTCGGGGGCATCTTGAGCCAGGTAGGCTTAAGGCAAAAAGCCGTGAGTGCACCTTGTATAGGGTAGAGGCTCTGGGCTTCCAGATCAAGTTCACCAAGCACTGTGGTTCTTTGGTAAGAGATCGGTTAGGCCCTTTTTGTTTGTTGTATTACTATAAGTTATTGCTTTGATGATTTGCTTTACATTCTAAGTATTATGCATATCATATGAGTGATATATGTACTTCTGGGATTCTTTTGAATCTCACTCTTTCCAGCTAATGATCTACAGCAAAGGCATTCAGCTCCAAGGGCAATAAGGTAATACAAATGGGTAAAGAGCAGACTGATTAATTAGAGACCCTCTAGTTATCATTTTTTTGGAAAACCATAAAAATTTGTATATAACTAAGTAGAGGTAGCTGTAGTAGTACCGGTAACAATAGAACTAACTACAGTAGTTATATCAAATACGTTAGTATAAACATCAACCATTCTAGTATCCTAATGTGATAAGTGAATTAGAATCAGGCAACCAATACTAAAAGAACGCTTTGTGTTTTAAATAAAAGGTTTTGTAATTGATGAGTGGTAATGAATTTGTAAACCGGTTTGAGACCATACTTAAAGTATTTTCAAAAATTTTCAAAAAATCCACTCAAATGTAGGTTCAAACCCTATATTTAAGTTAAGGCTTAAATGATTTAAAATAGAACAATGTCTCAGGTTTGTAAACATTACCTAGCTAAACTCATCTAAACATTTTATAGAATATGGTATTACATTAATTGGTATCAGAGTGGTTAATCTTGGCAAGAAGCTAACATACTCTGTCTGTATAGGGATAGCAACATATGGACTAGGAGACATGAGTGATAAAGGAACACAGAGAAGTAGATCACCCCTTTCAATTAACCAGCCTCTAGAAGATAGGCATATATCGGAAGGATAGAGGATACTTAGGTTTACATGCTAGGTAGGATAAGGATGGCAATCACCCTAAGAAAGAGAGTTAGAACCCCAGTGTGGGTGATGTTTGGACTTGCCCCAAGGGCTGAATCTTCTATCGGTGACACTAATAACCTAGAGGTAGACGATGTAGGGTACTACTCAGACTCTAATGCTAGCTCTAAGGCTTAATCTATTCAAGATATCTTATGCCTTATGGTCCTTCTGAGTTTTTCTACTTTTGCTAGCATATGAGTGAGTATGTATGGCAGTATATGAGATGAGTGTAGCACTAGTATGCACTTGGCTTGTAATGATAAAGTAGTAAAGACTGCTTTTGGATGTAAATATGACTGTTCGCAATAATATATGTATATTCTTGTTTATGGTAAAGTGATGATATTTAAGTTTAAGGAATCTATATAAATATATATAAACTATGATATTAATAGTGTGGATCTCTTCTTTAATAGCGAAAAGACACAATGGTTTGACTGAGATATAGATATGTAGAACCAGTGATTGAAGAGATAAATCACAACCCACCTGATCCCATACAACAGATACTTGGCATGTTGACTGAGCAGCAGGCCATGATTCATGAACTCAGAGAAGAGCTCAAAGAAGTAAAAGGCAAGCAAAATGAGGATAAGGAATACTTGGTACGTGATTAAGCAAATAATGAGGAACCAGAGGAAGAACTTACCCAACCAGATGAGTCATAGCAATAGACTAAAATGAATCACAGATCTCTGGGTTATCAGCTCGGGATGAGAGAGACTTAGAGTTCGGGGTATCAAAGTTCTACAAGTACTAACCCCCGATTTTCAGAGTAAGGTTTGATCCACAAGTGGCTGAGGACTAGTTGGTTATGCTAGAGAAAATTTTTAAGGTTTTGGAATGTCATTAGAATGTAAAGGTATGACTGGCTATATATAAGTTAGAGGGGTATGTAGACAGATGGTAGAAGAACACAGCCATGATGTTGCAAACCCGGAATGTGCCAGTGACTTGGGAGTTGTTCCAAGAGAAGTTCAATGAAAAGTACTTTCCTAAGTTTGTTAGGATTGAAAAAGAAGCAGAATTCTTGTCCTTGAACAAGGTAGTGAAGAAAGTTCTTATGAATACCTGTCCCAATTTATTCGACTAGCCCATTACTCCTCTTACCTGTGACACAGAGATGATGAGGAGTGAAGCTTTGACATGTTGATATAAGGATTAAGGAATGAGATGAAGAAAAGGTTAGTCTCCTGATAGTTTACATAATTCAATAAAGCTGTGGATGAATGCCAGATTATGGAGAACAACCTAAGGAACTTGTATCTAGTTGAGAGTGTCAGCAACCATAGTAAGCCTAGCAAGGAAAACTCTTCCTAGAAGCAGAAAGGCCATGGGTCCTTATCTAAGGGCAGCAATAAGAAACTGTATCGGCTTGATAACCATAGGAACCAAAGACCCCCTGTATTTCTACCATGCTCATGATGTGGCAAGACGTATCCTGGCAAGATATATGATAGGTAGATTATCTTCTATACCTGTCCACAATAAGGTCACATTGCTAGTGACTACAAGTCAGTAGAGGTGGTAATATAGTCTGGGCCATCAAGTTCGGGTTAACCCACTACGAGTTGGAACTATATAGGTTCTGGCTTAAAAGGACCGCATCAATATGGGTCAGCGTTTAACTAACCCAACCTATAACTACTGGGTTGGTGGGTTAGCCCGACCAACCCATATTATTATTTTTGTTCAATTTTTTAAACAATATACTAAAATTGTTTTTTCTATAAAACTAAGTTATAAAACAATTTAAAATACATTACAAATTAAATATTCATTACAAGTTCACACATGACAAAATAATCATACATCTAAAAGCCAATGGTTCAAGGCACAAAAATTCCTTGAGATGATTCAAGGTATAATTCTCCTCAATGGTGCTACACTACAAGTTTTATTTGATTCTGGTGCTAGTCACTCATTTATTGCCTTTGAATGTGCTAGACGGTTAGGGCTGAATTTGCAAAAATTACCCTATGATCTGATTGTATCAACACTAATGGGTGTTAGGACTATTACGACTGATGGTTGTCTAAACTGTGTTATAACCGTAGAGAGGTATGAGTCTAGAGTACATCTGATTTGTCTACAATTCCACAAACTCAAAATTATCATAGGCATTAACTGCCTAACAGCAAAGAATATTTGTTGGACTGCGGAAACAATAGGATCCTATATCTCGAACTGTAGAAGGGTGACGATAGTAATACTAGTCTAAACTTTCTTTTCGTAGCTAAAGCTGAGAAATGTCTACAGAACGGTTGCCAAGGGTACTTTGTTTTCTTCTCCCTGCAAGTAGGAGTGGAAACCATACTTGAGAACATACCTGTGGTAAATGGTTCCCTAAGGTATTTTCAAAAGATATTAGTGGATTACCTCCAGAAAGGGAAGTAGAATTTGCCATTGAGATCATGCCTAGTGCTGGATCCATATCCAAAGCCCTTACCAAATGGCACCGAATGAAATGGTAGAACTAAAGAAGCAAATTGAAGAATTATTGGAGAAAGGGTTTATACTGCCCGGTGTTTCACCATTGGGAGCTCTAGTATTATTTGTTAAGAAAAAGGATGGGAGCCTACAGTTATGTATCGATTACCGAGAGCTAAGCAAGGTTACCGTCAAGAATAAATATCCACTCCCTAGGATTGATGATCTTCTTGATATACTAACTGGTTCTAGTATATTCTCAAAACTTGACTTGCGATAAGGCTACCATCAGAATTTGAGGTTGGGGATAATGTGTTCTTAAAGGTATCTCAGTTATTGGAATTGGTAGAGCAATTAAGAGAAAGAAGCTGAGCCCACAGTACATTAGTCCTTTTGAAATTCTTGCAAGAATTGGACTAGTGGCATATTGAATAACCCTACCCCCAAACATAAGCGGACTCCATGTTGTATGTCATGTATAACAATTGAAGAAGTACTAACCAGACCCTAAACATGTTATTAGTTTGAAAATATCGAAGTGCAAGATAACTTCACATATGCGGTTGAGCTGGAGCAAATAATTGATCAACAAGAAAGATGGCTCGGACACCAAAGTATACCATTTGTGACGGTGGTTTGGAAGGGGCTATCCTCAAGGAAAGCAACCTAAGAAGTAGAAGAAGACATAAAGAGATGATACCCAGAGTTTATGCCTCAAGATGTGTAACAAATTTTGGGGACGAAATTTATTGCACGGGGGGAGAATTTTAATATCCCAAAATGTACTCAAGGGATAAATGTACTGAATAGATAGTGAAATTAATGACATAATTGTCCCTGGAAACTGTATAACGACTTTATATCTGATTAGCTATCGGTAATTAGTTGGTTTTTTGCATAAACACAGAAATGACTGAAAATCCAAATAGAACATAAGAAAGAAAGAAAGTGGCACCATTTATGTAAAGACAAAGGGAAATAAAACACCTAATGGCATACTAATTAATTTTGTCATGATCAAGGGTAAAAGAGTCAATTGCCTCTTGATCTTGAGGTTAAAATTGGAAGATGTAATGAAGAGCCAAAATTTGCTCTTTAAAAGTAAGAATTAATTATGAGATCAAAAAGCAAATTAACCCTGCTTACAAAAGGATTTAATTTTGGTCAACAAGGGTAAAGAAAGAAGGAAGAAAAGTTTTAGTCAAAAAGTCAACTTTTCCAACTTGGAACTTAATTGACCAATAACAACAAAAAGAGAAGCAAGAAGGTCAACATTTCCTTTCCATTTGGGTAGCATATTTCATCCCACAAGAAGATGAAGGAGGAAAGAGAAAAGCTTCATCGAAGTAAAATTAACTACTCATGGTTAAATAGACTAAACCTTATGTAAGAGAGTCATTTTGGACAACATATTTCTCTTTTTCCCTTTGATAACTTTCAGCCTAGAGATTAAAGGCAAAGGAATAGGAGAAAAAATCAGAATATCACACTTGCTCTCACTCTCACAATTTGGCCAACAAACTCCAGAAAAGAGAAAAGAAGAACAACTACAAGGTGAGCACTTCTACTTGAATTTTCACCTTGTAAATCACTTATATGTCTCAAATACTCTTCATAAACATTTTCCCCTTGATGAGATATTCATTTCTATGGTTTTATCATTTCAAGGGGAGGTGTTTAGAGTCATCTAGCAAGAGCCAAAGTTTGAGAACTAAAGAAAGAGCTTAGGAAAGTGAAAGAGGTAAGTAAGAGCTTTATTTTGAGCTATGGATTGTGTTGATTGGTTGAGGATTTTGGAATGTGAATTTCTACCCTAAATTTTGGTTATGCTAGGGTTTAGAGGTTTCATGGTGTTTTGATTGTATAAATGTTGTCTTATGATATACATGTATAAATGGTGTCTTGTGATATTTAATTGGAAGTTTAGTGATTGTTGGATTGTGTGTCTAATTTCATTCAAAATAGGACACATACAAGGAGTAGGAATTTGGTAATTTTGATGTCACTAATGCATTCTATACGAAAGACTATGTAGGAATCACCTCTGGCAAAAAATTCTAGATCACTAAACACTAAAAATTGGAATTTAAATTGTGCTACCAATGTGATTTCCTGATGGCAGTGAGATTGTAATGTGTTTTTTGATAACCAAATGATGTCTAATGAATGTAAAAGTTTCCAGAATAAAATTATACAAATCAAGCTTTAACTTGATAGGTCATTCATGTAATTTTAATTTGTACACTAAGAGTTATGTATTTTTGAAATTTTCCAAGTAAAATTGGCATGTTTCTATGATAGTGTCCAATAAATGGTAATTCTAGAATGTTGTGGGTCTATTTGGTAAAGGTCAATATTTTTTCTTGAAAATAGACTTAATAAGGGTACAAAGCCTTTGGAATCACTGTAATTGGACATTAGTGGAAAAAATGGATTTTCAAAGTTTGTTGAAAATTCTGTCAGTTTTTTGTTAACAGGCGAAAATGAATTAATTAAGGCCAAATGTAATAAATTGGAACTTCAAGGGTTAAGTTAAGCCCATAAAGATAGTTTAGGAGTAACACCATAATTTCCTGAGCCTTTAGATAAGTTTGAACGTATAATGACTAAAAGCCAAAGACTAACATTCATTTGTAAATAGTTGAAGTCCCAACTTCAATATATCATTTGAATCTGCACCTGAGTGGGTTGTTCAAAACTTTTTAAAATATTTTCATAGTGGTCTCTTAAAAGTTTGTGATTACATTATAACCCATGCGTTCTTAGTCCTATTTATTAATATCATAGTGTTTTCTACCAAAATCCCGCGTAGGGTTTGTTATTTAATGGGCTCTTGGTGTACGGTTGCCCGATTCCAATTCATTTATCATGATTAAGAGCTAATGTACAGGATTACGACTATTGCTTCTACTGCTACTACAGGTACTATTCTTACTATGGTTATTCATACAAAATATACAAATTCTCAAAATAAGATAACCTTTTGACAAAAAACAATGATAACCAATGGAAGCATAAATTCTTACTACCCTCTTGCCCTTCAAGCAGCTTGCCTTTATTGTATGTTAGTTATTGGAAAAGGTGAGATTCAAAAGAATCCTAGTAGTAACAGATAACACTCATATAAAATGCATATAGAGGAACATGCCATGTCAACCATCACAAACCAAACAATTCAGTATTTATTCAACATTTAGAGATGTGCTTGTGCAGCAAACAATTCTATCCAAGGACGTACCATCCCTTCCCACATTGCTAGGTGTTCTACTGGGCCAAAGCCCTTCTCATATGAATACTTAACAAGCACTTATGCCCAATACACGTTCACAGTTCGAATATTCATAATGGCAATAATATGCATGAAATAGGATATATAGAATATAAGCGAAAAGTTACTACCTTAGCCTTTCTGGTCTCGTACTTGTCCTCATTATAGCGCTTAGGGCAAATATAAAATCCTATAATTAGAACTTATAGATGACAAGTTATTACTTTATCCGATTCTTCTATAATTAAAACACTCAAGTTAGTTATCATTAGGGTTAATATACTAAGTCAAAGGAAGAGTCAATATGGTCAAACTAACTTAGTTATCAAGGTTTGTTATCATCGAAACATTATGAGAGCTAACATTCTCCCCTTTTTGATAGAATTTTTGAAATTTTTTGTAAAATGATGGATAAAAGTTTTGAAATCTTTTGTAAACAAAGTCATATCAAGAAAAAGTATCATTCAATGCTCATATATTAACACAAATTCACATATGCATGTAATTATTACTAAACAAGTTTACAATATCAAGTATTCTTATTGAAATTCAAAAGATCAAAACATATGATAATAGATAATATAACAGAAAGTAGAAATACAAATATATAAAATCCTAATCAATCAGATGTAAAACCCCTAGCATTCTTCTCCCCCTATTTGTCATCAGTAGCAAGGGGGAAAGAAGAGGTAAAGTAACATCAGAAAGTGGGGGACAATTGGTGTAAAGTGGAGTAAATAGTGGAATAGGATCTCCATCAGAGGAAGAATGAGAAGGAGTGTAAGGGACAATGGCAGTCATAGGATCAAAGGGTACAGAGGTATGATCAAGAGAGGAGTGAACAAGGGAATGTGGGGTAAATATGGGAGAAGAAGGAAAAATAGGCTCTGGCTCAATAATAGTATTGGTATCAGATCCAAGAACCTTAGAGGTGGTTGCCTGATCCAGAATCATAATCACTTCAATATAAGAACTAGAGTTAGAGTAGCATGATCTCTTAAGGGAGGAGTGAGATGGAGACTGAAGAATGGGATCCTTATGAGGTAGGTCTCTAGCTGGAATAGGATTAGCGATATGTGTGGTGGAAGAAAGGTCAGTAAGGGTATCAGGAATGATGGTGGCGGTATCAGGGATAGTGGTGGTAGTGTTAAGGATGATGGTGGTGATAAAAGGAGTAGTGGAGGTGGTATCAGGGACAGTGTAGTGGTGTCAAGGATAATGGTGGTTGTATCAGGAGCAGTGATGGTGGTATGGTGGTATCAAGGATAATAATGGTGGTATCAGAGGGCAATGGTAGTGGTGTCAGGGACAAGTATGGTGGTAGCAGGAGTAGTGGTGGTAGTATCAGGGGCAGTGGTAGTGGCAATAGAGGTCTCAGGGAAAGGAATGTTGAGATGAGTCCTCATCAGATCCTCCGTTCTCTGTATATAGATTGCTTGAGCTACCTATAGATCAAAGATTTGTTTGAAGTTATAGTTCATAGCCTCCATCAAGACTCTAACTTGGTAGTCTACCTGATTGACCATTTATGTGTTGGACTTCTTGTGTTCCATAATTGTAACCTGCAGAGAGTCCTGAATGTATGTATGAATGGTGTCCCCTAAGAAAGAATGACTTGGAAAGCCAGCTCTGGAAGATTGAGCCTCATCTGTTCTAGAAGTGGATGGCTCCATTATCTTGGTATTTTTCTAAGGTAGAAGCTAAGAATGCTACTAATAATTATGATCTCCAAGTTCAAGTAAGATACCTATTCACCTTAGCTATACCTTCTCGAACTTGGGAATCCTCATAGTCTCTTAATTATAAATCAAGTAATATATGTTGTGGAGAAAGAGGAAGTAAGAAACCAACTAAGGAAATGGTATAGTAGTAGTCCTAATAGAATGAAATATGAATATCCTCCTTTTAGGAAAAATTAAGGTCCCCAAAATTCCTCTTCTATTAAGACAGGATAGATGCCATCATTAGATAATGTTTCCCAGTGATGTGACAAAAGTTCCTGGCTTTGTTCACCATACTCTAGGTGTAAACCTCCTGCCTCATAAACAATAATTATGATTTGAAAATGCGCAATAGGATGAATTAGAGACCAATGGATAATTAAAAACTCATTTTAAATCCCATATCACGATAGAGTTTTCACAAATTCCTTTCACAATCCAATTAACCTGGTCTCATTCTAAATTTTGAATATAACTACCCTGCGCAGTTAAATCATGTTTATACATATCAGAGTGTACAACAAGAATCCTGGCAACCCCCAGGTTTCATATATTAACTAGGGTTTACAAGGCACATTCGCCCATTTATAGTTTCCCATTTAGGGGATTACATAATTACTTAAACATTTATATCCATAATATATATAGTAATCCCATTCAAAATTCGATAAACAACAACCATTGTTACATCCCCACAAAAGTCTTAGCCGCCCTTGATCGTCTCCTTCTCCATAAAGCCACTTACCCTGTATAAAGGTTAATTAATGGAAAGAATGAGATTCTAGAGAATCCCAGTAGTAACATATCACTCATACCACATATAATCACATAGCATGCAAATAAATTATCAAGCAGCATAGCAGAACGAAGCAAAGCCTACAAGTTGTCACATAAGCACATTGTCTTCCCGGCATTCACATTTACAATGGTATATCAACACCTGGAGTAGAGATAACCAACGTCACTCCCTAGAATGGCTTACGTTGACATGCGCATACTATAATTCACATAGCCTCACAGCTCACAAATAGCCTTTCGGCTTTCATATAGCCTTATAGCTTTCACATACGTAATGAAATCATTTCCACACCCCACCCTCATCCTTTTTCACTGTCAAGGATGCACATTGCGATCACTTGAACAGTTGTTAGCTACTGGAGTACTATTGGCATGGTGATGCAACTCTATGAAACATACACAATCCAATGACATTACAGACATACAATGCATTACATATAGTATAAGAGAATGAGTCACTACCTTGTTCTTTTTGGGTATGCTCTGGCATAGGCTACTCTTGAGCAGGGCAAATATCAAATCCTATTCACCAAAATCAAGGACGACAGATTAATCTCTATTCTAAATTCTTATTTTCATAACACTTAAAGTTGGTTATCATTTAAGACCTTTAGGTGGCCACTAAAAGACTAAACATATGCCTATAGGGTTGGGAAAAACTTGACCAAAGACCCCCCTCTCAGAAGTAAAAATACTGATTTTAACTGGTGCACTGAGTGATAGATGAAGCAATCGAGTGATGAGATGACTTGCACTCGAGTGAGGATGGCTCACTAGTGTGAGTCCTTGACAGAGAGCAACAACAGAGATAAAAAAATGATTACTACACTTGAGTCCTAAATTCAACACTCAAGTGGCAGCCTCATGCTTACTCGAGTTCTATAGAGTGAGGCACAGAAAGTGACTACCCGAGAGCAAAGGAAACCTTAAAATAGGAAGTTCTCTTGAGCAACAACTCTAGCACTCGAGTGACGACATAACACTTGCGAATGCTAATACACACTCTTGACAAATTGGTTGCAAGAGTTACCCCAAGACACAGCTCATAGTGCAAAATACACACACTCGAGTGATACGAGGTACACTTGAGTGAGGTCCCATCTCACTCGCAAGTGAGGAAATGCACTCTTGCTTTTTTGCAGAGAAATGCAACTAAAAACTAAAGGAAAAGAGAAAATATGATGATGTACTCGAGTGAGGCTCTATCAGATGCCAAAATGCAGCAGATGACAAAATTTCCAAATATTAACCAATGTGTCCAATGGCCCCTAAAATCAATAACCAAACCTTTTCTCACACAAATTTTTATAAGGAACCCATTGGAAACACCAAAACAACCAAGTTCCCATAACAATGACACATTCCACACTTCCAAACACATTGCAATCCAAAACCATTAAATGACTAACTTTGCTTTCAAGGTTTCAAACCAATTCTATTGTTCTCATGACACATTGTGACACCTATTCCAACACAATACATTATCCAAATCATCCATTCCAAAATTACACCAAAATCAGGGTAAAATTCACAAATCCTAAAACTTAACCAATGACCACAACAATTATATCACAAATTAGCTTTTTCTTACCTCTTTAGCTTCCCAAAACTAGTTCTTGAATTATTCAACCTTCTAATTTCTTCAAGTACTTAAACACCTTCTTTCAAAAATCTAAAACCATAGAGATGAAGCTCCTATCAAGGTGGTCAAGATTAATGAAGAGTATTTGAGCTAAAGAGAACATCAAACAAGCCAAAATCTCCCTTTCACTTTCTCTTTCTTCTTCCTTGTTGGATGAAAATAGAGAATAGAGAAAGAAGATGAAGATGAAAAAGATTATCAGAATTTTAGGGCAATAAGGCCCTTTGACCGACTTTAAGAGGGAAGAGAGAGGTAAAAAGGTTTGACAATTTGACTTCCATCTAATGCTTCCCATAATGCCAAGTGTCATGATCTCATACATCTTCCCAACTCCTTTCATGGGCATGCATACATAGGATCTTTCTATGATAATCTCTTAAGCACTAAACATTCCACAATAGCTCCAACCAAATTAGTAAACTCCCTCTTCAGTAGCTGACTAAATGGTCGGTAAATTTCCCATTTTTCGATTTTGCCCTTGATTATGGCAATTGTTACTGAATCACCACCAAACATATTTTATCATTCCATTTCACCTTACCATTCGCCCTCCCTCTACCCTTAGGGCTCGTTTTAAGCTTTATCATACAATTAAGCTTAAATACAGGGTTTAGGCACATATTATAACAAAATAAAATCGCAATTCACATCTCATTCTCCAAAAGTGTTTATTTAACAATAATTGCATCCACTTTTGAAGTCATTAGCCCTTACTCCCATTTTTTGGGCATTACACTAGGAATAAATATAGAAGATAACTCTGTGAATGTTATTCAGTAATCTTGGAGTAAGTGTGAGTGGTCCAACTGGCTCCCCTAGCTTCAGTAACTCATATATCTCGTTGGTGTTGAATTCTCTGAATGGCCCATCAGAAGCTTCTTCAATCTCAATATAGGTGTTGATTAGATTTACATATAGGATAATCTTCTAACCCCTCACCGTAGTTTTCATCCTTTCCTCTATAAGTCTTGCCCTATTATCATATCCATCCACTATTTTCATTTTGCAGTAAAATGTCTTGACTATAATGGCAATATGTTGTCATAATCCTCAACTAGGGATCATATTGTCCTAAGTATGGATACAAGTCTTAATTGTAATCCTTTTTAGTATTTCCATATCAACATAAACTACAAGGCATAATGATCTTTTAGCAAAGTCTGAGTCATAATTTGTTTGGTTGACTACTTTTAACTCCCATGTGTTGAAATTAGGAGGTGGTATCAACAATTCTTCCTTAGTTAACTGAGAAGGTGAAGATGCAACTAAAGCTGAGGGACTCGATGTAGTCTAACTAGAAATAACTTTGAGTTTGTGAGGAAGGAGCATATCTCGACTTCTTAAGAATCAGACTCTCAAAAGGAATTCCCTAGATGGCAGCGTTGAGTTTGGCTCTGAAAACTTGATCTTAAAGGTCAGCCTCTAAAATTTCCTTCTCTTTCCCCTTTCCTTGAGACACTGGCTTTGTTGTTGAATGAGTTTCTCTAGGTTCCTAAATTAAAATATCCTTTGCCTTTGGTCTTAATTTAGAAGGAACGGTATCTTGATCCTTGGGTATGTGCTTTAGGGATTTTGGAGGTTTGGAGAACTTGGTGGTTTTCTACTTCTTTGATAGTAGTGGAGGTAATGAATCTTAGTCGAAATTTAGTGTCTTTGTTTCACCATTATCAAGTTGAAGCTTTCTTAAATAGTGTTTGTAGGACTAGGGTTCTGGTGAAATGAAATGAAGAGTGAGTTTCAGGAATAGAGATAGAGGAAGATATGAAGGGGTTTGGTAACAAATGAAGAAACTAGAATCGTAATCGATGGTTTAAACTTGTTGGTTACAAGTTTGAGAGTTGAAAAGTATGATTTTAAGATAGAGAGGGAGTTTTACAGTTAGGACTATAAGTGAGAGTGAGAGTGAGAGTGAAAGTTTAAAGCTGATATAATCTGGCTTTTCATAGGTTTACACTTAAGTGATATTTTAATCCACTCGAGTGATCCGTGAAAAGTCACCTTTATTCAAGTGATATTTAAATCACTCGAGTGATTTCCTTTGAAAGCACTCTTAATAGTAGAATAACTTTACTCGAATAATGCTTTATATCACTTGAGTTATTAACTTAAGGATTATCTCACTTGATTGTGTAATGTGAGAACTCGAGTCCTTTTGACTTATGTCACTCGAGTGCTGTCTCCCTTACTTGAGTGATTCCCTTCTTTGTTGTGTTCTACAATTCCTTATTACTCGAGTTCCCTTGTGAATCACTCAAGTGATTTGCTATTACTTTTAAAATCACTCGAGCTATTCTTACAATTGATCCCATCTCTGTTTGTCAATAATTTTCAATACAAGAACAAAAATCCTACAAAAAAGAATATCTCGGGACTCCAATGCTTAAATTAGTTAATAAATCATCAAAAAATATTTAAAAATTAATTAAAATGAAGGAATTTACTTACAGTTCAATGTGATTTACCATTTCCAATTCTCTTCTTATATAAAGAAATTGATCCTTTGCCAAAGGTTTGGTGAAAATGTTTGCTATTTGGATATGTGTTAGAATAAAGACCACTTTGACATCTTTCTTTTGTACATGATCTCTTGTAAAATGATGTCTCGCATCAATATGCTTGGTTCTTGAGTGTTAAACAGGATTCTTTACAAGGCTTATTGTAATGGTATTATCACAGTAGATGGGAATTTCTTTCAGATAAATACCCATGTCTTGAAATTGTTGTTTTAGCCAAAGTACTTGTGCACAACAACTTGAAGCGGCAACATACTTAGCTTATATTGAGTATAAAGATACAATATTTTGTTTCTTACAGAATTATGATACCATTGGACCACCAAGAAATGGACATTGTCCGTTGGTGCTTTTCCTGTCAGTTTTATAGCCTCTATGGTCAAGTTCTGAGTAGGCAACCAAGTAATTTCCTCCTTTTATATACCAAATTCCTAGTTCAACCATATTACCAAGATATCTAAATATTCTTTTGACGGTTTTAGCATGAGACTCTTTAGGAGTCGATTGGTATCTTGCACACATACTAACACTAAATTTGATGTCAAGTTTATTGGTATTGAGATATAGTAGTGATCTAATCATTCCTTTTTACTTCATAATATTGAAATAAGCTCCTTTGATGTCAGCATCAAGTAGAGTTGTTGAACTCATTGGAGTGTCGCTCTATTGGCTTGATCCATCCCATATTTCTTCAATAGCTCTTTAAGATATTTGGTTTGGGATATAAATATATCATTCTTCCTTTGCTTGCTTTGCAAACTGAGGAAGAAGATTAGCTCTTCCATCATGGACATCTCAAACACCCCTTTCATGTCTTAGAAAATTCCTTACACAGTAGATCATTAGTAGCACCAAATATAACATTATCAACATATATTTGTACAATAAAATGTCATTTCTTTTGTGTTTAAAGAATAATGTTGTGTCTACCTTTCCTCTAACAAACCCTTGATCCATGAGATATTTGCTTAGTCTTTCATACAAGCACCTTTTGTTGTTTTAAACCATAAAGAGCTTTCTTAAATCTATAGACATGGTCGGGTTTAGATATATCTTCAAACCTAGGGGGTTGTTCTA
This sequence comes from Inga leiocalycina, assembly GCA_963242795.1. Taxonomy (NCBI): domain Eukaryota; kingdom Viridiplantae; phylum Streptophyta; class Magnoliopsida; order Fabales; family Fabaceae; genus Inga; species Inga leiocalycina. The sequence goes on from OY725332.1 coordinate 37,100,729, forward strand.
CATGTACCTCTTCCATGATGTATCCATTTAGAAAGGCACTTTTGACATCTATTTGATAGAGTTTAAATCCCTTGACGCACGTAAAGGCTAAGAGCACTCGTATGACTTCCAATTTGGCTACTAGAGCATGTGTTTCCCTATAATCAATTCCTTCTTCTTGATTATTGCCTTTGGCCACCAATCTTACCTTGTTTCTGACAATGATTGTGGATTTTGAATACCCTTTTAGTGCCAATGACAGGATGATCATTAGGCCAGGGTACCAAGTCCCAAACTTGATTTCTTTCAAATTAATTAAGTTCTTCTTATATTGATATTACCTAATCCTTGTCTGATAGGGCTTCATCAATGTTAGAAGGTTCTAATTCAAAGGAAAAGGAAGAAAAGCTAACTTCTTTAAGAATTCTATTCCTAGTCTTTATCCACTCAATTACGTCACCTATGACTTGGTCTAATATATGACTTTTATTGTATTTCCAAGCTCTAGGTTAGCTTTGGTTAGTGGGTTCATTATTATCTTCAAATTTGTTATCTAAAGAAATAGGTTTTTTAGAAACAGTTTGATTTTCTTCTTGAAAGGCTACCTTGGGCTCATCTTCTATAGGTTTGGCTAGAGGTACATTTTCAATAAACACAACATATATGGATTCTTCAAGAAACACGTTCATTTATTGAAACTCTATAAGTTTTACTTCTATTTGAATAACTAAAAAATATACATTCATAGGCCTTAGGATCAAATTTACTTAAGTTATCTTTTCCATTGTTATAAATGAAACATTTGTAGATAAAATTGTGTTGGTAAGCATGATTTGGTTTTCTTCCTTTGTAGAGCTTATAGGGTGTTTTGTCAATCTTTGATCTGATGTAGGCTCTATTGGAGATGTAGCTTGTAGTTCTCATTGCATCAGCCTAAAAGACTTGTAAGACATTCTTCTCATAAAGTATGGCTTTGGCCATCTCTGTAAGAACTATGTTCTTTCTTTCCACTACCCCATGTTGTTATGGAGTTCTTAAAGTACAGAAGTTGTGATCAATGCCATTTGTGTCATAATAGTCTTTAAAGGCTTAATTCTCAAATTCTCCTCTATGATATATTCTAATAGCTGTAATAGACATACCTTTCTCATTTTCCACTTTCTTGGCAAAAACAACAAACTCACTAAAAGGTTCATCTTTTGAAGAGAGAAAAATGGTCTATGTAAATCTAGAAAAGTCATCAACAATGACAATGTATAAAAGTTACCACCAAGACTCTTAACTCTTTTTTGTCTAACTAAATCCATATAGAGTAGTTGAAGTGGTCTCTTGGTCGTGACTTCCCTTTTAGATTTAAATGAAGATTTCACATGTTTACCCTTTTGACAAGCATCATAGACTAAATAATTTTTGAAATGAAGTTTGGATAAACCAATTACTAAGTCATTTTTTAGTAACTTTCCTAGTTGATATTAGATTTGATTAGTTTTGATGATGTGAAATATAGATGTCAAGCAATAAGAGTACATAATCTTCTACATTAACTAACTACTATATTTAATATTGTATATCTTGTAGATTAGTCAAGCAAGAGCAAGAAGAAGATTGAAGACATCTAGTTAAGTTATGAAGAGAGATCATCAAGAGGAAAATATTCAAGAAGATGATATTAGTCAAGCAAAGAAAGAAAAAGATTGAAGATATTCAAGAAGACATCTAATTGGGTTATGAAGAATGATCATCAATTCAAGAAGATATCTAGTTGGGTGATAAAGAATGATCATTAAGAGGAAAAACAAGAAGAAAGAGATTGAAGAAAGAAGAAGAAAGATTGAAAAAAGAAGAACTTGTAAGATCAAATGAGAGTATCAAGATTCAAGCTCGTAGAAGTGATACCAGAGGTTGGAATGGGTCAATAAAAAGTTAAAATGACAAATACGAAAGTTATGGAACCTCTAGAGATGATTACTCAGGTAATATCCCACTGCCTCATTTTAGAGGTGATTACTCGAGGGCTTACTTCAGTAATGACCCATGATTACTTGAGGGCGTGCTCCCTCGAGTAATGAGATTTTTTATGTACTCTGTTTTCACGTGGCAAGATAGAGTTTTCGTATTTTGGTAATATCTCTCTAACCACATGTCAGATTAAGCTGAAACTAGTGGCATATGAAACTAGACTCCTAATGTGTCATTTTGACCAAATATCACATTGAAACAAGTTCAGATGAGAGAAATATCAACTTTGAAGGTGGACACTAAAATCACCATCATAGTACAAGGCAACTTCAATATTTTAGACATCAGTCATGCAAAGTAGAGAACCATAAGCATGCCTGAGTGAGAGTACATGCACCTGAGTGATGCCTCAGCACCCGCAAGTGAGAAACATAACTCTCTCCATTCTAATACAAGTGCTGAAGAAAAAGAGAATATTATAGAAGAATATTCTTCTCACTCAAGTGAGGCTAAGTATGTTCGAATGAGGGCCTACATCACCTGCAAGTGCAAAATCACACTCTTGATAAATTAGGGTACGAGTGTTGTCCAGAGACGTGGCTCATAGTATAAAATGAAGAAGCACTCGAGTGAGGAGACCTGTGCTTGGGTGAGGACACACATCACTCTCAAGTGTGAAAATGTACTCTCTCAAAATCCGTGGAAGTGTAAGTGTAAAACTGAAGCAAAAGGAGAAAATATGGTATTGCACTCGAGTGATACTCTGCCGAAGCCAAAATGCACCAGTCTTACAGCATTCAATCCAAATGTTTAATGTTATGTATTCATTCTATTTCCACTTATTATTATTATGTAACATCATTTAACATATATTACAAGTGTGATACATGAGTTTGAACGTTTGAATTAGAAAGACACAAAGGAAATCAAACAACGGCAGACAACATCGTTACGACCATCCAAGCACGTACCTACTATGTTCAAAGATTTCAAACATACGCATACCGTTCCATAGTAAAATGCCCCGCTCCACAATAATTATTATTCAAACGGGCAAAAACATATGTCTATGAATACAGAGCTCCAGAGACCATAAAAAATAACGAAGTGCAAGAATTCACACAAGCAAATTCACAAGTCTCTGTTATTCATATTTCCTCTATATTCATATCGTTCTTCAGTGATTATCATACTTGCTTTGTAACAGAGTCTGTATACACTTTAAATTCTATTTTCATTTGATCTCAAGGTACTAGGACCTTAAGAGGGGAGATTTCCTTACGAGAGAAGTAGTGAGAGAATTCCTAGTAGGACTTTCTACTCATAAGACTTACAAGATACAAGCAGTAGAGAACATCGCTGTTCGTAAGACTTACAGTGGTGTAAGCAGGAGAGTATGTTGCTGCTCATAAGACTTATATACGTAAGCAAGAGAGAAAGGTCATATGTTTGTTTTTCTGCATGTAAGACTTGTTGTAAGGGGGAGAGAAATTTCTAGTATTTCTACTCGTAGTCCTTCCAAGGACGGTTGTTGTCTTGCGGCGTTCCGAGAGCCCACTGAATCTTGGAAGAATAGTGAAAATCTTAGTAGGTCTTGATCTCTGAGGATTGGATGTAGGCTTAGGTTTTGGGCCGAACCAGTATAACTCTCTGTGTGCTTATCTTCTCAACTCTACTCTATCTACAACTATTGCTATCTCACCGTATCAACCAAAAAATTTATCACATAACCCAATTCACCCCCTTCTTGGGTGAAGCTTGACTCTTTCATTTGGAATCAAAGAGAGGTCTTCTTCGAAGAGCCTAACTGCTTGAGAAGGATCCAATAAATGGCAACAATAGGTGAAAACATCCTTCCAGATGGAGCTTCAACCACTAGACCTCCTGGTTTTGCTGGAGAACATTTTTCATTCTGGAAAGCTAAGTACAGAGTGTTCGTGATGGCTAACGAATACAGTTTATGGAATGTGATACAATATGGTGACTATGTTCCAATAAAGAAAATCTAAGATAGAGTCATTAAAAAGAGCCCAGAGGAGTTTGACGAAGATGACAAGAGGTTACTAATGTTAAATAGTAAAGCTATTTTAATGATACAGAGTACTCTCAGTCAAAAGGAATATTTCTGAATCTGCACTCTACCAACAACCAAAGATACGTGGGATGCTCTTGAAATCGCTCATGAAGGTACATCCGGAATAAAAGAAAATAGAGTCAAAACTCTAATTACAGAGTATGATCTATTTCGTATGAAACTTGGAGAAGGAATATCAGAATTCGAACTTAGGTACACTTATCTTGTTAATCAACTATCTACACTTAGGAAATCATTTGACCAAAATTCCCAGGTAAGAAAGATTCTTAATATTCTTATGAAAGAATGGGAAGCGAAGGTGACATCTATCAAAGAAGCTAATGGAGAGTCAATGAGATCCGTAGCTGCTCTCTTTGGTAGCCTTTCTGAGTATGAAGGGAAGTTGAGATTCAAGAAGGAACTAGAAGAGTTCGATGATAAAAAGAAAAGAGGAGTTGCACTTAAAGCTATCAAGAAAGAAGGATCTTCCAAAAATGAAGATGTTCCTGATGATGATGATATGGGAATTATCGTGAGAAAATTCAAGAAGTTCTATAGAAGAGGCCAAAAGAACTTTAAAAATTATCAAGGTGGACAAGCAAGAAAGAAAACAAGGAGTAACAGATAGTATGCTATGAATGTGGGAAGCCTGGACACATCAAATATGAATGCTTTAGAAACAAAGACAAGAAGAAGCAAAAGAAGAAAGCATACATATCATCTATCTGGGGTGATGCTCGTCGGATGAAGAAAGCAATGACGACGAAGTGGCAAATCTATGCTTGGTAGCCAAAGAAGAAGAATCGGATTCTGAGGTAAGTGACTCTAAACCTACTTATGATGAGTTATTATCTGAATATAATGTATTGCATACTAAATTCATCAAGGTAGCTAAAGAAATGGTTAGTTACAAGAAGAAAGTAAAAGAATTAGAAAATACTGTCCAATCATCATATGAAGTATGTAAAGAAAAAGATAAGAAAATAAGAGATTTAACAAAAACAGTGGAAAAATTTAGTAAAGGAAGTGAAACCCTTAAAGTTATTCTAAATTCTCAGAGAGTTTCCTTTGATAAATCTAGAATTGGATATAAGTCTAATCATGATAAAAATAGAGGAAATAAGAAAAATAGCAGTAGAATTTATCTCAAATATTTCAAGAATTTTGTGCATACATCAAATCCATTTACATCATGTAGCTATTGTAATAGGAAAGGACATTATACTTCAATATGTTATTTTAGAAAAGGACAAGTCATTGGCACGTATAAATGGGTTCCGAAAGTGACACATGTACCAAAAATATTGCATGCTAACCACAAAGGACCCAAGAAAGTGTGGGTACCTAAAACTTGATCACCTTACTCTAGGTATGTCTCAAAGCATCACGAGCAAACAAGCGGTACTTTGATAGTGGATGCTCGAGACACATGACTGATGACAAAAATAAGTTCACTATGCTAGAAACCAGAGAAAAAGGAAAGGTAACTTTTGGAGGTAACCAATCTGGACGTATTGCTGGAATTGGTGAAGTGGGAAAATCTGATGGTGTTCAAATCAATTATGTATATTATGTTGAAGGATTATGCCACAACATCTTGAGTGTAAGTTAAAGCACTGACAGAGATAACTGGGTGATCTTTGATTCAAAAGAATGCCTGATAATAAACAAAAAAGATCTGCTGCTTAATACAGATTCCATCAAGGCAAAGATCCGAGCTCAAAGGGACGGTAATTGTTATATTATTGATTTAAATTCAAATTCTTCTGAAAATTGTTTTCTTGGCAAATCAGAGAAAAGTTGGTTATGGCATAAGCCTCTAGCTCATGTTAATATGAACCAACTTGACAAACTAATTAGAAAAGATTTAGTTCTTGGTCTTCCTAAACTAAAATTCAAAGATAACATGATTTGTGACGCTTGTCAAAAAGGTAAACAAACTAAATCTTCATTCAAAACAAAGTATGAGATTTCTACTTCCAAACCTTTACTATTACTTCATATGGATCTGGTAGGTCTTGCAAGAGTAAAACGTTTTGGAGGAAATCTATATACTTTAGTAATTATTGATGATTTTACAAGATTTATATGGACTATATTTATCGCTTCAAAAGATGAAACATTTGTCGAATTTATTATGTTTGCTAAGAAGGTACAAAATGAGAAAGGTATTTCTATTGTTTCTATTAGGATAGACCATGGAGGAGAATTTGATAATCAACTCTATGAAGACTATTGCAACAACGAGGGAATAGATCACAACTTCTATACACCTAGAACACCCCAGCAAAATGTAGTAGTAGAAAGGAAGAACAGAGTCCTTATAGAAATGGCAAGAGCAATACTTAATAAAAAAGAAATGTCACAAGTGTTATGGGCAGATGCAATAAGTACTGCAAGCTACATTTCAAATCGAGCATATATTCGCAAGTCACTTAGAAAGACACCATATGAACTCTACAAAGGAAGAAAGCCAAATCTTGCTCATCTACACATCTTCGGATGCAAGTGCTTCATTCACAACAATGGTAAAGAAAACTTGGGTAACTTTGATTCAAAGTCTGATGAAGGTTTATTTATAGGATATTCTAATAGAAGTAAAGCATATAGAGTTTTTAATCAAAGAACATATACAGTTGAAGAATCCATTCATGTTGTATTTGATGAACTTGACTCTCAGACAAAGCATTTTGATGAAGAAGAAATGGATTTGATAAAGAAAAACAAAACTATTTCAAAACAGAATGATCTTGAAACAAATGATTTTCAAAATATAGAAGATGTCGATGATCATGCTCAACCAAAAGCATGGAGACATATTAAAGATAATCCAATTGATCAAGTAATTGAAGATATTCACGAAGGTGTCAAAACTAGAAATAGAATTCTCAATGAGGTAACTTTTTTCTACTTTTATTTCTAAAATTGAACCTTCTAATATGGAAGAAGCTTTTCTGACAATGATTGGGTTATTGCTATGCAAGAAGAATTAAATCAATTCCAAAGAAATCATGTTTGGGATTTGGTTCCTCGACCTAAAGATCACTCGGTTATAGGAACCAAATGGGTTTTCAAAGCCAAACTTGATGAATCAGCAACCATTGTGAGAAACAAAGCAAGATTGGTAGCCAAAGGCTATAATCAAGAAGAAGGTATTGTTTATAAGGAAACATATGCTCCAGTGGCAAGATTGGAAGCAATACGAGTACTATTAGCCTTTGCTTACATTAAAGGTTTTAAACTTTATCAAATGGGTATGAAAAGTGCTTTTCTAAATGGTTATATTATGGAGGAAGTATAAGTAGAACAACCTCCTAGTTTTGGAGATGAAACAAAGCCTGATCATGTTTTCAAACTTAAGAAAGCTTTATATGGTTTGAAACAAGCACCTAGAGCTTGGTATGAAAGAATAAGCAAGTTTCTTCTTGATGAAAACTTTGTCAGAGAAAAAGTGGATACAACTCTTTTCATCAAACATAACAAAGATGATATTCTAATTGTTCAAATTTATGTTGATGATATTATTTTTGGTGCTACTAACGAATCTATGTGTTAAGAATTTTCCAAGATTATGCAGGGAGAGTTTGAGATGTCCATAATGGGAGAATTAAATTTCTTTCTTGGACTTAAAATTAAGCAAAAAAAGAATGGGATATTTGTATTTCAAACAAAATATTTGAAGGAGTTGTTGAAGAAGTATGGATTGGACAATGCTAATGGAGCTGATACTCCAATGAGTTCTACAACATTATTGGATGCTAATGTAAAAGGTCCTAATTACAACATCACTAAATATAGAGGAATAATTGGTTCATTACTTTATCTTACAGTAGGCAGGCCTGATATATAGTTCAATGTTGGAATGTGCGCAAGGTATCAATCTACTCCTAATGTAATATCCCAATTTTTGATTAAGGGATAATCATGATTATTAATGATAATTATGAATTTATTGGAATTATTAAGTGTTTTATGACTATATTAATTAATGTCATAATTAGTGGAAATTGGAAATATGGGTGCATGTGAGTGGTATTTAAGATCAAGGGTTGTGATTCCTTGACCGTGGATCGGAATCCTATGTGTTGTGATGTGGTGAGCTCATTGTGGGAATGAATGAGATGCTGACAAGTGGCATTGTGGTAGCCAATGGATGGGGCCACAAGAGGACAAATGACCACTTTTCCTCTCCATCTCTTTCTCTCGTGCTCCCTCTCTCATTTCTCTCTTCTCTCTCTCTTTCTCCATTGTTGAAGGCAAGAGAAGGGAAAAGCTTAATCTTTGGTTAAGTAAATGATCTCCATTGCTCAAGTTCTCTTCCTAAATGTTGATCCTTGAATCATGGGCTTTATTTTGGTGTGTATAGTGTGGCCATTTGGTGCTGATTTGTGCTACATGAAAATTTGGAAAGTGGTGAATCAAAGAGTGTCTTTGGAAAAGTGAAAGAGGTAAGGGAACTCAATCTATCTATCTATGTTTCATACCATTTGAAGTAGTTTATAAATTCTGGAAATTTTGGCTTGAATCCGAAAATTGGATGCCACTGTTCATTTGGTATGTTTTTGGCATGAGAATGGTGTTTTGGAATGAGTTTATGTTAGATAGATTGATTAGAGATTGAAATATGATGTTAGGATGAAATGGGAATTTTGATGAAATTGTTGCCCAAAACCCAAAGCATGATAATGGAGTAGGATTTTGATGATTCTGAGTATTCCATTGAGTTTGTTGGGTGTTTTTGTGTGGGAATGGCTTTGGGGTTAAGTTTTGTATCCATAGGAATCAATTGGGCAAAGGTTAAGGAGAGTGCCTCTGCTTCTGCGTTTTCTGCTATCTGAGGGATTCACTCGAGCAGGGAGGGGTCTGCTCGAGTGAAGGATGAGCATCACCCGAGCAGAGATGGGTTTGCTCGAGTGAGGGATGAATACCACCCGAGCAGGGATGAACTCTGCTCGAGTGCTGGGTGGTTTTTCCCTTTTGTGCTTCAAGTTCGTCTGGGTTTTTATGAGCAATGCTCGAGCACATCGTTTTGTGCCCGAGTGAGCGAAGAACATGCTCGAGTGAGCATGGTCTGCTCGAGTGATAGTGGGAGTTCAAAGTGAAGGGTTGCTTCGGGTCTTCACTTGCTGGTGGATGCCAAGAGTGTGCTCTGACACTCGCGAGCATAGCCTTCTCACTCTAGCACTGGGTGTCTGCTCGAGTGAGCTTATGCCAAAGGTGGGGGGGTAGTGCTCTCGGGTCGTCACTCGCGAGTAAGGTGCGCGAGTGTGCCTTCTCACTCGCGGGTATAGGCACCGTGCTCGAGTGAGCTTGTGCTTCTAGTGTGGGATGGTGCTCTCGGGCGTGTGCTTTCTGTCTCACTTCCTTGTGCTTGAAGTGATTTCTGTACGTGTGCTCGAGTGAGAGCATTTGTGCTCGAGTGAGCCTGCTTCTGAAAACTTCCTTGTGCTCTCAGGTGCTCACTCGCTGTCTCTCACTCTCTTGTGCTCGAGTGCTGTCCGTACCAATGCTCGAGTGAGAGCATTTGTGCTCGAGTGATGTCCGTACTTGTGCTCGAGTGAAACAGTGTAAAATCTCAGTTTTGTGCTTCCAAAAGGGGATCTTTGGGATAGTTCTTCCTACTCTTTAGGAGTGTTGGTAGGGGTATTTAATGACTCCAGAAGAGCAATAATGATAACCAATTTAGTATTATAAAGTGGATTAAGTCTTGGAATAGAGAATAACTCTTCGTCCCAAATTGTGAAAATAGGATTTGATATTTGCCTTCCTCGGGAGAGACCGGCGCTAGGACACGCCCGGAAGAACTCAGGTAGTGACTTTTCTCTCATATCTTGTATGATGTTTTGGTATGCATATCTTATCATTGAACTTGTGAAATGTGTGCCATGGTCCATTACGGCGCGAGCAGGTCAGCGTGAGCCGTATAGGGAGTGACAGTGGTCATCTCTAGTCGGCCGTTGGACTGCCGTCGTAATCGACATGGATCTTTGTGAATCCGACCCGTGGGGGCGGCGTATGTGAAAACCAGCCGTGGGCTGTGTGTGTGTATCTTGCCTATGTGGCTTGCGAATATGATATGCTTTATATGGATCCCAGCTGTGGTGAATTATACTGTGTTGACTGTTATGATGCAATACAGCGTGAGCAATTCAGCGTGAGCAATCATCAGGGATGACATGTGTCATACTAACCATTGCCGCTGCAACTGCCGTTGTAGTTGCTTGTGTGGATGATGATTTGATTACATGCATTATTGTTGTACATTATATGATTGACTTGTTACTACGGGGATTCTTTAGAATCTCACTCTCCCAAAATTAACCATTTTAGACAGGGCAGAAGGATCGAAAGGCAAGCGGGCGACGAAGAGTAGTTAGAGCTCCTGTTTAGGAGTATATTTTGGAGGTTATGGTTATCATTGTACATTTTGGAATTGTATATAGTAGATTTTGTGTAATCCCTAAGTAAAAGGGTATGAATTGTAGGCTTTGTGCCTTGTGTAAATCCCTTTTATTATGAATGGAACCCGAGTGAGTCGGGAACTTATTTGCACTCTGATAATTGTAAATGGAATCCACCTGTTCAGGCCAGTATTATTTTGTATTGAGAACTTGAGACCATTGTAATTGAGTTTAGAAAAGTTTTTGCAAATCCGATTTTTGGGCAATAGATTGTCTTAATAAGTCCCATTTCGAAATATGGTCTCTAAGTACAACTTAATTATGAGTTTAAGAACTTAATCTCGGCCTAAGGTGGGAAGGGGGTTACACCTAAGGTATCACATGCAGAGACTGTTAAAAGAATCTTCAAATACCTAGGAGACACTGCAGAACTTGGCCTATGGTATCCAAACAAAGGAAACGAATATTTGATGGCCTATTCAGATTCAGATCATGGAGGATATAAAACTAACAGGAAAAGTACTAGTGGTCAATGTTAATTCCTTGGAGGTTCTCTGGTATCATGGTTTAGCAAGAAGCACAACACAGTGTCATTATCTTCTACTGAAGCTAAATATATAACTAGATCAAGTTGTTGTTCTCAAGTATTATGGTTGAAACAAAAACTTCAAGATTTGGGGATATACTTAAAGGAGATTCCAATTTATTGTGACAACACTAGCACTATTAGCTTCACCAAGAATCCCGTGCAACATTCAAGGACCAAACACATAGATATCCGATATCAATTCATTCGAGATCACATGCAAAAAGAAGGATGTCAAAGTAGAATTCATACCAACACATCTTCAACTCGTTGACATATTGACAAAGCCAATAGCTAAAGATTAATTCTTTTATATTTGAAGAGAATCGGGAATGGTTAATCCCAATGAGCTGTAAGTTTTTCTTGTTAACTATTATGTTTTATGAGTTTTTGATGATAACTATACTGACTTAGGCATCGGAGTATGCAAAAATTGTTTTTGCAATTCTGTCACTCGAGCACTGGAAGTGTCACTCGAGTGCTAAGTTCATTCTCACTCGAGTCAATCAATAATGCTCCAATTTAGAACTATAGCATATACTCTTCTTCAGGCTATGAAAAACAGGGATTAACAGAGTATGTAAGAACTCTTGAAACTCACTCAAGCATACCAAGAGTGACAGATCTCACTCGAGTGAGGGAAGAACTTCACTCGAGCATGGTATGAATTTACCTGAAGTAAAGCAAGAGAACTCGAGAAGAAGGAAGAAATTTATACAAATACTTACTCAAAGCATGGTTACTCAAATGATTTTGGAGGATTTGAGTACAAAGATGAAAAATATAACAAGATATTTTTAAATCAGGTACATTTTTACATGCGTTATCAGATTTGTTTGAATATCACTCGAGCACAATATGGTCACACTCAAGCACTGTATGAATAACACTCGAGCACTAGGTTTGTCACTCGAGTGTTGTCACTTATATCATTTACACGATAGCTCAGTCCATCGCACTTCCTCCTCTCACTCGAAGCATCACATAACTCGAAGGGCATATCTCTTCACCTCCGACCGTTACCCATCGATTAGATGCCTCAGATTGCTTCAAATCACCATTACAACTCCTCAATCATTTTCATAAGGTGAGATTTAACCTTCAAGCTTCTCATTTCGTGCCCTAACCGAAAGAACTCTCTAAAAATATCTCTCTCAGTCCTTAGCAAATTAGTGATTCTCATTTCATTTTTAAATGGCTAGAACTAAGATTCCTGTTGTTTCCCATTCACCTGCCCCACTTATTCAGCCGCTAGTGCTTTAGAAACTCCGGTGGCCACATCCTCATCTCCTACACTTTCTCTGTCTTCTACTCCTATACCTCCTCCTAAACCCAAAACCTAAAAGAAAACTCCAACCAAGAAACCTCACCCTAAGCCTCAAATAGCTAACAAAGATCAACCTCCATAAAAGAAACCAAAGGGAGTGGTGTTTAAAGAACCGATTGTTACTCGGTCTCAATCTAAAGAAGTCAAAGAAAGAGGAAAGAAGAAGGACACAGAGCAAGCACAACAATCTTCTTCGTCCGATGACTCTTTCAATATGCAACTCCAGGAAGCAATGGAGAAGTCAAGGCTTGATGCATTGGTTGGCAAAATTGCCTCACAAGCCGGTGCCTCAAGTTCACATCAAGTTGGCCAGTCCAATGCAGCTGCTTCAGGGGTTCCTTCCACATTACAGGCTCCAGAGGAAGAACACGGCACAAATCCTCCTGAAGACTTCAATGTTAAGGAACTGAAGGCACTGAAATAGAAGGTATATGATTCTGAGTTTGCGCATAGACAATTTTGTCCCATAGTTTATGTAGACTTAGATTATCTGATAAAAAGCTGTGGTTTGGATTTTCATCCTTTTCTTGGATTTTATGATCCCTGACTAAGTGTTCATATTCCTTATTTACCCTCTGTTGTGAAAATCTTCTATTGTAATATGAAATCCCATAACATAAAATCTAGGACGGAGAGTTGATAGAGGAAGCAATATCTACTACTGTTAGAGATCAATTTATTATGATATCTGCTAATATCATTAATGATATACTTGGATATGTTGCACCTCCTTCTGATCCACCCACTCTTTCAGCCAATGAAGCCTTCTGGCTTTTAAGACCAAATGACCTAATAGGCCCTCTTAACTTTAAGCCTATTGGCATGCCTGATTCTATTCAAGCCCTGTACTACATATACTCTCATAGCATTGTTAACAAATCCAAAAATTATACCCATTTTGCTCAAAGAGATTACTACTTCTTGGCTTCCTTCCTAGCTGGTCAATAAAGAAATGTGAGGAACCTTATCTTTAGTGAGTGAGAAGATTTCAATTTTCTTTATCAAGATCTACCACCATACCATATCCATAAATTGTGTCTCTCATTCTCAAGAAAAACAAGGTGTGGTATTTGGAGGGAACTGAGAGGGTAACCATTCTGAGGTTTGGCAAGACTCAATTGACACATATTAGTATCAATATTACAGTGAGTCAAACCAGGGCTACATCTTAAAGAGAAGCCACTCTATCGAGAGGTGATGAGGCTCAATCTTCTGCTCAAGGTTCCATTCCACCTCTATCTTTCCTGAATGCATCACTTTCTACCCATCTGGCTGAAGTGATCAATCAAGCTATAACTGGTCTGAAAAAGGAATTGATGAATAAGTATGAAAAATTGGTGAACACGATAAAGTTACAAGTCTTAAAGTTATGGACAAGGCGAATACCAACTTTGAGTTGATCTTCAAGACTCAAGAAGATATGTCGAGAAGAATCACTGATATGGAAATCTTCTTGCGCACTTATTTTCTGACTACTTCTTCTGAGGTGCCACCTGAGTCTACTCCTATCACGACTTCACCTCCTCAAACACAGACTCATATTCTCTTCACAAACCTGGATTCTAATATTGATGTCACTTATGATCGATCACCTTCACCACCACTTCCAGCCTCTGTTCCTCAGCCATCATATCCACTTTTTAAGCAGGAGCCAGTTGACCCTTCCATTGCCATGGTGCTCTTTGCCCCACCATCTGATCTCACTTGTCCTCATCCCCCTTCTGATGCTGACAAAATAGGGGAGAAGGATCTGTGATGGTTTCTGAGCTGATATGGTCTGATATGAGGTGTATTAGGTAGTTTTGTGTATTGGGGTAGGATTATTGTTATTTTCTGGTTTAATTTTATTGACATGGTTGTATATAGGGGTTTATGGGTAGATATTGATTCAAGTTTAATATTGTACTTTACAAGTTCACTAATGGTTATTTTCAAGTTTGTTAAGTCTTCTGTTCAGATTTAATGGTTTCTGTGATACTATGACTTATCTTGGTTTTTAAGTGTCCATTGGAAGTATTGCAAGAAACATATGAGGATAAGTGCAAAAATCTGAAAATGAGTCTAAACTTTTGTGAGATATGCCTTTGGAAATATTGATAATGTTTTTCAAAATTTTCACTCTAATTAAGATTTTTCTTAAAACTCATCACAAAGGTTTTGTCATTATCAAAAAGGGGGAGAATGTTAGATTCCAAGTTTTGATGATAACAAAAGGTTATTATGTGCAAATTATATTTTTACAAGTCCAGACAATAGTTACAAGGTTACCAAATGCATATGGCAAAGTTTAGAAGTGTTTGCTGTCAGTTTTACTTATGCACTCGAGTGATGGAGCTAGCACTCGAGCATGAAGCTATGTTTCACTCGAGCATATAGAAGTATTGGACATAAAGTGTTTGACAGAGAGCAATTACTGTCAGATTTACTGATGCACTCGAGCAATAGATCTAACACTCGAGCATCAAGCTACTTTGCACTTGAGCACATGAAAGTGTTGGACCGAAAGTGTTTAATAGAGAGCAAAGTCAGAAACAAGATATCAACTCTTCACTCAAGCACAGTCTCTATACTCGAGTGATGGCCTTAAGTGCACCTGAGTCCTAGCGAGTGAGGGACTGCGAGTGTTTACCCGAAAGTCATGCAAAGCAGAGAAGCATAAGCATGCCCGAGTGAGAGTACATTCACCTGAGTAATGCCTCAGCACCTGCGAGTGAGAAACCTAACTCTCTCCATCCTGATGGAAGTGGTGAAGCAAAGGAGAATATTATAGAAGAATATTCTTCTCACTCGAGTGAGGCTAAGTATGCTCGAGTAAGGGCCCACATCACCTGCAAGTGCAAAATCACACTCTTGATAAAGTAGGGTGCGAGTGTTGTCCAGAGATATGGCTCATAGTGTAAATTGAAGAAGCACTCGAGTGAGGAGACCTATGCTCAAGTGAAGACCCACATCACTCGCAAGTGTGAAAATACACTCTCTCAAAATCTGTGGAAGTGCAAGTGTAAAATTGAAGCAAAAGGAGAAAATATGGTATTGTACTCGAGTAAGACATCACAGCACTCGAGTGATACTCTGCCGAAGCCAAAACGCACCAGTCTTACATCGTTCAATCCGAATATGGCTTAATGCTATTTATTTATTCTATTTCCACTTACTATTATTATATAACATCATTTAAAATATATACAAGTGTGATATATGAGTTTGAATGTTTGAATTAGAAAGACACAGAAGAAGTCAAACATTGGTAGATAGCATCATTATAACCATCCAAGCACGTACCTACCACGTTCAAACATTTCAAACGTAAGCATTCCGTTCCATAGTAAAATGCCCCGCTCCACAATGATTATTATTAAAACGGGCAAAAACAAATGTCTATAAATACAGAGCTCTAGAGACCATCAAACATAACAAAGTGCAAGAATTCACACAAACAAATTCACGAGTCTCTGTTATTCATATTTCCTCTGTATTCATGTCGTTCTTCTGTGATTATCATATTTGCTCTGTAAGAGGGTCTGTATACACTTCAAATTCTATTTTCATTTGATCTCAAGGTATTGGGACCTTGAGAGGGGAGATTTCCTTATGAGAGAAGCAGTGAGAGAATTCCTAGTATGACTTTCTGCTCATAAGACTTACAAGATACAAGCAGTAGAGAACTTCGCTGCTCGTAAGACTTACAGTGGTGTAAGCAGGAGAGTACGTTGCTGCTCATAAGACTTGTATACGTAAGCAAGAGAGAAAGGTCATAGGTTTGTTTTTCTGCACATAAGACTTGTCGTAAGGGGGAGATAAATTTCTAGTCTTTCTACTCGTAGTCCTTCCAAGGACGGTTGTTGTC
Source organism: Inga leiocalycina (assembly GCA_963242795.1). Taxonomy (NCBI): domain Eukaryota; kingdom Viridiplantae; phylum Streptophyta; class Magnoliopsida; order Fabales; family Fabaceae; genus Inga; species Inga leiocalycina. Next base: position 37,116,902 of record OY725332.1, read on the forward strand.
TTCCAGCGTTCTGAGAGCCCACTGAATCTTGGAAGAATAGTGAAAATCTTAGTAGGTCTTGATCTCTGAGGATTGGATGTAGGCTTAGGTTTTGGGCCGAATCAGTATAACTCTCTGTGTGCTTATCTTCTCATCTCTTCTCTATCTACAGCTATTGCTATATCACCGCATCAACCGAAAAATTTATCATATCACCCAATTCACCCCCCTCTTAGGTGAAGCTTAGCAATCATCCTGACCAGCAATGGTGCTATTTGATAAGCCCATGTCATGTGATTTTTTAAAAAAATTATGTTTGAAAATGTAGCGTGGTAGCTCAACCTCAGTCGTTCTTGTGAGAAGATTAATTTCCAAGTTTTTAAATAGTTAAGTGATAAATACCTTAAAGTTGCGAGAAATCATTTTGAGAAATGGTTTCTAAGGCAAATGAAATAATCTATTCTAATTCAATATTTTTGTATTTTTCGGTTTCAATATAAAGAAGCAAACAACATTGAAATTAACAATAACAACAAGAAAAACATAATAAACTAATATACTGATGAAGTGGGATTCCCCTAAGTTGAGATTTTAGTCTTCCTTACTTGCTAATGATAAGAATTCAATAATATGAGTCAAAAGGATGGACCTAAGCTACTACTAGATCCATACTTGCAATACTCATTTAATTCAGTGTACCAAAGTAATTAAATGAGTACTACCATTCAACCTATTAAATCTCACTCAAGGAGAAGAATAATTAACTGCCAATTCTAAATTGTAATTGCCATTACAAAAATTCAAAGAATTTAGTTTATTCATTTAAAATCCACTCAATAGAGTTGGAAAAAACAACTCAACCTACTCCTAATATGAATCATATAAAGCTTAATTAGTCAACTCCTAGGTTAACCACCAAGTTTATTCACTTGGCATAGAACAATCTAGCTTACAACAATATACTTAACCAAGACATATAATCATGAACTAGAAAGAGAGCTTAAAGGAATTCCATTGGAGCTTATAAGCTTAAACCATTACTTAACTCATAGAAATCACCAGCACTTAGCTACTCATAGAAGAGGAAGATGAAGCTTTATGGAAGATGAAATAATTAGCCATAGATTCAATTCATTCTAGTAGTTCCTTCACTCATCTTCAATTCTCCACCAGCTGCTCTTTTTTATCACTACTTCACTTCATCTTTCCAATTCCTCCTTGTCTCATGTCTTTCTCCTTTTTTCAATTAATCAATTCAGTCATATCCCCCTTTCCACCTCTTCAATTTGGTCTAGCAATACCTCTTCAATTCTCAACCTCTCCAATTGGTTCCTTTTCTCCTCTTGTCCTTTTATCTCTACTTTTTCCACCAAATGGTCCAACTTGCCTCTTTAATTATAGGTTCTTTAATTGCCTTCAATTCAGTCCAATAACCTCGTGTATTTTTCCTAACTTTGCTCCCGTAATCAATCCTCTTCCTAATTCATCTATAAAGGACACAAGGTGGTAAGATGAATGGAGGATGGATGATGGAGGATGGAGGATGTCGATGGGTGTGGAGGTGGAAGGAGATGGGATGTGAGTGAGGAAGTAAGATCTTTTCTTTTGTGTCAAAGTTGTTTCCCTTCTTTTCTCCAATAATGGCTGAATATATAGTAACTGATTTAGGGTAAAAGTAAGTTAAGGGCATGTTTGGAGGAGGGGTGAAAAATTGTTTTGGGATTAGGTACAAAATTGCAACTACCTAACAAGGCCCTTGCTCATTTAAGCTCCTCTTAGAAAAAATATGAAAATAAATTCTGTACTTGGAAAATTTCTCTTTTGCCTTTCATTAAGCTCCAAAACGACATCTTTGACCTTGACCAATTGACAAAAGTTGTGCCACATCATCATCTAAAAAATTAAATTCACAAAAGTAATATATTGTGCTCACAGTTAAGGAATAATAGGAATAACAAATATTAATTAAAAATATAACAATTTAGACACTATAATTCTCAAATTACCCTTTCAATTAAATCTCACTTTAACACTTAATTATGCCCAAAATATTCAATTAAGCCCCACAAAAATCTAAGATTATTTACTAAAAATATATAAATATTGAGCTTCATCAGACTCCTCCCTATGTACATATAGGCTCTCATTTGATATGTCTGCATATGTTCATAAATTCTTGCAAGACATTCTATCATGTGATCTAACACATGATATTGGGATATTGCTAATTAATGAATTTAGATTTTAGGCTGTCAAATGTAATTTCTTTAGGTTTGTTGAAGATTTTGGATTTTGGAATTATAATTATTTGATTTAGAAACCTCAACACATTCATGACTATATTCTACGTATGAGATGCTTTTTTGCAACTTAACTATAGACTTAGGCAATTATGGGCGTGATTTTGTTAACACTCGTTTTCTTGAACAACATATAATAAAACATGAACTAATTGAATGTGCCTTGATTTCTTACAAATAGAGCCATCGGCCATCCCTCACATTTATTTTTTTTCAAAAAAAATTATGACACTTCCATTTTTTTACTCTCGCTCCCTTTCTCTTACACCTACTCACATTATACTCCTTTTATTTTTTACGTTATGTTACACAACATTTTTAGTCTCACTTTCCTTTTTTTCTCACCCACTTACATCACAAAAACATATAAAGACCTCTCTTTTAAATTTAAGAATAGTTGAATTAATAATTGTAATATGAAACAAAAATTTGTCAAATAAAAAGTATGAGAAAGTAGTTAAACACGGCATCAAAGAAAAGGGGATAAAGTATTTGAGTTTATTTTTTAAGGAAAACTAAAAATATGAAAAATAATTTTAAGCAGGCTAGCCTGTTAACCCGAAGGCCAACCCGTTGTAACCTATAGGCTAAACGAGGTGTAATGCCCCAAATTTCAATTAAGGGCTAATGATAAGTATTGAGGATAATTATCGAATTAAAGTGGAATAATTATGGGTTTTGGTGGCAGTATTAATTAATATGCCATAATTAGTGAAAATTGAAAGAATGAAATTATTGGGTAATTAGTTAGTGATTAATAGAGAAATTAATTACTAGCTAAGAGAGGAATGAGAAGTGTGATTATATGGCTAATGGAGGGATTAAAGTAGCTAATTGGGGGCTTATTTTGTGGGAGCCAATGGAAATGTGACATGTGGCAAAAAGAGATGAAGCAAGAGAGTGAGAAAAGTGAAATGGGAATATTAAAATCATTTCTTCTCTCTCCCTCCTCCTCCTTTTCGGTTGCATAAGCATAGAGGGATGGTGGTATCTTGCTTCATCATCATCACTCTCATCTCTCTCTTCTACCTCTTGTTCGGCCATTGTTGAAGGAAAGGGAGGAAGAAAAGCTTGCATTTGAGGTATGTTAATGTTATCCTTTATTTAAACTCTCTTCTATAAAGTTATTTGTTGAGTTGAGAGCTTCATTTTGTTGGTTATAGATTGGCCATTGGTGTTTATTTGTGACATCAAGAAAATATAGAGGTTAAAGAATTAAGAAGTGTCTTTGGAAGAGTTGAAAAGGTAGGTGAATCAAACCTTTCTATCTATGTCTCATGCCATTTGATGAAGTTTGGAATTTTTGGTAATTATATCTTTAAATTTGAAAATGAGTGTCATTGGGAGTATGGCATGTCATTGGCCTGGAATTGGTATATTTGTAATGTATTTGGATAGATAGAAAGGGATTTGGGATTGAATGATTAAGTTTGATAAGTTTGGAATTTTGATGTTTATGTTGCCCAAAACCAAAGCATGATAATGGAATAGAAAGTTCATAGTTTTGATGGTTCCCTTGGTTTTCTTAGGTGTTTGTTTATGTGAGAATAGCTTTGGTTGAGGTTTTGGGTCTATTGGAATCACTTGGGGAAAGTTTGGGAAGTGTTATCAGTTTTCTGCATTTTCTAGTTTCTGATAGCATCACTCGAGTGATCTAGGGTTCACTTAAGTGCAGGATGAACATCACTCGAGTGTGGATGGGTTCACTTGAGTGCTATAGTGCATTTTCCCTTTCTGCTTTTAGTGTTTATGGTGCATTTCCATGTGTTAAGGCAAGAGTATAGCCTCACTTGCAAATGTTGTGAGTTATCACTCGAGTGAGCCTCCTCTCACTCGAGTGTAGGTGTATTTGACACCATAAACTCTCATCTCGGGTTGTCACACGTTGCCAAGTTTCTAGAGTGTGCCTTAACACTTGTGAGTGTTAAGCTATCACTCGAGTGAGGTCTTCTTCACTAAACTGCTCCTCTTTTTTAAAAGTTTTTATTGCTCTTAGGTTATCACTTTTTGTGCTTCACTTCCTAGGACTCGAGTGAGAATTTGGCTATCACTCTAGTGTTAAGCTTTGTGCTCGAGTGCAAAGTACATCATCACTCGAGTGCAGCAGTGAAAAATCATGTCTTGTGCTTTTAAAAGGGGATCTTTAGGATAGTTCTCCCAACCCTTTAAGACTTTTGTTAGAGGTATTTATGGGTGCTTAAAGAGCAATAATGATAACCAATTAAGTATTAAGAAGTGATTGAGTATTTGATAGAGAATAATACTTTGTCACTCATTATAAATTATAGGATACGACATTTGCCCTACTTGGGAGGGACCAGTGCCAAAGCGTGCACTGAAGGAACGAGTAGGTAGTAACTTTTTTCTCATGTTTTGTATGATATCTGGTATGCATGATTGATTATTATGTGTTTGTGAAATGTGAATGAAAATGTGCCATGGTCTATTGCAGAGTCAGCACTTCAGCAGGAGCCGTCGTAGGAGGTTGATGCTTATCACACCTACCCCGGCTGTTGAACTGTCATTGTAATAGACATGGATCATTGAGAAATTGCTTGTGAATCTGGCCAGTGTGACTGTGTATTGCAAAATATTTTATATGAATCCTAGCTATGGTGAAATATATTGTTGTGAACTGTGTTGTGGTGCAATACAGCGTGAGCAAACATAAGGGTAACGCGAGTCATACCTGCCCTTGCCGCTGTAACTACTGTTGTAGTTGCAATATGTGTGTGATGATTTGCTTTCATGCCTTATTGTTGTACATACTACGAGTGACTTATTACTACAGGGATTCTTTAGTATCTCACTCTCCCAAAACAACTTTTATACAAGGCCAAAGGATCAAAAGGAAAGCGGGTGATGAAGAGCGGATAGAGCTCCGGATTAGGAGTTTATTTTGGTTAATGGTTATCATGTGTAAATTCATTGGATATTTTGTGGCAAATAGTTGTTTATATTGGAAGTATAGTGTAGTTTTGTGCAATCCCCTAGTAAAGGGAAAGAGATTATGGGCATTGTTGTCTTGTAAGACCATTTACTGATTAATAGAACCCGAGTATGTAGGGAATTTATGTTGTACTTTGATATTTGTAAATGGAATCAACCTATACAAGCCAATCATCTATTTATTATGTGAATATGAGACCTTTGTGAATAGGTTTTAGAAAAGTTTTTTTAGACCCTGATTTTGGGAAGTTTGATTTTGTTTAAGTCCTAAATCATCTAAAGTCTCTAATTCCACACAATTACATGTTTATAAACTCTAAATCTCGGCTTATGTCGTGAAGGGGTTACATTTGTGGTATCAGAACTGTAGTTCCTAGCATGGTGAGGATTTGCTTGGATAGCTCCCTAGTTGGCCTTAGTTCTTTGGCGTAAGGTAGCTTGATGATTGATAATTGTTGGTTGTATACACATGGATATTTCTGCTGGTTGTGGATTTATCCAAGTCTTATGGATTATATGTATACATTTGCTTTGAAACTAACGTGGTGAATCATTATAGAGTTAAAGGATAACATGGTTGGCCCTAGAGTAAGGCATGAGGATCCAGAGGTGAAAGAATTGAATGACAATCCTCCTGATCCAATGCAAGAGATTATGGATCTCATTAAGGAATAAAGATATATGATTGCTGAGCTGAGAGTGGAGCTCAGGTAAGAAAGGGCCAAGCGTAATGAAGAAAGGGCCCCGTCCACTCATGAGGAGACTCAGGCAAAGACTCATCATGAGGAGATGACTGAGGGGTCCAATTGGTCTCAAGAGACCCCATCTCACACAGTACCTAATCAAGAGTCATAAGGGGTGCCGGCCAGTAAGGAAAGAGACTTGCAATTTTGGGTCTCTAAATTTTGCGAGCATTTACCCCGACGTTTAAGGGGAGGTTCGAGCCCCAAGTTACTGAGGACTGGTTGAATCGTCTAGAGAAGATCTTTGAAGCCCTCGAGTGCTCAACAGAGGTAAAGGTGAAGCTGGTTGTGTATAAGCTAGAGGGGGATGCAGACTGGTAGTGGCGGAATATCGCCATGACATTGCAGAGCCGTAACGTGCCATCGACTTGGGAATTGTTCCAAGAGAAATTTAATGAGAAGTACTTCACAAGTCGATGAGGCTTGAAAAAGAATATGAATTCACCAAGCATGGGTACTTAAGCCTCAGGTCCCGTGTTCGAACCCCACAGAGGTGAAAGGAATTCCCGAGGGGGAAGATATTCCTTGTGAGTCCTGGGTCCCATGTACGTGCACCCAGCTTGCCGCCACCCAAGTACATGTGGGGAGGGTATCCAGAGGGGGGCTGACCAGTCTATAGACTGAGTGAAGCACCAGGTGTGACACGGGGGTGTAGGCCTGTACAATCCGCCCATTGCCGGGTTGACAGGTTGGGCCCGTGGGTTCCAACCCATTATACTAGCTCTACTTACAACCCTGTTTTTTCTAAGCTTGGTTATAATTTTACTCATGAAGTGTAATCACTTATGTAATATACCAAATTTTAGGCCTATAAGCTTGCGAATAAGTCTAAATCAAGCAGACTATTAAGCTTAGTTTGGCAAGAGTCTTAAAAATGATTTTCAGGGACTATATAAATATGCCCCTTAGGGTAGTGGAGAATTGCCTAGATTACATGAGGGCTAAGTGAGTGTAACAATTCGGATGAAATACACTTGTGTCTTTGTACACTTGGCGCCACTTTAATATTCATACATAAAGTGGCTTTTGGTTAGAGCAATAGAAAAAAGCCACCTAGCTCCCTTATGAAACATATGACTAATTAGTTGGTTAAACTATGCCTCTGTGTGTTTGTGCACATGGCATTTTCAAGGCAGACACATACACCCTGCATTTTTGGAAAAGACACGGGTATATGGTACCATTTGTTGACACGTATACGGGCATCTGACATTTTTCAAGATACATCGGCATACGATTGGCAATTCCCTAAGTCACAGGCCTATGTGGGCCATTTTATGGCTTACACAGATATTTGGAGACATTTTATGCCATACGCAGACACTTGGCATTTTCTTGAGGAACATGGGTTTAGGTACCATTTTTAAGGATACACCGGCATGTATATATGGCGTAACATCAAGGCACCAGGATAGATTTGGCACCATCTTAAGCCCACTCAGACACACATGGCACAATCTTGAAGTTCAAGTATACGTTTGGCGCTGTCTGTGGCCTACACCGATAAGTAGCTTTATTAAAATAACTTTATGGTATGAAGAATATTTATCAATATCTTTTCCTCACTCTAAAAGAAAAAAATACACTTGTAAGTTGAAATCGAAGAGAGGTTTAAATAAATCACTAATTGACCATTTCATTGGTGTCCTTGGAGTCAAATGCAAGAAGTTAAATTGGATCTAAGAGATGTAGTATAACAGTGCAATCTGAGTCATATCCACAAGGAGTCAAAACTAAAATTTAAAGCCTACTACCTCAGGTCCTAAAAATAAGACCTATTTGACTTTTTTGAAGAGATTAAAAAAGCTAAATAAGTTACTTAATCACATCATATGTTGTGTCTGATTAAATTATATATTAGATTATAAGTAAGACAAATTAGTTTGGAGAACAAAGATAAATATATATACACTACTACATATTTGTCTTTATTTAATAGTTATTTTTACAGATATTTAACGGTTTTCAACCGTTAAATATTTGAGTGCTAAAAATTTATATATAATAGGTTTTAACAATTAAATATTAGGTGCCATATTTTATTGTTCTTTCAAATACAAGCATTATGTATTTGGCACTATATTTAACAGTGGTAAGACAATGACTATTAAATATAGCTACCTATATTTAACAGTTGTTTGATAATAGCCATGAAATATTTTTCACAATACTTAACGGTTAAAATAATGAATAGTAAAATATTTGTCACCAGAGGAAGGGGTTTATTTAACGATTATTTGGAAAAACCTTTATATATGTATAATATTTGATTGTTGTTAGCGAATAACAGTTAAGTATGTGTGACAATCTTTTTAAAAAATTGGGGGCTTACTTTTGATCATGTTGGGATTAGTAGGCACAACAAAAAATTAAAATTAAAAAATTTTTCAATCCTGACTGCAGATCTGTCAACGTCATTTACATCGAGTAGTAGAGAAACGTACCTTTCTTATAAGTCTAGTCTTTCTTTTCAATCTCAAGGAGCTAACAACTCGGATAAACTCCCTTTACTGGTATCCACATGAATAGGAATCCAACACGAATAGCATGCTGGTGCCACAAATATCCCTCTTTAAAGGTTTCTTTTCTCACGGCTCTCTATCTATCTTTTTCATCACCTATTGAAAATCCTAGTTCTCTCTTTCTAAATAACTAGTTAGGGCTTTCAATTTTATAATGGATATTTGATTTTCAAAATTAATCTTAATTAATTTTGAAATCCATATCATATCAATTAAAACTTAATTGTCTTTTGATAAGAAAATTAAATAAATATGGTTTAATTAAAACTTTCTAACAGTTTTAATTTAATCTATTTATTATTTAATCTGAATAAAGTGCCAATGGAAATGATTTAATTTATCTTTACAAATTAAATTTTAAATATTATATCTTTGTCATGTTAGTCATTAAATTTAGTTTATCAGATAAAACTAAATTTAAAACTAACACAATATAATAATATTATCATAATATATATATCGAAAATACATATATGTATATATAATATTATTAAGTTTCTTTTCGAATATATATAAATATTCGTCCACCTTAGATTAACCATTACATTCATTAAATCTAGAAACATCTTAGATTCAATAAATCTGGACAATATAGGTCGTGTTGGGCTATTTTTGAGTGCGACCCAATAGGCCCATATGAAGTTGGCAGTGGGCCACTGACTATACTAACCCACAAGTCGTAAGCGGCCTCTAGCAAGACATTACGACTACCCAATTCATATGAGAATCAATAAATTGATGCAACCTGTCATACAACCATATTACGTCCCTTTTGTCAAATGATATTTCGTCAAGGATGAGGCATGGAGAATGTCATCCTCCTATTCTTAACCATTACTTTCTTGATCCCTGAGTAGTCTGACTCTAGAAATGGAAACTCCTTTCCATCTTAGCATGGCCATCCTTTTCTCAGACTCATTTATCGAAGGGCCCAGTAATATCTCTCTATTAATGTGAGGGACAAATTCCATCTTGACTATTAACATTCTCTGCTTGAAGACCCCCAAGCCCTAAGTATAGCTTGTATTATCACCCAGTCAAAGGTGATTTTTGACTAGGTCAAAGATGAGCGACTCTCATGTAGGAATCCATGATGATCTTAGATCAAAGGGGCATAGTGATATGGTTATACATGAGACAATCTTATGACTTGATCAATGTAGCATTCTCACAGTGGGTCGGTCTACTACCTTGTACTCTTACAAGTACCTAAGACTTTGATTTTTATCTCCATACCTCTTTAAAGTCATACTGGTCTTATTTTATCTTTGCTCCCGCTTTGATGACTGACCACAGACATTTAGAAAAATCATTATTATTTATCCAAGGATAGTTATCATAGTGAACATGTAAATAATATGATAACAAAATGGAGAAGTTCATTCAATAACAATGTTTAAAGTATAATGATTGGCCTTTAAGGCACAATTTCCAATAGATCAGCCCTTACAAAATAAGCTATAGAAACAACATATATATATATACCAAATACTCAAACAGATCTTGTTCTAGCTGGATGTATCCAACTATATACAAAATAACTATTTACGACGAACAAGTACCAATAAAATAAAATAAATCATCAAATTCTATCTATAATATTATGAATACATAAAAGGTAAGGGAATATACATATGATCAAGTGCCCCTTTTTCTTTTCCCACTCTTAGAAATTGTAATGCTCTTTTTAGGAACAATTGTTTTCTTTAATATACGAACTACTTCCCCCTCTTTGGTATCCAAATTCCTTCCTTGTGGTTATTCCTAACCTATAAGGCATTGTCCTCATTGAATTGTGTTTCAAGTGATGACCCTTTGAAAGGATCATCCTAATTGAATTCACCTCCTAAACCCTCACTTATTTTGTTTGATAACAAAATAATAGACCATTCTTTATTAGCAGGATCAGGAACATAGAATACTTGTTTAACTTGAGGAGCTAAAGTGAAAGGCTCTTCTTTATACCCTTGCTTGTTCAAATTCCATTGTATCAACCCTAACTCGTCCACTTTCAAAGCATTATTATTGTCAACCCACTTGCACCTAAAAACTGAAACATGAAATCCTACAGAATCCAACTCCTAAATGTGTTAAACTACCCCAAAGCATGATATATTGGTATAGAAAGGATTCTTATCTTTTGCACTTGATACATGCATGACGTTAGTAATAACTGTTACCCCACTATTTTGCATTTTGGTTCAAGCATCCTTCTCTTTAGTGTAGAAGGTGTATCTATTGATAACATAGCTTGAGAAAGAAAGCACATGTTGTTAGTGCAAGCGTTTCACCAAAGAAGGGGTGAATTGGGTGACAATAAAAATTTACTCGTAAATAACAAATAAAAGGAAATTGAAAATAATTAAAAAGGTTTAAGAGATAGGTGGATATCACCCAAGTGGACATTAGGGATTTATATTGGTTCAGTCACAACTCAACTGACCTACATCCAATCCTCATATCGTCTCTGAGCTTTTTACTATATCTTCCAAGATTCAGTGGGCTCTTGGCACCTCAGTACACAGCAAGTCCCTACTTTGGACACTCACTCCCCCTAACACTATGTAAGCCAATATTAAACTCAAGGTTTCACAATCTTAAGTTATCTCTTAATGAAGTGTATTGAGTTTATAACAAATATCTCTCAAAGAGTGAATAAAATGATCACTTAAGTACATATTCAGAAAGAATGAAAGAACAAAGCACTTTAATACAGAATTGAATATTCATCAATTTAGATGTTCAGCAGTTGATCCACTTTGAATGGGCTTGTATTTATATTTGAAGTGAAGTTAATGACCGTTGTGAGCATTTCTTTGCCCATTACTCACTAAATGCTTCTCTGAACATTCTTTATGTTATTTAGATATAGCCGTTGTAGCAAAAAGAATGTGTTTGTTGAAGTCCAGCTTACCATTATTACTTCTTGCACAATATCTACTTTTCTTGGAATTCAAATATCTGATGAATAAATACCCTGAAACTTGCTTAAACAGATGTTAATCATGAAAGAGAATAATAATAAGCAAGATTATTACATATAACCAAAGTCCCTTGATTTCCTAGATTTTGGTTTCATGCTCTGTTTCACGAAAATATATGGTATTCGAATACAAGCATTACTATCAGGACACAAATGCTTCTTTTTAGTACAATACTAATCGAATAGCCTCACTTATTCAAATAGTATTTGTCCTTTTCAACTTAGACTATTCAAATAATCTAAATCACTATTTGAATAGTTTCTTTTGAAAAATGATAAAGTTATCATGATATAGTAGTTAGTTATTCGAATACTCTTCTGAAATTTGATTAGGCAAACCATTTTCAAAATTTAGTACTATTCGAATAGTCTCCTTACTATTTGAATATTCTTTTCTTAAATATTGGAACTTTATTTTGATACACAATCTGACTATTCGAATAACCTTATAACATTGGGTTTGAAAATAGTTGGTATTAAATAAGGTTGCTATTCTAATAGTTGACTCACTATTTGAATAATCTCAGAGTATGTTATCATTATAATATTACTTCTATTCGAATAACTTTGATATATTGATTTGGAAAAACTATTCGGATAATCGGTTTACTATTTGAATAATGCTTACTATTCAAATAGTTATCCTATTATTCGGATAACATTTTCATAAAATAACTTTGAAAACATTGTGGCTATTTGGATAATGATTAGGCTATTCGAATACACATACTATTCGAATAGTGAAAAGACTATTCGATTACTATAGACTCATAACTGTGTGTCTCAATTCAAATAGCTTATGCACTATCATGATATTCTTCTATTTATTCGAATAGTCTTAGAGCTATCAATATAATTGCTAGCTGAAAACAAACATAACTATTTGAATAGTAAGAGGACTATTCGAATAGTTGCCAGTATAAAATCTTATAAATAGAAATGCAGAGATATATTCGAATAAACTTTAGTATGTTATCATCAAAACTATGAATATAAAATTCCCCCTTTTTTATTGTGACAAAACTTAAGTTATTAATCAAAACAGTAAGCATGAAAAATCATAAAAAACAAATCAAATACCCATGGATTAATAAATTCACAGAAGTTATAAGGCATATAACATAAGAAGGTAAAGTAATACATGACAAGCTAAATAAACTAAAGCAGAAACAGAAAAAAAATATTATCCTAAATATTTAACTCAGACCTCATTAGATCATGGATTATGGTGAAGGTGATCATGGATTATAGTGAAGGTGACTTCTCCCCTTTTTGTCATTATTAGAATGGCTGGGGGGAAAAGGAAGAGTTAAATTAGAAGGAGGAGCTTTTCTGAGAGGTGCTAGAAGAGGATTAGAGGTAGAGGTTAGGTGGGAATCAAAAGTGGTATGAAAGGGATCATTAGAAGGAGATGTAGTAATGGTGGGTCCAATGGCAAGAGTAGGAGAGGATGGAGGGTTAGCTTTAGGGGTAGCTATTGAGATAGGTTAGGGGAGAGGATGCTAGGCTACTCTGAGGACTCAGGTTGGTCAACATTTTCAAGATTAGGCACTTCCTGAGTTTCTCTAGAAGAGCTAGAGGCTAGTTGTAGAATGGTTTAAGGAGAAGTGGTAGGCTGAAGAACTGGTTCAAGAGTGATAGGACATTTAAGGGTATAGGAGGTGTGATAGATGTGGGTTAAGGAGGTTGAGTTGAAGGAGTAGTGGGCAAGTTAGTGTTTATGGGGCCTTCAAAGGTAGGGGCCTTGGTCAAAGAAGATCCAGTAATACATGTCTCCAAGTAGTCAAGTATGTACCTGATTTCCCTTATTTGTTGGGGGTAATTGGCTTGAAGGTTGTATAGGGATGTGAAGTTCTCATTGACCCCACCAATTACAGCTCTGACTTGAGCCTGGACATATTCTTGCAGGAGCTAATTAGACTTCATGGTTTGCTCTACCACTGGTTTAAGAGCTTCTTATATTTGTAGTTGAATTGGGTACCAAACAACAAGGGAGAAGGAGAGGCAGCACTTGAGGAGTGAGCTTCATCCACTTTTAAGGTTTCTAGCTCATCTCTTTGTCACTTGGACTGAGGTTTCTCAGGTAAGTCCAGTAGCAAGGCAATCTTCATTTCCTTGATTTAGGTTTTGTAAAATTTGATTAGCCTTCCTTGTTCTCCTTCTAAGTACCAGAGATTGTTCATTTTCAAAAAAAGAGAGACAAGTTGAGGAAATGGAATAGGAGTTGTTTTGTTGGAGACCAAGCTATATCTGTTGATCTCCTAGTAGATGAATTCTCAAACATTCAACTTCACTCCAGAATGAGAGAGGCTAAAAGGTTGAAATCCCAACTAGAGAAGAAATTTAAGTTCTGAAACTTGTTGACAAAAGATCTAGCCTAGATATACTAGAAAATCCTCTGTTCATCACTAAGGCACATTGAAGAGAACTTCCTTGCTTTTCTCAGTGGCTTAATGATCTACATGATTTTATCCTCAGTGAACTTGACAGCCTCTTCAAATTCTTCTTCATTATATCCAAGATAAGTGTTAATGATAAAGGGTGACAACTGAATCTTCAGCCCTCTTACAGTAGTCTTCAATTTCTCTTCAACCATTTACTTTCTATTCCCTTTGATTTTGATAGAGTACAAAGGGGCTATAGGATAAGTCAACTTGGAGCCACCTCTGGTAGTGTTCCAAGAAGCCATATAGATTGAATCATAGGTTATCTCTTAAATATGGCAGATCAACATACACTACATGGCTCATAGGCCTAAAGGATAATAAATCTTTATACCTCTTCTTTTCATCTGGTTGAAGAAGTGATATGGTGTTGAAGTTTGTAGGAGGTCTAACTACTTCTTCATCCATCAAGCTCCTAGATACTTCAAGCATATTCTTTTGAGATGGAGCTTAAAGAGTCTTGCTTGGCCCACCTTCTATGTTCTGAACCATCCCTTTTATCACTCATCTTACTGTTTCATCCATATTATCACTCTCAGTAGAAGGGCCTCGAGATGAGGTGTTTGGAATGTCTTTCTCGTTTGAATTTGTGATAGGGGTACTAGACTTGGAAACAAACCTTGTTTCAAGTGGTTCTCTGATAACTATCCCTTTGCTTGGGAAGAAGCTTTACCAGAACTATCAACAACCTTAGGTTAGAGTAGTGATCTTCTTGGTAGATGATTTGGGAGGTAGTATAACATCCCCTTTCTCGATATTTGCTCATTTGATCCTTATTGAAGATTTTATGGTAAGTATTTGAGACTAGGATTTCTTGAGGATCTGGAGGATTCTAAAGTTGTTGATGATGAAATAGGGTGTTTCTGAATGCGTTTTTGTCACCAAATGAACTCAAAAATAATGGGAGAAATTTGTATATAGAGTGAAAGTGAAGTGGTATTCGAATAATGAGCAAAGAGTGGCTTTAGTTTCCTTATATTTAAACCTAGGAGTATTCAAATAGTTTCATGAGTACTCGAATAGTGGGGGGATTATTTAGTTACTTATAAGCTTATTCAAATAATTTGGGAGGAAATATGCGTACCTGTATTTGGATAGTTGTAGTAGTATTCGAATAGTCTTGTCTCTGATTACCCCAACTATTTGAATAGCTATCCAACTATTCGAATAGTTTCTGTTGATTTATAGCTCCCATTATCTGAATAGAAAGAGTTTTATTCATATAGTATTCTTTGGACTGTTTACCGATTCACTTTATTCGAATAGTACACCATTTATTTGAATAGTCCACTATCTCTTGCTCCTTGTTATTGTTTCAATATTCTAATACACTTCCTTCCAGTAGAATATCAAGAATTTATTCTATTCGAATAGCGATTTTACTATTCAAATAGTCAATTTGAAAAATTAATTGAGATTATCCAAATAGAGCTTTTGTTAATCGAATATAATTCTAAGAGAAAAAAATTACTATTCGAATAATCCTCAGAGTATTCTAATAATTTGCCAAAATAATAACTATTACTATTCGGATAGTTTGAGTAGTATTCAAATAGTCTTTTCATATTCTTTGCTTTAGTATTCGAATAACTACATCAGTATTCTAATATAACTTTGTGAAATTGTATTGTTAATCGAATACTATTCCCAATATCTGAATATCTCTTTTCAAAAAATATGCTTTAGTATTTGAATAGCCCAACCATTAATCAAATAGGCTTTCTATGTTTTGAGTAGTATTCGAGTAGTATCTTTGTAATAGTTGGGTTTTGTATTCGAATAGTGATCCTTGTATTCGAATAATTACTGATACACAGATTGAGATAACACTATTAGTATTCAAATAGTCAGTTTTGTATTCGAATAAAATTCCTTTAAAAATTTTTATGTGTATTTGAAAACAATGATAATCATTTGAATAGTTCTTCTTTTCCTAGAGTTTCCTTTCCACAATTAACCCTACAAAATACATAACTAGAAACTCCGATGCATAAGTTAGTTGCTTTTATCATCAAAACTTAATCAAATGAATAAATAATACATAAATTAACTCACAGTTCATTGGGATTTACCATCCCCAATTCCCTCCTTATGTAAAGAAATTGATCCTTTGCGAGAGGTTTAGTGAATATGTCAACCAATTGCAGATGTGTTGGGATAAATACCACTTTGACATCCTTCTTTTGAACATGATCTCTGATGAAGTGATAACTTACATCAATGTGCTTGGTTCTTGAATGTTGTACTGGATATTTGGCTAAACTGATGGTGCTGGTATTGTCGCAGTATATTGGGATCTCTTTAAGATAAATGCCAAGATCTTGTAATTGTTGTTTTAACTATAGTACTTGAGCACAGCAGCTTAAAGCTACTATATATGCAACTTCTGTTGAAGATAATGACACTGTGTTCTGTTTCTCACTAAACCAAGAAACAACTACTCCTCCTAGAAATTGGCATTACCCACTTGTGCTTTTTCTATCTGTCTTGTAACCACCATGATCTAAGTCTGAATACGCAATAAGATATTCATTACCTCCCTTAGAATACCATATCCCCAATTCTACTGTGTCAGCAAGGTATTTCAAAATTATTTTCACCATTTCAACATGAGATTCCTTGGGACATGATTGGTATCTAGCACACATACCAACACTAAATTGAATATATGGTCTGCTAGCTGTGAGATAAAGTAATGAACCAATCATCTCTCAATATTTTGTTATGTTGAATTCAGGTCCTTTTATGCCTACATCCAGTAGAGTTGTTGAACTTATGGGTGTGTCAGCTTCATTGGCTTGATCCATTCCATACTTCTTAAGGAGCTCTTTGCGATATTTAGTTTGAGATATGAATATTCCATTCTTTCTTTGTTTGATTTGCGAACCCAAAAAGAATGTTAATTCTCCAATCATAGACATCTCAAATTATCCTTTAATAATGTCAGAAAATTCCTTGCACAGAGAATCATCAGTGGCTTCAAAGATAATATCATCAACATATATTTATACAACTAACATATCATTTTTCTTATGTTTTATAAATAGAATTGTGTCTACCCTTCCTCTGTCAAACCCATGATCAATGAGAAAATTACTCAGTCTTTCATACCAAGCTCTTGGAGCTTGCTTAAGGCCATAACGAGCTTTTCTTAGTCTATACACATGATATCGGTTAGAAAATTTTTCAAAACCATGGGTTGTTCAACATAAAATTCTTCCATTATGTAACCATTAAGAAAAGAACTTTTTTTGTCCATTTGTAAAAGTTTAAACCCTTTGATGCATACAAAGGCTAAGATTAAGCGTATGGCTTCCAATCTAGCCATTGAAGCATACATTTCCTTATAATCAATTCCTTTTTCTTGATTATAGCCTTTGGCCACCAATTGTACCTTGTTTCGGACAATGATAGTGGATTCATCAAGTTTGTTCTTAAATACACATTCAGTGCCAATTACTGGATGATCCTTAGGCCAGGGTACTAAGTCCCAAACTTAATTTCTCTTAAATTGATTAAGTTCCTCCCACAATGCTATAACTCAATCATTATCTATTAGGGCTTTAACAATACTGGAGGCTTCTAGTTCTAAAATAAATGCTGTAAAGCTTACTTTATTAAGGATACTGTTTCTAGTTTTTACTCCTTTTTCAACATTACCTGTAACCTGGTCTATAGGATGATTTCTATTAACCTTTCAAGCTTTGGGTTGTTCTGAAGAGGATGGTTAACTCTAATTTTCTTCTGGTTCAAAAGATTCATAGGGATATTTTGAAATAGTTTGATTTATTTCAGAACTAATTAATTTTAGCTCATCATCTACAGGTTTGGTAAGGGAATCAACTTCAGCAAACACAACATGAATAGATTCTTCCATAGTACACGTACATTTATTAAAAACCTTATAAGCTTTACTTCTATTGGAATACTGATAGAGCTCAATATTTATATATTTTTATTAATTAAGCTTAGGCTTTTATGGGACTTAATTGAATATTTTGGGCATAATCAAGTGTTAATATGAGATTTTAGTAAAAGGATAATTTGGAAATTATAGTAGTTAAATTGTTATATTTTTAATTAATGTTTTATATCCCCATTATTTCTTAATTGCGAGCAAGAGATATTACCTTTGTGAATCTAATTTTATATGTGATGATGTGGCACAATTTTTGTAAAGTGCTCAAGGTCAAAGATGTCATTTTAGAGCTTAATGAAAGACAAGAGTGGAACATCACAAGTGCACAATTTATTTTCATATTTTTTATAAGAGGACATTAAATAAGTAAGGGCCTTGTTTGGTAGTTGCAATTTTGTGCCTAATGCCAAAACAGATTTTTTCCTCTTATCCAAACATACCTTAACTCACTTTAAATATAAAGACAATTGATGAGAAAGGAGGTGGCAGTTGAATTATTTAGAGGGGGCTGAACCGAATTGAAATGAATAAGGAGATAACTTTGTGCAAAAAATAAAAGAACATTGAATTAAAGGAGAAAGCTAGACTGAATTGATTATGATGGGAGACATGAAGATAAGGTAGACTGAATTGAATAAGTTAGGATTGAAGGAAAAAAAGCTGCTGGACTGAAAGAGAATTATTAAAGCAAAAGAAGGGCTAACCAAGTGGAAAGGGGAAAAGAAGAAAAAGAATAGAATAGAGTGGTGGCTGTGGAGAAAAAAGGGAACAGCCAAAAGAAAGAAAAAGAGAGGGGACCACTTGAAAGGAAGGGAAGACAGTGGCTTCTGCAATCTCTATGGCTGATCTCTTCTTCATTCATCAAGCTTCATCTTCCTCTACCATGAGTAGTTAAGTTTTGGTGATTTCCTTGAGTTGGGTAATGGCTTGAGCTTCTAAACTTCAATGGAATTCCTTTAAGCTCTATTTCTAGTTCACAATTATATGGCTTGGTTAAGTATGTGGTTGTCATTTAGATTGTTCTATGCCAAGTGAATAAACTTGGTGGTTGAGCTAGGAGTTGATTAATTAAGCTTTGTATGATTCATATTAGGAGTAGGTTAAGTTGTTTATTCTGACTAGGTTGAGTGGATTTCAAATGACTAAACTAAATATTTTGAATTTTTGTAATGGTAATTATAATTTAGAATTGGAAGTTAGTTATTCATCTCCTTAAGTTAGAATTATTTGGTGGTATTCATTTAATTGCTTCGGTACAATGAATTAAATGAGTATTGCAAGTATGGATTGAGTGGTAGCTTAAGTCCATCCTTTTGACTCATATTATTGATTTCTTATCATTAGCAAGCAAGGAAGACTTAAACCTCAACTCAAGGGAATCCTATTTCATCATTATAGTAGTTCATTGAATTTACCTTGTTGCCTCTGGCTTTGATATTTACCATAATTTCATCATTCCTAATAGGTAACTCCTCATAAGGCTACCTTAGAATCAAATATGACTCAGTTGTCCTTGTAAACACTTTGACTTATACTGAGTAGGTTGTGCATTAATCCTTCGACATAGTACACATCTTTGATTTGGATTCCATTTTCAACTCCAACTTCTCCTATACCAGCAATCTTTCCTGAATGATTTCCACCAAACTTGACTCTGCATCCTTCCTTTTAGATTTATGGAAGTAAATCTCTCTTAGTCACTAGTTATGTGTCATGAGCATCCACTATATATGTACCATTTGCTTCCTTTGGATGCTTTGAAACACACCTATAGAAAGAAATGATTAAGTTTTAGGTACCCATACTTTCTTGGGTCCTTCGTGGTTAGTTTGAATCTTGTTGCATAAGTATAAACTATTAGGTACCTATCTATAGGTTCCCTTTAGTTCCTTCCTTTTTATGATAACAAGATGAAATATAATGCCCCTTTCTATTGCATAAATTGCAATAAGCAAAGCGATTGGAAACATGTACAAACTTTTGAAACTAATTTAAGTATGTTTGCTTACCAACCTTTTTCTTTCTTTTTGACTTGTTTGATATTGGATCATATCCAATTCCAGAATTGTCATTGATGAATTTTTTATTTTTTAAAATTACCTTGAGTATTTCACTCCCTTTTGTAAACTTTTCAATGGTTTTCGTAAGATCATTATATTTCTTTTCTAAAGTCTGACAAGTGTCATAGGAAATTGGTTTTGATTCCTTGAGTTGTTCCTCAAGTAATTTCACCTTTTTTTTGTGACTTACAAGTTCTTTTACAATTTTGATAAATTCTGTATGTAAGGCATTATATTTATCATGTAATTCATCGTAAGTAGGATTTTCAGTTACCTCATCTTCCTCTAATTCTTTTTGAGCTACAAGGCTGATGTTGGCTATTTCTTTGTCATCACTTTCTTCTTTATCAAAAGACTGTCTCCCCATATGGATGATACAAAAGCTTTCTTTTTTTCAAATTTTTTCTTCTTTCTTTCTTTATTCTTTAATATTCAGAGCATTCGGATTTGATGTGTCCAGGCTTCACACATTCGTAGCAGAAGATCTGCTCCTTTGTTGAAATTTTAAATCCTTGACCCTTCTTGTAGAATTTCTTGAACCTCCTCACGATCATTCTCATTTCTTCGTCTTTAATTTCTTCCTCTGTTTTTAGATGTATTTCCTCTTTGATGAAATTTAATGCTACTCCTTTCTTCTTCTTGTCATCGATTTCCTCCTATTCACATTTAAACTTCAGCTTGGTTTCATATTCTTGTAAGCTTCCAAATAGAAAAGCCACTTATCACATTGATTCGCCATTGGCTTCTTCTATTGTTGTGACTTCGGCCTCCCATTCCTTTGAAAGAATCTTCAATATTTTTCTACCTTGAGTATTCTAATCATAGAACTTTTCGAGAGCTCCAAGTTGATTAATAATATATGTATATCTGAGTTCAAACTCAGATATTGATTCTCCAGATTTCATATGGAGTAGATTGTACTCAGTAATAAGAGTGTTGATCCAATTTTCTTTGATGCCCGAGGTTCCTTCATGTGCTATTTCCAATGCTTGCCACATTTCCTTGGCTATTGGAAGTGTGCATATCCTGAAGTACTCCTATTTACTTAAAGCACTTTGGATCATCATGATTGCTTTGCTGTTGAGAGTCATGAGCTTTTTGTCAATGTCATCATATTCTACTGGTGACTTAGGAACAGGTTGTCCTTCTACAGTCTTTACAGGGATGTAGTTTCCATTTTGAATGACCTCTTAGAATCTATATTCTGTAGCCATAATGAACACTTTGAATTTAGCTTTCTAGAAGGAGAAGTGTTCTCTATTAAATCCTGGAGGTCTTGGGATTAAGGCTTCATTGGGGAGTATTCTTTCACCCATGCTTGCCATTGGATCCTTCTTAGGCTGTTATACCTGTTCAAGAAAACCAAGCTCTGATACTAAATGTTAGTGTAAATGTTTCACCCAAGAGAGCGGGTGTATTGGGTAATAATAAACATTTACTCGTCATTAACAAAATAATAGGAAATTTAAACAATTAAAAAGGTTTAAGAGATAGAGAGATATCACCAAAGTGGACACTGGGGATTTATACTGGTTCGTTCACAACTCAACTAACCTATGTGTAGTCCTCAGATTGCCTCTGAGCTTTTTACTATATCTTCTAAGATTCAGTGAGTTCTTGGTACCCAGTACATAGCAAGTTCCTACTATAGACACTCGCTCCCCCTTACACTATGTAAGCCAATACCTAACTCAAGGTTCCAACACCTTAAATTATCTCTCAATAAAGTGCATTGAGTTAGTAACAAATCTCTCTCAAAAAGTGAATAAAATCATCACTGAAGTATAGATTTCAAAAAGAATGAAAGAATATAGCACTTTAATAAAGAATTGAATATTCATCAGTTCAGCAGTTCAGTAGTTAATCTGCTTTAAATCTGCTCGTATTTATAGTTGAAGTGAAGCTAATTATCGTTGTAAGCATTTCGTTTACCTGTTACTCACTAAATGCTTCTCTGGAAATTCTTTATGATATTTGGATATAGCTGTTATAGCCGTTGTAGAAATGAGAATGTGTTTGTTGTAGTTCGGCTTAGCATTTATTGCTTCTGACACAATATCTACTTTTCTTGAAATTCAAATATTTGATGAATAAACACCATGAAACTTGCTTTGAGAATTTGGTGACATTATTTGTATGGGGTGACGGTAGAACTGTACTACGACCACAAAAGTCTTAAGTATTTATACAATAAAAAAGAACTGAATATAAGACAGCGTCGCTAGATAGAGTTACTTAAGGACTACAACCTAGAAATTAAATATCATCCGGGTAAAGAAAATGTAGTCGCGGATGCTCTTAGTCGAAAGATAGTGCTTGTGGCAGTTATGATGATACAGGAGGGAGAATTGATAGAAGATTTTCATGATTTGAATCTATCAAATCAAATCCTCTGTGCCAATTATACTATTTCCCAAGAGGAAAGTGATTTGAGAGTCAAGATTAAAGAAGCTCAGAGGTAAGATGGCTGGATACAGCGCATCCTAGCTCGAATTGAATGGGGAGAAGCTCAGGGCTATGATCTATTGCCTAGTGGATTGGTTTGCTATCAAAAGAGAATCTGTGTTCCATTAAAGGCGGAGTTGAGACAGAAGATTCTGGATGAGGCGCATAAGAGCCGGTATACTCTTCATCCTGGTATGACCAAAATGTACCATAATATGATACCTGTACATTAGTGGCTGGGTTTAAAGAGCGATGTGACAAAATATGTGGCGAGATGTCTCACTTGCCAAAAAGTAAAAATTGAGTACCAGAGACCACCTGGTTTACTTCAGAGTCTTGAGATTCTGGAATGGAAATGGGAAAGTGTGACTATGGACCTTGTGGTGGGATTACCCAGGATCAGGAACTATAATGCGAACTGGGTCAATGTGGACCGGCTAACGAAGTTGGCACACTTCATACCAATCAATGCTGGTTATTCTCCGGACAAACTAGCAGAGATTTATATTCAAGAAATTGTGAAGCTCCATGGTCTACCAAAGAATATCATTTCTGACCGAGATCCCCGAATTACTTCAAGATTCTAGAAAGCTTTGCATGAGGCACTGGGTACTCAGTTAATACTCAATACAGCCTACATCCTCAGACGGATGGATAATCAGAGAGGACTATTCAAATGTTGGAGGATATGTTACAGGTATGTGTTCTTGACTTTAAAGGGTGTTGGGATCGCTTCCTTCCACTTGCTGAGTTCGCCTACAACAATGGCTATCATGTGAGCATTTAGATGGCTCCATATGAATCGTTGTATGGAAGGAGGTACCAATCACCTTTGTGTTGGAATGAGTTATCAGAAAGGAAGCTTTATAGACTGGAACTTGTTGATCAAACCATAGCATAGATTCGAATTATTCAAAAGAGACTTCTTCCAGCTCAAAGTTGGTAGAAAAGCTATGCTAACAAGCGGAGAAGACCTTTAGAGTTTGAGGTTGGTGATCATGTGTTTCTGAGGGTGTCATCAGTCACCGGTATCGAGAGAGCTATCAAGCAGAAAAAGCTGAGCCCGAGGTATATACGTCCTTTTGATATTCTTGTAAGAATTAGGCCTGTTGCATATCCAGTAGCCCTACCCCCAAACTTAACCAGACTCCATGATGTATTTCATGATTCCCAACTGAAGAAATACCAACCGGATCCATCTCATATTGTTGAGTATGAGAAAGTTGAACTACAAGACAACTTCACATATACGGTATAACCAGAACAGATTATTGATCGAGAGGAGCGACAGCTCAGATATCGGAGTATTTCATATGTGAAGGTGATCTGGAAGGGAATGACTCAAAGAGAGGCAACTTGGGAAGCAAAAGATGACATGCGTAGACAGTATCCGGAGTTTATGGATCAGGTTGTGTAACAAATTTTGAGGATGGAATTTACTTTTTGAAGGGAGAATTGTAATATCCTGAATTGTAATGAAGGGCTAATGACTTCAAAGTGGTGTAATTAATAGTAATTAAGCACTTTTGAAGTATGTAATGTGAATTGTGATAATCAGGGGCAAGATGGTAAATTGTCGACCAAACGGTCCGTTACCGAAGGGGAAACTCCTTGGTAATTTAAGAATCATGGCTAGGATTATGTGATTGAGAAGGTAGAGTGTATGAATGAGTTCATGTGTGTGTATGGAAGGAGAATCTAGGATCATGACAAGTGGCATCTTGAGGACCATGGATGAAGTCAACATTTCAAAACTTATTTTTCTCTTCCCTCTCAGTTGTAAAGTCGGTTGGTTGCATGGGAATGGGAGAAAAATTTGTATCTTCATCCTTTTCACCTCCTCTCTCATCTAACCTCCATTTTTGTTGAGTAAGGGAAGGAAAGAGAAAGTGTTAAGGTGAGTTTCGGCTAGCTAGATGCCTCTTAATGCTCAAATGTTCTTTATTAAAGTTATACATGGTGTTGAGAGTTTCCTTTCTATGAGTTTAGATTGGTAAAAGGTGGTGTTTTAGTGTTGGAGGGAATTTGGAAGTTGAGAAATCAAGGAACTCACTTTGGGAAGGAGAAAGAGGTAAGAAAGAGCTCTCTATTAATCTAAGTTTTGTGATCATAGGTTGAGTTTTGAGAATTCATGATTTACCCTGATTTTGGTATAATTTGCAATGCATGAATTTGGATTATGTTTAGTGTAGGATTAGATGGCATATTGTGTGTTTAAGCCATTGTGATTAGTTGGGATTTGAATGGGGATATATGATAAATTTGGTAGTTGTGGTGTAATGTAGGTCAAAACCCAAACTTCTTGGTAGAATGGGAATTTGATTGTTTTGAGGTTACCAATAGGTTCATTATGGAATTTTGCGCAGGAATGAACTTTGGTATAAGTTTGGAAACCATTGGAGTTAGAATTGGTAAATCTAGAAAAGTGAATCAGCTGCTACGAATATGGTTTATGATAACCTCACTCGAGTGAGGTAAGAGCTCACTCGAGTGCAGCATTATGTCCTTCCTTTTCTTTTTACATTTCGATTAAGTGTTCAGGTAGGAAGCAAGGGTGCACTTCCTTGCCTACGAGTGATATGGGTCATCACTCGAGTAAACTCGGTCTCACCCGAGTGCAAAAGTCAATTGCACCTTAGGGTTGCTCTTGGGTATTCACTCATTGTACCTCACTTGATAGGACTTGGTTGAAAGTGTGTTGTCACTTGAGTGCTAGGGATAGTGCTCGAGTGAACTGGTCACTCCAGGATGTGTGGTGCTCTCGGGTTCTCACTTCCTATGTTTCACTCGCTAGGGCTCTAGTGCATGTGGGGGGCATCACTCGAGTGACTCGGCCAGAAATAAGCACTTTTGCTCCCAAAAAGGAATCTTTAGTCAAGTGTTCCTAACCCTTTAGGCATATGTCAAGGCTTCTATTGGTCACCTAAAGAGTTCAAATGATAGCCAACTTAAATTAAAATAACGATAAGAATTTGGAACAGAGAATAACCTATCATCCTTGATTTTGGTTTATAGGCTTTGACATTTGCCCTGGTCGTGAACAAGCTGTGACGGAGCAAGTCAGGAAAGAATAAGGTAGTGACTCTTTCCCTTATACTATATGTGATCCATTCTATGTTTGATTTATTATTGTTTATGGGTCTATCATCTGCGGCCCATCGGTGTTGACGGTAGGAGGATCGTACCTTCAAGGTGGTGGAATATGAGGGATGAGACTATGTGAAAGCCGAATGGCTATATGTGGAAGCCGAAAGGCTATTTGTGCGTCTATGACCTGTGGCCTATTGGTGGTGATGGTGGGAGGATCGTAACTTCAGGTCGGTGGAATCCGGGGATGAGACTATATGATTATATGTATATGTGGCAGCTTGCATGTTGTGTTTTATGTTGTGATGCTGCTTGATGATTTACTTGCACACTTTAAGATTACATGTTGAATGAGTAATCTGTTACTACTGGGATTCTCTTGAATCTCATTCTTTCCATTGGATAACCTTTCAGATAAGGCAAGTGGCTCCAAAGGGAAAACGACGACTAGGAGCAGCTAGAACCTTGTAAGGATATTTAGGTTTATGGAATGCTGTCTATCTACTTTAGATTTTGGGATTATTGTATATTATTTTTAGATGTAGGTAATATTTGAATTACGGCATGTAATCCCCTAGTTGGGAATTATAAACCTGATAGTATATAATTGACCTGGGGGTTACCGGGATTTCTATTTTACACTCTGATATGTTTAAATGTGATTCAATAGCACAGGGTGATTATATTCAGGATATGGAATTTGAGACCAAGGAAAGTAGAAATTTCGAAAATATTTGCGAAAACCCTATCATAAGAAAGGGATCGAAAATGAGTTTTGTTATTATTAGTCTCTATTTCATTTTTATCGCAAATTTCGAATCATAATTACGAAGGGGGTCACACCCTTGATTTCATAGATTTTGGTTTCATGCTCCGTTTTCAGGAAATATAAGGTATTCAAATACAAGAATTACTATCAAGATAAAAATGCGTCTTTTTAGTTAAATACTATTTGAATAGTTTCCCTACTTATTCGAATAGTATTTGTCCTTTTGAACTTAGACTATTCGAATAGTTCCTTTTGAAAAATGACAAAGTTATCCTGATAAAATAGTTAACTATTCAAATACTCTTCTGGAATTTGATTAAGGAAACCATTTTCAAACTTTAGTACTATTCAAATAGTCTCCTTACTATTTGAATACTTTTTTACTTAAATATTGGAACTTTATTCTAATACACCATATGACTATTTGGATAACCTTTTAACATTGGATTTGAAAATAGCTGGTATTAAATAAGGTTACTATTCAAATAGTTGACTCACTATTCGAATAATCTCAAAGTATGTTATCCTAATAATATTACTTTTATTCGAATAACTTTGATATATTGATTTGGAAAAGCTATTTAGATAATCGGTTCACTATTCGAATAGTTATCCTATTATTCAAACAACATTTTCATAAACTGACTTTGAAAACACTATGGTTGTTTGGATAATGCTTATTCTATTCCAATACACCTTGTCTTGAATGAGTTTTAAGAAAACTTTACTAGTCATACTATTCAAATAGTGAAAAGACTATTTGAATACTATAGACTTAATACTAGGTATTTCTATTCGAATAGCTTATGTACTATCATTATATTCTTCTATCTATGAGACTATCAGGATAATTACTAGGTAAAAACAAACATTACTATTCGAATAGTAAGAGGACTATTCAAATAGTCACCAATATAAAATCTTATGAACAGAAATGCATAGATATATTTGAATAAACTTAAGTATGTTATCATCAAAACTCTTAATCTAACACATGTCTATTCAGACCACATGCCAAAAACATTACTTTCTCACTGAAATAAAGTATGATCAATATGGTACTTGTCATCCATGTACTGCTTCAACTATTCTATGAATTGTTTATTATGTTCTTTGCCATATCAACTCTCTACTCTATTTGGATTTCCCCTCCTAAGCTCATCCATATGAATTCCTACATACTCATCAATCCCTTTAGAGTTGTGAAGGACGTATAAGTATGCTTGGTCCCATTACTAGTTTAAAATAGTGATAACTTTCTTTCCCATCTGCCTTTGTCTAGATGTCTTTTGCTTATGCTAAGGCATCAGAAGGCCAATATCACATGCATCTTTCAAGTAATTGGTACAGAATTCAACCGCTTCTTAACAAATGTACCATTCAACAATGCAACCCTTTAGCCTACTCTGGTTTTTCACATACCCTTTCATATCCTTTATCTACGCTCAAATGGGTACATCCATCTCATATAGATAGGGCCACACAATTATATATCTATAACTAAGTAGACGTTTAGGTGCACCATTATGCCAGAGAAAGTTGAAGGGAAAACATCACTAGCTCAGACAACGTAGTCATGATTTGGGTTTGTAACCTTAGCAATTTTGTGGGGTCAATCACCCTACTGCACAATGACTTGAATAAGAAACATAGCTTCGTGATTATAGCTCATACTTTATCAGGTAAAATACCTCATATTGCTATCGGAATAAAATTTTCCATTAACACATGGAAATCATGTGATTTAAGACCCTTTAGCATCAAGTCCTTTAGTAACACAAGGTTGCTAATAGCTGACGAGTAACCCTCTGGCACTTTCACTAAAGCAAGAACTCACAAAAACTTTTTTTTTTCTTGTTTAGATAGTGTGAAAACCATAGGGAGAAGGAATGAACAAATCTCCTTTCCTCTGATGCCAATTCCTCCCTTATTCTCATCTCAACCATGTCTAGTCTTGCATTTATGACATCCTTCATCTTCCCATGAATATAGAGTAATGTTCCAAAAAGACTCTCAAACATTTTTCTCTATGTTCATGACATCAAGAAAATGTCTAACATTAAGGGAACTCCAAAATGGCAGATCAAAGAAAATAGACCTTTTCTTCCATCTACTTGCCCCAACATATTTCCTAAATTTATAGTCCATATGTGTCGTTTTTCAAGAACCTATTCACCAGTCATAAGTTTATGTGCCATTGTAACACCCCAAATTTTATATTCACCAAATACATTGTAATTATTTGGGAAACTCAATAAAATGGTGAATATTCATGAATTTGAAATTTATGAATTTTATAAATGTTCAATTTCACGAGAAATTGGGCAAAAATGAATATGGAATTAATTTGGGTGATTTAAAAATCCCAATATTAAGGTCCACAAATGAAGAAATATTAGAGAAAATATTTGGTCCAAAAATATATAGAAATTGGCCAAAGAACAATAAGAAAAGAAATTGGATTAGAATATTTTGGTCGATTTAATATGAATTTATGGAAAATTTGATCAAAAATGCAATTTTCGCCAAAATTGAGACTTTACGTGTATACGTAACCAACACAAGTTATGAAGCCAATTGAGACCATAGGGAGGAACCCCTAGGTGTCTCCTACATGTGGCATAAATAAGGAAATAATGGTTGGACATGATGGCATGGTTACATGAACGTAGGAAGTTATGTAATAAAAATTAGTTTCGAACTTGTTGGAAAATTCCATAAATCATTAAAATGATATATGATATTATAATATATCATTCTCATCTTCTTCATTCAGCATTTCATGCACAAAACAACAGCTAAAAGAGAGAGAGAATAGTCAGATTTTTAGAGAGAGAAAGGAGAAGAAATCTCACAAGGTAAGCCGACTTCTCCGACGATTTAGCTCCTACCGCGTATAATTCTGACCCTAAGCTACTCCTCTTTGTTCTTTAAGGTTGAGAAGCTCAAAATCTATTGTGGAACACCTAGAGTTTTCAGCCATATTTGGGAAAATCTTGTGGGAGCTTGAGGTAACTTCCAAACCTTCGTATATTTTGGGAAGTATTCTAGCTGCTGTAGGAAATTCAATTGGTGAAATTTTGACGGATTGTCGTTGGTTTTAAATTTTGGGAATTGAGTTGCCAAAGGGTTATGCTGCCCAATTTTGGTTCAAATGGTAGCTATAATCTAATGTAATAGTTAATTAAGTGGCTAGGATTATAAAGGAATGTGTTTACAGAGCTGAAATCGTAAAACCTTGATTTTTCATAGAGAATTCATAAATTTTGGCCATCTCTAGAAATGGGTCTTATAGTTGGATTTTCAATGATTTGATTATTTCATTGAGTTCAGGAGCAAAGATTAGGTGGGGTTACAGTTTGTCACTTTTTCGGAAAAGGCCAAAAAAGCATAATTACGAAAACGCCCCTCAAACCCTTAAAGTGGGGCTGCGAAGGGTAAATTTGTAATTTGACATTGAATTTGATAATTCTAAGTCCGTAAATGGATTCCTTGATTGGAAACATGTTAGGATAGCCCAGGTTAGAATTTCAGGAAAAGCCCAACCGGACCAGGTACGGTGTGCTCGAGCCGGGTCCCCAGGGCATTTTTGTAAATTTTCATTATAGACTCATATAACCCCAAGAAATACTATGGAAGTGTCTAAATGGTGCATTTGGAATTGTAGGATTCGTCATTTGCCTTGATCATGAACAATTTGTGCTAGAACACGTTCGGAAAGAACCAGGTAGTAACTCTCTCTCTTATACTATGTGTAATACACTATATATGTGTTGTATCACTATTTTGTGATGATTTCTGATGCAGCTATAGTTACAGCTAGTGACAGCTGTTGTTTACAACGCAAGCTATCGTTCTTGTGAATACAACGTAAGCTATCATGATTGTGATTATAGCGAAAGCTGTCGCATCGTATATATAGCCATGAGTGCTGTTGTTTATGGTGAAAGCCATGTATCTTTGTGATGCTATTGCTGTTGCTATTGTGATTTACTTACATGCTGTGTGCTTATATATTGTATGAGTAGAATATTACTACTAAGATTCTTTTGAATCTTATTCTTTCCATTAACTGACCTACAGACAGGGCAAGTGACTCTAAAGGGAAGTGGACAACCAAGAGCAGCTAGGACTCCTTAGAGATCTTTGATGTTGGTTTTTGGTTATCCATTTTGATTAGGGATTACTAAATATATATGGAATGATTTTGTGTAATCCCTTATACAGGAAACTATAAACATTAGTGTATATAGATGTATCTGAAACCCGAGGTTTGCCAGGATTTTGTTGTATACTCTAATATGTATGAATGCGATTGAACTGTGTAGAGTAATTAGATTCGGAAGATGAATTTGAGACCATGTTAAATGAATTTTAGAAAAGAAATTTAAGAAAAATGTATCCGTCGGACTCTAATTCATTTAAATTATACATTTTTGAATCTTAATTACGGTTATCAAGGCAGGGGGTTACAGCCATCCTTTCATTTGATTACCTATTAAACTATTTTCTTATACGGTGATACAGATGACCCTTTTGAAACCATCTGCGATGTCCCATATAGGAAGCTGGAAACATGATCTTGGGCTTCAAATCTGCTATAGAACTCAAGAACACGAAAACTTCTCTCTTCTTTCTTTTTCTTGGAAGTTTTTTATTTTTCTCCCTATTTTTAGGGTGTTGCACAAATTTAATGAAGTATGGAGGTGTTGCAAGATATTTTTATTCCATGTGTCACATACCTAAAAATCCAGGGTATTGGGCACTTTTTTTGGAAATTATCGCGTAACCGGCAATCCTGTATATAACACCATATTTTATATATAGTTGGATGTATTTTAGACATAAAATGAATACAAACTTGAGACATTATTCTATTATAAGTTATTAAAGTCCCGACTTCAATACAGGTTTAGAACCTGAACTTCATTAGGTTTTTCAAAAAATTTTGAAAATACTTTAGGTGTTGTCTAAAATCGGTTTGCATATCTATTACCACTCATTAGTTTCAAAACTTTTCATTTAAAACATAGAGACTTCTTTTGGCATAAACTCGCATATTGGTGGTTATCCTATGGGCCTCTAATGTTTAGTCGACCTGATCTAATTCACTTAGCGCATTTGAATTATAGCATGCACATTGATAAGCTAATCGTATAATTTACAGCTATCACGGTTAGCATTACTGCTAATGCTACATTACAACTATTTGTGCTTAGTTACATTTACAATTTATACATTTATCCAAAATAAAAAATAACCCAAGGGACTCTAATTAATCAGCATTCGCTTCACTCGTCTATGGTTACCTTCTTGCCCTTAGAGCTGGAAGTCTTTGCTTTAGATCATTGGTTGGAAAGGGTGATATTCAAAGAATCCTAGTAGTACATAGATCACTCATATGATATGCATAATACAAAGCATGTAAAACAAATCATCAAACAAAACACTTACAATATGAAGCAAACAAAGGGCATAACTGGTCACTTATCGCAGAACCATAGTGCATCGTGACCATGAACTGGTACCATAAGGCCTTCGCCCCATACAAGATAAGTAGTCTAGGGTAACCCCTTATGTTGCAGCCCAGGGTAACTCCCTGTGCAACTTGTACTTCATAGGTTTTACCACCTAGGGACTAACTTTCCCGCACATAAGCAGATGATAGGGAATACATACACAGTAACACATATGATATAAGGGATAAGATACTACCTAGAATCCTTTCCAAACTTTGTTCTTGTTCCTAATCTTGTGTACGTCCTGAGCAAATGCCAAATCCTATAAATTGGAATTCACGAATGGACAAGTTATTACTTATTTCAATTCTTTGATAAATCAAGTTACTTGAGCTAGTTATCCTTAGGGTTAGTATACTAGGCCAAATGATAAGTCTATGTGTTTACACTAGCCTATATTGCCTATCGTCACCCTTAGAGTTGACATTTATTACATTTTACCCTAACTCTCTCATTGTCGCAAGTCATTCCAAAGCTGGCAGAATTTTCAACAAAATTTAAAAAATCATATATTTTTCTAGGAAAGTCCAATTCAGGTGGTTAAAAATTCTATGTAATCTTTATCAAGTCTATTTTTAGGGAAAAATATCTTCCTCAGCCAATTACACATATAGGATTCCTGAATCACAATTCAATCCAAACTTTCACAAATACATTTTAGTCTCAAATGTCTAGATTCAAAAATTCATAACTTTTTGTGTATATATCCAAATTACACAAATGACATATCAAATTAAAGCTTAACATGACTACTTTCATTCTAAAA
Source organism: Inga leiocalycina (assembly GCA_963242795.1). Taxonomy (NCBI): domain Eukaryota; kingdom Viridiplantae; phylum Streptophyta; class Magnoliopsida; order Fabales; family Fabaceae; genus Inga; species Inga leiocalycina. The sequence goes on from OY725332.1 coordinate 37,149,387, forward strand.
AATTTTGCATTCATTAGATATCATTTGTTTATACAAAAAAATGAAACATTCTCACTGCCTCACAAGAAACCTACACTGGCAGCACAGTGTTTAATTCTAGTTTCAGTGGTTTATTCCAGTGATCCAGAATTTATAGCCAGAGGCTATTCCTACATAGTTTTTCATGTATAATCTATTAGTGACATCAAAGTTACCAAATCCTACTCCCTCTACATGTCTTGCTCTGACCAGAAATGGCAACACAGTTCAACAATCACCAAGTTTCCAATTTAATCATTAAACAAGTTTCATATGCTCTTTAAACATCCCAAGACATCAGGTATGTAATATCCCGAATTTTGAGACTATAAGCTTGAAAATGAGTTTGAATGAAGTAGATGGTTAAGCCAAATTTAGTAAGAATCCCAAAATGTATTCCAAGGCTCAATGACTCAAAAGCAAGTGTAAAAAGGGATACAAACTGCACTCAAAATAAAGTATGAATTTCGGTGCGAATTAGTTGAAAAGAAGTACCCGATTCCTATAAGATGTGTCAAACTAATCAAAAACCTTACTAGGAATCAGAAGAAGAGGGAAATGACATTAGAAAGAAGTAATAAAGAGAAATAATGGCAAAACAATTAATATTTCCATGAACAAGGGCAAAAGTGACAATTTCTACTTGATATTGAGGTTAAAATTGGAAGACCAAAGTCCAACTTGGACCAATACATATAAGACCAATTGGTCAACAAATTATCTCTTCCATTGGTCTTTAAAATTCGATTTTGACCAAAAAGAAGAGAGAAAGTATGTGCAATTGAAGCAATCCCAAGATTCATTGACCAAGTCAAAAAGAAGGAAAAAGAAGAAAAGAAAAATTCAAATGGTCTTTATTTTGATCAAGTTGAAAAATTGACCAAAAAGGCAATAATTCAAGAGCATTTTTGTCAACAATTCCTTTCTCTTTGGATGAGGAATTTTGATCAAGTGGGAAGGAAGAGGGAAGGAATAAAATTTGACTCAACCAAACCATGACCTTGGTTCATTAACTCCTTTACTTTTCAAGAATCCATAAGTTGCAAACACTTGGATTGTTCTTCATTTCCTTCGGCATTTTTTAGCCAAGTAATTCAAGAAGAAAGGAAGTGGATATTAAACCATCATTCACTCCCTCCCATTCATTAAAAGTCATCCAAGCACAAAAATAGGAGACAAAAAGCCTAAAAAAAGAAAAAGGAAAAAGAAAGAGCCATCTTGAAGAATAAGAAGCAAGGTGAGATTTCAATCTTGATTTTCACCTTGATAATCACTTTTCTAGCTCAAAGTCTGTTTTTAAACATTGTTCTCCTCCCTAACAGCTTCAACTCTATGGATTTTACTTTTCAAGAGTAGGTGTTTTAAGTTGTCAAAGAAGAGCCAAAATTGGAGAATCAAAGAACTACTTAAGGAAAATGATAGAGGTGAGTTAGAGCCTTTTGAGCTATATATTGTGTTGATTGGTTAGGAATTTTGGAACTTGAATGGCTGTCCTAATTTTACTAGTCTTAGGGTTTTGAGGTTTCATGTTGTTTCAATTATATACATGACGTCTTGTGATGTTTAAAGAGCACATGAAACCTGTTTGATGATTAAACTGGAAGCTTGGAGACTGTTAGATTGTGTAGCAACTTTCTACCAGAATAGGACATATAGAAGGAGCAAGAATATGGTAAATTTGATGTCACCAATGGATTCTACACAAAAAACTATGTAGGATTAGCCTCTGCCTATAAATTCTGGATTACTGGAATAAAACACTGAAAACGAGAATTGAACATTGTGCTGCTAGTGTAGACTTCCTGTAAAGCAATGAGAATGTAACGTGTTTTTAGATAAACAAATTATATCCAATGAATGTGAAATTTTCCATAATGAAAGTAGACATGTCAATTTTTAGTTTGATATGTCATTTGTGTCATTTCAATCTGTACACTAAAAGTTATGAATTTTTTAAGAAAGGCATTTAAAACTGGAATATTTCTATGATAGTGTGAATTGAATTTTGGTTATGCAATTCTATGTGTGTAACTGGTTGGGAAGATATTTTTCTCTAATACTAGACTTGATAAGGATCACAGAGAATTTTGAACCACCTGAATTGGATATTCCTAAACCAAGATATGAATTTTCAAAATTGGTTGAAAATTCTGCCAGCTTTTGGCTATTACACGAAATTATGAGAATAAAGGTATTCTTAATAAGTGTGAACTCTAAGGGTAAGATAACCATTATGGGCTAGTGCTAACACATAGACTTATCATTTGACTTAGTGCACTGACCTTAAAGATAACCAACTTATAGCATCCCAAATTTCAGTTACCAAAATTCCTTTACACCTTTGTGGTATTAAAGGGAATAAAATGGTGAATATTTGCACACTTGAATTAGTCAAACAGTATAATTAGTGGCCATATGAATTTTGGGTCACAATAAGACATAAAATTTAAATTGTATCTTCATAAAAGCCTATTATTGGAGCTCAAATTGGAGAATAGAATAGCACATTTAGGCCCAATATATATGTGAATTTTGGCCAAACACAAAGGAAAGGAAGAAGGTCCAATTTAATTACAAAAATATAAGGGCAAAATTGATCATTTGACCAGCAAAGTAAAAACCAATTATGTTTCCCTTCTCTTGGTAAATATTTCAATAAAAAAGGCATAAGGAGAGAGAGAAATTAATACTTGGAGATAAATATGCCAATTGGGAATTTTTTAGTCAAGTAAAAGATGAAGCAAGAAAGTCAAAAAGAAGACATGTAATTAAGTAGTGATTAAATATAATATTTCAAGTAGGTGGAATTAGGATATTTTTGAGATCATTATCCCTTCCCAAAGGCCCGTAATTTCGTCCAACATGATGAAGGGAAAGAGAAAATATTCATTTGAACATAAAAAGGAGCCCTTTGGAAGCATGATAGCCAAGTATAAAAAGATGATGGCTTTAGTCAATTTACACATGCAAATTTCAATTAAAAATTATATTTTTAAGGAGGTGCCAAGTGATATTTAAGACTATCATCTCTATCCTTTGGCCATCATTTTAGCCCAAGCAAGAGAGAATGAGAGAGAGAGAAAGAGAGAGTTTGAAACACAAGAACACAAAGAGAAGAGCAAGATTTAAGAAGCAAGATCAACATGAGTTTGGTTGTGATTTCCATTGTTCTTGTCTTCTCATTCATGGAAACTCTCTCTAATCTCTATCCCTTCATGAAACAAACTTGTAGCAAGACAAAATCAAGGGAAAGAACAAGAGGGAGCCCATAGTTTTGGAGGGCTAGAGAGACAAACAAGAGGTAATCTCAAGAACCTTGTTTTTCTTTTTGATTCAAGGTTGTTTGATGTTGTTGTGGTTAGTTATTGGCTTGTTTGGCTTGAATTTGTAATTTGGGAAGCACAAGCCTTAAGGAGAGGTGCTGCCCAATTTTTCATTAATAATGTTCAATAGGTGTTAAGTGGTTAAACATGTGATTACAAGTCAAAAGGAAGAGTGTAATTAAGTGTAATCATGAAAATACACTTTTCCAATTAATTTTGGAATTTTCGTCCATGCACAAAACACAGGGGTAGAGCTGGAATTTCTTCAATTTGATGTTCCCATTATGTTTAGAATGAAAAATTATATGGAAAAGAATGTGGTTATAATTTTTTGATAATTATACATAATTCTGGAATTTTTGGAAGTTGGATGACCCTGTTGCCAAATTCATTTTTCTAGAGTAGAGTTGTTGTGATGTGTTTTTCAGTAGTTAAACCTAGTCCTAAATTTCTAAAATTTTACAGGATAAAAGCAAAAATCTTGGGCTTTAATGTGATAGGTAATATGACTCAATTGGACCAATGGATTGAGAGATTTGATTTTTCAAATTTTGATATTGATTCTGGAATGAAATCTGTGGCAGACTAGGTTTGACAAATTTTCTTGAATTGTGTCGTTATAATTAGTACTATGTGATAATATTTATTGAAAGAGGACTTAAAAAGCATTTTATAGAACTTAGAAACAACCCATTTGGAATTTTGTAGAATTAATTATGAATTTTCAAAGTTTGGTTAACAAAACTTGTAGATTGGGTTAACCTAAGAATTTATGGCAATTGTGTTAAATTGTCATAAGTATAGGACTGCTAAGGGTAAATTTGTAATTTGGGCATGAATTTGAATAATCTGAGGTTAAAAATGGATTCTATACTTGAAATTGTGTAGGAATAGCTCGGGTCATAATTTTTTATAAAAGTACAGTTGGACAAGATATAAAGGGGCTTGGACGGGTTCCCAAGGGCATTTTGGTCATTTACCAATTTTGACTGAAGATAACCAACAATGAGTTTAGTATGAGTTATGAATAAGTAATGACTCATTTATCATAAATTTGGAATTTTAGGATATACCAGTAGCCTAAGTCAGACACAAGATATTGGACGGACAAACAGGCAAAGAAAGGGTAATTCCAGGTAGTAACTCGATCATTCATACACTATGTGGTGGTATATATGTTGAATATTGCTATATTATGTGATATGAATAATGAAAACATATTATCTAGATGTGATGTGGGAAAAGCACAAGTACCATTCGACCTAGTAAGGACCCAGCTATGATACATAGTGCTGGGGCACATTACCTAGCTATAGTCTGGGACTCAGCTGAGGTGCACGAATAAGTAAGGGATTTGGGCCTGAATAGTGTTCACACTTTGGTTTACAGTGTTATTGTTATATTTACACTATGTGGTGCATTGCGTATCTATTTATCTCATTTTATATGATTGATAGCTTATTACTACTAAGATTCTTTTAAATCTCACCCTTTCCATAAATGTAATTACCAGCAACTGGAGGTTCAGTGTTGATCAAACAAGAATGATAGTTATCTACAGGTTTATTATTATTTTAAGGTATGTAACTATTATGAACACACCCTGTGGAGAATACCTATAATATAATCAAGCACTTTGTATCAATATATCAGTATACTTGTGCTATTTCTGTGTGCCCACTGAACTGCACACTGTTATTCTGCATAGTGCCAACATAAGATAAGGGTATGACACAACTCAAGTATCTTGAGTTATTAAGGAATTGGAATAAGTAATAACTCATCCGTTGTGAATTCCAAGGTACAGGATTAGAAGTTGCCTGACACAACTAAAGGATTGAAAACACAATTTGAATATTGGAAAGACAGAAGCAATCAGGTAGTAACTTATTCCTCATATACCATGTATTCTTTTACAAGTTTGTTTTACCATCTAGAATTCTGTATGAGAAACACGAGATAGGTAGAATGGCCTATTAAGAAATAGTAATAGAAGGGCAGAACCCCACAAAATATCCAGCACTGTGAGAATGAACTATATGTCCTAAGAATATGCATGCTGCATAGAATAAATTGAATGTTGAATGTGTATTGCTTCATTGAACTGGTGATTTGCTTAACATGTTCTATGTATGCATTTTATCTGTGTGATATATGTTACTACTGAGATTTTTTGAATTTCATCCCCTTCCAATAACCCATTTTGAAGCATGGGTATCAAACCCCTCAACATTTTGATAATTAATAAAGTAACCAAACGTAGTTTAATGGGCATGCAGAAGTAGCATAAGTATACTAATACATAGTACTTGATTACATTTACAGGAATTCCCATCGGGTTTGCACAAAATATATATACAGAGGCCAAAAGACAAAAGTAAAACTACAGATAACCAACAACAGCTTGATCTATACAGAACCCTCAGTTGCTAGTATCCACAGCTTTGGCCCTGGAGCTGCTTCCACTAGCTGAGTAGATTTAAATTTGTAGAAAGGGGTGAGGTTCATACGAATCTCAGTAGTCACATGCAATCAATCATATAAAATGCGATAAATAAATATGCAAGGCACCATATAAGTAAAAGAACTATAACACCATAAATCTGATTATTGCTCGGTATTCGGGTACAAATGACTATTTGTACCCTACTAGCCTAACTATATGCACTATTTAGGATCATATGACTATATGAACCCTAATTGTTGTCATGTTTTGACGTAGATGACTATCTGTCTGGATATGTCTCACTGCCCTGGTTGGGTCCCGCTGCGCCTGATAGTACTTGTGTTTTTCCCATACCACAATTAGGTAAGTGTGTTTGCAACTCATGTCACAAAGCATGGAAATATAAAGCATCTAAACAATCACACAGTGTATGAAAGATAGAATTACTACCTGAAATCCTTTCCAGTGCCTAGTTAGTCAATCCACTAATTCTTGATCTGGCTCAGGCAATCGTCAAGTCCTAAACTTCCAAATTTATAATAAATGAGTTATTACTCATTAATATTCCCATTCTGAACTCATATTGTTGGTTATCTTTACCTTTAGAGTTCAAGGTAACTCCATTTTTCCATTACTTTTTTAATTTCGTACATTTACTGAAAACTGCTAGAATTTTCATTAAAATTTAAAAATTCATATCTTTTTGTATAGATGTCTAATTGTAGTGATTCTAAAGGCTATGTGACCGTTGTTAATCCTATTTTTAAGGAAAAATATTGCCCTTAGACAACTAGACACACAAAATTTCATAATTTCCATTTATTAGACACTATAAAAAAAAGTTGCCAGTTTTACTTAGCTAACTTCAAAAATACATAACTCTTAGGGTACATGTCCAAATGACTTATATGCCTATTAAATTAAAGCTTGATATATCTAACTTTATTTTGGAAAATTTCACATTCATTGGACATCATTTGCATATTCAACAACATCACACGCCAGACTATAACGCAGGAAATTACATTGGTAGAAATTTGTGAAGTTATAAATTATGTTCCATTGATCCAGAATTCGTAATCAGGGCCTATTCCCACAAATTTTTTTCATGTAGAACACAATGGTAACATCAAATTGGCAAAATTCCAGCTATACCCCTATGTATTGTCCTTGGCCGAAAATTCCAAAATTAATTGGAAAACTAGGTTTTCATGATTACACTTAATTAAACTCTTCCTTTTTACTTGTAATCACATGATTATCCACTTAAACACCTATTAGCAGCATAACCCCTTAGGGTTTGAACATCCCAAATTACAAAATCCAAGCAAACAATCCACAAATCAACCATAACCACAACAAACAACCTTGAATCAACAAGATAACAAAGTTTAATGCGATTACCTTTGGTCTTTCTCTCTAGGCTCCAAAACCATCACCTCCTACCCTCTTTTCTCTTGAATATTTTTCTTGCTACAAGTGTGTTTCAGGAAAGCATAGAGATTAGAGAGAGTCTTGCATCAATTTGAAAGCTAAAACACATGAATTTCACAACGAACATACCTTGATGACTTCTTGTTTCTCTTGAGCTCTCTCTTTGTTCTTACTTCTTTTAATAGCTCTCTCTCTCTCTCTCTTGGTTTGTAACTTGGCCAAATTATGCTTCTTGAAAGGAGATGATGAGCTCTTTACAATATCCCAATTTCACCACCTTGATTAATATTATTTTAATGCTCATTAAACATGTGAAATTTGACTTTATGGCTTCTTCTTTTTTCCTTGGCTCAAGAAGCTTACACATGGCATGTTTAATAGCCCATATTCATTTTCCCCTCCTTTTAATATTTTTCGCCAAAATATATCCCAAGAAATGGGAAAAATAATTAACTTCTTGCGTTATTGGCAAATGCAATTTTGCCCATACATTTTTACCAATTTTTGTATTAAATTGTGGCTTCTTCCTTTTCCTTTCCATTTGGCTAAATTTTTGCAATATATTGGCCTAAAAATTGTGCTCTTCCATGCTTCAATTTCGGTTAATTTTGTAGCCCTTTAATGAGACAAAAATTAAACTTTTATGTCTCAACTTAGCCCAACTTCATGTAACCCATATTTTTAATATTTTGCCAATACAAGTACACCAAAATTTACTATTTCATTCCTTTTAATGTCACAAAGTACGATGTTACAACGGGTTAGCAGCTCCAAGAGCAATAAGGTAACTATAGACGAGTAAGGATCAAGATAGACAGAATTTACCTTCTGTTGGTTATCTGATTTTGAAAAACTATATAATTTATATATGAAATCGTGGAAAGACTGATACTAGTCATAGTAGTAGAAGTAGTAATTGTACCCTTGAACAGTGTATTTAAAAGCTGTAAATGAACTAGCACCAGGCCTACTATATTATGTGGGCCCATTAGGTATCGAATAAACTGTGGGTTTTCGGCAGAGAACACTTGAGGCTTACTCTGATATTAATAACTGGAACTAAGAACATATGGGTATTATAATGAGATCACAAACCATTATGAGATCACTTACAAATATTTTAAAAAGTTTTGGAAAAGCCACTCAAAAGCAGGTTCAAATCCTATATTGAAGTTGGGACTGCAATTATTTACAAAAGAATATTGGTCTTTGGTTGAAGTCATTACATGTTTCAAGCTCATATAAAGGCTTTGAAAATAAGGAGTTGCAATGTATGTGATCAAAACAACATAAAACCTCAAAACCCTAAGGTAACTGAAATTAGGGCAACAATATAAGTTCTAAAATTCTCAACTAATCAACACAATATATAGATCAAATTGAAGCTCTAACTCACCTCTAACACTTTCCTAAATTAATTATTTGATTCTCAACTTTGGCGCTTTTTTGGTAGCTCAAAACACCTTCTCTTGAAAAAAAACATAGAATTGAAGCTCTTAGAGAGGAAAACAATGTTAAAGAAGAGAAATTAAGCTAGAAAGGTGATTATCAAGGTGAAAATCAAGCATAAAGACTCACCTTGGCTTCTTGGTTCTTCAAGATGTTTTTTCTCTTTCTTTTTTCTTTTCTAATCTTTTTCTCTCTTTGTTTGCACTTGGCCGACTTTTTAATGAATGGAAGAAAGAGTGTATGATTTAATATGTAGTCCTTGGCTTCTTGCAATTTGCTTGGCCAATATTGCCTAAGAGAGCAAGAAAATCCATGTATCACAACTTAATGGCTTCTTGAAAAAGTTGTAAGGTTAATTAACTAACCTAAGTTGGATTCATTGGGTTAAGCTTTCTCTTTCCTTCTACCTCTTCAATATTGACGAAAATACCATCAGGAGAGGAATTGTTACAAAAGTGTTCTTGAAATATTGCCTTTCGGTCAAACTTTCCAAGTTGTTAAAATGTAAAGACACTTTGAATTTTCTTTCTTCTCTTCTTTCTTTTCTTTTGACTTGGTCAATGAATTTGGGATTGCTTCAATTGCACATTCTCTTTCTCTTTTTCTTGGTCTTGACCCAAATTTAAGAGTCCAATGGAAGAAGTAATTTTTTTACCAAATTGATCTTATTGGTATTGGTTCAAGTTTTGACTTTGGTCTTCCAAGTGGCTTGACACTTTGACCAAATTTTCTCTCCCTTCTTTACCCCTTGTTGATCAAATTTAACCCTTATATGAGGAGGGTTAGTTTGATTTTTTAATATCATAATTACTCATGTTTTTTATGAGAAAATCCTAGCCCTTCATTTTGTTTTCCAATTTTAACCTCAAGATCAAGTGGCAATTATCTCTTTTGCCCTTAGTCACAACATTATTAATTGTTTTTCCATTGGCTCTTTTATTTCTCTTTGTTTCCTCTTTCAAGATGCCATACCTCTTTATTTTATGTCCAAGTTAGGCTTTTAGTCATCTCTAACTTTAGACAAAGAAATTAGGTAGTTCCCTTGAGCTAATTGGAACTAAGTGCAATGTAAAATTCACAAAATGATTCTAACATCATTTACAATGTCTATTTGGTACATTTGGCCTTCTAGTAAAATTTGGGTTATTATAGTTCTCCCCCCGTATAATAAATTTCATCCTCAAAATTTGCTACATGTCTCAAGGCATAAACTCCAGGTAACGTCTCTTCATATCATCTTCAGCTTCCCAAGTTCCCTCTCTCAAAGATAATCCCTTCCACACCTTCACGAATGGTATGTTATGATGTCTTAGCCGCCTTTCTTGTCTGATTGCTCGCATGATAGTTGTTCATAGAGGTGAACTCAACTAATAAAAGGAAATGATCTGAACTACACTTAAAGTCTAATACACACGCTCTCAACATGTTTTCCAGCGTCTGTATGGTCCTCTTTGTCTGTCCATCTACCCATGGATGGTAGGCCGTACTAAATCTTAGCTTCGTACCCAGACCTTCATGTAAGGCTTTCCAAAATCTTTATTTCAAGCGAGGATCTCAATTTGAATAATACTCTTTAATATGCCATGGAGTCTTATTATCTCCCGTATGTATATCTCTACCAATTTCTCAAGAGAGTAACTAGCGTTGGTGGGAATAAAGTATGCCAACTTTGTAAAATGGTCAACAATTACCCAAATTGCACCATAGTTTTTGATTCTAGGCAGTCCCACCACTAGATCTATGGTGACACTTTCCTACTTCCACTCAGGTATTTCTAGGCTTTGTAGAAGTCCTGGTGGTTATTGATGTTCAATCTTCACCTTCTGACAAGCGAGACACCGAGCCATATCCTTGGTCAAGTACTTTTTAGCCCCTGGCCACCAATACAAGGACTTCAAATTTTGATACATCTTAATCATTCCTGGGTAGATGGTGTTATTAGAGCAAGCGTTTTACCCAAGAGGGGGTGAATTGGGTGATACTAAAAATTTCGTTGCAAATATAAAACTTGATGGTGAATATAAAGCAGTAAAGAGTAAGGAGAAATATCACTGAAGTGTACACCGGGAGTTATACTGGTTCGCCCACAACCACTTTGACCTACGTCCAGTCCTCAGAGCTTCTCTGAGAGTTTCACTATAATTTCCAAGATTCAGTGGGTTCTTAGCACCTCGATACAAGCAAGTTCCTTCGCCTGGACACTCGCTCCCCCTTACAAGTTTTAATCCAATCCCAACTCAAGGTTCAACAACCTTAAGCTACCTCCATAACAATATTGAGTTTGAATGAAATATCTCTCTTACAGAGTGAATAAGAATCACTGAAGTACAGAATTACAAGTATGTGTAAAAACAGAGTATTGAGCGTGAACTTGATAATGCGTTCGTGTGTGTTCTCTTTGTCATCTCTTTTTGGATGTTCCCATATATATAGATGTATTGATAATGACCGTTGGAACATTTTCTTCTCGCCCGTTAAAGTGTGCGCAGTTACTGTTGACTTTTCTAGATTTTGAAAAATATCCGTTTGCGGTAGGTGGCAGTAGGTAGCATTTGAACGTTGCATTTGACTTTCTTTATTTAGTAAGATCTCTTCATTGTTTATCTGCGAATATGCTAAGAATACTAATACAATGAAGGGTTAATCATATAGGAAATAAATCAATGAACGTTGGAATGATTTCTGAATTTCAGGACTTGGATACTCCAGTGGTCCCTCGAGTGTTCACTAAGTTTACTCGAGTATCTTCATGAAAATATTGATAGAGAGCAAGTCTATAAATAAATATCACAATAGTCAGGTAGTGCATAGAGTAAAGCAAATTACAAACCTTGGAAAAACCTATTTACTCGAGTACCGCCTCAAGTGAACATCTATTTTTTGCATAGCTTACTCGGGTGGATACTTCAAGTGCATTGTAAATAACTCTACAGATCACTCGATTACTGACTCAAGTAATCTCGTTCAAGTCTTTGACATAGAACATTTTTATACCTGCATACTAGAATGGTGCCTCGAGTGAAGTGTGATAATAACATTTCAGATTAATCGAGTGTTACCTTCAAGTTTTGTTTACCACAGTGATTTACTCGAGTGGCTCCTCGAGTAACATTGGCAGGATTGAAATGTTGAGAGCAACATATTTCTTGAAGCAGGGGACTCGAGTACTGACTCGAGTAACATTGGCAGGCCGAGAGCAACTGAAAGTGATTTCCCTGATTACTCGAGTAGCGTTGGCAGGCTGAGAGCAACTGGAAGTGATTTCCCTAATTACTCGAGTAACGTAGGCAGGATTACATGGCCGAGAGCAACTCATTTCCTTGTGGCAGGTTACTCGAGTAACTCTTCTCTTCATTTCATATCACTCGAGTCATCCCTCGAGTGATGTATCTGGCCGTGAGTTACTTGAGGTTCTGTGCTCTGGTTACTTCAAGTTTCTATCTCATTACTCAAGTTCTTAGTCGAGTGACCCTTTAGAAATTCTGCCAGTGATAAAGTTTCTCAGCTTTTTCTCTTGTCCTTTCTTCATTACTCCAGTGCTTACTTTAAGTGATAATTTGCTCTGTCATTACTTTGTTAAAACTTGATTGTTTGTCAAATCTTTTTCAAATCCATTCTTTGTTATCATCAAAACATGTGAGATCTAATAGGTGTATCAAATCTTGTGGCCTCATCCAAGATTCTTTGTCTCAGATAAGCCTTTGGGGGTACATATATCAATTTTTTACACCTGATTAATCCGCTTGGTGAAAGATCATAGTTCTGAGTTTCACCTCGTGTGATAATCTCTTAGATATATCTTACTCATCCATCCTGTATCAAGCTTCTTCCATTTCTACTCTTAAATCAGTTTCCTTCTGGCTGACACTGTAACTAGTGAAGAGTACTTCATTTGGTATATTTATGTTCATGAATACTTGATTTGATAAGTTCAAATCTCTGAATTCTTCCAGCAACTTTGTTTGTGTAACATCATGACTACCAATTGCACCAACTTTCTACTCAAAGCATCGGTGACGAAATTTGCTTTCTCTAGATGATATTTAATCTCTAGAATGTAATCCTTTAGCAACTCCATCCATCAATGTTGTCTCATGTTCAACTCTTTTTGGTCATGCAAGTATTTAAGACTCTTGTGGTCATAGTACAATTCCACAGTAGTACCATATAGGTAGTGCTGCCATATCTTCAAAGCAAACATAATTACTGCAAGTTCCAGATTATGAGTAGGGTAATTCATTTCATGAGGCTTCAGCATTGGAGACGCATACACCACCACTCTGCCCTGCTGCATAAGGACACATCTCAATTCCTGCTTTCTAGCGTCACTGTAGACCATATAGGTCTCACTAGGATCTAGGATAATCAATACTGGTATGGTAGTTAAATTCTCCTTCAGCTCTGTGAAGCTCTCCTCACATTTCTCAACCCACACAAATGATTGGTTCTTTCTTGTAAGCTTTGTTAATAGCAAGGTGATCCTGGAGAAATTTTGAATAAATCTTCGATAATAGCCATCAAAACCTAGAAAACTGCATATCTCAACTATGGTTTTTGGCCTCTTCCAATTCAGTACTGCTTCTACATTACTAGGATCCATAAAGACCTCTTCTTGTGAGATGCCTAGAAATTTAACTTCTATAAGTTAAAACTCACACTTGCTCAATTTGGCATAAAGTTTCTTTTCTCTCAAAATGTTCTGGACTACTCATAAATGTCTTCCATGCACTTCTCTACTCTTAGAGTATATAAGAATGTTATTAATAAAGACTACCATGAACTGATCAAGATACTAACAAAAGATCTAGTTCTTGTAGTCCATAAATAAGGTAGGTGCATTAGTCAGTCTAAAGGGCATCACTAAGAACTTGTAGTGCCCATATCTGGTCTTAAAAGCTTTCTTTGGAATATCCATAACTCTTACTCATAGCAGATGGTGGCCCGATCTTAGATCAATCTTTGAGAAAACACTAGAACTAGATAATTGATCAAGAAGATCATCGATCCTGAGAGTAGATATTTGTTCTTGACAGTCACCTTGTTCAACTCTCAGTAATCAAAACAGAACCATAGGATCCCATCCTTCTTCTTAACAAATAATACTGGAGATCCCTATGGTTAAACACTAGGCCATATAAACCCTTTCTCTAGTAGTTCTTTGATTTGCTTCTTTAGTTCTGCTATTTTATTTGATGTCATTTGATAAAGGGCTTTGGAAATAGATCTGGCTCCAAGCACAATTTCAATTGTAAATTCGACTCCTATTTCTGGAGGTAGTCCACTAATGTCTTCTGCAAATACCTCAGTGAATTCGTTTACCACAAGTATATTCTCAAGTGTGGCCTCTACTTCTGCCTGTACAGAAAAGAATATAATATACCCCTGGCACCCCTTTCTTAAACATTTTTTGGCTTCAACTACTGACATAAAACTCAAGTCTACACTCCTTTTGACAATCTTCTGTGGATCAAGATATGCAATCCTCTTGTTCCCGTAGTCCAACAATACACTATTTGCCATTAGCCAGTTAATGCCTAGGATAACCTCAATTTACAAAGTGGCAAACATATTAAATATACCATAAAGTCATGCCCCATAACATTCATAACACAATTCAAGCAAGTATTGATAGTAATAGTCTTGACACCAATTGGGGTTGACACGACCAAGTTATAAGGTAGTTTATAGGAACTCAATCCTAGGCGTCTAGCACAATCATATGCAATGAAAGAATAATTAACCCCCGAATAAAACAATGCTTGTAGTGTACTACCATATAGGTAGATAGTACCTTAAATCATTTCAGGAGACTTCTACACCTCCTCTTGGGTCATCGCAAAGACTCACCCTTGAGCTCTAGGCCTGTACTCAACAACCCATGTTTGCACTCACTAGCATAATGCCTTGGTTGTTGGCAAGAATAACAAATCACTTGTCTATTGCACGCTCAGTCGGGATGCATTCTACCACATTGAGAGCATGGTAAAGGTGTAGGGAGTCTCTTGTTTTCACGGTTCTCAAGCCAATAAGGTTTCTTGTTATTTCCCATTTATAAGGACCCCTAGCCCTTTCGTTTCTGGGAAAAGGTTCCTCAATTGGATTCAGTGTGGCTGTTGGCATTCTTTGCCAGGTGCAAGTTCTTTAGATTGCTCTCTGTGATCTGGCATTCTTCTACAGCTTGGTTGAACTCTTGGAACTATATGGAGACCAACTTCTCTTTGATCTCATACTTCAGCCTCCTTATCAACATATCAAAACTCCAACCCTCATCAACCTGGTATCTCAAGTAAGAAGAGTAGCAAGACAAGCAAATGAATTGTGCCAGTTACTCATCAAAAGTTTCCTCATAGCCTTGTTGGAGGGATAAGAACTATACTTCTCTTTCAATTTTGACAAATCTGGGGAAAACTTCTCATTGAATTTCTCTTGAAACAATTCCCAAGTCACGGAAATGTTTCTGGATTGTAACATCATTGTTGCATTTCTCCACTACCTATCAGTATCCCCTTCTAACTTATAGATGGCCAGTCAAGCTTTTACCTAGTAGGACATTCCAACACCTCAAAGATATGCTCTAATCTGATCACCCAATCCTTAGCCACCTTGGGGCAAATCTCCCTATGAATATCGAGGGTTGGTGCTTGTAGAACTTTGAAACCCAGAATTGTAAGTCTCTTTTATCACGAACTGATCCCCCATAGGATCCCTAATTAGGTTTGGTTTGTTACTATGACTCATTAGGTTGGGTCTGCTCTTCCTATCTCTTTGGTTCCTCCCGATTTGTTTCATTATTTACCGATTGCTCCCTATACTCATTTTGCTTGGCTTTCACTTCTTGGAGTTCTTCTCTAAGTTTGTGTATTATGGTTTTCTGCTCAGTCAGCATGCCAAGGATCTGTTGTATAAGATCGGGTCTCTCATCGTGGTTTAGTTCTAGTTTGGGTTCTACGTTCCTTCTTCTCAGTCTAACCATCGTTCTTTTTCACTATTAAAAAGAAATCATATCATTAATATCGTATTTGGCCTATTTATATATATATATATATTTCTTAAACTTAAATATCACTACATTAGCATAACAGGAATATACATATATTATAACAAACAGTCATATTTACATCAAAAGCAATCTTCAATACTTTATCATTACAAGCCAAGTGCATACTAGTGATACACTCATTACATATATTGCCACACATACTCAATCCTACACCTACAAAAAGGAAAGAACTCAAAAGGACCATAATCTAATAGATTATTCACCTTCCTAATCTAGAAAGCAGTGTTAGGAAAGAAGTACAAGGTAGTCCTAATCCATGTACCGTTAGGCATCCGTAGCCCATACAAGTGTCGGTCCCAATACAATGACTTCACCTCATCCAAGAATGCTAGGTACTGAGCTAGTGGGGAGGTTTGGTCATCAAAGGTTTTCAAATATATCCTATTAATATACTCCCATATCTTATGGTCTGGACACAGATCATAGGCTAGCTCAATAGATAGAGCCCTGGAGCTAGCATCAGAATCAGAGTACTACCCTACATCCTCCACCTCTAAGTTATCAGTGTCGCCGATGCAAGAATCACCACTAGGGGCAGGTCTTAACATCACCCTTACCAGAGTTCTAACTCTTTTCCTTGATATGAGCATTATCCTCATCCTAGCTAGTATTCTAAACCTAAGTACCCACTGTCCTTCCAATATACACATATGCTCCAGAGGCTGGTTGACCGAAGGGGGTGCTCTACTTCTTTATCTTCTCCTACTACTCATGTTTCTAGTCAACATATCGGTATACTTACAAATAGAGTACGTTAGCTTTTTTCCAAGGTCAACAGCTCTGATACCATAAAAATATAACA
Source organism: Inga leiocalycina (assembly GCA_963242795.1). NCBI lineage: Eukaryota > Viridiplantae > Streptophyta > Magnoliopsida > Fabales > Fabaceae > Inga > Inga leiocalycina. Next base: position 37,165,919 of record OY725332.1, read on the forward strand.
CCATATTTTATAAATAATTAGATGAGTTTCAGATATATATTGAATACAAACCTGAGATGTTGTTCTATTATAGGTTATTAAAGTTTTGACTTTAATACGGGGTTCAAACCAAAACTTGAGTGGGTTTTTTCAAAAATTTTGAAAATACATTAGGTGTTGTCACAAATCAGTTTGTATATTCATTACCACTCATCAGTTTCAAAACCTTTTATTTAAAATACAGAGCGTTCTTCTAGTATATGCCCGCATATTGGTAGTTATCCTATGGGCCTTTAATGTTTGGTCTACCTGATTTAATTTACTTAGCACATTTAAATTACAGTGGGCACTTGATATGCTAATCATATGATTTACAACTATTGCAGTTAGTGTTACTGCTAATGCTACTGCTACAGCTAATCATAATTAGTTACATTTACAATTTAGACAGTTATCCAAAAAAAAAGATAACCCAAGGGTCTCTAATTAATCAGTATTCGCTTCACCTATTCGTGGTTACCTTCTTGCTCTTGGAGTTACACGTCTTTGCTGTAGATTATTGGTTGGAAAAGGTGAGATTCAAAGAATCCCAGTAGTACACAGATCATTCATTTGATATGCAAAATAATAAGCATGTAAAATAAATCATGAAACAAAACATTTAAAGTATGTAGCAAACAAAAGGCCTAAATGGTCCCTTATTACAGAACCACAGTGTAACCCCCTTAGTTAAAGCTGAAAACAGTTTAAAAATGTGTCATAAAGCTAATCTGGAGACCAAAAAATAATTTATAACTTAGTTGAGGTCCCAACTTTAAGATAGGATTTGGACCTGTATTAAACTAGATTTTCAAACACTTTTCATAATCCATTTGATGAGGTCCCATTTCAACTTTTTAAAACTGTTCGGCTTGTTCGGTTTTTCTCCATTCAATAATATCATAGTACTTAACAAAATTTCAAGATGAACTCTTAGGTTACACTCACTAACTAATAAGGTATGTAGGGTATGATAACCCATACTTAAGTCCCTTACCGGGGTTACATACAAACATTCTGGTCTATACTCAATACATCCACCTTTGCTACCTTATACTTACATTTACATCCAGTACAATATATATACAAATTCTTCAAAAGTTTGATAACTAACTAACATAACTCTAATCTTCTACTAGCATGCACTAGCTGCCCTTGTTTACCTGCTTGTCCTTCAAGCCACTTGCCTTGGCTGTAGGTTAATCATTTGGAAAGAGTGAGATTCATATGAATCTCAGCAGTAACATTTCACTTATAAGACATACAATTTCATAGAGCATGTAAGCAATCATCACATAACATCATTTACAACAGAAACACATTCTTGACAATCTTAACATTCGTAACAATTCTTAACAATTAATGATATGCACATACATACAAAGCATTATACATAATATAAGAGAAATAGTCACTACTTTGTTCTTTCTGATCTCATTCTGGTATGGATTTCTTACACTCATGGTAGATATCATATCCTATAAATAGAATTAAGGACAACGAGTTATTATGTATTTCAATCCTTTAATACCTCCAAAATACTTGGTGTTGGTTAACATTTGAGTCCTTTAAGTGGCTATAGGAAGCTCAAACAAAAGCCTAAAAAGGTTAGGGAGAGTTAGACCAGAAACAACCTTTTAAAAGTTCAAACTGCTGAAATTGGGTGTTGGCCGCAACCAAGAAATTCTTTAACTACAACCAAAAACATGTCGAAGCTTTTTGGATGGCCAAGAATCTTCTGGCTTAGGCCAAGAACTTTAGGCCACGGCCAAGAAAATTCCTGTTTCTTGGCTAAACTTCTAAAAATCATAACTAAACCTACAAAAATCGAAATGGAATGATTATAAGTCCTACTTGAAGGGTTTTAAGTCCTTGACACAAGAAAAATATGATCCATTACCATTTACAATGAGAAAAATATAGAATGCAACGAATTCCCACCTATTTCCAAAATAAATTTCAATTTCAACCTCAAACTTTGGAAATGAATAACTTCCAGCACACACATCCAAATGAAACCTACTTTATATCATTTTAAAGCTTGACACACCCTATATTCAAATGAAAATATTAGAATTTTTAGAAATCATTTACTTATTCAAACTTGTCATACAAATTGACTACCCTACATGGAACTTTCATTGGTAAAACTTCTAATTTTTCAACATATGTCTCCACTGGTCCAAAGATCATGACCAAAGCCATTTTTACATAGTTTTTCATGTAGAAAAAAATGAAACCACAAAACAACCAAATTCCCACATCTTTTCTATTCCTGTTTTGGGTAGAAATTAAACACAAAATCCCAAAATTTCTAAACTTTCAATTCAAGTCTCAAACTAATTTCATATGTTCAAATACACCACAAGACACCATTAATACCAATAAAACACCAAGAACAATCAAAATCCTAATATACTCAAAATTAGGGCAAATTACACAAGCCAATGTTCTCAACCAAACATTACAATATATACATCAAAGGATTGCTCTTGCTCACCTCTAACTCTTCCTCTAGGTTGTTCTTTGATTTTCAGACTTTAGCTTTTCCTTCAGCACTCAAAACACCTCCTCTTGAAAAACTAAAACCATATAAATGAAGTTCTTATCAAGAGGAACAAGATTAGGGAAGAGGTGTTTAGCATTAGAGGTGGTTAGCAAGGTCAAAATCCAAGAAATAGAGCTCATATTCACTTGAATCTTCTTTCTCTTTCCTCCTCCACCTTAGCCAACTTTGAGAAAGCTTGAAGAGAGAGAATAAAGTGATGAAAATAGATCAACTTCATCCCATTCTTAGCCACTTCACCAAATTGAGAGGGGAGAGGGGAGCTTGAAACATTAATTGTTTAACTTTTCCAACTTCATGGCTTAGTTCTTGTAAAGCCAAGTGTCACAATCTTGTGACTTCTCCAAAAGCATGTAACTATGTACTTACTTTAACTAATTCAATTACCCATTTAGTCTCTCTACTTTACTCACATTTATCCTAATTACCTCAATAACAAATATTGAGTTTTAATGAAATATCTCTCTCATAGAGTAAATAAGAATCACTGAAGCATAGAATCACAAGTACAATAAAAAACAGAGTAATGAACTTGATGATACGTTCGTGAGTGTGTTCTTGTGTGTCTCTCTATTCAGATGTTCCCATATATATAGATACGTTAGTAATGATTGATGGAACATATTTCTTCATGTCCGTTGGAGCGTGCGCAGCCACTATTGACTTTTCCAGTTTTTCAAAAACATACGTTGCGGTAGGTGACGGTCGGTGACATTTGAGCTTTGCTTTTGACTTTCCTTATTTGGTAAGATCTCTTCATTGTTTATCTGTTGAAATGCTAAGAATACTAATATAATGAAAAGTTAATCAAATAGGAAACAAAACAATGACCGTTGGAATGATTTCAAACTTTCTGGGTTTGCTTACTCGAGTAGCTACTCGAGTATCACATGAAGTTTACTTGAGTACTTACTCGAGTATCATTGGGAAATCTTTGATCAACTGCAAATCAACAAACACATATAAGATTGCTCGGGTAGTGCATGGAATAACCAATTTTCAAACCTTTAGAAATGTATGTTTACTCGGGTACCTACTCGAGTAATACACTTATAACTTTATGGGTTACTCGGGTACCAACTCGAGTAAACCTTCAAATAAATTTTTGGTTACTCGATGCTTTACTCCAGTAATGTTGGCAGAATTTCAAGGCCGAGAGCACTTACCTTATTACTCGAGTACCTACTCGAGTAAACTTACTTTTTGTGCACCACTTACTCAGGTAATGACTTGAGTTTTTCCTTGAAAATATCTCTGCATACTCGGGTACCTACTCGAGGAATCCACTTAAAATAGAACACTAAATACTTGTGTACTAGAGGAATAACTCGAGGAAAATGAGATAGAATGATATCAAGTTAATTGGGTACTACCTTCAAGTTTTCACTGACTCTAATATGTTACTCAAGTAACATTGGCAGTGGTACAAAGTGCCGAGAGCAACACATTTTCAGAAACAGAGTTACTCGAGTACTTACTTGAGTATCATTGGTAACCTGAAGGCAACTGGAAGTTTTCACATGGTTACTCGAGTAGCTCCTCGAGTAACATTGGCAGGCCGAGAGCAACTCCAAGTATTTACTTGGTTACTCGAGTAGCTACTCGAGTAACATTGGCAGGCCGAGAGCAACTTGAAAATACTTACACTATTACTCGAGTAACGTTGGCAGGTTACTGGAAGGTGCTTCTGGTTACTTCAAGTTTTGGCTCATTACTCGAGTACCGCCTCGAGTAATGCCTTAGAAAACTTGCTTCTGATCAAGCTTCTCAGCTTTTTCTCTTGGTCTTTCTTCATTACTCCAATGCTTGCTTGTCCCAATTATTACTTTGTTCAAACTTATTTATTATTCAATTCTTCTTTATACCATTCTTTTGTTGTCATCAAAACATGAGATCTAACACTTTAGCCAACTAGAAGCTCACAATTCCTAGAATTTCCATTTTAGGATGTTGTTATAAAAGTTGGCCAATTTCACTGGGCTAACTTTAAAAATACATAACTCTTTGTTTACAACTCCAAATGACCTATATCTCCTATCAAATTAAAGCTTGATAAGTTTACTTTCACGCTGGAAAATATCATAGGCATTAGACAATATTTGCCTATTTAAAAATGTCACACAACAAGACTGCTATAAAGGGAAACTCACTGGCTGCAAATTCAAATGTTTATAATTTATGTTCTAAACATACTCATGTTGTGTGTGACCACCAATTGCCTTGTTTTTTCATTTTATTCCCTTAAATTCCATAAAGATATATGGAATATTAAGGAATATCATTATGTCCTCTTGGGACACTTTTTTAACCGAGGCTTAGTTGTCTACTGAATTTAGGCTTATTCTTTTGCCTCTAGTCCTAAAATTCGGGATCTTATAGTTTTCCCACTATTCAATAAATTTTATCCTCAAAATTTGACTATCGTATAGATTCATGTATACCTTGAGGAAACACTTTTATTACTCAATTTATCTCTTTCTTGTGTAGGCTCACAAACCATGCAATAAACGATCATTATATTCTTAACAAAAATCTCATATAGTATTCAGCATTGGATCGTAATGACATTCAACAATTAGTATGCAATATAAACAACTGGCATATAAGATCGTACAGCCGATGATCTCGGAACCCATTCCTAGGGTCACTACCTAATACAATTCCGAATACATCTGCCAGCCTAAGGACACACTGGTCTACTAGGTCTTAAGGCCCCTGGATACACAGGCCTACTACAACATAATGGTCATGTAAAATCTTACAGCCTAGGGACACTACCCAATGCAATCTTGCACACTAGGTCATACTGCCCAGGGAATCCCCCTTATGCTTACAAGCACTTTAAGACTTAATGCCTTGAGCCTCTGCCCGTCACTATTCATAAATACATAACATTCTGCTGGCCTAAGGACATACATTTCCCCTAAGTCATATAGCCTCCGAAACATTTGATTTATCTTCTTTGCTGAATACATATCAAGGCTAAAGACCTCTGGCCATATAGCCTACAAGGTATTCTGTATTCATTCTAGACTCTTCCTCTTGCTACTCAAACCCTTCATATAATTATGTAATGTTCATGAAGCATGCTAAAAAATGATAGCATTAACAAGCATTTGGACATCACAGGACACACTATCCTAGACAACATAACTTTACAATTTGAATGCATCTGCCAGCCTAAGGACATACTGTCCACTAGGTATGAAAGCATTGCATAACATAATACTACCTGCCTAAGGACATACTGCCCACTAGGTCTTAAGGCATTTCATAACATGACATTGCCTGCATAAGGACATACTACCCACTAGGACTTAAGGCGTTTCATAATATGACACTGCCTGCCTAAGGAGATACTACCAACTAGGACTTAAAGTATTTCATAACATGACACTACCTGCCTAAGGACATTCTGCCCACGAGGTCTTAAGGCATTTCATAACATTCGTAACATACTTGACATTCATAACATACTTTACATTTGTAACAATTATGTATATTCATAAAATGAATACACGTAATTGTAAATACATACATGCAGAACCATTACATAAGATACTAGAGCAAGACTTGCTTTCCTTTACACTGTAGAGCCTGTTTTTTCTTAATTCCCTTCTTCTATCCTTCTTGCAACATATAGTGCTGGGGTAACCCATGTCGATGCACTGGTTCAAATAAACCATTCTTCTAAGAAACCCATCCAATGTGGGACTCATTAAAATGCATCACCTTTAAGAGTCAACGTACCAGCAGCTCTACTTTATGGTTCAATGTCACAGCAACTTTACTCTATGGTACTTTACTCGGCACTTTACTCAGTCCACTCTGACTGGTTAGCCCCTCCGTTCTTAACACTATGTAGGTGGCATTTTCTAATTAGAACCCCCCATAGGTATGTCTCTCCAGTTGGCTATCTCAAAAGGGAAGTACCATTGTAACGGAAAATGTAGATCTTATGAGGTCCCTTTTCTCCAACAATTTTGTACTCTCTTTTCTTTAATTATATGCCATTTCATCTAGAGTCATTTTGTATGGACCTTTAAATATTGGTCCAGCTCTAGACATAGTTCTACTTCCCTTACCGGGGTAAGAAAACTTTATACACATTTTTCACAGTTTCTAGTACCTCAAAATATTTAGGTCACTTCAAATTCCTAAAGAATCAATTCAACTATTATTTGATTCTTAAGTTACAATTCATTGGGTAATAACTCTCTGAATATTCACCTAATCTTCTAAATTCATCACTATATCTAGTACCTTAACAACACCTAAGTCAATAATTCATTTGCCAAATTATACCTAATGGGCATACTCAAATCATGACTCACAATTCCTATTCAAATTCTTGAAACATTTGTAAAATATTCTTTCACCATCATCATTCCTCAAAATTAATATAATCGCTGCTAGCTCTAATTTATGAGTAGAGTATTATAATATGTGACTTCAGTTGTCAAAAGGCACCCGCCACCATTTTGCTCTTCTATAGTAGGGCACATCCCAATCCTGTATACTCATTACATTGCAACCCTTACAGGTCACTTCACTTGCAAACCATACAGGTTACATCTCTTCTGACCACACTAGCCGTACTAGGATCTGGGATAATAGAGATTGGTACAAATGTCAATCCCTCCCTTAGCTCCATAAAGCCCTTCTCACATTTTCATAACATCAAACTCTTTCATTCATATGAGCTATATCAATGGCCAGGAGATTTGGGAGTCAAGATATCTCCCCAACAATATATGGTAAGACCTAGAAAACTACATATCTCTGTACCAGTTTCTGGCCTCTTCCAATTCAATACTCTTGATCATGCCTGTATGCCTTTAAATACAATTCATCTAACAAAGATGATTTTTAGTCATGGAGAAATATTAAGACAATTACTTGTACTCAAGTCTCCATAACCTTGCCAACGTAACTTCCCAAGGGTTCACCCATCCTAGGATTTCTCTCGCCTAAGCACACTTAACAATAGAGTTCTAATGGTATATGAGGTATTAGTGCTTGTACCAACCTGTATATCTCTGGGTATCAATATCCCACATATACCTCAATCCCAGTATTCCATCTTATCCTACCAAAAAATTCTTGATACTATTTCTTCAGGGAAATATAAGCGTTAGAACTGGCCAACACCCAAGAGGGGGGTGAATTGAGTGTATGATAAGAAACTAAGAACTTTGAGATTCTTTTCTCATCTTATAAAATCAATAAGTATGGAAGTATGAAACTATAAGTAAGTATCTAAAACATATATGCTGGAAATATAAAAGCTTAAGGAAGAGAAGATGCAAACTGTGAGTAATCCTATTCGGCCCAATCCACAGTGACCTACGTCAGTCCCTAGGCTCCTCCTGAGATTTTCAATCCACTATCTTCCATTAGTTTAACTGGGTACTTTAGAACCACTACAATCTCTCAAGTTTAATCCGGGCACTTGTGAAGCCTTTACAATTCTCGTACTAAGTTACTCTCCCTTACACCGTAAGGAAACAATCGAGTTACTCCCCCTTACACACCATAAGGATACAACTTTAATGCTGAAATATTACAATCAATCTTCTCTCTCAGAAGTGAATAAGATGAACAATGAAGTATAATACAAATAATCTCTCTCTAAAATAGATTAAGTACTGAGAAACAGAGAGTATATGTGATGAGAATTGATGTCACGATGTTGTCATTTAAACGATGTATGACTAGGCCTCCCTTTTCTATTTTGGATGATCTTCTAATTATAGTTGATGAGGATTGATGACCATTTGAGTATTTCAACTTGTCCATTAGACTCTCGTTGCTTCGTTTGACCGTTCTTCGTATTTGAAAAATTAGTCATTACGTTCAGTGGATGCTCTACTTCCATAAAGTCAACTTTTGTCTCTTCACATCATCTCTTCATTGTATTCTTGGAGAAATACATTAAACACTAATAAAAGGAAGTGTTAAGGGGATTAGAAGAAATAGAAGTCAATTTCATAATCATTCCTATGATTTTTAGAAACTTTAGAATGTTGTCGTCTCATCACTCAAGTGATCCCCTTCAAAATGTGGTAAAGAGCATCAGAGACATTTTCCAACTTTATCACTCGAATGATCTCTTGATTTTGATTCGAAAAATGGAAAATTATATATCAATGGAAAGCTCTCATCATCTACATTCCAATGCAATAAGAATCAGCTCCAAACTCATTATATACAGAAAGTTGTGATCAAAAGAGTATCTACTGGACTTAGACAATGTCAAAAATCACGAGCATCAACTTCCAGAAAGCATAAATCTTAGTATATAACTTGAAATATAACAAATTAGCTATAAATTAAAAGCTCTTTGAGTCTAGTTTCATATGGCACTGATTTAAGCTCAATCCAATGTGTTGCTTATGAGTTATGTCAAAAATACCCAACCTACTTTGCAATATGACGGTGATTTCAGTGTCAACTTCAAAAGATCATATCTCTTTCGTCTAAGTTCCTTTGAATGTGACATTACCTGCTTAAGGACATACTGCCTACTAGGTCGAGCATTTCATAACATAATACTGCCTGCCTAAGGATATACTGCCCACTAGGACTTAAGGTATTTCATAAAATCACACTGCCTACCTAAGGACATACTGCCCACTAGGTCTTAAGGCGTTTCATAACATTCATAACATACTTGATATTCATAACATTACATTCGTAACAATTATGTATATTCATAAAATGAATACACGTAATGGTAAATACATACATGCAGAATGATTACATATGATACGAGAGCAAGAGTTGCTTTCCTTTACACCATTGAGCATGTTCTTTCTTAATTCCCTTCTTCTATCCTTCTTACAACACATAGTGCTTGGGCAACCCATGTCGATACACTGAGTCAAATAAACCCTTCTTCTAAGAAACCCATCCGATGTGGGACTCATTACAATACACCACCTTTAAGAGTCGACGTCCCGGTAGCCTTACTTTACGGTTTGACATCACAGCAGCTCTACTTTATGGTAATTTACTTGGCGCTTTACTCAGTCCACTCAACGGGTCAACCCCTCAGTTCTTAACACTCCATAGGTCGCCCTTTCTGATCAGAACCCCCCATAGGTGTCTCTCTCTAATTTCCTGTCTCTGAAGGAAAGTACCATTGTAACGGGGAACCCAAATCTTATGAGGTCCCTTTTCTTCGACAATTATGTACTCTATTTTCTTTAATTGTGCCATCTCATCTAGAGTCATTTTGTATGGACCTTTAAATATTGGTCCAGCTCCAAACATAGTCTACTTCACTTATAGGGGTAACAAAACCTTATACACATTTTTCACAGTTTCTAGTACCTCAAAATATTTGGATTAATTCAAATGCCTAAAGAATCAATTCAACTATTGTTAGATTCTTATGTTACAATTTATTAGGTAATAATATTCATCCAATCTTCTAAATTTATCACTGAATCTATAACCTCAACAACACCTGAGTAAAAAATTCATTTCCCTTAATTATACCCAATAGGCATGCTCAAATCATGATTCACAATTCCTATTTTAATTCTTAACACATTCATAAAATATTCTTTTGCCATCATCATTCCTTCAAATAGTATAATCACCGCCATCTCTAATTTCTGATTGGAGTACTCTTTCGTGAGACTTTAGCTGTCGAGAGGCATCCGCCACCATTCTGCTATTTTATACTAGGCACATCCCAATCCTGTATACTCATTACACTGCAACCCATATAGGTCATTTTACTTGCAAACCATAGAGGTTGTATCTCTGCAGACCACACTAGCAGCACTAGGATCTAGGATAATAGAGATTGGTGCGAATGTTAATCTCTCCCTTAGCTCCATGAATCCCCTCTCACATTTTCATAACATCAAACTCTTTCATTCATATGAGCTCTATCAATAGCTAGGCGATCTGGGAGTCAGGATATCTCCCCAACATCTGGTTAAGACCTAGAAAATTGCATATCTTAGGACCAGTTTCTGGCCTCTTCCAGTTCAATACGTTTGATCATACCTATATGCCTTTAAATACAATTCATCTAACTAAGGTGATTATAGTCATGGAGAAATCTTAAGACAATCACTATTCCTCGAGTCTCCATAACCTTACTAACTTAACTTCCCAGGGCTTCAGCCACCATAGCATTTCTCTTACATTAGCATGCTTAACTATAGAGTTCTAATGGTATCTGGGTTATTAGTGCTTGTACCAACCCGTATATCTCTAGGCTTCAGTATGCCACATATACCTTGATCCCAATATTCTATAATTACTCCCATAATTTTTAGAAACTTCAGAACGTTGTCTGTCGCATTACTCGAGTGGTCACTCGAGAGATCTTAGGTCATCACTCAAGTGATTACTTGAGTAATCCTCTTCCTAATATGGTAGAGAGCATCAGAGACATTTTCTAACTTCATCACTCAAATGGTCACTCGAGTGATCCTTAGACATCACTCGAGTGATCTCTTCATTTGGATTCGAAACATGGCAAATTATATATCAACGGAAAGCTCTCATTGTCTATATTCCAATGCAATAAGAATTAACTCCAAACTCATTGTATACATAAAGTTGTGATCTAAAGAGTATCTACAGCGTGAAGACAATGTCTAAAATCACGAGCATTAAATTTTAGAAGGAATAAATCTTAGTATATAACTTGAAATATGTCAAATTACCTATACATGAAAAGCTCTTTGAGTCTAATTTCATATGGCACTGGTTTTACCTCAATCCAATGTGTCATTTGTGAGTTATATCCAAAATACCGAACCTGTTATACAAAATTATGGTGATTTCAGTGTCAAACTCAAAAGATCATATCTTTTCATCTGACTCCTTTAAATGTGATCATAGTGTTTATTTTTCATGTTGTAACTGGTTTTAGATCAATATGACGTGTGGTTAGAGAAATATGGCCAAAATACCATACCTTTGTTATGATACGTAAAAATAGAGTACTCATCCTTCGAGTGATCACTCGAGTGATCACTTAAGTGATGCCTTCTAAAACTTGGCAGAGAGCCAATACTCAAGGGAACACCTTGGAGAAGTTCCATAACTTCCATATAAGTCATTTTAGCTTCGTATTAACCTATTCCAACCTCCGGTATCACTTCTAAGAGCATGAAGCTTGATATTCTCATTTAATCTTGCAAGTTCTCCTCTCTTCCTTTTTATTCAATCTCTTTCTTCATGATTTTCCTCTTGATGATCATTATTTATAACCCAACTAGATATCTTCTTGAAGTTATGATCATTCTTCATAGCCCAACAAGATATTTTCTTGAATATCTTCAATCTTCTTCTTTTTTTGCTTTACTAATTTACAAGATATACAACATTGACTATAGTAGTTAGTCAATATCGAAGATAAGTATATTATGTACTTTTTATTCTTATTTGACATCTATATTTAACATCATCAAAACTAATCATATCTAACACGAGCTTCTTGGTATAGACCCTCTATGTGTTCTTATAAAACAGGGAAAAATCTAGGTCATACTTTAATTCAATATCAAGAGGCCTAGAGTTAGAAAAAGAATCTAAATCCTATGCTTCCACTTTTATCCTTAGGGTCTCATTGCCATTGTCTCCAGTAAAAGAATCCTCACTGGGACTAGGCACTACTTGCATCCCTATCAAGGTGAGCCACTTCCTCTATATAGACTGTTGCCCCTTCCTTCAACAAGTTGATTAACAGACAAAGGTGGTCTAATTCCTTAAGTTCTGTAGTTATCTGTAACTCCTAGTTACAATAACACTAAGAAGGAATCACTACTATTCACATAAGCAGAGAATGTAACCTATGTTAGAACCCTTTGCTCTAACTATACCTGTATCTCTAAGAAAACAATTACATTGCCATAATCACTATTCTGATACTAAAATATAACCCCCTTACTTAAAAACATTGAAAACAGTTTGAAAACGTATCATAGTTAAGGTCTTGACTTCAAGATAGGGTTCGGACCTGTACTAAAGTAGGTTTAAAAAAATTTCATAACCCATTTGATAAGGTCTCATTTATGCTTTTCAAAACTGTTCAGCTTATTCTGTTTTGTTCCATTCAATAATATCAGAGTACTTAACAAAATTTTTCGATGAACTCTCGGGTTACATTAACTAACTGATAGGGTCTATAGGGTATGATCACCCATACTTAAGTCACTTACTGTGGTTACATATTTTAGAATCCAAGTTTTGATGATAATAAAAGGTGATTATGTGTTTTAGTAAGAAACCCAGGCTTTGGAAAGATAAACATTGATTCAAATGGTTATCAAATGCATTTTACAAAGTGAAGAGAAAGTTACTGTGATTTTATCTGATGCACTCGAGTGATGAAGGACCCACTCGAGTAAGAAACAGTTCTATACTCGAGTCCAAGAAGTATTGGTTTAAAAGTTTCTTATAAAGAGCTATTGACTTTAGAGATTTTTCTGCAATACTCAAGCACTAAGTACAACACTCGAGTAAAGACATAATTTGCACTGGAGCAAGAAGGCACACTCTTGCAAGTATTTGATAGTGGGCAAGGTCAGAGACAGAGAATGGGCGTTGCACCCGAGCACTACCTCAATACTTGAGTAAGGGCCTTAAGCTCACTTGAGTCCTGTGAGTGTGACACAGGAAATATCTATCCGAGAGTAAGGAACAACCTAAAAATGAGAAGTGCACCTGAGTAATGTCTTTGACACTCGAGTGATGGGGCAATACTCGCGAGTAAGAAAACTCACTTTCTCAAATATTACTGCAAGTACTGAGCAAAAGGTTGTCCAGATGTGAGGATATGCTGATGCACTCGATTGAGGACCCATGTACTCAAGTGAGGGCACATGGTACTTTTAAGTGAAAAATCTCACTCATGAAAAAAATGGTGCTAATGCTGACCAGAAATGAAGCTTACAGCTGAGATACACTTTTGCACTCAAGAGAGACATTTGCACTCGAGTGAATATTCCTCATACTTACAAGTGTAAAATTGCACTCTTGATAAAAATGATGCAAGTATTATCCAGAGGCTCAAATTCATAATAGAAAATACATAAGTACTTGAGTGAGATATGGTGCACTCAAGTGAGATGTCAGAACACTCACAAGTGAGAAAATGCACTCGTACAAATTCATAAGAAACTAATACACACAAGCAAGGGAGAAGTGAAGAATTAATGTTGCACACGAGTAAGACCACTATACACTCGAGTGAGACTCTATTAGTAACCAAAATGCAACAGACTTATAGCCATCAATCCAAACATGGTTAAATGCTATTTGTTCACAATGTTTTCAATTGTTATTAAAAATCATTTAACATATACTTCAAGTGTGAAGCAGGAGATTGAAAGTCTGGATTAGAGATGCATATGGTAAGTAAATTGACCAACTAAGCACGCATGTTACAGACCTACCACGATATCTTGTCCAAAGATTTCAAACACACATATACCGCTCTAAAACACTATGCTCCGCTGTACAACGGCTATCACATAACGGACAAAATCAACTAGCTATAAATATAGAGCATCAAAGACTATCAAAATAATGGAACATCCAACAAGTAATTACATGACTCTTTGTTTTTCATATTTTTCTCTGTATTCATATTATACTTTAGTGTCTATCATACTCACTCTATGAAAGAGTCTGTATACACTTCAAAACTATATTTTCATTTTCATCCCAAGGTAGAGGGATCTTGAGAGTAGATATCCTTACAAGGGAAGCAGTTGAGAGAATTCCTAGTAGGACTTTCTGCTCATAAGACTTACAAGGTGCAAGTAGGAGAGAACATTGCTACTCGTAAGACTTGCAAGGGTGTAAACAAGAGAGAGCGTTGTTGCTCGTAAGACTTGCATATGTAAGCAAGAGAGAAAGGTCATAGGATTGTTTCTGCACATAAGACTTGTCGTAAGGAGGAGAGAAAATTCTAAGTGTTGGAATATTTTTGCTCATATTCCATACAAGGATGATTATTGTCTAGTGGCGTTTCGAGAGCCCACTGAATCTTGGAAGAATAGTGAAAATCTCAGTACGTCTTGATCTCTGAGGAATGGACGTATGCTTGGGTTTTGGGCTAAACCAGTATAACTCTCTGTGCGCTAATCTTCTCAACTCTACTCTATCTATAGTTATTTTCATATTACCGTATCAACCGAAAAATTTAATCATATCACACAATTCACCCCCTTCTTGGGTGAAGCTTGCCTCTTTCACTATACAAACATTCCAATCTATACTCAATACATCCACCTTTACTGCCATGTACTTACATTTACATCAAGTACAATATATACACAAATTCTTCAAAAGTTTGATAACCAACTAACATAACTCTAATCTTCTATCAATATGCACTAGCCGCCCCTGTTTACCTGCTTACTCTTTGAGCTGCTTGCCTGGGCTATAGGTTAGTCATTTGGAAAGAGTGAGATTCATATGAATCTCAGTAGTAACATTCCACTTATAAGACATACAATTTCATAAAGCATGTAAGCAATCATCACATAACAGCATTCATAGCAGTAACACATTCTTGACATTCTTAATAATCATACCATTCATATCAATTCTTGACAATTGACGATATGCATATACATACAAAGCATTATACATGATATAAGAGAAAGAGTCACTACCTTATTCTTTCCTATCTCATTCTGGTACAGATTTCTTATGCTCAGGGTTGATATCAAATCTTATAAATAGAATTAAAGACGATGAGTTATTATGTATTTCAATCCTTTAATAACTCCAAAATACTTAGGGTTGGTTATCATTTGAGTCGTTTAAGTGGCTATGGGAACCTCAAACAAAAGTCTAAAAGGGTTAGAGAGAACTAGACCAGAAACCACCTTTCAAAAATCAAAGTGTTGAAACTGGGTATTGCCACAAATTGGTTAGAAGGTTTTTGGCTACGGCTAAGAATCTTCTAGCTGCGGCAAAAATCATGTCAGAAGCTTTTGGCCGCGACCAAGAAAATTCCTGTTTCTTGGCTGAACTTCCAAAAATCATAACTAAATCTACAAAACTCGAAGTGGAGTGATTTTAAGTCCTACTTGAAGGTTTTTAAGTTCTTTACACAGGAAAAATATGAACCACTACCATCTACAACCACAAAAATACAGAATGAAACAAATTCCCACTCTTTTCCAAAATAAATTTCAGTTTCAACCTGAAATTTTGGAAATGCATAACTTCCAGAACACACATCCAAATGACAACCACTTTATATCATTTCAAATCTCGACATACCCTCTATCCAACAGGAAAGTTTCAAAATTTTTAGAAATCATTTACTCATTCAAATTTACTGCCTTGCACAGAACTTGCATTGGCAAAACTTCCAATTTTTCAACATGTTTCCAATGATCCAGAATTCATGACCAAAGCCATTTCCACAACATTTTTTTGTGTAGAACACAATGGAAACCTCAAAACAACCAAATTCCCACTGCTTTTCTATGTCCTATTTTGGGTAGAAATTAAACACAAAATCCCAAAAATTCCAAACTTTCATTCAAGTCTCAAACTAGTTTCATATGTTCAACATACACCATAAGACACCATTAATACCAACAAAACACCATGAACTCTCAGAATCCTAATATACTCCAAAAAAGGGTAAATTACACAAGCCAAACAACCAAACATCACAATATATACATCAAAGGATTGCTCTTGCTTACCTTTAGCTCTTCTTCTAGGTTGTTCTTTGATTTTCAGACTTTAGCTTTTCCTTCAGCACTCAAAACACCTCCTCTTAAAAAATGAAAACCATATAAATGAAGGTTTCAACAAGAAGACAAAATTAGGGAAGAAGGTTATAGCATTAGAGGTGGTTAGCAAGGTCAAAATCTAAGAAAGAGCTCACATTCACAAGAATCTTCTTTCTTTCTCTTTCTCCACCTTAGCCAACTTTGAGAGAGCTTGAAGAGAGAGAATGAAGTGATGAAAATAGATCAACTTTAGCCTATTCTTAGCCACTTCACCAAATTGAGAGGAGAGAGGGGAGTTTGAAACATTAATTGTTTAACTTTTCCAACTTCATGGCTTAGTTCATGTAATGCCAAGTGTCACAATCTTGTAACTTCTCCAAAATCATGTAACATGTACTTACTTTAACTAATTCAATTACCCATTTAGTCTCTCTAATTTACCCACATTTATCCCAATTAAAGGAAAATAGATGGCTGCTTGCATTATTGGTCAAATGACCATTTTGCCCTTACATTTATTTCCATTTTCGCACATGCTGGAAAACTAGGCAGAATTTTCGTCAAACTTTGAAAATTCATATATTTATTTATATAGATCTAATTGGTGTGATTCCAAAGGCTATGTGACCCTTATTAAGTATATTTTCAAAGAAACAATGGCCTGTGACCCTTATTAAGACTATTTTCAAAGAAACATATAGCCTTTAGCAACTAGAAGCTCATAATTCTTAGAATTTCCATTTTTTGATGCTATCACAGAAGCTGGCCAGTTTCACTAGGCTAACTTAAAAAATACATAACTTTAAATTAAAGCTTGATAAGTCTACTTTCATGTAGGAAAATATCATAGGCATTAGACATCGTTTTCCTATATAAAAATGTCACACAATAAGACTGCTACATACGGAAACTCATTGGCAGCAAATTCAAATGTTTACAATTTATGTTCTAAGCATACTCATGCTGTGTGTGACCACCAATTCTCTTGTTTTATCATTTTATTCCCTTAAATGCCATAAAGATATATAGAATATTAGGGAATATCATTATGCCCTCTTAGGACACTTGTTTAATCAAGGCTTAGCCGTCTACTAAATTCAGGCTTATTCTCTATCCTCTAGTCCTAAAATTTGGGATATTACAGTTCACCCCCTATTCAATAAATTTCATCATCAAAATTTGAACATCGTATAGAATCATTTATACCATGGGGAAATACTTTTATTACTCAACCCATCTCTTTCATGTGCAGAATCACAAACCATTCAATAAACCATCATTATATTCTTAACACAAATCTCATATAGTATTCAACATTCGCATTCATCATAATGACATTCAACAATTAGTCTGCAACATAAACAACTGGCATAAAAGATCGTACAGCTGAGGGTCTCCACCCCCGTTCATAGGGTCACTGCTTAACACAATTCTGAATACATTCCTAGCCTAAGGACACACAGGTCCACTAGGTCTTAGGGCCCTTAGGTGCACAGATACACTACAACATAATAGACATGTAGGATCTCACGGCCTTAGAACACTGCCCTATACAATCCTGCACACCAAGTCATACTGCCTAGGGAATCCCCCAATGCTTACAAGCACTTCAGGACTTAATTCCTCGAGCCTCTGCTCGTCACCATTCTTAAATACATAACATTTTGCCGGCCTAAGGACATACATGTCCCTCAGGTCTTATGACCTCCAAAACATTTGGTTATCATCTTTGCTTAATACATATTGAGGCTAATGAGCTTAGGGCGCACAGTCCACAAGGTATTCTATATTCATTCTAGGCTCTACCTCTTACTACTCAAACCCTTCATATATGTATGTAATTTCATGAAGTATGCTAAACAAACCATCACATAACAAGCATTCAGACATCACAGGACACACTATCCCTGACAACATAACTTTACAATTCAAATACATCTTCCAGCCTAAAGGCATACTACCCGCTAGGTCTTAGGGCATTTCCTAACATAATATTGCCAACCTAAGGAAATACTGTCCATTAGGTCTTAAGGCATTTCATAACATGACACTAACTGCCTATGGACATACTGCCCACTAAGACTTCAAAAATACATAACTCTATTTTTACAGCTTCAAATGACCTATATGACCTATCAAATTAAAGCTTGATAAGTCTACTTTCATACTAGAAAATATCATACGCATTAGACATCATTTACCTATTTTAAAATGTCATAAAACAAGATTGCTACATAAGGAAACTCACTAGCAACAAATTCAAATGTTTATAATTTATGTTCTAAACATATTCATGTTGTGTGTGACCACTAATTGTCTTGTTTTAACATTTTATTCACTTAAATGCCATAAAAAGATATGGAATATTAGGAAATATCATTATGCCTTCTTGGGACACTTGCTTAACCGAGGCTTAGCTGTCTACTGAATTCAAGCTTATTCTTTAACCTCTAGTCCCAAAATTTGGGATATTAGGTGACCATAAACTGGCAGCCCAGGGCCTCCACCCCATAAAAGATATGTAGTCTAGGGTAACCCCCTATGATGCAGCCTAGGTAACTCCCTTTACAACTTGTACTTAACAGGTCTTACCACCTAGGGACTAACTTCCCCGCACATAAGCAGATGATAGCGAATACATACATAGTAGCACATATGATATAAGGAATAAGATACTACCTGGCAACCTTTCAAAACTCTGTTCTTGTTCCTAATCCCGTGAGTGCCCCAGACAAATGCCAAATCCTATAAATTGGAATTCATAAACAGACGAGTTATAACATATTCCAATTCTTTGATAACTGAAGTTACTTGAGTTAGTTATCCTTAGGGTTAGTGCATTAGGCCAAATGATAAGTCTATCTGTTTACACTAGCCCATATTGCCTATCTTTACCCTTAAAGTTCACATTTATTACATTTTACCCTAACTCTCTTATTTTCGCAAGTCATTCCCAAAGCTGGTAGAATTTTCAACAAAATTTGAAAATTCATATCTTTTCTTAGGAATATCCAATTCAGTTGGTTCAAAATTCTATATGATCCTTATTAAGTCTATTTTTAGAAAAAAAATATCTTCCTCAGCCAATTACATTTACAGGATTAAAGAATCACAATTCAATCCACACTATCATAGAAACATTCCAATTTTAAATGTCTAGATTCAAAAATTCAAAACTCTTTGTGTACAGATCCAAATTATGCAAATGACGTATCATAATTAAAGCTTGACATGTGTAATTTCATTATGAAAAATTTCACATTCATTGGACATCATTTGGTTATCCAAAACCATGCCATATTCTCACTACCTTGTAGGAAACCTATACTGGCAGCACGTTGTTCAATACCAGTTTTCAGTCTTTTATTCCAGTGATCCATAATTTATAACTAGAGGCTATTCCTTCCTACACAGTTTTTCATGTAGAATCCATTGGCGATGTCAAATTTACCAAATTCCTACTCCTTCTACATGTCCTTTTCTAACCAGAAATGGCAACATTGTCCAACAATCACCAAGTCTCTAATTGAATCATCAAACAAGTTTCATATGCGCTTTAAACATCACAAGACATCATGTATGTAATCAAAAGAAAATAAAACCTCAAAACCCTATGGTAACCAAAATAAGGGAATCAAAACAAGTTCTAAAATTCTCAACTAATTAACACAATATATAGCTTAAATTGAAGCTCTAACTCACCTCTATCACTTTTCTAAGCTAGTTCTTTGATTCCTCAACTTTGGCTCTTATTTGGTAGCTCAAAACACCTCCTCTTGAAAAAAAACACCATAGAATTGAAGCTCTTAGAAGAGGAGAACAATGTTAAAGAAGAGAATTTGAGCTAGAAAGGTGATTATCAAGGTGAAAATCAAGCATAAAGCTCACCTTGGTTTCTTGGTTCCTCAAGGTGCCTTTTCTCTTTCTTTTTTCTTTTTCTAGGCTTTTTCTCTCTTATTTTTATGCTTGGACAACTTTTTAATGAATGGAAGAGAGAGTGTACTATTTAATATTCATTCCTTGGCTTCTTGCAATTTTCTTGGTCAATATTTTCCGAAGAGAGCAAGAACTTCCATGTGTCAAACTTGGTGGCTTCTTGAAAAGATTGTAAGGTTAAGTAACTAACCTAAGTTGGATCATTGGGTTGAGCTTTCTCTTTCCTCCTCCCTCTTCAACTTGGATGAAAATCACCATCAAAAGAGAGAGGAATTATTGACCAAAGTGTTCTTGAAATATTGCCTTTTGGTCAAACCTTCCAAGTTGTTAAAATGTGAAACACTTTGACTTTTCTTTCTTCTCTTTTTTCTTTTCTTTTGACTTGGTCAATGAATTCGAGATTACTTCAATTGCACATACTCTTTCCCTTTTTCTTCATCCTGACCCAAATTTAAGAGTCTAATAGAAGAAGAAATTTATTGACCAATTGATCTTATAGATATTGGTTCAAGTTTTGACTTTAGTCTACCAAGTGGTTTGACACTTTAGCCAAATTTTCTCTCCCTTCTTTTCCCCTGTTGACCGAATTTAGCCCTTCTATAAGGAGGGTTAGTTTTGAAACACCTCATTCTCATAATCAATCTTATGAGTTTTATGCAGCAAATTGAACCACTAAGCAATATTCATGTACAAAACCCTCTCTATTCCAAACCTCAAGATAAGATTCGAACCTGTAGTTGAGCAGGTTTTTCTTAAAATTTCAAAATCTTTCATAAGCGTCTTTTAGGATTTTCTAACCTTGTTATTACTCATTGATTCTTATATTTTCTTTTAATTCAATTGGAGCAATTGTTTGCTCATTCTTAAGTCGTTCATATATATACATACACAAATTCCAATCAGAATACATAAACATTGTGTTGCACTTTAATCTTCGATTCTCTTTCATACTTCCCCCTTGCATATCTTCATGCATTCTTCTACTGCACTCATCATACCTATAGGGTTAGGTGAGGGAGAGTGAGATTTGATATAATCTTAGTAGCAAACTTTGCTAACAAGGCATACAAGATTCAAGCTTAATACATGACATGCTTGCTTACATAAATTCATACTAGGATAATGACATACTAGCATACTCAATGCTTCACACATTACATCTATGGCCTTGACTTTAAGAGTTAAGAATAACTCCTTACTCTTTCACTTTTACACACCCCATAAATCTAATGGTTTTACTAACAACTATATTTCTTAAACTCCTCCCCCAACCTAAATCAGACATTGTCCTCAATGTCTTCTAAATCTTAGAGAAAGTTTTTTTTATTTAAAAAAATATAAACACACAATAAAGTAAAACAAAATGCTAAAATTAAAACCAAAATATTAAGGAAAGTTATAAACAAATAGTGGTATCACGATGCTGCTTCTGACTACTGTCTGAAGATTGCCCACCAATTTGCTTAACTAATAGATCTGGTTTAGGTTCATAAATTTGTAGTAGATCAATCAGCTGATCAGCAATTGGTGCAAAAATTATGGTATGGCAAGTCGCTTGGGGTATAAATCCCATTTCCACAACATGATCAAAAAGAGACAATGGATCATCATAAAAACAACTAACATTTAACAATCCTAATGGCTTTTTGTGAAAGTTTAGTTTAGCCCAATATATAATGCTAGAAATCCCAACCAATGTTTCTAAACCACCAGGTATACCAATAAAAGCATCAGCATAGGAGAACATATGTCCCATATGTTTAGGCAAGCTTGACACCTATAACTCTTCTCATACAGAAAAGATGTGACCATCCAACTCCTTCACTCTTACACTTAAACCCTTGCTTTATTTAATGCTTGCACAAATGGCCACACTTCCCCTTAGGCCCTAGATGCCTCCCCATATACAAAGTTCATCTTTCTAGAAGCTAATGCATTTCCAAGTTCTTTTGCTACAGTTAGAAACTGGCTATCCTTCCTAAATCAATTTCACCAAAAATGAAAATAGATTTAAATCTACATTTTATCGTGATACCCTTTTTCTCATCTTTACTCTCAGACATTTTATGTTTTGCAAGTGGAAGAGTTCATATTTCTACCACTAAAATAGCGACAACAAGATCATGCAAATCATGCATTTTTCAAAGAAGTTTGAAAAAATTTCTGGCACGAATGATCTGGATAATGTTGCATAAATAAATTAAACAAAAGGAGTAAAGAAAGTTAAAAGTGTTAGAATCTATGTTTTGATTATAACAAAGTTTTAGCACAACGTTTTGTAAAGGAATTCATGTCTTGAAGATGTAAACATAAGCTAAATTGAGTATCAAATACATTTCATAAGTTCATAGAAAGTTGTTGTTGAAAACATCTGATACACTCGAGTTTTTATAAAGCGCTTGAGTTCTGTAAGCCTCAACAGTCAAGTTTGGTTTTTCACTTTTGCAAGTTTGATATAGAAATAATGACAAAAACAGGAATTATATGATGCACTCAAGTTTGGTGGAAGCACTTGAGTCTTGTAGGTTACAACACTCAAGTTTGATTCTTTACTCTCATAAGTTTGATGTAGAAGTTGATTAAGAAACATGAAAATTTGCTGATGCACTCAAATTTTAGAGGTACACTCGAGCTCTATATGCCTAAGAACTCAAGTCCAGCAAGTGTGCTCATCGAAGTATTTCATAGAGAATCCAGCAGAAACAAAAAATGCCTAGTGAACTCGAGTTCTAGCTCAACACTTGAGTTATGATGGAAAATGCACTCGAGTCCTAAAAGTGAAGCCTTGCAAGTATTGTCCCAAGAGGAAACAAGAATCTGAAAATGTGAAGTGTACTCGAGTTCCTATATATGTACTTGAGTGTTAGACTAAGACTCGAGTCTTGCCAGCAACAGCAGTCATCGTTTGTAACCTTCAATCTGAAATAAAACCAAGAAATCATCATCAATCTAACATGCAATGTTGAACTCAAGTGTGATTAAGGCACTCGAGTATGGTACCCACTTCCAGTGCACTTTTAACACTTTCTAATAGGAACAAAGTACAGAAGTGTTGACCAGCCTGAGAACTTGAGTCCATGGTAGAGAACTCGAGTTCTGCTTGAACACTCTTACAAGTGCAAGATTCACTCTTGCAAGTACTTGGCAGAGTCAACCTAAAAATGTGACAACAACCAAGAACACTCGAGTGTGGTCACGAACACTTGAAAGTTTTCCTATGCACTAGAAAGTATAATCAGTACTACCATGCAGATATCAAAGAGAACTCAAGTGTGAAGATTGACACTCGAGTGTATAACTTGAGTATGAGACAAGAAATTGATTTCACCTATCTCAAAAGCAAACTGCAATACAAAGTCATAGCAAACAATTCGAATATGGTTAAATCTTATTTATTTGTTATGTTTTCACTTGTTATTATAAATAAACATTATCTAACATATATTTCAAGTGTGAAATAGGAGATTGAACGTTCGAATTATAGTTTCAAATGAGAAGGTCAATTGCGACAAACATCATTATTACACAACGACTGCTAAACAACTATCATTACATGCAGTTAACCCATCATGAACAAATGTCTGAAAGCGCAAACACTTACATTCCACTCCACAACGTGACGTTCAATTTGATAATAGAACATCCCGCTCCTCAATAGCACATTACACAACAGCTATTTCAGACTTATTATAAATACAGAGTATCAAAGTCAAGTAGAAGTAGAACACACCATGAAGCATATAAAGAAAAACTTACAAGAGTCTCTATTTTTATATGCATCTCTGTATTAATATTGTACTTTAGTGATTATCATATCGACTCTGTGAGAGAGTCTGTAAACACTTTCAACTTGTATTTTTATTTGATCTCAAGGCAAAGGGACCATGAGAAGGTAGATGTCCTTACAGGTGTAACTGTAGAGAAAATTCCTGTAAGGACTTTCTGCTCGTAAGCCTTACAAGATGCAAGCAGGAGAGAATGTTGCTGCTCGTAAGACTTATAGGGCTATAAGCAGGAGAGAATGTTGTTACTCATAAGACTTGCATAGTAAGCAGGAGAGAAAGATCATAGGGACTGTCCTGCTCTTAAGACTTGCCGTAAGGGAAAGAGAAAATTCTAGGTATAGAATATTTCTGCTCGTAGTCCTTGCGAGGATAGTTGTTGTCTTACGGCATTCTGAGAGCCCACTGAATCTTGGAGGATTAGTGAAAATCTTGGAGGTGTTGATCTCTGAGGACTAGAAGTAAGCCTAGGGTTTTAGGCCAAACCAGTATAAATCTCTCAATGCAACTTCTCCTTTCTCTACTCTCTCTTCATTTATCTTCATAACACTGTAACGCGCAAAATTTTATACAACACCTAATTTCCCCCTCTTGGGTGAACCTTACCACTTTCAAAAGGTTACTGAAAAAATAAGACAAATTAGACAAAAGCATGATTATGAAAAGCAATTGTGATTATGGCTCACATCTTCCTCTAGTTTTACGTCCAGTAACGGGTTAAATGCTTTCTATGAATTGAGGATTTGCCTTCCATCCAGTTTTCTTATAAACTAGCAAACAGGGTCTTTTAATGTCATATTTCAAAGACAGTAGCGCTCTTTTCTTTGTTAAATAAGTTCATTAAATCAAAAAGAATACCATGAATATCACCACTAGGATGTGTCTCAAAAGTTTAAATAATATTATCCAATGAATCTTTACTCAATCCATCCTTTATGAATTAAATTTTATCTTCTTGATTTATATAAACATTTCCTTTGTTCTTATAGCGCTTATCACATGTTCACCTTGCACATTTATGGCAAACCTTTATTCTTTTAGCTCTTCTCTTTTTGGAGTAAGAACTTCTTCCCATTCTTGGCATAGGTTTAATAAATGACTCATAAATCTTACCTACTAAATGTACCTTAGCTTCAATGATCTAGCATACATCCTCAAGAAGGCACAAACACTTGAATATCTTCATTACTTCAAGTCAACAGCTATAGATCTTCCTGAGCACATCTTTGGGAAAAGTGGAGAATCTATTTTAAAGCTTTGCAAGAGATTCCCCCATGTTAACTTGAAATGAAAATGATGAAAACTAAAATTTTTAATGCAGTGTAGTGTGCTTTAGTGAGAAGGGAAGAAAAATTAATGAGTAAGGAAAAGAAGTTTTTGGTTGCCTCCCAAATAGTGCCTTTCTTTAACGTCTTTAGCTAGAAGAAAACCAAACCAATTGAATTTTTTTAATAATTTTTTTATTCTTGGTGCTAAAAGGAGGGCTTACCTGTTGGTTCCTCAAATGTGATAACAATTTTCAAAGTGTTGAGTGTACTATCATTATATTCTTTTAGCCTTTGCCCATTCACTTTAAATTTTCAATCACCATCCTAAATCTCCAGGATTCCATATGGCCATACTTGAATAATAGTAAAAGGTCCTCACCACCTTGATCTCAGCTTTCTTGGAAAGAGCTTTAACCTTGAGTTATATAAAAGCAATTTTTTGTCCCGGTGTGAATATTGGAAATTGTGCCCTAAGGGCCAATCATTGTACTTTGAACATTATTATATTAAAGAAATTTCTCCATTTTGTTATCATATTATTTGCATGTCAACTGTGATAATTGTATCCTTGGATAATTCATAAAGATTGTCCTAAAATGTCCCTGGTCGGTCATCTATGCGGGAGCAGAGATGAAACAAGATCAGTATGACTTTGATAAGATATAGAGATACGAATCAAAGTCTTAGGCACTTGTAAGAGTACAAGGTGCTAGACCGACCCACTATGAGAAAGCTATATGGATCAAGTCATAAGCTTTTCTCATGTATAACTACGTCATAATGCCCTTAGACCTGAGGTCATCATGGATTCCTACATGAGAGCTGCTAAGCTTTGAACCAGTCAAAAGTCACTTTTGACTGGGTGATGATAAAGGCTATGATCGAGCTTGGTGGTTTTTCTTGCAGAGGAATATGAATGATCAAAATGGAATTTGTCCCTCACATTAGTAGAGAGATATTACTGGGCCCCTCCATGAGTGAGTCTGAGAAATGTATGGCCATACTATGATGAAAGGAGTTTCTGTCTCTGTTATCAGGCTACTTAGGAATCGAGAAAGTAATGGTCAGGAACAAGAGGATGACATTTTCCATGCGTTATCCTTGATCGATATATCGTGTGACAAAAGGGACGTGACATGGTTGTATGACAGGTTGCATCGTGATAACGATCCTCATATGAATTGGGTAGTCGTAATGTCTTGCTAGAGGCCGCTTGTGACTTTTGGGTTAGTATAGTTACTGGCCCACTGCCAACTTCGTATGGGCCTACAGGGTCGCACACAAGAATGGCCCAACACGAGATAATGTTTAATTGAGGGTAGACGAATTTTATATTTATATATATAATATAAAATTCATTAATAATATTATATAGATATATATATATTTTTGAAATATATATCTTATATATATATATATATATATATATGTATGTATGTATGTATATATATTATATGATGTTATTATATTGTGTTAGTTTTAAATTTAATTTATTAAGATATATTAAATTTAATAACTAACATGATAGAGATATAGTATCTCAGATTTAATTTATGAAGATAAATTAAATCTAATGGCTCTTTATTTGGATTAAATAAATAGGTTAAATTAAAACTGTTGGACAGATTTAATTTAAACTGAATTTATTTAATTAGCTCATCAAGATAATTAATTGTTAATTAATTTCAAAATTAATGATGATTAAGTTTGAAATTTGAAAATAGCCCTCATAGGTTATAAACTTGATAGAGCAGATATATTGATATGCACATGAGAATTGAGAGCCGCAAGTGAAACCCTAGGAGATATTAGAGGCGCTAGCACGCAGTCTCGGTTAGAAAGCATTCGTGTGGATATCGGTAGAGGGAGCAGACCTGACGTGTTGGCTCCTAGAGATCGTGAAAACTCTGAATCATCAAAAGGTGTGAATCCTTCCAACTTGGTTTAAACGCCGTTGATAGATCCTCGATTAGGATCGGTGAAAATTTTTAAAATTCTTCTGCTGTGCCTACCGATCCTAACAGTGAACTCTCTCCTTAAAATTCTTTTGTCATGCCATATTTTTGTATGCTCCTTATATAACTTGGCATTTTTATAAGCTTGTTGTCTGAATTCCTCAAGCTCATTGAGTTAGAGAAGTCTCTTCTCACCAGCTGCCTTTAAGTCAAAATTTATGGCTTTTATTGACTAATATGCTTTGTGCTCTATTTCTACTGAAAGATGACATGCTTTTTTGTAGACCAATTGTGTCTTCAAGGCAGGTCTATAAGCCCAAAATACATCATCTAATTTCCTTACCCAGTCCTTCCAATTAAACTTCACCATCTTCTCTAAGATCCATTTCAGTTCTCTATTTGAGATTTCCACTTGCTCACTAGTTTGTGGATTATATGGAGTTGCAACCTTATGAGTTACTCCATATTTAACTAACACTGATTGAAGCAGTTGATTGCAAAAATGCCTTCCTCCATTAATGAAAATAGCTATAGGCACTCCAAATCTTGTAAAACTATTTTTCATCAAAAACTTCACAACCACTCGAGAATTATTTATAGGGAAAGCAGCTACTTCAACTCACTTAGAGACATAATCAACAACTACTAAAATAAATTAATTGCTAAATAAAGACGAAAAAGGCCCCAAAAATCGATCTCCTATACATTAAAAAGTCAACTTTTAAGATATTAGTTAAAGGGGCTTCATGTTTCTTTGAGATATTTCCCGTTTTTTGACATATGTCACAAGTTGTCATAATTCTGTAAGTGTCCTTGAAGTGTGTAGGCCAGTAAAACCTAGATTGAAGGAATTTTGTAGCTGTTCTATTTGCTCAAAAATTGCCACCATATGGCGATGAATGGCAGTGATTTTAAGACGCTGGCCATTTCTTCTTCAGGAACACATCGCCTGATAATTCGATCTAGGCATTGTTTATATAAGAAAGGATCTTACCAAAGATAATGCCTTACATCAACTAGAAACTTCTTTTACACTTTAGAAAGTTTATGAGGCATTACTCCGCTTGCCAAAAAATTTACAAAATCAATGTACAAAGGGGTGGGTTGTGATTGCATGACAAAAAGTTGCTCATCTGGGAATTTATCCTTGATTAGTGATTCTCTCTTTTATTCATATAGCTTTAATCGAGAAACATAATCTCAATCAGATTCTCAGTCCCTCTTTTGTCTTTGATTTCTAAGTCAAATTCTTGTAGCAAAAGCACCTATCTGATCAATCTATCCTTAGCATCTTTATTCTCAATCAAGTATATGATTGCTGAGTGGTTGTCCAAACAATGACATTCGACCCGATCAAGTAGGTTCTAAATTTTTTGAATGCAAACACTAATGCTAAAAGCTCATTTTCTATGGTTGCATAATTCAGCTGTGTGTCTGAGAGTGTCCTGCTAGCATAATAGATGGCATGAAAAACCTTGTCTCTTCTTTGGCCAAAAATAGCTCCAACTGCATAATTACTTGCATCATAAATCATTTTGAATGGAAAGTTCCAATCTAGAGCTATGATAATTGGTGCAGAAGTCAAGGTACTTTTTAGAGTTTGAAAGGATGATAAACATTCCTTAATAAACACAAAGGGAGTGTCTTTCTCCAACAGCATGTAAAGTGGCTTTATGATTTTTGAGAAGTCCTTAATGAATCTTCTATAGAAGCCCGCATGTCTTAAAAAAACTCTAAATGCCCTTAATTAAGGAGGGAGGTGGTAGCTTTTCAATTGTTTCAATCTTGGTTCGGTCCACTTCAATGCCTTGATTAGATAACTTGTGACTCAGCATGATTCCTTCTTTCACCATGAAATGGAATTTCTCCCAATTTAGAACTAAATTTGTTTCCACACAACGTTATAAGACTTTTGCCAGATTTGAAAGATAATGATCATATGATTCTCTAAAAATTGAGAAATAATCCATGAACACCTCAATGAAATTTTCTTTCATGTCTGAAAAGATTGCTATCACTCTCCTTTAAAATGTTGCTGGTGTATTACATAAACCAAATGGTATCTTTCTGAAGGCAAATGTGCCATAAAAATTGTAATTTGATTATATCGTGTGTACCAGTCCAGAAAACAATAATAGGCTTTTCCAGCTAGTTTGTCAAGCATCACGAATATAAATGGCAGAGGGAAGTAATATTTTTTAGTACCTTTATTAAGGTTTCTGTAGTCAATGCACACTCTCTAACCAGTCACCGTTCGTTATGGAATCAGTTCATTTTTCTCATGAGGTACCACTGTCATTCCACCTTTCTTTGGCACAACTTGAACAGGACTTACACATTGACTGTCAAAGATTGGGTAGATTATACTAGCATCCAACCACTTTATTACCTCCTTTCTCACCACCTCCTTTATATTCGGACTGAGTCTTCTCTAGTGCTCAACTGATGGCTTGAAGTTATCTTCCATTAGGATCTTACGCACACAAATTAAAGGACTAATTCCTCTTATATCAGCTATTGACCATCCATATGTTGTTTTATACTCTATTAGAACTGTTAATAACCTTTCTTCTTTATCGTGAGATCTGTAGAGACGATCACCGGTAATATTGAATTTCCTCCATATAAGCATACTTTAAGTGGGATGGTAGTGTTTTCAACTCCAGTACTGTTGGTTTTTCTCTTGATGGTACTGGGTGTAACCCCCTGCCTTATTGAACGTAATTAAGATTCGATAACGCATAGTAAAAAGGGGTTAGAGACCGTCGGATAGTTTAAAGCTTATTAAAACACCCACTAAGTAGTAGGGACTTTATAAAATTTTCAAAACTTCTTTCCTATTCCGGTCTTAAGTTCAATTATCAAATATAATCACCTGTGCAGTTAACTTACATTCATTCATATCAGAACATCTAATAGCAATCCCGGCAACCCCCGGGTTCCATTCATTCACTCAAAGGTTTACAATTCCCATGTAGGAGATTACACCACCATGTTCAACTACAAATTACAATCCAAAAATCATTTACAAGTTCTCTGTCCAATATAATTAACCAACGCATCCAAAAGAAAATGTCCCTACAGGGCTCTCACCACTCCGGGTCGTGCACTTCTCCTTAGAGCCACTCGCCCTGTCTGAAAGGTTAGTTTAAGGAAAGAGTGAGATTCAAGAGAATCCCAGTAGTAACAAAACATTTATACCACACATAAGCACACAGCATGTAAGCAAATCATCATACAGCAGCACAAATCACACTCCACCCTCATCCCCTTTCTCCGTCGGGAAGGCACACTGTCCTAACCCGAACCGTTGTTAGCTACTCAGGGACTGTTGGCGTGGCAGTGCATACACATAGCCTTATAGCTCATATAGCTATCCGGCTTTCACAAATGGCCCGTCGGCCTTCATAAATAGCCTTTCGGCTTTTCACATAATCACAAAGTCACACCTCATCCTCATCCCCTTTGTTCACCGGGAAGGCACACAACCCTCACCCGATCTGTTGTTAGCTACTCAGGGACTATCGGAATGACGGTGCTTACACATATTCACAATGTCGCAGCATATGAATTTATCACAAACCAATGATAATACACATCTATAATGCATCACATATGGTATGAAAGAAAAGTCACTACCTCATTCCTTCCTAACGTCTACTGGCATAATGGGCTCACGAGGACGGCAGATATCAAATCCTATAAAAATAGGGACAATAGGTTAATCTCTTTCCCAAGTTTCCAAATCTCGTAATACTTTATGTTGGTTATCATTTAGACTCTTTAGGTGGCTATAACAGGCCTTAACGTATCCCCAAAAGGTTGGAAGAAACTACCCCGAAGATACCTTTTTTGGATGCGAAACACCAACTTTGGGCTGCCTCACTCAAGTGACAACTAACTCACTCGAGTGATGCCCTCAGTTGTGCTCGAGTCCCAACGAGTGAAACACAGAAAGTGTTTGCCCGAGAGCAAATCCTCAGAATATCCCTCAAACTCACTCGAGCACAAGAAGCTGTACTCGAGCAATGACCTCTAGTGCACTCGAGCACCAAGAAGTACAACACTAAGAGTGTTTTCCTGAGAGCATAGACTACTTCCAAGCAAGACCTTACTCAAGCATGCCCATACACACTCGAGCAGGATCATATCTCACTCGCAAGGCAGGAAGTGTGCTCGCGGTTTCTGCCTAAAGACTTAACCAAAATTCCCAGAAATTCATATCGTGCTCGAGTGAGATCCTCCTTCACTCGAGTGATGGCTATCAGATGCCAAATCGCAGCAACTGATATGGTTTTCCAGAATTGACCAATTTGCTACCAATGGTCCTAAGACTTATACCACAACTCATTCTCACTTATTTTACCAAAAGGAACCTATTGGCAATCACAAAACAACCATATCCCTACTCAAGCAACACACTCTTATCTTTAGACCACAAAATCACCAAAACCATAATTTGCCAAACTTCCTCTTTTCAAATCCACACCAAAACCATTAACTCCCAAACACTATTTAGCATCTATTTCACCACATTCCATCACTTAATTCATGTCTTCTAAGATCACAAGAAATCAGGGCAAAAGTCCAGAATTTTCTAAACTAAACCAAAAGTCATGACATTTATACCAAAAGGTCACCAATGCTTACCTTCTCAACTTGCCAAGATCAAACCCTTGATTCCTCAACTTCTCAAACTTCAAAATTTTTCAAATACCACCAATGAAAATTATGAAACCATAGAAATCAAGCTCTCAACCTCTTGAACAAACTTAATGAAGAGGCTTTAAACACAAGAAGGCAATTACCTACCCAAAATCAAACTTTTATCTTCCTCCTTCTTGCTCGATCTCAGCAAAAATGGAGAGTGATGAGAGAGAAAGTGAGAGATGATGGTGAATGCCTGAGGATCACAACTTTCCCCACACATACACACACAACCGACTTGGAGGAGAGAAGGAAGAGAGAATGGGTTTGAAAGTTTGACTTTGATCCAAGAGTCCTTATTTTGCCACTTGGCACCATCTCATTCTTCCTACTATGATTTCATATGAACTTGCATGCATAGGATTCCACCTCTTATTCTTTAAATCCTAGCCATTGATCTTAATTACTAAGGAGTTTTCTCTTCGTTAATTGACCACTCGGTCGGTAAATTTACCATTTTGCCCCTGATTATCTCAATACTCATTAAACCATTACTAAGAACCTTTACATCATATTGCAAAACACATACTTCAAAAGTGCTTAATTATCATTAATTACATCACTTTGAAGTTATTAATCCTTGATTACAATTCAGGATATTACACTGGGTTACTCACCTTTCTCCTAAATCTTCAAATGGTTTCTTGATAGAAATTGGAGAATTTTCTTCAAGGTACCTAATCTACTCCAAGACTTTAGGATTAGTATATTTTGATACATCTACTATGCCCATTGCTAATGGTTGATCCATGCAGATTTCGTTCACCACATTTTTCATGCAGCTGGTTAATGTATCTACTATGTAACAGGTGTTACCTTTATTTTGAAAGGACAACACCTTAAACATGTTTAAAAATACTTGATTATCTTGAACTCACAATGTTAACTTTCCAGGTTGCACATCTATTAAAGTTCTCCCAGTTGCTAGGAATGGCTTCCCAAGAATTATAGGAATTTCTTGGTCTTCTTCTATGTTAAGTATTATGAAATTAGCTTTAAATATGAGTTTGTTCACCTTCACCAAAACATCCTCTAAGACACCCTTCGAATGTTTTATTCATCAGTAAGCTAGAAGTAATGAAATTGTGGTAGGCTTCATCTCCAAGACCAAGTTTTCTGTAGACATATAGAGGTATGAGATTTACACTTTCTCCTAGGTAAAAAAGTGATCTTTCAAAGTTACATTGACCTATAGTGCAAGGTATGCAAAAGCTACATGGATCTTTCAACTTTGGTGGTAATTGCCTTTATAGAATAGCACTGCACTCCTCAGTAAGTGCAATTGTCTCAAATTCCTCAAGTTTATGCTTATTTGAGAGAATATCCTTCATGAATTTTGCATAACTGGGCATTTAGGCAAGAGCATCTACCAAAGGGATGTTGATATGTAACTTTTTGAAAACCTCTAGAAACTTTCCAGACTGCTTGTCCAGATTTTCCTTCACAAGTCTCTGAGGGTAAGGAACTGGTGTTATATATGGAGGAGGGTTATCTAGAAAGTTGATTCTTCCTTGTAGCACATTATCCTCTTTAGGTTTATATGCTTCCTATTAGAACCAGCTGACACCCAAGAGGGGGTGAATTGGGTGTAACATAAAAACTTAAGAACTGTGAAAATCTTTTTGCATCTTAGTGAAAGTAATAAGTATGAAAGTAATAAATCATAAATCAACAGTTAGCTTAAATAATATATGTTGTAATTATAAGAACTTAGGGAAGTGAATATGCAAACTGTGATTCATCCTGGTTCAGTCCAATCTGTGATGACTTGCGTCCAATCCCCATGCTCCTCCTGAGATTTTCAAACTTGAGGGACCAAAACCAAAATCAGGTGAAACTTCAAGGACCGAAACCATCGATTTCAAACTTTAAGGACCAAAACCACCAATTTCAAACTTGAGGGACTAAAACCAAAATTGGATCAAACTTCAGGGACTAAAAGTTATATTAACCCTAAAAATAATCTATCTCTCTCTCATGTAAATGATATCAAAGGTAGATAAACATAGAGTATTCAGGTAGGAATGGAT
Source organism: Inga leiocalycina (assembly GCA_963242795.1). Taxonomy (NCBI): domain Eukaryota; kingdom Viridiplantae; phylum Streptophyta; class Magnoliopsida; order Fabales; family Fabaceae; genus Inga; species Inga leiocalycina. Next base: position 37,199,914 of record OY725332.1, read on the forward strand.
TCTTCATGATCTTAGCATGTTTTCTATTATTGTTGTCTGCTTGAATCTTCTACATTATTGTTGAGTAAAATATGACCGTTGTAAGTATTTCAACCTATCTATTAGGTCTCATTGCTTCGTTTGACCATTTGCTTGAATTTGAAAACTAGTCATTACAAACATTGACGCTCCACTTCCAAAAAGTCACAATTTTTTTCTTCACATCATCCCTTTATTTTATTCCTGGAGAAATACATTAAACACTAATACAATAAAGTGTTAAAGTGTTTGCAAGCAAGAAGAGTAAGTTATACAGTCATTCTAATGATTTTTTGAAGTTACAATACGTTGTCTATTGCATCACTCGAGTGGTCACTTGAGTGGTCTTGGGTTATCACTCAAGTAATCCCCTTTAAATATGGCAGAGAGCATCAGAGTCATTTTCCAACTTCATCACTCAAGTGGTCACTTGAGTGATCCTGGGACATACTCGAGTGGTCACTCGAGTGATCTCTTCATTTTGATTCAAAATATGGCAAATGATATATCATCAGAAAGCTCTTGCCGTTTACATTCCAATTCAATAAGGATCAGTTCCAAACTTATTGTATTCAGAAAGTTATGATCCAAGTAGTGACAACTACACTAGATAGTCTCTAAATTCACAAGTGTCAACTTCCAGAAGGCATAACTATTAGCATAAAACTCTAAATATGACCCCATAACATATCTATAGAAAGCTCTTTAAGACTAGTTTCATATGGCACTAGTTTTAGCTCAATCCAATATGTAATCTGAGACTTATGTCTAAATTACTAAAGCTATTCTAGAATATGATACGGAGATGAATCAAATCTTCCAAAGATCATACATGTTAGGAGTCTAGTTTCATATGAAACAGGTTTCAAATCAATCCGATATGTGGTTAGAGAGATATGACCAAAATACTGAAGCTCTATTATACTACGTGAAAACAGAGCACAACAGAATGCTCATCACTCGAGTGATCATGGCCATCACTTAAGTGATCGCTCAAGTGATACCCTCCAAAAATTGGTAGAGAGCTAATACTCAAGGGAACACCTTCGAGAAGTTTCATAACTTCTATATAAGTCATTTTAGCTTCGTATTGACCCATTCTAACCTCCGGTGTCACTTCTAAGAGCTTGAATCTTGATATTCTCATTTGATCTTGTAAGTTCTTCTTTCTTCTTGTTTCTTCAATCTCTTTCTTCTTGATTTTCCTCTTGATGGTCATTTTTTATAACCCAACTAGATATCTTCTTGAATTGTTGATCATTCTTCATAACCCAACTACATATCTTCTTGAATATATTCAATCTTCTTCTTCCTTTGCTTGAATAATCTATGAGATATGCAATATTAAATACAGTAGTTAATCAATGTAGAAGATAAAATATTATGCAAACTTTTTGCACTTATTTGACATCAACAAAACCAATCATATCTAACATTCTCCCCCTTTTTGATGATGGCAAATCATTTTAAAGAAAAAGATGTATAAGTTAAAAAAACAAATTAAATGCAACATATTTTTCTTGCCTTTCACTCCCCCTATTTGACATCAGCAAAAAGTTTGAGTATAAAGAAGATATGCTTATGGAGAAGTAAATTGAAAAACAAATTAGATATGTCTTTTTCCCAATTAATAAAAATAATTGTGTAAAGAAAACAATTTTCTCTCCCCTGTTTGAAAATTGAAAGTATTTTCATTTTTAATGCTATGCAAATGAAAAATTGATTTTCATGAAAACAAGTTTGAAACAATTTGGAGAGGTTTTCAAGAAAACTTGTATAATCAAGGCAAATTGAAATCAAAGATATGAAAAGTATTCTCTAAATAAAAAAGAGGGTGTAGAAATGCTCATTTGGATTTGGCAAGATGATGATAGATCCATGAAGTCCAGTTCACCCTGCTTTTCACTGTGCAACTCTGATTTATATTCATGATGTCTCTAGGATGCTCTTACTATGTTGAGCTTCTGTTCCATATTTTTAGCACAATATGCTTAACACTCCTTTGTATTGGTATAGGTATTTGTTGCTTTGAATGTTGCAGCAAATATATTTCCCTTGATTGATCATTAAAGATATGTCCTCATAGTTCATAAATTCTTTTTTTAGTGTGTTGAGTAATGATTTTGCATAGAGCAAATTCTCCTGTCATAATTGCACAACTTTCTTGCAAAAAGAATGATTAGTGCAATAAAGTATTAAATTTATCCTTTCTATATGATATATTAAAATTAAGATCATGAGAGGAATAATATAAGAGTAACTCATCATCAAAACTAAGCAAGACATAGTGAATACAGATGAGTATGTTAAAAGAATTTTCTTCTGAGCTTTCAAGATATAAAGCATAAATGAATGTAAAGCTCCTCCTTAATGAATGCATGGCTTAAAAGAAAATCATTGTGAATAATATAGTTAATAACTCTCCTGAATTTGCAAAACCATTGGAAATTTTGTAGAGAGAATGAGTATGAAAATCTAAAGATCAAGTTTTGAAAATGATGATGCTATTCAAGGTTTTAAGGCTGTAACCCTGTATCACTCGAGTACTCACGCAGTGATATAACTCAGAGAATTTTAATTAAGAATATAATTCCTCACTCGAATAATATCATAATTACTCGAGTCATAATCCCCTATAGTCCATTGATGCATTGTTGGCTACTCATTGTCTAATAATGTCACCAATACTAAGGGATTCTAAAGTATAGTCTCTGTGAGCATTTAAGTATACCAAGATGAGCTCGGAATAAGCCCTTGAAGTTTTGATTGATCAAATCACAAAGTTGTCCAATCTTGTCATTCACAGAAGTGATGAACTCAGCATTGTTCGTAGCAAGACCTATGTAATTGTTGAAGCTCTTCTCTCAGATAGCCTTAGACAGATGGACCAAAGAATGAAGAACCAAAGAGACCAGCTCTAGCAAAGTATTGTATCTCATCTATCCTTAAAGTCTCAGCTCCTATCCTTTGCGCCTCTTGTGTTAACTTGGAGTGAGGTTCAGTAATTTAAACAAAGTGGTTACAAATCACTTGGAGTAATTCTCAAATCACTTGGGGTGATCCTTAGATCACTTGGAGTGATTACAGATCACTTGGAGTGATTATCAGAATCACTTAGAGGTCCAGTGTTAAGTAAACAACATTTGGAAGTTTTGAAACAGTACATAACTTTCTATCTTCACAACCATAATGACTTTTTCATTGGTAACATCAAGTAAAGCTTAGTTTGTTTGAATGGTAAATCCAATGAAAGGGGCTATAACTGATCTAGCTCTAGCTGAGGATTAGACTTCATCATCTCTATACGCCTTAAGTTATGCTCTCTATCTTTGGCCAGTACCACTCACTAGTGACAAGTGTATATTCATAGTTTAGATGTGTGCCTCTCTTGTTCTCTAAAAGATATGATCTCTTCAATGTTCCTCTCCTTCTTGTGAATAATATAGATCATTGTGTGATAATTCTTCTTAATGAAGTAAGTGCAGTTATTTTCCTTATTTTGCAAAGATCACACATAGAAGTAGAATTGAAGTTGAGAGTCCTTATTAGCTCTAATAGTTTGATGATTATGTACTTTTCAGACTCATTGTACTCCATAAAATGTCTAGTGGGAGGGTTGTTGAAGCCCAACCACCTATTAATCTTTCAGGCTGAGATGGTGACTCTCTAATCTCTGATTGTTTCTCCAATATTTCCTCAATTATTATGCCTTTCTCAAAGCATAACTCAGTAGGCTCTATGTCATAGTAGAGATGTCTAACTTCTTTCGGTGTAAGGAGATGGCTAGATAGTGAGGGCTGATTGTGTTAGAAGTATTAATCCAACTCAAGAGTATCCTTACTATCAGCTTGAGTTTCTTTAAGTTGAATTCTACTGTGGCCACTAAGAGATCTTCTTACTCTTTCTCCTTTTCTGATTGCATCACTAGCTATTCACTAGCTAATGATGTGGTGTCACTTGAGTGATACCATATATACTACTTCCACTCACACTACAATATTGTCAACCATACATCCTCTGTTAGCCTCTGACCTTTGTATCTGATGATTAACCTGATCAAGCATTTATGACATTTAGTACAAAAATAGTAACTTCCAATTTTGAAACCGATTTGAATGCAAACAAGATATGAATGATTTTCAAATAATGTGTATGCACTTTTTATAAACAAGATGGATTAGAATGCAGACAAATTTTTAAAACGTGCATTTCAAAACTCAGGATAGAAAGATTATGCATAATTTCACTTGCGGTCTATTTAGCAATCTGAAAGTATTTTGAAAACAATAAATAATTTATTGCTATAGTATGCAATAATGAGCAAGTATTCATTACCCAATTTAAATAATTCATATAAGCACAGTATATGGTAAGGACAAAGAAGACAATACCGCACTCGATTAATCTCATAATTACTTGAGAAATTATCCATTGAATTTCATTTGTGCATAATTCCATGAATTTTTCCTTTCATTCTTCCAGTTGGTCTTATCACTTGAACATTCACTCCCAGTTGTCACACAGTGATGAAAATCACTCGATTGGTTACCTGAGTGATGCTTTACTGTACATCTTTTCTTCCTTCATTACTAGCTAGGCACTTGCAGTGATGTATCAAGTAATGCCTCCTTTTGTTTACACATTTAAAATGTAGCTTCAAAGTCTAACTTCACCAAGATTTGAGTTAAATCCTATGTAGTCATAATCTTGAGATAAAGCTCTTCCTTTCTTCTTCCTTTGGTATCCAATTTTACTTGGATCCACTCATAGTTAGCTTTTAGAAATCATTATTCACATTCTCTAAGAATATAGTTAATTCGAGACAATTGAGCATAATGAATTAAAGATGACTTTATGTGTATATGCATAAAGAGTTAAACTATTGAACATTGCAATCCCTTTAGACATGAATTTATTAAATGGATTTTCTAAAGGATGTGAAAACATATTTTCAAAAATAGTTTGCAATGCACATTCCTAAGGTTCCAAAATATAAAACCTCAATAAATATTACAGACAATAGCATATGAGGTTTTATCATTGTGTACCTTTGCCTTAGATACTTGGAGGATTGCTTTTGCTTACCCACTGCATCTTTCTATGATGTTGATACTTTGAATATCTTACTTTGGGTGTTGGCAACCTTCTCTTAAATATATAGACTCCAAGAGCCTTTTACTTGATGCTTGAGAGATCCTCCTTTTCATATTTTCCTCAAGATAGTTGAAAGGTACTCTATGGCAGTTCATTCTTGAGGAGTAACATACTCCTTTTCTCCATTGCCTTTCTTTGTGATTAGACTTTACTGTTCCAGCAATGGGTGATTCGAGAGTTCTTCTAATTGATGTGAATCTCATTTCAAGTACAATAAGAACTCTTGGAATCTACTTCATTTTCTCTATACCCTTATGTCCATTCTTTCTAGAATCAATTTGCATATATGAAACACCAGATGGACATTTCAGTATGCACATATACTTAGGTCCTTGATTGTTAGCATTAGACTTTACTTGACTTTTCAAAACCCAAACATATTTATTTCTCACATTAGAATTTATTCTAATATAACATGTGTGAGAAATGTGACCAAATTTACCACTATAATTGCAAATTGTATGATGATATGCATTATGAGATTTTATGCAAGTTTGTGTCAGTCAAGAGAGTAAAAACCCGAATAAATTTCATTTGAATATTCTTTCTTCCCAATAAACTTTCCAGCATGATTGAAAACATTTTTTCTTTTCAGAATAGAATCAATACTTGGTTGAGAAACAATTTTATTCAAACTTTCAAAAACATGTTTCTTAAATGCACAAGAAGAATTGGAACTCTTTACCTTAAGTTCACTTTGAGCTTCTAATAAGGATTTATCAAGTTTGTTCATGCTAAGCTCTTCTTGGGAATCAACTTCTTCTTGTCTATCCATGTTGACTGTATGGAAGTATTCTATGATTTCTCCTTCTTTATCATCAACTTCCAATTGTTCATGCACCGTAGATGGGCAGCTTATAGTTTCACATGAACTGTAATATCTCGAATTTTGGGATTAGAGGCTTAGGTAGAAGCCTGAATTAAGTGGATTGCTAAGCCCCAGTTTAGAAGGTGTCCCAAATCTATTCTTAACTTTTCTTATATATTTGAGGTATTAAAGAAAATAAAATAGTGAATTTTGGAAAATGTGATTATGCTTCCAGTGAAATTTCCTACAAGAAAGTTAGCTTGTCATGAGATTTTGTATGACCAAATGATGAGAAAAAATTATGAGATTTTACAGGATGAAAGTAAACATCCTAAACTTTAATTAGATAGGTCATACAAATCATTTGAAACTATATACAAAAATTTATGAATTTTTGAATTTAGCCCAGAAAACTGAAAAGTTTCTGGAGCAGCATTCAAAGAAATTAAATCTGGGAATGATGTACTTCCAATTGGAAAAATTCTATATTTTTTCTTGAAACTAGACTCAATAAAGGTTCTATAGCCTTTAGAATTACTCCAATACAAGGTCTACAAATTTAGTTGTGATTTTTCACAGTTAGGGCAGAAAATCTGTCAGAATTTCTGATAAATCTGAAAATAAAGAAATAATGTGATGGAAAGTTTTGAAATTATAACGTACATGGAAAATTCATTTGGGCTGATGGAAGGACCTCCTAGACATCTTTTACATGGGGCAAGAGAGGGAAAATATTAGTTGTGATATAATTAGGCTTATGGCATAAAGCTTGTGTACATAAAGTCTAAAATTTTGGGAATTTACTTAAATAAGTAATTAAAGGCATAAAGTAAATATTATAAAATATTCATCATCTTCCTCATTCGGCCCTTAAACTGGTGTGAAACAACAGCCATAGAGAGAGAGGGAGTTGAGAAATTCTAGAGGGAGAAAGAGGAGAAAACTCGCGAGGTAGGTCGATTTCTTCGTTGAATTCATTCCAAACTTGTATAATACTTCTCCTAAGCTTCTCCTCTACAGGATTCTAGGTTGTTTTGAGGTAAAAGTTCAGTGTTGTTGGAGCTACGAAGAAGGAAAAGCCAAAAGAAAGAAGAGCTAACTTCCTAAACTTCAAATATTGGTTGTTCTAGCTGTTGTGAGTAATTTAATCGGTGAAATTCTAATTGATTTGCTTTGATTTCAAATTTGGTAAAAGGGGTGGAATAAGAGTTATGATGCCAAAATTTGGTCTAAATGGTAGTTATAAGGTAATTAAATAGTTAACAAAGTGATTACGAGTAGAAAGGAGCAAGTCTATGAAGTCAGAATTTAAAAACCCAAACTTTTCCCGGAGAATTGGGAATTTCGGCCAGTGATGGTTCAGGGGCCTAAGGCTGGATTTTTGAGGTTCTAATGACTCCATTGAGTTCAAGAGGAAAAATTAGATGGGGTTATAGTTGATCGCCTTTTCAAAAAAGCCCAAAAAAGTATAATTATGAAAACGTCCCTAAAACCTTAAAATAAGGCCAGCCAAGGGCATTTGGGTCTTTTGGCAGTGAATTTGGTGATTCTGAGTCTGGAAATGGATTCCTTATGTGAAAATATATTAGAATAGGCCAAGTCAAAATTTCAGGAAAACTATAGCCGAATCGGGTAGGGCGGGGCTAGGCCTAAGTCCCGAGGGCATTTCGATAAATTTTCATCATAGACTAATATAACTACTATAAACACTATGTAAGCGGCTAAAATGGTACATGAATGGGTTTTAACCTAATTCATGTATATTTGACATTTTAGGACCCGATTTATAGCCTAAGCTACGACACAAAGTTCGAGGAGCCTTTTTAAGGATCAGGGAAGGGTGATTAAGGCAGGGAACTTACCCTCCTGCATGTATTTGATATTTGTGCTAGTGTATTGATGCATGTTGTTAATTTTCTTGATTATGTGAAACATATATGAATGATTGAAGCTCTGTTTTTGTTTATGCCATGACCATAAGTATATTGGTTGAAACATTGAGCACGCAGAGATGTCATTGTGTCAGCATTTGTTATGTAATGCAAGTATGTCATGCATTAAGCACTTATCTTGCATGCATATTGGTACTATTACCTACTGAGATTCTCTCGAATCTAACCCTCCCCTACAACAATTTAGATAGGTAAATACGAGAGGTACGCAAAGATCACAGAAGGGAACTATATGAGGGGATTGCAGTGGTAAAACAAAGACAGAAAGATATCTTTGTTTCACTAGGATAGGTTTAGATACCCTAGAGACATGTGCAACTACAAGGTTTGTAATTATTATGTATGAACCCCTATGAGGAATATCTATAATCACGCACATAATATCAGTATATTTTTGCTATTTGTAACCCCCTTCTGTAATTATATCCAAAATACACAATTAAAGTGAAATAGAGACCAATAATAAACAAAACCCATTTAAGATCTCATCTTCCCGATAGGGTTTTCACAAATACTTTTTGAAATCTAATTGACCTGGTCTTATATTCACATATCGAATATAACTACTCTGTGAAGATAAATCACATTCGTATAACTATCAGAGTGCACAATATAAATTTTTGGCAATCCCGGATTTCTTACATTAATACAAGCTTACAAGGCACATTCACCCTTTACAATTTTTCAAATAGGGGATTACATAAATTCTCATACCAAATACATACTCGAATATACATTCCAACCTATACAATCATATATCCAAATATACTTAATCCCAAACATGCATTGATAACCAACTATCACAAGATTACAACCCGAAGGAATCCTTGTCGCCCTTGGATGCTTGCTCCATCCTCGATCTACCTTCCCAGTCTAAAATGGTTGGTAGGAGAGGGTAAGATTCGAAAGAATCTCAGTAGGTAAACACTACCAATATGCATGCAAGATAGATGTTTAATGCATGACATGCTTGCATAACTCATGCTAACACATAATGACAAATCTGTAAGCTCAATGCTTCGAACAACATACATATGGCCATAGCATAAATTGAAACATAGCTTCAAATCATTCATACATGTTTTACATAATCAAGCAAAGCAATAAAATGCATCAACACACTAACACAAATATCAGAGCATGCAGGAGAGGTAAGTTCCCTACCCTTGTTTTTTCCACGTATGCTCCAGCATCGGCTACTCGCGATTCGAGCGAATATCCAACCCTATAACCAAATCAAGGACATAGGGTCAATCTCTAATCCAAATCCTTACTTTTATATCACTAAAAGTTCGTTGTCATTTGAGTCCCTTAAGTGTCTAATAATAAGCTCAACAAAAGCTTGAAAGGATTGGGACGTACTAGGTTGGAAATCACTTTTCAAAATCACCAAGTACTGAAGATGGGGGTTGACTATAGCCAAGAACCCTCTGGCTGCAGCCAAAACATGCACAAAAGGTTTTTGGCTGCAGCCAAAACGTGCACAGAAACTTTTGCGCTGCGGCCAAGATTTTCTGCTGCAGCCAAGGCAACTTCAAAAATTCATAATTAATTCTAGAAAAACCAAAATGAGGTGATCCCAAAGCTAAATGAAAGCTATTTAAGTCCTATTCATAGTAAAAATATGGATCATTACTGAAAATCACCACACAAATACAGAATTACACACATATCCACACTGCTCCAGAATTACATCCAGTTTCGACCTCAAACTTTAGGCAAACATAAATCCCAGTTCAAAAAATGAAATGAAACAAATTATGTGTCCATATTGATGCTTAAGATGTGAAATTCAAGACTAGAAAGTTTTAGAATATTTAGAGACCATTTAGTCAGTCAAAACGTTCACACAAACAGACTGCCCAAAATAGACTTTCAATGGCAGCATTTCCAGTTTTGGCATATTTGCTTCCAATGATCCCAATTTCATACCAAACTTCATTCCCACACAAATTTTCACAAGGAATCCATTGAAAACACCAAAATAACCAAATTCACATTATATTGACATGTTTTACAGCAATTTCAACATTGTTCACAATTTCACATTTCAAACTCTAACATTGCAACTTTTCCATTGCAAATGCCAAACCAATTCCAATGATACCAAAACACAATATGGCACCATTTTTACCATAGTACACAAACCAATTCTTCCAATCCAAAATTATATGAAAATCAGGGCAAAATTTGAAATTCACAAAGCTTGACCAATTATCGCAAAACTTAGGTCAAAATGCTTCAAATACTCACCTCTTCCTCTTCCTAAGGCCAATTCTTTGATTCCTCTTCTTTCCAAATTTCTTCAAGCCATCAAACACCTCCAATCAAGAATCTAAAACCAAAGAGATAAAGCTCTCATCACTATAAACAACATTATAGAAGGGTGTTTTAGCAATAGAGGACCACATAAAGCACTTACCATGAGCTTTCTCCTTTCTCTTTCCTTTCTTGCTTGGCAAAAATGGAGTATGAGAAGAGAGACAGATGAAGATGAAGAAGATATCAGTTTTTAGCCTCTAATTACATATTTGGCCGACCTAAATAGGAAGAGAGGAGAGAGGGAAGAGTTTGAATAATTGACTAAGATCCAAGGGTCCAAAAATTGCCACTTGTCACACACTTGCTCAATCTATCATGAGCTCACATACACACACCCATATGGGATTCCACCCTTTGATCTCTTATACAAATCAATCCTAACCATTGATCTTTGAGTTACCAAGGAGCTTCCTCTTCGGTAACCGATCAATTGGTCGGTAACTTTACCATTTTGCCCCTGATTATGGCAATTCCTCTTGAATCACCACCAAAACACATCATATCATTCATTTTCTTCCACAATGCACCCTCCCCTCTATTTTAAGTCAATTTAGATGTTAATCAATAATTAAACTTAAATACAGGGTTTTGGCACGGCTCACAACGCATACGAATAACAATTCACATCATACTCTCCAAAAGGGTCCATTTATCACTAATGACATTCACTTTTAGAGTCATTAACCCTTAATCACAATTTGGGATCTTACTAAACCTGGGCTTAGCAATCCACTAATGTCAGGCTTATTCTCTAGCCTCAAGTCTCAAAATTTGGGGTATTACACTATTCCTATGTTTCCCACCGAACAGTATATCATTTCTGCAAAGACTCTGAAAAAAGGTGAAAATGAGATAGGGTATAACATTTTGGTATCAGAGCTGAAAGTGGTTCTGGAAGAGCAAGGATTCTCGCCACAGAATTGTCTACTCAAAGTGAATGTGATGGTTCTGGCAACAGAATAGTATAATGATATGCTTGATTATATAGTGACAAGAACAGCGAAGTAAATTACTTTAGCTAGTTCACAAGCCCTTGAAAGTATACATAGAATCAAGAGTGTCCCAGATATCTTAGCATTAGAGCAAAATTTAATTTTTCTTAAAATCATTTTTGGTTAAAGCACTATACAGAATTTTCTTTGCTCTAATATTCAATGAAAACATTTTCTTTTCTCTTTCTGTCCAATCCCTTCTTGATTTGAAATCAAAGATATTTGTAAAAACATTCCACATATCAAAATCAGATGCTTTAATATAACTAGTCATTCTAGCTTTCCCAAACCAGAAATCAAAATCTTTTACAAGAGGTGGAATTGTATAGTCAAAACCTTCTGAAAGTAAATAACACCCAAAATCGGCCATTGATAACTCTTAAGACGGTTAAGTCCTTTAAACAAGAGCCTAGTTCTGATACCAAATGTTAAAACCGGATGACACTCAAGAGGGGGAAAACTTAAGAACTTTGAAAATATTTTTGCATCTTAGTGAAAGTAATAAGTTTGAAAGTAATGAATCATAAATCAACAGTTAGATTATATAATATATGCTGGAATTATAAGAGCTTAGGGAAGAGAATATGCAAACTATGATTTATCCTAGTTCGGTCCAATCCGTGATAACCTACGTCTAGTCCCCAAGCTCCTCCTGAGATTTTCAAATCCACTATGAATGTGTTGTACTGTCACTCTTTATTGTGATTTGCTTACTCAAGTTTCTATCTCTGTCTTTTCTTTACTTGCATTAGGGACAATGCAACATTCGGTGTAGGGATGGAGCTATGATATATATGTTATTCTGTGTGTTATGTTTTATAGCTTGTAATTACCTTGTAGGAAGTTTTTTGCAAGCCTGGGTAGTTTTAAGTATGCTGCATCCTTCTAAAAATTCTTGGAATGATAGACATATGAGTATATGAGTGTTTGAGGGGATGTATTGAATAGATTTGTCTTAAGGGATACAAACCATGTGAGCTTGGAAAACTGACAATACTGAATTTAGAAATATATATGGCCTAGTCATTATAAGTAAAGGCAAGAGAAGCCTACATGAAAGGATATTTGAGCATGTTCGATTCATCAAATTTTGTGTGCGTGGTCTCTAGTTCTATGACTCTCTAGAACTTTTCCTAACCTCTTAGTTGAGGCCAATGTGCACATGAGAGTACATGTATATAATTAAGGCATTCATTTCAAATCCATATGACCTAAACACAAGCCACTTACACATCTTTTCCCTTGCTAACCCATTTAAGCCTATCATTTTCGTTTCTCATCACTTCTATGCAGTTTTGAATGAGTGTGCCAAAATTACTATGATGATGTGTTTATAATTGTATATTATAGAAAGAACGAGTGATTTCTGCTGTAAAAAAAAGAAAAATATATATGCTCTCAAAAGAAAATTGAAGAGTCAAATGAAGAGAGCAAGTAACAAAAAAAGAAAGAAAGAAAACAGTAAAAAAAATAGCAGGTACAAGTAAGCAAATGTACTACAGCAATCTCATCATGTATGCTTGTTTAGGCTGTGTAGATTAACATTCCACTAGTACAGAAAAGGGTTCTTAGATCGGAACATTTAGACCGGTTATATCGGATAAGATCTTAAAAATATGACCAGTGGCATTTTTGTAATTATGATCAAATTTTAAGACCGGTTACCTTTAGAATCAATCTTAAAACTACTTTTAAGACCAGTTATAAGGAAAACCGGTCTTAAAATATGTACAATTAAAAAATATATATATATGTAATATATTTTCTACACTGGTTCTAAATATAACCAGTCTAGTAAATATTATTTGAATTAAAGATAATTAAAAAAATAAAATGTTTCTTATTTTTAAGATCGGTTGTAAATAAAAACCAGTCTTAAATATTAAAACTTTAAGACGGGTTATTATTAATAACCGCTCTTAAAAAATTTCTATTATTAAGACCCGTTATTTATTAATAACCGGTCTTAAATATTACTTTTAAGACCAATTTTTAATTACAACCGGTCTTAAAACTGACATAAATTTCAAAACGCACCTAATTTTAACTCTAAAATCTAATACTCAAGCACATCAGCAAAACCCCTCTGTCGGTTCATGGCAACTCATCCTTTCCCCTTCTCTCCTCCGTCCTTAACCTTCACCATCGTCAATGCAGATCTACAGTTGAATACATTGCCATAAGGCTATCATCGTTTGTTCACTTCAATTAGTTTCATTCTCAACCTCTTTTTTATTATCAAGTTTGTGTTTCAATTGTCAGGCATTCAATTAAAGTAATAAAATTGTTTACTTTAAAGCCATGACAACCGGTCTTAAAATTGTTTACTTTAAGACCGGTTATCAATACAACCGGTCTTAAAATTGAGACTTTTAAGACCGGTTACCAAACCTATCTTAAAAGTGACATACTCTTAAAGACCAATTGTATCAAGACCGGATCCAAAACCTGTCTAAAAAGTCAATTTTAACTGGTCTAAAAAGCCATTTTTCCACTAGTGTTCCGTATACCCCATCTTAGCCTCACCAACATTACAACCTTAATAAAAGTCCTCTTGATGTATGGAAACTTATGTTTGTATGGTAGAAATGGTAGGGCTTTGACAAGTTTTTGGTAGAGCATGGACTAGAAGAGAGAAGTGAAATCAATTACCCAATAGTAAGAGAGAGAGCTAAACACTTAACCCTGAGAGTCTCATGAATTCTCTTTGCAAGGGCTGAATCATATATAGAGCTAGATTTATGCTGGGTGGTAGGATTGGTTACATGGAGAATTGAACTTGAGATAATGGAAGGAAATACATAACCAAGAGCATGAATAAATTCATATGGATAGATTTGATAGAGTAAATAGGAAGGATGGAATACTTGACTTTGCCCAAGAGTGCAAAAGGCTAAATGTGGGGGAATTGATAAGTCCTAATTTTACCATAGATTTCATGATTTCTTGGGAGGTTTTATTGATAATAGTATGCTTGAAATGCATTTAGAATGAAGAATTGTAACTAATATTGATTTAATGAAATGAATAATGAAGAGCGGCCTAATTGATATATTTTATGGTTTCTTTTAAGTGTTGATTTCGGAAGAATGATATTGCATTAGTTGAATTGTCTTGTAGGGAGCTCAGTAGAAATTGTAGCTAAAAGGAGCTGAAAATGGGAGAAAGGACTAAAGTCCAAAACATTTACAATTAGACAGGAAAGGGACCAAAGTGCAAAACATCGGAAGTTGTCTAGCTCAACTGTAATTCCCTCAGTACCAAACTCTGATCAGCACCATTGGGAATGTCATTGGGAACGAGTGAAAAAGGATCAGTGAGGGGCAAAAGAAAAGATTCACTCATTCAGCTTCCATGATTTTTTTCTGACTTCGATTCTGGGGGATTTTACTACTCTTCCTCTTGAAAAAATTTCCAACAGCACATTGATTCTTCGATTCAAGTTGTTCTCCACCATGATTGAAGCTGATCTGGAACATAACTGCACTAATTCTTTCATCATGAGTAGTTGATCACTGTGATTCATAGAAGCAAAGCTGAACCACAATCCATGCACTGAAAGGAGAAGCTCATTAAGATTTGTTGTTCTTGTCCAATTCTAATCTCTTATAATTGTGCGAGTTGTGTAGCTATACGATAGAGTCGATTTTGAGCTATGAATTTTGTATTGTGCAGAGGAATCCTTGAACTTGATTGAGTTTTATAGAAACAATAATCTGTCACATGAAATCAATTGATGAATTGTGTTATCTATATTCAAGTAGATTTAATTATATGTGTTGATTCTAGTTACGTCAGTTTGTGTGATTACTTTGAAAGATCTCATAGGTAATGATCGGTAGCTGTTATTACAGAGAAGTTGGATTTGTTGCACTATAATTCTTCATGAATGAATAGCATAGCCTCCCTCATCAATATTCTTCATATGTTATTCTAGTTGATTAACTATGTGAGCAGATATTAGATAGCTGCTATAGTGAGCTTCATAAATGATAATTGGATAAGGAAGGCCAAGTAGAACTTCTAGGAAGCATTATCTCATTATTGTGTCAAACCAACATCACTTCACTCTCATCATACTGTCACGATTTAAATCAAAAAATTATACAAAGAAAAGAAAAGTAGGATTAGTTTCATAGTAGACATAATTCAAATAATTTCCCCAACTAAACATTACTTATTGTGGTCCGTAAGTTTGCTAGGAATTGTGACAATAGTTAGGTTCCTTAGAGAAGAATGACCTACGCTAGTTATCACTTTACTGTAGTTAGCTTAGTAATTGTTTGGTAGAGTTAACGACAAGCTTTATCACCAAAGTTTTGATGATTTCACCAACTTGGATTGTAAGTGTTTGAGAATGAGTCATTTCTTTGATTTCTGATGTAATGAGCTTGCTCTAACATGAATGGGTGTCCTTCTTGACATTGCGTGCTCACATGAGGTCCTCTACATCGATCACAGGTTTCAGTAGGAGTCCTGATTACATTTTCTTGGTTTTTCAATGAGCTCACTTGTTTGGATATAAATGCAACTTGAGAAGATAAAGTTGTAAGTATATCTAGCTCATACACTCTAAGTACTTTCTTTGAAATGTTACATTCAGAAGGCCACTGGTATGCATTGGCTGCCATCTCCTCAAGTAGATTGTAGGCATCATCTAGACTTTTTCCCATTAAAAATCCTTTAGCTACAACATCTACAAGAATTCTAAATGTCTGTGTCATCCTATTATAGAAAGTTTGCAGTTGCCACCAATTTGGTAACCCATGATGAGGACATCTCCTTAGCAACTCCTTGTATCTTTCCCAGGCTTCATAGAGGATTTCTAGTGCATGTTGGGTAAATGAGGCAATTTCATTCCTCAATTTAGCAGTTTTTCCTGAAGGAAAGTATTTTGCCAAAAATTTCTAAGCCAATACATCCCATGTAGTTATGCTTCCCACTGGTAGTGAGTGTAGCCAGCTCTTAGCCTTATCCCTAAGTAAAAAAGGGAAAATTCTAAGTCTAATGGCATCATCCTAATACCATGATGCTTAAATGTGTCACAGATTTCTAAAAAGTTGGCTATATATGTGTTTGGATCTTCTGTTGCTAAACCACCAAACTGATTTGCTTGCACCATCTAGATAATTGCAAGCTTGATTTCAAAATTATTGGCTACTACTGGTGGTTTTTTTATTCCAAAAATTGTTCCTATGATGTTGGTGTTACATAGTCATAGTTGTTTTCATATCAATTGCATTCATATTCCTATGAGTAGAGTATCATTCCCACGAGGATTGATCACTAAGTACTAAAATGGGTAATCTTAATTCTATTTAGTTGATCGATTAGTTGGTGATTGAGATTACAAAATTAAAAATGATTAAATATGAATGCAATTGATATGAAAATAACTATGAGAAAAATCCCTACGGATAATATTTCACTTAGCAAATTTCGGATTGAATCACCTATCTATTCTAGTCGAATTTATTTTACATGATTAATAGCTGAGTTTTTCTAATTTAATTACTAACCTCTTCCAAGGTCAAGCAATTCTATAATTAATTGCTAATCTAATATATCCCTATATGAATTGAAACAATTAATCATGCATTAAGATTTATAGAACTCATTAAGACTACATAACTCATATGAATATATTCCCATTTCATATGTAAGTTATGGTTTTAATTATAGGATCTACACACATGCATCTCCTTCCGGTCTCAACACACATATTGAAATCATTCAAAAGATGACCAATCAATTGAAAGCATTAAGAACAATAATCAAAATCCAATCATGAAGGAAGAATTAAAACTAGATTTAACAAGTTAAGATTCAATCCATCATTAAAAGCTACATCATCACCCTAGGAAAATGAAAATTTAGCTCATGATGAAATTAAAAACAACACCAAACTAAATTGAAAACTTCATAAACATTGCATAAAACACAATTATTAAATTCTAAAGCATAAAGATACAACTACAAGGTGCATAAAAATGGAAAAATCTAGCCTTCCTTATAGGAAGTAAAACCTTCCATGTAGGTGGTAACCTATACCATCCATGAAAGAGGTCTACCTAAGCCTTCCATGAAGGAGGCATGCAAGAAATAATATAATGCATGAAATTAAACTCTAAGATGGTTGTCTCCTTGTGTCTTCCACTCCTCTATTTATAGATGAATGGGGTGCAAAGATTTCCACTTGTTATGTATGAATCTTGACTTTAAGCCACCAATGTTGACCTTGTGGCAACCATGCTTCTTGATTGTAGCCGAATTTTGATAGTCAAAATGGTATATTCTCATTTTTTTATCTTCATGAAAATTGTGGATCTTGATCTTAGCTTGAAAACACTTGTGTGAGCTCCTCATTTCAACATTTGCAGCTCAAGTTATGGTTAAATTAGTGGGCGAAGGTCAGACATGAACAAATCCACGTTCTCAACTTCCAAGTAAAATTCAAAACTCTTGAAGATAAAATTGGGTTTTGGCCTTAACGTAAAAGTTGTAAGGATTTTCCTTAGCTTTTTATCCATATAAAAAACATCACAATCAGACATCTAGAGCTTCAAATACTGCCTAAAAACAGAAACAAGGTTAAATTTTCATATTTTTTTATAACATCTATTTTATGCCAAAATCTTTATTTATTTATCAATTACACCCAAATTCATTAAATTAAGCTAAAATATCATCCAAAAAATATCATATACGGGAAAATAACTATGCAAATTTTTACTTATCACATATCTTCATGCATTCTTCTCCTGTACACATCATATCTATAGGGTTGGTGAGGGAGAGTGAGATTTGATAGAATCTCAGTAGCAAACTTTACTAACTAGGCATACAAGATTCAAGCTTAATGCATGACATGCTTGCTTACATAAATTCATCCTAGCATAATGACATAGTTGCATGCTCAATGCTTCACACATTACACCTATAGTCATAGCATAAGTAAAAAACAGAACTTCAATCATTCATGCATGCTTCATACCATTCAACAAAGCAATTAAACACATCAATGCATAAGCATACTTATCAAGTGAATGCAAGTCAGGAAATTTGAACTACCTTTTGAACTTATGCCCTATTTTGTACCTTTTCTTCCAATTATTGCAGTTATTTAGAAATTCTTCCATTTTTCTTCCTTGTCATCTCATGGCCCTAGGTACATAACCATACATTAGAGCCATGATAAATGAAAGTCCAATATGGTTACATGGGCTTTCAACTACTTTAAGGGCCTAATCCTAACCCTTGGAATTCCTCATTATTACATTTGTGCCATTAAGTCTTAAATTCGCATAAGACATAAAGCTGACAAATTGTTCACTGTACTTTAAAACATCATAACTAATTCAACAAAACTCCAATTGGCTTGGTTCAAGTCTCAATGTGATCCTTATTAAGTCCACTTTAGGGGAAAAATAGTTAGCATGCCATTTATACGCACACATTTCTAGAATTCTCAATTATTCACTTCTGTCACAAAATTCTGCCCAGAATTAATGCCCAACTTCCAACAATCATAACTTTTTTATGTACGTATCCAATTATTACACATTACCCATCAAATTAAAATTGTTGGGTCAACTTTATTTTTGAAAAATTTAATAGAAATTGAAATTCAATTGGCCAGACAAAAACATGTCACCATCTCTCTGCCACCATTATCTTTCTAGAATCATTATCAAACTTTAAAAATTCATATCTCTCAATCTACTTGTCCAAATGATACCTTTCATATATAAAAATAAATCGATTTAAGTATATTTTCAGGGAAAAATATCACCATATGGCAATTAGAGCCACAAAATTCCCAAAAACTCATCAAACCCTATATGTTCCCAAATTAATTCTAGAATTAGGGCTTACCTTTAAAAAATCATGATTTTAAATTCACTAATCCAAAAATTATATTCTATCCATCAAATTAAAGCTCATGATGTCTACTTTAATCTTGTACAATTTTAAAGCATTTAGATTAGGATTGACAGATCAAAAACACACCATAATATCGCTGCCTTCCAGAAAATGAAATCTGGCGGCACTACTCTTAAGTTCCAAATTTGTGATTTCTCATTTCTAAACCTTATTTAACACCATTTACAAAACCAAAGCACAATAATCCCTAAAAATACTTAAAGAAGTAAAATTTATGGCAGAAACAGCCATTCCACAAAATTCAACCAAACCACACAATATATTGTTCAAAAGAAAGCTCTTACTCACCTCTTGCTTCTTCTAAGATTTGTTTCTTGATTCCACAACTTTGGACCTTGATAAATGCCTTAAAACACCTCCTCTTGAAAAAATAACAACATAAGAATGAAGGTTAGACTAAGAGGAACAATTTTTATATAGACACTTTTGGCTACAAAGGTGAGTAGGAGGGTGAAATCTTAGAGAGAAGTTTCTTACCTTTCTTGAGTTCTTGAAAATTCCATCTTGCCTTTCTCTATCTTCCTTCTTGTCTTGGATGAACAAAGTGATGAATAATGAAGGTAATGATGTGTTTTAAAGTCACTTGAGTCCCTCTTAAGGTGCTAACCAAAATTCCAAGAGAGAGAGAAAAGAAATGATGATGTGTCCTTAGTTATTTCCTTCTTGAAGTTTAGTTTAGTTAGCCTAACCAAATGAGTTTTGGTTAGACTAAAGACAATTATTTCCTCTTCCATGGGCCTTCTTGACCAAAAATTAAAAAAAGAGAGAGGAGGAAATGCTTTACCCAAAGGTTCTTAGCTCTTTGCATACAAAGAAGCTTATTATCCATTGGTTACTTGCTTGAATTTCTTATCTTCAATATTTCTTCTCTTTTGGCCGAAATTCTTGGCTATTTTGAGGGAATTAATTTTATTTTTGAGCCTCATAATTACTCCTCTTTTCAAGAGAAAATCCTAGCCCATAATCTTGGGTTCCAATTTTAACCTCAAGATCACAAAGCAATTATCTTTTTTGCCCTTGATTATGGCAACATTAACTAAGTTGCCATTAAATATTTTCTTTCATTTTAATTCTCTTTTACCTTTATTTCAAACACCAATCCCTCTCTTTTTGGGTGCAAATTAAGCTTTATATCATTTTTGCCTTTAGATAAAGGAATTGGGTATTTTCCTTTAACTATTTGGAACCAAATTCCATACTTTATTTTTCCAAATTAGTTCCTAAAAGTCATTCTGTCTCTATGATATTCTTGGTGTTAGAGCAAGCGTTTCACCCAAGAGGGGGGTGAATTGGGTGATCTTAAAAATTTCGTTGTAAATATAAAATTTGAAGTTGAAATTAAAACATGAAAGAGTAAGGAGAAATATCACCGAAGTGTACACCGGGAGTTATACTGGTTCGGCCACAACCACTTTGACCTACGTCCAGTCCTCAGAGCTTCTCTGAGAGTTTCACTATAACTTCCAAGATTCAGTGGGTTCTTGGCACCTCAGTACAAGCAAGTTCCTACACCTGGACACTCGCTCCCCCTTACAAGTTGTAATGCAATTCCAACTCAAGGTTCCACAACCTTAAGTTACCTCAATAACAAATATTGAGTTTGAATGAAATATCTCTCTTACAGAGTAAATAAGAATCACTGAAGCATAGAATCACAAGTATAATGGAAAACAGAGTAATGAACTTGATGATACGTTCGTAAGTGTGTTCTTGTATTTTTCTCCGTTCAGATGTCCACATATATATAGATACGTTGGTAATGATTGCTGGAACATATTTCTTCATGTCCGTTGGAGCGTGCGCAGCCATTATTGACTTTTCCAGTTTTTGAAAAACATACGTTATGGTAGGTGACGGTCGATGACATTTGAGCATTGCTTTTGACTTTCCTTATTTGGTAAGATCTCTTCATTGTTTACCTGTTGAAATGCTAAGTACACTAATATAATGAAAAGTAAATCAAATAGGAAACAGAACAATGATCGTTGAAATGATTTCAAAATTTCTGGGTCTGCTTACTCGAGTAGCTACTTGAGTATCACATGAAGGTTACTCGAGTACTTACTCGAGTATCATCGGGAAATCTTAAATTAACTTCAAGTCAATGAGCAAATACAAGAATACTCGGGTAGTGCATGGAATAACCAATTTTCAAACCTTTGGAAATGTCTGTTTACTCGGGTACCTACTCGAGTAATGCACTTATACCTTTATGAGTTACTCGGGTACAAACTCCAGTAAACCTTCAAATAAACTTGTGGTTACTCGATGCTCTACTCCAGTAATGTTGGCAGGATTTCAAGGCCGAGAGCACTTACCTTGTTACTCGGGTATGGACTCGAGTAAAGCACTAATTTTTGCATAGGTTACTCGCGTACCACCTCGAGTAATTGTACTTCTTGTGCATGACTTACCCTGGTAATGACTTGAGGTTTACCTTGAAAATGTTTCTGCATACTCGGGTACTTACTCGAGGAATCCACTTAACATACAACATTAGATACTTGCATACTAGAGTAAGAACTTGAGGAAAATGAGATAAAAAGAAATCAAGTTAATGGGGTACTACCTTCAAGTTTTAACTTACCTTAGTGCGTTACTCGAGTAGCTCCTCGAGTAACATTAGCAGTAGTACTAAGTGCCGAGAGCTCCACATTTTTAGAAATAGGGTTACTCGAGTAGCTCCTCGAGTACCGTTGGAAACTTGAAGGCAACTGGAAGTTTTTCACATGGTTACTCGAGTAGCGCCTCGAGTAACATTGGCAGGCCGAGAGCAACTCCAAGTTTTTACTTGGTTACTCGAGTAGCTCCTTGAGTAACATTGGTAGGCCGAGAGCACCTTGAAAATTTTTGCACTATTACTCGAGTACCTACTCGAGTAACGTTGGCAGGTTACTGGAAGTTGTCTCTGGTTACTTCAAGTTTTGTCTCATTACTCGAGTAGCTCCTCGAGTAATGCCTTAGTAAACTTGCTTCTGATCAAGTTCTTCAGCATTTTCTCTTGGTATTTCTTCATTAGTCCAATGCTTACTTCAAGTGATGCTTGTTCCTGTCATTACTTTGTTCAAACTTGTTTATTAATCATTTCCTTTTCGAACCATTCTTTTGTTATCATCAAAACATGAGATCTAACACTTGGGACTCTTACTAAGTGAAGCTTAGCAGTTTGCTTGAGTTAGGCTTAATCTCAAGCTTTTGGTCCCAAAATTTGGGATATTAGAATTTTGCTTTTTGAATCTCATAATTACTCTTGCTTTTTATGAGAAAATCCTTACCCTTCATTTTGTCTTCCAATTTTAACCTCAAGATCAATTGGCAATTGTCTCTTTTGCCCTTGATCACAACATTATTAATTGTTTTGCCATTCACTCTTTTATTTCTCTTTGTTTCCTCATTCAAGACTACCTCGTTATTTATGTCCAAGTTAGGCTTTTGGTCATCTCTAACTTTAGACAAAGAAATTAGGTAGTTCCCTTGAGCTAATTGGAACTAAGTGCATTGTAAAATTCACAAAATGAATCTAACATCATTTACAATGTTTATTTGGTACATTTAGCCCTCTAGTAAAATTTGGGTTATTACATTGTGTACTTGATGTTCTTTCCTTACATTGCAGGGTACCTGATGCACCTCTTAAAATCTTTCTTCCTTTCCTATCTAACATGGTTAGGCGAATTCATTAGTCAAGGGAAATGAAGTCTGATGAATTCATCCGGCTTCCAGTATAGTGTTTGGGAAATTCAGGTATGTAGCCGAACCAGAGATCGATGAGTTGCATTGGCTTTTTCACCTATATCATATGACCAACAACAGATGTTGGCATATGATTGGCTAATCAGAGGAGAAATTCAAAAGCTACTTTGATATAGCTACTTTAATAAATCTACTTTTTGATACAGAGCCCTCGATTTTACGACACGTGTCCCCTTCCCTGTCTAATTGCCGCCAAGTGTTCTAATAGCTAACCGGGGCCTACCACATGTCCCAAGTAGCCCTAAAATGATGCCACCTATGCCTACAGCTAATGAAATCTTCTGAGTCTGTGAACCGGTGTGCCATAGCAAGATCGGGTATCTATACTAGGCCCACATTTGGGCATGGCGCCATATATGCCTCAAGATCCCCATATGGCACCATTTTAAGGCTCTTAAAGAGTTATCAAGTTTTCTTAAACACAAGCACCTATATATCTTGCACTGGCTCATACGTCCAGCATCTTATGTCTGACTGCTTATACGCACTGAACCTTATTGAATCAGGAAACTCGGTCTCAACTCAAAGAGCTAAATCATATAGTCCCATGAAACTCATTCTATCTTTAGGACTCTTGCAAAACTGGGCTTAGTAGCCTACCTAATATAGTCTTATTCTCAAGTCTCAAGATTCGGGGTATTACAATAACCATCATTTATTTAGTGACGAATATAACGGTTCTTATGAAACAACCGTCATGTAACACTTACAAATGATTCGCTTTCCAACATTATATCAGTAAATACAAATACAAAATGGTTACAAAAATTAACCATAAAGTGTGATTATAAATATGAGATATGATTAGATATTATATAATATCTAATTATATCTCATATTTATACTCCTAAGATAAATACAATATTTTAAGATATAATTATATCTTATAATATCTCATATTATACCTTTAAGATAAATAAAATATATTAAGATTTTGTCTAATATATAATATCTATTAATATCTTAAGAAGGCGAGAAAGTCAGGATTTTGAAAAAAAATTTAGGGTTAAGGAGTAAAATATCTATGAACTTTTACTAAAAGTGCATCCAGCACCATATACATTTTGGAGGTGCAAAAATACCCATGAACATTCAAAATTGGAGCAAAAATGCCAATACTATTAAATTTAAGAATGCCTAATAGTTATCAATAAAAACTGTCATATATAAGAAGGTAGAATTCCAAAAAAAACTTATTTCACAATACTTGACAATTCTTCTCAAAGAACTGTTATATATTCTTTAAGATTATTTATTGGTTAAAAATGATAAGCATCGTATATAAGAAGGTGGGATTCTGAAAAATGTCAAATATAAGGAGGCGGGATTCTATAAAAAAGTTATTTGACAATACTTTACGGTTCTTCACAAAAAATTGTTAAGTATTATTTAACATCCTAAATTTCAGTCACCAACATTTATTATATTAAAAGTAATAAAATAGTGAATTAAGGAGCACAAGAAATGATAAAACAAGGCAATTAGTGGTCACACACAACATGAGTATGTTTAGAACACAAATTGTAAATTTTGAATTTGCTGTCAGTGAGTTTCCCTGTGTAGCAGTCTTGTTGTGTGACATTTTTTAATAGGCAAATGATATCATATGCCTATGATGTTTTATAGAATGAAAGTAGACTTATCAAAATTTAATTTGATAGTTCATATAGGTCATTTGGAGCTTTACACAAAGAGTTGTGTATTTTTGAAGTTAGCCTAGTGAAACTGACAAATTTCTATGGCAGTGTCCAAAAACAATAATTCTGGAAATGTTGACTTTTAGTTGGCTAAATGCTATATTTTTTCCTAAAAATAAACTTAATAAGGGTCACATAACATTTGGACCTATACCAATTGGACATCTGTACAATTAGATATGAATTTTCAAAGTTTAATGAAAATTCTGCCAGATTTCCAGCAAGTGCGAAAATAGAAAAAATGTAAGGGTAGGTAAAATGGTCATTTGACAAATAAAGCAAGATAGCTTTTATTTTCCCCTTTTCTTTATGCAATTTTCATCCAAATAGGGACACAAGAGGGGACAAATTTATTTGAACATTAGTTGTGACATATGGAGGCATTTTTGTCCAAGTATGAGAAGATGACATAAAAGTCAAATTAGCATGTGTTAATTTGGCAATTAAAAAATATTTATTAAGGAGGTGGGAAGAAATATTTTAGAGGCCATTAATCCTTCCCAAAGAACTCATATTTTGGCCAAGTTGAGAAAGAGAGGGAGGGATTTTAAGAAAGCAAGAGCAAAGAGAAAAGAAACTAGACGGTTAAAATTCAACCGAATGGCAACTTGGTGGTTTTTGTACAAACCAAGGGCAAATTGGGCAATTGGCTAATTATCTCTCCTCCCTCCCCATAAAGTTGTGTAGCTGCCCTAAAATAGAGGGGGAAATGAAGAAAATCATAAGAAAAAAAAAGAGGAAAGAGAAAGGATGAATAGTGGAAATTTCTAAGTTCCAGAGCCGATTTCACCTCCGATTTGGTGTTTCCAGCTTCTGGAGTCTTCTCTAACGTTGTTCCCTTCATGGAGAGCCACATTTCTATGGTTTTGGATTTCTGGTAAGAGGTGTTTGATGTAACCCCCATCCTCATCAAGGCCGTGATTAGTGTTTAAATTCACTTTAAAATGGAATGAGAGGTCCGGAATAATTAAAAATGTTTTACAACACTTGTACAAATAGATCTTCATTCATTCATTTGTAGAATCAATAGGCATGTTTGGTTTTTCATATATACAATATCAAAGTATCAACAAATTCCCGACGTTCACCCGGGATAATAACAGTAATCCAAAATTTTGTTCAGGGCATCACTGCCCGTCTCAGTATCCATACCGGGGATTACACAAAACTATAATGCTATGATCTATTCAATATACATACATTTATCCAAAATGATAACTAGTTCAGTATAAAACCAAAATATCTAACTAAGACTACGGCCGACAGTCCTAATCGCCCTTATCCAGTTACTTGTTCCGCGATCCACTTGCCCTACTAAAAATGTTATTTGGAAAGAGTGAGATTCAAAAGAATCCTATTAGCAACAATTTACGAATATGATGCATATAACCAAAGCAAGTAAATATATATCACAATACAGCAATCAATATTCGAGGCTGAGCAAACTGCCACGTCCCCTTCACTGTATACAAGGTCAGGCTTTCTCCACGTCCCCTCACCGTATATGTATTCAAGGTCGGGCTTTTGCCACGTCCTATCAACTGTATCTATATTCGAGATTGGCCTTACGCCACATTCCCTTCACTATATCTGTATTCAATGACTAATGCATACAAGCAACGTAATATACATAATATAGGATAAAGTGTCACTACCTTGGTCTTTCCGCTCTTGAGCAGGCACAGGCCTTCTTTGCTCCGGGCAAATATCAAATCCTAAAGTCATAATTAAGGACGATGCATTACCACTTAGTCAAATACTTAATACCTTCACAATACTTAAATTGTTTACCATTACTGTCTCTTTAACACTCATATATGCCTCTAATGAAAGCCCTAAAGGGTTGGAGGAACTATCCTAAGATCCCCTTATGGAAGCACAACATTGACATTTTTCACTATTTCACTCAAGTGAAGACGACCTCACTCAAGTGATGGTACGGTCTGTACTCGGTACCAAAGAGTGAAGGATAGCGAGTGGGCACCCGAGAGCATAAGAACTTTTTTAGAGACAGAGACACTCGACAATACAGAACCTCACTCAAGTGGTAGCCGAATGCTTCACTCGAGCACTAGAGAGTAAAGTGCAGGAAGTGAGAACCCAAGAGCACAATTGGAATTTCAAAGGAAGAGAAGCACTCGAGCATGAGACTTCTCACTCGGGTGGAAACTGAATACCCACGAGTGCTAGAATGTACTCTTGCCCATCAACCGCGAGTGTTAACCCGAGAGGCAAGTTCTGGGTGTCAAATACACCAGCACTCGAGTGAGAGGAGGCTCACTAGAGTGATAACCCACTATACTCGCAAGTGAGACAACACTCTTACTCTTTTCACCAAAGTGCAATATAGAAACTGAAGGGAAAAGGGAGAATTACACTAACTCACTTGAGTGGAACCCTACCTCACCTGAGTGATATTCATCCCTCACTCAAGTGAAACCCATATCACTCGAGTGACCATATTAGAACTTAGAAAACGCAGAAAAATGACAATTTTCCAGAATTTTTACCAAAAGCTATCGATGGACCCAAAACCTCAACCAAAGCTACTCCCACCTAAAAACACTCAAGGAATCCAATTGAAGTATCAAAACTATCAAAATCTTACTCCATTATCATGCGATGGTCTTGGGCAACAATAAACACAAAATTTCTAAAATCACTAAACTTAATCATTCAATCTCCAATCAATCCTATCTATCCATATACATTCCAAATATACCATTCCATACCAATAACATACCATATATCCAATGACTCTCATTTTCAAAAATGGCCAATAAATCCCAAAAATTCAAAACTACTCCATTTGGCATAATACTTAGATATATAGGTTGGTGTTGGAAACTGTGCCCTAAGGACTAATCATTGTACTTTGAACATTATTATTTTAACGAAATTTCTCCATTCTGTTATCATATTATTTGCATGTTAACTGTGATAATTGTATCCTTGGATAATTCATAAAGATTGTCCTAAAATGTCCCTGGTCGGTCATCTATGCGGGAGCAGAGATGAAACAAGATAGTATGACTTTGATAAGATATGGAGATACGAATCAAAGTCTTAGGCACTTGTAAGAGTATAAGGTGCTGGACCGACCCACTATGAGAAAGCTACATGGATCAAATCATAAGTTTTTGTCATGTATAACCACGTCACAATGCCCTTAGACCTGAGGTCATCATGGATTCCTACATGAGAGTTGCTAAACTTTGAACTAGTCAAAAGTCACTTTTGACCGGGTGATGATAAAGACTACGATCGGGCTTGGTGTTTTTTCATGCAGAGTAATATGAATGATCAAGATGGAATTTGTCCCTCACATTAGTAGATTACTAGGGCCCTCGATGAGTGAGTTTGAGAAATGTATGGCCATACTATGATGAAAGGAGTTTCTGTCTCTGTTATCAGGCTACTCAGGAATCGAGAAAGTAATGGTCAGGAACAAAAGGATGACATTATCCATGCCTTATCCTTGATCGATATATCATGTGACAAAAGGGATGTGACATGGTTGTATGACAGGTTGCATCGTGATAACGATCCTCATATGAATTGGGTAGTCGTAATGTCTTGCTAGAGGCCGTTTGCGACTTTTGGGTTAGTATAGTTACTGGCCCACTGCCAACTTCATATGGGCCTATAGGGTCGCACACAAGAATGGCCCAACACGAGATAATGTTTAATTTAGGGTGGACGAATTTTATATTTATATATATATATAATATAAAATTCATTAATAATATTATATAGATATATATATTTTCGAAATATATATCTTATATATATATATGTATGTATATATATATATATATATTATATGATATTATTATATTGTGTTAGTTTTAAATTTAATTTATTAAAATATATTAAATTTAATAACTAACATGATAGAGATATAGTATCTCAGATTTAATTTATGAAGATAAATTAAATCTAATGGCTCTTTATTTGGATTAAATAAATAGGTTAAATTAAAAATGTTGGACAGATTTAATTTAAACTGAATTTATTTAATTAGCTCATCAAGATAATTAATTGTAATTAATTTCAAAATTAATTATGATTAATTTTAAAATTTGAAAATAGCCCTCATAGGTTATAAACTTGATAGAGCAGATATATTGATACACACATGAGAATTGAGAGCCGCAAGTGAAACCCTAGGAGACATTAGAGAAGCTAGCACGCAGTCTCGGTTGGAGAGCATTCGTGTGGATACCGGTAGAGGGAGCGGACCTGACATGTTGGCTCCTAGAGATCGTGAAAACTCTGAATCATCAAAAGGTATGAATCCTTCCAACTTGGTTTAAACGCCGTTGATAGATCCTCGATTAGGATCGATGAAAATTTTTAAAATTCTTCCACTGTGCCTGCCAATCCTAACAGTTGGTTTCACTTACCTCTTCAACTTTTCTAAAAGGACTTCTTGATCGTTCAACTTTCACAATCTCTTGAAATCACAAACCAACACCAAAGGACAAGCTATAACCATCAAAATGAAGCTCATTACTCAAGGAACAATTTTAGAGAAATAAGTTTGAGCATTTAAGATCATTTTCCCTTAGCTTTTCAAGCTTTTTTTCCTTCCCTTTCCTTCAACAATGGCGCCGGATGGAGTGAAGAGAAAAGAGAGATATGAGATAAGTGAAGATGAAGAAAGAATGATCACTTTACTCCCTCCCTACCATTTCAGCATGAACCAAGGGAAGAGAAGAGAGAGAAATCAATTAAAAATTCCATTTGACTTTTATTATACCTCTTCACTCGTGAGCTTGACACATGTCTCATGGTCATTGGTTCTCATAAAATAAACCACCAATTAACTTCTTTAATCTTTCCATTAGCCATTTAATCACACTTCTCATTTTTCTCTTAGTAAGTAATAGATTCCCTCATTAATCACCAACTTATGGCCCATAATTCCATTCTTTCAATTTTCCATCAATTATGACATATTAGATAATATTGTTACAAATACACATTAATTCAACTTTAATCCATGATTACACTCTCAATAATCAACATTAGCCCTTAATCAAAATTTGGGGCGTTACATTGGATCTATCTACTTGAGGAGGTGCTACCAAAATCAAGAACAGAGCACATATTCGAGTTCCGGTAAGCGTATGCTTTGATTTGAATCGAATATTCTTGATTTTTTGAGTATTTCTTGAGATGTTTAAACTCTTAATTTTGACCAGAGGGAGCCTTTTAAGGTTTTATGTTCATATGATCATATGATTATGAGGTTAAAAGAGGTTTTATGATGATTTTGGAAGATGTATTCAAATCTGCCTAAATTCATTTTCTAGAGGTAGAGAACTTGCGATGTGATTTTGATAGGCCAAACTTGGTCCAAATGCTATTAAATTTTCCAAGATTAAAGTAGACATCTTGGGCTTTAATTTGATAGGTATTGTAAACTATTTGGACTAGTGGATTGAAAGTTATGATTTTTCAAAGTTTGACCTTAATTTTGAAACAAAATCTATAATAGTATGAGTTTGATAAATTTTCTAGAATTTTGTGGTTATAATTGATGCTCTGTGATATTTTTCACTGAAAGTAGACTTAAAGTTATTTTTCACATATAACTTTGAACCACTCTGTTTGGATTTTTTTATTAAGTTATAATTTTTAAAAGTTGAGCCAAAAACAGATAATTTCTTGGACGTGGCCCAAATGGTTCTGACCTCTCTTGGCCATGGCTAAAGGATTCCTGGCCGCAACCAAGACCCCAAATTCCATGATTTTATGTTTTTCCAACTTATTTAGCCCTTCTTAACTTATTGGGCATTCATATATACTTCCAATGACTCTCTATCATGCCTCTAATGATGTGATTAGGTATCTAGGGCCATGAGAGGTCAAGGAAGAGGAAATGGAAGGTATTCAAGCAACTACAATGGTTAGAGAAAAAGTACAAGAGGAGGACTCAAATACCAGAGGTAGGAAACTTACCTTATTTGCATGTATTTGATATTTCTGCTTGTGTAGTGATATATATGATTGCTTTACTTGATTGTGTAGAGCATATTTGAATAATGAAGCTTTGTTTCTGTTTATACTATGGCCATAAATTTGTTGCATGAAACATTAAGCATGCAGAAATGTCATTATAGAGCATGTATCTAGTTAAAGCTAACATGTCCTGCATATAACATATATCTTGCATGCATTATGGTAATTGTTTACCTACTAAGATTCTCTCAAATCCCACTCTCCCCTACCAGAGGTGGTGTATCATCAAGGTTGAAGGTCGAATCACCATACTTCTGTTTTTTACAGGGTTCACAGACCTAGACCGGACCGGCCGGTCTGGCCCAGGAACCGCCAAACCGGGCATTAGACCAGTTCGGTCCGGTGACCCAGCCCGGTCTGGGTTTTTTATTTTTATTTTTTTAAAAATCAATTTTTTTAAATTTTTCCTTTAGAATTTCATACTAATAAGTCTAAAATCTTCAATTTCTCACCGGTTTGGCCCAGGTTGAGCTCCGGTTTGGCCCCGGTCTGACCCATTAACCCTTAACCCAATACCCCAACCGGTTCAATACCCGGTCTGAGTTTTAATACCTTGGTTTTTTACTTTGAAGTACAATGGAAAATTTTTTTATTTGCAGGATCTGTGACATAAAACACTTGTTTCGCCTGGCTTGCTAGAATGAAGGGCTAATCCCTATAACCTACTCTTTGAAGATCAACTGAGACAAATCCAAATTGTTGATTATTACCACAACATTATTGCTAACTCACTTACATTTGAATAAAGAAACTTTGAACTTGTTGTAAGTAATCTCCCATATTTCTTCTATAACTCCATAATAGGCCATGGATGCTAATATGGGGTTTTACCATCACCCCACTATCTTGCATGATACTTCTATCATCTTGGTCTTTTGTGTAGAAAGAATACTCGTTTATATCATAACCGGTCTAAGTAATGATCTTAAACAAAGGCCCCCAAGCTAGCCACTTGATTGTCTCAGACACACCGCTCTCACACAAAACCTTTTCCTCAAACCGCCCTATGAACATTCCTCGTCCTCGTGTTCCCTTGCTTCACCCCTCTTCATGCAGAGATTATTCCTTCTTCCCTAATAAATAATCATTGTAAAAGTCCATAGCTTCTTCAACTACATATCTTTCAACTACTGAGGCTTATGATCGATATGGATTTTTAGAATACCCTTTTAAGATCTTCATGTATCGATTAAAAGGGTACATCCACCTTAGGTAAACAGGACCGCAGAGCCTTACATCCCTTACCAAATGAACTATCAAATGCACCATTATATCAAAAAATAAAGGAGGAAAATGCATCTCTAATTGGGACAATATAATATTACCCTCAACTTCTAGTTCATCCAACTTTTTAGTATCAATAACTTTGTTACAGATAGCATTAAAGAAAACATACAATCTTGTTACAGTGGTTCAAACTTCATCTTTCATAATGCCTCTAATAGCTACTGGTAATAGTTGTTACATTAACACATGATAATTATAGGAATACTAACTTCAAATCATCCATTGACACATACCTTCTCACTTTTAAAGAATACCCTTGTGGGACCTTAATTTCATGCAAACACCTATACAAACTTCTTTTCTTAGCTTTTGATAGTGTATGCGCTACTGGCTCCATGTATGCCCTCCTACCATTATCTCTTAATTATGGATGTAACCGTTCTCTTATTCCCATGGCTAGAATGAGCTCCTAAATTGCTCTTCTTCCTCTTCCCTTAAACAAGTTGAGAAGTTATCAAATTGGTTACTATAAACTTCATTAAAAATCTGAAAAGACAATGGTATACCTTTTTTATCTTAGATGGTATGACAATAAGCTGGTCTGGCCATGCAATCAAGCTAGATACAGCTCCTTCCATTATATGTGCATCTGGGGTGGGCACTAGTAGGGCATACTTAGCATCGATAGGCGTGTTCAACTCTACCCTAACATGATTCTGAAAGATAGGTGAGTTGTGAATCATGTTCTCCTCTATAAGTCATACATGCAGCCTATAGCAACTATATGTCACTTAAGACTATCTGCCACACACTCAATCTTTACCTCGCCCTAAACAAATAGAAAATACAATTAGTGTAAGGCAAAAATAAATAAAGTATAGGCTTTTAGCATGAGTCATACTACCTCAGGTAGAGTTTGAGAGGGGAATATGCAGCTATCATTGGCACTTGGGTGTGAGCCATTCCTAGATTTCTCACTATGTCCCAACTCATGAACTAATCAATAATTGCTTGTTGTGCTTCAACCTGCTGCTTCAACATCTCGATCATCTCCATATATTGTTGAAGCTTCTAATCAGAAACCCTTGTTGGCTTTTTTTGCTTCCCAAAGTATTCTTTCTTATCACTCCATAGCCAACACCCCTTAAAAGACCACGGTGGTCAAAACCAGTGCCTTTTCCAAGACATCCCTGTTAGATCTCTCATGTTTTGATGATAACAAAGGATGGTATGAAAAAGATTTGATAAACAAATAAGTTTGAACAAATTAATAACAGGGCAAATCATCACTTGAAGTAAGCATTGGAGTAAAGAAGAAAGGCCAAGAGAAAAAGCTGAGAAACTTCATCATTAGCAAGTTTTTTAAAGGGTTACTCGAGTAAGTACTCGAGTAATGGACAGAAACTTGAAGTAAATAGAGTCAACCTTCAAGTAACCTGCCAACGTTACTCGAGTAATAAGGTAAATGACTTCCAGTTGCTATCGGCCTGCCAACGTTACTCGAGTAGCTACTCGAGTAACCAAGTAAATCACTTGGAGTTGCTCTCAGCCTGCCAATGTTACTCGAGTCAGTACTCGAGTAACCATGTAAAAAACTTCTAGTTACTCTCAGCCTGCCAACGATACTCAAGTATGTACTCGAGTCCCCTGCTTCAAGAAATATGTTGCTCTCGGTATTTTCTATCCTGCCAATATTACTCGAGGAGGTACTCGAGTAACTCACAGTGGTAAGCAAAACCTGAAGGTAATACTCGAATAACATAATATGCTTTTATCACGCTTCACTTCAAGTCATTACTCGAGTATGCAGAAGAAAACTTCAAGTCACTACCCGAGTAAGCTATGCAGAAAATTTATGTTTACTCGAGTAAGTACTCAAGTAACATGGTAATCAAACTTGAAGTGCTCTCGGCCTTGAAATCCTGCCAACATTACTGGAGTGAAGCATCGAATAACCTAAAGTTTATTTGAAAGATTACTCGAGTTGCTACTTGAGTAAGCTATGAAGAAAAGTGTGCCATACCCGAGTAAGTACCCGAGTAAACAGGTATTTCCAAAGGTTTGAAATTTTGTTTACTCCATGCACTACCCGAGTAATGTAATGTTCCTTTATTAACTTGCAGTTTATCATTACTTTCAAGATGATACTCGAGTAAGTAATTGAGTAAACTTTAATGAATACTCGAGTAACTACTCGAATATGCAAGTTCAGAATTTGAGAAATCATTCCAACGTTCTTTGATTTGTTTCTTATGTGATTAACCCTTCATTATATTAGTATTCTTAGCATATCCACAGATAAACAATGAAGAGATCTTACCAAATAAGGAAAGTCAAATGCAACGTTCAAACGTTACCTACCGCCACCTACCACAAACGGATATTTTTCAAATACTGGAAAAGTCAACAGTAGCTGCGCACATTCTAACGGACGAGAAGAAAATGTTCCAACGGTCATTACCAACACATCTATATATATGGGAACATCCAAACAGAGAAGAAGAACAAGAACACACACGAACGTATTATCAAGTTCACTACTCTGTTTTACACATACTTGTAATTCTGTACTTCAGTGATTCTTCTTCACTCTGTGAGAGAGATATTTCATTCAAACTCAATATTTTTTATTGAGGTAACTTAAGGTTGTGGAACTTTGAGTTGGGATAGGATTACAACTTATAAAGGGGAGCGAGTGTCCAGGCGAAGGAACTTGCTTGTACTGAGGTGACAAGAACCCATTGAATCTTGGAAGTTATAGTGAAACTCTCAGAGAAGCTCTGAGGACTGGACGTAGGTCAAAGTGGTTGTGGCGGAACCAGTATAACTCCCGGTGTACACTTCGGTGATATTTCTCCTTACTCTTTACTGCTTTATATTTACCATCAAGAGTTATATTTGCAACGAAATTTAGTATCACCCAATTCACCCCCCCTCTTGGGTGAAACGCTTGCTCTAACAATCCCACCCCTAAAAAGCTCACCTTGCTCTACTTCTTGGCTCAATCTCTCCTATAGCAAAATAAAAGGTTAAATACCTTTCTATATAAAAAAATCAATTATAATTGAATTAAAATAATCACTACTTACCATTCTTGAGGCAACCTCCTACACATGAGGATTATCAATCTTACCTTCTTTGTTTTGCCTCACAACAACCCATAACACTTCATGCTTAATAGTGACATCTGATCCTTGCTTCTCTAGTAACTTTTGCTTGATGTTTGCATACCCCATGCATCCTCCATAATACGAGTATGTGTTGTTCTTCACCCTCTCACTGTTTGACTTTCTTAATAGCTACAAAAGGAAACAACTAAGTTGTCAAAGTTACATTATATTAATATACAATTACTATTGGCTTTTAATTCCTTTGAATTTAATTTAACTTGAATTCTTTATCGCGTCGTGACCATATAAAAGTAGCCCATTTAAGCTATTTGACAATTTCCCTTAGCAGCATTGGAACCACTGACTCATCTATAGATTCAGGTTCTAACAAATATTTCATTGTCAAAAATGATTGGAATGAGCGCAGTACCCTCCTAGCCTTCCTGAGCACGTAATCCTTCTTGTCATCATCTATGTGAAATCTAGACTACAAAACACAGGTTAGCACTCTCAGTACTTGAGCCACTCTCGGATACCGATATATTAACCTGCAACAAATATTTACCTATTAAGCAAAATCACAATTACTTCACAAATTTGTCATTGTGGCAAATATAAAATAGCTAGTATCTCTTAAATTGGTGAGGACTCCACATCCCGCGCACTTAATCCATATCACAATATTCTTATTTATAGAGTTTAATTAGGTGGTTAACCCAACTAACTAGCCACCTTTTAATTCATTCTTCTAATAGTCACCTCCTCTCTTTCTTCCTCTCCTAGCTCTCATTTCTTCTTCTATTCTCAAAAACTTTCTTCTTCTTCCCTGAGCATTGTGTGTTTTCAGGCATGTAGAGGACAAAACATAATTCTAGAAAATAAAGGAAGCTTAATGAAACTACTAGACCGAGACCTTAATGAAATTAATACCAGAGAAGGACCAACCTAATTCTAGCCAACAATTTTGGCACTATTATAATTTTTTTTTACAAAATCTGAACATAAATTTTTGCACTAAATCTTTGACCATGCCCTCTCCTTTCAACTTATGACAAAACTACAATTAATGCAACTTTATTGAACAATAATGAAGCTTAATTTAGGGTCATAAATTCAGAATATGTACCAAAGAATACGCATAAACAGAGCAACAAGATATAGGTTCTTCAGTTTTGAAGAATCCTAAACCCAGAATCCAGATAAACAACGACGCATAAATGAATGAAGTCTCAAGTTCGAATCATTAACTCCAATTAAGGGCGGAAATTTCTCCCCATTATGCAAATGGACTCGACACTTTCAGAGCTTCGAAGAACACAAAACCCAGAACCCAAAACAAGCCACGAACGCCTTCACATATAGCCACAGACATAGGAACAAGGAGAATCATGATTTTAGCAACAATAGAGAGGGAAATAATGGTGGGGATGCCTGAAAAGAATGGTCAAAGTTATTCACTAAGCGTGCGAAGAAACTGTGAGAATTTTGAAATCGCAACAAAATAGGGCTAGAAATAGATTTTAAAGCCCTATATTTCACGGTTTATTTTGAAAAATCATCAAATATATAAGTTTCACGATGTTTTAAAAACAACCAACATACATTGATAGCATATATTTAATGGTATTTTACGTACAACCGTCAAATAAACGATATCATTTTTTTCTAAATAAAAAAAATTATATATCACGGTGGTCATATAAAACTGTCAAATATTAATAGCACATATTGAACGGTGTTTTACATACAACCGTCAAGTAAATGATACCATTTGTTTTTCCATAAAAGTCAAACTTGTATATTACACTTAATAACACTCCAATTTTAGTATATTTAAAGTCAAAGAGTTATCTATGCAATTTTGAGAGGTTTCTATAAGATTATATTATTATAACATTAAATCAAAGCAGTGCATTATTTGTGGGATTTAAATTGTAAATATCTTAGATTTAAACAAAATAGAAATAGTTTAATTAGGATAAACATTATTAAAAATAATCAATTAAAATTTCTCAAAAAGAGTTTCAGTTTATTTCTAATATTTTTTTGATTGTCTCTCTTTTATTTTCTTTAATATCTTTTTGCTTCTTTTAACAAGCAAGAGGTGGCAAGAGCTGGCATCATTTTGCAAAATGAAGGCATGAAGGATCAGGTTTTCCTTTTCTAAGTGGATAAGGACCACAGAGTTTTGAAAAAAAAAATTAAAAAATTGTGAGAAGAAGAAACCTCAAGCTACGGGGAAGAGGAGAGTGGCACTGAGGCAGCCGCTAAAAGGACTATTCTTCATTGAATCTGGATTTTCTCTTATACTCTTGCCCTCCCTTACTCAAAAACAGTGCCGTTTTGGGTCCAAAAAATAGGGGGTTGGGTCCTTTTAAAAAAAATGTAGCATCCTGAAATATATTTTTAGTACCGTCAATATCATGAAATAATGTTTTTTACGCTCAGTATGGTAAAATATTTTTCTAATTGCAACAAACAGTTTAAACTTAAGATACAGAGTAGTGATAAAAAAATATTTTAGAGGATTAAATGCAAAAAATAATTATTTTAAGATATTGGGTATTATTGAAAAAATTATTTAAGGTGCTGAATGAGTTTAAAAAAATTTATCATACTAGATGTTACTAAAAAAATACTTTAGAATGTAGTTTACTAGACAGTAGTTACTACTAAAAAATTATTTAAGGTGCTGAATAAGTTAAAAATTAATTTATGATACTGGATGTTACTAAAATAATATTTTAGAATGTAATTTGATAGACAGTGGTTACTACTAAAAAAATATTTAAGAGTGATCAGTGTAATAAAAATTATTTTAAGATACTAAGTACTATTTAAAAATTATTTTATGATATTAGGCGATACTAAAAAAATACTTTAAATGCTACTCCCTCCGGTCCTAAATATAGGACAAAGTTTGTAGTGCAATTTACACTATAAATTTTATCTTATATTTAAGACCGGAGGTAAGGTAGTATCATTTTTGTTTTAAAGGACACAACCCCTATTATTGTTTGGACCCAAAACGGCGCTGTTTTGAATAAGCGAGGCGCAAGGGAGGGAGGGGAAGAGTACGGGAGAGAATCCAGATTCATTCCTCATCCTTGTCCAAGAGAATCAGTGTAAGCGAGAAAAACCAGATTGGAGAGGAGGGAGTGAGCTTAAGAAAGAGGGCAGCCGACATTGCACAGTGTGGATCATCTTCCTCAGGATCGTCTTCAACCTCGAGAAGGACAGTTAGCTTTAAACGGAAGAAATCCGGATCGGAGAAGGATGGCGGCTGGCACTGTGGTCTGGACCATCGTCTTCTTGGAGCTGATTCAGAAAGGGAGCGAAATCGGAGCACGAGTAAAAGGAAGCAGCCGTCAGCGCTGGAGTGATGGGAGAGGCGAGGGAGATCGTGAAGCAAGGAGAGATCTTCGATCATCTTCATCACCATCGCCTTCTTCGATCTGAACCAGTTCGGAGAGTTGACAAAGAGATTAGAGGGGCGTGGCTTACTGTTCATTCTTCTTCATCTCTGCTCACACCGCTGCTCTGTCTCTTCATTCCTGACGTCGTCCGAACCAGAGAGCAGAGAGACCGCCGGCGAGATTTGTGCTTCCTTCTTCCTTGGTTGGCCGGCGGCTGAACCAGAGGAGAAGGAAGCTACTGCTGTTTTGGGAAATTGCTCATCGCCTTCAACATTGAGCAAGTGGCAGCAGCGAAGAATCAGAGGAAGCTGGGTCTTTTTTTTTCATTTCACTGCTTCAATTTGATTTTTATTATGGTTTTGAACACTAAATTTGCTGTTGCTGAATTGCCGGTTTGATGTTGATTAAAAGAGTGTTTGGATGTTAATAGCTTTTTGTATCATAAAATTACTAAAAAGAATATTAATTTTTATAATAATTACATATAAAAAATAAATTTATATTATATGCATTATTAAACATTAAATGTTTAATAAATATAAAAAATTTTGAAATAAATTTTCAAAAAAATTATAATTATAAAATTAGTTAAATATACAATATTAAAAAATATATAAAATTATTTTATAAATTATATTATTAGTCTATTATGTGGTTTAAAAATTTGGATCAAACATACATACATATGTGTGCACATGTATAGTAATAACTTGTGTAATAAAAAAATCATTTATAAGTAGTTAGGATATAAAATAATTTACTACAAAATATCAAAGTATAAGTTCAGAGTAGAAATACGCATACATTTCACTGATTGTCAAAAATAGAATACGTCAAAATGTAAATACAATAACATTTAACAGATTGTCAATAAAAACGTACGTAAAAAAAAGGAAACTATACATGACTAAGCTTCATGCATATAATAAACGATTTAATCTCTTATAGAATCACGAAGAGAAGCCATGTCAGATGAAGATGCAATTGATGAATGTATTGTTAAAGGTTCTATATCGTCATCTGCATCGGCATCAAACAAAATACCCTCTCGATCATGGTGCCGGAAGTCAGGATCAGAAATAGATATTTTTCTAATGAAGTTGTGTATAGCCATTGTAGCACACACTATTTTAACCTGTGTGGGGAAGCTATAGCTACGCATGTTCTATAATATTTCAAACTTGTTCTTCCAAACGCCAAATGTTCTTTCTATTGTGCACCTAAGACTGGAATGTAAGTAATTGAAGGTCTCATTGTGGTTTTCAAACGTAGATGACCTCTGAAAGTCTGGGAGATGGTAACACTCGGATCTGTATGGACCCAGGTATCCAGTCGGGGTGGGATAGCCAGCATCCACCAAATAATATTTATCTTTACAAAATAATTAGGTTAAAGTCAATAAATATATATATAATTAATAATAATTAAAGTGTAGGAGTTATAAGCATACCTTTTGGGGGATGTGGAAAATTCATCGACGGCGTTGTCAGAACATGATCAAATATGCAAGCATCATGGGCTGTTCCTTCCCATCCAGCCAATACGAAGGTAAAACACATGTCCCAATCACAAACCGCCATTACATTTTGCAATGTAAATCCTTTTCTACCAATATATTTTGTTCTTTCCTTTGCTTTGACCTTGCATGAAATGTGGGTGCCATCAATTGCTCCAATAACATTTTTAAAGAAAGGCCAGTATCTATTGCTGAGTCGTATCTTTGAGTGAATGTTCTCAAACTTGGGATCCTGTGGTTTTATGTTATTCATTGCAAGACGACAACATGCATCTAAGACAAGATGCAGAGCCCTATGAATTGTCTCTCCTGAGCGCTGAAACCTTTCCTGTTGAAGCCTACTCGAGTTTGCAAATCCAACTGTGTTCAAAAAAATTGCAACCATTTCATGTACACCCATATTTCGAGTCTCCGTCAAACCATGTCATTGCAGTTCAAAGCAAAGCTCGTGAAAGACATGAAGTTGCATTCTAAATATATCATAACAACGGTTCGAATTACCGCTTAAGACTTCACGCACCCATTTAGCACCTGTAAAGTCACTTGTGTGCCGCGGTTCTTTACATAAATATAGCTGAGCATATGCATCAACATATGCGGCCACTTTTCGGACTCTTTATTTGCACCGTTCCCTATGGTTTGCC
The DNA here is from genome assembly GCA_963242795.1 of Inga leiocalycina. Taxonomy (NCBI): domain Eukaryota; kingdom Viridiplantae; phylum Streptophyta; class Magnoliopsida; order Fabales; family Fabaceae; genus Inga; species Inga leiocalycina. The sequence continues at coordinate 37,240,494 of OY725332.1, forward strand.
ATAATTTTCAATGTGTTGTCCATATCTAATCCCACTGTTGACATATATATTAAATGTTATGAACGGTAATGACAACAATTATATAGTCATAATATGCACATAGATAACATTCAACTATAAAACAACAATGTTAACAAACAAGTGAGATAACATCCAATTGTAAATTAACAAAGTTAAGAGACAATTGAGCAATGTCATAATTAAACATAATTCCTACTGAAAAGGTAAATATAACAATACATTTCATAAACTTCCATAACATTCATGCTTAAGAAAAATGAGAAGTTGGTGTGGCATATCCTTCATTGATGCATACATTTCCCTTGCAGATGGATCCCTCATAAGGATGTGTACACAATGTGCATAAAAGTCATCATTATTGACAACTTCAGGAAGCTATCTAAGGTGGTTCATTACTCCTGGAATTGAAATCTCGTAAGCACGTGCCTCTGCTTCCATCCTTTCTGCACGTGCCTTTGCAGCCATCCTCTCAGCCCGTGCCTCTGCTGCAATCCTTTCTGCTCGTGCAGCTTCAGCATCAACGTCATTTGCATCAGCAATCCTGTATAGGGCATCAGCTATTTTAGCTGAGGCCGGCCCTTTCATTTTCATCCCCGCACCCCTCTTCCTAACCCCCAACGAGCTACCTCCTCTGCCACCGCCGCTTGTTCTTTCCCCACCATTGATTCCCTTCCCTTTGTCATTGTTGGCACCACTACCTCCACTATTAGTATTGACATTGAATGAATGCATCCCCCCACTCAACCCAGTAGGTGTCCCTAACACCTCATCGCTGTCTCTTGATCCCTCTTGCATATCATATTCTGGGATTGCCTTAGTAGAGGGAGGGACAGGAAGAGACATGGATGTAGGAGCCCAAGTTTGTGATCCCGTGGCCGCAACACTTGCAAACAATTGGGTCAATTCTTCTTGAAACTGAAGTCCTTTTGTCCTGAATTTATCATATCCTGAAACTTCCTGTACATTCATCATCAAAGTTTGTTACACAAGTTCGTACAAGCACGATGTCAGGGAAATAAATATGTTCGCTCGCTGAAATTAATTACTAACCGAAATTTTCTTCTCCCTCCAATCATCGTCGGCAACAACAGTGTTTTTCTCACTATCCCATCCAACACCCGTCTCATGTAACAACCTATCCCATAGCTGCCAATCCTTTCTAAGAGCATCATATTTGTTTTCAAACCTAACCAAACAGAGTTCTAAAGCAAACAAAGACAGGCATTGGATTCTAATCAAACTGAAATCTATTACTGTCATTGACTCATCAAAGCCTAATGACAAATTTTCAAACCATTATTCATTTATTTTTCCAATATAGAATAACAAAAATGAAATCAATGTCTCCACAATCACAAATCTTAACAGCTCAGTAAGTTTTATATACCAACTAGCATTTTCAAAACACTAACCGGACAGAGGTTCTTTACAACGTCATTAACCAATATCAACATCATTAACCAATATCAATGTCATTAACCAATATCAATGTCATTAACGAAAATTTTTTTGCATCAGAGGTTCTTTGCAACGTCATTAACCAATAAACATGTCATTAACCAATATCAATGTCATTAATCAATATCAATATCAACAGAGGTTCTTTTCAGGACAGAGGTTCTTTGCACCAGATTTTCAAACCAATATCAATGTCATTAACCAATATTTGTTTGCAAAGAATATCTCCCTCGACAGAACAAGCAATTCAAAAAAACAGAACAAGCTGAATCGAAACACTCATCGAACAGAGCGAGTTTAGAGTTTTTGAACACTTATAAGCGTCACCGGCACCGACCGCAAACCGTTCAACCTTCTCCAACCACTGACAAAGCTCCGCCAGCCACCAGTGCCTCAGATCGGACCAGAGAATTAGCAGAAAAATGGGGACAAAAGGGGGGCCGTACCCACCCAAAACACTGCCACCGTCCACCACTAGCCACCAACGGACTTGAAATAGGCCAAATCAGTGACCGAGAACGCCGAATATGGGGAACTTCGACGGGATCTAGAAGAGAGGAAGACGGACAAAGCTCGACAGGATCTGGGAGAGAAGGAAGACGGAGAAAGAAAAAGGGAAGGAGCCACAAAATCAGGGAACGAGCGACGGGAATGAGGGAAGGAGCGACGGGAGGAGAGGAGAAATCAAAGCACAGAGAAGAGAAATGGAAGGAATGAGCGACGGAGAGAAGAGAAAAGGGAAAGAGAAGAGAGAGAGAGAGATAATAATTGCTCCCAACAGTAAAATAATCAGTGCGGAATTGAGAAAAAATTGGATTGTGCCCAAACCAAGGTTTTGCGATTCAAAACCTTGGTTTGGGCTGAAACGGGATTATTCATAAAAATTGGGTGTTTGGATGTTTTTAAGGGAAACCATGGTTTGGGCTGAGAATCAATTAAAAAAATTGAATCCAAACACTCCCTAAAGCTATGTATGGCTAGCTAGATTTTACTGAGCTTAGACTACTTATTTGACCTATATAATGCTAATAGGGTGAAATTGGTTATTTAATGCCTTTTAAGAAAATTAATTAGGAATAATAATTTTAACTTGAAAAATGAGTATAAGTGATCGGAAGATATTTTTATCCATTAATATTCTAGATTAACAAATTGATATTAAGTGCCTTTATTTTGAGTAATTACATGCTCTAAGACTTAAAAAATGAATTAGTTTTTTTTTTATCAATTGAAATCTTATAAACATTAGAGTTACTACTTTTACACTAGTTTAAATTAATTTTCAAATTCATTATTTGATTTGCTCAACTTAAATGAAAATGAAAAATTTAATGGTTAATCATTAATTCAATTGAATATCTGTGGGACGACATTGATATGCTATTATACAATTTTCACAGCTCGTATACTTGCTATTCTTACTTAAATTTTAGTATCATCAATAGTGATCATACAAAACCATCAAATATTGTCTCATATACTTAATGGTTATAACACACCAAATTTTATAATCACCAAATATACTATAATTATTTAGAAAATTCAATAAAATGATGAATATTCATGAATTTGGAATTTAGGAATTTTATAAATATTCATATTCATAAGAAAATGGGCAAAATAACTATGGAATTAATTTGGATCATTATTATTTCCCTTTTCTCTTCATATTTTCGCCATTCATGAAAATAAAATGGGAAAGTAAGTATTGGTCAACAAAATATGCCAAGTGTCCTTAATCCAAGCCAAGAAGAATAAATTATAATTGTTAAATATGAGCATATGTACAATTAAGATTAAAATAATGTTTCTTGTGCATGTAATTGGATGAATGGAATTAAAGCCCAATTGTGTGCATGGAGGAGGCCTCTTATGCGTTGTGGGCTAACCAAATAAGGGAAGAGAATTGGTTCAAATCCAAGTGGACCTATGAAACAAGTTTAAAGTAGATAAGGGTGAATACAAGTGTGATGTCATAAACTAATTTCCTACCATTTGTTAATTAAGAGAAATTAGGTAGGATAATTTATGAAGCAAGGCTTCATTTTTTTCATGCTCATTTCATCCAAAGCTCAAGAGAGGGGGGAGAGAGAGAGAGAGAAGCTTAAGAAACCTCAAGCTTTAGAGAGAAGGTAGAAGAGAAAGATTAAGGTAAGTGGAGATTTCTTAAGGTTTTTCCTTCTAATCTTCCATAAGCTCTTGTCTAATCTCTTCATTTCCATAAAATCTATGGTTTAGCAAGCAAATCTTGAGCTCAAGGAGAGATAGAGGAGGACGTCTAGAGAAAGAAAGTTCAAGAACTTAATAGGTAACTTCACAAATCTCAAATCCATACTAGTATGTTGTTGCAGATGTTTATGGTTGGATTTGGTGTTTTGATTGAGTTTGTAAATTTGAAAAGTCCTAACCCTAATGGGTTATGCTGCTCAAATTTCTTTAAATCATGATTACCATGCATTTAAATAGCTTGATAATGGATTAGAAGCGGAAAGCCATAAGTTTTAGAGGTTAAAACACAAAAGTGCAATTTTCCCTTTTTCTTGGTTAAGTTTTGACCAGCACTGTTCTAGGGGGAAAGATTTGGATTTTCAATGATTTGATGGTTTCATTGGATTTAGGAGGGAAAATTAGGTGGGGTTACAGTTGGTCACTTTTTCGGAAAAACTCGAAAAAGTATAATTACGAAAACACCCCTAAAACCCTAAAGTAGGGCTGTCAAGGATAGTTTCATAATTTGACATTGAATTTGGTAATTCTGAGCTAGAAAATGGATTCCTTGGGTGAAAATACGCCAAAATAGCCCTAGTCAAAATTTTGGGAAAAGTGCAGTTGGGCGGGGGTCCTAGGGGCATTTTAGGTAATTTTCACTATAGGCTAATATAATCACAAGAAAGACTATGGAAGTGTCTAAAATGATACTTGGATAGGTTATGACCTATTTCTTGTACATTTAATATTTTAGGATGGAGTCGGGAGCTGAAAGGCGACACGTTTTACGAGGCACACAAAAAGGGGTCAATAGAGCTTTGAGGTATGAACATTATCTTTCATATATCATTTCATAGTTCATATGATTGTATGGTTGCCATTGTTTGTAAATCTGCTATATTAATCAACATGGTTTACCTAGATATGGCCGTTAGTGCCAGAGGTGCACTTACACTGGGAGTTGGTTAAGAATCCAACTGGTGTAAGATTAGTGGAGTTGGGCCCTACTCATATATACATGACGATGATGTGTTTATATTATTCATTAATTGGTGCATATCATATTTACATTTCGTATTTTATATGAACAATAGCATGTTTCTACTTGGTCCCTTAGAATCTCACCCCTTTTTCTAAACAAACATCTCAGCGGGTGCCAGTGGATCAAAAGGCAAAGGCGTAGATACAAGGAAGTGATTGGTATGTGTCTCGAGGCAAAGCTAAAGTTCGTTGTTATAGTTAGTTTATGTTTGAAATACTTTTGGACATCCTGTAAATATTAGAAATACTGTCACATTCTATATTTTGACTCTAGATTGTAAACGAATACTTTTATTAGTATATATGTATTTTTATGTATGTCTGTGAAATAGAAATGAGTGTTGATAACGGTTGTTTTAAATAACCATTATCTATTTCATTCTCTTAACTCCATCTCTGTATATTTCACGGTTCCATAAAAACTGTTAAGTATGGAATGTAAATTAGGCGTGAATATGTAGTAGTGTAGTTTAATCATTTTCGGTTTTTTGATTCTAGGATTTCAGGGTAATCAGGTGGTGTTTAGCGATATTTATTTATTATCCATTTCGTTGTTGTACCGTTGTGGAAGCTGTGTATTACTAAAAGGCTCTGCTTGTCTCCTATCCATTAGATGATATTGATCTTGTTTATAAAAAAGAAAAAAAAAATTCAAAGAAATAGAAATAACTGATTAAGGAGTCAAATTAAGCCAAACCCATTTGCTTAAGTGGTGAAAGTTAAAGTAAGAGTCAGGCGGCTATCTGAACCAAAAAGTAATTAAAATATCTGTGAGACAAATACCACTTTCTTTATCGTTTATTATAATATATTAACAAACATGTTAATAATATTAAAAACAAGACAGAAAAAAAATTTAAAATTGTACAATCCCAAATCAGATTTATTATTAAGAGTTGATAAAGTAATGACGAAACTTAATAAATAATTCACAACTTATTTTTTTAAAAATACTTGATTTAGAATTTTACAATTTCAAAATTCTTTTTCTGTTTTTTTCCCTAACATTAATGTGACCAAAGACCCAGTTTAATTCTACAGTGTTGGGCCATGGCGGAACATTTTCCGTGAAAGTCATGTAAAAGGCATTTTCAATGTTTGTCTCGTGTCAAAAATCAATGTCTAATTAAAAAGATATGCCCCAAAACTATGATGTCATTGAAATTGAAAATTAATTATGTTTGGGTCCCAGTTATCTCTAAAGATAAGTCATATTTTTGGGGCCAGATTTGTTATAACCATATTGTACTTCACAAGTCACAGTACGTATCTGTAATATCTGTATCATTATTTTTTGGGAAATTTACACTTAGGTCCCATGCAAGAAATAAAATGAAAAAATGGTCCCTATAGATTGCAAAATGAAAAAATGGTCCCATGGAGTTGTCAATACAGGCTCCTGGAGTTGTCATTAACAACTCCAGGAGCCTGTATTGACAACTCCATGGGACCATTTTTTCATTTTGTAATCTATAGGGACCATTTCTTTATTTCTCCTCTTCCTTAAGACTTCACTGTCATTCTCCCTTATTTTTTCCCCCTGAAATGTTCCAAAAAGTGCGTCTCAAAAACACATGGAAGGAGCTCAATTATTTTTGTTTCTTCAGGTAAAAAAAAATTATTTTGTTTCTTTATGTGAATATATAATAGTATCATTTTTAAAATACCCTTTTTAAATTCGAAATTATATTGTTCATTTTTATTTATTAATTTATTAAATACATATAAACATGGATATCTGTAGTCTCAAACACATGCATCTTAAGTTAATGAAAGCATACCACTATCTGCATCATAAGTTATATATCAATGCAGCAAATTACCAATATAGAAATTGGAACACCCTTACCTTCATGGTCATCTGATGAGTTTAAATGCATAGCGAGTTGAACCGCTAAGCCCGGAATTCAGTCCTGGAACAAATATACTTTAGAAAATAGTTATAAATCTTAGCTTCAAATCAGGGTTTGAACTTATAATAAAATGGGTTTTTCTGATGAATTTAAAACTTTTCAAAATGGTTTCATAAAGGTTCACAATTCCATCATAACTCATCAGTTCTTAATTCCTCTTATCAGAGTATTCAAGCGTCTCTCCGCTTTTTACTCTTTATGTCGTCGTTTGGTTACTAATTCATTACCGTACGAAAGCGTCATTCAATTAAGTTACCTAAGCATCAGTTACTACTACTTCTACCATTATACTATCATTTTGTCTATCAAGTTATATACATCATATACAGTACCAAAATAGACAACCAACAGGAAATAAAATTTCTCAGCTTTGTCCTCTAGTTGTCCGGGTTTACCTTCTTGCCCTTTGAGCAGCTAGCCTAAGCTACAGTTGTTATAAGAAAAGAGTGAGATTCAAAAGAATTTCAGTAGTAACAGATATTCGATCACATATATACAAGAACACAGAATATGCCACACAATTATCATATATCACGAAAATAGCAATCAGCATTCAAAACACATCATGCAGCATATCACATTACCATAGTGCTAGGTATATAAATCACTTGGCCTCAAGTGTTCACCTATGCAACGAGGCCCCAGGATTACACTCGTGCATGATAGTAATTTTCATGGCCCAGACGTCCACCCGCACAATAGGCCCCAGGCAACCACCTCACAAATTGTGAATGCTTCCAAACTCATGATGAAACCACTCACATGCAATGTGTCTTATAACATATGAAAGAAAGAGTTATTGCTTGGTCGCTTTCCCTGGAGGGTATCCAACTATTTCTCCACACTTGGGCAGATCTCAGATCTCGAACAACTAGCAGGTCCTATAATCAGAATTTACAATTGGCTGTCATTACTTAGTCCAATACTTTTGGCATAATATAAACTAAATTATTCTTGACCTATCCCAATATTTATTCTTTGCTTTAAACTTGTTGGTTACCATTTGAGTCACTTGGGTAGCCATTGGAAGCTCAAACAAATGCCAATGGGGTTGGGAAATGCGAGAACAGTCAACATCTTTCAGAAAATATGAAGTACTGAAATAGGGGGTCTTGACCGCAGCCAAAGGATTCTTTGGCCGCAACCAAGAGAGGTCAGAACCTTTTGGGCCGCAGCCAAGAAATCTTCTGGCCACGGCCAAGAAACAGCTTAGGTGCCTAGTCGCAGCTAAAATTTGGATTTCCAGATTTTCCCTGTTTCTTGGCTCAACTTCCAAAAACCATAACTTAATCAATAAAATTCTAAATGGAGTGGTTCAAAATCTAAATCAAAGCTCTTTAAGTCCTCTTTAAAAGAAAAATATCATCTAGTTCTACTTATAACCATAAAATTCCAGAAACCTCAAACAATCCTCACTACCACAAAAATTATTCCAGATTCAGTGCCTAAACTTTAAAAATTCATAACTTACTCCCTAGATATCCAATCAACGTATTCTATATATCATTTAAAAGCTTAGGATGTCTACTACCAATATGAAAAATATCACAGTATTAGATATGATTTGTCCATTCAAAATTTCATCACAAACAAATTGTCTCCTATAAACTTCAACCCAACAATCAACAGTTTTGCAATTTCACTATCAAACTAGTCTAATATCATTAATAACCCTCATATATCATCATTGTCATGATTAAAACAACATATAGCCTTAAAATCCCAATTTGGACAAAATCATAGGGTAGCATAAGAAATGCTTAAAGCTCAACAAAACAGCAAAACAATCGGTTCAAATAGGAGCTCACATGTGCCTTTACTCAATTCTACAACCGATTCTTGATTTTGCTGCACTTTCACTGGGTAGATAGCTCCAAACACCTCTAATCAAGAATCCAAAGCCGTAGAAATGTTGCTCTCACTGAGAGGAACAACATTAAAGAAGACTTCAAAAGTTGGAAACACCAAATCGAAGGTGAAATCGGCTTCGGAGCTCAGGAGCTTTCACTATTCTTCCTTTCTCTTTCCTCTTTCTTTTTCTTATAATTTTCTTCATTTTTCCCTCTATTTTAGGACTGTTGGACGAATTTGGAGAGGAGAGAGGGAGTTTTTGGTATTTATCTTTACTTAAACCAAATGCTTAGTCCACAATGTGCCAAGTGTCAAGTTCTTGCAGCTCCTTAAAAAAGCAAGATGATTAATTATACTAAGGTGTGTTTGGTTAAATAAAAATGATCTTTCCTCTTCCCTCTTTCTTTCTCTTAACTGAAATGCCTAAGGTAAAAAGGGAGAAACATGTGTTGACCAGTTGACCAAAGTCTTTTTGAAATTGGGTTAACACTTTGACCAACACTTTCTTTCTTCCTACTTTATCCTTTTTGGATGTTTTTAATAATATAAGGGGAGGGAATTGGTTGTTTTTTCATATCATAATCACTTCTTACTTTTGAAGAGCAAAATTTAGCCATTCGATTTGTCTTCCAATTTTGACCTCAAGATCAAGTGATAATTGTCCCTTTCGTCTTTGATTATGACAATATTATTTCTTGTGCTATTAATTTTTTTAATTCTCTTTCTTACTTCTTTCTAGATGCTATTTCCCTTTTCTTTTGAATTCGGGTTAGGTTTTATGTCATTCTAACATATCCAAAAGGAATTGGGTATTTTCTTTCAACTAAACAGCACCATAATTCAAACTTTATTCCGGATGCAGTTTCTACAAGCCATTATGTTTCTTGTGCATTCCTGGGATACTTGCTAAATCAGGGTTTATTAGTTCACTTAATTCAGACTTATTCTGGAGCCTCTAGTCTGAAAATTTAGGATATTACAGAAAATATTCCACATCATGTGTCGAACTAGTATTCTCTCCTATCATTATTATATAAGAACATCTAACATGTTTTTTCCAAAGTACTTATTTTTGCACCTAATATCTTTAGCTTACTATAAAACATCTTAATTAATTAATTTAATTAGTTAGTTAGTCAATTTTCTCTAACTAATAACTTTATTGAGTATAATTTTGACATTTTATAAAATTTAACTAATTCAACAATGAGGATTTGGACGTAGTAGTGAAACTTTAGCCAATTAAGCACGTGGTTTTAATTTTAAATTCATGTGAATACCAAAAAAACACTTTTGAAAGAAATATCTCAATTAAGCCCAAAAATGTTAGAATTTGCCCCAATCAAATAAATAGTCATATAAAAAGAAGTGCCAAATACATGCTTAGGAATTTTCCTTAAATACAAACAGTTTCTGTTAAATGTTTATATGTTTTAATAGGAGTTAATCCTAATTTGTAAGTACCTCAAGTTTTGGAATTTCCTTTAGGGAAAATCCCTCAAAAAGAACTTTTAAATTAACAAAAGACGCAAAGGTGTTCCGAAATTCCACATCCCAGATCAGTGCGAGTGTCTGAACTGGAATATTAGAATTCGAGACAAAATGACATGCGTGACCCTGGAAGTTTTGAAATTGAAAAGCGTTGAGGGAGGCGTGATAATGGCGCTAAAACGCATTCAGGACCATTCATCTTCTCTGTCGTCATCGGTGTCGTTGGTCGACCCTGGATCCATGGCCTTGGATTGCTATAGTCCACAATATTTAATATTTTGTGTTTCTCTGAACTAAATCCTGTTGTCAAAAAATGAGAAGTACCAAAAGTTAAACAATATCAATAACTCCGATGCCATGAGTTGAGATAAACTAGAAAGAAAACATAGTGAAATCTTGAGCACTCGTCATTCATATGGGAAGGTTGGTAAATTTTCTGTTCAGTAATTGTTTTACGAAGAAAATTGAATTATTGAATATGGTTTAATCTCCAGAAGTGGGATGATCACCCTACAATGTTGTGAAAATGGCAAATTCGAGTTGTGAAAGTCTAATAAGATGTTGTGAAAATGTAAGAATGTGTTGATGAACTCGAGTTATCAATGGACAACTCGAGTTCTGCATCCTATAAGCTAATCACTCGCCGGTTACCCTCCAGTGACGATATGAACTCGAGTTGTGAAAATGCAAACTCGAGTTGTTAAAGTCTAACGGGATGTCGTGAAAATGTAAGAATGTGTTGGTGAACTTGAGTTATCAATTCATAACTCGAATTCTGCATCCTATAAGCTAATCACTCGCCGGTTACCCTCTAGTGACGATATGAACTCGAGTTGTGAAAATGCAAACTCGAGTTGTGAAAGTCTAACGGGATGTCGTAAAAATGTAAGAATGTGTTGGTGAACTCGAGTTATCAATTCATAACTCGAGTTCTGCATCTTATAAGCTAATCACTCGCCAGTTACCCTCCAGTGACGATATGAACTCGAGTTGTGAAAATGCAAACTCGAGTTGTGAAAGTCTAACGGGATGTCGTGAAAATGTAAGAATGTGTTGGTAAACTCGAGTTATCAATTCATAACTCGAATTCTGCATCCTATAAGCTAATCACTCGCCGGTTACCCTCCAGTGATGATATAAATTCGAGTTGTGAATGACAAACTCGAGTTGTTAAAGTCTAATAGGATGTTGTGAAAATGTAACGATGTGTTGGTAAAGCCTAATGTCGAGTTGGGAATCATGTCAATGATGAAGCAGATGTCGATGATAACTGTGAAGAAGATGACGAGTCGTTGGCTGTGATGGTCGGTAGCTGCGATCATTACTAAATTTTCCCAGGAAGTGATTGGGTCAATACTCAGACAATTCGAGTGATTTTCCAAACTTATTCATTACTTCTTATGATCACTTGAGTGTTCTTAACAATCTCTTCTCTATTTATCCCTATTTTTTAGCTCATATACACAGGATCCTATAAAAGAAGAAGATGGCGAGTTGTTGGGAGTGATGACATCGGAGTTGTTGGCAACCGAGAAGAAGATGACGAGTGCTCAAGATTTCACTATGTTTTATTTCTAGTTTACCTCAACTCATGGCATCGGAGTTATTGATATTGTTTAACTTTTGGTACTTCTCATTTTTTGACAACAGGATTTAGTTCAGAGAAACACAAAATATTAAATGTTGTGAACTATAGCAATCCAAGGCCATGGATCCAGGATCAACCAATAGCACCGATGACGACAGAGAAGATGAATGGTCCTGAATGCGTTTTAGTGCCATTATCACGCCTCCCTCAACGCTTTTCAATTTCAAAACTTCCAGGGTCACGCACATCATTTTGTCTCGAATTCTAATATTCCAATTCAGACACTTGCACTGATCTGGGATATGGAATTTCGGAACACCTTTGCGTCTTTTGTTAATTTAAAAGTTCTTTTTGAGGGATTTTCCCTTTCCTTTATATCTTAAAAAACGATAGGGAAAATTTCAAAAAAAATACTACTTGAACTTCAAAATCCTAAATTGATTTTGTTAACAATAAGAGTAATGGGATTGACAAATCAAATTCTTATCAAATGACTTATTTAAAATTTTAAAGTTCAAATGATATTTTCTTAGAATTTTTCTAAAAGATAGTCGTATAAAAAATTAATTATATTATAACTAATTTCATTATTGTATAAAACTGTTATGATGTTCTAAGCTAGCTCCTACGTGCTCAAGTGGTTTATTGTTTTGGGTTTGAAACGCATGGATCCAAAAGAAAAACTAATATATGATATAAGAAAAGGGAAAATCCCTATAAACTACCTTCAAAATAACAAAATTTCATTTCAGTGAAGCGAAATCCAAAAACCCGAATCAGTCATGTGTTAGTACGGATGAACAGTGTAGGGGGTGCCAAAAGACAATTTTGCCCTTCAGCCCTCATTCTCGCCACTTTCAGAATAACAACATAAGCCTCTTAATTAACAACTCTGGATTCTTGATTAACAACTCTACTTTATTTTTTTACATATTCGCATCTCCAAAATATAGTGTTGTTAATGTAAAATACGGTGTTGTTAATAAAAAAAGAGGTGTTGTTATTGGCTCTGAAACTTAAATTACGAAGTTGTAAAATAAGAAATGAGAGCTGTTAATGTAGAATATGGTGTTGTTAATAACAAGACTGGTGTTGTTATTGTGAAAGTAAAAAAGATGAAACTGAAGTTGTTAATCAAGAATCCAGAGTTGTTAATTAAAAGGCTCGTGTTGTTATTTTGAAAGTGGCAAGAATAAGGGTTGAAGGGCAAAATTATCTTTTAGCACCTTCTGCACTGTTCATTTATACTGACACATGACTAGTTCGGGTTTTTGGATTTCACTACACTGAAATGGAATTTTACTATTTCGAAAGTATTTTATAGGGATTTTCCCATAATAAAAATATTATTAAATATCATCATCAAAAAATCAAATGATCATCCTAAAATAGCAGGAAAAACTAATAAAAAATTGTAAATCGATGGACCAGTGATTTGACCATTTTCCCCACCAATTCTCAATAATACCCATATATATATTTATACATAAAATATAAAACTTTAAATAAATAATGAGTACATTTTTTTTACCACCTAGAGTCACATCGTCATCTGGAAGACTGGAACACACTTTGATCACAGATTCAGACCGGATAACACGGAATTTAAAACAAATGAAAACTTGAAAATTAATTTGTCCCATTATCGCCATTTCCACTGAAACAAGCTTCTTCTAGATGTGTGTGTATATATATATATATATCGCACCCGCCTTCTTCCTCCGCAACTAACAGAATTAAGCTTCATCTATACATTCTCTCTGGTTCTCCGATATGGGATTTACGGTGGGATGCACCGAGCTCGTCTTCCCAAAGTTCATCCTCCAGATCCTCGCCGCACTTGGAATCCTAAGGGGAATCACATCGTTCCTCCTTCGCTCCTTTGGCGTCCCCAATTTTCTCGAACAGGACATTCTGTATTTTTGGGATTCCGACGAGCCGTACTATCATTATTATCCGACGCGGATGCCCGAATTCGAGTCGACGAGCGCGGTGCTGATCGGAGAGATGCTGCCGGTGATGCAGTTCTCTGAGCTGGCAGCGGAAGAGGTGGTGGCGCCGGAGAGCTCTTGCGCCGTGTGCATGAACGAATTTGATGGCGACGTTGAGATCCGACGGCTCACAAACTGCCGCCACGTCTTCCACAAGGAGTGTCTTGACCGTTGGTTGGGATACGATCAGCAAACTTGTCCTTTGTGTAGATCACAGTTCATACCTCACCATTTGCAAGAAGCTTTTAACGAGTCTCTGTGGGCTGCTACTGGTATACCTGAATTTTACCCAGAATCTGATTCAGAATTATTATTATGATAATATAATCTTTTCTTCTTTGATCATTGTATTTTTTATGATTCCCTGGAAGCTGGCATATGGGGTGTTGGTCGTTGATTCATAGATGATGTATGCGTGTGTATATGCATTGCATATATACAGAGAAGCAGAGTAATGTGGCGGATTAGAGTAAAGTTGGGGCTTTAATTTCAGAATTCGGGTTCGGGTCTCGTTGCTTTTTATCAGGGGAAAATTCGAGTAGAATACGTTGGTGTTGGACTTTGGGTCCAAGTTCGTATTTAATGAGTCAGACTATTTGATTAGGATATAAGTAGCTTAATTAAATAAGAATAAAATCAGCATTAATTACAAATTGGAGAATAATTCAGCAATAATTATGGATTTGTTAAATGAAGAACAAATCACCATAATTAGGAAATTAATTGAGAATCAATTAATTGCTGTCTTGGAAGGCAAGAAGGAGTGCACACGTTTCCTAATTAGTGGCCTCCATAAACCACTATAAATAGGGTGTGCCTCTTCAATTGCAATTCACCCCGCCATTGAGTTTTCTAGCAATTCGCTTCTCTCCTACCATCTTTCTGGCTTTGGTGATATGCTGTGCAAATCACAATTATGCTCTAGTAGTCTAATAATTGTATGGGCACAAGTATAGAGCATTGGAGCTTTGACCCGGATCCGAACATGGATTCGCCCCCGTACGCCAAATCTTCTTTTTAGTTATATTTTTTTTACAGTTGGAATATAAAAAAGATAAATCCGTTACCCAAAAAAAAGATAAATCAAAGCTTCGAATTAGTAAAATCTCAGGTCAATATGGTCTCAGTATGGTGGAGAAATATGAGATTATGAAATCTCGGCGAAAAAACACCCCTGCCCTTCAGCTTTCCCTCTCTTTCAGTTCAGAATAACAACACATGTCTCTTTATGAACAACACCGTATTTTATATTAACAACTCCACTTTCTTCTTTCAAAATAACAACACCGGTCTCTTTATTAACAACACCGTATTTTACATTAATGACTCGACTTTCTTGTTTCACAATAACAACACCGGTCTCTATATTAACAACACCATATTTTACATTAACAACTTGACTTTCTTGTTTCACAACTTCATATCTCAAAAGTCAACACATCCTAGGGATAAGTTTGAAATTTACAAGTTTCAGGGGCAAACAACAACATCCGTCTCTTTATTAACAACACCATATTTTACATTAACAACTTCACTTTCTTGTTTTACAACTTCGTATCTCAAAAACCAATACATGTCAAGGATAAGTTTGAAATTAACAAGTTTTAGGGCCAATAACAACACCTATATCTTTATTAACAATATCATATTTTACATTAACAACACCATATTTGATATTAGAGTCGGGAAAACGGGTTAAACCCATCGAGTCGGCCCGTTTAGGCCCAGAATTTACAAGATCCGGACCTAAAATTTTTATCTCAAAAATGAAAGCCGGCCTAAAAGGGCCGGCCTTTAGGGCCACGAGTCAGCCGTTTTACGCCCGTATATATTTTTTTATATTTTAAAATTATTTATATGATAATAATATTATTGATTTTTTATATTTTGTTAATGATATTGTAAATATTTAGTTGTTATTATATTTTTTAGAATTAAATTTTATAAGAATATCTTGTATTAATAATCCTAAAAATTAAAAACTTATAAAAGATATTTCTTATTTCATAAGTATTCTTATCAATTTTGTATTTTTTGACTTATTTTCTGGTGATTTTTTTATTATTTTTTGTGTTGTTTATTTTGTTGACTACTTATACTTTTCAAGACATATTTATAAGAAGTATTTTTAATTTTGTTAAGTCTTCTCATTAATTATTTGTAATTGTGGTATGTAGACAATAGTTTAGTTTTGATTATAATTTAATGAATGTGTTTGTTTGTAGCATGATGCATATAGTTTATACTCTAATTTTGATAACATTTGTGTTAAATTAGGAATTTTCATTGCTATAATTTTTTAAAAAAAAAATAAAAAAAGTTAAAATCTTGTGAAAAAGGCTTCAGACCCTGCGGGCTAGCCTTAACCGACATGCTTTCAAGCTGAACTTTAAAAAACAACATTTTTCTTACCCAGGCCTAAAAGGGCCTTGGCCCGTCAAAGGCTGACCCTGATTCCCAACTATATTTGAGATATGAAGTTGTGAAAGAAAAAAATGAATTTGTTAATATAAAATATAGTGTTATTAATAAAGAAACCGATGTTATTATTCCAAACTGAAAGAGAGGGAGAGTTAAAGGCAAGTATTTATTTTCACTGAAATTTCATAATTCCATATTTTTCCACTATACTGACATCATATTGACTTGAAATTTTGAAATTTCAAATTTCAAATTTATCCCTTTCTATATTCCAATATATTTTTTAAGAATTTTCCCTTTTATCAGCTTGGATTGTTTTTACTTCCGTAAAAACAAATAAAACAATCTTGGGTCTACTTATATTAGTGCCTATTTGGATTAGCGGTGGAGAAGTGACTTTTTTTATCACCTGACTTTTGAAAAAGTAAGGTAGGAAAAAAAGTCAGATTGTAAATGTGATTTGTGTTTAGATTAGCGGTGACAGAAGTGATTTTTTTTCTAACCTTGAACCTGTTTGGATTAGAGTTTGAAAAACCCGTTTAGATGAAAAATAACTGAAAAGGGCATGAATCTTATTAAATATTACATATATATATATATATATATATATATATATATTATGATATTTGAAGTTAAAAAATATAAATAAAATTTGATAAAATGAAAAAACCTGAGTAGAAATAAAAAGGTGAAATGTTAATGTTAAAATTCTAAACCTCACCCCATTATTCTCCCTCACGACATTTCCTGCAGAAGTACCAGTAGAAATGGAAAAGAGAAATGCTTACATCAGTCCACCATTTATCCAATAAAAATATGCCATCTGTACTCATATCATCATCTACCACAAATTCCTTTCTTCATCCCATCTTCATTCACGAGCGACGGTCATCAAGAGACGACGGTAGCCTATGAGTTTTTTGCATTATGCTATCACTGTTGGAGGCTTGGAGCAGTAGCAGAAATCATCCCATGGCCTTACATCTAGCAGAAATTATAACACGGTGCCTTGCCTTATCCACTGCAAAACCAAAGCAGAGCAAAGTTTGGTAAGCGAATAAATGCCCTGCAAGTGCAACGGTTCTCTCTGCTCTGTATCTATCGTGACCGCGATGAAGAGAGAAGCTACCAAAATGAGCTTCTAATATAAGCCACGTTTTTCATTAAAGCGCAGTGGAAGCCAACGCGTTGCCAAACGGTCTCTCCCAACCTACTGAGCTTTTTTCAGTGCAAACGTGCGGTTCACCCCCCTCACCGCTTTGGCAAACAGACCCTTAGACTTTGACTAACTCGAATTTGACCGGGCCCCACCACAGAAGAGCTGATGTTCTCTAATACTATGATTTTGGCTGGGCTGTCTCCCTTGGCTTCAGCTCTAAGCCGTAGCTTATTTCTGGATTTTACTTATAAGGTTTATTTGAGAATATTGATTTGAGTTCAAGTATGCTAAGAAAAGTTGCTGAAAATTTTTTTATTATAAAATTGATTATCTATAGGTTAAAGGTTGGCAAAAAAAAAAAAAAACTATAGGTTAAAGATCTAAATCCTCAAGTGAGTGCAACGTTTCTTTAGTAGGATGTAACATTTTCAATTACATGAACATGTCTTTTGTTTTGTATAAAATTGACGATAAGTGACACCCAATTAAATAGGAGTAGTGCCAATTGGTAGAACTGGAAAATCAGGCTGGGCTGGCGGGTTGGGACCGTTGGCTTGCCCAAATTAACTGGTTCAGACTGGAGAAATCTAGCCAGTTTAAAAACTAGGCTAAACGGGCTCTGTTTAGCCCGCGGGCTGGCCCGCTTTATTTACTTATTTTTTAATTTTTTCTTAAATACCCTTAGTCCCTTATCTCTTTTCTTTTAATGATGTGTTTAATTAATTCCCTATATTTTTTATTTGACACATATTTTCATATTATATTTATTTATTCCACTATTATTAAATTTAAAAGATGTGTTTATATAATTTTGTGATGTGAATAGATGAAAAAAAAGGAAAGTAAGAATGAAATTAACTTTATAATACAAATATATAAAAGAAAAGAAGTGTAATATGAGTACGTGAAAGAAAAAGAGAGTAAAAAATAAAAAAAAGAGTGAAATTTAAAAAAAAAATTGGCAGGCTCACTTGCTAGCCCGCCCCATCATAGCCCACAACCTGTGCAGGCTGGCCTACAACCCACGGGTTAGCCTGAATTACCACCAGTATCAATTGGAGATAGGTAGCATTTAAGTTTTTTTAACCAACTTCATATAATGTTGGTCATAAATTTTGTAGTGGGGGACTTTTTTTAGCAATTTTTTCAATATAAAATCAAATTTCCTCTTGTCTCGTATGTTAATTGTTTCTTTCCCATAATGTCCATATTTAATTGTATTTTGTTTTTGGAAAATCTCAGAAAATTACCACTAAAATATCAAAATGCCAAATCAAGGATTTAAATTGCAATAATCCCAAATCAATCTTTGAAATTTTAAAATGAAGAGGAAAAGACATCATTGTCGATGGTCAGCCAGTCACTAGAGTTTCAATAGCCTAATTCATTTTTTGAATTTCTAGAACAAAAATAGTAAATAGTGAAACAAGTGTAATTAATAGCAAAATAAAAATGGTAAACAAAGTCCTTATTGCTGATTATTTCTTGATAACTATTATTATTTCACTATTATTTTGGTTTCACTATTTACTACTTTGGTTGTCCACCAGCAAAGTTTTTTATGCATTTTTCAAATGTTTGAAACAAGAGTGGCTAATAGATAAACTATAATAATAAGTAACAAAATAATAGTAGTTATGGGGAAAGAGTCAACAACATGGACACTATTTACTATTTTAATTTTTCTATTAACTACTCTAATTTTATTATTTACTATATTTTTGTTTCAGAAGTTCAAAAAATGTATTATGCTATTAGAACTCTGCCGATTGACAATGTTGTTGGATCTCTAGGGACCGATAGTTGGCAAGGTCGCTAGAGCTCTACAAAATGGTAGCTCTGAAGAAGGCATTAAAATGTCTTTTTATAACATTTCAAATTTGTCAATTGGAATTATTGAAATTCAACATCCTAATTTATCCTTTTAATATTTGTAGGGTATTTGTTTGACATTTTCCTTATTTTCATCATTGTGCATTAAATTTTAATCATTAAATAGTACTGGTGTTTTTGGGAAAAAAAATAGTTACAAATTCTCTACATATTAATTACAAAAAATAAGTGAACAGTATAAATATGTCATTTTCTGGATTATAATGTGTCTTTACATCTTGATCACTTGTTATGAGGCTTTTTCCATGATTACATCCATTCTTTGAGATCTCATAATAATTTTTATTTTTTATTCTACCAATTAATTAAATGATTCTCATATTTAAGATTTGTGGGGATAAGTTAGTAGAAATTTTGAAATTGAAACATTATCAGTACGCATATGTAGTTGATTGCAAAATTTGTTGTTCTACAGTATTTTTTTTAACTTTATATAAGATTTTATTTTGGTTTCTTAACTTTAAAAATTAAAGTGTCTTTTCAATTTTCAAATCCTAAAATTGAAATTTTATTGTTAAGAAAATATTCTTAATTGCCGATTTATTAAGTTTAATTTTAAAAAGTAACAACAACTAATACAAAAAAATCATTATTTGAGACTATGTTAAGGTTAAACAACTAAATTAATAATCCTCCGGTCTTTAATATAAGATCCTTTTACTTAATTTGATTATGTTAAGAAAATTAGTTAAATTAATTAATACAAAAAATATATGCAGCGTTTGGAAATGATTTTACGGTTAAGCCTTGAAATACATAATTATTGGAGAGAGTTTAGGTAAAAAAATCATAAATGGAAAAAATTTTATGGATTTTCCGTGCGGGATAAGGGGATCAATTTTGTCTTCATGTGGATAATTAATATATATATTATTTTAATTACATAGTGGCCCGGGAATGAATTCGTGGAGAGAGTTTAGGTAAAAAAATCATAAATGGAAAAAATTTTATGGATTTTCCGTGCGGGATAAGGGGATCAATTTTGTCTTCATGTGGATAATTAATATATATATATATATATATATATATATATATATATATATATATATATATATATATATATATATTATTTTAATTATATAGTGGCAAGGCATTGAATTCGTGTAAGGGGAAGGGTTCATTTCATCCAAAAAGCGTGAGCTTACAATAAAATATTTAATGAGTATCATTGATCCCAAAAATGACGGTATTTTCAATTGTTTACTCTCAGCTCAAGACAGCAAGTATGCTACGGAAGCATATTTTGTTGAGTAAATGTAAGAGCCACTATATAAGGAACAATGCAATTAATAATACTCCAATTAATAATACTCCCTCCTGTATATGTTAGACTTAGACTGCTGAGGGAGTTGTTTTAGTCCTAAATATACAACCCCTCTCAATCTCAATCTGTGGTATTGCCTCATAAATTTATAATTTCTTGTAAAACTATCTGTACTAGAAAGGGATTTTTCAGTAGTGAGGTTGGTTTCACTAGAAATGATTAAAGAGCTATTTTAAAGAAATTAACACATATTTTTAAAAAAACTAATTAATTTCTTTAAGATATGTAAATTATTTATTTAGCCCTCACATTCTAGACCGGTGGAGTATTATGCGTCCTACATGACGGGAGGAGAAAAATATTTATCAAACTGAACAACTAATATATATATATATATATTGTAAGTATAATTGGACATACCTGGAGTGTGACCGTTTCTCTTTTATGCCCACGCTAATTGTATCACAGTAGCGGAAGCGATTATGACGCACAGTAAATACACCAATATAGGAAGAAGAAAAAAGAAATATAGTAGAGGGAATAAGGATTCACAGTAACAGAGTTTCTGTATGTTAATTCAAATATGTTGCAACTGAATCCCTTTACGCCTATTTATAGGGTTCTATGCACCCCTTCCTCTTCTACTAACATGTCCTTCCATAAGAGAGACAAGGTATCCTTTCGATTGAGAGATATATTGTTTCAGTGAAACAATGCCACTTGAAGAGTCATATTGCATCGGACAAAAAACCATGACTCATAATATTTTGGATAATATTACATATATCAACCTAAGCATTTATGTAATTTATACTTTGACCCCAATCTTATTGGGCTTGGGCCCAATCCACCAAGGGTGGACTAGGCTATTTTCCAACATCTCTCACTCACACTTGGTGGATTAGATATGTCTCTTTTTCTTCCTTCTTTCATACTAGGTGCTTTGCCGTGACCGCGTAGGCATAACATCTGCATATAGGTGTGTACTAGAAATCTCTTTTACAGAGACCAGAACAAAACAACCTTCATTGTGTAGCTTAATTTTAATATTGTGCCTTAAATATCCTAGATTCACTTATATACACTTTCACATAGCTAATCTAATCCCTTTTAAGTCAGTATAAAACTCAGATTGCCTTTCTAGTATGCATAGTATCCACATTTATGAAATTATCAAAAATAATATCATAAAAGGACATGTCTCAGACACTAGCATATTTGTGTATATTTCAAGTAATCTTCCTTTCACCCAGATATCACTTCAATATACATCAGCCGCTTTCCTAACATAATACCATAGATCGCATCTATCATGATCGTAGGACATATGCTAAAGTAGCAGACGCTGAAGCACACCTCTGTGATATTGTCAAAGTCAAAGGATATCATTAGAAGAATTAGAAACTTCCTGGGACTCACACAACAATTAAGCAAGGATCTTCTTACTTGCTTCCCTTTTGCGGTTCTTTAGCACATGTGGTATGAATCACATGCTACAGTGTTACTCTCACACCATAAGAGCGCACGCCGTTTTTCATTTTGTTATTAACACTGTACAGACTTAAGTCTAGACACTCCTAGCATCTAAACCCAAATTCTTCCTTTCTACTCAGACGTCAATATTGAAGAATTTGTTATCTGGCTACAGGCATAATGGAAGTGGATATCCATGATTCGATCCATACTAATGTTCATGTTTATGGATCTCATCTTGACACGCTACACTGTTGTCAAGGCGACATATAGTTTGTGTTTCTTCTCGACCATATCAGCATTCTAGCAGCTTTACCGGTGAACACAATTGTCTTATCTTTGCACACCCTTCCTGAGTGTCAAAGGCGGTTGCTCGTGTGAGAGAGACAACCTCACAAGCCTGTACAACTATTAGACATTATATACTTTCACACAGACATTTATACTAATAATGATAAGTACTTCAATTAATCATAAATGTAATAAAGTCTGAAAATTTTTACATTTTACGTACACCAAGTGCCCTCACATGTTTTTCAAATGTTTCCTTGGCAATTGGTTTGGTCAGGGGATCAGCGACCATGCTCTTGGTCGAAATATGTTGTACAGCAATAATTTTCTGTGCTATATAATCTCTTACAAAATTGTACTTAATGTCTATATGCTTGGTCTTACTATGATACTTAGGATCTTTAGTATAGGCTATGGCTGCAGTGTTATCACAATGCATTAATACTGGATTGGTACTCTCATTGCCAAATCCAAGATGTTCAATGAACCTCTTCAACCATAATGCCTCTTGTGCAGCTGCAGTGCATGCTACGAACTCGGCTTCCATAGAATGTAAAGCAATACATGTTTGCTTCTTGCTACTCCAACATATGGCGCCATTATTCAGTAAGAAAGTATAACCTGAGTTCGATCTTCGCTCTTCCTCATCTCCGCCTAAATCAGCATCGGAATATCCAACCAGGCGTAGATCGCTTCCTTCGTAGCATAGTGCATAGTTAGAGGTGCCTTTTAAGTATCTCATGATCCTTTTTACTGCTTTCCAGTGGCGCTCACCTGGGTTGGACTGGAACCTACTTACCAATCCTACCGTAAAGCAGATATCTGGCCTTGTACACATTATTGCGTACATTAAACTACCAACAACACTAGCATAGGGAACTTTCATCATTTTCTTTTGATCAGACTCAGTTTTGGGACACATCTTATTGCTTAAGGTTACACCAGAAGCCACTGGGGTATCCAAGGAATTGCAGTTGCTCATGTTAAATCGTTCGAGAATCTTTTTAATGTAATTTTCTTGTGAAAGATATAGGATTCTTTTTGAACGATCTTTTTGGATCTTAACTCCAAGTATATACTCTGCTTCACCCATGTCTTTCATTTCAAAATTCGATGAAAGCCATTCTTTAATAGCTATAATCGAATTAAGATTATTTCCAGCCAATAGTATATCATCTACATATAAGGATAATATAACAAAATTACCCTCAAACCGTTTGATGTAGACACAGTGGTCCTCTTCAATCATTTGAAAATCATAAGAGGTTATTGCTTTATGAAACCTCAAATACCACTGTCTGGATGATTGCTTGAGTCTATAAATAGACCTTTTAAGTTTACAAACTTTATTCTCTTTTCCTTTTTCAATGAAACCTAATGGTTGTTCCATATAGATTTCCTCATCCAGATCACCATTTAGAAATGCAGTTTTAACATCCATTTGATGTAATTCTAAGTCCAAACTATTTACTATTGCTAGAATAATTCTTATAGAATTAAATCGTACCACGGGTGAGAAGGTATCTTCATAATCTATACCTTCTTGCTGTGTATACCCCTTTGCAACTAATCGTGCCTTATACTTATCAATTGACCCATCCACCTTTCTTTTAATTTTGAGAACCCACTTGTTCCCAATGGCTTTTCGCCCTTTTGGTAGATCAACCAATTCCCAAACTTTATTCTTTCTCATTGAGTTCATTTCTTCATCCATTGCCTTTTTCCATTCATCTTTAGCAGGACTGGATAAGGCCTCTAGTACCGAACGTGGTTCATCATCCCCATCAGGAGTAACAATAAGTGCTTCACTTTCTATTTAGAAGCGTCTTTTAGGGATACTTTCCCTGTTACTCTTTCTAGTAGGAGCTTCTTGCCTTTGTCTTTTCTTTTGTCTAGGTTTTTGTGTTGATCTTTCTAAGCTCCTACTTAGATCGACATTTTGGGATGATTCAGGCATACCAACAGGTTCTATACTTATTTGTTCCTGTGTCTCATAAAGAGATACAGTGCGGTCAATGTCTCCTCTTTTAGGGAATTCTTTTTCTAGAAATGTAACATCTCTAGATTCAATTTCAGTTACCGTTCCATCTTCATTTTCACCTATGAAGACATATCCTTTGGATTGTTCAGAGTACCTTATAAAGATACATTTCTTTCCTCTAGGACCTAACTTGCCATACTTATGAGAATTATCATGAATGTATGCAGCTGACCCCCATGGTCTAAGGATACTGAGATTTGGCTTGCATTTTGTCCATAATTCATAAGGTGTTGAAGTAACTGATTTTGAGGGCACATGATTAAGTACGAAGGTAGCAGTCATTAAAGCATCACCCCAATATGAAATTGGTAGATTTGCTACCATGTCTAGAAGCATTCTATTTCTTCTTTCAGCAACTCCGTTCTGTTGGGGAGTGCCAGGGATGGTTAGCTGCCTAATTATCCCCTTTTCTTCACAGAGCTCTTTAAATTGATCAGACAAATATTCACGTCCTTGATCAGTACGTAATACTTTAACTTTATTGTCCATTTGATTTTCAACTTCATTTACGTATCGTCTAAAGCACTTAAGAGCCTCAGACTTATGTGTGATCAATTAGACATGACCGTATCGTGAATAGTCATCAATAAAAGTGATAAAATACCAAGCTCCATGCCTTGCCCTCACACTCATAGGACCGTAAATATCAGAATGAATTATTTGCAATGGTTGTTCTGATCTTGTTCCCTTACCAAAAGGTTTTCTAGTTGCCTTACCTGCTAGACAACTTTCACACAAGGACATTTCCATATTGGATATGGATCCTAGCAAACCTTCTTTTGCTAGTTTAATCATTTTATTTTGATTAATATGCCCTAGTCTAGCATGCCAAATAGCCATATCAACAGTTGAATCAGAAGAAGTAGCAAAGCAATCATGTATATTATAATAATCAATAATATCCATTACAAAGAACTTCTTTGAAAGGAAAGCTAGACCATAAAATACAAAATTGTAAAATATGTCTGCAACTTTATCATGAAAGTTTACATTAAACCCATAGTTTACAAGACATTTTACAGAAACTAAATTCCGTCGGATGTCAGGAGCATGAAGCATATCATGTAGGATCAAAGGCTTTCCACTACGCAAAGTTAATTTGCAAGTTCCAATACCTTTAACTTCAATCTTTGCATTGTTGCCTACATAAAGCCACTTACATTTGTCAGGCAGCCGACGGTATTCTGCATAGGATCCTCGATCCCTCGTCACGTGGTCTGTTGAACCTGAGTCCAAAATCCAAGAAGAACAGATATTCTCTGTTAGGAAAATAGTGCTAGAAACATAGGAAACATGTGAATTTACATAATCCACTAGTACCTTTTCACTCTCATTTCGCTTAGTGCAATCCTGTGCGAAATGACCCATCTTTTGGTAGGCAAAGCATTTGACTTTCTTTAAGTCATTTTTATTCTTCTTCCCGCCCTTTTTTCCTTTCTTCTTGAATTCCTTTTTGCCTTTTACAAATTTATTCTTGTCCTTCTTTCCATTCTTTTGGAATTTATTCCCCTTCTTGGAATCGGGTTTTGTATTAGAAGGACCTACACCCTCTGTGTAGTAGGCATGGCCAGAGGACTTGTATGCCTCCAAGCGCTCATCCTCAAGTTTCAAGTGTTTAGCCACATCATTAAAATTTTTAATGCCTTCATTATGGGTTAGATTAACCTTCATGTGCTCCCAACTAGATGGCAATGATCTTATCACTGCCTGAACTTGTTGTTCATCAGACACATATGCCCAGCTTCCTTCAATTCTCTTATCATATTTGCCATCTCTCTTAGATGTTGTTTCATGGAAGTATTTGTCCTAAGCTTATACGTATCAAACTTAATAGTTAATCGTCTAAGCTTATAGGTGGATGTACCACCAAATCTGTCTTTCAATGCTGCCCATATGGCTTGCGCTGTTTCATTTTTCTCATATTCACACATGAGGTCATCTGCTATTGTACTCAGCAATGTAATTCTTGCAATGCTATTTTTCTTTTTCCAAGTCTCATAGACCTCTTGGTCTCTCCTTTGTTGGGCCGTATTCCCAGCAGCAGGCTGTGCTACAACTGTTGTTAGAGGCTCCATTGCCTCTTGTTCCTCCAAAATATATTGGACTTTTCGGTGCCAAATATCCCAATTGTCACCATTTAGTTTGTCCCCTTTATTTAACTCAGTGATAATGTTCTTAGTTGCCATTTTCAATTCTGGAGACAAATTCATTCCACATTCAATATGTCTCTCTAAAAGAATTAAACTATTGAACATATCATCGACAATATATAGCACAACACAGTATACAATGTCATGTACTTATATTATTCTTAACCAGAAAAAATAGTAATACTATTAAATTCATGTCAGGAGTATACGTTTGTATCTCCCATCACATAAATATTAGCAACATTACTAAAATTCTGTCAAGAATTATATATATGTACTTTAACAACTCTAACTTTTAGGATTAACAACTCCTAAAGGCTCCCACTTAGCAAAAACATATAATAATATAATGAATTATCAACTAAATCATGCTTCATTATAATATAAATAAGACACTATTCACTTTGTAATATTTGAAAACATGTTCATAACACATTTAAATATAACAAAAAAATATTGTACTCAACAAATGAATTTTAGAAGTTTTAAAATGATTTAAAACATTCATAAACGCACTTAGAATAAAATAAACATATATTAATTAGCATCAAAACCAATCATATAGCATATCATATTAAAGATCATGAATTTAGGGATTTTTAGGAATAAACGGCGTCTCATTTTGACCTGACACGCGCCCCCACGCGCCATGAGAAGTCAGAAAATTGGGGAAAATAAAAAACACAGAGAAACACACGAACACAGTAGCGCGTGTACAACACACGCCACCTTTCGAAAAGATTCCGGCAACACGCGCCGGATCATCAGCCACCACGCGCCGAGATCTGTCAGATGGTGCCCACCACGTGTCAAAAGAATATGCCACGTGGCTTTTTCTGCCAAAAAATTTTTTTTTTTGGGTTCGGCCCTCACACATTGGGCCTGGACTGAATTCCTTTTTTTTTCTTTGGGCCTCCTTTTTTTTTGTTTTAGGCCTCACTGTTTGGGCCTGAACTAACCAAAGTTTTTTTTAAAATTCCCTTGCCTAGACGCCTTTTAAAAACAAAAAAAAACTTTTGTTTTTCTTTAAACGAAATGACGTCGTTTGGGAGGCTGGAGGTTGTCTTCAACCTCCAGCCGGGTCGACCCGGACCCAGTTGCAGGCGTGGGTCGGGTCCGTTGACCCTAAAACTTCTCTCCTCCGTATCTCCTTCGTCCGACGTCCGTTTTGGGTGTTCTTGGTGTCCTTTTCGATTGTTTTTTCGAGCTCTACGCAATAGGACTAATTTTAAATCCTAATTCTCTGATTTTAAAATGACCCAATACCAAAAACAATTTCGTTTTTCATGCTTTCTCTCTCTAAGTTCTTTTGTTTTATGATTCTAAATTTACATATGCTATATCTTTATGCCTATACAAAAAAAAGCATACTCTCAAACTCAGAAACATAGTGAAAGCATTATACATATATTATCATGTTAATCTCAAGAACAAATATCAATAAGTTCCCACACGCATATATATGTGACTATAGAAAATATCATATAGATCTTTGAAAAATAATAACATACACATCATATTATCATAATATGAGGATTACAATCTCATACAGGCTAAACGTGGCTTTGATACCATGTAAGTATAATTGGGCGTACCTGGAGTGCGACCGTTTCTCTCTTATACCCACGCTAATCGTATCACAGTAGAGGAAGCGATTATGACGCACAGCAAATACACCACTATAGGAAGAAGAAAAAAGAAATATAGTAGAGGGAATAGGGATTCACAGTAACAGAGTTTCTGTATGTTAATTCAAGTATGTTGCAACTGAATCCCTTTACGCCTATTTATAGGGTTCTATGCACCCCTTCCTCTTCTACTAACATGTCCTTCCATCAGAGAGACAAGGTATTCTTTCGATTGAGAGATATATTGTTTCAGTGAAACAATGCCACTTGAAGAGTCATATTGCATCGGACAAAAAAACATGACTCTTAATATTTTGGATAATATTACATATATCAACCCAAGCATTTATGTAATTTATACTTTGACCCCTAATCTTATTGGGCTTGGGCCCAATCCACCAAGGGTGGACTAGGTTATTTTCCAACATATATATTATAAAATCTAAACTTAGCCATCAACAGTGTGGCTTGATTAATTCCTTGCTTAAGTTCTATGCAATATACCAAACTTGAGATAAAATTAACTCATATTGGCTGGTTAAAATGTTTGCCAATTACTACTATTACCTTAAAGAAGATTCATGGATAGCAATTATAGATCCAAGAATTTATTAATAAAGAACTTCCAATAGTGATCTCCAAATTACATACATAATGTGGCATAAATTTAACTTGTGTTAGTTGGCTTGATTAAATTTTGGTAAATAATAGGATATATTTGCAATATTGATCACGTTTCTTGTTAGCGCTCAAATTAATTACTAAATTATACAACGTAGTGGCACAATCTGGGTTGTATTTTCTTGCACGGAGTTGATCAATAGTATATTTAATTCTTTAATTCATTAGACTTGCAAGACTCAAAAGAGATAAAGGAAAGAGAAATTTTTGGGATTTTTAATAATATAAATGAAAATAAAAATAAAAAGATAGACAGACACAAGATATGATGAATCTTCTTGAAAATAGATAAGTGGCCATCATAGTTGAACAAAGGCTATTGAGTGTATAAATAATACTAAGTCTAACATAAATACCCTAGACAACCGTCATAGGTTTCAATTAATTAATCAATTATTACCCCTAAACTCAACATATAATAAACTTTCAATTAATTGTTTAAGCATCACTTAGCACGTCAAAATCAATTCCAATTACAATTTGTTCCTCTAATAGTAGAGTTATTCAAATGTCAAACCCAGAATAGACAGCCATCATATTCATATATATAATTATCCATGTAATTAAATTAACAACATCATAAAATCACAAGAATAATCATATATGAGGAAAAATAAAATATATAAACTTGAGACTTCAAATTGCAATTATTCATGAAATTCACATAAAGATCTCAATTAATCTTCAATCGAAAATTATAAGTCTATGAAAACAAATCTCAAAACCTAAACCTAGGAAATCATTAAAATGCTTAAATAGAAAAGATCTAAACCTAATACACTCCCTAATTAAAGAACAAGAACTCAAGCCAACGGGTCCATCCTCAAGAAGAGGATTAGTTAACCACATATGATGATGGAAGAAGAAAGGAAGTATGGTGTGTGGTCATGGTGTGTTCTCATGTTTTTGCTCTTCATGGGTCATGGAAGATATGCATTTGGGCTTAAATGGTAGTTATAGGGCCCATTTAAGGGGTATAAGTCATAAGTTAACACATTTGGGCCCTAACCACGATGTAATTTGGCCCAAAACCCATCTTAAGGCCTTGTTTTCCATGGATCCTTTAACCTATGCGAGTTTCTACCTTTTCCATGGTGTATTGTTCTCTTTCTAGGGTTGATTGTCTTTTTTACTTTAATTCCTCAATTTTCCTACAATAAACACAACCAAAAATACATTTGTGCAAATTAGTTTAATATAGGAAAATAAAATATGACAATTATACCCTTTTTAGCATTTATTTTGTGCAATATCTTCTAATCCAAGATAATCATAATACTTATATTTAAACACAATAACAATTATCAAATATCATAAATAGATAAAAAAATATATAATAAAATAGGGACTTATCAAATATTAAGAGTTACATCATTATAATCAAAAGTTAGAGCCTTAAAAAGAAAAAATGAAGTACATTTCACGAAATGATCAATAATCATTCTTAGGGCCCTTAGATGCACAGGGTCAACGGATATGAGAAAATACACTTAAAAAACAATAAAATTATAACATTCTCCATATGTATGGTATAATTAGCTATTTAAAATAACTTATTAAAACATCAAGTACTATTATGTCAAAAAAAGAAGAAAGCAATTAGAACGATGGTAGGAAAAAAAGATGTTAATCTATCATAATTAAAAGAATCTAACATTTGATTCATAGTCCAAATAGCAGTATGATAAACGAGCTTTGGGCACTTTCGAAGCCCGGTAACACTTCTCCGATAGGTCCAATATCATTTCTCATAAATATAATCTCATTAATCATAATTCAAAACATTCTTGAAGAATTTCATTTCGCATAGAACCATAATTTTCTCAAAGGTTCACAAAAATGGATCTATATGGTAAAAGTGACAATTTAAAACCTATTGCCTCAGACCTCCTTTATCAAAACTCTACCATAGTATAAAAAAATAAACCAATCATGCAAGTCTGAAAACTGTTTCATAGATTTCATCAGAGTATGAATGGGCCTTAGGTGGCAATATACAAAGTCAATATATAATTACTAAAAGAGGAGGCTTTACAATGGCACACTGCAAACCTAATCCTCCAGACCCTTCCCTGAACATATCATATTATGAACCATGCCTAAAAAAAGCAACGGGGTAGGTACGAACTTACAAGGGAAGATCCCACGAACCCACAACCAATTCTGAAATATACATACTCCAAGAAAGCTAAACACAGATTGACAATCCACTACAAGAAAGAATAAGGACCCGAAGTGTTGGAAGACGCCATAAGGTTGATTAAGCCTTGATAAGTCTGTTAGTTCTAAAAAGAACCCTAGAGAGAATCCACTCTTAAGAACACAAAGTGCAGAAGTGCAACTTTCATTTATCATTCAAATTTGAATTGTGTCTTACAAATAAAGAAGCACCAAGTATTTATAGGGAAATATGACCTAGTTGCAATAATTGCAACTTTGAACATAGCAAATACAAAGTATAATACCATGTGCTAGGAAACCTTAAAGTCTAATACAATCACCTAAAAATCTAATACAATAACCCAAAAGTTTAATACAATCTTCTAGAAAATGAAAAAGTATAATACAACATGCTAGAGATCCTAAAATTCAAATATGCCAACTACTTGTTGATTTTCGCACACCTAAATTCAAGAAAATGTAGTAAGCAAATTAAGGCTCAAAATATGCTTATTGAGGCCCAAATGAGTCCTCCATGTGTAGTACTAGGTCCAAGCTCTTTAGTTTCAAGTTTGCAAGCCCAAAACTTGATCAATATCTCCATTTGCAGCCCATATGAAGTTAGTGACGTTTTCAGCATTTTTCTCCAGCTTTGATCCAATTGCTACTTACTTTGTCTAAGTATCTTACACTAGCCCATTTAATGCTTCCTTAATTTGTTTGGCTCTTACTCTTGTGATTGGTCCACTTGGTATTTGCAAAGGACCACTTGAATTTGAAGGCACAACTTGCTGGATCGCATCATTCCCTCTCTCGTCAAACAGATTCGTCCTCGAATCTTCACCTACATCAAAAAGAGATAAATAAGCTACATTAAAAGTATCACTAACAAAATACTCACTAGGCAAATCAATCTTGTAAGCATTATCATTTATTCTTTCAAGCACTTGAAATGGACTATCTCTTCTTGGAGCTAATTTTGATTTTCTTTGAGCTGGAAAATTTTCTTTTCTCATATGCACCCACATCCAATCTCCAGGTTCAAAAAGAACACGCCTTCTTCCTTTGTTGGCCTTGGATGCATAATGTTTATTTTTCTTTTCAATTTGCTGTTTCACACGTTGATGAAGTTGCTGTACTATTTTAGGTTTCTTTTTCCCATCAAGTCTTGCTTTCTCATCAATAGGCAATAGTAATAAATCCAAAGGAGTTAGTGGATTAAAACCATATACTATTTCAAAAGGAGAATAATCAGTAGATGAATACACACTTCTGTTATATGCAAATTCAATGAATGACAAACAATCTTCCCAATTTTTCAAGTTCTTTTGAATTACAATTCTGAGTAATTGAGACAAGGTTTTGTTAACAACTTCAGTTTGTCCATCAGTTTGTGGATAACAAGCAGTAGAAAATAACAATTTAGTGTTAGGATCGGCGGGCATAGTGAAAGAATTTTATATTTTACCAATTCTAATCGAGGATCTATCAACGGCGTTTAAACCAAGTTGGAATGACAAACCATCTTGGATGCATAATGTTCATTTTTCTTTTCAATTTGCTGTTTCACACGTTGATGAAGTTGTTGTACTATTTTAGGTTTCTTTTTCCCATCAAGTCTTGCTTTCTCATCAATAGGCAATAGTAATAAATCCAAAGGAGTTAGTGGATTAAAACCATATACTATTTCAAAAGGAGAATAATTAGTAGATGAATACACACTTCTGTTATATGCAAATTCAATGAAAGACAAACAATCTTCCCAATTTTTCAAGTTCTTTTGAATTACAATTCTGAGTAATTGAGACAAGGTTTTGTTAACAACTTCAGTTTGTCCATCAGTTTGTGGATAACAAGCAGTAGAAAATAACAATTTAGTGTTAGGATCGGCAAGCACAGTAGAAGAATTTTATATTTTACCAATTCTAATCGAGGATCTATCAACGACGTTTAAACCAAGTTGGAAGGATTCATACCTTTTATGAATCAGGGTTTTCACGATTTCTAGGAGCTAACACGTCAGGTCCTCTCCCTCTACCGGTATCGACACGAATGCTCTCCAACCGAGAGTGCGTGCTAGAGCCTCTAGTGTCTCCTAGGGTTTTCATGCGGCTCTCAATTCTCATGTGTATATCAATATATCTGCTCTATCAAGTTTATAACCTATCAGGGTTATTTTCAAATTTCAAAATTAATCATCATTAATTTTGAAATTAATTAACTATTAATTATCTTGATGAGCTAATTAAATAAATTTAGTTTAAATTAAATCTGTCCAACAGTTTTAATTTAACCTATTTATTTAATCCAAATAAAGAGCCATTAGATTTAATTTATCTTCATAAATTAAATCTGAGATACTATATCTCTATCATGTTAGTTATTAAATTTAATATATCTTAATAAATTAAATTTAAAACTAACACAATATAATAATATCATATAATATATATATATACATATATATATATAAGATATATATATTTCAAAAATATATATCTATATAATATTATTAATGAATTTTATATTATATATATATAAATATAAAATTCGTCCACCCTAAATTAAACATTATCTCGTGTTGGGCCATTCTTGTGTGTGACTCTGTAGGCCCATATGAAGTTGGCAGTAGGACAATAACTATACTAACCCAAAAGTCGCAAGCGGCCTCTAGCAAGACATTACGACTACCCAATTCATATAAGGATCGTTATCATGATGCAACCTGCCATACAACCATGTCATGTCCCTTTTGTCACACGATATATCGATCAAGGATAAGGCATAGATAATGTCATCATCTTGTTCCTGACCATTACTTTCTCGATTCCTGAGTAGCCTGATAATAGAGACGGAAACTCCTTTCAGCATAATATGGCCATACATTTCTCAGACTCATTCATCGAGGGGCCCAGTAATATCTCTCTACTAATATGATGGAAAAATTCCATCTTGATCATTCATATTCCTCTGCATGAAAAAACACCAAGCCCAATCGTAGCCTTTATCATCACCCGGTCAAAAGTGACTTTTGACTAGTTCAAAGCTTAACAACTCTCATATAGGAATCCATGATGACCCTAGGTCTAAGGGCATTGTGACGTGGTTATACATGAGAAAAGCTTATGACATGATCCATGTAGCTTTCTCATAGTGGGTCGGTCCAGCACCTTGTACTTTTACAAGTACCTAAGCTTTGATTCATATCTCCATATCTTATCAAAGTCATAATGATCTTGTTTCATCTTTGCTCCCGTATAGATGACCAACCAGGGACATTTTAGGACAATCTTTATGAATTATCCAAGGATACAATTATCACAGTTAACATGCAAATAATATGATAACATAATGGAGAAATTTTATTAAAATAATGTTCAAAGTACAATGATTGGCCCTTAGGACACAATTTCCAACATCCTCCCACTTGCCCTAAGTGCAATCATTAATTTGCCTAATTCCCATTGCCCTAACATGATGCTCATGCTTTGCCTGTGCAAGTGGCTTAGTAAGAGGATCAGCAACATTATCTTCTCCTGCTACTTTGCATATCTTTATATCACCTCTATCATTGATTTCTATAATAAGATGAAATCGCCTGAGTATATACTTGGTCCTTTGATGTAACTTAGGCTCCTTGGCCTGTGAATAACACCGCTATTGTCACATAATAAATCTATTGGATTTGAGATGGTAGGCACCACCCCTAGTTCAGTAATGAACTTTCTGATCCAAACGGCTTCTTTAGCTGCATCTGATGCTGTTATATACTCAGCTTCTGTTGCAGAATCTGCTATAGTGCTCTGCTTGGAGCTCTTCCAGCTTACTGCTTCACCATTCAGGAGGAATACATATGCAGATTACGATTTAAGGTCGTCTTGGTCAGTTTGGAAACTTGCATCTGTGTAACCGGTTACGCAGAGCTTATCATCCAATCTACCATAGTCCAAAAATAAGTCCTTAGTCCTTCTTAAGTACTTCAGGATATTCTTGACGGCTGTCCAATGACCCTCACCAGGATCTTGTTGGTATCTGCTGGTCATACTTAAGGCAAACGAGACATCCGGTCGAGTACATAACATGGCATACATGATGGATCCAATGGTCGAGGCATATGGAACCTTACTCATCCAATCTCGCTGATCAGGTGTACTAGGACACATATCCTTGCTAAGATGGATGCCATGAGACATGGGCATGTAACCCCTTTTTGAATCCTACATATTGAACCTATGCAGTATCTTGTCTATGTATGTGCTCTGACTTAGGCCTATTAGTCTTTTGGATCTATCCCTATAGATCCTAATCCCTAGGATATAAGTGACTTCACCTAAGTCTTTCATTGAAAAGGACTTTCCTAACCAAGACTTGACACTCTGCAAGGTAGGAATATCATTCCCAATGAGTAGGATGTCATCTACATAAAGCATTAGAAATACAACTATGCTCCCACTAACCTTCTTGTAAACACAAGGTTCATCGATGTTTTGAATGAATCCAAACTCTTTGACTACTTCATCAAAATGATGATTCCAGCTCTGAGATGCTTGCTTCAATCCATAAATAGATCTTTGAAGCTTGCAAATTTTACCAGTCCTCTGGACGCACAAAACCTTCAGGTTTGTCATGTATACATCCTCAAGTAGCTTTCCATTAAGGAAGGCTGTTTTGACATCCATCTTCCATATTTCATAGTCATTATATGCTGTAATGGCAAGAAGAATTCTGATTGATTTGGCTATTACAACTGGGGAAAATGTTTCATCATATTCTATACCATGAGTTTGAGTGAATCCTTTTGCAACCAGTCATGCCTTGAAGACATTTACATTGCCATCCATGTCAATTTTCTCCTTGAAAACCCATTTGCACCCAATTGTTTTTACACCTTCAGGTGGATTGACTAAGGTCCATACCTGATTGTCGTACATGGATTGCATTTCAGACTTCATGGCATTTAGCCATTTCTTAGAGTTTGGTCCTATTGTGGCTTCTCGATAGGTGGTGGGCTCATTTTGCTTAATGAGCAACACATCACGACCTTCAGTAATTAGAAATCCTTACATCTAAAGCTGGTGCCGTGTCCTATCATATCTTCATGGATCTTGTGTTACTTGAGGAGGCTCAGCAACTTGTTGTGAGTCTTCTCTAATTTCCATCTATGGTTCTATACGATCTTGTGGCTCTCCAATTTCTTCGAGATGTACATCGCTCCTACTGGTTGTTTTAGAGACAAACTCTCTTTCTAGAAACTTACCATTTCAAATAACAAACACTTTGTTATCGGTGGGATTATAGACATAGTATCCTTTCGTTTCTTTAGGATACCCCACAAAAAGGCACTTCGTGGATCTGGGCGCTAAATTATCAGAGGCTTGTTGCTTAACATATACCTCACATCCCCAGATCTTGAGAAAAGATAAACTTGGTTTCTTTCTAGTCCATATCTCATATGGTGTCTTTTCAATTGCCTTAGATAGAACACGATTTAGTGTGAATGCAGCTGTCTCTAGGGCATGTCCCCAAAAGGATGGTGGAAGATCTGTTTGACTCATCATAGATCGAACCATATCTAATAGTGTTCGATTCCTTCATTCAGAAACGCCATTCCATTGTGGTGTTCCTGGTGGAGTCAATTGTAAGATTATCCTACAATTCCTAAGATGGTCAATGAATTCTTGGCTCAAATATTCACTACCTCGATCAGATCAAAGTGCTTTAATTGTTTTACCAAGTTGGTTTTGTACTTCATTTTGGAATATTTTGAACATTTCAAAAGATTCAGATTTATGTTTCATTAGATAGATATAGCCATATCTACTAAAGTCATCTATAAATGTAATGAAGTAGGCATAACCTCCTCTGGCAGCTATATTTAATAGTCCACATACATCTGTATGTATGAGGCCCAATAATTCAGTGGCCCTCTCACTGTGCCCAGTAAAAGGTGCCTTAGTCATCTTTCCTAATAAGCAAGATTTTCATGTATCATATGATTCAAAATCAAAT
The DNA here is from genome assembly GCA_963242795.1 of Inga leiocalycina. Lineage (NCBI taxonomy): Eukaryota > Viridiplantae > Streptophyta > Magnoliopsida > Fabales > Fabaceae > Inga > Inga leiocalycina. The sequence continues at coordinate 37,277,226 of OY725332.1, forward strand.
GTGTTTAGAAATCCATCTTGATGGAGTTTAGAAATGCGTTTCTCATTTATGTGGCCTAGACGACAATGCCATAGGTAGGTCGGATTCAAATCGTTTGATTTTATCCTCTTAGTAGTTACATTTTAGATATTCCCATTATTAGGATGTTCCAAATTTAATATATAATGACCAACATGCAAATCACCATGAGCATAGAAAACGTCATTACGATAAATAGAACATTTATTATTCTTAGTAATGGAAGTATAACCTTCCTTATCCAAATAAGAAAGAGAAACAATGTTACTACTCAAAGTAGGAACATAATAGCAATTGTTCAAAACTAACAAAAGCCCACTGGGCAGAACTAATTCATAAGTGCCTACGGCTAAAGCAGCAACTCTTGCTCTGTTTCCAACTCGTAGGTCCACCACGCCCTTCTTCAGCTTTCTATTGTCCTTTAGACCCTGCACATTTGTACAAATGTGAGAACCACATGCAGTATCTAATACCCATGTAGAGGAAGTAGAAAAATGAATGTCTATAACATAAATACCTGAAGTAATGCCTCGTTATCCTTCTTGTTCTTTTTCTGATCTTCCAGGTAGAGTTTGCAATTCCTCTTCCAATGACTGGGTTCATTGCAGAAGTAGCAGACTCCTTCCTTTGGAGGCTTTGCCTTTTTTGGGTGCAGGCTTGGTTTCGGGCTTGTTTGACTCATTGGTCTTACCACCTAAGCCATTACCCTTCCATTTGCCCTTCCCTTTCTTTTTCATACCCTTACCTTTCTGAACCATCAAGACTGTGCTAGGCCTTTTCTTAATGCTTTGCTCAGCAGTTTTGAGCATCCTATGCAGCTCAGAAATTGATTTCTCCATGTTGTTTATGTTGTAGTTCATGACAAATTGGTCATAACTCTCTGGGAGTGAGTTGAGGATCCAATCCATAGCTAACTCCTGGCTCATGGGAAATCCAAGCCTCTTAAGGTGATTAATATAGCCTTTCATCTTTAACATATGAGTACTAACTGATGCACCTTTAGCCATTTTGCAGGAATGTAAGGCCTTTGTGGTCTCATACCTTTCTTACCTTACCTGTTGCTGGAACATTTCCTTGAGATATACAATCATCTCATGAGCCTCCATGAGTTCCAGATCTCTTTGGAGCTCTGGAACCATAATGGCAAGCATCAGCAACCTACATCCACAGAGTCATCCTTATGCTTTGTGTAATAATCTCTCTGAGCTCTTAGAGCATTGGCTGCAGGCTCCTCAGGAATGGGTTGATCTAGGACATAAGCCTTTCATTCCTGCTTGAGAACAATTCTCAAGTTCCTGAACCAGTCAAGAAAAATTGTCCCATTGAGTTTGTCCTTCTCAAGGACCGATCACAACGATAATGTAGCAGTATTACTAGTCGACATGATTCTACAATTGAAATATGCAAAGTTAGTTAGTAATCTCCCACTAAATTAACAACCCTCAATATAATAATTAGTAGGCTAAGATCCATATTTAGCTTAAACTTAAGTCCGCTTTGGCAAGATGCTTAAATTCAAGTTATTTAGGTAAGTAACCTATTTACCAATTACATCACATGTAACTCTCAGATCTTTATGGGATTTAATCATCATATGATCTGGCATGTTTAACCCCATCTAATGCCTTGAGATTCAAAACCGTTTTGTTAATCTCAATTAAGTCAAAACAATAATGAATATTATGAGCAGCACTATTCCTCAAGCTTGTCTCATCAAGATAACTCAAGTGCATCCACTTTGGTGGTTTTCGCAAACCACAATTGAGCGATCTAGATTTTGACAAGTATTCATTAATTGACAGCATTATGACTTAAGATTTGATTTAGAGGGCTTAATTAATTAGTTTTGTTTATATAGATGCAATCGTGGTCGTATCTCATATAGATAAATACATATAAACGTAAAAGTAATCATGCAATGATCTTATTAAAAGCATAATTTAAACGTGATACAACATGGCTTACCTAACCTAAAATCCTCCCAAGCCAATGAGAGGACTTCTCTAAATAAAAAAAGAAATACATTGAGAGAAACCTCGTTTAAACATTCGAGGGGAGTGAGATGAGAAGAGAATGTACATTGAGAGTATTTAGAGAAAGGCACGGCACCGTATTTAAATATTACAACCCTTTGTAAAATTCTAAAACCATGTTGTTCACCATACCCAAACAAGTATAAATAATAAACCACAACAAGAATTCATACAATATGAAAAGCAATAAATGTCGTGATCAGATTATATTGCGCTACGCAGAGGTGGTCACGGCGGTCCCGCTAGCCAGTTAGCGGACGGGGTCAAGGGGAGCCGCCCTTGCGAGGTTGAAAAAGGCACATTCCTTTTAAAAGAAATATTTGAAATTTTTAAAATTTTAAAATTTCGGACCCAAAAATTCAAAAAATTCGTATAGTCCAATTCTTAAGGGATTTCGGCCCAATTTCAAAAGCAACAGCCCAGAACGCTTCTGATCCGGATTGTCTACCCCAAAGTTTTGAATCCCTAAATCCGATTAGAGACCCTAACGTGTTTGTACGCCATGTTCTTCACCTATTCAAAATCTAAATGATGAATTCTACTTCTGATGAAATCCAGAATAGAAATCATGATGCCAGCGGTGAAATTGAAACTTAAACATATCGCATATAATCGAAATAATTTCACCAAATCGCATAAACATACAGCACTATCTAAAAAACGCACATTAACGTTGAACATATTCCTTTTCGATTTAACATATTCAGACGTTTTCTTATGAACACACATATATATCCCATATATATCACATGTATAGGAACATAAACTCAGTTTAAACGCACAATTGATATGGCTCTGATACCACTGTTAGGATCGGCAGGCATAGCGGAAGAATTTTATATTTTACCAATCCTAATCGAGGATCTATCAACGGTGTTTAAACCAAGTTGGAAGGATTCATACCTTTTATGAATCAGGGTTTTCACGATCTCTAGGAGCCAACATGTCAGATCCGCTCCCTCTACCGGTATCCACACGAATGCTCTCTAACCGAGAGTGCGTGCTAGCGCCTCTAATGTCTCCTAGGGTTTTCTTGCGACTCTCAATTCTCATGTGTATATCAATATATCTGCTCTATCAAGTTTATAACCTATGAGGGCTATTTTCAAATTTCAAAATTAATCATCATTAATTTCAAAATTAATTAACTATTAATTATCTTGATGAGCTAATTAAATAAATTTAGTTTAAATTAAATCTATCCAACAGCTTTAATTTAACCTATTTATTTAATCCAAATAAAGAGCCATTAGATTTAATTTATCTTCATAAATTAAATCTGAGATACTATATCTCTATCATGTTAGTTATTAAATTTAATATATCTTAATAAATTAAATTTAAAACTAACACAATATAATAATTTCATATAATATATATACATATATTTAAGATATATATTTCGAAAATATATATCTATATAATATTATTAATGAATTTTATATTATATATATATAAATATAAAATTCGTCCACCCTAAATTAAATATTATCTCGTGTTGGGCCATTCTTGTGTGCGACACTGTAGGCCCATATGAAGTTGGCAATGGGCCAATAACTATACTAACCCAAAAGTCGTAAACGGCCTCTAACAAGACATTACGACTACCCAATTCATATGAGGATCGTTATCACGATGCAACCTGTCATACAACCATGTCACATCCCTTTTGTCACATGATATATCGATCAAGGATAAGGCATAGATAATGTCATCATCTTGTTCCTGACCATTACTTTCTCGATTCCTGAGTAGCCTGATAATAGAGACGGAAACTCCTTTCATCACAGTGTGGCCATACATTTCTCAGACTCACTCATCGAGGGGCCCAGTAATATCTCTCTACTAATGTGAGGGAAAAATTCCATCTTGATCATTCATATTCCTCTGCATGAAAAACCACCAAGCCCGATCGTAGCCTTTATCATCTCCCGGTCAAAAGTGACTTTTGACTAGTTCAAAGCTTAGCAACTCTCATGTAGGAATCCATGATGACCTCAGGTCTAAGGGCATTGTGACGTGGTTATACATGAGAAAAGCTTATGACTTGATCCATGTAACTTTCTCATAATGGGTCGTCCAGCACCTTGTACTCTTACAAGTGCCTAAGACTTTGATTTATATCTCCATATCTTATCAAAGTCATACTGATCTTGTTTCATCTCTGCTCCCGCATAGATGACCGACCAGGGACATTTTAGGACAATCTTTATGAATTATCCAAGGATACAATTATCACAGTTAACATGCAAATAATATGATAACAGAATGGAGAAATTTCATTAAAATAATATTCAAAGTACAATGATTGGCCCTTAGGACACAATTTCCAACATTTAGTACCAAGCTTTCCCCACAAAACCCTCCAAAGATGACTCAAGAATTTGGTATCCCTATCAGAAACAATACTTTAAGGGACACCATGAAGCCTCACAATTTCTTTAAAGAACAAATCAACAATGTATGTGGCATTATCGGTTTTATAGTATGCAATGAAATGTGCCATTTTAGAAAATCTATCAACAACCACAAATATGGAATCCATTCCTCTCTTTAACCTAGGCAAACCCAAAACAAAATCCATTGATATGTCAATCCAAGGTTTACTAGGTACGGGTAAAGGAGTATACAAACTATGTGGCAAGACTCTAGACTTAGCCTTTTTACATGTTATGCATTTAGCACAAATTCTTTCCACATTACGTTTCATTTTAGGCCAAAAGAAATGCTCATGCAAAACATCCAAAGTCTTTTTCACACCAAATTGACCCATTAAACCTCCCCTATGTGCTTCTCTAACAAGCAATTCATGAAATGAACATTGAGGCACACACAGTCTATTTTCTTTAAACAAGTACCCATCAACTTTGTAAAATTTATCAAATGCTTTCTTTTCACAAGCAAGGAATAATTCAGAAAAATTAGCATCATTTGCATACAATTCCTTGATATATTCAAAGCCAAGTAACTTAGTATTAAGAGTTGAAAGAAGAGTATACCTTCTAGACAATGCATCAGCAACCATATTGTCATTACCTTTCTTGTATTTAATGACATATGGAAATGTCTCAATAAATTCTATCTACCTTGCATGTCTCTTGTTCAGCTTACCTTGACCTTTAATATGCTTTAAGGATTGATGATCAGTGTGAATCACAAATTATTTGAGCCAAAGGTAGTGCTGCCAATTCTCTAATGCTCTTTTAAGTGCATAGAGCTCTTTGTCATAAGTTGGATACTTTAAGGCTGCTCCGTTTAGCTTTTCACTAAAATAGGCAATTGGCTTTTCTTCCTGCATTAAAACAGCTCCTATCCCAACTCCAGACGCATCACATTCAATCTTAAAAGTTTTACTGAAGTCAGGCAATACTAACACAGGTGCAGAACACAATTTTTCCTTAAGGCCAATGAATGCATCTTCTTGTGCTTTATCCCATTTAAAACTAATAGATTTTTTAATGACCAGTGAGTGGTGTAGCAAGTGTGCTAAAATCCTTCACAAATCACCTATACAAACTAGCCAAGCCATGAAAACTTCTCACCTCAGTTATGCTTTTAGATGTTGGCCATTCTTTTATAGCTCGTATCTTTTCCTTATCAACTTCTATTCCTTTAGCACTCACCACAAAACCAAGAAAAACAAGTTTATCCATGCAAAAATCACACTTTTTTAGATTTGCAAACAGTTTTTCTTTCCTCAAAGCATCAAGCACACAATGCAAATGATTCAAATGCTCATCCAAATTCTTGCTATAAATCAGAATATCATCAAAATAAACCAAAACAAATTTTCCAATGAAAGCACACAAAACATGGTTCATTAATCTCATGAAAGTGCTAAGTGCATTAGTTAACCCAAAGGGTATAACTAACCATTCATACAATCCATGTTTGGTCTTGAAAGCAGCTTTCCACTCATCCCCTTCTCTCATTCTAATTTGATGGTACCCATATTTCAAATCGTTCCTAGAAAAGACAATAGAACCATGCAATTCATCAAGCATATCATCTAATTTAGGAATGGGATGGTGATACCTTACAGTGATATTGTTAACGGCTCTACAATCAATGCACATCCTCCAAGTTCCATCTTTCTTTGGAACTAAAAGCACTGGAACTGCACAAGAGCTTAAACTTTCTTTAACATACCCCTTTGCTATGAGTTCTCCCCTTTGCTTTTGAAGCTCTTTTGTTTCTTCATGATTTCTTCTATATGTTGGCCTATTAAGAATTGTTGCTCCAGGAATGAAATCAATTTGGTGTTCAATTCCTCTAATAGGTGGTAAACCTAATGGAGTTTCTTCAGGGAAGATATCATCAAATTCCTGCAATAAAGAACCAATAACACTAGGAAAGGAAGAGTTAATGTTATTAGTGTTCAAAAAGGATTCATTGAAAACAAGGAGTAACAAGTGTGTTTCAACCAGAAAAGCACTTCTCACTTCACTTTCTTTTGCATAAAAACTCATTTTCTTCTTTTCTTTTTTCTCTTCACTCATTTCCTTTCTCTAGATTTCTTTTTTTGAACTTTCAGATTTTCTCTCTTTTTCACTCTCTTTCCTTTTCTCTCTCTCATTTTTCTCTCTTTTCATCTTGAGTTGATCCGCATACACTTGTTTTGGAGTCAATGGAACAAGAGCCACATGTCTGCTGTTTATTACAAATGAATATCTATTCGTAAACCCATCCCTCTTGACTTTTCTATCAAACTCTCATAGTCTTCCTAAAAGTATATGTGTAGCATGTATAGGAACAACATCACACAATATTTCATCACAATATTTGCCAATTGAAAAAGAAACAAGAACTTTCTTATCAACTTTAATTTCCCCACATTCATTCAACCATTGCAGCTTGTACGGTCTAGGGTATCTAATGGTAAGGAAATTCAATTTCTCAAATAATGTAGTGCTTGCAACATTTGTTATACTCCCACCATCGATGATTAAACTACAAACCTTCTTATTAATGAGGCAACGTGTATGGAAAATTTTTTCCCTTTGCTCATTTCTCTCATCTTCCTTCACTTGGCAATTCAAAGCTCTTCTAACCACAAGACATTCTCCTTCCATGGCATATTCAACCCTATCATCACTAGCATCTTCAATGGAATCATGATCACTTTCACTTTCAGTCACAACTTCACTATTTTTAAGAATCATGACTCTCTTGTTGGCGCATTGAGAAGCTATATGACCTGTACTCAAACACTTGAAACACTTTATTCTATATTTCTAGAAGTTTGGGAATCAGATTTACCTTTACTCTTTAATGTAGCTTCTTTTTTGCTTTTAGTTGTCTCCTTTTGGAAAGCTCTTTCTCCTTTCTTCCAAATTTGTTTTTGTGAAGAACTTGATCCAGAATGGAATTTTGAAGCACCTTTACGCTTGAGTTGCTTCTCCACCTTAATTGCCATATGTACCATATCCTCCAGCTCCACATAACGTTGCAATTCCACTGTGTCAATAATTTCTTTGTGAAGCCCATTTAGAAAATGAGCTATTGTAGCCTCTCCGTCTTCTTGCACATTAGCTCTTATCAAAACTAACTCCATCTCTATATAATATTCCTCCACACTCCTAGAGCCTTATGTAAGGGTTTGCAACTTTTGACAAAGCTCCCTATAGTAATGGTTAGGAATAAATCTCCTTTTCATTAGAGTTTTCATTTCCCTCTATGTTGCTACGGGCTTCTCACTATTGTTCCTCCTATTGATGCCCAAGTTATCCCACCAAACAATAGCATAATCAGTGAATTCTATTGCTGCTAACTTCACATTTTTAGCCTCAGAATAATTGTGGCACTCAAAAATCATTTCTATCTTCTTCTCCCACTCTAAATGTGCTTCAGGATCACTCCTACCTTAGAATGGTGATATTTTCATTTTGATGCTCCCTAGGTTTCTTTCTTTCCCTAGGAATATTTCTACCATGTCCTCTCCCATACCTCCTATCTCCTCTATGCCTATTTCTTCCCACTTCATATTCAGATTCAAAATCTTCCTTACTAGCACCACTAACCTCATCATTCTTAGATTCAAATTCATCCATAGAAGTATCCCATCGCATATTGTGCCTTCTAGGATTTGGTCTAACTCTTTGCAAGTGTGCAGTTCTTTCATCTTGCCTATCCATCCTATCCCTTATTTCTCCAAAAACAACATCTATATGTGCAAAATGTTGCTGCATTGCCTTGAGGTAGTTATCTAGATTTATTGGGTTACCACCAGATGTTTCTTTTGTATTTGACATTGTATCTACAAGAAAGATGTTAGAGAAATAATTTTCCTTATAAATTCCTCATGTGTTTCCCTCTAGGATGTCACTCTATACTCATGTTTTACTCAAATTTGACTTTTAAATTGATGTATTTCACTCTTGCCTTTTTCCACTCTTAGATTCCTCTTGAGGCACTTTAAAGAAATAAGCAATTCATAATCAAAGCAATCACAATTTGCAGAATCAACATAACACTTAGAAATATGGAGTATTAAAGTGAGTATTGGAAAAGGAAATTCAAGGAAATCAAGAGTTTAAATGACACAGACTTCACAAGTTTTGGGTATGACAATAAATATTGCTCAAAACACTTCCACCATAATCCAATGTGCCTGCGGTTTTCATGGATTACATGAACCGTGTTTTCTGACAATACCTAGATGAATTCATTGTGGTGTTTATTGATGATATTCTGATATACTCTAAGAGTAGAGAAGAACATAAGCATCATTTGAGAATTGTGTTGAATATATTGCGTGAGAAGCAGCTCTATGCCAAATTGAGTAAGTGCGAGTTTTGGCTATCAGAAGTAAGATTTCTAGGCCATGTTATCTCGCAAGAAGGGGTCTTTGTGGATCCCAGTAAAGTGGAAGCAGTACTGGACTGGAAAAGGCCAGAAACTGTTGCAGAGGTACGCAGTTTTCTGGGTCTTGCTAGCTACTATCGGAGATTCATCCAGAATTTCTCCCATATTACCTTGCCGATGACCAAGCTCACGAGAAAAGATCAGCCTTTTGTGTGGGATGAACATTTTGAAATTTGCTTTGTGGAGCTGAAACAGAGGTTGACTATGGCACCTGTGTTGATTTTACTTGATCCCAGTTTGACATACGTTGTGTATAATGATGCCAGTGGGCAGGGATTAAGGTGTGTCTTTATGCAGCAGGGACGTGTGGTGGCCTACACCTCTCGATAGCTCAAACCTCATGAATTAAACTATCCCACTCATGATCTGGAGCTTGTGGCCATTGAGTTTACTTTAAAGATTTGGTGTCATTACCTGTACGGTATCATTGTGGAACTATATTGCGACCACAAGAGTCTCAAGTATCTGTATGATAAAAAAGAATTGAATATGAGACAACGGCACTGGATGGAGTTGCTTAAGGACTACAGCCTAGAAATCAAATATCATCCGGGTAAGGCAAATATAGTTGCTGATGCTCTTAGTCAAAAGACTGTGCTTGTGGCAGCTATGATGATAAGAGAGGGAAAATTGACTGAAGATTTTCGTGATTTGAATTTTTTGAACTAGATCATCTGTGCCAACTATACTGTTTCCCAAAGGGAAAGCGACTTAAGAGCTGAAATTGAAGAGGCTCAGAGGCAAGATGGCTAGATACAGCATAATCTGGCTAGAATTGAGCGGGGAGAAGCTCAGGGCTATGATTTGTCGCCTAGTGGACTTGTTCACTATCAGAAAAGAATTTGTGTTCCATGTAAGGCGGATTTGAGGCAGAAGATCTTAGATGAGGCGTACAAGAGCCGATACACTCTTCATCCGGGTATGACCAAAATGTACCATAATTTGAAATTTGTGTATTGGTGGCTGGGATTGAAGAGTGATGTGTCGAAATATGTGGCGCAGTGTCTCATTTGTCAGAAAGTAAAGATCGAGCATCAGAGACCGCCTGGTTTGTTGCAGAGTCTTGAGATTCCGAAATGGAAATGGGAAAGTGTAACCATAGACCTTGTTGTGGGATTGCCCAGGATCAAGAATTATGATGTGATATGGGTCATTATGGATCGGTTAATGAAGTCGGTGCACTTATTACTGATCAATGCTAGTTACTTTCGGACAAGCTAGCAGAGATTATATTCGTGAAATTGTGAAGCTCCATGGCATACCAAAGAATATCATCTCCAATCATTATCCCCTTTTTACTTCAAGATTTTAGAGGGTATAGCATGAGGCACTAGGTACTCAGTTGAGATTCAGTACAACCTATCATCCTCAGACAGATGGATAGTCAGAGAGGACTATTCAGACCCTAAAGGATATGTTGCGGGCATGTGTCCTTGAATTCAAAGGGAGCTGGGATCGTTTTCTTCCCCTTGCAGAGTTTGCCTACAACAATAGCTATCATGTGAGCATTCAGATGGTGCCGTATGAAGCGTTATATGGAAGAAAATGCCAATCGTCATTATGTTGGAATGAATTGTCTGAGAGGAAATTGTATAGGCCGGATCTTGTTGATCAAACCGCAGCCCAGATTCGAATCATTCATGAGAGGCTTCTTGTAGCTTAGAGTCGGCAGAAAAGTTACGCTAACAAGAGGAGAAGGGCTCTAGAGTTTGAGGTTAGTGACCATGTGTTTCTGAGAGTATCTCCTGTCACTGGTATTAGGCGAGCTATCAAGTGAAAGAAGCTGAGCCTAATGTATATAGGTCCTTTCGAGATCCTTGGAAGGATTGGGCTTGTTGCTTATGAGTAGCCTTACCCCTGAACTTGAGTAGACTTCATGTTGTGTTCCATGTTTCCTAATTGAAGAAGTACTAAACGGATTCGTCTCACATTGTTGAGTATGAGGAAGTGGCGTTGCAAGATAACTTCACATATGCAGTGGAGCTAGAACAGATTATTGATCGAGAAGAACGACGGCTTAGATACCGAAGTATTCCTTAGGTGAAAGTGATCTAGAGGGGTATGACCCAGAGAGAAGTAATGTAATACCCCGGCTTTTGAGACTTGAGCTTAGAGAATAAGCTTGAGATTAGAGGATTGCTAAGCCCCGGTTTAGCAAGATCCCAAATTGTGATTAAGGGTTAATGACTCCAAAAGTGGATATGGTTAGTGATAAATAACCCTTTTGGAGAATATGATGTGATTTAGCACTCGAATGTGATTCGTGTGTGTTGTGAGCAACGTCGAAACCCTGTATTTGAGTTCAATTATGGATTAACATCCAAATTGACTTAGAATAAAGGGAATAATTGAATGGGGTATTGTGTTGGAAATAGTGTCATAGTGTGTTTTGATGTCATTGAAATTGGTTTGGAACTTTGGAATGGAAAAGTTGCAATGTTAGGTTTTGAAATGTGGATTGTGTTGACATGTTGAGATTGTCGTGAAAACATGTCAATGTGATGTGAATTTGATTGATTTGGTGCTTTCAATGGATTCATTGTGAAAATTTATGTGGGAATGATGTTTGGTATGAAAATAAGACCATTGGAAGCAAAGATGCAAAATCTGAAATTCTATCCAGCGAAACTCTATTCTGGGCAGTCAGTTTGTGTGAATTTTTTGAATGAACAAATGGTGTCTAAAAATTCGGAAACTTTCCAATCTTAAAGTTCACATCCCAAGCTTCAAAATGGACATATAATTTATGCCATTTCTTTTTGTGAGCTAGGAGATATGACTGTCCAAAGTTTGGGATGGAAACTGAACTCTGTTTTGGGGCAGTGATGAGTTTTATGTAATTATGGAATTTTGTGGTGATTTTCAGTAATGTCCAATATTTTTCCTATGCAAAGAACTTAAATACCTTTTCATTTGGCTTTGAAATCACCTCATTTATATTTTTCGAGAATTAGTTATGATTTTTAAAGTTTGGGCAGAAAATCTGAAAATGGGAATTATGACATCATTGAAATAAAAGATGACATCAGCATGGAATTAAATATTTTCTCATCATCTTCAGCTCTCATTTTTGACGTGCTGAACCAGCTGAAACTAGTGAGAGAAATTTGAGATCTCTTAGAGAGAGAAAGAGGAGAAATCTCACAAGGTAAGCCGATTTCTCCAATGATCTAGCTCCTAACGCGTATAACCTTGCTCCTAAGCTTCTCTTCTATGTTCTTTAAGGTGTTGGAAGCTCAATTTTCATGGTTAAGAAGGGCTAGGGTTTTAGACACTCTTGAGAAAACCTAGTGGAAGCTTGAGGTAACTTCCAAACTCTTGTGTATTGACTATTATGGCTGCTGTGGACAATTTAATTGGTGAAATTTTGCCGGATTGTCATTGGTTTCAAAAATAGAAAATGGTTGTGTGGGGTTGTTATGCTACCCAAATTGGTACTACATGGTAGTTGTAACCTAATGGAATAGTCAATAAAGTAGTTAGGAGTAGAAATGAACGCATTTACGGAGCCGAAACCGAAAAACCCCAATTTTCCCCGGAATACTTGAGAATTTTGACCAGCTCTAGAAATGGGTCTTATAGTTGGATTTTCAATGATTTGATGATTCCATTGAGTTCAGGAGCAAAAATTAGGTAGGGTTACAGTTGGGCACTTTTTCGGAAAAGGCCCAAAAAGCATAATTACGAAAACGTCCTTGAAACCCTTAAAGTGGGGCTGTCAAGGGTAATTTTGTAATTGACATTGAATTTGATAATTTCAAGTTCATAAATGGATTCCTTGGGCGGAAATATGTTAGAATAGCCCATGTCAAAATTTCGGGAAAAGTACAGCCAGACCAGGTATGGTGGGGTCGGGCCGGGTCCTCAGGGGCATTTTATTAAATTTTCAATATAGCTTCATATAACCCCCAGAAACACTATAGAAGTTTCTAAATAGTACATTTGACATTGTAGGATCGAATATGAAGCCCCGAGTTGTTTGCACGTAGATTGAGGCACACGTTTCGGGGCATAAAAGGGTTAAGGTAGGGAACTTATCTCTCTTGCATGCTCTGATAACTGTATTAATGTGTTGATGCATGTTTATTTCTTTACTTGATTATATGGGACATGTATGAATGATTTGAAGCTATGTTTCAATATATGCTATGGCCATATGTGTATCGTTCGAAGCATTGAGCTTATAGATTTGTCATTGTATGTGTGCATGAGTTATGTGATGCAAGCATGTCATGCATTAAACATTTATCTTGTCTGCATATTGATAATGTTTCCCTACTGAGATTCTCTCGAATCTCACCCTCCCCTACCAATAATTTAGACAGGGCAAGTGGCTCGTGGAGGGAGCTGCTAGGACTCCTTCGAGATGAGAGTTGGTAGTTGGTTATCAATGAGTTGTGATGATTGTATATGATTCGGTTGAATATATGGTTATGAATTTGAGATGAGATTGTGTAATCCCCATTTGAAGAATTGTAATGGGCAACTGTGCCCTGTGTATCTTTAGCGAAGGTATGTACCCAAGATTGTTGGGATGATTATGTTGTGCACTATGCTATTTATATAAATGTGATTTATCTTCACGTAGTAATTGTATTTGAAATGTGAATATGAGACCAAGTTTATAAATGATTTCGAAAGGTATTTGTGAAGACCCCGTCATGTGATGAGTTAGTAAATGTTATTTGATTATTATTGGTCTCTATTTCATTTTAATTGCGTATTTCGGAAATAATTATGGAGGGGGTTACAAGCAACCTAGGAAGCGGAAGAGGATAAGCGAAGGTTATATCCGGAGTTCATGGCTCAAGTAGTTTGACAAATTTCTAGAGCGAAATTTAATTGACAGGAGGAGAATTGTAATGACCCAATTGGGATTAAGGGCTAATGACTCTAATGTTGATTGTAATTACTGTAATTAACCACTTTTGGAGAAATGAGATGTAAATTTGATATAAGTGTATTTGGAGATTAAAGATCAATGGTTGAGTTTTATGGGCTATAGGTCGGAATCCTATGCTTTGCGTCTATATGAGCTCATGGTGGAAGTGAGAAGATGTTGACATGTGGCATTGTGTGGACCATGGGATCAAGCTAAAAGACAAAAACCCACTTTCCTCTCTCTTCTCTCTCCTATTCGGCTAGGTGCATGGGCAAAGGGGAAAGTTGTACACTCATCATCAACACCTCCATATCTCACCATTTCTCTCTCCTTCTTCCATTTCCGGCGGACCAAGCAAGGAAAGAGAAAAGAGAAAGCTTTGATTTTGGGTAGGCAATAGTCCTCTTATGCTCAAATCCTCTTCATTAAATTTGTTCATAGTGTTAAGAGCTCCATTTTGGTGTTTTCAGAATTTAGAAAGGTAGTGGATTGAGTGTTGGAGTAATTTGAAAGTTGGAGAATCAAAGTTCTGGCTTTGGCAAAGTAAAGAGGTAAGTATTTGATGCTTTTTGGTATATTATGGTGATTTTTGGATAAGTTTGAGAAATTCTGGGAAAATTGCCCTAATCTTGTGTCATTTTCGAATGTGTGAATTTCATAGTGATTGATGTTTGAATTGGTTTATTGTGAAGCCATATAAGTGTTGGATATGGTTTGAGTTTTGGAAATGTGTTGATTAGAATTGGGTGTTGTGTGTGTTATTGAGACCAAAAGGGTTAGATTATGTTTAAAATGGTATTTGGGTGTTTTGGAGGTTACCAATGGGTTCCTTATGTCATTTTGAGGGAGTATGAGCTTTGTGTGGAGTTTGGGAACCATTGGGTGTGATTTTGGCCAATCTGGGAATTTTTGTCAGTTACTGCGGTCTGGCAATCTGATAAGCCTCACTCGAGTGAGGGAGGATCTCACTCGAGTGCGTTAGTCTTATTCTTGCCTATTTCTTTGTGTTTTACCTGGGTTTTCATGAAGAAAGCTCGAGTGCACTTTTGTAACCGCGAGTGATGTTGAAGATCACTCGAGTGATGTTGAAGATCACTCGAGTGAGCATGGGTTCACTTGAGTGAAGCTTTGAGTTTATGATTAGGGTTGCTCTTGGGTTGTCACTCTTTGGTCAATGTTCAAGAGTGTGTTCTAACACTCGTAAGTGAAAACCTCTCACCCTAGTGCTAAGGGTGGTGCTCGAGTGAGCTATTTCCTCTGATGTCGCATGTGCTCTCGGGTTCTCACTTTCTGTGTTGTACTTTCGAGGACTCGAGTGGATTTGAAGTCATCACCCGAGTGCGAAGTTTTATGCTCAAGTGTTGTGAGCACTCTCTGGCTATAGTAGTTGCTTACTGTCAAACACTCGCGAGTGAGAGCTAATTCTAGCTATTGATCCTTAAGTTGCCAATGAGTCGCCTCTTTGATAACTGACCAACTGGTAGATAAATTTACCATTTTGCCCCTGATTATCACAATGTTTGTTAAATCATCTTCCAACATATTTATATCACAATGCAAATCATATTCTTCAAAAGTGTTTATTCATTAATAATTACATCCCTTATGAAGTCATTTTCCCTTAATTACAATTCAAGATATTACAAAGACAACAAGGAGGTTTCATCTCGTCTCTGGTTTTTGACCGTTGCTTTGCAATGGTGGTTCTCAAAACGGAAATCGGAGATCTAGGTGGGGGAGCTCATCGACACTGCTTCTGCACCATCGAAGAGGTTCGCCACATCCTTCTTGCCATCAGAGATATTGTTTCCAGAATGAAGTTCTCATCTCTTGTTTTTGACCGTTGCTTTGCAACGGTGGTTCTCGCCATCGGAGATCCAGGTGGGGGAGCTCATCGACATTGCTTCTGCACCATTGAAGAGGTTTGCCACAACCTTCTCCGTCAAGTTTAAGAGAGATATGTGAGAGAGTGACTTTGGTTTATTGACTGCTGCAACTGTCTTGTGCGTCTTTTACATCATCTTGTACATCAGCTCTGATCTCTGCCTGTCGAATTTGTTCAGTCGACGGTGCATCAGAGGTGAGTGATATAGTTCAGTGATTAATTCTACTTGATGGATATGTTTAGATCTATTCGGTGCTTCCTTCATCTCATCGGATCTGCTACGAGAGACGTGATCAACAACCACCCCCGCTGCCCACTGCAGCGGAGGAACACAGGGGCGATGAGAGAGCGAGAAGGAGATAGGAGTCGAGAGAGAATGAGAGAGTAAGGTAACACCTCCAGAATAGAGTATGGAGATGCTAAGCTGGAACAGAGTCATGAGCAGGATGCTGTCTTGCAAGGCAATGTCTTTGAGAGAGTTTTCAAGGAAGCACCACCGCAGTACCCAGATAAAAGTATATCAACCAAGAAAGTGAAGGTACACGAGGCTTAGGTGAGCAATGTTGATATGGAAACAGATTGCCCAAACCCTTCTATTGAGCAACTCACGCATATATCAGTGACTCTCTCACAGATGCCGGAACTTATTCCTGAAACCCCAATGATCACAAGCAATATGGCTGATGAGGAAATGAACAATGTTAACCAAATGCCATTGAGACTGATAGAGCTCAATATTTATATCTTTTTATTAATTAATCTTAGGCTTTTGTGGGACTTATTGAATATTTTGGGTATAATCAAGTGTTAAAGTAAGACTTTAGTGAAAGAATAATTTTAGAATTAAAGTAGTTAAATTGTTATATTTTTGATTAATATTTGTTATTCCCATTGTTATTTAATTGTGAGTAAAAGGTATTACTTTTGTGAATTTAATTTTGCAGGTGATGATGTGGCACAACTTGAATGGTTAATGTCAAAGATGTTATTTTAGAGCTTAATGAAGGATAAAAGTGGAACATCACAAGTGCAGAATTTATTTTCACATTTTTTTTTCTAAGAGGAGGTTAAATGAGTAAGGGCCTTGTTTGGTTATTGCAATTTTGTACATATCATAAAACATATTTTCACCACTTTATCTAAACAAGGCACAACTCACATTTTAACCTAAAGACAATTGAAGAAGCAAAGGAAGTAGGGAGCATTGTTTTGTGTGTGAGAGTGGTGGCTGGAAAGAAATGAGAAGGGGGCATGAATTAATAATTGAAGAAGGAAGGCTGCTGACCGAAAAGAATAAAGAAGCAACAGCTGAACCGAATTGAATCAAGACAAGAAGGCTTGACCGAATTAAGATGACTTGGACCGATGGAAATAAAGGAGAAAAGAAGCAAGCCACTGTGTGAAAAAGAAAAGAGAAACCGCTGGCGAAGATACAAGAAGTAATGATGGAAAGCAGCTGAACTGAAATTGTCCAATGAAAAGCAACAATTGACCGAGTTGAGTTGAAGAAGAATAGAGGAATTAATTGGAGGGAGTGGACCGAACAGTAAAAGAGGAGAGCCATTTTTGTTGACCGGATGGATTAACGTAAAAAAAAGGTATTAGCTGGATCAGAGGGCATCACCGAATGAAAAAAAAAGAGGAGGCTGTATTGCGGCTCGTGGAAAAAAGGGGGGCTGTGCGTGAAAGAAGGGGATCGAATGGAATAAAAGACGAGAATGGTTGCAGCTGCGAGAGGGAGGCGCTGGAGAACATAGAGAAAAGTTGAGAGCCTCCATTTGGAGAATAGCTTGGGTTGGTTGCTGCATATTATTTCCATGGCTAATCTCTTTTTCCTTCATCAAGCTTCATCCTCTTCTTCCATGAGTAGCTAAAGTGTTGGTGATTTCCTTGAGTTGGGTAATGGTTTGAGCTTCTAAACTTCAATGGAATTCCTTTAAGCTCTCTTTTTAGTTCATGATTATGTAGCTTGGTTAAGTATGTAATTGTGATCTAGATTGTTATGCCAAGTGAATAAACTTGGTGGTTGAGCTAGGAGTTGATTAATTAAGCTTTGTATGATTCATATTAGGAGTAGGTTGAATTGTTTATTCCAACTTGGTTAAGTAGATTTAAATGATTAAACTGAATATTTTGAATTGTTGTAATGGTAATTACAATTTAGAATTGGAAGTTAGTTATTCATCTCCTTGAGTCACTATTAATTGGTAGTATTCATTTAATTGCTTCGGTTGAATGAATTAAATGATTATTGCAAGTATGGAGCTAGTAGTATTTTAGTTCCATCCTCTTGACTCATTATGGAATTCATATTATTAGCAAGCAAGGAAGACTAAAACCTCAACTTAAGGGAATCCCATTTCATCATTATTCTAGTTTATTAAATTTACTTTGTTATTAGTGTTAAATTCAATTCCATTCGCTTCTTTGTTTTAAAAACTGAAAAATATAAAAATATTGTTTTAGCTTAGATTACTTCATAGTTTAAAACTCAAATTCTCAAAATGATTTCTCACAACTTTAAGGCTTTTTATCACTTTACTACTTAAAAACTTGGAAATTAATCTCCTCACAAGAACGACTTAGGTTGAGCTACTACGCTACATTTTCAAACCTAGTTTTATTTTGTGAACTCACACGACATGGGTTCATCAGAGACCCACTCCCTCATTCAAGGATAAGCTATTAAATGCGGCTACAAGATTAGAAGAAGGGGATGGTGAGATGACTCTCCAGCATGGTGATGTCACAATAGGCATGAATGGAAACATCCCAACTGTGACATTTGCTTCCCACGTCCTTGAAGCACTAAATCAAAGAATGGGTTTTGTGGTAGTAATTAAACTTCTGGGTCGATGAATTAACTATAGATATCTACTACTACAGCTCTAAAACTTTTGGAGACCTACAGGATGCTTTCATCTCACAGATTTGGATGATGACTGTTTCTTGGTCAAGTTTAAGGATGCTACAGACTTCCAAACTGCCCTCATTAATAGCCCTTAGGTTATCTTTGGTCATTACTTATCAGTGCAACCGTGGACTCGCTCTTTCTAGCCACATGAACACATGATCAACCAGGAGATGGGCTGGGTCAAACTACCATGATTGCTGGCTAGGTACTATCACAAGAGCATTATTCGGTCAATAGGTAGCATCTTTGGAGAGGTTATTAAGGTTGATTGCAACATTGAAATAAGGGATAAGGGGAAATTTGCAAGATTGGCGGTAATCATTGACCTCATAAAGCCTCTAATCTCAAAAAGCCAGGTTGACGGTGAGACAATCTATGTTGAATATGAGGGGCTTCCGATGATTTGCTTTCACTACGGCAGATATGGCCACCTCATGCAAGGAGGTGCAACATCGGTGTATGAAAATCGCCCTCCCTTGGATGCATGTGAGAATCTCACATATGGTACTTGGATGTAGGTGCAACGTCGATGACGTCCTACAGACAAAGGTAGCAAGAGGGATGGAGGACAACATGCTAAAGGCCTTGTCTCTACATCTCGGTTTGCAGTCCTAGATGATGATACGGTTGGGAACGAGGTACACAACACGGGGTACGAGGTGTCAGAGTAGATGAATTGGTTGAGGCAACAACAATCAAGAAGAAAAGTAAGGAGTAGAGGCTTCCAAAAAAGTTAGACTCGGCAAACAAAAAGAAACGCTAGTAGTGCTCCCCAATAAGGACAGTATCTTTACCTCGACCTATTACCGCTTCACATAGGCACCCACAACGTTGGATGGAGGAAACCATGTAGCTATTCTTGTAAATGATGAACGGGCCCAGCTTCGCGGCTTGAAGAACACAATGAATTCATCCAATAACAAAGCCCAACAAGTCATCTTGGGCCACCAATCATCCTCACCCAAACCATCTGACCCAGCATCTACCAATAGAGGGATCAAGTTGGCTACAAGCCTACATGTTCATAAATTGGGCACCAAACCAAATGATGTGGCAGGTCTTTCAATTCAAACTCTCAAAGAAATTGTAAAAGGAGTCTAATATGAGCAAATTGATGACATGGACAGAGATGAGATTGCACGGCTAGTTAAGGGAGTGAACTTTGACTCTGCCCCTTTGAATTAATTTTATGTCAATTATTACTTGGAATTGTCAAGGAGCTCTTGATAAAAGATTTCCCTCTATCTTTAAATCTATGGTTGCTAATTATAAGCCTGATATTTTTGTCATTATGGAACCTCAAATTTTAGGTGTTAAAGTTGATAAGGTGATTAAACGTCTAGGCTTCCAACACTCTCATCGCATTAAGGCTTGAGGCTTTTCTAGAGGCATATGGACCTTTTGGTTGAACAAGGTGGAAGTGAATGTTTTATCCAACCACCTACAATTTGTTCACATAGAGGTTATCTTCTTGGAGCACAACTCAAGGTTTCTCTTCACTGCCATTTTTGGTAGTCCCTAACCTGGTCATTGTAAATTCCTATGGGAAGATCTCTATAGTCTAGCTCCGAATCATGCAATTCCTTGGTTATTAGCTGGTGATTTTAATGCTACTATATATATGGAATATCAAAAAGGGGGTTTAGGCCGTACAAATTATGGGTGTAAATTGTTTCAATCTTTTATGCAGCAATAACGACTTCTCGATTTGGGTTTTAAGGGTTATAGATTCACTTGGCATCGGGTACCTTGTTAGTGCGCTTAGATAGGTCCATATGCAACCTGGCATGGTTAAATCAATTCAACACGAGTTGGGTAGATCACCTCCCAAAATTATTGTTGGACCATAGACCAACTCAAATTCATTTGGGCTATAGACAAACAAATACATTGACAGAAAAGCCTTTCTGTTATTTGGCAACTTGGCATTCTCATCCTGACTTTGCAAACGTAGTACAACAACACTTGGACCCACAGTGAACTCTACTTGAAAATGTCGGTTCCTTCTCAAGGGCAGCTAGAACTTGGAATACGCAAGTTTTCGGATCAATTACGGCCCAGAAAAGATGCCTCCTCTCTCGGCTACAAGGTATTCAACACAAACTTGAAGATGATGTTACCTCACCCTTTCTCACCGACCTTGAGTTGTGCCTGCTTGAGGAGTATAAAGAAACCTGCCTCCAAGAAGAACTTCTTTGGTTCCAAAAATCAAATTCAGATTTCCTAATATTGAGCGATCGCAACACAGCATACTATTATGCCAAAGCACAAGTAAGGAAGAGGCGCAACTGGATAACCTAGCTAAAATCAGAACAAGGAGTCTGGACAGATGATGAAACTCAACTTTCTAATATTGCTAGGAACTTCTTTACCGTCTGTATACTCTTGAAGACCATCAGCCACAACCATACACAACAAAAGTTGCGTTTCCTCCTATTCCCCCTTCCAATCACGCATGTTTGTCCCGAATGGTTGATTTAGAGGAAGTCAAGACTGCGCTTTTAGACATGAAGCCTCTCAAATCTCCTAGAATTGATGGATTACCTGCCCTCTTCTACCAAAGCCAGTAGGACTGGGTCAGTTCTAGCTTGTTTGCTCTTGTAAAGGATCTTTGGTTGGGGGGAAATTTAGATCTTTCACTAAACGTACTTCCATTACTGAATTTCGCCCCATCAGTTTATACATTGTAGCTTATAAGGTGGTTAATAAAGTCATTGCCAATAGACTCGAGTGCCTCCTCCCAAGCCTGATAAGTAACTACCAATCAAGTTTTATTAAGGATCAAAGTATTGTTGATAACATAATAATAGCCCAAGAAGTCATACACAACATGGGAAGAAGACAAGGAAAAAGTGGGCGGATGGCCATAAAAATTGACCTTGAAAAAGCTTTTGATCGTTTAAGATGGGATTATATTGAAGAGATTTTGTAAAATGTTGGCTTCCTTGACCTTATGGTTTGATTGATAATGACCTGCATCACAACCACTACTTTGCAAGTATTATGGAATAGAACTCCCTCTCTACCTTTCAAACCACAAAGAGGCATTCGACAAGGAGACCCACTATCACCATATATTTTTGTACTCTGTATGGAACGTCTCTCACAATTGATCAAAGTGGCAGTCAAAATGTGGGATTGGAAAACCATTAAGATGGGCTATATAGGAGTTCCCTTATCACATCTCTTTCTTGCTAATGACCTCATGGTATTTGGACACTCTACAAAGGATCAAGCGGATGTCATTAAGCAAATTTTGAACCAGTTTTGCATTTCTTCGGGGCACAAAATTAGTCAAGCAAAAAAAATCTACTTCTTTAAAAATGTGGACTCCCAAACTCAAAGAGATATATGTAACCACATGGGGTATAGCTGTACTGATAGTTTAGGCAAATATCTAAGAGTTCAACTCATCAATAGTAGAGTCTCATCCAGTACCTACCAATACATCCTTGAGTGCATGGTCTATAAACTTGTTGGTTGGAAAAGTCGCACACTCTCCCTTACTGGACGTATCACGCTAGCCAAGTCAGTTCTCTTATCCATACCACTTTATACAATACAGAGTGCTTTGATTCCGTCCTCCTGTTGCAAAGCTATTGAAAAGCTCATCAGAAAATTCATTTGGGGGTATTCTGAGGACCATAGAGGAATAAGTTTGATTAAATGGGCTGAAATGTGTCAACCATTATATAACGGGGGATGCAGACTCTTGAAAATTGACTCCCATAATAGAGTTTTTTTTATATAAACTGATTTTCAACCTTTTCTCCAAGCCTCATGCTCTGTGGGTCCGAGTATTAAAAGGTAAGTATAGCATGACCACTAGTTTTACAATGCCCTCCTCTATTGGTTCAAACTCCTCTCATTTATGGCGCAATTTAATTAAAATTTTTCATGAGGCACTTCTTCTAATCAAATGGGAGGTGGGAAATAGTGAAGGACTTTGGTTTTGGTCCGACTACTGGATTGGTGATCATGGGCCCCTAAAGCACCTGTCCTTCTATCACTGCAAATGGTTTAAACATACCTCTCAAAGATTACTTGGATTTGAATGGTAATTGGCAACATCACCTTTTTGAGCCTCTTTTGCCCTCTGATGTGAACAATGATATCCACAGAACTAGCATATCTGCGAACCACGATTTACCCTCCTGTAAATGGACACCCTCATCCTCAGGAATTTTCATTATGAAATCTGCCAACGAAGCTATAGAATCTCTTAACTAGGATACGACTCACAAAAAATGGAAACTAATTTGGAAAATGCCTATAGCTCAAAGGGTACGCACTTTCTTTGGTAATTTCTAAAAGGGAAATTGATAAGAAATGCTAAACGCTTCAGACATGGGATGACTCAGGACCAACAATGCTCCTTATGTACCAGCTTTGATGAGGACATTAATCATGTATTCAGAGGATGCCCGTTGGCCAGCTTTGTTTGGAAAAAAATAGTACCAAGGGATATGTGGGCAGAATTCTTCCACACAAACATCTCAGATTGGATCATAAAGTAGCTAAACAATCCAAAGTTGCAGAATACCTGGAAGATGGGTTTTTGCATCACTGTTTGGAAGCTTTGGGAAGTTTGCAATTGCCAAATTTTTGCACATGAAAGATACAACATAGACAAAATCTTAATTGATATTCATACCACAGTTTCTCACATAGTCAAATACCATTAAATTAGTCATTGACCATAGTAGCTTTCTCTTTGATAGAAGCCCATTTCCTAATATAATGTACGTTTCGGCTTTGTTTTTGTACTATTGATTTATTAATGAAATCTTCCTTTTTCACTAAAAAAAATGCGTCTCAGGAGTTAAGAATAACTCCTTACTCTGCAATTTTTTCCACACCCCATGCATCTAATGGTTTTACTAACTAACTTAATTTTTTTCTCCTCCCCTAACCTAAATCAGACATTGTCCCCAATATCTTCTAGAGCTTAAAGAAAGTTTTTTTAAACATAAACACACAATAAAGTAAAACCAAGAGATTAAGGAAAGTTACAACCGAAGAGTGGTATCTGGATCCTGCTTCTGACTGCTATATGAAGATTACCCACCTATTTGCTTGACTAGTATATCTATTTTAGGTTCATAGGTTAGCAATTGATTGAGCAGCTGATCAGTAGTTGGGACAGAAATTTTGGAATGGCGAGTCACTTGGGGTATGAATCTTGTTTCCACAGCATGATAAGAAAAAATAATAGATCATCATAAAAACCATTAACATTTAACAATCCTAATAGCTTTTTGTGAAAGTTTAACTTAGCCCAATATGCGATCCTGGAAATCCTATCCAACATTTCTAAACCACTGGGTAGAGCGATAAAAGCTTTAGCCCTGTAGAATATACATCCCATACGTTCCTTCAAGTTGGAAACCTGTAACTCTTGTCCTAAGGAAAAGATATGACCATCTAACTCCTTTACCTTTACACTTAAACCCTTGTTTACATTAATGGTTGCAGCAATGGCCATACTTCCCCTTAGGGCCTTGATGCCTCCTCCATATACAAAATTGATCTTTCAAGAAGCTAATGCATTTCCTATTTCTTGTGCTGCAGTTAAAAGCTCTCCATTCTTTCCCTCATCAGTTTCACCAAAAGTGCAGATAGATTTAAACCTACATTTTAGTGTGATACGCTTTTTCTCTTCTTTTCTCTCGGACCATTTGTGCTTACAAGTGGAAGACTGCATATTTATAAGTGGAAGTGTGCATATTTTATAAGTGGAAGAGTACATATATATAATACTAAAATAGCGACAACAAGATCATGCAAATAAGGCATTTTTCAAAGAAGTTTAAATCTGACACTAATGACCGACATAATTTGCGTGAAGAAATTAACAAAAAGAGGAAAGAAAGTCCAAAGTTATTGAAAAGATAAAACATATTAGACCAAAACTACTGGAAAGATAAGATAGATTAGACAAAAGCATGATTATATACAGTAGTTGTGATTTTGGATCACATCTTCCTCTGGCTTTACATCCAGTAACGGCTTAAATGCTTTCTATGATTCAAGGATTTGCTTCCCATCTAGTTTTCTTATAAACTGGCAAACAGAGTCTTTTAATGTCAGATTCCCAAGATAACAGTAGTGCCATTTTTCGTTGTTGAATATGTCTACTAAATCAATAAGAATACGATGAACATCATCACTCGGATGCATCTCAAGAGTTTGAATGATATCATCCAGTGACTCCTTACTCAGTCTATCTTTTATAAATTTAATTTTATCTTCTCGATTTATAGAAACCATACCTTTGCTCCTACAGCGCTGATCACATGTCCACCTTGTACATTTATAGCATACATACATTCTTTTAGCTCTTTTCTTTTTTGAGTAAGAACTTCTTCCCATTCCTGGCAAAGGTTTAACAAATGGTTTATAAATCTCACCTGCTAAACGTACCTTAGCTTCAATGATCCAGCGTACGTCCTCAAGAAGGCCCAAACGCTTGAATGAAAATGATGAGTGGGGAACCTGTTCTTAAGCTTTGCAACAGATTCCTCCTTGTGAACTTGTAATGAAAATGATGAAAACTAAAATTCTCAAAGCAGTGTAGTGTGTTTTGGTGATAAGAAAAGAAAATGAGAGGTAGGAAAGAAGTTTTAAGTTGCCTCTCAAATAGCCGACCTTCTTTAACGTCTTCAGCTAGACAAAGACCATACCAATTTTTATTTATTTATTTATAGTTTATATATATATTTCATTTTTTTAATGAGAAAGAGGACTTGCCTATTGGCTCTTCAAACGTGATGACAATTTTTAAAGTATTGATTGCACCATCATTGTACTCTTTTAGTGTTCTTGATTGTAACCACCAAAATGAAATACATCATTAGGGACTATCAAGAGTCCTGCAAAATAAAAAAAAACATCCAATCAAACTTTGGGTTGCCTCCCAAGCAGCGCTAGATTTATAGTCTTTAGCCAGACTTCCTAAACACAAACTACTAATCAAAAGTATCAAACACCATGATTACCTTGTCCTCATTTCCTTTCAAGCAATAATGGTTTAGACACCAACAATGATCATTCAAGGTAATTACTTGTACTTCTTTAATCATAGACAATTTTAAAGTACAAATATTTACTGAATTCAAATAAAGAACAACATGTATGTTTTTGTAAACAGATTTAGGAGTTTCCAAAATTTTATAGCATCCCACAAAATCCACTTGACTCTCATCAGTAAGAGTCAACACTTCAACATGAGAGACATGAACAATAGCTGTTGGAATATCCACGTTAGTTTCAACATCAAAATGACAGGAGTTAGGTTCCACAAATGGAACTTCTTCTAGACTATAGCCTCTATCCTCTCCAAAAGTGATTTCAAGTTCCTTATCACATTCCACAAGAACTAAAGTTTCATTCAATTCCACATCCTCAACTTCCGCACAATAATCATCATCAACACAAGAAGTGGTCATCATGCTTAAAGAATTATCTTGCCTCATAGTCTCAAGTGATGAAATAATTTAACTCACATATTTTCCAATATTTTGGACACTCGACTCAACACCAGTGACAAGTTCCTTTTGCTCTCTACTAAACTTCTCACATAATCTTTCTAAATCAGACTTTTCCTTATACTGGAGATTGTGTTCTTTAATATATGGATAAGAGTAGAAAGAAGGATTAGGACAATACCTAATATATGGCTCCGAAGACTCTTGTTGCTCTCCACAATAAGCATAAGAAAAACAGTTATAAGGAGAAGAATTTTCAATCCAATCAGCATTTATACTGTCTTGTCTCATTCCATCCACATGCATTCCTGAAAAAGAACTAAGACATGACAATTTATCAATAATTAAACCAAATGAATGCCATGAATAATCCATTTTTTAATTTTTAATTTTTAATTTTTTTTTGAAATTTTAACATGAAGACTAAATTAGTATTAAAATTACTTGGTATTGATATTAATGATAACAATCCCCGGCAATGGCACCAAACACTTGTTACGAGTGTAAATAGTCTATTAAATAGTGCAAGTATACACTATCGTAATAAGTAATACAAAAGTGAGTAGAGTTTCGTTCCCACGAGGATTGATCACTAATTACCAAAATGAGTAATTTTAATTCTATTTAGTCGATTGATTAGTTGGTGATTGAGATTATAAAATTAAAAATAATTAAATATGAATGCAAATGATATGTAAGCAACTATGAGAAAAAGCCCTAGGGGTTAGATTTCATTTAACAAATTCTAGATTGAATCACTTATTTATTCTAGCCCAATTTATTCCACATGATTGATAGTCGAGTTTCCCTAATTTAATCATTAACTTCTTCTAAGGTCAAGAAATTCTATAGTTAATTGCTAATCCAATGCATTCCTATATGAATTTAAGCAATTAATTATGCATTAAGATTTATGGAACTCAGTAAGACTACACAACTGATATGAATATATTCCTATTTCATATGTAAGTCATGGTTTTAATTATAAGATCTATACACATACATCTCCTTCCAGTCTCAACATGTATATTGAAATCATTCAAAAGATGGCCAATCAATCAAAAGCATTAAGAATAATAATAAAAACTCAATCATGAAGGAGAAATTCAAACTAGATTTAATAAGTTAAGATTTAATCCGTCATTAGTAAGCTATGTCATCACCTTAGGAAAATGAAAGTTTAGCATATGATGAAATTAAAAATAAAAAATAAAAAAAATTGAAAACTTCATAATCATTGCAATAAACGTAATTATTAAATTCTAGAACATAAAAATACAACCACAAGATACATAAAAATGGAAAAATCTAGCCTTCCATATAGGAGATAAAATCTTCCATGTAGGTGGCAATCCATACCATCCATAAAGGAGGACTACCTAAGCCTTCCATTTAGGAGGCATGCAGGAATTAAATACAATACATGAAACTACTCTAAGATGGTGTATGTGGAGAAGAGAGGAAAGAAATGGATATGAAATGGTTGTGTGTTAAATGTGAAGGAGAGGATGGCTATATATAGGGAAGAATGGAGTAGGGTAGATGAAATGTGGTAGATGAAAAGGAAGATGAAGTGGTAGATGAAATGTAGTAGATGGAATGGTTGGTGGATGATTCCCACTCTCAACTTCCAAGCAAAGTTCGAAACCCTTGGAGATAGAAATGGGTTTTGGTCTCAACATAAAAGTTGTAGAGCTCTTTCTTAGCTTTTTATCCATATATAGAATGTTCCAATCTGCTACTAGAGCTCCAATATTGCTTGAAAACTAAAAGAGGGTCTAATTTAGTATATTTCAAAAAATTCTATTTCATGCCAAAATCATTATTTATTTATTAATTACACCCAAATTTATTAAATTGAGCTCAAATATCATCCTCAAAATCATCATCTAAGGAAAAATAAATATGCAAATATTTTACTTATCAATTAACGGATGTGACATTTTTACACCCTTTTTGAAGAATTTATGGGTATTTTTGCACAAAAAAAAGTTTATGGTGCTTGATAGAGCTCAATATTTATATATTTTTATTAATTAATATTAGACTTTTATGGGACTTAATTGAATATTTTGGGCATAATCAAGTGTTAATGTGAGATTTTAGTGAAAGAATAATTTGATAATTATAGTGGTTAAATTGTTATATTTTTAATTAATATTTATTATTCCAATTATTCTTTAATTGTGAATAAAAGATATTACCTTTGTGAATCTAATTTTGTAGGTGATGATGTGGCACATCTTGGTGATCAAGGTCAAATATGTTATTTTGGAGCTTAATAAAGGGCAAGAGTCGAATATCATATGTTCATAATTTAATTTCACATTTTTTCTCAAAAAGGAGATTAAATGAGTAAAAGCCTTGTTTGGTAGTTGCAATTTTGTGTCTAATGTCAAAATATATTTTTAGCTCTTATCTAAATATACCTTAACTCACTTTTAACCTAAAGAATAAGGGAAGAGAAGAGGAGAGGGCGACTGAATTTGGGGAGAGCTGCTGATGCTGAACCGATGAGAATATTAGAGAAAAGAGGTTGGACCGAAATAGAATAAGGGAAAAGAAGAAGGCTTGACCGAATTGAATAAAGCATGAAGGAGGTGGTGTTGATCGAGTTGAAGAATTGAGATGACTTGGACCGATGTGAAAAAGGAGAAGCAAGTTGAATTAATTGGAGAAGAGTGAACCGAAAATGGGAATTCAAGGAATAGAGAAAGAGTTGAGCCGAAATGGTTGACTGAGGAAAAGGAGACAAGTTGGACCGAAATAAAAGAAGAGAAAAGGAGCTGTCCAATTAAAAGGCTGAACCGATATGGATTAATTGAAGAGAAGAGAGGCTGGCCGAAAAAGAAGAAGGATAATAGAGAAAGGAGAGGACAGCTGTACCGAAGGTGAAAAGAGGAGCATTGCGGCTGGAAAGAAAAGGAGGAAGCATCGAATAGAGAGTTGGGAGCAGCCGAAAGAAAGGGAGAAAAGTGGAGGCGTAAGCTGCTAGGCGTGCGCAAGCATATATGGCTAATTACTTATTCCTTCATCAAGTTTTATCTTCCTCCTCTTTTATGAGTAGCTAAAGTGTTGATGATTTTTTTGAGTTGAATGGTTTAAACTTCTAAATTTCAATGGAATTCCTTTAAACTCTCTTTCTAATTCATAATTGTATGGCTTGGTTAAGTATATGGTTCTGATCTAAATTGTTCTATGCCAAGTGGATAAACTTGGTGGTTGAGCTAGGAGTTAATTAATTAAGTTTTGTATGATTTAAATTAGGAGTAGATTGAGTTGTTTATTCCAACTCGGTTGAATGAATTGTAAATGACTAAACTAAATGCTTTGAACTTTTGTAATAGTAATTACAAACTAGGATTGAAAGTTGATTATTCATCTCATTGAATTTGAATTATTTGGTTGTATTCATTTAATTGCTTCGGTATAATGAATTAAATGATTATTACAAGTATGGAGCTGGTGATAGCTTACTTCCATCCATTCAAATCATTAGCTAAAAAGGAAGATTAAAACATCAACTCAAGAGAATCTCATTTCATTGTTATTCTAGTTTATTAAACTTACTTTATTGTTATTGTTAATTTCAATTCGTTTGCTTCTTTGTTTTAAAAACCAAAAAATATAAAAATATTGCTTTAGCTTAGATTACTTTATTAATTTAAAAATGCAATTTCTCAAATAATTTTTCACAACTTTAAGGTATTTGTCACTTTACTATTTAGAAACTTGAAAATTAATCTCCTTACAAGAACGATCTTGGTTAAGCTACTACGCTACATTTTCAAATCTAGTTTTATTTTGAGAACTCACACAACATGGGTACATCAGTGCTGAATACCCTTTCAGAGAAGTATATAGGTATTTTTACACCTTAACCCAAGCAGTAATTGCAAAAGCTTTTATCATAAGATTGTACTGATGTTTTTTTAGATACCGGCTAATTTTGCATACTTCTCGCTTGTTTAATTTCACGGCTGTTTTTGTTTTGTTGGTTTTGTTTGTTTCTGGACTTCTTGGCATACCATTGGTTTTTTTGTATTAAATTTAATGGGAGTATGTACATGTCCAAGACAGGGAATGAACGACCATACACACACATGTACAGCGTTAATGTATAAAAATATCATGAACTTTTACTAAAGCGGCGCGGCACCTAAGACTATAAATTTTTTTTAGTGTAAAAATTCCTATCAATATTTAACATGTGAGTGAAAATACACAACCGTTAACGTAACATATCGTCTGTTACTTTTTAATTGTGGCCCCCACACTACTAAAAATATAAAAATACCTAACTATTTCAATTTCCTTTACTGTCCTTTCTCATCTCTTTGACCCGCCTCTCTTCCTTCATCCGGCGTCTTTTCATTTTCTGCCTAGTGCCGGTGACGGTGTCATTCTCCACAACCAACTACGGCGGCGACTATCCTCCACCATTACAAGTATGGTAGCAGAGACATCTCAGCATAATCTAATCTATGCATAACTTTCCAATTCTGCACAATACATAGGAAGCTCCAAAAGATATAAAAATCATATTACTTTTTAAAAATCAATCAGATTAAAGCTTAGATAAAAAAAATCAGATGAAAGAAAATAAGAAAATAAAAAAGGAAGATACTTTTAAGCATCCAAACAAAATAATAAAAGGTATTAACAAGATTTCAAGTTTTAGTTTGTTTTCATTTCCCAGACATCATTGGAAATCAAACAGGCGAGAGATACTAATAAACAAACCTCTAATAGAAGACATGCATGGAACAATCATTTTGGGCGCGGAACTTGAAGCTTGAACCCTGACATAGTGATATGCAAAATTCATCAGTAGCCAAAAAGGCGTGAATTCGAGCCAGGAAATGAGTCGAAGGCATAGTCGCTTTTCTTTCAGAATATTGAGTTAAAACTTCGAAACGTAGAATGGTTGTTCAATCAAACTAAGATCTGAAGAAGATTTTGGGGGATAAAGCTTCGAAACCTAGAGTATTCGAAGTGGGCAAGGCGAAGATGGTCGCAATAAGGGTGTCAAGAGTCTGTTTGCGGAGTGGGAGAACGATGATGGAGAGGATGGAGACAAAAGTGCAGATGGAGGATGCGACATCATCGTGACAGTGCTGGGAATGAGGTTAGAGAGGAAGGGGAAGAGGTTGCAGCTGAGGGATGAATCGAGAGATTGGGCGGGTTATTTTTGTAGTTGGGGTATTCTGGCATATTCAGCCTGTACTTGACGGACGTTTAGGTATTTTAACAATAGTGTTATTTTTATTTTCTTTTTAAATATTTATAGATACTTTTACCCCTAAAAAAAACTTAAAAGGCTAGATGCATGTTTGATAAAAATTTATGGGTCTAAGTTGCACCTTTATCCTTTATGTCGGTACGAAGTTGGGTAAACATCGGTCCTTTTAACGGGGATGGAAAAATGTAACATTTTCGTGGTCGGCTGTTTATATTTCCAGAAGGACCCCAACTTATGGCGATTTTTCTTTTCCAGCCGGATTAAAAATGTCCATATTATGAAGGCAAAAAAAAAAAAGTTTATTGTCGGGGCTTGGGAGCCCAGTAAGTCGCGTTGTACTCAGGCTTGGACCCCTAAATCGAAAAAAAAGAAAAAGATTAAACCATAGACTTAATTAGATTTATTTTTGGATATCTACCAAAAATATAAATTCTTCTAGAAAGATCAATTTTATGATGTTAGGCTAGAAATATGATTATATATATTGCATATACATTTACCATGTTTGTTATTATAGAATTTAATGATAAATAAGAGTATAAATAATTTGATATGAATATTTAAAGAGTATACATAAAACCATTTAATAATGAATTGGATTGGATTTATTAACTACTTGGTTGTGACTGTTGTTCCACCGCCATTGAGCTAGAATCCAAAGTTAAATCGAGGACTAAAATAGTTTTTAGTATACGGTTTTTTTGCTCCGATGAAATAAATTTAAAATAAGAGGCGTGGTTGGGTGAGGAAAATAAGGAAGAGAAATATAATATATAAAGATAATATAATTTGGAATCTTACTTTTCAATCTTGATGAATCTTTATCTTCTTCATCTTTCTTGCTTTATTGTTTTCTTCAATATCTTTGTTCTTTCTTTTAGCATGAGTTCCTTGATCTTTGAGAGATAAAGATTTTGATTTGAATCCTAGATAAAGGATGATGAGGCGACGTGAGTTTGGTGAAGATGATGCAAAAGATGATGATTTTGGCCAGTGCATTTTTTAGAGATGATGACACCTATGATTTTCTCATAATTTGAGGAGAAGAATTGAATTCAATACGGAATAAAAAGATATAATATTTTTTTAGCTAAAAAGATATAATAATTTGAATCTCATTATTTTTTGAATTATAATTAATTTTATCCTTGAAGCATATGAGGACAGGTGGCATCATGAGAGGCAAGATTGATTTAAATTGATTTTGATTTGAATTCTTGGAAATCTCAACGTCGCATTTCATTAATCTTATGTGGTGCCTCCTTCAGCTTTTAGGGTTGATTTTGACATTTAATTGGGATTATAGTACAAAAAATAGTGGATTAGCAACAAAATCTAACGACGAAATTGTATGATTTCATCATCAAATAGATTGTCAAAAATTAATTTGCGGTGGAATTCTGTTGATAAAATCTATCACTAATTAACTGTTTTCTTTTTGTAGCGAAAGTCAGTGGTGAATGGGCCCAATTCAAATGCACACTTGATAAACTAACTTAGGTAGGCCCAAACCATGACATGAGCTGACCCAACAGCAGTGATAACCTTGTTTCTCATGGGGTCTTCAATAGATGAATCCCTGACTTCTCCGTTGGTCCTAGCTCCAATTGAATTGCCCTTTTGTTTTTCCTTTTGGGCTATGGGGCCATCTGGGTTTATCTTCTGGTCCATCATCATCTGGCGCAGATTTGGGCCTTTAGTTGTCATTTTAATATCAGTTTCGACCTTCTAATTTCACTGAGATGTTCTATGATCAAAATAACAAAGTACCTTTCATGCACATAAATGATTTAAGAGAAATAATAAAGATAATTAAGACCCTTTTATCATCAATTCTATATAATTCCTTTTTATATAATTTAATCACAATTTCTGCAATCATATCCAATAATAATTATAAAATTTCTAAAATAGAGATAAAATTATATGATAAAGTATGATTTCATCACTCACAAAAAAGACACTAGGATGCCCAATAGGTAGAAGATGGTTATCTTCCGCTAAAACCTAAAGAGGACTATCACCCTTGTTGTGTCATTGGCTACAATGCGTTAGTCATAGCGAACAACACAGAATCTAGTTATAAAAGATGCAATTTTGGCCCCAAATCATATTAGAAAAGGGGCAGTTTGTAGATGACTTGATTTTGCTCTGTTAGGGCATGATTTTTGGGTTTCTTAGAGGTAGATTTAAGTCCTCTAATGCTCTGATAAGTCATTCTAGTCTATAATCTTCATTCTTCTCATAAAAATCCTTATAATAGATCAAGTTACGTTCTAAGATCTAGATTGAGGGAGTTTTGAGAAATGAACCTGCTAACCCTATCAATAGTTAATTGATGATATATTGAGAGTAAGATGACTTAAATAAGAACTCCATTTGGCTCATTTCGTCGTTTGGCTTCAGATTCACATATGAGCACCATAAGATAGAATTCTGAGCTGTAGTTAAGAACCTTATAGAGGGTTTTAGGGGCTCAAATTTTAGTTATAGCTTACCTGGTAATACAAAAGATGACATTTAGCGTTAAATTATAGATTGAACCTTGTTTTAGGCAATCTTGAGAGTGAGATTATGTTTGTAATTCGTTTTGGTTACTCCTGTAATAGGTAACTAGCTTCCTATCTATTGTGCATGCTGCTGATACGCGCTTGCAAGTCTTTTGAACTGCATATTGTTATTAGAAACTATTTTATAAATATGAGATATGGTATGAGATATTTTGGTTGAAAATCTTGTCTTTTGGACTTGGTTTATAAAAATGTGATTTTGAATGGATTGAATATTATAAGAATTATTTTGAAGATATGTGTTAATTTCAATTGTACTATGATGATGGTATGACAATGCAGGCTTGGATTGTATGAATAAATATTATGAATGATTATATCATGAAACTGTGTTATATAATTTGTGAACTATGGAAGGGTTGGGAGATGATTTAGTTATATTACTTTTATCACATGGTGAGGCCGTCATTGTGATCTTTTTGGTTGGCCTAGTTGTATCCCACTTAATCTTTGAGGGTATGATGCCCTACTTGTCTATGAGGGGTTAGATTGCCTCACTAGTTCTTTGAGGAGCCATGCTTCACTTCTTCTATAAGGAGCTGCAATGTCCCATGAGTTCTAAGAGGGAAAACCTAGGTCTGATTTTATTCTTTGTTGTCTTTGGCTAGTCCACATCATATAACCTGTTAGCTTGTTTGAGAAACCAATGACATGGGTCAAGACTTAGCTTGTATGTTTAGTCGTCATAAATAATGAGGATATAAGACATGCATGTCAGATGAGAGGTTATGGATGGGTACTATGATATGGTTAGTGTTGGAATATACTAGTCTATCCTTGGTGGATTAGAGCCCAAGCCCAATTCAAGAGGGGCTTCATGGAGAGACAATGGATATAAAGAATGATACCCTTTGTGTTTTAAAGGTTATATCTATTTCTATGTAACCGTACGTTTAATGGTTACATCTATTCCTATGTAACCATATGTATACTATATATATAAGGTGTGAGATTAAGAGAGAAGGCTAATGATGATATAATATACAATTCTCGCTCTAAAAGATTTTCTCATAAGAATGTTCTCTTCTCTTCCTCTCTTTGGTGTATTTGTTGTGTAATGTAATCGGGGTCCGTATCGGTGTTCCGGTTTCGTGTGGTTACTTTAGCGAGTCTATCAGATTCCAGATACGCCCAAAATTCTTACATGGTATCAGAGCCAGGTTGTTCTTGTAGGCAAAATTATGATTTTTCCTTCTACTCCATCATGGTTTTTCCTAGACATGTATACCTATGAATATGTTCTTTATTTTCATTTCCTCTTTCTTGTGATTGTGTGATATTGTTTTTCCACCATATACATTTCTATAGCTTGTGAATTCAATATGTATAGCGTTTCATTATTTTTCCACTGTGCACCGGTTATCTCTACAATTTACATAAAAACATTTATGTTTTTACATGGATAAATTCTTAAAAGAGTGTGTGTGTATGTAAACGGTAGTGAGGGATTATACCATATGATTTAAATCATTGTCTGCACTTGCTCTAATGAAGTGGCATCCATAATTACAAAGGCATGTATTTGTCAAAGGTTTTTCCATTGCATATGCTTGTTTCTGTGACAGGTCTGTCACTGTATGAATATATATATATATATATATCGATTAAGATGCCTCTGTCTCTGCATGTCTTTTCTTTGTTCCATATGTTATGTTTATTATGCAATATGTTGTTTAAGTGTGGCTAAACAAATGACATATAAAGTTCCTAAACTTTAACAAAAGGAAGAAAATACAGTGAAAATTATTATGTTAGACTGTCTATGATTATTTGGAGTTTTAGGTTCAGCGTGTTTATTAGGCAAGGAAACGGTTATATAACTAACAAAAATGTTATATAAGTATAGAGGAAATGGTATTTTTTTGCGTAGAGCCTAGAGCATAGACAAGGAACTGTGAATTCGCCGAACACGGTAAGGGGAATTGAGTAATTTGTCTTTTTTCTTTGAAATTGGATCACGCATAAACAACCTTTTCTTAGGCCATGAAATTAGCATGGATTTGAAGAGGAATGAAAAACAAATAAAATGAGCCACAAAAACGGAATTTTCATAGCTCGAAACATTGAAATTGGGGTAGTGAAAATTTTATGTTTTCTTGGAAGAAAAAGTGTCCAGAACATGTAGAGGAGAGAAAGAAGACTCCAATGAGACCAGTTTCATCGGAAATGAAGGTCAAAGAAGTCAGAAAATGACGAAAGATGACCTACGCTTCGGTCAGGTCTCGTGTGACCCGGTTGAAGGTCAGGGGTGAAAGAAATGGCAATACGATTCTGTCATACCTTGAAATGTTGTGTCGTTTTTGGAGAATGAAACTGTCTGTTTCATTATATATATATATATATATATATATTAAAAAAACAACTGTTGGGCTAACTAGTGTTTTGGGCTGTACTTTTTTTAAAAAAACAAATTTCTGATGTTGGGCTTAGACGAGTATTGGCCTAAACTAAACTTTGAGCCCAACATATTTACTGGCCTAAACCTATTGGATGATGTTAAAAGAAAGGTCATGGAAGATTGGGCTGCTAACATTGATTGGGCTGTTTTACAAAAGTTTTCTTTCTGGCCCAACCTTTCATTTTGGGCCAGACAACATATTTTTTCAAATTTTCCCCGTTATTCAAAAGACTAAAATAAATTTAAAGGAGTATAAATTTTTCAATAATGAATAAGATAGGGATTTGCCCATTTGAATATAAAATTATAAGTGCCGACCTAGAAGGAGAATATCTTGATTTAAGATCAAGATGGAAATAATCCAAAGTAAGGTTATAATTGATCTTGAAATGGAATGAGAGGAACAATTGTAAGAGAATTGAGTATATGATTCCTAAAATGAAATTGAATTTTCTAAAAAATCTCAAAATATAGAGATTTCCTAATAAGTTCAACCTCTAGATCATGGTGGAGTTCATGGAAATGCCATTTTTTGAGTAAGGTGTGGAGGCCTATCTTAAGAGAAGAACAAAGTCCAAAGCCCAGTCTAAATCCTTTTAGAAGAAATACAAAATGTTTCTATTAGGAAAAAAATATAATTTGAATAAGAAATATAGGATATTTTTTTTAGAAAATTTGAAAGATTGTTGAAATAATAGGAGACACAAAATACTTGAAACTTAAGAAAAATAATAGTTGTGGAAAACATGTCAAACTATATTTGAGAAACATGGAGACTTAACTTTTTGGAGAAAGTATTTTTGGTTGGAAATTAAAATGCGTATAAATGAAATGCATGGAGAACTTAGAAAAACTATTAAGTTTTCCCAACTCCTAGATAAGAAGTTAATAAGATATTATGAATATAATGTGATGAAAGCATGAAAAAGTAAAATTCAAAATACTCTATGAGTAGGAGCTCTTGGAAAATGAGTCTTTAAAGAGTGTCATATGCTCTATCTAAGTGGGAGCTCTTAGAGAATGAGTCTTTTGAGAGTAATAATTGAGCATGTTATTTAAGGTACTTATTTGAAATTCTTGATAGATAATAACGACATAGTTGGAATCTATGTGATGGGAGGTACAAACGTATTCTCCTGATCATAGACCCAATGACGTTGTTATTTTTCTAGTCAAGAATAATACAAGTATATGACATTGTATACTTCAATGTGTTATATTATTGATAAGTTCTTGGATTAAATAAATTATGAATAACCCTGTGAGTGGGATAATTTGAGTGGATAAGCTAAGAGAGGCTACCAAGAACATAATTTGTAAACTAAATGGGGACAATCAAAATATCTAGTATTTATAAAAATAATTCGTCGCTAAGCTATTGACAAACGGTCATGGTAATATTGAAGTTGAGATGTTAGCTTAATATATAAAAGATTACGAGACCTATATGTAACCCCCTCACCGTAATTACACCCGGATTACAAAATTTTAAGTGAAATAGAGACCAATAGGATGAAATCACAATTTATAATCCCACATCCAAGGGATGGGGTATTTCAAGATCTTTTCAAAACATATATATATATTCGTGGTCTCACATTCACGTGCGGATATAATTATCAGAGAAATCAGAGTACATAATAAATATCAAAGTGCGGAAACCAAAATTCCGGCAAACCCCGGGTTACTTACATATATAACTTGGGTTCAAAGTTTCCCAACAAGGGGATTACATCACCAAAACATTCATTTACATTAGATGTACAACTTGCAATCCCAAATCCAAAACTATAATAACCAACTACCACTTAGATCTCGGAGTAAGCCTAACTACTCCTGGTTGTCCGCTTCCCTTTCGAACCACTCGCCCTGTCTGAAAAGATTAATCATTTGGGAGGGTGAGATTCTAAAGAATCCCCGTAGTAACAACTATTTCATACCACATGCAATCATATAATATGCAAACACATCATCTCATATCAGCAGCAACACAAACTCACTCCACCCTCATCCCCTTTTACCGCTGGGAAGGCATACGACCTTTACCCGAACCGTTGTTAGCGACTTAGGGACTGTTGGCGTGGCAGTGCATACAAATAGCCACACGGCTCACATATAGCCTTTCGGCTTTCACAATGGCCCGTCGGCCTTCACAAATATCACACCCTAACCTCATCCCCTTTTACCGCCGGGAAGGCATACGACCTTCACCCGAACCGTTGTTAGCGACTCAGGGACTATTGGTTTAGCGGTGCTACCACAATATCACATAACGCATATATGACACCCTAACCTCATCCCCTTTTACCGCCGGGTAGGCATACGACCTTCACCCGAACCGTTGTTAGCGACTCAGGGACTATTGGTTTAGCGGTGTTTCCACACAAAGTTTTCACAAAACTTGCAGCATACGAAATCCATTTAATCACAATGATATAGCACACATATCATACATCACATAAGGTATAAAGATAGAGTCACTACCTGTATCTTTCCTGACTGGCTCCGACACCGTGGCCTCACGAGGGCGACAAATGTCAAATCCTATATCAATTAGGGACAACCAATCAATCTCTTTTCCATGTGTATATTTCAATAATACTCTAAGTTAGTTATCATTTAGGACTCGTTAGGTGAGTAAAATAGGCCTAAACATATGCCTAAAGGGTTGGAAGAAACTACCCAAAAGACTCCTTACTCGAAGGCAAAACACTCATTTTTGGTCATCTCACTCGAGCACAAATGCTCTCACTCGAGCACAAGTACGGACATCACTCGAGCACAATAGCGAGTGAGACTGTGAGTGAGCACCCGAGAGCACAAGGAAACCCTCGAGCACTGGCTCACTCGAGCACGTTGACCCTCACTCGAGCACAAGGCTAGATGCCTCACTCGAGCACCTGCGAGAGAAATCCAGGAGGTGAGCACCCAAAGCTCTCCAAGCACGGGATCACTCGAGCACAGCCAAATGTGCTCGAGCACACACCTCACACCCGCGAGTGAGAAGGCTCACTCGAGCACCTTACTCGCGAGTGAGAACCCGAAGGCACAACTCCCACCTTAAGCACACTCTCACTCGAGCATGACCCCCAGTGCTCGGGTGAAACGGCTATGCCCGCGAGTGACAGAGCTCACTCTTGGCATCAGCCCACGAGTGAAGACCCGAAAGCACACCCTTCACTCTGGACTCACACCCTCACTCGAGCAGACCAAGCTCACTCGAGCAGGTTCCTCGCTCACTCGAGCACAAAGCGATGTGCTCGAGCAGCACTCGCAGAAAACCCAGGTGGCTCGAAGCACAAAGGGAAAAACTTGCGCATCACTCGAGCACGTTCTTCCTCTGCTCGAGTGATGTGTATCAGAGACCAGAAACGCAGCCAAAAACCAGAAACACCAGATGGTCAAATTCTCCCCCAAAGGTTCCCAAACTCTTCCCAATGCTCATACACTCTAAGCACTAATAAGGGAACACAATGGCAACTCCAAAAACACTCCAAAACCCAATTTGACCACAATCAAACACTAAGGTCTCAATGACACATCATATCCAAATTCCCTTAACACCCTTTTTAACATTCCAAATTACATCAAATGATCATATATCTCCAACTAAATCATTTCCAATCATCAATCATAACAAACTTAACATTTCCCAAAATAGGCATATTTAGGGCAAAATTCCAGATTTTACCATACTTAGCAAAATATCACACATTATACTTCAAAATGCTCTAAATGCTTACCTCTTCACTTTGCTCAATCCAGAATCCTGATCCCTCAACTTTCAATTTCGCCAAAATCACAAATCACCACTTCTCAAGATTCTACAATCATCACAACGTAGCTCTCATTGATATGAACAATATTAGAGAAGAGGATTGGAGCAAAGGAGAATCATTTCCTTACCAAAGATCAAGCTTTCTTCTTCTCTTTTCTTGCTCAATCCAGCGAAAATGGAGGAATAGGAGAGAGACGAGAGAGAGAAAGTAGGAGGAGGTGATGATAGCTCTTTTCTCTTCCTTACACACACACACTCAACCGAATAGGAGAGAGGGAGAAGAGAAAAAGTGACTTTCGTCTTCTAGTGCTTCATCCAATGGCTCACACAAGGCCACATGTCATCATCCACTCACTCTCTCAAAGAGCTCACATAAACACAAAGCATAGGATTCCGATCCACGGTCAAGGAATCACAACCATTGATCTTAAATACCACATGTATTTATTCTAAAATTCATATTACATTAATCCCAAATATATTTAAATCAAGATAATTACAATAATTATCGGAGTCGTTAGCCCTAAACACAAATCGGGATATTACACTATATAGCTTGACAAGAGGAACAAAATAGTATGAATTGCCCTATAAAATTATATAGTTGTGATTCAATATTTCTTTCAATAAATTTCTTTGGTTCATAAATTCTTTGTACATAATTGCGTTGTCCTTTCTTCTAATTTAAGTACTGACTTAAATATATGTCTTACTTGTCAAAGACATAGAATTTGGTTCTAGACATAGCATAATGAAAAGTTTTCAGTAGGATACTAGAATTGAGTTTACATTGCAATTATTCTATTTCGTTGCATGTGGTCCTATAAGTTTGAGGGTAAGACACAGAGCTAGGTAAATTATTACTTTTGTTGATAATTTCTCATGTTATTACTTTTTTTACTTTTGTTGATAATTTCTCATGTTATTACTTAATTTCACACAAGTCTAAAGATTGTTGCTTTAAACAATATGTGAATGAAGTTTGAGAATCAATTGGATAGGGTTTTTAAAGGTCCCACTCCTTTAGTTTCAGTTAGCTCTGTGAAAATAAAGAGATAAATAAATAGATAACTATCAAATGAACTCCATCGCCAAAAAGGAGTTCATAAAGGCATACTAAAATGCTATTAGATATGGTTAAACATATTATGGCTCATGCTAACCACTAAATGTGAGTAGGAGAGTATTATCTAGTCCATTTTTAGTGGATTAGTACACATGCATAGATCCTTGGTTTCATCAAGTTATGTGCACCTGAGTTTAATCATGTACCCTCTAAAGTAGTCACTACCATACCTTATAAATGTTGGACTAAATAAAAGTCAAATTTGAGTTTTCATGGACCATAAGGGTTAGTTGCAAATTCCCATGGTGGTTGTAAGTGGGAGCTCATAAGGGTTACGTTTTCAAGAGTGAAACGATGATAGAATTATGACTAAAAAGAAGAATTGAAAGGTACCACATTTGTTGTGAATTAGTTTCCAATTAAGGGTGAAACTAATCACATTGCAAAATGCAAGGACAAGGCAGTACAGAACATTATTCTCAATTGTTTTTGAAAGTGGGAGCTTAGAATGGTCTATAAAGAGAGTGGGAGCTTAGAATAGTCTATAAAGAGTCCAAACAAAAAAAATATGAAATGCAAAAGAAAAAAGCTCATGAGAAAAGTGATAACTTAGAAAAATGTTCATGGTTATTCTAAAGAAGGATGATGAGTCACATTCTGTACAAGAGGCCATGTCAAGGGAGAATGGAAGAAAACAATGGAAAGGGAAGTGAATTCTTTGAGAAAGAATCAAGTTGAGAATCAGTTGATCTACTGCCAAGTCAAAAGGGCTATCGAGAACTAGTGACTTCTATAGGCTTAGGAGAAAAGTAGGTAAATCAATTGACATGCACAAGACTTGTTGTTACAGAGGGGTATGCGTAATAGGAAGGCATTTTTCTCACTTGTTGTGCATTTAAATTAGTTTTAATATAGCAGTAGTTAACTATTTGATTTTAAATTTACATCATGTAAATGTAAAACATACACATTGAGTGATGATCTGGATGAAGAAATCTATATGTAGTGACTATTAGATTTCACTAAAAGTAGTATTTGAAGATTCACATAGTGGTGACTTCATATGTTTTTATAGAAGTCCTTTTATGTATTGATGCAATCATCTAGATAGTGATGTTTAATGCTTCAAAAGAGAGGTAACCTAATGTGTTTTTCAAATGGTTGAAGAGAACCGTTGGTAAATGATTTGTGATGTTATTCTTTAAGTAGATGATATATTATTGGCCATATATAGTTTGAGTTTGATAGTGCCTATTAAAGAATGGTGCTACTAAATTTTGAAAAAGAAGTTCATGGGTAAAGCAGTTGGATTTAAGATCTAAAGAAATAGCTTAAGAAGATTCCTATCTTTTACAAGAGAATTACATTTAGAAGATTCTTAAGTTGTTCAAAATAAGTGAATGCAGTCCTATGGATACCCCAATGTCTTTAGGAGTGAGTTTGAGTCTTGATAAATTTCCCTGACTAAACCAACCAAGAAGATAATGGAAAAGAATGTACATATAGATACTGTTAGTAGTGTGATGTATACAAGACCAGATATTTGATCATGGTAGGACTTGTAATTCGGTACTAGTCTAACCATTGTGAAAGACATTAGATGGTTTCACAAAAGGGTCATGAGATACTTATAGAGTACATTGATTGTGCACATTTAAAGTATGTGTTGTGGTAGTACAAGAGGCTATATGGCTGGTAATGTTCATA
The DNA here is from genome assembly GCA_963242795.1 of Inga leiocalycina. Classification (NCBI taxonomy): domain Eukaryota; kingdom Viridiplantae; phylum Streptophyta; class Magnoliopsida; order Fabales; family Fabaceae; genus Inga; species Inga leiocalycina. The sequence goes on from OY725332.1 coordinate 37,320,070, forward strand.
AAACATGAGAGATTTTGAAAAAGAGAATTCAAATCTAGTGTCAAAGTTTGTAAGTACACATAGGAATTGCCTAAATAAAAGACCCTAAGCATAATAGATAGACTAAATGCAAAGGTATAGCTATATGAGATATGCTATAACGCATAAAGTTATTGTTAAACAACGTATTCATATGCAAAGTCCCCTAACTAAGCCTAATGACCAAGGGCATATATGAGAAACATGTTAAGTTCTTTGGCATACATATAGTATGGAGTAATGATACTTCATTTTGGCTTTTAATGTGTGTGTAAGTATACAATATCTAGTATGTCATATCGGTTGGTGATGTCATCTTTCTCACACAAGTGACCGCTTTCGACATTCAGGAGGAGTGTGTAAAGATGAGACAATTGTGTTCACTAATAAAGTAGCAAGAGTGCTAATATGGTAGAGAAGAAATACAAACTATGTCGCTTCAACTTAAAGTGCAGTAAGGTGAGAAGAGATCCTTGATTGTAAAAATATGGATCGAATCATGGAAATCCACGTCTATGGTACCTGTTGCCAGACAACAAATTCTTTTAAATTGATGTCATGTTATATGAGTGGATTTGAGGAATTTGGGTTTTGATACTGGTAGTGTCCAGACTTAAGTCTGTATGGTGTTAATGATAAAATCAAATGGCATACGCTCTTAAAGTATAAGAATAACACCGTAGCATGTGATTCATACCACATGTGCTAAAGAACTACAAATAAGAAGCAAGTGAATAGATCCCTGTTTCATTGCTGTGTGAATCCCAGAAAGGTTAAACCTTTATTGATGTCCTTTGACTTTGACATTATCATGGAAATATGTTTCAATGTCTGCTACTTTAGCATTTTGTCCTATGATCATGAGTGATGCGATCTAAAGGCATTATGTTAGAAAAGCGGTTGATACATATCAAAGTGATATATTGGTGAAAGAAAGATTATTACTTGAAATATACACACCTATGCTGGTGTCTAAGACCGATCCCTTATGATATTATTTTGTCATTTCATTGGTGTAGACATTATGCAATGAGAAAGGCAATCTGACACTACTACAAATAGTGGTTTTAACGTCCCTAATTTGATACTTTTAACGTCCAAAAATTGGGGGACATCTATGGGGGTGGCGTAGTATGTTTTAAAAAAAGATGTTCCAAAAAAATGGGACGTCTAAACTAGGACTTTAGACGTCCCAATTTAAAATAGAGATGACTAAAGTGAGGACTTTAGACATCCCAATTCTCAATTTGGGACGTTAAAAGGTTGATTTTTTTTTAAAAATGATTATTTATATTCTACATTACCTAGCAAATTCAAACTGCAGAAACATAATAGAAGATGGATTCATAAACCACAATGTCTGTTACAAAATGGTAAGGACATCTAGCACTACTACTATATATACATACAAGAACAACTCCTACAACCTACTACTATATATGTACAATAACAACCAGAAAGTGTCAAAACGTTGTCATCACACAACTACTAACTAATATAAATAAAAAGTTTACTGATCTATATGTTGAAGAAGATGTCCAGCCAAAAGGTCTCTAATCAAATTAATGTCTTCATGTAGATAGGCAGCTTCATTATCAAAAATCTGAAAATTAGAAAATAAGCTTTGATGAAATGAATTAAGCACATGAATTAATTAGCATTTCAATTACAACACCAAATAATTATCATTTGAGAATGAATAAGCGATTACCTTTTCAAAATCACTAATAATTCCACTTTGAATGATGTTATACATATAAAGTATAACATAATATCCGTATTTAGTGTTGCCAGGTTGTTGAGGGCACTTTAAATCAAAGCCAATTGGTTGTTAAAATCAATAAAGGTATATCTAAAACGATCATCAATGAAAGAATTAGAATCGAAACTACTTACTTGCGGATAAAACCACTTTGGGTATCTAACAACTTTACCCTCGCGTGACCGGCCTTGGACTCTATATGTTTGAGTCGCACTATCATGAAAATCAAAATCAATAGAAATTATAACTATTCATTTTTTTAAGAGTCAATAAAATACAAACAAAATAACTTACGTATCGAAGATGAATTTTGTATCTTTGTTTGGCCTTTTACGATCAAACCAATAGACTACGTTGCGGCGAGGACATATAACACACAAACTCCAGTGGTAACTATAACAGCATGTATAGATTAAAATGAAGTTAGATGACAAGGCAATTATTTATTAAACATCTTAAATAAACAAAACGAAAATACGAACCGTTGAACAATAGGTGCTAAATAACGCCACAGTATTAGTATCCCCTGTCGTGTTTGCAGGACATAAGAATCCATATAAATCAGGTCTTTCCATGGTTGTGCAGAGGAGGCGGTGGAAGATGGTATAATATAATTAAAATAGGGAATGAATTATTGAATGTATGAAATCAAAAAACCACTTCATGAATTGTACAGAAAAATTGAAAAAAAGCTTACCGGATTGCAAATTTCATCCATCCTACATCTATCTCCTCCAACCTGATAAATTGCTTGAGATTTGTATTGTTAATCGTGTAGGGGTACTCTAATGTAAGGCCCACAATCCCTTGAGGCATCTTCAAGTCAACCTGTTTAATGCCTTTATAGCTCTGTTGTAGCCGTGCTAAGTAGGGCTATTTCCTCACATCTTTGTCATCCTTTTAGAACATCAAAAAACAAATTGTTATTAGTATGCCAACAGATCTTCAGTAATAGTAAGGTAATGCCTACCATTGGAGGTGTTGCCCCTGATCCAATAAGATTGTGAGGCCAAAAAATGAAAGATCCTATCGCCTAACCTAACGTTTGAACCTCTGGATTAGGAATAGGGATGGCTGTACATTCTTCCCCCTCTCTAACACTCGTCACATTCACCCTACAAAAATCCTACGGAATTTGCTAATGATGGTGGGTGGTAGAACGTGTGAACGAGAGCATCGGCAACAACACGCAACAGTGGATCATCAAAATAGTGGGTGGAAGGGTATCCCGACGCTGGAGTAGGAGAAGGGTCGCCAAGTGGTTCCTCCAGAGGGTTGTAACTTCCTTTGGTGCTAGGGAAGGCCGGGGATTCCTGAGTTCTACGCTTGTCACTTGCCCTATGCAATTCGAACATCTTTAGCATTTCAAGTTGAAGCTCTGGCAACAGCTCTTGTCGGAGCTTGTCGCGAAGTTTGGCCTTGAGCTCTCGTTCGACTTCCTCTCAAAGCTTGGCCATAAGGTCTATACTAGGTCTAGCTTGTGACGAATAACCTGAGTCTCATCCAAAATGCCTCACTGAACTAACTCCTCATGTCTCTCCTCTAACACGACTAGGGTCATTTGCCTTCCTAATAGCCGTTGACAAGATGTCCATCCGTTTACTTGGATTGAACAAACCTTGGCTACTATGATCTTCTAGTTCATCTTTTAACATACAGTTTATCGTAAGTGTATCGAAACTACTCTCGATATGAAAAAAATTAGGTACTTATGGTATAACTACTTACAATCCTCGTAGCAACATCAGCAACAGTTGGATTTATGTACTTCCCACCCTTAATCCTCCCTACTTTCCATTTTTTGTGACGTGGAGGAGGTTTCGGGGCCTGAATAACAACACTAGGATTTGATTCCGCTGCTTTCTTCATTTTCTTTGACTCTTCTTGCATCATTTACCACTCAAGCTTCCGATAACCACCACAAGACATGTAATACTGATATTTATTTTCTGCTTGCCTTTGTGCATTTGCTGCACTTAATTCCTATGAATGAAAAAAAAACAAATCAATGATATCAAGTATATCAAAATCAAAAGCTCTATATCATTATGATAGAAATCTTACCAAAAATTGAGGATCTTCCCGTGATGCCACAAACAACCTCCAGTCCTCTGGAGACAAATACGAATAGTACTACATGAATCCTGACCCCTAAGTTTGCCTCGAATGTATCTTGCTGTTAACTTGTTCTTGAGACCTTTCCAGCATAGACGAACCTCCCCTATCCAGTGCTTGTACATCTCCTTAGTGTTTAGGACATCGTATGTTCGCTACAAGGTAAAACATAGGATAATTACATTTGAAGCAATAGGAATAAAGCTACAATTATCATAGATGTATCAAAACTTATATACCAGAAGTGTTTTCCAAATCATGTCTTTCATTTTTTGGGGAACCAATCTCTAATTATCGTAGGTAATACGCACTTTGCTTCGACTTAAATACCATAAGTAGCTAATGAAATGGTCTTTCTCAGGACCAAATGGATTCAGATTGGCATCTAAGTCTATATGCAGCCTCTCTTATTGATGTTTATGACGTGTAACCAATGCTCCCATCTTTATACAGCCTCTAACCCTTCTTGCAACGGGTTCATCTCTAGGCCTTTCATCATCTCTAGGGTTTTCATCTTCTCTAAGCCTTTCGTCATCCCCAACACTTTATGATGAGTCACTAGAGTTGTCCATATTCCTGTTAACACAAGAAGATCATCATATACGTAAATAAATAGAAATAAAAATAAAATAAAATAAGTAGGAGTAATACAAAAAAAGAACACAATTTTCTTTTATAAGTTAAGGTCTTACTCTATATTATTTCCCATATTCCTTCACTATGGTCATTTCTTATAGCATATTCTTCATCATCTACCAATTCTACTTCATTTGTTCTAGGTGGAGTTGTTGTGAAAGGTGGTGTGTCATCAAGGTTGAAGGTCAGATCACCATACTTCTGTTTTTTACTTTTAAGCACAATGGACATTTTTTGCTTGCAGGATCTGTGACATAAAACACTTGTTTTGCATGACTTGCTAGAATGAAGGGCTCATTTCTATAGCCAACTCTTCGAAGATCGACTGAGACAAATCCAAATTATTTATCTATTATTAGAGCATTATTGCTAACCCACTTACATTTGAGTAAATCAACTTTGTACTTGTTGTATGTAATCTCCCATATTTCTTCTATAACTCCATAATAGGCCATGGACGCTAATATGGGGCTTTTGTCTCTTGAACTAGAAAAGTACATGGCTTCAGCCTCTACCATCACCCCATTATTTTGCATGGTACTTCTATCATCTTGCTTTTTTGTATAGAAAGAATAGCCATTTATATCATAACCGGTCCAAGTAATAACCTGAAACGAAGGCCCCCAAGCTAGCCACTCGATTGTCTCAAACACATTGGTCTTGTGCGAAACCTTTTCCTTGAACCATTCTATGAATGTCTTGTTTTTCTCAATAGCAATCTACATGTCATTCTTCCTTGGATTCTTGTTCTTCAAAGTCTTTCTGTGTTCATCTATGTAAGGTTGAACTTCTTCCGTATTATTCAGGATATACAAGTGTGCTTGCAACACCTCTTTATGAGAAACATTCGTCACTTTCAATCCTCGTGTTCCCTTGCTTCTCCCCTCTTCATGCTTAGATTGTTCCTTCTTCCTTGACATATAATCTTTACAAAACTCCATAACCTCCTCAACTACCTATCTTTCTACTATTGAGGCTTCTTGTCGTTAAGGATTTTTAGAATAACCTTTTAAGATCTTCATGTATTGCTCGAAAGAGTACATCCACCTTAGGTAAACTGGACCGCAGAGTTTATAATATCCCAAAAAGTGATTAAGGGCTAATGACTTCAAAAGTGGATGTAATTATTGTTGAATAAACACTTTTGGAGAATGTGTGATGGGAATTTGGATATTTTAATGATTCTAATGGCTTCCTTGTGAAAATTCATGTGGGGAGAGTGTTTATTTTGAAATTGGAACCATTGGGAACAATTATGCAAAGTTGAAAACTCTGTCTATTGAAACTTTGTACAGGGCAGCCGATTTGTATGGACGTTTAAATAGGCAAATGGTGTCTAAAAATTATGAAATTTTCCAGTCTTAAATTTCACATGTCAAGCTTCAAAATGACATATAATTTGTTTCATTTTGATTTGTGAGCTAAGAGTTATGGATTTTTGAAGTTTGCCCAGCGAAATTAATTATTTTCTGGAACAGTATGCAAAGATTGAAATTCTGGGAATTTTGTGATTCCATCTAGAAAACGTCTATATTTTTTCTTAAAACTAGACTCAATAAGGGTTCTATAGGCTTTAGAATTACTCCATTTTGATATTTCTAGAATTAGTTATGATTTTTTAAAATTTGGGCAGAAATCTGCCAGAATTTTGTAAAAATCCGAAATTGATGGAAATTTAGTAAATAATTAGAAAATAATATTATATCATTTTAAATCATCACCCACCTCTTCTATCAGCCAAAAACTGTGACATTCAGTTGCAACAAGAGAGAGAAGGTGTGAGAAATTCTAGAGAGAGAAGGAGAAGAGAACTTGTACGGTAAGTTGATTTCTTCGGTAAATCCTTACCTAACGCGTATAACTCTACTCCTAAGCTATTCTTCTATGTTCTTCAAGGTTTGTGGAGCACAAATTTAGGTGTTCTAAGGCTAGGGTTTTCAGCTACCTTGAGTAAAAGCTAGTGGAAGCTTGAGGTAACTTCCAAACTTTCGTATATTGCTTATTTTGGCTGCTGTAGGCAATTTAATCGGTGAAATTTCGCCGGATTGCCATTGGTTTTAAAGTTTGGAAATGATATGGCCTAGGGTTATGCTGCCCAAATTGGGTCTTAATGTTAGTTGTAACCTAATGTAATGGTTAATAAAGTGGTTAGGAGTAGAAAGAAATGCATTTACAGAGCCGAAATCATAAAACCCCGATTTTCTCCTGAGAGCTCATAAATTTTGGCCAGCTCTAGAAATGGGTCTTAGAGTTATATTTTCAATGATTTGATGGTTTCATTGAGTTTAGGAGTGAAAATTAGGTGGGGTTACAGTTGGTCACTTTTTCGGAAAAGGCCGAAAAAGCATAATTACGAAAACGCCCTTGAAACCCTTGAAGCAGGGCTGCCAAGGGTAAATTTGTAATTTCACATTGAATTTGATAATTCCATGTTCGGAAATGGATTCCTTGGGCAGAAATATATTAGTATAGCCCAGATTAGAATTTCAGGAAAAGTGCAACCGGACCAGGTCCAGCGGGCCCGGGCCGGGTCCTCAGGGGCATTTTTGTAAATTTTCATTATATACTCATATAACCCCAAGAAACACTATGGAAGTGTCTAAATGGTGCATTTGGAATTGTAGGATTCGATATTTGCCCTGTTCGTGATCCACCTGCGCTAAAGCACAATTGGAAAGAACAAGGTAGTGACTCTTTTCTTATGCTATGTGTAAAGTATTGTATGTATGTTTGTCATGCATTGTGATACATTGTAAAGCTTTGAGATCACAGTGAAAGCTGACGCATAGTGATTATAGCGTAAGTTGTTACATTGAGATCGCAGCGAAAGCTGACGCATAGTGTTTACAGCTATGAGTGCTGTCGTTTGTTGCGTGAGCCATATATCATTGTGATGCTGCTTAACATGATCATATATGCTATGCATTTATACATTGTATGAGTGATTTGTTACAATAGAGATTCTTTTGAATCTCATTCTTCCATTAACTAACATTTCAGATAGGGCAAGTGGCTCCAAGGAGAAACGAACCACCAGGAGCGGCTAGGATCTTGTAGAGATGTGTTGTTAGGTTGTTGGTTATCTATTTTGGACTTGGGATTACTATTTATTTTTGAAATGTAGATATTACGTTGATGTTGGTCATGTAATCCCTTAGTTGGAACTTACAACCCTTAGTTTATACATATATGAAACTCGAGAGTTGCCGAAAATTTGGCTATGCACTCTGATATGTATGAATGTGATTGATCTGCGCAGAGTAATTAGATTCAGAAGATGAATCTGAGACCATGTTGAACGAATTTTAGAAAATAGATTTGAGAAAAACGTATCTGTCGGTCTCTAATTCCTTTAAATTACGCATTTTCGAATCTTAATTACAGTTATCAATGTAGGGGATTACAGAGCCTTACCTCCCTTACCAAATAAACTATGAAATGCACCATTATATCGAAAAATGAAGGAGGAAAATACATCTCTAGTTGTGACAAAATAATGTAACCCTCATTTTCCATTTCATCCAACTTTTCAGTGTCAATGACTTTGTTACAGATAGCATTGAAAAAAATGCACAATCTTGTTATAGTGGTTCGTACTTCATCTTTCATCATGCCTCTAATAGCTACTGGTAATAGTTGTTGTATTAACACATGATAATCATGGGACTTCATTCCAACTAACTTCAAATCATCTATTGAGACACATCTTCTCACATTCGAGGAATACCCTTGTTGTAATACCGCAAATTTTGAGACTCGAGGCTAGAGAATAAGCCTGAAATAAGTGGATTGCTAAGCCCTAGTTTAGCAATATCCCAAATTGCGATTAAGAGATAATGAATCTAAAAGTGGATGTGGTTAGTGATAAATAACCCTTTTGGAGAATATGAAGTGGATTGTAGTCGCTTGTGTTATGAGCAGCACCAAAACCCTGTATTTGAGTTCAATTATGGATTAACATCTAAATTGAATAAAAATAAGGGGAAGGGCATATGTATGGTGTAAATGAATGAGAAAAAGAATTTGGTGGTGATTCAGTGTGAATTGCCATAATCAAGGGCAAAATGGTAAAGTTACCGACCGATTGATCGGTTACCAAAGATGAAACTCATTGGTAACTTCAAGATCAATGGTTAGGATTGATTTGTGATGAGATTAAAGGGTGGAATCCTATGTGCATGTGCCTCTGTGAACTCATGGTTGATGGAGCAAGAGGGTAACACATGGTAAGATATGGACCCTTGGATCTTGGGTCAAATGGTCAAAACACTCATTCCTCTCTCCCTTCTTCATTAAGGTCGGTTTTAGGCTCCCAAAATCTGACCTCTCTTCATCTTCAACATTTCTTATCTCTCTCCTCAAGCTCCCATGGACGTCCAAGTGTAGAGGAAGAAAGAGAAATGGAAAGGTGAGGTTTTAGCCTTGTATATGTGCTCTAATGCTCTAATCACCTTCTATAAAGTTGTTCATAGTGATGAGAGCTCTATCTCTATGATTTTAGATTCTTGATTGGAGATGTTTGATAGCTTGAGGAAAAGTGGAAAGATGGAGAATCAAGGAATTGGTTTGGGAAAGAGGAAGATGTAAGTATTTGAAGCCTTTTGATCTAAGTTTTGTGAGTTATGGTTAAGTATTGTGAATTGTGAATTTTGCCCTGATTTTGTGTGATTTTCGAAATGTATGAATTGCCTTGTGTTTGAGTGGCAATTGGTGCCATGTTGTGGTATTTAATCATTGGAGTTGATTTGATTGGATTGGACACATTGGTTGCAAAACTGGAAATTCTGTCCAGTGTGAATTCTGACTAGGCAAATGGTGTCTGAAAATTATGAAACTTTCCATTCATAAATTTCACATCCAAAGCTTCAGAATAGACATATAATTTGTACCATTTCATTTTAGAAAATGGGAGATATGACTATCCAAAGTTTAAGGTAGAAAATGAACTCTGTTTTGGGACAGTCTTGAGTTTTAGGGAATTCTGTATTTTTATGGTAATTTCCAGTAATGGCCCATATTTTTTCCTATGAATATTACTTGAATATATTTCATTTGGCTTTGCAATCACCTTATTTCGATTTTTATGGAATTAGTTATGATTTTTGGAAGTTCAGCCAAGAAACAGAATTTTCTTGGCTGCGGCCAACCCCCAAAAATAAGCATTTTGGATTTTTAAAAGGTGATCTTTGGTCAAATGTTTCTCAAGCCTTTAGGCATATGTTTAGGCTTTGTTTAGCCACCCAAAGGTGATGAATGGTAACCAACTTTAAGTGATATGAAAGTAAGGTTTTGGAATAGAGAATAACCTTATGTCCTTGCTTAGGTTATAGGGTTGATATTTGCCTTGATCATGGTTCAGTCTTCATTCTGATCGCGAGTAAGCGAAGCTGGAGCATACGTGGAAAGAGTGTAGGGAACTTACCTCTCTTGCATGCTTTGATATTTGTGTTTGTATATTGATGAATGTATTGCTTTGCTTGATTATGTGAAACATGTATGAATGATTGTAGCTCTGTTTCTAGTTATGCTATGGCCATGAGTATTGTAATACCCCGAATTTTGAGACTCAAGGATAGAGAATAAGCCTGAGATTAGTGGATTGCTAAGCCCTGGTTTAGCAAGATCCCAAATTATGATTAGGGGTTAATGACTACAAAAGTGGACGTGGTTAGTGATTAATGAACCCTTTTAGAGAATATAAAGTGGATTGTAGTCGCTTGTGTTATGAGCAACGCCAAAACCCTGTATTTGAGTTCAATTGTGGATTAACATCCAAATTAACTTAGAATAGAGGGAAGAATTGAATGGGGTAAAGTGATGGAAATGGTGTCATGTTTTTGTATTTAATCATTGGAATTGATTTAAATTGGATTGGACACATTGGTTGCAAAAAATTGGAAATGCTGTCCAGTGTGAATTCTGTCTGGGCAGTCTTCTCGTGTGGATGTTTTGACTAGGAAAATGATGTCAGAAAATTATGAAACTTTCCAGTCTTAAAGTTCACATCCCAAGCTTCAAAATGGACATATAATTTGTGCCATTTCGTTTTGGGAACTGGGAGATATGACTGTCCAAAGTTTGAGGTCGAAAATGGACTCTGTTTTGGGGCAGTGATGATATTTGTGTAATTCTGGAATTGTGATGTGATTTATAGTATTGGTAAATATTTTTCCTATAAATAGCACTTAAATACCTTTCATTTGGCTTTGGGATCACCTCATTTTGATTTTTCTAGAATTAGTTATGATTTTGAAAAGATTGGGCAGAAAATCTGCCAGAAAATCCGAAAATGCCAATTTTGGGAATTATGACATCAGCATAATAAAACATGACATCATCCTAATATTAAAGCACCTTTTCTTCATCTTCCTTCCTCCAAACCGACGCCATTCTGCAACAGAAATAAAGAAAAAGGGTTGAGAGGGTTTTGGGAGAAAAGGAGAAGAGAACTCGCAAGGTAAGCCGATTTCTCCGATGATCTAGCTCCTAACGCGTATAACTCCGATCCTAAGCTACTCCTTTATGTTCTTTAAGGTTTGGAAGCTCTTTCTTTGGTGTTAAAACAGCTAGGGTTTCAGCCAAGATAAGGGAAAAGCCAGAGGGAGCTTGAGGTAACTTCCAAACTCTTGTGTATTGACTATTCTAGCTGCTGTGGGCAATTTAATCGGTGAAATTTCGCCGGATTGCCATTGGTTTTAATTTTTGGAAATGGGTATGTGGGGCTGTTATGCTGCCCAAATTGGTACTAAATGGTAGTTGTAACCTAATAGAATAGTCAATAAAGTGGTTAGGAGTAGAAAGGAACGCGTTTACGGAGCCGAAACCGAAAAAACCCCAATTTTTCCCTTAAAACCCATATATTTCGGCCAGCATTGTAAATGGGTCTTAGAGTTGGATTTTCAATGATTTGATGATTCCATTGGATTCAGTGGGCGAAAATAGGTGGGGTTACAGTTGGGCACTTTTTCGGAAAAGGCCGAAAAAGCATAATTACAAAAACGCCCTTGAAACCCTTAAAGTGGGGCTGCCAAGGGTAAATTTGTAAATTGAAATTGAATTTGATAATTCCGAGTCTGAAAATGGATTCCTTGGGCGAAAATATGTTAGAATAGCCCATGTCAAAATTTCGGGAAAAGTACAGCCAGACTGGGTACGGTGGGGCCGGACCGGGTCCCCGGGGGCATTTTAGCAAATTTTCAATATAGCTTCATATGACCCTCAGAAACACTATGGAAGTATCTAAATAGTACATTTGACATTGTAGGATCGAATGTGAAGCCCCGAGTTGCTGGTACGCAAATCGAGGAGAAAAGACTGGAGGTAGGGAACTTATCTCTCCTGCATGCTTGATAACTGTATTAATGTGTTAATGCATGTTATTGCTTTGCTTGATTATGTGGAACATGTATGAATGATTTGAAGCTATGTTTCAATATATGCTATGGCCATATGTGTATCGTTCGAAGCATTGAGCTTATAGATTTGTCATTGTATGTGTGCATGAGTTATGTGATGCAAGCATGTCATGCATTAAACACTTATCTTGCCTGCATATTGATAATGTTTCCCTACTGAGATTCTCTCGAATCTCACCCTCCCTTACCAACAATTTAGACAGGGCAAGTAGCTCGTGGAGGGAGCGGCAGGACTCATTCGAGATGAGATTGTGTAATCCCCATTTGAAGAACTGTAATGGGCAATTGTACCCTGTGTATCTTTAGCGAAGGTATGTACCCGAGATTGCCGGGATGATTATGTTGTACACTCTGATATTTATATGAATGTGATTTATCTTCGCATAGTAATTGTATTCGAAATGTGAATATGAGACCAAGTTTATAAATGATTTCGAAAGGTATTTTTGAAAACCCCATCATGTGATGGGTTAGTAAATGTTATTTGATTATTATTGGTCTCTATTTCATTTTAATCGTGTATTTCGGATATAATTACTGAGGGGGTTACAAGTATGTTGATGAAACATTGAGCATGCAGATATGTCATTGTGTGAGCATGAGTTATGTATTGCAAGCATGTCATGCATTAAACACTTATCTTGTATGCATACTGGTATTTGTTTCCTACTGAGATTCTCTCGAATCTCACCCTCCCCTACTAACCATGTAGACAGGGATAGAGGCTCGAGGAGGGAGTAAGCATCCAAGGACGACAAGGGCTTCTTCAATATTTGATATGGGGGTTGGTTATCATAGTTGGGAGTATTATGTATATTTGGATTCAGATTTGGATATGTACAGGTTGGAATGTGTTTGGATACAATATTTATAGATGTATTTGAGAGGACATGTGTAATCCCCATGTGGAAATTGTAATGGGCAATTATGCCCTGTGTATATTTAGTAAATATAAGAACCCGAGAGTTACCGAGATGATATTGTTATACACTCTGATATTTGTATAAATGTGGTATTCTACGTAAAGTAATTGTATTCGAAATTGAATATGAGACCAGGTAAATTAGATTTCGAAAGTTATTTGTGAAAACCCTATCATGAAGATGGGATTTTAAATAAGGTTTGTTTCTTATTGGTCTCTATTTCATTTTAATCGCGTATTTCAGATATAATTACGGAAGGGGGTTACACTTATGGCACCTTAATTTCATGCAAACACCCACACAAACTTCGTTTCTTTGCTTTTGATAGTGTATGAGCTGCTGGCTCCATGTATGACCTCCTACCATCATCTCTTAGTTGTGGATATAACCGTTCTCTTATTCCCATATCAACAAGGTCTAATTTCGCACTAATCCCATCCTTAGTCTTCCCTAGTATGTGCAAAAGCATATTGATAAGGCTATCACAAACGTTCTTTTCCACATGCATGTAAGAGAACGGTTATATCCACAACTAAGAGAACGCGTATTTCATACATAGCCATGGAGGCAAGTAGCTTGAAGGACTCCTTCTTATAAGCATCAAACACATCTACGCCTTCCTCCCATAACTTCTTCAAGTCTTCAATCAAAGGCGCCAAGTAGACATCAATATCATTCACTGGCTATTTTGGTCCAGAAATCATCATAGAAAGCATCATATACTTGTGTTTCATACATAGCCAGGGAGGCAAGTTGTATATTACAATAAGAACCGGCTACGCACTATGTGTACTAGTAAGAGTTCTATACAGAATGATGCCATTTGTACAAAGCCCAAGCCGAAGGTTCCTCAGCTCCCTGCTAAATTGAGGGAACATTTCACCTATTTTTTGCCATTATGGAGAGTTAGCTGGGTGCCAAAGATATTTCCTATTAGATATTCTCTCATCAGAGTGCTATCTCAACTTCTTTGCTTTTGTTGCAGTTGCAAACAAACGTCTAAAACATGGTATTATTGGAAGATACCACATAAACTTTAAAGCTTGCCTTTTAGTTGTCATATCGCCACAACCACCATCTCTTTTCACTTTGTATCGTGCAGTTTTACACTTAGGACACTCTCTAAGACCTCCATACTCATTTCTATACAGTACGCAGTCATTAGGGCAAGCATGTATCTTTTTATACTCCATACCCATCATAGACAGGATTTTCTTGGCCTCATACATACGATTTAGAAGTACATTATCCTCTAGAAACACATCACACAATAGTTCAAGCAGCAATGTGAAACTATTATTGGTCTACCCACAAGTTGCCTTTAAGTTAACCAAATGTAATGTTCCCGTCAGTCGTGTGTACTTACTCCCAGGATACAATAATGTCTCTGCATAACTCCGCAGGCTGTCATACTCCTGTGACTGCACAAAAAATTCTACCTCAACATCATGAATCATTTTCTCCATTCTATCTTCATCTATGACATCCACATCTTCCTTCTTGTGCGATAGACAATCCGTTACTTCCTCACCATGCCATATCCACCTTGTGTATCACAGATTTATTCCATCACAAAGTAGGTGATCCTTTATGACATCAACATCCCATCGACTCTCTTTTAAACAATTCACACAAGGACAAAAATACTTCCCATTTTTTGTTGGAGCATTCTTTCTAGCAAATTCAATAAATTCTTCCACCCCTTTCTCATATTCTTTATTAGTTCTCAAAGCATTCATCCAATTGTGATTCATTTTGTTACCACCTATTCCATTCCCAATAACACTCACATGTTTAGTACAATTGTCAACGATATAGGATATGATTTCCTTTTTTCACTTTTTTCAACAAAAATTTCGACAACATTTCCCCTTAAAAGTAAGACATCCTAAAATTTCAAGCAACCCTATCTTAGTTATTAACTCTGTATTCTTAGCTATTGATAATATAATTCTCCTAAGAATACAGAAAAGAATATTGAATTTCAAATAAATATTCAATTTTTTTCTATTCTAGGACATAAAGTACTTATAACAATTTGAAGAGAAGGATTGATAGAATATATTTCAATTTATTTATTAAGTATATTGTATTTCTTAATAATCAATTATATGTTTATTAATGATCAATGTCTTTATCTTATTAATCTCTTTATCTTAAAATAAGATTTTCTCCACTACACTAATAATAATCATACTAATCTAATCTAAAAAAATAAAGCCAACCATATTAAACAAACAAAAATTACTATATTTAATTGTTGTTCATTTCATCAAAATCAATCAATAGCTCCATTTATTTATAATAATATACATACGTTTTTTCCCTCTCAATTTTCAAGCTCCAAGCATATAAAACAAACATTTTCAAGCTCCAAACATATCAAACAATATATTGTTGCATAACTACTAGCTAACAGCGAGTCTATGATTCTGGCCAAAAAACACAAAAAAAATCAATCACAAGGTAAAATCACTCTAATAACTAAAATCATATAAAATAATTTCACATTGCAAGTTTAAATTTTATTCTTCAAGTAAATTCATATTTAAAAAAAACTAACAAGATGAAAGGGGAGGAGCCTGCGTGCATCACAATAGAAGGAAGGAGGTAGAGGGCGTCACAATAGTGTGTGCTTTGTTTGAATCTTCTTCTTCTTGTTTAACCTCGTTTTGATTTCTTCAGAATCCATAGCTATTGAATCCATATCAAGAAGAAGGGGTTCCGAGTGAGGAAGTGAATCAGAGAGCACATCACAGAGGACACACGACAAAGAAGGGAGGAGGAGGAAGAGTAAAGTTAAAGAACACAAAGAAGGGAGGAGGACGAGTTGTGAAGGAAGACAAAGAAGGGAGGAGGAAGAGTTTAAGAAGACAAGGGAAGAGGAATACCCAGAACGTGCGATGAAGGCAAATGAATGAAGAAGGAGGGAAATGGTCAAAAAATAAAGGGGGTGTGTGAGAGAGGACGCATGTCAGACAAGTGTCAGACATGCATCCAGGGACGCCTAAAGGTTAGTTTAGGCATCCCAAAATCCATTTGGTCCACCTAAACTCCAACTTTAGGCGTCCCAAATGAATTTGGGACGCTTAAAGCAAGACTTTAGGCGTCCCAAATCATTTTGTGACGCCTAAAGTCCCAGGTTTAGGCGTCCCAAATCCATTCGGGACACCTAAAGTTGGAGTTTAGGCGTCCCAAATGATTTTTGGGTCGCTTAAAGTAACTTTAGGCGTCCAAATCATCTAAACCTAGTTTCTGGTGCTTAAAAATTTTTTGAAAAATTTAGATTACGCGCCAGGAAGAACTTTATGCGTCCCAAATTCAAATTTGGGACATCTAAAGGTTTCCTTATGTACAAATAATTATGAAAATACCATCACCTTCCTTTTTAACCACCCAATTTTAAAATTGGGACGTCCCTTGGGATGTTTATATCATAATTATGTAGTAGTGTGAGTTTTATACTAACTCAAGAGGGAATAGATTGTCTATGAGTAAAGTGTATATTGATAAATCTAAGACATTCAGGCATTATATCAATATCGACCTGCATTGTAGGGTTGTCTTATACTGATCTCTATAAAACAGGATTTCTAGTAGAAAGAACCCAAATGGAGATGTCATGCCTAAGCAGTCACGACAAAAACTCAAGGATGAAAGAAGTAAGAGAAAGAGACTTGACCCATAACATCTAATCCACCAAGTATGAGTGGGAGATGTTGGAATATACTAGTCCACCCTTGGTGGATTAGAGCCCAAGCCCAATTCAAGAGGGGCTTCATAGAGAGACACGGGTTATAAAGAGTGATACCTTTTTTGTTTTAAAGGTTACATCTATTCCTATATAACCGTACGTTTAAGGGTTGCATCTATTCCTTTGTAACTGTACGTAGACTATATATATAAGGTATGAGATTAAGAGAGAAGGCTAATGATGATATAATACACAATTCTCCCTTTAAAAGATTTTCTCATAAGAAAGTTCTCTTCTCTTCCTCTCTTTGGTGTATTTTTTGTGTAACATAATCGAGGTCCACATCGGTGTTCTAGTTTCATGTGGGTACTTCAGTAAGTCTATCGGATTCCAGGTACACCCAAAATTCTTACAGTTAGATTCATGTACCATGATTTTGGGTTGTGTTGCATACTATCATGGAACAGTTTGATATGTATGTGTAAAGTCAAAATTTAGTAGAATGACTATATATATATATCTTTATATTATAATGCCCTAATTATACAAGTTTGTTCTATAACTGTTTCACTTGACACCTTACAAGCACATGATAGTGTCACTACAAAAAATGCGCTGTTTTGTAACGATTAATTTGGGGGATTTCTAGCTGTTTTAATCGCTACAAATGCAAGTAGTAGCGGTTGGCTAAACCACTATAAAACGCTTCATGGCGAATGATTTTGTAGTAGTTCTATGAAAACTTTATTGGGGCAACCCAATGGCTACTACATTTGTAAAGTGTGTAACGAACCGCTATAATATGCGGTTGTTGATTAGCCTTTCTTGGAGCATTTTTAGCGGTTAGTGAACCATTACAAATATTAGATGAATTTCTTGGATTTTTTTAAAATTGTTGTTTGCAAAGGTTACAAAACTGCTACAAATATGGTGCCAATTTTGTTTTGCCAAAATGTAGGTGTGGGGAAATGAAATTTGAATGTTTGGCGCCAAATTGTAGAGGTTTAGTAACCGCTACTAATTAGTTAATGAAATTTGAAAATATTGCACCAATAATTTGTAGCAGTTTTGGAATAGCTTCAGATCATTGATTTTACATCCTGTTTAGTTCAACCCCTTTGTATGCCTGCAATGGTAATCATGATTGTATTACCAAGAGAAGAGTATTTGGTTGCTTTTTAGCATGGTAATAGAATTTAACATAGTAATGATGATTACCAAAAAATTGGTAATCCTCATTTATACCTCCCCCTATGAATCCTCATTACCATCCTATTGCATGGTTTAAAAAGTCCAATTTACCTTTTAGTTTCTTGTGTCTTTGTTTCACTTATCTCATTTCACTTGCCAAATCAGGCCACAACTGCCACTTCCACCTCCTCCTCCTCCTCCATCGTCATCACCTCTACTTGCTTCCGCCACCACCACCGTCACCTCCACCCCTACCACCGCCACTATCTCCTTCTCCTCCACTGCTGTGGCTGCCTTGCCTCCTCCACCCTTGAAACAGCCTCCAGTACCTCCTCCTCTACCCTCACCACCACCACTACTTCCTCCGCTACCACCTCTACCGCTACCCGCCCATTGCCACTACCATTACTTCTTCTGCCGTCACTAGCCCACTGCCACCACCATTACCTCCCTCTCCGCCTCTAGCCCCACCACCCTCCCACCGCCACCCCACTACCTCTTCCTCTGCCACTGCCACCACCCGCCCACCACCACCACCTCCGTCGCTGCCCATCGCCACCCCACTACCTCCTTTGCTACCACCATCACCTCCTCCTTTACCGCCACCCCCTCCACCCCCATCATTGTCGCTGCCACTACCTCTTCCTCCTCTATCCTCACTGATACTTGTGTAGATGATCAATTAAATAGTGCAAGTGTACACTATCGTAATCAAGTAATATAGAAGTAAGTAGAGTATCATTCCCACGAGGATTGAGCACTAAGTACCGAAATAGGTAATTTTAATTCTGTTTAGTCGATCGATTAGTTGGTGATTAAGAGTACAAAATAAAAGAAAAACAATTAAATATGAGTGCAGATGATAAGAAAGCAAATATGAGAAAAAGCCCTAGGGATTATATTTCACTTCACAAATTCCAGATTGAGTCACTTATCTAGTGTAGCCCGATTTATTCCACATGATTGATAGTCGAATTTTCCTAATTTAATTACTAGCCTCTTCAAAGGTCAAGCAATTCTATAATTAATTGCTAATCCAATATATTCTTATATGAATTTAAGCAATTAATTATGAATTAAGATTTATGGAACTCAGTAAGGCTACACAACTCATATGAATATATTTCTATTTCATATGCAAGTCATGGTTTTAATTATAGGATCTACATACATGTATCTCCTTCCGGTTTAACATACATATTGGAATCATTAAAAAGATAGCCAGTCAAATGAAAGCGTTAAGAATAATAATTAAAACTCAATCATGAAGGAGAAATTAAAACTAGATTTAATAAGTTAAGATTCAATCTGTAATTAGTAAGCTACATCATTACCCTAGGAAAATGAAAATTTAGCACATGATAAAATTTTAAAAAAATAAATTAACATTGCATAAAATGAAATCCTAAAAAATACTGCATGAAACTTGAATATTAAATTCTGAAATATAAATATACAACCAAAATATGCATGAAAAATGGAGAAATCTAGCCGTCCATTTAGGAGGTAAAACCTTCCATGTAGGCGGCATACAAAATGTAATACAATCTTAAGCCTTCCAAGATGGAGGGATGCAAAAGTGTAATACAATGCATGAAATTAACTCTAAAGAAATAATACAATGAACTCAAAAATGTCAGAGAAACATCTCTCCTGGTCAGAGAAGGACCTCTCCCTGTCGAAGAAGGAAACCTCTGCTTCTCTTTCTCTCCTCCACTCTTTGAGCTTGGCCTTGATCTCTATTTATAGGGGAAAAACACATGCTATAGTACTGCTACAGTCATCTGGCGGCTGCTATAGTGACTGTCCGCAGCAGCTATATTATTTGGCGGCTCTACAGTATCCGGCGGCTTTACAGTTCTTTCGTCGCTACAGTAACTTCCGTCCGCTACAGTGTAACCATCTGCTACAGTGATCCTGTTGCTACAGTACTTTCATTTTTTCATTTTTATTTTTTTTAAATACTATTTATTCCAAAAACATTATTTATTTATCAATCACACCCAAATTTATTATATTAAACTCAAATATCATCCATAAAATCATCATATAAGGAAAAATAAATATGCAAATATTTTACTTATCACCCGCCACTGCCAACTCTTAACTATTTTTTCTACAAAGATTATATTAAGGGTAAAATAGAATTTATGCAATATATTAATTTTAAATAATTGTTAAAATATTAACTCATTGCACCTTGCTTAAAAATCAAACCAAACATTACTCCTATAATTAATACTGCATTGTATTACCATTGCATCACACTGCACTGTAGGATGTAATGGGATCGAACTAAACGGACCCTTAGTACGCTATTTGAATTTCAAATTTGTAGTGGTTGCTTAACTGCTACAAAGTCCAATGGTAACAATTTTTTAATATACTTTGTAATGGTTTCTTAACCACTACAAGGTGCAATTCAATTTTTAAAATATTTTAACTTATTTTTTCAAATTTTTTATTTTGAAAAAAATTAAGATTTTAACAAGGTTGCCATCTATTTCTAAACTATTAATATTAACATATTTTAAAACTCTAAAATCTAAACATATTTTAAAATAATAAAATTTCATAGAAAACAAACATTATTTTAAAATCTTATCCAACATCATATACATATACATATACATATACATATATATATATATATATATATATATATATATGTATATCTACCATAAAGTAAAAAATCCAAACATAAACATAACAAAAATTGAAAAAAATGTATTAGGTGTCTTGATTAAGTTCTCCATCATGTACGATAACCAAATTGATAGCACCATCAACCTCAGTGTCATTTGTTGGTTGATGTGTCAGCTAGTAGGGTCAATATGTGGCTAGACCACGAACCTAGGGACTAGCTGAACTTATGGAGGTAGAATGCCTAGGAACATCTTCTCCCAGGATATGGATAGTAATGAGTTGGCGATTTCCCACCACTGGACCATTTACTGATAATAGGTATTGATCTGACTTTTCATCCTCTCATTCACCCTGGCCTCGACTGAAGCCTCCATATTAGCAACCACCTCGTGGAGCTCCTCAATAGATGTCTTGCTCTACCTCATGGTGCTAGAGGTCCTCGCTCGAGAGGTCCCTACCTCAGATGTGTCACTCCATCTACATACAATGTTGGGTGTTACGAGTGTAAATGATATATTAAAGAGTGCAAGTGTACATTGTTGTAATCAAGTAATCCAGAAGTGAGTAGAGTATCGTTCCCACGATGATTGATCACTAAGTACCAAAATAGATAATTTTAATTCTATTTAGTTGATCAATATATTGGTGATGGAAAGTACAAAATAGAAAATGATTAAATATGAGTGCAAATAATATGAAAACAATTCCAAGAAAAGCTCTAGGGGTGATATTTCACTTAACAAATTCTGGATTGAATCACTTATCTATTCAGCTCAATTTATTCCACATAATTGGTAGTCGAGTTTCCCTCATTCAATTACTAGCCTCTTTCAAGGTCAAGCAATTCTATAATTAATTGTTGATCCCATATATTCCTATATGAATTTAAGCAAGTAATCATGCGTTAAGATTTATATAACTCATTAAGACTACACAACTTATATAAATATATTCCTATTTTATATGCAAGTTATGGTTTTAATTATAAGATCTACACACATACATCTCCTTCCGGTTTCAACATGTATATTGAAATAATTCAAAAGATGGCCAATCAGTCAAAAGCATTAAGAATAATAATTAAAACTCAATCATGAAGGAGAAAATTAAAACTAGATTTAATAAGTTAAGATTCAATCCGTCATTAGTAAGCTTTGTTATCATCCTAAGAAAATGGAAATTTAGCTCATGATGAAATTAAAAAAAAATAAAAATAAATTAACATTTCATAAAACTAGAATGAAGACCTCATAAATAATGCATAAAACTTGAAAATTAAATTCTGAAATATAAATATACAACCAAAAGATGCGTGACAAATGGAGAAATCTAGCCGTCCATTTAGGAGGTAAAGCCTTCTATGTAGGTGGCATGCAAAAAGTAATACAATCCCAAGCTCTATAAGATGGAGGCATGCAAAAAGTAATACAATCATAAGCCATCCATTTAGGAGGTAAAACCTTCCATGTAGGTGGCATGCAAAAAGTAATACAATGCATGAAATTAAATCAAGAAAATAGCACAATTTATTCAGAACTGTCAGAGAAAATATCTCTTCTTGTTAAAGGAGGACCTCTAATTGTTAGAAAAGGAAACCTCTACATCGCTTCCCTCTCCTTTCCATTTATGGTTGGCCTTGATCTCTATTTATAGGAAAAAACGCGTTGCTACAATGCCAAAACCGTGTTGCTACAAAGCCCAAAAGCGCGTTGCTATAGTGGAAAGCGCGTGCTACAGTGG
The DNA here is from genome assembly GCA_963242795.1 of Inga leiocalycina. NCBI lineage: Eukaryota > Viridiplantae > Streptophyta > Magnoliopsida > Fabales > Fabaceae > Inga > Inga leiocalycina. The sequence goes on from OY725332.1 coordinate 37,342,210, forward strand.
CACCATGTTTGGAGCAGTGACTTCAAATAGTAATTTGCATCTAGAACAATGAAAAACGCGTTCTGCTACAGTGCTTCCATTGCTACAGTCACTTTTATCATGAATAGTGATTTCTATTGGCTACAGTACCATCAGCTACAATATTTTTCTTTTTTTTTCTTTCTAAAATATTATTTATTTATCAATTACACCAAAATTTATTATATTAAACTCAAATATTGTCCACAAAATCATCATATAAGGGAAATTAAATTTACAAATATTTTACTTATCAAATTCCCAAACACTTAGCTCTTGGACGTCCTCAAATAAGGAGTAACTAATAAGTACTTCCAACAAAAGCAGAAGTGTCAAGTCATAAGTAAGAACACAATTGACAAATAAAGAAATCATAGTATTCATGAATCAACAAAAATATAAACTGGTAACTTTATTTGAAAATGAATAAACCGAGTTCATAATTGCAGCTCATTCTCTTAATCTCTCAAGTGTTTAAGGGTAAGTATTTCACTCAAATTCAAGCAAAAACTTGCACTACCATAGGCTTGCTAAAAATCTCAATCTCCACTACCTAATTTACATGCATACTTCAAATCAAAAGGACTTATTAAAGGTTGTAATGGGGTTAAGGTAAAAGAAATGTAAAACATGATATAAAGGGCTATATTTAAGAAGTTTAATAGAGCAATTGAAAAATGGGCTACAACAACACAATTAAAATACTTAATATATATTTTATTTTTCTTTTTCATTTTTATCGTTCTTTTTTTTCATAATTTTTTTTCCTTTTTGCATAAAACTCTGCAACTCTAAAGTTGATGTTATGTACACCCCCACACTTGTTAAAAGCCCATTTCACAAGAATTTCAAATGTTTTACTAATCTTTTAAAGTTTGGTAAAAGCATTTGATATATCATTAAAGTGCATATTAATTGATTTATAACAAAGAAATAGTCAATTAGGCTAAAAGGGGCTTAACAATGATATAATTGTAAGGTTGGCTATTTGGCTCTGTCTAAAGAAAATGAATGCCTTTATCATTTTTGAATGTGCATGTGAAATGTAATTTCAAAAAGATTTAAAGCAAGTTCTAGAGTGACAACTTAATAGGTGAATATCACACATAAGAGAAATAATCATTATAGGCTTAAAAGATGACGGTTAGGGGCTTTTAAACTTAGTTCATTCAATCTGAAAATTCATCACCAATTGCAAGAATCAGTTGTTCATTCATGCTATAAAATCCCTAAATTCAATTGATCCATCCTTAAAAATTATATACTTCTTAAAGCCATTACAAAACACTTGAACATGATGATTTTTTTTAACTTTTACTCTGTTTTTTAGAAAAGAACAAAAACATGTAACTAATAAAATGCGTCTTAAGAGTTAAGAATAACTTCTTACTCTGCCATTTTTTCACACCCCATGCATCTAATGGTTTTTACTAACTAACTAATTTTTGTTTTACAATTCCTCTCCCAAACTAAATCAGACATTGTCCTCAATGTCTTCTAGAGCTTAGAGAAAGTTTTTTTTGAAAACACAAACACACAACAAACCAAAATGCTAAAAGTAAAACCAAAAGATTAAGGAGAGTTACGACTGAAGCGTGGTATCTGGATTCTGTTTCTAATTGCTATCTGAAGATTGACCACCTACTTGCTTGACTAATAGATCTGGGTGAGGTTCATAGGTTTACAGTTGATCGAGCAGCTGATCAGTGTTGATGCAAAAATTATGGAATGACGAGTCGCTTGGGGGTATGAATCCGGTTTCCTCAGCATGATAAAACAAAAACAACAGATTATCATAAAAACCATTAACATTTAACAATCGTAATGGCTTGTTGTGAAGTTTAACTTAGCCCAATATGCAACGCTAGAAATGCCATCCAAAGTCTCCAAACCACCGGGTAAAGCAATGAAAGATTGAGCATGGTAGAACATTCATCCCATTCGTTCAGGCCTACTCAAAACCTGTAACTCTTGTTCTAAGGAAAAGGTGTGATCTTCCAACTCCTTTACCCTTACACTTAAACCCTTGCTTCCATTTATAGATGCAGAAATGCCCATACTTCCCCTTAGGCCTTGGATTCCTCCTTCATATACAAAGTTGATCTTTCTGGCAGCTAATACAATTCCAAGTTCTTTTGCTGTAGTGACAAACTCTCCATCCTTGCTCGAATTAGTTTCACCAAAAATATTGATAGATAAATAGATGTAAATCTACATTTTTGTGTGATACCTTTTTTCTCTTTCTTTCTCTCGGACCATTTATGTTCACAAGTAAAAGAATGCATATTTACAAGTGAAGAGTGCATATTTACAAGTGGAAGAGTACATATTTATATTACTAAAACAACAACAACAAAATTATACAAATCATACATTTTTTAAAGAAGTTTGAAAAAATTTCTGACATGAATGACCGTCATGATTTATGTGAAGAAATTAAACAAAAAGAGGAAAGAAAGTCAAAAGTTACTGAAAAGATAAAACAGATTAGACAAAAGCTACTGAAAAGATAAGACAGATTAGACAAAAGCATGATTATGTATAGTAGTTGTGATTTTGGCTCACATCTTCCTTTGGTTTTACGTCCAATAACGGCATGAACGCTTTCTATAAATCTATGATTTGCTTCCTATCCAGTTTTCTTATAAACTGGCAAACAAGGTCTTTTAATGTCAGATTCCCAAGATAGTAGCGCTGTTTTTCTGTTTTGAATATGTCCACTAAATCGAGAAGAATTCAATGAACATCCCCACTAGGATGCATCTCAAGAGTTTGAATGATATCATCCAGTGATTCTTTACTTAGTCCATCCTTTATAAATTTAATTTTATCTTCTTAATTTATAGAAACCATACCTTTATTCCTATAGCGGTGATCACATGTCCACCTTGTACATTTATGGCAGACATTCATCCTTTTAGCTCTTCTTTTTTGGAGTAAGAACTTCTTCTTATTCCTGGCAAAGGTTTAACAAATGCTTTATAAATGTCACCGGCTAAATGTACCTTAGATTCAATGATCCAGCGTACATCCACAGGAAGGACCAAACGATTGAATATCTTTATCCTTTCAAGTTGACTGTTATAGATCTTCCTGAGCACATCTTTGGGAAGAGTAGGGAACCTGTTCTTACTTTGCAAGAGATTCCTTCATGGTAACTTAGAATGAAACTGATGGAAACTAAAATTCTTAACGCAATGTAGTGTGTTTCGGTGAGTAGGAAAGAAAAATGAGAGAGTAAGAAATAAGTTTTGGGCTGCCTCCCAAATAGCCGTCCTTCTTTAACGTCTTGAGCTAAACAAAGACCAAACCAAATTTTTTTATTTTTTTTAAATTTCATTTTTTATTTTTTTTAATTGTAGCTACCAAAGTGGAATACATGATTAGGGGCTAGCAGAAGTCCTACAAAATCACAACAAAACATCAAACTAAACTTTAAGTTGCCTTCGAAGCAGCGCTAAATTTATAGTCTTCAGCCATACTTCCCAAACAAACTACTAATCAAAAGTATCAAACACCATGATTACCATGTCTTCATTTCTTTTCAAGCAACAATATTTCAGACATAAGAAATGATCATTTAAAGTAATAAATTGCACTTCTTCAATCATAAACAATTTTAGAGTACAATTATTTACTAATTCAAATAAAGCACAACATGCATAAATTTACAAACAGATTTAGGAGTCTCCAAAATTTTAGAGCATCCCACAAAATCCACTTGACTCTCATCAATAAGAGTCAACACTTCAATAGAAGACACATGAACAACAGCTTTTGGAAATTCCATATTAGTTTTAACATCAAAATGATAGGAATCAGGTTTCACAATCGGAACCTCTTCTAGACTACACCCACTATTCTCTCCAAAAGTGATTTCAAGTTTCTTATCACATTCCATAAGAGCTAAAATTTCATTCAATTCCATATCCTCAACTTCCTCACAAAATTCATCATCAACACAAGAAGTGGTCATCATGCTTAAAGAATTATCTTGCCTCATAGTCTCAAGTGATGAAACAATTTGACTCACATATATTCCAATATTTTGTCACTTGACTCAACACTAGTGGAAAGTTCATTTTGCTCTTTACTCAATCTCTCTATTGATTCTGCAAACTCCTCACATAATCTTTCTAAATCAGACTATTCCTTATACTAAATATTGTGTTCTTCAATATATGGATAAGTGTACAAAGGAGGATTAGGATAATACCAAACATATGGATCCAAAGACTCTTGTTGCTCTAAAATTCCACCAGGATAAAAGGAATGATCAAAACAAATTTGGTTCTTATTGAAATCATCTCTCACATAATGATTGGTATTGCTATATAGACAATGCTCATAAGAATGACACTCTCCACAATGAGCACAAGAAAAAAAATTATAAAGAGAAGAATTTTCAATCCAACCAGCATTTATATTTTCTTTTCTCATTCCATCCACATGCATTCCAGAAAAAGAATGAAGATATGACAATTTATCACTGATTAAACCAAATAAATGCTGTGAATAATCCATTTTTTTAATTTTTTTTGAAATTTTTGCTTGAAGACTAAATTAGTATTAAAATTACTTGGTATAGATATTAATGACAACAATCCCCAGCAACGGCATCAAAAACTTGTTATGAGTGTAAATGATATATTAAAGAGTGCAAGTGTACACTGTCATAATCAAGTAATGCTGAAGTGAGTAGGGTATCGTTTCTACAAGGATTGATCACTAAGTACCAAAATAGGTAATTTTAATTCTATTTAGTCGATCGATTAATTGGTGATGGAAAGTACAAAATAGAAAATGATTCAATATGAGTGCAAATAATCTGAAGATAACTACAAGAAAAAGCTCTAGGGGTCAGATTTCACTTAACAAATTTCGAATTAAATCATTTATCTATTCTAGCCCAATTTATTCCACATAATTGCTCGTCGAGTTTCCCTCATTTAATTACCATCCTCTTCCAAGCTCAAGCAATTCTATAATTAATTGCTAATCCAATATATTCCTATATGAATTTAAGCAATTAATCATGCATTAAGATTTATGAAACTCATTAAGACTACACAACCCATATGAATATATTCCTATTTCATATGCAAGTTATGGTTTTAATTATAGGATCTATACACATGCATCTCCTTCTAGTCTCAACATGCATATTGAAATCATTCAAAAGATGGCCAATCAGTCAAAAGCATTAAGAATAATAATTTAAACTCAATCATGAAGGAGAAAATTAAAATTAGATTTAATAAGTTAAGATTCAATCTGTCATTATTAAGCTACGTAATCACCCTAGGAAAATAGAAATTTAGCTCATGATGAAATTAAAAAAAAATAAAAAAAATTAACATTACATAAAACTAGAATGAAAACCTCATAAATACTGCATATAACTTGAATATTAAATTCTAAAATATAAATATACAACCAAAAGATGCATGAAAAATTTAGAAATCTAGCCGTCCATTTAGGAGGTAAAACCTTCCATGTAGGTGGCATGCAAAAAGTAATACAATCCTAAGCCTTCCAAGATGGAGGCATGCAAAAAGTAATACAATCATAAGCTGTCTATTTAGGAGGTAAAACCTTCCATGTAGGTGGTATGCAAAAAGTAATACAATGCATGAAATTAAATCAAGAAAATAGCACAATTTATTTAGAACTGTTAGAGAAAAGATCTCTTCCTGTCAGAGAAGGGCCTCTAATTGTCAGAAAAGAAAACCTCTAAATGTTGTCCCTCTCCTCTTCATTTATAGTTGGCCTTAATCTCTATTTATAGGGAAAAATTGAGTTGCTACAATGCCAAAACCACATTGCTACAGTGCCTAAAAGTTTGTTGCTACAGTGAAAAGTGTGTGCTACAATGAAAGCGTATTTGGAGTAGTGATTTCAAATAGCAAACTACGGCTAGAATAGTGAAAAGTGCATGCTGCTACAGGCTTTCATTGTTACAGTCACTTTCGTCATGAATAATATTTCCGTCAGCTACAGTACTGTCAGCTACAATATTTTTCTTTTCTTTTTTTCCTTTCTAAAATATTATTTATTTATCAATTACACCAAAATTTATTATATTAAACTCAAATATTGTCCACAAAATCATCATATAAGGGAAATTAAATATGAAAATATTTTACATATAATTGGGCCTGGCGACTATCCCTAAACCCCTACAGCATCCAGGGTGCTCAATTGGGCTCACGCCAGCTATTAAAGTGACAGTGGGATCTATAGCTGACCCTTGGGGCTTCCTTTAGGACTTTCTTAGCTTAGCCTATGTGTGCTGAATTTGCTCCTATTGAAAATATTTTATTAAAAAATTATTAAAAATTTTATACCATTAAAATAAATAAAACATTTATACAAAATTATTTTCTATCCTTACCATGGCTTCTTTTGCCTATTGAGAGGTTGGAGTACTAACCCAGTGTCTATACATGACTACATATAACTCCCCATAGTCTGTCTCCTGTCCCTCTTGCTTTGCTTTCTTCTCCTAAAAAAATAAAATAAGATATTAAACAAAACATAAACAATGACTGTCATACATTTTATAATATATTAAACAAAAATTAGTTCATTATTAAGCTTACCAATTCGTTGTAGGTGATAGCAAATGTCTTCGATACGGTCGTGTGATGGATGTTTTGCTTGGAACGGTGCCTAGTGTTTCTATGAGAAACAACCTACGAAAACCAAAAAAGTCATTAGAATTTCATTTTATAATAATATTAAATTTTATAATAACATTTATTTTGTTTTCAAAATTAAAATTATTTTAAAAAATTACCTATGCTGGTTCGCTCCTCTTGTACTGGATAAATCTTGCCCAGTTATTCACGGGGACACCATCAGGCACATTCTCAATCACCCCTTCTAAGGGCTTCGTCTCATTCCCATTCTTCTCGTAGAAAAGGTGATTTCTTTGGTTCTTCCACCCTTTCCCTATCTTGACCACTCCGTATCACTTCTTATTGTCCCGCACAGCAAACTTATAATGCAAAAGAAATTAGATATTGTAATACCCCGAATTTCGAGACTCGAGGCTATGAATAAGCCTGAGATTAGTGGATTGCTAAGCCCCGGTTTAGCAAGATCCCAAATTGTGATTAAGGGTTAATGAGTCCAAAAGTGAATGTGGTTAGTGATAAATAACCCTTTTGAAGAATATGATGTGATTTGGCACTGGAATATGATTCGTGTGTGTTGTGAGCAGTGCCAAAACCTTGTATTTGAGTTCAATTGTGGATTAACATCCAAATTGACTTAGAATAGAGGGAAGAATTGAATGGGGTATTGTGATGGAAATGGTGTCATGTTGTGGTATTTAATCATTGGAATTGATTTAAATTGAATTGGACACATTGGTTGCAAAACTGGAAATGCTGACCAGTGTGAATTCTGTATGGCCAGTCTTCTCGTGTGGATGTTTTGACTAGCCAAATGGTGTCTAAAAATTCTGAAAATTTCCAGTCTTATAGTTCACATCCCAAGCTTCAAAATGGACATATAATTTGTGCCATTTCGGTTTTTTAACTGGGATTTATGTTTGTCCAAAGTTTGAGGTCGAAAATGGACTATGTTTTGGGGCAGTGATGAAATTTGTGTAATTCTGGAATTTTTTGGTGATTTCAAGTAATGGATCATATTTTTCCAATGAAGAGGACTTAAATACCTTTCATTTGGCTTTAGAATCACCTCATTTCTATTTTTATAGAATTAGTTATGATTTTTCAAAGTTTGGGCAGAAAATCTGCCAGAAAATCCGAAAATGGGACTTACGACATCATCTCAATAAAAGATGACATCAGCATGGGATATGTTATTAAACGGTTTTTTCCTTCTTCCTCCTCATTTCTGACGCTGAGAACAGCTGAAATAGAGAGAGAGCATATGGGATCTTTAGAGAGAGAAAGAGGAAGAAATCTCGTAAGGTAAGCCGATTTCTCCAACGATCTAGCTCCTAACGCGTATAACTCCGATCCTAAGCTACTCCTTTATGTTCTTTAAGGTTTGGAAGCTCCTCTTTTGGTGTTTTGAAGTTAGGGTTTTCAGCCACAAGAAGGAAAAGCTAGTGGGAGCTTGAGGTAACTTCCAAACTCTTGCATATTGACTATTCTGGCTGTTATAGACAATTTAATCGGTGAAATTTCGCCGGATTGTCTTTGATTCTAAAAATGGAAAATGGGTTTGTGGGGCTGTTATGCTGCCTAAATTGATACTAAATGGTAGTTGCAACGTAATGGAATAGTCAATAAAGTGGTTAGGAGTAGAAAGGAACGCGTTTACGGAGCTGAAACCGAAAAACCCCAATTTTCCCCTTAAAACCTATATAGTTCGGCCAGCATTGTAAATGGGTCTTAGAATTGGATTTTCAATGATTTGATGATTCCATTGGATTCAGTGGGCAAAAATAGGTGGGGTTACAGTTAGGCACTTTTTCGGAAAAGGCCGAAAAAGCATAATTACGAAGACGCCCCTGAAACCCTTAAAGTGGGGCTGTCAAGGGTAATTTTGTAATTGACATTGAATTTGATAATTCTGATTTTGGAAATGGATTCCTTGGGCGAAAATATGTTAGAATAGCCCATGTCAAAATTTCAAGAAAAGTACAGCCGGACTGGGTACGGCGGGGCAGGGCCGGGTCCCCGGGGGTATTTTAGTAAATTTTCAATATAGCCTCATATAACCCCCAGAAACACTATGGAAGTGACTAAACGGTACATTTGACATTGTAGGATCGAATGTGAAGCCCCGAGTTGCTGGCCCGCAAATCGAGGAGAAAAGACTGGAGGTAGGGGACTTACCTTACTTGCATGTATTTGATATCTTTGCTTGTGTAGTGATGTATATGATTGCTTTACTTGATTGTGTAGAGCATATTTGAATAAATGAAGCTCTGTTTCTGTTTTACTGTGGCCATAGTTTTGTTACATGAAATATTGAGCATGCAGAAATATCATTATGGGGCATGCATCTAGATAAAGCTAACATGTCATACACATATCATCTATCATGCATGCATTATGGTATCTGTTTCCTACTGAGATTCTCTCGAATCTCACTCTCCCCTACCAACAATTTAGACAGGGCAAGTGGCTCGTGGAGAGAGCGGCTAGGACTCCTACGAGATGAGATTGTGTAATCCCCATTTGAAGAATTGTAATGGCCAATTGTACCCTTTGTATCTTTAGCGAAGGTATGTACCCAGGATTGCCGGGATGATTAAGTTGTGCACTCTGATATTTATATGAATGTGATTTATCTTCGCATAGTAATTGTATTCGAAATGTGAATATGAGACCAAGTTTATAAATGATTTCAAAAAGTATTCGTGAAAACCCCGTCATGTGATGGGTTAGTAAATGTTATTTGATTATTATTGGTATCTATTTCATTTTAATCGCTTATGTCAGATATAATTACGGAGGGGGTTACAGATATCATCATTAATAAATTCAAATAAAATTTAAAATATAAAAAATTAATTAACCATAATTATATTATTTTTATTTAATTAACTATAATTAATTACCTTTACAACCTCATTGATGCGCTCCACAAGTATACAGGTCATGCCAAGTAATAAAGTGATAAGTAGAATATCATCCCATGAGGAATCAATTAATTAATTTTTAAGTATTAACATATGAATTTCCTTTAAGTTAAACGAATCTAGTTATAAGTAAATTCAAAGGAAATTAAATAATGAAAACAACTAATGTCAAACACAACCTAGAGTTACTAATCCCTCACTAGCTCCCCAAATCTTATTTCCACTTAATTAGTTAGTCCAAAATATTAATTTTGTTCATTTCGAGTATTAATAGCTATATGTGACTGTCAGTCCACTCAAAACCCTCTCTTAAGTATAGATTGTTATGTCTAACCTAATTACTCAAGAGGCGAGATAACTCAAACACACACTCTTCAACAATTATATGGGGTTATTAGGTATATGGCTATCCTAATCACAAATTAAATCGCAATCTAATGCCATATTACTTAATCTCAGAGCCTAATTAACATTCCGTTCATTAAGGTAAATCATAATGCTCAAATCCACATTTAATGGTGGCCAATCATCAAACAGACATAACAAAGCAAGATTAAGTAACCAAAATTAACATAAATTATAACTAATAAATAATGGAAATAAAATCTAGTTCACTAGTGAGTTCATAGTTTCTTTAGGTCTAAAAAGAAAATTAGCCACTTATGGCTAGATTAAAACCCATAACAGAGAAATAAAATAAAATCCAGATTCAAGAAAGAGAGGAAAAGAAAGAGCATGGAGATTGCAATTATGTGGACGATTCTTCTTGTTGCTATCACAAAAGAAGAGAACCCCTTGTTGTCGTCACAGTAGATGCTCGCTCACGGTGTTACTATTTACTACTACACATTCTGCAACTATTCTTCGATTGTCTTTTTTTTACTTGTTGCCCGGATCTGCCTCCCACTATGCTTCCCCTCCCTTAATAGATATATAGTGATTGGGCTGGGTGCGTGGGCTTGGATCTCTATCCAAATTTCCTTCAAATCTTTCATCTAATTCCCTTTCTCTCAAATATGATACATCTTATGTATTAGAACAACATATATAATAACTTTCAATACCAGCTCACGGTTTGTTCTCTCAAGTAGGTCTCGTGTTATGCGCTCCATGTACTTCTCGGATCTCATATATATATCCCTTCTGATTTTCTTCATATGTGTGTGTGTTATTCTTCTCCCATCATCACAAGGCTTCTATGTTAGTGCAAGCATTTCACCCAAGAGGGGGTGAATTGGGTGATGACAAAAAATTCCTTTCCTATGTAAAAATTGTTTGGGATTTTAAAGTAGTTAACAGCTAGGAGAAATATTACCGAAGTGTACACCGGGAGTTATACTGGTTCGGCCACAACCACTTTAACCTACATCCAGTCCTTATAGCTTCTCTGAGAGTTTTACTATATCTTCCAAGATTCAGTGGGTTTGTGGCACCTCATTATACAACAAGTTCCTTCACCAGACACTCGATCCCCCTTACACATTGTAATCAAATCCCCAACTCAAGGTTCCACAACCTTAAGTTGTCTTAATAACAAATATTGAGTTTGTAATGAAAATCTCTCTCACAGAGCAAATATATAATCACTGAAGTATAGGAATGAATATAAGAAAAATAGAGTACTAAGAATATGTTGATCGATGTATGTTCGTGTGTTCTCAGTTGTTATGTTTGTTCTCCATTGAATGTTTCCATATTTATAGATATGTCTTGATAGCCGTTGGAACCATTTCAACATGTTCGTTAGAGTCACGTAGCTTCATTTGACTGTTCTTTAAATTTGAAAACTAGCCGTTTATGGTAGTTAAGCATTTTGAATGTTGCGGACGATATGTTTGACTTTTCTCTTAATGCATGATCTCTTCAATGTTTCTTTACAAATATACTTATAATACTAACACAATAGATTAATCATATAGATAACAAATCAATAAGCAACAGATTAAAATCATGCTTTCTGAACTTTATTACTCGAGTGGTCACTCGAGTAATCTACTGAAAAACTTGGCAGAGAGTTAAGTCAATGACTCTTGACCTAATTACTCGAGTGGTCACTCAAGTAATTCAGAGGCATCACTTGAGTGGTCACTTCAAAATATTGGCAGAGACTTCACTGCCTTAATTCTTACCTGGTCACTCGAGTGATCATTTGTCATTACTTAAGTGATCCCTCGATTGACACCATGAAACTTAGTAGAGAACTTCTAGAACTATTTCACACAATTACTCAAATGGTTACTCGAGTAATGAAGGATCATCACTCCAGTGATCTCTTTAGAAATCTGCAGTGATGCTTTCTCTTATTTTCTGACTTCTAGTTCTTCTTTATCACTTGAGTGCCTACTCAAGTGATGGCTTTACCTGCCACCAAGAACTAAATTACTTTGTTCAAAACTCTATTGTCTATTATCAAAACCTTTTGTAATATTAATCCAATCATTGTTATCATAAAAAAATATGGATCTAACATTCTCACCCTTTTTGGTGATGACAAAACTTGGTGATTTTTGAACGATGTATTTGAAAGCATTTTGAAAGATTAACCTTCAACTAGGATTATATGCCTTTAAAATACTTGACATCTTTCCATTAGTCCAGACTAAACTTGGATATTTCAAAACTTCTTTTAAATCAATGAATTTGAAACTTATATTTTGAAATCATTTTGAGTTCAGTATTAATAACTCTAAAACTTTTAACATTTGAAACTCCTTTGAATCTAAATCCAATGATAGTGAAACTCTGATAGATTGAAACATTTTGAATTTAAATTCTGTGACTTTGAAATCTTTAGCATTTGAACTCATTTAAATTAATATCTTAGTTTGAATTAAAACCTATAATCTTCTGACATATATAATGAAAAACTCATTATCCACAACATAATTAGTTTGCTAAATTAATAACTTGAAGTGAATTCAAGAAAAATATAAATATGTCAAAATATAGTACAAAATTAAAAGGCTACTCCCTAAATCCCAATACACCCATATCCCAAAAACTCTGTATTAGTGCAACATCATTGTCAATTTTCAAAACACTTCTAGTTCTTCTCCCTCTTGTTGTCTTCAACATAAAGGTGGTAATCAGTCTAAAGAAGAGTTAGAGCTAGATGGTTGGATAGAAGAGATAGGAGTGACAGGGAGAGGTGTAGGCCCAGCGTCATGTGAGTAACCCTGATTAGAAGTATCTGAAGATGATGGTTTAGGCATAGGGAGATTCACTGGAGGTATTTGAAGAGGATTCTCTAGAGGATTCTATGGTGCTAGGATCTCAGAAGTAACCTCCACTTCCTCTATACCAGCAGGTGATTGATGATTACTGGATGAAACAACCACCTCCTCAGGCTTACAGGTGAAGCGATAGGGTTGTCACTGGCTGGGGCTGGATTGGCTGGGGCTGGACAGGGTCATCGATAGTGATGTGAACTGGCTTGGATGTGGATGGATCATACATAGCAAAGAGAAAGTTACTGGAAATGGTGATAGGTATGTAGGAAGAGGAATAGAAGAAGGTTCAAGCTCAAAAACTGGTACCGACTTAGGTGTATTAGTAGGCATAAATGGACCAGGGATAGATGAACCAAGTGCCATAGCATCAAGCTTGGCGTGTAATGATCGTATGAGATTACCAAGCTCCTGAATGGCAATCCCTTATGCTCATTGTTCTGCTAGAATTGCCTTATTGTGTTGGCTCATACTAATCACCAACTCTCTTATCTTGTGGTTTAGGTGAGTGATAAGTTCCACATTGGTATTGGCAATATCTACATGAAAGCCCTTAAGAACATTTTCCAAAAATGTTCGTAATGGGGATCCAAAGAATGATGGAGGAGTAGTAGATGTAGGGGCAGAAGACTGTGTATCATCCATCCAACTTGTCTCATTCTCAATCTTTTTCTTCTTCTTGGGGCTAGACTCAAGTAGTGAATTTCAATATTTAATTTCCCAATTTGATTGCTTCCCACTGGGGATGGCCTCTCAATAGGCTTATTCTTCTCCAAATACCAAATCTTATTCATTTTCAAGAATAAAGATATATGCTGGGGAAAAGGCATTGGGGTGGTCATTGTTCCATTAAATCTATATCTTTTGATTTCTGCAAGAATGAGCTCACCCAAGTCTTTTTGCTCTTTTACGATAATGGAGGCTATGTTTATGTAATCTCTCCCTATGAAACGTGTGAAATTGTTTGACTTATTGATTATGGCTCTAGAATAGATATACCATAGGACTATGTGTAAGTCACACATATCATTAGGATTAAAGTTGAGTAGTCTTACTCTCTCCCCGGGCCTCAGAATGGTAAACAACTGATTTGAATCAAGGTTGGGATATATGTCTTTGGAGGGTCTTCTATCCCTAACCAAGTGTTGATTTTATAGGGTGATATCAAGAGTTCTCTTCCCTTAACCTTAGATACCAATTCTTCTTCTAGAGAATCTCTAAGGGCATCATTGACTGGCTCTAGATTACAATAGAAGTGTCTGACTATCTTTGTGCAAAAAGGAAGTCTAATTGATAGCCAGGGCATATAAGACTCAAGATAAGGACTCAGGTTAAATTTCAAAACCTCTTGAAGAAGATCAAGGTCAATGTAGTGTATCTTGCACACTTTTCTCCTTGAAAAGTGATCATTGAACTTCTGAGTCCTCTCTAGCTTCTTCATATGGAAGCCTTTGGGTGGAAATGTAATTTCTTCTTCTTTTTCTCACTTTCCTTCTTGAGGTGGTGACTTAGAGGATTGTCCTTGCTTCCTTCCTTTAGACTTGGAATCCTCATCTAGCATACTTGCCATTGCTTCGGCAAGTTTTTTGTCGTACTTGGTTCCCTTAAAAGGTTTACCAGACTAAGAGGGAGTGTTAGAAGAATCTGAGGAAGGTGAGGATGGCACTGTGGTTTCCTTGCCTTTTCCAAGAGGAATGGCCTTCATTGTTTGAGCCCTTGTGGTAATGGGCTCCTTGATTGAAACCCCTTTGGCTTTTGGTTTGGCTTGAGCCTTCTATTTCAGTTTTGGCTTTGAGATGGTTTTCAATTTCTTGGTTAGAGGAGATGGAGGAGATTTAGATGGTTGTTGAGGATCAGAAGAATCAGAAGGAGTATTAGAAAGAGGAGTTTTTTTTTCAAACCATTGTGATTGAGAGATGAAGTGTATTTCTAGAAAAATGAGTATCGACAATCGCGATTGAGGGCTTAGAGATTTGAAAGATTTGAGAGGTTTTTCACACTGAAATATAGTAGGTTTTGACGAAAATAAAGTAAGAAAAGTTTTGTGAAAGATTTTTGTGAGATCACTAGGAGAATCACTCAAAGAGATTTTGTGAAAAATGACTGAGTTGTGACAAATAAAGCTTTAGTGCTCGACATCACTCGAGTGGTCACTCAAGTGATCATACCAAAAACTCAAAAATAATGCAAATTTAAATGGGTACCTGGCATGAATAATATTGTAATTACCCATGTATATCCCCATTATGATTTGATGGCACTTCAAGGCAGATGTATGTTCAAACTCAGTTGATTTGTGATCTGTATTAATGATCACTATAGGGCTTACTAGAGTGCTTCTTTGACATCACTCAAGTGAGCAGTCTCCTCAACTTTCAATTCAACCGTTATGCCATTTCTTTTGAATTTATTTAACTTGAATGCTTACTGCCTTGAATTTTAAGGCATCACACGAGTGGTCACTCGAGTAATTTTGACCATTACTTCCAGTATTACTAGGGTAATGTGGAGATCACTTGTAGTTATCACTTGAGTGATTTGTGCCTCTGTTTATCCCTATTTTTCATGTCCCATAACAGAGTATTAAGGTCCTACAAAATAGATTGCTAGATACTCTGATGCTTAAATCAATAATTATCAAAACATGATCAAATTATAATTTCTAACATAAAATAACTTACAATTCATTGGGATTTACTATTCCCAATTCTCTTCTAATGAATAGAAATTGATCTTTTGTGAGGGGTTTCGTAAAGATGTTGACTAGTTGAAGATGAGTTAGAATGGATATCACTTTAACATCTTTCTTTTGAACATGATCTCTGATAAAGTGATGTCTAACGTGAATATGCTTGGTTCTTGAATGTTGAACCAGATTCTTTGCAAGCTTATCGTACTGGTATTGTCACAGTGAATAGGTATCTCTTTTAAATATATACCAAGGTTTTGTAGTTGTTGCTTCAGCCATAATACTTGAGCACAACAACTTGACACTGAAACATACTTAGCTTCCGTTGATGAAAGAGATACTTTGTTTTATTTCTTGCTAAAGCATGATACAAGTGAACCTCTAAGAAACTGACATTGTGTACTGGTACTCTTTCTATTAGTTTTGTATCCTCCATGATCAGAGTTTGAGTATGCACTAGGTATTCATTTCTTCCTTTAGGATACCAGAGGCCTAATTTTGCTGTGTCAACAAGATATCTAAAGATACATTTGACGGTTTCAGCATGTGATTCCTTTGGTGCTAATTGATATCTTGCACACATACCAACACTAAATTGGATGTCAAGTCTGCTTGCCGTGAGATAGAGTATTGATCCAATCATTCCTCTATATTTTGTGATGTTATAATCCTTTCCGTTTACATTGGCATCAAGCAACGTAGTTGAACTCATAGGGGTGTCCATTCCATTTGCTTAATCCATTCCATATTTCTTTAATAGGTCTTTTAAATATTTTGTTTGAGATATGAAAATTCGATTCTTTCTTTGTTTGATTTGCAAACCAAGAAAGAAATTCAATTCCCCCATCATTGACATCTTAAAATCCCCATGTATTATTATCTCAGAAAATTCCTTTTATAGAGTTTTATTAGTAGCACCGAAAATAATATCATCAACGTATATTTAAACTATTAAAATATCATTCCATTTTGTAAAAAGTGATGTATCAACTTTTTCACATACAAAACCTTGATCAATGTGAAATTTACTAAGTCTTTCATACTATGCTCTCGGGGCTTGTTTTAAACCGTATAAATCTTTTCTTAGTTTGAAAACATGGTCAGGCTTAGTCACATCTTCAAAACCTGGAGTTTGATCTATATATACTTCTTCCATAATGTAGCTATTTAAAAATACACTCTTTACATCCATTTGATACAGTTTGAATCCCTTGATGCATGCAAAGGCTAAGAGTACTCGTATAGCTTCCAATCTTGCCACTGTAGCATATGTTTCATTATAATCAATTCCTTCTCCCTGATTATAGCATTTGCCTTGTTTCTAAAAATGATTACAGATTCATCAAGTTTGTTCTTGAATACTTATTTTGTGCCAATAATTAGATGATCCTTAGGTCGGGGTACCAAATCCCAAACTTGATTTCGTTCAAACTGGTTTTGTTCTTTTTACATTGCTATTACCCAATCATTGTCTAATAGAGCTTCATCAATGTTAGAAGGTTCAATCTCAAAAATAAATGCAGAAAAACTAACTTCATTAAAAATTCTGTTTCTGGTTTTGTCTCCTTCATTCATATCTCCTATGACTTGTTATAGGGGATGAGTTTTGTTATATTTCTAAGCTCTAGGTTGTTCTAGTGATTGTTTTTCTTCTTTGGCTTGATCATTTTCAGAATTGTATGGTTTAGGATTCGGTTGCATATTTTCTTGATTTAATGCTAATTCCTGCTCATCGTCAATAATTTTGTTAGAGGATTCAAATTCATCGAATACAACATGAATTCATTCTTCAACAACACATGTTCGTTTATTGAAAAATTTGTATGCTTTGCTTTGGTTAGAATAACCTAGAACTAATCATTCATCAGTTTTAGAATCAAATTTTCCTAGGTTATCTTTACCTTTATTATGAATAAAACACTTACAACAGAAGATGTGCATATGAGTGAGATTTGGTTTCCTTCCTTTGTATAGTTCGTATGGTGTCTTTCTAAGTTTTGTTATGATGTTGGCTGTGTTTGAAATGTAGCATGCTGTGCTCATTGCATCAACCTAGAATACTTGAGACACGTTCTTTTCATTCAACATTGCTCTAGCCATTTCAGTGAATACTCTGTTCTTTCGTTCCACAACTCCATTTTGTTGAGGTGCCCTTAGAGCAAAGAAGTTGTAATCAATGCCATTAGTGTCACAGTAATCTTCAAAGGATTGATTCTCAAACTCTCTACTGTGATCTATCCTGATACTTGTAATTGACATACCTTTCTTATTTTGCATTTTATTGGCAAAAACAATAAATTCATGAAAGGTTTCATCATTAAATGATAAGAAAATAGCGCATGTAAATCTAGAGAAATCATCAACAATGACCAATGAATATATATTGCCAACAAGACTTTTAACTCTTGCTGGTCTAACTAAATCCATATGCAACAATTGAAGTGCTCTGTTGGTTGCGATCTCATTTTTCTATTTGAAAGTTGATTTAGTTTGTTTTCCTGTCTGACATACGTCTTAGATCAAATCATTTTTGAAATTTACTTTGGATAGACCAATTACTAAATCCTTTTGGAGTAACTTGCCTAGTTGGTATATATATACCTGAGCTAGTCTCTTATTCCATAACCAACTTTCATCGGCATTACTTTGAAAATAGTTTTCAAAAGCATTTCTACTGATATCAAGAGTATATCAGTTACTTTCCCTTTTCGCTCTGAGCTTTGCTTTAAGATTCTTCTTATATAATTGTAAGTCTTTCTTGTTTACAATTAGACATTCCTCTGAGTAAAATATTACCCAGTTATCTTTATTTGCACTTTGACTTACGCTTAGCAAGTTATGACACAAGCCTTCAACATAATATACTTCTTTGACTTGTATGCTTTTGTCTTTTTTGATTTCATCAATTCCTGCTCTCTTATCGGATTGATTTCCTCCAAATTTTACCTTTCCACCTTCCTTAGGTTACAACGTGATAAAACTTTTGAAATGACCAGTCATATGTCTAGAACATCCACTATATCTATATACACCATTTGTTACCTTTGGATGCTTTGAGACATATATCTTTTCCTGTTTCTTCTTGAGCAACTAGACAAATATTAGCTGCTACTTCTTCATCGCTATCTTTGTCAGAAGAGCTGTCTCCCCATATAGCAGATATAAAAGCATTCTTCTTGTTGAAGAACTTGCCTTTTCTCTTTTCTTTGCTCTTCTGAATCAGTTTTGGACATTCTGACTTGATATGCCCTGGCTTTTCACATTCATAGAAGATGATGTGTTCTTTACTGCTTGTTCCTCCTTTTTAAAAATTTCCAAATCCTTGGCCTTTCTTATAAAATTTTTTAAATCGTTTTATTATCAGGCCCATTTCATTATCGTTAAGATCTTCATCATCTTCTTGGATTTCCTCTTTTGCTTTTAGTGCAAGTGACCATTCAAAAATGGGAAGCTTAAAACCAAATGGCAAGGTCCCTACAAAGTGGTCAAGGTGCATATCTTTGGGTTAATAGAGCTCAAAGATCTTGCAAGTGGTGTAAAGTTTCAAGTGAATGGTCACTTGTTGAAGCACTACCATGCTAGTCATCAACCACCATAATGCATACGGTAGTCTCTTTCCTTACCTTGTTTCTTATTTTATTTGATGATATATGCAATTGAACAAGTATGGGGGAGGGACTTATCAGTAGTCAAAAGTAGTCTCTTGTGCCTTATCCTATACTACCCTTTTCTCTTATCCTTATGCATAATTTCTGAGAACTATTTCTACTTATGTCTTGTCCTCTCTCTCTCCTTGTGACGATGATGTGTTGTGCTTCAATCTTGAATTGGACTTCACAACATTTACTTCACCCAAGAGATAAGTGCGTCTAGGTTCTTTGTTTTTGTGCATTACATTGAGGGCAATGTAAGGATTGAGTGTGGGAGAGTGTGTGTTATTCTCATAAGAATTCACTGTGATATTATATGACTCTGTCTCCTACTGGTGTCCTATGTTGTTTTTAGTCCAATTCATTGAGATTTTTGAAGCCTTTAGTCATGATCAAGTATCTTGATTACTCTTAGTTGGATTTATGGTTGAAACTCGCTTTGAATTAGTGAATTGCCATAAAATTCAAGTATTTTAATGATGCATGGTTTAATTTTGATGAGTTTGTTAGGAAACAAAAAGCCTAGTTGGAAGGTAGTTTGGGCCTAATTGTTCATTTCATTGTATGATTCATCCACCTAGATTATTGCTCTCTAGAACTTGTTTTGTTTCCTGCTTGAGGCTACATTTTGCAATGGTATAGATAGAGATGACATTGGCATTCATTTCATCACCCATTTACCCAAACACAAACCATTCATCATTTACCTTTGTTTAACCCCTTGAGCCCTTCACTTTCATTTTCATTTCATTATACAAATGCTATGTTTGCATCCTTTATCAAGTTCTTCATAACATTATTGAAAAGAAAAATAGTACTATTATATATTAGAAAATAAAAAGAAAAAAAAATACTATGTGAATAGTCAAAAGAAAGAAAATAGAAAAGAAGAAAAAGAAGAAAAAAAGTATGAAAAAAAAGAGAAATATTCAAAGAAAGAAATAAAGTTACAATGGTAGAATATGTGAATTAAGTTAGTTCTATAGTGCTAAGTGATCTAGTAAATTATTTGGTGCAAGCATAGTGTTTGTTACATTTTCCATCATTTGGCCTATTCAACATTACAACCCTACAAAGTCCTTTTGATTTATTTATGCCATTGTTGCAAGTAGTGGAGAGTCTAGAAATACTACAAGCCTATGGTAGAGTGTGGTTAAAGTGGATGTGAGTGAAAAACTACCTTATATGAGAGAAGAGTGTAAACACATATCCTAGTTAAGGTTTCCAATTAAGTTCATTGTAATTAAACCTTGCATTGCTTTAGCTACTTCAATTTTTGGTATGTTCATTGAATTTGAATTGGAGGATACCTTGTTATTTGGCTAAGTGTAATTCTTGAAGCTTGATCTTGCCTATCCTTTCAACTTTCATCCCTCTCTTCCTATTGTGAGTTTAATGTTTTGCTTAGGAGTGCAAAAGCTTAAGTGTGGGGGAATTGATAGAGCTCAATATTTATATATTTTTATTAATTAATCTTAGGCTTTTGTGGCACTTAATTGAATATTTTGGGCATAATCAAGTATTAAAGTGAGATTTTAATGAAAGGATTGTTTGGGAATTATAGTAGTTAAATTGTTATTTTTTTAATTAATATTTGTTATTCCCATTATTCTTTAATTGTGAACAAAAGATATTACCTTTGTGAATATAATTTTGTAGGTAATGACAAGGCACAACTCATTTTAACCTAAAGACAATTGAAGAAATGAGAAGGCAAGTGGGGACCAAAGAAATGAATAGTGTGGTAGCTGAACAAAAGAAGGAAAAATCAAATTGAATCAAGAAGAGAAGACAGCAGCCAGCTAAATTAATGAGGGAAAGGACCGATGGATTGAAGAACAAAGCTGCTGAACCAAAATGAAGAGAGGAAATAATTGACCAAGAAGCAATTGGACCGAAGTGAGCAATTGAAGAATTGAATGAGGAGGTGTTGACCAATGAGATGAATTGATAAAGATTGAGAAAAGAGAGATGTGGGTTGACGTAAGAAAAGAAAAGAAAAGAAATGAGAGGGAGCTGAGAATTTAATTGCAGATTGAGGATTGGGCTGGACAAAGGAGGGGACCGCGTCAATGGAGGGCATGTAACACCGAATTAAAAGAGAAAAGAGGGCCCAAATGAATGGAGAGGATTGACGTGGAAGAGCTGGACCAAATTAAATGGCTGAATTGAATTGAAGAAAGGAAGTGGACCAAATGTGAAAAGTGTAACCCCCTCCGTAATTATATTCGAAATACGCGATTAAAATGAAATTGAGACCAATAATAATAAAAAATCATTTAAAATCCCATCCTTGAGATAGGGTTTTCAAAAATACCTTTTAAAATCTAATTAACTTGGTCTCATATTCACATTTTGAATACAATTACTACGCGAAGATAAATCACATTCATATAAATATCGGAGTGCACAAGATAATCATCCTGGCAATCCCGGGTACATACCTTTGCTAAAGATACACAAGGCACAATTGCCCATTACAATTCTTCAAATGGGGATTACACAATCTCATCTCAAATTCATAACCATATATTCAACCAAGTTATATACAGTCTTTACAACCCATTGGTAACCAACTACCAACTCTCATCTTGAAGGAGTCCTAGCCGCTCCCTCCACGAGCCACTTGCCCTGTCTAAATTATTGGTAAGGGAGGGTGAGATTCAAGAGAATATCAGTAGGGAAACATTATCAATATGCAGGCAAGATAAGTGTTGAATGCATGACATGCTTGCATCACATAACTCATGCACAATACAATAACAAATCTATAAGCTTAATTCTTCGAACGATACACATATGACCATAGCATATATTGAAACATAGCTTCAAATCATTCATACATGTTCCACATAATCAAGCAAAACAATAACATGCATTAACACATTAATACAGTTATCAGAGCATGCAGGAGAGATAAGCTCCCTACCTCCAGTCTTTTCTTCTCGATTTACGTGCCAACAACTCGGGGCTTCACGTTCGATCCGCAAGCTCCCTCTGGCTTTTACTCAATATGGTTGAACCCTAGCCCCTTTTAAACCATGAAAATTGAGCTTCCAACACCTTGTGAGATTTCTCCTCTTTCTCTCTCTAAGAGCTCTCTAACGTCTCTCTCTCTTTTCAGCTGCAACTCACAACAGAAATGAGAGAAAGAAGAAGATGGGAAATATTTTAATTCCATGATGATGTCATCTTTTATTTTGATGATGTCATAATTCCCATTTTCGGATTTTCTGGCAGATTTTCTTCCCAAACTTTGAAAAATCATAACTAATTCTAGAAAACTCAAAATGAGGTGATTTCAAAGCCAAATGAAAGATATTTAAGTTCTATTTATAGGAAAAATATTGGCCATTACTAAAAATCACCACAAAATTCCAGAATTACATAAAACTCATCACTGCCCCAAAACAGAGTTCAGTTTCCATCCCAAACTTTGGACAGTCATATCTCCTAGTTCAAAAAACGAAATGGTATAAATTATTTGTCCATTTTGAAGATTGGGATGTGAACTATAAGACTGGAAAGTTTCAGAAATTTTAGACACCATTTGGTCATTCAAAACGTTCACACAAACTGACTGCCCAGAATAGAGTTTCACTGGACAGAAGTTCAGATTTTGCATCTTTGCTTCTATTGGTTCCATTTTCATACCAAACATCATTCCCACATAAATTTTCACAAGGAATCCATTGGAAATACCAAATCAATCAAATTCACATCACATTGACATGTTTTCACAACAATCTCAACATGTCAACACAATTCACATTCAATTCTTCCCTCTATTCTAAGTCAATTTGGATGTTAATCCACAATTGAATTCAAACACAGGGTTTCGGCGCTGTTCATAACACACACGAATAACATTCGAGTGCCAAATCACATCATATTCTCTAAAAGGGTTATTTATCACTAACCACATCCACTTTTGAAATCATTAACCCTTAATCACAATTTGGGATCTTGCTAAACCGAGGCTTAGCAATCTACTAATCTCAGGCTTATTCTCTAACCTCGAGTCTCAAAATTTGGGGTATTACAAAAAGGGAAGAAAGGAAGCATAGAGACGGGCCAAAATTGTTGACTCATGGATTAAAGAAAAAGAGCTTGCTGATCCTTGAGTGAGCTACGGGAAAAAAGGGAAAGGGGGCAGCAAATGAGAGAATAGAGAAGTGGCTGCAAGTGTGAAGGGGGTCACACGATAGAAAAAAGAAAGGGAGGAGGAAACCACCGAATTGAAGGAGTAGCAGCCGAAACTTTTGACAGCATGCAGATTTGAAGATTGAAAGAGCGGTTAGTACATAATTGAAGAGTTTGATTAGGTGGTTGCTGCAATTTCATGGCTAATTATCTCTCCTTTCTTCAAGCTTCATTTTCTTTTTCCATGAGTAGCTAAGTGTTGGTGATTTCCTTGAGTTGGGTAATGGTTTGAGCTTCTAAACTTCAATGGAATTCCTTAAGCTCTCTTTCTAATCCATAATTGTATGGCTTGGTAAAGTATGTGATTATGATTTAGATTATTCTATGCCAAGTGAATAAACTTGGTGGTTGAGCTAGGAGTTGATTAATTAAGCTTTGTATGATTCATATTAAGAGTAGGTTGAATTGTTTATTCCAACTTGGTTAAGTGGAATTAAATGATTAAACTGAATGCTTTGAACTTTTGTAATGGTAATTACAAGCTAGAATTGGAAGTTGATTATTCATCTCCTTGAGTCTGAATTATTTGGTGATATTCATTTAATTGCTTCGGTAAAATGAATTAAATGATTATTGCAAGTATGGAGCTAGTGGTATCTTAGTTCCATCCTCTTGACTCATTATGGAATTCATATTATTAGCAAGCAAGGAAGACTAAAACCTCAACTCAAGGGAATCCCATTCCATCATTATATTAGTTAATTGAATTTATCTTGTTATTAGTGTTAATTTCATTGCGGACGATATGTTTGACTTTTCTCTCAACACATGATCTCTTCATTGTTTCTTTGCAATTATACTCAGAATACTAACACAATAGATTTATCATATAAATAATAAATCAATAAGGAATAGATTAAAATCATGCTTTTTGAGCTTTATTACTCTAGTGGTAACTTGAGTAATATAAATATATTACTCGAGTGATCACTCAGTGTTCCATTGAAAAACTTGGTGAGAGTTAAGTCAACAACTCTTGACTTGATCAATCGAGTGGTTACTCGAGTGATTTGGAGACATCATTTGAGTGGTCACTTGAGTGATCCTTTGTCATGACTCGAGTGATCCCTCAAATGACACCATGAAAAACTTGGCAAAGAACTTCTGGAACTATTTCACACACATTACTCCAGTGGTCACTCGAGTAATGAAGGATCATCACTCGAGTGATCTCTTCAGAAATTTACAGTGATGCTTTCTACTATTCTCTGACTTCCAATTCTTCTTCATCACTCGAGTGCCTGCTTGAGTGATGGCTTTTCCTGCCACCAAGAACTTAATTACTTTGTTGAAAACTTTTTTATCTATTATAAGAACCTTTTGTAATATTAATCCAATCTTTATTATCATCAAAACATATGGGTCTAACATTCTATATATATATTCTTCTAATTTTTCATTTCTAAATATCATAATATTTCGTGAAAACTAAAATAGGATATGAATATATTTTATATCGAAATATACTTTTACCCTATAATTAATTAAAGAATAGAAAAATAAAATATACTTGTATCCTATAATTACTTTTATCTAAGAATCTACACCTATTTCATTATAAAATATATCCTTACCACTCATCCCACACGTCGTTCTTCGGCCTCTTCAACATCTTCTTCCAGTCATGGTAGTTGATAGGGAACTGGATGAAATTCTCACCTAGGTTTGTGAGAAAGTGGTTGAATAAATGACTAACTTTCTCAATTGGCTGGTCTGTAAGCTCAATCCATGGAAATACGACATGTAGCCCCTACTCAAGTTGATTTATGGCCATCACGTCTAGCCTGTTTTGAGTTAGGTTCCACTTGTCATATGCACAATTAATGAAAAAATTCAATTAAATTTAATTCAAAAATAGCTTTAATTGAAATTTTAATTGTTTAAAACAATTACTTACCCTAAACTTAGACATTAAATCCGGTGGCATGCTAAGATGACTTGCGGGGGTGATTCTTGTCCCTCTCTATCTTGGTGTCTAGGAATTGCTCTGCCTCACGTAACGACAAGTTAACGTGTATCTCTATGTTGGCTTCCTCATAGTCCTCCCTGCTAATACCAGGTACCTCAGATGGAGTAGCTAGTTGTGGTAGTGTCAATATTAGTGTCAACGGTTTCACCCAAGATGAGGGGGTGAATTGGGTGATATTAAAAATTTAAAATATTACTATTAAAAACACTTGATTAAAAGATAAGGGTTGGAGAAATATCATTAAAGTGTACACCAGAGTTTATATTGGTTCATTCTTGACCTTTTTACTTATGTCCATTCCTCAAAGCACCTCTAATATTTTTGCTATACTTTCATGATTCGGTGGGTTCTTGGCACCACAGTACAAGTAAGTTCCTCAACAGGACATTCACCCCCTCATACTTTGTAAGCTAACACCCATACTCAAGGTCCCACAACCTTGAGATTCTCTTTACACGAGTAATGAATAAGGTTGTAAAATCTCTCTCCAAGAGTTGATAAATGAATATTGAAGAGCAACAAGAATATCAAGAATATTAAACAGAATAACGAGCACTTAATAAACAAAATCGATTTTGTCATTGGTTAGTTGCTCCATATTGAATGCTTTCGTATTTATAGGTAGAATGTCTTTAAGGACTGTTATGAGCATTCAAATCTATCAATTAGAGAGTAATTATAGCCGTTGAAGAAAGAGAGTGTTTCCGTTAGTTATCTTTGCTATGCATTAATGCTTCAGACAAAATTTTTTCTTTTCTTGATTTTGAAATTAATCTGGAGGTTAATCACTTGAAAATTATACATAAATGTGATTAGTAGCATTTAGAAGTAATATAAGAGTTTAGGATGTTCATAATGATGAATAGAAAAGGTATTGAGATTTTTGCGACACTAATTTTGAAGGATTAATGAACACTTACTCTTGTGTGATTTAAGATCTCTTAAGTGATTTCTTATCACTTGAGTGGTTACCCAGTCATTTGTGTGTATAAGTGATCTTGTGTTGATAACTATTGGTAGTGAGGATTTGTGAGAATGAATATCACTAGAGTGCCTATTCAGTCACTTGAGTGATCTTCCATTATTTTAAAGGTTTAGACACTATCAAGTGACTTGGGTGCATTTTTTGGATCACTTGCAAGTGTTTATAAGTGATCACAGAAGTGGTTCTCTTAATTACTCGAGTGATCTTATCAGAAGATCACATCACTTTAGTTTCACTTGTGAGTTCATCACTCAAGTGATCATCACATCACTCGAGTGATTTTAAGCTTATCACTGGAGTGCACCAATATGTCACTCGAGTGATCTGCTTCACTAGATCACCAACTTCTAGATTGCTTGAAAGTCACTTGCAAATACTTGCAAGTAATGTCAATCACTCGAGTGCTTACCCTATCACTCAAGTGATCTAGACAATAAAACTTGCACTACTTTTGATTACCATCGAGTGACTTGTAGAAACTTTTAGAAGTGAAGATTCATCCCTCGAGTGCATCCACTATCACTCAAGGGTTTATCTTTCATAACTTTGTTCTTTTTGACTATCACTTAAGTACTACAACTAACACTTAAGTGATTTTTTCAAAATAGAAAAGATTACCATAGAGTGTCAACACCTATTTTCATTTTGATACATGCAGAGTAATAAGGCATAGTTCCACCGATATACAAAAAATGTACAAATTTATTAATAAAAGTAATTGTTTACATACAAGAATCATCCCCGTAGGGTTTGATAATATTAACAGATTTGTCCAAAATATTAAAAAATAAAGGCTACATATAACCACTATCCCTATCTCGAATATCTACACCATCAATTCCCCGTGTCTATCACATTGCCTTTAGAACTATTGTATTTATTGGAAAAGGGTGAGATTCAAACGAATCTCATTAGTAACATACAATCAATAATAGAAAATGCAATAATAAATATGCCAAATACCATATACAACAATATTATAATAACACATAATTCAGTTCGGTCAGGAACATTCAGAGCTAACCACTGTTGTAACCCCTACTTGTTCCATACCTTAACTAGGATTGTGATCATCAACTGGGCACATCAGTATTCTCATAGGCACTATGTTTGGTCATGTTCAGTGTACCCGTAGGCACTATGTTAGGTCATGTTCAGTGTACCCATAGGCACTATGTTTGATCATGCTCAGTGTATGATACATATTAAGGAAGATGACATACACCAAGCATATAAACATTGGCATAATGTATGAAAGATAGAGTTACTACCTTAATCCTTTCACCTTGAATAACGTGTCTTGTAATGCGTGCCAATAACTCGGGCCCTTAACCTGGTCTTAAAATGTCAAATATACAAGAATTAGGTTAAAACCTATTCATGTACCATTTTAGGCACTTCCATAGTGGTTATATGAGTCTATAGTAAAAAATTACTAAAATGCCCTAAGGACTTGGCCCGACCTCGCTGTACTCGGTCAAGTTGTATTTTTCCCAAACTTTTGACCCTGACTATTCTGATATATTTTTGCCCAAGAAATCAATTTTTAGCCTCAGAATTATCAAATTCACTGCCAAAAGACAAAAGTGCCCTTGGCAGCCCCAATTTATGGTTTCACGGGCGTTTTGGTGATTATGTTTTCTAGGACTTTTTTGGAAAAGTGTTCAACTATAACCCTACCTAATTTTCCCTCCTGAACACAATGGAATCATTAGATTAAAAAAATCCAAATCTAACTACTCCAAACAGCACTAGCTGAAACTTAAGATTCTCCAGGAAAAATTGGGGTTTTAAATTCTGACCTCGTAGACTTGCTCTTTTATACTCCTAATCACCTTATTAGCTATTAATTACATTCTAAACACTATAGACTAAATTTGGGTAGCATAACGTTTAGGGTTCAACATTTGCCAAATTTCATAATCTAGACAATACAGCCAGAAATTCACCAATTAAACTAACCACAACAGCAATAACAATCAAAGATTGAAGTTTAGAAAGTCACCTTTGCTTCCTTCTTTCTCTTCTCTTCTTGGCCAAAAATGAGCCCCACAAAACTAAAATTTTTCTTCACAAACACCTTAAATAGAGAACAAGCTTAGAAGAAGGATTACACAAGTTAGGAGCTAATTCAACAATGGAATCAACTTACCTTGCAAGTTTTCTCCTTTCTCTCTCTAGTTTTCTCAAGAACTCACTCTCTCTATTTTGAGCAAGGGCTGACGGAAATGGAGGAAGAAAATGAAGGGAAATTTTTTTATAATATATCTTATTTTCCCTTTAATTGCTAAATTAAATAAATTCTCTAAATTTTTGACTTTTTGGGTCACATACTTTATGTACATACAATTGATGTCCTAAGCCAAATTACATGTACATAATATTTTCCTCTTCTTGGCCCATACAAAAGATGTCCAAGATCCTCCTCTCATCATGTCTCCATTTTCTTCATAATTACAATGTTACCATCACATTTTTTCTTCATTTTCGGACTTGTGACATTTCTAGCAGATTTTCTGTCCAAAATTTGAAAAATCATATCTAAATTTTTAGACATAGAATTGGAGTGATCCTAAAGACTATAGAACCTTTATTGAGTCTAGTTTCAAGAAAAAATAGAGCTTTTTGCCAATTGGAAGCACAAAATTCCTAGAATTTAAGTTTTTGAACGTTGTTCCAGAAAATCAACAGTTTTCTATACTAACTTCAAAAGTCCATAACTCTTTATGTACATCTCCAAAAATTACCCATTTCCTATCAAATCAAATCTTAGGATGTCTACTTTCATCTTATAAAATTTCATAATTTTTGGTCATCAGTTCGTCATCTAAAACCTCTTAACAAACTCACTGCCTCACATGAAATCTTCGCTGGTAGAATAATCACATTCTCCAAAATTCACCATTTAATTGAATATTTCAAATAATTATAATACATTTTGGTGAATAAAATTTGGGGTGTTACATAGAGTTTCACTTTGATCACTTGAAGTGAAAAATCATCACTTGAGTGACTTGTTGATTCAAGTTTTTCCAAAAATACTTTTATGACTCGAGTGCTTAAAATATCCCTTGAGTGCTTAAAACATCCCTCGAGTGCTTAAAACATCCCTCGAGTGTGTGCTTAAACATTTACTTGAGTCACTTGAATCATGTCAACTCTATGTTATCCTTCTTGTCTATTAACATAAACTTAGATATCAAGATTTGTATCATCAAAACATTATGAAACATTATGAGAACTAACAGATAGGACCTACCATGAGGCTAGGTCTTGTCTCCTTGTGGGGTGCCATCGTGTACTGCTATCTTCCTGCTAAAGTGGTCATCTAGGAGGACGCTCAGGATAGGCTTTCCCCTTCCCTTTATCTTTCCTATAAGACATGATAACTACAAAGTAAAATTAGTTATAATTTCTAAGTTAGCTACAACAAAATAAATTTTTTAAATTTCAATTCCATTTAACACTACAAACATTATAAAATAATATAGATCTACTAATATTTTTCATAATAGTACAATCTTATAATTACAACTAATCAATATTAAAACTGATTTACAATTACACCTGTTGGAAATTAGCCATTAATTGCTATATCCCTTTATTGTAGCATATCATCATTTCCCTTGATTAAAACTCTCTAGTTTAGGAAAGATTTTGATTTTATTTTGATTGATTGTAATGATTTCTTTAGTTTCTTACTGATCATTACCCTACTTTGAGCCTATATATTGTAGACACTTTCTAATATCAAATACATCAATAAGAGAGCATGATTATTCTTTGATTTCTTCATGGTATCAGAGTATTTGGGTTCAATTCAAATCAAGATCATGAGAGAGAGGGGCACTTGAGGAGTGAGAAACAGATTTAAGTGAAACACAATAAGGAAGAGAGAGGGAGAGAGGTTTGGCATTTAGCTAGGGCTTCTATAGGAGGGAGCGTGTAGATACACCACCACTCTAGACAGATTCAAAGGAAACTGATTAGCTATTCCCTTAAGTCTAATGAGGTTTTAAGTGCCCAGTGTTAATCTAGCATAACAACACTGTTTCTCCTATATTTTATCGTGAAAAGCTGCCTCTTCTCTTTGAAACATGAATCTACGTGAATTGCGTCCCTTATTTAGATATGTTTCTTCCAAGCCAGGCACCTTAGGAGTTCATCCAATGGCTCTTATGACGGGTACAAATCCTCATATTAATAGTTCTTCATCTTCTTCTTCCATTAGTACTATTGTACCACCCAAGACTACAGAGATGCACTAGAATTCTCAGAAAATCAAATTATGGTTATTAACTATAAGTTTAATGGAAGAATTTATCTTGAGTGGTGTGTGCTAAGATACATTCATGGAAAGAGAAAGGAGAAATATATTAATAGAGCATCCCCTCAACCAACTATCGATGATCTGAGTTTTGACATATGGTTTGCTAAAATTAACCAAGTCATGACTTGGTTATGTAACTCTATAACCCTGGATATTAGTAAAGGCTATCTTTTGACAAACAGTGCAAAAGAAATTTGGAATATGACCATAAAAACCTAGTTTTCTCTTGATAACACCATTGCCTTGGTACATTTAAAGCGATAACTCCAAGATTTTAGACAAGCTAACATTTCAGTGATTTATTATTTCAATGCTTTATTGAAATTTTGGCAATAACAAGACATGTTTATGGTGCACCCATGGAAAAACATCGAGGATGCTCAATTGTATAGGACGATAATAGTAGAATTATGCAACAACAAAGCCTGTTTATACCTGCACTCACTTGTAATCTAATATCTATAAGCAAGTTGAGTAAAGGTCAAATATGCCAAGTGATTTTTGATAATGATCTTTGTGTTTTTCAAGATTTAAAATTAGGGAGGATAATTGGGACTTCTAGAGAATGGTATGGACTATTCTACCTTGAAGGATTGAACTTGAAGAATAAAAATGTATAGAAGGTCAGAAGAGCACTGGTTAGCTCCAATTGTCAAAATAATGTAGTTTTGTGGTATTGTTGCTCAAGCCACCCCAATTTTGATTATATGAAGCATATGTTTCCAAGTGTATTCAATAAAATATTTATTCCTTTTCATTATCAAACTTGCCAACTTGCAAAACAAACTCGATCCTTGTATCCTAAAAAGCCCTATACATCTTTTGTACCATTCATACTAATCCTTAATGACATTTGGGCTCCCACGAATGAAACTCCTCACTAATGCTAGATGGTTCGTTACTTTCATAGATGATCACACAAAAACCACATGGGTTTACTTAATGAAAGAAAATCCAAAGTAGCTAAAGTGTTTCAAAGCTTCTATACCATTGTACGAACCCAGATCAATACTTCCATTAAGATCCTTGATTAGCAAGGAATTCATTACTAACTTCTTGTCCTTACACACCTTAATAAAATAGAGTGGCCGAGTAAAATAACCGTCACTTGTTGGAAGTAACCTGAACCTTGTTAATAGAACAAAATGTTCCCACCATCTTCTGGGGTGATGCCAGATAAGAACCACTTATCTAATTAACTGCATGCCATTTAAAGTTCACAATTACATTACTCCTATCTAAAAATTTCTTGAACACTTTCCAAACTGCCCACTAATAAATTCTTTACCTCTAAAGGTATTTGGTTGTGTTGTCTTTATTCAAAAAAATGATGGTAACAAATTTGCTGCTCGAGTTGACAAATGTATATTCATTGGCTACTTCCTTACTCAAAAAGGGTGCTATTGTCCTACTTCCACAGACCTTTTCATTTACTAGGATACCATCTTCTCTGAAGAAGCTTATTACCCCAAATTATCTATTCAGAAGGAGTAGACTAACATTGAATGGCTAATTTTGGAAGAATCTAACTCCAAATTCAAACCAAACATATCATCACCACTGTAGCCTCACCATATAGCTACCCTTGACTTATTTGCTCTCACAAACAAACCCAGTCCTACCTAACTTGATCATAAGTCTAGACCTATTCCACCTCAACATGAACCTAAACTCAATGAACTAGAAACAAATGTTTAGATCAATTTAAGGGTGGATGCCAAAACAAGATGAGAAGAAGAGTCTAGACAATAAGTTAAAGAGGACCAAACACTAGTAGAATTATCTTTCATATTCAAACGAATAACCATGACTCCAATTTAGGATTCAATCCTGAAGAACTAGGTTTTCCTATTGCATTGAGAAAAAGGGTAAGATCTTGTACTCAACATCCAATGCAATGGTTTGTCTCATACGATAACATGTATGAAAAAATGCAAAGCTTTGCTGTAAATAGTGCACAGATGAAAATCCTAGATACATTTCAGCATGCTATGGCTAATTGGAATTGGAAACAAATTGCAGAAGAAGAGTTGAGGGAAACATGGGAGATTACAACTCTTCCTGAAGGAAAGAAACCTGTAGGATATAGGTGGATCTTTACTATGAAATTCAATCCAGATTATAGAACCAAGAAATACAAGGTAAGACTTGTTGCAAAAGGTATACCTAGACGTATGGGATTGGTTATTAGCAAACATTTGCTCCAGTAGCTAAGTTTAATGCCATCCAAGTATTGTTATCAATTGCAGCCAACTTGGATTGGTCGTTGCAACAAATGAATGTGAAGAATGCATTCCTGAATACAGACTTGGAGGAAAAAGTATATATGGAGATTCCAGATAGAGTTCTAGCTCCTAACAACTCTGTATGTAAACTCAACAAGTCTTTGTATGGATTAAAGCAATCTCCTAGGGCATGGTCCAGTAGATTCACCAAAGCAATGAAAGGACTTAGGTACACTCAGGGACAAGCAAATGACACATTGCTCATCAAACTTGCTAATGGCAATGTCACTATCCTAATCATCTATGTTGATGACATAATCATTACAGGAAATGATGAAAGATCTATTGCTTAACTAAAATGGGATTTGTCAACTAAATTCCAAGTGAAAGACCTCAGACAAATAAGGTATTTTCTGGGCATAGAAGTAGCAAGATGATAATTCTCCAACTATAGTATATTAAAAACATATTTTGAAGATATTTGGAGAGTTATCTATGCAATTTTGAAAGATTTTTATAAGATTATATTATTATAAGATCAAATTAAAGTGGTACATTATTTGTGGGATTTAGATTGTAAATACCTTAGATTTTAAAATTGTTTACTATAGGTTAAAAATAATTAATTATAACAAGTTTTATGGAAAAAAAAGAAAAGAAAGAGATTTTAATTTATTTTCCACTTTATTTTCTTATTGGTTTTTCTTTTAGTTTTATACTTCTTGTCTTTTGTTAAGAGGGGAGATGACTTGGTTGGAATAAAAAAAGAAGAGACATATCAGCTTGGGAATTAAAGGAGCAGCAAGAAGACACTGTCATTTTGGGGAGAATTAATGGAGAATTGAATGACCTAGCCAGAGGAGGATTGACACAAGTGGAGGCTACGTTTTGAACTATTCATCGTCACTTTCATTTAGGGAAGCGAGTATGGAAGTAGCTAGTTTTGGAGTGGCATTTTTTATCGTTGAGAATCTTCTTACTTGGCTTCCTAGTGGGAGAGAAGGCAAAGGAGAAGGTGGCTGGTTTTGGGAGTTTATGGATAGTCTTCATGGAAGTGAACTAAAGAGTATTGCTTGGAACTGTTTATTGTGCTTTTGAAGAGAAAACTAGTGACAGAGCACCGAGCTTTACCATTAAAAGTCCTCCCTCATTAGAGGCGGATTAGAGAAGGCATTTCTCACCTTCTTCACCTGAAAATCAGAGGGAGTGATGAGAGAGGAGTCGAATTTCACTATTAAAGCTCTTTCTTCATTGAGGGAAAAGAGGGAGATACCGATGGTGAGAATGAATCAAAATAAGAGTGAGATGCCATCATTAAAGCTGGAAGGAAAGACAATGTTTGTGTTGAGCTTGTGACAATCTTCAAAACAGGATTAATGAACCAATTTTTGTCTCTTTTTTTTTATTTTCCATGGATCTGGATGTTAAATTTATTTTTGCTGTCATGGGATTGATTCAGAACATGTGTAGCTAAATTTTCTTTGAACCTAGAGTAGCTATGAACTAATTTCTGGATTAGAGCATGTTTGAACCATTAATTTGAGCTTAATGTTTTTTTGTTTACATGATCTTGTTATGTCTTGTCTATTTAGTGCTTGATTACCACTAAATATTATTTTTAAGGAATTTAAGATTAGCCTTGGCAAATGGATCTTAATTGAACCATAGAATTATGTAATGAGGTATTAAAGTTTATTCTAATTTGCTAATGGGATAGGAATATACCTATTGGATCCATACAATCTTATTAGAATGAGTTTTGACATTTATTGCCTCTTGAATAAATTAGTTAGGAATAACATTTTCGCTTGAGAGAGGGTTATATGTGATTGGGAGATACTTATATCCATTTAAACTCTAGATTAACAAACTAATATTAAGCGCTTTTATTTGGGTAATTACATGCTCTAAACCATAAATAAGGGATTAGTCACTCTAAGTTGTTTTTAGCAAATGAAATCCTAAAAACATTAGATTTACTATTTTTGCTCTTGTTTAAATTGATCTTCAATTTCCTTATTTAGTTTGTTCAACTTAAATGAAACAAGGAAATTAAATGCCTTATCACTAATTTGATTGAGTCTATGTGGGACGACCTTGATTTGATATTAAACTATTTTCACAGCTCATACACTTGTGGTGGTTAATAAAATTTTGTTAGCATCACAAGAACTGAAAGGGGCATCAATGCATCTCAGTGGAAGTATACCCTGGACCTATTACATGTGACAGGTATGTTGGGTGCCCAACCAGGGGGTACTAATAGAAGAAGAATGTCACCTAAAGATCAAGCCATAAGGTGTTCCAGTTGACTTAGAAAGATATAGAAGACTTGTGGGAAAATTGATATACTTAACCCACACACGTCTAGATTGTAATACCCATCTCTAGACTCCTTTATTATAGGTCGTGGGAGCATTACTAGCTTAGGGGAACTTTGCTTAAGCCCCAAACATGAATTCACATTCTCTTCTTGGGTCATTATTCATTTGGTAAAACAGTATTTACCATATTAACTTAACTTTATTCACGGGGTTACTTTTCACTTTAACTTATAATTCTTCCATTAATCACTATCAAAGTTTTTCTCTGCTTATTAATTCCTCTACTTACTTAACTAATTGGCTCATACTGTGTCGACAAAAAAAGGGCTCGTACTATGCGATTACCCATTCTTAGTTCGTTTATCATACTTAGGGAATTTAATTCATTTGTCATGCAGTGATATATAATTAATCACTCATAGGTCAATGACACATTGGTACAACACATAAATAATTCTTCTCTTCTTCATTGTAACTTCTTCTTCTAGCACAACTTTCTGCACTTCTCTTATGTGCTTAGCTGCCTATATGGTTGGTTGAGGGATGGTGAGATTCGAGAGAATCTCAGTAGCAAAGAATATCAAGAATGCATGTAAGATAAATTGCTAGTGCATGATATACTTGCCTTACATAGGCTCATGTTAACATAATGACATATCTACATGCTCAATGCTTCACATTTCTTACATATGGCCATAGCATCAAAAGAAATAGAGCTTCAATCATTCAACTATGTTACACATAAACAAGCAAGGGAATCATGCACATTAACACACAATAATGCATATGAATACATGCAAGTAGGGTAAGTTCACTACCTTTTGGACTTAGGTTATCTTCTTGCCCCCTTTTCTTTCAACCATTGAAATTGCCTGGAAATTCTCCCATTCCTCTCTTTGTCATTTTATGGCCCTAGATATATATCCATATCATTAGAAACTTGTCAAATGAACATCCTATGTGGCTACATTAGCCTTTAGGACATCACTCTACCCTTGGAAGTTAACTTTATTATCAAATGCCATTACTTTCTTGATTCCGCACAATTCTAAAAGTTAGTAGAATTTTCAACTAACTTTGAAACTTCATACCTTTTTCTAGGAAACTCAAATATTCAAAGTCCTCTGTAGCACTCATTAAGTCTATTTTGAGGGAAAAATACCTCCTTTAGATAGCCCCTCACATAGAAATCTTGTATCACAATAAACTCACACTGCTATAGAATTTCGCCAGTTTTGAAAGTATAACTTCAAAAATTCATATCTCTTAATATACTAATCCAAATTATAGAAATGACCTATCTAATTAAAGCTTAAGATGTCTACTATTTTTGTGTAAATTTTCATGATTTTTGAACAAGGTTTGATCATCCAAAAAATCATCATAAAAACCTGACAAGAATCTGGCGGTGTTGACCTTAACATTCTTCACTTCAACTTTTAAGGTTTTCTATTCAACCTTTTCACCAACGTGAAACCACCTATTCCTACAAAATTGTGCCTAAGAAATCCATTGAAACCCTGAACTTTGGCAAAATCCCATTCCTTTTCCATGCCCTATTATGACCGAAAATGGCATTCGCAAGACAACAATCACCAATTCCACAAATCATCCACCAAACTAGTCTCATATGCTTCTTAAACATCATATAACCACATGTATATAAACAAAGCATCATGAAACTGTAATTCCCCTTTATGGCTGAAAATCAGGGCAGCAAAGAGGATTCCACAAAACTCAACCAAATCTCAAGATGTTAAGCTCAAGTCAAAGCTTAATCTTACTTCTTGCACTTTCTATGGATTATTCTTTGTTTATCCTACTTTGGTTCCTCTTGGCGGCACCAAAACACCTCTCCTTAAGAAACAAAAACAATGGAAATAAAGCTCTTGATGAGAGGAACAACATTTATGAAGACCTTGAGAGCTAGAAAGATGATTTCGAAGGTCAAAATTGAGCTAGAAGCTCTTACCTTGAAGTTGTCTTCCTCTTTTTCTTTCCTAAAGCTTCTTGGATGAAATGTGCAAGTGAGAAAGGGAGTGGAAATGGTCTGATTTTTCTCTTTCCTTGCCTTTACATGTTTGGCTGAAATTGGCCTAAAGAAATAAGGGGGAAAAGAAAATATCATGTGGCAAAAAATGCTTCTTCTTGCACAAGCCAAGTTAATTAACCAAGTATGGTTAATTGACTTTGTTTGGACTTTTCCTTCCTATCCTCTTCTTCATTTTGGATGAAATGTCCTACTCAAAAAGGAGTTGGAATTGTTAACCAATTCCTGTCTTGAAATCTTGCTTTTTGGTCACTTCCCAAGTTGTAATCAATTGCAAGTCTTATTGACTTTTCTTCTTTTCTTCTTTCTATGCTTTCTGACTTGGTCAATTGAATTTCACTCTTCTCTCTTTCTTCCTTGGTCATGACTGAAATTAAGAGCCCAATGGAAGAGGAAATTTTTTGACCAATTGCCTTTTAGTACATACACTCAAGTAGAATCAAAGTCTCCTTCCTAATGGGTTGAAACTTTGACCAAACTTTTCTCTTCCTTTATTACCCCTCTTTGGTCAAAATTCTTGACTTAAGGGAAGGGAATTGATTTGTTTTTCCTTCTTCATTTTTACTCTTGCTTTCCAAGAACAAATCTGTTGGAAATTGTGCCCAAAGGGCCAATCATTGTACTTTGAACATTATTAATTTAATGAAATTTCTCCATTCTGTTATCATATTATTTGCATGTTAACTATGATAATTGTATCCTTGGATAAATCATAAAGATTATTCGAAAATGTCCCTAGTCAGTCATCTATGTAGGAGCAAAGATGAAATAAGACCAGTATGACTTTGATAAGATATGGAGATACAAATCAAAGTTTTAGGCACTTGTAAGAGTACAAGGTGCTGGACCAACCCACTATGAGAAAGCTACATGGATCAAGTCATAAGCTTTTCTTATGTATAACCACGTCACAATACCCTTAGACTTGAGGTCATCATGGATTCCTACATGAGAGTTGCTAAGCTTTGAACCAGTCAAAAGTCACTTTTGACCTAGTGATGATAAAGGCTATGATCGGGCTTGGTGGTTTTTCATGCAGAGGAATAGGAATGATCAAAATGGAATTTGTCCCTCACATTAGTTGAGAGATTTTATTAGGCCCCTCGATGAGTGAGTCTGAGAAATGTTTGGCTATACTATGATGGAAAGGAGTTTTCATTTCTATTGTCAGGCTACTCAGGCATTGAGAAAGTAATGATCAGGAACAAGAGGATGACATTATCTATGCCTCATCCTTGACCGATATATCATGTGACAAAAGGGACGTGACATGGTTGTATGACAGGTTGTGTAACCCCCTGCCATAATTATATCCGAAATACGCAATTAAAGTGAAATAGAGACCAATAAGAAACAAAACTTATTTAAATTCCCATCTTCACGATAGGGTTTTCACAAATCACTTTCGAAATCTAATTAACCTGGTCTCATATTCAATTTCGAATACAATTACATCACGCGGAATATCACATTTAAACAAATATCAGAGTGTATAACAATAACTTCCCGGCAACTCCCGGGTTCATACCTTTACATAGAATTCATAGGGCACATTCGCCCTTTACAATTCCTCAAACGGGGATTACACAAATCTCAACTGCATACATGCATACTCAATACTAATCCAATATACAAATACCATATCCAAATATACATCCCAACTATGATAACCAACTACCAAAATCTATAACCCGAAGTAGTCCTCGTCGCCTTTGCCTGTTTGCTCCATCCTCGATCCACCTACCTTGTCTAAAATATTGGTAGGGGAGGGTGAGATTCGAGAGAATCTCAGTAGGAAACAGATACCTATATGCATGTATGATATGTGTTTAATGCATGATATGCTTGCAATACAAAACTCATGTTCACACAATGACATATCTGCGTGCTCAATGTTTCAACAACATACTCATGGCCATAGCATAACTAGAAACAGAACTACAATCATTCATACATGTTTCACATAATCCAGCAAAGCAATACATGCATCAATACACAAACACAAATATCAAAGCATGCAAGAGAGGTAAGTTCCCTACACTTTTCTTTCCACGTATGCTCCAGCTCCGCTTACTCGTGATCCAAACGAATACTGAACCCTATAAACCAAATCAAGGATATAGGGTCAATCTCAATTCCAAACCCTTACTTTTATATCACTTAAAGTTGGTTACCATTCACACCCTTTAGGTGGCTAAAATAAGCTCAACGAAAGCCTAAAGGATTGAGACGTACTAGGTTGGAAATCACCTTTCAAAATCTCAAATTATTGAAAATTGGGTTCTGGCTGCAGCCAAGAATTCTCTGGCTGCAGCCAAAAATGGCTAAAAACGTCACAGAAACATTTTGGCTGCAGCCAAGAATTTCTGGCTGCGGCCAGGACACACACAGAAAGTTTTGCGCTGGAGCCAGAATTTTCTGCTGCAGCCAAGGCAACTTAGGAAATTCATAACTAATTCCACAAAAGTCAAAATGAGGTGATCCCAAAGCCAAATGAAATATTTTTAGGTCCTCTTCATAGGAAAAATATGGCTCATTACCAGAAATCACCACACAAATCCAGATTTCCACGAAATTGCCTTGCTGTTCCAGATTTGCACCCAGTTTCGACATCAAACTTTAGGCAAACATAAATCCCAGTTCACAAAACGAAATGACACAGTTTATATGTCCATTTTGAAGCTTAAGATGTGAAATTTTAGACTGGAAAGTTTCAGAATTTTCTAACATCATTTGCCCATTCAAAACAGCAACACAAACAGACTGCCCAGACAGAATTCTCACTGGACAGAATTTCCAGTTTTTCAACCATTGTGTCCAATCCAATTCAAACCAATTCCAATGATCAAATACCACAACATGGCACCATTTTCAACATAAAACACAACCCAATTCATCCAATCCAAAATCACAAGAAAATCAGGGCAAAATTCGAAATTCACAAAGCTCAACCAAAACTCACAAAACTTAGATCAAAAGTCTTCAAATACTCACCTCTTCCTCTTTCCCAAACCAATTCTTTGATTCTCCATCTTTCCAAATTTCCTCAAGCCATCAAACACCACCAATCAAGAATCTAAAACCATAGAGATGAAGCTCTCATCACTATGAACAACTTTATAGAAGATGATTAGAGCATTTATGGTCATATAGGACACTTACCATGAACTCCTTTCTTCCTCTTTCCTCCTTAAGCTTAACGAAAATGGAGAATGAAGGAGAGAGATGAAATGAACATAGAACATCAGATTTTTGGCCCCTCACAAGCATGAAAACCGACCTAATAGAGAGAGGGAAAAGGAAAAAGCAAGCTTTGAACATTTGACTTGATCCAAGGGTCCAAATTGTGACACTTGTCATGTAACATCCTGGATTTTAATTAAGGGATAATAACTTCAAATGATGTAATTAATGTTAATTAAGCATATTTGAAGTATATGTTGTGTGTTATGATATAAAGACCATTAGTGATGATTTAATGAGTATTGTACCAATCAGGGGTAAAACGGTAAATTTACCAACCGTCTGGTCGGCTACGGATGATAAAACCCCTTAGTAATCAAAATCAATGGTTGAGATTGAAAGATAAAGGGGTGGAATCAAGTGTGAATGAGTTTATATGCACTCATGAGTGGGAAGGATGAGATGGTGACAAGTGTTTAAATGAGAGCCTTTGGATGAGTCAACATATTCAAACTCTTTCTCTCTCCCTCTTAGTCGGCCAAGTGCATGGAAGGAAGGGAAGGAATGATCATCTCCTTCACCTACTCACTTCTCTCTCCATTCTCTCCATTTTCGCTGAAGTTAAACAAGAAAGAGAAAGAGAAAAGCTTAAATCTTGGTAAGTAGAGGTCTTTATATGTTTAGTTACCCTTCATTAATGTTCATCATGAGGTTGAGAGCTTGAATTCTATGATTTCAGAATTTCCATTGGTGGTGTTTGATTGAGGGATAAATCTGAAAGTTAGTGAGATCAAGGTGTTGATTTCAGCAAGTGTAAGAGGTAGGTTTTTGATGAATTGTGGTATATATGATATGGTGTTTGCTTAATCAATGAAAATTCTGGAAATTAGACCTAATTATGATGCTAAATGAGGGGTAGGTTTTGATGAGAGTGTCACTGTTCATTTGGTCAGTTTTGACATTTGAGAGTGATTAGAAATTGATTTGAAGTTGAATGAGGGGATTTGTTAGAATGGGTTTTTGAGTGGTTTGATGATTTAGAGAGAGAATGTGTTGATTGAGTTGAATCTGGGTTGTTTTTGGTTGCCAATGGGTTCCTTGTGTTGAAATGAGTGAGAATGAGTCTTGACACAAGTTTAAGAACCATTGGAGTTCATTTGGTGAAGTTTGGAAAAGTATACCAGTTGCTGCGTTCTGGTTTCTGGTGTGATTTCTCGAGTGAGAGAAGAACTCACTCGAGCACAGGATGAACGTGCTCGAGTGAGGGTGCATAAATGCGCTGGGGGTGAGCGTTTCAGGTGTTCACTCGAGAGTGATTGCCAAGGGTGCGCCTGGCACTCGCGAGCATTGGGGGATCACTCGCGAGCACTGGGGTCGTGCTCGAGTGAATCTGTTGCCTGGGAGTTGGGGTGCTCTCGGGCAGACACTCGCGGCCTTGTGCTTGCGAGCACTGAGGGTCAATGCTCGAGCACAGGCACTTGTGCTCGAGTGAAGGTGGAAGAAGATGTTGAGAGGTACTCTCGGGTTGTCACTCGCAGGCCTCACTTTTGTGGTGCTCGAGTGTGCTCGGGGTCTCTGCTCGAGCACAGCCTTTTGTGCTCGAGTGAGAGTGTGAAAATGTAGTGGAGTTTGCTCTCGGGCAAGCACTCACGGGAGGTCACTCGCATGTGTGCTCGAGTGAGAGCGAGAGTCATGCTCGAGCACAGCCCCTTGTGCTCGAGT
Organism: Inga leiocalycina; assembly: GCA_963242795.1. NCBI lineage: Eukaryota > Viridiplantae > Streptophyta > Magnoliopsida > Fabales > Fabaceae > Inga > Inga leiocalycina. The sequence continues at coordinate 37,384,350 of OY725332.1, forward strand.
GAGGGGACCCAGAAATTAGTGTTTAGCTTTCCAAAGAAGGATCTTTAGGGATAGTTATCCCAACCCTTTAGGCATATGAATAGGCACTTAATGGCCATCTAAAGAGTCCAAATGAATACCAACTTAGAGTGTTATTAAAGTAATAACTTGGAAAAGGAAATTAACCAAATGTCCCTATTCTGATTATAGGATTTGACATCTGCTATCCTCGTGAGCCCACTGCGCCCAGAGACATCAGGAAGGGATCAGGTAGTGACTTTTCTTTCGTACCATTTATGATGCATTGTATGTGTGTATGATCAGTGATTTGTGATGAATTCGGATATTTCGACTGATGCGGATATGTGTAGCACCGTCAGTCCAATAGTCCCTGAGTAGTTAACAACGGTTCGGGTGAAAACTGTGTGTCTTCCCGGCGGAGAAAGGGGATGAGGATGAGGTGTGATATATGTGATTTGTGAGCCGAAAGGCTGACTTGTGAGCCGAAAGGCGGATTTGTGAGCCGAAAGGCTGATTTGTGAGCCAAAAGGCTATTTGTGAGGCCGACGGGCCATTTGTGAAGCCGGATAGCTTATGAGCTATAAGGCTATATGTATGCACTGCCATGCCAATAGTCCCTGAGTAGCTAACAACGGTTCGGGTGAAGACTGTGTGTCTTCCCGGCGGAGAAAGGGGATGAGGGTGGAGTGTGATATGTGTTGCTGCTGCGGTACATTGATTGCTTACATGCTATGTGCTTGTATGTGGTATAATTGCTTAGTTACTACTGGGATTCTTTTGAATCTCATTCTTTCCTTTGAACTAACCTTTCAGACAGGGTGACTGGCTCCAAGGAAAAGCGTGTGACCCGGAGCGGGTAGAGCTTCCTAGGGACATTAGTATGGCTTTTGTTGGTTAGACTGTTGGATAGGGATTACTGTATATGGTTGGGTTGTAAATAGTTTAAATACTTTAACCTGTAATCCCTTTTGCAGAACTTGGAACTATATATATATATGTAGTTGAACCCGGGGTTTGCCGGGATTTTGGTTATACACTATGTCATACGTAAATGTAGTTAAACTGCACAGGTGATTATATTCGATAATCGAACTTGAGACCGAAAGAGGAATGAAGTTTTGAAAATTTCATAACGTCCCTACTATTAAAGGGAATTTCAAATGAGTTTTAAACTAATCAACGGTCTCTAATCTAATTTAATTACCAAACATCGAATTATAATTACGTGATTAAAGGCAGGGTGTTACATTTTGGTATCAGAGCTGTAGTTCCTGGCAAGGGTAGAGGTTGCTAGGATAGATCCCTTAGTTGGTTTAGGGATAGAAGATTGTTTGTGGATGATCGTTGTGTGTGCACATATGTGTTTAAATGATTTGGATGTAGATGAGTTTTATGACTATATGTGCATACTGTCTCTGTTGGATTAATGGGGTAAGCTATTTGTAGAATGAAGAAGACTAGAGGACGCCCCAAAGTTCCGCGTACAGACCCTGTGGTGGAGGTCACCGACGAAAATCCACCGGATCCAATGCAAGAATTAATGGGTCTGATAAAGGACCAGCGGGACATGATCACTGAGCTAAGAGACGAGCTCAGAGCGGAGAAGGCAAAGAACAAGGAAGTTCCGGTTCAGTCCACACCAGAAGAAACTCAAGAAGGAACCCAACATGAGGACACTGCGGAGGGATCAGCACGGCCATCTGAATCCCCATCTCGTGTTATTCTGAATCAAGAGTCTCATGGGGGACCAGCCAGAGAGGATAGAGATCTCCAGTTTTGGGTTACAAGATTCTGCAAACATCTGCCTCTGGTGTTCAGAGGGAGATTTGATCCACAAGTGGCAGAAGATTGGCTGAATCGTTTGGAGAAGATATTTGAGGTCCTCGGGTGTCCGGATGAAGTGAAGCCACGGCTGGCAGTTTATAAACTTGAGGGTGATGCGGATCGTTGGTGGCGGAATGTCGCCCTAGCATTGAAGAGCGGAAATGTGCCACTGACTTGGGAGTTGTTCTTACAAGAATTCGATGAGAAGTACTTTCCGAAGTCAGTTCAGCTTGAAAAGGAGACAGAATTCCTTAACATCAGGCAAGGGGACACGGAGAGCTTTGATGACTATTTGTCCCGATTCATTCGCTTGTCCCGGTATTCCTCCTATCTCCGGTACAAGGATGATGGAGAATGGAGCTCAGACATGCTCATTCGTGGTCTGAGGCGAGAGTTGCGGAAGCGGTTGGTTACTCACCGATTCAAGAAGTTTAATAAGGCTGTGGAGCAATGTCGAATCACGGAAAACAACTTGAGAAAGGTGTACCCTAACAAAGCTACTGGCCATCGCAGTGAGCCTAGTAAGGGTAATGTATCCCAGAAGCGTAAAGGCCAAGGATCTTCTTCGTATCGGAGCGGTGATAAGAAGCCCTATCAACCTAAAGGTCGTGGACCTCAGAGATTTGCAACCGAGTGGAAATGTCGTCGCTGCAACAAATCACATTATGGCCAGAATTGTCAAGGAGAAATGATTTGTTTTAACTGCAAGCGGCCAGGACATCTTTCTAGAGATTGTCAACAACCACGAGCGGAGCAAAGGCCGAAGACACAGGGTCGAGTGTTTGCAATGACCCATGAGGAGGCTCGTAGATCTCCTGAGTTGATACAAGGTAAAATCTCTCTAAATGGCTATCTATTACAAGCATTGTTCGACTCGGGTGCCAGTCATTCCTTTATTGCGTATGATTGCGTGAGATGCCTGGGTATGCAGGTGCATAAGTTACCATTCGATTTGGTAGTATCGACTCCGATGGGTGTTAAGGCCTTGACCACAGAAGTTTGCCTGAATTGTATTATAACTGTGGAAGGGCACCAGTCTGTTATAGACCTGATTTGCTTGCCGCTTTATCAATTGGAAGTCATTTTGGGTCTCAATTGGTTAACGGCAAATAACGTATTGCTTCATTGCGGGAACAAAAGGATAGTATATCCTGCTTGTCGGAGAGTTGAAATGTTGAATGCGAGTATGAATTTCATTTCTACGGCTAAAGCTGAGAGATATATTGAAAAGGTTTGCCAAGGGTATATGGTGTTTTTCTCTATACAGAGGGAAACTGACGAGAAGTTGAGTAATATACCCGTAGTAAATGAATTTCCTGAGGTATTTTCGGACGACCTTAGCGGATTGCCTCCTGAGAGGGAAGTTCAATTTCCAATTGATATTGTGCCTGGAGCTGGTTCTATTTCTAAGGCCCCGTATCGTATGGCCCCAAACGAGATGGCGGAACTAAAGAAACAAATAGAAGATTTGCTTGAGAAAGGGTTCATCAGACCCAGTGTGTCGCCTTGGGGAGCTCCAGTGTTATTCGTAAAGAAGAAAGATGGAAGCCTTCGGTTGTGTATCGATTATAGGGAATTGAACAAGGTTACTATCAAGAATAAGTACCCACTTCCCCGAATCGATGACCTTTTAGATCAATTATCTGGATCGTGTGTATTTTCAAAGATTGATCTAAGGTCAGGGTATCATCAGCTGCGAGTGAAGGCAGAAGATGTTCCGAAGACTGCTTTTCGGACCAGATATGGTCATTATGAATTCTTGGTGATGCCATTTGGGCTAACCAATGCGCCTGCGGTTTTCATGGACTACATGAACCGTATCTTCCGACAATATCTGGATCAGTTTGTTGTTGTGTTTATCGATGACATTTTGATATATTCCAAGAGTATGGAAGAGCATGAGCATCATTTGAGAGTTGTATTGAATATTTTGCTTGAGAAGCAATTATATGCCAAGTTGAGCAAGTGCGAGTTTTGGCTATCGGAAGTGAGATTCCTAGGCCATGTTATCTCGCAAGAAGGGGTCTCTGTGGATCCCAGTAAAGTGGAAGCAGTACTAGACTGGAAGAGGCCAGAATCTGTGGCTGAGGTACGCAGTTTTCTGGGTCTTGCCGGGTACTATCGGAGATTCATTCAGAATTTTTCCCGAATTGCGTTACCAATGACCAAGCTCACGAGAAAGGATCAGCCATTTGTGTGGGACGATAAATGTGAAAAATGTTTTGTGGAGCTGAAGGAGAGGTTGACGTCGGCACCTGTGTTGATTTTGCCCGATCCCAGTACGACATATGTTGTGTACTCTGATGCCAGTGGGCAGGGATTAGGGTGTGTCCTTATACAGCAGGGACGTGTGGTGGCCTACGCCTCTCGACAGCTCAGACCCCATGAATTGAACTATCCCACCCATGATCTGGAGCTTGCGGCCATTGTGTTTGCTTTGAAGATTTGGCGTCATTACCTGTATGGTGTGACTGTGGAACTGTACTGCGACCACAAGAGTCTTAAATACCTGTATGATCAGAAGGAACTGAATATGAGACAGCGTCACTGGATGGAATTGTTAAAGGACTATGACCTGGAAATTAAATATCATCCGGGTAAAGCCAATGTAGTCGCTGATGCTCTTAGTCGGAAGACTGTACTCATTGCAGCTATGATGATACGAGAGAAGAAATTGATTGAAGATTTTCGTGATTTAAATTTGACAAACCAGATCATCTGTGCCAACTACACAGTTTCCCAAGAGGAAAATGACCTAATAGCTGAAATTGAAGAAGCTCAGAGGCAAGATGACTGGATACAGCGTAATCTGACTCGAATCGAATAGGGAGAAATTCCAGGCTACGACCGATCACCCCGTGGATTGGTTCGTTATCAGAAGAGAGTCTGTGTGCCACTTGAGTCGGAATTGAGACAGAAAATTTTGGATGAGGCGCACAAGAGCCGATATACTCTTCATCCTGGTATGACCAAGATGTACCATAACCTGAAATCTGTGTATTGGTGGCCGGGTTTGAAGAGTGATGTGACCAAATATGTGGCGAGATGTCTCACTTGTCAGAAAGTGAAAATTGAGCACCAAAGACCACCTGGTTTACTTCAGAGTCCCGAGATTCCAGAATGGAAATGGGAAAGTGTGACCATGGACCTTGTGACGGGATTGCCTAAGATCAGGAATTATGATGCGATCTGGGTTATTGTGGATCGGTTAACGAAGTCAGCGCACTTCATACCAATCAATGTCGGCTATTCTCCCGATAAACTAGCAGAGATTTATATCAGTGAGATTGTGAAGCTCCATGGTACACCAAAGAATATTATTTCTGATCGAGATCCTCGATTTACTTCAAGATTCTGGAAAGCATTGCATAAAGCCTTGGGAACTCAATTGAGGTTTAGTACGGCTTATCATCCGCAAACGGATGAACAATCAGAGAGGACAATTCAGACGCTGGAAGATATGCTACGGGCATGTGTTCTCGATTTCAAAGGGAATTGGGATCGTTTTCTTCCACTTGCGGAATTCGCTTACAACAATAGCTATCATGCGAGCATTCAGATGGCTCCGTATGAAGCATTGTATGGAAGGAGGTGTCAATCGCCTTTGTGCTGGAACGAGCTATCTGAAAGGAAGCTTTATGGACCAGATTTGGTTGATCAAACCTCGGCACAGGTTCAGACTATTCGTAAGAGGTTGCTTACAGCGCAGAGTCGACAGAAAAGTTACGCTGACAAGAGGAGACGACCTCTAGAATTTGAAGTTGGAGATCACATTTTTCTGAGAGTATCCCCTGTTACGGGCGTTGGACGGGCTATCAAGAGAAAGAAGCTAAGCCCGAGATATATAGGTCCTTTTGAGATCCTTGAACGGATAGGGCCTGTTGCATACCGAGTAGCTCTACCTCCGAGCTTGAGCAGACTCCATGACGTATTTCACGTTTCTCAATTGAAGAAGTACCAACCGGATCCATCTCACATAGTTGAGTATGAGGAAGTGGAGCTTCAAGATAATTTCACATATGCAGTGGAGCCAGAACAAGTCATTGACCGAGAGGAGCGACGGCTCCGACACCGAAGCATTCCATATGTGAAGGTGGTCTGGAAGGGAATGACTCCGAGAGAAACGACTTGGGAAGCGGAGGAAGATATACGAAGAAGATATCCGGAGTTTATGGCTCAAGTAGTGTAACAATTTTGAGGACGAAATTAATTTTCGGGGGGAGAATTGTAACATCCTGGATTTTAATTAAGGGATAATAACTTCAAATGATGTAATTAATGTTAATTAAGCATATTTGAAGTATATGTTGTGTGTTATGATATAAAGACCATTAGTGATGATTTAATGAGTATTGTACCAATCAGGAGTAAAACGGTAAATTTACCAACCGTCTGGTCGGCTACGGATGATAAAACCCCTTAGTAATCAAAATCAATGGTTGAGATTGAAAGATAAAGGGGTGGAATCAAGTGTGAATGAGTTTATATGCACTCATGAGTGGGAAGGATGAGATGGTGACAAGTGTTCAAATGAGAGCCTTTGGATGAGTCAACATATTCAAACTCTTTCTCTCTCCCTCTTAGTCAGCCAAGTGCATGGAAGGAAGGGAAGGAATGATCATCTCCTTCACCTACTCACTTCTCTCTCCATTCTCTCCATTTTCGCTGAAGTTAAACAAGAAAGAGAAAGAGAAAAGCTTAAATCTTGGTAAGTAGAGGTCTTTATATGTTTAGTTACCCTTCATTAATGTTCATCATGAGGTTGAGAGCTTGAATTCTATGATTTCAGAATTTCCATTGGTGGTGTTTGATTGAGGGATAAATCTGAAAGTTAGTGAGATCAAGGTGTTGATTTCAGCAAGTGTAAGAGGTAGGTTTTTGATGAATTGTGGTATATATGATATGGTGTTTGCTTAATCAATGAATATTCTGGAAATTAGACCTAATTATGATGTTAAATGAGGGGTAGGTTTTGATGAGAGTGTCACTGTTCATTTGGTCAGTTTTGACATTTGAGAGTGATTAGAAATTGATTTGAAGTTGAATGAGGGGATTTGTTAGAATGGGTTTTTGAGTGGTTTGATGATTTAGAGAGAGAATGTGTTGATTGAGTTGAATCTGGGTTGTTTTTGGTTGCCAATGGGTTCCTTGTGTTGCTGCGTTCTGGTTTCTGGTGTGATTTCTCGAGTGAGAGAAGAACTCACTCGAGCACAGGATGAACGTGCTCGAGTGAGCATGTTTGTGCTCGAGTGAGGGTGCATAAATGCGCTGGGGGTGAGCGTTTCAGGTGTTCACTCGAGAGTGATTGCCAAGGGTGCGCCTGGCACCGCGAGCATTGGGGGATCACTCGCGAGCACTGGGGTCGTGCTCGAGTGAATCTGTTGCCTGGGAGTTGGGGTGCTCTCGGGCAGACACTCGCTGCCTTGTGCTTGCGAGCACTGAGGGTCAATGCTCGAGCACAGGCACTTGTGCTCGAGTGAAGGTGGAAGAAAATGTTGAGAGGTACTCTCGGGTTGTCACTCGCAGGCCTCACTTTTGTGGTGCTCGAGTGTGCTCGGGGTCTCTGCTCGAGCACAGCCTTTTGTGCTCGAGTGAGAGTGTGAAAATGTAGTGGAGTTTGCTCTCGGGCAAGCACTCACGGGAGGTCACTCGCATGTGTGCTCGAGTGAGAGCGAGAGTCATGCTCGAGCACAGCCCCTTGTGCTCGAGTGAGGGGACCCAGAAATTAGTGTTTAGCTTTCCAAAGAAGGATCTTTAGGGATAGTTATCCCAACCCTTTAGGCATATGAATAGGCACTTAATGGCCATCTAAAGAGTCCAAATGAATACCAACTTAGAGTGTTATTAAAGTAATAACTTGGAAAAGGAAATTAACCAAATGTCCCTATTCTGATTATAGGATTTGACATCTGCTATCCTCGTGAGCCCACTGTGCCCAGAGACATCAGGGAGGGATCAGGTAGTGACTTTTCTTTCGTACCATTTATGATGCATTGTATGTGTGTATGATCAGTGATTTGTGATGAATTCGGATATTTCGACTGATGCGGATATGTGTAGAACCGTCAGTCCAATAGTCCCTGAGTAGCTAACAACGGTTCGGGTGAAGACTGTGTGTCTTCCCGGCGGAGAAAGGGGATGAGGATGAGGTGTGATATATGTGATTTGTGAGCCGAAAGGCGGATTTGTGGGCCGAAAGGCTTATTTGTGAGCCGAAAGGCTATTTGTGAGGCCGACGGGCCATTTGTGAAGCCGGATAGCTTATGAGCTATAAGGCTATATGTATGCACTGCCACGCCAATAGTCCCTAAGTAGCTAACAACGGTTCGGGTGAAGACTGTGTGTCTTCCCGGCGGAGAAAGGGGATGAGGGTGGAGTGTGATATGTGTTGCTGCTGCGGTACATTGATTGCTTACATGCTATGTGCTTGTATGTGGTATAATTGCTTAGTTACTACTGGGATTCTTTTGAATCTCATTCTTTCCTTTGAACTAACCTTTCAGACAGGGCGACTGGCTCCAAGGAAAAGCGTGTGACCCGGAGCGGGTAGAGCTTCCTAGGGACATTAGTATGGCTTTTGTTGGTTAGACTGTTGGATAGGGATTACTGTATATGGTTGGGTTGTAAATAGTTTAAATACTTTAACCTGTAATCCCTTTTGCAGAACTTGGAACTATATATATATATGTAGTTGAACCCGGGGTTTGCCGGGATTTTGGTTATACACTCTGTCATACGTAAATGTAGTTAAACTGCACAGGTGATTATATTCGATAATCGAACTTGAGACCGAAAGAGGAATGAAGTTTTGAAAATTTCATAACGTCCCTACTATTAAAGGGAATTTCAAATGAGTTTTAAACTAATCAACGGTCTCTAATCTAATTTAATTACCAAACATCGAATTATAATTACGTGATTAAAGGCAGGGTGTTACATGTCACACCCTTAATCCATCTCCATGAGCTCACATAGGCACATGCACATTGGATTCCACCCTTTGATCTAATACACAAATCAATCTCAACCATTGATCATGAAGTTACCAATGAGTTTCCTCTTCGGTAACTGACCAATTGGTCGGTAACTTTACCGTTTTGCCCCTGATTACGGTAATTCTCATTGAATCACCACCAAACACATTTTCTCATTCATTTTCTTTCACAATGCGCCCTCCCCTCTATTTTAAGTCAATTTAGAGGTTAATCCATAATTGAGCTTAAATACAGGGTTTCGGCGTGCTCAGAACGCATACGAATCACATCGGGTGCCAACTCACACCATAATCTCCAAAAGGGTTCATTTATCACTAATGACATCCACTTTTGGAGTCATTAACCCTTGATCACAATTTGGGATTTTGCTAAACCGGGGCTTAGCAATCCACTAATCTCAGGCTTATTCTCTAGCCTCAAGTCTCAGAATTCGGGATATTACAGGTTGCATCGTGTTAACAATCCTCATATAAATTGGGTAGTTGTAATGTCTTGCTAAAGGCTACTTGCGACTTATGGGTTAATACAGTTATTGGCCCACTGCCAACTTCATATGGGCCTACAGGGTCCGCACACAAAAATGGCCCAACACGAGATAATGTTTAATTTAGGGTGGACGAATTATATATATATATATATGTAATATAAAAATTCATTAATAATATTATATAGATATGTATTTTCGAAATACATATTATATATATATATGTATATATATATTATATGATATTATTATATTATGTTTTTTTAAATTTAATTTATTAAGATATAATAAATTTAATAACTAACATGATAGAGATATAATTTCTCAGATTTAATTTATGAAGATAAATTAAATCTAATGGCTCTTTATTTAGCTTAAATAAATTGGTTAAATTAAAACTGTTTGACAGATTTAATTTAAACTGAATTTATTTAATTAGCTCGTCAAGATAATTAATTGTTAATTAATTTTGAAATTCAAATATAGCCCTCATAGGCTATAAACTTGATAGAGCAGATAGACTCATACACGCATGAGAATTTAGAGCCTCAAGTGAAACCCTAGGAGACATTGGAGGCACTAGCATGCAGTCCTTATTGGAGAGCATTCGTGTGAATACCAGTAGAGGTAGCAGACCTAACGTGTTGGCTCCTAGAAATCGTGAAAACCCTAAGTTAAAAAGGTATGAGTTCTTTCTAACCCGATTTAAACGCCGTTGATAGATCCTCGATTAGGATTGGTAAAATTTTAAAATTCTTCCGCTATGGCTGCCGATCCTAACAAAATCTTGGCCGTTCATTTTGGTTTCCAACTTTAACCTCAAGATCAAGTGGCAAATATCTCTTTCGCCCTTGACCATGGTAACACTTACTAAGTTGCCATTATTTCTTTTCTTTCTTGTTGTGTCTATTCCTTTCTTCTTCCAAGATGCCATTCCCTCACTTTTGGATCTAAGTTAGGATTAAGATCTTATTTGACTTTAGATAAAGGGGTTGGGTATTTTCTCCTGACTATTTGGTACTAAATCCCATACTTTAGTTTCCAAACTAGTCTCTAAAAGTCATTATGGCTCTTGGATATTCGTGGCGCTCTTCCTGAATTGGGCTTAACAGTCTACTTTATTCAGGCTTATACTCTAACCTTTAGTCCAAAAATTCAAGATATTACACATATATCAGCTATGCAGTTAGAATAGTAAGTCAGTTCATGCATCAGCCACAGGAAGAGCACATGGAGGCTATATACAAAATTCTAAGCTATCTGAAACTTAATCTTGGAAGAAGAATCTTTTTTAAGAAAGGCACTACCAGAAACATCAAAATCTACACCGATGCAGACCATAAAGGGATAAAGAGAATAAGAGGTCAAGAAGTAAAAAACAAACTATGGTGTCAAGAAGTAGTGCGGAAGTGGAGCTGAGAGCTATTGTCGATGGAGTATATAAAGGAATCTAGGTTATCAAGTTACTAAAGTAGTTGGGAATTCCACAAGAGGGACTAATGCAATTTTTGTGTGACAATAAGGATAGCATTGAAATGGTCAAGAACCCAGTATATCAAAATCGAATGAAACATGTTGATATAGAAGGCACCATGAATCTGTCCCGCAAACGATCTGTGGAACAGATTGCAGACATTATGACAAAACTACTGGGCAGAGCTTAGTTTAAAGGATTTTGAGTCAAGCTTGGAATAATTGACATCTACTCTCCAACTTGAGGAGGAGTGTTGGTGTAATACCCCGAACTTTTAGATTTGAGGCTAGAGAATAGGCCTGAAATAAGTGGACTGCTAAGCCCCAGTATATCAGGAGTCCAAATTTATTCCCTAATGATTCTTATAACTTTGGGGTATTAAATAAAGTAAAATGGTGAATTTTGGAGAAAGTAATTATTTTTTTGGTGAAATCGCCTATGAGGTAGTGAGCTTGTCATGTGATTTTATATAATCAAATGATGAGAAACAATTATGACATTTTATAGAATGAAAGTAGACATCCTAAGCTTTAATTAGATAGGTCATATGACTCAATTAGAGCTATATACAAAAAGTTATGAATTTTTGAAGTCAGCACAGAAAAACTGTGAAATTTTTGGAACAACATGTAAAGATTAAAAATCTGGGAATGATGTTCTTTCAAATAGTAAAAGGCTATATTTTTTCTTGAAAATAGACTCAATAAGGGTTCTATATCCTTTAAAATCACTCTAATTTGATATTTCCAAAATCAGTTATAATTTTTCAAAGATTGGGCAAAACATTTGCTAGAATTTTTGAAAACTCTGAAAATGGAAAATTTGTGATGGTAACTTTGTAATTATGAGATAAATTGTGATCAGCCCATTTTGGCACAAACTTGGGCCCCTGACATGAATATGGCTGACTTGAAGAGGGAAATATTAGTTGCATTTTATGGGCTTTCATGTAGATAGGAAGTGTGTGCATAAAGTCAACATTTTTGGAAATTAGCTAAAAATGACATAAGCCTAAAGTAAAATAATAAAAGCTTCATCCTCTTCCCTTGGTTGCCATAAATTGACGCCATATCAGTTTTAGAGAGGGAGGAAGAGCTCAACTTTTTAAAGAGAAAAAGGAGAAAGATTTTCTACGGTAAGCCGATTCCTCTGACGATTTAGCTCCTAACGCGTATAACTCCGACCATAAGCTACTCCTCTTTGTTCTTAAAGGTTTGGAAGCTCAAAATATGTTGTTTGTAACCCCCTGCCGTAATTATATCCGAAATACGCGATTAAAATGAAATAGAGACCAATAATAATCAAATAACATTTACTAACCCATCACTTGATGGGGTTTTCAAAAAATACCTTTCAAAATCATTTATAAACTTGGTCTCATATTCACATTTCGAATACAATTACTACGCGAAGATAAATCACATTCATATAAATATCAGAGAGCACAACATAATCATCCCGGTAATCTCGGGTACATACCTTCACTAAAGTATGCAGGGCACGATTGCCCGTTACAATTCTTCAAATGGGGATTACACAATCTCATCTCGAATGAGTCCTGCCGCTCCTTCCATGAGCCACTTGCCCTGTCTAAATTGTTGGTGAGGGAGGGTGAGATTCGAGAGAATCTCAGTAGGGAAATATTATCAATATGCAGGCAAGATAAGTGTTTAATGCATGACATGCTTGCATCACATAACTCATGCACACATACAATGACAAATCTATAAGCTCAATGCTTCGAACGATACACATATGGCCATAGCATATATTGAAACATAGCTTCAAATCATTCATACATGTTCCACATAATCAAGCAAAGCAACAACATGCATCAACACATTAATACAGTTAACAGAGCATGCAGGAGAGATAAGTTCCCTACCTCCAGTCTTTTCTCCTCGATTTACGTGTCAGCAACTCGGGGCTTCACATTCGATCCTACAATGTCAAATGTACTATTTAGACACTTCCATAGTGTTTCTGGGGGTTATATGAAGCTATATTGAAAAATTACTAAAATACCCCCGGGGACCCGGCCCGGCCCCGCCGTACCCGGTCCAGCTGTACTTTTCCCGAAATTTTGACATGGGCTATTCTGACATGTTTTCGCCCAAGGAATCCATTTCCGGACTCGGAATTATCAAATTCAATGTCAAATTACGAAATTGCCCTTGGCAGCCCTACTTTTAGGGTTTTAGGGGCGTTTCCGTAATTATGCTTTCTCGGCCTTTTCCGAAAAAGTGCCCAACTGTAACCCCACCTAATTTTCACTCCTGAACTCAATGGAATCATCAAATCATTGAAAATCCATCTCTAACCCCTCCAAACCAGGCTTGGCCGAAATTCTCAATTCCCTGGGAAAAATTGGGGTTTTTCGGTTTCGGCTCCGTAAACGCGTTCCTTTCTACTCCTAACCACTTTATTGACTATTCCATTAGGTTACAACCACCATTTAGTACCAATTTGGGTAGCATAACAGCCCCACATACCCATTTCCAAAAATTAAAACCAATGGCAATCCGGCGAAATTTCACCGATTAAATTGCCCACAGCAGCCAGAATAGTCAATATACAAGAGTTTGGAAGTTACCTCAAGCTCCCAATAGCTTTTCTCAAAGTGGCTGAAACCCTAGCTCACTTCAACACAAGAAATGGAGCTTCCAAACCTTAAATTACATAGAAGAGTAGCTTAGAAATGGAGTTATACGCGTTAGGAGCGAAATCGTCGGAGAAATCGGCTTACCTTGTGATTTTTCTTCTCTTTCTCTCTCTAAACTCTCTCAACTTTCTCACACTATGTTCAGGTGCTGTGTGTGAATGAGCAGCTGAAGAGGATGAGAAGATGTTTTAATTCCATGCTTATGTCATCTTGCCTTTTGATGATGTCATAATTCCCAAAATTGGCATTTCCGGATTTTCTGGCAGATTTTCTGCCCAAACTTTGAAAAATCATAACTAATTCTAGAGAAATCGAAATGAGGTGATTCCAAAGCCAAATGAAAGATATTTAAGTCCTCTTCATAGGAAAAATATTGACCATTACTAAAAATCAGCACACAATTCCAGAATTACATAAAACGCATCACTGCCCCAAAACAGAGTTCAGTTTCCATCCCAAACTTTGGACAGTCATATCTCCTAGTTCCCAACATGAAATGGCACAAATTATATGTCCATTTTGAAGCTTTGGATGTGAAATTTAAGACTGGAAAGTTTCATAATTTTCTGACATCATTTGTGTATTAAAAACGTCCACACGAGAAGACTGCCCAGACAGAATTCACACTGGACAACATTTCTAGTTTTGCAACCAATGTGTCCAATCCAATTTAAATCAATTCCAATGATTAAATACCACAACATGACACCATTTCCATCACAATACCCCATTCAATTATTCCCTCTATTCTAAGTCAATTTGGATGTTAATCCACAATTGAACTCAAATATAGGGTTTTGGCGTTGCTCATAACACAAGCGACTACAATCCACTTTATATTCTCTAAAAAGGTTCATTAATCACTAACCACGTCCACTTTTGTAGTCATTAACTCCTAATCACAATTTGGGATCTTGCTAAACCGGGGCTTAGCAATCCACTAATCTCAGGCTTATTCTCTAGCCTCGAGTCTCAAAATTCGGGGTGTTACATTTCTCCCCCCGTTCAATAAATTTCGTCCTCGAAATTTGTCATACCACTTAATCCAAAAACTACGGATACTTCTTCACGACAGCTTCCGTTTCACAATTCATTTCACATTGGGATGGTCCCTTCTAGACCTCCCAGACAACCATATGCCACAATTTTGATTCTCGAAAGAATCTTACACAATATATGCAACCCAGTTGCCACAAACTGCAATCGGCCCATTTCACGATTGCCACACCATACTGTTATCACATAACATATTCACTGGAGGCTCTAAATCATGAGCCATAACATCTCAGTAGTTAGGTGGCATAGGCCACCACCCTGCTTAACTCAATTTAGTGATTCCATCCTGGAATAACTCAACAACATCACAAACTTAATACATCAAACGACAGCCTCAGCTGTATACACAAACATTTCAGCATTCGCTATATCCACTTTCACAGCTTTACCCTCACCCGTACACCTACCAGTAACTCCACTAGTGGTAACCGGGACTTTTAGGTATTCACAACAAGATCACATTGCCGTATCAACTTTCATGGTGTCGCCCTCACCCGTATACCCACCAGTGACTCCGCTAGTGGTAACCGGGACTTTTAGGTATTCACAACAAGATCACATTGCCGTATCAACTTTCATGGTGTCGCCCTCACCCGTATACCCACCAGTGACTCCACTAGTGGTAACCGGGACTTTTGGGTATCAACCACAATCGCATCAAGTCACTCCGGAATCTCAATCTCTTCTATCCGAAGCACCCTACCATAATGGCCCACCTAGAGTCTCAGTCTCTTCTATCCAGGCGCCTTTTATTGTCACACCCACCCCGGTTTTACCCCCTCTAGGGATGCCCCGTGCCGGTGGTGCCCACCCCGGTTTTACCCCCCACTGGGGATGCCCCGCGACGGTGGCTGGGTTACTCAATTATTGTCACACCCACCCCAGTTTTACCCCCTCTAGGGATGCCCCGTGCCGGTGGTGCCCACCCCGGTTTTACCCCCCGCTGGGGATGCCCCGCGACAGTGGCTGTGTTACTCACATTTCACCCAGGACTCACAATAAAATCCTTTTCCTTATCAAACGTACATTGCAGATTCTAATTTTACGCACCACCTTTCAGCCTTGGGTCAACACCGGTACAACCAACGTGGTGGCTAGCCAGGTTGGCCATGCTGGGGTAGTGCCCTCAAAATAGAGAACCCCCGATTATGTAGTCGAATTAGCCATCAGCTGAATTAGCTCTGCTCTACTAGGCAACTATACCTCAGTCCCAGCTTATCCACAACTGTCACAGATTCACAATCACACTCCACTCTCATCCCCTTTCTCTGCCAGGAAGACACACAGTCTTTACCCGAACCGTTGTTAGCTACTCAGGGACTATTAACATGGCAGTGCACACACATAGCCATTTAGGCTCACAATAGTAGATCCACAATCACACCCTACCCTCATCCCCTTTCTCCGCCGGGAAGACACACAGTCTTTACCCGAACCGTTGCTAGCTACTCAGGGACTATTGGCATAGCGGTGCTCACAAATAGCCTTTCGGCTTCCACATCACACTCCACCCTCATCCCCTTTCTCCGCTGGGAAGACACACAGTCTTACCCGAACTGTTGTTAGCTACTCAGGGACTATTGGTGTGGCAGTGCATACACATAGCCTTATAACACGTAGAGCTATCCGGCTTTCACAAATGGCCCGTCGGCCTTCACAAATAGCCTGTCCCCTGTAAACTACCGCCCCGAAGGTACAATCCTCCGCCATAGGAATCACCCCATGCGGCCGCAGGTGAGAGACTCGCAAATATCAGTCACATCCTGAGCCTATGCCTATCAGGCGCAGCCCACCAGACCAAACCGATCCGGCCCAACCGGGGAGATGGACTCACCGTACACAATCGTAACAAGCTGGAACCAGGCATATTAACAACTTCACCTTCAACATTGTGAATTCTTTTCATGTACTGGGATCCTTCAAGGCCCCTTTTCACAATACAACTTGACCCCGAAGTTTTACCTCTCGAAGCCATCACTAACGCATTGCACTTTTTACAAATTCGAGCTTCTGCTCAACACAATTCTCAAACATCACATTCACCACGCTTCCGCTGCACACTCTGAGGTCTTTATCCTCATATGTGCCTTCACAATGTCAGGGTGACTCAATAAGAGTCCCATAGGAATCTCTTACTACGCCTGTCCACACACATAATCTGTGCCAGACCTTGGCTCAATTCAACTCGAATCATTCAGAGCCATAACCAACACATCGTTGAGATCCCATACTCCCAACGTTCCCAGAGCTCTACTCTACGATTCAACGTCACGGCGATTGCTCTCGACGGTTCGTTATCAAGGCGGCTGCACACTAGGGTTCATCGTCACGGTGGCTCCACTCTAGGGTTCATCGTCATGGTGGCTCCACACTACGGTACTGTACCTGATGCTTCACTCAGTCACCTGACTGGTCAGCCCCTTCGGTCAGCATCCTCCGTAGGTAGCCCTTTCCAATCAGATCTCACCGTAGGTAGCCCTCTCCGATCAAATCTCACCGTAGGTAGCCCTCTTCCATCAAAACTCCCCGTAGGTAGCACTCTCCGATCCGAATCCTCCATAGGTAACTTTTTCAAATTCAAATTCTCTGCGGAATCACTTTTCCCTGTGCTAGATTAACACTAGCAACCTCAGGATACCTGATACACATTTCAATGCCAATCTAGTACCACATCCTGGTACCACGGACCATATAGGTCATATCAACCTCCTAAGGACCAGCTTGACTATTGAGTCTGATCCTTGGATCACAATTCATCTTTCAAACCTTCAACCTCAGTTGAATTGGGAAATCACTTCCCTCCAATCCACAGAGCATCATCAACTCCAACTCAAATTCATCATTTCTACGGAGCATCTTTATAACTCCTACCCAAATTCAAATATCTCTGCCCGCCTAAGGCACATCGGTCCCCTAGGTCTTAAGGCCTTTACACCCACAAGCTCTGTATGACGTCACTACATGTAACATCATACCACCTAGGGTTTCTCACCCCACCATTAGGTTCATACTGAAACCTAAAACCTCAATATCACACATCTAGGAAATCATTTTCCTTAGTTCTTTAATCAGACGATGGGTCTGATTACCTCCACCTCTGAATCTACACATCTAATTCTCGGGTGAATCATACTGACTCACCATATCCACAACACAAATAATGTATACACAGTCCATAAATCACATATATCCACAACCAGCAGGGACCATAATGTGTATACCACAACAAACAAAGCCATTCTCTATGACTTAAGGCAGCAACTACTGCCATTATCCTAGCAAATCCTTTACTTGCCAGGAACGGCAGCTCTGATACCAAAATGTAACCCCCTGCCGTAATTATATCCGAAATACGCGATTAAAATGAAATAGAGACCAATAATAATCAAATAACATTTACTAACCCATCACTTGATGGGGTTTTCAAAAAATACCTTTCAAAATCATTTATAAACTTGGTCTCATATTCACATTTCGAATACAATTACTACGCGAAGATAAATCACATTCATATAAATATCAGAGAGCACAACATAATCATCCCGGTAATCTCGGGTACATACCTTCACTAAAGTATGCAGGGCACGATTGCCCGTTACAATTCTTCAAATGGGGATTACACAATCTCATCTCGAATGAGTCCTGCCGCTCCTTCCATGAGCCACTTGCCCTGTCTAAATTGTTGGTGAGGGAGGGTGAGATTCGAGAGAATCTCAGTAGGGAAATATTATCAATATGCAGGCAAGATAAGTGTTTAATGCATGACATGCTTGCATCACATAACTCATGCACACATACAATGACAAATCTATAAGCTCAATGCTTCGAACGATACACATATGGCCATAGCATATATTGAAACATAGCTTCAAATCATTCATACATGTTCCACATAATCAAGCAAAGCAACAACATGCATCAACACATTAATACAGTTAACAGAGCATGCAGGAGAGATAAGTTCCCTACCTCCAGTCTTTTCTCCTCGATTTACGTGTCAGCAACTCGGGGCTTCACATTCGATCCTACAATGTCAAATGT
Source organism: Inga leiocalycina (assembly GCA_963242795.1). NCBI lineage: Eukaryota > Viridiplantae > Streptophyta > Magnoliopsida > Fabales > Fabaceae > Inga > Inga leiocalycina. The sequence goes on from OY725332.1 coordinate 37,402,886, forward strand.
ACTATTTAGACACTTCCATAGTGTTTCTGGGGGTTATATGAAGCTATATTGAAAAATTACTAAAATACCCCCGGGGACCCGGCCCGGCCCCGCCGTACCCGGTCCAGCTGTACTTTTCCCGAAATTTTGACATGGGCTATTCTGACATGTTTTCGCCCAAGGAATCCATTTCCGGACTCGGAATTATCAAATTCAATGTCAAATTACGAAATTGCCCTTGGCAGCCCTACTTTTAGGGTTTTAGGGGCGTTTCCGTAATTATGCTTTCTCGGCCTTTTCCGAAAAAGTGCCCAACTGTAACCCCACCTAATTTTCACTCCTGAACTCAATGGAATCATCAAATCATTGAAAATCCATCTCTAACCCCTCCAAACCAGGCTTGGCCGAAATTCTCAATTCCCCGGGAAAAATTGGGGTTTTTCGGTTTCGGCTCCGTAAACGCGTTCCTTTCTACTCCTAACCACTTTATTGACTATTCCATTAGGTTACAACCACCATTTAGTACCAATTTGGGTAGCATAACAGCCCCACATACCCATTTCCAAAAATTAAAACCAATGGCAATCCGGCGAAATTTCACCGATTAAATTGCCCACAGCAGCCAGAATAGTCAATATACAAGAGTTTGGAAGTTACCTCAAGCTCCCAATAGCTTTTATCAAAGTGGCTGAAACCCTAGCTCACTTCAACACAAGAAATGGAGCTTCCAAACCTTAAATTACATAGAAGAGTAGCTTAGAAATGGAGTTATACGCGTTAGGAGCGAAATCGTCGGAGAAATCGGCTTACCTTGTGATTTTTCTTCTCTTTCTCTCTCTAAACTCTCTCAACTTTCTCACACTATGTTCAGGTGCTGTGTGTGAATGAGCAGCTGAAGAGGATGAGAAGATGTTTTAATTCCATGCTTATGTCATCTTGCCTTTTGATGATGTCATAATTCCCAAAATTGGCATTTCCGGATTTTCTGGCAGATTTTCTGCCCAAACTTTGAAAAATCATAACTAATTCTAGAGAAATCGAAATGAGGTGATTCCAAAGCCAAATGAAAGATATTTAAGTCCTCTTCATAGGAAAAATATTGACCATTACTAAAAATCAGCACACAATTCCAGAATTACATAAAACGCATCACTGCCCCAAAACAGAGTTCAGTTTCCATCCCAAACTTTGGACAGTCATATCTCCTAGTTCCCAACATGAAATGGCACAAATTATATGTCCATTTTGAAGCTTTGGATGTGAAATTTAAGACTGGAAAGTTTCATAATTTTCTGACATCATTTGTGTATTAAAAACGTCCACACGAGAAGACTGCCCAGACAGAATTCACACTGGACAACATTTCTAGTTTTGCAACCAATGTGTCCAATCCAATTTAAATCAATTCCAATGATTAAATACCACAACATGACACCATTTCCATCACAATACCCCATTCAATTATTCCCTCTATTCTAAGTCAATTTGGATGTTAATCCACAATTGAACTCAAATATAGGGTTTTGGCGTTGCTCATAACACAAGCGACTACAATCCACTTTATATTCTCTAAAAAGGTTCATTAATCACTAACCACGTCCACTTTTGTAGTCATTAACTCCTAATCACAATTTGGGATCTTGCTAAACCGGGGCTTAGCAATCCACTAATCTCAGGCTTATTCTCTAGCCTCGAGTCTCAAAATTCGGGGTGTTACATTGTTCACCACTTAGGGTTTTCAACCATATTGAGGAAATGGTAGTGGGAGCTTGAGGTAACTTCTAAACTCTTGTATATTGACTATTCTGGTCGTTGTAGACAATTTAATCGATAAAATTTCGCCGGATTGTCATTGGTTTTAATTTTTGGAAATGGGTTGGCCTAGGAGTTATGCTGCCCAAATTGGTACTAAATGGTAGTTTTAACCTAATGGAATAGTCAATAAAGTAGAAAGAAACAAGTTTACGGAGCCAAAATCGCAAAACCCCGACTTTCCCTAAAAAATCCATATATTTTGGTCAGGGCTGTAAAGGGGTCTTAGGGTTAGATTTTCAATGATTTGATGGTTCCATTGAGTTCAGGGGAGAAAATTAGGTGGGGTTACTTTAACCCCCTCATCACGATTTATAATCCCTCATTACGAGATGGGGTATTTAAAAAAATCAGTTCAAAACATAGTTGCTCGTGGTCTCACATTCACTTGCGGATATAATTACTTTAGAAATCAAATCGCATAATAAATATCAGAGTGTGGAAACTAAAATCCTGGCAAACCTTGGGTTACTTACATATAATGGGTTTAAGGTTCCCAAAATGGGGATTACATATCCAAAATTATCATTTACATGTCATATACAAATGGTAATCTCAAATCCCAACTAGATAACCAACATCCAAAATACAAAATGTCCCTAAAGCCCTAACCACTCCTGGTTGGACGCTTCCCTTTCGAGCCACTTGCCCGTCTGAAAAGTTAGTCATTTGGAAAGAGTAAGATTATAAAGAATCCCAGTAGTAACAAATCACTCATACAATATATAAACACAAGGCATGTAATGTATCATGTTTACCAGTATCATCAGCAACACTATGATCTATGGCTCACGCCATAGACGACAACACTCACGGCTGTATCACAATGCACTATGCCCGCTTTCACGGTAATCACAATGATAGCTTTCGTTGCAAACACTATGCCCACTTTCGTGGTAATCAATATGCCAGCTTTCGCTATAATCACAATGCAGTAGCATCACAAAGCACAAAGTACCTCAAAGCACAACGTATCACAAGGCACAAAGCTCCACAATGCACAAAGCTCCACAAGACACAATGCTCCACAAGGCACCATGACAAAGCTCCATAATGTATCTCAATGCATCTCAAAGCAGCAGCAGCAGCTCACAATGCATGATAGGCAAACATACAATACATTTACACAAAGTATAAGAGAGGAGTCACTACCTGTATCTTTCCTGACAATCTTTGGCACAGTGGGCTCACGTGTCTTACACATGTCAAATCCTATAACCAAAGTAGGGACAACCGATCAATCTCTTTTCCAAGTTCTTAATTTCATAATACTCTAAGTTGGTTATCATTTATGACTCTTTAGGCGACTATTAGAGGCCTAAACATATGCCTAAAGGGTTGGAAGAAGCTACCCTGAAGACCCTTTTTTGGAAGGCAAAACACAGATTTTAGACTGGATCACTCGAGTGAAGATGACCTCACTCGAGTGATGAACGACTCGTGATCGAGTGAGAATGATTCTCACTAGCGAGTGTTTGACAGCGAGCAACTACAACGATCAGAAAATGCTCATATCACTCGAGCATGAAACTTTGCACTCTGGTAATGACTCCAAATATGCTCAAGTCCCCGAAAGTGCAACACAACAAGTGACAACCCGAGAGCGCATGCAACCATCAGAGGGACAAGCTTACTCGAGCATACCCTCCAGTGCTTAGGTGAGACAGCCGTGCTTGCGAGTGTCAGAGCATACTCTTGAACAATGGGCAGTGAGTGACAACCCGAGAGCAACCCTAACTCTGGATTCACACCATCACTCGAGCAAGCCCAAGCTCACTCGAGCATGATCATCCTTCACTCGAGAACAAAGAAATGCACTCGAGCCTCATTCATAGAACCCAAGCAAAACTCGAAGCAGAAAAGGGAAAAATACACACAGCACTCGAGCATGATCTTCCTCTGCTTGAGTGTTGTGCATTAGAGACCAGAAACGCAGAAATGATAGAAAATACCAGATGGTCAAATTCATACCCAATGATTCCCAAACTCTACCAAAAGCTCAAACACACTTAGCACTAACTAGGGAACACACTGGTAACCTCTAAAACCTTTTTTACCATAATCATGCACTTAGGTCTCTATAATACAACCAATGTTCAAATTTCATTCAATTCATTTCCCAAATTCCAACTAAATCCAACACTCAAATATCTTCATAATGAACCAATCCAACATTAATCACAATGAAATCCATACTTTCAACATTTACACAAACTCAAGGCAAATTTCCAGATTGTTCCCAAACTTATCCAAAAATCACAAGAAATATATCAAAATGCACTAAATGCCTACCTCTTCACTTTGCCAAATCCAGAATCTTGATTTTCCCACTTTCAATTTCGACCAACTCACAAATCAATACTATTCAAGATTCTGAAATCATCACAATGAAGCTCTCAATGAGATATACCACATTAGAGAAGGGGATTAGGGCATTAGAAGATCATTGCTTACCCAAAATCAAAGCTTTCTCTTTTCCCTTCCCTTGCTTGAGCGTCGGAAATGGAGGAAGAAGAGAGAGAATATGAGAGATGGTGAGATGATGAGGAAGATGATAGTGATGCAATGTTTCCTTTCTTTTTCCCCACACACAACAGAAAAAGAGAGAGAAGGGAGAGAGAAAAGTAGCTTTTTGTTACTTAGTGCCACATCCCATGGCCACCACCATGCCACATGTCAGCATCTTAATCACTTCTACCATGAGCTCACACAATGCAAAACGTAGGATTCCGACCCATTATCAATGAATCTCAACCCTTGATCTCTAAGCATCAATGAATATCCATAATAAATTCATATCATATTTCACTAAAAGCGTTTAATTACACTAATTACAATGAATCTCAAAGTCATTAGCCCTAATCACAAATCGGGATATTATAGTTACAGTTGGTCACTTTTTCAGAAAAGACCGAAAAAGCATAATTACGAAAACGCCCCTAAAAACCTTAAAATGGGGCTGTCAAGGGCAATTTTGTAATTTGAAATTGAATTTGATAATTCTGAGTCTGGAAATAGATTCCTTGGGCTAAAATATGTCAGATTAGCCCATGTCAAAATTTCAGAAAAAGTACAGTCGAACCGGGTATGGCGTGGCCGGGCCGAGCCCTGGGGCATTTTAGTAAATTTTCATAATAGGCTCATATAACCCCCAGAAACACTATGAAAGTATCTAAATTGTACATTTGGAATTGTAGGACCAAGTTTTGAGCCCAATCGTTGGCACACTTTATAAGGCACACGTTTCAAGGGGTAAAAAGGTTAAGATAGGAAACTTACCTCTCCTGCATTTATTTGATATTTGTTTTGGCATATTGATGCATGTTATTGCTTTGCTTGATTATATGAAACATATATGATTGATTGAAGTTCTGTTTCTATTTATGCTATGGCCATAAGTATGTTGTTTGAAACATTGAGCACGTAGAAATGTCATTGTGTGAGCATAAGGTTTTGTAATGCAAGCATGTCATGTATTAAACACTTATCTTGTATGCAGATTGGTACTGTTTTCCTACTAAAATTCTCTCGAATCTCACCCTCCCCTACCAATAATTTAGACATGGCAAGTGGCTCTTGGAGGGAGCAAGCAACAAAGGGCAGTGAGGACTCCTTTAGGATATAGTTTAGGTAGTTGGTTATCAATATGGATTGGGATGATTGTATATGGTTTGGATGTATATTTGGAATGAGACTTTGTGTAATCCCCGTATGAGAACTTGTTTATGGGCAAATGTGCCCTTTGAAGTTAAGATATGAAACTTGAGGTTTGCTGGGATTATTATTGTGCACTGTGATGTTTATAATAAATGTGATTTATCTTCGCGAAGTAATTGTATTAGAAATGTGAATATGAGATCAGGTGTATCAGATTTTGAAACGTATTTGAGAAAACCCTATCTCAAGGATGAGATTGTAAATGAGTTTTGATTATTATTGGTCTCTATTTCATTTTAATCATGCATTTTGAATTATAATTATGAAGGGGGTTACAGTTGGAAATTAGCCATTAATTCCTAAATCCCTTGATTTTATCATCTCATCATATCCCTTGATTATAGCTCTTTTAGTTTAGTAAGAATTCTGATTTTATTTTGATTGATTGTAATCCTCTCTTAAATTTCTCACTGGTGATTGCTCTTCTTTGAGCCTATATATCGTAGACACTTTCTCATATGAAATACATCAACAATAGAGCATGAGTATTCCCTGATTTCTTCAACATCTAACCAATATTTATAACACTAAAAAGAAATCAATTTTACCAGATAAAATAAATTTATAATATTTTCACAATATTAAAATGTTATAATTACACCTAAAAAATGAAAAAAAAACCATGCTAGTATTTTTCTACTCATTGAACATGTAGGAGCGAAAAAGGTTGCAATAAAAATAGACTACACATACCAAATAGGCTCAAATACTTGTCAATATTACTAATAGATGAATAAATAGCAATACAATTCCTAAAAACCAATCTACTTAACTCAAAAACTTAGATAAAACAAGTAACTTTACTAACTTGACTACCGAGATCCTTCAAACTTCGAGCAGAACCTTTGATGTGCTAGAAATCTTCTCAAAGTGAGTGCGGAAGCCAAAATTGCCAAAAGTGGCAAAATGAGGGGTGGTGCTGATTTTCTAGATACCACGTTTTTAGCAATTCTTCAAACAAAAAAAACCATTACAAAGCATGCTACAAATCACAGAATCATTGCCCTATTTATAGTAGTTGCAGATAACCGCTACATCAATTGCCACAAATGCTGAAATTCTACCTTGGTTTTCATGACACTTTGTAGCGGTTCCTCATAACTACTACAAACCCCAAATGAGGTTGAGATGCTTTGTCTTTTGTAGTGGTTTTTCACACAAACTGCTACAATTATGATGCCAATGTGGCTCAATAAGAAGCCAAGCTAGCACTACATTTGTAACGGTTAAATCTCACTAACCACCTCAAATATTCATGGCTAACCAACATGCAACTTGACATGAGTCATATCGTGGAAAATTTGTAGCGATTTTCCTTAAAACTACTACAAATCCTTAACTTTCTAGCGGTTTTTGATAATTGCTACAAATTAACCACTACTAATCAATGCCTTTTTTGTAGTGTGTGTGGTTGGCAACATAGCTAATTAGTAAGATATTTGTATTAGTCCATTATGAGAGCTTTAGAGGAGGGACATTAGGGAAGACTCAAGAGGAGTAAAGCTACATCTGTGACTAGTAGCACCTCCATCATTAGAGATTTATGTTTGAACTCTGCATGTTGCCGCATATAGGTCAGATATGCATCTTTTACTATATTTACATTTAGTAATTCATTTCTATGTATTTATGTTATCCTTTTGCAGTTAAGGATATGTGACAGGAGCTCTGAGAAGCATTGATATGTGATCTATGGACAATTTACAATAAAGACATTGGGAAATATTGTGGAATATTTTATTAATTGATTTTCTTTTATAACTCAAAAAATTATAAGAAACTTTCTATTGTGAGAGTGTATAAGTGATCAATTTCTTTTAGATTTTATGATGTTTATCTATAATATACTGAATTTTGAATACTATAAATATAAGTTATTTATTTAATATTATTATCTTGTTATTATCAATGATTATATTATGTCTTATATAATAAATATTAATAGTATAACTAAATAAAAACAAATAATAAAAATTAACCATATATAATAAAAAAATAAAGCCAATACATTGCAATTGTTAAGAAAGAACCGTTATTTATGCCCTCAATATATTACAGTTTGGAACTTTATCTTCACCGAGCATATATATAGTGCCTTTATATATGATGGTTCAGAACATTTATGTGTAGTTGATAATAACTGTCATATATGTGATCCTGTAGTAGTGTTTGCATTGGTGAAGGGTTGTATTTGCTGTAATGAACACGTAGAATTTTTTATTTAAAATTCTATATTTTTTATTAATTGCTAGGCGTATGCTGGTAGTTAGAAAGAGGCCACAAGGTATGCTTGTGATGTCTCGTGCCATGAATTATGTTTATAATAAATGATTTGAGCATTATGAGTTACCGAGTTGAATAATTGGATTTATAATGAATAACTAAGTACCATGAATTACAATTATACATGACAGGAGTTGAGTATGGTTACTTAATGGGCCTGAGCTGTCTGGGGATTAATCCGTATGATAAATTAGTCATTTTGTTGTTAACCAGAGGTGTGCCTTGGTTTTTGAGTTACATGTGAATATTATTTGAGTAAAGTTATTTTATTTATCATAGCGTTTGTGTTGGGTTTATTTCTTTTCTATCTGAGTACAGCCATTTTATAACCATAGTAGCATGCATCTTGTATGTTGCTGGTTGCGTTCTTTTCCATCATTGTTAATTTTAAAAGATAGTCCTTAAATTGGTTTTAAAAATGGCCCGAGTGTTCGGTAGCACGAGAAGCAGCGTTACAAATAATGCTTCTTTACATTGAGACCTAACAAAAATCCCAAAAAAGATCCTGAGTTTCTATTTTAATTTCTATTTAATGTGTTGTCAAAATCACATAATACATCTATGATACTACTTTTTTCCACTTACATGAGAATATACACTCACACCTAAATGGAATCTAATTTTTTTATTACTACATTCATGTAGAATTTGCAGGCCTTGAGTTCCACTAAGAAAAAAGAGAGAGATAAAAATGTGCATGAAATCTACGGTTTTGTACCTATTATTTTACAAAATTTTACAAGATACCCTCAATAAATAAATAAAAGAAAGAATGAAGGAGAAACGAAGCAAGCTATGCTATAACATATATGCATATATGGTGTGGTGAGTAGATGAAGTAATGAATCACTTGGAATAAGGTGGTGGAGGAGCATAGGGATCATAAGGAGGAGGCGGAGGAGGGTAGGCGTAGTGAGGAGGAGGAGGATAGTAAGGAGGTGGAGGTTGTCCATATGACATTGTTGGTGGAGGAGGAGGAGGAGGAGGGTAGCCTATAGTTGGAGGCAATGATTGATCCATCCTTGACATTATCTGTATTGGTGGCACTCCCATTACTGCTTGACCCCCAAACATCCGATCTCTCTTGTCCATCTCTATCTTGTGTTGTGTCTGCATTATTATACATGCATCTCATTTATTTTATGTCTATCTAGAATAATTAGAATCAAAATCTTGTTTGACTATTTAATCTATGAATCAGAGATAATAAAGCTTTGACTATGTAATCTATGAATCAGAGATAATAAAGTTAGATATAGTGGCAAGTTTCACTTATCAGATACTATGTCTATTTCTTTTCAATTGTGTTTGTGATTGCATGCACAGTGAAAATGGATTCTCTGTAATAGGTTGTCATCTCCACTTGTCTCTTGTGAGTTTTTAACCATTAGATCAATGTCATGATGAAGAATAGCGTATCTAAAATAAGAGGATATCATGTTAAATGGGAAAATCAAATCTATTTAATTTAATATTTTAAAAATTGGACCGAATATCATATCAAGTTGAAATTTCTTGTGAGGCTTGAGCTTAGAGAATAAGCCTAAGATTAGTGGATTACTAAGCCTCGGTTTAGCAAGATCCCAAATTTTGATTAAGGGTTAATGACTCTAAAAGTAGATGTGGTTAGTGATAAATACCCTTTTAGAGAATATGATGTGATTTGGCACTCGAATGTGATTCGTGTGTATTGTGAGCAGCGCCGAAACCTTGTATTTGAGTTTAATTGTGGATTAACATCCAAATTGACTTAGAATAAAGAGAAGAATTGAATGGGGTATTGTGTTGGAAATGGTATCATAGTGTGTTTTGATGTCATTGAAATTGGTTTGGAACTTTGGAATGGAAAAGTTGCAATGTTTGGTTTTGAAATGTGAATTGTGTTGACATGTTGAGATTGTTGTGAAAACATGTCAATGTGATGTGAATTTGATTGATTTGGTGTCTTCAATGGATTCCTTTTGAAAATTTATGTGGGAATGATGTTTGGTGTGAAAATGGGACTATTGGAAACAAAAATGCAAAATCTGAAATTCTGTCCAGTGAAACTTTATTCTGGGCAGTCAGTTTGTGTGAACGTTTTGAATGACCAAATGGTGTCTAAAAATTCTGAAACTTTTCAGTCTTAAATTTCACATCCCAAGCTTCAAAATTGACATATAATTTGTGCCATTTCGTTTTGTGAGCTAGGAGATATGACTGTCCAAAGTTTGGAATTGAAACTGAACTCTGTTTTGGGGCAGCAATGAGTTTTATGTAATTCTGAAATTTTGTTGTGATTTTGGGTAATGGCCAATATTTTTCCTATAAATAGGACTTAAATACATTTCATTTGGCTTTGGAATCACCTCATTTCAATTTTTCTAAAATTAGTTATGATGTTTCAAAGTTTGGGCAGAAAATCTTCCAGAAAAACAGAAAATGGGAATTATGACATCATCGAAATAAAAGATGACATCAGCATGGAATTAAATATTTTCTCATCATCTTTAGCTCTCATTTCTGACATGCTAAACCAGCTGAAACTAGTGAGTGAAAGTTGAGATCTCTTAGAGAGAGAAAGAGGAGAAATCTCACAAGGTAAGCCGATTTCTCCAACGATCTAGCTCCTAACGCATACAACCTTGCTCCTAAGCTTCTCTTTCATGTTCTTTAAGGTGTTGCAAGCTCAATTTTCATAGTTAAGAAAGGTTAGGGTTTCCGCCACTCTTGAGAAAACTTAGTACGAGCTTGAGGTAACTTCCAAATTCTTGTGTATTGACTATTCTGGCTGCTGTAGACAATTTAATCGGTGAAATTTTGTCGGATTGTCAATGGTTTTGAAAATGGAAAATGGGTGTGTGGGGCTGTTATGCTGCCCAACTTGGTACTAAATGGCAGTTGTAACCTAATGGAATAGTCAATAAAGTGGTTCGGAGTAGAAAGGAACGCGTTTACACAGCTGAAATCGAAAAACTCCAATTTTCCCCAGAATACTTGAGAATTTCAGCTAGCTCTAGAAATGAGTCTTAGAGTTGGATTTTCAATGATTTGATTAATCCATTGAGTTCAGGAGTGAAAATTAGGTGGGGTTACAGTTGGGCAATTTTTCGGAAAAGGCTGAAAAAGCATAATTACGAAAACGCCCCTGAAACCCTTAAAGTGGGGCTGCCAAGGGTAATTTTGTAATTGACATTGAATTTGATAATTTCAAGTTTGGAAATGGATTCCTTAGGCGGAAATATGTTAGAATAGGCCATGTCAAAATTTCGGGAAAAGTATAGCCGAGCCGAGTCCCCGAGGGCATTTTAGTAAATTTTTAATATAGCCTCATATAACCCCCAAAAACACTATGGAAGTGTCTAAATAGTATATTTGACATTGTAGGATTGAATATGAAGCCCCGAGCTATTTGCACATAGATTGAGGCACACGTTTTGGGGCATAAAAGGGTTAAGGTAGGGAACTTATCTCTCCTGCATGCTCTGATAACTGTATTAATGTGTTGATACATGTTATTGCTTTGCTTGATTATGTGGAACATGGATGAATGATTTGAAGCTATGTTTCAATATATGCTATGGCCATATGTGTATCGTTCGAAGCATTGAGTTATAGATTTGTCATTGTATGTGTGTATGAGTTATGTGATACAAGCATGTCATGCATTAAACACTTATCTTGCCTGCATATTGATAATGTTTCCCTACTGAGATTCTCTCGAATCTCACCCTCCCCTACCAACAATTTAGACAAGGCAAGTGGCTCGTGGAGGGAGCGGCTAGGACTCCTTCGAGATGAGATTTGGTAGTTGGTTATCAATGAGCTGTGAAGACTGTTATGATTCGGTTGAATATAGGGTTATAAATTTGAGATGAGATTGTGTAATCCCCATTTGAAAAATTGTAATGGGCAACTGTGCCTTGTGTATCTTTAGCGAAGGTATGTACGCGGGATTGCCGGGATGATTATGTTGTGCACTCTGATATTTATATGAAAGTGATTTATCTTTGCGTAGTAATTGTATTTGAAATGTGAGTATGAGACCAAGTTTATGAATGATTTCGGAAGGTATTTCTGAAAACCCCGTCATGTGATGGGTTAGTAAATGTTATTTGATTATTATTGGTTTCTATTTCATTTTCATCGCGTATTTCGGATGTAATTACAGAGGGGGTTACAGTCATGGTCGAATTGTTTAGAATGATGGTCATACAGGTGACATAACAATAAAATAAAATTTAATAAAAATAATTATATGCATATATAATAATATGTATGAGTAATAAATCTATAATAAATCTAAGTGTCAAATATAATATAACACAATAAATATATGATGCTTTCAATGGCATAACACAATATGGATATAAATGGTTTGAAAATATATTGGATTTTTTGTGAGGGACAAGTTTTTGGTTGGTATTTTAATTTTTCTCAGTTTTTTTTATTTCCATTTAATAGCCAAAAAAATAATCTGATTTTCTAATAATCATTCAATTTTTTTGTCATATTTTGGCTCCTAGCTCAATGGTGACTCCACTCGTCAGTTCAACCTGACTCAACCATACAAATAGCTTTCTGGTATAATTTGAGCTATTAGTTAATTTAATTGCATGAGACAACCTTTATTTTTTACCTAAATGCAAAATCCCACCTAATGAAATCTAAAATTGTTGATTACAAACTTCATGTAGAACTTACATGGTGAGTTCCCAAAAAAAAACACAAAAATGTGCATGAAATCTACTTTTTGTTTCTATTAATTAATTTGTCTCTTATGAGTTCACAAGATCCATAGTTTTGTTCCATAAGAGAAAGAAAGAGAGAAGTAGAAATTGAGCTGGCTATGTACATATGCGTGCCCACACACACACATATATGAATATTGATCACTTGGAATAAGGTGGTTGAGGGGCATAGGGTTCAAGAGAGAAGGAGGAAGAGGGTAAGGATAATTAGGAGGTGGAGGACACTGAGGAGGCGGTGAAGGATAAGGAGGTGGTGGAGGATAGGGAGGAGGTATAGATAGACATAGTGGTAGATTTCACTTATATACTATGTCCATTTCTCTCTTATCTCTGGTTTCGTGTTAAATGGGATAACCAAATTTGTCAGTTTAACTGCATAAATGCCACACAAATTGTGTTGAAAGATTACTCTAACCAAAAAATTCACAAGTGACATGAAAATAATAACCACACGAGATGATCTAGAATTTCTTTACAATTAATTGGAAATAACTAATATTGAGAGGGGCAATTATGAACACCAAACCCGATACTGAATAATAATATAAAAAATTGAAAATAACTAAAGTTTGAATGCTCTTCAATTGTGTAATCTATGCAATATAGAAAGGAATATATGGTACCGCTATCAGACGGGTTAACAACCGTCAGCTAAATAGGGAGGATTTTCTAGCATGGAGATGGTCTTCTGATAGAAATTTCTCCATTAGCTCTGCTTACAAATATATTGTGGGTAACCCACAGGCTCACACTAAATACCGATAAAAACGTGTTTGGAAAATGAAGGTCCCTTAAAGGTACCATACTTTCTTGTGGCTGTGTTTTCATGGTCGTTTAATGACGAACGTGGAACGGTTCCATCGTGGTTGTCATCCTACGGGTACTTGTGAAGTATGTCTTAATGCACGTGAGTCAATACTCCACGTTCTACGAGATTGCCCGACCATTTCTGAATTTTGGAATATTTTCTTATCACCGGGTTTGAGGGATCTATTTTTTGGCATCTTGGATAGAAATGACTGGCTTGCATGGTGTATGGAGAGAAAGGATGTTGTACAGGGTTTTGAGTTTCGTCTTTGGTTTACCGTCTTATGCCGATATATCTGGTTGGCTCGAAATGACTGATGTTTTAACAACAACTCTTGGAGTAGAAATGCCATTTTAGCCCGTGCTCGTGCATGCTTAGCATGGGGTAATACAAGCCTGTGTAGTAACCATAATGAGAAAGAGAGTTGTACACATTGGAAACCACCTTCGCCTGGGTGGGTGAAGATTAATACTGATGGATCCAAGAGTGACAACTTAGGGATGTGCACTTGTGGTGGTGTACTACGAGATCACAATGGTGATTTTTTGATGGGGTACATGTATTGAATTGGCCAAGGGACAGTGGTCTCTGCTGAAGCTTGGGGTGTATTGTGGGGTCTTAAAATTGCCTGGGATAGAGGATACAGACAAATCCTAATTGAGAGTGATTGTAGTGAAGTCATGGATCTTATTCAAGTAACGGTGTCTCAAGAACACCCAAATTTTCAACTTATCTTAGAGATTCGCACGTTGATGGATCGTGACTGGGAACTCGAAATGTTACATTGTAAACGAGATGTTAACACAGTTGCAGATGCCATGGCAAAGGAAGCTTGGAAGATGGCATTGGATCTTCATATCACTGAATCACCTCCAGTAGTTATTACGAGCTTATTACTTACTAATCAAAATAGGTCGAGATCGCAGGTTGACTCAGGAGGATAGCTTCTGAGGTGTTTGTAGTTTTCTTTGTCTATCAAAAAAAAAGAGAGGAACACACGCAGTGTTAATTAAGTTCCACTTGTCAAATTGATGTGACTCTCCACTATGTCTATATATCCATATTTATATTTATTACATGATGAGTTGGTACGTTAACTATTACACTCACACACACACATACATACATACATACATACATACATACATACATACATACATACATACATACATACATATATGAACATGGCTTCCTCTCAACATTAACAATATTATCATTGATATATGACTCAACAAACTTAACTTACCTGCATGCATGCACAGACCCTGCAAATGAAAACATAAAACATTAGTAGTACGATAATATGTTCCATGATCAAAGTAAAAAAATGAAAGAGAGAAAGATATCCTCAATTCTTACGTGCAGTATGTTAATTCAGAAATACAACGCAATACATGGGCAAGCTCGTTCAATTCATCACTTCCCATTATCCATGCGATAAGTGAAAACATACATGAAAGTTGATCCACAATAATCATAAATGCCTACATATAACCATTGTCAAAGAATATTCAATCAGTATAATATTTGTGTCTATGTATATATATGTATGTATGTTTAGCGCTGAATGTAATAGAGAGAGAGGGTGTACAATCAAGCAATTGTCACATTGTGTATTTTGAATGTTAAACTCATCTTGTAAGAGAAAGCGAGTTGAGGCGACTGAAGTTGTTAAGCAGAAGAAAGCCTACAACATGGAAGAAACATTATTTAAGGAGCATGTTATAATCACTTATTAATTACTCCCCTGGTCCTAAATATAGACACAGTTGACCTTTTTTGTAGAAGTTAAGGAAATTAACTATCTTACTTAATCATAATATATGTTGTATATCACTAGATTATATATTAATTTATAAGTCATACAGATGAGTTTGGAGAAAAAATGATATATATATATATATAAGTACTTTAAAATAATTTATGTATCTTTCTTAATTTCTCCAAAAAAATTAAAGTCAACTGTATCTTATATTTAGGATTAAAGGTAGTACTTTACATAAATGCAGTGAAATTCATTAATTAGATTATGTTCTTTACTTTATTAAGAAATATCAAATAGAGGACATTTAGGAAAAAAGTTAATGATTTAGATAAAGGGTCATATATTAATAATGGTAAAAACAAAGTCCTTATAATAAAGCTAAAATAGGTCAGTACTCCTTTCTGCCCTAAATGTAAGAAATATATAATTAATTTTTAGTGATTCGCTAAATTTGTTAAGTTGGTTATTGGTAAAACAATGTATGTTGGTTTCCCAAAATGCCCTCTTTAATAATTAGCTTTAGATCAACCTAATGATTGAAACCCCCTCAATATATATGCTCAATTGTTAGGGAGAGTTGGGAGAAAAAATCATAAATTTGGGAGATAAAATGGATTGAGGTCTCATTTTTAAAACCAAAGTGAACTCACTAATTAGCTCTTAAATTTATGACTAGAGGGACTAGTCACTAGTACAAAATTCCCTTTTTAGACCGTCGCATTTAGACCGGTTATGGCGGATAAGGTCTAAAAAATTTGACCGGTGGCAGTTTCATAATTATATAGAACATCTATGACTGGTTCTCCAAAAAACCAGTTTTAAAAAAATTATTTGGACCGGTTATAAATAAAACCGGTCTAAAAATAACAAAATAAATTAAAAGTTAGAAATGTGACACATTTAAGACCAGTTTTTATTAAAACTGATCTTAAATGTAAAATATTTAAGACCGGTTTTAATAAAAATGGGTCTTAAATGTTAAAAGTTTTAAAAATATTTTTTCATCCTTTGAAGACTGGTTTTTTCTGAAAGGTGAACTTTTTCGCCTGTATTTTTACTCCCTCGCCCAGATCTCACACTCTATGAACCCTTTCTTCTCTTTTCACCATTTCTCTGAGTTCTATCCCTGCTTGTTCTGAATTCATCCATTGCGCCCCGTTCCTCATTTGTTCAACTCTCCTCCGTCATTACTGTTGCCGTTGCTGTGTTCGTCATCGTTGTTCTTTGGTCACCGTCACTCTCCTCCTCCGCCACCTCTATTCTCCATAGTGACCATTCTCCTCTGCCGTGACTTCTCTTTGTTAGTGCCATGAATTTCAGTACTTCATTTTAACCTCAGTCGACGCCATAATGACTTTGGGTAGAAGCTCACTCCTTGGTCTTCAATCGGGTTAGTGTTCTATTAATTAAAGCCCTCAAATTTCAGCTTATATTTGCTTATTCTCAACAATATTAACTCTTATAATATAGTTAGACATGAAATAATTGCAAAAAAAGTAATTAAGGTGAAAGGAAAAACTGTGTGATGACTTTATTATTACTACATATACGTTTTTCTTATTTTGGACCAAAAGTAAATAAGATGCTCTGACTTGTGATATTTGTCTTGGAGTAATATCATTCTAAGTTCTGTTTTAATTAAGTGTGATTGTTTGTTTGTCAATGTTATTGGTTTGTTGAAACAATACTAGTTTCAAATGGTGCATGTTAAAATTCATTGAAATCTCTAAAACTCTATGGTTGTTGTTTTTTTGTCTATCCTTTTTCTGTTGGATATAGGGTGTTTCAAGTATTGAGATATATATGGATCATAGTTGGATAAACGCTAAACGAATGAGTATTGAATATGGTAATGGGGTGAGGGGTTTTTTATACTTCGCTAGAAGAAATACCAATAATGGTAGTGGAAAGTTTTATTGCCCTTGTATAGTATGTTTGATTGAGAAGAGACTAAGTACTACAGATATATATGCACATTTAATTTGTGAAGGATTTTGTAAGAGTTTTACAGTGTGGGTATGGCATGGTGACGAATTGGAATGTCAAGTTCATCTCAACAGGAGGAGTAACCTTTGATGATAATGACACGAATACGAATGATCGGATAGAGGATATTATTCGTGATGTAGGAGAAGAGGCTTTTGAGCAATCACATGCATATGGTAATATGTGCAGTGATGCTGAGACGCTGTTGTACCCGGGGTGTAAAAAATACCAATTGTTGAAAGATGTATTGAAATTGGTAAGCTTGAAAGCATGACATGGATAGAGTGACAAGAGTTTTTCAGAAATGCTTGAGGCTTTTAAGGACATGCTTCCAGATAATAATGTGTTGCCTTCTCGATACTATGATGCTAAGAAAATATTGTTTCCACTATGGATGAAGTATAAAAAGATCTATGCATGCCTTAATAATTGTATATTATATAGAAAAGAGCATGAAGAGAGGAGCAATAGTGTCTGATATGTGAAACCTTGAGGTACAAATCAAATAATGCCCCTGCAAAAGTGTTGTGGTATCTTCCAATCATACCAAGGTTTAAGCGCTTGTTTGCTAATGAAAACGATGCAAAAAATTTGAGATGGCGTGTGGATGAGAGGATATCTGATGGAAAGCTTCGACATCCGGCTGATTCTTCTCAATGGAAGAAAATCAATCAATTATTTCCTTCCTTTAGTGAAGAGCCTAGAAACCTTAGGCTTGGGCTTAGCACAAATGACATGAATACTTTCAGGAGCCTGAGTAGTATACATAGTTTATGGTCTGTTCTGTTGGTAATTTACAACTTATCTCCTCTGTTATGCATGAAACGAAAGTACATCATGTTGTCTATGTTGATTTCGGAAGCAAAACAACCCATAAATGACATAGATGTTTACTTAGTACCCTTGATCGAAACCTTGAAAGAGTTATGGGATAAAGATGTTGATGTTTTTGACACGAACAAGAAGGAGATTTTCAAAATGCGATCCATGATCTTTTGTACTATAAATGACTTCCCTGCATATGGAAACTTGTCAGGATATAGTGTTAAAGGCCATAAAGCATGTCCGATTTGTCAAGAAGGAACATGCTACCATCAACTTCAACATGGAAGAAAGACAGTTTATCTTGGCCATAGGAGATTTCTTAGATGAGGCCACCCGTATCTTAGATTAGAGAAAGCTTTTTTTGGTGGACAAGAGTTTGAAGATGCTCTGAAGGCATTGACTGGGGAGCAAGTTTATGAAAAGGTGAAAAATATGAATATTATCTTTGGTAAGACTACAAATAATAGTAATGAAAAAAATAAATGGAAAAAGAGGTATGTCTTCTTTAATCTTCCATATTGGCCAAATCTTGATGTGAGAGTATTGATTTCATGCATGTGGAGAAAAACGTATGTGATAGTATTGTTGGGACGCTGCTTAACATAAAAGGTAGTTCTAAGGATGGTGTGAAGGCAAGATTAGATTTGCAAGAAATCGGGATACGAGAAGACTTGCATCCAAAGGCATATGGTAAGAGAACTTTTTATCCTCCAGCTGCTCATACTTTGTGTAAGGATGAGAAAAGAAGCTTTTTGTGAGTGTTTACATGGCATCAAAGTTCCTTCAGGATATTCTTTAAATTTTAGGAAGCTTGTGTCGATAAAAGACTTGAAGTTAGTAGGGCTAATGTCTCATGATTATCGTCATGTCTTAATGCAACAACTACTCCTAGTAGCTATTAGAGGCATTGTTGAATATGATCTTC
The DNA here is from genome assembly GCA_963242795.1 of Inga leiocalycina. NCBI lineage: Eukaryota > Viridiplantae > Streptophyta > Magnoliopsida > Fabales > Fabaceae > Inga > Inga leiocalycina. The sequence continues at coordinate 37,421,716 of OY725332.1, forward strand.
AACATAATTTGACTAAACTTTGTTTCTTCTTCAATGCTATTTGTAGTAGATGTTGGAAATTGTGCCCTAAGGGCCAATCATTGTATTTTGAACATTATTAATTCAATGAAATTTCTCCATTTTGTTATCATATTATTTGCATGTTAACTGTGATAATTGTATCTTTGGATAAATCATAAAGATTTTCCTAAAATGTCTTTGGTCGGTCATCTATGCGGGAGTAAAGATGAAACAAGACCAGTATGACTTTGATAAGATATGGAGATATGAATCAAATTCTTGGGCACTTATAAGAGCACAAGGTGCTGGACCGACCCACTATGAGAAAGCTACATTGATCAAGTCATAAGTTTTTCATATGTATAACCACGTCACAATTCCCTTTGACATAAGCTCATTATGGATTCCTACATGAGAATTGCTAAGCTTTAAACTAGTCAAAAGTCACTTTTGACCAGGTGATGATAGAGGCTACGATTAGGCTTAGTGGTTTTTCATGCAGAGGAATATGAATAATCAAGATGAAATTTGTCCCTCACATTAGTAGAGAGATATTACTGGGCCCCTCGATGAGTGAGTCTGAGAAATGTATAGCCATACTACGATGGAAAGGAGTTTCGATTTCTATTATTAGAATAATCAGGATCAGAGAAAGTAATGGTAAAAAACAAGAGGATGACATTATCCATGTCTCATCCTTGACCGATATATCGTGTGACAAAAGGGATGTGACATGGTTGTATGACAGGTTACATCATGTTAACAATCCTCATATGAATTGGGTAGTCGTAATGTCTTACTAAAGGCCGCTTGCGACTTGTGGGTGGGTATAGTTATTGGCCCATTGCCAACTTCGTATGGGCCTATAAAGTCGCACACAAGAATGGCCCAATACGAGATAATGTTTGATCTAGGATGGAAGAATTTTATATTTATATATAAAATTTCAATAATAATATTATATATATATATATATATGTATTTTCGAAATACATATTTTATATATATGTGTATGTATATATATTATGATATTATTATATTGTGTTATTTTTAAATTTAATTTTATTAAGATAAATTAAATTTAATAACTAACATGATAGAGATATAGTATCTCAGATGTAATTTATGAAGATAAATTAAATATAATGGCTCTTTATTTGGATTAAATAAAGTGGTTAAATTAAAACTGTTGGACAGATTTAATTTAAACATAATTTATTTAATTGGCTCATCGAGATAATTAATTGTTAATTAATTTCAAAATTAATAAAGATTAATTTTAAAATTTGAATATAGCCATCATAGGTTATAAACTTGATAGAGCAGATATACTTATACACATGAGAATTCTGAGCCGCAAGGGAAACCTTAGGAGACATTGGAGGCGCTAGCACGTAGTCTGTGTTGGAGAGCATTCATGTGAATACTGGTAGAGGGAGCGGACCTGAGGTGTTGGCTCCTAGAAATCAAAAACCTGAATTGAACAAGGTACGAATCCTTCTAACTCGATTTAAACGTCGTTGATAGATCCTCAATTTGGATTGGAGAAAATTTTAAAATTATTCCGCTGTGCCTGTCGATCCTAACATTAAAGTCAATGAGACAGAAAGATTTGATGAACTGGAAAATGAAGGATATCTGATCTTGTGCCAGCTTAAGAAGCTTTTTCTTCCTTTTTTTTTGACATCATGGTACATCTAATTGTTCATCTAGTGAGGGAGATAAAGTTGTATGGCCCTATCAATTTACAGTAGATGTACCCAATTAAAGAACTATGAAAATCCTAAAAGGGTATGTGAAGAATGCAAATCGGCCTGAAGCATCTATTGTTCGAAATATGTTTCTGAAGAAGCCATGGAGTTTTGGCAAGATTACTTGTCAAATGTAAGAAATATAAGGCTTCCTGAACGTCATGATGAAGAAGGGGGTAGACCCGGGGCTATAGTAAAGAGTGTTGATCTTGATGAATTGCAACAAGTCTACTTGTACATCTTGAATAATGTTGATGAAGTTCATGATTACATTAATGCTCATAAAGAAATTGTCCGGAAAGAAAATAGTCAAATGACCGAACAAAGGTTAATTAAGGAGCATAACAAAACTTTTGCACATTGGTTCAAACAAAAGGTTGATGGAGAAGAATTGTGTTTCTGATACAATTAAATGGTAAGCACGTGGTCCTGAGGTTGATGTCATAACTTGGACTTCATATGTGATCAATGGTTATACATTTTACATGAAGTCTCTTGATGATAGGAGCACCGTCCAGAACAGTGGGGTTATGTTAGTGGCTGAATCTATGCACTTCTCTAGTTTGAAAGATAAGAACCCTAGATTGGCAGCAATACCTTATTATGGGGTTATTGAAGAGATTTGGGTGGTTGATTATGTTAAAATTAAATTTTCCATTTTCAAATGCAAGTGGGTTGATGTCAACATTGGTGTGATGATTGATTAGTTGGGATATACATTGGTTGATCTGATTCATAGAAGTTTTGGAGATGAACATTTTATTATGGCATATCAAGCGAAACAAGTGTTCTATATTACCGATGGGGCAAATAAAATGTGGTCTGTAGCTCTCCAAGGAAAAAAGGTCGTTGACATTAATCAGGAAAGTTGTTCAATGAATGATCTTCTTGAGACTCCTTCTTTTTCTAGGGGTCTACTAGAATTGAACGAAGAAGATGAAGCAGACAATGAACATGGCACAAGAAACGATCATCATGAAGGGATATGGGAGGATATCCCTTTATAAAACTACTTTGAAGATTAGTTAGCTAAAATAATTATCATGAACTATATTTGAATTATGTTTATTGTTATTGGCATATATAAATTAAAACTACTTTTTTTGATGTTGGCACAGGAAAATGAAGCATATGAGGTGTCTAGTGTAGATGCTCCAAAGCCAGCTAGTGATCATCAGCTTGAGAAGAGTGTGTATAAAGTATTTTGACCATAATGAATAAGTGTTGATGATGATGATGTACTTTGTTTCCATTTCAATTAGTTTGGGTTGCATGAGAAGACAGTGTATGAAGTATTTAATTTTGGCCATAATTTTATGCTTCTGCTTGTGATTGCGAGTTTATTCTGTCTGTGATTCTATCTATGTCGTTGAAATGGATGCTTGCTGAGTGAAATGTTTTAACAAGGGAAATGGCTGGCTTGCTGGCTGGGTAAATGTTTTAAACGGAGCATTTGTTTTTTTACAAAAAAAAACTTTTTAGACTGGTTCTTTTCAAAACCGGTCTAAAAAGTACATTTTAGACCAGTTTTGAAAAGAACCGATCTTAAAAGTATTACTTTAAGACCGGTTTTTGTAAAACCGGTCTAAAAAGTTAAACTTTTAGAACTTTTTAGACCGGTTTTTTTAGAACTGGTCTAAAAATTTGAACTTTTTAGACTGGTTTCTTCGATAAATTTTTAGTCCGGTTTTATAATTAATTGGTCTTAAAAGTTAGCAGACTTTTAAGACCGGTTGTATCAAGACCGGATCCAGAATCGGTCTAAAATATCGTTTTTAACCGGTCTTAAAAGTGATTTTTCCACTAGTGAGGTTTGATAGCAAATACATATTAAAGCTTAAATAATTCTTTGTTTAATTTTTCTTGTGTAATTTTTCATGTTTGTTTGTCCCTTACTAATGTATGAAGGAAAAATAATATTAAGAAGGCATGATGCACCTCACTACAAAGGCAAAACTCAGGACATTCACTTTCCATACACCTACCACTGCAGGGCATGTATCCAGCACAACATTCATATCTGCAACAAATTAACAAGGGAACATGGCAATTCAATAATGTTGAAAGCTTGAGGGGGTAAAAAAAGAAACACAAGATCAATTATACCTTGTCATGTCGTTGTAAAGTGCTCGTTTTCGAAGGACATATGAGGTACATGATGCGCTACAAAAGAGAATACATGAAGAAAATTTTACAATGTATGCCCTTAAATCTAGGATTAAGGTGCAAAAATACTAGATATTTTACTGTATGGTTTTTTCGGAGGTGCAAAATACACAAGAGTATTAAAAATGGAAGCAAAATTGCTAAGACCATTAACTATAGCCTAATACTATTATTTTTTGTGGTGAGGCCCACACTATTTTTGCATATCCATGTCTAACGATGTTATGTTATATTTAACAGTCAAGGCATTTTTGTTTCCATCTTGAATGTTTATAGATATTTTTGTACCTTCAAAAAGTATATCGCGTTGGGCACATTTTTAGTAAAAGCTCAAGAATATTTTTGTAGTTTAACCCTTAATTCTATCACCCTACTAAAAAGGTAATGTAAGAGGTACAAATAAAATTAAATCAATGGTCAATTAGTGAATATACTAATGGCCGTTAGAAGTGGAAATGAGTTTATGCCTTTTAAGCAAGTTCTCGAGTTCAAATATGAGAGAATGGTCCTGTTTAGGATTTGACAACATTTAAATTTAGATTTATCATATGCCATGATTATCACAAGAGAAAAGGATAAATAAATCAAACTGTGATTATACCAAAACTGTGTTGTATATTAAGATAAGAGGAATGTTTAGGCGTCAACACTTCTGTAAATTTGTGTCTAGCGTATGTTGCTGTCTTATGTGTGCTAATCTTTATGTACTCTCTTTTTTTTCATAAAATATAATTAGCTATGCTATAAAAAAGAGAGAAATATCAAAGCAAGATCCAACAAAACAAGCCCTGAAGAAGAACCTTGCTATTTTTCCTTCTTTATATGTTGGGCACATGAAGTGGCATCAAGGTTGATAAAAATATTTAAAGAATAGGCATGTGATGTTTCACCAACTAGATAAGAACTTCCTTGTAAATTGTTTTTGGAATGAGAAAGGCCTAACATCACAGATGCTTATCCATATTATGGAATTTAAGAAATTATTAGTTATATTTAATATTCTTGATTTAAGAATAATAAATAATGTGCTGCAGATTTATATGTTGGCACATTATATTGTGATATTTTATTATCTTTTATGGGCCCTGCAAATAAAATGTAATCTGATCCGATTAACAAAATTATATCTGCATTAAGGTAAACCACCTTATTTTCAAGAGAATGTTTAGAACACTTACCAGAAACATGCGAAGCAGCAAACTGCACATTATTTCCCACACCATCATCAGTACTAATGAGATATGCATAACAAGCAGAACATTAACTAAAATCTTCTTTTCACCAAACGAAAGCTAGCTGAAATCTTAAGTAGTACAGTATATGTTATTGAGATAAGCTGTGGTTGGTCCCTCATTTGTGTGGCTATACATATATTAAGGCCCATTTAACACTAAACGCACCTTCTTCCGTTATTTTCGAATTGACTTTTTTTCCTCGTGAATTTGATTTAAGGAAAAATGATATAAACATACCCTTATGCAAATCCCAATTCAGGCATGATGTGAAATTCCTAAAGACTAGTCTGAGATTAATTTTTGCAGCGAAGTCACCTATATAACCTTAATTTGAAGTATGAAATGAAAAGAATAAAATGACACAAACAAGCTAAGTAACAACTTTAACTTATTAAATGACAACAAAAACTAAAATGTTTCAAAAAAAATTTCTTGTTGAATATCAATGACAAACAATTGTTCATCAATTAACAATTTTAACTTATCAAATGACTACAATTAAGACAGTGACAGCTAGTTTCACTTATAGAGCAATTAGCTTATTTCACCAAAAAAACTTAACTTTAAAATAGTTCCTTAGAATTTCATAGGACATAAGCCATTATGAGGAACCATTTTAGAATTCTCATATTTTGATGTTCTCTATTTATCTTTATCCCTTAATTCAATTGCAAAAAATTCATAGGAGATTACTATGTGTATCTTTTAATCTATGCCTATATATATATATACATATATATATCCAATTACACAAAATGCATGATTTGAAGAGATTCTAGCTACACAGACAGAAAGAGACAAACAATAGAGAGAAATTTCATACAAGGGCAGTCTTCGGTAATGGTGCTCATCATTTCGGTTTGCCAGACATTCCTAAACTCTGTTCGAGATTGCATCTTCTGGTACGCCATGTTTACTGTTTCAATTCCTCGATCAAACTCCTACAAAGAACGTACCCCAAACAACTCGATCTGATCTATATCTATATCTGAATCGATCTCTTACCCGAACTGGTTATAACTATGGCTAAATTCTGTAGTTCGATGGCCAAATCTTCACGTTGTTGAAGAACAAAGGAAAATAGGCAAACAAAAATTGTGTTATCTAAAAATTAGGAGGGGACTTCTAATATTAACCTTAAATGTATTGATTGGCGATGTGTTTATCAGAAAATCTATGAACGGCCCACTTTGGCGGAAGAAGATATAGGGTGCTTAAGCCAAGAAGTACAGCTAAACACAGCATGATGCTATAATTATTCATTTTGTTAAAATGTCATTCTTAGGCACTTAAAATATTATTTTATTTTACTTATGAATAGCTTCCATGGGTAAATTAATACATGGATAGTCGTGGATACATCTTATTTCTATGTTTAAAAAATTGGGGATTGTGTCCCTAGATGGATCAATGTTGAAGCAATATGTTCTTATGAGAAATATTTTTTTAATTTGTATAAAAAAGAAATATTTTTTAGTTAATAACATTCATAATTTGAATATTTTATCATTAAATGGATTATTACAAGACGGGTGACGTATCAATGTAAGAATTAAACGCGACAGAGGGATGTAAATAAGCTGAATAAAGTAGTAGTAAGCAAGCCTAACAAATTTGAGTTCCATTTGAAAAATTTACACTTTCTTGATATATAATTATGTTAAACCAAAAAATGATGATAGGAAAAATAATACTTGATAAGTAAAATGTTTTCATATTTATTTTCCCTTATATGATGTTTTTTTGGATGATATTTGAGCTTAATGTAATGAATTTGGGTGAATTAATAAATAAATAATGATTTTGGCATAAAATAGAATTTATCGAAAAATACTAAATTTTAACCTTGTTAGGTAATATCTGGAGCTTTAGATGTCGGATTGGGATGTTTTTTATATGGATAAAAGGGTAAGAAAAATCCCTACAACTTTTCTATTGAGGCCAAAACCCAGTTTTGTCTTCAAGAGTTTCGAACTTTTCTTAGAAGTTGAGAACATGAATTTGTCCAAGGCTGACCTTTGCCTACTAATTTGACCATAACTTAAGCTACAAATGTTGAAATGAGGAGCTCTCACATGCGTTTTCTGTAAACCCCCCTCTGTAATTATATCCAAAATACGCAATTAAAATGAAATAGAGACCAATAATAATCAAATAACATTTACTAACCCATCACATGATGGGGTTTTCCAAAATACCTTTCGAAATCATTTATAAACTTGGTCTCATATTCACATTTCGAATACAATTACTATGCGAAGATAAATCACATTCATATAAATATCAGAGTGCACAACATAATCATCCCGGCAATCTCGGGTACATACCTTCGCTAAAGATATACAGGGCACAATTGCCCATTACAATTCTTCAAATGGGGATTACACACTCTCATCTCGAATGAGTCATGCCGCTCCCTCCACGAGCCACTTGCCCTATCTAAATTGTTGGTAAGGGAGGGTGAGATTCGAGAGAATCTCAGTAGGGAAACATTATCAATATGCAGGCAAGATAAGTGTTTAATGCATGACATGCTTGCATCACATAACTCATGCACACATACAATGACAAATCTATAAGCTCAATGCTTCGAACGATACACATATGGCCATAACATATATTGAAACATAGCATCAAATCATTCATACATGTTCCACATAATCAAGCAAAGCAATAACATGCATCAACACATTAATACAGTTATCAGAGCATGCAGGAGAGATAAGTTCCCTACCTCCAGTCTTTTCTCCTCGATTTGCGTGCCAGCAACTCGGGGCTTCACATTCGATCATACAATGTCAAATGTACTATTTAGACACTCCCAAAGGGTTTCTGGGGGTTATATGAGGCTATATTAAAAATTTACTAAAATACCCCCGGGGGCCCAGCCCGGCCTCGCCGTACCCGGTCCGGCTATACTTTTCTTGAAATTTTGACATGGGCTATTCTGAAATATTTTCGCCCAAGGAATCCATTTTCGGATTCGGAATTATCAAATTCAATGTCAATTACAAAATTACCCTTGACAGCCCCACTTTAAGGGTTTCAGGGGCATTTTCGTAATTATGTTTTTTCGGCCTTTTCTGAAAAAGTGCCCAACTATAACCCCACCTAATTTTTGCTCCTGAACTCAATGGAATCATCAAATCATTGAAAATCCAACTCTAAGACCCATTTATAGCCTTGGCCGAAATATACATGTACTCCGGGAAAAATTGGGGTTTTTCGGCTTCGGCTCCGTAAACGCGTTCCTTTCTACTCCTAACCACTTTATTGACTATTCCATTAGGTTACAACTACCATTTAGTACCAATTTGGGCAGCATAACAGCCCCACACACCCATTTTCCATTTTTGAAACCAATGACAATCCGGCGATATTTCACCGATTAAATTGTCCACAGCAGCCAGAATAGTCAATACACAAGAGTTTGGAAGTTACCTCAAGCTCCCACTAGCTTTTCCTTGTCTTGGCTGAAACCCTAGCCCCTTTTAAACAGCAAAATTAAGCTTCAAATACCTTAATCCATGTAGAAGAGAAGCTTAGGAAAAGGATTATACGCGTTAGGAGCTAAATCGCCGGAGAAATCGGCTTACCTTGCGAGATTTCTCCTTCCTTCTCTCTATTTTTCTCTCAACTCCTCTCTCCATATTCAGATGTGCAGCACGTCGGAAATGAGAGCTGAAGATGATGAGAAGATGTTTTAATTCCATGCTTATGTCATCTTGCCTTTTGATGATGTCATAATTCCCAAAATTGGCATTTTCGGATTTTCTGGCAGATTTTCTGCCCAATCTTTGAAAAATCATAACTAATTCTAGAAAAATAGAAATGAGGTTATTCCAAAGCCAAATGAAATATATTTAAGTCCTCTTCATAGGAAAAATATTTTCCATTATTAAAAATCACCACAAAATTCCAGAATTACATAAAACTCATCACTGCCCCAAAACAGAGTTCAGTTTCCATCCCAAACTTTGGACAGTCATATCTCCTAGTTCACAAAATGAAATGGCACAAATGATATGTCCATTTTGAAGCTTGAGATGTGAACTATAAGACTGGAAAGTTTCATAATTTTCTGACATCATTTTCCTGGTAAACACGTCCACACGAAAAGACTGCCCAGACAGAATTCACACTGGACAACATTTCCAGGTTTGCAACCAATGTGTCCAATCCAATTTAAATCAATTCTAATGATTAAATACCACAATATGACACCATTTCCATCACAATACCCCATTCAATTCTTCCCTCTATTCTAAGTCAATTTGGATGTTAATCCACAATTGAACTCAAATACAGGGTTTTGGCGTTGCTCATAACACAAGTGACTACAATCCACTTTATATTCTCTAAAAGGGTACATTAATCACTAACCACGTCCACTTTTGTAGTCATTAACCCCTAATCACAATTTGGGATCTTGCTAAACCGGAGCTTAGCAATCCACTAATCTCAGGCTTATTCTCTATCCTCGAGTCTCAAAATTCGGGGTATTACATTTCTCCCCCCGTTCAATAAATTTCATCCTCGAAATTTGTCATACCACTTAATCCAAAAACTACGGATGCTTCTTCACGACAGCTTCCGTTTCACAATTCATTTCATATTGGGACGGTCTCCTCTAGACCACCCACACACAAATGATACTCCACAAATCTGATTCTAACAAGAATCTCAAACAATGAATGCAACTCAGTTGCCCCAAACTGCAATCGTCCCATTTCACGATTGCCACACAAACCAAATCACCATATTTTTTTGCCAAACAGATGCAATTGCTTGCACATACGATTGCCACAAAACCATCATAACATAACCACAATTATCGCAAGCCTCCTAATTCATGAGTGGCTAGTGCATCTCAATATCCAGAGGCTCTAACTTATGAGCCATATCATAAGATATTGGCAGTTGGGTGGCATACGCCACCACTCTGCTTAACTTAAACTAGTTACTCTTTCCGGGACTAACCCCAAAACACCACAACCTCAATACATCAAACGACGGCCTTAGCTGTATACACAAACTCTTCCGCTGTATTCACATCCATAGCCTTTCCCTCACCCGTACACTCACCAGTGACTCCGCTAGTGGTAACCGGGACTTTTGGGTCTCACAACACAATATTACTTCACCGTATCAACTTTCACGGTGTCACCCTCACCCGTACACCCACCAGTGACTCCGCTAGTGGTAACCGGAACTTTTGGGTATCAACACAATGTCACATCATCTGGTCACTCTGGAATCTCAATTTCTTCTATCCAGGCGCCTTTTATTGTCACACCCCCCTTAATTGGTGCCCATGCTTCCGCTGCGTGGCTGGCTCCCACATCACACCCGTCCGATGGATGCCCGTGGGTTACTGGACTCACGAGTTTATTGTCACACCCACCCCGGTTTTACCCCCTCTAGGGATGCCCCATGCCGGTGGTGCCCGGGATTCTTTGGGTATTCACAACAATCACATTGTCGTATCAAGTTTCACGTCATTACCCTCACCTATCCAGGACTTTTGGGTATTACACAATGTCCACGGCAGATTCACATTGATGCATGACGATTTCCATAAAATGACAGCACCCACGGCTAAATACACAATGATACGTAGCTTTCGCCACTTGCACATGTAATACCCCGAATTTCGAGACTCGAGGCTAGAGAATAAGCCTGAGATTAATGGATTGCTAAGCCCCGGTTTAGCAAGATCCCAAATTGTGGTTGGGGGTTAATGACTACAAAAGTGAACGTGGTTAGTGATTAATGAACCCTTTTAGAGAATATAAAGTGGATTGTAGTCACTTGTGTTATGAGCAACGCCAAAACCCTGTATTTCAGTTCAATTGTGGATCAACATCCAAATTGACTTAGAATAGAGGGAAGAATTGAATGGGGTATTGTGATGGAAATGGTGTCATGTTGTGGTATTTAATCATTGGAATTGATTTAAATTGAATTGGACACATTGGTTGCAAAACTGGAAATGCTGTCCAGTGTGAATTCTGTATGGCCAGTCTTCTCGTGTGGATGTTTTGACTAGGTAAATGATGTCAGAAAATTATGAACCTTTCCAGTCTTAAAGTTCACATCCCAAGCTTCACAATGGACATATAATTTGTGCCATTTCGTTTTGGGAACTGGGAGATATGACTGTCCAAAGTTTGAGGTCGAAAATGGACTCTGTTTTGGGGCAGTGATGAAATTTATGTAATTCTGGAATTGTGTGGTGATTTTTAGTAATGGCCAATATTTTTCCTATGAAGAGGACTTAAATATCTTTCATTTGGCTTTGGAATCACCTCATTTTGAGTTTTCTAGAATTAGTTATGATTTTTCAAAGTTTGGGCAGAAAATCTGCCAGAAAATCCGAAAATGGGATTTATGACATCAGCATAATAAAACATGACATCATCCTAATGTTAAAACACTTTTTATTCATCTTCCTTCCTCCACACCGACGCCATATTCAGCTGAATGAGAGAGAGAACGTTTGAGATGTCTAGAGTGAGAAAGAGGAAGAAATCTCATAAGTTAAGCCGATTTCTCCGACGATCTAGCTCCTAACGTGTATAACTCCGATCCTAAGCTACTCCTTTATGTTCTTTAAGGTTTGGAAGCTCCTCTTTTGGTGTTAAAACACCTAGGGTTTTCATTCAAGTCAAGGAAAAGCTATTGGGAGCTTGAGGTAACTTCCAAACTCTTGTATATTGACTATTCTGGCTGCTGTGGGCAATTTAATCGGTGAAATTTCGCCGGATTGCCATTGGTTGTAAAAATGGAAAATGGGTTTCCCTAGGGGTTATGCTGCCCAAATTGATACTAAATGGTAGTTGTAACCTAATGGAATAGTCAATAAAGTGGTTAGGAGTAGAAAAGAACGTGTTTACGGAGCCGAAACCAAAAGACCCTGATTTTCCCTAGAAAACCCATATATTTCGGTCTGGGCTATAAATGGGTCTTAGAGTTGGGCACTTTTTCTGAAAAGGCCGAGAAAGCATAATTACGGAAACGCCCCTAAAACCCTAAAAGTAGGGCTGCCAAGGGCAATTTCATAATTTGACATTGAATTTGATAATTCCGAGTCCGGAAATGGATTCCTTGGGCGAAAATATGTCAGAATAGCTCATGTCAAAATTTCAAGAAAAGTACAGCCGGACCGGGCACGGCGGGGCTGGGCCGACTCCCCGAGGGTATTTTAGTAAATTTTTAATATAGCCTCATATAACCCCCAGAAACACTTCGGAAGTGTCTAAATAGTACATTTGACTTTGTAGGACCGAATATGAAGCCCCGAGTTGCTGGCACGCAAATCGAGGAGAACAGACTGGAGGTAGGGGACTTACCTTACTTGCATGTATTCGATATCTTTGCTTGTGTAGTGATGTATGTGATTGCTTTACTTGATTGTGTAATCCCCATTTGAAGAACTGTAATGGGCAATTGTACCCTGTGTATCTTTAGCGAAGGTATGTACCCGGGATTGCCGGGATGATTAAGTTGTGCACTCTGATATTTATATGAATGTGATTTATCTTCGTGTAGTAATTGTATTCAAAATGTGAATATGAGACCAAGTTTATAAATGATTTCAAAAAGTATTCGTGAAAACCCCATCATATGATGGGTTAGTAAATGTTATTTGATTATTATTGGTCTCTATTTCATTTTAATCGCTTATTTCGGATATAATTACGGAGGGGGTTACATTTTGGTATCAAAGCTGCAGTTCTTGGCAAACATGGGAATTTGCTAGGATAATGGCAGTAGTTGCTACCTTAAGTCATAGGAGATGACTTTGTTTGTTGTGGTATACACATTAAGGTCCTTACTGTTTGCAGATATATGTGATTGATGGACTGTGTATATATTATTCATGTTATGGATATGGTGAGTCAGTATGATTCGCCTGAGAATTTGAGGTGTAGACCTAGAGGTAGTGGTAATCAGACCCATCATTTGATTAGAGAACTAAGGAAAATGATTTCCTAGATGTGTGATATTGAGGTTCTAGGTTGATTATGGCTCCAACCTAGACGTTGGGTGAGAAACCCTAGGTGGTATGATGTTACATGTAGTGATGTCATACTGAGCTTATGTGTGTAAAGGCCTTAAGACCTAGGGGGCTGAGGTGCCTTAGGCTGGCAGAGATATTTGAATTTGAGTTTGAGTTGATGATGCTCCGTGAAACGAGGGAAGTGGTTTCCCGATTCAATTGAGGTTAAGACTTTGAGAACTAAATTGAATTGTGATCCAAGGATCAGACTCAATAGCTGGGCTGATTCTTAGGAGTTTGACTTGACCTGGATGGTCCGTGATACCAGGATGTGGTACTAGATTGGCATTGAAATGTGTATTAGGTATCCTGAGGTTGCTAGTGTTCATCTAGCACAGGGAAAAGTGATTCTGCAGAGAATTTGAATTTCAAAGAGTTATCTACGAGGATTCGAAGTGGAGAAGGCAACCTACGGGGAGTTCTGATCGGAGAGGGCTACCTACGGCGACGTCTGATCGAAGCGGCTATTGTGTGTTTATTACCTACGGCCCACTGGGGGTGTGTATGGCACACAGTGGGAGGACCGTGCCTTCGGGGCGGAGGAGATACGGGGAATATGTGAGTCCTGGGTGAAATATGAGTAACCCAGCTGCCTGCCAGGCTCAGTGTAAGGGCCGGCCAGCGGAGCCCTAGTACGTAGTTGATCAGGGGGGTGGGCACTCTGAAGGGGTGTGACAATATAAAAAAAAATTTTTGTGACAGCCACGGTGACGACAAACCCTAGTGTGCAGCTGCCGTGATGACGAACCTTAGTGTGCACTCGCCATGACGTTGAATCGTAGAATAGAGCTCTGGGAACGTTGGGAGTATGGGATCTCAACGAAGTGCCGGTTGTGGCTTTGAATGATTCAAGTTGAATCAGGCCAAGGTCTAACGCAGATGAATATATGTTGTGAATGTTGTCAGTTGTGGTCGGAAATTCCTATGGGACTTCTGTTAAATCAACTTGACATTGTTAAAGCACAGATGAGGAGATTGACCTCAGAGTGTGCAGCGGAAGTGTGAGAATGTTATATGTTTGAGAATTGTGTTGAGCTGAAGCTCGAGGTTACCATGAGAATGATGTGTTAATCATGGCCTCGGGAGGTAAAACTTCGAAGTCTAGATTATTTTGTGAAAAAGGGGTCTTGAAGGATCCTAGTTTAGTGAAAAGAATTTGTGGTGGGTGGAATTATTAAAATGCCTGGTTTCAGCTTGTTGCAATTGTGCATTGTGAGTCTCTAACCTACGGCCGCATGGGGTGATTCCTATGGCGGAGGACTGTTCCGCTAGGGCGGTAGTTACGGGGGATTGACTATTTGTGAGCCGCAAGGCTATGTATATGCACTGCCACGCCAATAGTCCCTGAGTCGCTAGTAACGGTTCGGGTAAAGATTGTGTGTCTTCCCGGCGGTAAAAGGGATGAGGGTGGAGTGTGATTGTGAATCTGTGATAGTTGTGACAAGCTGGGATTGAGGTGTGTCGTAGCAGAGCAGAGCTAGATTAGCTGAGGGCGAATTCGACTACATGATCGGGGATTCTTGTTTATGAGGGCAATTACCCCGGCATGGCCAGCTTGGCTAGCCACCACGTTGGTTGCACTGATATTGACCCAAGGACGAAAGGCGATGCATAAAATTAGAGTCTATGATGTACGTTTGATAAGGAAATGGATTTTCTTATGAGTCCTGGGTGAAATGTGAGTAACCCAGCCACCGTCGCGGGGCATCCCCAGTGGGGGTAAAACCAGGGTGGGCACCACCGGCACGGAGCATCCCTATAGGGGGTAAAACCGGGGTGGGTGTGACAATAAAATTGTGAGTCCGGTAACCCATGGATACCCATCAGACGGGTGTGATGTGAGAGCCAGCCACGCAGTGGAAGCGTGGGCACCCATCGGAGTGGTGTGACTATAGAAAGGCACCTATGTGGGGTATTCATAGCGAAAGCTGGCATTGTGAATACATTGAGTATAAAGATTACCACGAAAGCTGTTGTTATTGTATGCACTGCCATTCCAATAGTCCTTGAGTACCTAGCAACGGTTCGGGTGTGTAGTGTGCATCCCCGATGGAGAAAGAGGATGAGGTTAGTGTTGGGAGAGTGAGACTCTAGGTAAGCCTATATCATAAGTTGCTTCGGATAGAAGAGATTGAGATTCCGTAGTGACCTGATAATGTGATGTTGTGGACTCCCAAAAGTCCCGTTTACCACTAGCGGAGTCACTGGTGGGTGTACGGGTGAGGGCGACACTATGAAAGTTGATACAGAAGTAATATTGTGTTGGTACCCAAAAGTCCTGGTTACCACTAGTGGAGTAACTGGTGGGTGTACGGGTGAGGGTAAGGTTCTGAATGTGAATACAGCGGAAGAGTTTGTGTATACAGCTGAGGCTGTCGTTTGATGTATTGAGGTTGTGGTGTTTACTCCCGGAAGGGGTAACTAGATTGAGTTGAGCAGAGTGGTGGCCTATGCTGCCCAACTGCCGAGATCTTAGGATATGGCTCATGATTTAGAGCCTCCAAATATCGAGATGCACTAGCCACTCATGAATTAGGAGGCTTGCGATAATTGTGGTTATGTTATGATGGTTTTGTGGCAATCGTATGTGGAAGCGATTGCATCTGTTTGGCAAAAAAATATGGTGATTTGGTTTGTGTGGCAATCGTGAAATGGGCCGATTGCAGTTTGGGGCAACTGAGTTGCATTCATTGTTTGAGATTCTTGTTAGAATTGGATTTGTGGAGTATCATTTGTTTGTGGGTGGTCTAGAGGAGACCGTCCCAATATGAAATGAATTGTGAAACGGAAGCTGTCGTGAAGAAGCATCCGTAGTTTTTGGATTAAGTGGTATGACAAATTTCGAGGATGAAATTTATTGAACGGGGGGAGAAATGTAATACCCCGAATTTTGAGACTCGAGGATAGAGAATAAGCCTGAGATTAGTGGATTGCTAAGCCCCGGTTTAGCAAGATCCCAAATTGTGATTAGGGGTTAATGACTACAAAAGTGGACGTGGTTAGTGATTAATGTACCCTTTTAGAGAATATAAAGTGGATTGTAGTCACTTGTGTTATGAGCAACGCCAAAACCCTGTATTTGAGTTCAATTGTGGATTAACATCCAAATTGACTTAGAATAGAGGGAAGAATTGAATGGGGTATTGTGATGGAAATGGTGTCATGTTGTGGTATTTAATCATTGGAATTGATTTAAATTGGATTGGACACATTGGTTGCAAAACTGGAAATGTTGTCCAGGGTGAATTCTGTCTGGGCAGTCTTTTCGTGTGGACGTGTTTACCAGGAAAATGATGTCAGAAAATTATGAAACTTTCCAGTATTATATTTCACATCTCAAGCTTCAAAATGGACATATCATTTATGCCATTTCATTTTGTCAACTAGGAGATATGACTGTCCAAAGTTTGGGATGGAAACTGAACTCTGTTTTGGGGCAGTGATGAGTTTTATGTAATTCTGGAATTTTGTGGTGATTTTTAGTAATGGAAAATATTTTTCCTATGAAGAGGACTTAAATATCTTTCATTTGGCTTTGGAATACCTCATTTCGATTTTTCTAGAATTAGTTATGATTTTTCAAAGATTGGGCAGAAAATCTGCAAGAAAATCCGAAAATGGGATTTATGACATCAGCATAATAAAACATGACATCATCCTAATGTTAAAACACTTTTTATTCATCTTCCTTCCTCCAAACCGACGCCATATTCAGCTGAATGAGAGAGAGAACGTTTGAGATGTCTAGAGTGAGAAAGAGGAAGAAATCTCATAAGGTAAGCCGATTTTTCCGACGATCTAGCTCCTAACGTGTATAACTCCGATCCTAAGCTACTCCTTTATGTTCTTTAAGGTTTGGAAGCTCCTCTTTTGGTGTTAAAACACCTAGGGTTTTCATTCAAGTCAAGGAAAAGCTATTGGGAGCTTGAGGTAACTTCCAAACTCTTGTATATTGACTATTCTGGCTGCTGTGGGCAATTTAATCGGTGAAATTTCGCCGGATTGCCATTGGTTGTAAAAATGGAAAATGGGTTTCCCTAGGGGTTATGCTGCCCAAATTGATACTAAATGGTAGTTGTAACCTAATGGAATAGTCAATAAAGTGGTTAGGAGTAGAAAGGAACGTGTTTACGGAGCCGAAACCGAAAAACCCTGATTTTCCCTAGAAAACCCATATATTTCGGTCTGGGCTATAAATGGGTCTTAGAGTTGGGCACTTTTTCGGAAAAGGCCGACAAAGCATAATTATGGAAACGCCCCTAAAACCCTAAAAGTAGGGGTGCCAAGGGCAATTTCATAATTTGACATTGAATTTGATAATTCCGAGTCCGGAAATGGATTCCTTGGGCGAAAATATGTCAGAATAGCCCATGTCAAAATTTCAAGAAAAGTACAGCCGGACCGGGCACGGCAAGGCCGGGCCGAGTCCCCGAGGGTATTTTAGTAAATTTTTAATATAGCCTCATATAACCCCCAGAAACACGTTGGAAGTGTCTAAATAGTATATTTGACATTGTAGGACCGAATGTGAAGCCCTGAGTTGCTGGCACGCAAATCGAGGAGAAAAGACTGGAGGAAGGGGACTTACCTTACTTGCATGTATTCGATATCTTTGCTTGTGTAGTGATGTATGTGATTGCTTTACTTGATTGTGTAGAGCATATTTGAATAAATGAAGCTCTATTTCTGTTTTCGCTGTGGCCATAGTCTTGTTGTATGAAACATTGAGCATGCAGAAATATCATTATGGGGTATGCATCTAGATAAAGCTAACATGTCATACACCTAGCATCTATCATGCATGCATTATGGTATCTGTTTCCTATTGAGATTCTCTCGAATCTCACTCTCCCCTACCAACAATTTAGACAGGGCAAGTGCCTCGTGGAGGGAGCGGCTAGGACTCCTTCGAGATGAGATTGTGTAATCCCCATTTGAAGAACTGTAATGGGCAATTGTACCCTGTGTATCTTTAGCGAAGGTATGTACCCGGGATTTCCGGGATGATTAAGTTGTGCACTCTGATATTTATATGAATGTGATTTATCTTCGTGTAGTAATTGTATTCGAAATGTGAATATGAGACCAAGTTTATAAATGATTTCAAAAAGTATTCGTGAAAACCCCGTCATATGATGGGTTAGTAAATGTTATTTGATTATTATTGGTCTCTATTTCATTTTAATCGCTTATTTCGGATATAATTACGGAGGGGGTTACAGCACACATATCACATTGCAAGAATGCCTCGGCTTCCGCCGCTTGCACAAATACGACAGCTTCTCACTGTCTCACAAATACAAATTGCCCTTCTGGCATTCACATCACAATTCACATTTACAACAACACACATCGCAGATTATAATTTTACGCACCGCCTTTCAGCCTGGGGTCAACACCGGTGCAACCAACGTGGTGGCTAGCTAGGCTGGCCATGCCGGGGAAATTGCCCTCAGAAACAAGAATCCCCGATCATGTAGTCGAACTCGCCATCAGCTAAACTAGCTCTGCTCTGCTGCGACACACCTTAATCCCAGCTTGTTCACAATTGTCACACATACATGTTGCCTCACTGGCATACACATATCACATTACCTCTCTGGAAATCACAAAGCCACTCTGGCTTCCAGATAGTCAATCCCCCGTAAACTACCGTCCCAGCAAAACGGTCCTCCACTATGGGAATCACCCCATGCGGCCGCAGGTGAGAGACATCACAAATATCAGTCACATCCTGAGCCTATGCCTACCAGGCGCAGCCCACCAGACCAAACTGATCCGGCCCAACCAGGGAGATGGACTCACAATACACAATCGTAACAAGCTGGAACCAGGCATATTAACAACCTCACCTTCAACATTGTGAATTCTTTTCACGTATTGGGATCCTTCAAGACCTCTTCTCACAAATTAATCTGGACTTCGAAGTTTTACCTCCCGAAGCCATGGTTAACACATCATACTCACGGTAACCTCGAGCTAACACAATTCTCAAACATATCACATCTCACGCTTCCGCTGCACACTCTGAGGTCTTTCTCCTCATCTGTGCTTTCACAATGTCAAGGTGACTCAATAGGAGTCCCATAGGAATCTCCCACTACACCTGTCCCCATACACAATCTGTGCCAGACCTTGGCCCCATTCAACTCAAATCATTCATAGCCATAACTAGCACTTCATTGAGATCCCATACTCCCAACGTTCCCAGAGCTCTATTCTACGATTCAACGTCATGGCGAGTGCACACTAAGGTTCGTCGTCACGGCAGCTGCACACTAGAGTTTGTCGTCACGGCGGCTGTCACAAATTTTTTTATATATATATTGTCACACCCCTTCAGAGTGCCCACCCCCTGGTCAACTACGTACCAGGGCTCCGCTGGCCGGCCCTTACACTGAGCCTGGCAGGCAGCTGGGTTACTCACATTTCACCCAGGACTCATATTCCTCGTATCTCCACCGCCCCGAAGGCACGGTCCTCCCACTGTGTGCCATACACACCCCCAGTGGGCCGCAGGTAATAAACACACAAATAGCCGCTCCGATCAGACGTCACCGTAGGTAGCCCTCTCCGATCATAACTCCCCATAGGTTGCCTTCACCGCTCTGAATCCTCGTAGGTAACTCTTTCAAATTCAAATTCTCTGCAGAATCACTTTTCCCTGTGCTAGATTAACACTAGCAACCTCAGGATACCTGATACACATTTCAATTCCAATCTAGTACCACATCCTAGTACCACAGACCATATAGGTCATATCAACCTCCTAAGGACCAGCTTGACTATTAAGTCTGATCCTTGGATCACAATTCATCTTTCAAACCTTCAATCTCAGTTGAACCGGGAAATAACTTCCCTCAAATCCACGGAGCATCATCAACCCTAAAACAAATCCAAATATCTTTGCCAGCCTAAGGCACACCGGTCCTCTAGGTCTTAAGGCCTTTATACACATAAGCTCAGTATGACATCACTACATGTAACATCATACCACCTAGGGTTTCTCACCCAACGTCTAGGTAGGAGCCATGATCAACCTAGAACCTCAGTATCACATCTCTAGGAAATCATTTTCCTTAGTTATCTAATCAGATGATGGGTCTAATTACCTCCATCTCGAGGTCTACACCTCAAATTCGCGGGCGAATCATACTAACTCACCATATCCACAACACAAATAATGTATACACAGTCCATAAATCACATATATCCACAAACAACAGGGACCATAATGTGTATACCATAACAAATAAAGCCATTCCCTATGACTTAAGGTAGAAACTACTGCCATTATCCTAGCAAATCCTTTACTTGCCAGGAACAGTAGCTCTGATACCAAAATGTAACCCCCCTCCGTAATTATATCCGAAATACGCAATTAAAATGAAATAGAGACCAATAATAATCAAATAACATTTACTAACCCATCACATGATGGGGTTTTCAAAAATACCTTTCGAAATCATTTATAAACTTGGTCTCATATTCACATTTCGAATACAATTACTACGCGAAGATAAATCACATTCATATAAATATCAGAGTGCACAACATAATCATGCCGGCAATCTCGGGTACATACCTTCGCTAAAGATATACAGGGCACAATTGCCCATTACAATTCTTCAAATGGGGATTACACACTCTCATCTCGAATGAGTCATGCCGCTCCCTCCACGAGCCACTTGCCCTGTCTAAATTGTTGGTAAGGGAGGGTGAGATTCGAGAGAATCTCAGTAGGGAAACATTATCAATATGCAGGCAAGATAAGTGTTTAATGCATGACATGCTTGCATCACATAACTCATGCACACATACAATGACAAATCTATAAGCTCAATGCTTCGAACGATACATATATGGCCATAACATATATTGAAACATAGCATCAAATCATTCATACATGTTCCACATAATCAAGCAAAGCAATAACATGCATCAACACATTAATACAGTTATCAGAGCATGCAGGAGAGATAAGTTCCCTACCTCCAGTCTTTTCTCCTCGATTTGCGTGCCAGCAACTCGGGGCTTCACAATCGATCCTACAATGTCAAATGTACTATTTAGACACTCCCAAAGTGTTTCTGGGGGTTATATGAGGCTATATTGAAAATTTACTAAAATACCCCCGGGGGCCCAGCCCGGCCTCGCCGTACCCGGTCCGGCTGTACTTTTCTTGAAATTTTGACATGGGCTATTCTGAAATATTTTCGCCCAAGGAATCCATTTTCGGACTCAGAATTATCAAATTCGATGTCAATTACAAAATTACCCTTGACAGCCCCACTTTAAGGGTTTCAGGGGCATTTTCGTAATTATGCTTTTTCGGCCTTTTCTCAAAAAGTGCCCAACTATAACCCCACCTAATTTTTGCTCCTGAACTCAATGGAATCATCAAATCATTGAAAATCCAACTCTAAGACCCATTTATAGCCTTGGCCGAAATATACATGTACTCCGGGAAAAATTGGGGTTTTTCGGCTTCGGCTCCGTAAACGCGTTCCTTTCTACTCCTAACCACTTTATTGACTATTCCATTAGGTTACAACTACCATTTAGTACCAATTTGGGCAGCATAACAGCCCCACACACCCATTTTCCATTTTTGAAACCAATGACAATCCGGCGATATTTCACCGATTAAATTGTCCACAGCAGCCAGAATAGTCAATACACAAGAGTTTGGAAGTTACCTCAAGCTCCCACTAGCTTTTCCTTGTCTTGGCTGAAACCCTAGCCCCTTTTAAACAGCAAAATTAAGCTTCAAATACCTTAATCCATGTAGAAGAGAAGCTTAGGAAAAGGATTATACGCGTTAGGAGCTAAATCGCCGGAGAAATCGGCTTACCTTGCGAGATTTCTCCTTCCTTCTCTCTATTTTTCTCTCAACTCCTCTCTCCATATTCAGATGTGCAGCACGTCAGAAATGAGAGCTGAAGATGATGAGAAGATGTTTTAATTCCATGCTTATGTCATCTTGCCTTTTGATGATGTCATAATTCCCAAAATTGGCATTTTCGGATTTTTTGGCAGATTTTCTGCCCAATCTTTGAAAAATCATAACTAATTCTAGAAAACTCGAAATGGGGTGATTCCAAAGCTAAATGAAAGATATTTAAGTCCTCTTCATAGAAAAAATATTTTCCATTACTAAAAATCACCACAAAATTCCAGAATTACATAAAACTCATCACTGCCCCAAAACAGAGTTCAGTTTCCATCCCAAACTTTGGACAGTCATATCTCCTAGTTCACAAAATGAAATGGCACAAATGATATGTCCATTTTGAAGCTTGAGATGTGAAATATAATACTGGAAAGTTTCATAATTTTCTGACATCATTTTCCTGGTAAACACGTCCACACGAAAAGACTGCCCAGACAGAATTCACCCTGGACAACATTTCCAGTTTTGCAACCAATGTGTCCAATCCAATTTAAATCAATTCCAATGATTAAATACCACAACATGACACCATTTCCATGACAATACCCCATTCAATTCTTCCCTCTATTCTAAGTCAATTTGGATGTTAATCCACAATTGAACTCAAATACAGGGTTTTGGCGTTGCTCATAACACAAGTGACTACAATCCACTTTATATTCTCTAAAAGGGTACATTAATCACTAACCACGTCCACTTTTGTAGTCATTAACCCCTAATCACAATTTGGGATCTTGCTAAACCGGGGCTTAGCAATCCACTAATCTCAGGCTTATTCTCTATCCTCGAGTCTCAAAATTCGGGGTATTACATTTCTCCCCCCGTTCAATAAATTTCGTCCTCGAAATTTGTCATACCACTTAATCCAAAAACTACGGATGCTTCTTCACGACAGCTTCCGTTTCACAATTCATTTCATATTGGGACGGTCTCCTCTAGACCACCCACACACAAATGATACTCCACAAATCCGATTCTCGCAAGAATCTCAAACAATGAATGTAACTCAATTGCCCCAAACACAATCGACTCATATCACGATTGCCACACAAACCCAATCACCATACATTTTGCCAAACAGATACAATTGCTTCCACATACGATTGCCACAACACCATCATCACATATTCTTGGAGTTTAATTTCATGCATTGTATTGTTTCTTACATGCCTTCTTCTTGGAAGGCTTAGGTAGACCTCCTTCAGGTTACCACCTACATAGAAGGTTTTACCTCCTGTATGGAAGGCTAGATTTTTCCATTTTCATGCATCTTATAGTTGTATCTTTATATTTTAGAATTTAGTAATTAAGTTTTATGCAATGTTTATGAAGTTTTCAATTTATTTTGGTTTTGTTCTTAATTTCATCAAGAGCTAAATTTTCATTTTCCTAGGCTGTGATGTAGCTTACTAATGACATATTGAATATTAACTTATTAAATCTACTTTTAATTTTTCCTTCATGATTGAGTTTTGATTATTGTTCTTAATGCTTTCAATTGATTGGCCATCTTTTAAATGATTTCAATATATATGTTGAGACCAGAAGAAGATGCATGTGTATAGATCCTATAGTTAGAACCATAACTTGCATATGAAATAGGAATATATTCATATGGGCTGTGTAGTCTTAATGAGTTCTATAAATCTTAATGTATGATTAATTGTTTCAATTCATATAGTGATATATTGGATTAGCAATTAATTATAGAATTGCTTGATCTTAGAAGAGGCTAGTAATTAAATTAGGAAAACTCGGCTATCAATCATGTGGAATAAATTGGACTAGAATAGATAGGTGATTCAATCCGAAATTTTCTGAGTGAAATATGATCCCTAGAGCTTTTTCTCATAATTGTTTTCATATCAATTCCATTCATATTTTATCATATTTAATTTTGTAATCTCAATCACCAACTAATCGATCGACTAAATAGAATTAAGATTACCAATTTTGGTACTTAGTGATCAATCCTTGTGAGAATGATACTCTACTCACCTCTATATTACTTGTTTATGACAATGTACACTTACACTTTTTACTAAATCATTTATACACGTAGCTATACTTTGAGGTTGCATAAGGAGAATACTATGTTAAGAAAAATCCAAACAAAGATTTAAGGACATTGACTTAAAAATGATTGAATTCAGTACTAGAAATGAAACTCAGTTGATGAAAACGGTATCATTTTATATCATTATTATTATTATAAGATCATAATGTGTTCACCTACTACAAAAAAAGGTCATATTTGATTGTTCATACTTGTCACAGTTAAATAGAAATTAGGGAAAATTATTATGGTGGTCCTTATAGTTTTAATCAATTTTGTAGTAAGCCCTCAGACTTTTTTTTCCCTTCTTAGTGGATACTTTAACTTTCTCTTGTTAGATATGCCAGACCCTTTGTTAAAGAAGAATAAAAACTGTTAGTGCCATGAGTGTAAATGATTTACTAAAAGGTGCAAGTGTACACTGTCATAAACAAATAATACAAAAGTGAGTAGAGTATCATTCTCATAAGAATTGATCACTAAGTACCAAAATTAGTAATCTTAATTCTATTATGTCAATCGATTAATTGGTAATTGAGATCGCAAAATTACAAATGATTAAATATGACTGCAATTGATATGAAAACAACTATGAGAAAAAGCCCTGGGGATCATATTTCACTTAACAAATTTTGAATTAAATCACCTATCTATTCTAGTCCAATTTATTCCACATGATTGATAGTTGAGTTTCCTTAATTTAATTACTAGCCACTTCCAAGGTCAAGCAATTCTATAATTAATTGCTAATCCAATATATCCCTATATGAATTAAAACAATAAATTATGCATTAAGATTTATATAACTCATTAAGACTACACAACCCATATGAATATATTCCTATTTCATATGCAAGTTATGGTTCTAACTATAGGATCTATACACATGCATCTTCTTCTGGTCTCAACATATATATTGAAATCATTCAAAAGATGACCAATCAATTGAAAACATTAAGAACAATAATCAAAACTCAATCATGAAGGAAAAATTAAAACTAGATTTAATAAGTTAAGATTTAATCCATCATTAGTAAGCTACATCATCACCTAGGAAGTGGAAATTTAGCTCATGATGAAATTAAAAACAAAACCAAAATAAATTGAAAAATTTATAAACATTGCATAAAATTCAATTATTAAATTTTAAAATACAAAGATACAACTACAAAATACATGAAAATGGAAAAATGTAGCCTTCCATACAGGAGATAAAACCTTCCATGTAGGTGGCAACCTATACCATCCATAAAGGAGGATTACCTAAGCCTTTCATGAAGGAGGCATACAAGAAGCAAATATAATGCATGAAATTAACTCTAAGATGGTGTGTTTCCTTGTGTCTTGAGCTCCTCTATTTATAGTTGGAGGGAGTGCAAAAATTTCCAAGAAAGTTAGGCATACATCTTGACCTTAATCCTTCAACATTGACCTTGTGGTTGCCAAACTTATTGATTACTGCCTAATTTTGACATTCAAGACCGTGGAACTTCAACATGTGATATGTATAAAAGTTGTAGCTCTGGATCTTAGCTTGAAGGCGCAATTAGAAGCTCCTCATTTAGACATTTGCAGCTCAAGTTATTGTCAAATTAGTGGGCAAAGGTCAATCAAGGACAAATTCACATTCTCAACTTCCAAACAAAATTCGAAACCCTTGAAGGTACACTAGGCTTTGGGCTCAACATAAAAGTTGTAGAGCTTTTTCTTTTCTTTTTATCCTTATAAAAAACATCTCAATTTGACATGTAGAGCTTCAGATATTACTTAAAAATTGAAATAGGGTTGAATTCTATTTTATGCCAAAATCATTATTTATTTATCAATTACACCCGAATTCATTAAATTAAGCTCAAATGTCATTCACAAAATCATCATATAAGGGAAAATAAATATGAAAATATTTTTCTTATCAAATTCCTCCATACTTAGCTCTTGGACGTCCTCTAACAACAAGGAGTGACTAAGAAGTACTTCCAACAAAATCAGAAGTGTCAAGTCACAAGCAAGAACACAACTAAAAAATAAAGAGATCATAGTATTCATAAATCAACAAAAATATAAACTGGTAACTTTTATTTGAAAATGAATGAACCGAGTTCGTAATTGTGACTCATTCTCTCAATCTCTCAAGTGTTTAAGGGTAAGTGTTTCGCTCAAATTCTACAAAAAAAAAATTGCACTACCATAGGCTTGCTAAAAATCTCAATCTCTAGTACTTAATTCACATGCATAATTCAAATCAAAAGGACTTGTTAAGGGTTGTAATGGGGTGAAGGTAAAAGGAATGTAAAATAGGATATGAAGGGCTACATTTAAGAAATTTAATAGAGCAATTGAAAATGAGCTACTTATGAGTAAATTTATCTCATCATGACAATCCACACTTTGAATACTTAATATATTTTTTCCTCTTTTTTTTGGCAAAATTTGGCAATTCTAAAGTTGATGATATATACACCCCCACACTTGTCCAAAGCCCATTTCACAAAAATTTCAAATGCTTGCTAATCTTTCGAAAGAGGTAAAAACACTTGATATATCATTAAAACATATGTTAATGGGTTGAGAACAAAGAAAAAATCAATTAGGCTCAAAGGGGCTTATAATATAATTGCAAGGTTGGCTATTTGGCTCTGGCTAACAAAAATGAATGCCTTTATCATTTTTGAATGTGCTTGTGAGATGTAATTTCAACAAGATTTAAAGCAAGTTTTAGAGTGACAACTTAATAGGTGAATATCACACACAAGAGAAATAATCATTATAGGCTTAAAAGTTCATGGTTAGAGGCTTTCAATCTCAGCTCATTCAATATCAAAATTCATCACTAATTGTAACAATTAGTTGTTCATTCATGCTATGAAATCTCTAAATTCAATTAATATATACTCAAAACTTATATACTTCTTAAGATCATTAAAAAGCACTTAAACAAGATGATTTTTTTTAAATTTTTTTCTTTTTTTTAATTAATATTTCAAAAGGAACAAAAAAACATACAACTAATAAAATGTGTCTCAGTAGTTAAGAATAACTCCTTACTCTGCCATTTTTTTCCAGATCCTATGCAGCTAATCATTTTAACTAACTAACTATGTTTTTTACTACTCCTCCCCCAACCAAAATCAGACATTGTCCTCAATGTCTTCTAGAGCTGAGAGAAAGTTTTTTTAAACATAAACACACAATAAAATAAACCAAAATGAAAAGAGTAAAACTAAAAGATTAAGGAGAGTTACAATCGAAGAGTAGTGTCCAGATTCTGCTTCTGATTGCTATATGAAGATTGCCCACCTATTTGCTTGACTAGTAGATCTAGTTTAGGTTCATAGGTTTGTAGTTGATCGAGTAGCTGATCAGCAATTGATGCAAAAATTATGGAGTGGCGAGTCGCTTGGGTTATGAATCCTGTTTCCATAGCGTGATCAAAAAAAGACACATATCATCATAAAAACCATTAACATGTAACAATCCTAATGGCTTTTTGTGAAAGTTTAACTTAGCCCAATATGCAACGCCAGAAATCCCATCTAACATCTCCAAACTATCGGATAAAGCGATGAAAGCTTGTGTATTGTAGAACATTCATCCCATTCACTCAGACAAGCTGGAAACCTGTAACTCTTGTCCTAAGGAAAAAGTGTGATCATCCAACTCGTTTAACCTTACACTCAAACCCTTGCTTCCATTAATGGAGGCAGAAATGGCCATACTTCCCCTTAGGCCCTGGATGCCTCCGCTGTATTCAAAGTTGATCTTTCTGGCAGCTAATGCAATTCCAAGTTCTTTTGCTGCAATTAGAACTCTTCATCCTTGCCTGTGAATCAATTTCACAAAAAATGTAGATAGATGTAAATCTACATTTTTGTGTGATACCCTTTTTCTCTTCTTTTCTCTCAGACCATTTGCATTTACTAGTGGAAGAGTTCATATTTACAAGTGAAGAGTGCATATTTACAAGTGGAAGAGTGCATAAATATAATACTAAAACAATGACAACCTGATCATGCAAATCACACATTTTTCAAAAAAAAAAATTTAAAAAATCTCTGACACAAATGACCGATAGGCTGTTGCATGAAGAAATTAAACAAAATGAGTACAGAGAGTCAAAAAGTTGCTGAAAAGATAAGATATATTATACAAAAGCATGATTTTGTACAGTAGTTGTGATTTTGGCTCACATCTTCCTTTGGTTTTACGTTCAACAACGGCTTAAACACTTTCTATGAATCGAGGATTTGCTTCATATCTAGTTTTCTTATATACTAGCAAATAGGGTCTTTTAATGCCAGATTCCCAAGATAGCAACACTCTTTTTCTTTATTAAATATGTTCAGTAAATTGAGAAGAATACGATGAATATCACCACTTGGGTTCGTCTCAAGAGTTTAAATGATATCATCCAATGACTCCTTACTCAGTCCATCCTTTATGAATTAAATTTAATCTTCTCGATTTATAGACCATACCTTTGCTCTTACAACACTGATCACATTTCCATCTTGCACATTTATGGCAGACATTCATTCTTTTAGCTCTTCTCTTTTTGGAGTAAGAACTTCTTCCCATTCCTGGCATAGGTTTAATAAATGATGTATGAATCTCACCTACTAAATGTACCTTAGCTTCAATGATCTAACATACATCCTCAGGAAGGCCCAAATGCTTGAATATCTTCATTCTTACAAGTCAACAGCAATAGATCTTCCTAAGCATATCTTTTGGGAGAATGGGGAACCTGTTTTTAAGCTTTGCAAGAGATTCCTCCATATTAACTTGAAATGAAAATGATGAGGATTAAAATTTCTAACGCAGTACAATGTGTTTAGTAAGTAAGAAAGAGAAATGAGCAAGGAAAAGAAGTTTTGGGTTGCCTCCCAAATAGCCGCCTTTCTTTAACGTCTTTAGCTAGAAAAAAACCAAAACAAATAACTCTTTTTTTTGTTTCTTTTAAATATTTTGTTCTTTTTTTTCTATTAGAAGGAGGGCTTACCTATTGGTTCCTCAAACATGATGACATTTTTCAAAGTGTTGAGTACACCGTCATTGTACTCCTTTAGCTTTTGCCTATTCAGTTTGAATTTTTTATCACCATCTTGAATTTCTAAGGCTCCATATGGCCATACTTGAATCACAGTAAAAGGTCCTGACCACCTTGATCTCAGCTTTCTTGGATAGAGCTTTAACCTTCAGTTATAAAAAAGAACTTTTTGTTCCGAAGTGAACTCTCTCCTCAAAATTCTTATGTCATGACACATTTTTGTCTTCTTGTATAACTTGGTATTTTCATAAACTTGTTGTCTGAATTCTGTAAGCTCATTGAGTTGGAGAAGTCTCTTCTCACCAGCTACTTTTAAGTCAAAATTTAAGGCTTTTATTGCCCAATATGCTTTTTGCTCCATTTCTACTGGAAGATGCATGATTTTCCATAGACCAATTGATATGGGGATGTACCAATTAGTGCCTTGAAGGTAGTTCTATAAGCCTAAAGTGCATCATCTAATTTCTGTGCACAGTCCTTCCAATTGAAATTCACCATCTTCTCTAAGATCCATTTCAGTTCTCTGTTTGAGATTTCCACTTGCCTGCTAGTTTGTGGATGATATGGAGTTTCAACCTTATGAGTTACTCCATATATAACTAACACTGATTGGAGCTATTGGTTAAAAAACGGCCTTTTTCTATCATTGATAATAGGTCTAAGCACTTCCAATCTTGTAATAATATTTTTCCTCAGAAACTTCACAACCACTCGAGAATCATTTGTAAGAAAAGCAGCTGCTTAAACCCACTTGGAGACGTAGTCAACAGCTACTAAAATAAATTGATTGCTAAATGAGGATGGAAAAGGCCCCATAAAATCTATCCCCCATGCATAAAAAAGCTCAACTTCTAAGATGTTAGTTAAAGGGGCTTATATCATAGGTTGCTATAATTCTGTGGGCGTCCTTAAAGAGTTTGGGCTAGTAAAACTCTAATTGAAGGACTTGAGTAGCTATTTTATTGCTCCAAAATGACCACTATATGGTGATGAATGGCAGTGATTTAAGATGCTGGCCATTTCTTCTTTAGGAACACATTGTCTGATAATTCGATCTGGGCATTGTTTGTATAAGAATAGATGCTCCCAAAAGTAATGTCTTACATTAGCCAAAAACTTCTTTTGCACTTTAGAAATTTTATAAGGCATTACTCCGCTTGTCAAGTATTTTACAAAATCAGTATATGAAGGGGTGGGTTGTGATTGCATGACCAAGAGTTGCTCATCTGGGAAATTCTCCTTGATTGGTGATTCTCTCTTTTGTTTAGATGGCTCTAACTGAGAAAGATGATTTGCAATGAGATTCTCAGTCCTTTTTTTGTCTGTGATCTCCAAGTCAAATTCTTGTAGTAGAAGCAACCATATGATCAATCTGGGCTTAGCATCTTTCTTCTCAATCAAGTATTTAATTGCTAAGTGGTCCATCCAAACAATGACCTTTGACCCAATCAAGTAGGCTCTGAATTTATCGAATGCAAACACGACTGCTAGTATCTCCTTTTCTATTATTGCATAATTTAGCAGTGCGTATGAGAGTGTCTTGCTAGCATAATAGATGGTATGAAAGACCTTGTCTCTCCTTTGGCCTAAAACAGCTCCAACTGTATAATTACTTGCATTGAACATCATTTCGAATGGAAGGTTCCAATCTGGAGCTATGATAACTGGTGTAGAAGTCAAGGCACTTTTTAGAGTTTGCAAGGATGATAAGCACTCCTCATTAAACACAAAGGGAGTGTCTTTTTCTAACAGTATTCAAGGTGACTTTGTGATTTTTTAGAAGTACTTGATGAATCTTTTATAAATGCCTGTGAGTCCTAAAAAACTTTGAATGCCCTTGATTAAGGAGGGAGATTGTAGCTTTTCAATTGTTTCAATTTTGTCTCGGTCCACCTCAATGCCTCGATCAAATACCTTGTGACCCAGTATGATTGTTTCTTTTACCATGAAATGACATTTCTCCTAATTTAGAACCAAATTTGTCTCTACACAACATTGCAAGACTTTTGCCATATTTGAAAGACAATGATCAAATGATTCTCAAAAAATTGAGAAATCATCCATGAATACCTTAATAAACCTTTCCACCATATTTAAAAAGATCACTATCATACTCCTTTGAAATATTGCTAGTGCATTACATAAACCAAATGGCATCTTTTTGAAGGCAAAGGTACTATAAGGACATGTTAAAGTTGTTTTTTCTTGATCCTTTGGTGCAATTGTAATTTGATTATATCCTGTGTACCCATCCAAAAAACAATAATAAGCTTTCCTAGCTAGTTTGTCCAGCATTTGATCTATAAATGGCATAGGAAAATGATCTTTTCTAGTGGCTTTATTGAGCTTTCTATAGTCAATGTATACTCTCAATCCAGTCACCGTTCGTTTTGGAATCAGTTCATTTTTCTCATTAGGCACCACTATCATTCCATGTTCTTTGGCACAACTTGAACTAGACTTACCCATTGACTATCAGAGATTATTGGGTAAATTATACCAGCATCCAGCCACTTTATTACCTCCTTTCTCACTACCTCCTTCGTATTCAGATTGAGTCTTCTCTAGTGCTCAACTGATGGCTTGTAGTTGTCTTCCATCAAGATCTTATACATACAAATTAAAGGACTAATCCCTCTTATAGCAACTATTGACCTTCCAAATGATGTTTTATGCTCCCTTAAAACTCTTAATAACTTTTCTTCTTCTTCAGGAGTAAGAGCTACAGAGATAATTACTAGTAATATTGAATTTCCTCCAAGATAAGCATACTTCAAGTGGGATGATAGTGCTTTCAACTCCAGTACTGGTGGTTTCTCTATTAATTGTATTGGCTTACTTAGCCTTTCCCCCAAATCCTCAAATGGTTTCTTGATAAAAATTGGGGAATTTGCTTCCAGGTACCTAATTTTCTCCAAGACTTCAGGATTAGTAGATTTTGATACATCTACCATTCCCATTGCTAATGGTTGATCCATGCAGATATGTTCACCACATCTTTTGTGCAGCTGGTCAATGTATCTACTCTGTAACAGGTCTCACCTTCATCTGGAAAGGACAAAGCCTTAAAGATGTTGAAAAATACTTGATTATCTTGAACTCGCATGGCTAAATTCCCTTGTTGCACATTTATTAACGTTCTCCTAGTTGCTTGGAATGACCTCCTAAGAATGATAGGAATTTCTTAGTTTTCTTCTATGTCAAGTATTATAAAATCAGCTAGAAAGATGAGTTTGTCCACCTTCACCAGAACATCTTCTAAGACACCCCTTAGATGTTTTATTGATTGGTCAGCTAGAAGTAGTGAAATTGTGGTTGGCTTCACCTCTCCAACATTGAGTTTCTTGTAGATGGAAAAAGGCATAAGGTTTACACTTGCTCCAAGGTGACAAAGTGTTCTTTCAAAGTGACATTGACCTATGGTGCAAGGTATGCAAAAGCTTCCTGGATCTTTCAGCTTTGATGATAATTTCTTTTGTAGAATAGCACTGCATTCCTCAGTATTTGTAACTATCTCAAATTCCTTAAGATTACTGTAACCCCCTTTATATCAAGGCTGAGATTTACATTTAAAAATACATAACTATTTGAAATTAGAGACCACAAGATAAATTGAGACTTGATAAAAATTTCATTTCCCAAAACAAGGTTTGCAAAAAATTTCCTAGAACCTATTCAACACGGTCTCATATTCACATTTCAAATACACATTTGGCCTGTATAGTTCGATTCCATTCATAAATATCATAGTACAACATAAGTTCCCAACATACTCGGGTTCTATTAATCAACTAAGGGTTATAGGGCACAATCGCCCATAATTAGTTTCTCATTCTAAGGGATTACACAAAACTACTCAATATCTACAACATATACAATTTATTCCCAACAAAATATTCAAATAATTAATAGCATGATAACCAACTATCTAAAATGTAAACTCCTAGCTTGAAGCTCTATCCACCCTTCGTTACCTGCTTCTCTTCAGAACCATTGGCCCTGTCTAAAAATTATTTTATGGAAAGAATGTGATTCTAAAGAATCCTAGTGGTAACAATTCACTCATAGTATGTACAACTAGAAAGCAAGTAAGCAAATCACAACACAACTATGAAACAATGTCATTTACAATGGCATTTACAACAGTAGGAATAAGTGTGATGTGCATCACCCCCTACGACAACTCACGCTGTAATGCACAATGACATATTTCACAACAACAGGGTTCTATATGACACATTTCACAACAACATAGCCACAATGACATGTTTCTCAAAAGTAGTAAATTCACAATACCACAACACAACAACGGTAATTACAATGGCAGGGTAGGTGTAACGTGCATCACCCCCTATGACTGCTCACGCTGAATTGTTGATGCTGCAACACACAACGACATATTTCACATCCACATATTTCACCACAGCAAGGTTTTGTACAACATATTTCACAACGACAACACAATGATAAGTCATGCATACAATGTATCATACACAACATAAGAGAAAGGTCACTACCTTATTCTTTCCTCATGTGCTCTAGCACCAGTCTCTCACAGGCAGGGCAAATATCAAATCCTAAAATCATAATTAACAATAAAGAGTTATTCTCTAATCCAAAACTAAATTCCAAAACATTTAAAGTTGGTTATCGTTTAAAACCCTTTAGGTGGCTACTAAAAGCCCAAACATATACCTAAAGAGTTAGGAAGTACTATCTCAAAGACTACCTTATGATAGTGAAAAGTTTTGATTTTTGGGTGTTAGCTGCGACCAAGAACTTTGGCTGCTGCCAAAATTAAGTCAAAGAGTTTTTGGCTGCGGCTAAGAGTCTTCTGGCTATGGTCAAAAGCAGGTAAGAAGCTTTTGGGCTACAACCAGGACCTTTGGCTGCGCCAGGAAAATTTTCAATTTCTTGGCTGAACTTCCAAAAATCATAACTAATTCTAGAAAAATCGAAATGAGTTGATCCTAAGTCCTACTTAAAGATTTTTAAGTCCAATTTACAGAAAAAATATGAATCATTGCTGTATATAACCACAAAAGTACAAAATTTAATAATTCTCCTTGCTGTTCCAGAATTGATCCCAGTTTTGACATTAAACTTTGGAAATACATAACTCCCAGCACACATATCAAAATGACATCTATAATTTATCCATTTTGAAGCTTAGCATGTGCTCTATTAGATTGGAAAGTTTAAGAATTTTGCGTCACCATTTACCCATTCAAAACATCCAAGCAGGCCAACTGCCCAGCATAGAGTTTTCACTTGACAGAATTTTCCAATTTCAACATGTGTTTCCAGTGGTTCCAAAATCTATAACCAATACTATTTCCACACAATTTTTCACAAGGAAACCAATGGAAACATCAAAACAACCAAATTCCCATTCCATTATCATGGTCTGTTTTAAGCAACAATTCATATAAAATCCCAAAATCTCTAAATTTCACAATCAATGTTTCAAACCAATTTGTTTGTCCAAAGACACAACAATACACCATTTCCAACACAATACAACACACCATTCATACAACTCTAAATCCCACAAAATTCAGGGGGGAAACCCAAAAATTCAAGACTCAACCAATAGTCACAACTTATATACCCAAATGAAGCTTTCACTCACTTCTTTCACTTTCCCAAACTTGTTTCTTGATTCACCAACTTCTAAATTTTCTCAAGCACAAAAACACCTCCTTTTTGAGAATATAAAACCATAGGATGAAAGCTCTCAGTAAGGAGAATAAGATTATAGAAGGAGGTTTTGGCATTTGAGGTCAAGATCTTACCTTAATCTCAAGCTTTTCTTTTCTCTTTCTTCCTTCTTGTTGAACGAAAATAGAGAGAGCAAGAGAGAGAAAATGAGATAATAAAGATAAAGTTGGGACACAGATTTTTGTTCCCCCTCCCATGCCTATTCAAAAACACCAAGAGAGAGGGAAGAGAAATTGATAAACAAATGATTATTTGACTTTTCCCACCAACCACTCTTCATCCAATGGTGTAATATGTCATAATCTCCTTGTTTCTCATAAAGTAAGTAACCACTTGGTTACTCCAACTAGCTCCATTAATTATTTAGTCACACTCCTCATTTCTTTTAGTTAGTAATTAATTTCTTCATCAATCACAGACTAATTGATCGGTAAATTTTCTATTCTTCTAAATTTTCCCTGATTATGGCATATTCACAAGAATTGGCATATAACACATATTCTAATTCTTTTTTCTTTCTCCATGCTCCATTTCCCTCTTGTTTTAGCCCAATAATTACTTTGCCACATAAATATGCTAAAATACAAGGTCTTAGGCATTCCCAATAATTAGTCTGGGTCTCAATTCCACTTTAATTCACAAAATCATTCTCAATAAATGCAATTAGCCCTTAATCGAAATTTGGGGCATTACAATTCTCCCCCTGTACAATAAATTTCATCTTCAAAATTTGTTACACCATTTGAGACATAAACCTCGGACGCCTCTATATGATAGTTTTCATTTGTCAAATTGTTTCTTATTGGGACAGTCCCTTTTTGACCACTTGCACAAATGGTACGCTACAAGTCTAATTCTCACAAGAAACTTAAACAAACCAATACTTCATTTCTCAATTTCTTTCTCTTAATCACTTTACCAACTCCCGTACCCAGAGACACTCTTGCGAGCATGTAATCTCTATTTTCAAACTCTAGATGTTTTCACCTCATTTGATTATAATTTGAACAGATTGCACTCGTTCATCCCGGCTTTAAGCCTCTTCAATCTCAGTCATTAAGTCACTTCTACTTGGGAATACTATATTTACACATACAACTTGATTCAAGAGGTTTAGATCTCGACAATGGGTGCCGTACTGTTCTACCGCTACCCTATATTAACTTTACCTGTATAATACTTTATCTCTAGGACACTTGGGACACTAATGCTTGTCGTACTTTTCTACTGTTACCCTATACAAGCAATAGCACCATAACTTTGACACACATATCAACACAACACAATTGCCCCAAAGCCATAATCGCCACTATACATAACCGATGCAAAACCCAATCACTGCACTAACACAATCATCGCAAACCCTAGATCATGAGTGGGCTAGCTCATTTGATAAGACCTCAGCAATTGGGATGCATATGCCACCACTCTGCTCAATCTAGTCACCCCTTTCAGGAATAACTCAAAGCACCATAGATTCACTACACATAACCGATAGCTTTTACTGTATTCACATATACCTAAGCTTTTGTTGTTTTCACAAATACCTCAGCTTTCACTGTTTTCACAAATACGTCAGCATTCGCCATTCACAAACATACCTCAACTTTCACCGTTTGCAACAATACCTTAGCTTTCACCGTTTGCAATAATACCTCAGCTTTCACTATTTTAACAAGTACGTCAGCTTTCGCTATTTGCAAAAATACCTCAGCTTTCGCTGTTTGCAATAATACCTCAGCTTTCGCCTTTTGCAATAATACCTCATCGTTTGCTATTTTCACTTCCACAATATTACCCTCACCCGAACACCCACCAGTGACTTCGCAAGTAGTAACCGAGGACTTTTGGGCATCAACAACAATATCACTTCACCGTATCAACTTCCAAGATAGTACCCTCACCTGTACACCCACCAACAATGCTGCTAGTGGTAACCAAGACTTTTGGGCATTAATAATAACATCGAGCCACTCCTGAATCTCAATCTCTTCTATTTGAAGCACCCTACTATAATGGCCCACCTAGAGTCTCAGTCTTTTCTATACAAGCAGTCAGCCAAAAGTCTCAATCTCCATACTCCACCCTCATCCTCTTTCACCCACTATCACCACGGTTGTTGTTAGCTACTGGAGGACTTTTGGCATGGTTACTACAGACTCACAACAATCTTAAGTTTTACGTATTGCCTTTCAGCCTAGGGTCAACACCGGTGCAACCAGCCTAGTGGCTAGTTATGCTGGCCATACCTTTTGACTCTAAGGAGAACCATTGTATCCTTTAACTCTATTATAAATTATTCACCATGTCAGCATCACAGTTAATATATACACATAGTCCTCAAACTCATATCAACAACCAACAAGAATACTCATGGGTATACAAAACAAGCACGTATGGGTCATCATCTATCACTAAGCCAATAAACTACAGGCGCTATCCTAGCAAATCCTAACCTTGCTAGCTCAATAGTACCACCTCTCGCCAAACTCTCATACTTACCCTTAGGTTGAGAGTTCGAGTCGTAGGGAGGTGAGAGGAAAGTGCAAGGGGTGCACTTATATCCTTGTGAGTCCACTGCTATCGGTGAGGGCCATGGTGGTGCTGTGTGTTTAGGTCGACGAGGTGTGACAATAAAAAGGTACCAATTCTTGCCAAGCCCTTATACTTACCCCCAAGGTAAGGGTTTGAGTCTTGGGGAGGCGAGAGAAATCCATAAGGGGTGTGGAGATCTCCTTGTGAGTCTACCGCCGTCGGTGAGGGCCATGGTAGAGTTGTGTGTCTGGGCTGGCAGGGTGTGACACTTACACTTATTTGAAAGTATATCCATTATGTATTTTTCATAATTAGGCCCTTAGGCAAGAGCATCTACAAAAGAAAATTAATATGCAACCTTTTGAAAACTCCTAGAAACTTGCCAAACTACTTGTCTCACTTTGCCTTCACAAGTCTCTGAGGGTATGGAATTATTGGTATATATGGAGGAGGATTATCTAGAAAGATGATTCTTCCTGGCTGCACATCATCCTCCTTCAGTTTCTATACTTCCTCCTTATGTTCTTCCCCACTTTCTTTCTTTTTAATTACAGGATCCTTCAATTCTTTTTCACTCCTTAGTACAACGGCCTTCACTATAATATCCCAATTTTGATTATGAGCTAATCATGATTATTGTGGATAATTATGAATTTAATTGGAATTATTATGTGTTTTATGGCAATATTAATTAATATGTCATAATTAGTGAAAAATTGGAAGAATGGGACTATTGGCCATGAGTTGGTAATTAAGGGAGAAATTAATTACTAGCTAAGAGAAAAATGAGATGTGTGATTAAATGGCTA
This sequence comes from Inga leiocalycina, assembly GCA_963242795.1. Lineage (NCBI taxonomy): Eukaryota > Viridiplantae > Streptophyta > Magnoliopsida > Fabales > Fabaceae > Inga > Inga leiocalycina. Next base: position 37,460,051 of record OY725332.1, read on the forward strand.
ATTGAGGGATTAAATGACTAATTGGGTGTTCACTTTATGAGAGCCAATAGGGTGGTGAAACTTGGCAAGTTTGTGTGTGAAGGGAGAGATAAGAGAAAAGTCAAATATGATTTTTAATATTTTTCTCTCTCTTCCCTCCCCATTTTCAGCTGTGTATGGTATGGGGGAGGAAGTGTCATCATTTCTTTCAGCTCTTTACTCCATCTCTCCTTCTCTCTCTCTCTCTCTCTTACGCCATTGGAGACCAAAGAAGGAAGAAGAAAAGCTTGTGATTTGGGTATGTAAATGATCTCTATTGCTCAAATTCTTTTCTTAAATGTTGTTCCTTGGAGTAAGAGCTTCAATTTAATAGTTGTAGTTCTCTATTGGTGGTGATTTGTGACCACACAAAATTTTGGAGGTTGGTGAATCAAGAAGTGTCTTTGAGAAAGTTGATAAGATAAGTGAAACCAATCCTTCTATCTATGCTTTATGCCAAGTGATTAAGATTTGAATTTCTGGGATTTTTGGCCTATTTTCGTTGGAATAGGGTTATTGGTAGTTTGGCATGTTATTGGTATAGAAATGGGTGTTTTGGTATGAGTTTTGGATAGATAAATTGATTTGGGATGGGAATGGTATGTTTGGATGATTTTGAAATTTGGATGATTATATTGCCTAAAACCAAAGCGTGATATTGGAGTAGGATTTAGGTCATTTTGATGATTCCATTGAATTCCTTGGATATTTTTGTTGGGAATTACATGTACAAGTTGGATAGTAATTGTGTAATCCCTTTATTATAGGAAACTTTATAGGCAATTCTGCCTTGTAGACCCTTATTTAATTAATGGAACCCGAGTGTGGCAGGAATTTATGCTGTACTCTGATATTTGTAAATGGAATCAACCTGTACAGGCCAATTGTGTTTTGTAGTATGATTATGAGACCTTTGTAAACAGGTTTTGGAAAGTTTTTGTAAACCCTGATTTTAGGCAAAAGATTTACTTTAATAAGTCCCAAATCATTTAAGGTCTCTAATTTCACTTAATTACTTGATTGTAAACTTAATCTCGGCCTTGATTGTGAAGGGGGTTACATTTGTGGTATTAGAGCTATAGTTCCTAGCAAGGTAGAATTGCTAGGATAGTTGCCATAGCGATTACCTTAGACATAGATGATGACTTAGGATTGTTTGTGTATACATTTGAGTATTTCTACTATTTGTAGATATATATAGATTTTTATGGACTATGTGTATAAATTGTTATGGCACTAACGTGGTGAATCATTGTAAAGAGTTAAATCATTCAAAAGATGGCTAATCAATAAAAGCATTAAGAATAATAATCAAAACTCAGTCTTGAAGGAAAATTAAAACTAGATTTAATAAGTTAAGATTCAATCCGTCATTAGTAAGCTACATCATCACCCTAGGAAAGTGGAAATTTAGCTTATGATGAAATTAAAATTAAAGCCAAAATAAATTGAAAAATTCATAAACATTGTATAAAACTCAATAATTAAATTCTAAAACACAAAGATACAACTATAAGATGCATGAAAATGGAAAAATCTACCCTTCCATATATGAGGTAAAACCTTCCATGTAGGTGGCAACATATACCATCTATAAAGGAGGACTACCTAAGCCTTCCATGAAGGAGGCATGCAAGAAGAAAATACAATACATGAAATTAACTCTAAGATAGTGTGTTTCCTTGTGCCTTGAGCTCCTCTATTTATAGATGGAGGGGGTGCAAAAATTTCCAAGAAAGTTAGGCATACATCTTGACCTTAATCCTTCAACATTGACCTTGTGGCTGCCAAACATATTGATTGCTGCCTAATTCGACATTCAAGATTGTGGAATTTCAACAAGTGATCTTCATGAAAGTTGTAGCTCTTGATATTAACTTGAAGACACAACTAGAAGTTCCCCATTTAGTCATTTGCAACTCAAGTTATGGTCAAATTAGTGGGCAAAAGTCAATCAGGGACAAATTCACATTCTCAACTTTCAAGCTAAATTCAAAACTCTTGAAGGCAGAATTGAGTTTTGGGCTCACATAAAAGTTGTAGAGCTTTTTCTTAGCTTTTTATCCATATAACGAACATCCCAATCCAACATCTAGAGCTCTAGATATTGCCTAAAAACTGAAACAGGGTCAAATTTAGTATTTTTCAAGAAAGTCTATTTTACGCCAAAATTATTATTTATTTATCAATTCCACCCAAATGCATTAAATTAAGTTCAAATGTCATCCAAAAAATCATCATTTAAGAGAAAATAAATGTACAAATATTTTACTTATTAGTTAGTGCGGCTAAAACATTCATAATATCTTCCTCTCTGTAAAATTTCCTCCTTCTCTTTCCTTCCACCATAACCCAACCTTGAAGCTATCCTTTGTTAACAAATGTAATTAGAGAAACATAATTGAGAAGATGAAAAATGATGTATTAATCACATAAGATCAATATGCTCATGAAAACTATATACCCACTTGGGTTTAACAATGATCATCCCTCTCTTAGGGTGATTAACAACTAACCCTAACTCTGATAATCTAGGAGGGATTTCTTTCTCTAGAGAGAGACTCACATTTACCTCTCTCTTAACATGGTATGGATCTCACTATCCTACACTCTTTGATTCATACAAATATACCTCTATTTATAGGGACTTACAATAATTAATTGCTTCATTAAGATCTTAACTAACTAATGAGGATCAATTTACTAATGATTTTATATATCTCCACCTCTCAAGTTGACACTTTCATGAGTGCCTTTGATACTAACTATTTGACACTAACTATTTGTTGTATTTGCCTCTTTGATACTATAGGACAATCTGGTATCAGAGCCATAAGGGGAAGTAGGGATGTATTAGATGCCTTAAAGTTATGGAAAATTTATGAAGTTCTTATGAATATTTCTGGATAAGTATGCTATATGGTCGCAACCTTGGTTGATCTTCCACATAAGAAACATGTTTAGATAAAGCTAAGTCTCTGCTTAATATTATTATTATCTGATAGCATGCAAGTTAGTTGATCAATAATAGCATATGAACTTCGTCCATCTTTTATAGGGCTTTGGTAGTAAGTCCCGACGGACAGGGCAGATAAGTCTAGACGCCTATTGTTCGAATGTTCATATGATATTAGGGTTCAACGTTTGAGGCATTGGCTAAGTGATAATAATATTTGTAGATTTTTATCTTTATAAGAACATATAAAGAAATATTTATAATAACTCCATAAGTAGCCCAAAAACTTCATCATATCTAGCACAACTCTATGAACCTGAAGGTGAAGATATCAGAAGAAAAGTTTATTATGTTTAAATCTTTCTCTTTCCGCTCCAACTCTTCTCGTTCTTCTTCTACTCCTTCATCTTCTCAAAACTCTGGTGTAACAACCAACAAAAATTTAGGGAAATATTCCCTCCAAAATAATATTTTCAATAATGAAATCCATTTTGAAGATATTGATCAAAAATTTAGTGATTGGACTATTCCAATCATTAACCCAAATGATTTATACAAACCTAAGGACAACAAATTCTTTAAAAATCATGATTATATAATCAAGACGATTGAAGAAACAATTCCTCTAAAATCTGAACCAACTGACATGTGTCTCTTGTCAGAAAATTCAATTTTAAAACACTAAAAGAAATATAAATTTATACACATTAGATGTGTTCAAGTGGCCATAAAACCCTTGGTAAAAGCTGGTCTTGATGTCTCTACGTTAGTATGTGTTAGGGATGGTAGATAGCAAATATTTTTCGAATCAATTTTTGGAATGGTTGAAGTTAATCTAAATGATGGGCCACTTTTTTTCAATTGTTTCCCAAATTTGACAACTTCATTGCATGATGATCCTATCATTGAAACTTTGAAATTAAGTTTGAAACTGAATGGATTCAACTTGAAACCTAGTGTTTCACCTATAGCTTTAATCTATAGGGTCCAGTATAAAGTTATGAATTCATGCACTTCAAATGTCAAAATGTTTGATCATGGAAAGAAACTTGTCAATTCTTAACCGATGCCACTAGAGAAAATGTTACAATTCTAGAACCAGTAAAATGGGATGAAATTTCTCTCCCAGATGATTGGGATATGGTAAAAATTGCTCCTCCCATCCCAAAACCTTCACCTGATTCATACAGAATTAGGCAAAATAAGAGTAGAGATGTTAGAATTACTTTTGATTGGAGACGATCATTTAGTGTTTCTAGGACTCCATCAATTCAAGAAAGCTTTAAGACTGCTTTAGAACAACCTTCTAGGCATTCTTATAGTTCTTTTGTCAAAGAACCAATAATTTCACCTTCAGTAATGCAAGGCTTAAATGAGTCAGCCAGTGTTGTAAGACCTGTCTACCAAAACACTAAAGATGAACAAATTGAAACCTAAACTTGCCAATCTCTAACATATTCTGATATGAATGTTATTAAGCAACAATTTGAATTAGATAAGAAACTCTTGCAAAAAGATTTCTATTCTAATGAAAACACTGAAAGATGAAAATGGTCTTTCAAAAAATATAAAACTGAAGAATTGCAAAAACTAATTCAAGAAGAGTTTTATAAAATGCTCAAAAGGTATAAACTTCATATTCCTTTCTTTCTTTGGTTTGAAACCTATGTGAAAGATGAGAATATAAAGGATTATCCTTTCAAACCATTTGAAGGGGTTAATGCCTCTTGGCTTTTGAAAAATAGAGATAAACTTGAATCTGATCTTCCTCCAAAACAATCTTATCAGGCCCCTGGTACAAAAATTAGTGAAGCAATTGTCATTGCCTCTCCTTTCAAAATAAAAGATCCTAGGACATATGCAAGTACATATGATATCAAAAATATCATTGAACAAAACAATTATATAAACTCGTATTTGCAAACTTTGGGAGAACATATTTTGAAAAAACCTGTTACTAGTAAAGCTAGTAAGGAAATCTTATTTAGCTCCACAAGTACACAGCCAATTTTTAAACCTTATTCTATTCCTGCAACCTATAAGGAAAGGAAATCTGGAAACAAGGATTAATGAAGAATTGAAAAAGTTAATCAAAGACATTCCAGAAACCCCCTAACAAACTAAACAATCTATTTCTTCAGTTTCAAAATTAGTAATTAACACTGTAAAAGACAATCAAACAAGCTCAAGTGAAGGTTGTCCAAAAATTCAAGAAATAAAACAAGATTGGAAAAGACCAACAAAATTGTATTATCCGATAGCCACTCCTCCGAATATAATGCTTGAAGAAAGGGATTCTACTCTTCAACAATTTAATGCAAACAACATCTATGTTTGGAACATAGATAGCCAATCTGAAACTAATATTTTGGAAATCTGCCAACAAATGACAATGGTCAGTAATGCTTATGCAATATATAACAATTGTCAAGAGGAAGACATTGTTCATATACTGCTATCTAGCTTTACTGGGCAACTCAGAGGTTAGTGGGATTTTCATCTCACACAAGAACAAAAGAATTTAATTCTTCAAACCAAAAAGACCACTCAAGATGGTATAATTATCACTGATAGTAATGGTGAACTAATGTCTGATGTTGTTAACTATCTCATAGTTAATATCATAGTGCATTTCGTTGGTGATCCATCTCTATGGAGAGATAAATCAGCAGATCTTCTGTCAAATCTAAAATGCAAAACTCTATCCAACTTTAGATGGTATAGAGACAATTTTCTCTTAAGAGTAATGACCCGAGAAGATGGAAATCATCCAATCTAGAAAGAAAAATTCCTTGCTGGTCTTCCTAGATCTCTAGGAGATAAGATCAGAGAAAAATTAAGAAACCAAACAGGTGATGGTCAAATCCATTACGAAAATTTAACATATGGACAGTTAATTGCAATTGTTCAAAAAATTGCTTTAAAAATTTGTCAAGAAGATAAACTTCAACATCAACTTGCTAAAGAAAAAGCATCAAATCGGAAAGAATTGGGAACTTTCTGTGAATAATTTGGTTTTCCTTCCTGTAAAAGGTCTAAAAAACTTAAACACAGGCATGAAGACAAAGATTACAAGGCTAAAAGATATTACAAAAAATATCAGAAATTTTGGAAGAAACCAAAAACAAACAAACCCAGAAATTTGAAAAATGAATTCAAATCAAAACCTCCGATGGATCTTCCCAAAGGAAAAATTGTTTGTTTTTGATGTGGCAAAGAAGGTCACATGGCAAAATATTGTAGGTTTAATAAAAGAATTAATGCCCTACAACTTGAAGAAACAACTCTTCAACAATTAAACAATCTTTTGATTGAAGAAACCTCTTCTGAAGAAGAATATGAAGTATCGTCCTCTGAGGAAGTTAATGAACTTCAACATGATGACATTTCATCTTCATCTGAAGAAGATGATTTTCAAATAAATTTTCTTGATAAGTTTGCTGAGAGTTCAGGAAATCCTGTACTTGATGACCCAATCAAGGAATCGGTCTTAACTGGATCCGAGATAGACAATTTACAAATAAATGTCATTGAAGAAGATTTGGTTTTTGAAATAATTAACTCTCTTCCAACTAATGAAGAAAAGGTTAAATTTTTCAACAAACTAAGGGAAAGCACAACTTCTTCTTCAAAACCAAATAAAAAATATTTGCAAAAGAATTTGCAATCAAAATATGATTTCTCTGAAATAATAAAAAGGTTTCAGACTAATCAAAACCTGCTTCAATTTCTGACCTTCAGAATGAAATAAACAATTTAAAAGAAGAGAAAAGAAACCTGAAAAATACTCAGGAATTCCATTCACTTATTTTAAATCAAATTCAAGAAGAAAATCTTGATAAAGAGAAAAAGGAAGTTAAAGAAGATTCAAAAGAACCAGAAACTTCTGAGAATTTCTTAAATCTTATATCAAGAATTTCAATCCAAAAATGGCATGTTCTAGTTAAAATTATTGTTGCTAATACTTTTGTGGCCTTATTTGATACTATTGCAGCTCTAAGCTGCATTAGAGAAGGTTTAATCCCAACCAAATTTTATGAAAAAACCACTAAAAATCTTTGTGAACCAAAAAAATCTCCATTAGATGTCAGCTACGAAATTTCAAATGCAGTAGTTGAAAATAATGGTGTCAAAATTCAAAATCTTTTCATCCTAGCAAAAGTCTTATCTCAAGATGTAATTCTTGGTGCTCCTTTCATCAGTAAACTAAAACCTTTTTTAACAACTGATGAAGGCATTGAAACTGATGCTTTGGGTAAAAGGATTTTCTTCAAATTTGTTGATCCACCTTATACAAAATTTGTTAATCAAATTGAATATAAGGAAAATCAAATTAATTTTCTAAAAGAAGTTTCTTACAAAGCAATTGAAAATCAATTAGAGAAACCTTTTCTAAAACAAAAAATTCAAAATGTTTTTCAAAACATTCAAGACATAATTTATTCTAATTTTCCAAATGCTTTTTGGGAAAGAAAAAGACACGTGATTGATTTACCTTACGAAAAGGATTTCAATGACAGAGTTATCCGTATGAAAGCTCGACCAATTCAAGTGAACCAAGAACTCTTAGAACATTGCCACAAAGAAATAACGGATTTACTTGCTAAAGGATTAATCTGCAAAAGCCAAAGTCCTTGGTCTTGTGCAGCTTTCTATGTCAATAAGAATGCTGAACTTGAACGAGGAATTCCGAGGCTTGTAATTAATTACAAGCCTCTCAATCAAGCTCTTCAATGGATTAGGTATCCAATACCTAACAAAAAAGATCTTTTAAATCGCCTTCATTAGGCCAAAATATTCTCAAAATTTGACATGAAATCTGGTTTTAGGAAAATTCAAATTTCAGAAAAAGATAGGTATAAGACTGCATTCACAGTCCCATTTGGGCAATATGAATGGAATGTTATGCCTTTCGGTTTGAAAAATGCACCCTCAGAATTTCAAAAGGTTATGAATGAAATTTTCAATCCTTTTACAAAATTCATCATTGTCTACATTGATGATGTTTTAGTGTTATCAGAATCAGTTGAACAACACTTTAAACATGTTAAAATCTTTGTAGATGTTGCTAGGTTAAATGGCTTAGTAGTTTCTAAAACCAAAATTAGTCTCTTTCAGAAGAAAATTTGGTTTCTTGGTCATCATATATACCAAGGAACTATTGTTCCAATTGATCATGCAATTCAGTTTGCCGATAAATTTCCAGATCAAATTCTAGACAAAACTCAACTCCAAAGATTTTTAGTTTGTTTGAATTATGTAGGTGATTTCATTCCAGATCTAAACAATATCATTAAGCCTCTTCATGAGCGTCTTAGCAAAACTCCTCCTCCTTGGACTGATGAGCAAACTAATGTGGTTATCAAAATCAAATCCTTGGTCAAAAGTCTCCCATGCTTGTATCTCTCAAATCCACGAGCATTCAAAATTGTTGAAATTGATGCCTCTGACATAGGTTATGGTGGCATTCTTAAACAAAAAATTGATGATAAAGAGCATTGCATTGCATTTACTTCAAAACATTGGAATGAGGCTCAACAGAACTATTCCACAATCAAAAAAGAAATTTTAGCATTTGTTTTATGCATAAAAAAATTTCAAAGCAATTTGCTAAATCAAAAATTTTTAATTAGAGTTAATTGCAAAGCTGCAAAGATGTTTTGCAAAAAGATGTTAAAAACTTAGCATCTAAACAAATTTTTGCACGTTGGCAAGCAATTTTAAGTGTTTTTTATTTTGAAATTGATTTTATCAAAGGTACTTCAAATTCTCTCCCAGACTTTCTAACTAGAGAGTTCTTATAGGGGAAAATAAGGTGACCAAAATGAGTGACAAAGAGAAGAAAAAGGAAACAAAGGGCAAAGCCCAAATCAAAATTGATCCACAAAGGATTGAAGCAGAGCAGCTCAAAGCTGCTATCAAATTATCAAAAGAGTCATTGACTCAAGGATCATCAATCCACCAAAAAGGATCCTCTTCGAGGTCCAAAATCTCTAAACAACCCGTTCAAAAAACTTCTGGAATTATAATGGATCATTCCCATTATAAATTCCCAATTGAAACGCTCTTAGCCTTACAAGCTAACTAAAACTTGGCCAAATTGCCAACCAAAAGTTGGGCTGATATTGCCGAAGAAGAAGATTCTAAGGCTCTCATCCCATTTAATTTAGACCCTGAGGCTTAACCTTAGCCATCAAAAAATCTTCCCAGGAAGTCACTAGGGCTGGTTCATCCAAAGAAGTAGCCTTATACTCCCAACCAACACAAACCACATTTATGTTAAAAGCAGAAAAGGTCTTAAACCTTTTCCATATAGAACCAGGTTTTTGTGACAAAATCCAGTTGCGTTAGCAACAAAATTTTTCCAAAAGGATTCTTTTTCACTCCAAAAACTTTAGAGAAAACTCAAAAATTTTATGAGCTTATTCATGTGGATACCAAATCTACAAAAATAAGACATTTCTTAGATCGTGATCACCCCAACAATAAAAGTATCCATAGTTATTCGACATTTCGAATAAAGGAATTTTTATCACTATAAGACTGGGGTTAGGATTTAAGCAAAAAGAGAAAATTTTCTATTGATGATGTAAATCCAATTGGTTTCAATTACTGGGACTACTTAGATGCATGATGGTGTACCTTTTGGTACCAAAACCCAAATTTTAGTCATACTTGGCTTTTCATGTTTACATATGACACAAAATACTAATTTCCATTGTGGTTTAATCAATGGTGGGATTATTTTGGTCCTATCAAAGAAATTTTACCAACCACAGCGAAAATTGGGTTCGACTATTTCAAGAGTCGGATCAACCTCATTGAAGATCCTTTCCCAGTAGATCTTCATTATTTTTCAAAATTTGGTTTAGCCTAGGTATTCAAGTGGAGCTTTAAATATGGCCCCTCAAAATACCAAAACTTGTTCCCCATGCTTCAAAGGACTTCTTCAGTCAAATGGTGGGCAAAGTTTCCAAATATCAAAAATGTGTCTTAGACAAATCTCAAGAAATGGTTCAGACAAAATCCAAAATTCCATATGGCAGGAGATCACGAGTCCAGTGTATTCCTCAACCAAAAGGCAAAAATTCAAGCATGTTTGGTATCGGCTACAAACAAAGAAGCCCTAACCAAGCAGCTTTAAGATATTCTTGGGCTCCTCCAAACCCAAGAAACTCAAAGTAACAGATCGGTCCAATCCTCAGATGGGTCAGAAGCTGAAGATCCAGCCCAATACTTTGGCCATGATTCGAATGATGAGATCATTAGCCTCGGCAAAGATTGATTCCAAAGAAAAACCGTCGGCACAAGAGTCCAAGACCCGGCTAACACACAATTTCTGCTTTTTGTAAAGTGGTACCTTTGTCTTTACTTTAGCAGACAAAATAATGTAATTTCTTTTACTTTATGTGAAAGCAAAAGTAAAAGAACTTTTAGCCGGGTAACATGTTTTCTACTCAGGTAAAGTAATTTTACCTAAGTAAATTTATGAATAGGAACTAATTCAGATGCCTATAAAATGGCACTTCATTTCAGTTGCTAGACACCAAGACTTAGAGCTTTCAGTCTCAATTCTCTCTCCCCTCCTCCGCTAGGGTAATAACCCTCGTATGTTTTATTGCTTTCTTTGTAATTTCCCTATGTTTGTATCATTTTGAATTCAATAATATATCAGTTTTATAAATATTCTTCTCTTTAAACTTCTTGCATATTTCTGCATCTGCAAATAAACTAATGACTCCGTGTCGGTCCTTACTTCTCTTCTCCTTCTACCTCTTTGTTTTTAGATCCTTGCGCAGGATACACTTTTATAAGTATAAGAAGTGTCAATTTGCCAATACAACAAATAGGGTTTAGTGAAGTAAGATTAAACCAATCATTTTGTTCTTGTGAACAACACAACAACACTATTAGGAGACGTCTTTCTCTTTGCCTTTATATAGACATCTTCCTCTTTCACTTTCATACAGATAGCTTGTTCTTGATCAAGCCATTTTCCAATCTGCATATCTTCAACACACTTTTCCACAATAAAGACTACAAACTAATTCATTCTTCTTTAATTGACTTCTCCAAATTTTTTAGCAGACTAATCAATAGTCTCCACTTTACAAACAACAATAAAATCTTATATTCAAATTTCTTAAAGCCAAGCACATTTAGCCTGATCATCATTTGTTTAAAGAGCCTTGTTGCAAGTAACCATTGTCTGCTTTAAAATCATGGTACAGGGTAGACTTTCAGCCCCCTAAACATATATCAAATATGACAACAATCACCATACTCATGTGGCACAACTTCCAACACTGCTTTAACCTTTCTTTTGCATGTTTACACTCTTGCACTAGTCACAACCCAGATAACCTTTGAATCTTTGACTACAACAACTCCTTTTCCTCTTCAATATAATTGATTGCTATCTTCACATGGTGTAGAATCTAGTTTTACCATGAGAAGTCAATAACAATTTCAAAGCCTTAAATAACTACAATTAAACTATGGAGTTCTTTTGCAGCTCAATTAAGCTATCTTCAACCAAGTCTGGATAAGTTTCCTCTTCTAGTTTAGATTGCTCGTGATCTTAGGGTCCACATTTTTTCCTTTTATAAGTGATAATGTGATACAAAACACCAGATACATACAGTTATCTACATATTTCTATGAACTAGATGTCCTGCAATTAGATATTGAGGTCATATCCTACTCTATATCATATTACTCCAAACCAGCATTTTTCATCTCAAAGTAATATATGTTCTCAAAATGCATATCTTCCTCCTAGAAAAAGTCTGCCAGAAATGTTATATGCAGAAGAGGAAGATTAAAAAAGCAAGGTAACAGACAACAGTGGCAATATGTTGGCCAAAAAAAAGACAACAGTGGAAATATAGAGCCAGAAATCAAAAGCAGCAGCATTTCCTGTGAGGCCTCACGAAAAGAGTGCAATGGCATTCAAGACAAACATAATCACGATATACTTATAAAATGTAGGCCTTACAGGCAACCTTTCTCTCCACCTTGAATGGTATATAAACACTATGAAGCCACAAAAGGCAATGATCAACAGCTTGTAGACAACCCATAAGTTCCACTTCACATGATGGCTATTTTCACCATTGTGATGAATAATGGAACCCCAAATACAAACAGATATACAACCTTTAATGATATATCCAAAAGTCAGGTCACTCACTATATTTCTTTGAAGTAAAAAGCCAACAAGCTAACTTCCAAAAACAACATCCCAAATGTAGTAAATAATGATAGTAGGTTCCACGCCAACTCTTTCTTAGCAGTGTACTCCCACATCTGGAGAAGACACCAAACAAGATTGAGGATGTTAAGAAGCAAAGGCATCCATAATATGATATTATAATGTTAGAGCAACCATGTGAAAACTTCAAGAAGCTCTTCTTGGATAGGGTTGCCAAGTAAAAGACAAAAAGAAATGAGGTAATGATCAAAGCTGCATTGTGCCAGAACCCATGAAACTTCAGAAGCCAATAAAAAATCTAGGGGTAGAAGCATCGGATTGTATTGAATTAAAATTTAAGGTTTGCATTATCACTGTCACTGAAAACATTTCTCTAAAATCTCACCCCAAGATTACAAGAAAATCAGTTTGATTGAAATCACACTATAAACCCTAATCCAAATTCAATTAAACTATGGTGAAAATGCATAGCAATCTTATAGCAGAGAGGAGCAATTATTGATGATAGAGAGAACATCCCAAGAGATGTAGACTCTTTCTCGAGTCCCATCAAATGATGGTTAAGCAAAACATTGTTGAGGGACAGTGGAAAATATGAAGATTTAGGCCTAACCATCGAAGATGTACCTAATAATGATGGGCTTTCTTATTCTTAAACCTGTAAATCTCCAAGTTCCTTTAGTGGTTTTTTGAACAAAGGTTAGGGATCAAGCAACTTCAACAATGGTGATGAGATTAATGTTTCACCACTAATTTGAATGCCTACATCGATATCAGCAGGTGCACATACTAATCTAGGTTTGTCTCAATATCGACTGAAGCTTCAAGGAGGCTTTAACAGCGACATTATCTTGAAATAATTTCCCCCTTGTTGTTACTTCCTTATTATCGACCTTCACTTTATTTGCCACCTTATCCAAAACCTAATCACAATATCATATTCACTCATATAAAATTCAATTATCATATTTGTATATTAACTCTATTATACTCAGGTTTATTAAATAAGAATCTTCTCATTTATATATCTTCTTAGACTGGGGTAAGGTAGAGCCATATATGTTTCATATTTGAAATCCAGAAGATTCAAAATGCATAAGCATAGTCACCTAGCACCCAATCCATGGGTAGCTGCATTCAACTTTAGGGATGCTCACAATATAAATTATGCATCACCAACATGTAGATGATGGGCCTAAGATTGCATCTACTAAATCTAACACCTAAAAATCATCTAACTCCTTTGGAGGTAGGGAAAATGCAAGCAAAAAAAAGTAAACCTTAAAAAACAAATGCCAGAATTATGATTCAATACTTATCTAATAATATAGACCTTAGACTCATAGTTATTAGTTATATTTATTTTTCATATTGATTGCATTTGTAGTTTTAGCACTATTTGTAATATCTTGAATTTTGGGCCTAGAGGCTTGAGAAATGCCTAAGTCAAGAAGACTACTAAACCCAATTTCGTAAGAGTCTCAAAGATAGAATGAGTTTTATGGAACTATATGATTTAGCTCTTTGGGTTAAAAATGAGTCTCCTATTAGATGAGGCTCAGTGCATATAAGTAATCTGATAAAGGATGCCAGTGTATAGGCACTTTGACACACTTGGTGCCATTTTGGTGGCACCCAGAGGCATGTGTAGCACCCTTTGGGTCCCATATGTATGAAGAAACTTTTGAGTTAGCGTAATGAGAAGTTGCCTTGTGTATTAGTAGTCAGACAAAAGTTATCGTTGTCTATGTTTACTTGGTGTGCCATAAGACACACAGGCTCATAAGTGGCAGTTTTTGAGGTATATGGTGCCATCTTATGCCATATAGGCATATATGTGGCACATTATTGAAGACATAGACATATATGACTAATTAGTTGGATAAAATATGCTAGCGTAGGTGTGCACATGGCACTTTTAGGGCAGGTGCATGTACCCTAAGTTTTTGAAGAGACACCGGCTTGGTGTCAGTTATTTGGGACACCCAGGCATGCATGCGGCAAAATCATGAGGTATAGGGGACAAGTGGTGTCAAATGTAGTAGACTCCATAGACATGTGGTGCTAAACCGTGCAGACTCCGCAAAAACTAACTTTAATAATGTAGCTTTATTAAAGCCACTTTTTGACTTTTCCTCCTTATTGACTGATCACAAAGCACCACCTAGCCCTACTTGGCTCTTTTGGTGCCACATGTCCCAGAAGCTGGGACAACTCACCGGTCACTAGTCCGACCACACACTCAATTTTCCCGAACACGAAAGCCAGATGAAATCATCAGACTTCTTCTTCACCAGACCCTAAATTCAGTCAAGATATATGAGAGGGAGAGGATACAGGTTTCAAAAAGGTGTATCGAGCACCCTAAGTAAGTGGAGCACCTGGCACCCTAGATTTTTACACTTGGACAATGTCATCATAAGACCATCCTAGACTCTCCCAAATATTATTAATTTCATGTAGCCCTCAAAATATCAAGGAAAAATCAAAAAAATTCCAAAGAAAAAGAAAGAAGAGAGAATTTATCAAGTTCTTGAGTTTTACAGTCGATTCGAAGCCCGAAATCGCGTTTCCATCACTGAAGCCTTCACAAATATTCTTCACACATCAATAGAAACATTTCTACCGTTTTAGATTTCTGATCAAAGGTGATTGGTGTCACCCTATCGGTAGAAGCATTGTCAAAATCAAGAACCGATCAGATAATCGCGTAGAGGTAATCGTAAGCTTCGATTTAAGTATAACATTTTGATGTTTTGCTGACTATTTTTGAAGTTATAGGACCCTAGGGTTTCATCCAAGAGGGTGATTTTGAGCTTTAATGGGTGTTTGATGATGAGCATGATGTTAATCAAGGGTTTATGATGATTAATAACAAGTTTTGAGGTTAAAATTGCAAGAACAAAATTTGTGTTCCTTAGGGTCAGATTTGGCCAGCCCATATTCTTAAGGTTAGAGCTAGATTTTTATCAATTTGATGTTAGAAATGGATTCTATGGCCAAAATTGAGCAGGGATTGAAAGAGGCAAGCTTCACCCAAGAGGGGGTGAATTGGGTGATGTGATAAATTTTTCGTTTAATGTGGTGATATGACAATAGTTGTAGATAGAGTGGAGTTAAGAGGATTAGTACATAGAGAGTTATACTGGTTCGGCCTAAAAACCAGGCCTACGTCCAGTCCTCAGAGATCAAGACCTTCTGAGATTTTCACTATGCTTCCAAGATTCAATGGACTCTTAGAATGCCACAAAACAACAATCGTCCTCGAATAGACTATGAGCAGAAATATTCTAACACTAAGAAATTTCTCTCCCCTCATGACAAGTCTTACGTGTAGAAAAACAACCTATGACCTTTCTCACTTGCTTACGTATACAGCAACTTTCTCTCCTGCTTATACCACTATAAGTCTTACGAGCAACAACATTCTCTACTGCTTGTATCTTGTAAGTCTTATGAGTGGAAAGTTTTACTAGGAATTCTCTCAACTGCTTTTCTCGTAAGGATATCTACCCTCTCATGGTCCCAATACCTTGAGATCAAATGAAAGTAGAATTTGAAGTGTATACAGACTCTCTTACAGAGCAAATATGATAAGCAC
This sequence comes from Inga leiocalycina, assembly GCA_963242795.1. Lineage (NCBI taxonomy): Eukaryota > Viridiplantae > Streptophyta > Magnoliopsida > Fabales > Fabaceae > Inga > Inga leiocalycina. The sequence goes on from OY725332.1 coordinate 37,475,840, forward strand.
TGAAGAACGATATGAATACAGAGAAAATATGAATAACAGAGACTCGAGAATTTGCTTATATGAATTCTTGCGCTTTATTATATTTGATGATCTCTGGAACTCTATATTTATAGACGTTCGATTTTGCCCGTTTGAATAATGATCATTATGGAGCGGGGCATGTTAATGTGGAACGGCATGCGTACGTTTGAAATCTTTGAATGCGGTAGGTACGTGCTTGGATGGTCGTAATGATGCTGTCTGCCGTTGTTTGACTTCCTCTGCGTCCTTTTAATTCAAACGTTCAAACTCCTATATCACACTTATAATACATTCAAAATGATGTTAAATAATAATAATAAGTGACAATAAGATAAATAAATATCATTAAACCATATTCAGATTGAACGCTATAAAACTGATGTGTTTTGGCTTCTAGCCGAGTCTCACTCGAGCACTGAGGGGGCTCACTAGAGTGAACTACCATGTTTTCTTCTTTTGCTTCATTTTTACACTTGCACTTCTATATGATTTGAGACAGTGCATTTTCTCACTTGCGAGTGATGTGGGTCCTCACTTGAGCACAACTCCTCCTGCTCGAGTGTCCTTATACTTTACACTAAGAGTCGCGTCTCTGGACAACACTCGCATACCATTTTAGCAAGAGTGTGATTTTGCACTCGCAGGTGATGTGGGCCCTCACTCAAGCATACATACTCCTACTCGAGTAAGAAGAATATGCTCCTGTAATATACTCTTGTCTTCAGCACTTACATCAAAATTGGGAGAGTTAGATTTCTCACTCGCGAGTGCTGATGTATCACTCGAGCATATGAACTCTCACTTGGGCATGCTTGTGCTTCTCTGTTCTTCATGACTCTTGGCCAAACACTTGCAGTCCTTCACTCGCTAGTGCTTGAGTGCAAACCAGCTTCCTGCTCGAGTGTTGGTTATAATGCTCGAGTACATAAGTAAGATTGACAGTAATTGCTCTTAGCCAAACACTTCTTGTCCAACACTTGCATGTGCTTGAGTGTGAAAGAGCCTAAGGCTCGAGTGCATCAGTAGATCTGATAGTAATTTGCTCTCAGAAAAATACTTTTTGTCCAATACTCGCATATGCTCGAGTGCAAAAGAGCTTCATGCTCGAGTACTAGCTCTGTTGCTCGAGTGCTTAGTAAAAGCTAATAGCAGACATTACAAAAATTTGACATATGCATTTGGTAACTTTGTAATCATTCTTTAGACTTGTAAAACCAAACTTTTCATACAATTACCTTTTGTTATCATCAAAACTTGGGATCTAACATTCTCCCCCTTTTTGATGATAACAAAACCTTTGTGATGAGTTTTAAGAAAAATCTTGATTAGAGTGAAAATTTTTAAAAACAACATCAATGTTTCCAAATGCATATCTTCACCAAAGTTTAGATTCAAGTTCAAATTTGTGCACTTATCTACATATGTTTCCTGCAATGCTTCTACTGGACACTTAACAACCAAGATAAGTCATAGTATCACATAAACAATTTAAACTAAACAGAAAACTTAATAAACTTGAAAATAACCATTAGAGAACTTTAAAAGTACAATATTAAGTTTGAATCATCACCTACCCATAAAGACGCCATATACAACCATGTCGGCAGAAACAGGAATAAACCCAAAAATAACAATAATCATAATCCTACCCCAGTACACAAAAACTACCCAATAGGCCCCATATAAGCTTAGAAAACCATCACAAATCCTTCTCCCCCATTTTGTCAACATCAGAAGGGGGCTGAGGAAAAGAGAGATCGGATGGTAGGATAAAGGGAACCATGGCAGTGGAAGGGTCTACTGGCACCGGCTCAAAGGGTGGAGATGATAACTGAGGAACAGAGGCTGAGGGTGGTGGTGAAGGTGACCAATTATAAGTTATATCAACATTAGAATCCAAATCGGTGAAGAGAACATGTGTCTGTGGATGAGGAGGTGAAGTCGAGGTAGGAGTGGTCTTAAGTGGCACCTGTAACCCCCTGCCGTAATTAATATCCGGATTACGCGATTAACGTGAAATAGAGACCAATAAGACAAAACAACATTTATAAACCCATCAACCAGACGGGGTTTTCACAAATACATTCCGAAATCATTCTAAAACACGGTCTCATATTTACACTCCGAATATAATTACTATGCGAAGATAAATTACATTAATCCAATTATTAGAGTACGCAATATAAATTCCCGGCAATCCCGGAATCATATCTTCGCTCAATAATCATAAGGCATAATAGCCCATACAACTCATCGATTAGGGATTACACAACCTATTCGAATACATGCTCAAATATTTATCCAAATATACACATATATTATCCCAATTACTTCTTGATAACCAACTACTAAACTCTCACCCAGAAACGAGTCCTCTTCGTCCTTGGATGCTTGCATCATCCTCAATCTTCCTTCCCTGTCTAAAATGTTGATAGGGGAGGGTGAGATTCTAGGGAATCTCAGTAGGAAACACATACCAATATGCATGCAAGATAAGTATTTAATGCATGACATGCTTGCATCACAATAACTCATGTTCACATCATGATATATCTGCATGCTCAATGTTTCAACAACATACTCATGGCCATAGCATAACTAGAAACAGAGCTACAATCATTCATACATGTCTCACATAATCACGCAAAGCAATAACATGCATCAATACACAAATACAATTATCAATACATGCAGGAGAGGTAAGTTCCCTACACTTATTCTTTCCACGTATGCTCCAGCATCGGCTACTCACGATCCAAGCGGATATCAAATCATAATCAGGGTGAATACCCAACCCTATAACCAAATCAAGAACATATGGTCATTCTCTTTTCCAAATTCTCACTTTTATAATACTTAGATTTGGCTATCATAATTGACCCTTAAGAGGCCCCAAATGCCTCTAATCAAAGCCCCAAAAGATTGGGAAACAATAGGTTGAAGGTCACTTTTCAAAATCACAAAGTGCTGGAACACAGGGGTGGGCCCTGGCCCACCATTCCTTGGGCCGCGGCCCAAAGATGGTCAGAAGGTCGTGGGCTGCGGCCCACCACTCATGGGCCGCGGCCCAGAACAGGCCAGAAAGACTTGGGCCGCGGTCCAGCCACTCTTGGGCCGCGGCCCAGAAATTTCCTGACACTGGGCGAACTTCCAAAATTCATAACTAAATCTAGAAAAATCGAAACGAAGTGATTCCAAATCCAAATGAAAGGTATATAGGTCCTCTTTCAAGGAAAAATATAGCCATTCACTGGAAATCACTACACAAATCCAGAATCACCAAAAACTCAAGACTGTCCCAAAACAGAATCCATTTTCGACCTCAAACTTTGGACAGCTATAACTCACAGTAGAAAAACCGAAATGGCACAAATTATATGTCCATTTTGAAGCTTGGGATGTGAAATTTAAGACTGGAAAGTTTCAGAATTTTCCAATACCATTTGGTCATTTAAAACGCTCATACAAAATTACTGCGCAACACAGAGCTTAAACCAAACAGATTTCCAATTTTCTACCAAGGTGTTCAATAACTCCAAAATTAATAACCAAGCTTATTCCCACACAAAATCACTCAAGGAACACAATGGTAACCTCAAAATGACCAAAATCACAACCCATTTATATGCCCTGTTTTGACCAAAGCACAAAACCAACACAAAAAGTGCCAAACTTCACATTTAAGCTTCAATTCAATACCATTCATTCAAAACACTTAACAAGGCACTAATTCCATGACAACAACAATTCAAACACCACAAGACCCTAAATCACGAAATTAGGGCTAAAATTCCAGAATTTTAAGGCCTAACCAATGGCCACAAATCTTATATGAGAAGGAAGCTTTCACTTACCTCAACAACTTTCCCAAAGGCACTTCATGATTCTCCCAAGTTCATAATTTCGTGATTCCTCAATCACCACCAATGGAGAATCTACAACCATAGGAATGTAGCTCTTAACTCAAGGATCAACTTTAATGAAGAGCATTTTGGCATTAGAAGTCAAGATCTTACCTTAAATGCAAGCTTTTCCTTCTTCTTCTTTGGCCAAAAATGGCGAAAATGGAGAGAAAAGAGAGAAATGAGAGTGATTATCAGAATTTCTGCCCCCCTTGGCCCCTTCCATGCGCATGGGAGAGAGAAAAGAGAGAGGAAATGAATTATTTTGTCCTCTAGTGCCTCATCCAAAGGCCTCCACAATGCCACATGTCACCATCTCATCCACTTCCACTATGAGCTCACATAGACACAATGTATAGGATTCCGACCCATCAATAATGAATCTCAACCCTTGATCTCAAATACCACACACATTCATCTCAAATTTACATCATATTTCTCCCAAAATATTTAATTACACAATTTTATAATAATCTCAATGCCATTAGCCCTTAATCGAAAATCGGGGTGTTACAGCACCTCAGAAGATGTAGCCAGAAAGTGAGAGCGTAAGAAGATCTCCATATCAGTGATTCTTCTAAACATATCATCTTGAGTTTTGAACATCAAGTCAAAGTTGGTATTAGCCTTGTCTACCAACTTTAAGACTTGTAACTCCATTTTGTCCACCAACTTCTCATACTCAGTTATCAATTCCTTTTTCAAACCAGACACAGCTTGATTGATCACTTTAGTCAGATGAGTGGAAAGTGATGCATTCAGGAAAGATGGAGGGGGAACCTGACCTTGAGTAGACGACTGAGCCTCATCACCTCTTGATGGAGTGGCTTCTCTCTGAGATATAGCCCTGGTTCGACTCACTGGAAGATTGATACTCATATGTGTCAGTTGAGTCTTGCCATACCTTAGAATGATTACCCTCTCAGTTCCTTCCAAGTACCATATTTTGTTTTTCATGAGGATGAGGGACACAAGTTGAGGATATGGCATAGTCACTGATTTTGATGAAGAAAATCGAAATCTTCTCATCTCACTAAAAATAATCTCCCCCATATTTCTTTGTTGTCTGGCTAGGAAAGAGGCCAACAAATAATAATCTCTCTGAGCAAAATGGGTATAATTTTTGGACTTGTTAACCATGCTACGAAAGTATATGTAATGAAGGGCTCAATGTGAATCAGGCATGTCAATAGGCTTAAAATTAAGAGGGCCTTTTGGGTCATTTGGTCTTAAAAGCTGGAATGCTTCATTGGTTGCAAGAGTGGGTGGATCTGGAGGTGGTGCAACATACCCAAGTAAATCATTAATAATTTTAGCAGATATCATAATGAATTGACCTCTAACAGTGGTAGATACTGCTTCCTCAATCAATTCTCCAGTCCTAGATTTTATGTTGTGGGATTTCATGTTGCAATAACAAGTTTTCACAACAGAGGGTGAATAAGGAATATGAATATTCAACCAGGGAGCATAATATCCAAGATAAGGATATAAATCCAAATGACAATTCTTCTTCAGATAATCTAAGTCCATATAAACTATAGGGCAAAAATGTCTATGTGCAAACTCAGTATCATATACCTTCTATTGTAGTGGCTTCAATTCCTCAACATTGAAACCTTCAGGAGGACTTGTGACTTGTAGAAGGTACCCCTGAAGCGGCCGTACTTGTTCTTCCTTTAGATCCTGTGATGTAGAAGGTACCCCTGAAGCGGCCGTACTGGACTGACCAATATGGTGTGAACTTGAGACACTGGCTTGAGAGGCAATTTTGCCAACCAAAGTGTCAAGTTTTGACCTCTGTATTGCTTCCCAGAGTTCCATATTGAAAGTGTCATTGGAGGAAGAAGAAGATTGTTGTGGTTGCTCAGTGTCCTTCTTCTTTCCTCTTCCTTTGACTTCTTTGGATTGAGACCGAGTAATCATTGGTTCTTTGAAAACCACACCCTTTAGTTTCTTTTACGGAGGTTGATCCTTCTTAACTATTTGAGGCTTAGGATGAGGTTTATTGGCCGATGTTCTCTTTTTGTTTTTGGGTTTAGGAGGTGGTGTTGGTGTAAAAGACACTATAGGAGATGAAGGTGTTGGTACCGGAGTTCCTGAAGAACTAGAAGAAGAATGAGTGGGAGAGGGTGAATGAGATCTTTGGGCGACAACAGGAATCTTAGTTTTAGCCATTTAGAAACAAAATGAAAACAGCAAGAATCACAGATTTGCTGAAGATTGAATGAAGAAGTTTTAGAGAGTTAGGGCACAGAATGAGAAACTCTGAGGATAAATCTCACCTTATAAGGAAGATTGAAGAGTTGTAACGGTGATTTAAAGCAAAATAAGACGTTTAATCAATGGGTAACGGTTGGAGGTGAAGAGAGACAACCTTCGAGTGACACAAGGCTTCGATTGAGAGCAGGAAGTGCGACAATCTGAGCTATCGCGTAACTGATATAAGTTGCAAAACTCAAGCAATAACCCTAGTGCTTGAGTGTTATTCATACTGTGCTCGAGTGCCAATCAGACAAATTTGATAAAACATGTAAAAGCGTACCTGGTTTAAATATTTCTTGCTATATTTTTCATCGTTGTACTCAAATCTTCCAAAATTATTTGAGTAACCATGCTTTAAATAAGCACTTGTAAGAATTTTTTCTGTATGCTCGAGTGCTCTTACTTCACTTCAGGTATGTTCATACCATGCTCGAGTGAGGATCTCTCTTACCCGAGTGAGAACCATTATAACTGTTGCACTTCAGATAATCTCTTAGTATTTTTATCTCCTCTGTTAACCCCTGTTTTACATGCTTAGAAACAGACTATATTCAATAGTTCTGTGCTCGAGCAGTGTTGACTGACTTGAGTGAGTATGAGCTTGTCACTCGAGTAACACTTCCTGTGCTCGAGTGATAGGCCTGCAAAAACAATTTCTAATACTCCGTTGCCAAAGTCAGTATGATTATCATCAAAAACTCACTTAAGTAAAATAATTAACAAGAAAACTTCCAATTCATTGGGATTAACCATTCCCAATTCTCTTCGAATATATAGGAATTGATCTTTAACTATTGGCTTTATAAATATGTCAGCAAGTTGAAGGTGTGTTGTTATGAATTCTACTTTGACATCCTTCTTTTGCACGTGATCTCAAATAAAATGATGTTAGATGTCTATGTGTTTGGTCCTTGAATGTTGCACAGGATTCTTGGCTAAGCTTATGGGGCTAGTGTTGTCACAATAAATTGGAATCTCATTTAAGTATATCCCCAAATCTTGAAGTTGTTGTTTCAACCATAATACTTGAGAACAACAACTTGCTACAGCTATATATTCAACTTCAGTTGAGGATAATGAAACTGTGTTCTGCTTCTTGCTGAATCATAATACCAGTGAGCCTCCAAGGAATTGACATTGACCACTAGTACTTTTCCTGTCAGTTTTATATCCTCCATGATCTAAATCTGAATATGCCATTAAATATTCGTTTCCTCTTTTTGGATACCATAAGCCAAGTTCTGAAGTGTCTCCCAGATATTTGAAGATTCTTTTCACTGTCTCTGCATGTGATACCTTAGGAGCAGATTGATACCTCGCACACATTCCAACGCTAAACTGAATATCTGGCCTGCTTGTTGTAAGATAGAGTAATGAACCAATCATTCCTCTATATTTAGTGATGTTGAAACTATGACCTCTTACATCAGTATCCAACAACGTTATAGAGCTCATTGGGAGTATCAGCTCCATTAGCATTATCCAATCCATACTTCTTCAACAACTCTTTCAAATACTTTGTTTGAGACACAAATATACCATTCTTCTTTTGCTTGATTTAAAGTCCAAGAAAGAAGTTTAATTCTCCCATCATGGACATCTCAAACTCTCCTTGCATAATCTTAGAAAATTCTTGACATATAGATTCGTTAGTAGCACCGAAAATAATATCATCAACATAAATTTGAACAATTAGAATATCATCTTTGTTATGTTTGATGAAAAGAGTTGTATCCACTTTTCCTCTGACAAAATTTTGATCAAGAAGAAACTTGCTTAGTCTTTCATACCAAGCTCTAGGTGCTTGTTTCAAACCATATAAAGCTTTCTTAAGTTTGAAAATATGATTAGGCTTTGTTTCATCTTCAAAACCAGGAGGTTGTTCTACATATACTTCCTCCATAATATAACCATTTAGAAAAGCACTTTTCACATCCATTTGATAAAGTTTAAAACCTTTAATGCAAGCAAAGGCTAAAAGTACTCGAATTGCTTCCAATCTTGCCACTGGAGCATATGTTTCCTCATAATCAATACATTCTTCTTGATTATAGCCTTTGGCCACCAATCTTGCTTTGTTTCTCACAATGATTGCTGATTCATCAAGTTTGTTTTTGAAAACCCATTTGGTCCCTATAGCCATGTGATCTTTAGGTCGAGGAACCAAATCCCAAACTTGATTTCTTTGGAATTGATTTAATTCTTCTTGTATAGCAATCACCCAATCATTTTCAGATAAAGCTTCTTCCATATTAGAAGGTTCAATTTCAAAAATAAAAGCAGAGAAAGTTACCTCATTGAGAATTCTATTTCTCGTTTTGACACCTTCGCGAATATCTCCAATTACTTGATCAATTGGATGATCTTTAATATGTCTCCATGCTTTTAGTTGAGCATGATCATCGACATCTTCTATATTTTGAAAATCGTTTGTTTCAAAATCATTCTATTTTGAAATAGTTTTGTTTTTCTTTATCAAATCCATTTCTTCTTCATCAACATGTTTTGTCTGAGAGTCAAGTTCATCAAACACAACATGAATAGATTCTTCAACTGTACATGTTCTTTTATTAAAATCTCTATAAGCTTTACTTCTATTAAAATATCCTAGAAATAAACCTTCGTCATACTTTGAATCAAATTTACCCAAGTTTTCTTTATCATTGTTGTGAATGAAGTACTTGCATCTGAAGATGTGTAGATGAGCAAGATTTAGCTTTCTTCCTTTGTAGAGTTCATATGGCGTCTTTTCAAGTGACTCGCGAATATATGCTTGATTTGAAATGTAGCATGCAGTACTCATTACATCTGCCCAGAACACTTGTGACATTTCTTTTTCATTAAGTATTGCTCTCACCATTTCTGTGAGGACTCTGTTCTTCCTTTCTACGATTCCATTTTGCTGGGGTGTTCTAGGTGCAGAAAAGTTGTGATCTATTCCTTCGTTGTTGCAGTAGTCTTCAAAGAGTTGATTATCAAATTCTCCTCCATGGTATGTCCTAATAGAAACAATAGAAATACCTTTCTCATTTTGGACCTTTTTAGCAAATGTAATAAATTCAACAAATGTTTCATCTTTTGAAGCAATAAATATAGTCCATGTAAATCTTGTAAAATCATCGACAATTACTAAAGTATATAGATTTCCTCCAAAACTTTTTACTCTTGCTGGACCTACCAAATCCATATGAAGTAATTGTAAAGGTTTGGAACTAGAAATCTCATACTTTGTTTTGAATGAAGATTTAGTTTGTTTGCCTTTTTGACATGCTTCACAAATCATGTTATCTTTGAATTTCAGTTTAGGAAGACCAACAACTAAATCTTTTCTAATCAGTTTGTCAAGTTGGTTCATATTAACATGAGCCAGACGCTTATGCCATAACCAACTTTCCTTTAATCTGCTAAGAAAACAATTTTCAGAAGAATTTGAATTTAAATCAATAGTATAACAGTTACCATCCCTTTGAGCTCGGATCTTTGTCTTGATAGATTCTTTGTTAAGCAGCAGATCTTTCTTGTTTACTATCAAGCATTCTTTTGAATCAAAGATCACCTAGTTATCTTTGTCAATGCTTTGACTTACACTCAAGAGGTTGTGGCATAATCCTTCAACGTAATATACCTCGTTGATTTGAACACCATCGGATTTTCCTACTTCACCAATTCCAGCAATACGTCCAGATTGATTACCTCCAAATGTTACCTTTCCTCCTTCTTTGGTTTCCAGCATGGTGAACTTATTTTTGTCACCAGTCATGTGTCTCGAGCATCCACTATCAATATACCACTTGTTTGCTCATGATACTTTGAGACATACCTAGAGTAAGGTGATCAAGTGTTAGGTACCCACACTTTCTTGGGTCCTTTGTGGTTAGTATGTAATACATGTGTCCCTTTCGGAACCCATTTATACGTGCCAATAACTTGTCCTTTTCTAAAATAACATGATGAAGTATAATGTCCTTTCCTATTACAATAGCTACATGATGCGAATGGATTGATGTATGCACAAAATTCTTGAAATATTTAAGATAAGTTCTACTGCTATTCTTCTTATTTCCTCTATGCTTATCATGATCGGACCTATATCCAATTCCAGATTTATCAAATGAAACTTTCTGAGAATTTAGAATAACTTTAAGGGTTTCACTTCCTTTAGTAAATTTTTCCACAGTTTTTGTTAAATCTCTTATTTTCTTATCTTTCTCTTCACATACTTCACATGATGATATAATAGTATTTTCTAATTCCTTTACTTTCTTCTTATCACTAACCATTTCTTTAGCTACCTTGATAAATTTTGTATGCAATGCATTATATTCAGATAATAACTCATCATAAGTAGGTTCAGAATCACTTACCTCAAAATCCGATTCTTCTTCTTTGGCTACCAAGCATAGATTTGCCACTTCGTCATTGTCGCTTTCTTCATCCGATGAACTATCACCCCAGATAGATGATATGTATGCTTTCTTTTTCTGCTTCTTTTTGTCTTTGTTTCTGAAGCATTCGGATTTGATGTGTCCAGGCTTCCCACATTCACAGCATACTATCTATTGCTCTTTGTTTTCTTTCTTGCTTGGTCTACCTTGATAATTTTTAAAGTTCTTCTGACCTCTTCTATAGAACTTCTTGAATTTTCTCACGATCATTCCCATATCATCATCATTAGGAACATCTTCATTTTTGGAAGATTCTTCTTCCTTGATAGCCTTAAGTGCAACTCCTTTTTTCTTTTTATCATCAAACTCTTCTAGTTCCTTCTTGAATCTCAACTTTCCTTCATACTCAGAAAGGCTACCAAAGAGAGTAGCTACGGGTCTCATTGACCCTCCTTTAGTTTCTTCGATAGCTATTACCTTCACTTCCCATTCTTTCGTAAGAATATTAAGAATCTTTCTTACCTGGGAATTTTGGTCAAAGGATTTTCCAAGTGTAGATAGTTGATTAACAAGATGAGTGTACCTGAGTTCGAATTCTGATATTCCTTCTCTACGTTTTATACGAAATAGATCATACTCTGTAATTAGGGTATTGACTCTATTTTCTTTGATTCCGGATGTACCTTCGTGAGTGATTTCAAGTGCATCCTACATATCTTTGGCTGTTGGTAGAGTGCAGATTCAAAAATATTTCTTTTGACTGTGAGCACTCTGTATCATTAAAATAGCTTTACTATTTAACGTTACTAATATTTTATCATCTTTGTCAAACTCCTCTGGGCTATTCTTAACGACTCTATCTTCAATTTTCTTCATTAGAACATAGTCACCATCTTGTATTACATTCCATAAACCGTACTCGTTAGCCATCACGAATACTCTGAACTTAGCTTTCCAGAACAAAAAATATTCTCCAACAAAACCAGGAGGTCTGGTGATTGAAGCTCCGTCTGGAAGAATGTTTTCACCCATTATTGCCATTTATCGGATCCTTCTCAAGCTGTTAGGCTCTTCAGAGAAGACCTTGCTCTGATTCCAAATAAAAGAGGCAAGTTTCACCCAAGAGGGGGTGAATTGGGTGATGTGATAAATTTCTCGTTTGATGTAGTGATATAACAATAGTTGTAGATAGAGTGGAGTTGAGAGAATTAGTACACAGAGAGTTATACTAGTTCGGCCTAAAAACCAAGCCTACATCCAGTCCCCAGAGATCAAGACCTACTGAGATTTTTACTATGCTTCTAAGATTCAATGGGCTCTTAGAATGCCATAAAACAACAATCGTCCTCAAATGGACTATGAGCAGAAATATTCTAACACTAAGAAATTTCTCTCCCCTTACGACAAGTCTTATGTGCAGAAAAACAACTTATGATCTTTCTTACTTGCTTACATATACAAGTCTTATGAGCAGCAACGTTCTCTCCTGCTTGTATCTTGTAAGTCTTATGAGTAGAAAGTTTTACTAGGAATTCTCTCAACACAGAAGCCAGATGAAATCATCAGACTTCTTCTTCACCAAACCCTAAATTCAGTTAAGATATGTGAGAGGGAGAGGATACAAGTTTCAAAAAGGTGCATCAGGCACCCTAAGTAAGTGGAGCGCCTGGCACCCTAGATTTTTACACTTGGATACGTGTCATCACAAGACCATCCTAGACTCTCCCAAATATTATTAATTTCATGTATCCCTCAAAATATCAAGGAAAAATCAAAAAAAAATTCCAAAGAAAAAGAAAGAAGAGAGAATTTATCAAGTTCTTGAGTTCTACAGTCGATTCGAAGCCCGAAATCGTGTTTCCATCTCCGAAGCCTTCACAAATCTTCTTCTACACATCACTAGAAACATTTCTACTATTTCAGATTTTTTATCAAAGATGTTTGGTGTCACCCTATCGGAGGAAGCATTGCCAAAATCAAGAACCGATCAGATAATCGCGTAAAGGTAATCATAAGCTTCGATTTGAGTATAACATTTTGATGTTTTACTAAATATTTTTGAAGTTATAGGACCCTAGGGTTTCAGCCAAGAGGGTGATTTTGAGCCTTAATGGGTGTTTGATGATGAGCATGATGTTAATCAAGGGTTTATGATGATTAATAACAAGTTTTGAGGTTAAAATTGCAAGAACAAAATTTGTGTTCCTTAGGGTCAGATTTGGCCAGCCCATATTCTTGAGGTTGGAGCTAGATTTTTATCAATTTGATGTTAGAAATGGATTCTATGGCCAAAATTGAGTAGGGATGGCATGTGGTTATGATTTTTGGATGATTGGTTAGAAAACCATAATTTTGGAGTTTAAAGTGTTGTTGTAGAATCTTCCAGATTCATGGCAGTCTGCTTGTGAGATGTTTTTGAGTAGCCAAACCTTATCCAATGGCTATGATATTTTAAAGGATCTTAGTAGATATCATAGGCTTTCAAATAATGTATAGAATGTGCCATTTTCTTTGTAAATTGTGAATTATGATATGTTGAAGTTGAGGTACAAACACTGGAATGCATTTTGAGGTAATAATGTTGATCAAGGATTCTTGAGCTTTTACCCCCATAATCAGCACTAAGTGGTATTTTTTCATTAAATAGGACTTGGAGAGATTTACATAGAATTTTGAACCACCTCATTTGGAGTTTTGTAGATTAATTTATGAATTTTCAAAGTTGACTCATGAAATTTGGCAAATTAGGGAGACTTACGAATTTGTAGATTTTGAGGGGCATTGAGATAAGTGAGATCATAAGGAATAGAGACATGTCCTAGAGGCTAATGTAGCCACATTAGATATTCATTTTTCATGGCTTTAATGATATGATTATGTATCTAGGGATATGAAATGTCAAGGAAAAGGAAATAGAAGATTCTTTAAGAAACTTCAAGGGTTGAAAGAAAAGGGAACAAGAAGAGGACATAAGTCCAAAAGGTAGTGGACTTAACTAACTTGCATGTATTTGATATGTATGCTTGTGTATTGATATGTATGATTAATTTGCTTGATTATGTGAAGCATATATGAATGATTGAAGCTCTGTTTTTGTTTCTACTATGGCCATAGGTGTGTTGGATGAAACATTGAGCATGCAGATATGTCATTATGTTAGCTTAAGCCTATGTAAGGCAAGCATGTCATATACTAGCATTATCTTACATGCATTGTTAGTATTGTTTGCTACTAAGATTCTCTCAAGTCTCACCCTCCCTCACCCAACCATGTAGGTATGTTGAGGACAGATGGAATGCTTGAAGAAGTGCTAGAAGAAAATGTGATGGCGAACTGAAGATTGAAATGTGGCAATGTGCTATGTAAAAATTATTGCATGTTTTGATTAAGTGTATAAACATGCCATGAATGATGTGCGTATGTATACAAGGATAAATGAGTGCGAGTTTCCGCGTTGAAAAGTTAAGAATGGAAAAGGAAATATGTAAGTTTTAATTTGGTGGCATAATTATTGTTTCACCTAAGCTATAACAATAACGATAGTGCTTCCAAATGCGTAAAAATGGAACATAAATTAAGGTGTGACGTTGTCTATAGAATTAGGGTTAAGGTGCAAAAATACACATGTGATTTTCCTCAAAGTGCACCAAACACCAAATGTTTTTTTTAGGTGAAATCGTGACTATATGGTTACAAAATAGGTGCAAAACTACCCTTTGACCGTTAGTTTGACTTTTTGACCCTGAAAGCAATTACGTATATGATGACATGGACGCTGGAGTGACATTCTGGAAAAAAAACTTGCTGCCTGATGAAACTTTGCAATTAATATTACTTCATTTCACTATTTCAGTACCACCTTCACTGAAATAGATTCATATCTAAGTGCAGAGTGTTTAACTCACTCAGTAGAGATGTTGCCTTAAAAAACATACTGATTGCTCAATTTTTTCCAAACCCTAGATTCTTAATATTATTAAATGAAAATCATTATAATACATAATTATATTACTAATTTTTATTACATTATATAATTTATTAGGAAAATTTGATTTTTAGCAAGTTTTTTTCCAGAATATCACTCTAGCGTCCATGTCTTCGTACACGTCATCACTTTCAGGATTAAAAAGTCAAACTAACAGTCAAAAAGTCAAACTTACGGTCAAAGGATAGTTTTGCACCTATTTTGCAACCACATAGTCACTGTTGCACCTAAAAAAAGCATTTAGTGTTGGGTGCACTTTGAGAAAAATCACGTGTATTTTTGTACCTTAACCCTAGAATTTATATTGCAAAAGAAAGCTTTTACATGTAGTAATATCAAATGGGGATTTTATGAAACCAAATACAACGTACATTTTTAAAAACGCAAATTGCCCACTTTTTAGATCTGATATGAAATTACCTAGTCTAAAGAGTGTGCATGTTTTTATTATAAATTGAAACTTTTTAAAAATTGTCGTTTAAACAGACCAGTCTTAATAAGGGCAGAATTTTTAAACAGGTCGATATATGGCAGGACCAAAATCCAATCTAAAAAAATAATTTCAACCAATCTAAAAGTCCTTTAATTTTTTTCTAGTCATGAATTTATGGTTAATAATTACAACCACTATGTTTTTGCTTTTGCAAATTTTGCCTCTCAAAACATGAAGGTTTATCTATTTAACTGTTAAGTATTAATGTTATATATTATTGTGAAAACTCCGTCTCGACAAACATGATGCTTCTTTGCTATAACCATTAATTATTTAACGTTATATATGTAAAATTCTATAGTAGTGAGCCATAAAGCATAGTGCATTTTGCAAGGTTTTTAGTGGATCTATCAACTTCAATATCTTTAAAAATAGCATTGCATATGTCCTCGACACAAGCCAACACACACAACAATAAACAAAGCTAAAATTAGAAGAGTGAATTTAATTAAAGGACCGCAGGATAGAATTAATTTCAGTCAAGGACCAAAACATTATGAAATTTCACTGCAGGACCAAGGACCAAAATGAGAATAAGTTTGTAGGTAACAACATGATACTGTCCCTTGCTTTATTTTTTTTTAAAAATGGTGTTCATGATGCCTAAGGGTGGAAATAGGCCAGGCCAGGCTTGTGTCTTAACAGGCGAGGTCTATCTTGTATTAAGATGGCCTGAGCCTGGCTTGTGACTTGTTAAAGGCATTTTTTTGGGGCCTAAGTCTGGCATGTACACAAGCCTGGCCTGGCCTGTGGCCTGTTAAAGGGCCTGAAATTTTAAGAGATTTTAAACATCAAGAGAAATAAATAAATCTGATTTAAATGCCTATGCAAATCCAATACTAAATATACACTTTCAAACTAGATAATTGCATATTTAAACAGCAAAAATATATTATGATATCATATTTAAAAAGTAATGCAGATTTAATTCGAACCCTAAAACCTCTGCAACTTGTCCAAAAACATCCTTTAAACCATACAGAATCAAGAATAGAGTTTAAAAGCAGCTACAACAAGAACAATAGATCATGAACAGAGTTTAAACGATACATAATCTATATAAAATATATCATGGAAAAATCAAAATATTTGACTGTTGGTATAAAATCCACAAAATCAAAATCTATAAAAATCGATCCTGGAAAAAAGGATATAGAACAAAGAAGAGTTTAAAAGTAGCAACATCAAGAACAATAGATCCTGAACAGAGTTTAAATAATATAGAATCTGTACAAAATAGATCCTACAAAATTCTGTTGGAATCAAAATCAAAATCAAAATCAAAATCAAAATCAAAATCAAAATCAAAATAAATCAGAGTTTAAACCTGAACAGAGTTTAAATCACATATGAAAGCAAAATCAGCGCTCTAGTCCTCACCCAAACAAGTGAATCGGACAACCCTTAGGAAGGCTTAGGAGTTGGAGAATCAACCCAATCAGATAGAGAAGGCTCCTGAGTCTTGACATAACTAAATCAGATGAAGAAGGCTCCTATCATAAACGTATCGGACGGAGAAGGCTCTAGTCCAAACAGAATCAGAGAATCAACTGAATCAGATGGCGTAGGAGAAGGCTTAGGCATCTAAGGAGAGGACGAACATGAAGGACGGTGTCGGAGAAGGGAGGACAGGCAACGATAGAGATAGGAGAAGGGATGAATGAGCAGACGAGCGGTGTGGGTCTCTGGGGGAGTTGGTGTGAGTTGTGAGTGCTTGTGACTTATGCTTGTGACTTGTGTTGTGGATGTAGGTGTGGCAGAATGGGGTAAGTACAATTTCACCCTCAAAAAAAATTTTTAAGGCTTAGTAAGCCGGCCTGATAGACCTAAAAGGCCTACTAATAGGCATAGGCCTGGCCTATTAAATAAAATAGGCCTTGAAAAAGGCCTTGGCCTAGCCTTTTATTCTGACAAGCCAGGCCTGTCCAGGACAAAAACATGCCAAGCTGAAGTCCCCTGACAGGTTGACTGGCCTGTTTCCACCCCTGATGTTGCCGTGGTGGTTCACTCTTCAGATTGCTCAACGGTTGGTGCGTCATGGTGTGGAAATCCGATAGGGATTTATAGAGAGAAGGTAGAGCTTCTCTCTCTAAACCCATCCTTTTTAATTATTAGCTTTTTTTATTCCCTCTTCATGTGTCATTACTTTGATGGTCACCATAAGCTTATCAAATCTGGACGATGTAGATCTAATCTAGATGACCCATATTTAATTTTTTATCTTTTATTTTTTGAACAAACAGTTTTAATGGGTATATAATATAGAATAAAGATAAGGGAGAATCCCTGAAAAAGAACCTGAAAATTGGGAAATAACAAGTCAGTCATTTCCCAAGAAAAAAGTTGGGAATTTCTTATCACGTTTTGACATTTTCTAATGAACTCTTGGTAAAAAAAACTCATTTGTCATTTCTCAAATTTCAAGTTCTTTTTCAGGGATTCTCCCTAAAGATAATAGGGAAAATTCCAAAAAAACTATATTAGAAAATAGAAAAGGACATTTTAGTATATTGAAAATGGGAAAAGACAATTCAAGTAGGTGTCAGACAGGAAGAGGAATCTATCCTTTTGAAATCTCAGCCAAATTACAAAAATTCCCTTCAACCCTTCATCCCCCACTTCAAAATAACAACATGATCCTTGTAATTAACAACTCCGGATTTGACATTAACAACTTCAATTCTTCTTTGACAATTAATAAGTTTCAGGGCCAATAACAACACCTATCTCTTAATTAACAACTCCGGATTCGACATTAACAACTCCAATTTATTCTTTCACACTAAACAAGTTTTAGGGCCAATAACAACACCTATCTCACCATTAACAACTTCATATTCGACATTAGCAACTCCAATTTCTTCTTTCACACTAAACAAGTTTCAAGGCCAATAACAACACCTATCTCAAAATTAACAACTTCGGATTCGACATTAACAACTCCAATTTCTTCTTTCACACTAAATAAGTTTCAGGGCCAATAACAACTCCTTTTTCTTTATTAACAAAACTATATTCTACATTAACAACTCCACTTTCTTCCTCCACTTTGGAATAACAACACCTATCTCTTAATTAGCAACTCTTGATTCAACATTAACAACTCCGATTTCTTCTTTCACACTTTATGTAATGCCCTAAATTTTGATTAAGGGCTAATGATAATTATTGAAAATTAATTGTGATTTAAAGATTGAATTATTCCATATTTTGTGGCAATTCGGTAAATGTGCCAAAATCAGGGAAAACTTGAGAGAATGGAAATTGTCGATTAATTAGTCAATGATTAATCGAAAAATTAATTACTAACTAAGAAGAAATGAGATGTGTGACTAAATGACTAATGGAGGGGTTAAAGTAACTAATTGGTTACTTACTTTATGAGAGCCAATGAAGTAGTGACACTTGGCAAGTTGGTAGAAAGAGAGAGACTATAGGAAAGTTAAACTCATTTTTTGTCATTTATCTCTCTTTTCTCCCTTGGTTTTCACTGAGCAAGAATGGGAGGGTGAGAAATCATCATTTCCTCATCTCTTTCAAGCTTTCATCTCTCTCATTCTCTCTCTCCATTCAGCGCCATTGTTGAAGAAGCAAGAGAAAGGAAAAGCTTGAGATTAAGGTGAGTAAATGACCTCAAATGAAAAACTCACTTCTTTAATCTTGTTCCTCATATTGAGGGCTTCATTTAAATGGTTATAGATTATCCATTGGTGTTGGTTTGTGCACTTAAGGAAATCTAAGAGTTGGAGAATCAAGGAACTCCTTTGGGAAAGTTGTAGAGGTGAGTAAGACAAACCTTTCTATCTATGTTTTGTGCCAAATGATGAAGCTTTAAATTTCTGGAAATATTGGCTTTAATTTCAAATATTTGGGTTATTGGTAGTTTGGCATGTTGTGGTCATGGAAATGGTAATTAGTGATGTGTTTTGGATAGATAAAATTGGTTTGAGGTTAAAGTGTTAAGTTTGGCATATTTTGGGATTTTGGGTTGATTGTTGCCTAAAACCAAAGAATGATAATGGAATAAGAATTTTGTAATTTGGATGGTTCCATTGGATTCCTTGTGCAATTTTATGTGGGAGTAGTTTTGGTTTGGTATTTAGGATCATTGGAATAACTTGGGCAATATTTGAAAAGTGTTGTCAAACTTTACTATATTTCTAGGTTCTGATAAGCATTACTCGAGTGAGGCAGTGCATTTCTCTTTATGGCCTTTGGTATTTTTGTTGTACTTTTGCGTGAGAGGCAAAAGTGTTGCCTCACTTGCAAGTGTTGTGGGTTCTCACTGTCAACACCTGTTTCCATTTTGATATTTGGAGAGTAATAATGACGGAATTCCATAGGCATATAGAAAAGTACTATTATACTGATAAAAATATTCGTTTACAATAACGATATCATTCGTCGACAAAATAATGAAAAATGCAACAGGAACTTAATATTTACAAATTTCTTCAAAATATCAAAACATAGACTAAATTATAACCACATTCTTAACCTCACCTCGAGACATGTGCCGCTCACTTTTCGGCATCAACGTCTTTGCCCTTTTGCCCTATTGGTACCCACTGAAGTATTTGTTTAAAAATAGGGAGAAATTCCAAAGAATCCAAGTAGAGACATAATATCGTTCATATAAAATGCGAAAAGTAAATATGTCATGCACCAAGGTATGCACAAATTAATGAACAATATAAATATATCATCGTCATGTATACATGAGTAGGGCCCAGCCCCACAATCTACACCCGTTGGACTTCTGCCAACTCCCAGTGTAAATGCACACTGGCACTAACAGCCTCTCTCTAGGCAATTCATGTTAATTAATAAAGTGCATTTACAAAACAATGGCATCCACACAATCATATAACTATGGCATAATGTATGATGGATAATGTCCCTACCTCAAAGCTTTATAATCCTCTATTTAATAGTGTCTCGTTAGCGTGCTGTCCTGGCGTCCGACTCGATCCTAAAATATTAAATGTACCAGAAATAGGTCATAACCTATCGAAGTATCATTTTAGACTCTTCCATAGTGTTTATTGTGATTATATTAGTCTATGGTGAAAATTTGCAAAAATGCCCTCGGAAACCTAGCCCGGCCTCGCCATACCTAGCCCGATGGCACGTTTTTCCAAAATTTTGGCCAAAGCTATTTTGACTTATTTTTACCCAAGGAATCCATTTCCGGGCTCAAAATCATGAAATTCAGTGTCAAATTATAAAAATGCCCTTGACAAGCCCCTATTTAGGGATTTCAGTGGCGTTTTCGTAATTATGCCCTTTCGACCTCTACTGAAAAAATGCCCAACTGTAACCCTACCTATTTTTGCCCACTGAATCCAATGGAACCATTTATTTCATGAAAATCTAGCTCCAACCCCCTGAAACAGTGCTGGAAAAAATATTCAAGAAAAATGAAAAAATATAGTTTTGTGTTCTAGCTTCCAAAACTTGTACTTTTCCACTTCTAATCTTTTATTAACTCATTTAAACATTTCTTAATCATGATTCAAAGAAATTTGGGAAAAATAACCCCTTAGGGTTAGGACTTCCCAAATTTACAAAATCAACCAACCAATACCAAACCAAGCCAAGAACAACGTAGCAACAACAATAAACCACAAGAGTTTATGTTCTTGAAGTTACCTTGGTTTTCTTCACTTTCTCTCTTTAAAACCTACCACCCTCTTTCTCTCTCCCTTGAGATTGCTTGCTAAACATAGTGTTTCATGGAGAAGAAGAGATTAGAGAAGAGATTATACAAATGGGAAGCCTTAAAACTTGGATCCACAAAGTCTTACCTTAAGATTTCTTCTCCTTTGAACTAGATTTCCCAAGCTCTCCTTCTCTCTCTATCTTTGTTGTTTGGATGTGAGATGAGAGAAAAGATGAAGGAAGAGCTTTTAACAAAATATCCTTCATAAACTCTATTTAATAAATGGTGGCATAATGAATTATGACATCACATGTGCACTTGATCTTATCCACTTCCAACTTGTGCTTATCTACTTCAAACTTGTGTCATAAGTCCCATTGAAATTGAATCAATCCCTTCAATTAACAATTGGGTTTTCTATAATTATCTCATTCCTTTGGTCAACATAATATATTTTATTGCAATTTAAACATGTGCTCCAACTTTAGCAATTATAATTTAATCTCTAGGCTTTAGATGATGCCATTTGGCATATTTATCTTCCAAGTAAATATTTCCCTTCTCCTAAATATCCATCAATAAAAGAAAAATATGGGCTTTTACTTTATTCCACAAATCTTAATTTATTCCACCAAGAATATTCAATTTATACATTTTCCTTTATTTTCCTTAATTAATTGAAATTAACTCCAACTAATTGGAAAATAATTAATCTTGGGCTAAACTGGCAAAATTATGATTTTGCTATCACCTTTGCAATTTAGTTCAATTCTTGAATTTATTTGCCCATTTCCTTATAAATATGAATATTTCAAAATTCACAATATATAAATTCATGAATATTCACCATTTTATTGAATTATTCAGATAATTACAATATATTTTTGGTGAATAAAATTTGGGGTGTTACACTCACTCGAGTGAGCCTCCTCTCACTCGAGTGTAGGTGTATCTGACACCATGAACTCTCGTCTCGAGCTATCACTCGTGGTCAATTTTCAAGAGTGTGTCTTAACACTCGTAAGTGTTAACCTGTCACTCAAGTGTCAGGGGTTTCTACTCGAGTGCTCATCTTCTTTGAAAGTTTCCATTGCTCTCGGGTTAACACTTTCTGTGCTTCACTTCCTAGAACTCGAGTGAGCATTTAGCTATCACTCGAGTGTTAACCTTTGTTAGATCAAGTGTTTCACCCAAGAGGGGGGTGAATTGGGTGATACTGAAATTTCTTTCGAAAATATAAAAAGAATTAAAACAGTAATGAGTAAGGAGAAATATCACCGAAGTGTACACCGGGAGTTATACTGGTTCGGTCACAACCACTTTGACCTACGTCCAGTCCTCAGAGCTTCTCTGAGAGTTTTCACTATAGCTTCCAAGATTCAGTGGGTTCTTGGCACCTCAGTACAAGCAAGTTCCTTACACCTGGATACTCGCTCCCCCTTACAAGTTGTAATCCAATCCCAACTCAAGGTTCCACAACCTTAAGTTATCTCAATAACAAATATTGAGTTTGAATGAAATATCTCTCTTTCAGAGTAAATCAGAATCACTGAAGCATAGAATCTCAAATACAATGGAAAACAGAATAATGAACTTGATGATACGTTTGTAAGTGTGTTCTTGTATATCTCTCTATTCAGATGTTCCCATATATATAGAAACGTTGGTAATGATTGCTGGAACATATTTCTTCATGTCCGTTGGAGCGTGCGCAGCCATTATTGACTTTTCCAGTTTTTGAAAAACATACGTTATGGTAGGTGACGGTCGATGACATTTGAGCATTGCTTTTGACTTTCCTTATTTGGTGAGATCTCTTCAACATTTCCCTGTTGAAATGCTAAGTACACTAATATAATAAGAAGTTAATCAAATATGAAACAGAACAATGACCGTTGGAATGATTTCAAACTTTCTGGGTTTGCTTACTCGAGTAGCTCCTCGAGTAACCCTTGAAGTTTACTCGAGTAGCTCCTTCGAGTAACATCGTGAAATCATTGTTTAACTGCAAGTTAATAAATAAATATAAGATTACTCGAGTAGTGCATGGAGTAAACTAAATTTCAAACCTTTGGGAATACTTATTTACTTGGGTAGTTACTCCAGTAATGCTTAGGCAACTTCATAGATTACTCGGGTAACAACTCGAGTAATTCATTAAAAACCTTTTGATTACTCGATGCTCTACTCCAATAATGTTGGCAGGATTTCAAGGCCGAGAGCAATTACCTTGTTACTAGAGTAGGGACTCGAGTAATGTATTCATTTTTGCATAGGTTACTCGGGTGGTTCCTCGAGTAACTGAGACTTTTGAACATGATTTACTCTGGTAATGACTTGAAGTTTTCTTTGAAAACATTTACATGTACTGGGGTACTTACTCGAGGAATCACTTAAAATAAACCATGAAAAACAAACTTGTATACTAGAGTAAGTACTAGAGGAAGATGAAATAAAGAAAGATCAAGTCACTCGGGTACCAACCTCAAGTTTTCACTTACCTTAGTCTGTTACTCGAGTAGCTCCTCGAGTAACATTGGCAGTGGTACAAAGTGCCGAGAGTTACATCTTTTCACAAACAGAGTTACTCGAGTAGCTCCTCGAGTATCATGAAAAACTTGAAGGGAACTGGAAGTTTCTGACCTGGTTAGTCGAGTAGCTCCTCGAGTAACATTAGCAGTGGTACAAAATGCCGAGAGGTCCATATTTTAGGAAACACAGGTACTCGAGTAGCTCCTCGAGTATCATGGGGAAAACTTGAAGCCAACTGGAAGTTTTCACATGGTTACTCGAGTAGCTCCTCGAGTAACATTAGCAGGCCGAGAGCAATCTTCAAATTTTACCTGGTTACTCGAGTAGCGCCTCGAGTAATGGTGGCAGGTAACTGGAAGTTTTGCTTGGTTACTTCAAGTTTTGGCTCATTACTCGAGTAGAGCCTCGAGTAATGCCTTAGAAATTGTACTTCTGATCAAGTTCCTCAGCATTTTCTTTTGGCCAATCTTCACTACTTCCATGCTTACCTCAAGTAAAGCTTATTCCTGTTATTACTTAGTTCAAATTTGATTATTAAACATTTCCTTTTCAAACCATTCTTTTGTTATCATCAAAACATGAGATCTAACATTCTCCCCCTTTTTGATGATGACAAAACTTGGTGATTTTGAACATGGTTTTTCAAATTGGATTCTTAATTAATTATTTCTTATTATACCTTGCATACATAACAACTTCATTAGTCCAAACATGTATCATAATCCAAAACATAATAGAACTTAAAATGAAATCATATAACTTAAATACTCTTGCATTGAACTTAAAATTTCAAATTACAAAATAAGTTCACACTGAAATCAAAAAGCTCCCTAAAGTCCCATGTACACCCATATACCCATGATAAGCTAGGACAAATCCACAAAATCACTCTCAAGATCTTCTCCCCCTTTTTGGCTTCATCAATCAAGTGGAGGACTAGGAGGCTTGGCCATGGAAATTGGTGTTGCTGGAAGGACCATAGAATCATTTGATTCTAAAGAATCAAATGAGCTAGAGGGTACTGGATCAGGTAGATGAAGTGGAGGGATATGGATATCATCGCCGGGAAGAGAAGGTTGGAAGACAACCATAGTAGAGGTTTCTCCTTCCGGGGTCGTCTGAGTCTCAGGTGAAATCTCAACCTCAGGTGTATGTTTTTCAGGTGAGGAAGAGGGAGATATTTCCTCAGTGTGAGTAGGAGAGGGAATAGGTTTAGAAATGGTTTCTGGCTGTGGCTTTTGAGGTGAATCATCGATGATAATGTGTGTGGTCTCGTGGGTATCAGGATCATCCACTGTGAATAAAACATCTTTCCCTTGGGGCTCAAGTGGATCAGAAACCAGAGGGGTAGATGGTTCAGCCTCGGGAATGGGAATGTCTGAAGAAGGGTCTACTGGAGGTGGTGGTGGTGCAAATGAGGAGGGACCGGCAGAAGGTCCAGGACCCAAGGAATCCAAACGTGCCAGTATTAGTCTCAATGTCTCTCCCTGGGCACGTTGCTCTGCTAGCAGTTCCTCATGCCTTCTATCCATTCTTTCAACCAACTCTCCCATTTTTGTGTTCATGTGGGTTATGAGTTCTGCATTTGTGTTGGCTATGTCCACATGAAAGCCTCTGAGCATATTCTCCATAAAGTGCTGGAGAGTGGCATTCAGGAAAGATGGTGAAGATGTGGTAGCAGCTGGAGCCGATGACTGAGTGTCATCCATCCTACTGGTCTCTGCCTCAATAGCCTTTCGCTTCTTCTTGGACCCAGACTCCAGTGGGCCTTTAAGAGGGATGTCGATGTTCAGTTTACCAATCTGGTTCCTCCCCACTGGGGTCACCCTCTCAATTGGCTCCTTACTATCCAAGTACCATATTTTGTTCTCTTTCAGGATAAGAGACACAATTTGGGGATATGGCATTGGAGTAGTACCTTTTCCATCCACCTTATACCTTTTCATCTCAGGGAATATATACTCTCCCAGATCCTTTTGCTCTTTCAAGAGGAGTGAAGCAAACCATCTATAGTCCCTATCCGAGAAGTGGGTATAGTTGTTGGCTTTGTTTACTAGGGACCTAGAGTAAATGTACCAAAGGACCCTATAGTGATCACACATATCACTCGGTTTAAAGTTTAGGGGGCCAACTAACTCACCGGGCTTTAGGATAGTAAAAATTTGATTTGGCTCAAGCTCAGAATATATATCATCAGGGGGGTTCTCTATTCCTAACCACAGGTTAATTTTGGAAGGTGAAATCAAAATCTTTTGACCTCTCACAGTTGTGGTCATTTCTTCCTCTACTGAGGTTCGGTTAGGTTCATCTATGATCTCTAGGTTGCAATAGAAATGAGTGATTACCTTTGTGCAAAAAGGCAATCTAATGGACAACCAAGGCATAAAAGGATCTAGATAAGGACTAAGATCGTGCTTCAATACCTCTTGAAGTAGCCTGAGATCCACATAGTGTGTCTTACACACTTTTCTTCTGGAGAATTGTGTCAGGTACTTGGGAGACTCCACCAGTTTCCCCACATTGAATCCCTTTGGAGGGGTAGTGATCTCTGCCTCTGGAATCTTGGATTTCTTGGATGATTGACCCTTCTCCATTTGGTCAATGATCCCAGCCATTGCCTTAGCCACATTTTTGTCATACTTTGGCTTCTTGATAGACTTTGGAGTGAATGAGGGTGTAGAGGAATCAGAATGAGAAGGTGAGGGAGTTTTTGCACCTTTGCTTCTTCCAGTAGATGTGCTCTTTTTAGACTGAGCCCTAGTCACAATAGGCTCTTTGATCACCACACCTTTGGCTTTAGGTTGTGGTTGAGGTTTAAGAGGAGTTTTGGCTTTTGGTCTTGGGATTAATTTTCTTCTCTTTGTTGGAGGAGGAGAAAGAAGATCAGGGTTTTGTTGTGAATCAGAGGAATCTGTGAAGTTGAGATTCTTGGTTCTAACCATCTTGAAACTCAGAAAATCAAGAATCACAGTGAAACAGGGTAACTGTCGCGAGTTTAGGGCAGAAGGATTTTGAACAAAATAGGAAGTTTTTGGACTTGAAATCAATTGGGTTTTGACGGAAATGAGGCAAGGAATCGATTGGGAAAAATTTTTGAAAGGGTGTATAGTGATTTACTCGAGGAGATTTTGTGGAAATGACCAAGTTTGCGCAAGATAAAGACCTAAATCCCGACTTTACTCGAGGCCTTACTCGAGTAACCTTCAAGTTTACTCGAGGCCTTCCTCGAGTGTTCATACAGAAAAATTCAAAAATAATTCATTTAAATTGCGTACCTGGCATGAATAATATAGTAATTATCCATGGATGTTCCCTCGATCATTCATAATCCATTTGGGTCAGTTTTGAGTCATTATTCAACATTTTGAGAATCTGAGCTCCGACTTTACTCGAGGCCTTCCTCGAGTAAGCTTCAAGTTTACTCGAGGCCTGCCTCGAGTAAATAGCTTCTCAATTTCTGACTCTTCATTTCCTTGAAATCTGAACTGTTATATTTGAAAATCAAGTAACTTGATCCGTTACTTCCAGTTTTGGGGGCCATTACTCGAGTACATACTCGAGTAAAGTGCTTCTTTACTTCAAGTTGCTCCTCGGGTATTGCTTTTCTGTCACACATTACTTCAAGTTGGTACTCCAGTAAATGTGTCCTCTGATCACCTCTGTTTTTGTTTCTCAAAACGGAATTTCAACCTTCCTGCAAAACACATTTCTATATACTCCGATGCTTAAGTTAGTGATCATCAAAACATTATCAAATGACTTCATCTAATATTATGAAATGCTGAAAAATACTTATAACTCATTGGGATTTACCATTCCCAATTCTCTTCTAATGAATAGAAATTGATCTTTTGCAAGGGGTTTTGTGAAGATATCAGCTAGTTGAAGATGAGTAGGAATGAATATCACTTTCACATCTTTCTTTTGGACATGATCTCTGATGAAGTGATGTCTGACATCTATATGCTTGGTTCTAGAGTGTTGAACTGGATTCTTTGCCAAGCTTATCGTACTAGTATTGTCACAATAGATTGGTATTTCTTTGAGATAAATACCAAGGTCTTGCAGTTGTTGTTTTAACCATATCACTTGTGCACAACAACTTGAGACTGCAACATATTCGGCTTCTGTTGACGAAAGAGACACTGTATTTTGTTTCTTGCTGAACCATGATACAAGAGATCCTCCAAGAAATTGTCCTTGTCCACTGTTGATCTTTCTATCTGTCTTGTATCCTCCATGATTAGAATCTGAATAAGCAACTAAATATTCACTTCTTCCTTTAGGATACCACAGACCCAATTCTGGTGTGTCAGCAAGGTATCTAAAGATTCGTTTGACCGTTTCAGCATGTGATTCCTTTGGCGCCGATTGATATCTTGCACATATGCCAACACTAAATTGGATGTCTGGTCTGCTTGCCGTGAGATAGAGTAATGATCCAATCATTCCTCTATATTTTGTGATATTGTAGTCTTTCCCTTTGACATAAGCATCAAGCAACGTTGTCGAGCTTATAGGTGTGTCTGAGCCGTTTGCTTCATCCATTCCATACTTCTTCAATAGCTCTTTTAAATACTTTGTTTGAGATATGAAGATTCCATTCTTTCTTTGTTTGATTTGCAAACCAAGAAAGAAATTCAATTCTCCCATCATTGACATCTCAAACTCTCCCTGCATTATCTCAGAAAATTCCTTACATAGAGATTCATTAGTAGCACCGAAAATAATATCATCAACATATATTTGAACAATTAAAATATCATCACGTTTTCGATTTATAAATAATGTTGTATCAACTTTTCCCCGTACAAAACCTTGATCGATGAGAAACTTACTAAGTCTTTCATACCAGGCTCTAGGAGCTTGTTTTAAACCATACAAAGCCTTTTTAAGTTTGAAAACATGGTCCGGTTTAGTTACATCTTCAAAACCTAGAGGTTGTTCTACATACACTTCTTTCATGATGTAACCATTTAGAAACGCACTCTTAACATCCATTTGATAGAGTTTGAATCCTTTGATGCATGCAAAAGCTAAGAGTACACGTATAGCTTCCAATCTAGCCACTGGAGCATACGTTTCCTCATAATCAATTCCTTCTTCCTGATTATAGCCTTTGGCCACCAATCTTGCCTTGTTTCTGACAATAATTGCAGATTCATCGAGTTTGTTTTTGAATACCCATTTAGTACCAATGATCGTATGATCTTTGGGTCGGGGCACCAAATCCCAAACTTGATTTCTCTCAAATTGATTTAGTTCTTCTTGCATTGCTATGACCCAATCATTGTCTGATAGGGCTTCATCAATGTTAGAAGGTTCAATCTCAGAAATGAATGCAGAAAAACTTACTTCATTGAAAACTCTATTTCTGGTTTTGATCCCTTCATTCACATCTCCTATGATTTGATCTAAGGGATGACTTCTATTGTATTTCCAGGCTTTAGGTTGACCTAGGGATTGCTCTTCATCCTTAGTTTCATCAACCTCTGGAATAAGAGACTTAGAGATAGATTGACAATTTTCTTGATTTAAAACAACTTCCTGTTCTTTCATCAATGGTTTTGTCAGAGGATTCAAATTCATCAAATGCAACATGAATTGATTCTTCAACAACACAAGTTCTTTTATTGAAAATTCTATATGCTTTACTTCGATTAGAATATCCTAAGAAAATTCCTTCATCAGTTTTAGAATCAAATTTTCCTAGGTTATCTTTACCATTATTATGAATAAAACACTTACAACCGAAGATGTGTAGATGAGCTATGTTTGGCTTCCTTCCTTTGTATAACTCGTATGGTGTCTTTCCAAGTTTCGTTCTGATATAGGCTCTATTTGAAATATAGCATGCTGTACTCATAGCATCAGCCCAGAAAACTTGAGACATGTTCTTTTTATTTAACATTGTTCTAGCCATTTCAATAAGCACTCTATTCTTGCGTTCCACAACTCCATTTTGTTGGGGCGTCCTTGGAGCAGAGAAATTGTGATCAATGCCATTAGTATCACAATATTCTTCAAAGGCTTGATTTTCAAATTCTCCACCATGATCGGTCCTAATACCTGCAATTGACATACCTTTCTCATTTTGCACTTTCTTGGCAAAAACAATAAATTCTTCAAAGGTTTCATCCTTTGACGATAGAAAGATAACCCATGTAAATCTAGAGAAATCATCAACAATAACCAATGAATATAAGTTACCACCAAGACTTTTTACTCTTGCTGGACCAACTAAATCCATATGTAATAATTGAAGTGGTCTATTTATTGAAATCTCATTTTTCAATTTGAAAGATGATTTAGTTTGTTTACCCTTTTGACATGCGTCACAAATCAAATCGTTTTTGAAATTTACTTTAGGTAATCCAAGCACTAAATCCTTTTTGAGTAGTTTACCTAGTTGATGCATATTGACATGAGCCAATCTCTTATGCCATAGCCAACTTTCATCGGTATTACTCAGAAAACAATTTTCAGATTCATTTCTACTAATATCTAGAGTATAGCAGTTACCTTCCCTTTTTGCTTTTAGCTTAGCCTTGATATTTTTCTTATCAAGTAGTAAGTCATTTTTGTTGACAATCAGACATTCCTCTGAATCAAATATTATCCAGTTGTCTTTATCTGCACTTTGACTTACACTCAGCAAATTATGACACAAGCCTTCAACGTAATATACATCTTTGACTTGTATTCCTTTGTCATTTTTGATTTCACCAATTCCTGCTATCTTTCCGGATTGATTTCCTCCAAATTTTACCTTTCCACCTTCTTTAGGTTGTAATGTGGTAAAACTTTCGAAATCCCCAGTCATATGTTTAGAGCATCCACTATCTATGTACCACTTGCTATTTTTGGATGCTTTAAGACATACCTGCAATCAATTGACTAAGTCTTAGGTACCCACATCTTTTTGGGTCCTTTTGGGTTAGTATAAATGATTTTCTGAATATATGAACCTTTAGGTACCCATTTGTAGGTTCCTATGGTTCCTTTCTTCTTATGAATGCATGAAGATGTATGATGTCCTTTTCTATTACAGTAATTACAAAATGCAAAAGGATTTGATGTATGCACAGAATGTTGAAAATAATTCAAATATGTCTTACCTCCTGCTTTCTTTCTTCCTTTTCTTTTATCTAATTTTGGATCATATCCAATTCCAGATCGATCATTTACAAATCGTTGGGCTTTTAAAATAACATTTAGCATCTCACTTCCTTGTGTGAATTTTTCAAGAGTTTTTGTGAGATCAATGTTTTTCTTTTTCAAAGATAAACAATTTTCACAATCCTTTCCCTTAAGTTCAGTTTCAAGAACTTTGTTTTTCTTTTTAATAACAATCAGTTCTTTAACTATTTTGATGAATTAAAATGTAAAGCATTATATTCGGAAAATAATTCATCATAGGTAGGTTCAGAATCATTTACCTCTTCTTCTGTTTCTTCTTGAGCAACAAGACATATATTAGCTACTTCTTCCTCATCACTTTCTTCATCTGAGGAGCTATCACCCCATATAGCAGATACAAAGGCTTTCTTTTTGTTGAAGAATTTACCTTTTCTCTTTTCTTTGCTCTTTTGGTTCAAATCTGGACATTCTGACTTGATATGTCCCGGTTTCCCACATTCATAGCAAATGATATGATCTTTGCTACTATTTCCTCCTTTTTGAAAGTGTTTGAAGCCTTGACCTTCCTCATAGAACTTTCTGAATTGTTTTATGATTAAGCCCATTTCATCATCAAACTCCTCATCCTCATCTTGATTTTCTTCTTTTGCCTTTAGTGCTAGACCTTTCTTTCTTTTGTCACCAATGTCATCTAGTTCCCGTTTGAATTTTAGTTTGCTTTCATATTCAGAAAGACTTCCAAATAGAGAAGCGACTGATCTCATTGATTCTCCTTTTGCCTCTTTTATCGCAGTGACTTTGGCCTCCCACTCTTTAGAAAGAATATTCAAAATCTTTCGTACTTGGGCATGTTGATCATAGACTTTCCCAAGTGCTGCAAGTTGATTAACAAGATGAGTATATCTAAGTTTGAATTCAGAAATTGACTCACCTGATTTCATTCGAAGTAGATCAAATTCAGTGACCAAGGTGTTGATTCGATTCTCCTTTATTCCCGAAGTTCCTTCATGAGCTATTTCCAGAGCTTCCCACATTTCCTTTGCTGTTGGGAGTGTGCAAATTCTGAAGTATTCATTTTGACTCAAAGAACTTTGTAACATCAGAATTGCCTTGCTGTTAAGAGTGATAAGTTTCTTGTCATTCTCATCATATTCCACTGGCATCTTTGGAATTTTCTGAGAATCTACAGTCTTTGTAGGTTGATAGTTTCCACACTCAATTACATCCCATAGCCCATATTCAGTAGCCATCATGAACACTCTGAATTTAGCTTTCCAGAAAGAAAAGTATTCTCCATTAAAACCAGGGGGTCTAGTGATGGATGCTCCGTCGGGAAGAATTCCTTCACCCATGCTTGCCATTGGATCCTTCTTAGGCTGTTAAACCTTAACAAGAAGACCTACGCTCTGATACCAAATGTTAGATCAAGTGTTTTACCCAAGAGGGGGGGTGAATTGGGTGATACTAAAATTTCTTTCAAAAATATAAAAAGAATTAAAACAGTAATGAGTAAGGAGAAATATCACCGAAGTGTACACCGGGAGTTATACTGGTTTGGTCACAACCACTTTGACCTACGTCCAGTCCTCAGAGCTTCTCTGAGAGTTTTCACTATAGCTTCCAAGATTCAGTGGGTTCTTGGCACCTCAGTACAAGCAAGTTCCTTACACCTGGACACTCGCTCCCCCTTACAAGTTGTAATCCAATCCCAACTCAAGGTTCCAAAACCTTAAGTTATCTCAATAACAAATATTGAGTTTGAATGAAATATCTCTCTTTCAGAGTAAATCAGAATCACTGAAGCATAGAATCTCAAATACAATGGAAAACAGAATAATGAACTTGATGATACGTTTGTAAGTGTGTTCTTGTATATCTCTCTATTCAGATGTTCCCATATATATAGAAACGTTGGTAATGATTGCTGGAACATATTTCTTCATGTCCGTTGGAGCGTGCGCAGCCATTATTGACTTTTCCAGTTTTTGAAAAACATACGTTATGGTAGGTGACGGTCGATGACATTTGAGCATTGCTTTTGACTTTCCTTATTTGGTGAGATTTCTTCAACATTTCCCTGTTGAAATGCTAAGTACACTAATATAATAAGAAGTTAATCAAATATGAAACAGAACAATGACCGTTGGAATGATTTCAAACTTTCTGGGTTTGTTTACTCGAGTAGCTCCTCGAGTAACCCTTGAAGTTTACTCGAGTAGCTCCTCGAGTAACATCGTGAAATCATTGTTTAACTGCAAGTTAATAAATAAATATAAGATTACTCGAGTAGTGCATGGAGTAAACTAAATTTCAAACCTTTGGGAATACTTATTTACTCGGGTAGTTACTCCAGTAATGCTTAGGCAACTTCATAGATTACTCGGGTAACAACTCGAGTAATTCATTAAAAACCTTTTGATTACTCGATGCTCTACTCCAATAATGTTGGCAGGATTTCAAGGCTGAGAGCAATTACCTTGTTACTCGAGTAGGGACTCGAGTAATGTATTCATTTTTGCATAGGTTACTCGGGTAGTTCCTTGAGTAACTGAGACTTTTGAACATGATTTACTCTGGTAATGACTTGAAGTTTTCTTTGAAAACATTTACATGTACTGGGGTACTTACTCGAGGAATCACTTAAAATAAACCATGAAAAACAAACTTGTATACTAGAGTAAGTACTAGAGGAAGATGAAATAAAGAAAGATCAAGTCACTCGGGTACCAACCTCAAGTTTTCACTTACCTTAGTCTGTTACTCGAGTAGCTCCTCGAGTAACATTGGCAGTGGTACAAAGTGCCGAGAGTTACATCTTTTCACAAACAGAGTTACTCGAGTAGCTCCTCGAGTATCATGAAAAACTTGAAGGGAACTGGAAGTTTCTGACCTGGTTAGTCGAGTAGCTCCTCGAGTAACATTAGCAGTGGTACAAAATGCCGAGAGGTCCATATTTTAGGAAACACAGGTACTCGAGTAGCTCCTCGAGTATCATGGGGAAAACTTGAAGCCAACTGGAAGTTTTCACATGGTTACTCGAGTATCATGGGGAAAACTTGAAGCCAACTGGAAGTTTTCACATGGTTACTCGAGTAGCTCCTCGAGTAACATTAGCAGGCCGAGAGCAATCTTCAAATTTTACCTGGTTACTCGAGTAGCGCCTCGAGTAATGGTGGCAGGTAACTGGAAGTTTTGCTTGGTTACTTCAAGTTTTGGCTCATTACTCGAGTAGAGCCTCGAGTAATGCCTTAGAAATTGTACTTCTGATCAAGTTCCTCAGCATTTTCTTTTGGCCAATCTTCACTACTTCCATGCTTACCTCAAGTAAAGCTTATTCCTGTCATTACTTAGTTCAAATTTGATTATTAAACATTTCCTTTTCAAACCATTCTTTTGTTATCATCAAAACATGAGATCTAACAACCTTTATACCCAAGTGCAAAGTTCCTCATCACTGGAGTGAAGCCTTCTTCACTCGAGTGCAATAGTGAAAATTATGTTCTTGTGCTTCTAAAAGGGAATCTTTGGCATAGTTCTTCCAACCCTTTAGGGTTTTTGTTAGAGGTATTTGTAGCTTCCTAAAGAATATTAATGATAACCGATTTAAGAGATATGAAGTCATTTGAGTATTGGAATAAGAGTATAACACTTCGTCCCTAATTATAAATTATAGAATTCGACATTTACCCTATCCAGGAGAGACCAGTGCCAAAGTATGCACGGAAGGACCAAGGTAGTGAGTTTTCTCTCATGCTATGTATGATGCTTGGTATGCATGACTTATCATTATTTTGATGTGAAAATCTTTGGCATGAGGCCATTGTGATCTTGTGAATGTGTTAACGGCCGTAGGGCATTATAGCATGAGTAGTTAAGCATGAGCAGATGTAGGGGGTGATGGCTATAACACCTACCCCTACCGTTGTATATGCCGTTGTAATTGTCGAGGCTGTGTTGGGGAATCGTGGATTCCTGTTTGAGAATATGCCTCTGTGGCTTGAATTTAATGTGAGATATTTTATATGGATCCCAGCTATAGTGTTATATGTAATATGAACATGTGAATGTGCAATACAGCGTAAGCACTTTAACGTAAGCAAACATAAGGGTGACGCATGTCATACCTGCCCTTACCACTGTAACTGTCGTTCTAGTTGCTATGTGTTGTATTATGATTTGCTTATGTGTTTTTGTGGTTGTGCATACTATGAGTGATTTGACACTACGGGGATTCCTTAGAATCTCACTCTCTTAAAAACAATTTTTTAGACAGGGCTGAAAGATCTAAAGGAAAGTGGGTGACAAAGAGTGGATAAAGCTCTGAGCTAAGAGTTTATTTTGGATAAATTGATTATTATACTCTTATATTTTGGATATTTTGTTGGGGAAACAATTATATATGGGTATTGGATAGTTTTGTGCAATCCCTTAGTTAAGGGAATTGGACTATGGGCATTTGTGCCTTACAAAACCCTTATTTGATTAATGAAACCCAAGTGTGTCGAGAATTTACATTGCACTTTGATATTTATGAATGAAATCGTACTGTACAGGCCATTTGTGTTATTAAAATGTGATTGAGACAATTGTTACACAGGTTTAGAAAAGTTTTTAAAAATCCTGATTTTGGGAAATTTACTTTTATTAAGTCCCAAATCATTTTATGGTCTCTAATTTCATATAATCATGTAATTATGAACTAAATCTCGGCCTTTATTGTGAAGGGGGTTACACTTTATAAGATTTAGGGCCAATAATAACACCTATCTCTTAATTAACAACTCCGGATTCGATATTAACTTTAATTTCTTCTTTCACACTTAACAAGTTTCAGAGCTAATAACAACACTCATCTCTTAATTAATAACTCGAGATTCGAAATTAACAACTCCAATTTCTTCTTTCATACCTATCTCGCCATTAACAACTTCAATTCACCATTAACAACTCCTATGTTGTTATTTTGACTAAGGGCTGAAGGGCATTTTCATCATTTAGCTGATATTTCAAAAGAACAGATTCCTCTGCCCGTCTGACACCCGCCTAAATTATCCTTTCCCATTTTCATTGTATTAAAATGTCCTTTTTCATTTTTCAACGTAGTTTTTTGGAATTTTCCCAAGATAATATGTTAGGTATCTATTTTTCAAAAAATGATTTTTTTTTCCATTTAAAAATCGCTAGTCGGAAAAGAAATTAAATATGGGCCACCGCATCTGATATGTTGAGCTTAAATATGTTGATGGGCACCAAAACGGGGTCTATGTGGTGTTGCTTGGTGAAGAACAAAATTGATTCTCCACAGCGACAACAGGGCAGGGTCAATTTTGAGAATAGAAAAAGTAGAGGGGCCAATTTAGAAGAGAAGACTTCTCCAGCTCTATATATAACGGAGCTTCTCTAGACTTCTTTTCTCCTAAGTGGTCGAGAGAGAGAATTGATTGCATAAGCAGTATAGATCATAGTCCAAGCCTTACGAATACATCAATCAGAGAATCTTCTTTCCAATTGAAATAGCGATTTTGTATTCAAATTTCATCTTCCATGTCGTCTGATCTTTATGCATTTGAAGCTCCTTTCCACACTTCTTCAACCCCAGAATTCCTCTCCGATGGAGGCCATGACGTTCCCTTCCTTTCCTCTGCTCCTTGCTATTTCCCACTCCACCAAGAAGAAGAACCAGAAGAATCTCCTTCTCTAGATCCATTTTCTCGTTCTTTCTTCTCCTTCTCTCCTCCAAGAACCTTACTTAAAAATCTGAGCCTTCACCACCATTTCAAAACCATCCTCCCTGATCTTCAAAACCCAGAAACAGAGTTAAAAAATTCCTCTGTTCTTGACAATAACAAAGAAGAATCCAACATTTTTCCCAGTTCGGATTATATCCATAATCAGAACTTGGTTTCACAGAGTTACAGCAACAGAGAGTCTGAAAATGTGGCCCAATTGATTATGAAAAGAAGCTTTAGCAGTAAAACGTTTGATGGTAAACCCAGTTTTTTGTTCCAACCTTTTCCCTATGAAACTTCATTTATTCAAAATCAAGCCTTGACCTCACAAGATCACACTTTCTTCATTCCTCAAATGAGAAGAGTGTGCAGTACTGGAGATTTGGAGGTAACCTTATTTCTATACTCTGTTCATCTATCTCTCTCATCCTCTGTTCTGCCCTGTTTTACTTTGCTTCAAGTTTCTTTTTTTTCTTTCATTTTTCCCACAGAACATCCAAGGAACTGGGACCACATATACTGAAGAAACAAGATCCAAAGTTGGTCGTTACAGTGCGCAAGAAAGGAAGGAGAAAATCTCTAAATATAGAGCCAAGAGAAGCCAGAGGAACTTCAACAAAACCATCAAGGCACATAAAAATTCAACACTCTATCTTAAAGAGCTTCATATTCGAATTATAACGAATTGGTTCTGTTTTATTTTGTTGTATCATATCTATGATTAAGAAGATTAAAACAAAAGTGAATGACTACTACTTATATTGTTCTGTTACTTCCATGGTTTCAGTACACATGCAGAAAGACACTGGCAGATAATAGACCTCGCATACGTGGAAGATTCGCAAGAAACGATGAGACCATTGAGTTTTCGAATCCCAAAGCCCCATTTTCAGCCAGATATGAAGACGAAGATGTTTTCTGGGTAAGTTTATGTGTGTAATATTATTTGCCTTAGAACTAGTTAGGGATATTTTTCATCAGTTTAAATAGCAAAATGGTGATATTTGGGAGAGATTTTGCTGCAGATTGAAGGATTGAATGAAGAGGCAGAAGATGAAACAATAAGAGCTGTGAATAGCTTTGGAGCTTTCTTAGAGTTTCAGTACTGCGGGCTTTGAGAGGAGAAGCTGCTCTTTTATGAGGGAGAGGAAGAAGGGAAATTACATTTATGACCCAATATTAAAATGTTTTTGTTTTCTCTTACAATTTTTAAAGAGTGAAATTGATATAAAATACACACAATGCGTATGATTATTTTTTTAAAAGAAACTAGTAGTGAAACTTATAAAATTTAGTAATAAATTTAACTTTTAAAAATAATTATATTTTTGATGTTACAATTTAAAAAATTTAATACTTAGGTCTTTGGAAGTAATTTTCTACATATTGGGCTTTTAATCTAGTATTCAATTCGGAATTCATGATTATTGTAACACCCCGATTTTTGATTAAGGACTAATGATAATTATTGAGAATAATTATGTGTTTTATGGCAATAATAATTAATAAGCCATAATTAGTGGAAATTGAAGGAGTGAAATTGTTGGGAATTAGTTAGTGATTAATAGAGAAATTAATTACTAGCTAAGAGAAAATGAGATGGTGATTAAAATGATCAATGGCTAGGACTGATTGTGTAGTTGGGCAAGGGGCATAATCATGTGTATGTATGTTCATGTGAGCCCATGAGAGTTGAAGTGAGATGGTGACAAGTGGCAAAGTGTGGACCCTTGGATGTGGGACACATCATCATCATCTCCATCTCCTCTCTTCTCTCTCTCTCTTTCGTTTTCTCTCTCTTGTGCGCATGGTTGAAGGAAGAAGAGAAAGGAAAAGCTTGGGAAAAGGTGAGTAAATGGCTTCCTTTGCTCAAATCCTTTTCATAAATGTTGATCATTGAGTTGAGAACTTCAATTTGTTGGTTGTAGCTTCTCCATTGGTGGTGATTTGAAGAATCACGAAAATATGAAGCTTGGAGAATCAAAGAGTGCCTTTGAGGAAGTTGATAAGGATTTGATGATTTCCCTGAGCGTGAGCAGCCGGAGCTGGAGCTTACGTGGAAAGAGGGTAGGGAACTTACCTCTCC
The DNA here is from genome assembly GCA_963242795.1 of Inga leiocalycina. Lineage (NCBI taxonomy): Eukaryota > Viridiplantae > Streptophyta > Magnoliopsida > Fabales > Fabaceae > Inga > Inga leiocalycina. The sequence continues at coordinate 37,514,040 of OY725332.1, forward strand.
TGCATGTATTGATAATTGTATTTGTGTATTGATGCATGTTCTTGCTTTGCGTGATTATGTGAGACATGTATGAATGATTGTAGCTCTGTTTCTAGTTTTACTATGGCCATGAGTATGTTGTGAAACATTGAGCATGCGGATAGATCATCATGTGAACATGAGTTATTGTGATGCAAGCATGTCATGCATTAAATACTTATCTTGCATGCATATTGGTATCTGTTTCCTACTGAGATTCCCCAGAATCTCACCCTCCCCTATCAACATTTTAGACAGGGAAGGAAGATTGAGGATGAAGCAGGCATCCAAGGACGAAGAGGACTCGTTTCTGGGTGAGAGCTTAGTAGTTGGTTATCAATGTGTAATTGGGAATATGTATTTGTACATTGGATTAGCATTTGTCTATGTGATCGAGTAAGTTGTGTAATCCCTATTGGTGGAGTTGTATGGGCTAATGTGCCCTATGATTATTGAGCGAAGATATGATTCCGGGATTACCGGGAATTTCTGTTGTGTACTCTGATAATTGTTTAAATGTAATTTATCTTCGCATAGTAATTATATTCGGAGTGTGAATGTGAGACCGGGTTTCAAATGATTTCGAAATGCATTTGTGAAAACCCCGTCGGGTTGATGGGTTTATAAACGTTTTATCTTATTGGTCTCTATTTCACCTTAATCGCGTAATCCGGATATTAATTACGGCTGGGGCGTTACAATTATCCTTCTCAATATATATGTCTTTTTTAGGACTCAAACTCAATAACTCATAGGGATTTAGCGGGGTCTTACACCATTAGACCAGCTCTATATTAGTTTGGGCTTTTCTTGCTTCTCTATATTTTGTGTTAAAGGGCAATTCTACAATTGAAGATTCAGCTAGGTATAATTGATGTCCTTAAGTATTTAATAGCTCAATATTTCGCTAGTATTTTTAAAATGGCGCAATTTTGTCCAACATACATTTGACAGTTGATTAATACTCTCTCCGGTCCTAATTATAAGATAAAGTTGACTTTTTTGGATAAATTAAAGAAGCCAATTAAATCACTTTAGAGTATTTATATTTTCAGGATCTTTAGATTTTATATCAGTTTATTAGTCAAATTAATTAGTTTGAAGAAAAAAATATAAATATAAATATTCTAAAGTGATTTAATTGGCTTCCTTAATTTCTCCAAAAAAAATTAATTTTGTCTTATAATTAGGACTGGAGGGAGTATTTTGTAGCATCACCTCACTTTTTTTTCCAACTTGGATTTGTAACTAGGAAAAATATTTGGGTAGATATCACGTTATACAAAGCATATGATCAACTAATGGTTAAATGTTTCGATCTATTAAATATAAGGGACTACTATTAAATAGTTAAGAATCTCGAGTGTGAATGGCTGCCTTAATACTTATTTTTTAACGAAAAGTTGGCTTGCTCATTTCCTAGAATGTGAAAATGGGTTGTTGTTGTTGTTTTTTCTTTCCGGCCAAATAAAAATGAGTTGTTGGTTAGGGGCTGTATGCTTTTTTGTTCATATTAGTTAATGGCAATATGGATTCGTATTCTCCTTCTTCTCTTTCCTGCCAATGTCTCCCACTATGATTAGACGTGTTTATATTCAATAATGATATTTAGAAATGGATGCCACTGTAATAAATAAATATATATATATATATATATATATTAAATAGTTGTACGGCTTAAATAGTGACTAGTTTAGTTTATTCTCCATGGAGAAATGGTCGTTCGGGCTATTTGAATTAAATTTTAACTCCTACCTCAATCCTTAATCAAAGATTTCCTTCGTACAGTAAATTGTACAACAAATAATATCTTATAAAAAATTTTAATAAAAGAGCATTGTAGCAACTCATTTAAAAAATAGGATTATGAGATTCTGAAATATCACTACATGGCTTTCAGATTGAAATGAGAATAAATTCAAATGCAAAAAAGACAGAAATGGCCTTAACTTCAAATGAAGGAGTCAAAAAAAAAAAAAACCCCCTCTAATTCTATTGGCATGACCCGGGAATAGTACTGCTGGACAAACGGCAGCATCTGATGGGTAAAATAAAAGGCTACATTAAATATATTTTTCCTTGTTTAACATTTTATTTAATTCTTTTGCATAAAATGATAAGTGGATATTTGAATTTACCAGTGTTTATCAGGACTTGTTATTTTGTGTATGGGTGCTTGTTAAATGTTTATCAGCATGTAAGTTCACACAGGAGAAACGAGAAAATCAATAAGATTAAGTAGGATTAAATAAAAGAATTAAAGTATTTTTCCAAATTAATATATAATAATTATTTAATAATTTTAAAATTTTGATTAAAAATTATTTAAACAATTACTCACCGAGAGTATGACTATTCCCCTCATTCGTAGGAATATTTAACTTGTTCATTACATATAAGATATTTGCAAATTTGATCTTATTAAGAAATTAATTCATCTTATTAATACAAATATTTCATTTATTTATAGGATTATTCCACTTGTTCATAAAGTGTAAGACACTTGTAAATGAGTAATTTTTAAGAAATTAATTTATCTTAATATAAGATTATTTCATTTGTTCATAGGACTATTCTACTTGTTCATGATATGTAGACACTTGCAAATGAATAATTGTTAAGAAATTAATTTATTTTGTTCACATAGCAATTTCATTTGTTGATTAAACTATCCTACTTGTTCATGACTTATAAGAAACATGCTAATTGTGATGAAATAGGTAGGCATATAAGGTTTTTTTTTTTGCCAGTAAGGTAGGCATATAAGGTTATTATAACTTATTACATATGTTTGTTCACTCATCCATACTTATTATTTTGCATATATCAACATATCTTATAAATATAATAACAATAACAATAACAACAACAATAATAAAGACTTGTAAATTTTCATATTAATATTTGTTATTGGGTTAAGAGGCAATTTTGTCCCAGAAATTCATGTGCTATCTACTTCAGTTTTTCAAAGTTAGATTTAAAACTTTTAGGTAAATTTAAACCTTAAGAAATATGATGTGGATGACATGTCTACCAAATCAGCATATATAATCAACTAATAGTAAAAATTAACGAAGATAACGGTCGGAGAAAAATTACTCCATTTTTAACACTTTCAAGATAAATTGGGCCCCTAAAAAATTTTCTGGGCAAAATTACCCCTTGGTGTATACTTTCAAGATAAAATTGCCCTTTAACCCTTTACAATGTGACCTTATTGAAGTTTTCTCAACATTTATAAATTTATTGATGAGTACAATAATCCATAATTTTTAGAAGAAGGATAAAATTAATCAGGTAAAGTAGGATTAAATAAAAGTATTAAATTGCTTTCCTAAATTAATATATTATAATTATTTAAAAATTTTGTTAACCGCATAAACTTAACTCAGCCCTTTGAGTTTTAGAAAAGTATTGGAAAAATTTATAAGAATAATTGAATTATGTAAAAAAAATTAAATGAAATGTTAAAAAATGAAATATATATTTAATGTAGCCTTTTATTTTGTCCATGACACGCTGCCTCTTGTCCAGCATCAGTGTTCCCACGTCATGTCAATAGAATACTAGGGAGGTTTTTGGGAGAATCACTTCTAGGTCTCAAGAAAGGAAAATATTATTAAAAATGTCTCTGGTTACAACTCTCAAAACATATTCACAACCCGTTGAATGTGTTTTATAACCTCGAAGGATCTTTCTGATAATATTTTCCTTCTTTGGGATTTAGGAGTGATTCTCCCATCCCCTTTTCTAATTGTTTTATTTGAAGTTAAGGCCATTTCTATCCTTTTGCAATTCTCATTTTAGTCTGTAAGGCCTACAATGATATTTTAAAATCACATGGTCCTAATTTTTAAATAAGTTGCTACAATGGTGGTTTATTGAAATTTCTCAAGATCTTATATTAAAAACAGAAAAGAGTATATTTTATCATATAAAAAAATGTAACTATATTTCAAGTATTGTAATATGTATATGCTCGAAGCAGTAAGGTACAATTACATTTTACCATATATTTTATAGATATATAAATTTTTATTGAGTGAAAATTTAAGTTTTTATCGCTGCGCACTTGGATCGATTAGCTATGGGTCATTAACTAGATTATTACATTGCAACTTCACTAATCACCTAGGATAAATTTTTAGATATATATACGTATTAGGATTGTTTTTTTAGTTAAAATGCTAAAATGCCTTAGAAGTTTCTACAAATGGGCATTGAACACCAATAATTTTCTAAGGGAAAACTTGGCCACAAAAGTTAATGGTAAGGTGGCATGCCACGTGGCATCCATGTTAGTTTTTTTTTAGTTAAAGGGTATTTTTGCCCCAAAAGTTTTAATAAAAGACCTGTGGGCACTGAGAAGTCTTTCAGTGTGGGCAATAAAGCCCTAAAAGTTATAGGTTTTTTGTTAATTTTTTTATATTTGTGATGCCATTATCAAGTACAAATGATCAAATAGATTGAAAAATCAACAATAATAAGAACCTATAAATCCAAACACATATATGTGAGCAGAGAATCTATAAACCAAACACTGGAAAACTCAAATTCAATAGCAAAACAAAATATCCTTAAATCCAGAAAAAACAAACAAAAATTTTAGGTTCAAGAAACCAGAAGCTACAACTGAAGAAAACAATTTTCATGTGTGACAATGTAAGCATATATGTGTAAAATGTTAAAATTTTCATCCATAGTACCTTATTATTTTCGTGGTACAAAAAACTGAATCGGACCGACCAGGTTAGATCGGAAACCGGCGATCCGGTCACTTGTCCGATCTGATTGACGTCGAGACTCGGGTAGATCTCCAACCCAGGTAACTCGGCTTAGACCGGTGCAACCCGAGAGAAAACCGGATAACCCGCTGAGTTGGGCGGTTCACCGAGTCAGTCTTCCCCCTCCTGATGCTGAGAGAATGCAGTAGATGAAGCAGAAAGAAGGAGTAAAAAAATAACTTCCCGTTTAATCGTGTTTATCTCTTCGAATAACAGCAAAACCCACATGAGACTTCAACAAAATAAAGCAAAATAGAGATATTGACCATAGTGAGCTGTTGGGTTGCCAAAGAGAAGCACAATTGCCTTCGCAGATCACAGCAAATGCCACCCCTTCAGCCAGCAATCTCACCTTTCTGTCACACAAACCCATATTACTCGAGGCAAGGAAAAACAGTTGAGTTGAGGAATGCGGTGAGAATATAAATGAAAGTGAAACTGAAAACAATTGTTTAGGGAAAGGAAGGGAAAAAGTAAGAGTGAAAATTCAAAGGTGGTGGTTGGCTTTAATTAAATGGCGTAGATCTATGCTATGAAGTAGGTTTGATGAGGATGGCAAAAAACAAAAAAACAAAAAAAAGTAGGTTTGGGGAGATTAGCAGACACTAGGTGTGTGTTTGGATTAGCTTTTTTTAATAGCTTTTACGACTTACGAGGTAAGTGTGTGAGAGGAGTTTTGTCTCGGATTGCGCAAACCATGGTTTGGATGGTTTACAGAAGTATGGGCTTGCACCTTTTTCGACAAAAAAAAAAAGCTTTCTTTATTTTTTGTTTTAAAACGTTAAAATTTTGATAACGAATATTTTAATTTGCTTATGATATTATCATACTTTTGGAAGCTTTTGTTTTTTTATACACTTTTATAAGCTTTTGTTAATTTGAAATATGTTTCTAAATTATATTTAAATACTTTTTACACTTAAATATGAATATTTTTGGACCTCTTAATTAAATTATATTATTTTAATATGACCGGTTTGATCCCAGGTTGACTCTGATCTGACCCACTAACCCTTAAACCACTTCCTTTACCAGTTTAATGCCCGGTCTGATTTTTTGTACCTTGGTTATTTTAACTTTACTTCTTTGTAATTTAGTTTTGATAATATTTATATATTAAATTAGAAAATTATTGTTTTAACTTTATTTATTTAAAAATATAAAAAAATAGTGTTTTTTAATTAAACGGGCCTAAAGCCCACAGACCTACTTTGGCCCGTGAGCATAAGAGTTGGGCTTCATAATTGGAGCATTCTGTCAAGCTTCATAAGGAACATTTATACCTGAGTCCATGAAGGGTCGACCCTTATTTCCATCTCTATATATAAGTTTATAAGTTAGATAAATTAATTTAAAGAAGAATGATAAATATAAGTGATAAAATAAAAGACAAAAATCTTACATTTAGGACTTAAATTCAACCCAAACTAGGTTGTAGGACTAGAGAAGTATCTTTTTAGTCTTCTAATCTTAATATCATCTGTACTAAATTCTTTTTTTTGTGTGCAAATTATTATTTTGTCAGTATTTGAGAATCTGTTGTTAGAATTTAAAATTTTAATGTTGTCATTTGTTAACAAAACTAATGCTGTTAGGATTACATAATTAAAATGACATTTTATAGAATTAAAAGTGACAAAAATAAATTTTTGTATGAAATTAAAAGATGAAATTCACTTTCACTTTTGATTGTTAGTCGCATCAACAATAATATGGGTGTACTTAATCAATATTGAAACTCATGTTTATCTAAAGATAAGGACGAGGACAACCTTCCATTCATGTCCTGCTTAACTTCCATCAATACTTTTTTCATGAATGGTAGGGCTGAGCATATCATCCACAGCCTAATGAGTCTACTCATACCCTATGAAAAATTGCCTATTTTGACCTCCAATAAAAGCCCATAACGGGCAGGCTTAAATGAGCGAGCGTATGTACTAAATGTGATGGGCCACGGGCACACCCTCAGGTTGCCCATGCCCGCCCATTTATGTGCGTGTGTGTATAATATTTATTTAAATATAAAAATATAATATACTTTTTATAATATATATAATATAATATTATATATAATATTTATTTAATTATAAGAGATAATGTAATTCTAAAAGACAAATTTCCAAGAGAGTTAAATGATATAATTATATATATATTTCATGAATCAATAATTATATATTATAATCATATTTCATAAATCAGAATCATAATCATGATATAGAGCTTTTATATATAATATTATAAATTGCTCTCACTCTAAAGATTTTATCAATGATTAATTAAGGATTATTTACATTATTAAATAAATTGTCTCATGAGGAATGATGAGTAGTATGGTGCTTTAATAATTATTGTGTTCTTAGTAACTTATATTGAGAAATTAGTAACAAAAAAATAATAATAGAAATATAGCTTTTGAAAAAGATGTACTAATGGGTAGCTCATGCCAATTTCAGCCCACATGGGTTTAGATAAGCCCATTTGTCATGGGTATGAACAAGCTTTTGAGTGGCATGGGCTTAAAAATAAATGGGTGGATGGCGGGTGGATTATCGAGCGGCCCATAGAGCCCATTGCTCAGCTCTAATGAATGGAATGTGGTCTCTCAAACCAAAGTTGGAATATTACACCTGCAGCTACTTACGCTCTGGGAGGTTCTGGTATTCATCCTTAGACAAGAACAAGTTAGAGTGTGTTTGGAACAGCGATAGAAAAAATATAATTTCTCAATTTAACGTTTGATAATTTTATTTTTGGTAAAAGCCCGATAGTGTAATGTGATTTATGTTTGGAACAGCGATTATATAAATGACTTTTGCAAAAGTAAAACTTGTTTGGATTGACTTAAGCACAAGTGAATTTTGTGATAATAGTAAGAGAGAGTGGGTGAAAAAATATTTTAAAGGGTTAAAAACACCAAAAAATAGTTTAAAATAATTTTTGGAACTGAAAAAGTACATTAAAGATAAAATTGCAATCAGTCTGATAACACATTGGGTACAGTTGAAAAAATATTTTAAGGGTTAAAAGCACCAAATAATAGTTGAAATTAATTTTTGTAGCAAAAAAACTACATTAAGGGTAAAATTGTAATAAGTCTGATAATACACTGGACACAACTGAAAAAATATTTTAACTATTCTCACTCTCCCCAAAAGCTAAATCAGTAAAAGCTGAGAAATAGAGCTTATGGCAAAAGCTATTAAGGGTGTGTTCTTATTAGCTTTTGGAGAATAGATTCTGGAGAGAATAGCTTTTGGAGAATAGATTATAGGAAAACAGATTATGGGAAAAAGTGATTTTGATAAAATGAGAGTGTTTGGATGATTTTATCAGAATAGCTTTTTTCATGGTCAAATGACTAAAAAGGACATTAACTTTTATGATAATTACATATAAAGAATAAGATTATATTTTAAGTATTATTTGACATTAAATTGCATAATAATTACAATAAATGAAATAAATTTGTCCAAAAATTTTTAAATTATAACATTTGTCAATTATGTAATATAAAAAAATAGATGCAAAAATTATAAAATTATAACATTAGTCAATTATGTAGTAAATTACAAAATTAGATCAAACGTACATATTGAAGGCCTACACTATATTAATTTTCATCTCCTTTCACAACCTGGGTTATCTTTTGCCAAACCTACTGTATCATTCTTCATTCTTCATTAAATTTTAGAAAATGGAAAAATAACAATGAACAATTAAAAATGAACAATTAAAACCCCTAACAGCATTAAAAATGATGTATCTTAACCCATTATTTAACATTAAATTTCATAATTAATACCAAAAATGAAATAAATTTGTCTATATGTAATGTTAATTAACTTAACTAATTTTTCTAATATAATTAAATTAGAAAAATAGGTCTTATATTAAGGATAAGAGAGAGTATTAAAATTTTAAATTTTTTTTTAAAAAAAAAGACAGAAAAAACGCTGAAATTAAAAAAAAAACAAAAGATGAGAGAGGGTATGACATGGGACCCACATATAGGAAAAGAACCAATGAGAATGAGAGGGTGGGGCCCACAAAGTGCAAAAGATCAAAAAAATAGCTTATGCCCAAACCATGGTTTTGAACCCCAAAACCATGGTTTGGGGTCAAAATAGCTTATTTGAAAAAATTGAGTGTTCTTGTATTTTTTCCTCAAAACCATGGTTTTGCTAAAAAAGCACTTTTTTTACTATTGCCGAACACACTCTAAGATAGAATTAATATCGATTACTCACTTTAGGAAATAAACACCTAAATTTTTTTTGTTCAAATTGGGTATTGAGCTTATAGGCTCAATTTAGTGTTTGGGGGGTTCAAACGCTCCCCCAAAAACACACTTATACATCCACAGCACTGACATTGTAAACTAGTTAAGCGTTCTTATATTAAAGTCATTACTAAAAATAAGCATATCCATTGGAGTCTGTCCTATCTATTATGGGAAGTATGCATATATCCTCTTGAGATATTTTGTACACTGTTTTTTTCTTTTTGAATGCACTTTTATCTTTTATAAAAAAAATGTGTATAAATGTTAGAATAGAGTCTTCAGATTAGTCAAAATATAAGCTGGTTTTCATGGACATGCAAAAAAATAAAAAATAAAAAAAATTACGGGCAATTAAATAAGATGACAGCATGCTTTATGCGGAAATAAAGCATCTATCTTTATTGAATTCATACATTAATTATTAAGATTTTTCTTTTATTTTAATTATCCAAGAAAGGGTGGGCGAGAGCATCTCATGCTTGTTTACGTTTTTTTTTTTTAATAAAATACAATAAATCCACTAACTAGAACATATCCTTTTGATTATTGTACAAACATGGTAGGCTAGTAGGTATAAAATGTTAAAACCCTTTAACATTTTGATATTTGCCAGAGTGATAAAGCCACAGTTCCACAGGCATACAAAAATAGCACAAATATATTAATAAAAGTGTATTTGTTTACAATACAAAAGCTCCCCGTTGGGTTTGAAAAATATATACAAATTGTCTTAAAAAATTAACCAACACTAGGATAACCAACATAAACTCCTGATCTTCACTGGGACCCTCAATCGCCAGTGTTGATGTTTTTGCCTTTCAAGCCACTACCTTCTACTGGAATATTTTTAAATTTGAAAAAGGGTGAGATTTAAAGAATCTCAATAGTGATATGCAATCAGTCATATAAAATGTGATAAATAAATATGCCAAGTACCAGATAATGTAATATTATAATAGCACATAATTCAGTTCCGTTGGAAATGTATTCAGGGCCAATTACTATTGCAACCTCTAAGTATTCCGTACCTCAGTCCCCTGACTGGGCATATCAATGTACCTGTAGGCACTGTGTATTATAATATTACAGAAGATGACACACACAAAGCATATACAAATTCACGTAATGTATGAAATAAAGAGTTACTACCTGACTCTTTTTTTAATTCCTTGGTCGATCCTAAATTTTGGCTTCGACTCGGGCTATTTCCAATTCCTATAAAAAGTAGAGTTATAAGTAACTAATCATTATTTGTACTATTACTGCATTTAAATCAAATTCTGCTGGTTATTTAATGCATTTATAACTGTTTCTGTATAGTACAATTTTGCACAATACAGTTTCGCTGTTTCCAGAAACTAACGGATTTTCGGTCAACTTTGGAAATTCATAATTAATTCTAGGAAAATCTAATTTGACTGATTCCAAAGTCCATGTGAAGATTTTTAAATGTAATTTTGTATAAAAATACTTAAGTTTGACCATAGACATCAAACTTTTCCCCCAAATTCACCAAACTTCCTTGTTCTAGATTATATTCCAGAAACTGGGCACAACTTTGAAAATTTATACCTTTTAGTATAGTAGTCCAAAAATTATGATCCACCTATTAAATTAAAGCTTCACATCTCTAAGTTAATCTTACCAAATTTCATAATATTTGGACTAGGTTGGATAATGAAATTCATTGCACAATCAGACTGTCTCCAATGAAGCAAATCAAACAACATTTCCTTTCAATTTCAAAAATTTCCAGATTTGCATACCAATATCCAAACATCATGACCTCATATATACCTATACAATTTTCCCTTCTAAATCCTATGGGAGCATCAAAATTACAAAATTCCAACTCCTTCCCCCTATTTTGCCTCTGGTCAAAACTTTGCACCTTAAGAAGAGAAATTGTGTTTTCTTGATTTCTCTTGATTAATCACTTCATTTTCACTTATAATCACTAGATTAACTACTTAAACACTTAATAAACATGATTTGAGGAAATTTTGACGGCATAACCCATTAGGGTTTCTTGCCGACCAATGACTCGATCAGGTGTGACTTCATAAGTCAAATCATCCCGCATATCAACATTTTCTTATTCAATCACATGTCCCAGATCAGGTTGATATTTCTTCAACTAGGAAACATGGAATACATCATGCAACTTGCTTAGATTTGGGGGTAAAGTTAATCGGTACACTATTGGTCCAATCTTTGACAAGATTTCAAATGGACCCATGTACCTTAGACGTAGCTTTTTCACTTTCAGTCATATTTTTGATAGACTGCGCTCGTCTATCCTTGATCTGTGCTTCTTCAATTGCTGCTCTTAGATCATTATATGTCTCACTGACATTGTCACCATTGATCAAAATATGCTTAGACAAACTAAGATCTCTAAAAAATCCCCTATCAATTTCTGCTCATGAATTATCATGGCTGTCACTTATACTGTTTTATGGCTCAATGTGTTTACAATGACATTAGCCTTTCCTAGATGATACTTTATCTCCATCCATCTACACTATCTCATATTCAGTTCTTTTTGATCATATAAATATTTCAAACTCTCGTGGCCGCAGTATAGCTCTACGGTCGCACCATAAAGGTAGCATCTCCAGATTTTCAGTGCAACACAATTGTAGCTAACTCAAGATCATACGTGGGATGATTCTTTTCATGAGGCTTCAATTGTCAAGATGCATCTACCCATACACTGCCATATTGTATTAAAACACTTCTCAATCTATGCCTACTAGCATTAGTAAAGACAATAAAGGTCCATAGTGGATTTGGGATTACCAATATCAGTGATGATGTTAATTTACGTTTCAGTTCAGTGAAGATCCTCTCACAATTATGTTCCCGCATGTAATGTTTAGTTTTTCAGGTTAACTTTCTCAAAAGCAAAGCTATTCTGAAGAAATTCGGTATGAATCTTTAGTAATATCAGGCAAGACCCAAAATATTTCATATTTCAAAAACAGTTTCTGGCCTCTTTTAGTTTAGTATTTCTTCTACCTTGCAAGGATCCACCAAGACTCCTTGCTGTGAGACTATATGGCCCAGAAATCTAACTTCTAAAAGCCAAAACTCACATTTACTCAACTTGGCATAGAGTTACTTAGATTTCAGTATGTTCAATACGGTTCTCAGTGATGTTCATGTTTTGATTTACTCCATGAGTATACCAGTATATCATCAATAAAGACTACCGCGAATTGGTCTAAATATGGATGAAAAATTCGATTCATGTAGTTTATGAACATGGCAGATGCATTGGTTAGCCCAAATAGAATTACAAGGAATTTGTAATGACCATATATGGTCCTGAAAGTAGTTTTTGGTACATCTTCTGGTTTTAGTTTGATCTAGTGATAACGCAATCTCAAGTCAATTTTTGAAAACACATAGGAACTAGACAACTGATCCAGCAAATCATCTATTCTGGGAAGTGAGTACTTGTTCTTAACAGTCACCTTATGTAACCCTCTGTAATCAATACAAAGTCATAGGCTTCCGTCTCTTTTTTTTTTACAAAGAGCACTAGAGCTCCCCATGATGAAACACTAGGTCTAATGAACCCTTTTTTTAGCAGCTCTTCAATATACTTTTTCAATTCTGCCATTTCATTCAACACCATTTTATATAGGGCTTTCAATATTGGTTTTGCTCCAGGCTGGAGGTCAATCACAAATCCCACTTCGCTATCCGCAGGTAATCCACTGATATCTTCCGAAAACACTTTGGGAAATTCATTTACAACAGGGATACTTTTAAATGCTAGTCCAACTTTTAATTACATGGAAAAAAATATCATGTACCCCTGACAACCTTTATGTAACCATCTTTCAGCCTCGATTGCTGAAAGAAATTTAAGGTTGGTTTCTGTATTGACTTGTGGTTGTGGATTAGGGTAAATGACCCTTTTTGTTTCCACAATCTAGCAACACATTATTTACTACCAACCATTTAATACCCAAAATAATTTCCAACCTTGCAGTGGTAAACAAATCAAATCCACCGTTGATTCATGCCCCTTGGCATTTATTATGCAATTCAGACAAATTTTGGCTATAACAATTCTAATACCCGTGGGCGTAGACACAACCAAGTCATATTAAAATTTATGTATTCTTAGGCCTAACCATCTCACATAATGCAATAAATGAATGACTAAAACCTGAATCATGCATTGCTGGTATTGAATTTCCATTACGATAAACCATACCTTGAATCAGTTCAGGGGATTTTTTGGCCTCCTCTCAAGTTATTGCGTAGGCCCTACCCTGAGCTCTTAGTATAGGCTCCGCTAGCTTTTGTTTTTGTGAGCAATCTTTAGCAAAATGCCCTGGTTCCCAACATTGATAATAGATTTTTTGTTTAGCTAGAGCATGTCTAGTTGGTGCATCTTTACATGCTTTACCAGGATGGAACAACTTGTAGCAATGCCAACAAGTTCTACCTTATGAGGGTCTTTGATTACCTCGACCCCCAGCCTGATACGGCTTTTTATTTCCTCCTCTGGGTGGTCCACTTTGATCTCTTTGTTTTTGGGGAGAACTCCCACTACCAATACACCCTTGTTATTATTGCTTTTATCAGAGTATAGGCTCAACCAGTTGTTCTTGGTAATTCGACACTCTTTAACTATTTGGTTGAACACTATAAAGTGTTTAGAAACCAGTTTCTCTTTTAGCTCTAGCTTCAACCCCTGTGCCAACATGTCAAAACTTTACTTCTCGTCATTCCGATGTCTTAGGTATGAGGACTATCGAGACAATTAGATAGACCATGCCAGGTATTCATCAAAGCTCTCTATATCATCTTGAAATATGTTGAGGAATTCTTTTTCTTTCTCCAGTCTGTCTGATTGAGGGAAATATCTCTCATTAAATTTTCCTGGGAATACTTCTCATGTTACTGGAATATTTCCTGCCCCCATAATACAATAATGTATTCCTCCACCATCTATCTGTATCTCCTTCTAGTTTATAGATGGCTAGTTGAACCTTGATGTCATCAGGGCACATCAGTATTGTGAAAATTTTATTCAATCTGGATAGCCAATCTTCCACTTTTAGAGGATCAAATCTCCCTCAGAAAGTAGGAGGTTATTGTTTACTAAAATATTTCATCCACGTTTGAAAAATATTTGCCTCATAAACAAACATGGGTGGTGTCTCCTGATGAGGTTGCTCAGGTGGATTACGCTCGCCTTCTGACATGTTAAGGTGTTCTAACCTCCCCTGTCTCTGTTGTACCGCATGCAGCTCTTCCCTAATATCATTTTGTGTAGCTTGTTGCTGTATTAACATACCCAGAATCTATTGCTGTATTATATCAGGCCTGGGTTCAGGTTCTACATTATTATGTCCCCCTCGTAGTCTACCACGTGGTCGTACCATCTTTGTACTTCGCTATATGAAAATAGAGAAGAAATAAATTCATATGAATACAAGGGCATTTTTATCATTTCATAATATTTCGAGTACACAGATATGTCATATATATCATATATAAGATATTTACAGCAGTTAAGGAAAGCTCTTAATACCATCAACCTATAACTACTGTGCAATATGATTTTATCCTCTTTTACACATTATGACATAACTATACATATGACTTCTAAGGGGGGTCACCCATCCTAGGATTTTCCTGAGTTGAGCACGCTTAACTTTTGTATACCTGTGCTAAAACACAGATAGTAGCTCTATCTTATTCTGTCTACTGGTACCCTGTGACTGTCTTAGTCTCAAAAGTCATGCCAGCTACCTCTGGTCACCAAAATACTAGGTATAGACCCTCTACACACTGTCATACATGTACTTCACCACATACAGTGTCATGTGATCCATGAACTTGATAAAATGATCAATTGGACCCCGATCAACTGTCATTCTTCTTCCTAGCCCAAAATGCTATGTTTGAGAAGAAGTATATGGTCGTATAAATCCAGATCTAGTCTAGGTAATCTAATCTCAATGGAACTTGCTTCCAGTAGAATGAATCCATATAATCCAAATATGCGAGGTACTGAGCTACAAGCATGTTATTCTTCTCAAAGATCATAAGTATCTACACTGAGTATAGTCCCAGAACCTTTGGTTTGGCTGCAAGTCATATGTCACATGCACTGGCCTGGCTCTAGAGAGAGTAGCAATTCACAACTTAGACTCTGACCAATCGGAGAGTGGCTACTCGGAATCTCCCACCGACTCTCTAGGTATTAGCTCGGGTCTCGGCTGTGGCCTGTATACCGGTCTGACTTAGACCTGCTCCCTAGGTGTCCTCATCTCTACAAAATGCTGCTCCTCGAGAATCCTCTTACCTGAGGCACCCTGGTTCACTGACGATAGTGACCTATCTCGCTGTCGCCATCTTCCATGCATCGTTCCCGTCAACTTGTAAATAAGACCATATCAGTATATTATTCTGATAATGCCAGAACTACTTTTAGCTCTAATACCAAAAATGTCAAAACCCTTTAACATTTTAATATTTGCCAGAAAGATAAAGGCACAGTTCCACAGGCATGCAGAAATACCATAAATATGTTGATAAACTGTACTTGTTTATAATACAGAATCTCCCCGTAGGGTTTGAAAAATATAAACATATTGTCCTAAAAAATTAACCAATACTAGAATAACCAACGTAAGCTCTTGATCTTCACTGGGACCCTTAATTGCCAGTGTTGACGTTTTTGCCCTTAAAGCCACTACCTTCTGCTGGAATATTTTTAAATTTGAAAAAGGGTGAGATTCAAAGAATCTCAGTAGTAACATGCAATCAGTCATATATATAATATATGTGATAAATAAATATTCCAAGTACCAAATAATGCAATATTATAATAACACGTAATTCAATTCCATTGGAAATGTATTCAGGGCCAACCACTATTGCAACCCCTACATATTCCATACCTCAGTCCCTTGACCGGGCATATCAGTGTACTTGTAGGAACTTTTTATCATACATATTATAGAAGATGGCATACACAAAGCATATACAAATTCATATAATGTATGAAAGAAAGAGTTAATACCTGATTCCTTTTTCAATTCCTTGGTCGGTCCTAAATTTTGGTTCTAGCTCGGGCTATTTCCAGTTCCTATGAAAATTAGAGTTACAAATTGCTTGTACTATCACTGCCTTTAAATCAAATTCTGCTGGTTATCTAATGTAGCTATAATAGATTTTGCAGAGTACAATTCTGCACAGTGCAGTTTCATTGTTTCCAGAAACTTGTAGATTTTCAGTCAATTTTAGAAATTCATAATTAATTCTAGGAAAATCCAATTAGACTGATTCCAAAGCCTATATGAAGATTTGTAAATTTAATTTGTATAAAAATACTTAAGACTGACCATAGACATCAAAGTTTTCCCAAAAATTCACCAAACTTCCCCTGTTCCAGATTGCATTCTAGAAATAGGGCACAACTTTAAAAATTCATTTATTTTAGTATACTAGTCCAAAAATTATGATCCACCTATCAAATTAAAGGTCTAATGTCTTCTTTAATCCTACCAAATTTCATAATATTTGGACTAGATTTGGCTAACAAAATTCGTTGAACAATCAGACTGCCTCTAGTGAAGCAAATCAAATAGAATTTCCTTTCAATTTCAAAGATTTCCATATTTGCATACCAACATCCAAAAATCATGAACTCATATATTTCTACACAATTTCCCCTTCTAAATCCAATAAAATAATCAAAATTTCAAATCCTTCTCCTTGTTCTGCCTCTGGCTGAAACTTTGCACCCTAAGAGAAGAACTTGTGTTTTCTTAATTTCTCTTGATTAATCACCTCCTTTTCACTTATAATCACTAGATTAACTGCTTAAACACTTAATAAACATGATTTTAGAAACTTTTGGCATCATAACCCATAGGGTTTCATCTCCCAAATTTTACAAAAACAACCAAAGCAAGCCAATCGCAACATCAACAACCACAACAACAACAACACATAAGGCAGGAGGATCAAAGTTTTGGAGATTACCTCTTGATTTACTCTCTTTTTCTTTCTAGGTGTCTCCTTCTCTCTCTCTCTCTTCTCTTGATATTTTGCTTTCTAACCATGATATTTATGGAGGAGAAGAGGTTAAAAGAGGTTTTACACAAGCTAGAAGGCAAGAACACTTGAAATCACAAGCACTTACCTTGGATTTTGCCTTCTTGAGCTCTCTTTGTGCTATGTTCTTCAAGATCCAATTTAGGCTACAATGTTGGCCTTTCAGTAGGCAAGAGGTTCTCCTTTATGTCCCAGCTTAACCAAGTTGTGCGTATTCACTATTTGGAGTATTCCTATCATTTTATGTACATCACCATTCATCATTTTATTCCATTCAATGTATTGATTACATATAAGGAATATTGGTGAAACGAAAATGGGATGTTAGATAACATCTCAAACACGTTTTTGCAGAGGATTTGGCTGCTATAGTCAAACAGCCTTGTGTTAAATTGTAAGAAACTCAACATTTCTTAACTAAGGCATTAAACTTATCACTTTTTTGTCAACAAATTTTGAGGATTAAAATACAAGGAAAAAATAGGTTAGAAGTGATTCTTTTAAATCCACATCTAGGTAAAATGACCTTTTCAGTAAAAAAGAAGGAGGTTTATCTTAGGGAAAAAGACATTTAAATTCCAGTTCAACTTCCAAAACCCATAAAAGCCCATTAAAACTTGCAAAAGACAAAGAAGGGATGGGCTGGGACCTGGGTTTTTCACGTTTTGACTTAAAGACCAAATGCCTTTAAGACTCACTTAAAGACCAATTGAATAATGAGATTGGCTTAAACAATAATGTTCTTAACAAAAATCGTAAGGGTTTTGAAAAATTCAATAAGTACTGACAAAATGTGTAAAATAATTGGCCAATAGTTGTCAGTTGTGACCAATTGAGTAGTTAGATTGACTAAAACAGTAATGGTTTTGACAAAATTTGTAATGGTTTTGACAAAATCAATTAGTACTGATAAAATGTGTGAAAGGATTAGCCAAGATTTTTGAGCTATGATCAATTGAGTAATGGGATTGACTAAAACATTAATGATTTTGACAAAATTTGTAACGGTTTTGATAAAATCAACAAGTATTGACAAAATGTGTGAAAGGATTGACCAAGAGTTTTGGGCTATAACTAATTAAGTAATGGAATTGACTAAAACATTAATGATTTTGACAAAAATTGTAATGGTTTTGACAAAATTGTTATGTACTAACAATATGAGTAAATGCGTTGACTAATTTTATTGATGGTATTGACAAGTTTAGTAATGGTAATGACAAGTACAGTGATGACATTGACAATAAACCAGAAATATTCATGACAACAACTATCATGCAAATGGACAAACGGCTTGTGAACATTATTCATTCCACATACACCTAATGCATACAAGTCATCTACCCCAAAGAACATGCCCTTCCTATATACATTACTTGTAATAAATTGTCACAATTAACAAAATTAGTAATGGTAATGACAAATACAATATTGGCATTTACAAAAAGTCAGACTCTGTATGACAACAACTACAATACACATAAAGTAAACATTTGGAACTTTTAAAAACATGTAGTTATTTAGAATTGTGAGAAGGCCTACCTTAATGCTAGAAAGAATAGACTATATATTAGGATTTTTTTGTTGACATTTCATCTATTATTTGAAACTGAGGCTTTCTTTGTTCTACTTCTGATTGTTTTCTTCAAGAATGGGTTTTGCATTCAATTAACTCTCATAATGATATGCAAATAGAAGAAAGAGGGTTCTCTTTACAGGATTAATATGTAGAAACTAAATTACACCAAAGACTAAGAAAATGACTGATTCATACTCTATTTTATAATATCCTGACTTGTGATTTAGGGCTAATTATGATCTTAATGATGTAATTATTGTTAATCTTGTTGTAAACATGTTGAAAGCAAAGTTTAAGTTTATATAGGAGTATAATGATGATTTGGCAAAGGTTATGATAATCAGGGGTGAAATGGTAAATTTACCGATCGATTGATCAGTTACCGAAGAGAAAACTCCTTAGTAATCAAGACCAATGGCTAGGATTGAAAGAGTATGTGGTGGAATCCTATGTATACAAGTCTATATGAAATCATGGTAGGAAGAAGGAGATGGTGCCATGTGGTCAAATGAGAGCCATTAGATGAGAAGTCAAAAAGTCAAATGATTTTCCCTCTCTCTTCCCTTGTCAAGTCGGTTGTGTGTGTGTGTGTGAGGGGGAAAATATCATCATCATCCACTCACTCTCTCATCTCTCTTCTCACCTCCATTTTCGCTGAAAACAACCAAGAAAGAGAAAGAGAAAAGCTTGGTTTTAGGTAAGTTAATGCCTTCAAATGCTTATATTATGTTTATTAAAGTTGTTTATTGTGTTGAGGGCTTCCTTGCCATACTTTCAGAATTTCTAAGAGTGGTGTTTGATAATTGATCAAATTTAGAAGTTGGTGGAATCAAGGAAATCACATTTGGGAAAGGAAGAGGTAATCATTTAATGCATTTTGGTATGAATGTTTTGGCCATTGGTTTGGTTTTGGTAAATTCTGGGTTTTACCTTGATTTCTTGTGATTTTAGAAGATATGAATTAAGTGATGTAATGTGGTGGAATAGATGCTAAATAGTATATGGGAGTCAATGGTTTTGGTTAGGATTTGAAAAGAGGAAGTTTGGCAAATTATGGTTTTGGTGATCTTGTGGTATAGAGATAAGAATGTGTTGCTTGAGTTGGGATTTGGTTGTTTTGGGTTTACCAATGGGTTCTTTGTGTTAAAATAAGTAAGAATGAGTTGTGGTATAAGACTTATGACCATTGGTAGCAAATTGGTCAATTCTGGAAAATCATATCAGTTGCTGCGATTTGGCATCTGATAGGCATCACTCTAGTGAGGGAGGATCTCACTCGAGCACGATGTGGAATTTTGGGAATTTTGGTTAAGTCTTTAGGCAGAAACCTAGGCATTTTTATGGGCTAACCAAATGGAGGAGAATTAGTTCAAATCGGATTGAAGGTTATGACACAAGTTGTAAAAGGATAAGCTTAAAGGACAAGTAGTGTCATAAATGGAAATTTGGGATAATAATAATTAAGAGGAAAATGGGAGATATTTTATGAAGCCCATGCTTCATCTTTCTTGCTCATTTCACGGCTAAGAGAGAGAGAGAGCTTATAAAGAAACTAGAGAGAAGGAAGAGACAAGAAGGGAAAATCTTAAGGTAAGTTTGTTATTCCTTATGATTTGGCTTCTTAACTTGTGTAGATCTTTCTCTAAATTCTCCTTCTTCATGGAACTCATTGTTTAGCAAAGTAGTCTCGAGGTTAAGGAGGGAGGAACGTGACATTTTAGAGAGAGAAAGTTCAAGAATCAAAGGTAACCTCTAAAACTTGGATTCTCTTGAGTTATATGTTGTTGTTGAGTTTGGTTTGATTTGGCTTGTTTCGTGATTTTAGGATCATGAACTCTAGAAAGGTTATGTTGTCCAAAATTCTACAAATCATGTTCATTTAGTGTTAAATAGCTAATCATGTGATTAGAAGTGGGAAGAAAGTAATTAAACAAGAGAAATCAAGGAAACACATTTTTTCTCTTCTAAACCCTAAATTCGTCCAGTTGTTGAACAAGGGACTAGGAGTTGGAATTTGGTAATTCTTATGGTTCCATTATATTTAGAAGGGAAAATTGTGTGGGAATATAGGTGTTCATGATTTTTGGAAATTTGTACACAAATATGGAAATTAGGGAAGTGCAAATGCATGTTGTTTGGTTATTTCTTGTGAGGAAGTGTTGTTCTACCATAAATTTCATTAGTCAAACCAAGTTCAAATGTAATGAAACTTTCCATGATTAAATTAGACATATTGGGCTTTAATTTGATAGGTATTATAAGCAATTTGCAGTTGTGAATTGAAAGTTATGAATTTTCAAAGTTTTCCCCTTTTTCTGGACTTAATTCTAGAGTAGCATGGGAATTTATGGCATTCAGGAATTTTGTGGTTGTATATGGTAGTACTTCATATTTTTCCATGAAACTAAACTTAAATATCTTTCCATAGAATTTTGGAACACTCCATTTCGATTTTTGTAGAAATAGTTATGATTTTTGGAAGTTGAGCCAAGAAAACAGGATTTCTTGGCCACAGCCAGAAGAGTTGCTTGGCCACGGCCCAAAACTTTCTAACCTCTCTTAGCCTGGGCTAAAGAATTTTTGGCCCAATCCATGGGCACTTGTTTGAGCTTCCCATGGCCGCCTAAAAAGGCCAAAATAGAACCAATGCAATGAGTTTAAAATAATAAATGAATGAGTAGTAACTCATTTATTGTAAATTTGGGATCTTAGGATTGGACAGTAGCCAAGCCAAACACAGAATATTGGACTGATAGAAAGGTACAAAAGAAGGACTCAGAGACTAGAGGTAGGGAACTTACCTTATATGCATGTATTTGATATCTTTTCTTATGTAGTGATGTATGTGATTGCTTTACTTGATTGTGTAGAGCATATTTGAATAATGATGCTCTATTTCTATTTGTACTGTGGACATAGTTATGTTACTGAAACGTTGAGCATGCAGAGATGTTATTATGGGGCATGCATCTAGTTAAAGCTAACATGTCATACACATAGCATCTATCATGCATGCATTATGGTATCTGTTTTTTATTGAGATTCTCTCAAATCTCACCCTCCCTTGCCAACAATTTAGACAGGTGAAGACAGAAGCTATGCTAAGAATAAAGAAGAGAACCATATAAGGGGAATATAGTGGTGGAATGAAGACGGGAAGGTGTCTCCATTTTACTAGGACGGGTTAGACACCTTAGTAGCCATATGTGACTGCATTGATTGTAATTATTATGTACGAACCCCTATGGGGAATTTCTATAATCATGCTCATATTATCGGTATATTTATGCTATTCCTGTGTTACCCACCGAATTGTGTATTATTTTCTGTTAATACTTTGAACAATGTGAAAAAAAGATAAGGGTTTGACAAATATGGCTTGTAGCAAGGCAAAAACAAGAGGAAGGTGAGAGGGAGGTGCAAGGTTAGAGAGAGAAAGAAAGAGAAATCAAAAGGTAACCACAAATAACCTTGTTCTCTTGTGAATTCAAGGCTATATGGCTATTATTATTGTTGTTGTTGTGGATTGGTTGTTTGGTTTATTTTACCTTGTTTTGCAATTTTGGATGATGAAATCCTAAGGGATTATGCTGCCCAATTTTCCATCGATCATGTCTAATATGTGTTTAAGTGGTTAAATAAGTGATTAGAAGTGAAAAGAAGAGGATTAGATGGTTAGAATCAAGAAAACAAATTTTCCTAATTTCTTGATGACTTTCGGCTATACCTGGTTCAAGGGTTTAGGGCTAGAATTGTGTATTTTTGATGATTCCATTGTATGTAGAATGGAAAATCGTGTAGGGTATATGTTAAGTGTGAAGTGTGAAATGCATTAGAATGTGAAATGTCAAAAATGCACTTAAAACCCTAAGTTAGGGCTGTTAGGACATTTTAGTCATTTGGGACTGAATTTACCCAATCTGAGGTCAAAAATGGATTCTACACATGAAATTGTGTAGGATTAGCCCGGGTCATAATTTTTGAAAAAGTACAGTTGGACTGGGTCTCTAAGGGTATTTTAGTCATTTTATAGTTTTAGGCTAAGATAACCAACAAAATGTGTTTAGAATAACACATGAATGAGTAATAACTCATTTTTTTTGTAAATTTTGAATTTTAGGACCGGACAATCGTGCCTAAGCTGGATCAAAATTAATGACCAGTTGAGTGTCAAAAAGGGGTTTAAGGTAGTAACTCTATATTTCATAAACTATGTGAATGTTTATATGTTGTGTGTATCCATTTTCTGTAATATGAACACTGTATTGCCGAGTAGGGTACTGTGTGAGGACGCATATTTATCTGGTTGTGAGCAGGAACTTTAGTTACTGGAAGATTGCGTGGGGTAATGGCCCTAGGCTATAAGATCCTATATGCCAGTGATGTTGTAGTGGACCAGTATATAGCCGTGGGCCTCTACCCCTAATCCTCGGGTCGCTACCCATCACATTTTTGAATTCATCTGTTAGCCTAAGGACACATTAGTCCATTAAGTCTTAGGGCCTCTTCCAAAGGAGCTATATATTTGCAGGCTGTCTCAAAGTATGCACCCTTATAGATCAGTATACAGGGTACTTGGATGGTCTAATCCCAGTATCATGTGAGCAAGGTCTTCTAGATTTAGAGACCTAGATGACCTTGGATCCATACAGTGATGTATATCTTCCCAGATACTATATTTTAGGGTCTGGGGAAAGAATGAGGTTATAGCGCAGGATTCGAATGACAGCTTGGTGGACTTCAAGAAGCATATCACAAAGTACACGTCTGAGTACATGTACCGGCAAGATATGCAGTCCATACACAGTATTTTGATGCTTGGAGATAGTAGGCATGATTTTTGAGACAAGGACAATCATGGGGTACCGGTGGTCAGAAGCAATTAGAGCCAGTATCTGCATTTTGCCATGGGTACACAAAAGTTAAGGGCACTTAACCCAGGGAAATCTCAGGATAGGTGACCCCTTAGAAAGTCACATGCATATGTAGTGCATTGCATATCTATTTATCACATTTTATGTGATTGATAGTATGTTACTATTGAGATTCTTTTGAATCTCACTCTTTCCATAAATGTATAAATTTTTCAACAGTAGGCAGCAGCTCAAGGGGCAAAAGTGTAATTATAGGCAACTAGAGGTTCCAAACCAGTTCAAGTGCTAACATTGGTTAGTTGTAATTTAATCATTATTTTGGGAATTGTAAGTACTATGTAAAAACCCTGTTGGGATTTTTGTAATATAATCATATACATTTTATCAGTACATATATGTTATTCCCAAATAGATATAACCAAACTGCGCGCAAACACTTTGAAATGTCAAAAATGCTTTTCACATTCTAATGTTTCTTTAGCTCTTCATCTTAACTCTAAAGGCCCATATTTCATCCAAGGCAAAGGGTCAAGAGGAAATATATTATTTATCCTAGTGTTGGTTAATTTTTGAGGATATTTTCATGAATATGGCTTGTAGCTAGGCAAAATCAAGAGGAAGGAGAGAGGGAGGTGCATGGTTAGAGGGAGAAAGGGAGGTGTGCGGTTAGAGAGAGAGAGAAATCAAAACGTAACCACAAATAACCTTGTTTTCTAGTGAATTCAAGGTTATATGGTTGTTGTTGTTATCGTGGATTGGTTGTTTGGTTTGTTTTGTCTTGTTTTGCGGTTTTGGATGATGAAACCCTAAGGGGTTATACTGCCCAATTTTCTATTGATAATGTCTAATAGGTGTTTAAGTAGTTAAATGAGTGATTACAAGTGAAAACAAGAGGATTAAATGGTTGGAATCAAGGAAAAACATTTTCCTCGATTTCTTTATGACTTTTGGGCAGACCTAGTTTAATGGGTTAGGGCTATTACTACCTTAAACCCCTTTTTGACACTCAACTGGTCCTTAATTTTGATCTGGCTTGAGCATGACTATCCGGTCCTAAAATTCTAAATTTACAAGAAATGAGTTATTACTCATTCATGCATTATTCTAAACACATTTTGTTGATTATCTTAGCTTAAAACTGCAAAATGACTAAAATACCTCGGGGACCCGATCCAAGTCCTTTTATACCCGGTCCAACTGTACTTTTTCAAAAATTATGACCCAGGCTAATCATACATAATTTCACGTGTATAATCCATTTTTCACCTCAGATTGGGCAAATTCAGTCCCAAATGATGAAAATTCCCTTACAGCCCCTAACTTAAGGTTTTAAGGGTATTTTTGACATTTCACATTCTAATGCTTTTGACGCTTCACACTTAACATATACCTTATACAATTTTCCATTCTAAACACAATGGAATCATAAAAAAAGACAAATTTAGAATTCCACTTTATTGGCCATTGCTCCAGAATTCATTCTATATTCATGGTCTAAGTTTGAAAAATCATATCTTTCAATCCACTAATCCAAATGACTTATATTACCTATCAAATTAAAGCCCAGGATATCTAATTTCATCCTATAAATTTCATAAGGTTTGGACTAGGTTTGGCCATTCAAAAACATACCAAAACACATGTTTCTTGAAAATGAATCTAGTATCAAGGTCATCCAATTTTCAAAAATTCTAGAATTATGTATAATTATCTAAAAATTATAACCACATGCTTTTTCCACGTA
Organism: Inga leiocalycina; assembly: GCA_963242795.1. Lineage (NCBI taxonomy): Eukaryota > Viridiplantae > Streptophyta > Magnoliopsida > Fabales > Fabaceae > Inga > Inga leiocalycina. The sequence continues at coordinate 37,539,415 of OY725332.1, forward strand.
ATTTTGTGTTTTAAACAAAATGGAATCATCAAATTGATCAAATTCCCATTGCTTCTTAATGCCTAGTTCATGTCAGAATTTTAGGGTTTTCTATAACAAGCAACCAATTCACAACTTAATCATCCAACCTAGTTCATTTGCTTCCAAAACAACATATAATCACATATCTGAGATGAAAGCATCATGAACCCTAATAAGCCCTAAAAGACCAAAATATATGGTCTCCAACATAACACACAAAACTCAACAATCAAAGCAACATACATATCAACATGATGCTCTTACTCATCTATAGCTCCTTCTTGAGTTATTTCCTTGATTCTCTAACTTTTGCTCTTGCAAGATGGCTCAAAACACCTCCCCTTGAGATTAGAAAACCATAGAAATAAAGCTCTCATCAAGGGGATCAATGTTTATGAAGAGTGTTTGAGCTAGAAAGGTGATTTACCAAGTGAAAATTAGCCAAGAAACTCACATTGTGCCTTTGCTCTTCTTTTCTCTTTCCTTAAGCTTTTGTTCTTCAAACATTCATTCTCTCTCTCTCTTGGCTTATTAGAGCCATGGCCAATGAACCTCTAGTGTCGCTACACTAGCCCCAAGTGCTTTACTTAACCCTTGGAGTTCAAAGAAATTACATATGGCCCTTTTCCTTCTTAATTTCGCATTATAGCCAAAAGCTGCCACTAAATAGTGAAAATTCATAACTTATTCTCTAAGACTCCAAATAAGGTGGTTTAAAGTTCTAGGTAAAGCTCTTTTAGTCTACTTTAAGGGAAAAATATTAACTAGTGGCAATTACAAGGGTTAAAACCCCAGAATCCTTGACCAACTTCACTGGTCCAGAATTTGTCCCAATTCTTTTGCCTCATCTTCCACAAATTCATGACTTACTTTATAGACATCCAAATCATGCATTCTACCCATCATTTTAAAGCTTAGGATGTCTACTATTGTTTTGGGAAGGGTTTGAAAAATATTTATAATATCCTTAAAAATTAACCAACACTAGGATAACCAACGTAAACTCTTGTTCTTCACTCGAACCCTCAATCGCCAGTATTGACGTATTTGCCCTTCAAGCCACTACCTTCTACTAAAATATTTTTAAATTTGAAAAAGGGAAAGATTTAAACGAATCTCAGTATCATATTTCCAAATTTCTCATAGTAGCAATGCGTAGTTAGGTGGGCACACAGAAATAACATAAAAATACTGATAATAAATGCTTGATTACAGAAATTCCCATAGGGATTGTACCTCATAATTACAAATAATGTACCTGTACAAGTCTAAACCCATTACAATAAAACACATGTTAGATTCCAAGTTTTAATGATAACAAAAGATCATTGTGTGTTGTGGTAAGAAATTCATACTTTGTAATGGTTAAAAATATTACCAAATGTATTTCACAAAGTTTAGAAGTATTTGCTGTCAGTTTTATTGATGCACTCGAGTAATGGAGCGAGCACTCAAGCATTAAGCTATTTTGCGCTTGAGCACATGCAAGTGTTGGATAGAAAGTGTTTGACAGAGAGCAAAGTCAGAGACAAGATATCAACACTCCACTCAAGCACAGACTTTGTACTCAAGTGATGGCCTCATGTGCACCTGAGTCCTTACAAGTGTGGCATATAGAGTGTTGACCCGAGAGCAAGGTAAACACAAAATATAAACTCACTAGAGTACAAGCGAGTGAGAGACAGGAAGTGTATTCCTGAGAGTTGCTAAGTGCATGGAAAAGAAAGTATGCTTGAGTGAAGGATACTGCACCCGAGTGATACCTCAGCACTTGCGAGTGAGGAATCTAACTCTCCATTCTGATACAATGTTGCAACAAAAGAGTATCTTTTATAAGAATATGCTGTCCACTTAAGTGAGTGTAAGTATGCTTGAGTGAGGACCCACATCACCTGTAAGTGCAAAATCACACTCTTGATAAAATGGGATGCATGTGTTATCTAGAGACGTGGCTCAAAGTGTAAAATACAAGGACACTCGAGTGAGAGGAATTACACTCGAGTAAGGACCCACATCACTCGCAAGTGTGAAAATACACTCTCTCAAAATCACATGGAAGTGCAAGTATAAAACTGAAGCAAGAAGAGAAAATATGGTATTGCACTCGAGTGATCCTTCTTAGCACTGAGTGATGCTCTGCCAGAAGTTAAAACGCGCCAGTCTTACAGTGATCAATCCGAATATGGTTTAATGTTATTTATTCATTCTATTTCTACTTGTTATTATCATTTAACATCATTTAACATATATTACAAGTGTGATACAGGAGTTTGATTGTTTGAATTAGAAAAGCACAGAGGAAGTCAAACAATAACAGACAACATTATTACAACCAACCAAGCACATACCTACCACGTTCAAAGATTTCAAATGCTCTGCAGTAAAATGCTCTGCTCCATAATGATTATTATTCAATGGGCAAAATCAACTGGCTATAAATGTAGATCTTCAGAGACCATCGAGATAACCAAGAACAAGAATTCACACAAGCAAATTCACGAGTCTTTGTTATTCACATTTTCTCTGTATTCATATCGTTCTTTAGTGTTTATCATATTTGCTCTGTAAGAGAGTCTGTATACACTTCATATTCTATTTTCATTTGATCTCAAGGTACTGGGACCTTGAGAGGGTAGATATCCTTATGAGAGAAGTAGTTGAGAGAATTCCTAGTAGGACTTTTTGCTCATAAGACTTACAAGATACAAGCAGTAGAGAACGTTGCTGCTTGTAAGACTTATAGTGGTGTAAGCAGGAGAGAATGTTGCTGCTCATAAGACTTGTATATGTAAGCAAGAGAGAAAGGTCATAGATTTGTTTTTCTACATGTAAGACTTGTCATAAGGGGGAGAGAAATTTCTGAGTGTTAGAATATTTCTGCTCGTAGTCCATTCAAGGACGATTATTGTTTTGCGTTGTTCCGAGAGCCCACTGAATCTTGGAAGAATAGTGAAAATCTCAGTAGGTCTTGATCTTTGAGGACTGGATGTAGGCCTGGGTTTTAGGCCGAACCAGTATAACTCTCTGTGTGCTTATCCTCTTAACTCTACTCTATCTACAGCTACTGCTATATCACCGCATCACTTAATTCACCCCCCTTTTGGGTGAAGCTTGTCTCTTTCAACATAGATATCTTTCCATCTTTGTTCTACCATTGCATTCCTCTCCTGTAGTTCCATTCTCTTCTTTCATTTGTCTAAATGGTTGGTTGGGGAGGGTGAGGTTCAGAGGAATCTTAGTAGCAAGCACTACTAAAAATGCATGCAAGATATATGCTAGTGCATGTTATGCTTGCCTTATATAGGCTTATGTTCACATAATGACATTTTTGCATGATCAATGTTTCATGCAACATATCAATGACCACTGTATAAACAGAAACAGAGCTTCATTCATTCAAACATGCTTCACATAATCAAGCAAAGCAATACTGCAAATCAATACACAACAAATACATCCTGCTCTAATATATCATTCTTCTTCCTTGCCCAAAATGCCATGTCAGGGAAGAAGTACATCATTGTGTAAATCCAAACCTGACCAGAATCTGGTAGTGTTGACCTTAATAGCATTTTGCTATTCTAATTTTAAGGTTTTTAATCTAACCCTTCTAAAATCACAACCATATCATATTTCCACACAATTTTGTCTAAGGAATCCATTGGAAACCTCAAATTTGCCAAAGCGCTTGGTATATATACCCTACAAAGAGCTAAAACCTTCAAACAATTTTTACAATTTTGTGCAATTTTCACAATTTTGTGCAATTTTCCAGTCCTAACCCCTTAAACCAAGTTTGGCCGACAGTGATAAAGAAATTAGGAAAAATGTGTTTTCTTGATTCCAACCATCTAATCGTGTTCTTTTAACTTCTAATCACTTATTTAACCAGTTAAACACCTATTAGACATGATCAATGGAAAATTGGGCAGCATAAGCCCTTAGGGTTTCATCATCCAAAATCGCCAAACAAGGCAAAACAAACAAAACACTAGTGGAAAAATGACTTTTTAGACTAGTTAAAGAAGACTTTTTAGATTGGTTGTGGATTAGGTTGTGTTACAGCCGGTCTAAAAAGTCTATTACTTTTTTAGACTAGCTGTCTTAAAAGTTGTACTTTTAAGATATTGTAGCTACAACATACCTTTTAGACCTATTGTAGATACAACCGGTCTAAAAGGTCATACTTTTAAGACTGGTTGTACCTACAACTGGTCTAAAAGTATGACTTTTAAGACTTGTTGTTGCTACAACTAGTCTTAAAGTAACTTTTAAGACCTGTTTGTAGCAACAACCCGTCTTAAAAGTTCTTCTTTTTTAAAAAATGCCCTTCTTTCTAATTAACCCTACCCAACAGCCATTTCAACGTCTGTCCCAGATTCCACAAATGCAATGTAACACAGATTTCACAGAGAAGCAATGACAGCAGCAAGATCAACAACAAGCACAAATGAAGGTGTAGGTGACTTTAAATCAACTTCCAACAAATGGTAAGTGTAGAACACTTAGTTTCAAGCCACAGATCAACTTCTAACAATTGGTGAAATGTTGCAAGATATCAAGGTTCAATATCAAAATAAGAAATAATGAATTTCCACTGTGTAGAATCAGATTTTGCAAATTGCAGCAATATTAATTCATATACATGAGTTGACTATCATTTCAATGTGGACAATTCAAGCAATAAGCTTAAATAAGATTCTAGGAACTCCAAAATGCACTAATCAACTTTCTAAAACTAAAACACAACTTATGAATCAATTTCAATGTGCAATATGAAGGAATGTCCAAACAGATGAATTTGCTCAGGAATGGATGCAAAACTTTGAATGACAATGACAGCAATAAGATTCAAGGATTAATACCAGCAACAGCAGAAATTCCTCAGTTTTATAGAATACAAAGGGAAGAAAAAGTATAGAGATCAATTCCTCAAATCCCATACCTGTATCACCCATATCCCAAAAATTTTCCTACACAAATACATAAACCTAGTTAGAAATTCATATAGCAGGAGCAATACATATGAGAACAATTTACAATGTAATGTTGGATTCAAAAACTCACTATTTTTGTAAAAGCTCATAGATGAATTCAGCACAACATCTGCGGATTAAATCAATATCTTCTTTAGAAAAGGGATCAGCAAGATCAAACATTTGTAACACCAAAACCAGACAAAACAATAACTTGGTAACTTAAAAACAATAAAGTACTACAAAAGTTCTGAAATATAAATTTACCTCTTTAGTAAAATCAGTCGTGCCTAGAGTGATAATTTTGTTAATGTGTCTTAAAACATAAAAACCACATAAGTTGTACCCTTGTGGTTGCTTACAGCTCTGAAAAAGAACATGATATCATTAAAACAAGTATAAAGGCATGGCTTATTACATTCTTTAAACAAACCAATATGTACTAACCTTTGACATGATCCATGTAGGGCCTTTTAAGTCACGAACATGCTTACCACAAGCAGTGTGTAGGAATGTTCGCATAGCCCTATCATCATCAAAATCATAAGGGTTACTTATTTAACGTAAATTCCATAAACTTTGCACATAAAGGTAATAATGAAAGAAAACTTATGAGTTCATGGTCTTTTTCAAATCATTCCCTGTTTTGAAGTGGAGGGAGCATAAGATGATAACAGTGTAACTACTCTTGCATAGAAGAACTAACTGCTAATGATTACTGAAAAAAGAGAAGAATATTAAGCAAACATAAAACATTATATATGTTTTAAAATATAAGTTTGTTTCTTACCCATGCACATATGGAGCTAAGAAACACTTAATTATGATTTGACTAAGCCTCTCTGATAAGTATGTATGTCTAATAGCAGTAGTGGTACCTTTTTCTTTGATTTAAACTAGGCATAAGATTCCAAATTTATCACTTTTGCTAGAGGAGACCAAACTACGATTCATGTACATATAATAATGCAAGCACACAAATTAATCAAAGGTAAACGATGAAATTTTTAAAATATTTACTTTGAATTGAAGAAGATACTTACATTAAGAACAATTGGACAATCCCAATTATAAGATTTTGTCTAGGAGCTACTAGGGACATTAAATCATCCTTCTCAAGAAAGCAAGTCACCCTTGACTTGCCAACAATTGAATCTGTAGGCCAATCTCTTACTTTAAAGGATGTATCATATGCCATCAGAATCACTTGTTGCATGATATTCAATGGAGGCTGTGAAATTTCTTGAGTGAAGGGAGTTGGACTTGGTGGGGCTTTGATCAGGGTTTCCTAGCTCGAACAGAAACATGGTTCTTTGGCCACAAGATGAATGTACCCAGGACATTGTTTACGATCTTGAAATCATTAGACGGGATAGAGACAGGTGCATCTGCAATGATCACCTCTTCAACTGATAGTCTGACTTGATCATATTTCATTTGTTGGTAGTGGATAATAGATCCTAAGTTATTCATACTCCCCCATGCAACTAAATGTCTTAAAGGATCCTCGACAAAAATGTCACAAGGCTTAGCAATTTCTCCTGTAGGACCCTTTGATGACTGCCTGATATTGCAACAACTCCCTTTAGTACTCTGCTTATTAGGATCAAGTATTGTAGCTGGGGAACATTGGTATCTTGTCTTGAGCACATAAACACTATTATTTCCTCTTTCATCTTGCTCAACCAGGTTTCTACTAGTGCATCAAATGATGCTTCAGCCTCAGCCCTTGCTTTTGTTCTTGTAGTGGCCAATATAGCCTTTAATTCCTCCCTAGTCACGATGCTTGAGGAATGGTGTACAGGGGCTCTAAAGTAATCCCTTATCCCTACCCCTCCTCCATCTCCCCTGACATAGCCTGGATGCTCATGTTTGTTTGTAGCAACAATCAGAATATCATTCATGCCCTCCGACCTAAAAGCTCACTCAGCTTGTTTTTTTCTAAGTTCATCCTATAAGATAATACAAAATAACAAATATAAGTAATGAAATATGTTTCTTATGTAATTAATAACAGCAACGATATATACTTACAATTTTTCCACCTACTATACAAGATTGTTCACTCGCATAAGACCCACTCCTCTTTTGGTGAGCAAACAACCATTTTTCTTTGCGACAAATCAGAGATGGTGGTGAAAGAAGAACAAAAGGATCAAATTGAGTGTTTCTTCCAATCTCTTCCGTTTGGCTACCAACAAGTCTTTTTCAGCCTTTGCATAACCCCCACGAGACATTATATGAGGGCAATCATTCTTCTACCACTCTCTTGTGCTTTTTGCCTCTTTGTCTACGAATAAGAAATTAAATAAAAGAAAAAGGTTACAATTAATTAAGATAATTGATAAATAAATACAATGCAAAATAAGTCAACTAACCAAAGACACTGGAGTAGTCCGAAGCCCAATAAATGCTTGCCAAGTCACTTTATCAATATATGTATACTTGCTGCACGAAGTAAGATGAGGCTGACCATCTTTCACCTCGATATGAATGTAATTGTGTGCCAAATTTGTCTTAAACTTGCTCCAGCACTCATAACAATATGTCATTGTCTTGTACAAGATCTCACTCTGAAGAACGTCGCAAGTGAGCTGTAATGCATGTATTGAAGGAGTAAATGACAAATTTGTGACATATTTGATAGTCATTACATGCTGAAGAGAATTGTATACTTGAATAGAGTCTTAAATATGTTGCTTCACCTTTTTATTGACATTTATCAACTCCTTTATCAAGATGCTAGGCTTGTTGCGTGCAATGAGGCTGACAAAAGTCCTATATCAGCTTGTATTAGGCCCGATTGGTTTCTAATATCTATCAAACTCAATCAGTATCTTTTGCCCCGCACTCTGACTGAGGAAAATGTCTGTCAACCGTGTGCCACATCTACCCCTCATACAAATAGGTTACTGGGATCACTTTGATCCTAGCTCAGAGCATTACTAGGCTCGCTCTGATTAACACTAGCTGGCTGACTCTAATGAGCACTAGGTGGTTGATCCTCTACACTAGGATGTTAGGGATCTATCAATTTCCTGTAACGACAACAAAGAAAGATAAATCCTTAAGATATAACATGAGAAGACTATATCTATAAAATAAATATATACATTATTTGGATATAAATTATTATCATAATTACTTTAGCTAGCTAACTTTCAAAGTAGTATCATAAAGAGAAATCCTCCCATATTCCCTTATGATGATCATATCTTGTGCCGTGCTCATTGATAAATCCCAAATTTTATATATTTTATCCCACCTTATTCATTTATTTTGGGAACTAATTTAGGCTAATTTGGATTTATTAGATAATATTTTAATTGTTAGCCAATTTTATGAAATAATATAAATTTGAATTAATTATGAGATTATTGGGCTTAAATTGTTTATAATTTAATTGCCTATTTTGTGATCGAATAATATTTCAAAATATATGATGGATCACAATCTCATTTAATTTTTGCAGGACAAAGATAAGCATATTAGGAAATCATGTGGTCCAAAATTATTCTTAGAAGCTAAAAGAAAATTTAATGGATGAATTTTATTGGGCTATTTCAATTTTAATGGGCTCAAATTTCGGTCTCAAAGCTCCCTCTTCTTCTCGTCCACCAACCCCACTTCACCAACCATCCATCCTCACCAACCCCACGGTCACCTACTCCCACTTCTCGTTCACCGACCCCACCATATTTCCTCTTATATATATCATCCCCTTCATTTAATTCATGGAGACACACACATAGACACAAAAATCTCCACCTCAATTCCCATTTTCTTCAATCACTACGGGCCCCCCTCTTCAATTTCCATCACCTCTTTATTCCACCCCTTTTTGTCCATTTACGAAGACAATTGATTGAAGTTTATTCAATCATCATCTCACTATTCATCATTCATAAAAGAAAGAGATGGCCATGAGTTTCATGAAGGAGTGACTTGGGTAGGAAAATTTCATGGCAGCGTGAGTTATTTGGGAGGCAACTTGGGAGGAGCATGGAGGGAGCTAGAGCCTAGGATTTGCACTTGAAGACCACAAGGGAGTGTCTTTCCATTTATCAATTTATTTCAAGTCTTGAAATTATTTAGTTTTAAATAATTTTGAGTTATAATAATTGAGAACAATCTAGTTTTATATTGTAGACATATTTCTTTTGGATTAGATTGATATTTTGGAATGTTTTGTACTTGAGACAATTGCTGGAATTTTTCTTTGCAAACCTTTGGATTGTCAATTGAATTATTAATTGAGTTTTCATTATTAATTTAATTGTCAATTTGGTTTATCCTCTCAATTGTTTAATTAAGGTGGTTAATTATCTAGTTGTTTAATTAGATAACAGTAAACTTAATTTCCAAAATTAATTTGAAATTATTTGTTATTGGTTTTACTGGGTTTAATTAACCACAACTTATTTCATTATGAGTTTTCTAGTGGAATGAGTGTTATTGATCTTGAGGGTTTTCCATGTTTCAATTAGGTGATTAAATTTATTAATTCCAATCTCTCATCAACCTACCTTTAGTCTAATTAATTAATTTGGGCTAAAAAAGTTAACTCCATGTGAATCATAAGTTGTTCCCTTCATCATCATAATTGAATTAAATCTTTTGTCTTGTTTCTAATTAGTCTCTTTGCTTAGGAATTTAATTCCTCTTTCACAAAACCAAAACCCCCCCAAAAATTGCATCCAAATTCATATAGAATAATTTCATTCTCATATAAGTTTTAGAGTCATTTGCATCTTGCATTTGATTAGTTTAATTGCACTTAGATAGTAGTGTTTTGCATTTTAGTTTAGGTCCATTCCATTGCATTTTTTAATCACCTAAATTCAATTCTAGAGAAAACCCATAGATTGCTCCTTGGGAGAATGACCTAGGTTGTCACTATATTGCATTAGTTGGTTGTCCTAGTTATTAGTTGATTGCTTTAGCGACAGAAGCAACACATCACTCATTATCTGCCTCATCTTCTTCATTCAATTCTGGTAGACCTCTGGAAAAAGGAAGGAGTCTTAAGAAGATAATAATTTGAGGGACTTTTCTCATCAATATTAGATACCCTTTTTCCTTGGAGAGCTATAGAGCACATTTTATTTGCCTGATCGGTAATATAGAACACTTGTTTTGCCTGATCTGCCATAATAAAAGGTTCATCCCTAAAACTTCTACTATTCAGATATACTAATGTAAATCCTAACCTTTCGATCTTCACACCATTATCAACATCAACCCACTTGCATTTGAAAATGAGAAATCTAATTTTAACATAGTAAACCACCCAAATCTCTTCAATAACCCCATAATAAGGTATGACAACCAATTTAGGGTTTTTATCTTTCGAACTAGAGAAGTGCATAGATTCAGCCACTAACACAACACCACTGTTCTGGATGGTGCTCTTATCATCAAGGGACTTCGTGTAAAAGGTCTAACCATTGATCACAAATGAAGTCCAACTTATAACATCAACCTTAGGACCATGTGCTAAACAATTTATTATATCAGAAACACATTCTTCTCTTTCAAACTTTTTTTTGAACCAATGTGCAAAAGTTCTGTTATGTTCCTTAATTAACCTTTGTTTAGTTATTTGACTATTTTGTTTTCATACAATTTGTTTATAAGCATTCATGTAATATTGAACATCATCAACATTATTCAAGATATACAAGTGGACTTGTTGTAATTCATCAGGATCCACACTCTTTACTGTTGCCTCGCGTCTACCCCCTTCTTGATCATGAAATTTAGAAAGCCTAATATGTCCTACATTTGACAAAAAATGTAGACAAAATTCCATAGCTTCTTTAGAAACATATTTCTGAATAATAGATGCTTCAAGCCAATTAGGGTTCTTCACATACCCTTTTAGGATTTTCATAATTCTTTCAATTAGGTACATCTATAGGAAATAGATAGGGCCACACAACTTTATCTCCCTCACTAGATGAACAATCAGGTGTACCATGATGTCAAAAAAAGAAGTAAGAAAAAGCTTCTCAAGCTGACACAAATCATATATCCTTTATTTTCTAGCTTATCTAATCTTTCTGTGTCAATGACTTTACCACAAATTGCATTGAAGAAGAAACAAAGTCTAGTCAATATGTGTTGAAGATCATATTCGACAATGCGTCGAATAGCTACTGGTAGTAGTTGTTGCATTAAGACATGACAATCATGAGATTTTAGCCTTATTAACTTCAAGTCTTTCATCGACACAAGCTTTTTAAAATTTAAAGAATACCCTGAGGGAACTTTGATGCCATGTAAACACTCACAAAAACTTTTTTTCTCATCCTTAGATAAAGTATAAGAAGTTGGAGGAGAAAAAGTTCTCTTACCATATGGCCTTAGATGTAAGTCTTCTCGTATTCCCATTTCTTACAAATCTAATCTTGCCTTCACGCCATCCTTAGAACTACCTTATATGTTAAGTAGTGTCCCAATAATACTATCACATATGTTTTTCTCCACATGTATGAAATCAATACAATGCCTCACATCAAGATTGCACCAATATGGAAGATCAAAGAAGAGAGTTCTCTTTTTCCATATGTTTTTCTCATTTCTACTTTTCATAGTCTTACCAAAGATTACATTGATATTTTTCACCTTTTCATAAACCTTTTCCCTAGTCAATACCTTTGGAGCATCTTCCAACTCTTGGCCACCAAAAAACACTTTCTTTAATCTATGATATGGGTGGCCCTATATAAGAAATCTCTTATCGCCAAGATAAACGGTCTTTCTTCTATGTTAAAGTTGATGGTAGCATGTGCCTTCTTCACAAATTGGACATGCTTTGTGGCCTTTAACGCTATATCTTCACAAGTTTCCATATTTAGGTAAGTCATTTATAGTACAAAAGTTCATAGCTCTCTCCTTGTTCACATAAAAAACATCGACACCTTCATCCCACAACTCTTTTAAGTTTTCGATTAAGGGTTCTATGTAAACATATATGTCATTTCTAGGTTGTTTAGGTCTCAAAATCAATATAGACAACATGATGTACTTTTATTTCATGCATAACAAAGGAGATAAGTTGTAAATAACCAAAAGAACATGCCATGAACTATGTATACTGCTTAGACTACCATAAGGATTCTTACCATCTGTGCTAAGCCTAAGCCTAAGGTTCCTAGGTTCTTCACCGAAACTAGGAAATAATTCATCAATTTTCTTCCATTGAGAAGAATCAGCTAGATGTCAAAGCTTTCCATAAGAAATCCTCTCATCTGCATGCCATCTCAAATGTTTTGCATAATTTTCATTAGCAAACAAGCGTTTGAACCTTGGTATGATTGGAAGATACCATAACACTTTTACAGGGGCCTTATTTGATTTGTACCTTAGGATTTCACACATCAGACAATGCTACTTCTCTTCATGATCTTTTCTATACAATATGCAATTATTATGACATGCATGGATCTCTTTATATTTCATCCCTAATGGACACAATATTTTCTTAGCATTATAGTATTGACAAGGCAACACATTATCATATGGAAGCATGTCCTTAAAGGCCTCAAGCGTTTTTGAAATACTCTTGTCGCTCCATCTATGACGTGCTTTTAAGCTTACCAATTTCAATACTACTTTCAACAATTGGTATTTTTCACACCTCGGGTATAGTGGCGCCTAAGCATCACTGTACATATTACCATATGCATGTGATTGTTCAAAAGCCATTTCTCCAAAATCACGAATAATATCCTCTATCTGATCATTCATATCTTTTCTCCTAAATCACGAATAATATCCTCTATCTGATCATCCATATCCATTTCATTATCATCATAGGTTACTCCCCTTGTTGAGATGTACTTGGCATTTCAAATTGTTTACTATGCCATACCCAAACTATATACATCTTACAAAATCCTTCACAAATTAAATGTGTATATATATATATACAGCACTTAGTCGCTTTTCATTCAAACATTCTACACAAGGGCAATAAAATATCCCACTATCATTATCTGTATTTTTTCTTGTAAAGTCTAAAAAATCCCTCACCCTATTAGCATATTCAACACTCGTCCATTTAGCTTTTATCCAACTAGGATCCATATATTCCAACACCATTTTTTTTCTACTTTTTCCCTTGGAAAAGGCAGGAGTATGATGAGAGCATGCAATCATTACACCCAAGTACCTAGTTTAACTAATACATAATGAACAAGTAGAAGAGAGTAGAGAGCTAGAGATTGAAGAAGAGTAATCTGAACAATACAAGTCTCATTAACAAAATATGATTATGTATTTTGGTAAGAAACTTATGTTTTGAAGGTATAAACATTGATTCAATTTATTACCAAATGCATTTCACAAAGTTCATAAATGGTTACTGTGATTTTAACTGTTGCACTCTAGTAATGCCGCAAGCACTTGAGTGAGAATTCATTTTGCACTCGAGTTCAGGATGTGTTAGCTTGAAAGTGTTTTATAGAGAGCAATTGATTTAGAGAATTGGCAATAATTCTCGAGTGAGAGACATTACACTCGAGTGATAACTATATTTGCACTTAGGTATGAAGGCACACTCGTGGAAGTTTTTGACAATAAGTAGGTCAGAGACAGAATGTCAGTTGCACTCGAGCACTAGCTCACCACTCAGTGAGGCTCTTAAGATCACTCGAGTCCTATAATTGTGGTACAGGAGTGTATATCCGATAGCAAGGAAGAGCTTGATGGCAGGAAGTGACTCAACTAAGGACATTGTCACTCGAGTGAGGAACCCAACACTCGTGAGTGAGAAAACTCACTTTCTCAAATATTACTACAAGTGCTGATCAAAAGGTTGTCTAGATGCAAGGATATGCTGATGATCTCGAGTAGGGATCCTTACAGTTGAGTGAGGGCCTACAGCACTTGTAGGTGCCAAATTACACTCTTGAAAAATATACTGCGAGTGTTATCCAGAGAAGTGAATCCATAGTGCAAAATCACACTATTTACATTTATTTCAATGCACAAAATAGAGGAAAACTCAGCATTTGCAACATAGAAACAAAATTCAGAATCAGATTCAGAGCAACTTAGTTGTCAGGCTCATCATTTTTGACAGTAAAAAGAATTCAAAATTGAAACAAGCATATTCTTATATGATTCCACCTAACAAGTAGACCTTCAATTCAACCTACAAATTAACTCTCAACCAACTAAATTGTAACAATCCCATATAGTGCTTCAATACAGCAAAAATCATGAATACAATTATAAGCTAAAGAAGAACATAAATTTAATTAAACTCAACTTCCTAGGGTAAGTTTGAATTTAGGGAAGTTCACATGTTGGGAGAGTTGAGATATCAAAACCACAATGCCCCTACATTTCCAATCTCCCAAATCATACCCACAACCTTCTTCGTAGGCCATAGCAAACAAATCACAAAATAAATAGACTAAGAGAAGAAATACCTGGAAGAGAATTAAGCTTCAACAAGTTTAGGATCCAAATTTCATAGACTGAAAATGCATGAAAATGAGAAGAGAGTGTGTTAAGTGTTGTACAACCTCGGCACTCAACGAAAAGACAAAGAACCAGTATGCCCTAATAAAGATCAATGGGGATGCTAGCTTTAAGATCCCATTGTCATGACGGAAGTGTAAAATCAATAAGGTGACACCCTAATTCCACTCTTGTAATGACTAATTTGGAGGTGCCATCGGTTTTTGACTGTTTGCTGCTCAGTCTGAAAATATTTTAGAATGAAAAAGATGGCGCCGAGCTCAGGCTGCGAATGCAATTTGGCGTAGATATTTAAGATTGGTTATAAAAATAACTTGTCTTAAAACATTTTTAAGACTGGTTATTCTAATAACCGGTCTAAAATATATTTCTTTTGGACCGGTTATATGAGTAATTAGTCTAAAAAACAATTCCTTACTTATTTTTCCCCGTTGAACCTTTTATACCAGTTTATAATCAAATCAGGTCTAAAAGGTTTACTATTTTAGACCGGTTGTCAAGAATAATCGGTCTAAAAAGTAGCAAACAATTTTTTTAATTACCTTTGATCCAGAAAATATATTAGATCTGTTATAGGTAGAAACGATCTAAAAATTATATTTCATATATTCATTTTTAAATTATTTAATCCTTTTAGACCGGTTAGTTATAAAACTGGTCTAAATAATCTTTTTTAGACCTTCTATTACTTGAACCGGTCTCTCAATTTGTTCATAATTATTAAAATGCCACAGGTAATTTCTTTTAGACCTTATTCGCCTATAACCGGTCTAAATATGCAGGTCTAAAACACCTTTTTTGTACTGGTGAAACAACCAATCCATAACAACAAAAACAACCATATAACCTTGAATTGACAAGAGAACAAGGTTATTTGTGGCTACCTTTTGATTTCCCTCTCTCTCTCTCTCTCTAACCATGCACCTCCCTCTCTCCTTCCTCTTGTTTTTTCCTTGATACAAGCCATAATCGGACGATATAAATGTTATAAGTGATCTTGCATGAACTACAAGGCTTAAACACCAAGATTTCAACCTACTTACCTTGGATTTTCTTCTTGAGCTCTCTCTTCTTCTATGTTCATGCCAATTCTTTTAATTATCATCATCTTTTCCCTTGCCTTTTTTACTTGGCTAAAAATCAGCTTTAAGAGGGAGTAATAATATGTCTTCAATTATCACTTTTATCCTCTTCCACATAAATTTAATTCAACTTGCAATATTTGACTTTCTCATCATCACTTTTTTTTTATTTTGACCATATACCAAAAATTGCTCTAAATGAGATATTTATTTTCAACTTATTGTTTTTCCCTCTTCATATCTCTTTTTGGTTGAAATATATCCCAATAGAAGGGAAAAATAATTAGCTTCTTGTTTTATTGGCAGATAATGCCTCCAAATTGACAATAAAAGGCCAAATCAAGTTGGAGGCCATGGGAATGAAAGAATTCCACAAGGTAGAACATGTTGGTTTTACCAAAAGCTACACCATTTTGGCAAAACATGTAATAGTTCTCGATTACTACAGGCTCCACCAGCAACTCAGGCTCCAACCTGGCTAATAACTTGTTATATCTGCAGTAGTTCAAGGTATTATACTGTTAATTGACCACATCAACAGCAACATCTTGTTGAGCCCAGACCAAGAGTACAAGGCTGAGTGTAGATGACTACTTAGGAAGAAGCCAACAAATCTCCTGAACTGATTCAAGGTATGATTTACCTTAATGGCATTCAGTATAAGTAATGTATGATTCAGGTGCCAGTCATTCATTTATTGCATATGATTGTGTGAGACGACTAGGCCTAAGGGTACACAAATGTCTATATGACTTGGTTGTGTCTACACCCATGGGTGTTAGAGTTGTTATAGCCGATGTCTATCTGAACTGCATAGTAAATGATGAAGAGTATGAATCAACAATGGATTTGATTTGTCTACCACTGCAAGGCTTAGAAGTAATCCTTGGTTTTTTTGTGGTTGGAGGCAATCAGCATGACTTTTGAGATGAGGGTAGTCACAAGGTACCAGTGGATAGAAAAAGATAGAGCTGATATCTGTGTTTTGGCACGGGTCTATAAAAGTTAAGTATGCTCAACCTATGGAAATCTCAGGATGGGTAACACCCTGGGAAGACATATGCATAGTTATGACATAGTGTGTAAAAGAGGACAAAGTCTTATTATACAATAGTTTAAAAGCTATATGGTGTTAAGAGCTTTCCCTAACTATTGTAAATATCTGTTGTATGATATATATGACATATTTTTGTACCCAAAATTTTGAGAAGTGACAAAAATGCCCTTATGTTCATATGAAATTGATTTCTTCTCTATTTCCATATAGTGAGATACAAAGATGGTACGAGCACGCGGTAGACCACGAGTGGAACATAATAACCCAAATCAGGAGCCTAGGCCTGACCCGATGCAACAGATTTTGGGTACGCTAACATAGCAACAGGCAATAATGAACAATATTATAGATTAGCTGCGAGCTGTGCAGCAAAGACAGGATTGTTTAGATGATATGGTGAGGGGAGACAGTGAACCTAATCTGCCTGAGGGGCCTCAACCAGAAGATCCTTTACCAGATCTTGAAGCTAATATTCTTCAAACTTGGGTCAGGAGATTCAGTAAACAACAACCTCCTATCTTCAGAGGAAAATTTGATCCATAGCAAGCTGAAGACTTGTTGTCACAGTTAGAGAAGATATTTAACATCTTGTTGTGCCTTGATGAAGTTAAAGTCCTCTTGGAAATATATAAGCTTGAGGGTGATGTAGATAGATGGTGGAAGAACACTGACTGATACTTCGGGGAGGAATATTCTGTGACATGGGAATTAATGAGAAATATTTTCCCCGGTTAGTTAGACTAGAAAAGGAAAAAGAATTCCTCAATATGCAACAACACGACAGAGAGAGCCTTGATAGTTGCCTAGCTCGTTACATCCGATTGTCTCGATACTTTGATACCAAAAATGTCAAACCCCTTAACATTTCAATATTTGCTAGAGTGATAAAGGCACAGTTCCACAGGCATACAAAAATAATAAAAATATACTGATAAGAAGTACTTGTTTACAATACAGGAGTTCCCTGCAGGGTTTGAAAAATATTTACAATATCCTAAAAAATTAACGAACACAAGGATAACTAACGTAAGCTCCTGATCTTCTCTGGGACTCTCAATCGCCATTGTTGACCTTTTGGCCCTTCAAGCCATTGCCTTTTGCTAGAATATTTTTAAATTTGAAAATGGGTGAGATTCAAACAAATTTTAGTAATAACATGCAACCAGTCATATAAAATGTGACAAATAAATATGCTATACACCATATAATGCAACATAATAATAACGCAAACAATACGGCATGTGTACATGAGTTAGGGCTACTCCCTTACTAATGATAAACCTCGGTTGGGTTCCTACCCACAACTAGGTAAATATACCTCCTCTCACAATGCCCTACTCGGCAATGCAATGTTTATATTACAAAATTTGACATACACAAAGCATAGAAACATTCTCATAGTTTATGAAAGATAGAGTTATTACCTTAAACCCCTTTTTGACACTCAACTGGTCCTTAATTTTGATATGGCTATGGCATGACTGTCTAGTCCTAAAATTCCAAATTTAAGAGAAATGAGTTACTACTCATTCATGTATTATTCTAAACACATTTTTTGGTCAACTTATCTTAAAACTGTAAAATGACTAAAATACCGCTGTGGACCTGGTCCAAGTCCCTTTATACCTGGTCAAACTATACTTTTTCAAAAATTATGACCCAGGCTAATCCTACATAATTTCTCATGTAGAATCCATTTTTGACCTTAGATTGGGCAAATTCAGTCCTAAATGATGAAAATACCCCTACACCCTTTAACTTAGGGTTTAAGGGTATTTTTAATATTTTACAATCTAATGATTTTCACACTTCGCACTTAACATATACCCTACACAATTTTCCATTCTAGACACAATGGAATCATAAAAAACAAAAAATTCCAGCCTTAACCCCTTGAACTAGGATTGGCCGAAAGTCATAAAGAAATTGGGAAAAATGTGTTTTCTTGATTCCAACCATCTAATCCTCTTCTTTTCACTTCTGATCACTTATTTAACCACTTAAACACCTATTAGACATGATCAATGGAAAATTGGCCAGCATAACCCTTTATGGTTTCATCATCCAAAATAGCAAAACAAGGCAAAACAAACCAAACAATCAATCCACAACAACAACAACAACAACCATATAACCTTGAATTCACAAGAGAACAAGGTTATTTATGGTTATCTTTTGATTTTTTTTTCTTTCTCTCTCTTTAACCGTGCACCGCCCTCTCTCCTTCTTCTTGTTTTTTCCATACTACAAGCCATTTCATTACGATATAGAGGTTAGAAGTGATCTTGCATGAACTAGAAGCTTTAAACACCAAGATTTAAACCTACTTACCTTGAATTTCTTTCCTGAGCTCTCTCCCACTCTATGTTCTTGCCTCCTCTTTGTCCAACTCTCTCTCTCTCTATTTCTCCTGGTTTGGCCGAAAATGAAGATTTATGGAAAGAGAAAAGCCTTATATAACAAATATCCTACACCTTTTTTCTTTATTATATTTTATGGCAATTTAACACATGCCAATTGTTTTAATTATCATTATCTTTTCCCATGTCCTTTTTACTTGGCTGAAATTGAACTTTAGGAGGGAGTAATAAAATGTCTTCAATTATCACTTTTATCCTGTTCCACATACATTTAATTGGAGTTGCAATATTTGGCTTTCTCATCATCACTTTGTTTTATTTTGACTATATACCAAAAATTGCTCCAAATGGGATATCTATTTTCAATTTATTGTTTTTCCCTCTTCATATCTCTTTTTGGCCGAAATATATCTAAAGAGAAGGGAAAAATAATTAGCTTCTTGCTATAATGGCAAATTACCATTTTACCCTTTCATTTTGTGATTTTCGCACAAGCGGACAGAATTTTCATCAAGCTTTGAAATTTCATATCTTTATTTATAGATGTCCAATTGCGTTAGTTCTAAAGGCTATGTGACCCTTATAAAGTCTATTTGTAACGAAAAATATTTCCTTTAGCCAACTGGTTGCAAAACATTCAAGAATTATTATTTATTGGACACTACCACCAAAACTTGCCAGTTTCACTTGGCTGACTTCAAAAATACATAACTCTTAATATACAAGTCCAAATGACTTATATGACCTATCAAATTAAAGTTTGAAATGTCTACTTTTATTCTGTAAAATTTCACATTCATTGGACATCCTTTGATAAGAAATCACACTAGCAGCACATTCCAGTTCACCAAAATTCACCATTTTATTCCATTTATTGAAATAAATATACACTAGATTTTTGGTATATGAATTTTGGGATATTACATGGGGAGTTAATCTTGGTCCTAAATATAAGACATAATTTTTCATATTTGTCAAATTTTTCCTAATTTACCCCTATTGATACCCCCTCAACAATAAACAAAGAGGGGAGAGAATGAGTGAATTAAGGAAGACAACTGGGTGTTTTAGAAAATATATGTCATATTACTAACTTAACTAACTTCCCTAATCTAATCAAATTATGTAAATATATCTTATATTAAGGATTAGAGGAGTATTTTAATTGTTAATCCAAACATAAAACATTAACCCTAAGGTCTTAGCATATAACTCAAGTCTATAGTTTGAGTCTTCACTAATAGAAAAAAAGACTTTTAGACCAGCTACAATGTGTTTTTTAGACTGGGTTTTGGTAGAGTCTTGAATCAACTGATTTAGAAAATCAATGTTTTCTAGTTTGGTCTTACTGTCATTCTAAAAAATTTCTTTTCCAAGACCAGTTGTTAGATTGACCGGTCATAAAAAGTATCAATTTAATATAAAATGGTACCCTCTTTTTAGACCAGATAATTTCATATTCATTCTAAAAAATGGACAACTTTTTACAAATATATACAATTTAATTTGTTTTACAGAAAGCCTTTTTGAATTATGCCTAAAAGCTTGATGCAATATAAATTCAATAGACAACCCAAAAAAAACGAAGTGCAATCGATATACATTGCAATAATTATAATTAACATGTGTCTCTTATAAATATTATACGGGTTATTGTGTATTTTTGAGTGTTTTGATCTAGTAGACACAAGTTTAGGCCCAACATCTGCATGTTCTCACAAAGTTAAATGCAACCACCCTTGGATTAGGTGCTAGGTTGCCATACTTATATATTTTGATTCTTCTAGACCTCAAACATGAAATATGACTTTGTCCTACCTTAATCTGAGGTGATAAAGAAGAAGATTCTTATTTAATGAAGCTGAGTATATGAGAACTAGATTTTATATATGTGAATATATGATCTTGTGAGGAGGCCTTCATTGAGAATGAAACCAAACTGTAGGCTAATATTAAGGAAGTAACTAATTAGGTTAAAATACTAGTAGTGAGTTGAGGATTAATAACTCTAAATTGGATGATAGAAAACATATGGCTGATGATTTAGATTTGGAATGACAAATTTGTTGAGCTAGATGACCGGGCATTGATTGTAACAAATCATCTGTTTGAATGAGTGAATGTCTGATGCATGATATATGTTTATAAATCTCAATCTATGTTAAGTCATTGAAAAGTTGATTTGCCCAATCATTACTTAGTCATCCAACCCAATGGATTTTTCCTTCCAAGACTAGATCACTAGCCATACCTTTTTCATCATCTAATTTAGACGTCTTAATCATCAATTTGTCTCTAGTATCTCCACTTAGTTAGTTAGCACCATAATATTTTCCTTTACTTTGAATTCCTTGTCAACCAATACCTCGTTACACAACTATATACAACCATATAAAATAGAATTCTCAAATTTGTATATCTATTATGTTAGACTCAACTTCATTAAATAAGAATCTTCACCCTTATCACCTAAAACTAAGATAGGACAAATATATAATCAGGTTAAGGTGCTTAAATAACCATGAACTATTTTCAAAAGTGTTAAAATAATCATGAACTATTTTTTGGAGCAAAAGTAACCACAAACTATGTACAATGGAGCAAAATCATTAAAACCTATAAAATAAGAAACATTGACTGTTAAGTATAATGTTGAAGTATGTGTTGACTATTAATGGTGTTAACGGTTTTGCTCAATTTTACATAGTTCATGGTTACCTTTACTCCAAAAAATAGTTCATGGTTATTTTAGCACTTTTGAAAATACTTCATGGTTATTTATGTAATACCTCGACTTTTGAGACTTGAGCTCAGAGAGTAAGCTTGAGATTAGTGGATTGCTAAGCCCCAGTTTAACAAGATTCCAAATTGTGATTAAGGGTTAATGACTCCAAAAGTGGATGTGGTTAGTGATAAATAACCCTTTTGGAGAATATGATGTGATTTGGCACTCGAATGTGATTCATGTGTGTTGTGAGTAGCGCCGAAACCCTGTATTTGAGTTCAATTGTGGATTAACACCCAAATTGACTTAGAATAAAGGGAAGAATTGAATGGGGTATTGTGTTAGAAATGGTGTCATAGTGTGTTTTGATGTCATTGAAATTGGTTTGGAATGGAAAAGTTACAAATTTTAGGTTTTGAAATGTGAATTGTGTTGGCATGTTGAGATTGTTGTGAAAACATGTCAATGTGATGTGAATTTGATTGATTTGGTGTTTCCAATGGATTTCTTGTGAAAATTTATGTGGGAATGATGTTTGGTATGAAAATGGGACCATTGGAAGCAAAGATGCAAAATCTGAAATTCTGTCCAATGAAACTCTATTCTGGGCAGTCAGTTTGTGTGAACGTTTTGAATGACCAAATGGTGTCTAAAAATTATGAAACTTTCCAGTCTTAAATTTCACATCTCAAGCTTCAAAATGGACATATAATTTGTGCCATTTCGTTTTGTGACATATGACTGTCCAAAGTTTGGGATGGAAACTGAACTCTGTTTTGGGGCAGCGATGATTTTTATGTAATTCTGGAATTTTGTGGTAATTTTGGGTAATGGCCCATATTTTTCCTTTAAATGGGACTTAAATACCTTTCATTTGGCTTTAGAATCACCTCATTTCGATTTTTCTGGAATTAGTTTTGATTTTTCAAAAGTTGGGCAGAAAATCTGCCAGAAAATCCGAAAATGGGAATTATGACATCATCGAAATAAAAGATGACATCAGCATGGAATTAAATATTTTCTCATCATCTTCAGCTCTCATTTTTGACGTGCTAAACCATCTGAAAGTAGTGAGAGAAAGTTGAGAGCTCTTAGAGAGAGAAAGAGGAGAAATCTCACAAGGTAAGCCGATTTCTCCGACGATCTAGGTCCTAATGCGTATAACCTTGCTCCTAAGCTTCTCTTTCAAGTTCTTTAAGGTGTTGGAAGCTCAATTTTCATGGTTAAGAAGGGCTAGGGTTTCAGCCACTCTTGATAAAAGCTAGTGCGAGCTTGAGGTAACTTCCAAACTCTTGTGTATTGGCTATTCTGGTTGTTGTGGACAATTTAATCGGAGAAATTTCGTCGGATTGTCATTGGTTTCAAAAATGGAAAAATGGTGTGTGGGGCTGTTATGCTGCCCAAGTTAGTACTAAATGGTAGTTGTAACCAAATGGAATAGTCAATAAAGTGATTAGCAGTAGAAAGGAACGCGTTTACGGAGCCAAGACCAAAAAACCCCAATTTTCCTCGGAATACTTGAGAATTTTGGCCAGCTCTAGAAATGGGTCTTAGAGTTGGATTTTAAATGGTTTGATGATTCCATTGAGTTTAGGAACAAAAATTAGGTGGGGTTACAGTTGGGCACTTTTTCAGAAAAGGCCGAAAAAGCATAATTACGAAAACGCCCCTGAAACCCTTAAGTGGGGTTGCCAAGGGTAATTTTGTAATTGACATTGAATTTGATAATTTCAAGTTCGGAAATGGATTCCTTGGGCGGAAATATATTAGAATAGCCAATGTCAAAATTTCGGGAAAAGTACAGCCAGACCGGGTACGGTGGGGCCGGGTCGAGTCCCCGGGGGCATTTTGGTAAATTTTTGATATAGCCTCATATAACCCCTAGAAATACTATGGAAGTTTCTAAATAGTACATTTGACATTGTAGAATCGAATATGAAGCCCCGAGCTGTTTGCATGTAGATTGAGGCACACGTTTCGAGACTTAAAAGGGTTAAGGTAGGGAACTTATCTCTCCTGCATGCTCTGATAATTGTATTAATGTGTTGATGCATGTTATTGCTTTGCTTGATTATATGGAACATGCATGAATGATTTGAATCTATGTTTCAATATATGCTATGGCCATATGTGTATCGTTCGAAGCATTGAGCTTATAGATTTGCCATTGTATATGTGCATGAGTTATGTGATGCAAGCATGTCATGCATTAAACACTTATCTTGTCTGCATATTGATAATGTTTCCCTACTGAGATTCTCTTGAATCTCACCCTCCCCTACCAACAATTTAGACAGGGCAAGTGGCTCGTGGAGGGAGCGGCTAGGACTCCTTTGAGATGAGAGTTGGTAGTTGGTTATCAATGAGTTGTAAAGACTGTATATGATTCGGTTGAATATAGGGTTATGAATTTGAGATGAGATTGTGTAATCCCCATTTGAAGAATTGTAATGGGCAATTGTGCCCTGTGTATCTTTAGCGAAGGTATGTACCCGGGATTGCCGAGATGATTATGTTGTGCACTCTAATATTTATATGAATGTGATTTATCTTCGCGTAGTAATTGTATTCGAAATATGAATAAGAGACCAAGTTTATAAATGATTTCGAAAGGTATTTGTGAAAACCCCGTCATGTGATGGGTTAGTAAATGTTATTTGATTATTATTGGTCTCTATTTCATTTTAATCACGTATTTCGAATATAATTACGGAGGGGGTTACAATTTAAGCACCTTAACCCTATATAATCTAAGTCTAAAAAGATCAAAATACCTAAGATTAGTAAATGTAGGTCTCAATCCTAGGGTTCCTACAATCAACTTTAGGGATGCTCATGAAATGAACCATGCATCGATAGCTCCTAGACGTTTGGGTTAAAATTACCATCGAGACTACCATCAAACATTCAATAATCATCTAAACCCTTTCAAGGTAGGGCATCCTAACAAAAAAAAAATCTGAATAGAACAAAGGTAGGGTAAACAAGATTTAATTAATCAACCACATAAATGTGTTTGTGTGTCCATATATACATGTGTGTTTATATATATATATATATATAAGATATGCATAAGTAGACAATGGAAATCTTATGAATGATTCAAATAAGGTTATCATATTTGAATCATAAAAAAGGTATATCCATTACCTTCATCACATATTTAAATATATATATATATATATATATATATATATATATATATATAAATGAACACACAAACACTAATAGCCACCAAAACCAACATATATGTACAGAATTAAATTAACTGACAAATAATACACTTTCATGAACTAATTAATCGATTATATTGAGCAAGAAGATAATATTTTCATACTAAAGTGAACATATGTACAAGCAGGCAAGGTTCTTGTCATTTTTGTGCTTGAAATACAAACAAATATATAAACTTTCATGTTTCAAGAGCTGTGTAGCATAAAGAAAAATGTAGAGGAAAGAAAGGGTACCTCAGATAAAGTAAATGCTGAAGCTAAAGCCATAGCCAAACCACCGGAAGTGTCGATAAGAAAACCCGTATCCTCAATGTCGTCTCTACTGTTATCTTCCCTAAGCAAGTAGATACTCAAGGTTTTAACAAAAAAGAAAAAAAATACTAATTATCATTAACAACTGATTAAAACCTTTATGCAAGAAAAGACAACAAAGAATAACACTTACAGAAGAGGGCGAGTGAGGGTTTGTGAAAGCCAACAAAGTCCTTCGAGCACGAGAGCACAACAATGTCTATAGGCATAAAGAACAAGCTATCTTGACAGCTTAAAGAGACAGAGAGGTTGATGGAGGTTAGAGAGAAAGCGTGCATGATTTTACAAGATGTACTATTTTGTCTTTGTGAGACAAGTTTGACTGAGCCGGCTAAGAAGAAAGATGTGTTCAAAGCCGAAGAGAAGGACCTGAGCAAGCACAAGATCGACAGAGCGATGAGCACATTATCAAAGCCAAGATTCTGTCTCCTTTATTCTTTAATAGTGAGCTGAACCAGAGGCATGATTTGCTATTCTTGGTTTATTTCTCTTTCCATTTCATATGAAATTGAACTCTAAAATTTTCTACGTTAAGATGGATTTGATTAAAGCCATATATGGCTAAAGTTTTCTTTTCAACCTAGATGTGCTATGAACTTGTTTGAGACTTAGAGATTATTCCCACTAATTATTTTTACTTAATATTATTTTAGTTTATTTAGTTTTGTCTTTATTATTTACTACTTAGTGATTGGCTACCATTAAGCATGTTTTGAGGATTTAGGATTGAACTTGACAAAGGCAATCTTAAATCACTAGTACAAAAAAGGCCCTTTAGATCTGCACATTTAGAAGTGTTATAGCGAATAAGATCTAAAAGGTATAGGCGGTGGCAGTTTCACAATTAAGCAAAACTTGTGAGACCAGTTCCCCTATAATAAGGTATCAAAAATATTATTTAGACCAGTTATAATAAGAACCGGTCTAAAAAGAAATAAAATAACAAAAAAATATGCAATACATTTTCTAGACGGTTGAAATATATGTTCTAAATTAAAAAAAAATATTCATTATTGTTTAGATCTGTTGTCATTCAAAACCGGTTTAAAATGTTAAAATTTTTAGACTTGTTGTTATTAAGAACAGGTCTAAAATGTTTAGGATTAAAAAAGAACTTTTAAGACAGGTTATTGGAAACAACTAGTCTAAAAAGTTTGATATTTTAGACTGGTTGTTCCCTTGAATCAACCTAAAAAGTTTAGCATTAAAAAATAAAAATATCGCCTACTTTTAAGACTGACTATTAGGAACAACTGGTTTAAAGGGTTTGATATTTTAGACCGGTTGTTCCCCTGAACCAGTCTAAAAAATTTATTGGCTACTTTTAAGACCGCTTATTCGAAACAACCGGTCTAAAAGTATCAACTTTTACACCGGTTGTTCCCAATAACCGGTCTTAAAAGTGCTATCATAAACCCCTAAAATCTCTACCGGTCGCGCTTTTTTTCATACTTGAATATGAAACTCTCTCTTTCTTCTTCTAAATTCATCCTCTGCCCATATCCCTCCTCCGTCCTTAATGAAGATTGCCGGTAGACACAGATCAACGTTAGATTCCATTATGGTGCTCCTCGCCGTTTCTCCTTTGGTGTCTTCCTGAAGCTCCACACTGGCTATTTCTCCTTCGGTGTCTTCCTGAAGCTCCTCGCTAGCTATTTCTCCTTCGGTGTCTTCCTGAAGCTCCTCGCCATTTCTCCTTCGGTGTCTTCCTGCAGGTAATTAAAAGATACATTGGGTTTTTTATTTGATAAATTGGTCAAAGGCATTGTTTGCCTTTTTACCCTTCTTTTTCTTCATTTTGTTATCTGAATTTGAGATATAGATGCATGTGAAATGTTGACCCCTAACTATGAGTGAAATTTCTGATGAACTTGGTGCTAGCGAACTGTGCTTTTTGGTTGTTTATAAGAAGCATTATACCGTGAACTATAAGTAAGTTGTCTTTCTTTAGTATTCATGAAATACCTGTTGAATTTTTCAGTTTACATGTTATGATTTGTTTTTGTCATTTCTAATTTTGATGGATTGTTTGTTTCTATTAGTGAGCTGAGAAACATGTAGGTTCTTTTGTAATTATGGGAGTAGTTCCTTTATCTTCCTACCGTGTAATTTGTAGTATTTCAATTTGGTAATGATCAGAGAGAAAATTCTTTACTTTATCAATCTTCTTCCTCTGGAAGTGGAAAATATTCATACCCTCATAGTGCTGAAAAATTGTGTGCTACTTCTGTTTATAGTTTGACGAATAAATTAGCCTTTGGCTAAATAATATATCCATGATTTATAGAATTTAAACTATATGATTTTGACAAAGAACTTAGTTTACAATCCAATATATAAAATTGGAACGAAAAATGAACAAGAATTGAAATGGAATTTTTCAGGCTGCTTTTTCTATAAATGTTATATGTTAATTGGTTTCAGAGTAGGCATGCTGAAGGTAGTGTATATAATGTTCATGCCTCTATGGAAAATGACCATTTTGAGACTATTCAACTGCTTCACTGTCATTTTTAGATGTCCACTTTTAAATTTTCATTGACATATAATTTTAATGCCCTGTTTAGTTTACTGAGGAAGAGCCAGAGAGGGATTCGCTCGTCTGCCTCCTTTACTGATGTTTAATTTTTTCCCCCTGTAATCATTACTTGGGAAGGCCATTTTTATCACTAAAACTACTTTATTTCATTTCATTTTTCAATTCCATTCCTTTTGATTTTGTAGATATCATTATTTATACTTAAGTGTGTTAGGTTTGTGAGACCAAGGATTATGGTGAAGTTAAAAATATAATTGTATTAATTTTAGTAATATTATTGTTTAGGTCGTTGTCTTGCCGTTTTATTGGCATCTTCCTTGCTTTGCATGCTCTTGGGTATAATGATTGCATGCTCTCATCACACTCCTGCCTTTTCCAGGGGAAAAAGTAGAAAAAAAAATGTTGTTGGAATTTATGGATCATAGTTGGATACAAGCTAAACGGATGAGTGTTGAATATGATGTTGGGGTGAGGGGTTTTTTAAACTTTGCAAAAAGAAATGCCGATGATGATAGTGGGATATTTTATTGCCTTTGTGTAAAATGTTTGAATGAGAAGCGACTAAGTAATGTAGATATATACACACATTTAGTTTGTGAAGGGTTTTGTAAGACGTATATGGTATGGGTATGGCATGGTGAACAATTACAAATGCTAAGTGCATCTCAACAGGGGGAGTGACTTGTGATAATAATGACACGGATTTGGATGATCGGATAGAGGATATTATTCATGATGTAGGAGAAGAGGCTTTTGAGCAATCACATGCATATGGTAATATGTGCAGTGATGCTGAGAAGCCACTGTACCCAGGGTGTAAAAAGTACAAATTGCTTGAAATTGGTAAGCTTGAAAGCACGGCATGGATGGATTGACAAGAGTTTTTCAGAAACACTTGGGGCCTTTAAAGACATACTTCCTAATGATAATGTGTTCCCTTGTTGATACTATGAAGCTAAGAAAATACTGTGTCCACTAGGGATTAAGTATAAAAATATCCATGCATGTCCTAATGATTGCATATTGTCTAGAAAAGAGCATGAAGAGAAGGTGCAATTTCCGATATGTGAAAATCTGAGGTATAAATCAAACAAGGACCCTGCAAAAGTGTTGTGGTATCTTCTAATCATACCAAGGTTCAAACGCTTGTTTGCTAATGAAATTGATACCAAAAATTTGAGATGGCATGTAGATGAGAGGATTTCTGATGGAAAGCTTTGACATTCAGCTGATTCTTCTCAATGGGAGAAAATCGATCAATTATTTCGTAGCTTCGGTGAAGAGCCTAGGAATCTCAAGCTTGGGCTTAGCATAGATGACATGATTCCTTATGGTAGCCTAAGCAATATGCATAGTTCATGGCCTATTCCATTGGTAATTTACAACTTATTTCCTTTGTTATGTATGAAATGAAAGTACCTTATGTTGTCCATGTTGATTTCAGGACCAAAGCAACCCAGAAATGAAATAGAAGTTTTCCTAAAACCCTTGATCAAAGACTTGAAAGAGTTGTGGGATGAATGTGTCATTGTTTTTGATACAAACAAGAAGGAGATTTTTAATATGCGAGCAATGATCTTTTATACTATAAATGACTTCCCTGTATATGGGAATTTGTCAGGATAAAGTGATAAAGGCCACAAAGCATGTCCGATTTGTGAAGAAGGCACATGCTACCATCAACTTCAACATAGATGAAAGATGGTTTACCTTGGCCATAGGAGATTTTCTAGATGAAGCCACCCATATCATAGATTAAAACAAGCTTTTTTTGGTGGTCAAGAGTTTGAAGATGCTCTGGAGGCAATGACTGGGGAGAAAATTTATGAAAAGGTGAAAAATATCAATACTATCTTTGGTAAGTCATCAAAGAGTAGAAATAAGAAAAATATATGGAAAAAAGGTCTGTCTTCTTCGATCTTCCATTTTGGCGCAATCTTGATGCAAGACACTGTATTGATTTCATGCATGTGGAGAAAAATGTATATGATAGTATTGTTGGGACACTGGTCAACATACAAGGAAGTTCTAAGGATGGCGTGAAGACAAGATTAGAGTTGCAAGAAGTGGGAATACGAGAAGACTTACATCCAAGGCTATATGGTAATAGAACGTTTTGTCCTCCAGTTGCTTATACTTTGTCTAAGGATAAGAAAAGAAGTTTTTGTGAGTGCTTACATGGCACCAAAGTTCCCTCAGGGTATTTTTCAAATTTTAAAAAGCTTGTATTGATGAAGGACTTGAAGTTAATAGGGCTAAAGTGTCATGATTGTCATGTCTTAATGCAATAACTACTCCCAGTAGCTATTCAAGGCATTGTCGAATATGATCTTCAATACATATTGACTAGACTTTTTTTCTTCTTCAATGTTATTTGTAGGAAAGTCATTGACATAGAAAGATTGAAGGAATTGGAAAATGAAGGATATATGATCTTGTGCCAGCTTGAGAAGCTTTTTTTTCCTTCTTTTTTTGATATCATGGTACACCTGATTGTTTATCTAGTGAGGGATATAAGTTGTGTGGCCCTATCTATTTTCGGTGGATGTACCCAACTGAAAGAACTATGAAAATCCTAAAAGGGTGTGTGAAGAACCTTAACCGGCCTAATGCATCTATTGTTCAGAAATATGTTTATGAAGAAGCTATGGAATTTTGTCAATATTATTTTGTCAAATGTATGACATATTGGGCTTCCTAAACATGATGATCAAGAAGGGGTAGACATGGGGCAATAGTAAAGAGTGTAGATCCTGATGAATTGCAACAAGTCCACTTGTGCATCTTGAATAATGTTGATGAAGTTTAATATTACATGAATGCCCATAAAGAAATTGTACGAAAACAAAATAGTTGAATGACTGAACAAAGGTTAATTAGGGAGCATAACAAAACTTTCTCACATTTGTTCAAACAAAAGGTTGATAGAGAAGAATGTGTTTCTGATACAATAAATTGGTTAGCATGTGGTCCTGAAGTTGATGTCATAAGTTGGACTTCATTTGTGATCAATGGTTATACCTTTTACACAAAGTCCCTAAACGATAAGAGTACCGTCCAGGAGAATGGTGTTGTATTAGTAGTTAAATCTATGCACTTCCCTAGTTTGAAAGATAAGAACCCTAAATTAGCTGCCATATGTTATTATAGGGTTATTGAAGAGATTTAGCTAGTTGACTATGTTAAAATTAGATTTCCCATTTTCAAATGCAAGTGGGTTGATGTCAATAATGGTGTAAAGGTCGATAGGTTAGGATTGACATTAGTAGATCTGAATAGCAGAAGTTTTAGGGATGAACCTTTCATTATGGCAGATCAGGAGCAATAAGTGTTCGACATTACTGATCAGGCAAATAAAATGTGATCTGTAGCTCTCTAAGGTAAAAGGGTTATTGATATTGATTAGAAAAGTTGCTCAAATGATGATCTTTTGGAGACTCCTTCTTTTTCGAGGGGTCTACCATAATTGAATGAAGAAGATGAAGCAGATAATAAGCATGTCACAAGAAATCATCATCATGAGGGAATATAGAAGGATATCTCTTTATGATACTACTTTGAAGTTAACTAACTAAAGTAATTATGATTATGATTTATATCCGAATAATGTATATATTTTTTTATAGATATAGTCTTCTCATGTTATAGCTTAATGATTTATCTTTCATTGTTGTCATTACAGGCAAATGATGGATCCCCGGCATCCTAGTATAGAGGATCAGCCACCTACTACACCTCAGAGCAAGCCACTATTGCTCAGTAGAGTCAGCCAGCTAATGCACCTTAGAGTCAGCCATCTAGTGTTAATCAGAGCGAGCCTAGCAATGCTTGGAGCCAAGATCATAGTGAGCCTAGTAGCAAGTCTTTACGGAGGGATAGACGCGGCACACGGTTGACAGACATTTCCCTCAGTCGGAGTGCAGGGTAAAAGATACCAATTGAGTTTGATAGATATTGGAAACCAATCGGGCCTAATGCAAGCTGATATAGGAGTTTTGTCGGCCTTCTTGCATGTAACAAGCCTAGCATCTTGATAGAGAAGTGGAGAAATGTCGATGAAAAGGTGTGGCAACATTTTTGGGACACTATCAAAGTATACAATTCTCTTCTGCATGTAATGATAATCAAATTTGTCACAAATTTGTCACTTACTCCTTCAATGCATGCATTCCAGATCACCTACGATGTTCCTCAGAGTGAGATCTTGTACAACAAGACAATGACATATTATGAGCGTTGGACCAAGTTTAAGACAAATTTGGCCAACAATTACATTCATATTGAGGTGAAAGATGGTCAGCCTCATCCTAATCCGTGCCACAAGTATACATTTATTGATCAAGCGACTTGGCATACACTTGTTAGGCTTCGTACTACTCCAGAATCTTTGGTTAGTTGACTTATTTTTCATTTTATTTACTTATTAATTATCTTAATTGATTGTAACCTTTCTCTTTGTTTAATTTCTTATTCACAGGCAAAAAGCATAAGAGAGTGGTAGAAAGAATGATTGCCCTTATACAATGTCTTGTGGGGTTATGTAAAGGCTGAAAAAGACTTGTTGGCAGCTAAATGGAAGAGATTGGAAAAAGCATCTCAATCTGATCATTCTGTTCTTCTTTCTCCACCATCTCCGATTCGTTATGAAGAAAAATGGTTGTTTGCTCTCCAAAAGAGGAGTTAGTTATATATGAGTGAACAATCTCATATAGTAGGTGAAAAAAATTATAAGTATATATCCTTTCTGTTATTAATTACATAAGAAATATATTTCATTACTTATGTTTGTTATTTTGTATTATCTTACAGGAGGAACTTAGAAAAAAACAAGCTGAGGGATCTTTTAAGTCAGAGGGCAGGAATGATATTCTGACTGTTGCTACTGGTAAACATGAGCATCCAAGCCGTGTCAGTAGAGTTGGAGGAGGGGTAGGGATATGGGATTACTTTCGAGCCCCCGTATGCCATTCCTCAAGCATCATGACTAGGGAGGAATTGGAGACTATGTTGGCCACTACAAGAGCAGAAGCAAGGTTTGAGGCTGAAGCATCATTTGATACACTACTAGAAACTCGGATGAGCAAGATAAAAGAGGAAATGATAGTATTTATGAGCTTAAGACAAGATACCTATGCTCCTTAGGCACAATCGCTTGAGCCTAAAAAGCAGAAAACTAAAGGGAGTTGTTGCAACATCAGGCAATCATCAGAGGGTTCGCAGGAGAAATTACTGAGCCTTGTGACATTTTTATCGAGGATGCTCTAAGATGGTTAGTTGTACAGGGTAATGTGCATAACCTGGGATCAATTGTCCACCACCAACAATTGAAAGCTGATTAAGTCAGAGTGTCAGTTGAAGAGGTGATTATTGTAGATGCACCTGTCCCTATCCCTTCTGATGATTTCAAGATCGCAAGCGATGTCCTGGGTACGTTTATCTTATGGCTAAAGAACCTTGTTTCTGTTTGAGCTGAGGAAACTCCTTTCAAAGCCCCACCAAGTCCAGCTCCCTTCACTCAAGAAGTTTCACAGCCTCTATTGAATATCATGTAACAAGTTATTTTGATGGCATATGATACATCCTTTAAAACAAGAGATTGGCCTACGGATTCAGTTGTTGACAAGTCAAGGGTGACATGCTATCTTGAAAGGGATGATTTGATGTCCCTGGTAGCTCCTAGACAAAATCTTATGATTGGGATTGTCTAACTGTTCTTAATGTAAGTATCTTCTTCAATTCAAAGTAAACATTTTAAAAATTTAATTGTTTACCTTTGATTTGTGTGCTTGCATTATTATAGGTATATGTATCGTAGGTTGGCCTCTTCTGGCAAAAGTTATAAATTTGGATTCTTATGCCCTGCTCAAATCCAAGAGAAAGGGACTACTGCTGCTATCAGACATACATACTTATCAGAAAGGCTTAGTGAAACCAGAACTAAGTGTTTCTTGGCTCCATATGTGCATGAGTAAGAAACAGACTTATTTATTAAAAAATATATAATGTTTTATTTTTGCTTAATATTCTTCTCTGTTTTTCAGTGATCATTGGCAGTTGGTTCTTCTATGCAAGAGTAGTTACACTGTCATCCTCTTATGCTCCATCCACTTCAAACTAGGGAATGATTTGAAAAAGACCATGAACTCGTAAGTTTTCTTGCATTATTACCTTTTGTGTGCAAAGTTTATGGAATTTGTGTAAAATAAGTAATCTTTGTGATTTTGATGATGACAGGGCTATGTGGTTATTCTTACACACTGCTTGTGGTAAGCATGTTCATGACTTAAAGGACCCTACATGGATCATGCCAAAGATTAGTACATATTGATTCGTTTAAAGAATGTAATAAGCCATGCCTTTGTACTCGCTTTAATGATATCATGTTTTTTTTCAGGGCTGGAGGCAACCACGGGGGTCCAACTTATGTGATTTTTATGTGTTGAGACATATTTACAATATTATCACTCTAGGCACGACTAATTTTTCTAAAGAGGTAAATTTATATTTTAGAACTTTTGCATTACTTTATTATTTTTAAGTTACTAAGTTAATGTTTTGTTTGGTTCTGGTGTTACAGATGTTTGATCTTGCTGATCCCTTTTTTGAAGAAGATATTGATTTCATTCTCATATGTTGTGCTAAATTCATCTATGAGCTATTACAAAAATAGTGAGTTTTTGAATCCAACGTTACATTGTACATTGTTCTCATATGTATTGCTCTTGCTATATGAATTTCTAACTGGGTTTATGTATATGTGTAGGACAATTTCTGGGATATGGGTGATACAAGCATGGGATTTAAGGGACTAACCTCTGTACTTTTTCTTCCCTTTGTATTCTAAAAAACTGAGGAATTTTTGCTGTTGCTTGTATCAATCCTTGAATTTTATTACTGCCATTATCATTCAAAGTTTTGTATCCATTTTCTGAGCAAATTCGTCTGTTTGTACATCCCTTCATATTGCACATTGAAATTGATTCATAAGCTGTGTTTTAGTTTTAGACAGTTATGGAGTGCATTTGGAGTTCCTGGAATATGATTTAAGCTTGTTGCTTGAATTATCCACATTTGATCTTGAACCTTGATGTCTTGCAACATTTCACCAATTGTTAGCTAAATCATTTGATTTGTGGCTCAAAATTAAGTGTTCTACAATTACCATTTGTTGGAAGTTGATTTAAAGTCACCTAGCTTGCACCTTCATTTGTGCTTGTTGTTGATCTTGCTACTGTCATTGCTTCTATGAAATCTGTGTTACGTTGCTTCTATGGAATTTGGGATAGAAATGGCTTGCTGGGTAGGGTATATAAAAGGGATATTTTTAAAAAACCAAAAAAGAGCTTTTAAGACCAGTTGTAGCTACATCAAGTCTTAAAAGTCAAACATTTGAGACTGGTTGTAGCTACAATCGGTCTTAAAAGTTAATTCAAGACCAATTGTAGAAACAACAGGTCTTAAAAGTCACAGCTTTAAGACTGGTTATGCCTACAACCAGTCTTAAAAGTGTGACTTTTAAGACTGGTTGTAGGAACAATCGGTCTTAAAGGGGTGACTTGACAACCGGTCTAAAAAATAACACACTTTTTAGACCTGTTGTAACAAAACTGAATACACAGTTGGTCAAAAAAGTCTTTTTTAACCGGTCTAAAAACTCTTTTTTCCACTAGTGAATTGATTATGGTATTAAATAATGTGGAATTTGATTTGAATTTAATTTGTGTTTATGATAGACATATACCTAGAAGATCCACATAATAATTAGAGTGAATCCGATCTAAATTACATCTTATTTAATTGTGTGAGGTATTGCATAATTAATTAAAGGTATGTGTATAAATGGACCAACAAACATTTATAGACATTAATACTCTAGATTAGATGATTAAGTTAAGTTTAAACTATTTTTGTGGGGATAAAATCTAAAAAACAAACAATGGATTAGTGACTCTAGGTTGTGCTCTCTAATATTGAACTTTGTTTCTTGTGAAAAGTCCTTTTTATTAATGATTCTTTTATTTAATTTCTCTTCGCTTATATTGAAAACAATTCTGATTTGTTTAATTTAAATGAACCAAGGAAGTTTAATACCTAGTCACTAGTTTGTCTGAGTATCTATAGGACGACCTTGATTGGTCACTTAATATTTTCTTAGCTCGTATACTTGCGGTGCTTAATTAAATTTTGGTAGCATCATGATCTAAAACTAAAGCTCAAAGATGGCTTAGTTTGTGATTCTTAGAAAAAAGGGAAATAAATAAAGTCTTCTTCAAAATCTAAGAAGATAGTTTCAACTAATAAATCACTCTAAGTATTGCATATTGATTTGGCTAGTCCAACTAGAGAAAAGGGTCTCGGTGGGAATCTTTACACTCTAGTTATAGTTGATGACTATTCTAGATTTACTTGAACTATAGTTCTTTCTTCAAAAGATGAAAATTTTGATGCATTTATTGTTTTGCCAAAAAGATAAAAAATGAGAAAAGTATTTCTATTGTATATGTCAGGATTGATCATGGTGGAGAATTCATGAATCATGCATTTTGAGACTTTTGCGATGCTAATGGGATTGATCAACTCTTCTTAGCTCCAATAACTTCTCAGTAAAATGGTGTAGTGTAAAAAAGAATATAATCCTCACAGACATGACAAGAGCAATATTGAATGAAAAGACATTTATCAAGTCTTTTGGGCTGATGCAATGAGCATTGCTTGTTACATCTCAAATAGAGCATATATCACACCAATCCTTGGGAAGACACCATATGAGCTATTCAAGGGAAGAAAGCCAAACCTTGCTCACCTACATGTTTTTGGATGCAAATACTTTGTCCACAACAATGATAACGATAACATTGGTAAATTTGATCCTAAATCTGATGAAGATTTATTTTAGGGTTATTATAAAAGAAGTAAGGTTATCTTTTAACTAACTGAGGAAGAATTTGCAACTTGATAAAACCTTGGGGATGAATTTTCCATCTCCAAGGAAAACCATTATAATTCCCTATTACAAAAATTCCTAATTCTCCCTTTTGCGCTTCAACTCTCGCATAAAGTTCGTGTTTCGGTAATTCAAAAGTTAGAAAGTCTTCAACAAACTTACTTATGTGGTTAAAGATCAATACATATTGTTCTTGCTGAAACTGAGCCTCTACATAAACCTTTAGAAGAAGAGATTGAGATTGTTTATAAATTAGGTGACCTAACCATTTCAAACCTTCTACTCAACTTATTGAGAAAGAGATTGATTCAAATGAACCTAAGTGTGACCAATCACAACCTAGAGCCTAAAAATACATTAGAAATCATTCTATAGACTAGGTTATAGGAGATGTCAAGGAAGGGGTGAGAACCAGAAATAGAGTTATGAATGAGGTGTACTTCTCAGCCCTCATTTATGAGGTAGAACTATCTAACTTTGAAGAAGCCCTATTTGACAGTGATTGGGTCTTAGCGATGCAAGAAGAATTAAACCAATTTGAGAGAAATCAAGTTGGGCATTTGATACCCCAACCTCAAGACCTTTCACTCATTGGCAACAAATAGGTATTCAAGAACAAGCTTGATAAATCTGTAATCATTATAAAAAACAAGGCAAGATTAATGGCAAAAGGCTATAATCAGGAAGAAAGGATTGATCATGAGGAACTATAAGATCAAGTTGCTAGTTTATAAGGTATATGAGTATTCTTAGTCTCTGCTTTCATAAAAAGATTAAAACTCTATCAAATGGATGTCAAAAGTTTTTTTCTAAATGGTTACATTATGGAAGAAGTCTTTGTTGAACATCCTCCTGATTTGCATATGTAACCAAACCTAATCATATGTTTAGACTTAAGAAAGCACTCTATGGTGTCAAACAAGCCCTTAGAGCTTGGTATGAATGATTTCGCAGATTCCTCCTTGATCAAGGATTTATAAGAGGCAAAGTTGATATAACTCTATTTATTAAATATGTTAAGCGTGAAATGTTAATTGTTCAAATATATGTTGATGATATTATATTTGGTGCTACTTATAAATCTCTTTGTCAAGATTTTTCTAAGACTATGGAAGGAGAGTTTGAATTGTCAATGATAGGAGAGTTGAATTTCTTTCTTGTTCTAAAAATTAAACAAAGAAAGAATAAATAATTCATATCTTAGTCTAGGTACCTCAAAGAGTTACTGAAGTACTTTAGAATGAATCAAACCAAATGAATTGATGCTAGTTCAACCATTTTAGCCAAGTATCTAAAGATTCTCTTCACATTTTCAGCTTGGGACTCCTTTAAGGCTAATTGGTATCTTGCACACATGCCAACAATAAATTGGATGCATATCTACTTGTTATCAAGTATAGCAATAATCTAATTATTCCTTTATACTTGGTGATATTGTAGTCAACTTCTTTGACATCAATATTTAGCAAGGTTGTTGAAGGAAATGTGTATCTAATGGCATATTTTGATTCAGACCAGAAAGGATACAAAACTGATAGAAAGAGCACAAGTAGGTAATGCCAATTTCTTGGTGGATCAATAGTGTCATGGTTCAACAAGAAGCAAAATGCAATGTCTCTATCATCTACTTAACCTAAATACAAAGCTATTGCTAGTTATTGTGCACAAGTCTTATTGTTGAAGCAACAACTACAAGATTTGGGTATCAATCTCAAAGTGGTACCAATCTATTGTGACAAAGCACAATAGGTCTAGCCAAGAATCTTGTCCAACACTCAAGAACCAACCATATTGACATTAGATATCATTTTATCAAAGATCATGCGTAAAAATAAAAAACAAAAAAGAATGTCAAAGTGGTCTTCATTCCTACTCATCTCCAATTACTTGACATCTTTACAAACCAACTTGCAAAGGACAAATTTTTATACTCAAGAAAAGAATTGGGAATCATAAATCCCGATGGATTGTAAGGAAATTCTTTCAACCTTTTCATTTTAAATGATTATTATATACGTTTCGGTTATTTGTGAACTTAAGCATTAGAGTGTCTGGATTTTGTTTTGCAGGAGTTCGCCAAATTACTCTATTCTTATATATAAAAATAGAGGCTAATAGAGGATTTTCACTGGCACATCACTTAAGTGATGATTGGCAGAGATAACCAAACCTACTTGAGTGATAACTCGAGTAGGCGGTGTTGTAGAGGCATCTTGTAGAGACTAGAAGGAGATCAACTAACAGAAAGGAAAATAAGTGGCATCACTCAAGTGAACCCACATCAATTTTTAGTGCTTGGCTAGTGATCAAGAAAGAGTACCACTTGAGTGATTTTCATCTCTGTACAGTGCTTGTCTAGTGACCAGAAAAGAATGAAGACTGGGAGAGAGCTCCACTCAAGTTATTAGACAAAGATGTACAAATAGACTACAGGGGATTATTCCGCAAGTGATTTCAAGGTTCACTTGAGTGAGGTATTGTATTCTAACTTAGTCACTTTTTCTAAAGTGCATTACTTAAGTGACAAATTTAGTGATGGTTGATTTTGATCACTCGAAGGACCACTGAAGTGATATAGGCTTTTAGCTCCTAAAACCTTTGAACAATATCATCATTTTTAAATCCCTACTCAAGTAATCCTTTAACTCACTTCCAATGACTAAACTAGATATTCCCAATGTCATTTCCAATCATCTTTCCAATATTAAACCATCACTTATAGCTTGTTTTAAACCCCATAATTTCCCCAATTTCTTTAAATTCCTCACGATAAACCCTAAATAGTCAAAGAAATTTCTTGAGTTCTCTAATCAATGGCACATACTAAAGAGCTTAAAATTGACCCAAAAGAGGACTCTTCCTCCTAAGAAGAAAGTTTCCAAAGGTTTCAAGAAGTCTATGGTCTTAAAATATGAAAGCACCTACGGCCAAAAGTTAGAGAAACTGGACCACATGAGCTGAGACCAAAGGTTAAAGGAGTTGTGATTTGAGAGTCTTGAGATACTCTCTGTGTGTGTGTATATCCAAGGTAGCTTCTACAATTCCTTTAGGTAAAGGCAAAGAGCTAGCTTCACCTTCTCATGATTCAAAGTACATTAAGTGAACAGAGGTAGACCTTTAGGAGGTACAACTTCATGCCAAGATCACAAAGTTTATGACAAGTATGCTAGATAAGGCCATTAGCTCCCAAGTTCCTAAGCAATTGAGATATGGCAAGAGGAAAGATCATGAAGGTGAAGGATAATTATCACAGTAATGACCATTTGTTCCACCTGAGGTAGAAGAGGAAGGCCTTCTAACGGCTCTTATTGAGTTCAATTACAAGGAGTACATTGTTGGAAATTGTGCCCTAAGGGCCAATCATTGTACTTTAAACGTTATTATTTTTAATGAAATTTCTCCATTTTGTTATCATATTATTTTAATGTTAACTGTGATAATTGTATCCTTGGATAATTCATAAAGATTGTCCTAAAATGTCATTGGTCGGTCATCTATGTGGGAGCAGAGATGAAACAAGACCAGTATGATTTTGATAAGATATGGAGATACGAATCAAAGTCTTAAGCACTTGTAAGAGTACAAGGTGCTGGACCGACCCACTATGAGAAATGTAACACCCGTGTTTTGAAAGCATATAGATGGCATAAGTGTAGTAATATCTTTAAAAAGGAGACCAGTAATCTTTTGTAAACAGCGGAAGTCCCAATTTCAAGCAGAGTGTGGAGCTGTACTTGAATGGGTTTTCAAAAATCTTTTCAAAAATCATTTTCAGATTGGGTCTCATATGATTTATTTTAAGCCATCCATTTTAGGTTTATTTCTTCATATCAGAGTGTTTACTAATAAGTTCTCTGCTAAAACCCAAGCTACTATGTTTAATTAACGGCCCTAGGTGGACGGCTGTCCACTACTGGTATGAATGTCGTTGTGGGTTCGCTTACATACAGGCGCTTATATACATGTCAGTACGAGACTTACCACACTTAAATACAAATTACATACAATCTCCAAAATGGATAACTAACAGAAAACTAAATTCTAAGTCCTTTGCTTCATTCGCCAGTGTTTACCTTCTTGCCTGAGGAACTATTTGCCCGAGCTGAAAATTTGTTTTGGAAAAATAGGGTGAAATTCAATGAATCTCAATAGTAACAGATATCACTCATATAAAATGCACATATATCATGCCAGGTCAACCAAAGTTACAGTACAATCAACATATTCAACATTTAGAGATAAATTCACAATATGCAGAAAGCATAAAGTTACCAATTCAAGGACAACCGTCCCTTGCCACAGCGCTGGGAAATTCTACTGGGCCTTAGCCCTTCACATCTGAATGTTTTAAATTCACAATGGTACAAACATGCATATAACATATCACATAGTATGTGAGGGATAAGTTACTACCTGAAAATTTTTCCAAATCTTGATCTTGATTGACGTGCTTTGAACATCCTGGGCAAGTGTCAAATCCTATAAATTATAATTTACAAGCAATGAGTTATTTCTTAGTCCAACTCTTTATAAATTATTCTCTTATGTTGGTTACCATTAGGGTCACTACATTAGGCCCAAAATGAAGCTAATGAGCTTTAGCTACTCCAAATGCTTAACTTAACTCTTAAATGTCCAATTTTATTACAAAAACTTTTTGCTTTGAATTTTCGCACAATTACCAAAAGCTGGCAGATTTTTCACTGAACTTTGAAAAATCATAACTAATTCTAGAAAAATTGAACTGGGGTAATCCAAAATTTTATATAACCCTTATTAAGTCTATTTTAAGTGAAAAATACTTTCAGTAGCTGAAAGACTGCGCACATTTACCAGTTTTTCGTTTTCTCCCTGCTGCCAGAAAATCTGACCAGTTTTAATGGTCTACTTCAAACATTCATAACTCCTAGTATACTTATTGAAATCCTTCATAATACCTATCAAATTAAAGGTCTATAAGTATACTTTAATTCTGGAAAATCTCATAATCAACAGATGAATTTTTGACAGTGAAAGTTTCGCCACAACAAAACTGCCAGACAAAAACGCACACTGACAACTCTGTTGCACAAGTAGACTTAATTTCCAATTTTTGAATCTTTAAACCAGTTTGTCAAAAATTATAACCAGAGCCTATTCCCATACAATTTTTCGTGTAGAATCCAATGGAAAACTCAAAAATACCAAAATCAAATTATTTCTACCAGATTTATCCCCCAACCGAAAACTGCCTCCCAAAACAATAAAGATTCCACTTTGTGATTTTAACTACCAAAAAGTCTAATACTTCTCCAAACATCATATATCACCTTATATATATGATTAAAACATCTTCCTTCTTCAAAAACACCCCTTGAATGAAATACATGGGTGGTTGAAGAGCTAAGAAAAACTCAATGAAATCACAAAGTATTTGGTTCAAAAGAAAGCCTACGCTTACCTCTTCACGTTTCTACAAGTGGTTCGGTATTCTGGCGGCACTCTGGTAGACTAATTGGCACAAAACACCTCAGATGAGAAATCTAAGACCATAGAATTGAAGCTTATAGTGAGTAGAGGAAGTTTCCTGAAGGACTTACCGAACAAAAACGGTGATTCAGGATTGAAATCGGCTCCGGTAGTCAAGAAAACTTACTATTCACTCCTCCTTCTCTCTTCTTGTGTTCTTAAGCTTAAGAAATATGATTTCTCTTTCTCTTTCCATGCTTGCACGAAATTTTTCCATTTAATTAGGCATGGATGGTTGTGATTTAATCACATAAAATGATCTCATCTCATCTTGCCGCGTGTCACAAGTTTAATACTTAAGAGTGCCACGTGTCATGCAACCACTGGTCTTCCACTTTTCTATTTCTTCGGTGGGTCATAAATGGTCAGGGGAAGGGGAGGCGTTACAATTTCCCCGGACTCTTGGGTTAGGTGCTCGACTCGTAAAGTAAGCGACCCGGCCGGAGACCGGTGAATTCCCGGACTCAGACGCTAGATGGCGTACTCCGGAGATGACAACACGAAAGGCTTAAAGTGGTTGTAATGATGTGTAATGATGAGGGACACATGTCACCCTCTCATTTGGCGAACACAAAAACATGTTTTACTTTGTAATAATTTCGGCACACTTGTCATTTCCTTATTTGGCCAACACGAAATATGTGTCATCATGAGTCATAATGAGCTGTCATTACATACTTTACGGAAGTTCTTTTCAATAAAGTTGCTCCATCGGTGCATTACCAGGAATTCCAGGTGGGACCGTGGCACGCATATCGAGGCATGTCACAAAATGGCCGAATTCCTCTGATCTCACAACTGACACCCCTGAACCCTGCAGCCTCCGACGAATTTTGCTCCGACTTCTTACACTTGTATTTTTACAATATTGACTTTTCAATTTTCGTGAATGACATAATGGACATCTGGGAATTCCGAAAGTAACTCTACCTTTAATTGTAAATACCAATATTTATTTTATTCTACTATTTCCATATTTACACATTTTTAGTATTGCAAAATTTGGTATATTACAAGAAAGCTACATGGATCAAGTCATAAGTTTTTCTCATGTATAACCACTTCATAATACCCTTAGACCTGAGGTCATCATGGATTCCTACATGAGAGTTGCTAAGCTTTGAACTAGTCAAAAGTCACTTTTGACCGAGTGATGATAAAGGTTATGATCGGGCTTGGTGGTTTTTCATGCAAAGGAATATGAATGATCAAGATGAAATTTGTCCCTCACATTAGTAGAGAGATATTACTGGGCCCCTCGATGAGTGAGTCTGAGAAATGTATGGCCATACTACAATGGAATGGAGTTTCCATTTCTATTGTCAGGCTACTCAGGAATCGAGAAAGTAATAGTCAGGAACAAGAGGATGACATTATCCATGCCTTATCCTTGATCGATATATCATGTGACAAAAGGGACGTGACATGGTTGTATGACAGATTGCATCGTGATAACGATCCTCATATGATTTGGGTAGTCGTAATGTCTTGCTAGAGGTCGCTTGTGACTTTTGGGTTAGTATAGTTATTGGCTCACTGCCAACTTCATATGGGCCCACAGGGTTGCATACAAGAATGACCCAACACGAGATCATATTTAATTTAGAGTGGACGAATTATATATATAAATAATATAAAATTCGTTAATAATATTATATAGATATATATTTTCAAAATACATATCTTATATATTATATATATATGTATATGTATATATATTATATGATATTATTATATTGTGTTCGTTTTAAATTTAATTTATTAAGATATATTAAATTTAATAACTAACATGATAGAGATATAGTATCTCAGATTTAATTTATGAAGATAAATTAAATCTAATGGCTCTTTATATGGATTAAATAAATAGGTTAAATTAAAACTATTGAACATATTTAATTTAAACTGAATTTATTTAATTAGCTCATCAAGATAATTAATTGTTGATTAATTTCGAAATTAGTGATGATTACTTTTGAAAATATAGCCATCATAGGTTATAAACTTGATAGAGCAAATATACTTATATGCGCATGAGAATTCAGAGCTGTAAAGGAAACCCTAAAAACTTTGAAGGTGCTAGCACATAGTCTCGGTTGGAGAGCATTCATGTGGATACCAGTAGAGGGAACGGACCTAATATGTTGGCTCCTAGAGATCGTGAAAACCCTAAGTTGAAAAAGGTACGAGTTCTTTCTAACCCGATTTAAACACCGTTGATAGATCCTCG
This sequence comes from Inga leiocalycina, assembly GCA_963242795.1. Classification (NCBI taxonomy): domain Eukaryota; kingdom Viridiplantae; phylum Streptophyta; class Magnoliopsida; order Fabales; family Fabaceae; genus Inga; species Inga leiocalycina. The sequence goes on from OY725332.1 coordinate 37,583,894, forward strand.
ATTAGAATCGGTAAAATTTTTAAAATTCTTCCACTGTGCCTGCCGATCCTAACATATATGCCCATGAACAAGTTTAGATATGAGGATGATTATACCAAAAGAACTTTATGCCTTGTTGTATACTTAGACTTAAAGATATTGAATGATATTCATAAGTTGGATTTATATGCATACTTTAGACACTATAAGCCATGTCTATCTCTCCATCTTTCTTACTATCCAAAAGTAGTCAAACATTTCTATAATGACTTAGAGCTAGCTGAGATACGCTATAAGGAAGGTACAGTGGATAAGGATGCTTTGGAGACTAATATCAAAGATTAAAAGGTAGTCATCTTAGCAAAGAAGATCAATGAGTTGTTGGCGATGCGCAATCCCCCAAGTGGTCCATTCAGAGAATTTTTAGAGCTTGAGATTTATTAGATCATCAAGCTAGGATAGCCTATTGGAATCCTCAACTTTAACCCAAGCTCAATGATTAGATTACATAGGGTTATTTGGCATATTTACACTTGAGCTATAGTGAACAAGGACAACAACTTCACTCATTTTATTTAGAAGGTTTACCTCATGATGTCATTCATCATTAGTAAGGAAAAAAGGGACATTAAAGAGATTATCGTCTCAAAGATGAAGTGATACAAATACTCTTCTACTATGAGTACTCAAATTCTTGATCCTTACTTAGTCTTTCTCTTTCTCAAATTGAACAAGATTTATTACTTAGAGCTGAATGAGTAGTTAGTGAGGATTCCTATGTTAGACAAGCTGCATGTGAATAAAATAAAGATCAATTTGCTATTAGGTCATACATATCAAGTCCCATAAGGAAGAGGCGTAGAGTACAATATGAGGTTTCAAGGGCAGATAAGGCACAATCCTTAGCTACTGCTGGATCACATGGGTAGATAAGAAAGAGAGAGGTCTGAATTGCTAAAATTGAGAGATCTTGATAGCAGAGAAGAAATTTGACTAGAGACAAGGAGCAGCAGACAACATCTTGGTCTTCTTCCACCTATGACAGCAGCAAGGAATAAAGGGAGTCTTCAACAGTCTTGCTTGCTTTCTTCTTTCTCTTTATGATTTGAACCTACAATTTTATCTTTATTTCTCTTATGGATTTTATTATGGCCATATGTGCCTAATTCTCTTTTTGAACCTAGAGTAGCAATGAATTGATTCTTGGATTAGAGCTTGTTTGAACCATTAAATTATGCTTAATGTTTTCTTGTTTAGTTAATCTTGTTATGTCTTGTCTATTTAGTGCTTGATCACCACTAAGTATGAAATTGGACAATTTTAATTACACTTTGGAAAGGGATCTTTATTTGACCATAGGATTAAGTAATATGGAATTGGTGTAATATCCTGAATTGTGATTAAGGGCTAATATCTTTGAAGTAATGTAATTAATACTAATTAAGTACTTTTGAAGTATGTAATGAGAGTTGTGATATGAAATATGTTCAATGATGATTTAGTAAATGTTGCAATGATCAGGGGCAAAATGGGAAATTCCCAATCAATTGGTCAGTTATCGAAAAGGGAACTCATAGGTAATTTGAGATCAATGGTGGGGATTTAATGTAGAAAGGTTAAATTGGCGGAATCATGTGCAATGAGCTTATGTGAATTATGAAGGGAAGAGCTAGATCATGACATATGGCAAGTTGTTTACTATTGGATAAGGTCAAAGTTTCAAACTCATTTTTCTCTTCCCTCTCTTCCTCCAAGTCAGCTTGTATGCATGGCAATGGGAGAAAATCTGCATCATCTTCATCTTTATCTTCTCTCTCATCTAACCTCTATTTTCGTTGAGCAAGGGAAGGAAAGAGAAATAGTTAAGGTGAGTTTTGGCTAGCTAGATGCCTCTTAATGCTCAAGTGTTCACTATTAATGTTGTTCAAGAGGTTGAGAGCTTTAAACCTATGGTTTCAGAATTTTGAGAGAAGGTGTTTTGAAGTTTGCACAAGTTTGGAAACTAGAGAATCAAGAAGCTAATCATTGGAAGTTGAAGGGGTGAGTATTTATAGTATTTTGATATAATTGTTTTGATCATTGGTTGAGTTTTGAGAACTTTGGAATTTGCCCTGATTTTAGCCTAATTATGAAATGTATGAATTAGCTAGTGTTTTGTGATGAAATAGATGCCAAATAGTGTCTTGGTGTCAATGGTTGTAGTTTGGATTTGAAACGGGAAAGTTCGATCATTTGGTGATATTGGGTGCAATGTGGTTAGAAGAGTATAATGTATTATTGTGGTAAGATTTTGGTTGTTTTAAGGTTGCCAATAGGTTCATTATGGAATTTAGTATGGGAATGAACTTTAGTATAAGTTTGGAAACCATTGGAATTAGATTTGGTAAATCTGGAAAATCATATCAGTTGCTGTGATCTGGCTTCTGATAAGCTTCACTCGAGTGAGGAGGGGTCTCACTCGAGTGCAGTATGAAATTTTGGGTAATTTGGTTAAGTCTTCAGGCATAAATCACGAGTGCACTTTTGTTTCCGCGAGTGATATAGGTCATCACTCGAGTGCAGCTCCCTGTGCTCGAGTGAGGGAGTAGGTTTAAGACTTTGGAATTTAGGATTGCTCTCGAGCAAACACTTCCTATGTGACACTTTTGGGTGCTCGAGTGAAGTTGAGGGTCATCACTCGAGTGAGATGACCAAAACTTAGTGTTTTGCTTCCTAAAAAGGGATCTTTGGGGGTGGTTATCCCAACCCTTTAGGCATATGTTTAGGCATTTAATAGCCACCTAAAGAGTTCATAAGAATACCAACTTAAAGTATTATGGAATTAAGAACTTGGAAAAGAGATTGATCTATTGTCCCTATTTTGGTTTATAGGATTTGACATCTGCTGTCCTCGTGAGCCCACTGTGCCAGCGAACGTTAGAAAGCAACAAGGTAGTGACTTTTCTTTTTATACCATATGTGTTGCATTGTATGTGTGTTATATCATTGATTTGTGATAAATTCGTATGCTACGATATTTATAGATATGTGTATGCACCGCCACACCAATAGTCCCTGAGTTGCTAACAACGGTTCGAGTTAGGACGGTGTGCCTTCCCGGCAGTAAAAGGGGATGAGGATGGTGTGTGATATGTGTGATTATGTGAAAAGCTAAAAGACTATTTGTGAAGGCCGACGGGTCAATTGTGAAAGCTGGATGGCTATATGAGCTATAAGGCTATGCGTATGCACTGCCACACCAACAGTCCCTGAGTCGCTAATAACGGTTCGGGTTAGGATGGTGTGCCTTCCTGGTTGTAAAAGGGGATGAGGATGGGGTGCGATATGTGTGATTATGTGAAAAGCTGAAAGGCTATTTATGAAGGTCGACGGGCCGATTGTGAAAGTCGGATGGCTATATGAGCTATAAGGCTATGTGTATGCACTGCCACACCAACAGTCCCTGAGTCGCTAACAACGGTTCAGGTTAGGACGGTGTGCCTTCTCGGCGGTAAAAGGGGATGAGGGTAGAGTGTGATTTGTGCTGTTATTATATGATGATTTGCTTACATACTGTGTGCTTATGTGTGGTATAAATGTTTGTTACTACTGGGATTCTCTTGAATCTCATTCTTTCCTTTGACTAACCTTTCAAATAGGGCGAGTGCCTCTAAGGAGAAGCGAACAATCTGGAGTGGTTAGAACCCTGTAGGAACATTTGGTTCGGGCCATGTTGGTTATTCATTTTGGATAGGGATTGCTGTACAATATTTTGAGTTGTAAATAGTTTTGAACATATGGCGGTGTAATCCCCTAATTGGGAATTGGAACCCCATAGATATATATACATGAAACTCGGGGGTTGCTGGGGATTAAGTTATAAACTCTGATATGTTTAAATGTGATATAACTACATAGGTAATTATATTCGATATTTGAACATTGAGACCAGGATAGAGAAGTTTTGAAAATTTTATGAAGTCCCTACTATGAAAAGGGATTTTTAAATGAATTTTGAATTATCCAATGGTCTCTAATCTATTTTATTATGCATTATCGAATCTTAATTACGCTAATTAAGGTAGGGGGTTAAAATTGGAATTTATTCTAATTTGTTAATAGGATATGAATATACCTATTGGACCCATTTAGTCATGTTAGAGTGAATTTCGATATTTATTGCCTCTTGAATAGATTGTCAGGAATAATAATCTTAATTAGAGAGAGGGACATAAGTGATCGAGAGATACTTATATCTATTAAGACTCTAGATTAACAATTTAACATTAAGTGAATTGAAGAAAGGATTAGCTGCTCTAGGTTGTTTTTCTCAATTGAAATCTTTGAAAATCTAGTTTACTATTTTTGTTTTCTTATATTTAAATTTCTCATTAATCTCATTATCTTTGATTTACTCAACTTAAATGAACCTAGGAAATTTAATGCCTAGTCAGTAATTATTTTTTAGTCTCTATGGGATGACCTTGATTTACCAGTTTACAACTTAAACACTGTTGGTGCCTACTTACAATTTGGTAGCATCACAATATGAGGTATTTTAACTAATAAGGTGCGCGCTATGATCACGAAGCTCTATTTCTTCTTCAAGTCATTGTGTAGTAGGGTGATTGACCCCAAAAAATTGCCGAGGTTACAAACCCGAATCATGACTATGTTGTGTGTAGGGGTGATCATCATTTTCTTGTCCTGGTCTTCCCGTCTCGATCTCGAGCAAATTGGGACAAGAAAAAATTGGGAAAAATGAAGTCGGGATTGGGATTAGGATAGGGAATGGGATTTCCTGATCCTGAAATAATATACATATGCATTTTTTTTTCTACTATACTGATTCAAAAGAAGCTTTGCATAAATTTCATTATATATTGGATTTCTATGGCTTTGTGGATGATGAATTGAGTTAATTGTACTATCAGAGGCTCAATGTATTGGAAGATCCTCAAGCCCATTTGTAGCTACTGAAAATATTGTGTTTTTATATATTTTGATTCTCTTATTTTGATGTCCTAGGGAGATCTCCTAGGAAAACTATTCAAGTTAAGTCTTGCCATTTTTTGCCTAATTATAGAAGTAATCAGGGCACCCCCAAAGACTCAAAGTCTCACCATTTTTATTCAAAAAAAGAATGTAATAGGGAAAAAATATGTATGGGATAAAAATGTTAGGAATTTGAGAAATTCCTGATCCTGGGATTTTCTAGTTGCAATGGGAAGGGAAATTCCTAGGATCGGGAATCAAATTCCTTCCTAAACACTTCTTGGGATCGGGATAGAGAATGCAATTTCCGAGACAGGACAAGAAATTCTCAGGATCTGGAATCAAATTCCTTCCTAAATACTTCTTAGGATTGGGATCAGGAATGAGATTTCCCGATCCCGTCCAGATCCTGAACAGGCCTACTTGTGTGAGCTGGAAATGTTTTCCCTCCAGCTTTCTGTTACATAATGGTGAACCTAACTATTTACTTGGTTGGAGAGGTACAACTATATGGCCTAATCTATATGAGATGGATGTACCAAGTCAAGCGCAAGATGAAGGACATGAAAGGGTATGTGAAAAACTGGAGCAGGCTAGAAGGTTGCATTGTTGAATGGTACATTTATGAAGAGGTGGCTAAATTCTGTATCAATTACTTGAAAGATACATGTGATATTTGCCTTCCAGTGTCTTGGCATAAAGGAAATACATCTAGACAAGGGTTGATAGGAAAGAAAGTTATCGAAATCTTAAATCAGCAGTAGGAGCAAGCATACCTATACGTACTTCAAAACTTAGAAGAGATTGACAAGTATGTAGGTATTCATATGGATGAGCTTAGGAGGGAAAGCCCCAATAAAGTACAAAGTTGGAATGTTAAAGAACAAAATAAACAATTCATAGCATGGTACAAGCAGCATATGGATAACCAGTATAATGTTGATCATAATTTAGTTCTAGAGAAAGTAATGTTCTTGGCATGTGGTCCAAACAGACATGTGCTTTCTTTCTCAAGCTATGTCATAAATGGATACACCTTATACACTGAGCAGGATGACTAAAGCAAAAATCAAATAGTGGGGTAACTATTATTTCTAACACTATGCATGTACCAAGTGCAAAAGATAAGAATCTTATATATGCCAATATGTCATACTTTGGCATGGTTGAGCACATTTGGGAGTTGGATTACGTAGGATTTTATGTTTTAGTTTTTGGGTGGAAGTGGGTTGACAATAATAATGCTTTGAAAGTGGACAAGTTAGGGTGGATATAATTAAATTTGAATAAGCAAGCTTATAAATAAGAGCCTTTCATTTTAGCTTCTCAAGCTAAACAAGTGTTCTATGTTCCTAATCCTGCTAATAAAGAATGATAGGGTCATCACTTCAAACACAATTCAATTAGGACAATGCTTCGTATGTTAGGCATGACAACAATGAAGGAATTTGGATATCAAAGAGGGGGAAGTTGCTTTGCAAATTAAAGAAAACAAATTTAGTAAAAAAAGACTTAAAATTACCATGATTAGGAAAATAAAAAGGAGCACTTGATCATATGTATATTCCCTTAAGTTTTATGTATTCATAATTGTATAGATAGAATGAATATGATTTGTTTTAATTTGTTGGCACTTGTTGGCCAGAATTAGTTATTTTGTATATATTTGGATATATACAATCAGAACTAGATCTATTTGAGTGTTTAGTATATATATGTTATATATATGTTGTTTCTGTAGGTTATTCTGCAGGGGCTGATTGAAAGTGATCCCCCCCAATTTTTTTTTAAAAATTGTCACACATACTTAATGGTTATTTACCAATAATTGTAAAATATTATACATATATAGCGGTTTTTCCATATAACTTTTAAATACACCCGTTCCTCTAGTGACAAATACTTTATCATTCATCATTTAACTATTAAGTATTGTACAAAATATATCACAATTATTATTAAAAAAACTGTTAAATAAAGATAGCTCTATTTAATAGGAATTGTCTTACAACCGTTAAATATAGTGCCATATACATAACAGTTGTATTGGGAAAAAACCATAAAATATAGTGGCCAATATTTAACGGTTAAAAACTATTATATATAAATATTTAGCAGTCAGATTTTTAATGGTTGAAAAAAATTAAATATTAGTAAAAAAAATCATTAAATATAAATAAATATGTAGTAGTGCTCCTACTTTCACACATAACTCTATATCTCCTTCAAATGATGCTTCTACTCCTATTAACCCCCTAACATCCATTGTTCCCTATACTCCCTCTAGATCTTCATCCATATACTCTTATCTTTTTCCCCCTCCTGCTCCTATTCATTTTCATCCTCCTTCATCCTCTGATGACATTACCTTCTCCACTACTTTCTCCTTTTTTGATGATGCCAAAAAGGGGGAGAAGGGTTCCCCAAGTGGTGATAGTGGTAGTGATACTACTTAGGGTGTTCTTAGCATGTGTCTTTTGTTTTTCATATGTATTGTATGAATATCTTGTGTTATTTTATGCTTTTCATTCCAACTTTTATGTATTTTGTGATGTCTTCACACTTGATATGTATTTCCTATACTAACCTTGCATACTCAAGTGAAATCAAATGTTTTGAGCAATGATATACAAATAAATTTATATTCTATGCTTAATTTTGTGATTTGATCAATCCTTAGCTTAAATATGATTATATGTAGTTATTAGCATCATTTTGACTTTCAAATAACTTTTCTAAACCATAACTAACTTTTGTCATCATACAAAAAGGGAGAATGTTAAATTCCTAATTTTTTAATGGGAATAAACCTTAGGTGCATTGTTTTGCAATAGAAAAGTTGTTTTGAAAAAACATAGAACATTGTGAAAAGTGTTGCTAAGACTAATCACTCGAGTGATAACTTAAATCAAGTGTAAATACTTGTAAATATAACTTACTCGAGTAATGTGTTTAGCTTTCATCTCCAACTAGTGATTAAGTATGTTTTGAAAATTCTAATAGATCACTCAAGTGAGCACTTGAGTGATGCTCTGTGAAAATGCAATCATTGAGTAGTCACTGGATAGTGATCCAATGTTTAATAGGATCACTCAAGTCATAACTTTAGTGATGACTCATTTCTCATATATCACTAGCAAGGCACTAGACAATGACATATTGAATAGTTGATCACTAAGTAGACACTGGATAGTGATGAATTGACTTTGAAAAATTAAGAGATCACTCTAATGACATGGTCAGATTGTTCATCACTAGGTAGTCACTCGATAGTGATCAACAGTATATTTTGTCACTAGATCGATCACTCAAGTGGTAACTTGAGTGATGCCAATTATTGGACAGACACTGAATAGTGATGTATTGTTGTTTTGAAAATTCTAAAGGATAACTTGATTGAGCACTTGAGTGACATATTCTTATTCATCATCATTGGCTAGTTATTGGACAGTGATCCACTGTACATATACCTTTGAAAAATCACTAGCCAGTGCCTCTTTAGTGCATAGTCTCAAATGACTATTTTACTCAAGTGATAGTTTCTCTATGTTTGAAACATCATCTCAGATGTTTGGGTACTCATTCAAATTGATGTAAAACTTGAATGCTTTGCTTCTAATTGATTCTTTACATTACTAATCAAGTTTGTGAACAAGTTTCAAGTGCTTAAATACAAATTAAATTTCAAATGACAAAAAGCACTTTTGTGTCAGAAGCACTTAATGCAACAAAACCTCAACCAATTGAATGCACTCTAACCTCCAACAGTAGTACCAATGCTCCAACTACTATGATCATGCTCCAACAATCATTTAATTCATCCTACTTGTAAATAAATGATCATTACAGATGAAGACAATAACTAATGACATGCAATTACTATGTATTCATTTCTCTAAGTCATATGCTTTGTTTTATGAGATTCTTGTACTTCAGTCATTATCATTTATTCTCTTTGAGAGAGATTGAGAAAATTCATTTATTGGGCATTTCATTACAAAGTGTGAGGGGGAGCAAGTTGTCTCTACGAGATTAGCTTGCACTGAGGCATCAAAAGCCCAGCGAATCATGGAGTTATAGTGAAACTCTTAGAAGGATTTTTGAAGAATGAACATATATCAAGTGGTTAGACATAAATAGTATAATTCTTTGGTGTACATCTCTCTTACTCTCTATTCATGATGTCTCTCTAACTCTAACTCTTTCAATTATGTTAATTTAAAGTGTTAAATTTTTAATAGCACCTAATTCAACCTCTCTCTTGGGTGAAAGGCTTTTCTAGCTATAATATGGTGCAAAAGGTTCTTGTGGTGTCTAGATTGAAGAATTCACTTAAAATACCATGTTACAAGCATGTGCCTTGGAGGAGGAGCATAAGTAACATCCAAGAGCCTTCAAGAAGAATCTAGAAGGCAAATTTTTGCCTCAAATCTGATTTAATTTTGTTTTTAATTAGTTTCTGTTATTATTTCTTTGAATAAGGCCTTTTGGTAAATGATTGTTCCACTAGGCTTTGTCTTAGTTTCCTATTTTTAGTTAGCCAACTTACTCTTAAAGTTTAATTAAGTTCCTATTTTGTAGATCCTAAATGATACAACCTAAGATGATTTATTGCATTTAAGACTAAGGTTTTAAATCTCAAATGTTCTATGGTTGCCTATAAATATAGGTTGTGTTTTGTGTACTTGAATTTCATATTGGAATGACAATTGATAATTTTATTTCTCATATTTGAGCATTGCTTGCATCTTTGAATTCTCGTTTAAGTACTCTAACAGTATCAAGGGCTGATAATCCTTGTAGAGTCTCCACCACTAGGTGTCAAACCCCTTAACATTTTGATATTGGTAAAGTAAATAATGCATAGTTTTGCGGGCAAACAGGAATAGTATATACATACTGATATTAGTACTTGTATTTTGATACAGGACATACCCATAAGGTTTGAAAAATATTTACAATATCCTTCAAAAGTTAACCAACACTAGGATAACCAACGTAAGCTCTCGATCTTCATTGGGACCCTCAATTGCTAGTGTTGACATTTTTGCCCTTCAAGCCACTACCTTCTGTTGGAATATTTTTAAATTTGAAAAAAGGGTGAAATTCAAATGAATCTCAGTAGTAACATGCAATCAGTCATATAAAATATGATAGATAAATATGCTATACACCATGTAATGCAACATAATAATAACACAAACAACACGTCATGTGCACATGAGTCAGGGCTACTCCCCTACTAATCCGTAAACCTCATTTGGGTTCATGCACACAACAAGGTAAATGTGCCTCCTCGCATAATGCCCTACTCGACAATACATTGTTCATATTACAGAAGATGGCATACACAAAGCATATAAATATTGACATAGTTTAAGAAAGATAGAGTTACTATCTTAAACCCCTTTTTAACATTAAACTAGTCCTTAATTTTGATCCGGCTTGGTCACAACTGTCCGATTCTAAAATTCCAAATTTACAAGAAATAAGTTATTACTTTTCATGTATTATTGTAAACACATTTTGTTGGTTATCTTAGCTTAAAACTGTAAAATAACTAAAATACCTCTGAGGACCTGGTCCAAACCCCTCTATACCTGGTCTAACTGTACTTTTCCAAAAATTATGAGCCGAGATAATCCTACACAATTTCATGTGTAGAATCCATTTTTGACCTTAGGCTGGACAAATTTAGTCCCAAATGATGAAAATGCCCCTACAGTCCTTAACTTAGGGTTTTAGGGGTATTTTTGACGTTTCACATTCTAATGCTTTTCACACTTCACACTTAACATATACCCTACACAATTTTCCATTCCAAACACAAGAGAATCATTAAAAACAAAAAATTCCAGCCCTATCCCTTTGAACCAGGTCTGGCTGAAAGTCAAAGAAATTAGGAAATATGTGTTTCAATAATTCCAACCATCTAATCTTCTTCTTTTCACTTCTAATCACTTATTTAACTACTTAAACACCTATTATACATGATCAATGGAAAATTGGGTAGTATAACCCCTTAGGGTTTCATCATCCAAAATTGCAAAATAAGGCAAACAAACCAAACAACCAATCTACAACAACCATATAACCTTGAATTCACAAGAGAACAAGGTTATTTGTGGTAACTTTGTGATTTCTCTTTCGTTCTCTCTCTAATGGTACACCTCCCTCTCTCCTTCCTCTTGTTTTTGCCTTGCTACCAGCTATATTCATGAAGATATAGAGGTTAGAGTGATCTTGCATGAACTAGAAGGTTTAAACACCAAGATTTCAACCTATTGACCTTGTATTTTCTTCTTGAGCTCTCTCTCCTTCTATGTTCTTGCCTCCTCTTCATCCAACTCTCTCTCTCTCTCTCTCTATCATCTATCTATCTATTTATCTATTTCTCTTGGGTTGGCTGGAAATGAAGGCTTATCAAAAGAGAAAAGCCTTATAAAACAAATATCATATACCTCCTTTATTTATTATATTTTATGGTAATTTAACACATGCTGACTGTTTTAATTATCATAATCTTTTCCCTTGGCCTTTTTACTTGGCAGAGATTGAGCTTTATGAGGGGGTAATAATATGTCTTCAATTATCAATTTTATACTATTCCACATAAATTTAATTAGAGTTGCAATATTTGATTCTCTCATCATTACTTTGTTTTTTTCTATTTTGACCATATACCAAAAATTGCTCCAAATGGGATATTTATTTTCAAATTATTGTTTTCCCTCTTTATATCTCTTTTTGGGAAATATATCCTATGAGAAGGGGAATGCTTAATTGGCAAATTACCATATTGCCCTTACATTTTGTTATTTTCATACAAGCCAACAGAATTTTCATCAAACTTTGAAAATTCATATATTTATTTATAGATGTCCAATTGCTGTGGTTCCAAAGGCTATGTGACCCTTGTAAAATATATTTTTAAGGAAAAATAGTTTCTTTAGCCAAATGGTCACAGAATATTCTAGAATTATCATTTATTGGACATTGCCATCGAAACTTGCTAGTTTCACTTGGCTAACTTCAAAAATACATAACTCTTAATGTGCAGTCCAAATGACTTATATAACCTATCAAATTAAAGCATGAAATGTCTACTTTTATTTTGAAAAATTTCGCATTCATTGGATATCCTTTGATTATCCAAAAACGCATGACAATCTCACTACCTAGCAAGAAATCACACTAGCAGCACATTCCAGTTCAGCAAAATTCACCATTTTATTCCATTTATTGAAATAAATATACACTAGATTTTTTATGTATGAATTTTGGGATATTACACTAGGGTTTTTTTGGGTGAGAAAAATCAAATTGAAATCAAATATCAAGTCAAACTAAATCAATTTTGTTTTTATTGGTTTGATTATATTGGTGTTCTGGTTTTTTTTATGTGTTAAAATTTAGTACTTTCAGTGTTCGGTTTAGCATGTTTAAAACAATTTCAGTTATGACTGAGTAATTGAAATATATACAATGTTGAGCTATATTTAAGTTTTCACTAGTTTTTTTTTCAGTTATTTGTTACTTTTTATCTTTACTTTTCAATTCCACAATTGGGTGCTTTAGTCTCTCATTTTGTTTTAAGGTCCAATTCCTTTCCTCTCTCTTGAAGTTTTTCTCTCACGAGTTCACCATCTATTCCATTCACACCTATATTATTCTTTTCAAGTCTTCACTATTCCATTTAGCCTTTGTCAGTCCATCTTCTCTAATAAAATAACCCTTCTTTGCAAGTGCATTGTTAAGTAAGCAAGTGTTAGTGCTTGTATGTAAGGATGTTCACTTCTCTACTAACCAACTTAACCCCTCTTTTCCCTCTAGTGTTGTGTCTTTATTATAGGAATTTGGTGATTTATTTCCTAATAAGATACCTGATGGGCTTCTTCCCTTGAGAGGAATTGAGCATAAGATTAGTTTCATTCCTGAATCTTCCCTACCTAATAAACAGGTTCCTATAACCAATCCTAATAAAACTAGAGAAATTCAATGGTCAAGTAGATAAGCTTCTGAGAAAAGGCTTCATAAGGGAAAGCTTGAGCCCCTGTACTATTCCAATACTCCTATTGCCCAAGAAAGATGGTGAGTGGTGAAACTGTGTTAATTGTAGAGTCATTAACAAAAACACAATTACGTTTCACTATCCCATTCCTAATATTAGATGATATGTTAGATGAGTTGCATGGTACTACATTATTTACGAAAATTGTTCTTAAGAGTAGTTATCATCAAATTCTCATGAAAGAAGGGGATGATTGGAAAACTACATTTAAAACTTAAGTATGCCCTTTAGTTTAACTAATGCACCTATTACTTTCATGAGCTTATTGAACCATATTTTTGGTTAATTTATTGGGAAGTTTGTAGTTGTCTACTTTGATGATATTCTTGTCTATCAAAAATTAGATGACCTTGTTATGCACTTGTTTGAGGTATTTCAAACTCCTTGGGAGAATAGCCTATATGCTTATTTCCAAAAAATGCACTTTATGCAAGGATTTTGTTGTGTTTCTTGGCTTTATTGTAGGTGATCAAGGGATCTGTGTGCATGAACTCTTTTATAGGACTAATATAAAGATATTATTTCTATTTACACTAAATGTATGACATGTAAGCATGCAAAGTCTAAGGTTTAACCCTATGGTTTGTATTCTATATGACCTCTGCCTTCCCAACCTTGGGTTGAGATTTCTATAGATTTTGTGTTGGGTTTTCCAAGGTTGATTAAGGAAGGATAGTATCTTTATTGTCGTAGATAAATTTAGTGAACATCGTATTTCATAGCATGTTCTAAAGAAAAATATTATGTGAATATTGCTAACTTGTTCTTTAAATAAATTGTTAGACTGCATAGATAGTAAAAAACAATTGTGAGTGATAGAGATGTAAAGTTTTTTAGCCATTTCTGAAGGACTTTATGGAGTAAGCTAGGAACTAAGTTGTTGTTTTCTATTGTGGCACATCCCCAACGGATGGGAAAAATGAGGTAGTCAATAGAACCACTACTAGAAAAAGGTCTTTTAGACCGGTTAAAATTGGTTTTTTAGACCGGATTTTGATATGATCTTATATTAATCGGTTTAAAAAGTCCATTCTTATTAAGACCAGTCCTATTGTAGTTATAACGCCCCAAATTTTATTTCCCAATATATATTGTAATTATTGGAAATAGTCAATCAAATAAAATGGTGAATTTTGGAGAATGTGAATAGTGATGCCAATGAGATTTCTTGTGAGTTTGTTATGTGGTTTTTGATGACTAAATGATGATTAAAAAATTATGAAATTTTATAGAGTGAAAGTAGACATCCTAAGCTTTAATTTACTAGGTCATGGGTAATTTGTAAAGCTGTATGCAAGAGTTATGAATTTTTGAAGTTAGCCTAGAAATATTGTTGATTTTCTGGAACAACATCCAAAGAATTTAATTTTGGGAATTATGAGCTTCCAATTGGCTAAAGGCTATATTGTTTCTTGAAACTAGATTTAATAAGGGTTCTATAGCCTTTGGAATCACTCAAATATGATGTCTACAAGTTTAGTTAAGATTTTTCAAAGTTTGGGCAGAAAATCTGCCAGAATTTCCAATTAATCCTAAAATTGGAAATTAAATAATTATGGGATAATTGGAAAATGTTATAAAAACATCATCCTCCCCTTCCATGCCTTATAAAACTGTTAGCCATGGAGAAATAATAGAGATAAAGAGAGAGAGAGAGAGAGAGAGAGAAAGCTTGGATCTAGAGAGAGAAGGAGGAGCAAATCATGTAAAGTAAGTCAGTTTCGTCGGTGATTTAGCTCTTAAGTTGTGTAATCCTTCTCTTAAGCTTGCTTTCTACATGATTTAAGTTTGAAACTGAAATTTGGAGTTTTTGGGAGCCAGGGATTTCGGCTAAGAAGGAAGAAGAGGTAACTTCCTAAACTTCAAATATTGGTTGTTCTAGCTGTTGTGAGCAATTTAATTGGTGAATTTCTGCTGGATTTTCCCTAATTATAAATTTGGAAAAAGTTGTGTCCTAGGCTTGTTGCTGCCAAAATTGAGTCTAAGTGGTGGTTTTAACGTAATTAAATAGTTAATAAAGTTGTTAGGAGTAGAAAGGAGCAATTCTACGAAGTTAAAATTAGAAAACTCCAAATTATCTTAAAGAATCTTGGGTTTCAGCCAAGTCCAATTCAAGGGGTTAGGGTTGGATTTTTGATGATCTGATGATTCCATTGAGTTTAGGAGGGAAAATTAGGTGGGGTTATAGTCAGCATTCTCTTCTTTTGGCAGTAAATTTGATAATCCTGAATCCAAAAATGGATTCCTTGGGTGAAAATATGTCAGAATAGCTCAGGTCAAAATTTTTAGAAAAGTATGGTCGGACAGGGTAAGTCGAGGCCGAGCCGGGTCCCTAAGGGCGTTTCAATAAATTTTCACAATAGACTCATAACCACTAAATATACTATGGAAGTACCTAAAATAGTACATGAATGGGTTTGAACATAATTCCTGTATATTTGACATTTTAGGACCAAGTTGAGAGTCCAGTCGTTGGCACGCTTTGCAAGGCACACGTTTCGACGCAAAAAAGGGTTAAGGTAGTAACTATTATCTCTCATACACTTTATAACTATTAATATGTTGTGTGTTACTATATTATGTGATATAGACATGTGCCTTGGGCACATTACCTAGATGTGGTCTAGGACCTAGGTGAGGTACACTGGTATTACCGAGTTGTAGTAGGAACTCAGCTGAGGTACACGTAGGGGTTTCAACGGGATAGTTGGCCCTGAGCTTTGTGTACACACATAGTATGATGTGAATTTTCATTTTACATTATATGGTTCATTGCATATTTAAATTCTCACATTTTATATGATTGATCGTATATTGCTATTGGGATTCCTTGAAATCTCACCCCTTTTTATAAACAAAAATGTCTCAGTGGAAACCAACTGCTCTAAAGGCAAGGTTGTAGATACTGACGAGTACGGATCTCAAGGCGAGGATAGATGGATATATGTAGTCATTATTTTGGATACTTTGTATAAAATTGTAAATATAATCAAACCCTATGGGACAAATATGTGATATAATCAAGTACCATGTATTAATATATTAGTATATTTACACTATTCTTGTGTTGATCACTGAACTGCATGCAAGCTCTATGAAAATATGGAAAATAAGATAAGGGTATGACAGTAGTCTTAAAAGTTACTTTTTTAGACTGGTTGTTTAAAGACTGGTCTAAAAAGGTGTCAATTTATAATAAAAAATGCTCATTTTTTAGACCAAGTAATTTCATACCCGGTTTAAAAAGTGGGCAATTTTTTTAAATGTACATTTTATTTTATTTCACAAAATCCCTGTTGGATACTATTATATCTAAAAGCTATATTATGCAATATAAATTTTATAGATAGCCCTAAAAATACAAATGCAATTGATATAAAAACTAATTATAAGTATCCAGTCTAAAGAGTGAGCAATTTTTTTTTTTAAATTTACATTTTACTTTGTTTCACAAAAGTTTTGTTGGATATTATTATATCTAAGAGCTATATTATGCAATATAAATTCTACAGATAGCCCTAAGAATACAAATGTGATTGATATAAAAAATAATTATAACTAATAACCATGAATCTAAGCCCTATATTATTAGATAATTATTGAATCTTAATTTTGGTATTTGTTTTTTTAAGGTTTACTTTTTTTGCTTGTAATTTCCCCACCTCCAAAGGAGTTAGATGATTTTTGATGTTAGATTTAGTAGACTCAATTTTAGGCCTGTCATCTGCATGCTATTGACGCATTATTCATATTATGAGCATCCCTAAAGTTGAATGTTGCTACCTATGGGTTAGGTGCTTAGTTACCATCCTTATGCATTTTGATTCTTTTTGACCTCAAATATTAAACATATATGGCTCTACCCTACCCTAGTCTAAGAGGATATATATAAAGGAAAATATTCTTATTTAATGAATCTAAGTATAATAGAGTTAATATACAAATAAGAACTGATTTTAAATGAGTGAATTTGATACTGTGATAAGGTTTTAGATGAGATGAAAAACAAACTGAATGCCAATAATAAGGAAGTAACTAATTAGGTGGAAATACTAGTGACAATGTGAGGATTAATAACTTAATAGGTGGAAGTACTAGTGACAAGTTGAGGTTTAATAACTCAAAATTGGAGGATGAAAAGCATTGGCTAAATGATCATCAATTGCAAGGACAAATTCAATGGACTGGGTGGTAATCCAATTCAAAGAATTTTTCCTTGCCAGCATGGATCACCCAACCTACATTTTTCATTGTCTAATTTAGACATCTTAATCATTAACTCACCAATAGTGACTTCACCTAGTCGAGCAGCTCCTTATTATTGACCTTCACTTTGATTTCCCTCTTAACCAAGACCTTATCATAGGACCATATTCAACCATACAAAATATAATTCTCAAATTTATATATCAACCATTTAGACTCAGGTTCATTAAATAAGATACTCCACCTTTATCACTTAAAACTGAGGTAGACTATAGCCATACTCTATCTGAAGTATCAAAAGACCCAAAATGCCTAAGGTTAGTAAACTTAGCACCCAATCCAAGGGTTGTAGAATTCGACTATTGGCCTACAATATAAACTACGCATTGACAACTCCCACATGTTGGAGTTAAAATTATAATTGACACTCCCACCTAACACTTAATAATAATCTAAGACCTTTCAAGGAAGGGGCATCCACACAAAAAAAAAAGCTTCAAAAAAAACAAAGGAATGACAAACAAGATTCAATTAAACAACCACATAAATAGATAAATGTGATGATGATCATGAGAATGATACAATTTCATTAAATATGAACATATCAACTTGATGCTTCTATGATATAACAGAACATGCAATAACATGCTATCTGATATCGATGTTGTGTTATATCATGAGAAGCACCAAGATAAGTTCTTGTTAAATGAAATTGTATGATTCTCATTATGACAAGTTCAAATTTTTGTCTAAAGCACATTATATATTTATACCTATGGAAGGAAGGCAACAACTACAGAGTTTTCAATTACACAATTATTATATCAAATTATATAATGATATTCACATGTCTTTTACAACTTAGAGGAATATGTAATGAACATAATAATATGGATTGTAAAAGAAGCATAAAAACATAACTGATAGCTACCAAAACAAGCACATATAACATATATCAGACACTTCTCAAGCTCTTCATATTCTTTCATGTATAGTATGCAATCATTAGGGCATATGCAAATATTTTTCACAACCAAGTGAACAAAAAATCACATACGATATTAGTATATATAAATTTGCATTCAAAAGAAAGTTTTTGACTTTCTCATAAATATATAGTCTATTTGGTGCTTATCCAATCTCTATGATATGTATGCATGTCTTGTGTAGACTTCCATTGCAAGTTAAATCTTGTAATATATAAGGAGGTGTTGGTAGGCCTGAATTAATCACAGCCAAGTGATTAGGACATATGCTCCAATCAACACCACCACATATATCAAAAGGTTGAACCTACAATGCAAAATTGTAAATATTTTTCACAATCAAGTGAACAGAAATTCACAAACAATAACTACAACAACCAGAGAGAATATTGATCAAGCAGAAAAATTTCATTTATACAGGTGTAAGATAAACAAAAATAAACTTTTAATTAGAGTTTCAACAAAGATCTTTCTTCTAGCCTCCACCTCCTCTTCTCTATCTTTTTTTTATTCAACTGGTGCTCTACCTTTTTTATCCATGTAGTCCTCCTCCATTCTCCACCAATTCTTCCTTTTTTTTTATTTGCGTGCCCTTCTCCCTCTCTCAATTAATCTCCACCAAATGCTTTTCCATGTGATCCCCTCTCTCTTTCTTCAACCATTCTAGCCACCACCTAACAAATGGTCCCCCTTCCTCTTCTTTCTTTAACTCTCTTTAGGTTAAAAGGTGAGTTAAGCCATGCTTGGATGAGCGGTGAAAATTTGTTTTGAGATTACATATAAAACTATAACCACCAAACAAGGCCCTTACTCATTTAATCTCCTCATAGAAAAAATATGAAAATAAATTTTGCACTTTTGAAGTTCCTCTTTTGCCCTTCATTAAGCTCCAAAATGACATCTTTGACCTTGACTAATTGATAAAAGTTGTACCAGATCATCACCTCTCACTAAGGTAAACATCTTTTGCTCATAACTAAGGAATAATGGGAATAACAAATATTAATTAAAAATATAAAAATTTAACCAATATAATTCCTAAATTACCCTTTTACTTAAAACTCACATTAGTACTTAATTATGCTAAAAGAATTCAACTAAGTCCCCAAAAGCCTAAGATTAGTTACCAAAAATATATAATAAGGTAAAGAGGGATGAAAGTTGAAGGAATAGGCAAGAGGGATGAAAGTTGAACGAATAGGCAAGATCAAACTCAATACTAGGCAAAGAGGGATGAAAAACATCAAACTTAGTTGAAGGAATAGGCAAGACATCAAACTCAACACTAGGCAAAGAGGGATAAAAGTTGAAGAAATAGGCAAGATCAAGCTACAAGAATCACACTTAGTTAAATAATAAGGTATCCACCTATCCAAAGTCAATGAAAATGCCAGAAATTGAAGTAGCTAAATTGATGCAAGTTTAATTACAATGAGCTCAATTGAAACCTTAACTAGGATAAGTGTTTGCACTCTTTTCTTGTATAAGATAATTTTTCACTCGCATCCACTTTGATCACACTCTACCATAAGCTTGTAATATTTTTAGGCTCTATACTACTTGCAATAATGGCATAAATAAATCCAAAGGACTTTATAGAGTTGTAATGTTGAATAGGCCAAATGAAGGAAAAATAAAACAAGCTACCATGCATGCATTGAATGCAATTAAAAGAGCCAATAGCACTAATTACAATTGTGTAACTTTCTTTGCCAAAATTTTTCAGTTTTAACTCAGCTATACATTTTTTATGAGGTGCCTTATATATGTTTTTTCCTCATTTTTTTATTTTCTATTTTTCTTTTGACAATTCACATGGCACTTATCATCTTATTTACAATAGCAACATTTCTATTTTCTTATTATAGTGCTAAAGGAACTTGATGAAAAATGCAAGTACAACATTTGTATAATGAAAATGGAAAGGAAAATGAAGGGCCCAAAAAGATGAACAAAGGTTGAACAATGATTAGTTTGTGTTTGGGTGAGAAGGTTTAAAAATGAATGCCAATGTCATCTCTATCCATACTATCGCAAAATGTAGCCTCATGCAAGAAACAGAACAAGTTCTAGAGAGCAATAATCTAAGTAGATAAATCACATAATGAAATGAACAATTAGGCCCAAAATACTTCCCAACTAGGCTTTTTATTCCCTATCAACTCATTAAAATAAAGTCATGCATCATTTACAGTACTTGAATTTTATGGCAATTCACTCATTTAAAACAAGTTTTGACTATGAATCTAACTAAGAACAATTGAGATACTTGATCATAATTAGAGACCTCAAAAATCTTAGTAAATTGGACCAAAAATAGCAGAGGACAAAAGTAGTAGATAGAAGCATATAATGCCATAGCGAAATCCATTATGAGAAGAAGCATACTAGCCCACACTCAATCCTTACATTGCCCTCAATGTAATGCACGAAAACAAAGAACCTATGTGCACTTATCTCTTAAGTGCAGTGAATGTTGTAAAGTCCAATTTAGGATTGAAGCACAACACATTATCATCACAAAGAGAGAAAAGAACAATACATAAGTGGAGATAGTTCTTAGAAATTAGGCACAAGAATATTGAGATAAGGTAGTAGAGGATAAGGCCAAGCACAAGAGTAAGATTCAAAATGGAGTTTATTCAATTGAAAAATGTATTCTATATCTACTAGAATTGTCCCAATCCCCCCACACTCAATCCAAATATTGTAAATCAGAATCAACCATAACAAAGAAATGTATAAGGGAAAGATGCACAAAACTACCTAAAAACATAAAACAAGACACACAAGCTACCTTTTACTACTGGTGAGTCCCTCCCCCATACTTGTTCAACATAATATATCATCAAGTAAAATAAGGAACAAGGTAAGGAAAGAGAAAACCTTATGATCATGATGGGTTGTAACTAGATAGGAAAATTAGAACAAAGCTCCGTATTCTCCTCCTCAAAAGTATAGGCCCAAGTAGGAATGGAGGTTCCCAAATGCAAAGATAATAAGAATGAGGGCAACTGCCAAGAAAAATAGCATGCAAAGAATTAACTAAATCAATAGCATTACCTACTCATAATTTTTATTAAAGTACAATTACACCAGGTATAAAGGGACTTAGACTGGGTCCCCAAGGGCATTTTGGTCATTTCACTTTTCTGAATCAAGATAACCAACTCTATGAGCTTAGAATAAGACATGAATGAGTAATAACTTATTTATTGTAAATTTGGAATATTAGGACTTGTTATTTGCCTGAGCCGAGCTAAAGGTGTTGGACCGATAACTAGGCTAAAAGGGATTTCAGGTAGTGACTCTATCTTTCATATATTATGTGATTGTTTATATGCATTGTATTGCCCTATTTTGTCACATGAGTTTGCATGCTAAAATACCTAGCTGTGGTGTGGGAAAAGTACAAGTACCACTCTGTGGGAAAAGCACAAGTATCCTCAGGCCTTTTGGGACCTAGCTTAGGCAGTGATACAAGCTTGTTACAAAACATCGCTGTGATGGGGGAAAAGCACAAGTACCATCTAGCCATGTTGGACCCAATTAAGGAAGTGAGACAAGTAGGGGTCAAACAATCATTTGATCCTGAATAGTATGCAGTATGATTGTTCTATTACACTATATGGTGCATTGTATTTTATTTATTATATTTTATATGATTGATTATGTGTTACTACTGAGATTCGTATGAATCTCACCCCTTTCCCCAAATTTAAAATTTATTCAGCAAGAGAAAGCAGCTCAACGAGCAAAGAGGGAGATACCGACAATTGAGGGTTTTGGTCCTGTCCAAGCATTAATGTTGGTTATCTATAGTATTTATTTCTTATCTTTTGGGATTTGTAAATATTATGAGCAACCCTGTAGGGAATTCCTGTAATGTAATCAAGTACTTTATATCAGTATGTATATGCTATTTCTATTTGCCCACTGAACTGCACGTCATTACTCTGATAAATGTCAAAATATTGAGGGTTTGACACTTGTCATCATCAATAATGGGCACATTGAACTCTTGTAAACAAAGATTGACCTTAGAAGTAGTGATCGGTCTTGATTTACATCTTTATCTTCACTCTTATGTTAAGTAGAAAGTGCAAAATCCAATATAAAACTGGAGTACATCAAGTCACCTTCACAAGTAAGAAAGGAAGAAGAAGAGAAAGATAAAGGAGTGTGTTTCTCAACATCATGCATTGCATGCAAATCACATGGTCCTAGAAAATAGTTATGTCTACTCCTATGTATTTCATAATATCCCAAATTTTGGGATTAGAGGTTTGAGAAAAGCCAGAATCAAGTGGACTGCTAAGCCCCGGTTTAGGAAGAGTCCCAGGAATAAGGATTTGTTGCTAGTGAATTTTTCTGGTGTGGCAATTTAGTGTGACATTTTTAAATAGGCAAATGATGTCCAATTCCTAAGATGCTTTTTAGTATGAAAGTAGACTTATCAAGCTTTGATTTGACTGGTCATATAGGTCATTTGGAGTTGTACACAAAGTTATGAACTTTTGAGTCAGCCCAGTAAAACCAGCGATTTTCAATGGTAGCATCCAAAAACAATAATTCTGGAAATTGTGAGCTTCCACTTGGCTAAAGGCTATATTTTTCCTTGAAACTAAACTTAATAAGAGTCACATAGCCTTTAGAACCACACCAATTTGACATTTGCACAAATAGTTATGAATTTTCAAAGTTTGATGAAAATTCTACCCAATATTTTAGCAAGTGCAAAAATGGAAATAAATGTAAGGGCAAAATAGTCATTTGACCAATAAAGCAACCAGAAATTTATTTTTCCCTTTAATTGGGATAAATGTAGGCTGAATTAGGGAGTAAAAAATTTTAACCCAAGCAACCCAACCATAGTTGATTAATTAACACTTGCTTTTCAAGGAACTATAAGCTCTTGACACTTGGCACATTGTGAGCTAGGTATTTTGTTTAAATGACAATAATTATCCAACACTCCCTCTCTCCTTTAAATTTTGTCCAGCTGCCCCAAAATATAGGGAAAATGAGAAAAAACATAAGAAAATAGAAAGAAGACAAAAGGAGAGTGAATAGTAAAAATTTCTGAGTTCTATAGGTGATTTCACCCCAGATTCAGTGTTTCTAGCTTCCGGAGTCTTCTCTATCCTTGTTCCTCTCATGGAGAGCAATATTTCTATAGTTTTGGATTTACAATCAAAGGTTTTGATCCCAATTACTCAGAGGAGGTGCTACCAGAATCAAGAACATATCACAGATTCTAATTCCTGTAAGCGTATGCTTTGACTTGAACTAAATATTCTATGATTTTCTTGAGTATTTCTTTAGATGTTCAAACCCTCATTTTCAGGTAGAAGGAGCCTTTTAAGGTTTTATGCTTATATGATTATGATTATGAGATTAAAAGAGATTTATGATAATTTTGGAAGTTGTGTTCAAATCTACCTGAATTCATTTTCTGGAGGCAGAGAACTTGCAATGCATTTTTGATTGGCTAAATGTGGTCCAAATACTATGAAATATAGAATACTCAGATAGTCTAATCCCAGCATAGTATGAGTAGGGTGTTTTGGATTTAGAGACCCGAATGACATATGAATCAGCACAATGATGTACACTTTCCTGGATACTATATTTTGGGGTCTGGGGAAAGAACGAGATATAAAGCAGGATCTAAATGATAGCTTGGTTGACTTCAGGGAGCATATCACAAAGTATGTGACTGAATGCATGTACCGCCACTGATACACAATCCATACACAATATTTTTATGCTCGGAGATAGTAGGCACGACTTTTAAGATGAGGGCAGTCACGTGATACTAGTGGTCGGAAGCAGTTAAATCTAGTATCTGTGTTTTGGCATGGGTACACAAAGGTTAAGTGTAATACCCCAAATTCTGAGACTTGAGGCTAGAGAATAAGCTTGAGATTAGTGGACTGCTAAGCCCTGGTTTAGCAGGATCCCAAATTGCGATTAAGGGATAATGACTCCAAAAGTGGAAGCGGTTAGTGATAAATAACCCTTTTGGAGATTATGGTGTGATTTGGCACCCGATGTGATTCGTGTGTGCTGTGAGCAGCGCCGAAACCCTGTATTTAAGCTCAATTATGGATTAACATCTAAATTGACTTAAAATAGAGGGAAGGCGCATATTGTGGCTAAATGAAAAGATGTGAAGTGTTGGTGGTGATTCAATGAGAATTACCGTAATCAGGGGCAAAACGGTAAAGTTACTGACCGATTGGTCAGTTACCGAAGAGGAAACTCATTGGTAACTTCAAGATCAATGGTTAGGATTGATTTGTGTATTAGATCAAGGGGCGGAATCATGTGTATGTGTGTGCATGTGAGCTCATGGGATGTGTGTCAAGATGGTGACACTTGGCAAATTGTGAACCCTTGGATTTGGGTCAAATATTCAAAGTTTTTCCTCTCTTCTCTCTCCCTTACTTGGACGGTTTTTGGCCCTAAAAATCTGGTCTCTTCTTCATCATCTTCATTTATTCATCATCTCATCTCTCTCTTGTTTCTCCATGGCGAATGCTTAAGGGGAGGAAAGAAGAAAATTGAAGGTGAGATTTGTCTTGTTTCTTGTCCTCTAATGCTCTAATCACCTTCTATAAAGTTGTTCATAGTGATGAGAGCTTCATCTCTATGGTTTTAGATTCTTGATTGGAGGTGTTTGATGGCTTGAGGAAATTTGGAAAGATGAAGAATCAAAGAAGTGGTTTGGGAAAGAGGAAGAGGTGAGTATTTGAAGCCTTTTGATCTAAGTTTTGTGATTTATGGTTGAGTATTGTGAATTTCGAATTTTTCTCTGAATTTGTGTGATTTTTGAAATGCATGAATTGCCTTGTATTTGAGTGGCAATTGGTGTCTTGATGTGTTATAGGGCCATTGGCATTGGTTTGAGAACTTGGAATGAAAAGAATGACAATGTGTGATTATGTTGTGGTTTGAATTGTGATTTGTGTGACATGTTGTGGTAACATGTCAATATGATTTGAATTTGGTTGATTTGGTATTTCCAATGGATTCCTTGTGAAATTTTATGTGAGAATGATGTTTGATATGAAAATTGGACCATTGGAAGCCAATTGTGCAAATTTGGGAATTCTGTCTTTTGGAAGTTCTGTCTGGGCAGTCTTGTTGTGTGGACGTTTTGACTGGGCAAATGAAGTCAGAAAATTATGAAACTTTCCAGTCTTGAAGTTCACATCCTAAGCTTCAAAATGGACATATAATTTGTGCCATTTCGTTTTGGGAACTGGGAGTTATAGCTGTCCAAATTTTGAGGTCGAAAATGGAACCTGTTTTGGGACAGTCTTGAGTTTTGGGGAATTCTGTAGTTGTGTGGTGATTTCTAGTAAAGGCCAATATTTTTTCTGTGTAGAGGACTTGAATAGCTTTCATTTGGCTTGGGATCACCTCATTTCAATTTTTGTGGAATTAGTTATGATTTTTGGAAGTTCAGCCAAGAAACTGGATTTCTTGGGCCGCGGCCCAAATGTTTCTGGGCAGTTTTGGGCCGCAACCCATGGATTTTGGGCCGCGGCCCACCCCCAAAAATAAGCATTTTGGACTTTTAAAAGGTGATCTTTGGTCAAGTGTTTCCCAAGCCTTTAGACATATGTTTAGGCTTTGATTAGCCACCTAAAGGTGTTAAATGATAACCAACATTAAGTGTTTGTATGTTGAGGAATTGGAAAAGGGATTAACCCTATGTCCTTGCTTTGGTTATAGGGTTGATATTCGCCCTGGACGTTGTTCGGTATTTCTTCTGATCGCGAGTAAGCGGAGCTGGAGCATACGTGGAAAGAGTGTAGGGAACATATCTCTTCTGCTTGTATTTGATATATGTGTTAGTGTGTTGGTGCATGTCTTAGCTTTGCATAATTATGTGTAATTTGAAGCTATGTTTCAATTTATGCTATGGCCATAGGTATATTGTTCGAAGCATTGAGCTTGCAAATTGTCATTGTGTTATCATGAGTTGTGTGATGCAAGCATGTCATGCATTAAACATGTATCATACGTGCATATTGATATAGTTATCCTACTGAGATTCTCTAGAATCTCACCCTCCCCTACTAACCTTTCAGACAGGGTAGTAGATCAAGGATATAGCGAGCAGCTAAGGGTGATGAAGACTCCTTCGGGATTGAAGTTGGTAGTTGGTTATCATAGTTGGGATAGTTGTATTTGGATGTGTATATATGTACGTGGATGAGGATTTGATTATGTGTATGAGAAAGATTTGTGTAATCCCCATATGAGGGCTTGTATGGGCGAATGTGCCCTATAAAGCTTGAGTTAATATATGGAAACCGGGATTGCCGGGATTATTTTTGTGTACTCTGATTTATTATGAATGTGATATTCCGCGTAGTAATTGTATTCGAAAAGTGATTATGAGACCAGGTCTAAATGATTTCGAAAGGTAATTTTGAAAACCCTGTCTGGTAGATGGGTTTGCAATTTGTTATTTGTTTCTTATTGGTCTCTATTTCACTTTAATCGTGTATTTCGGATATAATTACGGCAGGGGGTTACATTAAGTATGCTCAACCTAGAGAAATCTCAGGATGGGTGACACCCTAGGAAGTCACATGTATATGTGGCGACATGTTATGAAAAGGGGCTAGCACATATTGTACAGTAGTTCAGAGTTTACAGGTTTTTGTAGGCTTTCTCTGACAACTATAAACATATGTGATATGTTATTTTAGGAGTACCTGTGTACCCAAAACTTTATGAAATGACAGATATGCCCTTGTGTTTATGAGGAATTTATCTCTTATTTGTTTCCATATAGTAAATCATAAAGATGACGAGATTAAGAGTTATAGATGCTGAGCAGGGTCAAGAAGCTAGACTTGACCCAATATAGAAAATCATGGGCATGTTAACAGAACTGTTAGATCCCATATGTTTTGATGATAACAAAGATTGGATCAATGATATAAAAGGATTTGATGACAAACAAATGAATTTGAACAAAGTCGCAAAACATTACTTGAATTAATCAGCAAATTCTGTGAAGCCTTACTCAAGTAAGGGAAGCTATTAATTGATTAAGTACTCGAGTAGTCATAGAGAATTTCATCTAGAGAGGTATTGCCAAAATTTGGAAGAAGTTACTCGAGGGACTACTCGAGTAATCTGCAAACTTATATAAGCCATTACTCGAGTAGCCACTCGAGTAACACATGAGAAAAGGCTTTACTCGAGTAGCCACTTGAGTAAGCAATACAAAAATCTTTCAATAGCTCTCAGCCAAGAAATGCAATACTTTACTCGAGTAGCCACTTGAGTAACTATGAGAGAAGAAAAGGCATCACTCGAGGGAGCACTCCAGTAATCTGCAGAGTTATTTGATCAATTACTCGAGGGATCACTCAAGTAACCAGGTAATCAAACTCTCGGCCAAGTTTTGAATGACATTACTCGAGGGAATAATCGAGTAATCTGCAAACTTATTTGAAATTCACTTGAGGGAGTACTCGAGTAACCTTTGAAGAAAACACATGGCCACTCGAGTAACTACTCAAGTAATCAGATTACAAGATTCAATACCCGAGTAACTTGTGAAGGAAAGACATGGCCACTCGAGTAATCAGGTATTTCCATGTTTTGTCATATATCTCACCCATGCCTTACCTGATAATATCTTATGAAAAATATTGAATTAGGCACTGCCAAATTTTGATAGTTTACTCGAGGGACCACTCGAGTAACAAACATGATCACTTGAGTAGCCACTCGAGTAAGGCAGTCCAGATTTTATGTTTTTGATTTAATGTTTATTAAATTGTTTTCTATATGATTAACTCTTCATTGCATTAGTATCCTAAGTACATTTACAGAGAAACAATGAAGAGATCATACAAGAAGAGCAAAGTCAAATAAAATGTCTAAGATCTCACCTACCGCTACCTACCGTAAACGGATAGTTTTCAAATTTGAAGAATGGTCAACTGTTGCTACGCGAATCTAACGGACATGTTTGAATTGCTTCCAACGGACATTACAAATCATCTATATATATGGAGCATTCAAAGAGAAGAACACAACACACAAGAACTGAGAATACACTTATCAACACACTCTTAGTGCTTTGTTTTCTTATACTCATTCATTATACTTCAATGGTTATATATTTGCTCTGTGAGAGAATTTCTCATTACAAACTCAATATTTGTTATTGAGACAACTTAAGGTTATGGAACCTTAAGTTGGGGATTTGATTACAACGTGTAAGGGGGAGCGAGTGTCCAGGTGAAGGAACTTGATGTGTATTAAGGTGCCAAGAACCCACTGAATCTTGGAGAATATAGTGAAACTCTCAGAGACGCTATGAGGACTGGACATAGGTCAAAGTAGTTGTGGATGTACACTTCGGTGATATTTCTCTTTGCTCTCAACTGCTTTAAATATTCAATTAATTTTCTAATACGCAATAAAATTTCTGGTTTCACCTAATTCACCCCCTCTTGGGTGAAACGCTTGCATTAACAAGAACATTAAACAATAATCAATGATTGAGGATTATAGTAATCAACTATGAGGGGTGTAGCAAAAGTAGAACCCAGATCAGGGGAAAATTCGAAATCCATTGTCATCCAGGGAAGGCCAATGTAGTAACACTTTCTTTCATATACTATGTACTAATTTGTATGCAATTTGTATGCCATCACTTGTAACATAACAATGCCTAGGGCACAAGACCTAGCTGTGATTAGGGATCCAACAATGGTACACACGAATAAGCCAGGGTCTAAACATGTCATTTGACCATGGACATGAGTTAAGCCAGGGTCTAAATATATCATTTGACCGTGGACACAAGTTAAGCTAGGTTCTAAACATGTCGATTGACCGTGGACACCAGTTAAGGTGGGGTTCAAACAGTTGTTTGACCTTGGACATGAGTTAAGCTAGGATTGCACACATGTCATTTGGCCTTGGACAGTGTGCACATATCATTCTATCATTTCACATAACATGGTACATGGCATATGTATTTTCACATTTTCTATGAATGACCATATGCAATAGAGGTCAAATAGGATCTAAAACTAGGCCAGCAACTGGCACAAAGGAACACAGATTGTGGGTACAGCCAGGTGTTATGGGAGGTTCTTGTGGGACTCCTATTAAATCATCCTGATATTATTAAAGCTCATATGAGGAGATAAACATCAGAGTGGGTAACTAAAGCATAGTAAATAGATGTGTAAATTTTGAGGTCAATAAGGGAAGTTGATATTCGTACCAGTGTTGATCATCCTAAGTCATGATTAGACTTGTGTGGTCTACCATGACATAGCCTGTATGGTATACAATTATTTGCCTTAAGTAGCAAGGCAGCCCATCAGAGCTTGTTAGGCAACCTCATGATTGGGGGTTCTCACAGTGTAATATGTGGTAAAGTATTGGCACTTACCCTGACAAGACTAGGAGACTAGGCTGTACGCTACTCTTGGTTGTCATTGTCGAGAGGCAGGGCATCAAACAAGTGGCTAAGTTTACCCCTATTGCCACGGCATATGGGTGTAAAACATGTGCGCTATGGTGGTGTGGTGAACAATGATATGATCGTTGTAGTTGACAATCACACAACCAATATGGTTAATGGTGACACAAGTAAATAGATATGGGGATCAGCGCTAGTGTAATAGGTCGTGATGGTGGCAGCAAATCACTCTCAATAGTGTAACCTTATAGAATTAATTACGCACTCACTAAACAGTGCACATAGTATGATCAACAAAGGGTTAAATAGTCATTGGATCCTAAACAGAGAACATGGTATGGCCAGTAAGGATCAAATAGTTACTTGATCCCAAACACCTTATAAGACAAACATATGTACAGACAGGCATACTAGTAATAAGTCTTGGTGTAAAAGTTTGCACAGGGCAGTAAGACCGAAAAATTCTAAGTTGTGAGAATCAAATGAGATAAGCCATAAGTCTAAATATACCGGGCAGTATCCTGATTACTTAATCAGGCCTAGAGTAACTTGCAAACAATGTGTCCTAAGATCATAAGAGCTGTTGGACCAGTATGTCCTTAAGCCAGCAGATTGCTATGCAATCACAATGATGACTAATAAAGGTAAAGGCAATAAGACCCGATGTGCATTTTGCATGGGGGAGTGTCCTTGGGTAGTAAGACCAGACAAGCACTCTGTGCTTTATTGAATAGTGTACATAGTGTGGTCAACAAGAACAAGTTGCATACTAAGATGGGATTCTCCTGAGAGCAATCATTTGATATGATATCCAAAATTTTGAGGTGTAGGCATTCAAATTTTGAGGATGAAATTTATTAAACTAGGGGAGAAATATAATATCCCAAATTTTGGAATTAGAGGCTTTAGAATAAGTCTGAATCAAGTGGACTGCTAAGCCTCTATTAGCAAGAGTTCTAGGAATGAGGATTTGCTACTAGTGTATTTTTCCAGTGTAGCAATCTAGTTGTGCGATATTTTCAAATAGGAAAATAATGACCAATGCCTATGATATTTTCCCATACGAAAGTAGACTTATCAAGCTTTAATTTGATAGGTCATGTAGGTCATTTGGAGCTGTGCACAAAGAGTTATGTATTTTTTAATTTAGTCGGGTAAAACTGGCGATTTTCAATAGCAGCGTCCAAACACAATAATTTTGGGAATTGTGAACTTCTATTTGGCTAAAGGCTATATTTTTCCTTGAAAATAGACTTAATATGAGTCACATATCTTTTATAACCACACCAATTGGACATTTGTACAAATAGTTATGAATTTTCAAAGTTCAATGAAAATTCTACCTAGTTTTCCAGTAAGTGCGAAAATGGAAATAAATGTAAGGGCAAAATTGTCATTTGACCAATAAATCAACCAGCCATTTATTTTTCCCTTTAATTGGGATAAATGATGGCTGAAGTAAGGAGCAAGAAAGTTTAACCTAAGTGTAATACCCCGAATTTTGAGACTCGAGGCTAGAGAATAAGCCTGAGATTAGTGGATTGCTAAGCCCCGGTTTAGCAAGATCCCAAATTGTGATTAATGGTTAATGACTCCAAAAGTGGATGTGGTTAGTAATAAATAACCCTTTTGGAGAATATGAAGTGATTTGACACTCGAATGTGATTCGTGTGTGGTTTGAGCAACGCCGAAACCCTGTATTTGAGTTCAATTGTGGATTAACATCCAAATTGACTTAGAATAGAGGGAAGAATTGAATGGGGTATTGTGTTGGAAATGGTGTCATAGTGTGTTTTGATGTCATTGAAATTGGTTTGGAACTTTGGAATGGAAATGTTGCAATGTTAGGTT
This sequence comes from Inga leiocalycina, assembly GCA_963242795.1. Lineage (NCBI taxonomy): Eukaryota > Viridiplantae > Streptophyta > Magnoliopsida > Fabales > Fabaceae > Inga > Inga leiocalycina. The sequence continues at coordinate 37,615,437 of OY725332.1, forward strand.
TTGAAATGTGAATTGTGTTGACATGTTGAGATTGTTGTGAAAACATGTCAATGAGATGTGAATTTGATTGATTTGGTGTTTCCAATGGATTCCTTGTGAAAATTTATGTGGGAATGATGTTTGGTATGAAAATGGAACCATTGGAAGCAAAGATGCAAAATCTGAAATTCTGTCCAGTGAAACTCTATTCTGGGTAGTCTTCTCGTGTGGATGTTTTTACTAGGCACATGATGTCAGAAAATTATGAAACTTTCCAGTCTTAAATTTCACATCCCAAGCTTCAAAATGGACATATAATTTGTGTCATTTCGTTTTGGGAACTGGGAGATATGACTGTCCAAAGTTTGAGGTCGAAAATGGACTCTGTTTTGGGACAGTGATGAAATTTGTGCAATTCTGGAATTGTGTGGTGATTTCTAGTAATGGAAAATATTTTTCTAGTAAATAGGACTTAAATACCTTTCATTTGGCTTTGGAATCACCTCATTTCGAGTTTTCTAGAATTAGTTATGATTTTTCAAAGTTTGGGCAGAAAATCTGCCAGAAAATCCGAAAATGGGAATTATGACATCATCTCAATAAAAGATGACATCAGCATAGGATATGTTATTAAACGGTTTTTTCCTTCTTCCTCCTCATTTCTGACGCTGAGAACAGATGAAATAGAGAGAGAGCATATGGGATCTTTAGAGAGAGAAAGAGGAAGAAATCTCGTAAGGTAAGCTGATTTCTCCGACGATCTAGCTCCTAACGCGTATAACTCCGATCCTAAGCTACTCCTTTATATTCTTTAAGGTTTGGAAGCTCTTCCTTTGGTGTTAAAACAGCTAGGGTTTCAGCCAAGACAAGGAAAAGCTAGTGGGAGCTTGAGGTAACTTTCAAACTCTTATGTATTGACTATTCTGGCTGTTGTGGACAATTTAATCCGTGAAATTTCGCCGGATTGTCATTGGTTTCAAAAATGGAAAATGGGTATGTGGGGCTGTTATGCTGCCCAAATTGGTACTAAATGGTAGTTGTAACCTAATAGAATAGTCAATAAAGTGGTTAGGAGTAGAAAGGAACGCGTTTACGGAGCCGAAACCGAAAAACCCCAATTTTCCCCTTAAAACCTATATATTTCGGCCAGCATTGTAAATGGGTCTTAGAGTTGGATTTTCAATGATTTGATGATTCCATTGGATTCAGTGGGCGAAAATAGGTGGGGTTACAGTTGGGCACTTTTTCGGAAAAGGCCGAAAAAGCATAATTACGAAAACGCCCTTGAAACCCTTAAAGTGGGGCTGCCAAGGGTAAATTTGTAAATTTGTAAATTGAAATTGAATTTAATAATTCTGAGTCCGGAAATGGATTCCTTGGGCGAAAATATGTTAGAATAGCCCATGTCAAAATTTCAAGAAAAGTACAGTCGGACCGGGTACGACGGGGCTTGGCCGGGTCCCCAGGGGTATTTTAGTAAATTTTCAATATAGCCTCATATAACCCCCAGAAACACTATGGAAGTGTCTAAATAGTACATTTGATATTGTAGGATAGAATGTGAAGCCCCGAGTTGCTGGCACGCAAATCGAGGAGAAAAGACTGGAGGTAGGGGACTTACCTTACTTGCATGTATTTGATATCTTTGCTTGTGTAGTGATGTATGTGATTTCTTTACTTGATTGTGTAGAGCATATTTGAATAAATGAAGCTCTGTTTCTGTTTTGCTATAGCCATAGTTTTGTTACATGAAATATTGAGCATACAGAAATGTCATTATGTGGCATGCATCTAGATAAAGCTAACATGTCATACACATAGCATCTATCATGCATGCATTATGGTATCTGTTTCCTACTGAGATTCTCTCGAATCTCACCCTCCCCTACCAATAATTTAGACAGGGCAAGTGGCTCGTGGAGGGAGCGGCTAGGACTCTTTCGAGATGAGATTGTGTAATCCCTATTTGAAGAATTGTAAAGGGCAATTTTGCCCTATGTATCTTTAGTGAAGGTATGTACCCGGGATTGCTGGGATGATTAAGTTGTGCACTCTGATATTTATATGAATGTGATTTATCTTCGTGTAGTAATTGTATTCGAAATGTGAATATGAGACCAAGTTTATAAATGATTTCAAAAAGTATTCGTGAAAACCCCGTCATGTGATGGGTTAGTAAATGTTATTTGATTATTATTGGTCTCTATTTCATTTTAATCGCGTATTTCGGATATAATTACGGAGGGGGTTACACTAAGCACACCAACCATAGTTGATTAATTAACATAAATATAGTTGATTATTTTTTCCTAAAAACGTCGACTTGTTTAGTCCTTCCTAGCTTATTGGGCATTAATATACACCTGAAATAACTCTCTATCATGTCTCTAATTATGTGATTGGATATCTAGGGTCCTGAGAGGTCAAGGAAGAGGAAATGGAAGGTATTGAAGCAATTACAGTGGTTGGAGAAAAGGTACAAGAGGAGGACTCAAAGACAAGAGGTAGTGAACTTACCTTATTTGCATGTATTTGATAACTTTGCTTGTGTAGTGGTGTATGTGATTGCTTTACTTGATTGTGTTTAGCATATTTGAATAATGAATCTCTGTTTCTATTTATATTGTGGCCATAGATATGTTGCATGAAACATTGAGCATGCATAAATGTCATTATAGGGCTTGCTTCTAGTTAAAGGTAACATGTCATCCACATAGCATATATCTTGCATGCATTATGGTAACCGTTTTCTACTAGGACTCTCTCGAATCTCACCCTCCCCAACCAACCATTTAGACAGGTGAAAGCATAAGGTATGCTAAGAACAGAGAAGAGAACTGCACGAGAGGAATGCAATAGTGGAACGAAGACGGGAAGATTTTGTGTTTCATTATAAAGCATTTAGACATCCTAGTAGCCCTGTGCAGCTACATTAAATGTAATTATTATGTACTATCCCTGTGGGGAATTTTCTGTATCAAGTACTTATTATTAGTAGTTTTATGTTATTTCTGTGTGTTCACTGAACTACGAATAAGTACTATGAAAATGTGGAAATAAGATAAGGATGTTACACATTTCAACAAATTTAGGATATTTCTCATCAATGCAATCCATACACATTGTATTTTCATCACAAGAATATGTAATTTCAGCACTAGCACCATCATTATGATTCGAATCATCACTCAAAGTATCATGCATAGGAGTAGAATCATTACAAGGCGTAGGTTTATGAAAGCGACCACTAGTAGAATCAATGGATTAAGCAATTACATGTTCAACCATTAGAGGGGATTCAACAATTATTTCCTTATCCACCTCATAATCACTTAAATCATTAATTACTTTATCAATCAAAGTAGTAGGAGAGTCAACCGCTATAAGGATAGGATTGTTACCAAGGGTAATAAACACACTTTATTGCTCTTTTGTACTTGCTTCACTTCTTATACTTGAATGAATGCATTTTATTAAATCATTGAAGGTTAAGAACTCTCTACATGTGAAGTTGCATAAAGCTCTTGATTTTGGGTTCCTTGTTCTTCCATTTCTAGGTCTTGAGGCCAATAGGTTCCAACTTCACCTCTTGTCTTTACCCGTAACATCTGATCACAGTATGCCTTAAAGAGTTCATCAATATCTTTCAATTTCTCTTCTATTTCTTTAGAGCTATCAATTGTTCCTTGATACATGAGTAACTAAAGGTATTACACTTCAAGTGTCTTATACTTTCTTGTTAAGGCACTTGTTAGGGAATCCATGTTGTGGGGTGACAAAAGGGTATCCCATCTATAAGGATGTGGGTTTTGAAGTTGAGGTAGAGGTTCAAGATGGGGTGGTGGGGAACGGTCATAATGTGGTGGGTGAAATGATTGGAATGAGAGTTTGTATGGTAAGTAAAAGGGTAGATGGTGTAGATAAGATGGTTCATAGGGTAGCCTTTGTGGTGAAGAGACGGGGGTTAAGATTTAGGTTGTATGGTAGGGAACAAAGTTCCTATTGAGGTCTATATGGGGGTTGTGGGAGGAATAAAGGCACATGGAAGGGTTGGTGTGTTGGAGACTATTATTGGTGATAGGGTTTATGATATAGGTTTTGGAAGGATGAATCATATTCTTGACCATTGGAACGCCTCTCTTAACTCTCCAACCAGGCTTGAAGAAGCTTTAATTGATGTTGTATGACTTCAAAGCTTTGTGAAAGAAGATCTTCTATTCGGTAGTGTTGCTAAGAGCTTCACAAGGATAAAGAATACAAAGTTGCTCACAAAGAAACCAAAGTAAGCCACACAATTATTCTTGGGGCCCTGTGCAATTTGGTAGCATTTCATTTCTCAATTATCAGAGTCGTATCTCTTTTTGTAAATCCAAATGTTGTTTCTTAGCTAGTATACTTTTATTGATACTAATATCATGGATGTACATTCTGATACCACCGCTCTCTAATACCACTAATACCACCATTAATACCACCATTCAGGTACCGATACCATTATCATATGCACTAATTCCAATACTACATGTACCAATATCACTACCATGTGCACTAATATCACCAAATTCTTAGGTGTCCTAATACGTTATTAAGTGTGTTGATTCTACCTTATACAATTATCACATAAATTCATACATAACGGTTTATCAAACATCACTCTTCGATTCTCTATCACATTTTCTTCTGGCATATCTTCAAGCATTCCACCTGTGTGCTTAGAATACCTATATGGTTGGGTGAGGGAGGGTAAGATTCAGGAGAATCTCAATAGCAAACAATATCAAAATGCAAGCAAGGTAAATACTTAGTGTATGACATGCTTACCTTACATAAATTCATTCTCACATGATGACATATATGTGTGCTCAATGTTTCACATAACTTGCTTATGGCCATAGCATAAATAGAAACAGAGATTCAATCATTCATATATGCTTTACATAATCAAACAAAGTAATTATACACATCAACACACAAGCATAACATCAAATACATACAAGTTAGGTAAGTTTACTACCTTTCCGCATTTATGTCCTCCTCTTGTTCCCTTTTCTTTCAACCATTGAAGTTACTTGAAGAATGTTCCATTTCCTCTTTATGTCCTCCTTATGGTCCAAGATATACAACCACGTCATTAGAGTCATGATAGCAAGTCATTACAAATGACTTATCTCTCTTACATAATATTTATATCTTTCCTCATTTTATGTTGTTAGAATCGGCTATCAACCAAGAGGGGGGTGAATTGGGTGTATAATAAAAACTTAAGAACTTTAGAAATCTTTTCGTATCTTAACGAAAGTAGTAAGTATGAAGGTTTATAAATCAACAGTTAGATTAAATAATATATACTGGAAATATAAGAGCTTAGGGAAGAGAATATGCAAACTGTGATTTATCCTGGTTCGGTCCAATCTGTGATGGCCTACGTCCAGTCCCCAGGCTCCTTCTGAGATTTTCAAATCTACTATCTTCTTGTTTAATCTGGGCACAAGAAAAGACTTTACAATCCCACAAGTTTAGCCAGGTACTTGTATAACCTTTTACAAATCTCTCACTGAAATACTCCCCCTTACGGCAAGTCTTACGAGCAGAGCAATCCTAAAGATCTTCCTCTCCTGCTTACTCATGCAAGTCTTACGAGCAGCAACGTTCTCTCCTGCTTACACCCCTGTAAGTCTTATGAGCAGCAACGTTCTCTACTGCTTGCACCTTGTAAGTCTTATGAGCAGAATATCTTACTGGAAATTCTCTCTACAGCTTCTCCGTAAGAAAATCAACCCTCTCAAGGTCCATCTACCTTGAGATCAACTCAGAAATATAGTTGAAAGTGTTTACAGACTCTCTCACAGAGTAGATATAATACTCACTGAAGTGCAATACAAATAATCACTCTTTCAACGATAAGTAATATAGAAACTGAAAAACAAAGAGTGCATGGGTAGAAGCAAAGGATTCATATTTCTATCATTTTTCATGTAGTTGATCGCTGTCTCTATTTTTTTTCATCTACGTTGAATGCTTTCTCATTTATAGTTGATGAAGATGATGACCGTTGTAAGCATTCGTCCGTTAGAGTCCCATTGCTTCATTTGACCGTTGAGCATATTTGAAAAACGAGCTACTGTTCGTTGCAGAGCAGAGCATCCCGTTGAAGAGTGAGATGTCTCATTGTGAGCTGTAGTGGGATGTTTCATTGTGAGCTGTACGTCACGTTGTGGAGCGGTATGAAGATGTTTGAATATTCGACAGACTTTCGTGGTGTGTCAGTTGCTTGTCATGGTAGGTAGCCGCCATTCGATGTGTAATGATGAAGTTCACCGTAATTAACTTTTATTTGAATCTACAATCCGAACGTTTAATATCCTGTTTTACACTTGAAATATATGTTAGCTAACATTTAGAAACAATAACAAGTGAGAACACAATGATTCAATAACATGTAACCATATTCGGATTGTTCGTTGAGTGATGATATTTGCCGTACGTGACCTCCGTTCTTGAAGATGCAATCCAAATATTTAATCTCCTGTTTTACACTTGAAATATATGTTAGTTAATGTTTAGGAACAATAACAAGTGAAAACATAATGATTGTATAACATTTAACCACGTTTGGATTGATGGCCATGAGAGTCTGAACTTCTACATTGCTTCTGTCAGGACCTCACTCGAGTGCATTTGATATTTTCATGTTCTAGCTTCCTCTCGGGCAAACACTTGCTGCTCTTCACTCGCAACTACTCGAGTGAATTCTAGACATCACTCGAGCACAACCAGTCATGCTCGAGTACGCTTCTTGTTTTCACATGCAAACTTCTTCTCGGGTTAACACTCTTATGTCAAAACTTGCATGTGCTCAAGTGAGAAATAGTCCAATGCTCGAGTATGGATCCTAGTGCTCGAGTGTTGTAAGTTTCTTCACGATTCAGCTGCTTCTGGACATCACTCACACAACATTTTTCAAGAGTGCGTTTTTGCACTCACAGGTGATATAGGGCCACTTTAGAAAAAATTTATTTATTTGATTCAAATGATGTATCATAAGAAAGCTCTTACCATATGCATTCCAATGCAAAAAGAATAAGCTCAAAACTCCTTGTATTCTGCAAGTTATGACCGAAAGAGTGTCTTTCGAACTAGACTGCACAAGTGTCAAATTCCACAAAGCCTAGCTCCTAGAATATACCTTCAAATTAGGCAAATTACCTATCCATGAAAATCTCTCTGAGTCTAGTTTCATTTGGCACTGGTCTCGTCTCAATCCAATATGTGGTTTGTGAGTTATGCTCAAAATACCAAACCTGTGTTGACAAGTGACAGTGATTTCACTGTCTTCTTCCACAGATCAAATCTCCTTCATTTGAGCTTCTTTCAATGTGATCTTGGTACACATTTTACGTGTTGGGAGTCTATGTTCATATACCACTGGTTTCGGGACAATCCGATATGTGTTTTGAGAGATATGGCCAAAATACCGAACCTCTATCAGGCTGAACGTAAAACAGAGTAGAACAGAGTGTTCACCCTGTGCTCGAGTGAGTTCATCCCGTGCTTGAGTATTGAGCTCTATGCTCAAGTATAACTCCCCTAGAAGTGCCACAACTCACATATAAGTCATCTTAGCTTCGTATTAACCTATTCCAACCATCATTTGATCATAGAAACCTCTGGTATCATCATAGAAACCTCCAGTATCACTTCTAACAGCTTGAACCTTGAACTTCTCATAAGATCTAACAAGTTCTTCTTTCTTCTATATCTTTCTTTTTGATTTTCCTTTTGATAATAATTCTCCATAACCCAAGTAAGCATCTACTTGACTATCTTCAATTTCTTTTCTTCTTCTTCCTCTTGTTCATTTTAATTAATTCAATCTTCTTCATTCTTTGCTTGACTAATCTACAAAATATGTAACATTAAATATAGCAGTTAGTCAAAGAAATATATTATATAAACTTTTATATTTGACATCATCAAAACTAATCATATATAACATTCTCCCCCTTTTTGATGATGACAAATCCTTTAAGAAAAATATGTCTGAATGAAGTGCATATGTCTGACATTCAGTGCAACATACATATATAATGCAACATACAACATACATATTTTTCTTACATTTTTCTCCCCCTATTTGACATCAGTAAAGAAGTAAGGCTTGTGAAGAAGTAAATAGAGTATAAACTACTTTAATCAAAATGAATGAAGCAAGAAAATAATTTACACTCCCCCTATGTGAAAGTACTTTCATTTTTAATGAGAGGAAACAAAAAAAAATTTGGAGAGTTTTTCAAGAAGACTTTTATAATCAAAATAAATGAAATATATGAAATGTATTCTTGAAATGTAAAGAGAAAAGGTTTAGAAATGCTCATGTAGATTTTGAAAATTGATAAAGCGCTCCATGAAGTCTGTTGCTTTATCTCTTGGCAATGCTAGTTCATGATGATGCACACCACACTTCTATTATGCAACTCAGATATATATTCATGTTGTTGCCAGGATTCTCCAATTGAATTGAGCTTCAGTTTAGCATGTTCAATGCTCAGTTATATTGCTTTGAATGTTGTAGCCAATATATATTCCTTGACTGAGAGTTAAAGACATCCTCAAGGTTGATAGAGTCTTCTTGTAGTATGTTGAGGAATGCTATTGCACAAAATAAATTCTCCTATCATAAATTTAAATATTTCTTTGCAAAGAGAATTATTAGTTCAATCAAGAAACAAAAGGTTCCTTTCCATATGATATGTTCAAATTATGATTGTGAAAAGAATAGTATACGAGTAACTCATCATCAAAACTAATCAAGACATGGTGAATATAGATGAGTATATTAAAAGATTTTCTTCTCAATAGGAGATAAGCTTTCAAGATATAAAACACATATGAATGTGAAGCTCCCCCTTAATTGATGCATGGTTTTAAAACTTGTCTTAAAAAATAGTTAATTACTCTCCTGGATTTGAGAAACCATTGGAAACTTTATAGAGAAAATTATTTTGAAAGTATGAATATTTAGAGAGAGATTAAATGGCAATGCTAATCAGAGGTTTTAAGAGATACAACCTTAATATCACTGAGTGGTTACTTGAGTGATTCAATCATTACTCGATTGTATACTCAAGTGATACAACTCAAGGATTTTGAATTAAGCAAGAATACAATACCTCACTTGAGTAATATCGTAATCACTCGAGTCATAATCCTCTATAGTCCATTGATGCATCATGTCCTAGTCAATATTGGATGATGTGACTAGTACTGAGCGATTCTGAGGTGTAGTCTTCTGTGAGCACTTTAGGATACCAAGATGAGCTCAGAATAAAGCCTTGGGATTCTAGTTGATCAAGTCACAGAGTTGTCTAATCTTGCCATTCACAGAAGTAATGAACTCAGCATGTTTGTAGCAAGCTCTGTGTGATTATTAAAGCCCCTCTCTCAGAAAGCCTTAGACAAATGGACCAAAGAATGAAGGATCAGGGTGACCAACTCTAGCAAAGTGTTGTCTCTCATTTATTCTTGAAGTCTTAGCTCTCATCCTCTATGCTGCTTGTGTTAACTTGGAGTGAGTCTTGTAGAGGTATATATAGACCTCTTGTTCTCTGATAGACATGATCGTTCTAGTATTTCTCTCCTCCTTGCTTATAATATAGGCTATTATCTGGTAATTCTTTTCAATGAAGTAAGTAAAGTTATTGGCCTTGTTCACCATAGCTCTAGTGTAGGTATAGCAGATAATCCAGTGAAGATTAGACATAAAGCTAGAATAGTAGTTAAGAATCCTCATAGGCTTATTAAGCTTGATGATTCTTGTGCATCTCAGCATCTTTCTTTGAACATCTCTGTTGGCTCCATATCATAGTGAAAATGTCTGATCACCTTGAAACGATAAGGAAGGTGGGTAGGAAACAAAGATTCATATTGGATAAACTTATTCTTGGCTTTGTGCTGCTTAAAATAATCTCCGCTGGGTCTACAAAGAGATCTTCCTTCTCTTTCTCTTTCTCTGATTGTATCACTAGCTAGTTATTTGCTAGTGATGGGGTGTCATTTGAGTAATATCACACATTCTACTTTAACTCACGCTGCAACACTATCAGTCATGCCTTTTTTGTTAGCCTCTGACCTTTGTATCCAAAATAAAAGCATCTTGATCAACTCTTGTAAAAGTATAAACATATGCTCTCTAGTACCCATCTTCTTTTGGGTCTGTACAATATTAGACATAGCAACTCTTATGCTCTTATACAATTAAGCATATGATATTTGAGCAAAGAGTATGATAAATCAACAAAGATCAAGATATAATTTTACCCACTTAAATAAATTTAAACCATTAGATCATGAAGGGTAACGAATAAGTGATATCAATGAATGGTGATTTTCAAAGATCAATGACAATTTGTAAATACGTTTTATAGAAAATATGTCATTGATATGATTTTTATGCAATTCATGTAAGTTGGATCAAAGAGAGTAGAAAGCTTATCCATAATGATCAACTTTTATAAAATGATAAATCATGAATGAAATCAAGTTTTTCAAAAATGATAATGAGATATGCGAATTGTTTCAAAATCTCAAAGGTTCTTTTGAATCATGAATATGCATTATGATTATAAGATTTTGAATACATGAAAACTCATTTATGAAGTTTGTTAAATATCAACGCTGATGCCAAAAACAATGGAAATCAACAATTATAAAATATATATTAGAAAACTTCACTAAGTAGTTCAACAAAGATAACATGTTAATTATAAGAGTGTTGGAGAATTTTCCCAAGAACAAAAGTCATATGAAAAATGAATTAGCCTAAATGGCTTATCTTGACATATATAAGTATGATGACTTCAGTATTGATCAAGAGATAATCTTGCCTCTTAGTATTGCATCTTAAAATAGATGAATATTTAAGGCAACAAGACTTAAAGTACAAGATTCTAGTCACTTAAAAATGGATAAAGGCAAAGACTAATGTATTTGAGCAATGAAATGAGTACATTGATTTATGGATAATGAAGCACATACTCATTAGTTCAAACGACTAGAGTTTTGGAATATTAGTATGTTATTCCACAATAATGGTTAATGCATCAACATACAATGCACTAATGAACATTCATAATGCTTGGAATAACATGATCAACTAAGGATTTATGCATCTGCCATGAGGCTTTTCACAAGTTGAATTCTTTTCAAGGAAATATACTTAGAACTCATATAAATAGTTAACTTGTTAGACGTAAGGTCTAGCATGTTAGAGAATGAAGACTAAAGAGAGTTCAAGTATTGGATAGCACAATTAAGATCAATATGTCAACGATGGGAAAATACTTTGGTAAATGAATTTGAAGCATTCTGACTTTCAGTATATAAAAATATTAACTTCCAATTTTGAAACCGATTTGAATGCAAACAAGATATGAATAATTTTCAAATAATGTGTATGCACTTTTATAAACAAGATGAATTTGGAATCTAGGTACATTTTTGAAATATGCATTTTGAAACTCAAATACATAGAAAAATTATGCACAATTTCACTTTCAGTCCATTTAGCAATCTAAAATATTTTGAAAAACCATAAATCATTGTTTGCTAATGGTATATAGTAATGAGCAAGAATTTACCACTCAAATTGAGTTGGAAAGAATGAGTACGATGGTTGAGTTTTGAAATTACTAATACAGCGTACCTGGCTTGAGTGTAACTTGTAGACACCCAAGTTAATTTCCATCTCCTTGTGTCTTTGTACTTAAGTCCTCCAAGAACACTTGAGTAATCCATGTTTTAAAGATAATTTATGCATTTATACCAGTACTCAAGTGTTAACATGCCTTGCACTCGAATGTCATGCTTCTTTTTCAAATTGTTCCTGGAAAAATCATATAACCATTTTTCTTCCTTGGGTATCCAATTCTACTTGGATCCACTTATGGTTTGCTTGAAAGAATCATAATTCACATGCTCTAAGAATATAGTCACTTCAAAGAAATTGAACATAATGAATTAAGTATGACTTTATGCATAAACATTGTTTTCTCATGAAGTATGTATATGCATAACAAGTTAGACTAACGAACATTGCAACTCTTTATGTATGATTTTTCTAAAGATTGTGAAAACATATGTGCAATGCTCATACCTAAGGTAACAAGTAACAAGGTATAAACCTCAATAAATATTAAAGATGATACTGTAGGAGGTTTTACCGTTGATTACTTTTACGTTAGGTGCTTGAAGGATTGCTTCTGCATATCCACTGCATCTTTCTTTGAAGTTCTGTTTTTGCATATTTGGCTTTGAGATTATGCAAAGCTTTCTCATATGCTCTGTGCTCGAGTATAACTCCCCTAGAAGTGCCACAACTCACATATAAGTCATCTTAGCTTCGCATTAACCTATTCCAACCATCATTTGATCATAGAAACCTCCGGTATCATCATAGAAACCTCTAGTATCACTTCTAATAGCTTGAACCTTGAAATTCTCATAAGATCTAACAAGTTCTTCTTTCTTCTATATCTTTCTTCTTGATTTTCCTTTTGATAATAATTCTCCATAACCCAAGTAAGCATCTCCTTGACTATCTTCAATTTCTTGTCTTCTTCTTCCTCTTGTTCATTTTCATTAATTCAATCTTCTTCATTCTTTGCTTGACTAATCTACAAAATATGTAACATTAAATATAGTAGTTAGTCAAAGAAATATATTATATAAACTTTTTGCTCTTATCATTTCACATCTATATTTGACATCATCAAAACTAATCATATCTAACATATGTCTAACACATTATGCGCTTTAGTCCCTTGTGAGTTGGGTCTTTATTGTGGTCACATTAGGTTTTAAGACATTTCTCTACTCTTTGGACCCATACTTGTCACAATTTAGCTCAAATGCCACAAATTCATAGGTCAACCCTAAATTACCAGATTTGTCAATCCACTTTGAAAATTCATAAATTAATCTACAAAACTCTAAATGAGGTGGTTACCATTCCTATATAAAGCTCTTTAAGTTCTATATAAATGAAAAATATCATTCAGTGCCAATTATGAGCAAAATAATCCAGGAATCCTCGATCAACCTCACTATTCCAGGATTTATTCCAAATTCCATACCTTAAATTTAATAAATCATAACTTACAATCTACTAATCCAAATGATGCATTCTATATCTCATTTTAAAGCTTAGGATGTTTACCAATACCATGTAAAATATCATAAGTATTGGACAATATTCAGTCATCCAAAATTAGTCCACAAGCAACCTGACTGTCATAAAAAGGAATCTAGCAACAATATCACCAACAACCTTAAATTCCAATTTTAGGGTTTTCAATCCAACCCTTCTAAAATCACTTCCATAAGCTATTCCCATACAATTTTGTGTGTGGAATCCATTGTAAACCTTAAAATCCTCAAAAATCACATTCCTTCCTCTGGTTCTGCACCTGGACCAAACTTACCATAGGTTGTCACAAAATGACTTCTTGCAAATTTAACCATAACACTTGCTCTATATCATTTTTACCATACTTAAACCTCATTAATCATCATGTTCATGATCTCAAGAGCATCAAAACCCTAAAATCACCTCGCAAAAAGAACATGGCAACACCACAATATCATGAAAGCTTAGCCAATACTCTTGAATATTATACTTAAATTGGAGCTTGCGCTTACAACCCATTTTTTATTTTAACAACACCTCCATCTTGTAGATAGTACTAAACTCCTTCTTTCAAGAATCTGAAATCATAGAGACGTTGCCCTCAATGATAGGAACAAGTTTTGTGAAGGCTCTATCGGCCAGAAACGTAGGTTCAAAGGAGCAAATCGCTCAGGAGTTCAAGAACACTTTACCTTCTCTCTTCTTTCATTTTCTCTATACACAACTCTACCCTTTCCTTTAGCAGAGGAATCTATAACTAGCTAGTTTATTGATATGCGGCTCTACCCTTTCTCTATTTAACCAGCCAATGAGTGGTCAGGAAAATTCTATTTCTCTGGGTTCATCTATCACCCATAATTCTTAATCCTAGTATCACTCAGGATTATCACAGTATCAACTCAGATACTATTCATACAAATACAGCATACAGCCAAATGCCAGAATCTCATGCTTGATACCAACAAATGTAAACCCATTCCTTATACCCCTTTACTATACATCAGAAGTAACGTCATTATTATTACGGCTCAGAAGAATCGTAAATAATCCCCTAGCTAAAATTTTTCACATTTATTCTTAGACAATTATTCATTTGGTAAAGGACATATTTACTGGATTATTTAACTTTATTGACTGGGTTACTAAATTCTTTTCATTCCTTATTATTCGAGTATCTCTTCATTTATTAAACCGCTCTGCTGACTTAACTAATGGGCTCGTACCGTGCGATTACCCATTACCAGTTCAATTATCATGCTTCAAAAAAACATCCATTTGTTGTGCGGGTTATACAATTAACCATTTCAAATATTAATTATACATAATGGATTAGCGCGTCTTAGTCTTCATCTCCTCATTGCAACTTCTTCATCTGGCATATTGTCTTGTACTCCTCTTATGTTTACGTGCCTGCCTAGTTGGTTAAGGAAGGGTGAGATTCAAGGGGATCTCAGTAGCAAACAATACTACTTAGCATGCAAGATAAATGCTTAATTCATGACATGCTTGCCTTACATGAATTTATGCTAACATAATGACATGTCTGCATGCTTAATTAATAATTGCCGTCTAAAGGCACCAGTACATGCATATATATATATAATATGATCAGGCTTAAAATCAAAATTACATCAAAATATGTATACAATAGGGGCTTTTGAAACCCAGTCCATCAGACGATTATCATCATTCTTACAGATCGACATCCTTAGTCCAAATAGTTTAGGATGTTATATACCTTCTCTGCTAACTCTTCCAGTTGATGGGAGAAGAGAACATGCTTTGCCATTATCTCTAGAACGGTACCTTATGTAATACCCCAAATTTTGGGACTAAAAGCTAAAGAATAAGCTTGAATAAAGTAGACTACTAAGTTTAGTTTAGTACGAATCCCAAACCACATAAAGAATAAAGAATGAATTTCAGTGCGTATTAGTTGAGGGAAAGTACCCGATTCCTTTAGGATGTGTTAAAATGACATAAAACCTAACTAGGATCCTAATGAAAAGGAAAGTGGTGTCTAGAAAGAAGTAATTAAAAGAACTAAAAGAAATATTGGTACAAGAAATAATATTGCTATAATCAAGGAAAAAAGAGACAATTGTCACTTGATCTCGAGGTATTGAATATGGAATGGATTCTGTGGCAATGAGGCTTTAGTCATAGCTTTGGAGTTTTATGGCTACAATTGGCTCTGAGTAATATTTTTCTTATAAAATAGACTCAAAGAGCTTTGAGTAGGAATTTGAACCACTCTAATTGGAGTTCTATAAAATTAGTTATGAATTTTCAAAGTTTGGTCAAAATGCTAGTAGCTTTTAGCTACCAAGCTAGTTTAAGAAAGAAAGTGCCAAATGTAATTAGTATGAACTCCAAGGGTGAAGTATATGGGACTAATGTAGCCTATTAAGAATTCATATTTCATGGCACTAATTATATGATTATATATCTAGGGCTATGAGAAGCCAAGAAAGAATAAGCATGGAAGAATTTCCAAGAAGCTCTAATGATTGGAAGAAAAGGGGACAAGAAGAGGACACAAGTCTAAAAGGTAGTGAACTTAGTTAACTTGCTTATATTTCATGTGTTTGATATGTATTGATTTACGATATTACTTTGCTAGATTATGTGAAGCATGTATAAATGAATGCAACTATGTTTATGATTATACTATGGTCATAGATATGTTGCACGAAACATTGAGTATGCAGAAATATCATTATGTGAACATGAGCCTATGTAAGGCAAGCATAGCATGCACTAGCATTCATCTTGCATGCATTGTTAGTATTGTTTGCTACTGAGATGCCCTCAAATCTCACTGCCACTCACCAACCATATAGGTCTATGAATAGGAAAGAGAAGAATGCTTGAGGATGAACGAGAAGGAAAGAAGATAAAGAATTAAAGAAATGTAACAATGCACTATGTGTAAATTATTTGCACAAAAATATTTGTATGAATAGGCAAGCTTTAGTTGAATGGTAATTGGGATCACTGAGAATAAGAATTAACTCTGATATTTGGAAAGAAAAACGGCTAATGAGTCAGAAATTAGTAATAAATATCTAAAGAATTAAGGATTAATGCTTCAGATTCGTAATTAAAGGGGTATATAAGATGGGTGTTACATTTATGGTATCATAGATTAATGGGTTAAGGAGTAAATCTACCAATAAAGTTTTAAGGAAGGAGCATTTGGTACAATTATGTTTTAAAGGGGGCAAAAATACACTTAAGGAATTAAAAGTAAAGCATCCAACACAAAACCGTTAAATTTAACCTAACGGCATTAAATTATAAGAGAAGAAAATCCTAATGGTATTAGGTCAAATTTAATGTTTTTGTGCTAGATGCTATACTTTTAACTTCTTATTTGTATTTTTGCCCCTTTAAAACATAATTGCACTAGGCGCTCTTTCCTTAAAACTTTGTTAATAAATGTGCTCCTTAACCCTAGATTAATCACTCATAGGATATGTAAGTACACTAAGCATGTTAAACAATCATCGCATAAGCATACTCAATCATGACATCAACATATTCATCAATATGCAACCATTACATCATACATAGGACCTATCCGGCCCACATGCATAGGACCTACTCGTCCCCACAATGCCAATGATTAAATTCTACATGCATGCAAAGCAATTCATATGTTATAAGAGAAAGAGTTACTACTGAGATTCTCTTGAATTTGACCCCTTTCCAAAAACTAACCTACAGCAAAGGCAAGCTGCTCGAAGGGCAAGAAGGTAGTCACGGATGAGTAAAGGGTTCAACCAGAAGATTAAGAATTTCTATTGGTTATATACTTTAATTACTGTATATGTTGTAAATAACTTGAGGGTGTGACAACTGTACTAGTTGTTGTAGTAATAACAATAGGCGTATGAGTGTGCTGCAAGTTAGTAATCGATCTTTGATGTGTTAAAAAAATTAGAATAGGGTGACCAGGAGATAACAATCCAACAGCTAGCGAATAAAATCTAAATATCAGTAGAAATGTGCTCTAATATTAGTAAAAGGAATTAAGAATGGGTAAGTTATGATGCAATTACGAACCTTTATGAATTTACTTCGAAGTAACAAAATTTTCAAGAAAAACCCTTTCAATGACAGTTCGAACCCTGTGTTGTAATCGGGAATTAAGCAGTTTTCAAAGATTTATAAGTCCCTGGATATAAACATGGCTGAATGGTTCAAATCCATTATGTGTCTAAACTAATCTAATGACTATGGTAAGGAGGGTGTTACACCTTAGAGGTGAAAGATGGCCTTAGCGATTTCCTTTAACGTCTGAGGTACAGGGGGCTGTGAAAAGGATCTGGTGGCTTTCGCCAGTGGGAGAGGTGGAACATTGTCTCTTTGTTCTTGCCATTAAAAGTGTTGCCACTCAAAGAAGAAAGAGAGAACTTAAAGGGTGACTTTTGAATTTGAACTTCAGAAGTAAAGGCGTATTGGTATTAGTAATTGGGATTGATTACCGCAAACTTTAGTTTTCTGATGTGACGTGATAATATGCGTTTGAAGTTGAAACATTACATATAAAGACTGGTCGTCTTCTAACAAGTGGTCTAAATGATAATAATTAGACTGGATGTTAATCTTAATCGTTCTTAATAAAAAGTGAATGTTAGAATATTAAAACCAATTTAAACTGATCAAGAGTTAAATGACGGTTTGAATTAACATATTTACACCTTGTGCCACTACAAATGGTCAAACTATAATCATGATAATATAATTTATTAATATTATACATATATGCGTGTGTGTGTGTGTGTGTGTATCTTATATAACTATATATATATAGAAAGAAATAAACAATGGTTCATATTGACACATTTAGAAACAAGAGACGTGCAAGATTAAGATCAAGACCACCATTAGAAATAAATTTATTTTCATTAATATTATAATTTTTTTTTCTTGAAGACAGCTATAACACCCTTCTTACGGTAGTCATTAGATGAGTTTAGGTGAATAATGGATTCAAACCATCCAGCCAGGATAATATCCTGGGACTTACAAACCTTTGAAAACTACTTAATTCCCGATTACAACATAAGGTTCAAACCTGTCATTGAATGGGTTTTTTTCATGAAAATTTTGTTACTTCAAAATAAATTCACAAAGGTTCCCAGCTACGTCATAACTTACTAGTTCTTAATTCCTTTTATTAATATCATAGCACATTTCTACTGATATTCATAATCTATATGCTAGCTGTTGGGCTATTATCTTATAACCACCCTATTCTAATTTCTTTAACACATTAAAAATCAATTACTGACTTGCTACATGCCCATACGGCTATTGTTATTACTAAAACAACTAGTACTGTAGTGGTGCCCCCAAGTTATTTACAATATATACAATAATTAAAACAGATAACCAACAGAAATTCTTAATCTTTGGTCGCACCCTTTACTCATCCTTGACTACCTTCTTGCCATTTGAGTAGCTTGCCTTAGCTGTAGGTTAGTTATTGGAAAGGAGTGAGATTTAAAAGAATCTCAGTAGTAACATCAATCACTTATAGGATATGTAAATACATAGAGCATGTTAAATAATTATCGCATAAGCACACTCAATCATCACATCAACATATTCATCAATATGCAGCCATTAAATCATACATAGGACCTACCCGGTCCACATGCTTAGGACCTACCTGTCCCCATATGCCAATGATTAAAGTATACATGAAATGCAATACATATGTTATAAGAGAAAGAGTTAATAAATTAGCCTTTCCAGTCTTGTTCTCGTTCTGGTTTTCAGTATCCAGGGCAAATATCAAATCATATAAATCAGAATTTACGGATGATAAGTTATTACTTATCCTAATTCTTCATAATTCAAACACTTGGGTTAGTTATCATTACGATTAGTACACTAAGTCAAATGAAGGATCAATGAGGTCAAACTAGCCCAAACTGCTTATTTCTACCCTTAGAGTTCAAGGTAAATACATTTTGCCATTAACTTCTTAATTTTGCATATTAACTAAAAGCTGCCAGTATTTTCAACGAACTTTGAAAATTCATATCCTTTTGTACAAATGTCCAATTACAGTGATTACAAAGGCTATGTGGCCTTTATTAAGTTTATTTTCAAAGCAAAATGTTTCCCTTAGCCAAATGGATGCACAGCATTTCAGAATTACCATTCATTGGACACTGTCACAGAAACATTCCGGTTTTACTTGGCTAACGTCAAAAATGCCTAACTCATAGTTTCTAGATCCAATTGACCCGTATGACCTATCAAATTAAAGCTCAATTAGCCTACTTTTATTCTGAAAAATCTCATGATTATTGGACATTGTTTAGTTACTCAAAAACACAATGCAAACAAACTACCACCCAGGTAACCGTAATCGGCAGCAAATGTGCAATTTTACAAATTGTGTTCTAATGTACCATAATTTGTTACCAGGAGCTATTTCGACACAATTTTTAGTGTAGAACACAATGGTAACATTAAATGATCTAATTCTCATTCCTTCTTCATGTCCAATTCAGACTAGAAATTAGGGTTCAACATAACAATCCATCAATTCACATGTAACCACTAAACTTAGCTCATATGCTTTTAAAACATCATATAATTACATGTATATGATCAAAGCTTCAAGAACCCTAGAAACCCTAAATGGAAAAAATTAGGGTAGCAAGAACAAGTCCCAAAAAGTTCACCAAACAAGATAACATATATGTCAAAAGGAAGCTCTTGCTCACCTCTTGCTCTTTCTTGAGCTCTTTGCTTGATTCTCCATCTTTGGCTCATGCTAAAAAATTCAAAACACCTCCCCTTGAAATTCAAAAACCATAGAAATAAAGCTCTCATCAAGGAGAATAGTGTTTATGAAAAGTATTGAGCCATAGAAGTGATTTGGAAGACTTTATGCATGAGGAAGAGAAAGGAATATGTTTTGAAATTTTCCTCTTCCCTAGCCCTTAATTACTTGGATGAAAATGGCCTAAAGGAATAGAAAGAAATATGTGGTTAAAAAAGATTCTTCTTGTACAAGTTGGAGTCAATTTACCATGTGTGGTAAATTTCTATTTTGTATTAACTTTTCCTTTCCTCTTTCCACTTCTTCTTGAACGAATTATGCTGCCCAAAATGGAAGAAGAACTGTTGACCTTTTAAATTCACTCTGTCTTGCCATTAGTCATTTAATTTTCCAAGTTGGAAAAGTTGACACTTTGACCAATTGACCAAATTCTTCTTCCTTCTTTCTTTGTTTGTTTTGAACGTTTTATGTGGTCATAAAAGGGAGAGAAAATTTTCTTTTCATTCTAATAATTACTTCTTACTTTTGAAAGCAAATCCTAGCCCTTTATTTTGTCTTCCAATTTTGACCTTAAGATAAAGTGGCAATTGTCTGTTTTACCCTTGATTATGGCAATATTATTTCTTGTGCCATTAATTCTTTTAATTCACTTTCTTACTTTTTTCTAGACACTACTTCCCTTTTCTTATAGATCGGGTTAGGTTGTATGTCATTCTAACAAATTTTAAAGGCATAGGGTATTTTCTTTTGACTAATTTGCACCAAAATTCATATTCCTTCCCAAATGCAATTTCTAATAGTCATTCTATTTCTCATTCATTCCTAGGACTCTTACTAAACTAAACTTAGTAGTCTACTTTAATTAGGCTTATTTTCTAGCCTCTAGTCCCAAAATTCAGGATATTGCAATTCTCCCCCATTTAATAAATTTCATCCTCAAAATTTTGAATATTGTATAGTCGCAACTATACTCTGGGGATCAATTCTTGTTACTCAATCTATCCCTTTCTTGTGCAGGCTCATAAAGCATACAACACAATTCTTCATATCATCAATAAAGATCATATATAGCATTCAGCAATCATCATAACACATTCTCTAGACTCACTAGTCTAATACCATAGCGCTAGGTACACAAGCCTTACAACCTAGGGCCTCTGGTCCATACAAGAAGAACATCGAGTCTTATTACCGTCTGGCAACCCAAGGCCTTCACCCATGCAAACTTGCACATCGAGCCTTACTACCTCGAGCCTCTACTTGTCACAATACAGATGCGTAACAATTTGTCAGCCTAAGGACATACTAGTCTAACAAGTTTCATAGCCTTAAGACACTCAGTCCGACATCCATGCTGAATGCATATCAGGATTTAAAACCTCAGAACACAATCCCATGTTATTCCAAACACATTCCAGGTTTCAACTCTTGTTACTCAAGCTATTCATACACTTATGTAATGTTCACGAAGCATGAAAAACAAACTATCCAACAACAATCAATCAATAGGCATTTAGCAATCATAGGACACACAGTCCAATGAGAAATTGCAGGACACAATGATGAACCCATGTCGTGTGAGTTCACAAAATAAAACTAGGTTTGAAAATGTAGTGTAGTAGCTCAACCTAGGTCATTCTTATAAGGAGATTAATTTCCAAGTTTCTAAGTAGTAAAGTGATAAATACCTTAAAGTTGAGAGAAATCATTTTAAGAATTTGATTTTAAAACTATGAAGTAATGTTAGCTAAAACAATATTTTTTGTATTTTTTGGTTTTTAAAACAAAGAAGTAAAAGAAATTAAAATTAACACTAATAACAAGATAAATTCAATTAACTAATATAATGATGAAATGGGATTCCCTTGAGTTAAGGTTTTAGTCTTCCTTGCTTGTTAATGATTTGAATTCCATAATGAGTCAAGAGGATGGAACTAAGCTACCGCTAGCTTTATACTCGCAATAATCATTTAATTCATTCTACTGAAGCAATTAAATGAATATCACCAAATAATTCAGACTCAAAGAGATGAATAATCAAATTCCAATTCTAGCTTGTAATTACCATTACAAAAGTTCAAAGCATTCAGTTTAGTCATTTACAATCCACTTAACCAAGTTGGAATAAACAACTCAACCTACTCCTAACTTGAATCATACAAAGCTTAATTAATCAACTCCTAGCTCAACCATCAAGTTTAATTACTTGGCATAAAACAATATAGATCACAACCATATACTTTACCAAGGCATACAATTATAAAACAGAAAGAGAACTTAAAGAAATTCCATTTAAGTTTAGAAGCTCAAACCATTACCCAACTCAAGGAAATCACCAAAGCTTAGCTACTCATTGAGGAAGAGGATGAAACTTGAAGAAAGAAGGTGGAATTGGCCATTGAACTTGCAGCACCGAATAGCCCCTTTTTCAATTCTCCTTACATTCGGTCAAGCATCCTCTTTCATACACACACACAGCCACCAATAGCTCTCCATTCTCCTTTTCTTTGTGCAGCCTCCTTCTTTATTCCATCGTGCACCTCTCCATTTTTCTTCAAATCTTCATCTTGGTCAAATGTTTCGGTTGCTCCTCCTCCCCTTTTTATTTCCCAGCCTCCCCTTTCATACACACAACCACTACTCTCCTACTTCATTGTGTCCCTTTTCCTTTAATCCTCTCTTTTCCTTTCGGTCCAGCTAGCTCCAATTGGATCAACAAAATTGGCTGTCTTCAATCTTCAATTATTCATTTGGTCCAACCCCTTTCCTTCCATTTAATTAGGTTCAAGCTAGCTCCTATTCGGTCCAGCCAATACTCACATACGGTCAACCCTCTTTTTCTTCAATTTCTCCAATTTCCCTTCCTTCAATTCATTTCGGTAAGCTCTCTTTAAGTTTTTCATTTTTGTTTGTCTCTCCTTTTACTACATAGCTGCCACCCTTCTCAATGGTCCCCACTTCCTTCTCTTCTTCAATTCATTAGGTTAAATAAGTTGTGCAATGTTTGGATAAGGAGATGAAAATGTGTTTTAACATTAGGCATAAAATTGCAACCACCAAACAAGGCCCTTACTCATTTAACCTCCTCTTAGAAAAAATCTGAAAATAAATTTTGCACTTGTAATGTTCCACTTTTGTCCGTCATTAAGCTCTAAAATAACATTTTTGACATTAACCACTCAAGTTGTACCACATCATCACCTACAAAATTATATTCACAAAGGTAATACCTTTTGCTCAAAATTAAAGAACATTGGGAATAAAAAATATTAATTAAAAATATAACAATTTAACTAATATAATTCCCAAATTATGCTTTCACTAAAATCTCACTTTAACACTTGATTATACCCAAAATATTCAATTAAGTCCCACAAAAGCCTAAGATTAATCAATAAAAATAATATAAATATTGAGCTCTATCACACATTTTCCATCCTCTACTATCCAGGCAGCCTGTGAGGTCTTATAGCCTAGGGAATCACCCCTATGCCATAAGCACCTTAGGACATATGGCCTCGGGCCTCTGTCCATCTGCCACCAGATATTCATTAGGACTTATAGCCCAGGGTAACTCCCCATACAAGGTGCACTCAAGGGCTTTCTGCCTCAAGCCTGCCTGGCTCAAGTCATGTAGTTAGGGTAACTCCCTATGCAACTTATACTTACGGGTCTTATTGCCTTGGGTTTAACTGCCCCGTTATTCTTAGGCTTTACAACCTCTTCAGAACAATGCTCAAAATCTCATGCATCAAATCACCACCTGGAATCTCATGCACTAAGTCACTGCCCATAATCTCAAATTCAAATTGGATATTAGGTCTTACGGCCCTGCTTTGAATGCACATCAAGTCTTACAGGCTAAGGATACATTGGTCCAATAAGTCTTACTGCCTACTGTATATTCATAACACAAATATACTCAATGGTAACACACACATGCAGAACCATTACATAAGATATAAGAGCAAGAGTTGCTTGCCTTTCTTGTTGAGCTTGTTCTTCCTTAATTTCCTTTCTCATCTTTCTTTCAACAAGCAGCACTGAGTAGCCCATGGCAATTTACTGGGTTACCCAAACCCTTCTTTTTAGGACACTTATATGATATGGGACTCATTTCAATGCACCACCTTTGGGAGTTAACATTCTGGTAGCTCACCTTATAGTTCACCGTCAGGGTGGCTCCACTCTAAGGTTCGATGTCACGGTAGCTCCACGCTACAATTTGTTATTACCATGGCTCCATACTATGGTATTACACTAGGTGCTTCACTCAGTCTACTCTAATTGGTCAGGCCCTCCGGTTAGAACTCTCCATAAGTAGCCCTCTCTGATCAGGACTACCGTAGATAACCTTCTCCGATCAAAACCTCCATAGGTAGGCCTTTCCAATTGTAACCCACCGTAGGTAGCCCTCTCTAGTTGGTTGTCTCTGAATGTAAGTACTATTATAATGAGATCCTAAATCTTATAAGGTCCCTTTTCTCTAGCAATTATATATTCTACTTTCTTTAATTCTGCCATCCCATCTAGGGTTATTCTGTTTAAGCTTTCGATATCGGTCCAACTCCAGGCATAGTCACAAATTCAACTTCCCATACTTGGCTAATCTACCCATATCATACAGGGAATTCATTAGTCCCTAGTATATATATTGTTATCTGTCTCAGTCATTAGACCATAACTTATGGCTACCCTGGTTCTATCTACCACTTTGTTCCATCAAGGAATAAACCCTCAATCATTCTTTCCAAGGGAATATTCTATGATCAAGATATTTTCCTATGCTAGATTAACAGCTAGCAATCTCCAGAAATCTCATACACATTTCTATACCATATTCTAGTACCTCAGGTCTCTTAGGGTATATGAAATTCCTCAAGAATCATTTCAACTATTTAATTCTTAAGTTACAATTCAAATCCTAGAACCTCAACATCAGCTGAGTTGAGAAAATCATGTTCCTTCAGTTATACCAAATATACACGCATACTAGAATCAGGATTCATCATTCCTATTCTAATCCTTAAACATTCAGGTAATATTCTCATGGCATAGCATTATTCACGAGATTCTAACTCTACCTCAATCCTCAATATCAAAAGGCATATTTAAAATCACCATATTTCACTTTATATGCAATCGCTACCAGCTCTACATCATGAGTGGGTAACTCATCTTATGAGGCTTCAGCTGTTGAGAGTCATCCACCCCCATTCTGCCCTACTATATTGGGGCACGTCCCATGTAAAATCCTGAATTTTGGGATTAGTGGCTTGAGAATAAACCTGAATTAAGTGGATTGCTAAGCTCTAGTTTAGCAAGAGTCCTAAGAATGAGGATTTGCTGCCAATGTATTTTTCTAGTGTGGCAGTCTTCTTATAGCGTAGTTTTAGATAGGCAAATGATGTCCAAGAATTGTGAAATTTTACAGGATAAAAGTAGACATCCTAATCTTTAATTTGATAGGTAATAAGTGATTTTTAGACTTGAGGATTTAGAGATATGATTTTTCAAATTTAGACCCTGTTTTTTGAACCAATTCTGGAATAGGTAAGGTTTAATGAATTTTTGGGAATTTTGAGCTTTCAGTTGGTTAAAAGCTATATTTTAGCTTGAAACAAGACTCAATAAGGGTTTTATAGCCTTTGGAATCACTCCAATTCAATTTCTATAAATAAAGTCATGATTTTTAAAGTTTGGTCAGAAAATCTACCAGAATGGCCAACTATTCGAATTTGGGAAGAAAATGTAATGGCAATTGTGTAAATTTTGGATTAGAGTAAAAACCCTTTTTTCCCTTTATTGGTGGATATTTACAGCCAAAATATTAAAGGAGAAAGAAAAATAAGTACTTGGATGATAAATATGCCAAGTGTCATCATCCAAGCCAAGGGATTAAATAAGAATTAATTAAAGTTATGAGCACATGTGCAATTAGCATAAAATATAATATCTTACACAATTGTTTAGATTAATTAGATGAAGCCCAATTGGTGTAACTTGGACCCTAAATGGAATCACTTTTGGCTAACAATGAGGAAGGAAAATAGTTCAAAATCAATGGGAAGATTATGCAATGATTAAGAAGAGATAAGGCCAAGTACAAAGCTTATGTCATAAACCATTTAATTAATGAATTTTAAGAAAAGATAAAGATATATTTTAAAAGTATCTCAAGAAAAGATGAAGAGATATTTTAAAAGCTTCTTCTTCATCTTTCCTTCTTCATTTTTGCCATTCATACTAAGAAAAGAGAGAGAGAAGAGAGCTTTGGGAGACTTAGAGAAAGAGAGCTAAAGGAGGAAAAACCAAAAGTAAGTCTTGTGATTTCAAGAACTTGTGCCCTCTATTTTGTGTAGTAACTCTATCTTTCATATACTATATGAATGTATATGCTTTGTATACGTCATCTTTCATAATACGTATGATACACAGTGCCTACGGGTACACCGAATCGCCCAGTCTGTGGTATTAAGCCTAGCTATGGTATGGAACAAGCTGGGTTGCAACAGTGGTTGGGTCTAAACATTTCAGACTGAACTGACATATACCGACTGAAATGAATTACCTATTATTATAATATTGTTGTATGTGGTACTTGGCATATTTATTATTGCATTTTCTATTATCAATTGTCTATTACTACTGAGATTCATTTGAATCTCACCATTTTTCAAATAAAAAAATCTTCCAGCAAAAGTTAGAGGCTCCAAGGGCAAAAATGTAAATACGGGCAACTGAAGCGTACGGGCCAAGAGAAATGGAGTTGTTGGCTATATTGAGTTTATTTTTGGATATTTTGGACAATTGTACACATTCTTCAAACCTTGTAGAGAGACTCTTGTATATTGACAAGTACTTAATGTCAGTATTTTTACGTTATTTCTGTATGTCCACTGAATTGCACATAAGCACTCTGAGAAATGTGAAAATAAGATAAAAGCATTACATCCCAATCCTGTATACTCATTTCACTATAACCCACACAGGTCGCTTCATTCATAGAGCACTCAGGTTGCATTATGGCAAACCACACAAGTTGACTCACTACAGACCACGCTTGCCACATTGGATCGGGGATAATCATGCTGGTGTGAATGCAAGCCTCCCGCTCAGCTTTCAAAAGCTTACTTTCATAGTTACCAGTCTACTCAAACATAATTCTTTGATTCATATGAGCTCTATTAACCTAGATAACTGCATATCTCTGTACCAGTTACTGGCCTCTTCCAATTCAGTACAGTTCATCATACCATACTCACGGCATGTCATAGCTATATGTCTTTGATCACCATTCATCTTACAAAATGACTATTTAGACTGGAAACTCCTTATGACATTTACTAGTCCTCCAGAGATACTAGATACTATCCTCATAAGGAAACATAAGCAGTACCAACCTCTAGGTATAGCTTTCCTATGTATTCCCATAACACAAAGTGGTGATCTAATTCTTAGTTAATACTAGAGACTCAAGAGTCAGCAACAGAATCCGTATCATGTGCTACGTCATTTATCTCTTATGGTCTCAAGCTCAATGAATTAACTTCCCAGGGGGTCACCCATCCTAGGATTACTCTTGCCTAGCACACTTAACTATAGAATTCTATTGGAATTTGGGTCACAGGCCAAGTCAGCATGGAGTCTTTAGAGCTCATGCCCTTCTGTACTGGGTATATATCACTGCTACTCTATTTTATTCTCAACATATAACTCTACCCCTTCCTTTAGCAAGGGAATCTATAGTCAGCTAGCTCACCGATATACGGCTCTACCCTTCCTTATACCAGCCTGCCAATTAGTGGTTGAGTGAAATTCTATTTCTTTGAGTTCATCTATCACCCATAATTTTTAATCCTAGTATCACTCAGGATTATCCAAGTATCAACAAGGATACTATTCACATTAATAGAGCATACTAAACAAATGCCAAAATCCCACTTTGATACCACCAAATGTAACATCTTTCTTACCATAGTCATTAGATGAGTTTATATGCATAATGGATTCAAACCATTCAGTCAAGTTTATACCCTGGGACTTACAAACCTTTCAAAACTACTTAATTCCCGATTACAACACAAGGTTCGAACCTGTCATTGAATGGGTTTTTTTTACTTGAAAATTTTGATACTTCGAAATAAATTCATAAAGGTTTGCACCTGTGTCATAACTTACCCATTCTTAACTCCTTTTATTAATATCAAAGCACGTTTCTAATATCTTCAAAATCTATTTTCTAGTTGTTGGGTTGTTATCTTATAGTCGTCGTATTCTAATTTCATTAACACATTAAAGATCGATTACTGACTTGCTATATACTCATACAACTATTGTTATTACTGCAACAACTAGGACTAAAATGCTATCCTCAAGTTATTTACAATATATACAGTAATCAAAATAGATAACTAATAGAAATTCCTAATCTTCTGGCCACACCATTTACTCGTATGTGACTACCTTCTTGCCCATTAACCAACTTGCCTTAGATGTAGGTTAGTTATTGAAAAGGGGTGAGATTCAAAAGAATCTCAGTAGTAACATCAATCACTCATAGGATATGTAAATATACAGAGCATGTTAAAAAATCATTGTGTAAGCATTCTCAATCATCACATCAACATATTCATCAATATCTACATTACATTATATATAGGACCTACCTGGTCTACATGCATAAGACCTACCCTCCCCCGCAATGCCAATGATTAAATTATACATGCAAAGAAATACATATGTTATAAGATAGAGTTACTAACTTAGCCTTTTTGTCTTGTTCTCATTCTAGTTTTCAACATCCAGGGTAGATATCAAATCCTATAAATAAGAATTTATGGATGATGAGTAATTACTTATCCTAATTCTTTATAATTCAAACACTTAGTTTGGTTATCATTAGGATTAGTACACCAAGTCAAATGAACGATCAATATGGTCAAACTAGCCCAAAGTGCTTATTTCTACCCTTAGAGTTCAAGGTAATTATATTTTGCCATTACCTTCTTAATTTTGCACATTAACTAAACGCTGCTACTATTTTCAACTAGCTTTGAAAATTCATATCTTTTTATACAGATGTCCAATTGCAGTGATTACAAAGGCTATATGACCCTTATTAAGTCTGTTTTCAAGAAAAAATATTTCCCTTAGCCAACAGGATTTCTAGCATTCCAGAATTATCATTCATTAGACATTGTCATAGAAATATGCCGGTTTTACTTAGCTAACTTCAAAAATGCAAAACTCATAGCATACATATCCGATTAACCTATATGACATTAAAGCTTGATTTGTATACTTTTATTCTAGAAAAGGTCATGATCATTGGACATTATTAAGTTACTCAAAAACACAATGCAAACAAACTGACTTGCAGGTAACCGTAATTGGTAGCAAATATGCAATTTTACAAATTGTGTTCTAATGTTCTAGAATTTGTAACTAGGGACTATTCCCACATACTTTTTCATGTAAAACACAATGGTACATTAAATTGATCAAATTCTTACTCCTTTTTTATGTCCTATTCAGACCAAAAATTAGGGTTCAATATAACAATCCACTAATTCACATTTCAACTACCAAACTTAACCATATGCTTTTAAAACATTATATAATTACATGTATATGATCAAAGCTTCATGAACCCTAAAAAACCCTAAATGGCCAAAATTTGGGGCAGCAAGAACAATTCCCAAACATTTCACCAAACAAGACAACATATATGTCAAAAGGAAGCTCTTGCTCCCTCTTGCTCTTTCTTGAGCTCTTTTATTGATTCGCCAACTTTGGCTCTTGCTAGAAGACTCAAAATACCTCTTCTTGAAATTCTAAAACCATAAAAATGAAGCTCTCAAGAAGGGGAATAAATTTTATGAAGAGTACTTGAGTCATAGATGTGATTTGGAAGATGAAAATTAAGCTAGAAGCCTTACCTTCAACTTGTGTCTTCTTGTTTTCTCTTTCCTTTCTTGTTGGCCGAATTTATGCATGAGGAAGAGGGAGGAATATGTTCTAAAATTTTCCTCTTCCCTAGCCCTTAATTACTTGCCAAAAATGGCCTAAAGGAAAAGAGATAAATATGTGGTAAAAAATGATTCTTCTTGCACAAGTTGGAGTCAATTTACCATGTGTGGTAAATTTCCATTTTGTGATAACTTTTTCATCCCTCTTTCCTATTCTTCTTGAATGAACTTTGCTGCCCGAAATGGAAGAAGAATTATTGACCTTTTTACTTCACTGTCTTGCTATTGGCCATTTAATTTTTGAAGTTGGAAAAGTTGACACTTTGACCAATTGACCAAATTCTTCTTCCTTCTTTCTTTGCTTGTTTTTGACATTTTTTGTGGTCATAAAGGGAGAGAAAATTTTCTTTTCATTATAATAATTACTTCTTACTTTTGAAGAGTAAATCCTAGCTCTTTATTTTGTCTTCCAAATTTTGACCTTAAGATCAAGTGGCAATTGTCTCCTTTGCCCTTGATTATGGCAATATTATTTCTTGTGCCATTAATTCTTTTAATTCTCTTTCTTACTTCTTTCTAGATAGTACTTCCCTTTTCCTTTAGATCCGGGTTAGGTTCTATGTCATTATAACACATCATAAAGGAATCAGGTGTTTTCTTTCGACTAATTTGCACCAAAATTTATATTCTATTCCGTGTGTAGTTTCTAATAGTCATTATGTTTCTCATTCATTCCTAAGACTCTTACTAAACTAGACTTAGCAGTCTACTTTATTCAGACTTATTCTCTAGCCTCTAGTCCCCAAATTATGGATATTACAATTCTTTCCCTGTTCAATAAATTTTGTCCTTGAAATTTTGAATATCGTTTGAAAGATAGGCTTGGTCTATGATTTTCAGAAGTCATACTTTATTGATTTGGCATATTTCAATACTTTGTGCAATAACTTATTGCTCTAAGTTAGTTTGGGAAGCTTATAGGAGACCTTATGGAGCTCTAGTGAGTCAACATAACACAGAGTAGAAAAAATTATTGTATAACATTTGGATTAACCTATGACTTATTGGTAACTCAGGTTGACCCCAGAAGCAACAACACTTACGTGTGAAATTCCTCTTTTGGTAATTTTTGGTAAAACGTGGCAAACGAGGTAGCTTTATTATCAGGAGTTTGTGAGTTTTATGAAATAGTTTTTATTTTGATTTTCAAGGTTAAGGTGCAAAAATGCCAATGTACTTTACTAAATGTTCTCCTAGAACCAGATACCTTTTTTGGGTACAAACATATACTTAAGCTTCCCCAAATGAAACAAAAATGCTATATCCATTTACTAAATGTGCTTCTAGAACCATATACCTTTTTTGGGTATAAACATATACCTTATTCCCTCTCTCTTTGACACAGCCTTTATTGATGTCGAGATGTAACAAGGAGTGACCGAGCGAGCCTATTGATGTAGATTTTTAGTTGGTAGAAGGTGAAAGACTTGCCAAAATTAGAATCAATTAGGGCAAGATTGTTAGCAAAAGAAGAAGTGGTTTTGAAGAGGAAGGAAGTGAATGAGAGGCTGTGATTAGCAGAAATATGAATAGGCAATATGATCAATGAGTTGTCAGAGTTCTTGGATTGAAGCACTTCATGATATTTGTTTGGGAATGATGATGGTGTCAAATTCAAAGGAGGTAAAGGTTTCTATGTGTCAAGACTAAACCTTTTTTTTAATAATAATTAAAATAGCTAACTAAGGATTTGTAATTTATAAATTTGTTCTAGCAATTAGCACCTGGCATGTCAATATCGAGGAGGAACAAAAGATGGGGTAGGTGATGTTGGGCTTGGGTTGTCCCCATTCTTGGATTACCCAAACGGTGCTTTTCCAAGCTTGGGTACTTCATTTGCCATTATGCTATACTGGATACTATATGTATGTATGCATGCATGCATGCATCAAGCCAAATCAAATGAGGTTAAAAATGAATAAAACAAAAATGAATAAGCTAGAGAAAGGTAGGTACAAATGTGCTTGAAGTTTTGTTTGGAATAGGTCGAGTGATCATAGTTGGTGATACAGAAGGAGAAGAAAGGGTAATCCAAGAATTGTGACAAGATGACGATGCCAAAGGCCAAGATGACAGCAAGGCCATGACAACTCCTTGAGTTACAAATTTTGTATATTTTTACCATGAAGGCCTCAAGCTATGATAGAGATCAGATTTGGATGAAAACTAATTGAGTTTGAGAGATATATGTGAGGAAGGTGAAGAAGCTACCATGGAAGAAGGAGAAGAAGAAGAATGAGCATGTCAGAGATATGGAAGAGAGAAATAAAGGAAGGACAAGGAGAAGAAGATGACACATGGATAGGTGTAGGGCCCACCAAACCAAAAAGTAACATACATTTAAGGTGGTCAACGAGGACCGCATTTTTGCTCTATATGTAGAGTTGTAAATTTTTGCACCCAAGAAAACCAAATGGTTCCAAGTGCACATTTGGTAAAAGTACATGGTCATTTTTGCACCTTCACCCTTGATTTAATTTTAAAACTATACTTGGTTCTTTGAATTTTATAAAATAATTAGGTTTGGAAAACATGACTTGTTGTAGAACTAAAGCAGGAGAGCCTTGATTTATTAAATTAGATTATTTATAACATGTTAACTAAAATTGTTTGAAAATAGTGATTTATCTAAGTTGTACATGATCTTTGTTATGAATGATGAGACTAATGTTTTAAACATTTGACATGATGGGGAGGATGATAGTGGAGTTGGTTTTTGTTGTGCCACATGGTATGCCAACATACAGCACCCTATGGTTGGCTCTTTTCTTATCCTACAAGGTTATATGGGATTGTGACACCTCACTAGGATATGTGGAGGAAACTTATCCCATAGATTCAATTAACAGTGATAAGGAGGATATACAAGAGAATTGAACAAGAATAAATAAGTTATATTGTGAAAAATCTCATGTACATTTTAGATTAAAAAAATGTAACCAAATAATATCATTTTTTTTAAAAATGTAATGCCTAATGTAGATTTGTTACTTACATATGCTACATGAGGTATATATTTTTAAAAAATATTTTACTTTTAATTTTACACAAAACCAATTTTATAGTACTTTTACCTATGGATTTCTCCTATCATGAGCATAGTATAGAAACTAAATTTATAGGAAATCAATACCAATACCAACATAATTAACTTGTATAACACATGTTGATTTACAACACCTAAATCACCTATAGATGTCCAAATCTATTTCAATTCTACAACTAACTACTATTGAAACAATGAATTATAACCAAAATAAAACAGAATGCAGTGAAGCAAAATAATTAGCATACTTAACTATTATTTCATTGATCAAACATATAAGCACACCACTCTTTAATGACTTCATCTATTTGTTTGTCCATGTACACTGGGCAACGTGCATCATTATAGTACTACAAAATAATGAAGAGAACATATTAAACTTAATAAAACATAATTATATAGAATTGAATTAAATTTAAGAACAATATAAAGTCATGAAACTAAAATTGCATACATGGTATGGAACAAAATCAATGTGCATGCTTCATGAATTTCATGACTTAATAAGCACAATTGCTAGTATTGGGTTGGCAAGGGCACTACAAAATAACATCAAACAATGATATCAATTTATGCATGTAAAATACCTATTTTCAATATTTGAAAAAATTTATATAAATAACCTTGTTTTCTTGCACTTGTAGCTTCTAATAGTGTCAGCAACTTTACAATGTTTCAACACCTTTGCACCTTGATATCCATTTAATGCACTAACATAATAGGAAAAAATCATCCACATGTGTTTGCACATACCATTACTACAGAAATTGCAATACATGATAGTTATTATCTATCATACATCACAGTTCTGAATCATCATATATGTAGGCACTATATATGCTCCGAGCAGATAAATTATGGTTACAAACCATTATTTATTTCAGACATATTATAAAGGATGTAATATAACACTTCTTATGTATTAAGGCTTGGTAAGACCAAGATATGTGTATTGCTATGATAATAACTAATGGTCACTCGTAAACAACCGTAATAATATATGGTAATACTTACATAATACATAATGGTTCTACTTTAACAATGTTATATATGTTATGCATATATAAAGGTTCTTTAAAAACAACTATTATACATTGATAATAATGCTAACAGATTTGTTTAAACAACCATTATATATAGTTGACATAAATAACGGTTGTTAGGTAACAATTGTGATATATCGAAGCTATTTTTTAAAAAAAAATGGGGGGGGGGGTTCTGCTTTTTATATCCCCCTTGCATGTACATTTATAAAGAACAAATCATAATATATATTTACATTCATTTATATATAGAACAATACAACAAATTAGAATATATTTACAGTCATTCATGTACATGTATACACTATTAAAACCAAAACTTTAAAAAAAAAATCATTAGTATGTAAAAATGTATAGTCATTTGATGTATTTAGTCTCCTATTGATGTTGCATAGATGCTACCAACTCTTCATCCACTTCTTCCAGTTGTGAGTTGTTAAACATCGTGTAGGAGGAATTAAAATACTGTGCGTAAAAGGAAACAATGGATGGAACTTAGATATTGTAATATAAAGCTGACCGAATGTATATATGAACAAATTGAGCATATAATATACTTTACTTGTATCAATATTTTTTGAATCGTGCATGATTATGTGCTTCATGTATTGCATCACGTAGTACCCATAATCATTGCTCATGTCCTATTACTTTGGGCACTACAAAGAAATGAGAAGAAAAATTTTCAGTCAGTCATATATATAAACTATATGTGTGCTTCAATTTAATATTATAGTCATTGGTGAATAATATATATACCTTCGGACTTAGCCATTAGAAGGCATATCAGTAGCTGCTATCAGTAAGGATATTTTTGGGACGCTTAAGACCATTTTGAGTGCGGTAATTGTACACCACTCTAAGAAGATACAATAAAAAAATTATAGATATATATATATATATAGAAACACGTAAGACGAACTAAATTATAAGAGATGATAGATGGATAACTTACTTATTGGATGTCTCCTACATCCATGGTCTCCTATCTAAAACCCCACCCATAGAGTCATAGTACCATATCTTTTTGTGAATTGGATTTACCACTATAAGCATCCAGTGGTTCTTAAGTACAATAATAGATCACACAATCAAAACAATTACAAAAAAAATGAAACCGAATTTAAGCAGAGTTAATGATGTTCCCACCCTTAATTGTATGGCATAAAGAAGTAAGTGTCCCTTTTATCAAGTGCCCTCCTAATAAATTCATCCCCTAGAAACCTCATTTGTTGTTGCTTGGTATCTTCCTTCATTCCATTACCCTGGTTATTAAGACTTTCAAGGTAGATGAACTTGATCTTGTCATGGAGGTAAGTATGGTACAGGTGTCAGAAATGCCAAAACTAACACATCAAAATAAAATCAAAGTTTTAAGTAGCCAACTATTTAATCACAGTTGAAGAAATAACTCATAAAGAAGTTGATAGAGCTTGTACTTGCCATCTCCTTGTTTAGGACTTCTAAAACAAGCTCTTGGTTTATAGCATCCTCTTTGTCTACTTAGTCAAAGACCTCTCTCTTAAATTTGATCATTGGATACGTGTAATACCCCGAATTTTAAGACTCGAGGCTAGAGAATAAGCCTGAAATAAGTGGACTGCTAAGCCCTGGTTTATCAGGATCCCAAATTGTGATTAAGGGTTAATGACTCCAAAAGTGGATGTCATTAGTGATAAATGGACCCTTTTGGAGATTATAGTGTGAGTCGGCACCCGATGTGATTCGTATATGTTGTGAGCAGCGCCCAGACCCTGTATTTGAGTTCAATTATAGATTAACATCTAAATTGAATAAAAATAAGGGGAAGGGCGTATGGATGGTGTAAATGAATGAGAAAAGAATTTAGTGGTGATTCAAGAGGAATTGCCATAATCAGGGGCAAAACGGTAAAGTTACCGACCAATTGATCGGTTACCGAAGAGGAAGCTCCTTGGTAACTCAAAGATCAATGGTTGAGATTGATTGTGTAATAGATCAAAGGGTGGAATCCCATGTGGTGCACTCATGTGAGCTCATGGGAGGTATGTTGAAATGTTGACACTTGGCAAGTTTTGGGCCCTTGGATTGGTCAAAGTGTCAAACTTATTTTTCCTCTCTCCCTCTCACTTTTTAGTCGGTTGTGGCATCCCAAAAAACTGAACATCATCTTCATTTCATCATCTCATCTCTCTCTCCTTCATTCTCCATAGCGCCATGCTTAAGGGAAGAAAGAGAAATCAAAAGGAGAGATTTTGGTTGGCTTCTTGTTCTCTAATGCTCAATTCATCTTCTATAAAGTTGTTCATAGTGATGAGAGCTTCATCTCTATGGTTTTAGATTTGTGAGAGGAGGTGTTTTGTTGCTTGAGCAAAAGTGGAAAGATGAAGAATCAAGGAATTGGTTTGGGGAAAGAGGAAAAGGTGAGTATTTGAAGCATTTTGACTTAAGTTTTGTGATCATTGGTTAAGCTTTGTAAATTTCGAATTTTGCCCTGATTTTCATGTGATTTTGGATTTGAGGAATTGCCTTGTGTATTGTGGTGAAATTGGTATTTTGTTGTGATATGGCCATTGGAATTGATTTGAGAACTTGGAATGAAGAGTTACAATGTTGTGAATTGTGCTATGGTTGAGTGAAGACATGTTGTGAATATGGTTAAAACATGTCAAAGTAATGTGAATTTGGTTGTTTTGGTGTTTCCAATGGATTCCTTGTGAAATTTTGTGTGAGAATGATGTTTGATATGAAAATTGGACCATTGGAAGCCAATTGTGCAAATTTGGAATTCTGTCTTTTGAAGTTTTGTTCTGGACAGTCTGCTTGTGTGGATGTTTTGACTGGGCAAATGAAGTCAGAAAATTATGAAACTTTCCAGTCTTAAATTTCACATCCAAAACTTCACAATGGACATATAATTTGTGCAATCTCGTTTTGGGAACTGGGAGTTATAGCTGTCCAAAGTTTGAGGTTGAAAATGAATTCTGTTTTGGGACAGTCTTGAGTTTTAGGGAATGCTGTATTTTTGTGGTGATTTCTAGTAAAGGCCAATATTTTTCCTGTGTAGAGGACTTGAATAGCTTTAATTTGGCGTTGTGATCACCTCATTTTGATTTTTATGGAATTAGTTATGATTTTTGGAAGTTCAGCCAAGAAACTGGATTTTCTTGGCCACGGCCAGCGAATTCTGGGCCGCAGCCCAAGCATTTCTGGGCAGTGTTGGGCCGCAGCCCGTGGATTTTGGACTGCAGCCCAAATGTTTCTGAGAGTTTTTGGGCAGTTTTGGGCCACAGCCAATGGATTGTGGGCCGCGGCCAACCCCCAAAAATCACCATTTTGGACTTTTAAAAGGTGATCTTTGGTCAAGTGTTTCCCAAGCCTTTAGGCATATGTTTGGGCTTTGATTAGCCACCTAAAGGTGTTAAATGATAACCAACATTAAGTGTTTGTATGTTGAAGAATTGAGAAAGGGATTAACCCTATGTCCTTGCTTTGGTTATAGGGTTGATATTTGCCCTGGACGTGGTTCGGTATTCGTTCTGATCGCAAGTAAGCGGAGCTGGAGCATACGTGGAAAGAGTGTAGGGAACATATCTCTTCT
This sequence comes from Inga leiocalycina, assembly GCA_963242795.1. Classification (NCBI taxonomy): domain Eukaryota; kingdom Viridiplantae; phylum Streptophyta; class Magnoliopsida; order Fabales; family Fabaceae; genus Inga; species Inga leiocalycina. The sequence continues at coordinate 37,653,107 of OY725332.1, forward strand.
GCTTGTATTTGATATATGTGTTAGTGTTTTGGTGCATGTCTTAGCTTTGCATAATTATGTGTAATTTGAAGCTATGTTTCAATTTATGCTATGGCCATAGGTATATTGTTCGAAGCATTGAGCTTGCAAATTGTCATTTTGTTATCATGAGTTGTGTGATACAAGCATGTCATGCATTAAACATCTATCATACATGCATATTGATATTGTTTACCTACTGAGATTCTCTAGAATCTCACCCTCCCCTACTAACCTTTCAGATAGGGTAGTAGATCGATGATGGAGTAAGCAGCCAAAGGCGAAGAGGACTTCCTTTGGGTTGTCATTCTGGTAGTTGGTTATCATCCTAGATGGGATATTTGGATTTGGATGTGTACATATGAAATGAGTTATTGGATATTTGTATATGTATGAGAAAGATTTGTGTAATCCCCATATGAGGGCTTGTATGGGCGAATGTACCCTATAAAGCTTGAGTTAATATATAGAAATCGGGATTTCTGGGATTATTTTTGTGTACTCTGATTTATTATGAATGTGATATTCCGCGTAGTAATTGTATTCGAAAAGTGATTATGAGACCAAGTTTTTAAATGATTTCGAAAGGTAATTGTGGAAACCCCGTCTGGTAGATGGGTTGTAAAATGTTATTTATTTCTTATTGGTCTCTATTTCACTTTAATTGCATAATCCGAATATTAATTACGGCAGGGGGGTTACAATACGCGTCTTTAGCGAAGAGCTTGTCAGCAAACTCCTAGAGTGACTTCTATGTACATTGGCCGAAAAGCTTATTGCGTGAGAAAGAATTCATCCTAGATTGGTCATTGGTGGTGTGAAGCTTCCTCTTCTTGGACTGAGTGGGGGACTCAGACTAATTGGGGGACTAGGATTTGGTGGGCAGCTTCTTTTGAGTGGTAGACTTCTTGGTCAACTTGCACACTATAAGTAGACAGCGATGCCATACAATGAAGCCGTCCATAGCCCCTCCCACTGTATCTGCATCTTTGGTAGGCAAGGGGAGCAAATAACTAGGACAAATTTTGGTGTTGATTTGTACCTTTACATACTTAAGCAGGATAGGCTCACAATGAAGCATGTTATCCTATAGGCAGTTGAACATGTGGCCTATTGCAGCTGTATGGTGTCAAGGGCTATCGGCAAAACACTCAACATCCACCAAGCCCTCAAGCAAATTAGGTTTTGTAAACGTGCAACTGTCTCTCATACTTGGGCTACCATTTCCCCCATACTACTTTGTACAACACTCATTCATCAACTTTTTTATAAGAAACAGTATTTGTTTTTGCATTTCATCACACTATTTTTGGAGTTGTTCATATTTTTCATACATGTTATTTCTTCAAGGTTGCAGCTGACCATAATATTTTGTCATGTCAATCAAAAGCCGGCACCCCTGAGAAGACCGGGATGGCCAAGCCCCAATGTCTTAGCCAATATGCCCTTATCCATAGTAGGGCAGCCCTGTGTTATAACTTTATGGGACATGGCCTACTATGCATTTAACAATAATGTTAATATTGATAGTTAATTAAAACATTACTTCTATGAATCAGGGACTAATATTAATACTTACCATTTTATTGACGATCTCCTTAACTTGAGGATTATCATAAGTGCCATTTTTATTTTACATCATGTAACACCTTATTTCTATGATCAATCTGATGAATTTTACGCAGTGAATTTGAACTACTAAGCTCTCTTTTGCAAAACTCTCTCTATTCCCAACCTCAAGACAGGATTTGAACCTGTAGTTGAGTGAGTTTTCTGAAAATTTCAAAATCTTACGGAAGCGTATTCTAGTGGTTCGAAACTTTGTTATTACTCATCAATTCTTATCTTTATTTAATTCAATCAGAGTGATTTGATGATCATTTATTTAGCTAGATTGTTCCTCTACTCATTCTTAGTTCATTTTCATGCTAGGGCAATTATCCATTTAGATGCATATGCATGATTATACAATCATTCTCAAAGTACAGTAATTAATACATAACAAGCCATCAAATAACATTCTTCAATTTTCCATTACATCTTCCGCTACGCGAATCCAATACATTTTGCTTCTATGCTTAATATACATATGGTTGGTAAGGGATGGGTAAGATTTGAGCAAATCTCAGTAGTAAAAAATGCTAACTACTCATGCAAGATAATGCTTAGTGTATGTCATGCTTGCTTACATAAATTCATGCCAACATAATGACATATGCACACTCAATGGTTTACACATTATACCAATTACCATAGGATAAGTAAAAACAGAGCTTCAATGATTTATGTATATTCCACACAATTCATCAAAGGAATAACACACACCAATACACAAGCATACACATATCAAATGTATGCAAGTCAGGAAAGTTTAACTACCTTTTGTCTTAAAGTCCTTCTTTTGTTCCCTTTTCTTCCAACCATCAGGGTTGCTTCCATTGCCTCTTATTTGTCACCTCATAGCCACAAACACATAACCATATGACTTGTTAGAGCCATGAAAGTGAATCATGTCTTTAATCTCATAATTCCTTTCAAAAGCTACAAATTTGCTAGTCAACTATAATTTGCCAACTTTCTTTGACCAACTTTGGAAATTCATAACTTTGACTAGGAATCTTCAATTATGTTGGTTCAAAGTCCTATGTGACCCACTTTAAGTCTATTTTAATGGAAAAATGCCTCCCACTTCTAATTGTATGCCCACATTTACAGAATTCCCAATTAGTCCTCACTGCCACTCACATTACTCCAGATTCAAAGCCCAACTTTAACCAACCATAACTCACTGTGTACTAATCCAATTGTCACATATTATATATCATTTTAAAACTTGTCATGTCTACTTTTAATATGGGAAGTTTCATGGCCATTCGATCACATTTTTTCATTCAAAACATGCTACAATCCACCTGCCACGTATCTGGCAGTGCCAAAACCTAGGTAACATTGACTTCCAATTTTCATATTTTCTATTCTATTCACAACCACAAGCTACCCCCACTCAATTTTTCATGTAGAAGCCATTGGTGACATCAAATTCACCAAAATCCCACTCCTTATACATGCCCTATTTTGACCAAAAGTTGGGTCCCAAACTAAAATTCACAAGTTTGTTAATTCTACTTCCAATCTATGCTAGAATCATCATTAAGCATCATGTTTTACCATTTCTAAGACCAAATCAACATGACACCCTAAAATCCTAGAGTAATCAAAATTAGGGTAGCCTATAACCCCCTACCTCCACCGTTGTTATTATGGTTCAAAAATGTGTCATTAAGTTAAATTTGAGACCAACAGAGAATTCAAAACTTATAAAAATCCAAGCTTTAAGACAAGGTTTGGTCCTGTAATAAAGTGGGTTTTTCAAAACTTTTCACAATGTGTTTAATCCGGTATCATTTTTACCTTTCAAAATTATTTGGCCTGCTCAGTACCGTTCCATTCATTCATATCAGAGTACTCAACGAAGTTCCTAATGACTCTTGATTTTCAATCTTAACTATAAGAGCCTACATAGCATATTTGTCCATTTTCAAACGGGGATTACAAACAATTACACAAATCTACTTTATCATTCTACATTTACATATACAATTATCCCAATATTTAATAACCAACACAAAACTAATCTCCCAGCCATGAACTATAACCATCCTTGATACCAACTTTTCCTTTTATCTGACTATCCTAGTTGTAGGTTAGTAATGGAAAGAGTGAGATTCATAGGAATCTCAATAGTAACAATTTTAATCATATGATATAAATAAACAAGGCATATAAGCAATTATCACAAAAAGATAACACAATAATATTCACAGCGGCAATTTACAACAACAGCGCCTTTTTATTTAACAACCTCACCCATACATCAGTCGGGACTTTTGGCTGGCCTACCCTTAGCCGTACATCAAACGGGTTTTTTGGCATAAACAACAACAGCATTCACCATATTCACTTTCACGGCATTAAGACAGCTTTTGCTGTATACACAATAACGACAACTTTCACTATATCCATAATGATGTATGACTTCTATCACAAAACGACATCCTTCACCGTAATCACAATGATGCATGACGATTGTCACAACAGCTTTCGCTGTATTCAACTACTGCTTTCTTCACAACTCAGCTCCCATATTCTTCACAATTAAATGATAAACACAAATATACAAGTATTATACATGATATAAGAGAAAGAGTCACTACCTTGTTCTTTCTATTCCCGCACGGGCACCGATTTCACACGCTTGGGGCAGAGGTCAAGTCCTATAAATCATAATCAAGGATGATGAGTTATTCCCTATTCCAATTCTTAATTCCAAGACACTTAGGGTTAGTTATCATTTAAGACCTTTAGGTGTCTCCTAGAAGTCCAAACAGAAGCCTAAAGGGTTGGGGAAAACTGGACCAAAGACCATCTTTCGAAAGTTCAAAATGCAGTTTTTGAGGGGTTGGTCGCGACCAAGAGATGGTCAAAAAGACTTTGGCTGCGGCCAAGAACCATTGGCCGTGGCCAAGATCAGTCAGAAACTTTTGGGCCGCGGCCAAGGAAAAGTAAGTAATAGTTGGGCCGCAGCTAACTCCCGTTTGGTCATGGCCAATAATTGGTTGGAAACTTTTTAGCTATGGCCAACAACGCCTAGCCACAGCCAAAAACTGGCCTGATTCTTGGTTGATTTCAACTGACCATAACTCTTAGCACACAACCACAAATGACAAACTTTATACCAGTTTAAAGATTGCAACATCTACTACAAAACTAGAAAGTTTTACAACTTTTTGACACCATTTGCTATTTCAAAACTATATGCAAACAAGTACCCTAGCACAATATTTCCACAAAACAGGATTTCTAGAATTTCTATTTTTCATCCAATGTTTCTAAAGGTCCAGAATTTACAATAGGGACCACTCCCCACACAATTTTCAACATAGAATACAATGGAAACATCAAAACAACCACATTCTCACTCCTTTAACATATTCTATTTTGAACACCAATTCAACACAAAACCTCAATCACCTAACTTCACATTTAAGACTCCATCAAGTGCATTTATCTAATGAACACTACAATACATCAACACAATCATCAAAACACTATAACCTCTCTAATACCTTAGTTACACCAAAATTAGGGCAAATTCCAGAAATCATAATACTCAACCAATGACCACAATACATATGTCAAAAGATAGTTTTTACTCACCTCTTCCTCTTTTTCTAATTGATTCTTTGATTCTCCAACCACTAGTATTTCTTAGATTCACAAGCCACCTCCTCTTGAAAATCTAAAACCACAGAAATGAAGCTTACATCAAGAGAAACAAGTTTAGAGAAGAGGTTTTGAGCCATAGAAGATATCTACTAGGTCAAAATCTCACCTTCACCTTGAACTTCTTCTTTCTCTTTCCTCCCTCCCATGGTTGAGCTTTAAGAGAGCTCAAAGAGAGAGAGAGAGACGATGATGATGGCTAATTCCACTCCTTCTTTGCCCTTTTGACTGAATTGAGAAGAGAGAGAAAAGAGAAAAGACTTTGAATCTTTGACTTCATATAATGGTCCTAATAGTGCTAAGTGTTATGATATTGTGCCCTCTCATAAAGCATGCAACCATAGGATTACTCTCACTAATTCCACTAGCAATTTAATCACACCTCTTACTCTTTAGCTATTAGTTAGTCTCCTCTTCGGTTGCTGAATACTTGACCGATAAATTTCTTTCTTCCCATTTTGCCGCTATCTATGGCAATTTCTACTAGATTACCACTTAACACATCTTTTGATTCCATCTCTCATGTCATGCGCCCTCCGCCTTATTTTAATTCAATTTAAGCTTTGACACCAAAATTGAGCTTAAATATTGGGTTTGGGCACTGAAACTCTTTCGGATCATAATACACACTTTATTCCCTAGAAGAGTTCATCTACATTCATTACGTATTTTGAGGCATTACACAGCTACTAGAATCAACCACAATCAACCAATCAATAAGATACTTGGTTCAAATCAAAGCTTATACTCACCTCTTGCCCTTTCTATAGCTTGTTCCTTATTTTTCTAACTTTTGCACTTTGTAGACATCATAAAACACCACCGTTTGAGAAATAAAAACCATAGAATTGTAGCTCTTAGCAAGGGGAACAATGTTTATGAAGAGGCTTTAAGCTAGAAAGGTGATTTAGGTGGTAAAAATCGAGCTAGAACGCATACCTTAACACTTTGTTCTTCCAACTCTTCTTTCTCTTTCCTTTTTCATTTTTTTCTCTTTTCTCTCTTTTTTTCTCTATTTGGCTGAATTTTTGTGATGTGTGGGGAGCTATATTGTGTTTAAAATCATTTCGCTTCAGCCCCCCACAACACTTGACCAAAAATGAGCCTAATGAAATAAGAAAAGGTGATGTCTCCAATTTCTATGGTCTCATGCAAAAAGTGGCTACTTAATTAACCAAAGTTGGTTTGGTTAATTCAAACTTCACTCTTCCTTCTCTCCTTTTAGCTTGACCGTCCTTTTTGGATAAAAGATGAGGGATTGTATTAATTGAATTATCTTTCTCCTTCTTCCTTTTATGGCTTAGCCACAATAATTGACCAAATGGTGAGGATATGTGTTGACTTATCTCTTTTTCTCTTAGTATTGCTTTTGGACATTTTTTATTGAGAAACAACGAAGAATTACATTAATTCAGTTCTCTCTCTCTCTCTCCCCCTTGTGCTTTCGCCGTTCCATAATGGACGGAAAGAAGGAAGATATGTTGTTGACTAAGTCTTCTTGGAAAAGTTAACATTTTGACCACACTCTTTCTTGCCTCCTTCTTTGCCCTATTGACCAAATTAATTGTCTAAGAGGAGGATGTTAATTGCTTTTTCATCTTCATCATTACTCTTGGTTTCTAAGAGCAAATCCTAGCCCTTTATCTAAGTTTCCAATTCTATCCTCAAGATCAAGTGGCAAATGTCTCTATTGCCCTTGTTTTTTATAATATTAATTATATTGCCATTAATTCTTTTATTTCTCTTTGTTCTCCCTTCTTCTAATATGACATTCCCTCTCTTTTTGGATCCAAGTTAGGCCTTAAATCATATTTGACTTTAAATAAAGGAATTGGGTACTTTCCTTCAACTTATTGGAACTAAATCCCATACTTTATTCCAAATTAGTCTCTAAAAGTCATTATAGCTCTTGGACATTCTTAAGATTCTTGCCAAACCTAGGCTTGATAACCTGCTTGGCTTAAGCTAATTCTCAAGCTTCTCAGCTAATAATTCAGGATATTACACCTCACTACCAACCAAAGTTAATGACGGGGAGGTCTACTACCATCCCTACTCTTAGCAGCCAACTTTTGAGCAATATGAGCATACCCTGTTCGCCCTCCTTTATAGGATACTTATTGTTCATCGCCCTCTCCCTATTCACCCAGCTTAATTCCTACAAAAACATACATTGTTAGAGCAAGTGTTTCACCCAAGAGGGGGGGTGAATTGGGTGATACTAAAATTTTGTTGCAAATATAAAAACTTGACGGTGAATATAAAGCAATAAAAATTAAGGAGGAATATCACCGAAGTGTACACCGAGAGTTATACTGGTTCGGCCACAACCACTTTCACCTACGTCCAGTCCTTAGAGTTTCTCTGAGAGTTTCACTATAACTTCCAATATTCAGTGGGTTCTTGGCACCTCAATACAAGCAAGTTCCTTCGCCTGGACACTCGCTCCCCCTTCCAAGTTGTAATCCAATCCCAACTCAAGGTTCCACAACCTTAAGTTACCTCAATAACAAATATTGAGTTTGAATGAAATATCTCTCTCACAGAGTGAATAAGAATCACTGAAGCATAGAATTACAAGTATAATGTAAAACAGAGTAATGAGCTTGATGATACATTCGTGTGTGTTCTGTTCTATATTCTCTGTTTGGATGTTCCCGTATATATAGATGTGTTGGTAACGATTGTTGGAACATTTTTCTTCATGTCCGTTAGAGAGTGCACAGCCACTGTTGACTTTTCCAGTATTTGAAAAATATCCATTTGCGGTAGGTGACATTTGAACGTTGCATTTGACTTTCCTTATTTGGTAAGATCTCTTCATTGTTTATCTGTGGATATGCTAAGAATACTAATACAATGAAAGGTTAATCATATAGGAAACAAATCAATAAACATTGGAATGAATTCTCAAAATATAAACTTGCATACTCGAGTAGCTACTCGAGTATTCATTAAAGTTTACTCGAGTACATACTCGAGTATCATCGGGAAAACTTTGATAAACTGCAAGTTAAAAAGCAAACATCGGGTTTGAAAACTGAGGAAAATGATTTCCAAGGTATGTGATAACGATATAATGGTTCATCCTAGAATTTAATGTATAGACCCAGAGGGGGAGATAATTAAAGATAATCCACCAGATCATTTGTAGGAAATGATGGATTTGGTTTGAAAACCGAGGAAAATGATTTCCAAGGTATGTGATAATGAGGTTCTATGTGTCATGATAAACCTAGATGTTGGGTTAGAGACCCTAGGCTATATAATAATATATGCCAAGGATGTTATAGTGGACTGGTATGTCCAAGGGCCCTAAGACCTAGGGGACTAGTGTACCTTAAGTTGGCAGAAATATTTGGATTGGTATTAGAGTGGATGATACTCTGTGGAATTAAGGGAAGTAATTTACCGGTTCAATTAATGAGGTTACAAGAGTTGAAGTGTAAAGAAGAGTTATGGTAACGTTGGGAATATGGGCTCTCAATGATGCGCTAGTTATGGCTCTAACTAATTTAAGGTAAATCAGGTTAAGGCCTGGCACAAATTGTACGTGTGGTCAGGTGTAGTGGGAGATTCCTACGGGACTCCTATTAAGTCATCCTGATATTGTGAAAGCACAGATGAGGAGGTAGACATCAGAGTGTGCAGCGAAAGCGTGCGAACGTGACATGTTTGAGGTATTCCGAGGTTGCTGGTTGTTAACCTAGCACGTGGAAAGAGTCATCTACGAAGGATACAGATCGGAAAGGGCTACCCACGAAGAGTTCAGATAGGAGAGGGCTACCTATGGAGAGTGCTGATCGGAAAGGGCTACCTACGGTGAGATCTAATTGGAAAGGGCTACCTACGGAGAAGTCTGACCGAAGGGGCTGACCAGTCAGGTGAATGAGTGAAGCATCGGGTGTAGTAGCGTAGTGTGGAGCCACCATGACGATGAACCCTAGCGTGGAGCCACTGTGACGATGAACCTTAGTGTGGAACCGCCGTGATGATGAACCATAGAGTGTAGCCGCCTGATAACAAACCGTGGAGTGCAGCCACCGTGATGTTGAATCATAGATTAGAGAAGAACTGAAGCTCAAGGCAGTAAGAGCAATGCGTGAGCATGGCTTCTGGAGGTAAAACTTCGGGGCCAAGTGATATTGTGAGAAGGGGGTCTTGGAGGATCCTAGTATGATGAAAAGAGTTTAAGGTGCCGAAGGTGATGTTGTTAAAGGCATCGGTGATGAATAAATACCCATTTATAGCTTGATATGATTGTGTATTGTGAGTCTCCCTCGCGGCCCAAGGGGTTGAGGCCCAGTTGGGAGGGTAAGGCGGGAGTGCCTAGGTCCATACGAAGGGTACCAGCCGCCGGGAAATGTGAGTACCGGGATCTAGCCGCCGTGAAATGTGAGTAGCGGGGTGAGTGTGACAACAAAGAAAGAAATGTGCTGAATTATTGTGAGTCCTGGGTTGATGCCCAGCTAATTGCCACGCCCGAATGGTAATACGGGTGGCACTACGGTCGGTGCCATAGTCAGTTGTGCCGGAGTAGGTGTCCCTGAGAGCACCGGCGGGGGATGTGACAAGTTGCAGCGTGTGCAGGTCAGCGTGAGCCGTATAGGGATTGATACGGTCATCTCTAGGTCGGCCGTTAAACTGTCGTTGTAATCAACATGGATCTTTGTGGATCCGACCCGTGGGGCGGCGTGTTGTAAATCCAGCCTTGGGCTGTGTAGTACATCTTGCCAGTGTGGCTTGTGTATAAAATATTGTATCTGAATCCCAACTGTGGTGAAGTATATTGTGTGAATTGTGTTAAGGTGCAATGCAGCGTGTGCAGGTCAGAGTGAGCCGTATAGGGTTTGACACTGGTCATCTCTAGGTCGGCCGTTGAACTGCCGTTGTAGTTGCTTTGTGTGAGTGAAAGAGGATGAGGGTGGTGTTATGAGATTGAGACTCTCAACCGGTCGCCTGAATAGAAGAGACTGAGATTCTAGGTGGGCCGTTACGGTAAGGTGCTTCGGATAGAAGGGATTGAGATTCCGAAATAGCCTGATGTGATTGTGAATGCCTAAAAGTCCCGGTTACCACTAGCGAAGTCACTGGTGGGTGTACGGGTGAGGGTGACACCGTGAAAGTTGATACGGTGAGGTGATAATGTTGTTAAGGCCGACAGTCCCGGTTACCGTTGGTGGAGTAACTAGTGGGTATACGGGTGAGGTCAAAGTTATAGAAGTGGACACAGCGTAAGCTGAAGTATTGTTGAAAACAGCAGAAGCTGGGGTATATGTGAATATAACGGAAGCTGCCGATTGTGCGCAGTGAATCTGTGGTGGTTTAAATTGTACCCAAAAAGGGAATGTGACTTGATGTCAATGATTAGAGTGACTCAAAGTCAGGATGCACGAGTGCAGTCCATCTGAAATATGATCAAATGAGGTGAAGACCTCTAGAGTTTGAAAACGAAGATCACACACTCGTGAGAGTGTCTTTGGTCATGAGAATTGGTAAAGCGATTGAGAGAAAGAAAGTGAGCCACGACACATTGGTCCGTTGAGATTCTTGTGAGAATCAGACTTGTAGCATGCTATTGTATAAGTGGTCTTGAAGGGATTGTTCTAATAAGAAACAATTTGAGGAACGGAAGCCGTCATGAGGAGGCGTCCAGAGTTTATGTCCTAAGTGGTGTATCAAATTTCGAGGACGAAATTTATTAAACGGGGGGAAAATTGTAACACCTCGATTTTCGATTAAGGGCTAATGGCATTGAGATTGATTATAAAATTGTGTAATTAAATATTTTGGGAGAAATATGATGTGAATTTGGTGTATATGTGTGTGGTATTAGAGATCAAGGGATGAGATGTTGCCAAGTGGCATTATGGTGGACCATAGGATGAGGCATAAGAGACAAAAACCACTTTTTTCTCTCTCCTCTCTCTCCTATGCGTTTTTTTGGAGGCATGGGCAAGGGAAAATTGTACTTCATTCATCATCATTCCCTATCCCTCTCATCTCTCATGTCCTCTCTCTCCATCTCACCATCTCTCTCTCATTCTTGCTCTCTCTCTCGTCAGCCATGGAAGGGGAAAGGGAAGGGAAGAAAGCTTGAAAAAGGTAAGGAAAATGATCCCTATTGCCCAAACTCCCTTCATTAAAGTTGATCCTTGAGTTAAGAGCTACATTTCTATGGTTGTAGTTTGTCCATTGGTTGTGGTTTGTGGCCACACGAAATTTTGGGAGGTGGTGAATCAAGAACTCCCTTTAAGAAAGTTGATAAGGTGAGTGAGACCTATCTATCTATCTATGTTTTATGCCAAATGGATTAACTTGGATTTTCTGGAATTCTTGAGCCATTTTCGGAAATGAGGGCCATTGAGAGTTTGGTATGGAAATTGTATGTTCGGAATGCATTTTAGATAGATAGAATTGTTTGGGTTGGAAATTGTTAAGTTTGGAGAATTTGAGATTTTAGTGTTTAATGTTACCCAAAACCAAAGCATGATAATGGAATAGGATTTTGGTGATTTTGACATTCCCATTGGATTCCTTGAGTGATTTTGTGTGGGAATGAGCTTGGTTATTGATTTTGGGTTCATTTGAATCACTTGGGAAAAGTTGGAAAGTTGTCTGGTTTGAGCTCTGTTTTGTGCAGTCCGTTTGCACGAGCATTTTGAATGACCAAATGGTATTGGAAAATTATGAAACTTTCCAGTCTTAAAGTTCACATCCCAAGCTTAAAAATGGACAAATATTTTGTGTCATTTCGTTTAGTATTCTGAGAGATATGGTTGTCCAAAGTTTGGGATTGAAACAGAACTCTGTTTTGGAGTAGTGTGTAGTTTTTGGTGATTCTGTATTTGTGTAGTGATTTCCAGTGAAGGGCTATATTTTTCCTTGAAAGAGGACTTATATACCTTTCATTTGGCTTTGGAATCACTTTGTTTTGATTTTTCTAGAATTAGTTATGAAATTTGGAAGTTCAGCCAAGAATCAGGGGATTTCTTGGCCGCAGCCCAAGGTGGCTGGCCGCGGCCCAAGACTTTCTGGCCTGATGCTGGCCACGGCCCATGGGTGGCTGGTCGCGGCCTACGGCCTTCTGACCATATTTTGGCCGCGGCCCAAGAAGGGCTGGCCACGGCCAACCCCTGTATTCCAGTACTTTGAGTTTTCAAAAGGAGATCTCTAATCTATTGTTTCCTGACCTTTTAGGACTTTTATTAGAGGCATTTGTGGCCTCTTAAGGGTCAATTATGATAACCAAATTTAAGTGTTATGAAAATGAGAATTTGGAAAAGAGAATGATCCTATGTCCTTGATTTGGTTATAGGGTCAGATATTCGCCCTGATTATGGTTTGATATCCGCTCGGATCATGAGTAGCCGATGCTAGAGCATACGTGGAAAAAAAAAGAGTAGGGAACTTACCTCTCCTGCATGTATTGATATTTGTGTTTGTGTATTGATGCATGTTATTGCTTTGCTTGATTATGTGAAACATATATGAATGATTGAAGCTCTGTTTCTATTTATGCTATGGCCATGAGTATGTTATTGAAACATTGAGCATGCGGATATATCATTATGTGAGCACAAGTTATTGTGATGCAAGCATGTCATGCATTAAACACTTATCTTACATGCATATTGGTATCTGTTTCCTACTGGGATTCTCTAGAATCTCACCCTCCCCCACCAACATTTTAGACAGGACAAGTGGCTCGAGGAAGTAGCAAGCGACTAGGGGCGGCGAGAATCCCTTATGGGCATTGGGATTTGGTAGTTGGTTATCATTTCTATTTGGGATAACGGTAGTTGATTTGGATGTATTTGGAGTTGTACATGTTAAGATGGATATATGGTTGTATATGTTATGGAGGTGTATTTGGATATGTATTTGGATTGAAATTTGTGTAATCCCCATTTGAGAAATTGTAAAGGGCATATGTGGCCATGAACCTTTAGTGAAGATATGAACCCGGGATTGCCGGGATTGTTATTGTGCACTCTGATATATTATGAATGTTAATTATCTTCACAATGTAATTGTATTCGAAATGTGAATGTGAGACCAGATTAAAGTATTTGTTAAAGAAATTTGTGAAAACCCTATCTTAAGGATGGGGAATGTAAATGAATTTTGATTATTATTGGTCTCTATTTCACTCTAATGTTGTATTTCGGATATAATTACGGAGGGGGTTACACCTACTGTGATAGGAACATTGGTTCTTACCATTATGTTGATGCAGCTGATAAAGTGTGACGGCCTAATATGTTGATCATCATTGTTCCATGTCATGTGAAATTTTCTCCCAAAAGACTTTGCTTCATTCGCAAAATTCAAGGCACAGCGACCCCTCTTTACAATATCTTGCACTCTTTCTAATGCCTCTTCTGGGATCTCATTCATGGTTTACAACGTATAAGGGGAATTCTCAAAACTAGGGGCATTATCAGTGGCGGGGGAAGTAGGACTGGCCATTTTAACATGAAAACAAAACTCTTCCAATCAACCATAGGGAACAGAGCATTAACTTTTCTAGATATAGAATGCAAAATGTGGAATGTGAAATACAGAATAGAAATCATACCTTAAAGCAAGAAGAAAAGAGCACATAAAGGAATATGACTTAGCTAGGTCTTTGAAATGAAAAGGTAAGTTAGGGTAATCGAAGCAACTGATGTGGTTGTCAAACTAATGTTCAAAGGAAGCAGTGGATGATGTGGTTTACCTAAAAGTGACTGTCAATAGTAAAAAAAGTCAACCAGAGTTGTGGGGTTTTGAGGATGGTGGGTAACATTTGACTAAAGACAAGCATGTTAACTGTAATAACTTGGGAATGTGAAGAGATGGAGATAGTGGGTGTTTTAAAAGACTTGATGAAACTTACTTATGATTATAAGTGTAGAACCGTTATAAAAGTTGGCTTTTTCTTATGGTTCTTAATTTACAACTATAATGAACCTATAAATGAAAGCTCATGATTTTACATCTCACATTCATTAGGTTTTGTAAACGGTGATGGTGTTTTCTTAAAAACCGTTAGCTATTAGACTTGGTATTATAAAATGTGATAGGTTTTACTTCATAACCATTACTTATTTGATTTTTCTTATGGTTCTTAATTTGCTACTGTAATGAGCCTCTGAACAAAAGTTCACAATTTTACATCTAACAATCGTTAGATTTTATAAGTAGTGATGATTTTTTCTTAACAACATTATCTATTAGATATGGTATTCTAAAAAGTGACAGGTTTTATTTAATAATCGTTACTTATTTCATTATTCAACCCTATAGTACAAAACAATTAAAAAAAGAAATATAAGAGTGTGAATAAACAAACAAAAAATAAAAATTTATGAGGATGAAGGATCTACTGCATCACCAAATTCAACATTCTCTAGTAACTTGTCTACCTTCTCAATCTAAAGAGGAACAAGAAAAGTCAATTCCTTCAAACTTGTCCATATGCCCTTGTTGAATGAGTCCTTCAAAGATCATTTCTTGCTAATTAAATAGATGCGGAATGGAAAGAGTTTCGCAGGTTATCAAGTAGAATGTGCCCTTTGGAATGGAAAGGGTTATGTCATAAAGATAAATGTGTGGTTAACATAAGTAATGGTTATTTGCTAATAACCGTGAAGTGCCAATTTTTTTTAATATTTTTTGCCTACATTGCCCTAACGATTAATTTTCTTAATATTCAAACAATAAAAAAAGTAGTAGTGGTTTTTTAATCATCACCACTACTATTGTCCTCCTCCTCCTGCCCCTCCCCCTCGCTCAGCACATCATCAAATTTTGAGGATGGAGATTATGGGTTTGACTAAAAGTGATCATATACAACCTGATTGTGATGAAGGATGAGGTCCAACTTCTTATTTAGATTATGGGCATGTCTACTGAGACACCTTATAGAGTGCTCAAGGCTAGCTAACATCTGTAGCAGAGCCTCTATTTGAGGAGGCAGAAAAGGAGGAGGAGTAGGTGGTGGCAGTTAAGGAGGGGGAGGAGCTTGTGGAGGTGGTGGTAGTAGTGGTAGAGGAAGGAGAGGGGCTTCTGGAGGAGGCGGTGGTAGAGGAAAAAGGTGAGGATGACAAGGATGAGGACAAGGAGGAGAGGAGGGTGAATGAAAAGAGCTCTTTGGCGTCTGACCATAATAAGGTTAAGAAGGATAATGTTATGAAAAGGTTCTTTATAGAAACGTTCTAAGAACAAAAGGAATAGGTCAGTAGAAATAGAGTTGAATACTTCACTTTAAAGTATTTAACTTAGGAGAACTAGTTGGCATCGTACCAAACAAGGTTTTTAAAAGGCGCTTTTTAGATTTGTTCTTTACATGATGGTTGTTTATTATGAAATGTCATTTTTGTCGTTAATACTTTACGGTCAATAGATATAATCATTATGTTTGTGTTTTCGCTAATATAAGGTTGGAAGATAAATCATTTGTAAGTGTTAAATGATGGTTGTATTTAAAGAACCATCATTTTTCTAACCAAATAAATGACGGTTATTAACTGCAACTATTATTTTTGTGTTTTCACAAATTTCACCTCGTAATACATGATAGTACGCATGAATAACTATTACATTTAAGTGTTATATATCCTTGCACAACCTCTTCCTCAACATACATGACATTTATTCGATGTAACCGTTATTTATTAAGCGTTATATATGCTCAAATATGTAGTAGTATACACTTAGATATTAAATAATCTCAACATGTCTTGTCGATTCTCTAGTTGACTATGCTTTAGAGGATACATTTAATAAATTAAGGGAGCCAAAGATTCCATAAGATTGATGACAATTAAAATCCAATGTTTCCTAAAAATAGTTTGCATAAAAAAGTTATAAGTAATAAACCAATAAAACCATACCATAGGACACAACTATTGACTTACCTTGCATTAAAAGTTGCTAGGAACAACATATTAGGTTTTGCTTTAGCAGAGAAAAAAAGAGCTCTTTAATCTTATTGTATTGATCAATCAAGGCATTTGTCCCCTCATGTCTCCTTGTAATGTGGGGATTGATGAATGGGTACTTTAACATCTTCCCAATATGACCTTTAATCATGTTATTTCACAAGAACCTTTATATAAAAAAACACAATTAGATTAAAACCATTGACATTAAATAAGAAAAATAATTAAAGATAATAGAGTACTTGATCCATATGTTGATAGTTGAAACACCGATCTATTTATGATTAAAAATGTTATTAAGTTCATATTGTTCCAGATGTTCAAAAACATCAGGCATGTAGTAGGCATCTTCTTCAAGTTGTAGTTCTGCTATATCCTTCAGTATATAATCTTGGGATAATCTATCACAAAGATTGTTGGCTTGAGGCAAATTGGTTTTGACATATATTGATGGTTATTCTTTTCCTTTTTGATATGATAGTCAACCCTTTAGAATTTTTTTTCCACTATTACAATCTATTTGCCTCTTGATTGTATAGGCTTAATGAGATTTATAGGCCATGCAACATAAAGACCCATAACATCTCTAAGTAAAGTTTCATTATTGAGAGTAGGTATTGGTAAAAGGGCATCATCATTAGTCCAAATTTTGGTATTCACCCTTAGTGTACCATAAGGCAATAGGGAATTCTGTAAAACTTCATGCGCATTATTATAGACAATGCCTACTGTATTGTTTAAAATATGGATCCAAGTATAACATACAACTTGAATTAACCTACAACAAAATGAATAAAAAATGAATTATGCTATAATAAATTTTGAAAATAATTTACTGCAGGGATAAGGAGTTTAGGCATAGAAGAGTAACTATCTTTCACACTTTGGCTATTAGATTCTAAAACTACCCCATGCCATCTAGACTTTGAATTTGTTTGCACAATTTCTGGGTCTATTTAGCTCATTATTTATAATGCAATTGTTTGTTCACGAAATTGCTTTTGTTCCTCTGACATTTTTTGCTTTAAGCCTTCCATATACTATTTCATATATGACATCTCACTTTTGTTGAAGCACCTATGACATCCAAAGTAAGATGTTTGGTTCACCTTAAAACCAATACCTCTAACACGACAAGGGTTCTTAGGGATTTTTAATACCCTAATAAGTACATCTTCATGATCAACTTGATTGGCCTTATCTAGCACATCTTGTGTGAGAGATTGAGACAGAAATAAAGTGCTATAGGTGTGATGGGTTGGACAATACAAAGAAAGAGTGTAATAATCACCGAGGAAGTGTAACATATGATCCCTCCTTCTCTATCAAGTTTTGCTCGAGGCTTGCATACCCCTTGCACCCTTTACGATAGGAATATTTGTTCTTTTTCACTCTCTCATTTTTTTTGCCTTGCTTACTTCTTGTAAAGAGGTACAAGCTATAGGTCGAAAGTTACATTATTATTAATATAGGCCAAGAGTGTCATTGTTAACTTGATCCATCCTAAATTGCATGGCTATACTTGATGTGGGAGGTTCTATTCTATTATGTAGTCAAGTCCAACTAGCTCATAAACTCTATCTCAAGCATTTAATATATATATATATATAGAGAGAGAGAGAGAGAGAAAGAGGTTTTAAACTTTTGGTTTTAATGTATATATGCATGAAAAATTATAAATATATATACAAGTTTGTATATAATTTCTTATATACAATTGCATGCAAGGGATATTGAAAGCAGAAGCCCTTATTTGAAAAAAAAAATTAGCCTCGAAACTTAACGGTTTTTACTTAACAACTGTTATATATGTCTATACTATATATGAGAGTTGTTTAAGTAAACCCATTAGCATTGATGTAAAATACATTATTGTTACAATATAACAACCATAATGCAAATAAAAAATTTAAACAATTATTAATTAAAAATTGTTATGTAAGTCAACTATATATAACAGTTGTTTAAGTAAAGCCATTAGCATTAAATAAAAATACATAACAGCTTTTGTGAAAGAATCGTTATATATGTTACTAATTTATAATAGTTGTTTTGTAAGACTATTATGTATTATGGCAGCATTACTAAATATATAATGATTTTTTATGTGTGCCTGTTGTTTATTATGCTAGCATTACACACATTATAGCTACATCAAGCCTCCATACATAACAAGTGTTCTATTAAAGCCGTTATAATAGATACTGAATACATCACGATTCCGAACCCTGATGTTTCTGTGCCAAGCATATATACTGCCTCTATATATGATGGTTTGGAACCAAGATGTATGGTCAAAAATAAATGTTATGAAATGCCTTTTCTGTAGTAGTGTATGGTGCTTATAGTATGGGGGATTTGGAGGGTAAGGAAGGGAAAGGGGGATTTTGCTTCCCTTCCCTTGTTTGGCTTCTTAACATTTTTACGAAGGGAGAAAAGTTTTTAAAACTTTGCCTTCCCTCCCCTCCTAACCCCCCTAAAGTTGTGGAGATTTAGAGGAGAAGGGTAAATTTTTGGGTTGTCTTGACTAGTATACCACTTGTTCATTCCAATATTCCCAAAGCACCCTTTTTATCACCCTCTTGCTCTATAGTCTCTGGCTTTGTTTTGAAGGTATCGACTCTATCACCTGCCCCTCCTTTGTCTTCCATCGCGATTCCGCCCTTTATCTTCGATAAGTGGTAGCTCTGCTCCTTAGCCTATTGTATCTTCTCCTTTTACATCTCTTGTCGCTAGTACTCCTTCAATCTTTGTGCCTCCTTCTAAGGCTGCGGCACCTATTGAGAATGATTGAGCCATGAATTGATTTGCTATCACAAGATCTATTGGCTTTTCCTACTCCTTCGTTGAATATCTCTTTACCATTATGCACACATCATCGGTTCCACTTTGGTTTCGTCATTATACTTGCTTCCAATTTTATTCAAGCTATGGAAAAACTGATTTTTGTGTGTTTCAAGATTATGCTATTGTATTTTATACAATATTGGTTTTGTTCCATATACTATTGGTTTACTTTGATGTTTTGGCCTATAAAGCAATTGTTATTATCATTTTTCTTTTATTTGATATATTTTTTGCCCGATTGCCATAAATTATTATATAGTAGTTATTAATTATCTATTATATTTATATTATTTAATTTTAATATTTAAATTATAATTTTTTATATGAAATGTTTATTTATAATTATATTTTGTTAAATATTTTACAAAGTTTTGAAAAAAAACAACTTAACAAAATAAGGGTAAAGTTGTCCAAATAAAAATATTTTCCCTCCCCTCCCCTCCTAAACAAAGCAATATGACATTAAAACCCTTTTGCTCCCCTCCTCTATAATCAACCCAAACAAGGTAATATTAATTTTTTTCCATTTCCTTCCCCTCTTCTCCCATCCATTAAAATCATTCCTCTCCTCTCCTATTGGTTGAGCCACAAAGACCCTTCAATGCAAGCAAGCTTATCTAGATGAGCTTGGGTAGATTCATGAAGAAGGAGCACTAACATAGGATGAATATTGTTGCTCTTTGTGTGTATGTGTGTGTGTGTGTCCTTTTGGCAAAGTGGAACTCAGGCTATCCAATCACATTGTAGTCAAATAAAACAATTATCAATCATCAAAATAAATAGACTTCTCTGTTGGCAAAAAAGGGGTTCTCACCTACAAATTAAAATAATTAAAAATGTTCAAGTTCAATAATCTAAATCTAAGACATCAACTCTAGTTGTTTTTTTTTTCATTTTGTATATAATTAATCATTTTACTCTACTACAGATACGCGCATAGTTTATGGTCCATACTTAGTGGTTATAATGAAACTGTAAAATATAAAGAGGCAAGGTTATGAGAATAAAATAGATAATGGTTATTTTGAACAACAGTTATGTATATGCACCAATAGTGATGCCACCTATGTATGGGGAAACTGGGTGACCTATAGAGTAAGAAGCAAGAATTGATCAAGAAGTAGTGTACTAGCTAAACTTTGAGCACTGGCTCAAAGAATGTGTGAGGGTATCTGGTTATTGATGTTACTCAAAGAATTGAAAGAGGATGTGATCCTACCAGTGGAAATGTTTTGCTATAACACTTTAGCAATTAAAATGGTCAAGAATCCTGTTCAACATAATAGCAATAAACACAAAGATTGACCGGCATTTTATAAAAGAAAATATTGACTCAAAGGAATTTGAAACATCTCACATCCGCTCCAATTCACTAATGGCATATCTATTTACTAAGGCTTTTAAGAGTCCTCAGTTTAAAGAACTCATATCCAAGCTTGAGATGATAAATATCTATTCCCTAGCTTGAGGGGGAGAGTTGAGAAATATTAGGAATGATTGATATTATTGTTAGATCCCATGATTTGATAATAACAAAAGGATTAGAAAGATAATACAAAGGATTACAATAATGAACAAAAGATTGTTGAATAATCAAGCTAAGTTTTCTTAGGCATACAATGACATTACTCGAGTGATGAAGTGATGAAACATGCTTTATTCTCAAAGATGCTCTCTGTTAAGATTTGGAAGGGATTACTCTAGTAAGCACTTGAGTGATGTCCTTAGATCACTCGAGTGACCACTTGATTGATAAGATAAAAGGCATCAGTAGCACAACACTGGAGTGATTCTGAAAGTGATCTACTATTGAAAATTTTCTAAAGTTAGATCACTCGAGTACCACTTGAGTAATCCCATTTCTGAAATCACTAGCAGAACACTCGAGTGATATATCAAGTTGAGGATTATTAGCAGAGCACTTGAGTGATCCATCAAGAGATACATTGCAAATCACCCAAGTGATGCAATTTCTAGGATCACTAGCAGAGCACTCAAGTGATCCATCAAGTGATCCATTACAAATCACTCGAGTGATCCAATTTCTACAATCACTAGCACAGCACTCAAGTAATCCATCTAGTGATCTGTTATGCTTCATAAATGCTAAGTCAAGATCACTCCAGTGATGGTTTCCAAAAAAATAGAGCACTTTCTGTTAATTTTCAAAAATCACTAAATGATTATATTTGATTTTTTTTCAGTCTAACATCTTATTCCTTTAGTGTATAAAGGATAATCACGAAAACAATGAAGAGATCAAGTAAAAATGTGAAAAAGTGATCATGTGTCTGAAGCATTTAATGCGAGCGGAATTTAAATGATGACATTCTCTCTACTACAACGGCTACTTTACCATAGCCGAAGAATGTTCAAAGGAAACAATAGTAATCTAACGAAAAAATGAAATGCTCACAGCGGTCATTTATTTCATTCCACCTATAAATACGAAGCATTCAAAGCAGATCTACCACCAAACTATGAAATCATTCAAGTCTACCTTTAGTGCTCTATTTTACATTCATTATTATTCATTTTGTACTCTACATGTCAATGTTTATACATTTACTCTTTGAGAGAGAATTTCATCAAAAACTTTATACACTTTCTTGAGATTACTTAAGGCAGTGGGACCTTAAGTCAGGTGTTGGTTTACATTGTGTAAAGGGGAGTGAGTGTCTAGAGAAGAAACTTACTATACTGAGGTGCCAAGAACCCACTAAATCTTGGAAGCCATAGTGAAAAACTCAAAGATATTCTGAGGACTGGACGTAGGTCAAAGAGATTGGGACTGAACCAATATAAATCTCTAGTGTACACTTCAGTGAAATCGTTCTAACTCACAACTCTATCTAAATTTCTGTTAATTGTCGTCATTAAGTTTTAAATTTTTTTATCACCCAATTCACTCCCCTCTTAGGTGAAACAATTGACTAACAATTATTATTATTATTATTATTATTATTCTTATTTGAATATTATTATTTAGTATATGACTTTTTGAATTATATTGTAATATGATAATATCTTATCATACATTGTGATTAGTCATGATTATGATAAGATATTAGGGTTAGGGTTAGGGTTAGGGTTAGGGTTAGTTGTTCTCTCTCTATATATAGAGACCTATGATGTATGCCCTTTTCAATTATGCAATAATAAAAAAGAGGCACACTTGACCTCGGCTTTCTCAACAGTAATGGTCTTGGCAAATTGTCCAAACGAACATGTGCTTTCTTTCTTAAGCTATGTCATCAATGGATACACCTTGTACACTAAAGAGCATGAAGATCGGAGAAAAATGTAAAATAGTGGGGTTACTATTGTTGCTAACACCATGCATGTATCAAGAGCAAAGAAAAGAATCCTATATATGTGAATTTGTCATACTTTGGGTGGTTGAGCACATTTTAGAATTGGATTACATAGGATTTCAGGTTATAGTATTTGAGTACAAGTGGATTGACAATAGTAATGCTTTGAAAATGGATGAGTTAGGGTTGATATAATTGAATTTGAACAAGTAAGGGTATAAAGAATAGCCACTACTACAAAAAGGGGCTTTAACCTCCCAAATTTGGCACTTTTAACGTCCCAAAACGGGGGGACGTATATGCTGGGGGCGTAGTAAGTTGAAACAATAGACGTCCCAAATGATAGGGACGCCTAAAGTCTGACTTTAGGCGTCCCAAATTGTAATTTGGGACGCCTAAAGTCCCACCCTGGGGGACTTTAGGCCTCCCAAATTTTAATTTGGGACGCCTAAAGTCCAACCCTGGGGGACTTTAGGCCTCCCAAATTTTAATTTGGGACGCCTAAAGTCCCACCTGGGGGACTTTAGGCCTCCCAATTCTTAATTTGGGACGTCTAAAAGTTTGGTTTTTTTTTATACCATAATTTACATTCTGTATTACCCAACGAATTGAGACTGCAGAAACAGAATAAAAGATGGATTCATAAACCACACTGTCCGTTACAAACTGGTAAGGACATCCAGCACTACAATCTTTACTATATATACATACAATAACCTTTCATGCAACCTACTACTATATATATCAACAAAAAACAACCAGAAAGTGTCAAAACGCTGTCATCACACAAGTACAAACTGATATAAAATAACAAGTTTACTGCTCTATATGTTGAAGAAGATGTCCAGCCAAAAGATCTCTGATCAAATCAAGGTCTTCACGTAGCTAGGCATCTTGATTATCAAAAATCTGAAAATTAGAAAGTAATAAGCTTTGATGAAATGAATCTCAAGCAAATGAATTAATTAGCATTTCGATTAGAACACCAAAAATATTATATATCATTTGAGAATGAAGAAGAGATTACCTTTTCAAAATCGCTAGTAATTCCACTTTGAGTTATGTTATACATATAAAGTATAACATAATATCCGCATTCAGTGTTGCCAGGTTGCCGAGGGCACTTTTAATCAAAGGGATGTAATTGGTTGTTAAAATCAATAAAGGTATGTCTAAAAGGACCGTCAATGAAACAATTATGTAGGATCGAATGTACTTACTATGGGATAAAACCACTTTGGCTTTTTAACAACTGCACCCTCGCGTGACCCACCTAGGATTCTATATGTTTGACAAGCACTATCATGAAAAGCAAAATGAACAGAAATTAGAACCATTCATTTATTTTTGTTGTCAATGAAATACAAACAGGATAACTTACGTGTCGAAGACGGATTTTGTATCTCTGTCTGGCTTGTTACTCAAGGGATCAAACCAATAGACTACGTTGCGGCGGGGACATATAACACACAAAGTCCAGTGGTTTCTTTAACAACATGTACACATTAAAATGAAGTTAGATGAGTGAGAAGACAATTATTTAGTAAACTTCTAAAATTGACAAAATGTAGATACGAACCGTTGGACAATGGGTGCTAGATAACAACGAAGTTTGTTTTGTGCCATTTGGTAGCCGACATAGTGAGTCCTATGCGCCACAGTACAAGTATCCCCTGTCGTATTCGCAGGACATAAGAATCCATACCAATTACTTCTTTCCATGTTTGTGCAGAGATCGTGGAAGGTGCTATAATAGAATTAAAATAAGGAATCAATTCTTGAATGTATGAAAACAAAAAACCACTAAATGAATTCTATGGGAAAATTGAAAAAAAAACTTACCGGACTGCAAATTTGACCCAGCCTGCATCTATCTCCTCCAACCTGATAAACTGATTGAGATCTTTATTGTCAATCGTGTAGGGATCCTCCACTTGGCCCACAATCCCTGGAGGCATCTTCAAGTCAATCTGTTTAATGCGCTTGTAGATCTGTTGCAGCCGTGCTAAGAAGGGCCATTTGCTCGCAGCTTCGTCATCCTTTTAGAACATCAAAAAACAAATTGTTATTAGGATGCCAACAGATTTTCAGTAACAGTAAGGTAATTCCTACCATTGGAGGTGTTGCGTCTGAACCAATAAGATTGCGAGGCCAAAGGATGAAAGATCCTATCGCTTGACCTAACGTGCCAACCTCTGGATCGGGAACAGGGATGGCTGTACCTTCTTCCCCCTTTCTAACACTCGTCACATTCACCCTACGATAATCCTCTGGAATTTGCTGATTATGGTGGGTGGTAGCACATGTGTGAACAAGAGCATCAGCAACAACACGCAACAGTGGATCATCCAAATAGAGGGTGCAAGGGTCTCCCGACACTGGATTGGGAGAAGGGTCGCCAAGTGGTCCCGACACTGGAGTGGGAGAAGGGTGGCCAAGTGGTTGCTTCAGAGGGTTGTAACTTCCTCTGGTGCTATTGAAGGCCGGGGATTCCTGAGTTCGAGCCTCGTCCCTTGCCCTTTGTGCTTCAAACATCTTTGCCATTTCAAGTTGAAGCTCTGGCAACAGCTCTTGTCGGAGCTTGTCACGAAGGTTGGCCTCGATCTCTCGTTCGAGCTCCTCTCGAATCTTGGCCACAACGTCCTTACTAGGTCCAGCTTGTGACGAATAACGTGGCTCTCGTCCAAAATACCTCGCGGCACTAACTCCCCGTGTCTCTCCTCGAACACGACCAAGGTCATCTGCCTTCCCAATAGCCGTTGACAAGATGTCCATCCGTCTACTTGGATTGAATGAACCTTGGCTACTCTGCTCGTCCAGGTCATCCTGTAGCATGCAGTTTATCGTAAATGTATCGAAACCACTCGCGACATGTAAAAAATTAGGTACTTATGGTATAACTACTTACAATCCTCACAGCAACCTCAGCAACAGTCGGATTTATGTACTTCCCAGCCTTAATCCTCCCTGCTTTCCATTTTTTGTGACGTGGAGGAGGTGCCGGTGGCTGGATAACAACGCTAGGATCAGATTCCGCTGCTTCCTTCATTTTCTGTAACTCTTCTGCCATCATTTGCCGCTCAAGCTTCCGATATCCACCGCGAGACATGAAATGTTGATATTTATTTTCTGCTTGCCTCTGGGCATTTGCTGCACTTAATTTCTATGAATGAAAAACAACAAAAAATGAATCAACGATATAAAGTATATGAAATCAACGATATAAGTAGTTCTATATCATGACAGAAATCTTACCAAAAACTCAGGATCTACTCGTGATGCCGCAAACAACCTCCAGTCCTCTGGAGATAAATATGTATACTGTGCACATGGATCGTTACCCCTAAGGGCCCCTCGAATGTAATGCTTTGTTAGCTTGTTCTTGAAACCTTTCCATCGTACACGAACCTCATCCATCCAGTGCCTATGCATCTCTGTGGTGTCGGGGACATCGTATGTTTGCTGCAAGGTAAAACATAAGATTATTATATTTGAAACAATAAGAACAAAGCTACAATGCATCAAAACTTACATACCAAAAGTTGCTGCCAAATCATGTCTTTCGTTTTTGGGGGAACCAATCTCCAATTATCGTAGGTAATGCGCACTTTGCTTCGAGCCAAAAGCCCTATGTAGCTAATGAAGTGGTCTTCCTCAGGACCAATTGGATTCAGATTATCATCGAAGTCTATATGCAGCCTCTCCTGTTGATGTTCATGACGTGCAACCAATGCTCCCATCTTTGTACAGCCTCTAACCCTCCTTCTTGCAGGGGGTTCAACTCTAGGAATTTCATCATTGCTAGAGCTTTCGTCATTTCCACTCCTCTCGTCATCACTAACGTTGTCCATATTCCTGTTAACACAAAAAGCATCATCAGAAACGTAAGTAAATTGCAATGAAAACACATGTATATAGTAAGCGGGAAGTAAAACAGAAAAAACACAGTTCTAGTTTATAAATTAAGGTCTTACTCTAGATTGTTTCCCATAGTCCTTCACCATGGTCATTTCTTACAGCATATTCGTCATCATCTACCAATTCTACTTCATTTGTTCGAGGTGTAGTTGTTGTGAAAGGTGGTGTGTCATCAAGGTTGAAGGTTGGATCACTATACTTCTGTTTTTTACTTTTAAGGACAATGGACATATTTTTTCTGGCAGGATCGGTGACATAAAACACTTGTTTCGCATGGCTTGCTAAAATGAAGGGCTCGTCTCTATAGCCAACTCTTCGAAGATCGACTGAGACAAATCCAAATTGTTTATCTATTACCACGGCATTGTTGCTAACCCACTTACATTTAAATAAAGCAACTTTGAACTTGTTGTACGTCATCTCCCATATTTCTTCTATAACTCCATAATAGGCCATAGACGCTAATATGGGGTTTTTGTCTCTCAAACTGGAAAAGTGCATAGATTCAGCTTCTACCATGACCCCACTATTTTGCATGGTACTTTTGTCATCTTACTCTTTGGTATAGAAGGAATAGCCATTTATATCATAACCGGTCCAAGTAATGACCTGAAACGAAGGCCCCCAAGCTAGCCACTCGAATGTCTCAGACACACCGATCTCGTGCAAAACCTTTTCCTCGAACCACTGCATGAATGTCTTGTTTTGCTCAATAGCAATCTGCATGTCATTCTTCCTTGGATTCTTGTTCTTCAAAGTGTTTCTGTGTTCATTTATGTAAGGTTGAACTTCTTCCATATTATTCAGGATATACAAGTGGGCTTGCAACACCTCTTCACGAGGAACATTCTTCACTTTCAGTCCTCGTGTTCCCTTGCTTCTCCCTTCTTCATGCCGAGATTGTTCCTTCTTCCCTGACATATAATCTTTGCAAAACTCCATAGCCTCCTCAACTACATATCTTTCTACTATTGAGGCTTCTGGTCGATAAGGATTTTTAGAATACCCTTTTAAGATCTTCATGTATCACTCGAAAGGGTACATCCACCTCAGGTAAACTGGACCGCATAGCCTTACCTCCCTTACCAAATGAACTACCAAATGCACCATTATATCAAAAAATGAAGGCGGAAAGTGCATCTCTAGTTGTGACAAAATAATGTAACCCACATTTTCTAGTTCATCCAACTTTTCAGTGTCAATGACTTTGTTACAAATAGCATTGAAGAAAACGCACAATCTTGTCACTGTGTTTCGTACTTCATCTTTCATTATGCCTCTAATAGCTACTGGTAATAGTTGTTGCATCAACACATGATAATCATGGGACTTCATTCCCATTAACTTCAAATTGTCCATTGAGACACATCTTCTCACATTCGAGGAATACCCTTGCGGCACCTTCATTTCATGCAAACACCCACACAAACTTCTTTTCTCTACTTTTGATAGTGTATGCACTGCTGGCTCCATGTATGCCCTCCTACCATCATCTCTTAGTTGTGGATGTAACCGTTCTCTTATTCCCATATCGATAAGGTCTAATCTCGCATTAATCCCATCCTTAGTCTTCCCTGGTATGTGCAAAAGCGTACTGATAAGGCTATCACAAACATTCTTCTCCACATGCATCACATCAATACTGTGTCTCACGTCTAGCGAACGCCAATATGGAAGATCAAAGAAAATGGATCTCTTCTTCCATATGTTCTTCTCAGCTGCAACCCTCTGATTCTTACCAAAAGTGACATGGATACGTTCCACTCGACTGTAGACTTCCTCTCCGGTTAGTGACTTTGGAGCCATTCCATGCTCCGGTAAGCCGTTAAACCGCTTTCTTAGCCTACGATACGGGTGGAACCGATGAAGAAACCTCCTGTGGCCAAGGTAGACAGTTTTTCTTCCATGCTTTAGTTGTTGGAAGTGTGTGTCTGCTTCACATATTGGGCATGCTTTGTGACCCTTCACGCTGTACCCTGACAAGTTTCCGTACGCAGGGAAGTCGTTTATCGTTGTGAAAATCATTGCACGTAGCTTGAAAGACTCCTTCTTATAAGCATCAAACACATCTACGCCTTCCTCCCACAACTTCTTCAAGTCCTCAATCAAAGGCGCCAAATAGACATCAATATCGTTCCCTGGCTATTTTGGTCTAGAAATCATCATAGATAGCATCATATACTTACGTTTCATACATAGCTAGGGAGACAAGTTGTATATTACAAGGAGAACCGGCCACGCACTATGTGTGCTAGTAAGAGTTCTATACGGATTGATGCCGTCTGTGCAAAGCCCAAGCCGTAGGTTTCTCGGCTCGCTGCCAAATTGAGGGAAGATTTCATCTATTTTTTTCCATTGTGGAGAGTCAGCTGGGTGCCGAAGATATTTCCCATCAGATATTCTCTCATCAGAGTGCCATCTCAACTTCTTCGCTTTTGTTGCACTCGCAAACAAACGTTTAAAATGTGGTATTATTGGAAGATACCACATAACCTTTAAAGGTTGCCTTTTACTTGTCACATCACCACAACCACCATCTTTTTTCACTTTGTATCGTGCAGTTTTACACTTAGGACACTCACTAAGACCTCCGTACTCATTTCTGTACAGTACGCAGTCATTAGGGCAAGCATGTATCTTCTTATACTCCATACCCATTGTAGACAGGATTTTCTTGGCCTCATACATACGATTTGGAAGTACATTATCCTCCGGAAACATATCACACAATAGTTCAAGCAGCAATGTGAAACATCTATCGGTCCACCCACAAGTTGCCTTTAAGTTAACCAAATGTAATGTTCCTCTCAGCCGCGTGTACTTACTACCACTGTACAATGGTGTCTCTGTATCACTCCGCAGGCTATCATACTCCTACGACTGCGCAAAGGATTCTGCCTCAACATCGTTAATCATTCTCTCCATTATATCTTCATCTATGACATCCACAGCTCCCTTCTTGTGTGACGGACAATCAGTTACTTTCTCACCATGCCATATCCACCTTGTGTATCGCAGATTTATTCCATCACAAAGTAGGTGATCCTTTATGACATCAACATCCCGTCTACTCTCATTCAAACAATTGACACAAGGACAAAAATACTTCCCATTTCTTGCAGGAGCATTCTTTTTAGTGAATTCAATAAATTCATCCACCCCTTTCTCATATTCTTCACTAGTTCTCAAAGCATTCATCCAACTATGATCCATTTTGTTACCACCTAAGGCATTACCAATAACATTCACCCGTTTAGTACAAATCTCAAGGACATATGATGGGATTGACTAATTAAGTTATCAACCCAATTTAGGATTTTAAAATATGGGCTTAATAACTTTATTGCCCCCTCCTAGCCTCATCTCTCCTATTAAAAGGGTTTCAGTGCTATGTAACTTATTTTTTTAATAAGTATATGTATATAAAATTAATGTATAATAAAATAAATACAATAAGATTAAATTAAAGAATTTTTTTGAGGTTTGGAAGAATTAAAAACAAAACGAGTTTCATATTAACAAAACAATTTTAAGTTGAGTTCTTCCAAAAATAAAATTGTTTTATTGAAAATATTTAGATAAAAATCATTTAATGAATATTGGGGTTATTGTTTTCTTTTTAAGTTTTGGCTTGAATTATTCTTCATAATTCAAGAATTTGGAATTAACAAAACAATTGTGTGTAATTAATACAAGAATTTCTTTAATTTAAATAAATCATATTTTATTTTATTATATATACTAATTAATGGTGCAGGAACAAGACCAATGAAATGGGGTGGTGCCACTACGTGTGAATGGATAAATCTCCATTGCCTTATAAAAGCTAGATTTCCCTAAAGAAATGGGGTGGTGCCACTACTTCTAATCGTTCTTATAAGTCACTTTTAACATGATCACAATAGTGAAAGAAATCTTTAAATCTCATTAACTCTACCTTTAAATTTAAAACCTTTCTAACTACATCCCTATTTAATATAACATTTTATCTTATAAGAACAAAGTTTACTCAATAATTAACGGGAGGCAAATTGAAACAGGGAGTAACTTTTAAACTTTACTCATATTTAACACAATGGAACGGGTGAGAACTAAAAATACTTATTTCTATTATACACAAGTAAATTTATATTTAAACAAGAAAATAAACCATTCCCAAATAAATGCAATTTAAACAATATAACCACACCAAACACATCAGGCTAATCTCAACTATCTCAATATAAGCAATATATAATAAGCACAATCTCAACCATTTAATTTATTTTCCAAAAACAAAATAAACCATATTCTGTTACAAAAAAAATGAAGAAAATAAACCAACCTGATCAGGGCGCCCCCTAGCTACTATGTTTGAGAGGTAGAGAAGACGTTGGAGCTCCACCCACGCACAACAATGGAGGAGAGAGCAAAACCCACTGTGGAGGAGGTGAGGTTGAAGTAGACACGGTTGCAGCCGTTGAAGAAACAAAGAGGAAGAAGAAGAAGGGAGGAGTCCGAGTTCAACAAGCTAGGCCGACGGTGGAGGAGAGAGCTTGAACAAGGGAGGAGGGAGGAGTTGAAGAAAAAAAAAACACAGCAGGGCCAACGGTGTGGGTGGGGAGAGGAGGAAGAAGAGTAAAGTTTTTGAGAGGATGTGAGGTGAGGGTGTGATAGGTAGATGAGAAGACCGCATGTCAGACAAGTGTCTGACATGCAGGGGACGCCCAAATGGTATTTGGGACGCCTAAAGTCCCACTTTAGGCGTCCCAAATTAATTTGGGACGCCTAAACCCAGCTCCTGGCGCTAAAAAAAATTTATGAAATTTATATTTCGTGCCAGGAAGCACTTTAGGCGTCCCAAATTCAAATTTGGGACGCCTAAAGGTTCCCCTACACATAAATAATTACGAAAATGCCACCGCCTCCCTTTTTAACCACCCAATTTTCAATTTGGGACGTCTTTGGGGGTGGTTATATCTCAATTCTGCAGTAGTGAGCATTTCATTTTGGATTCTCAAGTGAAACAGGTTTTTTATGTTCCTGACCTTGCTAATAAATAATGGTCTATTGCTTTAATTTGTTATCAAACAAAACAAATAAGGATGCAGGAGGTGAAGACAATTCGGCCGAGGATGATCCTTTCCAAGGGACAGCACTTGAAACACATTTCAATGAGGATGATGCTTTGTACGTTATACATGACCACAATGAAGGAATTTGGATTTCAAAGAGGGAGAAGTTGCTTCACAAATTAAAGAAAACAAATTTTACTAAAAAGAGCATTAAATTTATTAAGACTATAAAAAGAAAAAGGGACACTTGATCATGTAAATTCGCTTACCTTTGTTACTTTATTTAATTATGATTTGTGTTAATCATTGTCTGATTAAATGTTCATAGTGATGATCTTTTTCTTTTTTGTCAATTCGTTAAAGATAAATCTTCCTTTTGATATGTGGATCCTGTCGTAATGGCCATACGCTGCTTGGTTATAGATCTATGTAGCTCCCTACATACACGCACTTCGTCCATATTGTTATTTATGTACTAATAATTGTATACATGGTCCTGGATGACCAGTTTTAATTTGTTGTCACTTGTTGGAATTGATTATTTTGTTTATTGTGATACCTCCTACTAAAATTGGATCTGTTTGGGTGTTTAGTATATATATGTTTTTTTTGTAAGTAATTTTGCAATGGTTTGATCATAAGTGAGCCCCCAATTTCTTTAAAGTCTCACATACTTCATAGTTATTCGCCAATAACCATCAAGTAATACAAAATATATAATGATTCTTCGAACTAACTGTCAAGTATAGTATTATATTTTACGGTTATTGACCAACAACTGTCAAATAAACTCCTTTCAGATGATCAAAATTGGTGTCAGATACTTTATCATTCATTATTTTAACCGTAAAATATTCTATAATATATTTCACTATTCTTGATGAATAACCGTTGAATATACTTACTATATTTAGCAGTCATTGATTAAGAAACGTGAAATATAGGAACTTATAAGTAACAGTACTATTTAAACAACCATAAAATATATAGCCATATATTTAACGGCTGACAACTATACAATATTAATATTTAGTACTTAGATATTTGACAGTTGCAAACCATTAAATATAAGTAAAAATAATAGTGCAGCATAGACAAATTTGTAGTAGTGTTATAAAAAAATGAAAATTATTTTTTATTAAAAGTTTTTTAATTTTTTTCCTAGATATATAATTAAAGATTTTCATATTTGTTCGTTATTTTCCAAAATAAACTTTTAATATTAAGTAGAAATATTTTAAAGAAATAAACATTTAATCATTTTAAAATAACTTATATTTAAGACTCTTTGACTTTCCAAAATATATTTTTTTTATAATACTTTCCAAAATATTTTATATTAGCGTGGAAGTAGTATAACTTTTGGTTTCAATTGAAAAACCTAAATAGTTTATTACTTCTTGTTTTTTTTTTTTTGCCGGAAAGTTTATTACTTTATTTTAAAAAGACAAAGTGGAACTACGCTTATCCAATCACAGTTCGGTCAAATAAATCAATTACAAAACTAAATTGGCTTATTTACAAACCACAATCTGCATATATCATATTGAAATCAAACTAATTAAATAGTAAATACTACTCCTCTGGTTTTTCATGCAGGGTTTGGTTAGAAGTTTCCTTTTTACTAAATTTAAAACATCAATTTACTTTTTCTCTCAAGTTTATTTTTCTTCAAACTATCATTATTGTTTGTACACATATATATTAAGGAAGTTTCATCATTGGGTTATTCTAATGCAAATGATTGATTAGAGAGGGTAAGGGAAACCAATATGCATTTGTTATAAAATAACTAACTTAATTAATTTTCTTAATTTCTACAAATTAGTTACTTATTAACTTCTAATCCTTAATATAATAGTTGATAACTAATTTGTGAATATTAAGTTAGTTATTTGTAACAAATATGTTGTTGGTTTGCCTAGAATACCCTCTCTAATTATGTGCATTGTAACTACTTTTAACAAAAATCCCTTCATACATGTAATCAATAGGGATATTTTTCGGAGAAAATTATAAATTTGGAGAACAAAGTGGATTGAGGTCTTGTATTTAAAGCCAAAGTAAACCTATCTAGCTCTTATGTTTAGAACCAGAGATAGTAGTAATATGTAAATGATTTTTTTTTTGGTGAAAAAAAATGTAAATAATTTGTTTTGCCGCCGGAATAATCGCCTCCAAATGCCACTTTGTTTTCCCACTTGACAAACACTTTAGTCGTTCCTCTAATGATTACCGCAACATAAATTTAACTTTAGATTCTTTCAATCTGTGTATAACCACACACACACACACACACATATATATATATATATATCGGATATCATATGGTATCATCATTTTAGCCTTGACAACTTTTAAATATTTCAATATACCCTATGCACCAAGAGGTGGACAAGTTATGATTATTTTCAATTGGGGAAAAAAACAAGACCACTCTCGCACAACTTTCCCATGTTGTTGGTCTATTGTGGCACTTAAATAATCAAATATGATCTATTGAAAATGAAAGCGTTTTGGTTAGAAGACCATCAGTGACATTATATATATAGATACATATTCTGATGAAAAAAAATACAAAGAAAGAAATATTAGAATTTAAATAACTAATTATATGTTACTACATTAAAATAATATTTCTCACCCACATAAGGAGGGGAGAAGAACGTAACTTAGCTTCAAATTCTTGAAAACGTAATTGTTGAACCCTTTGCACTTAAGCCTCAAAAGAATATACCCTTCATCAAATTTTTTTTTAAAAAAATAGCTAGTATTGTTTTTTCATTGCAATTTAAGTGTGCAATAAAGCAGGGAACCATGTGTTGTTCAAGCAATGCTCAAATTAAAGACACCCATTATGCGTAGAAAAATATATCTAACTTTATATTGAAACTTAAAATAACAGCTTGATGATAATGTGGCAGTGCAAAAGGGATAGGGTTTTCAAATATATGATTTTAGATAAAACGAAAAGTACTCATTCCTTCATTTCATTTATTCACTTATGTAATTGCTGCCAGTGCAAAGAGATGCCTCCTCATTATAAAGTTTACACGTTTGCTTTAAAGTGTTCAGTGTCGTTGTAAGCTTGGATTAAAAAAAAAAACTTAGAAACCATTTTGGAATTAAGTTTTTTTTTTTTTTGGTTGCAAAATGACAGTCCTAGCTAATTGTGCTCAGTGAAATTAATTAATCATTACTATCTTAATTATTGTTGCTATATAATAAGTTAAAATTGGTACTTGTTAAACTGTTATTGTCATTGATATTCCGTATGAAATTTTTATGAAATTAGTTGTCCTTACCTTAATTATTGTTATCATTTTATAAGTTAAACTTGTTACTAGTTAAATTGTCATTATCATTTCAATTTTCAAATTATGAGCATTTAGTAAATTTTTTTATAAAATGTAATCCGAAACTAGTTCCTAGAGACTTCACAATGATTAGGTCATTTCTGGAACTAAATTATAATTTACATATTTGGTAGGGGTTTTTGTGTGTTTCTCTTTCACAGACACGCGCATGTGTAACCCTAGAAAGGACCTGATCTTTTACCCTCTCAAATTGACAAGTTAGATCGATAGTAATTGATCCTAAACTAGAATGTATAGATTAATTTGATAGGAACTTTTGTGCATTTATCTCTAACATACAGTTGTGTGTAACCCTAATCCTTAGAAATGACTTATAAATAGGCATAGAAATAGATCAGGCCTTTAACAAAGAACTGTAGTCTAGTCTGGTTAGAGCTAGTAAGGCCTAACCTATCTAATAAAGAGGCCAGATTTTATGCCTATTTGAAGGACTCCTTATTTAAGTAAACTAGGCTTTTTTTTTAAAAAAAAAAAAAAAAAAAGCCTAGCCTGTAGGCCTAACTTTTTTAATATATATATATATATATATATATATTATTTTTTGTAATGTTGAATTTTAGATCCTATTTAATAATTCTTTATTAAAATCATTAATTAAATAATTTTAATTTTAATATAACATAGGCTTTGAGTCTATCTAAGGCCTACAATTTGCATTTATAGGTTATGAACTCAATGCCTGTGTGAACTCACTAGTTCAACCTAGTTTAAAAAACTAACATGAGTTTAAGAATAATTTGACACAATTTTGTAAGTTAAAAATGTTAAAACAGTAATGTTAATGAGCCAACTCACTAGTTTGTCAATAATGAGAACCGGATCATTTCCATGCTCAAAGTAATTAATTGATTATATATCCAATGGCATCAAATGAGTTAAAATTAATTATTTAAAAAGAAGCAAATTAGGACCGAATCTTTATTCCTCTATGGGATCTGGTCCAAAAATCTGTCATTGCCACTGGTAATCATGAACTAATCAAACTGGTCGCCCTGTTATGATAAGAAAAACGTAGAATATATAATACATGATAGAGGGAGACAGAGCAATCAATGACAAGAGCAGTAAAGAACATAAATTATTATAAAAATTTATCTTAAACACACCCAAAATTATTCCCAAAGCCCACTTTTGACCAATATACATATAAAGCAACAATTATTTTCTTTAAAATTTGTTTCAACATCCTATCATGGCGCTTCTATGATAAATTTCAAGCTGATATGTCCTTTTCTTGTTACCTAGGCCTTGCCATAGTCCATCCACAAGGCCGAGTGTTGATTATTATTTTCTCATTTATAGTATAATGGAGATTCAAGTGTACTTAAAAAATGAATTCAAGAATAATATAATCCAAGACAAGAACATTAGTGTTTAGTCATCACTGCAAATGTAATACTCCATTGGGCCGTAAATATGAGCTAAATAACTAATTTAACTTAATTAATTTTTTTAATTTATATAAATTAAAAAAATTAGTTAAGTTAGTTATTTGTAAAAGATGTATGCTGATTTATCTAAAATATCTCTTTTAGTAATTTGCATTATTAAAAACTACCCCTTTGATGGAAACCTTTCAAATATGTGTAATATTCAATAGAGATAGTTCGAGAAAATAACTATAGATGTAAGAGACAAGCTATATTGAAGTCTTACATTTAAAACCAATATTATCTCTTACATTCAACATTGGATGGATTATTCTATTTTAATTTGTGAAGCGACATGAATATTAAGGATAATCTAACAACGATTCTTTTTTAGGGCCAACAATCAAAAAATAAATTTGTATATTATAATCCTCACGCGCATGATGATGTTAAGTCATTTGTGAGTCTCCAGTGGAGTACTTAGTCAAGCCTTATTGAGAATTGATCCAATTTCCAAACAATAAAATAGAAAATTTGAGATAAATTTTTTCCTTAGTTTATCCGTAACAACAAATTTGTTGCAAAAATTTTGCTGCATCCTTATTTATGAGGGAATAGTTTGTCGTTAAATCAGTTTAGAAACAGATTTTTCTGGATTTTTGTTGCAAATTTCATGGTTTTGATGTACTAAACTTTAATTAGTGGCAGGGCTATAAAGAGTACAAAAATTGAATTCAGTTAGAGGTCGATTTAATGAGAGGAAATAAAAGTTAAACTCAGCATATTTGTATGCACTACTCATAAGATTGTGCAATGTTCATCGCAAAGCATCTATTCATACCATAAGTTAAACGGATGGTAGGAATGCTTTCTCTTATAACCACCATTACTCAATCCAAATCTTAAAAAAGCAAAACATTTATTATTTTCTTTTGTTCAACACAACAAACACCGCGGCTATAGAAATAGCGAGAAAGACATAAAGTACCCCATAAATCTAGAAATCTCAATTCAAGAATTCGAAATGAACTAAGTACTGTGTAGTTCCTAATGACTGGCATGAGAATAAGGCCACTAGGATTCAAGGTACTAAAAACTGGATCAGGCATTGAATCGGTCGAAGCACTGGGTTAAGGGTCAATGGTTCAGACCAGGGTCAACCCAGGGGGTCAAACCGTGGTTCAGACCGGGGTCAATTAAAAAAATATATATAATTTAAATGTTCATACATACCTTTCAAAAAACTATATAAAGAGTTATTTTTCAACTAATAGTCCAATATAACCTCCTGAACCTAATACCTACAAAAATATCATTAAGTACATAAAGATTTTTCCCCGACCAATGCTAAAAGTATTCCACAATCCTTTTAAAGCTCCTTATAAATAAAAAACTGTTAGGAAATTTTTTTAAAAAAAAAAGCCAAAATGACTTCATTTGGAGTGTAAAAAAGTAAAAAATAAAAAAGACCAAACCATGACTAGTCCGGGTCAAGCCGGTTTACCCCGGTTCACACCAGGTTTTCTGGTTCACCGGTTTCCGATCTGAACCGGCCGATCCGGTCCGGTTTTCCATACATTGCTAGGATCAAGTTTGTGATTGAACTTACTAGTAAAATTACCTAAATGCCTATAATTTAAAATCTAGAAATACGAAACTGCAACAACAATGGACTCCCTTCCATCCTAAATATAAGACAATGTTAACTTTTTTGAAGATATTAAGAAAGCTAATTAAATTACTTTAAAATATTTATATTTGTTATTTTTTCTCCAAACTATTTTTCTTAAGTTGTAAACTGATATACAATTTAAAGATACACGACAAATGATATGATTAAGTAACTTATTTAATTTCCTTAACCTCTCTAAAAAAAAGTTAATTATGTCTCATATTTAGGATTGGAGGGAGTAATAAGTAACAAACCAAAGAACAACAACTAAAGCAGTGCCAACTTAATTATAATTTCACAGATGATCTTTGTTAAATAACAATGACAGCGACAATTCAATGAGAAATAACTTTAACTTATTCAACAACAACAATAACTAAGGCAGTAACAACAAATTTTACTACAAATAATTTGGTCATTTCACAAAAAATAAAACTTAATTAAAAAATAGTCACTAAATATTTTTATAGAAACACTATTGGAAAAATCACTTTTAAGACCGGTTAAAAAAAATATTTAAGGCCGGTTCTGGATCCGATCTTGATACAGCCGGTCTAAAAAGTCTGCTACTTTTTAGTCCAGTTATAAAACCAGTCTTAAAAAAAAGTTTTAAGACCGGTTATTATAAAACCAATCTAAAAATAAATATTTTTTAGACTGGTTATCAGAGGAACCGGTCTAAAAGGTTAAAATTTTAGATCGGTTTTCTGAAAAACCGATCTAAAAATTTGAAATATTAAGACCGGTTTTTTACAAAACCGGTCTAAAAAGTAATACTTTTAAGACCAGTTTTGCAGAA
The DNA here is from genome assembly GCA_963242795.1 of Inga leiocalycina. NCBI lineage: Eukaryota > Viridiplantae > Streptophyta > Magnoliopsida > Fabales > Fabaceae > Inga > Inga leiocalycina. Next base: position 37,691,687 of record OY725332.1, read on the forward strand.
AATCGATATAAAAATTCAACTTTTTAGACCGATTTTCTCCAAAACCGGTCTTAAATGTACTTTTCAGACCGGTTTTGGAGAGAACCGGTCTTAAAAGTTGAATTTTTTTTAAAATTTTCATTTAAAAGATATACCCAGCAAGCCATTTCCCCTGTTAAAACATTTCACTTAGCAAGCAGCAGCCAGTTCAACGACATTCAAATTAATCTTTTCTTACAGATTATATAACTAACATCTTAATGACATGTGAGAGACTCAAAATTCATTGGAACATATTAAAACTCAACTTCCTTATGCTTAAACAGTGCTGGCCGAAACAGAAGCAAGGAAAACAACCATGAATAATAAACTCATAATCATAGACAGAATCATAATGTAAGGAAATCATACAACTATGACAATGCTGTTTTGACCAAGTTCCTTATCTTTTCACTTACATATATACATCAAAGATTAAATTACATTAATGACAATGTTGTTATTTATTAGGGCCAAAATACTTTATACACACTCTTCTCAGGCTGATGATCATTAGCTGGCCTGGCTTCGGAGAATCTACACTAAGACGTACACCTCATATCCTTCATTTTCCTATGACGACAACAAAAAAAGTAGTTATATATATACACCAATAACAATATACGTAATTCAAATGTAGTTCATGATAATTATTTTAGCTAACTAACCTTCAATGTAGTTTTATAAAGGGATATGCTCCCATATCCTTTCATGATGATCGTTTCTTGTGTCGTGTTCATTGTCTGCTTCATCTTCTTCGTTCAATTCTGGTAAACCCCTAGAAAAAGAAGGAGTCTCAAGCAGATCATTCATTGAATGACTTTCCTGATTAATATCAACGACCCTTTTTCCTTGGAGAGCTACAGACCACATTTTATTTGCCTGATCAGTAACATAGAACACTTGTTTTGCTTGATATGCCATAATAAAAGGTTCATCTCTAAAACTTCTATTATTCAAATCAACCAATGTAAATCCCAATTGATCAATCATCACACCATTATTGACATCAACCTGCTTGCATTTGAAAATAAGAAGTTTAACTTTAACATAATCAACCACCCAAATCTCTTCAATCACCCCATAATAAAGTATTGCTGCCAATCTAAGATTCTTATCTTTTAAACAAGAGAAGTGCATAGATTCAGCCACTAACATAACCCCACTATTATGGACGGTGCTCCTATCATCAAGGGACTTTGTGTAAAACGTATAACCAATGATCACAAAGTCCAACTTATGACATCAGCCTTAGGACCATGTGCTAACCATTTAATTGTATCATAAACACATTCTTCGTCGTCAACCTTTTGTTTGAACCAATGTGCAAAAGTTCTGTTATGCTCCCTAATTAACCTTTGTTCAGTCATTCAACTATTTCCTTTCCATACAATTTCTTTATGAGCATTAATGTAATCTTGAACTTCATCAACATTATTCAAGATGTACAAGTGAACTTGTTGCAATTCATCAGGATCCATACTCTTTACTGAAGCCCAGCGTCTACCGCCTTTTTCATCATGACATTTAGGAAGTCCAATGTGTCCTACATTTGACAAGTAATCTTGATAAAACTCCATGGCTTCTTCAGAAATAAATTTCTGAATAATAGATGCTTCAGGCCGGTTAGGGTTCTTCACATACCCTTTTAGGATTTTCATAGTTCTTTCAATTGGGCACATCCATCGTAAATGATAGGGCCACACAATTTGATTTCCCTGATTAGATGAACAATTAGATGTACCATTATGTCAAAAAAAGAAGGAAGAAAAAGCTTCTCAAGCTGGCACAAGATCAGATATCTTTCATTTTCCAGTTCATCCAATCTTTCTGTCTCAATGACGTTACTACAAATAGCATTGAAGAAGAAACAAATTCTAGTCAAAATATGTTGAAGATCATATTCGGCAATGCCTCGAATAGCTACTGGGAGCAATTGTTGCATTAAGACATGACAATCATGAGACTTTAACCCCACTAACTTCTAGTCTTTCATCGACACAAGCTTCCTAACATTTGAAGAATACCCTAAAGGAACTTTGATGCCATGTAAACACTGACAAAAGCTTCTTTTCTCATCCTTAGACAAAGTATGAGCAGCTAGAGGACAAAAAGTTCTCTTACCATATGGCTTTGGATGCAAGTCTTCTCGTATCCCCATTTCTTGCAAATCTAATCTTGCCTTCACGCCATCCTTAGAACTACCTTATATGTTAAGCAGTGTCCCAACAATACTATCACAAATGTTTTTCTCCACATGCATTAAATCAATACAGTGTCTCACATCAAGCTTCGGCTAATATGGAAGATTGAAGAAGACAGACCTCTTTTTCCATTTACTTTTCTCATTACTATTCTTTGCAGTCTTACCAAAGATAACATTCATATTTTTCACCTTTTCATAAACTTGCTCCCTAGTCAATGCCTTCGGAGCATCTTCAAACTCCTGTCCACCAAAAAAATATTTCTTTAATATGTGATACGGGTGGCCTCATCTAAGAAATCTCTTATGGCTAAGATAAACTGTCTTTCTTCCATATTGAAGTTGATGGTAGCATGTTCCTTCTTCACAAATCGAACATGCTTTATGGCCTTTAACACTATAGCCTGACAAGTTTTCATATGCAGGGCAGTCATTTATAGTACGAAAGATCATGGCTCGCATTTTAAAAACCTACTTCTTGTTCGCGTCAAAAACATCAACACCTTCGTCCCACAACTATTTCAAGTCTTTGATCAAGGGCTCCAGGTAAACATCTATATCATTTTCAGGTTGTTTTGGTCCCGAAATCAACACAGATAACATGATATACTTTCATTTCATACATAACAAAGGAGATAAGTTGTAAATTACCAACAGAATAGGCCATGAACTATGTATACTGATCAGGCTACCAAAAGGATTCATTCCATCCGTGCTAAGCCCAAGCCTAAGGTTCCTAGGCTCTTCACCAAAGGTAGGAAATAATTGATTGATTTTCTTCCATTGAGAAGAATCAGCCGGATGTCGAAGCTTTCCATCGGATATCCTCTCATCTACATGCCATCTCAAATTTCTTGCATCGTTTTCATTAGCAAACAAGCGCTTGAACCTTGGTATGATTGGAAGGTACCACAATACTTTTGCCGGAGCATTATTTGATTTGTACCTCGGGGTTTCACATATTGGACACTGTTGTTCCTCTTCATGCTCTTTTCTATACAATATACAATCATCAGGGCATGCATGAATCTTTTTATACTTCATCCCTAATGGACACAATATTTTCTTAGCATCATAGTATCAAGAAGGCAACACATTATAATCTGGAAGCATGTCCTTAAAAGCCTCAAGCATTTCTGAAAAACTATTGTCGCTCTATCCATGCCATGCTTTCAAGCTTACTAATTTCAATACTGCTTTCAACAATTAGTACTTTTTACACCCCGAGCGCAACGGTGTCTCAGCATCACTACACATATTACCATATGCATGTGATTGCTTAAAATTCTCTTCTCCTACATCATGAATAATATCATCTATCCGATCATCCGTATCCGTGTCATTATCATCAAAGTTCACTCCCCTTGTTGAGATAAACTTGGCATTTCTAATTCTTCACCATGCCATACCCACAATATATAACTCTTACAAAATCCTTCACAAATTAAATGTGTATATATATTTGTAGTACTTAGTCGCTTCTCATTCAAACATACTACACAAGGGCAATAAAACTTCTCACTACCATCATCGGCATTTCTACTAGCGAAGTCTAAAAAACCCCTCACCCCATTATCATATTCGACACTCGTTCGTTTAGCGTTTATCCTACTATGATCCATATATATCTCAACACTTCTAGCACCCTATATCCAACAACAAAAGGATAGACAAAAAAACAACAACAATAGAGTTTTAGATATTTCAACGAAATTAACAGGCACCATTTGAAACTAGTATTGTTTTAACAAACCAATAACACTGAAAATAATCAAACAATCGCACTAAATTAAAACAGAACATAGAGTGGTATTAATCCAAGCCAAATATCACAGGGATGTAATTAAAAGTTAGAGCATATATCTAACAAGAATGTGCAGATTTAATTTTTTCCAAATTATGTTTAAGTGCTTAAAGCAACAACAAGAACCATTTTTTCATAGAACATTATTAATTATTGAACAACGTACAACTATATAACAGACCAAACACTAACCTGATTGAAGACCAAGGAGTGAGCTTCAACCCAAAGTCACAGTGGCATCAACTGAGGTTAAAATGAAGTCCTCAAATTCACGGCACTGACAAAGGGAAGTCAAGTCAAAGGAGAATGGTCACTGCAGAGATTAGAGATGGCGGCGGACAAGACTGACGATAATCAAAGAACAGCGACAACGAACACAGCAACAGCAGCGGTAATGACAGAGGAGAGTTAAGCAAATGAGGGACGGGACGCCATGGATGAGTTTAGAACAAGCACAGACAGAGCTCACAGAGAAATGGCAAAAAGAGAAGAAAGGGTTCATAGAGCGCGGGATCTGGGCGCAGGAGTAAAAAGCGAAAAATCGTACCTTTAAACTTAAAAGAGTGAAATTTCACATTTAAGACTGGTTTTTGTACAAACCGATCTTAAAATGTTAAAATTTTTTGAATTTAAAATGTTTTAACATTTAAAACCGGTTTACATATAAACCGGTCTTAAATGTTAAAGATTTAAGACCGGTTTTAATATAAAATTGATCTAAAATATTTTATTTTTAAGACCGGTTTATATGTAAACCGGTCTTAAATGTTAAAACATTTTAAATTCATAAAAATTTTAACATTTTAATACCGGTTTTATTTATAACCAGTCTAAATAAATTTTTTAAGACCGGTTTTTTTAAGAACCGATCTTAGAAATTCAATATAATTACAAAACTGCCACCGCGCAAATTTTTAAGACCTTATCCACCAAAAACGGGTCTAAATGTGGTTGTCTAAAAAGGGTTTTTTTCAGTAGTGAAACTAAGGTATTTTGAGAGACCATTTTAGGATTCTCATATTTTAGCGTTCGTTATATAACATTTCCCAATAGCAATTAATATAGTACCAGCAATAACATCTATTTAATTACACACAAAAAACAACAAATGCATCAGCTCAATATAATGCATGGGATCGATGCCAAAAGTTTTGCAGTTCGTTATATTTAATTTACTGAATACCTATATAGTAATCTGGCTATATATATTGCATAATTAAAAGTTGCTAGTACTGGTTTGTGGCCTTGATCAAGTATGCACTATGCATTTGAAAGAAAAAGTCAAACAAAAAATAATTAATAATACACATATATGTGTATCCCTTTAATCGTTCATTCGGTAATTTTATTTATCTAAATATATACACAATAGATTTACTGGCTAAATAACGATAAATTATATGTATTACTGGAAGTATTTTAATTTGGTTTGTCTACCTCAATCCTCAATGTTGGTGAGAATGCATGTTCATGAGTCTGTGAACTCAAAATGATGAGCAAGCCAGAAAATTTTGATGGTTAATTAAATTCGGTGAATATAATATGCTTTTCGATCACATAACGTCCCAAACCAGTTAGTGGAAAGGTTTACTTTAGTTAATTGATGGATAAATTCATAATCAAGTGCTTTTGGCATCACCAAAAGCAAAGAGAATGTCATTAAAAATAGTCAAATGCTTGGTATTCCCCTTGGTCCTCGCTAGCACAAAGATTCCCCACCAAAAATTAAAAATCGTACAAGTATCTACAAAAGTTACACTTCCACATCAAGCATCTCCCTCACCAAATTTTTGAATGTGACCACTTTAGTGACGTTTCCACGTGTCTGCAACCCATTACTTATTCAACTCCACGATAAAATGCCACCAAACCGAAAGAACTTTTCTTCTTTCTTGTTGGGAGAACACCACAATTATTAGATCAAAATTAAATGGATTGGTCTTCTTGTGGGGCACATATGTCTCTTACTATTTGAATGTGAATATCTTACACTATTATCAAAATTCAAGACAACAACAACAACAAAGCTTTTATCCCACTAGGTGAGGTCAACTATATGGAACGCATGACACCATTGTGCTCTGTCGAAAATAATATCTTTAGAAATATTATTAATCAAAAGGTCTCTCTCTATGACCTCATTAAGTGTTCACTTTGGCCTTCCATGACCTCGTTTTACAAAAATCCATACTGTTTGATCAACCCTCCTTACCAATGTATTCAACGGCCTTCGTTGAATATGTCCAAACCACCTCAAACGACTTTCTACCATTTTTCCTTCAATAGAGACCACTCCAACTCATTTACGTATATGATTATTACGAATCTTATCTTTTTTTGTATGACTACACATCCATCTCAACATCCTCATCTCAGCCACCCCCATTTTATGCTCATATAATCCCTTTAAAGCCCAACACTCACTACTATATAGCATTGCTGGTCTAATAGCAGTGCAGTAGAACTTCCCTTTTACTTTATTAGGTACTTTCCAATCACAAATACCTCCAGCAACTTTTCTCCAAATATACCATCTAGCTTGAATTTTGTGATTGACATCTCCATCAATTTCACCATCTTGTTCTAAAAATGATCTCAAATACCAAAATTTTGTCACTTGCCGACTGACTTGCCCATCCAATTTAACTTCCACTTCATTTCGACCTTGTCTCTTATCATACTTACAATGCATATATTCAGCTTTGCTCCTACTTAGACAAAAACTCTTTACTTCCAAAGTCCGTCTCCATATATCAAGTTTAGAATTAATTTCCTCCCTGGATTCAGTCAACAGAACTATTTCATCCTCAAAAAGCATGCATTTAGGGATCTCCTCTCTTATAGGCTTAGTTAGAACATCTACCACTAGGTTAAACAAATAAGGGCTCAAAGCTGATCCCTGATGTAGGCCAATCCTTATAGGAAAGTCATTTGTTACACCTTCAGGTGTTCTAACATTGGTTGTAACCCCCTCATATATGTCATGAATGACTTTGATATATGCAAATTGTTAGATCTCATATGTTTTGATGATAATAAAGAATGGTATGAAAAAGATTTGATAAACAAATAAGTTTGAACAAAGTAATAATAGGGCAAATAATCACTTGAAGTAAGCACTAGAGTAATGAAGAAAGGCCAAGAGAAAAAGCTGAGAAACTTCATCATTAGCAAAATTCCTAAAGGGTTACTCGAGTAAGTACTTGAGTAATGAGACAAAAACTTGAAGTAACCAGAGTCTACCTTCAAGTTACCTGCCAATGTTACTCGAGTAACCAAGAGAAAGACTTGCAGTTGCTCTCGGCCTGCCAACGTTACTCGAGTATGCACTCGAGTAACCAGGTAAATCACTTCCAGTTGATCTCGGCCTGCCAATGTTACTCGAGTCCCCTGCTTCAGGAAATATGTTGCTCTCGGCATTTTCAATCCTTCCAATGTTACTCGAGGAGCTACTCGAGTAACCCACTATGATAAGCAAAACTTGAAGGTGATACTCGAATAACTTGAAATGCTATAATCACTTTACTCGAGGCACTACTCAAGTATGCAGGTATTCAACTATCCTTTATCAAATATTTGAAATAGATTACTCGAGTCAGTAATCGAGTAATCTGTAGAGTTATTTACAAAGCACTTGAGGTATCTACCTGAGTAAGCTATGCAGAAAATTTATGTTTACTCGAGTAAATACTCGAGTAACAAGGTAAGCAAACTTGAAGTGCTCTCGGTCCTGAAATCCTGCCAACATTACTGGAGTGAAGCATCGAGTAACCTAAAGTTTATTTGAGAGATTACTCGAGTTGCTACTCAAGTAACCTATGAAGAAAAGTGTACCATACCCGAGTAAGTACCCGAGTAAACAGGTATTTCCAAGGTTTATAAATTTGTTTACTTCATGCACTACTCAAGTTATATGATGTTCATTTATTAACTTGCTATCATTACTTTCACGATGATACTCGAGTAAGTACTCGAGTAAACTTAATGAATAATCGAGTAACTACTCGAGTATGCAAGTCCAGAAATTTGGAAATCATTCCAACGTTCATTGATTTGTTTCCTATGTGATTAACCCTTCATTGTATTAGTATTCTTAGTATATCTGCAGATAAACAATGAAGAGATCTTACTAAATAAGGAAAGCCAAATGCAACGTTCAAACACTACCTACCGCCACCTATCGCAAACGGATATTTTTCAAATACTGGAAAAGTCAACAGTAGCTGCGCACACTCTAACGGGCGAGAAGAAAATGTTCCCACGGTCATTACCAACACATCTATATATATAGGAACATCCAAACAGAGAAACAACAAGACACACACACGAACGCATTATCAAGTTCACGTTCAATACTCTGTTTTACATATACTTGTAATTCTGTACGTCAGTTATTCTTATTCACTCTGTGAGAGAGATATTTCATTCAAACTCAATATTTGTTATTGAGGTAACTTAAGGTTGTGGAACCTTGAGTTGGGATTGGATTACAACTTGTAAGGGGGAGCGAGTGTCCAAGCGAAGGAACTTGCTTGTACTGAGGTGCCAAGAACCCACTGAATCTTGGAAGTTATAGTGAAACTCTTAGAGATATTCTGAGGACTGGACGTAGGTCAAAGTGGTTGTGGCCGAACCAGTATAACTCCTGGTGTACACTTCAGTGATATTTCTCCTTACTCTTACTGCATTATATTCACCGTCAAGTTTTCATATTTGCAACAAAATTTTTAGTATCACCTAATCCACCCCCCCTCTTAGGTGAAACGCTTGCTCTAACACAAACTGCACCCCCTTCTTTTCCAAGGCTTTCCAGAGTATATCTCTTAGCACACGGTCATATGCCTTTTCCAAATCAATGAAAACCATATGCAAATCTCTTCCTTGGCTCCTATACTTTTCCATAAACCCCCTTAATCAATAAATCACTTCTGTTGTAGACCTTCCTGGCATGAATTCAAATTGGTTTTCAGCAATTTCAGTCTCCAACCTCAACTTGCGTTCAATCACCTTTTCCCATAATTTCATTATATGACTCATAAGCTTAATTCCTCTATAGTTTGCACAATTTTGAATATCCCCTTAATTCTTATAAATAGGAATCAAAGTACTTTTCCTCCACTCATCCAGCATTTTCTTGAATCGTAAAATCTTATTAAATAATTTTGTGAGCCGCAAAACACCATCTTCACCCAAATATTTCTAAACTTCAATAGGAATCCTATCAAGCCCAACAACTTTACCATTTTCCATTTTCTTAAGAGCTTCTCTAACCTTGCCAACTCTAATCATGCGGTAAATGATAAATTAAGATCACCTTCTCAAGTTGTTAAATCTTCGCAATCACAAGGCCCTCCCCCTCCATCATTGAACAACTTATAAAAGTAGACTTCCCACCTATTCTTAATATCTCCATCAGTAACCAAAACTTTTCCTTCTTCATCCTTTAAACACCTCACTTGGTCCAAGTCTCTCAATTTTCTCTCCTTGTTCTTTGCAATCTTGTAAATCTTACGCTCTTCAACCTTTGTTCCTAACTCCTTATAAAACTTCTCATATGCTTTATTACGAGCTTCACTCACAGCCTTCATAGTCTCCTTTTTAGCCAAACAATACCTTTCCTAATTGTCAACATTATTACACAAGTGTATTGCTCTAAAACAATCTTTCTTATGCTTGACTTTCTCTTGAACAGTCTCATCCCATCACTAAGTCTCCTTATCTTGCTGACCAAACCTTTTGATTCTTCCAAAATTACTTTAGCAACCTTCTAGACCTTTTTAGACATATTCTCCCACATGATATTAGCATTTCCTTGTAATTCCCACTCCCCCTCCTCCAAAAGAGTTCTCTTAAAAATCTCCTGCTTCTTCCCCTTTAACTGCCACCACCCGACCCTTGGATTTGAAACTTGCCGGTGATTTTGTTTTACACACTTAATATTCACATCAAGGACCAAAACCCTATGTTATGTGTCACGCCATCCCTAGGGATTACTTTACAGTTAGTATAAAGTCTTCTATCAGAGTTCCTTACCAAAAAGAAGTCAATCTGTGTCTTGGCAGCTCCACTCTTATATGTTATTAAATGATCCTCTCTCTTCTTAAAGCAAGTGTTGACAATCTTGAGGTTATATGCGAGGGAGAAATCAATAATAGATTGACCTTCATTATTGAGCAGCTCAAATCCAAAACCCCCATGAGCCCTTACATGAGGTCCTGCCTCCTTACCGACAATGTCCATTAAGATCTCCACCAATAAAAATCGTTTTGGTTAGTGGGATACTTTGAATTAGCCCTTCCAGATCTTCCTAGAACTTTTCCTTAAGATGTGTTTCTGCCCCTACTTGAGGTGCATACGCACTGATAATGTTTATAATATCCTTCCCAATAATCATTTTTAAGGAAATGATTCTGTCCTCAACCCTCTTAACTTCTACCATGTTCTTTCTCCATTTATTATCAGTGATGATACCAACACCATTCCTTCCATTGACCTTTCCTGTATACCAACACCATTTAGTTTCTTGAAGGCACAAGATGTTAATCTTACGATCATTCATTACGCCCACCACCTCCAGAGATTTTCCATTCAGAGTCCCAACATTCCAAGTGCCAAATTTGATCTTGCTCTCATGAACTGGCTTCTTTAGCGGCCTCCGTTCAGAAGAGAGCGATAGCCCTTGCTTATTTAACACTACATTCGGGCGATGATACAGCGGTCCTTACTCACTTATCACTGTACTCGAGCCATACAGCACGTTGCTTACAGGCAACAACCTAGCATTAGCACAATTTCTTCGTTGATCCATGTTCATAAGAGATTTAACAGGGTTTTATGTTGGCTATCAAAGCCTAACACAACCCTCCTCCTTTACCCGGGCTTGGCACCGGCTATAAATATAGGCAAAGTTTATTATCAAAATTCAATATTGAATCTAAAATATGCTCTCTGGTATAGTCCACAATACAAGTAATTACTTTTAGAAGAACTCATTAGTCCACAATATAAGTCACTTTGCTAATGTTTATTTTTCCATTTTACTCATGTAATTAATTATTGAATGTTGCTCTTTATATTTTTTTCGATCCTTTAAAATCATATTTAACATGGTTAACTTTAAGAAAAAGAAGGTTTTCTTTGTTTTTGGAATCCATGATAGTTTATTGGATTAAGGGGAATTCTGACTCTTACACTACTAAAGAAGTTTCAAAATTTGACTATAAATCTTTCTCCCTAATTCTGACAGGTGTGATCATTTTTAGAAGCTTTTTATGGTAAATCCCCCCGCCTTTAAACAAGTTCTCATCATTTGGAAATTAATGCAAGGCATGATAGCTACCGTTGATATCCTTGTATACCACAAGAAGAGACATTAGAACACTTGTTTGTCACTTGCCCCTATGTATGTGAGAGCCATATGGTTTGGGTATTTCTTGATCAAGTCATCAGAATGTTTTTCTCCAAACTTTGATAGATGGCTTAAAACCACTCTTCAACAACTATATGCCGATTGACGTATACAAATGATATATGGTGTAGTTATTTTGATAAATACAATTTGGCATAAGAGGAACATTTATATGCATGAAGGAAAGATTTGGCAGCCTCATGTTGTTATTCAAGAGATGCTCGGATCCCTTCACTTTTCTCTCATAGTCATGAATGAAATTGATGATTAACAGCAAAAGAATATTTATCATCTATCTTCCCCTTCTAAAGATAATATTTCAATAAAGTTTCCAACTTCGAAATTAATTGACCAATTGCAAGATAAAGCGAGATAATTGGGTCAACTATTCCTCTCCATTTAGGCAGAAAATTTTCAACCAAGAAGAAGAGGAAATAGGAAAGAAAAGTCTACTAACTCAAATTAACCAACACAAGGTTAATTAACTTGGCTTATGCAAGAAGAGTCATTTTTAGACCACATATTTTTCTCTTTCCCTTGGTTAATTTTTGGCCAAGTGATTAAAGGCAAAGGAAGAAAAAAATCAGAATATCACACTCTCTCTTACTCTCACAATTTAGCCAAACATGTTTTATGAATTTACATTTTATTTGAGTTATATCTGTTGCTATTGAAATTCTTTTAAATCTCGCCCCTTTCCAATAATCAATAATTTATAGCAAAGGTGAGTAGCTCCAAGGGCAAGAAGGTAAACACGGATGGGTAAAGTGCATGTCGAATAGTTAGAATCCCTTTGGTTATCTCTCATTTTTGGGTAAATGTATAACTTGCAAATGCAACCGAGTAAGAATAGCAATGACAATAGCGCTAACCATATTAGCTGTAAACCTTGCACAAGCATATCAATGCACATATTAATATGTTAATACGATAAGTGAATTAGAATCAGGTGACCAAACACTAAAGGCCTATAGGTTAACCACTATTACACGAGCTATTGCTAGAGAACACTCTGTATTTTTAATAAAAGGACTTGAAACCAATGAATAGTAATGAAATTGCAAACCAGTTTGAGACTACATTTAAAGTATTTTGAAAAGTTTTCAAAAAGCCCACTCTAGTACAGGTCCAAACCCTATATTAAAGTTGGGACTTTAACAACATACAATAGAACAATTTGTCAGGTTTGTAATCATTATATGTCCAAAACTCATCCAACTGTTTATAAAATTCATTGTTACAATCTTCTCATGGCGGTGTACAAGTATAGGGCACAAAATAATCTCAAATGCACCACTTGCAACATCACCGATGGCCACTTCAGAAATACCTTCCAATGAATTAAACCAAAGGTATATATATTATTCACCAATGACTATAATATTAAATTGAAGCACACACATAGTTTACATATGACTAACTGACACATTTTTCTTCTCATTTCTTTATAGTGCCTACAACAACCATAAAACAACATTAATTGTGGGTATTGCGCGACGTGGTTCATGAAGGACATAATCACATACGATCTTGATAATATTAATCCTAATAAGGTTAATTATATGCTCAATTCATTCATATGTACATTCAGTCAGTTATATATATTATCATGTCTAACTTCATCTATTGTTCCCTTTTGCAAATAATATTTTGATGCCTCATGTACGACGTTTAGCCCATCACAAATGGAAGAAGTGGCTAAAATTTTGGTGGCATCTCTGCAACTTTAGTGGGACAAAGAAACTTGTGATGAATAACTCTAAATTTATATATACTTATTTCTTGTTTTAAACTTTTAGTTTTAATGGTGTATAAATGACTATAAATATATTTTGATTTATTGTATTGTTGTGTACATAAAAGACTGTAAATATATATTCTAATTCATTCTACACAAATGCATATAAGAGAGGATATCAAAAGCAGAAACACCCCCAACCCATTCTTTTAAAAAAAAGTAGCTTGGATACATCACAGTTGTTACCTAACAACCGTTATTCATGTCAAATAGAAATAACAGTTGTTCAAACAAATATGCTAGTATTACTATAAATATATAACGGTTTTTTTTAAAGTACTATTATTTATGGTACTACATATATAACAGTTGTTAACACAGGACCGTTATGTATTATACAAGCATACCAAATATTATAACGGTTGTTTACGTGTGCTCGTTATTTATTATCATAGCGTTGCTCATATCATGGCCTCACCAAGCCTCAATACATGTTATATTAGAACTATTTTAATAGATAATTAATAAATCACAGTTCATAACCATTATGTATTTGCACCAAGCATATTTAGAGCCTACATATATGACATAGTTGGAATGTGAATTATGGTCGATAATAACCATCATATATCAACAATTTTGTATTAGTGGATATACTGTGCCTCAATTTTTTCTAATTAACTATATTAGAAATGCTTTAGGATTGATCATCCGACATGGTAAAGACATTTTGACATAAAAAATAGACTCAGAAATTTATCTACATCAACAAGAAATTCTTTCAGCAACAATAGTCTTCTATCACAACCCAAAGGAATATTTTCTAGCAGGACATTTTAATAAGCGTGTATGTGATCTATTTTATTATATAATTTTATATCTATGTTATGTGTCACATCCTAAAAATTCTACATGTATACTAGTTGAATATGATAGCTTGGTATATCTAACATGTTATGTAATGATTTCAAACCAATATAAGGACTAAATTGAAAATATTTTTCCATAGATTTTACTTTTTTATCATATTGTGAATTTTATCAGTAGAATGCAAGAATTGAAAAATCAAACAAACTTCCCCTGATAGAGACACCCAAGATCTACAAGATGGTGTTCGGAGACCTTGAGTTTAGATTCCCAAAAAAATTGATATAAAATTGGAAAAGAATTTATGTGCTTGTCTGTGCGAGCTTTTACTACCCTAAGGTGATAGTAAAAGTTAACTTGTGATTATTCTACCCTAGATTAAGAGGGTAGGGGTTAACCCGGCAATTACCGGTTGTACTTAGTCATCAAACAGAGTGACATGTCAAAACCAAGGAAGTTACCAGAAAGATCAAAGTCTTACTCAGTGTGCCCCACTTTGCCTATGTAGTAATTACTCGGTGTACCCTACTTACTTAGCTAAATAAAATATAATTTTTGAAAATGCATAGGGATTAGATGTCAGCGCCACAAAAGGTATGGCAATTGAACAGCTAAGGTGTCATGATGAGGTTGACTGGTGGCATTTCACCTAGTAAGGTATCAAGCAATGAGGCATCATGTAATTTCTACGTGACACGTAGTAGGATGAGGTGTCAGATGATATTCTCTCTACGTGACACATAGTAGATGAGGTGTTAATTAAGGAACGATGAGTCGATCACTGCATGACACATGTCCAGCTGCATGCAAATATTTTATTGATTTCCTCTACCTATAAATACCCCTCTAGCTTCCACCTTCCTCACTCTTCTCCTCTAACTCTCTCCTATTCCTTAAGATTTCTCTCTTTAGCAAGAGCAAGTCTTGCTATCTGAAGTTAGGCGGTAAGGCTGGTTAAGAATTCCTAAAGCTTCCAGTATAGGTTGTCTTGCCTATAGAAGGTCTATTAATATCGGCATAAGTTCAAAATATCATGTAGCAATGCTACCCCTCCTTTTACTTGTTTATTGCTTGAGTATATTGTTGCTTGCAATCCTGCATGACCATGTTCCGTGTATTGTTGCATTTATATTTGATTGATTGTTGTTCTTAGGCATGATAGTAAAGGGAAGGACATGGCGGTCCTTCCTTAACACAAGGTTAGGACATGGTGATCTTTACCAAACAAAGGGCTTAGACATGGTGATCCTTCCCTTATAGGGGATATGGATATGGCGATCCACCCTTAAGTGGGAAAGGTCATGGCGATCCTCCTCACACAAGTTATTGGCCAATGACTGTAATAATGTAATGCATGTGATTTAAAAGTTTATTTGTTGGAATGATAATTATGTGTTACTTTGTCTGTAACTACTACTTAATTAATCTTCATATTTAAGGATGGCTTCCCATTGCTATTGGGATTTCTCCCTAAAATCTCACCCCTTCCAACTCTAACCTACGCAGGTGCTAATACAACCAGAGGCAAGGATAAGGAAGTGATGACTTAAGATCTCTGTGATATCATGTTGGAAGTTTATAGCGTGTTACGAGTGTAAATGGTTTATTAAAAAGTGCAAGTGTACACTATCATAACCAAGTAATATAGAAATGAGTAAAATATAGTTCCCACAAGGATTGATCACTGAGTACCAAAATGGGTAATTTTAATTCTATTTAGTTGATCGATTAGTTGGTGATTGAGAACACAAAAAAATGATTAAATATGAATGCAATTGATATGAAAACAACTATGAGAAAAATTCCTAGGGATTATATTACACTTAGCAAATTTTGGATTAAATCACTTATCTATTCTATTACAATTTATTCTACATGATTGATAGCCGAGTTTCCCTAATTTAATTACTAGCCTCTTCCAAGGTCAAGCAATTCTATAATTAATTGCTAATCCAATATATCCCTATATCAATTAAAGCAATCAATCATCCATTAAGATTTATGGAACTTATTAAGACTACACAACCCATATAAATATATTCTTATTTCATATGTCAATTATGGTTTCAATTATAGGATCTACACACATACATCTCCTTTCAGTCTCAACATACATATTAAAATCATTCAAAACATGGCTAATCAATTGAAAGCATTAAGAACAATAATCAAAACTCAATCATGAAGGAAAAATTAAACTAGATTTAATAAGTTAAGATTCAATCCGTCATTAGTAAGCTACATCATCACCCTAGGAAAATGAAAATTTAGCTCATGATGAAATTAAAAAAAAAATTGAAAACTTCATAAACATTGCATGAAACTCAATTATTAAATTCTAAAACACAAAGATCCAACTACAATATGCATGAAAATTGAAAATCTAGCCTTCCATATAGGAGGTAAAACCTTCCATGTAGGCGGCAACCTATATAATCCATAAAGGAGGTCTACGTAAACCTTTCATGAAGGAGGCATGGAAGAAGCAAATACAATGCATAAGATTAACTCTAAGATGGTGTGTTTCCTTGTCTCTTGAGCTCCTCTATTTCTAGATAGAGGGGGAGCAAAAATTTCCAAGAAAGTTAGGCATACATCTTGACCTTAATCCTTCAACATTGACCTTGTGGTTGCCAAACTTATTGATTGCTGCCTATTTGACATTCAAGACGGTGGAATTTCAACATGTGATCTCATGAAAGTTGTAGCTATAGATCTTAGCTTGAAGACACAACTAGAAGCACCTCATTTCGACATTTACCGCTTAAGTTATGGTCAAATTAATAGGCAAAGTTCAATTAGGGACAAATTCACATTCTCAAATTCCAAGCAAAATTCAAAACCCTTGAAGGCAGAACTGGGTTATGGGCTCAACATAAAAGTTGTAGAGTTTTTTCTTAGCTTTTTATCCATATAAAGAACATCCCAATATGACATCTACAGCTCCAAATATTGCCTCAAAACCGAAACAGGGTCAAATTTAGCATTTTTCAAGAAATTCTATTTTATTGCTAAACTCATTATTTATCTATCAATTACACCCAAATTCATTAAATTAAGCCCAAATGTCATCCACAAAATCATCATATGAGGAAAAATAAATATACAATTATTTTACTTATCATAGCATAATCTTGTTATTTTGATATGTAAGAAAATGAACTTCAAATCAACACTTTTGTGATGTTTTGTATACCTTTAGTAAGAAATGTAAGTAGTTTTTGTGGGATTAGTAGGTAGAGTGGAAAATTAAAATTGAAAAGTTTTCCAATCCCTACTGCATATCTGTCAACGGTGTTTAAATAGAGTAGTAGAGAAGCATACTTTTCTTATATGTTTAGTTTTTTCTTTTTGATCTCAGGAGCTAACAACTCGGATTAGCTCCCTCTACCAGTATTCACACAAATAGGAATCCAACACGAACAGCATGCTAGTGCCACCAACATCTCTCTCAAGAGTTTTCTTTTCTCACGGCTCTCTATCTTGGTTTTTTCATCACCTGTAAAAAACCCTAGCTCACCATTTTTAAATAACTAGTCAGGGCTTTCTATTTTATGATGGATATTGGATTTTTAAAATTAATCTTAATTAATTTCAAAATCCATATCATATCCATGAACACTTACTTGTCTTTTGATAAGCAAATTAAATAAATATGGTTTAATTGAAATCTGTCTAACAGTTTTAATTTAACCTATTTATTTAATCTGAATAAAGAGCCAATGAAAATAGATTTAATTTATCAAATAAAACTAAATTTAAAACTACAACAATATAATAATATTATCATATATAATATATATACATATATATATATATATATGTATGTATGTATGTATGTATGTATGTATGTATGTATGTATGTATGTATGTATTTTGAAAATACATAGATGTATATATAATATTATTAATTTTCCTTTTGAATATATATATATATATATATTCATCCACCCTAGATTAACCATTATATTCATTAAATCTAAACATATCTTAGATTCAATGAATCTGGACATTATAGCTCGTGTTGGGCTATTTTTGTATGCAACCCTGTAAGCCCATAGGAAGTTGGCAGTGGGCCAATGACTATACTAACTCATAAGTCGTAAACGGCCTCTAGCAAGACATTACGACTACCCAATTCATATGAGGATCGATAAATTGATGCAACCTGTCATACAACCATATCACGTCCCTTTTGTCACATGATATTTCAATCAAGGATGAGGCATGAAGAATATCATCCTCCTATTCCTAACCATTACTTTCTCGATCCCTGATAAGTCTGACTATAGAAATAGAAACTCCTTTCCATCCTAGTATGGCCATACATTTCTCAGACTCACTTATCGAGGGGCCCAGTAATATCTCTATACTAATGTGAGGGAAAAATTCCATCTTGACCATGCACATTCCTCTGCATGAAAACCACCAAGCCTGAATATAGCCTTTATCATCACTTGGTCAAATGTGACTTTTGACTAGGTTAAAACTAAGTGACTCATATAGAATCCATGATGATCTCAAGTCAAATGGCATAGTGACGTGGTTATACATGAGACAAGCTTATGACTTGATCTATACAGCTTTCTCAAAACAGGTTGGTCTAACATCTTGTACTCTTACAAGTGCCAAAGACTTTGATTCGTATTTCCATACCTCTTCAAAGTCACACTAGTCTTATTTCATCTTTGCTCCCACATAGATGACCAACCATGGACATTTAGGACAAGCATTATGATTTATCCAAGGATAGTTATCATGATGAACATGCAAATAATATGATAACAAATTGGAGAAGTTGATTGAATAATAATGTTTAAAGTACAATGATTGGCCCCTAGGGAACAATTTCCAATAGTTTTGTAATCTTGTAAGCATGAATGGATGTTTCTTCCTTTATAAACTTTTAACTTTAATTGGAAGTAAGTAATCTAGAGCTTATTAGGTAGGGTATAACAATTTTTGGTATCAAAGCGTAGTCTAGGCAAACATAGATATGTGATATTATTAATATGTCTTGAATTCTTTTGTACATTGTTACTTTTGAGAGATTTTATGTGATAATTGTTTTGTATGATTTTTATTGTTGGCTTCATAACATATACTTTAGTACAAAACTTATAGTTATAGCCTATTTAAGATGGTTAGAGGTAGCAGGGCTAGTAGTCAACCAAGAATTGAAGTAAACCCAATAAAAGATGCCTTACAAACAATCTTAAACCGCTTGAACCAACAACAAAGAACTATCGATCAACTACAAGAGAGACGAATGGAAAGGAACAATGACAGAGATAGAGATGAGAATAATAAAGATCAAAATCATCCACTTGTGCCTAAAAGGAATAGCCAACAAAACAATCCCCTAATACATCCTGTAGAGCCAGTACCTGGCCAGCTCACCCACCAACAAGTGCTGAATCAATTTTGTAAGTATCACCCACCAATCTTTGACAGAGAATTTGATACTAAGAAAGTTGAAGCTTGGGTTAGGCAGCTAGAGAAAATCTTTAAGGTCATGGTTTGTAATTCTGAACAAAAAGCTTTGTTGGCAACATTCATGCTAGAAAAAGAAGCCAACTACTGGTAGAGGAGAACTGCAATAATCTTGTAGGCTCGAAATATCCCAATTAATTTTTAGAATTTCCCTGAACAATTTTATGAAAAATATTTTCCAAGGTTTGTAAGAGACGAAAGGAAGCTGAGTTCCTTACTCTTAAACAATCTAAGGACATGACTATTGACCAATATATAGCCAAGCAAATTGAGTTATCTCGATACTCATCATACCTTCAGCTCCATGATGATAAACGTCAGAACTTTGAAAAGCTAGAAAGAGGATTAAAGCCAGCTATCAAAGATAGAGTTGCTCCTCAACAAATTAGGAATTTTCACAAGTTGGTGGAGGTTTGCAGGATAGTTGAAAATAACTTGGGTAAGATTAGAAATGTGGAGAAATTGAAGATTGTAGCTAAGAGACCCCAACAAACAGAGGCTTTTGCACAAAAAAAAGGAAATACTTCATGGAACAAAAGGCCTAAGATCCAAGAATGGAGTAGTAGTGCTATATGCAAATAATGTGACAAAAACCATAGTCAAGTACCTTGTCAAGCAAGAACACAAAATTGCTTTAAATGTGGGAAGCCTGGGCATGTAGTTAGGTTCTGTAACCAAAAGGGGACAACAAATTCCAAGCCTTAAACTTAAGGAAAAGTGTTTGTTGTCACTTGGCAAAAGGCAAGTTAGTCTCCTGATTTGATTCAAGGTATGCTTAAAATTAATAATTATCTTGTAAATGCTATGTTTGATTCAAGAGGTAGCCATTCATTCATATCCTATCACTGTGCTAAGAAGCTAGGACTTAAAATTGATATTTTACCATATGACCTAATTGTCTCAACTGCTACTAAAAATAAAGTTATTAACTCACATGCATGCCTAAATTGTTCAATACGATTTAAGCATTACTATACCACATTTGAAAAGCATAGTACAATCCTAGCTCTTCCAAAGTTTCAACAAAAATGAAATAATATTAAGGAATGCCGCAAAGCTATGATACGCAAAGTGAAGCTATAAAAATAAAGAGGTCACCCAATATATCGACAACTGAGGATTTCCCGAAAATTCCCAATAAAGCCTAAAGCAAAGCCATAGATGACAACACTACTATAAGCAAAAATCACAGAGAGGGGGAGGGGCTAATACATTAACCTACTTTAAAAATATGTTGATATAGGATCACCTCTACGTAGACAATTTGCTAGAAGGGAGAAAACTTTAGGAAATCACAGGTAACTATGACTCTTGTACCAATATGGTGACAGACCAAAATTAAGGGTGGTAGCCATTGGATGATGTTCATGTCATCAAATTGAAAAAGAATAGGAAAAAATATATTATACCAATATGGTGATAGCCTCCTAACAACTCCTACTATTGTAACTATGATTGCACTAGTTACTGATACAAGAACATACTCTATTGATATTATATAAGGTCTATTAGATTTTTTTTTGTTTGAATTCATCCCATAGATCTAATTCAATAGAGAAAAAAGAGCTAGTGCCCCAGCCATCATTGGAGTTACATAGCTTATCACAGTAAGCGGATTTTTCATCCTTGAAATTATCTTGGATAAACATGTTAACATTTCATTAAAAAAGTATATATATATCTTTCAAATCTCTCATTGAAGAGTGAACATAGGTAAAGGAAAAACTTGAATAAAGAAAGAGATTCAAAAAAGATGAAAATATTGAAACACTAAAAGATGGTAAATTGGCATTTTAAAGAGAATTTAGCCTCAACAAATCTTCTGACAAATCCAACAACCTCTGTCATTAGGCACATATTCAAGTCAAGTCTTTGAGATTGAATGGGTTAAACATAGTTATGATTGTGTGAGACTTCTCAGTTCTCATTAAAATATCACATAAATCGACAAAAATATTTCCTGTAAAAAAAATTATTGTGGAGCTATTCAAGGCACTTACCATAGGCTTCTTTCTTTAGCATTAGTTTGGTGACAAATTTCATGAAGAGAACAAAAGCCAAGTCAACCAAAAATTAAAAAAAATAGAAATAGAAAAAAAGATGTGAAGCTACAGAAGAATCTAAGTCGTAACCCAACGAAATCCAGAAATGGCAGCAGCAAACATAACAAGTATAAGGAAATTGTTTTCAAACCATGGACATAAAATTTTCTAAATGCTTACAAGTTTTAAGGCTTGAAAACTCTTGAACTCTGTCTTTAGAAATGTGAACAAGAGAACAGAGAATAGGCATACCATTAAACTTCTTGATTGTTGTATCCTCTATGATAGAAAACCTGATTTCAGAAACCACTATGGTTGGAGCATTGCTTTGACAACACCTATTATGCCCTACTCTAATGCTCTGATTTTGGTGTTTATCTCGTCAATCTCACAGCCATAAGCAAGCAAGCTCCATTATGATCTTTTAGACTTGGATTGTGATATCCCAATTTTTGATTAAGGGATAATCATGATTATTATGGATAATTATGGGTTTAATTGGGATTATTATGTAATTTATGACTATATTAATTAATGTCATAATTAATGAAAATTGGAAGAATGGAATTTATGTAACATGAAGTTGGTATGCATGTGTGTGGAAATTAAAATCAAGGGTTGAGATTCATTGTACATGGGTCAGAATCCAGTGCATTTAGCTTGTGTGAGCTTATTGTGGGGATGAAGGAGATGCTGACAAGTGGCAGTGTGAGAGTCGTTGGATGAAGTCACAAGAGGACAAAAGATTGCTTTTCCTCTTTCACTCCATCCCTCCATCTCTCTCTCGTTTCTCTCTCTTCCCTCCCTCCATTTCCGGCGGTCAGCTAGGCAAGAAGAGGAAGATAAAAACTGGTGATTTGGGTAAGTAGATGATCTCCATTGCTCAAGTTTCCTTCTTAAATGTTGATCCTTGAATCATGGGCTTCATTTTGGTGTGTGTAGTATAGCCATTTGGTGTTGATTTGTGCCACACAAAAATCTGATTGTTGGTGAATCAAGAACTCCCTTTGGAGAAGTTGATAAGGTGAGTGAAACTAATCTATCTATCTAAGTTTCATACCATTTGAAGTAGTTTATAAATTCTGGAAATTTTGGCTTGAATCCGAAAATTGGATGCCACTGTTCATTTGGTATGTTTTTGGCATGAGAATGGTGTTTTGGAATGAGTTTAGGATAGATAGATTGATTGGTAATGGAAATGCGAAGTTTGGTTAAGATTGGTGTTTTGATGAGATTGTTGCCCAAAACCCAAAGCATGATAATGGAGTAGGATTCTGATGATTCTAAGGATGCCATTGAGTTTATTGGGTGTTTTTGTGTGGGAATGGCTTTGGGTTAAGTTTTGTGTCCATAGGAATCAATTGGGCAAGTGTGAGGGAGAGTGCCTCTGTTTCTGCGTTTCTGCTATCTGATGGATTCACTCGAGCAGGGATGGGTCTGCTCGAGTGAGGGATGAATATCACCCGAGCAGGGATGAACTCTGCTCGAGTGCTGAGTGGTTTTTCCCTTTTGTGCTTTGAGTCCGTCTGGGTTTTATGAGCAATGCTCGAGCACATCGCTTTGTGCTCGAGTGAACGAAGAACATGCTTGAGTGAGCATGGTCTGCTCGAGTGATAGTGGGAGTTCAGAGTGAAGGGTTGCTTCGGATCTTCACTTGCGGGTGGATGCCAAGAGTGTGCTCTGACACTCGCGAGCATAGCCTTCTCACTCGAGCACTGGGTGTCTGCTCGAGTGAGCTTGTGCCTCTGGTGGGGGGTGGTGCTCTCAGGTTGTCACTCGCGAGTAAGGTGCGCGAGTATGCCTTCTCACTCGCGGGAATGGGGTGTGTGCTCGAGTGCAAATGGCTGTGCTCGAGTGATCCAGTTCTTTGAGAGCTTTGTGTGCTTGCGGGTCCTCACTTCCTGGACTTCTCTCGCGGGTGCTCGAGTGAGGCATTTGGCCTTGTGCTCGAGTGAGGTTCTGTGTGCTCGAGTGAGCCAGTTCCTGAAAGTTTCTTTGTGCTCTCGGGTGCTCACTCGCAGTATCACTTTCTCTTGTGCTCGAGTGCTGTCCGTACCAATGCTCGAGTGAGAGCATCTGTGCTCGAGTGAGATGACCAAAAATGAGTGTTTTGCCTTCGAGTAAGGGGTCCTTGGGATAGTTCTTCCTACCCTTTAGGAGTTTTGTTAGGGGTATTTAAGGACTCTAAAAGAGCAATAATGATAACCAATTAAGTATTATAAAGTGAATTAAGTCTTGGAATAGAGAATAACTCTTCGTCCCTAATTGTGAAAATAGGATTTGATATTTGCCTTCCTCGGGAGAGACCGGCTCTAGGACACGCCCGGAAGAACTCAGGTAGTGACTTTTCTCTCATATCTTGTATGATGTTTTGGTATGCATATCTTATCATTGAACTTGTGAATTGTGTGCCATGGTCCGTTACGGCGCGAGCAGGTCAGCGTGAGCCGTATAGAGAGTGACGGTGGTCATCTCTAGATCGGCCGTTGGACTGCCGTCGTAATCGACATGGATCTTTGTAAATCCGACCCGTGGGGGCGGCGTTTGTGAAACCAGCCGTGGGCTGCGTGTGTGTATCTTGCCTATATGGCTTGCGATCATGATATGCTTTATATGGATCCCAGCTGTGGTGAATTATACTGTGTTGATTGTTGTGATGCAATACAACGTGAGCAATTCAGCGTGAGCAATCGTCAGGGATGACATGTGTCATACTAACCATTGCCGTTGTAACTGCCGTTGTAGTTGCTTGTGTGGATAATGATTTGATTACATGCATTATTGTTGTACATTATATGATTGACTTGTTACTACGGGGATTCTTTAGAATCTCACTCTCCCAAAATTAACCATTTTAGACAGGGCTGAAGGATTGAAAGGCAAGCGGGCGACGAAGAGTAGTTAGAGCTCCTGTTTAGGAGTATCTTTTGGAGTGGATGGTTATCATTGTATATTTTGGAATTGTATATAGTAGATTTTGTGTAATCCCCAAGAAAAAGGGTATGAATTGTAGGCTTCGTGCCTTGTGTAAATCCCTTTTTATTTTTGAATGGAACCCGATTGAGACGGGAATATATTTTGCACTCTGATATTTGTAAATGAAATCAACTTGTACAGGCCATATTGTATTAAAATGGGAATATGAGACCATGGTAATTGAGTTTAGAAAAAGTTTTTGCACATCCGATTTTGGGCAAAAGATTTCTTTAATACGTCCCAAATCAGTTACGGTCTCTAATTCCACATTAATTACGTTTTTACGAATTAATCTCGGCCTTAAGAGTGAAGGGGGTTACATGGATCTTGGAGCGATGTTTGTGAGACTTACACCATATATAACAAATATGAAATTTCCATCAATTTTTCAATTCTTTTCCATTGCTATGGAAGGGATTCATGATGGCTTTACATGTGAATAAAAGGCCAACAAAATATGGCGACATATTGTATGGAACTGGAACAGTTCAAGTTGTCCTTCCAAACAGAATGAGAGTGATGGATACCAAAGTCAAAGAAGGGGATGTGTTCTTCTTATTGAGATAATTTCTATTATATGAAATCCCACTGAGATTTGGACCATTAGAATTTGTCAAATTCCCAACATCGGCAAGTAAGAATAGGCCACATTTTTTGGCGAGAAGATTATAGCTTTTCAACGCCTTAATGGGCTTAAGCTCGCAACGTCATTCGAGGTGAGCAAGAAGATGTGCCTCTCTTGGGAGGTTCAATATTATCCTATTGAAACTCTTGCATCTAGAAGGATTTAGACGAGCGAATAAGAGGGGTTAGGGCTGGATGGATATTTCTTTAAAAAACCAAGAAACTTTTAACGTTCGTTTTGGGAAAATGAACGTTAAATTTAATGTCCATTAAATTTACCATATATGAACTATCATCAACCTAATTTTGCATTAATGGAACCAAATTGCTTGGTTTGTCAAGTTTTTTCCTTCTCTTATTTGATTTTTGTGTTTTCTAGGGTTATAAAGCCAAGAATCAATGAAATGGATGTCTCCCACACACACAGATAAAGAAAAGTTTGCTAGTTCAAAGTAATATAACTAACCTAATATATAGAATTTTAGAGCTCAACTTTGCACACATAATGAGCATGCAGAGATCTGTAAATAGCACACAAAGATTAGAGCTCTCCACTACAACCTAGAAATTATTTTATATAAACCAAAAGTAGTACACACCAATAAGCACAAAATTCAAAGAAAAGTAAAAAAACCCAACAAGGATTTCACCATTCCTAGACTTGAAAAATGAATCTTTCTGAATCTAAAAAGGAAACTTAGAAGACCATGAAAATGTTTCTCATAAATAAACCAAGGAAAAAGAGGCCTCAATATTTTTAGAGGAAAAAAACTCAATAAAGAAGAAAATAAGAAGAAATGAGAAATTTATGGCAAGAAATTCACTTGAGTTCTGCTTCAAAAGGAGCTAATGATCATATTTGATCAAACTCGATATAATGAATCAAGGGGGTCTATCATGAAGGTAGTGATTCTATTTCCCTCTCTCCTCTTCTCTTTCACAAAGAAGCAAACTATGAAGACACGGTGCCTCCATTCAACTATGAACTGAAAACAACCTAATGAAAAATGTAATTGGAAAATATAAAAGGTAGAAACTCCAACCATTGCATAAATTCAAGAACCATATGTAATGATTTCAAAAATAAAGCATGCAAGGGAAACACCTAAAGTGTAAGAGAATTCACTTACTAAATCGATTGCTGAAAACCTGAATAATCATATGAACTTGTTCAGATGAAAGAGCTAGTAATCCTCTGCTAAGGTTGGGGTCAAGAATGAATGGAGATAAAAAAGGGAAAAAAACTTACTAAACAAATGTTAGATCTAGGATTTCAGACCAAGAAGAGATTTCCTCCTTAATGCTCAAGCCAAATCTTCTCATAAGAGGTCGTTTAACCTAATACCATCACTACAAAAAAACTGACTTTTAGTGACCACTTTCAGTGGCGACTTTAAAAGTCACCGCTTAAAGTGCCACTTTCAGCGGCGACTATTGATAGTCGTCGCTAAAAGGGGCACTTTTTTAAAAGTCACCGCTAAAAGTGCCATTTTCAGTGGCGACAAAAGATGTCGCCGCTGAAACTCATACTTTCAGTGACGACAATTGAAAGTCAATTTCACCTTTTTTTATGGATTGTTTTTATCACCAACAAAATTTATTTTTTATATATATATTTTTTGTTTAAATTTGGTATTTAACATTTGAGGACACTAAATATGCTATTTATTATAAAGAAAAATAAGATAATTATACATTTGCATGTGTGTGACACTTTCAAACGTATAAGCAAACCTATCATCTATTAAGTTCTTCAAGATTTATTATTCTCCACACTCCCATCAATATATCTTTATAGATTAATAACATGTAATGACACTTTTAACTAAAATAAATTATTTCATAAATGTATCAATTAATACATATAACATATATTTGGTTTTCTTTTTTAATTACTTCATTTATATATAAACATACTTAATAAGTTAAGTAAATATAAAAAATTAATACATTCTAATTAATAATAGGATATTAATTAAATTTTTATTTTGATTTATTCAAAAATAATTTTAAAGTATTATATTAGTATACACACACATGCTAATACACACAAACATGTGTGTGTGTGTGTTTGTATTTGTTACATATATTAATATATTATAAATAATATATAGATAAAATATTTAACAATATAAGTAATATTTCATAATATATATTTATTTATGTTTGTGTTGTTTAATATATATATATATATATATTATACATATATATTATTTTGCAATAATAATCAATAGGTTCTTTCTAGCACAGTGGTAAAGGCATGCCACACAAAGAGGTGGTCTTGGGTTCAAACCTTGGAAGGACCATAAATGAGTTGAGTTTCACACAAATGTGGTGTAATGAGGTGGCGACACGTGGAACAGGGTGAGGTGGTGAGGGAAAAGTCGACATGTGGACCTTAGTGATGATGTGGACGGTGGCTGGCCTGTGATGACATGGACAGCCGGCGACGGGTGGCTGTTGACTACCGGTGTAATGTTTTTAAAAAAAATTGACACTTTCAGCAGCAACAAAAGTCGTCACAGAAAGTATTGAGTCATTGCTGAAAGTCACATTCAACGGCAACAAAATGTCACCGCTAAAAGTATTTTTTCAACGACAACACAGAAGTCACCACTAAAAGTCACCTTTGTCGCACGGAAAGTATAGTTTCAGTGGCAACAAAAATTGTCGCCACTAAAACTTTTAGCGACGGTCGCAATAGTGGCGAATTTTGTCACCACTGAAAGTCTTTTTTTTTGTAATGCATCCATTTCATGTGTCCATATTCTCTTATGGTTGCATCGATTTCTCTTTGCCATAGTGATTATGATATCACTAATTAACTTAGTTAATAGATGCCACACTAAGAAAGAAAGCACCGAGATGATTATCCATTCAAAACACGCTTTACTCCTACTTAGAAAAAGCAATGTAAACCTACTCCAGTAAAAGTCCTAGAATTCTATTGATTGAAAAACTGCATGTATGAAGCCCGAAACTCCCTCGCTTCAAGCAAACATGGTTTTTTCTACAATTGAGCCGTCATAGTTTAATGAAATTTGAAATGTAGAAAATAAAACACATATATTTTCAAAATAAGTATAATAAAAATAAATATAGATAATGAGAAGTAGTTACAAAATATTTCCAAATCTTAAATTTAGAACATAAAAAATAAATAAAGCTATAAAATAAAATATTTTAAAAATAAATATATCATAAATATGGAGACATTATAGGAAGATACTTACATAATATTTTGAAATCCTAAATTCACATAGGGAAAATAAAATAAAGGAATAAAATAAAATATTCTCAAGAAAAGTATAGGAGGAATGATATAGATAATGTGGACATAGTTACAAAATATGTCAAAATATTAAATTTAGAATAAGAAAAAAAAAATTTATTAAAAAAGTATTTTCAAATAAGTATATCAAAATAAAAATCTATTTGGTTCAATGTTAGTTATGAATAGGCAATCCTAGAACATGGGCAATTGGTGAAACAGTAGTTACTAGCAAACAATCTCAAAAGGCACGCGAATCTCATTGGAGAGAAAATTTAGGGATGTCGTGGTAAATTGTACTACCTGCTTTCGGCCCTACTATTAAGAATAAAATAAATTAATAAAGAGGACATTATAATAAAAAACAAAATAAAATTTATAAAAATAATAAATAAACATATTATTTCATTTAATCCTTTTCTTGGCTACGGCCTACAACTCTTTGTCATATCTATGGTTGAGGCCAACAACTTTCTATCTTATCTTTGGATGAGGCTAAAAACACTACATTTATTAATTCATCTCTTCTTATCTTTCCATGGTGTCTTGACTTCTTAATCACACTTTCAACTTCTTATGCATTGATTTTAGGTTTGAATGTATTCATAGTAGCCTAAATAACATGCTTTGGAAACCTAACAAAACAAGAGGATCTATAAAAGCCAAAATTGACAAAATAGAGCAAATTATTCACTATCAACCCAAAAATACATAGTTTTAGCCCAAACACATTTTCCTATCATTTGTATTGCCAAATATGTACTAATTCACCAAAAAGTCTAAGAAGCTATAGGAAAATGTGTTGAAATGGCATGAATTTCATTAGGTTCATAGTATGTGTTTTCTTTGTCCCCTTATGAATCATACTCTTGTGTATGTTGGTTAGCTTCAAAGCATGAACCAAATGGCTGTGTATTCTTGGCTGAATTTTAGATGCTCTAAATATTGAATACTATGTACCAAACAATGGATGGAAAGAAAGTATCATCAATCTTCCATTAAGTAGGATAAAGTGGCTATTTTAACTTTTCTATCCATTATTTCTATAGATTTACAAGCAAATATCATAACTAATTACATGAATTTTTTTTATTTTGTTTCAAATGTACTACATGAACAATGAGAAAGCTTGACCAAAAAACAAAGCCAACTCATATTACATAAGCTGAAAAGACATGTAACATGGATGAGGAACAAAATGATGAGCTTGCTTGACCAAAAAGAGAGCAACCCAATAGAAGTCATAAATTGTACAAAAGAGCTAGACAAAATAAGCTAAAACAGAGACTTCACGTTGGAGGATCTAAGTCAATCATGAACCTGTATTTGTAGAATAATGTTAATCAATATATAGTGAGAATATTGTAATTGTCAACTATCATGAGACAATGCTATATAAAAAAATTCGGATGCGAACAAAAGTGTCTAAATTGTTTTCTTTTGTTATCATTATTATTTATGGTTACTAGCATTATATGTGTGGCTAAGATTCATTGCTTCCAATGATGTGATGTTACAGTCAAGTAGTGCCTAAAATTAAGAAATAAAAAGAATGTCTCAAGATATATGTCCTAGATAAATAAACTAATTGGTTATGCTATCCATCACATGACATACCATCAACAAATTTGTGAACGTCATTTGACTTGGTAGAGCTTGAGAGTTATCCAACACAACATTATCATAATGTATTTGAGTTGATAAGCTAGATATTTGAACTTGATTATGTTATCCCTATAACATATTTAAAAGATATAATAAACATCTAATAAGCATCTTCAAAAAAAAGTAAATTGAAAGTATATCTATGAAGATTTAATTGGCTATGAGGTTTGAGAGGTTTTTAGAGGTTTTAGTTCTCAATCTTCTTGTACCAATTTCAACACTACTCTTTATCTATTTACTTATATTTTCCCCATTTTTGTTTTTAAACCTAACAACTTTACCACCAACATCGCCCAGCATCATGATTCCTTACACCATCCTCATCACCATCACTATCATCTAGTAAGTGTGTGAAGTTCAATTGCTTTCTTACTAAGTTCTAACACAACTTCATGAACAAGACAAAATACCTCTAGACTTTCTAATGCATCACTTGCTAATTTAACAAGCATGGGGTACAATCACTTATATTGATTTGATCTTTGTAGTTTAGGATCAACATCAATATGCCTTGCCTTGATATCATACACTATGCCATATCGTGCTTCTCTTGTCCACCTCTTCACAATATATTTCTATAATTTAACATCATGTTGATTGAATAGCCTCAAGTCATGACAATATAATATGCCAACTTGTTCAAACATTTTGCAACTACAAGTAATTGTGTCCATTAAAGGATCAAATGTCAACCTATACTCCTTTTCCTTGTCAAACATGGTGATAACATAATTAAATATAGTGGCATTGTTGTCCTAATCTTCATTTTTCTTTCGCCATTTCCTCTCTTTTTTTACATGTGGCATCATATAGATCACATTAGATGGAACAAGTTAAACATAGGCTGAGTATAGACATCAAAAGCATGCATAAACTATGCAATATCAACCTTGGCAACTTGTCATGTGTCTCAAAATCACTCTTCAATTCGTTATAGTGTTTGTCCTCTAGAACTTATTCAAATTGGTTAAAGAATCAATTGATATATAATTTAACATTGGTGCAACTTTTGACAAATGCATTGACACTCACTAACTTGACTGCATCTCATACCAAGTGTCCTTGAGTTCTTCAAATAACATGATGCTCATATATCTTTTATTTGATACATGGATTTCAATCATGACTTTTCTACCATATCTTGTTTTAATAATAATGGTGGCCAAGCTTCTTCAAACTCTATCTCATCTTAACAATGATACATGTAGTGGTTAAAATCACTAACCATCAAGTTTGGAAGGTGCTTCATTACATTCCTTGAAATATGCCATGTGCATAAGGCCTGCTTTCCATTTGGCATCACTTCTTGTAATGCCCCGCCATAACAGCATTTTGGTCAGTGAAAATAGTTAGTGGCCCTACATTCTTGTGTGAACACAAAAAAGTCTCAAATAGCCATTTAAAAGTCTCAAAGGTCTCGTCATAGAACAATGCCACTCTAAAAATCACCCTTCCTTTATAATGTTCAAAGCCAAAGAAAATTGCAAGTAGTCTATGGTTATTATTTGCGCAATAAGTTATGTCTAGCAAAAAATTTCTCCAAAGCAAGCATAGTCGACCAACATGCATGCATTATCCCAGAACACATTTGTCACTTGCTCCTCCGAGTCCATTTGGGGAGCATGAAAAAAAAATGATGGATTTTCTCCCAATTTTTGCTCAAAATAACAAAATATACAACTAGCTTCAAAGCATTTCATGACCCGTCGTCTTCTTGAATTAAGATATTTTTTACATCACCTCTTGTATATCCCAAATGGTCTTGGCCTCTTGCATATTGGCTCTTGAAATTGAATTTTTATTTTTTATTAATCCTAAATTTTTCAACATTTTCTAATTCATAAAGTTGATTGATGTGATGTAAATAAGCGAACATCTTCAGGAAGGTGAGGACGATGGTTATGCCCTAAAAATACTTCATGTATTTTGTATTTTCCACTTCCTTGATTAAGGTTCATTCTAGCTATGCAACTAATTCTAGTCTCATCTCTAGGCTTCCTAGTTTGCACATCTCATTTATCTTGCTTACTCACTCCTTCTTTATTACAAACATATAGATAACATAAATATGATGACTTATCTTTTTTACTCTTGCTACCTCCTTGACCTCAAACACCAAAACCCATCACTTCATAGTAATAGCCCTTTACATGTATTGCTTCTGCCTTCATTGCCTATGCTAGTGATTGTGGTTACATATCAATGCACGATGGTGACTTCTTTTCCTTCAAAAATCTAGCTAAATCTTAAAATTAAAGATAGATTTTTGGATGGCATAGAAAACCAAGACATAGAGTTATCACTACTTTTCACACTTGATTTCTTCAATTGTTTGGCTTCCAATAAACAAAACTTCCAACAACATATAATTCATTTTAGATTTGGACTGGCTCTCCGATCCTTCCCTGAAAGCTAATTATTTTTCATATACACTAATCTCTGTACATGATTTTGATTCTCTGGTATTCGCCTATTTTCATTAGACAAATATAATAAAGAGTTTTGTGTGTGTGTGTGTGTGTGTGTGAAAGGAGAAGGATCATGTGAAACTAGAAGAATAAAAGAGATTCAAACAATTTTGCACAAAAATAATTATTGTCTTTTTATAGCTTATCAGGAGAATGTGGGGATGGTGAAGATATTAAGGAACAAGGGAAGAAGAAAGGATAGCATGTTCTGGAACTTTAGGGGCTATTGTGGAAGGAGAGATATGTGTTTTAACGATGTTTTTTGAATCTATTAATCCTTATTTAACGGTTTTAAACTTTAGGGACTAATGGATCTAATAGTGTAAACTTAAAGGACCCAATAAAAAGAAAAAAATTAAAAAAGCCTAGGGACCTAATTCAAAATTGAGGGAAACTATAAAGACCTCTAGATTAATTTTCCTTTTTTCTCTATTTCTTCTTTTCCCTTGCAACCATGCTATGTACTTTGTCTCTTGCATGGGTTTATATCATCTCACAATAGTTTCAAGTTCATTTTAAGACTACAACAGCAGCAGCAGCAGCAGCAGCAGCATCAATGCCTTATCCCACTAGGTGAGGTAGGCTACATAGATCGCACGATGCCATGGTGCTTTATCAAAAACCAAATCTTTGGATAGATTATTGATTTTAAGAATAATTGTTTCAAATAAGTTTTTATACATTTTTTGCCCAAATAACGTAATAAATCCCAAATTAAATATGAAAAATATAATTAAATAGGGACTTACCATCATTTCCTAACATGCACATCCAAAAATTATGAATTAGGACTTATTTAAATAATAGTATGTTTAGTTTAAGCTTTCCAAAGAACAAGATTAAGTTCAATCTAGATCCCTTGTTCCAACTAAACTTGCTAGGCAATCTAAATAAACATGGGACTATTTACCTCGATGTTAGTAATGATTCATAATTATGCACTTGTTCTTCATCTATGTTTAAGGTTCTACAAGTAATGCATAAGATCGATCATAATTTATATGTAATGGGTTACTATAAATAGTGCCAATATTGTCTTGATAAAGCTTAACCAGAATAATGATAAGCATACCTGGAATGTGAATAACCAACCCATATGCTCATATACACCAACTCACAAAGGCATATGCAGTTATAAATACACAAAGTTTTCCCTGAGAGAATACATAAAAGTGAGTGAAACTGGAAGCATACTCATCACAATTAGATGTCCCTCAAAATTTTCCACTCAACTCATGTCCGTTACTTATCCCCCCCCCCCAAACAATTTGAATTAATATGGGGAATATTATAGCCATGCACCTAAACTGCCCTATTTTTAGTAGCTTTAACCTGAATGGGCTTGGGTCTAATCCACCAATGGTAGACTAGCTTATTTTCCAATAATCTTATTATATTCTTCAGTCTTCTCCTTGCCCTTAACACCAGAAGTGCTAGCACTTATCACTACTAATTAAAAATGTCAACTACCACATCTAGACCTATATAGGTGGAAACGGTTTAAAAGTATGATTGATGGCATTTTTATAAATATTTATAAATACAGCATTAGGGTGGCTCACATGGAGAGGTGCCTTGGAAGACTCTTCACTTTACTGCACACTAGCAATAACAAGCTGAACCTTGTACTCGATGCCAATCACGTCAAGTACAGTCTTTTGGATAACCCATCTTCCCCTTCCTCTTCTTCCTCTCCTGCCTTTGATGATGAGGATGAAGATTGAGGGGTTTTTTTATGATGTAAAATATTCTTAATCAATGTACTACTACCTTCGGGCAGCAAAAAAATATAATATTAATGAAAAAAAATTCTTTCTAATCTTGATCTTGAACGTCTCTTGTATCTTTGTTCCGTTGTTGTTTTTGTCTCTAGCATGATAAGTTGATTTTATGATATGTATATTTGTGTGTGTAGATATATATAATATATTAGTACATTATATTATCTGGGATATTGTTAAATATATAATTTGATTATATTTAAGCTACTTGTAATGGCACATGGTCTAAGTGTGTTTGGGTAAGCCCTAAACTGCGGTTTCAAAAGCCCTTTCCATAAATTGAGACAAAACTCTTCTCACATACTTACCTTATAAATCATAAAAACTATTTTCCAAAAGCCAATCCAAACATACACTAAATATGTTAATTTGAACTATCGTTTAACACTTGACCGGTTTAAATGTAGTTTAATCTTATAACGTTCACATTTTATTTAGACTGGATAAGATGAATATTTGGTCTCATAATTATTATTTAGACTACATTTTCAACGACGGCTAGCCTAAATATGTAACATTTCAACTTCTAACTCATATCATCATGTCTTGTCAATATCATCTGAAGTTTCTGGCCATCAGTCAAGATTATAAATACTAAGGCACCTTTAGTTTTGAAGGTCAAATTCAAAAGTTTGTTTCTATTTCTCTCTTTCTACTTTGAGTGGCAACACTTCCAATGGCAAGAAAAAAGAGGCAGCATTCCCTCTCTCCTCCTTCGGCTACAGCCACCAGTGTTCCTTTTCGCAGCCCCCTCCACCTCTAAAGAAAATCACTGAGGCTATCCTTCACCTTCAGAGCACCATTATAGAGGTCATGGCAAAGTAAGACCGCTTCTCGGAATGAATGGAGGAGTTGGCAGCAATGTTGAACGACATTACTAACCATTTGGACTAGGGGCGATTCTCTCCTGTAATGATGATGATCATCTGAAGTCCTGGGTTTCAAGAACCCCCTATTGTATACACATTTAGATATGTAATTTGGATTTTGAGCCTGATCATAATCATATATAATATTTTGATATAATATTTTGAGCTTGATTTCATTCATGTACTAGTGCCTTTAGGTAAAGATTATTAATGAAAAAGTTTCAATCTTTTTATGTCTTTTGATTTATTACATTACCGTTATTTCCTATTTGTTGATGATCCTCATCTTCTTATGTTATATGAGCATTTAGATCATTTAAGTTCTTATTTATGAAATTTGTTTCTAAATTTTATTTCTCTATTTCTAAAAATTACATATTAGACCGGTTGATTTAGAAGACTGTCACATTATGATTCAAATTTTTTTTTCATATTGAGATTGAGTGTTTTTAAAAGCCAGTCTCATTATGAATATTTAGACCGTCTTTATCAAGGACCGGTCCAAGAAAAATTCCCCTACTACATATACTCACTTTCAAGCTCACTCTTCATATCCAGCATCTCTTAGTCACGTAGGTATGCTCTTCCTCTCTCTATCAACTCCGGTCGCCGTTATATCTCTCTTTCTACCATCAAGATGGCTTGGTATTCCTTTCCATTAGGCTCTCCCTCTCTATTGTCACCGTTTTGCTCTCACATTCAGTAAAAATCATTGCTTTTCACAAACCCTCAATAGCCTCCTTCTATCAGTGTTCTCTTTCATTTTCTTTACTTGCATGGGCATTTTAATCTGCTAATTCTGATACTCACTCCTTTTATTTATTTGTCGAACACTGATGCTTAATCCTTTTCCTTCTTTGTCAAACCCTAATTGAAAGTTGAGTTTTTGTTTTGTCTTGCACCCACATAAATGAAAGTTTTCTACTTGATTGATATTCTCTCTAGTTGTTGCATTTATTTATGTGAATTTATGTTTATTTGGTTGTAAAAAATATTTGTAATTTTGCATTACAGGTTAACCTTGTAAAATATGTGGTGGTGTCACTTGGTTTTAATTAATTCAGGACTACCAACACCACCACATATATTATAAGGTTCAACTTGCAATGAAAATCTACACTAGACATGCATACATAGCACAGAGGCTGGATAATCGCCTAGTAGACCATATATTCATATCTTAAGAACTATCTGATATATGTGTTAAATGTGGTGGTGTTGGTAGGCCAAGATAATTTGATTGCTTCAAGTTCAATGCAGCTTGTGTATATATGTATGTAATGTGTAACACCCCAATTTTCGATTAAGGGCAAATGGTAATTATTGAGGATAATTATCGAATTAAAGTGGAATAATTATGGGTTTGGTGGCTATATTAATTAATATGCCATAAGAGTTGGGAAATTGAAAGAATGGAATTATTGGCATAAGTTGGTAATTAATGGAAATTAATTACTAACTAAGAGAAAAATGAGAAGTGTGATCAAATGGCTAATGGATGGATTAGAGAGATTAATTGGTGTATATGTGTGTGGTATGAGAGATTAAGGGATGAGATGTTGCCAAGTGGCATTATGGTGGACCATAGGATGAGGCATAAGAGACAAAAACCACTTTTTTCTCTCTCCTCTCTCTCCTATGCGTTTTTGGAGGCATGTGAAGGGGGTGGGGGCAGATTTTTTCTGCACTTCATCATCATCTCCACCTCTCTTCCTTCTCTCTCTCGTTCTCTCTCCCCTTCTCTCCATTTTCGCCATTTTTGGCCAAAGAAGAAGAAGGAAAAGCTTGCATTTAAGGTAAGATCTTGACTTCTAATGCCAAAATGCTCTTCATTAAAGTTGATCCTTGAGCTAAGAGCTTTCATCCTATGGTTGTAGTTTGTTCATTGGTTGTGGTTTAGGGCCACACGAAATTTTGGGAGGTGGTGAATCAAGAACTCCCTTTGAGAAAGTTGTTGAGGTGAGTGAAAGCTTCCTTCTCATATAAGATTTGTGGCCATTGGTTAGGCCTTAAATTTCTGGAATTTTAGCCCTAATTTCGTGATTTAGGGTCTTGTGGTGTTTGAATTGTTGTTGTCATGGAATTAGTGCCTTGTTAAGTGTTTTGAATGAATGGTATTGAATTGAAGCTTAAATGTGAAGTTTGGCACTTTTTGTGTTGGTTTTATGCTTTGGTCAAAACAGGGCATATAAATGGGTTGTGAATTTGGTCATTTTGAGGTTACCATTGTGTTCCTTGAGTGATTTTGTGTGGGAATAAGCTTGGTTATTAATTTCGGAGTTGTTGAACACTTTGGTAGAAAATTGGAAATCTGTTTGGTTTAAGCACTGTTTTGCGCAGTAATTTTGTATGAGCGTTTTGAATGAGCAAATGGTATTGGAAAATTCTGAAACTTTCCAGTCTTAAAGTTCACATCCCAAGCTTCAAAATGGACACATAATTTGCGCCATTTCGTTTTGTCTACTGTGATTTATAGCTGTCCAAAGTTTGAGGTCGAAAATGGATTCTGTTTTGGGACAGTCTTGAGTTTTTGGTGATTCTGGATTTGTGTAGTGATTTCCAGTGAATGGCTATATTTTTCCTTGAAAGAGGACTTATATACCTTTCATTTGGCTTTGGAATCACTTCATTTCGATTTTTCTAGATTTAGTTATGAATTTTGGAAGTTCGCCCAGAGTCAGGAAATTTCTGGGCCGCGGCCCAAGAGTGGCTGGACCGCGGCCCAAGACTTTCTGGCCTTATCTGGGCCGCGGCCCATGAGTGGTGGGCCGCAGCCCAAGGCCTTCTGACCATCTTTGGGTCGCGGCCCAAGGAATGGTGGGCCGGGGCCCACGCCTATGTTCCAGCACTTTGTGATTTTGAAAAGTGACCTTCAATCTATTGTTTCCCAGTCTTTTGGGCTTTGATTAGAGGCATTTGGGGCCTCTTAAGGGTCAATTATGATAGCCAAATCTAAGTATTATGAAAGTGAGAATTTGGAAAAGAGAATGACCATATGTTCTTGATTTGGTTATAGGGTTGGGTATTCACCCTGATTATGATTCGATATCCGCTTGGATCGTGAGTAGCCGACGCTGGAGCATACGTGGAAAGAATAAGGGTAGGGAACTTACCTCTCATGCATGTATTGATAATTGTATTTGTGTATTGATGCATGTTATTGCTTTGCGTGATTATGTGAGACATGTATGAATGATTGTAGCTCTGTTTCTAGTTATGCTATGGCCATGAGTATGTTGTTGAAACATTGAGCATGCGGATATATCATGACGTGAACATGAGTTATTGTGATGCAAGCATGTCATGCATTAAATACTTATCTTGCATGCATATTGGTATGTGTTTCCTACTGAGATTCCCCAGAATCTCACCCTCCCCTATCAACATTTTAGACAGGGAAGGAAGATTGAGGATGAAGCAAGCATCCAAGGACGAAGAGGACTCGTTTCTGGGTGAGAGCTTAGTAGTTGGTTATCAATGCGTAATTGGGATTATGTATTTGTTTATATGGATCAATACTGGAGTATGTATTCGAGTAGGTTGTGTAATCCCTATTGGTTGAATTGTATGGGCTAATGTGCCCTATGATTATTGAGCGAAGATATGATTCCGGGATTGCCGGAAATTTATATTGCGTACTCTGATATTTGTATAAATGTAATTTATCTTCGTATAGTAATTATATTCGGAGTGTAAATATGAGACCGTGTTAATAATTGCGAAATGTAATTGTGAAAACCCCGTCTGGTTGATGGGTTTATAAATGATGTTTTGTCTTATTGGTCTCTATTTCACGTTAATTGCATAATCCGGATATTAATTACGGCAGGGGGTTACATAATGCATTGAATTTGAAGCAAGTAATGATAATTTTAGCCGATCTACACCACCACGCATAGAACAAAGGCTAGCTAAGTGCCAAACACACCACATATTCAAGAGTTCAAGTAAGAATTTTTTATAACAACAATTAACTTTGGCCAACCAAGAGAAGCATACATAGCACAAAGGCTAGATGAGCGCCAAATAGACCATATATTCATAAGTATATCGAAAACTTTATTTTCATTACAATGGATTTGTATTTAATTTGTTTATTACAAGTTTCACAAATCCAATCATCGCAAATTCCATGAAAATAAGTTTGTATACAAGTAAGTTAATTGAATCTTGTTTGCCATGCCTTTATTCTTTTCAAGTTTTTTTTTGGATGTCCCCTCCTTAAAATGACTTAGATCATTATTGAGTGTTGGGTGGGAGTGTCGATTGTAATTTTAACCCTGACGTGTGGGAGCTGTAATTGCCTCGTTCGTATCATGAGCCATCCTTATAGTCGAATGCTACAACCCTTGGATTAGGTGCTAGGTTTACTAACCTTAGGCATTTTGGCTCTTTAGAGACTTCATGTAGAATATGGCTCTGACCTACCTCAATTTTAGGTGATAAATGTGGTATCCTATTTAATGAAACTAAGTCTAACATTATTAATATTCAAACTTGAGAATTCTACTTTGTATGGTTGAATATAGTGGTGTGATAAGGTCTTGGTTGAGATGAAAATCAAAGTAAAGGCCAATAATAAGAAGCTATCAACTAGGTGGAGTTACTAGTGATGGGTTGATCATTAAGACATCTAAATTTGACAATGAAAAATGTAGGCCGAGTGATCAATGCTTGCAAGCAAAAATTTGTTGAAATGGATTACCATCCAATCCAGCAAATTTATCCTTTCAAGTGATGATCATCCAGCCAATTTTTTTAATCCTCCCATTTATAGTTATTAATCCTCACCTCGTCACTAGTATTTTCACCTAGTTAGGTGCTTCCTTATTATTAGCCTTCAGTTTGGTTTCCTTCTCAACCAAGACCTCCCCATAAGATCATATTCTTTATTTTTTTTTTACAATCCCACAAGATCATATCCACACATATAAAATCAATTTCTCATACTTGTATATTAACTCTGTTATACTTAGCTTCATTAAACAAGAATCTTCTCCTTTATCACCCGAGACGAGGATAGGGCAGAGCCATGTTTCATATTTGAGGTCCAGAAGAATCAAAATACATAAGTATGGTAACCTAGCACCCAATCCATGGGTAGCTACATTCAACTATAGGGATGTTCACAATATGAATCATGCATCAACAATATGAAATGTCAGGCCTAAAATTGCATCCACTAAATCCAAATTCAAAAATCATC
This sequence comes from Inga leiocalycina, assembly GCA_963242795.1. NCBI lineage: Eukaryota > Viridiplantae > Streptophyta > Magnoliopsida > Fabales > Fabaceae > Inga > Inga leiocalycina. Next base: position 37,732,120 of record OY725332.1, read on the forward strand.
TAATTCCTTTGGAGGTGGGGAAAATGCAAGCAAAAAAGGTAAATCATGAAAAAACAAATGCTGAAATTAAGATTCAGTAATTATCTAATAATATAGGGCTTAGATTCAAGGTTATTAATTATAATTACTTTTAATATTGATTGCATTTGTATTTTTAGGGTTGTTTGTAGAATTTATATCCAATAATATAGCTTTTAGATACAATAATATCCAACTGGGTTTCTGTCAAACAAAATAAAACATACATTTTAAGAAAAAACTGCCCAATTTTTAGACTGGGTATGAAATTACCTGGTTTAAATAGTGGGCATTTTTTTATTATAAATTAAAACTTTGTAAGACTCATCTTTAACCAACTGGTCTTAAAAAAAATTTAAGACCAATTGTAGGTCCGGTCCTAATAAGGACAAACTTTTTAAACCGGCCAATATAAGACCAGACCTCAACTTCATCTAAAAAGCCAATTTCAACTGGTCTAATTAAAAGGCCTTTTCTCATACATGTAGTGTAAGAATAATTCTTATTTAAAGAGCTAAGATTTCGTACATGTTCCCATTCAAGCACTTAAATCGGAGGAGTTCCCATCATAAGAATTCACAAATATTGCCATGAAAAGTCATTCTTTAATCAAGCTTCCCAATTAGGAAAATGTATATATGGCCATATCACAATTTCAATCAATAATCCAAAAAACGATGCCAATAAATTCAGTATATATTCAAGTCTAGTTTCTACATTAAATTAAGTAACATGAATAGAAAGAATTGTTACCTTGGATTTCCTAATCTTTAAAACATTTCTTTGTCACTTAATTCAAGTAGGCCTTTATGTATATAAATCAAAATCCATAAGGAATCCATTTTTTACCCAAAATGAACCAAAATCCAGCTCCTATTGCCAATTTCAAGCTTGACAGAAGCTATACATGTAAAAGTTATAACTTGGTGTTTTTAAATCCTATCATCAAAACCACTTGCTTCCATGATTTGTTCCTTTGTTTCTAACCATTGTTCCAACAGTGAAACAACCATATTTTTATCCTATATGTACAATGGCATCAAAATTGAATAGCAAGCATAAATGGGAAAAGCTGCTATAATGCCCAATATTTGAGTTTTGAAATTGTCCATCAAGGACAGATTAGCTATGTTTGATCTTGGAAAAGCTAATATAGTGAAGCTTTGCTCAAACCCACTTTTACCTTAACTTGACTCCTTGTTATAGTTTAGTTATTGGTTTCTTTATACTTTTCTACCATTAGTGGAAAAATCAGTTTTAAGACTGGTTAAAAATGACATTTTAGACCAGTTTCAAATCTGGTCTTGATACAACCAATCTTAAAAGTCTGCTATTTTTTAGACCGGTTATAGAACTGGTCTTAAAAAACAATTTAAGACCAGTTATTTGTGAAACCGGTCTTAAAATAATCATTTTTAGACCGGTTATCGAAGAAACCAGTCTAAAAAGTTGAACTTTTTAGACCGGTTTTATGAAGAACCGGTCTTAAAATTTACTTTTAAGACTAGTTTTGAATAAAACCGTCTTAACATTTTTTTTTAATCAAAATTATTTCATTTAAAAGATTTACCTAGCAAGTCATTTCCCCTGTTTTACATTTCACTCAGCAATCGGCCATTTTAACTACATCCAAATAAAATCTTCTTTTACACATTTTAACAAACATCTTATACAAATCACATACATGACAATCCAAAACGCAAGTAGACATAGATTCACCCATATCTGTTGATATACATGTGTAGCATAGATGGAAATTAAAAATTAGAACCACCTGAATCAGATGAATTAGCATCAACAATAAGCCTTGGAAAATAGAGCATCAATAATAGGCAGGAGACCCTTTAACTCAGACTCAGACAAATTAAGCTCGCTCTTTACATTTGAGTAGGCCCTCACGTGCCTTCATCCTATATGAATTTAAATATGCATGCAAAAAATAGTTATTCTTCTAGTTTCTAAATAATAAAATAGTACAAGTTTGTAACAACATTTATTCACAACATACCAGTTCACGTTGCCTCGGTCCCAACTAAGACACCTCATTTGCTTCATTTTCCTGTGACAACAACACAAAAAAGTAGTTTTATATATACCAATGCAACAACAATATACATGATGATAATTATTTTAGCTAACTAACCTTCAAAGTAGTTTTATAAAGAGATATCCTCCCATATCCCTTTATGATTATCGTTTCTTGTGCCGTGTTCATTGTCTGCTTCAACTTATTCATTCAATTCTGGTAGAACCCTAGAAAAAGAAGGAGTCTCAAGAAGATCATTCATTGAACAACTTTCCTGATTAAAGTCAATGACCTTTTTTCTTTAGAGAGCTACAGACCACATTTTGTTTGCTTGATCGGTAACATAGAACACTTGTTTCGCTTGATATGCCATAATAAAAGGTTCATCTCCAAAACTTCTACTAATCAAATCAACCAATGTAAATCCCAAATGATCAATCATCACACCATTGTTGACATCAACCCACTTGCATTTGAAAATTGGAAATTTAAATTTAACATAATCAACCACCCAAATCTCTTTAATAACCCCATAATAAGGTATTGTTGCCAATCTAGGGTTCTTATCTTTTGAACTAAAGAAGTGCATAGATTCAACCACTAACATAACCGCACTGTTCTGGATGGTGCTCCTATCATCAAAAGACTTCTTATAAAACGAATAACCATTGATCACAAATGAAGTCCAAGTGATGACATCAACCTTAGGACCACGTGCTAACCATTTAATTGTATCATAAACACATTCTTCTCCGTCAACCTTTTGTTTGAACCAATGTGCAAAAGTTTTGTTATGCTCCCTGCTTTACCTTTGTTCGGTCATTCAACTATTTTCTTTATGGACAATTTCTTTATGAGCATTAATGTAATCTTGAACTTCATCAATACTATTCAAGATGCATAGGTTGACTTGTTGCAATTCATTAGAATCAACACTTTTTACTGTAGCCTCGCGTCTACCCCCTTCTTCATCATGACGTTCAGGAAGCCCAATATGTCTTACATTTGACAGGTAATCTTGAAAAAACCCCATGGCTTCTTTAGAAACATATTTTTGAACAATAGATGCTTCAGGCCGATTTGCATTCTTCACATACCCTTTTAGGATTTTCATAGTTCTTTCAATTGGGTACATCTACCGTAAATAGATAGGGCCAAAAACCTTTGTCTTCCTTACTAGATGAACAATTAGATGTACTATGATGTCAAAAAAAAGAAGGAAGAAAAAGCTTCTCAAGCTGGCACAAGATCAGATATCCTTCATTTTCCATTTCATCCAATCTTTCTCTCTCAATGACTTTACTACAAATAGCATTGAAGAAGAAACAAAGTCTAGTCAAAATATGTTGAAGATCATATTCAGCAATGCCACAAATAGCTACTGGGAGTAGTTGTTGCATTAAGACATGACAATCATGAGACTTTAGCCCTACTACTTCAAATCTTTCATCTACACAAGCTTCCTTAAATTTGAAGAATATCCTGAAGGAACTTTCTTGCCATGTAAATACTCACAAAAGCTTCTTTTCTCATCCTTAAATAAAGTATAAGCAGTTGGAGGACAAAAAGTTCTCTTACCATATGGCTTTGGATGTAAGTCTTCTCGTATCCCAATTTCTTGCAAATCTAACCTTCCCTTCACGCCATCCTTAGAACTACCATATATGTTAAGCAGTGTCCCCACAATACTATCACATACGTTTTTCTCCACATGCATAAAATCAATACAGTGTCTAACATCAAGATTGGGCCAATATGGAAGATTGAAGAAGACATACCTCTTTTTCCATTTATTTTTTTCATTACTATTCTTTGTAGTCTTTCAAAAGATAACATTGATATTTTTCACCTTTTCATAAACTTGCTCCCTAGTCAATGCCTTCGGAGCATCTTCAAACTCTTGTCCACCAAAAAAAAGCTTTCTTTAATCTACAATATGGGTGGCCTCGTCTAAGAATCTCCTATAGCCAAGATAAACTGTCTTTCTTCCATGTTGAAGTTGATGGTAGCATGTTCCTTCTTTATAAATCAGACATGCTTTATGGCCTTTCAAGTCTTCGATCAAGGGTTCTAGGTAAACATATATGTCATTTCCAAGTTGTTTTGGTCCTGAAATCAACATAGACAACATGATGTACTTTTATTTCATGCATAACAGAGGAATAAGTTGTAAATACCAACAGAACAGGCCATGAACTATGTATACTGCTTAGGCTACCAAAAGGATTCATGCCATCTATGCAAAGCCTAAGCCTAAGGTTCCTAGGTTCTTCACTGAAGGTATGAAATAATTGATCAATTTTCTTCCATTGAGAAGAATCAACCAAATGTCGAAGCTTTCCATCAAATATCCTCTCTTCCACATGCCATCTCAAATTCTTTGCATCGTTTTCATTAGCAAACAAGCACTTGAACCTTGGTATGATTAGAAGATACCACAACACTTTTGCAAGGGCGTTATTTGATTTGTACCTCAAGATTTTACATATCAAACACTGTTGTTCCTCTTCATACTCTTTTCTATACAATATACAATCATTAGGGCATGCATGGATCTTTTTATACTTCATTCCTAGTGGACACAATATTTTCTTAGCATCATAGTATCGAGAAGTCAACACATTATCATCTAGAAGCATGTCCTTAAAAGCCTCAAACGTATCTGAAAAACTCTTGTTGCTCCATCTATGCCATGCTTTCAAGCTTACCAATTTCAATACTGCTTTCAACAATTGGTATTTTTGACACCCCGGGTACAGTAGGGTCTCAGCATCACTGCATATATTACCATATGCAAGTGATTGCTCAAAAGCCTCTTCTCCTATATTATGAATAATATCCTCTATCTGATCATCCGTATCCGTGTCATTATCATCAAAGCCCACTCCCTCCTATTCAGATAAACTTGGTATTTCTAATTCTTCACCATGCCATACCCATACTATATAACTCTTACAAAATCCTTCACAAATTAAATGTGTATATATATCTGTAGCACTTAGTCGCTTCTCATTCAAACATACTACACAAGGGCAATAAAACTTCCCACTACCATAATCAACATTTCTTCTAGCGAAGTCTAAAAAACCCCTCACCCCATTATCATATTCAACACTCATTTGTTTAGCTGTTATCCAACTATGATCCATATATATCTCAACACTTGTAACACCCTATATCCAACAGCAAAAGGATAGACAAAAGAACAACCAACATAGAGTTTTAGAGATTTCAACAAATTTTAAAACGCACCATTTGTAAGTAGTAAAAAATAGAACTTAGAATCAAACAATCACACTAAACACTGACAATCAAACAATCACACTAAATTAAAACAAAATTAAACTTAGAATGGTATTACTCCAAGCCAATTATCACAAGTCAGAGAGCACCTTATTTACTTTTTGTCCAAAACAAGAAAAACGTATATAGTAATAAAGTCATCAATCACACAATTTTCCCTTTAACCTTAATTACATTTTTCTGCAATTATTTTGTGTCTAACCAATATATAATGTCAGAGTTAATATTGTTGAGAATAGCAAATACAAGCTAAAAGTTGAGGGCTTTAATTAATAGAACACTAACCTGATTAAAGACCAAGGAGTGAGCTTCTACCAAAAGTCATAGTGGCAAAGGGAAGTCACAGCAGAGGAGAATGGTCACTGCGGAGCATAGAGGTGGCGGCGGAAGATAGTGGCGATGATCAAAGAACAGCAACGAGGAACACAGTAACGACAGCGGTAATGACGGAGGAGAGTGGAGCAAAAGAAGAATGGGGAGCGATAGAGGAGTTCAGAACAAGCAGCGACAGAGCTCACAGAGAAATGGTGACAAGAGAAGAAACAGTTCAGAGCGTAGGATCTGGGCGCTCAAGAGTGAAAATAAGCTGAAATATCTCACCTTTTAGATCGGTTTCCATTAGAACCGGTCTTAAAATGGTGGGGAATAGAATAATTTTAAAAAAATTTTATCTTTAAGACCGGTTTTCATGAGAACGGGGTCTTGAATATTATATTTTTAAGACTGGTTCTTCTTAAAACCGGTCTTAAATATTTTATATTTAAGACTGATTTTCATAGAAACCGGTTTTAAAAGTCAAAAATTTTTAAATTTTAAAATATTGTCATATTTTAAGACCCGTTTATTTATAACCGGTCTAGATAAATTTTTATTCAAGACCGGTTTTCTTTATGACCAATCTTAAAAGATAAAAATTTTTTACAGTTTAAAATATTTTGATATTTTCAGACCGGTTTTGTTTAGAACCGGTCTAGATAAATTTTTTAAGACCGATTATTTTTAGAACATGTCTTAGAAGTTCTATATATTTACAAAATTGCCACCGATCAAATTTTTAAGACCTAATCCGCTAGAACCAGTCTAAATGTGGCTGTCTAAAAAGGGAATTTTGTACTAGTGTACTTGGATCTTCCTCCAAGATCCTCCTTTCAAGATGCTACCACAATGGATGGGGAGCTATCTCGGAGTGAAAGATGTTCTTGGTAAAAAAAAAAGAAAAAAAAAGTTGCGAAAATAGTTATAACTTGCTCTCCCTCCCTCCCTTTATATATATATACACACACACACGCGTGTTTGGTTTGAGGGGAGGGGAAGGGGGATAAATTATAATTTTGGACGGGAGAAACCCAAAATTTACCCTTTCATTCTTCTAAATTTTGGATTCCTGCCCAAAATTTACCCTCTCATGTCTTTTAAATTTTGGGTTCCGGCCCAAAATTTAAATACCTTCAACCCAAAAAAGAAATTTACCCCCCTCCCCTCCTCTCAAACCAAACACACCCTAAGGAAGGAAGCAACGTAAGTTTAAGTAAAGAAAATTTAATTATATTTAATAAATTAATTTTTAGTTCCATAGTTCTCTACCTTTGCTTTATGTTAATTATTTATTTATGTTGGGTTAAATTATGACCAAATAAAATCATAGAAATATTTTCTGCTCTACCACCATAGCTCAATCTACAAAAGGGGTGTTTCCATTGATCTTCCTCTCCATTTACTCTCTCACCGTTGGATCAACTTCCAATTGTTGAGATTTAATATTTAATGACAATATATTATAATTTTAAATAACTAAAAATATTTAAATTAATTCAAATTAATTAAAATTAAACATAATTATTTTAGAAGCGCAGGGGATAAAACATGAAAAAATTATAAAATATTTTAATAAAAGAATAGATTGTTAAAGTATTCAGATATAATTTTAACAATTTCAATTTAGGATTAACACTATTATCGGCCCCTAGAGTTTTACTTCATTTTGGTTTTAGTCCTTGAACTTTAAAGCCATTTGTTATTTATCCCTCAAGTTTACTCCATCTATGACCGTTAGTCCCTGATGTATTAACGATGTTAAATTTGCCTACGTGTCACTAACACATTAAGTTTGTGCTGATTAGGTGAGATGAGGTGGCAACCCATACTGACTTGGACATATGAAAAATGAAAAAAAAACAATTATTTTCAAAAAGGCTTCTCATCTCCTTCAAGCTCAAAACAATGGCTCTCTCCTCCCCTCACTGTGGGTCACAGGTTCCAGTAAACCAATGCAAAAAATGGCAGTTGCAAGCAGGGAACACTCTCTAACACGCTTCTCTAGAGCATAATAAACGCAACATTGAAACAAGTACAAACCATCAAGAAGAACTAGTATGTGTTTGGATTAGTTTTTGGAAAATAGCTTTTACGATTTATGAGGTAAGCATGTGAGAGGAGTTTTATCTCGATTTGTGGAAAAGTGCTTTTAAAACCATGGTTTGGGGCTTACCCAAACACATACAGTAGAGCTCTTCCCTCCTTCACCCAAGAAGAACCAGTCACCTCCTCTCCCTCAAAATGATTAACCAGTCCCAAAAGCACGTCTCACTTCCCTCATAGACAAGAAGGTAGAGGAATCTTCAAACTTTAAGTTGTAGATGGTGCTTGAAACATCAACGATGAAGATAAAGGCTTAAACTTGTCTATGCCTTGAGGGGTCTTATAAATCCCAGGTTCATCATCTTCCTAGGAAAAGGGTATGCTTCCATGTGAATGAACCTTTTTGTGACTCACTAGCATAACCAGACACAGAGCTCTAGTCTAAGATTATCGAAGCAGAGAAAAACATAGTATGGTTTTATAAAGCTATTTACATTCTCTAATGGCAAATATCTACAAGGGCAAGTGAAACAAAACGTAAAGAGCAAGATAGTAATGAAATTATGCAAGTGAATCAAATTATATGGTGTATTATTGAGGTTTTAATTACCAGAAAAATTGTACCAATATTTATTGTTTGTAACGACAATTGAACTGTAGATGTGAGTAAGTGAAGCAGATGATGCATATAAAATAATAGGATCAAAAAATAAAGCTTCCCAAGAATTATACAATACTACCAGTAAAGATGATGATAAATATTATCCCCCCTCTTCTCTCCCCACAGACATTGACATTTATGAATGAAATCATCTTCACTGGGTCATCCTCTTGATGGGAGGAGCAGTGGCACCTTAGATGGGCTTGAAGGAGCTTAGAAACATTTTTGAAATCCATTGTTTCTTAGGAAAATGACATATAGGTCCCAAGGACCAAACAAAACAACAACAAAAGTCCTTTTGAAAAGTCAAAGATCAGAAAAGTCCCTAGGGACTTTTTTATGAATATTTCCCAAAGTCAAATGACAAAAATGCTCCAAGAATTTAAAACACTATTATCTCTCTCTCTCCTTCATTCTACTCTGCTTCTGCGTCTTCCTTCCTCTGAGTCCCAGCATTGGTGTGTCGTCCGTCACTCCTCTGAGTCCCAGCGTTCCTTTCCAACTGCTATACGTCGATGCCGTAAGCAGCAATAATAATGTGTGTGAATCCACATACAACCCTTCTTTCTCAGACTATGTCGTGGCTTGTCACGTTCGTAATTCTCTCCTCCTTTTTCAACTACAGAGCTCATAGTTCTCTTAAATGCACTTCAGTTCCTATATGTATGTGAACCTCTTCTCTCCCCATCTCGATTTCTATCCCTCTTTGTTATTATTTGTATGATTATGATTACTTGATTGTAGTCACCCCCAATTCGTGTAAAATTTTGTTTTAATTAGTGATCTGAGATTTGAAATTTCAAATTCTTTGATTTTATCAAGTTTCTTCTAATTTTTTATTTGTACGATTACAATTTCATCAGGTTTCATCTGGGGTTCTGGCAACCATCGAGCATCGAGCTGCTGTGGCTTCCTTTGCATCTAGCTCAATTGCCATTATTTTAGAGTCTGCAAAATTTTATAACAATCATGGATTCCTTGAAGCTTAACATGGTAGCTATGGATCAGGTCCATCCTTTCCTCTCAGGCCTTAATGGTTCACTGAATAAGTTGATCATTTTTCCCCTGACTTTGAAAGGAAGACCTAAATGAAGGAATGGATTGTAAAGCTAACCAAGATGGGAGGGAGCAACAAGCTCAACAGCTTCACTTTGATCTTAAGTCTTCTTACAATTCCTTTAAGGCTGCTCTACCCAATATTGGTACATGATTGAGTGTAGGATGCTTGTAAGTAATGTAGAAATTTCCTTTTGTTCTGATGGTTTTATATATATATATATATATATATATATATATATATATATATATATATATATATATATATATATATATTGTTGGGTTTAATTGCTATTCTTGTTTATTTGAGAGGAATTTGCTATTTGGTGATAGCTTATACATTTTAAAGGCTGAATATTGCCATTATATGGCTCTATGCTGACTATTAAAGCTTTAACTTATAGGATGAAGGAGCTTTAAGCTTCTATTTCGTCCTTGTATTTTCTGGTTTAAGTTTCATGTACTTTCCCTTTCTCAAAGGGTTAGATAACAGTTGTTTGTCTTTATATCTTTCTTTGATATGTTCTAGAAGGGTTTTAATTAAACTTTATCACCGCTACATGCCTAAATAATTGAAATCATGCATAAGTAATACTTGGACTCAATAGTGGACTAAGTGGTAGGAGGTAGATAAGTAATGCTAAAATTATGCTAAAAATATGATCTTGATCATTAAAGTTGGGGTTTTACTATGGTTGGGTTGTGTGAATGTTATAGTGCTTTGTTTTTTAGGAAGGTTACAAAGGGAGTGTTGTGTTTTAATTTTAATTGAGAATGGTTGAATGTGATGGTGGTTGTTTGTTGTAAAAACGCTGATATGAAGAAAAAACAAGTGTTGTTAATTCGGTCAGTTGTACTTGTTAATATGGCTCTTGTAGTTGTTAATATAAAAAAGGTTTTCTGTTTTTGGGAAATATAATGAGGGAATGCTCTATTTTTGGGCAAGGTAACAGAGGGATAACTTTGTTTTAAGGGGGAATGATTGAATGTGATTGTGGTTTCTTTGATTACAAAATGCTAATATGATATTAAAAAAAGTGTTGTTAAATTGTTGTTAATATACATTTGTAGTTGTTAATATTGCTATGGCAGTTGTTAATACGAAATTCATGTTGTAGAGTATCATGAAAGATAAAAACTAGTTCAGGGAAGAATCTATTATGTTTCTTTCATATTGGCAAAATTTTTTAAATGGTAAAGAAGATAAAATGCAATATGACTCATATTGTTATAAATATAACTCATACACTCGTAAAACAAGACAAAAGAAGTTGTTAAAAACCAATTCAGCTGTTGTGACAGACCCTACGGGAATAACTCATGCAGTTGCGAAAGTTGAAGTTGTGTCACTTGTCATTTCAGTCAAGCATAAAATAGTTGTAAAAATGACTCATGATGTTGTAAAAGCAAGCATCACTAGTTGCTAAAAAAGCAATTTGTAGTTGTAAAAGTTAGAGTTTTGAAACTTGTCATTTCAATCAAGCATGAAAAACAATTGTTAAAATGACTCAAGATGTTGTAAAAAAATGTGTTAGAAGTTGTAAACTAGCAACTCGCTGTGTTAAACTTAGAGAAGTGAACAAAGGTAATTTCATTCACACACGAGAAATAAGTTGTAAAAATGACTCAAGATGTTGTAAAAACACACGTTAAAAGTTGTAAATTGAGCAACTTGCAGTGTTAAACTTGGAGAGGTGAACAAAGATAATTTCATTCACACACGAGAAATAGTTGTGAAAATGACTAAATATGATGTAAAAACACACCTAACCAGTTGTAAACTGAGAAATTTTCAGTGTTGAACTTGATATTGTTAGATCAAGCGTTTCACCCAAGAGGGGGGTGAATTGGGTGATACTGAAATTTCTTTCGAAAATATAAAACTTTGACAAAATAATTAAAACAGTAATGAGTAAGGAGAAATATCACCGAAGTGTACACCGGGAGTTATACTGGTTCGGTCACAACCACTTTGACCTACGTCCAGTCCTCAGAGCTTCTCTGAGAGTTTTACTATAGCTTCCAAGATTCAGTGGGTTCTTGGCACCTCAGTACAAGCAAGTTCCTACACCTGGACACTCGCTCCCCCTTACAGGTTGTAATCCAATCCCAACTCAAGGTTCCACAACCTTAAGTTTTCTCAATAACAAATATTGAGTTTGAATGAAATATCTCTCTTACAGAGTAAATGATAATCACTGAAGCATAGAAATACAATTTCAATGTGAAAACAGAGCAATGAACTTAATGATACGTTCATATGTGTGTTCTTGTGTTTTCTTGTATCTTTCTCTGTTCAGATGTTCCCATATATATAGATACTTTGGTAATGATTTCTGGAACATATTTCTTCATGTCCGTTGGAGCGTGCGCAGCCATAATTGACTTTTCTAGTTTTTGAAAAACATACGTTGCGGTAGGTGACGGTCGGTGACATTTGAGCATTGCTTTTGGACTTTCCTTATTTGGTAAGATCTCTTCACTGTTTTCCTGTTGAAAAACTAAGTACACTAATATAATGAAAAGTTAATCAAATAGGAAACAGAATAATGACCGTTGGAATGATTTCAAACTTTCTGGATTAGCTTACTCGAGTAGCTCCTCGAGTAATCCTTGAAATTTACTCGAGTAGCTCCTCGAGTAACATCGTGAAATCATTGTTCAACTGCAAGTCAATGAATAAATATTAGATTACTCGGGTAGTGCATGGAGTAAACTAAATTTCATACCTTTGGGAATAGTTATTTACTCGGGTAGCACCTCGAGTAATTCATTAAAAACCTTTTGATTACTCGATGCTCTACTCCAATAATGTTGGCAGGATTTCAAGGCCGAGAGCAAATACCTTGTTACTCGAGTAGGGACTCGAGTAATGCATTCATTTTTGCATACGTTACTCGGGTAGCTCCTCGAGTAACTAAGACTTTTAAGCATGATTTACTCTGGTAATGACTTGAAGTTTACTTTGAAAAATTTGTGCATACTGGGGTACTTACTCGAGGAATCACCTTAAAATAAACCATGAAAAACTTGTATACTAGAGTAAGTACTCGAGGAAGATGAAATAGGGAAAGATCAAGTCACTCGGGTACTAACCTCAAGTTTTCACTTACCTTAGTCTGTTACTCGAGTAGGTCCTCGAGTAACGTTGGCAGTGGTACAAAGTGCCGAGAGTTACATCTTTTCACAAACATAGTTACTCGAGTAGCTCCTCGAGTATCATGAAAAACTTGAAGGGAACTGGAAGTTTCTGACCTGGTTACTCGAGTAGCTCCTCGAGTAACATTAGCAGTGGTACAAAATGCCGAGAGGTCCATATTTTAGGCAACACAGGTACTCGAGTAGCTCCTCGAGTATCATGAAAAACTTGAAGGGAACTGGAAGTTTCTGACCTGGTTACTCGAGTAGCGCCTCGAGTAATGGTGGCAGGTAACTGGAAGTTTTGCTTGGTTACTTCAAGTTTTGGCTCATTACTCGAGTAGAGCCTCGAGTAATGCCTTAGAAATTGTGCTTCTAATCAAGTTCCTCAGCATTTTCTCTTGGCCAATCTTCACTACTTCCATGCTTACCTCAAGTAAAGCTTATTCCTGTCATTCCTTAGTTTCCTTTTCAAACCATTCTTTTGTTATCATCAAAACATGAGGTCTAACAGATATGTAAAAGGTAGTTTCATTCAGACATGAGAAAGAATTTGTTAAAATGACTCAATATCTTGTGAAAACACACTTAACGAGTTGTAAACTAAGTAATTTGCAATGGTGAGTAGTTATCAAAAAGGTAGTTTCATTGTGACCTAAAAATTATGTTGTAAAAATATTAAACATGTTGTAAACATAAGCATAACCAGTTGTTAAATAAGGCATATGCAGTTATTATATTTGGAGTTTTGGAAAAGGTCATTTCATTTAGCCACAAAAAGAATGTGTAAAAAATCACTCAAGAAGTTGTTATAGCATGCAATAACAGTTGTAAACGTAGGGACTTGGCAAACTTGAAATTAGCTCATTGTGTAATATCCCGATTTGTGATTAGGGCTGATAATCCTGATAATCATTGAGATTTGTGTAATTAAGCACTTTTGGGATTAATGCAAAGTGATTTTTGAGAATTTATGTGTATGGTATTTAAGATCAAGGGTTGTGATTCATTGATAATGGGTCGGGATCCTACGCTTTGCGATTGTGTGTGTTTATGAAGGAGAGCTTGAGATCATGACATGTGGCATTGTGGTAGTGGTTGGATGATGCACTAGAGGACAAAAACCACCTTTTTACTCCCTTTCCTCTCTCCAATTCGGTGGAGTGTGTGTGTAGGCAAGGGAAGAAGTCTTCATCATCATCTCCTCCCATTTCTCTCTACCATATTCTCTCTCTTTCCTCCATTGTTTCCGGCGATCAAAGGAAGAAGGAAGAAGAAAGGTGAGATTTTGATGCTTTGTTTGATCTCTAATGCCCTAAACCTCTTCTTTAATATTGTGTGTCTCATTGAGAACTACATTGTGGTAATTTCAGAATCTTGAAATAGTATTGGTTTGTGATATGGTCGAAATTGGGAGTTGGAGAAACAAGATTCTGGATTGAGCAAAGGGAAGAGGTAGGCATTTAGAGCATTTGGATATATTGTTTATGAGTTTTGGCTAGGTTCGGTAAAATCTGGAAATTTTGCCCTAAGTATGCCAAATGTTGAAAATGTGGATTTTATGGTGTTTGATAGTAAAAATGGGTTAATGTTGAGTTATTTGATTATTGGATAAGATTCGGAATGTGGGAAATGTGTTAAGGGAAATCTGGAAAATGTGTGTCATAGAGACCTTAGTGGTTGATTGTGGTCAAAGTGGTTTTTGGGGTGTTTGTGGAGTTGCCATCGTGTTCCCTAGTTAGTGCTTAGAGTGTATGAGCATTGTGGGGAGTTTGGGAACCTTTGGGCATGATTTTGACCATCTGGTGTTTTTCTGGTTTTCTGCAATTCTGGGTTTCGGATGAGCATCACTCGAGCAGAGGAAGAACGTGCTCGAGTGATGGGAGAGTTTTCCCTGTTCTGCTTCGAGTGCGTCTGGGTTTCTTTGAGTGATGCTCGAGCACAGCGCTTTGTGCTCGAGTGAGCGAAGAACATGCTCGAGCAGGCCTGGTCTGCTCGAGTGAAGGTGGGAGTTCAGAGTGAAGGGTTTCTTTCGGGTCTTCACTTGCTGGTGGATGCCACGAGTGTGCTCTGACACTCGCGAGCATAGCCTTCTCACTCGAGCACTGGGGGTCATGCTCGAGTGAGGTTGTGCTTCAGGAGGGAGTGGTGCTTTCGGGCTCTCACTTGCGAGTGAGGTGCTCGCGGGTGTGAGGTGTGTGCTCGCGGGTGTGCTCGCGGGTGAGAGGTGTGTGCTCGCGGGTGAGAGGTGTGTGCTCGCGGGTGTGAGGTGTGCTTCTGGTGGGAGTGTGCTCGCGGGTGGGAGTGTGCTCGCGGGTGTGGTTTTGTGCTCGAGTGATCCTATGCTTGGAGAGCTTTGGGTGCTCTCGGGTCCTCACTTCCTGGTTTTCTCTCGCGTGTGCTCGAGTGAGGTATTTGGCCTTGTGCTCGAGTGAGGGTCAGCGTGCTCGAGTGAGCCAGTTCCTGCAAGTGTCTTTATGCTTTCGGGAGCTCACTCGCAGTCTCACTCGCACTTGTGCTCGAGTGATGTCCGTACTTGTGCTCGAGTGAGAGCATCTGTGCTCGAGTGAGAGGACCAAAAATCTGTGTTTTGCCTTCGAGTAAGGGGTCTTTTGGGTAGGTTCTTCCAACCCTTTAGGCATATGTTTAGGCCTATTTTAGTCACCTAAAGAGTCCTAAACGATAACCAACTTAGAGTATTGTTGAAATATGATTATGGAAAAGAAATTGATCAAGTGTCCCTAATTTGAATAGGATTTGACATCTGTCGAACGCGTGAGCCCACTGTGCCAAAGATTGTCAGGAAAGATTCAGGTAGCGACCTCTCTCTTATACTTTGTGTAAATGTACTGTATGTTTGCCTATCATGCATTGTGTGCTGCTGCTGCCTTGAGATACATTGTGATACGTTGTGGAGCTTTGTGTACTGTGGAGCATAGTGCCTTGTGATACATTGTGTTTGGAGATGCTTAGTGATACATTGTGCTTTGAGTTGCTGCTACATAGTGTTCACCGCGAAAGCGGGCGTTGTGCATAGTGATTACCGCGCGAGCGGGCATAGTGTTTGCAGCGAAAGCTGTCATTGTGATTACCGCGAAAGCGGGCATAGTGCATTGTGATACAGCCGTGAGTGCTGTCGTTTGTGGCGCGAGCTATGGATCATTGTGTTGCTGATGATGCTGGTGAACATGATACATTACATGCTTTGTGTTTATATATTGTATGAGTGAGTTGTTGCTCTGGGATTCTCAAGAATCTCATTCCTCCATATGACTAACCTTTCAGGCAGGGCAAGTGGCTCGAAGGAGAAGCGACCAACCCGGAGTGGTTAGGGTCTCTTAGGGACATTAGGGATTTTTGGGATAGTTGGTTATCCTTACTTTGGATTTGGGATTGCCAAAGTGTAAATTGATGTAAATGATTATTTTGATCGTGTAATCCCCGTTGTTGGGAAATATAAAACCCATATTATTTATGTAAGTAACCCGGGGTTGCCGGGATTTTAGTTTCCGCACTTTGATATTTATTATGTACTCTGATTTCTCAAGTAGTTATATCCGTACATGAATGTGAGACCAGGAATATATAAGTTTTGAAATGATTTTTCGAACGCCCCATCTCTTGGATGAGGGATTATAAATTGTTAAACCATCTTATTGGTCTCTATTTCATTTAAATTTCGTAATCCGGATGTAATTACGGTGAGGGGGTTACATTTTTGGTACCAGAGCTGCAGTTCCTGGCAAGGGTAGAGTTTGCTAGGATAGCTCCCATAGTGTGTCCTTAGTGATAATGGATTGGTAGTGAATGTTTGTTCGTTTACACATCTTTGAGTTATAATTGTGGATATATGAGCTCTGTAGAGATGTGTATACCATAATTGTTGGATTAATGGGGTGAGTTCTTTGTAGAATGAAAAGAACAACAAAAGGTCGCCCCAGAGTACAACAAGAAGATCCCGATGTGGAGTTGGTCAATGACAATCCACCGGATCCTATGCAAGAGTTAATGGGCTTGATAAAGGATCAGAGGGATATGATTGCGGAGCTTAGAGAAGAGCTTAGAGCTGAAAAGGCCAAGAACAATGAGGGCCGGGGTCAGTCTACTCATGAAGGAACTCGAGGGGAAACCCGAGAGGAGACTAGAATAGAAGATACTGCTGAGGGGTCGGCACGACCACTTGAATCTCCTTCTCATGTGATTCCGAACCAAGGATCCCATGGAGTGCCAGTCAGGGAGGAACGAGACCTTGAGTATTGGGTCTCCAAATTCTGTAAACAACTACCTCCGGCATTTAAAGGGAAGTTTGATCCTCAGGCGGCTGAAGATTGGTTACACCGTCTTGAGAAAATTTTTGAAGTTTTAGTGTGTCCCTCAGAAGTGAAAGCCAAGTTGGCAGTGTACAAGCTTGAAGGCGATGCTGATCGTTGGTGGCGTAACATTGCCTTATCAATGCGGTTAAAGAATGAGCCATTGACCTGGGAGGTGTTTCAGCAACACTTCAACGAGAAATACTTTCCTAAGTCAGTGAGGCTTGAGAAGGAAACGGAATTCCTGAATATCAAGCAAGGGGACACGGAGTCTTTTGACGAATATTTGTCCCGATTTACCCGTCTATCCCGATATTCCTCCTATCTTCAGAAAATGGACGATGAGGAGTTGAGCTCAGATTTGCTGATTCGGGGCTTGAGGCGTGATATGAGAAAGAGAATAGCAACTCATCAGTTTTCCAAGTTCAACAAGGCCGTTGAAGAATGTCGGATTACTGAGAATAATCTTAGAGAGTTGTATCCGGCTAAGGCTGGTAGTGGTCATAGTGAGCCTAGTAAAGGCGGTGCTTCTCAGAAGCGGAAGGGCTCGGGATCATCCTCTTCATTTAGAGGGGGTAGTAAGAAGCCTTATCAATCTTGGAGTCGTGATCAGCAGAGAACTCCTAGTGTATGGACATGTCCTCGTTGCAACCAGCCACATCATGGCAAGACGTGTGATGGTCGGGTGATTTGCTTTAAGTGCAAGCAAGTGGGACATACATCTGTTGAGTGTGGACAGCCACGACCAGAGCAGAGACAGAGGACTCAGGGCCGCGTATTTGCTATGACTCACGAAGAGGCCCGAAAATCCCCAGAGCTGATACAAGGTAAAGTCCTTATCCATGGCATTGAGTTACAAGCGTTATTTGATTCGGGTGCAAGTCACTCTTTTATTGCTTATGCTTGTGTAGAGCGTCTGGGAATGAATGTGCATAAGTTGCCATTCGATCTGATTGTGTCAACACCGATGGGTGTGAAGGCTGTAACTACAGAAGCCTGCTTAAATTGTGTTATAACCGTAGAGGGCCAGGAGTCTGTAGTAGATTTGATTTGTTTACCGCTCTGCCAGTTAGAAGTCATCTTGGGTTTTGATTGGTTGAGAGCGAATAATGTGTTGTTAGATTGTGGGAACAAGAGGATAGTGTATCCTGTTTCTCAGAGCATTGAGGGCGAAAATGCCGGTTTGAGTTTTCTTTCGACAGCTAAGGCTAAGAAATATTTGAAAAAGGGTTGTCAAGGGTATATGGTTTTCTTTTCTGTACAAGGAGAAACCAGTGAGTCTTTGAGTAGGATACCCATAGTGAATGAATTCCCTGAGGTTTTTCCGGATGACTTAAGTGGATTACCTCCTGAGAGGGAAGTTCAATTTCCGATTGACATTGTGCCTGGAGCGGGTTCGATATCCAAAGCCCCATATCGTATGGCCCCAAATGAAATGGCCGAGTTGAAGAAGCAGATTGAAGATTTGCTTGAGAAAGGGTTTATTAGACCCAGTGTGTCGCCTTGGGGTGCTCCAGTTTTGTTTGTGAAAAAGAAAGACGGGAGTCTTCGGTTGTGCATTGACTATAGAGAGTTGAATAAGGTTACCATTAAGAATAAGTACCCTCTCCCTAGAATCGATGATCTCTTAGATCAATTATCTGGAGCATGTGTGTTTTCGAAGATTGATCTAAGGTCGGGGTATCATCAGCTGCGTGTGAAAGCGGACGATGTTCCGAAGACTGCTTTCCGGACCAGGTATGGTCATTATGAGTTCTTAGTGATGCCATTTGGGTTGACAAATGCGCCTGCGGTATTCATGGATTACATGAACCGTATTTTCCGACAATATCTGGATCAATTCGTTGTGGTATTCATTGATGATATTTTGATATACTCTAAGAGTAGAGAAGAGCATGAGCATCATTTGAGAATTGTGTTGAATACATTGCGTGAAAAGCAACTTTATGCTAAATTGAGTAAGTGCGAGTTTTGGCTATCGGAAGTGAGATTCCTAGGCCATGTTATCTCGCAGGAAGGGGTCTCTATGGATCCTAGTAAGGTGGAAGCAGTACTGAACTGGAAGAGACCAGAATCCGTGGCTGAAATACGCAGTTTTCTGGGTCTTGCTGGTTATTATCGGAGATTCATTCAGAATTTCTCCCGCATTGCGTTGCCGATGACCAAGCTCACGAGAAAAGATCAGCCGTTTGTATGGGATGAACATTGTGATAATTGCTTTGTGGAGCTGAAACAGAGGTTGACTACGGCACCTGTGTTGATTTTACCCGATCCCAGTACGACATATGTTGTGTACTCTGATGCCAGTGGGCAGGGATTAGGGTGTGTCCTTATGCAGCAGGGACGTGTGGTGGCCTACGCCTCTCGACAGCTCAAACCCCATGAATTGAACTATCCCACACATGATCTGGAGCTTGCGGCCATAGTGTTTGCATTGAAGATTTGGCGTCATTACCTGTATGGTGTGACCGTGGAACTGTACTGCGACCACAAGAGTCTCAAATATCTGTATGATCAGAAAGAATTGAATATGAGACAGCGGCGCTGGATGGAGTTGCTTAAGGACTACAACCTGGAAATCAAATATCATCCGGGTAAGGCAAATGTAGTCGCTGATGCTCTTAGTCGGAAGACAGTGGTTGTGGCAGCAATGATGATACACGAGGGGAAGTTGATTGCGGATTTTCGTGATATGAATCTGTCGAACCAGATCATCTGTGCCAACTATAATGTTTCCCAAGGGGAAAGTGATTTGAGAGCTGAGATTGAAGAAGCTCAGAGGCAAGATGACTGGATTCAGCGTAATCTAGCCAGAATAGAGCGTGGTGAAGCTCAGGGCTATGATGTGTCGCCTAGTGGATTGGTTCGTTATCAGAAGAGAATTTGTATTCCACTTAAGGCGGAGTTGAGACAGAAGATCTTAGATGAGGCGCATAAGAGCCAATACACTCTTCATCCTGGTATGACCAAAATGTACCATAACTTGAAATCTGAGTATTGGTGGCAGGGTATGAAGAGTGATGTGACGAAATATGTGGCGAGGTGTCTCACATGTCAGAAAGTAAAGATTGAGCACCAAAGACCGCCTGGATTGTTGCAGAGTCCTGAAATTCCGGAATGGAAATGGGAAAGTGTGACCATGGATCTTGTTGTGGGATTGCCCAAGATCAGGAATTATGATGCGATCTGGGTCATTGTGGACCGGTTAACGAAGTCGGCGCACTTTCTACCGATCAAGGCTAGTTACTCTCCGGACAAGCTAGCAGAGATTTATGTTCGTGAAATTGTGAAGCTCCATGGCATACCGAGGAATATCATCTCTGATCGAGATCCTCGTTTCACTTCGAGATTCTGGAAGGCGTTGCATGAGGCACTGGGTACTCAGTTGAGATTCAGTACAGCCTATCATCCTCAGACAGACGGTCAGTCAGAGAGGACTATTCAAACCTTAGAGGATATGTTGCGGGCATGTGTTCTTGACTTCAAAGGGAGTTGGGACTGTTTTCTTCCACTTGCGGAGTTTGCCTATAACAATAGCTATCATGCGAGCATTCAGATGGCGCCGTATGAAGCGTTGTATGGAAGAAAATGCCAATCGCCATTGTGTTGGAATGAGTTGTCCGAGAGGAAACTCTATGGGCCGGATCTTGTGGATCAAACCTCAGCCCAGATTCGAATCATTCGTAAGAGGCTTCTTGCAGCTCAGAGTCGGCAGAAAAGTTATGCTGACAAGAGGAGAAGACCTCTAGAGTTTGGAGTTGGTGATCATGTATTTATGAGAATATCACCTGTCACCGGTATTGGGCGAGCTATAAAGCGAAAGAAGTTGAGCCCAAGGTATATAGGTCCTTTTGAGATCCTTGATAGGATTGGGCCTGTTGCTTATCGAGTAGCCCTACCTCCAAGCTTGAGCAGACTCCATGATGTGTTTCATGTTTCTCAATTGAAGAAGTACCAACCGGATCCATCTCATGTCGTTGAGTATGAGAATGTGGAGTTGCGAGATAACTTCACGTATGCGGTGGAGCCAGAGCAGATTATTGAACGAGAAGAACGTCGGCTCAGACACCGAAGTATTCCTTATGTGAAAGTGATCTGGAAGGGAATGACTCAGCGGGAAGCAACGTGGGAAACGGAGGAAGATATGCGAAGGCGATATCCGGAGTTTATGGCTCAAGGGATATCACAAATTTCGAGGACGAAATTTAATTAACAGGGGGAGAATTGTAATATCCCGATTTGTGATTAGGGCTGATAATCCTGATAATCATTGAGATTTGTGTAATTAAGCACTTTTGGGATTAATGCAAAGTGATTTTTGAGAATTTATGTGTATGGTATTTAAGATCAAGGGTTGTGATTCATTGATAATGGGTCGGGATCCTACGCTTTGCGATTGTGTGTGTTTATGAAGGAGAGCTTGAGATCATGACATGTGGCATTGTGGTAGTGGTTGGATGATGCACTAGAGGACAAAAACCACCTTTTTACTCCCTTTCCTCTCTCCAATTCGGTGGAGTGTGTGTGTAGGCAAGGGAAGAAGTCTTCATCATCATCTCCTCCCATTTCTCTCTACCATATTCTCTCTCTTTCCTCCATTGTTTCCGGCGATCAAAGGAAGAAGGAAGAAGAAAGGTGAGATTTTGATGCTTTGTTTGATCTCTAATGCCCTAAACCTCTTCTTTAATATTGTGTGTCTCATTGAGAACTACATTGTGGTAATTTCAGAATCTTGAAATAGTATTGGTTTGTGATATGGTCGAAATTGGGAGTTGGAGAAACAAGATTCTGGATTGAGCAAAGGGAAGAGGTAGGCATTTAGAGCATTTGGATATATTGTTTATGAGTTTTGGCTAGGTTCGGTAAAATCTGGAAATTTTGCCCTAAGTATGCCAAATGTTGAAAATGTGGATTTTATGGTGTTTGATAGTAAAAATGGGTTAATGTTGAGTTATTTGATTATTGGATAAGATTCGGAATGTGGGAAATGTGTTAAGGGAAATCTGGAAAATGTGTGTCATAGAGACCTTAGTGGTTGATTGTGGTCAAAGTGGTTTTTGGGGTGTTTGTGGAGTTGCCATCGTGTTCCCTAGTTAGTGCTTAGAGTGTATGAGCATTGTGGGGAGTTTGGGAACCTTTGGGCATGATTTTGACCATCTGGTGTTTTTCTGGTTTTCTGCAATTCTGGGTTTCGGATGAGCATCACTCGAGCAGAGGAAGAACGTGCTCGAGTGATGGGAGAGTTTTCCCTGTTCTGCTTCGAGTGCGTCTGGGTTTCTTTGAGTGATGCTCGAGCACAGCGCTTTGTGCTCGAGTGAGCGAAGAACATGCTCGAGCAGGCCTGGTCTGCTCGAGTGAAGGTGGGAGTTCAGAGTGAAGGGTTTCTTTCGGGTCTTCACTTGCTGGTGGATGCCACGAGTGTGCTCTGACACTCGCGAGCATAGCCTTCTCACTCGAGCACTGGGGGTCATGCTCGAGTGAGGTTGTGCTTCAGGAGGGAGTGGTGCTTTCGGGCTCTCACTTGCGAGTGAGGTGCTCGCGGGTGTGAGGTGTGTGCTCGCGGGTGTGCTCGCGGGTGAGAGGTGTGTGCTCGCGGGTGAGAGGTGTGTGCTCGCGGGTGTGAGGTGTGCTTCTGGTGGGAGTGTGCTCGCGGGTGGGAGTGTGCTCGCGGGTGTGGTTTTGTGCTCGAGTGATCCTATGCTTGGAGAGCTTTGGGTGCTCTCGGGTCCTCACTTCCTGGTTTTCTCTCGCGTGTGCTCGAGTGAGGTATTTGGCCTTGTGCTCGAGTGAGGGTCAGCGTGCTCGAGTGAGCCAGTTCCTGCAAGTGTCTTTATGCTTTCGGGAGCTCACTCGCAGTCTCACTCGCACTTGTGCTCGAGTGATGTCCGTACTTGTGCTCGAGTGAGAGCATCTGTGCTCGAGTGAGAGGACCAAAAATCTGTGTTTTGCCTTCGAGTAAGGGGTCTTTTGGGTAGGTTCTTCCAACCCTTTAGGCATATGTTTAGGCCTATTTTAGTCACCTAAAGAGTCCTAAACGATAACCAACTTAGAGTATTGTTGAAATATGATTATGGAAAAGAAATTGATCAAGTGTCCCTAATTTGAATAGGATTTGACATCTGTCGAACGCGTGAGCCCACTGTGCCAAAGATTGTCAGGAAAGATTCAGGTAGCGACCTCTCTCTTATACTTTGTGTAAATGTACTGTATGTTTGCCTATCATGCATTGTGTGCTGCTGCTGCCTTGAGATACATTGTGATACGTTGTGGAGCTTTGTGTACTGTGGAGCATAGTGCCTTGTGATACATTGTGTTTGGAGATGCTTAGTGATACATTGTGCTTTGAGTTGCTGCTACATAGTGTTCACCGCGAAAGCGGGCGTTGTGCATAGTGATTACCGCGCGAGCGGGCATAGTGTTTGCAGCGAAAGCTGTCATTGTGATTACCGCGAAAGCGGGCATAGTGCATTGTGATACAGCCGTGAGTGCTGTCGTTTGTGGCGCGAGCTATGGATCATTGTGTTGCTGATGATGCTGGTGAACATGATACATTACATGCTTTGTGTTTATATATTGTATGAGTGAGTTGTTGCTCTGGGATTCTCAAGAATCTCATTCCTCCATATGACTAACCTTTCAGGCAGGGCAAGTGGCTCGAAGGAGAAGCGACCAACCCGGAGTGGTTAGGGTCTCTTAGGGACATTAGGGATTTTTGGGATAGTTGGTTATCCTTACTTTGGATTTGGGATTGCCAAAGTGTAAATTGATGTAAATGATTATTTTGATCGTGTAATCCCCGTTGTTGGGAAATATAAAACCCATATTATTTATGTAAGTAACCCGGGGTTGCCGGGATTTTAGTTTCCGCACTTTGATATTTATTATGTACTCTGATTTCTCAAGTAGTTATATCCGTACATGAATGTGAGACCAGGAATATATAAGTTTTGAAATGATTTTTCGAACGCCCCATCTCTTGGATGAGGGATTATAAATTGTTAAACCATCTTATTGGTCTCTATTTCATTTAAATTTCGTAATCCGGATGTAATTACGGTGAGGGGGTTACACATTGCATAAAACCATGTTGTGAAAATGACTGATGAAGTTGTCAACTGTAGATGACTAATGAACTAAGGGCAACTTTGTCATTTAACTTTAGGAAATAATCACAGAAAAGTCCCTAGATATTTTTCTGATCTTTGACTTTTCAAAGGGACTTTTTTGTTGTTTTGTTTGGTCCTTGGGACCTATGTGTCATTTTCCCTTGTTTCTTTTTCCTTTTTCATGTGTCCAAGTCAGCATGGATTGGCCCCTCTCCTCACCCAATTAGCACAAACTTAGTGGCGTTAATAACACAACATAGGAAAAATTAATATGGTTAATGCATTAGATACTAACAACCATAGATAGAGTAACTTGAGGGATTAAAATAATGGTTTCAAAGTTCAGAGACTAAAACCAAAATAAAGTAAAACTCTAGGGACCAATAATAGTGTTAACTCTTAAATTTATTTATCTATATTTTTGTTATTTAAAATTATAATATTTTTAGTAATTGTTAAATCTTAACTATTAAAAGTTGATCAAATAATGGCGATAGTAAATGAAGAAAAAAGTTAATGGAGACACCCTCAAATTGTAAACTCGTAAGAGTTTACTTTTATCAATTAATAGGTATTAATAGTGAATAATTAAATTATTGAAATATAAAAAATGATAATAATTTGGTTTAAATATATTTCAAATCCAAATAATTAAAATTAAACCCATCAACAATCATAATTTATCATACTTGATAAAGATTTTTTTTATAAAATTTATATATAAAACCACTTAGCATAATGAAATCGAAAAAAGTTTGCATGATTTTAAAAGCACGTTAACACTATTTTTTAAGTTAGAAACGCAAAATCGGTAAACAGGATGTGTGAACTCATGAATTAGATCGAGTTTACAACTATTGCAAGTTTAAAAGTGACTCGACACAATTTTATGAGGTAAAAACATACAAATATTAAACTCGAAGAGTCAACAAGTAAGTTTGACAACAATACTCTTATCCACTCTAATGTCATTATTAAAGAGCTTATTACATTAGCTATTTTTTTTATTTTGGTTTATGTATTTCAGATAATTTTTAAAATTTTTTCTATTTTATTTTTTTAATTCATAATTTCTCCTTTTCCTTAATTTTTTGTTTCTGTATTTGATATAATAACATGTGCCTATTGGCTATTTTCTTTAATCTTTTTTAGATGCAGCTTCTCTCATTTTCTTGTTGCACCCGTTACGCCCATTTTCTTTTAAACTACACCGTTTTTGTGCAAAATTTCCATGTACTCCTCTCTTTTTTAAAAAAAAAAAAATAGCACCCGGTGTTTTAAAATATTTTTTCAGTAACATCCAGGATCCTGAAATATTTTTTCAACATCACTCAATATCCTAAAATGATTTTTGGTCCACTTAGCACCCTAACATATTTTTTCAGTATCACTCAATATCTAACACCCAGCATACTTAAGTTTTTTTTCAAGTGTACTCAATATCCTAAACTAATTTTTAATGCATATAGCACCCAAAATATTTTCCCAGTAATACTCAATTATCTCAAAGTAATTTTTGGTGCAATGTTTTAGGGTAGTGAATGCACAAAAAATTAGCTTAGGATAATAGATAATACTTAAAAACTACTTTAGTGTTCTGGGTGTTAGATACTGAGTGATGTTAAAAAAGTATATTAGGATGTTAAGTGACCCAAAAATCATTTTAGAATATTGAATGATGTTAAAAAAAATATTTCAGAATCATGAATTGTACTGAAAAAATATTTTAATACACTTGATGCTATTTTTCAAAAAAACACGGACTTGGGCATTTTGCTAAAATACGATGCAATTTAAAAGAAAAGGACAGGCAGTGGACGCAAAAAGAAAAGGAGGGAAGCTGTATCCATCTTTTTTGTTCCATAATAGACTATGGATGATCCCCATTTCTACTCTCCAGACTTCACAATATGCCGTCGTGACTGGTCTCTCATCTCACGGCAGTGCATTGCGCCTTTGTTCTTGAATTGAAGCTCAATTTCTCCCTCTCTCTCTTTTATCGCTTTGGTTGTTCTTCTCTTCATCTGCTCGTTCTCGCTTTGACGCTGACATCAAAGTAAGTCACCTCTCTTTCTCTTGCTGTCCCCCAATGCAGCTTGCCGTTGGTCTGCTACTATGGTTATATTTGTACAAACGTATGCTTCTATTGAAATCTCAATGCAACCTTTGGTTCACTTGAATGGTTTATTATATGTTCTTTAATCTTTATTAAATGTCATTTTCATCAAGCTTTTTTTGCTTGAAATGCTCTCACAGATTCATGGAATAACGTTTTTTCAATTAAACAACCCAGTGTGACCCGGGCAAACCGAGGTAATCTCGGTAACCGGCCGGGTTGGACGGGTTGCCTTGTAATTTTGTTTAACTTTCCAGAGTTTTGTTGTTTTTTCAATACATATATAAGACTCTATTCTTCTCTCCGTCCAATCCTCCTCCTCGACTCCTATAAGTCACCCTTTTCTTCTGCCCTAATTCCATAACCCCAAATTATGAGACTTCTGAATACTTGTGTGACTCTAAGCCCTTCAACCTTCTCATCAAACTTCACTGCTGCTCATGACTTGGCCTCCTCGCCCTCATCATTTCAGTCACCTTCATTCACTGTTACTTTGTGCTCCTCAGTCCGTCACTATTGTTCTCCTCTGTCTCTCTTTAGTTCTGGTAGGCTCTCCATCCTGGTATTCTGACTTTCTCATCATATAGTCTGTTCTGGTATTATGAAATATGGAATATTTGATCTACAATATGTTGTGTTTCCTTTATTCAAAGAGTTTGTATTGCTTGAGTTACTTATCAATAGATCTGTGTTTAAAGAGTTTTGTTAGACTTTTGTTTATTATTACAACAATTTTATGTTCTTTCCACTGGCACCATTATAAGAAATCTTGTTTGTGATAAAATTGTTTATTGTTATTGTAGTAAAAAAATGAGAGGGAGTGTTAGACTAGTGTATCCGGGCGAATCCATTTTCAAATCCGGGTCAAAGCTCCAATGTTTCATAATAGTGCCCACACAATTATTAGACTACTAGAGCCTAATTAGGATTAGCACAGTAGATCACCAGAACAAGAAAGATGGTAAAATAGAAGAGATTGCTTGAAAACTCAATAGCAGGAGTGAGGAATAACTGAAGGAGGCACCTCCTATTTATAGTGGTTTAGGGTGGCCACTAATTAGAAAATGATGTCCACCCTTCTTGCCTTCCAAGTTAGTAATTAGGAGAATTAATTCTCAATTAATTTGATAAATTATGATGACTTATTTCTCAATTAACAATATTATAATTAATACTAACTTATTCCCCAATCTACAATTAATACTAATTTGATACTTATTTGATTAGGCTACTTGTGTAATACCCCAAATTTTGAGACTCGAGGCTAGAGAATAAGCCTGAGATTAGAGGATTGCTAAGCCCCGGTTTAGCAAGATCCCAAATTGTGATCAAGGGTTAATGACTCCAAAAGTGGATGTCATTAGTGATAAATGAACCCTTTTGGAGATCATGGTGTGATTTGGCACCCGATGTGATTCGTATGTGTTCTGAGCAGCGCCGAAACCCTGTATTTGAGTTCAATTATGGATTAACATCTAAATTGAATAAAAATAAGGGGAAGGGTGTATATATGGTGTGAATGAATGAGAAAATGTATTTGGTGGTGATTCAAGAGGAATTACCGTAATCAGGGGCAAAACGGTAAAGTTACCGACCGATTGGTCAGTTACCGAAGAGGAAACTCATTGGTAACTTCATGATCAATGGTTGAGATTGATTTGTGTATTAGATCAAGGGGCGGAATCATGTGTATGTGTGTGCATGTAAGCTTATGGTTGATGGATCAAGATGTTGACACTTGGCACTTTGTGAGCCCTTGGATCTTGGTCAAAAGTTCAACACTCTTTTTCTCTTCTCTCTCCCTTATTTGGTCGTCCATATGTGTATTTTTGGGGCCAAAATCTGATCATCATCTTCATCTCTCTCTTGTTCTCCATTTTAGCCATGCTTCAAGGTGGAAAGAGAAAAGAAAAAGGTAAGATTTGCCTTGTTTCTTGTCCTCTATAGCTTAAACATCCTGCTTTAATGTTGTTCATAGTGATGAGAGCTTCATCTCTATGGTTTTAGATTCTTGATTGGAGGTGTTTGATGGCTTGAGGAAATTTGGAAAGATGAAGAATCAAGGAATTGGTTTGGGAAAGAGGAAGAGGTGAGTATTTGAAGCCTTTTGATCCAAGTTTTGTGAATTATGGTTGAGTATTGTGAATTTCGAATTTTGCCCTGATTTTGTGTGATTTTTGAATTGCATGAATGGCCTTGTGTTTGAGTGGCAATTGGTGTCTTGATGTGTTATAGAGCCATTGGAATTGGTATGAAAACTTGGAATGAAAAGAGTGGCAATGTGTGTTTGTGTTAGGGTTGTGTGTTGACATGTTGTGAATCTTGTGAAACATGTCAATATAATGTGAATTTGGTTGTTTTGGTGTTTCCAATGGATTCCTTGTGCAAATTTATGTGGAAATGGTATTTGGTGTGAATTTGGGAACCATTGGAATCATTGGTGCAAAACTGGAAATTCTGTCCAGTGTAAATTCTGTCTGGGCAGTCTTGTTGTGTTGACGTTTTGACTGGGCAAATGAAGTCAAAAAATTATGAAACTTTCCAGTCTTAAATTTCACATCCCAAGGTTTAAAATGGACAAATAATTTGTGCCATTTCGTCTTTGGAACTGGGAGTTATAGCTGTCCAAAGTTTGGCATCAAAACTGGACCCTGTTTTGGTACAATGTTAGGTTTTTGGTAAATCTGGACTTATGTGGTGATTTCGAGTATAGGCCAATATTTTTCCTGTGTAGAGGACTTGAAAAGCTTTCATTTGGCTTTGGAATCACCTTATTTCGATTTTTTTGGAATTAGTTATGATTTTTGGAAGTTCAGCCAAGAAACTGGATTTCTTGGGCCGCGGCCCGTGGATTCTTGGGCCGCAGCCCGTGGATTGTGGGCCGCGGCCCACCCCCCAAAAATCAGTATTTTACACTTTTAAAGATGATCTTTGGTCAAGTGTTTCCCAAGCCTTTAGGCATATGTTTAAGCTTTGATTAGCCACCTAAAGGTGTTAAATGATAACCAACATTAAGTGTTTGTATGTTGAGGAATTGGAAAAGGGATTGACCCTATGTTCATGATTTTGATTATAGGGTTGATGTTTGCCCTGATCGTGAGCAGCCGGAGCTGGAGCTTACGTGGAAAGAGTGTAGGGAACATATCTCTTCTGCTTGTATCTGATATATGTGTT
Source organism: Inga leiocalycina (assembly GCA_963242795.1). NCBI lineage: Eukaryota > Viridiplantae > Streptophyta > Magnoliopsida > Fabales > Fabaceae > Inga > Inga leiocalycina. The sequence goes on from OY725332.1 coordinate 37,761,386, forward strand.
AGTGTGTTGGTGCATGTCTTAGCTTTGCATAATTATGTGTAATTTGAAGCTATGTTTCAATTTATGCTATGGCCATAGGTATATTGTTCGAAGCATTGAGCTTGCAAATTATCATTGTGTTATCATGAGTTGTGTGATGCAAGCATGTCATGCATTAAACATATATCATACATGCATATTGATATTGTTTACCTACTGAGATTCTCTAGAATCTCACCCTCCCCTACTAACCTTTCAGACAGGGTAGTAGATTGAGAATGGAGCGAGCAGCTAAGGGCGATGAAGACTTCCTTCGGTTATCATTCTGGTAGTTGGTTATCATCCTAGCTGGGATATTTGTATTTGGATCTGTACATATGTATGTGGATGAGGATTCGATTATGTGTATGAGTAAGATTTGTGTAATCCCCATATGAGGGCTTGTATGGGCTAATGTGCCCTATGAAGCTTGAGTTAATGAAGAGAACCCGGAATTGATCGGGAATTATTTTACGTACTCTGATATTTGTATAAATGTGATATTCCACGTAATGTAATTGTATTCGGAATGGAAATGTGAGACCAGGCTATAAACAATTTCGAAAGGTATTCGTAAAAACCCCGTCGGTTAGATAGGTTTATAAATGTTAATTTTTGTTTTTATTGGTCTCTATTTCACTTTATTGCATAATCCGAATATTAATTACGGCAGGGGGTTACAACTTGTATCCTAATCAAATAGTCTGGCCCATCAAGGGCGGACTTGGACCCAAAGTCCAACTTCTCCCACTTACACTTGATGGGCCTCCTATCGTGCATCCATTACTCTTTCCTGTTTCATACTTGGCATCTGTCATGACCGCGTGGGTAAAAGTGTCTTCAAGATTTGGTGCTTGTGATACTAGAAATCCCTCATATCGGATCAGCATCTAAGGACACCCTTTATATATCAATAAGCTATATATTCATTACCTCAGATGCCCCAGATTCTCCTATACATATTGCTCATGTCATATCTAATCCTCTTGATTTAATATGTTGATTAACACATATTGCCTTCCATGCACATAGTATCCGCATTTACAAGCTACACAAAAAGCTAGTAAGGGGTCGACCATAGATACTAGCACATCTTATGTATCTGGGAGTAAATCTTCCTTTTTGACTAAACATCAGTCCATCTTGACTTGGTCGCTTTCCTAGTTTTCACTCATCTGACCAAATCGTGTGTGATCATAAAGCTTCAACTAAAGTAACTGTCACCAAAACAAGCTTTCATGATGCCGCCTAGGTCTTAAGGGCATCGTGGAAGAATTCTTCCTTCTTGGGACTCACACTATAGTGAACTAGTGATCTTTCACCTATATCTCATGTTGCAATCTAACTCTCAAGAACATGCAGTATGAATTGCATGATACGGTGAACGATTTGTGGTGTACGTCGATTTCTTTCTCTTTCACCGTACAGACATTAGTTCCAAAATGTACTTATCATCCAAGCCAAGACTTTCTTTTTTCTCAATATCTCTTTTACAATCTCATTTGTGAAAAAAGATTCTTTTCCTGGCTACAAGTCTGTTTTCATGCTTCGATCCATTTTATTTGTATATATACACATATGGATCTCATCTCAGTTTAATTGAGACGACTCAAATGCAAAGATTCTTCTTAACCATCTCATGGTGATCATTTGTTCGTCTTACCCTCCCATGCCCCTGTAAAACAGGGGAAGACGGTTGTTTATGTGAGTAGACCAACCTCTTCGGACCTATACAACATGCAAAATTATATACCTTATATATATTTACTCATAACATACATACTATTTCTTTTATCTTCATATAAAAGAAGTTCACGACCTTATATTTTATTTGCGCCCTAAGATTTTCACTAACTTAATGAATATCAAGCTACAGGCTCAGTAAGGGGATCTACCAACATTTTATCAGCAGAAGGTCATTGAACTGTCTTTTTCCCTCTTTGAAAGCATATCTCTCATAAAGATATATCAAATGTATGTTTCACTTTGTTGTGATACTTAGGATGCTCATCATAAGATGCTATCATTTGGATCCTTCTATCCACCATTCATTTCCAATCACTCATAGGAACTACTTTAGCCATATGACACCCTGAATAATGGTACAATACGCTTTATGTTCTAATTCCATGGATAGCAAAAAAAAACATTGTATATTTCTTTGCTCCATTATCATTTGCCTAGGCCTTGTATTGGAGTATACTTTCAAAAGAAAGTTGTTGCCTTGACAACTTAATCCATGGTTATTCTCATAATCTATTTCACAACAGGACCAAAAATAGCTTCCAAGTCTGACCAAAAATATTTGGTCTTATATACACCAATGTGTATATTCATATTACCAACCATAGTCTTACTATGGGACTCTATCCACTTTTCTATATTGAATTCCTTGTAGGACATATAACCTCTCTAAGTTTGTGCCCTTAACTTCAGGGGTGTCCATGGGTTTGCAGTTTGGCATCCTAAGATGCCTAAGAATCACACTTGTACATGTCTTAGGTGGCAAAGATTGTATATTCCTTGTGCAATCTCCGTTTACCTTGTTATTCAAGATATTATCTGTACAACCCATGATTTTTCAACTCAGAATTTAAGGATTCTCTTATTCTTTAATCCTTTAACTCTCTTGACACTTGTTTCAGGTAAACATGTCATTTGATAAAGGATGACTCCCTCGACACTTGTTTCAGCTAAACATATGTCATTTGACAAAGGATGACTTTACAAAGAATCATCTCAAGACTGTTTGGCACTTATGTAGTATTCTTCGACTATCTCAAAGTTGGTGAGGCTTTCACCTTATGAAACCTCATGCACTACTACTTGGGTGATTGTTTCTATGAAGCCCTCAAGCTGCTTCATGTAGAGTTTATCATCCAATTTCCAAATTGCCAAATTGGAAAGTGGTCTTCACATCATCTTGGTGTAATTTCAAGACTAAGCTTGTTGTCATAGCCAAAGTTTAGAGTTAAAATGCACAACAGACAACCTTTCATTGTAGTACCCCTTAACCACTAAGTGTTTTAGATTTTATATGCCCCCAACAGATTTGAGAACCTACTTGTTTCTAATCGCCTCTTGGCTAGGTGACAAATTGCCCAAACATGCATTTAGCTAGTTTAAAAAAGGAATCAATATCCTCCTGCATGACACTTTGCAATTCTTCTTAGCAGGTCCTTCTAGTGTCTTTGAGACACTTATAGGTAGTCATCATCACCTTCTAAATGATAAAGAGAGTATTCAATCCATTAGGGAATTTATCCCTTTATAGTCATTTGCTCGATGACAATTTACTTTAAAGTGGATTTCATAGTATTCTTTTCCTATGTATAAGTGAGGTAATCCTCTCATAACTTACCTCTTACCTCTTTTATTGTGAAAATGGTCTCAAACCTCCCACTCATATCAATAAACTTAGGAACACTTGATTATTCCTTGTTTTTGTGAACCTCTTAGATAGATTCAGCATGATTAATGATCATGTCTTGCTGTGACATTTGGGTTTTATGAACGTTATGTCCCTCAGTTTTCTCTTAGTCACTAAGCCGCTATCATTTTCACTAATGAAGACATGTCTTGTCAAATTCTCAGGTCATCTCACAAAGAGATACCTTATATACCTTGGCCCCAATCTTTCTTACTCATAGGAAGAATTATGGATATGAGTTTTATAATACCAGGTCGTAACAAGCTTGGGCCTGATCTAAGGCCTATCCACAATTCACAGGGTAGGGTCGTGACTGACATAAAGGGCATTTGGTTAAGTGTGAAGATAATAGATGTGAGTTTACATACCAACATATGGCTAATAGTTTCACTTATGCTATTATTTACTCAACCATCTTAAGGAGAGGTCTATCTCTCTATTTCAACAACTCTATTATGTTGAAGGATTCTAGATATTGATAGTTTCCTAACAATCCCTTTCTTGTACACAAAGCAGCTTGAACTAATCACGTGGGTGTTATTAACCCTTGTTTGTTCAAAAAAAAGGTCTTATCCTTTTAGTCTAACTGATTCCTGACTAGATTTAACAATTATCTAATAGCTACACACTTACCTAAAATCAAGTAAACATTACTGTATTTTGAGTAAACGTCCACGACGTTAATGAAACACCAAGATTTGTGTTTAGCCCTCATGTTCATTAGTTCACACACATCATAATTTGCTAATTATAGTGGATTTTCTTGAAATATTTCTTTGTCTTTCTTGCCAGGTTGATTAAGTTCTCAACTTACTCACAAGGGTATTAACCCTTTAGCATACATTATTTAGCAAATTCTCTTTTGCTAGTTTGATCATTTCTTTTGATCAATGTGTATATGTGGTAAGAAATGGAATTATTATCCCTAAAAAGAAACATCAAAATCCAATAAAGGATTTAAGAGTTATGGACCCATCAATCCTTAACTAAAGAGATAGCAAAGATGTGATTTTATCGGTTACAATTGCATGGAGTGAATCAGGTTGGTTTATCTATGCAGAGTTAACGTGCAAGTCCCAATCCCTTGATTCTTTCTCTTTCTTGCTTTGCATCTAACATGAAGCTATATGCTTTTGTGAAACATGCACTACTCATGTGGATTGATACTTCTACAACCCTTAAAGGATTATCAATGTAGCCTTTTATCTTTGTAGAAACCATTGACCTCTTCTAGAATAAGTTTACCTCATAGGTTTCTTGCCCTTAGGCTTAGAGGATGAATCCTCTAACTCTTTAGCTAAGTTCATCTGACTGATGGATCTTGGATCCTTCAATCTTTCACACTCAAGTTCAATGTGGCAAATCACAATATCGAAGGTCACAATATGCATATAAGGAACAGTATTTGCTTTTGTATACGCCCACTCACTGAAAGACGTGGCTTACTCCCACTCAGTAGGAGACATAGCTTACTTCCACTCACTGAAAGACGTCTTGTCACAACATACACTTGTTGTTTATAAGAAAGAACTTGGCGTTTTATTTGTCTCAACTTCTTAGTTTGACATTTGCCTCAAGTATTGCTTAAATGACATGTTAGGACTCAGTACACTAGGTTAAAACTTAACTTAGTTTTAACGTTATGGAAGAAGATCATCAATTCCACTATCATCTAACACTATCGAAATTGCTTGGATAAAGTTTCATTGCTCGTACCATCATAAATCTAAGCAATCTTACTCTTTCTATGCTTGATAGCATAAACTTTCTATATCATTCGGTTGCTTTAGCCTCTAAATGCCTAAAACTAGTTGGTAGGATGTCCTTGACATCTCATTCTTCCTGAATGCAAGAGATTTGAGAGTTTCTAACTCCATAGATATCTCCATTAAGCTTGTCTTCATAAGCTCAGTCAAATAGACTTGGTCATAATTGGTCACTTAGACAATTATGGTGTACAAATCATATTTGTTCAAATAAGATAAAGGATAATTAGATAATAAGTTTACTAGTTTCATATTCAGGAAACAACTATGTTGACTCCTATCCCAATCATGCTAATTAGCTCATCATCCTTTTAACCATGGTCTTTATTGAACATATTCCCCTTTGGATTTCTAGACACATTCTAGAAACTCCCACTCAATCAAAGATAGTTATATTAACAATATAATAACATAATATCATCTAATCAACATTAATGTTCATGAAAACAAGAGAATATGCTTAATTCAATTCCAAAAACAAAGAATTTAATCATAAATTCAATGAAAAAAGAACATTCAAGATTTGTAAAAAACTTTGCCTCATATTGATGTCTCTTAACTAGGTTCTCCCTCTCATAGGCCCTTCTGACCATATGAACTCATGTAGCGTCTAGCTACAATGTTAAGCTCCTCTTAACCATGTTTACATCCATTTACTTAGATGTATTTGCAACATGCCTCCCACTTGATGAGATGATTCCTACATCTCTATCTGTCTTGTTCTTTATCACAACATTTGTGATAAAGGGTTGACTTAGAGTCACTGCTTCAATCCCAATTGAATCAATGTGGTTAGAAGCATGGCAAGACTTATTATTATTCAATAATTTCAAATTTCTGCAATTTTCAAGTTTTATCTCTAAGAATTTGAGTCAAGGTTGGATAGGGTCTTTTGTTCAAAACTTATTTGAACAATTACTCATTTTCAAGAATCTTTCAACATTAACCTTATGTTGCAGCTAAAATACTCTTAAAAAGGTAAACCAATTTATCCCAAAAATAATAGAATCAACATAGACTCAATTTCAATGTTTTTGGGAATCTCTAAGTGCATATAAGCACCTTTTTGACTCAAATAAGATCCAAACATGCTTCAAATATATGCAAATTATATATCAAATTGAAGCTCTTGAATTTAGGGATTTTTAAGAACAAACCGCGTCTCAATCAGAGGTCCTATGTGCTCTCATATGCCCCTAGAAGGTGTCTAGATCAAAAAATCCTAAAAAAATTGAAAAATCTAACAAAGGCCACTCTCAAAGGAGGCACGTATATGTCACGCACCGCCTTGCAGCCTTCTGCCAGTGACACGCGCAGGCTTCCCGACTCCACACACCGTCCTCTCTCTAATGGTGCTTGCCACATGTCAAACAGTGGCCCCTATGGGACCCACACGCCACTTGTCAATTTCTGGGTTTTTTTTAACGTCAACGGTTGACCGTTGACCAGTCACCGTTGGCTAGTCAACCCTTGACCGCGAATGCTTACGTGTTGCTGATTCACCACATCCATATCACAGATAATGTATACACACAACCCTTAACACTCACAGATCCACAAATAGCAGGGACACTAATGTGTATACCACAAACAAACCAAGTCATCCTCTATGACCTAAGGTAGACACTACTGCCACTATCCTAGCAAATTCCTATACTTGCCAGGAACTGCAACTCTGATACCAAAATGTAATCCCCTGCCGTAATTATATCCGAAATACACGATTAAAGTGAAATAGAGATCAATAATAAACAAACCCATTTTAAAATCCCATCTTCACGATAGAGATTTCACAAATATCTTTATAAATCCGATTTACCTGGTCTCATGTTCACATTTCGAATACAATCACTTCACACGGATAATTACATTCAATAGATAAATCAGAGTGCACAATATAATAATCCCGGCAATCCCGGGTTCACATCTTTATAAAAGGGTTTACAAAGGGCAATACGCCCGTATACAAGTTCTCATACGGGGATTACACAAATCTTACCTCAAATACACATAATTAAATCCTTATCCACATATACAATATCCAATACACAATACTCCCAACTATGATAACCAATTATCATAATGACAACCCGAAGGAGTCCTCATCGCCCTTGGCTGCTTGCTCCATTGTCGATCCACCTACCCCATCTAAAATATTGGTAGGGGAGGGTGAGATTCGAGAGAATATCAATAGGAAACAAATACCAGTATGCATGCAAGATAAGTGTTTAATGCATGACATGCTTGCAATGCATGACTCATGCTCACACAATGACATATCTGCGTGCTCAATGTTTCAACAACATACTCATGGCCATAGCATAACTTGAAACAGAGCTACAATCATTCATACATGTTTCACATAATCAAGCAAAGCAATACATGCATCAATACACAAACACAAATATAAAAGCATGCAAGAGAGGTAAGTTCCCTACCCTTTTTCTTTCCACGTATGCTCCAGCATTGGCTACTCGCAATCCGAGTGAATATCCAACCCTATAACCAAATCAAGGACATAAGGTTATTCTCTATTCCAACTCTTTACTTTCATATCACTTAAGGTTGGTTATCATTCATACCCTTTAGGTGGCTATAATAAGCTCAATGAACGCCTAAAGGATTGGGAAGTACTAGGTTGGGAATCACCTTTCAAAATCACAAAATGCTAAAAAATGGGGGTTGGCTGCAGCCAAAACGCGCACAGAAGGTTTTTGGCTGCAGCCAAGAATTTCTGGCTGCGGCCAAAACGTGCATAGAAACTTTTGCGCTGCAGCCAAGATTTTCTACTACAGCCAAGGCAAATTCGGAAATTCATAACTTATTCTAAAAAAATAGAAATGAGGTGATCTCAAAGCCAAATGAAATATATTTAAGTCCTCTTTATAGGAAAAATATGGATCAAGGCTGTACAAAACCACAGAAATACAAAATTACACAAATATCCACACTGCTCCAGAATCGAACCCAGTTTTGACCTCAAACTTTGGGCAAACATAAATCCCAGTTCACAAAACAAAATGACACAAATTATATATCCATTTTGAAGCTTGGGATGTGAACTTCAAGAATGGAAATGTTCAGAATTTTATGACATCATTTGAGCATTCAAAAAGGAAACACAAACAGACTGCCCAGAACAAAAATTCAATGGCAAATTTCCAGATTTTCACAATTGCTTCCAATGGTTCCCATTTTCACATCAAACACCATTTCCATACAAATTTTCACAAGGAATATGTTGGAAACACCAAAACATCTAAATTCACATCACATTGACATGTTATACCATAGCCACAACATGTCACACAATATCAAAGTACAATGCACCATATTGCAATCCTTTCCAACCAAAGTTCCAAACAAATACCAATGGTCATAAAACACAACAAAAGACCATTTGCAACACACTACATAATGCAATTCCTCCATTTCAAAATCACATAAAATCAGGGCAAAATTCCAAAATTCTCAAAACTCAACCACAAGTCACAAAACTTAGATGAAGAGGCTTCAAATACTCATATCTTCCTCTTTCCCAAACCAATTCCTTGATTCTTAATCTTTCCACTTTTCCTCAAGCTCTCAAACACCTTCTTTCACAAATCTAAAACAATAAAGATGAAGCTCTCATCACTATGAACAACATTAAAGAAGGGTATTTAAGCATTAGAGGGCAAGAACAAGGCTAAAACATCACCTTTCTCTTTCTCTTTATCTTTCTCTTTCTCTTTCTCTTTCCTTCCCAAGCTTGGCGAAAATGGAGGTTTTGGAGAGAGAGGGATGACATGAAGAAGAGATCAGATTTTTGGAGGCATAAAGACCACTTGGACGACCAAATAGAGAGGAGAGGAGAGAGGGAAAGCTTTGACAAATTGACCAAGATCCAAGAATAATCCAAGCTTTGAATGGTGTTTTTTTTTGTTCTGGTTGTCCTCATTCAGCTATTAATGTCTTGCTGCCTACAAATGTGAATGAAGTTGATGATATTTTGGTGGAGAATTATTAATTATAGTTATTGAAGGATTGTAAGGATGAATATTTTCAATTCTATTGTGTTTTATTATTGTTAGTATAAATATTTGCCCCAGACATGCATGTATAGGACTAACAAATCTCGTAGTCATCAGATTGTATGGATGAGTAGTGTTCCATTTACTTGAGAAGAGGATTCAATTAAGACCTCTTTTATTTAAATTTTTTTTTTTTTTTCAGTAGATAGTGAGTCTTGGAATAAAGGTAAGGTTTTTACCATTTGATATAGAGATCATGGATTTAAATCTTGGAAACCCCTCCACTTACGGGGTAACTTTGGGTTTATCTATCTCTTCTCAAACCTTACTTAATAAGAGCATTGTGCATTGAGTTGCCTCGTTTATTTTTTTTTTCATATAACTTGGAAATCATGGGTTTAAATCTTAGAAACCTCTCCACTTGAGGAGTAACTTTGCATATATCTATACCTTCTCAAACCTCACTTAGTAAGAGTATTATGCACTGAGTTGCCCTTTTTATTTTTTTTTTCATAGTCAGATATGAATATTTTGGTACCTTTTAATTAAATTATATTATTTTGATTATGATTAGTTTGACCCAATTTAAATAATTGATTCTTGAGTCACTCACCTAATTTGATTTTTAGTATCTTAGATTAAACCGAACTCATGTTCATTTTTCAAAGAAAAATAATCAGCCTAACGGGTAGCCGCATTATTTAGGGTGGGGTAATATTTTCTCTCTACGGTGCCCATAACTAGCACCATGTTCCAAATTAACATCTCACCTCACGAGGTACAACGCTGCTGGTTTGTTTTGTCGTTTCGTCAATCTCCCTACTTCTGGTTTGCTCTGCTTCATGAGGTTATTTAGAGAGAATTACACTCAGGTCCCAAGAAAGAAGAGAAATAAAGAAATGGTTTCTGGAAATTGCAAAATAAAAAAAGGGTCCTATGAAGTTGTCAATACATGCTCCTGGAGTTGTTAATGAGACCATTTCTTCATTTTACAATCTCCAGGGATCATTTTTTCATTTATTTTCTTTTTTAAGACTTAAGTATAATTCTCCCTTTATTTTTATTTTTTAATTCTGCATTTGAGCTTGTGTTAGTTTCATGCACGTATCTTGATTAGGGTAATGAAACCCGGACCGGACCGGCCGGTCTGGCCCGGAAACCGGTGAACCGGCCGATAAACCGGTCCGGTTCCCAATCCGGTCCGGGTTACCTATTTTTTTAAAAAAAAAATTTTTAATTTTTCCTTTAGAATTTCATACTATAAGTCTAAAGTTTTCAATTTTTCACCAGTTTGGTCCCGGTTTAGCTCCGGTTTGACCCCGGTCTAACCCACTGACCATTAACCCAGTACCCCGACCGGTTCAATACCCGGTCCGGGTTTAACCTTGATCTTGATTCTAACACTCACCACTGACTGAAAAAATAAATGTCTTGGCCAAACAAATGCTGGGAGGTGCCACTTGTAGAAGCTGGAATATATCTTTGGAAAAATTCGAGAAGAGTCTCGTACTAGAAATTTAATCGGGAAAAGGGCCTAATAAATTTTCACACAAAATATTTGTACTCCACAAAATTTTGTAACCACAGAATATTAAGGGCTTGTTTGATTATATCCTCTATTTTTTGTTTTTAGAAACAATTTTATAAAACAGGTTTTGGAAATAAATTTTAAAAATTAAAAAAAAAAATCTGTTTTTGAAGTGACATGGCAGTGCGATCGCCGACGGTGATATGGTGGTACTTATCATTAGTAGTGTAGTGTCAATAGTGAATAAGTTGAAACCTCAAAACATAAAAAATCGGAAAGTAAAAATAGAAAAACAACTAAAAACTGTTCTTTTTTTTTTATTTTTAAAAAAATTTTATTGTTTTTTTTAAAACAATTTTTTGAAAACAATTTACCAAACAGGTTTTATTGTTTTTAAAAATAAAATCAAACCACCCCTGTTACTCTAATTTAAGTCCTCCTCAAGAATTAATTTTCTAATGGAGGACTTTTTCCCCAATTTTTTCTATATCTTTGCAGAACTATTTTCCTTGTCCTTTTTATTCAAAGCTCGTTGTATTTTTTTTTTTTCTTGGTTGGATTTAAAAGAGTATGGATAATGAGGGATTACATTTTAGAAGGTTGGATTTAAAAAGAACTTATCACGCTGCGGTGCTGCAAATCTTGTTTGTTGCCTTAAAGGCTTCAACCATATTCATCTGGTAGGTGGTGGCTGATGTGCCTTTCATGCTGCCCCTTCATTTTGGGGACCTTCCTTTCATGCTGCCCCTTCATTTTGGGGACCTTCCAAAATATATTTGTCATGATTCTTAAATCATTAGATTATATATCAAATAAATAACATTTTGATATCTTATGGGTAAAAAATAAAATTATTTTCAATTTTTTACGAATTTTCAAAAATTTTAGAGTCTAAATCAAAAAGAAACTACATATTTTTTAATTCTTAAATCTTTTAAAAAATACTAAAAAAGTTGAAAAAAAAACTCCATTTTTTGTCCATAAGATATCAAAATATCACATTTTTTCGTTTAGGATCTGATGGACCATGAAAAATACATTTGGGAATGTTCCTAAAATGAAGGGGCAGTGGGGGCAGCAGGAAAGGCGGGCCAGCCACGCCCTGCCCATAATCATCTCAGGCTAGAGATACAAGAGAAATAAATGAAACCTGTCATACATGTAATTTTGTGAATAAATGAAACCATTTTGCAGTTTAGAGCTCATCATGAGCAAGTTAACATATAATAAGATTTAAAAATTTAAAAAAAAAAAAAACTTCGACCTGAACCACGAATGACCAGTACCTAGCTACCAAAAGGATCTTACATTAGAAGGATTGAAGCGTCTAATGAAGGCATTAAAAAGGGCCAATAACGAATCTAGGTTATGTACACCATTCTGACATGGAAGGCATCTCATCAAAATGCTGCAGAGAAAGATCTTTTGAATAGTATACAGAAGTTTCGTTAATTATTAAATACCCATTTTGTATATAAGTAAATTATGAAATTTCTTACAAGATAAGAGAGAACCTAAGAAGAAGCAGGATGTATCTGGACATTGGCAATAACCCTGGTGAGTTTGGTTAATGTTTCACGAGCTGATATGGTATCTGGATGATGCTCCCCACAAATTGAAGTCCTGATATAAACAGCCTTCCTAATTAGATCAACCCCTCCATCAAATTGTGCACCTCTTAGCATTAACTTGGCCCTAGCTTCAAGCACAGTGGCTCTACATAATGCAAGATCTTCCCAAAGGCAAGGATTTAACTGAGCCTGAGTCCTACCCTGGATAAACCTCCAACAAAATGATTGGTCGAACCAATTATCAACCGGAGTAATGAATGCCTCATCCGCGATTTCCAATGCATTCGTGCACAGGCGTAGAAGCTCGAGCGCGACTGTGCATCGAGAGAATGTAATGTATGTGTGAATTGCAAGAGGAAGAACCACACTTTTCACAAGATATAAAAGTTCAGACACCTTAAGCTCTACTACCACAGGATCATTACCAAATCCAAATAGCAAAAAACATGCTGCCCATAAATGCTCTTGATTTTGGGATATTGACCCATTATTGATAACAGCTTGAACCATTGCCTGTGCAGCACCACTCACTTCTCTTCTCCTAGCATAAAGTTTTATGAGTTCATGGAATTGGATATGGCCTTGCTTGGTATTACTTCTTGCAATATTAAATCTTAGCAACAGTGAAGATGCTTCCAATTCTGATTTTTTGGTGTATGAGGATGTGAATCCACACGTTAGAATTTGCAGTAAGTTTGTACAGAAGGAAGCCCTCTGATGCTTTTCTAGAATATTGTCAGCAGAAAGTGACAACAAGGAAACTGGAATTGCACAAGGAGCAAACCATCCACCTACCAGGACCATTCTAGATGCCAAGCTCCTTGGCCCATCAGCATGATCAAATATCGAGAAGCAAACTTCCAAGAGTTGTAGGAAGAAAGTGTTTTGCCTCAATGACTGTCCTTCTTTACCATTATATGTCATGTCTTTCAGAGGCATTCTATTTATGGTATCCAAAAGCCTGGTTGGAGTTATAGGTAACTCTGACAAGATTGCACTGACAATGGCAAGGCCCAAAGTTAACCTTCCAAGTTTCTCCTCTATTGTTCTTAGTGCATCAACCTCTGCAACTGGGTAGTCCTTGCTACTTCCTAGCATTAAAGACATTGCTTCAACACCAGATAAGTATGAAAGTTTCAAAGGCTCCAAGTTCATAATGAAAGGAAGGCGAGTTGATATAATTACATGGGTCTCACCACCAAAACGAGGGAGAAGATCCATTATGAGTCTGTGATCCCACCAATCCTTTTCACTTTCCAAGTTATCAATGACCACCAGATATGGAATATTTTTCATGAGTTCTTTGCGAACTCTAGAAATTGCTGCCTCTTCCTGCTCTGCAAAGCCTCTCATCTTAGTTTTTTCTGAGCTATTCTCAACTCCCACATTAATTTCTAGAAACGACCAAAGGTTGAGAAAGTTTTGCCTGATGTACCTGCTGTCCCCGCCTATCCAAAGAACCATCTTGTATTTTTGATGATGTCTGTAAGCAAATTCAAGAATAAGCTCTGTTTTGCCAATTCCTGAATCCCCCGACACACAGACAATTCCTTTCCCATGCAAAGTATTCATTGTTATTTTCCGCCTGGTATACTTTCTACGGCATTTGAGCCTTGACTGGTAGTACCTCTGAGCAAATTCAGTTCCATGCATTTCAATCTCTTTTTCTGACTCTTTCCATATAACTGGTTCTTTTTCTTTCCTCCTGCCATTCCCCATATGCCTTTCCCTCCATCTCTCATCTAACACATTGCTCTTGCCCCAACCAATAATTAAGTTCTTTCGCTTAGTTCTATCCTTAAGCTCGATATAATCTTGCTCTGAATCTCCATGAATGTCACCAAAAAGCATAAATTCCAGGTGGGAAAGCTCTTTCTTTCTTCCAATAAAATTTTCATTTTGAGTAAAAGGAAACTCCTCCTTTTCTACTCTACCCCTCCATTTTGTCAAACACTCTGCTACACTTCTCTTGCCTAGCCTAGTAGCTAATAATGAGACAGCCCTCAATATGCAATCTCTCCATTTGCCATCATGAGCTTCCAATTTCCATTCATCCACCCGAGAAAGGCCATGAACAGCATCTTTCCACTCTTGTTCCAATCCTCCGTACAAAAGCCAGAGTTCTCCTCCATGCTTTTCCCACAGCTCACCCCTCTTTTCTATCATATCCTTCACAAGACAATCAGCTGGACTCAAATCAAAGTAAACAGGTACCAAATTCTTCTTGCAAGAAAAATATTGCAGCTCCTCAATGGTATACGGGTTTTTGAAAGATTTCCTTGTAATAATTACAATCCCAAATGAAGCAATATCCATAGCCCTCTCAACAATTCCATGCTTGCGAGAATTCCTACATCGAGCCCTGTCAGACATGAAGCAACTGATGCCTTGAATTTCTAGCTCAGCACGGAGCCAATTAGCAAATCGAAGCAAACTTGCTTTCCTGCCATGTAACCCTATAAAGACATCATAACTCCTCAGTCCATAAGAAGATAAAGAAATGGAACCTGGAGTTGATGAGGTTCTTTGGCTCCTTCCTTTCTTTCTTCTCTTTTCTTTCTTCCCAGAACAACCATCATCGTTGGTTTGGCAGTAACTAGATGCACTGGTTCCAGATACGCCGACTGAGGAAGATATACAATCAAGCTTCTCTGGATCACCAGAGTTACAGCCAACTGGAGATGCAGGAATATCTGATAAGGTGCATTTAACTTTTCCTCGGAGCAATGGTTCAGGAACAACTAGACTGGTGCTTGGGGAAGCAGCATCCAAACGAATGCTATCACTTGAAGCTTCAACTCTTATAGATTCTGATAAATGGCAAGATGATGTCCTAGGAGAGAAGAAGGGAGACTGATTTGCTGAATAAAACACAGAAGATGATGATGACGTGTTCCTAGAAGTAATGGCTCTGAGGGACCCAAATGTGGAATTTCCTTCTTGAATATCCATACCTGTATTAGTATGTTTCCCAACTATGGAACATATCAAAGCCCATGCACGCACAATTTAGAGGTCTGGATAAGTGAACAAAATAACGTCTTCGTCAGTGGCAAAATCTTTCCTAATATATGACAGAGAAATAGAAGACAACAGTTAGGAACAGTGCGGAGATTCTATTTGGGATATTTTCCGCTATTAGGATTCAGAACGTGTAATCAAGCTCAAGATATAGAATTTGCGGCTTGTGATTTTACCAACCAAACTTGAAATACTTTCCATCTAGAACCAAAGCAGAAAAGTACAAAAGAACAATATTATCTGATTCAAAAATGGTAGTTGCTAAAACAGGACCGTCGCTCAGATCTAAACACTGACTATGCTGGGAAGCTGAAAAACGACTACGTAGATTCACAAATTTGCCTTCAGCTAATTAAATCTCAAATTTCTCTCAACAAAATGACAAATGGCAAAACGTTCAAGCATCAAAAGCAGGAGCTACTCAAATTTATAAGTACCGTTCCAGTGAGAAGAAGGAAAAAAAAGGAAAATAAGCAACCTATAAAATATATCATTATTAAACACACTTTCAAACACATCATCATCCAGAGGAGGAATCAATCATAATCTAACTAATCAGGGAAATACCAAAATGGCAGAAAATCTGGGCATTTAGCGAGATATTTAAGACATTATTATCTCCATCGATTAGGGAGAGGAACATTTCAACAACAACAAAAAAACAAAGAAAGAAAATACCAACAAAGAAATTGATTGACAATGACTACAAAATCTCCCACCTATCAGAGTCTTCTCAAATCTGCAAGTGTTCTGTTCTTGGGAAAGCACGCTCCTCTCTCTCTCTCTCTGTGTTCAAACCTTCTTCGTCAATGGTGCCGCGAGATTTTCTGCAAGTATCCTGCTGGGAAAATGTGGAATGAGAGAATTGTTAGCTGTAAGAGTAGAAAATGGTGAGAGAGATTGGTGGTGAAGGTGGTGAATAGGCGTACGGTGAGGTGGGACAAGTAGGCTCCACTACAGAGCACGCCCATTTATAACACTGCGATAAATATATATGCAGGAATCAATTCAGAGAGCAGTAGAAGTATGATTTTGATTTGGACATCCATTGATTTGGGATTTTTCCGATAGGGTTGGAAGAAAGATAGATGGAAATGAAATTGAAAAATTGAATGAAATTGCTAGCTATTGTTGTTTCTGTTTCTCCTATTCTATGCGGCTCGTTTTTAAATGTGTGTATCATCACAGTCCAAAAAACAATCAATAATACATGTGACTGACATTTTGTTAGCTTCACTAATCCTGAGCAGAGCAGCCCCGCTTAATTATTACTTGCTTTGTTTTTTCACTCTCTTTTTGTCGCCTTGCTCCGTTGGTTTAATCTAGTAAATTACTTTATTTATAACTTTATCGACCGTATAGTACGTAACTTTTCATGCTCCAAATACTAATCTAGATTCTGGACTAAATTATGTATGTGTTTGGTATCACTTATTTTTTTTATAATAAGTTTTTATTATGTAAGTTGAGATAAAACTCCTCTCACATACTTACCTGAATATTGTAAATCACGATTTATAAGAACTTATTACCTAAAAATAAGTTATTCCTATCGAGTATTATATTTTCTTGCGTTAATATACTATTTTGTCATTTTAGTTTCTTTTGTTTTAGTTTTCGTTATTGAAGTTTGAAATATATGATTTTGATCCCTCATTTATTTCAGTTCAAAATGGTAATTCTTAAAGCTTGGAAAACTGATACGTTTGTTGATCGGTCATTAGTAACGTTTATTTTACTGATACGACTTGTTGAGGGATTTAGGCTGTGTTTGGAAACACATTTTGGAGACAAATAAGTCTTTATTACGCAAGCCGAGATAAAACTCTTCTCACATACTTACATCGTATACCGTGAATCACGATTTATAAACACTTATTGCCCAAAAATAAACTATTCCAAACGAGCACTTAATGTGTTAAAAGGAATTATAAAATTATATTTTTTTGAAATGTTATATAATAAAAGTGAAAAACTCAAATATCATGTTCTTCAAGAATAAGAATCCAAATGATAGGAGACTATTTGGACCAAATAGAGTATTAATCCTATTTTATTTTTATCAAAAATATACCTCTAGTATTTAATTTTATACTTCATCTATTATTTAGTATAAGATCTAGTATGTAGTTTAGGGTTTGTTGGTATGAGGGATTTGGAGGGAGGGGGAACAAAAGGAAAAAAATTTTTAAGTTGGATTTAAGAAAATTAAAAAAGTTGGGTTAAAATATTTTAATTAATTTTTTTTTACTATTTTATCTTATGTATTCTCTTTATTAAAATTTTACAACTCCACCTCTCCACATTTTTTAAAACCAACTCACAAAAATTTACTCTCCCCTCCAAATATCTCATACCAAAAGGCTTTGGGGCTTTGGGCACCCACATACCTTTATTTTATATTAAATTATTTCAAAAATATTAGTAATTTAAATACACTCTTTAGTTTTGATCTAGCGTGTTGAAAATAAAAAATATAAGAAAATTGACTTAAATAAAATAAAATTGAAATCATTCCACATTTTGATTTGAGCACCCACATTATAGACTTACTATTGATTGATGTGAATAAATTAAATTTTAAGTTTTACAAAGTGATAAATATATTTTTTGTTATAAATATTTATAAAAATATTAACCATGAAAATGTTGTTTTTATTTTTATTTTTATCTACTCTTATGGAAATAAAAATTGCCAAAATGTAAACCATTCAATTTTTATATCAAAAATTCAAATTTAATATGAATATTATCATGTATTCATCTTTTGAAATTAGTAAATAATTTAAGTGGGGTTTTGTCATGAATATGAATGATGCCACATTTTTCATCCCCCAAATTTAATTTGTTTTCTAAATTAATCCTACATCTTGTGAATGAGTTTGTATTTTTACACACAAAAGTATCCAAATAATATTACGAATGTTTCAGATTGAGGTGGCCAAGAAAAATGTTTCTAAACATCCGACAATTTTTGGCTTCATTGTTATCATTATTAATTTAGAAATAATAAAATAAGAGGTTTCACGCGAAGGGGAGTTTGAGATATTCAAGCAAATGCATTCGGGTAGGATGTCCCAAAGAGTGACCCATCAAATAAAACAAAAGTCCAGACGATCCCGCCATTTTAAATTATTCTGTTGAGAGCAGGATTTTTAGCTCGACCCAAATCTGTTTATTAAAAACAAAAATTAATATGAAATTCAACTTAACATAAAAGGTTATGGCTAATGAATATACGAGAAAAATTAATTAAATTGGTTATTTATTAAAATGTGTATTAGTTTCTCAAAAATACCCATTTTAATAATTTCTACTAAATATTGATCCGTAGAAAAAACACCCACTTAATATATGCAATCAATAAGAAGAGTTCAAGAAAATCAATTATATATTCAGTAAAATAATGAAAACATTTTCTTGCAACATGGTATAGATGTCATAAAACTAATTAAGATTTTTTACCCAACTAATATCTTCTAATATGGCATTTTCATGTGGGGGTGATATCAATAATCGAACTAGAGTCTTCTAGAACTTGCAAGCACAGGCCATGAGGGCCACAGTTACCGGTATATGGCATTTTCATGTATGAACCTACTTCTCTTGTAATAAAAAAAAAAAAGCACTTGCCTGTTTCTATTTTCCATTTTTTCCCAAAACAGTTTTATAACATTGTTTTCAAAATAATGTTTTGAAACCAAAAAAAAAAATCTATTTGGATCATTGTTTAAAAAAATATGTTCTTATCACCAAGCGTTTGGATCAACAAATTGTGGGCTGTTTCAACTTAACCGGTAGACTTATGTTCAAACCCTAGGTATGTAGTCACGATAATTACTTAGAGGTAGCAAAGTTCCCCCTATTATAGGCCTACATTCCTCGGGATCGGATTAGTCAATTGCTAGTAACGCTGGATATCGATGGATTAATTCCAAAAAAAATGTTTTTGAAGTGACATGGCAACAATGGCAGCTATCGCCACAATGACATAACGACGGCCACTGGCTGTCAGCATCAATGACATGGAGTCGGATGACGCAGGTGAGGACGTGGCTTCAACCGCCGCCAATGGTGATGTGGCGGTGGTTAGAGTCAGGAATGCAAACACAAGCCCGCATTTTCACAAGTTAGCAAAATGTCAACCCTAACCCGTAGGTGTGGATTGGCTACATATCATTTTTTTTCTTTGGTTGTAAAAAGCAAGGTAATCAAGGTACTAAAAACCGGACCGGACATTGAACCGGTCGAGACACTGGGTCAATGGTCAGTGGTTCAGACCGGGATCAACCCGGGGGTCAGATCGGGAGTCAAACCGGGGTTAATTAAAAAAATATATATAATTTAAATGTTCATGTATACCATTTTAAAAACTACATAAAAGTTTTTTTTTTCCAACCAATAGTCAAATATAACCTCGTGAACCAATACCCACAAAAGTATCATTAAGTATATAAGGATTTTACTCCAACCAACGCAAAACAGCAAAAATATTCCACAATACTTTTAAAACTACTTGCAAATCAAAAAAATTCAAAGAAATAATTTTAAAAAAAAGATAAAATGATGTCGTTTGGGATATAAAAAATTTAAAAAAATTAAAAAAAGGGGCAAACCGGTTCACAACGGGTCACCCCAGGTTACCCCGGTTCACCCCGGGTCAAACCGATTCAGACCTGGTCAGTTAATTGAGCTCAACCAGACCGGTCAGGCGACCGGTTCACCGGTTTCCTGTTTGAACCGGCCGGTCCGGTCCGGTTTTTAGTACATTGAAGGTAATTAAATCCGGACCGGTCAGTGGACCGGTCGAGGTAGTGGGTCAAGGGTCAGTGGGTCAGACCAGAGTCAAATCGAAGCTAAACCGAGACCAAACGGGGTGAGAAATTGAATATTTTAGGTTTATAGTATGCAATTCTAAAGGAAAAATTTAAAAAAAAAAGATTTAAAAAAAATTTGACCCTAACTGGTTTAGTGCCCAGGTCGTCGGTTTCTGAATCGATTTGACCGGTTCAGTCCGGGTCAGATAACCTTGGTAAAAAGGGACCAAGCCCTTTTTTTTATAAAAAAAAGAGGAACCTAACCCATTACACTCATTTTATTCCCTATTTTGGTGATATATAGGGGTTCGGCCCATTCCACTCCCTTAATCTCTTTTTTTAACACTAATATAAATGGGTCAGGTCCATTAATCCCTTTTACTTGACACACCAACTTATTTTTTAAAAAAATTTGCAAGCCAGTCCTAGGGTTGTATGATAGGCTGCAAAACTTTCAACCCTAACTTTGTCCCAATCCACGAGCTAGCGGGTTGAGTTGGTTTTACCAGCTCCAGCGGTGGTCCACGCTAGTGGTAAAGTCTCAATGGTAGGTAGATGGTGGCCTCAAGCTTTTGAGGCATTGAACGGAAAAATTTACAAAAAAAAAAACTAAAAGTTGTTTTTATTTTTTAGTTTTTAAAACAACTTACTCTTTTATTTAAAAAATATTTCCAAAGAATTGTTATTTGTTTAAGACCAAAATAAGTTTTATTATTCTTTTTGTTTTCTTAATAAAAACTGTTTTTAAAACTAGATACAGACAGTCCCTAATATTCTCTTTCCTATTTCTTAAAAACATTGATTTTTTCCAACTTAAAAACATTTTTATCATACCATGACCTATCAACGACAATTGGGTCTAACAGAAGGGACTAGTCCCTCCTAACATGGTAAACTAATATTCAAATTTTTATTGAGAGAGGTGCCCAACACTATCTCAAATAGAACTGGCTCTAATAGAAGGATACATGTGTGTAAAAAAATATATTATGGATTTTTTTTTCTGCTCATGTATACCATGACCTACCTGTTCTAACTTTATAGAGGTATGTGCATGTTTGGGAACACTTATTTTTTGAATATAAGTGCTTATTACCCAAGCCGAGATAAAACTCCTCTCACATACTTACCTCGTATACCGTGAATCACGGTTTATAAGCACTTATTGCCTAAAAATAAGTTATTCTAAACTAGCACTGTATTGATGATTATATTGGGATCACGTGCCCCCATGTGAGGATGGCACCAGAAAATCTGGGAAACTTGATTGGATGGACGGTTGTGATTGAGGCACGTCACTCTTAAAGAGACAAAAAGAAGTTTTAATTGGACTCGAGTCCAATCCGTAACAACAAAGGGATTTGTAACCTTTCTTTTAGGCCACTTCTTTTATCATTTAATGGGGGCCCAAAAGGCCAAAACCCATAAATCAAGGTTGAAATCTTCAACTAATTATTCTTTTCACCAACGCGGTTTCACAGAAAGGTAAGACCGACAGTGGTTGGAACTAGCCGAAGGAAGTAGTCGCTTGGAAGTTGGAACCAAGGTTTTTGTCTCCTTTTGGGAGAGGTGTCCTGTAGTACTTCAAACATCATTGTCCCACATAAAATTACATGTGCCTTTAAAATTTTTAATAGGAGGGTTATTCTATTGTAAAGTGACGAATTAAAATTTAAATTTTTATTAAGAGAAGTATCCACAATTAATGTATGATGATGCTTTAAAAATACTTAGCTTCTATAGGAGAATATCTATTGCAAATAAAAAAAAAATACTCAATCTGTTTTCATAGCACTACAATTTCTCGATATATATACTCATCCTATTCTAGATAAAAAGCATTTTTACCTAATTCATAAAATATAAAAAATAGTTAAAATATTTATTTATAATTATTATCTAGAAATTTTGTGACATTTTTTCAAAATATCTCTATCATAATAATAGGTGTTGGTCCTCGTAAAAAATGTTTTAACTGTTATTTAAACACGGGGTCTCAAATTTGAACATGTGTTGATGTGTAAAACGCTGCTGGTAGAGTAACCCCAATTAGGTTCAATATTAGTCAAATATGACTTAAACAGATAGTCATATCAAAAAAATATTCATGTTATTTAATGATTAAAATTTAATGTGCAAGACAAAAAATGCTCAATTAACATCTGAGACAAGAGATAATTAAATTTTAGGGGGAATTACTATGTGATCTCAAAGAAGAAACTTAATTATCAAGAAGTTTCAATGACAAGTGAGGAGCATGAATTTATTGTCATTTCTTACACAAAACTTGTCATTATATGCTCTTTAGTTGTTGTTATACTTTTGGGTTATTAAATATCTTCCTTAGGACTTCATGGTAATCATCAATCAAGCAATCATCAACTTTATTTTTAAAAACTTATAATACCCGGTTCATAAGAAAACAGGTCGATTTGCATCCATTAATCACTAAATACAATTTATTATTAATTAAGTAATCATATTTCCTTTCAGCACTTTATCCTAATTATAATTTATTTATATCTTTGACTACATTATTTTCTTTATGTGATTTTTCTTGAGATAGGGGGCATGTTACAAAATATTCTTTCAATTTTATCCTCCTTGAATTCTATTGATCTCGCGCGGAGAATAAGCACTTGTTCACCCTAGAATTTGTGTTAAAAACTAAATCAAAATTCTCAAATGAATATTATATTTAGCGTGGGCGAGAGTTTTTTTTTTCTTTTCTCATCATATAATTTAGTTATATTTTTGTATTATAATAATAAAACTCACTTCAACTTTTTGGGAAAAATTGTTCATTAGCCTGATTTTCTTATTATAGTAGTATATAAAAAAATTTCCTATCAAAAAATTAAAAGTTTTCTATAGTCAGTTTTCATGGTTTTAAAAAGCATCGATTTTAACTTTTGTCTCAACTACCAAAACATCAGTGGTTAGAGTAAAAGAACAGAACATGCTTCCCAATATGGTTGCCGTGTGGGACTCTTCTACGAAGGTAAAAAGCTGAAATGACAAAAGTCTTTGTGTTTGTTTGGAATAGCTTATTTTTAGGTAATAAGTGTTTATAAATCGTGATTCACGGTATAGGAGGTAAGTATGTGAGAGAAGTTTTATCTCGGCTTGCGTAATAAGGATTTATATTTTAAGAACACGCTGAACCAAACAAGCCTTATGATTTATTAGAAGCTTATTTTTTTCCCAAAAAAAATATTTTTTTGTGATAGTCTATCTTCTACTAACAAATACTTATACGGCTCTTAACTTAAGAATCATTTAATTAAGAAATATTGAGTTAGTTAATTATTATTGATATGACATATAGTTTTTTAAAATACCCTTACTTAAAACTAAATATGAGTTGTAGTTAATTAGTTTTTAGAAGTATCAATGGGGTAATTTAAGAAAATAATATAAATATAGAAGATATATCTTACATTTAGGACCAAAATCAACTTCCGAATTAGATCCTAAAGTAGAAACTAGAGAGGAGTGTTACCTTAACAATTATCTTATATTCAGTGTTATTGACTGAGATTTAAACATGAATAAGCTCAATTTAAAGTAACTCTATGGATTAAATTTTAAACATATTTAAAGAGAATCACTATTTTTTATTCATAAAATTGAACTTATTTACAGGAATCAACTGCCTTGCATTTAATCCAATTACTATTGGTTTATTAACCAAATCAATATCACCATTCATCTACTATTATTTATTAAAGATTTACTTTTCTAAATTGTATACACTATAAATTTTTTATATGGCAGTACTTCACTCAAAATATTTCATTACTTTTTATTTGACAAAATTAGACCTGAGTACAGTCACCTTATCCTATTGATGTCAATGGCATGCTTGAAATATTAGTAAGCACCAAACCAAAATATTACCCCCTCCATTCTCTTTATAAGCAACTTTTTTTTTCTTGGAGCTTGCATTTAATATAATCAACTTTTTTTATGTCTCAAAATTTAAACTACTTTTTCCTTTTATACTCCTATTAAATACATATCTTATATTAATTATCCTCTACTCTCTGCTGACTCTATTTTATTTAATAATTTATTATTCATTCTCTCTCTTATTTTCTACTTATGCTCTCTCATATTTTTACTCTTTCTCTCTCCTATGTTCTTTTCATAAATAGAGGCATATTTAGTAAAAACATGACATTTTTGACACATTTATTGTTTTTAACTAATCTTAGATGCTCTTTCATTTTATGCCATCCTGATATGTCCATTTGTTTAGTTTTAATGTTGAGGATCTTGTTTATTGTGGAGGTACTTTTGAGCCTCTCCCCTGTTTAGTGATGATTTTGCAGGTATCAAGTACAGTGCTCCAGTACCGCCATTACCAACTATTTTGCTAGACAAGGAGATGGTTGATGCTACCATGAATGAGGAGACTATCCTCACCTCTAACGGTCTTGTTCGTCAGTATCTTGTTTAATGGAAAGGTTCCTTTGATACAGATGCCACTTGGATCATTAAAGAAGGCTTTTGCTAGGTTAACCCCACCTTGCTTGAGCTCAAACTTTTAATGAAGGTGATTATGTAATGGCTCATATTTGTCCTGAGCATTTTTCCAAAAATTCCTTCAAAAAGTTGCATGCCTTTGCCTTCGGCCTATTTTGTATTATCCAAAAACTTAGTCCTAATGCATATCGGCTTGAATTACCTCCTAACATGTCCATTAGCCCAGTTTTAATTGTTGAGGATTTGGTTTCTTACCGATGTACTTTTGAGTCTCTCCCCCTATTTAGTAATGATTCTGCAGGTATCAAGCACAGTGCTCCTGTACCGCCGTTATAAACTATTTTGCCACATAAGGAGATGGTTGATGCTATCATGGATGAGCAGACTATGCTTACCTCTGACAGTCCTATTCATCGCTATCTTGTTCGATGGAAAGGTTCCTCTGATATAGATGCCACTTGGATCACTGAAGAAGATTTTGTTCAGGTTAACCTCACCTTGCTTGAGCTCAAACTTTTAGTGAAGGTGATTATGCAATGGCTCGTATTTGCCCTAAGCTTTTTCCCAAAAATTCCTTCAAAAAGTTGCATGCTTATGCCTCCGACCCATTTCCTATTATCCAAAAACTTGGTCCTAATGCTTATTAGCTTGAATTACCTACTATAATGTCCATTAGCCCAGTTGTAAATGTTGATGATCTTGTTTCTTATTGAGGTACTTTTGAGCTTCTCCCCTTATTTAGTGATGATTCTGCAGGTATCAAGCATAGTGCTTCATTACCGCCGTTACCAACTATTTTGCCAGCTTTAAGAGATGGTTGATGCTATCATGGATGTGCAAACTATCCTCACCTTTGATGGCCCTGTTTGTTGCTATCTTGTTCGATGGAAAGGTTCCTCTAATACAGATGCCACTTAGATTACTGAAGAAGAATTTTGCCAGGTTAACCCCACCTTACTCGACTAGTACCAACTCTCTACCTCTATAGAGGAGAGTTCTTTTCAGCTGGGGGAAATGATGGGAATCACAAAAGGACTAGAAGGATCCCCTGAAGATTTGAAGACCATCACACTTAATACTGAAGATTTGAAGACCATCAAACTTAATGCTAAAATATTTGAAGGCCATCAAACTTAATGTTGATTTATTGTCATTATTGTTGGGATTGGCAAGCACAAAGGAAGAATTTAAAATTGTCAAAGTTTACTAATCCTGATCTATCAACGACGTTTAAATTGGGTAGTAAGAATCGTACCTTTTATGCTTTTTAGGCTTTTCGATCTCTAGGAGCCAACACCTCAGATCAGCTCTCTCTCTACCGATATCCACACGAATACGACTCCAACATAGACTACGTGCTAGCACCTCCAATGTCTCCCTAGGGTTTTCTTGCGTCTCATTATTTCTCATCCGTACTAGGATTATCCTACCCCTTCGTTTTTATAACTAATAAGGGCTATATTGGATCTTCAAAATTAATCTTAAATCATTTGAAATCAATTAACCCTTAATTATTTTGATGAACTAATTAAATAAATTCGGTTTAATTAAATCTATCCAACAATTTTAATTTAACTTATTTATTTAATCCGAATAAAGAGCTAATGAAAATAGATTTAATATATCTTTTATAAATTAAATATGAGATATTTTATCCTATCAATGTTAGTCATTTAATTTATCAAATAAAATTAAATCTGAAAATAACACTACATATTATTATTATTATTATCACAAATTTTATATCATGTGTGTGTGTGTGTGTGTACATATATGTATTTATATATATGTATATGTACATATAAACAAGGAACAAAAAACCGGACCGGTCAATGAACCGGTCACGGAACAGGTTCAAGGGTTAATGGTTCAACCGGGGTCGAACCGGTGATCAAACCGGTAGTCGAACCGGTCATATTAAAATATTACCAATTATTAGTAACAATATATATATTAATATATTCTTAAACTTCTATAGATAAAATCAACTGATTATATTAGATTTGATTACTTGAATCATATAAAATTAATTGACTAAAATATTATATATTATATGTATATAATATATAATATTTTTTCTTTTATTCTTTTTATTTTTTAATTTTGTAGCCTTAAAATTAAAATTTGTTCTTATAATTTAGTAAAATATTATAGATTGTATGTACATCGGTCTAAATCTATAGTTTTCTTTCCTTTTCATCTTTTTTTTGAACCGGATATCTCATTTTTCAAAACAAAAAAAAAAAAGCAGCAAACCGGTTGAACCAGTGACCCACCGGTTTTGACCGGTTTGACCGGTTTTGGACCGGTTCAACCGGTTCCCACCGGTTCGAACTCCCCCCTCTCTAAAACATCAAACCGGACCGGACTGAGGACCGGTTCACCGGTTTTCCGGTCGGACCGGCCGGTCCGGTCCGGTTTTTCATTCATTGCATATAAATATATGTATATGTACAAATACATATATACATATATGTATAAAATTCGTCCACCCTATATTAAATATTATATTCATTGAATCTTAAACACATCTTAGATTCAATGAACTTGGATATTATAGCTCATGTTGGGCTATGCTTGTGTGCGACTCTATAGACCCATACGAAGTTGACAGTGGGCCAATAACTGTACTAACCCACAAGTCGCAAGCAGCCTCTAGCAAGATATTACGACTACCCAATTCATATAAGGATCATTAATAAGATGCAACCTGTCATACAACCATGTCACGTCCCTTTTGTCACACTATATTTCAGCCAAAGATGAGGAACAAATAATGCCATCCTCCTGTTCTTGACCATTACTTTCTTGATTCCTGAGCAGTCTGACAATAGAAATGGAAACTTCTTTCAATCGTAGTATGACCATACATTTCTCAGACTCACTCATCGAAGGGCCCAGTAATATCTCTCTACTAATGTGAGGGACAAATTCCATCTTAACCATTCACATTTCTCTACATGAAAAGCACCCAACTCAATTGTAGCCTTTATCATCACTTGGTCAAAGGTGACTTTTGACTAGATCAAAACTTAGCGACTCTCATGTAAGAATCCATCATAATCTCAAGTTGAAGGGCTTAGTGACATGGTTATACATGAGATAGGCTTATGACTTGATCCATGCAGCTTTCTCATAGCAGGTTGGTCCAACACCCTGTACTCTTACAAGTGCCTAAGATGTTGATTCATATCTCCATACCTTATCAAAGTCATAATGGTCTCACCGCATCTTTGTTCCCGCATAGATAACCGACCAGGGACATTTAGGACAATCTTTATGATTTATCCTAGGATACAGTTATCACAGTGAACATGCAAATAATATGATAACAAAATGAATAAATTCATTAAATAATAATGTTTAAAGTACAATGATTAGCCCTAAGGGCACAATTTCCAACAATTATCATCATGGTCATTTATTTTAATTTGGATTTTGAATCTTTTATGATTATTGTAATCGCATTCCAGAACCTTCTGCTTAGGAATATCCTGACTCTTTTATGATTAGCCCTTCTGCTTGGGAATAATGTGGTACGAAGTAGGATTCATATAATCAACCCCACTTGTAATATCCTAAATTTTGGGATCGAAGGCTTAGGAATAAGCATGAATTAAGTGGACTCCTAAGCCCTGGTATAGCAGGTGCCCCAAATCTATTTCCTAATGTTTCTTATATCTTTGGGGTACTAAGAAAGTAAAATGATGAATTTTGGAGCATATGATTATGCTTCCAGTTAAATTTCCTGTGAGGCAATGAGCTTGTCATCTGATTTTGTATGACCAAATGATGAGTAAAAATTATGAAATATTTTAGGGTGAAAGTAAACATCCTGAGCTTTAATTTGATAGGTCATATGAATCATTTGAAGCTATATGAAAAAAAGATATGAATTTTTGAATTTAGCCCAGAAAAACTGGAAAGTTTCTAGAACAGCATTCAAAGATTTAAATTCTGGGATTTTTGTGATTCCATTTGGCTAAATTTTATATTTTTCCTTGAAAATAGACTCAATAAGGTTTTTATACCTTTAGAATCACTCCAATTTGATTTTTGTACAATTAGTTATGATTTTTCAAAGTTTGGGTAAAAAATTTGCCAGAATTTCCAATTGATATGAAATTTGGAAAATTGACAAATGAATAAAGTAATAATATATAATATAAGATATAACATCATCATCTTTCTCCCAAGCTCATTACTGACGTGAAACAGTAGCTAAAAGAGAGAGAGTGTGTGTTGAGAGATTTTAGAGAGAGAAAGAGCAAGAAATTGCAAGGTAAACCGATTCCTCTGATGATTTAGCTCCCAACCGGTGTAATACTTCTCCTAAACTCTTCCTCTATGTAAAATCAGGTTTGTGAAGCTCAAATTGGTTGTTGTAAAGGTTAGGGTTTCAGCCACATAGGAGAAAAGCTAAAGGGAGCTTGAGGTAACTTCCAAACTCTTGTATATTGACTATTCTGGCTGTTATCGACAATTTAATCGGTGAAATTTTGCCGGATTGCCTTCGGTTTTAAATTTTGGAAATTGAGTTGCTTAAGGGTTATGCTGCCCAATTTTAGTTCAAATAATAGTTATAACCTAATGTAATAGTTAATAAAGTGGTTAGGAGTAGAAAAGAACACATCTTCGGAGTCACAATTGAAAAACCTCAATTTTTTGTGGGAAGTGTGTATATTTTGGTTAGGGCTGTTAGAGGGCCTTAGAGTTGGATTTTCAATTATTTGTTGGTTCCATTGAGTTCAGAAGGAAAAATTATGTGGGGTTACTGTTGGTCACTTTTTTGAAAAAGTCTAAAAAAGAATAATTATGAAAACACCCCTAAAACCCTTAAAGTGGGGCTGCCAAGGATAATTTTGTAATTTAACATTGAATTTGATAATTCCGAGTCCGAAAATGGATTCCTTGGGCGAAAATATTTCAGAATAGCCCTAGTCAAAATTTTAGGAAAAGTACAGTCGAATCGGATATGGCGAGGTCAGGCCGGGTGCCTGGGGGTATTTTAGTAATTTTTCAATATAGACTCATATAACCCCCAGCAACACTATGGAAGTGTCTAAACTATACATTTGGAATTGTAGGACCGAGCAGAGAGCCGAGCTGCAACACGCTTTATGAGGCACATAATCCGAGGAGCCTCTTTAAGGATCAGGGAAGGGTGATTAAGGTAGGGAACTTACCTCTCATGCATGTATTCGATATTGGTACTGGTGTATTGATGCATGTTGTAACCCCCTGCCGTAATTATATCCGAAATACGCAATTAAAGTGAAATAGAGACCAATAAGAAACAAATACAAATTACAAACCCATCTACCAGACGGGGTTTTCACAATTACCTTTCGAAATCATTTATAAACTTGGTCTCATAATCACTTTTCGAATACAATTACTACGCGGAACATCACATTCATAATAAATCAGAGTACACAAAAATAATCCCGGCAATCCCAGTTTCCATATATTAACTCAAGCTTTATAGGGCACATTCGCCCATACAAGCCCTCATATGGGGATTACACAAATCTTTCTCATACATATACAAATATCCAACAACTCATTTCAAATACATAACCAAATATACTCATCCTAAACATGCATTGATAACCACCTATCACAAGATTACAACCCGAACGAGTCCCATCGCCTTTGATTGCTTACTCCATCCTCGATCCACCTACCCTGTCTAAATTGTTGGTAGGGGAGGGTGAGATTCGAGAGAATCTCAGTAGGAAACAGATACCATAACGCATGCATGATAGATGCTATGTGTATGACATGTTAGCTTTATCTAGATGCATGCCCCATAATGACATTTTTGCATACTCAATGTTTCATGTAACAAAACTATGGCCACAGCAAAACAGAAACAGAGCTTCATTTATTCAAATATGCTCTACACAATCAAGTAAAGCAATCACATACATCACTACACAAGCAAAGATATCAAATACATGCAAGTAAGGTAAGTCCCCTACCTCCAGTCTTTTCTCCTCGATTTGCGTGCCAGCAACTCGGGGCTTCACATTCGATCCTACAATGTCAAATGTACCATTTAGACACTTCCATAGTGTTTCTGGGGGTTATATGAGGCTATATTGAAAATTTACTAAAATACCCCCGGGACCCGGCCCGGCCCCGCCGTACCCGGTCCGGCTGTACTTTTCGTGAAATTTTGACATGGGCTATTCTGACATATTTTCGCCCAAGGAATCCATTTCCGGACTCGGAATTATCAAATTCAATGTCAAATTACGAAATTGCCCTTGGCAGCCCTACTTTTAGGGTTTTAGGGGCGTTTCCGTAATTATGCTTTCTCGGCCTTTTCCGAAAAAGTGCCCAACTGTAACCCCACCTAATTTTCCCTCCTGAACTCAATGGAATCATCAAATCATTGAAAATCCAACTCTAAGACCCATTTATAGCCCAGACCGAAATATATGGGTTTTCTAGGGAAAATCAGGGTTTTTCGGTTTCGGCTCCGTAAACACGTTCCTTTCTACTCCTAACCACTTTATTGACTATTCCATTAGATTACAACTACCATTTAGTACC
The DNA here is from genome assembly GCA_963242795.1 of Inga leiocalycina. Lineage (NCBI taxonomy): Eukaryota > Viridiplantae > Streptophyta > Magnoliopsida > Fabales > Fabaceae > Inga > Inga leiocalycina. The sequence goes on from OY725332.1 coordinate 37,792,599, forward strand.
AATTTGGGCAGCATAACAGCCCCACACACCCATTTCCAAAAATTAAAACCAATGGCAATCCGGCGAAATTTCACCGATTAAATTGCCCACAGTAGCTAGAATAGTCAATACACAAGAGTTTGGAAGTTACCTCAAGCTCCCTCTAGCTTTTCCTTGTCTTGGCTGAAACCCTAGCCCCTTTTAACACCAAAGAAAGAGCTTCCAAACCTTAAAGAACATAAAGGAGTAGCTTAGGATCGGAGTTATACGCGTTAGGAGCTAGATCATCGGAGAAATCGGCTTACCTTGCGAGTTCTCTTCTCCTTTTCTCCCAAAACCCTCTCAACCCTTTTTCTTTATTTCTGTTGCAGAATGGCGTCGGTTTGGAGGAAGGAAGATGAAGAAAAGGTGCTTTAATATTAGGATGATGTCATGTTTTATTATGCTGATGTCATAATTCCCAAAATTGGCATTTTCGGATTTTCTGGCAGATTTTCTGCCCAATCTTTGCAAAATCATAACTAATTCTAGAAAAATCAAAATGAGGTGATCCCAAAGCCAAATGAAAGGTATCTAAGTCCTCTTCATTGGAAAAATATGATCCATTACTAGAAATCACCACAAAATTCCAGAATTACACAAATTTCATCACTACCCCAAAACAGAGTCCATTTTCAACCTCAAACTTTGGACAGTCATATCTCCCAGTTCCCAAAACGAAATGGCACAAATTATATGTCCATTTTGAAGCTTGGGATGTGAACTTCAAGACTGGAAAGTTTCATAATTTTCTGACATCATTTTCCTAGTCAAAACATCCACACGAGAAGACTGCCCAGACAGAATTCACACTGGACAGCATTTCCAATTTTTTGCAACCAATGTGTCCAATCCAATTTAAATCAATTCCAATGATTAAATACCACAACATGACACCATTTCCATCACAATATCCCATTCAATTCCTCCCTCTATTCTAAGTCAATTTGGATGTTAATCCACAATTGAACTCAAATACAGGGTTTTGGCGTTGCTCATAACACAAGCGACTACAATCCACTTTATATTCTCTAAAAGGGTTCATTAATCACTAACCACGTCCACTTTTGTAGTCATTAAACCCTAATCACAATTTAGGATCTTGCTAAACCGGGGCTTAGCAATCCACTAATCTCAGGCTTATTCTCTAGCCTCGAGTCTCAAAATTAGGGGTGTTACACATGTTATTGCTTTGCGTGATTATGTGGAACATATATAAATGAGTGAAGCTCTGTTTCTATTTATGTTATGGCCATAAGTATGTTGTTTGAAACGTTGAGCACGCAGATATATCATTATGTTAGCATGAGTTTATGTAATGCAAGCATGTCATGCATTAAGCACTTATCTTGTATGTGTATTGGTACTGTTTTCCTATTGAGATTCTCTAGAATCTCATCCTCCCCTACCAACATTTGGATAGGCAAATACAAAAGGTACGCAGAAATCAGATAAGAGAACTGCATGAGATAGGGTTGCAGTGGTCTAGCGAAGACGGGAAGAAGTTTCCATTTCACTAGGATGAGTTTAGATACCCTAGAGCCCTGTGCAGCTACAAGGTTTGTAATTGTTATGTATAAACCCCTATAGGGGAATTTCTGTAATCATGCCCATAATATCAATATATTTATGCTATTCCTATGTTGCCCACTGAACCGCATATCATTTTCCACGAATACTTTGGCAAAGGTGAAATTAAAATAAGGGCGTGACATTTTGGTATCAAAGCAAGGATTATGGCCACAGAATTGTCTGCTCAGGGTAAATACAGTGGTTCTGACAATAGGATAACATATTGATATGCTTGATTATATAGTGATAGGAACAGCGAAGTGAATTGCTTTAGCTAGTTCTTAAGCCTTGAAAGGAACAGACACGCCTCAGGGAAACAGTGGAATACCCAGAAGGCAGTACATGTTACCATGTCGAAAAGAGGATTGTACAAGGATGACACGGACACCAAGGGAGCGGGTTTAAGTTAGGCCAAAGCATGGAGCCCCATTCTAAAACAGAATCACCATATAGCTTATTAGCGACCAGCCACAGTTGCGGGTAGTTAAGTAACAGGAAGAAAAGTCACAAACAAACAAGACATATACAGATAAGGGTTTTGTTACCGATCCTGGAGTTGGAGCAGTATACGTGATACGTGGTTTACAACTGGATCGAGGATTATGGGAGGATGTCTGGAGCATATACCTACGGGATATCTGTAAGTATGACACCCCAGTGGCCCAATATACAGTATACACAGATAAACTAACCCCAGTGGTGGGTGGTCAGGGATAAGTTAATTCTGGGATTTCGGATGACATAGGGATCCATACAACACTGTACTTCTTTTCGGATATAGTGTTTTGGCCAGGAAGAAGAATGAGATTGCAGAGTGGAGTCAAACAGACAACTTTGTAGACATCAGAGTAGCCTCACCTATATTGTAGTTAACAGTGTGAAGCACCAAAGTGAGCAGCAGAAGTGTGGTCAATCTAGGTGCAATTTTGAAATTTATAGGAGAGGTTGATGTTCGCACCTGTGTTGATCATCCTAAAACATAATATGGCCTTGATAGTCAACAATGCTACAGTATGTGTGATGTACTGTATTACACCCTGCGTAGTGTACAATATTACATCCAGTGTGATGTACAGTATTACATCCAGTATGCTGTACAATACTACATCCAGAGTGGTGTACAATGTGATAGCCTATATGGTCAACAGTCACATAGCCTTTATAGTTTATGGTGACACATGTGAACTGGAATTAGGATGAGCCCTAGTGTAGTAGGGCAGAATGGTGGTGAATACCTCTCAACAGCACTAGTGTTAACAATCTCAAATCCACGGTTGACCTTTATAATCTACATAGATGCAAGTCACATGGATTAGGATGTGTTCTGATGCAACAGGGTCAAATAGTGATTTGATCCAAAATAGTGCACATAATATGGCTAGTAAGGGTCAAATAGTCATTTGGTCATTTGGTCCTGAACACCGAACAGGCGGGCATAAATACAAACAAATATATTGCCGGTACGTCCCAGTGTACATGTTTGTACAAAGAGGTAACACTAGGATACTCAGTGTTTTGCAAGTAGAATAACATAAACCGTAAGGCTAAATACACCAGGTAGTGTCCTAATAAGGCAACGAGGCCTGGAATAATGAACTGAGTGCCCTGATGAACGATCAGTACAATAATGGGTTGGGTGGCCTATGAGTACAAAACAAAGAACAAAGGCAGTAAGACCTTATATGTATGTTTGCATGGGGCAATGTCCCTAGGCAGTAAGACCAGACAAACATTTTATGCGGTAATGAACTGTATGGCCTATATATACCAAACAAGCAACATATGGGAATAATAACAAGTTGAACGTGTAGAGGCTTATAGGCATTTCACACACATACATGGGAAACAAAAAAAGATGTGATTAATCAATCTATGATCAAGAGGCTCATACCCCAATATGGCCAAGTGGGTTGCGCCGCATTGGTTGCTTGCAGTCAAGAGGTGGCCATAAAACATGTGAGCTGAGGTGGTGATGCATAAGGAATCAAGTGCTGTGGGAATAGACCAATGGGTCCTTTGTTTGATTACATGCTACATACTATGTACTAAATAAATGATGAATGCTGAATAATATCTGAGGACTTTGATGAGAAAATGATGATTGTGTTACATGATCGATGAGTTGGAATACGAAAGAGATAGATTGAATATAATCATTATATTGCACGCTTGTTAGCCTACTCATGATAAAGGGATGGATTGAGTGATAAAAAGGGATCCCTAAATAGTAGATGTTCAAATTTCGAGGAAGAAATTTATTGAACGGGGGGGAGAAATGTAATATCCTGAATTTTGGGATCGGATGCTTGGGAATAAGCCTGAATTAAGTGGACTCCTAAGCCCCAATTTAGTAGGTGCCCCAAATCTATTCCCTAATGTTTCTTATATCTTTGGGGTATTAAGAAAGTAAAATGATAAATTTTGGAGCATACGATTATACTTCCAATGAAATTTCCTAAGGTAATAAGCTTGTCATCTGATTTGGTATGACCAAATGATGAGTAACAATTATGAAATATTTTAGGATGAAAGTAAATATCCTGAGTTTTAATTTAACAGGTCATATGAATCATATGAAGCTATATACAAAAAGATATGAAATTTTGAATTTAGCCTAGAAAAACTAGAAAGTTTCTAGAACAACATTTAAAGATTTAAATTCTGGGATTTTTGTGATTCCATTTGGCTAAATTTTATATTTTTCCTTGAAAATAGACTCAATAAGGTTTTTATAGCCTTTAGAATTACTCCAATTCGATTTTTGTACAATTAGTTATGATTTTTCAAAGTTTGGGTAAAAAATCTGCCAGAATTTCCAATTAATCCGAATTTTGGAAAATTGACAAATGAATAAAGTAATAATATATAATATAAGATATAACATCATCATCTTCCTCCCAAGCTAATTACTGACGTGAAACAGCAGCTGAAAGAGAGAGAGTGTGTGTGTGTTGAGAGATTTTAGAGAGATAAAGAGCAAGAAATTACAAGGTAAGCCGATTCCTTCAATAATTTAGCTCCTAACCAGTGTAATACTTCTCCTAAACTCTTCTTCTATATAAAATTAGGTTTGTGAAGCTCAAATTGGTTGTTGTAAAGGTTAGGGTTTCAGCCACAAAGGAGAAACGTTAAAGGGAGCTTGAGGTAACTTTCAAACTCTTGTATATTGACTATTCTAGCTGTTATGGATAATTTAATCGGTGAAATTTTGTCGGATTGCCGTTGGTTTTAAATTTTGGAAATTGAGTTGCTTAAGGGTTATGATGCCCAATTTTGGTTCAAATGGTAGTTATAACCTAATGTAATAGTTAAAAAGTGGTTAGGAGTAGACAAGAACACATCTACGGATCCGAAATTGAAAAACCCCAATTTTTTTGGGAAATGTTTATATTTTGGCTAAGGCTGTTAGAGGGCCTTAGAGTTGGATTTTCAATGATTTTATGGTTCTATTGAGTTCATAAGGGAAAATTAGGTGGGGTTACAGTTAGTCAATTTTTCGGAAAAGGCCGAAAAAGCATAATTACGAAAACATCCCTGAAACCCTTAAAGTGGGGCTGCCAAGGGTAATTTTGTAATTTAACATTGAATTTAGTAATTCTGAGTCCAGAAATGGATTCCTTGGGCAAAAATATTTCAAAATAGCCCTAGTCAAAATTTTAGTAAAAGTACAGTCGGGCTGGGTATGGCGGGGTCGGGCCAGGTCCCCGGGGGTGGTTTTAGTGATTTTTCAATATAGACTCATATAATTCCCAGAAACACTATGGAAGTGTCTAAACTGTACATTTGGAATTGTAGGATCGAGCGGAGAGTCGAGCTGCAACACGCTTTATGAGGCACGTAATCCGAGGAGCCTCTTTAAGGATCAGGGAAGGGTGATTAAGGTAGGGAACTTACCTTTCATGCATGTATTTGATATTGGTGCTGTGTATTGATGCATGTTATTGCTTTGCATGATTATGTGGAATATATATGAATGATTGAAGCTCTATTTCTATTTATGCTATGGCCATAAGTATGTTGTTTGAAACGTTGAGCACACAGATATATCATTGTGTTAGCATGAGTTTATATAATGCAAGCATGTTATGCATTAAGCACTTATCTTGTATGTGTATTGGTACTATTTTTCTACTGAGATTCTCTAGAATCTCATCCTCCCCTACCAACATTTAGACCGGCAAATACAAAAGGTACGTGGAAATCAGATAAGAGAATTGTACGAGAGAGGGTTGCAGTGGTGGAGCGAAGATGGGAAGAAGTCTCTGTTTCACTGGGATAGGTTTAGATACCCTAGAGCCCTGTGTGGCTACAAGGTTTGTAATTGTTATGTATGAACCCCTATGGGAAAATTTCTGTAATCATGCCCATAATATCAATATATTTATGCTATTTCTGTGTTGCCCACCAAACCGCATATCGTTCTTCGTGAATACCCTAGTAAAGGTGAAATTGAAATAAGGGTGTAACACCACTTAATAAAATAAATAAGGTTTGTTGTTGCGTATAGTGAGAAGTATTTGTGGATTGGAGGTTGTGATGTATTTTGGGCATTCAAAATTTATGAAGAGGATAACGCAATTATAAGAGGGAGGCTATTCCTTCCAAAGCATCTCTAAACAAGATATTTCAGAAAGGCCCCTCTAAAAGTAGATGCTCACCATCCTAAGTGGGATCAATAAATTCATTAAAAAATCAAGGTACACAAAATCAAATCGGGCATTGAATCGGTCGAGGCAGTGGTTCAAGGGTCAATAGGTCAGATTGGGGTCAACTCAGGGTCAAACAGGCCATATTAAATTAATACAATTTAATTGACAATAACTAAATATAATAATATTAATTATCATTATTAACAAAATATAGCACTAGTTTAATTGTAACACTAACTAAATACAATAATATTATTTATAAATTTAAAAAATCAAACTTTTCATTTAATATTTTACATATGAGTATTCAATGCTAATTTATTTTTGTATAGATTTTAACACTTAACTATGCAAATTAGATTTAAATTGATTAATTTTCATTATCTAACTTGTGTTCTTTTATAGGTAAATTTATATAAATAAAAAAAATAAGGAGATTTGTCATTCTTATTTTTTTAATAAATGTTTTCTTTATATTTTTTTCATAAGGGTCATCTTTATATTTAATATAGGGTTTGTTGTGAAGGCAAATAATAATAATAACAATAATATACCAACACTACCACTACCACCACTACAACCATTACCACCACCACCACCACTATAACGACCGCCACGACCACAACCATGACCACCACCACGACTACTACTACCACCACTACGACTACTACTGCTACTGCTATTACTACTACTGCTGCTACTGCTGCTACTACTGCTACTGCTACTGCGCTCCTGTTACTGCTACTCCTGCTCCTGCTACTGCTACTTCTACTATTGCTACTACTGCTACCACTACTCCTGCTAATGCTACTGCTACTATTGCTATTGCTACTACTCTACTACTGCTATTACTACTACTACTATGACGATGACTACTACTGTTGCTGCTGCTACTCTACTGCTCCTGCTACTGCTATTGCTCATGTTGCTGCTACTGCAACTATTACTACGACCACCACCACTACCACCACCACCACTACGACCACAACTACTATTACCCCCACCATCACCACCACCACCACCACTATTACCACCACTACTACTACAGGTTTGTTGCATATGGTGTGGTCAACACTTTGTTAGGGATTTGAAAGGAGAGAAAAGAAGGAACACAAGGAGTTGGCGGCTGAAAGGGGAAAAAAGAAAAGAAAAGGAAGAATCGAAGAAGAAGATCCACTATGAAGCACCAAATCTCTCATTTCCATCACAAGCAAACGGCTATGCTGATGCTTTCACTACTTCAACTTCTCAATCTCACCCTCTCTCATGATTATTCTCATTATGGGTTTCTTGTTATAGCTTTCATAGAAGGGTTTGCCAAATCTCTTTCAAGTGATGGTAGTTTGTAGGTTTGCTGCCTTTAATTTATGCTTGATTATACTTTCTCCCTTCATTTTTTTCTTCTTCCCTACTCCGTCATCATCTGATTTAGACTTCACTTCTCATTCGGTTAAAATGTTTCGATCTGCGGGCTTGTTGCTGAATAGGGGAAAAAGTTGTTCAAATCGCCTAACCCAATGGTTTTCTCGGTTTAGTCCAGTTCATGCCGAGTCACTCATCCCCCAGTTCTGCCACCAAACCAAACTGCCGGTTCACTAGTTTTCCTGTTGAACTGGCTGGTCCAGTCCGATTTTTTATACCATGAAAAAAGTACCATTTTCCTTTTATTTTCATTCATTCATTATCAATCTCGCCATTTATCTATAGCATTGCCGTGTTTGAAATGGGAATCGGGATTAATTTCACTCATTATCATATTTGATTAATGACTGCGTAGTTTTACCATTAATTTGTACAGTAACTCGCCAATATATATATATATATATATATTATATCATTTGAATCTTAAAAGTTCATATAATTCATTTGAATTATAATATACATATATATACATATACATATATATATATATATATATATATATATATATATATATATATATATATATATATATATATATATATATATATATATATATATATATTAATAGAAAGACAAACTTCATGAAACACATAGGAAAATGATTACAATAAACTTAAGCTACATTACATCAGCAACGAAAGCAAAATCAAGCAACCCAAGACCACAAAGTAACAAAGCAAAGAAATAAACAAACAGAAATTAAAATAACACACATGAAGAGCACCAAAAAACACAAAGCAGAAAACGGTGTCTGCAGACAAGAAGGTTCATAGCCATCAAAAGAGAGCCATCAAGAATCGCCAAAAACGCAGATGGAGCCAGGAAGTGTCAAGCAAGATATAATGGGGGGGTGTTGCAACACACATACATAACTGTTTTTTTTTTTTGGATTTTCCCTTTAAATAAGAAAATTCCTTTCATTCTTGAAATTTTGATTTTAACGTTAGATATAAATATAAATAAATTTAAAAGAATAAGTAATAAACATTCAATTTAGGTTACCAAATAAACATTCAATTTAATTTTATATTATGATACTGCTTACAATTATTTTTTTAAATTTTAATTTTTATCAATATATCAAAATATATAACAAACAAATAGTAGGCTTGTGCAAATCTAAGTGTGTATGTGTGCATATATATATATATACACACACATGTAATTATGTAAATATGAAACACTTGATATTCTTGAACTAAAATATTATTTAAGAGGAATATTTTATTTTATTTTTAAAAATAATTGAAGCATGTCAAAAAACAAAAGGAACCAAATAAAAGTTTGTACAAGTTTGAGCCCGGCTTTGAACCGAGGACCTCTAGTGGGTAAGACTTGCGTGATAACCAACTACACCACCCATACTTAAAAGAATCTGGGGTGATTAAGAAATAAAAATGAATTAAAATGAAAATGAATCTTATAATGTTTAATCATATTAAATGATATACCAAAAGAAAATATAATAATGGTTGTAGAATGGTACCGGTAGTAATTCAATTTTTAATTTTATGGATAAAAAAGAACTACATTGAAAAAGTTACTCTTATGTAAATTTAAAATATTTAAATATAAATTTAACTCTAATATTTCATCAAAAAACTTATAGAAACCACATTTATGTTATTAAAAAAGTATTCATAATATATGAATTATATGAACTTTAAGATTCAAATGATACTATGCATGCATGTTTCAGGCCTCTATACCATAATTATCTCGTCCTTCATGCCCTCCAAGACAAGATCAAGTTCATTTGCCCTAACCAAATCAATAACCAGGGTGACAGCATGAAGGAAGATATCAAGCAACGGCATGTGAGGTTTCTGGGGGATTAATTCATTAGGAGGGTGACAGACAGAAGTGACACTTGCTTCTTTATGCCTTACGTTTAAGGGTGGGAACATCATTAACTTTGCTTGAATTAGCTTTTATTTATTTTGTATTTATCCTAATAGTGTGATCTATTATTGTACTTAGGAACCACTGGATGCTAATAGTCGTAAATCTAATACATAAAAGGATTTGGTACTATGACTATATGAGCGGAGTTCCAGATATGAGACCATACATGCAGGAGACATTCAACTAGTAAGTTATTTATTCATCATCTCTTATAATTCATTTCATCTTGCTTGTTTTTGTATATATAATTTTATATTATATCTTCTCAGAGTGGTCTACACTTACCACAGTCAAAATGGTCTCGAGTGCAATAGATACAAGCTCACTGATGGTAGCTATAGATGCTTCTTCCAATAGTTGTGTTCAAAGGTATATATATTATTCACCAATAGCTATAATATTAATAAATTGATGAAGCAGACAATATAGTTTATATATATATATATATATATATATATATATAACTTATTGACAAATTTTTCTTTTCATTTCTTTGTAGTGCCTAAAGAAACAGGACAATAGCAACGATTGTGGGTACTGGGTGATGCAGTACATGAAGGACATCATTTCCCACAGTCCTGAAAATATTGATATAAATAAGGCATATTATGTGATCAATTCGTTCATATATACATTCGGTTAGCTATATATTACAATATCTAACTTCTATCTTGTTTCCTTTTGCGCACAGTATTTTGATGCCTCCTACTCGATGTTTAGCAACTCAAAAATGGAAGAAGGGGGTAAAGAGTTGGCAACATCTGTGAAACATCAATGGGAGAGTAAATACATATAGAATGATTGTAAATTTCTAGATACTGATAATTTGTTTGTTTTAAAGTTTTTGTTTTAACAGCATATACATGTACAAAAATGACTGTAAATATTCTAATTTGTTGCATTGTTTTGTATATGAAGGAATATAAATATATATTGTGATTCATTCTGAACAAATATATATGCAGGGGGAATATCAAAAGCAGAAAACTCCCCCCTCCTCCAATTTTTTTTTATAAAAAAATTAGCTTTGATAAATTATGACTGCTATCTAATAATCATTATTTATATCAACTATATATAACGACTGTTAAAGCGAGACCGTTATATATGATGTAAGCATTACCATATCTTATGACTGTTGTTCACAAGTGCATATTAATTATTATCACATCAATGGGCATGTCATGACCTCACCAAACTTCCATACATAATGGGTGTTATATTAATTATCATATATTTACTTCATCAAAAAATATCTGTTATATATTTAAATAGTGTTTATATGTTAGGAAAATAATTATAATATTTAAGAAAATTTGAAGTTATTTTATCTTCCGAGTATGGCATTGGAAAAAAAATATTAAGCATAGCCCTATATAAAACTAGTGTTTAAATACGAAAAAGAGGATCCTAATTAAAACTACAATTTGATTTTGTAAGGGGCTCAATATTTTTAAAAGTAAACCCTGCATTAAATTCAAGTTCTATGGAATGAAAAGGGGCATCCTATAAGAATTCCTTTCAACTAAAGTCTAACTTGGCACGAATTCAAGTACTTCCTCCAATCATAAATTTATAAATTAACTGAGAGGTTTATTTGGTTCTAAACTATAAACTTTAAACTTAAGATCCTAATTCATTTGCTCTCTTAAATTTATAATTGTTTTCCAAATTATCCCAATTAATTACACATTAAAAAAGAGTCTTCTTATGGGTAGTTTTGATTGCAACATAAGCTAACAAGTTGTTGGTTCAGGTGTTAAGTGACTTCACCCCGTAAGGAGATGGACACAAATTCTAATTTTGACAAGTATACTTATTGAGAGAGGTAAAAATTCTTTACATTCTAAGGAAAACCCTTGATCAAATAAAAAAGTGATATAGTAGGAAAGCACATATATATATTTCTTACAGATAGGTAACTCAACTAATTTTTCCTTAACTTTTAAAAGTCAGCTATCTCGCACCTATATTCATAACAAAAGAGAGTGTATGGGTAAAACTAGATGTGAATTTTTTTTTTTTTCTAAAATGCAAATTTATTGAAGGCATAAATATATCTTTAGTCTTTTAACTTTAATTTATATTAAGTTTTAGCTTTGTCCATAAACTTTTAAAATGGTTTTTCCAATCTTTTATCCCTAATAGGCTAACCGTTATAACATCCCGATTTGTGATTAGGGCTAATGGCTCCAATAATTATTGTAATTATCTTGATTGAATATATTTGGGATTAATGTAATGATAATTTTGAGAATAAATACAAGTGGTATTTAAGATCAAGGGTTGAGATGTATTTCATATGGGTCGGAATCCTATGTGAGGTGACTTGGTGAGCTCATGGAGAGAATTGTGTAGATGTTGACAAGTGGCTTGATGGTGGCCATTGGATAGGGCACTAGAAGACAAAAGTCACTTTTTCCTCTCTTCTCTCTCTCCTATTTGGTTGGAGGCATGGGCAAGGGGGGGTGATGTGCTTCTTCATCATCATTCTACCTTCTCATCTCTCTCTTCCATTGATTCCGGCGACCTTGAGGCAAGAAGAGGAAGAAGAAAAAGCTTGATCTTTGGTAAGGAAATGATTCTCCTTTGCTCCAATCCTCTTCTCTAATGTTGTTCATATCAATGAGAGCTACGTTGTGATGATTGTAGAATCTTGAGAAGTGGTGATTTGTGATTTGGGCGAAATTGAAAGTTGAGGGATCAGGATTCTGGATTGAGCAAAGTGAAGAGGTAGGCATTTAGAGCATTTTGAAGTATAATGTGTGATATTTTGCTAAGTATGGTAAAATCTGGAATTTTGCCCTAAATATGCCTATTTTTGGGAAATGTCAAGTTTGTTATGATTGATGATTGGAAATGATGTAGTTGGAGATATATGATCATTTGATGTAATTTGGAATGTTAAAAAGGTGTTAAGGGAATTTGGATATGATGTGTCATTGAGACCTTAGTGTTTGATTGTGGTCAAATTGGGTTTTGGAGTGTTTTTGGAGTTGCCATTGTGTTCCCTTGTTAGTGCTTAGAGTGTATGAGCATTGGGAAGAGTTTGGGAACCTTTGGGGGAGAATTTGACCATCTGGTGTTTCTGGTTTTTGTCTGCGTTTCTGGTCTCTGATACACATCACTCGAGCAGAGGAAGAACGTGCTCGAGTGATGCGCAAGTTTTTCCCTTTGTGCTTCGAGTCACCTGGGTTTTCTGCGAGTGCTGCTCGAGCACATCGCTTTGTGCTCGAGTGAGCGAGGAACCTGCTCGAGTGAGGGTGTGAGTCCAGAGTGAAGGGTGTGCTTTCGGGTCTTCACTCGTGGGCTGATGCCAAGAGTGAGCTCTGTCACTCGCGGGCATAGCCGTTTCACCCAAGCACTGGGGGTCATGCTCGAGTGAGAGTGTGCTTCAGGTGGGAGTTGTGCCTTCGGGTTCTCACTCGCGAGTAAGGTGCTCGAGTGAGCCTTCTCACTCGCGGGTGTGAGGTGTGTGCTCGAGCACATATGGCTGTGCTCGAGTGATCCCGTGCTTGGAGAGCTTTGGGTGCTCTCGGGTCCTCACTTCCTGGACTTCTCTCGCGGGTGCTCGAGTGAGGCATTTGGCCTTGTGCTCGAGTGAGGGTCAGCGTGCTCGAGTGAGCCAGTGCTCGAGGGTTTCCTTGTGCTCTCGGGTACTCACTCGCAGTCTCACTCGCTATCGTGCTCGAGTGATGTCCGTACTTGTGCTCGAGTGAGAGCATTTGTGCTCGAGTGAGATGACAAAAAATGAGTGTTTTGCCTTCGAGTAAGGAGTCTTTTGGGTAGTTTCTTCCAACCCTTTAGGCATATGTTTAGGCCTATTTTAGTCACCTGAAGAGTCCTAAATGATAACCAACTTAGAGTATTATTGAAATATACACATGGAAAAGAGATTGATTGGTTGTCCCTAATTGATATAGGATTTGACATTTGTCGCCCTCGTGAGGCCACGGTGCCGGAGCCAGTCAGGAAAGATACAGGTAGTGACTCTATCTTTATACCTTATGTGATGTATGATATGTGTGCTATATCATTGTGATTAAATGGATTTTGTATGCTGCAAGTTTTGTGGAAACTTTGTGTGGAAACACCGCTAAACCAATAGTCCCTGAGTCGCTAACAACGGTTCGGGTGAAGGTCGTATGCCTACCCGGCGGTAAAAGGGGATGAGGTTAGGGTGTCATATATGCGTTATGTGATATTGTGGTAGCACCGCTAAACCAATAGTCCCTGAGTCGCTAACAACGGTTCGGGTGAAGGTCGTATGCCTTCCCAGCGGTAAAAGGGGATGAGGTTAGGGTGTGAATTTGTGAAGGCCGACGAGCCATTGTGAAAGCCGAAAGGCTATATGTGAGCCGTGTGGCTATTTGTATGCACTGCCACGCCAACAGTCCCTGAGTCGCTAACAACGGTTCGGGTAAAGGTCGTATGCCTTCCCGGCGGTAAAAGGGGATGAGGGTGGAGTGAGTTTGTGTTGCTGCTGATATGAGATGATGTGTTTGCATATTATATGATTGCATGTGGTATGAAATAGTTGTTACTATGGGGATTCTTTAGAATCTCACCCTCCCAAATGATTAATCTTTTCAGACAGGGCGAGTGGTTCGAAAGGGAAGCGGACAACCAGGAGTAGTTAGACTTACTCCTAGATCTAAGTGGTAGTTGGTTATTATAGTTTTGGATTTGGGATTGCAAGTTGTACATCTAATGTAAATGAATGTTTTGGTGATGTAATCCCCTTGTTGGGAAACTTTGAACCCAAGTTATATATGTAAGTAACCCGGGGTTTGCCGGGATTTTGGTTTCCGCACTTTGATATTTATTATGTACTCTGATTTCTCTGATAATTATACCGCACGTGAATGTGAGACCATGAATATATATATGTTTTGAAAAGAATTTTGAAATACCCCATCTCTTGGATGTGGGATTATAAATTGTGATTTCATCCTATTGGTCTCTATTTCACTTAAATTTCGTAATCCGGGTGTAATTACGGTGAGGGGGTTACAACCGTCATTATAAAAAATGTTGACATTGAAGTTTTAATATTGACAAAACATTATCAAATGCTAGTATGTAAAGTTTAATTTTTAAAATAATAATGATTATAAAAAATCATTATCAGGAACTAACAGTATTAGAATTAAATAACTAAAAAGACACTTTTTTCAGTTAAAGAACCAAATTAAAACTTGAATAAAGCTAGGTGACCAAAAAAATATTTTTATTAAACTAAGACGTGAATAGTTTGTTATGAAAGGTTGAAAGGCACCATGGAATTAATGGACGCGGCTTCTCTCCTCTACTCTTCCAATCCGCTGCCTTCCTTTTTCTTCAAACTGCGCCGTTTTGGCGCAAAATAGTGCACCAACTGTTTTTTTTTTTGAAAAACATTATTTAATGTCCTGATGTATTTTTTTAGTACTAGTCAGTTTTCTAAAATATTTTTTCAAGATCCTAAAATAATTTTCAGTATTATCCAGCATTTTGAAAAATAATATTCATCCTGAAGTATTTTTTCAGTACCATTCAGTTCCTTAAAATAATTTTTCAGTATTATCCAGTATCCTGATGTATTTTTTTAGTATTACTCAGTTCCATAAAATATTTTTTCAAGATCCTAAAATAATTTTTCAGTATTATCCAGCATTTTGAAAAATACTATTTAACATCCTGAAGTATTCTTTCAGTACCAGTCAGTTCCCTAAAATATTCTTTCAAGATCCTAAAATAATTTTTCAATATTATAAGTATCATGGAGTATTTTTTTAGTGCATCTGAATTAATTTCAAAGTACTGATTGGCACCTGAATTAAAAATATTCAGTGCTTTGAAATATTTTTGGTGCACCTGAATTAATTTTTAGTGCATCCAACATCCTAAAATATTGCACCAAAAATATTTCAAAGTACTGATTGGCACTAAAAAAATACTTTAGGATACTAGATGATACTACAAAATTATTTTAGGGAACTGATTAATACTGAAAAAATACTTCATGATGAGTAGTATTTTTCAAAAGGCTGGATAATATTGAAAATTATTTTAAGATCTTAAAAAAATATTTTAGGAAACTGACTAGTACTGAAAAAATACATCAGGATATTAAATAATGTTTTTTAAAAAAAAACAGTTGGTGCACTGTTTTGCGCCAAAACGGCGCAGTTTGAAGGAAAAGGAGGGCAACGGACCGGAAGAGTAGAGGAGAGAAGCCGCGTCTGGAATTAATGGGATGTTGTGCAAAAGTAGCACTGGGAAAATGACTGTCAAGGGTCGGGCTTGTAAATTATAGTCTCTAAAGGAAGTTAAGCCTAAAGGATCAGCCTGTTAAGCCTGTTTATATTTTTTCTTTGATTAGAAAGGGAAACCATGTTGTCTTTTTGAATTACCTTATTGAATCTATATTCACTATGTCCTCACATTGTAAAGAGTATGATTTTTTAGTATATTTTTTTGCCTAATTGAATCATATTGTGATTTTTGAGTATATTGGTCTGCCTATTTAGAATAAAATCATATTGTATACTGTTCTGGCTAATGGAGTATGATTTTTTTTATAGAGGTTTGATTATTTGACTATTTGAGCCTACTACTCAAAGTAAAGCACAATCAAATGTCCTTGAAATTGATGATAGTGGCGAAGAAAATGAAAATGATAGTCGTCATACTCATGTTGTTTAGAAGTTAGAGTGTTTAGCTTCTTGCTTTCTTATGCTTTGGTCTTTGTGTGAGTTATTTATGGATATGATTTTACCTTTGATTATACATTCGTAACTGTTTGTTTGTTTCATGAGACGTGTTGTTTAAACCTTAATGTTGACAACATTTATATGTTAAATTAGAACTTTAATTATTGTTATTTACTACTTATATCTCTCTAAAAAAAAATACAGAAAAAATAGTTAAATATTGTGAAATAGACCTCTCAACCATGAGGGCCGGGCCTTAATTATGTGTATGTAGATCTCTCAATTAAAAACTGCAACAGCATACTAACTTGGCTTCTCTTTGTTTATTTTACCCTTCACTTCGTCCCTTCCCATATCAAATTCTCAACAATTAGATCAAATTTTGAATTGTTAGCTAGGATTTAAAATCTTAAAAAATATTTTTTATTTTGCTTAATTATAGCTCAGATTATTTAGAATAAACTTTCACAATTTAAATTTATTTATTTATTGGATAGTTAATCTGCAAGTCCTTATAGTTTCAATCAATTTTTAATTAAGTCACTGTACATTTTTTTATTATTTATGCAATAAATACTAATAATATTTTTCTATAAATATAAACTATAATATTACTAAATATTATTTTTTTTGATAGATTATTAAATATTACTACCTCCGGTTCTAATTATAAGATAAGTTGACTTTTTTAGAGAGATTAAGGAAGCTAAATAAGTTACTTAATCATATCATATATTATGCATCCTTAGATTATATATTATTTTATTAGTCAAACTCCTTATTTTGAAGAAAAAAATATAAATATAAATACTCTAAAGTAATTTAATTAGCTTCCTTAATTTCTAAAAAAAAATAACTTTGTCTTATAATTAGGACCAAAGGGAGTAGTCTATAAATATTAATATTCTATAAACAATAAATTACCATGATATTTTTATTTTAAAATTTTTTTATGAATTATTTAAATATTATTCATAATTTTTTAATCAAATATATATATAATTTATTTAATTTTTAATTATATTTTTTATTAATTTTTATAATTATAAAAATTGAATTATAATCATAAAGTCTTCTTAAAATATAGAATAGAATTATAATTAATTAATTAAGAATTACTAATTAATTATATTAATTATTTTTTGTCACACCCTTATCTTATTTTCACTTATTTCAGAGTATTTGCGGAAAATGATACCCAGTTCGATGGGCAACACAGAAATAACATAAATATACTGATATTATGTGCACGATTATGGAAATTCATCATAGGGGTTAGTACTTGATAATTACAATTAATATAGCCTCACAACGCTACGTAGGTGTCTAAACCCGTCCCAAGGAAAACGGAGACACCTTCCAGTCTTTGTTCCACCACGACATTCCCCTTATACTTTTTTCTTCGTTGCTCTTAGCATAGCTTTTGTCTTCATTTGTCTAAATTGTTGGTAGGGGAGGGAGAGATTCGAGAGAATCATAGTAGGAAAATAATACCAATATGCATGCAAGATAAGTGCTTAATCCATGACATGCTTGCATTACATAACTCATATTCACACAATGACATATCTATGTGCTTAATGTTTCAAACAACATACGTATGACCATAGCATAAACAGAAACAGAGCTTCAATTATTCATATACGTTTCACATAATCAAACAAAATAATAACATGTATCAATACACTAGCACAAATATCAAATACATGCAGGAGAGGTAAGTTCCTTACCTTAACCGCCCTTCCCTAATCCTTGAATAATGTGCCTTGATTTGCGTGCCAATCCCTCGGGCTTTCTACTTGGTCCTAAAGTGTCAAATGTACAGTTTAGACATTTCCATAGTTTTTCTGGGGGTTATATGAGTCTATATTGAAAAATGACCAAAATGCCCCCGAGAACCGATCTGGCCCCACCATACCCGTATCGACTGTACTTTTTCCAAAATTTTGACTAGGGCTATCCTAACATATTTTCACCCAAAGAATTCATTTTTGAGCTCGAAATTATCAAATTCAATGTCAAATTACAAAAATACCCTTGACAGCCCTGATTTAAGGTTTTAAGGGCGTTTTAGTAATTATGTTTTTCCGGCCTTTTCAGAAAAAGTGATCAATTGTAATCCCAACTATTTTTGCCTACTGAATCAATTGGAACCATATATTTTATGAAAATCCAAATCCTTCCCCCAGATCTGGTGTTGGCCGAAACATGGGTAAATAAAAAGGTAATATTGCTCTTTTGTGTTTTAGCTTCCAAAGCTGGTACCTTTTCACTTATAATCCCTTATTAACTCATTTAAACACATTCTAACCATGATTTAAAGAAATTTGGGCAACATAATCCCTTAGGATTATGACTTTCCAAATTTACAGCTTAACCAAAAATCACTAAAACCAAACACAAACCTCAACAACAACACCATACTAGTTGAGATCTAAGGTTTGTGAGGTTACCTCTTAAGATCTTGAATCCTCTCTCTCTCCTTGAGCTCAGGAATGTGTCTTCAAAATCATAGATTTCATGAAAAAGAAAGGTTTAGAGAAGGATCTATGGAATGCTATAAGAAAATGCTTAAGAAACAACACTTATCTTAATCTTCTTTCTCCTTTTCTCTAGCTCTCAAGACCTCTTCAAAGCTCTCTCTCTCTCTCTCTCTCTCTCTCTCTCTCTCTTCTTTCTTGTGTTTGGTTGAAAATGTGAAGGGAAGAGGAACAGAAAGTGTTTTAATACAATGCCTCTTCTTTCTTGTGAGCCCTTGATTTCCAAGATTACATCTTGTTGTGACACTTGGCAAATGGTCTCATCTCCTTCCAACTATGTCATTAGGCTTCTAGTTGGCTTTGAACTAACTTCCTCCCTCTTGGTTGGCTTCCAACTAAACCAACTTTGTACTCAACCATGCACTCAAGTTCATCCAACCTTGCACCCAAGCTAATTCCACCGTTATACTTAAGATAAATCCTTACCATCATCAATCATGATTGCTATGTTCATGTAGCATTATTTTAATGCAATTGGACATGTGCTCATCTTCATAAATCATAACCTACTCTCCTCTTCATATGATAATGACACTTGGAATCTTTAATTCCACAATTTACACAATTGCTAACGCATTTTATTTTCAATTTTCGGAATAATGCCAATTCTGGCAGATTTTCTGCCCTAACTTTGAAAAATCATAACTAAATTTGTAAACATCATTTTAGAGTGATCATAAAGGCTATGGAACCCTTATTGAGTCTAGTTTCAAGGAAAAATATGGACTTTAGCCATTTAGAAGCATATCATTCCCAGATTTCATTTCTTTGACCGCTGCTCCAGAGACTTTCCAGATTTTCTGGGCTAAATTCAAAAATTCATAACTCTTCGTACATGTTTCAGTTGATTCATATGACCTATCAAATTAAAGCTTATGATGTCTATTTTCACCCTGTAAAATTTCATAATTTTTTCTCTTTATTTGGTTTTCCAAAACCACATGACAAACTCACTACCTCGTAGGCGATTTCAATAGAAGCATAATCACATTCTCCAAAATTCACCATTTCACTTTCTTTAATACCCCAAAGATATATGAAATATTATAGAATAAATTTGGGGCACCTGCTAAACCGGGGCTTGGCAGTCTACTTATTTCAGGCTTATTTACTAGCCTCCAATCCCGAAATTCGAGGTATTACATTTTTCAAATCATGTAATTATTAATTTAAATTTATTATTAGTAAATTATATTTTAATATTATTCATTTATTTAAATTTCAATTAAATTAATAAATTAAATCTAAAAATATGTACATGGACATGATTAAAAATAGGTGAAAGGATAAAGACCTAATAAAAGAAAAAACTATAGGGACATAATTAAAAATTAATTGAAACTATCATAGCCTATATATGAACCCTTTAAATTATTTATTTTTTAATTATAATTTTTATTTATTTTTATAGTTATAAAAATTGAATTATAATAATAAAGTTTTCTTAAAATAGAATAGAATTATAATTAATTAATTAATAATTCCTAATTAATTATATTAATTATTTTTAAAATTATATAATTATTAATTGAAAATTATTATTAGTAAATTACATTTTAATATTATTAATTTATTTAAATTTCAATTAAATTAATAAATAAAAATAAAAAATTATCTACAAGGACGTTAGTGCAAGCGTTTCACCCGAGAGGGGGTCAATTGGATGATACCAGAAATTTCGTTGCAACCATATAAATTGATTATAAATTTAAAGCAGTTAAGAGCTAGGAGAAATATCACCAAAGTGTACACTGGAAGTTATATTGGTTCGGCCACAACCACTTTAACCTACGTCCAGTCCTCAGAACGTCTCTGAGAGTTTCATTGCATCTTCCGAGATTCAGTGGGTTCTTAACACCTCAGTACATAACAAGTTCCTTCATTGGATACTCGCTCCCCCTTACACGCTGTAATCAAATCCCCAACTCAAGGTTCTATAACCATAAGTTGTCTCAATAATAAATATTGGATTTGTAATGAAAAACTCTCTCACAGAGTAAATATATAATCACTGAAGTACAAAGAGTGAATATAAGAAAATAGAGCGCTAAGAATATAATGATCAATGTAAATTTGCGTGTTCTCAGTTGTTGTGTTCTGTTCTTTGAATGCTCCATATATATAGATAAATTGTGATGTCCATTGGAAGCATTTAAAATATATCCGTTGGAGTCACGTAGCTTCGTTTAACCGTTCTTTGAATTTGAAAACTAGCCATTTGCGGTAGGTAGGTGTTTCGAACGTTGAGGACCATATATTTAACTTCTCTCTTAATGTATGATGTCTTTATTGTATCTCTGCAAATATACTCAGGAAACTAATACAATGAGAGGTTAAGCATATAGATAACAAATCAATAATCATTGGATTAAAATCATGCTTTCTATACTTTATTACTCGAGTGATCATGCTCATTACTCGAGTAGTCCCTCAAGTAACTTTATTAAAAATAAGCTAGAGAGTAAGTCAACATTGTCTGACCAGATTACACATTGGTTACTTTAGTAATCCCTCAAGTAAGTATTCCTTTTCTTTTGATTACTCGAGTGGTCCCTTGAGTAATGGTTCAAATAAATTTAGAGATTAATTGAGTGATCCCTCAAGTAATGGTATTAAAATCTTGGCCGAGAGCAATTTTCTATTAGACTAACCTGATTACTCAAGTAGTCCCTCGAGTAATGCTTCAAATAACTTTGCATATTACTCGATTGGTCACTTCAAGTAATGTCCTTCAATTCTTGGCCGAAAGCTACTGGATGGTTTCTTCTCTGATTACTCGAGTGATCCCTTCGAGTAATCCCACTTAATTCTTGACAGAGAGTTTCTTGGAACAATTTCTTATACATTACTCAAGTGGTCCCTTGAGTAATGAAGTCATTACCCGAGGGCTCACTCGAGTAATGTCTTCAAAATATCACAGTGTTCCTTTTTTTGTGCTCTGTCTTTTTCTATATCTTCATTACTGCAGTAGCTACTTCAAGTAATGCTTTTGCATACAATCAATAACTTAGTTACTTTGTTCAAATCATTTTGTTAATTTTCAAATCTTTTGTATGATTAATCCAATCTTTGTTATCATCAAAACATATTAAATCTAACATTCTCCCCTTTTTTGATAATGACAACACTTAGTGATTTTAAACAAAGCTTTTGAAATTGAGTTTTCAATCATAAGCTTTTGATATGGAATCTTTTGTTCAATTCAAATTTGAAAACTCTTTTGAAATAACTTTGGCAAGATCATTTTGAATCCAAATTTAATGACTTTGAGAAATTTATTATTTGAAATCCTTTTGAATCCAATTTTGATGATGTTAAAATCAAAAGCTCATAATTTTTGTGTATGTACTAAGTTGTTCACCTTGCATACAAACAAAAAACTTATTAGTCCATAATGTAATATAACTTTAATTGAAATTACAAAAAGAGTTCATTACATAATCAAACTTAAAAATTAATAAAGCTCCCTTAAATCCTATACACCCTATGCCCATATTCGTATCATCACAAAATACATCACATGATTAATCACAAAATCACCCCAAGTTCTTCTTGCCCTTTTTGTCTTCATCACAAGGGATAGGGTCAATCAAGATGGAGAAGATGGCTTGGCTGCAGAGATGGGTTTAATAGGAAGAGGTGTGAAGCCAGAGCCATGTGAGTCATCTGAACTTGAAGAATCTGAAGTGGAGCTAGAAAGTTCAGGGTCAAGTACCAAAGGAGGAACCACAATGAGATCCTTTGAAGGACTTTGTGAGACTGGTACCTGAGAAGAGATCTATACTTCCATTGTTCTTTCATGTGATTGATGATCACTAGAAGAGATAACTACTTCCTCAGTGCCTGTTGGTGATGCAGTAGGTGTGGGCACTGGCTCAGGCTGAGCTGGCTGGGCTGGAGGAACTGAGTCATCAATGGTGATATGAACAAGTTTGGATGTTTCTGGGTCAGGCATAGAGAATAGAAGGTTTCAAGAAATGGTGATAGGCAATATAGGAGGAGGAAAAGAAGAAAGTCTAGGCTCATAAGGTCTAGGCTCAAAAGGTGATACTGGCTCAGGAAATGATGTAAGCATAAATGGATCAATAGTGGATGAACCAGGTGCCAAAGCATCAAGTCTAGCATGAAGTGATCTCAGAAGCTCTCCTTGTGCCCGTTGTTCTACTAACATCTCTTCATGCCACTTATCCATTCTCTCTACAAGTTCTCCCATCTTCACATTCATATGGGTTACCAACGCAGCATTTGTATTGGCAATGTCGATTTGGAAACCCTTGAGAATATTCTCCATAAATGTTTGTAATGTTAAACCAATAAAAGATGGAGTAGAAGTGGAGGCAGGAGCAGACGACTGAGTATCATCCAACCTACTTGATTCAGCCTCAGTCTTTTTCTTCTTAGGACCAGACTCAAGAGGAGTTTTCAGGGGAATAACAATGTGTAACTTTCCAATTTGGTTTCTTCCCACTGGAGTTAGCCTCTTAATTAGTTCACCCTTCTCCAAATACCAAATCTTGTTCTTTTTGAGAAATAGGGATATAAGCTGAGGATAAGGCATGGGAGTGGTGGATTTTCCCTCAAATCTATATCTTTTGATTTCAGTAAAAATATATTCTCCCAAGTCCTTTTTCTCTTTGAGGAGAACGGAGGCAAATTTTCTGAAGTCCCTCTCTATGAAATAAGTGAAGTTGTTGGATTTGTTGACTATGGCTCTTCAATATATATACCATAGAACTCGATGAAAATCACACATGTCACTTAGGTTAAAATTGAGAGGTCCCACAATCTCTTCGGGTCTTAGAACTGAAAATAACTAGCTCGAGTCTAGAGTAGGATAAATATCTTCAAGGGGATCCTCTATTCCTAGCCAAGTGTTTATTTTGGAAGGTGAGATAAGGCCTTTTAAACCTTTAACCTTAGAAATCATTTCTTCTTCTAAAGATCTCGAAGAGGATCATTCACAAGCTCAAGATTGCAATAAAAATGCCCCACTATCTTGGTATAATAAGGAAGTTTAATTGAGAGCCAAGGCATGTAAGATTCAAGGTAGGGCATGAGATCAAACTTCAATACCTCTTGAAGAAGCTTGGAGTCAATATGGTGTATCTTGCACACTCTTCTTCTTGAAAAGTGATCTTTGAATTTCTAAGACTCCTCAATCTTCTTCACATTGAATCCGGTTGAAGGAAATATAATTTCTTCTTCCCTGTCTTCTAGTTCCCTTGAAGATTGTTCCCCTTTTACGCCTTTTGATTGAAGAGCCTCCTCAAGCATATTTGCCATTGCTTTGGCCATGTTTTTATCAAACTTTGTCCCTTTGGATGGCTTTTCAGAGAAAGAGGGAGTGTCAAAGGAATCAGAAGAAGGTGGAGATGGTGCCTTAGTCTTCTTGCCTCTACCAAGAGGAACCTCCTTCTTAGATTGAGCTTTTGAGGTAGTGGGTTCCTTAATCACAACTCCCTTGACTTTGGGTTTGGCTTGCGGCATTGCTTTAGCTTTCGGTCATGGAGTGAGCTTTTGTCTTTTGGCTAGAAGAGATGGATTAGAATCAAGTGATTTCTAAGGATTAGAAGACTCAGAAGGACTATTAGGACTTAGGAGTGGTGGTTTTGGTTCTAACTATGTTGATTGACAAAACAAGATTTTCTGGAAGTTTGGCTCACAAATGTTGAAGATTTAAGGCAAGCAATTTTAAGATATTTGAGAGGTTTTTGAAAGTGAAAATCACTGAGTTTTGACGGAAATTAGCTGAAAAAGTATTTGTGAAAAGTTTTTAGGAGAGCACTAGGAGATCCACTCGAGGAGATTTTGTGAAAAATGACTGAGTTGCGACAGTTAAAGCCCTAGTGCTTGACATTACTCGAGGCCCTACTCGAGTGATCTTGAGCATCACTCGAGTAGCTACTCAAGTTATCATATCAAAAGTTTAAAAATAAAGCAAATTTAAATGCGTACCAAACATAAGTAATATTATAATTACTTATGTATATTCCCTTGATCATTTGATAGCACTTTAAGGCAGAATTGAGTTGACAATGAGTTGATTTGAAATCTGCTGTCATGATTACTCGATGGCTTATTGGAGTGACTCTGTGGCATCACTCAAGTAGCTACTCGAGTGATCAGTCTCTTGAGCTACTCACTTGTTTCCCTTCGACTTAATGCTTCTCTACCTCATTTTCAAGGTCATCACTTGAGTGGTTACTTAAGTGATGTTTACCATTACTTCCAATTATCACTCGGGTAATATAAATTACTTGAAGTTGTCCCTTGAGTGATATAGTACTCTGTTAACCTCTATTTCTCATACCTCAAAACAGAATATCAAGATTCTGCAAAACAAATTACTAGAAACTCCGATGCTTAAGTTAGCAATCATCAAAACATCAATAAATAACATCATCTAACATTTTGTAAACACTAAATAACTTATAATTTATTGAGATTTACCATTCCCAATTCTCTTTTAATAAATAGAAATTGATCTTTTGCTAGGGGTTTTGTGAAGATATCAGCTAATTGAAGATGAGTTGGAATGAATATCACTTTGAAATATTTCTTTTGGACATGATCTCTGATGAAGTGATGTCTAACATCAATATGCTTGGTTCTGGAATGTTGAACTGGATTCTTTGCCAAGCTTATTGTGCTAGTGTTGTCACAGTATATTGGTATCTCCTTTAGATAAATACCAAGATCTTGGAGTTGTTGCTTAAGCCATAACACTTCTGCACAAAAACTTGATGCTGCAACATACTCAGCTTCTATTGATGAAAGAGACACTGTATTTTGTTTCTTGCTAAACCATGACACAAATGAACCTCCAAAGAACTGGCTTTATCCACTGGTACTCTTCTGTCTGTCTTGTATCCTCCATTATCAAAGTCTGAGTATGCAACTGGATATTCACTTCTTCCTTGAGGAAACCAGAGACCTAATTTTGTCGTGTCAACAAGATATCGAAAGATATGTTTGATGGTTTTAGCATGTGACTGCTTTGGTGCTGACTGATATCTTACACACATACCAACACTGAATTAGATGTTAGGTCTGCTTGTAGTGAGATAGAGTAATGATCCAATCATTCCTCTATATTTTGTGATGTTGTAATCTTTTCCCTTGACATCAGCATCATGCAACGTAGTTGAGCTCATAGGCATATCCATTCCATTTGCTTTATCCATTCCATACTTCTTCAATAGCTCTGTCTAATACTTCGTTTGAGATATGAAAATTCCATTCTTTCTTTGTTTGATTTGCAAACTGGGAAAGAAATTCAATTCTCCTATCATTGACATCTCAACCTCCCCCTGCATTATCTCAAAACATTTCTTACACAAGGTTTCATTAGTAGCACCGAAAACTATATCATCAACATATATTTACACAATTAAGATATCATCTCATTTTCATTTTGTAAAAAGTGTTGTATCAACTTTTCCTCATACAAAACCTTGATCAATGAGAAATTTACTTAGCCTTTCATATCACGCTCTAGGAGCTTGTTTTAAACTGTATAAAGCTTTTCTCAATTTGAAAACATGATCAGGTTTGGTTACATCTTCAAAACCTGGGGTTGATCTAGATACACTTTTTCCATGATGTAGATATTTAGAAATGCACTTTTTACATCCATTTGATAGATTTGAATCCTTTGATGCATACCAAGGCTAAGAGTACTCGTATAGCTTCCAATCTGGGCACTGGAGCATACGTTTCCTCATAATCAATTCCTTCTTCCTGATTATAGCCTTTGGCCACCAATCTTGTGTTGTTTCTAACAATAATTACGGATTCATCAAGTTTGTTCTTAAATACCCATTTAATGCCATTGATTGGATGATCCTTAGGTCGGGGTACCAAATCCCAAACTTGATTTCTTTCAAATGAGTTTAGTTCTTCTTGCATTGCTATTACCAAATCATTGTCTGATAGGGCTTCATCAATATTAAAAGGTTCAATCTCAGAAATAAATACAGAAAAACTAACTTCATTGAAAATTCTATTTCTAGTTTTGATTCCTTCATTCACATCTCCTATGACATGCTCTAGGGGATGATTTTTATTGTATTTCCAAGCTCTAGGCTGTCCTAGTGATTGATCTTCTTCCTTGGTTTGGTCAACTTCTGGGATAGAAGATTTAGAATTAGATTGATCATTTTCTTGATTTAAAACAACTTCCTGCTCATCATCAATAGTTTTGTCAGAGGATTCAAATTCATCGAATACAACATGAATTGATTCTTCAACAACACATGTTCGTTTATTGAAAACTCTGTATGCTTTGCTCCAGTTAGAATAGCCTAGGAAAATTCCTTCATATATTTTAGAATCAAATTTTCCGAAGTTATCTTTACGATTATTATGAATGAAACACTTACAACCGAAGATATGCGGATGAGCAAGATGTGGCTTCCTTCCTTTATATAGTTTGTATGGTGTCTTTCCAAGTTTTGTTCTGATATAGGTTCTGTTTGAAATATAGCATGCTGTGCTCATTGCATCGGCCTAGAAAACTTGAGACACGTTCTTTTTATTCAGCATTGCTCTAGCCATTTCAGTGAGTACTCTGTTCTTTTGTTCCACGACTTCATTTTGTTAAGGTGTCCTTGGAGCGGAGAAATTGTGATCAATGCCATTTGTATCACAATATTCCTCAAAGACTTGATTTTAAAATTCTCCACCGTGATTTGTCCTGATACCTGCAATGGACATACCTTTCTCATTTTACACTTTCTTGGCAAAAACAACAAATTCTGTAAAGGTTTCATCCTTTGATGATAGAAAAATAGTCCATGTAAATCTAGAGAATTCATTAACAATGGCCAATGAATATAAGTTGGCACCAAGACTTTTAACTCTTGCTGGTCCAACTAAATCCATATGTAGCAATTGAAGTGGTCAGTTTGTTGTAATTTCATTTTTTGATTTGAAAGATGATTTCGTTTGTTTACCCTTCTGACATGTGTCACAAATCAAATATTTTTGAAATTTACTTTGGGTAATCCAAGTAATAAATCCTTTTTGAGGAGTTTGCCTAGTTGGTGCATGTTGACATGAGCTAGTCTCTTATGCTATAATCAACTTTCATCAGCATTACTCAGAAAACAATTTTCTGAATCATTTCTACTGATATCAAGAGTATAGCAGTTACCTTCCCTTATTACTCTGAGCTTTGCCTTGATATTCTTCTTGTCAAGTTGTAAGTCTTTGTTGTTTATAATTAGACATTCTTCTGAGTCAAATATTACCCAGTTGTCTTTATTTGTACTTTGACTTACACTCAGCAAATTATGACACAAACCTTCAACGTAACGTAATATACGTCTTTTACTTGTATTCCTTTGTCATTTTTTATTTCACCAATTCCTGCTATCTTTCTAGATTGATTTCCTCCAAATTTTACCTTTCCACCTTCCTTTGGTTGAAATGAGGTAAAACTTTTGAAATCACCGGTCATATGTTTGAAGCATCCACTGTCTATGCACCATTTGTTATTTTTGGATGCTTTAAGACATATCTGCAATCAAATACGATTAAGTCTTAGGTACCCACATTTTTTTTGGTCCTTTTGGGTTAGTACAAATGATTTTTTAAATATATGAACCTTTAGGTACCCATTTGTAGGTTCCTATCTTTCCTTTCTTCTTATGAATGCATGATGAAGAATAATGACCTTTTTTATTACAATAATTACAATATGTAAAAGGATTTGATGTATGAACAGAATGTTGAAAATAATTCAACTGTGAATAACCTCCTGCTTTCTTTCTTCCTTTCCTTCTATTTGATTTTGTATCATATCCAATATTAGATCGGTCATTTACAAATCGTTGAACTTTTAAAATTATATTTAGCATCTCATTTACTTTAGTGAATTTTTTAAGAATTTTCGTGAGCTCATTTTTCACAATCCATTTCTAAATTCTCTTTAAGTTTTACTTCAAGAACTTTGTTTTTCTTTTTGAAACTAACTAGTTCTTTAACTACTTTGATGAATTCAGAATGTAAAGCATTATATTCGGAAAGTAATTCATCATAGGTAGGATCAGAATCAGTTACCTCTTCTATTTCTTCTTGAGCAACTAGACAGATATTGGCTACTTCTTCTTCATCACTATCTTCGTCAGAAGAACCATCTCCCCATATGGCATATACAAAGGCTTTCTTTTTGTTGTAGAATTTGACTTTTCTCTTTTCTTTATTCTTCTGAGCCAGTTCTTGAAATTTCAATTTGATACGTCCTGGCTTTCTACATTCATAACAGATGATGTGTTCTTTGCTACTTATACCTCCTTTCTGAAAGTTTTTGAATCCTTAGCCTTTCTTATAAAACTTTTTAAATCATTTTATTATTAGGCCCATTTTGTTATCGTCAAACTCTTCATCCTTATCTTGATTTTCTTCTTTTGCTTTTAGTGCTAGGCCTCTCTTCTTCTTGTCACCAATGTCTTTTAGTTCTCGTTTGAACATTAGTTTACTTTCATATTCAGAAAAACTTCTGAATATAGAAGCAACCGATTGCATTGATTCACCTTTTGCTTCCTCAATAGCGGTGACTTTGGCCTCCCAGTCTTTAGAAAGAATATTCAGAATCTTTTATACTTGGGTATGTTGATAATAGACTTTCCCAAGTACTGCAAGTTGATTAACAAGATGAATATATCTAGTTCAAATTCAGCTATTGACTCACCTAATTTCATTTAAACTAAATCAAATTCAATAACCATAGTATTGATCCAATTTTCCTTTAGTCCTGAAGTTCCTTCGTGAGCTATTCCCAGGGCTTCCCATATTTCCTTAGCCGTTGACAGCGTGCAGATCCTAAAGGACTCATGTTGACTTAAAGTACTTTGAATCATCAGAATTGCTTTGCTGTTGAGAGTGATGAGTTTCTTATCATTCTCATCATATTCTACTGGCATTTTGGGAATTTTCTGAGAATCTATAACTTTTACTGGTTGACAGTTTCCACTTTCAATCACATCTCATAATCCATATTTTGTAGCCATTACGAATACTCTAAACTTCACTTTCCAGAATAAGAAGTATTCGCCATTGAAACCTAGAGGTCTAGTGATAGAAGCTCCGTCGAGAAGAGATCCTTCACCCATGCTTGCCATTGGATCCTTCTTAGGTTGTTATACCTTAACAAGAAGACCTATGCTCTGATACCAAATGTTAGTGCAAGCGTTTCACCCAAGAGGGGGGTGAATTGGGTGATACCAGAAATTTTGTTATAAATTGACTATAAATTTAAAGCAGTTAAGAGCTAGGAGAAATATCACCGAAGTGTACACTGGGAGTTATACTAGTTCGGCCACAACTACTTTGACCTACATTCAGTCTTCAGGGCGTCTCTGAGAGTTTCACTATATCTTCCAAGATTCAGTGGGTTCTTGGCACCTCAGTACATAGCAAGTTCTTTCACTAGACACTCGCTCCCCTTTACATGTTGTAATCAAATCCCCAACTTAAGGTTCCACAACCTTAAGTTGTCTCAATAACAAATATTGAGTTTGTAATGAAAAACTCTCTCACAGAGCAAATATATAATCACTGAAGTACAAAGAGTGAATATAAGAAAATAGAGCACTAAGAATATAATGATCAATGTAAGTTTATGTGTTCTCAATTGTTGTGTTCTCAATTGTTGTGTTCTATTCTTTGAATGCTCCATATATATAGATGAATTGTGATGTCCATTGGAAGCATTTCAAATATGTCCGTTGGAGTTGTGCAGCTTCATTTGACCATTTTTTGAATTTGAAAACTAGCCGTTTGCGGTATGCAGGTGTTTCGAATGTTGCGGACAATATATTTGACTTCTCTCTTAATGCATGATCTCTTCATTGTATCTCTGCAAATATACTTAGGATACTAATACAAGAAAGGTTAAGCATATAGATAACAAATCAATAATCGTTGGATTAAAATCATGCTTTATGTACTTTATTACTCGAGTAGTCCATCGAGTAACTTCATTAAAAATAAGCCAGAGAGTAAGTCAACATTGTTTGATCAGATTACACCTTGCTTACTCGAGTAATCCCTTAAGTAAGTGTTCTTTTTCTTTTGATTACTCGAGTGGTCCCTCGAGTAATGGTTCAAATAAATTTGGAGATTACTCGAGTGAACCCTTGAGTAATGGCATTAAAATCTTGGCCGAGAGCAAATTCTATTAAACTTACCTGATTACCCAGTGGTCACTCGAGTAATGCTTTAAATAACTTTGCAGATTACTCGAGTGATCCCTTCGAGTAATGTCCTTCAATTCTTAGCCAAGAGCTACTGGATAGTTTCTTCTCTAATTACTCGAGTGATCACTCGAGTAATGTCTCAAATAACTCTGCAGATTACTCGAGTGATCCCTTCGAGTTATCTCACTTAATTCTTGACAGAGTTTCCTGGAACAATTTCTTATACATTACTCGAGTAGTCCCTCGGGTAATGAACTCATTACCCGAGGTCTCACTCGAGTAATGTCTTCAAAATATCATAGTATTCCTTTTTCTCTAGGGGTGTTCAAATCTCGGGACAGGACCGGGATCACCCATTCCCGGTTCCCATCCTAGGGGGTGGCCGGGACTGGGATGCCGGTCCCGGGAAATTCTCGGGACAACCGGGACCGGGAATTCCAGGGACCGGGATCAGGAATTCCCGGTTTTAATAATATAATTATATTAGTTAAATTGTTTATAATATAGTGTTTAAAGTGATTATTTAACACCTAATAAGGTCATAAAAATCATACAAATTGAGCTAGAATTGAAGAATAACATATTATTATTAATATTATTATCACATTAATCATTTTTGTTATTATCTTTATACATTATATAGTTAGGATTTGTATAACGATATATACGATTTAACTCTAACTAAATATGTGATATACATTTCATCAAATGATAACTTAATTTATGAGGTAAAAAATACAAAAATAAAATAATAACTTATTTTTTAAGGAACAAATATAAAAAAAACCGGGACCGAGAATTCACGGGATCACAAGGTGTGATCCCGGTCCTGGGTTTTTTAGGTCCCGGTCCCGGTCCCGGTTTTCCTGGTCCCAGTCCCCGCCGGGACGGGAAATTCCCAAGATAAAATATCCGGGACAGGGCCAAGACAACCGGGATCGGGATACTTTGAACACCCCTTTTTTTCTCTACTCTGTCTTTTTCTATATCTTCATTACTGTAGTAGCTACTTCAAATAATGCTTTTGCCTGCAATCAAGAACTTAGTTACTTTGTTCAAATCTTTTTGTTTAATTATCAAAACCTTTTGTATGATTAATCCAATCTTTCTTATCATCAAAACATATGAAATCTAACAAGGACCTCATTAAAAATTCAATGAAATAATAAGAACTAGATAAAAAGAAAAAACTTTACAAGGACCTAATTAAAAAAAGGGTAAAGTATGAGGATCTAATAGAAAAAACGATAGTGATTTAATTAAAAATAAGTTAAAACTATAAGGACCTACAGATTAATTATCCATTATTTATTTCATAATTTCACATTTTACAAAAAAATTTATAGAACGATAAATCAAACTCATTCAAAATTTGATCAAAAGGTTAAAGTGTGGAGTGGAGGGAAAAGGAAATGGAGAGATCTACATACACATAATTAGTTTGTATATCATAGACTTCTTATATAAAGGGTTAAAGTGCAAAAATACTTATGAGCTTTTGTTAAAAATGAGCCCAACACTAAATGCTTTTTGGAGGTGGGTGCAAAAGTACCCATGAGCTTGCAAAATCAGAGCAAAAATACCAATACCGTTAAAATACCTTAACTGACATTATATACACTATGAAAATACCAAAATGCCCCTCAACTCATAAAAACAACCTCTCCCTTATAGCCTCTCGATTCACCCTTTATTGATTCAATCCTCCAGTAAGGCAGCAACCACAATCATCAAACACCTTCTCTTTTCCTTTGCAATCCTATCACTTTATCTCCTAAACTCTTTGCTAAAACCCAAACATGGTCTATATCCCAATATATCTAGTTGCCTCCAAAACTGAGTCCCCTGTTTCATATTCTTCTTCTCTTCCACTCTCAAAGGAAAAAGCCTCAAGCTTGGACTTTGAAGCATACTAATTTGAGATGATACCCAATGGAAATAACACCAAGTTTGGATTTTAAATTATACCCATCAGAGATTAAACATTTAGGAGAGTTATAGCACATGGGTAGGGAGAAAAAGGGACGAACATGTGAAAGATAAGAATTTATCACTTCTTTTTTATAAATCATGCATACACACATGTGAATTTATCACTTCTTTTTTTTATAACACCTTAACCCTTATATAAATTATGTATACACGCATATGAATTTATCACTTCTTTTTGTAAGGGTTAAGGTCCAATTTTTCTCCTAAAGTTTTTGTTTAGAAGTGGTAGGTATCCGAAAGGTTTTTTAAGAGCAATTTTACCCCGAAAGAGTTAAAATATGAGCAATGCTACCTCCACCATTAAAAGGTATTAACTTTGATGGTTAAATTCGTTTTGTTTCACCATATGATATACTTGGCACTCCACTTGTACTCAATATGCCATCTCATCCGTCTAATCATCCAAAATAGTGTATTCACTCTCCACCATCTTCTCCTTTCCCCCTACAAACTCAACCTTTGTAACCTTCCTTCTTCCTCTTCGACATTTTATCTTTTCACAGCGCAGAAAAATGAGATGAATTTTTGGGAATGATTCTTTCATTATTTTCTCGTCAGGGTGATTTGAATCTTCAAATTTGAAACTAACACTACATTCTCCTCAATTGGATTTGAATCATTTTCTTTCATCACAAGACATCATGGTTCTGGTTCAGAAGGTGGCTTGGAGATCCAAATTGGATGACTTTGTTTTTGGATGAAAGGAAGAATTATCGGAGAAAACGTTCACCAGTGAGAAGCATCCAACTCAGATGGCCTCATACATGTTTTGAAATGACTTGGTGAAGAAGAGGCTGACATTGGAGGAGAAATAAGTAGGTAGCCCAAAATTTTTTTTACACATTCAGTAGCAAAATTGGAGAAAAGCAAGTATAGCTCTATTATCATACTTTCTACATTCTCCTCAATTATTGTTTGCTTTCTTCCTGCTTGGTAAGTAGCTTGAAAGAGTATTGGGATTATTGAAGCATGTATATAGGGGTAATAACCAAGCATGTATAAGAGTAATAACCTTTGCACTTTGCCTTTTCTTCGCCAAGCTTGTTGCCTACACATTTATGTACCGGATGCCATATTACTTTTCTAATGGGTGATGAGCTGGCTGAGGATGATGACGTGGATGTGCTGAGTGTACCACATTAGTCAACCTAACAGTCTAAATTAATTTTTTTGACGGGTGGCATGATATTGCTCCTATTTTAAGACTTCTGGGGTGAAATTGATTATCAAAAAACTTCTGAATACTCACCACTCCTAGGCAAAAACTTACAAAGTAAAATTGGACCTTGACCCTTTTTATAACAAATAGGAAGATAAGCCCAATATAAATTACATACTACCTTTAATCTTTAATATATAACCCAGATGGCTATTTTAGAAAGATTAAGCAAACTAAATAAATTACTTAATCATAGCATATGTTAAATTATCTCTCTGAAATACTTATATGTCATCATATTATATATCAGCTTATAATACAGGTAAATTAGTTTGAAAAAAACATAATAAATATAAATATTTTAAAGTAATTTATTTTATTGTATTACTCTCCCAAAATTAGTCAACTCCATTCTATAGGAAATATTATTCAAATGTGGGATAAAGATCTTTGGATGCTATTTTTAACAACACCCTAATATATTTAAGAGCCACATAAATGAACCAGTATCTATTTCTCATGTGAAAGCTCTACTATACAACAGGGATGGAAATAGGTTAGGTCGAGCTAGGCTTTAGTTAAATAGGCCTGGGCTTGTAATAGAGATCGAGAGCCAGAGCCACAGCTTGTATATAGGGTTAATTTTAGGCTAGGGCCTGAGCATCTAAAAGGTTTGACAAAGCTTGAAGCCTATTTAAAGGCCTACTTAAAATATAAGCATTTAAATAGGCTTAAAGCCGATACCTCCATGTTCCTTTACAACCTCCCAAACCTATTTAAAAACCTACATTATGTCTTAAAAGTTTAGGATTTATTCTTACCTGCAATATAAGAGTTTAGTAAGAAAAAGAACACCTAGTAATAACAATTATTCAAGCAAGTCAGAATAAAAAAAATCAATTTAAGAAAATATATTTTCTAAAATAGACCAATACAACAAGTTGTGCATGTTAGACTAGATCTTACCTTTTTTTATTTTTTTCTATAGAGACTGAGACAAACTCCTCTTACTAAGATTATAATATTTCATTGGGGCATCGCTAAAATAAACTTGTAGCAATTATTGTGTTTCAACTAATGAAGCAAATAAAGGAAAATGGAGTGAGCTAACATTGCAGTCTTGAGTGATTGAAAAGAAGGGAGGCAAATGTGTTCGACTAATGAATAAAAAGGTTGAGTTTTGTAACACCCCAAATTTTATTCAACAAATATATTGTAATTATTGGAAATAGTTAATGAAATGAAATGGTGAATTTTGGAGAATATAATTATGTTTATAGTGAAATCGCCTATAAGGCAGTGAGCTTGTTATGTGATTTTGTATGATCACATGATGAGCAAAAGAATTATGAAATTTTAAAGGGTGAAAGTAGACATCCTGAGTTTTAATTTGATAGGTCATATGAATCATTTGAAGCTATATGCAAAAAGCCAACGAAACTAGAAAGTTTCTATGACAGCGTCTAAAGATGGAATTTTTGGGAATGATATGCTTCCAATTGGCTAAAGAATATTTTTTTTTCTTGAAACTAGACTCAAGGAGAGTTTCATAGCCGTTGGAATC
The DNA here is from genome assembly GCA_963242795.1 of Inga leiocalycina. Lineage (NCBI taxonomy): Eukaryota > Viridiplantae > Streptophyta > Magnoliopsida > Fabales > Fabaceae > Inga > Inga leiocalycina. The sequence continues at coordinate 37,828,315 of OY725332.1, forward strand.
ACTCCAATTTAATTTTTCTAGAATTAGTTATGATTTTTCAAAGTGTGGGCAGAAAATCCAAAAATGGGAAAATAGGGAATTATGACATCAGCATGTGAAGAGATGACATAAGCATGATATTAAAAGCTAATCGTCATCTCTTCCTTCCCATTTCCGACATTCAATAGCATAGAGAGGAGGGAGAAAGCTTGAGAGCATTTAGTGAGAGAAGGAGGAGAAATCTCGCGAGGTAGGTCGATTTCTTCGGTGAATTCCTATCTAATGTGTATAACATTGCTCCTAAGCTTTTCTTTCATATTCTTTAAGGTGTTGGAAGCTCAATTTTCACGGTTAAGAAGGGCTATGGTTCAGCCATATTAGAGAAAAGCCAAAAGGAGTTTGAGGTAACTTCCAAACCTTTGTATATTGACTATTTTAGCTGCTGTGGACAATTTAATCATTGAGATTTCATCGGATTGTCTTTGATTTGAAAATTTGGAAACATATAGGCCTAAAGGTTATGCTGTCGAAATTTGGTCCAAATGGTAGTTATAATCTAATTAAATAGTTAATAAAGTGGTAAGGAGTAGAAAGGAACCTGTCTGCGGAGTTGGATTTCAAAAACCCTAATTTTTTTCAAGGAATTTGTGCAATTCGTCCAGATCTAGAAATGAGCCTTAGATTTGTATTTTCAATTATTTTATGATTCCATTGTGTTCATGAGGGAAAACTAAGTGGGGTTACAGTTGGTCACTTTTTCGGAAAAGGTTGAAAAAGTATAATTATGAAAACGCCCTTAAAACCTTGACATAGGGGCTATCAAGGCTATTTTTGTAATTTTACAATGAATTTGGTAATTTCAAGTCCAGAAATGGATTCCCTGGGAAAAAATATGTCAAAATAGCCCATGTCAAAATTTTGAAAAAAGTACAGTCGAACCAGGTACGACGGGCCAAGCCAGGTCCCTGGGGGCATTTTAGTAATTTTTCAATATAGACTCATATAACCCCCATAAACACTATGGAAGTGTCTAAACAGTATATTTGGAATTGTAGGACTGAGTGGAGAGTAGAGTTGTGACATGCATTACGAGGCACAAAGTTCGATAAGCTTACTTAAGGATCAAAAAGAGCTAAGGTAGGGAACTTACCTCTCCTGCGTGTATTTAATATTTGTGCTAGTGTATTGATGCATGTTATTGTTAGAGCAAGCGTTTCCCTAAGAGGGGGAGAATTGGGTGATACTAAAATTTCGTTGCAAATAGAAAAACTTAATGGTGAATATAATGTAGTAAATAGTAAGGAGAAATATCACCGAAGTATACACCGGGAGTTATACTGGTTCGGCCACAACCACTTTGACCTATGTCCAGTCCTCAGAATATCTCTGAGAGTTTCACTATAATTTCCAAGATTCAGTGGGTTCTTGGCACCTCAGTACAAGCAAGTTCCTTCACCTGGACACTCGCTCCCCCTTACAAGTTGTAATCCAATCCCAACTCAAGGTTCCACAACCTTAAGTTACTTTAATAATAAATATTGAGTTTGAATGATATATCTCTCTCACAGAGTGAATAAGAATCACTCAAGTACAGAATTACAGGTATATGTAAAACAGAGTATTGAACTTGATAATGCGTTCGTGTGTGTGTTCTTGTTATATTACTCTATTTGGATGTTCCCATATATATAGATGTGTTAGTAATGATCGTTGGAACATTTTCTTCTCTCCTGTTAGAGTGTGCGCAGCCACTGTTGACTTTTCCAGTATTTAAAAAATATCCGTTAGCGGTAGGTGGCGGTAGGTAGCATTTGAACATTTCATTTGACTTTCCTTATTTGGTAAGATCTCTTTATTGTTTATCTGTGGATATGCTAAGAATACTAATACAATGAAGGGTTAATCACATAGGAAACAAATCAATGAACATTGGAATGATTTCTGAATTTCTGGACTTGCATACTCAAGTAGTTACTCGAGTATTCATTAAGTTTACTCGAGTACTTACTCGAGTATCATTGTGAGAGTAATGATAGCAAGTTAATGAATGAACATCACATAACTCGAGTAGTGCATGAAGTAAGCAAATTTACAAACCTTGGAAATACCTGTTTACTCGGGTACTTACTCGGGTATGGCACACTTTTCTTCATAGGTTACTCGAGTAGCAACTCGAGTAATCTCTCATATAAACTTAAGATTACTCGATGCTTTACTCTAGTAATGTTGGCAGGATTTCAGGGCTGAGAGCACTTCAAGTTTGCTTACCCTGTTACTCGAGTACTTACTCAAGTAAACATCAATTTTCTGCATAGCTTACTCAGGTAGATACTTCAAGTGCTGTAAATAACTCTGCAGATTACTCGATTACTGACTCGAGTAATCCAGTTCAAATATTTGATAAAGAGTAATTGAATACCTGCATACTTGAGTAGTGCCTCGAGTGAAGTGATAATAGCATTTCAAGTTATTCGAATATTACCTTCAAGTTTTGCTTACCACAGCGAGTTACTCGAGTAACATTGGTAGGATTGAAAATGCCAAGAGCAACATATTTCTTGAAGCAGGGGACTTGAGTACAGACTCGAGTAACGTTGGCAGGCCGAGAGCAACTGGAAGTCTTTTACCTGGTTACTCGAGTACTCACTCGAGTAACATTGGCAGGCCGAGAGCAACTGCAAGTTATTTACTTGGTTACTCTAGTAGCTACTCGAGTAACATTGGCAGGCCGAGAGCAACTGGAAGTCATATACCTTATTACTCGAGTACTTACTCGAGTAACGTTGGCAGTTTACTTGAAGGTTGACTCTGGTTACTTCAAGTTTCTGTCTCATTACTCGAGTACTTACTCGAGTAACCCCTTAGAAATTTTGCCAGTTATGAAGTTTCTTAGCTTTTTCTCTTGGCCTTTCTTCATTACTCCAGTGCTTACTTCAAGTGATAATTTGCCCTGTTATTACTTTGTTCAAACTTGTTTGTTTATTAAATCTTTTTCATACCAATCTTTGTTATCATCAAAACATGTGAGATCTAACAGTTATTGCTTTGCTTGATTATGTGAAACATATATGAATGATTGAAGCTTTGTTTCTTATTACTTTATGGCCATAAGTATGTGTTTGAAATATTGAGCATGCAGATATATCATTGTATTAGCATGAGTTATGTATTGCAATCATGTTATGCATTAAGCACTTATCTTGCATGCATATTGGTACTGTTTTCCTACTGAGATTCTCTCAAATCTCACCCTCCTCTACTAACAATTTAGACAGGCGAATACAGAAGGTATATGGAAATCAGAGAAGAGAACTGTACGAGAGAGGGTTGCAGTGGTGGAGCGAAGACGAGAAGAAGTTTCTATTTCACTGGTATGGGTTTAGACACCCTAATAGCCCTATACGGCTACCTTAATTGTAAGTATCATGTACGAACCCCTATGGGGAATTTTAGTAATCATGCACATAATATCAGTATATTTATGTTATTCTTGTGTTGCCTATCGAACCGCATATCAATTTTCGCGAATACTTTGGTAAAGATGAAATTAAAATAAGGGCATGATAAGTTTGTTGGCGAATGATGAGATGTAAAACTTAATATAAAGACTAAGTTAGTAATTGTATAAATAATTTATAAAGTTGATTTAGATTATATTATATATAATTATATATAATAGCATTAAAAAAAAGATAAATAGGTTAGGCCTGTAGGCTAGTATTTATGAAAATAGGCATGACCTGTTTACCTAAATAGGTTTAGCAACGAGCTTGAGTCTTAGTTTAACATATTTACTAAATAGGCTAGGCTAGGCCGTAGAAACAATCATTTAATCACATTTAGTTTCAAATGTTTTGTCATACTGTTAAATTGATTACCATATTACAAAGTAATTAAGTTTATAATTATAAATTTTATTTTTAATAAATTTAAATGCTTGATTAATTTATTAAATCTTTCTTATGATGCAATCTTTTAAATACATTTGTTGGCTACAATGTTTTGCAATTTGATATATGTATTTTCAATTAAATTACAATATTATAAAAATGAGATAATTTTGAAATCCTTATATTAATATATCATAATTCAAAATTTTTAAATATCTTTCATTAAACTTATGTTTGTTAAAAAAATTACTCAAATTTTTGATCAAGGTGTCAATATTTTTCACATAAAGTTTACTTAATGTTTTTTCCTAAATAGAGTAAAAATATTAAATAAATCATTAATAAATATTAGTGTTAATAGATAAATTAGAGATTCCATATAATGTGGGACAAATTAGTAGATAAGATTTATTCTCGGGATACTTAATCTAAGGTCCTTATAGTTTTAACCAATTTTAAATTACGTCCCTTTAGGTTTTTTCTTTTTATTAGCTCCTTATACTTTTGCCTGCTTTTATTCATGTACTTGTAGGTATTTTTGGATTTTAATTTATTAACTTACTTGAAATTTAAATGAATGGATAATATTGAAATCTAATTTACTAATAATAAATTTAAGTAATAATTATATAATTTAAAAAATAATTAATATAAAAGAGAGTTAAATTATCTAAATTCTAATTATGGTCACTAAACTTAGCAAATTATAGATGAGGTTATATGTCATAATTAGGGATTTAGAATTTAGGTGAAATTACCTCATTAACCTTTACTCATTATTAAAGCAAAATTGAAAAAAGAACCATATTTTTTTTAATTATTACGAAAACAAGGCAAAATCAGCAAAGCTATTGCTCTATCTCATATACAAGTAGAAATTAACTAACAAAAAAATCACTCACAGAGCCTGACAAGATATTAAAATCCATCGTTTAATACATAACCTAAGTTAATAGCAACCTTTAACAGAAATATCTCATCAAAAGAAAAGTAGAACCCGTCCTTCAAGCCTTTGATTCCTGCTCTGAAGAATTTTGTCTTCACCTTTTCTTGATGCCAACAACATCTGTGACAAAACGTCTGTTATACGCATGCCCCTGGGCTTCTTCTTTTTGTTTGGTTTGGCTACTTTAGATGTTTGACCTCAAACTTTGCCCCGTGCACCTTACCCATGATGGATTACCAAGTTTGCAGCATAGGGACACACGGAGCTTGAGTTGCATATGTGTCAAGAACAAACAAGCTAGATAGAACCATATCTGATTGTGCATAGCCCTAATATTGCGCATGGACGCATTTTTATTTTAGTTCACAAACAAACAATTTTCAGGCTGTATAAAGAGAGGGATAGTGTTTAGATGAGCGGAGCTCAGAACCAAGTACTCTTTTAACAGGATTTTCCCTAAGTATTATTGTCTATCGCTAGTAGAAAGAGAGCTTCACAAATGGTTGGAGGGAAGATCAAGAAGGAGAAGGGAAAGCAACAGCAACACAAGCCTTACCAAGGTGATTTGATGCTATAGTTCAGAAATCTGGTATCAAGATCAAAAGCATTGATTTCATCCTTGAGGTTGGTCTCGGTACAATAACTCACCAAGAAGCTTCTGGAAGCCGGCAAGATGGTTTTTGCCGTCGAGAATGACCCATGGTTCTGTATTTAAATATATGTTTAATTAAAATTATAAACAATATTTAAATAATTCATAAAAAATAATGTTAAAATAAAAATATCATGATAATTTATTATTTATAGAATATTAGTATTTATATAATAATATTATATTTTACATTAATAGAAAAATATTATTAGAATTTACGGAATAAATAATTAAAAAAAGTGTAGGGACCTAATTGAAAATCATGTGAAAATATAAGGACCTGATAAAAAACAAATGAAAGTATAAGGACTTGATAAAAAAGCTATATGGACCCAATTAAAAATTGGTTGAAACTATAAGGGCCAGCAAATTAATCATCCCTTTATTCTAATATAATTTTTAATTAAAAAATATAATTCAAGAATCTTCATAAAACATTCTCTTAATAGTGTTAGTAGTTTGGACTATAATGTATATTTTTAAAATAAATGAATATGTTCGTAATTAGGGCAAAATATAAGAGTGAAAGAGGTTGGGATGTGAGAGCAAGATTATCAAGAGCCTATTTGGATGGAGGGGAAGGCATGGAAGGGGAGGAAAAATGAGCCCCTCCCCTTATTTAGTTTTGAAATTTTAGAAGGGAGGGGAGCCAAAATCTATCTTCCCTCGCCCTCTAATCCCCTCATTTTGCTCCCCTCTAAATTAGGATTTTATTTTTAGGGGAGCCAAATATCCCGGCTAATTTGCCCAAATCAATTTCGTGATATTCCCATCAATGTCCGTGATGAAAAAAAAAATAAAAACATCAGCTTTCTTTGGTCAAAATGGTTCCATTGTCTTTTTGAAAAATCAAGAAATTACTGATGCACTCTTGGCTTTTCTCTTCTCTCATGTCCTTTTGACAGCATCAACGGTGAAAATGATAAGGAGGTGGCGAGTCACCGGTGACAAGGTGGCGATGGAGTTGGAGGAGGAGGAGATTGGGGGGAAGGGGCGAGAAGAGACTAGCGATGGTGGTTGAAGAAGAAGAGTGGTGAAAGAATCGAAGGTGGCGTTTTTAGGGCGGAGAAAATGAAAGATGAATAGTGGTTGTCCTCCTTGTTGCCGCCCACTGGATCTTTACTTTTTACCCTTCCACCATTGCACCAAACCATCGTTTATTTTCTTGAGCTCTGTATATCTTCCTTTTTTTGCCAAAAGCTCCATATACCTACTTGTGTGGTGAACTTTTCCATTTGATTTTTCATATATATTATTTTATTAATTAAATTAAATTAAAATATGTGCTAAAACTGGTGCAAGAAGAAGAGTGATGGAGGAATCAAAGGTGATGGTTTTGGGGCGGAGAAAATGGAAGATGAATAGCGGTCATGCTCCTTGTTGCCGGTCATTGGATCTTTGCTTTTTACCCTTCCGCCATTGCACCAAACCATCGCTTATTTTCTTGAGCTTCGTATACCTTCGTTTTTTGGCCAGAAGCTCCATATGCCTACTTGTGTGGTGAACTTTGCCATTTGGTTTTTGATATATATTATTTTATTAATTAAATAAAATTAAAATATGTGCTAAAGAAATATCTCAAAGTTTTTATAAAACAAACATTTCATTTTAAAAAATAAATTTGTAAATTTAAATTTTTAAAATATATTTATATATTCATTAAAAAAAACCCATATTAGTTTTTATACACCTATTGACAAATAAGAGTAAATTAATTATTATCCTCCCACCCTTCTCCTCTTAAACTAAAAAGGGATCATTAAAAACTCCATCCCATCGTCCTCTTTAACCATACCAAATAAAGTAATATTAAAACCTTCCATCCCCTCCCTTTCATCCCCTCCTTTCAAATCAAACAGATCCTAAAGGAAGAAGGTGGGCAGGGTTTGGAGAGGTTAATGACAGAGGTGATAGAGATGAGAGTTGGCGTCAAGAGTGATGAGAGAGATAAAAGGTTTTTTTTAATTAAAAAAAAAGAGACAAAGTGTCCATGAGTCAATAAAAGTTATCGGCTATTAAGGGTCTTTTAGAATGTGTTTGGAACAGCGATTGGAATAATAGAGTTTCTCAATTTAGCTTTTAGTAATTTTATTTTTAGTAAAAGCCCGATTGTGTAATGTGATTTATGTTTGGAACAACGATTATATAAATAACTTTTGCAAAAGTAAAACTTATTTGGATTGATTTAAGCACAAATGACTTTTGTGATAATAGTAAGAGAGAGTGGGTGGAAGAATATTTTAAAAGGTTAAAAACACCAAAAAAATATTTTAAAATAATTTTTGGAACTGAAAAAGTACATTAAGGATAAAATTGCAATCAGTCTTATAACATACTGGGTACAGTTGAAAAAATATTTTAAGAGTTAAAAACACTAAAAAATAGTTTAAATTAATTTTTGTAGCCGAAAAAGTACATTAAGGGTAAAATTGCAATCAGTCTGATAGCATACTGGACACAACTGAAAAAATATTTTAATCATTCACACTCTCCCCAAATGCTAAATTAGGAAAAACTGAGAAATAGAGCTTATGATAAAAACTATTAAAATTGGAAAAAAAAAACTCAATTGATCACTTACATCACCAAACACTCACTTTTTTTTTTTTTTCAAATTGCCAATTTACTTTTACTCATCAATTGAGTGTTTGGCGGGCGTTTAACACACGCTTAATGTGAGGGTGGACTTACCCCACTTTTATTATTTTAGGGGCAAAGGTTGCCCCATTGAATATCTCAAGAAATATTCCGGGTGTTCAATATAACTTAATCCAAAACTTTTTGGTACAAATTATAATTATGATTATATTCTCCAAAAATTATAATTATATAAAATTCTATTTCTAAATTTATTCTTTTTTTAACATGACTTTTAGTTTTCAAAAAAATAGTTAATATAATATATTTGGACAAATATAATACCTTTTGTTCATATAGCTAAATATCTTCTACAATATTTTATTTTTACCTAAAAAATATTCTACAATAATATCTCTAAAAATATTCTACAACAAGAATATTATAAGAGAGAATCCTTGAAAAAGAACTTAGAAATTGGAAAATGACAAATTAAGTATTTCCCAAAAAAAAAGTTGGGAATTGTTTATCACATTTCGACATTTTCTAATCAACTTTTGATAAAAAAAACTGATATGTCATTTCTGAATTTTTATGTTCTTTTTTAAGGATTCTCCCATATTACAGTTGATTTTGATGGAAATATTAAAAAAAAAAAGATATGAAGATAGAGATGGACGTGAAAATAGATAGGAATATGAGGTTTAATATATATATATATATATATATATTTAAAATGTGGACGTCCAATTTTTTTCTTTTATTAAAAATCCCCTCTCCCACCATCACTAGAATCAAACACCAACATCTACACAGAATCAATCGCAATACCCGACGAACTTGTATAACTCATAATGAGCTCGCAGAATCAAACACACAAATTGAACGCCAACATCAACAACATGCAGTGAACTTGTAGAAACTTAGATATGAGGAACCAGACGAAATCATGAAGCAAGAACTTGTAGAATCAATCATCAGCCAAATGCAATGAACAAGACTAAATCATGAAGCTAACAAAGTAGGTGAACTCAAAAACTAGGATATGAGGAACCCCACATAGAATGAACTCTAGGGGTGGAAATAGACTAGGTTAGGTTAGGCTTTGCCTAAATAGGCCTGGGCCTGTAACAAAGATTCAAAGCCTGAGCCTGTATGTAGGCTATTTTTTATGCCTGAGCCTGGGCCTTCAGAAAGCCTGACAAGGCTTGAAGCCTGTTTAAAAGCCTACTTAAAATGTAGGACTTTAAATAGTCTTTAAAGTTTATGCCGCCAAATTCATATCTAACCCTTCATGCTTATATACAATCATACATTATGTCTTAAAAACCTAACATATATTATCGTAATATTTAGGCTTAGTAAGGAAAAGAAAATAATGTCTAGTGACAACACTTGTCCGAGCAAATAGGAATAAGAAAAACTAATCGTCTATTGACTAATGAGATATATTTTTTAAAATCGACTAAGCATAACAAATAACATGTAAAACTAGACTTTTACCTATTTTACTCTTTGCACGTAAATTGGGACAAACTCCCCTTATTAATATTATAATATTTTATTTGACACTAAAATAAACTCATAACAATTTTTATGCTTTAGTGGAGGGCACAAATTAGGGGAGAGAAAGTGAGTTAGTATTGCCATCTCAAACGATCTAAGAGAAGAGATGTAGAGGTGAATGATTTATGCGAAAACAAGGGTTGAATATAATGACGATGAAATATGAAACTTAGAATTAAGATTAAGTTGGTAAATTTATAAAATTATTTAGATGATATTATATATACTTATATAATAGTATAATTTTTTTAAAAAAAAAATTAAATAGGCCAAGCCTGTAGGCTTGTAGGCTAGGCCTTATAAAAATAGGGCTGGATTGTTTATCTAAATAGGCCTAACAATATGCCTGAGCTTGAGCCTGGCCTATTTACTAAATAAGCTAGACTAGGCTTTATGTAGGCTAGGTCGTAGGCCCCTGTTAGGGGCCTGGCCTATTTCCATCCCTAATGAACTCACAGTCAAGGACAAGCATTAGGTGAACCGGGAAACTGGGATCTAAGGAAGAATGTTGGTGTTGAAAGAGGAAGTAGACAAAAAATTTGCAAGCTCTCTTTTTCCTCCCTTATGCAGAAAACAAAAGAGGAGAAGGTCGCTATTGGGCCCCCGAATAGATGAAACAGAGGAGCCAATGAAGGGTGTGTGGGAAGAGTCGGGAATTTGGGCCGAGCCCGTCAAGGGCCGGGCCTATGTGGAGGGTAAAAATGGGGAATGTGGCTATGAAACTTTAATTGTTTGGGTTGGAAGATGGAAGCTAATTCCATCTATTTTGATGTATTTGAAAATGAAAGTTTACCAAATTCCATGCCACTAAACATTCTCAAAAGCGTGAAATTTAATTCAAATTCTATTTCTACGGTTTAATTCCATTGTGCCAAAACAAACCATTATTTATCTGAGATTTTGAAGTAAATTTTCTTATTTATAATAGATTTTTTTTCGGTTACTAGCCTACAAAGAGTATTACAATAGGTGTCTTGAGAGCTTTTCGATAATATGAACACGAGTTTATGGCAACGAAGTGCAGGGATGGAATTGCCCACATCAAGAGATTCAAATAGAGCTAATAGCCTAACTCGCTAACCCATAAAAAATATGTGGGTTGTGTTGGGAAAAAAATGAGCCCATTTGGACGTGGTCCTTTTTGACCCACATCCACTTACCCATAATTGTGACGAGCTAACTCCCAACCTAAAAGCTAGCTCATATTTATTTTTTTAAGAAAAAAATCATGAAATTCTAAAAAGTGAAAAATCCAAAATCATCCATTTTTTTTGGACAAAAAAAATCATCCATTGACTCTCCCTCCTTTCCCTGTACTTCAGGTTAATAATCTTTGATTTTTTAAGTGATTGTTTAGAATCACGATTGAAATATCTAAAAATAGTTTTTTAATCATGATTTATATTACATGCGGTAAGTATGTAAGAAAATTATTATTTTGATTTACATAAATAAGTATTTTTGAGGTACTCAATCAGAATTTTAACAAGCATTAAATTTATCCTCATTTTAATTTTAATTTCTCAAATTTTAAATTATGGGTTTTAATCTTTTAAGAGGTAAAATGGTTAATGTTGTTATTCAATTATAGGACTAATATTTGGATGAAGGAACAAATTTAACAATGAAATTTTGACAGAGGTGCATTTAACACCCTAATATTTATTTAAGTACAAAAATATACCTTAACTTATCTAAAAAGTGCAAAAATAACAACCTGCGTTGATCATTCGAAAGTGCCGTTGACTTTTTTTTGTTTTTTTTGGTAAGGGTCCCACTAGAGTCTTCATTTTCCACTGCCCAACCTTCTCTTTCTTCCACATCAGTCTTAGCCTCTTCTCTCCTCCCTTGGAAGCGGCTACCCTCTCCAGCGACATGAACCTTGAAATCTCCTCAAAGGAGGCGAGAGCGAAGCCTGCAATTTTGATGGCGTCGGAAAACTTGTGAGCGAAGCCTACAATTGAAGAGAGCAAGTGAGTCGAGGTGCGCGAGGTTGCAAGCAAAAGGCCTTGGAAATGGAGTGGGAAGATTTGAGCTGTAAGGGTATGCCCTTGAGCGAGGCGGCCATTGTCGCTGCCAAAACTGCTCTCAGTGTTTCTGCAAGAAAAACCGGTGGCAATGGAGGGTAACATTAAATTAGTGCACAACATTAAATCTTTTAGTAGCTGCAAACAAATGGGGTAAAGCTTGCATATAATTAAACATCTACCATCATTACACAGTAAAGCTAGCATATAATTAAACATCTAATATTTAACTGTCGCCTTGCGCACTGAAATAATACATTAAATTCACTAACAGAAACCTGACCCTACATCTTAATTAAAAAATCTTAACATTCTAAATTAATCCTCATCTACCACAATATATAGCATCTACTACCGTCAGGGATATAAATATAATCAAGAAATAATCAAAATTTTCCATTGGAAGAGATGTGGAGAGGGGAAAGTACATAAGGGGAGAAGTGGTCGAAGGTCTGAGTGAACCATCGCTCCTCGGTGGTCAGGTACTTGCCGGTAGCAGAGGAGCGATTAAGCAGCGAACCGTACAAAAAAAAGTTAAGGACACTTTAGAATAATTAACCGAGGGTTTGTTTCGGGCAAATTTCCGAAAAATATAATTAAAAATTAGAAAAGATAAATTGGAAATGCGGATTTATCAAATCTTAAGTCAGAATTGAAGTAGGAATATAATATTTCCAATTTTAACCAAATGATCAAAATGTCCTTCATTCAATTCACAAGTTTCAGGGGTTAATAACAATATCTGTACTTATATTAACAACATTATATTTTATATTAACGATTTTACTTTCATGCTTAACAACTTCATATCCCAAAAATCAAATATAATTTTGAAGGTATAAGTTTCAGGGGTCAATAATAACATCTGTATTTATATTAACAACATCATATTTTACATTAACGACTTCACTTTCATATTTCACAATTAAACTAAGGGTAATTTAATTAGAATTGGAAATCTCAAATTCCTATTTCAGTTATGATCTAGGATTTTATAAATTTACAGCACCAATTTATCTTTTCTTATTTTTAAATGTATTTCTCTGGAATTTCCCCTTATTATTTTTGCACCTTTTAGATGAGTTCATATATATTTTTGCATTTAAATAAGGGTTAAAGTGCAAATTTACCAATGAAGTTTTGTCCGAGGAGCGTCTAGCACAAATATATTTTAGAATAGGCAAAAATACTAATGAACAATTAAAAAGGGGCATCCACCACAAAAACTGTTAATCCGTACTAACGGCGTTAAATTATAAGAGAAGAAAACCCCTAATAATGTTAGTACGGATTTAACGGTTTTTGCGGTGGATGCTCCTTTTTAATTGTTCATTGGTATTTTTGCCCCTTCTAAAAGATATTTGTGCCAGATGCTCCTCTGAGAAAACTTCATTGATAAATTTGCACCTTAACCCTTTAAATAAACATTATGTTAGATGTATCTCCACCAAAAGCTTGTTGTTAAATTTGTAATTTCTCCCCAGATATTTTACATGGAATGAAACTTGAGAACTACTCCCTCCAGTCCTATTTATAAGTAACTTTTTTTCTTATAGGGTTGGTCCTTTTTATAAACAACTTTTACTTTTTGTCTGAAAATGTAAGCTTCTTTTTCCTATTTTACCCTTATTAAATACTCATTTTCTCTCATATCTTATATTCATTATCTCTTACACTTTTATGTATTCTCTCTCTTGTACTCTTTTCATAAATAGAGGCATATATGAAAAAAAACATGACATTTTTGACACATTTATTATTTTTAACTACCAATTCGTTTTGCACAGTTAAGGAAATAATTGCTTATAAATAGGACCATAGGGAGTAAAACCTATTTGAAATTTGAGGCACCAAAATTAAAAGGGTTCAAGAGCAAAAATACTCATAAACTTTTCTCAAAAGTGTATCCACTACCATAGATTTTTTTTTGTGCAAAAATAACCATGAATCATCAATATATACTTAAGAGGAATAGGGGAATAAGCCGTGCACTATTCATTGTCTCACAAATTACTGTTTATAACAACAGTAACAGCTAACTCACATGAGCCGATCTCACTCCATTTGGCTTGGTTAATTTTCAACTCCAAGTGAACAGTTCATGGTTGCAAAAAGCAGATTCAAGGACACAGTGACATCATATTGGCTTTGCCCATTCACATTGTCATTTCCTTTGTCAGTCATTGAATTGGGGTTGGTGAGGTTTGAGAAAAAAGAGTTAACGGTTGTGAAAAAAAAATTTCCTTCCTCCATAGCCCACTCCTTCGTCATCATTCGGTCTTTGTTATTGAAGAAGAAGATTGAGCTCTAGCCCTATCTCAATGTTCCATGTATGCTGTCGACAGAAAGCCAGGCCACCATTCTGGTATTTCGTTTTTTTGTTTGTTTTCTGTTTCTAAATTTGTTTCTTGGCACTTTAGTAGGCATTCATCTCGGCTAGAGCTGAATCTTTGATCTTCGAGTTGGTCAAGTTGGAGAAAAAAGAGCTATCGGTTCTGTAAAAATCCTTTCCTTCCTCCGTAGCTCACTCCGTCGTCATCAATCGGTCTCCGTTACAGAAGATCGAAGATTCAGCTCTAGCCCTATCTCAATGTTCTGTGTATGCTGTCGACGGAAAGCCATGCCACCGTTCGGGTATTTCTAAATTTTTTTGTTTGACAATGCATTATTTTAACAATAAAGTAGGATTCACATACATGGCTAAAGTTATTGTTATGTAGGATCATTTAACTTTCAGATGGTTTATTCGTTATGACCTCTATGAAGGATTCACATACATGGCTAAAGTTATTGTTATTGTTATGTTCGATAGTTTGTCTGCATGATAAATGTATGTTGATGCTTTAGTTTATTTCTCTATGCGACATTCTCATTTATCTTTTTATCACTTTTCCTCTTATCAACACTAATTTGTATTTCATAGAGTGGTAGGTAGATATGTAGAAGCATATAGTGGTATGTGGCTTAGTTTATTTCCGCAGCTCAACCTCCTCATAAAGCTTGTGGTGATTTAGTACCCAGCAAGTTATTTCTTGATGCTTGTAGCTCAGTTTATGCTGTATTCCCTGATGGTCAAGAAAATAAGGGGCAACCCTTTGTTTCCAAGCATTTCAATGTTATTGATCCATTTCGTGTCAACAACCTTGGGCAGAGTGCCAGTAAATGTGTTTTGAACTCTAAAATTTACGATTTGGTTTATTTTATGCATGTTAAGCTATTGTTTATCAGGTTTTTATGTGGGCTTTTGAGTTGGTGTATGTGTGGATCTGGTCATATTGTTAATTATCTATATAAGAAGTGTAGTTGTTGAGCAGAACTTTACAAGGTTGCAAGAACTGTTAGATTACAGATGCATAATAGCTATTTTTATCATATTTAGATTGGCATGGATGGTTGCTCTCCCTTTTCTCTTCGCTGAGAAATGCATATAATAGATAAATTGTGAAGAATGGATTTATCATAAACTATCTTTTTGGTTTCATATTATCAAGAATGTTTCCATATATAATTATGTCTACGAGTTACTTTATTTTCTAAAGTGATAGCTATATTGGAATCCAATTGGTTAGGTTTGGTGAAATCAATCATGGGCCTCTGTTTAATAGGTTAAACTTTTGGGTTGAAGTGTTTCTTGACATGGAATCTTCCCCTTTCTGATTAAAATGCTATTTGTGTGAAGTTTTGGGCATGCTTTGGAATCTTCCTTTTTCAAATTTTAGTTAAAAATATGATATGATTCAAATGAAAAACCTAATATACTCTTTTCTTTTTTTTGTGCATACAGTGGTAGTTAGATATGTAGAAGAGAAGATATGAAAAACCTAATAATCTTCCCTTTTCTTTTTTATAAGGTCTTGCATTACCTTTTTTTTAATAGCTTTGTGTGCTCCATAATCAAAGTTAGAACAATGGTTGTATCAGAAAACACATTTACAATGATGTTAAAATATGGTACTAACCAAGGTATTTTAATCACAATGTATATTACAGAATGAAGCTTGCAACAATGCTTATTGGTATTTGCTTTTGGTTAGTACTTAGCACACTCACAAAGAAAGTTGTAAAGATATTTTTCTTAATGGTCATGAAAAAAAATCATTTCTGATACAGGAAAAGGCATTTGAGTTTAAAATCTGTTACTAACCAAAATGGCATTTGATGCATTTGAACAGTAAATTAATGCAGTTTTTCTGCTATTTATCTTGGATTCAATGGGTTTCCATCTAAGGGTTTTTAAACTCATGCATTGTTTCTATTTTCTCATAATGAGCTAAGGAAAAAGTTCTCAAGTTCAATGAAGGCTGTCATTTTTCTTCCATCACCCATCTACAAGGTATTGGAACATTGTATATGATCTGTCCAATATTAGTTGAAATTAAACATATCTGCATATTCCTCTATGTTTAATTTTAAAAGGGATTATTCACACCCTTTGCCTATTGGTTGAGGAACTTTACTAACTCTCTTCTCTTCTTCTTCCTTTTTTTTTTGCGTGAGTGACAATTAACGTTGTTGAACTTAATATCTCTACAAGGGATTTTACTGGCAATTTCTGAACTTCATCTTCACCTCTATATATGTGTATATATAGCCAGGCTTATTCACTGTACATTTTAGGTAGAGATTATTTGCCTGTTGTGTTTTGCGTTTTGCTTCTTTGACTGAGAATTCAGTTGAGTAGATAGATGTTCCTGACTATGAAGCTTTAATACAGTTGTGCAGAGGTTGAAGATATGTAAATATGATTTTCCCCCCTAATCAAAGATCAATAAATTTGGTGAAGTTTGATTCATTAGGAAAGAGAGAGAAGATTTAGGAGAAAACCCCATATCAAATAAGCTTGAAGAAAATTCAAGGTGGTCAATTACAAAAGAATGGATTATGGATATATGAGACCTTCTGCAGCATGAAGGCTAATTTAAATTAAAACTGATTATCTTCCATCTTCTTTTCCTTTTTTTTGTTGGGTTACAGGATTTAAAAGTTGTGAAAAATCAATCCGAAGATGACAGTGCATCTTGCAAATATTGATGACTATGCTTAATTATGGGGTGATGCTTACGTATGGGTTAATTGTCATCAATCAAGTTGGATATGTAACAATTCTAAATCCCAAACCTGTCATTACTTTGTCTTCTTCATACCACTTCTATACAATTAACTTTTTTTCAAAAAAAAAAATCTCGGTGGTATGTACTTTGATTTGATGTAAGGAGATAGATTTAAGTTTGATAGTGAAAAAGTTTGAGAATGTTCATTTTCAAAGTTGGATTTAAATCTCGGTGGAGTAGGTAGTTGTTTAATGCTTGTCATTTTGAAAATTTTTAGTTGCAAAGAGATGGATTTAATGTAACTGAGTACAACTTAAATGCCTGTCAGTTCAGGTATCATCATCGAGATTTGTTCCCTGATCTGTTTTAAATCTAGAACAAGTTCCATGATATGACAAGTAGGTGTAGCTTCTGACTATGATGGCTAAGGAAGTAGGTGATACAGATGCTCCATACTTGATACTGTATGAACAGTGACCGTATATAGTATTGTTCCACCCTACTTCTGATCTTTTTTTAAATGCTTAATGATTAATGACTAATGCTTAATGCCTTGCAAACTAATAAACTAATAATAAACTGAAGTGCATGTCACAAGTGAATGCCTATGTTGGATTGAGTTCTTCTATATAAGTCAGATTAGTTGTTAGGTTTTATAAATGTTGATCAGTTTGGTGTTTGTTTACATTGTGAGTAGCCTGAACTAAGCAACTAGTAGCTTCTCCACTATTTTGATGGTTGTTTTTATTATTGTCAAGCGCATTTAATATAAAATTTTTGCTCCATATAATATCAGGTTGGAACTGTTCTTCTTAGTTGTTCCTTCCTATATGACATCTTATGGGTGTTTGTTTCTAAATGGTGGTTCCATGAGAGTGTGATGATAGTGGTGAGTGTGTTGAATAAAGCTCTCACTTCTCTATCAGTCTTTTCAAAGCTTGAATCTGGCCTCATAAACATTGCGTATGAAAAACAAGAAATTAATACTTTGAATCTGTGTAGGTAGCTCAGGGTGATAAGAGTATAGAAGATGGCATCCCCATGCTTCTCAAGATACCACGTTTGTTTGTTTGATCCTTGGGGTGGTTGATCCTTAGGGTGGTTACAGCTTTGGCTTTCGGTTTCCTTTTTGAGAAGATTGGTGTATGTTGGAGAAGTGAGCTGATTCCTTGAGGTCAATGGCTGAATAACCCATGACATGACCTTTTTTTTTAATATTATCTTCGGTCCTAAATATAGGACATAGTTTTGCACTACAGATTATGTCCTATATTTAGGACCGGAGGGAGTAGCTTTCTGTAGTCCATGATCAAAGTTAGAGCAATGCTGCTTTTTTCTTTTTCATTCCTCCATTACTTTTGTTTAATGTTACTACTTAGTACTTACAAATTAATTAGTGTTAAGGATGTCACCTATTGGTATTTGCCTCAATCTCTATTTGATGGATGGGCATGGACAACCAGCTTTGCTTTATACAGTCCCATTCACACTTGGTAAGTATTATCAGTATGTGAAGCTACTATGTAATTTTTCCCATTTTAGTAATAACACATCTGTAATTAAGAAAATGATTGAGGTTTTCAGGTGCGCAGCATATGGATTTTGTATGTATTTTGTGACTGTAGATGTTGATGGGCAGTGAATGATGTATGGTTAAGGAATATTTAAGACAGTTGTATTAAAATTGTTTGGTATTAATTTGGAGCATGGACATGATTTATGAATGCAATATAAATGAATGCATATAAAGTTAATTTGTGAATTAATTTTTATAGATGTTGCTCCCACGCAAGGCGCGGGGGAATTGTTGCTTGTTTTTAAAAAGGGGGTAAAAGTGACACTTCCTTTAAAACTAACTAACAACCATTAACTCCAATACAAACATACCAAAATAACCTTATCTGAAAAAAAATGTTAAGGGACAAAAATGCTAATAAAATTTTTCCAAAAGGGCCGTTAAAATTAACTAACAGCCGTTAACTCCAATACAAACAGACCAAAACAACCCTATCTAAAAAAGAGGTTAAGTGGTAAAAATACTCATAAACTTTTTTTAAAAGGGTAAAAATACCCATAAACTTTTTTTAAAAGTGTGTCCACCACCATAACATTTTTTTTATATAGGGGTATTTTGTCACCTTTACATTGGAATTAACGATTGTTAGTTAGTTTTAATAAAAGTGTCACTTTTACTTCTCTTTTAAAAATTTATGGTTACTTTTATATAAAAAAAATTTATGATAATTGATACATTTTTAAAAAAAATTTATAGATATTTTTACCCTATAACCCAAATCAAGATGAGGATTCGTAACCCATATGTTTTTCAAGCCGGGGCCCCCTCCATCTCCAAGAGTCTAGAGCTGGTAATTCCAGCCCGCCAGAACTAAATGGGTTCGGGCTTGAAAAATGGAGGCCCGTTTATTTTCAGGTTAAATGGGCTGGACCCGTTTAACCTGCGGGTTAAACGGGTTAGCCCGTTTAACCTGCGGGTTAAACGGGTTAGCCCGTTTAAAATAAAAAAAAAAATTTTCTCCCCTTCACTCAGCGACTCACGTGCCTGTTCCTGTGCTCAGTTTCTCTCAAACTCGGAAATCTGAATCTCGCACTCTCACATCTCACTCTCTCGCACTCTCACATCTCACTCTCGTCTCTCCCTCCGTCTCATTCTCATTTCAGTCATCCAGTGTGAACCTAACCCTCTCCGGCACCGTCCCTCTTCCTTTTCCGGCACCGTCCCTCTTCCTTTCCGGCTCCGGGATCTGATCTCCCAGTCTCCGTCTTCCTCTCGGAATCCGGTGGTCCGCCGCTCTGTGCTCTCCCAACCTCCTTCTTCCTCTCGTCGACTCCTCTGCTCGAAGCTTCAATCATGACCTGAGATCTTTGGGTTCGGCCGTCCCAGTCTCCCTCTTAAATCGATTATTCTCGTTGCTCGGTTGCTGGCGTCCGGCCGTCCTTTCCCCTGTTTGAGTTTCCCTTCTCTGCGACTTCAATTCTGTCCGGCGTTGGAGACTGTGTGAGTCTCTAAGAGGTATTGTTTTCTGTGCTTATTTGAATTTTTTAGACATCTTCCTAAGATATGATTTGGTTGAAATTGAAGTAAACCTGATCGGTGTAAATCAATTTTTTTTACATATGTTGCATACAAGAGTTGATTTGGCTTAAATCAATTTTTTTTACATATGTCACTGTCTTGTGGTTTTATTTGGTTAAGCTTAAATAGTTTTATTTGGCTTTGGGTTGTGACTTGTGAGTAGAACAGATTGTGAATCTGTGATGAATATAAGAACCGAAGGGGAAAAAGAAGAAGAAAATGATGTTTAATTATATAAGTGTACTCATCCTATATCTTACCATTAGAGAGAATCTAGATGCTTGACTTGTTTCTTTTGACTTTATGAATTTTAACAGAACATAGTGAAACATAAGGAAAGGGACAGTAGTGTATGAGACAACATGACAGAATGTGTTTTTTTGGCCCAAGCTGAATCTGCATTGCTGTTTTTTTTGCTTTTTGCGAGCTAGAATGTGTTGCTGGACATCAGGTTTATGTCATTATAATTTGCTTGTGCTTCACATTGCCTCTGTCCCTCCCCATTGTTGTTGAATTTGCATTGGGTGTTGTCTTGCATGCTGTCAATAGGTTAAATAGGTTTTATGTTTTGCTGCATCTTGTCTTGTGATGGATGTTGACAACATGGCAACACAATCTGAATCATGGTTATCAAATCGGATACGAATCGTGAATCGAAAAATCTATTTTTGGAATCGTGAATCGAAGCGTATCGTGAATCGTAAGATTCATGATCAATTATTTAAAATGATATAAATGTAATATTCATATAAGAGATAAAGAGAACATTAAAAGTTTATGGATATTAGTAATTTAGCATTTTAAAGATAAATAAATAACACTTCAAATTTCATAAAACTAACATTTAAAAAATGACAAATAATTCCAAAGATAAATTGAAATAACTCAAGTCACTGTCACACTTCAAATTTCAAAACCTTAACTTAAAAAAAACTAAACAAACATATCATTCATCACTCATGATTATTTATCTCTAAGATCGATGTCACTCAAGTCATCATCATCCTCCATTAACAATATCGCTGCCTCATCCTCATCCTCATCCTCATTACCATCATCTTCAACATTCTCTTCATTCACATTCTCTTGCCCTATTATAGATTTCCCTTTGCTATTGGCTTTTGCATTCAAGTTCCTTGGACCTAGAAAAAAGAACATTTAATAAGCATGATGGTATATATTTGAACTTTAAATTTTAAATAAGAATCAACCTAAGTTTAGTTTAAATAAAATATTATACCTCTCTTCCTTTTCTTGCTTGGAGCTCCCTCATCAAGAGTGAAACTTTCATGGATGTCCATCCATGACACATCAATTGGCAAACAAGGATCTTCTTTTTCATTAATCCACTCATATCAGATTCAATGTCTGATAAACATATTGGATCATAAGTCTCTCCCTTCTCCTCTCTTTTCTTCTGTCTCATCTCAAGTTGAAGGTTGTACTTGACAAATACAAGTGCATTTAACCTTTGTTGCTCTAGGCGATTTCTTCGTTTAGTATGCACTTGATCAAAGGTGCTCCAATTTCTCTCACATCCAGTAGCACTACATGTGAAACTCAAAACTCTCATGGCTACTTTTTGTAACTCCTTACCTTCTCCTCCGTAACTTTCCCACCAAAGAGCTACCAAAACAAATGGAGTAATAATAAAAGAAGTGCCTTTGAAAACTTAGATTTATATAGGATTAAAAATTAAATTTTAAAAAATAGTAGAGAAAGGCAAAAATCTACCAGGCTGCTTTTTGTCTCTAGTATCTATTGCCATGCTCCTTCCAAAAAGACCATTGGCAACCTTAAATGCTTCAAGTTGTTGATCAATTTCAAATCTTATCCTCCTATTTGGAACCATTCTCTCAATGGTTTCATATAAACCATACATTACTTCTTTATCCGCATTAAATTCTTTGCTAAAATGAAACCTAAAAAAATTATAAAACAATAAATAATTTTATTTTTTAAAACATACACTTAAACAATAAATATGTAAAGTACATGATAAAACTTACTTAGGATTGAGATAGTATGCAGCTGCATGGAGGGGCCTATGTAGTTGTCGTTCCCAACGAATATCAATGATCTCCCACACCTTCTTGTACCTTGATTTCTTTTCTTGAAAATTGTTAGCAATATCTTCTTTGACTCTATCTATTGCTTCATAAATATATGGCATGGCTGGTCTCCAATCACCATCCACAAGTCTTAAAACTTTTACAAGTGGAACCACACACTTCAAGCAATATATGATAGACTTCCAAAATTTTGAATCACTAAAAACCACATCCTCCACTTGCTTACCCTCACTTTTACTAGCATAAGAACTAGAAGTCCACTCTTCTGAAGCAAACATAGTACGAAGAGCACTCTTTTGCTTCAAAATGCAACTTAATGTAAGATAAGATGTTGCAAATCTTGTCACTGCCGGTCTAGCTAATTCTCTTCCCTTGGAATACTTTCTATACAAGTCAAGGACCCATGTATGCCTATAGATGAAGGTTGTTATTTTCTTTGCACTTGTGATGGTACTATAAAAAACTGGAAGCTTCCCAATGTCCTCAAGGATTAAATCAAGACAGTGTGCTGCACAAGGGGACCAAAATAATTTTTTTCTCTTCTCTTCTAACATTGTCCCTGCTGCCACAAGATTTGCAGCACCATCTGTGACAACTTGCACTACATTATCCTCTCCAATTTGCTCGATCATGTTGTTTAGTAATTCAAACATTTGTTTGACATCTTTTATCACACTGCTTGTGTCTACAAATTTTAGGAAAACTGTTCCACTTGGACTGTTTACCAAAAAATTAGTAAGAGACCTCCCTTTACCATCAGTCCAACCATCACACATCAAGGTATAACCCCATTTTTCCCAATCACTCTTATACTTCTCTAAACCTTCTTGAATTTTATTAACTGCCTTTTTTAAATAAGAAACTCTCACCTCATGAAATGTAGGAGGTTTTAAACCCCTACCATATTCACCAACAGATTTTAACATCTGAACAAACAATAGACTTCTCACCAAATTGAATGGTAGAGCATTACCATATATGCACTTGCAAATATCTTCAATTACTAAATCTCTATCTTTTAACATCTCATTCATTGCCCTCTGTTTCGTAGATTTTGATGTTGCATCCTTCCCCTTAGCAATAAGAGTCTATTGTACCCTTATTTTCATTAGCATCTTGGGAAGTTGCCTCCTTAAACACTTCAAGACTAACAGCATTTTTAGCTTTTTCTCTATTGTCTAGCATTTTAAGAAACAAATCCTTAACATCATCGGGAACACTTGTACAAGGAGCCACATTATCTCTAGTTCTAGCCAAATGATGTTTCATCCTGGCCACACCTCCCCAATATTCATGTGAGCAATATTTGCACTTAACTACAAGTCTATGTGGAGGAACACTTTCACAATGACTCCATGTAATATCAATTTCCTTCCTTTTTTTATTATGAGTCATCTTTCCCACCACAAAAATAACACAGTAGCACCAAAATAATATAGGAGAAAAAAATAACTAGTTGAATTGAAGGAAGATGAAGAGGACTAAGTAATAAGTATTACCAGATGATGAGAAATTGAGAATGGTAAACGGCTTTTTCCACTGTGTTAACAAAGAATGTAGTTGTAAGGAGAAAGAGGAATAGGAAATAGGGTTATGATGGGATAAAAGGAAATATATAAGGCTTAATATCTTGATATGATAAAAGGAAATACTTATTATCTTTTTTCTACACAAAAGGATTAATTAATTAATTAATTATAGATCCCATAAATTATGGAAATCAATTAGTCTAAATCAATTTCGGTTGAGATATATCAAATATAATCAATTCATGATAAATACTATTATAGTAGATTTAGATATTTTATATATAATAATTTATGTATAATCTTTTTTTTTAAAAAACGTAATCCTATTTGATTGATTAGCTGTGATATGTGAAAATTGAAACAACCCATTAAGAAAAAAATACCGAAACCGTTGCTGATTACACGCTGATTAAAAACAAAAAAAAAAAATGATGCGTGGGATCTTTTGAATCGGGTCGCGCAGAGATCTGGGTCGGATCTGTGCGGGACCCGTCGTCAACTGCTATGATCGATTCTCCTGGGAATCGCGATTCAGGCGAGAATCGATCGATCCAGGGTCGATTCCGGTTAAAAACGAAACAACCCTGCGATTCGCATCGTTGGAAGCAACTGGCGGTTCGATTCGTACGATTCACCAAGCGATTCATACGATACTGATAACACTAATCTGAACAACCTGCTGAACCTCAAGCTTCATCTGTTCAAACACAACAAAAAGATGCCCCTTCTACAAATAAAAGGGTGAGATGCACCACATCCGATGTTTGGAGATACTTTTCCAAAATTGGCATAGTTGATGGCAAAGAAAAAGCCAAATGTAATGGGTGTGGGAAGCCATATGTTGTGGGAAGCAAGGAGTGTGGGACTTCACACCTTCGGCGTCATATTGAAAATTGTCAGGCACTCTCAAAATACAAGGATGTTGGTGCCATGATGATAGATCAATCAGGGATTGTTAGAGCTAGAAAGATTGACCACAACAAAGTGCGTGAACTCATTGCGTATGCCATCATTAAACATAATCTTCCATATGCTTTTGTTGAGTATGATGGAATTAAGGAGTTGCTCACATATTTAAATCCCGATTACAAGAGTATTACAAGAAAAACTGCTGTAGTGGATGTTAGGAATTTCTACCTCCATCAAAAGGACAACCTAAAGAGAAAACTAGCAATGAGTCCAAGTAGAATATGTTTGACTTCTGATTGTTGGACGGCAATAACCGCAGAAGGTTATCTTTGCTTGACCGCACACTTTGTTGATGAGAAATGGAATCTTCATAGTACTTTCCTTTTCCAAGATGGAGCCTCCTCACACGGGATCTGAATTGGCAAAAATATCTCACCTGACAAAGATATTTTTTTAGGAGGTAGTACGCCTACATGGATTACCTACTACGATCATTTCAGATAGGGATGTTAAGTTTAAAAGCTACTTTTGGAAAACCCTATGGAAACAATTTGGCACTCAATTGAAGTTTTCTTCTGCTTTTCATCCTCTAATCGATGGCCAAACTGAGGTGACCAATGGTAGTCTTGGAAATTTGCTAAGGTGCCTAGTTGGGGATAAGCCGAAGACGTGGGATTTGGTTTTGCCAATTGCTGAGTTCGCCTACAACAACTCAGTAAATAGGTCCACAAGTATGAGCCCTTTCAAATCATCCAGGGCTTTAATCCTAGACAGCCTATCGACCTTTCCAATTCCTTTGTCATTCTGCACTTATGAATCGGCAGAATCCTTTGCCCAACGCCTACATGAATTACATGCTGACATTCGACGTGAAATTGTAATAAGCAATGAACAGTATAAATTATCCGCCAATTCACATCACCATTTTCAAAGCTATAATGTAGGTGATTACATTATGGCACATATTCGTCCAGAACGTTATCCCAAACATGCTTTTAAAAAGTTGCATGCTCGAGCTTCTAGTCCTTTTCGCATAACTAAGAAATTAGGTTCTAATGCTTATTTGTTAGAATTACCTCCTCACATGCCCATAAGTCCAATTTCTAATGTGGAGGATCTTACACCTTATCGGGGAACTTTTGAGCCTTCCCCTTTGCTTTCTGATGATTTTGTAGGTAATCAGCCGCATCACGTGCCAGTCCCATCACTGCCGTCTAGCACAACAGCTCTAGAGGAGATTGATATCATTATGGATGACCAAGTTGCTTTCACCTCAAATGGACGCCTTCATCGTTACCGAGTTCGATGGAAATGTCACTCAGATTTGGACGCCACTTGGATCCCAAAAGATGAATTTCAACGTTTAAACCCTACCTTACTAGAATCCTACAAGCTCTCTATCTCTCCAGAGGAGAGTTCTCTGAAGCAGGGGAAATTGATAAGAGATTTGGAAGGAAATATGCTAGAAAAAAATAATTTTTCTTTTTGTTGTTTATTATATCTTTAAGTAGTGCTTTTCACTTTTGCAAGCTGTTTTTTTTTTTGGCAAGTTGTTTCTGCATTCTTTTGCAAGATGTTTCTGTACCCACTTTTGCAAGTTGTTTCTGTATTTTTATAATTGATGTCACTACTGCAAGTAGCTTTGTGGTTGCAAGTTGTATTGAGTTTCCTTTATGGTAAGGGAATCTCTTCTATAAATAGGGAGCAAAGCAGCATATGTAGGCAGACTTGGATTAATGAATATTATGAGTTATTTGCTTTCTCTATTCCCCCTTTCGGTTCTGTCTCCTTTCCCCTCTATTCTGATATTCATTTTCCCTCCTTTCTGTTCTGATCAGTCCCTCTCTCCCTTCCACCATCTCTGTTTCTCCCTCTCCCCTTCACTGTTTCTGTTTTTTACCTTACCTTAATTAGATCTGTGTGTGTGAGACTAAGAGTGTGTGTGAGTGTTTTACATCAAAGGTTTAGCATATAAATTATTCCCCTTTTTCTAGTATTGTTTTTAATGTTATTGTTTGGAGCTCCATATGTGTAATCAATTTGGTGGACCAAACTTCTGTTACCATAACTTACGTTGGTAGAAGATAGGGAGCAAGAAAATCGAAAACCAGCCAACCCGTTTTTATTTTCTTTTTCTTTGCATATTGCTTTTTCATATGTTTTTTTAAACAATATGATATGATGATATTAATCTAATTACCTATTAGATAACATAAAATGAAATATCTTTTTTCACAAAAATTATAAAATTACATTGCAAACATGAAATTCAAAGTTTCAAACAATACAAATTAAACATGCATCACAATTCACAAGATCAAATTCAAAACATTACAAACTGAACATAAATCCCAAATTCATGATAAACATTCAACACAATCAACAATCAGACAATATTAATGGGCAAGGATAATAGCTTTGAAGTTTGAACAGTTTAGAAAAAAATAATTTAAAAAAGAAAAACAGAACAATATATACCAAAAAAAAATTACAATATCAGCAGATATAAATGAACAACATGAACGATAACTGGTGAAAGCCTTTTTCTTAGTCTACTTACTTAGTGCTTGACTAGGATAGCTTATTTTTTTACTTATAAATGCTTATAAATCGTAAATGAGGAAAGTATATGAAATGAGTTTTATCTCAACTTCCGTAATAAGCACTTAATACCAAAAATAAGCTATTCCAAACATGGCTTTACTCAGAGACGACAAGTAGTTAATGGGCAAACCTTCTTTCAGGTTTCAACAGTGTGACTGTGTGAAAAGCATAGAAGAAGCTTTGAGGTTTCTACGGTATCAAAGAAAAACTTTGTTTCTAAATAGATTCGGTTGCAATGAATTTTCTTCAGACACAAAAGTTATGTCTAATGGTA
This sequence comes from Inga leiocalycina, assembly GCA_963242795.1. Classification (NCBI taxonomy): domain Eukaryota; kingdom Viridiplantae; phylum Streptophyta; class Magnoliopsida; order Fabales; family Fabaceae; genus Inga; species Inga leiocalycina. The sequence continues at coordinate 37,855,485 of OY725332.1, forward strand.
GATAATATTTAGGTCCTCACTCATAAAAGAAATGGAAAAAGCTGAAAATCAAACTTAAAAGACCTGCACAGATCCTAAATAAGTGGAAAAAGCAAAGGAGTGGGAAAAAGCTTTGGAGTGACGGTTTGATTGCTTCCCTTCGTTGTCAGGTTTAGCAGGATGTAATAGGATAGTCTTGTTGTTATGCTTGAATGAGTAGGTATTCTCTCGACCAAAATTTGTAACGTTGTGGTCATAGAGCCAAGGTCGACCTAAGAGAATGTGAGCAACGTCCATGGGTATAATATCACAGAGAACTTCCTCTTTATAATCACCAAATTGAAGAGGGACATGACATTGTTGAGTGACTGGCAAAGACGTCTTGTCAACCCTTGCAACTCGGAAGGGTTCAGGGTGAGGTTCCATCTTGAGACCAAGCCTTGCTACTCTCTGGTGTGAAATCACATTACTAGAGCTTCCTCCGTCAATGACCAGCTTGCATGATTTGTCACCACACCTTACAAAAGTGTGGAAAATGCTTTTCCTTTTCCAAGAATCATCAGGTAATGGTACAGATAGGACACATCTCATCACTCCAAGTTGACGAGTCTCGCAGCCTTGCTCATCAATGATGATTTCCTCATCTATGTCTAATGGTCCACCATTATGTCAGCATTAGCTTCGCATTCACCCTCTGGATGTGACTCTAGGACTAGAGCTCGTTGAGGGCACCTTGATGCAATATAGCCCTTCGAATGACAACGAAAACATTCGATCAAAGAGTTGTTCGGGTGAGAGCTTGATCCGATAGATTCATTAGGCTTGGCGGAGTAGCCCTTCCAGCTAGTTGCTTGTGAAGAGTTAGGTTTAGATGGAGGTTTTGGAATAGAGTTAAGCCCGTGAGACTTTCGAAATGAAGTACTTTGTGTGTTAGATCATCTAACAAGCGAGTATTGCAACAAAGATTCCACCTCCACAGCCTCTTAGAAAGCCTCCTCGAGAGACTCAGGAAAATTGAGCTTGAGTTCTTTTTGTAGGTAAGACTTGAGCCCATTTATGAAATGAGCGATTATGCGCCATTCCTCTTCGTCAACGTCACATTTGATCATGAGATCATCAAATTGAGGTACATAGTCAGAGGCATTTGATTCTTGCTTCAGATTGAGAAACTTCTTGTTCAATTGAGTCCTGTAATGAAGTGGAACATATTTCTCCTTTAATTTTGCCTTCATTTCTTGCCACCTTTCAATGGGAGGCAAGCCTTGCCGTTCCACAATTCTCTGAGCATTTTGCCATTATTTTCTAGCCGATCCTACAAGCTTCATCTTTGCGAATCAAACTTTCTGGGTATCATTCATGCCATACCATTCAAAGTAGTCCTCCATGCCTGCTAGCCAATCTAGGAAAATGCTAGGGTCTAACTGTCTGTCAAACTCTGGAGCTTCTACTTTTGCTTTCTTGGTGATGCCATCAGGGGGCACCCTTTTAAAGTTTTCTCGACCTCGCCGATGATTGGCTCTGTAATGCTTGTAATGATGTTCTTCCTGGTCAAACTCGTCTTCACTGTCTTCTACATTCTCGTACTGATTATGATGCGTAAACTGAGGCTGAAGTGGTCGTCGAGGCCTATAACCTTTTTGTTCCAGGGGTTGACCAATATGAAGAGTAGATCTAGTTTACTGCGGATGTGGGATTGTTCATTTCTATTTCTCAATTCTATGTTATCCTGCGGTCTTTCTAGAACCCCTTCTGCTACCTTTCCAGTTCGCTGCTTGCTAGCAAATGTATTGCATTCATGAGTTCCTCAAACTGATTTTTCATATTCACTTCCAAATTAGCAAGTCGCCTATTTACCTCAGTAATTTGTTGGTCCACATAGGCCTTTTGAGCTACACTGGACTCTTCAAGATTTTTTTAAGGTGATGTAAGAGTTATTAGCTATGGGTGCTTGAAGAACTACTTCTAGTTCTAATTGTTCTTGCCTAGTAGATGACGCATGGATGGTCATACAAGATATAGGTATGCACAATTAAAGACGGTGATGCCAACCCGGCGTTTAAGCATTTAGCAGAATAGTATAATCACATTAGATAGGCCGTTCTTCAAAACTTTAAAGTTTTAAGCACAATTAATAAAGTTGCAATACTCAAGAAAATTTGAACACTTAGGCAAACTAAGAATTTAAAGCCAAGTAATTATTAGAATGACCTCCTATTAGTAACCAAACAAGCCACACTTTTAAATGAGAGGGTTGGCGGCCTTACTAGCAATTTTAAAGTCCTAAAAGTTGAAACTTTTACCCTAAGATGAAGCTTTAAATTGATGATTCTTGCGTCTGGGTAGGGTACCATGGAGGAACCTTGTAAAAAGGCTCTAAAACACTGAAAATCAGGTTTTGGGGAGGTTCAGCACGGTGGCGCGTAGAGACAAAGCATCGGCACATGGGCGTGTGAATCCCAAGCGTAGCCACTTTCTCCGGCACGTGGTGAACTTCTGGGGTCTGACCTGATTCTTCACTCCGGACACGGTGGTGGTGGTGGTTTGGCAACGGAAACTATGGGTTTTGGCCCTGACAGCGTGAAACAGAGTAACTGGAAGCTGTTTGGTGAGTGTTCTCATTAGGAACCAGAAACTAAACCCAGAATATTCCACTGAATAATACTGGAATTGATAATAAAGTTCTCTTCTAACTCAGTGGGAGAAGGAAACACAACAATGGAAATACACTCACAAAAATACAATACACTTGACCTAGCAATTCGAGAGGCTAGCACTCTCCTAACAATCACTCACTATATGCATACCTCTCCCTATCGCAGCTCATGGCTAAATAGCCACAAAACAGAAACAAAACCAAAGTAAAATGGTCAACACAGGACCCCAAAGTAACCTGTGACGCATATCCAGCTAGTCTAACAAAAGTATTGCTAGGTCTGCTGAAATAAATGAAAATAGGAATAAGTTAAAAGTCAACTTCCTAGGATGTCAAAAGCATCTTGCCTCATGTGTGTTTTGGCCTAAGAGTGTGTTCGAATAGATATTGAAAAGCGATTATTTATCCAAAACCAAGGTTTTGACAAAAAGTCATCGAACACCAAGCAAAAAGGCACAATCCCGTTTTTTTACCAAAATCATGGTTTCAGCCCAAAACCATGGTTTTGTCCATAAGCTGATTTTTTTTGCTTTTCATGCTATGTGGGCCCCACTGCCTATTTCTTATTGGCCAACAGGGCCTGAATCAACTTATGATGATAAAAGATTAGAATTACAAAAAAATATTTGGCAGATATTACAAAAAAGAAATGTTCGATTATTCCGCAAATCACATTATTTTTTAAAATTTTTCATAGAAAGGGTATATATAGATATCTTTCTATGTATCATTAATATTCCTAAAATCAAAATCAATGTACAACTTTTTCTTGAATCAACAAAAAAAATTCTTAATAAATACATTTACAATAATGAAGCAAATGAAGAAAGAAAAAGAAGTGATAAAAAAGATCAAAGTCTAATTCACTGCCTATTTCTTATTGGCCAACAGGGCCTGAATCTCGGCTGATGTCCTGGGACAGTTGCCTTCCTCGACCACAAGTCCTCCAAATTCGATCAAAAATCCCTCCCCCTGTTTTTTCACTGATCATACCATAGATCTCATTGACACTTGAGTGTGTAACAGTATTGACTCACCCCTTAGACATATTTGGTTGGTCTTCTTGCCAATCTTCATTGTGCGTTGTCCCCAATCTACCTTGATTTCTCTGAGTGATTTCAACCATTCCACTCCAAGTACAATATCGACACCTTTTAGTGGGAAAGGGTAAAAGGTCTGTGTCACTTCTAATCCCTGCAAGCTCAATGTAACGTCTCTGCAGCGATACTCGCGACAGACAGAATTGCTGTCCCTAACTGTGACCTTATATTTGGCGACTCACTCTTGATTAGGGGCACCCTCTGGATCAGATCCCCAGAGATGAAGTTGTGGGTGGCTCCACTATCTATCAAGGTTACGATTATCTCCCCTGCCAGTCGGCCCTGTAACTTCATCATATGGTTGCTGCCGCATCCAGCCATAGATGACAGAGAAAGCCGCATGAGGACCGATGTTCCCTCTTCCACTCTTGCTTCGACTCCGTCGACCGGCGCCGTGACCCCCTCGATTTCACTTTCGTCGATCGCCATATCCAGAGCCACTAGGTGCAGATTTTGATTTTTGCACACATAACCCGACCCATATTTGTCGCCGCACTTGAAACATAATCCCAGCTCCCTTCGTCGAGCGATCTCAGAATTCGACAGTCGGTGGGACCCTCCTGGTTTGCGAACCGACGAAGTCCCAGTGAAGCTACTAGCCGTTTGCATGTCGTTGTTTTTGTTTTCGGTTCATCGTGAGTTCTCAGCATTCACAAGCGAGGTGGTGGAGGCGAATCCTCGATTGGGTTCAGGCATGGGTGTGACCCGAGGAAAAAGAGGTAAGTTTGGCCCATTTTTTGGCCCAACTCCTACACGTGCGGCTTGAGTGGATCTGGCACTCCTCTCCTCTTCAAGTATCTAGTGCTTCTCATATGCTTTCAGAGCCTTTTTGATCAAATCGTCTCCCATCCTCACCTCTGCTAACTTTAGTTCTTCCTGGATTTCAGGCTTCTACCCATGCAAGAAAGCCCCGATGAGACATCCCTACCGGTGCACCTTTCAGTGGCGTCGTCAACTATTCAAACTCCACATATTCGAGGACTGAACGCTCCTGATGGTTAGCAAACACCAGTCGATAGTCTCCCCCAGGTTGGGAGGAATGAAAACGCTCGAGCATCTCGTGCTTGAACTCATCCTAGCTTCTAATGGTCATCCATTTCTCCTTCTACTGGAACCAGCTTAGTGCTCGTCCCTCCAAACAAATGACTCCGGCTCCTAGTTTATCTGCTTCCCCGATAGCGCTCACCTGAAAATACCGCTCTATTCAGAATAGCCATCCAACGGGTCCTCTCCATTGAACGTAGGTAGCTCTAGCTTCCTGTACTTCCACATGTCTTTTTCTGGATCACCAACACTCGACCTGTCATCACCGGTTTTGGAGTCTTCCTCCTTTGCTCCATGTCCGTCATTGTTATCGCCCGAGTTCTTGTGTTCTTCGGCCCTCTCTTTGAGCAATATCTCCTTCATGATATTCATGGTCGTGGTCAGTTCATCAACCTTCTTTGATAAACCTGTCACCGTTGTCTTCATCCCTTGAAAATCCTCGGCCATTTGCTCCATACATGGTCACTCTCCTGAGATCTAACCTCTCTGATACCAAAATGTTAGGAACCAGAAACTAAACCCTGAATATTCCACTGAACAATACTGGAATTGATAATAAAGTCCTCCTCCAACTCAGTGGGAGAAGGAAATACAACAATGGAAATACACTCACAAAAATACAATACACTTGACCTAGCAATTCGAGAGGCTAGCACTCTCCTAACAATCACTCACTATCTGCATACCTCTCCCTATCGCAGCTCACGGCTAAATAGCCACAAAACCGAAGTAAAATGGTCAACACAGGACCCCAAAATAACCTGCGACGCATATCCAGCTATTCTATCAAAAGTATTGCTAGGTCTGCTCAATACATGAAAATAGGAATAAGTTAAAAGTCAACTTCCTAGGATGTCAAAAGCATCTTGCCTCATGTGTGTTTTGGCCTAAACCTCCTTTTGTAAACCCTTTTGACCAAGTCAGCCTCATCAGTTTTCCATTTCTCCAGCGATGAAAGCTACCTAGGAACATGCAAAGCCTTGCTCTGATGCCAAGTTGATGTAAAACACTCACACACACAGATCTGATTAAGGTAAGGAAAAAAATAGAAACAGTGAAGGGGAGAGGGAGAAACAGAGATGGTGGAAGGGAGAGAGGGACTGATCAGAACAGAAAGGAGGGAAAATGAATATCAGAATAGAGGGGGAAAGGATACAGAACCGAAAAGGGGAATAGAGAAAGTAAATAACTCATAATATTCATTAATCCAAGTCTGCCTACATATGCTGCTTTGCTCCCTATTTATAGAAGAGATTCCCTTACCATAAAGGAAACTCAATACAACTTGCAACGACAAAGCTACTGGCAGTAGTGACATCAATTATAAAAATACAGAAACAACTTGCAAAAGTGGGTACAGAAACAGCTTTCAAAAGAATACAGAAACAACTTGCAAAAAAAAACAGCTTGCAAAAGTGAAAAGCACTACTTAAAGATATAATAAACAACAAAAAGCAAAATTATTTTTTTCTAGCATATTTCCTTCCAAATCTCTTATCAACCTTCCTTCAGCTGCTACCTACTTCAATTCAGATTGGTCTCAAGTTTCTAATGTGTGCTTGTGTGTGGAAAATTATAGAAGAAGGTTTGAATTGCGGGGAAAAGAGAAAATTATATGACTCATCGATGCCAATTGGGGGATCAGAAATTTCATTTAGCGATGAAATTTTCAGGACTCACTCAATTGATCACACATCATTTGCAGATGAGGAACTCTTCCCTCATCAAACACTCAATGTAACATTTGAATTATTGTATTGGTTTACTATAATATCTTGCTATCGTAGCTGAGAAACTAGCCTCTTTAAGCAGAGCTAGTGTAGGAATAAATAGAGAGAGAAAAGGACGTATGTGAGTTTGATGGGAGAGTCTGTGCTTCTTGAATTGTGTAGGAGTTACTGCGCTATTGCTTATTTTCCTTAATGTCCAGAAAACTGCAGCTGATTCAGCTTAGACTTACTCTTTGGCTTAAATTTTTTCCCTTCGAACAATATGTTTGAGGAGTGATTCCATCACAAACACACTGTTATGGTTATATTACACCCAACACCATATTTGCACTTCAAATATGTGGTAGTTGCTAAATGGACATTAATTTGTGGTTCTTGTCTTCTTTCACTTGACTACATAGAATAGAGGTTGTAGCTCCCCTTTTGGCGTTGGCTCAATTGTTATCCCCTACCTTGCATCAGGGATGGCAGAATCCATTTGCAGAGCGCTACGTGATGGTGCATTAGAGGGAGAACATGCACCTGCTCTAACAATTAAGGATTCTCTAGATTCGCCTTTTGCCTTTGATGTATTTTCTTCCATCCTAGTTCAACTCTCATCCCAGATTTTAAGAGGAAATTCTCAGTCCCGGTTAGTTTTCTTTTTTATTAGTTTTATTATTTGTGTATGGTCATGATTCCTTTGTTTAGTTCTTATTTTTATCTTGAAGCTAACGCTTAAGTAATTCTTTTTTTGATATAGAGGTATAGTTATTGTTGCAGTTTCTCGAAGTCCATCCTCTTATATTTCTTTTTTAAAGACTAAAGGTGTGGACATTGAATCTTCTCGGAAATGGTAAGCAGTTTCAAGTCACATATGAATCAATCCTTTTACCCCCTTATTGATAACATGAGAGTTTTTGTTGGTGCTGCATGGGCCTTGGGCTTAATCTAGCCATAATTAAATTATTAATTAGGATTTTGTAGATGTCAAAAGATCCTAATATCTCAGCATATTTGAATTTTAAAGTTTTGAATTATTTCCTTAATTCTAGCGGATGTAATTTAGGTGATTCTAGGGTTACCAACTAACTTAAACACTAACCTATATATACTGCCTATCATTACTTGAATAAATATGACTTTATGAGCACCAAATTGTTCATGGTACTAGAGCCATGGTTAGATTCGGCGTTGGTCTAGACCCGTGTAGCAAGGATGGCGGCTTGCTCTCGACATTGCACAACGCCACTGCAGTAGCAGCGAATTCCAAGGGGAGTTCTGAAACACCACAAGACACAAATGCCGCTGTGATTACTATTCACAGATTGAATGGTCAAAATTACATTCAATGGGCTAATGGAGTGAACTTGTACGTCATCAGAAGAGGAAAACTCGACTACTTGACCGGCACCATACCGAAGCCTCCACTAACAAATCCTAAGTGTAGAGAATGGGAATCAGAAAACTCAATGGTTCAAAGCTAGCTCGTGTGTAGTAAATATGTAAATATTTGGCAGATTACATGGGATTTGATATCATCAGAATCGGGTGGTTATTAGGAGTTAGTATGATTGGTTTATATCCCTGATTTCTTGGGATTTATTTGTTTCAGTTTGATCCTATACTGTGTATATAAACTCACCACCAGATGAATAATATTATCGCACTATTCAGATCAATTTCCTCCACATGGTATCAGAGCAAACGAAGGATTCTGACGCTGAAATCGATCACTATTCTAACACTATAGCCGATCACCATGCGCCTTCTCCTTGCAACGCTAAGTCCAATGCATCACAGACATACTGTCCAGCTTCACCGATTCTTCTGACTTAGATGGCAGCGTCTAATGATGGGTCTACCACCCAATTACCGCGTCACATTAGCGGATCCTCAAACACGGTAGGTTCGGGCCTCGATGCTTTGACTGGACCAATTGTCACAGAGAAGCTCACCGAAGAGAATTATCGTGATTGAGCCCAAGCACTCAAGCTCTCCATTGGAGGCCGAGGCAAAAAGGGATTCTTGACCGGCGACTCTAAAGCATCGGCCAATCCTTCTTCTCCAGAGATGCAGCAATGGGAGGTTGATAACTCTATGGTCTCTTCATGGCTGATTAATGCCATGGCTCCACATCTTTGGTGAAGCTTTATGTACCTTCCCTGTGCGAGTGAAATTTGGGAAGCCCTGCATGTCTCCTACTTTGATGGTGAAAACTTATCTCAGTTGTATGGATTGAAAACGAAGATATGGCATCTTAAACAAGGCACCTGAAACATCACTGACTTTTGGCTCGAGCTTGTGGCACTCTGGCAAGAAGTTGACATGCACACTGAAGAAGAGGTGGGCTCGTCGGCGGAAGCTGTTTGGAAGAAACAGAGTCTTGAGAAGGAACGGCTCTTCCAATTTCTCGCCGGACTCAACCCCACTTATGACGAGGTTCGAAGTCGTATCCTCAGTCGCACCTTTGTCCCATCTACACTCGAAACCTTCTCTAAGGTTCACCGGGAGGAGTCACGCCGACGGGTAATGCCTGTGAACGTGGACACTACTCCTCTCATTGCTGACTCGTCGGCTCTTGTGAGTAAGGGTGCTGTTTCGGAGCCTCCTCCCTCAACTTCTAAAGGGAAAGTCATGTGTGACCACTGCAAGAAGACTGGCCACATGAAAAAACAGTGCTGGGATCTTCATGGGAAGCCAACCGACTAGAAACCACGGAAAGGGAAAGCTCCTTGTAGTTACCACACGACACAAGAGACGTCTAATGATGCCAGCTCTTCGGTGCCTAAAGACAAATTTGACCAACTTTTAGACATGGTCAAAACCCTTCAGACCTTCCAAAAACCAGCTGCCACTGCTTCCATTGCACACAAAGGTAGTACCTTTATGGCTCTCCACACTTCTTTTTTACCATCCAAGTGGATTGTGGATACAGGTGCATCTGACCATATGACCTCCGATGCTCAGATGTTTGTCTCTTATCTCCCTAGTGCTGGCAATGAGAAAATATGCACCGCTAATGGCACCTCCTCTACTATAGCAGGAACAGGCAGAGTAAAATTGTCCAATTCACTACAGCTTGAATCTGTCTTGCATGTTCCCCACTTAGCATGCAATTTATGTCTATTGGCAAGCTAACCAAGCAAGCCAATTGCTCTGCTCATTTTTTCCCATATTGTGTTTTTCAGGATCTGTCGTCCGGGAAGACTATTGGTGGCACTAAGGAATATGATGGCATCTATTATCTTGATGATTCGATTGTGAGTACTCTGTGTTCACAATTTCTGAGTGGGCTTAGTTCAACCCCTTTTAATAATGATGTTTTCTTATCGCATAAACGGATGGGTCATCCGGGTTTCTCATATTTGCAATTGTTGTTTCCCAACCTTTCTCTTAATAAAAACCTTCATTGTGATATTTGTGAGTTTGCTAAGCATCGTCGTACTGTTTTTCCTCCATCGTCTTATAAATCCACTCGTCCATTTTCTATTATCCACAGTGATGTGTGGGGACCATCTCGCATTCCAAATCGTAACCATATTAAATGGTTTGTCACTTTTATTGATGATCATACCTGAATGTGTTGGGTTTACTTACTCAGATAAATATGACGTTTCCGCTTCATTTATTGAATTTTTCCAACTCATCACTAATCAGTTTGACACCACCATCCAAGTGTTATATATAGATAATGGCACTGAGTATTGCAATCATACCTTACACACTTTTCTTAAAACCCATATAGTGCATCACAGCATGTGCCCCCATAGTCCCCAACAAAATGGGATTGCTGAACGGAAAAATAGACGCTTACTTGATATTGCCTGAGCTCTCCTCATGACTTGTAATGATCCCAAGTTTTATTCCTAAGAGAAGGTGAGAACCCTTGTCCTAATAAACCAGATGGAGAGATAAACTTGCCTATTGCCCTAAGAAAGAAGGCTCGGTCTTGTACAATGCATCTTATTCAACAGTATGTATCTTATGCTAATCTCTCTTAGAATTATAGTGCCTTTGTCTCTAACCTTGATAAGGTACAAGTCCCTAATAATGTGCATGAAGCACTTGAGATTCCAAAATGGAGAGATGCAGTCCTTGATGAGATGAGAGCTTTGGAGAAAAATGGTACTTGGGATATTGCCGAACGACCTAAAGGGAAGAAGCTTGTACTTGGGATGTAAGTGGTTGTTTACCCCAAAATACAATCCCGATGGCTCACTTGACAAATACAAAGCACGGTTGGTAGCTAAAGGGTTTACCCAAACCTATGGAATTGACTATAATGAAACATTTGCACTTGTAGCTAAACTCAACACCATCAGGGTTTTACTATCAATAGCTGCTAATATGGATTAGTCCCTACACCAATTGGACATCAATAATGTCTTTCTGAATGGAGAACTAAAGGAAGAAGTGTACACGTCACTCCCTCCAGGATTCCATGGCAACAATGAAAACCAAGTGTGTAGACTAAAGAACTCCCTATATGGATTAAAACAATCCCTAAGGGCCAGGTTTGACAGATTCTCCAAAGTACTCAAAGAAGAAGGTTACAAGCAGGGGCTATCTGATCACACCATGTTTGTTCGACACAATGAAGAGAGGACCACCATCCTCATTGTTTATATAGATGGCATCATTATCACAGGTAATGATGATCAAGAAAAGGAGAAGATCAAGGCAGCCCTAAATCTGGGATTTGAAGTGAAAGACTTGGGCCAGTTAAGATACTTTCTTGGTATGAACGTTGCAAGGTCTAAAGAGGGCATATATGTCTCACAAAGGAAATACGTTCTCGATTTGCTCAAGGAAACTGGTATGCTGGGATGTAAACCTAGCAAGACACCAATTAAAACTAAGAAGAATACAACAAAAAAGGGAGAGCAAAAAGTGATGACCGAGAAAGACAAGGCCAAGGAAGAGAAGAAGAAAAAGGAAGAAGAACCTGCGGACAAGGGTCAATATCAAAGGCTAGTTGGAAGACTAATTTATCTCTCACATACAAGGCTATGAGACATGTTCACATAGCCTTGTATGTACAATAGCAGGTCAACATTAGGCTATTGTACATTTTTGTGGGGAAACTTGGTTACTTGGCAACGTCAGAAGCAAAGGGTGGTCTCAAAGAGTAGTGCAGAATCAGAATTGCGAGCTCTATCATAGGGTGTTATGGAAGGACTATGGTTAAAGTGAGTAGCAGGAGAAGCCCAAATTCAAGTAGAAAATCCTATAAAGCTATTTTGTGACAAGAAGTCTACTCTAAGCATGGCCTTAAATCTTGTTCAACACAACAGAACCAAACATGTCGAAGTGGATAGACACTTCATTCGAGAAAAAGTGGAAGATGGTAGTGTGTGCTTATCCTATGTACCCACGAAACAACAACTGGCAGACGTCCTTACTAAGGGACTTCCAGAAGAAATCTTCACAGGGTTCATTAGCAAGTTGGATACGATTATCATCTATGATCCAACTTGAGGGGGAGTGTAGTAAATATGTAAATATTAGGCAGATTACATGCTATTTGATATGATCAGAATTGGGTGGTTATTAGGAGTTAGTATGATTGATTTATATCCCTGATTTCTTGGGATTTATTTGATTTAGTTTGATCCTATACTTTGTGTATATAAACTCACCACCATATGAATAATATCATCGGAGTATTCAGATCAATTTCCTCCACATCATGAATTCTATAATAACGGATATCAGCGCGAGTTTCTCTTTGTTCTAGTCCATAAAAGAAGTTTGGGAGGCAACCTGTGATATATTTGGCTCAGTTAAAAACCCAGCAATTGTACTAGAGATTGAAACAAAGCTAGACAACCTCAAACAAGGTAATCTCTTGGTCATCGAATACTGGACTAATCTTCTTGTTCTATGGCAACGTTTAGACACATATGAAGCATCATACAAGTGGAGCAGTCCAAATGATGCGCACCTCTACTCGAGAATCAAAGAGGAGAAAAGATTCTAAAAATTCCTGTTAAGGCTCCAGCCCTCTTATGAAGCTATCTATGCACAAGTACTGAGCCAAGAAACCTTGCCAAGCCTGAGGGAAGTACTTTTCATCGTGAAACAGGAAGAAAGCCAAAAGAACATCTCTGCTCATAGACAACAGAACCAAATACCTATGGAGACAACTAGATTCTATTCAAAGGGAAGTCAATCAAGTGATTTCAAAGGTAAGAGGTCTAATAGATAGTGTGATCATTGTCAAAAACCAGGTCATACAAAGGACATCTGTTGGAAACTAGCAGAGGCAGAGGCAAAGGCACACCAAGCAACAAAGCTCTTGCAATGTCCATAGATTCTAAACCAGAACATGATGGCAGATTGAGCAAAGAAGAAGCAGAGTTTCTTAGGAAAATACTTGATAAGCATGATGCTAATGATACTGTTTTGGCTTCTGGTAATGTGGCGTACCCAGGTAATGGCATCCTAGCCCTTAGAACAAATGTACTGAATAGAAATATGTGGATAGTAGATTCAAGAGCTACCGACCATATGATTGATAATAAATCATTGCTTCACAAACTAAAAACTCCATCATCTCCTATGTTTATTAAGGTTGCAGATGGAAAATTCGTTAAAGTTTTTGGGATTGGTATATCCTACCTATTTGACAATTTGGTTCTAGAAAACGTGCTATTGCAATGTAACCTCATATTTGTCAGCAAAATTACCTTAACTCAGCAATGTCATTTTAACATTCAATGTTTATTTCAGGACTCGGAGTCGGGGAAGATGATTGGCGCTGCTGATTTACTAGAGGGATTATATTGTGTCGAAGATCAATCCTGGAAGAACAAGGCATCTGGAAAGATAGCCCAAGTTGGTTCTTTGTCTTAAATTTTGAATAAGGATTTATTATCATGGCACTATAGGTTAGGCCATCCAAATCCAAAGTACTTGTTAAGGTTGTTTGCTGATTTAATGAATAAAAGTTATATTTCCATTCCATGCGAAATTTGCAAATTGTTCAAACATACAAAAAAATATCCATCCATCACATCCGCATCAATCTTCACAACCCTTTGCACTTATCCATAGCGACCTTTGGGGGCCCTCACAAGTTCCAAACTTAACACACCAAATAGTTAGCCACGTTTATTGATGATCACACACAGATAACCAGGGTATATCTCCTAAAAGAAAAATCCAACCTGCACCAAACATTCATCAATTTCCTCAAAATGATACAAAACCAGTTCAACACTTCCATCAAAGTGTTGCCAGTGATAATGGAACCGAGTACACCAATTCTGCCCTCCAAACCTACCTTAACCAATGTGGCATCATCCACCAAACAAGCTGTACAAACTCTCCTCAACGAAACGGGACTGCAGAACGGAAAAATCATCACTTGTTAGAAGTTACAAGAGGCTTGATGATAACACAAAACGTCCCTAAACTCTATTGGGGAGAAGCAATCCTCACAATTGCCTATTTGATCAACCGGCTACCATCTAAAACATTAAACTTTCAAACACCCATACAGGTTCTATTTGAAACATATCCCAATTCTCACTCTATCACCCATATTCCATAGAGTTTTTGGTTGTGTGGCTTATGTTCACAATGAGTCAGGTGGCAAACTAGATCTCGAGCCTACAAATGCATCTTTCTAGGTTACCGCAGCACAAAAAAAAAGGGTACAAGTGTTATTCTCCTGTCCTACACAAATTCTTTGTTACCATGGACGTTACTTCTGCCGAGACACAAAGCTACTATGAGAAAACACCCATTTAGGGGGAGAACGAGAGCGAATGGGAGCTTTTAGGCCCTACGCCTGCGAGCACTAGTACTAGCAATCAGCCAAATCCATTACCAAATCCCTTGCTTGCATCTGACCTCGGCTTAGATTTAGTCATCCTAGCTCTTGAACTAGACCACCAACAAGATACCAATCATGAACAGTAAACCATAATGCAAAAACAACTAGCAACAGTCCTAACCCTAGCATGGATGACACCTAAGCAGAACATGAGACAAGCACTAGCAATTCATCTGAGACTCCCTCTAGTACTAAGCAGTGTCAAGATTCAACTCTGGCTTCGGTTCTTGAGGATCTTTGATGGCCCATTGCCTTGAGAAAAGGGGTAAGGTCGTGCACTTAGCATCCTACAAGTCATTTTGTATCAAATGACAAGTTGTTTCCCTTTATACGGCGTTTTGTCACTAAACTTGATAATGAAAGGTTGCCAAAAAGCTTTGATGAAGCAACTCAGGACCCATATTGGAAAAGGGCAAATGCAAAAGAGCTAGATACCTTGCATAAAAATCAAATGTGAAACTCCCAAAACTACCACCTGGAAATAGGGCCATGGGGTGCAAGTGGGTGTTTACAAAGCAATACAATCCAGATGAGACAATCAATAAATATAAGTGAAGACTAGTAGCAAAAGGATACTCTCAAAACTATGGTATTGACTACCAAGAAACATTCGCCCTAGTAGTGAAGTTAAATACCATCAAAATACTATTATCACTACTAGCAAAGCTAGACTGGCCTTTTCACCGGTTTGACATGAAAAATGCATTCCTTAATGGTGACTTGGAAGAAGTATACATGGAAGTTTTGCAACGCCTGATTGACTATAAGGTCCCCGGAATGGCATGTAGATTACACAAATCTCTCTACGGGTTAAAACAATCTCCTAGAGCTTGGTTTGAAAGATTTACTAGGGTTGTAAAGAAAGTGGGGTTCATCCAATGCCAAGCCGACCATATATTATTTGTAAAACACTCGAGAGGTAAAAGGGCAATTCTTATTGTTTATGTTGATGACATTATTCTAACTGGCGATGACACATATGAGTTAGCCAAGCTCAAGAAATCACTAGAAAGAGAATTTAAAGTGAAAGACTTGGGAAGTTTGAGATACTTCCTAGGCATGGAGGTGGATTGCAAGATGGGATTGCTATTTCGCAACGAAAATACACACTAGATTTGCTAAAGGAAACAGGTATGTTGGGAGCAAAACCAACAGATATCCCAATGGACCCAGGACACAAACTTAACAATAAGAGAAGGAGGGAGAAGCAATAGAAGGGATAGAAAATGAGAAAGAGAAGAAACCAAGAAAAGAACCAGTACCAATTGATGCTGAAAGGTACAAAAGACTAGTAGGTAAGCTCATGTAGCTGTCTCACACGTGCCTTGATATAAACTATGCAGTTGGAGTTGTCAACTGGTTTGCAAATGAACCCATGGAGGCAATTTATGGAATCCTACACTGCTTGAAATTGACACTAGGCCGAGAACTTTTCTCTGCTAAAGTTCAATCCCAAGAAATAGTAATTTACATAGATGTAGATCATGTAGTTTCCTTACCAAACAGGAGATCTACCTTATGATACTGTACTATGTTATGGGAAATTTGATTACATAGAAAAGTAAGAAACAGACAGTATTGTCCATAAGTAGTGCAGAGGCTGAACTACGAGCCTTAGTTAATGTAGTGTGTGAAGGCATGTGGATAATCAGGGTGCTAAAAGAACTGAACTTTGCACTAGAAACACCTATCAGAATTCGATGTGATAGTATGTCTGCAGTTGCAATGGTTTGGAATCCTATTCATCATGAAAAGACATAACATGTCGATATAGACAAACATTTCGTCAAGGAAAAAGAAGATGAGGGAATCATCGAATTGACATATGTCCTATATGTATGGGCCTTGGGCTTAACCTAGCCATAATTAAATTATTAATTAGGGTTTTTTTGTAGATGCCGAAAGATCCTAATATCTCGGCATATTTGAATTTCAAAGTTTTGAATTATTTCCTTGATTTTAGCGGATGTAATCTAGGTGATTCTAGGGTTACCAACTAACCTAGATACTAACTAACCTATATATACCGCCTATCATTACTTGAATAAACATGACTTTATGAGCACCAAATTGTTCAGGTTCAATAACATGTAATGTCTTTTAAAAGAAATGAAGTCCTTAAATATGGTATTTATAAATTTTGTTCGTCTCCAAGTCAAAGAAGAAATGCTCTAAAGGTGAAAGTTAAAGTTTATAAAACATTCTAATTTTAATATGTCAAAGCATGTTTTAGGCCTTACCGAGCTTATTTTGTTGCTATTTCTTATATATTAAAGAAAATTTATATTTTTACACTCAATACTCTAACATCTAAAATCATGTGATATTTTCAGGATTCACATTTTGGATTGCTATACAGATCCTCTTGGTTGGAAGGATACAATACGGAAATCTAGAAATGTTAAGGATATTCCTCGCCAAAGTTCACTTATTACTAGTTCATATAAAGCTATGAAGGATTTGGAGAAATTGTTTTCCTTAATCACTGAACTGGGTGGAGGTAAAATTTTGGTGTTTCTCTTACTTCTACTAAATTGTCCTAAAACTGATATTTTCACCAGATTTGATCACTTTAGTAGCACCAGAAGTGTAATTCTGTTTTTTTTTTTAGAGTAAGTTTTCTAACTTGTGAATGTATAATTTTGCTTAACTGCAGGACTAGTTGAAGAGAAGAAAGCCCGCTTTTGCGTTGCCGTAGACTCGGTACTCTCGCTTGCTATGATTGTTAAGCCATGACAAAATTGAGAAAGCATATTCCCTCAAATGAAGTTGAATATAGTCTAGTGGGTTGGTGTGTTAGGTTGAGTATTCTTTGTGGCTTGGTATTTATTATAGTCAATATTATCATTTTCTTTTGTACGGTTAAACTTTTGAAGACACGTATTTGTTTCTGATCTGAACTTGAAACAATTACTTATTAAGGTGTTCCCCCAATCTGAGATGAGATAGTTCATGTAAACTAACTTAATTATCAGTTTCATTCTCACCCCAAGAAAGCATTGCAATTGCTAGAATTCTGGTATTGCATGGAATCTGTAGGCTAAATGGTTATTTTACAGCTTTTGTTTAGCTAACATGTACATAAAAATGTGGTTGTGAGAGTGATAGGCATTCAAGCAACTTGGAGAACCACACCTTAAAAGCTAGCTGTTGAGATGGAAGAGCCAAGACACTTAAGTACCCTATCAAACAGCCCATACTACTTGATGTGGGACTTTGACAGCCCATACTACCTTGGTCCCTATCAGAGAGCTTTAAAACTGCCATAATGCCTCTGTTTGCATTACATATAGGAACACTAGCTCTTGGTTTTTTAAGATTTGTATTCATCAAGGCTTGTACCAAAGCTCTCTTCTGTTTCTGGAGATGTCTCTCCTTGCATTTCATATATGTGTAGGTAGAGCCCATGCTAACTAGGCTTTGTCTTGCTTTTAGATGTAGGTACAGTAACTAACTTGAAAATGGGACTTTAGGGAGTAAAGTTTGCATGTAATACATAAAATGGTCACTTGTTAAGTTTTGTTGGAATTTGGTCAAAAGCTGGTCAGGTTAAAGCTTTGTATATATCATGTTGCAATTAAAATTGATATAATTTTGTACTGCGATTATCAATCTAAACTAAATAGACCTGCATAGTATTTAATTTTCGTTTTGCTTGTGGAGTTCAGCTTCTAGAGTTTAGTTGGGAAATAAGTGAAGAGTCTAGCAGGAGAAGTTTTTCCAAATTTCATTTTGCGTGAAAATTATAAATAATTACACCTTGTTTATAAATCAATTGATGCCTCTAGTTTCTTCTCTGTAAATTCTGTATTTGTCTCTTGAATTCTGATGGATTTCTTTTGCATGTTTCTAGCTAAGCGAACTGTTGAGACATACAACTTCACAGTCCGTCTCAGGTTTTTTGAGTAATCTGCGGAGCCATGGTATTCATTCTTGCACTGAATTTAGATTCTTTAATTTTCTCATATAATGTCTGTTTTGTTCTGATTTAGTTTGGTAAATTCCTCTTTGGTAGTACCAAACCAAGAAATGTGTGATTTTTTTTGTTCATTCACATTTATGAATTATGGTTAAAAGTCAACTGGATGTCTGAACCACTTCGTATCTTGTGTTCGTTGTTTTATGATGTCTGCAGATCAAATTTCTTGTATATTTGGGTTATTGCATTCTGATCTTCATGACGATAGGGTTGCAGCTGCTCTTGATTACATGTCCTCCATGGTGGCCAATGTTGAACCATTTCATCATTCTTTCAATGGTCAGAGAGGTAATTCAGAGAATTCCTTGTCTGAACGAAGTTTTACCAGGGGGAAGTTCAATGTCAGGTTCAAACGCAGAAATGGGCGAGTTAGAGTGATGGTGAGCCCTTTCTTCCTCTGTAAGATTTGTTGGGAATTATCAATCGACATTGGTGGACTGATATAATATCTCTGACCTTGTATTCAGAGTGAAGAATTTAAAGTTGACCCTGATGGAATCAGCTTTACATCTGTTTCATCAGTGGATGGAGTAACATCCGTTTCAGGCCTACTGCCGAAGGTCAGTTGTATAGTTTCCTATATGGTGTGGGTTTTATCTCTGTAAAAAAGAAAAGCTGAGGATAACCTTCTTACTACCTCCGGTCCTAAATATAGGATAACGTTTGTAGTACAAATTGCACTACAAACGTTGTCCTATATTTAGGACCGGAGGGAGTATAATGGAAGAAAAGGTCTCATCTCTTCTCTGCAAAAGAGGAATAAAGAGAAGACAGTTTCGTGGGGGGGGGGGGGGGGGGGGGGGGTTGCGTTATGGTCTCCAATTTTGCCTTGGAAATTTTCGCACAGGAGTTATGGGTAAGGCAATTTTCGCACAGGAGTTATGGGTCTCCAATAAAGTTTTTTGGATCAATTTTATTTTGGAAGTGTTACAAAATGAGCAATGGTGCCCCTGACATTAACTAGGGTTTAGAAAATTAATCTTAAACAAATTTCAGATACCCACAGCTCCCTACACGGAAACTTCCAGGGTAAACATAGGCTTAACCCAAAATTAAATTGTTAATATGAACTTCTTGCTGTTGACTGGTAACGAATGATTGAAGTTTTTTCTTGAGCAGCTACAATTCAATCTGCAGCTGTCTGAGAAGGAGCGAACTGATAGGGCCAAGGTTGTGCTCCCTTTTGAACACCAAGGTACGTAATTTAGATCTGTGCGAAAATTTTGCTTCCCAAAGGGTGTTTTTCTCTATCCTTTCAGTTTTCTAATGATGGATATGTGTTAAAGCTTGCTCATTGTATTCTTAGGAAATGGTAGGCCAATACAAATATACGATGGTAGAAGATCGCTAGAAGATTTTAACGCTGAGGCAAAGCAAACTTTTGGTGGCAAAAAGGGTGGTTCTGGCACGGGTGAGATTATATATTATCGTGATTCAGATGATGAGATGCCAGATTCTGATGAAGACCCAGATGATGATTTAGATATATGAATATGCTCTATAATATCGGAAGGACGTGGGCTTTGATTGTAATTTTGCTAGGTTTCATTTTGTTTTTTTGTTTTTTTTGACAATACTTTCATTTTATATTTTATCCCTTTTTAAGCGTAGTCAAAATTCTATTAATTAAAATCATAAGATACATGAGAGCAAAAGCTATATGTTTATATGAAGAAGCATAATACAAGTTGCACAAGACATTAGGATTTTTCCTTCTTGAAAATAAGGAAACATTCTAGGAGATTGTTGAAATGGTAAGGGACATAAAGTTCTTAAAACCTTAAAAAACAATAGTTGTTGATCAAATTACGTTTTGGAATATTACGTCTCGCTCTTGATATTATCCGTTTTATGATACTCATTGCCTCTCATTTTTAAAACGCGTCGAGAGGAGGCAGTATCCAGACCCTTATAAGGTATTTTTTGTTACCTTCTCTACTCGATATGGGACATCACACTCCCCCTTGGCCCAATGTCATCACTGGCACATCAACCCAAGCCTAGCCGTTTGAGGTCCCCATCACCCCACGATTTTAGAATGCATCAAGAAAGGTTGGTATTTAGACCCTTATAAGGCATTTTTCATTCTCCTTCCTTGTTACCTCAAGGTTTTACAACGAGTCAAGAGGGCGTGGTATCTAGACTCTTATAAGGTATTTTTCGTTACCTTATCCAGTTGATATGGGACATCACACTCCACCCCTAAACCAACCTCATCACTGGCACATCAACCCACAACAACCCGAGCCTAACTCTAATATTATATGTAACATTTTTGCACCTAGTTTTTGATACTGTTTGCTTTGAGACCCCCATCACCCCCACGGGTTTAAAACGCATCAAGAAAAGGATGTATTTAGACCCTTATAAGGTGCCTTCTATTCCCCTCGACTGATGTGGGCTTCACACTCCACCCTTACGGACATATTGTCCTTGTTTGCACATCGACCCACATTAGGGTCTCAAAGCGAACAATATCGAGAGTGCGACACTAAGATGTTATAAGTTTAAATTAGCATAAATGGAATGAAAAGAGAACTTAGGAAAACTTAAGCCATCTCATCTCCTAGATAAGAGGTAAAATAAGATATCATGAACATAATGCAATGAAAGACATAAAGTAAATGTCAAATAATATTTAAATGCGAGCTCTTAAAAAATGGGCCTTCTAATAGTCATAATTGAGCATCTTATTTAAATTACTTGTATGAAATTCTTGCTAGATGATTGTGACATAGTTGGAATCTATGTGATGGGAGGTACAAACGTATTCTCCTGATTATGGATATAATGATATTAATTTTTCTAGTTAGGAATGATACAACTACATGACATTGTATACTTTGATGTCTATATTATTGATAAATTCTTGGATTAAATCAATTATGAATAACCTTGTGTAGGATGATTTTAATGACTAAACCAAGAAAGGCTACCAAGAACAAATTTGATAAACTTAATGGGAAAATTATGATATATGATATGGAAAGGTCTCATATAAAAAAAAGTTTTGTCAAGCCATTGACTAAGGGTCATGACAGTACTGAAGTTAAGATGTCAGCTTAGCATAGAAAATATTATTAGACCTATATTGCCTAAAAAGGGAAATATCATAGTATGAATTGTCTAATAAAATTGTATGGTTGTGATTCTTTCTTTCCTTCAATAAATTTATGTGTTATTTAGATAGGTAAGTAAACTTTTTTCTGTTTGATTGCTTTACCATTTCTACTGATGTAAGTATTGACTTGAATATATGTCTTGCTAGTTAAAAACATATAAATTGGTTCTAGAAATAACATAAAGAAAGGTTTTAGTAAGGAAACTGCAACTAAGTATACATTGCAATTATTCTGTTATGTTACATGTGGTCCTATAAGTGTGAGGGTGAAACATAGAGCTTGATATATTATTACCTTTATTGATAGTTTCTCTTGTTATGGTCATTATTAGATTTCACACATGTTTGAAGCTCAAGTGCTTTAGACAATACATAAATGAAGTTTGAGAAAGAAATGGATAGGAATTTTAAAGGTCCTACAAATTGATCAAGATCACGAGTAGATTTAACCAGTTTCAGTGAGCTCTATAGAAAGAAAGGGATAATTATATAGCTAACTATCTCAGGCACTCTACTACCAAAAAGAGTTTTATAAAAGGCGTAATAAAATGCTACTAGACATGGTTAAATATATTATGGATCAAGCTAACCCACCAAATGTGAGTAGGAGAGTATTATCAGGTCCACCTTTGATGGATTAGCACACATCCTTGGTTTCATCAAGTGTATTTGGACTTAAGTTTAACCAAGTGCCTTCCAATATGGATACTTCCACACCCTATGAATATTGGAATAAATAAAAGTCAAATTTGAGTTTTCATAGATTAAAGGGGTCAGCTGTGCATCCCATTATGGAATGATTTTTTTTGCAAGACCATAAGGATTAGTTGTGAAATCTCATAGTGATGGTAAGTGGGAGTTCATTATGGTTATGTTTTCATGAGTAAAAACAAAGATGGAATTGATTGAAAAAGAATTAAAAAGGTACCACATTTATTATGGAAATGTTTTCAAACAAGGGTGAAACTAGTCTCGCTTCATCTCTTTATAAAACATAATAACAAGATAGTACATAACAAGCTAACCATCCATAATTATATTTGTGAGTAGGAGCTTAGGATGGTCAAGGAAGAGTCCTATACAATATAAAGAAGAAACTCAAGAAGCTCCAATGAAATGGAGTAAATGAGAAAAATTTTCTTGATTATTCCAGAGGAGGATGATAAGTCACATTTTGTTCAAGAGGTCATGTTAAAGAAGAATGGAAGGAACAATGGAAAGGGAAATAGATTCTTTGAGATTGAATCAAGTTTGAGAATTAGATGATTTATCACGAGGTAAAAAGGTTAGTGGGGACTAGTGAGTTCTCAAGTTTAAGAGAAAAGTAGGTAGATCAATTGGCAAGCACAATACTCATTTAGTTGTAAAGGGGTATGCATAATAGGAAGGCATCATTATCACTTGTTGTGTGTTTAAATTAGACTTATTTAGTCAATAGTTAATTGTTTTTGAATTTATACACATCAAATGGATGTAAAACCTGTGTTTCGAGCGATAATCTGGATAAAAAAATCTATATGCAATGGCGATTAGATTTCACCAAAAGTGTTTGAGGTTTCAAATAGCAGTGACTTCATATGTTTTTGCATGTCCTTTTATGAGCTGAAGCATTCATCCAAACAATGATGTTTAAGGTTTTATAAGAGCTATAACCTAATATGTTTTTCAAATGGTTAAAGAGAACCATTGACAAGTGGTTTGTGGTATTACCCTTTTAAGTGGAAGATATAATATTGGTCAAAAATATTTTGAATTTAGTTCCTATTTAATAATGGTATTAATAATATTAAAAAAAAGTATATGGGTGAAGTAGTTGGATTTGAGATTCAAAGAGATAGTTTAAGATGAATCATTTCTTTTATAAGAGAATTACATTAAGTATATTCTTAAGAAGTTCAATGAGTCAATGCAATCTCATGGATACTCGAGTGACTTAGAAGTGAGTTCTAATCCTGGGTGTCCCTAACTGGACCAACCAAGAAGAAAATGGAAAAGAATTTTCATACAAATACTGTTGACAGTATGATATAAGCAGTGATGTATACAAGATCAAATATATGTAAATGGTAGGACTTGTAAGTCAATAGTAGTCCAACCAATATGAAAGACATTAGATGGATTTCACAAAAGGGTCTTGAGATACTTTTAAGGTACATTGCTTATGCACATTCAAAGTATGTACTATGGCAGTACAAGTGGCAATATGGCTGGTAATATTCATGGTACATATTTGTTTTGAAAATGAGAATTCAAAAATGGTGTTAATGAATTGTGAGTACACGTAGCCATCACCTAAACAAAACCCTAAGCATCATAGCGAGACTGAATGCAAAGATATAACTTTATGAAAGATGTTATAGCACATAAAGTTGTTGTTGAACAATGCATTCCTATGCAAAGCCTAATGACCAAGGAGATGTTTGAGAAACATGTATAGTCTTAAGCCTAATGACAAAGGGAATGCATGAGAAGCATATTAAGTCCATTAGCATGTATAGGGTATGAAGAATAGATACTTCATGGTGTCTTTAAATGTATGTGTAAGTATACATTGTCTAGTAGGTCGGCTTTCTCTACGACTAGAAAAAAGGCATATAAGACTGCCACATCTAGAGCTCTCTAGGTAGAGATGGTTCAAAAACTATTATGGATGTCATTTTTGTAAATATTGATACAATTTCAAACCGGTCGTGCTTCCTCTCAGTTTAAATAATACTTTCTAAACTAGTTGTAGTTTAATGCGGTCTCAATAAGTATTAAACATTATGAAAATTTAAAAATTTAAATTCTTTTAAATTGGTTGCTTATACATTTGATTTAAACATCCTTTTAGATACCGTCATTTCTTTACATCCGGTCTTAAATGCTTCAAAGTTTTTTTAGCTTCCAAGGTTAACTTCTCAACTATACGTCTCTTTGAAATCTAATGCCACTTCAGTAAATGTAATCTTCGTCTGTCTTATTTATTTAAACTCCTCATTCCTTTCATTTCTTAATTCAAATCTAGCTCTCTCTTTTCTTCTCTCTCGTATATCAATTGGTGGACGCATTAGGACTCCTTTAGCTCGTCTTCCTTTTCCTCCTCTGCCTCCACAGCCTCTACCACCTCCACAAAACTATCAGAGAGGCAGGCTCTTAACCACCTCAATGTGAGGATGGTTCGCATGGAGAGTTGCCTTAGAAGACTCTTCACTTTATTGCACACTGTCAACAAGTTCAACCTTGTACTCGATGCCAATGACGTCGGGAATAATCTTTCAAATGACCCCTTGTCTCCTTCCTCTTCTTCCTCATCTACCTCCAGTGATAAGGAGGAAGATTGAGGGTTTTTTTATTATGTAAAATGTTTTTTTATCAATGTACTATTGCTGCATTGCGGTAGCAAGAAAAATTATGATGTTAATGATTTTTTTTATTTCTAATCTTGATCTTGAATGTCTCTTATATATTTGTTCCTTTGTTGTTTTTGTCTCTGGCTTGATAAGTTAATTTTATGACACACACACACACACACACAATATTAGCAAATTATATTATCTTGGACATTGTTAAATATATAATTTGATTATATTCAGACCGGCTATAATGGCACAAAGTTTCAATATGTTAATCTAAATCATTGTTTAACTATTGACCGGTCTTCTAACATCCACTTTTTGTTGTTATCCGGTCTCATAATTATTATTTAGACTACATTTTCAAAAACGACTGGTCTAAATACATAACATTTCAACTTCCAACACATAATCATGTCTTGTCAGTTATCATCTGAAGTTTCCAGCCATCAGTCTTGATCATAAATACTAAGGTGCCTTTAGCTCTAAAGTTCAAATTCAAAAGTCCCTTTTTAGTTCTCTTTCTTTTTTAAGTGGCAACACTTTTAATGGCAAGAACAAAGAGGCAGCGTTCCCCATCTTCTCCTTTGATGGTAGCCATTGGTGGTTCCTTTTTGTAGCCCTTGCCACCTTTGACCGCTGAGGCCATCTTTTGCCTCCAGGGCATCGTTCTGGAGGTCATGGCAAAGTAAGATCACTTTTCCAAATGACTTGAGTAGTTGGTGGCAGTGTTGAACGACATCATCGACCATTTGGACTAAGGGCGATTGTCTTTTGGAATGATGAATATCATTTGAAGGCTTGGGTTTCAAGAACCCCCTATTGTATACATATTTTGATATGCAATTTTGATTTTGTGCCTAATCATCATCGTATATAATATTTTGATGTAATTTTCATTTCATGCATGTACTGTTGCCTTTTGTCGAAGATTATTAACGAAAAAGTTTCAATCTTTTTATGTCTTTTGATTTATTATGTTACAATTATTCCCTGTTAATGATCTTCTATCTTCTCGATGTTATATGAACATTCATATCATTTAAATTCGTATTTATGAATTTTGTTTCTAAAACTTTATTTCTTTGTTTCTAAGAATTACATATTAGATAGGCTGATTTAAAAGAAAGTCTCGTTATGAATTAAAAACATGTTTTTACATATTGAAACCGGGTGTCCTTAAATCCGATCTCGTTATGAATATTTAGACCGTCTTTATTGAAGATCGGTCTAGAAAAATTTGCTCTAATATATATACTCACCTTTGCCCTCAGTTTTTATCTATAGCCTTTCTTAGTCTTGCACATGCGCTCTTCCTCTCTCTGTTTCTGTGATATCTTTTTATTCGCCATCGGGATGCCTTGGTATTCCTTTCTGTTGGGCTCTCCTTCTATGTCGTCGCCGTTTTGCGCTCGCGTTCGGTAAAAAATGTTGCCCTCTTTTGTTAGTGTTCTCTTTTGGTGTATTTCCTTGCATATTTTAATTGGTTGATTTTGATGCTCACTCCTTTTATTTATTTATCGATACACTGATGCTTACTCTTTTTCCTTCTTTGTCAAAACCCTTATTGAATTTGAAACAAGTAATGCTAACTCTGGCCAATCAACATCATCACATATATCACAAGGTTCAACCTGTAATAGAAATGAATACAAGAGATGCATACAAAGCACAAAGGCTAGATGAGTGCCATAGACCATATATTCATGAGTAATTCAAACTTTATTTTCATTGCAATGGATTTGTATTTAGTTTGTTTATTACAAATTTATTCCTTTCATTACAGAAAGGAGTATGAAGAGCACCGAAAATACATGTGAAGAGTGCCAAGTTGAGTAGTTTTTTGTAGCTATCACTTATATTTTTGTACACATGTGATAAATAATATTATCTAATATGTAACTCTGTGTAATTGAAAATAGGGGATGAATATAGGTGGAGGTTGTAGATACAGGCAAACCATTCCTGTAGGACTTGAAAAACAAAACAAGCCTTCCTTCCATAGGTATTAATATGATATTCATTTTTTGCTTGCTTGATATTCAATTAACATACGTGTATGCACGTTTTTGTCCATGAAATTTGTCATGGTTGGGATTGTGAAACTGGTGATTATAACAATGATGCAATTTTATTGGATCATTCTCATAATGGAAAGTTTCACAAATTCAATCATCACGAATTCCATGGACAAAAGTTTGCATACACGTATGTTAATTGAAACTTGTTTGCCATAACTTTGTTCTTTTCAAGTTTTTTTTGTTTGAATGCCCCCTTCTTGAAAGGGCTTAGATCATTATTAAGTGTTGGGGTGAGTGTCGATTGTAATTTAAACCCCAACGGGTAGGTACTGTTGATGCCTGGTTCTTATCACGAGCCATCCTTATAGTCGATTATGACAACCCTTGTATTGGGTGCTAAATTTACTAGCCTTGGGCATTTTGGCTCTTTTGAGACTTTATATATAATATGGCTTTGGCCTACCTCAGTTTTAGGTGATAAAGGTGGAGTATCCTATTTAATGAAGCTAAGTCTAATATGGTTGATATACAAACTTGATAATTCTATTTTGTATGGTTGAATATAGTAGTGTGATAAGGTCTTGGTTGAGATGGAAATCAAACTGAAGGCCAATAATAAGGAGCTACCCTACTAGGTGGACTTAGTAGTGATGGGTTGATCATTAAGACATCTAAATTTGACAATGAAGAACGTAGGCTGGGTGATCAATGCTTGCAAGGAAAAATTCGTTGAACTAGATTACCACCCGGTCCAACAAATTTATCCTTTCAAGTGATGGTCATCCAGCCAATGTTTTTCATTCTCCAATTTAGACTTATTAATGCTCACCTCGTCACTAGTATTTCCACCTAGTTGGTTGGTTTCTTATTATTGGCCTCCAGTTTGGTTTCCTTCTCAATCAAGACCTCCCCACGAGATCATATTCACACGTATAAAATCCATTTCTCATACTTGTATGTTAACTTTGTTATACTCAGCTTCATTAATTAAAGAATATTCTCCTTTATCACCTAAAATTGGGGTAGGGCAACACCATGTTTCATATTTGAGGTTCAGAAGAATCAAACTGCATAAGTATGGTAATCTAGCACCCAATCCATGGGTAGCATCATTCAACTTTAGGGATGTTCACAATATGAATCTACATCAACAGTATACACATGCTGGGCCTAAAATTGCATCCACTAAATCAAATACTCAAAAATCATCTAACTCCTTTGGAGGTAAGGAAAATGCAAGCAAAAAAAGTAAAATTTGAAAGAACAAATGCCAAAATTAAGATTCAATAATTATCTAATAATATAGGGCTTAGATTCATGGTTATTAGTTATAATTATTTTATATCGATGGCATTTGTATTTTTAGGGCCATATGTAGAATTTATAAAACATAATATAGTTTTTAGATATAATAATATCCAACAGGGTTTCTATCAAATAAAATAGAACGTACATTTAAAAAAAATTTGCCCACTTTTTTGACCAGGTGTGACGTTACCTGGTTTAAAGAGTAGGCATTTTTTATTATAAATTAAAACTTTTTAAAACTGATCGTTTAACCACCTGGTCTTGAAAAGCAACTTTTAAGACCTGTTGTAGGTTCGGTCTTAATAAAGACATACTTTTTAAACTGGTCGATATAAGACCGGATTTAAACCCAGTTTAAAAAGCCAATTTCAACTAATTTAAAATTCCTTTTTTTTTCTAATAGTGTAAGTTGCATGTTTTACATATTTATTGTATTTAATCAACGTAAGTTGCATAATTTAATTTTTTGAAGCTTATATTTTAAATAGGAGGTAATACTTACCAATAACAATTAGCCTCTAGCTTCTATTTGACTGTGATTAAAAATAACCAAGTATGTTAAGTGGGGAATTAAAATGAGTGTCAATATGCACTTGCTTACCCTAGTTCATCTTATTCAAAGCTAAGCACTTTCACTTCTGTGTCACTGTTCTTGCCTCTGGGTCTCGTGTTTCAACCGCCTCAAAGCCAAGTTTTTGCCACTTTACATTCTATACTACCCTTGCTTGTATTTTTTTTAAATGCTAATAATAATTGAAATAAATTTATCATAAGATGTTGGCTCTCTTCATTAATTCCTCTTAATTTCAATTTGCGGGTTTTTGGTTATTTTGATTGAAATACGTAGTTGGTTGGATAGTGGTTATGCTCCATTGCTATATGGCCTATGATTTCTATTCTTATTTGGACCATTAATTTGGATCAATTTCAATGGCTTCAAAAATATAAAATAAGCAGCAAACAAATGTTGACCCACAGGTTGTTAGTTCAAGTCGCGCTATTGATGCAAGAATCTTATTGATAGGTAATATATAAATACCTCTATAAGTGTTTTTTGAGCTTAAAAGAATGTCCTAACTCTAGTGAGCCATAAGACAAAACTTGCTAAACTTTTTTGTAGCAAAAATAAAATAAAAATAAAATGAGTGGACATAATAGAAAGTTCAATGTCTATAAATACATGCACAAGTCTAATGTTTATACGAAAGAACTATGGTAATGACCACACTACAATTTTGATCATCAATCACAAGAGACGTGGCAAATGACCTGATAGCCTTCTGGTACGTAAAGTATCTTATAAGTTGGAGGTTATGGTATCAATCACATTTGTAACCTTAGAAAGTCCCCACATGCTATTCTGATTCAAACAACAATAGCAACAAAACTTTATCCCACTAGATGGGATCGACTTATAAATTGTATAGTTCTATTGTGTTCTATCAACAACCAAAATTTTGAATAAATTGTTAACTAGAAGATTTCACTCAATAACTTTATTGTATTTTTT
This sequence comes from Inga leiocalycina, assembly GCA_963242795.1. Lineage (NCBI taxonomy): Eukaryota > Viridiplantae > Streptophyta > Magnoliopsida > Fabales > Fabaceae > Inga > Inga leiocalycina. Next base: position 37,885,087 of record OY725332.1, read on the forward strand.
TCAGAGGGCTCTATACTGCTTGATAAACCCCCCTCATTGGGCCATCCAATGGCCACTCTAATTCGAAAAAACAAACCCACAACAGAGGTGGCAGGGACAAACACACTAATCTCTAAACACGCCGGAGTTAGTCAGTTTCTAAACACAAGCAGATTGTTGATATTGTGAGGCCTGACTTCATTTAAAGGGATGATGTCATACAACTCTGATGCTAAACCTTTGACGGGCTAGTCTTGGTCCCAATGTTATGATGGTTAGTAATGTGCAGTACTTAGACAGAATGCATTACATACAATTCAACGTTACTACATCATTCATTGTTCACTTCATCACTTTGTTGGAGTCTGACGTGTGGACAACTTATTTCTGGTTCCCCTCTGGTCCACAAATTCTTCAGATCTCCCCTCTTCCTCCCCAGGGTCAAAAAGGTCCCTGCATTGATGTGTGAAACTACTATGAGCATATTATTGATAATTATAACTAACAAAGCTGTTCTGCAATTTCATAAATGAATTTAAATTCAAACTACTTATTAATTACCAAGAGTGAATGGAACTATATAGAGAAGAGCTGGTTGGCCATGCCCGTCCATCAAGTTCAGAGCCACATATGTAATCAGAAGACCTGCCAATTTGCCCAGCGAATTTAATCATCATATAAGCAAACAATAGTTTTGTTACAATATTTGAAAATCAATTATTGAAGTCAATAACAGATGAGGGATCCAGTGAATCTCACCAAAGCCATATGCAAACATTGCCCACAAGAAGTATCCACCTTGAAGGCTCTTGTTTGCCAGCCAATCATGCCTGTGAGAACGGTCCATATAACTCAGTGATCACTAGCTTTTTTGCCCTCCTAAACTGAAAGCTGGCATATAGGCATACAGGCATCCCAACCCATTTTAGTGGAAGAGCGTGCTATTTGTTTACATCCGTTAGTTCTTAAAGGATTCAATTCAGGCTTTGATGGAGATTAACTGGCAGTTCATATGCTTCAATTTTTGAAGGCTCAAGTAGAAGTTCATTTACTTATTTTTCCCACATGAATCTCTTGTCTCCCGCCATTAGTTATCCCATTTCTGTACCAACTCAGAGATATGCTTATTAGGCTTTACATGATAGTGATGGGCAGGAACCATGGTGGTATTTGTGCAAACAGGTATAATCCATGCGATTGCAGAAAATATAAAAATGACTGAAGTATATGAAAGAAAATGAATCTTATCATTTTTTCAGTGATCATAATGTGGGTAAGGATTTGCCCTTCCAACAATGACAACAACAAGCCATATCTCCTTACTCACTAGGTGGGATCAATTACATGGACTTGTTCTTCCATTAGTGGAAAATGTTCTCTCAAAAACCCAAAGTAAACAACAACAATCCATTTCCTTCTTTTTGAGGTTAGTCTATTCTCAAAGCAAAATTTCTGAAAATGCACTGAAGACAAGTCAGTTTTGAATTCATAATATTTGGGCATTGTTGTGCACAACTGTGTTTTTATGTTTTAGCCATGGCATTGTTGTGTGGTAAAAAACGAGTTTTAAACATATATTTCTTATTATTAATACACGTCATTAACCATCTGGCATAGATATTGATATTGATATGCGCTTGAAATTTGCACCAGAAAAGGGGAAGAGGGAGAATGAGGAGGAGCTATAACCTGAGCGAGAATGCTACGAGCATTCCTGGTAAAAGGATGTCTCCAAAGCCTATTATGCTGTAACCACCCCATGGATCAAATATGCGTGGGAACTTCAGGAGCATTGGAATACCATCTTCTCCACTTTTATCTCCTCGAGCTACCTATTGAAAGTAATGGAAACAATTCAAATCACTATGCAAATATGGTATTGGTGATTGTCACAATTTAGAATTAGGTATCAGAAGAGTCAGAAGACTAACCACAATCATCACACTTTCACTGAACAACTTCGTTGAGACAAACACCCAAAAGAGGTCATACAGAAACGCACAACCAAGAAGAACTGCGCCAACCTAGTTCATAAAAAACACTCAAGAGTGTAAAAATAATAATTTTGATTTCCACCATGGAACATTTTATATACCCTAAGTAAATCAACACAATAGGACAAGCAAGATATATTAGTATTGACTGAAAATTAGAAAGAAAACATACATCTTAGCATATTGGTCCTATATATCTTCTTCATGCTAGACCTAGCCTAGCTAATAGTAATATTAATATGGATGGCCAAGAATTGGACATCTCATAAACTCACACCTTCAGCTTAGGACGAACTACCCCCACGTATGTCAGTGAGCACAATGTTTAACAAGAAATCAAACGAAAAATAAATGTGTAAAACCTATGTTTACGTCCTAGCACATTTCTAGAATCAATGGATAGATAGAGAGGGAGATATGAAGTGACAATATTACATCTTTGTAAATTTTATACCGACTCTTTTTGGCATAATTAACTTTCTTGCTTGATCATTCAAACAAGTCTTGAGAAATGGAAGCAACAGAGCACCAGATACATAGAACAAATTATATGCATGGCTAGCATAACTGTTCCTTAAAAGAAATTTACCTCTAAATAGCCAAAACATCTAGTTCATATCAAAAAGCATACCCAAGGGCTATTATTCAAAAGTATGAAGTTCAGGAATGGTCTATGTCCTATGTTATGTTTGAGTTCAATCACTACCTTGAGATTAGGTATATGAACAATCTGGAGAACAGCGATGATTAGTGCAATTCCCTGTTTGAACAAACAAGGAAAGAAAAGAAAACGTGAGAAAAGTTGACCATCTTTTTGTTCATAAATGCAAGATGACCGATAAGGGGAATAAGATGGAGAATAAGAGCTAGAGAAAAATATTCCTGTTAGGAAATAAATATGTTAGGCAATTAATATCTTAGTATCCCACACACTTTTCTGAGAATACACTTTCATGGTATCAGAGCACAGTGTTCTGGTTCCTGTTCTATTTTTTTCGCTGGCTTCTGTTCTATTTTTCTTCTCCGACAGCACTGTTCATGCGTTAGGGTCTTCGGTGAGCGGGCGCCACTGCACACACGCGCTGCACAGGAGGAGTCGCTGGCGTCCGATCGGCCCGTCCCCGAAGATTCGCCGCCATCCGAGCAGCGCGTGGCCTTCATGCGCCACCTCCAGTTCGGCAGGAGCTCCACGCGCCGGCGTGTGAGGCGATTTTCCGGCGAGTTGCTCGCCGCTGTTTGCTGCGTTGGGTTCGGATTTCTGCCGCCGTCCTTCCCCATGTGGTTTCGTGCAGTGGGTACTCACCGTTTGCGGGTTAGTTGTTGATTTATCCCCTTGTGCTGCGTTTCTGTGCTTTTGTTTCTGGTTTGCTGCATTTCTGTGCTTCTGGTTCTGGTTTGCTGCGTTTCTGTGCTACCATTTTGTGTTCATGGTTATTGCCTTTGCGGTGCTGCCTGTGCTAGCTCTTTGTTTTGGGGGGGAGTTGTTTGGTTGTGCGTCAACTCCATTTGGTTATCAACTCCATTTGGTTCTTTGGTGTGTGTGGACTTGCGTGGAGATTATAAGTTTGGAAGTTATACACTTTTGGTGTTTTTCTGCTTGCATTGATGGGTGACTCCAAGGCTAGTGTTACTGAAATTATTCCTGTGACTAATAAAATCACTGAGCACAAATTAACTTGGACAAATTATATGGATTGGAGCAAAACCGTCCGAATGTACTTGCTTAGTATTAAGAAGGAGGGCCATTTGACTGATACGCCTCCCGCAGATGACCCTAAGATGGCTTGGGCCCGAGCGGATGCCCGTTTATTCTTGCAAATCCAGAATTCTATTGACAGTGAAATCCTTCCCTCAGTTAGTCACTGTAATACGGTTAAGGAACTTATGAGCTGTTTGGAATTTCTGTACTCTGGGAAAGGAAATATTACTCGTATTCATGATGTCTGCAAGGGATTCTATCGTGCTGAACAGCAGGGGCGCTCGTTGAAAACCTTTTATGTGAAGTTCAAGAAAATGTATGAAGAGTTGAAGATGTTAATGCCGCCTACCACTGACCTTAAGGTTCAGGCTGATAATATGGAGAAACTAGCGATTCTCAGCTTTCTTACTGCCTTGGATCCTACCTATGAGACTGTTCGTTCCCAGGTTCTGTCTAGTTCTGAACTTTTCACTTCAGGATGTGTACTCTCGTGTGCTACGTGCAGATAGTCTCTTACACCCGACTCCTACTCCGAATGCTAGTGCATTAGCTGGCCGTGGTCCCACTGATACCCGTCAACAGAATTTCGTCAAAGCTGGCTCGACCTCTGCTGATCCACGGAACCAAGGTCCTCCACGCTCTAGCAACAATGCTTCGTCTCCTGGTCCTATTGTCTGCTACTATTGTAAGGAACCTGGTCATACCAAACGGTACTGTCGTAAGTTGCAGAACAAGCTACAACGTACTGGAGCTGCTCATGTGACCCAATCCTCCGATCCATCTGATAATGCTCCATCCTCTCCGAGTGCACTTGTTACAGGTAACGGCGACTCATGCCTTGCTACTTCTTCCTCGAAGTGGATCATCGATTCCGGTGCCACTGACCACATGACAGGTAACCATCATTTGTTCTCTACGTATGCACCTTATGCCAACCCCTCTTTTATAACTATTGCCAATGGCTCGTTCTCTCGCGTCGTTGGCTCTGACACGGTTACACCTACATCCTCTGTTTCTCTATCATCAGTCCTTAATGTTCCTGATCTTGCTTTTAACCTTCTGTCTCCCAGCAAACTTACTCGCCAATTGAATTGTTTTATCTCACTTTTCCCTGACCATTGTGTGATTCAGGATCTTACGACGAGGCGGATTATTGGTAGGGGCTATGAATCTGGCGGCCATTACTTCCTTGACGATCGGGTGCCGCGTTCCGTTGCTTGCTCTGGTGGTTCTTCCCTTTTTGATATTCATTTTCGTCTAGATCATATGTCATTATCATCCTTAAAGAGGTTGTACCCTCAGTTTCATGCTTTGTCGTCATTAGAGTGTGAGTCGTGTCAGTTTGCCAAACACCATCGTGTTCACCTAGCACCTCGCGTCAATAAACGGGCTGCGTCCCCTTTGATTTGGTTCATTCTGATGTTTGGGGCCCTTGTCCTATCATGTCCACGTCTGGTTTTAAATACTTTGTTACTTTCGTTGATGATTTCTCTCGAACCACCTGGCTTTATTTAATGAAAAATCGTTCCGAGTTATTTTCTCACTTTTGCAACTTTTGTGTTGAGATCAAAACCCAGTTTGGTATCTCTATGAAAACCTTACGAAGTGATAATGCTAAAGAGTATTTTTCTGGCCAGTTTCACAACTATATGCTCACACATGGCATGATTCTTCAGTCCTCGTGTGCCGATACACCTGCTCAAAATGGTGTTGCAGAGCAAAAAAACCGGCACTTATTAGAAGTTGCCTGGGCTCTAATGTTTCAAATGCAAGTTCCTAAATCCTTTTGGGCGGATGCTGTGTCCACCGCATGCTTCCTTATTAATCGTATGCCATCTCCTGTTCTCAGTAATGACATTCCGTACACAACTTTGTTTCCTTCCAAACCATTGTTTCTGATTGCTCCCAAAATCTTTGGCTGTGTCTGTTTTGTTCGAGATATTCGTTCCACTGTTACCAAACTTGATTCTAAATCTCTCAAGTGTGTCTTCCTTGGCTATTCTAGGGTTCAGAAGGGTTATCGGTGCTACTCACCCGATCTCCGACGCCATCTTGTGTCTGCCGATGTCACTTTCCATGAGTCTACTTCGTTCTTCTCTGTCTCTGTTCTGCCTCCATCTCCTAACCCTGATCTTGATCATCTTTTAGTGTATGAGGTTCGCTCCCCACCAGTGCAAGCGTCTGTGCCGGCCCCTGCTCTGCCTCCTATCCACTATGTCTATTAGAGACGTCCTAAGGAAGGTAATGCCGCTGCTGGTTTCTCTGACCTACCAATGCCCGCCTCGGCACTTGATCTGCACTTAGCCTCCTCGCCCCCATTGGCCTCTGACCCTGAACTAGTGCCTGAGTCCGTGCCGGATACTCTAGATCCTCCTGCCTTTTCTACTGACCTACCCATTGCCCTCCGCAAAGGTAAACGCACTTGTACGTACCCTATTTCCTCGTTTGTATCCTATCATCACCTATCGCCCACCTCCTGCTCCTTCATAGCATCCCTAGACTCTCTTACCATTCCCACCAACCTATCACAAGCCTTGGCCCATTCTGGTTGGCGTGCTGCGATGGACGAGAAAATGATGGCCCTTGATAAGGCTGGTACCTGGACTCTCGTTGATTTACCTCCTGGGAAGAAGGCTATTGGGTGTAAGTGGGTGTTTGCCGTTAAGACGAAAGCTGATGGTACCTTGGAACGATTGAAAGCTCAACTGGTTGCTAAGGGTTATGCTCAGACGTATGGTGTTGACTATTCCGAAACCTTCTCTCCTGTGGCCAAGTTGTCCTCTGTTCGTCTCTTCATCTCTATGGCAGCTACCCATGGTTGGGATCTTCATCAGCTGGATGTTAAAAATGCCTTTTTAAATGGCGATCTTCTTGAGGAAGTTTACATGGAGCAACCGCCTGGCTTTGTTGCTCAGGGGGAGCATGGCAAGGTATGCTACCTTCAGAAGTCTTTATATGGTTTGAAGCAGAGCCCTCGTACTTGGTTTGACAGATTCAGTTCTGTGGTTAAGAAGTTTGGTCTGAATCAAAGTAAATGTGATCATTCTGTGTTTTATCAACAGACAGACGCTGGTATGATTCTCTTAGTAGTCTATGTCGACGACATTGTTATTACAGGTGATGATATGGCAGGGATCTCGTCACTCAAGGTCTTTCTTAATTCCCATTTCCATACAAAGGATTTGGGTCAGTTAAAGTACTTTCTTGGGATCGAAGTTATGAGAAACAAGAAAGGCATTCTCCTAACCCAGCGGAAATATGTTCTTGATCTACTGAAAGATACCAGGAAACTTGGAGCATCACCAAGTAGCTGTCCAATGATTCCTAATCCTTTTTTGGATATTGATGAGAGTGTGCCGTTTGATGAGCTACCTGAGGATATGAAAAAAAAGATTGATCCTGAGAAGATTAAACCGTTTGCCTACCCTGAGCGATACCGAAGGCTGATTGGAAAATTGAATTATCTCACGGTAACTCGCCCTGATGTAACCTTTCCTGTTAGTAGGCTGAGCCAATTCATGGTAGCACCAACTGTTGCTCAGTGGGAAGCTTTGGAACATGTCTTACATTACTTGAAGGGCTCACCTGGTCGTGGTATACTCTATACGAATCATGGACACAAAGATTGAGTGTTTCTATGATGCTGATCATGCGAGGATAAAGACGTCTAGGAGGTCTACTACAGGCTATTGTGTTTTTGTAGGTGGAAATTTGGTATCTTGGAGGAGCAAGAAGCAGGACGTGGTGGCAAAGTCTAGTGCAGAAGCTGAATATCGAGCCATGTCTCAGTCTGTACAGGAAATTGTGTGGATTCACCAGTTAATGAAGGAAGTTGGTCTTGCCACGTCATTGCCTGCGAAGCTATGGTGTGATAATAAAGCTGCCTTACACATAGCCTCTAACTCCGTGTTCCATGAACGTACGAAGCATATTGAGATTGATTGTCACTTTATACGTGACAAGATCAAGGAGAACTTTATCTCTACAGGACATGTACCGTCTAGTGATCAGTTGGGTGATTTTTTGACTAAGGCCTTGGATGGCACTCGGGTTGACTATCTTTGTAACAAGTTGGGCATGATTAACATCTATGCTCCACCTTGAGGGGGAGTGTTAGGAAATAAATATGTTAGGCAATTAATATCTTAGTATCCCACACAATCAGGGATAATTAGGATCCCTCATAATTAGGAATTGTGATTGATATCAATCACCATAATGAGCCATTAATGTGGAGGCTCCTCTCTTGTATATAAATACCCTACATCTATACATGAACAAATACTTTTCTGAGAATACACTTTCAATTCCTTACAAGTATATCTTGACCAATCCAGGCAAAAGAGACACTGCGATAAACTGCCCACAGAACAGCAAATGCTATGCAGAATGGAGAAATAGCCAATGTCAGGTATGAGATAGCTCCAAAGAAAGGTACTTTGATATATGATTCGCTAGCATGCTGGAACCACCTGCATGGAGAAACAAAAAGAAGTAAAAAATTAGGGGGGGGGGAGAAGCACTACTATGGTGGAGATTTAAATGAAAAGAACTTGTAATTTAGAGGATAAAAGAAGCATTCATGAACTAATGTTTCTACCATTTTAGAGCAAAGCATTCTCAACTTTCATATTCACAATATCTCTCTCAATTGTAAATAAACCAGGGACTGCACTAACTTAGATACCATCAAGAATGGAAAAAGCAAAAGATCTTATCAATATATTGCTCTTTTAATTAATTATTTTGATGTTCAAGCACTGATATGATACCTCTTAGGGTCAAAATGCAGTAAGATCCACTTTTGATGTCATTCAGCATGTGGTACTACGAACAACAATCTTACTCCATGATTTTTTACATAATTGGACTAAATTAAGCGAAGCATTGAACAACAAGAATGCAAGTCATAGTGAAAACCCTTTCCCGGCAATTCAGAAATTTGATCCTGTTCATGGGAATCGCCTTTAGCTGAAAATATAAAAGTCCATTTGACCTGATAGTACAAAATGAGAAATATGCTTCTGTCATTGTTTTTCAAATGAAATCTTCAGCTCAGTGACAGCTCGTGCTTCCTTATTGTTAGGAAATAATGTAGATATCCCATATAATCATGGATAGTTAGTATCCCACTAAATTAGGGATTATAGTATCAATCATCATAATGAACCATTAATTCAGAGGCTCCTACTTTGTATATAAATACCCTTATACATGAATGAAAGAGATACACTTCAGTGAATATTTAAGTAACATGGTATCAGAGCCATAGTGCTCTCTTTTTCCATTTTCCGGCGCTATTCCCTTTGGTTTCTGGCTTCTATCCGCACTATTCACTGTGCAAGGAGCTCCAGTGCAAGGTGAGTCTGTCCACACGCGCCCCACCGCTGGCCTCGCCGTCGCCCGATCGGCCAGTCCCCGGAGTTTCGCCGCCGTCCGACCTGCGCGTGGCCTTCACGCGCCACCCCACTCTCGCCGAACTTCCACGAGCCGGCGCGAGGCCGTTTTCCGGCGACTTTGCCGCCGCTGTTTGCTGTGTTGGGGTCGACTCGCTGCCGCCGTCCTTCCCCTTGTGGTTTTGTGTTGTGGGTACCTACGGTTTGTCATCTCGTTGTCGATTTCGTCCGTTGCTGCTGTTGGGAGTGCACTGTTGCTTCTATTTCTGGTTTGTTTCTGTCGTCTTTGCTCGTTTAGCCACCTTTGGGAGTGTTTCTGTCGTCTTCTTGTTGATTTCGTCCTTTGCGGCTGTTGCCTTTGCTGCTGTTGGCTTTGCTCGCTTCATATTGGGGCTGTTTTTGTGGTAGTGTGCTTGTAAGGTTCCTCTCTTCGGTTGATCCTTTGTTGTGTGTGTTTTGGTCTTGCATTGATGGCTGATTCCAAGACTAGTGTCACTACTGAAATTATTCCTGTGACTAACAAAATCACAGAGCACAAATTGACCTGGACAAATTATATGGATTGGAGCAAAACTGTTCGCATGTACTTACTTAGTATTGAGAAGGAAGGCCATTTGACTGAGACGCCTCCCATGGATGACCCTAAGATGGCTTGGGCCCGCGCTGATGCCTGTTTATTCTTGCAAATCCAGAATTCCATTGGCAGCGAAATCCTTCCCTCGATTAGTCACTGTAATACTGTTAAGGAACTTATGAGTTGCTTGGAATTTCTGTATTCTGGAAAAGGCAATATTACCCGCATTCATGATGTCTGCAAGGATTTTATCGTGCTGAAGGGCCGCTCTTTAAAGAGTTTTTATGTGGAGTTTAAGAATATGTATAAGAAATTGAAGATGTTAATGCCGCCTACCACTGACCTTCAAGTACAGGTTGATAATATAGAGAAATTGGCGATTATCAACTTTCTTACTGCCCTTGACCCGGCCTATAAGACAGTTCGTTCCTAGGTTCTGTCTAGTTCTAAACTTCCTTCGCTTCAGGATGTGTACTCTCGTGTGCTACGTGCAGATAGTCTCTTACACCCGACCTCTATTATTGCTAGTGCGTTGGCTGGCCGTGGTCCCACTGATAACCGCCAACAGAGCTTCTTGAACTCTGGACCTAGTACACCATCCTGGACCTCTGTTGATTCGCAGAACCAAGGTCCTCCACGTTCAGGCAACAATCCTCCGACTCCTAGTCCTATTGTCTGCTACTATTGTAAGGAACCTGGTCATACCAAACGCTACTGTCGTAAGTTGCAAAACAAGCTGCAATGTACTGGAGCTGCTCATATGGCCCAATCCACAGATCAACCTGCCACTGTTCCATCCACTCCGAGTGCGCTTGCTACAGGTAACGGTGACTCATGCCTTGCTACTTCTTCCTCGAGGTGGATCATCGATTCTGGTGCCACTGACCACATGACAGGTAACCATCATTTGTTCTCTACGTATGCACCTTATGTCAACCCCTCTTCTATCACTATTGCAAATGGTTCATTTCTATGGCAGCTACCCATGGTTGGGATCTTCATCAGTTGGATGTTAAGAATGCCTTTTTAAATGGTGATCTCCTTGAGGAAGTTTACATGGAGCAATCGCCTGGCTTTGTTGCTCAGGGGGAGCATGGCAAGGTATGTCACCTCCAGAAGTCTTTATATGGTTTGAAACAGAGCCCTTGTGCTTGGTTTGACAGATTTAGTTCTGTTGTTAAGAAGTTTGGTCTGAATCAAAGTAAATGTGATCATTCTGTGTTTTATCAACGGACGGATGCTGGCATGATTCTCTTAGTAGTATATGTCGATGACATTGTTATTACAGGCAGTGATACGTCACGGATCTCATCACTCAAGGACTTTCTGAATTCTCATTTTCAAACAAAGGATTTGGGTCTGTTAAAGTACTTTCTTGGGATTGAAGTTATGAGAAGCAAGAAGGGCATTCTCCTAACCCAGCGGAAATATGTCCTTGATCTACTGAAAGAAACCGGGAAACTTGGAGCAACACCTAGTAGCTGTCCCATGATTCCTAATCCCTTTTTGGACATTGATGATAGTGTGCCGTTTGATGAGCTACCCGAGGATGTGAAAAAACGAATTGATCCTGAGAAGATTAAACCGTTTGCCTACCCTGAGCGATACCGAAGGCTGATTGGAAAATTGAACTATCTCATGGTAACTCGCCCTGATGTAACCTTTCCTGTCAGTAGACTTAGCCAATTCATGGTATCACCGACCGTTGCTCAGTGGGAGGCTTTGGAGCATGTCCTACATTATTTGAAGGGATCACCTGGTCGTGATATACTCTATACGAATCATGGTCACACAAAGATTAAGTGTTTCTGTGATGCAGATCATGCAGGGTCAAAAACGACTAGGAGGTCCACTACAGGCTATTGCGTTCTTGTAGGTGGAAACTTGGTATCTTGGAGGAGCAAGAAGCAGGATGTGGTGGCAAAGTCTAGTGCAGAGGATGAGTATCGAGCCATGTCTCAGTCCGTACAGGAGATTGTGTGGATCCACCAATTAATGAAGGAGGTCGGTCTTGCCACGTCATTGCCTGTGAAACTGTGGTGTGATAATAAAGCCGCCTTACACATAGCCTCCAACTCCGTGTTCCATGAATGTATGAAACATATTGAGATTGATTGTCACTTTGTACATGATAAGATCAAGGAGAATTTTATCTCTACAGGACATGTACCATCTAGTGATCAGTTAGGTGATTTTTTGACTAAGGCCTTGGATGACACTCGGGTTGATTATCTCTGTAACAAGTTGGGCATGATTAACATCTATGCTCCAACTTGAGGGGGAGTGTTAGGAAATAATGTAGATATCCCACATAATCAGGGATAGTTAGTATCCCACTAAATTAGGGATTATAGTATCAATCATCATAATGAGCCATTAATTCAGAGGCTCCTACTTTATATATAAATACCCTTATACATGAATGAAAGAGATACACTTCAGTGAATATTTAAGTAACACTTATGTATGGGTCAAATTTGGTTTTCCTAGGTCAAATCATCTTAGTAAATGAAGAAATATGCAAAGTCCTTAAGATATGGGGAAAACAAGGCCAACATGAGGATGGCAAAAAAAATAGGCCGTGCCATCTACATGTTCTTCCAGCTGAAATTAACAAAATGAATTTTATCTGGAAAAAGGAAATCAAATCCCTATGACTAAAGCTCAGCTTAAAGACACAGGAATTGTTTCCAAGAATTCATGCATGGTAAATTACTTTCTGGATCTTAAGATAAAAGGGAAAAAAAATTGTCGATTTCAGGAAGATATAGGTTAGATGAGAAAAGTTTCACACCTTGACAATAAAGCAGACAAGCAAGTTTGCAAGCCCTGCAGATGCAAGAAACTGCAATGTTATAGATGACTAGGAGGAGGTTATAAAGGAAATGGCAGGCAACTAAAGTTCACTCATGAATTGCATGGATATAACATGCAATTAAGGAATTTCATTTCAGATAGAAGCATACTTTTAGAACATTAAATTGACTTTGAAAGCAGGAATGTTATATACCTCAATCCCACCAATACAGAAGAGAACAACCAAGACTTCAATGAACCATGATGACATAAGTTTGTAAAGCATAAACAGGAAACATGAAGCAACCACTACAAAAAGAACTGCAGTTTTGGTATTTATATATACAACTCCACTGACACCTCGACCTTCAGTGCTTGGGATTTCATCTGTAGCATCCTAGAAATATAAATTTGTCATCAAGTAGTTAAATCAATAACAGTATATGAAAAAGAGAAAAACTGAAGTTATATGCAAAGGAGTTGGCAAAACTCACCTTTAGTAGCTTGTCCTGTTCGATAAATGTTTGTCTGGCCCTCCATGCAGACCAATAAGATGCACATAATATGGTACCAACAGCCATCAACCATAGAAATACTTCAGCTATGTCAACAGCTGGTCGAGGTGGAGAGTATAGCTGCACAGACACTATAGAAAGGAAAAATTTTAGAAATCTTTTCTATACATGATATTGGGAAAGGAAAAATTTTAGAAATCTATTCTATACATGATATTGGGAATCCATCTTCACACTCCCACAGGAGGTTAAAAGAGGAAACAGAAGTAACCAATGGATCCAAAGATTTTGCACATGAAGATGACAAAAACATACTATCACCATAAAAAATGAAAACTAAGAGGAACCTCACCAGATGAAGTACTCATCAGCATGTTCTCCAACCTTGTACCTGCATCTTGTGGGAGCATTACAGCAGGTATGTGTATATCTACATCAGTTTCATCTGGTTCACAAACCATCTTGTAAAGTTCTGCAAACAACAGAAAAAATTTGATTAAATGATTAATGATAACAAACTTTAACCCTCAGCATTTTTAGTAGAATTGAAGTTTAATATCTTAAATGTTTTTAAAAAATTGTCTTAACTCCATTTAAGAAGATAATGGATTGTTTTTAGAGCGGTCGGGGTGCAAGTTCTTATCTCTGAGTTCAGAAGGAAGTGTGTAGCTGCCAATGTACAATGGCATTTTTGGTAAGAAAATGAATTCTTATAGGGTGTCTAATGCTGACAGAGTCCTTGCCTAAATTCAGTCTCATTTTTCCTTCCTTACCTAGCGATCCATAGGAGCTTTTGTCAGCCTATCAGGGTTACGTGGAATTGTTCCTTTTTTTGGGTGAACAGCATTGAACCATGACAATGTGGACTAAATTATTTTGGGCCTAAAAAGACATTGGACTTGTAAGGAATCCATAACAGATATGATTCATTCAATGTACACATGAAGCACGTTCTCTAATTTTCTGCACAACTGATCAACAAAAGCCCTTGGATGTTTGAAAAAAGGGAAATTACAAATGGCTGCACCTTTTTGGTTGTTTATAATGAGGATAGCTGAAGCATTAGCATTTTCTGCATTATTTGCTTTCCTTGTGAATCTGCAGTTGCCTCTATCCACCATAATGACATCTCCCGCAAGCTAACAGATTATGCAAACAGTGAAATTATAACACTTAGTACTAAGCAACATTTGTGACCAAGGTACAAAGAGCCATATTTTATATGGGGAAAAACCTTATTCTTTGGTGGACTGCAACAGTCTCTAGGGTCTGAAAGAATAAGACGAGTGTGCCGAGCATTTTTCTCTTTTGAAACAATGGTTCTGCCAAATCTGGCACCCACACCAACAAATTCAGCATCCTCTATACCATTGACCCAAGTTTGCACTTTCACCTATTGCAAGCAGATGATGCATTTGATCATAATAACTACTTGAGCTATAAACATAATCAGTAACTATTTGGTCTCAAGTATCGAATTGAACAAAATAGACAAGCATTTCAAAAAACGATTAAAAGACTATTGTTCAACACAAAAAGCAAAAAAGCACAACCAGCGAAGGTGAATCCATGCTAATAATAATATCACTGACCAAAATTGGGGGAAAAAAGGAAGCTCATTTCCCACAGTACAATCCAGGATTCCAAAATTTTGTTTCCATAAATGAATATTGCATTTTCTTTTTCTTTCTCGATACTGTACAGCTTGCGATTCAGTTTATTAAGCATAATGATTTGCACAGTTTTCAATTCATCAGAAACATTAACCGACTAAAACCATTAATAAAACCAGCTAATTAAGCAGAGCATCAGCAGTCTTTTATTAAAATCAGAAACAATTACATAAAAGAATAGGTTGATTTGGATATACCAGAACGAACTGATTCTCGCATCCAGGCTTCTTCGGAGTTGAATCATCGTCATGAACTATGTCCCCAGCCATCACAGGGGCAGCATGAAGAACAAGAAGGATTAAAGCAGAAAAAACTACAACAACCCAGTAAATCTTCCCCAGAGCCATGTGTTCTTGCCAAATCTACCTAGATTTACAAATCCATAATCAAAACAAGAGCAGAAAAAGAGAACCTTCGGTGTATCTGGGCTCAAGAAAACCAGAAGTTTGAGCTTGAGCTTGAGCGGAGAGAATATTCATCATTTTATCAGTTCCAACTTCCAAATCGCATTCACAAATTAAAAAAATTAAAATTAAAAGAAAAAAATCTGACTTTTGTAATATTATAATAGTGTTATATAACGCTCCCAAACCAATAATAGATCAAAGGCAAGACAATAAATAAATAATAATAAAGAGACAAAATTAATGAAGAGCGGGTGATTGCTTTCGTTGCAGGACATGTTTTAAAAACTGGACCGTACGTTGAACCGAAAAAATCAATAGATCTATGGTTTAAATTGTTGGAATGGTCGAATCGGGATATAATAATTAAATTTAAAAATATTATTTATATATATTACAATTAGTCTATAGTTTAATTTCATAGAAAGTTAATAAAGTCACAAAATACCGTTTAATGAAGAACATTAAGTCAATTATCAACATAACAAAATGCATTAACAATAATGATTTCATGACTTGTCAAACATTGGGGGCTCTTGATTGATTCAAGTATGAGTTTCTTGAAAGATATTTGGACTGTATCACTCTGATCCTATTTATAAGCCCTTTTTCACCAAAAAATTTGGTCCTATTTATAAGTCTAATTTCAGTGTAATAAATGAGATTATGACAATTTTACCCTTATTTATTGTACAAATGAAGAAGTAATTTAAAGATAGATACAGAAAAAAGAATTGAAAAGTATCAATTCATAAATGAAGGTATAGTCGAGTTAACTACCTCTCATTGGTATGTGAGATTTAGTTAAAAAAGGAACTTATAAATAGGACCAGAGTGCTAAATGTCATCATCTTCTTGAGGAAATGACCCAAAATTAAGACCTTCAACTCCAATCCTCGTGCTTTCAATTTCATCATTAGCTTAAGGATAAGCATGATTGCCTTTTTCTTCAAAAGCATCTTTATAAAATAGTTTGCAATAAACCAAATTATTAAAATTAGTAGCATATAATATAAATAAAATAAAGTAACATGTCTAAAATTTATATGCTATTTTTTAAATATTTTTTGCAAAATCAAGTTTTTTTTTTTAAAAAATTCGCATTTTTATTGAGCTGGACGGTTTTGAAAAACCTGTCCGGTTTCCAGCCCAAAACGACTTCCTAAGAAAAACAGTCCAATGCATACATCTGGCCTGCCTCAGTGATCGGCCAACCGTCTAGTCCGGTTCTTTAAACAGTGGTTTTAGACCTACACCAAGGTTGATAAACTTTTGAGTCTAAAGAAACTCGTGACATTGATATAAATTCGTATCGTAAACTCGTAAACATTTACTTTTATTATTAAATAAGTATTAATAGTATCTAATTAAATAATTAAAATATAAAAAATGACAACAATTTTTTCTAAATATATTTTAAATCCAAATAATTGAAATTAAATTGATTAACATTCATAATTTGTTATATTTAATAAAAAAAATTCTATAAAATTCATATATAAAGTGCTGAGCATGATCAATCGAAAAAAGTTAACATGAATTTAAGAGTAAGTTAATATGGTTTTGTAAGTTAGAAACTTAAAAACGGTAAACTCATGAGTTTAACCGAATTTACAGCTGGAAAGAATTTAACTGCGACTCGACTCAATTTAGTAAAATATGAATGTAAAAATGGTAAACTTAAAGAGTCAACTTGTAAATTTGACACCAATACATATAGCGCCCCCCATCTCACATTGTTAGAATGGAAATGAAAGATTCAATGAATGCATACTATTTATTTACCATAACTAGTTAAGCATTAATAGCTAATAATTTTGAGGAAGATGAGCAGCATCCCAATTTTTCAGGAAGAATCTAAATCTAAATAAAAGAAACTTCAACAATTATTGTGAGACTTTGACATTCATTTCGGTACTGTACTTATTTTCATGGTTCCCGGACCCGGACCGGACCGGCCGGTCCGGACCGGAAGCCGCCGAACCGGTCACTAGACCGGTCCGGTCCGGGTCCCAAATTAAAAAAAAAAAAATTTTAACTTTTTCCTTTAGAATTTCATACTATAAGCCTAAAATTTTCAATTACTCACCGGTTTAGCTCCGGTTTGGTCCCGGTTTGACCCACTGACCCTTAACCCAGTACCCCGACCGGTTCAATACCCGGTCGGGTCTTTAATACCTTGCTTATTTTAGAGTTTTTAGGGAAAAAAATTAACAAAAATTGTGCCAAAATAAAACAGTTCGTACAAGTGAATGAGCAAAATCTTATTCACCCTGGCTATTTAGAAAGTCATATTAACTGAATTGTGTAATTTAAAAAGACAGCTAAAATTAATTAAAAGTAATAAGTATATACTTATTTTTTAAATATGCTCTTAATTATAAACAAGTAAACAAGAGAGAGTAATTGTAAGAACAAATGATAAAAGAAAAATATGGGAAAAATTAATTAGGAGTAACATTGGTAAAAATACATTTAATGCTCATATAACCCCAAAGAAGACTTTATAAAAGGGATAGGCCAATTCAAAAAATAGGACCTTATAAATAGAGACGAAGTGAGTATTTTGATTGATGGTAGTAAATTTGTAATTTAATTTATTTCATAATTTTTAGTCTAAATTATTAATTTTTAATTAGAACAATACCTTTAATCTTACTTCTTACCTTAGCTTTGGAATGTTACTTTCGTATTACATAGATAAAAAATGATAGTGTTGGACAAAATTTATGAATACATAAATAAATCGCAAATTATAGTACATGAATTTTCCTATATCAATAGCGAAAGTTTGTAAGAATTACCTCTTATCATTACTAAGCTTTAATTAGATAGAGAACTATTGAACAATGGTGATTTAGTTATGTGCAACACTTTATGTCAAAATTCAAAAGCAATAAGTGAATCGTCATTTTATTTAATATAGATGATTCAACTCGCACTAATCTAGTGATACAAATAAAACTATGATATTGTCAACCTTATCAAGTATGTGATTGCATCATAACACGTTATTTATCACTAATGTGAGACATGCTTGTGAGGACGATTTCTCACGTTTGCTAACTAAATTCTCTTTATTGTTTATGTGACCCTTTCTTTTAATTCACATATATCTCTCCCCATGTCTATAATAGAAAGATGCCAATAATATTCCATTTCAAAATAGACATTAAACATCATGAAAATATGGAAGGATCTATACATCAACAACTTGAGGAATATCCATATATTATTGTTTGTCTTAAGATCTCACATATTTATCATGAATTAATGCCTTTATTTGGAATTTAGGGTCAATCTCAATATTTATGTTTTAGTTAGATTACTAGAAGTATATGATGTATAGTTGGTAGCAATTGCCAAATTTAAATTGTCATTAGTCTTAACTAAGTCTGTTGATAGATTGAAGTTGTATAATAAGAGCATCATCTATCAATTTGAAATATTCCTTGTGTGTTTTGAGATACTTTTTCCTAATAATTGATAGAGTCCTTGATGTTGATACTTCTTGAAAATTTCAGAACTTCATTATGTTTTATATTTACCTCATCGAGAAGGTATCATGTAAAACCAGTGTTTCATCATAATTAGAGGTTACAATCTGTTATATGTGATCATCTTGAATGAGTTTGATCACTCCCACTAATTATATCATTTCTTAATAATTTGGCATTTCAAAATTACTACACAACTTCTAAAATGAGATGGATAGCTCAATAGAATTTCCAATATCTCTATGCATCTTTGATAAGTAAAATATTTACATATTTATTTTCCCTTATATGATGATTTTATGGACGCTATTTGAATTTAATATAATATATTTGGGTGTAAAATAAATAGTATTTAAAAAATAAAGAAAAATATAAAAAAAGGTCAGTACTGTAGCGTCGGTCACTATTCATGACGGAATCACTGTATCAGGACGTTACTGTAGCGGATGGAGGTGACTGTAGCGGATGGAATCACTGTAGCACTGTAGCAACACGGAAAAAATACGTAGGTTTGCTGAAAAGTCATGTTCATGCGTGAAATGAAGGTAAAAATACTGTAGCACCTGTGGGAAAAAATGAAGAAGCAACAGACGCTCGCTTGCCTATATATATGTGTGTGTTTCTTTGCAAACGGGAAGAGGAGGAGAGAACAAGGCGTGAAGAATTTTCTCTTATAGTCAGAGATCCTTCTCTGACAGGGAGAGATATTTTCTCTGACAGTTCTAAATAAATTGTGTTATTTTTTATTTTTAATTTTATGTATTGTATTATTTTTTTCATGCCTCCTATATGGAAGGCTTAGTATTATATTACTTTTTGCATGCCTCCTACATGGAAGGCTTAGTATTGTATTACTTTTTGCATGCTGCCTACATGGAAGGTTTTACCTCCTAAATGGACGGCTAGATTTCTCCAGTTTTTTTCATGTATATTTTTGGTTGTATATTTATATTTGAGAATTTAATATTCAAGTTTATGCAGTATTTATGAAGATTTCATTCTAGTTTTATATAATGTCAATTTATTTTTATTTTGTTTTTAATTTTATCATGAGCTAAATTTTCATTTTCCTAGGGTGATGACGTAGCTTACTAATGCCGGATTGAATCTTAACTTATTAAATCTAGTTTTAATTTCTCCTTCATGATTGAGTTTTAATTATTGTTCTTAATGCTTTCATTTGATTGGCCACCTTTTGAATGATTACAATATGCATGTTGAGACCGGAAGGAGATGCATGTGTGTAGATTCTATAATTAAAACCATGGCTTGCATATGAAATAGGAATATATTCATATGAGTTGTGTAGTTTTATTGAGTTCCATAAATCTTAATGCATAATTAATTGCTTAAATTCATATAGGAATATATTGGATTAGCAATTAATTATAGAATTGCTTGACCTTGGAAGAGGCTAGTAATTAAATTAGGGAAACTCGACTATCAATCATGTGGAATAAATTGGGCTAGAATAGATAAGTGATTCAATCCGGAATTTGTTAAGTGAAATCTAATCCCTAGGACTTTTTCTCATATTTGTTTTCATATCATCTGCACTCATATTTAATTATTGTTCTTTTATTTGTACTCTCAATCACCAATTTATCGATTGACTAAATAGAATTAAAATTACCCATTTTGGTACTTAGTGATCAATCCTCGTGGGAACGATACTCTACTCACTTCTATATTACTTGATTACGACAGTGTACACTTGCACTATTTAATTGATCATCCACACTCGTAACAATCTTCACCAAAATGTGCAGTCATAGTCCATGGGATATTTTCCTTTCACACTCTTCCATTTATAAGATAATTCTATATAAACTGAGCTTCCAACTTTTATATTTTAAAAGGGTTTAAACATAATTTTATTGGAAATTTATATGAAATATATAATTGTCTTGAGTACATTCCTTAAGAGGAAAACATATAGACTAAGTTACTGTCCTCAGTCATGTACCCATCATGTTATCCATCTTTTCTAATTGACTTCCCTATATTAGTCTGTTTACTATATTAAATTACCCATTTTTGCTTTATAAACTTTAAAAGTGTCAAATGACACTACTTAATTATAAAGTAAATAGTATTCAAGTATTGTAAAGAGTCAACTGTAATCAGGATGAACTATTTTATTTGTTAGAACAAAACCAATGGTAAGTGTATATTCATTACTACCTCCAATCAAGCCTTTAATTATAGACAGATTAAACTTTATATGTCTATTACTTTATGACCTTTGGGTTGGTAGCTTGATAACCCTCATTTAAAATCTCGTGCTTTTTAAAACAGAAGCAAAACTTATATATACACATTTCCAATGAATACTTAATGTCCATGCATTTATTTATGAAAAGGAGTAATGGCTCATGAGATAATAAACTGAGGATCTGTTCTACCAAAATTAATAGAGACAACTTATCTTATTATGAAGAATCGTTTAATAGTCAACAAAACAATATAATAACATTAATGAAAATATCTAAATTGTCCTTCAACCTATAAAGAATCATTGACTTTGTTTCATTCTTTATATACGTATAATAACCAGTTTTTAATTGAAATTACTTTATTGAGACAATAATGTTTTCTCATTTGTCATTCTAGTATTATATATATTAGAACTTTTTTTAATATTAATTTTATCCTAATGGTAAGAGTTCTTCTTATAGGCTTAATTGTCTCTAATAAATTATATCAAACTAAACAATTGAACAAATAACATCATATTACAAAGGCAAAATAAAATTTAATTATGCTTACAAAATAACTATAAGAGGCAAGCTGTAACTCCCCAAATTTCAATTAAGGGCTAATGATAATTATTAAAGATAATTATTGAATTAAAGTGGAATAATTATAGGTTTTGGTGGTAATATTAATTATTATGCCATGATTAGTGGAAATTAAAAGAATGAAATTGTTAGGCAATTAGTTAGTGATTAATAGAGAAATTAATTACTAACTAAGAGAAAAATGAAAAGGGTGATTAAATGGCTAATAAAAGGATTAGAATGGCTAATAGTTACTTATTTGAGGAGAGACAATAAGATGTTGACACTTGGCAAGATTGTGTGTGAAGGGAGAGACAAGAAGAAAGTCAAATGGGGGAGTATTTTATCATTTCTCTCTCCTCTCTTCCCTTGGTTTTTGGCTGAGCATGGAGGGAGTATGATTATCATCATTTCTCATCTTCTCTCACACTCTATCTGTCTCTTCTCTCTCATTCCCTTCTCCATTTTTTAGCAGCCATGGGAGCTTAGGAGAGAGAAAGAAAAGCTTGCATTTGAGGTATGCTAATGTTCTCCTTTACTCAAAGTCTCTTCTATAAAATTGTTTAATACGGGTGTAGATGATGTATTAAATAGTGCAAGTATACACTGTTGTAATCAAGTAATATAGAAGTACGTAAAGTATCGTTCCCTCGAGGATTGAGCACTAAGTACCAAAATAGGTAATTTTAATTCTATTTAGTCGATTAATTAGTTAGTGATTGAGAGTACAAAATAAAAGAAAAATAATTAAATATGAGTGCAAATGATAAGAAAGCAAATATGAGAAAAAAAGCCCTAGAGGTAAGATTTCACTTAACAAATTCCGGATTGAATCATTTATCTATTCTAGCTTGATTTACTCCACATGATTGATAGTCGAGTTTCCCTTATTTAATTACTAGCATCTTCCAAGGTCAAGCAATTTTATAATTAATTGCTAATCCAATATATTCCTATATGAATTTAAGCAATTAATTATGCATTAAGATTTATGGAACTTAATAAGACTACAAAACTCATATGAATATATTCCTATTTCATATGCAAGTCATGGTTTTAATTATAGGGTCTACACACATGTATCTCCTTCCGGTCTCAACATACATATTGGAATCATTCAAAAGATGACCAGTCAAATGAAAGCATTAAGAATAATAATTAAAACTCAATCATGAAGGAGAAATTAAAACTAGATTTAATAAGTTAAGATTCAATCCGTCATTAGTAAACTACGTCATCACCCTAGGAAAATGAAAGTTTAGCACATGATAAAATTAAAAACAAAATAAATTAACATTGCATAAAACTAGAATGAAATCCTCATAAATATTGCATAAAACTTGAATATTAAATTCTCAAACATAAATATACAACAAAAAGATGCATGAAAAATGGAGAAATCTAGCCGTCGATTTAGGAGGTAAAACCTTCCATGTAGGCAGTATAACCCCCTTCATGATTAAGGCCGAGATTAGTTTGTAAAAACATAATTAAGTTTGAATTAGAGACCGTAAAATGATTTGGGACTTATTCAAATTAAACTTCCCAAAATCAGGGTTTTCAAAAACTTTTACAAAACCTGTTCACAGTGGTCTCATATTCAAATTTCAACACATAAATGGCCCGTACAGGTTGATTTCATTCATACATATCAGAGTACAGCATAAATTTCCGACACACTTGGGTTCCATCAATTAATATAAAGGGTTTACACAAAGGCACAAAGCC
Source organism: Inga leiocalycina (assembly GCA_963242795.1). Lineage (NCBI taxonomy): Eukaryota > Viridiplantae > Streptophyta > Magnoliopsida > Fabales > Fabaceae > Inga > Inga leiocalycina. The sequence goes on from OY725332.1 coordinate 37,908,122, forward strand.
CACAATTCATACCCTTTACTTGGGGATTACACAAAATCTAATATATACAATCATTTCTACCAAAAATATCCAAATGATATACAATGATAACCATTAACCAAAATAACTCCTAACACAGAGCTCTACCCGATTTTTGTCACCCGCTTGCCTTTTGATCTTTCAGCCCTGTCTTAAAATGTTTAATTTTGGGAGAGTGAGATTCTAAAGAATCCCCGTAGTAACAAATCACTCATAATATACACAACATCAAAGCATGAAAGTAAATCATCCATACAACACACAGCAATCCTAACAACCGTTGCAACGGCCGGGGTAGGTATCATGGGCATCGCCCCCCTACGACGGCTCACACTGAATTACTTGTTGTATTGCACATCCACATAAATATATCACATATATCATCACAGCTGAGATCTATATAAAATATTTCATAACAAACAGCCCTACGGGCTGGATACTCAAACAATACGCAGCTCCACGGGCTGGATCTCAAATAGGAATCCACGATTCCATAACACAGCCTCGGCACTTACAGCCACAAATACAACGGCCGGGGTAGGTATCATGAGCATTGCCCCCTACGACGGCTCACGCTGAACTGCTCACGCTGTAATGCCCTATGGCCGATAACAAATCCACAATGATAAACATGCATATCAAGTATCATACACAACATGAGAGAAAAGTCACTACCTGAGTCCTTCCGTGTGTGTCCTGACGCCGGTCTCTCCCGAGTAGGGTAATGTCAAATCCTATATTCATAATTAGGGATGAAGAGTTATACTCTATTCCAAGACTTAATTCACTTCATAATACTTAATTGGTTATCATTATTGCTCTTTTAGAGTCATTAAATACCCTTAACAAAACTCCTAAAGGGTTGGAAGAACTATCCCAAAGATCTCCTTTTGGAAACACACAAACTGATTTTTCTACTGAGGCACTCGAGTGAAGACAGCCTCACTCGAGTGATGGTACGGCTTGCACTCGGGCACTCGAGAGTGAGAGATAGCGAGTGCATACCCGAGAGCACAACGAAGCTTTTCAGAGATAGGATCACTCGAGCACACTGGACCTTACTCGAGTGAAAGCCAAATGCCTCACTCGAGCACCTGAGAGTGAAGTCCAGGAAGTGAGAATCCGAGAGTGCAAGGGAAATGGAAGTAGCCCAAATGGCTCACTGCACTCGAGCACAACACAGCTTACTTGAGCAGATACCCCATACCCGCGAGTAAGAAGGCACACTCTTGCACCATGCCCGTGAGTGACAACCCGAGAGGCAAGTCCTTGGTGCCAAATACACCAGTCACTCGAGCACAAGGAGGCTCACTCGAGTGATATTCATCCCTCACTCACGAGTGAGACTATACACTCTTGGATTTTCCAGAAAGTATAACAAAAAAACTGAAGGGAAAGCAGAATTTATGCATAGCACTCGGGCATGGATCAACCCTGCCCGAGTGATGATCATCCCTCACTTGAGTGAATCCCAAATCACTCGAGTGATTCTATCAGAACCAGAAAACGCAGAAAACAGAGGCATTTTCCCAACACTTGCCCACTTGATCCCTATGCCCACAAAACTTTACCCACAACTACTCCTACAGAAAAACACTCAATAAACTCAATGGGATCATCATAATCATCAAAATCGTACTCCATTATCATGCTTTAGGTTTTGGGCAACACAATCAACAATATGCCAATCTCATCCAACATCACATTTCAATCACCAACCAATCTGTCTATCCTAACTCATTCCAAAATACCATTCTCATGCCAAAAACATACCAAATGAACAGTGGCACCCATTTTCGGATTCAAGCCAAAATCTCCAGAAATTATAAACTACTTCAAATGGCATGAAACTTAGATAGGTAGATGGGTTTAACATACCTCTTCAACTTCTCCAAAACACTCTTTGATTCTCCAACAACCAGATTTTCGTGTGATCACAAACCTCAACCAATGGACAAGCTACAACCATCAAAATGAAGCTTATCACTCATAGAACAACTTTAATGAATGATGTTTGGTATTGGAAGGCATTTTTCTCACCTTAATCACTAGCTTTTCTTCCTCTCTCTTGTCTAACTTGGCCGCCGGAAATGGAGGAAGGAATGAGAGAGAAGAGAATGAGAGATGGAGTGTGTTAGAGAGAATGAAGAAATGATTGCACTCCCTCCTCCCATACTCATTCCAGTGCACAAAGAGGGAGAAGATGAGAGAGAAATTGTTTTTAATTGTATTTGACTTTTTCACATGCTCTCTCACACTCCCCAACTTGCCACTTGTCAAAATGCTATTGGCTCACCCAAAATAAGTCACCAATTAGCTTATATAATCCCCACATTAGCCATTTAATCACACATTTCATTTCCTCTTAGTTAGTAATTAATTTCTCCCTTAATTACCAACTTATGGCCAATAATTTCATTCCTCCAATTTTTCACTAATTATGACATATTAATTAAGATTGCCATAAAACACACAATTATTCCAATTAAATTCATAATTATCCACAATAATCACGATTAGCCCTTAATCAAAAATTGGGATATTACAGGCAGCATGCAAAATAATATAATCCTAAGCTTCCAAGATGGAGGCATGAAAAATGTAATACAATCCTAAACCTTCCAAGATGGAGGCATGTAAAATGTAATACAATGCATGAAATTAAATCTAAAAATTAATACAATGAACTTAGAAATGTTAGAGAAAGGTCTCTCCCGGTCAGAGAAGGATCTCTCTCTGTCAGAGAAGAAAACCTCTGCTTCTCTTCCTCTCCTCCTCCTTTGAGCTTGGCCCTGATCTCTATTTATAGGGAAAAAAAGTGCTACAGTACTGCTACAGTGATCTGGCGGCTACTACAATGACTGTCGGAAACAGCTACAGTATCTGGCGGCTGCTACAGTATCTGGGCTCTACAGTGCTTCCGTTACTACAATGACTTCCATATGCTCTCTACTTCTCTTCCTCTCCTCCTCCTTTGAGCTTGGCCCTGATCTTTATTTATAGGGAAAAAAAAAGTGCTACAGTACTGCTACAGTGATCTGGCGGCTGCTACAATGACTGTCGGCAACAGCTACAGTATCTGGCGGCTGCTACAGTATCTGGGCTCTACAGTGCTTTCGTTACTACAATGACTTCCATATGCTATAGTGTAACTTTCGTCCGCTACAGTGTAACTATCTGCTACAGTGATCCTGTTGCTATAGTACTTTCATTTATTTATTATTATTATTTAAATACTATTTATTCCAAAAACATTATTATTTATTTATCAATCGCATCCAAATTTATTATATTAAACTCAAATATCATCCATAAAATCATCATATAAGGGAAAATAAATATGCAAATATTTTATTTATCATTGTTCTTTGAGTTGAGAGCTTCATTTTGGTGGTTATAGATTGGCCATTGGTATTGATTTGTGACATCAAGAAAATCTAGAGGTTAGAGAATCAAGAAGTGTCTTTGGAAAAGTTGAAGAGGTAGGTGAATCAAACCTTTCTATTTATATTTCATGCCATTTGATGAAGTTTGGAATTTTTGGTAATTATAGCCTTAAATTTGAAAATGAGTGTCATCGGGAGTATAACATGTTATTTGCATGGAATAGGTATATTTAGAATGTATTTGGATAGATAGAAAGGGATTTAAGATTGAATAATTAAGTTTGGTAAGTTTGGAATTTTGATGTTTATATTGCCCAAAACCAAAGCATAATAATGGAATAGAAATTTGGTAGTTTTGATGGTTTCCTTGGGTGTTTTTATGTGAGAATAGCTTTGGTTGAGGTTTTGGGTCCATTGGAATCACTTGGGGAAAGTTTGGGAAGTGCTATCAGTTTTTTGGTTTCTGATAGCATAACTCGAGTGATCAAGGGTTCACTCGAGTACGGGATGAACATCACTCGAGTGAGGATGGGTTCACTCGAGTGTGATAGTGTATTTTTCCCTTTTTGCTTCCAGTTTCATGTTTCACTTCCATGTGTTGAGGTAAGAGTGTTGTCTCACTTGCAAGTATTATGAGTTCTCACTCGAGTGAGCCTCCTCTTACTCGAGTGCAGGTGTATTTGACACCATGAACTCTAGTCTCGGGTTGTCACTCATAGTCAAGACTCAAAAGTGTGCCATAACACTTGCAAGTGTTAAGCCATCACTCGAGTGTAAGGGTTTTCGCTCGAGTGTTCCTCTTCCTTGAAAGTTCTTGAACTCTCAGGTTCTCACTTTCTGCACTTCATTTCCTAGAACCCGAGTGAGCATTAGGCCATCACTTAAGTGTGGTCTTTTTCACCTGAGTGTCCTTACAGTATCACTCGAGTGAAGCCATCTTCACTCGAGTGCAACAGTTAAAAATCATGTCTTGTGCTTCCAAAAGGGAATCTTTGGGATAATTTTTCCAATCCTTTTAAAACTTGTGTTAGAGCCATGTGTAAGGGCTTAAGTAACGGTAATGATAACCAACATTAAGTGTTATGAAAGTGAGAACTTGGAGTGGAGAATAATTCGATGTCCTTGATTTGATTTATAGGGTTCGATATTCTCATTGATCGTGAGTAGTCGGTGCTGGAGCACACGTGGAAAGAACAAAAGTAAGGAACTTACCTCATATGCATGTATTTGATAATTGTGTTGATGTATTGATGCATGTTATTGTTTTGCTTGATTATGTAAAACATACATAAGTGATTGAAGCTCTGTTTCAACCTATGCTATGGCTATGAGTATATTGTTTGAACATTGAGCATGTTGATATGTCATTGTGTGAACATGAATTATGTATTACAAGCATGTCATGCATTAAACATTTATCTTACATACATATTGGTATTATTTTCCTATTGAGATTCCCCAGAATCTCACCCTCCCCTACCAACAGTGTAGACAGGGCAAGTGGATTAAGATGGAGCAAGCAACCAAGGGTGGCTAGGTCTGCTTATGGGCAAGTGCATTGGTAGTTGATTATCGCTATATGTTGGTATAATTGTATATGGTTGGTCGTATATATTCAGAGAATAGATTGGAATGTGTATTTGGAATGAGTACTGTGCAATCCCCGTATGAGGGCTTGTATGGGCGATTATGCCCTGTAAGGCTTTGATCAATGTATGGAACCCGGGGTTGGCCGGGAATTATTCTGTGTATTCTGATATATTAAAATGTGATTTATCTTCGTGTAGTAATTGTATTAGAAATGTGAATGTGAGACTAGGTTATAAATGATTTTGAAAATGTTATTTGATTGTTATTGGTCTTTATTTCATTTTAATTGCGTATTTCGAATATAATTACGGCAGGGGGTTACACAAGCAACCATCACATATAGGTGTATGTTTACCAATGTAAATCATACAATTATAAATTTGTATCACTAAAGTCTACCTGTGGGTAAAGACGTTAGCATAGCATGAATTTATCTCGAATTGATGAAACTAGAATGCAGTTATATCCCCTAAAACCTGTGGGCTACTTAGAAAATATAATATAATCCTATTCCTCCCTAATTAAAACTATGATTGCAATTATCTGCCTGTGGGTAAAGATTAATTATAACCACACATTTAATTACAATTAATGTCTTTAAATCTTTGTGTGATGTATTTTGTTCGTTAGAACAAAATGGAGTGTATGTACCTAATCAGGATGTTGTGGCTACTTCTCGATTTTAAATACTCATCACAAAAACATCACACCATTGTGTATATTAATTGTACATATAATCACAATTGATATCGTAAAACCTTATGTGATTAAATATGCATACAACATGTGTATAAGGATGCTGTAACTATTCTTTAAATTAAATATGTATGCTAATCACAAATATTAAATATGTATAATTTAAATACCATATATTTATACACAATGTCAATGGGAATCTTAATTTAATTAATTTAATAAACTAAATCATTAATGTGAATAAAATAATATTTATTCATCTTCAAAAGATTGATATTCTAATATCCACACGTGACTATTTATGCATGTTATAAGAGGGCATTGTAACTACTATTCTAGTATACAAATTAATCATATGCATTTAAATTCTGTATGTACACATTTTCATAGAGAACTTAACCAATTAATTTAATAAATATAAATGACTAAATACAATCCTCCCACTTTGATTAAATTAATATTACTCATTGAATAGAGTTGATATTTTAAAACACATAACTGACTATCTACACATGCAATAGAGAATGCTGTTGTTACTTTTCAAGATGCATGCTAATAACAAATATCAACCTTGTGTATTTAAATTCCAAATATGCACAAAACTTTAATGAGAATTTGATTGATTAATTTAATAAATAAAATGTGACTAAATAATCATCTTAGACAAATTCTCCCACTATTTTGTGCATTCAAAATAAATATAATATATGCACATCTTAATGGAGGGATTAATTAATTAATTAATTTGATCAACAAAATCCCTAAATAATTAATTAAAATCCTCCCACTATTTTATGCATTCAAAAAATTATTTAAAGAATTAATTTTGGCACTTTTCAGCTTAAATTAAGTTTTACAAAAAAAAAAAAATTGAATTGTTAAATAATTGTTTAAAGTTAATTTTCCAAATGTTTTAACAATTAAATAACTCATAAAATAATTTTGCAAACTTTTTAGAATTAAAAGAAAAGCTAAAATCAACCCTTTTTCTTAATTTAAACAATTAATTATGACATAATAAAAATTATACATAAAACAGAAGTTAATTTAATAAACAGTGAGCAAGATGTTTATTTAACCCAAAAATTATTTCTGGAGATTAAAACTTTATAGCCTAGAAAATAAAAAACGTGCCCCAGAAGGTTGCTCAAAATGACACTATTATTTGTCCAAAAAAAAAATGACACTATTAAAATATATCATAAAAAGTCTCGGCCCAGAAAATAAATCAAATAGAAAACCCATAATAGTTTCTTCAGCCCAGAACGAATCATAGTAAACTCATATAGTTCATGAAGACCTCGGCCCAGATGCTTTAATTGGTATATGACGAATCAAATAGATCAAAATTTATTTCACATATGCAGGTGCAATTTGATTCGGCCCAGTTGGTTTTAGAACAAAACAAAAACCAAATAAAATTCAGGCCCGTGATAAATAAAATTAAACGAGAACTAAATACTCAAGCCCAGAAGCATAAGCCCAAAAACACGTCTGGCCCATCTCCAGAATAAGTGAAACATGCGTTTCACTTAGAGGGTGTTTGGATTCACTTAAAAAAAGTGATTTTGGACCCAAACCATGGTTTGGAGAAAAAGCATCCAAACATCCTCTCATCTCAAATAATCCATTTTGACCCCCAAACCATGGTTTTGGTGTCTAAAACCATGGTTTGAGCATAATCCATTTTTTTTTACTTTTTTAACTTTGTGGGCCCCACCATCTCAATCTCATTGGTTCTTTTTTTGTTTGTGGGCCCCATGTCACACACTCTCTCTCATCTTTTTTATTTTTTTGAATTTCAACGTTTTTTCTCTATTTTTTTTTAAAAAAAATTTTAAAATTTTAATACTCCCTCTTTTCCTATTTAAGACTTATTTATCTAATTTAATTATATTAAAAAAATTAGTTAAATTAATTAACATTACATATAGACAAAATTATTTCATTTTTGGTATTAATTATGAAATTTAATGTTAAATAATGGGTTAAGATGTATTATTTTTAATACCGTTAGATGTTTTCTTCTCTTATAATTTAACTCCGTTAGGTCAAATTTAACGGTTTTGTTAAATTTACATCCTTGTTAATTGTTCATTGTTATTTTCCATTTTCCAAAATTTATTTGTACCAGACGTTCTTCAGGAAAAACTTGGCTGTTAAATTTGACATTAATCCTTAAATAATACATAAAATATAATCTTATTCTTTATATGTAATTATCACAAAAGTTAATGTCCTTTTATGTAATTTGACCATGAAAAAAGCTATTCTGATCAAAACATCCAAACACTCTCATTTTATCAAAATCACTTTTTTCTCATAATCTATTCTTCTTATAATCTATTCTCCAAAAGTTATTCTCCATTTTTTCTCCAGAAGCTATTAAAAAAAGCTAATCCAAACACACTCTTAGCCAGAAAAGCACCAACGCCGTTTTTCGCCTGAGGGGGAAGACATTTCCATGACTGAAAACGACAGCATTTTGAGCAAGTCAAAATGCGCTTTTCAATCATCTTCCTCACGCGGTGGAGCCCTAATACCTGACCCGCACCGGAAGGAGACCCGTTAGAGGCCCCTGCTGCCAGCGATTCCAGGCACAGTTTTCCGGTGACCCAGAGATAAAAAAAGAAGCGATTTCGATGGCAATGATTTAGAAACAATCTGTCCAAACAAAGTATGGGCAACACTTCATCATTTAATCACATAAATCAAATAAAAAACGCGAGTTTCGGCCAAAGCAAAATTGATTTTCAGCTCCTTCGATTTTCTGAGAAAGAAGGCGACGGGGAGCTCGAAGACGACGATTCCAGTCACGGTAATCTCGGAAAAGCGAGCACAGATATCATCTGGTTATTAATCTTGCATATAATCACAAATCAAATTCAAAAATAAACTGGAACCAGACGAATTGAATCGAATGAAAATCTCGTTTTCGACGGCAATCGATTGTTCGAAGACCGGCGATAATCATAGCAAAGCATTAACGAATTGAAATCAAAATATTTGTTTCTCAGGCCCTTCGAAATTCTGGCAAAGGCGCGACGGGTGCATTGAAGAGCCATGCACAGATTATCCCTGACAAAAAACGGGCCGAATGGGTTCTTGTCCAGTCGATTTTACCCGATGCATTTCAAACTCAAATCAAAAACGAAATTTTGAAACCCATATTAAAGGGGCGAACATGCACAGATTAGGATTTATCTTATTTCGAAAAAAGCCATCGAGTACAGTTCAGGGACGATTTGAACATAGATTTCACTTGCTCTTGAAAAACGATCAAACACAAGCACCAGATTTTCTAGAAACGATCGATAAACAGAATCAAAAGATGTATTGATAAAGAATGATTAAAGGTGATAAAGCCAATAATATAATTCCCCGGCTTAAAGAGCTAGATCTCCAATCCAAGCTATGTAAAATTACTACCTTAAACTTAATTTAATTCCATATTTACATCTGATAAAAAAGTAGAAGGTAGAGTATCAGAACCAATTTCTAATACCACATGTAACATAAAATTTTTGAATATACAAATAAATAATAAATTATAGTATACAAATTTCCTATATCAATAGTAGTAGATTTTAAAAAATTACCTTTTGTCATTGTTAAGTTTTGATCAGACAGAGAAGTCATAAATCCTGATGAAAGAAAACTGTAAAAGGAATTGAAGACAGAAGATAATTGTTAGATTTCTTTCTGATTGGCTGTGAGTCACAATGATAGCAACTGGGTTAAAAGCCGTCGTGAGTCATAAAACCTCAGATGAGCATACTAGGTTTTTTTTGACGTTTGTATTAATTGGCCATAAACTCAATTGTGTATGTCCTGCCGTCAGAAGTATCATATTAATAACAATAACTTTAATCTTGAATAACAATAATTTTAATCTTAAATTGGGCATAAATCTAATTTATAGGCCACATTTAGGATATTTAAATTAATTAGGGAAAATTCCAGAAAACTACAAACAAAAATAGGAAAGGACAGAAAGGTTGGGTGAAAATAACAAATCCCAAATCAGTGAGGTAAGAGGAATCTGGGTTTTGAAATGTTAACAAAATGACCAAGATACCCTCCTAATTGACAGTGAAATGAAAGAAGACGATAGCTAACGAGTGTACAGATTTTTTGCGCCAAAAAGTGACGAAACAGGAGGAAAGCCTACCGAAACCAAAGGCAAGCCACGGGTAAGTAAATTTGAGAGAGAAATAATCATTGTGATGTGTTTTTTGAATGTTAATAGAATCTAGTCTGTGGTTTGTGGTTGCTATTTGCGAAATCGGAGCTGACGCATTATGGGTAAGGGGGTGTTAGATGATCGGACAAAAAAGGTAGTGGCTTTAAGGTAATGAGACAATGTTGATGGTTGTGCGATGGATTCGATTGCATTTTGTTGAGTGATTGATGAAGCTTGTGCCTTTTATGTTTACTGTCAGTGTTTACGCGATGGGTGTTGAATCAGGGGAAAGGTGGCTAGCGGTGGATAGTAAGGTTGGGGGAGAGTGGTGTTATTAGTGAGTATGGAGATGTGAAGACCTATTGGCTAGGTGTTAATAATAGAGGCAGAGTGACGACATGGGCAGAGTGTTGTTATTTGTGAATATGGAGATGTAAAAGTACATTATGTTGTTGTTAATAGGAGATTCAGGGTGATGATTTGTGGGTGTTGTTAACAGTGAATATCAAGATGTTAAAGAACATTATGTTGTTATTAATAGGAGATTCAGGGCAATGATTTGTAGGTGTTATTAACAGTGAGGATGGAGATGTTAAACATATAGTATTGTTGTAAATTGTAGGTTATGGGTGATGGCAGGGAAGTTAGCTGGTTTAATAATAAATTTTTGTCTAGACAAGCTTACTGGAGTGAGATTATAAAGAGTGGTATAACTTTAATATATGTTTTTTTGGTTTTTCAGATAAGCATGCAAAATGACATGTAATGAAGGTTCATCATCTTTGAAGGAATTATTTTGTTTTTTTCATGTTGGAGGCAAATTAGTGTGTAATGATGAAGGTAAAATTCAATATATTGGAGGTTATGTGAAGGCGAAGTGGCTAAAACAGCTGATAACACTGAAATATGTGAGGTTAATGATATCATCATGGCTTGGGATTGATTGTAACATGTGTGAGATGAAATATACAGTGAGCTTTGATGAGAAGACACTAATAGATTTAAATGATGATGGTGAAGTTAAGAACTTGTATGACTATAATGAAAGGAGTGGGCATGTGTATATAGTACAAAAAGGGAATGATAATGTGTTAGATATATCAATTGAGGCAGACATATAAGTGTAAATTTTTTTAGGTTTTATAGTTGTTATTTATAAAGCTGTTGTTGGTTATTAACGAACTGCAGTTGTTATTCACTGCAGGGTTGAACATGTACTGGGACTGTCACAATAAAGATCCACTCAATGTCCAAGCATTATGGAAAATGATTATGAACCAGTCAGTTATGAAATTGTTGCTGCTTGTTTGACGGCTGAAATTGGTGGAGGATGTAATAGGCTACCCTGTGGAATAGAGAGTGCACCTACACCAATGCCGGAGTTGAATTGTACGAAATGGAGGGGATTACTTTCAAGAGTGATGCAGAGTTTTGCACATACAGATGCTTTTAAGCAAGCACTGTACAAGTACAGCATAGCACACAAGTTTGAGTTTGAATATGTGAGATATAGCAAGGACAACATTTCAGTTAAATGTAAGATTTTTGGATGTCCTTGGAGGGTCAAGTTACTGTCAACCAACTCATGATTTTTTTGGGAGATGGGTTGCTGTCGGTTACCAACAGTAGGTAGTTAGTGTAATTAGTGTTTGATGTAATCCAATCTTTGTGACAAGGAAACATTATGTACTACTCCACAGTTAATGTTCCCTTGTCATGACAGATGTGAATCTGTACAAGGGGCAGTGTGTAACTCTTTTTGGGCTTTATATGGTTGCTGAATGTAATTATGCAGAATGTGATCTGACAGCAACTGAGCAACTGACAGATATATGAAGGTGTTAATGAACATAACCATGTTGTTATTCTAGAGGCACGTGGTGTTATTACGTTGGTAACATATTTTTTTGCAAACTTGTTTCTACACATATCTTCTGTTGTCCGTTTTAATGTAAAATGTGAAAGGTGTTGTGTTTGGGCAGCGACGCTAAAAAGTTTACATTTATTGTTCGGCAGATGTTAATCAACGGAATAATGTTGTTAATTATGAACATAATGTTGTTAATAAAGAAAAGAATGAGGTTATTATGTGGATACATGTGTTTTCCCATCTACACGACCACGTCCTTATTCCTTTGAAGATGTTAATGAATGATGCTTAGTCGTTAATAGCGAAGGTAATGATGTAATTACATTGATACATGTTGTGTTTCCCACCTACAGACAACCTCCTAACTTGTTCCTTCAAAGATGTTAATAGACGAGGCCTAGTCGTTAATATCGAATGTAATGATGTAATTACGTGGATAGAAGTTGTGTTTTCTCATCTATATGACGCCGTCCTAACTTGTTCATTTGAAGATATTATTGAACGAGGCCTAGTCATTAATAGCGAATGTAATGATGTTATTACGTGGATACAAGTTGTGTTTCCCACCTTCAGACCACCTCCTAACTTGTTCCTTTGAAGAAGTTAATGGACGAGGCCTACTCGTTAACAATTAAGCTAATGATGTTATTATATGGATACATGTTGTGTTTTCCCATCTATATGACGCCGTCCTAACTCGATATTCATTGTTAACAACACCCAAAAATCATCACCCTGAATCGCCTATTAACAACAACATAATGTACTTTTACATCTCCATATTCACAAATAACAACACTCTGCCCATGTCGTCACTCTGCCTCTATTATTAACACCTAGCCAATAGGTCTTCACATCTCCATACTCACTAATAACACCACTCTCCCCCAACCTTACTATCCACCGCCAGCCACCTTTCCCCTGATTCAACACCCATCGCGTAAACACTGACAGTAAACAAAAAAGGCACAAGCTTCATCAATCACTCAACAAAATGCAATTGAATCCATCGCACAACCATCAACATTGTTCCATTACATTAAAGCCACTACCTTTTTTGTCTGATCATCTAACACCCCTTTACCCATAACGAGTCAGCTCCGATTTCGCAAATAACAACCACAAACCACATACCAGATTCCATTAACATTCAAAAAACACATCACAATGATTATTTCTCTCTCAAATTTACTTACCCGTGGCTTGCCTCTGGTTTCGGTAGGCTTTCCTCCTGTTTCGTCACTTTTTGGCGCCAAAAATCTGTACACTCGTTAGCTGTCATCTTCTTTCCTTTCACTGTCAATTAGGAGGGTATCTTAGTCATTTTGTTAACATTTCAAAACCCAGATTCCTCATACCTCACTGATTTGGGATTTGTTATTTTCACCCAACCTTTCTGTCCTTTCCTATTTTTGTTTGTAGTTTTCTGGAATTTTCCCAATTAATTACCTAATTAATAATAATTATAATATATTAAAATATTTTAAAGATAATTCTACGCTTGCTTACGAGTAAATACCCTTATGGAAAAAAAAAAAAAATAGTATTTGGCATTTGACGTGTAATTTAAAGTTTTCATTCCTCTTTTGTCAGAAAGAACATATTTGAGAAAAAAAATGAAGCAGATGACAAACGGGAAGAACAAGGTTTTTGCAAGCACTATTCCTCTGTTGAACGCTGAATCCAAATCAGATGGTGGTGAAGGAACTACTAAGGAGGAGGATGATTTACTTGGCAGGAGCATCAAAAAAATGCCATCCGAAGAACCAATGAATGACAAGAATATGACTGGATATAGTGGGTGGACAAATGTGGGAGAAGAAATGGTAGTTGGAAATGACCAAGGTAAGCAGTTGGTTCCAGGACAGGTATCTTAGATGGGAATGAAACAAGCAAGAAGCCAGATATCTTATAAAACTAAATTGTTGGGAGAAGAGGCAAAGATAGTAGAGAAAAGCTTGGATGAGCAAATGCAAGAGTGGCTCAAAGAAGAAGAGGAATTAGCCCCTGTATTAACAGAGGAACAGAAAAAGTCCCTGGGATCAATACCCTCTCTGCAACTACCAAACGACAGATTGAAGGGACTATGTAGGCCATGGAGGGATGCCCTGATATTGACGGTTTTGGGAAAGAACTCAAATCTTCATATGATGAAGGACAGAATTAAATGGCTTCTAAGATCAGAAAATTTTGAGTTAGTTGATCTTCCTAATAACTACTTTGTATTCAGGACAACAGAAAAAGCACTTTGCTCAAAGCTTCTTTTTGATGGACCGTGGTTGATTCAGGGTCACTATATGGCAGTATAAAGATGGAGTCCTAATTTCAATCCATATTGCAACAAGGTGAGGAAAGTTGCAATTTGGATTAGGATCCCCACACTACCTCTACATATGTACTCAGAGAATTGCATGTTTGAAATTGGGAATTTGATTAGGCGTACATTAAAAGTGGATATGAATACACTGGCGCATCACGGGGTCAACAAGCACGCAGTAGAAAGGGGGAATTACGCTAGAGTGAGCGTGGAGGTAGATTTGAACAAGAAATTACAGTCAAGATTTATGCTTAGAAATCATGTGTACCCTGTGGAGTATGAGGGTCTTAATGAAATATGTTTTTCATGCGGGATTTATGGACATATTGCTGATAAGTGCAAATTGAAAGCAGTAATTAAGAACACCACTGGAGAACAGGGCAGCTCGGCGGCATCTCCGATGACCGTCGATGACAGGGAAGAAGAACAGAAGCTACCTTTGGTTTTTGTGCCGGGAGTCAAGGTGGAAGAGGCGTACGGCGTGTAACCCCCTCACCGTAATGACATCCGGTTTATGAAATTTATGTGAAATAGAGACCAATAAAACAAAATAACAATTCATATTCCCTCATCCCAAGATGGGGTGTTTCAAAATCCGTTTCGAAACATAGTTAATCCTGGTCTCACATTCACAGGCGGATATAATTACTTGAGAAAAACAGAGTACATATTAAATATCAAAGTGCGGAAACCAAAATCCCGGCAAACCCCGGGTTACTTGCATACATAACTTGGGTTTACAGGTTTCCCAACAATGGGGATTACATAACCAAAATAGTCATTTACATAAAATGTACAAATTTCAATCCCAATCCAAAACTATGATAACCAACTACCACTTAGATCTCGGAGTGAGCCTAACTACTCCTGGTCGTCCGTTTCCCTTTCGAACCACTCGCCCTGTCTGAAAAGATTAATCATTTGGGAGGGTGAGATTCTAAAGAATCCCCGTAGTAACTACTATTTCATACCACATGCAATCACATAATATGTAAACACATCATCTCATATCAACAGCAACAAATTCACTCCACCCTCATCCCCTTTTACCGCCGGGAAGGCATACGACCTTCACCCGAACCGTTGTTAGCGACTCAGGGACTATTGGCGTGGCAGTGCATACAAATAGCCACACGGCTCACATATAGCCTTTCGGCTTTCACAAATGGCCCGTCGGCCTTCACAAATATCACACCCTAACCTCATCCCCTTTTACCGCCGGGAAGGCATACGACCTTCACCCGAACCGTTGTTAGCGACTCAGGGACTATTGGTTTAGCGGTGCTACCACAATATCACATAACGCATATATGACACCCTAACCTCATCCCCTTTTACCGCCGGGAAGGCATACGACCTTCACCCGAACCGTTGTTAGCGACTCAGGGACTATTGGTTTAGCGGTGTATCCACACAAAGTTTTCACAAAACTTGCAGCATACAAAATCCATTTAATCACAATGATATAGCACACATATCATACATCACATAAGGTATAAAGATAGAGTCACTACCTGTATCTTTCCTGACTGGCTCCGGCACCGTGGCCTCACGAGGGCGACAGATATCAAATCCTATATCAATTAGGGACAACCAATTAATCTCTTATCCATAGGTATATTTCAATAATTCTCTAAGTTGGTTATCATTTAGGACTCTTTAGGTGACATTTAGGGGCCTAAACATATGCCTAAAGGGTTGGAAAACACTACCCAAAAGACCCCTTACTCGAAGGCAAAACACTGATTTTTGGTCATCTCACTCGAGCACAGATGCTCTCACTCGAGCACAAGTACGGACATCACTCGAGCACAAGTGCGAGTGAGACTGCGAGTGAGCTCCCGAGAGCATAAAGACACTTGCAGGAACTGGCTCACTCGAGCACGCTGACCCTCACTCGAGCACAAGGCCAAATACCTCACTCGAGCACACGCGAGAGAAAACCAGGAAGTGAGGACCCGAGAGCACCCAAAGCTCTCCAAGCATAGGATCACTCGAGCACAAAACCACACCCGCGAGCACACTCCCACCCGCGAGCACACTCCCACCAGAAGCACACCTCACACCCGCGAGCACACCTCACACCCGCGAGCACACCTCACACCCGCGAGCACACACCTCTCACCCGCGAGCATACCCGCGAGCACACACCTCTCACCCGCGAGCACCTCACTCGCAAGTGAGAGCCTGAAAGCACAACTCCCTCCTGAAGCACAACCTCACTCGAGCATGACCCCCAGTGCTCGAGTGAGAAGGCTATGCTCGCGAGTGTCAGAGCACACTCGTGGCATCCACCAGCAAGTGAAGACCCGAAAGAAACCCTTCACTCTGGACTCCCACCTTCACTCGAGCAGACCATGCCTGCTCGAGCATGTTCTTCGCTCACTCGAGCACAAAGCGCTGTGCTCGAGCATCACCCAAAGAAACCCAGACGCACTCGAAGCAGGACAGGGAAAACTCTTCCATCACTCGAGCACGTTCTTCCTCTGCTCGAGTGATGCTCATGCGAGACCCAGAAATGCAGAAAACCAGAAAACACCAGATGGTCAAATTCACTCCCAAAGGTTCCCAAACTCTCCACAATGCTCACACACCTTAAGCACTAACTAGGGAACACTATGGCAACTTCATAAACACTCCAAAAACCAATTTGACCACAATCATCCACTAAGGTCTCTATGATACACATTATCCAAATTCCCTTGACCCATTTTTATCATTCCAAATTACATCAAATGCTTCTATACCTCCAACTACATCATTTCCATTCATCAATCATAATAAACTTCATATTTCCAAAAATAGGCATATTTAGGGCAAAATTCCAGATTTTACCAAACTTAACCATAAATCATAAACAATACATCAAAATGCTCTAAATGCCTACCTCTTCTCTTTGCTCAATCCAGAATCTGGATTCTCAAACTCCCAAATTCGACCAATGTCCCAATCTACACCATTCAAGGCTCTACAATCATCACAATGTAACTCTCATTGAGATGATCAATATCAGAGAAGAGGATTAGAGCAAAGGAGAAGCATAACTTACCAAGATCAAGCTTTTTCTTCTTCCTCTTCTTGCCTCAATGTCGCCGGAATTAGAGAGAAAGATGAGAGATGAGAGATGAGAGAGAAAATGATGATGAAGAAACACATACTCCCTCCCTTGCCCATGCCTCCAACCGAATAAGAGAGAGAAAATGAGGGAAAAGTGACATTTTGTCACTTAGTGCATCATCCTATGGCTTTCCACTTGCCACATGTCATCATCCATTCTCTTCCACAATGGACTCACCTCACCACAACACGCAGGATTCCGACCCACGGTCATAAAACCACAACCCTTGATCTTAAATACCACATGTATTTATTCTCAAAATTCACATTACATTAATCATCATTGTGCTTAATCAAGATAATTACAATAATTATCAGAATCATTAGCCCTAATTACAAATCGGGATATTACAATTCTCCTCCCGTTAAATAAATTTCGTCCTCGAAATTTGTTACATCCCTTGAGCCATAAACTCCGGATATCGCCTTCGCATATCTTCCTCCGTTTCCCAAGTTGCTTCCCGCTGAGTCATTCCCTTCCAGATCACTTTCACATAAGGAATACTCCGGTGTCTGAGCCGACGTTCTTCTCGTTCAATAATTTGCTCTGGCTCCACCGCATACGTGAAGTTATCTCGCAACTCCACATTCTCATACTCAACGACATGGGATGGATCCGGTTGATACTTCTTCAATTGGGAAACATGAAATACATCATGGAGTCTGCTCAAGCTCGGAGGTAGGGCTATACGATAAGCAACAGGCCCAATCCTATCAAGGATCTCAAAAGGACCTATATATCTCGGGCTCAACTTCTTTCGCTTTATAGCTCGCCCAATACCGGTGACAGGAGATACTCTAAGAAACACATGGTCACCGACCTCAAATTCTAGAGGCCTTCTCCTCTTGTCCGCATAGCTCTTCTGCCGACTCTGAGCTGCAAGCAGCCTCTTTCGAATGATTCGAATCTGGGCTGAGGTTTGATCCACAAGATCCGGCCCATAGAGTTTCCTCTCGGACAACTCATTCCAACACAATGGTGATTGGCATTTTCTTCCATACAACGCTTCATACGGCGCCATCTGAATGCTCGCATGAAAGCTATTGTTGTAGGCAAACTCAGCAAGTGGAAGGAAACGGTCCCAACCCCCTTTGAAGTCAAGTACACATGCCCGCAACATATCCTCTAAGGTCTGAATAGTCCTCTCTGACTGACCGTCTGTCTGAGGATGATAGGCTGTACTGAATCTCAATTGAGTACCCAGTGCCTCATGCAATGCCTTCCAGAATCTCGAAGTGAAACGAGGATCTCGATCAGAGATGATATTCCTCGGTATGCCATGGAGCTTCACAATTTCACGAAGATAAATCTCCGCTAGTCTATCCGGAGAGTAACTAACATTGATCGGTAGGAAGTGCGCTGACTTCGTTAACCGGTCCACAATAACCCAGATCGCATCATAATTCCTGATCTTGGGCAATCCCGTAACAAAATCCATGGTCACGCTTTCCCATTTCCATTCCGGAATTTCAGGGCTTTGCAATAAACCAGGCGGTCTTTGGTGCTCAATCTTCACTTTCTGACATGTGAGACACCTCGCCACATACTTTGTCACATCACTCTTCATACCCTGCCACCAATACTCAGATTTCAAACCATGGTACATTTTGGTCATACCAGGATGAAGAGTATATTGGCTCTTATGCGCCTCATCTAAGATCTTCTGTCTCAACTCCGCCTTAAGTGGAACACAAATCCTATTCTGATAACGAATCAATCCGCTAGGCGACACATCATAGCCTTGAACTTCTCCACGCTCAATTCTGGCTAGGTTACCCTGTATCCAGTCATCTTGCCGCTGAGCCTCTTCAATCTCAGCTCTCAAATCACTTTCCCCTTGGGAAACATTAAAATGGGCACAGATGATCTGGTTCGCCAGGTTCATATCACGAAAATCAGCAACCAATTTCTCCTCGTGTATCATCATAGCTGCCACAACCACAGTTTTCCGACTAAGAGCATCAGCGACTACATTTGCCTTACCCGGATGATATTTTATTTCCAGGTTGTAGTCCTTAAGCAACTCCATCCAACGTCGTTGTCTCATATTCAACTCTTTCTGATCGTACAGATATTTGAGACTCTTGTGGTCGCAGTACAGTTCCACGGTCACACCATACAAATAATGCCTCCAAATCTTCAAGGCAAACACAATAGCCGCAAGCTCCAGATCATGAGTGGGATAGTTCAATTCATGAGGTCTGAGCTGTCGAGAGGCGTAGGCCACCACACGTCCCTGCTGCATAAGGACACACCCTAATCCCTGCCCACTGGCATCAGAGTACACAACATATGTCACACTGGGATCGGGCAAAATCAACACAGGTGCCGTAGTCAACCTCTCCTTCAGCTCCACAAAGCAATTTTCACATTTCTCATCCCACACATACGGCTGATCCTTTCTCGTGAGCTTGGTCATCGGCAATGCAATACGGGAGAAATTCTGAATGAATCTCCGATAATAACCAGCAAGACCCAGAAAACTGCGTACCTCGGCCACAGATTCTGGCCTCTTCCAGTTCAGTACTGCTTCCACTTTACTAGGATCCACAGCGACCCCACCTTGCGAGATAACATGGCCTAGGAATCTCACTTCCGATAGCCAAAACTCGCACTTACTCAATTTAGCATAGAGTTGTTTTTCACGCAATGTATTCAACACAATTCTCAAATGATGCTCATGCTCTTCTCTACTCTTAGAGTATATCAAAATATCATCAATGAATACCACAACGAATTGATCCAGATATTGTCGGAAAATACGGTTCATGTAATCCATGAATACCGCAGGCGCATTTGTCAACCCAAATGGCATCACTAAGAACTCATAATGACCATATCTGGTCCGGAAAGCAGTCTTCGGAACATCTTCCGCTTTCACACGCAGCTGATGATACCCCGACCTTAGATCGATTTTCGAAAACACACATGAACCAGATAGTTGATCTAATAGGTCATCAATTCTCGGGAGAGGGTACTTATTCTTGACGGTAACTTTATTCAATTCTCGATAGTCGATACACAAACGAAGACTCCCGTCTTTCTTTTTCACAAATAAAACTGGAGCACCCCAAGGCGACACACTGGGTCTAATAAACCCTTTCTCGAGCAAATCCTCAATCTGCTTTTTCAATTCGGCCATTTCATTTGGAGCCATACGATATGGGGCTTTAGATATCGAACCCGCTCCAGGCACAATGTCAATCGGAAACTGAACTTCCCTTTCCGGAGGTAATCCACTTAAGTCGTCCGGAAAAACCTCAGGGAATTCATTCACTATGGGTATACTATTCAAAGTTTCACTGATTTCTCCTTGCACCGAGAAGAAAACCATATACCCCTGACAACCCTTTTTCAAATATCTCTCAGCCTTCGCCGTCGAAAGAAAATTCAAATCAACATTGCCATTCTCGACGTTTTGAGAAACTGGATATACAATCCTCTCGTTCCCACAATCTAATAACACGTTATTCGCTCTCAACCAATCAAAACCCAAAATGACTTCCAATTGGCAGAGCGGTAAACAAATTAGATCTACCACAGACTCATGACCCTCTACGGTTATTACACAATTCAAACAGGCTTCTGTAGTTACAGCCTTTACACCCATCGGTGTTGACACAATCAATTCGAATGGCAACTTATGTACAATTAAACCCAGGCGCTTTACACAATCATGCGCAATAAATGAGTGACTTGCACCCGAGTCAAACAATACTTGCAATACAAATCCATTAAGAAGAACTGTACCTTGTATCAGCTCTGGGGATTTCCGGGCTTCCTCATGAGTCATAGCAAATACTCTGCCCTGAGTTTTCGGTCTCTGCTCCGCTTGCGGTCGTTGGCAATCTCTGGAAAGATGTCCGGTTCGCTTACAGTTAAAGCAAATCATCTCACCCTGACAGTTCTTACCATAATGTGACTGATTACAGCGAGGACATTTCCTCTCAGTCCCAAACCTCTGGGGTTCACGATCTCTGGGCTGGTAGGGCTTCTTACCACCACCCCTATACGAAGATGACGATCCCGAACCCTTCCGCTTCTGGGAAGCACCACCCTTGCTGGGTTCACTATAACCACCCGCAGTCTTAGCCGGATACAATTCTCTCAGATTGCTCTCTGTAATCCGACACTCTTCAACGGCCTTGTTAAACTTGGAGAACCGATGAGTGGCTATTCTCTTCCTCATGTCACGCCTTAAGCCCCGAATGAGCAGATCTGAACTCAACTCCTCATCATCCCTCTTTTGTAGATAAGAGGAGTATCGGGACAACCGGGTGAATCGGGACAAGTATTCATCAAATGACTCCGTGTCCCCTTGCTTGATTTGTAGGAACTCGGTCTCCTTTTCAAGCCTCACCGACTTGGGAAAGTATTTCTCATCGAAGTGCTGTTGAAACACTTCCCAGGTCAATGGTATATTCTTGCTCTTCAGCGACAGAGCTATGTTCCGCCACCAGCGGTCTGCATCACCCTCAAGTTTGTACACCGCCAGCTTGGCTTTCACTTCCGAGGGACATTCTAGAACCTCGAATATCTTCTCAAGACGGTTCAACCAGTCTTCCGCCGCCTGAGGATCAAATTTCCCTCTGAATACCGGAGGTAGGTGTTTACAAAACCTGGAGACCCAAAACTGAAGATCTCTTTCCTCATTGACCGATTTCCCATGCGGCCTTTGATTTTCTTCAGTACGAGGAGGCGATTCAAGCGATCGTGCTGACCCTTCAGCTGTATCTTCCAGTCTAGTCTCCTCTCGGGTTTCCCCTCGAGTACCTTCTTGAGTAGACTGGCCTCTACCCTCATTGTTCTTTGCTTTCTCGGCTCGAAGCTCTTCTCTAAGCTCCGTAATCATATCCCTCTGATCCTTTATCAAGCCCATCAACTCTTGCATAGGATCTGGTGGATTGTCATTGACCAACTCCACATCGGGATCTTCTTGTTGTACTCTGGGGCGACCTTTTGTTGTTCTTTTCATTCTACAAAGAACTCACCCCATTAATCCAACAATTATGGTATACACATCTCTACAGAGCTCATATATCCACAATTATAACTCAAAGATGTGTAAACGAACAAACATTCACTACCAATCCATTATCACTAAGGACACACTATGGGAGCTATCCTAGCAAACTCTACCCTTGCCAGGAACTGCAGCTCTGATACCAAAAATGTAACCCCCTCACCGTAATGACATCCGGTTTATGAAATTTATGTGAAATAGAGACCAATAAAACAAAATAACAATTCATATTCCCTCATCCCAAGATGGGGTGTTTCAAAATCCGTTTCGAAACATAGTTAATCCTGGTCTCACATTCACAGGCGGATATAATTACTTGAGAAAAACAGAGTACATATTAAATATCAAAGTGCGGAAACCAAAATCCCGGCAAACCCCGGGTTACTTGCATACATAACTTGGGTTTACAGGTTTCCCAACAATGGGGATTACATAACCAAAATAGTCATTTACATAAAATGTACAAATTTCAATCCCAATCCAAAACTATGATAACCAACTACCACTTAGATCTCGGAGTGAGCCTAACTACTCCTGGTCGTCCGTTTCCCTTTCGAACCACTCGCCCTGTCTGAAAAGATTAATCATTTGGGAGGGTGAGATTCTAAAGAATCCCCGTAGTAACTACTATTTCATACCACATGCAATCACATAATATGTAAACACATCATCTCATATCAACAGCAACAAATTCACTCCACCCTCATCCCCTTTTACCGCCGGGAAGGCATACGACCTTCACCCGAACCGTTGTTAGCGACTCAGGGACTATTGGCGTGGCAGTGCATACAAATAGCCACACGGCTCACATATAGCCTTTCGGCTTTCACAAATGGCCCGTCGGCCTTCACAAATATCACACCCTAACCTCATCCCCTTTTACCGCCGGGAAGGCATACGACCTTCACCCGAACCGTTGTTAGCGACTCAGGGACTATTGGTTTAGCGGTGCTACCACAATATCACATAACGCATATATGACACCCTAACCTCATCCCCTTTTACCGCCGGGAAGGCATACGACCTTCACCCGAACCGTTGTTAGCGACTCAGGGACTATTGGTTTAGCGGTGTATCCACACAAAGTTTTCACAAAACTTGCAGCATACAAAATCCATTTAATCACAATGATATAGCACACATATCATACATCACATAAGGTATAAAGATAGAGTCACTACCTGTATCTTTCCTGACTGGCTCCGGCACCGTGGCCTCACGAGGGCGACAGATATCAAATCCTATATCAATTAGGGACAACCAATTAATCTCTTATCCATAGGTATATTTCAATAATTCTCTAAGTTGGTTATCATTTAGGACTCTTTAGGTGACATTTAGGGGCCTAAACATATGCCTAAAGGGTTGGAAAACACTACCCAAAAGACCCCTTACTCGAAGGCAAAACACTGATTTTTGGTCATCTCACTCGAGCACAGATGCTCTCACTCGAGCACAAGTACGGACATCACTCGAGCACAAGTGCGAGTGAGACTGCGAGTGAGCTCCCGAGAGCATAAAGACACTTGCAGGAACTGGCTCACTCGAGCACGCTGACCCTCACTCGAGCACAAGGCCAAATACCTCACTCGAGCACACGCGAGAGAAAACCAGGAAGTGAGGACCCGAGAGCACCCAAAGCTCTCCAAGCATAGGATCACTCGAGCACAAAACCACACCCGCGAGCACACTCCCACCCGCGAGCACACTCCCACCAGAAGCACACCTCACACCCGCGAGCACACCTCACACCCGCGAGCACACCTCACACCCGCGAGCACACACCTCTCACCCGCGAGCATACCCGCGAGCACACACCTCTCACCCGCGAGCACCTCACTCGCAAGTGAGAGCCTGAAAGCACAACTCCCTCCTGAAGCACAACCTCACTCGAGCATGACCCCCAGTGCTCGAGTGAGAAGGCTATGCTCGCGAGTGTCAGAGCACACTCGTGGCATCCACCAGCAAGTGAAGACCCGAAAGAAACCCTTCACTCTGGACTCCCACCTTCACTCGAGCAGACCATGCCTGCTCGAGCATGTTCTTCGCTCACTCGAGCACAAAGCGCTGTGCTCGAGCATCACCCAAAGAAACCCAGACGCACTCGAAGCAGGACAGGGAAAACTCTTCCATCACTCGAGCACGTTCTTCCTCTGCTCGAGTGATGCTCATGCGAGACCCAGAAATGCAGAAAACCAGAAAACACCAGATGGTCAAATTCACTCCCAAAGGTTCCCAAACTCTCCACAATGCTCACACACCTTAAGCACTAACTAGGGAACACTATGGCAACTTCATAAACACTCCAAAAACCAATTTGACCACAATCATCCACTAAGGTCTCTATGATACACATTATCCAAATTCCCTTGACCCATTTTTATCATTCCAAATTACATCAAATGCTTCTATACCTCCAACTACATCATTTCCATTCATCAATCATAATAAACTTCATATTTCCAAAAATAGGCATATTTAGGGCAAAATTCCAGATTTTACCAAACTTAACCATAAATCATAAACAATACATCAAAATGCTCTAAATGCCTACCTCTTCTCTTTGCTCAATCCAGAATCTGGATTCTCAAACTCCCAAATTCGACCAATGTCCCAATCTACACCATTCAAGGCTCTACAATCATCACAATGTAACTCTCATTGAGATGATCAATATCAGAGAAGAGGATTAGAGCAAAGGAGAAGCATAACTTACCAAGATCAAGCTTTTTCTTCTTCCTCTTCTTGCCTCAATGTCGCCGGAATTAGAGAGAAAGATGAGAGATGAGAGATGAGAGAGAAAATGATGATGAAGAAACACATACTCCCTCCCTTGCCCATGCCTCCAACCGAATAAGAGAGAGAAAATGAGGGAAAAGTGACATTTTGTCACTTAGTGCATCATCCTATGGCTTTCCACTTGCCACATGTCATCATCCATTCTCTTCCACAATGGACTCACCTCACCACAACACGCAGGATTCCGACCCACGGTCATAAAACCACAACCCTTGATCTTAAATACCACATGTATTTATTCTCAAAATTCACATTACATTAATCATCATTGTGCTTAATCAAGATAATTACAATAATTATCAGAATCATTAGCCCTAATTACAAATCGGGATATTACACGGCGAGTGGATGCAGGTAAAGCCTAGGAATAGATCACGCCCATACCTTGCTGATAGTGACAGGAAGACACAATTGAAGTCGAAGCAAACGGTCCACCAAAATGGAAAGGGAGCCGAAAGAGGTAGTGGCTCGAGGTTCCAAGCTTTGAAGAACCTAGAGCTATATGTCTTATCACAGGAGAAGCTACCCAAAATCCAGAGGAAAGGCCAGGAAGCAATATGGAGGAAGAAGGAACCAAACCTGATAACTGTGAAAATCGGTGAGGGGAAACTCTCACAATGGCTAGAACGCCCACCCTTGGTTTTCGGGTTGGGGGAGTCCAGCGGCACGAAATCAGAGTTAGGTGAGCGTGATCTGGGGAAGACCAAGACAACTGAGACGACTGGGACGGATATGAAGAAGGCTCAGGTTCAGGATGATGCTAACTCGGTGGAGTGTGCAGAAGGATGGAGAAACGAATTGGATATGGTATTAGAAAGGAAGGGACCGATGGGGCTTGAGTCAAGAGGGTGTGGGCCTACAAAGAGAACAAAACTAAGCCCAATTCTAAGTATTACAAAAAACAAGAAAAATCCAAGCCCTCAAGGGCAGAAAAAACCGCTGGGCTTGATTGGGAAAAAGCTAAGTGGAAATGGGAGAAGCCATAGGCTAGTTTGTGGATCTATATCGCAAAATGGGCCAGCTGGAATAGTTAAACAAGTGGAGGAAGCCCAACACAAGGAAAGGGTGGCTTTAATGGATCAACTTGATGCAAGTTATAAGTGTCCAGTTAGCACAATTTCGCTAGAACAGAATCAATGTAATGAAGGGATTTTGAATAAAGGCCCACAACAAGTTCATCAGGGAGATAATTGCATGGGAACCGAAGCACTAAACCAAAGTGACGCTAATGTTGGTGCCATGGTCGTGAGTCAAGTCCAACATGGAAAAGACTATGAAAAGGACAAGGACAAGCAAGCACGGACAGAAGGAGCAACTGGACTGGCAGTAGATGAGGTCATGGAGCTATCACACTCGGAGGACTTGATACAGTAGCTCGAATCAGGTTCTTTCTCTATCCTTATCTATTTATGATTAATACAAATATATTAGCTTGGAATTGCAAGGGAGTCGGGGCAAAAAATTTTCCTGGTAGGGTCAAAGATGTGATTAATGGGAAGGAAGTTGGTATTTTGATTCTCACTGAAACTCGGGTTAGTGGGAGTAGAGTTGATAAAATAATTAGAAATTTGGGTTTTAATACTTGGCTGCGTCTGGAAGCTACGGGTTATGCAGGTGGGATTTAGGTATTGTGGAATGCGGAAAACCTTAAGTTGGAATACATCTCCTCTTCTACCCAAGCTAATAAACACTCTAAAGTAATTTAATTGGCTTCTTTAATTTCTCCAAAAAAGTCAACTTTATCTTATAATTAGGACTGGAGGGAGTAATATTTAGAAGATATGTCGCTTCAATGCCATAACTAGTGTTAGGTGTAATACCCCAAATATTGATTAAGGGCTAATGACAATTATTGAGAATGATTTGTGAATTAAATGAGTTATTATGTGTTTTGTGGCAATTTCTGTAAATGTGCCATAATCAGGAAAATTGGGAAAATGGAAATTATCAGTTAATTAGTCAGTGATTAATGAGGAAATTAATTACTAACTAAGAGAAAAATGAGATGTGTGATTAATTGGCTAATGGAGGGATTAGAGAAGCTAATTGGTGACTTTTTTTTTGTGTGAGCCAATAAAATGTGGACATGTGTCAAGAGGAGAAGAAGAGAGAGAGTGTGTGTGCAAGTCAAATGGGTTATTTTAATATTTTATCTCTCCTCTCTTCCCTCTTTTTCGGTTGATGCATAGGCATAAGGGGATGATGATTTCTTCTTCCTCTCACACTCTCATCTCTCTCTCTCTCTCCCTCCCCATTTCTGCGCCATTGTTGAAGGAAAAGGAAGGAAAAAAAGCTTGCATTTAAGTTGAGTATATGACCTCAAATACCAAAATGCTCTTTTTTAATGTTGTTCCTTGGATTGAGAGCTTCATTTTGATGGTTATAGATTGTTCATTAGTGTTGATTGGAGCTCTCAAGGAATTTTAGAGGTTAGAGAATCAAGAAACCTCTTTAGCAAAGTTATAGAGGTGAGTAAGAGAAACATTTCTATCTAAGTTATGTGGCATTTGAGTTAGCTTTGAATTTCTGGAATATTTGGCCTTAAATTCGAAAATGAGAGTCATTGGGTATTTGGCATGTTGTTGGTATGGAAATGAGTGTTTTGGCATGTGCTTTGAATAGATAGATTGATTTGAGAATGAAATGGTATGTTTGGAGATTTTGGAATTTTGGTGTTGATTGTGGCCTATGACCAAAGCATGATATTGGAATAGGAATTTGGTAATTCTGATGGTTCTAGTTGATCCCTTAGGTTTTTTTATGTAGGAGTAGCCTTGGTTGAGAGTTTGGGACGATTGGAATTAATTGGGTAAAAGTGGAGAAGTGCTGTCATACCTTATGCGTTTTCTGGTTTTTGATAGCATCACTCGAGTGGTCTGGAGTCCACTCGAGTGCGGGATGAACATCACTCAAGTAAGGATGGGTTCCACTTGAGTGCTGTAGTGTATTTTTCCTTTCTGCTTCCAGTTTCATGTTGCACTTCCGTGTGTTGAGGCAAGAGTGTTGTCTAACTTGTAGGTGTTGTGGGTTTCCACTTGAGTGCGCCTTGTCCCACTCGAGTGAAGGTGTATGAGACACCGTGAACTCACGTCTTAGGTTGTCACTCGCGTCCGTTTTTCAAAAGTGTGTCTTGGTACTCACGGGTGTCAAGCCATCACTCGAGTTCCAGGGTTCATGCTCGAGTGATGTTCCCTTCTGAAAGTTTCTTGTGCTCTCGGGTGAGCACTTCCTAAACCTCATTTTGGGGTACTCGGGTGAGCATTAAGCTTCCACTCGAGTGATAAAGGTCATGCTCGAGTGCAGTGAGCAATTTTGGATGCATAATTCCTTTTTGCTCTCGGGTGAGCACTTTCTGCATCCCACTTTCTAGGACTCGAGTGAGAGTGAGGCTATCACTCGAGTGTTGCTATCACTCGAGTGTTGCTTTCATGACTCGAGTGTTCGTACATTATTACTTGAGTGAGGTCATCTTCACTCGAGTGTCTTAGTGAAAAATCAGTGTTTGTGTTTCCAAAAGGGGATCTTTGGGATAGTTCTTCTAACTCTTTAGGGCTTTTGTTAGAAGCAATTGTGGCTTCTTAAAAAGCAATAATGATAACCAATCTAAGTATTGTGAAGTAAATTAAGTATCGGAATAGAGAATGACTCTTCGTCCCTAATTGTGAATTATAGGATATGATATTTGCCCTACTCGGGAGAGACCTGCGACAGAGCACGTACAGAACAAACCAGGTAGTGACTTTTCTCTCATGTTGTGTATGATGCTTGGTATGTATGACTTATCATTGTTTTGTGTGAAAATCTTTGGCATGAAGCCATTGTGTTATCTACTGTAGTGCATTACAGCGTGAGCAGTCGTAGGGGGTGATGGTTATCACACCTACCCCTGTCGTTGTATTTGCTGTTGTAATTGCCAGGGGTATGTTGTGGAATCGTGGATTCCTATTTGAGTATCTGGCCAGTGTGGCAGTGTGTGTATGTGAAATATTTTATATGGATCCCATCTGTGGTAATATATGTGATATGATCATATGATGGTGCAATATAGCGTGAGCACTTCAACATGAGCAAAAGTAAGGGTGACATGAGTCATACCTGCCCTTGCCGCTCTAACTGCCATTGTAGTTGCTGTGTGTTGTGTGATGATTTGCTTTCATGCTTTGTTGTTGAGTATATTATGAGTGATTTGACACTACGGGGATTCCTTAGAATCTCACTCTCCCCCAAACAAATTTTTAGACAGGGCCAAAGGATATAAGGGAAAGCGGGCGACGAAGAGCGGATAGAGCTCCAGTGTAGGAAATTATTTTGGTTATTGGTTATCATGTATAAACTGTTGGATATTTTATTGGGAATTACATGTATATAATGATGATATTGGATAGTTTTGTGTAATCCCCTAGTAAAGGGAAGAGATTATGGGCATTATGCCTTATAGAACCCTTTATTGATTAATGTAACCCGAGTGTGTCGGGAATTTACCTTGTACTCTGATATGTATGAATGGAATCAACGCGCACAGGCCATTTATGTTTGAAATGTGAGTATGAGACCATTGTAGAACATGTGTTGTAAAAGTTTTTGAAAACCCTAATTTTTGGAAAAATTTTATTTTGTCTAAGTCCCAAATCATACATGGTCTCTAATTCAAACTTAATTACATTCTATGAACTAATCTCGGCCTTGATCGTGAAGGGGGTTACATTAGGCTTGTGTGGCACTTACCTAAATAAGCGCTATAGCTGACCTTATTTTTTTAAAAAAATCAAGGACTTATATGACACTTACTTGGTCCAGCACCATGCAAGGTGCCACTGTAGCTTGAATATTGTATTCAAGGCCACCTTAGAAGGCGCTTGGAAGCCAAGTGCCTTCTAAGGCCCTATTTTTTTAAATGAAGGGAAGCTATTGAATTTTATTCAAGGCCACAGCCGTGGCCTTAAAAGGCGCTTAGCTTCCAAGTGCCTTCTAAGGCCCTGGTCTTTAAAGGCACTTGGCAAACAAGTGCCTTCTTAGGTTCTATTTTTTTTAAAAAGGTTTTTTTTTATGAAGGGAAGCTATGGTGCTTGCCTAGGTAAGGGCCAAAGATTCCTTGAAGCCTTGTATGGCACTTGGTTGAGCAAGCGCCATACAAGGCTTACTTTTTAAAAAAAATTTGTTCAGCTCGTCATATATGTTTTTCTTCACACACCCTCAGGGCCCATTTTGCAGAATCTTATCCCAAACTTCTACTTCATTGGTTCCCACTCCTTGTCCCTTCGTCCCTACTTACCACTTTTCCTTATCATTCTTCCTACTCCCCTTTTCCTATATAACACGAACCACACTCCTCTCTGTTTTGAAGTTGTGGCACCATTGTCCTCACTACTCCCTACTCTCTTGGTCTCTACTTCCGTTGCAGCATAAAGCTTGGTCTCCTAGGTGTTTTTCCCCTTATTGTCTGGACCTCTTACAGAAGCTCCCTAGCTTGAAAGTTTTTTTTTTATGCAAAATTTTAAGTTTGTACGTTTTCTTCTTTTTTCTTTTTTAAGTTAAAATCTGTCATGAATTTTATATGTGTGTTTATTCACTTAAAATTAGTTGTACATTATAATTGTTGTAATTAAATACATTTAGTAGTGATTTTACGAATTTTTTATTTGTTTCAAGTTATTTCATTGTGGTTTGGTTTGATTCTTGTTTGGTTTTGTTTATTTTACAGTGGATTTTGACTATAAATGTAGAGGGTTTCACCAGTAAAAGGAAACAATTACGCAAAATTATTTGAAAAAAAAAGACTTCCTATTGCGATTCTTTGGGGAAGTGCCATAGGAAGTCATATTACTTCCTATGGTGCTTCCCTAGGGAAGCGTCATAGGAAGCTATTTTGTTTTTTAAAAAAGAAACAAGCTATGGCGCTTTCTTAGATTCAAGAAGTGTCATAGCTTTCTTTTATGTCTCTAGAAGCTATGGCGCTTCCTAAGTGCCATAGTATTCTTATAAATAAGCGTCACTTATTGTATTTTTTGTAGTAGTGTAACAACTCGGATAAGGACGTGGTAGGAGATATGGAAAAAGAAGGGTGAAATTTTGGCAATCACATGCTTTGTTTTTTTTTGGAAGATGGTCATGTTGCTTTCTAAAGTTTGAATATATATGGTTGATCTTACCCATGATTAAAACATTGGACTGGACTTATGGGAAGATGCTCATGCTTTAGAGAGAGAAGCTCCTCCTTCTCTTTAGAATCCTTTCTATCACAATGCAACACACTGTTCCTTTAGAGTGTCCCTAAACTTGAACCTCCTCTACACCCTAGAGATGACCAAAACACGAAGAAAGTGAAATTTGATAATGACCCAGAGATATTGGACAACATGGAAGATGATGGTTCCCTTATTCAATCAACAACAGATTCTCATCTATCTGCTGCTTTAGCCACTGAAGTTGTTCCTAAAACTCAACTAACTGTGCTTGCTCAAGATTCTAGTATGAATGTTGACAGCTCGGTCCCTGAGATACCAATGCCTTCTTTCAAATGTAAACTATTGAATCTGGACCCAAACAACTAGAGAGAAAATGAAGAAGAAGAGGAAGACCTCATGCTCGGCTGTGATAACTATTGGGATGAATGGTAATATCCCTATGGTGAACTTTGCAAACCATGTTCTGGATGTCCTCAACAAAAGAATGGAGCTAGTGGTTATTATGAAGCTATTAAGACATACCATCGGTTATCAAAAACTCCGTCTACAACTATAAAATGCCTGGAAACCATCCAGAGTCTTTAGACTTATGGACTTGAATGATGATTGCTTCCTCGTCAGATTTAAAGGGGAAATGGACTTCCAGAATGCATTAATCGGTGGCCCTGGGCAGATTTTTGGTCACTACCTTACATTCCAATCGTGGTCTCCGGCTTTCAAACCAAAGACTTACACAGTAAATTAGATTGTTTCTTGGGTTTGGCTACCTTGTCTATTAGCAAGATACTACTATAAGACTATCATTTGATCCATTGAGAGTGCGTTTGGAGATGTTATCAGAGTTGATTACAATACAAATTTAAGGGAGCAAGGAAAATTTGCTCAACTAGTAATTCTTCTTGACCTTGTTGAACCCCTAACGTTTAAGATACAAGTTGATGGTGAAATAATATAAGTGGAGTACGAAGGACTACTAATGATATGCTTTCATTGTGGCTACTATGGTCATCTCCAATACTCATGCCTAGAAAAAATGGCAAAAGTAGGGGAAACATCAATGGCAAGGTTGCAACCTCAGGAGGTGCACGGAGTGAAAAACCCAATTTTGGAGCCTAGATGCAGGTCTAATGTAATGCCCTAATTTTTGATTAAGGGCTAATGATGATTAATCAGAATAATTTGTGAATTTAAATTTGGAATTATTATGTGTTTTGTGGCAATTTTAATTAATATGCCATAATTAGTGGGAAATTGAGGAATAGCCATAAATTAGTGATTAATGGAAGAAATTAATTTCTAACTAAGAGGAAAATGAGATGTGAAATTAAAATGGCTAATGGAGGGATTAATGTGATTAATTGATTGTTTACTTTATGAGAACAAACCAAATTTAGACAAGTGTCACAATGAGATGAAGGGAGAGTTGTTGTAAAAGTCAAATTTCAATAAAATAAGTATTTTATCTCTCTCTCTTTCCATCCTATTCGGCTGACAAGAGAGGCATGGGGGAGATGCTATCATTGCATCTTCTTCTTCAAGCTTCACTCTCTCATTTTCTCTCTCTCTTGTTCGACTCCATGACTACCTAAAGGAAGAAGAAAAGCATTGATAAAAGGTGAGTTTTGACCCTCTTAATGACCTCTAATGAAAAAACACTCTTCTATAAACTTGTTCCTTGTGTTGAGAGCTTCAATTTCATGGTTTTAGTTTGTCCATTTGGTGCTGTTTGAGCTCTCAAGAAATTTTGGAGTTTGGAGAACCAAGAAATCCCTTTGAGAAAGTTGTTGAGGTGAGTGAAAGCTTCATTTTCATATAAGTTTTGTGGCCATTGGTTGGGCCTTGATTTTCTGGAAAATTTGCCCTAATTTTCGTGATTTAGGGTCATGGGGAAGTATGATATGTTATTTTTATGGAAATGGTGCCTTGTTTAGTGTTTTGAATTGATAGAATCACATTGAAGCTTAAATGTGAAGTTTGGCCACTTTATGTTGGTTTTTATCCCAAACTTTGGCAAAGCATAACTCTCAGTTCACAAAATGAAATGACATGAATTATATATCCATTTTGAAGCTTGGGATGTGAACTTTAAGATTGAAAAGTTTCATAATTTTTCGACACTATTTGGTCATTCAAAACTTTCATGCAAACTAATTGCCCAGAACAGAGAAAAATCACAACCCATAGACATGCCCGATTTTGTCTAATAAAAGCCCTAAAAGGTTGGGAAACAATAGGTTGAAAATCACTTTTCAAAAACTCAAAGCGCTGGAACACAGGGGTTGGCCGTGGCCAGCCCACCCTTGAATACGCCCGAAAGGACTAAGGTAGTGACTCTTCTCTCATGTTGTGTATGATGCTTTGGTATGCATGGCTTGTCATTAAGTTTTGTGAACTGTATGTGCTATGGTCCATTATAACGTGAGCAATGCAGCGTGAGCCATTTAAGGATTGATGCTGGTCATCTCTAGCTTGGCGTTGTAGTGTCGTTGTAATCAACATGGATCTTTGTGAATCCGACCCGTAGGGTGGCGTGTTGTGAATCCAGCCGTGGGCTATGTGTTATATATCTTGCCTGTATGGCTTGCTTATGAAATGCTTTATATGAATCCCAGCTATGGTGAAATATATTGTGTGAATTGTTGTGGTGCAATACAGTGTGAGCACTTCAGCGTGAGCAAACGTAAGGGTGACATGAGTCATACCTGCCCTTGCCATTGTAACTGCTGTTGTAGTTGCCATGTGTGTGTGATGATTTACTTTCATGCCTTATTGTTGTGTATACTATGAGTAATTTGTTACTACGGGAATTCTTTAGAATCTCACTCTCCCAAAACAATCTTTTAGACAGGGCTGAAGGATATAAGGGAAAGCGAGCGACGAAGAGCGGATAGAGCTCCGGTTTAGGAATATATTTTAGTTATTGGTTATCATGTAAATTATTTGGATGTTTTTGGGAAACAATTGTATATATTGGGATTTGTAGTATAGTTTTGTGTAATCCCAAGGGAAAATTTTATAGACTTTATGCCTCTGTAGAATCCTTATTTATTGAATGGAACCTAAGTATGTCAGGAATTTGCATTATACTCTGATATGTATGAATGGAATCAACCTGTACAGGCCAATTGTGTAATTGTACTGTGAATATGAGACCATTGCGAATAAGTGTTGTAAAAGTTTTTGAAAACCCTGATTTTAGGAAATTTTATTTTGTCTAAGTCCCCAAATCATATATGGTCTCAATTGAAAATTAATTACATTTTTACAAACTAATCTCAACCTTGATCGTGATGGGGGTTACATTTGTGGTATCAGAGCTGTAGTTCCTGGCAAAGTAAGGATTTGCTAGGATAGTTGCCTTAGGTTGCTTCCTAAGTGGTAAATGATGACATATGATTATTTATTGTATACACATGAGTATTTCTACTGTTTGTGGATATATCTATGTTTTAGGGATTATGTGTATACATTTACTATGGAACTGACATGGTGAATCATTTGTAGTGATAAAGACAAAATGGTTCACCCTATTAGAGGTAGACCACTTGACCCAGAGGTGGAGGAACTAATGACAATCCTCCTGATCCAATGCGAGAAATGATAGATCTCATACGGGAACAATGAGACATGATAGCTGAGCTGAGGGAAGAGCTCAGAGAGGAAAGGGTCAAACATAATAAGGAAAGGGCCTAGTCAACTCATGAAGAGACCCAAGCCGAGACTCATCCTGAAGAGATAGCTGAGGGGTCCAATCGGTCTCATGAATCCCTACCTCACATGGTGCCCAATCAAGAGTTGCAAGGGGTGCCGGTTTGTGAGGGAAGAGACATGCAATTCTGGGTTTCTAAGTTTTGCAAGCATATGCCTTTAGTGTCTAAGGGGAGGTTTGATCCCCAAGTTGCTGAGGACTAGTTGAATGATTGGAGAAGATCTTTGAAGTCCTAGAGTGCCCAACAGAGGTAAAGGCTAAGCTGGCTGTATACAAGTTAGAGGGGGATGCAGACCGATGGTGGCGGAATATCGCCATGACACTACGAAGCCAGAATGTGCCAGTGACTTGGGAGGTATTCCAAAAACAATTCAATGAGAAGTACTTCCCTCAGTCGGTGAGGCTCGAGAATGAAACTGAATTCTTGCATATCAAACAAGAGGACACAGAGACCTTTGATGAGTATCTATCCCGTTTCATCCGGTTGTCTCGGTATTCTTCTAATCTTCAGAAGATGGATAACGAAGAGTTAAGTGGGGACATGCTTATCCGTGGTTTGAGACGGGAGATGAGAAAGAGATTGACTACACATTTGTTCACCAACTTTAACAAGGTGGTGGAAGAATGTAGAATTGTTGAGAACAATTTGAGAGATTTGTACCCAATTAAGGGTAAAGACAGCTGCAGTGAGCCTAGCAAGGCTAATACTTCCCAAAAGCGGAAGGGGCAAGGATCCTCATATAGGGGTGGTAACAAAAAGCCCTATCAACCTGGGGGTCATGGTGATCAAAGACCTCTAGCGGGACTAGTATGTAGCCAATGTAGAAAATACCATTTGGGCAGAACATGCGCTGGAGAGATGATTTGCTTCAATTGCAAGTAAGGGGGTCACATTTCTACTAAGTGCCTGCGACTACAGGCAGAGCAAAGGCCTAGGAATAAGGGCCGAGTACTCGCTAGGACACACGAGGAGGCCCGAAAGTCGCCTAAATTGATCCAAGGTAAAATTTTTCTTGATGATAATGAGTTAAATGCTTTGTTTGATTCAAGTACAAGTCATTCGTTTATAGCTTATGACTGTGTAAAGCACCTGGGATTGCATGTGCATAAATTGCCGTTTGACTTAGTTGTGTTGACGCCAATGGGTGTCAAGGCTGTAACGGTCGAAGCCTGCTTAAATTGTGTGATAGTTGTTGAGGGTTGGGAGTTTACAGTTGATTTGATTTGTTTGCCACTCTAACAACTAGAAGTTATCTTGGGTTTTGATTGGTTGACAACGAATGGTGTATTGCTTGACTATAGTAATAAGAAGATAACCTTCCGTAATGAATGGCTAGAGAACAATGTGAATGCTAATTTGAATTTGCTTTTAACGGCTAAAGCTGAGAAATATCTTGAGAGGGATGCCATGGGTTCTTCTCTGTTCAGAGAGAGTCAGAGGAAACTCTAGAAAGCATACTCGTGGTGAGAGAATTCCCTTAGGTATTCCCAATTGATCTTAG
The DNA here is from genome assembly GCA_963242795.1 of Inga leiocalycina. Taxonomy (NCBI): domain Eukaryota; kingdom Viridiplantae; phylum Streptophyta; class Magnoliopsida; order Fabales; family Fabaceae; genus Inga; species Inga leiocalycina. The sequence continues at coordinate 37,944,518 of OY725332.1, forward strand.
TGGATTGCCTCCAGAAAGGGAAGTATAATTCCCAATTGAGATTGTGCTTGGAGCTTGTTCGATATCAAAGGCCCTATACCATATGGCCTCGAATGAAATGGCGGAGCTGAAGAAGCAAATTGAAGAATTGCTTGAGAAAAGGTTTATTCGACCTAGTGTATCGTCGTGGGGAGCTCCAGTGTTGTTTGTGAAAAAGAAAGATGGAAGTTTGCGGTTATGCATCGATTATCGAGAACTCAACAAAATGACTGTTAAGAACAAGTATCCACTCCCCAGGATTGATGAACTATTAGATCAATTGTCTGGCTCGTGTGTATTCTCTAAAATTGATCTAAGGTCGGGATATCATCAGTTGTGTGTGAAGGCAGTGGATATTTCGAAAACTGCTTTCAAAACGAGATATGGGCACTATGAGTTCCTTGTGATGCCCTTTGGGTTGATGAATGCGCCGGTAATATTCATGGATTATATGAATCACATCTTCTGGCAGTATCTTGACCAGTTTGTGGTGGTGTTTATTGACGACATCTTGATCTATTCCAAGAGTAGGGAGGATCATGAGTAACATTTACAGATTGTGTTGAGAATCCTATAAGAGAAGCAACTCTATGCCAAGCTGAGCAAGTGTGAGTTTTGGCTTACGGAAGTGAAGTTCCTTGGCAATGTCATCTCATGAGACGGGGTATCGGTGGATCCTAGTAAGGTGGAAGTAGTACTTGATTGGAAAAGGCCAGAAACTGTTTCTAAGATTCGCAGCTTTTTGGGTCTTGCTGGTTATTATTGGAGGTTCATTCAGAACTTCTCTCGTATTGCATTGTTGATGACCAAGCTCACGAGGAAGGATCAACAGTTTGTTTGGGATGAACGTTGTGAGCGGAGTTTCATGGAGTTGAATGAGAGGTTGACTACGGCACCAATGTTGATTATACCTGATCTTAGTGAGGCTTACATCGTGTATAGTGATGCGAGTAAGCAGGGGTTAGGGTGTGTCCTGATGCAACAGGAAAGAGTGGTGGCCTATGCCTCTTGACAGCTGAAACCGCATGAGATGAATTATCCCACTCATGATCTGGAGCTTACGGCAATAGTGTTTGCATTGAAAATTTGGCATCATTACCTATATGGTGTGACAGTGGAACTGTACTGCGACCACAAGAGTCTCAAGTATCTCTATGATCAGAAAGAGTTGAACATGAGATAGCGTCAGTGGATGGAGTTGCTGAAAGATTATAACCTGGAGATCAAATATCATCCGGGTAAGGCTAATGTCATCACAGATGCTTTAAGTCAGAAGGTAGTGCTAGTGGCAATGATGATGATCCAAGAGAAGAAACTGATAGAGGATTTTTGGGATTTGAATCTCTCGAATGATATCTTGTGTGCAAATTATGGTGTGGTCCAAGGGGAGAATTACCTAAGGACTGAAATTGAAGAGGCTCATATGTGTGATGAGCGAGCCCAATCAATCCGAGCTATGATTGAGCGAGGAGAGACTTGGGATTATGATTTGTTACCTAGTAGACTGGTACGCGTTACCAGAAGAGAATCTATGTTCCACTGGAGGCTGACTTAAGACGAAGAATTCTTGATGAGGCTTATAAGAGTCAGTATACTCTTCACCCCGATATGACCAAGATGTATCACAACTTGAGATCTATATACTGGTGGCCAGGGTTGAAGAGTGATATGACTAAGTACGTGGCGCGGTGTCTTACCTGTCAAAGGGTGAAGATTGAGAACCAGAGACTGCCAGGTTGCTTCAGAGTCCAGAGATTCCAGAATGGAAGTGGGAGAGTGTATCTAGTGGTGGGTCTACCCAGGATCAAAAATTATGATGCTATCTGGGTGGTTGTCGATTAACTCATGAAGTTTGCACACTTCATACCTATCAATGCTAGCTATTCTCCTGATAAGCTGGCTGAGATATATATCAAAGAAATTGTGAGACTCTATGGTACACCGAAGAATGTTATTTCTGATAGAGATCCTTGGTTTACTTTGAGATTCTGGAGGGCTTTGCATGAAGCTATGGGTACTCAATTGAGATTTAACACAGCTTACCATCCTCAGACAGATGAACAGTTAGAGAGGACTATCAAGACTCTAGAAGATATGCTGAGAGCGTGTGTCCTTGACTTCAAAGGAAAGTGAGACTATTATCTTCCATTGACTGAGTTTGCTTACAACAACAGCAATCATGCGAGCATTTGGATGGCTCTATATGAAGAATTGTATGGAAGGAAATGCTAGTTGCTGTTGTGCTAGAATGAGTTGTCTGAGAGGAAGTTGTATGGGCCGGATCTTGTTGATCAAACCTCTGAGCAAATCCGAATCATCAGGAAGAGGCTCTTTGCAGTATAGAGTCGACAGAAGAGCTATGCTGATAAGAGGAGAAGGCCTCTAGAGTTTGAAGTGGGAGATCATATTTTTTTGAGAGTATCTCCGGTCACAGGCATCTGAAGAGCGATCAAGCGGAGGAAGTTGAGTCTGAGGTACATTGGTCCATTTGAGATTTTGGCATGAATAGGACTTGTAGCATATTGGATAGCCCTACCCTAGAATTTGAGCAGATTGCATGACGTGTTCCATATCTCGTAGCTTAAGAAGTACCAACCAGACCCTGAGCATATTATTGAATATGAAGAGGTTGAGTTGCATGATAACTTCACTTATGCGGTAGAGCTAGAGCGAATAATTGATCATGAAGAGTGGAGGCTTAGGCATCGAGGCTTACCGTTTGTGAAGGTGGTCTGGAAGGGAATGTCTCCAAGGGAAGCCACTTGGGAGGCGGAAGCAGACATGAAGAGGCGATTTCTTGAGTTTATGCCGAGAATGTGTAACAAATTTCGGGGATGAAATTTATTGATCGGAGGGAGAATTGTAATGCCCCAATTTTTGATTAAGGGCTAATGATGGTTAATGAGAATAATTTGTGAATTTAAATTTGGAATTATTATGTGTTTTGTGGCAATTTTAATTAATATGCCATAATTAGTGGGAAATTGGAGGAATAGCCATAAATTAGTGATTAATGGAAGAAATTAATTTCTAACTAAGAGGAAAATGAGATGTGAAATTAAAATGGCTAATAGAGGGTTAAGGTGATTAATTGATTTTTTACTTTATGAGAACAAACCAAATTCAGACAAGTGTCACAATGAGATGAAGGGAGAGTTGTTGTAAAAGTCAAATTTTAATAAAATAAGTATTCTCTCTCTCTCTCTCTCTCCCCCCTCCCATTCGGCTAACAAGAGAGGTATTGGGGAGAGGCTATCATTACATCTTCTTCGTCAAGCTTCACTCTCTCATTTTCTCTCTCTCTTGTTTGACTCCATGGCTGCCTAAAGGAAGAAGAAAAGAGTTGATAAAAGGTGAGTTTTGACCCTCTTAATGACCTCTAATGAAAAAACACTCTTTTATAAACTTGTTCCTTGTGTTAAGAGCTTCAATTTCATGGTTTTAGTTTGTCCATTTAGTGGTGTTTGAGTCTCAAGAAATTTTAGAGTTTGGAGAACCAATAAATCCCTTTAAGAAAGTTGTTGAGGTGAGTGAAAGCTTCATTTTCATATAAGTTTTGTAGCCATTGGTTAGGCCTTGAATTTCTGAAAAAGTTGCCTTAATTTTTGTGATTTAGGGTCATGGGGGAGTATGGTATGTTATTGTTATGGAAATGGTGCCTTGTTTAGTGTTTTGAATTGATAGAATTGCATTGAAACTTAAATGTGAAGTTTGGCCACTTTGTGTTGGTTTTTGTGCATTAGACAAAACAGGGCATGTCTATGGGTTGTGATTTTAGTCATTTTGAGGTTGCCATTGTGTTCCTTGTCAAAAATTTTATGGGAATAAGTTTGGTTATTGATTTTGGAGTCATTGGACACTTTGGTAAAAAATTGGAGATCTGTCTTGTGTGAACTCTGTTCTGAGCAGTTAGTTTGCACGAAATTTTTGATTGACCAAATGGTGTCAAAAAATTATGAAACTTTCCACTCTTAAAGTTCACATCCCAAGCTTTAAAATGGATATATAATTCATGTCATTTTTGTAACCCCCTCACGGTAATTATATCTGGATTATGAAGTTTAAGTGAAATAGAGACCAATAAGACAAAAATCACATTTATAATCACTCATCTACAAGAGATGGGGTGTCCAAACAAAACGTTTAAAAAAAAACAGAATTCATTTGGTCTTACATTCACTTTCGAATACAATTACCTATGCAGTTATATCACATAATAAATATCAGAGTGCGTAACCAAACTCCCGACAACCCCGGGTTACTTGTATATATACACACACAATGGGTTTAAAGTTTCCCAAAATGGGGATTACATATCCAAAATCTATATTTACAATCCATATATACAGTAATCCTAAAATCTAGCCAGATAACCAACAGTCCCAAAATCACAAAATGTCCCTACTAGCCCTAACCAGTCCTGGTTTGCCGCTTCCCTTTCGAGCCACTTGCCCTGTCTGAAAATGTTAGTCATTGGAAAGAGTAAGATTCTAAAGAATCCCAGTAGAACAAATCACTCATACAATATATAAACACAAAGCATGTAATGTTATCATGTTCACCAGCATCATCAGCAACACAATGATCTATGGCTCGCGCCACAGACAACAGCACTTACGGCTGTATCACAATACACTATGCCTACTTTTGCGGTAATCACAATGGCAGCTTTCGCTATAAACACTATGCCCGCTTTCGCAGTAATCACTATGCCAGCTCTCGCTGTAATCTCAATGCCCGCTTACGTGGTAATCACTATGTAGCAGCATCATAAGGCACAAAGCATCATAAGGCATAACGTATCACAAGGCACAAAGCTCCACAAGGTACCTTAATACATCTCAAAGCAGTAGCAGCAACACACAATGCATGATAGGCAAACATACAATACATTTACACAAAGTATAAGAGAGAAGTCACTACCTGTATCTTTCTTGTCGTTCTTCGGCACAGTGGGCTCACGCGTCTAACAGATATCAAATCCTATACCAATTTAGGGACAATTGATTAATCTCTTTCCCAAATACTTATTTCCATAATACTTTAAGTTGGTTATCATTTAGGACTCTTTAGGTGACTATTAGAGGCTAAACATATGCTTAAAAGGTTAGGAGAAACTACCTTGAAGACCCCTTTTTCAAAAGGCAACACATTGATTTTTGGCTGGCTCACTCGAGTGAAGATGACCTTACCCGAGTGATGAAAGACTCATACTCGAGTGAGACTAGCTCTCACTTGTGAGTGTTTGATAGTGAGCAACCATCATGACCAGAAAGTGCTCACAACACTTGAGCATGGGGGTTTTGCACTTGGGTGATGACTCTAAATCCACTTGAGTCCCCGAAAGTGCAACACATAAAGTGACAACTCGAGAGCACATGCAACATTAGAGGGATAAGCTCACTTGAGCATACCCCCTAGCACTCAGGTGAGGAGCCCGCACTTACAAGTGTTGTAACCCCCTCACCATAATTACATCCGGATTATGAAATTTAAGTGAAATAGAGACCAATAAAATGAAATCAACAACTATTAATCCATCATCACAAGATGGGGTATTTCAAAAATTCATTCAAAATATAAATAATCTTGGTCTCACATTAGCGTGCGGATATAATTACTTGAGAAATCAAATCACATAATAAATATTAGAGTATGGAAACTAAAATCCCGGCAAACCCCGGGTTACATACATATATAACATGGGTTTAAGGTTTCCCAACAATGGGGATTACATGTCTAAAATATTCATTTATATCTCATATACACTTAGTAATCCCAAACCAAAATAAAGATAACCAACTACCACTAAGTCCCAGAGTAATCCTAACTACTCCTGGTTGTCCGCTTCCCTTTCGAGCCACTTGCCCTGTTTGAAAAGGTTAGTCATTTGGAAAGAGTAAGATTCTAAAGAATCCCAGCAGTAACAAAGTATTCATACCACATGTAATTACAAAGCATGTAAACAAATCATCTCATATTAGCAACACAAATCACACTCCACCCTCACCCCCTTTTACCACTAGGAAGGCACACCGTCCTAACCCGAACCGTTGTTGGCGACTCAAGGACTATTGGCGTGGCAGTGCATACGAATAGCCTTACGGCTCACATATAGCCTTTCGGCTTTCACAATTGGCCTATCGGCCTTCACAAATAGCTTTTTGGCTCACAATTAGCCTTTCTGCCCACATAAACACATATAACACACCCTAACCTCATCTCCTTTTACCGCCGGGAATGCACATAGCCCTTACCCGAACCGTTGTTAGCGACTCAGGGACTATTGGTATAGCGGTGCTTCCACAATTTTCACAAAACTTGCAGCATACGAAATCCATCTCGTCACAATGACATAGCACATATACAATGTATCACATAAGGTATAAAGAAAGAGTCACTACTTGTATCTTTCCTGACTAGCTCTGGTACCGCAATCTCACGAGAGCGACAGATATCAAATCCTATACCAAATTAGGGACAACCGATCAATCTCTTTTCCAAGTTCTTAATTTCATAATACACTTAGTTGGTTATCATTTAGGACTAATTAGGTGACTACTAGAGGCCTAAACATAAGCCTAAAGGGTTGGAAGAAACTACCCCAAAGACCCCTTTTTCGAAGGCACAACATAAGCTTGCGAGTGTCAGAGCACACTCTTGGCATCAACCAGCGAGTGAAGACCCGAGAACAACCTCAACACTGGACTCACACTATCACTCGAGCAAACCCAAGCTTACTCGAGCATGATCTTCCCTCACTCGAGAACAAAGAAGTACACTCGAGCCTCATTCAAAGAATCCAGGCAAAACTCGAAGCATAAAGGGAAAAAATCATGCAGCACTCGAGCACGATCCTCCTCTGCTTGAGTATTGTGCATCAGAGACAAAAAACGCAGCAAAAACCAGAAAATCTTAGATGGTCAAAATCATAACCAATGGTTCCCAAACTCCTCCCAAAGCTCATACACTCTTAGCACTAACTAGGGAACACATTGGTAACTCCAAAAACAATCCAAAACCATTTTGACCCCAATCAAACACTAAGGTCTCCATGATACACAATATCCAAATTTCAATCAACTTAATTCCAATATTCTAGATTATATCCAACAATCAAACAACTCCACATTAAACCATTTCCAATATCAAACACAATGAAATTCCTAAAATCCACATTTGGTACAAACTAGGGCAATTTTCCAGATTTTTTCTAAACTCATCCCAAAAATCACAAACAATATATCTAAATGCACTAAATGCCTACCTCTTTACTTTGCCCAATCCAGAATCTTGATTCTCTAACTTTCAATTTCGACCAACTCACAAATCAACACTATTTCAAGATTCTGAAATTACCAAGTTGAAGCTCTCAATGAGATGAACAACATTAGAGAAGAGATTTAGGGCATTAGAGATCAAACAAAGCATCAAAATCTCACCTTTTCTTCTTCCTTTTCCCCTTGATCACCAGAACTATGGAGAGAAGAGAGAGATGAGATGAAGCAATGATGATGAACAAGCCTTCCTCTTCCTTCTCATACACACATCCACCAAATAGGAGAGAGAAAAGAGGGAAAAAGTGATATTTTGTCTCATGTGCCTCATCCAATGGCTCACCACATGCCACTTGTCACCATCTACTCACTCCCTCAAAGAGCTCACATAAGCTTAATACACCGGATTCCGACCCATAGCCAAGGAATCTCAACCCTTGATCTTAAATACCACATATATGTACACCAAATTCATATTACATTTATTCCAAAAGTTCTTAATTACACTAATTATAATAATTCTCATAGTCATTAGCCCTAATCACAAATCTGGATATTACAAGTGTCAGAGCACACTCTTGAACATCAACTAGGGAGTAACAACCCTAACCAAGAACTCACACCATCACTCGAGTGATCCCATGCTCACTCGAGTGATCACCAACATCACTCGCGGTGAAGGAAGTGCACTCAAGCTATACTCATAAAACCCAGGCAAAACATAAAGCAGAAAGAGAAAATGCACGCAACACTCGAGTGGGTTCCTCCCTCACTCGAGTGATGCCATTTGATTTCCAGGTCACAGCAACTGACAAAAATTCCCAGATTGACCAAAGTCACACCCAATGGTTCCCAAATTCCACACAAAGCTTATACTTACTCAAAATGATATAGGGAACCCATTGGAAACCTCTAAAACACTTAAATACCATTTTAAACACAATCTATGCCCTTGGATCTCTATGACACATAATACCCAATTCCAATCAATACACTTTCAACTTCAAAACCATATCAAATACTCAAAGAAATTCATAATGAACTAATTCCAACATCATCCACTATGAAATTCATACATTCCAAAATGGGCATAAAACCAGGGCAAATTTCCAAAATTTCCCAACTCATCCAAAAATCACAAATAATATACCAAAATGTATCAAATCCTTACTTCTTCGACTTACCAAATCCAGAATCTCGATTCTCCAACTTTCAAATTTCTCCAACACTCAAACCACCATTATTCAAAATTCTGAAATCACCACAATAGAGCTCTTAACACTATGAACAAGTTTAAAGAAGAGGATTTGAGAATAAGAGGACCATTACCTACCTAAAATCAAAGCTTTCTCTTTCTATTCCCTTGCTTCAGGGTCGTCGGAAATGGGAGAAGGAGGAGAGAGGTGATGAGAGATGAAGAAGAAGATGATGATGTGTGATCTTTCCCTCTTGCCCCATACTTCCATCGAATAGGAGAGAGAAGAGAAGAGAAAAAAGTAAGTTTTTGACTTTTAGCTTCATCCCATGGTCCATACTATGCCACATGTCAACATCTTCTCACTTCCACCATGAGCTCACATAAATGCAAAGCATAGGATTCCGACCCATGGTCAATAAATCTCAACCATTGATCTTTAATCTCCAAATACACTTATATCAAATTTACATCACATTTCTCCAAAAGTGTTTAATTACACTAATTACAATCAACATCAGAGTCATTAGCCCTTAATCCCAAATTGGGTCATTACAATTTCGTTTTGTGAACTGAGAGTTATTCTTTTCCAAAGTTTGGGACAAAAACTGGACTCTATTTTGGTGCATTGTTGAGTTTTGTGTAATTCTGGAATTTTGTGGTGATTTCTAGTTTTGGTCCATATTTTTCTAGTAAAGAGGACTTAAATACCTTTCATTTGGCTATGGAATCACCTTGTTTCGATTTTTCTAGAATTAGTTATGATTTTTGGAAGTTCAGCCAAGAATCAGGGAATTTCTGGGCCACGGCCCAAGGTGGCTGGCCGCGGCCCAAACCTTTCTATCCTAATTCTGGCTGTGGGCCATGGGTGGCTGGCTGTGGCCAGTGACCATTTGACTATATTTTGACCACGGCCTAAGGGTGGGCTGGCCATGGCCAGCCCTTGTTGTAATGACCCAATTGAGATTAAGGGCCAACTATGTTAACAATGATGTAATTATCGCTGAATTCAATGTGAATGTGTTTTAATCAATGCCTGAGCCCTATATTTATGCTTATGTGTAGATTAATGTTTGAATGGGTTAGAATATAGGGGAGGGCGTATAGTGATGCTTTTGGAATGATATATATGAGTTTAGAAGTGGTTTGGGTGAAATTGCCATAATCAGGGGCAAAACGGGTAAAAAGGAGGGTTACCGACCAATTGGTCAGTTACCGAAGAGGCAACTCATTGGTAAATTATAGATCAATGGTTGGGATTACATGTCAAGAGATTATGAGAGAGTGATTCTATGCTTGCATGAACATGGAAGGAATTGAGAGGAGGAATAATATCATGACACTTGGCTACATGTGAACCATAGATCAAGGTCAAAGTGTCAAAATTTGCTTTTCTCTTCCCTCTCTCATTTAGGACGTCCAATAAGCAAATGAAGGGCCAAAAATTTAGATAATCATCTTTATCACATCTCTCTCTTCAAATCTTCCATTGTCGTCCAAACCAAGCAAGAAAGAGAAAAGAAAAGGTGAGGTTTTGGGTGGTTTAGTGTCCTCTTTAGCTCAAATGCTCTTTTATAATGTTGTTCACCTTGATGAGAGCTTCTTCTCTATGGTTTTAGATTTTTAAAAGAAAGTGTTTGAGAGCTTGTGGAAAAATCAGAAGTGGTGGAATCAAAGAACAAGACTTGGAAAGTGAAAGAGGTGAGAAATTGCTATCTTTTGGTTATATGTTGAGCTCATTAGTTGGACCTTGAAATTTCTGGATTTTAGCCCTAATTTTCGTGCTATTAGGGTCTTGTGTATTGCATGGTAAATTGGTATTGAAATAGGTGTCTTGTTGTATGTTTTGAACAATGAAATTAGTTTGAATTGGTTTGGATCATTGATTGGAAAGTTTGGAAAAATTCTGCATTATGTGTTTATGGCTGCCTAAAATAGAACATGTGTATGTGTGATGGGAATTGGGTTGTGTTAGGGATTCCAATGGGTTCCTTGTGAAAAATTGTGTAGGAATAGGTTTGGTTGTTGATTTTGGAGCCATTGGACATATTGGTTGAAAATTGGGAAAAATTGTCAAGTGAAACTCTTTGCTGGGAATTCTATTTGTATTGGCGTTTTGAATGGGCAAATGGTGTCTAAAAATTCTGAAACTTTCCATCTTAAATTTAACGTTCCAAACTTCATTTCGTTTTTTGAGCTGGGAGTTCTGGTTGCCCAAAGTTTGATGTCGAAACTAGACTAAATTCTGGAGCAGTGTGGAATTTTGTGTAATTTTGGAATTGTGTGGTGATGGTTCATATTTTTCCTATAAAGAGTACTTAAATAGCTTTCATTTGGCTTTAGGATCACCTCATTTTGATTTTTCTAGAATTAATTATGATTTTTTGAAGTTTCCTTGGCTGCAGCTAGAATTCTTGGCTGTAGCGTAAAACTTTCTGTGCACGTTTTGGCTGCAGCCAACCCCCATTTTCAACATTTTGTGATTTTGGAAAGTGGTTTCCAACCTAATACTTTTCAATTCCTCTAGGTTTTCATTAAGCCTATTATAATCACTTAAGGGACTTAGGTGATAACTTATTTTAAGTGTTTGAAAGTGAGAATTGGGAGTAGAGTCTTAATCCGCCACTCTTGACATCGATTTACAGGATTTGACTTTTGCTATACTTGCGAGCCCACTGTGCCGGAGAACGTAAGGAAAGGACAAGGTAGTGACCCTTCCCTTATACTATGTGTAAATGCGTTGTATGGTTGTTTTTCATTATTTTGTGATGGCGGATGGAGCAATGTGGAAGCCGAAGGGCTATATGTAAGCTGTAAGGCAGTGTAGAAGCCGAAAGGCTATATGTAAGACGTAAGGCAGTGTGGAAGCCGAAAGGCTATATGTAAGCCGTAAGGCAATATGGAAGCAGAAAGGCTAATTGTGAGCCATAAGGCTATGTGTATGCACCGCTACGCAATAGTCCCTGAGTCGCTAACAACAGTTCGGGTAAGGACTGCGAGCCTTCCTGGTGGTAAAAGGGGATGAGGGTGGGGTATAATTTGTATTTGTGCTACTATGTGATGATTTACTTACATGCTATGTGATTATATATTGTATGAGTGATTTGTTACTACTGTAATTCTTTTGAATCTTATTCTTTCCTTTGACTAACCTTTAGATAGGGCAAGTAGCTCTAAGGAGAAGCGAGCGACCAGGAGTGGCTAGGATCCTGTAGGGATGATAATTTGGATTGTTAGTTATCTATTTTGGAATGGGATTACTGTATATTCTTTTTGGGATGTAAATAATATTTTGGAAGCAGTTATGTAATCCCCTATATGGGAACATGAAAACCCTTAGTAAATATATATGAAACTCGGGGGTTGCCGGGACCTTTTCTATACACTCTAATACATTGAAATGTGATTCATTATACAGGTAATTATATTCAGAATCTAAAAACTAAGACAGGGAAGCAATGAAGTTTTTGAAAGAATTTGTGAAAAACCCTACCAAAAGGAGGGGATTAGAAAGGAAATTTAATGATCCACCGGTCTCTAGCTCGTTTAAATTACGTATTTTCGAGTTATAATTACGCAAATTAAGGCAGGGGGTTACACCTGTGTTCCAACACTTTGAGTTTTTAAAAAGTGATCTTCAACCTATTGTTCTCTAACCTTTTAGGGCTTTTATTAGAGGCATTTATGGCCTCTTAAGGGTCAATTATGATAACCAAACTTAAGTGTTATGAAGTAAATTAAGTCTTGGAAAAAGTATAACTCTTCGTTCTTAATTATGATTCTAGGATTTGATATTTGCCCTACTCGGGAGAGACCGGTGCCAGAATACGCCCGGAAGGACTAAGGTAGTGACTCTTCTCTAATGTTGTGTATGATGTTTCGGTATGCATGACTTGTCATCGAGTTTTGTGAACTGTATGTGCCATGGTCCATTATAGCATGAGCAATGCAAAGTGAGCCTTTTAAGGATTGACGCTGGTCATCTCTAGCTTGGCCGTTGTAGTGCCGTTGTAATCAACATGGATCTTTGTGAATCTGACCTGTGGGGCGGTGTGTTGTGAATCCAGCCATGGGCTGTGTGTTATATATCTTGCCTGTATGGCTTGCGTGTGAAATGCTTTATATGAATCCCAGCTGTGGTGAAATATATTATATGAATTGTTGTGGTGTAATACAACGTGAGCACTTTAGCGTGAGCAAACGTAAGGGTGACATGAGTCATACCTGCCCTTGCCACTGTAACTGCAGTTGTAGTTGCCATGTGTGTGTGATGATTTGCTTTCATGCCTTATTGTTGTGCATACTATGAGTAATTTGTTACTACGGGGATTCTTTAGAATCTCACTCTCCCAAAACAATCTTTTAGATAGGGCTGAAGGATCTAAGAGAAAGCGGGCGACGAAGAGCGGATAGAGCTCTGGTTTAGGAATATATTTTGGTTATTGGTTATCATGTAAATTATTTGGATGTTTTTGGGAAACAATTGTATATATTGGAATTTGTAGTATAGTTTTGTGTAATCCTCAAGTTAAAGGGAAAAGTTTATGGGCTTTGTGCCTCTGTAGACCCTTATTTATTGAATGAAACCCGAGTGTGTCGGGAATTTGCATTATACTCTGATATGTCTGAATGGAATCAACTTGTACAGACCAATTGTGTAATTGTACTGTGAATATGAGACCATTGTGAATAGGTGTTGTAAAAGTTTTTGAAAACCCTGATCTTGGGAAATTTTATTTTGTCTAAGTCCCCAAATCATATATGGTCTCTAATTGAAAATTAATTACGTTTTTACGAACTAATCTCGGCCTTGATCGTGATGGGGGTTACATCTAACGTAAGAAACATATGAATGTCAGAGAATATAGTAGACTTGGAGCAAAACCACTAGGGAAAGGGTCAAGATTCAGCGTCCTTAATGACATGGTGCGCAGTGAGGACGCCGGTAATGAAGTGTATGACAATGTCAGAGAAAACCAATTGGATGATACCTCAGTATAGAAATGAAAAGTGAGGCAGCAGAAGAGCACTAAGAGGCCGAGCTAGGAAACAAACAAAAACAATAGATCCTAGCCACTCCTAATAGGAACTTACTTTTCAATACCCATACCTATGTGGTAAAGCACACTCCCATAGCTTTAGACCCAAACCACAACTTTGTTATTACTATCGAAGACACAAGAAAGCCACGTAACAAAGGAGAGCAACACAGGCAAGGCCAAACTTCAAAAGTGGCCTAAACGAAAACAGACTATGCCTAATATTCATCATCACCTATAGATCCATGTACGAGACACAGGGGTGTCAAAATTGCTTCTGGGCTAACTATAACAGCCTAGAGTAAAACCAAATATAAACCCACCTAGCCCATAAGTCAAAGCTATGAAGGAGATTGCCAGGGGCATGTAATAGGATTTCAAAGATGCAACAATACTTATTGAGGGAGTGGATTTTAACTCAAATCCTATAAATTGATTATCTTTATGTCTATTATTACATGGAATTGTCAAGAAGCCTTAGAGAAAAGGTTCCCTTTTATTTTCAAATCTTTTGTTTCTAATTATAAACTTGATATTTTTGTTCTAGTGGAGCCTCACATCTCCAGAGCAAAATTTGATAAGGTTATTAAGAAACTCCAATTTGACCATTCTCATTGAGTTGAAGCTTCTGCTTTTTTCAAGGGAATATGGTTGCTCTAGTAAAAAAAAGTGAAAATTGATATTCGAATAAACCACTTCCAAGTTGTGTACATGGCAATAAATTATACTGAAGATGATATACAATTTCTCGTCACAACAGTTTATGGAAGTCTCTAACCCTTTTATCAAAGACATTTGTGGCAAGACCTTTCAGATCAAGCTTTGGATCCTTCCATTCCATGGTATTAGCAGGTGATTTCAATGCTATTTTAGCATAATATGAAAGAAGCAGAGGATCCCATGATATATGATATGCTTGTAATATGTTTAAAGGATTCATTAGTGATCATAGGCTTCTTGACCTTAGCTTATATGGCCCAAAGTACACATAAAGAAGGGGGACACTCTTAGCTAGATTGGACCGAGCAATTTACAATCCATCTTGGATTGGGCTATTCAATAATAGTTGGGTAGATCATCTCCCCAAGATACTCTCTGATCATTGTCCCATTATAATCAAAACGGGCCCTTAAAATCCTCCTAACTTAATAGAAAGGCCTTTTAAGTTTTTAGCTTTATGGTTAACCCATCTAGAGTTTAATAAAATGTTGCAACGAGCCTGGATTGAGGAAGGCAATGTAGTGTGCTATATCAATACTTTTAAAACATTGACCTAATACTGGAATAGCTGCATTTTTGGCAATATTGGCTCATGCAAAAGGCATCTTCTCTCTCTTCTCAAGGGAATCCAAAGGTGCTTGGAAGAAAATCCTTTTCTTAACTCTCTATGTACGCTTGAGAAAAATCTTCAAGCATAGTATGAAGATGTTTGTCTTCAAGAGGAATTGCAATGGCTACAAAAATCCACCTTTGACTGGATATGCCTGGATAACTGCATTACCTCTTTCTACCACACAAAAGCATTGCTTTGGAGAAATTGCAATCACCCAACTCAAATTCAATGATGGTAAGTGGATTTCCGATAAGGAGCATTTATTTGGTATAGCTTGTGACTTCTTCACAAACTTGTATTCTGTAGAGGGTGCTAATTATACCCCATACTAGACCAAATAAATCTTCCCCCAAATTTTAAAACAAACCTTCTAAGTTTGGAACATTTAGCTACTTTAGATGAACTAAAACAAGCTTTATTTGAAATGAATCCTCTTAAATCCCCTAGAATTGATGGGTTGCATGCATTACTTTTTCAATCCCAGTGGAATGTGGTTTGTCCTAGCATACTTTATTTATTTTAGGATCTTTAGAATGGAGATTCTCTGGACCTTTCTCTAAATCGAACCCTTATTGCACTTATCCCTAAAGTTGCACTACCGATATCAATGAGCCAAGTCAAGCTAATTTGTCTCTGCTTAGTGGTCTATAAAACAATCATAAAGGTCATAGTAAACTATCTTCGCATGATCATGCCTTGTGTAATACACTGAATTTTGAGACTTAAGGCTGGAGATTAAGCCTGGATTAAGTGGATTGCTAAGCCGTGGTTTAGCAGGATCCTAAATTTGATTAAGGGATTATGACTTCAAAAGTGGGTGTGATTATTTATAAATGACCACTTTTAAAGGATGTGATATACTTTGAGATTTGAATGTGTTATGAGTTGTGCCGAAACCCTGTATTTAAGTTCAATTGTGGATTAACATCTAAATTGACTTTAAATATGGGGAGGGCACATATTATGGCTAGAAGAATGAGAAAATATGTTTGGTGGTGATTCAGTGTGAATTACCATAATCAGGGGCAAAACGGTAAAGTTGCTGGCCTATTGATCAGTTGCCGAAGAGGAAACTCATTGGTAACTTGAAAATCAATGGTTGTGGTTGATTTGTGAAGAGATCAAAGGGTAGAATCCCATATACATGTGTGTATGTGAGCTCATGGGAGATGTGTTGAGATTGTGACAAGTATCACGATATGGACCATAGAATTGGTCAATGTTTCAAAAGCTTTTCTCTCTCTTCTCTCTCCCTCAAGTCGGTTTATATGTGTCTGGGAGAGCCAAAAATTTGGTCCTCCTTCATCCCTTTCTTTCTCTATAATCTTCCTCCATTTTCGTTGAAGCTTGGGAGGAAAGAGAAATGGAAAAGGTGAGATTTAGCTTGGTTAATGTCTTCTTTTGCTTAAATTATCTTTTATAAAGTTGTTCATAGTGATGAGAGCTTTATTGCTATGGTTTTAGATTTGTGAAAGAAGGTGTTTTGAGAGCTTGAGGAAACTTGAAGGTTGTGGAATCAAGGATCTAGCTTGGGAAAGAGGAAGAGGTGAGTATTTGTACCCTTTTGATATAAGTTTTGTGATATTTGGTTAATTTATGTGAATTGTGGAATTTGCCCTGGTTTTGGTATAATTGTGAAATGAATGATTTGACTGAGTTTTGTGGTTGAAATGGTGTCATAGTGTGATTTGATGCCATTAGGATTGGTTTGGACAATTGGAAGTAAAAGTGGTGGAATTGAATAATATGTGTGAAGAGGTGACCAAAAAGGGAAAATGTCTTTATGGTGTGATTTTGGTTGCTTTAAGGTTTCCAATAGGTTCTTTGTGTGAAATTATGTAGGAATAGCCTTGTGTAAGAATTTTAGGACCATTGGAGACATATTGGTTGAGTGGGGAAAATTCTGATATTTGTTGCGTTCTGGGTTCTGATACTGCCTCACTCGAGTGACAGGGGTCTCACTCAAGTGATGCAGCGTATTTTCCCTTTCCATTTCAGTTTTGGTTGTACTTGCTTTGGAAGAAGTGAGAGTGTGTTTCCTCACCTGCGAGTGAAGTGGGTCTTCATTCTAGTGCACCATGGCTCACTCGAGTGAATATGTGTTGTGTGCTAAGAGGTTGCTCTCAGCCAAACACTCGCAGTTGGTTTGTCAAGAGTGTAAGCTAGCACTTGAAAGTGTTATGGCATCACTCGAGTGCCAGAGCTAATGCTCAAGTGCACTTCTGGCTCTGGGATTTCTGTGCTCTCTGGTAAGCACTTTTGGAGCTTCACTCGGTAGGACTCGGGTGCTTAAGGAGGTATCACTCGAGTGAAAGGCATCCATCACTCGAGTGAGGCCATCTCTACTCAAGTGCTACCGTCACAAAGGGGATTTTGAGGATTCAAAAAATGGCCTTTTGTCAAGTATTTCCCAACGCTTTAGGCTTGAGTTTAGGCTTTGAATAGCCACCTAAAGGTTGTGAATGATAACCAACTTAAGTGTTTAAAATTTAAGGAATTGAAAAAGGGGTTAACCCTATGTCCTTGTTTTGGTTATAGGGTTTGGTGTTTACCGTGATCGTGAGCAGCCGGAGCTGGAGCTTACGTGGAAGAACAAGTGTAGGGAACATATCTCTTATGCATGTATTTGATATTTGTGTTAGTGTGTGGTACATGTCTTAGCTTTGCATGATTATGTGTAATTTGAAGCTATGTTTCAATTTATGTTATGGCCATTAGTATGTTGTTTGAAGCATTGAGCTTACAAATTTGTCATTGTATGAACATGAGTTATGTGATGCAAGCATGTCATGCATTAAACATTTATCGTACACGTATATTGATACTGTTTTCCTACTGAGATTCTCTTGTATCTCACCCTTCCCCACTAACCTTTCAGATAGGGTAGTGGATCGAGGATGGAGTAGGCACCAGGGGCGAGAGGACTCCTTTGGGTTGTTATTCTAGTAGTTTGTTATCATTGTAGTTAGGATATTTGTACTTGGATTTGGTTGTGTATATGTTGATGAGGATTTTATTATGTATATGAGATAGATCGAGTAATCCCCTATTTGGGTAATTGTATATGGGCGAATGTGCCCTATAAGGCTTTGAGTTAATGTATGGAACTCGGGATTGCCGGGATTATTGGTATGCACTCTGATTTGTTATGAATGTGATATTCTGTGTAATAATTGTATTCAAAATGTGAATATGAGACCAGGTTATAAAGATTTTGAAATGTATATATGGAAACCCCGTCTGGTAGATGGGTTAGTAAATGTTATTTGATTATTATTGGTCTCTATTTCACTTTCATTGTGTATTTCGGATATAATTACGTAAGGGGGTTACACCTGGCCTCATTAGACCATTCAATCAAGTTTTATTCAGGGGCAAAGCATTGTGGAAAATATAATCATAGCATAAGAAGTGGTTCACAACATAAGAAAAAAAGAAAGGCAAAAGTGGTTGGATGGCTAAAAGAGAGGGAGTTCATCGAGGATACTTTGAAGGATGCTAACTTACCACGAGCTATGGTTTGATTAATAATGTAGTATGTGACATCCTTAACAATGCAAGTCTTGTGGAACGACACTCCTTCTAAAAATTTCTTACCAATGAGGGGCATTAGGCAAGGCGATCCCCTTTCACCTTACATTTTTGTTCTATATATGGAACGATTATCCTAAACGATCTCAGATTTGGTAAAGAAAGGTGCTTAGTTGCCTATTAAAATGGGAAGAAAAGGTGTCCCCCTTTGCCATCTCTTTTTTGACATATGATCTTATTATTTTTATGCAAACTTCTAGTTCTCAAATAGCTATAATAAAAAGGATCCTTGAAGATTTCTGTAATCCCTTAGGTCACAAAATTAGCCTCTCAAAAACAAAATTTTATTTCTTTGGCAATGTGGAACCAACCGAACGAAGAGACATATGCAATTAGCTGAGTTATGGGCAATCAAATTCCTTAGAGAAATATTTTGGTGTGCCATTGATTAATGGTCGAGTCTCCAAGTCAACCTATTAGTACATCCTTGACATATTGGACTCCAAACTAGCAAGTTGGAAAAGTCAGTCTCTTTCTCTAGCTGGAAGGATAACTTTAGCGAAATAAGCCTTATTATTGGTGCCATTTTACACTATGTAGAGCTTACTCTTACCGACTACATGCTATAATGAGATTGAGAGGCTAATTAGGAAGTTTATATAGGGATACTCAGACCACAAGAGAAGAACCAACTTAGTTAAGTGGAGTGAATTATGCTAGCCATTAAGACGTAGAGGTTGTAACCTACTAAGAATGGAACCGCAAAATAGCGCATTCCTTATGAAATTAGTCTTCCAAATACGCTCTCAACCAGACACACTGTGGGTCAAGGCGTTGAAATGAAAATACGCTCTGGATAGCAAAATGGAAAATATCCAAAGATCCCACTCGTTATAGCTTTGGAAGAATATTACAAAGGTTTGGGAGGAAGCTTGTTTGCACATTAAAAAGCACCCTAGCACCACTGTTAGATTTTGGTTTGATTATTGGACATGAGACCATGGCCCATTAAAGCAAATATCCTATGGTGAAGTATAGGAACCATAGTTATCAAAGACTCTATATGATTTTCTTGATGATGAAGGAAATTAGAAGTGGCATTTCTTCAAAGACCTCTTGCCACTTGATGTCCTTAAAGCCATCTCTTCAGTAGTACCAAATGAACTTTTGAATGAATTATCATGCTTCTGGACATTAACTTTGACTGGGAAATTCATAGTGAAGTTGGCATATCAAGCTTTGGAATCGATGAATTGGAATCATATAGAACTAAAATAGAGCTAACTTGGAAAACTCCTTATGGCATAGAAAGTAAAAGCTTTCACCTGGTTGTTATTAAAGGGCAGACTACTTACTAATGCAGACTGCCATTGATGAGGCTTGACAACTGATCAATGGTGCACACTTTGTTAAGGTGGCATAGAGAACATGAACCATGTTTTTAGGGATTGCCCGTTGTCTTGTCATTCTGGAAGAAAATTTTGCCTTCAGATGTTTGCAGAGAATTTTTTAGCGTTGATGTCTTAGCTTGGATTTGTACAGCTTTGAAATCTCGATCTCTGGGAGTCTTATGGAAGATAGGTGTAACCCCCTTCTGTAATTATATCTGAAATACACGATTAAAGTGAAATAGAGACCAATAATTATTAAAACTCATTCACAATCCCATCCTTGAGATAGGGTTTTCACAAATACCTTTCAAAAGCTAATTGACCTGGTCCCATATTCACATATCGAATATAACTACTATGTAAAGATAAATCACATTCGTATAACTATTAGAGTGCACAATATAAATTTCTGGCAATCCCAGATTCCTGACATTAATCCAAGCTTTATAGGGCACATTCACCCTTTACAATTTTCCAAATAGGGGATTACACAAATTCTCATACCAAATACATACTTGAATATACATTCCAACCTATACAATCATATATCTAAATATACTTAATCCCAAACATGCATTGATAACCAACTATGAAAAGATTACAACTCGAAGGAGTCATCGCCGCCCATGGTTGCTTGCTCCATCCTCGATTCCACCTACCCTGTCTAAAATATTGGTAGGGAGGGTGAGATTCTAGAGAATCTCAGTAGGAAACAAATCCCAGTATGCATGCAAGATAAGTGTTTAATGCATGACATACTTGTAATACATAGTGATGCTCACATAATGACATATTTGCATGCTCAATGTTTCAACAACATACTCATGGCCATAGCATAAATAGAAACAGAGCTACAATCATTCATATATATTTCACATAATCAAGCAAAGCAAAACATACATCAATACACCAACACAATTATCAAATACATGCAGAAGAAGTAAGTTCCCTACACTTGTTCTTTCCACGTATGCTCCAGCACCGGCTTCTCATGATTAGGGTGAATACTGAACCCTATAAACCAAATTGAGGACATAGGGTTAATCTCTAATCCAAATCCTTACTTTCATATAACTTAAAGTTGGTTATCATTCACACCCTTTAGGTGGCTATAATAAGCTCAACGAAAGCCTAAAAGATTGGGAAGTACTAGGTTTGAAACCACTTTTCAGAATCACAAAATTTTGAAAATAGGGGTTGGCTATAGCCAAGAATCCTCTGGCTGTAGCCAAAACATGCACAGAAGGTTTTTGGCTGCAACCAAGAATTTCTGGCTGTGGCCAAGAAGTGCATAGAAACTATTGCGCTGCAGCCAAGATTTTTTGCTGCAACAAAGGCAACTTTGAAAATTCATAATTAATTCCAAAAAAATTGAAATGTTGTGATCCCAAAGCCTATTGAAATCTCTTTAAGTCCTCTTCATAGGAAAAATATGAGCCATTACCATAAATCACCACACAATTCCAGAATTACACGAAATTCTCTTGCTATTCTAGATTTGAACCCAGTTTTAATGTCAAACTTTGGAAAACCATAACTCCCAGTTCACAAAATGAAATGAAACAAATTATATGTCCATTTTAAATCTTAGAATGTGAAATTTAAGACTGAAAAGTTTCATAATTTTTAGACACCATTTGCCTAGTCAAAACGTCCACACAAATAGACTGTCCAGAACAGAGTTTCAAAAGACATAATTCCAAATTTTGCACACTTTTTTCCAATGGTCCAATTTTCATACCAAACATCATTCCCACACAAATTTTCACAAGGAATCGAATGGAAACACCAAATATCTCAAATTCACATCATATTGATATGTTTTCACAACAATCTCAACATGTCAACACAATTCACATTTCTAAACCTAACATTGCAAAATTTTCCATTTCCAATGCCAAACCAATTCCAATGACCAAATTGCACAACAAAGCACTATTTTGAACACAAATCAACATGCAATTCTCCCAATTACATGCCACACGAAAATACCACAAAAAGCAGGGAAAAATTCCAAAATTCTCAAAACTCAACCATAAGTCACAAAACTTAGATTAAAAGGCATCAAATACTCACCTCTTCCTCTTTCCCAAACCAATTCTTTGATTCTTCATCTTTCCACTTTTCCTCAAGCTCTCAAACATCTTCTTTCACAAATATAAAACCATAGCAATGAAGCTCTCATCACTATGAATAATATTATATAAGAGTGTTTGAGCTAAAGATGACAATAACAAGGCTAACACCTTACCTCAAGCTTTCTCTTTCCTCTTGAGCTTTGGACGTCCATGGAGTTAAAGAGAGAGGATGAAGAGATGATGAAGATGAAGATAGGTCAGCATTTTTGGTGCCCAAAACCAACCTAAAGAGAGGGGGAGGAGAGAGGGAAGAATCTTGACCATTTGACCCAATCCATGGCTTATATTGTGCCAAGTGTTAAGATCTTGTTCAATCTTCACGAGCTCTCTTAGGCACACACATATGGGATTCCACCCCTCATAATCTCATAACAATCAATCTCAACCATTGATCTTTGAGTTACCAATGAGCTTTCTTTTCGGTAACTGATCAATTGGTCAGTAATTTTACCATTTTGCCCCTGATTACGACAATTCACAATGAATCACCACCAAACACTTCATATCTTTCCTTTTCACCACAATATGAACCCTCCCTCTATTCTAAGTCAAATTAGAGGTTAATCTATAATTGAACTTAAATATAGGGTTTCGGCGCTGCTTACAACACATACGTCTCACATTCGAGTGCCAAATCACATTATACTCTCCAAAAGGGTTTATCTATCAAAGGATGAAACCTTTGCAGAATTTGTTGTTTTTGCCAAGAAAGAGAAAAATGAGAACGGTATGTCCATTATAGGTACATGACAGATCATGGTGGAGAATTTTAGAATCAAGTCTTTGAGAAATATTGTGATACAAATGACATTGATCACAATTTCTCCGCTCTAAGGATACCTCAACAAAATGGAGTCATGGAATAAAAGAACAGAGTACTCACTAAAATGGCAGAGCAATGCTGAATAAAAAGAACGTGTCTCAAGTTTATGGGCTGATGCAATGAGCATAGCATGCTACATTTCAAACAGAACCTATATCAAAACAAAACTTGGAAACACCATACAAACTATACAAAGGAAGGAAGCCACATCTTGCTCATCCGCATATCTTCAGTTGTAAGTGTTTCATTCATAATAATGTAAAGATAACTTAGGAAAATTTAATTCTAAAACAGATGAAGGAATTTTCTTAGGCTATTCTAACTGGAACAAAGCATGCAGAGTTTTCAATAAACGAACATGTGTTGTTAAAGAATCAATTCATGTTGTATTCGATAAATTTGAATCCTCTGACAAAACTATTGACGATGAGCAGGAAGTTGTTTTAAATCAAGAAAATGGTCAATCTAATATTAAATCTTCTATCCCAGAAGTTGACCAAACCAAGGAAGAAGATCAATTACTAGGATAACCTAGAGCCTGAAAATACAATAAAAATCATCCCCTAGAGCAAGTCATAGGAGATGTGAATGAAGGAATCAAAACTAGAAATAGAATTTTCAATGAAGTTATTTTTTCTGCATTTATTTCTAAGATTGAACCTTTTAATATTGATGAAGCCCTATCAGACAATGATTGGGTAATAGCAATGCAAGAAGAACTAAACTCATTTGAAAGAAATCAAGTTTGGGATTTGGTATCCCGACCTAAGGATTATTCGATCATTGGCACTAAATGGGTATTTAAGAACAAACTTGATGAATCTACAATCATTGTCAGAAACAACGCAAGATTGGTAGCCGAAGGCTATAATTAGGAAGAAGGAATTGATTATGAGGAAACGAATGCTCCAGTGGCCAGATTGGAAGCTATACGAGTACTCTTAGCCTTTGCATGCATCAAAGGATTTAAACTCTATTAAATGGATGTTAAAAGTGTATTTCTAAATGTCTACATCATGGAATAAGTGTATGTAGATCAACCCCAGGTTTTGAAGATGTAACCAAACCTGACCATGTTTTCAAACTGAGAAAAGAATTATATGGTTTAAAACAAGCTCTTAGAGCGTGGTACGAAAGGCTCAGTAAATTTCTTATTGATCAATATTTTTTATGAGAAAAAGTTGATACAACACTTTTTACAAAAAAAAACATGATGATATCTTAATTGTGTAAATATATATTGATGATATATTTTTTAGTGCTACTAACGAAAGCATGTGCGAAGAATTTTCTGAGATAATGTAGGGGGAGTTTGAGATGTCAATGATGGGAGAATTGAATTTCTTTCTCAGTTTGCAAATCAAACAAAGAATGAAATTTTCATATCTCAAAGAAAGTATATGAAAGAGCTATTAAATAAGTATGGATTGGATGAAGCAAATGGAATGGACACACTCATGAGCTCAACCACAGGGCTTGATGCAGATGTCAAGGGAAATGATTACAATATCACAAAATATAAAGGAATGATTGGATCATTACTCTATCTCACTGCAAGCAGGCTTAATATTCAATTCAGTGTGGGTATATGTGCAAGATATCAATCAGCACCAAAAGAGTCATATGCTGAAACTGTCAAATGTATCTTCTGATATCTTACTGACATGGCAGAATTGGGTCTCTGGTATCCTAAAGGAAGAAGTGAATATCTAGTTGTATACTTAGACTCTGATCATGGAGGATACAAGATAGACAGAAAGAGTACTAGTGGACAAGGCCAGTTTCTTGGAAGCTCACTTGTGTCATGGTTTAGCAAGAAACAAACTACAGTGTCTCTTTCGTCAACTGAAGTTGAGTATGTTGCAGCATCAAGTTGTTGTGCACAAGTAATATAGCTAAAGCAACAACTCCAAGATCTTGGTATTTATTTGAAAGAGATACCAATATACCGTGACAACACTAGCACGATAAGCTTGGCAAAGAATCCTATTCAACATTCCAGAACCAAGTATATTGATGTTAGACATTACTTTATCAGAGATCATGTCTAAAAGAAAGATGTCAAAGTGATATTCATTCCAACTCATCTTCAACTAGCTGATATCTTCACAAAACCTCTTGCAAAAGATCAATTTTTGTATATTAGATGAGAATTGGGAATCATAAATCCCAATGAATTATAAGTTATTTAGTGTTTACAAAATATTAGATGATGTTATTCATTAATGTTTTGATGGTTACTAACTTAAGCATCAGAGTTTCTAGCAATTTATTTTGTAGGATCATGATATTTTGTTTTGGAGCATGAAAAATAGAGGTTAATAGAGGATAACATTACTGGAGGGACAACTTCAAGTAAAGAGCATTATTGGAGTGTCACCTTGAAGTAATGGATGAATTACTCTAGTAGCCACTCGAGTAATAAACTTGGAAATGTGCTAGTAAAGCATTAATTTCAAATGAAACGGCATAACGGTTGGAAATGAACAGTTATAAGGTGAAGAGATAGATTACCCGAGGGAGGCTTCAAGTGAACTTCAACATCACTCAGTAAGGCCTCGAGTGAACCTGGGTGCAGATCTCAAATTTGTTGAGTTTCAGCTCAGATTTGTCCTAAAGAGCTATCAGATGATTGAGGGAATATACATGGATAATTATAATATTATTCATAC
Source organism: Inga leiocalycina (assembly GCA_963242795.1). Lineage (NCBI taxonomy): Eukaryota > Viridiplantae > Streptophyta > Magnoliopsida > Fabales > Fabaceae > Inga > Inga leiocalycina. The sequence goes on from OY725332.1 coordinate 37,969,935, forward strand.
CAGGTACACGCTTGAATTCACTACATTTTAAAATTTCTGGTATGATCACTCGAGTAGCTACTCGAGTGAAGCTGATGATCACTCGAGTAAGCCCTCGAGTGATGTCGGGATTTAGGGTTATTTCAGTCGATACTCAGACATTTCTCACAAAATCGCCTCGAGGGATCTCCTAGTGCTCTCACAAAAACTTTTCAAAATCATTTTCTCTTCCCATAACCGTCAAAACCCAGTGATTTATGCTTACAAAAACCTCTCAGATTGCCTGAATCTTCTGCCCTAAACCTCACGACTCTCAGACTCTATTTTTCAGAAATTCTTACCTTTCTCAAATCATAATGGTGAGGACTAAATCTCCTAATCTTAGCACTCCTTATGAATCCTCTGAACCATATTGATCCTCTGATTCACTTTCCTCTCCTCCTATTAAGAAAAGAAAAATCTCTCCTAAACCTAAAGCCAAAGCTAAACCGCAACCTAAGCCTAAGGTGAAAGGGGTTGTGATTAAGGAGCCCATTGCCATAAGAGCTCAATCCAAGAAGAGTTCACCTCCTGGAAGAGGCAAAGCAACAAAAGAGCCATCTCTCCTCCTCTTTCTGATTCATCCGACACACCCACCTTTTCTCTAAAACCTCTGAAAAAGCCCAAGATTGATGAGAAGCTTACCAAAGTCATGGTAGGCATGCTTGAAGAAGCTTTTCAATCTAAGGAAGCAAATAAAGGGAAATCTTCAAGGCAACCAGAAGAGAAAGAAGAAGAAATCACATTTCCTCTAAAAGGATTCAATGTGAGCAAGATTGAGGAATCTCAGAAGTATCTGAGTCACGTTGCAAGAAGAAATGTGTGCAAGATGCACTATATTGACTACAAGGTTCTTCAAGAGGTATTAAAATTTGACCTGAGTCCTTATCTCGATTCCTATATGCCTTGGCTATCTATTAAACTCCCATTTTGCACTAAAGTTATGAGGCATTTTTACTGTAACCTTAAACCTATAAATGATCCTATTAGGAAGTTTGTGGAAGAAGAAATGACTTCTAAGGTAAGAGGACAGAGAATTCTAATCTCACCTTCTAGAATCAATACCTGGTTAGGAATAGAGAACCCTCCTAATGATGATTATCCTAATTATGATTCAAACAAGTTGTTTTCTATCCTAAGACCTGGTAAGGTAGTGGGACCCCTCAATTTCAATCCAAGTGATATGAGTGATTTTTATTGAGTCCTATGGTATATCTATTCTAGAGCCATGGTGAACAAATCTAATAACTTCACTAATTTTATTGAAAGGGACTTCTTTGCTGAGATCAAGAGATATAGGTATGAAGGAAAACCTACTACTCCAATGCCTTATCCGCAACTTATTTCCTTATTCCTCAAGAAGAATAAGATTTGGTACTTGGAGAGTAAGGAGCCGATTGAGAAGATAACACTGGTTGGGAGGAATCAAATTGGAAAGTTAAACATTGAGATTCCTCTGAAGACTCCTCTAGAAGCAAGTCCTACGAAGAAGAAGAAGATTGACATTGCAATTATTCGAATGGATGACACACGGTCTTCTGCTTCAGCCAACACATCTTCTCCGTCTTTCTTTGGTGCCATAATGCAAACATTCATGGAGAACATTCTGAAGAGATTTCATATCGACATTGCGAATACTAATATGGAGTTAGTAACTCATATGAATGAGAAGATGGGACAACTTGTTAAGAGAATAGATAAGAGGCACGAAGAGTTGTTAGCTGAACAACATGCCCAGGGTGAGCTTCTGAGATCCATTGTTGCTAAACTTGATGCTATGGCATCTGGCTCTTCTATTCCTGGTCCTTTTGTTATTCCTGAGCCCATACTTGTCTTTGAACCTAGACCTTCTATACCTACTGAGCAAAGACCCTCTGAGATTGGACCCAGTAATGTCTTGTTCTCTATGCCTGACCCTGACACATTCGAGCCAATCCATATCACTACTGATGATCCACCTCAACCTGTTCAACCAGAGCCCATATGTACTCCCATTGCCTTACCTACATGCACTGAGGAGGTGCTTGTGTCTTCAACGGTTGCTACAGAGGAAGTAGAAATTACTTCTCTGGTTCCTTACCTTTCATCTCCAGTGAATCCTCCTGAGGATCTTTAGACACCCCTAGTAAACCTTCCTGACCTTGAACCATCTTCTTCAGATCCTTCAAGTTTAGATAGTTCATATGAATCATTGGCATTTTCGGTCACTCCTATCTCAGCAGCCAAGCCATCTACTCCTCTTTATGATTGATTCCACTTTTGTGATGAAGACAAAAAGGGGGAGAAGAGCCTGAGTGATTTTGTGATGAATGGCTAAGTTAATGTATTGGGATATGGGTATACGGTGCTTTAAGGCGATTTTAAGCTTTTAATTTTAAACTCTAAGTTTGACTATGTAATGAATTCTTCTTTATGTTTGTTTCTTTATGCTATTAAAGTTAAAATTCATTGAAGTTATATTGCTTTGTGGAACTAATGAGCTTTTGATTGTGTATGTAAGGTGAACAAGTAAATAAGAACAAAAACTTTGAAAAGATCTTTAATAAGCTATTTCAAAAGATTTTTCAAGTTTAAATAGAATAAAAGATTTCATATGAAAAGTATTTAAGAAGCATATATTTGAAAACTCAATTTCAAAAACTTTATTCAAAATCACCAAGTTTTGTCATCATCAAAAACTAGCGAAGGAGCAAAACAAAGAGGGGCATTTGTCTTCTAGAGAGAGGAGGGAACATTATTGAAGGCTGGACCTAGGAAGGCAACCTTAGCTTATATTCATTTTATTCTTCCTCAGGTCTAAGTCCGACGACTAGTATAGAGGGAGAGAACATGATGGTGAAGGTAGCTATGGCTAGTTGGAACCAGGTTTACCATTTTTGTCTTGAGAGATACCATAGACAAAAATCGTTTTTCTTATCTGACGTGTTGGGGACATAGATTGGAGGAGGCAATTGAAGCAGAGTGTGGGCTGATGGCAAGAGGAAGAAAAACCAACCAGAGGAAAAGAGGACACTAAGGTTCTGATGCCACTGTTTTGGGATTTTCCTTCTTTATCTTAAAAGAGCAAGAAGAAAGCCAATTAGTGTTGCAATTTTGATTCTTATTGAGTAAGCATGAGAGAGACTGACTAATTTTGAGCTAGTTTTGGCTGATAGTTACTGTTCAGTCACCTTCATCTTTGAACCTTAAGAGAGGCATTATTATGGATGGCTATTATCATCACCCTCTTTGAGTGATTTGAAATAAAGGAGCTGGACAAGAGGAAGAAATGGAATTTTGCAGTTATGGGTGTTAATTTCTTCCTTTCCATTATGGATTTGAAGTTTAAGTTTACTATTTTTGTAATGGAATTGATTTTGAACATGTGTGGCTTATTTTCTTTGAACCTAGAGCAGCTATGAACTAATTTGAGGATTTAAGCATGTTTGAACGATTAAGTTGTGCTTAATGTTATTTTCTTTACTTAATCATGTTACATCTTGTATATTTAGTGCTTGATCACAACTAAGAATGAAATTGGAGAATTTAGAATACACTTAGTAAAGGGATCTCAATTTGACCATATGAGTAAGTAATGTAGCATTACAATTTATTCTAATTTGCCAATAGGATAGAAATATACCTATTAGATCTACATAGTCATATTAGAGTGAACTTGAACATTATTCGCCTCTTGATTAGATTTGTTAGGGATAAACATTTCAATTTGAGAGAGGGGTATAAGTGATTGGGCGATATTTATATCTACTAATACTCTAGATTAACAAATTAACATTAAGTACTTTTATTTGGGTAATTATATGCTATAAGACTTGAATCAGGGATTAGTCGCTCTAGATTATTTTTATCAATTGAAATCTTAAAAAAGCATTAGATTTACTACTTTTGCTTTTGTTTAAATTGATCTTTAAATTCAATCATCCTTATTTGGTTTGTTCAATTTAAATGAAATAAGGAAATTTAATGCCTAATCACTAATTCAATTGAGTCTTTGTGGGATGGCCTTGATTTTCTATTATACTATTTTCATGACCTGTGTACTTGCGATGCTTAATCAAATTTTAGCTGTATCAATTTTTTGGTGCTGTTGCCTGGGGCTCAAGGCAATTGATGATTATAATTTGAAATCCTTTAGTAGTTTAAGCTTAAGCTTTGTGAATATTTTTGTTTTGTTTTCTAGTGTGTGATTTGCTTTCCTTTCATTGTTTCTTATTTTCCTTTAAAAAAAATTAACAAAAAAAAGGATTATTCATAGCATTCACTGGATTTAATTAGTGATAAATTGTCATATCTTGGTTCTTTATTAGGGACGCATGTGGATGGAATGACACAAACAAATGTAAATGATGGTTGGATTGAAAATTCTTCTCCTTAGAATTGCTTTTCTTGTGTTTATTGTGGAGCGATTCACTCATATGAGCTTTGTCCTTATAACACAACCATTCATTGTATGAGGGATGATTTTGTTAGGAAGCAAGCTTATTTTGATCATCCTTCTTGTCCTAGTGGAAGTTTAGAGCAATAAGAATCTTGAGATCCACATTTAAGCCATTATTCAAAAGTAATTACCCCATCTTCTCTCTCTCTCTCTCTCTCATCCTCATTTTGAAGAAAACACCTTTGAATATAAAGAAAAATCTAATTTAGAAAGATTGTTTAAGGAGTATGTGGAATCATTAGAGAAATTTAGTAGAGAGAAAAAGGAATTTCCTACTAGAGTTTGTTAGAACTGGCTAACACTCAAGAGGGGGTGAATTGGGAGTAAGATAACAAAAACTTAAAAATCTTTTCACATCATAGTGAAACCAATAAGTATGAAAGTAATGAATCATAAATTCACAATCAGTTATTCAAATCATATATGATGGAAATATAAGAGCTTAGGGAAGAGAAGATGCAAACTGTGATTTATCTTAGTTTAATCCAATTTATAATGACCTATGTTCAGTCCCTAGGCTTCTCTTGAGACTTCAATCCACTATCTCCCACAAGTTTAACCAGGTACTTGAGAACCTCTACAATTCCACAAGTTTGATCTAGGCACTTATGAAGCCACTTACAATCTTCTCACCGAGATAACAACTCTCCCTTACACACCGTAAGGTTACAATCTCTCTTGATGATAAATGGTTACAATCAATCTTCTCTCTCAGAAGTGAATAATGATAATCATTGAAGCATAATAAGAATAATGTCTCTCTTAAAGTATATAGTATAAGCACTGAGAAAATAGAGACTATGTGAGATTAATGTTGGAGTTAGAGTGTTAGCATTTCGTCAGTGAAGGTGCAAGCTCTCTCTCTATTTCTCATCTTGAATGCTTATCCTTTTATAGTATGAAAAGAATTTGACCGTTGAGCACATTCTTCCCATTGAGCATCTTAGAATATGACCCTTGAATGTCCATTAGAAGTAGTTGTTGAAGCTTCTGAAACAAAGTTGCTTTTTGGTCATTGAGCTCTAATATAAGTTTAATCACCCATAATCTTCATATAAACTTGATTAGTAATGACTAGGAATGATTAGAAGCAATATAATCAAGGATAATAAGAGTTTGGAAGGATATCAAAAAATCTAAGACAGTGATTAGAAATTATGAACAATATCACTCGAGTTATCTTGCTAATGATGTCTTATAACTAGAGTAATGCATCATGACTTAAGTGATATTTTGTTCTTCATACTCTTTCACCAAAGGGTTACTAGCTAGTGATTCTGAAAATAGCATAAGATCATTGGAGTGATGAGGATTCATTGGAGTGATTTGATGAAAAAGTTATGCAATGTGGCTCAACTTAAGTGATATTTATCTTGCTAGTGATGTCTCATAACTGAAGTAATATGTCATGAATTAAGTGATATTTTGTTCTTCATACTCTTTCACCAAAGGGTTACTAGCTAGTGATTCTGAAAATAGCATAAGATCATTGGAGTGATGAGGATTCACTGGAGTGATTGATGAAAAATTTATGCAATGTATGGTAACTAGAAAGTGGTGGATTAGCTTTGCAAACATCACTCGAGTAACCTTATTGCACTCGGGTGATTCCTTAAATCTTCAACAAAATAATTCATTCATCACTGTCCTATTACTGGATGGTGATTCAAAATTTTTAGGCATCACTTAAGTGATATTTATCTCACTCAAGTGATCTGTCAGAATTTCACACAATCACTCAATCACTTTTTGGTACCTTCCTAGTGATTATGTAAAAAATAGGACATCACTAGAGGATCAAACATCACTCGAGTGATCCTTCAAGTTTTCAAAGAAATCACTGGCTGGTAACTTGCTGGTGATAAGGCACATCACTAGAGTGATCCTTTATCACTCAAGAGATGAAGACTTTTTGTTGAATACTTTCAGGTTGATAAATTGGCACAAAGGTCAACTTCCAGTGGGCATAACTCTTTGTCTATAATTCCAAATTTAGCAAATAACCTATTCCCATAACACACACTAAGTCTTATTTCCAATACAATAAGTGCTAGTTCCAAATTTTTTTCTTTCAAACGTTATGATCAAATCAGTAGTTACTGGTTTGGAGCACAATGATGATTTTGGTCACCAACTTGCAAAGTTCATATCTCTTTCATCTAAAACTCTTTGAGCACTAAATAAATGTCCATAAATTGCATTTATAGTCTAGTTTCATATGAAACAATTTTCACCTCAATCAGATTTATGGTTTGAGAGATATGACCAAATTACCAAACCTTTATCATGCTGAATTAAAGCAGAGCTGAATAGAGTATGTTAAAATATGATCATTACTCGAGTGGATCTTCCTTAACTTGAGTGAAACATGTAGAAGTCACTTTTGAAGATCCAATTTGAGTGAAGTTGATATGAATTTCATATAAGGCACTTTAGTTTCTGATTAAATCATTCTAATTTCCATGTAATCATAGAGACCTCCAATATCAAATCTAAGAACTTGAATCTTGATGTTCCCATTATATCTTGTAAGTTCTTCTTTGTTCAATCTCTTCTGTTCTTCTTTTTTATCCTTCTTGATCATTCAGAATAATCAAACTCAATAACTCCTTTCTTTTCTTGACTTTAGCTCCTTTATTTGATAACCCTACAGGGCCGGGCGTAGAAAGTCTCTCTTGACAATTGTGTAACAGTTATGTGTCCTTGTTTTTCTTTTCAAAATCACTTTTTCTATGTAATTTTGCAGTCATACCTCTTTCTTCAATATGTTCTTTCCTTACTTGACTAATCTACAAGATATGTCACATTAAATATAGCAGTTAGTCAATGTATATGATAAATATATTATGTAAAATTTTTGCTCTTAATATTTGGCATCTATATTTGTATTGTCAAAACTAATCATATTTAACATAGTTAAGTCAAGGGTCTAAAATAGTGCAGCATATGTGAGCCAAATTGTTTTATTCCTTGAGACTATGAGGTAAGATAATTTCTTAAGTATGCTGACCACTTCTTGTGTTGATGATGATTATTGTGAGGAAGTTGAGGAGTATTTTGACTTGCATAAGACTATAGAGGTTACAAAAGGTGAAGGTGAGCCTGAAATTAATTTGGTAGAGAATAGTGGGTGTTTAATTAAGGTTCCGGCTATACAGCCTAATCTTTGTGACTTTAATGTTGAGGTTAATGAAGAAATCCCAAGAGTTTTTTCTCATGACTCTCCTATTGACTCTTTAACTCTTACTGATTAGAGTCAAGTGGATTTTTTTGGATTCTCTAAATTTTTGGAAGCTCCTAGATCTATTTTCAAGGATGAGCATGTTGTGCTTTATTTGAATTCAGTGAATGCTTGTAATATGAGATTGTCTATGATTGAAGAAGTACATGCAATTAACTTGAATGGTAATTTCTTGTGTCTGAAACCTTGTTACTTGGAAAGAAATGAAGACAAGGTCATTATAGTGTTTCATACTTATGATTAGTGGCTTGTTTTGACAAGTATGACTGAAGACTTTAAACTTAGTGCTTCTTGGGAGGCAACCTAAGGTTTTGGGGTTTTTTTTTGATTTTGTAGGATTTTTGAAGCCCTTAGTGATGTGCTTTGCTTTGGAAAGAACGAGATCAAGGGCAATTAGAAGTGCAAGTCAAGGACAAAAAGGGGGAGTTTAATTCTATTTCTGTTTGATTTGCTTCATTTGATTGTTGATGATGTTGTTGCAAAATGATAGCTAATTAAAGTTGAATTGCAGTGATTTATTGATATTTGATAATAATTGAAATTTGTGTCATCTCTACACTTGGATATGGTTTCTCTCACACTTTCTACTACTTAATGTTATGTGTTCACATTATGGACAATGTGACATTTAAGTGTGGGGGTGAGGGTACCATTGATTTTGCATGACTTGTTCTCAAGTTTTTAATTTGGAAATAGTTTTGAACATTTGAAACTTTCTTGCTTTTGGAAAAAAATTGAAAAATTTTTAACAAAATTTTGTTTTCTTTTTGGAAGTGGATTTTACTTGTGAACATTGACAAAGTTGGCTTGATTTGAATTTCAAAAGGATTGAGTTTAAATAGAAGTCGATTCTATTTTCTTGGAATATTAGTAAATTAGCAAATAATTTGGTGTAAGTAATTGACTTTAGGATGTCAAAAACCAATGAGAAACTTGAGCCTAAATATTCAATTCTTTCAAGAGAGAGTACACTTATTGTGATTTCATCTCTAGAACTTTTTTTGAATATCTTTTGAAGCTTAAAATCCTTTTGCATGCACAAAGATGATTTAGGCATTCATTTCATAACTAGTTTGGCCAAATATCCAACCTTATCACATGAAAATCGTTCACTTTACCCCATTTGAGCCTAATTTTTTTAGAAAAAGAAAATTGAATAGAGTAAATAGCCCTTTGTTTGAGATATACAATTTTTATCTCTTTTTCTCCCCATTCAATCATTAGTTTAGTAAGGACTAGGTATTATCATTTAAAAAAATAGAGTGAAGGGATTAGTGAAGGGAAAAAAGGGAGAATAGAAAAAGAAAAGAAAAGATAGATAGAAAGATATATATGAAAAAAAAATGAAGAAAAAACAGAATAGAAGTATGGATATGAAAAAAAAGAAAGTGAATGAATAAAATATATAAAATCATAAGAAATAGAAAAAAAAAGGAGATATAGATATGAAAGAAGAAGAAAAGAAAAAGAGTTTGTCAAGAGAATGAAATTTGCATATAAAGTGAGTTTGTTTTCTTTCAAGTTTGACATCACTGTATTCTTTATGTTGTCATTGAAATGCTTATCACTAATTAAAGTATTCATCCATTACCACTCTCATTTTATTATCATACCTTATTTATTACAACCTTTGAAAGTCCTTTTCATTTGTAAATGCAAAGAGATAAAATAATGGAGATTGATATGAGAAACAAGCCTATGGTACATGAGTTGCAATAGGTAGAATTGAGTGAAACACAAGCCCTTGAATATCTTGAGAGATGAGTGCAAACATTGAACTTGTGAGGGACATTTGATTGTAATTTATCTTTGCCAAATTAATTACCTTGTTACTTGCATTTTTGGAAGATGGAAAAGATTTCTAAGAAAGTTTAATTCGTGAAAGTTTGAATTAATTCTAATTTTGTAAATGTGTGCTATAAAATCTTACTTCCATTATCTTCTTTGGTTGTTTTGCAAATTAAAATCTTGAGGACAAGATTTGATGCAATTGTGGGGCTATAATGACTCCCCAATTTTAATAGACTTAAGATATATTTTAATATATTTAGGGAGTCATTTAATACAAAATATAAGGGATTTTCTTGAGATTTAATTAGATATCTATTGGGTGCATCATTTTTGGGATTTCATGATAAATATCACAATTTTGAACTAAAATACAAATAGTTTAATTTAGAATAAAATAATAATAATTTATAGTTTTGAAATTAATAGGAAAAATTTATTATTATGTTTCTTTTCATTTATTTTATATTAGTTTGTGTTTTTCCCTCAACCAAATTTGATACCCTTTGAGGAGGGAATAATGATGCTAATTAAACAAGGTATTAAAACCGAACCGGTCATTGAACTGACTGGCGTACTGGGTCAAGGGTCAATAGGTGAGATCGGAGTCAACCCAGAGTCAACCCGGGGCGCAAACCAGTGAGGAGTAAAAAATTAAAAGATAATGTAATTTCTTATCATACCATCCAAATTATGAATACTATATATCCAAATTCAAAATGCTAACAAAATACTGAAAATATCAAAATAATCATATAGTTATCACATGTTTTTTACAATTTCCTTGACAAATTGACATCATATCATATATATACCACCTAATGACACCTGCTGTAACCTGTAATCCCAAAATATTCATCATAACAAAATATCACAACATGTTTATGATAACAAAATATTCCCACCTTCAATGACTAAACTAGTAAACTAATAATTATCATCATTAAAGTAAGCATCAACTATATCATTCAACTCTCTAGGTACTGAGACATTAGGAGGAGGAGCTGTAAGAGGAAGAGTAAAGGCATTAGGAGTAATAGAGTCAATATTTAAAGATGGAGCCCCAAGAATATCATCATCACCTATATATTAAATGAATAAAATTATTAATAGTTATGCTAAAAACATGGTTATATTCTTTTATGTAAGAAATAATAATACAATCAATTTGAACTATTTGTTCAAATTGAAGATTTCTTTCTTCTACATTATCAAATTTAGGAGGTGGATCTTCTTCTAGCACCTAAAATTCTAGTCTATCAATTGATTCATAACCATTGGGATCATAATTATCTTTCTTATTCTTCAGTTGATTCCTATAATGCCAACATGATAGAAAATCAATATTTAATAAAACTATATAACAACCATTCAAAAGTCATGACCTTTTAGATTGCTTAAACTTTAACTTCATATTGTAGTTTGTGAAAATCAAATCATTAAGCCTTTGATGCTCCAATCTATTTCTTGTCTTAGTATGGATACGCTCAAATAAGCTCTAGTTTCTTTCACAGCCAGAAGAAGTTTAACTAAGAACATGTATAGCAATATGTTGCAATCCCAGTAATGAAGCCCCATATACAACCACCACTCATCTTCAAAATAAAAGAAAAGACATTTAGTATGTATTAATAAATAATAATCATGATATGTTCTTTCAAATATATTAAAACTTAATATACTTACGAGGGACAAGTTTTTGGGCTAGTTTTTCACATGAAAACTTATCAAAGAATTGTTTACATTCACGGTAGACACTGATTTGTTGCATCATTGTAACAAAATGATCATCATTGTTAGGTGAGTGTGCCTCAAACAAATTGACCAAAGCATCCATCAGTATATTCTTTCAAACAAAGTCAGGACTATACAAGAATGTAGAATTCAATAGATATGCCATTGCATGTAGTTCATTTTTCAAATGTTTATCCTAGCGACTTTGAATAATATCTGTGTATGCTTGTATAGTTCCTTCTTCCTCTGAAACATATCCTTGATTACATTTTTAGCTCTCTGCATGACTTCATAGACATAAGGCATTGAAGTTTTCTCATCCGAATCCATAATCCTCAACAATCTTATCAACGGAGATACAAGTCTGACAACTTCAAAGCAATCGTCCCAAAACAAATTAGTTAGAATGATTCCATTGAAAGTTTTCCCAAGACGTGCAATTTCCTTCCAACTTGGTCTATTCCTTGACAAGAAGTGTAATATCCCAATTTTTGATTATGGGTTAATCATGATTATTATGGATAATTATGCGTTTAATTGGAATAATCATGTGATTTATAGCAATATTAATTTATATGTCATAATTAGTGAAGAATTGGAAGAATGGAATTATCGGTTAATTAGTTGGTAATTAATGGGGAAATTAGTTACTAGCTAAGAGAAAATGAGATGTGTAATTAAAATGGCTAATAGAGGGATTAAGTGGCTAATTGGGTGTTTACCTTTATGAGAGCCAATGGTAGTGTGACATGTGGCAAGGGTTGGTGTGCAGGAAGAGTGAGAAAAATCAAATTGAGTTTTAAAATATTTCTCTCTCCTCCCTCTCCTCTCTTGGTAGGCTGGCAGCATGGAGGGAGTAGCATCATCATTGTTTTTTCTTCTTTCCATCCTCCAACACACTTCATCTCTCTCTTCTCTTCTTCCATTTCTGGCGCCATTGGTGGGCAAGAAAGAGAAAGAAAAAGCTTTTGATTTGGGTAAGTAAATGGCCTCCATTGCTTAAGTTCTCTTCTTGAATGTTATTCCTTAAGTTGAGAGCTTTATTTTGGTGTTTTTAGTTTGACCATTTGGTGTTGTGTTATGCCACACAAAATTTTGGAAAGTGGTGAATCAGGAACTCTCTTTGAGAAGGTTGATAAGGTGAGTGAAACCAATCTTTCTATCTATGTTTCATACCATTTGAAGTTGTTTGTAATTTCTAGAAATTTTGGCTTGAATCTGAAAATGAGTGCCACTATTCATTTGGTATGTTTTTGGCATGAGAATGGTATCTTGGAATGAGTTTAGGATAGATAGATTGATTGGTGATTGAAATGTGATGTTTGGATGAGATTGGTTTTTTGTTGATTTTGTTGCCCAAAACCCAAATCATGATAATGGAGTAGGATTCTGATGATTCTAATGATCCTGATGATCCTATTGAGTTTATTGGGTGTTTCTCTATGGGAGTGGCTTTGGGTAAAGTTTTGTGTCTATTGGGATCAATTGGGCAAGTGTTGGGAAAATGCCTTTGTTTTCTGCGTTTTCTGGTTTTCTCTGCATCACTCGAGTGATAGGGGCATCACTTGAGTGCATGATGAATGACACTCGAGTGGTGATGGGTACCACTTGAGTGGGGAGGTGCAATTTTCTTTTCTGCGCTTTGTGGTCTTATTGCACTTCTATGTGTAAAGGCAAGTGTTGCCCCACTTACGAGTGAAGTAGGACATCACTCGAGTAAGCTTCCTCTCGCTCAAGTGCAGGTGTATTTAACACCAAGGACTTGCCTCTCGAGTTGTCACTCGCGATTCTGGTGCAAGAGTATGCTTCTCACTCGCGAGTATGTGGTATTCACTCAAGTGCAATGGGTTGTGCTCGAGTCCTCCTGATCCTTAAAGACTCTTGTCTTCTCAGGTGAGCACTTCCTGTAATCCACTCTTGGGGACTCAGGTGAGCATCTAGTTTCCACTCGAGTGAGTTGTGTTGTGCTCTAATGCAATGAGCCATTCTAGCTACTACCATTTCATTTGTGCTATCGGGTGTGCACTCGCTGTCTTTCACTCTCTGGTACCTGAGTGTAGACCGTACCATCACTCGAGTAAGGTCTCCTTAACTCGAGTATCCGTACAATATCACTCGAGTGAGGCTACCTTCACTCGAGTGTCTCTGTGAGAAATGTCAGTCTTGTGCTTCCAAAAAGGGATCTTTGGGGATAGTCTTCAAACCCCTTAGGGCTTTTGTTAGAGGTGTTCTTGAGTATTAAAAGAGCAATAATGGTAACCAATTATGTTTTAAGAAGATATTGAGAATTGGAATAGAGAAATAACTCTTCATACCTAATTATGATTCTAGGATACGATATTTGCCCGACGTGGGAGAGACCGGTGCTAGAGAACGCCTAGAAGGATCAAGGTAGTGACTTTTCTCTCATGTTGTGTATGATGTTTTGATATGCATAACTTATCATTGAACTGTGAACTGCATGTGCCATGGTCCATTAAGGCGTGAGCACTTCGGCGTGAGCCGTTTAGGGAGTGATAGTGGTAATCTCTAGTTTGGCCATTAAATTGCCGTCGTAATCGACATAAATCTTTGTGAATCTGACCCGTCGGGTGGCGTATGTGAATCTAGCTGTGGGCTGTATGTATCTTGCCAGTGTGGCATGCGTTATGAAATGCTTTATATAAATCCTAGCTATAGTGAAATATATTGTGTGGATTGTGTTGTGCAATGTAGCGTAAGCAATCATAAGAGATGACGTGTGTCATACTAACCATTGCTGTTACTGGTTATCATGTAAATTATTTGGATGTTTTGGGAAACAATTGTATATATTGGGATTGGTGGTATAGTTTTGTGTAATCCCCAAGTAAGGGTAATGAGTTGTGGGCTTTATGCCTTTATAAAACCCTTATTAATGAATGGAACCTGAGTGTGTCGGGAATTTGCATTATAGTTTGATATTTGTAAATGAAATCAACCTGTGCAGGCAATTTATGTATTTGTATTATGAATATGAGACCATTGGCGAACAAGTTTAGAAAAGTTTTTGCAAATCCAGTTTTGAGCAAAAGATTATTTCAATAAGCCCCAAATCATTTATGGTCTCTAATTTCACACTTACATACATATTTATGAACTTAATCTCGGCCTATGGTGGAAGGGGGTTACAAAAAGACCAAATGATTGTATGCAAATACGGTGATTTTAGATGATTTCTTTGCAAGGTCTGACACATGAGGTATGGATGCAATGTCTTTCAAAATAAGATTTAAACAGTGAGCTGCACAAGGTGACCAATAAATTGTTTTATATCTTTTCTTAATCAATCTACCACATGCTACATAATTAGTAGCATTGTTAGTCACCATATGGATTACATTTTTAGGACTAACGTGCTCAATAACTTCTGTGAACAGTGAGAATAAAGTGTTGGCATCTTTAACTAAATCGAAAGCATCAACTGATTTCAAAAATACCATGCCATGTAATGAATAAAATAAGAAATAAATCAAAGTTCTCTATCCAATATCTGTCCAACCATCAGCCATGAGGGTGCAACCATTTTCTTTCCATTTAGCTTGATGGTTATCAATTAGTAGTTGAAGATCTTTTTTACAATTTCTCAACAGGCTAACTCTATATTCATGAAAACTAGGGACCTTAAAACTAGGCCCAATTGCAGTAGTAGCATCAACAACTTTCTGAAATAAGGGACAGGTCATTGCAGTAAATGAAACACAATTCCATTAGCCTAATGAGCAAAAGCCATTTTTGCATTATATTGTGCTTTTTGACTTGCCTATGCACTCTTTATGCTTGGTTGGGCACAAGGAGTTGTCCTAGGTGCAAAATAAGTGTCAACCTTCCTAGGCATAGGAGCTTTCCTCTTTGAAACAATTAGTTCCTCAACTAGCTTTAATGTCATCTTCTACTTTATCATTGTGAACATTCTTTTTCTTTGAACCTTTTAATAAAGATTCTTTCATTCTAGCTCTAATATCATGGGAAACCTTCTTGCAAGAACTCACTTAACTACTCACACCGGCTAAATGTTGTTTCAGCCTATTAATCCTACCTCCCCTATAACTTGAACCACACTTCCTCTTTCTTAACTGAAACATATTGCCAAGCTGGGTCTATTTTTTCACACTCCCTGATGATGACTATGGTGTGGGCATACTACTGATAGGATACGGAGGATTAGTAGAATTATCATTAGGGTAAGTTTCTTTCTCAGTTCCTTTATTATGCCCATCTTGTTCCATTATTTCAAATATTTCAAATATCTAAGCTTTTACACAGTACCTAACAAAAAATTTCAAATTTTAGAATATTGTTTATTACTTTATAAAATGAAGCAAATCAACCTAGGAATTCTAAACAAACAGACTTATTTAGACTCTGTTGGAGTTTCCATCTGGAGAACCTTAAAAAGTAAAAAAAAACGCATCATTGATCCCTATTTGGCTCCCAAGATTCAAACTGTGGATGATGAGAGATTTACTAACATGCTATGATTTCAAAAGTGAAAAATAAAACAGTGAGAGTAATAAGCAACTTTAGTATATGACGCTTGTGGGCAACAGAATTGATTCCATCACACAGTAGAATAATGAATAATAATACCCCAAAATGAATAAAAATTCAAAGATCCCATGAATCATATATAACACACCAAAAAAGAAGCATCAACAAAATTTGCCTTAATCCAAGACTCGTTAATTTCAATAACCCAACTTGAAAACAAAAAAGGGAAAAAAGGGGTAGGCAAACTAGTACCTCAAAGACAAAACATTTGAACACACATGGCTTGTATATCTACTCTAAAGTCTGGAATAAACATTATTCCATTATCTACTCTCTTCATCTAGATATCAATATGCAATGATAGGGGAAGGTTTTAGCTACCCTTATAATTTTGCTCATAAACTTTGATTAACCATAATCTAGAAGAAACCATGGAATCGAAGGCTTCGAATAGGAGAATGCACGAACTAGGATGGAAAGAAATGAATCGAATATAGGTCACTAATTTATCCTGGTTACTTATTTGAAAAGGAGAATACGTGAACTAGTTGGGTCCAACTCAGTCCAACTTGCTTTGCATTTTTGTCCTTTGTAAAATCTTTTTAATAAGCTAAAAGATAATTAAAGCTCAATCCCTACGTTTTTTACTCTCATAAGGAAACAAGATGTCTAATAGGGAGAGAAATAGAGGCAATAGGTTCACAAATCATGTACTTGCAATTAGAGAACCAAAAATCTTCATCTGTGTAGCTATGCTTCATATTCTCAGCCTCGTTGTGTACTCTCTAGCTATGAGATTTCTTGTGAAATCTGCATCCTCATGAGTGAATGTACCACGTCGTGATGGCTTCCACCCACCCTTCCAAATTTGGGGATGACGACGAGCCTTACTAACGAATGAAACCCTTCTAGGAGAGAACCCTAAGCAGCATACTATGGTCTAGAGTCATCCCGCTTGAGTGTGAGTAAATGAGTTGAGGGGCATTTTAGTCTTTTGTATAAAACATCAATAATCTAGATTCCCCCCTCAACCTTTGTTTGAATTTTACAAGTTATAATGAACTTTTGTTGGTTTTGGCATTTCGGATGATATTTAAATAGGATTTTTTCTTTTTTAGTTTTTTAAACCCAACTAGGGATAAACATTCGCCGCTTATCTTTTGATGAGCAAGGAATGTGGATTCGTATGTAGTGACTGAGCGGGGAGGGGATCATGGCATTAACCTAGACTTTTTTCTTGGCTGAAGACGCGGTGGCAGTGGGGATGCCTCTCCAGTGTCATCCTGGTCTAATCATGAGTCAAGCTATAGCTCTCCTTCGGCAGCACCGTCGTCCGTTGCTCATGCTCACTACTCACTCGCCTTCCTCCTGCTCGATCTCTACACTATACTCAGTCTTTCGGTCGCTATTACTCGATCTCTGGTTAGGCACTCTCGATCTCTGTCACTCAAGTCTTCCTCTCTTGCCTTCGGCTCCAGCAAGTGGCAGAAGAAGCACAGTCTATAGTTGCCTCTGGAAATTTTTCTGGCACTTGGTTTTGAGTAAGTATATTTATTCCCTTCAATTTTATGGATTAAATTTGTTTGCTGGGGGATGATTGTTGTGTTCTATTTAAGTAAGTTTATATATTTGTTGGGGGATGATTGTTGGGAAATTTTTCTGGCACTTGGTTTTGAGCAAGTTTACTTATTCCCTTTAATTATATGGATTAAATTTGTTCATTGGGAGTGATTGTCATGTTTTGTTTGTTTCCATTTCTGTTCTATTTCTGTTTTGTTCAAATCATGTTGAATTTAAGTAAATATTGAGATAAGATGTGAACAATTGAAATGATGTAGCTGAGCAACGATGAGAATGGGATATCCTTGTTCATTTAAAAGATAGTCGATTTTCTAGTTGATGACATCTGTTCTGAGTTCTAAGGAAAGTATGTAGTCCTTGTTCTAATTTCCTAGATTGAAGGGTCTCAAGCTTTCTATAGTGAAGCATTGGTCAGCTGGCCAGTGCAACAGTATATTCTGGTTAGATGTGCTGAAGAGTTTGTTAACATTGGTCTGCTGAAGTTGTTATATAGTGAAGCACATAATGCTATAAGAAGCTTATGCTGAGCTCTGTCACCCATAAGTCACAACTAATGCATGAGTTAGGGAATTATTTGATGACTTTGCTTGTCAATAAAGTTACTAAAGGGACCACAAGGCATGATAAACTTGGTTGGTTCCAGATTTGAGTGAAATTGAAAGTGAGGAGGAGGGAGGTATATAGACATAAACTCTAGTTTAAAGTAATATGGATATGTAACTATTTTATATTTATTTCTTATATTTATATCATTGTATTTTTTTTCTATTTTTTATTTAATTATCATATCACTGGTTTGATTGCCAGTTCCAACTTCCTCCAAAGTAGCAAGAAGCTAAGCCTTTGTAGCTTCCTTCAAAGTCCATAAGCTCAACGGTAGGAACCGGGAAGACATTTCTGTAACTCCTTGTTGAGTTTTCAGAATCACTTCTAGCATAGTACCTTGTAGGATTCTCACCCACCCTCACTGTTCTCTTATTGTTATCTCCCTTTCTTTTTTTTGGATATTGTTATGATATGATATTGTAATAAGAATATTTTAAAAGTTAGGTAGTTTAGTTAATTAGACGAGTGAGATTAACCATTAGTGGCACTAGCCGTTTAAGAGTGGCATTGACCAAACATGGCCTTAACCGTGTCTAATGACTATTAAACCCCTGATTAGTGAACTGATTAGTGGACCCCTCTGTTGTAGCTACTGCCTATATATGTGGCAGAGCATTCCCTATTATTTCTCAATTTTGCAATGTTAATAAGATCCAGAGTATCATTTAGTATCTTCTACCTCTATCTTCTCTCTTTCTAATCTCTCTAATTTTCTTCTTCAACCCTCTAATCTTCTCTTCTACCCTAATTCCCAATTCTAAAAGCATTTAGATTACAAAGGTTTATCATATTATTTGGTATCCAGTTAGGGATTCGTGGCTACCTTTCCCAACATAAGTATCTCCTTTGAGATTTGAATTCGAGACCTAGAGGGATCTAATAGGGCCTTACACCAATAAACCAACTCTGTGTTGGTTGTTATCTCCCTTTCTAGGTTTATTTGTTGCTTCCATCAACCCAAAGTTCTTATTCTTTTGTTGTATAAGTGGATTCTTCAGTCAGAGCTTCTTGGGGCTATGTAAAATTGCAGTTTCTTCTTTATTCTTCTCTTTTCTAATATTTAATTGGATAGCTTTATGACAGAGCTTACAATAGGCATTTTGGGGCTCTTGAATAGGGGTGGAAGGTGGAGCTAGGTGGCTGGCTAAAAGTTTGAGTAAATTGGGTGTCTTTTGCATTAGATATCTTCATATTTATCTTTTGGCTACTATTTTCATTATTATTAGTTAGTGATTATGTTTTCTTCATTTCTTGTTTATGCAATTGACAGTGTGGGAATTGCAGCAAGAAGTTGATTAGGACAAGAATCTCATTTTGCAAGTTTCTTGATTTGTCTCAGCCACATTTATTTTGGTCCTCTTCATTCTCCATCTCTTCTCACATTGCCATAAGCATCTTTTGGCCTTACCTTGTCTTGTAGGTTACATCTTCCCTTTCTGTGGTCCTTTTCACTCTTCATCTCTTCTTGTGGCAGCTCGAATTGTAGGCAAACCCCAAATGAGTTGTTTGTTGTCATTGTTGTTGGATATGATTCTATTATCAGCTCTAAAAACTTTATTCTGTAGCTGTCAACAAGTAACCTAAACATTTCTCTCGAAAATTGGTTTATAAAATTTGTTGATTGCATGGTAGGTGCTTGGTGAAATTCCTAATAAGAACGAAGTGAGATCTTGAGCTAAAAATGGGAAAGAAAGGAGGAACAAAAAGATTGTCAAATTCAACAATTGGGCCTCAAAATCCAATATCATTAAGGGAAGAAGCCACAGGGAAGTTGCATAAGAAGACATGCTCAAATGTCAAATCAATGCTGAAGCTTGAGCACTTGAAAAACCTGGTAGTATTGGCTAGTAGTGAGATTTTAATACCATCTTTGGGTGCTTTCTATGGGTAATGTTTTGCTAGTGTTGAGGAGGCCATGGGCATAACCCCTAATCCTTCTTTAATAACTTGTGAAAGGTATGCTCTTCCATTTTCTTTTCCTATGTTCTTCTTACTTGCACATTGTTTCTCTCTAGTCCCTTTAACATTGTGTTTATATGCTTTTGTTTACTTAAGAATACACCAATGGAAATTGTAACATGAGTACATGACATCATATGATGCATATATTCTATGTTGTATGTCTTAAGTTTCAAGTTAATTGCATAATTTTGTAAAGCCATGTGTTGTCAATATGCTAGGATTTCTCCTGTTCACGTTCTTGTGTGTGCCAGTATATAAATTGATAAATATAAACAATTTCAACTTTAGCCAATATTTGTTCTTAATGGCATCATGCAATCCTTGTAACTGGCCCCATTCACTAAGATAAGGCTTTTGTTGTTTTTGTATTTTGTTTTTGTCAACATTGATGCTTAGCATCTATGTGATATAGTTTGGAAGCTTTTGTTTTTTTTCCTTAATGATATATTTCAATACCTATCAAACCATGGAACATGAGAGAATCTTGAAGTTTGTACACTTTTTGGATGATTTTAGATTATCTGGAATATCCAATTGGACCTACTGCTTAGCCTATCTTAAGTTCACTTGCTAATTGTAATGGAATTGAGTTTTATAAAATAATAGCTACTTTAAAGTATGTATGGCAACTGATATCACAAAGAGGAAAATAGGGATAATTCATTCACAACAAATGGAAATGGGCAAGTACACCATGTATATTCTTTCTGCCTAGCCACATCATCATTACCATTATCTCTCTTCTAACTAACTCTTAGGCCTAATACATCTTTTCCCTATAGTTATTTACTATAAAGTCCTCACTAGATAAGAACATATATATATCAATTACTCCCCTCCCCTAAGAAGAATCCTTGTCCACAAGGATTTCATTAGTAGGTAGTGCAGTATTGGAGAAATGAGGGAATTGTTGCTGAATGACCGAGAGGTCTTCCCATGTAGCATCTTTAGGTTGAGTAAACTTCCACTGAATTGACACTTGTGTGACTGGAAGGTTATGGCGTTTAATAATCTTACGGCTCAGAATTGCTTCAGGTTCAAGGGAAAAGTGTCCCTAATCATCAACAAGTGGTAAAGATGGATTTAAGGTAGCTGAGGGTCCCACTTGCTATTTGAGAAGAGGTACATGGAAGACCGGATGCACTCTAGTTTCCGAGGGTAAATCAAGCTCGTAGGCAACAGAACCTACCTTCTTCAATGCTCGAAAGGGTCCAAAATATATGGCAGCAAGCTTATGAAGGGAAGAATTATTAAGTAAATTGTGGTGAAAAGGGTGCAATTTAAGGTAAACCGTGGCACCAAAAATAAAGTGACATTCAGAACGATTCTTGTTTGCTTGCTAAACCATTTGGTGCTGAGCCTTTAGTAGATGCTCTTTCAAATATTGTAGAACCAACTCACGTGAGAGACAAGTACGGTCCACTAAGTCATTTGAAGAGTTTCCTGCAATATATGGAAGATGAAAAGGAGGAGCGACACCATAAACAGCATCAAAGTGAGTCATGCCAATAGAGGAATGATAGGAAGTGTTGTACCATAATTCTGTTAGGATTGGCAGGCACAGCAGAATAGTTTTAAAATTTTTGCCAATCCCAATTGAAGATCTATCAATGGCATTTAAACAGAGTTAGGAAGAATCGTATCTTTTCGAATTTAGGGTTTTCAATCTCTAGGAACCAAAGCCTCCGATCAGCTCCCTCTACTGGTATCCATACAAATGTTACTCCCAGACGGACTGCGTGCTAACGCCTCCAATATCTGCTAGGGTTTTCTTGTGGCTTTGAATTCTCATCCGTTAATGAGTTTTTTCTTCCCCATCAATTTTATAACCCATGAGGGCTATATTCGAATTTCAAAATTAATCAAGATTAATTTTGAAATTAATTAACTCTTAATTATCTTGGTGAGTTAATTAAATAAATTTGGTTTAATTAAATCTATCATACAATTTTAATTTAACCTATTTATTTAATCTGGATAAAGAATCAATAGATTTAACTTATCCTTATAAATTAAATATGAGATATTATATCTCTATTATGTTAGTTATTAAATTTAATTTATGTAATAAAATTAAATTTAAAACTAACATAATATTATCATATTATCATATATATAAAAATAAATATGTACTTCAAAAATACATATATATAATATTATTAATTTTCTTTTCTCGAATTTTATATTATATATATAAATATAAAATTCGTCTACCCTATATTAAACATTGTCTTGCGTTGGGCCATTCTTGTGTGCGACCCTGTAGGCCCATATGAAGTTAGCAGTGAGCCAATAACTGTACTAACCCACAAGTCGCAAGCAACCTTTAGTAAGACATTACGACTACCCACTTCATATGAGGATTGTTAACACGATGCAACCTAGTAATATCTCTCTACTAATGTGAGAGATAAATTCCATCTTGACTATTTATATTCCTCTGCATAAAAAACCACCAAGCCCACCTGGTCAAAGGTGACTTTTGACTAGTTCAAAGCTTAGCAATTCGCATGTAGGAATCCATGATGGCCTTAGGTCGAAGGGCATTGTAACGTGGTTATACATGAGATAAGCTTATGACTTGATCCATGCAGCTTTCTCAGAGCGGGTCAGTCCAGCAACTTGTACTCTTACAAGTGCCTAAGACTTTGAT
Organism: Inga leiocalycina; assembly: GCA_963242795.1. Classification (NCBI taxonomy): domain Eukaryota; kingdom Viridiplantae; phylum Streptophyta; class Magnoliopsida; order Fabales; family Fabaceae; genus Inga; species Inga leiocalycina. The sequence goes on from OY725332.1 coordinate 37,992,465, forward strand.
TTGTATCTCCATATCTTATCAAAGTCATATTGGTTTTGTTTCGTCTTTGCTCCTGCATAGATGACCGACCAGGGACATTTAGGACAATCTTTATGATTTATCCAAGGATACAGTCATCACAGTGAACATGCGAATAATATGACAACATAATGGAGAAAATTCATTAAATTAATAATGTTCAAAGTATAATGATTGGCCTATAGGGCACAATTTCCAACATCCTCCCACTTGCACTAGGTATAATCATCAATTTGTCTAATTCCCATTGTCCTAACATGACGCTCATGCTTTGCCTGTGCAAGCAGCTTTGTAAGAGGATAAACCACATTGTCTTCTTCTACTACTTTGCATATCTTTATATCACCTCTATCATTGATTTCTCTAATAAGATGAAATCGTTTGAGTATATGCTTGGTCCTTTGATGTGACCTAGGCTCCTTAGCCTGTGCGATAGCACTGCTATTGTCACAGAACAAATCTATTGGATTTAAGATGGTAAGCACCACCCTTAGTTCAGAAATGAACTTTTTGATCTAAACGGCTTCCTTAGTTGCATCTGATGATGCTATATACTCAGCTTTTGTTGTAGAATATGATAGAGTGCTCTGCTTGGAGCTCTTCTAGCTTACTGCTCCACCATTTAGGAGGAATACGTATCCAAATTGTAATTTAAGGTTATCTTGGTCAATTTGGAAACTTGCATTTGTGTAACCAGTTATACAAAGCTCATCATCCAATCCACCATATACCAAAAGTAAGTCCTTAGTCCTTCTTAAGTATTTTAGGATATTCATAACAACAATCTAATGACCCTCGCCAGGATCTTGTTAATATCTCCTGGTTATACTTAAGGCAAATGAGACATCCGGTAGAGTACATAACATGGCATACATGATGGATCCAATGGCTGAGGCATATGGAACCTTGCTCATGCGATTCGCTGATCAAGTATACTAGGGAACAGATCCTTGCTAAGATAGCTGCCATGAGACATGGGCATATAACCCCTTTTTGAATCATACATACTAAACCTATGTAGTATCTTATTTATGTATGTGCTCTGACTTAGGCCTATTAGTTTTTTGGATCTATCTCTATAGATCCTAATCCCTAGAATGTATGTGGCTTCACCTAAGCCTTTCATTAAGAATTATTTGCGCCCACTAACCTTTTTGTAAACACAAGGTTCATCGATGTTTTGAATGAATCCAAATTCTTTGACTACTTCATCAAAACAATGATTCCAGCTCTAGGATGCTTGCTTCTTTAATTCATAAATGGGTTTTTAAAGCTTGCAAACTTTACTAGAGTCCTCTGAATGCACAAAGCCTTCAGGTTGTGCCATATACACATCCTCAAGAAACTTTCCATTAAGGAAGGTTGTTTTGATGCCCATCGGCCATATTTCATAGTCATAATATGTTGTAATGGTAAGAAGGATTCTGATTGATTTGGCCATTTCAACTGGGGAAAAGGTTTCATCATATTCTACACCATGAGTTTGAGTGAATCCTTTTACAACCAGTCGTACCTTAAAGACATTTATATTGCTATCCATATCAGTTTTCTCCTTGAAAACCCATTTGCACTCGATGGTTTTTACAACTTCAGGTGGATTGACTAATGTCAATACCTGATTGTCGTACATGGATTGCATTTCAAACTTCATGGCATTTAGCCATTTCTCGGAGTTTTGTTCCACTATGGCTTCTCGATAGATAGTTGGCTCCTTTTGCTCAATGAGCAACACATAATGGCTTCAGTAATCATAAATCCATATCCTTGAGACTGATGCTGTGTCCTATCATATCTTTGTGGACCTTGTGTTACTTGAAGAGGCTCAGCAACTTATGAGTTTTCTCTGATTTTCATCTGTGGTTCTGTACTATCTTGTGACTTTCGAACTTCTTTGAGATGTCCCTTGCTCCCACTGGTTCTTTTAGAGATAAACTCTCTTTCTAAAAGCTTATCATTTTGAATAACAAACACTTTGTTATCGGTGGGATTATAGACATAGTATCCTTTCGTTTTCTTAGGATACCCCACGAAAAGGAACTTTGAGGATCTAGGGACTAATTTATCTGGGGCTTGTTGCTTAACATATACCTCACATCCCCAGATCTTGAGAAAAGATAAACTTGGTTTCTTTCCAATCCATATCTCATATAGTGTCTTTTCAATTGCCTTAAATGGAATATGATTTAATGTGAACATAGCTATTTCTAGGGCATATCCCCAAAAAGATGGTGGAAGATTTGTTTGACTCATCATAGATTGAACCATACCTAATAGTGTTCAATTCCTCCGTTTAGAAATGTCATTCCATTGTGGTGTTCCTCGAGGAGTCAATTGTGAGATTATCCTACAACTCCTAGATGGTCAATGAACTCTTAGCTCAAATATTCACCACCTCGATCAGATCGAAGTGCTTTAATTGTTTTGCCAAGTTGATTTTGTACTTCATTTTGGAATATTTTGAACATTTCAAAAGATTCAGATTTATGTTTCATTAGATAGATATAGCCATAACTACTAAATTCATTTATGAATGTAATGAAGTACATATAACCTCCTCTGGTAGCTATATTTAATGGTCTACATACATCTGTATGTATAAGACTAAATAAATCAGTGGCCCTCTCACTATGCCCTGTAAAAGTTGCCTTTGTTATATTTCCTAATAAGCAAAATTCACATGTATCTTATGATTCAAAATCAAATGAGTCAAAAAATCCATCTTGATGGAGTTTAGAAACACGTTTCTTATTTATATGGCCTAGACAACAACGCCATAGGTAGGTCGGATTCAAATTGTTTGATTTTATCCTTTTAGTAGTTACATTATAGATATTCCCGTTATTACGATGTTTCAAATTTAATATATAATAACCAATATGCAAATCACCATCAGTATAAAAATGTCATTATGATAAATAGAACATTTACCATTCTCAGTAATGTAAGTATAACATTCCTTATCCAAATAAGAAAGAGAAACAATGTTACTACTCAAAGCAGGAACATAACAGCAATTGTTCAAAACTAACAAAAGCCCACTGGGCAGAACTAATTTATAAGTGCCTACAGCTAAAGCAGCAACTCTTGTTCTATTTCCAACTCGTAGGTCCATCTCGCCCTTCTTCAACCTTCACTTTGGCATGACACTTAAATTCAAGTTATTTAGGTAGGTAACCTATTTACTAATTATATCACATGTAACTCTGAGATCTTTATGGAATTCAATCATCATATGATCCGACATGTTTAATCCCATCTAATGCCTTGAGATCCAAAACCATTTTGTTAATCTCAATTAAGTCAAAACAATAATGAATGTTATGAGTAGCACCATTACTCATGCTTATCTTATCAAGATAACTTAAATGCATCAACTTTAGTGGTTTTCACAATTGAGCAATCTAGGTTTTGAAAGGTATTTTTGGAGGGCTTAATCAATTAGTTTTGTTTATATGAATGTAGTCGTTGTTGTATCTCTTAGGGATAACTACATATAAATGTAAAAGTAGGCATGCAATGATTTAATCAAAAGCATAATTTAAACATGACACAAGATGGCTCACCTAACCTAAAATCCTTCCAAACCAATGGGAGGACTTCTCTAAATAAGAAGCGAAATACATTGAGAGAAACTTAGTTTAAACATACGAGGGGAGTGAGATGAGAAGATAATGTACATTGAGACTATTTAGAGGAAGGCACGGCACGCAAGCCATATTTAAATTTTACAACCCTTGAAAAAATTAAAGCCATGTTGTTCACCATACCCAAACAAGTATGAAGAATAAACCACCACAAGTAAGAGTTCATACAATATGAAAAACAATGAATGTCGTGATTAGGTTATATTGCGCTACGAACAGTTAGTCACGGCGGTCCTGCTTCAGTCCTTTTGAAAAATGTACACTCCTTTTAGAAGAAATATTTGAAAATTTAAAATATTTAAAATTTCTGGCCCATTTTTTAAAATATTTGTTCCAGTCCAGTTCAAAATGATTTCGGCCCAGTTTCAAAAATGCCCAAGAACATTTCTGATCCAAATTGTCTTCCTCATACTTTCGGATCCCTAAAACCCTAATAGAGATCTAAACTAGACTCAATTGTTCTTGCATCTAGTCTTGAGCTTCAACCAATTCGAAACCAAAAATGACAAATTCCAGTTTCGGATCCAATGCAGAACAGAAATCACGACACTAGCAATAGATCACATACAATCCAACTTTAATTAAACCGAAAACAGATTTCAGGATCGCATACAATACATGACAGATTACATATAATTCGATTTAATTAAGATTGAAAATAGATTTTGCCAATCATATTCAGAAGTTCTCTCATAAACACATATATATCTCATATATATCATATGTATAAGAACTTAAACTCAATTTAAATGCACAATTGATCTGGCTCTGATACTACTGTTAGGATTGTTGGGCACATCAAAATAATTTTATACCAATCCCAATTAAGGATCTATTAATGGCGTTTAACCAAAGTTAGGAAGAATCATACCTTTTTGAATTTAGGGTTTTCGATTTCTAGGAACCAACACCTTTGATCGGCTCCCTCTAGTGGTATCCACACGAATGTTACTACAACATGAACTGTGTGCTAGTGCCTCTAACATCTGCTAGGGTTTTCTCGCGGCTTTGAATTCTCATTCGTTAATGAGTTTTTGTGCCCCGTCAATTTTATAACCCATAAGGGTTATATTCGAATTTCAAAATTAATTAAAATTAATTTTTAATTAATTTTGAAATTAATTAACTCTTAACTATCTTGATAAGTTAATTAAATAGATTTGGTTTAATTAAATCTATCATACAGTTTTGATTTAGCCTATTTATTTAATCCGAACAAAGAGCCAATATATTTAACTTATCCTTATAAATTAAATCTGAGATATTATATCTCTATCATGTTAGTTGTTAAATTTAATTTATCTAATAAAATTTAAAACTAACATAATATAATTATATATATATATATATATGTGTGTGTGTGTATTTCAAAAATACATATATATAATATTATTAATTTTCTTTGCATGAATGTTTTATTATATATATAAATATAAAATTCATCCACCATAGATTAAACATAATCTCGTATTAGGCCATTCTTGTGTGCGACCCTATAGGCCCATATAAAGTTGGCAGTTGGCCAATAACTGTACTAACCTACAAGTCGCAAGTGGCCTCTAGCAAGACATTACGACTACCCAATTCATATGAGGATCGTTAACATGATGCAACCTGTCATACAGCCATGTCACGTCCCTTTTGTCACACGATATTTCGATCAAGGATGAGGCATGGATGATGTCATCATCATGTTCCTGACCATTACTTTCCTGATTCCTGATTAGTTTGACAATAGAAATGGAAACTCCTTTCCATCATAGTATGGCCATACATTTCTCAAACTCACTCATCGAGGGGCCGAGTAATATCTCTCTACTAATGTGAGGAACAAATTCCATCTTGATCATTCATATTCCTGAGCATAAAAAACCATCAGGCCCGATCGTAGCCTTTATCATCACTTGGTTAAAAGTGGCTTTTGACTAGTTCAAAGCTTAGCAATTCTCATGTAGGAATCCATGATGGCCTCAAGTTGAAGGGCATTGTGACATGGTTATACATGAGATAAGCTTTTGACTTGATCCATGCAGCTTTCTTATAGCGGGTTGGTCCAGTACCTTGTACTCTTACAAGTGCTCAAGAGTCTGTTTGGTTTAACCCCATTGCACGCCTGCAATGGTAATCATGATTGCATTTCTAAGAGAAGATTGTTTGGTTGCTCTTTAGCATGGTAATAGGGTTTACCATAGTAATGATGATTACCAAAAATTGGTAATCCTCATTCATACCTTTCCCCTATGAATCCTCATTATCATCCCATTGCATGGTTAAAAAAGTCCAATTTACCCTTTAGTTTCATGTATCTTTGTTTCACTTATCTCATTTCACTTGCCATATCACGCCACAACTGCCACCGCTACTACCTCCTCCTCCTTTTCCTCCATCACAGTCACCTCTACCCCCTACCACCCCCACTATCTCCTCTTCCTACACTGTTGCAGCCGCCACCCCCACTGTTGCCATTACCGCCACTATCTCATCCTCTACCACCACTACCTCCTCCTCTGCCGCCACCGTCGCCACCACTATTTCCTCTTCCTCCTCAGCCCCTACTACTTGCCCATTGCCACTAACACTACCTTCACCACCGCCCGCCCATTGCCATTACCACTACCTTCTCGACCACAGTTGTCACTATCGCTGCCCTCCGACCGCCACTACCACGACCTCCTCGATCACCACTGCCACCCACCCCTACCTCCTCCTCTGCCGCCATCTTCTCCACCCCCATCATTACCACCGCCATTACATGCTCCTCCTCCATCCCCCCCGCCGCCAACTCTTAACTATTTTTTCTATAAAGATTATATTAAGGGTAAAATAGACTTTATGTAATATATTAATTTTAAATAATTGTTAAAATATTAACTCATTGCACCTTGCTTAAAAATCAAACCAAACATTATCCTTGTAATTATATTGTATTGCATTACCATTGCATCGCATTGTACTGCATTGCAAGGTGTAATGAGATCGAACTAAATGAGCCCTAAGATTTTGTTTCGTATGTCCATATCTTATCATAGTCATACATGTCTTGTTTCATCTTTGCTCCCATATAGATGACCGACTAGGGACATTTAAGACAATATTTATGATTTTATCCAAGGATGCAGTCATCACAGTGAACATGCAAATAATATGATAACATAATGGAGAAAATTCATTAAATTAATAATGTTCAAAGTACAATCATTGGCCCCTAGGGCACAATTTCCAACCAATTTAGCTAAAGATAACCATTTAACCCATTTTTTGGTAAAGTCCTCAATCATGCCGCATAGATAACACTCCAAGCAATGATTCAAAACTTCAATTTGCCCATCCGTTTGAGGATGATGGCTAAAACATGATGAAGCTTAACTCTATATAAGCGAAACAACTCCTTCCAAAATTTGCCACAAAAAATTGGGTCCTGATCTGTAACAATGGATTTAGGAAAACCGTGAAGATTAACCACATTATCCATAAACACTTGAGCCACATCATCTGCTGTGAAAGGATGTTTAAGAGCCATAAAATGTACAGCTTTCGATAAACGATCAATGATAACCAAAATTGTAGTTTTAGAATAGAACTTGGGAAGCCCACTAATGAAATTCATAGATAACTCAGTCAATACATGTTTTAGGATAGGCAAAGGCTGAAAAAGTTCTGGAGAAGCAACCAAATCACTAACACGTAGTGCATTCCCTGACAAAATTGCAAACATTTTTTTCCATTTCCTTCCAATAGAAAAAAGAGGCTTGATGCTTGAAGGTAGAGTGGATACTAGAATGGCTCCCAATACTGTCCGCATGAAAAAAAGTAAGTCATAACAAAGAACACGATCAGCTGCTACCACTAGCTTACCATTGCGTTTGAGCAATTGGTGCAACCAAGAAAACTTAGAATGAGAGGTGGGATCAAGCTCTAAGTCCTTAATAAGGGTTTGAAGCACATCATCAATTAGCTAAGAGTTACAGACCCATTCATAAAGAGGAGAAACCAAAATAGACAAAGCCAAACAAGTGCCTTCAGGACGATGGGAAAGTGTATCAGCCACAACGTTGTCACTACCTTTGCTATAGACAATCTCATAATGGAGACCCCATAACTTAAGCAACATTTAAATTGCTCTTGAGTGAGATCCCGCTGCTCCAAAAGATGTTTTAAAGGTAAATGATCAGTTTCAATAAGGAATTTTAGACCCTATAAGCAAGATCGCCACTGTTTAATAACAAAAAGAATAGCAAGAACCTTTCTCTCATAAGTGGACAAAAATTTCTTAGTAGGAGCAAGTGACTTACTACCATAGGCCAATGGATGACCATTTTGTAATAAAACCACACCTAAACCAGATCCAGAAGCATCAGTTTCTATGATAAAAGTGTCATTGAAATTGGGTAAAGCAAGTACCGGAGGAGACATCATGACTTCCTTGAGAGTATGAAAAGTCGTAGCAATGTCAGTGGTCCAAGAAAATTGCTGATTCTTGTTCAATAAATCAGTCAAGGGATAACTAATAGAGCCAGAATTTATGATGAAGCGGCGGTTAATAACTAGTGAGACCAAGGAACCCCCGTAATTTCTTAAGAGAGGATGGAACTAGCCAAGAAGCAATGGCTACAAGTTTTCTTGGATCTGCTTGGACTCCCTGTGCTAATATAAGATGACGCAAGTAACCAAGTTTGGTGGCAGCAAAAAAACACTTAGAAAATTTGGCAAAGAGGAGATGTTGTCATAGAATAGAGAAAGTTGTTTCCAAATGTAGTAAATGAGAAGACCAATCGTTGCTATAAACCAATATATCATCAAAAAACACCAAGATAAACTTATGCAAGAAAGGTTTAAAGATAGAATTCATGAGCCCTTGGAAAGTAGCTAGTGCATTTGTCAAGCCTAAAGGCATAACTAAGAATTTATGGAGCCCTTCATGAGTTCTAAAAGCTGTTTTTGCTATATCAGCCTCTTTCATTCGAATCTGATGATAACCAGCTCTTAAATCAAGCTTGGAGAAGAAGGTATCCCCTTGAAGTTCATCTAAAATTTCCTCAATAATAGGAATAGGGAACTTGTTCTTGATAGTGGCTTCATTCAACTTGCGTTAATCAACATAAAACCTCCAGGTGCCCTCTTTCTTTTGAACTAACACCACAGGGGCTGCAAAATCATTGGAACTCTCACGAATGATGACATTATGAAGCATCTGGTAAATTTGATTTTCAATTTTAGTTTTCTAGGTTGGGCCATAATGATAGGGTCTAGAACTTATGGGTTTATCATCCTTAAGAGGAATAGAATGGTCAAAAGTTCTGTAAGGGGGCAACTCAATAGGTTCTGCAAAAATGTCTACAAAGTTATCCAAGAAATGCTGTAATTCAAGTTGTTGATCATGAGAAAGAATAGAATCAGAATTGAATGCAACTTGTAACATAGAAGCCATATGAATGAGATATAACTCATTAGCAACCACGAATTCACGCAAGGTTAGAAGTTCTTCAGAATGTAGTAGTTTACCAGTAGTCAAACCTTTCAATTCAACGGCCTGACCATTAATAGAAAATTAAAAAAGTTGTTGACCCATATCCATAGTAAAACAACCCAATGTTTTAAGCCACTCAATACTAAGAATAGCATCAAGCCTCTAATTTGCCTTTCGATAACCCATTTCCCATTGTAGTTTAGGGCAGTACTTCGAAATACATAACTGGTGAGAATCAGCCATTGACAACTAAATAGGATCACACTCATAAATCTTCAATGTAAGCTGTTTAGCAATTAAAGTATCAATAATGTTATGAGTGCTTCCAGTGTCAACAAGAATAATGACTTGTTGATTCTTAATTCAACCCACTAGTTTTAAAGTTGAAGTATAAGCTCTGCCTTCGATAGCATTAATGGTGCCATCAATAGCTCCTTGTGTTTCGCCAACAGCATCCTTGAAATGATCCTCATCCTCGTCAATAATCAAGGTATAAATATGGGAATCCTTGCATCGATGGTTAGAAGAGTATTTTTCCAGGCACTAATGACAATCCCTTCTGGCGACGGTCATCCATTTCCTTCTTTGATAATTGACGCGTTTGGTTGGAAACAGATGCAAAAGATGTCGTGGAGGAGTAGGAAGAATTGAACCCAAAGAAGGAAACACTTGGTTTAGATGACTGGGTTAGTATGAGTGATAGATTAGAGCCCATCACTGTAGCTGGTTTAAACCCAAACCCAATAGAAGACTCGGAGGACCCAGTTGGTGGAGAGAGCAATTTCTAATCACGAACAGGGGCTTGCTCGTGAAGTGTTCGAATGATTGCTTCCTGCAGCCAAGCAGAATAGGTTGCACTAGCCAACGTCGTAGTGGAAAATTTGAGGATGAATTACTGAATATCAGCTCGGAGATCCCTGAAAACAGGTTCACGACAACAGCTTCAGGAATATTGACCTTCGAGAGCAATTCATTGAATTGTTTCTCATAATCAGCAACGAGACCATCACCATGTTGAAGCTTCTTAATTGCAATCAATGGATTCTCTTCCTTGATATCGGCAAATTTCACCTCCATTTGCTTAAAATACTCATCCCAGCAAACCTCAAAGAAAGAACAATGGTGCATGAAAAGTCTGGTGCCATTGTAGGGCGTGACCTTCCAGGTGAATACTTAGAAGGCAGAGGCGATACTCTGACGGAGTCCCATCGACGTCAAAGAATTAGAGGCAATGATATGCCCACCCACGAAAGTCAGAACCGTCAAATCTCAGAAATTACACATGACTTTGTTTTGTTGGGATGAAGTAGGGAGGTGTGTTCTAGTACAGCTCCTGGAAGGATCAGGAAGCCAGAATGTGGCGGTGCCATGTGCTAGACAAATGTTCTGATACCTTTATGAATCACAGAGAGGAAAACAGGGATAATTCATTCACAGAAAATGGAAATGGGCAAGTACACGATGTATCTTCTTTCTGCATGGCCACATCATCTTTACCATTCCCTCTCTTCTAACTAACTCTTAGGCCCAATACATCTTTTCTCTATAGTTATTTACTATAAACTCCTCACTAGATAATAACATATATATCAGCAACTATGATTATCATTTGACTACTTTACAAATGTGAAATTATTCTACATCTAGGATTTAACTGTACCGTACGAATTGAGAAGAGAAGAACAAAGGGCAAGCATAGGTGTAAGAAGTTTTCCAATGTCACTCAAAATAAGGTGGTGTACAAGTGCCATTTTGCATCAGAATCTGAAGAATGGGATCTTTAAGGGACATATGAAGGGGAAATACCCACTAAAAGAGAAATCATCGAAGGAATCTAAACCCATCACCTGAATCTGGAAAATCAGAAAAGAGAATTATGAACAAAGATGAAGCCAATGAAACAAATACTTTTGCTTCACAGGCTGCAGCCATAAACATTCCCACACTGCATTATCCAACAACGCCATCAATTACAAGTCTTAATACAGCTTTGGAAGGAAGTAAAAGAAAGAGATACAGGTTGGGGTCTAATAAAGCATCTGAATCTACAAGCATGTCTGCGAAAAAAGAAGTAGACAAAGCAACTAGCACATCAAGCAAAAGAAGAAAAGCTTGGACTAGTTTGAACAAAATTGCTCAGAGCAGCGAGCATAATAGCCATATTGCTAAATTAATTATTCCATTCATCTTTTAAATGGGAAAATGCTACTTATATTGGGGGAGGTAGCTATATAATCTTTTTTTTAATTTTATTTTTCTTCCTTGATATTTCTTAAATTATGCCTTTTTTTTATGACATTTTTTCTTGATATTAAAGGAGTTTTTCATAGTCAGATGAATATGTATATTTTTGGGCCTTCAGAGAAGAATGCATTAGTATAAACTTTACCATTATGTATAAATGGGGATGAGATCAATCAATAGTTGAAGGGCATAGAAGTTTGTTGATGGTAATAGAGAATCAAGATCCTCCATTGCATAGTTTTCCTCGCTTTGCATATTAATAATTATGAGTACAATATAAAGGTTTACATACTATACACCAAGCACTTGAGCCAAACCTATCAAGGGATTGTGATTTTTATGTAAAATAAAAGGGCAAGTTTGTTTGGCTTGATCTAATAGTTGCAATTATTCTTTAAACTTGACCAGAATGATATTAAATTATTGAAAAACTTGTTATAAAAGATTTTTTCCAATAACTTGCTATAAAAGATTCAGGAAAAATATTTTTTAAAGACATGAAATATATAAAGCAAGAATCAGGTCACTAAATTCTACAAATCATTAATTAAAGCAAATGTCCCAATATAGGGTTACAGGATATTGTGAATTTACCTTACTACCCTCTCGTCTCCCCTTACTCTCAAATCCTTCTTTCTTAATGGGTGGTTTTGACACTTGCTGACATGAAGGTGCGCTTAGCCCCTCATTGGGTTGTTTATGGTGAACTATTTCTTCTGAGTGGGGATCTCACAAATTTCTTCAAGTACACGCAAATATTTTCACATGGGCATTTTCTTATGGTTCCAAATTGATAGCTGTCTTGGAGAGATTTCTTGAGGTGCTTTTATGGATGCGTTGAACGTGTATTTTGTGTGTAGGATTAGATAAGCTGTTTTTGGTGACCAAGATTCTGCCAGATGATCTCCTCATTTTTTCTGTCTTTTTCTAATATAATATCCATATCGAACAATGTCTTATTTTAAGAAGACTTACATCTTCACTACCTTCACTACTACAAAAAGGGGCTTTAGTGGTGTAGCTCCTGTGGCATTTCTTTAAAGAAGCGCCAAAAATAGTTATTTATTTATTTAAAATCAAAATTATTTGAAAGCTTTGGCACTTACAATTATAAATGTCATAATTGACGTTAACCTTGCATGACGTTTCTCTGAACAAGCGCCAAACAAGGCCTTCAGTTTTTTTTAAAAAAAAAAATAGGAAGCTTTGGCATTTTATGTGGAAGCGCCAAAGCTTCCTATATTTTGTTTTTTAAGAAAAAGAAAATATAATAGGAAGCTTTGGTGTTTTATAATTAAATGCCAAAGCTTCCACATATATATTTAATAAAACGAAGGATATGAATCATATGATCTTTGCAGATTTTTTTTGGATCAAGATGGGAAGCTTTGTTTTGGGAAAAAAAAGATGGGAAGCTTTGGCGTTTTATAATGAAACGCCAAAGCTTCCACTATTACAAAAAAATAAACGAAGGATCATTGATTACACTGCAGTTGATTTTTTAGGGGAAGCTTTGGCGTTTTGGAATAAAACGCCAAAGCTTCCACAATTACAAAATAAAAACTGAAAGGATAAGGCATACAATAACATCACATTTTGATTTTTGAGGGGAAGCTTTGGCGTTTTGGAATAAAACGCCAAAGCTTCCACAATTAGACAAAAAAAAACGCAAGGAGAAATTTCACAGTTAAAAAAAACGCAAGGAGAGACACTGCATTATTGATAAGGCGCAACATATATATACAGTCATGATATGTGTGTGTGTGTGTGTTCACTTTTACATTTATAGAAGAATTTTTTTGGTTGCCATTTTAATTATTATCATCATCTTAGGTGTTTATAGTGTTTGGTATTGCCGTCAATGACACAGGATCTTCATAGTTAGCTAGTTTTTTTTTTGCCAATCATAGTTAGCTAGTTAACTAACGATGGTTCCTGAACTTTCAATGAAAAGAAAAATAATATGGGGAAGTGTACATTGGCCGAATATATATATATGGTTTGAATGTATACACTATAATGATTGTAGAGGGAAGCTTTGGCGTTTTGGAACAAAACGCCAAAGCTTCCACGATTATTAAAAAAAACAAAGGGATCATCTTTACCGAAGGGAGAAGAATCACGTGAAAGCTTTGGCATTCATTGAAAAGTCAAGTCAAAAAAGAATGGAGAAGAATCACGTGAAAGCTTACACCTGCAGGCTGCATATTTTTTTTTTCATTGACAAGGCAAGTCATATTTGTTTTTTTCTTTGGCCATCCGACAACTCCTTGAAGAGAGTTGGACATAAATCACTTTTTTGTATTTGCTCATTGAAGAAGTAGTCATTTTTCCATCTGCGCATTGCATCCGACAGCTCTTAATCTTCCCTGCCCTCACGCTCTTCCTCAGCTCCCTCGACCACTAAAAGCCATCATCAGAGCTCGTTGTTGGGAAAGAATCACAGGTTGGCCATTTACTTGATGAGAATCATGACTTCTTTTACAATATGCCTTTATACTTGCTGGATCACGTAATGGATTTTGTTTTTAATTACAACTATATTATGATGGTTGGCAATTGGCATTTCTGAAGTATTGAAAGCTGCTTGCTTTGATTCCCTGTACACAGCCCCACCATTAATTAGTTCCCTTTGATTCCCACTTTGATCCATGTTAGTGATATGAAAAACTATATTCATATTAATTGAAGTGACCAACAGGAAGCCATATGCGGCAGCAGGGCTCCTTATAAATGCTCACATGTACAAAACGCCTGGGACATGTTGTTAAAAAAATTATAATAGAAAAAAAATTCAGTCAGCTTTAATTTAGTTTTTTTTTAATATTTGTTAAAGGAATTTTTGGCGCTTTCTAAGGAAGCGCCAAAGGTTTAAGTTTTGTTTTATAACATTAATTGCGCTTATATAAGAAGTGCCATAGATACTTACACCTTTTTTGGCACTTTTTATATAAGCGCCATAAAAGGTAATATAAATGTTAAAAATTTTTAACACCCGCCATTGTTGCCGCCACTATCACTTTCCTGCTTTTCTTTTCTATTTGTCCCCACCCCCTTTCCTCTGTTTGACCTAGCGACAAGTAAAAGCTTCTTTGGTCCCCCACTTGCTTTTTTTTTTGTCTCCTCCTCGTGCAAATATTTGTAAACATTTGTTCGCCACTTTCATTACAGCATAGAGCTTCGTTGCGGTACAAAGCTTTCTCCCACACATGTTCTTTTTCTCTTTGGCTGGTTGCAGTACAAAGCTTCCTCCCTCGTGTTCTTTTTCTTTTTGGCTGGTTGCAGTACAAAGCTTCCTACAGAAGCTCCTGTAAGTGTTGTTTGTTTTTTAACATTTTATTCACATTTTTTTAATTAAAATATGTTTGACTATTATATATTTGCTTATACTTTTCTATCGAAGTACATGTTGTCAATAGTGAAAGGGTTGTGAATGGCACCGTTGAAATGGTCAAATTGGGTAGAAATGTTATAAATGCCGCTGGTTGTTTAATCAACGATTATTTTGGAACCAATTAATTTAATAAACGCAGGGTTGTATTTTTGTTGGCTTGTTATGGACCCAATTATTTTAATTACGACATGTAGTAGTGTTGGCCAATATGATTTATTTGGTGGTGAGTTGTGAACATTATTTAGATGTTGTGGGATTAATTGGTTGATTATTTGTGATTTAAGAAGAGTGTTTAATATTTTGTAAAACTTTAAATTTTGGAATGTTATGCTGCTGAATTTACTTTTTTAAAAAAATAAATAATAAATAAAGAGAACTTTAAGAGGCAAGGAACTGACCACTTATAAAAATATATATGTTTAACGTATAGATGGATCGAAAATGGATGTCATCTAATCGGTGCTCAAGAGAATATATTGATGGGGTGAAAAAGTTTATTAGATTTGCAAGCGAGCATGCAAATGATCCTAACAAAATCCTATGTCCTTGCTTATCTTGTTGTTATGGAAAGCGGATTAGTCCACTTGATTTGCTAGATCATTTAGTGTGTCATGGAATTGATCAATCATATACACGATGGACAAGGCATGGTGAGACGGATGATGCAGATCGTGGTCAAATACATACCATGATCGGTGCTTCAAATGAGTTTGACTCAAGCATGTGTTATGAAGATGATGGTCTTCAAGAAATGCTAAATGTAGTTGAAGGGGTGATTCATAACCGTCCTCAAGAATATGAGAAGTTGAAAGGTGATGCAGAGAAGCCATTATATGCTGGTAGTACTAAATACACAAGATTGCTAGTAGTGTTGAAATTGTACAACTTTAAAGCATGCTATGGATTGAGTGATTCTAGTTTAACCGCACTACTTGAACTTGTGCAAGATATGCTCCCAGAAGAAAATGTACTTCCTACCAAGACATATGAGGCAAAGCGAATACTTTGCTCTACAACTGGCATGGGTTATGAGAAGATTCATGCATGCCCTAACGATTGCATATTATTTTGAAATCAATATGCAACGTTAGAGAAGTGCCCTAAATGTAATGCATCTCGATATGGGAAAAGAAAGGAAAGAGTCCGTCGAAGGTCGTATGGTATTTTCCAATTATTCCAAGATTCAAGCGATTATACAGTAATGAGGAGATTGCTAAGTTGTTGATGTGGCATGCAGATGAAAGGATTGAAGACACGAACCTTAGGCGCCCTGCGGATGCCCCTCAATGGAAAAAAATTGATCATGACCATCCTGACTTCGCAAATGAAGAAAGGAACCTACGCCTTGCACTTTCAACTGATGGAATCAATCCCCACGGGGTTCAGAGTAGCACACACAGTACATGGCCAGTGATATTGATGATTTATAACCTTCCTCCACACTTGATCATGAAACACAAGTATATGATGTTGTCTATGTTAATTTCTAGGCCAAGGCAACCTGGAAATGATATAGATGTATACTTGGCTCCTTTAATTGATGACTTGAAGCTACTTTGGGAAGAAGGCGTCAATGTGTATGAGGGGTACAGGGAAGAAAGTTTCAATTTGAAAGCCATGTTGTTTGGCACAATTAATGATTTCCCTGCTTATGGTAATTTGTCTGGATATAGCGTTAAAGGATATTGTGCGTGCCCTATATGTGAAGATGACACTTATTCAATGCGACTAGATCATTGTAAGAAAAATGTATACATGGGACATCGAAGATTCTTACCATCAACATATCATTGGAGGAAGTGGAAAAATGCTTTCAATGGTGAGTCAGAAGAAGGTAGCCCACCGAAGATGTTGATCGGTGCTCAGGTTTTTGAGAAGGTTAAGCACATGGATAACGATTTTGGCAAGCCTTTTGCAAAACAATTCGGGACAAACGGTTGGAAAAAGAATTCTATTTTCTTTGAACTTCCATATTGGAAGTTCTTGTATGTGAGACATTTTCTTGATGTGATGCACATAGAAAAAAATATATGTGATAGTCTCATTGGCACATTGCTCAGTATACAAGGAAAAAGCAAGGACAGTGTAAATGCGAGGTTGGATTTGGTTAATTTGGGAATAAGAGAAGAGTTTGCACCAGTTGAGTAAGGGCACCGTACTTATCTACCTCCAGCGGCTTACACTCTATCGAGGAAAGAGAAAAAATTATTTTGTGAATTTCTGGAAGGAATTAAAGTTCCAGAGGGGTATTCTTCAAATATAAAGAACCTTGTATCAGTGAAAGAGTTGAAGCTAAAGAACCTTAAATCTCATGATTGTCATGTGCTCATGCAAAATTTCATACCGATTGGTATACGGTCAATCTTACCCAAAAAAGTAAGGAACACCATTACTAAACTTTGCATGTTCTTCAAGTTGATTTGCAGTAAAGTGGTTGATTCAACGAAGTTACTAGATTTGGAAAGGCTGATTGTTTGTACTCTGTGTGAACTTGAAATGTATTTTCCACCTTCATTTTTTGACATTTTGGTCCATCTAACTGTACACTTGGTGAAAGAGGTTCAATTGTGAGGTCCAGTGTACTTGAGATGGATGTACCCGAATAAGCGATTTATGAAAATTTTAAAGGGGTATGTGAAAAATAGATATCGACCAGAGGGTTGTATAGCTGAGCGGTATATGGTTGAAGAAGCAAGTAACTTCTGTGCTGACTTCCTATCAAATGTTGACCCTGTAGGTATCCCCAAGTCTCGTTATGATGGGTGAAGATCAGGGAAAGGAACAAGTGGGAAGGATGTAATAAGGATATCGGTGACTGAATGGGAACAAGCTCACTTGTATGTGCTTCATAACACTGATGAGGTTGAACCATTTGTTGACGAACACAAGGCCACACTTCGATTGGCATATGGTGACAGGAATGAAAATTTTATAACAAAGGAACACAACAAATATTTTCCAAGTTGGTTAAAAAGGCACATTAAAGATGAGGTGGAGAGGAATCCTGATCTAATTTCTAAAAACTTGAGATGGCTATCGAATGGACCGAGCTTAAGTGTATTATCTTATAATGGTTATGCAATCAACGGTTACACCTTCTACACACAAGAACATGATACAAGGAGCACGATGCAAAATAGTAGGGTAACACTTGTTGCTGATTCTTGGCATAGATCCAGTGTCAAAGACATGCACCCTATTTACGCACCAATGTCATACTTTGGTGTAATTGAACAAATCTGGGAGTTAGATTATACTGTGTTGAGGGTCCCTGTCTTCAGGTGTAAGTGGGTTAACAACAACAGTGGATTACGACAGATGAGTTAGGGTTTGTTCAAGTAGACCTTTCTAAAGTTTGGTATAAAGATGATCCTTTCATTTTAGCATCACAAGCAGAACAAGTGTTTTTCGTTCCCGATCCTGCTAAGAAGAATTGGTCCATTGTAGTTCCATCAAACAAGAATCATCAAGAACAAGTTGGTACTACAAGTAATGAATATTTGAATATTCTTGAGGATACTCTTTCCTTTGAGATGTTGTGGTCAAGATATATTGATAGAAATGAAGAAGAAGATGAAGACGAACATTTATATATGAGACATGATCATAATGAGGGGACATATTTTTTAAATCAAACAAGAAAGAGAAAAAAGATGATAATGAGTGTCTTGATTTTTCAATATGTATGTTTAATTACATGTATTCATATATTCCAACTTAATTTACTTTTATTACTATGATTGTCAATATGCACTGATATTTTTGTCTTGTTTATTTAACTTGTAGGAAAATGGATCCACACAATGATCAAGCAGACTTTGAAGCCCACAATGAAGATGCAGTTGATCCTCACATTGAGCAAGCAGCCTTTGAAGCCGCTGTAGTTCGAGGTAGGACTGTGATGCATAAACTGATCAAACTAAGGAGCAAGGGCATTATGTTAGAGCTTGAGTGGAATGACAAGGGAAACCCAGTTGGTGAAAATGCTTGCAACTTTATTAATTATATTGGGACTATTGTCAAAGAAAGAGTCCCCATTACAATTTCAGATTGGAGACGGGCAAAGAAGGACTATTTTGCTATGCTTCTGAGTTCAGTTAAGGTAAACATTATTTACTTTATTATTCTGGTTGTTTTGTTGCATGAATTACAATCTAACAAAGCATGTGTGGTTTTTTTGTTACAGTCTATCTTCATTATCGATTACGACAAAGACAAATTCGTGCTAGCAAAATATGGCAAAATTTTGAGATGTTTTCGTTCCAATCTTATCAAATTCTACTCTAGGGACACAGATGGCAATATCATTCATATGCCACCACAGTTGTACGATGGAATAATTACACAAGAGCTGTGGGATGAGTTTTTGAGTACACATACTACCACGGAGTTTCTAGTAATACAATATTAGCCCTTACAAACTACTTGCAATGTAATTGAAATTAATATTTATTGAAATTATTTGTATTTAAAAAGGAACGAAGTGATAGAAATCATGAAAGCGCAAGCAACATGGCATACCGGTACTTAAAAGGACCACTATCGTATGCAAAGTTGGAGCAACAATTGGTAAGAACTTATAATCATTTCATATGCATATAATTTAGATGACTAATTTTTAACTACAACTAACTTTGTTATAAAGGTCAAACAATCACATTCTGATGTCACACATATGCCACGTCATAATTTGTGGCTGGCCAGCGTCACTAATAAAAAAGGAGAAATTCCTAGCGAACAAGCCAGAGAAGTTGCAGAATATTGTGTAAGTGGTGGATTATTCATAAATATTTTGCTTTGATTAAATGATTCTATTTTATAATAACTAATATTATTGCAATTGTTGTTGTGATAGCAAAAAATGACGCAGGACCAACTAGAGTTGATGAATTATGTTGGTCGTGACGATTTACTCAGCAGAGCTCTTGGAGCTCCTGAGTATCATGGTTGTCTTCGTTGTATTGGTTTTGCAGTCACCCAAACATCATACTTCAGATGCCAAAAGTGACCAAACAAAAATGACTTTATGCAACTACAGGAGCAGATTGGTGACTACAAGCACCAATTGGAACAGCAGATGAGTGACTACAATCAGCAACTGGCACAGCAGATGAGTGTCTACAAGCATCAAGTAGATGATCAGATGAGTGTCCACCAACGCCAAATAGAACAATTTAACGATCATATGCGATTGATGCAAGAGCAAAATGCATTATTGAAGGCTCAAATTGACACTTTACTGCTTTCTCAGTCAGCACCAAGCCCAATGTGTGATAGCACAAGTGTGAAGAATGATATTTGCCCCTCCATGCCTAAAGTCCCAATTCCATTCGTAATCAATTTCTTCTCTAGTTAACTTTTTGTTATATTTTAAATTAGTGTACCTTAATATTGACTCCATCTTTCATAGGGCGAATCGGCGTGCAAGTTGCATGTCGATGAATCTTTCAAGCATACAGTTGTTGTAGGTGTTGTCTACAACACTGACACTGATATCTTTCATGGTTCACCATTGCCTGAGAACACACTTAGAGTCAAGGTTGACGTATGCACAGATGCAGATGCCCTCCTGCCAATCCCTTCTCTAGATGAACAGACAATCGTAAAAGATGTTGTTGGTGGTTATGTTGCATGGCCAATAGGTTTGATTGAGCCATATCAAAAGGTGATTTAATTTACAATTCTTTCTACTTATTCTATATGCACTTCTATCTAAAAAACTACATGATTAAATTTTAATGATTTTTGTAGGTTGCTACTAGTCATAAAGGAAAAAGAATTGAAGGCCATAGGAAGAACTCACATGGTTCAGCAACCCAACAGAAGTCCCAACCTTCTGCTAGCAAATTCAGCAACCCAACAGAAGTCCCAACCTTCTGCTAGCAAACGAACCAACAAACCAATGGTCTCGTATCGCCAACAATTGGCATCAATGGTACAACCATTGATCCTCCAACGAGGTCAGGAAACACAATTTCATCTGGACATCTATAATGCAGAAGGTGTAATTGATCATGTCGATGGTGCTGTGCTGAATGATGTGATTACTTGTGGAAGGATAGGTGGAACAACTATCAACTTATGGATCAGGTATTCGTCTATCATTGTTATTATTATTCATCATTCAATTTTTTTTTTGTGGAAATGACATTGTTTATTTGATATAAAGGCATTTGTACCACGATGAGATAGTAAGCACGGATAGGATGCAGAGATTTATCTTTGTTAGCCCACACCTCTTTGGCCAGTATAGGGGGAGAGATTTGGAAGCACAGTCTAACGAACTTAGAGACTGCTTTATGCTTAGAGCAACCCCTAACAAGCTCTTTCTTGTTCCATACAATGTAGGGTAAGTGATTTGTGACAATATTTGAATGTATGTTTTTTATTTTTTCACTTTTACCATTAAATGATTGTCCAAATAAAATTTTCAAAATGTGTTTTTAGGGAACATTGGATATTAATTGTTGTCCATCCAGTAGCACCAGAAAACCCTTGCATTTACTATCTAGATCCTATAGAAACTGCTCATCCAGATAATCGCCCAGATATGCTGATTATCTTCAATAAGTAAGTGTATGGGTGTATGTGTAAATCTTTTTGTGTGTGATTATTGAATAACCAACATTAATCAGGAACTTCTTTGTTTTATTAGTGCATTAACCGCATATAGAGGAAAAGCTGGATTGACCCCAACTCTAGACGCAATGACCCGGCCAATAGCTATGCGTGGAGGAAGATTATGGTACTTATATATGAATTTACTCCATTCTTTTTAGTAAAAAAAAATTTATTCAAAAATTGACATAACTATTTCATTGTATTGTTGCAGTGTCCATTCCAGCCGAATGATAATGATTGTGGTTATTATGTTATGAAATTTATGAAAGATGTAGTTACTCATCGCCACCTTGTAATTCCTGTGAAAGTAAGTTCCCTTTAGTTGCAATTGATATTGTGTTTTAATTTTAATTGACAAAGTGTCTAAATTTAGTGATTTTCATTCTTTGTATACATGATTGTTTATGTAGTATTATGAAGATGCACGTTGTGCTGAGCTGTCTGACCATCAAATGGATGAAATCATTGAAGAATGGTGTGAATATATGGTCAAGCAATTAGTTAGTTTAGGCATGTAGCTTCTTTCTTGCCTATTCTTATTTTGTTTAATCATTTATAAAATTAGTTGTACACTATATAATCATTGTTAATACAATATATTTTGTAGTTGTTAAACATTATAATTATTTATTGTAGTTATTTGAACAAATGACCATCATCGTTTTGTATTGTAATATTTGCCTATTAGACGAAATATATGGTTATTTGCTTACTACTATATTATGGTCATCAGGATTACACTGCACAGAAAAAAAAATATTTTAAAAAATTATAAAAAAAAATTAAACCTACTATGGCGTTTGAAGGTAAAATGCCAAAGGAGGGGTTCCCCCTCCTTTGGCGTTTTTCCTACAAACACCAAAGGAGGGGTACCCCTCCTTTGGCACTTTCCTCCTGAAACGCTATATATAATTAATATAGTTATTTAATTTAATAAAATAACGTATGGCATTTTTGTAAATTGAAAAGCGCTACAGGAATTTTTAATTGCGTCAAAAGCTTTGGCGTTTCTTAAACGCCAAAGTATTTTATAAAATAAGCGCCATTACACTACTTTTTTGTAGTAGTGCTTCTACTCTTAACGTCCGGACAGTGATGGTATGGCTTATTTTGTAATAAAAATACAAAAAAAAAATGTTATGGTTTGTCACACACACACACATATATATATATATATATATAGCAAATTGTCTTTAATTTTCATTTTATAATAACTTCCGGGCATTGAAGTAAATTGACAAAATATATAAATTCCAGTCTGGATCATATAGCTTGATTAATGATTTCTTAAATTTATCAACCTCAATGGAAATTTGAGTATTTCAAATGGCTTTCAAAGAAAGTTTTCCTTCTATATATCTACACACATTTTAAGATGAATGTATTGTGAGAGGCTCGTGAAAAACATGACCCTATATCATTTATGTTTTATATTAAATAAAGGGATAATTAATCTATAACTCCTTATAGTTTTAACCAATTTTTAATTGGATCTTATAGTTTTTTTTCCTTTTTATTATGTTTTTATACTTTTACTTGTTTTTAATCAAGCCCTTTGTAATTTTTAAGTTTTATTAGGAACTTATAGTTTTACATGATTTTTAATCAAGCTCCTATAATTTTTTTATTTATAAACTTAATTTATAATTAAATAAATAAAATTAAAATATAAATAAATATTATAAATTTAAATTAATAATGACATAACTAGAAAAAAATAATTAATATAATAGATATTTATATAAATAATTAATATAATTTGAAAAATTAATTATAATTATATTATATTTTTAGAAAATTTTATTATTCAAAATTTATAATTATTAAAAATAAACATCAGAATTATAAAATAAATAATATGAAAATATGTTTAGTTAAAAATGTGACATAATATTAAATAATATACTTTTTATAGAATATTATTATTTATACAATAATTTTATAATATTATATTTAATAATATTATATTTTATATTTATTGAATAAAGAAATAAAAAGCTATAGGGACCTAATTAAAAATTAGATGAAATTATAAGGACCTAATTAAAAAAATTATAGGGACTTGATTAAAAACAAATAAAAGTATAATGATATGATAAAAAGGAAAGAAAGCTACAAGAATCAAATTAAAAATTGTTTAAAACTATAAAAACTTGCAGATTAAGTATCCCTTAAATAAATGACAAAAGTATACTTAGTTCTCTAGCTAACTTTACAAAAGGTCTAATTTTAGTCCCTTAATTTTTGGAATTATCGTCAAAGTCATTTAATCTTAACATCATTAACAAACAAAATGATTATATTAAAATGTTCAAATGTTAAATATTACAAAATATTATCAAATACTAATATATAAAGTTTCATTTATTGTTAAAAAGAATTATCATTTGAGACTTGTTAAGGTTAGATTATTAAAAATATACTTTTTAAAATTAAGAGACTAAATTGAAGTATTATATAAGTTAGAAAATCAAATGTGCATTTTTGCCTAAATGAATCCATAATGGTGATATATAAAAACGATTTCTGATCCATATTGGTAATGTTTCATGTGTCATATTGTCCTTGAAGCAGAGGCAGCTTGCCATATATTTGAGGAGAAATTCTTGGGTACACCCAAAGTACCACTTCATTCATGCTTTGTCAACTAAAAATAGGCCATATGAATTATTTTAATATGATGTGTTAGCATATGTGTTTTTAATTTATTTTAGTTTACAAATTTTAGTATTCACTCTTATTGGTTTCACTTCTCTTTCCTCTTTTATCGCCACTTTCTCAGTTGCTTCTCTATCTCTTTTTAGGACTCTCTGTTTTCTTTGTGCACTTTCTCTTTCTTTCTAACGGAGGCATAACATCTACAGAACAAATTTTGGTTGTGTTTGGTATCACGGTGGAAGAGATAAAAGCCACATTTCCATCACGAAAATCAGCTTGTGATCTAAACCATATGTTTGGATGAAATATTTTATGTACCTTGCTTCACACCCCAATCCCACTTTTGTCTTGAAGCAACCTTTTGTTGCTTTTAATTCGCTGCTTATGTAATGTGGAGAGAGAAATGTAGATGACAATGAAGGTTGTGAGAAGGAAGATTGCTCCCTCAAGTGATCTACACAATTTAACTCCAAATTTGGAAATAACCTATCCCTAGAAGCACTTTAGTTCTACTTTTCAATGCAACAAATAGTAGTCAAAAATTCATTGTCTTCTAAAAGTTATAATCTGAAGAGTGACTGCTGGTCCAGAACAACGTGTGAAATTCGAACATCAAATTTTAAAATTCATATATATTTCATCTGTAAATCTTTAAGCTTCATCTTGGTGTCGTTGAATTGTATTTTGAGTCTCGTTCCATGTGCAACAAGTTTTACGTCAATCGGCTTTGTAGTTGGGATATATGTCCAAACTACTAAACATCTATCAAGCTTAACAAAAATAAAGCAAAATAGGGTATGCTAAGATTGAATATCACTCGAGTGAACACTTGAGTGAACCATCAAAAATTCATCCCCGGAGGTACTACTCGAGTAATCATTGGAGGGAAGTTGCTATAACTTCCATATGAGGCAATTTATCTTTGAATTGAACCATTTCAACTTCCATTTGATCATAAAAACTTCTAATATCAAATCAAAGAATTTGAATCTTAATATTTCCTTTAGATTTTGAAAGTTCTTCTTTTTTCAATCTCATTTGTTCTTCCATTTGATCATTCTCAATAATCCAACTCAAAGAAAACATATGATTTTCTCAAAATCATTTTCAATTAAACCATTATATAGAATTTGTATTGCTTTAATATTCAAAGAAAATATTTTCTTTTCTTTTTCAATCCAATCCTTTCTCAGTTTGAAATAAAAAACATTTGTAAAGACAACCCATATATCATAATCAAAGTCTTTAATAAACTATGATTTATTCTGGTTTGGACCAATCCTTGATAACCTACGTCTAGTCCCAAGGCTTCTTTTAAGGTTTCAATCTACTAACCCTCTCAAGTTTAAACCGGGTATTTGAGAACCACTATAATCCCATAAGTTTGATCCGGGCACTTGTGAAGCCACTTAACAATTTTCTTACCAAGATAACAACTCCCCCTTACACACTATAAGGCTACAATGTCTCTTAATGATAAAATATTACAACCAATGATCTTCTCTCTTAGAAGTGAATTATGATAATCACTTAAGCATAATCAAATAATCTATAGTAGATTATATAAAAACTAAAGTACAGAGAGTACATGAGATGGAGTTAGATTCAAAGTTTCAGCATTTTGATCTTGTACACACTTGCTCTTTTCTTCCTTTGGTTTTGAATGATATTGTATTTATATTTGATCATGAGTTTCTTATTGTTGAGCTTTTCTTCTTCCTGCAAAAAATATGGCTGTTGGAAGTTTCTGACAAAAAAGTAACTTTATCCCTTGAAGATTAATTTGTGTTTAATCACCTGTAATCTTGCATATAAATGTGATTAGTAATGATTAGGAATAATTAGGAATAATATAATCAAGGTTTATATGAGTTTGAAATAGTATCAAAAAATTCAAGAGGGTGATTAAAACTGTGAAGTTTATCACTGTAAATGGCACTAGAAGTGATTGTCTTTATCACTAGAAGGGATATGCAAGTGATGGAATCAATTGAGTAGCTACTCAAGTGATCTTCATTAAGTTTCAAAAATTCAAAGTGTATCACTATCCAGTGGAGTCTAGTGACTTGGTATCACTTGAGTGACCTAGATTTAGTGGTGAAAATGAATAGTGTATCACTACAAGTGATATGAAAGTGATGTCTAGTGATAAGCAACAAATTTCATCACCTGAGTGCTCACTTGTTGTGAAAATGAATAGTGCATCAATGCAAGTGATGTGATGGTGATGGCAAGTGATGAGTAATAGAACTTCATTACTCAAGTGATATGTATCATTTAACTCCAAATTTAGTCAATGGCCTATCTCCAGAAAGCACTCTCTGTAACATCTTAAATTTTACTTACCTAAATTCCTTACACTCTGTGGGATTTAATAGAATTAAATGGTAAATTAAATAGCACAGGAAATGGAAAAACAAAGCAATTAGTGATTACACACAACCTGATTATACTTGGAACACAAATTGTAAAATGTGGATTTGTTGCTAGTGTGTTTTCCTGCGTGGCAGTCTGGTTGTGTGATGGTTTTGGATAATCAAATGATGTCCAAGGAATTTGAAAATTTTCAGAATAAAAGTAGACATATCAAGTTTTAATTTGATAGGTCATATAAGTTATTTAGACTTGTATACTGAGAGTTATGTATTTTTGAAGTTAACCTAGTGAAACTGGCAAGTTTTTGTGGCAGTATCCAATAAATGATAATTCTGGAATGTTATACATCCATTTGGCTAAAGAAAATATTTTTCTTTGAAAATAAACTTAATAAGGGTTACATAGCATTTGGAACTACTACAATTAGATATCTATAAATAAAGATATGAATTTTTAAAGTTTGATGAAAATCTGTTAGCTTTTAATCAAGGTGGGAAATTAGAAAGGTGATAGCAAAAATGAATAGGCATAATAGTCATTGGCTAATAAAACTTAAAAGCCAATATTTTATCTTCCCTTTATGGTGGTGGACGTCCAACATGAGGGAGCAAGAGGGAAATAAATGCTTGAGATAATTATGCCACAAGTAGGAGCATTTTGAACCAAGTAAATTGAAGTTTGAGAAGTCAAAAAGCATAAAGTTTAACATGTGGTTAATTGGCATTAAAATACTATGTTTTAAGGAGGTGGAATGGGATATTTTTAAGAGCTCTTATCCCTTTCTTAGAGCTCATTTTCATCCAAAAAGAAGAGGTGAGATAGAGAGAGAGAGAGAGAGAGAGGCTTGAAGAACACAAGAACAAAGGAGAAGCTCAAGTGTTTAAGAAGCCAAATCAAGGTAAGTTGGTGGTAATTTCCACTTATTCTTGCCTTCAAATTGATAGAAATCTCTCCTAATCTTCATATCCTACTTGAAATATACAAGTAGCAAGACAAAATAAGGGAAAGAAGGAGATAGAGAGATAGGACAATTTAGAGAGAGAAAGAAGAAGAAATCAAGATAAGCTTGGAAGCTTGTCTTATCTTGATTATCTATGCTTCTTGTTGGTGTTTTGGATGGTTGTTGGCTTTGTTTTCATGATTTTGGGAATGCCAAATCTTAAGGGGAGGTGCTGCCCAAATTTTGATTAATCATGATTAAGATGGTGATAAAGATGTTAAAAGAGGTTTTATGATGATCTATGATGATTTTGGAAGTTGGTGTTTAAATCTGCTTGAATTCATTTTCTGGAGGTAAAGAACTTGCAACATGTTTTTGATCCATCAAACTTAGTCCAAATGCAATGAAATTTTCCAAAATTAAAGTAGACATCCTAGACTTTAATTTGATAGCAAATATAAGCCATTTGGACCAGTGGATTGAAAGTTATGATTTTTTCAAAGTTTGACCGTGAATCTAGAACGAAATCTGTGACAGTTTGAGTTTGACGAATTTCTAAGAAATGGGTGGCTGTAATTAGGGCTCTGTGATATTTTTAATTGAAAGAGGACATAAAGAGATTTACACAGAAATTGGAACCACACAATTTGGATATTTTTAGAATTAATTATGAATTTTCAAAGTTTGGTTAACAAAACTGGCAGATTAGGTTAACCTATGAATTTATGGGAATTGTGTTAAAATTATCATAAGTATTGGGCCAAATATAAAAGACATGTTCTAAAGGCCCATGTAGTCCCATTGGACACTCAATTATCATGGCTCTAATGATATGATTAAATATTTAGGTTATGAGGTGACAAAGAAGAAGCATCTTCAACGATTAAAGTAAAGGTACAAGAGAAGGACTCAAGACAAGAGGTAGTGAACTTACCTTATTTGCATGTATTTGATATTTTTGCTTGTGTAGTGAGGTATGTGATTGCTTTACTTGATTCTGTAGAGCATATTTGAATAATGAAGCTCTGTTTCTGTTTATACTGTGGCTATAGATATGTTGCATGAAATATTGAGCATGCAGTAATGTCATTATGGGTCATGCATCTAGTTAAAGCTAACATGTCATGCACATAGCATATATCTTGCATGCATTACGGTAACTGTTTACTATTGAGAATCCCCAAAATCTAACCCTCCCAACCAACCATTTAGACAGGTGAAAACAAGAGGTGTGTTGAAGACAAAGAAAAGTACTGTGCGAGAGGAATCTGTTAGAATCGGCAGGCACAGCGGAAGAATTTTAAATATTTTCACTGATCCTAATCGAGGATTTATCAACTGTGTTTAAACCAAGTTGGAAGGATTCATACCTTTTATGATTCAGGGTTTTCACGCTCTTTAGGAGCCAACATGTCAGGTCCTCTCCCTCTACCGATATCCACACGAATGCTCTCCAATCAAGACTGTGTGCTAGCGCCTCTAATGTCTCCTAGGGTTTAACTTGCGGCTCTCAATTCTCATGTGTATCTCAGTATATCTGCTCTATCAAGTTTATAACCTATGAGGGCTATTTTTAAATTTCAAAATTAATCATCATTAATTTCGAAATTAATTAACTATTAATTATCTTGATGAGCTAATTAAATAAATTCAATTTAAATTAAATCTGTCCAATAGTTTTAATTTAACCTATTTATTTAATCCAAATAAAGAGCCATTAGATTTAAGTTATCTTCATAAATTAAATCTGAGATACCATATCTCTATCATGTTAGTTATTAGATTTAATTTATCTTAATAAATTAAATTTAAAACTAACACAATATAATAATATCATATAATATATATACACACACACATATATATATATATATAATATGTATTTCGAAAATACATATCTATATAATATTATTAACGAATTTTTTTTATATTACATATATACATATATATATAATTCGTCCACCTAATTAAACATTATCTCATGTTGAGCCATTCTTGTGTGCGACCCTGTAGGCCCATATGAAGTTGGCAGTGGGCCAATAACTGTATTAACCCACAAGTCGCAAGCAACCTCTAGCAAGACATCACGACTACCCAATTCATATGAGGATCGTTAATACGATGCAACTTGTCATACAACCATGTCACGTCCCTTTTGTCACACGATATATCGGTCAAGGATGAGGCATGGATAATGTCATCCTCTTATTCCTTACCATTACTTTCTCGATTCTTGAGTAGTCTGACAATAGAAATGGAAACTCCTTTTCATTGTAGCATGGCTATACATTTCTCAGACTTACTCATTGAGGGGCCCAGTAATATCTCTCTACTAATGTGAGGGATAAATTCCATCTTAATCATTCATATTCCTCTGCATGAAAAACCACCAAGCCCGATTGTAGCCTTTATCATCACCCGGTCAAAGGTGACTTTTGACTAGTTCAAAACTTAGCAACTCTCATGTGGGAATCCATGATGACCTCAGGTCAAAGGGCATTATGACGTGGTTATACATGAGAAAAGCTTATGACTTGATCCATGTAGCTTTCTCATAGTGGTTCGGTCCAGCATCTTGTACTCTTACAAGTGCCTGAAACTTTGATTCCTATCTCCATATCTTATCAAAGTCATACTGATCTTGTTTCATCTCTACTCCCGCATAGATGACCGACCAGGGACATTTTAGGATAATCTTTATGAATTATCCAAGGATACAATTATCACAATTAACATGCAAATAATATAATAACAGAATGGAGAAATTTCATTAAATTAATAATGTTCAAAGTACAATGATTGGCCCTTTGGGCACAATTTCCAACAGAATGTTGTAGTGGAATGAAGACAAAAAGAGGTCTAAGTTTCATTAAATGGGTTAAGACACCTTAGTAGCCTATATGGCTACACTATTTGTAATTATTATGTACAATCCCTATGGGGAATTTCTGTAATCAAGTACTCATTATCAATATATTTATGCTATTTCTATGTGCCCATCAAACTACGCACAAGCACTATGAGAAATGTGGAAATAAGATAAGGGTGTTGACACTTTAGGTCTAAATTTCAATGCAGCAAAAAGTAGTCCAAAATTTGTTGCCTTCTGAAAATTATGATTCAAAGAATGACTGCTGGTTTGGAACAACATGTGAAATTCGAGCATCCACTTTCAAAATTCATATCTATTTCATCCATAACTCTTTAAGCTCCATCTTGGTGTCGTTTAATCGCATTTTGAGTCTTGTTCCATATGCAACAAGTTTAACCTCAACCAAATTTGTAATTTGGGAGATATATCCAAAAATACCAAACCTATGTCAGGCTGGAGGAAAACAAAGTAGAATAAAGTATGTAGAGATTGAACATCACTTAAGTGAGTACTCGGTTGAACCATAAAAAATTTATCTTCAGAGGTGCCACTCAAGTGACCACTCAAGTGACCACTTAAGTGAAGTTAATATAACTTCCATTTGAGTCATTTTAACTTCGAATCGAGCTATTCCAACTTTTATTTGATCATAGAGACCTCCAATATCAAATATAAGAACTTGGATTTTGATATTACCATTAGATCTTACAAGTTCTTCTTTCTTCAATTTTGTTTGCTATTCCATTTGATCATTTTCAATAATACAACTCAATATCTTGCTTCTTTTCTTGACTAATAAGATGCAAGTTATTCTTTCTTCAATCTTTCTTCTTCTTTTTGATTATGTTTCATAGTCTAACTTGATAGCTGCTTCTTTTTCTTTGTCTAATTTGATGAAAGTTCTTCTTTCTTCAATCGTTCTTTATCATTCTCAATAATCCAACTCAATTACTTCCTTCTTTTCTTGACTTTCTCTCCCACTATTTGATAACTTCTTTCTTCAATATCTTCTTATTCTTCCTCATGATCATTCTTTACAACCCAACTTGATATTATCTTTCTTTTTTAACTAATCTGCAAGATATTTCACATTAAATATAGAAGTTAGTCAAAGTATAAGATAAATACATGATGCAAACTTTGTGCTCTTAATATTTGGCATCTATATTTGATATCATCAAAACTAATCATACCTAACACTTAAGAAATTACATAAAAATATTAAATTTAGTCAAGCTTCTGGCTATATGGTTTATTATTGATATGATTTGTGATAGGCCATAGCAGAACTTATATTGAGATTGTGAAGACTTATAATAGCACATGATCGATCGAGACAATTTGAATGATGTGTTTTTCTTTCCAACAAGTGCAATCTCATGGGTGTATGTTGGCCTACTTGAGCTTTTAACAACACATGATAGATTGAGATTCCTCTTTCTAGAGATAGCTCCTATTGGGTATGTGTTGGCATCATTTACTCACTCTATTATGCTCCACACTAAATATATGGAAAACCTTTTCTATTGTCATATGGCTGAAATTCATGTGCTTTTCTTTCCACAAAGTATTAACTTGCCATACACTTTAAATTTCACTAAATTTAAAGAGGAACAACCTAACGTGATGGACATTGGACAACACGGGATAAAAATAAAGAACAAGCCTTAGGCCTTGTACATGTGTTTCCACTATTATTAATGAAGCTTTTTGTCTTAGTCAAACAAGGCACAAGATTATTATTTGCTTTAATAGTCAATAGATAAAATTTTAATCAAATAAATAATAATTATTTGATTATTAATCAACTTAATAAATTATGTAATTTAAGTAAAGATATAAATTAATTTGTATAGCATAGATATATAAAAGCTATGAACTAACATATAAGGGCATAACAATAAATAGTTGAAACCTCCCCTCCCCACCCCTTCTAAACTAAACAAAGTATCCTTACAAACTCATTCCCTTCTTGTTCATGATTTAGCTTCCACAAGCGTACATGTCGCAAGTAATAATTTAGTGAGAAAACAAGTGTTGATCCATAAGAACTATGACGAAAGTGAGTTAACCAATGTAATCATATTCTTAATTAGGTTGAATGGAATCATCTGGATTTGATCAATTTAAATAAATAATTTTAATAAAAATAACAAAGCAAAATAGTGGAAATTGAGAAATTGGGTTTAACTTCAAGAGGTAGAAACTTATGATTATTTCTTCCCCATTATATTTTATGAAACTATGCAAATATCCACTTGTGTTAATTAAATGAGTGCATATGCTAGTCAAAGGTTCTAAAATAATCAACCAAGCTCTCTCAAGTCCAGATTGATTTTTAATCTTCATTAAAAATATTCAATCTCTTGTTTATAATTAATGAAAACCATATTTCCAAAGTAATACTTGAATTGGCTATGCTAGGTTGTTAGATATATCTCTATTCTAACAACAAACCATCCATTTAATCCCTAAACTTCAAATTTGGCATGATTTTTCTTAAGTTCTACAATCAAAATAGCTGTCTCAAGCATCTTCCAATTGAACAACTCTAATCATGTGGTGATCAAATACAAGATAGCATTAAGCTCAAAGAAAAATCAACATATATACTCATTAACCAATAAAAGTAAGATAATCTAGTAGTTTCAATCCATACAATGGGTAAAAGTAATAATAATGTGGAGTTTTAGCTATACATGATCAACACAACCAACAACTCAACTCAAAACTCAACCATATTAGCAAATTGGGAAGAAAAGAGGGGAAAACCAGAAAAAGTAAGAGGAACCATTGAAATTCTTCACAAATCTCCAAAGGCTCCAAAATCTCCAAGAGCTCTCTCCTAAATAGCCTCCTTGTGCCTATGCAGAATGATGCATTTTCGGCATCTCTCTTAGGTTAAAAAGCCACCAGCATCGTCACTTTTTCAAAACGTATAGTATCAGTATCGCAAGTTCACTTTTGCTTCACTATAGCGAACTCACAGCGAACGCTGTCAAAAAGGCCTATTTTTTAGGTGTTTTCGCTTTTGCTTCGTTGTGGCACAGCAACAGCGAACGTGGCCAGAAAGGCCTTTTTTTGGGGTGTTTTTGCTTTTGCTCTGCTATGGCGAAGGAAAAGTGACTTGGTGCACATTCAAGCTACTTATTTGATCTTGCTTTTTTATTTTTGTTCTTCTTTTCTCCACCTCCAAGGACCTATATAGGACTCTACTTCTTGTCCTCATCCTCCTATAAAGAGCAAGATTTATGAGCTTTTGAATTTTCTTCAATTTAATCTAAACCTCTATACATTTAGCTCAAAATTTGCAAGTTTTCAAAGTATTTCCATCATATCACATTTTCCTTCATATGTACAAGATTTATGCACAATTTCAGTTCAAAACCAATAAATATATAAGAAAAATGTGATGAAATACAAGAATTTCTAGAGAATAACATTCCCCTAAACTTAAGCTTTTGCTTGTCCTCAAGCAGATTCACACATGTAACATGAATTCATAACTTGCTTATCTAAATTGCAGATATGTTCATGCCCTCATTCATTGCTCTAAGGATCATACCAAACAGGAACTTGAGAGAATATGCCAAGATAAATGCCTTATAATCTTTGAGCAAGTTTTTCAAGAGTTCTTTGAGTGTGAGTGTGTGTATGGAATCAAAAGACACTTCTCCTGATTCTATCTCAGTCACACATAATACTCCAACTTATATACAAATTTTCAACTCTACAACTTTGCTATCCTCTTTTTCATCATTCTCTACATACAATTTTCCTCATATGATGTCAAAATTAAAAGGACTTTTAGGCTTGTAACGTGGCCATGGGTTTAGGGTGTTTGAATGGAAGGGAAAAAGGGATGAATACAAAAACTTTGAAATAAATGAACTAACTTCTTTTTTTTATTTTTTTAGTACTCA
The DNA here is from genome assembly GCA_963242795.1 of Inga leiocalycina. Taxonomy (NCBI): domain Eukaryota; kingdom Viridiplantae; phylum Streptophyta; class Magnoliopsida; order Fabales; family Fabaceae; genus Inga; species Inga leiocalycina. The sequence goes on from OY725332.1 coordinate 38,026,622, forward strand.
CCCAACTTGAACTAACTTGTTTTCTTTCTACCAAGCCTCTTTGAATTTTTTTTAAGAGAGAATATTGGCTTGGTTTATGCATATTTTGTTCAAACCCACAACAATTTACACATTTCACATTCATAACATTCCCTTTCAATCATCAAACATTTTTTTTGTTTCTATCTCAAAGTAGGGTGTTTTTGTTAGTGCAAGCGTTTCACCCAAGAGGGGAGTGAATTGGGTGATTCCAAAAATTTCGTTGCGTATAAGGAAATTTACGGAATATTAAAAAAAGTTAAGAGCAAGGAGAAATATCACCGTAGTGTACATCGGGAGTTATACTGCTTTAGCCACAACCACTTTGACCTACGTCCAGTCCTCAGAGCGTCTCTGAGAGTTTCACTATATTCTCTAAGATTCAGTGGGTTTTTGGCACCTAAGTACACAGCAAGTTCCTACACTTGGACACTCGCTCCCCCTTACATGTTGCAATCAAATCCCCAACTCAAGGTTCCACTACCTTAAGTTGTCTCAATAACAAATATTGAGTTTGTAATGAAAAAATCTCTCACAGAGCAAATATATATTCACTGAAGTACAAAGGAATAAGTGTGTGTTTGGGAGGAGCGTTTGTACCCCCCAAACGCTAAATTCCCCCTATAAGCTCAATACCCAAACTCAAAAAAAAATTTTGAGTGTTTGTTTCCCAAGGTAAGCAATCGAGCTTAATTCTATCTTAATATCTTTTGCCATAAGCTCCATTTCTCAGCTTTTACTGATTTAGCTTTTGGAAAGAGTGAAAATGGTTGAAATATTTTTTCAGTTGTGTCCAATGTACTATCAGACTTATTGCAATTTTACCCTTAATGTATTTTTTTGCTACAAAAATTAATTTCAACTATTATTTGGTACTTTTAACCTTTAAAATATTTTTTCAACTGTACCCAATATGTTATCAGACTGGTTGCAATTTTATCTTTAATATACTTTTTCAATTCCAAAAATTATTTTAAACTATTTTTTGGTGTTTTTAATAGCGTAGATGAAGAGCCTTCCGCGTCAAATTATGGTAGGCGATCTTCCATTCAAATGAATCAGTTGCGTGACTCAATTAGAGACCACATTGTACGAGACATGTGATACAAGTTGTTATGTAATATTTTTTGGACAAATTGTGTTAATTTTAAATTCCAATTTTCCCAAATTTAACTTTTATAAATTTTTTTTTTTCAATTTCAAATTTAATTTCTTTCTTACTATTCTCTCTAAAATCACTTATGCTTAAGTCAATCCAAACAAGGTTGTAAAAGCTAAATTGACAAACTCCATTTTTTCAATCGCCAATCCAAACATAAATCACATTACACAATCGGGCTTTTACCAAAAATAAGATTACCAAAAGCTAAATGGACAAACTCCATTTTTCCAACCGCTATTCCAAACACACCCTAAGTATATGAAAACAAAGCACTAAGTATATTGATCAATGTGTGATCTTAGTTTGTATCTCATTATTTTCTTCTCTTTGAATGCTCCATATATATAGATGATTTGTAGTGTCCGTTGGAAGCAATTTCAAACTTGTTTGTTAGAGTCGCGCAGCAACGATTAACTATTCTTCGTATTTGAAAACTATCCGTTGGCGGTAGGTAGCATTAGGTGAACGTTCGGACTTTTATTTGACTTCTCAAATCTGTCATACTCTTTCATTGTTTCTCTGCAAATGTACTTAGAATACTAATACAATGAGAAGTTAATCATATAGATAACAAATCAAAAGATATTCAATGAAAATATAATTTCTGAACTGCCTTACTGAGTGGCTACTCGAGTGATCTAGTTTGTTACTTGAGTAGTCCCTCGAGTAAACATGTCAAAAATATGGCAGTAAGCAAATCAACATTTTGCATCAGAAATTACTCGGGTAAGTCATGGAGTGATATATTACAAACCTTGAAAATACATGATTACTCGAGTGGCTACTCAAGTGGCCATGTCTTTACGTTCACATATTACTTAGGTGATCACTGTGGTAAACTGTTTACTCGAGTGGCTACTCGAGTGGACATCATTTTTCTTCACACCTCACCGAGTGGTCCCTCGAGTGGCTTGCAAATAACCCGGCACATTACTCGATTACAAGGGTTTCTGGGTCATCAAGGGAAACAAAAGGTTCTTGGAGATAGTGATAGGTAATGTAGGATGAGGAATAGAAGAAGGACCGGCCTCAAAAAGTTTAGGCTCAAAAGATATTGGCTGAGAAGGTTCAGGTTGAGTAGTTGAGACAAGCTCAGGAGGTCTCAACTCAGAATGTGGTGCCTCAAATGGTCTGGGTTCAGGAGGTGACTCTGGCTCAGGCATGAAAGAAGGTATAGAGGTACCAGAGGTAGAGGGGCCAAATGCTATAGCATCAAGTCTGGCTACAATCGATCTCAAAAGCTCACCCTGGACACGTTGTTCTGCTAACAATTCTTCATGCCTCTTATCCATCCTTTCTACAAGTTGTCCTATCTTAACATTCATATGAATGATCAACTCGGCATTGGTATTTGCAATGTCGATATGAAATCCCTTTAGTATATTTTCCATAAAATGTTGTACTGTGGCATTGAGGAATGATGGTGAGCATGTAGTGCCGGTTGGAGCAGAAGACTGTGTGTCATCTATTCTACTTCTTTCAGTTTCAGTCTTCTTCTTTCTAGGGCCTAACTCCAGAGGACTCCTGAGAGGTATTTCAATGTTTAGTTTCACAATTTGATTCCTCCCAACAGGAGTTATCCTCTTAATCGGTTCCTTACTCTCCAGATACCAAATCTTGTTCTTCTTCAGAAACAAAGATATGAGCTGAGGATATGGCATAGGAGTGGATGGCTTCCCTTTAGTCTTGTACTTTTGTATCTCCGCAAAAATATATTCTCCCAAGTCTTTTTTCTCTTTGAGAAGGAAAGAAGCAAACAACCTATAGTCCCTTTCAGTGAAATATGTATAATTATTGGATTTGTTTACTAAGGCTTTAGAGTAAATGTACCATAGAATCCTGTAGTGGTCACACATATCACTCGGATTGAAGTTTAGAGGTCCCACTAACTCACCAGGTCTAAGAACAGAGAAGATCTGGTTAGGCTCAAGTTTAGCATAGATATCATCAAGGGGATTTTCTATTCCTAACCAAATATTAATCCTAGAGGGTGAGATGAGGATTTTCTGTCCTCTAACTTTTGTGGTCATTTCTTCCTCTACTGATCTTCTAACAGGGTCATTTAGTATTTCAAGATTACAGTAGAAATAACTAACTACCTTGGTGCAAAAGGGTAATTTAATAGATAAGCAAGGCATAAAGGGTTCAAGGTAGGGACTAAGGTCGTACTTCAATACCTCCCGAAGAACTTGGAGATCAATGCAGTGAGTCTTGCACACCTTCCTCCTAGAGAAATGAGTCAGGAACTTCTGAGACTCCTCCAACTTACTAACATTGAAGCTTTAGGGGGGAGAGTAATTTCCTCTTCTGGCATTTCTGGCTTCTTAGAGGATTGACCTTTCTTTGCTCCTGTTTTCTTTAAATCCATGCCTTCCATGATAGCTTCTTCAAGAAATCCAGCCATTGCTTTGGCAATATTTTCATCGTATTTAGGTTTCTTAGAAGGTTTTGGAGTGAAAGAGGGTGTGGAAGAATCAGAAGGAGAAGGGGATGATACTTTTGTGCCTTTGCCTCTTCCAGTTGAGGTACTCTTCTTGGATTGAGCTCTTGTGACAATGGGCTCTTTGATCACAACCCCTTTCTCTTTAGGCTTAGACTGAGGCTTAGACTGAGATTTGGCTTTGGATTTCAATGTAAGCTTGCTTTTCCTGGTGGGTGGAGAAGAGAATGGGTCAGATGATGTTTAGGTTCAAAGGACTCTGAAGGGGTGAGATTTTTGGTTCTAGCCATCTTGAGGAAAATTTTTGAAAAATATGAAAGTTGCTCGGCTAGGGCAGAGAGATTCTGAGCAAAATAGGAAATTTTTCGAGCTAAAAATTGATGGTTTTGACGAAAATGAAGCAAGGAAATGATTGTGAAAAATTTTTGTGAGAGCATGTAGTCAATCGCTCAAGGCGATTTTGTGAGAAATAACCGAGTATCGAGTTGAAATACCCTAGAGCCCAACATCACTCGAGGGCTTACTCGAGTAATCATATGAAAAAATTTTAAAATACAGCAATTTTGAGCGCGTACCTGACATGAATAATATTGTAATTATCCATATATATTTCCTCTATGACTAGATGAGTATTTAGAACATATTTGAATTGAAAATCAGATGATTTAATATTTGCACCCAGGTTCACTCGAGGCCTTACTTGAGTAATGTTTAACATCACTCGAGGCCCCCCTCTGGTAAGTTGTCTCTTCACCTTCTGTCTGATTATTTTCAACCGTTGTGCCGTTTTATTTGAAATTAATAATTCACTGGCACATTTTCAAGTTCATTACTCGAGTGGCTACTCGAGTAATGCATCCATTACTTCAAGTTGTCACTCCAGTGATACATCTATTACTTGAAGTTGTCACTCCAGTGATGCTCATCACTTGAAGTTGACACTCCAGTAATATTGTCCTCTGTTAACCTCTGGTATTCATACACCAAAATAGAATATTATGATCTTGCAAATACATATTGCTAGAAACTCCGATGCTTAAGTTAGTAATCATCAAAACATCAATAAATAATATCATCTAACTTTTTGTAACACTAGATAACTTGTAACTCATTGGTATTTACCATTCCCAATTCTCTTCTAATATATAAAAATTGATCTTTTACAAGAGGTTTTGTAAAGATATCAGCTAGTTGAAGATGAGTTGGAATGAATATGACTTTGATATCTTTCTTTTGGACATGATCTCTGATGAAGTGATGTCTAACATCAATATGTTTGGTTCTGGAATGTTGAATAGGATTCTTTGCCAAACTTATTGTGCTAGTGTTGTCACAGTATATTGGTGTTTCTTTCAAATAAATACTAAGATCCTGGAGTTGTTACTTTAGCCAAATACTTGTGCACAACAACTTGATACTGCAACATACTCAGCTTCTGTTGACAAAAGAGACACTATAGTTTGTTTCTTACTAAACCAAGATACAAGTGAGCCTCCAAGAAATTGGCCTTGTCCACTTGTGCTCTTTCTGTCCGTCTTTTATCCTTCATGATCAGAGTCTGAGTGAGCAACTAGATATTCACTTCTTCCTTAGGGATACTATAGACCCAATTCTTGTGTGTCAGCAAGATATTGATGGTTTCAGCATGTGACTCTTTTGGTGCTGATTGATATCTTGCACACATACCCATACTGAATTGAATGTTAGGTCTGCTTGCAGTAAGATAGAGTAATGATCCAATCATTCCCTTATATTTTATGATATTGTAATCTTTTCCCTTGACATCCGCATCAAGTAATGTGGTTGACCTCATGGGTGTGTCCATTCCATTTGCTTCATCCAATCCATACTTCTTCAATAACTCTTTTAAATATTTTGTTTAAGATATGAAGGTTCCATTCTTTCTTTGTTTGATTTGCAAACCGAGAAAAAAATTAATTCTCCCATCATTGACATCTCAAACTCACCCTGCATTATCTCAGAAAATTCTTTACAAATAGTTTCATTAGTAGCACCGAAAACTATGTCATCAACATATATTTACCATTATTATGAATGAAACAGTTACAACCGAAGATGTGTAAATGAGCAAGATTCGGCTTCCTTCCTTTGTATAGCTTGTATGGTGTCTTTCCAAGTTTTGTTCTAATATAGACTCTGTTTGAAACATAGCACGCTGTGCTCATTGCATCGGCCCAGAAAACTTGAGACACGTTCTTTTCATTTAGCATTGCTCTAGCCATTTCAGTAAGCACTCTATTCTTTCATTCCACGACTCTATTTTCTTGTGGTGTCCTTGGAGCAGAGAAATTGTGATCAATGCCATTAGTATCACAATATTCTTTAAAGGTTTGATTCTCAAATTCTTCACCGTGATCTGTCCTGATACCTGCAATGGACATACCTTTCTCATTTTGCACTTTCTTGGCAAAAATAATAAATTCTGTAAAGGTTTCATCCTTTGATGACAGAAAAATAGTCAATGTAAATCTAGAGAAATCATCAACAATGACCAATGAATATAAGTTGCCACCAAGACTTTTTTAACTCTTGCTGGACCAACTAAATCCATATGTATCAGTTAAAGTGGTCGATTTGTTGTAATCTCATTTTTTGATTTGAAAGATGATTTAGTTTGTTTACCCTTTTGACAATCGTTACAAATCAAATCGTTTTTAAAACTTACTTTAGGTAAACCAAGGACTAAATCCTTTTTGAGTAGTTTGCCTAGTTGGCCCATGTTGACATGAGCTAGTCTCTTATGCCATAACCAACTTTCATCAGCATTGCTCAGAAAACAATTTTCAGAATCATTTCTATTTATATCAATTGTATAACAATTACCTTCCCTTTTTGCTCTGAGCTTTACCTTGATATTTTTCTTATCAAGTTGTAAGTCTTTCTTGTTGACAATCAGACATTCTTCTTAATCAAATGTTATCCAATTGTCTTTATCCGCACTTTGACTTACACTCAACAAATTATGACACAAGCCTTCAACGTAATATACATCTTTGACTTGTATTCCTTTATCATTTTTTATTTCACCAATTCCTGCTATCCTTCCGAATTGATTTCCTCTAAATTTCACCTTTCCACCTTCCTTAGGTTGCAATATGGTAAAACTTTCGAAATCTCCAGTCATATGTCTAGAGCATCTACTGTCTATGTACCACTTGTTGTTTTTGGATGCTTTGAGACATATTTGCAATTAAATACGATTAAGTCTTAGGTACCTACTTCTTTTTGGGTCCTTTTGGGTTAGTACAAAAAAATTTTGAAATATGTGAACCTTTAGGTACCCATTTGTAGGTTCCTATTATTCCTTTCTTCTTATGAATGCATGATGAAGTATAATGGCCTTTTTTATTACAATAATTACAATAAGCAAAAGGATTTGATGTATGCATGGAATGCTAAAAATAATTCAAGTATGATTTACCTCCTGCTTTCATTCTTCCTTTCCTTCTGTGTGATTTTGGATCATATCCAATTCTAGATCGATCATTTACAAATCGTTGAGCTTTTAGAATCACATTTATCATTTCACTTCCTTTAGTGAATTTTTCAAGAGATTTAGTAAGATCAGTGTTTTTCTTTTACAAAGAAGTGCAATTTTCACAATCTTTTTCAAAATTCTCTTTAAGCTCTATTTCAAGAATTTTGTTTTTCTTTTTGAAAACAACTAGTTCCTTAACTACTTTGATGAATTCAGAATGTAAAGCATTATATTCAGAAAGTAATTCATCATAGGTAGGATCAGAATCAGTTACCTCTTCATTTGTTTCCTCTTGAGCAACTAGACATATATTGGCTACTTCCTCTTCATCGCTTTCTTCGTCAGAAGAACTATCTCCCCATATGGCAGATACAAAAGCTTTCTTCTTGTTATAGAATTTTCCTTTTCTCTTTTCTTTATTCTTCTGAATCAGCTCTTGACATTCTAATTTGAAATGTCATGGTTTTCCACATTCATAGCAGATGATGTGTTCTTTATTGCTTGTTCCTCCTTTCTGAAAGTTTTTGAATCCTTGGCCTTTCCTGTAGAACTTTCTGAATCGTTTCATGATTAGGCCCATTTCATCATCATCATGCTCTTCATCTTCATCTTGTTCTTCTTCTTTAACTTTCAGTGCTAGACCTCTTTTCTTCTTGTCACCAATATCATCTAGTTCTCATTTGAACTTTAATTTACTTTCATATTCAGAAAGACTTCCAAATAGAGAAGCAACTAAATGCATTAATTCACCATTTGCTTCCTCAATTGCAGTGACCTTTGCCTCCCAGTCTTTAGAAAGAATATTTAAAATCTTTCGTACTTGGGTATGTTGATCATAGACTTTTCCAAGTGCTGCAAGTTGATTAACAAGGTGAGTATATCTAAGTTCAAATTCAGCTATCGAATCACCTGACTTCATTCGAAGTAAATCAAACTCAGTAACCAGAGTATTGATCCGATTTTCTTTTATTCTAGAAGTTCCTTCATGAGCTATTTCTAGAGCTTCCCACATTTCTTTAGCTGTTGGGAGTGTGCAGATTCTGAAATACTCATTTTGACTCAAGGCACTTTGAATCATTAAAATTTCTTTGCTATTGAGTGTGATGAGTTTCTTGTCATTCTCATCATATTTTGCTGGTGTCTTGGGAACTCTTTGTGAATCTACATTCTTTTCAGGTTTGTAGTTTCCACTTTCAAACATATCCCATAGCCCATATTCAGTAGCCATTACGAAGACTCTGAACATAGCTTTCCAGAATGAGAAATGTTCGCCATTAAAACCCAGAGGTCTCTTGATAGAAGCTCCATCAGGAAGAATGCCTTCCCCCATGCTTGCCATTGGATCCTTCTTAGACTATTAAATCTTAACAAGAAGACCTATTCTCTGATACCAAATGTTAGTGCAAGCGTTTTCACCCAAGAGGGTGGTGAATTGGGTGATTCCAAAAATTTCCTTACGTATAAGGAAATTTACGGAATATTAAAAACAGTTAAGAGCAAGGAGAAATATCACTGTAGTGTACACTGAGAGTTATACTGGTTCAGCTACAACCACTTTGACCTACGTCCAGTCCTCAGAGCGTCTCTGAGAGTTTCACTATATTCTCATACGATTTAGTGGGTTCTTGGCACCTCAGTACACAGCAAGTTCCTACACTTGGACACTCGGTCCCCCTTACACATTGCAATCAAATCCCCAACTCAAGGAAATCACTACCTTAAGTTGTCTCAATAACAAATATTGAGTTTGTAATGAAAACCTCTCTCACGAAGCAAATATATATTCACTAAAGTACAAATGAATAAGTATATGAAAACAAAGCACTAAGTGTATTGATTGATGTGTGATCTCAGTTTGTCTCTCCTTGTTTTCTTCTCTTTGAATGCTCCATATATATAGATGATTTGTAGTGTCCATTGGAAGCAATTTCAAACTTTTCCGTTAGAGTCGCGTAGCAACGATTGACTATTCTTCGTATTTGAAAACTATCCGTTGGTGGTAAGTAGCATTAGGTGAACGTTCGGACTTTTATTTGACTTCTCAAATTTGTCATACTCTTTCATTGTTTCTCTGCAAATGTACTTAGAATACTAATACAATGAGGAGTTAATCATATAGATAACAAATCAAGAGATATTCGATGAAAATATAATTTCTGAACTGCCTTACTCGAGTGGCTACTCGAGTGATCTAGTTTGTTACTCGAGTGGTCCCTCGAGTAAACATGTCAAAAAAATGGCAGTGAGCAAATCAACATTTTGTATCAGAAATTACTCGGGTAAGACATGGAGTGATATATTACAAACCTTAAAAATACATGATTACTCGAGTGGCCATGTCTTTACCTTTACATATTACTCGGGTGATCACTGTGGTAAACTACTTACTCGAGTGGCTACTCGAGTGGACATCATTTTTCTTCACACCTTACTCGAGTGGTCCCTCGAGTGGCTTTCAAATAACCCGGCAGATTACTCGATTACTCCCTTGAGTAATGGCATTAAATTCTTGGCCGAGAGTTTACTATCTGGTTACTCGAGTGGCACTTCAAATAACTCTGCAAATTACTCGGGTTGTCCCTCGAGTAATGCTATTTTCTCACTAGTTACTCGAGTGATGCTTATGAAAATATTGTTACTCGAGTGGCTACTCGAGTAATGGTCTATATAACTTTACAGATTACCTGAGTGGTCCCTTAAGTAACTTCGTTCAAAATTTGGCAATGCCTCACTAGATGAAATTCTGTTTGCTTACTCGAGTGGCTACTCGAGTAATGGCTTCTGTTACCCGAGTGGCTACTCGAGTAAGCCTTCTTAAAAATTTTTGATTACTTCCAGTATTGACTCCAAGTGATGCTATGCTACTTTGTTCAAATCCATTTGTTTGTTATCAAATCCTTTCATATTATTGATCCAATCTTTGTTATCATCAAAACATATGGGGTCTAACAGATTCATGGTTTTTCAGGCTAGGGGTTAGCTATAGAAGTGAATTGGTTTTCAAAAGAACATTTATATTGATTTTTCTATAAAGGCTCAAAATTGGGTTCAAAATGGAAGAATAACAATGCAGGTTAGCTTGAAAGGCTCAAACGCTTTTTAACGAAATGCCTAAATCATTTTTCAAAACCATATGAGATGCACCATAAGCTTTGAAAAATTCTAAAGTAGATTTGGAAATCATATCTTTGAAAATAGATATATAAGCTAGTCTACCAAGAGTCTCTTCAACAAAAACCTTCAAAACATCCCTGACTCCAATGTGCAACATTATGCGTAAAAGAATTCCTTAGAAACTCATCCCAACATTATAACTTACTCAACAAGGCATATTAATCACAATTTCCTGTCAAGCATAATGCTAAGTAGCTATCCAATCATAGGACCATTCATGCAATCCTAAACAAGCAATTAACCAATTCAAAAATCTTTTCTTCACTATTTTCAAGAAAAGGCTTAAATTTGTGAAATTTCATATATTTCACCCCATTTTTCAATCAAACTATGCATCAAAATTGCTTATAAATCCCTGTACATTCATTGTTTACATTCAAAAATTTCACAATTTTCCTCCCCCAAACTTAAAATCAACAATGTCCTCACTGTCAACTTAAGTTGTAGGAAAGGTCAACATTCACAAACCTGTACACAAACAACACTCAAACCTGTACACATTTACAAGTTGTAATATCCCAAAAAAGTGATTAAGGGTTAATGACTTCAAAAGTGGATGTGATTATTGATAAATAAACACTTTTGGAGAATACAATGTGAATTGTGATTTGAATGTGTTATGAGCAGTGCCTCAACCTTGTATTTAAGTTCAATTATGGATTAACATCTAAATTGAATTGGAAAAGAAGGAGGGCGCATATTATGGTGAAATGGAAAGTTGGGCAATTTTGTGGTTGTACTGCATTGTGGTTCAAAATCGAGTATGTGTGGCTATGATGAGAATTTGATTGTTTTAGTGACTTCAATGGCTTCCTTGTGAAAATTTGTGTGGGGAGAGTGTTTGTTGTGAAATTAGAACCATTGCGAACAATTGTGCAAAAGTTGAAATTCTGTCCATTGAAACTCTATACAAAGCAGTCGGTTTGTATGGACGTTTTGAATGGGAAAATGGTGCATAAAAATTTTGAAACTTTCCAGTCTTAAATTTCACATTCCAAGCTTCAAAATGGATATATAATTTGTGTCATTTTAATTTTTGAGCTAAGAGTTATGATTTTCCAAAGTTTGGGATTGAAACTGGAATCTGTTTCGGAGCAGTATGAACTTTTGTGCAATTCTGTATTTTTGAGGTTATTAACTGTAGTGATCCATATTTTTCTAGAAAATATGACTTAAATATATTCCATTGGCTTTTGGATCACCCCATTTTGATTTGTCTAGAATTAGTTATGAGTTTCCAAAGTTAGGGCAGAAAATCTGCTAGAATTGCCATTAAATCCTGAAATTAAATTAAAATGTGATGGCAATTTTTAAAATTATGAGATTAATGTAAAATTCATTTGGGCTAATGTAAAGACCTCCTAGGATGTCTTTAGTATGGGCCAAGAAGAGGAAATATTATTTACATGTTGTTTGGGCTTATAACATTAAGTTATGTACATAAAAGTTGGAATTTGGTATTTTAGGAAATTATGACATAAGCAAAAGAGACAATGACATAAGCATGAAGTTTTAAAACATTTCCTATCTTCTTCCTCTATCCAAACCGATGTGAAGTTTAGAAAAAAGAGATAGGAAGAGTTTAGAGCATTTTTAGAGAGAAGGAGGAGAAAATTTGCCATGTAAGCTTGATTTTTTTTTGGTGAATTAGCTCCTATCTTGCATAATCCTTCTCCTAAGTTGTTTTTTATATGAATTAAGGTGTTTGAGGCTAAAATTTCATTGTTATGAAGAGCTAAGGTTTCGGCCTAAAGGGGAAAAGCCAGAGGGAGCTTGAGGTAACTTCCAAAACTTCAATCTTTGATTGTTCTGGCTGCTGTGGACAATTTAATCAGTGAAATTTCGTCGGATTGTCTTTGATTTAAAATTTGAAAATTGAATTGGCCTAGGGGTTATGCTGCCAAAATTGGGTCCAAATGGTAGTTATAACCTAATGTAACAGTTAATAAAGTGGTCAGGAGTAGAAAGAAACACGTCTGTGGAGTCGGATTTCTAAAACCCCAAATTTTTTGAGGAATGTGATAATTTCAGCCAGCTCTAAAAATGGGGCTTAGAGTTGGAGTTTCAATGATTTGATGATTCCATTCAATTTAAGAGGGAAAATTAGGTGGAGTTACAGTTGGTCACTTTTTCAATAAAGCCCGAAAAAGCATAATTACAAAAACGCCCCTGAAACCCTTAAAGCGGGGCTGTCAAGGCTATTTTTGTAATTTGACAATGAATTTGATAATTATGAGTTCAGAAATGGATTCCTTGAGCAAAAATAAGTTAAAATAGCCCTAGTCAAAATTTCAGGAAAAGTGCGATCAGACTGGGTACGGTGGGGCCGGGCTGGTCCTGGGGGCATTTTGGTCATTTATCAAGATAGATTTATATAACCACTAAAAACATTATGAAAGTGTCTAAATGGTGCATTTGGAATTGTAGGATTCGCTATTTGCCCTGAATGTGAGCAACCTATGCCAGAGCATACTTGGAAAGCACAAAGTAGTGACGCTTTCCCTTATACTTTATATTATGCATTGTATGTTTGATTTATCATTGTTTTGTGATGATTTTGGATGTTGCGAAGCTATGTATATGTGAATGCTGAGGAGGCAATGTGTATATGTGAATGCTAGGAAGGCAATGTGTGTTTGTAAATGTGAATGCCAGGAAGGCAATGTGTGTATGTGTTGTTTGATTATTTACTTGCATGCTATGTGATTACATGTTGTATGAGTGATTTGTTACTAGTGAGATTCTTTTGAATCTCATTCTTTCCATTAACTAACCAATAGACAGGGCAAGCGGCTCAAAGGAGAAGCAGGCAACCAAGGGCGGATAGTTCTTTATTTTAGTTGTTAGTTGGTTGTCATATATGGGTTGAGATTACTGCACATTTGTAAATGTTATTTGGATATAGATATGTAATCCCCTAATGGGAAATTGTAAGGGGTAAATATGCATGTAAACCCTTTAGTTTACAATGTGAAACATAGGGGTTGTCAGAAATTTTGCTTTACACTCTAATATATATATATGAAAGAGATTTAGCTGCGTGAGGTAATGGTATTCAAAATGTGAATATGAGACCAAATGAATTGGATTTTAAAAGTCATTTGAGAAAACCCTATCTCAAGGATGGGATTATAGAATGAGTTTTGATTATCTATTGGTCTCTAATCCATTTTAATTACGTATTTCGAATCATAATTACGGAGGGGGTTACACAAGTAATATTGACAGCATTATCAAAGGTGCATCAAACAATAACATGCATAATGTCAACAAATTATCAAGTCAGATAAAGGGCATCAATGCCCGTATTCAAACCTATCATGTTGACAACTAGTAACAATGACAAAGTTAGCACATAAAACAACTATTATCCATCAATAGTGAATCATCACAAGATAGCAACATATCCACATGAACCCAAGTTGAACTGTGCAAAAATGTTAACTCTAATCCCTACACCTAAAAGATGTCAAAGAAACGCACCCCAGCAAAATAAACAAGCATCAAAAGAAAGTCAACAGTCAGAGGAGCCTTGTCAATCATCAAAATCATCTTCAGGCTCATACTTGGACTCAAAGGTGTCAGCAGATCCAGCTCTACTAGAAATAGGATCCTTATCCAAAAGATTACCTCTTCTATAGATTAGAGGTAGCGACTGGGCGCAAGGGAAATTAGAGAGAGAGACACAGAAGGTATGAGGGATCTGGGAGTGAGTGAGAAAGAGCGGTAGAGGGAGAAGGAGCTACGACAGATGGAGCTAGGCTAATGGTAGAGATAGGGGCAATTTGGGGGTGAAGGCTAAGAGAGATGAAAATGAAGACGAAGGGTATGGGGGTTAAGGGCTGACGAACCTGAGATGGATTGAGAGAGAGAGAGAGATCGTATGGGTTGCAGTGAACTTTAGGGATTTATGGGTCGATAGAGGAGGGAGATAATGGTGAGGGAAGGGGAATGGGAAGGCTGGGTTGACGGTGAAGGGAGGCGGACTAATAGATGATAGTGGAGGATGGGTCGAGAATTTGGGATGGAGGAAGACGGTTAGAGAGGGGGGAACAATGGATAGTGCCCAACAGATGAGTGGGGAGAGGGAGCTGCAGAGAGGAAGGGTAGGAAGGAGTGACGATGGGAGGAAAGGGGAATGGGAAGGCTGGGTTGACGATGAAGGGGGAGAGAGAAAGAGCTGAGAATGTGAATTGAAGGGCAAGTGACAATAGAGTTGAGAGTGTGAATTGAAGGTGAAGTGATGATGGAGTTGAGGGAAAGATGATGGAGCTAATGGGAAAATGGTGAAGATAGAGCTGAGGTGAGTTGATTGGGATGCAATTAGGGTTTGGGTTAGGAGGGAATTTACAAAAGGAGAAGGGATTTTGACTTTGAAAAATGAATGTGGCCCACATGTGGGGTAGATTCATAAAGGTAAAGAGGGAAAAGAAATGGGAAATAAGGGTGAGATGGTAAATTTATTTATTAATAATTTAATTTTAATTTTAAAAAAAATTATAAAAATTATATATATTATTTTATATTCTTTCTTTTTTTCCTTGTGTATATATATTTATTTATTTAGTTTTGAAAACTGCTAGGATGTATGGAGAGGGTGTAAAATGGGAGGAGTTTGCCTTGGCCTCGCTATAGCAAAGGAAAGGCAAACACAAGAGAAATTGGATTGAAAGGGTGAAAAAATGGATGTATTCTCCTTTGCTACGCTACAGCGAAGTAAAGGCAAAAACTGAAAAACTACACAGAAACAGGGAAAAATGGGCTGCTTTTGCCTTTAGTATGCCATAGCGAAGTAGTAGCAACAACAGACACATAGCAACTCACAGAAAAACCAAACATTTGCTGCAGCTTCAGCACAACAAAGCAATAGCAAAGGATGACAGCAAAACAAAAAAAATTCTGACAGCAAAATAAGAGTTTCAAATCATCCTAACTCACCCAATTTCAATAAGTGGCACCCAAATCTCATCACATACCATTCAATCACATCAAAACATTATGAATACCCTGCACAAAAACAAAAATGCACAAAATGATTCCCAAATCAACCTAAATCACCCAAATTCCACAAACAACACCTAACTCACTTCATAAACCATTAAACCACATCAAAAGACATAAAAGACAGCATGATGTACTACTCAAACATGGTCAAAGTAGAGTTGTCAATTCTAAAGCTCAATCTACCACATACAAATTCCATCTCAATTCACATTCACCTTTTATATAATCAGTTAAGTAACAACAATGATATTCAAGCAAATAGTTTCAAATGCAAAATTTGATGTGTACCTCCCTTTGTTGTTACAACTCCTTGTATCAAATATACATTATAGCACCAATCCAATGCAATGCAATTTGTTTAGCTATGGGAAAACCTTTCTTACCTATAAAAAGATAAAACCAAACATAAATCCACTTAAACACAAAAATCAAAGGAAAATGAAAAACATAAAGTGTTGAGAACTTGGGTTGCCTCCCAAGAACCGCTTGATTTATAGTCTTTAGCCTGACTCTTCACTCAGTCAAGTAGAATCAGTGAGGGGTAGAATGATGTTTTTCCTCTCTACCGTACCACCCCAATAGTGCTTTAACCATTGTCCATTGACCTTGAATATCTCACCATCTTGTCCTTCTAGCTCCACAACGCCTTTGTCAAAGACTTAGACCACAATGAAAGGTCCAAACCATCTAAACTTTAACTTTCCTGAAAATATCTTCAACCAGAGTTATAGAGGAGCACTTATTGACCCGGATCAAAAGACTTAGAGATAATCTTCTTGTCATGCTACTGCTTTGTTTTCCCCTTGTAAAGCCTTAAACTATTATAAGCATGGAAACAAAATTCTTCAAGCTCATAAGTTGCAAGAGCCTCTTGTCAGCCATTTCTTTTTCATCAAAATTCAACTTTTTAATAGCCCAATAGGCATTGTGTTCCAACTCCATAAAAAGATGACAAGCTTTCCCAAAAATCAATCGGTAGGGAGACATGCTGATAGGTGTCTTATAAGCAATGTGATAGGCCCATAGTGCATCATCTAACTTCATGGGCCAATCCTTTCGAGTATTAGCTATAGTGTTCTCAAGGATTTTCTTGATTTATCTATTGGAAATTCCAGCTTGACCATTTGTTTGAGAATGGTAGGCTAAAGACACCTTGTGTTTCACTCCATACTTCTTTAAAAGAGATTTAAATTTATGGTTGCAAAAGTGGGTACTGCCATCACTAATAATAGCCCTTGGAGCATCGAAGAGAGTGAAGATATACTTTTTCATGAATTTGACCACTACTTTAGCATCATTTGTTGGAGAAGCAATGGCCTCAACCTATTTAGACACATAATCCGCCGCTACAAGGATGTATTGATTCTTAAAGGACTTGGGAAAAGGTCCCATAAAGTCAATCCTCCATACATCAAATAATTCAACTTCCAACATAGTATTAAGTGGCATTTCATTTCTCCTAGAGATATTGCCAACCCTTTGACACCGATCACAAGATAGAGCAAATTCATAAGAGTCCTTGAACAAGGATTGCCATAAAAATCCGGATTGCAAGACTTTTGCAGCAGTCTTGTTAACATAAAAATGGCCTCCATACTGAAACGAATGACAACACTTCAATACATCTTTTTGCTCACTTTCTGGAACACATCTTCTAATCAACTGATCAACATAATAGTGAAATAAGAATGGTTCTTCCTAATGATAGAAGTTGACATCAAGTAAGAACTTCTTCCGTTGGTGATGGCTTAAGTCCTCAGAAATGATTCTACTCACAAGGTAATTTACTATATTGGCATACCAAGGAGTGTCAGAATGACTCACTAAAAAAAGTTGCTCATCTGGAAAGGTTTCATGAATGGGGAGAGTTCCATTATGATGGGTTGTAGTACTTAACCTAGATAAAATTGGCAACTTGATTTTCATAGCCCTTTCTATTAACAATCGTAAGATCAAATTCTTGTAAAAGCAATATCATCAAATCAACCTTGTTTTAGAGTTCGTCATACTAAAGAGGAACCTCAAGGCAGAATGATCAGTATAAACAACCACCTTGGCACCAATCAAGTAAGGCCGAAACTTGGCAAATGCATACACTATCGCCAAAAGCTTGTTCTCAGTGGTAGTGTAATTTTCATGAGCATCATCGAGTGTCTTGCTCACATAATAAATAGGATGGAAGACTTTATCCTTTTTCTGCCTTAGTGTAGCTCCCACGGCATAATCGCTAGCATCACACATCACTATAAAGGGCAAACTCTAATCTGGAGCCGTGATGATAGGAGCGGTTACAAGTCTTCTTTTCAACTCTTCAAATGCTTTCAAGCAGGCATCATCAAACTTGAACTTAGCATCCTTCCAAATAAAGCACAGAGCGGCTTAGTGATTTTCGAAAAATCCTTTATAAACCTTAAATAGAATCCAGCATGTCCTAAAAATCTTCTCACATATTTAACATTGGTAGGTAGGGGAAGTTGTTCAATCACCTCTATCTTTGCTTGGTCAACTTCTAAACTGTTCTTAGAGACATGATGGCCTAACACAATGCCTTCTTTCACCATAAAATGGCATTTCTCCTAATTGAGCACAAGATTAGTGTATTCACACCTCTTCAAGACTCGAGCTAAGTTGGCTAAGCACTCTTCATATGAATCACCAAACACAGTGAAGTCGTCCATGAACACTTTCATGGTGTGCTCTATCATATCCATAAAAATAGCTATCATACACCATTGAAATGTAGTTGATGCATTGTAAAGGCCAAAAGACATGTGCTAGAAAGCAAAGGTTCCAAATGGGCAAATAAATGTAGTCTTCTGGAGCAATTGTTATTTGGTCGTACCCTAAAAACCATCAAGAAAACAAAAGAACTCCCTTCCAGCTAGTTTATCCAACATCTTATTAATGAAAGGAATGGAAAATGGTCCTTGTGAGTAGCCGTATTGAGCTGACGGTAGTCCATACAAACCCTCCACCCGGTAACAATACGAGTGAGAATGAGTTCATTGTGAGTGTTAACCACTACAGTCATACCACCCTTTTTGGGGATGCATTAGACTGGGCTCACCTAAGAACTATCAGAAATATGATATACAATGCTAGCATTAAGCCATTTAAGAAGCTCCTTCTTTACTACTTCCTTCATAATGAGATTGAGTCTTCTTTGATGTTTAATGGAAGGCTTATGATCTTATACATGCACATAAAGGGACTAATGCCCTTGATATCAACAATTGTCCACCCAATAGCTTTCTTATGAGCTTTCAAGACTTCAACTAACTTCTCCTATTATTGAATAGTGAGATCCGAAGCAATAATCACCAGAAGAGTGTTGTTGGAACCCAGATAAGCATATTGTAGATAAGATGGCAATACCTTCAGCTCAAGTGAAGGTGGTTCCTTTAAAGAAGATTTCAACTTTGGTCTATCAGTCAAACCCAAATCAAGTAACTCAAATGGTATCTTCCCTTTAGGACAAAAGGTTAATGCATCCATAACAGCCTTATACTCCACTATATCCAAACCCTTAGAATCAATATCAAGAAGAGCGGCTTCAAGTAGATCTTCAATCATAAAGGGCTCAAATTCTTGTGTGACAAAACCTATCATAGCAACAAAGAAACAATCTTCAGACATATGAGGAGTATTCATCAATTGATTCATATTAAAGGTAACTTGCTTATCGACCACCCTCAAAGTCAACTCACCTTTTTCCACATCTATCAAAGTTCTAGTAGTAGCTAAAAATGGCCTTCCTAACAGTAAAGCATTTCTCTATCAGGATCCAAGTTCAAAACAATAAAATCAGCTAGAAATATGAACTTATCAACCTTGACTAACACATCTTCAATAATCCGTTTAAGATAAGACAAGTTTCTATCGGCCAATTGTAAAGTAATTGCGGTAGGTCTAGTATCACCTAATCCTAACTTGTTGAACACAAACAAAGGCATAAGGTTGACACTAGAACTAAGATCACATAAGCCATTCCTTAAGAATTTACCTCTAACATGACAAGGTATAGAGAAGCTCCCAAGAACCTTTAACTTAGGTAGCAGTTGCTTAATAACATCAGTGAAGCATATGGTGATGGCTACTGTTTCAAACTCTTTGGCCCTTCATTTCTTTGTGAGGACATCCTTCATGAATTGTGGCTTTAAAGCTTCCTCAAAGCGAATGTTGATATGCAACTACTTGAACATCTCAATAAACTTCTTGAATTGCCCATCTTCTTGATATTTCTTAAGCCTTTATGGAAAAGGGGGTGGTGGAACTTATCATGGAGGAGAAGTATTGGTTTTTCTCTTCTTCTCTTTCATATTTTCAAGAGCAACGGGCTTGGTTTGCACCACATCATCTAGATTCACTTTAGTTTGCTTCCTCTTCTTGTTGTCCTCTTCTTTTACCATAGTTTCTTCATCAACCTGTTCATCAAGGTTAAGATCTTCCATAACTTGGTCCTATAGCTTTATAGTAGCCTTACCTATACTTGGAACATCAGGTAAAGTTTTTCCTTTTCAGAGAGTAAGAGCCTTGCATTCTTCTTTACCTTCTTGCTTAGGATTAGGAATAGTATCACTTGGAAGACCATTTCTTGGTTGAGCACTCAAGTGTGAAGTAATTTATCCCATTTGTATCTCAAGATTCTTGATTGCCGTGTCATGAAAAGAAACGATGCCAATTAAGCCTTCTTGACCTTTGAGAAGTTGCCTCAAGAGTTTATTTGTCTTGGAATCACCCGCTTGTGGCTTTTGTGGTTAGTCAAAGCCTAGTGGATGCATTGGCTTACTGGTAGAAGCATAGTGATTAATTAGGTTCTTACAAGGTCTAGTCTTCCAAGAGAAGTTGGGATGGTCCCTCATACCCTTGTTATAGGTATTAGAGTAACGATTACCACATAGATACCTTTGATTATTATTCAAATAACTCACCGCCTCCATAATATGATGACATTCTTCATAGAAGTGGGCTTCTCCACATATTTCATAAGAAGGACTTGGAGCTTAAATAGCATTCACATTCTGAGAGGAATTTCTCTCCATTATCAACTCAAGTTGATCAAATCTCTTGGCAGTTGCTTCAAGTTGAGCAACAATTTCTTTAGACATGTTTGAACTACTTGAAGGACTTGGTTCCTTATATGTTCTATAGTTAGAACGTGATTTCTCATATTGTTGCAAGGAACTAGAAGCGATGTCCTCATACAATTATGATATATCACAAACTCTCATCTTACCAATTCTCCCATTAGAGGCATTGTAAAGCATATTTGAAGTAGGCACATCCAATCCAGCCGTAAAGGCTTCAAGTAAAACATAGGTCTTCTGCTCATGGTTGGGACAACTACGCACAGCTCCTTGAATATCTCCCATGCTTCATGAAAAAGTTCTCCTGGCTGTTGTTGGAAACCCAAGAGTTCAACTCTTTGAACTGCTCGTCTACCCTTTAGAATGAACCTTGCCTTGAATTTAGATGTCATTTCATCCCAAGCAGTGATTGAGTAAGGAGGTAGAGCAGCAAGCCAAGCTCTTGCCTTCTTGTCAAGTGATAGGGGGAAGAGTCACAATTTGAGCACATCCGAACTTACTCCTCAAAACTTGAATTTCTCACACACTTGTATAAAGCATGTCAAATGGTCAATAGGATCTTCATTCTGAGTCCCCAAAAACAAGCCAATCATCTGGAGCATTTGAAGCATGATTGGCTTCAATTCAAAATTTTGAGCTTAAATAACAGGAAATTAAATGCTAAATTGATAGGTAGAGCTTTCTTGCTCCATTTACTTATTTAAAGTGCACTCCAAGTCATCATCATTAGGATTGGCCATATTATAATATGGATGAGGATAAGGTGGTGGTCTCGGTTACTCTAGTACCGGTTAAGGTTCATGTCCTTGGATAGGTTGAATAGGAGGTGGAATCTCCAATTCAGTTTCAAAATCTCTCAAAAAGTACTCTTCAACAACTCCGTCAAGAACGACCTGCCAAATCAGTTTGCATACGGAGCACGAGTATATACAATTTAAAAATCCCATAACGAGTATCAACCTTATCAACAAAAAGGACTAAACTAAGAAAAACAAGAAAAAGAGCTATAACTATAACTATACTTAAAAACAAAGCAAATTCAGAAAGTGAAAAAAAGAAGAGGAGAAGGATTCAAGCGTAATTAAGCATACAATTACACTAATTAACTCAAAAAGCTTTAGTCAATAGTCCCCGACAATGGTGTCAAAAACTTGTTTGTCGTTTAGCTTCTATAAGCATACGGGTTGCAAGTAATAATTTAGTAAGAAAACGAGTGTCGATCCACAAGGACAATGAAGAAAGTGAGTTAACCAATGTAATCATGTTCTTAATTAGGTTAAATGGAATCATTTGGATTTTATCAATTCAAATAAAGACTTTTGATAAAAATAACAAGGGTTAAGGGGCAAAATTATCCTTAAACTTTTCTCAAAAGTGCACCCACCACCATAAACTTTTTTTGGTGCAAAAGTAACCATAAACTTTTAAAAATAGTGCAAAAGTAACCATAAACTTTCAAAAAATGGGCAAAAGTGACAATACTGTTAACGGCCATTTACTCAACAGTTTTAAGGGGCAAAAATACCCATAAACTTTTCTCAAAAGTGCACTCACCACCATAAACTTTTTTGTTGTGCAAAAGTAACTGTAAACTTTCAAAAATAGGGCAAAAGTGACAGTTCTCTTACTGTGTTCAAATGTCATTTTTTTATTGTTCTAAGTCTAGGAAAACAACACCTCGAGTTGTCCACCATGATTTTTCCAAACCAAAAATTGAAAAACTGATCTTCAATGAAGATGATGTCATCATCCTGCTCTTACCGACATGCCGTAAATGGAATTATTGATATCAATGGTGTCATAAACACAGTTGCCAAAATTGTTGATGGGGAAAGATCTCAAAAATTCCATTTACTGCATGTCAGTGAGAGCAGGATAGTGATGTCATTTTCATTGAAGATGGGTTTTTCAATTTTTGGTTTGGCAAAATTATAGTGGACAAGTCAATGTGTTTTTTTCCTATACTTAGAACAATCAAAAGATTACATTTGAACCCAGTAAGATAACCGTCACTTTTGCCCCATTTTTGAAATTTTGTGGCTATTTTTGCACCCAAAAAAAAGTTTATGATGGTGAGTGCACTCTTGAGAAAAGTTTATGGGTATTTTTTTCCCTTAAAAACTTTTGAATAAATGGTCGTTAATGGTAGTGTCACTTTTGCCCCTTTTTTAAGAGTTCATGGTTACTTTTGCACCATTTTTAGAAGTTTATGGTTACTTTTGCACCAAAAAAAAGTTTATGGTGGTGGGTGCACTTTTGAGAAAAGTTTAAGGGTAGTTTTGCTCTTTAACCTAAATAACAAAGCAAAATAGTGCAAATTGAGAAATTGGGTTTAACTTTAAGAGGTATAAACTTAGGATTACTTCTTCTCCATTATATTTCATGAATCTACACAAATATCCACATATGTTAATGAAATGAGTGCATATGCTAATCAGAGGTTCTAAAATCATCAACCAAGCTCTCTCAATTCAAGATTGATTTTTAATCTTCATTAAAAATATTCAGTCTCTTGTTTATAATTAATGAAAACCATCTTTTCAAACTAATCCTTCAATTGACTATACTAGGTTATTAGATATATCTCTATTCTAACAACAAACCATCCATTTAATCCCTAAACTTCAAGTCTGACATGATTTTTCTTAGGTTCTATAATCAAAATATCTCTCTCAAGCATCTTCTAATAGAACAACTCTAATCATGTGGTGATCAAGCACAAGATAGCATTAAGCTTAAAGAAAAATCAACATATATACTTATTAACCAACATAAGCAAGATAATCTAGTAGTTTTAATCAATACAATAGGTAAAAGTAATCCTAATATAGAGTTTGAACTACACATGATCAATACAAAACCAACAACTCAACTCAACTCATAATCATATCAACAAATTGGGAAGAAAAGAGGGAAAAACTAGAAAAAGCAAGAAGAACCCTTGAAATTCTTCACAAATCTCCTCCAAAAGCTCCAAAATCCCTAAGAGCTCTCTTCCAAATAGCCTCCTTGTGTTCTTAAGCTCTCCCCTGTGCAGAATGATGCATATTCGGTGCCTTTCTTAGGTTAAAAAGCCCCCAGCACCATCACTTTTTCAAAACGCACAATATCAGTATCGCAAGTTTGCTTTTACTTCTCTATAGCAAACCCATAGCAAATGCAGTCGAAAAGGCCTATTTTTTAGGTGTTTTTGCTTTTGCTTCATTGTGGTGTAGCAACAGCGAACGTAGTCAAAAAGGCCAATTTTTTGGTATTTTCGCTTTTTCTCTGTTGTGGCGAAGCAAAAGCGACTAGGAGCACCTTCAAGCTACTTCTTTAATCTTCCTTTTTTACTTTTTTTCTTCTTTTGTCCACCTCCAAGGATCTATGTAGGCTTCGATTTCTTGTCTTCATCATCCTACAAAGAGAAGGATTTTATGAGCTTTTGAATTTTCTTTAATTTAATCTGAACCTTTATATATTAGCTCAAAATTTACAACTTTTCAAAGTATTTCCATCACATCACATTTTCCTTCATATGTATAAGGTTTATGCACAACTTCAGTTCAAAACCAACAAAAATATAAGAAAATTGTAATAAAATACAAAAATTTCTAGAGAATAACACTTCCCCATTCCATCATAGACAAACAAGGTTGCATTAAAACCTCCCCTCCTTCTCCTCCCTTCAAATCAAATAGAACCTTAAGAACTTATAGAATTTGAAATCCCTAACTCCCATCTTTTATATTCATGCATGTGTGCTAACTTGTTTTCCATTGTCCTCCTTATCTATCTTGTAAAATGAATTCTTCTCAAGAGTCAAGATCAACTTTTTTTGGCCAACCAGAGAGGTATTTCATTAACCAATGGGCGAGAAAGTTAAAGGGCAACAAGCATCTTCAAAGCAACATAAGCAAAGCAACAAAGTGTAGTAAACAAGAAAAAACAACTAATATCTAGAAAAGTAGGACAAAATAATCAACCCATGCAATAGTGCACACCCCCTTACAAGTGTAACACCCTGCTTTTAAACACGTGATTATAACTCGATATTAGGTAATTAAATTAGATTAGAGACCGTCGTATGGTTTAAAACTCATTTAAACTTCATTCCTCTTCCAGTCTCAAGTTCAACTTATCGAATATAATCACCTGCGCAGTTTATATACATTTACGAATAACAGAGTGTATAACCAAACTCCCGGCAACCCCCGGGTTCACTACATACCTAGAATTCCAAATCCTGTTTAGGGATTACAACCAAGTATTTCAAACTATATACATCTCCAAAACATAATACAGTAATCCCTACCCAAAATGAATAAACCAACAAAACTATACTAATGTCCCTAAGAAACTCTAACCACTTCGGGTCACGCGCTTCTCCTTGGAGCCAGCCGCCCTGTCTGAAAGGTTAGTTTAAAGGAAAGAATGAGATTCTAAAGAATCCCAGTAGTAACTAAGCATTTATACCACACATAAGTACATAGCATGTAAGTAAATCATCATACAGCAGCAACACATATCACACTCCAGCCTCCTCCCCTTTCTCCGCCGGGAAGGCACACTGCCTAACCCGAACCGTTGTTAGCTACTCAGGGACTATTGGCGTGGCAGTGCATACATATAGCCTTATAGCACATAGCTATCCGGCTTCACAAACGGCTCGTCAGCCTCACAAATAGCCTTTCGGCTCATAACCGACCTTTCGGCCCACAATCAGCCTCTCGGCTTTCATGTCACATAATCACACCTCATCCTCATCCCCTTTCTCCGCCGGAAAGACACACAGTCTTTATCCGAACCGTTGTTAGCTACTCAGGGACTATTGGACTGACGGTGCTCACATATATCCACATAAGTCGCAGCATACGAACTTATCGCAAAGCAATGAAAATACACACATACGATGCATCACAAATGGTACGAAAGAAAAGTCACTACCTGATCCTTTCCTGATGTCTCTGGGCACAGTAGGCTCACGAGGATAGCAGATATCAAATCCTATAATCAAAATAGGGACATTTGGTTAATTTCCTTTTCCAAGTTCTTACTTCAATAACACTCTAAGTTGGTATTCATTCGGACTCTTTAGATAGCCATAATATGCCTAAACATATGCCTAAAGGGTTGGGATAACTATCCCCAAAGATCCCTCTTTAGAAAGCTAAGATCTGATTTTTTGGGTCCTCTCACTCGAGCACAGAAGGCCGTGCTCGAGCATGACTCTCGCTCTCACTCGAGCACACATGCGAGTGACCTCCCGCGAGTGCTTGCCCGAGAGCAACCTCCTCTACAAATCCACACTCTCACTCGAGCACAAGAGGCTGTGCTCGAGCAGAGACCCTGAGCACACTCGAGCACCACAAGAGTGAGGCCTGCGAGTGACAACCCGAGAGCACCTCTCAACCTCTTCTTTCACCTTCACTCGAGCACAAACGCTTGTGCTCGAGCACTGACCCTCAGTGCTCGCGAGCACAAGGCAGCGAGTGCCTACCCGAGAGCACCCCAACTCCCAGGCAACAGACTCACTCGAGCACAACCCCAGTGCTCGCGAGTGATCCCTCAATGCTCGCGAGTGCCAGGCGCACTCTTGGCAATCACTCACGAGTGATACCCTGAGACACTCACCCGCAGCACCAAAAAGGCACCCTCACTCGAGCACAAACATGCTCACTCGAGCATGTTCTTCCTGTGCTCGAGTGAGTTCTTCTCTCACTCGAGAATTCACACCAGATACCCAAAACGCAGAAACTGACATGGTTTACCAGAATTCACCAAATGAATTCCAATGGTTCCCTAACTCATACCATTACTCATTCTCTCATATATCATCACAAGGAACCCGTTGACAACCATAAACAACCCAAATTTCCACTCAACAACAAGATCTCATCTCTAAACCATAAATCCACCAAAACCACAACTTAACACATTTCTAACAACTTCCCTTATTCAACTTCAAATCAAATTCTAATCACTCCCAAGTGTCAAAACTGACCAAATGAACAGTGACACTCTCATCAAAGACTACCCTTCATTTAACATCATAATTAGGTCAAATTTCCAGAATTTTCATTGATTAGGCAAACATCTTGACATATATATCAAAATGCATTACAAACCTACCTCTTCAACTTGCTGAAATGAACACTTTGATTCCACCACTTTTCAGATTTATCAAACAATCAAACACCACCAATGGAAATTCTGAAATCATAGAAGTAATGCTCTCAACTTCTTGATCAACATTAATGAAAGGTATATAAGCATATGGAGACCTTTACTTACCAAGACTTAAGCTTTTCTCTTTCTCTTTCCTTAGCTTGCACCGCCGAAAATGGAAGAAATGGAGAGAGAAGGTGAGATGTTGGTGATGATCATTCTTTCCTTTTTCCCATGCAAAAACCGACTAAGAGGGAGAGAGAAGAGTGTTTGAAAACTTTGACTCATCCAATGGTCCAAAGCTTGCCACTTGGCATCATCTTACTCTTCCCACAATGCTTTCACCTAAGCTTGCTTGCATCAAATTCCACCCCTTGGTCTTTCAATCTCAACCATTGATCTTGATTACTAAGGGGTTTTTCTCATCATTAGCTAACCAGACAGTTGGTAAATTTACCGTTTTACCCCTGATTGGTTCTTGACTCATGAAATCATCACTAATCATCCTTATATCATAACACACAACATATACTCAAATATGCTTAATTAACATTAATTACATCATTTGAAGCTACTAATCCTTGATTACAAATCAGGATATTACAACAAGCATCTGCAGCAAGTTGATATGTTGCACAGTTCCCCTTTCAAGGAGTAAAGGATAGAGAAAACCCAACTTGTGATGATAAAACAACCACAATATCTTCTAAAATGCTTTAACAAAACCATTCACCAAGGTTTAGTTGACCTTTAGTTAAGCATGTTACCAGAGCATGGCAATCCATCTCAAAAATCACATTAGCATTTCTCATGTCTTGAGCTAGCATAAGTGCTCTCTTTAAAGCTAGGGCTTCAGTCTTTAGTCATAAAAGCTGAGATTGACTTGACTTAATCCACAAAAGCCTATACCAATTATCCATGAAAGTCATGACAAAGAATCTCAGTTGCTGCAACACAACTAGACTTATTAAAGGAACCAATTATATTGGTTTTTAATACAGACCTAGGTGGTGCTTCTCATTTTATTGAAAGAGGGCCAATAGTGGAAGACACATTTGTTAGTTTAGACAAAACACAGGCTTCCCAAAATTTAGTAACATAGTTCCTTCTTTGCTCAATAATGTCACCTGGTTTTCGGTCTGCTCCATTGAAAACTATGTCATTGCTAGCTATCCAGATAAGCCATAACAACCAACTGGTGTGTGTAATATCAAAGTCTAAGAAAGGACTATGAGATTCTAGAGGACTTTCCCACCATATAGCAAAGTTAACAATATTACTAACATTGGATTTGAAAGTTAAACTACTTCCAAACCAAACACGTCAAACTCATTAACAATGGAAAAATAAATACTCTATAGTTTCTGCATTATTATCACATATAGGACAGGAGTTACCATGTCCTTTCTTCCTTTTAACGAATAGGTCCCTTATTGCAATCACATTAGATAGAATTTTCCAAAGAAAATTGATGATTCCTGGAGTAGATTTAACTTTCCAAGTATCCTTCCATATACCACTTTATGCAAGAGGAGGCTAAAGCTCTGGCATTACATGGGATCTCTATTACCTTAAACATGTTATAGCCATATTTAACTATATATATACCATTGGTAATAGGAGTCCAAACCAATTTGTCTGCTTTAGATGTAAGAGGAGAGCAATTACAATAATGTTATCATTTGCTACAAGTCCAATGAGTTTTGTCAAATCCCATTGTCTGTGATGTTCTGAGATGAGAAGAAAGATCATGTCATCAAATGACCTCAAATCTTCCCTATCAACTTTAAGCTTGCAAGAGGGAATATGAGGAATCTATTGTCTTTCCAAATACGAGCAGTTTTTCCATCTCCAATTAGTCAAGATCCACTTTTAAAACCCCTTAATATTGATGAGAGGCTTATAAATGAGTATTATTCAGAAATGTTGAGATGTGGGCAAGTTTATGAATTGTTATATTGTGGGCTTCAAAATGCTTAAAATCCATTTTTTTATCAATAGTGTTTATTACCAATAAAGGTTGCTCTAATTAGTAAAGGGGTCAATTCATAATTAAAACATTGTGAGTTCGAATCTCACTGACGTAAGGACTTTATTGATGGGTATGAGTGGAAACAAGCTAGGCGACCAATCAGGGGCCTGCAGCCTAGCCTATTCAGGCCTGATCAGGCCTGGCTTGTCAATATAAAAGGCCAGGCCAAGGCCTATTTTAAAGCCTATTTTTTCTTAAAAGGCCAAGCCTACACCTACTAGTAAGTCTTTTAGGTCTATCAAGCTGGCTTGTTAAGATTAAAAAAAATTAGGCTAAAATTGTAATTACCCCTCTGCCCATGCCCTCAATAGTCAATGCCTCAAAACTCACATAAGTCAGTCACTCTCCATTCTCCAAACTCCCCTATCTCCCAAGTCCAGATCAAGTCACGCGCACACACTACTCATCTTCATTCTTCAAAGCCCTAAGTGGCTAAGCCTTCTCTGACGCTGTCCATCCTTTCCTTCCTAACTTGAATGTCCGAGAGTTATCGTCTTCTCCACTCTTTGTTAGACCATCGGCCATCCTTTCTCTGACTCACTAAGACTTGAACTCTCTCTTTCTTGGTAAGGAAGCAGTGGCAGGCAGATATCTAGCTCTGGTAAGTCCACTCTTTCAATTGGCTTGCTTCTCTTCTGGTTCAATTTCTCCTTTCTCCTTCATTACAGACTCTAGATTCTCCGATTTAGTTGATCCTTCTTATGTTATGAACTTGAGCTTTCCTTACGTATTTTCCATCTATGAAACCCTTATGATTTGATTTGTTTACTAGAGCCTTGATTTTTCTTTCATCTATGATTAATATTTAGGTGTGTAGTTGGAAAAGGCAAGCCTTTAAAGAAGCCCAATTTTGATCAGAAAGAATACAATGAGGTATCTCATCGATCCCCTTTGGCATTTAGCTGCTTTTAAACTCTGGTTTTTAGATCAGTATGGGTAAAAGAATAGAAATCTATAAGTCAATTGCCTTTTTTTATATGGGCACGTATTAGATAAGATAAGATGATTTGGGTTAAGTTAAGATTCTATGAATAATATGTTTATTATTGATTGTGAAGTCTTGATCTATTTTTATAGACTTTTAGCTGTTATTCTTGATGCAGCTTTATTTGGTCCGGATATCAACGAATTTTTATAGGATTTCATTTTTTTGCTATGTATCAGGCATCTATGGAATACTTATGATGCTCCTCTTATCTTTATGTTTCTTGATTAATACATCATATATGAACTATTGGTTTCTTGGCCTTTTATTACCCATTTATTCTTACCATAGAGAGTTCAATATAGGCCATTGATTTTAATTCTTCACTAGCCATTATTTCTCCTGTAGTTCACCTGGTTAAGTGGTTATTTCACTTGGTTTGATTTATTATTTCTCTAATTCTCGGTTCTTCTCTTGACATATCTCTCTTGATTTTGTGAGGGAAACAAAACCTTGTTCTTATATATATGTTTGATTTTAATTTAGTGGACTTTATACAAACAGTCAAATATACCCATTCCTGAGTATAATTACTCTATGGAAAGCTTATTGTTTTATACTTGCAAATGAGGAGCAATTATTTTAGATAACTCAATTATGCATAGAGACTTTATAATGATAATTTAAAGGATGTCTTTAGAGCCAGAATTTTAGAGACTTAAAGAGGATACTTTAATGGTTATAAAGGAAGGCTGATATGTATTGTTGTTTACAATTTTAGGATTTAAATTGTTAAAGCTTTAAATTAATTCTAAGTTTTCTGAAAATTCCAAATTTAACAGGGAAGTTATTTAGAGTAGTTAAAAGCATTAAATAAAGCTAGATTTAGTGATAAGTTGCATTTTATAAGTGTTATTTTAATGATTGGTGTTGGTAGCTATGGAATCTAAACTTTAAGGCCAAAATGTAAAAAAAAATTGTTGTTTGGTTCAAGAGGTTGTAAGGTTCGGGATTTAAAAACTGATTTAGAGCTTATCACTTGATATTTTGAAAAGTTGTGCAATGAATTTGTAATAGCAAAAATTATCTATAAGTTGGTAGCTATTGTTTAAATATGCAATTTCTTGGTTTAGGGGAAGTTAAATTGTAATAGCAGAAATTATGTTGCTCTTTTTACTTAAACTAACACTACATTACTTTTTATGTTTCAGTTCTAGTTATTGTCATCTCTGTTTAAGAGTGAAACAATGTCATCTAGATCAATTCCTCTTAATGCTATTGAGGTCTATCAACAAGCACCGACAGATTCAAGTCAACAAACTAATGAGAAAAATTATGGCGAGATGAATCATAAGAAGAAGAGACGAAATACCTCAGCTATTTGGGATGATTTTGATCAAGTTGAAAGTAATGATAGGCTCAAAGCTAAATCCAAGTATTGCAAAAGTTTATTTTCATACTCAAGGAAGGGAGCTAGCACTTCCCATCTATGGAGACATTAAATCTTGTGATTCAAGAAAGTTGCATGTTGCTGCAAAAAATAAACAATCCACCATTCCATTCCAACTTCCAATTTAAGCATTAATCTATTTTCTAGCATAGGGTGCTAGATATTCTAGTGAGAAGATGAGGGAAATAATTTCTACTGCAATCATGGTGCATGAGCATCCATTGAGCATTGTTAAGGATAAAGTTTAGATGTAGGGCTTCTAATATGCTAATTATAAATTTCAGAAATTTTCTCGCAAGACAGCAAGAAGTGATTGTTTGTCCATATATGAAGCAGAAAAGAAACAATTGAAGGCCTTATTACAAGGTGTGAGAAAAATTAGTTTGACTACATATACGTGGAAATCAAGTCATCAAGTGATTGAATACATAGTTATCAACGGGCATTTCATTGATGCGAGGTGGAATATTCAAAAAAGGGTTTTGAGTTTTGTCAAAGTTCCTTCCCCTAGATAAGGAATTGATATGGATGATGCTATTTTCAAGTGTTTGAAGGCTTGGGGAATTGGAACAAAGTGTTTTCTGTGTCAATTGACAATGCTTCTTATAATTATTCTTGTTTAAGGGCTTTTTGAGAGACCTTATCACTTAGTAGTTCATTGCCTCTGGGTGGTAACTTGTTTCATGTTAGATGTTGTGCGCAATTATTAAACTTATTGGTCCAAGATGGCCTTAGTGGAATTAAAGACATTATAAATAATGTCTATGAGAATGTGAAATATATCAACTACAATGATTAAAGGCTAAAAGCATTATGTGATATTGTTGAACAGAAACGCTTTAAGGAAACAAAGCTCATTCTTGATTGTCCAACAAGGTGGAATTCTACATATAGGATGTTATCTACTACTTTGAAGTTCAAGGTTGTCTTTCCCAATTATAAGGAAAGAGAACCACATTACAACTATGCACTATCAAAAGAGGATTGGAAGAGGGTTAAGAAGATTTACAAACTTCTAGAAGTGGTCAATCTAGCCACTCATGTCATATCAGGTAGTGAGTATCCTACTGCAAATTTGTACCTTCCTAAAGTTTGGAGAGTGAAACAAGTAATTGACAATGCCTTAGAAGATGGTGATTTCTTTATAGAAGAAATGGCAGCCTTATTGAAAGAGAAGTTTGACAAATATTGGGGGAAATGCAATATGAAAATGGCTCTTGCAAGTATTCTGGATCCCATGTGCAAATTATATATTATTAATTATAGCTTTCATTGGATTTACAAGCCTTATTATGCTGCTTCTGATAATATAGATAAAGTGCTAAAAGCTTTATACTTAATATATGATGATTATGTTGCCGTGTATAAGGGAAAGACAAGTAATGACAGTGATAATATTAGCAACACCTCTTCTACTAATATGCCTAGTTCTTCTATAATTATTGGATTTGATAAAATCATGAACCTTGTTCGTTAAAAGCAAGTAATTCCCCCTATGAAATCAGAATTAGAAGTTTATCTTAAGGAGGGTGTTTATATTCCTAAGGGCAGTTCTAACTCCTTTAGTGCCCTGAAATAGTGAAAAAATATAAGTTTGAAGTATAAAATTTTATCTAAGATGGTCGCTGACATACTAGTTATTCCAATCTCAACTATGTCATCAGAGTCCACATTCAGTGCTGGAGGTAGAGTTATTGATGAATATCATTTTAAATTGAATGAAGAATCAATTGAAGAACTTATTTGTTGTGGGGATTGGCTTCACAACAAGTATGGGTTAAAGAAGGAACAAAAAGTATAAATTTTGCATTATTAAAATAATATCATTTCTTATACATATTACTTGTTAAATTGTGTTATGTGTAACCCCCTTCATGACATAGGCCAAGATTAGTTCATAAATACGTAATTTTACGGAATTAGAGACCGTAAGATGATTTGGGACTTATTCGAAATTAAACTTCCCAAAATCAGGGTTTACAAAAAATTTTACAAAACTTGTTCACAACGGTCTTATATTCACAATTCAATACATAAATGGCCTGTACAAGTTGATTTCATTCATACATATCAGAGTACAGCATAAATTCTCGACACACTCGGGTTCCATTAATTAATAAAGGGTCTACAAGGCACAATTGCCTATAAAGTTTTCCATAATAAGGGGATTACACAAATACTATCTATTTGATTTACAAAATAATAACCAATTTTCCAAAATAAACTCCTAGCCAGGAGCTCTATCCACTCTTCGTCGCCCACTTTCCTTTGGATCCTTCAGCCCTATCTAAAATTTGTTTTTGGGAGAGTGAGATTATAAGGAATCCCTGTAGTAACAAATCACTCATAATATGCACAACATCAAAGCATGAAAGTAAATCATCTATACAATACACAGCAATCACAACAACAATTGCAACACCCAGGGTAGGTATCATGGGCATCGCCCCTTACGACGGCTCACACTGAACTTCTTGTTGTATTGCACATCCACATGAACATATCACATACATCACCACAGCTGGGATCTATATAAAACATTTCACAACACGCAACCCCATGAGCTGGATATTCAAATAGGAATCCATGATTCCATAACGCAGCCTCAGCACTTACAATGGCAGATACAACGGCCGAGGTAGGTATCATAAGAATTGCCCCCTACGATAGCTCACGCTGAACTGCTCGCATTGTAATGCCCTATGGCCGATAACACATTCACAATGATAAACATGCATACCAAGTATCATACACAATATGAGAGAAGAGTCACTACCTTGGTCCTTCCGGGTGTATTCTGGCACCGGTCTCTCCCGAGTAGGGCAAATGTCAAATCTTATATTCATAATTAGGGATGAAGTGTCAATTCTCTATTCTAATTCTCAATGAATTCTTAACACTTAGTTTGGTTATCATTATTACTCTTTTAGTACCCAAAAATAACCCTATCAATAGCTCTAAAGGGTTGAAAGACTATCCCTAAAGATCCCCATTTTGAAAGCACGAACTTGATATTTTTCACTAAGACACTCAAGTGATATTGTATGGATACTCAAGTGAAGGAGACCTCACTCGAGTGATGGTACGATGTACACTCAAATACTAGAGAGTGAACAATAGCAAGTGAATACCTGAGAGCACAAGAAACGTTCAGAGACAAAAACACTCGAGCATATAAAGCAACACTCAAGTGATAGCCAAATGCTCACTCGAGTACTAGGAAGTGAGGCACAGAAAGTGAAGACCCGAGAGCACAAAATTTTTCAATGATCAGGAGCACTCGAGTGGAACACAAAGCATTCGAGTGATGGCTTAACACTCGCAAGTGTTAAGGTACACTCTTGCCTTTATCCATGGAAGTGCAACAAAAACTAGAAGCAAAAAGGAAAAAATGTACTAACGTACTCGAGTGATGTTCATCCCTCACTCGAGTGAACCCCAGATCACTTGAGTGATTCTATCAGAAACCAGAAAACGCAGAAAACATACCACACTTCCTAACAATTGCCCAATTGATTCTAAAGATCCCAAACTCTTACTCAAGGCTACTCCCACACAAAAACACCCACAGAATTCAATGGAACCATCAGAATTACCAAAATCCTATTCCATTATCATGATTTGGTTTTAAGCAATATAAACATCCAAATTCCCAAAATCATCCAAACAAGACATTTCAATCCCAAATCAATCTATCTATCCCAAACTCACCACAAGGTACCATTTCCATGCCAATATTATACCAAATATCCAATGACTTTCATTTTCGAATTCAAGGCCAGAATTTCCAGAATTCCCAAACAAATTCAAAGGCCACAAAACTTATATTGAAAAGTTGGTCTCACTTACCTCTATAACTTTGCCAAAGAGATTTCTTGATTCTCTAACTCTCAACTTTCCTTGTGGGCACAAACCAACACCAATGGCCAAACTATAAACATGGAAATAAAGCTCTTAACTCAAGGAACAATATTAATGAAGTAAGTTTGAGCAATGAAAGCCATTTTCCTTACCTTTTCACAAGCTTTTCTTCCCCTTTTTCTGAAACAATGGCGCAGAAATGGAGAGAAGAGAGAGATGAAGAGATGAGTGTGGAAGAGGAAGGAATGATGACATCCCCCCCAACCCATACTTGTCCAGCGAAAGAGGAGGTTTAATGACCCCTCTTAATTACCATATAATTAATTTCCAAACCAAGTAAAACATTAAATATTATATAATACAACATATTATGGGGCTCCGTTCACAGTACAAACCCCAGTATGCAGCATAGTATTCAACATATGCAACGTAAAACCAAAAAGGCCCTTAAGTTTGGCAATATACATTATACTCATGTAACCAAATGAAACATATGATGGATCAAATCAAGTCTCGTTTGCCTTCCCCCTGGTAGTACCACCTGAATTCTCACCTGAAAAATTTTAAATATCGATAGGGTGAGTCATATGGACTCAATAACCACAATTCCATTTAACAAGTATGCAGGGAATGATTATAAGATAATTAAGTGGTCATATATATATATTCATATATCAAAGTTTATTCTTCCCAAAACATTATTATTTCAAGAAAACAATTCAATATGCATAAAACTCCCTCAACCATCCTTATAACCTCCTTTACCATTGACAGAACCCATGAACTATAACATATAATAGGATTAGTCTCTTTTATAAGACTACACCAAGCTCTCCAATAATGAGGTGTAACCCGGCCAAAGGCCACAGAACTCATATCAGATCATGGATTCCCTTTCCGTCGAAAATGGAAAGGTGTCACCCGCCCTTGAGCTGACCCTTAACCCGGCCAAAGGAAAGGGTGATACCAAGAGCCCTGAGAATGCCAAAGCCATCCACTGTGCACACGGTGATGGCTATACCACGTGGCATAAAAGAATCAAACCTCTCCTCAATCACAACTCACCATATCCAACATCTCAACATCACAATCTTCAATATCATTAATTTATTCATATATTTCATATTTAATGCTATGCATCATCAATCATTCAAATAAATCATTCAGGCCTACTTAACTAAAAAAATTACTAAAAACATGATTAATACTGTCACTGTACATTTTTTATATATAAATTACTATAACATATTTATAGCAATTAAAAATACCAACATACACATATAATCATTTCAACAAGCATACAAGATAAATTGGAAAGTGGTTACCTCAAGTTCTTGACACCTAAACTTGAGAATTTAACTCCAACAAGCCAAATTCAAATTCACTCTACAATAAATATATATATATTTACATGTTAATATAATTTATAATAATTGTTAACT
The DNA here is from genome assembly GCA_963242795.1 of Inga leiocalycina. Lineage (NCBI taxonomy): Eukaryota > Viridiplantae > Streptophyta > Magnoliopsida > Fabales > Fabaceae > Inga > Inga leiocalycina. The sequence continues at coordinate 38,062,863 of OY725332.1, forward strand.
ATTACAAAATAGCAAATAATAATCCCCATAATTCGCTCAATTTTCTTAAAAATAACAACAACTTATCTATTCCTCAAATTCCTTTAAAATCAAAATTTCTAAAATTTCTTAACTCTATTTCACAATAAAATATTTAATAACCATAATTCTCTAACTATAATATCAAATCATAATTTATAATTTCACATAACTCAAAATCTGCAAAACTAAACCGATTAAAATTTCAATAATACTTCCAATAACTCAAATAAATTGTTTAATCCAAATTTAATCGGTCAAAAACATTCCTAAAGCATAATTTATTATTTATTTAAGAAGAAATTAATTAAAAAATCATAAAACAACCAAATGGTAAATCTAAACCGATTAAAATAAACTATTATTTATTCTCTAAATGTCTATAACCATCTTTTGTAAAAACTCAAAATTCTCCCAAAATTCTCGCTAATCAATATAATATTACCACCAATAGGAAGATCAAAATACGTAGAACAACTTTTATGAAGGAAGTTTATTAAGAAAAAATGATTTTAAGTACCAAAATTATCTGATAAATTCAGAACCTTACCTGTTAAAATTACGTTCGCTCCGCTCGCCTGCTCGTGAAGCATAATGAAAGTGACGAAGGGAAAGGGTATTAATAATACCCTCCCTGACTTTTTTTTCCAGCGGGCCCCACATGTTTTTTTTCTTTTCTTTTTCTTTCTTTACCGACATTTTGCCCCTCCCTTACTTTTTTTTATAATATATATATATATATATATTACAACTCTACCCACTTAAATAGAATTATGTCCCCAAAATTCACAACAATCAATAGAAACAATTCACAACACAAGATTCTTACATAATATTTAAGCATACCTAAACAAACAAATTAGGGCAATCACGTCGCATTCGCTCTTCAGTTTCCCAAGTAGCATCACCAGGAGACATACCCTTCCAGAAAAATTTTATGAGACGGATTGTTCTGTTCCGTAATTGCTTATCTTTTACATCTAAAATTTTTTCTAGTCCGGGCACATAAGTCAAATTTTCCCTTAACTCAACTTCTTCAGGCTCAATCACATGGGAAGGATCCGAATGATATTCCTTAAGCTGTGACACGTGGAACACGTTATGCACATTTGACAAATATGGCGGCAAGGTGATTCGATAGGCAAATAATCCAATTCACTCCAATATCTCGTAGGGTCCAATGAAACGAGGAGTTAACTTTTTGGCTTTAATGGATCTGACAATACAAGTCACTGGTGTAACCTTAAGGAACACGTGGTTACCCACTTCAAACTCTAAAGGTCTATGCCGCCTATCCGCATAGCTCTTTTGTCTGCTCTGAGCGGTCAACAAATTTTGGCGAATCATCTCAATTTTCTTAGTAGTTTTATCCACAAAGTCCAGTCCAATCATGGTTTTCTCACTCAATTTAGTCCAACAGAGAGGCGATCTACATTTTCTTCCATATAATGCCTTGAAAGGAGCCATCTGAATGCTTGAATGGTAACTATTATTGTAAGCAAATTCTGCTAAAGGCAGGTGAAATCCTAACTACCAGGTAGCTCAATTGCACAAGCTCTCAACATATCCTCAAGAGTTTGAATCGTTCTCTCAGTTTGACCATCAGTCTGCAGATGATAAGCCGTACTGAACTTCACCCTAGTCCCTATGGCCTCCTGTAACGCTTTCCAGAAATTTGACGTGAGCCTTGGATCGCGGTCTGACACAATTTCTACAAGCACACCATGCAACCTAACAATCCAATCCACATACAACTGGGCTAGCTTCTGCAAACTATATCCAATATGGATCGGCAAGAAATGAGCTGACTTCATCAATCTGTCTACAATGACCCATATGGCATTATAGTGCGTAGTATCAGGCAATCCCACAATAAAATCTATGGAAATGTTGTCCCACTTCCACTGAGGAATCTATAAAGGTTAAAGTAGCCTTGAAGGTTTTTTATGCTCAATCTTCACTTTCTGACAAGTCAAACACCTCATTACGAAGTTTGTCACATCTTGTTTCATATTAGGCCACCAATAATTTCGCTTTAAATCATTGTACATTTTAGTGATCCCCGGATGAATAGTGTATTTGCTTCGATACGCTTCTTCTAAAATACAAGTCTTAGCTTTTTCATCATTCGAGATGCAAACCTTCCCTTTAAATCTTATAATACCATCACTACCTACGTCAAAATCATTGACTCCTCCTTCCTCTAATTCTTCCTTAATTTTCCATAGATATTCATCCTCCAACTGAGCCATCTTTATCTCCTTCCAAAATTCATTCTCAATTTGTACAGATTGCATCATAACTTTACTGATTAGCATGTTTATGTCCTTCAACCTTTCTAACCAGTGGTTCTCATAAAGACTCAAGTGAAATACATGAATAGCTTTTCTGCTTAAAGCATCTCCAACAATGTTGGCTTTACTGGGATGATACTTTAGTTTGAAATCATAATCTTTTAGAAATTCCATCCACTTCCTTTGCTTATTGTTAAGCTCCTTCTGATCCACAAGATACTTTGAACTCTTTTGATCAGTAAAAATTTCAAATTGTGAACCATAGAGATAGTGCCTCCAGATCTTCAGTGCAAATACAACTGCTGCCAATTCTAAGTCATGGGTCGGATAATTCTCTTCATGTGGCTTTAATTGTCTGAAAGCATAAGCAACAACTTTTCCTTCTTGCATCAATACGAATCCTAGACCCTTCAACGAAGCATCAGTATACAAAGTATAGGATAAAGCAGGATTAGGAATAACTAACACTGGTGCAGAGGTCAACTTCCTCTTCAACTCTTGAAAGGCGGTTTCGCACTTACTTGTCCAAATAAAAGGTTGATCCTTCCTGGTTAGCTTAGTAAGTGGTATTGCTAACTGAGAAAAACCTTGTATAAACCTTCTATAGTATCCAGCTAATTCCCAGAAGCTTCTAATTTCAGTCACAGACTTTGGTTGTTCCCACTGAAGAACTGCATCAACTTTGGTAGGGTTCACTGCAACCCCTTCAGCTGAAATTACATGGCCATGGAACTTTACCTCTCTAAGCCAAAATTCGCATTTGCTCAATTTTGCATAAAGCTTGTGCTCTCTCAATACTTGCAATACTGTTTTAAAATGCTCTTGGTGTTCCTCTTCGTTTTGAGAGTAGATGAGAATATCATCTATGAAAACCACCACAAACTTATCTAAATATGGCCTGAATATCCGGTTCATGTAGTCTATGAATACTGTTGGAGCATTAGTTAACCCAAATGGCATTACTAGAAACTCATAATGACCGTATCGTATACGAAAGGCCGTCTTAGATACATCCTCTGCTTTAACTCTTAACTGATAATATCCTGACCTTAAATCAATTTTAGAGAATATAGTTGACCCTACAAGTTGATCTAGCAAGTCATCAATCCTTGGAAGAGGATATTTGTTCTTGATGGTGACTTTGTTTAGTTGACGGTAATCAATGCACAACCGCAAGGTCCCATCCTTCTTTTTCATGAATAGAACAGGTGATCCCCATGGTGATACACTTGGTCAGATAAATCCCTTCTCAAGTAGTTCTTCCAATTGCTTCTTCAATTCTGCTAATTCTGCTGGAGCCATTCAAGAAGGGGCCTTTGAGATAGGCTCTGTACCAGGCACCGCGTCAATCAAAAATTCTACTTCTCGCTCAGGGGGTAATCCTGACATTTCCTTTGGCAAAACCTCAGGAAACTCATTCACTATTTCAATTCTATCAATCCCTTCCTCTATCTCAGCTTGAACAGAGAAGAAAACCATATAGGCTTGAAATCCCTGTTTAATACAACTTTCAACTTGAACAGCTGATAACAATAGAGGGCCACTAGGCACCTCTCTGGACGCAGAATACACAGGTAAAGAAATAGTTTTTACTCTACACTCGAGTATGGCACCATTGGCTGTAAGCCAATCCATGCCCACAATTACATCAAGCCCCTTAAGGGGTAAACAAATAAGATCAATTTTTGTCTTACGACTCTCAAACTCCAATGCAAAATTCATACATGCATTAGACGTTTTTACAGAAGATCCAGCAGGTGTTGATACATTTACATCAAAAGGTAACTCAGAAACATCTAAGTTTAGTCTCTTGGCACAATCAAAAGCTATAAAGGAGTGTGTAGCGCTGGAGTCAAACAATGCAAAAATATCATCATTTTGCAATTTAATTTTACCTCTAATGAGATTAGGTGAAGTACCCGCCTCCTCTTGTGTCAAAGCAAAGACTCGTCTTGGCATGATAGGTTTGGAGACTTGAGAGGTCTGCTTGCCTTCTGGACAGAAGCGAGAGATGTGTCCCACCTTACCGTAAGTGAAACAAGTCAAATTGCCTTCTGGACAAAAATGAGAGGTGTGCCCCACCTTACCACAAGCATAGCAGGTCAAACAATTTCCCTGTGATACCTTCCACATTTCGAGCAAACTGGAGTCCTAGCAGTACTAGGCACAGGGGCAGTAGAGCCTCTATAAGATGACTAACTTATCCCACCTTGGCTCCTCTGAGCTTGAGTCCTCAAAGCTGATCCACTCTGAAATCCCATCGGTCGCTTGTTCTTCTTCTTTTCTGGGTATCCAAAGTTTCTAAAACTATAATTACTCCTCTTATTAAAACCCCCAGTAGGACCAGTATAAGATGAAATTCTACCCTGTGGATCCCTCCTCGGCTCGAGCTCATAATTATAACCTCGTATCTCTACATCCAAAAGACGAAGCCGTGTACATATACCCTCAAAAGAAGTAATCTGTAGAGGTATCAGCTGTCTTTTAAACTTTGGGTATGCCTTCTGTAGCAGCCTATCTGCCATCCACGCTTCATTCTTTTGTGATTTACCATCAACAGTGTACTTCACGAGCTCTAGAAATTGTGCAATGAATGAGTCCATATCCAGGTCACCTTGTTGAAAATTATAGAACTCATTCTCCTTGAGTGACTGTAAAGCTGCAGGAAAGTAGTGCTGACTGAACATCACCTTGAACTTGTTCCAGCTCGGAATGGTCCCATCTGTAGGCTTGACACTTTTCCACCACATCTTTGCATTATCTACCAATAACACCACTGCTATTATTACCTTTTGTCGTTCATCACATTCCAGCCTTCGCACCATTTAATACTCCTCTTTAGATTTGTTATCCCTTGTTTCCACGATAGTATTATGGCCACTACTAGAATGATGACCATTATGAGCTCCAGTATCCTCAAACCCACTTTCATGAATAGAGTGCTCGTCCTCATGATCTTTCCCTTTATTCAATTCCTCCTCATGCCTTTGCACCATTTAACTAAGCCCACGTACTGTGGTCAACAGCTCTCGTAAAATGTCATTAGTATCTTATGGTCCTATAGGATGACCATGATTAACTAGGTCTCCAACTGATTGCGTTTTACTCATATCTCCCATTTCTCTCCTCCTACAAGGAGAAAAACTAATTGGTCAGACAAAAAGGAAAAGCACATGAGTAACTAATGTATATTGCCGATACAACTATATGCAAATGAAAATACCAGAGAACCTTGAAACTCAAAGCTCTGATACCAAAAAATGTAATGACCCCTCTTAATTACCATATAATTAATTTCCAAACCAAGTAAAACATTAAATATTACATAATACAACATCTTATGGGGCTCCGTCCACAGTACAAACCCCAGTATGCAGCGTAGTATTCAACATATACAACGTAAAACCAAAAAGGCCCTTAAGTTTGGCAATATACATTATACTCATGTAACCAAACGAAACATATGATGGATCAAATCAAGTCTCATTTGCCTTCCCCGTGGTAGCACCACCTGAATTCTCACCTGAAAAATTTAAAATATCGATAAGGTGAGTCACATGGACTCAGTAACCACAATTCCATTTAACAAGTATGCAGGGAATGATTATAAGATAATTAAGCGGGCATATATATATATTCATATATCAAAGTTTATTCTTCCCAAAACATTATTATTTCAAGAAAACAATTCAATATGCATAAAACTCCCTCAACCATCCTTATAACCTCCTTTACCGCTGACAAAACCCATAAGCTATAACATATAACAGGATTAGTCTCTTTGACAAGAGTACACCAAGCTCTCCAATAATGAGGTGTAACCTGGCCAAAGGCCACAGAACTCATAGGTGTCACCCGCCCTTGAGCTGACCCTTAACCCGGCCAAAGGAAAGGGTGATACCAAGAGCCCTGAGAATGCCAAAGCCATCCACTGTGCACATGGTGGTGGCTATACCACGTGGCATAAAAGAATCAAACCTCTCCTCAATCACAACTCACCATATCCAACATCTCAACATCACAATCTTCAATATCATTAATTTATTCATATATTTCATATTTAATGCTATGCATCATCAATCATTCAAATAAATCATTCAGGCCTACTTAACTAAAAAAATTACTAAAAACATGATTAATACTGTCACTGTACATTTTTTATATATAAATTACTATAACATATTTATAGCAATTAAAAATACCAACATACACATATAATCATTTCAACAAGCATACAAGATAAATTGGAAAGTGGTTACCTCAAGTTCTTGACACCTAAACTTGAGAATTTAACTCCAACAAGCCAAATTCAAATTCACTCTACAATAAATATATATATATTTACATGTTAATATAATTTATAATAATTGTTAACTATTACAAAATAGCAAATAATAATCCCCATAATTCGCTCAATTTTCTTAAAAATAACAACAACTTATCTATTCCTCAAATTCCTTTAAAATCAAAATTTCTAAAATTTCTTAACTCTATTTCACAATAAAATATTTAATAACCATAATTCTCTAACTATAATATCAAATCATAATTTATAATTTCACATAACTCAAAATCTGCAAAACTAAACCGATTAAAATTTCAATAATACTTCCAATAACTCAAATAAATTGTTTAATCCAAATTTAATCGGTCAAAAACATTCCTAAAGCATAATTTATTATTTATTTAAGAAGAAATTAATTAAAAAATCATAAAACAACCAAATGGTAAATCTAAACCGATTAAAATAAACTATTATTTATTCTCTAAATGTCTATAACCATCTTTTGTAAAAACTCAAAATTCTCCCAAAATTCTCGCTAATCAATATAATATTACCACCAATAGGAAGATCAAAATACGTAGAACAACTTTTATGAAGGAAGTTTATTAAGAAAAAATGATTTTAAGTACCAAAATTATCTGATAAATTCATAACCTTACCTGTTAAAATTACGTTTGCTCCGCTCGCCTGCTCGTGAAGCATAATGAAAGTGACGAAGGGAAAGGGTATTAATAATACCCTCATTGACTCTCTTTTTTCCAGCGAGCCCCACATGTTTTTTTCCTTTTCTTTTTCTTTCTTTACCGACAGTTTGCCCCCTCCCCTACTTTTTTTTATAATATATATATTTATATTACAGGAGGGAAGAGAGGAGAGAGAAAATATTAAAATACCCCATGTTGACTTTTTCCATGTCTCTCTCTTCTTCTACACTTGACACATGTCCAAACCTTATTGGTTTTCATACAATAAACCACCAATTAGTTACTCTAACCATTCCATTAGCCATTTAGTTACACATCTCATTTTTCTCTTAGCTGATAATTAATTTCTCCCCTAATTACTAACTCATGGCCAATAATTCCATTTTTTCAATTTCTCACTAATTATGGCACATTAATTAAAATTGCCACAAAACACATAATTATCCACATTTAATTTCACAAATCATTCTCAATAATCATCATTAGCCCTTAATCAAAAGTTGGGGCATTACATTATGCTCTAATACTATACGTTTGATTAATTTTTTTCAAGGTCTTCCAAGGAGAAGAAGAAATTATATTGAAGATTTTTTGTGAAGGTGAGGAGAAGGTCTAGTGGCTTTACATTGATTCGATCTAAATTGGTGAACTGGTAATGAAAATTGTTATGTTGTTATATTTAATTTCATATCTTATAATGTATGTTGGATCATTAATGTTAATTTATGTATTGGGCCTGTTTGAAGTAGGCTTGTTTTTAGCCTATTTGAAGTAGGCCTGTTGTGAGGCCTATGGCTTATTAGCCTGCTTAACATTTTTAAAATTTCAAGCTTTCTTAATAAGCCATAAGTCAAGTTAGACTTGTGTATAGGCTAGACTTAAACTCAAAAAAAGGTCTCTAACAAGCCACAGGTTAGACTCAGACCATCATATTATAAAATAGGTTTGACCTGTTAAGGCAAAAACAGACAAAAGTCTAATCCGAACTAACCTGCTTCTATCCTTATTGATAAGTGATTTATAAATTATAGGGAAAATTCTAGAAAACTACAAAGAAAATTAGAAAAGGACAGAAAGGTTGAGTGAAATTCACATATCCCAAATAAGTGAGGTATGAGGAATCTGGAATATGAAATCTTAAGACAATTACCTAAATACCCTCCTAAGTGACTGCTAAAAGGGAAACGAAGAGACATGAGCAGGCAAAGTTTGAAAGGGTGTCAGAACAGAGAGTGATGGGAAAGCTCAGGGAGATGGAGGGACAACGCGAAGGACAGTGGGTTGACGGTTGTCGGTGGCCATTTGCGGTGTCGTCGACAGAGGTGAACGAGGCATTGTGTGGTTATGTGTTCAGCACTCCCTCTGTCGGAGCTTCAGCGGTCAACCGTTTCAGTTGACGGTGTTGGGTGACGTAGGGCGGCAAGTCGATTGTCTCACCGCAAATCAAACAGCAACTTATCATGAAATATGTGATCTAACAGCAACTGATAAATATATGAAGGTGTTAATCAACAGAAATATGTTGTTAATATAGAGTGATTTGGTGTTATTACCCATGGAACATCTATTTTTGCAAACTTTTTCTACACACGTCTTCTGTTGTCTGTGTGAATGAAAGATGTGAAAGGTGTTGTGTTTGGGCAGTGACGCTAAAACTTTCCCATTTCTTATTAGTCAGATGTTAATCAACGAAATAATGTCATTAATAATGAATATGATCTTGTTAACTGTGGGTGAGGTGTTGTTTTGGGCATCGAGCTTGTGATTTGGCAACTTTATTCCTTTTAAGATGTTAATGAAGGATGTCAAGTTGGTAATAATGAAAATAAAGTTGTTACTTGTGGCTAACGTGTTGTTTTTCTCCATCTACATTTGGACCATTCCAACATGTTCCTCCTATGATCTTAATAGAGGAAGTCGAGTTGTTAATGGAAGAAGTCAAGTCGTTAATAGCGAAGATAATGATGCTATTATGTGAATAGATGTTGTGTTTTCCCATCTACATGACGACGTTCATAACTTGTTCCTTTGAAAATGTTAATGGAGGAATAGGAGTTATTAATGAAGAAACTCATGTTGCTAATCGAGGGTGACTTGTTGTATTTTTCCATTTACGTTAGGAAATTCCCAACTTATTCCTCATAAGATGGTAATGGATGAAATGTAGTCGTTAACGATGGAGGTAATGTTGTTAATCAAGGGAGAGATGTTGTGTTTTCTCATGTACATTAGGACGATCCCCACTTATTCCTCACAAGATGGTAATAGAGAAAACAGAGTCGTTAACAACGAAAATGATGTTGTTAATTTGAGGAGAGATGTTATGTTTTCCCATCTACATTATGATGTTCCTAACTTGTTACTCTTAAGATGTTAATGAACGAAGCGTAGTCGTAAACAAAGAAGATGAAGTTGTTAATCATGGCTCATATGTTGTTTTCGGGCATACAACTTGGGACGTTGCGAAAACTTTCAGTTGAAGATGTTAATCTAGCAGGCAAAGTCGTTAATGAATCATGTGGTTGCCAAATCACAAGTTCGATGGATGCCCAAAACAACACCTCACCTACAGTTAACAAGATTATATTCATTATTAACGACATTATTTCGTTGATTAATATCTAGCCAACATGAAATAGGAAAGTTTTAGCGTCACCGCCCAAACGCAACACCTTTCACATCTTTCATTCACACAGACAACAGAAGACATGTGTAGGAAAATGTTTGCAAAAATAGATATCTCATGGGTAATAACACCAAACCGCTCTATATTAACAACATGGTTCTGTTGATTAACACCTTCATATATTTATCAATTCCTGTCAGATCACATATTTAATGACAAGTTGCTGTTTGATTTGCGGTGAGACAGTCGACTCGCCGCCCCGCCTTGTCCCACCCAACACCGTCAACTGAAACGGTTGACCGCTAAAGCTCCGACAGAGGGAGTGCTAAACACACAACCGCACAATGCCTCATTCATCGACGACACCGCAAATAGCCACCGACAACCGTCAACCCACCATCCTTCGCGTTGTCTCTCCGTCTCCCTGAACTTTCCCATCACTCTCTGTTTTGACATCCTTTCAAACTCTGCCTATGCTTGTCTCTTCATTTCCCTTTTAGCTGTCACTTATGAGGGTATTTAGGTAATTGTCTTAAGATTTCATATTCCAGATTCCTCATATCTCACTGATTAGGGATATGTGAATTTCACTCAACCTTTTTATCCTTTTCTAATTTCCTCTGTAGTTTTTTGAAATTTTCCCTAAATTATAAGCACTTTTTGAGCCGCTCGGCCATGCCTTAGCCTCCTAAACTTTTCTGTAAAAAGAAAAAAAGAAGTGTTGATTAATCTGGGTTTTGCTTTTAATAAACGCGGATTGAGCCCCTTGAAATCCCCATTCGAGCAAACGTATTGGATTGCGCATTTCCGTGGGCTTATATCTCGTTCTCCAAGAAAGAAACGTGAGCTGCCCCAATCAAACTTGGGACGGAAATGGAAGAAATGGGAGGGCAAGATCATGGAGGGTCTTCGAATAATTCCGAAAACCCAATTTTAGAATCACCCATCGATCCACCTTCAACTTGTCCTGAGCTCTCATCCAATCCTTCTGCTGAAGATCATGCTGAATCAGCAGTCTCTTTGAACAAGAATGAAATTTTCAGATCTGTTCAAGTTGTCGAGAGAGATTCCTTGGCCATTGCCGAGAGTTTCGTTTCCCTCTTCGCTTCCCTTCGCTTGGCTCTCTCTGAGGTTCGTCCAATTCTGTTTGATTTCTCATGAAATGGTTTCTGCCAGACTGCGAAGAAGTGAGACATTGAAATGTTTCCATTAAGTAACAAGTTTAGTTACAAGCTACATTTATGCGTTGCTTTTTTCTGTTGGGATAATTGACCTAGCTTCTTCTAGTGGTATCTATTATTTTTCATTACGTTTCGTATTTTTTCTTCCCTAGATTCCCATGTCTATGTAGCACATGCTATTGATTTAATTTAATAATTAGTAATTGTTGCTTATATTTGTATGTGCTTTTGTTCAAAAATTTAATTTTCCAAGCATGTTGTCTGTCAAATTGTGAAAGTGCAGGTCACGGGGAGCTCAGTTGATCATATGCAATGCTTTTGTGATGCTACAGGTCGTCTTCAAGAATCTGGTAAAGATCCATATGAAGTAGAACTTGCTGAAATATATTGTACAATTTCATACGAGTGTTATGTGATAATTTGGGGATTATTTTGTTCGAGTATTGTATCTGCGTTCCAGATTTCTGGTTCCCTAGAGGCTATGTGAAATATAAAGCACTCACCGCATAGTTTGGGATAGAGGTCCCTTGTTATGTGAAAAATAGAAAATACTCAGATAATTTCTTGTATCCAGTGTTGGCAGACTGCATAAACTTATTTTTTGAAAAATTTTGGAAATGAGAATGCCCATATTTCTTCTCTGATTGTTAGTTAGCTAGATTTTTTAGCTTTTCCCACAAAACTTTCTAAGCCCACATTTATCTTCATTGTTTGTAGTGCTTGAAGCTACAACCAAGGGGAACCGGTATATAAATTCATGTCTCAGGTATCCTCTTGACATCTTGATTGTCTCCCGATTTAATGGATATTCCAACTTTAAGTGTCCAAGAGCAAGCAGACTTGTTGAATTTGATAAATGTCTTGTCTACTATGTGATGAAGAACCGATATGAAAAGAGCGAGAAAATAGAGAGAATGAGTGAGAAGCCCAAAGGAATCTGAGGGGGAAGGGGAAGAAGTATAAAGACCTTTAGGAGGTAGGGGGAATGGAAGAGAGATGGTGAGGGGGCAGAGAACTGAGGGAAAGAGAGTTTATAGGAAAAATACAACTGATCAATATTCTTCAAACCTAAGGTTTCCTTCAATTGAATTGGCAAGGGCTAAGGGCTCAATAACTCTTACTAACTTGAACTAAAAACATAGATTAATTGAAGTTATTTAATACATTATTTTATAATGCTAATCCCAAGTGGAACATTATTTCCTATATGCATAATTTATTGGTTGTTGGTAGACGCCAAATAATCTGAGACCTGATTCTGGTTTGCTATTGGCTATATTGGTAGACATGAAACAACAAATAGGATTATGTCTGTATTTTTCTTTTTCGAGATAGATAAAGAAAATTGCATTAGGAATGACCCAAAAAACAAAGCCTCCTATTGAATGAGGAAGCTAGCCCCTAACCTTAATTTCTTGGTTGCAGATTGAACGAGGAGATGAAGAGCATTGATGGTCTTGCCTCTCAACTGTATCCAATAGTTTTACTTTTTTGTTGACTAATTTATTTCCCCCTTCTCTATACACATCTTGGTAAAATAAAGACTCTTCCCTCAATATTTACTGATATGGTCAATTTTGTTATTCTTGGTAGAATACAAGCTGCTATAGACTTGGAAGGAATTTTTTTAAAGTGTCAAATATCTCTTTTGACGCCTTTTTTTTTTTCAAGGTTTTTCATTTTGAATACTTGACACTGTGATAGAAAAATTCTACGGAGGAATGTGGATGTTCTGGACTCAGCTGTTAACAAGCTTCTTCATTCTCCATAAATTTAGAATTCAATCTACCCCAGGTTTGCTATCCGTTGTTTTTTCTTCTAACTTTTTTTTTTGGGTGGGGAGGGGATGGGAAGGGGAGGGAAAACTTCCACTGAGGTAACATGTAAGTGCTTTGTGCAATATGCTATCAACCTGTGTTTCCCAAAACACTTGCTTCTTTGTTTTGAACTTGCAGAATAACCTTGGCTTGTTTTGGTAACTTACCCAGAAAAAAATGTGAAATTTCAGTCTTCTGTGTTTGTTGTTCGGATTCAGATCCCCTCCCAATCTGTATGCTGAATTGCTTAGGAAGTGTAATAATATCCACCACCGCAAGATTCATCCGACACAAGGAGATTGTTATCCTAAATGCAAACATTTTCCACCATCTGATTGATCTGATGGCGTGAAGAGAGAGGCTGGAAAAATAACCAGAAATAAGGGATTTGGATATAAAGACATGCAGAAATGGCAATGGAACGTCAATGGAAGCTCGGATAATTTTTTCGTCAAGCTTTGAAACGAAGGCTGCTTTATTCCTTGGGGCAATGGAAGCCTGTCACCACCCATTTCGTTTCCTTCTTCATGCCATATCCTTCCAGGTTCAAATCGTAGCCTGCCCCACACTCTTCTCTTCTTTATTGTCAACTCATGGGAGCATCACTTCAGCATGGGCTTTTTGGCGTATGTGAAGCAGGTGGAGACTTTCTCTCATTGAAATCTACTTTGGAATTTATAAATTTTAGAGAGATTGAAGATGAGTATCTGTTGAGAAAGCTGGTGAAATCGTGTAAAATTATACACGTTTTCACTTGCATTGAGTGGAGTCTGACGCAAGGTGTACTTATGCTTTGTTAATCGTGAGGCAGGCACATTAAGAATTTTATACTCCCTCTAGTTCTTAATATAAAAGCTAGATAACTAATTTGTTGATATTAAGGAAGTTAGTTAATTCAGTTATTTGTAGCAAATACATGTTGGTTTGCCTGTAATACCATTTTTAATTACACGCATGCTCTTGATGGAAACCACTTCCTTTGTGCAATCAATAAGTATACTCTTGTCCACTTTGTCCCCAAAATTTATAATTCTCTTTCATGATAAATTGTGTGATTATTTTTGATACATGTGAAATTGTGTTGGTTGCTGTCTAAGTGTGTGTTTGGGGGGAGTGTTTATACCCCAAACGCTAAATTCCCCCCTATAAGCTCAATACCCAAACTCAAAAAATTTTTTTGAGTGTTCGTGTGTGTTTGGGGGGAGCGTTTGTAACCCCCAAACGCTAAATTCCCCCTATAAGCTCAATACCCAAACTCAAAATTTTTTTTTGAGTGTTTGTTTTCCAAGGTGAGCAATCGAACTTAATTCTATCTTAATAACTTTTGCCATAAGCTCCATTTCTCAGCTTTTACTGATTTAGCTTTTGGGGAGAGTGAAAATGGTTGAAATATTTTTTCAGTTGTATCCAATGTACTATCAGACTTATTGCAATTTTACCCTTAATGTATTTTTTTTGCTACAAAAATTAATTTCAACTATTATTTGGTGCTTTTACCCTTAAAATATTTTTTCAACTGTACCCAATGTGTTATCAGACTGGTTGCAATTTTTTCTTTAATATACTTTTTCAATTCCAAAAATTATTTTAAACTATTTTTTGGTGTTTTTAATAGCGTAGATGAACAGCCTTCCGCGTCAAATTATGGTAGGCGATCTTCTATTCAAATGAATCAGTTGCGTGACTCAATTAGAGACCACATTGTACGAGACATGTGATACAAGTTGTTATGTAATATTTTTTGGACAAATTGTGTTAATTTTAAATTCCAATTTTCCCAACTTTAACTTGTATAAATTTTTTTTTTCGATTTCAAATTTAATTTCTTTCTTACTATTCTCTCTAAAATCACTTATGTTTAAGTCAATCCAAACAAGGTTGTAAAAGCTAAATTGACAAACTCCATTTTTTCAATCGCCAATCCAAACATAAATCACATTACACAATCGGGCTTTTACCAAAAACAAGATTACCAAAAGCTAAATGGACAAACTCCATTTTTCCAACCGCTGTTCCAAACACACCCTTTTTGGTTACTAAGTTATGCAACTACCATTGGAAATAGAATGTCCTTATAAAGCTTCAAATGCTAACGAGCATTGAATTGAATTTTTCAATGGGGAATCTGCTGATTGAGGGAAAGTGAAAGATGAACAGTTTCACAGGAGAAACTTGTCAAAATGGCGCCACAAATTCATTGTCTACTTTTCTCTCCCAGCCATCAGATGAATCTTGCGGTGAATACTATTCGCATTTCCTATGCAATAGAGCAATCTTCATTGGATTAACTGCTCTGTTCTTGGTTTTGTTCAATCTACAGATATCAACGTTGTCGATGGTTAAGTAATTTATTCTTGGGAAAATCTCAAAAGAAGTCTAAAACTTTAAAGTCCCAAATTAGTGATATTCCAATAAAATGAGTTGTGAATCTCTTTATCAAATGTAGTCAGTACCTTATAAATTGTGCCCCAAAAAAAAGCAATTTTGCATATTAATTAAATTATTTTGAAACTAATTCTTATTACTTAAATTAAATTAAATCAACAAAAAAATCTAATCTAATTTAGTTAATTTAAATTCCCTTTATTTTATAATTAATATAACTATTTTTCCTCTGTGCTTTTAGAATAACGAGCTGGAAAAATTATTCATTTGATTCTTGTTATTTTTGTATAAATGGATTAAATTTTAGGGATGCATAATTTAATAGAGTGAGAAAAAGTCTGAAACGATCATATTGTACAATACTTTTTTTTTTGGGGTCACCAATACATATTGTACAATAATTTACTTGCACCTAATTCATGATCTTGGGCAGAGTCTGATTCTCGCCTGTTCTATTGGACATTTGATTACCAAGTGCGGATATACTGGCGATCCCATGTTCGATTGTCACAGTAAGAGTCGGGAAATCGGGCTGAGCTTGTCACGAACCGGGATTATAATTTAGAGCCTCCGGAAGGAGGCTGGCCTAAACATTAGGCCTGTTTAAATTTTACTTTTCTTTTTTTTTTTTTAACTGGGCACAAGGTAATGGGCAACAAGCTTTGGTCAGGAGGCAGAGTTAACATAACATAACCCTCATATCAGAGCCATTCTCACACTGACTTAGACTTCATTTGAAGCTTCTCTTCTTTGATTTTCTTGTTTCCTTTTTTCTATGTGTACGCCAAAATCCAAATCAATTGTTCTATTATTACTGATATTTGAAACTTGTAGACTTGTTTGTGTTTTATTAAACTTGGATGATATTTATGTTTTAAATTTGTTTTGATTATATTTATGTTTTAAATTAGGTATTTTAGTGTTTAGGAGAATAAGGAACACAAACAGTTATGACAAAAAAAAATAGATAAACGGGCTCGGCCTGTGGGCTTTACTTAAGCGGCCGGACCGCCGATTTTGGTATCTTTTTTAGACTTGAGTCTAAACGGGCTAACCAGTTTAGACCCGAGCCCATCACAGACTGGCCTGTTTTCCCACCACTACACAAAGTCAATGACGGAAAATAATAGTGTTGAAAAATCAACAATTATTCGTATTTATTGTTTATGTTGCCGTCCATTTTTTTACTTTTTGATAAATTATTCTACCAATTCAGCCTAATTCGATCCCAACAATCCTGATTAGGGACAACCTTATCCTTCAATTTTTGTTTTAAAAAAATAATTTGGTAGTCTTTATGGTTTTGCCAAATTTTGAATTTGGTCTCTAGAGTTTTTTCCCCTTTTTATCCAATCCGGCTGATCATAATCAGCTGCGCGTAATTGACAAATTATAGTGCACGCATTAGCAATTTAAATTGCTAATTACCTTACTCTTTGACTTGTCTTTTACCCTCCTAACAACAATTTCATAACCAAGCTTTAATTTTCCTAAAGGACACAAACATGAATCAGACAACACAGCCTTCATTTAGCAACGGAAATTTTGTCCACGCTTATAAACTAAACATAGTTGTCATTACAGTGATGGTTAATTTAATATTGATACAAAGAATAATACGCCTATCTAAATCTATTTCTTCCTCTTCATTTCGTTGTTGCTTACTACTAGGGACACCGCTTTTTCTTTCTGTAAATTATTTCAATGAGTTACAAGCCACGACATTCATCCATGATCAAACCTTCAATTGGTAGAGTTCTTCGAGTGAGTGCTTGGGCATTGCATAACGCGCATTTTCAGTCAACTTCTCCCAAATTTCTTATTCTTACACTATCCCCAACATATTGCGTATAAGCTTCTCTACCATTTACAAATTGGCCCCTACAAAAAAGAAACATAATAGATACTTTCGAGACATATTCGCCATCTTTAATACTCCATCCAATCCTAATTATAAAATAAAGTTGATTTTTTTTGGAGAAACTAAGGAAGGTAATTAAATTACTTTAGAGTCTTTATATTTTTATTTTTCTTCAAATTAATTAATTTGACTAATAAATTAATATATAATCTAATGAGACATAACATATGATATAATTAAATAACTTATTTAGCTTCCTCAATTTCTCCAAAAAATAGTCAACTTTATCTTATAATTAGGATTGGAAGTAATATCTATTTACACCACACACTTGTTATTATCAACTAAAATAACCATATTAACAACTATCAATATATGTATGGGCGACATGTTTTTTCATCGCATAATAAAGGGTTATAGCCACAAAAACTTTCATCATATTCATTCATTTCCACCAAAGAATAACCCACCCACAATATAACTAGAAATAGAGCGAGCAACAATTCATTATCCTACAGACGCATAATGAAACCCAACTTAAGTGATCAAGACGATACACATTTAACATAAGTTCTACGTTTGCTTGGGTTAATGTTGATGGTTCACAACAAGTAGAAGCCTTAAGCTTCGGTTAACACTCAAACCAACACACCCAAACCCAACTAGCATTCAGTCTCTGTGAGAAGAGATAAATGTTGCAATCCTAAAAGTTTGTTGAGATGATAAAGAGAAACAGTGGTCCGATTGGAGTCGTGAAGTCGAGAGATTTATGAGTGCAAGTCCTACATTCTAGTTTTTGTTTCAAAAAAAAAAACAAGGGCAAAATTATAATTATAGGCTTGAAATCTCTGATCCTGAGTCCCTTTAGAAATTCTGAATTATTTGAAGATTTCATGGGTGGTCTAGTGATTATTTGATTTATTTCTCTCCATTGAAATTTTAATGTGATTTTCCATTTTTATAAAATACATTCAAAATTTTAATTTCATCAAAATTGACTCAGTGGCATTTACTTGTTTGGTGAACTTTGTGGGGACCATTTTCGCCAACCTTACATATCATTGCCCCCTTTTCGTCATTGATAATTTGATATATTTTTATTACATAAGTTTTTTTTATGGTTTTATTACATAAGTTTTTTTTTTTATGGTTTTATTACATAAGTTTTACCTCACCCCATTATAGCAGAGAGTTCGAAGTTTAGAGTTAGTATTTTCTTCATTAATTTTCTTCCCCACGAACTTTTTCAATTTAAAACCTCCAGCCTCCTGTGAAACGGTCACAGTCGGGGCGTCGTTTTACTGTCACCATTACGACAACAACAAAAACAAAAGGTTTAGATTAGTTATTTTGGGATTGATTATAGTCCTATTTTCTTATTATTTTCTTTCCATCCTCTTCCCCTCTTTTACTCCTCTTAGTTTTTAAATTGAAATATGAGCTGTTCGGATTTAATGTGTAATAAAAATATTATTTTTAAATATTTTTTATTACATATTTATATTACCATAATAAAATGTAGAATTTTTAAATTTATTTAATTATTTTTTAATGATTTGATATTGTTAAATCTTTTTTATAAATAACTAAAATTAGGGTCTGTTTGATATGAGAGATTTAGAAGAAAGAGAGGGGAGAAAAAATTTTCATAAATTAAATTTTAAAAGATTAAAAAAATAAAATAATAAAATTTTAATAAAGAAAATATATAAGATAAAAAAATAAAAAAATTTAATTAAAAATTTTTAATCTAATTTCTTTAATTTTTTTAAATTTAACTCAAATAAATTTTCCCAATACCCACTTTTCCTCCGTCCGCTTACACCAAACAAGCACTTAGCCAATCCCCTTTTTTAGGCTTATTCCATTGGAACCAAACACCCAAAAGTCCATTCCGTAATAAATAAATTGATCTTCTTCGATTAATGATTGAAGATTAAAGTCTCTGAAGAAGAGCACTATGATCATCAATGGCGATGAGTGAGAGAGAAACATGCGAAGGACATGAAAGTGAACAGGAGGAGTAGAACAATCTTTGGTGCGTAGAGGATCGATCCTTCAGAGAAATTAGAAGGCATCTTTTTGAAATTAAAGGCCAATATTTCCAGGTAGGTTTTCTATTTGTATCCCAATTTGTAAGGGTGTTTGCAGTATTGTTTTTCTACTTTTGCCGAATCATGATCATGATTATAGTTAAAGCAGACGATTGATTTTATTACAGGAAAACAAAAAGAAAAAGCGAGCTAGTGAAATATTTTAGGATTAAAATGGCCAAAAAACTTGTAGGGGAGAAGAGCAAATGAAGCAGATGATTGTTTCGCCAAAAAAAACAAACAGAAGCAGATGATTCGTTTTTTTTTTTTTTTGAGTTAAAGGAATATGTATTAACAAAACTAAACTTTACAAGAGTTGATCCATAGACGAACAAAGCAACCAGTCAGGTGACAGTTACATACAAGGGCCAAGAGATTCCTCTGCAGATGATTCGTTTTTAAGAAGATGGAAAAGTGTCTGTATAAATTTTTTGTTCTGCAATTTCCAACGCAATTCTTTTCCTCTCAGACTTTCTTTTTTTTTTTTTTTAATTTGATTTGATTATGCAAAAATTTATAATTAATATTATTTCAGCGTAATCTAATTAGTTCCATGGGAAAAGTGAACGTGTCTATTTTATGTTAGGCAACAAGGGGGTTGGATGTAGTAAAGGTTCATTGTTCAAATCACTCCAAGTATTAATGATAATAATAATAAATTTTAAGCCAGCCAAAAATCCTCAAAAAAGCAAGAACCGATTGGGTTGCTTCTTTGATAAATTCAAGCTTTTATTAGGGTTTTTTTTTTCAAAAAAGAAGTTTTTTTTGGTTCTTAATACAAAATGATATTATTTTGCAAATAATTTTTATTTTATTTTTTTTGCATAGTTTATTCTTCGACGTAAAATATTCATGATTATAATTAACTCATTTAGATTTAAATATGAAGTTATAATATTTATTAGTAATAATTTTTTATTTTTATGTAATATTATACAATATATAATTCAAATTTTATAAATTTATCTACTACCATTTTGACTACCCGTCTTAGCCAGTTAAACGGCCGCCCTGGTTTTAACAGCTAGGGATATAATTTTACTAAATTAGCCCAAATTTATAGAAAAAAGTTGTTTTTGGTGGTTGTGTTCTAGGTCCTAGGTGTATGTGTCTGTGTCAGGAAAACCCAGATTCCTTGTATTTTCATTTTCACATCGTTTTCTTCTCAAGTTTGAGAGCTGAATGTGAACACTTGAGTATTTTAGCGACGATTTAGCCAGAGTGATATACCAATTCAGTGTTCACATCTTCCCATATGAGATTTTTACTTTATTTGAGTTCCTTTTCAGATGTTTTGGTTATAAGTCAAATTCTGATAACCTCATCTCTAAGACTCAAAATCTTGAAAGACACTTGTTACTAACCATTGATTGTTGTGAAAAAGTATTAGAATAAGCAATCCATTATAACCGTTCATTTATAATTTATAATAAGGGTATCATCATCTCTGTTTTCCTGGACTGTGCTTTATAAGTCAACATATGCTTTTCTTTCTGGACTGTGCTTAATAAGTCAACATATGCTTTTCTTTCTGGACTGTGCTTAATACGTCAACATATGCTTTTCTTTCTGGACTGTTCTTACGAGCTGTAATAATATCAATGGTTCTTGAACTAGAGAAGATACTGAAAATGATCACCAGAAAATATGGGTTTATATGCTGATCTTGAGATTTTCAATCGACTTGGATAACTTGCCGGCTGATCTGTAACTGCAAAACCAGAAGATGGTGCCAGAAAACATGAAGAAACAACTTGCTTTGGCTGTGAGGAGCATCCAGTGGAGCTATGCCTTATTCTGGGCTGCTTCTGTTAGCCAACCCAGGTACTTCCATCCATTTTCATTCATATATAATTAGCTTTATAAAGATTTTAGGGGAGACATCTTGGGTTTGATATGATAACTAATTAATTTTTCCCAAACCTGTATTATTCAAGATTATCTGATTACATATGCTGACACACATATATTGTAATATTACCTCCAGTTCTAAATATAAGAATTAGACAAGGGTTCACTTTGGTTCTAAATATAAGACCTCAATCCACTTTACCTCCCAAGTTTATAATGTGTTGCCCAAAATATCCCTATTGATTATTAAGGGGTAGTTTGATAGATCTTGCAGAATGTAAGATAAAACAGTGAAAGAAAAATAGGGAAAAACCTAGAGGCAGAATCTGAAAACTCTAGTCAAGGGACAATAACATTCTGATAACCTCTTATAATTCATTGCCATTGAAAGAGCTACATATTTAGGAATCTAATCATAACTGAGACATAACCGAATGCATAATAACTGCTGCTAACAAGATAAAGACAAATAACCAACTAACCAACCCAAAATACTTAACCTCCCATAACTTCTATTGTGATTCCCATAACTTCTATTCTGTTTCCCCATTGCCAAGTGTCCTTTTTCTAGAGTAAACCAATAAAGGATGTGGCATCCTATGATTACCCCTCCCTTGGAAAACAGCCTTGTCCTCAAGGCTGAAATTAGGAAACTGTGTAGCAATAGCATCATATTGCTCCCAACTGCATTCTTCACATGGTCTGCCCTTCCATTGAACCAGCAATTCAACATCTTTATTGCCCATTGAATCTGTCTCTGAAGTAGAAAGGCGAGAGGACAGGATCTGTTCAGGCTCCAATAAAGCCTCCCAATCACTAGTAACAGGTAGTGGAGCCAAGGAGGAAGAAGTAGAGCCATAAGCAGGTTTAAGTAAGGAAACATGGAAAACAGGATGAATGCGGGCTTCAGGAGGAAGTTGAAGTTCATAAGCTGCTGCACCAATACGTTTGATGACAGGATAAGGCCCATGAAATCGTGGTGCAAGTTTTTCAAATTTGTGTCTTGCAAGAGAGCGCTGTTTGTAAGGCTGAATCCAAAGGAAGACCATATCACTAGGTTGAAACTCAACATCTCTTCGGTGGTTGTCAGTTTACTTCTTCATTCAAGTATGTGCTAAAGTTCAATTGTCCCGGATAGTATGCAAAACTGCATCTCATTCTTCAAAATAATCTTGAAGTTCAACTAGATTAGTAGTACCTTGATTGTATGGAATGAGAGAGGGAGAATCCCTATCATAAACAATCTTGAATAGGGTAGAGCCGGTAGATGTGTGAAAGCCAGTATTGTAGGATAATTCTGCCCCAATGAAGAAAGCTACCCCATGTCTTAGGATGATCCTTAGAAAAGCAACGTAGATAAGCTTCCAAACATCTATTAACTACTTTAGTTTGGCCATCCGTTTGAGGATGGTAGGCAGTGCTTATTCTCAATTTAGTACCACTCAATTTAAAGAGTTCCTGCCAAAAAACACTGAGGAAGAGAATATCCCGATTTGAAATCATAGATTTGGGAAAGCATGACGGCGCTTACAGTGGTGGTTTCTCGATAGCGTCTTCTTCCTAGTGTCGGTAGGTGGAATCCGGCCTACCCTTGTGTTTTAGGGCTCATCCGATCAAGTTTGCAGATTGAGGTCTAAACTGGTATTTCTGAGTTTGAAGAACCAATCTGTCATTTTTCAAATTTGAAGGACCATTCTGTCAGTTTCAAATTAGGAAGACCAAACTGTCATTTTACAAATTTGGAGGACCATTCTGTCATTTTTTGAAATTCTAAGAACCGAATTGGCTTTGCTGCCTTTTTGAGAGTTTGTTGTGATTGCATCCTTGCTTATGTGCTATTTGGTACATCTTGTTTGATTTCTTAAACAACTTCTACTATTTGTTGTGGAGTTCAACTAGCTTCTGGCGAGCATCAATGGTTGAATCTAAGGTTAGACGTTCAAGTGCCCTTACTATAGGTAATACTACTTCTAGTCTTGCTACTTCTTCCTCAAAGTAGATTATCAATTCCGGTGCCACTGACCATATGTCAGGTAACTATCATTTGTTCTCCTCGTATGAACCTTATGCCAATCCCTCTAGTATAACCATTGCAAATGGTTCTTACTCGTGTTCTTGGATCTGGTACTATCAGACCTACCCCGTCTATTACTTTATCCTCTGTTCTTCATGTTCCTGACATTACCTTTAATCTTTTGTCTACTAGCAAGCTTACCTAACAATTAAACTGTTTTATCACACTCTTTCCTGACCATTGCCTGATTCAGGATCTCACGACGAAACAAGTAATTGGTAAGGGCTATAAATCTGGTAACCATTACCTCCTTGATGATCAGGTATCGAGTTCAGTTGCTTGCTCTGGTGGTTCATCTCTTTTTGACATTTATTATCGTTTGGGTCATGTGTCTTTGTCTTCTTTGAAGAGGATGTATCCTTAGTTCCATTATTTGTCGTCATTAGACTGTGAGTCATGTCAGTTTGTTAAACATCATCGTGTTCATTTGGCACCTTGGGTCAATAAACGGGCTGCGTCTCCCTTTGATTTAGTCCACTCTGATGTTTGGGGTCCATTTCCTATCGAGTCAAAACCTGGATTTAAATACTTTGTTACTTTTATTGATGATTTTTCTCGTACCAGCTGGCTCTAATGAAAAATTGATCTGAATTGTTTTTTCATTTTTGCAACTTTTGTGCTGAAATTCAAACTCAGTTTGGTGTATCTATGAAAACCTTAAGAAGTAACAATGCAAAAGAATATTTCTCTTCTCAATTTCAAACCTATATGCTACAACATGGCATGTTTCATCAGTCCTCTTGTGTAGATACACCGGCTCAAAATGGTGTTTCAGAACATAAGAATCAGCACTTATTAGAAGTTGTTTGAGCTCTAATGTTTCAAATGAATATTTCGAAACCCTTTTGGGCTGATGCTGTGTCTACTGCGTGTTTTCTTACTAATCGTATGCCTTCTCCTGTCCTTAATGGTGACACTCCGTACACAACTTTGTTTCCTTCCAATCTTTCGTTCCCTATTGATCCAAAAATCTTTGATTGTGTATGTTTCGTTCGAGATATACGTCCCACTGTTACAAAACTTGATCCCAAGTCTCTCAAGTGTGTCTTTTTTGGGTATTCTAGAGTTCAGAACAGTTATCGGTGTTATTCTCCTACTCTTCGTCTTATCTTGTATCTACAGATGTCACCTTCCACGAGTCAACTCCATTCTTCCCTGTCTTTACTCGAACTACATCTCCTGACACAGTCGAAGGTCTTGATATATTGGTCTATGAGGTTCAGTTACCACCAGTACAAGTGTCAGTTCTGACACCTAATAAACCTCCTATCCATCATGTTTATCAAAAACATCCCAAGGACAGTAATGTAGTCAATCATGTTTATGGCCCACCAGTACTCGTTTCGACACTTGATCCAGAATTAGTTTACCCCGCTCCTGCCCTTCAACCAGATATAGTGCCTGACCCACCAGTGCCTGTTTCGACGGCTGATCCCGAATTAGTTCACCCCACTCCTGCCCTTCAATCAAAAATATTGCCTGATACTCCTGATAGTACTCCTAACAGTCTTGATACTTCTGATGACCTATCCATTGCCTTACGTAAAGGTAAACGTACTTATACCTATTCTATGTCTTCTTTTGTTTCCTATAACCACCTGTCTCCTCCTTCCTGTTCCTTTATAGCTTCCTTAGATTCTATCACTATTCCCACTACTCTCCACCAAGCCTTAGCCTATCCTGGTTGGCGTGATGCAATGGAAGATGAAATGATGGCCCTTGATAAGGATGGTACCTGGACTCTCGTTGATTTACCTCCTGGAAAGAAGGCTATTGGGTGCAAGTGGGTGTTCACGATTAAAACAAAAGCTGATGGCACTCTAGAACATTTGAAAGCTTGCTTAGTTGCCAAGGGATATGCTTAGACCTACGGTGTTGACTATTCAGAAACCTTCTCCCCTGTGGCAAAGTTGTGATCTGTTCGCCTCTGCATTTCTATGGCAGCCACTTATAATTGGAATCTTTATCAGTTGGATGTTAAAAATGCTTTTTTGGACATTGATGGCAGCATACCGTTTGATGAACTACCTGAGAATATAAGGAAAAAGGTTGATCTTGAGAAGATCAAACCATTTGCCTACCCTAAGAGATATCAAAGATTGATTGGAAAGCTGAACTATCTCACGGTGACTCGCCCTGATGTGACTTTTTTAGTGAGTGTACTTAGTCAATTCATGGTGAACTACCCTAAGAGACATCTTCACTTGAGTTTTCTGCTTTTTTAAATTATTGATCTCTGAACTCATTTGGTTTAATTGTGTGAGTATTGCCGCAAGTTGTTGTGAAGAAGTTTCTGTAGGGGGTTGTGTAGGATGTTGAACCAGTATCACTACAGGATCATTGCAAGGATGTGTTTATGTAGGATTGACAGGGTTCTGGTTCTGACCCAAGGATGGATCATTCTCATAAGAGGAGTTTCTGGTGTTTACCATGGTATTTTGTCAGGTCCAAGGATTTTTGGCTCTGATACCAAAATGATAGATCTTGCAGAATTGTAAGATAAAACAGTGAAAGAAAAATAGGGAAAAACCTAGGGCAGAATCTGAAAACTCGAGTCAAGAGACAATAACAATTAGATAACTTCTCATAATTGATTGCCATTGAAAGAGTTGCATATTTATGGAATCTAATCAGAACTGATAGAGATAACCGAATGCATAATAACTGCTGCTAACAAGATAAAGACAAATAACCAACTAACCAACCCAAAATACTTAACCTCTAATAACTTCTATTCAGTAACTTCTATTCTGTTTCCCATAACTTCTATTCTGTTTCCCTATTGCCAAGTGTCCTTTTTCTAGAGTAAACCAATAGAGGACGTGGCATCCTATCATAGTTCCTGTGCATGTGGACATTAAAGAGAGTAGTTTAGGGAAACTAAGACACATTTGTTACAAGGTACTAACTTAACTAATTTTCTTAATATCCGTAAGCTAGTTATGTGGTTCTTATATTAATTAAGGATTGGAGGTAGTAATTTGTTTGGTGATTGCTGAGATGTCAATATATATGGAAAAATTTATTTCCTGTGGATCTTATAGGGTTTTGAAATGGAGTGAGGGATATTACAATGGCGACATAAAGACTAGGAAAACAAGTCAGGCAGCACAACGTAGTTCTAACCAAATAGATTTGCAGAGGAGTGAGATGTTGAGAGAGCTATTTGAGTCCCTCGCAACTGCCGAATCCGCTGCCACACAAATTAAAAGGCCTTCTCCAAATGCGCTAAGCCCCGAAGACCTCACCGGTGCTGAGTGGTATTACTTGGTTTGCATGTCCTTTGTATTCAATATTGGCCAAGGGTAAAATTTCTTTCACTTTCCATTGCTTTTTTCTTCTTTTGAGTTTTGCATCCCCAAACTTTCTTATTGTTATGTGGTGTGCTGTATAGTTTTGTGTAGTGTGAACTGATGTGGGGATGTAGTATACTCTTAAGTATCTTTAGTTTTGTTCTTGTTTTTTATGTTTCTAGATTACCTGGACGAACTCTGGCGAATGGCCAACCTATATGGATTTACAATGCCCCTCATGCTGATCCTAGAGTTTTTAGTCGCTGTCTGCTCGCAAAGGTAGGATATCATTTCTTGGCTTCTTTCCTTTTGACAAAAATGTCAGTTTTTGTGTACACATGTCTGAAACATGTTTGTATGCTAAGAATGTCTTCTTTTCCTGGTTTTTGATCTTTTCTCCATGTTGACACTGATGACAATTGTCTCCTCTCACGTGATCAGAGTGCATCCATTCAGGTTCGACGCTGATTTTTTTTTCGTTTTTGTTTTTCCTTTTGTTCCCAACCAGCTTGATATATGTTTACCTAGTTCTTGACAGTTAGCTTAGCGCTATAATTAAGCATTGGGATAAGAAAATGAATACCAATTACACGAGCGAGAATACAGGAAAATAACAGTTTCTAGCAGCTGTACCACGTTTTCCCACCACACAACAACACCTTTTGCCCTCAAATCTCTTCTTTGTTAGGAGTATTTGCCAAACAGTGAACCAATTTCCATACATAAGACCTATAAATCTAAGTTTCTTCGGTAGAAAACAAATTAATACACTACCATTCATGCTCGTTCATCTCAACTTTCAGACTGTGGTATGCTTCCCTTTTCTGGAAGGTGTTGTTGAGCTGGGGACGAGTGATCTGGTAAGTTTCCTCCTTGATGTTTAATATCATTCATCGAGTCATATTCTTCCTTGGATTCTTTCTCAATGTCAATAATTTTGTTGCCCATGCTGTTTTCGGATTTTTTTTGTGAAGATCTCAGAAGACCTGAGTCTCATTCAACGTATAAAAACTTCTTTCCTGGATATTCTGAATTCCAATGTGTCTATAGCATTTGGCCACTGTGCTTATGATGCCAAATTACCAGAAGTGGGATATGCTGTTAACAACAAAACTTTTGCCCATAGTTCAATTGCAATTGAATCAAACTGGCCAGCAGATGAGACACATATGGTTGAAAGAATAAATGGTGATGATCCTCATGTCCAAAGCTGGCAAGTTATGGATAATGAATTGAGTAATGATGCCCATAACTCAATGACAACAAGTGACTGTAGTTCTCAAACTCTTGCTGATGCTGAAAAGACTGCCTCTGTTCCCAAGGATCAAAACCCAACTGACCATTCTGTGCAAGACCTCCAAGAGTGGCATTATCGAAAAGTTCTTTCTGCAGTTCTAAAAGATTCAGACCCATTAGCTATTAGAGAGCATTTTCAAAGTAGTGATAAGGAATCCAGCTTTGTTAGTTGTAAGAAAAGAGGATCGATGAGTTGTCAAACGCTAACAGGAGGAGGAACCCCACAGAAGTTGTTGAAGAAGGTATTGTTCGAAGTTCCTCAGATGCATATGGACGTGCTTCTTGAAATCCAAGAAGAAAATGATTACAAAGAGAGAATGAGACCAGAGGTTGATGAAATTGGCATGAACCATGTGTTGTCAGAAAGAAGGAGAAGGGCGAAACTAAATGAAAGGATCTTAACCCTTAGATCAATGGTCCCTTCAGTTAGTAAGGTAATTTAATATCACACCAATTTTTTTTTCCCCACTTGCATATATAGCTCCTCATATTAATTGGTCATACCATTCTTACAGGATGACAAAGTTTCAATACTAGATGATGCAATCGAATACCTTAGGAAGCTCGAGAAGAAGGTTAGAGAACTGGAAGCATGTAGGGAGCTTATAGATTTAGAAACCAAAGCTGAAAGAACACCTCAAGATATGGTAGAGAGGACTTCTGATAATTATTTTAACAAAACTGATAGTGGCATGAAGTCAATGAATAACAAGAGAAAGGCATGTGAGATTGAAGACGAGACATGGCTAGAGAATGATTCATTTGCTCTAAATGACAGTTCTACAAGTAGCGTGACTATCAGTTTGAGCAGCACTGATGTTCTGATTGAAGTGAAATGTCCATGGAGGGAAGGCATAGTGATGAAAATTATGGAAGCACTCAAGAGTTTCCACGTGGATTTACGATCAATTCAGTCATCAGAAGCTGATGGGGTTCTTCATCTAACCATTAGATCTCAGGTAAGCAAACAATTCACTGTGAAAACATCTTGTTCCCAGAAGAACATGACTAACTAAAGATGATTTTAGTAGTCTGTCCATCCATGATTAGTTGAGTTTATGAGTGTATACTACTCTGGTTCTTAATATAAGTCTGGTTTCACCAGATCTCACATATGAATAAATATCTAAAACTGATCAACTTTTCCAAATTTTCCCTTATTTAATGAGTATTGAAAAAAAAGATGTTATGGGTACATATTCTCTCACCTATTCAATAGGGGTAAAATTGGTAAACAATGATTAATGACTCTCAGGGTGGAATTATATTTAGGGCTAAAACTTTTTGACCAACTAGACTTATAATAGGGACGGACGAGAGTACCATGAAGGTACATGTATATCTTGATTCTTAACATGATTGAATATGAAGTGTGGTTCCATTAATGTCTGCATATTCTATTGAGCTTCTATGTTGATTCAAGTGCCATTTTATGTGCAGTTGAGAGGACCAACCATCACCTCAGTGAAACAGATCAAAAAAGCGCTGCAAAAAGTAATTTGGAACTGTTGAATCTTGTAGATCTTAAAAAAAAAAAAAAAAAAAAAAAACCATAAGGTCATTTTATTCAGTTCATGCCACTGCTCAACCTGTACTTGTAAAACAGAAAGGGCCTGGAGACACAAGTGCAAATTTTTGGAAGTTGTATAGGAAGAGTTTGAATAAAAGGTAAATTTTGTTGTGGGAGCATCCCATTACTTCCTGAATGACATACATATAGGCATCTCTTTAAGCAGTTGAAAAAGAGGTTTATGGGTTTGATTGTCTAAAATCTAAATTTCATGTAATATGTTATGTTGTATGATATATAGTAGCATGACAAGCAAATGAGTATATTTGTAGAAAAAGTGTTGTTTAATCAAAGCAATAGGGGTGTTTGATAGAATGATATGCAGAATTTCAGTTCTGGGAGAAATTCAAAGGTATAGCTACCTCTTCAGAGAAGGGATAATATTGAATGTGAGGGTCCTTTTGCACATGTAATTTTGAATTTTGATCATGAAGCATCAAAGATGATTATTTGGAAATTAACTTTTTGAGTTAAATCTATAATTCTCTGTTCTTTGGATGTGTTCATTTCCCCATCAGTGTATAGTAGGTATTCTTGCAACTTGTAATATCTTTAGATACTCTTCTGGTCCTTAATGTAAGATATAATTTGAGAGTTGATTTTGATACTAAATGTAAGATCCGTTTTCCATATTTATCAATATTTTCCAAAATTACACTTATTGACACTCCTTTAATAATCTAGTAAGAGAGAGATAATGATGAAGATAATTAGGGTGTTTTGGAAAAAAAATATTTTATATTAACTAACTTAAATAACTTCTTTAATCTAATCAAATTAGTTAAATAGATCCTACATTAAGGATGAGAAGAGCATTAAAAATGCCATTTAGGAGAGTGAAATTTTCAAAGGACCTACCAGCTCTGCTCGAACGCATGCGCATGTGTTTCAGCTAAAGCATAATTCCCATTAGATCGGCATAAATCTCATTAGATCGGCCTGTTATAAATTCCTTTTAATACCCTTACATATGAAGTCCGTTTTTTTAAGCCAATTATATATGAAGTCCTTTTTATTTTGGGTTAAGGGGTAATTCTATCAATGATGTTTTAAACAAAGAGTATTTGGCACAATTATCTTTTAAAAGGGGTAAAAATATCAATGAACAATTAAAAAGGGGGCATCCACCACAAAAACCGTTAGGCTATGTTTGGTATGTGGTATTGAATTTTGATGAATTGGGATAGGGATTGGGATTGGGATAGGGATTAGGATTGGGTTTGATACTTTAAAAATATGTTTGGTATAAGATGGTAATTGGAGGGAATGATTTTACTAATATTATTTAATAAATATATATTAATTATAAAATGACACCAATACCCTGCCCAAAATCCCAAACAATCGATCGAAGGAATTATGACACCAATACGATCGGACCCTCCACTTACAACGGTTTCCGAATCCTCCGTCCATCGTTTATCTTCGCCGGCGGCTCGGCATTGAATGGTTCCTGAAGAATACAGCAGATCGAACTTGAGTCGCAATACAGATGATAGAAACAAGCCATATACTTGAAGACGCACAGTGCACACTCAAACCAAATAGGCCACATTCAATTAAATACTGCAGAAATCGATTGTATGGTTCAGACTGATGGTTTCGCGGCTGGTGCGGAAAAATCGAAGAGGGAGTGATTGTGAGAGAGATTGATTAGGTTAAAATCAGGGTATTTTTGTCTGACAAAATTTAAATCAAGGGTAATTTTGTCTCTATAATTTTGGAATCCAGGGATTGAAAACACAAAACCAGGGGGGAGGTGGCTTTGTAGCAATCCCTCTTTCGTGGCATTCCCAATCCCTGATTATTCATAATCCCTGATACCAAACGATATATTTTGACTTAATCCCTCACCCAATCCCTATCCCTACCCCCTGTTACTTCGTACCAAACATAGCCTTAAATCTATACTAACAACGTTAAATCATAAGAGAAGAAAAACCCTAACAGCGTTAGTATAGATTAACGGTTTTTGTGGTATATGCCCCTTTTTAATTGTTCATTGGTATTTTTGCCCCTTCTAAAAGATAATTGTGCCAGATGCTCTTTTTTTAAAACATCATTGGTAGATTTACTCCTTAACCCTTTTATTTTTTTGATAAGAAAAGAGAGGAAAATGTTGGAAATTGTGCCCTAAGGGCCAATTATTGTACTTTGAACATTATTATTTTAATGAAATTTCTCCATTTTGTTATCATATTATTTGCATGTTAACTGTGATAATTGTATCCTTGGATAATTCATTAAGATTGTCCTAAAATGTCCCTGGTCAGTCATCTATGCAGAAGCAGAGATGAAACAAGACCAGTATAACTTTGATTAGATATGGAGATACGAATCAAATTCTTGGGCACTTATAAGAGCACAAGGTGCTGGACCGACCCACTATGAGAAAGCTACATTGATCAAGTCATAAGTTTTTCATATGTATAACCACGTCACAATTCCCTTTGACATAAGGCTTCCAAATTCATGCAAGACCCTCTCTAATCTCTATGCCATCTTGAAATACATGTGTAACAAGAACACAATCAAGAGAAAGAGGAGAGAGAGGCCATGGTTTTGGAGCCCGAGAGAGAGAGACCAAAGGTAATCACACTAAACCTTGATATCATGTTGATTCAAGGTTGTTTGTTATGTTATGGTTGATTTGTGGTTGTTTGGTTGATTTTATAATTTGAGAATGGCAAACCCTAAGGGGAGGTGCTGCCCAAATTTTGATTAATTATGTTTAAAAGGTGTTTAAATGGTTAATCATGTAATTAGAAGTGTAAGGAAGAAGTGTAATTACATGGAATGTGAAGATCACATTATTCCCTAATTTTCCCTAACTTTTGGTCAGGTGCAGGGCTATAAGAAGGAATATGCTTTTCCCAAATTTGAGGTTTCCAATGGATTCCTGGGCAAAATTATGTGGGAATACTGTATGGTAGTGATTTTAGAAGGGTTGGATTAAAAAACCCTAAAATTGGAATTCAATGTTACTAAGTTCAACTTGCCAGATTCTGGTTAGGTTTTTGTGACAAGGTTTTGGATGACCAAACCTTGTTCAAGAATCATGAAACTTTCTAGAAAAATAGTAGACATCCTAAGCTTTAAAATGATGGGTAGAACGCATGATTTGGATATCTATAAAGTAAGTTATGAATTGTGGAAGTTAAAGCATAGAAACTGGGACAAATTCTGGACCAGTGAGGTTTGTCAAGGATTCTAGGAATCTAACCCCTATGATTGATAGTGGTTAATATTTTTTCCCTTAAATTATACATAAATAGCTTTACCTAGGACTTTGAACCACCTTATTTGGAGTCCTAGAGAATAAGTTATGATTTTTCAAAGTTGAGGGTCAAAACTGGCAGATTTCGTTTGACCTACAAAACTGTGACATTTAAAGGGAAATGTAGGATTTGAAGACATAGCTCACTTTCATGACTCTAACAAGTCATATGGATAAATCTGTAGGGTCATGAGGTGATAAAGAAGAAGCATCCTCAATGATTGGAGAAAAGGTACAAGAGGAGGACTCAAAGACAAGAGGTAGTGAACTTACCCTATTTGCATGTATTTAACATTTATGCTTGTGTAGTAATGTACATGATTGATTTACTTGATTGCGTAGAGCATATTTGATGATAAAGCTCTGTTTCTATTTATGCTATGACCATGAGTATAGTATGTGAAGTATTGAGC
This sequence comes from Inga leiocalycina, assembly GCA_963242795.1. Lineage (NCBI taxonomy): Eukaryota > Viridiplantae > Streptophyta > Magnoliopsida > Fabales > Fabaceae > Inga > Inga leiocalycina. Next base: position 38,095,901 of record OY725332.1, read on the forward strand.
ATGCAGAAATGTCATTATGGGGAATGCATCTAGTTAAGGCTAACATGTCAAGCACTTAGTGTTAGATATGAATAGTTTTAATGATGTCAAATATTAGGAGCAAAAAGTTTGCATAATATACTTATCTTCTTCATTGACTAACTACTATATTTAATATTGTATATCCTGTAAATTAATCATATACCCGATGGTGGGTTGATGTTATTTTCCTTATAATGCCTCATAAATGGAGAATGATCATCAAGAAGAAAATCAAGCGGCAAGGGATTGAAGAAAGACGAAATTGTAATATCTAATGGGAATACCAAGATTCAAGATTAGTCAAGTAAAAAAAGAAGAAGAATGAAAATATTAAAGAAGATATCTAGTTGGGTTATGAAGAATGATCATCAAGAGGAAAAACAAGAAGAAAGAGATTGAAGAAGGTAGAACTTGCAATATCACATGAGAATATCAAGATATAAGCTATTAGAAGTGATACCGGAGGTTTCTTTGATCATATAGAGGTTGGAATGGGTCAATTCGAAGCCAAGATAACTTATATGGAAGTTATGGAACTTCCCCAAGATGTTCCTTTGAGTTTTGGCTCTCTGTCATGTTTTGGAAGGCAACACTCAAGTGGTTACTCAAGTGATGGACATGATCACTCGAGTGACCACTCGAGTGATGTGCATTTTTATTATGCTCTGTTTTCATGTGATAGAACAGATGTTTGGTATTTTAGGCATATCATGAAGTATCATTGATAAAGATGTGACACCTAAACGTAAACTCTAACATACTAATTCGAATGTAGTTGAAGTCTGCCAGGCCTCAACAATAAGGAATCAAATTGAATGAATTGTTGCTACAAATGTGATGAGCACTTGATCATATTGAAAATTGATTACGGACAATGGTGTATGACTTATGAGACCAATTAAGTTACCATAAAGAAAAACAAAAGTAGAGAGGTTGGTAGAGGTTAAGGGCAGAAAACAAGTTGTCTGATTTAAAATTACAAACCCATAGCCATATATATAGTTTACACACATATAGAAGAAATTAATGAATGCAAAAAACTGGAAAAGGGAAGAGTTTCTATTGCCTACCTCACGTTTATGTTTGCCTCACACAAAAAAAAAATAGAGCATCACTACATCAACCATAGATAACAATTTTTGAAGCAAACCAAAACAATGAAAAATTAATGAATGTAGGAACTAGAATTAGAAATAGAGGTCAAAGAACATAGAAAGCAAACCACAAAGCTCTGACCAACCATCAGTAATGGCTCACTGTGTCACTGGAATGACCAAACCCAATAGGCCAAACCCTTCTTCAAGGGCGTTTTAATTGGTTGAAGAAACAATGAAGGAGAAACAATGAGGAGCAAAGTCGATGCCTTTCTGATCCCAAATCTCAGATCTTACAACCGGCCATAGCATCCGACGGCAACACCGACAATGAGAAGACCACCAACGAACGACGGCGGATTAAGTGACGGGGAAGATGAATTGCAAAGTCGAACTCCATAATGCAAACGGTGACCCAACACCAGCAGAGTATGGTTGCTCAGGTAGTCTTATTAGCCTTTTGAAAATCGACAGGGAGTTGATACTTAAGAGTGAGACTAAGAAGAAGAAGAAGAAAAAGGTGTGGCGTGGCGTGGCGGGACCGTGTGAAGCTGGGACTCAGGATTGAGAACTGAAAATCTAAAAGTGAAAGTAGAAAAGGTGTTTAAGAAGTCAAAATTTTCAAATTATAAAAAAAAATTTAAAAGGATGAAATGACTTCCATAAGGGTAAAAAAATTAACTCAGGCGAATCACCCGGGTTAATATCGGGTTAAACCAGTTAGGTCTAGTTTGACTGGGTCAATGTGACCTGGCTCAACATGTGGCCTAGACTAGTTTTTTGGTTGGTTTAGCGATTCCCGATCCTTAACTGGCCGGTTCAATTCAGGTTTAATCTCCATGTGATTAAAGGACAAAAAAAGCACCATGACATCATTTTTTGAACTATTGGGGAAGTGACGTCATTTTGATCTCTGATTTCTCTAACCTAAAGAAAAGAACCAAAAAGAATGAGAAAGGAGGAAGCACTGGCTGTTCAAACTAGACCAATACCTCTTCATCAGTATTCTTGAACCAGCAAAGGAGCAAATTAGAGAGGAGCAATAGTCTTACAAAGAGAGAGGAGGGAACATTGTTGAAGGCTGGACTTAGGGAGGTGACCTTAGCTATTGTTCATCTTCTTCTTCCCTGGGTCTCATTTTGACGACTGGTATAGAGGGAGAGAATGGGGTGGTGAAGGCAGTTGCAGCTAGTTGGAATTGGTTTCATCAACTTCTTCATCTTGAGAGACACAGGGATTCCCTTACGGTTATTTTAGGATTTTCCTTCTAAAGCCACGACCATCTTAAAAGAGAAAGAAGAAAGCCAATTGGAGTGCAGGTTTGATTCTTATTGAGTGAGCAAGAGATACATTAACTAATTCTGTATTGGTTTTAGTGGATATTTACTATTCATTCACCTTCATCTTCGAACTTGAGGAGAGGCGCTATTATGGTTGGCTATCATCATCGCCCTCTTTAAGTGATCTGAACCAAAGTAGTTGGACAAGGGAAAGCAATGGAATTTTGCAATTCTGAGTGTTAATTTTTTCTTTTCCATTATGGCTTTTGAGTTTAATTTACCATACATGTAATGGGATTGATTTTGAATATGTAAGGCTGATTTTTCTTTGAACTTAGAGTAGCTATAAACTAATTTGAGGATCTGAGCATGTTTGGACCATTAAGTTATGCTTAATGTTATTTTGTTTACTTAATCATGTTACATCTTGTCTATTTAGTACTTGATCACTACTAATTATGAAATTGGAGAATTTAGATTACACTTGGAAAAAGGATCTCAATTTGACCATATAATTAAGTAATCTGGGATTAAAATTTATTTTAATTTGCCAATAGGATAGGAGTATTAGGGTGAACTTGGACATTATTTGCCTCTTGATTAGATTTTTTAGGGATAAACATTTCAATTTGAGATAGGGGTATAAGTGATCGGAAGATACTTATATCTACTAGTACTCTAGATTAACAAATTAACATTAAGTGCTTTTATTTGAGTAATTACATGCTCTAAGACATGAATCAGGATTAGTCACTCTATATTTTTTTTATCAATTGAAATCTTAATAACATTAGATTTACTACTTTTGTTTTTTTTAAATTGATCTTCAAATTCAATCATCCTTATTTGGTTTGTTCAACTTAAGTGAAACAAGGTAATTTAATACTTAATCACTAATTCAATTGAGTCTCTGTGGAACGACCTTGATTTGCTATTATACTATTTTCACGACCTCATATACTTATGGTGGTTAATCAAATTTTAGCTGCATCAGTTACACATCTTACGAGGAATCCAATATAGAAAACATGCATCGAGTCTTGTAGTAAGGATATGGTTGGTAACATAAATGTACACATTAGTGTAGATAAGACCAAATGTTTTTAGCCGAACTTGGAAGCTATGTTTGGTCTAGCTGTGAAAAAGATTATGAGAGGAACCATGAATTGAGTTGTCAAGGCAGCAACTCACGTTTGAAAGGATACTCTAATACCCTAAGCAAATGATAATATAGTAAAGAAATAGATGGTGTATCTTTGTCATCCATGGAATCATAACACAGAGTATATTGTACCATCATTCAAGGAGCCCTATGGCTAGAGAAGTTCCAATGAGTAACTAGGAATGAATAGTGGATAGAAGGATCCAAACGATAACATCTTATGATGTGGATCCTAGGTAACACAATAGGGTGAAACATAGATTTGATATATCTCTACAAGAGATATGCTTTCAGAGAAAGAAAGAAACCATTCAATGACCTTTTGCTTACAAGATGTTAGTAGATCCCTTTACTAAGCCCCGTATCTTGATATTTATTGAGTTAGTGAAGATCATGGGAACAAATAGAAATTAGGGTCTTGTGATAAGTAAAATATTTTCATATTTATTTTCCCTTATATGATGATTTTATGGATGGTATTTGAGCTCAATTTAATAAATTTGTGTGTAATTAATAAATAAAAAATGATTTTGGTACAAAATAGAATTTCTTGAAAAATACTAAATTAGACCATCTTTCAATTTTCAGGCAATATCTGGAGCTCTAGATGTCAGATTGGGACGTTCTTTATATGAAATCAAGCCTGCAATTATTCAAATGATGCAAGCAAATCAATTCAATGGTTTACCAACAGAAGATCCTAATTCACATATAGCCAACTTCCTAGAAATTTGTGACACATTCAAGCATAATAGTGTTACTGATGACGCCATTAGACTTAGACTTTTCCCTTTCTCACTCAGGGATAAGGCTAAGAGTTGGTTGCAATCGCTACTAGTAGGAAGCATAACTACATGGGAGATCATGACGCAGAAATTTTTGGAGAAATACTTTCCTTCAGCAAAAATTGCTAAATTGAGGAATCAAATTGCCTGATTTACCCAGCATGAACAAGAAAGCCTTTATGAAGCATGGGAAAGATATAAAGAGTTGCTCAGGAGATGTCCTCATCATGAGTTACCAAATTGGTGGCAACTGCAAAATTTCTATAGTAGGATAATGCACATCTCCAGAATTCTTGTAGGAGCTGCAGCTGGAGGATCTTTAATAGGAAAAAATATAGATGATGCTTATAATCTACTTGAGGAGATGGCAGCCAATGCATATCAATGGCCTTCCGAACCTAGCAATTCAAAGAAAGCACTTGGAGTATATGAGCTAGATGTCCTTATAACTTTGTCTTCTCAAGTTGCATCTATATCCAACCAAGTAGGATCATTGACAACCGAAGTAAATGTAATCAGCACACCTACTGAAGCTTGTGATCAATATGGAGGACCTTATATAAGCACGCAATGTCAAGAGGGACACTTATTCATGCCAGAGCAAGCTCATTTCTCGAAAATCAAAGGAATAACCTATTCTCAGACACTTACAATCCAGGTTGGTGAAATCATCCAAACTTTAGTTGGTGGAATAATCAAAATGCATTCAAACTACAAGGGAACTACCAGCAACAAGCTTTTCAACAACCAAATCCATCACAACAGAAAGTGAATTTGGAGGATGAACTAGGTCAACTAACCATGAATACATCTCAATTCATGGCTAGGACTGATGCAACAATTAAAAACTAAGAAGCCTCAACAAAGAACTTGAAGATCCAGATGGGCCAAATTGCAAATATGCTGAATTCTAGGCAACCAGGAACTCTACCAAGTGATACCGAAAGAAACCCAAAAGAACATGTGAAGGCAGTTGTACTAAGATGTGGTAAAGAATTGAAAGATCCTGTAATTAAGAAGAAGGATGATAGAGAAAAGAAAGAAAGTGGAGAAGAAAAGAAGGAGGATGATGTAATACTAGGAAGAATCAGCTTTCCAAATAATCCTCCTCCATATATACCACCAGTTCCATATCCTTATAGACTCACAAAAGCAAAGTTAGACAAGCAGTTTTGCAAGTTTTTGGAGGTTTTCAAAAAGCTACATATCAACATTCGTTTTACAGACACTCTTCCCCAAATGTCTAGTTATGCAAAATTCATGAAGGATATTCTTTCAAATAAGCTTAAGCTTGACGAATTTGAAATAGTTGCACTTACTGAGGAGTGCAGTGTTATTCTCCAAAAGAAATTACCACCAAAGTTGAAAGATACAAGAAGCTTTTGTATACCTTGCACCATAGGTCAATATCACTTTGAAAGAGCACTTTATGACCTTGGAGCAAGTGTAAACCTCATGCCTCTATCTATCTACAACAAATTTGGTCTTGGAGAGGTGAAGCCAACCACAGTTTCATTACTTTTGGCTGACCGATCAATAAAACATCTGAGGGGTATCTTAGAAGATGTTCTGGTGCAGGTGGACAAACTCATTCCTAGCTAATTTTATAATACTTGATATGAAAGAAGACCAAGAAATTCCTATCATTCTTGGGAGGCCATTTCTTGTAACTGGGAGAACGTTGATAGATGTGCAACAGGGGAAGTTAACTTTGTGAGTTCAAGATAATCAAGTATATTTCAACATTTTTAAGGCTTTGTCCTTTCTAGATGAAGGTGACACCTGTTACAGAGTTGATACATTGATCAGCTGCATAAAAGACGTGGTGAACCAAATCTGCATGGATCAACAATTAGCAATGGGAATGGTAGATGTATCAAAATCTACTAATCATGAAGTCTTGGAGCAGATTAGGTACCTAGAAGCAAATTCCCCAATTTTTATCAAGAAACCATTTGAAGATTTGGGGGAAAGGCAGAGTAAGCCAGTGCCATCAACAGAGAAACCACCAGTACTGGAGTTGAAAGTACTGCCATCCCACTTGAAGTATGCTCATCTGGGAGAAAATTCAACACTACCAGTAATCATCTCAGCAGCTCTTACCCTTGATGAAGAAGAAAAGTTATTAAGAGTTCTAAGGGAGTATAAAACAACATTTGGATGGTTAATAGCTGAGATAAGTGAGATTAGTCCTTTAATTTGTATGCATAAGATCTTGATAGAGGATAACTACAAACCATCAGTTGATCACCAGAGAACACTCAATCCGAACATGAAGGAAGTGTTGAGAAAGGAGGTAATAAAGTGGCTGGATGCTGGCATAATCTGCCCAATCTCAGACAGTCAATGGGTAAAGTCCAGTTCAAGTTGTACCAAAGAGAGGTGGAATGACAATAGTGCCCAACAAGAAAAATGAACTGATTGCACAACAAACAGTGACTGGATGGAGAGTATGCATCGACTACAGGAAGCTCAATAAAGCCATCAGAAAAGATCACTTCCCTCTTCAATTTATAGACCAGAAGCGTGACAGACTTGCTGGAAAAGTCTATTATTATTTACTGGACGGGTACACAGGATATAATCAAATTACAATTACACTAGAAGATCAAGAGAAAACAACTTTTACATGTCTATATGGTATCTTTGCCTTCAGAAAGATGCCATTTGGTCTATGTAATGCACCAACAATATTTCAAAGGAGTATGATGGCAATCTTCTAAAAAATGGTGGAAAGGTTCATTGAGGTGTTCATGGATAATTTTTTAGGTTTTGGAGAATCATTTGATCATTGTCTTTCAAATCTGGCAAAAGTCTTGCAACGTTGTATGGAGACAAATTTGGTTCTAAATTGGAGAAATGCCATCTCATAGTGAAAGAAGGAATTGTGCTAGGTTACAAGGTATCTGATTGAGGCATTGAAATGGACCGAGCTAAGATTAAAACAATTGAAAAGCTCCACCTCCTTCCTTAATCAAGGGTATTCGGAGTTTTTTGGGACATGCTGGCTTTTATAGAAGATTCATTAAGGACTTCTCAAAAATCACAAAGCCGCTTTGCATGTTGTTAGAGAAAAGTACTCCCTTTATGTTTAATGAGGAGTGCTTATCAGACTTCCAAACTTTGAAAAGTGCCTTGACTTCTGCACCAGTCATCATAGCTCTATATTGGAACCTTCCATTCAAAATGATGTGCGATGCCAGTAATTATGCAGTTGGAGCTGTTTTAGGCCAAAGAAAAGACAAGGTCTTCCATGCCATTTACTATGCTAGTATGACACTCTCAGATGCACAGCTGAATTATGCAACAACAAAGAAGGAGCTATTAGCAGTGGTGTTTTACATTCGACAAATTCAGAGCCTACTTGATTGGGTCAAAGGTCATTGTCTGGATGGACCACTCAGTAATCAAATACTTGATTGAGAAGAAAGACACTAAGCCTAGACTGATTAGATGAGTGCTTCTGCTACAAGAATTTGACTTGGAGATCAAAGACAAAAAGGGGTCAGAGAATCTCATTACAAATCATCTTTCTCAGTTAGAACCACCTGAATGAAAGAGAGAATCACCAATTTAGGAGAATTTCCTAGATGATCAACTTTTCATCATGCAGTCACAACTTACCCCATGGTATGCTGATTTTGTGAATTATTTGGCAAGCGGAGTAATGCCTTATGAATTTTCTAACGTACAAAAGAAGTTTGTAGCTGATGTAAGCCATTACTTTTGGGAGGATCCGTTCTTATACAAATAATGTCCAGATCGAATTATTAGGCGATGTGTTCCTAAAGAAGAAATGGACAACATCTTAAATCATTGCCATTCATCCTCATATGGTGGTCATTTTGGAGCAAATAGAATAGCTACTAAAGTCCTTCAATCAGAATTTTACTGGCTTATACTTGTAATATCCCAATTTATGATTAAGGGCTAATGATTTCGAGATTTATTATAATTAGTGTAATTAAACACTTTTAGAGAAATATGATGAAATTTGATATAGGTGTATTTGGAGATTAGAGACCAAGGGTTGAGATCAATTGACCATAGGTCGGAATCCCATGCTTTGTAGCTATGTGAGCTCATGCACGAGTATGTAGGATGATGACATGTGGCATAGTGCGAACCATGAGATATGGCACAAAAGGACAAAAGTCCACTTTTCTCTCTCATTTTCGGTAGAGTATGGCCAAGGGAAAAGATCACCACTTCATTATCATCTTTCTTATCATCTCTTCCATCTCTCATTTTCTCTTTCTTCCTTTCCCATTTTTGCTGAACTCAAGCAAGGAAAGAGAAAGTGAAAGCTTTGATTTTGGGGAGTAATGGTCCTTCTTTGCTAAAATCCTCTTCTCTAGTGTTGTGCATCTCATTGAGAGCTTCATTGTGGTGATTTCAGAATCTTGAATAGTGTTGATTTGGGTGTTGGACGAAATTGGAAGTTTGAGAATCAAGAATCTGACTTTAGCAAAGTGAAGAGGTAGGCATTTGATGCACTTTGATATATTATTTATGATTTTTGGATAAGTTTGAGAAATTCTGGAAAATTTGCCCAAATTTATGGTTATTTTGGAATGAATGAAATTCATAGTGGATGATGTTGAAATTAGCCTATTGTGGAGTTATTTGATTGTTGGAGTTGATTTGGAAAGTTTGAATTGAGTTGAATGAAATTTGGACATTGGGTGTGTCATAGAGACCTAAGTGTTTGATTGTGGTTAGAATGGTATTTAGGTGTTTTGGAAGTTGCCAATGTGTTCTTTAGGCATGAGTAAGTGAGTATGAACTTTGTGAGAAATTTGGAAACCATTGGGATTGGTTTTGACCATATGGGAAATTTCTGTCATGTACTGCGATCTGGGCATTCTGATAGCAATACTTGAGTGAAGGAAGATCATACTCGAGTGCTGCGTGTATTTTCCCTTTTCTACTTCGAGTTTTGCCTGGGTTCTATGAGTGGAGCTCGAGTGCACTTTTGTAACCGTGAGTAAAGTTGGTGGTCACTCGAGAGAGTAAGGGATTGCTCGAGTGATGGTGTGAGTCTAAGGTTAGGGTTACTCTCAGGTTGTCACTCACTGGACAATGCTCAAGAGTGTGATCTGACACTCGTGAGTGCATGCATCTCACCCGAGCACTGGGGGTATGCTCGAGTGAGCGTGTCCCTCTGATGTTGCTTGTTCTCTCAGGTTCTCACTTCTTGTCTTGCACTTTTGGTAACTCAAGTAAGTTTGGAGTCATCACCCGAGTGCAAAGCTATGTGCTCGAGTGCGGTGAGCACTTTCTGGCCATGATGGTTGCTTACTGTCAAACACTCACGAGTGAGAGCCGTTCTCACTCGGGCATAAGTGTCTCATCACTTGAGTGACGTCATCTTCACTCGAGTGAGCCAGTCTAAAATCTCTATTTTACCTTTCAAAAAAGGGGTTTTCAGGGTAGTTCTTCCAACCCTTTAGGCATATGTTAGGCCTCTAATAGTCATCTAAAAAATCCTAAATGATAACCAACTTAGAGTATTATGAAAATATACACTTGGAAAAGAAATTGATTGGTTGTCCCTAATTTGGTATAGGATTTGATATCTGTCGCCCTCGTGAGCCTGAGGAGCCAAAGAAAGTCAGGAAAGATTCAGGTAGTGACTTTTCCTTTATATTGTATGTGATGCATTGTATGTGTGTTATATCATTGGTTTGTGATGGATTCGTATGCTGTAATATTTGTAGAATTGTGTATGCGTCGCTATACCGATAGTCCCTGAGTCGCTAATAACGGTTCGGGTAAGGGCTGTGTGCCTTCTCGGTGGTAAAAAGGGATGAGGTTAGGGCATAACATTTGTGATTATGTGAGCCGAAAGGCTATTTGTGGCCCGAAAGGCTATATGTTGGCTGTAAGGCTATTCGTATGCACTGCCATACCAACAGTCTTTGAGTCGCTAACAATGGTTCGGGTTAGGACGGTGTGCCTTCCCGTCGGTAAAAGGGGATGAGGGTGGAGTGTGATTTATGTTGCTGCTGTTATGTGATGATTTGCTTACATGCTATGTGATTACGTGTGGTATGAATGATTTGTTACTACTGAGATTCTTTAGAATCTCACTTTTTCCAAATGACTAATATTTTCAGACAGGGAGAGTGGTTCCAAGGAAAACCGGCCAACCAGGAGTGGTTAGGGCTAGTAGGGACATACTGGAGTTCAGACCGTTGGTTATCTGTTTTGGATTTTAGATTTTAGGATGACTTTGTATATGAGATGTAAATATGAATTTTTGGTCATGTAATCCCCATTTTGGGAAACCTTTAAACCTAATATATAAATATATATTAGTAACTTGGGGTTACAGGGATTTTGGTTACGCACTCTGATATTTATTATGTGATATAACTGCATAGGTAATTGTATTCGAAAGTGAATGTGAGACCAGATAAATGCTGTTTTAAATGTTTTGTTTGTTAACCCCATCTCTTGGAGATGAGTGATTATAATAAAAATGATTTTTGTCTTATTGGTCTCTATTTCACTTAAATTTCATAGTCCGGATATAATTACCGTGAGGGGGTTACAACACTCTTCAAGGACACTCACAGAATTGTGGCAACTTGTGACAGATGTCAAAGAATAGGAAATATCTCAAGGAGACACGAAGCCCCTTTAACTAACATCTTAGAAGTTGAGCTCTTTGATGTATGGGGGATTGATTTTATGGGGCTATTTCCATCCTCATTTAGCAACCAGTTCATTTTAGTAGCTGTTGACTATGTCTCCAAGTAGGTTAAAGCAGCTATCTTTCCTACAAATGATTCTCGAGTGGTTGTGAAGTTCTTGAGGAAGAATATTTTTACAAAATTTGGAGTGCCTAGAGCTATTATCAGTGATAGATGAAGGCAGTTTTGCAATCAACAGCTTCAGTCAGTATTAGCTAAATATGGAGTAACTCATAAGAATGCAACTCCATATCATCCACAAACTAGTGGGCAGGTGTAAATCTCAAACAGAGAATTGAAGTGGATTTTAGTGAAGACGGTGAATTCCAATCGGAAGGACTAGGCACAGAAATTAGAAGATGTACTTTGGGCTTATAGAACTGCCTTCAAGACACAAATTGTTACGTCCTCATATCAATTGGTCTACGAAAAAGCATGCCATCTTCCAGTAGAAATGGAGCATAAAGCATATTGGGCAGTAAAAGCCTTAAATTTTGACTTAAAGGTAGCTGGTGAGAAAAGGCTTCTCCAACTCAATGAACTTAAAGAATTCAGACAACAAGCTTATGAAAATGCTAAGTTATACAAGGAGAAGACAAATATGTGGCATGACAGAAGAATTTTGAGGAAAGAGTTCACACTGGCACAAAAAGGGCTTTTATACAACTCAAGGTTAAAGCTCTTTCCAGGAAAGCTGAGATCAAGGTGGTCAAGTCCTTTTATTGTGATTCAAGTATGGCCATATGGAACTGTGGAGATTCAAGATGGTGATTGAAAATTCAAAGTGAATAGGAAAAGGCTCAAGGAATACAATGAAGGTGCACTCAATATTTTAAAATCTGTCATCACGTTTAGGGAACCAACAGGTAAGTCCTCAATCTAGTAATTTTTTTAAAAGTAAAAAAAAATAAAAAAAATTTTGGTTTGGTATTTATCTAGCTAAAGACATTAAAAAAGTATTTATCTAGCTAAAGACGTTAAAAAAGGGCGGCTATTTGGGAGGCAACCCAAAACTTCTTTCCTACTCACTCATTTCTTTCCTACTCTCTCAAACTTCTTTTCTCCTCTCTCATTTTTCTTTCCTACTCAATGAAACACACTGCACTGAGTTGGGAATTTTAGTTTTCATCAGTTTCATTTTAAGTTAGCATGGAGTAATCTCTTGTAAAGCTTAAGAACAGGTTCCCCACTCTTCCCAAAGATGTGCTCAGGAAGATCTATAACAATCGACTTAAAAGGATGAAGATATTCAAGAGTTTAGGCTTTCCTGTAGACATACGCTGGATCATTGAAGCTAAGGTACCTTTAGCAGGTGAGATTCATAAATCATTTGTTAAACATTTTCCAGGAATAGGAAGAAGTTCTTACTTCAAAAAGAGAAGAGCTAAATAAATGAATGTCTGCCATAAATGTGCAAGGTGGAATTATTATCAGCTCTGTAGGAGTAAAGGTATAGTTTCTATAAATCAAGAAGATAAAATTAAATTTATAAAGGATGGATTGAGTAAGGAGTCACTGGATGATATCATTCAAACTCTTGAGACGCATCCAAGTGGTGATGTTCATCGTATTCTTCTTGATTTAGCGGACATATTCAACAGAGAAAAAGAGCACTATTGTCTTGGGAATCTGATGTTAAAAGACCCTGTTTACCAGCTTATAAGAAAAATGGATGGGAAGCAAATCCTCGATTCATAGAAAGCATTTAAGTCGTTACTGGACATAAAATCAAAGGAAGATGTGAGCCAAAATCACAACTACTGTATATAATCATGCTTTTGTCTAATTGTCTTATCTTTTTCGTAGCTTTTATCTAATCTATCTTATCTTTTCAGCATCTTTTGTCTAATATGTCTTATCTTCTCAGTAACTTTACACTTTCTTTCACTTTTTTTCTTCACACAAATTACGCCGGTCATTTGTGTCAGAAGTTTTTTTTCAAAATCTTTTGAAAAATGTGTGATTTGTATGATTTTGTTATCACTGCTTTAGTGTTATATATATATGTACTCTTTCATTTGTAAATATACACACTTCCACTTGTAAATATGCAGTATTCCACTTGTAAGCACAAATGGTCTGAGAGAAAAGAAAAGAAAAAGGATATCATACAATGATATAGATTTACATCTATTTGCATTTTTGGTGAAACTGATATGGGTAATGATGGAGCATTTATAATAGTAGCAAGTGAACTTGGAAGTGCATTAGCCGCTAGAAAGATCAATTTTGTGTACGAGGGAGGTATCTAGGGCCTAAGGGGAATTATGGCCATTTCTGCATCTATGAATAAAAGCAAGGGTTTGAGTGTAAGGGTGAAGGAGTTGGAAGACCACGTCTTCTCCTTTAGACAAGAGTTGCAGGTTTCAATCCTGCCTGAACGTATAGGACAAATGTTTTACCATGCTCAAGCTTTTATTGCTCTACTCGGTGGTTTGGAGACGTTGGATGGGATCTCTAGCATTGGATATTGGGCTAAGTTGAACTATCACAAAAAGCCATAAGGATTGTTAAATGTTAATGGTTTTTATGACGATTTGTTATGTTTTTTGATCATGCTGTGGAAATTAGATTCATACCCTAAGCAACTCACCACTCCATAATTGTTGCACTAATTACTGATCAGCTGCTCAATCAACTGCAAACCTATGAACCTAAACCTGATATACTCGTCAAGCAAATAGGTGGGCAATCTTCAGATAGTAGTCAGTGTAACCCCCTTCGTAATTATGATTCAAAATACGTATTTTAAAATGAAATAGAGACCAATAATAATCAAACTCATTTACAATCCCTTCCTTACGGAAGGGTTTTCACAAATATTTTCAAAGTTTCTACCTTACCCTGGTCTCAAATTCCATACCCTCGAATATAATTACCCTATGCAGTTACATCACATTTACATATCTGAGTGTACAACAAAATCCTGGTAACCCCCGGGTTTCATACATAAACTAAAGGTTTATAAATTCCCATTAGGGGATTACACCATTATCTCCAAAACAACATTTATAAGATATACGGTGATTTCCCAACAAAACATGATAACCAACACCAAAATATAAATCTCTCTAAGGAGCCCTATCTTCCCTTGGTCGTCTTCTTTCCCTTGGAGCCACTTGCCCTGTCTGAAGGTTTGTCAATGGAAAGAATGAGATTCAAAAGAATCCCAGTAGTAACAAATCAATCATACCACATGTAATCACAAAGCATGCAAGAAAATCATCAAGCAATATCACAGCATAAAGCATAGCACGCTGGCTGCCACATATGCACATAATCACATAATCTCATCCCCCATATTCCACCGCCCTGAAGGCACGGTCCTCCCACCGTCAACACCAATGGGCCGCAGGTGAAGGTTTCACAAATAGCCTTTTGGCTTTCACATATAGCCTTAAGGCTTTCACATAGTCTCATCCCCCAGATTCCACTGCCCTGAAGGTACGATCCTCCCATCGTCAACACTGATGGGCTGTAGGTGGTAGACTCACAAACAATGATCAAACAAACATACCATGTATCACATATAGTATAATGGAAAAGAGTTACTACCTTGTTCTTTCGATTGTGCTCTAGCGCAGGTGGATCACGAACAGGGCAAATATCGAATCCTACAATTCCAAATGCACCACTTAGACACTTCTATAGTGTTTCTTGGGATTATATGAGTCTATAATGAAAATTTACAAAAAATGCCCCCGGGGACTCGGCCCGGGCCCGCCGTACCCGGTCTGGTTGCACTTTTCCCGAAATCTAATATGGGCTATCTTAACATATATCCACCCAAGGAATCCATTTCCGGACTCAGAATTCTCAAATTCAATGTCAAATTACAAATTTACCCTTGACAGCCCTACTTTAAGTGTTTCAGGGGCGTTTTTGTAATTATATTTTTTCAGCCTTTTCTGAAAAAGTGACCAACTGTAACCCCACCTAATTTTTGTTCATGAACTCAATGGAACCATAAAATCATTGAAAATCCAACTCTAACCCCTCCAAACTAGCCTTGGCCGAAATTCTCAGTTCCTCAAGAAAAATTGGGGTTTTTCGGTTTCGGCTCCGCAGACGTGTTTCTTTCTACTCCAAATCACTTTATTAACCATTACATTTGGTTACAACTAACATTAAGACCCAATTTGGGCAGCATAACCCCTAGGCCATATCATTTCCAAACTTTAAAACCAATGACAATCCAGCGAAATTTCACCGATTAAATTGCCCAGCATAGCCATAATAAGCAATATATGAAAGTTTGGAAGTTACCTCAAGCTCCCACTAGCTTTTCCTCAAGGTGGCTGAAAGCCCTAGCCTTAGAACACCCAAATTTGTGCTCCACAAACATTGAAGAACATAGACAAATAGCTTAGGAGCGGAGTTATATGCGTTAGGTAAGGATTTATTGAAGAAATCGACTTACCGTACAAGTTCTCTTCTCCTTCTCTCTCTAGAATTTCTCACACCTTCTCTCTCTTGTTGGAGATGAATGTCACGGTTTTGGGCTGATGGAAGAGGTGGATGATGATTTAATATGATATAATATTATTTTCTAATTATTTACTAAATTTCCATCAATTTTGGATTTTTACAAAATTCTGGCAGATTTGTGCCCAAACTTTGAAAAATCATAACTAATTCTAGAAAAATCAAAATGGGGTGATCCCAAAGCCAATGGAAATATATTTAAGTCCTATTTATTGGGAAAATATGGATCACTGCATTTAATAACCTCAAAAATACAGAATTGCACAAAAGTCCATACTGCTCCAAAACAGATTCCAGTTTTCATCCCAAACTTTGGAAAATCATAACTCCTAGCTCAAAAATTTAAATGACACAAATTATATGTCCATTTTAAAGCTTGGAATGTGATCTTTAAGAATGGAAATTTTCAGAATTTTTAGACACCATTTGCCCATTTAAAACATCCATACAAATCGGCTGCTATGTACAGAGTTTCCAACTTTTGCACAATTGTTCCCAATGGTTTCAATTTCACAATAAACACTCTTCCCACACGAATTTTCATAAGGAAGCCATTGAAATCATTAAAACATCCAAATTCCCATCAGCCATTCTCCAAAAGTGTTTATTCAACAATAATTACATTCACTTTTGAAGTCATTAGCCCTTAATCGCTTTTTGGGATATTACAATCAGAAGTAGAACCCAGATACCACTCTTCAGTTGTAACTTTCCTTAATCTCTTGGTTTTATTTCATTATGTGTTTATGTTTAAGAAAACAAAACAAAAGCTTTCTCTAAGCTCTAGAAAATATTGGGGACAATGTCTGATTTAGGTTGGGGTATGAGAATTTTTTTTTAGTTAGTAAAACCATTAGATGCATGGGGTGTGGAAAAAAATGGCAAAGTAAGGAGTTATTCTTAACTCCTGAGATGTATTTTATTCATTGCATGTTTTTGTTCCTTCTTAAAAAAAAGAGTAACAGTGAAAAAAAAATCATCCTATTTAAGTGCTTTATAATGACCTTAAGAAGTATATACGTTTTGAGTATGGATCAATTGAATTTAGAGATTTCATAGCATGAATGAACAACTGATTGTTACAATTGTTGATGAATTTTAAGATTGAATGAGCTGAGTTTGAAAGCGCCTAACCATGAACTTTTGAGCCTATAATGATTATTTTTCTTGTGTGTGATATTCACCTATTAAGTTGTCACTCTAGAACTTGCTTTAAATCTGGTTGAAATTACATCTCACATGCACATTAAAAAATGATAAAGGCATTCTTTTTGTTTAGCCAGAGTCAAATAGCCAACCTTGCAATTATACCGTTGATAAGCCCCTTTGAGCCTAATTGATTGTATCTTTATTCTCAACCCATTAACATGTGCTTTAATGATATATCAAGTGCTTTTACCTAATTCAGAAGATTAGCAGAGCATTTGAAATTTTTTTGAAATGGGCTTTTGACAAGTGTGGGGGTGTATATATCATCAACTTTAGTGTTTCAAAAAAAAAAAAGAAAGCAAAAAAAATTATTAAGTATTGTGGGATGCTGTGGAGAAATAAATTTATTTATAAGCAGACCATTTTTCAATTTTTCTATTTCTGTAGCCCTTCATATCATGTTTACATTCCTTTTACCTTAACCCCATTACAACCCTTCATAAGTCCTTTTCTATTTGAATTATGCATGTGAATTAGGCAGTGGAGATTGAGATTTTTAGCAAGCCTATGGTAGTACAATTTTTTTGGTTGAATTTGAGTGAAACACCTACCCTTAAACACTTGAGAGATTGGGATAATGAGTCACAATTACAAACTTGGTTGATTCATTTCCAAATGAAATTACCAGTTTATATTTTCGTTGATTTATGAATACTATGATCTCTTTATTTTTCAATTGTATTCTTGCTTATGACTTGACACTTCTAATTTTGTTAGCACTAATTAGTCATTCCTTGTCCAAGGATGTCCAAATCTAAGTGTGGGAGAATTTGATAAGTAAAATATTTGCATACTTATTTTCCCTTATATGATGATTTTAAGGATGATATTTGAGCTCAATTTAATAAATTTGGGTGTAATTAATAAATAAATAATGATTTTGGCATAAAATAGAATTTCTTGAAAAATACTAAATTAGACCATCTTTAAGTTTTCATGTAATATCTAGAGCTCTAGATGTCGGATTGGGACGTTTTTTATATGGATAAAAAGCTAAGAAAGAGCTCTACAACTTTGATGTTGAGACTAAAATCCAGTTCTATCTCCAAGGGTTTCGAATTTTGCTTGGAATTTGAAAGCAGGAATCATCTACCATTCCACCAACCATTTCATCTTCCTTTTCACCTACTACTTCATCTACCACTTCATCTTCTTTTTCACCTACTACTTCACCTATCATATTTCATCTACCACTTCATCTTCCTTTTCACCAATGTCAATTTATTTTGGTTTTGTTTTTAGTTTTATCATGAGCTAAATTTTCATTTTCCTTGGGTGATGACGTAGCTTACTAATAATGGATTAGATCTTAACTTATTAAATCTAGTTTTAATTTTTCCTTCATGATTGAGTTTTAATTATTATTCTTAATGCTTTCATTTGATTGGCCATCTTTTGAATAATTTCAATATATATGTTGAGACTGGAAGGAGATACATGTGTGTAGAACCTATAATTAAAACCATAACTTGCATATGAAATAGGAATATATTCATATGGGTTGTGTAGTCTTATAAAGTTCCATAAATTTTAATGCATAATTAATTGCTTAAATTCATATAGGAATATATTGGATTAGCAATTAATTATAGAATTACTTGACCTTGGAAGAGACTAGTAATCAAATTAGGAAAACTCGACTATCAATCATGTGGAATAAATTGGGCTAGAATAGATAAGTGATTCAATCCGAAATTTGTTAAGTGAAATCTAACCCCTAGGACTTTTTGTCATAGCTGTTTCATATCATTTGCATTCATATTTACTCATCTCTTATTTAGTACTCTCAATCACCAACTAATCGATCAACTAAATAGAGTTAAAATTACTCATTTTGGTACTTAGTGATCAATCCTTGAGGGAACGATGCTTTACTCACTTCTATATTACTTATTGACGACAGTGTGCACTTGCACTTTCTAATAGACCATTTACACTCATAACATCTTGGACATCTTTCATCTAAATATTAAAGAAATAGTATGTATGCTATAAGTAAATACATAAAACTTATACAATTTTATATGTCGTACAGGTCAGAAAAAGGGTAATTTACTCATACAAACAACCATCTTCCCATATTTCTTAGGGACATAGGAGAGTAAGATGAGTAAATGATTACCATAAGATGGTTAAGAAGAATCTTTTCATTTGAGTCGCCTTAGTTAAACTAAGATGAGATCTATATGTATATATATACATAGAAAATGGATCGAAGCATGGATACAGACTTATAGCCAGGAAAAGAACTATTTTTCATAAATGAGATTGCAAAATAGTTATTGTGAAAAAAAGTTCTTGTTTGAATATTGAGTACATTTTCAAACTTACGTCTGTACCATGAAAGAAAAAGAAATCAACGTACACCATAAATTGATCACTATAGCATGCAATTTATACTGCATGTGCTTAAGAGTTAGGGTGCAACACGGGACGTAGGTGAAAGATCCCTGGTTCACTATGTTGTTGATTTTTCTCCTCTTTGGAGTTGACTCCCACAGTATGCTCATTTACCTTAGTGTTTCACTGAGTTATACTCATAAGGTTTGACACACCTATATGCTATTTCTATTTTTTAGAGTGCTTATGCGTAGTTCGGTGGGCACACAGAAATATCATAATAATACTGATAATAGGTGTTTGATTATAGAAATTTCCCACAGGGATTGTACATAATTACAAATAATGTAGCCGCACAAGGCTACTAGGGTATCTAAACCCATTACAATGAAACGTAGGCATCTTCCCATCTTCATTCAACCACTGTTTTTCTCTCGTGTAGTTCTCTTCTTTATTTTCACCATCTAAATGGTTGGTTGGTGGAGGGTGAGATTCGAGAGAATCTCAGTAGTAAACAATTACCATAATGCATTCATGATATATGCTAAGTGTTTGAACCGGCTGATACCCAAGAGGGGGGTGAATTGGGTATAAGATATAAACTTAAGAACTTTAAAAATCTTTTCACATCTTAGTAGAAGCAATAAATATGAAAGTAATGAATCATAAATCAACAGTTAATATATGCTGGAAATATAAGAGTTTAAGGAAGAGAGTATGCAAACTGTGATTTATTCTAGTTTCGTCCAATCTGCGATGGCCTACGTCTAGTCCCTAAGCTCCTCCTGAGATTTTCAAAACCACTATTTTGTTTAATCCAGGCACAAGAACAGCCTTTACAACTCACAAGTTTAGTGGAGCACTTGTGAAGCCTTTTACAAATCTTTCACAGAGTTACTCCCCCTTACACACTGTAAGGTTACAACTGAGTTACTCCCCTTTACACACCCTGTAAGGATACAACTTTGATGATGAAAGATTATAATCAATCTTCTCTCTTAGAAGTGAATAGATGAATACTGAAGCATAATACACTCAATGACTCTCTCAAATTCACATAATACAGAAAACAGATAAGAACAGAGAGTGTTTGGGTTGAGATGGATTGCTTAGGATATGAGCATGTTTGTGTCGTTGTGTTCTCGTTGTTGTTGTTGTTATTGCTCTGATTGAATCTTCTATATTTATAGAGTAGTAGGATATGACCGTTGTGAGTATTTCAACTTATCCATTGAGTCTTGTTCCTTTGTTCGTCCGTTTGTTTGAATTTGAAAACTAGCTGTTACGAACGTTGATGCTCCTCTTTCGTAAAGTCAACATTTGTCTTTTTGCATCATCTCTTCATTGTATTCCTAGAGAAACACATTAAACAGTAATACAATGAAGTGTTAGAGTAATTGCAAGCAACAAGAGTGAGTTTCATAATTAATCCCATGATTTTCGAAAGCTTCAATACGTTGTTCTATTCTCCTGGGAAGCATTACTTGGGTGGTCACTCGAGTAAGCCTGGGTCATTACTCAAGTGATCCCTCAAATAAGTGTTAACATGTGGACTATAGATGATGGTCAAATGTTCAAACACATTTTCCTTTCTCCTCTCTCCTTCCAAGTCGGCTAGAGGCATGGAGCAAGGGAAAAAATCTGGTTCATTATCATTATTTCATTTTCTCTCGCTTGCCTCCATTTTCGTGTGAGCTCAAGAGGAAAGAAAAAGAATAAAGTTTAAGGTTAGTGCTCCATGTGACTTCTAATGCTCAAATGCTCTTTATTAATGTTGTTCATAGTGATGAGAGCTTCATTGCTATGGTTTTAGATTTTTGAAAGGTGGTGTTTGAGTGCTTGAAGAAATTTGGGAGTTGTGGTATCAAGCATCTACTTTTGGAAAGAGGAAGAGGTAAGAAAGAGCTCTTTATTGACATATTCATTATGACCATTGGTTAAGTTTTAAAATTTGTGATTTGTGCCCTGATTTTGGTAGAATTTAGAAATGCATGAATTGCCTAGTGTATTGTGTTGGATTTGGTGTCATATTGTGTCTTTGTGTCATTGGAATTGGTTCGAAGTCTTGGATGCCAAGTTGGTCATTTAGTGGTTTTGGATTGCAATATGTTTGGAAAGTGTGAATTGTGTCATTGTGATAGGAATTTGGTTGTTTTGGTGTTTCCAATGGGTTCCTTATGAAAATTTTTATAGGAATATGTTATTTGCTAACTTTAGGACCATTAGAAGCATATGGGGTAAAATCTGGAAAATGTTGTCATCTACTGTGTTTTGGCTTCTGAAAAGCACTACTCGAGTGATCTGGGGTCTCACTCAAGTGCAGCATAATTTCTTGTCTTTTCCTTCAAGTTTCAGTTGCACTCCCACAGTAGAGAAAGCATAAGTGTATGTTCTCACTTGTGGGTGATTTGGGCTATCACTCGAGTGCTCATGCATTTGGCACTATGAACTCGCGTCTCGGGTTGTCACTCACAGCCCATTTTTCAAGAGTGTGTGCTAGCACTCGTGAGTGTTATGCCATCACTCAAGTGCTAGGGTTGCTACTCTAGTGCATTTCCTATTTCGAGATTTCTTTTACTCTTGGGTAGTCACTTTCTGGGCCTCACTTGGTAGGACTCGAGTGAGCATGAGGCTATCATTCGAGTGTTTAGTTTAGGACTCTAGTGCTATGTTTATGTTTTGTCTCAGTTGTTGCTCTCAGCCAAGCACTCGCACGAGTGAGCCGTTGTAACCTCATTCATAATTATGATTCGAAATACGTAATTAAAATGAAATAGAGATCGATAATAATCAAAACTTATTTACAATCCATTCCTTACAGTAGGGTTTTCACAAATTCTTTCAACATTTCCTCTTATCCTGGTCTTAGATTCAAGTTTTGAATATAATTACCCTATGCAGTTACATCACATTCATACATATCAAAGTATACAATAAAAATCCCGACAACCCTCGGGTTTCATATTTATATATAAGGGTTTACAAATTCCTATTTAGGGGATTACACAAAATCACTTTAATATTTACATCCCAAATAAGTACAGTAATCCCAATACCAAAATTGATAACCAACAACCAAAATATAAATCTCCCTAAGGAGTCCTATCTACCCTTGGTCATCTCCTTCCCTTGGGAGCCACTTGCCCTATTTGAAGATTAGTCAATGGAATGAATGAGATTTTAAAGAATCCCAGTAGTAACAAATCACTCATACCATACATAATCACAGAGCATGCAATGACATCATCAAGCAACATCGCAGCATAAAACACAGCATGTAACCCCCGTCACGATCAAGTCTGCACTTAGTGTTTAAACTCGTTTTATACTTGAATGAGAGATCGAGGGTAATTAAAATTTTTTTACAAAACCTGTACAACAAGATTTATGTTCATTTCAAAATAAAAACAATTGGCCTATTCGGTTTGTCACATATATAATATCAAAGTATTAACAAATTCCTGACATTCACCCAGGATAATATCATTAATTGAAGAGTTTTATAGGGCATCATCGCCCATCTCAATTTCCCATATCAGGGATTACACAATAACTACAAATCTAAGGTCAATCCAATATATACATATAGTTGTCCAAATGATAACCAAAAATTAAAAAGAAACTAAAACTACTACTGGAAATTCTAGTTGTCCTTGTTCACTTGTTTGCTTCTTGATCCACTTGCCTTGTCTAAAATATTATTTGGAAAGAATGAGATTCAAAAGAATCCCAATAGCAATAGTTTATGTATATGATGCATAATAGACAAAGCAAGTAAGCATATATCACAAAGTAGCATAACAATATTCAAGGCTGGGCTAACTGTCACATCCCCTCAATAATATTCAAGGCCAGGCTCTCGCCACGTCCCCTTGCTCATTCAATGATTAATACAAACAAGCAATGCATTATACATGATATAGGATAAAGTGTTACTACCTTGGTCTTTCCGTTCTTGAGCAGGCACAGGCCTTCTACGCTCCAGGGAAATATCAAATCCTAAAGTCATAATTAAGGATGACGCGTTATCACTTATTCCAATTCTTAAATAACTTTACAGTACTTAAATTGGTTATCATTACTGTCTCTTAAATACCCATAAAAGCCTCTAACAAAAGCCATAAAGGGTTGGAAGAACAATCCCAACGATCCCCTTTTTGGAAGCACAAAACTGTCATCTTTTATTGTTTCACTCGAGTAAAGACAGCCTTACTTGAGTGATGGTATAGTCTACACTCAGGCACTAGAGAGTAAAGAATAGTGAGTGAATACCCGAGAGCACAAGAACTTTTAGAGAACAAGAACACTCGAGCATAGAATGCAACACTCGAGTAATACCAAATGCTTACTCGAATACCAGGAAGTGAGGTGTAAGAAGTGTTTACCCGAGAGCAAATGGAATTTTCAAGGAAGAGAAGCACTCGAGCACAGGCCTTTGCACTCGAGTGAAGGCCGAATACCCATGAATGTTAAAACACATTATTGTACTTTAACCGCAAGTGACAACCCAAGAGGCATGTTCTAGGTGTCAAATACACTAGCACTCAAGTGAGTGGAAGCTCAATCGAGTGAGAACCCACCACACTCGCAAGTGAGGCAACACTCTTACCCCCTTCACAGAAGTGCAACGTAGAAATTGAAGGAAAAATGAGGAATTGGATTGGCTCACTTGAGTGACACATCAGAAACCAGAAAACGCAGAAACACTGACAGTATTCTCCAGAATTTTCCCAAGAGTTCCCAATGAACCCAAAACTTCAACCAAAGCTATCCCCACACAAAATCACTCAAGGAATCTAATGAAAATGCAAAAACCTCCAAAATCCTACTCCATTATCATGATTTGGTTTTGGGCAACATTATACACTAAAATTCCAAAATCACCAAACTTAATCATTCAATCCCAAATCCCTTTCTATTTATCCACATACATTCACAACATACCAATTCCATACCAATCACATACCAAACTTCCCAATGACCATCATTTTTGAAATTAGGCAAAATTTCCAGAATTTTAAAGCTAAACCATTTGGCTCAAAGCTTAGATAGAAAGATTTCTTTAATTCACCTTAATAACTTTCTTAAAGGAGCTTCTTGATTCTCCAACTTCCAAAATTCTTGAAAGCTCAAACTCATACCAATGGACAAACTATAACCATAGAAATGAAGCTCTTAACTCAAGGAACAACTTTAAAAAAGGGAGTTTGAGCATTTGATATCATTTTCCTTACCTTTTTCAAGCTTTTCTTCTTCCTCCTTTAGTCTCCAATGGTGCTGGAATAGAGTAGAGAGAGTGAGAGAGAAATGAGTGAATATGAAGAAGGAATGATCACTCTACTACCCCTATGCCTCTCTTGTCAACGAAAATAGAAGGGAAGAGAGAGGGAAAATATTACGATATAGCGGTTTGAATTTTCCTCACCTACTCACTTTATATAAAAGTTTGCCACATGTCCGAATTTCATTAGTCCTCATAAAGTAAGCCACCAATTAGCTACTCTAATCCCTCCATTAGCCATTTAGTTACATATCTCATTCCTTTTTAGTTAGTAATTAATTTCTTCATTAATCACTGACTAATTATCTGATAATTTTCCATTCTTCAAATTTCCCACTGATTATGGCACGGTTATCAAAATTTGCCACAAGACATAATAATTCAGATTTAATTCACAAATCATTCTCAATAATCGCCATTAGCCCTTAATCAAAATTTGGGGTGTTACACATCACATAGGCTGTCACATATGCACACAATCACATAGTCTCATCCCCTGTATTCCACCACCCCGAAGGCACGATCCTCCCACTGTCAACACCAATGGGCTACGGGTGAAGAATTCACAAATAGCCTTTCGGCTTCTACATATAGCCTTTCGGCTTTCACCTAATCACATCCCCTATATTCCACCGCCTCGAAGGCACGGTCTTCCCACCGTCAACACCGATGGGCTCGGGTGAAGATCTCACAAATAATGATCAATCAAACATACAATATATCATATAAAGCACAATGGAAAGTGTCACTACCTTGTTCTTTCCGATCGTGCTCCGGCACAGATGGCTCACTAGCAAGGCAAATATCAAACCCTATAAGTAAAATCAAGGATGATAGGTTATTCTCTATTCCAAATTCTTATGTTCGGAACACTTAAGTTGGTTATCATTTGAACTCTTTAGGAGGCTACTAGAAGCCTAGACACATGCTTAAAGGGTTGGAAGAACTACACTAAACACCCCTTTTTCAGAAGCATAAAATTGATTTTTGACTCATTCGCTTGAGTGAAGAAAGCCTCACTCGAGTGATAACGAGATTTGCACTTGAGCATGAAAGCTCACTCATGTGAGTGCTTGCCCTAGAGTAACCACAGAGACAAAAAGTGATCATAGTACTCGAGTCCCTACCACAACACTCAAGTAGTAGCTTCTTGCTTACCCAAGTCCTACCAAGTGAGGCACAAGAAGTAACTACCCAAGAGCAACAGAAACCCTAGAATGAGAAGTACACTCAAGCACTGGCCTAGCACTCGAGTTATGTCACAACACTTGCGGGTGTTAAGACACACTCTTGAAAAATGGCCTGTGAGTGACAACCCAATACGTGGCCTCATAGTGCAAAATACTCTTGCACTCGAGTGAGAGAAAATGTGCTCGAGTGATAACTTATACCACTCGCAAGTGAGATGATGCACCCTTACATTCTGGTATGGAAGTGCGACCGAAAAGCTGAAGGAAAAGGGAAAAAAGATGCTACACTCTAGTTAAACCCCTACACACTTGAGTAAGGCTTATCAGAAGCCAAAATGTAACCCCCTCAGTAATTATATCCGAAATACGCGATTAAAATGAAATAGAGACCAATAATAATCAAATAACATTTACTAACCCATCACATGACGGGGTTTTCACAAATACTTTTCGAAATCATTTATAAACTTGGTCTCATATTCACATTTCGAATACAATTACTACGCGAAGATAAATCACATTCATATAAATATCAGAGTGCACAACATAATCATCCCGGTAATCCCGGGGACATACCTTCGCTAAAGATACACAGGGCCCAATTGCCCATTACAATTCTTCAAATGGGGATTACACAATCTCATCTTGAAGGAGTCCTAGCCGCTCCCTCCACGAGCCACTTGCCCTGTCTAAATTGTTGGTAGGGGAGAGTGAGATTCGAGAGAATCTCAGTAGGAAACAGATACCATAATGCATGCATGATAGATGCTATGTGTATGACATGTTAGCTTTATCTAGATGCATGCCCCATAATGACATTTTTGCATACTCAATGTTTCATGTAACAAAACTATGGCCACAGCAAAACAGAAACAGAGCTTCATTTATTCAAATATGCTCTACACAATCAAGTAAAGCAATCACATACATCACTACACAAGCAAAGATATCAAATACATGCAAGTAAGGTAAGTCCCCTACCTCCAGTCTTTTCTCCTCGATTTGCGTGCCAGCAACTCGGGGCTTCACATTCAATCCTACAATGTCAAATATACCATTTAGACACTTCCATAGTGTTTCTGGGGGTTATATGAGGCTATATTGAAAATTTACTAAAATACCCCCGGGGACCCAGCCCGGCCCCGCCGTACCCGGTCCGGCTGTACTTTTCGTGAAATTTTGACATGGGCTATTCTGACATATTTTCGCCCAAGGAATCCATTTCTGGACTCGAAATTATCAAATTCAATGTCAAATTACGAAATTGCCCTTGGCAGCCCTACTTTTAGGGTTTTAGGGGCGTTTCCGTAATTATGCTTTCTCGGCCTTTTCCGAAAAAGTGCCCAACTGTAACCCCACCTAATTTTCCCTCCTGAACTCAATGGAATCATCAAATCATTGAAAATCCAACTCTAAGACCCATTTATAGCCCAGACCGAAATATATGGGTTTTCTAGGGAAAATCAGGGTTTTTCGGTTTCGGCTCCGTAAACACGTTCCTTTCTACTCCTAACCACTTTATTGACTATTCCATTAGGTTACAACTACCATTTAGTACCAATTTGGGCAGCATAACAGCCCCACACACCCATTCTCCATTTTTGAAACCAATGACAATCCGGCGAAATTTCACCGATTAAATTGTCCACAGCAGCCAGAATAGTCAATACACAAGAGTTTGGAAGTTACCTCAAGCTCCCACTAGCTTTTCCTTGTCTTGGCTGAAACCCTAGCCCCTTTTAAACAGCAAAATTAAGCTTCAAATACCTTAATCCATGTAGAAGAGAAGCTTAGGAAAAGGATTATACGCGTTAGGTACGAATTCACCGAAGAAATCGACCTACCTCCCGAGTTTTCTCCTTCCTTCTCCCTATTTTCTCCAAGGTCTCTCTCTCACGTTTTGTATCTGAAATGGCGTCGGTTTGGAGGAAGGAAGATGAATAAAAAGTGTTTTAACATTAGGATGATGTCATGTTTTATTATGCTGATGTCATAAATCCCATTTTCGGATTTTCTGGCAGATTTTCTGCCCAAACTTTGAAAAATCATAACTAATTCTAGAAAACTCAAAATGAGGTGATTCCAAAGCCAAATGAAAGATATTTAAGTCCTATTCATAGGAAAAATATTGGCCATTACTAAAAATCACCACACAATTCCAGAATTACATAAATTTCATCACTGCCCCAAAACAGAGTCCATTTTCGACCTCAAACTTTGGACAGTCATATCTCCCAGTTCCCAAAACGAAATGGCACAAATTATATGTCCATTTTGAAGCTTGGGATGTGAAATTTAAGACTGGAAAGTTTCATAATTTTCTGACATCATTTGCCTATTAAAAATGTCCACACGAGAAGACTGCCCAGACAGAATTCACACTGGACAACATTTCTAGTTTTGCAACCAATGTGTCCAATCCAATTTAAATCAATTCCAATGATTAAATACCACAACATGACACCATTTCCATCACAATACCCCATTCAATTCTTCCCTCTATTCTAAGTCAATTTGGATGTTGATCCACAATTGAACTCAAATACAGGGTTTTAGCGTTGCTCATAACACAAGCGACTACAATCCACTTTATATTCTCTAAAAAGGTTCATTAATCACTAACCACGTCCACTTTTGTAGTCATTAACTCCTAATCCCAATTTGGGATCTTGCTAAACCGGGGCTTAGCAATCCACTAATCTCAGGCTTATTCTCTAGCCTCGAGTCTCAAAATTCGGGGTATTACACAAAACGCAGCAACTAACAGAATTTTCTAAACTTCCCACCAAAGTGTCCAATGGTTCATAGAATTCACAAACAACTCTATCCCCACACAATTTTTTATAAGGAACCCATTGGAGACCTTAAATCAACCAAATTCTCATTCTAACAACAAGTTCTCACTTTGCATGCTGTAATCTCACACACCAACCAAGGACACCAATTTCCTTTCTAAAGTTCCAAACAACTTCTATTGACACAAAAACACAATATGCTACCAAATCTAACACCATACACTAGCCCATTCATGCATTTCAAATTATACCAAAATCAGGGCAAAATCCAAAATTTACAAAACTTAATCAATGGTCACAACAAATATGTCAAAATGCTTCAAATACTCACCTCTTCCTCTTTCCAATGTTAGTTTCTTGATTCCTCAACTTTCAAATTTCCTCAAGTACTCAAGCACCACCTTTCCAAAATTAAAACCATAACAATGAAGCTCTCATCACCATGAACAAGATTATTAAAGATGAATTGAGCATTCAAGGTCATATAAAGCACTAACCTTGAATTTTCTTCTTTCTTTTTCTTCCTTAAGCTTGCTCGACAATGGAGGGTGAGAGAGAGATGATGAAGATGATGAAAGTCAAATTTTTGGCCCTCCCCATGCATAATAACCAGCTTGGAGGGAGTGAGGAGAAAGGGAATGGAGTTTGAAACTTTGACCATCATCCAAGGCTCAACAATGCCACATGTCAAAATCTTGTTCTTTCCTCATGGACACACATGAGTTCACACACACATGATTCCACTCTCTTGCTCAATGAATCTCAACCATTGATTTTTAAGTTACCAAGGTGCTTCCTCTTCGGTAACTGACCAATTGGTCGGTAACTTTCCTTTTACCCATTTTCCCCCTGATTATGGTAATTCCATTTGAATCACTACTAAGCACATTTATATAATTTATATCACCATTCATGCGCCCTCCCCTACCATTCGGGTTCATTTTAAGATTTGTCACACAATTAAGCTTAAATACAAGGTTTAGTCACTAATCAGAATGCATTTGGATCGTAATTCACATCATATTCTTCAAAAGTGTTTATTAACAATAATTACATCCACTTTTGAAGTCATTAGCCCTTAATCCCATTTTTGGGGCATTACAATCGTCCTCACTCAGTACAAGTTGTCTCATCAATCGAGTGCGCCAGTTATCACTCTAGTGCTCGAGTTAAAAATCAGTGTTTTCACTTCCGAGAGGGGAGTTTTGTTCAAGTTCTTTCCAATTCTTTAGGCATGTGTTAGGCTTCTTATAGCCACCTAAGAGTTCAAATGATAACCAACATTAAGTGGTTGGAATTAAGAACTTGGAATAGAGATTAATTTGTCATCCTTGATTTTGGTTTTTAGGATTTGATATTTGCCCTGATCATGAACAATCGGTGCCGGAGCACGCTCGGAAAGAACAAGATAGTGACACTTTCCCTTATACTATATGTGATACATTGTATGTTTGATTATCATTGTTTGTGGGTTTATCACTTGTGGCCCGTTAGTGTTTTTGGTAGGAGGACTGTGCCTTCAGGGCGGTAGTTTACAGGGGATGAGACTATGTGGAAGCCGAAAGGCTATTTATGCAAGCCAAATGGCTGTTTGTGAACCCTTCACCTACAGCCTATCGGTGGTTCTGGTGGGAGGCCTGTGCCTTCAGGGAGGTAGAAATACGGGGGATGAGACTCTGTGACTATGTGTATATGTGATAGCTTGTATGATGTGTTTCATGCTG
This sequence comes from Inga leiocalycina, assembly GCA_963242795.1. Lineage (NCBI taxonomy): Eukaryota > Viridiplantae > Streptophyta > Magnoliopsida > Fabales > Fabaceae > Inga > Inga leiocalycina. The sequence continues at coordinate 38,125,965 of OY725332.1, forward strand.
CTTGATGTTGTCATTGCATGCTTTGTGATTTTGTATGGTATGAGTGATTTGTTACTACTGGGATTCCTTGAATCTCATTCTTTCTATTGACTAACCTTCAGACAGGTCAAGTGGTTCTAAGGGAAAAGAGACGACCAAGGGTGGCTAAATCTTCTATAGGGCCATTTAATTTTGAGTTGTTAGTTATTAATTTTGGATGGGATTACTGTATATATACTTGGGATGTAAATGTTGGTATGATTTTGTGTAATCCCCTATAGGGGAAATTGTAAACCCTTAGTATATATATAAATGAAACCCGGGGGTTGCCGGGATTTTTGTTGTAAACTCTGATATGTATGAATGTGGTTTGACTGCATAGGGTAGTTATATTTGAAATATAAATAGTAGACCAGGATAAAACGATTTTGAAAGAAATTTGTAAAAACCCTATCTTAAGGATAAAATTAAAAATGGAATTTTATCATCCGTTGGTCTCTAATTCTTCTTAATCACGTATTTTTGAATCATAATTACTGTTTATAAGGTAAGGGGTTACACAAGGGGTAGTAAAGATTATGGTGTGCTCTTTTCCTTAACCAAGATTTTGTCCTTTAGGATTTTCTTGGTAATGTTTCTAACAAGACTATAGTTTTAATATGTATTGTGTACATTTTTTCCTTCCCTAGGTTTTTGTCCTAATGGATTTTTCCTAATAAGGTTTTAGTAAGGCACAATATTCATTATGGACATTCAAGGGTGAGTACTGTAAATATTGAATGAGTAAATGTCCATAACCCCCACTCTTAAGATTCCATATGTTCAATGCTCTAAACTCGTTAACTTCCCCAATGAATGGCTTGTGAGGAGTTTTTTTTTGCAATTATTACCATTATGTTCATCTTTATACTAATGAGAAATAGGCCATTGTCTTTTGTCCTAATCTCGTCTTGCTATTTCTTCTACCCTCTATCCTTATCACTTTCTCTCATTTATAACCTTATAGTTAATTTATAAAACCTATAATATACCACATCTCTTATTATACAAATTGAGATGTTAAGATTTAAAATTTTAAAAATGTGATAATACTTAATAAGTTTGATTTTGAAAATATGATAACTTCTTAAATTTTTAATAAAAATGTGCAATTTTTAATATAAATATTTATATGTAATTTTTCCTTAAATGAATTAGGTATGATTTTTTTCGTGCGAAATGGCTATAAATTGTCCATGAAGGGGTTTAATCACCTAAACTCCAATAACAACTGAAGAAGCATGCAACCACGAGTTTTAGTGTACAAAAACTTTATACTTTTTTTTTTTGCCAAGAGTACAAAAACTTTATACTACTTCCTTGTTACTAAGCTTTTTTTTTACATTTAGATCTTTTTTAAGATGTGACGATAATTCTAGGGAAAATCCCACAAAAAACCATTACAAATGTTAAATGATAGAGAGGTGATTCCAATATTCATATTGCCAAAGAGGTGTGAGTACCTCAACTATCCTTTTTCAAATTAATGGGAAATTATAGAAATGTGTTAGGATCGGCAAGCACAGTGGAAGAATTTTAAAAAATTTTCACTGATCCTAATCGAGGATCTATCAACGGCGTTTAAACCAAGTTGGAAGGATTCATACCTTTTGTAATTCAGGGTTTTCACGATCTCTAGGAGCCAACATGTCAAGTCCGCTTCCTCTACCGGTATCCACACAAATGCTCTCCAACCGAGACTGCGTGCTAGCGCCTCTAATGTCTCCTAGGGTTTCCCTTACGGCTCTCAATTCTAATATGTGTATCTCAGTATATCTGCTCTATGAAGTTTATAACCTATGAGGGCTATTTTCAAATTTCAAAATTAATCATCATTAATTTTGAAATTAATTAACTATTAATTATCTTGATGAGCTAATTAAATAAATTCAGTTTAAATTAAATCTCTCCAACAGTTTTAATTTAACCTATTTATTTAATCCAAATAAAGAGCCATTAGATTTAAGTTATCTTCATAAATTAAATTTGAGATACCATATCTCTATCATGTTAGTTATTAGATTTAATTTATCTTAATAAATTAAATTTAAAACTAACACAATATAATAATATCATATAATATATATACATATATATATACACATAATATGTATTTCGAAAATACATAGAGATATATATATATATAATATTATTAACAAATTTTTTTATATCACATATATACATATATACATATATAAATATAAAATTCGTCCACCCTAATTAAACATTATCTCGTGTTAGGCCATTCTTGTGTGTGACCCTGTAGGCCCATATGAAGTTGGCAGTAGGCAAATAACTGTATTAACCCACAAGTAGCAAGCGGCCTCTAGCAAGACATCACAACTACCTAATTCATATGAGGATCGTTAACACGATGCAACCTGTCATACAACCATGTCATGTCCCTTTTGTCACACGATATATCGGTCAAGGATGAGGCATGGATAATGTCATCCTCTTATTCCTAACTATTACTTTCTCAATTCCTAAGTAGTCTGACAATAGAAATGGAAACTCCTTTCCATTGCAGTATGGCCATACATTTCTCAGACTTACTCATAGAGGAGCCCATTAATATCTCTCTACTAATGTGAGGGACAAATTCCATCTTGATCATTCATATTCCTCTGCATGAAAAACCACCAAGCCCGATTGTAGCCTTTATCATCACCCAGTCAAAGGTAACTTTTGACTAGTTCAAAGCTTAGCAACTCTCATGTAGGAATTCATGATGACCTCAGGTCAAAGGGCATTGTGACATGGTTATACATGAGAAAAGCTTATGACTTGATCCATATAGCTTTCTCATAGTGGGTTGGTCCAGCACCTTGTACTCTTACAAGTGCCTAAGACTTTGAATCGTATCTCCATATCTTATCAAAGTCATACTGATCTTGTTTCATCTCTGCTCCCGCAAGATGACCGACCAGAGACATTTTAGGACAATCTTTATGAATTATCCAAGGATACAATTATCACAGTTAATATGTAAATAATATGATAACAGAATAGAGAAATTTCATTAAATTAATAATGTTTAAAGTATAATGATTGGCCTTTTGGGCACAATTTCCAATATCCTCCCACTTGCTCTAGGTACAATCATTAATTTGCCTAATTCCCATTGTCCTAACATGACACTCATGCTTTGCCTATGCAAGCGGCTTAGTAAGATGATCAGCAATATTATCTTTTCCTACTACTTTGTATATCTTTATATAACCTCTATCATTGATTTCTCTAATAAGATGAAATCGCCTGAGTATATGCTTGGTCCTTTGATGTGACCTAGGCTCTTTGGCCTGTGCAATAGCACCGCTATTGTCATAGAACAAATCTATTGAATTTGAGATGGTAGGCACCACCTTTAGTTCAGTAATGAACTTTCTGATCTAAACGGCTTCTTTAGCTGCATCCGATGCTACTATATACTTAGCTTTTGTTGCAGAATCTGCTACAGTGCTCTGCTTGGAGCTCTTCTAGGTTACTACTCCACCATTCAGGAGGAATACGTATCCAGATTACGATTTAAGGTCATCTTGGTCAGTCTGGAAACTTGCATCTGTGTAACTGATAACGCAGAGCTCATCATCTAATCCACCATAGACCAAAAATAAGTCTTTAGTCCTTCTTAAGTACTTTAGGATATTCTTGACGGCAGTCCAATAACCCTCACCAGGATCTTGTTGGTATCTACTACTCATACTTAAGGCAAATGAGACATCCGGTCGAGTACATAACATAGCATACATGATGGACCCAATGGCCAAGGCATATGGAACCTTACTCATGCGATTTCACTGATCAGGTGTACTAGGACATAGATCCTTGCTAAGATGGATGCCATGAGCATGGGCATGTAACCCCTTTTTGAATCCTGCATACTGAACCTATGCAGTATCTTGTCTATGTATGTGCTCTGACTTAGGCTTATTAGTCTTTTGGATTTATCCCTATAGATCCTAATCCCTATGATTTAGGTGGCTTCACCTAAGTCTTTCATTGAAAAGGACTTTCCTAACCAAGACTTGACACTCTGCAAGGTAGAAATATCATTCCCAATGAGTAAGATGTCATCTACATAAAACACTAGAAATACAACTATGTTCCCACTAACCTTCTTGTAAACACAAGGTTCATCGATGTTTTGAATGAATCCAAACTCTTTGACTACTTCATCAAAACGATGATTCCAGCTCCAAAATGCTTGCTTCAATCCATAAATGGATCTTTGAAGCTTGCAAATTTTACTAGAGTCCTCTGGATGCACAAAACCTTCAGGTTGTGTCATGTACACATCCTCAAGCAGCTTTCCATTAAGGAAGACTGTTTTGACATCCATCTGCCATATTTCATAGTCATAATATGCTGCAATGGCAAGAAGGATTCTGATTGATTTGGCCATTACAACTGGGGAAAAGGTTTCATCATAGTCTACACCATGAGTTTGAGTGAATCCTTTTGCAACCAGTCGTGCCTTGAAGACATTTACATTGCCATCCATGTCAGTTTTCTCCTTGAAAACCCATTTGCACCCGATGGTTTTTACACCTTCAGGTGGATCGACTAAGGTCCATACCTGATTGTCGTATATGGATTGCATTTCAGACTTCATGGCATTTAGCCATTTCTCGAAGTTTGGTCCCACTATGGCTTCTCGATAGGTGGTGGGCTCATTTTGCTCAATGAGCAACACATCACGGCCTTCAGCAATCAGAAATCCATATCTCTGAGGCTGATGCCGTGTCCTATCAGATCTTCGTGGACTTGTGTTACTTAAGGAGGCTCAGCAACTTGTTGTGAGTCTTCTCTAATTTCCATCTGTGGTTCTATACTATCTTGTGACTCTCAAATTTCTTTGAGATGTTCCTCGCTCCCACTGGTTGTTTTAGAGACAAACTCTCTTTCTAGAAACTTACCATTTCGAACAACAAACACTTTGTTATCGGTGGGATTTGTAGACATAGTATCCTTTCGTTTCTTTAGGATACCCCACGAAAAGGCACTTTGTGGATCTGGGTACTAATTTATCAGAGGCTTGTTGCTTAACATATACCTCATATCCCCAGATCTTGACAAAAGATAAACTTGGTTTCTTTCCAGTCTATATCTCATATGGTGTCTTTTCAATTGCCTTAAATGGAACACGATTTAGTGTGAACGCAGCTGTCTCTAAGGCATGGCCCTAAAAGGAGATGGAAGATCTGTTTGACTCATCATAGATCGAACCATATCTAATAGTGTTCGATTCCTCCATTCAGAAACGCCATTCCATTATGGTGTTCCTGGAGGAGTCAATTGTGAGATTATCTCACAACTCCTAAGATGATCAATGAATTCTTGGCTCAAATATTCACCACCTCGATCATATCGAAGTGCTTTAATTGTTTTACCAAGTTGGTTTTGTACTTCATTTTGGAATATTTTGAACATTTCAAAAGATTTAGATTTATGTTTCATTAGATAGATATAGCCATATCTACTAAAGTCATCTATAAATGTAATGAAGTAGACATAACCTCCTCTGGTAGCTATATTTAATGGTCCACATACATCTATATATATGAGGCCCAATAATTCAGTGGCCCTCTCATTGTGCCAGTGAAAGGTGCCTTCGTCATCTTTCCTAATAAGCAAGATTTGCATGTATCATATGATTCAAAATCAAATGAGTTTAGAAATCCATCTTGATGGAGTTTAGAAATGCATTTCTCATTTATATGGCCTAGACGATAATAACATAGGTAGGTCAGATTCAAATAGTTTGATTTTATCCTCTTAGTAGTTACGTTATAGATATTCCCATTATTAGGATGTTCCAAATTTAATATATAATGACCAACATGCAAATCACTATCAGCATAGAAAATGTCACTACGATAAATAGAACATTTACCATTCCTAGTAATGGAAGTATAACCTTCCTTATCCAAAAAAGAAATACTCCCTCCGGTCCTAAATATAGGACAAAGTTTTGCACTACAAACTTTATCCTATATTTAGAATCGGAGGTAGTAGAAACAATGTTACTACTCAAAGAAGGAACATAATAGCAATTGTTCAAAACTAACAAAAGCCTATTGGGCAGAACTAATTCATAAGTGCCTACGGCTAAAGCAGCAACTCTTACTCTGTTTCCAACTCGTAGGTCCACCTCGCCCTTTTTCAGCTTTCTACTGTCCTTTAGACCCTACACATTTGTACAAATGTGAGAACCACATGTAGTATCTAATAACCATATAGAGGAAGTAGAAAAATGAATGTCTATAACATAAATACCTGAAATGATAGCCTCGCTATCCTTCTAGTTCTTTTTTAGATCTTCTAGGTAGAGTTTGCAATTCCTCTTCCAATGACCGAGTTCATTGCAGAAGTAGCAGACTCCTTCTTTTGGAGGCTTTGCCATCTTGGGTGTAGGCTTGGTTTCGGGCTTGTTTGAATCTTTGGTCTTACCACTTGAGCCATTACCCTTCCATTTGCTCTTCCCTTTCTTTTTCATACCCTTTCCTTTCTGAACCATCAAAAACTATACTGGGCTTTTTCTTAATGCTTTTGCTCAGCAATTTTGAGCATCCCATGCAGCTCAGAAATTGATTTCTCCATGTTGTTCATGTTGTAGTTCATAACAAACTAGTCATAACTCTCTGGGAGTGAGTTGAGGATCAAATCCGTAGCTAACTCATGGCTCATGGGAAATCCAAGCCTCTCAAGGTGATCAATATAGCCTTTCATCTTTAACACATGAGTACTAACTGATGCACCTTCAGCCATCTTACAGGAATGTAAGGCCTTTGTGGTCTCATACCTTTCTTGCCTTGCCTGTTGCTGGAACATTTCCTTAAGATGGACAATCATCTCATGAGCCTCCATGAGTTCCAGATCTCTTTGGAGCTCTGGAACCATAGTGGCAAGCATCAGGCAACCTACATACACAAAGTCATCCTTATGCTTTGTGTAAGCATCTCTCTGAGCTCTTGGAATATTGGCTGCAGGCTCCTCAGGAATGGGTTGATCTAGGACATATGCCTTTCTTTCCTACTTGAGAACAATTCTCAAGTTCCTGAACCAGTCAAGAAAGTTTGTCCTATGAGTTTGTCCTTCTCAAGGACTGATTGCAATGATAGTGTAGCAGTATTACTAGTCGACATGATTCTATAATTAAAATATGCAAAGTTAGTTAGTAATCTCCCACTAAGTTAACAACCCTCAAAATAATTAGTGGGCTAAGATCCATATTTGGCTTAACCTTAAGTACGCTTTGGCAAGATGCTTAAATTCAAGTTATTTTGGCAGGTAACCTATTTACCAATTACATCGCACGTAACTCTTATATGTTTATGGGATTCAACCATCATATGATCCCGCATGTTTAATCCCATCTAATGCCTTGAGATGTAAAACTGTTTTGTTAATCTCAATTAAGTCCAAACAAAAATGAATATTATGAGCAGCACCATTACTCATGCTTGTCTCATCAAGATAACTCAAGTGCATCTACTTTGGTAGTTTCCACAATTGAGCGATCTAGGTTTTGACAAGTATTCATTAATTGATGGTATTATGACTTAAGATTTGATTCAGAGGACTTAATTAATTAGTTTTGTTTATATGGATGCAATCGTGGTCGTATCTCATACAGATAAATATATATAAACGCAAAAGTATTCATGCAATGATCTAATCAAAAGCATAATTTAAATGTGACACAATATGGCTTACCTAACCTAAAATCCTCCTAAGCCAATGAGAGGACTTCTCTAAATAAGAAAAGAAATACATTGAGAGAAACCTCATTTAAACATTCGAGGGGAGTGAGATGAGAAGAGAATGTACATCGAGAGTATTTAGAGAAAGGCACGGCACGCAGGCTGTATTTAAATATTACAACCCTTTATAAAATTCTAAAGCCATGTTGTTCACCATACCCGAACAAGTATAAATAATAAACCACAACAAGAATTCATACAATATGAAAAGCAATAAATGTCGTGATCAGATTATATTGCGCTACGCAGAGGTGGTCACGGTGGTCCAGCTAGTCGGTTTTTGAAAAAGGCACATTCCTTTTAAAAGAAATATTTTAAATTTTTAAATTTGAGACCCAATTTTTCAAAACAAAAACAACAATGGCCTAGAATACTTCAGATCCAGATTGTCTTCACCATAGTTCGGATCCCTTTTACCCGAATAGATATCCGAACCTAGACCCGATTTGATTGCCGCCAACTATGATCTCAGGTACCCTACCCGATTTCATGCTTGTTGGAAAACAAAAATCACATACATGTTTCAAGATATACATGTTCGGAATTGATTTCATGCTTGTTCCAAAACGAGAATCACATACATGTTTCAAAACCGAAAATGAAACAATTTCAAGATTCAATTTAAACGAAAATGAAAATCAATAAAATTACAAGATCACATCTTTCTAAATAATTTCGTTTCGTATTAACCAAATCACATGCATATTCGAATGTTTCTTATAAACATACGTTCACATCCCATATATATCACATGTATAAGAAAACTCAATTTAAACACACAATTGACCTGGCTCTGATGCCACTATTAGGATTGGTAGGCACAGTGGAAGAATTTTAAAAAATTTTCACCGATCCTAATCGAGGATCTATCAACAACGTTTAAACCAAGTTGGAAGGATTCATACCTTTTGTAATTCAGGGTTTTCACGATCTCTAGGAGCCAACACGTCAGGTCTGCTCCCTCTACCGGTATCCACACGAATGCTCTCCAACTGAGACTGCGTGCTAGCGCCTCTAATGTCTCCTAGGGTTTCCCTTATGGCTCTCAATTCTAATATGTGTATCTCAGTATATCTGCTCTATCAAGTTTATAACCTATGAAGGCTATTTTCAAATTTCAAAATTAATCATCTTTAATTTTGAAATTAATTAACTATTAATTATCTTGATGAGCTAATTAAATAAATTCAGTTTAAATTAAATCTCTCCAACAGTTTTAATTTAACCTATTTATTTAATCCAAATAAAGAGCCATTAGATTTAAGTTATCTTCATAAATTAAATCTGAGATACCATATCTCTATCATGTTAGTTATTAGATTTAATTTATCTTAATAAATTAAATTTAAAACTAACACAATATAATAATATCATATAATATATATACATAAACATATATATATATATATACACATATTATGTATTTCGAAAATACATATCTATATAATATTATTAACGAATTTTTTATTACATATATACATATATATATATATATAAATATAAAATTCATCCACCCTAATTAAACATTATCTCGTGTTGGGTCATTCTTGTGTGCAACCCTGTAGGCCCATATGAAGTTGGCAGTGGGCCAATAACTGTATTAACCCATAAGTTGCAAGCGGCCTCTAGCAAGACATCACGACTACCCAATTCATATGAGGATCATTAACACAATGCAACCTGTCATACAACCATGTCACGTCCCTTTTGTCACACGATATATCAGTCAAAGATGAGGCATGGATAATGTCATCCTCTTATTCCTGACTATTACATTCTCGATTCCTGAGTAGTCTGACAATAGAAATAGAAACTCCTTTCCATTGCAGTATGGCCATACATTTCTCAGAATTACTCATCGAGGGGCCCAGTAATATCTTTATACTAATGTAAGGGACAAATTCCATCTTGATCATTCATATTCCTCTGCATGAAAAACCACCAAGCCCAATTGTAGCCTTTATCATCACCCGGTCAAAGGTGACTTTTGACTAGTTCAAAGCTTAGCAACTCTCATGTAGGAATCCATGATGACTTCAGGTCAAAGGGCATTGTGACGTGGTTATACATGAGAAAAGCTTATGACTTGATCCATGTAGCTTTCTCATAGTGGGTCGTTCCAGCACCTTGTACTCTTACAAGTGCCTAAGACTTGGAATCGTATCTCCATATCTTATCAAAGTCATACTGATCTTGTTTCATCTCTGCTCCCGCATAGATGACTGACCAGGGACATTTTAGGACAATCTTTATGAATTATCCAAGGATACAATTATCACAGTTAACATGTAAATAATATGATAACAGAAAGGAGAAATTTCATTAAATTAATATGTTTAAAGTACAATGATTGGCCCTTTGGGCACAATTTCCAACAAAATGAACCTCTACAAAATAAAAAAAATGACTGAATCAGAGAAATAGAAAGTGGCATGAGTTAGGGAGTAAGCAAGAAGGGAATCAATAGTGGATGCGTGGAAAGGAAGTGAGATAAATAAATTTTGAAACCACAATCTTATTCTCTTTATCACACGATCCTAACAATAACTTCTTGGTCTTAATTTTGATAGGTGTGTTTAGTGGGAAGTTGGGTTTTTAGTTTAGAGGATGGTGAATGTTGATGGGTGAAAGAGGTAGGAGATTGAAGTTGAATGTCGATTTTGAGGTTAAACGTTGTAACCTCAAGGTGTTAACTTTATTGATATCGATATGTTGTTATGTGATTAGGAGGGTGATCGAAGTTGACGAAGGGCCGAGTATTGCAGGGGAAATTGAAGAAGGTGTTCGTTGGTAATGTGAGGGCATGCAAAAAAACCTAACCTTTTTATTTTCATCACCTTGCTGGTGTTTGGATATTTCCTCAAGTGAACTAGTCATTTTTAAATATAAACTTGGTAAGCGTGTGTCTAATGTGGGAATTCTTCCAAGCTTGCATTCTAATTTTCTCAAGGGTCATTTCCTTAAGCAAACTTGTCATTTTCATATCAGAACTTGTCATGTTTTGAAGGAAAATAAGGAGAAGAAAGAGACTAGTGTATTGGGGTGAATCCACCCTCGGATTTGGGTCAATGCTCCACAACTTTAACATAATAATGCTCATGCAATTATTAGACTACTAGAGCTTAATTAGGATTGGCATAGCATATCACCAGAACAAGAAAGATGGTAGGAAATAAGAGAGATTGCCAGATAGCTCAATGGTAGGGGTGAGGTTCAAATGAGAAAGGCACATTGTATTTATAGAGGTCTAGGGAAACCACTAATTAGGAAGTTTTGTGTACTTCTAAGTAATAATCAGGAAATTAATTATTGATTAATGTCCTAATATACAATTACTTATTTCTCAATTAAAAAATCAATAATTAATGTTGATTTATTTCTTATTTAATAAGGCTACTTGTTTCCTAATCAAATTGTCCAACTCTTCAATGGCAGACTTGGGCCCAAAGTCCAACATTTTTAAATATAAATTTGATAAACATGTGCCTAATGTAGGAATTCTTCCAAGACTGCATTCTCATTTTCTCATTTGGTTATTTCCTAAAGTGAACTTGTCATTTTCATATCAAATATTGTCATTTTTAAATGTGAAAACTTGGTAAACCCATGTCTAGTATGAGAATTCTTTCAAGCTTGAAGTCTCATTTTTCTCAAGTGGTCATTTTCTTAAGTGAATATGTCATTTTCATATCAAAAGTTCTCACTTTTAAATGTGAACTTGGAAAACCCATGTGTAGTGAGAGAATTTTTCTAAGCCTATATTCTCATTTTATCAAGTGGTTATTTTCTTTAGTGAACTTGTTATTTTCATAACAGAACTTGTCATTTTCTAAAGTGCTCATTTCCTAAAGTGAACTTGTCATTTTCCTTAATGACAACCACGTTAGGGCAAAGTCACGAACCAAATCCTCCGCCTACACATTCCATCCTCTTTTCTCACCGCGAGCTTCCTCACCCTTCGCAATGAAAATTTTTGGCCACAATAACCAAAGAAAGTCGCTAAGAAAATGTCAAGAAGTGTGTGTGAAGTGAGTTGAAAATCGAGCCTTCTTCTCTCTTATTTTAAAACTCACCCAGGGATATTTCCATAATTTCTTTTTAATTTAAAAAAAATAGCTAAGGTACTCACACCTCTTTAATAATATGAATATTGAAATGACCTCTCTATCATTTAGCATTTGTAATGGTCTTTATGTGGGATTTCCCATAATTTTACCTTTTTTCGTTCTTCATTTCCTTTTTTATCCTTTGCAAAAGAAGAGAGGGAGTAAGTAGTGGGGTCCGCATGCCCTACTCAGCTAGAGCTGGTAAAAAGGGCCGGCCCGACCCTACAGAGCTGGCCCTTCACTGGCTAAGGCCTAAAAGGGTCTCCCCTTTTAGGATTGGCTCAAGAAAAATAGTCATTTTTTGAGGCCCGGCCCTATAGGGCTGAAACTATTTTAATAATATTTTACTATTTTTCCTCAGCTTTTTATAAAAAAAATAAAATAACAACAATAAAAGTCCTAATTTAACACATAAATATTGTTAAAATTAATGTGCAAACGGTACGCGTCATGCAACAAATAAATAAAATCAATAAGTCATAATCAAAGAAAAACTATTGTCCACATACCACAATTACAAATAATTAATGAGAAGACATAACAAAATTAAAAATACTTCTTATAAAATGTCTTGAAATGTGTAAGTAGTTAACAAAATAAACAACACATGATATAAATAAAACAATCACTAGAAAATAAGTCAAAAAATACAAAAATACTTATGAAATAAGAAATTTCTTTTATAAGTTTTTAAGTTTAGGATTCTTAATACAAGATGTTCTTATGAAACTTAATTTTAAAAAAAGATAATAACAACTAAATATTTGCAACATCATTAACAAAGTACAAAAAATCAATAATATTATTATCATATAAATAATTTTAAAAAATAAAAAAAAAACATACAATCCTAAAAGGGCCGGCCTTGTAGGTTTAAGCCGCTTTCACTTTTGAGGCAAAAATTTTAGATCCAACCCTTGTATATTCAGGGTTTAAACGGGCAGCCCCGACGGGTTCAGCCTGTTTTCCCGGCTCTATGCTCTATGCTCTATGCTCAGCAAATCTATGAGCAAGGCATACTCATCCCAAAAAACTGCAACATTTTGGGGTATGGGAACCCTTTTTTATTTTTTTCATGTATTCTTTTTTATTTGGATTAAATTTTATGTTGCATCTTAAAATATTTTTAGAACCTAGAATCTAAATTAATTAAATTTTAATATATCTCACATAATTAAATTAATTTTTAATTATTTTCATTTTCAGCTTGTATTCTGAAATATTTTTTCAATATCACCCAATAGCTTACAATATTTTTTCAGTGGTACTCAATATCTTAAATTAATTAATTTTTAGTGCATATGACATTATGGTGTTTTTTTCCATAGCACCCACTAACTGAAAAAAAACTACTCTATGATGTCATTTGCACTAAAAATTAATTAATTTGAGATACATGGTATTTCTAAAGAATAACTCAAGCAGTTAAATGCAACTTAACTCAAACAAAAAAAAATACTAATGAATTTTGTTTTGGGAAAATCTCATTAAAATACCAATTGAACTTGTTTAACCCAAAAAAGTCCATTATCATATGCAAAAGATAGATAAGGGTTGGGGTGGGAATCTGGGATTTTCAAGTTTGTGTGTCTTTCCCTAAATGCCCTCACTTCTCACTTTTATCTCTCTATCTTCTCCTCCTTACCCTCTTTCTCTCTCATCTACTTAGCTTTGCCTCTTCCTCCACTCTCTCCTCAACTTTACCACCACTAGCGCTTCACTGATTCATAGAATGGTAGCTTGGAATGTTGGTACTATTGATACGTGTAATAATGGCCACGGGGGCAGGGGAGGAGGAGGGTTTATCTTCAACTCATTGTCATCAATTTTGGTGTTGCCACCACTATTTGGCTAGAGCCATTGAATACAATAGAGAATTCCTAACTTTCTTCTCCTTTCAAGTACTACCTTCGAATTTCATCGACCTATCTTTCTATTTTACACTTTCACTCTCATAATGCAATCTTCACTCAATTTTTTCCCTTCAGGATTCACAAACTATATACAAGCTAAATTCATAGAGAACCAATAATGAAATTCTCAGTTAGCATGGGAATCAAGTTTGAAGAAGCATAAGAAGTTTATCAAAAGTTCAAGGAGTTGGATTCGATTTTTCAGTCACTTTGTGTAATATCCCAAATTTTGATTAAGGGTTAAGGACCCCAAAAGTGGATGTGATTATTGATAAATAAACACTTTTAGAGAATATGATGTGAATTGTGGTTTGAATGTGTTATGAGCAGTGCTGAAACCCTAAATTTAAGGTCAATTGTGGATTTTGCCCTGATTTTAGTGTGAATTTGGAATGGATGAATTGGATAGTGCATTGTGGTGAAAATGGTCTCATATTATGTGTTGGTGTCATTGGAATTTGTTTGGAATTTGAAATGGAAAGGATTGCAATGTTGAGTTTTGTGTTGTGATATTAGGTTAACATGTAGCCAAGGTGGCACATGTCAATGTGATGTGAATTAGGTTGATCTGGTGTTTCCAATGGATTTCTTGTGAAAATTTGTGTGGGGAGAGTATTTGTTGTGACATTGGAACCATTGGGAATAATTGTGCAAAACTTGGAATTCGGTCCATTGAAACTCTATACTGGGCAGTTTGATTGTGCGGACATTTTAAATGGGCAAATGGTGTCTAAAAATTTTGAAAATGTCCAGGCTTAAAGTTCACATGCCAAGCTTCAAAATGGACATATAATTCATGTCATTTCGTTTTGTGAGCTGGGAGTAATGGTTTTCCAAAGTTTGGGATTAAAATTGGAATTTGTTTTGGAGCAACTCATTTCAATTTTTTTAGAATTAGTTATGATTTTTGAAAGATTGGCTAGAAAATCAGTCAGAAAATCCGAAAATGTCAAATTTTGGAATTATGACATCATCATGATATTAAAAAGCATTTTTGCTTCCTTCTCAGCCATTATTCCTGACAATTTTGAGTTCACATAAGAGAAAGAGAGAGTTTGAGAGAAATCTATAGAGAAGGGGAGCGAAAGTGCAGGTAAGCCTGATTCCTTCAGTGAATTAGTTCCTAACTTGTATGATCCTTCCTCTAAGCTTCTCTTTTATGTGAATTAAGGTGTTGAGAAGCTAAATTCCATTGTGGAAGAGGTTAGGTTTTTTGGCAAAAAGAGGGAAAAGCCAAAAGGTGCTTAAGGTAACCTCCGAAACTTCATATATTGCTTGTTCTGGCTGTTGTAAACAATTTAATTGGTGAAATTTTGCCGAATTGTCCTTTGTTTTAAATTTTGGAAACGTGTATGCCTAGGGGTTATGCTACCAAAATTGGGTTTAAATGGTAGTTATAACTTAATTAAATAGTTAATAAAGTGTTAGGAGTAGAAAGGAACACGTCTGCGAAGTCAAATTTGGAAAACCCCATTTTCCTCAGAGAATTAGGAATTTCAGCTAGTGCTTTTTGGAGGGGTTGGAGTTGGATTTTTAACATTCTAATGATTCCACTGTGTTCAGGAGGGAAAATTAAGTGGGGTTACAGTTGGTCACTTTTTTGGAAAAGCCCGAAAAAGCATAATTACGAAAATACTCCTGAAACACTAAAATAAGGGCTGCCAAGGGCAATTTCATTTTTTGGCAGTGAATTTGGTAATTTTGAGTCCAGAAATGGCTTCCTTGGGCAGAAATATGTCAGGATAGCCTAGGTTAGAATTTCGGGAAAAGTATAGTCGGATAGGTATGGTGGGGCCGGGCCCCGGTGGTATTTTAATAACTTTTCAATATAGACTCATATAAACCTTAGAAACACTATGGAAGTGTCTAAACAATACATTTGGCATTGTAAGATCGAATATGGAGCCTGAGCTATTTACACGTAAATCGAGGAACTATTTCTATTTAGCAAAAGGGACACAAGGTAAGGAACTTACCTTTCCTGCATGTATTTGATATTTATGCTGGTGTATTGATGCATGTTATTGTTTTGCTTGATTATGTGAAACATATATGAATGACTAAAACTCTGTTTTTGTTTATACTGTGGCCATAGTTTTGTTGCATGAAACATTGAATACGCAAATATATCATTGTGTTAGCATGAGTTTATGTAATGCAAGAATGTCATGCATTAAGTACTTATCTTGAATGCATATTGTTATTGCTTTTCTACTGAGATTCTCTCGAATCTTACCCTCCCCTACCAAAAATTTAGTCAAGTGGAGATAGAAGATACACTGAGAACAAAGAAAAGAATCGTACGAGGGGATTACGGTGGTGGAACGAAGATGAGAAGATGTCTCCATTTCACTCAGACGGGTTTGGACACCCTGGTAGCCCTATATGGCTACATTAATGGTAATTATTATGTATGAACCCCTATGGGGAATTTCTGTAATCGAGCACTTTTTATTAGTATATGTATGTTATTCCTATGTTGCCCATCGAACCGCATATCATTTTCCGCAAATACTCTAGAAGTAGCTGAAAATAAGATAAGGGTGTGACACTTTGATTCAATGGTGTGTTTGTGTTGTGGGAAAGAAGAAAATCTGTGGCCAATTTTCCAGTTTTCCAAGTCCCCATTTTGTGATTGTTAGCCCAAAAGGAGTGGCTTTAGACAAATTAACTAATGGGAATGACAAAGTTATTAATGGTTTTGACGAATTAGCTAATGGCAATGACAACTAATGCAAGACATAACCCAATGTGTGAAAGTGTTGGCTCAAAAGGGGTGGACTCTGACAAATTCCTTAATGAGAATGACAAAGTTATTAATAGTTTTGACGACTTCGCTAATGGCAATGACAACTAATGTAATACGTACTCACCAAGTGTGTGAAGATGTTGGCTAAGAGGGGGGCCTTTGACTAATTCACTAATAGGAATGACAAATTAATTAATTTTTTTGACAAGATTGATAATGGGAATACCAATTAGTGAATTAGTCAAAGGCCCCCCTCTTGGCCAACAATTTCACACATTTGACAATATATATGGTAGTTGTTGTCATGAAGAATTTAGTGCTTTGCAAATTCCATTATTGTACTTGTCATTTCTATTACTACTCTTGTTAATCGTGACAGTTTACTGTAATTAAGGTAAATATGAATGAACACGTTCTATTGGGTTCATGACTTATATGCATTAGGTGTAAGTGGAATGAGTGATGTTAAGAAGTCATTGGACCCTTTACTTGATAGTTGTCATGAACATTTATGGTTTTTGTTAATGTCAAAATAGAGCTTGTCATTACTATTAGTAAACTTGTCATTCCCATTATCAAACTCATCAAAACTATTAAAATATTTGTCATTCCTATTAGTGAACTTGTCAGCGTCCAACCCTCTTGGGCCAACACACACACATCTGGTGAGAGGAAGTTGTCATTCCCATTATCAAACTCGTCAGCACCATTAAAAATTTTGTCAATCCCATTAGTGAATTTGTCAACGTCTAGCCCTTTTGGGCTAATACACACATAACTGGTGAGAATATATTGTTATTGACATTAACAAACGTGTCAAAACCATTAAAATCTTTATTATTTCCATTAGTGAACTTGTCAGGTCTAGCCCTCTTGGGCCAACACACACACACATCATGTGAGAATAAGTTGTCGTTCCCATTATCAAACTCATCAACTCCATTAAAAACTTTGTCATTCCCATTAGTGAATTTGTCAGCGGCCAGCCCTCTTGGGCCAACACACACACATATATGGTGAGAATAAGTTGTCATTCCTATTAACAAACTTGTCAAAACCATTAAAATCTGTCATTTCCATTAGTGAATTTGTTAGTGTTTAGCCCTCTTGGGCCAACATTTTCACACATAATATTTCTTGATTTACTTGCTTCTTGTAAAGAAAAAGTGCACAATAACATACTATTGGAATAAAGGGACAAAAGCTTTAGTCAATTTACATACACTAACAGTACATCACAAAAGGCCACAGATATGAACCAGTATACAAGATAGGTGACCAAAAGGATCAGCCTATGTCACCCCAAAATGCAAAGCTTGGTTACTAAGTTAAGCAACAGGTGTCAATCTCAATACAATAATGGTGAATTAAAAAAAACAGTTATTACTGGAAGACCAAAAATTTACATTAAGAACATAGTTTTTTCAGTCATTATATTTTTTCCTCTCCTCCTCACTCAAATTCCTCCATGCCTTTATTGACTCTACATCAACGTTCTCCGCACAGACTGCTTTCCTCTTCACACCAACCTTTTCATTCTGACCCTCCACGTCTACATCATGCCATCAACCTCTTTACTTGTCATTGGATAAGAGTGGCTAACTTTCACCTGCAAAACAACATCACAGTTTAATTCAATTGAAATGAAGGAATTGCTTACAAATCAAGGTATTTCATTTAAGGGATAAAACTCTAAATTTAACAATCCAAATACAAATTATTGTGGAAAACAACCCTTTTAAAGAAACCACTCATAGAAGATAATACATATTATTGTGTACAATATATAACTAAAGAATTATCATTTGTACCAATAAATTTCCCTAAGGTAGATCATAACAATTAAGTGGAGCTCATTTTCAATAAATTAGTTATCCTCAAATCAATGTTGTAAATAAAATAGAAAAGAAGTAGAAGGTGGGAGCTAAGTAGCTAGATTACTAAGTGGGAGATAGAAATTACCAAAAAGGTTCAAGTTACTTATATAACCAGCTATTAATTAGGCTAACTTGTCTAATGTACTACGTGATGAAAGATACTTCTTTGAGCAAATCCTACTTCATTTGCTTTGGTTTGAATTGTTATGTTGGGGCAAGTCCCAATTCTTATGTTTACATGATCAGTATGGAAAGTATCAACTTGAATAAATGTATTGGTTTCAAATAGAGTAATATATATATATGAGACAAAGACCTCACAACATTTAGTTTTATTTTACCCATCACTACTTTGTAACATTATATGGAGAGTGAATTATCATCCAGGCGCATTATAGTGCCGTGGAACAGAAGAGAATCAAGACATGCATGTTTGTTTACATGAATAGGGATCATTTCTTAAATTATCACACAAGTAATATCTATAGTTGTTTATTGAGATGCTTGTTATTTTATATCCCTAAGACAAGAATCAAACAATATAATAGGAGGAAAAATAGCATCTTTTCAAAGTTATAATATATGGCAATATCTTCAGCATCTGAAGAAACATAACAAGTGCAAGATGATGAACTTGAAGTAAAAGTCTTAATAGGAACTGAAATTGCAAAAGATCTATTTTCATAAAATGACTCAAAGTTGCAAAATTCCCTTTAAACTGTGAACATATATGTTGTGCACAAGTTCATAAGCGTAGAAGAAATTCACAGAGGATGCACTAAAATTCATCCAAGTGTACTTTCAATACCTAAATTAGTTTAGGCATAAGATTTTCAATCAAATAGAAGCATTTAATTCTTGAAATATATCATTGAACAAGCACATGAAATTGAAATAAAAGTATGTTATCAAAAGCACATCCCCATGCACATGAAATTGAAATAAAAAGTATGTTATCAAAAGCACATCCCCATGCCTACCATTTCTTTCTTTATTTCAATTTCTTTTTTAATGACAATAAGCGATCCCATGAAGTTCACCCCAACTTAAGGTTTCACAACAAATAGTGAAAATCAATAAAGAGCTATGATCTGTTGAAGTTGACACATGAATCACCATCATATTCTAGGACAGCTTCAATATTTTGGACGTAACGCTCAAACTACACATCGGATTGCGACGAAACTAGTGCCATATGAAAGTAGACTCAAAGAGCTTTCCATGGATATATAATTTGTCACATTTAAAGCTATATCCTAAGAGTTATGCCTTCTGGAAGTTGTTTCTCATAATTTCAGAGATTATCTAAGAATAGTAGATACTCTTTAGATCATAACTTGTTGTATACAAAGAGTTTGGAGCTGATTCTTGTTGCATTGGAATGTATATGACAAGAGCTTTCCGATGATATATTATTTGCCACATTTTGAATCAAAATGAAGAGATCACTTGAAGGGCTTACTCAAGTGATATGCAAAGTTATTAGCAACCTTACTCGAGGGACCACTCGGGTAATGTGTGAGAAAATGTTCTAGTAAGCTCTCTGTCAAGAATTGTTTGGGATTACTCAAAGGGATCACTAGAGTAATCTGTAGATTTATTTGAGATATTACTCGAGAGGCCACTCGAGTAATCAGAGAAGAAATCATCCAGTAGCTCTCGGCCAAGAAATGACTGACATTACTCGAGAGAGCACTCGAGTAAAATGAAAAGAAAAGAAAGCATTACTCAAGGGATCACTCAAGTAATGAAACTGGAAATGCTCTCGGCTAGATTTTGAACGTGATTGTCAATATCTTGTTCCTTCTTCCATGAATTCACATAAGCACCCACACATACAATTCCATTCTCATGCTCATTAAATCCTAGCCATTAATCTTTAATTTACCAATGAGTTTCCTCTTCAGTAACTGACTAATTGGTCGGTAACTTTCCTTTTTCCCATTTTGCCTATGATTATGGAAATTCCTATTGAATCACCACCAAACACATTTTATCATTCCATTTCACTCAATCATGCACCCTCCCTACCATCAAGGTTGATTTTAAGCTTTGTCATATAATTAAGCTTAAATACAGGGTTTAGGCACTGATCAAAATACATTCAGATCGAAATTCACATCAAATTCTTCAAAAGTATTTATTTAACAATAATTACATTCACTTTTGAAGCCATTCACTCTTAAGCCAATTTTTGGGGCATTACACCTTGTAACAATGTTTTTACTCCCCTTTATGACAATATCACTCATTGTCATTAAATTAGACATAAAAATGTGTTTCTTTATATATATATATATATATATATATATATATATATATATATCTTATGCATACGTTGAATTATTAGTATATTCTCCAATCTTATGGACTTTGGAAATAATGAAAGAAAACTTGATTAACTTGATTATGAAAATCACCAACATGTCCAATTTGTTCTCAACAAAATGATCTCATCTAATAGTTTCATAGAAATATCACAACAAATCTTAGTTTCATAGTATCCATGGCGTACCTGCAGGAACTAAAATTTACTAGCAAAACATAATAAACACAATATTGTTATAAATAAAGGGGAATATGATAAGATAAAGAGAGAAGATAAGAGTGAGAGAGAACCATTCTTATTCATTATCCAATGGTACAAAATACATAACATATGCCTTCTATTTATAGGCACAACTTTCCAATCACAATTAAACTGATTCCATGATTATAGGAGATCATAGAGGGATAATAGGAAATAATAAAAGACATGAACATCCACATAAATATTATATTCATAACACTCCTCCTTAGATGTCCATGACTAATCATGTGCCTTATTAAAAAAACTTCAACTAAGAAAAACCTAGAGGCACAAAAACCTAATAGAAGAAAAAGAGCACACCATTCATTAATACGCTGCTCAATGTTGCCTTATTAACAACCTTGCTAGGAAAACCTAGTAGGATAAAACCATAGACAAGGGAAAAAGAGTACAACACATATTAGCCCCTTCTTAGAAATATGAGTTGATTCCTTTAAGTCTGTGAAGTTTGATATCATGAACAAGCTTTCCAAATATTGTCTCATAAAGTGACATGGTGAACAAATTCCATTCCATATAAAAATGCTTCAAGGCCTTTCTTCTATAAGTTTCTTGATGCACAAGAACTGTTAGATATGATTTATTTTGATGATGTCAAATATAGATGCCAAATATTAAGTGCAAAATGTTTACATAATGTATTTATCATATACATTGACTAAATACTATGTTTAATATGAAATATATCTTGTAGATTAAGCAAGCAAAGATTAGAAGATATCTGGTTGAATTATGGAGAATGATCAAGAGGAAGAAAAAGAAAGAGATTGAAGACATTAGTTAATAAAGAAAGGAGTTATCAAAAGGATTGTAGAGAATAATCATGAAAAAGGAGAGAAGAAATTAAAGAAAGAAGAACTTGCAAAATATAATGGGAATATCAAGTTTCAAGTTCTTAGATTTGGGATTGAAGGTTGTTATGCTAAATTAAAAGTTGGAAAGACTTAATCGGAAGTTAAAGTGCTGTATATCGAAGTCATATAAACTTCACTCAAGTGATACTTCATTATCACACGAGTTACACCTATAGAAGTGATTTCTACATGTTTCACTAGACTGAAGGAAGCATCACTCGAGTGATTATCAAAATTCAGCATACTATGTTCAGCTTTGTCTTCATTTAGCATGATAGATGTTCGGTAATATGGTCATATCTCTCAAACCATAAATCTGATTGAGATGAAACTTGTTTCATATGAAACTAGACTTCAAATGTGACACACAAACACCAAGATCAAGCTCAACATATTTTAGATAAAATAGATATGGATCTCCAAAGTTGACACTAGAATTTCTCGCGTTATTCCAAGATAGGTTTAGTAATTTAGACATATCTCCTACATCAAAACTTTGAATGAAGTAAAACTTGTTGCATATGAAACAATACTCAAAATGAATTTTGAAGGAGCCATGATCAAGACCAAAGAGGCTCAGACAAAAGAGATATAGATCTTGGAAGTTGATGCTCAATGTTCTCACAATATTCCCATGATATTCTAAAACAACAGTCATTCTTCGGATCATCACTTTCAAAAGACAATGAGTTTTGGACTGAAACATATTGCATATAATACTAGACTCAAGAGGCATTTAAACGACATCAAGATTACACTTAAAAATGGTTATATGGTAGAGATATAATGAATTTGGAATTGGTTCTTGTTGTATTAGAAAGAAGACTTAAAGAGCTTTCTGCGAATAGGTCATTTGCCAAATATGGAGTTACAGTCAAAGAGTTATGCCTACTGGAAGTTGACCTCTATGCCAAACCATCTATATTAACAAAAAAGAAAAAAGGGCACCTGAGTGATAGTGAATGCTCTCGAGTGATGATGCTTCACTTCCAAAATTTTAGCAAGTCACTTGATGGTGATTAGATCAAGTTAAGAGTTCAAAGATAAAATCACTTGAGTGATGGGGTAAACACTTGAGTAATAGGCATCACTTGCAAGTCGCCTGCAAGTCACTTGCAAGAGATATGAGAGTTAGTGATCTTCTGATAAAGATCACTCAAGTAATCCATACTTACTTGAGTGATTTTTGAAGATCACTCGAGTGATTAAGGAAATCACTCAAGTTGATTTCAAGTCACACTGGAGTGATATTATTCATAGTTTTTAATTACTGTCTTGAATTTCTTGATATTTTTTCAAACTCATTTAAATACTAATTATCTTGTTCCTAACGATTCCTAATCATTACTAATCAAGTTTATAGGTGATTAAACTTAGATTAGAGCTCAACGGTCAAAAAGTTGTTTTGTGTCAAAAACGTCAACGGCAACTTCCAATGAACATCCAATGGTCATATTCTAAGAATTTCAATGAAAAGAAGAAAAAACTCAATGGTCATATACCCACTAACTATAGATAGAGAGAACTTAAAGTCAAAAATATAGAGCTTACACCATCACCATAAAAATGCCGAAACTTTGACTCCAACATTTCAACTGATATACTCTATGTTTCTCAGTATTTGCATAATCTACTTTATAGAGAGACATTATTTGCATTGTACTTCAGTGTTAATCATTATCTACTTCATATACAGAGAAGTATGCTTTCATTGTAATCACTTTATTCTTGTGAGAGTTGTTCAAAATTGGGATCTTGAATGGGAAACAAATTGTCACCTTACAAATTGTAAGAGGGAGTGATTCTCAAGTATGAGCTTAAGCTTGAGGTTGTTAAGGTTCTCAAGTACCCATCAAACTTGAGGGATTGTAGAGGCTTCTCTTGTGCTCAGATTAAACAGGAAGATAGTATATTGAAAAACTCAAGTGGAGCTTAGGGACTGGATGCAGTTCATCAAGGATTGGGCTGAACCAGTATAAATCACAGTTTACATATTCTCTTCCCTTATCTCTTATATTTTCCAACATATCTGATTTGTTTAATTGATTGTGGTTTTGCGGCTCATTATTTTCATACTTATTATATTCACTAAGATGCAAAAAAATTTTCAAAGATCATAAGTTTTTATCATACACCCAATTCACCCCCTTTTAGGTGTCAGCTGATTCTAACATTTGTTATCAGAGCAGGTTTCTTGTTTAAAGGACTTCACCATCTGAAGAGTTACAATGGCTAATTTTGGGTATTACTTGTTTTGGGTAGGTTCTGATTATATCGTTCCACCACCTTTAAAAGATATTGATTTTTGGTTTTGAAAAACTAAAATGACTAGTGGTATTAAATCATTGGATTTTGATATATGGAATGTTTTTACAAATAATTTTAATCTCAAACCAAGGAAGAATTGGACTGAAAAAGAAATAAAATGTTTTCATTGAATATTAAAGAAATGAAAATTTTATATAGTGCATTGACCGAAAATGATTATGAGAACATAAAATTTTGCTCTTATGCTAAAGACATTTGGGATACACTTGATTTTATTTATGATTCTAAAAAATTTGTTGAAGTTGAAAGTGTTGATAGTTCATCAAAAATTATAATCTGTACATCTACGATTGATGAATAATTAGAAGTTGAAAATGAAAAAGGATAAATCATCGAACACTTCCATGTGTCAATCAACACGAGAGGACAAGAGGAAGAGAATTCCTACGAAGTGTTCATTACAGACGAATATGATGGATCATCTTGTGGAGCTCAAGATGCACATGTGGTAAACAATTCCAATTCTTCTTGTGTTATTTGGAAAACTGATTTTCAAAGTTTGCATAAAATTGTTTTTCAACCAATTATTGATTCGATTTTAAAAAGCAAAAATGTTTTTGATCATGCTAGAAAATATACTAGGAAGAAAGAATGTTCAAATAAAGATTACTTGACTTTTTTATGACCGACACAATACTTGCATAAAATGTAACCCCCTGCCTTAGTAACAGTAATTATAATTCGAAAATGTTTAATTAAAATGAATTAGAGACCAGTGGATAATTTAACTCATTTCAATCCCTTCTTGACGGTAGGGTTTTCACAAATTATTTCAAAACTTTATCCCTTCCCTAATATCAATTTTCAAGTTTCAAATATAATTACTTATGCAGTTAGTCGCATTCAAATATATCAGAGTGTATAATAAAGTCCTGACAACTCCTGGGGTTCATTCATTAAGGTTTTAAAGTTTCCCATATAGGGGATTACAATACCATTCCAAAATAGTATTTACATCCCAAAAATAATATACAGTAATCCCAAATCCAAATGGATAACCAACAACCCAAAAGTAATATCCCTACAAAGTCATAGCTACTCCTGGTCATTCGTTTCTCCTTGGAGCCACTTGCCCTGTCTAAAAGTCAGTCAATGGAAAGAATGAGATTTAAGAGAACCCCAATAGTAACAAATCACTTATATCACATATAATCACATAGCATGCAAGTAAATCATCACACAATACAGTAGCACAAACACAACATACAAGTTGTCACATATACATGTTGCCTCACTAGCATACACATATCGTATTGCCTCTATAACAATGCACATAGCCACTCTGGCTTTCATATTTCCTCTCTGGCATTCACATAGCACATTGCCTCTCTGGCAATCGCATTCAAAATGACTGCAACACAATGACAAATCAAATATATAATGCATCATATATAGTATAAGAGCAGGAGTCACTACCTTGTTCTTTCCTGACTTGCTCCGGCACAGTTCGTTCATGACTAGGGCAAATGTCAAACCCTATAACAAATATTAAGGACAACAGATCAATCTCTATTCCTAGTTTTTAATTCCATAACACTTCAAGTTGGTTATCATTTGAACTCCTTGGGTGGCTATTAGAAGTCTAAACACACACTTAAAGGTTTGGGGAAAACTACCCTGAAGATCCATTTTTGGAAGCAAAAGTACTGACTTTTGGCTAGTTACTTGAGTAAAGAAAGCCTCACTTGAGTGATGCTCTCATTCACACTTGAGTCCTAGCAAGTGAAACACAGAAAGTGTGTACCCGAGAGCACCAATACACCTTGAAGTAGCCAGTTCACTCAAGCACTCTTTTGGGCACTCGAGTAATGACACATAGTCACCCGAGTCCTATCAAGTGAGGTGTAGGAAATGATAACCCGAAAGCAACTAAAATCCCAAAGTGACAAGTGCACTTGAGCACTAGCCTTAGCACTCGAGTGACCACCCAATACCCGTGAGTGCCTACACGCACTCTTGACATTTTGCCTATGAGTACCAACCCGAGACGCGCGTCCCTAGTGCTACATGCAGATGCAATCGAGTGATCCGTATGCACTCGAGTGGCAACGCATGCCACTCGCAGATAGGGAAGAGCACTCTTGCCTTTAGCCTGAAGTCCTCTTTGAACCACTAAAGATAAAAAGGAAAGATCATGCTGCACTCGAGTGAGACCCTACCTCACTCGAGTGAGGCTTATCAAAAGCCAAATCGTAGCAACTGATATAACTTTCCAGACTTGTCCAATCTGATCCCAATGGTTCAAAAACTCATACCAAAGCTCATTCTCTCCTCATATGTCATAAGCAACCTATTGGGAACCTCAAAACGACCCAATTCCCATTCAATCAACACATACTTCATTTTTAATCAAAATACTACACAATCCTCCAAATTATTAAATCTCCCAATTCAACTACAAACTAAATCCATTGGCATCAAGACACCATTTGACCCTATTCCACCCCAAGACACTAGCTAATTCATTCATTTCAAAATTAGGCCAAAATCAGGGCAATAATCCAAAGTTCTCAAAACTTAACAAAAAACCACAACAAATATACCAAAATACTACAAATGCTCACCTCTTCAAATTCCAAAGACTAGTTTCTTGATTATCTAGCTTTCAAACTTGTTATAGCTTTAAAACACCTTCTTTCAAAAATCTAAAATCATTAAGATGAAGCTCTCATCAAGGTGAACAATATTAATGAAGAGGTCTAGAGCATTAGAGGCCAACAAAGATATCAAAATCTTACCTTTGGTTTTCTCTTTCCTCTTAAAGCTTAACGATAATGGAGTTTAGGAAAGAGATATGAGAAAATGATGATGATCACACAAATTTTCCCTTTTTCCATGCACACAAACTGACTTGGAGAAGGAGAGGGAATAGAAAAATGAGTTTGAAACTTTGACCTCATCTAATGGCCTACATCTTGCCACATGTCTTAATCTTGTACTTCTTTCTATAAACTCACATAAACACATGTACACTCAATTCCACCCCTTACTCATTCAGTCCTAGCCATTGATCTCAAGTTACCTATGAGTCTCCTTTTCAGTAATTGACCAACTAGTCGGTAAATTTACCATTTTGCCCCTGATTATCACAACGTTCATTAAACCATCTTCAAACATATTCGAGTCACAATGCACATCATATCCTTCAAAAGTGTTTATTCATTAGTAATTACATCACTTTTGAAGTCATTAGCCCTTAATTACAGTTCAGGATATTGCAGTTCTCCCCCCAAAAAATAAATTTTGTCCTCAAAATTTGTTACACCACTTGAGCCATAAACTCCGGATATCATCTACGCATATCAGCTTCTACTTCCCAAGTCGACTCTCTCTGAGTCATTCCCCTCCTAATCACCTTTGCATATTGAATGCTTCAGTGTCTGAGCCGTTGTTCTTCTCTATCAATGATATGCTCTGGCTCTACCGCATATGTGAAGTTGTCTTGCAACTCGACTTCTTTATACTCCACAATGTGAGATGGATTCGGTTGGTACTTCTTTAGTTGGAAAATGTGAAACCCGTCATGGAGTCTGCTCAAGTTTAGGGGTAGGGCTACTTTATAGGCAACAGAGTTCCAACTCTCGCAAGAATCTCAAAAGGACCTATATACCTTGGGCTCAACTTCTTTCGCTTGATTGCTTGCCCAATACGAGTGACAGGAGATACTCTTAAAAAGACATGATCACCAACCTTAAACTCTAGAGGTCTTCTCTGCTTGTCAGCATAGCTTTTCTGTCAACTCTGCGTTGCAAAGAGACTCTTTCAAATAATTTGAATCTGTACTGAGGTTTGATCAACAAGATCCAGCCCGTAAAACTTCCTTTCGGATAACTCATTCCAGCACAAAGGTGATTGGCACTTGCTTTAGTACAATGCTTCATACATCGCCATCTGAATGCTCGCATGATAGCTATTGTTGTAAGCAAACTCGGCAAGTGGAAGGAAGCGATCCCAACTTCCTCTAAATTTGAGGACACAAGCTCGCAACATATCCTCTAGCATCTGAATAGTTCTCTTTGACTATCCATCCGTCTGAGGATGATAGGCTGTACTGAATCTCAATTGAGTCCCTAGAGCTTTATGTAATGCCTTCCAAAATCTAGAAGTGAATCAGGGATCTCGGTCGAAAATGATATTCTTTGGTGTGCCATGAAGCTTCACAATCTCATGAATATAAATCTCTGCTAGTTTATGGGAGAGTAACAAGTGTTGATTGGTATGAAATGTGCTGACTTCATTAACCGCTCAACAATTACCCAGATCGCATTATAGTTCTTGACCCTGGGCAATCCCACAACAAGATCCATGGTCCCACTTTCCCATTTCCACTCTGGAATCTCAGGACTTTGCAGTAAACCAGGTGGCTTCTGGTGCTCGATCTTTACCCTCTGGCATGTGAGACACCGCGCTACATATTTTGTCACATCACTCTTCAAGCCTGACCACCAATACACAGATTTCATATTATGATACATTTTAGTCATACCAGGATGAAGAGTATACCGGCTCTTATGTGCTTCATCAAGGATCTTCTGTCTCAACTCCACCTTAAGTGGAACACAAATTCTCTTCTGATAACAAACCAATCCACTAGGCGACATATCATAGCCCTGAGCTTCTCCCTATTTGATGCTAGCCAGATTACACTGTATCCAGCCATCTTGCCTCTGAGTTTCTTCAATCTCAACTCTCAAGTCACTTTCCCTTTGGAAACAGTATAGTTGGCATAGACGATCTTATTTGACAGATTTAAATCACAAAAATCTTCAATTAATTTCCCCTCTTGTTTCATCATTGTTGCTACCAGCACCGTCTTTCAACTAAGAGCATCCGCAACTACATTTACCTTACCTGGATGATATTTGATTTCCAGGTTGTAGTCTGTTAGCAACTTTATCCAATGATGTTGTCTCATGTTCAACTCTTTTTTGTCATACAAATATTTAAGACTCTTTTAGTCACAGTACAGTTCTACCGTCACACCATACATATAGTGCCATCAAATTTTCAAAGCAAACATAATGGCCGCAAGCTCCAGATCATGAGTAGGATAATTCATCTCATGAGGTTTGAGCTATTGAGAGGCATAGGCCACCACACATCCCTGCTGCATAAGGACACACCCTAATCCTTGCTTACTCGCATCATTGTACACAACATAAGTCAAGATGGGATTAGGTATAATCAATACTGGTGCTTTAGTAAACCTCTCTTTCAACTCCACAAAGAAATTTTCACATTTCTCATACACATAAACGGCTTATCCTTCCTCGTGAGCTTGGTCATTAGTAAAGCAATACGGGAGAAATTCGGGATGAATCTCCGGTAGTAACCAGCAAGACCCAGAAAACTGCGTACCTCAGCAATAGTTTATGGCCTCTTCCAGTCCAGTACTGCTTCCACCTTACTGGGATCCACAGAGACCCCTTCTTGCGAGATAACATAGCCCAATAATTTCACTTATGAAAGCCAAAACTTGCATTTACTCAGTTTGGCATAGAGCTGCTTCTCACGAAATATATTCAACACTATTCTCAAATAATGCTCATGTTCTTCTCTGCTCTTAAAGTATACCAGAATGTCATTAATAAACATGACAACAAATTGATCCAGGTATTGTCGAAAGACACGATTCATGTAATCCATGAATACTATAGGTGTGTTGGTTAGCTCAAATGGCATCACCAAAAACTCATAATGCCCATATCGAGTTCTGAAAGCAGCCTTTGGGACGTCTTCTGCTTTCACTCGTAGCTGATGATACCCCGACCTTAAATCAATCTTCAAACACACACATGAACTAGACAATTGATATAAAAGGTCATCGATTCTGGGGAGAGGGTACTTGTTCTTTATAGTAATCTTATTCAGTTCTCTATAATCAACACATAAACGAAGATTCCCGTCTTTCTTTTTAACAAACAAAACTGGAGCTCTCCACAGTGACACACTGGGTCTAATAAACCCTTTCTCAAGCAAATCCTCAATCTACTTCTTTAACTCCGCCATTTCATTTGGGGACATAGGATATGGAGCTTTAGATATAGAACCATCTCTAGGCATAATGTCAATTGGGAACTGAACTTCCCTTTCAGGAGGCAATCCACTTAAATCATATGGAAATACCTCAGGAAATTCATTTACCATAGGTATACCACTCAAAGTTTCATTGGTCTCCCCTTGCACGGAGAAGAATACCATATACCCTTAGTAACCCTTCTTCAAACACTTCTTAGCTTTAGCTGTTGAAAGGAAATTCAAACTAGCATTCACATCCTTATCACTCTGAGGTGCAAGATATACAATCCTTTTATTCCCACAATCGATCAGCACACTGTTTGCCATTAACCAATCAAAACCTAAAATGACTTCCAATTGGTGGAGCAGCAGACAAATCAAATCCACAGTAGACTCATGCCCTTCTACAATTATGACACAATTTAAACAGGCTTCGGCGGTCATAGCCTTGACACCCATTGGTATCGACACAACTAGATCAAATGGAAACTTATGTAAATTTATACCCAAGCATTTTACACAATCATAGGCAATAAAAGAGTGGCTTGCACCCGAGTCATACAACACTCGAAGCCAATTAGCATCTAGAAGAATTTTACCTTGGATGAGATCTAAGGACTTGCAGGCTTCCTCGTGAGTCATAGCAAATACTCTACCTTGAGTCCTTGGTCTCTGTTCTGCCTGTGGCCATTTACATTCAGTAGGAAAATGCCCCGGTTGCTTAAAATTGAAGCATATCACTACTCCTTAACAATTTCTACCATAATGTGGCTTATTACAATGAGGGCATAACTATAATATAGAAGCTCTCTGCTGTCCACGATTCCCCGGCTAATAGGGCTTTTTACTATTGCCCTTAGATGAAGAGGATCCCTGGCCCTCCATTGCTGCGAAGTAGTACCCTTACGGGGTTCACTACAGCTATCACTACCCTTAACCGGATACAAATCTCTCAAATCGTTCTTGGTGATCCTGCATTCCTCTACCGCTTTGTTAAACTCAATAAACTGGTGGGTAGCTAATCTCTTCCTCAATTCTCGTCGCAACCCACGTATCAACATATCAGAACTCCACTCCTCATCATCTATTTTTTGTAGATATGAGGAGTATCTGGATAGCTGGATGAAACGAGACAAGTAATCATCAAAGGTCTCCAAATCACCTTGCTTGATTGAAAGGAATTCAGTCTCCTTCTCAACCCACACTATGTAACCCCCTCATCGTAATTACATCCGGATTATGAAATTTAAGTGAAATAGAGACCAATAAAATGAAATCAACAATTTATAATCCCTCATCACAAGATGGGGTATTTCCAAAAATCAGTTCAAACAAAATTGCTCGTGGTCTCACATTCACGTGCGGATATAACTACTTGAGAAATCAAATCACATAATAAATATCAGAGTGTGGAAACTAAAATCCTGGCAAACCCCGGGTTACTTACATACATATAATGGGTTTAAAGTTCCCAAAATGGGGATTACATATCCAAAATCATCATTTACATGACATATACAAATGGTAATCCCAAATCCCAACAAGATAACCAGCATCCAAAATACAAAATGTCCCTAAAGCCCTAACCACTCCTGGTTGGACACTTCCCTTTCGAGTCACTTGCCCTGTCTAAAAAGTTAGTCATTTGGAAAGAGTGAGATTATAAAGAATCCCAGTATTAACAAATCACTCATACAATATATAAACATAAGGCATGTAATGTATCATGTTTACCAACATCATCAGCAACACAATGATCCATGGCTCGCACCACAGACGACAGCTCTCACGGCTGTATCACAATGACAGCTTTCGCTGCAAACACTATGCCTGCTCTCACGGTAATCATTATGCCAGCTTTCACTGTAATCACAATGCACAAGGCTCCACAAGGCACAAAGCAGCAGCAGCAGCACATAATGCATGATAGGTAAACATACAATATATTTACACATAGTATAAGAGAGGAGTCACTACCTGTATCTTTCCTGACAATCTTTGGCACAGTGGGCTCACGTGTCTGATAGATGTCAAATCCTATAACCAAAGTAGGGACAACCAATCAATCTCTTTTCCAAGTTCTTAATTTCATAATACTCTAAGTTGGTTATCAATTAGAACTCTTTAGGCGACTATTAGAGGCCTAAACATATGCCTAAAGGGTTGGAAGAACTACCCTAAAGACCCCTTTTTTGAAGGCACAACACTGATTTCTGACAGTCTCACTCGAGTGAAGACGACCTCACTCGAGTGATGAGAGACTTCTGCTCGGGTGAGAACGACTCTCACCAGCGAGTACTTGACAGGGAGCAACCTTCACAGCCAGGTAATGCTCACAACACTCGAGCACCAAGCTCTACACTCGGGTGAGAGAACTATGCTTGCGAGTGTCAGAGCACACTCTTGGCATCAACCAGCGAGTGACGACCCGAGAGAAACCCCAACTCTGGGCTCACACTATCACTCGAGCAAGCCCAATCTCACTCGAGCATGATCTTCCCTCACTCGAGAACAAAGAAGTGCACTCGAGCCTCATTCAAAGAACCCAAGCAAAACTCAAAGCAGGAACGGGAATATGCACACAGAACTCTAGCATGATCTTCCTTTGCTCGAGTGTTGTGCATCAGAGACCAGAAACGCAGAAACAACAGAAAATACCAGATGGTCAAATTCATACCTAATGGTTCCCAAACTCTACCAAAAGCTCATACACACTTAGCACTGACTAGGGAACACATTGGCAACCTCTCACACGCCCAAAAAACCCTTTTAACCACAATATATGCCTTTGGGTCTCTATGACACACAATATCCCAATTTCTCTTAACACATTTCCAACATTGCAAACTAAATCCAATACTCAAATATCTTCACAATAGATCGTTCCCAACATCAAACACAATGAAACTCATATATTCAACATTTGGCATAACTAGGGCAAATTTCCAGATTTTCCCAAACTTATCCAAAAATCACAAACAATATATCAAAATGCACTAAATGCCTACCTCTTCACTTTGCCAAACCTAGAATCTTGGTTCTCCCACTTTCAATTTTGAATCAACACTCAAATCACCACCTTCAAGATTCTGAAATCACCAAGTTGATGCTCTCAATGAGGTGAACAACATTAGAGAAGAGGATTTGAGCTTAAGAGGATCATAACTTACCAAGATTCAAGCTTTTCTTCTTCCTCTTCCCTTACTCAAAGTCACCGGAAATGGAGGAGAAAGAGAGAGAAAATGAGAGATAGGAATGATGATGATGAAGCTTCTTTTTGGTCCATACTCCCTCCCTCAACCGAACAAGAGAGAAAAGAGAGAGAAAAGTGATTATTTGCCCTCTTGTGCCATATCCTATGGTCTACACTATGCCATATGTCAATATCTTAATCACTCCTCTACGAGCTCACACAATATAAAATGTAGGATTCCGACCCATAGCCAAAAGATCTCAACCCTTGATCTTAAATACCACTGAATATTCATAACAAACTCATATCATATTTCACCAAAAGTGTTTAATTACATTAATTACATTGAATATCAAAGTCATTAGCCCTAATCACAAATCGGGATATTACACACTGACTTGGGAAAATATTTCTTACTAAATTGTTGTTGGAATACTTCCTAGGTCAATGGCACATTTCTGCTCCTCAACGTTAGGGCGATATTCCGCCACCAACGATTGGCATCACCCTCGATCTTGTAGACTTCCAGGCGTGCCTTCACCTCATCCAGGTACTCAAGGACTTCAAATATCTTCTCCAGCCGGTTTAACCAGTCTTCAGCTTCCTGGGGATCAAATCTACCTCTAAACATTGAAGGTAGGTGCTTGCAAATTTTTGAGACCCAAAATTGAAGATCCCTTACTTCTCTAGCTGGAATTCCATGTGATTCCTGGTTTGGTCCAGTATGAAGAGGTGATTCAAATGGTCACACTGATCCTTCTACAGTTTCCTCATGTTGAATTTCTTCTTCAGTTTCCTCTGAGGTAGATTGAACCAAGTCTTCTCTGTTCTTTGCCCTCTCTACTCTGAGCTCTTCTCTTAGCTCAGTAATCATGTCCCGCTGATCTTTTATTAGACCCATTAATTCTCGCATTAGATCTGGTGGATGGTCATTGACTACCTCTACCTCTGGCTCCACTTGTACTTTAGGACGACCCTTTGTCTTTTTCATTCTACAAATCATTCACTAAGTCAGTTTCTCAGATAATGTATACACATCGTCCACAGATCTTATATATATATATATATATATCCACAATCACAAAGCACACATGTGTATACCATAACAAATCATACACAACTTCTATTCCAAAGGCAAAGAACTAAGGAAACTATCCTAGCAAACTCTACCCTTGACAGGAACAGCGGCTCTAATACCAAACATGTAACCCCCTGTCTTAGTAACTGTAATTATAATTCAAAAATGTTTAATTGAATGAATTAGAGACCAATGGATAATTAAACTCGTTTCAATCCGTTCTTGATAGTAGGGTTTTCATAATTCTTTCAAAACTTCATCCATTCCCTGGTCTCAATTTTCAAGTTTTGAATATAGTTACCTGTGCAGTTAGTCGCATTCAAATATATCAGAGTGTATAATAAAGTCTCGGTAACTCTCGAGTTCATTCACTAAGGGTTTAAAGTTTCCCATATAGGGGATTACAATACTGATCTAAAATAGTATTTATATCCCAAAAATAATAGACAGTAATATCAAATCCAAATGGATAACCAAAAACCCAAAATTAATATCCCTACAAGGTCCTAGCTGCTCCTAGTCATTCGTTTCTCCTTGGAGCCACTTGCCTTGTCTAAAAGTTAGTCAATGGAAAGAATGAGATTCAAGAGAATCCCAGTAATAACAAATCACTTATACCATATATAATCATATAGCATGCAAGTAAATCATCACATAGTACAGAAGCATAAACACAACATACAAGCTATCACATATACATGTTGCCTCACTGGCATACACATATCGCATTGCCTCTCTGACAATGCACATAGCCACTCTGGCTTTCATATTGCCTCTCTGGCATTCACATAGCACATTGCCTCTCTGGCAATCACATAGCACATTGCCTCTCTGGAAATCACATTCAAAATCACTGCAACATAATAACAATTCAAACATACAATGCATCATATATAGTATAAGAGTAGGAGTTACTACTTTGTTCTTTCCTGACTTGCTCCAGCACAGTTTGTTCATGACAAAGGCAAATCTCGAACCCTATAACCAAGATTAAGGACAATGGATCAATCTCTTTTCCTAGTTCTTAATTCCATAACACTTCAAGTTGGTTATCATTTGAACTCCTTGGGTGGCTATTAGAAGTTTAAGCACACACCTAAAGGGTTGGAGAAAACTACCATGAAGATCCCTTTTTGGAAGTAAAAGTACTGATTTTTTGCTGAGTCACTCGAGTGAAGAAAGCCTCACTCGAGTAATGCTTTCATTCACACTCAAGTCCCAGCAAGTGAGACGTAAAAAGTGTGTACCTGAGAGCACCAACACACCTTAAAGTGTCCAGTTCACTCGAGCACTCTTTTGGGTACTCGAGTGATGACATATAGTCACTCGAGTCCCATCAAGTGAGGTGCAAGAAGTGATAACCTGAGAGCAACTAAAGTCCCAAAGTGACAATTGCACTCGAGCACTAGCCTTAGCACTCGAGTGACCACCCAATACCCACGAGTGCCTACACACACTCTTGACATTTTTCCTGTGAGTGCCAACCCAAGACGCGCGTCCCTAGTGCTACATGTATATGCACTCGAGTGATACCCTATGCACTCAAGTGGTAATGCTCCCCCTTTTTCGGCTGCTTGCTCCTTTTCCTATCAATGACCTTTTTGGTCCAGCTCCTCTATTTTTCTTTTCAATTAATCACAGCCTTTGTTTCTATTGGTTCAGCTTTTCTCTTGTGCATTCGGTCAAGAAAATCGGCTAGGCTTCCTTTCTCATTCAATTCGATCTGCTCCTTCCAAGTATTCGATCCAGCTCCTCTTCTTGAGTCAACAAAATCGGCTTGTTTCCTTTCTCTAAATTCGGTCTGATTGCTTCTCTTACATTTCTTCAATTTGGTTCAGCAATTCTTTCCATCTTTTCTTCTTGTATCTTCGGTCCAGCCCTCACGGTTCAGCTGTTTCTTTCCTCTCCTTTAATCCTTTAATTTGGTTCAACTCTCCTTCTTTTATTTCCTTCACAGCCGCCACACACCAAAATAATGGTCCCCACTTCCTTTTCTTTTGCTTCTTCAATTCTCTCTAGGTTAAAAGTGAGTTGTGCCATGTTTGGATAAGAGATAAAAATCTATTTTAACCATTAGACATAAATTTGCAACCACCAAACAAGGCCCTTACTCATTTAACCTCCTCCTTTACCACTCAAGTTGTGCCACATCATCACCTACAAAATTATATTGACAAAGGTAATATCTTTTGTTCACAATTAAAGAATAATGGGAATAACAAATATTAATTAAAAATATAACAATTTAACCACTTTAATTCCCAAATTATTCTTCCATTAAAGTCTCACATTAACACTTGATTATGCCCAAAATATTCAATTAAGTCCCACAAAAGCCTAAGATTAATTAATAAAAAGATATAAATATTGAGCTCTATCACACTCGCAGATGGGGAAGAGCACTCTTGCCTTTCGCCTAAAGACCTCATTGAACCACTGAAGAGAAAGGGAAAGATCATGCTATACTCGAGTAAGACCCTACCTCACTCGAGTGAGGCTTATCAAAAGCCAAATCGCAGCAACTGATATAACTTTCCAGACTTGCCCAGTCTGATCCCAATGGTTCAAAAACTCATACCAAAGCTCATTCTCACCTAATATGTCATAAGGAACCTATTGGGAACCTCAAAACGACCCAATTCCCATTCAATCAACATATACTTCATTTTTAATCAAAATACTACACAATCCTCCAATTATTAAATCTCCCAATTCAACTCCAACTATATCCATTGGCATCAAGACACCATTTGACACCTATTCCACCCCAAGACACTAGCTAATTCATTCATTTCAAAATTAGGCCAAAATCAGGGCAATAATCCAAAGTTCTCAAAACTTAACCAAAAATCACAACATATATACAAAAATATTACAAATGCTCACCTCTTTAAATTCCAAAGACTAGTTTCTTGATTCTCTAGCTTTCAAACTTGTTCTAGCTTTAAAACACCTTCTTTTAATAATCTAAAATCATTAAGATAAAGCTCTCATCAAGGTGAACAATATTAATGAAGAGGTCTAGAGCATTAGAGGCCAACAAAGATATCAAAATCTTACCTTTGGTTTTCTCTTTCCTTTTAAAGCTCAACGAAAATGGAGTTTAGGAAAGAGAGATGAGAAAATGATGATGATCACACAAATTTTCCCTTTTTCCATGCACACAAACTGACTTGGAGAAGGAGAGGGAATAGAAAAATGAGTTTGAAACTTTGACCTCATCTAATGGCCTACATCTTGCCACATGTCTTAATCTTGTACTTCTTTCTATAAACTCACATAAACACATGTACACTCAATTCCACCCCTTACTCATTCAGTCCTAGCCATTGATCTCAAGTTACCTATGAGTCTCCTCTTCGGTAACTGACCAACTAGTCGGTAAATTTACCATTTTGCCCCTGATTATCACAACGTTCATTAAACCATCTTCAAACATATTCATATCATAATGCACATCATATCCTTCAAAAGTGTTTATTCATTAATAATTACATCACTTTTGAAGTTATTAGCCCTTAATTACAGTTTAGGATATTACATAAAACCTCATAATGTAAATAAGAGTTCCAAAGCTCAATCAAAGTCTTTTCCTTTGTGCAAGAGAGATCTTCCTTTTCTTATTCTCTTCAAAGTAGTTGAATGGTACTCTATGGTGGTCTATTCTTGAAGTGGAACATACTATTCTTCTTTCTCTCCATTGTTTCTTAGCTCCATAATGGGTG
Organism: Inga leiocalycina; assembly: GCA_963242795.1. Taxonomy (NCBI): domain Eukaryota; kingdom Viridiplantae; phylum Streptophyta; class Magnoliopsida; order Fabales; family Fabaceae; genus Inga; species Inga leiocalycina. Next base: position 38,164,180 of record OY725332.1, read on the forward strand.
ATCCGAGAGTTTTCCTAATTGGTGTGAATCTCCTTCTAAGTGTATTAGGAACTCTTGGAATTTTTATCTTCTCTGTACCCTTATTTCTATTCTTTCTAGAATCCATTTGTACACATAGAGCATCAGATGGACAATTTGGTACCCACTTTGCTTGAGGTCCTTAGTTGTTAGCATTGTATCTTAATTGTCCTTTAGGAACCAAAACAAATTTTTTTCTCACATTAGAATTTCTTCTAATATAGCATGTGTAAGAAGAGATTTGAATTATTATATGAGAGAGCATTGCTTGATTCCATGGCTAAATATGAAAAGATGAAGTGTTAAAGAAAGATGAATTGGATGAGCTAATACAATCCTCCAAAGTGCCTAAGGTAAAGGTATATAATGGTAAAACCTCCAACATTACTATCCTTAATGTTCATTAAGGTTTTTACCTTGTGACCTTAGGAATGAACATTTTATCTTGTTTTCAAAATCTATTCCAAAAATAATTACAATGTTCAATGATTGAATTCTATTGCATACATGATGATTAGAAAAGAAAATATTTCTTTTATGCATAAAATCATGATTAATTCACTGTGCTTAATTGTTCTAAATTGATTATATATTAGAGCATGTGAATCTTGATTCCTACAAGCTAACAATGAATGGATCCAAGAAAGGCTGGATTCCATGGATGAAAATGATTTATACAGTTTTGTAAGATGAGGAAAAAAAAGCATCTCAATACTATAGCTACATGGAAACAAATTCATTTTTTAATGAAGCTGAACTTTAGAGCTTAAATTTTGGTGCTAAGTGTGCAAAGGAGGAAAATTAACATTATTCCACCAAAACCAAGCAAGTTATCACAAGGACACGAGGAATTATGGTGATATCTAATCCTTACCTTATCCTATGCTTATTAAAAATTCATATTTGGGTAATGAATGCTTGTCTATTATTGCATTCCTTTAGCAATCGATCTTGTATAATCATCAACTTATTTTCATATTGCTAAATAAACTAAAAGTGAAATTGCGCATAACCTTTCTATGAGTTTATATCTTGCAATGCATAATTCTAAAATTTGTTTTGATTTCAATTCATCTTGTTTTATAAAAGTGCATACATATGCTTTAAAAATATTGATGTTTTGAATGCATTTAAATCGACTTTAAAAATTGGAAGTTAATATTTTGTGAACTAAAAGTAAAAAATGCTTCAAATTCGTCCACTAAAGTTTTCCCCATCATTCACATATTATTCCTCGATCTTCACTGTGTTATCACGTGCTTGAACTCCTTAGCCTTATCCTCTAATGAGTTAGATCTTAAGTCTAACAAGGTGAAAACCTATATGAGTTTGAAGTCTATTTCCTAGAAAATAATTCAATGCGTAAAAGCCTTGAGCTTAATTGAAAAATCCTTACTGGCCAAGTTATTCCAAATATTATCAATGTTGATTAATGTGTTGAGCAAAATGTGCTAATGCATTAACCATTATAATGGAATAACTTACATATCATCTTGATAAAATTCTAACATGCTAATCATTTTGACTAATGAGTCTGTGCTTCATATTACATAAATCCATTTTTGTTGCTCGAATATGTTAAATATTGTCTTCATTCATTTTTGAGTAACTAGAGCCTTATATTCAAATTCTTGCCTGGAATGTTTATATATTTCAAGACACAGCTCTAAGAGGCAAGATTATCTCTTGGACAATAGCAGAGTCATCATGCTTATATATTTCTATTGTTCTTAGTCTTTTTGGCTAACTTGTTTTCCATATGACTTTTGCTCTTGGGAAAATTCTTCAACATGTCACTTGAATTTCAGCATGTTATCTAAAACTAAAGCATTCTGACATATTTTTAAACTGTTTACTTCCACCATTTTTAGCATGAGAATCGTCTCTAAACATGCTTCAAAAATGACTGCTCATACATTCAAAATCTCAATTTCATAATGCATTATAATGGTTTGAAAGAACTTTTGAGATTTGAAACAATTTTCTTTTTTGTTTATCATTTTTGACAAACTTGATTTCGGTTATGATGTTCATATCAATGACTTCCTTTCAATATAAAGTGTATTTACCAATTGTCATTAATAATTAAAAAATATAAATTTTTCTTGACTCTTGGTATAATTAGATTATTAACCTTTATGCTCAGTGGCTTGAATTAATTGGGTAACATTATATTTTTTTATCTTTGTTTGTTTAATACACTCTTTGCTCAATAATCATGTGGTTCAATTATATAAGAGCAATAGAGTCATTAAGTCTAATATTAAGTGGACCCAAGAGAAGTCGGGTACTAAAGAGCATGTATTTATATTTTGCAGGATCCTTTGTTCTTGCATTGAAAAATAGAGGTAAACAGAGAAAGAATCACCTGCTGAGTAACTTGAGTGATTAGAAGTGATTTCCCTAGCAAATCTCTTCTGGAAGATGCATCAAGTATTGCATCACTCAGTGGCCTAGAAAGAACTCAAGTGACAACAAGCACTGGAGAGTAACTAGTCAGTGATGTAACTTGGAAGAATGTCAGAAGACTAGAAAGCACTCGAGTAGCCCATGAAAGACTGGAGTGACACTCAACACTAGATGGTAACCTATTGGTGATAAAGTCATATTACTAGAAGAAAAAAGAACATCACTTAGGAGTAACGAACTGGTGATACAGAAATAGAACATAACTCGAGTGATTACAAAATTCACTCAGGTGAGGTATTGTATTCTCAATTATTTCAAATAATATGCATATATCATAATCATGATAGGCTAACTTGATTTCATTCATTCATTATTATTTCATGAGGTTTAGCTTGAGCAAACTCACTTATCAAATGTTCCTTTTGCTGTTAATACCTTTAATACTCTTATTGTCATAGAAAGTGTAACACCCATTCCTTATGCCCCTTTATTATGCATCGAAAGTGATATCTTTATTATTATGGCTCAGGAGAATCAATAAATAAAGCTCCCAGCCAAAAACCTTTACAATTATTCTTGGGCCACTGTTCATTCTGTAAAATCATATTTACCATATTAATTAACTTTATTCAAGGGGTTACTAGTCACTTTAACTTTTTTATTCTACCATTCATTATTATCAAGGTTTTTCTTAGCTTATCAATTCCTCAGATTACTTAACTAATGGGCTCGTATTGTACGATTAACCATTCCTAGTTCCATTTTGTGCTTACAAAACAATTCATCCATCATGCAAATTATACAGTTAATTGCTTCTAACATTATTTTATACATGACGATTAGCATGTAATAATTTTCAATTCTTCTTTGCAACTTCTTCACCTGGCACTTACTCCACTTACATGTCCTTGATATTTATGCTTATGTATTGATGTGAGTAATTGCTTTGCTTGATTATGTGATGCATGTATATGACTAATTGAAGCTTTTGTTTCTATATATTCCATGGCCATGAGTATGATGTATGATACATTGAGCATACAGAGATGTCATTATGTTAGCATAAATTCATGTAAGGCAAGCATATCATACATTAAGCATTTATCTTGCATGCTAAGTGGTATTTTTTGCTATGAGATTCCCCCGAATCTCACCCTTCCTCAACCAACCATATAAGCACGAAAGCACAGAAGAGGAGTGTAGGACAATATGCCAAATGAAGAAGTTACGATACGGAGATGAAGACTAAGACGCGCTAATCTGTTGTGTATAATTAATATTTGAAATGGTTAATTGTATAATTTTTATGATGGATGGATGTTTTTTCGAAGCACGATAGTTGAACTAGTAATAGGTAATCGCACGGTATGAACCCATTAGTTAAGTAAGCAACACGATTTAATAAACAGAGATATACTCTGATATTAAGGAATGAAAATAATTAAGTAACCCTGTGAATAAATTTAAACAATATGATAAATACGTCCTTTACCAAATGAATAATGCCCCAAGAATAAATGTGAAAAATTTTAGCTAGGAGATTATTTACTGATTCTCTTAAGCCGTATTAATAATGATGTTGTTTTCGATGCATAATAAAAGAGCATAAGAACAGGTGTTACACATGTTATTTGCCAGTTGCGTGACATAACTAGACATATTGGAGTTCTTCAATTTGACTTCTTATAGATCCTTAGTCATTGCTTTCATCTTTTGCATAATAGTAGCAAAAGAATTTGTGGTGGTAGCTGTCTTCTCTAATTTTCCCTAAAACTAGCTGCTTATCCTCAATCATCTGTGTTTAAATTTTATTGAACTGCTGCATAATTCCATTCAACATATGTCTAGTGTCTTCATTACTCCTATTTCCTCCAGCTTCTGACATTATCAAACTAGATTGTTCACTTTGCCCTTAAGGAAACTTCTAATAATTGCAAGTATTAGCTTCATTAGGGTGAAACTTTACATTGTTGTATTTGTTTTCTTCTCCCCCAATTGAAGTTAGGATGCTCCCTAATCCAGAGTTATAGGTATTAGAAAATGGATCCCTCTTTTGATATGGAGGAGGTCTCTATTGATAAAAAGCACTGACCTCCTCATATCTAGAGGGAAACACAACATAAATAAGCATTGGAGATTCACAAAATTCATAGGAGGGTACCACCAATTGATTACAAGATGGTACAAATTTAGTGTTGGAGGTAGCCATATGACTAAGTAGTTGTTGAATCTTTTTAATATGAGAGAACAATTTATCCATAGTAGGATTGAACCAAATTGCTAGTTATTGAGTGCCATTTTTTCTAACAGGTCCCATCCAGCTTTTGGAGTCAAGTCCAAAATGCTCCCATTAGTAGCTGCTTCAGTGGTTGCCTTAATGTATGGCAACATGCCATTATAAAAATACTACACCAACCTTTGCTTGGGAATTTGGTGATAAGGACAACAAGTGAGCATGGTCATAAATCTGCTTTAATACTCCTATAGAGATTTACCTTTGGTCTGCCTTATACTATATATCCCCTTCTTCATGGTAGCTGTCCTGGATGCTTGAAAGAATCTATCCAAGAACAGCTTCTTTAAGTCATTTAATGATAATGTAGTATGATATTGAGGGAAAGCTCTCAGCCACTCTTTTGCATCTCCCTACATAGAAAAATGTAAAGTGTTTTTAAGAACCTCATCCAAAACTTTTAGGATGATGTAAAGCGTTTTTAAGAACCTCATCATCATGACCATAGAATTTAGGGATAACTTTCAAAACAAAACTTTTGAGTTCAAAGTTTACAAGATTATTATAGAATCCACAAGGATCATAATCCATAGCATAATTATTCAATTCCCTAATACGTCTAGTATCATCCTCGTGATGCCTAGCATGATTATGAGGTCCATTTTCAGCAAGATGTTCATGATAATGCATATCATATCCATTTAGTCCATCCATGATTAAGTGATTATCAATAAAGGCTCTAACAATAGAGGAAGAATCAAGTATCATAGGGTTATCAACACACAAATCAGGTACAACAATAGAAATACTACTAGTACTACAACTAGGCAAATGTCCAGTATGTTTGAATTCTTGTACAACTTTGCTCAATTCAAGATAATAAGGTAACAAAACTTTATTAGTGCTTATGGTCATACAAGAGAAACACTCAAAGAACACTAACACATAAACAAATTAACCCAAGAGTAGTGCACAGAAATTCAAGTACGAATCAAGAGATTATGAAACACTCAAAATAGCAAAACAAAAACAAATTAAAACTGTCTCAATGTAGTGAACCAGTGTAATTGAACAATTGGCAATAGTGCCATTTGATTTGCTTGTCACTTAGCCATCAAACATACTAGATCACATTCCTAAGAAGATAGTGAAAGCAACCTAGGTTGATTCTCAAGTGTTTACTGCTTAAGATTCACTCAATCAAGATAAACTAATTAATTCCAGTGAGGAAACATTGAGTATTGTTCAGCTACTTTACCACTATCTTTAATTACTTCTAAATTCAATTATTAAAGGCAATTCTCATCTTATTTAGCTTTACCTATTATCATTGCTATTCTAGTAATATAATCAAGAATTTCTCTATATGCTAAGTCAATTAATTTAGCCTTTAACTGAAAGGCTTCACAACACCATTTCTGAATCAAAAAGATGAAAATGGAAGAGATGAATTGTAGAGAAGTTCTCACATAATCTGTACATGAAACACAATTCCATTGTAATCATTCACAGCCTTAACATATCAAACTAAGTTTAATATATTGAATTTGTTACACACATTTTAGATTGCAAACATGAGCCAAGTCTCATTAAATCTAATACAACACATCACAAAATTCTGAGTTCAATCAGCTAACAATATAACCATGAAGTCATAGCTCCATTTATGCATATTTAGATTCAAAAATGGAAGTAAAAAAGAAAATACAAATCAAGAAACTCCTTGACTAATCGGTTAAAGCTCTATAGCTCTAAGAGGATCAACACACAAAGATGAGAAGCAAAGGATTATACTTGGTCATGGCTTTAGATACATGACCCATTCTTCTCTAAGCTACTACAACTATTTCCATTGAACTTTCTAGCACCTCTCTCCTTGTTTCTTTTCCCAAAACCGAGCTCCCAAGAATGAACCCCTTCTCTAGACTTTACTTCCTTTTCTTATACTTCTTACAACTTGCCCAACTCACCACCGAGTTGGTTTTTGGCCTTCAGTTACTTACCAAATTTGTTAGAAATAATGCTTACAACTACCACAGCACTTTAGACCATTCCAATTTTGTTTGCCACACTTTTCTCACACCTAAAGAGTCTTGAATTTTAGTTGCATACTCAATGGAATTGAAATTCCTCTTGTGATGGAATTAAGTTTCCATTCCTAAAAGACTCACATTTATATGGAGTCCATTTCCTGTATTCAACATAAATTGACGTCGTTCTAACCTTAGTACCTATTTCCTTTTAAATTTTGACTTCCCTTAATTGATGTTGTGCCTTGCGAATCTTCTACTATTTGCATTTTAGTCCCGTTTCTTTTATGTTTGTGCCCAATAAACTTTTTGACTTTGCACTTTGGTCCCTATGCCTGCATAAAACATTATAGCTTTCAAAAGATATCAAATTCATCGATTAAGCATTGGTTACTTCCCAAAACCTCTTTTATTCCTTTTATACCATATTTATCACTGATTCCCTTATCTATATACTTAAACCATGATAATTTGGATGTCTACTCTTACTAAAATCAAGTTTTATCACATGGTGAGGGAGTAACTACTTCTGCGTCCCAATAGAAATATGTTGTGGATGGCGTAGATGATGATAAAATGGAGGATAAGATTCATGATGTTGAGGTAGAATCCTTTATACAATTATGTCTATGTGACAGCTTACAAGTGAAGCAAAGACACCTTTATATCTTGGGTGTACTAAGTATTCATGTGTAACCCCCTGCCTAAATAAACATAATTATATCTTGATAACGCATAATAAAATGGTTTAGAGATCGACGGATAATTTAAAATTCATTTTAAATACCCTCCTTGAGGTAGGATTTCCACAAAAAATTTTGAAAACTTCTTTCCTATCCTAGTCTCAAGTTCAAATATCGAATATAATCACCTGTGCAGTTATGTCACATTCATATATCAGAGTATACAACAAAAATCCCGGTAAACCTTGGGTTTCATCTATATTTACACTAAGGGTTTAAATTTCCCATATAGGGGATTATAGCTCTTTTCCCAAAATAATACTCATAAACAATAATCCCAAATACAAAATAGATAACAAAGAACCCATTCAAATGTCCCTAAAGGATTCTAGCCGCTCCGAGTGATCCTCTTTTCTCTTGAGCCATTTGCCCTGTCTGAAATGTTAGTCATTGGAAAGAATAAGATTCAAGAGAATCCCAGTAGTAACAAATCACTTATACAGTGCACAAACACATAGCATATATAATCATGTTAAGTAGCATCACAATGTATCATGGCTCACGCCACAAACGACAGCACTCGTGGCTATAAACACTATGCATCAGCTTTCACTACGAACTTTATGTGTCAGCTTTCGCTGCGATCTCTATGTATCATAAAGTAGCACAATGTTTCTCAATGTATCTCAATGCATGACAAACATACATATAACGCTTCATACACAGTATAAGAGAGAGTCACTACCTTGTTCTTTCCTGACGTTCTTCAGCACCGTGAGCTCACAAGGGTGGCAAATGTCAAATCCTATAAACCAAATCAAGGACAATCGATCAATCTCTTTTCCAAGTTCTTACTTCCTTAGTACTTTAAGTTGGTTATCATTTAAACTCTTTAGGTGGCTATTAGATGCCTAAACATATGCCTAAAGGGTTGGGAGAAACTACCCCAAAGATGCCTTTTTAGGAAGCAAAATACTGATTTTTGAATGGCTCACTCGAGTAAAGATGACCTCACTCAAGTGATGAAGCACTTGCACTCGGGTGAGGACAGCTCTCACACGCGAGTGTTTGCCAAAAAACAATACCAATGGTCAGAAAGTGCTTACTGCACTCGAGCACGAATACCTACACTTGAGTGATACCCTAATTCTCACTCGAGTCCCCCAAAGTGTGGCATAAGAAGTGTTTGCCTAAGGGCAACTAAGAATCCTAGAGGCAAAGATTCACTCAAGCACAAACACAAGCACTCGAGTGATCATGCCCCACTACGCCTGCACTCGAGTGACCCATTCTTACTCGAGTGATAGCCCTTATCACTTGCAGATGAGGAAGTGCACTTTTGCACTTTCTCTAAGAATTGGAAATTATACTATCACACTCGAGTGAGACCCTCCCTCACTCGAGTGTTGTTCATCAGAAACCAAAAAAGCAGAATTTGACAGAGTTTTCCAGACTTACCAAAACTTATACCAAAGCTCATTCTCACTCAATTTCATAAGAAACCTATTGATAACCTCAAAACACTCAAAGTCTCATTCTAACAACAAATTTGCTCTTGGTTCTCTATATTACACTCAAAACACTTAACCATCAAAACTTCCACTTTCCATTTCCAACCAATCCTAGTAACTTAAAGATACCAATAGCTACCCATTGAACCATAACACTATGAAATTCTTACATTCCAAATTAACACTATATTTAGGGCAAAATTCCAGAATTTACTAGACTTAACCAAAAATCATAACAAATACACCAAAATATATCAAATGCTTACCTCCTCAATTTGCTGAAATCAAACCCTTGATTCTTCAACTTTCAAATTTTCTTAAGCTTCCAACCACCACAAATCAAAATTCTGAAACCATGTCAAGGAAGCCCTCATCACCATGAACAACTTTAGTGAATATAAGATGAGCATTTGAGGCCAAATACTTACCTAGAGTTCAAACCCTTCCTTTCTCTTTCTTGTCCAAGCTCGCCAGAAATAGAGAATGAGGAGAGAGATGAAAATGATGAAGATTAGATTTCCCTTGCTCCTCACACACACACAACCGACCTTAAGGGAGAGAGGAGAGAGGGAAGAGAGTTTGAACCTTTTGACCAATCCAATGGTCCACAATTTGACACTTGATATCATCTCATTCTTCCTTCCATAAGTCCACATATGTGTATTCACACCCAATTCCACCCCTTTTTCATTCAATCCTAACAATTGATCTCAATTATCTATGAGTTTCCTCTCTGATAATTGACCAATTGGTTGGTAAATTTACCGTTTTTCCCTTGATTATCACAATATACTCAAACCATTATCAAGCACATTTATATCACAATTCACATCATATACTGCAAAAGTGTTTAACTAACATTAATCACGTCACTTTTGAGGTCCTTAGCCCTTAATTACAATTTAGGATATTACATCATGCTTGATAGGTATTTTGCATTTGGTCAACTTAAAGGCAACTTGTGAGTGAACCAATAGTAAATTCACATTGTTGCTTGAACTGTTATGTGATATATTTCCAAATGATAATGCACTTCTAAATCATATGTGTGTGGCCAAGAAAATCTTATTTTTGATGGGTATGGAATATAAAAAGATGCATGCTTGCCCTAATGACCATGTATTGTACACAAAGGAGTATGAAGGACTAAGTGAGTGTCCAAATTGTAAAACTTTATGATACAAAGTGAAGAAAGATGTTGGTTGTGGTGATGAGACAAATAAAAGGCAACTTTGAAAGTTATTGTGATATCTTCTAATTATATCGCGGTTTAACTTAATAGCCATGAAGTATTGATTGATACTTTCACCGCCTCTTTATATTGTATGGTGTCCTATATAAATATGAAGGATTGAGAATAAATGTTCACAATTATGTAGTAGTGAGTATTTGCAGTGTCAGCTATTATGTATATGTCACAAAGAAAGAAAAAATAAAACAACATAAAATGTAGCAATATGTAGCAAAGATAATGTAAGATAAAAGATAGCACATATATAATATGATGATCACAACAAAATTAAAATGCATAGAAAGATCAACAAAATAAGTTACATAAAAGAAACAACATAATATGTAGCAAAGATATTAGAAAGAAAAATTGCATATGATGACAATTGGGTAAATGAAAGCTATTAAAGAATATTATTAGATACCATAAGAACACATTAACCTACAATGAGCTTACACCTTAAGTTTTCAGAGCGAACCCATGCTGATAACATGTTATAAAAATGAGCAAAAACGATAAAGGTTGAGAGTAGAAGAAATAACGAGACAAGAAATTGGGAGAGAAGATAGTGGCCCATTAATTTCTCATTCACTTATGTTCTTTGTACCAATACTTTATACATGACCTCTGTTTATAAGCCTTCAACCATTAAAGTATACCTATGGTTGCAAGGAAGTAAAGATGAATATAATGAAATTAATCACAAGAAACTCCTCACAAGTCATTCATTGGGGAAGTTATAGGGTTTATAGTATTGAACATATGGAATCCTAAGAATGAGGGGTTATGGTCATTCAGTCATACAACATTTACAACATATAATAATTTATAGTTTCTTAGCATTTTATTTTTATTTTTTGGAATTTTTTATAAATGTGTTTTAATAAAATCATTATTATTTAGAATCATAATTCTAAATTATTAAAAATGAAATATTTAATAATTAATTTTTTTGATTTTAAAATTTTATAACATTTAAATTTAGAAAAATTCCAGTTAAATCCAACCAAAATATCAAACTTTACATATTAAAATTTAACTATAGGCCTACACTTTTCACAAATTTCTTATTAAGCAAAGAGGCCTTTTTAGGGATTTATGAATGTTGCTAAAAGAAAAGGTACACATATGTAAGCTTGATTTCAATTTTGATTATGCCAACTGGATTTAATTAGGATTTTTTCTTTTTACTTTTAGTTTGTCTATTTTTCTGTTCAATGTTCTATGTTTTGTTTCTTTATAAAGCATATATTTATCTATATTTATATAATATATAATATAAAATTATATTTAAAAATTATTTATATTTATCATTTACATCTATATTATTATTTTCTGGTGATTATTTATTTATATTATGACAGTAAAACAAATGGGGTTAGCATCAATTGTCATTCAAGGAACAATACAAATCTCTCTATTTTTTTTAAACGAGAAATACAACGAATGAAATTATTTTTGAGAAAGGTAATAGCTGCACAAAGCTCATTTTTTAATAGGTATGCATTGTTAAATATTGGTATAATACTAAAATTATTTTTTATTTTTAGTATATTTATTAGTATAATATTTATATAAAATTAAATAAGCTTTGATTATTTATTATGTATTCTAGTGGTAATTTTAATATAAAGATATTGTGTACTTCTTTATTTTTTAAGAATTAGATGTCTTTGGGAAAAAGTGGTTTGAATTAAATTGCATTGCTTTTAGAAAGAAGAAATAGAAATTGAAAATCTCAATTAATTCCAACTGAAATAATCAAAATCGATTGAAATCGCGCATGTATCTATCTTCATTTTACTCTTAACTACAAAAGGGTATTCTGGTCTCTTAACAATGTTGAGAAATTCCTAATTAGGCCTCTTGATCTTATATTATTAGGACTTTGTTAAAAAATGTATGCCTAAATTTAGATTTTGATATTTGAAATAGAATTAAATGGGGTTTCCCTTTAAATTTTTAATATAAATATATTAGTTTACAGGTCATTAGATGTAATTTTGCCTAAAATTAATGAGTTAGGTTTTTCTACGAAAATTAGTTTATTAGGTCCTTCATTAAGGGCCATAGGAGTACAAAATAGTTAATATTAAGTTATAAGTTGTATAATTTTTGTATGTAGGTTTTGATATTGGTTACTTAATTGTATGCTAATGGGAAAATCCTAAGTATGAAAAGTTCAGGTACGGGGAACTTGCGTTTGTGAGAGAATTCAGTAAAGGAGCTATTTGGCTAGAACAGATGCTATGAACAAAATCATGAACTATGAGGGATATCAATTGGTGAGGTTATAGTTGAACTTCAAGGAATGGAGGAAATTGCCAGTGATCAAGATTTGTATCGGTGATGTCAACTTATGATGCACAAGCCGTATCGGGAAGTGTTTGATTAACTAATATGACACTGGAGAGCTTGATGAATTGGTTGAGAAATCAAGCTTACAATGTTGGTATAGGAGAGATATTGATGGCACTCACATATTAGGTGTGTTTAATCTTTCTAAGCAACCAAAATTTATGGGAATTGAAGAAAAGGATATTCAACACATAATGTCATGATTACACATGATTGAAATATGTGCTTTATTTTCATATGGCAGGATAGGAAATGTAATACCCTAACTTATATTCCTTACTCTTAGCATGAATTTCTTAAAACTTTTCATTTACCATCATTGTGACATCGCTCTTTTTCTAATATAGGCCTATCTTGATTAATTAAAGTCTTCCATTCATTCACATCTATTGGGCATAATTACCATGCCCCTGTAACAAATATCACCATCCAAGGGAGCTTGGCTCTGGGCCTCTAGCCTACAAATCTCACATAATCAAATAAAGTACTTCTATATCCAAAATCCATGACATGAATAAAAAAATTATGAGTCATAATAATGCAACTCCATGAAATACTATAGACCTTAGGCCATCCTCAACAAGAATTTAACAAATAATGGATAAGTTTTGGGCCTCCGGCTGTTAACTAAATAAATCCAGTCAAATAAAACCGAAGTGCAATAAATGAAACCAAATGCAAAATGCATGCTCTAACTGTGGCAAATAAGAAGTAAATCACGCAAATGCAAAATAGCTGATGCCTCAAGCCTTTGATGCATTCCCAGTCACATCACACATCAATCTCTTACATGAGAAATGTGAGAAGTAACGAGATGAGAACATTATCTCAGTAACATGATTTCTACTCACCTTACCTACTTGCACCACCCATGGGATGCCAGGTGGGGCTAACCAACAAGAGATATCAACCAGCAATATAGCAATATGTATGTATTCAAATGCATAGTCATAACACAATGAAGTATATCACATGTACATGCATTCTTTTTCTCTTTAACTCAACTTGACCATCCTTATGTCCTCTTTAGTTTCGCCGACTGAACCTATGGGCTAATTTAACTCATCATACTGTAATTTCTAATAATATAAGCTTCCCGTAATGTGATATGGACAGGAAAATGTCCCACAGAGCACACAAGGGCCATTGGTTCCTCCAATAGCGAATCCTGCATGGTGCTTCAGGAATATGTATTGCCCGTGAGCCACTAGAGTACTGCATCAAGGAGTACTTCCCTGTCATTCATTGCCAGCTAGGGTGCACAGAAATAAACCTAGTGGTATACCACGTGGATTACTATCACATATTCACAATAAAATCCCCACACACTTCTCTCAACATGTACCATTCTCACATAGGAGTTATTAGTGCATACCATGGATATCATCCAGTATATGTAAGCATACTATAGTTATCAATCACATACTAACATGCCATCATTATCATGGGGCATATTACAATAATTCTCATCATAATCGCTTGAGCATAGCATTTTCCAGTGCAGCAACACAATCAACCTATCTTGCATTTAAACTTGTACAAGGAAACACTTCATCATTAATTTATTTTAACAACTTGCCGGGGCGAAATTCTTCATCATTCGTGTTGGCAAGTATGGTACTGACTCACTTTAGCGAGCCATTCATTTGGTAAAGTGAGGTGTCATTGTCATAAAATTCTAGTTGAACACATATTCAATCTTATTCAAATTTTCACTCCTAAAATTCATAGGCTGCTATCATAAAAAACCCACCAGGCATAAGTTTCTCAGAAAAGGATAAGGGAGAGATATTCCAGACCTATTCTAAATATTCCTAAGCTTAGAAGTTTTTCTCAAATTTCCCATGAGCAGTTATTGATAAGCAAGATAGATAAGAGCCATGTTACGTGTATCTCTGAGCTGGAGTTGGGGCAATTGCTCTTAGACTCATGGTTTATTTCTTTGTTGCTCAGAATTTCTTACAAGTAGGAAATGACATGTCAAGACCATGTAAGATTTGAGAATTGGAGTCATCAGAGCATTAGACTAGGTTTGTCAAACATTTCTATGATCTCAATTTGGGCCTAGCCCTTAGAACCCTGTCCTCTAGAAAAATCCCCAATTTGTGGTGCTCAAGACTTAACTTTGTTTCTCTAGAATTTCTAAATCTAAGAAGGTGGGAAGGAATTGTGATGCGAAAGGCTTACCCGACGATGAGGAACCTTAGGGTGTGTTTGGTTTGAGGGGAGGGGAGGGGAGGGAGGGAATGAGAGGGTGGGTAAATTACCTTTTTGGGTTAAAAGAATTTAAATTTTGGGCGGGAACCCAAAATTTAAAAAGAATGAGAAAGTAAATTTTGGGCGGGAAACCAAAATTTAAAAAAATGAGAGGGTAAATTTTAGGTTTCTTTTGTCCAAAATGGTAATTTCTCCACCCTCCCCTACCCTCCCCTCAAACCAAACACACCCTTAGGGAGCTCCTGGAACTAAACCATTGCAGTGCTCTGACTTTTCTATGCCAAAATTTTGAGAACAGTGGCGCATAATGCGTCTTGCCTTGGTTCCCTTATGAAAAACGCATGTCCTCTATTAGGCTCTAGAAAACTAAGGTTTGGTAGTTAAATGAGTTGAAATTAGGCCCAATCCACCCAAAGATGTAGGTCATGACTTAGATATACTTCTAACATTTATTTGGGCCTTCCTTGGCATCCTATGAGCCTCAAAATATTCCTCATTTGGTCCGTCATCAATCAAAACCCAAACCTCCATATAGAACATGCCATATTCTCCCTCTCATGGGTTCTAAAGCCCGTCTCTATGATCAATTATTACCCCATAGTAGTAGTTTGGGCTTCCAGTCTTTTTAATTATTATTTGATAATTTTATTGAAAATTTGGGATGTTACAAGGAAGGTAATGTGATGCTCTTGTGTTTGACTGTGCTATCTCAACTCGATCCATGAATTTTCCGCATTCACCTCAAGGTATATGTCATTTATTTTCAATTCATTTATATTTGCATTGATTTCACAATAGTTGTCACAATAATTTCATTATTTATTAGAAAGATATCATTTGGTCGATGATGGCTATCCTACACCATGAAGATATCTCTGTCTGTAAATATGCAAGCTATCACTTTTAAGACTTTAGGTGAGAAACAGGATTTGAAAACGGCATCGAAGTCTTCTATTATTATCATTCAATGTTGAGGTGCACTAATGGACTTTTAGCATCTAGAAGTATGCCCAAATTCAAGTATAATTTGTGTACCAATAGCTATATATAATTGTATTAGGGAAAATTCTAAAACTAATATGAAAATCATACGAGCTGCAGATGAAGGCATAGTTCAATAAGGGAATGATTATCAAGTTCGTGTTTATCAAATTTAACTTGCTCATCTTCAAGACTGTGGACTTTGGGTCCAAGTCTGCCCTTGATGGGCGGGACTATTTGATTAGGAAATAAGTAGCCTAATCAAATAAGAATAAAATCAGCATAAAATGCAGATTTAGGAATATTTCAGCAATAATTATGGATTTGTTAAAAGAGGAACAAATCACCATAATTAGGGAATTAATCGAGAGACAATTAATTGCTGTCTTGGAGGGTAAGAAGAAGTGCACACGTTTCCTAATTAGTGGCCTCCATAAACCACTATAAATAGGGTGTGCCTCCTCAATTGCAATTCACCCCACCATTGAGTTTTCTGGCAATTCTCTTCTCTTCTATATCATCTTTCTGGTTCTGGTGATCTGCTGTGCAAATCACAATTAGGCTCTAGTAGTCTAATAATTGTGCGGGCACAAGTATGGAGTATTGGAGCTTTGACCCGGATCCGAACAAGGATTCGTCCAAGTACGCCTAATCTCCTTTTTAGTAATATTTTTTCTTACAAAGACATATACATGAATCAAGTTTGTGGCATAGTTGGAGACCAAATTTTAGAGCGCATGGGGTAAAATTAGTTAAGAATATCCAATCATGCATGAATAATAAATTCCTCCTTTGAAATGGGTAGATTATAATTCCCTTAATATTTTGTCTGTATGTGTTGGAAGAAGAAATTATCACCAAGAATTTGGACCAAACCATCTTCACAAGATGACCAAGAACCAATAGGACCAACATTTCAGCTTGTCTGCTAATTCAGCAGATACTCGTGTTGATCACATGTTATTATAAAACTAGAAAAAAATATAAGCAATTTGAGAAAAGCAAGAGAAAGTTTAGAGAGGAGAAATATATAATGAGGGAGAGTTCTCCTTTGCTTTGATTCATATGTCTATAGGACTTTATTTTATATAGACATAGGTATCGAGGTGTTGTGAAACTCTAAATATGGGCACCTTTTCTAGTAAAATTTGAACTTTGGTTTGTCTTCTTGTTAGAGACTAATCTGCTAGATCTAACCCATTCTATCTACAAAACTTTAATTGGAAACTTTATTTATATAGGCCTCTGACCATTAAATGCTAATACATGAATTCTGTTTTATTTATTCAACATTATGATATACATTTTGCCAAGTGAATGAATCTTGATATATTTAATACAAGTGAATGTTCATGCATTTAATAACTTGACATGAATTATTAATAGGGGAGGACTTAGGATAGAATGACTCATGCAAGTAATGATTTTTTTTTTTTTACCAAACATGAAAGTAATGATTAGGTTCTTTGAATCTTGAAGAAATCATGAACATGTACAATACGCTATATGGTAATATTTACAACGCTTTTTACATATTATGTATATTTTTTAAGTGAATAAAGTTTTGGAAAAAAAAAATTTTATTAACAAATTTAGGAGGAGATGGAAAGAAAAAAAGGTTAACTAAATGTCAATAAATATTTATGTAATTTGTACGGATTTGACTCATAAAAATGCCATAAGCCCCTATATATAACCAATTTATTAGTGGGCAATTAGTGAATTTCTCCCCAAGTACTCTTCAAGTTGTAAGATTAAATCTTGAAATTGAATTCGTCTATTTATTTAAATAAAAAGAACCACACACATTTTACTTGCAACTCTTGTTCTTAAGTCTACCCAAATTTTACCATAAAAAAAAACTCCCAACTGTGCCTTTTATAAGATTCAAAAATAAATAAATTGCGTAAATCAAAAGGTTGGTTAAAATTAGTTAAAGGCAATAAATAAATAAAAAATATAAATTATTTTCTCAAAACACCCCTTTTGGTAGAAATCGACAGATTTCCTTTTAAGAAAGAGTGCAAAGGGTTTTTTTCTCCCAATAATGTGCTTTTTGAGAATTAAACTTGTGTTCTTCTCTTTACGAGAGTGAGAGCGCTTACCACCTCAATCAACAAGCTATGAAAGTGAGTGGGAGAGAGAATGAATGAAAAAAAAAGATAAGAAAGAATAAGAGAAAAAAAATGAGATAGTCATATAATTAATTAGCGGTAAACATTAAAAAAATGCAATAAATATTTACGTACTTCCAAAATGTAGTTTAAAGAAAGAAAACTCATCAAAAAAATTGAAACTTATAATAAAGACTGGAGGGAGCGTTAATATTACTATTTATACATTAAAAAAATTAGACCAATTAATAAGAATATACTATGAGTTTGAAGGTATACTTTGATTCTGATGATCCTTTGGACTCAACTTGTAGAAAAAAAAGATAAAAAGAAAGTAACTCGTTTCTTACAATAATTAATGTGCCATTCAAGTATTACTATTGGTGTCAGATTTTATTGACCCGAGTAATCTAAAAATATCTCGGTAAGTTCTGTTCATTAAATTGTGATGCATGAATTGAGAATCCACTGACCAAATATTTCATTAATTATACATTAACTTTCCCATTTTTGAGAAGGAGATAGTTACAGAATTTGCGAGATGTGAAAAAGCGCCAAGAATAAGAGCATCTATGTCGGTGGAAGGTTGATTTACTAAAAATCAGATCAGTCATTGTGTTGTAAATATTGTGTAGGGCGTGTCAAATAAAGAGTTTCTCAAATATTATTGAAATATTTAAAATGAGAAGAAGCGTTTTGAGAAGTCATGTTCAAAAAAATTTATGTTTGTTCATGAATTTAACATGGTTTATGAATTTAATAAATGATTATGATTTTTAATTGAACATGCATAATGCTTTAAGAAACATTACTTCAAAATATCAATTTATTGTCTATAAATACCCTAATCATTACACAATAAGTACAAGAGAATAAGAAGCCTCGATTATCTCTTATTGAATTATTTTATCTTCCGGTTGTCTTGTCACCCTGTATCCTTATAAAAATGTCGTTTAATTTTAGAAAGTGCCACTTCTTATTCATATAAGATGTTTGTAGAATAACTCTCCATAACAATGTCCTTAGATATGACTAGAGCCAAGCATTTTGTTATTCTTTACCAACAATCTTAAGAGTTATTTCCGGCTGATCTTCTGGGTACATCGTGATGGGGGTTCTCCAATTCATTTGGTTGATTACGAAAAAAAATGACATCTTTTAGGCGTTTTGGGATGGGGAAAAAACATAAACAACAACCCGCTTGACCGGTCAATTCAATGGGTTGAACTGAGTCAAAACCATGTTAATCCGATTCACTCAAAATTCTACATCGATTTGGAGAAATGGCCACCAATAATTACCAAGTCAATCCTCTGAGTCATTCCAGGTGTCAATACTATGTGGCAGGGTGTCAATACTATGAGGAAAACAGGTGAATTGGTCGGCAACACCATTATGAAACTAGGATAATAAGGTGCTTTTTCACTTACAGTTTTGTCTGTAATTTTGAAACTTTCAGTTTGCTCAAGGACGTAAACACCAGAAGATGACAACCAGGAATTCAGGCCCAATTTACTCACCGAAACTAACTTTCATTATGACTAAGTTTGACAATTTCATATAACAGTCATTCCAATCACAGGAAGAAAACGAAAAATTTCTTACTTTCTGGACTGAAACCTGCCAGTGCAAAACCGTCAGTTTTGTTTTGATGCTCAGGTTTTGCACCCATTTTTCTTTAAATACATGTTTGTTTTAATGTAAATGTGCAGTACTCCGTGTCTGTTACTTGAAGTCTCTGAATTCTCCAGAACAAGTTCATCGATCGGTTGCTTTCAAAGACGTATGCTAAGTTTTTGTGTTATTTTAATATTAGACTAACACATTAATTTTTCTCTAATAGGCTTTGATATTCAGAGAGGTAGTTTAATATTTGCGAGTTAATATTTCGGGGAAGCACTGTTGAGTTGAATTGAACAATTATTATTGTTTCGCCGGAACAAAAGATGGTTTTTTAATTTGCTATAATAATGTTGAATATTATTCAATCCTGTTCTAATTATTCGGTGTTTGCTTCAGGTACTTGTTTCACTGTTTCAGGAACCTAACTTGGGAGCTTAAAGAGACATTCAGTTGTGAAAAATCTTGACTTTGTGAATCTCCTAACCTACTCGATAATGTTCTTTTCTATTTAATGCAAACATTTCTGGCAAATCAAACTATGAAACTTAGGCAGAAGAACAGTGTTGGCTAAAAATTTTAAGCATCCGATGATAGCCTTGTTGAGGCATCATGAGTTTGATCCTATTTATAACCACATGTCATTAGTGCTTCACCCTTTAACTCAAAAAAAAAAAAAAAAAAAAAATTGAGGCATGTAAACTAAAGTTATGGAAAAATATTTTTATTACCAGACGCCAGATATATATATTATTTTTTGGAACTAGTTTTGGCTAAAAATTTGAAGCATCTAAATTCACTTATGGTAATTATTAATGTATTCTAGGTTTATAATGGGCTGTAATATTTCCAAGCTCTCAGCATGCTGCACTGGCATAGAGCAAAGAGTTCCATTATTGCCTGAGGACAACATTGACAGTAAGTTTACCGATACTAGTACAAAATAGGGCTTTTTCATATACCGGTTGAAAAAAGGATTTCTATGAAGGTTAATCACTACAAAAAAGAAGTCAATCAGCAACGGAATTCCACCGCTAAATTGATTTAGCAACAGAATTTCGTCGCTAATTAATTAACCAATGACAGTCTATTTGGTGACCAAATAATCTAATTCCGTCACTGTTTTTGTTTTTTTTTTTCAAGTGAATCATCAGTATGTACATCTCTCTTGCTACTATGATGAGAGTGGTTTCAATCACTTATTTTTTATTTCCTGTGTTCAGAAAAAGAAAAGAAAAGTGAAACCACTCATGTGCCAGTATTTCAAGAGTTCACAATTCATCAGCTCATCAAAGCTACTTCTGGATTTGCTGTTGAAAATATAGTTTCTGAACAAGGCGAAAATGCTCCAAATTTGGTTTATAAAGGGAAAATGGAAAATCAAACACTGATTGCTGTCAAACGGTTCAATAAACAGGCTTGGTCTGATGCCCGACAATTTACAGTAAGCATATATATATATATAATATATATACAAGTGACTCTAAGTTTCAACTTTTGATGAAGCTCTCTCTTTAAATCTTCTGCGTTTTTGTTTCTTTATCTAAAGGTGGTAAGTATGTACTCTTATCAAATCAAACTTAAATGTGCATGGTTGTATGAAATCAACTTGTCCTTTACGTTGATTATTTCGCTCCATTTCCTGATTAAGATTTTATTCGCCTAGGATTGTATAGTTTACCAAAATTACCTTATCTACATCTAGACTGCTAAAAACTCTGAAGTAAAAACTTGAACAAGGAGTCAAATGTTTATCTTTGAACTAGATTGTTCATACCAGCATGATCTGATGGAGTAGATCCAAATGTACAAGCTACTTAAAATACGCGCGCGCGCGCACGCTTATATATATTATCTTGACATTGATATAAGGAGGCATCACCTAAAGAGAAATGGCATATGTTCTCTTTAAGCTTCATGGAACATCTTCGTAATCATCAACATTGTTGTTGTTATTATTATTTGGTTTAATTGAGCTATATCATATACTGTGCTAAACATCACATTTTCTAGCTTTGTATAACCTACATGGCTTTAGGGAGAACTATATACATACATTCATACAGATATAAATACATATATATATATATATATATATTTCCTTTTCCATTTAAAATATGAGTGCAGGATGATTATTGGTTCATAAACTAGGAAGCATCATAGTAATCGACTTGATTTATGGCTTTTAGGATTTACATTTTACACATTGTCTCTTGAATTAGTTTTTCACCATTTTGGATTTTTATTTTCCACATGATAGGCAATCTGGTTTTCTATTGAAGCATGGCTTTTCATTATTTGTTATTTTAGCAATATTTTCTTTTCTTGGCCTTTCAGGTAGAAGCCAGGAAAATTAGTCATCTAAGGAATGAAAGATTGGTAAGTCTACTTGGATGCTGCAGTGATGGTGACGAGAGGTTACTTGTTGCTGAATATATGCCCAATGATACTTTGGCAACACACTTGTTCCATTGTGAGTGCACAGCAACCTACAAATTTTGTTCCATTATAATAGACTTAAATACTGTTCTTATTTATCTAATACAACAAGCAGCCTTATCCCATTATATAGTATCAGCTATATGATCACACAATGTCACTTTGTTCTATTAATAACCAAATCTTTAGATAAATTATTATTCAAAATGTCATGTTCAATAATTTTACTGAGCATTCTGTTCGGCCTTTTTCTACCCTTCTAGAGTAGTCCATGTTGTCTGGTTGGTCCGTGCCTGCAATAGCCTACTTTTTATATATTCGAATTACCTCAAATAATTTTCTAGTTTTTCTTTAATAGATGTCACACTAGCTATTCCTCATATATTTTTATTATATTACAAACCTCAGTTTTTTCTCATATAATTGTACACACTTCTATACCAATATGCTCATCTCTGTTACCCCATTTTCAAGCTTATGTTATTTCTTTAAAGCCCAACATGCATTCACTATTGTATAATATTGTGCTCGTTTGGAACAGCGATTGGAATGCTTAAAAGTAGTTTTGCAATCGTGATTAACAGTATATGAGGTTAGTATGTGAGAGGATTTTGTCTGGATTTACGTGAAAAGCAACTTATAAACAATGTCAATGCCATAACAAATTTGCCCATTATTAGTCATATAACAGTTCAATAAAACTTCTCTTTAAGTTTATTAGGTACTATGCGATTATAGATAACTTCAATAACTTTTCTCCACTTAAACCACCTTACTTATATTCTTTGTGTAACATCTCCATTAATTTCACTATAATATCACATAAAATCTAGTTTCATAATTAAAGCCAAAATTTATAGGAACACTCACTCGTAGAAAACTACATGTTGATTGCAGCAATCTTATATACCATCAGTATCTCTTGAATTCTTTCTATCATCATATATATATACAAATCCGCAAACTTTAATCTTTTTATTCTTTAATTTGGTACTATCTTGTTAAATATTGTTTTTTTACCTCACTAAACACTTAATTGCATGATTATCCAGGGGAAGCAATGGCCATGAAATGGCAAATGCGACTAAGAGTTGCCTTATACATTGCCCAAGCGCTAGCATACTGTGCAAGCAAAGGACGTGCGCTGTATCATGATCTAAATGCGTATAGAGTACTTTTTGACAATGTAAGTTCATTCCTTAATTAGTCTATGCTTTTATTACTTGTTCAAGTTTGCTTCTATGGAAATCCATGATTTATGATCAAGTTCGACTGCATTTAATATACAAATCTTAAAAAACTTTTATTCAGTATCCAATCACAATTATGCAATCATGAAAGCTGTATCATAACTTATAGGAGTAAATATGATATTGTACACTACTTTCAAGGACAGATATTATTTTCATTTGAGTTAATATAATCTTCGGTCCGTTAAATTTGATTCCGTTTAAAACATTGTTCCTTATAATTAAACAAAAATTTGGACCATTTTGCCCCCTAGGACCAAAACCTCTTATTTGAAACTTGAAGGATCAAAACTAAAATGAGAGTAAATTTGAGGAACTAAATATTGTATTAACCCTTTTCATTTCATTAAATTTTCCTATGATAAATTAACAAGGTAGTATTTGCTCAAATATCTATTTTCAAACACTTCATATTTCATATTGCTAATTATAGGAAAGCAATTAAGGCATTATCAGAAAAAAGGATGTCCAGTTTGATTTGTTCCCATTAAGGTGCGATAACACTTAATTAATTATCAGTAAATTTGTTGTGTTTGCTATTTTCACAGCACTGCACCATGAATTAGAAACTTAGTGAACACCAAATAATTATGGAATAAAATGATACCAAGCAATCAGATTAACAGAGAATGTAATGTGTGTAATTA
Organism: Inga leiocalycina; assembly: GCA_963242795.1. Classification (NCBI taxonomy): domain Eukaryota; kingdom Viridiplantae; phylum Streptophyta; class Magnoliopsida; order Fabales; family Fabaceae; genus Inga; species Inga leiocalycina. The sequence continues at coordinate 38,187,921 of OY725332.1, forward strand.
ATAGATCATAAGGGGAGCTATCAATATAAAATTTGACAGTGTAAAACACGGATATTTTCTTCAAACCAAGACTTTGATTCACAACTAAAAAGAGAGATATTTCTAAACAACATGCTGCACAAACCACACTTTTTTTTTATCAATTTTTTTATATGGAGAATAACAAGAATAATTTGAACATAGGAGAGACTTTGTAATATAAATTAAGAGAGAGAATCAAATTTAAAGAGGCTAGCATAGGGGATAAAGATGGATAAGGGTGATTTAATTTGAATTATTAGTATGATGTGAATCAATGAAGACCATTTAGAGGAAGCAGATGTTTATATTTCTGACGTATTACTGCAAAGTTAGGCGTGTAATTTTAGAAGCATTTGGGGCCGATTAAAAATGAACTAGAATTTTGAGTGGAAAAAATGAACTAGAATTTTAAGAGGTGATTTTTGTTTTTAAATTATTAGAGGGGCAGGCATTAACTGCCTAAAGTTACAAGCAAGATTAAACTTGCGACCTCATGCTGATAGGTGAGTATCCATACCACTAGAGTATAAGGCCACTAACAAAGAGGAAGAGTTCTTGTAAAAACTTGTCTGGCAAAGAAATTAAGTATGTGTACATAGTAATTATGTTCAAGAAAATGAATAGATTTAGAAAAGGTATAGCGCAGGCTTTGTACTGTTATTACCACTAAGTAAGATGGAAACACTAAATTAGTCCCAGGCGACTTCTCTAAGCACTCACGTAATTTTGATACACATTCAAACTTTTATGAAAGAAAACTGAAGCACAACATACTTATTATGCTAACAATAACATGTTATAGGACTATGAATTACTATTATATTATACTCTATAAACAAGACTGCATTGACGCCTCATAGTTTTTGACCAACTTTTCCTTATTTTCATAACCTTTAAAGTAAATGTTGACTATTTTCAAACTTGTTCATGTTTTTAATCAGGAAGGAAATCCTAGACTCTCATGCTTTGGTTTGATGAAGAACAGTCGAGATGGTAAAAGTTATAGTTCAAATCTGGCATTTGCTCCACCCGAATATCTGAAGTTAGGTATTCCCCTAAGCTTGTTATGTCATCATTTTATATTATTTGATCATTCCTTTGTTATTTGGAGTTCTCTCACTAAGATTCTTATTATTCTAAGATCAGGTAATCAAACTTTTTTTTCTTTAATCAATGTAATGCTCTCATGTTCTCCAGTCTATGCTTCTGGTCCATGCTATTTCTATGTGAAAACCAGAGAAGAAACATTAAGTAGTTCTGACCACTATGATGATTCATTATTATTTTGCATAGTTTATATCTGAACAAAACTTAAGTCAAGTTGTTTGTATCCATTAGTCAAGTTCTCTAATCTCACTTGTTATTTTGCTACTATCAGTTATTAAAATGCGTATGTGCACTTGTAAATTCACCTATGAACACTTAAAAATTTTTATATCAGCTCTTATAATTAAATTAGGATTTGCAAATTTTCATAAGGGTATTTGTCATTTTACTATTTCATATGAATACTTGCAATTATTTTTCTATTATTAGTTGTTAAAATGTGTATATGCACTTATAAATTCACTTATGAACTTGATCTAATAGGTATAAGCAAGTGTTACGTCTGTTTATCTTCTTCTGGCCATGCAGGTAAAATTACTCCAACAAGTGTAACATATAGTTTCGGAACCATATTGCTGGACCTTCTCACTGGAAAACACATTCCTCCAGGCCTTGTGAGTTTTGTTTCTTGTTTGAAGATTCTGTGACCAAACATTCTGTATGAGAATCTTGACAATGTATGGTTTGAAGAGTATTTCTACAAGGCTACAAGAATACACAGATAATCTCCTTGATGTATTTATGTATGTATGAGAAAAAGTAGAAGCTTTCATCTTTCTTCCTTTCTATTTGAAACATAAACATCCCTTATATATACCTATATATCTTGTGACTGTATCCAGTTTCTTTAGATTATTAATTTCTTGTTCCCTTTTTGTGGATCTAAGATGACTCTATAGTTATTCTGTTGGGAACATCAGATTCACCTGTTTGTGAACATTGATTATAATCTAGCAATTGATATAGCAAGCTTAATCTCAAAGTCAAAGCATTAATTGTTGAGTTCAGATTTCAATTATTATACTCTACATTTAATTAACAGTTGATTTCATAACTTTTCAGGCACTTGACCTGATTCGGGAAAGGAACCTTCGGACGTTAACGGATTCTTGTTTAGAAGGACAATTTTCCAATGATGAAAGGGCCGACTTTGTGCACTTAACCTCACAGTGTTTACAATTAGAACCACAGGAGCGTCCTAGTCCAAATTATTTGGTTACTGCCTTAATACCTCTACAGAAGGATTCTGAGGTTAATTTTACCTTATAAGTGGTTCACACTGTATTATGTTTGTTTTTTTGTTTTGAAAGCAATAATTCCTTCTGGTCCTGATTATACAAGTTAGCAATATGTAGAAGGTTTTGTATTACTTATAAATATAAGACCTCAATCCATTTTGCCTTCCAAATTTATAATTTCCCCCCTAAATTATCCATATTGATTGTACATATTAAGGGTTTTCATCTAGGAAGTAATTAATATCCAATGCAAATGATAAAGATGGGTACTTTATAGGAACCAACATACTTCTTTTACAAATAACATTACTTATTTCTTTAATCTTTACAAATTCGTTATGTAGCTACTATGTTAAAGACTAGAGGGGCACTTATATTTCTTTATTCAGTTTTCATCATTAGCAGTTTATTTTCCCAACCCCACTGGCTTTAATCTTTGTTTAAAATTAAAGGCATATTATAACAAGCTGGAATAAACTTGTGTATATTGTTATCCAGATTCCTTCTCATGTTTTGATGGGTATACCATATGTTGCTGCTACTTCATCCGTTTCACCACTTGGTGAAGCTTGTCAGAGAATGGATTTGACTGCCATCCATGCATTCCTTGAAAAGCTTGGGTATAAAGATGATGAGGATACTTCTGAGGTGTGTTTTTCTTTTTGATAAATTCTATATTAGTTTAATTGTATGGTCACAATAATCTATTTAAATCTTTATGGTCCTTGGTTATCATCGTTATTCTTCCTTTTCAAGAAAAAAGTGTATACAGACTTTTGTGCTTTTATTGCTCTTGTTATTTTTAAATGGAGCTTTATTCATAATAATTTCCTTTTATTTGGTTGAGCTCAGTGATGTATGCATATAAACTGCTCTCTCCAATCCATAATGTAATAGCTACTTAATTAGTTTAGGTAGATTAAAGAAATACATTAGTTAATTGTAACATATATAATCCGGTTTTCCTAAAATACTCATGTGTGTTTTTTTTTTTTTTTAAAAAATGGCATTAGTGAATTTCTCTACCGGAGCAAGCATTATTCACTTTATAGAAAGCATCAGTACATTTGAATTATTGTTGTATAAATTGTTTTTAGAGGAGTATTAATATGGATTGTTTAGGGAAAAAAGGATAAATATGAGAGATAAAAGTGGATTCAGGTTTTATATTTAGTTTGAATCAAAATCAATCCCCTAACTTACTGTTACATTGAGGACCAGAGAGGGTATATAATCTTAAATGCAATATTGTTGGTTATTCTATGTTATTGATTGCTGTGTATTCCGTAAATGTGTTTAGTCGCCATAAATAAAACTTGTGTTTAATGGTTGCATACCTTTTAAAGGTTGAACATAGTATTTGGTTGAATGCAACACAACACACACACACATATCGTGAATCTTTTAAGAACTACTGCACATGCTTATTTTATTATTGACTTCCTTTCTTGCTTTTTTTTACTTCAACTATGAAATGTGAACAAACCAGATGGATGAAGCATTGTACTCAAAGAAGAAGGGTGATGCTGCTTTTTGTTATAAAGACTTTACCACCGCGATCGATAGTTATACAAAGGTTAGTAATTCTATAGCTTTTTTCAGTTGGCTTAATATATCCTATTATATATAAAATATTTTATTTTCCTGATAGAGTAAACAAAACATGTGATTGAGGGTTTATATATATACACCTCTATTGGGGTTTAGTATTTATACCACTCATATTGTTGCAAAAGTTGGTTATAATTAACGAAAATTTAGAACCTGAAAGTTACAACGGTTCAAGTTGTTTAGTATAACCTTTTCTACACTGGTTAGCAACAACTGGATGGCGTAGAAAAAGTATTTTTCTACACTGGTTCAATAACTAGGATAACAAGTTTAAAACTTTCTACACTAACTGCATCTACACCTGTTGGACAATCGATGTAAAATTGGATTCGAGGCGTCTAATGTGTCTCCCTTTAACGCCTAAACCTCCCAATTTTTTTCTTTTTAATAATAGATTCTATATGAAATAAGTGACAATTTGAAATTTTTGGGCCTTGACATAATGCAGTTTTAAACTTTTTATAAGTTTTTCAAAGAATTTTACGGTCTAAAATTGTGCCACGTTTATTTATTTTCTTAAAAAAAAATGTAAGAAATTCAAAACTTCATCATTTCACAATTATAAAATATCAAAATGTCACTCATCATTTATTAAATAATCTAATGATCAAAAGAAAACATAAAACAACATTTGGGAAGTTGGGTTAATTAATTATTATAAAGGGCATTAGAGAAATGCACATTAGAGCCACAATCCCCGTATAAAGGATGAATATTATAATCTCATGTTTCTTATGATGTGAAGATTATTGGTTTGTATCAGTTACAACATATTCATTTGATGTCGTTGTTGCGTGTAATAATGCATGCAGTTCATAGGTGTTGGAACCATGGTTTCTCCAACAGTTTATGCACGTCGCAGCCTGTGTTATCTGAAGATCAAAAAGCGAGAACAAGCACTGAAGGATGCATTACAAGCACTAACAATTTCTCCTAACTACTACATTGCATTCTACTTACAAGCCGTGGCACTTCTTGCATTGGGCAAAGAGAATGAGGCTCAGGTGGCTCTTAAACAGGGTTCTTCACTTGAAAGCCAAAAAAAGTACATAAACTAGTTTAGGTTATATCAAACCATATCTTCTTCCCTAAAAAAAAAAAAAAAAAAGCTACGTCTTCTTCATCCCCTCCTCCACTCCACCCCAAAAGCTTATAAAATTAGAATATAAAATATAAAAAGGCAGATCTTCTTTTTCCTTTTTCCTAAGTTGTTTTTCATGAACCTATTACTAATGTTGAAGTTTAATTTCCTGTTCTAGTACTTATATATAGATCTAGGGTCTATCTTTAGGACCTCTGGAAACAAATTTATTTGTAAAGGGATTCATCTTTTAGTTTAAGTATATATATGTGCGTGTGTTTGTGCAATTTTAAAGAAAATAGTAAATGGTGCTTGTACTTATGTACAATGCAATCCATTATCGATGCATGGTGTGTTGATTTGAAATGTTTTTTTTTTTTTTATGATAATGATTTTGCATTTAATAAAAATTGTCCCACTTTATTCTCGTAGAGTAAACCACACAATGGCCCAGCCCATTAAGTAGGCTTGTAGGCCCAATTTAGTTTGTTGTAACCATATTAAGTGTATATTAGCTAGATGTAACAACTTTCTGTTATGCACCTAAGTCCACATGTCCACGATACACTACATGTGCCTTTGTACTGGTTATCTATATAAATACAAACACAATGACTCAGCATCATTAAGCTGAGAGCAATTTATTTTCTTTACACTTAATCTTTCTCCACATTTTCCTTCTTGGTATCAAAGCTTAGAGCTCCGTACTCTCGCTTCTCACTCACTCTATTTCCATGGCTCAATCTACTCCTTCGGTCATGTCTCCTCCGATTCCTCATGTTGCCTATTAGGCTTCTTCTCAGGCTGTTCAAACCAAATCAGTTTCGTTGTTGAGTAGCTTTAATCAATTAGGATATGTTAAGCTGGATATATCTAATTTTCTTCTTTGGTGATCTCTGGTGCTTCCAGCACTTAGTAGTCATCGATTGGATGGTTTGGTCTAGGAACTAAATGATGTCCCTCTAAGTTCATCTCTAATGGAGTTGAAATTACTATTAATCCTGATTTTAAGGATTGGCTTGCCACAGATCAAATAATATTCAGCTAGTTATTAAGCATGATGACTCTTGGTGTTGCTTTGCAACTTCTGCATTTCACAACATCAGCTTAGATTTTGAAGGCTGTGACTGATCTGATGAGTGCGCTATTAGATCCCATATGTTTTGATGATAACAAAGATTGGATCAATAATATGAAAGGATTTGATAACAAACAAATGGATTTGAACAAAGTAGCATAGCATTCACTTGGAGTCAGCACTGGAAGTAATCAACAATTTTTAAGAAGGCTTACTTGAGTAGCCACTCAGGTAACAGAAGCCATCACTCGAGTAGCCACTCGAGTAAGCAAACAGAATTTCATCTAGTGAGGAACTACCAAATTTTGAACGAAGTTACTCGAGGGACCACTCGGGTAATCTGCAAAGTTATATAGACCATTACTCGAGTAGCCACTCGAGTAACAAGATTTTCACAGGCATCACTTGAGTAACCAAGTACAAAATCTTCCAGTGACTCTCGGCCAAGAAATGCAGCACATCACTCGAGTAACCACTCGAGTAACCAGTGAGAAAATAGCATTACTCGAGGGACAACCCGAGTAATCTGTAGAGTTATTTGAAGTGCCACTAGAGTAACTAGATAGTAAACTCTCGGCCGAGAATTTGATGCCATTACTTGAGGGAGTAATCGAGTAATCTGCCGGGTTATTTGAAAGCCACTCAAGGGACCACTCGAGTAAGGTGTAAAGAAAAATTATGTCCACTCTAGTAGCCACTCGAGTAAGAAGTTTACCACAGTGATCACCCGAGTAGTCTGTGAAGGTAAAGACATGGCCACTCGAGTAGCCACTCAAGTAATCAGGTATTTTCAAGGTTTGTAATATATCACTCCATGTCTTACCCGAGTAATTTCTGATGCAAAATGTTGATTTGCTCACTACCATATTTTTGACATGTTTACTCGAGGGACCACTCGAGTAACAAACTTGATCACTCGAGTAGCCACTCGAGTAAGGCAGTCCATAAATTATATTTTCATCGAATATCTCTTGATTTGTTATCTATATGATTAACTCCTCATTGTATTAGTATTCTAAGTACATTTACAGAGAAACAATGAAAGAGTATGATAGATTTGAGAAGTCAAATAAAAGTCCGAACGTTCACCTAACGCTACCTACCGCCAACGGATAGTTTTCAAATACGAAGAATAGTCAACCATTGCTGCGCGACTGTAACAGACAAGTTTGAAATTGCTTCCAACGGACACTACAACTCATCTATATATATGGAGCATTCAAAGAAAGAAAACAAGGAGACACAAACTGAGATCACACATCGATCAATACACTTAGTGCCTTGTTTTCCTATACTCATTCATTTGTACTTCAGTGATTATATATTTGCTCTGTGAGAGAGTTTTTCATTACAAAATCAATATTTGTTATTGAGACAACTTAAGGTAGTGGAACCTTGAGTTGGGGATTTGATTGCAACGTGTAAAGGGGAGCGAGTGTCTAGGTGTAGGAACTTGTTGTGTACTAAAGTGCCAAGAGCCCACTGAATCTTGGAGAATATAGTGAAACTCTCAGAGATGCTATGAGAACTGGACGTAGGTCAAAGTGGTTGTGGCCGAACCTGTATAACTCCCGGTGTATACTACGGTGATATTTTTCCTTGCTCTTATCTATTTTTAATATTTCATAAATTTCCTTATACGCAACAAAATTTTTGGAATCACCCAATTCACCCCCTCTTGGGTGAAACGCTTGCACTAACATTCGGTATCAGAGCATAGGTCTTCTTGTTAAGGTTTAACAGCCTAAGAAGGATCCAATGGCAAGCATGGGTGAAGGCATTCTTCCCGATGGAGCTTCTATCACGAGACCTCCGGGTTTCAATGGCAAACATTTCTCATTTTGGAAAGTGAAGTTCAGAGTCTTCGTAATGGCTACTGAATATAGGCTATGGGATGTGTTTGAGAGTGGAAACTACAAACCTGAAAAGATTGTAGATTCACAAAGAGTTCCCAAGACTCCAGCAGAATATGATGAGAATGATAAGAAACTCATCACACTCAACAGTAAAGCAATTTTAATAATTCAAAGTGCCTTTAGTCAAAATGAGTACTTCAGAATCTGCACACTCCCAACAGCTAAAGAAATGTGGGAAGCTTTGGAAATAGCTCATGAAGGAACTTCTGGAATAAAAGAAAACCGGATTAATACTCTGACTATGGAGTTTGATTTAATTCGAATGAAGTCAGGTGAGTCGATAGCTGAATTTGAACTTAGATATACTCACCTTGTTAATCAACTTGTAGTACTTGGAAAAGTCTATTGCTAATGTAGCTCTTTCTTTTAATGCTGCAAACTCTCCCGTTTTTCAACAACAAGCTTCCCATTATCCTTGGCACAATGGTGGACAACAGTCTCAAAGAGGTTGTAGGTGTAGAGGACATTTTCCTAGATCTAAGCTGATGTGTTAGGTCCGTGATAAACATGGCCACACTGTTATTCAGTATTTTTATAGGTTTGATCGCTCCTATACTAGTCCTAACAAGGCTTCTAAGCCTTTAACATAGATTGCACTCCTCAATTAGTAGGAGATCCATATTGGTATATGGATAGGATTGCTACCAATCATATTACTTTCCAAGATGTGTTTAGTTCTAAAGTGATAGGTACCATTTCTATTGGTAATGGTTCAAAATTGCAAGTCCGTTGTTCTGTGTAACTGCCTACCTTGAAAGCCAATAATCGAAAACATGTCATGAAATAAACAGGAAACCAACGGTTAATTCAAAACTCATTAGAAGTCTCGACTTCAAGAAAAGATTTGGTCTTGTTGCTCAAGAGGAAACAGAAGAATAGGTAACTGATTCTAATCCTACCTATAATGAATTACTATATGGATATAATGCTTTACATTCTGAATTCATCAAAGTAGTTAAAGAACTAGTTATTTTCAAAAAGAAAAACAAAATCTTGAAATAGAGCTTAAAGAGAATTTTGAAAAAGATTGTGAAAATTGCACTTCTTTGAAAAAGAAAAACACTGATCTTACTAAATCTCTTGAAAAATTCACTAAAGGAAGTGAAATGCTATATGTGATTCTAAAAGCTCAACGATTTGTAAATGATCGATCTGGAATTGGATATGATCCAAAATCAGACAGAAGGAAAGGAAGAAAGAAAGCAGGAGGTAAATCATACTTGAATTATTTTCAGCATTCCGTGCATACATCAAATCCTTTTGCTCATTGTAATTATTGTAATAGAAAAGGCCATTATACTTCATCATGCATTCATAAGAAGAAAGGAACGATAGGAACCTATAAATGGGTACCTAAAGGTTCACATATTTCAAAAATCTCTTGTATTAACTCAAAAGGACCCAAAAAGAAGTGGGTACCTAAGACTTAATTGTATTTAATTGCATATATGTCTCAAAGCATCCAAAAACAAGTGGTACATAGATAGTGGATGCTCTAGACATATGACCGGAGATTTCAAAAGTTTTACCACATTACAACCTAAGGAAGGTGGAAAGGTGAAATTTGGAGGAAATCAATCCGGAAGGATAGTAGGAATTGGTGAAATCAAAAATGACAAAGGAATACAAGTCAAAGATGTATATTACGTTGAAGGCTTGTGTCATAATTTGCTGAGTGTAAGTCAAAGTGCAGATAAAGACAATTGGATAATATTTGATTCAGAAGAATGTCTGATTGTCAACAAGAAAGACTTACAACTTGATAAGAAAAATATCAAGGCAATGCTTAGAGCAAAAAGGGAAGGTAATTGCTATAAATTGATATAAATAGAAATGATTCTGAAAGTTGTTTTCTGGGCAATGCCGATGAAAGTTGGTTATGGCATAAGAGACTAGCTCATGTCAACATGCACCAACTAAGTAAACTACTCAAAAAGGACTTAGTCCTTGGTTTACTTAAAGTAAGTTTTAAAAACGATTTGATTTGTGACGCATGTCAAAAGGGTAAACAAACTAAATGATCTTTCAAATCAAAAAATCAGATTACAACAAATCGACCACTTCAACTGATACATATGGATTTAGTTGGTCCAGCAAGAGTTAAAAGTCTTGGTGGCAACTTATATTCATGGTCATTGTTGATGATTTCTCTAGATTTACATGGACTATTTTTCTGTCATCAAAGGATGAAACCTTTGTAGAATTCATTATTTTTGCCAAGAAAGTGCAAAATGAGAAAGGTATGTCCATTACAGGTATCAGGACAGATCATGGTGGAGAATTTGAGAATCAAGCCTTTGATGAATATTGTGATACTAATGGCATTGATCACAATTTCTCTGCTACAAGGACACCACAACAAAATGGAGTCGTGGAACGAAAGAATAGAGTGCTTACTGAAATGGCTAGAGCAATGCTAAATGAAAAGAACGTGTCTCAAGTTTTCTGGGCTGATGCAATGAGCACAGCGTGCTATGTTTCAAACAGAGTCTACATTAGAACAAAACTTGGAAAGACACCATACGAGCTATACAAAGGAAGGAAGCTGAATCTTGCTCATTTACACATCTTCGGTTGTAAGTGTTTTATTCATAATAATGGTAAAGATAACTTAGGAAAATTTAATTCAAGAACAGATGAAGGAATTTTCCTAGTATATTCTAATCGAAGTAAAGCATATAGAATTTTCAATAAACAAACATGTGTTGTTGAAGAATCAATCCACGTTGTATTTGATGAATTTGAATCCTCTGACAAAACCATTGATGATGAACAGGAAGTTGTTTTAAATCAAGAAAATGGTTAATCTATTTCTAAATCTCTTATTCCAGAAGTTGATCAAACTAAGATAGAAGAACAATCACTAGGTCAACCTAAAGCCTGGAAATACAATAGGAGTCATCCTCTAGATCAAGTCATAGGAGTGTGAATGAAGGAGTCAAAACTAGAAATAGAATTTTCAATGAAGTAAGTTTTTCTGCATTCATTTCTGAGATTGAACCTTTTAACATTAACGAAGCCCTATCAGACAATGATTGGGTTATTGCAATACAAGAAGAACTAAATCAATTTGAAAGAAATCAAGTTTGGGATTTGGTACCCCGACCTAAGGATCATCCGATCATTGGCACTAAATGGGTATTCAAGAACAAACTTGATGAATCCACAATTATTGTCAGAAACAAGGCAAGATTGGTGGCCAAAGGCTATAATCAGGAAGAAGGAATTGATTATGAGGAAACGTATGCTCCAATAGCTAGATTGGAAGCTATACGTGTACTCTTAGCCTTTGCATGCATCAAAGGATTAAAACTCTATCAAATGGATGTAAAGAGTGCATTTCTAAATGGCTATATTATAAAAGAAGTATATGTAGAGCAACCTCTAGGTTTTGAGGATGTAACTCAACCTGATCATGTTTTCAAACTCAAAAAGGCTTTATATGGTTTAAAACAAACTCCTAGAGCATGGTATGAGAGGCTCAGTAAAGTTCTTATTGATCAAGGTTTCGTACGAGGAAAAGTTGATACAACACTTTTTACAAAACAAAAACGTGATGATATACTCCCTCCGGTCCTAAATATAGGACAAAGTTTTTAGTGCAATTTGCACTAAAAACTTTGTCCTATATTTAGGACTGGAGGTAGTATTAATTGTGCAAATATATATTGATGATATAGTTTTTGGTGCTACTAACGAAACTATGTGCAAAGAATTTTCTGAGATAATGCAGGGGGAGTTTGAGATGTCAGTGATAGGAGAATTAAATTTCTTTCTCGGTTTGCAAATCAAACAAAGAAAGAATGGAATCTTCATATCTCAAACAAAATATTTGAAAGAGGTATTAAAGAAGTATGGATTGGATGAAGCAAATGGAACAGACACACCTATGAGTTCAACCACATTTCTTGATGCGGATGTCAAGGGAAAAGATTACAATATCACAAAATATAGAGGAATGATTGGATCATTACTCTATGTCACTGCAAGCAGACCTGACATTCAATTCAGTGTGGGTATGTGTGCAAGATATCAATCAGCACCAAAAGAGTCACATGCTGAAACCGTCAAACGTATCTTTAGATATCTTGCTGACATACAAGAATTAGGTCTATGGTATCCCTAAGGAAGAAGTGAATATCTAGTTGCTTACTCAGACTCTGATCATGGAGTATACAAGACGGATAGAAAGAGCACAAGTAGACAAGGCCAATTTCTTGGAGGCTCGCTTGTATCTTGGTTTAGCAAGAAACAAACTACAGTGTCCTCTCGTCAACAGAAGCTGAGTATGTTGCAATATCAAGTTGTTGTGCACAAGTAATTTAGCTAAAGCAACAACTCCAGGATCTTGGTATTTATTTGAAAGAAACATCAATATACTGTGACAATACTAGCATGATAAGTTTGGCAAAGAATCTTGTTCAATATTCCAGAACCAAACATATTGATGTTAGACATCACTTCATCAGAGATCATGTCCAAAAGAAAGATATCAAAGTCATATTCATTCCAACTCATCTTCAACTAGCTGACATCTTTACAAAACCTCTTGCAAAAGATCAATATTTGTATATTAGAAGAGAATTGGGAATGGTAAATCCCAGTGAGTTATAAGTTATCTAGTATTTACAAAATGTTAGATGATATTATTTATTGATGTTTTGATGATTACTAACTTAAGAATCGGAGTTTCTAGCAATTTTTTTGCAGGATCATAATATTCTGTTTTGGGGTATAAATAACAGAGGTTAACAGAGGATAACATTACTGGAGTATCAACTTCAAGTAATAAGTAGCACTGGAGTGACAACTTCAAGTAATAGATGTATCACTGGAGTGACAACTTGAAGTAATTGATGGATTACTCGAGTAGCCACTCGAGTAATGAACTTGGAAATGTGCCAGTGAAGCATTAATTTCAAATAAAACGACACAACGGTTGAAAATAAACAGCCAGAAGGTGAAGAAACAGCCTAGCCGAGGGAGGCCTCAAGTGATGTTCAATGTTACTCGAGTAAGGCCTCGAGTGAACCTGGGTGGAAATTCTAAATCATCTGATTTTCAGTATAAATATGTTCTAAAGAGTCATCCAATGATCAAGGGAATATACATGGATAATTACAATATTATTCATGCCAGGTACACGCTCAAAATTGCTGTATTTTAAAATTCTTCATATGATCACTCAAGTAGCTACCCGAGTGATGATGATGATTACTCGAGTAAGCCCTTGAGTGATGTCAGGTTCTAGGTTATTTCTACTAGAAACTCGGTCATTTCTCACAAAATCTCCTTCAGTGATTCTTTTGTGCTCTCACCAAAACTTTTCAAGGAATCTTTCTCTTCAAATTTTCGTCAAAACCCAGTGATTCATGGCCTCAAAAACCTCTTAAACATCTCTGAATCCTTGCCCGAGACTTGCGACAGTTACCCCTATTTCTCCTAAAACTTCTCATTTTCTAAAATCACAATGGTAAGGACAAAATCTCCCAACCATAGTACTCCTTCTGAGTCTTCGAAGCCTTATCAACCCTCTGATTCACTTTCCTCTCCTCCTACCAAGAAGAGGAAAATGTCTCCCAAAGCCAAACTGCAAACCAAACCTAAGGTAAAAGGGGTTGTGATCAAGGAGTCCATTATCACAAGAGCTCAATCCAAGAAGAGTTCACCTCCAGGAAGAGGCAAAACAACAAAAGAGCCATCTCCTCCCTCCTTTGATTCTTCAGACACACCTACCTTTACTCCTAAGCCACTGAAGAAGCCTAAAGTCAGTGAGAAGATTACCAAAGTTATGGTAGGCATGCTTGAGCAAGCTTTCGAGTCTAAAGATGCAAAGAAAGGGCAAACTTCAAAGCAAGCTAAGGAGAAGGATAATGAAATCACATTTCCTCTAAAGGGATTTAATGTGAAAAAGCTTGAGGAATCACAGAAGTACCTGAGTCATTTTGCAAGAAGGAATGTGTGGAAAATGCACTACATTGACTACAAGGTGCTTCAAGAGGTATTAAAATTTGATCTCTGTCCCTACCTCGATTCCTATATGCCTTGGTTGTTTGTCAAATTACCTTTTTGCACCAAAATTGTGAGACACTTCTATTGTAACCTCAAACCAATTAATGATCCTATTAGAAAGTCAGTAGAAGAAGAAATGACTTTCAAGGTTAGAGGTCAAAGAATTCTTATCTCACCATCCCAAATCAATAACTGGTTAAGAATAGAAAATCCTCCTGATGATGATTACCCTAACCTTTCTCCAAACCAAATTTTTTTTGTTCTTAGACCTGGTGAGGTTGTGGGACCTCTCAACTTCAATCTGAGTGATATGAGTGATTTCCATAGAGTCCTATGGTATATCTACTCTAGAGCTATGGTGAACAAATCCAACAACTTCACTCACTTCATTGAGAGGGACTTCAGGAAATTCGCCTCAGTGATCCTTAAAGAAGAAAAAGATTTGGGAGAGTATATCTTTAGTGAGATCAATAGGTATAGATATGAGGGGAAACCAACTACTCCAATGCCTTATCCTCAATTAATTTCCCTATTTCTCAAGAAGAACAAGATCTGGTATTTAAAGAGTATGGAGCCAGTAGAAAGGTTAGCACCAGTGGGATGGAATTAAATTGGAAAATTAAATATTGAGATTCCTCTGAAGATACCTCTTGAAGCAAGCCCAAAGAAAAAGAAGAAGACTGAGACAGCAACAAGTCGTAAGGATGACACATAGTCTTATGCTCCTGCTAACACTTCTCCTCCATCCTTCTTTGGTGCCGCAATGCAAACGTTCATAGAGAATATTTTGAGGAGTTTCCACATTGATATTGCAAATACCAATGCGGAGTTGATTACCCACATGAATGATAAAATGGGACAACTCATGGAGACAATGGACTAGAGGCACGAAGAGTTGCTTGTTGAACAACGTGCCCAGGGTGAGATTCTGAGAACTATTTTGGCTAGATTTGATGCTATGGCATTTGGATCTTTTGCTCCTGGTCCTTCTGATATTCCTGAGCCCATACCTACCTCTGAGCCTGGACCCTCTATCCCTACTGAGCATAGACCATCTGAGAATGGACCCAGCAATATCCTATTCTCTATGCCAGATCCTGAAATATCTGAGCCCATTCACATCACCTCTGATAAACCACCTCAGCCTATTCAGCCTGAGCCCATACCTACTCCCATTGCATCTCTTGCACGCACTGAGGAGGTACTTGTGTCCTCACCAGTTGCTACAGAGGAAGTAGAGATTACCTCTTTGGTTCCTTACCCTTCATCTCCTCCGGTGAATCCTCCAGATAATCTTCAGACACCGCCAATGAACCTTCCTGAACCTAAATCATCATCTTCAGATTCTTCTAGTTTTAATGGTTCGTATGAGTCATTGGCTTTTCCTGTCACTCCCATCACAGTTGCCAAGCCACCTACTCCTCTTCATGATTGATTCCACCTTTGTGATGAAGACAAAAAGGGGGAGAAGAACTTGAGTGATTTTGTGAAGAATGGCTAAGTTTATAGATTAGGATTTAGGTGTATGGTGCTTTAGGGCGTTTTTATCTTTAAATTATAAGTTTTGATTATGTAATGAACTTCTCATTATGCAAGTAATTTCTTATGCTATTTATGTTAACATTTCAATTATATTGCATTGAGGAACTAATGAGTTTTTGATTGTGTTGCAAGGTGAACAAGTAATCATAAAAACAAAAACTATGAAAAGATCTTCAATAAGTTCTTTCAAAGAGTTTTCAAGTTTAATTTCAACAAATGATTTCATATGAAAAAGAATTTTGAGAAGTGCATATTTAGAAATTCAACTTCAAAAACTTTGCTCAAAATCACCAAGTTTTGTCATCATAAAAAATAGGGAGAATGTTAGATCTCATATGTTTTGATGATAACAAAGATTGGATCAATAATATGAAAGGATTTGAAAACAAACAAATGGATTTGAACAAAGTAGCATAGCATCACTTGGAGTTAGCATTGGAAGTAATCAACAATTTTTAAGAAGGCTTACTCGAGTAGCAGAAGCCATCACTCGAGTAGCCACTCGAGTAAGCAAACATAATTTCATCCAGTGAGGCACTACCAAATTTTGAACGAAGTTACTCAGGGACCACTCGGGTAATCTGCAAAGTTATATAGACCATTACTCGAGTAGCCACTTGAGTAACAAGATTTTCACAGCCATCACTCGAGTAGCCACTCGAGTAACCAGGTCCAAAATCTTCCAGTGACTCTTGGCCAAGAAATGCAGCACATCACTCGTGTAACTACTCGAGTAACGAGTGAGAAAATAACATTACTCGAGGAACAACCCGAGTAATCTGTAGAGTTATTTGAAGTGCCACTCGAGTAACCAAATAGTAAACTCTCGGCCAAAAATATGATGCCATTACTCAAGGGAGTGATCAAGTAATTTGCTGGGTTATTTGAAAGCCACTCGAGTAAGGCATGAAGAAAAATTATGTCCACTCTAGTAGCCACTCGAGTAAGAAGTTTACCACAGTGATCACCCGAGTAATCTGTGAAGGTAAAGACATGGCCACTCGAGTAGCCACTCGAGTAATCAGGTATTTTCAAGGTTTGTAATATATCATTCCATATCTTACCCCGAGTAATTTCTGATGCAAAATGTTGATTTGCTCACTGCCACTACTCCAGAATATAGATACTACTACCCTAAAAGACGTCCCTTTTTAAAATTGGGACGTCTAAAACATAGGCGGTGGCATTTTTGTAATTATGTGTGGGAACTTAGTAGCTTTAGACGTCCCAAATTCAATTTGGGACGTCTAAAGTTTAAAAAAAAAATTTAATATTTTTTTTTTACTTTGGACGTCACTTTAGACGTCCCAAATTGAATTTGGGACGTCTAAAGTGGGGACTTTAGACGTCCCAAATTCAATTTGGGACGTCTAAAGTAAAAAAAAAAAAAAATTTTTTTTTTACACTTTAGATGTCCCAAATTCCATTTGGGATGTCTAAAGTAGTACTTTAGACGAATTTAGGACATCTAAAGTGATGTCTAAAATAAAAAAAAAATTTACACTTTAGATGTCCCAAATTCCATTTGGGACATCTAAAGTGTAAAAAAAAAAAATTTAATTTTTTTTTTACCTTAGACGTCACTTTAGACGTCCCAAATTGAATTTGGGACGTCTAAAGTAAAAAAAAAAAAAAATTTTTTTTTTTTACACTTTAGATGTCCCAAATTCCATTTGGGATGTCTAAAGTGGTACTTTAGACGAATTTGGGACATCTAAAGTGATGTCTAAAATAAAAAAAAAAATTTACACTTTAGATGTCCCAAATTCCATTTGGGACATCTAAAGTGTAAAAAAAAAAAATTTAATATTTTTTTTTACCTTAGACATCACTTTAGATGTCCCAAATTTAATTTGGGACGTCTAAAGTGGGGACTTTAGACGTCCCAAATTCAATTTGGGACATCTAAAGTAAAAAAAAAAAAATTTTTTTTTTTTTTTACACTTTAGAGGTCCCAAATTCCATTTGGGATGTCTGAAGTGGTACTTATGACATCCCAAATTCAATTTGGGACATCTAAAGTGATGTCTAAAATAAAATAAAAAATTTACACTTTAGATGTCCCAAATTCCATTTGGGACATCTAAAGTGTAAAAAAAAAAAATTTAATATTTTTTTTTACCTTAGACGTCACTTTAGACGTCCCAAATTTAATTTGGGACGTCTAAAGTGGGGACTTTAGACGTCCCAAATTCAATTTGGGACGTCTAAAGTAAAAAAAAAAAATTTTTTTTTTTTACACTTTAGATGTCCCAAATTCCATTTGGGATGTCTAAAGTGGTACTTTAGACATCCCAAATTCCATTTGGGACATCTAAAGTGATGTCTAAAATAAAAAAAAAAATTACACTTTAGATGTCCCAAATTCCATTTGGGGCATCTAAAGTGTAAAAAAAAAAAAAAAATTTACACTTTAGATGTCCCAAATAGAATTTGGGACGTCTAAAGTGTAAAAAAAAAATTAAATATTTTTTTTTACACTTTTGACGTCCCAAATTCCATTTGGGACGTCTAAAGTAATTCAAAAATTTTCCCGCGACCTGTATTGAGTATAAAGGACGCTCATGCCTTATATTAAATAAAGGGAAGCTTTCCTTCCTCTCTCTCTCTCTCTCTCTCTCTCGCTCCCACAGCAGTTTTCAATTTCTTTGATAAGAGTTGCAAAGAAAAACCTACATTCTATAGATTCAAATAGCTTTTTCCTTCAGTGTTTTCGCCATCGTCCCCCCTCTCATCATGCCCTTCTGTGCATAGCTTTTTCCGTCGGTGTTTTCGCCATCGTCCCTCCTCTCATCATGCCCTTCGATGCCTCTATTTGTGAAGGTAACTTTCTCTTTATCACTTCTCAAATCTTACATGCTTGTATATTTATTATTATTATTATTATATAAGTTCCTCTCTTTTTTCACAATCAGATCTGGTACAGTGCATCTGGGTAAAAAATGGATTTTTTGAATTTTAAAGTTTGACTTAAAGAAGTTTGAACAAAGCTAGCAAAGTGGTGAAAGTGTGGTGATGCTAAAAAAAGAAATTCCGAAGCCAAAAAGAAAATGGAGAAAGCTAGCATTTATGTTCAACAAAACTATTACAGAGGATTCTCGTCTAGAACTTGTGTTTGCTTTCGTAATTGATGACCTCAACATCTACAGGAAATTTGAAATTCAAATGACTTTAGACCTCCCCAATTGAGATTTGGGAGGTCTAAAGTCCTACACAGCGGGACTTTAGACGTCCCAAATTGAGATTTGGGAGGTCTAAAGTGGAGGACTTTAGACGTCCCAAATTAAGATTTGGGACGTCTAAAGTCCTACACAGAGGGACTTTAGACGTCCAAATCTCAATTTGGGACGTCTAAAGTCCTCCCTTTAGACGTCCCATTTTTTTCGGACGTCTTTTCTTAAAACATATTTCGCCCCCCACATAGACGTCCCCCCAGTTTTTGGACGTTAAAAGTGCTAAAATAGGGACGTTAAAACCCCTTTTTGTAGTAGTGTGCCGTATTTTTGACATGTTTACTTGAGGGACCACTCGAGTCACAAACTTGATCACTCGAGTAGCCACTCGAGTAAGGCAGTCCATAAATTATATTTTCATCGAATATCTCTTGATTTGTTATCTATATGATTAACTCCTCATTGTATTAGTATTCTAAGTACATTTGCAGAGAAACAATGAAAGAGTATAATAGATTTGAGAAGTCAAATAAAAGTCCGAACGTTCACCTAACGCTACCTACCGCCAACGGATAGTTTTCAAATACGAAGAATAGTCAACCGTTGCTGCGCGACTCTAACAGACAAGTTTGAAATTGCTTCCAACGGACACTACAACTCATCTATATATATGGAGCATTCAAAGAAAGAAAACAAGGAGACACAAACTGAGATCACACATCGATCAATACACTTAGTGCCTTGTTTTCCTATACTCATTCATTTGTACTTCAGTGATTATATATTTGCTCTGTGAGAGAGTTTTTCATTACAAAATCAATATTTGTTATTGAGACAACTTAAGGTAGTGGAACCTTGAGTTGGGGATTTGATTGCAACGTGTAAGGGGGAGGGAGTGTCTAGGTGTAATCACAATGTCAGCTTTCACTATTATCACTATGCCAGCTTTCGTTGTAATCACTATGCCTGCTTCCGCGGTAATCACTATGCAGCAGCATTATAAGGCACAAAGAACCACAAGGCATAAAGCTCCGTAAGGCACAAAGCAACACAAAGCTCCATAAGGCGTCTCAATGCATCACAAGGCAGCAGCAACAACAACACAATGCATGATAGGCATACATACAGTACATTTACACAAAGTATAAGAGAGGAGTCACTACCTGTATCTTTCCTGACGTTCTTTGGCACAGTGGGCTCACGCATCTGACAGATATCAAATCCTATACCAATTTAGGGACAATTGATTAATCTCTTTCACAGATACTTATTCCCATAATACATTAAGCTGGTTATCATTTAAGACTCTTTAGGTGACTATTAGAGGCCTAAACATATGGCTAAAGGGTTGGGAGAAACTACCCTGAAGACCCATTTTTTGAAAGGCAAAACATTGATTTTTGGCTGGCTCACTCGAGTGAAGATGACCCACTTGAGTGATGAAAGACTCGTACTCGAGTGAGACTGGCTCTAACTCGTGAGGGTTTGACATTAAGCAACCACCTTAGCCAGAAAATGCTCACCACACTCGAGCAAAAGGCTTTGTACTAGGGTGATGATTCCAAATCCACTCGAGTCCCCGAAAGTGCAACACAAAGAGTAACAACCCGAGAGTACATGCAACATCAGAGGGAAGAGCTCACTCGAGCACCACCCTAACACTAGGGTAAGAAGTTTTCATTTATGAGTGTCAGAACACACTCTTGAACATTAACCAGACAACTCGAGAGCAACCCTAACCAAGAACTTACACCTTCACTCGAGTGAATCCATGCTCACTCGAGTAATCACCAACATCACTCTCGGTTTAAGAAGTGCAATTGAGCCTCCTTCATAAAAACCCAGGTAAAACACAAAGGGAAAGGCAAAACACAAGGCAGCACTTGAGTGGGTTCCTCCCTCACTCGAGTGAGGCTTATCAGATTGCCAGATCTCAGCAACTAACAGAAATTCCCAGATTGGCCAAAATCACACTCAATGGTTCCCAAACTCCTTACAAAGCTCATACTCACTCAAAATGACATAGGGAACCCATTGGTAACCTCCAAAACACCCAAATACCATTTTAACCACAATCTATGCTCTTGGGTCTCTATAACACACAATACCCAATTCCAATCAATACACTTCCAAAATTCAAAACTATAACCAACATTCAAATAACTTCACAATGAACTAATTCCAACATCCATCACTATGAAATTCATACATCCAAAAATGGACATAAAACAGGGCAAATTTCCAGATTTTCTCAAACTTATTCAAAAATCATAACATATATACCAAAAAGCATCAAATCCTTACCTTTTCAATTTGCCAAAACTAGAATCTTGATTATCAAACTTTCAAATTTCTCTAACACCCAATCCATTACCTTTCCAAATTCTGAAAACACCAAAATGGAGCTCTTAACACTATGAACAAATATAGAGAAGAGGATTTGAGCATAAGAGGATCATTACTCACCCAAAATCAAAACTTTCTCTTTTCTCTTTCCTTGCTTGGTCCACCGGAAATGGAAGAAGGATGAGAGAGATGATAAGAGATGGAGATGATGATGAAATCACAAGTTTTCTTTCCCCTTCCAAAAGACACAACCGAATAGGAGAGAGAAGAGAGGGAAAAGGTGAATTTGTGTCCTTTGTGCTATATCCATTGGTTCACTAAAGTGCCACTTGGCAATATCTTATCAACTTCCATCATGAGCTTACATATATGTAAAACGTAGGATTCCGACCCATGGTCAATAAATCTCAACCATTGATCTTTAATCTCTAAATGCACTTATATCAAATTTACATCACATTTCTTCAAAAGTGTTTAATTACACTAATTACAATCAATATCAGAGTCATTATCCCCTAATCCTAAATTGGGTTATTACAATTCTCCCCCCGTCAAATAAATTTCGCCCTCAAAATTTGTCAAACTACTTGAGCCATGAACTCTAGATATCACCTTCGCATATCCTCTTCCACTTCCCAGGTTGCTTCTCTCTGGGTCATTCCCTTCCAGATCACTTTCACATAAGGGATACTTCAGTATCTGACCCGCCGTTCTTCTCTATCAATAATATGTTTTGGCTCTACCGTATAAGTGAAGTTATCTTGCAACTCCACTTCCTCATACTCAATGATGTGAGATGGATTTGGTTGGTACTTCTTTAATTGGGAGACATGGAACACATCATGAAATCTACTCAAGTTTGGGGGTAGGGCTACTCGATATACAATAGGCCCAATCCTTCCAAGGATCTTAAAAGGACCTATATACCTTGGGCTCAATTTCTTTCGTTTGATAGCTCGCCCAATATCGGTGACTAGAGATACGCTAAGAAACACATGGTCACTGACCTTAAACTCCAAAGGCCTTTTTCTCTTGTCAGTGAAACTTTTTTGCCGACTCTGAGTTGCAAGAAGCCTCTTACAAATGATTCGAATCTGGGATGCAGTTTGATCAACAAGATCCAGCCCATAGAATTTCCTCTGAGACAATTCATTCTAACACAATGGCGATTGGCATTTTCTTCCATACAACGCTTTATATGGCGCCATCTAAAGGCTCGCATGATTGCTATTGTTATAGGCAAACTCCGCACGAGGAAGAAAACGATCCCAACTCCCTTTGAAGTCAAGGACATAGGCACGAAGTATATCCTCTAGGGTTTGAATAGTCCTCTTTGACTGTCCGTCCGTCTGAGGATGATAGGCGTACTAAATCTCAATTGAGTACCCAGTGCCTCATGCAATGCCCTCCAAAATCTCAAAGTGTAATGGGGATCACGATCGGAGATGATATTCTTTGGTATGCAATGGAGCTTCACAATTTCACAAATATGAATCTCTGCTAGCTTATCCGGAGAGTAACTAGTATTGATTGGTAAGAAGTGCGCCGACTTTGTTAACTGGTCCATAATGACCCAGATCACATCATAATTCTTGATCCTGGGCAATCCCACAACAAGGTCCATGGTCACACTTTCCCATTTCCATTCTGGAATTTCAGGACTTTGTAATAAACCAGGTAGTCTCTGGTGCTCAATCTTTACCTTCTGGCATGTGAGACACCTTGCCACATATTTCATCACATCACTCTTCATTCCCGGCCACCAATACATAGATTTGAAATTATGGTACATTTTGGTCATACCCGGATAAAGAGTATACTGGCTCTTATTGACCTCATCTAAGATCTTTTGCCTCAATTCTGCCTTGAGTGGAACACAAATCCTTTTCTGATAACGAACTAGTCCACTAGGCGACAAATCATTGCCCTGAGCTTCTCCCTGCTCGATTCTAGCCAGATTACGTTGTATCCAACCATCTTGCCTCTGAGCCTCTTCAATCTCAGCTCTCAAGTCACTTTCCCCTTGGTAAACAGTATAGTCACTTTTTAAGAAGGAACAAAAACATAAAACTAATAAAATGCATCTTAGGAGTTAAGAATAACTCCTTACTCTGCCATTTTTTTCCACACCTCATACATCTAATGGTTTTACTAACTAACTAAATTTTTTTTCCTCCTCCCCCATCCTAAATTAAACATTATCCCCAATGTCTTCTAGAGCTTAGAGGAAGTGTTTTTTTTAAAACATAAACACACAATAAAGTAAAACCAAGAGATTAAGGAAAGTTATAACTGAAGAGTGGTATCTGGGCTCTGCTTCTAATTGCTATATGAAGATTGCCTATCTATTTTCTTGATGAGTAGATCTGGTTTAGTTTCATAGGTTTGCAGTTGATCGAGCAGCTGATCAGCAGCTGGTGCAACAATTATGGAGTGGCGAGTCGCTTGGGGTATGAATCCTGTTTCCACAGCATGATAAAAAAAACATAACAAATCATCATAAAAACCATTAACATTTAACAATCCTAATGGATTTTCATGATAGTTCAACTTAGCCTAATATGCAATGCTAGAGATCCCATCCAACGTCTCCAAACCACCGAGTAGAGCAATAAA
Source organism: Inga leiocalycina (assembly GCA_963242795.1). NCBI lineage: Eukaryota > Viridiplantae > Streptophyta > Magnoliopsida > Fabales > Fabaceae > Inga > Inga leiocalycina. Next base: position 38,211,662 of record OY725332.1, read on the forward strand.
ATCTTGGGCATGGAAGAACATTTGTCCCATATATTCAGGCAAGCTTGAAACCTGTAACTCTTGTCTGAAGGAAATGATGTGGTCTTCCAACTCCTTCACCCTTACACTCAAACCCTTGCTTCCCTTCATGGATGCAAAAATGGCCACACTTCCCTTGAGGCCTTGGTGCCTCCCCTGTATACAAAATTGATCTTTCTAGCCGCTAATGCACTCATAAGTTCATTTGCTACTATTATAAACTCTCCATCCTTACCCGTATCAGTTTCACAAAAAATACAGATTGATATAAATCTACATCTTTGTATGATACCTTTTTTCTTTTCTTTTCTCTCAGACCATTTGTGCTTATAAGTAGAAGATTGCATATTTACAAGTGGAAGTTTGCATATTTATAAATGAAAGAGTACATATATATAACACTAAAGCATCGACAACAAAATCATACAAATCACACAGTTTTCAAAAAATTTTAAAAATCTTCTAACATGAATGACCGGTGTAATTTGTGTGAAGAAAAGGGAAAAGAAAGTTAAAAGTTATTGAGAAGATAAGACATAATAGACTAAAGTTGCTGAAAAGATAAGATAGAATAGATAAAAGCTACAGAAAAGATAAGACGATTAGACAAAAGCATGATTATGTACAATAGTTGTGATTTTGGCTCACATCTTCCTCTGGTTTTACGTCCAGTAACAGCTTAAACGCTTTATATGAATCGAGGATTTGCTTCCCATCTAGTTTTCTTATAAATTGGTAAACAGGGTCTTTTAACGTCAGATTCCCAAGACAATAGCGCTCTTTTTCTCTGTTGAATATGTTTGCTAAATCAAGAAGAATACGATGAACATCACCACTTAGATGCGTCTTAAGAGTTTGAATGATATCATCCTGTGACTCTTACTCAGTCCTTCCTTTATGAATTTAATTTTATCTTCTCAATTTGTAGAAACCATACCTTTACTCCTACAACGCTAATCACAATTCCACCTTGCACATTTATGGAAGACATTCATTCTTTTAGCTCTTCTCTTTTTGGAGTAAGAACTTCTTCCCATTCTTGGTAAAGGTTTAACAAATGATTTATGAATTTCACCTGCTAAACGTACCTTAGCTTCAATGATCCAGCGTATGTCTATAAGAAAGCCCAAACGCTTGAATATCTTTATCCTTTCAAGTCGACTGTTGTAGATCTTCCTGAGCACATCTTTGGGAAGAATGGGGAACCTGTTCTTAAGTTTTATAAGAGATTCCTCCATGGTAACTTAAAATAAAACCGATGAAAACTAAAATTCTCAACCCAGTGTAGTGTGTTTCAGTGAGTAGGAAAGAAAAATGAGAGAGTAGAAAAGAAGTTTGAGAGAGTAGGAAAGAGGTTTGAAAGAATAGAAAAGAAGTTTTGGGTTGCCTCCCAAATAACCGCCCTTCTTTAATGTCTTTAGCTAGACAAAGACCAAACCAAATTTTTTTAATTAATTTTTTTTAATTCTTTTTATTTGTAGCTACCAAAGTGGAATACATCATTAAGGGCTATTAAAAGTCCTGTAAAATCACAACAAAACATCAAACCAAACCTTGGGTTGCCTCCCAAGCAGCGCTAAATTTATAGTCTTCAGCTAGACTTCCCAAACAAACTACTAATCAAAAGTATCAAACACTATGATTACGTTATCTTTATTTCTTTTCAAGAAACAATGTTTCAGCCACAAGATAACAGGAATCCTCATTAGTTTCAACATCAAAATGACAAGAATCAGTTTCGTAACCAGATCCTCTTCTATACTACACCCACTATCCTCTCCAAAAGTGATTTCAAGTTCCTTATCACATTCCACAAGAGCCAAAATTTCATTCAATTCCATATCCTCAACTTCCTCATAATAATCATCACAAGAAGTGGTCATCATGCCTAAAGAATTATCTTGCCTCATAGTCTCAAGTGACGAAATAATTTGATTTACATATGTTCCAATATTTTTGACACTTGACTCAACACTAATGATGTAATGACCTAATTTGAGATTAAGGGCTAATGACTTCAAAATTGATTATAATTAGTGTAATTAACCACTTTTGGAGAAATATGACGTGAATTTGATATAAATGTACTTGGTGATAGTTTATTAAGCATAGTGAAAATCAGGGGCAAAATGGTAAAATTGGAAATTTATCGACCAATTGGTCAGTTACTAAAGAGAAAACTCATTAGTGTTTGAGAATCAATGGCTGAGATTTATTGTCTATGGGTCAGAATCATGTGCTTTGCATTTATGTGAATTCATGGAAGAGTGAGCAAGATTATGCCAAGTGGCATTATATGGACCAAGGGATTATGCCATAAGTCAAACACTCAATTTTTTCTGTCTTTTCTCTCTTAGTCGGTTGATTAAGCATGGGCCAAGGGAGAAAATTCTGCTTGCTTCATCATCTCCATCGTCTCATCATCTCTCTCTCTCCTCACCTCCATTTCTGATGACTTAAGGAAGAAAGAAAAGAAGAATGGTGAGATTTTGATACTTTTATTGACCTCTAATGCTCTAGACCTCTTCTGTAATGTTGTGCACATTATTGAGAGATTTATTTTGGTGGTTTTTGATATTTGATTAGAGGTGTTTTGAGTTTGAGGAATTTGGAAAGTTGAAGAAATCAAGGTTTTGGTTTAGCAAGTTGAAGAGGTGAGTATTTGTGACATTTTAGTACAATTATTGTGATTTTTGGTTGAGCTTGATGAATTCTGGAATTTGCCCTGGTTTTATGCCAACTTTTGAATTCATGAATTTCATGGTGAATGATGTTGGAATTGGTTTATTGTGATGTTATTTGAGTGTTGGATATAGTTTTGAATTTTGGAAATAAATTGAATGAAATTGGGTATTGTGTGTGTTATAGAGATCCAAGAGTAAAATTTTGGTTAGGATGGGTTTTTGAGTGTTTTAAGGTTACCAATGGGTTCCTTATAAAATTCTAAGTGGGAATGAGCTTTGTTTTGAGTTTGGGAACTATTGGGATCAGTTTTGGCAAATCTAGAAATTTCTGTCAGTTGCTGCGATTTGGTAATCTGATAAGATCACTTGAGTGAGGGGGGGTCTCACTTGAGTGTTGTAGTATAATTTCCCTTTTCCTTCTGCATTTCAACTAGTTTTCTGATAAAAAGCAAGAGTGCACTTCTTATCTCGCGAGTGATATTGGTGATCACTCTAGTGAGTATGGGTTCACTCGAGTGAAGGTATGAATTCATGTTATAGGACTGCGTCTTGGGTTGTCACTCGCTGGCCAATTTTCAAGAGTGTGTTCTAATACTCGCAAGTGTAGACTTCTCACCCGAGTGCCAAGGGTTATGCTCGAGTGAGCTTCCTCCTCAAAACTGTCTGTGCTTTCGGGCAAGCATTTCCTGTGTTGCACTTTTGGGGACTCGAGTGAATTGAGAGTCATCACTTGAGTGTAAAACCTCATGCTCGAGTGTTGTGGGAACTTTTTGACTGTTGTTGTTGCTCACTGTTAAACACTCATGAGTGAGAGCCATTCTCACTCGAGTGTAAATATTTCATCACTCGAGTGAGGTCATCTTCACTTGAGTGAGTCAACCAAAAAATCAATGTTCTATTTTTGAAAAAGGGGTCTTCAGGGTAGTTTCTCCCAACCCTTTTGGTATATGTATAGGTCTCTAATAGCCACCTAAAGAATTCTAATGATAACCAACTTAGAGTATTATAGGAATATGTATTTGGAAAAGAGATTGATCAGTTGTCCCTAACTTGGTTATAGGATTTGACATTTGCTAGACGCGTGAGCCCACTGTGCCAAAGAACGTCAAGAAGGAACAAGGTAGTGACTCTTTCTCTTATACAGTGTGTAAATCATTGTATGTATGTCTATCATGCATTGTGTTGCTATTGCTGCTTTATGAAGCTTTGTGCTACTTTGTGCCTTGTGATGCTGCTGAATAGTGTTTACCATGAAGCAGGCATAGTGATTACAGGGAAAGCTAGCATTGTGCTTTCCATGAAAGCGGGCATAGAAATTACAATGAAAGCTGTCGCATTGTGATTACAACCCTGAGTGCTGTCATTTGTTTCGTGAGTCATGAATCATTGTGTTGCTGCTGAACATAATCTTACATGCTATGTGTTTGCATACTGTATGAGTGATTTGCTACTACTGGGATTATTTTGAATCTCATTCTTTCCTTTGACTAACCATCAGACAGGGCAAGTGGCTCTAAGGAGAAGTGGGCAACCAGGAGCGGTTAGGACCTTGCAGAGATGTTTTGTACTTTGGACGATTGGTTATCTATTTTAGCTTGGGATTATTGAATATAATTTTGGGATATAAATATTATCTTGGATATGTAATCCCCTATTTTGGGAAACTTTACACCCATTTTATATATAAATGTACCCCGAGGTTGCCAGGATTTTAGCTGGGCACTCTGTATTCGAATGTGAAGGTGAGACCAGATTATTTATATTTTTGAACTACTTTTCTTGACACCCCATCTTGAAGATGAGGGATTATAAATGTCATTTTTGTCTTATTGGTCTCTATTTCACTTAAATTTCATAACCCATATATAATTACAGTGAGGGTGTTACAAATGACAATTTCCTTTTGCTCTCTACTAAACTCCTCACATAATCTTTCTAAATCATATTTTTCTTTATACTCAACAGTTTGTTCTTCAATATATGGATAAGAGAAGAAAGGAGGATTATGACAATACCTGATATATGAATCTAAAGACTCTTGTTGCTCCAAAATTCCACCAGAAGAAAAGGAATGATCAAAACAAGTTTGGTTTATATTGAAATCATCTCTCATATAACGATTGGTATTGCTATGTGGACAATGCTCATAAGAATGACATTCTCCATAATAAGCATAAGAAAAACAATTATAAGGAAAAGAATTTTCAATCCAACCAGCATTTATATTTTCTTGTCTCATTCCATCCACATGCATTCCAGAAAAAGAAACAAGATATGACAAGTTATTACTGATTAAACCAAATGATTGTTGTGAATAATCCTTTTTTTTTATTATGTTTTTTGAAATTTTCACATGAAGACTAAATTAGCATTAAAATTACTTGGTATTGATATTAATGATAACAATCCCAGACAACAGTGCTAAAAACTTGTAACGAGTGTAAATGGCCCGATAAAAAGTACAAGTGTAAACTGTTGTAATCAAGTAATACAGAAGTGAGTAGAGTTCATTCCCACGAGGATTGATCACTAAGTACCAAAATGGGTAATTTTAATTCTATTTAGTCGATCAAGTAGTTGGTGGTTGAGAGAACAAAATAAAATGACTAAATATGAGTGCAAATAATATGAAAGCAAATATGAAAAAAAGCCCTAGGGGTCATATTTCACTCAACAAATTCCAAATTGAATCACTTATCTATTCTAGCCCAATTTATTCCACATGATTGATAGTCGAGTTTCCCTAATTTAATTACTAGCCTCTTGCAAAGTCAAGCAATTATATAATTAATTGCTAATCCAATATATTTTTTATATATGAATTTAAGTAATTAATTACGCGTTAAGATTTATGGAACTCAGTAAGATTTCACAACTCATATGAATATATTCCTATTTCATATGCAAGTCATGGTTTTAACTATACGATCTACACATATGCATCTCCTTCCAGTGTCAACATGCATGTTGAAATCATTCAAAAGGTGGCCAATCAATCAAAAGCATTAAGAACAATAATTAAAACTCAATCATGAAGGAGAAATTAAAACTAGATTTAATAAATTAAGATTCAATCTGTCATTAGTAAGCTATGTCATCACCCTAAGAAAATAGAAATTTAGATCATGATGAATGTAACCCCCTATCTTTAATCACGTAATTATAATTTGGTAACACATATTTAGAATAGATTAGAGACCATCGGATGATTTCATCTCATTTTAATCTCCTACTTTGTAGTAGGGTTTTCACAAAACATTCAAAATCTCTTCCTGTTCTTGGTCTCCATTTCAAAATTCGAATATAATTACCTGTGCAGTTAATTTACATTCACATATCAGAGTGGGTAGCTAAATTCCCGGCAACTCCCGGTTTCTATACATATATAACCTGAGGGTTTATAATTATCCACCAGGGGATTACATAACCAAAATCGAATATATATTCTCCATGTTCCAAAATTTACAGTAATCCCAAGTTCACAACAGATAACCAACATTTCTAACCGAAATATACATATTCCTAAGGATCCTAACTGCTCCGGGTTGGCCGCTTCCCCTTTGAGCCACATGCCCTGTCTGAAATGTTAGTCATAGGAAAGAATGAGATTCGAGAGAATCCCAGTAGTAACAAACCACTCATACAATGCATAACATAAAGCATGTATATAAATCACAACCAGCAACAGCAGCAGCATCTCAAATATACATGGTATCACCACAAACGACAGCACTCACGGCTGTATACACAATACGACAGCTTTCGCTGTAATCATAATCACGACAGCTTACGCTGTAATCATCTTCACGACAGCTTACGCTGTAATCACAATAACGACAGCTTGCGCTGTAAACGACAGCTATCACCAGCTGTAATCGCAGCAGCATCAAAGAATCATCACATAACAGTGATAACACACACATACAAAGCATTATACATAGTATAAGAGAAAGAGAGTCACTACCTGATCCTTTCCCGACGTTTCTTGGCACTGCGGGCTACGAGGACGGCAAATATCGAATCCTGTAACCAAGTTAGGGGCAACCCGTCAATCTCTTTCCCAAGTTCTTAATTCCATAGTACTTAAGTTGGTTATCATTTAGACTCTTTAGGTGGCTATTTTAGGTCTAAACATATGCCTAAAAGGTTGGGAAAGACTATACCCAAAACCACCTTTCAAAAGTGAAAAACACATATTTTTGGGGGTGGGCCGCGGCCCAAAATCCATGGGCTGCGGCCCAAAAATGCCCAGAAACATTTGGGATGCGGCCCAAAATCCATGGGCCGTTTGGGCCGCGGCCCAAAGCTGTCCAGAAGCGCTCAGAAACATTTGGGCTGCTGCCCACAATCCATGGGCCGCGGCCCAAGAAAATCCAGTTTCTGGCTGAACTTCCAAAAATCATAACTAATTCAGGAAACATCAAAATTAGGTGATTCCAAAGCCAAATGAAAGCTATTTAAGTCCTCTTTCAAGGAAAAATACTGGCCATAACTAGAAATCACCACAAAAGTCCAGATTTACCAAAAACCTAACATTGTACCAAAACAGGGTCCAGTTTTGCTGCCAAACTTTGGACAGTTCAAACTCCCAGCTCAAAAAGCGAAATGACACAAAATTTATGTCCATTTTGAAGCTTGAGATGTGAACTTTAAGACTGGAAAGTTTCATAATTTTTCAACAATATTTGCCCAGTCAAAACGTCCACACCATCTGACTGTCCAGAACAGACTTACATTGGACAGATTTTTCCAGATTTTGCCAATTGTCCCTAATTTCAAATCACATACTATTTTCACACAATTTGGCTCAAGGAACACATTGGAGCCATCAAAATGACCATATTCCTTATTCATGAGCATGTTCTACCACAATCACCACAAGTCACCTTAACATCTTCAATCAACACACACATTGCAATCCATTCCAACCCAAAATTCCAAACCAATTCCATATGCACAAAAACACTCTATGACACTAATTTCCACACTAAACACTAACCAAATCATGCTTTTCGAAATTTACCAAAAATCAGGGCAAATTTCCAAAGTCCTCAAAACTCAATCAATGATCAAAACAACCATACCAAAGTGCATCAACAACTCACCTCTTATGTCTTCCAAGGCCAACTTCTTGTTTCTTCAACTTTCCAAAATTCACAATTTCTCAAACTACCTCAACTTAATAGAGAACATTTGAGCATATAGAGATGTTCACCTACCTCAACTCAAGCTTTTCTTTTTCTCTTTCTTTAACTTGTGCAGCGAAAAATGGAGGAGGATGAGAGATGAAGAGATATTGATGAAGATGATCACCTTTCCTCACACATACACACATAAACCGTATAGGAGGAGAGAAGAAAGAGAAAAATAGTTTGAATATTTGACTTTAATCTAAGGGTCCTTAGTTTGACACTTGGCACCATCTCCTTCTCCCTTCCATGATTTCACATAGATTCACATGCACAAGATTCCACCTCTTGGTCTTTCAATCTTAGCCATTAATCTTAATTACTAAGGAGTGTACTCAATGGTATCTAATTAGTCGGTCGGTAAGTTTACCGTTTTGTCCCTGATTATCACAATGCACAATATCTACTTCGAAAGTGCTTAATTAACATTAATCACATCATTTGAAGTTATTAATCCTTGATTACAATCCAGGATATTACAATTCTCCCCCCGAAAATTAAATTTCGCCCTCGAAATTGCTACACAATTTGAGCCATAAACTCTGGATAGCGTCTTCGCATATCTTCCTCCGCTTTCCAAGTTGCCTCTCTTTGAGTCATTCCCTTCCAGATCACCTTCACATATGGAATGCTTCGGTGTCTGAGCCGTCGCTCTTCTCGATCAATGACTTGCTCTGGTTCCACCGCATATGTGAAATTTTCTTGTAGCTCAACATCCTTATACTCAATGATGTGAGATGGATCCGGTTGGTACTTCTTCAATTGAGAAACGTGGAATACGTCATGGAGCCTGCTCAAGCTTGGAGGTAGTGCTATTCGGTAAGCAACAGGTCCAATCCTCTCAAGGATTTCAAAAGGTCCTATATATCTCGGGCTCAGCTTCTTTCTCTTGATCGCTCGCCCAACACCCGTAACTGGTGATACTCTCAGAAAAATATGATCTCCAACCTCAAATTCTAGAGGCCGTCTTCTCTTGTCAGCGTAGCTTTTCTGTCGACTCTGCGCTGCAAGCAACCTCTTGCGAATAATCCGAATCTGTGCAGAGGTTTGATCAACCAAATCTGGCCCATAAAGCTTCCTTTCGGACAACTCATTCCAGCATAATGGTGATTGACACTGTCTTCCATACAATGCTTCATACGGAGCCATTTGGATGCCCGCATGATAGCTATTGTTGTAGGCGAACTCAGCAAGTGGAAGGAAATGATCCCAACTTCCTTTAAAGTCGAGAACACAAGCTCGCAACATATCTTCCAGTGTCTGAATTGTTCTTTCAGATTGTCCATCCGTTTGAGGATGATAAGCCGTACTGAATCTCAGTTGAGTACCTAAAGCTTTATGCAATGCTTTCCAGAATCTTGAAGTGAATCTTGGATCTCGGTCAGAAATGATATTCTTCGGTATACCATGAAGTCTGACAATCTCTCGGATATAAATCTCCGCTAGTTTATCAGGAGAATAACTAGAATTGATTGGTATGAAGTGTGGCGACTTCGTTAACCGATCCACAATTACCCAAATCGCATCATAGTTTCTGATCTTGGGCAATCCCACAACCAAATCCATGGTCACGCTTTCCCATTTCCATTCCGGAATCTCAGGACTCTGAAGTAAACCAGGCGGTCTCTTATGCTCGATCTTTACCTTCTGGCAAGTGAGACACCTTGCTACATATTTGGTCACATCACTCTTCATACCCGGCCACCAATATACCGATTTCAGATTATGATACACCTTGGTCATACCAGGATGGAGAGTATATTGGCTCTTGTGTGCCTCATCCAGAATCTTCTGCCTCAACTCCACCCTAACTGGAACACAGACTCTCTTCTGATAACGAACCAATCCACGAGGCGATAGGTCGTAGCCTGGAACTTCCCCTTGTTCAATTCGAGTCAGATTGCGTTGTATCCAGTCATCTTGACTCTGAGCTTCTTCAATCTCAGCTCTTAGATCACTTTCCTCTTGGGAAACAGTGTAATTGGCACAGATGATTTGGTTTGTCAAATTCAAATCACGAAAATCTTCAATCAATTTCTTCTCTTGTATCATCATAGCTGCAACGAGCATGGTCTTTCGACTCAAAGTATCAGCGACTACATTTGCCCTACCCGAATGATATTTTATTTCCAGGTCGTAGTCCTTAAGCAATTCCATCCAGCGGTGCTGTCTCATATTTAATTCTTTTTGATCATACAAGTATTTGAGACTCTTGTGGTCGCAGTATAGTTCTACAGTCACACCATTCAGGTAATGACGCCAAATCTTCAAAGCAAATACAATGGCCGCAAGCTCCAGATCATGAGTGGGATAGTTCAATTCATGAGGTCTGAGCTATCGAGAGGCATAGGCCACCACACGTCCCTACTGCATAAGGACACACCCTAATCCCTGCCTACTGGCATCAGAATACACAACATATGTCACACTGGGATCGGGTAAAATCAATACAGGTGCCGACGTCAACCTCTCCTTCAGCTCCACAAAACAGTTTTCACATTTCTCGTCCCACACAAACGACTGATCTTTTCTCGTGAGCTTGGTCATCGGTAATGCTATACGGGAGAAATTTTGGATAAATCTCCGATAATAACCAGTAAGACCCAGAAAACTGCGTACTTCCGCCACAGATTCTGGCCTCTTCCAGTTCAGTACTGCTTCCACTTTACTGGGATCCACAGAGACCCCTTCCTGCGAGATAACATGGCCTAAAAATTTCACTTCTGATAGCCAGAACTCGCACTTGCTCAATTTAGCGTATAATTGCTTCTCACACAAGATATTTAATACGATTCTCAAATGATGCTCATGCTCTTCCATACTCTTGGAATATATCAGAATGTCATCGATAAACACAACAACAAACTGATCCAGATATTGCCGAAAGATACGGTCCATGTAATCCATGAAAACCGCAGGCGCATTGGTTAGCCCAAATGGCATCACCAAGAACTCATAATGACCATATCGGGTCCAGAAAGCAGTCTTTAGAACATCCTCTACTTTCACTCGCAGCTGATGATACCCTGACCTTAGATCAATCTTTGAAAACACACACGAACCAAAGAGTTGATCTAAAAGGTCATCAATTCGGGGAAGAGGGTACTTGTTTTTAATAGTAACCTTATTCAATTCCCTGTAATCAATACACAACCGAAGGCTTCCATCTTTCTTCTTTACAAACAATACTGGAGCTCCCCAAGGCGACACACTGGGTCTAATGAACCCTTTCTCAAGCAGGTCTTCTATTTGTTTCTTTAACTCCACCATTTCGTTTGGGGCCATGCGATATGGGGCCTTAGAAATAGAACCAGCTCCAGGTACAATGTCAATTGGGAACTGAACTTCCCTTTCTGGAGGTAATCCGCTCAGATCGTCCGAAAACACCTCAGGGAATTCATTTACCACAGGTATATTACTCAAAATCTCACAGGTTTCCTCTTGCACCGAGAAAAACACTACATACCCCTGACAACCCTTTTCAAGATACTTTTCAGCTTTGGCTGCCGAAAGAAAATTCATACTAGCATCCACAACTTCAACCCTCTTAGATACAGGATATACTATCCTCTTGTTTCCACAATCAAGCAATATATTATTTTCCGTTAACTAATCTAAACCCAAAATGACTTCTAATTGGCTAAGAGGCAAACATATCAAATCTATAATAGATTGATGCCCTTCCACAGTTATGACACAACTCAAACAAGCTTCTGTGGTTAAGGCCTTAATACCCATTGGAGTTGACACTACTAATTCAAATGGCAGTTTGTGCACATGCAATCCCAGGCGCTTCACGCAATCGTAGGCAATGAAGGAGTGACTTGCACCTGAGTCAAATAAAACTTGCAACAGATGGCCATGAAGTAGAATTTTACCTTGTATCAGCTCAGGAGATTTGCGGGCCTCCTCATGGGTCATAGCAAATACACGGCCCTGTGTCCTCGGTCTCTAGTCTGGTCGTGGCTCTTTGCATTCAGCAGCAGTATGCCCCACACGTTTACAATTGAAGCATATTATTTTGCCATCACAAGTTTTGCCTTGATGTGGTTGGTTACACCGACGACAAATCCACGATCCAGAATATGTTCTTTGCTGGTCACGGCTCCCAGACTGGTAGGGCTTCTTACCACTTCCAGACGAAGATCCTTGCCCCTTTCGCTTCTGTGAGGTAGCACCCTTATTAGGTTCATTACGGTGGCTAATAGCTCGGGCAGGATACAATTCTCTCAAGTTGTTCTCTGTAATCCTGCACTGTTCAACCGCCTTGTTGAACTTAGTGAATTGGTGAGTAGCTAGGCGTTTCCTCAATTTTCGCCTCAGACCACGAATGAGCATATCAGAACTCCATTCTTCATCATCTTTGAACCGGAGATAGGAGGAGTACCGAGCCAACCGTACAAAACGAGACAAGTAATCATCAAAGCTCTCCGTGTCCCCTTGTCTAATGTTAACAAATTCCGTCTCCTTCTCGAGTCGCACTAATTTGGGAAAATACTTCTCGTTGAATTCTTGTTGAAACAGTTCCCAAGTCAATGGCATTTCTGTGCTCTTCAAGGTTAATGCGATATTCCGCCACCAACGATCTGCATCCCCTTCGAGTTTGTAAACGGCCAATCGTGGCTTCACCTCATCCGGGCACCCAAGGACCTCAAATATTTTCTCCAGCCTGTTCATCCAATCTTTGGCTGCTTGAGGGTCAAACCTCCCTCTGAATGCCGGAGGCAGATGCTTGCAGAATCTGGTGACCCAAAACTGCAGGTCTCTTTCCTCTCTAAGCGGCATCCTATGTGACTCTTGATTTGGGACAAAGTTAGGTGGGGACTCCAGGGGTCGTGCTGACCCTTCAGCAGTGTCCTCATGACGGTTTTCTTCTTGAGTTTCCACCGGAGTGGACTGAACCAGACCTTCCTTGTTCTTCGCCTTCTCTGCTCTGAGCTCTTCTCTTAGCTCAGTGATCATGTCCCGTTGATCTTTGATTAGACCCATTAATTCTTGCATTGGATTTGGTGGATTTTCATTATCAACCTCCACCACAGGGTCTACACGCAGAACACTGGGGCGTCCTCTAGTTTTCTTCATTCTACAAACAACTTGCCCCATTAATTTAGCAGAGATAGTATGCACATATAGTCACAAAACTTATATATATATCCAAGTCAATAAACATACATGTGCATACTCCACAATCATTCACAGATAATCTTCTATCCCTAGAACCAACTAAGGGATCTATCCTAACAAACTCTACCCTTGCCAGGAACTACAGCTCTGATACCAAAATGTAACCGCCTGTCTTTAATCACGTAATTATAATTCGGTAACACATATTTAGAACAGATTAGAGACCATCGAATGATTTCAACTCATTTTAATCTCCTACTTTGTAGTAGGGTTTTCACAAAACATTCAAAATCTCTTCCTGTTCTTGGTCTCCATTTCAAAATTCGAATATAATTACCTGTGCAATTAATTTACATTCACATATCAGAGTGGGTAGCTAAATTCCCGGCAACTCCCGGTTTCTATACATATATAACCTGAGGGTTTATAATTATCCACCAGGGGATTACATAACCAAAATCGAATATATATTCCCCAAGTTCCAAAATTTACAGTAATCCCAAGTTCACAACAGATAACCAACATTTCTAACCGAAATATACATATTCCTAAGGATCCTAACTGCTCCGGGTTGGCCGCTTCCCCTTTGAGCCACATGCCCTGTCTGAAATGTTAGTCATAGGAAAGAATGAGATTCGAGAGAATCCCAGTAGTAACAAACCACTCATACAATGCATAACACAAAGCATGTATATAAATCACAACCAGCAACAGCAGCAGCATCTCAAATATACATGGTATCACCACAAACGACAGCACTCACGGCTGTATACACAATACGACAGCTTTCGCTGTAATCATAATCACGACAGCTTACGCTGTAATCATCTTCACGATAGCTTACGCTGTAATCACAATAACGACAGCTTGCGCTGTAAACGACAGCTTGCGCTATAAACGACAGCTATCACCAGCTGTAATCACAGCAGCATCAAAGAATCATCACATAACAGTGATAACACACACATACAAAGCATTATACATAGTATAAGAGAAAGAGAGTCACTACCTGATCCTTTCCCGACGTTTCTTGGCACTGCGGGCTCACGAGGATGGCAAATATCGAATCCTGTAACCAAGTTAGGGGCAACCCGTCAATCTCTTTCCCAAGTTCTTAATTCCATAGTACTTAAGTTGGTTATCATTTAGACTCTTTAGGTGGCTATTTTAGGTCTAAACATATGCCTAAAAGGTTGGGAAAGACTATACCCAAAACCACCTTTCAAAAGTGAAAAACACATATTTTTGGGGGTGGGCCGCGGCCCAAAATCCATGGGCTGCAGCCCAAAAATGCCCAGAAACATTTGGGATGCGGCCCAAAATCCATGGGCCGTTTGGGCCGCGGCCCAAAGCTGTCCAGAAGCGCTCAGAAACATTTGGGCTGCGGCCCACAATCCATGGGCCGCGGCCCAAGAAAATCCAGTTTCTGGCTGAACTTCCAAAAATCATAACTAATTCAGGAAAAATCGAAATAAGGTGATTCCAAAGCCAAATGAAAGCTATATAAGTCCTCTTTCAAGGAAAAATACTGGCCATAACTAGAAATCACCACAAAAGTCCAGATTTACCAAAAACCTAACATTGTACCAAAACAGGGTCCAGTTTTGCTGCCAAACTTTGGACAGTTCAAACTCCCAGCTCAAAAAGCGAAATGACACAAAATTTATGTCCATTTTGAAGCTTGAGATGTGAACTTTAAGACTGGAAAGTTTCATAATTTTTCAACAATATTTGCCCAGTCAAAACGTCCACACCATCTGACTGTCCAGAACAGACTTACATTGGACAGATTTTTCCAGATTTTGCCAATTGTCCCTAATTTCAAATCACATACTATTTTCACACAATTTGGCTCAAGGAACACATTGGAGCCATCAAAATGACCATATTCCTTATTCATGAGCATGTTCTACCACAATCACCACAAGTCACCTTAACATCTTCAATCAACACACACATTGCAATCCATTCCAACCCAAAATTCCAAACCAATTCCATATGCACAAAAACACTCTATGACACTAATTTCCACACTAAACACTAACCAAATCATGCTTTTCGAAATTTACCAAAAATCAGGGCAAATTTCCAAAGTCCTCAAAACTCAATCAATGATCAAAACAACCATACCAAAGTGCATCAACAACTCACCTCTTATGTCTTCCAAGGCCAACTTCTTGTTTCTTCAACTTTCCAAAATTCACAATTTCTCAAACTTCACCAATCAAAATTCTGAAACCATAGAGCTCCAGATATTGCTTGAAAACTGAAAGAGGGTCTAATTTAGTATTTTTCAAGAAATTCTATTTTATGCCAAAATCATTATTTATTTATTAATTACACCCAAATTTATTAAATTGAGCTCAAATATCATCTACAAAATCATCATATAAGAAAAAATTAATATGCAAATATTTTACTTATCAATATACGAATCCTAATAAGGTTGTTCCTACCTCCTCCTCTACTAGTTTACCTTTAAATGCCTCATAAGCTTCAACATCAGTACCCACCTCAACATTTTCAACACCTCTAACCACTTATTTCAATATGAATGTCCATCCTATGAGGACTAGGTCTAAGAATGGAGTGTTCAAGATAAAGACACCTTTTATTGGTGTCACTACTTATGTCCAGTCTCCTAAACCTCAATATGTCAAAGCAACTCTCTTGGATGAAGGTTGGCAAAATGCTGTGGTCAATGAATACAATGATGCCCTTGTTAAAAACAATACTTGGGTTCTTGTTCCTCCCTCTCCTCACCAGCATGTTATGGGCAATAAGTGGGTCTTTAAAAAGATGTTTAAGGTAGTTGGTTCTCTTGAAAAGCTTAAAGATTAACTTGTAGCTAAAGGATATCTTTAAGAACCAGGAGTTGACTTTGAAAATACCTTCAATTCTATGGAAAAAATGACAACCGTGTAGGTACTTTTAACACTTGTCTCTTGTTTTCATGGGAGGTTAAACATGTTGATATAAACAATGCTTTTCTTAATAGATATCTTCCTAAAACTGTGTATATGGCTTAACCTAAGGGTTTTTTTTAATAAAATCTATCGTCATTATGTGACCAAGGCTTTGTCTAGTTTGAAACAAGCCCCTCAAGCTTAGTATGATAGACTTCGACATACTTTGCTATCTTGGAAGTTTCAGAATTGCAAATCTGATTCATCCTTATTTTTCTATAAGGATGAGACTCAAATTCTAATCTTGCTGATTTATGTGGACGATATTCTAGTAACTAGGAATATCACTACAAGTATTTCTTTATTTACCACTAAACTACACTCTATTTTTGCACTAAAGAACCTTAGTTCAATACACTAATTTTTTGGGCTTTGAAGTCTTTTGAGACTCATAAGGTTTTATTCTTTCTCAAACTAAATATGCCACCAATTTGTTAAGTCGATATGGTCAACTTCATAGCTCTCCTTGTCTTACTCCCATGGTTACAAGGCAAACTCTTGTTCTTTATAATAGTTCTCCTTCTAATGATCCACAGTTGTATAGAAGTGTCATAGGTGCCTTACAATATTTGGTCCATTCTCGACTATACATATGCTATACACTATTAGTAAGCTGAGTCAATTTCTTAGCTTTCCAACTGTCTCCCATATGCAAGTAGTCAAGAGACTACTTCACTATCTTCAAGGGACATTGTACTATGGTGTCTTACTCATGTCGTCCCTTCCTCTTCAGCTTATTGCCTACTCTGTGCTGACTAGGCATCTTGTCCAGATGATCGACACTTTGCAAGTGGCTATTTGTCTTTCTTGGAGACTCTTTGATCTCTTGGTCATCCAAGAAGCAACTAGTGGTTTCATATTCCTCTGCTGAATCTGAGTATCAAGGCCTTGCTAACAATCATCTGAGCTTACTTGGCTTTGCTCTTAACTTAGGAACTTGGCTTGCCTCTTCCTTCAGCTGATATTATCAGGTGTGATAATGTGAGCTACTGCCTTGGCCTCTAATCCTGTTTTCCATGCTTGCACCAAACACACTGAGCTTGATGTACATTTTGTTCATGATCAAGTTCTTGCCAAACATCTTCAAATTCACTATGTGCCTTCTAATGACTAGCTTGTCGACTGTCTTAACAAGCCTCTCAACACCTTATGATTTACTTATCTCTGAAACAAACTTAGGCTTGCTCTCTCACCCACTCATTTGGGGGGGATGATTGAGTAAACCACGTAATGGCCTAGCACATCAAGTAGGCTAGTAGGCCCAATTTAGTTTGTTGTAACCATATCAATGTATTAATAGTTGGATGTAACTACTTTATGTTATGTACCTAAATCCACATGTCCACGATACACTACAGGTGCCTTTGTATCAGTTGTCTATATAAATTCAAACACAATGACTTAGCATCATTAACCTGAGAGCCTTTCATTTTCTCTATACTTGATCTTTCTCCATGTTTTCCTTCTATTTCTATGGTTAGGCGGTTTTTTTCCCCACACTATAAAAATAATTCTTAAAGTCAGTTAAATAAGACTTTTAATGTTAGTTTTAAAAGGGATGTATAAACCGACAATATTGTTTTGTCTACCTTTTAACGTCGATTAAAAAATGATGTAAAAAGTAACTTTTAATGTTGGTTATTTATAATAAATAACCATTGTTAAAACTAAGCTTTGAAGAAAAAATTCAAACCCAGATATGTGGGTATCTCATAGAAGTCGAGAAGAGAGAGGTGAAGCAAGACGAAACAAGTTTAAAAAGAGTAGTTATGGAGCACAACAAAGCTATATTGACATATATGTGACTTTAGATCTACATCTCACCTCACCATTAGGGAAATTCAAGATCTGTCTTATGATTATTAATAAGGGAGGAAAAAGATGGTCAATAAAGGAAGGGGAAGAGAGAGAGAGAGAGAGAGCTGAAGAGTACAAAGAATCAGTAGAATCAATTTAGACATACCTTTACCTTGTCGTTGGTGAAATAAAAAAGATATGTTTCTCTTCACTTTCAAAACCATATCTATGAATATCTTCATCAAACAATAATCCCACATGATAGAATGCAAAAAAATGAAGAAACTTATAATAACGGTTTGACTATGACAATGAAAAGTGGTGGAGCTTGCTAGAAAATTTGGGGGAAAATGTAAGCCCCATCTTACATACCCCATTAGTTACATGTTGGAAGTGTTACTCTTCAATTACTTTGGGGTTAACTGCTCATTCAAGACTATTAGCCATTATTCTTACCTAATATCAGAGTTCATTCTTATTCTTAGATCCAGTGATCCTGATTACTACTCAATTTTAATACATATATTCATACATATTCGTCAAGTGTAAATATTTTACACACAGTATAAATAAATACGCTTGAAAATTCAATTCTTTGTCATTCTTTCTTTTGGTTCATCTTTAAGCATTCTTCTTTTTTGTATTCATGTACCTATATAGTTGGTAGGGAAGAGTGAGATTCGAGGGAATCTCAGTAGCAAACAATACTAACAATATATGCAAGATGAATGCTAGTGCATGATATACTTGCCTTACATAGACTCATGTTCTCATAATGACATTTTTGCATGCTCAATTTTTCGTGTAACATACCTATGGCTACAGTATCAACAGAAATAGAGCTTCATTCATTCATACATAATTCATGTAATCATGCAAAGCAATAACACACATCAAATACATGCAAGTTAAGTAAGTTCACTACCTTGTGGACTGATGTCCTTCCTCTGTTTCCTCTTCTTCCAACTGTTGGAGTTGCTTGAAGCACCTTCCATTCTTCTTCTTTCCTGACTTCTCATGGACCTAAACACAGTGATATTATTAAAGCCATGACAAATGAATGTCTAATGAGGCTGCCTTAGCCTCATAGACTTACTTTCACCCTTAGAGTTTACACTTGTTACATTTGGCCCCTTTCTTTCTTAAATTCTCATGATAGCTAAAAGCTGCCAGCATTTTAATCAAACTTTAAAAAATCATAATTAATTCTATAGAACTCTAATTAGGGTAGTTCAAAGTTCTATTCAAAGATCTTTGAGTTTATTGTTTAGGAAAAATATTACTCAGAGCCATTTCTAACCACAAAATTCCAGAACTATGACTAAATCCTCACTGCCACAGAATTCATTCTAGATTTAATACGTAACTTCAATAATTCATAATTCCTAGTATACTGATCCAAATGGCATAAATAACCTATCAAATTAAAGCTTGACAAGTCTACTTTTATTCTGGAAGTTTCATGGCCATTGGACAATATTAAATTACCTAAAAACACAACAAATACAGACTGCCACGCAGAACTCTAATTGGCAGCACTGCCACGTAGAACTCTAATTGGCAGCAAATTCCAATCTTAAAATTTGTGTTCCAATGATCCAAAGTCCCAACCAGGGGCTATTCCATAGTTTTTCATATAGAACACAATGGTAATATCAAATTTACTAAATTCCCACTCCTTGGTCATACTCTGTTCTGACTGAAACTTAGGGTTCAACATAACAATCCACCAATTCACATTTTAACCATCAAACTTTGCTTATATGCTTCCCAATAATCATATAATCACATACATAAGAACACAACACCATGAAACCCTAATAACCCTACTTGGCTGATATTAGGGTAGCAAGAAAAAGTCCCAAAAATTCATCCAAACAACACAATATATAGGTCAAAAGGAAGGTCTTGATCACCTCTTCCACTTTCCCAAGATTTTTTTTTATTCTTTGACTTTGGCTCTTGCTAGATGACTCAAAACACCTCCTCTTCAAAAACTAAAACCATAGAAATGAAGCTCTTAGAGAGAGAGCAATGTTTATGAAGAACATTTGAGTCAAAGAAGTGAGTTAGAAGGTGAAAATCAAAGTAGAAGATCTTAACTCTTCTTTGTTCTTCCACTTTCTCTTTCCTTTTTCTTTTTGCTACTTCTTTTCTCTATTTTACCTAGCTTGGCATTCACTTTTGGAGTGTGAGAGGGCGTAAATATGTTGATTTATTCATTAATTGCCTTCTTACAGCTTCTTGCAAAAGCTTATGGTTAATTAACCTGTTAACTTTGGTTACTTTAACTTAACTCCCTTCCTTTATCTTCCTCCTTCGATGATGAGGGGAGGATGAAGGTTTGAGTGGGTATGGGGAATGAAAATGAGAAGTGAAACTATGAAAACATGGGGTGACTAGGTTAAAATCAAACCCTAAAGGAACTTGTCTGTAGATCCTTATCTATAAAAGGCTCCACAAGAGTTGATTAGCATCTTACGCTATTCTATATAGCATATAAATACACAAGCACAAACTTGTTAATGAGAATTCTCATTTTAAATCCATAATCTCATCTCTGCCACTAAAAAGTATGAGGCAAAATTTTCATGGAAATTTGGCAGGTCATTAGTTGTGGTTGCTATAACTGCTGCAACTGCGACACAAGTTTTATGAAAATTTGGTAGGACATTAGTCACGGTTTATACAACCACTACAAATGACCTCCAAAATTTATTTCTTTTTTTCAATTTTCAAACACTTTTGTAGCGATTAAACAACCACTACAAATGGTTTCACTAAATAAAGAAAAGATTCCTTTACATAAATTTTATAGTTTTATTAAAATGCTAATAAATATTTAATTAAAAGTATTTTTATTGTTATTATTATTATTTTTTATTGGGCTAAATAAGTCTTTTTTAGATTAATGTAGCTTAAATGATATTCAATAATGTATAGATAATAAAAATACAATGAGAAAAAATATGTAGTTTGAAAAATGTGTATAGATAGTTGTTTACATTTAAAACTGAAATAGATAGATATTAGAGAGGGGGAGGGAGGAGGAAGAAGTGGAGGAGGTAGATGATATACATATATGGTGGAGACCAATAATGTTAAACCTGAAATGAGGAAGAAAAATTTACTAGTGAAAAGTGAATAATAAAAGTGATAGAATAATAAACAATAAAACATTTATGACTCACCTATATTAATGGAGGCTGAATGTGGTTGAGGGAGAAGGAGAAGAGAGGAGGGAAGTGAGTATATGGAATGATAGAGTAAAGGATGACGGGGCTGGTGGGGGTATTTATAGTTGTCTAATTTTGTAGCAGTTCTAATACAACTATTACTAATTAGTAGCGGTTATTAACCTGGCTCAATCCTCAGCTACGACATTGCTGGGCACGTCACCCATAATATCACCAATGTGTCTCGTCCCATCCCCATTTTGGTTACTATAAAGCTTGGACCAGTAATTCTTCCAGTTGTCACCTATCTTCTAGATGCCATAGATCTTCTTGTCATCTCTCACATTGAATCTTGTCTGCAACATAAAAAATTAATTTAAAAATTTAATTAATATAAATATTTTCAATTATTAATTTAAGATATCAATTATTATGTACTTAGCTTAACAGTTTCTCAAATAGTGTTTTTGGTCTCGTTGCTAACCTTGGGCCAACTTTCCAAGTAAATTGGAAAGTTCACATAATTATTGGCAACCTCAACATGTACTAATTGAACATAGTACCACCCTGCCCAGTAGGCTGGTAAGTCTCCTAATTCCACTCGATGATCACACGTATTTTAAACATAATTGTAAATTATAAATAAAAATAATGAAATTAAATTCCTAATCATTAAAAAAACTCAGATATGTCGTATACAAAGCTGAAAACCTCTCCTATGCCCAGCAGAATGCCAAGGGATATTGCATTCCTGCTCGACATCCCTATCTATAAAATTTACGACTGCTCGCATTGCTTCTTCCATGTTCCCCATATTCATGTCATCCTCCTCCCCAGATAAAATGTTATCGTCAAGTTGATTAGCTAGTTGCTCTACCTGAGGATCATTAGTACCATGGGCTCCAAACCTCTCTAGTGGCTAATCGACATCCTTTCCCATGAGGACAACAAGCCATGTATAGTATCTAAATTTATTTCATTTTAATTATTAATTAATAAAATGCAATTAATATTCATTACAGTATAAAATAATTCAACTAAAATTAAATTAAATAACTATAAATTAAACAAAGAAATAAATATTTGTAATGTAAATAAAATTTACTAACCCGAAAAGGAGAACTCCTTTTATAGGGCATTGCACTTGTAGCGGTTTTGAGAGAACCGCTACTCAGACTCCTATAAAAGCGCTGTCTTTCATTACTTTTGGTGTGCATTTGTAGCAATTTATCGAAATTGCCACAAATTTTGAGATGATTCAAATTTGTAACGGGTCCATGTCACCTAATTGCTAAAACCGGTTGACACTAATGTTATAGTTGTAGCGGTTACTAATAACCGCTACAACTATCTAAGCCCAAGTGTTACTTGCCCTAGTTGCAGCATTAATGGGTCCCTTAATCACAACAATACAACCACTACAAATGTTTGCGCCACATGGTGCCTTCGATTTGTAGTGATTTATTGCTTTTCATAACCCATACCTTGAAAGCAATTTATATGGTTCAAAAATGTGTTATGAATTAAATGGGAAACCAATAAATAACTTAAAACTCATTAAAACTCCTAACTTCAAGACAGGGTTTGGTCCTATGATAAAGCGAGTTTGTAAAAACTTTCCAAAACCTATTTAATATTTCTCACTTCCACTTTTCAAATCTATTTGGCCTATTCAATTTGGTTCCATTCACAAATATCAGAGTATTCAACAAAATTTCCTGATGACTCTTAGGTTATATACAATATCTAGTAGGGTCTACAGGAGTTTCCTATACCGGGGATTATATACAACTCCATAAGTTCACATCATATAAAATATAAACATTTTTCCCAAAAATTGATAACCAACACAAAAAGCTAAATCTCCTAGCCGGGAGCACTAGCCACCCTTGGTTATTTGCTTCTCCTTTGATTCGCTAGCACTGGATATAGATTAGTCATTAGAAAGAGTGAGATTCATATGAATCTCAATAGTAACAATTTCACTCATATGATATATAATTAACAAAGCATGTAAGCAATTATCACAAAGCAGCATTCACAACAGTATCCACAACAACATGGCATTCATGACAGCTATCACAACCATATACACATTGGCAACATTCACAGCATTCATCACATTCATGATAGCTTTTGCAGCTATATATGATGGCTTCACAGCCATATACGATAGCTTTCATAACTATATACGACGGCCTTCACAACTATATATGATAGCTTTCATAGCTGTATTCATATTCATCACATTCAATGATAAACACAAACATACAAAGTATTATACATGATATAAGAGAAGGTGTTACACCTTGTTCTTTCTGTTTGTGCTCAGGCACCGGTTTCTTATGCTTAGAGCAGATGTCAAATCCTATAAATCATAATCAAGGATGATGAGTTATTGCCTATTCCAATTCTTTAACAACTCCAAGACACTTAAGGTTGGTTATCATTTGAGACGTTTAAGTAGCTTCTGGAAGCTTAAATAAAACCCTAAAAGGTTGGGGAGACCTAGACCAGAAACCATCTTCCAGATGTTCAAAGTGTTGAAAATTAGGGCTTGGCCACTCTCTAGCCACTGCCAAGAACAAGATAGAAACTTTTGGCCCGCAACGAAAACCCTTTTGGCCGCGGCCAAGAACAGGTCAGACACTCTTGGGCCGTGGCCAAAAACTGACCTGTTTCTTGGCTAACTTCCAATGACCATAACTCATAATATACATGTTTAAATGACTCATACTTTATATCATTTTAAAGCTTGCAATGTCATATACTAAACTGGAAAGTGTCATAATTTTTTGACATTATTTGCTATCTCAAAACACCATGCAAAGTAGCTTGCTTGCGCAGAGTTTTCTTTAACAAAAATTGCAACTTTTCAACCTAAGTTTCCAATGGTTCAAAATTCACAACCAACACTACTCCCACATAGGTTTTCGCATAGAATCTAATGGAAACATCAAAACAACTAAATTCTATTTCCTTTCTCATATTCTATTTTGGGCAACAATTCAACATAAACACTTACACTTGCCATCACATTCAAGCCTCCAATCAAGTTCATATATCCAATAGACAACACAAGACACCATTACCATCAACAAAACATTATGAACTCTCTAAAACCATATATGCATGAAAATAAGGCAAAAATTCCAGATATTCATGTTCTCAACTAATGATCACAACATATATACCAAAAGGTTGCTTTTGCTCACCTCTACCTCTTCCCCTAGCTTATTCTTTGATTTTCTAACCACTAGCTTTTCTTGAGTATACAAAACACCTCCATTTGAAAATATAAAAACATACAAATGAAGCTCTCATCAAGAGGAACAAGATTAGAGAATAGATTTTTGGCACTAGAGGTCATCTACATGGTCAAAATGCAAGAAATGAAGCTCACTTTATCTTAATTCTTCTTTCTCTTTCCTCCTCCTTCTTGGACAACAATAAGAGCTGAAGAGAGAGAGTATGAGATGATAAATGAAAATTTTTTCAACTCCCTCCATGCCCTTAGCCAACCTTAAAGAAGAGAGAGGAAGAGAGGTTAAGTGTTTGACACTTTGACTTGATCTTATGGTGCCATGTGATGCCAAGTGTCAAGATCTCATGCATTCTCCCAAAAGCAAGTAACTATATAGTTAATCTAACTAATTCTACTAACCATTTAGTCACACTTCTTACTCTTTTAGTTGATGGTGATTTCCTCTTCGGTTGTGGACTATTTGGCCGATAAACTTCTTTCTTCTCATTTTGCCCCTGACTATGGCAATTCCTTTTGGATTACTACTTAACACATTATTTCACTCCTTTTCCTCATCCATGCACCCTCCCCTTCTCTTTTAATTCAATTTAAGCTTTGTCACTATAATTGAGCTTAAATATTGGGTTTGGGCACTGTCTACTGCTTATTTGGGTCATAATTCACATTGTATTCTCAGAAAGTATTTGTCTAACATTAATTAGATTTACTTTTAAAGTCATGAGCCCTTATACACATGTTGGGGCATTACACTTTTAATTATTACAACTGTCGATACAAATGCTTATGTTGCCTGGCACATTGTCAAAGCACTATATCTTAATTAGTAGAGGTTCACCTAAAAATGCTACAAATATATAAATTTGTAGTAATTTTGTCTAATTGCTATTGGAGAACCGCTTCAAAAAACTATTTTTGTGTGCCAATAACTGAGTACAACTTGACCTTTAAATAAAGAAACTTCCTAACCTTAATAGGATTCACAACTTTTAAAAAGACTCTGTATAAGATATTCTAAAGATACTAAGAATAAGATGTCATCTATAAAAATAAAATTAAGGATATAATAACAAAATATTAAACAATATCCTTGAGATCCCTATTTTGTAACTCATATATCTAGAATAATATCCTAACAAGAAAAAATACTAATAAATTTAAAGATTCTTAGGATAATTCAAAATATCTAAAAGACATATCAAATCTTACTAATAATCTAGAAAATACAAGATGACTCTTTTAAATAATAAAATTACATAAAAAATAAAAATAAAATAATTTAATTGTAAGTTTTTTAAAATAAGATATTTTGTTTGTCGTCTTGATATGAACTAGAAGGGTAGCTCTATCACTTTACACGAGATTACTCCAGTGGAGGAATGCCCAAAATAAAAGATGCAGATTCAAGAGGCTAAAACATATTTTTGGAGCCTAAAACATTGCATTAAAGGCCCAAAACATAACTATACACTTGGAGGAGGCAAATAGGTCCACAGTCTTGCATATTTAGGCCAAAATACATGTTCTAATTTGCCAAGGTAAGTCATTAATGTGAATAGTAATTTGAAGAATCATAATGGGGTTCAAAGAAGGTTTGCTGGTAGTTTCAGGAAGCACTACTTGAAAACCAGTTCAACTCGAGTCTGTTTAAGTCATTTTTTAAATTTATTTGATAATTTTTTTTAATAAGGATAAATGCCAAGAGTCATTAATGTGTGTCTTAAGTGTCATATTAAGATTTATTTATTAATTATTAGGAATATCTTATAAAGCCCAAAATATTATCTAATCCCTATAATAATCAAATTATCATTTACGATTTGATTCAACATCCAATCATATATTATATTATCTTGATCTAATATCTTTTCAAATCTTTAAAAAACCCTATTATCCAATATCCTTCAATATCTTTTTATTCATTAACCACACTAAACTGGTTTCAACAATTAGATTATCTAAATAATTTGATTAAAATACTTGTCAAATATATTTTCCATATCCTTCATTACCTATTGATATCATTATTAAGACATATTATATCTTATATTAGTATTTGATATATTCTCATGTTGAGATATTATATATCCTAGGTTAATATTTGATATTAATATTTGATTAGATTTATTTAGGTTAGATTTGATTTGATTTTTGGATTAGTCTACCTAGGTTTGCCTATATATAGGCTCTTGCTCAATTGCTTGTAGTAAAGATTAAGTATTAAGGATTCAATAGTATTTAGAAGCTCTTGTTTGCTCTCAACTCCATTCCTTCAAATTCTAACAATCATTTTGGGCTTTTAGGGTTAAATTATTATTTCTTTATGAGTCCTAGTTAGAGTAATTTTTATTGCGGTATAAATATCCCTTTTATGTTATTTTGAATGCAAAGTCAAATAAAGAGAACTATTTAGTTTCTTTGTAAGCAAGCATTGCTTGTTCTTCAGTGTTTTGGATTGAATATCTTCTGGCTATTTGGGTAATAGGTGTTCCAGATAGAATAGCTCGTGGTGTGACTGTGAGACATCATTGGGTTTCCTTGAGTTGTGCCAAATGATGCAAAAGTGAACGGGGACTTTAGAATCACTTGTGGAAGTCCAATGATATGTCATAATAATTTCATGAGGTATTCTATCTAGAACACCTATTACTTGAATAGACACAAAGTATTCAATCCAAAACACTGAGAAGAAAGCAATGCTCTCTCACAAAGAAGCTAAATATAGTTCTCTTTTTTTGACACTGCATTCAAAATAACGTAAAAGGGATATTTATAACCCAATAAAGCTTACACAAAGTAGGACTATTAAAGAAATAATAATCTAACCCTAAAAGCCCAAAAGGATATTGATGGATAATGAAGAATATATATGGTGAAGATATTTGGAAAGTATTTTAATTAGATTATTTAGCTATTATAATTGATGAAAAAAATTTTAGTGTGGTTAATGAATAAAAACATATTGAAGGATATTAGATAATAGGGTTTGTTTAAGGATTTGAAAAGATATTAGATTAAGATAATCTAATATATGATTGGACACTGAATATATCAAACCATGAATGAAATCTGAATATTATTGGGCTTAGATAATATTCTGGTCCTTATAGGATATTCTTAATAATAACTAATAAATAAATCTTAATATGACACTTAAAACACTCATTAATTGCTCTTGGCATTTAGCCTTAATAAAAACAAAAATTATCAAATAAATTGAAAAGACTGGCTTAAACATACTCGTGTTGAACTGGTCTTCAAGTAATGCTTCCTAAACTCCCACTAAATCTTCTTCGAGTCCATTAAGATACTTCAAATTACTATTCACATTCATGACTCGCCATGGTAGTTAGAACATGCATTTAGGTCTAAATAGTAAATATGCAAGATTGTGGCCCAACTTGCTTGCTTCAAATGTATATTTATGTTTTGGGCATTCAATACAGTGTTTCAGGCTCCAGAAACACGTTTCAGCCTCTTGAATCTGTAATATCCTGAATTTTGGGTCTAGAAGCTTGAGAATAAGCCTAAGTCAAGAAGACTACAAAGCCTAGTTTGGCAAGAGTCCCAAAGATAAATGAGTTTCATGGGACTATATGATTCAGTCCTCTGAGTTGAGATCAAGTCTCATGATTCCATGAGGCTCAGTATGTACAAGTAGTCAGACATAAGATGTCGGTGTATGGACAATTAAGCATATTTGGCACCATTTTAGTGGCACCCGAGGCATGTATGGCGCCATTTGGCTCCTACATGTATAAAGAAGCTTTTGAGTTGGCATAATTAGAAGTAGCCGTGTGTGTGTAATCGGATGAGAGTTATCAATATCTATGTACACTTGCTGTGCCATAAGACACATAGGTTCACATATGGCAGTTTTTGAGGTATGTGGTGCCATCTTTTGCCATACAGGCACGTATGTGGCACATTCTTGAAGACCTAGACATATGTGACTAATTAGTTGGATAGAATATGTCGGTGGGTAAGTGCATATGGCATTTTCAAGGCTGGTGTAGGTACCTTGCATTTTTGAGGAGACAACGGCTTGGTGTCTATTGTCTGGGACACCTACGCATGTATGTGGTGAAATCATGAGGCACAGGAGATATATGGAAATAATCAGGGGAAGGAGTGACATATGTCTTAAAATGAGCGGCCCTGTAATAAAAATGAGCTTTATTAAAATATCTTTTGACTTTTTCCCCTGATTAGCCAATTATGGCATCTACCATTGAACATCTAATGGCGGTGAAAAAGCTAGCACAACCTACTGGTCCACAGTCTAGCTACATACCTAATTTTACTGATTACGGTATTTGAAGCTGGATTAATCTCTCTACCATGACCTATAAATTTTCCCAACCATGTGAGAAGGGAAGGGAAGATAGATTTTAGGAGGTGTACCAGGTACCCTATAGTTTAAAGAAAGAGCATTCAGTACATAGGATCGCTGGCTACCCGGTAATTTCCAAAAAGGAGCACCTAGTACCCTAACTTTTTAAGACATGTGGCATAACTTATTAAATTAATTTTAGAACCTCTAAGAAGCCCAAAAAATTTCAGCCACCCTAAATATTTAGGGAAAAATCAGAAAAATTCAAAGAAAAAGAAAGAAGAGAGAGTTTTTGTGTTCTTAAGTTCTACAGCCGATTTGAAGCCTGAAATCACGTTTCCAGCTTTTGAAGCCTTCATAAATCTTCTTCTACTTATTGAAAGCTACGTTTCTACGGTTTTGGATTTCTGATAAGAGGTGTGTGGTGTCAACTTGTTGATAGAAGTACTGCCAAAATCAAGTATCGATTGGATAATCACATAGTGGTAATCGTAAGCTTCGATTTTAGTAGAGTATCTTAAAGTTTTGATGAGTATTTTTAGAGTTATAGACCTCTTATGCCTCGTTTAGTTGGATGGAAGTAAGAGGTAGGAAGTGGAGGTGGAAGTGGAACTGGGATTTTTGCATGTTTGGTGTGTTGGAAGCTAGTTCCCTAGAGAAGTCACTTCCATTAAAATTGATGGAAGTCACTTCCATCGTACCCCCTGTGGAACTAGCCATGCTTCCATGGAAGTCATTTTTTCTTCTGGGTTTGCCTTCAAGCTTTCAAGCACAACCTTCAGTCTTTAAGGTTCTTCAGCACCACTTTCATCTTGCGACGACGACAGCAAACCCCATAGTGATGAACTGAGATGGCGACTATGGCAAACCCCTTAGGCAGCAGCGGCGAAGTGAGATGTGTCGTTATGATCATCGATTTCAATTTTACCTAGAATGGCATCCTCTTGCTCCTCTCTGTTCACAATAACAGAACTTTCATTTTTTTCTCCTGTCATACTACTTCACGATTTCGACTTCAGCTTCGTGATTCTTCTTTGATTTCACCAAGTTGTGCCTATTTCCCTTTACTGCACTAGCTATAGTATTGTTCATCGTCACTCTTAAAAGTGACAATAAACAGTACAATGTTTCGAATTTCAATCTCTGTGTTTGTTTATATAAGATATATATAATTGATTTATCTCAATGTATACACAAGTTCTTTTCACTTGTTTGACAAATTAAAGTGAGTGGGTTTATGATTTTGTTTCACCAGATTAAATCTTGGTTGATGGCTTGGGTAAGGTAACTCGCTGCGGTTTGTCTCAAGGGAAAATAAGTCTTTTCATATAATAAATATAAATATTAAATTAAAAGAATACTTCACTTCCATCAGTATACGAAACAGACTTTTAACCTCACTTCCACCTCTAGTTCCACTTCTAATTCTACTTCTATTTCTACTTCCACTTCCATAAAAAACTCTTCCACCGTACCAAACGAGGCATTAGGGTTTCAACCAAGAGAGTAATTTAAGGCCTTGATGTTTGTAATGCCTTATTTTCGTAATCAATCTGATAAGTTTTACACAACAAATTTGAACCACTAAGCGCTATTCATTTTCAGAATTCTTTTAATTCCCAACCTCAAGACCTGATTTGAACATGTAGTTGAGTAGGTTTTTCTGAATATTTTACAATCTTGTGGAAGCATGTTATAACGGTTCGTAACTTTATTGTTACTCATCGATTATTATTTCATTTAATTCAATCAGAGTGATTCGCTGCTCATTTGTCCGCTCATTCTTAATACATTCATATCCAAAACAAAATACACAAATCTAATCAAAGCACATAAAAAGTGCATTGCACTTAAATCTTTGATTCTCCTTCGTATCTCCCCATTGTTTCTCTTCATGCATTCTTTTCTTGAACTTATCATACCAATATGGTTAGGTGACAAGGAGTGAGATTTGAGAGAATCTCAATAGTAAACAATGCTAACTATGCATGCAAGATAATACTTATTGTATGACATGTTTGCTTACATAAATTCATGTCAACATAATGACATCTGCGTGATTAATGCTTTACAATACACTCATGGCCATAGTATAAGTACAAATAGAGCTTCATTCGTTCACTTATGTTCCATACAATTCATCAAAACAATAACACATATCATCACACAAGCATACACATATCAAATACATGCAAGTCAAGAGAGTTTAACTACCTCTTGTCTTTAAGTCCTCCTCTTGTACCTTTTCTCCAACCATTGAAGTTGCTCGTTTTTTGTCATCTCATGTCCCTAAATAAATAACCACATTATTAGAGTCATGATAAATGATTGTCTAATGGTACTACTTTAGCCTTTAAGACTTTTCTCTAATCTTTTGACCTACACTTATCTTAAATTACTTCTATTGCCATAAACTCGTGGGTCACCCTAAATTGCCAAATTTATCACCTTACTTTGAAAAATCATAACTTATTCTCTAGAACCCCAAATGAGGTGATTCAAAGTACTAGGTAAAGATTTTTAAGTTTACTTTAAGGGAAAAATATCAACTACTACTAGTTATACTCCCAGAATCTCAATTAACACAACTGTGCCAGGGTTTCTTCCAGATTCAATGCCTCAACTTTAGAAATTCATATCTCCCAAACTACTAACTCAAATGGCACATGTTATATATCAAATTAAAGCCTAATGTGTATACTATTATTTTGGAAAATATCAGGATCATCAAACAACATTTGATCATCCAAAATCATGTCACAAAAAACCTATCTCTAGAAAAAGAAATTTGGCAGCACTATGTTCAATTCCAATTTTTGGATTTCAAATCCATTCTTTCTAAAATTATGCCAACAACTTATTCCTACACAATTTTGCCCAAGAAATCCGTTGGAAACCTCAAAAATAGGAAAATCATGCTCCTTCTTCATACCTTATTTAGACCAAAAAATTAGGGTTTTAAAGCAACAATTCACCAATTCACAATTTATTCACTATACTAGGTTCATATGCTTCCCAAAACTCATATAACCACAAGTATGTGAGCAAAGTATTATGAAACGCTAAATACACTATTTGGCTAAAATTAGGGCAGCAAAGAAAAGGCCCAAAAATTCCACCAAACAACATAATACATAGGTTAAAAGGAAGCTTTTTCTTAAGCTCTTTTCTTGATTCTCCAACTTTGGCTCTTGCTAGAAGACTCAAAAAACCCCCCCTTGAAATTATAAAACTATAGAAATGAAGCTATCATAAAGGGGAACAATGTTTATGAAGAGCTTTTGAGCCATAAAAGTGGTTAAGAAGGTGAAAATCAAGATAGGAACTCTCACCTTGTTCTTGTCTTCTCTCTTCCCTTTCCTTGCTTGTTTGGATGAAATTTGAGAAGTGAGAGAGAGTAAGATGAGTTCTGATTTTTCTCTTCCCTTATCCCTTAATTACATGGCCAAAAATTGGCCAAAAGAAAAGCAAATCATATGGTCTATATTAACTCTTCTTACACAAGTTAGAAAGTTACCATATGTGATAATTTACCATGGTAAGTTTATTGACTTTCTTTCCTTCCTTCTAGCCCCTTTTTGGATGACTTTTGGGCTGCCAAAATGGAGAAAAATATGTTGACTAATTGCCTCAACTTGTATTGCCATTGATCTAAAACTTTCCAAGTTGAAAACTTTGACTTTTTGACTAAACTATTCTCTCCTTTCTTTGCCCCTTTATTTGGACCTTTTTTGTGACACAAAAAGGAGGGATTATTTGCTTTTCTATTCTCATAATTACCTCTTACTTTTGAAGAGCAAACCCTAGCCCTTCAATTTGTCTTCCAATTTTGACCTCAAGATCAAGTGGCAATTAATTATGGCAATATTGATTCTTGTGCCATTAATTCTTTCTAGACACTATTTCCCTTTTCCTTTGGATCCAAGTTAGGTTTTATGTCATACAAACATATCCAAAAGGAATCGGGTATTTTTTTCCAACTAATTAGCACCAAAATTCTTATTCTATTCCGAGTCCAATTTCTATAAGCCATTCTGTTTCTTATACATTTTTGGGACACTTGCTAAACCAGGGCTTGGCAGTCCACTCAATCCAGGCTTATTCTCAAGCCTTGAGCCCCAAAATTCAGGATCTTACAATGGTCATATGATGATGAACATGATGTTAGAAGAGGTCTTATGATAATTAATAACATGTTTTGAGGTTGAAATTGCAAGAACACAATTTGTGGTAATTAAGGTTCATATTCAGTCTACCTTAGTTCAAGGGGTAGGATTTGGATTTTGGTAAAATTGAGGTTGAAAATAGATTCCTTAGGCAAAATTATGTAAGAATAGCATGTGGTTATGATTTTTGGATGATTATTTAGAAAACCCTAATTTTCGAAATTCAAAGTGTTGTTGTTGAATCTACCAGATTCATGATAGTTTGTTTTTGAGCTGTTTTGAATGGGCCAAACTTGTCCAATTGCTATGATATTTTATAAAGTTGTAGTAGACATCCTAAGATTTCCAATGATATATAATATACGTCATTTGGCCTTCTATATTGGGAGATATTCTCTGTTAAAGTTGTTACTTAAACCCAGGAATCTATTCTCAGACTGCAATGTTGCCATGGGTTCTTGAGGTTTTGACCCTATAATTAGCCCTAAGTTTATTTTTATTTGAAATAGAACTTAAAGAGCTTTCCATAGGACTTAGAACCACCCTATTTGGTTTTCTCAAGATTAAGTTATGAATTTTCTAATTTAGGGGGTCAAATCTGCCAAATTTGAATAACCTATGGATTTGAAGAGTTTAAGGTCAATTAAGTCAAGTTTGATTCCAAAGGATAAGGGCATGTACTAGAAGTTGATGTAGACCCTATTTATTGTCATTTGACTTAATATACTAGACTTAGAAGATGCTTAACCGAGAAATAACATATTTATCATGGATTCTAACTTATAGGATTTGATCTTTGCCCAGGCCAGCCAAGAGACTAATCACTAAGGACAAGTGATCGAAAAGACATTTAGGTAATAGCTTTTTCTCTCATATAGTATGTTATGCTCTGCATGTGTATGTGTTTTACCATTAGATGTGATTGTGTTTAAGCATGTGAGTTTGTAAGGTGAACGCCTGTGCTATCAGAGCATGTAGCGGGTGAATGCTCGTATTTATTACCAAGCGTTGTAGTATAAGTTGTTTATATGCCAAGTTGCATAATGAGATGTTAAATGCTCTTGATATGCTCATTGTTTATGATGGTTCATATGACATGCCTTGTTTAATTGCATTTTATATGATTGAATGTATGTTACAACTGAGATTCTTCCAAATCTCATCCTTTTCAAAATTCATTTTATAGCAAAGATGAGTGGCATAAACGGCAATGAGGTAATCATCAATGATTGAAATGCAAAGATGAAGTGCTAAAGTCATTTTACTAACTATCGATCTGTATATATTTTTGATATGTAGTAAGATAGTTGAGTGGTCTTATATGGCTACACACCTTATATAAATACTGAGAACATAGTAGAAACCATACTTATAGCATTAGTATTAGAGAAAAAACGCTAAGTGCAATGAAAGTTTTAATTAATTCAATAAATGTTATCATCCGATAATTGCTTAAAGTTATATAGAACTAGAAATAGTCAATCGGGTTCACATGATAAGAGCAAGGGACTAAAGAACTCGAGAATTGGAATCTATCGTTTATTATATTTAAAGAGGGTTGACAGAATCTCCATCTTTGTTTTAGGCATTCCTCCGCTTGAGTAATCTCGTGCAAAGTGAAAAAAATTGCCCTTCAAGTTCATAACATACTTCTTCATGGACCCTATAGAATTGATGACAAGTAATGAAGCTAAAAATAGAGAATATAATGTGTATCTATTCAATGACAATGAGGATACTTTGGTTACCTATGACAATAACAAGAGAACAATAGATTGTTCTCCCCTTCTACGAAAGAAGCGAGAATTTTTTTCGTTTTTTCTCTCTTCCCTCCTTTATTTTCTCTATCGAATTTGAATTTTAGTTTTCTTTTAAGGATTTTATTTTATCCATATGTGGCTAGTTGTAGAGCCCGAAATTTGGAAGATATGGAGCCACAGCCAAAATTTTACAACAAGGATAATTTTGGAAACCCTTTTTTAAAAAATGAAAACTAGATAGGGTTCGAGAGCCGATTGTGTATGGGGAAGGTGTTAGGCACCCTACAACACTCATCTATAGAACGGTTTCCCTGAGTTAATTATTTAAAATAAATATAGCCCTTTTAGATTTTATCATAATTACCCAAAAATAAAATATTTACAAAATGAGAAAACAAAATTAATTATTTATATTGTTGGACTTGACCTATGATAAAAACCAAGGGCTTATGTACCTTTTAGAGGGATCAAAGCCCACATAGTTCATTAGGGTAGGAGGCATGGCACTTGGTGGGTGTCTTTTAGAAAAATTTTACTTAATTTATTAGAGAAAGATATTTTCCTTGTTTGGTTCGTATTTTTTAATTTTTAAAAAAAAGCAATTTCTTTATTTTCTTTTTTTGAAACAATATTTTGGATTAAACATCCATTTTTGAAATCAAATTCATTTATTTTGAGAAAACAGGTAACAAAAGATCCTAAAGCATATAGAGAAGATATTATTTTGGATTCACAGGTATTAAGTGTTAGTACAAGCGTTTCACCGAAGATGGGGGTGAATTAGGTGATACCAGAAATTTCGTTGCGTATAAGAATATTGATAGAATATTTAAAGCAGTTGAGAGCAAAGAGAAATATCACCGAAGTATATACCGGGAGTTATACTAGTTCGGTCACAACCACTTTGACCTACATCCAGTCCTCAAAGCATCTCTGAGAATTTCACTATATTCTCCAAGATTCAATGGGTTATTGGCACCTTAGTACACAACAAGTTCCTTCACCTGGACACTCGCTCCCCTTTACACATTGTAATCAAATCCCCAACTCAAGGTTCCACAACCTTAAGTTGTCTCAATACCAAATATTGAGTTTGTAATGAAAACTCTCTCACAAAGCAAATATATAATCACTGAAGTACAATGAATGAGTATAAGAAAACAAAGCACTAAGAGTGTGTTGATCAGTGTATGTTCGTGTGTTTTCAGTTCTTGTTTTCTGCTCTTTGAATGCTCCATATATAAAGATGATTTGTAGTGTCCGTTCGAAGAAATTCAAACATGTCTGTTAGAGTCGCGTAGCAATGGTTGACCATTCTTTAAATTTGAAAACTATCTATTTACGGTAGGTAGTGGTAGGTGAGCGTTTGGACTTTTATTTGACTTTTCACTTCTGGCATTATCTCTTCATTGTTTCTCTGCAAATGTACTTAGAATACTAGTGCAATGAAGAGTTAATCATATAGATATTAAATCAATAATTATTCGATTAAAAAATGATTTTTGGACAACATTACTCGAGTGGCTACTCGAGTGATCATGCTTATTACTCGAGTAGTCCCTCGAGTAAACCTATCAAAAACATGGTAGTGGGTAATTCAACATTTTTCATAAGATATTACTCGGGTAAGACATGGAGTGCATTTTGGAAATTGTGCCCTAAGGGCTAATCATTGTACTTTGAACATTATTATTTTAATGAAATTTCTCCATTCTGTTATCATATTATTTGCATGTTAACTGTGATAATTGTATCCTTGGATAATTCATAAAGATTGTCTTAAAATGTCCCTGGTCGGTCATCTATCGGGAGCAGAGATGAAACAAGATCAGTATAACTTTGATAAGATATGGAGATACGAATCAAAGTCTTAGGCATTTGTAAGAGTACAAGGTACTGGACCGACCCACTATGAGAAAGCTACATGGATCAAATTATAAGCTTTTCTCATGTATAACCACATCACAATGCCTTTAGACCTGAGGTCATCATGGATTTCTACATGAGAGTTGCTAAGCTTTGAACTAGTCAAAAGTCACTTTTGACCGGGTGATGATAAAGGCTACGATCGGGTTTAGTGGTTTTTCATGCAGAGGAATATGAATGATCAAGATGGAATTTGTCCCTCACATTAGTAGAGAGATATTACTGGGCCCCTCGATGAGTGAGTCTGAGAAATGTATGGCCATATTTTGATGAAAGGAGTTTCTGTCTCTGTTATCAGGCTACTCAGGAATCGAGAAAGTAATGGTCAGGAATAAGAGGATAACATTATCCATGCCTTATCCTTGATCGATATATCGTGTGACAAAAGGGACGTGACATGGTTGTATGACAGGTTGCATCGTGATAACGATCCTCATATGAATTGGGTAGTCGTAATGTCTTGCTAGAGGCCGCTTGCGACTTTTGGGTTAGTATAGTTATTGGCCCACTACCAACTTCATATGGGCCTACAGGGTCGCACACAAGAATGGCCCAACACGAGATAATGTTTAATTTAGGGTGGACGAATTTTATATATATATATAATATAAAATTCATTAATAATATTATATAGATATATATTTTTTCAAAATATATATCTTATATATATATATATGTGTATATATATATATTATATGATATTATTATTGAGTTAGTTTTAAATTTAATTTATTAAGATATATTAAATTTAATAACTAACATGATAGAGATATAGTATCTCAGATTTAATTTATGAAGATAAATTAAATCTAATGGCTCTTTATTTGGATTGAATAAATAGGTTAAATTAAAAATATTGGACAGATTTAATTTAAACTGAATTTATTTAATTAGTTCATCAAGATAATTAATTGTTAATTAATTTCGAAATTAATGATGATTAATTTTGAAATTTGAAAATAGCCCTCATAGGTTATAAACTTGATAGAGCAGATATATTGATACGCACATGAGAATTGAGAGCCGCAAGTGAAACCCTAGGAGACATTAGAGGCGCTAGCATGCAGTCTCGGTTAGAGCGCATTCGTGTGGATACCGGTAGAGGGAGCGGACTGACGTGTTGGCTCCTAGAGATCGTGAAAACTCTGAATCATCAAAAGGTATGAATCCTTCCAACTTGGTTTAAATGCCGTTAATAGATCCTCGATTAGGATCGGTGAAAATTTTTAAAATTTTTCTGCTGTGCCTACCGATTCTAACACTATGCTCTGTAGGTATAGAGGGTCCAGGTTCATAGACAGGTATGGGCTCAAGAGTAACAGAAGGACCAGGAATAGAGGAGCCAGATGCCATAGCATCAAATATGGCAACAATGGATCTCAGAAGCTCACCCTGGGCACGTTGTTCAACTAACAACTCTTTGTGCCTCTTATCCATCCTTTCCACAAGTTGTCCCATCTTCTCATTTATATAGGTTACCAACTCCGTATTGGTATTCGCAATGTCGATATGAAAACTCTTCAAAATGTTCTCTATGAATGTTTGCATTGCGGCACCAAAGAAAGATGGAGAAGATGTGTTGGCTGGAGCAGAAGATTGTGTGCCATCCATTCGACTAGTTGCTGTGTCAGTCTTCTTCTTCTTCTTGGGACTTGCTTCTAGAGGAGTCTTTAGAAGAATCTCAATATTCAACTTTCCAATTTGATTCCTCCCTACTGGTGCTATCCTCTTAATCGGCTCCTTACTCTCCAAGTACCAAATCTTATTCTTCTTGAGGAACAAGGAAATAAACTGAGGATAAGGCATTGGAGTAGTGGGTTTTCCTTCATACCTATATGTCTTGATCTCAGCAAAGATACATTCTCCCAAGTCCTTTAGTTCTTTGAGGATCAATATGGCTAATTTTCTGATGTCCCTCTCAATGAAATGAGTGAAGTTATTAGATTTGTTTACCAAGGCTCTAGAATAGATATACCATAGGACTCGATGAAAATGATTCATATCACTTGGATTGAAATTGAGGGGTCCTACTATCTCACCAGGTCTTAGGATAGAAAACAACTGGTTTGAATCATATTTGGGATAATCATCATCAGGAGGGTTCTCTATTCCTAACCAGGTATTAATTCTAGAAGGTGAGATTAAAATTCTCTATCCTCTGACCTTAGAAGTCATTTCTTCTTCCATAGACTTCCTAACGGGATCATTTATAGGTTCAAGGTTACAATAAAAATGGCTCACGACTTTGGTGCAAAATAGGAGTTTAACAAAGAGCCAGGGATGTAGGAATCAAGATAGGGACTCAGATCGAATTTCAATACCTCTTAAAGAACTTTGTAGTCAATGTATTGCATCTTGCACACATTTCTTCTTGTAAAGTGACTCGGATACTTCTGAGATTCCTCAAGCTTGCCCACATTGAATCCCTTTGGAGGAAATGTGATTTCTTCATCCCTTTCTTCTATTTGCCTTGAAGATTTCCCTTTCTTTGCTTCCTTAAATTAAAAAGCTTCCTCAAGCATGCCTACCATGACTTTGGTGAGCTTCTCATCAATCTTGGCCTTTGTCAGAGGTTTTAGAGAGAATGTGGGAGTGTTGGATGAATCAGAAGGAGGAGGAGATGGCTCTTTTATTGCTTTTCCTTTTCCTAGAGGTGAACTCTTCTTGGATTGAGCTATTGTGGCAATAGGCTCCTTAATGACAACCCCTTTCACCTTAGGCTTTGGTTGTGGTTTAGCTTTGGCTTTAGGTTTAGGAGAGATTTTTCTTTTCTTGGTAGAAGGAGATGAAAGAGAATCAAAGGGTTGATATGGTTCAGAGGACTCAGAAGGAGTGCTAAGATTAGGAGATTTAGTTCTCACCATTGTGATTTGAGAAAGACAAAAATTTCTAAAAAAGAGAGTTCGAGAGTCGCAAGGTATAAGACAGAAGATTCAGGCAATTTGAGAGGTTTTCGTAAGCATAGATCACTGGGTTTTGAAGGTTATGGGAAGAGAAAAAGATTTTGAACAGTTTTTGTGAGAGCACTAGGAGAATCACTCGAGGAAATTTTGTGAGAAATGACTGATTGTCGACTGAAATAACCCTAAAGCCCGACATCACTCGAGGGCTTACTCGAGTGATCATCAGCTTCATTCATGTAGCTACTCGAGTAATCATACCAGAAATTTTAAAATGCAGTGAATTCAAGTGCGTACCTAGCATGAATAATATTGTAATTACCTATGAATATTCCTTGATCATTTGATGGCTCTTTAAGACAGATTTGAGTTGAAACTCAGTAAATTTGAGATTTGCACCCAGGTTCATTCGAGGCCTTACTTGAGTAACGTTGAAGTTCATTCAAGGCCTCCCTCAGGTAATCTGTCTCTTCACCTTTTGACTGTTCATTTCCAACCGTTGTGCCTTTTCATTTGAAATTAATGCTTCACTAGCACATTTCCAAGTTCATTACTCGAGTGGCTACTCAAGTAATGCATCCATTACTTCAAGGTGTCAATCCAGTAATGCTCATTACTTGAGTTGTCCATCCAGTAATGTTAACCTCTGCTTTTCATACTCCAAAACAAAATATCATGATCCTGCAAAACAAATTGCTAGAAACTCCGATACTTAAGTTAGGAATCATCAAAACATCAATAAATAATATCATCTAACATTTTGTAAACACTAAATAACTTACAATTCATTGGGATTTACCATTCCCAATTCTCGTCTAATATACAAAAA
The DNA here is from genome assembly GCA_963242795.1 of Inga leiocalycina. Lineage (NCBI taxonomy): Eukaryota > Viridiplantae > Streptophyta > Magnoliopsida > Fabales > Fabaceae > Inga > Inga leiocalycina. Next base: position 38,251,792 of record OY725332.1, read on the forward strand.
TTGATCTTTTACAAGAGGTTTTGTGAAGATATCAGCTAGTTAAGGATGAGTTGGAATGAATATCACTTTGACATCTTTCTTTTGGGCATGATCTCTAATGAAGTGATGTCTAACATCAATATTCTTGGTTCTGGAATATTGAATAGGATTCTTTGCCAAACTTATTGTGGTAGTGTTGTCACATTATATTGGTGTCTCTTTCAAATAAATACCAAGATCCTGGAGTTGTTGCTTTAGCCATATTACTTGTTCATAACAACTTGATACTATAACATACTCAGCTTCCGTTGAGGAAAGAGACACTGTAGTTTGTTTCTTACTAAACCATGACACAAGTGAGCCTCCAAGAAACTGGCCTTGTCCACTCGTACTCTTTATGTCCATTTTGTATCCTCTATGATCAGAGTCTGAGTATGCAACTAGATTTTCACTTCTTCCTTTGGGATACCAGAGACCTAATTCTACTGTGTTAGTAAGATATCGAAAGATACGTTTGACGGTTTGAGTATGTGACTCTTTTAGTGCTGATTGATATCTTGCACACATGCCCACACTGAATTGAATATCAGGCCTACTTGCAGTGAGATAGAGTAATGATCCAATCATTCCTCTATATTTTGTGATGTTGTAATCTTTTCCCTTGACATCCGCATCAAGCAATGTGGTTGAGCTTATGGGTGTGTCCATTCCATTTGCTTCATCCAATCCATACTTCTTCAATAGCTCTTTTATATACTTTGTTTGAGATATGAAAATTCTATTCTTTCTTTGTTTGATTTGCAAATTGATAAAGAAATTCAATTCTCCCATCATTGACATGTCAAACCCCCTGCGTTATCTTAGAAAATTCTTTGCACATAGTTTCATTAATAGCACCGAAAACTATATCATCAACATATATTTGCACAATTAATGTATCATCATGTTTTCATTTTGTAAAAAGTGTTGTATCAAATTTTCCTCGTACAAAACCTTGATCAATAAGAAATTTACTGAGCCTTTCGTATCATGCTCTAGGAGTTTGTTTTAAACCGTACAAAGCCTTTTTGAGTTTGAAAACATGGTCAGATTTGGTTACATATTCAAAACCTGGAGGTTGATCTACATATACTTCTTTCATGATGTAGCCATTTAGAAATGCACTCTTTACATCCATTTGATAGAGTTTGAATCCTTTGAATCATGCAAAGGCTAAGAGTACTCGTATAGCTTCCAATCTAGCTATTGGAGCATACGTTTCCTCATAATCAATACCTTCTTCCTGATTATAGCCTTTGGCCACCAATCTTGCCTTGTTCCTGACAATAATTGTGGATTCATCAAGTTTGTTCTTGAATACCCATTTAGTGCCAATGATCGGATGATCCTTAGGTCGGGGTACCAAATCCCAAACTTGATTTCTTTCAAATTGATTTAGTTTTTCTTGTATTGCAATAACCCAATCATTGTTTGATAGGGCTTCGTTAATGTTAAAAGGTTCAATCTTAGAAATGAATGCAGAAAAACTTACTTCATTGAAAATTCTATTTCTAGTTTTGACTCCTTCATTCACATCTCCTATGACTTGATCTAGAGGATGACTCCTATTGTATTTCCAGGCTTTAGGTTGACCTAGTGATTGTTCTTCTATCTTAGTTTGATCAACTTCTGGAATAAGAGATTTAGAAATAGATTGAGCATTTTCTTGATTTAAAATAACTTCCTGCTCATTATCAACGGTTTTGTCAGAGGATTCAAATTCATCAAATACAACGTGAATTGATTCTTCAACAACACATGTTCGTTTATTGAAAATTTTGTATGCTTTACTTCAATTAGAATATCCTAAGAAAATTCCTTCATCTTTTCTAGAATCAAATTTTCCTAAGTTATCTTTACCATTATTATGAATGAAACACTTACAACCGAAGATGTGTAAATGAGCAAGATTCGGCTTCCTTCCTTTATATAGCTCGTATGGCATCTTTCCAAGTTTTGTTCTAACGTAGGCTCAATTTGAAATATAGCATGTTGTGCTCATTGTATCGGCCCAGAAAAATTGAGACACGTTCTTTTCATTCAGCATTGCTTTAGCCATTTTAGTGAGCACTCTATTCTTACGTTCTATAACTCCGTTTTGTTGTGGTGTCCTTGGAGTAGAGAAATTGTGATCAATGCCATTAGTATCACAATATTCTTCAAAGGCTTGATTGTCAAATTCTCCACCGTGATCTGTCCTGATAACTGCAATGGACATACCTTTCTCATTTTGCACTTTCTTCACAAAAACAATGAATTCTGCAAAGGTTCAATCCTTTGATGACAGAAAAATAGTCCATGTAAATCTAGAGAAATCATCAACAATAACCAATGAATATAAGTTGCCACCAAGGCTTTTAACTCTTGTTGGACCAATTAAATCCATATGTATCAATTGATGTGGTCGATTTTTTGTAATTTCATTTTTTGATTTGAAAGATGATTTAGTTTGTTTACCCTTTTGACATGCGTCACAAATCAAATCATTTTTAAAACTTACTTTGGGTAATCCAAGAACTAAATCCTTTTTGAGTAGTTTGCCTAGTTGATGCATGTTGACATGAGCTAGTCTCTTATGCCACAACCAACTTTCATCGGCATTACTCAGAAAGCAATTTTCAGAGTTATTTCTATTGATATCAAGTGTATAGCAGTTACCTTCCATTTTTGCTCTAAGCTTTGCCTTGATACTTTTCTTATCAAGTTGTAAGTCTTTCTTGTTGACAATTAGACATTCCTCTGAATCAAATATTATCCAGTTGTCTTTATCTGCACTTTGACTTACGCTCAGCAAATTATGACACAAGCCTTCAACGTAATATACATCTTTGACTTGTATTCCTTTGTCATTTTTTATTTCACCAATTCCTGCTGTCTTTCCGGATTATTTTCCTCCAAATTTTACCTTTCCACCTTCCTTAGGTTGCAATGTGGTAAAACTTTCAAAATCTCCAGTCATATGTCTAGAGCATCCACTGTCTATGTACCATTTGTTGTTTTTGGATGCTTTAAGACATATCTACAATCAATTATGATTAAGTCTTAGGTACCCACATCTTTTTGGGTCCTTTTGGGTTAGTACAAAAGATTTTAGGAACATACAAACCTTTAGGTACCCATTTATAGGTTCCTATCTTTCCTTTCTTCTTATGAATGCATGATGATGTATAATGACCTTTTCTATTACAATAATTACAATATGCAAAAGGATTTGATGTATATACAAAATGCTGAAAATAATTCAAATATGATTTACCTCCTGCTTTCTTTCTTCCTTTTCTTCTATCTGATTTTGGATCATATTCAAGACCAGATCGATCATTTACAAAATGTTGAGCTTTTAAAATCACATTTAGCATCTCACTTCCTTTAGTGAATTTTTCAAGAGTTTTTGTGAGATCAACGTTTTTCTTTTTCAAAGAATAACAGTTTTCACAATCTTTCTCTAAATTTTCTTTTAGTCCTATTTCAAGAGCTTTGTTTTCCTTTTTGAAAACAATTAGTTCTTTAACTACTTTGATGAATTTAGAATGTAAATCATTATAGTCAGAAATTAATTCATCATAGTTAGGATCAGAATCAGTTACCTCTTCTTCTGTTTAATCTTGAGCAACTAGATAGATATTGGCTACTTCCTCATCATCACTTTTTTCATCAGAAGAACTATCTCCCATATTGCAGATATAAAGGCTTTCTTCTTGTTGTAGAATTTTCCTTTTCTCTTTTCTTTATTCTTTTGAATCAGTTCTTGACATTCTGATTTTAAATGTCATGGCTTTCCACATTCATAGCAGATGATGTGTTCTTTATTGCTTGTTCCTCCTTTCTGAAAGTTTTTGAATCCTTGGCCTTTCTTGTAAAATTTTTTGAATCATTTTATGATTAGGCCCATTTCGTCATCGTCAAGCTCTTCATCTTCGTCTTGTTCTTCTTCTTTTGCTTTCAACGCTAGACCTCTTTTCTTCTTATCACTAATATCATCTAGTTCTTGTTTGAACTTTAACTTACTCTCATATTCATAAAGGCTTCTGAATAGAGAAGAAACCGATCGCATTGATTCACCTTTTGCTTCCTCAATTGTACTGACTTTTGCCTCCCAGTCTTTAGAAAGAATATTCAAAATCTTTCGTACTTGGGTATGTTGATCATAGACTTTTCTAAGTACTGCAAGTTGATTAACAAGGTAAGTATATCTAAGTTCAAATTCAGCTATCGACTCACCTGATTTCATTCGAAGTAAATCAAACTCAGAAACTAGAGTATTGATCCAGTTTTCTTTTATTCCTGAAGTTCCTTCGTGAGCTATTTCCAAGGCTTCCCACATTTCTTTAGCTATTGGGAGTGTATAGATTCTGAAGTACTCATTTTGACTTAAGGCACTTTGAATCATTACAATTGCCTTATTGTTGAGTGTGATGAGTTTCTTGTCATTCTCATCATATTCTGCTGGTGTCTTGGGAACTCTTTGTGAATCTACAATCTTTTCAGGTTTGTAGTTTCCACTCTCGATCACATCCCATAGCCCATATTCAGTAGCCATTACAAAGACTCTGAACTTTGCTTTCCAGAATAAGAAGTGCTCAGCATTGAAACCCGAAGGTCTCGTGATAGAAACTCTGTCAGGAAGAATGCCTTCACCCATACTTGCCATTGGATTCTTCTTACGCTATTAAACCTTAACAAGAAGACCTATGCTCTAATACCAAATGTTAGTACAAGCGTTTCACCCAAGAGGGGGGTGAATTGGGTGATACCAAAAATTTCGTTGCGTATAAGTAAATTGACAGAATATTTAAAGTAGTTGAGAACAAAGAGAAATATCACCGAAGTATACACCGGGAGTTATATTGGTTCAGTCACAACCACTTTGACCTACGTCTAGTCCACAGAGAGTCTCTGAGAGTTTCACTATATTCTCCAAGATTCATTGGGTTCTTGACACCTTAGTACACAGCAAGTTCCTTCACCTGGACATTTGCTCCCCCTTACACATTGTAATCAAATCCCCAACTCAAGGTTCCACAACCTTAAGTTGTCTCAATACCAAATATTGAGTTTGTAATGAAAACTCTCCACACAGAGCAAATATATAATCATGAAGTAAAATGAATGAGTATAAGAAAACAAAGGACTAAGAGTATGTTGATCAGTGTATGTTCATGTGTTCTCAGTTCTTGTTTTCTGCTCTTTGAATGCTTCATATATATAAATGATTTGTAGTGTCCGTTGGAAGCAATTCAAACATGTTTGTTAGATTCGCGCAGCAACGGTTGACCATTCTTCAAATTTGAAAACTATCCGTTTGTGGTAGGTAGCTGTAGGTGAGCGTTCGGACTTTTATTTGACTTTTCACTTCTGGCATTATCTCTTCATTGTTTCTCTACAAATGTACTTAGAATACTAGTGCAATGAAGAGTTAATCATATAGATATTAAATCAATAATTATTCAATTAAAAAATAATTTTTGGACAACATTACTCGAGTGGCTACTCAAGTGATCATGCTTATTACTCGAGTAGTCCCTCGAGTAAACCTATCAAAAATATAGCAGTGGGTAATTGAACATTTTTCATAAGATATTACTTGGGTAAGACATGGAGTGCAATAAATCACAAACCTTGGACATACCTAATTACTCGAGTGGCCATGTCGTTTCCTCACAAATTACTCGGGTGCTTCCTCCAGTAAGCCTATTACTCGAGTGGCCTTGTTGTTTCCTCAAACCTTACTCGAGTGACCACTCAAGTAAACATATACAACTCCCAGTGATGGTCTTCCTTTGTTCTTCCTCTCAGTTCTTCTTCATTACTCATGTGCTTGCTTCAAGTAATGCTTTGTCTACCATTTATTTACTTTGTTCAAATTCATTTGTTATCATATCCTCTTTTATCATTAGTTCAATCTTTGTTATCATCAAAACATATGGGATCTAACATTAAGCAAACAAAGACAAGCATTAATCATGTGATCAACATAATATTTATAACAAAAGATCCAAAAGAATATAGAGCACATACCTGAATCACTTGATTATACCATCAATGCCATTTATTCAAATCAAAAGGGAGCGAAGGTAAGGAGCAATTTTTTTAATCACCAACGAGCATATCGTATAACAAATATAGACAAGAACAAAAGTCATACCAATCTAAAAGCTAATGGCGTGCACATGCCATGTCCAATGCTTGTGTGTCCATTACTAAGGAAAGAATCAAGTATTAGTAAGCAATGATAAGACAATTGCAATATGTAAGGTGGAAATGGTGAGCATATCGTGATGAGAACAAAAATAAAAAGGGAAAGGTATAATGGAAAAGGGAAAGTGAGAGCAAAATAATCAAATCCAAATCATATTAGATTCCCCTCAAGTTGTTGGTGTCGAGATTCACACATGTGACAACAACTAAACATAGCTTTTCCTTGGGGACATGAAGAAGATATAGTAATGGATATCACCCTATCTCAAGCACCTCCTCCCATTCTTGAACCCTTGTTGTACTGTCATGAGAATAAATGAAACAAAAGAAAATTCTCTACCTCTTCTTTTGCCTCCTTTTTCTCCCAATTTTTTGTGTGTCTTGCTCTATCTCTTACTCCCCTTTAAATAGGCATCACCTAGGGTTTTGCCTCATTAATGCATTTTTTTAATTTTTTCCATTTATTTTTTTATTGTCTCTTAATGAATGATAATGTCAATTTGGACCACAATCATCATCAATAAGAGGATTTTTTATTTTTTTATATTGCCCTTTAATGATGATTTCCAATTTGAACCACAATCATCATTAGTGAAAGGATTTTCATTCATTTTTTATTTTTTTATTTTCGTGTTCAATTAATGATGATTGTAAATTTGGATCCTAATCATCATCAATAGAAGGATTTTCTTATTTTCTCTTTTTTTTCCAATTTAGATCCCAATCATCATCAACGATATTATTTTCTTTTATTTTCATTTTTTATTATTTTTTATTTTTTGAGTAGGGCCCGACAAAATAGGGTGTTCACACTATTTTTCTTTTTTGACCTAGAGTAGCTATGAACTTTAATTATTTGCAATTAAGAGATTATTCCACTTATTAGTTATGCTAAATGTATTTCAGTTTTCTTAATCTTTTTTATATTTTTTATTGGTTAGTAATTGACCACCATTCAGCATGTTTTGGGATTTATAATTGACTTTGTTGAAGGGAATCTTAAATTGGCTATGAGATTAATTAAGTAATGTGGCAGAATTAGATTTTAATCTAATTTGCACATAGGATAAACATATACCATGAGATTTTGTAGAGCTCCTATGTATATGTCTATCCTATATACAAATTAAATTAAAATCCAATTCAAGATTACTTAATCTCCTGATTAATTTAACACTTCTTTTGTCAAGTTCAATTCTAAATTCACAAAACATGCTTAATGATGACCAATTACTAAGCAATAAATAATATAAATAAGATTAAGAAAACTAAATTACGTTAAGCCTAACTAATCTATGGGAGTAATCTCTTAAAATACAGTTATGGCTACTCTAGCTCGATCAATAAAGAAAACTAGCCACATGATTAAAATAAAATCCATAAACAAAAATTAAAATTCAGTTTCGATAAAGAAAATGAAAAAGGGAAGAGAGCAAATTGAAATTCTCGTTGTTGTCCCATTGTTGACGTGTCGTTGGCTCGCTGTTGTTGCGGGTTGATAGCCATGGCGTCCTGATTGTCGTTGAATAGATACATGTTCTCTACTTCTTGCTTTGTCGGTTCCTCGTCCTCTTGTGGCTCCTTATATATTTATATATTTCTATCTCTTGTTGTGCATCCACTTGTCCCTAACACGTCTCTTTTTCTAATTAATGTTATATCTCAAAGTCTACACCTAATATCAGGCTTATTCTCTAGCCTCAAGTCTCAAAATTTGGGGTATTACACTTGCTAAGGCATTATAAAACCATTTGGACGACGTGGGGAAGGGGCCATTTGTTCATTTTCTCCCACACCCTCCAGTTTATCATTTCACAGAGCACTCCATTGGTCCATTCGGTCCTCATTCTATTGGTCGTCCACAACCTTTCCTTATCCATTGCCTCCATTCTATTTGACAGTAGCAAGTAGAAGCTTCCTTGGTCTCCCACTTTTTGTTTTTTCTTGTCTCCTCCTTATGCACATTTCTTCAATATTTAGTCACCACTTCCATTATAGTACAATGCTTGCAAGTCGTCTTTGTCTTTTTTTATATATATAGAAGTACATGTACTAGTAACATGTATAACTAAAGTTTAAGCAACTTACATGCTAGAGTTCTTTTATGCTTGATAGATTAAGATAATAATAGTTGTGGGTCGTCTAAGCATAAAGTGTTTTTGATTATCACAAGTACTTATCCTAGAGTTATCGTTACCATTGTCCATGACATGTTCTTGTGTGTCCTCTCCTTGAGGATTGACACTGCTGAGTGTAGATATTTACTTGTGTGATTGATAGTGAAGACTAAACCCATTCCTATCTTATCCATAGATCCGCATCATATTATTTTTATGACTATTTGAAAGTTATTTGGAAATGAATTTAAATTTAAAAATGAGAAATCTATTAAAGTTGTAAATAAAATGATTAAATTTTAGGATGCTAATGGTTAAAAATTATGTATTTAAAGACTAACATTTTTTTACCAGAAAAAGAGAGGCCAACATTTTGATTCACCTCAAGTGAACATGGTAAGAAATAAATGACACTGTAATCTCCTAAAGATCTATTAGACTAATACACTCCGTAATGTAGAATATTTTTTTTTAAAATTTTATTCTTTTTGATGAAATATAATTCTACATTCATAAAGAAAAAGTAAAGCTTACAAAGTTTTGAAATATAATACATACATCCTATCATAGATAAGATAGGCACCATTGAACATTCTTGGTCTTAGGAAAATGTGTTAGCTACTCACACATTATTGATTCTATGTGTAATAATATTACTCTTGATGCTAATATATATAACATGATAACTTCACCAGTTAATGGCTCGACATTTGTCACCTAAAGCTAGCTAGGTCAAGTGGTGAGAATTATATGGAATGTGAGCAAATATGATTAAATTTTTATAGTTAAATTTTTGTATACACTATATCACTTTAACTATGATATGTAGTGTTAGCAAATATGGTTTCTTTTTGTGAGTTATGAAAAATTATTATGATGCTGAATTAATTAGTTGATTATTTGTGACTTAAACAGAGTGTTTAATACTTAAAAAACTTCAAATTTTAGGATGATATGTTGCCGAATTTTTTTAAAATAAATAATAAAAGATAAAAGTAATTAGTAACTGCAAGAGGCAAGTAACTAACCACTTTTAAAAATACGTTTAAGGTATAGATGGATCAAAACTGGATGCCATCTGATCGGTGCTCAAGGGAATATATAGATGAGGTGAAAGAGTTTATTAGATTTGCAAGTGAACATACAAATGATCCCATTAAAATCTTATGTTCTTACTTATCTTTTTGTTATTTAAAGCAGATTAGTCCACTTGATTTGCTAGATCATTTAGTATGTCATGGAATTAATCAATCATATACACGATGGACAAGGCACGGTGAGACGGATGATGCACGTAGTGATCAAGTGCATACCACGATCGGTACTACGAATGAGTTTGACCTAAGCATGTGTGATGAAGATGATGGTCTTTAAGAAATACTAAATACGGTTGAAGTGATGCTTCATAACTGTCCTGAAGAATTTGAGAAGTTGAAAGGTGATACAGAGAAACCATTATATGCCAATAGTACTAAATACACAAGATTGCTAGTAGTGTTCAAATTGTACAACTTTAAAGCGCGCTATGGATTGAGTGATTCGGGTTTCATCGCATTGCTTGAACTTGTGCAAGATATGCTCCCAGAAGAAAATGTACTTACTACCAAGACATACAAGGCAAAGCGAATACTTTGCTCTACAACTGGCATGGGTTATAGGAAGATACATGCATGCCCTAATGATTGTATATTATTTCTGAATACATATGCAATGTTAGAGAAGTACCCTAAATACAATACATCTCGATATAGGAAGAAGAAAGGAAAAAGTATGTCGAAGGTCATATGGTATTTTCCCATTATTCAGAGATTCAAGCGACTATACAGTAATGCGGAGATTGCTAAGCTATTGATATGGCATACAGATGAAAGGATTAAAGACATGAACCTTAGGCACCTTGTAGATGCCCCTCAATGGAAAAAAGTTGATCATGACCACCTTGACTTCATGAATGAAGCAAGGAACATATGCCTTGCACTTTCAACTGATGGAATCAATCCCCACGGGGTTTAAAGTTGTACATACTATATGTGGCTGATGATATTGTTGATTTATAACCTTCCTCTGCACTTAATCATGAAATGTAAGTTTATGATGATGTCTATGTTAATTTCTAGTTCAAGGCAACCTGGGAATGATATAAATGTGAACTTAGCTCTTTTAATTGATGACTTGAAGTTTCTTTAGGAAGAAGGTGTCAATGTGTATGATGGGTATATAGAAGAAAGTTTCAGTTTGAAAGCCATATTGTTTGGCATAATAAATGATTTCTAATTTATGGTAATTTGTCTAGATATAGCATTAAAGGATATTGTGCATGCCTTATATGTGAAGATGACACTCATTTATTGCGACTAGATCATTGTAAGAAAAATGTCTATATGGGACATCGAAGATTCTTACCATCAAAACATCATTGGAGGAAGTGGAAAAAAGCTTTCAATAGTGAGTTAGAAGAAGGTAACCCAACGAAGATGTTGACCAGTGCTCAGGCTTTTTGAGAAGGTCAAACACTTGGATGACAATTTCAGTAAGCCTTTTGCAAAACATATCGGGACAAGCGGCTGGAAGAAGAAGTCTATTTTTGTTGAACTTCCAAATTGGAAGTCTTTATAAGTGAAACATTTTCTTGATGTGATGCACATAGAAAAAAATATTTGTGATAGTCTAATTGGTACATTGCTCAATATGCAAGGAAAAAGCAAGGACAATGTGAATGCGAGGTTGGATTTGGTTAACTTGGGAATCAGAGAAGAGTTGGCACCAGTTGAGCAAGGGCACCATACATATCTACCTCCAACAACTTACACTCTATCGAGGAAAGAGAAAAAGTTATTTTGTGAGTTTTTGGAAGGAATCAAAGTTCTAGAGGGCTATTCTTCAAATATAAAGAACTTGTATCAGTGAAAGAGTTGAAGATAAAGAACCTTAAATCTCATGATTGTCATGTGCTCATGCAGAATTTCATACCGATTAGAATACAGTCAATCTTACCCAAAAAAGTAAGGAATACCATCACTAAACTTTGCATGTTCTTCAAGTTGATTTGCAGTAAAGTGGTTGATTTAACAAAGTTACAAGATTTGCAAATGCTGATTATTTGTACTCTATGTGAAATTAAAATGTATTTTCCACCTTTAGTTTTTGATATTATGGTCCATCTAACCTACACTTGGTGAAAGAGGTTCAATTGTGTGATCTAGTGTACCTGAGATGGATGCACCCAAATGAGCGATTTATGAAAATTTTAAAAGGGTATATGAAAAATAGATATCAACCAGAGTGTTGTATAGCTGAGCATTTCATGGTTGAAGAAGCAAGTGACTCTGCTAAAACATATTTTCGCCGTATCTACTTTCACGGCATTAGCCTCACCCGTACTTTCACCAGTGAATCCGCTAGTGGTAACCAGGAATTTTGGACCAACCTACTGTAATGGGCTAGTCCATAGTCTTAGTCTCCTTTATCTAAAGCCCCGGCCTTGGCTGTAACACCCTGCCTTTAATCATGTAATTATAATTCGATATTAAATAATTAAAGTAGATTAGAGACCTTCGGATAACTTAAACTCGTTTCAATCTCATACTTTGTGGTAGGGTTTTCACAAAATCATTCAAAATCTCTTTCCTGTTCCTGGTCTCCATTTCAAAATTCGAATATAATCACCTGTGCAGTTTATCTACATTCACGTATGACAGAGTGTAAAACCAATTCCCCGGCAACTCCCGGATTCTATACATATATAACCTGAGGTTTAAGTATCCACTAGGGGATTACATCCAAAATCGAATATACTATTCATATTTCAGATTATACAGTAATCCCGAATTCAAAAGAAATAACCAACATTTCCAAAATCAACATACCCCTAAGGGTCCTAAGTGCTCCGGGTCGGCCTCTTCTCCTTTGAGCCACATGCCCTGTCTGAAAGGTTAGTCATAGGAAGGAATGAGATTCGAGAGAATCTCAGTAGTAACAAACCACTCATACAATGTATAAATACCAAGCATGTATATAAATCACAAACAGCAACAGCAGCAGCAATCTCAGAGATACATGGTTTTCACCACAAACGACAGCACTCACGGCTGTATACACAATACGACAGCTCTCGCTGTAATCATAATCACGACAGCTTACGCTGTAATCACCATCATGACAGCTTACGCTGTAATCACAATAACGACAGCTTACGCTGAAAACGACAGCTTACGCTGTAAACGACAGCTTGCGTTGTAAACGACAGCTATCACCAGCTGTAACCGCAGCAGCATCAAAGATTCATCACAGAACAGTGATAACACACACATACAGAGCATTACACATAGTGTAAGAGAGAGAGTCACTACCTGATCCTTTCCTGACGTCCTTCAGCGCAGTTGGCTCACGAGGGCAGCAAATATCGAATCCTACAATTCCAAGTGCACTATTTAGACACTTCCATAGTGTTACTTAGGGTTATATGAGTCTATAATGAAAATTTACAAAACTACCCCCGGGGACCCGGCCTGGGCCCGCCATACCCGGACCGGTTGCACTTTTCTCAAAATTCTAATCTGGGCTATCCTAACATATTTCCGCCCAAGGAATCTATTTCCGTACTCAGAATTATCAAATTCAATGTCAAATTATGAAATTGCCCTTGGCAGCCCTACTTTTAGGGTTTTAGGGGTGTTTCCGTAATTATGCTTTCTCGGCCTTTTTTGAAAAAGTGCCCAACTGTAACCCCACCTATTTTCGCCCACTGAATCCAATGGAATCATCAAATCATTGAAAATCCAACTCTAAGACCCATTTACAGCCTTGGCCGAAATATACATGTTCTCCGGGAAAAATTGGGGTTTTACGATTTCGGCTCCGTAAACGCGTTCCTTTCTACTCCTAACCACTTTATTAACCATTACATTAGGTTACAACTAACATTAAGACCCAATTTGGGCAGCATAACCCCTAGGCCACATCATTTCCAAACTTTAAAACCAATGGCAATCCGGCGAAATTTCACCGATTAAATTGCCCACAGCAGCCAGAATAAGCAATATACGAAAGTTTGGAAGTTACCTCAAGCTCCTTCTAGCTTTTCTCAAGAGTGGCTGAAAACCCTAGCCCCTTGAACACCAAATTTTCTTCTCAAACACCTTAAATAACATAGAAGAGAAGCTTAGGAACAAGGTTATACGCGTTAGGAGCTAGATCGTCGGAGAAATCGGCTTACCTTGCGAGATTTCTCCTCTTTCTCTCTCTAAGAGCTCTCAAATTTCTCTCACTATCTTCAGCTGGAAATGGCGTGAAATGGATGAAGAAGATGAGCAATTTGATTAATAATCCATGCTGACATCATCTTTTAATGAGATGATGTCATAATTCCCATTTTCGGATTTTCTGGCAGATTTTCTGCCCAAACTTTGAAAAATCATAACTAATTCTAGAAAAATCGAAATGAGGTGATTCCAAAGCCAAATGAAAGATATTTAAGTCCTCTTCATAGGAAAAATATTGGCAATTACTGAAAATCACCACAAAATTCCCAGAATTTCAATCTTTACATACTGTTCCAGAAAATAATTAATTTCGCTGGGCAAACTTCAAAAACCCAAAACTCTTAGGTCACAAATCAAAATGATACAAATTATATGTTCATTTTGAAGCTTGACATGTGAACTTTAATATTGGAAAATTTCAGAATTGTTAGACACCATTTGCCTATTTAAAACGTCCATACAAATTGGCTACCCTGTACAGAGTTTCAATGGACAGAGTTTTCAACTTTTGCACGATTATTCCCAATGGTTCCAATTTCACAATAAACACTCTCCCCACATGAATTTTCACAAGGAAGCCATTGGAATCATTAAAATATCCAAATTCCCATCACACATTCTCCAAAAGTATTTATTCAACAATAATTATATCCACTTTTAAAGTCATTAGCCCTTAATCACTTTTTGGGATATTACATTGGCCCACTGTGACTCCATAGTGGTCAGGCAGGATATTCACTTCCATGGCATTACAACAGCATTCAAGTTCATCACAAGTTCATAACGACATAACACATTATTCATATTCATCATCATTCAATGATAAGACATGCATTATACATAATATAAGAGAAAAGGTTACTATGTTGTTCTTTCCATTCATACTCGAGCACCAGATTCGTACACTCAGGGCAGATGTCAAGTCCTATACATTATAATTAAGGACAATGAGTTATTTCCTATTCCAATTCTTAAATAACTATAAAACACTTGGGTTGATTATAATTTGGGTCCCTTAGGTGGCTATGATATGCTCAAACGAAAGCCTTAAAGGTTTTGAAAGAACTATATCAAAAACCACCTTCAAAAGTTCAAAATGATGATTTTTGGGGGTTAGCTGTGGCCAAATATCCCCTAGCCGCAGCCAAAAATGGGTTAGAAACATTTGGGCCATGACCAAGAAAAATCCTTGTTTTTGGCTTAACTTTAAAAAATCAACTAATTCTACAAAAAATTGAAATGAGGTGATCATAAGTCCTATAGAAAGCTATTTAAGCCCTATATAGAGGAAAAATATGAATCACTACCATCTACAACCACAGAAATACAGAATTACATGAAATTCCATACTACTCCAGAATAACTTCTAGTTTCAACGTCAAACTTTGGAAATACATAACTTCCAACATACACATCAAAATGACAGCCATAATATATAAATTTAAAGCTTTGTATGTCTACTATTAGGCTAAAAAGTTTAAAAAATTTTAGACACCATTTACTCATTCAAATAGTCATGCAAACTGACTACTTGCACAGAGTTTCACTTGACAAAATTTTCCAGTTTTCACACATATTTTTCCAATGGTCCAAAATCTATAGCCAACACTAGTTGCACATAATTTTTTGCATCGAATCCAATGGAAACATCAAAATAACCAAATTCTCATTTCATTATCATGCTCTATTATGGGGAAGAACTTAACATAAAGTTTCACAAGTTACCAAACTTCATATTCAATTCCCAAATTAGTTCATTTAGCCAATGGACACCACAAAACACCAATACCATCAACAAAACACCATAAATCCTCTAACACCTTAATTACACAAAAATTAGGGCAAATTTCACAAGCCAAAACACTCAACCAAACATCATAATATTCATGTCAAAAGATAGCTTTTGCTTACCTTTATCTCTTCCACTAGTTTGCTCTTTTGATTTTCCAACCACTAACTTTTCTTGAATTCACAAAACACCTCCTCTTGAAAATCAAAAACCATAGGAATAAAGTTTACATCAAGAGGAACAAGTTTAGAGAAGAGGTTTTGAGCAAAAGACACCATCTTCATGGTCAAAACATAAGGAGAAGAACTCACCTCTTCTTTCTCTTTCCTCCACCTCCATGCTTGGACGTTTATAAGAGCTTGAGAGAGAGCTGATGATGATGATTAGAATTTTCAGCCCCTCCCCATGCCTTGAATGAAAATGAGAGGAGAGAGGGAGAGAAAATGAATAAAAATGCCATTTGACTTTTCAACTCATGTAACTTGGTCCATGTAATGCCACTTGTCCAAATCCTAAGGCTCCTCTCAAGACATGTAACCATATAATTACACTAACTAATTCCATTAACCATTTAGTTACACTTATCATTTCTCTTTGCTAGTAATTAATTTCTTTATTAGTTGTTGACAAATTAGCCGGTAAATTTCTTTCTTCCCGTTTTGCCCCTGACTATGGTAGTTTCTTTTAGACTACCACTTAACATATGATTTGACCCCATTTCCTTATGCCATACACCCTCTCTTCTCTTTTAATTCATTTTAAGCCTTGACAACACAATTAAGCTTAAATATAGGGTTTGGACACTTTCTACTGCTGATTCGGGTTATAATTCATACTTTATTCCTTGAAAGAGTTCATCCTCATGCGTTATGAATTTTGGGGCATTACACATGGCCTACAATACTGACAATGATATACTGCATAATTCACCATTACCCGCGAACACACTCTGAGTCAGGGTTAAGTATGCATAAATGAAGATTCCCTCTTACTAATCTTTTCTCAGGATGAAGAAATAATGGTGAAAGATGTTGTTGGTAGTTGTGTTGCATGGCCAATAGGTCTGATTAAGCCATTTCAAAAGGTAGTTAATTTACAATTCCTTCTACTTTTTTTATGCACTTCCATCTAAAACTACATGATTTAATTTCTTGATTTTTGTAGGTTGCTGCTCGTTTTAAAGGAAAACAAATTGAAAGGTGTGAGAAAAACGCAAAGTATTTAGCAACCCAATAGAAGTTCCAACCCTCAACCAGCAACCGAAGCAATAGACAAATGGGCTCATATCGCAAATAATTGGCATTAATGGCAACAGATTTGATCCACCAAGGAGGTTAGGAAATACCTTTTGATATCGGCATTTATCATACAGCTATAAATGATCATGCCGATGGTAGTATACTGAAAGAAGTGCTTAGTCGTGATTGGCTTAGTGCGACGACTATCAACATATGGATTAGGTACTTTAGCATCATCGTCTATCACTATTATTATTCATAATTCAATTTTTTGGTTTTAATGACAAAGTTTATTTTCCATAAAAGCACTTGTACCAAGACCTATTACTGGGCATGGAAAGGGCTCATAAATTTGTAGTTGTCATCCCATACCTCCTTGGCTAGCATAGGGGGAGATTAGATTTGGAAACACAATCTAACGATCTTAAGGACTACTACATGTGGAGAGCAACCCCTAATATGATCTTTATTGTGCCATACAATCTGGGGTAAGTTATTTATGATAGCATTTTAATTTATGTTTTTTTATTCTTTTACTTTTACCATAACATGATTGTCGAAGTAAAATTTTGAAAATATTTTAAGGCACATTGGATTTTGATTGTTATCCATCCAGCGATAGCTGAAGGCCCCCATATTTTCTATTTGGATCCTCTAGAACTGGTTATCCATAAAACTGCCCTAATATGATGATTATAATCAATAAGTAAGTGTATGGGTGTATGTGTAAAATATTTGCGTGTGTGATTATTAAATAGCCAAAATTAATCAATCACTACTTATTTTGTTAGTGCATTGACTGTCTATAGAAGCTAGGTTGGATTGAGCTATTCTAAACACAATGACCCAGTCAATGGCTATAATTGGAGGAAGATTGCAGTACTTAAATGAATTTACTCAAATGTTGTTATTCAAAAAATTTTCTTCATAAATTTACTTAACTATTTCATTGTATTGTTGTAGTGCCCATTCTAACTAAATAATAATGATTGTGGTTGTTACATATTATGAAATGTATGAAAGATGTAGTCAGTCATCATTAGACACATGTTCCTCTACAAGTAAGTTCTTTTACTTGCAGTTCATACTATGTTTTAAATTTAATTGACAAGTGTCTAAGTTAATTGATTTTTAGTAATTTTAATTTATTACGTGCATATTTTTATGTAGTATTATAAAGATCAATGTTGTGCCCAATTGACTAACTAACAAGTGGATGAAATCATTGAGGAATGATGTGAATATATAGTTAGGCAATTAGCTAATATTTAGGTACATACATAGGTTGTTTCTTGCCTATTCTTGTGTTGTTTATTCACTTAAAATTAGTTGAACATTATAATTGTTACCTTGTAATTACATACATTTAGTACTAATTTTATGAATTAGTTATGTATTATTTCATTCTAATTTGGTTTACTTTTTTGCTGTCAATTTGTATTGTAAATTGCTATGGATTTAAATTTGTAAATATAGAGGGTTCAAAAAAATGAAACAATTACGTAAAATTATGTAAAAGAAAAAAAGGATTCCCTACCTCTTATGGCGTTTCCCCTGGAAGTGCCATAGGAAGTCTCAGACTTCCTATGGTGCATAGGAGGTTATTACTTCCTATGGCCCTTCCCCATGGAAGCGCCGTGGGAAGTGCCTACGTGCTATTTAAAAAAAGCACAAGCTATGTCACTTTCAGATATTGAAGAAGCGCCATAGGTTACTTTTATAGCGCTGGAAGCTATTGCATTTCCAAGTGCTATAGTATTCATAAAAATAAGTGACATTTATTGTGTTTTTTATAGTAGTGGTCTAACATCTAATTAGAACAATCAAACCAATAATTTTAAAAATTGCTAGAGATGATTAGAACTTGTAACACATCCTAGATCTGACAATTTCTAGAAGTGAAAACAATGAAGAGCTAGTTGTGAAGCATTACTAGAGGTGCCATGCCTGGTCATGGGCATCACTCCATGTCCTTCGAAGAAGAGGAGAGAGATCGGTGAAGGTTTGCGGTGGATGAGAGGAGGCGAAGATAGTGATTAGGCTAAGGATTTTTTATGTTTTTAAAATAATAAATTAATAACAATGGGTAGATGGGGACTTTTGTTATTTTTTTCTTTCTTTTCCACTACTAGCTTGGATTTAACTTAGCTAAGTTATCGAACATGTTAGCTTTAAAAGTTAAAAAAAGTCAAACTAATGGTCAATATGTATTTTTACCCCACTTTTGTAATTGTTAGTGTCAAGGTTTTACCCAAAAAGGGGGGGTGAATTAGGTGATATAAAAATTTAAAATGTTATAATTAAAATACTTAATTAAATAGATAAGAGTTTGAGAAATATCCCTGAAGTGTACACTAGTGTTTATACTGGTTCGATCTCAACAACTTAACCTATGTCGAGTCCTTAGAGCACCTCTTAGATATTCACTATACTTCTAAGATTCGATGGGTTCTTGGCAAGTAAGCTCCTTAATAGGACACTCACTCTCCCTTACATCTTGTAAGCTAGTGTAATATTTTGAATTTTGGGTCTAGAAGCTTGAGAATAAATCTAAGTCAAGAAGACTACTAAGCTCAGTTTAGCAAGAGTCCCAAAGATAGAATGAGCTTCATAGGACTTTATGATTCGCCCTTTTAGTTAAGACTGAATCTCCTGATTTAATGAGGCTCTGTGTGTATAAGTAGTTGGATATAAGATGCTAGTGTATGGACACTTACATATATTTGGTGCCATTTGGTGGTACTCAAAGGCATATGTGGGCCATTTGGGTCCCACATCCATAAAGTACCTTTTAAGGTGGCGCAATGAGAAGTTACCTTGTCTGTCGGTAGTCAGATGAAAGTTATCAGTGTCTATATATACTTGGTGTGTATAAGACACAGATTCAAATGTGGCAATTTTTAAGGCATGTAGTGTCATCTTATGCCAACAGGCACACATGTGGCATATTCTTGAAGACATACATTTCTCCTAATGTACTAACCCAAATGGCATATATTGTTAGGATTGGCATACACAACGGAAATTTAAAATTGAAAAAGTTCACCAAGCTTATTTCTCATCAAAATTATTCTTGTATGCAACCTTGTAGGCCCATACAAAGTTGGCATAGGCCTATAACTGTACTAACCCACAAGTCAAAAGCAGCCTTTAGCAAGACATTACAATTAGCCAATTCATATAAGGATCGTTAACATGATGCAATCTGCTATACAACCATGTCACATCCCTTTTGTCAAGCGATATTTCAGACAAGGATGAGGCACAAATAATGTCATCTTCCTGTTTCTGATCATTACTTTGCTGATTCTTGAGTCGTCTGACAATAGAAATGGAAACTTCTTTCTATCATAGTATGACCATACATTTCTTAGACTTGGTCATTAAAGGGCCCATCAATATCTCTCTATTAATATGAGGGACAAATTCCATCTTGACCATTCACATTCCTCTTGAAAAACACTAAGCTCGATTGTAGCCTTTATCATCACCTGGTTAAAGGTGATTTTTGACTACATCAAAGCTTAGCGACTCTCATTTAGGAATCCATGATTATCTCAAGTTGAAGGGCATAGTGACATGGCTATTCATGAGATAAGCTTATGACTTGATCCATGCACCTTTCTCAAAGTGGTTCAGTCTAGCACACTATATTCTTACAAGTGCCTAAGACTTTAATTCGTATCTCCATATCTTATCAAAATCATACTAGTCTCACCTCATCTTTGCTCCCGTATAGATGACCAACCACGAACATTTAGGATAATCTTTATGATTTATCCGAGGATATAGTTATCACAGTGAACATGCAAATAATATGATAACAAAATAGAGAAATTCATTAAATAATAATGTTCAAAGTAAATGATTGGCCCCTAGGGCACAATTTCCAACATCCTCCTACTTGCACTAGGTACAATAATTAATTTTCCCATTATCCTAACATGATGCTCATACTTTGCCTACGTAAGTGGCTTGGTAAGAGGATCAGCATCATTTTCTTCTCTGCTACTTTGCATATTTTTATGTCACCTCTATCATTGATTTCTCTAATGAGATGAAATCGCCTTAGTATATGCTTGGTCCTTTAATGTGACCTAGGGTCCTTGGCCTATGCAATCGCACCGCTGTTGCAACAAAACAAATCTATTGGATTTGAGATAGTAGGCACCACTTGTTAGAATCTAAGTTTTGATGATAACAAAATATGATTATGTGTTTTGATAAGAAACTTATGTTTTAAAGGTATAAATATTGATTCAATTGATTATCAAATGCATTTCACAAAGTTCAGAGATGGTTGGTGTATTTTTAATTGATGTACTTGAGTGGTAAAGCCAGTACTCTTGTGAGAATTCATTTTTTACTTGAGTCCAGGAATTGTAAGCTTGAAAGTGTTTTATAGAGAGCTACTGAGTTTAGAGATTTACCAACAATACTTGAGTGAGAGGCATTGCACTTGAGTGATGACTAGATTTGTATTCGGGCTTGAAGGCACACTTTTGGAAGTTCTTAGTAGAGAGCAAAGTCAAAGACAAAAAATAGTAATTACACTCTAGCACTGACACAATACTTGAGTGAGAGCCACAAACTTACTCGAGTCCTGTAAGTAAGGTACAAGAAGTATTTGTCTGAGAACAAGGAAGAGCAAGAAGTAGGAAGTGTACTCAGGTGATGTCCTTGGAACTCGAGTGAGGAACCAAATACTTGCAAGTGGAAATCACACTTCCTCTGATTTTGGTGCAAGTGTTGAGCAAAATGTTGTCCAGAAGCAAAGAATTTATGATGCACTCGAGTAAGCATCTCATTACTCGAGTGAGGCCCCATAAAACTCGCACATGTAAAATCTCACTCTTGGAAATCTTGGTGTGAGTGCTATCCAGAAGAAAAGCCTGAAGCTGAAAAATTTTGATGTACTTAAGTGAGACATTGCCACTCGGTGAGGCCCCATAACACTCACAAGTGCAAAATCACACTCTTGAAAAATATATTGCGAGTGTTATCCAGAGAGTAAGTCCATAATGTAAAATACAGATGCACTCGAGTAAGACAAGATGTACTCGAGTGAGAGGTCAGAACACTCACAAGTGAGAAAATGAACTCTTGCATTTTCATAAGGAAGTGCTACACAAAAGCACGGGGAGATATGAGGAATTGATGTTGTACTCGAGTGAGGCCTTAGTATACTGGAGCGATACTCTTTTAGAAGCAAAAATGCAACAGACTCAGCGATCAATCCAAATGTAGTTTAATGTTATTCATTCATTATGTTTTCACTTATTTTTATTATTTAACACCATTTAACATATACTTCAAGTGTGAAATAGGAGAATGAATGTCTAGATCAAAGGTGCATGTAGAAAGTCAAAAACGATGGACATAATCATTTCGTCTAAAGTCAACCAGCTATGAGCGTATGTTACTTACCTACCATGATATTTTGTCCAAAGATTTTAAACGCACGCTCTACTCCATAACAGCTATCATACAACAGACAAAATCAACTAACTATAATATAGAGCTTTAGAAACCATCAAGAATATATAGAACACAGAACGAGAACATACGTAAGAAAATTCACACGATCTTTGTTATTCATATTTTATTTGTATTCATATCGTACTTTAGTGTTTATCATATTCACTCTGTGAGAGAGTCTATATATACTTCAAATCATATTTTCATTTTATCTCAAGGTACAGGGAACTTGAGAGGGTAGATATCCTTATGAGGAAAGCAATTGATAAAATTCCTAGTAGGACTTTCTACTCACAAGCTTACAAGGTACAAGTAAGAGAGAACATTACTACTCGTAAGACTCACAGGGGTGTAAGCAGGAGAGAACGTTGCTGCTCGTAAGACTTGTATACATAAGCAAGAGAGAAAGGTCATAGGATTGTTTCTGCACATAAGACTTGTTGTAAGGGGGAGAGAAAATTCTAGGTGTTAGAATATTTCTGCTCGTAGTCCATACAAGGACGATTATTGTCTTGTAGCGTTCAGAGAGCCTACTGAATCTTGGAAGAATAGTGAAAATCTCAGTAGGTCTTGATCTCTAAGGACTGGACGTAGGCCTAGGTTTTGGGCCGAACTAATATAACTCTCTGTGTGCTAATCTTCTCAACTCAACTCTATCTACAATTATTTTCATAGCACTATATCAATCAAAAAATTTATCACATCACTCAATTCACCCACCTCTTAGGTGAAGCTTGCCTCTTTCATTTGGTATCAGAGTAAGGTCTTCTTTGAAGAGCTTAACAGCTTAAAAAGGATCCAGTAAATTCCAAGAAAAGTGAGAACATTCTTCTAGACGAAGCTTCCATCATTAGGCCTCCTGGTTTCGTTGGAGAGCATTTTTCTTTCTAGAAAGCTAAGTTCAGAGTATTCGTAATGGCTAACGGATACAGACTATGAATGTGATACAAGATGGTGATTATGTCCTAATGAAGAAAATCGAAGATAGAGTCATGAAAAAGAGTTCAGAAGAATTTGACGACAATGACAAAAGGTTAGTAACTTTAAATAGCAAAGCTATTTTAATGATACAAAGTGCCCTTAGTCAAAAGGAATATTATCGAATATGCATACTACCAACAGCCAAAGATATATGGGATGCTCTTAAGATTGCTCATAAAGGTACATCTGGAATCAAAGAAAACATAATCAATACTTTAATCATAGAGTATGATTTATTTCGGATGAAACCTGGAGAGAGGATCTCAAAATTCGAACTTAGATATACTCATCTTGTTGATCAGCTATTAGCACTTGGGAAAACTTTTGATCAAAAATCCCAAGTCAGGAAAATTCTTAACATTCTTACAAAAAGTATGGGAAGTAAAAGTGACAGCTGTCGAAGAAGCTAAAGATGAATCAATGAGATTCATAGCTGCTCTATTTGGTAGTCTTTCTGAGTATGAAGGAAATTTGAAAATTCAAGAAGGAACTAGAAGAGTTCAATGATAAAAAGAAAAGAGGAGTCACTCTCAAAGCCATTAAGGAAGCTGATTCTTTGAAAAATGTAGACATCCCTGATGATGATGATATGGGAATGATCATAAGGAAATTCAAGAAGTCCTATAGGAGAGGTCAAAAGAACTTCAAGAATTACCAAGGTGGACCAAGCAAGAAAGAAAATAAGGAGCAACAAATAGTATGCTACGAATGTGGAAAACCTGGACATATTAAGTCTGAATGCTTCAAAAACAAAGACAAAAAGAAGCAGAAAAAGAAAGGATACATATCATCTATATGGGGTGATAGCTCATCGGATGAAGAAAGCGATGATGACGAAGTTGCAAACATATGCTTGGTAGCCAAAGAAGAAGAATCAGACTCTTAAGTAAGTGATTCTGAACCTACTTATGATGAATTATTATCTGAATATAATGTATTGCATACTGAATTCATTAAGGTAGCTAAAGATATGCTTAGTCATAAGAAGAAAGTAAAAGAGTTAGAAAGTACCATCATATCATGCTCATTGTGTGAAGAGAAAGACCAGAAAATAAGAAACTTAACGAAAATTTAGAAAGATTTACTAAAGGAAGTGAAACTCTTAAAGTTATTCTAAAATCTCAAAGAGTTTCCTTTGATAAATCTGGAATTAGATATAAGTCTAATAAAAAGAAAATAGAGGAAAGAAGAAAAAGGGCATTAGGATAGATATTTTAAGAAATATGTGCATACATCAAATCTATTTGCATTATGTTCTTACTACAATAGAAAAAGACATTATACTTCATCATGTTGTTTTAGAAAAGGATAGATCATTGGTATATACAAATGGGTTCCAAAAGGGACGCATGTACCAAGAGTAATTCATACTAAGCACGAAGGACCTAAGAAAATGTGGGTACCTAAAAATTGATAATATTACTCTAGGTATGTCTCAAAGTATCACAGGTAAACACGTGGTACATTGATAGTGGATGCTCGAGACACATGACTGGTGACAAAGATAAGTTCACCATATTAAAAACCAAAGAAGTAGGAAAGGTAAATTTTAGAGGAAACCAATCTAGACGCATTGCTGGAATTGGTGAAGTGGGAAAATCCGATGTGTTCAAATCAACGATGTATATTATGTTGAAGAGTTATGCCATAATCTCCTAAGTATGAGTCAAAGCACTAACAAAGATAACTAGGTAATCTTTGATTCAGAGGAATGCTTGATAGTAAACAAGAAGGATCTACTACTTGATAAAGAATCCATCAAAGCAAGGATCCGAGCTCAAAGGGACGGTAACTGTTATACTATTGATTTAAATTCAAATTCTTCTTAAAACTATTTTCTTAGTAAATCAGATGAAAGTTGGTTATGGCATAAGCGTCTGGCTCATGTTAATATGAACCAACTTAACAAACTGATTAAGAAAGATTTAGTTATTGGTCTTCCTAAACTTAAGTTCAAAGACGGCATGATTTGTCATGCTTGTCAAAAAGGTAAACAAACTAAATCTTCTTTCAAAACAAAGTATGAGATTTGTACTTCCAAACCTTTACAATTACTTTATATGGATTTAGTACGTCTAGCAAGAGTAAAAAGTTTTGTAGGAAATCTAAATACTTTAGTAATTGTCAATGATTTTACAAGATTTACATGGACTATATTTCTTGCTTTAAAAGACGAAACTTTTGTTGAATTTATTATGATTGCCAAAAAGGTTCAAAATAAGAAAGGCATTTTTATTGTTTTTATTAGGACCGATCATGGAGGAGAATTTGATAACCAATTCTTTGAAGACTTCTGCAACAATCAAGGAATTGATCATAATTTCTTTGCACCTAGAACACCTCAACAGAATGGAGTTGTGGGGAGAAAGAACAGAGTCCTCACAGAGATGGCAAAGGAACTACTCAATAAGAAAGAAGTGTCACAAGTGTTTTGGGTGAATGCAATGAGTACTGCATGCTATATCTCAAATTGAACATATATTCGCAAGTCACTTAGAAAGATACCATATGAACTTTACAAAGGGAGAAAGCCAAACCTTGCTCATCTACACATTTTCGGATGAAAGTGTTTCATTCACAACAACGATAAAGAAAACTTGGGTAAATTTGATTTAAAGTCTGATGAAGGTTTGTTTATAGGCTATTTAAATAAAAGTAAGCATATAGAGTCTTTAATAAAAGAACTTTCTTTATAGAAGAAACCATTCATGTTATGTTTGATGAAACAGATTCTCAAACAAAGTCTTTTGATAAAGAAGAAATGGATTTGATAAAGAAAACTAAATATCTAACCATTTCAAATTAAAATGATTTTCAAAAAGATGATTTTCACAATGAAGAAAATGTTGATGATCATGCTCAGCTAAGAGCATGGAGACATATGAAAGATCATCCAGTTGATTAAGTAATTGGACATGTTCATGAATGTGTCAAAACCAAAAATAGAATTCTTAATGAAATAAATTTTTCTACATTCATTTATGAGATTTAACCATCTAGTATTGGGAAGCACTTTCTGACAATGACTGGGTAATTGCTATGCAAGAAGAATTAAATCAATTTCAAAGAAATCAAGTTTGGGATTTGGTACCTCGACTTAAAGATCACTCGATCATAGAAATCAAATAGGTTTTCAAAAAAAAACTCGATGAATATGAAATCATTGTGAGAAATAAGGTGAGGTTAGTTGCCAAAGGCTATAATCAAGAAGAAGGTATTGATTATGAGGAAACATATGCTCTAGTGGCAAGATTGGAAGCAATATGAGTACTCTTAGCCTTTACATGCATTAAAGGTTTAAAACTTAATGGATGTGAAGAGTGCATTTCTAAATGGTTACATTATGGAGAAAGTTTACGTTGAACAACCTCCTGGTTTTGAAGATGACATAAAACCTAATCATGTTTTCAAGCTCAAGAAAGCATTATATGGTTTGAAACAAGCACCTAGAGCTTGGTACAAGAGACTAAGAAAATTTCTTCTTGATCAAAACTTTTTCAGAGGAAAAGTGGATATGACACTTTTCATCAAACATAACAAGAATGACTTATTAGTAGTTCAAATATATGTTGATGATATAATCTTTGGTGCTACTAACGAATCGCTATGTCAAGAGTTCTTTGAGCTTATGTAGGGAGAATTTGAAATGTCCATGATGGGTGAACTAAACTTCTTCCTTGAACTACAAATCAAGCAACAAAGAAATGGGTTCTTTGTATCTTAGACCAAATATTTGAAGGAGTTGTTGAAGAAATATGGAATGGAAAATGCTAATGGAGTTGATACTCCAATGAGTTCTATTACACTGTTGGATGCCGGTGTAAAAGGCCTTGAATTCAACATTACTAAATATAGAGGAATGATTTGTTCATTACTCTATTTAATAGTAAGCAGGCCAGATATTCAATTCAGCATCGGGATGTGTGCAAAGTATCAATCTACTCCTAAGGTATCACATGTAGAAACTATGAAGAGAATCTTCAAGTACTTAGGAGACACTACAGAACTTAACCTATGGTACCTGAAAGGAGGAAACAAATATTTGATGGCCTATTCAAATTTCAGATTATGAAGGATACAAAACTGACAAAAAGAGTACCAGTGGATAATGTCAATTTCTTAGAGGTACTCTGGTAATACGGTTCAGCAAGAAGTAGAACACAGTCTCATTGTCTTCCACTGAAGCTGAATATATAGCTACAGCAAGTTGTTCTCAAGTAATTTGGTTAAAACAACAACTTCATGACTTGGGAATCTACTTGAAGGAGATGCCTATTTATTGCGACAACATTAGCACCATTAGCTTGGCTAAGAATCCCGTGCAGTATTCAAGAACCAAGCACATAGATATCTAACATCACTTTATTTGAGATCATGTACAAAAGAAAGATGTCAAAGTAGAATTCATTCCTATTCATCTTCAACTCGCTGATATATTCAAGAAACCGATTGCTAAAGATCAATTTTTAATATACGAAGAGAATTGGGAATGGTTAATCCTAATGAGTTGTAAGTGTTTCTTTTTAGTTATTATGTTTAATATGATTTTTGATGATAACCATACCAACTTAGGTATCGGAGTATGTAAAAGTTTGTTTTGCAGGATCGTCACTCAAAGTGCAGAAGAGATCACTCAAGTGTAAGGCATATTATCACTCAAGTACTAGATGAACACTCGAGTGCATATCTAAATCATATGCTCTGTCTCTAGCTTGCAAAATAGAGGTCAAAATAAGAGGTAGAAGTACTAAGAGCACACTGAAAATTCAACAAGTATGTTGGATCTCACTCAAGTGAGAAAATAGTTCACTTGAGTGCAGGAAGAACGCACCTGAAAGTGAGGCAGGAACCCTCGAGTATCACAGGCACAAATTTATAAATGAGCTTCAAAGCATGGTTTACTCAAGTGATCTTGGAGGACTTGAGTACAAAGATGAAGATCACCACAAAATACACTCAAACTGGTACACGTTTACAATTTTTTTGTAATTTTTCTCTATCTTACTTGAGCACAAAAATAGGTGACTCGAGTGCATAAGTATGAATACTCAAGTACTTAGGTTTCTCACTTGCGTGTTGGGCTCTATATTAGTTTTGTGATAGCTCAAATGGCGTACTTGTTCTTCTCACTCGAAAGTGTCTGCTCACTCGACAGTCACACCTTTTCACTTTTAGCCATTACCTACCAATTAAACATCTCCAAACTCTTCAATTTTTCGTTGCAACGTTTCAATCATCTCCAAAAGGTCATATTTTTCTATTTGAAATCCTCATTTATCCCCTAAATCTCTGAAAACCTACCAAAGCCTTCACCATCATTCTTAATTCCCAAACTCCTTCTAAATCATTCAAAATGATTAGAACAAAGGTTCCTCAAGTTTCCCAGAAATCTCCCACTCCTTCACCTTCTCATTCCCCTGCCAGTGAGATGGCAACTCCATCGGTGACACCAACTTCAACTACAACTCTGACACCTTCACCTTCTTCTACTCCAACACCTTATCCAAAATCGAAGGCTACTAAGAAGAAGGCAACCCTGACTAAGAAGAAGCATTCTAAACCAAAGATAGCAAAGGATGTTCTACCTCCTCAAAAGGTAGCTTTCAAGGAACCAATAGTGACACGATCGAAGTCACAAGAAGTGAAGGGAAGAAGGAAGAAGACAGCCATAGAGGAACCTCAAGAATCTTCCTCTGACGATTCTTTCAATCAACAACTCCGAGAAGTAATCAAGAAGTCAAAATTGGATGCCTTGGTTGGCAAGATTGCTTCTCAAACCGGTGTCTTTTCTTCTCATTATATTGGGTAGTCTAGTCATACCGGTTCTCTATCAGGAGTACCATCCACCTCTTAGGCTCTGAAGGAAGAATATAAAGAAATGGCTCCTCCAGAAGGCTTTAACACCTAGAAATTGAAGCCACACGATCAAAAGGTATATAACACTGAATTTGCTTATCATAGCTTCTGTCCTGTGGTATATGTGGATTTGGACTATTTGAGTACAAACTGTGCCTAAATTTTTGACCTTTCCTGGATTTTTATTAACCTTAGCTAATTGTGTACTTGTCTTATTCACCTACAGCTGTAATAACATTTTACTGCAATATGAAAGTGCACAACATTGTATCTAGAGCCAGAGAGATAATAGAGGAAGGAATATCTACTACTGTTAGAGGCCAACACATTATGATATCCCCATTCATCATCAACCACATTCTTGGTTATGTAGCTCCTCCTAGCAATCCACCCTCACTCTTAACCTATGAAGCCTTCCAGAGATTAAGACCTGATGACCCAGTTGGACCCCTTATTTTCAAACCTATTGATATTCCTGACTCTCACCATGCCCTTCACATATCTATACCCAGAGCATGATAAACAAGTCTAAAAAATTTACCCATTTTGCTCAGAGAGATTACTACTTGTTGGCATCCTTTTTAGCTGGCCAAAAAAGGGATGCTGGTGAATTAATTTTCAATGAGATGAGAAGATTTTGATTTTCTTCATCAAGATCCACCACAATACCATATCCCTAACTTGTTTCTCTCATTCTTATACATAACAAGGTTTGTATTTGGAGGGAATCGAAAGGGTAAGGATTTTGAGGTTTGGCCATACTTAATTGACACACATAGGGACTTCACTTCTGGTCAGTAAGACCAAGACTACATCTCAGAGAGAACCCACACCGTTGAGAGGTGATGAGGCTTAGTCTTCAGCACAAGGCCCATCTCTACCTCCATCATTCCTCAGTACTTCTTCTCAAGGTTATATGGTTGATGTGATCAATCAAGTTGTGGTAGGATTGAAATGGGAATTGATCACAAAGTATGATAAACTGGTAGACAAGATGGAATTTCAAGTCACTAAGTTGGTAGATAAGGAAAATACCAACTTTAACTTGATGTTTAAGGCTTAGGAAGAACAGTTGAAGAGAATAAGTGATTTAGAGACTTTCTTTCATACTCAACTTCTAACTCCTCAACCTAATATGCCTCAAACTTCTTTACCTTCCGCCACCATTTCACCATCTTAGACACAAACCCATATACTCTTCACTTACATCGATCCCAAAACAGCTACCCTGATCGATGTGATCGTTGATCAGCCATCATCATCCTAGCCTACAGCCTCTGCTCCCTAGCCATCATCTCCACCATTCAAGCCTAATCCTATTGATACATTCATCGCCATGGTGATATACACTCCACCGCAGCCGTCTGACATCACCTTCCCTCAACCCCTTCTGATGTTGACAAAACGACGAAGAAGAACACGTAATGTTTTGAGTTGTTTACTGACTGATATGGGCTAGGGCTAGTGTTTTAGTTTTGATGTATTTTTGGGTTCTGCGTTATTAGTTGCTAATTTTTGATGTTTTTGGGATATATGGGTGTATTTGGATATTATTTGGGCATTTTTTGATTTTTTGCTAAGTCAGTGATAATGTACTTTTCAAGTTTATCAATGAATCAATACTTATGTTCATGTTCTTTAAGTGTTCAATAAGTTTATTTTTCAATTCTTGTGGTATTATAACTTATCTTTGCCTTGAGTAGCTGTTGGAAGTTTTTTTAGGACCATTGGTAGCTTTTGAGGAAATTCTTGAAATAAAGTACAAAAATGAGTCAAGTGACTCAAAACTTCAGTGAATGTTCATTTGGAAATTCTAAAAGTGTTTTAGAAATTCTAAGTGTGTTTTCAAATATTTTTCAATTCAATCAAGTCTTTAAATCCATCACAAGGTTTTGTCATCATTAAAAAGGGGGAGAATGTTAGAATCCAAGTTTTGATGATAACAAAATATGATTATGTATTTTGGTAAGAAACTTGTGTATTGAAGGTATAAACATTGATTCAATTGATTACCAAATGCATTTCAAAAAGTTTAGAGATGGTTGCTGTGTTTTTAACTGATGCACTTAAGTGATGAAGCCGGTACTCATGTGAGAATTCATTTTGCACTCGAGTCTAGGAAGTGAAAGCCTAAAAGTGTTTTATAGAGAGCTACTGAGTCATCTATAAATGTAATGAAGTACATATAACCTCCTTTGGCAGCTGTATTCAATGGTCCACATACATCTGCAGGTATGAGGCCTAATAAATTAATGGCCTCTCTCTATGCCCAGTAAAAGGGGCCTTTATTATCTTTCCTAATAAGCAAGATTCACATATATCATACGATTCAAAAACAAATGAGTTAAGAAATCCATCTTGATGGAGTTTAGAAATACATTTCTTATTTATATGGCCTAGACGACAATGCCATAGGTAGGTCAGATTCAAATCGTTTGACTTAATCCTTTTGGTAACTACATTATAGATATTTCCATTATTAGGATGTTCTAAATTTAATATATAATGACCAACATGTAAATCACCATCAGCATAGAAAACGTCATCACAATAAATAGAACATTTACTATTCCTAATAATGGAAGTATAACCTTCGTTATCTAAATAAGAAAGAGAAACAATGTTACTACTTAAAGCATGAACATAATAGCAATTGTTCAAAACTAACAAAAGCCCATGGGACAAAACTAATTTATAAGTGCCTATAGCTAAAGCAGCAACTATTGTAGTATCTAATACCCATATAGAGGAAGTAGAAAAAGGAATGTCTATAACATAAATACCTGAAGAGATAGCCTTGCTATCCTTCTTGTTCTTTTTCATATCTTCGAGGTAGAGTTTGTAATTCCTCTTCCAATTACCGGGTTCATTGTAGAAGAAGCATACTCCTTCCTTTGGAGCTTTGCCTTCCTGACTGCAGGCTTGGTTTTGGCCTTGTTTGACTCTTTGGTCTTACCACCTGAGCCTTTACCCTTGCCTTTCCTTTTCATACTCTTTTCTTTCTAAACCATCAAAATAGTGCTAGGCTTTTTCTTAATCTTCTGCTCAGTAGTTTTAAGTATCCCATGCAGTTCAGAAATTGATTTTTCCATGTTGTTCATGTTGTAGTTTATAACAAATTGATCATAACTTTTCAGGAGTGGGTTCAAGATCAAATCTGTAGCTAACTTCTAGCTCATGGGAAATCGTAGCCTCTCAAGGTGATCAATGTAGCCTTTCATCTTTAACACGTAAGCACTAACTGATGTACCTTCAACCATCTTGCAGGAATGTAAGGCCTTTATGGTCTTATACATTTCTTGCCTAGCCTGTTGGTGGAACATTTCCTTGATATGCACAATCATCTCATGAGCCTCCATAAGTTCCAGATCTCTTTTAAGCTCTAAAACCATGGTGGCAAGCATCAGGCAACCTACATCCACTAAGTCTTCCTTATGCTTCAGGTAAGCATCTTTCTGAGCTCTTAGAGTATTGGCTGTAGGCTCCTCAAGAATGGGTTGATCTAGGATATATGTTTTTCTTTCTAACTTGAGAACAATTATCAAGTTCTTGAACTAGTCAAGAAATTTTCTCCTATTGAGTTTGTCCTTCTCAAGAACTAATCCCAATGATAGTGTAACAGTATTACTAGTTGACATGATTCTACAGTAAAATATGCAAAGTTAGTTTGTAATCTCCCACTAGGTTAACAATCCTCAATGTAATAATTATTGGTCTAAGATCCATATTTCGCTTGAATTTAAGTCCACTTTGGCAAAATGCTTAAATTCAAGTTTTTTTTATGTAGGTAACCTCTTTACAAATTACATCACATGTAACTCTTAGATCTTTATGGGATTTGATTATCATATGATCCGGCATATTTAATCTCATCTAATGCCTTGAGATCCAAAACTGTTTGTTAATCTCAGTTAAGCCAAAACAATAATGAATTTTGTGAGTAGCACCATTACTCATGCTTGCCTCACTAAGATAACTCAAATGCATCCACTTTGGTGGATCCTATAATTAAGTGATCTAGGTTTTGACAAGTATTCATTAATTGATGGCATTATCACTTAAGAGTTTATTTAGAGGGCTCAATTTATTACTTTTGTTTATATGAATGCAATTATGGTCGTATCTCATACAGATAAATACATATAAATGCAAAAGTATGCATGCAATGATCTAATCAAAAGTATAATTTAAACGTGACACAACATGGCTTACCTAACCTAAAATCCTCCCAAGGTAATGAGAGGACTTCTCTAAGTAAGAAAAAGAAATGCATTAAGAGAAACCTCTTTTAAACATACGACGGAAGTGAGATGAGAAGAGAATGTGCATTAAGATTATTTAGAGGAAGGCGCGGCATACAGACCCTATTTAAATATTACAACTAATGTAAAAACTAAAGCCTTGTTGTTCACAATACCTAAACAAGTTTGAGAATAAACCACAACAAGCAACAGTTCATACAATATGAAAAGCAATACATGTCTCGATTAGGTTATATCACGTTACAAACAGTTAGCAGGGGCAACGACCCTTGAGATTTTTTTTTCAAAATATTTGTTTCAGTCCAGTTCAAAAGGTCCAGTTTAAAATATTTGTTTCAATCTAGTTTAAAAGGATTTCAGCCCAATTTTTAGGCCCATAACTCTTCTGGTCTGGAACTCTAGTGAAACGCGCATTTTGGCTAGTCAAAACAACGCTTTTTCATTCATCTTCCCCTCACTTTCGAAATCCTAAAACCTAATTAGAGACCCAAATGAAACCCGGTTGTTCCTGCAATCAGCCGTAAGCTTCAGGCGATCTTTTAGCTAATTTAGGGTTCGAAACATCGATTTCAGTGGCAGCTTTTATGAAATTTTTTTTATAATTAAGATCTGAGACTTTGATTTCACACAAAATCGAAATCTTAAACCAAACCGAAATCACAGAAACCATGCAAAACAAACCACGAATTCTAGTTTCAGATCTAATCTAGAATAGAAATCACGAAACCAGCAGTAACAATAGAAATGAAACATATTACATATAATCAAAACAATTTCATTAGATCGCATATATATAGCAGTATCTGAAAACAAAAATCATAGAAGAACAACTTTATTAGAAAACAAAAATCAAAAAACGATTTCAAGATCAAATCTTTCGAAACAATTCCTTTTCATATTAACCAAATCAGATACATCTTTGAACATTTCTTATAAACATACATATCTATCCTATATATATCACATGTATAAGAATATAAACTCAATTTAAATGCACAATTGACATGTCCTGATACCACTATTAGGATTGGCAGGCACAGCGGAAATTTAAAATTTCAAAAGTTCACCAATCCCAATTACGGATCTATTAACGGCATTTAAATCATGTTAGAAAGAATTGTACCTTTTTGTGTTTTGCCTTTTCAATCTCTAGGGGCCAACACCTCAAATCAGCTCCCTCTATCGGTATCTATACGAATATGACTCCAACATAAACTACATGCTAGCGCCTCCAATGTCTCCCTAAGGTTTTCTTGCGACTCCTTATTTCTCATCCGTACTAGGATTATCCTACCTCTTCATTTTTATAACTAATAAGGGCTATATTGGATCTTCAAAACTAATCTTAATTTATTTTGAAATCAATTAACACATAATAGTTTTGATGAGCTAATTAAATAAATTTGGTTTAATTAAATCTGTCATATATTTTTAATTTAACCTATTTATTTAATCCGAATAAAGAGCCAATGAAAATAGATTTAATTTATCTTTTATAAATTAAATATGAGATAATATATCTCTATCAATGTTAGTTATTTAATTTATCAAATAAAATTAAATCTGAAACTAATACCACATAATAATATTATTATTATTCTTTTCACTAATTTTATATCATATATATATGTATAAAATTCATTCATCCTAGATTAAACATTGTATTCATTGAATCTTAGACACATCTTAGATTCAATGAATCTTGACATTATAGCTCGTGTTGAGCTATTCTTGTGTGTGACCCTATAGACCCACACGAAGTTAGCAGTAGGCCAATAACTGTACTAACCCACAAGTCGCAAGCGGCCTCTAGCAAGACATTACGACTACCTAATTCATACAACCATGTCACATCCCTTTTGTCAAATGATATTTTGGCTAAGGATAAGGCACGGATAATGTCATCCTCTTATTCTTGACCATTACTTTCCCGATTCCTAAATAGTTTGACAATAGAAATAGAAACTCCTTTCCACCGTAGTATGGCTATACATTTCTCAGACTCACTCATCGAGGAGCCCATCAATATCTCTCTACTAATATGAGGGACAAATTCCATCTTGACTATTCACATTCCTCTACATGAAAAACACCAAGCTCGAGTATAGCCTTTATTATCACTTGGTCAAAGGTGACATTTGACTAGGTCATAGCTTAGCGACTCTTATGTAGGAATCCATGATGATCTTAGGTCGAAGGGCATAGTGACTTGGCTATTCAAGAGATAAGCTTATGATTTGATCCATGCAACTTTCTCATAGCAGGTCGGTCCAGTACCCTGTACTCTTACAATTGCCTAAGACTTTGATTCGTATCTCCATATCTTACAAAGTCATACTGGTCTCACCTTATCTTTGCTCCTGTATAAATAACCGACCAGGGACATTTAAGACAATCTTTATGAATTATCTAAGGATACAGTTATCACAGTGAACATGTGAATAATATGATAACCAAATGGAGAAATTCATTAAATAACAATGTTCAAAGCATAATGATTGGCTCCTATGGCACAATTTCCAACACATATTACATATCAAATTGAAGCTTAGTATGCCTACTATCATTCTAAAAAATTTCATGACCATTAGATAAGATTTGGCCATTTAAAAACCTGTCACAACAATCTGTCTCCTAGAAAATGTAATCTAGCAGCACTACTCCTTTAACTTAAATTTTTGGCTTTCAATCCAACCCTTCTAAAATCATGTTCACAACCTATTTCAACACAAATTCATGTGTAGAATTCATTTCTAACCTCAAAAAGACCTAAACCGCATTCATTCTCTATGATTCTTCATATGGCCAAAACTTAAGGTTCTTAGGCTAAAATTCAGTTTTCTATTATGATACTTCTAGAACCGATTTCTCACATCTATCACACATAGTTTTTCATTCTAAACTCATTGGAAGCATCAAAACTAGCAAAACCACACTCCTTTTCTATGCCCTATTCTGGTTGAAACTAGGTAGCCCAAAGAACTTCAAGAAAACTTTCCAAAATCTCAGGACATTTGGCTCAATTCAAAGCTTATATGTGCCTCTACTCGATTCCACAACTGGTTCTTGATTTTGGTAGTACCTCCACCTTGTAGATGGCACTAAACACCTCTGATCAGAAATTCGAAACCATAGAAATGTTGCTCTTCATAAGAGGAACAACATTTGAGAAGACTATGGGAGCTAAAAACGCGATTTTAGAGGTGAAATTGGCTCTGAAGCTCAAGAACACTAAGTTTTTCTCCACCTTCTCTCTTATTTCATTTTCTCATAATTTTCTCCATTTTTCTTCCTTTTTCCATGGCTACATAAAATTATTAAGGCTTGGAGAAAGGTTGGATTGGCATTACAACATGTGTCATAAGTGCTAAAATATCCCAAGGTGCTCAATGCTCCTTTTCTCTAACTTTGTCAATCTAACCACCGGGAACTTCACCCGACTTGCCTGATGAATGTCAGGGAAAGGGACACATGTCAAAATATATTCTCTCTCTTCCCTCTTTCCTCTTGGTCGTCCTAGTTAGTCTGGGGAGGAAGAGTTCGATGATTTCATCCGGCTTCCATGTTCGGTGTCTGGGTAAGTCAATAACATACCAGACCAGAGACCGGTGAATTCCCATAACTATTACGCTAGGTGACGCTTCGTGTAATATCCCAAAATGCACTCAAGGGCTAAATGCAAAAATAATTGTGGGATTAATGATAAAAGTACCCCTGGAAAAGATGACATAAAAGTTAAATAATCAAGTGATTTTTGGCAATTAAATTATATTGTTCAAGGAAATGGATGATGATATTTCAAGAGACTCATTAGCTCTCCCAAGAGCTAACATGTCGTCCAAAAAGGAAAGAAAAAGGGGAAATACATACTTGGTCCAAATATATCAAAAGATGAAGCAATATTGGCCAAATAAAAATGAGAAGGAAAACTCAAAGTAAACATATGTTAAATTGGCAATTAAAATAATATTAATTAAGGAGGTGTAAGAGGATATTTTTGAGAGATCATTATCCTCTTCCAAGAAGCTATTTTCGTATGAATAAAGAGAGCCAAGAGAAGACAATTCTAGCCAAGTAAAATAAAGAGTTGAAAAGTCAATAATTGTGGCTTGACATGAAGGAAGCAAGATGGGAGCATTTTGGTCAACATCTCTTCTCCCTTTTCCTTAAGCATTTCATCTAAGACAAAGAGGCAAGAGAAAGAGAGCTTTTGATCAATATAATCACTCTCTTAGAGTCAAATATTTCAGCCAAAAAAGGCATACCACAAGAGAGGAAGTGAACAATTAATTATCCTGCATCCTCATCTTTTTTAGGAGTAAAAGTCAGCCAAGCATAGGCATGAAGAAAGAAAAAATGGGAGGAAATAAAGAAAGAAAGTCTGTTCAAATTAAACTTAAACATGGTAGACTCTTTTAACTCACAACTTTACAAGGAGTCATAAGAAGGTGACATGTGGATTTTACTCTTGTTCTTTGGTGATATTCGGTCAAGCATATTAGGTGGCTGAACTTAGATGATCTAAACACATAAAACTCTCTCTCCTATACACAAAGAAGGTCGGCTAAGCTGAAGAAAGGAAAGAGAAAGTGAAGTGTTACGAGTGTAAATGGTCTATTCAATAGTGCAACTATACACTGTCGTAATCAAGTAATACAGAAGTAAGTAGAGTATCATTCCTATGAGGATTGATCATAAAGTACCAAAATGAGTAATTTTAACTCTATTCAGTCGGTTGATTAGTTGATGATTGAGAGTATGAAATAACAGATGATTAAATATGAATGCAAATGATATGGAACAACTATGAGAAAAAGTCCTAGGGGTCAGATTTCACTTAACAAATTTCGGATTGAATCACCTATCTATTCTAGCCAAATTTATTCCACATGATTGACAGTCGAGTTTCCCTAATTTAATTACTAGCCTCTTCCAAAGTCAAGCAATTCTATAATTAATTGCTAATCCAATATATTCCTATATGAATTTAAGCAATTAATTATGCATTAAAATTTATGGAACTCAGTAAGACTACACAACTCATATGAATATATTCCTATTTCATATACAAGTCATGATTTTAATTATATGATCTATACGCATGCATCTCCTTCCAGTCTCAACATGCATATTGAAATCATTTAAAAGATAGCCAGTCAATCAAAAGCATTAAGAATAATAATTAAAACTCAATCATCAAGAAGAAATTCAAACTAGATTAAATAAGTTAAGATTCAATCCGTCATTTTTAAACTATGTCATCACCCTAGAAAAATGAAAAGTTAGCTCATGATAAAATTAAAAACAAAGCCAAACTAAATTGACATTATATAAAATTAGAATGAAATCCTCATAAATACTGCATAAAACTTCAATATTAAATTCTCAAACATAAATATACAATCAAAAAATGCATAAAAAATAGAAAAATATAGCTGTCCCTTTAGGAGGTAAAACCTTCCATGTAGGTGGCATGCAAAAAGCAATACAATCCTAAGCCTTCCAAGATGGAGGCATGCAAAAAGTAATGCATAAAATTAACTCTAAGATGGTGTATGAGGAGAGGAGAGGAAAGTAATGGATATGAAATGGTTGTAAGTCAAGAAGAGAGGAGAGTAATGGATATAAATTGGTGTGTAAAATGTGAAGGAGAGGGTGGCTATATATAGGAAAAGATGGAGTATGGTAGATGAAGTGGTAGATGAAACAGTAGGTGGAAAGGAAGATGAAGTGGTAGATGAAATGGTTGGTGGAATGGTAGATGATTCCCACTCTCAACTTCCAAGCAAAATTCGAAACCCTTCGAGATAGAACTGGATTTTGGTCTAAACATAAAAGTTGTAAAGCTCTTTCTTAGCTTTTTATCCTTATAAAGAATGTCTCAATCCAACATTTAGAGCTTCAAATATTGCTTGAAAACAGAAAGAGGGTCTACTTTAGTATTTGTCAAGAAATTCTATTTTATACCAAAATCATTATTTATTTATTTATTACACCCAAATTTATTAAATTGAGCTCAAATATCATCCACAAAATCATCATATAAGGGAAAATTAATATACAAATATTTTACTTATCAAATTCCCTCACACTTAGCTCTTGGACGTCCTTAAACAAGGAGTGATCATTAAGTACTTCCAACAAAATCAGAAGTGTCAAGTCATAAGCAAGAACACAATTGAAAAATAAAGAGATCATAGTATTCATGAATTAACGAAAATAAAAATAGGTAAATTTATTTGAAAATGAATAAACTGAGTTAGTAATTATGACTCATTCTCTTAATCTCTCAAGTATTTAAAGGTAAGTGTTTCGCTCGAATTCAACCGAAAAAAATTGCACTACCATAAGCTTACTAAAAATCTTAATCTCAACTACCTAATTCACATGCATAATTCAAATCAAAAGGACTTATTAAGAGTTATAATGGGGTTAAGGTAAAAGGAATGTAAAACATGATACGAAGGGCTGAATTTAAAAAGTTAAAAGAACAAATGAAAAAATGGGCCAACTTCTGAATAAATCTATGTCATCATAACAACCCACAATTCAAATACTCAAAAAAAATTTTCATTTTTTTTTGCAACTCTAAAGTTGATGATATATACACCCCCACACTTGTCAAAAGCCCATTTTACAAAAATTCCAAATGCTCTGCTAATCTTCCGAATTAGGTAAAATCACTTGATATATCATTAAAGCATATTTTAATGGGTTGAGAACAAAGAAACAATCAATTAGGCTCAAAGGGGCTTATCAACGGTATAATTATAAGGTTGACTATTTAGCTCTGGCTAAACAAAATAAATGCTTTTATCATTTTTGAATATGCATGTGAGATATAATTTCAACCAGATTTAAAATAAGTTTTAGAGTGACAACTTAAGAGGTGAATATCACACACAAGAGAAATAATCATTATAGGCTCAAAACCTCACAGTTAGGAGCTTTCAAACTCAGCTCATTCAATCTCAAAATTCATCATCAATTACAACAATCAGTTATTCATTCATGCTATAAAATCTCTAAATTCAATTGATCCATACTCAAAACTTATATACTTCTTAAGATCATTACAAAGCACTTAAATAGGATGATTTTTTTTCACTTTTACTCTTTTTTTTAAAGAAGTAACAAAAACATGCAACTAATTAAAATGCGTTTCAAGAGTTAAGAATAACTCCTTACTCTGTCATTTTTTTCTACACCCCATACATCTAATGGTTTTACTAACTAACTAAAAAAAATTTCTCCCCCCAACCTAAATATGACATTGTCCCTAATGTCTTCTAGAGCTCAGAGGAAGTGTTTTTTTAAATATAAACACACAATAAAGTAAAACCAAGATATTAAGGAAAGTTACAACTGAAGAGTGGTATCTGGGTTCTGCTTCTGACTGCTATATAAAGATTGCCCACCTATTTGCTTGATGAGTAGATCTAGTTTAAGTTCATAGGTTTGCAGTTGATCGAGTAGCTGATTAGCAGTTGGTGCAGCAACTATAGAGTGGCGAGTCGCTTGGGGTGTGAATCCTATTTCCACAGCATGATCAAAAAAACATAACAAATCATCATTAAAATCATTAACACTTAACAATCCTAATGGCTTTTTGTGATAGTTCAACTTAGCCCAATATGCAACGCTAGAGATCCCATACAACATCTCCAAACCACCGGATAGAGCAATAAAAGCATGAGCTTGGAACCTGCAACTCTTGTCCGAAGGAAAAGATGTGGTCTTCCAACTCCTTCACCCTTACACTCAAACTCTTGCGTCCTTTCATGGATACAGAAATGGCCACACTTCCCCTTAGGCACTGGATGCCTCGCCTGTATACAAAATTGATCTTTCTAGCGGCTAATGCACTTCTAAGCTCGTTTGCTGCTATTATAAATTCTCCATCCTTACCCATATCAGTTTCACCAAAGATGCCAATAGATGTAAATCTATATCTTTATATGATACACTTTTCCTTTTCTTTTCTCTAGGACCATTTGTGCTTACAAGTAGAAGATTGCATATTTACAAGTGAAAGTATGCATATTTACAAATGAAAGAGTACATATATATAACACTAAAGCAGTGACAACAAAATCATACACATCACGTATTTTTCAAAAAATTTTGAAAAACTTCTAACACGAATGATTGGCGTAATTTGCGTGAAGAACAAAAAAAGAAAGTCAAAAGTTACTAAGAAAATAAGACATATTGGACAAAAGCTGCTGAAAAGATAAGATAGATTTGAAAAAAGCTATGGAAATGATAAGACGAGTAGACAAGAGTATGATTATGTATAGTAGTTGTAATTTTGGCTCACATCTTCCTCTGGTTTTACGTCCAATAACGGCTTAAACGCTTTATATGAATTGGGGATTTGCTTCCCATCCAGCTTTCTTATAAACTAGCAAACAGGGTCTTTTAACGTCAGCTTCCTAAGACAATAGCGCTCTTTTTCTCTGTTGAATATGTTTGCTAAATCAAGAAGAATACGATGAACATCACCACTCGGATGTGTCTCAAGAGTATGAATGATATCATCCAGTGACTCTTTACTCAGTCCATCCTTTATAAATTTAATTTTATTTTCTCGATTTATAGAAATCATACATTTACTCCTACAGCGCTAACCACAATTCCACCTTGCACATTTATGGCAAACATTCATTTGTTTAGCTCTTCTCTTTTTGGAGTAAGAACTTCTTCCCATTCCTGGCAAAGGTTTAACAAATGATTTATGCATCTCACTTGCTAAACGTACCTTAGCTTCAATGATCCGACATATGTCCACAGGAAAGCCCAAACGCTTGAATATCTTCATCCTTTCAAGTCAACTGTTATATATCTTCCTGAGCACATCTTTAGGAAGAGTGGGGAACCTGTTCTTAAGCTTTACAAGAGATTCCTCTATGGTAACTTAAAATAAAACTGATGAAAACTAAAATTCTCAACCCAGTGTAGTGTGTTTCGTTGAGTAGGAAAGAAAAATGAGAGAGTAGGAAAGAAGTTTGAGAGAGTAGGAAAGAAGTTTTAGGTTGCCTCCCAAATAGCCGCTCTTCTTTAAAGTTTTTAGCTAGACAAAAACCAAACCAAGTTTTTTTTTATTTTTTAAAACAAATTACTAGATTGAGGACTTACCTATTGATTCCTTAAACGTGATGACAGATTTTAAAGTGTTGAGTGCACCTTTATTGTATTCTTTGAGCCTTTGTCCATTCACTTTGAATGTTTGATCACCATCTTGAATCTCCACAGTTCCATATGGCCATACTTGAATCACAGTAAAAGTACCTGACTACCTTGATTTCAGCTTTCCTGGAAAGAGCTTTAACCTTGAGTTGTACAAAAGCACTTTTTGTTCTAGTGTGAACTCTCTCCTCAAAATTCTTCTATCATGCCACATTTTTGTCTTCTCCTTGTATAACTTAGCATTTTCATAAGCTTGTTGTTTGAATTCTTCAAGCTCATTGAGTTGGAGAAACATTTTCTCAGCATCTGCCTTTAAGTCAAAATTTAAAGTTTTTATTACCCAATATGCTTTATGCTCCATTTCTATTGGAAGATGGCATGCTTTTTCGTAGACTAATTGATATGTGGATGTACCAATTAATGTCTTGAAGGTAGTTCTATAAGCCCAAAGTGCATCTTCTAATTTATGTGCCCAGTCCTTCCGATTGGAATTCACCGTCTTCTCTAAAATCCACTTCAATTCTCTGTTTGAGATTTCCACCTGCCCACTAGTTTGTGAATGATATGGAGTTGCAACTTTATGAGTTACTCCATATTTAGCTAATACCGACTGAAGCTGCTATTTGCAAAAAATGCCTTCCTCTATCACTAATAATAGCTCTAGGCACTCCAAATCTTGTAAAAATATTCTTCCTCAAGAACTTCACAACCACTCGAGAATCATTTGTAGGAAAAGCAGCTGCTTCAACCTACTTGGAGACATAGTCAACAGCTATTAAAATGAACTGGTTGCTAAATGAGGATGAAAAAAGCCCCATAAAATCAATCCCCCATACATCAAAGATCTCAACTTCTAAGATATTAGTTAAAGGGGCTTCGTGTCTCCTTGAGATATTTCTTGTTCTTTGACGTCTGTCACAAGTTGCCACAATTCAGTGAGCGTCCTTGAAGATATATCCTTCATGAATTTTACATAACTGGGCATTTGGGCAGGAGCGTCTGCAAAAGGAATGTTGATATGTAACTTTTTGAAAACCTCTAGAAACTTGTCAAACTGCTTGTTTAACTATTCTTTCGCGAGTATCTGAGGATATGGAACTGGTGGTACATATGGAGGTGGATTATCTAGAAAGTTAATTCTTCCTGGTATCATATCATCCTCCTTCTATTCTTCTCCACTTTCTTTCTTTTCTTCATCATCCTTCTTCTTAATTACATGATTTTTCAATTCTTTACTACTTAGACAATGGCCTTCACATGTTCTTTTGGGTTTCTTTTGGTGTCACTTGGTAGAGTTCCTAGTTGCCTAAAATTCAGCATATTTGCAATTTGACCCATTTGGATCTCCAAGTTTCTATTGAGGCTTCTTGGTTTTTGATTGTTACATCATTCCTAGCCATGAATTAAGATGTATTCATGGTTAGTTGGGCCAGTGCATCCTCCAAATTCACTTTTTGTTGTGGTGGATTTGGTTGTTGAAAAGCTTGCTGCTGATAGTTCCCTTACGGCTTGAATTCATTTTGATTATTCCTCCAACTAAAGTTTGGAAAATTTCACCAACCTGGATTGTAGGTGTTTGAGAATGGGTCATTCCTTTGATTTCCGATGAAATAAGCTTGCTCTGGTATGAATGAGTGTCCTTTTTGACATTACGTGCTCACATGAGGTCCTTCACATTGATCACAAACTTTAGTAAGAGTGCTGATTACATTTGCTTGAGTTGTCAATAATCCTACTTACTTGGATATAGATGCAACTTGAGAACACAAAGTTGTAAGGACATCCAGCTCGTATACTCCAAGTGTTTTCTTTGAATTGCTACGTTTAAAAGGCCATTGATATGCATTGGCTGCCATCTCCTTAAGTAGATTGTAAGCATCATCTATATTTTTTCTATTAAAGATCCTCCAGCTACAAATCTACAAGAATTCTGGAGATGTGCGTCATCCCACTATAAAAAATTTGCAGTTGCTACCAATTTGGTAACCCATGATGAGGACATCTCCTTAACAACTCCTTATATCTTTCTCATGCTTCATAGAGGCATTCTTGCTCATGCTGGGTAAATGAGGTAATTTCATTCCTCAATTTAACAATTTTTGCTTAAAGAAAGTATTTCTCCAAAAATTTCTGCGCCATGATCTCCCATGTAGTTATCTTCCTACTGGTAGCGATTGTAATCAACTCTTAGCCTTATCATTGAGTGAGAAAGGGATAAGTCTAAGTCTAATGGCATAATCAGTAACACCATTATGCTTGAATGTATCGTAGTTTTCCAGGAAGTTGGCTATATGTGCATTAGGATCTTCTGTTGGTAAACCACTAAACTCATTTGCTTGCATTATCTAGATAATTGCAGGCTTGATTTCAAAGTTGTTAGCTGCTACTGGTGGTCTCCTGATTCCAGAGTTTGTCTTCATGACTGTTGGTGTTGCATGGTCACAGAGTGTTTTGGTATTTGTTGTTTCTCCCCCCAAATTTTCCATCAGATTGCTTATGATTGAAGTAGATTGCTTCTGAACT
The DNA here is from genome assembly GCA_963242795.1 of Inga leiocalycina. Taxonomy (NCBI): domain Eukaryota; kingdom Viridiplantae; phylum Streptophyta; class Magnoliopsida; order Fabales; family Fabaceae; genus Inga; species Inga leiocalycina. Next base: position 38,296,702 of record OY725332.1, read on the forward strand.
CTTCGATTTCTTCAACAAGTTCTTTCAATTTTAGAATCAAGAGGTTGTAGTTCAGTCTCCTTTGATCTAGTCATACACTAAGCAAAAGCATGAAAAGAAACACAAAATACCAAAAGAAAAACAAATATAATATAAAGACAAATTATTATTAAAATTACTTGGTATTGATATTAATGACTACAATCCCTAGCAACGGCGCCAAAAACTTATTACGATTATAAATGGTCTATTAAATAGTGCAACTGTACACTGTCGTAATCAAGTAATACAGAAGTAAGTAGAGTATCATTCTCACGAGGATTGATCACTAAGTACCAAAATGAGTAATTTTAACTCTATTCATTCAGACGATTAGTTGATGATTGAGAGTATGAAATAACAGATGATTAAATATGAATGCAAATGATATGAAACAACTATAAGAAAAAATCCTAGGGGTTAGATTTCACTTAACAAATTTCGGATTGAATCACCTATCTATTTTAGCCAAATTTATTCCACATGATTGACAGTCGAGTTTCCCTAATTTAATTACTAGCCTCTTCCAAAGTCAAGCAATTCTATAATTAATTGCTAATCCAATATATTCCTATATGAATTTAAGCAATTAATTATGCATTAAAATTTATGAAACTCAGTAAGACTACACAACTCAAATGAATATATTCCTATTTCATATACAAGTCATTGTTTTAATTATAGGATATATACACATGCATCTCCTTCCAGTCTCAACATGCATATTGAAATTATTTAAAAGATGGCCAGTCAATCAAAAGCATTAAGAATAATAATTAAAAATCAATCATGAAGAAGAAATTCAAACTAGATTTAATAAGTTAATATTCAATCCGTCATTAGTAATCTACGTCATCACTCTAGGAAAATGAAAATTTAGCTCATAATAAAATTAAAAACAAAAAAAAAATCAAAATAAATTGACATTATATAAAACTAGAATGAAATCCTCATAAATACTGCTTTAAACTTGAATATTAAATTCTCAAACAAAAATATACAACCAAAAGATGCATAAAAAATAGAAAAATCTAGCCGTCTCTTTAGGAGATAAAACCTTCCATGTAGGTGACATGCAAAAATTAATACAATCCTAAGCCTTGCAAGATGGAGGCATGCAAAAAGTAATGCATAAAATTAACTCTAAGATGGTGTATGAGGAGAGGAGAGGAAAGTAATGGATATGAAATGGTTGTAAGTGAAGAAGAGAGGAGAGTAATATATATGAATTGGTGTGTAAAATGTGAAGGAGATGGTTGCTATATATAGGGAAAAATGGAGTAGGGTAGATGAAGTGGTAGATGAAATGTAGTAGGTGAAATAGTAGATAGAATGTGGTAGATGAAATGTAGTAATTGAAGTAGTAGATAGAATGTGGTAGATGAAATAGTAGGTGAAAAGGAAGATGAAGTGATAGATGAAGTATGGTAGATGAAATGGTTGGTGGAATGATAGATGATTCCTGCTCTCAACTTCCAAGCAAAATTTGAAACCCTTAGAGATAGAACTGGATTTTGGTCTCAACATAAAAGTTATAGAGCTCTTTCTTAGCTTTTTATCCATGTAAAGCACGTCCCAATCTGACATCTAGAACTTCGGATATTGCCTGAAAATTGAAAGAGGGTCTAATTTAGTATTTTTCAAGAAATTCTATTTTATGCTAAAATCATTATTTATTTTTTTATTACATCCAAATTTATTAAATTGAGCTCAAATATCTTCCAAAAAATCATCATATAAGGAAAAATTAATATGCAAACATTTTACTTATCATGAAGCTTGAAGAATAAAGTCACAAGGTGAGCTTCTAACTCCAATTTCACTTGGTAAATCACCTCTTATGCTCAAATACCCTTCATGAAACTTGTTCCTCTCTTTCTTAGCTTCATTTCTATGGTTTTTATTTTAGAAGAAGAGGAATTTTCAGCCACCTTGCAAGAACAAAAATTGAGGAATCAAGAAAAGAACACAAGAAGCAAGAGGTGAGTAGGAGCATCATTTTGATGTATATGATGCTTGATTTGGCTGATTTTTTGTGGGCTATTTTGATAGCCCTAATTTTGGTTTTTAGGGTTCATGAAGCTTTCATCCTATACATGTGCTTATATGTTGGTTTGGAGGCAAATGAGCTAAGTTTGGTGATTAAATTCTGAATTGGTTGTTGTTGGGAAAAATCCTAAAATTCTGCCCAAAACAAAACTTATGAAAGGAATGATAATTTAGTTGCTTTGATGTTTCCATTAGATTCCATGTGAAAAATTGTGTGGGAATAGTGTTGGTTGTGAAAATTGGACCATTGGAAACATTTATGTGAAAACTGGAAAATGCTGTTGGTGAAAACTCTATGCAGGCAGTCAGTTTGCATGACCGTTTTGAATGAGTAAATGATGGCTAAAAATTTTGAAACTTTCTAGTTTAACAGTAGTCATGTCAAGCTTTAATTTGATATCTATCATTTTGATGTGTGTGCTCGAAGTTATGTGTTTCCAAAGTTTGAGGTTGAAACTGGAATTAATTCTAGAGCAGTGTGGACATTTGTTGAATTCTATATTTTTTTGGGTTGTAGATGGCAGTGATTCATATTTTTCCTGTATAGAGGACTTAAAAGATTCAAGTAGGACTTGGATTCACTCTATTTTGATTTTTTTAGATTTAGTTATGATTTTTCAAAGCTGATGAAAAATTCTGGCAGAATTGGTCACTTATGCAAAAATTGAAGATGTTATGGCATAATGTAATATTGTTGAACTCTGAGGTTAGAAATTGGTCTTTTAGGTTAATTAACCACTTTAGCTCCTTAGTTGACTTGATTGAATGACCATAGTGATAACCAACCAAAGTATTATGAGTTATTAAAGAATTAGAATAGGTAATAACTTGTCGCCCTTGATTATGATTGATAGGATTTGACATCTGCCCTACGCGTGATAAAACGGTGCTAGAGCACGAGTGAAAAGAATAAGGTAGTGACACTTTCCTTATACTATGTGTAATGCATTGTATGTTTGTTATATCATTGAATTGTGTATTGCAAATGCTGTGACGTTTGCTGCTGTGAAAACTGTGAAAGGTGTGACAGCTATGTGTATGCTGTGAAGGCAATGTGTATGCTGTGAAGGCTTTGTGTAAGCCGTGAAGGCAATGTATATTACAGCATGAGCAGTCGTGGACGTGATGTAGGTCACACCTACCCCTGCTATTGTAAACGCGTAAGCCGTGAAGGCTATGTGTGTGCTGTGAAGATTATGTGTATGCCGTGAACACCATGTGTATGCTGCTGCTGCTTAGTGATATACTTGCATGCTATGTGATTATATGTTGTATGAGTGATTTGTTACTACTGGAATTTTCTTGAATCTCATTTTTTTCATTGACTAACCTACAGCCAGGGCGAGCGGCTCGAAGGAGAAGAAACCAACCAAGGCCGGCTAGTTTTCTTTAGATTGATGGATGATTGTCATATTTTGGAATTGGAATTACTATATATATACTGTAAATGTTATTTTGAAAAAGGGTATGTAATCCCTTGAATGGGAAATTGTAAGGGGCGATTATGCCTCGTAGACCCTTTGCCTAATATACGGAAACCCAGGGGTTGCTAGAAATTTTGGTTTACACTCTGATATGTATGAATGTAACTAAACTTCACAAGTTAATTATATTCGAAATGTGAGTATAAGACCAAATCGAACAGGTTTTGGAAATTTTTTTGAAAACCCACTTTATTTCAAGGTAGGTTCTTGTCTTGAAATGGGAACTTAAACAGATTCTATATTAATCATCGATCTATAATTTAACTTAATTATGCATTTTTGAATTATAATTACATATTATAAGGTTGGGGGTTACACTTCGTGATTGGTCAATTAGGGAAAAAGTCAAAAAGTGGCTTTAATAAAGCTAATTTATCATTAATCATTACTTTTACTTTATTAAAGCTATTTTATACGGAGTCACTCGGTTTTGTGTTATGTGTCCCTATGGGCTCAAGATCTTGCCAAGTGTATGTGTAAGCTCTTAGATGGTGCCATATGGCCTATGACTCAGGGAATTACCAAGCGTATACCGATGTATCTTGGAAAATGTCCGATATATGCTTGTGGGCCCCACATAATGCCACATATAACCTTTCATGTGCCATCCAAAATGACACTTAAGTGTGCCATAATGCCCATACATCGACATACTATCCACATAGTGCCACATATACCCTTCATGTGCCATCCAAAATGAGGCTTAAGTGTGCCATAATGCCCATACATCGGCATACTTTATCCGACTCTTTTCCCATACCGAGCCACCATACAGGTTGTAGAATTATGCTTTACCTGAAGGGCTGAATCATAGAGTCCCTAAAAAACATTATATTTCTTAGTCATTTTTGGGACTCTTGCTAAACTCAGGCCTAGTAGTTTGCTTGATTTAGGCTTATTCTCAAGGTGCTAGGCCCAAAATTTAGGATATTACAGTATAAACGAAAGTTTTACTCAAGTCCAAATAGTTTGTCGAGTTTAACTTATGATCAATAATTTTATTATGAGCTAGAACCACCTCAATGGTGACACTAGTCTTTGAATAAGCCATAAAGAAACACAACAAGGATATCATAGACCAAATAGCAATCATCAAACAAAATACAAATTGGACCAAACACTCAATACCAAATCAATAAACCACATACTGGACCAAACAACTCACCAAATACCAAATCTAGGCTCGTATTCTAGCACAACAAATACCAAAGTAGTTGCCACACCAAATAGCAGTTTGAATGCCAAACCAACCACACGAAATGCCAAAGCAATTAGCACAAGACGGAAAATAAAAACAAATGCATAAAAAATGTCAAAATAACCTCTGACCGAGCTCAACCAGAGAGACCTAAACCACGATTCAGTGGGAAGGGGCTGAGAGAAGGAAGTAGATGCAAGAAAAGGGAGAAAATGCAAAGTTCTCCAGGAAATGATGTTCATGCGTCCGCGTGAAAGAGTGTCTCTATTGTCAACAGCGTGGAGCCTCATGCGCCGGTCAAAGTTGGATCGGACTACCAAGAAAACGCCGATCGGAAGGAGGGGAAGAAGGCTGGGTGGCGCGTGTCGTTAATCAAGGGTTCTCGATATCTTGAAACACCGCTCCTCTCTCTCTCTCTAAAAATATTGACGACAAAAAATATTCTTAGAGAAACAACAAAAAACCCTCGGGCTTTAATACCATGATACCATGCAAGCAACAGAGAGAAAGATAATATGAATCACAGATTATTCGTAATCAAAATATGTGTTTACATATAATAATGAGGAGCCTTGACATTAATGGGTCATAATGCTAATTGACCTAATCATAACCCATTCTTATCCTTTATTTACAATCCTTGATTTATAAGTATAATAATAACTCCTGATTATTTCCTAACAATAATCAAATATTTATTGTTAAGTCATTTTTTTAGGCTAAATTACATAAACCCTAAGAACTTTGGGCCAGTTGCCAGTCACCCTCTAACCTTTAAAAGTTTAAATTACGGATCCCAATGTTTAATGTTTTAGCTGTTAACCCTCATGCTGTTAAAATTACATTTAAAGTTAACGATTTTTTTTCATGTCATGTTCTTCATACTTCGTTATTATATATCATGTCATTTAAAAATAAAATTTGGCATTTGGCATATATTTTTAAGTATATCATACCTTGTTATTATAAAAAAGACGTGATCAAACAAATATTTGCATGCTTTTTTACGTATTTTATATTTTAAAGTGTTTTAAATATTTAAAAATACTTAAAATCATATTCAAATGCCAAATGTGTGTTTTTAAATAACATTGTATATAATAAAAATATTAAAATCATAAATGGCAAATACCGTTAACTTCAATGGTAATTTTAATGGTATGGGGGTGACAATCAAAACATAAAACATTATATTCCTTAATTTAAACTTTTAAATGTTAAGGAGGTGATGTGCAACTGGCCTAAACTTTTAAAGGTTGACAATCAAAACATAAAACAATAGGGTCCTAAATTTTAACCCATTTGGATGCTTATTACATTGATGAGCACCCAAACCTTATCAAATCTGGATAGTACAACTCTATTCAATTAATGATTTTTAACCCACGGTAGCATCCCTTCGTCACTGTAATTTTCATAGTGCTACATATGGTGATGCAGATAGAACCAAAATAGTTACAGCATTAATGAATTCAGTAACAGCAATCATTGGCAAAAATAAACAAGTAAAAGGATCGAGTTGACTCATTAAGTATGCAAAATGGAGGTGATTAATTGTTTTTAGGATTTGAACCCATCACCTCCTAGTCGCCACCTCCTAGTCGCGTAACAGCAACATTTATCTTGCTACTAGCCTCACTCTCTCGAGTACTCTAATACTGAAATAACTTTTGAATGTTTGGGACAATAGATGTGAAGAATATTAATTGAGAATTACAAACTGTTAACATTAGAATACAGAATCCCTTCTATACATAGTAACTCCCCTATGTTTGGAATACAAAGCTACATAAAAAGGAGGACAAATTTAAGAAACATCAACAAAGAAAATATTTCTATACACCAGGAATGGGGTATTAAAAAGAACCCTAGCCCTATGTTCGGATAGAGAGAAAATTTTGGAAGTTTTTTCTTATAGTATTCCCTCCCATATTTTCCCCTCAATTTTCTTTCCATCCGAACATAGCGTTAAACATAGAGTCATATGCATATGTGCACTTAGAGTATGTTTGTTTGAGCGATTCGATTGCTTATAAGTTACTTTTTAATAGTGATTTACAGTATACAAAGTAAGTATGTGAGAGGAGTTGTGTCTCGATTTACGTAAAAAGCAACTTATAAGCAAATTTAAGCTCAAACAAACATGCTTTTACTTACCAGCCATGATTTTAAATTCCTTTTGGATTGTTACAAGGATGAATTATTATAAGATCATAAGAATATGACTGAATTACCAAGAAGTTCCAATGACAACTAAAAAGCATTCAACAAGAAGTTCCAATTTAAGAAATGGCAACACCTTAATTGTTATTGGGACTTTTGGGTAATTAAGTCCATTCCTTAAGACCCCATAGTAATTTCCCCTCCTTACAATACCAAATACTGCATTTGGGATTTTAGAGCTTTACTCAAACGTCATTTGTTCAACCTCATGTCTAATGGATTCAAATAATGGTGTTGAGAGGTAGCGCTCACCAAAACTAGGGAATACCACCTGACAAGCAAGGATATAGTTATTCAAATCAACCATCCATTAGTGTATAATTCACCAAAAATGGGAAATACCACCTGACAAGCAAGGATATAGTTATTCAAATCAACCATCCATTAGTGTATAATTCACCAAAACTGGGAAATACCGCCTAATTGACATATGACTCCAATTTCAAATCAACCATCCAATAGTTAGAATTCTGATTACACTGCTGAAAAAGATTTGCAAATAGCAAAATACCAGGTTCCCAAAAGGACATTATAAACCAATCAGTGTAGTCAAGGTCTTAACCAAATATGGATGATTAGTAAGTACTCAAAGCAAAACGATGTGCATTTATAAGGTGAATAGATTCACATAATTTGAGTAGATTTCTAGAAGATAGCCATTTTAAAGTTTCTTTCCAATCAATTTAAAACATAATTGATGACTTACGACAATGAGTTTTCCTGCATTTTCTGGTCTCTTCCCTAACTTTATTGCAGCAGCTGCAGCTGCTCCAGATGAAATTCCCATCTGCAGAAGCAGTGTTTACATATCAGTCAAAAAATACCAAAAGGGAAAAAAAAAACAAAATTTGGACCCCTGCAATAAAAAAAGGCCTATATATTCAATAGGAATAAAAGCATGGGCAGAAATCATTCCACATCTCCATGAAAATGAAACCAAATATAGACATAATTAGTAGTTTGGTACTATACCAATAAACCTTCTTTTGAGGCAAGCAGCTTAGCGGTTTCTATGGCTTCCTGACTTGATATCTGCAATTTAAAGAACCATGATAAGCAAGAAACCGTAGCATCAGCAGATAGCAAAGAGAACGCATCTATATATATATATATATAACATAGAAATAATCTGAACTCTAACAAGCCGCACTTTTTGAGTCCTGATGAGTGTGACTTATTTTTTAGACAACGTGTAACTCTGCATATATATTACACTCACATGTATTCACATTTGAGCATAATACATAGTATGGACCATTATGTTTCACTGTCAATGCACAATGCACATTAAGTGGATTAGAATTGTGTTTCACATACTAACTTTTGAAAGCTACCTGAATAACTTCATCAAGCAAATTAACGTCCAGTAAATTTGGCATAATACCAGCACCAATTCCTTGGATTAAATGCTTTCCTTCAACACATGGAAATAAACAAGCAGTCAGTAATCATCCCGACACTGTTTGTATAATGTTTTCCTCAAGTTGAAAGCAGACACATTTGAAGATTTATGCATGTCAGATAAACAAATATTTATACTACCAATAAGTGATAAGTTAGGAAATGAAGTTGGCAATTTAGAGGACAATCAATCTAGATTAAAGCTTACAATATACATATATATATATATATAACAATCCAAAATTCATGACAATCTCTTAGATGGGCAAAAATTTACTGATGTCTTTCTACGCAACTTGATCTCCATGGGTTGTTCTGGATCATTTTTGACAGAATATAAACTCTAACACAGAAAGACTTCCATGGATTTCAACTACTTAATTCTTGTCCAGTATAAAACAACCATAAAGGTTCAGTCATGTATACAGAGAATGTTGAAGGCACCTGGCTTTCCACCACTCAGGACAGCACTTTCAGCTGGTTCTACACCATACAGCTGTGAAAATATAACAGCATAAATCATGAAATTAGCATAAATGTGAACAACAAAAAAATCCTTCAATCTCTTGTTCAACCTGAAAAACAAGCAATTTAAACATAGAAACCTTGATGTCTGGGTTTCTTTCCTTGAGGAACTTGCCAGCACCAGCTATTGTCCCCCCGGTTCCTATCCCTGCAACCAAGGCATCAACCATTTCTCCTGAATCTCTCCAAATCTCAGGTCCTGTGGTCTCATAATGTATCTATAGAAACATCAGAAACAGAATGTAAGTCTTCTCAACCTGGCATTGAAATTAAGATTGATGTAGGTAATACCTCTCGATTTGAAGGATTATCAAATTGTTGAAGCATAAAACTATTAGGTGTCTTGCTTAAGAGCTCATCTGCTTTCGCAAAAAGCCCAGTAATTCCTTTGGCAGGGTCAGTCAAATATACCTCAGCTCCAAATGCTCGAAGTATAATTTTTCTCTCAAGACTAACATAAGATGGCATGACCACAAAAACTTTATAGCCCTTCAATGCAGCTATGAATGCCAATCCTATGCCGGTGTTGCCACTTGTTGGCTCCACAAGGACAGTCTTTGACCACCATTATTAAACATATCAGTGAGCTTGAAAAGTTGTTTGAAGCATGTATTGAGCTATATTGACACAAGTGCCAAACAACATAAACTTTGAGGAACAATTCTGAATATGATGGCCAAATTACTCCCTCTAGTACTTAATACAAGACTCACTTTAATGAACAAATTGAACAACAACGTGGATCTTAATCTATCAGAGGTAGTATTATGTAATGAATGCCTTCAAACATATATCAGCAGTTAGCAAATCCGAATGAAACATGGCACGCTTGCCATCATGGAAGCTCCGGGAAAGAAAGAAACACAGCCAGGATTGACTACCATAATTGGGGTTTCTATTACATTATTTGCAAAGCCAAAAAAAAAAAAAAGAGGGAAAAGAGATCACGTGAGAAAGTGCATAGTTGCATAACTACAAGTATTAGGTCGCATAAAGAATCTATGGATACCAAAACTTTCCATGACTAACCTTTCCAGGTGTAATAAGGCCTTTATCCTCAGCATCTTTGATCATGCTTAAAGCTATCCTGAACATGATGGAGAAGATTATACAATTTTAAATAAAAGTCCTAATAGAGTGAGGAAATATGTAAATAAAAAAAAGGAAATTTGTACCTATCTTTGATACTAGAGCAGGGCTGCATGGATTCTAGTTTAGCAGCAATACGAGCTACACACCCATCAACGATATTATTCAGATAAACCATTGGGGTGCTTCCTATTAACTGCAAAAAGAGAAAAAAATAAAGAATACAATGAAAGACATGAGAAAAGGCAAACATGTCAGGACATTAATGAAGAAACATACTTCAGTGGCATCTTTCTTGATTGCGCACTTTGGCTCCATTTCCCACCCAGAAAGGCCTAAAATAAGACCAAGTGAAGCGATAAGAACATACTTGAGCAGAAAGAATCCATACAACTCCATTGCATAAGTTTGCCTTTTTAATTTCGTAAAAAATGTTCGTCCTCTATTAACCATTCAATCACACCATTCACAAAACAGAAGTTCAATTGTTTGGATCCTCCTGGATGTTATAAATGAAGCTCGAGTCATAAGAACTCGATTAGCCCAATTTAGAGATTGTTTTAGAAGAACCAACAAGTAACTCAAAATCCTGAAACCTCGAAAATTTCAGAGCGAAAAGAAAAGGAGTGACTTGGAGCATCCAATTTTAGAAGATTCAACAAATGATGGAAACCCAAAAGTTATGGGAACCACCTAACAATAATCTGTCCCCAATTTTTGCGCCAAAGAATAAAAGGAGGAAATATCAAGCCAGAAGCTGAAAGACCAAGAAGCTTCGAAATAAAGACATAGGTTAACAATTCAACATGGAAAATGCCAAAGCAGGGAGAAAAATCTGAAACGGGGAGAGAGAGACCGAGTGGAGTTAAAAGGAACGGCGGTGAATATCTGTTTTTATTTTATCTCGTCTTTTCGCTAATAGCCTGAACCCAAAGGTCAAACAGGTTGAGCTTATCCATATATTTGTCTGTTATGTGCTGCTTTTTTAATATAAAAATACAAAATGGTTTTTTTTTTTTTGGAGAAAGGACAAAATGATATTTCTTTAAAAAAAATGTTTACAAGATACCAAAGCAAATACCACAAATAAAATGACGAAAATAGTTGCGATAGATAGAATATGGAATAACATGAACACGTCGTAAAATAAAATCTTTAAGTGTCAAAATCTCCGGCCATGTGATGCTGTTAATAAATGTTAGTCGATTTCGAAACATGAGGAAAATTTTGTTGACATAGGTGATTATAAGATGCTATTGTCCAGGACTTCCTTTTATGTGAGATTTAGTGATCCATAATAAGTCTACTCTTAAGCATCTAGTGTGAAATAGAGTGACAGGATTCGCTGTATTTCTCCAGAAAAACTATTAATGCAACTAAAGTTTACAATTTAGCATTAGTTAAAAAGCTAAAGTGAGGAAGGCCAAAAAAAAAATAAAAAAGCTAAGTGAAATATTGAGAAATGATAAAATGTAGACTTTGGAATGACTATAATTTTTTTTTAGCAAAAAAAATTATCCTGATATTAACAACAGAAAAATCAAAAATCAAAGCCAATGTTTTCTGTCAGGAAATGTTAATGTTTGGTGAAGAATATGAAAGAGGATTGAGAAAATATTTATCCACACAGTGAGCAATTAAAGCATATGGAAATCCCTCTCGTAGATGGCTTGTGTTGTGGGTCATTAAGAGTGCAACACGAAAGCTGTAACACCTTTATGTCCAATATACCCAAATGAGTGTAAAGAAAGTAGTGAAATCAATTATGGAATTAAAGTTCAGTCTCGGATTAAAATTTATTTTGAAAACACATTTACAACTTCCAAATCTATCTTAGGAGGTGAACCTGGGATTGGTAGGGAATTTTGGATGTATTAAAATTTTCAAAACAGTTTCATAAACATTCACTATCTCACTAAATCTCATTAGTACTTGAATCCATTTTATCAGAGTGTGCAAATGTGTCTCTGCTTAAGTCTCATAATGTATTCATTAGTTAATGTTTCTTCATCAACCAAAAGCGTTACTTATATATATAGTCATTGTTCTTTTACTAAGCTACCGGTACTACTAGTTCTATTGCTATACTATTATCATCTTTACATAGTTATGTACATCATATATGTAAAATCCTTTCCTTATACACACTAATTCACTATAGATTTGATAAAACCATTTTTTTATACATTATTATAATCATTTAAAAACTCTATCATGGTAATAAAAAGATTACAACTCATCTTTTAAAAGATTACCATGATAGAAAAGAGTTCAACTAACTATTTATAATTCTATATAGTAAAAAATCACTCACAAACATCATACAAATATGCACAACAAGAGAAAAGTGATTATCTCTCGCCAAAGCAAAATTATAACTACAAACTCCTAATCCAAGAGCTCAAATATACGCCAAAAATCAATCTACAATGGTTAATTTATTATACATTAATAACTCCTTGAGTTATTGGAAAAATTAATTTATTTAGCTTAATTCTATAATTTCTAAATTTTGAATTAATTACTCCTAAAAATTCCAATTATTAATTTAAATATTTTTCTTAACTCAAATAACCTATTCAAGTTGTTGATTAATATTAATTTCATTCCAATACATAAAATCCTAAATTAAGTTTAGGAAATAAATCAACTAAATTATAAATTTTCATCTTAAAAAAATGTAAACTGATTAAAACCTTAAGAAGACCCCTTTTACTTTAAATAAATTATTTAATCCAAATTTAATTGGTTAAAAATTCTAATATAGAATTATTTATAGGTTTATTATATAAAAAAATAATTATAAAATCTTATATCAACTAAATAACAAAAATAACCATATTAAAATTAAATATCAATTATCATCTACATTCTTATAGCTTTATATTAACAAAACTCAAATTTATCCAAAATTCTAAATATTAAAATTTTCTCTAATCAATACAAAATTAATATAAAAAAAATTATTTAAAACATTTTTATAAAAATATTTTGTGATAAAAAAATTTTAAATACCTTAATAATCTCAAACTATAAAAACTAAAACTTTACTCGCTGAATTTCCACTTCGTCTCTGTGACGAAGTAAAGGAGGGAGTTGGAGGTATATATGGATAATACCCCCTCCTCCTTTTAGGAGGTTGCTTTGACGCCACCTACATAAAAATAATATATATATATATATATTTGTGTGGTGCCAAGCCACCTACCCCTTTTTATTTAATATTTATGGGGTTGGTGGCGCCACAGCCATCTACCCCTTTTTTAATTTTAATTTTATTATTATTTATTTTATTTTATTATTCTTATTTTAAATATATATATATATTTCAACCAAATCTCTCTCTCTTTAAATAAAAAATTATTACAAAATTCATAATTATCTTTAAATTATAATTATATCCTATAAATAAAAATTAGGATGTTACAATATCATTCCTAAAAATATCCAAAATACTTAAAACAGATAACCAATGATAAATTAAAGTTCTTCAGCTTCGTCCTCTAATTGTCCATATTTACCTTTTTGCCTTATGAGCTCATAGCCTATACTGTAGATTTATTTATAAAAAAGAGTGAGATTCAAAAGAATCTCAGTAGTAATAGGAAGTCAATCATACGGATATAACATCACAAAGCTTACCACACAGCCATCATACAGTAGAATCATCACAATAGCATTCAGTGCATAACATGCAATTCATATATCATCATAACGCTAGGTATATCACATGGCCTCAGTGTAACATGTGCAATAGGCCTCGAGCATCCACTCGTGCATTACATAACATTACATTAGCCTAAGCGTCCACCCATGCAATAGGCCTCAAGCGACCACCCGCATAATCAAAATGTGATAGACAATTTATGATGAATTCATAAAAAATGTAGTGTATCTTATAAACAAATGAAAGACAAGTTACTACCTGTTAACTTCTCTTGAGCAATATCCAACTGCTTCCCAGAGCTCGAGCAGGTTTTATATTCCGGACAACGGTTAGGTCCTATAATTAGAATTTCGGACGATCAATTATTGTTTGGTCCAATTCTCTTACAATCCATGCACTTATGTTGGTTGTCATTAAAGTTAGAATACTAAATCAAAAGTAAATTCAAAGTAACCCAACTACCCCAAGTTGGTTAACTTCACCCTTAAAGTTCTACTTAATTACCTAGTGCCATTACATTTTTCATTTTCACCTTTATTCTCAATTCTGTCAGCTTTTCTTTCAACTTCAAAAATTCACCATTAATTCTAGGGAACTCCAAATTGATCAATTCCAAATTCTATGTAAATCTATTTCAGTACACTTTCTTACAAAAATACTCAACCTTGGCTATTACAATCACAAAATTGCCAGAATTACACCAAATGCAACTTGTTCCAGATTCCATTCCAGAAACAGGACCTAACTTTGAAAAAACATATTTAATTGTATAGATGTCCAATTATAATAATTCCAAAGGCTATGTGACCCCTAATAAAACTAGTTTTAGGGAAAAAATACAGCCATTACACTTGTTTATGCATGTCAATATAGTGTTTCATTTAATTGCTTTATGCCCACAAAATTCGCCAGTTTTCTAGGCCAGATTTTGAACATGCATAACTCCCAGCACACACATCCAAATGACACAAATTATATATCAATTTAAAGCTTGATATGTCTACTATTAGACTGAACAGTTTCACAATTTTTGGACATCATTTACATATTTAAAAACATCAAGCAATTTGATTGCCCTGCATAGAACACACACTAGTAGCATTTTCGGTTTTGCAATATATCTTTCCAATGGTCCAAAATTTCAACCAGAAGTTTTTCCTTGCACAATTTTGCATCCTAAACACAATGGTAATTTCAAAATCATCAAAGTCACAAAGCTCTAGCCCCTTAAGCCCTGACTGAACATACCCCCTTTTAACCAAAATCTCCAAAACAGAATTTTGTCTAACAACTTGGTTCAATATCATCATAAATCATCATCTAACCATAAATAGACAATCAAACAATGATTAAACCTCTAAAAACACCCTTGGTTGAAATCATGAACAATACCCACCCTCAAGAATACTCATCCAAACAACAATCTAATCGATTCCAAATGAAGCTTACGCTTACCTCTACGCGTTTCCGCAAGTTGTTTGGAAATTTGGCTGTATTCAAGCAAGCGAGACAGCACCAAAAACCTCTAAATGAAAATCCAAAATCATAAAAATGAAGCTTGTGATGAGTAGAAGAAGGTTTGTGAAGAGTATTTTGGGAGAAAACTGCATTTCAGCGGATTGAAATCAGGGAAAGTCACTATTCATGCTCTCTTTCTCTCTCTCTTCTAGCAATTTTTTGTGATTTTTGCTATACTTTTCATATTTTTTGTGAGGTTGGTCGAAATTATTGAGCCCTTTAGGAGTCTTAGAAATTTTGCCACGTGTTAGAATCTTGTGGTGACACTTATCTAATGATCTAATCAAATGGTGACACGTGTCACTTATTTTAATAAAGTGTATCCCACCTTTTTTTCCTGGGTTTTATCCTTCTTTTTGTTAGGGAAAGTGAGGGTCTGATGATTTTCCCCAGCTCTCGAGTTTGGTGTTTAAGAAAATTAGTCGGGTGACTAAATTAGAGACCAATGGATTTTCCCGGCTCAGGGTGAGGTGGCATCCTCTAGTGATTACAACTAAAAAGGAAAAGTTATTTCATCATCATTAGGGGACAAATGTCATGCTCCCATTTAGCCAACACATAAAGTAAAAAGTAACTCATCATTAGGGGACATGTGTCACTTGGAGATTGCACCAACACAAAAGTCAAAAAGCACTTTTGTTAGAACCCATATGTTTTGATGATAACAAAGATTGAATCACTTATATATTCTAGTTCAATTTATTCTATATAATTGACAGTCGAGTTTCCCTGATTTAATTACAAGCCTCTTCCAAGATCAAGCTATTCTATAATTCATTGCTAATCCAATATATTCCTATATGAATATAAGCAATTAATTATGCATTAAGATTTATGGAACTCAATAAGACTACACAAATCATGAATATATTCTTATTTCATATGCAAGTCATAGTTTTAATTATAGGATCTATACACATGCATCTCCTTCCGGTCTAAACATGCATATTGAAATCATTCAAAAGATGGTTAGTCAATGCAAAGCATTAAGAATAATAATTAAAACTCAATCATGAAGGAGAAATTCAAACTAGATTTAATAAGTTAAGATTCAATTCATCATTAGTAAGCTACACCATCACCCTAGGAAAATAGAAATTTAACACATGATGAAATTAAAAACAAAACCAAAATAAATTAAGATTGCATAAAAATTGAATATTAAATTCTAAGACATAAATATAAAACAACTAGATGCATGAAAATGGAGAAAATTTAGCCGTCCCTTTATGAGATAAAACCTTCCATGTAGGTGGCAACTTATACCATCCATAAAGGAGAACTGTCTAAGCCTTCCATATAGGAGGCATGCAAGAATTAAATACAAAGCATTAAACTGATCTAAGATGGTGTATGTAGAGAAGAGAGGAAAGTAATGGATATGAAAATGGTTGAGTAAAATGTGAAGGAGAGGATGGCTATATATAGGGAAGAATGGAGTAGGGTAGATGAAGTAGTATATGAAATATGGTAGATGAAAAAGAAGATGAAGTGATAGATAGAATGTGGTAGATGAAGTAGTAGATGAAAAGGAAGATGAAGTGGTAGATGAAATATGGTAGATGGAATGGTTGGTGGAATGGTAGATGATTCTCGCTCTCAACTTCCAAGCAAAATTTGAAACCCTTGGAGATAGAACTGGGTTTTGGTCTCAACTTAAAAGTTGTAGAGCTATTTCTTAACTTCTTATCCATATATAGAACATCCCAATCTATAGCTCTAGATATTGCCTGAAAACTAAAAGAGGGTCTAATTTAGTATTTTTCAAGAAATTCTATTTTATGCTCGAATCCTTATTTATTTATTAATTGCACCCAAATTCATTAAATTGAGCTCAAATATCATCTACAAAATCACCATATAAGGAAAAATAAGTATGCAAATATTTTACATATCAAATTCCCCCATACTTAGCTCTTGAATGTCCTCGGATAAGGAGTGACTAATTAGTGCTAACAAAATTAGAAGTGTCAAGTCATAAGCAAGCACACAATTAAAAAAATAAAGAGATCATAGTATTCATGAATCAACAAAAATATAAACTGGTAACTTTATTTGAAAATGAATAAACTAAGTTTCGTAATTGCTACTCATTCTCTCAATCTCTCAAGTGTTTAAGGATAAGTGTTTCGCTTAAATTCAACAAAAAAAATTGCACTACTATATTCTCAATCTCTACTACTTAATTAACATGCATAATTCAAATCAAAATGACTTAACATAAAACATGATATGAAGGGCTAAAGAAATTGAAAAATTGAAAAATGGGCTACTCATGAATCAATTTATTTCATCACAACATCCCATAATACTTAATAATTTTTTTTTCTTTCTCTTTTTTTTTTCTTTCTTTACTACTCCTCCCCCAACTTAAATAAGACATTGTCCCCAGTGACTTCTAGGGCATGGAGATTTGTTTTTGCATAATTATGCAACTCTAAAGTTGATGATATATACATCCTCACACTTGTCAAAAGCCCATTTCACAAAAATTTCAAATGCTCTACTAATCTTTCGAATTAGGTTAAAGCACTTGATATATCATTAAAACATATGTTAATGGGTTGAGAGCAAAGAAACAGTCAATTAGGCTCAAAGGGGCTTATCAACTATATAATTGCACGGTTGGTTGTTTGGCTCTGGTTAAAAAAAATGAATGCCTTTATCATTTTTGAATGTGTATGTGAGATGTAATTTCAACCAGATTTAAAGCAAGTTCTAGAGTAACAACTTAATAGGTGAATATCACACACAAGAGAAATAATTATTATAGGCTCAAAAGCTCACGGTTAGGGATTTTCAAACTTAGCTCATTCAATCTCAAAATTTATCACCAATTGCAACAATTAGTTGTTCATTCAAGCTATGAAATCTCTAAATTCAATTGATCTATACTAAAAACTTATATACTGATTAAAATCATTACAAAGCAATTAAGTAGGATGATTTTTTTTTTGAAATTTACTCTTTTTTTTTATTTTTTTTAAGAAGGAACAAAAATATGCAACTAATAAAATGTGCCTCAGGAGTTAAGAATAACTCCTTACTTTGCCATTTTTTTCATACCCCATACATATAATAGTTTTTACTAACTAACTAATTTTCTTTTAAAACATAAACATACAATAAAGTAAAACCAAAAGATTAAGGAAAGTTACAACCGAAGAGTGGTATCTAGATCCTGCTTTTGACTGCTATTTGAAGATTGCCCACCTATTTGCTTGATTAATATATCTAGTTTAGCTTCATAGGTTTGTAGTTGATAGAGCAACTGATCAGCAGTTGATGCAGAAATTATGAAATGACGAGTCGCTTGGGGTATAAATCTTGTTTCCATAGCATGATCAAAAAAAGACAACAGATTGTCGTAAAAATCATTAACATTTAACAATTATAATGACTTTTTGTGATAGTTGAACTTAGCCTAATATGCAACGCTAGAAATCTCATCCAATGTCTCCAAACCACCAGGTAGAGCGATAAATGATTGAGCATGGTAAAACATTTGTCCCATTCATTCAAGCAAGCTTGAAACTTGCAACTCTTGTACTAAGGAAAAGATGTGATCTTTCAACTCCTTCACCCTTACACTCAAACCCTTGCTTCCATTCATGGATATAGAAATGACCACAGTTCCCCTTAGGACCTGGATGCCTCCCCCGTATACAAAGTTGATCTTTCTAGCGGCTAATGCACTGCCAAGTTCATTTGTTGCAATTAGAAACTCTCCATCCTTACATGAATCAGTTTCACCAAAAATGCAGATAAATGTAAATCTAAATTTTTGTGTGATACCCTTTTTCTCTCGGACCATTGTGTTTACAAGTGGAAGAGTGCATATTTACAAGTGGAAGAGTACATATATATAACACTAAAATAGCGACAACAAGATCATGCAAATCCATCACTTTTCAAAGAAGTTTGAAAAATTTCCGACACAAATTATCGGCATAATTTGCGTGAAGAAATTAAGAAAAAGAGGAAAGAAAGTTAAAAGTTATTGAAAAGCTAAAATATATTAGACAAAAGCTGCTGAAAAGATAAGACAGATTAGATAAAAGCATGATTATGTATAGTAGTTGACTTTGGCTCACATCTTCCTCTGGTTTTATGTCCAGTAACAGCTTAAACACTTTCTATGAATTGAGGATTTGCTTCCCATCCACTTTTCTTATAAACTGGCAAATAGGGTTTTTTAACGTCAGATTCCCAAAACAGTAGCACCATTTTTCTTGGTTGAATGTGTCCACTAAATCAATAAGAATACGATAAACATCACCACTCGGATGTGTCTCAAGAATTTGAATGATATCATCCAAGGACTCCATACTCAGTCCATCCTTTATAAATTTAATTTTATCTTCTTGAATTATAGAAACCATACCTTTGCTCCTACAACGCTGATCACATGTCAACCTTGCACAATTTATAACAGACATTCATTCTTTTAGCTCTTCTCTTTTTGGAGTAAGAACTTCCTATTCTTGGTAAATGTTTAACAAATGATTTATGAATCTCACCTGCTAAATGCATCTTAGCTTTAATGATCTAGCGTATGACCACAGGAAGGCCCAAACACTTGAATATCTTCTTCCTTTCAAGTCGACTATTATAGATCTTCCTGAGCACATCTTTGGGAAGAGTGGGGAACCTGTTCTTAAGCTTTACAAGAGATTTCTCCATGTTAACTTGCAATGAAAGAGATGAAAACTAAAATATCTGAGTAGTGCAGTGTGTTTCGGTGAGTAGGAAAGAAAAATGAGAGAGTAGGAAGGAAAAATGAGAGAGTAGGAACGAAGTTTTGGGTTGCCTCCTAAATAGCCGCCCTTCTTTAATGTCTTTAGTTAGACAAAGAACAAACCACTCAACTTTCTTTCTTTTTAATTATTTTTTTATTTTTTTACTTTTTATTTTTTAAATTTTATATGAAGGAGGACTTACCTGTTGGTTCCTTAAACGTGATGACAATTTTCAAAGCGTTGAGTGCACTGCCATTATACTCTTTGAATGTTCTTATCATTAGGGCCTATCAAAAGTCCTATAAAATAAAAACATCTAACCAAACCTTGGGTTGCCTTCCAAGTAGTGCTAAATTTATAGTCTTCAGCCAAACTTCCCAAAACAAACTACTAATTAAAAGTATCAAACACCATGATTACCTTGTCTTTATTTCTTTTCAAGCAACAATGTTTCAGACACCAACAATGATCATTCAAGGTAATTAATTGTACTTCTTCAATCATAGACAATTTTATAGTACAATTATTTACTGAATTCAAATAAAGCACAACATGTATGTATTTGCAAATAAATTTAGGAGTTTCCAAAAATTTAGAGTATCCCATAAATTCCACTTGACTCTCATCAGTAAGAGTCGACACTTCAACAGGAGAGACATGAACAATAGCTATTGGAACATCCATATTAGTTTCAACATCAAATTGATAGGTATTAGGTTCTACAACAGAAACCTCTTCTAGACTACACTCACCGTTCTCTTCAAAAGTGATTTCAAGTTCCTTATCACATTCCACAAGAGCTAAAGTTTCATTCAATTCCACATCCTCAACTTCCTCATAATAATCACCATCAACACAAGAAGTAGTCTTCATGCTTAAAGAATTATCTTACCTTAAAGTCTCAAGTGATGAAATAATTTGACTCACATATATTTCAATATTTTGGACACTTGACTCAACACTAGTGACAAGTTCCTTTTGTTCTCTACTAAACTCCTCACATAAGCTTTCTAAATCAGATTTTTCCTTATACTCAAGAGTTTGTTGTTCAATATGTGAATAAGAGTAAAAAGGATGATTAGGAAAATACTTGACATATGGATCCAAAGACTCTTGTTGCTCTAAAATTCCACTAGGATAAAAGGAATGATCAAAACAATTTTGGTTCATAGTGAAATCATCTCTCACATAATGATTAGTAATGCTATATGGATAATGCTCATAGGAATGACACTCTCCATAATAAGCACTAGAAAAACAATTATAAGGAGAAGAATTTTCAATCCAACCATCATTTACCTTATCTCATTCCATCTACATGCATTCCTAAAAATGAACTAAGATATGACAAATTATCATCGATTGAACCAAAATAATGATGTGAATAATAATCCTTTTTCTTTTAGTTTTTTAATTTTATTTGAAATTTTAACATGAAGACTAAATTTGTATTAAAATTACTTGGTATTGATATTAATGACTGTTAGATCCCATATGTTTTGATGATAACAAAGATTGGATCAATAATATGAAAGGATTTGATAACAAACAAATGGATTTGAAAAAAGTGGCAAAGCATCACTTGGAGTAAGCACTGGAAGTAATCAACAAATTTTGTGAAGGCTTACTCGAGTAGCCACTCGTGTAAGAGAAGTCATTACTCGAGTAGCCACTCCAGTAAGCAAAGAGAATTTCATCCAGTGAGGCACTGCCAAAATTTGGACGAAGTTACTCAAGGGACCACTCGAGTAATCTGCAAAGTTATATAGACAATTGCTCAAGTAGCTACTCGAGTAACAAGATTTTCACAGGCATCACTCGAGTAGCCACTCAACTAGCCAGGTCAAAAATCTTCTAGTGACTCTCAGCCAAGAAATGCAACATATCACTCAAGTAGCCACTCGAGTAACCAGTGAGAAAATAGCATTACTCGAGTGACCACCCGAGTAATCTGCAGAGTTATTTGAAGTACTACTTGAGTAGTCACTCGAGTAACTAGACAGTAAACTCTCGGCCAAGAATTTGATGCCATTACTCGAGGGTGTAATCGAGTAATTTGCTGGGTTATTTGAAAGCCACTCGAGGGACCATTCGAGTAAGGTGTGAAGAAATATGAAGGCCGCTCGAGTAGCCACTCGAGTCAAGAGATTACCATAGTGATCACCCGAGTAACTTATAAAGTTAAAGACATAGCCACTTGAGTAACCACTCGAGTAATTAAGTATTCTCAAGGTTTGTAATATATCACTCCAGGTCTTACCCGAGTGATATCTGATTTAAAATGTTAATCTGCTCACTTCCATATTTTAGACATGATTACTCGAGGGACCACTCGAGTAACAAACTTGATCACTCGAGTAGCCACTCGAGTAAGGTAGTCTAGAAATTATTTTTTGATTGAGTGTTTATTAAATTGTTATCTATATGGTTAACCCTTCATTGATTTAGTATCCTAAGTACATTTACATAGAAATGATAAAGAGATCATGCATTAAGAGCAAAGTTAAATAAAGTGTCCGAACGTTCACCTACCGCTACCTACCGCAAACGGATAGTTTTCAAATTCGAAGAACAACCAACCGTTGCTGCGCAACTCTAACGGACATGTTTGAATTGCTTCCAATGGACATTATCAATCATCTATATATATGGAGCATTCAAAGAGAAGAAAACAAGACATAAGAACTAAGAACACACATTGATCAATACATTTAGTGCTTTGTTCTCATATACTCATTCATTATACTTCAGTGATTATATATTTGCTCTGTGAGAGAGTTTTTCATTACAAACTCAATATTTTTTATTGAGACAACTTAAGGTTGTGAAACCTTGAGTTGGGGATTTGATTGTAACGTGTAAGGGGGAGCGCGTGTCCAAGTGAAGGAACTTGCTGTGTACTAAGGTGCCAAGAACCCACTGAATCTTGGAGAGTATAGTAAAACTCTCAGAGACACTTTGAGGACTGGATATAGGTCAAAGTGGTTGTGGCCAAACCAGTATAACTCCTGGTGTACACTTGAGTGATATTTCTCCTTACTTTTAATTGCTTTAAATATTTTGTCAATTTTCTTATACGCAACAAAATTTTTGGTATCACCCAATTCACCCCCTCTTAGGTGAAATGCTTGCACTAACATTTGGTATCATAGCGTAGGTCTTCTTATTAAGGTTTAATAGCCTAAGAAGGATCCAATGGCAAGAATGTGTGAAGGCATTCTTCCTGACGGAGCTTCTATCATAAGACCTCCAGGTTTCAATGGCGAACACTTCTCATTCTGGAAAGTAAAGTTCAGAGTCTTCATAATGGCTACTGAATATGGGTTATGGGATGTGTTTGAAAGTGGAAACTACAAACCTGAAAAGATTGTAAATTCAGAAAGAGTTCCCAAGACACTAGCAGAAATGATGAGAATGACAAGAAACTCATTACACTCAATAGTAAAGCAATTCTAATGATTCAAAGTGCCTTGAGTCAAAATAAGTACTTCAGGATCTGTACTCTTCCAACAGCTAAAGAAATGTGGGAAGCCTTGGAAATAGCTTATGAAAGAACTTCGGGAATAAAAGAAAACTGGATCAATACTCTAGTTACTGAGTTTGATCTACTTCGAATGAAATCAGGTGAGTCCATAGCTGAATTTGAACTTAGATATACTCACCTTGTCAATCAAATTGCAGCACTTGGAAAAGTCTATGATCAACACACTCAAGTACGAAAGATTTTAAATATTCTTTCTAAAGACTGGGAGGCAAAGGTCACTACAATTGAGGAAGCAAAAGGTGAATCAATGCGATCAGTTGCTTCTCTATTCGGAAGTCTTTCTGAATATGAAAGCAAATTAAAGTTCAAACGAGAACTAGGTGATATTGGTGACAAGAAGAAAAGAGGTCTAGTACTGAAAGTTAAAGAAGAAGAACAAGATGAAGAGCTTGATGATGATGAAATGGGCCTAATCATGAAACAATTCAGAAAGTTCTACAAGAAAGGTCAAGGATTCAAAAACTTTCAGAAAAGAGGAACAAGAAGTAAAGAACACATCATCTGCTATGAATGTGGAAAGCCAGGACATTTTAAATTAGAATGTCAAGAACTGATTCAGAAGAATAAAGAAAAGAGAAAAGGCAAATTCTATAACAAGAAGAAAGTCTTTGTATCTGCCATATGGGGAGATAGTTCTTCTAATGAAGAAAGCGATAAAGAGGAAATAACCAATATATGTCTAGATGCTCAAGAGGAAACAGAAGAAGTGGTAACTGATTCTGATCCTACCTATGATGAACTACTTTCTGAATATAATGATTTACATTCTGAATTCATCAAAGTAGTCAAAGAACTATTTGTTTTCAACAAGAAAAACAAAGCTCTTGAAGTAGAACTTAAAGAGAATTTTGAAAAGAATTGTGAAAATTGTACTTCTTTGAAAAAGAAAAACACTGATCTTACTAAATCTCTTGAAAAAATTAAAGGAAGTGAAATGCTAAATGTAATTTTAAAAGCTCAACGATTTGTAAATGATCGATCTAGAATTGGATATGATCCAAAATCAGACAGAAGGAAAGGAAGAAAGAGAGCAGGAGGTAAATCATACTTGAATTATTTTCAGCATTCTGTGCATACATCAAATCCTTTTGCACATTGTAATTATTGTAATAGAAAAGGTCATTATACTTCATCATGCATTCATAAGAAGAAAGGAACGATATGAACCTACAAATGGGTACCTAAAGGTTCATATATTTCAAAAATTTCTTATACTAACCTAAAAGGACCCAAAAAGAAGTGGGTACCTAAGACTTAATTGTAATTGATTGCAGATATGTCTTAAAGCATCCAAAAACAACAAGTGGTACATAGACAGTGGATGCTTTAGACATATGATCGGAGATTTCAAAAGTTTTACCACATTGCAACCTAAGGAAGGTGGAAAGGTAAAATTTGGAGGAAATCAATCCGGAAAGACAGCAGGAATTGGTGAAATCAAAAATGACAAAGGAATACAAGTTAAAGATGTATGTTACGTTAAAGGTTTATGTCATAATTTGTTGAGTGTAAGTCAAAGTGCAGATAAAGACAACTGGATAATATTTGATTCAGAGGAATGTCTGATTGTCAACAAGAAAGACTTACAACTTGATAAGAAAAATATCAAGGCAAAGCTCAGAGCAAAAAGGGAAGGTAATTGCTATACAATTGATATAAATAGAAATGATTCTGAAAATTGTTTTCTGAGCAATGCCGATGAAAGTTGGTTATGGCATAAGAGACTAGCTTATGTCAACATGCACCAACTAGGCAAACTACTTAAAAAGGATTTAGTTCTTGGTTTACCTAAAGTAAGTTTTAAAAATGACTTGATTTGTGACGTATGTCAAAAGGGTAAACAAACTAAATCATCTTTCAAATCAAAAAATGAGATTACAACAAATCGACCACTTCAATTGATACATATGGATTTAGTTGGTCCAACGAGAGTTAAAAGCCTTGGTGGCAACTTATATTCATTAGTCATTGTTGATGATTTCTCTAGATTTACATGGACTATTTTTCTGTCATCAAAGGATAAAACCTTTGCAGAATTCATTGTTTTTGCCAAGAAAGTGCAAAATGAGAAAGGTATGTCCATTACAAGTATCAGGACAGATCACAGTAGAGAATTTGAAAATCAAGCCTTTGAAGAATATTGTGATTCTATTGGCATTGATCATAATTTCTCTACTCCAAGGATAACACAACAAAATAGAGTCCTGGAACGTAAGAATAGAGTGCTCACTGAAATGGCTAGAGTAGTGCTAAATGATAAGAACGTGTCTCAAGTTTTCTGGGCCGATGCCATGAGCACAGCATGCTATATTTCAAATAGAGCCTACATTAGAACAAAACTTGGAAAGACACCATACGAGCTATACAAATGAAGGAAGCCGAATCTTTCTTATTTACACATCTTCGGTTGTAAGTGTTTTATTCATAATAATGGTAAAGATAACTTAGGAAAATTTGATTTGAGAACAGACGAAGGAATTTTCCTAGGATATTTTAACCGAAGTAAAGCATATAGAATTTTCAATAAACAAACATGTGTGTTGAAGAATCAATTCACGTTGTATTTGACGAATTTGAATCCTCTGACAAAAACATTGATGATGAGTAGGAAGTTGTTTTAAATCAAGAAAATGGTCAATCTATTTCTAAATCTCTTATTCCAGAAGTTGATCAAACCAAGGAAGAAGATCAGTTACTAGGTCAACCTAAAGCCTAGAAATACAATAGGAGTCATCCCCTAGATCAAGTCATAGGAGATGTGAATGAAGGAGTTAAAACTAGAAATAGAATGTTCAATGAAGTAAGTTTTTCTACATTCATCTCTGAGATTGAACCTTCTAATATTGACGAAGCCCTATCAGACAATGATTGGGTTATATCAATCCAAGAAGAATTAAATCAATTTGAAAGAAATCAAGTTTGGGATTTGGTACCCCGACCTAAGGATCATCCGTTCATTGGCACTAAATGGGTATTCAAGAACAAACTTGATGAATTCACAATAATTATCAGAAATAAGGCAAGATTGGTGGCCAAATGCTATAATCAAGAAGAAGGAATTGATTATGAGGAAACGTATGCTCCAGTGGCTGATTGGAAGCTATACGAGTACTCTTAGCCTTTGCATGCATCAAAGGATT
Source organism: Inga leiocalycina (assembly GCA_963242795.1). Taxonomy (NCBI): domain Eukaryota; kingdom Viridiplantae; phylum Streptophyta; class Magnoliopsida; order Fabales; family Fabaceae; genus Inga; species Inga leiocalycina. Next base: position 38,323,297 of record OY725332.1, read on the forward strand.
CAAACTCTATCAAATGGATGTAAAGAGTGCATTTCTAAATGGCTACATCATGGAAGAAGTATATATAGAGCAACCTCCAGGTTTTGAAGATGTAACCCAACCTAACCATGTTTTCAAACTCAAAAAGGCTTTATATGGTTTAAAACAAGCTCCTGGAGCATGGTACGAAAGGCTCAATAAATTTCTTATTGATCAAGGTTTTGTATGGGGAAAAGTCGATACAACACTTTTTACAAAACGAATATGTGATGATATATTAATTGTGCAAATATATGTTGATGATATAGTTTTCGGTGCTACTAACGAAACTATGTGCAAAGAATTTTCTAAGATAATGTAGGGGGAGTTTGAGATGTCAATGATGGGAGAATTAAATTTCTTTCTTGGTTTGCAAATCAAACAAAGAAAGAATGGAATCTTCATATCTCAAACAAAATATTTGAAAGAGCTATTGAAGAAATATGGATTGGATGAAGCAAATGGAACGGACACACCCATGAGTTCAACTGTAACCCCCCTTCGATAATCAAGCCGGGATTAGTGTTTAATCACATTTAAACAAACAGTGAGAAAATAATATGAAAGGATTTGATAACAAACAAATTGATTTGAACAAAGTGGCAAAGCATCACTTGGAGTAAGCACTGGAAGTAATCAACAAATTTTGTGAAGGCTTACTCGAGTAGCCACTCGGGTAAGAGAAGCCATTACTTGAGTAGCCACTCGAGTAAGCAAAGAGAATTTCATCCAATGAGGCACTGCCAAAATTTGGACGAAGTTACTTGAGGGACCACTCGAGTAATCTGCAAAGTTATATAGACAATTACTCAAGTAGCTACTCGAGTAACAAGATTTTCACAGGCATCACTCAAGTAGCCACTCGAGTAGCCAGGTCAAAAATCTTCCAGTGACTCTCAGCCAAGAAATGCAGTATATCACTCGAGTAGCCACTTGAGTAACCAGTGAGAAAATAGCATTACTCGAGGGACTACCCAAGTAATCTGCAGAGTTATTTGAAGTACCATTCTAGTAGCCACTCGAGTAACCAGACAGTAAACTCTCGGCCAAGAATTTGATGCCATTACTCGAGGGTGTAATCGAGTAATCTGCCGGGTTATTTGAAAGCCACTCGAGGGACTATTTGAGTAAGGTGTGACGAAATATGAAGGCTACTCGAGTAGCCACTCAAGTAAAGAGATTACCACAGTGATCACCCGAGTAACCTATGAAGGTAAAGACATAGCCACTCGAGTAACCACTTGAGTAATTAAGTATTTTCAAGGTTTGTAATATATCACTCCAGGTCTTACCCGGGTGATATTTGATTTAAAATGTTAATCTGCTCACTGCCATATTTTAGACATGATTACTCGAGGGACCACTCGAGTAACAAACTTGATCACTCGAGTAGCAACTAGAGTAAGGTAGTCCAGAAATTATTTTTTGATTGAGTGTTTATTAAATTGTTATCTATATGATTAACCCTTCATTGCATTAGTATCCTAAGTAAATTTGCAGAGAAATGATGAAGAGATCATGCATGAAGAGCAAAGTCAAATAAAGTGTCCGAACGTTCACCTACCGCAACCTACCGCAAACGGATAGTTTTCAAATTTGAAGAACAGTCAACCGTTGCTGTGCGACTCTAACATACATGTTTGAATTGCTTCTAATGGGCATTATCAATCATATATATATATATAGAGCATTCAAAGAGAAGAAAACAAGACATAAGAACTAAGAACACACATCGATCAATACACTTAGTGCTTTATTCTCTTATACTCATTCATTGTACTTCAGTGATTATATATTTGCTCTATGAGAGAGTTTTTCATTACAAACTCAATATTTGTTATTGAGACAACTTAAGGTTGTGGAAACTTGATTTGGGGATTTGATTGCAACGTGTAAGGGGGAGCGAGTGTCCAAGTGAAGGAACTTGTTGTGTACTGACGTGCCAAGAACCCACTGAATCTTGGAGAGTATAGTGAAACTCTCAGAGACGCTCTGAGGACTGGACGTAAGTCAAAGTGGTTGTGGCCGAACCAGTATAACTCCTAGTGTACACTTCGGTGATATTTCTCCTTACTTTTAACTGCTTTAAATATTCTATCAATTTTCTTATACGCAATGAAATTTATGGTATCACCCAATTCACCCCCCCTTTTGGGTGAAATGCTTGCACTAACAATGACTACAATCCCTGGAAATGGCGCCAAAAACTTGTTACAAATGTAAATGATCAATTAAATAGTGCAAGTGTATATTGTCGTAATCAAGTAATATAGAAGTGAGTAGAGTATCATTTCCACAAGGATTGATCACTAAGTACTAAAATAGGTAATTTTAATTCTATTTAGTCGATCAATTTGGTGATTGAGAGTACAGAATAAAAGAAAAAAATAATTTAATATGAGTGCAGATAATATGAAAGCAACTATGAGAAAAAGCCCTAGGTATCAAATTTCACTTCACAAATTTCGGATTGAATCACTTATCTATTCTAGCCGAATTTATTCCATATGATTGATAGTCGAGTTTCCTTAATTTAATTACTAGCTTCTTCCAGGGTCAAGCAATTCTATAATTTATTGCTAATCCAATATATTCCTATATGAATTTAAGCAATTAATTATGCATTAAAATTTATGGAACTCAGTAAGACTACACAACTCATATGAATATATTCCTATTTCATATGCAAGTCATGGTTTTAATCATAGTATCTATACACATGCATCTCCTTTCGGTTTAAACATGCATATTGAAATCATTCAAAAGATGGCCAGTCAATTAAAAGCATTAAGAATAATAATTAAAACTCAATTATGAAAGAGAAATTCAAACTAGATTTAATAAGTTAAGATTCAATTCGTCATTAATAAGTTACGTCATCACCCTAGGAAAATAGAAATTTAACACATGATGAAATTAAAAACAAAACCAAAATAAATTAAGATTATATAAAAATTGAATATTAAATTCTAAAACATAAATATACAACAACTAGATGCATGAAAATGGAGAAAATCTAGCCGTTCCTTTATGAGGTAAAACCTTCCATGTAGGTAGCAACCTATACCAATAAAGGAGGACTACCTATGTCTTTCATATATGAGGCATGGAAGAATTAAATACAATGCATTAAACTAATCTAAGATGGTGTATGTGGAGAAGAGAGGAAAGTAATGGATATGAAAATAGTTGTGTAAAATGTGAAGGAGAGGATGACTATATATAGGAAAGAATAGAGTAGGGTAGCTGAAGTGGTAGATGAAGTATGGTAGATGAAAAAGAAGATGAAGTGATAGATAGAATGTGGTAGACGATGTAGTAGATGAAAAGAAAGATAAAGTGGTAGATGAAATGTGGTAGATGGAATGATTGGTAGAATGGTAGATGATTCTCGCTCTCAACTTCCAAGCAAAATTTGAAACCCTTGGAGATAGAACTGGGTTTTGGTCTCAATATAAAAGTTGTAGAGCTCTTTCTTAACTTCTTATCCATATATAGAACATCCCAATCCGACACCTAGAGCTCTAGATATTGCCTAAAAAATGAAAGAGGGTATAATTTAATATTTTTCAAGAATTTCTATTTTATGCCAAAATCATTATTTATTTATTTATTAATTACACCCAAATTCATTAAATTGAGTTCAAATATCATCCACAAAATCATCATATAGGAAAAAGAAATATGCAAATATTTTACATATCAATACTCAAATACCATGAAGGTTAGAATAGGTGCTACTGATTATGATTTTAGCATGCCTATTGGGCATAATTGATAAAAATGATTTCTAATCTGTGTAATGTTGAGGTTCTAGATTTAGTGATGAACCTAAAAGTTGGATATCTACCCAACATCCAGAGAGGGTTTCCAAGAGAACCGTAACCCAGGAAGCAACTATTAAGTTTTGATTCCTGAAAACTTTATGATGGTCTAAAGTGGGTCAAGATATTTGAGCATGAATGCTGAAATAATATAGAAATGATTTGAAGTATTGGAATATGGTAAAGATGTGTATGAGATTTCTTGAGGTTGCAAATTATTAATCTAGCATAAGGAAATATCTTAATCATAGAATATTCCCTAGAATTGTGATTATGCCTGGAGCTAGACTGACAACAAAAGTCTATACAAATTAAGCCTAGGTATGATGGCAGAATCAAAGAAAATAGCTTCCAAAACTATTAAAGAAGAGGGACCTTATAAGATCTGGGTTTCCCGTTATGATGGTACTTTCCTTTAGAGATGACCAACCAGAGAGAAATAACTATGGAGAGTTAAGAACGGAGGGGCTGACCAGTCAAAGTAGACTGAGTAAAGCACCAAGTAAAGTACTGTAGAGTGAAGCCGTCATGACATCAAACCTAGAGTGGAGTTGTCGTGACATAGAACCACAAGGTAGAGCTACCGGGATGTCGACTCTTAAGGGTTGTGCATTGTAGTGAGTCCCATATCGGATAGGTTTCCTAGAAAGAAGGGTTTATTTGACCCAGTGTGTCACTACAGGGTACTCTATCACTATGTGTTGAAAGAAAGAGGGAAGAAGGGAGTTAAGAAAGAATTGGCTCAACGGTATAAAGGAAAGCAACTCTTGCTCTTGTATCTTATGTAATAGTTTCGCATGTATATGTTTACCATCACATGTCTTTGTTTCATGAATATATGAAATTTTTACGAATGTCATGAATGTCAAGAATTGTCACAAAGGTGATGAATGTTATTAATGCCAAGAATGTATGGCTCCTATGAATACTGTTATGTTGTGAGATGCCTTAAGACCTAATGGGCAGTATGTCCTTAGGCAGGTAGTGTTATGTTGAGAGATGCCTTAAGACCTAGTGGGTAGTATATCCTTAGGAAAACAGTGTTATGTTGTAAGACCCTTTAAGACCTAGTAGGCAGTATGTCCTTAGGCAGGCAGTGTTATGTTGTGAGACACCTTAAGATCTAGTAGGCAGTATGCCCTTAGGCTGGTAATTATTAAGTTATATGAAATGGTTTGTTTAGCATGCTCCTTGAAAATTATATACGTATATGAAGGGTTTGAGTTAACAAGAGGTAGAGTCTGGAATGAATTTAGAATATCTTGTGGGTTGAGCACCCTAAGGTCGTTATTCCCTATATATATTCAGTAAAGATGATAAACTGAATATTTTGAGGCCATAAGACCTTAGGGACATGTATGTCTTTAGCTGGTATAATGTTATGTTTTTAAGAATGGTGACAAGCAGAGGCTTGAGGCAATAAGTCCCGAAGTGCTTGTAAGCATAGGGGGATTCCCGAGGCATTATGACCCGGTGTTCAAGATTGCATGGGACAATGTCCCTAGGCTATAAGATCGTACATACCCGTTATATTGTAGTGGACTTGTGTGTCCAGAGGCCCTAAGACCTAATGGACCAGTATATCCTTAGGTTGGCAGATGTATTCAAAATTGTGTTGGGCAATGACCCAAGGTATGGGGGTAGAGACCCTCAGCTGTACGATCTTATATGCCATTTGTTTATGTTGCACATTATTGTTGAATGTCATTATCATGAATGTGAATGCTGAATAGTATCTGAGATTTGTGTTAAGAATATAATAATGGTTGTGTTGCATGGTTTGTGAGCCTGCACATGAAAGAGATAGATCTTCAAAGTTTCTAAATGTTTTTTCCAAAATCCTGGAAAGGTATTATTTACTCCTCAAAATCATTTTTAAAACCATGCATTCATTAAGGGTAAGCTTCACTTTCACATGTGTTTTATATCTTGAAAGCTCATGTCCTTTATTGGAAGAAAATCTTTTTAACATACTCATCTATATTCACCATGTCTTGATTTGTTTTTGATGATGCGTTACTCCCATACTGTTCTTTTCAAGATCATAATTTTAACATATCATATGGAAAGGAACCTTTTGTTACTTGATTGAACTAATAATTCTCTTTGTAAAGAAAGATTTAAATTTATGATAGGAGAATTTGTTTTATGTATTAGCATTCCTCAACATCTTATAAGAAGACTCTATCAACTTTGAGGATGCTTTTCTACAGGTCTTTCTTCTTTATACATCAAACTTTTTGCTGATGTCAAATAGGGGGAGAGAGAGGCAAGAAAAATATGCTGCATTCAAATTGTTGTTATACTCATACATATTTTTCTTAAACAATTTGTCATCATCAAAAAGGGGGAGAATGTTAGATATGAATAGTTTTGATGATGTCAAATATGGATGTCAAGTATTAAGAGCAAAAAGTTTGTATGACATATTTATTATCTTCATTGACCAACCACTATATTTAATGTTGAATATCTTGTAGATTAGTCAAGCCAAGAAAGAAGAAGATTGAAGATATTCAAAGAGATATCTAATTGGATTATGGAGTCAAGAAGAATGATATTGAAGAAAGAAGAATTTACAGGAACTAATGGTAATTTCAAGAAGAAATATTAGTCAAGTAAAGAAAGAAGTTTGAAGATATTCAAGAAGATATCTAGTTGGGTTATGAAGAATGATCATCAAGTGGTAAAACAAGAAGAAAGAGACTGGAGAAAGAAGAGGAAAGATTGAAGAAAGAAGAAATTGCAAGATCACATGAGAATATGAAGATCCAAGCTATTAGAAGTGATATCGGAGGTTTCTATGATCATATGGAGGTTGGAATGGGTCAATACGAAACTAAAATGACTTATATGGAAGTTATGGAACTTCCCCAAGGTGTTTCTTTGAGTTTTGACTCTCTGCCATGTTTTAAAGGTAATTACTCAAGTGGTTATTCGAGTAATAGACATGATCACTTGAGTAACCACTCGAGTAATCTACATTTTTATTGTACTTTGTTTTCGTGTGGTAGGACAGAGGTTAGGTAGTTTGGGCATATCTCTCTTCCCACACTTCGGATTGATCTAAAGCTAGTGGCATATGAAACTAGACTCCCAAACTATGGACACCAAGATCATAATCAAAGGAGTTCATATGAGGGAGATATGATCTATCGAAGTTGACACATGAATTAGAGTCTTTTACCTGAACAATTTTGGTATTTTGGACATAACTCTAAAACTACACATCGGATTGAGATGAAACTAGTGCCATATGAAAGTAGACTCAAAGAACTTTCCATGGATATATAATTTGTCACATTGCAAGTTATATACTAAGATCTATCTCTTCTAGAAGTTGCTGCTCATGATTTCAGAGATTGTCTAAGAATAGTAAATACTTTTTGTATCATAACTTTCTGTGTATAATGAGTTTGGAGCTGATTCTTATTGCATTGAAATGTATACGATGAGAGATTTCTAATGATATATAATTTGCCATGTTTTGAATCAAAATCAAGAATTTACTTGAAGGGCTTACTCGAGTAATATGCAAAGTTATTTAAAACTTACTCGAGGAACCACTTGAGTAATGTGTGAGAAATTATTCCTGTAAGCTCTCTATCAAGAATTGCATGGGATTACTTAAAGGGATCACTCGAGTAATCTATAGAGTTATTTGAGACATTACTCGAAGGGCCACTCGAGTAATCAGAGAAGAAATCATCCAATAGCTCTCGGCCAAGAAATGAGTGACATTACTCAAGGGAGTACTTGAGTAACATGAAATAAGAAGAAATCATTACTCAAGGGATCACTCGAGTAATGAAGTTGAAAATACTCTCGGCCAAAATTTGAACATGATTACTTGAGGGATCAATCGAGTAATGACCCAAGCTTACTTGAGTGACCACTCGAGTAATGCTTCCCAGGAGAACAAAACAATCTATTGAAGATTTCGAAAGTCATGGGAATAGTTATGAAACTTACTCTTCTTGTTTCCAATCATTCTAACACTTTATTATATTAGAATTTAATGCATTTCTCCAGGAATACAATGAAGTGATGATGCGAAGAGATAAGAGTTGACTTTACGAAAGCGGAGTGTCCAATGTTCTAACGGCTAGTTTTTCAAACTCAAGCAAATGAACAAAAGAAGCAGCCGCACTCCAACAGATATGTTGAAATGCTTAAGCAGTATCATTCTTCATCAACTATAAATAGAATATCATCCAAAATAGAAGAGAGCCCCGGTGCATACATTGTCTAAATGCCAACATCTTGACATCAATACTCATCGTACATACTCTCTATTTCTCTAGCTTCTATATCATTTACCTTTGAGAGAGAAATTATTTGTATTGTACTTTAGTGTTCATTTTGTTTGCTTCTAAGAGAGAAGATTGATTGTAATATTTCATTATCAAAGTTGTACCTTACGGGGTGTGTAAAGGCGAGTAACTCAGTTGTAACCTTACGGTGTCTAAGGGGGAGTAACTCTATGGGAGATTTGTAAAAGGCTTCACAAGTGCTCCGTTAAACTTGTGAGTTGTAAAGGCTATTCTAGTGCTCGGATTAAACAAGAAGATAGTGGATTTGAAAATCTCAGGAAGAGCCTGGGGACTGGATGTAGGCCATCGCAGATTGAACTGAACCAGGATAAATCATAGTTTGCATACTCTCTTCCTTAAACTCTTATATTTCTAGCATATATTAACTACTAATTTATGATTAATTGCTTTCATATTTATTGCTTCCACTAAGATGCAGAAAGATTTTCAAAGTTCTTAAGTTTTTATATTACACCCAATTCAGCCCCCTTTGGGTGTCAGTCAATTCTAACAACTTCCACAAGATTTTGAAATCTTAAGCAAAAACCACTCAACTATATGTTTGAATCCTATCTTGAGTTGGGAATTTGAAAAAATTTTATAAAATTGGTTCGAACTTATTGTGTACAAGCTCATCCGATCGATTACGAGAATATGGCGTTACATAAGAAATCCATCTTAATGGAGTTTAGAAATGCATTTCTCATTTATATGGCCTAGATGACAATGCCAAATGTATGTTGGATTCAAATCTTTTGATTTTATCCTTTTGGTAATCACATTATATATATTTTCACTATTAAGATGTTCAAAATTTAATATATAATTATCAACATGCAAATCACTATCAGCATAGAAAATGTCATTACGATTAATAAAACATTTACCATTCCTAGTAATAGAAGTATAACCTTCCTTATCCAAATAAGAATGAGAAACAATGTTACTACTCAAAGCAGGAATATAATACCAATTGTTTAAAACTAATAAAAGCCCACTGGGCAGAACTAATTCATAAGTGCCTATAGCTAAAGCAACAACTCTTACTCTCTTTCCAACTCGTAGGTCTACTTCACCCTACTTTAGCTTTCTACTATCCATAAGACCCTTTAAATTTGTACAAATGTGAGAACCATATCTAGTATCTAATACCCATGTAGAAGAAGTAGAAAAATGAATGTTTATAACATAAACACCTAAAGAGATAGCCCTGCTATACTTCTTGTTATTTTTCAGATCTTCAAGGTAGAGTTTGTAATTCCTCTTCCATGACCTGGTTTATTGTAAAAGAAGCATACTCCTTCCTTTGGAGGCTTTGCCTTATTGGGTGTAGGCTTGGTTTTGGGCTTTCTTGACTCTTTGGTCTTACCACCTGAGCCATTATCCTTCCATTTGCCCTTCCCTCTCCTTTTCATACCCTTTCCTTGCCTTGCTTATTGCTGGAACATTTCCTTGAGATGGACAATCATCTCATGATCCTTAATGAGTTTTAGATCTCTTTGGAGCTCTGGAACCATAGTGGCAAGCATCAAACAACCTACATCTATAGAGTCATACTTATGCTTCATGTAAGCATCTTTCTGAGCTTTTGGAGCATTGGTTGTAGGCTCCTCAAGAATGGGTTGATCTAGGACATAAGCTTTTCTTTATTGGTTGAGAACAATCACAAGTTCTTGAAACAGTTAAGGAAGTTTGTCCCATTGAGTTTGTCCTTCTCAAGGACTGATCACAACGATAGTGTAGTAGTATTACCAGTCAACATGATTCTATAATTAAAGTATGAAAAGTTAGTTAGTAATCTCCCACTAAATAAACAACCCTTAATATAATAATAAGTGGGCTAAGATCTATATTTTGCATAAATTTAAGTCCGCTTTGGCAGGAATCTTAAATTCAAGTTATTTAGGTAGGTAAACTCTTTACCAATTACATCACATGTAACTCTTAGATGTTTATGGGATTTAATCATCATATGATCCGGCATGTTTAATCCCATCTAATGCCTTGAGATCCAAAACCATTTTGTTAATCTTAACTAAGCTAAAACAATAATGAATTTTGTGAGTAGCACCATTACTTATGCTTGTCTCACCAAGATAATTCAAATGCATCCACTTTAGTGGTTCCCAAAATTGAGCGATCTAGGTTTTGACAAGTATTTATTAATTGATGGAATTATGACTTAAGATTTGATTTAGAGGGATTAATCAATTAGTTTTATTTATATGAATACAATTACGGTCATATCTCATATGGATAAATACAAATAAATGCAAAAGTATGCATGCAATGATTTCATCAAAAGCATAATTTAAACATGACACAACATGGCTCACCTAATCTAAAATCCTCCCAAGCTAATGACAGGACTTCTCAAAATAGGAAAAAGAAAGATACATTGAGAGAAACCTTGTTTAAACATATGAGGGGAGTGAGATGAAAAGAGAATATACATTGAGAGTATTTAGAGGAAGGCATGGTACGCAGGCTATATTTACAAATTTTTACAACCCTTGTAAAACTAAAGCCATATTGTTCACTATACCTAAACAATTTTAGAAATTAAAACCACAACAAATAACAATTCATATAATATGAAAAGCAATACACTAAAAAAAAAGATAATTCATAGCAGTGAATTTCTAGCGGTTGAAAAGAACCGCTACAAATGTGTGTATTTGTAGTAGTTTTAGGTAAAACTACTACTAATTTACAGCAGGTTACCTTGGCGGGGATAAGGAAATAGATTTTGTAGTGGTTAATAATTTCTAACTGCTGCAAAATTGGCGCTAAGCTGGCACCAAATTTGCCACAATTTTTTTTGTAGTAGGTACATTATGCAAACCGCTACAAAATTAGCGCAAGCTTGGTGCAACCTAGTGCGAATCTAGGATGACAATTGTCACATCCCCCCTTCAGCCAACCGGCCTACCGCACCACTGGGCTCCAACCCAAGTGGAGTGGGCAAGGATGCTGGACCCACCGCAGCGCGGTCCATTGGGCTCACCGCAGCTCGCCCAAGACTCACAAGAGTCCCTCGCTCCCCAAGCGAGATTTTTCGCCTCCGTGGGAATCGAAGCCACTACCTGGGGGTAAGTAGCGCCTCAATGCATTCCCACTACCACTTGAGCTACTAGCTCAAGTGGTAGTGGGAATGCATTGAGGCGCTACTTACCCCCAGGTAGTGGCTTCGATTCCCACGGAGGCGAAAAATCTCGCTTGGGGAGCGAGGGACTCTTGTGAGTCTTGGGCGAGCTGCGGTGAGCCCAATGGACCGCGCTGCGGTGGGTCCAGCATCCTTGCCCACTCCACTTGGGTTGGAGCCCAGTGGTGCGGTAGGCCGGTTGGCTGAAGGGGGGATGTGACAATAATTGTGGCTGTTATTTTGTAGCAGTTATAATCAAAGTAACCACTGTAGAATGCAAATAGTCACATATTTGTAGCTGTTAACCCTAACCGCCACAAAGTGCGCTAAAAATTTGTAGCAGTTTCAAGCTATAAATTCTACAGAATGTAAAGAGTTTGTCTTTTTTGTAGCGGTTACAGATAACTGGTACAAATGTTCACTTTAAGGTAGGGTTTCCATATTTATAGCAGTTTGTGTAGCAGTTTATCTTATAACCGCTACAAAATCTGGCACTGTAAAAGCTGCCCACCTCCTCCTTTCCTCATTTTGACATTTTGATTTCATACGCGCCCTTTGAGATTTAGCTCGAGATTTAAGGTTTTGCTAAAGCTTTAGAGAGAGTTTGTTACACAAAGTTAGTAAAGTTAAGTTTTTTTTAATTTTTTTGGCAATTATTTAATAATTTTTATATAAATTTTGCTAATATATATATATTTTTTGTATAGATATATTATTTTTATTATGACTTCTGAGTGAGACAAGGGGAAGGGGAAGAAGGCTGAACTTCCCCCCAGACCTATTTTGCAGGGGAGCAACAGTAGATGCAATAGAAGGTAGCACAGGGGTAGGCACATCCCCACTATGCATGCAGGGGATCAATCGCACAGCAGCATCCATAGGAGTTGTCCCCACTATAGCCACAGCAGATGGCCCAACAGGAGGCCACCCTATCACAGGTGCTTGAGGGTTTTCTGGGAGAGGGAGGTGAGCTGAGTCTTAATGACTATGAGGAGGCTGAGAAGTTTGATATCTTGATTTTACTTAATGACATGGAGTGGTTCCTTGATAAGGAAGAGGTATGGGACTAGAACAACCCACGATAGTCATCTTCCCGATAGACTAGTTTGAGGTATAGGTTCAAGGTAAATATAATTTTTTGTTTAATAAATTAAATATTTAAATTTGACATGTTAAATGTGAATTTAAATTTATCTAACGTATATGGTAAATTGTGCCGATGAGCAAGGGAACATATCCATGAGGAGGCTGGATATGGCCGATCTGAACAGCGTGGATAGGAAAATATGAGTTGTAGTTCTATGGAATAAGGTGACGGACTAACCCATCGACAATGAGGGTCACCTATTCAACTACTTCATGAACGAGCTGGGCTCGAATTAGATGCGGTTCCCCTTCACTTTAAGACGTGGAGGAATGTTCCCAAGGGGTGAAGGACCTAGCGTGGGATGATGCTATAAAGGTACGTAATTGATACTATTTAATTATATTATATTTTTTGTAATTAATTTTTATTTAAATAATATTTATTAATTTTATCAATTGTAATTAGTCATATTTAATTAATTTTTATTCAATTGTGTTACAGCTTAGCTTTGTCGTTTAGGACAACCAAAAGAGGTACACACTGATGAAGATAGGCAACAACTGGAGGAACAGGAGGAATCATCTCTTCCACAATATGAATAAGGAAGGAATGATTCCTCTACAGCAGCTGATCGAGAACGTCCCAGCGACGTCCCACCGAATGACTAGGCAAGTTTAGTTTAGTTCAGAAGGAGCGCAGAGGGGTAGGTAATTGATTTATAATTATAATTATAATAAAAATTTCATAAATTTAATTTTTTAATAATTAAATTAATTTTAATATTATTTTTCTTTACAGGCGCTTTATCAGAGTAATACGAGGTGTCGATGGCAGCAAATGATCCACCACACCATAAAATCAAAGACCTTTGCTATCACTTGCAGCAAGCTAGTAATTTTTTACAATGTCAATTACTTTGATGTAGTTATTTATTAATTATAAATTTAGTTTTTTATTGTTCATAATATTGATTTAATTTTTTAATTATTTTAGGAGAATTGTTAGACGGATTACGGGGAGTTATTCACTATTACCCACAGATACCGTGATAGGACTTAGACCTCTAAGTATGCAGAGGAGGCTATTGTAAGTAAATTTATTAATTTATAATAATACTTTATTGTGAATAATAATAATTAATTACTTCATAAATGGTAGGAGCAGATGCAGTAGTCGCAGGCTGAGCTGCGAGAGACCCAAACCCAGGAGTCACAGGGGTTTATGGACCCCACTAGACTATTAAAAGTGGGTCTGGGTCCAGTTGAGCACCCAAGACATGTGAGGGGGATGGGGATAAGTGCCAGACCTAGCATGGTCTACAGCAGGAGCAGCACCTCTGAGGCTGGCAGCTCGAGAGCACAAACATCTGGGGTCAGATGTTCGAGGGATGACTTTATTGAGGAGCTCCGATTAGAGGTTGATAGGATACAGGCTGCGATGGCCTATCAGATGCAGCAACAGGATGATTACTACTATGCCCAGTATACGCAGTGGCGGGATATCATGAACTACATGCTGGAGCGGTCATGGAGTTGCCTGTTCCTTGACAAGGAGCATCCACAGGTCCTCGATGTCCCTCGATTCATCGTCTAGCCAGTGCCTCCTCCTAATGATGATGGCGTTGTTAACTCTGCTCAGCGGCCTGACACAGTCGTACCTAAGGGTACCCCCCTGAGGGAGAACTTGATGATCAGCGTCATGCTCCTTCCCATCCTGAGGGAGGATATGGTCATCATTCTCTAGGTAGTTAGTTTATGTTTGTGATTAGTTAGTGTATTTTCTCTTTAAACATCTGTAAATAAATTGGATATTTATATTTTCAAAGCATTGTTGCATTCTTCTTTCATCTATGATTGTTATATTTATATTTTTAGAACTAACAAAAAAAATTAAGAAAAATAAATAAATAAAAATTATATTTGTAGCGGTTATATAGTTAGAACAACTACAAAATAATGAATTTTAGTGTTTGCAGTGGTTAACAATACTAAACTGCTACAAATGGTACAAATTTGTAGCAGTTTACAAACCGAAACCGCTACAAGGTAATAAAATAATAAATTTTTATTTTTGTAGTGGTTGTAAAAAAAAACTGCTACAAAAATACATTTTAAAATTTGAAAATTTGAATCCGGTCATGGATATTTGTATCAGTTTTATGGTTCAACCATTGCAAAGTATCTAAATTATTTGTAGCAGTTTTTTACAAAAGCCGCTACAAATGGAAAATAATATTTGTTTTAATATCCAATGGTAATGAACATTTATAGTGGTTCATATGTTAAAACTACTGCAACATGTCAAACATTTGAAATTTGAATTTCATATCGCGCCAACGGTCGTCAAATTTGTAGCGGTTATATTTTAAAACCTTTATAAAGTGAAAAAGAAATTTTTGGCATCATCCAATAGTCATGAAAATTTGTAGCGGTTATATTAATATAACCGCTACAAACTACTCAGTAGCGGTTTTATAATTGTTACAAAATGTTAAACATTGGAGAAGTTGAATATAAGCTTCAAGGCACACATAATTCTCTATTCACTCATCTTTTTTACTAAAATTTCTTTCTCACTAGTTATGGATAAATCATGGATTAGGTTGCCACACAATTCTCTAGAATACTTGTATGGATTAAACAATTTCTTGGATTTTGCATTCTCTCACACCAGCTATAACGGCAAGATCGTCTGCCCGTGTCGGAGATGCAAGTTCAAAAAGTGGCATGCACGACAAGTTGTTAAGGAACATTTGCTTGTGAAGCCTTTCTCTGAAGACTATACGTTCTGGGGAGTTCATGGTGAGAAGGCCGATATGAGATATGATGATGCTCTTCCTTGAAGTTCACAAGTAGGAGTTCAACTAGATGAAGATGATCCAATTAATGATGCTATACATGATGCATTTGGTTTTCAAGATGACAACTTCAATGAAGAAGTGCAAGGTTTATAGCTGGTGTCAATGAGGAATGAAGTAGCTCGGGATTTTTTTAGCTTGATAGATGAAGTAGATCTTCCTTTATATCAAGGTTGTCAAAAATACTTTAAATTATCTTTCTTGATCAAGTTGTATCATATCAAGTGCTTGTGTGGAATCACAGATAAGGGAATGTCGATGTTGCTAGAATTATTACAAGATGTGTTCCCTACCATGGAGATTCCCATAACATTCTACGAGGCTAAGAAGATTATTAACAAATTGGGCTTGAACTACAAAAAATTGATGCATGCCGTAATGATTGTATGTTGTATTGAGAAGACGATGGCAGTGAGGAGACTTGTAAGTGATATCACACATCAAGGTACAAGACAATTCGGAAGGGGAAAAAGCAGAAGAAGAAACTTGCAAATATTCTCAGATACTTTCTTTTGAAGTCGTGCTTACAAAAATTGTTTATGTCATCCAAAATGGTGGAGAACATGAGGTGGCATGAGGTTGATAAAAATAAAGATGTTAAATTAAGACATTCTCAGGATGCAGACTCTTGGAAAACATTCAACAAAGACGTTCCATCTTTTGTGGCTGACCCTAGAAATGTTCAGCTTGCTTTGGTGACTGACGGTTTCAATTTATTTAGGAGTCTTAGCATAAGTTATAGTATTTGGTTGGTAGTCTTAGTTCCCTACAATTTACCCCCTCGATGTGTATGAAACAAAGCTCCTTCATTTTGTTTATGATCATCCAAGCAAAAAGACACTGGGTAATGACATCAATGTGTATCTCTAACCGCTTATTGCAGAATTGCTTGACCTATGGAATGTCGGTATCGAGACATATGATGCCTACGGGAAGACATTGTTCAACTTGCGTACAGCCTTGATGTGGACAATTAGTGATTTTCCTAGCCTAGGATCATTATCAGGGTAGAATGTGCATACTGGGTCGGCGTGTCTAGCTTGCAATTTTGACTCTAACACAGTACGCTTTCCCTATAGTCAGAAGTGGTGCTTTATGGGGCATTAGAGGTTTCTTGATAGAAGGCACAAGTTTAGATTGCAATGAAATCGCTTCAATAGGAAACCAGTACCTCAAAATTTATCTTGTGTGGATACCTTACAGTAGCTTGAGGATGTTGAGTTTGAGTTTGGAGAAAGCGACAATGTAGCAAAAGTAGGGTGAAAGATGGGTAGGACTTCTATGCCTCAGTAATGGAGGAAGATAAGCATTTTCTTCACTCTTCCATATTGGAAATCTAATTTACTTTGCCATAGTCTTGATGTCATGCACATTCAAAAATATATATATGACAATGAGCTATATACACTGTTTAACGAACCGGGTACATCAAAAAAATCATCTTCAAGCAAGGAAAGATTTACTTGCCATGGGAGTTAGTAAAGACGCTTGGCCAGATGAGCATGACAAATTTCAGCCAGCAAAGTTCACCCTCACAAAACTAAATAAGGAAGTCTTCCTTACGACATTGAAGAAAATAAAAGTTCCAGATGGGTATTCAAGCAACATTTCAAGATGTATTGACATGCACGATTGAAAGGTTGCAAGCCTTGAGGAGTCATGACTCACATGTTCTTATACAACAATTACTTCCGTTGGCTACAAAGAATGCACTTCCTCTCGATGTGTTAATCATTTGGTGGAGCTTTGTTCTTTCTTTTGGAAGTTGTGTTCCAAGGTTTTGATCGTGAGGATCTCGATAAGCTACAATCCAAAATCATTCTTATGCTTTGTCATTTTGAGATGATCTTTCCTTCATCCTTTTTCACTATGATGATTTACCTTACAGTCCACCTTGTTCATGAAACAAAGCTTGCTGGTCCAATTTAATATAGATGGATGTATCTTATTGAGAGGTACTCATTTTACCTATGTGCGTCATTATTAGTTGTTATGGTTGTTAGTTGCCCTTTTTAGCATTTTGTATCATTTTTTGCTTCTTCACTTTATAGGTTTCTTGGCAAAATGAAATCTTACATAAGGAATAAGGCATGACCAAAAGGTTCTATAGTTGAAGGTTATATAGGGGATGAGGTCCTGTATTTCTATTCAAGGTACTTTGATGACATTGAGATGGCCTTTAACCAACCACCTCGTGTAGACGATTGTCCTGAACCTGGGCCAATATCAGGAGAATTTATCCCTCGTGTTCGTAAACCAATTGGAGGAACTGAGAACTTCAAACTAACGACAACTGAGAAGTTGTAAGCACATAAACCTGTCTTGATTAACTGCACTCAAGTTGAACCCTTCCTTCAGTAGGAATTGTATACTCATATGTTATTCTATATCTTTCATAACATTTTGTACTTACATTTCATGATTAGCGGCTTCCCATGATTAATTGTAGGGAATTCAGAAGTCATGTGAAGCATCAACTCAGGATCTGTACACAAACATCATCTAAAGTTGACATAAAGGTCCGCAGAGAATTCCTAAGCTGGTTTGCACGCAGAATAGTAAATGACCACAACCCTCACTCACTAGATTTCAGAGCTCTCGCAATCGGCCCTCTTGACTATGCAAAAAGGTTTATAGCACATAATGTCAATGGTTTCAAGTTTTGTACAGTTTCACGAGATCAAGGATTGCAAGCTCAAAATTTGGGTGTTTATGGTACCTTTGGAACAAGGAGTTATATGATCAGCAATGACGTGAACATGTAGTTTGGAGGCATCCCTTAATATGGAAAGCTTCTTAATGTCGAACTTAATTACCAAGGCCATTTCACCGTGACGTTGTTCAAGTGTTTATAGGCAAATGCCACTACTTCTCGAGGACTCACAACTGACAACTTAAGCATCACATCGATAATTTTCTCATGGCTAATTCACACTGGTCATTCACAAGATGATGAGTCGTATATTCTTGCCTCAGAGGCACACCAGGCTTATTATGTTGAAGATGAGATACACAGGAATTGGCACATGGTTGTTTATTTAAAGCCTCAAGACCTTTACGATATGGGTAATGGTGATAACATCACCTATGAAAGTGAGCCATTTCAGCCTGCCAATTTTGAAAACTTCTTCCCTGAAGGCAATCACAATTTACCTAGAGTTCGGTGCATTTTTTTAAGTTCACATCATTTAAATTTAATACTTTTAAAAAATAATACCACACTAACAATTTCTTCACACAATTTTTGTAGGGATGGCGAGGAAGAAGGATTAAACAAATTATGCTTTTGTTTTTTTAAATCTTAATCTATGTCTTTTTTTAAAAAATTAAGAACAATATTTGTAGCGGTTATATAACCGCTACAAAATCAAAATAAACTGCTACCAATGTAACAACTACTATAAAGTAATGCAATAACCGCTACAAAATAAACCGCTACAAAACTATCACATTAACCGCTACAAGCGCTACATAGATCACTATAAAATACCCCCACCACAGCTCTTTTCAAACACTCCCCCATTTCTTTCAACCTTGCATCTCTTTCATTTTCTGTCATTTACAAATTTTTTTCTACACGCTGCGGAGCTGGATAAGGTGATCAAATATGGTAACAAGTTTTTTAATTCTTTCATTTCATTATTTTTTCCCTTGCATAATATTTATTCTCACTATTTTTCTTTTTTATAGATATTCAAGGACATTTTCTCATCATTTCCTACTTTCCTTACATAATGATAACCACATTCTAGCAGCAATGTCACACCCATATCTTATATTAGCTATTTTAAAGTATTTGTGGAAAACGATATGCGGTTAGGTAAGAAACACAGGAATAATATAATTATACTGATAATATGTTCATGATTACAGAAATTTTCCATAGGGGTTCGTACATGATAATTACAATCAATGTAGCCATATAGAGCTACTAGAGTGTCTAAAGCCATCCCAGCGAAACGGAGACATCTTCCCATCTTCGTTCAACCACTACAATCCTCTCGTACATTTCTCTTCTTTGTTCTCAGCATATCTTCTCTCTCCTCCTGTCTAAATTATTGGTAGGGGAGGGTGAGATTCAAGAGAATCTTAGTAGGAAATAATACAAATATGCATGTAAGATGAGTGCTTAATGCATGACATGCTTGCATGACATAACTCATGCTCACACAATGACATATCTGTATACTCAATGTTTCAAACAACATACTTATGGCCAACACATAAATAGAAACAGAGCTTCAATCATTCATATATGTTTCATATAATCAAGTAAAGTAATAACATATATCAATACATCAGTACAAATATCAAATACATTAGGAGAAGTAAGTTCCCTACCTTAAACCTTTTTCCACCCTGAATTATGTGCCTCGTAAAGCATGTCGTAGATCGAATTTCCACTCAGTCTTACAATTCCAAATGTACCATTTAGAAACTTCTGTAGTGTTTCTAGGGGTTATATGAGTCTATATTAAAAAATGACCAAAATGCCCCCAGGACCCTGGGCTGTCGTACCCAGTCCGATCGTACTTTTCTTGAAATTTTAACCTAAACTATTCTAAATTATTTTTGCCCAAAGAATCCATTTCCAGACTCAGAATTACCAAATTCACTCCCAAAAAATGAAATTGCCCTTGGCAGCTCTGCTTTAAGGGTTTCAGGGGTGTTTTCGTAATTATGCTTTTCAGCCTTTCCCAAAAAAGTGACCAACTGTAACCCTACCTATTTTTCCCTCCTAAACTCAATGTAACCATCAAATAATTGAAAATCCAACTCCTTCCCCTCAGAACAGGTCTGGCCAAAATGTTTCAAAGGAAATGAGAAAATTGCAACTTTGTATTTTAACACCTAAAGCTTACTCCTTTCCACTTCTAATCCTTATTAAACCATTTAAACACATACTAACCATGATTTGAAGAAATTTGGGCAGTATAACCCCTTAAGGTTATCACTTTCCAAATTTACAAACTTAACCAACAATCACTAAATCCAACTATAAACATCAATAACAACAACATACTAGTATGGATTTGAGAGTTTTGAAGTTACCTCTTGAGTTCTTATTCTTTCTCTCTCTAGGCGTCTCCTTCCTCTCTCTTCAAGCTTGAGATTAGCTTGCTAAACAATGGGTTTCATGGAGAAGAAGAGATTAGAGAGGAAGCTTATGCAAGTTTAGAAACCAATCTTAAGAAACATAAAAGCTTACCTTGATTTTCTTCTTCATCCTTCTCTCGAACCTTAAGTTTCTTAAGCTTTTCTCTATCTCTCTTTCTCTTGGGCTTAAGACAAAAATGAGCAAGAAAGATGAAGCTTTGCTTCATAAAATGTCTTAGCAATTTTCCCTTAATTAATAAATGATGACAAAATAGGTTTATGACATCATGAATGTACTTGGTCTTAACTCTCCCTAACTTGTGTCATACAATCCAATTGAGTTTGTACCAAATTTTCTCTTCTTCCCTTGTTAGTCCAACACGCCATTTAGTGTCCTTAAGAAACAAATGGGCTTCATTCATTTTATCTTAAGCTTCATGTACCAAATAACATTATCTTAAGATAATAACACATGTGTTCATATTCAACAATTCTTATTTAATAACTTGGCTCAAGATGATCCACTTGGCATGTTTATGAGCCAAATAATTATTTCCCCCTCTTATTTCTCTATTCCATAATTAACACAATTGCCAACACATTTTATTTTCCAATTTTCGGAATCTTGGCAAATTTTTTGCCCTAATTTTGAAACATCATAACTAAATTTTTATACATCATTTTGAAGCAATTCTAAAGGCTATAGAACATTTATTGAGTACAGTTTTAAGAAAAAATATAGCCTTTTGCTAGCTGGAAGCATATTATTCCCATATTTTAAATCTTTACATGCTGTTCCAAAAAATAATCAATATCGCTAGGTAAACTTCAAAAATTCATAACTTTTTGTATATAGCTTTAATTGATTCATATGATCTATCAAGTTAAAGCTAAGGATGTCTACTTTCACTATGTAAGATTTTATAATTTGTGCTCATCATTTATTCTTCCAAAACCTCATGTCAAGCTCACTGCCTTGCAGGAAATTTCACTGGAAGCATAATCACTTTCTTCACACCATTTTACTTTCTTAATACCTTAAAGATATAAAAAATATTAGGGAATAACTTTGGGGCACCCACTAAACTGGGACTTAGCAGTTCGCTTAATTTTGGCTTATTCCCAGGCCTCCAATCCCAAAATTTGGGGTATTACACACAACATAATAATTTCTTATTACCTACATATCCTCAATAATATTACCAATATAAAATTTATACTTATTCCACTTAATTAAATCATAATAATTGAATAATAACTACTATTAACTAAACTACTTAAATAATAAACTATTCAATCTAATATTAAAAAAACCACCACAGAT
Organism: Inga leiocalycina; assembly: GCA_963242795.1. Taxonomy (NCBI): domain Eukaryota; kingdom Viridiplantae; phylum Streptophyta; class Magnoliopsida; order Fabales; family Fabaceae; genus Inga; species Inga leiocalycina. The sequence goes on from OY725332.1 coordinate 38,344,962, forward strand.
AATTGTTTATTTTTAAAAAAATTTCACAAAATTTTGCAGCGGTTTTAATAAATTAACAGCTACAAATTAAAAAAGGAATTTAATTTTAGGCATTGAATTTGAAATTTAATTTGATATTAGTAGCAATTTTATAACTGCTACTAATGTTTTGGCACTATTTATTTTAAAAAGAACAACTTCAATGTAGTAGCAGTTATATAACCGCTACTACTATTGAATCCAAACATCATTTTTCATTTCCCGCCACCCAAAATTTTGGCGCTAAATTTTGTAGCAATTATACAAACATTGCCAGAAAATGCATTTTAGTATGAGATAATTGTAGTGGTTGAAATAAACCGCTACAAATATAGTAGCGGTTTAGTTCATTGAGTAATGGTTATTTATAACCGCTACAAAACTGTTTGCAACAGTGGATTTTGTAGCGGTTAAAACCGCTACTAATATACCTTTTTAACTGCTATTAAATTGTGTTTGTTGTAGTGATAAATGTTATGATTATGTCGCACTATGATATTTAGCCATAACAAACTATTAATATTTATTTAATTTATTTATGTCACGTATTAGTAAATTATATTACTACTCTTTCACACCAATATTATAATTAACCTCTATTTAATTAACATCCATACCTGAATTAAGGTCCAATGGTTAACTCATTAACTTTATCTAGGAACGGAACAATTTCTCAACTCTACCCTTATTTAAAGTATAAAGAAGCATGCATTAAACTTCAAGTTTTATTTTGCTTGACTTTCAAGCTTTTTGACACTAGCAGTAGAGGTATCACATGTCTCCTAGAACAGTTATAAATCTTCTTAATTTATTCATCCTTAACATTTCATGTAAGAGATTCTCACATGTTTCTACTCAACATGCTACCCATAAGATTTTGAATCTAACAATCTCATAACACAAGAGTACCAAAACCAGGCCAAATTTTCCTTAGTCTCCTATCCTTAGTATGTGACACAATAGCACTTATGAAGTCACCCAGCTTAGCATAAGAAGTTGTATCTAGAATTTCTTTGAGATAATATACTCAAATCCTAAGAAACTCCTCCTTTAAATCAATACTTATAGAATTCCAAGGTCATAAGGAAACAAAACAAATTATAATCATATATAACTTATATATCACATATATAAGCATACAAACTCAACTTAAATCACAATTGACTTGGCTCTGATGCCACTATTGGGATTGGCTGGCACAACGAAAGAATTTAAAATTTTACCAATCCTAATTGCAGATCTATCAATAGCGTTTAAATTGAGTTAGAAAGAATCATACCTTTAATGCATTTTGGGTTTTCGATCTCTAGAAGCCAACATATCAGATTTACTCCCTCTATCGGTATCCACACGAATGTGACTCAAACACGGATTGCATGCTAGTGCTTCCAATATCTCCCTAGGGTTTCTTTTTGGCTCCTTTTTCTCATCAGTCTTTTAATTATCCTACCCCATTTGTTTTTATAACTAATAAGGGTTATCTTGGATTTTCAAAATTAATCTTTATTAATTTTGAAATCAATTAACACTTAATTATTTTAATAAGCTAATTAGATAAATTTGGTTTAATTAAATTTATCCAACAATTTTAATTTAACTTATTTATTTAATCCTAATAAAGAGCCAATGGAAATATATTTAATTTATCTTTATAAATTAAATTTGAGATATTATATCTTGATCATGTTAGTTATTAACTTTAATTTATCTAATAAATCTAAATTTAAAACTAACACTATATAATAATATTATCATATAATATAGATACATATATATAGATATATATGTATTTTGAAAATACATATATATATATATAAATATTAATTTTATTTTCATGAATTTTATATTATATATATATAAATATAAAATTTGTTCACCTTAGATCAAACATTGTCTCGTGTTAGGCCATTCTTGTGTGTGACTTGTAGGCACATACGAAGTTGGCAGTAGGCTAATAACTATACTAACCCACAAGTCACATGCTGCCTCTAGCATAGTGTTGCAAGGAAATGGACTTTATGAATCAATCATCAGCTTGCAGAATCCAAATGAGCATTTATAAACTCTTCCTCTTTATATTTTAAGAATACTCTGCATATGTTTGATTTCAATTTGCTTTGATTATAGAAGTTTTCTTGAAAATCACTTTGAATTGTTTCAAACTCTTTTTCATGAAAACCTTCATTTATTTGCATCACCCTAATAGTGAAGGATAATACATTCCTTTTCATTAAGGGAGTAAAAGACATTTCTAATTCGACTTCATATTTAATTCTCTAAGAGCTTTTCCTATTTATCCTTTAAACTTTTTGCTGATGTCAAATAGGGGGAGAGAAAGGCAAGAAAAATATGTTGCATTCAAATTGTTGTCATATTTACACATATTTTTCTTAAAGTATTTGTCATCATAAAAAAAGGGGAGAATATTAGATATGATTTATTTTGATGATGTCAAATATAGATGCCATATTAAGAGAAAAATTGTTACATTATATACTTTTCTCATATATTGACTAACTACTATATTTAATGAGAAATATATTGTATGTTAGTCAAGCAAAGAAAAAGGAAGATTGAAGATAGTGAAGAAAGAGCTTGAAGAAAGAAGAACTTGCAAGATCTAAAGGGAATATCAAGATTCAAGCTCTTAGATGTGATATCAGAGGTTTCCATGATCAAATGGAGGTTGGAATGGATTAATTTGAATATAAGATAACGTATATGGAAGTTATGGAACTTCCAGAAGATGATTACTTCAATAATGGCTCTCTTCCATGTTTTAGAAGGCATCACTCAAGTGATCACTCAAGTAATGGCCCTGATCACTTGAGTGACCACTCGAGTGATGAGCACTCAGTTGTGCTCTGTTTTCATTCAGCATGACAGAGGTTTAGTATTTTGGACAAATATCTCAAACCACACATCCGATTGAGCTGAAACTTGTTTTATATGAAACTAGACTTCCAATGCATAACCTAGACACCAAGATTAAGCTTAAAGGAGTTCATATGAAAGAGATATGAGTTTTAGAACATGACACATAAATCACTTCTATATTCCAAAATAGGTTCGGTATTTTGGATATAACTCTCTAACTACAAGTTTGATTGAGTTGAAACTTGTGGCATATGAATCTAGACTTAAAGAGATTTCTGTGCATAGTTTATATGTCATATTTGGAGTTATATTTGAAATGGTATGCCTTCTAGAAGTTAAGCCTTATGAATTCAGACACTATCTAGTACAGTAGTCATTAGTTGGATCATAACTTTTAGAATACAATGAGTTTGGAGCTGATTCTTTTTGTATTGGAATGTAGATTGTGAGATCTTTCTGATGAAAGGTCATTTGCCATATTTGGATTCAGAATGAGTAGATCACTGAGTGACTACTCGAGTGATGCTCTTTGCCAAGTTTTAGAAGGGATCACTCGAGTGATATTAGACGTTGTTTGAAGCATCACTCTTGTGATACGTCCGACAACGTCTCATAACTTCTAAAAATCATAGGAATGATTGTGTAACTTATTCCTCTTACTGCTAATCACTCTAACACTTTATTGTATTAGTGTTTAAAGTATTTCTCCAGGAAAACAATGAGAAGATAGTGTAAAGAGAAGAAAACCTACTTTATGGGAGTGAAGCGTCCATCAAACATAACGCCTAGTTTTTCAAATATGAAGAGCACTCAAAAGAAGCAATGGGACTCTAACAGACAAATGCTTACAACGGTCATCGATCTTCATTAGCTATATATAGAAGAGCATTTAAAGCGTAAGAGGACAGAGCAACAACACTAAAAATGCTAAGATCATGAATCACCCACTCCAACCCAAATACTCTTTATTTATCAAGCTTCGATATCACTTACCTTAGAGAGAGATTATTTGTATTGTACTTTAGTGTCATCTTATTAACTTCTGAGAGAGAGATTGATTTTAATCCTTAATCATCAAGGTTGTATCCTTACAGTGTGTTAGGGGCAGTAACTCAGTTGTATCCTTACAGTGTATAAGGGGAAGTAACTTGGTGAGAGATTTGTAAATGGCTTCACAAGTGCCTGGCTAAACTTGTGGGATTGTAGAGGCTTCTTAAGTGCCCAGATTAAACAAGAAGATAGAGGATTAAAAATCTCAAGAGGATCCTGGGGACAGGATGTAGGTCATCATAAATTGGATCAAACCAGGATAAATCATAGTTTGCATATTCTCTCCCCTAAGCTCTTACATTTCCATCATATATTATTTAAATTCTAACTATTGATTTATGGTTCACTACTTTTATACTTGCTGCTTTGCTAAGATGAGAAAAGATTTTTAAAGTTCTAAAGTTTTATCTTACACCCAATTCACCCCCTCTTAGGTGTCAGCTGGTTCTAACGATATCAACCTTATGAAAACTTAATCAAATTTCAAGATACTATACTCAAATAAAAGCTTATGCTTACCTCTATCTGGTACTATAGCTCTTTATTCATTCTCCTAACTTCAACACCACCTAGACAGCACCGAACTCCTCTTTTCAAAAAACTAAAATATTAGAAATATTGCTCTTGATGAGAGGAATAAGATTGGTGAAGGCTCTACAAGGTTGAAACATGATCTAGGATGTGAAAATGCCTCAAGAACACTTTCTCTCTCTCTCTCTCTCTTGTTCTTAAAATTTCAGCACCTTCTCTCCTTTTTCTTTTTCTCTTATTTTCCCTTCTTGCTAAATTTCTAAAATGTAGGGAGTGTTCGGTTTAATTGCCACATATATGTATAAGTGTTTGATTCATAAGGTGACATGTGTCCGCTTCCCTTTCCACTTGGTGCCCTTGGCCGACCTTAATCATCCAGGGAAGGGAAGCCCATCGATTTCATCTGGCTTACATGAGTGGGACTAAGGGAGGATGGCTATATGGACCTGTAGAAAGCGGATAAGTTGTCAAGGTAATTAGTCACGTGTTTTTCATGGGACTAGGTAGCGACATCTTATTGAGCCAACCCAAAAACAAAAGTTATTTAAAAAGCTAAGGGACTTGGTGGCATCGTCTTGTGGCTCCAACCTAAAAGTTATAGAAAAGCTACTTTGTATGTGTTTACCCTAAGAATGCTCTTCATTTTCAATGCTCTTACAATTTGTAATTGGCAAAAATTTCAAAAATACATAGTCATTAACCTCAAATTTCAGAGTTCTTCTTCTCTTTTCGGTATAACTTTTCTGTCTACTCTAAGCCTCAAGAAGTCTCTTCTTAATAATCATTATCTGCCTTATGGTCTAATTAACTAGGTCCGGCCCATATAATTTCCTCTCAAAAAATTCTGTCCAGCAAACAGGTGACTGACATTTCCTTCCATATAATGCTTCCTATGGAGCCATTTGAATACTTGCATGATAACTATTATTGTAAGAAAACTCAGCGAGTGGAAGAAAATGACCCTAGCTTCCTTGAAATCTAATACACATGCTCTCAACATGTCCTCTAATGTCTATATTGTTCTCTCCATTTGTCCATCAATTTAAGGATGATAGGCCTTACTAAATTTTAATTTGGTACCTAAAGCTTCACATAAGGATTTTCAAAACCTTGAAATGAAATGAGGATCTTTATTAGATATAATACTTTTAAGTGTACCATAGATCTAACTATTTCCTCTATCTATATTTCTACTAGCTTGTCAGGAGAATAGCCGGCATTGATTAGTCTGAAATGAGCTAACTTTGTAAATCAATAAATGACTACCGTATTGTGTCATAGTTCTTTGCTCTTGGTAATCCTACCACAAGATCCATAGTAATGCTCTCCCATTTCCACTCAGGAATCTTAGGACTTTGTAGGATCCATAATGGTATTTGATGTTCAACTTTCACCTTTCGACATGTAAGGCAATGTGCAATGTATTTAGTTACATCCCCTTTCATTCCTGGCCACCAATACATGGACTTCAGACTATGATACATTTTGACTGCACCTAGGTGAAGAGTATACTTACTCTTATGTGCTTCTTCTAGGATATTTCATCTTAGATCTGCCTTTAATGGAACATATATTCTTTTCTTATATCTGACCTGTCCACTTGGTAAAAGGTTGTATTCCTGAGTTTCTCCTTGCTCAATCTTACTTGTGATTGACCTTGCTTGCTCATCCTGTATCTAAGCTTCTTCAATCTCATTTCTTAGATAACTTTCTTCTTAGATAGCACTATAGCTACCAAGTAGTATCTGATTTGAAAGGTTCATATCTCTAAATCCTTCTAGCAGTTTTTGTTCCTATATCATCCTGACTGCTACTAGCACCATTTTTTGACTCAAGGCATCTGCTATGACATTCGCTTTACCTGGATGGTATTTGATTTATAGGTTGTAATATGTTATCAGTTCTATCCATCTTTGTTGTCTGATATTCAACTCTTTTTGGTCATGCAAATATTTGAGACTTTTATGGTTGTAGTATAGTTCTACGGTCGCATCATACAGATAATATCGCCATATTTTCAAAGCAAAGATAATCACCGCCAGCTATAAATCATGTATGGGACAATTTATCTTGTGAGGCTTCAGCTATTGAGAGGTATACGCTACCACTCTACCCCTACTACATTAGGACACATCACAATCCCTGCTTATTAGCATCACCGTAAACCATTTAGGTAAAACTCAGATCTGGGATAATCAACACTAGTACGGATTTTAGCCTCTCCTTTAGCTCTATAAAGCTCCACTCACATTTATCATCCCACTCAAATGAATGCTTCTTTCACGTGAGCTTTGTCAACGGCAAGGCGATTCAAGAGAAACTTTGAATGAATCTTCTATAATAACCGGTAAGACCTAGAAAACTATCTATTTCTACAACAGTTTCTAGCCTCTTCCAGTTCAGTACTGCTTCCACTCTACTAAGATCTATCGAGACCCTATTTAGTAAGATAACATGGCCCAAAAATTTGACCTTTAAAAACCAAAACTCACATTTGCTTTATTTTGCATAAAGTTGTTTTTCTCTCAAGATTTCCAGTACTTTCCTCAAGTGCTCTTCATGCTCTTCTCTATGCTTTGAGTATATCAGAATGACATCAATAAATACCACTAAAATATGGTCTAGATATGGTCAAAAAATTTAATTCATGTAATCCATGAATACAGTAGGTGTATTGGTCAGTTCAAATGGTGTTACCAGGAATTCATAGTGCCCATACCTAGTTCAAAAAGTGGTTTTTGTCACATTCTCTACTTTCACTTGCAATTGATGGTATCCTGACCTCATATCAATTTTTGAGAATACACAAGAACTAGAGAACTTATCTAAGAGATAATCAATTCTAGGAAGTGGATATTTACTCTTGATGATCACCTTCTTAAGTTCTCTGTAATCGATACATAGCCTCGAGCTTCTATCTTTCTTTTTAACAAATAGCATCAGAGCTCCCCATAGTTGGACGTTGGGTCATATAAACCCTTTTTCACATAGTTTTTCAATCTACTTCTTTAACTCTACCATTTCATTCGTAGCCATTTTGTATGGGCTTTCAATATAGGTCCATCTTTAAGCATAATTTCAATTGCAAACTCCACTTCTCTATCTGGAGGTAGGCCACTTATATCTTTTGGAAGTACTTTAAGGAATTCATTGACCATGATATATCCTCAAGTGTTGTTTTTGCCTCTTCCTGTACTAAGAAGAATATAAAATACCCTTACTATCCCTTTACAAACATTTCTCAGCTTGAGCTACTGATAGAAAGTTTAGGTCATTGTTTGTATTAACATCTTTCTGTGGGTAGAATATACAGTCCTCTTATTTTCGTAGTCTAATAACACATTGTTTTCTGGCAACCAATTGATCCCTAGTATGACTTTAAGTTTATGGAAAAGCATATAGATTAAATCTACCATGGAATCATGTCCCTCAACATTCACCACACAATTCAAACAAGCACTTGTTGTGACAGTTTTGACAACCATAGACGTCGACACAACCAAATCATACGGTAGCTCATATGTAATATCCTGAATTTTAGGCCTAGAGGCTAAAGAATAAGTCTGAATAAAGTAGACTACTGAGTCAAGTTTAGTTAGAGTCTCGAGAATGCATTAGAAGCAGCACGACTTTTAGAAACCGCACTCAAAATATAATATGAATTTTGGTGCAAATTAGTCGAAAGAAAATACTCGATTCCTTTAAGATGTGGCAGAATGACATAAAACCTAACTCAAATCCAAAGGAAAAGGAAAATGGTGTCTAGAAAGAAGTAAGAAAGAGAACTAAAAGAACTAATGGCACAAGAATTAAGATTGCCATAATCAAGGGCAAAAGAGGCAATTGCCACTTGATCTTGAGGTTAAAATTAGAAAACAAAATGAAAGGCTAGGATTTGCTATTTAAAAGTAAGAAGCAATTATGAGAATGAAAAGCAAATCTCATTTCACTCCGTTAAGGCCACAAAAACTGTCCAAATAAAGGGCAAAGTAGGAAGAAAAAGAATTGGTCAAAAGGTCAAAGTATTATCAAAGTTTTCTAGTTTGGAAGAGTTTGATCAAAAAGCAAGACAAAGAGAGCAACTTGGTCAACATTTCTTCTTCCTTTTTGAGCATTAATTTCAATCAAGCAAGAAGAGGACGGAAAGAAAAGAAGCCAACTCAATTAGACTAACCACACTTTAGTTAAATTACCATAAGCCTTTTTTTTACCAAGAAGAGTGATTATTAGCCACATATTTTTCCTCTCTCTCTTTTGGCCAATTTTTAGCTAAGTATAAGAGTCAAGGGAAGAGAAATTTTAGAACACATTTCACTCTCTCTTACTTGTGTAAAAGTCAGCCAAAGAACTTGAGGAAAGAGAAAATAAGAACAAGCTCAAGGTAAGGGCTTTTACTTGAATTTTCACCTTGTAAACTACTTCTTTGGCTCAAATACTCTTTATAAACATTGTTCTCCTCTCCAAGAGCTTCATTGATGTAGTTTTTGTTTTTGAACAGGAGGTGTTTTAAGTCATCTAGCAATAGCCAAAGTTGAAGAACCAAAGAAAGAGCCTAGGAAAGTGAAAGAGGTAAGCAAGAACTTCATTTTGAACTATATATAGTGTTGGTTAGTAGAGTGTTGTGGACTTGTCCTTGCTACCTTAATTTTGGTCATGTAGCGTTTTTAAGGTTTCATGATGTTTTGTTCAAGTACATGTGGTTATATGATGATTGGGAAGCATATAAGACTTGTTATGGTGAAAAACTTGTGAATTGGTGAATTGTTGTTTTAAAACCCTAATTTTTTGATCAGAACAGGCATGAAGCAGGGATGAGAATTTAATAAATTGGATGTCACAATTGTGTTCTACACAAAAAATTGAGTAGGAATAGCTCTTGGATATGAATTTTGGATCATGGAACAAAGTTCCTAAAATTGGAATTTGCTGCCAGTTTAGGGTTTTTGCATGGTAGTCTGTATATGTTGTGTTTTTGGGTAATTGAATATTGTCTAATAGCCATAAAAATTTTTAGAATAAAATTAGACTTTTTAAGCTTTAATTTGATAGGTTATTTGTGCCATTTAGATAAGTACATAAGGAATTATGAATTATTGAAGTTAGGCATTAAATCTGGAATGAATTTTGTGGCAGTGACGATTTAGTAGCAATTTTGGAATTCTGTAGCTATGATTATCTCTGAGTAATATTTTTCTTATAAAATAAACTCAAAGAGCTTTGAATAGGAATTTGAACCGCCTTATTTAGCGTTTCATAGAATTAGTTATGATTTTTCAAAGATTGGTCAGAATTCTGGCAGCATAGTGTAAACATACGAATTTCAAAAAGTAAGGGCCAAATGTATTAAGTGTGAACTGCAAGGGTAGAATACTGTCCTAGTGGCTAATGTAGCCACATTGGACATTTATTTTGTCATGGCATTGATAATGTGGTATTTATCTTGGGCTATAAGAAGCCAAGAAAGAAGAAGAATGGAAGAATTTCCAAGAAGCTCTAATGGTTGAAGGAAAAGGGGACAAGAAAAGGACACAAGTCCAAAAGGTAGTAAACTTACTTAACTTGCATGTATTTGATGTGTATGCTGTATATTGATGTGTAGTATCACTTTGCTTAATTATATAAGGCATATTGAATGAATGAAGCTCTGTTTCTATTTTTACTGTGGCTATAGATATGTTGCATGAAATGTTAGCATGCAAAAATGTCATATGTGAACATGAGTCTATGTAAGGCAAGCATATCATGCACTAGATTCATCTTGCACGCATTGTTAGTACTGTTTGCTAATGAGATTCGCTCGAATCTCACCAACCCCCATCAACCATATAGGTACATGAATACGAAAGAGAAGAATGCTTAAGATGAACTAAGAGGAAGAATAATGAAGAGTTAAAGATTCAAGTTTATTTATTTATACTGTGTGTAAAATATTTACACTTGACGAATATGTATGAATAAGCAAGTATGAATACGCATATTAGAATTGAACATTAATCGAGATCATTGAATCTAAGAATATGAATTAAGAATAAGAACGAACTCTGATAATTGGTATGAATAATGGCTAATAGTCATGAATGGTAATTAACCCCTAAGTAATTGAAGAGTAACTCTTCCAATACATAACAAAAGGGGGATGTAAGATGGGCCTTACATTTTTGGTATCAAAGCAGAGATTCTGGCATTAGGCTAATGTTCTCTGCTACTAAGAATGGGTATACTAATACCTTATTAGTGATCCTGTAACTAGAATGAACTATGGGTGAGAGATAAACCCAAAAAAATAGAATTCCCCCGACCACTAATTAGTAGGCTAAAATATAGAGGAGAGGATAGAGTCATATATCAGTGAACCAGCTAACTATAGATTCCCCTGCTATAGGAAGGGGTAGAACTATAAATAGAGAATGTGACGGAGCAGTGGTGATGTATACCCAGTAGATAATGGTATGAGCTCTAGTGAATCAAATACCGAATTGGCATGTAATCTGGATTCCAACTAAACTCCATGGTTAAGCGTTCTTAGGCGAGAGTAATCCCATAATAGGTAACCCCCTGGAAAGTACCCTAGAAATTTGAAACCTCTTAATTAAAGGCTTAAGTGCCTTTAGGAATAAAAGATGGTGATCCTTAGGAATACCATGAGAATATTAGAATGAATACGGTGAAGGTTGAGGATATGCTTGAATCAGATCTAAGCTGAAACAGTATTTAGGTCAAAAAATAACTAAGGTTGCACTATGGTTCCGATACATGAAAGTGTAAACCTTGTGATTAATGTTGTGCTGTCAGTAATATTTTGGGAATATTTGAGGATATTGCCTGAATAATTTGAGGCACTAGAATATAGTACTGATAGGATGAAAGTTTGTCCCTAAAGGAACAGAGTGACTAAAAAATGATTGAGGAAATAGTTCTCTGATAAAATAAGAGAAAGAATAGATCTTCCTGCCATTCCACTAACTTGAGACTATACTAGGAGTTGATTGGTGGATGGCAGACAATGTGTTAAATCGTATAAGTAAAATACTCCCGATTAAGGAAGCGAAATTTGCAATTTTGCCTAAAGCTGGATCGATATCGAAAGTTCATAAAGAATGACCTTGGATGAGATGACAGAATTAAATAAAGAAGATTGTAAAATTGCTAAATAAAAGGGTTTATTTGACCCTGTGAATGGCTATGGGGTGGTCTAGTTCTGTTTGTAGAAAGAAAGCTGCAGAAGGGACTTAAGGAACAACAAGCTCGACGAGACTGAAATAGTCAAGTAAACTCTTGCTCTCGTATCTTATGTAATGGTTCTGCCTGTGTCTATATACCATCGAATATATTTATGTTATGAATATATAGTAGGCAATAAGACCTACTGGGCTAGTGTATCCTTAGGTAGTCAGACCTGATATGCATTCAATATGAAGCCCTAAGTCTTGTTGGACCAGTGTGTCCATAGGCTGGAAGAATGCATTCCGATGGTATAAGAATGATATTGGGTTGAAGCCCGCAGTAAGTTGTCAAACATGATCTACCATCTATATGTAACTGGGCCGGTTAGGTCTTATGAATGAATATAAAAGCTAAACTTGACTAGTTAGGTCTTGTAAATAAATATGAATGCTAAACTTGATCGGTTAGATCTTGTGAATGAATGTAAATACTTGAGAATGAATGGTTTGTTTTGCGTACCTCGTGAATATTACATATGTGTATGAATGGCTTGAGTAGTAAGGGTTGGAGCCTGGAATGTATTCAAAATTGATGGCTGTCTAGAAGAGTTATCTGATTCCTAGGTATATTTAAAAATTGAACTTTGACTAGCCAATGCACCTACTGTATTTGTGAATTTTATGAACTAAATTTTTGAATAGAATTTTTTAACAGAATTCAAGACCAGTTTATAGTGGTCATTTATGAGCTATGTTGTCTCAAAAGAAGGGATCCTTGGTGGAACCAAGAATAGTAGAAGCAATATAGAACTGGAAGAGGCCAGAAACTGTTGCATAAATGCTTAGTTTCTGGATCTTGCTAGATTTATTCAGGATTTTTCATGAATGGCTTTGCCATTGAGAAAAGCTCACGTGAAAGAAAGAATTGTTTAAGTAGGATGATGTCTGTGAGAGGAATTTCATAAAGCTGTAAGAGAGGTTGAAACTCACACCAGTGATGAATATTCCCTAGCTGAGAATGTGACCTGTATGGTTTGCAAAAGAATGTGACCTGTATGGTTTATAGAGAATGTGACCCATATGGTTTACAATGTAGCGACCAGTATGGTGTGCAAAGAAATAGGAAAGAATAAGAAAGAAAGGATTGGGAAATGTCTTGATATAGCAGGATGTAATAGTGGCGTGTGCCTCTCACCAGTGAAACCTTATGAGATGATGAATTACCCCTATAATGCCTTAAAATGTGTATAAGGGCTTATGACTCCAAAAGTGAATGTAATTAATGTTAGACAAACACTTTTAGAGAATATAAAGTAAATTATGACCTGAATTAGCAATAGGCAATGCCCAAACCTTGTATCTAAGCTCAATTAGGGTGTCAAGGCCTGAATTGAATTTAAAGTGAGGGGGAGGGTGTATGGCATGTGATAATGGGGCTAAATGATGTGTTTAGTGGTAATTCAATAGAAACTACTATGGTTAGGGGCAAAACGGGAAGAAAGAAATTTATCGGCCAATTAGTTAGCTACCAAAGAGGAAATTTACCATCAAATAAAAGAGCAAGATGTGTGACTAAATGACTAATGGAATTGTTAGAGTAACTAATTAATTACATGCTTGAGTGAGGAATTATAGGATGATGACGCATGGCACCATTGATATCATAGGATGGAAGTCAAGGATTCAACTCCTCTTCTCTTCCCTCTTTCCTCAAAGTCGGCCTAAGGCATTGAAGGAGCTAAACATTTGATATCATCATAATCTCTCTCTCTCTTAAACTCTCATTGTCGTCCATGGTGAAGGAGGAAAGAGAAAGAAGAGTTTGAGAAGGTGAGTGCTTTTTCTTATGTTTTGACTATATAGATGACCTCTAGTGCCAAAAACCTGTTCTCTAATCTTGATCATCTTGATGAGAGCTTCATTCCTATGGTTTTATATTTTCAAGAAGAGATGTTTTGTGTACTCAAGAAAAGCTAGTGGTTGGAGAATCAAAGAATTAGCTAGTAAAAGTGATAGAGGTAAGCAAAGGCAACTCTTTGACATGCATATTATGGTCATTGTTTGAGAATTTGAATTTCTATAATTTTCCATAACTTTTGTGTATATAGAATTTTAAAGAGTTCATGGTGTTTTGATTGTTGAAATTGTATCTTGAGTTGTCCATTAGATGTATGAACTTAATTGGGGCCTTGAATGTGAAGTTTGGAAATTGTGAGTATTTAGTTGAATTGTAGCCTAAAAATAGAACATGTGCAAGGAATGTAATTTGGTTGTTTTGATGTTTCTATTGGATTCTATGTGAAAAACTATGTAGGGAATAGTACCGGTTATGAATATTGACCTTTGGAAACATTTGTTGAAAAACTGGAATTCTGTCAAGTAAAGATTTTGTCTAAGGGAGCTACTTTGATTGATGTTTTGAAATAGCAAATGATGTCAAAAAGTTGTGAAACTTTCCAATATTGTAATAGACATTGTAAGCTTTACAATGATATAAAGTATGAGTCATTTGAGTTTGTGTGCTAAAATTTATGGTTGTTGGACGTTAGCTAAGAAACAGGCCACTTCTTGGCCACGGCCAGGCGTTTTGACCAAAGCCAAAAAGTGTCTGACCAGTTCTTGGCTCTAGCCAAAAGGGTCTTGACAACATTCCAAAATTCTCTGTCCTATTCTTGGCCCTGGCCAAGCCCCAATTTCAACACTTTGAACTTTCAAGAAATGGTTCTGGTCTAGTTCTCCCCAACCCTTTAGGCTTTTGTTTGAGCTTCTAGAAGCAACCTAAATGTCCCAAATGATAACCAACCTTAAGTGTCTTGGAGTTGTTAAATAATTGGAATAAGCAATAACTCGTCGTCCTTGATTATGATTTATAGGATTTGATATCTGCCCTGAGCGTAGGAAACTTGTGCTCAAGCAGGACTAAAAGAATAAGGTAGTGACACCCCTCTTATATCATATACAATGCTTGTATGCATGTGCTTATCACTGAATGGTGATGAATGTGAATACAACCATGAGAGCTGTCGTATATAGCTATGAATGCTATCATATATGGTTGTGAAAGCCGTCATATATAACTTTGAAAGTTGTTATATATGGTTGTGATGGCCATCATATACAGCTGCAAAAGCCGTCATCAATGTGATGAATATTGTTTTGTGATAATTACTTATATGCTTTGTTAATTATATATTATTTGAGGGAAATTGTTACTACTAAGATTCATATGAATCTCACTCTTTCCAATGACAAATCTATAGCCAGGGCTAGCAGATCAAAGAAGAAGTAGGTAACCAAGGGCAGCTAGCTCTCCCGGGTAGAAGATTTAGCTTTTTACATTGGTTATCAATGTTTGGGAAAAATATATATTGTATATAATGTGAACATGTGGAGTTGTATGTAATCCCTGGTATGGGAAACTCCTGTAGACCCTTTTAGTGAATGAATGAAACCCAAGAATTTGCCAGAAAATTTTATATGCACTCTGATATTATGAATGGAATAGAACCAAATAGGCCAAATAGATTCAAAAAGTGGAAGTGAGACCATATTAAACAGGTTTTTGAAAAGTTCATGAAAACCTACTTTATCACAGGCTGAATCCTATCTTGAAGAAGGGAACTTTAATAAGTTTTAGCTATCCTTTGGTCTTCGTTTAATTCATATCACGTTTTTGAACCATATTAACAGCTTTCAAGTATGGGGTTACATTTTTTGTATCAGAGCTGAAGTTCCTGGCATGGGTAGGTTTTGCTAGGATAGTTGCAATAGTTCCTTGTCTTAATTATGGTAGTTAACCCATGACTGTTTGTTGTATACACATGAATGTTCCTGCTATTTGTTGGTATATGAGTTTTAAGGAATATGTGTATACATTCAATGTGATATTGATGTTGTGAATCAATTATAGAGTGAAAAGAAATAATGGTTCGCCTAGAGATTCGATAGGTGGAACTGGAGGTGGAAAAAATAAACCATAATCTACCTGATCTCATAAACAAATGATAGGTATGTTAATAGAGCAATGGGATAGGATCCATGAATTAAGCGATGAGCTCCAAGAGGTGAAAGCAAAATAGAATATAGATGGAATTCAATCGACACAAGAAGAGACAACTCAGGAAGAAATGGCAAAAGGGTTGACTCGACCTCTAGAGTCACAGTAACGCCCAAAAATTTGATTAAAGGCTAATGAGGATTATTGAAGAGATTTATGAATTTAAATTGGAATTATTATGTGTTTTGTGACAATATTAATTAATATGTCATAATTGGTGAAAAATTGAAAGAATGGAATTATTGGCCATAAGTTGGTGATTAATGGGGAAATTAATTATTAACTAAAAGGAAATGAGATGTGTAACTAAATGGCTAATAGAAAGGGTAGAGTAACTAATTTAGTTACTTAAGTTATGTGAGCCAATAGGAAGAGGACATATGGCAAGTTGGTGTTGTGTGAGGAGTGGAGGAAAAGTCAAAGAAATATTTTTAATATTTCTTGCTCATCTCTTCCATCACTTTGTGCTGAAGATGTATGGAGGGAGTATCATCATCATCATTCTCTATCTCTCACTCTCTTTTCTCCTCATTC
Organism: Inga leiocalycina; assembly: GCA_963242795.1. NCBI lineage: Eukaryota > Viridiplantae > Streptophyta > Magnoliopsida > Fabales > Fabaceae > Inga > Inga leiocalycina. The sequence continues at coordinate 38,361,192 of OY725332.1, forward strand.
CAGCGGCATTGTTGCAGAAATAGAGAAGGAAGAAGCTTGAGAAAAGGTAAAGGAAATGACCTCAAATGCTTAAACTCATTTCTTTAAAATTGTTTCTTGAGTAAGGAGCTTCATTTTGATGGTTGTAGTATGTCTATTGGTATTGGTTTGTGACTCTAAGGAATTGTGAAAGTTGGAGAATCAAAAAGCTTCTTTGAAGAAGTTGATAAGTTGAGTTTAAGAGACCTATCTATCTAAGTTTTATGCCAAATGGATTAACTTTGGATTTCTGGAAATTATTGCCTATTTTTGAAAATAAAGGTTAATGGGAAGTTTGGTATGTTATTGGTATGGAAATGGTATATTTGGAAGGTATATTGATAGATAGGATTGATTGGGGATTGAATGTTTGAGTTTAGTGATTTTGGAAATTTAGTGTTTAATGTTGCCCAAGACCAAAGCATGATAATGGAGTGGGAATTTGGTTATTTTAATGGTTTTATTGGATTCATTGAGTGAGTTTGTGTGAGGATAGCTTTGGTTGAGGTTTTGGGTCCATTGGGAACTCTTAGGAAAATCTTGGAAATTGCTATCAGTGTTTTTGCTTTTTCTAGGTTTTTATAAGGTCACTCGGGTGATCTGGGGTTCACTCGGGTGAGTGATAAATATCACTCGGGTGAGGTTGGGTTCCACTCGAGTGAGTCAATGAAATTCTTCATTTTCCCTTCAGTTTCTGCGTTGCACTTCTATGAAAAGGGCAAGAGTGATGCCTTACCTGTGAGTGTGGTGGGTTCTGACTCGAGTGAGCTTCCTCTCACTTGAGTGTTGGCGTATTTGGCACCCAGAACTTGCCTCTCGGGTTGTCACTCATGGTTAAAGTGCCAGAGTGTGTTTTAGCACTCACGGGTATTTAGCCTTTACTCGAGTGCAAAGATCCGTGCTCGAGTACTCTTCTTATTTGAAATTTCCATTTGCTCTCAGGTTCTCACTTCCTGGACTTCTCTCTTTAGTGCTCAAGTGAAGCATTTAGCTATCACTCGAGTTAGGTCTTATGTGCTCGAGTGTCCCTATCTCTAAAAAATTTGTTGTGCTCTCGAGTGCTCACTAGCTATCCTTCACTTTCTAATACCCGAGTGCAGACCATACCATCACTAGAGTGAGGACGTCTTCACTCGAGTAAAACAGTAAAAAATGTCAATGTTTATGCTTTCAAAAGGGGATCCCTGGGGTAGTTCTCCCAACCCTTTAGTGCTTTTATTAGAGGTGTTTAAGGGTACTTAAGAGACAATAATGATAACTAATTTAAGTATTGTGATGGTATTGAGTATTAGACTAAGTGATAACGTATCATCCTTAATTATGACTTTATGATTTGATATTTGCCCGGAGTGTAGAAGGCCGGTGCCTGCTCAAGAACGGAAAGACCTAGGTAGTAATAATTTATCCTATATCATGTATATTGCATTGCTTGTTTGCATTAGTCATTGAATACAGATACAGTGAAGCGACGTGGCGAAAGCCCGACCTTAAATACAGATACAGTGAAAGGATGTGGCAAAATCCCAACCTTGAAGTCAAATAGAGTGAGGGGATGTGGTGTAAACCCAACCTTGTATATTGATTGCTGCATTGTGATATGTGTTTACTTGCTTTATTTATATGCATCATATATGTAAACTGTTTCTACTGGGATTCTTTGAATCTCATTCTTTCCAAATAAGATTTTTAGACAGGGCAAGTGGATCAAGAAGCAAGCGAGTGAATAAGGGCGATTAGGACTGCCAGTGGTAGTCTTAACTAATTTATTTTTAGTCATGAACTAGTTATCATTTTGGACAAATGTACATATTGAATAGCTTATAGTATTATAGTTTTGTGTAATCCCCGGTATGAATATTGAGATGGGCAATGATGCCCTATATAATATTTTGGATTAATGTTATTATCTTGGGTAAATTTTGGGAATTGTGGTTATACTCTGATATTGTATATGTGACAAACCGAACAGGCCTATTGATTTTATAAATGAATAAATGGAGATCTATTTGTACAAGAGTTGTAAAAGTTTTTAATTACCTCTAATCTCTGATTTCATTATAAAGTGTATTTAAACACTAATCACAACCTTGATCGTGGTGGGGGTTATAGTCACCACTGCATATTGAACCCAACCAGGAGTCACATGAAGTGCCCACTCTAAAAGAGAGAGATATACAATTATGGGTCTATAAATTCTGCAAGCATCTGTCTCCAGTGTTTAGGGCAATATTTGATACCCAAGCAGCTGAAGATTAGACCAAATAGAATCGAAAAGTGGAAGTGAGATGGTATTAAACAGGTTTTTGAAAATTTCTTGAAAACCTACTTCATCATAGGACTGAATCTTATCTTGAAGACGGGACCTTTAATGAGTTTTAACTATCCTTTGCTCTCTCATTTAATTCATATCACTTTTTCAAACCATATTAACGACTTTCAAGGTAGGGGGTTACAACCCCTCTCATGAATTTGAGCTGACAGTGATTATGATTTCTTTGAAAATGTAACAGCACTATTTTGTATGGTACGATTGTGAAAACATACTATGACCATAGGAATTTTGAATATTTGAAAAATTAGAAAAGTGCAATAAGAGACAACGTAGATGAATGGAAAAGTAGTGACGCAATTATTGTCACTGATGCTTTGAATTGAAAAAGTGGTACAGTTGTCGGTTATGATGATACAGGAACAAAAACTGATAGAAGGGTTTAGAAATCTAAACTTAGTAAGTCACATAACACTTGCTCGCTACAATGCTAGTCAAGAGGAAAGTAGTTTAAGAGCTTAAATTAGAGAAGCTCAGACATAGAATAAATGAGTGAGGCCTATAGAAATAGTATTGACCGAGAAAACCTCTAGATTTGAGGTGTTGGTAGGGAGTAGAAACAAAGAAATTAAACCCTTGCTAAAATGGTCCTCTTAAAATATTATTGAGAATTGGACCAATAGCAAATTTCGAGGATTAAATTTATTGAACGGGGGCAGAATTGTAATATCCCAAATCTTGGACCTAGATGCTAGAGAATAAGCCTAAATAAACTAGAATACTGAGTCTAGTTTAGTAAGAATCTCGGGAATGCATAAGAAGCAGCACGACTTTTAGAAACCGCACTCAGAATATAATATGAATTTTGGTGAAAATTAGTCGAAAGAAAGTACTTGATTCCTTTAAGATGTGTTAGAATGACATAAAACCTAACTCGAATCCAAAGGAAAAAGGAAATGGTGCATGGAAAGAAGTAAGAAAGAGAACTAAAAGAACTAATGGCATAAGATTAATATTGTCATAATCAAGGGCAAAAGAGACAATTGCTACTTGATCTTGAGGTTAAAATTGGAAAACAAAATACAAGGCTAGGATTTGCTCTTCAAAAGCAAGAAGCAATTATGAAAATGAAAAGCAAATCATCTCACTCCCTTAAGGCCATAAAAACCATCCAAATAAAGGGCAATTTAGGAAGAAAAAGAATTTATCAAAAGGTCAAAGTATCATTAAAGTTTTCTAGTTTGGAAGAGTTTGATCAAAAAGAAAAACAAAGAGAGCAACTTGGTCAACATTTCTTCCTCCTTTTTTAGCGTTAATTTTGGTCAAGCAAGATGAGGAAGGAAAGAGAAGAAGCCAACTCAATTAGACTAACCACACTTTAGTTAAATTACCATAAGCCTTTTTTTTACCAGGAAGAGTGATTATTGGCCACATATTTTTCCTCTCTCTTTTGGCCAATTTTCAGCCAAGTATTAAGTGTCAAGGGAAGTGAAATTTCAGAACACATTTCACTCAAGAGTATGTCTTAGTACTCGTGGGTGTCAGGCTATCACTCGAGTATTAAGGTTCATGCTCGAGTAATGTTCCCTCCTAAAAGTTTCTTGTGCTCTCGGGTGAGCACTTCCTGAACCTCATTTTGTGGAACTCGGGTGAGCACTAGGCTACCACTCGAGTGATTCAATTTATTCTCAAATGCAGTGAGCAATTCTGGTTTCTGTCATTTCTTTCTACTCTCGGGTGAGCACTCATTATACCTCACTTTCTAGGACTCTGGTGAGCATTTGGCTATCACTCGAGTGTTGCTTCCTGGATGACCTCACTCGAGTGACGTAGGTCAAAGTGGTTGTGGCCGAACCAGTATAACTCCCGGTGTACACTTCGGTGATATTTCTCCCTACTCTTTCATGTTTTAATTTCAACGTCAAATTTTATATTTGCAACGAAATTTTTAAGATCACCCAATTCACCCCCTCTTGGGTGAAACGCTTGCTCTAACATTTGGTATCAGAGCGTAGGTCTTCTTGTTAAGGTTTAACAGCCTAAGAAGGATCCAATGGCAAGTATGGGTGAAGGAATTCTTCCCGAAGGAGCATCCATCACTAGACCTCCAGGTTTCAGTGGCGAACACTTTTCTTTCTGGAAAGCAAAGTTCAGAGTATTCATGATGGCTACTGAATATGGGCTTTGGGATGTGATTGAGAGTGGAAACTATCAACCTACAAAGATTGTAGATTCTCAGAAAATTCCCAAGACGCCAACGGAATATGATGAGAATGACAAGAAACTTATCACTCTCAACAGCAAGGCAATTCTGATGTTACAAAGCGCTTTGAGTCAGAGTGAATATTTCATAATTTGCACACTCCTAACAGCAAAGGAAATGTGGGAAGCTCTGGAAATCGCCCATGAAGGAACTTCGGGAATAAAGGAGAATCGAATCAATACCTTGATCACTGAATTCGATCTACTTCGAATGAAATCAGGTGAGTCAATTTCTGAATTCGAACTTAGATATACTCATCTTGTTAATCAACTTGCAGCACTTGGCAAAGTCTATGATCAGCATACCCAAGTACGAAAGATTTTGAATATTCTTTCTAAAGAGTGGGAGGCCAAAGTCACTGCGATAGAAGAGGCAAAAGGAGAATCAATGAGATCAGTTGCTTCTCTATTTGGAAGTCTTTCTGAATATGAAAGCAAATTAAAGTTCAAACGGGAACTAGATGACATCGGTGACAAAAGAAAGAAAGGCCTAGCACTAAAAGCGAAAGAAGAAAATCAAGATGAAGATGAGGAGTTTGATGATGATGAAATGGGCTTAATCATAAAATGATTCAGAAAGTTCTACAAGAAAGGTCAAGGCTTCAAACATTTTCACAAAGGTGGAACTAGCAACAAAGAACATATCATTTGCTACGAATGTGGAAAACCAGGACATATCAAATCAGAATGTCCAGAACTGAACCAAAAGAGCAAAGAAAAGAGAAAAGGCAAATTCTTCAACAAAAAGAAGGCCTTCCTATCTGCAATATGGGGTGATAGCTCCTCTGACGAAGAAAGTGATGAGGAAGAAGTAGCTAATATATGTCTCGTCGCTCAAGAAGAAACAGAAGAGGAGGTATGTCTCAAAGCATCCAAAAATAGCAAGTGGTACATAGATAGTGGATACTCTAGACATATGACCGGGGATTTCGAAAGTTTTACCACATTGCAACCTAAGGAAGGCGGCAAGGTAAAATTTGGAGGAAATCAATCCGGAAAGATTGCAGGAATTGGTGAAATAAAAAATAACAAAGGAATACAAGTCAAAGATGTATATTACGTTGAAGGCTTGTGTCATAATTTGCTGAGTGTAAGTCAAAGTGTGGATAAAGACAACTGGATAATATTTGATTCAGAGGAATGTCTGATTGTCAACAAGGAAGACTTACAACTCGATAAGAAAAATATCAAGGCAAAACTCAGAGCTAAAAGGGAAGGTAACTGTTATACTTTAGATATTAGTAGAAATGAATCTGAAAATTGTTTTCTGAGTAATGCCGATGAAAGTTGGTTATGGCATAAGAGATTGGCTCATGTCAATATGCATCAACTAGGCAAACACTCAAAAAGGATTTAGTGCTTGGATTACCCAAAGTAAATTTCAAAAATGACTTGATTTGTGATGCATGTCAAAAGGGTAAACAAACTAAATCATCTTTCAAATTGAAAAATGAGATTTCAACAAATAGACCATTACAATTATTGCATATGGATTTAGTGGGTCCAGCAAGAGTAAAGAGCCTTGGTGGCAACCTATATTCATTGGTCCTTGTTGATGATTTCTCTAGATTTACATGGGTTATTTTTCTATCATCAAAGGATGAGACATTTGAAGAATTTATTGTTTTTGCCAAGAAGGTGCAAAATGAGAAAGGTATGTCCATTGCAGGTATTAGGACCGATCATGGTGGAGAATTTGAAAATCAGGCCTTTGAAGAGTATTGTGATACTAATGGCATTGATCACAATTTCTCTGCTCCAAGGACGCCTCAACAAAATGGAGTTGTGGAACGCAAGAATAGAGTGCTTACTGAAATGGCTAGAGCAATGTTGAATGAAAAGAAAGTGTCTCAAGTATTTTGGGCTGATGCTATGAGTATAGCATGCTACATTTCAAATAGAGCCTATATCAGAACAAAACTTGGAAAGACACCATACGAGCTGTATAAAGGGAGAAAGCCAAACATTGCTCATCTACATATCTTCGGTTGTAAGTGTTTCATTCATAATAATGGTAAAGATAACTTAGGAAAATTTGATTCTAAAACAGATGAAGGAATCTTCCTAGGATATTCTAACCGAAGTAAAGCATATAGAGTTTACAATAAAAGAACATGTATTATTGAAGAATCAATTCATATTGTATTTGATGAATTTGAATCCTCTGACAAAACCATTGATAAAGAATAGGAAGTTGGTTTAAATCAAGAAAATGGTCAATCTATTTCTAAATCTCTTATTCCAGAGGTTGATGAAACTAAGGAAGAAGAGCAATCCCTAGGTCAACCTAGAGCTTGGAAATACAATAAAAGTCATCACTTAGATCAAGTCATAGGAGATGTGAATGAAGGGATCAAAACTAGAAATAGAATTTTCAATGAAGTAAGTTTTTCTGCATTCATTTCTGAGATTGAACCTTCTAATATTGATGAAGCCTTATCAGACAATGATTGGGTTATAGCAATGCAAGAAGAACTAAATCAATTTGAGAGCAATCAAGTGTGGGATTTGGTGCCCCGACCCAAAGATTATCCGATCATTGGTACTAAATGGGTATTCAAAAACAAACTCGATGAATCTGCAATTATTGTCAGAAACAAGGCAAGATTGGTGGCCAAAGGCTATAATCAGGAAGAAGGGATTGATTATGAGGAAACGTATGCTCCAGTGGCTAGATTGGAAGCTATACGTGTACTCTTAGCCTTTGCATGCATCAAAGGATTCAAACTCTATCAAATGGATGTAAAGAGTGCTTTTCTAAATGGTTACATCATGGAAGAAGTGTATGTAGAACAACCTCTAGGTTTTGAGGATGTTACTAAACCTGACCATGTTTTTAAACTCAAAAAGGCTTTATATGGTTTAAAACAAGCTCCTAGAGCCTGGTATGAAAGGCTCAGTAAGTTTCTTATCGATCAAGGTTTTGTACGAGGAAAAGTTGATACAATATTATTTATAAATCGAAAACGTGATGATATTTTAATTGTTCAAATATATGTTGATGATATTGTTTTCGGAGCTACTAATGAATCTCTGTGTAAGGAATTTTCTGAGATAATGCAGGGAGAGTTTGAGATGTCAATGATGGGAGAATTGAATTTCTTTCTTGGTTTGCAAATCAAACAAAGAAAGAATGGAATCTTCATATCTCAAACAAAGTATTTAAAAGAGCTATTGAAGAAGTATAGAATGGATGAAGCAAATGGCTCAGACACACCTATGAGCTCAACAACATTGCTTGATGCTGATGTCAAAGGGAAAGACTACAATATCACAAAATATAGAGGAATGATTGGATCATTACTCTATCTCACGGCAAGCAGACCAGACATCCAATTTAGTGTTGGCATATGTGCAAGATATCAATCGGCGCCAAAGGAATCACATGCTGAAACGGTCAAACGAATCTTTAGATACCTTGCTGACACACCTGAATTGGGTCTGTGGTATCTCAAAGGAAGAAGTGAATATCTTGTTGCATATTCAGATTCAGATCATGGAGGATACAAAACAGACAGAAAGAGCACCAGTGGACAAGGACAATTTCTTGGAGGATCTCTTGTATCATGGTTCAGCAAGAAACAAAATACAGTGTCTCTTTCGTCAACGGAAGCCGAATATGTTGCAGTCTCAAGTTGTTGTGCACAAGTGATATGGTTAAAACAACAACTACAAGATCTTGGTATTTTCCTCAAGGAAATACCAATCTATTGTGACAATACAAGTATGATAAGCTTGGCAAAGAATCCAGTTCAACATTCTAGAACCAAGCATATCGATGTCAGGCATCACTTCATCAGAGATCATGTTCAAAAGAAAGATGTGAAAGTGATATTCATTCCTACTCATCTTCAACTAGCAGATATCTTCACAAAACCTCTTGCAAAAGATCAATTCTTATACATTAGAAGAGAATTGGGAATGGTAAATCCCAATGAGTTATAAGAAATTTCAACTTTTCATAATATTAGATGAAGTCACTTAATAATGTTTTGATGATCACTAACTTAAGCATCGGAGTATATAGAAACTTGTTTTGCAGGAAGAAAGAAACTCTATTTTGAGAAACAAAAACAGAGGTGATCAGAGGACATAGTTACTAGAGTAACAACTTGAAGTTATGGATAACATAGAAGCATTACCCGAGGAGCAACTTGAGGTAAAGTAGAAGGTTACTCGAGTATGTACTCGAGTAATGAACCCCAAAACTGGAAGTAATGGATCAAGTTACTTGGATTTTTAAATGTAACGGTTCAGTTTCAAAGAAATGAAGAGTCAGAAGTTGAAAAGCAGGTTACCTGAGGCGAGCCTCGAGTAAACTTGAAGTTTACTCGAGTAAGGCCTCGAGTAATGTTGGAGTTCAGATTCTCCAATTGATGAAAAATGACTCAAAGCTGATCAAAATGGGTTATAAATGATCGAGGGAACATCCATGGATAATTACTATATTATTCATGCCAGGTACGCAATTTAAATGAATTATTTTAAAATTTTTCTGTATGAACACCCGAGGAAGGCCTCGAGTAAACTTGAAGTTTACTCGAGTAAGGCATCGAGTAAAGTCGGGGTCTAGGTCTTTATCTTTCGCAAACTCGGTCATTTTCACAAAATCTCCTCGAGTAAATCACTATACACCCTCTCAAAAACTTTTCTCAATCGTTTCCTTGCCTCATTTCCGTCAAAACCCAACTGATTACAAGTCCAAAAACTTCCTATTTTGTTCAAAATCTCTGTGCCCTAAGCTCGCGACCGTGACCCTTTTTTTTTCCTGAGAATTTCAGTTTTCTCAATCCTTCAAGATGAGAACCAAAAATCTTACTCCCATAGAATCCTCTGATTCCCAACAACGTTCTGATCCTCTTTCTTCTCCTCCCAAGAAGAGAAGAAAACTCATCCCTAGACCAAAAGCTAAAATCCCTCTTCAACCTCAACCACAACCGAAAGCCAAAGGTGTGGTCATTAAAGAGCCTATTGTGACTAGGGCTCAATCCAAAAAGAGTACATTTACCAGAAGAGGCAAGAGTGCCAAATCTCCCTCACCTCCTCACTCTAATTCCTCTACCCCCTCTTTCACTCCAAAGCCTCCCAAAAAGCCTAAGTATGATAAGAATGTGGCTACGACTATGGCTGGGATCATTGACCAAATGGAGAAGGGTCAATCTTCTAAGAAGACCAAGATACCGGAAGCAGAGATCACCAACCCACCAAAGGGGTTCAACATTAGCAAATTGGTGGAGTCTCCCAAGTATCTATCCCAATTCTCCAGAAGGAAAGTATGCAAGACACACTATGTCGATCTGAAGTTGCTTCAAGAGGTAGTGAAGTATGACCTAAGTTCTTACTTAGATCCCTTTTTGCCCTGGCTTTCTATTAGATTACCTTTTTGTACTAAAGTAATCACCCATTTCTATTGCAATTTAGAAATTATAGATGAGCCTAACCGAACCTCAGTTGAAGAAGAGATGACCACCACAGTTAGAGGTCAAAAGATACTGATATCTCCCTCTAGAATTAATTTGTGGTTGGGAATTGAAAACCCCCCTGATGATATATATTCTGAACTTGAGCCAAATCAAATTTTTACTATTCTCAAACCCGGTGAGTTAGTTGGCCCCCTAAACTTTAAAACGAGTGACATGTGTGATCATCATAGGGTCCTTTGGTACATTTACTCTAGGTCCCTAGTGAACAAAGCCAACAATTATGCCCACTTCTCTGATAGGGACTTTAGGTGGTTTGCTTCACTGCTTCTAAAGGAACAGAAGGATCTGGGAGAATATATTTTCTCAGAGATGAAAAGGTACAAGGTGGATGGAAAGGCTACCACAACAATGCCATATCCTCAAATTGTGTCTCTAATCCTAAAAGAGAACAAAATATGGTATTTGGATAGCAAGGAGCCAATTGAGAGGTTGACTCCGGTTGGGAGAAACCAGATAGAGAAATTGAATATTGAAATCCCTCTCAAAGGTCCTCTGGAATCTGGATCCAAGAAGAAGAGGAAGATCCCTGAGGCAGAGACCAGCAAGATAGATGACACTCAGTCATCGGCTCCAGCTGCTACCACTTCATCGCCATCCTTCCTCAATGCCACTCTCCAGCACTTCATGAAGAACATACTTAGAGGTTTCCATGTGGACATTACCAACACAAACGCTGAGCTAATTACCAATATGAACTTCAAGATGGGGGAGCTGGTTGAAAGAATAGACAAAAGGCATGAGGAGATGGTTGAGAGAATGGATAGGAGACATGAGGAGTTGCTAACAGAGCAACGTGCCCAGGGAGAGACATTGAGACTGATTCTGGCATGATTGGACTCCTTGGGTCCTGGACCTTCTGCCGGTCCCTCCTCATCTGCACTACCACCACCTCCAGAGAACCCTCCTACTGATAATCCTATTCCTGAGGCTGAACCATCTACCCCTCTGGTTTCTGATCCACTTGAGCCCCAAGGCAAAGATATTTTATTCACAGTGGATGATCCTGAGACCCATGAGACCACACATATCACCATTGATGATTCCCCTCCAAAACCTCAGCCTGAACTCGATCCCAAACCAATTCCATCATTTCTCCCTCTTCCTCCCCTGAACATCATACACCTGAGGTTGAGATTACTCCTGAGACTCACACCACCCCAGAAGGAGAAACCTCTACTATGGTTGTCTTCCAACCTTCTCTTCCTGGCGATGACATCCATATCCCTCCAGTTCATCTGCCTGACCCTGTGCCCTCTAGTTCATTTGATTCTTTGGACTCAGATGATTCCATGGTCTTCCCAGTGACACCCATTTCTATGGTCAAGCCTCCTAGCCCTCCACTTGATTGATGAAGACAAAAAGGGGGAGAAGAGCTTGAGAGTGATTTTGTGAATGTGTCCTAGTTCATTTTGGGATATTTAGGTGTACATGGGTTTTAGGGAGCATTTTGAATCTTTTATGCTTTAGTTTGTAATTTGTGAACTTTTAAAGTTTAATACAAGTGTGTTTATGTTATGCATTCTAAGTTCATTAAAATTTTGAATTATGATACATGTTTGGACTAATGAAGTTGTTGTGAATGCAAGGTGTATGCTATAAATTCAAACTTAATAAGTCATAATTAATTAAGAATCCAATTTGAGAAACATGTCCAAAATCACCAAGTTTTGTCATCATCAAAAAGGGGGAGAATGTTAGATCCCATGTTTTGATGATAACAAAAGGATGGTTTGAAAAGGAAATGATTAATAAACAAGTTTGATCAAAGCAATGACAGGAACAAGTATCACTTGAAGTAAGCATTGGAGTAATGAAGAAAGAACAAGAGAAAATGCTAAAGAACTTGATCAGAAGCAAGTTTACTAAGGCATTACTCGAGGAGCTACTCGAGTAATGAGACAAAACTTGAAGTAACCAGAGAGAACTTCCAGTAACCTGCCAACGTTACTCGAGTAGGTACTCGAGTAATAGTGCAAAAATTTTCAAGGTACTCTCGGCCTGCCAATGTTACTCGAGGGGCTACTCGAGTAACCATGTGAAAAACTTCCAGTTGCCTTCCAGTTACTAATGATACTCGAGGAGCTACTCGAGTACCTATGTTTCTGAAAATATGGACCTCTCGGCATTTTGTACGACTGCTAATGTTACTCGAGGAGGTACTCGAGTAACCAAGTGAAAACTTCCAGTTGCCTTCAAGTTTTCCCCATGATACTCAAGCAGCTACTCGAGTAACTCTGTTTCTGAAAATATGTAACTCTCGGCACTTTGTACCACTGCCAATATTACTCGAGGAGCTACTCGAGTAACATACTAAAGTAAGTGGAAACTTGAGGTTAGTACCCGATTAACTTGATTTCTTTTTATTTCATGTTCCTCGAGTCCTTACTCTAGTATACAAGTATCTAACGGTGTATTTTAAGTAGATTCCTCGAGTAAGTACCCGAGTATGCAGAAATCTGTTCAAGGTAAACCTCAAGTCATTACCAGGGTAAGTCATGCACAAGAAGTACAATTACTCGAGGTGATACTCGAGTAACCTATGCAAAAATTTGTGCATTACTCAAGTCCATACCCGAGTAACAAGGTAAGTGCTCTCGGCCTTGAAATCCTGCCAACATTACTGGAGTAGGGCATCGAGTAATCAAAACTCATTTGAAGATTTACTCGAGTTGGTACCCGAGTAACTCATAAAGTTATGACTGCCTTACTCGAGTTGGTACCCGAGTAAATAGATATTTCCAAAGGTTTGAAAATTCGTTATTCCATGCACTACCTGAGTATTCTTGTATTTGCTCATTGACTTGAAGTTAATTTAAGAATTCCCGATGATACTCGAGTAAATACTCGAGTAATCTTCATGTGATACTCGAGTAGCTACTCGAGTAAGAAAACCCAGAAAGTTTGGAATCATTCCAACGGTCATTGTTTTGTTTCCTATTTGATTAACTTTTCATTATATTAGTGTACTTAGCATTTCAACAGGTAAATAATGAAGAGATCTCACCAAATAAGGAAAGCCAAAAGCAATGCTCAAATGTCATCGACCGTCACCTACCATAACGTATGTTTTTCAAAAACTGGAAAAGTCAATAATGGCTGCGCACGCTCCAACGGACATGAAGAAATATGTTCCAGCAATCATTACCAACGTTTCTATATATATGTGAACATCTGAACAGAGAAAGATACAAGAACACACTTACGAACGTATCATCAAGTTCATTACTCTGTTTTCCATTATACTTGTTATTCTATGCTTCAGTGATTCTTATTTACTCTGTAAGAGAGATATTTCATTCAAACTCAATATTTGTTATTGAGGTAACTTAAGGTTGTGGAACCTTGAGTTGGGATTGAATTACAACTTGTAAGGGGGAGCGAGTGTCCAGGTGTAAGAACTTGCTTGTACTGAGGTGCCAAGAACCCACTGAATCTTGGAAGTTATAGTGAAACTCTCAGAGAAGCTCTGAGGACTGGACGTAGGTCAAAGTGGTTATGGCCGAACCAGTATAACTCCCGGTGTACACTTCGGTGATATTTCTCCCTACTCTTTCATGTTTTAATTTCAACGTCAAATTTTATATTTGCAACTAAATTTTTAAGATCACCCAATTCACCCCCCTCTCTTGGGTGAAACGCTTGCTCTAACATGGTTGACAACTAGGGGTGATCTATTTCTTTGGTTTCTTCTATCACCTATAACTCATAACCATAATATCTCTAACCAAGTATCGATATACATATTATTCACATAAGTAGAGAATACTAGCCTATTGCCAGAATCTTTGCTCTGACACCACCAAGTATGACTCCATTATTTTCCTCAATTATCTGATGAGTCTTCACATGATGTATTCAAACTACTAAGCTAGGTTTTTATCTTTGGACAACTATATCTTTGAAAATAATTTCATATCCAACTTCAATATAGGGATTGAACTTGTAATATATTGGGTTTTTCAGAAAAACTTTAAACTTTCCAAAACAATCTCTTAGTGGTTCCAATTTTATTAAGACTCATCAATCCTCTACCTCATTTGTTATCATCCGAGGGCTTTTCTGCTTATAAACTCATGTATTTTTTGTTAGCTAATGGGCCCTTATCATACAATTGCCCAATCGTTGCTTAATTATCATGTTAAGAGAAAATATCGATTTGCTATACATGTTATCTCTATTAGTACTACTACTAGTGCTATGGTTAAGTCTTTACAATACATATAGCACGATAAGGCTACTAGTACATCTCAAGACAACAAAATTAATAATAAATAACCAACACACATTTTAATTCTTCATCTTCACTCTCTACTTGTTGGGGATCACCTCTTTTCCCTTCAAGCTGCTTGCCTTCATTGTATGCTAATTATTGGAAATGGTGAGATTCAAGAGAATCTCAGTAGTAACAATAATCAAGCATAACATATGTAAGTTCACGAAGTATGCTAAATAAACCATCATATGTTAGCATTTATCACGAACAGCATTCAGCAAACAATATGTAGCATAATCACCAATCACGAGACACACTGGTCCAATACCACAGCGTTTGGTAAAACCAGGTCTTATAATTCCAGGTCACTGCCCCAAGCAAACATGGACATCAGGTCTTACAGCCTTATGTCACTACCCCATACAAATCTGAATGCATTTGCCAGCCTAACGACATACTGGTCCAATAGGATTAGGGCCTCAGGATATGCTAGTCCCTTAACAACACCATATATTCATGAAACAAATATACTCAATGGTAAAACATACATGCAAAACAATACATAATATATGAGAGAAAGAATTACTACTTGATAGTCCTTTTGGTATTTTATCTTTATCACCTAACTTCTTCGGGCTCAGGGAAATGTGAAATGCTATAATATATAATTCAGGAATAGATGGGTTATTACTTGTTCCAATCTTATTGACATCATAAAGATTATGTTACTCTTAACACATCCATATTCTTGTCTTTTACTTAACTTTGTTGGTTATCTTTAATACCCTTGTGCTTGTCTAATAAGTATCTAATCTAACACATATTATACATTTTCCTTCCTTGTGATTTTGGGTATTCAATGTGGTCATGTTGGTCTCTAAACCATGCTTCTAATCCTTATGATCTTACTAAGCACAATTCCCTCCAAGAACTGAAAATTCTAGATTCAACCCTAATATGCCATATTTGATTAGGCAACTTTGAAAATTCCTATCTTAATCTAGAAAACTCTAAATGAGGTGGTTCAAGTTCCTACATAAAGCTCTTTTAAGTCCTTTATAAAGGAAAAAAAATCAATCAGTGCAATTTTAGGTGCAAAATTCCAAGATCCTCGACCAACATATTTGCCTTAAAATTCATTCTAGTTTTTATACCTAAACTATAATAATTCATAACTTTCAAATTACCAATACAAATAATGCATTCTATTCCTCATTTTAAATATTGAGATATGTACTAATAACCTGTAAAATTTCACAATCATTGGATAAGGTTTGGTCAATCGGAATCAAACCTCAAGCAACTTGACTTCCTAGAAGTTCAATATAGCAGCACTATCCTTAACAATTTTTTATTTCAATTTTAGGGTTTTCAATCCAACCCTTCTAAAATCATTTCCACAAGATATTACCACACAATTTTGCATGTAGAATCCATTTCTAACCTCAAATTTGAAAAAATCCAATTCCTTCCCTATGAATCATCTTAGGCTGAGACTTAGGGTTTCTTAAGCCAAAATTCTATTTTCTATTTCAATGCTCTTAAAGTCATTTCCTCACATTTATCCTCTATAATTTTTAATTTTAAACCCATTAGAAATATCAAAATCAACAAAATCCCATTCCTTCACAGTGTCTTGTTATGGCTGAAATTCACCTTAGGGTTACGCAAAGTGATTTTACAATTTTAATCCACAAAACTTACTCTACTTCATTCCTATCATACTTAAACCTCTTCTAATATCATGTTCATACTCACAAGATCATTAGTAACCTAAGAGTACATTTGACTTAAAATTAGGGCAGCATATCAACCTCATGAAAACTTAACAAAATTTCAAGATACTATACTCAAATAAGAGCTTATGCTTACCTCTATCTGGTGCTATAGCTCTTTATTCATTCTCCCAACTTCAACACCACCTAGATAGCACCAAACTCCTCTTTTCAAGAAAACAAAATTGTAGAAATTTTGCTCTTGATTAGAGGAACAAGATTAGTGAAAGCTCTACAAGCTAGAAACATAATCTAGGAGGTGAAAATGGTTCAAGAATACTTTCTCTCTTGTTCTTCAAATTTCAGCACCTTCTCTCCTTTTTCTTTTTCTCTCTATTTCTCTCTCTTATTTTCCCTTCTTAGCCAAATTTTTAAAGTGTAACGAGTATTAGATTTAATTGCCACATATATGTATAAGTGTTTGATTGATAAGGTAACATGTATCCTCTTCCCTTTCTACTTGTTGCACTTGGCCAACCTCAATCATCCAGGGAAGGGTAGTCCATCGATTTCATCTGGCTTACATGAGTGGTGCCAGGGGAGCACAATTATGTGGCTCGGTGAGTATGGATGAATTATCCAGGCAATTAGTCATGTGTTTTTCATGGTGCTAAGTGGTGACAACTTATGGAGCCCACCCAAAAGCAAAAGTTAGGTAAAAGCTAAGGGACTTAGTTGGCATCGTCTTTTGGCCCCACCCCAAAAGTTAAAGAAAAGCTACTTTGTATGTGTCTACCCTAAGAATGCACCATATATGTGTATGGGCTTAAGAATGCACCAAGTGTGCGCGCGCGCGCTATAAGATGGCGCCATGTGTGCTTGTATACAAATGCACAAATATACTTATCTATCCAATTTCACACAATAAGCGACACCAGTTAGTAAATTTTAGTATATTACATATATAGCTTAAGAATACATTAGCATGTGTTAGATTTTGCCTATTACATTCAATAATACTAATCAGTTTTTTGGGTTATTACACTCTATTAACATGGCATCAAAGTAGGTCGGTAGTGTTAGGATTGGTAGGCACAATAGAAAATTTTAAAAAATTTTGCCAATCCTAATTGAGGATCTATCAATGGCGTTTAAACAGAGTTAGGAAGAATCATACCTTTTTGAATTTAGGGTTTTGATCTCTAAGAACCAACACCTCCTATCGCCTCCCTCTATTGGTATCCACACGAATATTACTCAAATTTGGACTACGTGCTAGCACCTCCAATGTCTGCTAGGGTTTTCCCATGGCTCTGAATTCTCATCCGTTAATGAGTTTTTCTGCCCTATCAATTTTTATAACCCATGAGGGCTGTTTTCGAATTTCAAAATTAATCAAGATTAATTTTGAAATTAATTAACTCTTAATTATCTTAATGAGCTAATTAAATAATTTGATTTAATTAAATCTGCCATACAATTTTAATTTAACATATGTATTTAATCTGAATAAAGAGCCAATAGATTTAACTTATCCTTATAAATTAAATCTGAGATACTATATCTTTATCATGTTAGTTATTAAATTTAATTTATCTATTAAAATTAAATTTAAAACTAACACAATATAATAATATTATCATATATATAAAAATATGTATTTTGAAAATACATATATCTAATATTATTAATTTTCTTTTCACGAATTTTATATTGCATATAAATATAACATTCGTCCACCCTAGTTAAACATTGTCTCACATTGGAACAATCTTGTGTGTGACCCTATAGGCCCATACGAAGTTGGCAGTGAGTTAATAATTGTACTAACCAACAAGTCGCAAGTGGCCTCTAGCAAGACATTATGACTACCCAATTCATATCAGGATCATTAACACAATACAACCTGTCATACAACCATGTCATGTCCCTTTTGTCACACGATATTTCGGTCAAGGATGAGGCATAGATGATGTCATCCTCCTGTTCCAGACCATTATTTTCCCAATTCCTGAGTAGTCTGACAATAGAGATGGAAACTCATTTCCATCATAGTATGGCTATACATTTCTCACACTCACTCATTGAGGGGCCCAGTAATATCTCTCTACTAATATGAGGGACAAATTCCATCTTGACCATTCATATTCCTCTTCATGAAAAAGCCACCAAGCCTAATTGTAACCTTTATCATTACTCGGTCAAAGGTGACTTTTGACTAGTTCAAAGCTTAACAACTCTCATGTACGAATCCATGATGACCTCAAGTTGAAGGGCATTGTGACGTGGTTATACATGAGATAAGCTTATGAATTAATCCATACAGCTTTCTCATAGCGGGTCAGTCCAACACCTTATACTCTTATAAGTAACTAAGACTTTGATTTATATCTCCATATCTTATAAAAGTCATACTGGTCTTATTTCATCTATGATCTCGCATAGATAACCAACCAGGGACATTTAGGACAATCTTTATGATTTATCCAAGGATATAGTCATCACAGTAAACATGCGAATAGATATGATAACATAATGGAGAGAATTTATTAAATAAATAATGTTCAAACTACAATGATTGCCCCCTAGGGCACAATTTCCAACATCCTCCAACTTGCATTAGGTACAATAATCAATTTACCTAATTTCCATTATCCTAACATGACGCTCAAGCTTTGCCTGTGCAAGTAGCTTGGTAAGAGGATCAACAACATTGTCTTCTTCTACTACTTTGCATATCTTTATATCACCTTTATCATTGATTTCTCTAATAAGATGAAATCGCTGGAGTATATGCTTGGTCCTTTGATGTGACCTAGGCTCTTTGGCCTTTGCAATAGCACTGCTATTGTTAATTAACAAATCTATTGGATTTAAGATAGTAGGTGCCACCCCTAGTTCAGTAATAAACTTTCTGATCCCAACGGCTTCCTTAGTTGCATCTGATGCTGTTATATACTCAACTTCTATTATAGAATCTGTTCCAGTACTTTGCTTGGAGCTCTTCTAGCTTACTATTCCACCACTATTCAGGAGGAATGCATATCCAGATTATGATTTAAGGTCATCTTGGTTTGTTTGGAAACTTGCATCTGTGTAACTAGTTACACAAAGCTCATAATCCAATCCACTATATACCAACAATAAGTCATGAGTCCTTCTTAAGTACTTTAGGATATTCTTAACAACAGTTCAATAACCCTCACCAGGATCTTGTTGATATCTGCTAGTAATACTTAAGGCAAATAAGACATATGGTCGAGTACTTAACATGGCATATATGATAAATCCAATAGCTGAGGCATATGGAACCTTACTCATACGATCTCACTGATCAGGTATACTAGGACACACATCCTTGCTAAGATGGATGCCATAAGAATGGGCATGTAACCCCTTTCTGAATCCTGCATACTGAACCTATGCGGTATCCTGTCTATGTATGTGCTCTGACTTAGGCCTATTACTCTCTTAGATCTATCCCTATTGATCTTAATCTCTAGGATGTATGTGATGTCACCTAAGTCTTTCATTGAAAATGACTTTCCTAACCAAGATTTACACTCTGCAAGGCAGGAATGTCGTTCCCAATAAGTAGGATGTCATCTACATAAAGCACTAGAAATACAACTGTGCTTCGACTAACCTTCTTGTAAACACAAGGTTCATCAATGTTTTGAATGAATCCAAACTCTTTGACCACTCCATGAAAATGATGATTCGAGCTCCGGGATGCTTGCTTTAATCCATAAATGGATCTTTTAAGCTTGTAAACTTTACCAAAGTCTTCTGAAAGCATAAAGCCTTCAGGTTGTGTCATGTATACATCCTCAATCAGCTTTCCATTAAGGAAGGCTATTTTGATGTTCATCTGCCATATTTTATAGTCATGATATGCTACAGTGGCAAGAAGGATTTTGATTGATTTGGCCATTACGACTGGGGAAAAGGTTTCATTATAGTCTATACCATGAGTTTGAGTAAATTCTTTTGCAACCATTCGTGCCTTGAATATATTTACATTGCCATACATGTCAGTTTTCTCCTTCAAAACCCATTTGCACACGATGGTTTTTACACCTTCAGGTGGATTGACTAAGGTCCTTACCTGATTTCATACATAGATTGCATTTCAAACTTCATGGCATTTAGCCATTTCTTAGAGTTTGGTCCCACTAGGTTTCTCTATAAGTGGTTGGCTCACTTTGCCCAATGAGTAATATATCATGGCTTTTAGGTATCAGATATCCATATTTCTGAGGCTACTGTAGTGTCCTATCAGATCTTCATAGACCTTATGTTACTTGAGGAGGCTCAGCAACTTGTTGTAAGTCTTCTTTAATTTCCATATATGGTTCTGTACTATCTTGTGACTCTTGAACTTCTTCGAGATTTACATTGGCCTACTGGTTCTTTTAGAGATAAACTATCTTTCTAGAAACTTACCATTTTGAAAAACAAACAATTTGTTATCGGTAGGATTGTAGACATAGTATCCTTTCGTTTCCTTAGGATACCCCACGAAAAGGCACTTTGATGATCTGGGCGCTAATTTATCTGAGGCTTGTTGCTTAACATATACCTCACACCCCCAAATCTTGAGAAAAGAAAAACTTGGTTTCTTTCCAGTCATGTACACATCCACAAGGACCTTTCTATTAAGGAATGTTGTTTTGACATCCATATGCCATATTTCATAGTCATAATATACTGCAATGGCAAGAAGGATTTTGATTGATTTGGCCATTACAACTGGGGAAAAGGTTTTATCATAGTCTACACCATGAGTTTGAGTGAATCCTTTTGCAACTATTCGTGCCTTGAAGACATTTACATTGCCATCCATGTCAGTTTTCTCTTTGAAAACCCATTTGCACCCGATGGTTTTTACACTTCCAAGTGGATCAACTAAGGTCCATACCTGATTTTCATACATAGATTGCATTTCAGACTTCATGGAATTTAGCCATTTCTCAGAGTTTGATCCCACTATGGCTTCTCGATAGGTGGTTAGCTCATTTTGCTCAATGAGCAACACATCACGGCCTTCAGTAATCAGAAATCCATATCTCTGAGGTTGATGCTGTGTCCTAACAGATCTTCATGGACCTTGTGTTACTTGAGGAGGCTCAGCAACTTGTTGTGAGTCTTCTCAAATTTCCATCTGTGGTTTTATACTATCTTATGACTCTCAAACTTCTTCGAGATGTACCTTGCTCCCACTGGTTGTTTTAGACACAAACTCTCTTTCTAGAAACTTACCATTTTGAATCACAAACACTTTGTTATCGGTGGGATTGTAGACATAGTATCCTTTCATTTCTTTAGGATACCCCACGAAAAGGCACTTTAAGGATCTGGGCGCTAATTTATTAGAGGCTTGTTGCTTAACATATACCTCACACCCGAGATCTTGAGAAAAGATAAATTTGGTTTCTTTCCAGTCTATATCTCATATGGTGTCTTTTCAATTACCTTAGATGGAACACGATTTAGTGTGAACGCAGCTGTCTATAGGGCATGTCCCCAAAAGGATGGTGGAAGATCTGTTTGACTCATCCTAAATCAAACAATATCTAAGAGTCTTTGATTCCTCCGTTCAGAAACGACATTCCATTGTGGCGTTCCTGGAGGAGTCAATTGTGAGATTAGCCCACAACTCTTAAGATGGTCAATGAACTCTTGGATTAAATATTCACCACCTCGATTAGATCAAAGTCCTTTAATTGTTTTGCCAAGTTGTTTTTGTACTTCATTTTGAAATATTTTGAACATTTCAAAAGATTCAGATTTATGTTTCATTAGATAGATATAGCCATATCTACTGAAGTCGTTTATAAATGTAATGAAGTAGATATAACCTCCTCTGGCAACTGTATTTAATGGTCCACATACATCTGTATGTATAAGGCCTAATAATTCAGTGGCCCTCTCACTATGCCCAGTAAAAGGTGCCTTTGTCATCTTTTCTAATAAGCAAGATTTGCATGTATCATATAATTCAAAATCAAATGAGTTAAGAAATCCATCTTGATGGAGTTTAGAAATACGTTTCTTATTTATATAGCCTAGACGACAATGCCATAGGTAGGTCAAACTCAAATAGTTTGTTTTATCCTTTTAGTAGTTACATTATAGATATTCCTATTATTAGGATGTTCCAAATTTAATATATAATGACCAACATGAAAATCACCATCAGCATAGAAAATGTCATTATGATAAATAGAATATTTACCTTTCCCAGTAATGGAAGTATAACTTTCCTTATCCAAATAAGAAAGAAAAACAATGTTACTAGCTACTTAAACCAGGAACATAATAGCAATTGTTCAAAACTAACAAAAGCCCATTGGGCAAAACTAATTTATAAGTGCCTACAGCTAAAGCAGCAACCCTTGCTCTGTTTCCAACTCATAAGTCGACCTCGCCTTTCTTCATCTTTCTACTGTCCTTTAGACCTTGCATATTTATACAAATGTGAAACGACATGCAGTATCTAATACCCATGTAGAGGAAGTAGAAAAATGAATGTCTATAACATAAATAACTAAAGCGATAGCCCCGCTATCCTTCTTGTTGTTTTTTAGATCTTCGAGTTAGAGTGTGCAATTCCTCTTCCAATGACTAGGTTTATTGTAGAAGTAGGAGAATCCTTCCTTTAGAGGCTTTTCCTTCTTGGGTGCACGCTTGGTTCAGGCTTGTTTGACTCTTTGGTCTTACCACCAGAGCCATTACCCTTCCATTTATTTTTCATAGTCTTTCCTTTTTAAACCATCAAAATAGTATCGGGCTTTTTCTTAATGCTCTGTTCAGTAGTTTTGAGGATCCCATATAGCTCAGAAATTGATTTCTGCAAGTTGTGCATGTTGTAGTTCATAACAAACTGGTCATAACTTTCCGAGACTGAGTTTAGGATCAAATCTGTAGCTAACTCCTGGATCATGGGAAATCCAAGCCTCTCAAGGTGATCAATGTAGTCTTTCATCTTTAATGCATGAGCACTAACTAATACACCTTCAACTATCTTGTAGGAACGTAAGGCCTTTGTGGTCTCATACCTTTCTTGCCTTGTTTGTTGCTGGAACATTTCCTTGAGATAGACAATCATCTCATGAGCCTCCATAAGTTCTAGATCTCTTTGGGGCTCTGGAATCAGGGTGGCAAACATCAGGCAACCTATATCTATAGAGTCATCCTTATGCTTCGTGTAAGCATCTCTTTGAGCTCTTAGAGTAATGGCTACAGGCTCCTCAGGAATAGGTTGATCTAGGACATAAGCCTTTCTTTCCTTCTTAAGAACAATTCTCAAGTTCTTGAACTAGTCAAGAAAGTTTGTCCCATTGAGTTTGTCTTTCTCAAGGACTGATCGCAACGATAGTGTAGTAGTATTACTAGTCGACATGATTCTACAATAAAATATGCAAAGCTTAGTTACTAATCTCCCACCAAATTAACAACCCTCAATATAATAATTAGTGGGCTAAGATCCATATTTTTCCTAAATTTAAGTCCACTTTGGCATGATGCTTAAATTCAAGTTATTTAGGTAGGTAACCTCTTTACCAATTACATCATATGTAACTCTTAGACGTTTGTGGGATTTGATCATCATATGATCCGGCATGTTTAATCCCATATAATGGCTTAAGATCCAAAACTATTTTGTTAATCTCAATTAAGTCAAAACAATAATGAATATTATGAGTAGCACCATTACTCACACTTGTATCACCAAGATAACTCAAAAGTATCCACTTTGGTACCTTCTACAATTGAGCGATCTAGGTTTTGACAAGTATTCATTAATTGACGGCATTATGACTTAAGATTTGATTTAGAGGGCTTAATCAATTATTTTTGTTTATATGAATGCAATCATTGTATCTCATACAAATAACTATATATAAATGCAAAAGTATGCATGTAATGATCTAATCAAAAGCATAATTAAATGTGACACAACATGGCTTACCTAACCTAAAATCCTCCCAAGCTAATGAGAGGACTTCTCTAAATAAGAAAATAAATACATTGAGAGAAACCTCATTTAAACATTCGAGATGAGAGAAATGAGAAGAGAATGTATATTGAGAGTATTTAAAGGAAGGTACAACACGCAGGTCGTATTTAAAGATTACAACCCTTTGTAAAACTAAAGCCATGTTGTTCATTATACCCAAACAAGTATAAAGAATAAACCACAAGTAAGAATTCATACAATATGAAACGCAATAAATGATGTGATTAGGTTATATCTGTTTGGATCGATAGGCATAGCGGACAAATTTTAAAATTCTCACCGATCCTAATCGAGGATCTATCAACGGCATTTAAATTGAGTTAGAAGGATTTGTACCTTGTTCAATTCAGGTTTTCGATCTCTAAGAGACAACACCTCAGGTTCGCTCCTTCTACCAGTATCCACATGAATGCTCTCCAACACAGATTGCGTGCTAGCGCCTCCAATGTCTCCTAGGGTTTCCCTTGCGGCTCACAATTCTCATGCGTGTCTGACGATATCTGCTCTATCAAGTTTATAACCTACGAGGGCTATATACGAATTTCTAAATTAATCTTTATTAATTTTAAAATTAATTAAAAATTAATTATCTTGATGAGCTAATTAAATAAATTCAGTTTAAATTAAATTTGTCCAATAGTTTTAATTTAACCTATTTATTTAATTCAAATAAAGAGCCATTAGATTTAATTTATCTTCATAAATTAATCTGAGATATTATATCTCTATCATATTAGTTATTAAATCTAATTTATCTTATTAAAATTAAATTTAAAACTAACATAATATATATATATATATATATATAATATTTTTAACAAAGTTTTATATTATATATATATATATAAATATAAAATTCATTCACCCTAGTTGGGCCATTCTTGTGTGCGACCCTATAGGCCCATACGAAGTTGGTAATGGGCCAATAACTGTATTAACCCACAAGTCGTAAGCGGCCTCTAGCAAAACATTATGACCACTCAATTCATATGAGGATCGTTAACATGGTGCAACCTGTCATACAACTATGTCACGTCCCTTTTGTCACACGATATATTGGTTAATGATGAGGCATGAATAATGTCATCCGCTTGTTCCTGACCATTACTTTCTTTATTTCTGAATAGTCATACAATAGAAATGGAAACTCCTTTCCATCGTAGTATAGCCATACATTTCTCATACTCAATCATCGAGGGGCCCGGTAATATCTCTCTACTAATGTGAGGGAAAAATTCCATCTTGATCATTCATATTCCTCTGCATGAAAAACCACCAAGCCCGATCGTAGCCTTTATCATCACCCAGTCAAAAGTGACTTTTGATTAGTTCAAAGCTTAGTAACTCTCATGTACGAATCCATGATGACCTCAGGTCAAAGAGCATTGTAATGTTGTTATACATGAGAAAAGCTTATGACTTGATCCATGTAGCTTTCTTATATTGGGTCGGTCCAGCAACTTGTATTTGAAATAGGCAAGCTTTACCTAAGAGGGGGAGAATTGGGTGATGTGATAAATTTTTCATTTGATGCGGTGATATGATAGTAGTTGTGATAGAGTAGAGTTCAAAGGATTAGTACACAGAGAGTTATACTTGTTCGGCCTACGTCCAGTCCTCAAAGATCAAGACCTACTGAGATTTTTACTATGCTTCCAAGATTCAATGGGCTCTTAGAATGCCACAAAACAACAATCGTCCTCGAATGGACTACGAGCAGAAATATTCTCACACTAAGAAATTTCTCTCCCCCTTACGACAAGTCTTACGTGCAGAAAAACAACCTATGACCTTTCTCACTTGCTTACGTATACAAGTCTTATGAGCAGCAACGTTCTCTCCTGTTTACACCACTGTAAGTCTTACGAGCAGCAACGTTCTCTACTGATTGTATCTTGTAAGTCTTATGAGTGGAAGGTTTTACTAGGAATTCTCTCAACTGCTTCTCTCGTAAAGATATCTACCCTCTCAAGGTCCCAATACCTTGAGATCAAATGAAAATAGAATTTGAAGTGTATAAAGACTCTCTTACAGAGCAAGTATGATAAACACTGAAGAATGAATACAAAGAAAATATGAATAACAAAGACTCATGAATTTGCTTATGTGAATTCTTGTGCTTCGTTGTTTTTGATGATCTCTGGAACTCTGTATTTATAGACATTTGATTTTGCCCATTTGAATAATGATCATTGTGGAGCGGGGCATGTTACTGTGGAATGGCATGCGTACGTTTGAAATCTTTGAATGCGGTAGGTGTGTGCTTGTAATGATGCTGTCTGCCATTGTTTGACTTCCTCTGCATCTGTTTATTTCAAACGTTCAAACTCCTGTATCACACTTATAATACATTCAAAATGATGTTAAATAATAATACGTGACAATAAGATAAATAAATATCATTAAACCATATTCGGATTGAACGCTGTAAAACTGGTGCATTTTGTCTTCTGGCAGAGTATCACTCGAGCACTGAGGGGGCTCACTCGAGTAAACTAATATTTTTCTCCTTTTGCTTCAGTTCTACACTTGCACTTCCATATTATTTGAGAGAGTGCATTTTCTCACTTACGAGTGATGTGGGTCCTCACTCGAGCACAACTCCTCCTACTCGAGTGTCCTTGTACTTTACACTAAGAGTCGCGTCTCTAGACAACACTTACATACCATTTTAGCAAGAGTATGATTTTGCACTCACAGGTGATGTAGGCCCTCACTCGAGCATACATACTCCTACTCGAGTAAGAAGAATATTCTCCTGTAATATATTCTTGTCTTCAGCACTTGCATCAAAATTAAGAGAGTTCGATTTCTTACTCACGAGTGCTGCTGTATCACTCGAGCATATGAACATTCACTCGGGCATGCTTGTGCTTATCTTTCTTCATGACTCTGAGCCAAACACTTGCAGTCCCTCACTCGCTAGTGCTCGAGTGCAAACCAGCTTCATGCTCGAGTGCATCAGTTAGATTGACAGTAATTGCTCTCGGCCAAACACTTCTTGTCCAACACTTGCATATGCTCGAGTGTGAAAGAGCCTGATGCTCGAGTGCTATCTCCAGTGCTCGAGTGCATCAGTAGATTTGATAGTAATTTGCTCTCGGGTAAACACTTTCTGTCCAATACTCGCATCTGCTCGAGTGCAAACGAGCTTCATGCTCAAGTGCTAGCACTGTTGCTCGAGTGCATCAGTTAAATCTGATGGCAGACATTACAAAACTTTGCCATATGCATTTGGTAACTTTGTAATCATTCTTTAGACTTGTAAAACTATACTTTGCATACAATTACCTTTTGTTATCATCAAAATTTGGGATCTAACAGTATTCTTACAAGTGCCTAAATCTAACAGTATTCTTACAAGTAACTTTGTAATCATTCTTTAGACTTAAAGCCATACTGATCTTGTTTCATCTCTACTCCCGCATAGATGACCGACCAGGGATATTTTAGGACAATCTTTATGATTTATCCAAGGATACAATTATCATAGTTAAAATGAAAATAATATGATAACAGAATGGAGAAATTTCATTAAATTAATAATGTTTAAAGTACAATGATTAGCCCTTAGGGCACAATTTCCAACATCGTCCCACTTGCCCTAGGTACAATAATTAATTTGCCTAATTCTCATTGTCCTAACATGATGCTCATGCTTTAACTATACAAGCGGCTTAGTAAGAGGATCAGTAATATTATCTTCTCATGCTACTTTACAAATCTTTAAATCACCTCTATCATTAATTTCTCTAACAAGATGAAATCACCTGAGTATATGCTTGGTCCTTTGATGTGACCTAGGCTCCTTAGCCTGTGCAATAGCACGGCTATTGTTACATAACAAATCTATTGGATTTGAGATCGTAGGCACCACCCCTAGTTCAGTAATGAACTTTCTGATCTAAACGACTTCTTTCGCTGCATTCGTTACTGCTATATAGTCAGCTTCTATTGCAAAATCTATTGGATTTGAGATCGTAGGCACCACCCCTAGTTCAGTAATGAACTTTCTGATCCAAACGGCTTCTTTCGCTGCATCCGATGCTGCTATATACTCAGCTTCTGTTGTAAAATCTGCTATAGTGCTATGCTTGGAGCTCTTCCATCTTACTGCTCCACCATTTAGGAGGAATACGTATCTAGATTGCGATTTAAGGTCATCTTAGTAAGTTTGGAAACTTGCATCTATGTAACTGGCTACATAAAGCTCATCATCCAATCCACCAAAGACAAAAAATAAGTCCTTAGTCCTTCTTAAGTACTTTAGGATATTCTTAACAACAGTTCAATGACCCTCACCAGGATCTTGTTGATATCTACTAGTCATACTTAAGGCAAATGAGATATCTGGTCGAGTACATAACATGGCATACATGATGGATCTAATAGCCGAGGCATATGGAACCTTACTCATGCGATCTCGATGATCAGGTATACTAGGACACAGATCCTTGCTAATATAAATGCCATGAGACATGGGCATGTAACCCCTTTGTGAATCCTGTATACTGAACCTATGCAGTATCCTGTTTATGTATGTGCTCTGGCTTAGGCCTATTACTCTTTTGGATCTATCTCTATAGATCCTAATCCTAGGATGTAGGTGGCTTCACCTAAGTTTTTCATTAAAAAGGACTTTCCTAACCAATACTTGATACTCTGCAAGGTAGGAATGTTGTTCACAAAGAGTAGGATGTCATCTACATAAAGTACTAGAAATACAACTGTTCTCCCACTAACCTTCTTGTAAACATAAGGTTCATCGATGTTTTGAATGAATCTAAACTCTTTGACTACGTCATCAAAACAATGATTCCAGCTCCAAGATGCTTGCTTCAATCCATAAATGGATCTTTAAAGCTTGCAAACTTTACCAAAGTCTTCTAGACGCATAAAACATTTAGGTTGTGTCATGTACACATCCACAAGGACCTTTCTATTAAGGAATGTTGTTTTGACATCCATATGCCATATTTCATAGTCATAATATGCTGCAATGGCAAGAAGGATTTTGATTGATTTGGCCATTACAACTGGGGAAAAGGTTTCATCATAGTCTACACCATGAGTTTGAGTGAATCCTTTTGAAACCAGTCGTGCCTTGAAGACATTTACATTGCCATCCATGTCAGTTTTCTCCTTGTAAACCCATTTGCACCTGATGGTTTTTACACTTCCAAGTGGATCAACTAAGGTCCATACCTGATTTTCATACATGGATTGCATTTCAGACTTCATGGAATTTAGCCATTTCTCAGAGTTTGATCCCACTATGGCTTCTCGATAAGTGGTTAGCTCATTTTGCTCAATGAGCAACACATCACGGCCTTTAGTAATCAGAAATCCATATCTCTGAGGCTGATGCTGTGTCCTATCAGATCTTCATGGACCTTGTGTTACTTAAGGAGGCTCAGCAACTTGTTGTGAGTCTTCTCAAATTTCCATCTGTGGTTTTGTACTATCTTATGACTCTCAAACTTCTTCGAGATGTACCTTGCTCCCACTAGTTGTTTTAGAGACAAACTCTCTTTCTAGAAACTTACCATTTCGAATCACAAACACTTTGTTATCGGTGGGATTGTAGACATAGTATCCTTTCATTTCTTTAGGATACCCCACGAAAAGGCACTTTGAGGATCTGGGCACTAATTTATCAGAGGCTTGTTGCTTAACATATACCTCACACCCGAGATCTTGAGAAAAGATAAATTTGGTTTCTTTCCAGTCTATATCTCATACAGTGTCTTTTCAATTACCTTAGATGGAACACGATTTAGTATGAACGCAACTATCTCTAGGTCATGTCCCCAAAAGAACGGTGGAAGATCTATTTGACTCATCATAGATGGAACCATATCTAATAGTGTTTGATTCCTCCGTTTAGAAACGTCATTCCATTGTAGTGTACTTGGAGGAGTCAAATGTGAGATTATCCCACAACTCTTAAGATGGTCAATGAACTCTTGGGTCAAATATTCACCACATTGATTAGATCGAAGTGCTTTAATTGTTTTGCCAAGTTGGTTTTGTACTTCATTTTGGAATATTTTGAACATTTCAAAAGATTCAGATTTATGTTTCATTATATATAGCCATATCTACTGAAGTCGTCTATAAATGTAATGAAGTAGACTAACCTCCTCTGGCAATTGTATTTAATGGTCTACATACATCTGTATGTATGAGGCCCAATAATTCAGTGGCCTTCTCACTATGCCCAGTAAAAGGTGCCTTTGTCATCTTTCCTAATAGCAAGATTTGCGTGTATCATATAATTCAAAATCAAATGAGTTAAGAAATCTGTCTTGCTAGAGTTTAGAAATGCATTTCTCATTTATATAGCCTAGACGACAATGCCATAGGTAGGTCAAACTCAAATAGTTTGATTTTATCCTTTTAGTAGTTATGTTATAGATATTCCTAATATTTGGATGTTCCAAATTTAATATATAATTACTAACATGCAAATCACCATCAGCATAGAAAATGTCCTTATGATAAATATAACATTTACCATTCCCAGTAATGGAAGTATAACCTTCCTTATCCAAATAAGAACTCAAACCAGGAACATAATAGCAATTGTTCAAAACTAACAAAAGCCTACTGGACAGGACTAATTCATAAGCCTTTCATCTTTAACACATAATCAATATAGCCTTTCAAGGTGATCAATATAGCCTTTCATCTTTAACACATAATAGCTCATGGGAATGTAAGGCCTTTATGGTCTCATACCTTTCTTGGCTTGCCTGTTGCTGGAATATTTCCTTGAGATAGACAATCATCTCATAAGCCTCCATAAGTTCAAGATCTCTTTGGAGCTCTAGAACTATAGTGGCAAGCATCAGGCAACCTATATCTTCAGAGTCATCCTTATGCTTTTGTAAGCATCTCTCTAAGCTCTTAGAGAATTGGCTGTAGGCTCCTCAGGAATGGGTTGATCTACAACATAAGCCTTTCTTTCCTGCTTGAAAACAATTCTCCAGTTTCTGAACCAATCAAGAAAGTTTGCCCTATTGAGTTTGTCCTTCTTAAGGACCGATCACAACGATAGTGTAGCAGTATTACTAGTCGACATGATTCTACAATTAAAATCTGCAAAGTTAGTTAGTAGTCTCCCATTAAATTAACAACCCTCAATATAACAATTAGTAGGCTAAGATCCATATTTGGCTTAAACGTAAGTCCGCTTTCGCAAGATGTTTAAATTCAAGTTATTTAGGAAGGTAACCTATTTACCAATTACATCACATGTAACTCTTAGATCTTTATAGGATTCGATCATCATATGATTCGGCATGTTTAATCCCATCTAATGCCTTGAAATTCAAAACCATTTTGTTAATCTCAATTAAGTCAAAAAATAATGAATATTATGAGCAATACCGTTTCTCATACTTGTCTCTTCAAGATAACTCAAGTGAATCCACTTTGGTGGTTTCCACAATTGATCGATCTAGGTTTTGACAAGTATTCATTAATTAACAGCATTATGACTTAAGATTTGATTCAGAGGGCTCAATTAAGTAGTTTTGTTTATATGAATGCAATCGTGGTCGTATCTCATACAAATAAATACATATAAATGCAAAAGTATTTATGCAATAATCTAATCAAAAGCATAATTTAAATGTGACACAACATGACTTACCTAGCTTAAAATCCTCATAAGCCAATGAGAAGACTTCTCTAAATAAGAAAAGGAATACATTGAGAGAAACCTCGTTTAAACGTTCGAGGGGAGTGAGATGATAATAGAATGTACATTGAGAGTATTTAGAGGAAGGTATGGCACGCAGGCCGTATTTAAATATTACAACCCTTTGTAAAAATCTAAAGCCATGTTGTTCACCATACCCAAACAAGTATGAAGAATAAACCACAACAAGAATTCATACAATATGAAAAGCAATAAATGTCATGATTAGATTATATTGCGCTACGAACATGTAGTCACAGCGGTCCCACTAGCCGATTAGCGAGCAGGGTCAAGAGGCAGCGCCCGTGCGAGGTGCAGGGGGCAACGCCCCTAGAGCTTTTGAAAAAGGCACATTCCTTTTAAAAGAAATATTTGAAAATTTAAAAAAAAAATTGGCCCAATTTTTAAAATTTTTGTTTCAGTCTAGTTCTAAAGGGATTTCAGTCCAATTTCAAGAACAACGGCCTAGAACGCTTCTGATCCGGATTGTCTTCCCCATAGTTTCATATTTCTAAAACCCGAATAGAGATCTGAGCTAGACTCGATTCAACCAACCGCGACCTTCAACCAATTCAAAAACGAAATGATGAATTCTACTTTGGATCAAATCCAAAATAGAAATCGTGATGCCAGTGGCGGAATTGAAAAGTAAACATATCGTATATAATCGAAACAATTTCACCAAATCGCATATACATATAGCACTATCCGGAAATGCACAATGACATTGAACCTATTCCTTTTCGTATTAACATATTCAGACATTTTCTTATAAACACACACATATATCCCATATATATCACATATATAAGAACATAAACTCAATTTAAACGCACAATTGACCAGGTTCTAAACCACTATTAAGATCGGCAGGCACAGCAGAAGAATTTTAAAATTTTCACCGTTCCTAATCGAGGATTTATCAATAGCGTTTAAATTGAGTTAGAAGGATTAGTACCTTGTTCAATTTTGGTTTTCGATCTCTAGGTGCCAACACCTCAGGTTTGCTCCCTCTACCAATATCTACACAAATGCTCTCCAACACAGACTGCGTGCTAGCACCTCCAATATCTCCTAGGGTTTCCCTGGTGGCTCACAATTCTTATGCGTGTTTGAGTACATATGCTCTATCAAGTTTATAACCTATAAGGGTTATATTCAAATTTCAAAAT
The DNA here is from genome assembly GCA_963242795.1 of Inga leiocalycina. Classification (NCBI taxonomy): domain Eukaryota; kingdom Viridiplantae; phylum Streptophyta; class Magnoliopsida; order Fabales; family Fabaceae; genus Inga; species Inga leiocalycina. The sequence continues at coordinate 38,394,052 of OY725332.1, forward strand.
TAATCTCTATTATTTTTGAAATAAATTAACAATTAATTATCTTGATGAGCTAATTAAAAAAATTCAGTTTAAATTAAATCTATCCAACAACAGTTTTAATTTAACCTATTTATTTGATTCAAATAAAGAGCCATTAGATTTAATTTATCTTCATAAATTAAATCTGAGATATTATATCTCTTTCATATTAGTTATTAAATCTAATTTATCTTAATAAAATTAAATTTAAAACAAACACAATATAATAATATATATATATAATATGTATTTCGAAAATACATAAATACATATATAATATTTTTAACTAGTTTTTATATTTTATATATATATATAAATATAAAATTCATCCACCCTTGATTAAACATTATCTCGTCTTGGGTCATTCTTGTGTGCGACCCTGTAGGCCTATATGAAGTTGGCAGTGGACCAATAACTATACTAACCCACAAGTCACAAGCGACCTCTAGCAAAATATTACGACTACCCAATTCATATGAGGATCGTTAACACGATGCAGCCTATCATACAACCATGTCAAGTCCCTTTTATCACACGATATTCGGTCAAAGATGAGGCATGGATAATGTCATCCTCTTGTTCCTGACCATTACTTTCTTGATTCCTGAGTAGTCTGACAATAGAAATGGAAACTCCTTTCCATCATAATATGGCCATACATTCTCATACTTACTTATCGAGGGGCCCAGTAATATCTCTCTACTAATATGAGGGACAAATTTCATCTTGATCATTCATATTCCTCTACATGAAAAACCACCAAGCCTAATCGTAGCCTTTATCATCACTCGGTCAGAAGTGACTTTTGACTAGTTCAAAGCTTAATAACTCTCATGAACGAATCCATGTTGACCTTAGGTCAAAGGGCATTGTGATGTGGTTATACATGAGACAAGCTTATGATTTGATCTATGTAGCTTTCTTAGAGTGGGTCGGTCCAGTACCTTGTACTCATACTAGTGTCTAAGACTTTGATTCGTTTATCCATATCTTATCAAAGTCATACTAGTCTTGTTTCATCTCTGCTCCCGCATAAATGACCTACCAGGGACATTTTAGGACAATCTTTATGATTTATCCAAGGATACAATTATCACAGTTAACATGCAAATAATATGATAACACAATGGAGAAATTTCATTAAATTAATAATGTTTAAAGTAAAATGATTGGCCCTTAGGGCACAATTTCCAACAATATCATGCTACGAACATTTAGCCATGGCGGTCTAGTTTTTAAAAGAAATATTTGAAAATTTAAAATATTTAAAAAATTTTGGCCTAATTTTTAAAAATATTTAGAAATATTTGTTTCAGTCTAGTTAAAAAATGGATTTTGGCCCAGTTTAAAAAAAAGCCCAGAACGCTTTTGATCCGAATTGTTTGACCCCATAGTTTTGGATCCCTAAAACCCGAATAGAGATCCGAACTAGACCCAGTTCTTCTCCAAGCATTTGTACCCCTAAATCCGATTAAACACCCGAATGTGACCCATACGCCGTGATGTTCAGGTAATGATTTTAGGTGATCCGGTGACCTCGATGACTGACAATTTCAGTCTCTTTCTCATAATCATGTTTCAAACAAAATTGAAATCCAAAACCAAAAGGAAATCATGTTTTGTACATAATCTTGAAGAATCCAAAAATGGAAAAAGGAAACAAACACATTTTATGTATCATGTTTCGAATACATTCATGATTTACTTCAAAAGGAAAATCATACAGATTTAACAAAAACCATATATATCATATGATTAAGAACATAAACTCAATTTAAACGTACAATTGATCTAGCTCTGATACCACTATTAGGATTGGCAAGCACAACGGAAGAATTTTAAAATTTTTGCTAATCCCAATTGAGGATCTATCAATAGCGCTTAAACAAAGTTAGGAAGAATGTACCTTTTCGAATTTAGGGTTTTCGATCTCTAGAAACCAACACCTATGATCGGCTCCCTTTACTAGTATCTACACGAATGTTCCTCCAATATGGACTATGTGCTAGTGCCTCTAACGCCTGCTAGGGTTTTCTCGCAGATTTGAATTCTCATCCGTTGATGAGTTTTTCTGCCCCATCAATTTTTATAGCCCATAAGGGCTACATTCGAATTTCAAAATTAATCAAGATTAATTTTGAAATTTATTAACTCTTAATTATATTGATGAGCTAATTAAATAAATTTGGTTTAATTAAATCTGTCATACAGTTTTAATTTAACCTATTTATTTAATCTGAATAAAGAACCAATAGATTTAACTTATCCTTATAAATTGAGACATTATATTTCTATCATATTAGTTATTAAATTTAATTTATCTAATAAGATTAAATTTAAAACTATCAGAATATAATAATATTATCATATATATATATGTGTGTGTGTGTGTATGTATATATGTATGTATGTATGTATGTATTTTCACACACATATATAATATTATTAATTTTCTTTTCATGAATTTTATATTATATATATAAATATAAAATTCATCCACCCTAGCTTAAACATTGTCTCGCGTTGGGCCATTCTTGTGTACAACCCTATAAGCCCAAACAAAGTTGGCAATGGGCCAATAACTATATTAACCCACAAGTCACAAGCGGTCTCTAGCAATACATTATGACTGCCCAATTCATATGAGGATCGTTATCAGGATGCAGCCTGTCATACAACCATGTCATGTCCCTTTTGTCATACTATATTTTGGTCAAGGATGAGGCATGGATGATGCCATCCTCTTGTTTTTTACCATAACTTTCCTAATTTCTAAGTAGTCTGACAATAGAAATGGAAACTCCTTTCTATCGTAATATGGCCATACATTTCTCACACTCACTCATCGAGGGGCCCAGTAATATCTCTCTCCTAATATGAGGGACAAATTCCATCTTGATCATTCGTATTCCTCTTCATGAAAAACCACCAAGCCCAATTATAGCCTTTATCATCACCCAGTCAAAGGTGACTTTTGACTAGTTCAAATCTTAACAACTCTCATATAGGAATCCATGATGAGCTCAGGTCGAAGGGCACTATGACATGGTTATACATGAGATAAGCTTATGACTTGATCCATGCAGCTTTCTCATAGCAGGTCGGTCTAGCACCTTATCCTCTTACAAGTGCCTAAGACTTTGATTCGTATCTCCATATCTTTTCAAAGTCATACATGTCTTATTTCATCTTTGCTCCTACATAGATAATCGACTAGGGACATTTAGGACAATCTTTATGATTTATCCAAGGATACAGTCATCATAGTGAACATGCAAATAATATGATAACATAATGGAGAAAATTCATTAAATTAATAATGTTTAAAGTACAATGATTGGCCCCTATGGTATAATTTCCAATAAGTAGGATTCGATTTTTTTCAAGAATAGGGCATCGGGTTTAGTTGCTATCCAAGATTTGAGAACTATTAGGCAAGGTCCGAGTCGATAGTTTGAGAAACATTGTGCTACGTTCATTGAACTCATCCTCTCATCCAAAATCATTGAACAATGATGGTCCAACTCTATAATCTGAAGATTCATTGGGTCAATGTTCTTCTCGTATCCTAGATTCATTGAGTAAGGGATGCTGAATCAAGTTAGAGTGCTCCATCTTGGTGAGATTGATGAACGAATTTTAGGTAGCAACAAATAGCAATAGAGGCAAAGAAAAGCAATGAATCGGTAGATGAAATAATTAGATTTGCTCATCCCTTGTATCTCTACCCATCTGAACAGAAGAGGCCACTATAATTCCTTATGTTCTCACTGGAAGAGAGAACTACAGCGTACAGAGCAAGGCCATGATGATTTCTCTTTGTGGACAGATAAAGGTTGGATTTATTAATGGAACATGTCATAAAGAATCATATGACAAAGCCCTCCATGAGTAGTGGAAAAGATGTAACACAGTGATTCTGTCTTAGATCTTGAATTATTTATTGAAATAATTGGCTAATGGGGTTGTTTACTCTCAAGATGTCCATTCAATCTAGATCGACCTTAAGGAGAGATTCGACAACCTAATAGGGTCTACATCTTTTCTCTATATCGTGAGATAAACTCACTACAACAAGGTGAACTTTTGAATTCAGCATACTACTCGTTGCTTAAAGAACTGTGGAAAGAACAATATGCTATAATCACAAACAGACCGCAATACTGGTGTTGCATATGTGGAGCTGCAAAGGTCCAATATAATATAGTCTAGCAGCAAAAGTTACTTCAACTTCTAATGGGATTAAATGATTATTTTGGTATTGCCAAAAGTCAAATCCTCTTGATACAACCATTACCTACTGCGAATCAAGCTTATGTGGTGGTGATGGAAGATGAAGCTTAAGGGGCAATTGTGAGCAATGCAAGAAATTGAAGTAAGAATAATTGTATGAGGAGGGGAGGGGTGATCCTTTTCTCATTTGTACTCATTGTGGCAAGAAAGGTCACAACAAGGATAATTGCTACCAAATTGTTGGTTATCCTCTGTATTTCAAAGGCTAAAGAGGCAAGCAAGTACTCATTAATGAATTAAATCAATATGGATCCAAACGTGGCAAAGATAGTGACAAGGGACTTTATTCAGCTAACTAGATCTCCCCCTCTTTAACACATGAACAATACGAGAGGTTGATGGAACAGCTTAAAAAGGATGTAGAAGAGAATGTACATACACTAACCAGTACAGGTTTGGCTAACTCATTCTCTCATATGCGTGCTAGCATAATATTGTTGTTAAATTCAAGTACAACAACTCATTGAGTAGGTGATTTGTCCTTATTAGATACTTATAATGCATACAATAGACCAATTAAAACCACTAAGATACCAAATGGAAATAGATTTCATGTTACACATAGAGGCCATGTGAAATTTTCTAATGGGATCAATCTGCATGCTCCCTTGTTAAAATTTAACCTAATATCACTTCCAAAACTAACTAAGGAAGAATCATGTATAGTTGCATTTTTTCCTGATATTTGCTTGATATAGGACCTTTAGGATGGCAAAACGAAGGCAACTAATAAACTTATAGATGGATTGTATACCTTGCATTGTACGCATAAGAATGTAGTGATATGGCAAGTGATTGTAGCAAGGAACATAATTGTATTGATATCTCTTTGTTGCATAGTATATTAGGTCATGCCCCTATCACTGTGCTAAGACATTTGAACATTGTGAGTGATAAGGGAGCAACAATGAATTAAATGTGTGAGATTGTTCACAATCAAAGCAAACTAAACTCCCTTTATCTCATAGTTGTATTAAAATGAAAGGCATTTTTTAATTGTTGCACATGGACTTGTGGGGCCCATATAAGGTTCACACACATTCTGGACACCAATATTTTTTTACCATAGTAGATGATTTCTCATGAGCCACGTGGATTTTCTTGATGAAGAAAAAAGCTAAAACTTTTTCTCATATTCAATACTTTATTGCTTATACTCAAACACAATTTTCTAAAATGGTCAAAAGGGTATGTAGTGATAATGGTATTAAATTCGTTAATAGCACAATTAGAGAGTATTTTGCACAAAAGGTGATAGTACATGAAACTAGTTGTCCATATACACTGGAGCAAAATGGTATAGTGTAAAGAAAGCATAAAACCCCAATGCAAGTGTCTAGGAGCCTTAGGATAAAATCTAAATTCCTATTAAGTACTAGTAGAGTGTGTTAAGACTACAACATACTTAATCAATCGGATCTCCTTTAGGGTATTAGAGTTTAAAACACCTTGAGATTGTGTATGGACACTTGGGGGATTATAGATCATTAAGAACTTTTGGTTGTCTTGCATATGCCATTGACTTGATTCTTCATGATAAATTGCAGCCTAGGTTTATTTCCTCAATGTTCTTGGGATATCCATGTAACCAAAAGGGATTATAAGCTAGCATGTGCGTTTTGTAGAGAACAAATTTCCTTTCAAGGAAAAGGAACCTCCAAATAAAGGGAAGTTGATAAAAACGTAAGAGAAATGTTCTTTTTTAATTTGGATGAATATAACAGCATGATAGCAAGTTGTTCTTGATTCAGACAGTCAAGAACATATAGATATTCATGATTAGGAATATGAATTTTGACCTACAAGAAGTAGTAGACCACTTATATGGTCACAAGATTATGTTTATAGCCTTTTTTTGACTAACTCACCTACAGGTGAAAATACGTAGCATTGTAGGTATCCAATTGAGGATTATATTTCATATGATTATCTCTCTACACGTTATTTATGTTGTTTATATTCCATAGATTCTATCATCGAGCCTGTGTCCTATAGTAAGGCCGAGAAGGGCCCTAAGTGGGTATAGGCTATACAAATGGAGATATATGCTTTGGAAGACAATAAGACATAGGCTATAGTTCCTCTTCCTAAGGGAAAGAAAGCAATTGGATGCAAGCAGGTATACAAGGTAAAGTATAACTTGAATGGTATTATAGAAAAATACAAGTCAAGATTAATTTCTAAAGGGTATACACAAAGGGAAGGAATAGACTACCATGAGACTTTTCCCCCTATGATTAAAATGATTAACGTTTGTATTTTTATGAAAATGGTAGCTATATATAATTGGAATATCTATCAAATGCATATACATAATGCATTTTTGTAGGGAGATTTAGATGAGGAGGTTTACATGACAATTCCTCAAGGTTTTAAGAAACATGGGAGAATATGGTTTGTAAACTCAACAAGTCGTATGGCTTGAAACAAGCCTCGAGACAATGGAATATCAAAATGTCTATGGCTTTCATTGATGATGGTTTTAGCCAAAATAGATATGATTATTCATTATTTCTTAAGAAATTTGATGATGCTTTAATTCTTATACTTGTATATGTGGATGATCATCTTATTAGAAGGAGTTCTAACGAAAGGAAAGATGAGGTGGAGGAGCTTCTCCATAACAAATTTAAGATTAAAAACTTAGGAGAAATGAAATATTTTTTGGGAATTGAAGTTGCTAGGTCACAAATAGGAATTTTGCTTTCTCAATGGAAGTACATCCTTGACCTCCTATCAGATAGTGGAATGAGTGGTTGTAGGCCATCGTCACTTCCTATGAAGCAAAACTTGTGGTTGCTAGCATATGAAGAATGAAGAGATAAGCCAGAGGACTTTCTATAAAATCCAGACAGATATAAAAAGGCTTGTGTGTAGGTTGATTTATTTGACTATGACAAGGCATGATATTTTGTTTTCGCTGTAAGTTTTGAGTCAATTTATGCAAATGCCGACAAAAGCTCACATTGCAGCAGGCCTAGATATGATTATATACCTCAATCAAAGCTTTGGACTTGGTGTATTGCTGAGTTCAGATGATGATCCTATTGGGCTGCTTGTGGCATGACTATGAGATCAGTGATCAATTATTTACTTAAGCTTGGTGACTCGCTCATTAAGTGGAAAACCAAGAAGCCAAGAACTATTGCAAAGTCATCAGCTAAAGTTGAATACCGAGCGTTGGGGTCGACTGTGTTTGATATAGTATGGGTAGATGGCATTTTGAAAGATCTTGGAATTCATCAAGATGAGGTTATGAGTGTGCATTACGATAGTAAAGTAGCGATCCATATTGCTACGAACCCGGTATTCCACAAAAGGGTAAAACATATTGAGATAAATTGTCACTTTGCTTGGAAAAAGTTGCAATCGGGTTTGTAGAGTTGGAGCACATGAGGTCACAAGATCAAGAGGTGGACTTGTCAACTAAAGATGTAGGGAAAGAAGTACAAACCAGATTACTTTCAAGTTAGGCACTATAAATTCGTTTTAGTCCCAAACTTGAGGTGGAGTATTGAGATTATTGTTGTTGCAATTCTGGTGGTGTAATCAGTAGTGGATTGGTTATGTAAATAGGTGTAGATATGTAATAGATTAAGTTATTGTTTCAGGATATTACCATTTGTTCTTAAGGCTATTTTAGCCCATTCGGTGAGTATATATAGCCTAGGAATACATTAACATGTATTGGATTCTAGCCATTACATTTAACAATACTACGTGGTTTTCTAGGTAAGTGCACTCTGTTAACATAATCCATTATGACAAATACCCATGACAAAAATGTTTCCTATACTTCTTGTCCTTTTGTGAAATAATGTCTCAACCTTTATTATGAAAGAAAATTGAGAAGAGAGATATTTAATATGATAATCTTTTTCTAATTTAAATAATTGGAGAAATCTAAATATTGTACTTGGTGCTTGATTGATATGTGCGATTGATGATGGTAAAGCTTTTCACTTGTCATTTTGTCAATCAATCAAGGAAGGTATCGATGAGTATTCTTGAACTGGTTTGATACTATTTATAAAGTAGAGAATGAGAGGGTTCTTGAACTAGTTTGATACTATTTATAAAGAGAACGAGGTCTTTTCATCCTATTTATAACTCATATCATTAATTTTTTAATATGAATGTATAATTTTACTCTTTTTTATAATTATTTAGACTTTGCATTCTTTTAGCATAACGATATTAAATAGAAGTAAAGTAAAAGAGTCGTTAAATTTTAATTTGTTTTGATGAAATATGTTAAGGAATAAAAGGGACTTATAAATAAAATCAAATGAGTAGAAAGAATACAAGCAGATTTCAAAACTTCAAACTTTAGGAATCACCTGTTAAATTTTCACTTGCATTTGAAATTGTGATCTAATGGCTCAATGGGATCATCAAATTGTAATTTCTTGTTATTTGGACTACCAAGGCTTTTACTTAAAGAGATGTGTGGTGAAAATTGTTTTTTTTTTCAGTTGCTGCTTGTAGATTTTCTTTCTATAGCAATGTAACATATTTATTTAATTTAAATAGATTAAGAAAGGTAAATAAATTAGTCCTCTTTTGTTTTGCCAACAAATAAATTAGTCATCTGGTCCTTAATATAACACATATTTTGAAAATTGATCTTGTTCCTACATATAAGATATAGTTTTCATAATTGTCAATATTTTTCTAATTTACCCCTATTAATACTCCCTCAACAATGATTCAAGATGAGAGCGAATGAGGGAATTAAGGAAGATGACTAGAGTGTTTTAGAAAATACATATCATATTAACTAATTTTCTTAATCTAACCAAATTAGGCAAATATGTATTATATAAAGGATTACAAGGAGTACTTAATTGTAACATATGTGGCATGAATTCTCTAAAATATTAATGTGTAACATTATATTATATATCAATTTGTAAATTATGCAAATTAATTTGAAAAAAAAAATGACAATTATGAGAAGTAAAATGAAAAAACAAAAAAATCTTACATTTAAGATTAAAATCCACCTGAAAATAGGTCATATATTTAGTAGCGGAGTAGTATCTCATTTAACTAATTAAAGTATGTCTTGTTTCTTCAGCCATCAACAACAAATTCACTTTAGCAATGTTTTGACCAATCTATCACTTAAAAACCGTGGAGTTTGTTTAGCAAGACGAAAATGGAGGGAAGGGAAATTTTTTGAGTTGGATTTGAAAAACTATAAAAGTGGGTTTAAAATTTTTAAATTGTTTTTTTATTCTTTTATCTAACATCTTTTTCTATTATAATTTTATAGTCTCACTTTTCTAATTTTTTTAAATCCGACTCAAAATTTTCTCACCTCTACCGTCTCCACTGCAAATCCCCTGTTCCAAAGAGCCTATTACTGAAAAGTTCATCCAAGGAAGCTCTTCAATGGCGTCCCCTAAAACTGAATGATTTCCCAATTCCAATTTGTTCTAGAGAAGTTGTATAATGAATGGGCGTAATATTAAAAGAAGGACTTGCTAGAACCGGCAGACACCCTAAAGGGGGTGAATTGGGTATAAGATAAAAAATTAAAAACTTTGGAAAAATTTTTGTAACTTAATGAAAACAGTAAGTATAAAACTAATAAATCATAAATCAAAAGTAAGATAAAATAATATATGCTGGAAACATAAGAGCTTAGGGAAGAGAATATGCAAACTGTGATTTATCCTGGTTCGGTCCAATCTATGATGGCCTACGTCCAATCCCCAGGCTCCTCCTGAGATTTTCAAATCCACTATCTTCTTGTTTAATCTAGGCACAAGAAAAGCCTTTACAATCCCATAAGTTTAGCCGGGCACTTGTGAAGCCTTTTACAAATCTCTCTGAGATACTCCCCTTACGATAAGTCTTACGAGTAGAGTATTCCTGAAGACCTTCCTCTCTTGCTTACCCGTTCAAGTCTTACAAGCAGCAACGTTCTCTCCTGCTTACACCCCTATAAGTCTTACGAGCAGCAATGTTCTCTATTGCTTGCACCTTGTAAGTATTACGAGCAGAAACTCTTAATGACAATCTCTCTACAGCTTTCCCCATAAGAAAATCAACCCACTCAAGGTCCCTCTACCTTGAGATCAATTCAGATATATAGTTGAAAGTGTTTACAGACTCTCTCACTGAGTAGATATAATGCTCATTGAAGTACAATACAAATAATCACTCTCACATATATATGATATAGAATATAAATAGGAATAGAGAGTGTTTGGGTAGAAGTAGATGACTCATGATATTCGCATGTTGGTGTCATTGCTCTATTCTCTCGTTGTCTTCTTCTTTTCTCTAAATGCTACCATATTTATAGATGAGTTGTAAAATATAACCATTGTGAGTATTCTTCTGTTGAAGTCCTATTGCTTCATTTGACTGTTGTGTGCATTTGAACAACTAGCCCCTGTCCGTTGCAGAGCAGAGCATCCCATAGAGGAGCAAGATGTGAGCATTTGGATATCTGACAGTTTTTTGTTATGAGCTGTACATCACGTTGTGGAGTGGGATGAAGATATTTGAATATTCGACAATCTTTCATGGTGTGTCAGTTGCTTGTCGTGGTAGGTAGCCGCCATTTGGCATGTAATGATAAGTTCACCATAATTGACTTTCTTATTTGAAACTTTAATCTGAATGTTTAATATCCTGTTTCACACTTGAAATATATGTTAGTTAACATTTAGATATGATAACAAGTGAAAACGTAAAGAATAAACAACATTTAATCATATTCGGATTGTTCGTTGTGAGTTTGCTGTGTGTTGCTTCTGACAGAGTCTCACTCAAGTACTTTAAGGTCTCACTTGAGTGCATCTTCATATTTCCTCTTCTGCTTCCGCTTTTGTGTTGCATTTCAATGTGATTTTGAGAGAGTCCATTTTCTTACTCTTAGGTGATATGGGACCTCACTCGAGTTATTGATCATTACTCGAGTGCATCAATATATCTCAACTTCAGGCTTCGTTTCTGGATAGCACTTGCAGCTAAATATTCAAGAGTGCATTTTGCACTTTTGAAGTGTTACGTTCTCAATCGAGTAAAGTATGGCTCACATGAGTAGTTTTTATATTTTCATGTTCTGGCTTCCTCTCAGGCAAACACTTGCTGCTCTTCACTCGCAGGACTCGAGTACAATCCTTCTCCTCACTCGAGTGTTACCAATCATGCTCGAGTGATCTTTACGTTTCTCTGGTCATATTTCTTATCAGGTTAACACTTTCATGTCAACACTTGCATGACTCGAGTGTAAACCTTTACTTTACTCGAGTGCATTGTCATTCACTAGAGTGCAGCTGAAATACTTCCATTTCACAGCCACTTTTGGACAATACTCGCACCAAAATATCAAGAGTGCATTTTTGGACTCGTGATTGATGTGGGGCCATGTCAGACTCAATTTATTTATTTGATTCTAAATATGGAAAATGATGTATCATAAGAAAGCTCTTGTCATATGCATTCCAATGCAAAAAGAATCAGCTCCAAACTCCTTGTATTCTGCAAGTTATGATCGAAAGAGAGTCTGTCGCACTAAACCACACAAACGTCAACTTTCATATGGCATAACTCCTAGAATATAACTTCAAATTATACAAATTACCAATCCATGGAAAACTCTTTGAGTCTTGTTTCATATGGCACTAGTTTCGTCTCATTCTGATGTGTCGTTTGTGAGTTATGTCAAAAATACCAAACCTATCTTGAAAAGTAACAATGAATTTAGTGTCAAGTTCCATGGAATATCTCCTTCACCTAAGCTTCTTTCAATATGATCTTGGTATACATTTTTTGTGTTGTGAGTCTTCTTTGATTTGCCACCAGTTTTAGGTCAATCTGACTTGTGATTTGAGAGATATGGCCAAAATACTGGACCTCTATCAGGCTGAACGTAAAACAGAGCTGAACAGAGTAGCCCAACACTCGAGTGTGTTCTTCCTTCGCTCAAGTACTACAATGCCATACTTGCTACAATGATTCTACACTATTAGTATGCACCTCGAGTGCTATAGTGATTTACTTGCTACAATACCTGCTTACTATAGTGCCAAATAGTGCTCGATTGCTACAGTATCGACCACTACAGTGCCTAACAACGCGGTCTAATTTCCTTCTGACCATAGAAATCTCAGAGTTATTTCCAACAACTTGAATCTTTATATTCCCATTAAATCTTGCAAGTTCTTCTTTCTTCAGTATATTTCTTTTTGATTTTCCTCTTGATAATCATTCTCCATAATCTGAGTAGGCAGCTCCTTGACTATCTTCAGTTTCTTTCTTCTTCTTTCTTTTGTTCATTCTCATCAATTCCATCACTTCTTTGTATATTTGATAATTTTGTCTTCTCATTCTTCCTCCATAATTCAACTTAATTAATCTACAATAATTAGTCAAAGAAATACATTATATAAACTTTTTGCTCTTATCAATTCACATCTATATTTGACATCATCAAAACTAATCATATATAACATTCTCCCCCTTTTTGATGATAACAAATCCTTTAGGAAAAATATGTCTGAATGAAGTGCAACATACATAAATGCAACATACATATTTTTCTTATATTTTTCTCCCCCTATTTGACATCAGCAAAAAGTTTGAAATATATAAAGAAGTAAGGCTTGTGGAGAAGTGACTTTAATCAAAATGAATGAACCAAGAACACAACTTACTCTCCCCTATATGAAAGTACTTTCATTTTTTAAAGTGAGGGAATTGAAAATAGATTTGAAGAGGTTTCAAGAAAACTTTCATAATCACGGCAAATTGAAATCAAACAAATGAAGCGTATTCTTGAAATATAAAGAGAAAAGGTTTAGAAATGCTCATGTAGATTTTGAAAAATGATGACTCTATGAAGTTCATTGTTTTATTCTTTAGCAATGCTAGTTCATGATGTTGTGTTCTCCACACGTCTTGCTATGCAACTCTGATGTATGTTCATGTTATTGCCAGCATTCTCCAATTGAGTTGAGCTTTTGCTTAATATGCTTAATGATCATTTGTATTGGCATATGTATTTGTTTCTCTGAATCTTACAGCCAATATATATTCCTTGATTGAGTGTTAAAAACATCCTCAAATTTGATAGAGTCTTCTTGTAGTACGTTGAAGAATGCTATTGCACAAAACAAATTCTCCTGTCATAATTGCAAATCTTTCTTGCACAAAGAATGATTAGTGCCATAAAGTATCAATTTTATCATTTCTATATGATACATTAAATTTAAGATCATGAGAAGAAAAAATATAAGAGTGACTCATTATCAAAATAATCAAAACATGGTGAATACAGATGAGTATGTTAAAAGGATTTTCTTTTAAATAGAAGATGAGCTTTCAATATATAAAACACAAGTGAATGTGAAGCTCCCCCTTAATTGATACATGGTTTTAAAAACTTGTCATTAGGAAAACAGTTAATTACTTTCCCGGATTTTGAAAATAATAGGAAACTTTATAGAGAAAATGATTTTGAAAGTGTGAAGATTTAGAGAGAAATGAAATGACAATGCTAATAAGGGGTTTTAAGAGATATAACCCAATATCACTTCAGTGGTCACTTGAATGATTCTACTCGACCATTACTCGATTGTATAATCAAGTGATGCAATTCAAAGAATTTGAATTAAGCAAGAATACAATACCTCACTCGAATAATGTTGTAATTACTCGAGTTATAATCCTCTATCGTTCATTGATGCATCGTTGGCTAGTCACTGTTTGAATATGTGATATGAAGATGTAATCTCTGTGAGCACTTAAGGATACCATGATGAGCTTGAAATAAGGCTTGTGCATATTAGCTTAGTATGTGCCCCTTGTTTAGCAAACACCATCAAGAAACTTTGATTTATATTTCTCCCTTATTTTTGTCATCCATCATCTCAAATAGAACTTTGAGGTTCTAGTTCTCTAAGTCACACAACTACCTCATCTTATCATTCATTGAATGATGATCTCGGCATTGTTTGTAGCAAGCTCGGTGTGAAAGTGTTGAATCTCCTTTTTTAGATAGCCCTTAATAGATAAACCAAAGACTGAAGGACCAGGAGGACTAGTTTTCATAGAATATTGTGTCTTTTTCCAACTATATCAATAGGTGGTCACTTGCTAGTCCTGAGGTGTCATTTGATTAACATCACATATTCTGCTTCCCCTCACACAGCAACACTGTCAGCCATGCTTCATCTATCTGATCTTTGTATCCAAAAGTAAAGCATTTTGGTCAACTTCTGCAAAGTATAAATATATGTTCTTTGGTACCCAATTTTCTCTTAGGTATATATGATATTATGTATTATAACTCTTATGCTCTTATATAATTAAATCATATGATATTTGAGCAAAGAGTATCATAAGCCAACAAAGATCAAGATATAATCTTACCCAATAAATTCAATCCATTGAATCATAAGCATAATGAACAAGTGATACCAAGAGTGATGATTTTCAAAGATCAATGACACTTTGTAAATACACTTTATATAAAAATTATGTCTTTGATAAGATTTTCATGCAATCGATGTAAGTCAGATCAAAGAGAGTAGAAAATCTATCATCAATAATCAATCTTTATAAAATGACAAATCATGAATGGAATCAAAATTTTCAAGAATGATAATGAGATATGCAAATTGTTTCAAAATCTTATATGTTCTTTGGAATCATAAATATGCATTATAACATTAAGATTTTGAATGTATGAAAACGCATTTATGAAACTTGTTAAATATCAATGCTTATGAAAAACAATGGAAGTCAACAGTTATAAAATATATATCAGAATGCTTCACTAAGGAGTTCAACTAAGATAACATGTTAATTATAAGAGTTAACATGTTGGAGAATTTTCCCTAGAGCAAAACTCATATGAAAAATGAAGTGGTCCAAAAGGCTTATTTTGATAGACACATATAAGCATGATAACTTTAGTATTGATCAAGAGATAATCTTACCTCTTAGAATTGTGTCTTAAAATGGATGAATATTCAAGGCAGTAAGACTTAAAGTGCAAGACTCTAGTTACTCGAAAATGGATAAAGACAAAGATTAATATATTTGAGAAACGAAATGAGTACATTGATTTATGGATGATGAAGCACATAATCATTAATCCAAATGACTAAAGTTTTAGAATATTAGTATGTTATTTCATAATAATGGTTAATACATAACATTCAATGTACTAATGAACATTCATAATGCTTGGAATAACATGATCAACCAAAGATTTATGCATTAGGCATAAGGCTTTCACAAGTTGAATTCTTTTCAAAGAAATACACTTGGAACTCATATAGATAGGTAACTTGTTAAACATAAGGTCTAGCATGTTAGAGAATGAAGGCTAAAGAATGCAAGTATTGGATAGCACATTTAAGATCAATATGTCAACAATGGGAAAATACTTTGGTAGATGAATTTGAAGCATTTCTGACTTTCAGTATATAAAAATATTAACTTCTGATTTTTGAAACCGATTTAAATGTAAACAAAATAATTTTGAAATCATGTGTATGCACTTTTATAACACAATGGATTGAAATCAAAAACATATTTTTGAATTGTGCACTTAAAAACATACACCAATGAAAAACTATGCACAGTTTCACTTTTAGTTCATTTAGCAATCTGAAAAATATTTTCAAAGCCATAAATGATTGATTGCTAATTGTAATCCAATAATAAGCAAGTATTTACTACTCAAATTAAGTTGAAAAGAACGGGTAAGATGGTTGAGTTTTGAAATTACTGATACAGTGTACTTGACTTGAGTGTAACTTGTAGACACCCAAGTTAATTTCCATATCTTTGTATCTTTGTGCTCAAGTCCTCCAAGATCACTTGAGTAATCCATGTTTTGAAGCTAATTCATGTATTTGTACTAGTGGCATTCCCGAGTTCTTACTGCACTTTCAAGTGAGTTCTCCATGCACTCAAGTGTGCTCACATCTCACTCAAGTTTGTGTCTGAACATTTGATAAACTTGAGAGTTTCCTTAGGTTTCTACATACTCTGTTAACCCCTTGCACTCGAATGTTCACTTATGCACTTTGAGTGTCATGCTTCTTTTTCAAATTATTCCTACAAAAATCATATAACCTTTTGCTTCCTTCGGTATCTAATTCTACTTGGATCTACTCACGATTAGCTTGTAAGAATCATAATTCATATGCTTTAAGAATGTAGTCACTTCAAAAGAATTGAACATAATGAATTAAGTATGACTCTATGCATAAACATTGTTTTCTCATGAAGTATGTATATGCATAAAAAGTTAGACTATTGAACATTACAACTCTTTATGTATGATTTTTCTAAAGATTGTAAAAACATATGTGCAATGCTCATTCCTAAGGTGACAAGGTATAAACCTCAATAGAGATTAAAGATAACAGTAGAGGAGGTTTTTACCATTGTATACCTTTACCTTAGGTACTTGGAGGATTGCCTTTATATACCCATAGCATCTTTCTTTGAAGCTCTGTTTTAGCATATTTAGCTTTGGGATTATGCACAACTTTCTCATATGATGTAGGCTTTGCGAGAATTTTTCTTTGTGTATGAGAGATCCTCCTCTTCTTATTCTTCTCAAGATAGTTGAATGGTACATTATGGTACCCCTTCCTTAAGGTGAAACATACTCTTTTTATCTGTTGCTTCTTTCTATGGTTATACTCTATAGCTCTATCAATGGGTGGTCCAAGAGTTCTCATTTTCGATGTAGACGATATGAACCTTTTTATTGGTGTATGAGAAACTCTTGGCTTCTTATTCATTTTCTCCATACCTTTATGTCCATTCTTCTTATAATCAATCTACACACATAAAGTACTAGATGGACATTTTGGTACCCATATATACTTAGGTCCTTGATTGTTAGTATTAACCCTTACATGTCTCTTCGATACCCAAATATACTTATTTCTCACATGGGAATTTCTTCTAATATAGCATGTGTAAGAAATATGACCGGATTTGCCACAATAATTGCAAATTGTATAAAGATATGCATTATGGGATATCATGCAAGTATTATGTCGATCATGAGAGTAGAAACTCAAATGGATTTTAATTGAATATTCTTTCTTCCCAACAAACTTTCCATCTTATTTGAAAACATTTTTTCTTTTCTCAATAGAATCAACAATTGGTTGAGAAAAAAACTTTTGTAGACTCTGAAAATTAGTTTTACGAAAATCACACGAAGAATTGGAACTTTTTACCTTAAGTTCATCTTGAGCTCTGAAGAGTGATTTTTCATGTCCGTCCATAATGAGCTCTTTTCGGGAATCCTATCCTTCTTGTCTATCCATGTTGACTGTATGGAAATGTTCTATGATTTCTCCATCTTCATCATCAACTTCCAATTGTTCATGCACAGTAGACGTGTAACGTGTAGTTTCACATGAACTGTCTGTTAGAACTGGCTGACACCCAAGAGGGGGGTGAATTAGGTGTAACATAAAAATCTTAAGAACTTTGAAAATCTTTTTACATCTTAGAGGAAGTAATAAATATGAAAGTAATGAATCATAAATCAACAGTTAATATATGCTGGAAATATAAGAGTTTAAGGAAGAGAGTATGCAAACTGTGATTTATCCTGGTTCGGTCCAATCTGTGATTGCCTGCGTCCAGTCCCCAGGCTCCTCCTAAGATTTTCAAATCCACTATCTTCTTGTTTAATCCAGGCACAAGAAAAGCCTTTACAACCCACAAGTTTAGCTGGGCACTTGTGAAGCTGTTTACAAATCTCTCACCGAGTTACTCCCCCTTACACACCGTATGGTTACAACTAAGTTACTCTCCTTACACACCCTGTAAGGATACAACTTTGATGATGAAAGATTACAGTCAATCTTCTCTCTCAGAAGTGAATAGATGAATACTGAAGCACAATGAAAATAATCTCTCTCCCAAATATACATGATATAGAAAATGGATAAGAACAGAGAGTAGTTGGGTTGGAGTACATGATTCATGATCTTTGCATGTTTCTCGTTGTAGTGTTCTCGTCGGTGTAGCTCTTTGTTGAATGTTCCCATATTTATAGATGAGTTGAGATAGCCGTTGGAAGCATTTCAACCTGTCCGTTAGAGTGGGGTAGCTTTGTTTGACTGTTCTTCAATTTTGAAAACTAGACGTTGTGAACGTTGACGCTCCGCTTCCGTAAAGTCAGTTTTTCTCTCTTCACATCATCTCTTCATTGTATTCCTGGAGAAATACATTAAACACTAATACAATGAAGTGTAAGAATGATTGGAAGCAAGAAGAAAGAGTTTCATAATTAATCCCATGATTTTTGAAAGCTTCAGTACGTTGCTCTATTCTCCTGGAAAGCATTACTCGAGTAGTGCATGGAGTAAACAAATTTACAAACCTTGGAAATACCTGTTTACTCGAGTACTCACTCGAGTAATGTTGGCAGGCCGAGAGCAACTGGAATTGATTACCCTAATTACTCGAGTACCTACTCGAGTAACGTTGGTAGGTCGAGAGCAATTGGAAGTGATTTCCCTGATTACTCGAGTACCTACTCGAGTAACGTTGGTAAGCCGAGAGCAATTGGAAGTGATTTCCCTGATTACTCAAGTACCTACTCGAGTAACGTTGGTAGGCTGAGAGTAACTGGAAGTGATTCCCTGATTACTCGAGTGCTTACTCGAGTAACATTGGCAGGCCGAGAGCTACTGGAAGTTTTCTATCTGATTACTCGAGTACCTACTCGAGTAACGTTGGCAGGCCGAGAGCAACTGGAAGTTTTCTTCTTTGGTTACTCGAGTGATCCCTCGAGTAAGCTCTTAAATAACTTTACAGATTACTCAAGTAATCCCTCGAGTAACGTCATTCAAATCTTGGCCGAGAGCATTTTCAACTTGATTACTCGAGTAGTCCCTCGAGTAAATTCCAAATAACTCGGCAGATTACTCGAGTAAGCCCTTCAAGTGAATTCTTGATTTTGATTTGAAACATGGAAAATTATATATCATCAGAAAGCTCTCATCGTTTACATTCCAACACAACAAGAATCAACTCCAAACTCATTGTGTTCAGAATGTTATGATCCAAAGAGTATCTACTATTCTTAGACAATCTCTGAAATCACGAGCAGCAACTTCCAGATGGCATAACTATTAGAATATAACCTCAAATATGTCCAATTACCTATCCATGGAAAGCTCTTTGAGTGTTCTTTCATATGGGACCAGTTTGGTCTTAATCCGATATGTATTTTGAGAGTTATGTCCAAAATACCGAAGCTGTCCAGGAATATGACGGTAATTCATGTGTCAACGTCAACATATTATATCTCCCTCATCTGAACTTCTTTTAATGTGATCTTGGTGTCCACAGTTCATGTTGGGAGTTTAGTTTCATATGCCCTCGGTTCAGATCAATCCGTCGTGTGGTTAGAGAGATAGCCCTAAAATACCGAACCTCTGTCCTGAAGCGCGAAAAACAGAGCATAATAAAAATGCAGATTACTCGAGTAGTTACTCGAGTGATCATGTCCATTACTCGAGTAATGCCTTCCAAAATATGGCAAAGAGCCAAAACTCAAAGGAACACCTTAGGGAAGCTCTATAACTTCCATATAAGTTATCTTGGCTTCGAATTGACCCATTCCAACCTCCATATGATCAAAGAAACCTTCGGTATCACTTCTAATAGCTTGGATCTTGATATTCTCATGTGATCTTGCAAGTTCTTCTTTATTTAATCTCCTTCTTCTTCTTTCTTCAATCTCTTTCTTCTTGTTTTGCCACTTGATGATCATTCTTCATAACCCAACTAGGTATCTTTTTGAATTGATGATCGTTCTTCATAAACCAATTAGATATCTTCTTGAATATCTTCAATCTTCTTCTTTATTTGTTTTGACCAATGTTTCTTCTTGATATTTCATTAGTTCTCGCAATGCCTTCTTTCTTCAATTCCTTGCCTCTTGATTTTCTACTTAGTGATCATTCTCTATATATGAGGCATTATAACATCAACCCACAATCGGGTTTATGACTAATCTACAAAATATGCAACATTAAATATAGTAGTTAGTCAATGTAGAAGATAATTATATCATACAAACTTTTTGCTCATATTTAACATCTATATTTGACATCATCAAAACTATTCATATCTAACATTCTCCCCCTTTTTTATGATGACAAATCCTTCAAGAAAAATATGTATGGGTTATAAAAACTAAGTAAGAACAATATATTTTTCTTGCCTTTCTCTCCCCCTATTTGACATCAGCAAAAAGTTTGAAGTATAAAGAAGAAAGACTTGTAGAAGAGTAAATATGTCATGAAAACAATTTTCTCTTCCTTGATTTGAAGGTAATTTCATTTGATGAAAATGAAAAATGATTTTTGTGGAAAACAACTTTCATAATCAAGGCAAATTAAAATCAAAGAAAAAATATTCTTGAACAATAAAGAGAGGGTTTAGAAATGCTCATATAGTTTTTGGAAAATGATGAAGCGCTCCATGAAAGCCGTTGCTTTATTCTTTTGCAATGCTAGTTCATGATGTTGTGTTCTCCACACGTCTTGCTATGCAACTCTGATGTATGTTCATGTTGTTGTCAAGATTCTCCAATTGAGTTGAGCTTCTGTTTAGCATGCTCAATGCTCATTTGTATTGGCATATATAGTTATTGCTTTGAATATTACAGCCAATATATCTCCCTTGATTGATTGTTAAAGCATATGTCATCATTTATGCTCCTTTTAGTGTGTTGAGTAATGATCTTGCATAGAACAAAATCTCCTGTTATAAATAAAAACATTCTTGCAAGGAGAATGGTTGGTGCAATCAAGTATTAAATTTATTGCACAAATCAAAGTCATCTTTTCTATATGATATGTTAAAAATTAAGATCATGAAAGGAAAATATAAGAGTAATTCATCATCAAAACTAATTAAAAGATAGTGAATTCAGATGAGTATGTTAAAAGGATTTTATTTCAATAAACGAGATGAGCTTTTAAGATATAAAACACATGTGAATGTGAAGCTCCCCCTTAATGAATGTATGGCTAAAAAAATCATCATGAGCAATACAATTAACAAATCTTTTGAATTTGTAAAATCATTGGAAATTTTGTAGAGAGAATGATTATGAAAATATGAAGATTAAAGATAAATCAAGTTTTGAAAATGATGATGCTAGTCAGGGTCTTAAGGCTATAACCCTGTATTACTTGAGTCATTACTCAAGTGTTTACTTTGAGTGATGCAACTCAGAGAATTTGAATTAAAGAATACAATACCTCACTCGAGTAATATCGTAATCACTCGAGGTATAATCCTCTGTAGTCCATTGATGCATCATATCCTAGTCAATATTGGATGATGTGACTGGTACTGAGAGATTATGAAGTGTAGTCTTCTGTGAGCACTTTAGGATACCAAGATGAGCTCAGAATAAAGCCTTGAAGTTCTGATTGATTGAACCATAGAGTTGTCTAATCTTGCCATTCATAGAAGTGATGAACTCATCATGTTTGTAGCAAGCTCTGTGTGATTGTTGAAGCTCCTCTCTCAGAAAGCCTTAGACAGATGGACCAAAGAATGAAGGACCAGGGAGACCAGCTCTAGCAAAATGTTGTATCTCATCTATTCTTGAAGTCTCAGCTCTCATCCTCTATGCCTCTTATGTTAACTTAGAGTAAATGCGAATTACTTGAAGGTCTACTTGAAGTAATCTCATATTACTTGGAGTTCCAATCTTATATAAACAATATTTAGAAGTTTTTGATATAGCACATAACATCCTAACTTCACAACCTTGATGAGCTTTTCATCGGTAACATCAAATAAAGCTTAGTATGTTTGAATGGTTGAACCAATGAAAGAGTCTCCAGGTGATCTAGCTCCTTAACCATAGCAGTCCTCTCAAGGGGCTTATTTGGCTCTAGGTACCATATCTTGTTGGCCTTGAGGAAAAGAGATACCAAATGAGGGTATGTCATTGGAATATGCCTTGTAAAAGTATATATGAACCTCTTGTTCTTTGAAAGACATGATCTCTCCAACGTTCCTCTCCTTCTCACTAATAATATAGGCCATTGTGTGCTAATCCTTCCATGAAGTGATTGAATTGGCCTTGCTCACCATAGCTCTAGTATAGATATATCATAAAATTTTGTGAAAACATAGAGCTAGGATTGTAGTTGAGAATCCTCATAGGCTCACCAAGCTTGATAATTATGTGTATCTCAGCATCTTCCTCTGAATATCTTCTGATCACCTTGGAACAATAAGGAAGGTTGGTAGGCAACAAAGATTCATATTGGCTAAAATTGTTCTTGGCCTTGAGTTGCTTTGAGATGAATCTCATCTAGGTTCACCTAAGAGATTTTTCTCCTCTTTCTCTTTCTCTAGCTGCATCACTAGCTAGTTACTTGCTAGTGATGTGGTGTCACTTGAGTGAGACCACATATTTTGCTTCTGCTCACATTGCAACACTGTCAGTCACGTCTCCTCTATTAGCCTCTGATCTTTGTATCCAAAAGTAGAGCATTTGGATTAATTCCTGCAAAAGTATATGCTCTTTGGTACCCAACTTTCTCTTGGGTCCATACAGTATCAAATATTATAACTCTTATGCTCTTATACAACTGAATCATATGATATTTGAGCAAAGAGTATAATAATCAACAAAGACCCAAATATAATTTTACCCAATTAAATAAATTGAATCAAAATAAATTCAAGCAATTGAATCATAAAGGGCAACGAACAAATAATACCAAGAATGATGATTTCAAAGATCAATGACAATTTGTAAATACATTTTAAAAGATATGTCATTGATAAGATTTTCATGCAAGGCATGTAAGTCAGATCAAAAGAAAGTAGTAGATATATCCATAAAAGTTTTCATCAAGTTTTTTTTTTCAAGAATGATAATGAAATATGCAAATTGATTCAAATCTCAGATTTAATTTCAAATCATGAAAATGCATTGTAAAATTGAGATTTTGAATATATGCAAAATTCATCTTTGAAATATGTTTATAATCAATGTTCATGTTAAAAATGGTGAAAGTCAACAATTTAAATATACATATACCAGAAAGCTTCCTTTTTAGAGAACAACTAAGATAACATGTTAGACATTGGAGTTTAACATGTTTGAGAATTTTCCCAAGAGCAAAAGTCATATTGAGAATGAATTCGTCAAAAAGGCTTAGCTTCAAGGATGTATATAAACACAATGACTTTGCTATTGACCAAGAGATAAACTTGACTCTTAGAGTTGTGTCTTGAAGAATAGGGATATCCAACTCAAGAATGTGAATAGAAGGCTCTAGTTACTCGAAAAATGGATGAAGACAAATGGTAATGCATTTGAGCAACAATATAAGTATAAGAATTTATGGATAATGAAGCACAAACTCATTGATCCAAATGATTAGAGTTCGAGAATATTATCCTAGTAAGTTATTTCACAATAATGGTTAATGCATTAAGATTCAATGCACTAATGCACATTCATAATGCTTGGAATAACATGGCCAACTAAAGATTTATGCATTAGGCATAAAGCTTTCACATATTGGATTCTTTTCTAGGAAATACACTTGAAACTCATATAGATAGTTAACTTGTTAGACATAAGGTCTAACTTGTTAGAAAATAATGGTTGAGGAGTTCAAGCATTGGATAACACATTTAAGATCAATGATCAATATGTCAATGATGGGGAAATACTCTGGTGGAAGAATTTGAAGTATTTCTGATTTTCAGTATACATAAATATTAACTTCCAATTTTGAAACCGATTTAAATGCAAACAAGTTATAATTTTCAAATAATGTGTATGCATTTTTATAAACAAGATGAATCTAAGTACATTTTTTTTAAATGTGCATTTTAGAACTCAAATACATAGAAAGATTATGCACAATTTCTCTTTTAGTCCATTTAGCAATCTAAAAACAATTTGAAACCCATACATGATTGATTGCTAATGGTATGCAATAATGAGCAAGTTATTTATTACCCAAATAATTTATATAAGCATAATATCGGGTAAGAATAAATAAGACAGTACCGTGCTCAAGTAATCTCGTAATTACTTGAGAAATTATCCTTTGAAGTTCATTTGTGCATAATTCCTTGACTTTTACCTTCCAATCTTCTAGTTGGTGTTATCACTTGAACATTCACTCCCAGTTGTCACTCAGTGATGATGATCACTTGATTGGTTACTTGAGTGGCGCTTCACTGTGCATCTTTTCTTCCTTCATTGCTAGCTAGGCACTTGCAGTGTTGCCTCAAGTAATGCCTCCTTTTGTTTACACATTTAAGATGTAGCCTTAAGGTCCAACTTCACCAAGATTTGAGTGAAATCTTATGTAGTCATAATCTTGAGATGAAGCTCTTCCTTTCTTCTTCCTACAAAACCATATAGATCTTTTTCTTCCTTTGGTATCCAGTTATACTTGGATCCACTCATGGTTACCTTGTAGGAATCACAATTCACATGCTCTAAGAATATAATTAAATCGAGACAATTGAGTATAATAAATTAAACATGTCTTTATGCATAAGAGAAATATTTTCTTTTCAAATCATTATACATGCATAAAGAATTAACCTATTGAGCATTGCAATCCCTTTATAAATAAATCTATTAAGTGGCTTTTTAAGGGATGCGAAATCATAATTTCAAAATCACTTGCAATGCTCATTCTTAAGGTTCCAAAAT
Organism: Inga leiocalycina; assembly: GCA_963242795.1. Lineage (NCBI taxonomy): Eukaryota > Viridiplantae > Streptophyta > Magnoliopsida > Fabales > Fabaceae > Inga > Inga leiocalycina. Next base: position 38,419,094 of record OY725332.1, read on the forward strand.
ATAAAACCTCAATAAATATTACAGATAATAGTATAGGAGGTTTTATCATTGTGTACCTTTGCCTTAGATATTTGGAGGATTGTTTTTGCTTACCCATTGCATCTTTCTATGATGTTGATACATTGAATATCTTGCTTTGGGTGCTGGCAATCGTCTCTCAAAATACATAGACTCTAGGAGTCCTTTACTTGATGCTTGAGAGATCCTCCTTTTCTTGTTCTTCTCAAGATAGTTGAACTGTACTCTATGGTAATCCATTCTTGAGGTGGAACATACTCCTTTTCTCCATTGCCTTTCTTTATGATTAAACTTTGCAATTCCAGCAATGGGTGATCCGAGAGTTCTCCTAATTGATGTGAATCTCCATTTAGGTGCATTAGGAACTCTTGGAATCTTCTTCATTTTCTCAGTACCCTTTTGTCCATATTTTCTAGGATCAATCTGCACACATGAAACACCATATGGACATTTTGGTACCTACTTTGCTTTAGGTCCTTGAATGTTAGCATTTAAACTCACTTGCGTTTTAGGAATCCAAACAAATTTATTCCTCACATTAGAATTTCTTCTAATATAGAATGTGTGAGAAATATGACCTGATTTACCACAATAAGTGCAAATAATATGATGATATGCATTATGAGATTTTATGCAAGTATTGTGTCGGTCAAAAGAGTAAAAACCTGAATAAATTTCATTTGAACATTCTTTCTTTCCAATAAACTTTCCAGTATGATTGAAAATATTTTTGCTTCTTAGAATATAATCAATACTTGGTTGAGAAACAATTTTATGCAAACTTTGAAAATCAGTTTTCAAAATAACTCTAGAAGAATTGGAATTGTTTACCATATGTGCATCTTGAGCTCTAGAGGATGATCCATCAAATTCATCGGTAATGAGCTCTTCCTGGGAATCATCTTCCTCTTGTTCTTCTATGTTGACAGGATCATGGAAGTGTTCTACGATTTCTCCTTTTTCATCATTAACTTCCAATTGTTCATGCACCATAGATATGCAACTTATAGTTTCACATGAACTGTCAATGATTTCAACTTCAACACAATTGTTAGAAGTATAAATAGAATCAAGAGTATCCCAAATATCTCTAGCACTAGAGCAAAATCTAATTTTCTCAAAATCATTTTTGGTTAAAGCACTATACAAAATTTTCATTGCTCTAATGTTCAACGAAAACATTTTCTTTTCTCTTTCTGTCCAATTCTTTCTCGGTTTGAAATCAAAGACATTTGTAAAAACATTCCACATATCAAAATCAGATGCTTTTATAAAACTAGTCATTCTAGCTTTCCAAAACCAAGAATCAATATTTTTCAACATAGGTGGAATTGTATAGTCAAAACCTTCAGAAAGCATATAAAACCCAAAATCAGCCATTATAAGCTTTTAAGACGGTTAAGTCCTTTAAACAAGAGTCCAGCTCTGATACCAAATGTTAGAACCGACTGACACCCAAGAGGGGGGTGAATTGGGTGTAACATAAAAGTCTTAAGAACTTTGAAAATCTTTTTACATCTTAGAGGAAGCAATAAATATGAAAGTAATGAATCATAAATCAACAGTTAATATATGCTGGAAATATAAGAGTTTAAGGAAGACAATGTGCAAACTGTGATTTATCGTGGTTCGGTCCAATCTGCGATGGCCTGCATCCAGTCCCTAGGCTCCTCTTGAGATTTTCAAATCCACTATCTTCTTGTTTAATCCAGGCATAAGAAAAGCCTTTACAACCCACAATTTTAGCTGGGTACTTGCGAAGCTGTTTATAAATCTCTCACCGAGTTACTCCCCCTTACACATCGTAAGGTTACAACCGAGTTACTCTCCTTACACACCCCGTAAGGATACAACTTTGATGATGAAAGATTACAGTCAATCTTCTCTCTCAGAAGTGAATAGATGAATACTGAAGCACAATGAAAATAATCTCTCTCCCAAATATACATGATATAGAAAATGGATAAGAACAGAGAGTAGTTGGGTTGGAGTACATGATTCATGATCTTTGCATGTTTCTCGTTGTAGTGTTCTCGTCGGTGTAGCTCTTCGTTGAATGTTCCCATATTTATAGATGAGTTGAGATAACCGTTGGAAGCATTTCAACCTGTCCGTTAGAGTGGCGTAGCTTTGTTTGACTGTTCTTCGATTTTGAAAACTAGCCGTTGTGAACGTTGACGCTCCGCTTCCGTAAAGTCAGTTTTTCTCTCTTCACATCATCTCTTCATTGTATTCCTGGAGAAATACATTAAACACTAATACAATGAAGTGTAAGAATGATTGGAAGCAAGAAGAATGAGTTTCATAATTAATCCTATGATTTTCAAAAGCTTCAGTACGTTGCTCTGTTCTCCTGGAAAGCATTACTCGAGTGGTCACTCGAGTAAGCCTTGGTCATTACTCCAGTAGTGCATGGAGTAAACAAATTTACAAACCTTGGAAATACCTGTTTACTCGAGTACTCACTCGAGTAATGTTGGCAGGCTGAGAGCAACTGGAATTGATTACCCTAATTACTCGAGTACCTACTCGAGTAACGTTGGTAGGTCGAGAGCAATTGGAAGTGATTTCCCTGATTACTCGAGTACCTACTCGAGTAACGTTGGCAGGCCGAGAGCTACTGGAAGTTTTCTATCTGATTACTCGAGTACCTACTCTTGTAACGTTGGCAGGCCGAGAGCAACTGGAAGTTTTCTTCTTTGGTTACTCGAGTGATCCCTCGAGTAAGCTCTTAAATAAATTTGCAGATTACTCGAGTAGTCCCTTGAGTAACGTCATTCAAATTTGGCCGAGAGCATTTTCAACTTGATTACTCGAGTAGTCCCTCGAGTAAATTCCAAATAACTCGGCAGATTACTCGAGTAAGCCCTTCAAGTGAATTCTTGATTTTGATTTGAAACTTGGCAAATTATATATCATCAAAAAGCTCTCATCGTTTACATTCCAACGCAACAAGAATCAGCTCCAAACTCATTGTGTTCAGAAAGTTATGATCCAAAGAATATTTACTGTTCTTAGACAATCTCTGAAATCACGAGCAGTAACCTCCAAATGGCATATCTATTAGAATATAACCTCAAATATATACAATTACCTATCCATGGAAAGCTCTTTGAGTCTTCTTTCATATGGCACCAGTTTCGTCTCAATCTGATATATATTTTGAGAGTTATGTCCAAAATACCGAAGCTGTCCTGGAATGTGACGGTGATTCATGTGTCAACTTCAACAGATTATATCTCCCTCATCTGAACTTCTTTTAATGTGATCTTGGTGTTCATAGTTCATGTTAGGAGTCTAGTTTCATATGCCACTAGTTTCAGATCAATCCGTCATGTGGTTAGATAGATAGGCCTAAAATACCAAACCTATATCCTGACGTGCGAAAAACAGAGCATAATAAAAATGCAGATCACTCGAGTAGTTACTCGAGTGATCATGTCCATTACTCGAGTAACCACTCGAGTAATGCCTTCCAAAATATAGCAGAGAGCCAAAACTCAAAGAAACACCTTGGGGAAGCTCCATAACTTCCATATAAGTTATCTTGGCTTCGAATTGACCCATTCCAAACTCCATATGATCAAAGAAACCTCCAGTATCACTTCTAATAGCTTGGATCTTGATATTCTCATGTGATCTTGCAAGTTCTTCTTTCTTTAATCTCTTTCTTCTTCTTTCTTCAATCTCTTTCTTCTTGTTTTGCCACTTGATGATCATTCTTCATAACCCAACTAGGTATCTTTTTGAATTGATGATCGTTCTTCATAAACCAACTAGATATCTTCTTGAATATCTTCAATCTTCTGCTTTCTTTGTTTTGACCAATGTTTCTTCTTGATATTTCATTAGTTCTCGCAATGCCTTCTTTCTTCAATTCCTTGCCTCTTGATTTTCTTCTTAATGATTATTCTCTATATATGAGGCATTATAACATCAACCCACAATCGGGTTTATGACTAATCTACAAAATATGCAACATTAAATATAGTAGTTAGTCAATGTAGAAGATAATTATATCATACAAAATTTTTGCTCATATTTAACATCTATATTTGACATTATCAAAACTATTCATATCTAACACTGTCAACACTTTTAACTTCAACACAATTGTTAGAAGTATAAATAGAATTAAGAGTGTCCCAAATATGTTTAGCATTAGAACAAAATCTAATTTTCTCAAAATCATTTTCTGTCACAACACTATAGAGATTCCTCATTGCTCTAATGTTTAACGAAAACATTTTCCTTTCTTTTTCAGTCCAATCCTTCCTCAGTTTGAAATCAAAAGCATTTGTAAAAACATTTCACATATCAAAATCTTATGCTTTTATAAAACTAGTCATTTTAGCTTTTCCAAAACCAAAAATTGATATCTTTTAAAAGAGGTGGGATTGTATAATCAAAACCTTCTGAAAGTATAAAACACCCAAAAATAGCCATTGTAACTCTTGAGACAATTAAATCCTTTAAACAAGAGCCCAGACTCTTATACAACGTTAGAACCGGTTGACACCCAAGAGGGGGTGAATTGGGTGTAAGATAAAAACTTAAGAACTTTGGAAAACTTTTTGTATCTTAATGAAAATAGTAAGTATAAAACTAATGAATCATAAATCAACAGTTAGATAAAATAATATATGCTGGAAACATAAGAGCTTAGGGAAGAGAATATAAAAACTGTGATTTATCCTGGTTCGGTCCAATTTGTGATGCCCTACGTCTAGTCCCCAGGTTCTTCCTGAATTTTCAAATCCACTATCTTCTTGTTTAAACCGAGCACAAGAAAAGCCTTTACAATCCCACAAGTTTAGCCGGCCACTTGTGTAGCCTTTTACAAATCTCTCTTGAAATACTCCCCTTATGGCAAGGCTTATGAGCAGAGTATTCCCGAAGACCTTTCTCTCTTGCTTACCCATGCAAGTTTTACGAGCAGCAACATTCTCTCCTACTTACACCCCTGTAAGTCTTACGAGCAACAACATTCTCTACTACTTGCACCTTGTAAGTCTTACGAGTAGAAAGTCTTACTGACAATCTCTCTACAGCTTTCCTCGTAAGAAAATCAACCCACTCAAGGTCCCTCTACCTTGAGATCAATTCAGAAATATAGTTGAAAGTGTTTACAGACTCTCTCACAAAGTAGATATAATGCTCACTGAAGTATAATACAAATAATCACTCTCACATATACATGATATAGAATATAGATAATAATATAGAGTGTTTGGGTAGAAGTGGATGACTCATGATATTCGCATGTTGGTGTCATCGCTCTGTTCTCTCATCGTCGTCATCTCTTCTCTAAATGCTACAATATTTATAGAAGAGTTGTGGAAGATAACCGTTGTGAGCATTCATCTATTGGATTCCTATTGCTTCTTTTGACCGTTGTGTGCATTTGAACAACTAGCTGCTGTCCGTTGTAGAGCAGAGCATCCCGTAGAGGAGCGGGATGTGAGCATTTGGACATCCGACAATTTTTCGTTATAAGCTGTACATCACGTTGTGGAGCGGGATGAAGATGTTTGAATATTCGACAATCTTTCATGGTGTGTCAGTTGCTTTTCATGGTAGGTAGCCGCCATTCAGAGTGTAATGATGAAGTTCACTGTAATTGACTTTCTTATTTGAAACTTCAATCCGAACGTTTAATATCCTGTTTCATACTTGAAATATATGTTAGTTAACATTTAGGTATGATAACAAGTGAAAACATAAAGAATAAACAACATTTAATCATATTTGGACTCTTCATTGTGAGTTTGCTGTGTGTTGCTTCTAACAGAGTCTCACTCGAGTGCTTCAAGGCCTCACTTGAGTACATCTTCATATTTCCTCTTCTGCTTCCGCTTTTGTGTTGCACTCCCATATGATTTTGAGAAAGTGCATTTTCTCACTCGTAGGTGATGTGGGACCTTACTTGAGTGCATTGATCATTACTCGAGTGCATTAGTATATCTCAGCTTCAGGCTTCGTTTCTGGACAGCACTTTCAGCTAAATATTCAAGAGTGCATTTTGCACTTCCGAAGTGTTACGTTCTCACTCGAGTGAAGTATGGCTCACGCGAGTGCTTTTCATATTTTCACGTTCTGGCTTCCTCTCAGGAAAACACTTGCTACTCTTCACTCGCAAGACTCGAGTGCAATCCTTCTCCTTACTTGAGTGTTACCGGTCATGCTCGAGTGGTCTTTATGTTTCTCTGGTCATATTTCTTCTCGGGTTAACACTTTAATATCAACACTTGCATGACTCAGGTGCAAACCTTTACTTCACTCGAGTGCATTGTCATTCACTAGAGTGCAGCCAAAATAATTCCACTTCACAGCCACTTTTGGACAACACTGCACCAAAATATCAAGAGTGCATTTTTTGACTCGTGAGTGATGTGGGGCCATGTCAGACTCAATTTGTTCATTTGATTCTAAATATGGAAAATGATGTATCATAAGAAAGCTCTTGCAATATGCATTCCAATGCAAAAAGAATCAGCTTCAAACTCCTTGTATTCTGCAAGATATGATCGAAAGAGTGTCTATCGCACTAGACCGCACAAATGTCAAATTTCAGAGGCATAGCTCCTAGAATATAACTTCAGATTAGACAAATTACCTATCCATGGAAAGCTCTTTGAGTCTAGTTTCATATGGCCCTGGCTTCGTCTCAATCCAATATGTCACTTGTGAGTTATGTCAAAAATACTGAACCTATCTTGAAAAGTGACGTTGATTTCAGTGCCAGCTTCCACGGATCATATCTCCTTCACCTGAGCTTTTTTCAATGTGATCTTGGTGTACATTTTTCATGTTGTGAGTCTTCTTTCATATGCCACTAGTTTCGGGTCATTCCGACTTGTGGTTTGAGAGATATGACCAAACTACTGGACCTCTGTCAGGCTGAATGTAAAACAGAGCTGAACAGAGTAGCCCGACATTCAAGTGTGTTCTTCCTTTACTCGAGTGCTACAGTGCCACACTTGCTACAGTGATTCTGCACTTTCAGTCTGTACCTCGAGTGCTACAGTGATTTACATGCTACAATGCCAAACAGTACTTGATTGCTACAGTGCCAAACAGTGCCAACTTTTATAGTGCCAAACAATGCTGTCTAATTTCCTTCTGACCATAGAAATCTCAGAGTTATTTCTAAGAACTTGAATCTTGATATTTCCATTAGATCTTGCAAGTTATTCTTTCTTCAATATATTTCTTTTTGATTTTCCTCTTGATAATCATTCTCCATAATTCAAGTAGGCAGCTTCTTGACTATCTTCAGTTTCTTTCTTCTTCTTCCTTTTGTTCATTCTCATCAATTCAATCACTGCTTTGTATATTTGATAATTTTGTCTTCTCATTCTTCCTCCATAATTCAACTTAATTAATCTACAAGATATTTTACATTAAACACAATAATTAATCAAAGAAATACATTATATAAACTTTTTGCTCTTATCATTTCATATTTATATTTGACATCATCAAAACTAATTATATCTAACAGGACTTTGTCATAGCACTACCAAAAAGTATCAATTTAACCGGGGACAAATTCCTCATTAAATGGTCATTTTCTCTCACTAATTTTGTTGATAAATGTTGAGACGCTAAATTAATCAGCAAGAAGTTCTCAAAAAAAAAAAATCAGCAAGAGATTTGTTATTCTCTTGTTAATTAGTGATAGATTAAATCCCTAACGAATTATGTCCAAAGATTGATTAATTTAGATGGAATCAGTGATCCAAAGTGTGAAGAGTTTAGTGAACGTGATTCATTCTTTTCATAACAACCAGGGTCGTGATTATCTCTAGGCAATAAGAGCCATCGCCTAAGGCCTCACATAAATCATAGGCCTCATTTAAGCAATAGATGTTGAGCTTCGTTTAGTAAAAGATATAATCGTATAGAAAAAATGACTTTATATCTCCACAAGAAATAGTTATTAAAACATATGTAAAGCATAAATTTGGTTAAAATTGTATTATATATATAAATGATATTTTGATGAAAACTTTAGTAATAAAATCACTTATTTTTGGAAAGATTTAAGGGCTATTTGTTTCTATTTTTTAAAAACAGATTTCTTGTTTGTAAAGACATAAAATAATAAAACTTATTTAAAAAACTGTTTTCAATAAGTTATATTTAAAAACAAAAAAAAACTATATAGTTGTTTTTAAAAACTGAAAAAATAAAACAGTTTTGAAGTGTTTTCTTATTTTATTTTTTATTTCTTATTTTTTGAAATCGTCGTCTCTCCACTATCAATACCATACCACTAGTACCAACATTACCATTGGTGACTGCTGTCACCACATCATCGCCGCTGACAACTGTCACCATGTTATTTCAAAAACAATTTCTTTTTAAAACCAACTATCCAAACAATTTTTTTTTGTTTTTTGTTCTCAAGATTGTTTTTAAAAACAATTTGATAAAAAAAAACAATTTTATCAAACTGTTCTTACAAAAAAAAAACATAAACAAACAAACCTTTATTTTTTGGTATTAAATATTATTGGAGTAGTATCTCATTTAACTAATTAAAGTGTGTCTTGTGTCCTTAATGGATCAGAACAAGCCAAGTCCATCCTCCATAAAGGCCCAACTTGAATCCATTTGGGATTTGATATGCTACCTTCTGTCCTTAATTATAAGGGCTACTTATGTAAAAAAAAAAAAGAGCTATTTAGGGTTGAATTTGGTCCAAAATAGAAGACCCCAATTAATTTTGTCCCCCAAATTTGTATCACCTCGGCTCCTTAATATAAGAGCTTGTCTATGCCGTAGTCAACTTTGTCCCCTAAACTTATATTATCTCGTTAATATATGAGCTCGTCTGTGGTCTAAATATTTTGGTAAAAAAATTACTACTTCCAATCCTTAATATAAGAGCTTGTCCGTGGCGTAACGAACTCTTATATTAAGAACTAGAGGTAATAATTTTTTTTGCCAAAGTATCCCAATTAAATGCACACATTGAAGGGTTTCTATTCAAGGGCAGTTTTGATGAAAGATGGTAGTTTTAGAAAACTATATTATATTTTTTACAAAGAACTAACTTAATTTTATTAACCCACTCAAATTTATTAATTATTTTTTATATTAAAGACTAAAGGTATTATATATAATAGCTAAAATATACTTTTAATCATTTAAGTTTACATGAGATATACTTTTAGTTCCTAAATTTTATAAAATATACTTTTAGTCCTACAATTCTAATAATGTTATTGTTACTAATGGAAAACATTGATGCAATAAATTCAAGTGATGGTTGTTTAGGCTTGAGGGATGACTATATAATTAAATTTTATTAATCTTAAAATTAAAATATATGTAAATTGAAATATATCTAAATCCCTAATGAAACAATAAATATCAAAACTTCCATTTTATTAAATTTTTTTGTTTAATAATCTAAATATCAAAACCTCGATTTCATTTGCAACGATTTGCTGGTTTATTTTAGTTTAATAATCTAAATATATTATATTAAAAATTTAAAACTTAAATCTGCTTTATTTGTTACATAGTCATTATTTAATGTTGTTGCGTCAACATTTTCCGCTAACAATATTAACGGTATTAGCAATATAGGACTATAAATCTACTTTATAAATTAAAGGGACAAAATATGTATCATATAAAATTAAAGGACTAAAAGTATATTTTAGCTATATATAATTGCTCCCTTGCCAAAAGCCATAAAAAAAAAACCAAGGGCCCCTCTTTTTGAAATGGGAGAATGAAAATTAAGGACTTCATGAGAAGATTAATACTACTTTAGGATCTCAAATTTTTACTGCTCAAGTATAAGAAAATAAATACTCTACATGAAAACTTTTAAGTTCAAAGTTCTGATTTGGTATTCAAAATTGATAAGAAACAGCTCATTGAAAGGCCCATTTGCATTTGTAGATAAATCAGAACAGCAATAGGAATACGCAAATAACTTGAGTGTTTTAGACCATACATGTGAACAATATTAATTGAGAATTACAATTGTTACACTGGAATACACTTATACAGAATCACCCCACCCCTAACCCTTTATTTTAGGAATACAAAGCAACATACACAAAGAAAGACAAATTCAAGACATAACAATAAACATATTCCTATATACCAGGAATGGGGTATTAAGAACCCTAAATGTAGAGTTCATGTGTGTGCGCACTTACTTGCCAGACATGATTCTAAATTCCCTTTGGATTGTTACAATTCCAAACACTGCATTTGGGATTTTAGAGCTTACTCACACGTATTTGTTCAACCTCACGTCTAATGGATTGAAACAATGGGGTTGAGAGGTAGCGCTCACCAAAGCTGGGAAATACCACCTGTGAAGAAAGGATCGAGTTATGCATTAGATTCCAATTTCACAAACTAAACATCCAATAGTTAGAATTCTGATTACACTGTTGAAAACATATGCAAATAGCAAAATACCAGGTTCCCAAAGGACATATTATTCTCCAATCAGTGTGGTCAGGGACTTAACCAATTATAGTTGATTAGTAAGTACTCAAAGTAAAAGGATGTGCTTTTATAAGGAGAATAATTCAAATAATTTGTGTAGATTTTTAGAAGATAACCATCTTACAATTTCTGTCCTATCAATTTAATAGAACATGATGACTTACAACAATGAGTTTTCCTGCATTTTCTGGTCTGTTCCCTAACTTTATTGCAGCAGCAGCTGCTGCTCCAGCTGAAATTCCCATCTGCGGAAGCAGTATTTACATATCAGCAAAAAAATACCGAAAAGAAAAAAATAATAAAAATAAAAATTTGGACCCCTGCTGTAAAGATAAGCTTATATATTCAATAGGAATAGAGTATGGGGGCAAATCATTCTGCATATCCATGAAAATGGAACCAAATATAGATATAATTAGTAGTTTGATAACATACCAATAAACCTTCTTTCAAAGCAAGCAACTTAGTAGTTTCGATGGCTTCCTGACTTGATATCTGCAATTTAAAGAACCATGATATGATGCCATTGCAACAGCACATAGCAGAGAACATATATATATATATATTTATATATAATCTAAAAACTCAGAATCCTAAGAAGCCGCACTTTTTATGAGCCATAATGAGTGAGTTATTTTTCAGAAAACGTGCAAGAAATGAGACACATATTAGTTATAAAATTTTATGAGATATTGACTTGAACTAGCATGGACTAATGTGTTTCACTGTCAATTAATGCTGAAGAATTATGCATGAACTGGAAATCTGTTCAACGCGATGCTTTATTGTGATAGATGGCAACATATGTAAAGTGGAGGCAACAAGCCTGGGTCCCAACTGAGTAGTGGATCAATATTGAGTTTCATATACTAATTTTTGAAAGCAACCTGAATAACTTCATCAAGCAGATTAAGGTCCAGTACATTTGGAATAAAACCAGCACCAATTCCTTGGATAAAATGCTTGCCTTCAACACATGGAAGTAAAAAAGCAGTCAGTAATCATCCTGACACTGTTTGTATAATGCATTTCTCAAGAAGATAGGAGACTTATTCAACAATTTATGCATGTCACCAAAAGACAATTATACTACCAATAAGTGATAAATTAATTAGGAAATGAGGTTGATAATTTAGAGGACAATCAATCTAGATTAAAGCTTCCAATATATATATCTGATCAAAAACTCATGAGGATCTCATAGATGGCCGAAAGTTTGCTTGAATCTTTCAATGCAAAGCAACTGGATCTCCATGGATTGTTCTAAAACTTTTTTGACAGAATACAAACTCTAACAAAGGAAGCTGTCTATGGATTTCAACTACTTTAATTCTTGTCCAGTATAAAACAAACAGAAAGATTTAGTGGAGTATATAGAGAATGAAGAAGTCACCTGGCTTTCCTCCACTCAGGACCGCACTTTCAGCTGGTTCCACACCATACAACTGGCGAGAAAACAGCAGAAATCATGAAATTAGCATAAATGTCAAGAACAAAAAGCCCTTCGACCAGAAAAACATGCAATTTAATGACAGAAACCTTGATATATGGGTTTTTTTCCTTGAGGAACTTCCCAGCAGCAGTTATTGTCCCCCCGGTTCCTATCCCTGCAACCAAGGCATCAACTTTTTCTCCTGAATCTCTCCAAATCTCAGGGCCTGTGGTCTCGTAGTGGATCTGAAGAAAACATGAAAAGACAGAATGAAAGTTTTCTCAACCTGGCACTAAAATTAAGATTGATGTAGGTAATACCTGTGGATTGGAATGATTATCAAATTGTTGAAGCATAAAACTATTAGTTGTCTTTCTTAATAGATCATTTGCTATCCCAAAAACCTCATCAACTCCTTTGGCAGGGTCAGTCAAATATAACTCAGCTCCAAATGCTCGAAGTATCATTTTTCTCTCAAGACTTGCATAAGATGGCATGACGACAAAAACTTTATAGCCCCTCAATGCTGCTATGAATGCCAATCCTATGCCAGTGTTGCCACTTGTTGGCTCCACAAGTACAGTCTTTAACCACCATTATTAAACATATCAGTGAGCTTGAAAGTTGTGCGAAGCATGTATTGATCTATATGGACACAAGTGCCATGCAAAATAACATAACATAAACTTTGGGGAACAATTCTGAATATGATGGCCAAATTATTATGTAATGAATGCCTTGAAACATATGTCAGCAATGATATAAGCAAATCTGAATGAAACATGCACGTTTGCCATATGGAAGCTTCTGAAAGAAAGAAACACAGCCAGAATTGACGAACATAATTGGGATTTTAATACTATTATTGGAAAAACAATAAAAGGGAAGAACAGAAAACGTGATAAAGTGCATTGTTGCATGACTACAAGCCTCATGCCGCATAAAGAATCTATGGATACTAAAACTTTCCATGACAAACCTTTCCAGGTGTAATTAGGCCTTTAGCGTCAGCATCGTTGATCATGCTTAAAGCTGTCCTGAACATGATGGAGAAGATTATCATTATACAATTTTAAATAGAAGTGCTAATAGACTGAAGAGCTATGTCTAGTCAAAGAAAGGAAATTTGTACCTATCTTTGATACTAGTGCAGGGCTGCATGGACTCTAGTTTAGCAGCAATACGAGCCACGCCCCCATCAACGATATTATTCAGATAAACCATTGGGGTGTTTCCTATTAACTGCAAAAGGGGGAAGAATATAAATGAAATACATGAAGAAAAGGTAAACATGTCAGGACAATGATGAATAAATATTACTTCAGTGGCATCTTTCTTGATTGTGCACTTTGGCTCCATTTCCTACCCAGAAAGGCCTGCAATAAGACAAAGTGAAGCGATAAGAATATATTTAAACAGAAAGGATCCATAGAATTTCACTGCATAAGTCTGCCTGATTGATTTCGTACAAAAAGTTAGTCTTCTATCTACCACCCAATCACAACGATCAGAAAACAGAAGTTCAATTAATTGGATCCTCTTGGACGTTATGAATGAAGCTTGAACCATAAGAACTCGATTATTCCGGTTTAATGATTGTTTTAGAAGAACTAGCAAGTCATTCGAAATCCTGAAACCTCGAAAGTTTCGGAACCAAAAAGGAAAGGAATGATATTTGGAGCACCCAATTTTAAATGATTTAACAAATGATTGTAACCCAAAATTTATGATAACTGACTAGAAATATTTTGTCCCAATTTTTGGGCCCAAGAGTAAGTGGAGGAAATATCTTCGAAATAGAGTGATAGATTAACATGGACTATCTGAGACGGAGGAAGAGACCGAGGGAGTCAGAAGTTGTGCAGCTATAGTTTTCTTTCTGGCCAATCGAAGCACATCCGAAGATCGACTGAATTAGGTACAATGAGATGCTTACCAGACTGAGATTGGGTGCGAAAGCAACAAGAAGGAATCGGCGAACAAAAGATAGCAAATTATATATTTGAATCGGATTTTCCCCGAACAGATTCTCAATCACTGCCGCCGTACATGAACCCCCCTTCGGGGCTGTTTGGTACGAGGAATTTGGGGAAAGATAAGAATGTACTATTTAAATTTTAAAATATTAAATTAGTCTTGTTATATATAAAAGTATTGATATTGATTATAAGAGTATAATAATTAGCTTCTTATTTTTAGTAGAAAATCATTGCTTTAGAATTTTAAAGTTTAAGTAATATTTTTTGTCTTTTTTCTAAAGTTTTATAAGTTGGATTTTTAAAAATTGAAGAAGTTGTATTATACAATTTTGAGAAAGATGAGATATAAAATGATAGAATAAGAACAAAAAAATTAACCCAACTTATTTAATTTAGGGTGAAGGTGTAAATTTGATAATGAACTATTTTGTTATAAACACCCAACGACAATTCATTTTTGTTGGGCCCAAAAAAAAACAATAAACAATATTTAAGGCATCAACATGGACAAAACAGTTAACCAACCCTAACTTCCTTCAATTATAATTACTGTGGGACCCACTTTGGTTAAAGGTAGCATTTGCTTCATTTTTAAAATCCCTTTCTCTCTCTTCCTGTCCGCTTCCGATAGCTGGTAAAAGGCGTTGTCAATATAATTAGGGTTAAAGGTCACTTTTGCCTTGGAAGTATTCGCTTGGGGCCAATTTTACCCCGAAAGTTTTTTGAGAACCAATTTTGCCTTAGAAGTTTCAAATTTGGAACAATTTTGCCGTTGTGTTAGTTGACTGTTAGCCGAGGCAAATTTGCTTCAAATTTGAAACTTCTAGGGCAAAATTGTACCTTAATCCAATGACCATTAGTCGGGCTCATCGAACACCATTCGATGTGCTGTGCTCTTCCAACCATTGAACACTACCTCTGGCTGAGTCAGGGTGGGCAGGCTGTTAAACAAAAAAGAGAACTCTTCCTGAGCCCTTTGCCGATGTTTCCAAACTCACTAAAGTTACTGTCAGTTGCTACTTCCCAGTTCAGGAATTTTGACCTGATTTCCTTTTGAAGTATGCATGTTGCACGCTATTAGACAGGCTTCCCCTGTCTCTTAGGATCGACTAACTCATGTGCAAGTACCATTTACATGGAACTTTTCCCTTCTTCGCCCTTCAAAGCTCTCACTTGAATATTTGCTACTACCACCAATATCTGCATTGACAGTTGCTCTACCTGGGTTGGCACCCCAGGTTTTGCAGCGATTGCTGCACCTTCCTACTTATCAGGGCCTTGCACTTGCCCCAACGGCCGGGTATAGGTCACACACTTTAGCGAATAGGTGGAGTGGCTGTCAATGCAGATCTTGGTGGTAGTAGCAAATATTCAAATGAGAACTTTGAAGGCCGAAGAGGGAAAATGTTCCATATGAATGGTACTTACACATGAGTTAGTCGATCTAAGAGACGGGGGAAGCCATCTAATAGCGTGCAGCATGCGTACTTCGAAATGGAATAGGTTCAAAATCCCTGAACCGCGGCGTGGGGCCTCGAGAAGAGTTCTCTTTTCTATTTAACAGCCTGCCCCCTAGCTCAACCAAAAGTAGGGTCCAGCGGCTGGAAAAGCACATCACGTCGCGTGGTGTTCTATGTGCCTAACTAATAGTCATTGGGTTAAGGTGAAATTTTGCCCCAAAAGTTTCAAATTTGGATCAAATTTGCCTCGGCTAACGGTCAACTAACGCAAAGATAAAATTGCTCCAAATTTGAAACTTCTAAGGCAAAATTGGCCCTTGAAAAACTTCTGGGGTAAAATTGACCTCAAGTGAATACTTCCGGGGCAAAAGTGACCTTTAACCCAAATAACTACCTTAAAAATTGTTTATTGATACTTTTAAACCCAACAAAAGTTAATTTGATACGTTCTTATAGTGAAATAGTTCATTACTAAATTTACACATTTATCCTTTAATTTTTTAAATCTAACTTAAAAATTTTTTTCCCTCAGGTCACTTTCTCTCTCTCCCTTATGCTTTAATATCCCAAATTTTGTTCACCAAAATTCCTTGTACACTTGTTACATTAAATGGAATAAAATGGTGGGTTTTGGTGCACTTGAAATGGCAAAATATTAGAAGTAGAGGTTACATGAAATTGTCCAAGTTAAGACATAAAAGTTCAATTTTTGTCTTCTTAAAGGCCTAATTTTGTAGTCCAAAATGGTTAAAGGAAGAGCACAATTATTGACCCAATTTAATATGAAATTTTTGGCCAAAAATAAAAAGGAAAGAAGGAAGACAAAATTTAATTTAGAAATTGAAGAAATGTAAGGGTAAGATGGTCATTTAGCTAATAAATCAAGAACCCTCTTATTTCTTTACAATTAAGGGCCAAAGTTGGCCAAAAAGGAAGGAGGGAGAAGAAAATAAATGTTTGGACACAAATTAAGCCAAGTGGAAGCATTTGGAGCCAAGTGGAAAAAGAAGAAGAAAAAGTAAAAAACCATGTGCAGAAATCCATTAAATAATTATTATTTTAAGGAGATGGAAGATGATATTTCAAGAAGCCATATAGCTCTTTCAAAAGGCCAAAATTTTGGCCAAATAGAGAGAGAAGAGAGAGAGCAATATCTTGAAGAAGGAAAAGAGCAAAAGAAGAGGCAAGACTTCAAGAAGTAAACCTAGGTAAGTTTGCAAGCAAAATTCACTTGTTCTTGTGTCTAAATCCTTTAAAACCTCTTCTAATCCTCATATCCCTCTTGAAATCACATGAACCAAGAAGAAAATCAAGGAGAAACAAGAAAGAGAGGGGACAGTTGAAGAGGAAGAAGAAGAGAATCAAGAGGTAAATCATGAAACCCTATCTTACTTGTTAATTCATGGTTGTTGTTGGTGATTTGATTAATTGTTTGGCTTGATTGTTATGATTTTGTGATTCGGGGGGCATAAACCCTAAGAGGAGGTGTTGTCCAAATTTCTGATTAATCATGCGAGAAGTGTAATTAAAGGATTTAAGAAGTGAATTAGGGGTGAAAAGGAGGTGTTTTGTTGAATGGAAACCCAAATTTCTTGAATTTTGGCCAAGGGGTGTTTTCTGTTTGGGCTGGAATTGATGGATTTGATGTTCTCATTGTGTTTAGAATAAAAAAATTGTGTAGATAACATGTGAAAAATGAAGTATGGAGGCTTTAGGATGTAAAATGACAATTTTACCCCTAACGTTTGTGGTTGTAAGGGGTAATTTGGGAAATGGAGTGTGATTATGATAAAACTAAGGTCAAAAATGGATTTTACACCCAAAATTGTGTAGGAATAACCCAGGTCATATTTTTGGTAAAGTACAGTATTATCAGGTATAAAGCAATTAGACTGGATTCCTAAGGGCATTTTGGTAATTATGTGTTTTTGGTGGAGATAACCAACTAAATGAATTTAGGAATGAGACATGAATCAGTAATAACTCATTTATTATAAATTTGAAATTTTAGGATTTCACAATTGCCTGAGCCGAACCAAGATCATTAGACCGGAGTAACTAGGCTATTGGAACAAATTTCAGGTAGTAACTCTATCTTTCATAAACTATGTGATTGTTTATATGTTTTGTGTTGCCATATTCTATGAAATGAATTGTTTGTTACAAAACCTAGCTATGGTGTAGGAAAAGCACAAGTTACCACCTAGTGGGAAAAACACAAGTATCATCGGCCAAGTAGGACCCAACTAAGATAGTAGACAAGTACAGACAGACAGTTATCTACTGCGAATCATTTCAGCAAGTGGGGGTCAAACTATCATTTGATCCTAAACAGTGCACACAGCGTGGCCAGTAAAGATAAATAGTCATTTGATCCTGAACACCGAACAGACAAACTTGTTTGCAGTATACTTGTTTTGTTACATTATATAATGCATTGCATGTTTATTTATCACATTTTATATGATTGATTATGTGTTATTACCGAGATTCGTATGAATCTTACCCCTTTCCAATATTTAAAAATTTATTCAGCAAGAGATAGCAGCTCCAAGGGCAAGGAAGTAGATACCAGAAACTGGAGATTCCTTATCTGCCAAGTAGTAGTGTTGGTTATTTGTAGTTTTTATGTTATTTTAGGTTCTGTAAATATTACGTACAAACCTTGTGGGGATTCCTGTAATATAATCAAGTACTTTATATCAGTACATTTATGCTATTTTTGTTTGCCCATTAAACTATGCATTAATACTCTAATAAATATCAAAATATTAAAGGATTTGACACGTACCAAAAAGGCCCTTCAACTTTCCAGCCTTTTCCTCGGCCAGGTTCATCGTTCGAACAATAGAAGTTAAAGTCAAAGATTGACAATTGTGAACACCCTATTTTGTCCAGGCCCCACTAAAAAATACAAAAATAATTGATAATGATTGGTGTCCAAATTGGCAATCATCATTGAAAGAAAAAATTAAAAAAAAACGAAAATAAGAAAAAATAATGAAATCCTCCTATTGATGATGATCGGTGTCTAAATAGGCAATCATCATTGAAAGGGAAAAATTTAAAAAAAAGAAAGAAAATTAAAATAAATCCCTTAATTGATATGATTGGCATTATCATTCATTAAGGGAAAATAATAAATAAAAAAACGAAAAATAAAAAATAAAAAAATCTCATTTATGTTGATAGGTTTAAATTAGGAAGTTACTTGTGGGGAGAATAATGAAAACAAGATTAAAAATGTAAAAATCTCCACTAATGGTAATTAGGTCAAGTTAGGAAGTTTTATCAATAGAAAATACAAAAAAATAAAAAAAACGAAAATAAAAAAAATCTCCATTGATGGTGATTGGGTTAAGTTAGGTAGTTCTTAACATAAAACACAAAAAAAATCAAAAAAACGAAAAATAAAATAAAAAAAATAAAAAAGGGAGCATTTATGAAGAAAACCCTACATTGAGACTATAAATAGGAGTGCAAGGGTTGAAGCAAAGGGGACAAGAATTTTGGGAGAGCAAGGAGATAAGGTCAATGGTTGAGTTTTCATCCTTTTCTTTGATTTCACTTTTACATCTCGTTTTTCTCTCTTTCATCTAATATCCCTTGGTTCATGCTTACTTCTACATTCATACACTATGACTTTAGCCAATATGCATTACATTGCTTTACTTTGTATTATGATGTTGCTGGACGTGTTTTAGCTCATTGTGGTTTTGTGGATTTGCATTTTATTGTCCAACTGAATTATCTCATACATAGGCAAGAGGTATGTGCTGTCTTATTTTCTTATGATATTAGGTGTTATGCTTAATAAATATAGATAATATAATTGTACTTGCCTCTTGTTTATTATGTGGTTATATCACCCTATTCTTATTGTAGCGGGTTCAAAGAATAAAAGGTACGCATAAATCTCCTGACTTTTGACTTCTTTTTTGTTTAACTTGTGCTACTTTTCTTCTCTTTTTTTTCTTAATCCCTTTCTTAGGTCCTCTTTCAAAAAAAAAAGAAAAAAAAATATTTTGACACATTTTGATAAATGAAAATAAAATGGAAAAACTCTCTTTTACAAGAAAATAAAAAAAACGTTTTTTGAAAAAAAAAGTAAAAAACACAAACCCAACAAAAAAAAGATATTTTTCTCAAATAAATTAAATAAACATTTTTCTAAAAATCACCAACCAAGTGACACGCTTTTCTACCCCCCGAACTACGTGGGCTTTGATCCCTCTAAAGGGTACGTAGGCTCTAGGTTTTCATCCTGGGTCAAGTCCAATTTTGTAAATAAATATATTTTTTTCTTATTTCTTGTTGTAAATAAATATTTTTTTTAAATAAATATATTTTTTCTTATTGTAAATAAGTGTTCTTTTTTTTCTTCTTCTTTAGTTTTCATTTCATTTAGTTTGGTAAATATTCTTTTTGTTTATTTGGGTAATTATAATAAAGTTAAAGGCCATAATATTTTTAAATAATTAACTTAGGGTAACTATTCTTATGAATGGGTGTTGTGGGGTACCTAACACCTTCCCCACACACAATCGACTCCCGAACCCTAAATGATTTTTGTAGACCAGTTTCCAGTTTTAAAAAAGGTTTCCAAAATTATCCCTTTTTCAAAAATTTTGGTGGCGGCTCCATGTTTTTCTAAATTCCGGGCGCTACAGCTTGGCGACTCCACTAGGGACAGTTTAAGAGTCAAGCCCATTTAAGTTAAATGTTTAAAAATAATCTGGCCTAAATTTTATTTTAATTACCCTTTTTTTTATTATTATTTTTTTTGTGAATAGTTGTTTTTATTTATTAAATTCCTTATTCATCTATTTGTTTGTTTTTTTTTCTCCTTTTTTCTATCTATCTTGTGATCTGCTTAGCATATGAGGGTTGGGTAGAACCTAGGCCCATAAGTTGGTATGCTCTCCAGGCACACTGAACACATACACTATTCTCCTCACACACATTTTGGGCCCTATACCCAGGTCTGTGAGTTTCTTAGGTGAGTAGAAGTTTCTAGTGGTCTCCCTGTGGGGTTTTAAGAACCCCCTGAGGTTACTGTGAAGACTTCATCCTAGCTGTTACTCATTTAGTGAGATTGATCCCTGTGGGGTTTTCAGAACCCCCTGAAGGTCAATTTCATCAAATGGGGCCTTCATCTTTACGATGGGGGCAGTTAGTGTAATATCCCAAATTTTGATACTTGAGCTTAGAGATTAAGCCTGAGATTAGTGGACTGCTAAGCCCTGGTTTAGCAAGAGTCTAAATTGTGATTAAGAAATATGAAAATGAGTTGATGGTAATTCCAAGTGAATTTCCATAATCAGGGGCAAAATGGTAAAGTTACCGACCAGTTGATCGGTTACCGAGGAGGAAACTCATTGGTAGTTCCAAGATCAATGGCTAGGATTGATTTGTGTAATTGAGTAAGGGGCATAATCATGTGTATGTGTGTGCATGTGAGCCATGAGAGTTGAAGTGAGATGGTGACAAGTGGCAAAGTGTGGATCCTTGGATGAAGCATAAGTGATGTGAGACATATCATCATCATCTCCATCTCCTCTCTTCTCTCTCTCGTTTTCTCTCTCTTGTGCGGAAGCCATGGAGTTTGGGAAAGAGAAAGGAAAATCTGGATTTTGAGGTAAGCAAATGGCCTCTTTAGCTCAAACTCTCTTCTCTAATGTTAATTCTTGAGTTGAGAGCTTTATTTTGGTGGTTGTAGTTTCTCCATTGGTGGTGATTTGAGGATCATGAAAATATGAAGTTTGGAGAATCAAAGAGTGTCTTTGAGAAAGTTGATAAGGTATGTGAACCCAATCTTTCTATCTATGTTTCATGCCAAATGATTAAGTTTGGAATTTCTAGAATTATTGCCCTAATTTCGAAAATATGGGTCAATGGGTAGTTTGGCATGTTATGGTTATAGAAATGGTATCTTAGAGTAAGTTTGGAATAGATAGATTGATTGGGGATTGAAATGATTGAAGTTAGTAATTTTGGAAAAATGATGATTGTGATGCCCTAAACCAAAGCATGTAAATGGAATGGGATTTTGGAAATTCTATTGATTCCATTGAATTCAATGAGTGATTTTCTGTGGGAGTAGCTTTGGTAGAGGTTTTGGGTCCATTTGGATCAATTGGGCAAATGGTAGAAGATGTGGTATGTTTTGCTGTGTTTTCTGGAATCTGATAGATTCACTCGAGCAGACATGGGTGTGCTCGAGTGATGGAGGAACATTGCTCGAGTGAGGGAGATCCTGCTCGAGTGATATGTGAGTTTTCCCTTGTTTTGCTTCGAGTGCACCTGGGTTTCTATGAGTAATGCTCGAGCACATCGCTTTGTGCTCGAGTGAGCGAAGAACATGCTCGAGTGAGCATGGTCTGCTCGAGTGATAGTGGGGGTCCAGAGGGAAGGGTTGCTTTTTGGTCTTCACTCGCGGGCTGGTTGCCACGAGTGTGCTCTGACACTCGCGGGCATAGCCGTTTCACTCGAGCACTGGGGGTCATGCTCGAGTGAGCTGGTGTCTCAGGTGAAGTGTGGTGCTCTCGGGTTGTTACTCGCGAGTAAGGTGCTCGAGTGCACCTTCTCACTCGCGGGTATGAGGTGTGTGCTCGAGTGCAAATGTTTGTGCTCGAGTGATCCTGGTCAAAGAGAGCGTTGTGTGCTCTCGGGTCTTCACGTCCTGGATTTCTCTTGCGGGTGCTCGAGTGAGGCATTTGGCCTTGTGCTCAAGTGAGGTTCAGCGTTCTCGAGTGAGACAGTTCTCGAAGTTTTCTTTGTGCTCTCTGGTGATCACTCGCTGTCTCACTTTCTCTTGTGCTCGAGTGATGTCCGTACTTGTGCTCGAGTGAGGCTATCCCTGCTCGAGTGAAGTAGTGAAAAATATCATGTTTGGGCATTCAAAAGGGGGCCTTTGGGGATAGTCTTCCAACCCTTTAGAGCTATCGATAGAGGTGTTTGAGGGTGCTTAAAGAGCAATAATGATAACCAACTTGAGTGTCTAAAAGTTAAGGAATTGGAAAAGGGATTAATCCTATGTCCTTGATTTTGGTTATAGGATTTGATGATTTCCCTGATCGTGAGCAGCCGGAGCTGGAGCTTACGTGGAAAGAGGGTAGGGAACTTACCTCTCCTGCATGTATTGATAATTGTATTTGTGTATTGATGCATGTTATTGCTTTGCATGATTATGTGAAACATATGAGAATGATTGTAGCTCTGTTTCTAGTTATGCTATGGCCATGAGTATGTTATGTGAACATTGAGCATGCGGATATATCATTATGTGAACATGAGTTATTGTGATGCAAGCATGTCATGCATTAAATACTTATCTTGCATGCATATTGGTACCTGTTTCCTACTGAGATTCCCCAGAATCTCACCCTCCCCTATCAACATTTTAGACAGGGAAGGAAGATTGAGGATGAAGCAGGCATCCAAGGACGAAGAGGACTCGTTTCTGGGTGAGAGCCTAGTAGTTGGTTATCATGGTGCAATTGAGAATATGTATTTGTATATTTGTATCAGTGTTTGAGCATGTATTCGAGTAAGTTGTGTAATCCCTATTAGTAGAGTTGTATGGGCTAATGTGCCCTATGATTATTGAGCGAAGATATGATTCCGGGATTACCGGGAATTTCTGTTGTGTACTCTGATAATTGTATAAATCTAATTTATCTTCGCATAGTAATTATATTCGGAGATGTGAATGTGAGACCGGGTTTGAAATGATTTTGAAATGTGTCGGTGAAAACCCCGTCGGGTTGATGGGTTTATAAACGTTGTTTTATCTTATTGGTCTCTATTTCACTTTAATTGTGTAATCCGGATATTAATTACGGCAGGGGGTTATAGTTAGGAGACCTTTATCTGTGAGAATTAGAACCACCTTGAAACCACTACACCTATTAGTAGAAATTATAGACCTACCCAATTAATTAGTACCAACCTTTCTTAGGATAGATACTACTAACCTAAGGTCATTCCTAAAATAGGACATTGGAGGGCATATATTTACTTATTGTTGATAATGTTTATTGTCATTCATGCATAATCAATGGAACCCCTAGGATCAAGTGACTAACTGTCGCTTCACCTGAGTATGTATCTAGCATCATTCCACATAAAGATACATCACAAGGACAGTGTATGCATTAGATAGCTAACCTTAGTCTAAGGGGTTATGACCCTAAAAGACCATGATTTCATCACATCAATCATGTTAGAAAACATCTCGATGAGAGATAACCCTTTAGGACTCATAAGGTATCATTATATCATCCATTAGCATTTTAACTTCATTTGATATGGGCCTTGGACATAATCATCATTTTAAAAACAAACCCTTAGTCGCGTAATGGTTTGGGCCATTCGCAGGTTAATGGGCACTTCATTCTCCCTATGAGGTAATAGATCTCTTGAGGAGATAAAGTTCTTTTTCTTAATGTCCATTACCCATATCAAAACTTGAAGTATACGTCATCACTCTTTCATATCTCATGAGATATCCTTGTATCATCCATTGGCATTTAGCTTCATTTGATATGGGCCTTAGACATAATAAACATTTAACAAAACCCTTAGCCGCATAATAGCTTAGGCCGTTCGCAAGTTAATGGGCACTTCATCCTCCCTATGGGGTATTAGATCTCTTGAGGAGGTGAAGTTCCTTTTCTTAATGTCCATCACCCATATCAAAACTTGAAGTATAAGTCATCACTCTTTCATATCTCATGAGATATCCTTGTATCATCCATTGGCATTTAGCTTCATTTGATATGGGCCTTAGACATAATAAACATTTAACAAAACCCTTAGCCGCGTAATAGCTTGGGCCGTTCGCAGGTTAATGGGCACTTCATCCTCCCTATGGGGTATTGAATCTCTTGAGGAGGTGAAGTTCTTTTTCTTAATGTCCATCACCCATATCAAAATTTGGAGTATAAGTCATCACTCTTGCATGTCTCATGAGGTATCCTTGCATCATCTATTGACATTTAGCTTCATTTGATATGGGCCTTAGACATAATACACATTTAACAAAGCCCTTAGCTGCATAATAGCCTGGGCCGTTCGCAGGTTAATGGGTACTTTATCCTCCCTATGGGGTATTGGATCTCTTGAGGAGGTGAAGTTCTTTTTCTCAATGTCCATCACCCATATCAAGGCTAGAAAGCACATGTAATCATCTGCATAGCATGCATTCAGAAATACTTTCTGACTCTTCCTACTATTTTCTTTAATAAAGGACAAGCAAGTTAGCTAGCAACTAAAAATTTGGCACAAAGGTTAAACGACGCAAGAACCAGGTTTAAATCAAGTTCCTATAGGAAAGGTGTATTACATTCTTATCACTATGGTCAATGACAAGATCTTGGCTAGGATAGGATTCAAGGTCCCTCCTATCTAATGATCAACTCTAGTTCTCCCTATGGAATAACAGTTTCCCTGAGGAAGTTAGAGGATGCTTGTGCCGAAATACCTTTATGCCAATACACCATGGATAACTCGTTATGCCTGCTTGAAATTGTGAGTTCAAATAAGCTAATGATATTTTGTTCCTTTATAAGCAAGTGACACAATATTGCTCCATCTAGATGTCCTCGCTAGTTACCCCCTACGCGTTCATACAACACACACTCACGTAGTCGTCAAATGGCAGCCAGCAGTGCAAATGAAGCTGAATCTAATATGAATCATTGGATAGGAAGGGAAGATTAGCACTCTGAAAATCCCCATACAAGGAAGAAATTCCTGATGTTCTCTAAAGTGCTAAACAAGCTGACTGTTGCAATGGTTTCAACAATAGGCAAAAAGACCTACACGTGGATTTCAGCTGGTGATTCTGGAAGGGCTCTGAAAAATTGGGAGTTTGAGGACACCTTCAATTCTATTATCTTAGAGTAACATGTCTAGTAAAAGTTGTCCTTTTATGTTTTGTATGCGCCTTTAGGCAAGCTCTTATATGAACCATGAATAAAGAATGATATTTGAATAAAATTCACTTATTTACATCCATTCCTTTTTTTTCCTTCTATTCATTCGTTGTTCATTTTTCGCCCTCCAGAAAATCGATTTCCTCGGAACTCTTGTCCAACGCAGAGGTTCCTGAATCCCTGAATGATGATACGCTTGTTGCTATTGATATGTGTTACGAGTTGGATGATCAATTATATAGTGCAAGTGTACACTGTCGTAATCAAGTAATATAGAAGTGAGTAGAGTATCGTTCCCACGAGGATTGATCATTAAGTACCAAAATGAGTAATTTTAATTCTATTTAGTCGATCAATAAATTGGTGATTGAGAGTACAAATAAAAGAAAAATAATTAAATATGAGTGCAGATGATATGAAAACAAATATGAGAAAAAGTCCTAGGGATTAGATTTCACTTAACAATTTCGGATTGAATCACTTATTTATTCTAGCCCAATTTATTCCACATGATTGATAGTCGAGTTTTCCTAATTTAATTACTAGCCTCTTCCAAGGTCAAGTAATTCTATAATTAATTGCTAATCCAATATATTCCTATATGAATTTAAGCAATTAATTATGCATTAAGATTTATGAAACTCAATAAGACTACACAACTCATATGAATATATTCCTATTTCATATGCAAGTCATGGTTTTAATTATAGGATCTACACACATGCATCTCCTTCCGGTCTCAACATGCATATTGTAATCATTCAAGAGGTGGCCAATCAAATGAAAGCATTAAGAACAATAATTAAAACTCAATCATGAAGGAGAAATTAAAACTAGATTTAATAAGTTAAGATTCAATCCGTCATTAGTAAGC
Organism: Inga leiocalycina; assembly: GCA_963242795.1. Lineage (NCBI taxonomy): Eukaryota > Viridiplantae > Streptophyta > Magnoliopsida > Fabales > Fabaceae > Inga > Inga leiocalycina. The sequence goes on from OY725332.1 coordinate 38,445,277, forward strand.
TACGTCATCACCCTAGGAAAATGAAAATTTAGCTCATGATAAAATTAGAAATAAAATTAAAATAAATTGACATTATATAAAACTAGAATGAAATCTTCAGAAATACTGCATAAACTTGAATATTAAATTCTCAAACATAAATATACAACAAAAAATATACATAAAAAAAACTGGAGAAATCTAGCCGTCCATTTAGGAGGTAAAACCTTCCATGTAGGCAGCATGCAAAAAGTAATACAATACTAAGCCTTCCATGTAGGAGGCATGCAGAAAATAATATAATACTAAGCCTTCCATGTAGGAGGCATAAAAAAAATAATACAATACATAAAATAAAAAATAACACAATTTATTTAGAACTGTCAGAGAAAATATCTCTCCCTGTCAGAGAAGGATCTTTGACTATAAGAGAAAATTCTTCACGCCTTGTTCTCTCCTCCACTTCCCGTTTGCAAAGAAACACACACATATATATAGGCAAGCGAGCGTCTGTTACTTCTTCATTTTTTCCCACAGGTGCTACAGTATTTTTACCTTCATTTCACGCATGAACATGACTTTTCAGCAAACCTACGTATTTTTTCCGTGTTGCTACAGTGCTACAGTGATTCCATCCGCTACAGTCACCTCCATCCGCTACAGTAACGTCCTGATACAGTGATTCCGTCATGAATAGTGACCGACGCTACAGTACTGACCTTTTTTTATATTTTTCTTTATTTTTTAAATACTATTTATTTTACACCCAAATATATTATATTAAATTCAAATAGCGTCCATAAAATCATCATATAAGGGAAAATAAATATGTAAATATTTTACTTATCAATATGCATGATTACGAGTATGATGATGATGAGATCATTCAAGTATACAAAAAAATCCTCGAATCCGACGACAATAGAATGTGCCCACATGAAGATGTAATTGAAGTAATAAATATGGGCACAGAGGAAGAAAAGAGAGAATTAAAGATAGTAGATAATCCTAAAAGAGAGCAGATGGTTGAACTCTTCAAAGAATTCATAGATGTGTTCGCATGGTCTTATCAAGACATGCCAGGCCTTGATCCAGGGATTACTTCTCACAAGATCCCCTTATTCCCAGACACTAAGGCTAAAAAGCATAAATTGAGGAGGCTCACTTCCGATATGTCCTTAGTTGTTCGAGAGGAGGTGATGAAGCAATTAGAAGCGGGTTTCCTAGAAGTAGCTAAATACCCACAATGGATAGCAAATGTCGTTCTTGTCCCAAAGAAGGACGGCAGAATTCGAAGGTGTGTGGATTATCGAGATCTGAACAAAGCTAGCCCAAAAGATGATTTTCCATTACCTCATATTGATGTCCTGGTTGATAATACAGCCCGTAGCTATAGGTACTCGTTCATGGATGGGTACTCAGGGTATAACCAAATCCCTATGGATAGGGAGGACAAAGAAAAAACCACATTTATTACACAATGGGGCACTTATTGTTACCGCGTCATGCCATTCGGGCTAAAGAATGCTGGGGCAACTTATCAGCGTGTCATGGTGGCACTCTTCCACGATATGATGTATAAAGAACTTGAAGTATACGTGGATGATATGGTAGCTAAATCTTTTGAGGGAGAAAGCCATGTTGTGGTGTTAAGAAAGCTGTTTGAAAGGCTACGCAAGTACAAGCTACGACTAAATCCTAACAAATGCATCTTTGGGGCTTTATCTGGAAAGTTGTTGGGCTTCATTATAAGCCAAAAAGGGATTACAGTAGATCCAGACAAAGTAAAAGCAATACGGGAAATGCCCCCTCCTCAAACAGAAAAGGAAGTTCGAAGCTTTTTGGGGCGACTGAATTACATTGCACGATTCATTGCCAACCTGACTGCAACTTGTGAGCCGATATTCAAGCTTTTAAAGAAGAACTACACCAGGAAGTGGGATGAAGATTGCCAACAGGCATTTGATAGAATCAAGGATTATTTGTTAAATCCCCCAATTTTGGTTCCTCATGTACCAGGACAACCTTTAATTTTGTATTTAACAATACGACCAAATTCCATGGGAGCCATACTGGGGCAACAAGACGCATCTAAGCGAAGAGAACAAGCGAACTATTACTTGAGCAAGAAGTTTAATGATTGTGAGTCACGTTACCAGATGATCGAGCGAACTTGTTGTGGTTTAGTCTGGGCTACAAGGAGGTTGAGGCAATACATGCTTTACTATACCACTTGGTTAATTTCTAGAGTAGACCCACTCAAGTACATCTTTGAAAGCCCGCATGTAGCTGGAAGAGTCTCTAAGTGGTAAGTAATATTGTCTGAATATGACATAAGATACATCATTCAAAAATCCATTAAGGGTGGTACGATAGCAGATCACTTAGCAGAAAACCCCATAAATGAATACCAGCTACTAGATTTCAAATTTCCAGATAAAGACATATGTGCTACAGAAGATCGGATCGCAGAAAGCAAATCGAAGGGGTAGGAAATGTATTTTGATGGGGTAGCAAACATGCATGGCAATGGTGTAGGGGCAGTAATCATATCCCCAGATGGAAAGCAATTTCTGATTGCTATAAAGTTAGGATTTGACTGCACCAATAATATGACAGAATATGAAGCTTGTATTAATGGTCTCCAGGCTGCCATAGATCTTGGGATAAAAAAACCTAAAAGTCTATGGTGACTCAGCTCTCATAATTTATCAGGTGACTGGTGAATGGCGTACTAAAAACCCAAAGTTGATCCCTTATCAAGAATATTTGATAGAGTTGATCAAAAACTTTGAAGTAATCAATTTTCATCACATGGATAGAGAAAAGAATCGCTTAGCTGATGCGTTAGCTACTTTAGCAGCTATGATCCAACTTGATTATGGGGTCTAAGTTCAACCAATACAGATTGAGACTAGAAGATCGCCGGCATTTTGCTTCAATATTGGAAGAGAGCACGACGACCAACCTTGGTACCATAGTATTAAGATGTATATGAAGCATAGTACTTACCCTCCAGACTTGACACATAATGAAAAGAAGACCATCCGGTGATTGGCCATGGGCTTTTTTATTAGTAATAACGTCCTATATAAGAGAAGCTTTGATGGGACATTGCTACGCTGTGTAGACATGAGGGAGGCGCACAAAATTATGACAGATGTAACCCCCTGCCGTAATTAATATCCGGATTATGCAATTAACGTGAAATAGAGACCAATAAGACAAAACATCATTTATAAACCCATCGACCCAGACGGGATTTTCACAATTACATTTCGAAATCATTTACAACACGGTCTCATATTTTCACTCCGAATATAATTACTATGCGAAGATAAATTACATTTACACAATTATCAGAGTACGCAATATAAATTTCCGGCAATCCCGGAATCATATCTTCGCTCGATAATCATAGGGCACATTAGCCCATACAACTCATCGATTAGGGATTACACAAACTACTCATATACATAACCAAATATTTATCCAAATATACACATATATTATCCCAATTACTTCTTGATAACCAACACTAAGCTCTCACCCAGAAACGAGTCCTCTTCGTCCTTGGATGCTTGCTTCATCCTCAATCTTCCTTCCCTGTCTAAAATGTTGATAGGGGAGGGTGAGATTCTAGGGAATCTCAGTAGGAAACACATACCAATATGCATGCAAGATAAGTATTTAATGCACGACATGCTTGCATCACAATAACACATGTTCACATCATGATATATCCGCATGCTCAATGTTTCAACAACATACTCATGGCCATAGTATAATAGAAACAGAGCTACAATCATTCTCATATGTTTCACATAATTCACGCAAGGCAATAACATGCATCAATACACAAATACAATTATCAATACATGCAGGAGAGGTAAGTTCCCTACCTCCAGTCTTTTCTCCTCGATTTGCGTGCCAGCAACTCGGGGCTTCACATTCGATCCTACAATGTCAAATGTACTATTTAGACACTTTCATAGTGTTTCTGGGGGTTATATGAGGCTATATGGAAAAATTACTAAAATACCCCCGGGGACCCGGCCCGGCCCCGCCGTACCCGGTCTAGCTGTACTTTTCCCGAAATTTTGACATGGGCTATTCTAACATATTTTCGCCCAAGGAATCCATTTTCGGACTCGGAATTATCAAATTCAATGTCAATTACGAAATTGCCCTTGGCAGCCCTACTTTTAGGGTTTTAGGGGCGTTTCCGTAATTATGCTTTCTCGGCCTTTTCCGAAAAAGTGCCCAACTGTAACCCCACCTAATTTTCGCTCCTGAACACAATGGAACCATCAAATCATTGAAAATCCAACTCTAAGACCCATTTCTAGAGCTGGCCGAAATTCTCAAGTATTCTGGGAAAAATTGGGGTTTTTCGGTTTCGGCTCCGTAAACGCGTTCCTTTCTACTCCTAACCACTTTATTGACTATCCCATTAGGTTAAAACTACCATTTAGTATCAATTTGGGCAGCATAACCCCTAGGGAAACCCATTTTCCATTTTTACAACCAATGGCAATCCGGCGAAATTTCACCGATTAAATTGCCCACAGCAGCCAAAATAGTCAATATACAAGAGTTTGGAAGTTACCTCAAGCTCCCAATAGCTTTTACTCAATATGGCTGAACCCTAGCACCTTTTAAACCATGAAAATTGAGCTTCCAATACCTTAAAGAATATGAAAGAGAAGCTTAGAAGCAAGGTTATACGCGTTAGGAGCTAGATCGTCGGAGAAATCGGCTTACCTTGTGAGATTTCTCCTCTTTCTCTCTCTAAGAGCTCCCAAACGTCTCTCTCTCTTTTCAGCTGCAACTCACGACAGAAATGAGCTGAAGAAGATGAGCAATTTGATTAATAATCCATGCTGACATCATCTTTTAATGAGATGATGTCATAATTCCCATTTTCGGATTTTCTGGCAGATTTTCTGCCCAATCTTTGAAAAATCATAACTAATTCTAGAAAAATCAAAATGAGGTGATCCCAAAGCCAAATGAAAGGTATTGAAGTCCTCTTCATTGGAAAAATATGATCCATTACTAGAAATCACCACACAATTCCAGAATTACACAAATTTCATCACTGCCCCAAAACAGAGTCCATTTTCGACCTCAAACTTTGGACAGTCATATCTCCTAGTTCCCAACATGAAATGGCACAAATTATATGTCCATTTTGAAGCTTTGGATGTGAACTATAAGACTGGAAAGTTTCAGAATTTTTAGACACCATTTGGTCATTCAAAACGTTCACACAAACTGACAGCCCAGAATAGAGTTTCATTGGACAGCATTTCCAATTTTGCAACCAATGTGTCCAATCCAATTTAAATCAATTCCAATGATCAAATACCACAACATGACACCATTTCCATCACAATACCCCATTCAATTATTCCCTCTATTCTAAGTCAATTTGGATGTTAATCCACAATTGAACTCAAATACAGGGTTTTGGCGTTGTTCATAACACAAGTGACTACAATCCACTTTATATTCTCTAAAAGGGTTCATTAATCACTAACCACGTCCACTTTTGTAGTAATTAACCCCTAATCACAATTTTGGATCTTGCTAAACCGGGGCTTAGCAATCCACTAATCTCAGGCTTATTCTCTAGCCTCGAGTCTCGAAATTTGGGGTGTTACATTTCTCCCCCCGTTCAATAAATTTCGTCCTCGAAATTTGTCATACCACTTAATCCAAAAACTACGGATGCTTCTTCACGACAGCTTCCATTTCACAATTCATTTCATATTGGGACGGTCTCCTCTAGACCACCCACACACAAATGATACTCCACAAATCCGATTCTCGCAAGAATCTCAAACAATGAATGCAACTCAGTTGCCACAAATTGCAATCGGCCCATTTCACGATTGCCGCACAAACATAATCACCACATGGTGTCAAACAAATACAATCGCCTCCACGCACGATTGCCACAAAACCATCATCACATAATCACAATCATCGCAAGCCCCCCAATTCATGAGTGGCTAGTGCATCTCGATGTCCGGAGGCTCTAAATCAGGAGCCATATCATAAGATCTCGGTAGTTAGGCAGCATAGGCCACCACTCTGCTCAACTCAATCTAGTTACCCCTTTCGGGAGTAACCCTACAACCTCAATACATCAAACGACAGCCTCAGCTGTATACACAAACATTCAGCTTCTGCTATATCCACTTTCACAGCTTTACCCTCACCCGTACACCCACCAGCAACTCCACTAGTGGTAACCGGGACTTTTGGGTATTCACAACAATATCACATCATCTGGTCACTCCAGAATCTCAATTACTTCTATCCAAAGTACCCGATCGTAATGGCCCACCTAGAGTCTCAGTCTCTTCTATCCAGGCGACTTTTATTGTCACACCCACCCCGGTTTTACCCCCTCTAGGGATGCCCCGTGCCAGTGGTGCCCACCCCGGTTTTACCCCCCACTGGGGATGCCCCGCGACGGTGGCTGGGTTACTCACCTTTCACCCAGGACTCACAAGAAAATCCACTTCCTTATCAAACGTACATTGCAGATTCTAATTTTACGCACCGCCTTTCGGCCTTGGGTCAACACCAGTGCAACCAACGTGGTGGCTAGCCAGGCTGGCCATGCCGGGGTAATTGTCCTCACAACAAGAATCCCCGAACATATAGTCGAATTAGCCATCAGCTGAATTAGTTCTGCTCTACTACACAATAATACCTCAGTCCCAGCTTATCCACAATGTTCACAGATTCACAATCACACTCCACTCTCATCCCCTTTCTCCGCCGAGAAGACACACAGTCTTGACCCGAACCGTTGTTAGCTACTCAGGGACTATCGACGTGGCAGTGCACACACATAGCCATTCAGGCTCACAATAGTAGATCCATAATCACACCCTACCCTCATCCCCTTTCTCCGCCGGGAAAACACACAGTCTTACCCGAACCGTTGCTAGCTACTCAGGGACTATTGGCGTAGCGATGCTCACACATAGCCTTTCGGCTTCCACATCACACTCCACCCTCATCCCCTTTCTCCGCCGGGAAAACACACAGTCTTACCCGAACCGTTGTTAGCTACTCAAGGACTATTGGCATGGCAGTGTATCAACATAGCCTTATAGCACATAGCTATCCGGCTTTCACAAATGGCCCGTCGGCCTTCACAAATAGCCTGTCCCCCGTAAATTACCGCCCCGAAGGCACAGTCCTCCGCCAAAGGAATCACCCCATGCGGCCGCAGGTAAGAGACTCACAAATAGCCGTCACACCCCACCGCCGTCTCACCCCACCGGGCCACAACGGTTAGTGCCCTCTCCCACCAATCGGGTGCGGAGAGGCTGGGTACACTACGTCGACCCAGGACTCACAATGCACAATTGTAACAAGCTGGAACCAGGCGTCTTAACCACTTCACCTTCAACATCTCAAATTCTTTTCACATACTGAGATCCTTCAAGACCTCTCTTTACAATACGACTTGACCCTGAAGTTTTTCCTCCCGAAGCCATAGTTATCATATAATTCTCACATCAACCTCGAGCCTCTGCTCAACACGATTCTCAAACCTATTACATTCCCACGCTTCCGCTGCACACTCTGAGGTCTATCTCCTCATCTGTGCTATAACAATGTCAAGTTGATGTAACAGGAGTCCCATAGGAATCTCCTACTACAACTGACAACATTCACAATCTGTACCAAATCTTGGCTCGATTCAACTCGAATCATTGAAAGCCATTATCAACACATCGTTGAGATCCCATACTCCCAACGTTCCCAGAGCTCTATTCTACGATTCAACGTCACGGCGATTGCTCTCCACGGTTCATTATCAAGGTGGCTGCACTCTAGGGTTCATCGTCACAGTGGCTCCACTCTAGGGTTCATCGTCATGGTGGCTCCACACTACGCTACTGCACTCGGTGCTTCACTCAGTCCACTAACTGGTCAGCCCCTCCGGTCAGAGTTTTCCGTAGGTAGCCCTTTCCAATCGGATCTCACCGTAGGTAGCCCTTTCCGATCAGATCTCACCGTAGGTAGCCCTTTCCTATCAAAAGTCCCCGTAGATAGCGTTTTCCGATCCGAATCCTCCGTAGATAACTTTCTCTCTGTGCTGGATTAACACCCAACACTCTCAGAATAACTGATACACATTTCAATTCACTTCCTGTACCATACCCTGGTACCACAGACGATTGAGGTCAAATCCAATCTCTAAGAATCAACCCAGTTATTGAGTCTAATCCTTAGAACACAACCCATCTGTCCAAACCTCAACCTTAGTTGAACTGGGAAATCACTTCCCCCATTTCCATAGAGCACCATCTGCCCTAACACACAGTCAAATATCTCAGCCAGCCGAAGGCACACAAGTCCCCTAGGTCTTAAGGCTTTTACACACATAAGATCAGTATGACATTACTACATGTAACATCATACCACTTTGGGTTACATACCCAACATCTAGGTTAGTCCTGATACCTAGAGCATCAATATCAACCACCTTGGAAACCATCTTCCTTGGTTTCAAATCAGATGATGGGTTTGATTACAACCACCTCTGGGTTTACAGCTCAAATTCTAGGACGAATCACTATGTCTTTCGATTACACAATGATCCTCCACTCTAGAATAACCAACAATGTATACACATATTCCTCAAATCTCTTATGTCCACAATGACAAATCACACTTGTGTATACACAATCACTATCACAAAACATCATCTACCACCAAGGTAGAGATCTAAGAGAGCTATCCTAGCAAATTCCCAAGTTTGCCAGGAACTGTAGCTCTGATACCAAAATGTAACCCCCTGCCGTAATTAATATCCGGATTATGCAATTAACGTGAAATAGAGACCAATAAGACAAAACATCATTTATAAACCCATCGACCCAGACGGGATTTTCACAATTACATTTCGAAATCATTTACAACACGGTCTCATATTTTCACTCCGAATATAATTACTATGCGAAGATAAATTACATTTACACAATTATCAGAGTACGCAATATAAATTTCCGGCAATCCCGGAATCATATCTTCGCTCGATAATCATAGGGCACATTAGCCCATACAACTCATCGATTAGGGATTACACAAACTACTCATATACATAACCAAATATTTATCCAAATATACACATATATTATCCCAATTACTTCTTGATAACCAACACTAAGCTCTCACCCAGAAACGAGTCCTCTTCGTCCTTGGATGCTTGCTTCATCCTCAATCTTCCTTCCCTGTCTAAAATGTTGATAGGGGAGGGTGAGATTCTAGGGAATCTCAGTAGGAAACACATACCAATATGCATGCAAGATAAGTATTTAATGCACGACATGCTTGCATCACAATAACACATGTTCACATCATGATATATCCGCATGCTCAATGTTTCAACAACATACTCATGGCCATAGTATAATAGAAACAGAGCTACAATCATTCTCATATGTTTCACATAATTCACGCAAGGCAATAACATGCATCAATACACAAATACAATTATCAATACATGCAGGAGAGGTAAGTTCCCTACCTCCAGTCTTTTCTCCTCGATTTGCGTGCCAGCAACTCGGGGCTTCACATTCGATCCTACAATGTCAAATGTACTATTTAGACACTTTCATAGTGTTTCTGGGGGTTATATGAGGCTATATGGAAAAATTACTAAAATACCCCCGGGGACCCGGCCCGGCCCCGCCGTACCCGGTCTAGCTGTACTTTTCCCGAAATTTTGACATGGGCTATTCTAACATATTTTCGCCCAAGGAATCCATTTTCGGACTCGGAATTATCAAATTCAATGTCAATTACGAAATTGCCCTTGGCAGCCCTACTTTTAGGGTTTTAGGGGCGTTTCCGTAATTATGCTTTCTCGGCCTTTTCCGAAAAAGTGCCCAACTGTAACCCCACCTAATTTTCGCTCCTGAACACAATGGAACCATCAAATCATTGAAAATCCAACTCTAAGACCCATTTCTAGAGCTGGCCGAAATTCTCAAGTATTCTGGGAAAAATTGGGGTTTTTCGGTTTCGGCTCCGTAAACGCGTTCCTTTCTACTCCTAACCACTTTATTGACTATCCCATTAGGTTAAAACTACCATTTAGTATCAATTTGGGCAGCATAACCCCTAGGGAAACCCATTTTCCATTTTTACAACCAATGGCAATCCGGCGAAATTTCACCGATTAAATTGCCCACAGCAGCCAAAATAGTCAATATACAAGAGTTTGGAAGTTACCTCAAGCTCCCAATAGCTTTTACTCAATATGGCTGAACCCTAGCACCTTTTAAACCATGAAAATTGAGCTTCCAATACCTTAAAGAATATGAAAGAGAAGCTTAGAAGCAAGGTTATACGCGTTAGGAGCTAGATCGTCGGAGAAATCGGCTTACCTTGTGAGATTTCTCCTCTTTCTCTCTCTAAGAGCTCCCAAACGTCTCTCTCTCTTTTCAGCTGCAACTCACGACAGAAATGAGCTGAAGAAGATGAGCAATTTGATTAATAATCCATGCTGACATCATCTTTTAATGAGATGATGTCATAATTCCCATTTTCGGATTTTCTGGCAGATTTTCTGCCCAATCTTTGAAAAATCATAACTAATTCTAGAAAAATCAAAATGAGGTGATCCCAAAGCCAAATGAAAGGTATTGAAGTCCTCTTCATTGGAAAAATATGATCCATTACTAGAAATCACCACACAATTCCAGAATTACACAAATTTCATCACTGCCCCAAAACAGAGTCCATTTTCGACCTCAAACTTTGGACAGTCATATCTCCTAGTTCCCAACATGAAATGGCACAAATTATATGTCCATTTTGAAGCTTTGGATGTGAACTATAAGACTGGAAAGTTTCAGAATTTTTAGACACCATTTGGTCATTCAAAACGTTCACACAAACTGACAGCCCAGAATAGAGTTTCATTGGACAGCATTTCCAATTTTGCAACCAATGTGTCCAATCCAATTTAAATCAATTCCAATGATCAAATACCACAACATGACACCATTTCCATCACAATACCCCATTCAATTATTCCCTCTATTCTAAGTCAATTTGGATGTTAATCCACAATTGAACTCAAATACAGGGTTTTGGCGTTGTTCATAACACAAGTGACTACAATCCACTTTATATTCTCTAAAAGGGTTCATTAATCACTAACCACGTCCACTTTTGTAGTAATTAACCCCTAATCACAATTTTGGATCTTGCTAAACCGGGGCTTAGCAATCCACTAATCTCAGGCTTATTCTCTAGCCTCGAGTCTCGAAATTTGGGGTGTTACAACAGAGATCCATGAAGGCGTATGCGGTACACATGCAAATGGCCACTCATTAACTAAACAAGCTCAAAGATCTGGTTACTACTGGATAACTATGGAGAAGGATTATATCAATTATGTTAGAAAGTGTCACAAGTGTCAGATATATGCCAACAAAGCTAATGTCCCTCCGACTATAATGCATAGTCTCGTATCTCCATGGCTATTCTCCATGCGGGGAATAGATGTCATCGGGCCAATTGACTATTTCACTAAGTGGGTAGAAGCTAATTCCTTTGCTAGTATTACTCAGAAGGCCTTCATCAAGTTCTTAAAGGCCAACATCATCTGTAGATATGGGTTACCGGAGAGGATCATAACTGACAATGCACCAAACCTCAATGGGGCAGCAGTTAAAGAATTATGTGATCAGTTCAAGATCAAACATCATAATTCTGCACTATATAGGCCACAGGTGAATGGTGCAGTTGAGGCAGCCAATAAAAACATTAAGAAGATCATCAGTGACCTATAAGGACTGACACGAAATGCTTCCATATGCATTACACGAATACCGTACCACAATGCGTACTTCAACTGGGGCAACCCCTTACTCTTTAGTTTATGGCATGGAGGCTGTTACTCCAATTGAGGTGGAAATACCATCCCTGAGAATCTTGGCTGAATCAGACCTAGATGAAAGCGAATGGATACGTTCTTGATTTGAACAATTAAATATGATTGAAGAAAAGAGGCTCACAGCAATATGTCAGGGCCAGTTATATCAGTCACGAGTGGCAAGGGCCTTTAATAAGAAACTACGACCCAGGTGGTTTAAAGTAGGAGACCTAGTCCTCAAGAAGATCCTACCAAATCAAGAAGATAATAGAAGTAAATGGGCTCCGAATTATGAAGACCCATATGTTGTTAAGCAAGCTTTCTCTGGTGGGGCATTGATATTGACAAACATGAATGGCTAAGATTTACCAAGGCCAATCAATTCAGATGCTGTAAAGAAATGCTATGCGTAAAGAGAAAAAAAAGCTCACTAAGTGGAAAACCCGAAAGGGCAGCTTAGGCAAAAGTTTGAGCAAAACAAAAAAAAAGGGGCTCGCTAAGTTGAAAACCTGAAAGGGCGGCTTAGGCAAAAGTTAGAGCAAAAAAACAAAAAAAAAAAAAGCTCGCTAAGTCGAAAACCCGAAAGGGCGGCTTAGGCAAAAGTTAGAGCAAGAATAAAAAGCTCGCTAAGTTCAAAACTCGAAAGGGCGGCTTAGGCAAAAGTTAGAGCAAAATAAGAAGAAGAAGAAGAAGCTCGCTAAGTTGAAAACCCGAAAGGGCGGCTTAGGCAAAAGTTAGAGCAAAAAAAAAAAAAGAGGCTCGCTAAGTTGAAAACCCGAAGGGGCAGCTTAGGCAAAAGTTAGAGCTAAAAAAAAACTCGCTAAGTTGAAAACCCGAAAGGGCGGCTTAGGCAAAATTTAGAGCAAAAAATTGGGAGCTGTTAAGTCAAAAACATGAAAGGGCGGGTTAAACAAATATCGAAGAAGGTTATCAGTCCTAGCCCCATGACTCTCTTTACTTTGTCTATTTGGAAGACTCCGTAATCATTCATCGAAAAGTGCATATCTCTAGCAATTAAGCAAGGCACCATCAGGGGGACTACACGGAACTAAAAGCAAAGGACCTCCTAATAACATCACGTATACACCAATATATGATCATCATCATGCATCCACTTGAATATTGGAAGATCATTTCTTTTAAATGAATCTTCATCCTTAGTATAGCTTTCCCTTCTATTAAATCGTATGTCAAACTTTGTGTCATGATTTGTATAAGGGTAACTCATTTTAATGAAAGCACAACTTTTGTCTGGATAAACACTCACGTTGATATACATGGTGTCCTCTACTCCCATTTAACTTATGTAATTTCAGGATCATTAGCGAAGGTCCCAACTGGAATTTTTGTTGTGGGGTTCAACAGTTGACAAAGGGACACACTCTAAACTGAGGGTTCTAGGCTGTGGCATCTATGTGAATCTCATTATACACATCCTCATAACTCCGACAAGACTGCGCAAGTAACGGGGTACTGGTTAGACACCTGGACGAAGAAGGAGCAATATCACCTGTCAGGCTATTCTTTAACACCACAATTATTGCACTCATTCTCATTAGCATGCCATCACCTCCATCATCAACATCACCATTAACGTCATCATCATCATCATTAGCATTATCATTGTATTCATCATCCTCATTAGGATTCCATCATCACTGTCATAATCATTATTAGTGTCATCACCTCCATCATGACATCACTATTCTGATATTCCATTCATTATCATGGCCATTATCATCCTCTTTATCATCATCATTGTCATCATCATTGTCATTATTATTATCAATGTCATCATCTTCATAAGCACTACTCCAAGGGGCATCACATGTTCATAGCACCCTTTTCAAAGCCCTGTAATGGCAGGCACCCTCAAAGCCCAGTAACAGCTGGCACCCTTTCAAAGCCCAGTACCGGCAGGTGCCCTCGAAGCCCAGTAACGGCTGGTACCCTTTTCCAAGCCCTGTACCAGTAGGCAACTTCAAAGCCCTGTATCGGCAGGTACCTTCAAAGCCCAGTAACGGCTGGCACCTTTTTCAAAGCCCTGTACCGGCAGGCACCCTCAAAGCCCAATAACGACTGGCACCCTTTCAAAGCCCTGTACCGGCAGGCACCCTTAAAGCCCAGTAACGGCTGGCACCCTTTTCCAAGCCCTGTACCAGCAGGAACCCTCAAAGCCCAGTAATGGCTGGCACCCTTTCAAAGCCCTGTACCGGCAGGCACCCTTAAAGCCCAGTAACGGCTGGCACCCTTTCAAAGCCCAGTAAAGGTTGGCACCCTTTTCCAAGCCCTGTAACGGCAGGCACCCTCAAAGCCCAGTAACAGCTGGCACCCTTTTCCAAGCCCTGTACCGGCAGGCACCCTCAAAGCCCAGTAACGGTTGGCACCCTTTCAAAGCCCTGTACCGGCAGGCACCCTTAAAGCCCAGTAACGGTTAACACCCTTTCAAAGCCCAGTAAAGGCTGGCACCCTTTTCCAAGCCCTGTAACGGCAGGCACCCTCAAAGCCCAGTAACGGCTGGCACCCTTTCAAAGCCCTGTACCGGCAGGCACCCTCAAAGCCCAGTAATGGCTGGCACAATTCTTTTAAAGCCTTGTATCGGCAGGCATTATTCTTTCAAAGCCCTGTACCAACAGGCACCCTCAAAGCCCAGTAATAGCTGGCACAATTCTTTTAAAGCCCTGTATCGGCAGACACTATTTTTTCAAAGCCCTATACCAACAGGCACCCTCAAAGCCCAGTAACGGCTGGCATAATTCTTTTAAAGCCCTGTACCAACAGGCACCCTCAAAGCCCAGTAACGGCTGCACAATTCTTTTAAAGCCCTGTACCGGCAGGCACTATTCCTTCAAAGTCCTCTACCAACAGGCAGCCTCAAAGCCCAGTAACGGCTGGCACAATTCTTTTACACCTCACCAAAGTCCTATGCTACTAGGCGCTTCACTTCTATTTCAGGTAATCATCTATCTCCACTTGCGTTCTTCTCCCCTATGAACCAAGTAAAGAGGGGCATGGACACTGTATTTTGTCCAAACCCTCTTTGGTTCCAATGGGGGCACCTTGTTCTCTGGCCGGACAAAATACGTGTTCTTATCTTTACTTGCTTCATAGATAAGAATCTCACGTTTCTCAGCTACGAAACAAGTAAAGAGGGGCAATTCTGAACACCCTATTTTGTCCGGGCCTCACTAAAAAATACAAAAATAATTGATAATGATTGGTGTCCAAATTGACAATCATCATTGAAAGAAAAAATTTAAAAAAAAAACGAAAATAAGAAAAAATAAGGAAATCCTCCTATTGATGATGATCGGTGTCTAAATAGGCAATCATCATTGAAAGGGAAAAATTTAAAAAAAACGAAAATTAAAATAAATCCCTTAATTGATATGATTGGCATTGTCATTTATTAAGGGAAAATAATAAATAAAAAAAACGAAAAATAAAAAATAAAAAAATCTCATTTATGTTGATAGGTTTAAATTAGGAAGTTACTTGTGGGGAGAATAATGAAAAAAATATTAAAAATGAAAAAATCTTCACTAATGGTAATTAGGTCAAGTTAGGAAGTTTTATCAATAGAAAATACAAAAAAATAAAACAAAACGAAAATAAAAAAAAAATCTCCATTGATGGTGATTGGGTTAAGTTAGGTAGTTCTTAACATAAAACACAAAAAAAATCAAAAAAACGAAAAATAAAATAAAAAAAATAAAAAAGGGAGCATTTATGAAGAAAACCCTACATTGAGACTATAAATAGGAGTGCAAGGGTTGAAGCAAAGGGGACAAGAATTTTGGGAGAGCAAGGAGATAAGGTCAGTGGTTGAGTTTTCATCCTTTTCTTTGATTTCACTTTTACATCTCGTTTTTCTCTCTTTCATCTAATATCCCTTGGTTCATGCTTACTTCATCATTCATACACTATGACTTTAGCCAATATGCATTACATTGCTTTACTTTGTATTATGATGTTGCTGGACGTGTTTTAGCTCATTGTGGTTTTGTGGATTTGCATTTTATTATCCAACTGAATTATCTCATACATAGGCAAGAGGTATGTGCTGTCTTATTTTCTTATGATATTAGGTGTTATGCTTAATAAATATAGATAATATAATTGTACTTGCCTCTTGTTTATTATGTGGTTCTATCACCCTATCCTTATTGTAGCGGGTTCAAAGAATAAAAGGTACGCATAAATCTCCTGACTTTTGACTTCTTTTTTGTTTAACTTGTGCTACTTTTCTTCTTTTTTTTTTCTTAATCCCTTTCTTAGGTCCTCTTTCAAAAAAAAAAAGAAAAAAAAATATTTTGACACATTTTGATAAATGAAAATAAAATGGAAAAACTCTCTTTTACAAGAAAATATAAAAAAACGTTTTTTGAAAAAAAAAGTAAAAAACACAAACCCAACAAAAAAAGATATTTTTCTCAAATAAATTAAATAAACATTTTTCTAAATCACTAACCAAGTGACACGCTTTTCTACCCCCCGAACTACGTGGGCTTTGATCGCTCTAAAGGGTACGTAGGCCCTAGGTTTTCATCCTAGGTCAAGTCCAATTTTGTAAATAAATATATTTTTTTCTTATTTCTTGTTGTAAATAAATGTTTTTTTTAAATAAATATATTTTTTCTTATTGTAAATAAGTGTTCTTTTTTTTCTTCTTCTTTGGTTTTCATTTCATTTAGTTTGGTAAATATTCTTTTTGTTTATTTGGGTAATTATAATAAAGTTAAAGGCCATAATATTTTTAAATAATTAACTTAGGGTAACCATTCTTATGAATGGGTGTTGTGGGGTGTCTAACACCTTCCCCACACACAATCGACTCCCGAACCCTAAATGGTTTTTGTAGACCAGTTTCCATTTTTAAAAAAGGTTTCCAAAATTATCCCTTTTTCAAAAATTTTGGTGGCGGCTCCATGTTTTTCTAAATTCCGGGCGCTACAACAATTCTATTTTTCTACTTTATATTTTGAAAAGATGTAATGACGGCAAAGAGTTTGGCTACCCTCGTTTGTGTTTGACCCAATTCAGGGAATATTGTTAGTTGCTTATGGTTTGTTTGTAGTGACGGAAGTGAGATCGTTTTTACTCGTTGAAATTAATGAGATAAACAATTGGAAAGAAGATAAATAAAGAACTTTAAAAATTGGAAAAAATGAAAAGTGTTTCGCATATTCATAATACCAAGGTATTAGTATTTGATTTGTCCTTTTTGAAATTAAGAGAAAATGACACAAATGCCCTCAAAGATATTTTTTTAAAAAACAGGAGTAACCCCACCCCACCCCCATCACCCACTGGTGGCTGGCAAGCGACAACATACCTTTGTTGGTTGTCGTGTGAGTTCACAAAATAAAACTAGGTTTAAGAATGTAGTATAGTAGCTCAACCTAAGTCGTTCTTGTGAGGAGATTAATTTCCAAGTTTCTAAGTAGTAAAGTGACAAAAAAACCTTAAAGTTGAGAGAAATCATTTGGAGAAATTTCTTTTTAAACTAATGAAGTAATCTAAGCTAAAACAATATTTTTGTAATTTTTTGGTTTCTAAAACAAAGAAGCAATTGAAATTGAATTTAACACTAATAACAAAGTAAAGTTAATAAACTAGAATAATGATGAAATGGGATTCCCTTGAGTTGGGGTTTTAGTCTTCCTTGCTTGCTAATAATATGAATTCCATAATGAGTCAAGAGGATGGAACTAAGATACCACTAGCTCTATACTTGCAATAATCATTTAATTCATTCTACCGAAGCAATTAAATGAATATCACCAAACAATTCAGACTCAAGGAGATGAATAATCAACTTCTAATTCTAGCTTGTAATTACCATTACAACAATTCAAAACATTCAGTTTAATCATTTAAATCCACTTAACCAAGTTGGAATAAACAATTCAACCTACTCATAATATGAATCATACAAAGCTTAATTAATCAACTCCTAGCTCAACAACCAAGTTTATTCACTTGGCTTAACAATCTAGATCACAATTACATACTTAACCAAGCTACATAATCATGAACTAAAAAGAGAGCTTAAAGGAATTCCATTGAAGTTTAGAAGCTCAAACCATTACCCAACTCAAGGAAATCACCAACACTTTAGCTACTCATGGAAAAAGAGAAGGATGAAGCTTGATATATGAAGAGAGAATCAGCCATGGATGCAGCAACGAACAGCCTCCAATTCTCAATTCTTCATTTTTGGCGCACAATACTTTCCTCACCCCTTTATTCCCAGCCGCCTCAACATCTCTTCATTCATCGTGTTTTTCTTTCTTTTCCTCAAGTCCACGGTCCATAATGACGGCTTGTTTCCTTTCTCCTTCAATTCGATTCTGCTCCTTCATATATTCGGCCTAGCAAGCTCCCACACGGTCTAAGTCTTCTTCAATCTATTCAACAATTTCGGCTCTCTCCTTTATCTAGCGCCTCCCCTCCTTTCCTTCACAACCACAACCCTTTTCTTCATCTCATTAGGTGCTTGGTCCCTCTTTCTCTAATTGGTCCAGCTTTTCTCATTTCTTGGTCAACCATTTCGGCTAGGTTATTTTTCTCTCAATTGATCTCTTCTCCAACTCGGTTCAGCTCCCATTCTCCCAATTTAGCCGCCACCTCCTCTTCACTTCCCTTATTCTCTAGGTTAAAAGTGAGTTGTGCCTTGTTTGGATGAGGAGGTGAAAATATGTTTTAGCATATGTACAAAATTGCAATAACCAAACAAGGCCCTTACTCATTTAACCTCCTTTTAGAAAAAATGTGAAAATAAATTCTGCACTTGTAATGTTCCACTTTTGTCCTTCATTAAGCTCCAAAATAACATCTTTTACCTTTACCACTCAAGTTGTGCCACATCATCACCTAAAAAATTATATTCACAAAGGTAATATCTTTTGTTCACAATTAAAGAATAATGGGAATAACAAATATTAATTAAAAATATAACAATTTAACCACTTAAATTCCCAAATTATTCTTCCATTAAAGTCTCACATTAACACTTGATTATGCCCAACATATTCAATTAAGTCCCACAAAAGCCTAATATTAATTAATAAAAAGATATAAATATTGAGTTCTATTACCGGGCAGCAAGTCATGGGTAACAAAATTTGTTAAGGAATTCACGACACTTTATTAGGTTTTAACAACTTTCATTTACCAAGTATCAAATATAAACTATTGGGTTTTTCACAAGTTTTGTTAAGGAATTCGTAATATTTGATTTAGTTTTAACAACTTTCGTTTGCTAAGTAATAAATCTACACCATCAGGTTTTTCACAAGTATTGTTAAGGAATTCGTGACATTTGATTAGGTTTTAACAACTTTCATTTAGTAAGTAACAAATCTAAACTATCATGTTTTTCTCAAGTTTTGTTAAGGAATTCACGACATTTGATTTGATTTTAACAACTTTTGTTTACCAAGTAACAAGTCTACACTATCAGGTTTTTCACAAGCATTGTTAAAGAATTCATGACATTTGATTAAGTTTTAACAACTTTTGTTACTAAGTAACAAATCTAAACTATGATGTTTTTCACAAGTTTTGTTAAGTAATTCATGACATTTAATTAGGTTTCAATAACTTTTGTTTACCAAGAAACAAATATGTTTTTCACAAGTTTTGTTAAGGAATTCATGACGTTTGATTAGGTTTTAACAACTTTTGTTTACCAAGTTTTGATACGGTTTTAACAAGTTCATATATGAATTCCTTAACAAATTTTGACATGGCTTTAACAAGTTCATATAAGAATTTCACAACTTTGCATTTAAAATTGATCACTTGTGACAATGACAAGTCAAGTATGTATTGATTCCTACACTTGATAAGGGTTTAACAAGTTCTCATGTAGGTTTAACAAGTTCGCATATACATTTGCTAA
Organism: Inga leiocalycina; assembly: GCA_963242795.1. Lineage (NCBI taxonomy): Eukaryota > Viridiplantae > Streptophyta > Magnoliopsida > Fabales > Fabaceae > Inga > Inga leiocalycina. The sequence goes on from OY725332.1 coordinate 38,465,082, forward strand.
AATATCCACTTTTCATTAGGGACAAAAGTGCTCCCTTTTCTTCTTCATCATTCATAACTCAATGCCCAGTGTTGTTCATTATATTATTAGCAAGCCAGCAGTAAAAAAAATCAAGTCAACACTACACATATTTCACCACAAACAAATGAATCCAAACTATTTGTTTTTTTAGAAAAAACAAGAGAACGCTGAAAGAGGCAAATTTGTGAGTAACTGGATCTTCACAAGGACCTGTTGGAGGAGAATGACAGGAAGAAGCCACTAATGGAGATGAAGATGAACCTATCAAAGAGAATGAAGAAAAAGCCATTGATGTATGTTGAAGAGGCCAATGAGTGACAACGACGACTAGAGATGAAACTAGAGAAACATAGAGCCATGAAGGTTTGGGCTGGCAAGTGAGAGCTTAAAGGGTGAAAGAATGCCATGGTGTTGTTCCTACTTTTTAGGTCACCGAAAAAGTTAGATTTTGATAGGACACAAGCCGCCATCGTTGAAGGCCGCCGAAACAACTTACCATGCCACTAAAACAACTTACTAAGAGCAATCGCCATCATCAAAGGCCGCCATCACTGGAGAATGCATCACCATTTCTAGAGGAGGAGAAGATGGAGAAGAAGAGGGGGAATAGAGAGGGAGAGGGGGAAGGGGGAGTTAGATTTGAACATGGACAAGAGAGAGATGCAGATAGGTTTAATAAGTAAAGGACATTTTTGTCATTTCCCTTTAACTTTAAAAAGGACAAATCATATACTAACACCTTTATGGTATTATGAATATTTAGAACACCTTTTTGTGTTTTCCTATTTTCAAAGTTCTTTATCTGTCTTTTTCCTTAAACAATTTACCCCTTGATAATAATTAATAAGCGTTTAATTATTTATTCAATACTTAGGTTTTGTTTGGTTCAATGGAAGGGAGGGGAGGGGAGTTTAAATGAGGGAGGAGGGAGGAGGTAGGGAAAAGTTGAGTTTTGTTTGGTTGGATGGGAACGAAGGGAAAGAGAAGTTTCTTGTTTGGTTCAAGAGGAGAAGGGAGGTGAGCTAATTAAATATTGATAAATATGTCATTAGTACATTATTTAGATATCAGTGCTATTATTTCCTAAGTTATAAATCACAAAAAAAAAAAAACTATACCTGCCTTATATATGATAAAAAACCTTATATGTATATTTAAAATGGTGATTTTGTTAATTTTAATATGTTAACTCATCAAATGTAATATGTTTTTTTAATTTAAATTTAAATATAAATCCTAAATCAAATTATAATCCTAAGATAATGAGATAATTATGATATAATATGGATATCATATGTTATTAAGATACTTGCGTTCACGATAAAAACATACAAACATTTGTGAACAATAATGGTTGAGAAATAGCTAACACAAAAAGGTGAAAAAAGGAAATAGCAAATACAGCAAGAATTTGACAGAAGAATTGAATAGCAGAATTCATTTACTTAAATAGCCATATAACAACATACTAGTTTAAAAGGAATTTAACATCTGACAGAAGAGTTAAGAACAATAGATCATACCTTGGTCTCTTTGGAATTTTGAATGCAACTCAGTGGTGTAGATTTTGAGGCGTTGGGAGGAAGATTGAGATATCACTTGATGTTAGAACTAATAGGAGAGCCATCATTATAATTTTATTTCTTGTTTTGATATTGAGTTTAAAGTTAGATAGGATTTAATTAGATAGATTTAATTTTTAATATTTTAGTAAGATAAGATTTGATTAGATAGGTTTTATTTGATATATTTTTATTATATAGACTTTCTAATTTATTTGGTTGATACTAGTAACAATCATATGTGTTTTATAATCATATGGGTAAATTTGGGATAATGAAAAATTAGCATAGGTATTTTAGTTATGATAGGACATATATTTCTCACCCCTAAAAAAACACCAAATTTAGAGGGTGTGGAAGGAGGGGAGGAGAGTACTAAAAGACAAAATTTCTCCCCTCCCCTCCCCCCATTTTCCCAACCAAACACACTAAGCCCTATTGTAACCCCCTTCTGTAATCATATCTGAAATACAACATTAGAGTGAAATAGAGACCAATAATAAACAAAAATCATTTACATTTCCCATCATTAAGATAGGGTTTTCATAAATTTCTTTCACAAACACTTTAACCTGGTCTCACATTCACATTTCGAATACAATTACATTGTGAAGATAATTAACATTCATAATAATCAGAGTGCACAATAATAATCCAGGCAATCCCGGGGTTCATATCTTCACTAAAGGTTCCTGGGCACATACACCTTTTACAATTTCTCAAATAGGGATTACATAAATTTCAATCCAAATACATATCCAAATACACATCCACAACATATATAACCATATATCCATCCTAACATATACAACTCTAAATACGTCTAAATCAACTACCATTATCCCAAATAGCAATGATAACCAACTACCAAATCCAAATACCCATAAGGGATTCTCGCCGCCCCTAGTCACTTACTCCTTCCTCGAGCCACCTGTCCTGCCTAAAATGTTGGTAGGGAAGGGTGAGATTCTAAAGAATCTCAGTAGGAAACATATATCAATATGCATGCAAGATAAGTGTTTAATGCATGACATGCTTGCATCACAATAACTTGTGCTCACATAATGATATATCCATATGCTCAATGTTTCAACAACATACTCATGGCCATAGCATAAATAGAAATAGATCTTCAATCATTCATATATGTTTCACATAATCAAGCAAAGCAATAACATGCATCAATACACAAACACAAATATCAATACATGCAGGAGAGGTAAGTTTCCTACACTTTTTCTTTCCACATATGCTTCAGTATCGGCTACTCATGATCCGAGCGGATATCAAACCATGATCAGGGCGAATACCCAACCCTATAACCAAATCAAGGACATAGGATCATTCTCTTTTCCAAATTCTCATTTTCATAACACTTAAAGTTGGTTACCATTCATGACCTTTAGGTGGCTAATCAAAGCCTAAACACATGCCTAAAGGCTTGGGAAAACACTTGACCAAAACCATCTTTAGAAGTCCAAAATGTCAGTTTTGATGGTTGGCTACAGCCTACCATTCCATTGGCCGCGGCCAACAATAGACCAAAAACATTTGGGCCTCGGCCCAGAGTCCTTCTGTCCACGGCCAAGAAAATCTGGTTTCTTGGCTAAATTTCAAAAAATCATAACTAATTCTAGAAACATATAAATGAGGTGAATCCAAAGCCAAATGAAATCTATTTAAGTCCTCTTCACTGGAAAAATATGGACCATTACTAGAAATCACCAAAAAATTCTAGAATTACACAAAATCCACCACTGCCCCAAAATAGAGTCCAGTTTCCATCCCAAACTTTGGCAAAGCATAAATCTCAGTTCACAAAACGAAATGACATGAATAATATGTCTATTTTGAAGCTTGAGATGTGAAATTTAAGACTAGAAAGTTTCAGAATTTTCCAACACAATTTGGTCATTCAAAACGTTCATGCAAACTGACTGCTCAGACAGAGTTCACACAAGACAGATTTTCCAACTTTTCTACCAAAGTGTTCAATGACTCCAAAATCAATAATCAAACCTATTCCCATACAATTTCTCACAAGGAACACAATGGTAACCTCAAAATGACCAAAATCACAACCTATTGGCATGCCCTGTTTTGCCCAATGCACAAAAACCAACACAAAGTGGCCAAACTTCACTTTTAAGCTTCAATACAATTCTATTACTTCAAAACACTAAACAATGCACCATTTCCATAACAATAACATACCATACTCCCCCATAACCCTAAATCACAAAAATTAGGGCAAAATTTCTAGAAATTCAAGGGCCAACCAATAGCCACAAAACTTATATGAAAATGAAGCTTTCACTTACCTCAACAACTTTCCTAAATAAGTTCTTTGGTTCACCCAAGTCCACAATTTTGTGAGAGCTCAAACACCACAAAATGAAAAATCTAAAACCATGAAAGTGAATCTCTCAACTCAAGGAACAACTTTAAAGAAGGGGGTTTTGGCATTAGAGATCATTTATAAGGTCAAAATGCAAGAGTTTTACCTTGGAAACTTTCTCTTTCTTCACCTTCAATGGCTGCTCGAAAATGGAGAGAAGGATGAGAGAGAAATGAAAGTGGAGGAGTGGAGAAGGAGATGAAATGATACACTCTTCCCATGCCATACTTGCTGCAGCAAAAATGAGGGAAAGAGAGAGAAAATATGATTAAAAATGCTTACTTTGACTTTCTCAACACTCTACCATCATCTCCATTTGCCACATGTCCTAATCTTATGAGTCCTCATAAAGTAAGCAACCACTTGGTTATTCTAATCACTCAATTAGCCACTTAGTTACACTTCTTGTAACACCCCAATTTTCAATTAAGGCCTAATGATAATTATTGAGAATAATTATCGAATTAAAGTGGAATAATTATGGGTTTGGTGGCTATATTAGTTAATATGCCATAATTAGTAGAAAGTTAAAGAATGAAATTGTTGGGTAATTTGTTAGTAATTAATAGAGGAATTAATTACTAGCTAAGAGGAAAATGAGAAGTGTGATTAAAATGGCTAAATGAGGGATTAAAGTGGCTAATTGGTGACTTATTTAGTGAGAACCAATAGGCTTGTGACATGTGGCGAAATTATATGAGGTTAGTGGTTGAGGAGAAAAGTTAATTGGGATATATTATTTTATTTTTCTCTCTCTTTCCTCCTCTTTTTCGCTGAGATGGCATGGAGGGAGTAGGAAATCACCATTTCCTTCATCTTCTCCCAATACTCCATCTCTCTCCTCTCTCCTCTCTCTTGTGCGCCATTGTTGCTCCAAAGAAAGAAAAAGAAAAGCTGGATTTTGAGGTAAGCAATTGGCCACTTTAGCTCAAACTCACTTCATAAATGTTGATCCTTGGAGTAAGAGCTTTAATTTGATGGTTGTAGCTTCTCCATTGGTGGTGATTTGAGGAATCACGAAAATCTGAAGTTGGAGAATCAAAGAGTGTTTTTGGAGAAGTTGAAGAGGTAAGTGAACCTAATCTTTCTATCTATGTTTCATGCAAAATAATTAAGTTTGGATTTTCTGTAATTATTGCCCTATTTTCGAAAATATGGGTCAATGGGTAGTTTGGCATGATATGGTTATAGAAATGGTGTTTTGGAATGAGTTTTGAATAGATAGAATGGATTTGGTATTGAAATGTTTAAGGTTAGTGATTTTGGAAAATTGATGATTGTATTGCCCTATACTAAAGCATGCTAATGTAGTAGGATTTTGGTTGTTTTGATGGTTCTATTGGACTCATTGGGTATTTTTGTGTGGGGGTAGCTTTGGTAGAAATTTTGGGTCCTTTTGGGATCAATTGGGCAAGTGTTAGGAAATGTGGTATGTTTTCCTGCGTTTTCTGGTTTTGATAGAATCACTCGAGTGATGGGAGTTCACTTGAGTGCAGGATGAGCATCACCCGAGCAGCGATGAACTCTACTCTAGTGCTGTAGTGCAAGTTTCGTTTCTTGCTCTCTGTGTTCTTATTGCACTTCCGTGGTCATGGCAAGTGTTGCCTCACTTGTGAGTAAGAGATGAACATCACTCGAGTGAGCCTCCTGGTGCTCGAGTGATGAGTGTATTTGACACCAAAAGACTTGCCTCTCGGGTTGTCGCTCGTGGGTAAAGTGCATGAGTGTGCCTTCTCACTCGCGGGTATGTGGTGTTCACTCGAGTGCATATGGCTATGCTCGAGTGCATATGGCTATGCTCGAGTGATCCTGATCCTTGAGAACTTGTGTGCTCTCGGGTCTTCACTTCCTGGACTTCACTCTCTGATGCTCGAGTAAGGTATTTGGCCTTCACTCGGGTGAGGTCCGGCATGCTCGAGTGAGCTGTTTCTGAAAACTTCTTTATGCTCTCGGGTGTTCACTCGCTGCCTCGCACTCTCTTGTGCCCGAGTGCCGTCCGTACCATCACTCGAGTGAGGTCGTCTTCACTCAAGTGAGGCCGTCATAAATCAATATTGTGCCTTCTGAAAAGGGATCTTTGGGGTTTTCTTTTCAACCCCTTAAGGCTATTGTTAAAGGTATTCTTGGGTATTAAAATAGCAATATTGATAACCAATTAAGTGTTAAGAAGCTATTGAGAATTGGAATAGAGAATTGATACTTTGTCACTCAATATGAATATAGGATATGACAATTGCCCTTGGGAGCGACTAGTACCGGAGTGTGCACGGAAGGAAAGAGTAGGTAGTGATTTCTCTCTCATATTATGTATGATATGTGGTATGCATGATTTGTCATAGTGTTATGAAATGTGAATGAAAATGTGCCATGATCCTTTATAGCGTGAGCACTTCAGTATGAGCCGTTTAGGGAGTGACAGTGGTCATCTCTAGCTCGGCCGTTGAACTACCTTTGTAATTGACATGGATTTATTGTGAATTGTAAACCGGCCAGTGTGGCTGTGCCTTGTAAACTGTTATATGAAACCCAGCTGTGGTGAAGTATATATGTGTTTGTGAACTATGATGGGTGTGATACAGCGTGAGCAAACGTAAGGGTGACATGAGTCATACCTGCCTTTGCTGCTATAACTGCCATTGTAGTTGCAACGTCTGTGTGATATGATTGCTTTCATGCCTTATTGTTGTACACATTCTGATTGAGTTAACACTACGGGCATTCTTTAGAATCTCATTCTCCCAAAAATAATGATTAGACAGGGCAGAAGGATCGAAGGGAAAGCGGGTGACAAAGAGTGGCTAGAGCTCCGTGTAGGAGTTCCTTTTTGGGTTAATGGTTATCATTGTATATCATTTGAATATTTTGGATCAATTGTATATGTTTTGGGATAGATTGTATAGTTTGGTGTAATCCCCAAGCAAAGGGTATGAATTATGGGCTTTATGCCTTTGTATAAACCCTTATTTAATGAATGGAACCCGAGTGAGTCAGGAATTTATTTTGCACTCTGATATTGGTAAATGGAATCCACCTGTACAGGCCATATTTGTTTTGTATTATGAATATGAAACCATTGTGAATAAGTTTTGAAAAAGTTTTTGCAAATCCGATTTTGGACAAAAGATTACCTTAATAAGTCCCAATTTGAATTATATGGTCTCTAATTCTACATTAATTATGTGTTTAAGAATTTAATCTTGGCCTAAGGTGGGAAGGGGGTTACACTTCTCATTTCTCTTAGTTAGTAATTAATTTCTCCATTAATCACTAACTAATTAACCAATAATTTTCCATTCTTTCAATTTTCCAGTAACTATGACATATTAATTAATATTGCCACATAATACATAATCAAATTCTTTTCCTTCTTTTATGCGCCATTTACCCCTATATTTAGCCCAATAATTATTTCATCACATAATTATGCTAAAATACAAGGTGTTGGGCATTCCCAATACTTAATCCAGATCTCAAATCCACATTAATCCACATAATCATTCACAATAATTGTAATCAGCCCTTAATCGAAATTTAGGGCGTTACACCCACCACACCCCTCCCCTCCTCACCCTTCCCTTTGAAAAACCTCAAACCAAACAATGCCTTAATAACTCCACGATTTAATCCCTCTTCCCTCAACTTTTGGAATTTTGCATTTATAACTTTTACCCAAAAAATCTATCGATTCATTTCCTCTTCCCTGGGCTGTTACACCTTTCACCTCCCTTAATTTATCAATTAATAATTATTATTAATAGTTAATACATATGGTACAAGCAAGCTCTTATAAGTTGTCACATTTACACCGATGTGTCCATGTTCAAGCAACCTCACCACTCATTATGGTCGATGTTTTGTTATTGTAAGATTTTCTATTCACACTACTTGAAAAAAGGTCTTTTAGACTGATTGAAATTGGCTTTATAGATGGGGTTTAGGTTCGGTCTTATATCAACCGATATAAAAAGTTTGTCCATATTAAGACCAGATCTACAAAAGTGGGCAATTTTTTTTTAAAAATGTACATTTTCTTTTGTTTCACATAAGGCTTGTTGGTCTATTAGATATTATTATATCTAAAAGCTATATTAAGCAATATAAATTCTATAGATAGCCCTAAAAATACAAAAGCAATCGATATAAAAAATAATTATTACTTATAACTATGAATCTAAGCCCTATATTATTAGATAATTATTGAATCTTAATTCTGGAATTTGTTTTTCCATGGTTTACCTTTTTTTCTTGCATTTTCCCCACTTCCAAAGGAGTTAGATGATTTTTGAGTATTGGATTTAGAGGATACAATTTTAGACCCAACATCTGCATGCTATTGACACATTATTCTTACTATGAGTATCCCTAAAGTGGAATATTGTTGCCCATAGATTAGGTACTAGGCTACCATACTTATGCATTTTGATTCTTCTGGAGCTCAACTATGAAACATGGATGTACCCTACCTAAGTCTCAGAAGATAAAGGACAAGATTCTTATTTAATGAAACTGAGTATATCATAGTTAATATACAAATATGAGAATTAGATTTTATATGAGTGAATTCGATATCGTGATTAGGTTTTTGATGAGATGGTAAACAGGCTAAAGGCCAATCATAAGGAAGTAACCGACTAGGTATAAATACTAGTGACGGGGTGAGGATTAATAACTCTAAATTGGAGGATGAAAAATATTGGGTGGATGATCATCACTTGCAAGGACAAATATGTTGGATTGGGTGGTAATCCAGTTCAACAATTTTTTCCATGTAAGCGCAGGTCACCCAACCTACATTTTTCATCATCGAATTTAGACATCCTAATCATCAACCTGTCGCTAGTAACTCTACCTTGTTGGGTAGCTCCTTATTATTGTCCTTCACTTTGATTGCAATCTCAAACAAGATCAAATCACATGAACATATTCAACCATACAAAATAGAATTCTCAAGTTTGTATATCAACCATGTTAGACTAGCTTTATTAATATGATACTCCACATTTGTCATATACAATTGAGGTAGGCAAGAACTATATTTTACTTAAAGTCTCAAAAGAGCCAAAATGCTTAATATTAGTAAACTTAGACCCAATCTAAGGGTCACAACATTTGACTGTAAGAATAGCCCTCGATATGAACCAGATATCAACAATTCCCACTTATCAGGGTTAAAATTACAATCGACACTCCTACCCAACTCTCAATAATGATTTAAGCCTATTCAAGTTGTAGTCATCCAAACAAAAAAAAACTTTAAAATAACAAAGGCATGGCAAATAAGATTTAATTAACATATGTGCATGCAAACTTTTGTTCATAGAATTTGTTATGATTGAATTTGTGAAACTTGCCATTATGAGAATGATCCAATGAAATTGCATCATTGTCATAATCACAAGTTTCACAATCCCAACCATAACAAATTCTATGTTAAAAAACAACATACAATAACTAAAACAACTACAGAGAATATTGAGCAAGAAGAAAATAAATATCATATTTATACCTGTGGAAGGAATGCTTCTTCTTTTTTTTGTTTTCCAAGTCCTATAAGAGAATGGCTTGCCTGTATCTGCAACCTCTAACTATATCCATCCCTTGTTTTCAATTACACATAGGTACATGTTAGATCATATTATATAATGCTCTTTACATGTCTACAAAAACATAAGTGATAACTATAAAAAACCACTCAACTTGGCGCTCTTCGCATGTCTTTTTGGCACTCTTTATACTCCTTTCTATACACTATGTAATTAGTTCCCAGTGATTATTATTTGAAAAAGAATAAATTTGTAATAAGCAAATTAAATACAAATCTATTGTAATGAAAATAAAGTTTTTGGCTAACTCATGAATATAAGGTATGTCTGGCACTCATCTAGCCTTTGTGCTATGTATGCATGTCTTGTGTTCATTTTTATTGTAGGTTGAACCTTGTAATATACATGGTGGTATTGATTGGCTATAATTATTGCTACTTGCTTCAAATTCAATGTACTTCATATATTCATGAGCTACATTGAACTTGAAGCAAGCAAAAAATTAAATAATCCTGGCCTATCAACACGACCACATATAACACATATCAAACACTTCTCAAGACATGAACATCTGGTCTGTTTTGCCCTTATCCAACCTCTGTGCTATGTATGCATGTCTTGTGCAGATTTCCATTATAGATAAACCTTATGATATATGTGGTGATGTTGGCAGGCTTGAATTAATCACAACCAAGTGATTTACCACATATATCACAAGGTCAATCTGCAATGCAAGATTGCAAATATTTTTCACAACCACCAGATAGAATATCAATTAAGCACAAAACCTTTATTTATGTGGATGTAAGACAAAAAAACTTAACTTTCAATCAGAGTTTCAATAAAAGAGGAAAAGGAGTAAGCATCAATATTTTGAAAAAGGGCATTCATCTAGGCTTTGTGTTATTTATGCATGTCTTGTGTCCATTTCCACTGCAAGTTGAACCTTTTGATATATGTGGTGGTCGGACGACACAAGACATGCATACATAGCATAAAGGCTATACGAGTTAAAAGGCGTAAGCATCAGTGTTTCAATAAAGAAATAAAAGAAGTAAGCATAACTAGCAATTAATTAAAACATCCATGCAATTAAAGACAATAAAAGAGAACACTAACATAAGAGGGCCAGCAAGGGTTTATGAAAGGCAACAATGTTTACTGAATACAAGAGCAAAACAGTGATGACAGAGAAGGAAATCCCCATGGAAAGGAATACTAAGCCATCCCTATGGCAGAGAGAGAGATCATGGTGGGTGGAGGTGATGGAGAGAGGATGAGCACACACGCAACTACGATAGAGGCTGGAGAAGAAGTCTTAGCCCGAAAGTGAGTATAAATACTAGGGCAAATATTTCTAGACTAGTCTTCTAAAAATCTGGCCTCAATATTCATAATGAGATTGGCTTTACAAATACCTAGTCTTAATATGTAAAAAAATGTTTTCAATTCATAACAAAATAGTCTTTTAAAATAACCGTCTAATATGCAATTTTTAGAAACAGAGAAATAAAATTGTAAAAAAAATTTATGTAAACAAAAACTTAAATGATCTGATTGATCATATAACATAAAAAGATGAAGATCACGAATTGGAAATAATGCTAATAGATCAAAAGACATAAAAAGATTGAAACTTTTTCATTAATAATTAATCTTTGCCTAAAGGTAGCATTACATGCATATATATTTTATATGATGATGATTGGACACAAAATCAAAATTACATCAAAACACGTATATAATAGGGGATTCTTGAAACATAGGCCTTCAGATGATCATCATTATTCCAGGAGACAATCGCCCTAGTACAAATGGTCGATGATGTCATCCAACAGCGTTACCAACTCCACCATTCACTTGGAGAAGTGATCTTGCTTTGCCATGATCTCTAGAATGGTTCCTGGAGGCAAAAGATGGCCTCAACGATTTCCTCAAAGGTCAAAGGTGAAGGGGGTTGCGAAGATGAACTGCCAATAGTTGCCACCGCCATTGGAGGAGAGAGGGAACATTGCCTCTTTATTCTTGCCATTGGAAGTTTTGCCTCTCAAAGAAGAAAGAAAGAAGTAGAAAGGGATTTTTGAATATGAACTTCAAAACTAAAGGCACCTTGGTATTTATAATCGAGACCGATGGCTGAAAACTTCAAATGATATTGATGAGACATGATGATATATGTTGAAAGTTGAAATATTATGTATTTAGACTGGACATCTCCTAAAATACGGTCTAAGTAATCCTATTGAGACTAGATGTAAATCTTATCCAGTCTAAATAAAAAAGTGTAACATCCCAATTTGAACTTATTACTTAAATATTTTTAAGAAGTGATTTATCAAGTAACTTGAGGTTTAGAGTATGTTAAATGTGTTAGATCTCATGTTTTGATGATAACAAAGAATGGCATGAAAAAGATTTGATGAACAAATATGTTTGAACAAAGTAAAAACAGGGAAAATCATCAATTGAAGTAAGCATTGAAGTAATGAAGAAAGGCCAAGAGAAAAAGCTGAGAAACTTCATTGTTGGCAAATTTTCTAAAGGTTTACTCGAGTAGGTACTCGAGTAATGAGATAGAAACTTAAAGTAACCAGGTCAACCTTCAAGTAACTTGCCAACAATACTCGAGTAAGTACTCGAGTAATAAGGTAAATGACTCCAAGTTGCTCTTGGCCTGCCAATGTTAGTCAAGTAGCTACTCGAGTAACCAGGTAACACACTGGCAGTTGCTCTCGGCCTGCCAACGTTACTCGAGTAAGTACTCGAGCAACCATGTCAAAGACTTCAAGTTACTCTCGGCATTTTCAACCCTGCCAATGATACTCGAGTATGTACTCGAGTTACTCTGTTTCAAGAAATATGTTCCTCTCGGCATTCTCAACCCTGCCAATGTTACTCGAGGAGTTACTCGAGTAACTCACTGTGGTAAGCAAAACCTGAAGGTATTACTCGAATAACATGAAATGATTTTCTCACCCTTCACTTCCAGTTACAACTCGAGTATGCAGAATTACTTAGAAGAAAAACTTCAAATCATTATCCGAGTAAGCTATGCATAAAAATTTATGTTTACTCGAGTAAAGACTCAAGTAACAAGGTAATCGAACTTGAAGTATTCTTGGCATTGAAATCCTACCAACATTACTGGAGTGAATCATCGAGTAACCTAAAGTTTATTTGAAGTTTTACTCGAGTTGGTACTCGAGTAACTAATGAAGAAACGTTCTCCATACCCGAGTAAGTACTCGAGTAAACAGGTATTTCCAAAGGTTTGAATTTTGTTTACTTCATGCACTACCCGAGTAATGTTATGTTTGCTTATTGACTTGCGGTTTTTCAAAGTTTTCCCGATGATATTCGAGTATGTATTCGAGTAAACTTCAATGAATACTCGAGTATGCAAGTTCAGATTTTAAGAATTCATTCCAACATTCACTACTACAAAAAAGGGATTTAGTGGCGTAATTCTTATGGCAGCTTTTTCAAAAAGTGCCAAAGATAATTATTTATTTTTTTAAAATAAAGGTTATTTTAAAGCTTTGGCGCTTACAATTATAAGCGTCATAATAGACGTTAACTTTATATGACGCTTTCCTGAATAAGCGCCAAACATTGTCATCAATATTTTAAAAAAAACAATAAGAAGCTTTGGCGTTTTATGTGGAAGCGCCAAAGCTTCTTATATTTTTCAAAAAACAAAAAAGGAAAATATAATAGGAAGCTTTGGCGCTTCCTTAAAAAGTGCCAAAGCATCCTATATTTTTAAAAATATATATACATATAATATGAAATTTAATATATTATTGCTTCCTTCTATTTAATCTTCCTACGGCCTTACACATATGTTTGACAAAAGAAGTTTAATTTCTTTCTGACTATTGTAATATGCCTATTGTATTTGCATTATGCATTTTTTTAAAAAAAATTAAATCAATTTTTTTTTTTAATTTGGGTCATAACATTTATTATTGGTAAAGGTTTAATAGTTACAGTCAATGTAACACTATATGATATCTTTGCCATACTTTTTGTTCTTTCTTTTTATAGATCCAATATTATATGCTTAAATATATTATTGTCACTAGTATTAACTTGCACTTATAATGAAGCGTAAAACTGAGTGAGCTCCATGAAGTTCATCAATTTTTTTTGTAAAAAGGCCACATTCCAAAAGAAAAAACTAAAAAAAAAATATTATAATAGGAAGCTTTGGCGTTTCCTAAGGAAGCGCCAAAGCTTCTTATGTATTTTTAATTTTTTTTAAAAGGCCACATACAAAAAAAAACTAAAATAAAAAAAGAAATAGTATAATAGGAAGCTTTGGCGCTTCCTAAGGAAATGCCAAAGCTTCTTATAGGAAGCTTTGGCCCTTCCTAAGGAAGCGCCAAAGCTTCCTATGTATTTTTTTTTTAAAAGGTTCAATCAGCTTCTTCGATTGTGTGTGTGTCTAGCTATAATGTAAATTTAAATTAAGTGTTTTTTTTCACTTGGGTCATTATATTATTATACATTTATCATTGTTAAAGGTTTAATAGTTACAATCAACGTAAAGTTATATGATATGTTTATCATACTTTTTGCTCTTTCTTTTTATTGATCCAATTATCTGCTTGAATATATTGTTGTGACTAGTATTAACTTACACTTATAATGAAGCGTAAAACTGAGTGAGCTCCATGAAGTTCATCAAATTTTTATAATGAAGCGTAAAAGTAGTATATACTTGACCATTGTTAGAAAAAGAATCAACACATAAAATATAGTTAAACTAACTGATTACATAAACACAGTGCCAAAACTTCATATTGAAAAAATAAAAAATAAAAAACACAATAGAAGCGCCAAAGCTTCCATTTTTTTTTAAATTTTATTTTGAAAGTGGGAAGCATTGACATTCTTTTATGAAGCGCCAAAGCTTCCCCTGTTTACAAAATTTAAAAACCCCGCCATTGACATCCCGCCATTATCGCTCTCCCGCTTGTCACTTCCCATAACTCCGATCCATTACTCTTCACTTTATTGGTCTACTAGCTTTTCTTATTCGTTATCCCCACTCCTTCCTCTCTTTGATGGCAGCAAGTAGAAGTAAGAGATCCCTAGCTTGTAAGCATTGTTTTTTAAACATTTGATCCATGTTTTCTTTTTGGTTAAAATTTGCAATGACTCTTATATGTTTGCTCATATTTTTTATTTTTTAAGTATTGATTTGAAGTTTCAACTTTGTCAGCTTAAACTTCCTATATATTGTTAGTTTTTTAATTTTTAAACTTACAAATTAATAATATTGTAGTAATTTTGCTGTAATACAAATCATTGTAGTTAATGTTTTGTATTTTTTACCATTGTATTGTGATTTGTTTGTTTTATAAAAAAAATAAAATAATTAAAAAAATGATCATTATCGTTTTATATTGTAATTTACCTACTAGATGAAATGTATAGTCATTTACTTGTTAAAAAATTATATATGATTATTAGGCATTTATTTTTACATTACACCGTATAGAAAAAGAAATATTTAAAAAAAATTATTTAAAAAAAAATTAAATGTCCTCTTTTGGCACTTATTAAATAAGTGCCAAAGGAGGCACCTGCCAAATATAAACGCCAAAGGAGGTGTCAACCCTCCTTTAGCGTTTATTTTATAAAAAATAAACGCCAAAGGAGGGTACCTCCTCCTTTAGCACTTGTCAAATAAAACGTTAAAAGTAATTAATTAATTTATTTAATTTGATAAAGTAATGTATGGCATTTTTATAGATTGAAAAGCGCCATAGGTATTTTTAATGGCGTCAAAAGCTTTGGCGTTTCTTAAACGCCAAACTATGTTTTAAAATAAGCGCTATTATACCGCTTTTTTGTAGTAGTGATTCATTAATTTGTTTCCTATATGATTAACCCTTTCTTGTATTAGTATTCTTAGCATATCCAGAGATAAACAATGAAGAGATCTTACCAAATAAGGAAAGTCAAAATCAACGTTCACATGTCACCTACCGCCACCTACCGCAAACGGATATTTTTCAAATACTGAAAAAGTCAACAGTGGCTGCGTACACTCTAACGGACAAGAAGAAAATGTTCCAACGGTTATTACCAACACACCTATATATATGGGAACATCCAAATAGAGAAAGAGAACAAGAACACACACGAACGCATTATCAAGCTCATTACTCTGTTTTAAATTATACTTGTAATTATATTCTTCAGTGATTCTTATTCACTCTGTGAGAGAGATATTTCATTCAAACTCAATATTTGTTATTGAGGTAACTTAAGGTTGTGGAACCATAAGTTGGGATTGGATTACAACCTGTAAGGGGGAGCGAGTTGTTAGATATGAATAGTTTTGATGATGTCAAATATAGATGTCAAATATGAGCAAAAAGTTTATATAATATGCTTATCTTCCACATTGACTAACTACCATATTTAATGTTGTATATCTTGTAGATTAGTCGTAGACATCATTGTGGGTTGATATTATAATGCCTCATAAATGGAGAATAATCATCAAGAAGAAAATCAAGAGGCAAGGAATTGAAGAAAGAAGAAAGAAAGATGAAGATTGAAGATATTCATCAAGAAGATTGAAGTTGGGTTATGAAGAATGATCATCAAGAGGAAAAACAAGAAGAAACAGATTAAAGAAAGAAGAACTTGCAAGATCACATGAGAATATCAAGATTCAAGCTCTTAGAAGTGATACCGGAGGTTTCTATGATCATACGGAAGTTGGAATGGGTCAATACGAAGCTAAAATGATGTATACGGAAGCTATGGTACCTTTGGGGATGATTACCCGAGTAATCACTCGAGTAATATGGCATTGTCTGATTTTGGAGGTGTTTACTCGAGGCCTTACTCGAGTAATCTGCCGGGTTATTTGATGAATCACTCGAGGCGGCACTTGAAGTAAATGTCACTCTGTTTTTCGCGCAACAGAACAGAGGTTCGGTATTTTGATGATATCTCTCTAACCACATGTCGGATCGAAGTGAAACCGGTGGCATATGAAACTAGACGTCCAACACGAACGTTTGACACCAAGATCACATTCAAAGGAGTTCAGATGAGGGAGATATGATCTTTTGAAGTTGACTCATGAATCACCGTCATATTCCAGGACAAGCTTCGGTATTTTGGACATAACTCTCAAAATACATATCGGATTGAGACAAAACCGGTGCCATATGAAAGAAGACTCAAATAGCTTTCCATGGATATATAATTTGTCACATTTGAAGCTATATCCTAAGAGCTATGACTTCTGGAAGTTGCTGCTAGTGATTTCAGGATTGTCTAAGTACAGGAGATACTCTTTGGATCATAAATTTCTGTACACAACGAGTTTGGAGTTGATTCTTGTTGCATTGGAACGTAGATAATGAGGGCTTTCCGATGATATATAATTTGCCATGTTTCGAGTCAAAATCAAGAATTTACTTGAAGGCACTACTCGAGTAACTGGTTGAAAACAAAAGACTTTACTCGAGTAGGTACTCGAGTAATCAGATAGAAAACTTCTAGTTGCTCTCGGCATTTTGTACGACTGCTAATGTTACTCGAGGAGGTACTCGAGTAACCATGCGAAAACTTCAAGTCACTACTGGAGTAAATCACTGTACATGAAGAGTTCTTTAGACGAAAACTTCAAGTCAGTACTGGAGTAAAGCACGAAAACTTCAAGTCACTACTGGAGTAAAGCACTGTTTAGACGAAAACTTCAAGTCACTACTGGAGTAAATCACTGTACATGAAGAGTTATTGACGAAAACTTCAAGTCAGTACTGGAGTAAATCACTGTACATGAAGAGTTATTGACGAAAACTTCAAGTCAGTACTGGAGTAAAGCACTGTGCATGAAGAGAAAACTTCAAGTCACTACTGGAGTAAAGCACTGTGCATGAAGAGAGAACTTCAAGTCACTACCCGAGTAAGCTGTGAAGAAACTTGATGTTTACTCGAGTAAGTACTCGAGTAATGCTTCCCAGAAAAACAGAACAGCGTCCGAAGATTCTGGAAATCAATGGAATGATCATATAACTCAGTCTTCTTGCTTCTAATCACTCTAATACTTCATTATATTAGTGATTGATGTATTTTTCCAGGAATACAATGAAGATATGATGAGAAGAGTCAAAAGGTGAATTTACGGAAGCGGAGCGTCAACGTTCACAACGGCTAGTTTTCAAATTGAAGAAGCCAAACTCCAACGGATATATTGAAATGCTCAAACGGTCATCAACCTTCATCAACTATAAATAGAAGAGCATTTAGAGTTCAGAAAAAAACAACGAAAACACTACAACGAGAAACATGCAAAGATCATGAATCATCTACTCCAACCCAACTACTCTCTGTTCTTATCCATTTTCTATATCATGTATATTTGAGAGAGAGATTATTTTCATTATGCTTCAGTATTCATCTATTCACTTCTGAGAGAGAAGATTGATTGTAATCTTTCATCATCAAAGTTGTATTCTTACGGTGTGTAAGGGGGAGCAACTTGGTTGTAATCTTACGGTGTGTAAGGGGGAGCAACTTGGTTGTAATCTTACGGTGTGTAAGGGAGAGTAATCTCAGTGCGAGAATTGTAAAGGCTTCACAAGTGCCCGGATCAAACTTGTGAGAGTGTAGTGGTTCTCAAGTACCCAGTTAAACTTGAGGAAGATAGTGGATTGAAAATCTCAGGAGGAGCCTGGGGACTGGACGTAGGTCATCGTGGATTGGGCCGAACCAGGATAAATCACAGTTTGCATATTCTCTTCCCTAAGCTCTTATACTTCCAGCATATATCATTTAAATATCTAACTGTGATTTATGATTCATTACTTTCATATTTATTGCTTCCTCTAATATGCGAAAAGAATTTCAAAGTTCTTAAGTTTTTATCTTACACCCAATTCACCCCCCCTCTTGGGTGTCAGCCGGATATAACACGAGTGTCCAGGCGAAGGAACTTGCTTGTACTGAGGTGCCAAGAACCCACTGAATCTTGGAAGTTATAGTGAAACTCTCAAAGAAGCTCTGAGGACTGGACGTAGGTCAAAGTGGTTGTGACCGAACCAGTATAACTCTCGGTGTACACTACAGTGATATTTCTCCTTACTTTTTATTGCTTTATATTCACCGTCAAGTTTTTATATTTGCAACGAAATTTTAGTATCACCCAATTCACCCCCCTCTTGGGTGAAACACTTGCTCTAACATTTGGTATCAGAGAGTAGGTCTTCTTGTTAAGGTATAACAACCTAAGAAGGATCCAATGGCAAGCATGGGTGAAGGAATTCTTCCCGACGGAGCATCCATCACGAGACCTCCAAGTTTCAGTGGCGAACACTTTTCCTTCTGGAAAGCAAAGTTCAGAGTATTCGTGATGGCTACTGAATATGGGCTATGGGATGTAATTGAGAGTGGAAACTATCAACCTACAAAGACTATAGATTCTCAGAAAATTCCAAAGACGCCAGCGGAATATGATGAGAATGACAAGAAACTTATCGCTCTCAATAGCAAGGCAATTCTGATGTTACAAAGTGCCTTGAGTCAAAGTGAATATTTCAGAATTTGCACACTTCCAACAGCAAAGGAAATGTGGGAAGCTCTGGAAATAGCTCATGAAGGAACTTCGGTAATAAAGGAGAATCGGATCAACACCTTGGTCACTGAATTCAATCTACTTCGAATGAAATCAGGTGAATCAATATCTGAATTTGAACTTAGATATACTCATCTTGTTAATCAACTTGCAGCACTTGGGAAAGTTTATAATCAGCATACCCAAGTACGAAAGATTTTGAATATTCTTTCTAAAGATTGGGAAGCCAAAGTCACTGCTATAGAAGAAGCAAAAGGAGAATCAATGAGATCAGTTTCTTCTCTATTTGGAAGTCTTTCTGAATATGAAAGAAAACTAAAGTTCAAACGGGAACTAGATGACATTGGTGACAAGAAAAAGAAAGGTCTAGCACTACAAGCAAAAGAAGAGAATCAAGATGAGGATGAGGAGTTTGACGATAATGAAATGGGCCTAATCATAAAACGATTTAGAAAGTTTTACAAGAAAGGTCAAGGATTCAAACACTTTCAGAAAGGAGGACCTAGCAGCAAAGATCATATCATTTGCTACGAATATGGAAAATCAGGACATATCAAATCAGAATGCCCAGAGCTGAACCAAAAGAGCAAAGAAAAGAGAAAAGGAAAATTCTTCAACAAAAAGAAGGCCTTCGTATCTGCTATATGGGGTGATAGCTCATCTAACGAAGAAAGTGATAAGGAAGAAGTAGCCAATATATATGTCTTGTTGCTTAAGAAGAAATAGAAGAAGAGGTAAATGATTCTGATCCTACCTATGATGAATTACTCTCTGAATATAATGCTTTACATTCTGAATTCATCAAAGTAGTTAAAGAATTAATTGTTTTCAAAAAGAAAAACAAAGCTCTTGAAATTGAACTTAAAGAAAGTTTAGAAAAGAATTGTGAAAATTGCTCTTCTTTGAAAACGAAAAACACTGATCTTACAAAAACTCTTGAAAAATTTACACAAGGAAGTGAGATGCTAAATGTTATTTTAAAAGCTCAACGATTTGTAAATGACCGATCTGGAATTGGATATGATCCAAAATCAGATAAAAGGAAAGGTAGAAAGAAAGCAGGAGGTAAGTTATATTTGAATTATTTCCAGCATTCTGTGTATACATCAAATCCTTTTGCGTTTTGTAATTACTGTAATAGAAAAGGTCATTATACCTCTTCATGTATTCATAAGAAGAAAGGACATATAGGAACCTACAAATGGGTACCTAAAGGCTCATACGTTCAGAAAATTATTTGTACTAACCCAAAAGGACCCAAAAAGATGTGGGTACCTAAGACTTAGTCATTTGATTGCAGATATGTCTTAAAGCATCCAAAAACAACAAATGGTACATAGATAGTGGATGCTCTAGACATATGACCAGAGATTTCAAAAGTTTTACCATATTGCAACCTAAGGAAGGTGGAAAGCTAAAATTTGGAGGAAATCAATATGGAAAGATAGCAGGAATTGGTGAAATCAAAAATGACAAAGGAATACAAGTCAAAGATGTATATTATGTTGAAGGCTTGTGTCACAATTTGCTAAGTGTAAGTCAAAGTACAGATAAAGACAACTGGATAATATTTGATTAAGAGGAATGTCTGATTGTCAACAAGAAAGACTTACTACTTGATAAGAAGAATATCAAGGCTAAACTCAGAGCAAAAAGGGAAGGTAACTGTTATACTCTAGATATTAGTAGAAATGAATCTGAAAATTGTTTTCTGAGTAATGCTGATGAAAGTTGGCTTTGGCAAAAGAGATTGGCTCATGTCAATATGCATCAATTAGGCAAACTACTCAAAAAGGATTTAGTTCTTGGATTATCCAAAGTAAATTTCAAAAATGACTTGATTTGTGATGCATGTCAAAAGGGTCAACAAACTAAATCATCTTTCAAATTGAAAAATGAGATTTCAACAAATAGACCACTACAATTATTGCATATGGATTTAGTTGGCCCAGCAAGAATAAAGAGTCTTGGTGGCAACTTATATTCATTGGTCATTGTTGATGATTTTTTCAGATTTACATGGGTTATTTTTCTATCGTCAAAGGATGAAACCTTTGAAGAATTTATTGTTTTTGCCAAGAAAGTGCAAAATGAGAAAGGTATGTCTATTACAGGTATTAGGACCGATCATGGTGGAGAATTTGAAAATCAAGCCTTTGAAGAATATTGTGATACTAATGGCATTGATCACAATTTCTCTGCTCCAAGGACACCTCAACAAAATAGAGTCGTGGAACGTAAGAATAGAGTGCTCACTGAAATGGCTAGAGCAATGTTAAATGAAAAGAATGTGTCTCAAGTGTTATGGGCTGATGCTATAAGTACAGCATGCTATATTTCAAATAGAGCCTATATTAGAACAAAACTTGGAAAGACACATACGAGCTATACAAAGGAAGGAAGACAAACATTGCTCATCTACACATCTTTGGTTGTAAGTGTTTCATTCATAATAATGGTAAAGATAACTTAGGAAAATTTGATTCTAAAACTGATGAAGGGATTTTTCTAGGATACTCTAACCGAAGTAAAGCATATAAAGTTTTAACAAAAGAACATGTGTTATGGAAGAATCAATTCATATTGTATTTGATGAATTTGAATCCTCTGACAAAACCATTGATGAAGAACAGGAAGTTGTTTTAAATCAAGAAAATGGTCAATCTATTTCTAAGTCTCTTATTCCAGAAGTTGATGAAACCAAGGAAGAAGAGCAATCACTAGGACAACCTAGAGCCTGGAAATACAATACAAGTCATCCCTTAGATCAAGTCATAGGAGATGTGAATGAACGGATCAAAACTAGAAATAGAATTTTCAATGAAGTAAGTTTTTCTGCATTCATTTCTGAGATTGAACCTTCTAATATTGATGAAGCCCTATCAGACAATGATTGGGTTAAAGCAATGTAAGAAGAATTAAATCAATTTGAAAGAAATCAAGTTTGGGACTTGGTACCCCGACCCAAGGATCATCCGATCATTGGTACTAAATGGGTATTCAAGAACAAACTCAATGAATCCGCAATTATTGTCAGAAACAAGGCAAGATTGGTGGCCAAAGGCTATAATCAGGAAGAAGGGATTGATTATGAGGAAACGTATGCTCCAGTGGCTAGATTGGAAGCTATACGCGTACTATTAGCCGTTGCATGCATCAAAGGATTCAAACGCTATCAAATGGATGTAAAAAGTGCATTTCTAAATGGCTACATTATGGAAGAAGTATATGTAGAACAACCTCCAGGTTTTGAGGATGTAACTAAGCCTGACCATGTTTTCAAACTCAAAAAGGCTTTATATGGTTTAAAACAAGCTCCTAGAGCATGGTACGAAAGGCTCAGTAAATTTCTTATTGATCAAGGTTTTGTACGAGGAAAAGTTGATACAACACTTTTTATAAAACGAAAACGTGATGATATTTTAATTGTTCAAATATATGTTGATGATATTGTTTTTGGTGCTACTAATGAATCTCTGTGTAAGGAATTTTTTGAGATAATGCAAGGAGAGTTTGAGATGTCAATGATGGGAGAACTGAATTTCTTTCTCGGTTTGCAAATCAAACAAAGAAAGAATGGAATCTTCATCTCTCAAACAAAGTATTTAAAAGAGTTATTGAAGAAGTATGGAATGGATGAAGCAAATGGAACGGACACACCTATGAGCTCAACTACGTTTCTTGATGCTGATGTCAAAGGGAAAGACTACAACATCACAAAATATAGAGGAATGATTGGATCATTACTCTATCTCACGGTAAGCAGACCAGACATCCAATTTAGTGTTGGCATATGTGCAAGATATCAATCAGCACCAAAGGAATCACATGCTGAAACTATCAAACGAATCTTTAGATACCTTGCTGACACACCAGAATTAGGTATGTGGTATCCCAAAGGAAGAAGTGAATATCTTATTGCATATTCAGATTCAGATCATGGAGGATACAAAACAGACAGAAAAAGCACCAGTGGACATGGACAATTTCTTGGAGGATCTCTTGTCTCATGGTTCAGCAAGAAACAAAATATAGTGTCTCTTTCATCAATGGAAGCCGTATATGTTGCAGTCTCAAGTTGTTGTGCACAAGTGATATGGTTAAAACAACAACTACAAGATCTTGGTATTTATCTCAAAGAAATACCAATCTATTGTGACAATACTAGTACGATAAGCTTGGCAAAGAATCCCGTTCAACATTCTAGAACTAAGCATATCGATGTTAGACATCACTTCATTAGAGATCATCTCCAAAAGAAAGATGTGAAAGTAATATTCATTCCTACTCATCTTCAACTAGCTGATATCTTCACTAAACCCCTTGCAAAAGATCAATTTCTATACATTATAAGAGAATTGGGAATGGTAAATCCCAATGAGTTGTAAGTTATTTTAGTTTCTCATAATATTAGATGAAGTCATTTGATAATGTTTTGATGATTACTAATTTAAGCATCGGAGTATGTAGAAACTTGTTTTGCAGGAAGATTAAAACTTTGTTTTGAGAAATAAAAACAGAGGTTATCAGAGGACACCTTTACTGGAGTAACAACTTCAAGTAATGATTAACATTGAAGCGTTACCCAAGGAACAACTTGAAGTAAAAGAGCGCTTTACTCGAGTAATGGTCTTCCTAAATTGGAAGTAACGTATCAAGTTTCTTGAAATTTGAATCAAACGGTTGATTGGTGAGAACTGAATAGTCCAAACTGAAAATGAAAGGTTACCCGAGGCGAGCCTCGAGTAAACTTGAAGCTTACTCGAGTAAGGACTCGAGTAACTGCAGGTCCAAATCACCAATTTGATGAGAATTGACTCAAATTTGCTCTAAATTGGGTATAAAATGATCGAGGGAACATACATGGATAATTACAATATTATTCATGCTAGGTACGCAACTTAAATGAATTATTTTAGAAATTTTCTGTATGATCACTCGAGTATGGACTCGAGTAAACATGCAATTTACTTGAGTAAGGCCTCGAGTAACATCAGGTTCTAGGTCTTTATCTGTTGCAAACTCGGTCATTTCCACAAAATCTCCTCGAGTAAATCACCCAGTCCTCTCTGAAAAACTTTTCACAATATCTTTCCTACACTATTTTCGTCAAAACCCTTTAATTTCCAGCCCCAGAAACCTCCTATTCTGCTCATATTCACTGTGCCCTATCTCACGTTTTTCACTCTATTTTTTTGAGTTTTCAACCTTCTTTGATTCAAAATGGTTAGAACCAAAAACCTCACTCCTACAGACTCTTTTGGATCTCCTCAACTCACTGATCCTCTTTCTTCTCCTCCCAGAAAGAGAAGAAAACTCACTCCTAGATCCAAAGCCAAAGTGCAACCCAAACCTCAACCTCAACCAAAACTGAAAGGTGTTGTTATCAAAGAACCAGTAGTTACAAGGGCTCAATCCAAGAAGAGCACCTCTACTGGGAGAGGCAAAAGCGCCAAGTCTCCTTCTCCTCCACCTTCGGATTCCTCAACTCCCTCTTTCACACCAAAACCTGCCAAGAAGCCTAAATATGATGTGAATGTGGCCAAGGCAATGGCTGGTATCCTTGATCAGCTTGAGAAGGGGCAATCTTCAAAGAAATCAGAACTTCTAGAAGAGGAGATCATCAAACCTCTAAAAGGGTTTAATGTCAACAAGCTAGAGGAGTCCCCAAAGTACCTCACTCAATTCTCCAGGAGAAAAGTATGCAAGACACACTATGTGGACCTCAAATTACTTCAGGAGGTATTGAAGCATGATCTTAGTCCCTTTCTAGAACCATTTATGCCTTGGCTTTCTATTAGACTTCCTTTTTGCACCAAAGTAGTCACACATTTTTACTGCAATCTTGAGATTCTAGATGAACCCACTAGAAGTTCTGTAGAGGAAGAGATGTCTACCACTGTTAGAGGCCAAAAGATACTTATCTCACCCTCTAGAATTAATCTGTGGTTAGGAATAGAGAACCCACCTGATGACATTTACTCCAAACTTGATTCAAACCAAATATTCTCTGTTCTTAAACCTGGTGAGCTTGTAGGCCCATTGAATTTCAAACCTAGTGATATGTGTGATCATCACAGGGTTCTAT
The DNA here is from genome assembly GCA_963242795.1 of Inga leiocalycina. Lineage (NCBI taxonomy): Eukaryota > Viridiplantae > Streptophyta > Magnoliopsida > Fabales > Fabaceae > Inga > Inga leiocalycina. The sequence continues at coordinate 38,490,301 of OY725332.1, forward strand.
GATATATATACTCTAGATCCCTTGTGAATAAAACCAACAATTACACCCACTTATCTGATAGGGACTTTAGATGGTTTGCTTCCTTACTCCTGAAGGAACAGAAAGATTTGGGGGAGTATATCTTTTCTGAAATGAAGAGGTACAGAGTAGATGGGAAAGCTACCACACCAATGCCATATCCTCATATTGTTTCACTAATTCTGAAGGAGAATAAGATATGGTATCTGGAGAACAAAGAACATATTGAGAGGATTACTCTGGTTGGGAGAAATCAAATTGGCAAGCTCAACATTGGCATTCCTCTCAAGAGTCCTCTGGAATCTGGATCTAAGAAGAAGAAGAAGACTGAGACTGAGACTAGCAAGATGGATGACACTCAGTCGTCGGCTCCAGCTGCCACTACATCATCACCCTCTTTCCTCAATGCCACACTTTAGCACTTCATGGAAAATATGCTCAGAGGATTCCATGTAGATATTGCAAACACAAATGCTGAGTTAATAACTCACATGAATCACAAGATGACTGAGCTGGTTGAGAATATGGATAAGAGGCACAAAGAGTTGCTAGCTGAGCAACGTGCCCAGGGTGAGACCTTGAAATTGATTTTGGCACGATTGGATTCTTTGGGTCCCGGACCTTCTGCCGGTCCATCATCCTCTGCACATGAGACTTCTTCATCTCCAGAGCATATACCATCTCCAGAGCATATAGCATCCCCAGAGCATATACCACCACCTCCAGAGAATATCCCATCTGACCTTCATCACTCTGAGGTTGAGCCACTCATTCCTCCAGTTTCTAGTCCACCTGAGCCAAGACCCGAAGATATCCTATCCTCAGTAGATAACCCCCAAACCAATGAGACCATCCATATCATCATTGATGATTCACCACCCAAACCTCAGCCTGAACTTTCTCCTAAACCTATTCCATCTCCTACCCATACAGAGGAAATATCTCCCTCATCCTCTGATCATCATACTCCAGAGGTTGAGACCACCACTATGATCATCTACCAGCCTTCTCCTATTCCTCCCAGACATGACATCCATATTCCTCCACTAAATCTTCCTGAACCAGAATCTTCTAGTTCTTTTGATTCTTCTAGTTCAGATGGTTCTTTGGTTCTTCCAATGAAGCCTATCTCCATGGTCAAGCCTTCTAATCCTCCTCTTGAATGATGAAGACAAAAAGGGGGAGAAGAACTTGAGAGTGATTTTGTGGAAGTTTCTGAGTCATTTTGGGTATTTTGGGTGTATATGGGATTTAGGGAGCTTTTCAATCTATAACTTTTCATCTTGTAATGTAATTTTAAGTTTAATGCAAGTTTATTTAAGTTATGAATTATTTCAAGTCCATTTTAGCTTTTAAAATAATAATACATTGTGGGACTAATGAGTTTGTTATGTATGCAAGGTGTATGTTATGACTTCAAAAACACTTTGAATTTATACTTAACAAAGTTTTTCAAAATTTATCATTGAGAGTTCAAGAAGTGTTTATTTGAGAACTTAGTTTCAAAATTCTTGTTCAAAATCACCAAGTTTTGTCATCATCAAAAAGGGGGAGATGTTAAATCTCATGTTTTGATGATAACAAAGAATGGCATGAAAAAGATTTGATGAATAAATAAGTTTGAACAAAGTAAAAACAGGGAAAATCATCAATTAAAGTAAGCATAAAGTAATGAAGAAAGGCCAAGAGAAAAAGCTGAGAAACTTCATTGTTGGCAAATTTTCTAAAGGGTTACTCAAGTAGGTACTCGAGTAATGAGACAGAAACTTGAAGTAACCAGGTCAACCTTCAAGTAACCTACCAACGATACTTGAGTAAGTACTCGAGTAATAAGGTAAATGACTCCAAGTTGCTCTCGGCCTGCCAATGTTACTCGAGTACCTACTCGAGTAACCAGGTAACACACTGGCAGTTGCTCTCGGCCTGCCAACGTTACTCGAGTAAGTAGTCGAGTAACCATGTCAAAGACTTCAAGTTACTCTCGACATTTTCAACCCTGCCAATGATACTCGAGTATGTACTGGAGTTACTCTGTTTCAAGAAATATGTTGCTCTCGGCATTCTCAACCCTGCCAATGTTACTCGAGGAGTTACTCGAGTAACTCACTGTGGTAAGCAAAACCTGAAGGTATTACTCGAATAACATGAAATGATTTTCTCACCCTTCACTTCCAGTTACAACTCGAGTATGCAGAATTACTTAGAAGAAAAACTTCAAGTCATTATCCGAGTAAGCTATGCATAAAAATTTATGTTTACTCGAGTAAAGACTCGAGTAACAAGGTAATCAAACTTGAAGTATTCTCGGCATTGAAATCCTGCCAACATTACTGGAGTGAAGCATGGAGTAACCTAAAGTTTATTTGAAGTTTTACTCAAGTTGGTACTCGAGTAACTAATGAAGAAACGTTCTCCATACCCGAGTAAGTACCCAAGTAAACAAGTATTTCCAAAGGTTTGAATTTTGTTTACTTCATGCACTACCCGAGTAATGTTATGTTTGCTTATTGACTTGCAGTTTATCAAAGTTTTCCCGATGATACTCGAGTATGTACTCGAGTAAACTTTAATGAATACTCAAGTAACTACTCGAGTATGCAAGTTCAGATTTTAAGAATTCATTCCAACATTCATTGATTTGTTTCCTATATGATTAACCCTTTATTGTATTAGTATTCTTAGCATATCCACAGATAAACAATGAAGAGATCTTACCAAATAAGGAAGTCAAAAGCAACGTTCAAATGTCACCTACCGCCACCTACCGCAAACGGATATTTTTCAAATACTGAAAAAGTCAACAGTGGCTGCGTACACTCTAATGGACAAGAAGAAAATGTTCCAACGGTCATTACCAACATACCTATATATATGGGAACATCCAAACAGAGAAAGAGAACAAGAACACACACGAACGCATTATCATGCTCATTACTCTGTTTTACATTATACTTGTAATTCTATGCTTCAGTGATTCTTATTCACTTTGTGAGAGAGATATTTCATTCAAACTCAATATTTGTTATTGAGGTAACTTAAGGTTGTGGAACCTTGAGTTGGGATTGGATTACAACCTGTAAGGGGGAGCGAGTGTCCAGGCGAAGGAACTTGCTTGTACTGAGGTGCCAAGAACCCACTGAATCTTGGAAGTTATAGTGAAACTCTCAGAGAAGCTCTGAGGACTGGACGTAGGTCAAAGTGGTTGTGACCGAACCAGTATAACTCTCGGTGTACACTTCAGTGATATTTCTCCTTACTCTTTATTGCTTTATTTTCACCGTCAAGTTTTTATATTTGCAACGAAATTTTAGTATCACCCAATTCACCCCCCTCTTGGGTGAAACACTTGCTCTAACATAATGCATTATTTAAAATTTTAAAATATAAAAATAAAAAAATAGTGGAATATGATTGAATATTGAAGGTGATATATACTTACTAATATTGAGTTGAATTTAAGAGGATTATGTTATGGCAATTGGAAATTACCATATAATTGTAGAGCATAAAAAGTTTGTCCAAATTGAATTAAATTTTAAGAGCATGATACAAAATTATATTTTTAGAAGAGAGAAAAAGATAATTTAATAAGGTTTGGTGGGAACAAATAAAAAATAATTAAGATATTTTCCCACCTACATATGCGATTGTAATTATTTATATTATAAAAATTTAATTGGGTCAAATACACAAATAAATTTTATTATTAGGACTTTTAGAGAATTTTGGAAGATGTAGACAATTTTCAATACTAAGATATGTGTTAGGGGTAATTAGAAATTTTTATTAAAAAAATAATATTAAGACAGAAATAATAAAGGGGGCGAAAGAAAAAGAAAAGAAGAGAAATGAATAATAGAAAAAGGAAAAAATGTAAAAGAAAAACCACTTATAATGGTGTGGGACCCACACATTATTATAATACCTCTCACACCCTCTCTTCCCCTTGCCTCCATTTCTTTTTCTTCTTCCACGTTTCCTTTGTGCTATCTCATGGGTGCAGCTCCAAATGTAATATCCCAATTTAGGATTAAGGGCTAATGGCATTGAGATTGATTATAAAATTGTGTAATTAAATATTTTGGAAGTAATATGATGTAAATTTAAGATGAATGTGTGTGGTATTTGAGATCAATGGTTGAGATTCATTATTGATGGGTTGGAATCCTATACATTGTGTCTATGTGAGCTCATAGTGGAAGTGGATGAGATGGTGACATGTGGCATAGTGGAGGCCTTTGGATGAGGCACTAGAGGACAAAATACTACTTTTCCTCTCTTTTCTCTCTCTCTTGATCGGTAGAGTGTGTGTGTGTACAAGGGAAGGAAAGTCTCATTTCATCATCATCCCTTCCATCTCACCATTTTCTCTCTCTTCTTCCTCCATTTTTCTGGCGCACAAGCTTGAGAAAGAGAAAAGGAAAGCTTGATCTTTGAGTAGGTAAATGATCTCTATTGCTCAAACTCCCTTCATCAAAGTTGATCCTTGAGTTAAGAGCTACATTTCTATGGTTGTAGTTTGTCCATTGGTTGTGGTTTGTGGCCACTCGAAATTTTGGAAAGTGGTGAATCAAGAACTCCTTTTGAGAAAGTTGATAAGGTGAGTGAGACCTATCTATCTATCTATGTTTTATGCCAAATGGATTAACTTGGAATTTCTGGAATTTTGGACCCATTTTCGAAAATGAGGGCCATTGAGAGTTTGGTATATGTTTGGTATGGAAATTGTATGTTGTAATGCATTTTGGATAGATAGAAATTGATTGGGTTTGAAATTGTTAAGTTTGGATATTTTGAGAGTTTGGTGTTTAATGTCACCCACAACCAAAGCATGATAATGGAATAGGATTTTGGTGATTTTGACATTTGCATTGGATTCCTTGAGTGATTTTGTGTGGGAATAAGCTTGGTTGTTGATTTTGGATTCATTTGGATCACTTGGGAAAAGTTGGAAATCTGTTTGGTTTGAGCTCTGTTTTGTGCAGTAATTTTGTATGAGCGTTTTGAATGACCAAATGGTATTGGAAAATTCAGAAAATTTCCAGTCTTAAATTTCACATCCCAAGCTTCAAAATGGACATATATTTTGTGTCATTTCGTTGATTATTCTGTGATATATGGTTGTCCAAAGTTTGGGATTGAAACAGAACTCTGTTTTGGAGTAGTGTGTAGTTTTTGGTAATTCTGAATTTTTGTAGTGATTTCCAGTGATGGGCTATATTTTTCCTTGAAAGAGGACTCATATACCTTTCATTTGGCTTTGGAATCACTCCATTTCTATTTTTCTACAATTAGTTATGGTTTTTCGAAGTTCAGCTAAGAGTCAGGAAATTGCTTGGCCGCGGCCCATGAGTGGCTGGCCGCGGCCCAAACCTTTCTGACCTGTTTCGGGCCGTGGCCCATGAGTGGCGGGCCGTAGTCCATGGCCTTCTGACCATATTTGGGCCTCAGCCCAAGGAAGGGCGGGCCGCAGCCCACCCCTGTGTTCCAGCACTTTGTGTTTTCGAAAAGTGACCTTCAACCTTTTGTTTCCCAACCTTTTAGGGCTTTCATTAGAGACATTTGTGGCCTCTTAAGAGTCCTAAATGATAACCAACTTAGTGTATTATGGGATTAAGTAATTGGAAAAGAGATTGATCAATTGTCCCTAATTTGGCATAGGATTTGATATCTGCCGAACGCGTGAGCCCACTGTGCCAAAGAATGTCAGGAAAGATACAAGTAGCGACTCCTCTCTTATACTTTGTGTAAATGTATTGTATGTTTGTCTGTTATGCATTGAGTCGATGTTGCTGCTGTTGTTGCCTTGTGATACCTTGTGCATTGAGATGCTTTGTGGTGCTTTGTACTTCGTGTTACTGCTACATAGTGTTCACCGTGAAAGCGGGCGTTGTGCATAGTGATTATAGCGAAAGCTGGCATAGTGTTCACCATGAAAGTGGGCATAGTGCATTGTGATTACAGCCGTGAGTGCTGTCGTATGTGGCGAAAGCCAGAGATCATTGTGAAGCTTCTGAACATGATGAACATACATGCTTTATGTTTATATATCATATGAGTGTCTTGTTGCTACTGGGATTCTTTAGAATCTCACTCTTTCCATATGACTAACCTTTTCAGACAGGGCAAGTGGCTCGAAGGAGAAGCGACCAACCCGGAGTGGTTAGGACCTCTTAGGGACAACCAGGATTTTGGGATTTATTGGTTATCTATTGTAGATTTGGGATTACTGTAGATAAATTGTTCATAGTGAATTTTTGACTTGTAATCCCTATTTGGGAAAATAGTAAACCCATTCAATATATAGAGTAACCCGGGGGTTTGCCGGGATTTTAGTTTCCGCACTCTGATATTTCTTATGTGATTTGATTTCTCAAGTAGTTATATCCGCACGTGAATGTGAGACCCAGAATTATTATGTTTTGAATTGATTTTGAAATACCTCATTCCGAGTTGAGGGACTATAAATTGTTGATTTCATTTTATTGGTCTCTATTTACTTAAATTTCGAAATCCGGATGTGATTACCATGAGGGGGTTACACCAAACCTCCATTAATAAAGGAATTGGGATACCTTTGAGCTTTAATTTGTCTTCATAAAATCTCCCAACCTCCCAAATAAAATCCATTAATAAAATCTCCCAACCTATTTCCCAAATATTTTTCTACTCATTGAGAGCAATGTTTTAAAAGCCGGACCGGACGTTGAGCCAGAAAGGTCAGCGGGTCAAGGTTCAATCGGTTGGAACGGTTGAGCCATTGAGCCAGACCGGTGACGTAATAATTAAATATAAAAATATTATATTTATATATATATTACAAAAATTAGTCTTTAATCTAATTTCATATGAAGTTAATAAAGTCATAAAACACCATTTAAGGAAGAACATTTAAATCAATCATTAACTTAACAAAAAGCACAAATAATAATGATTTCATGCCTTGTTAAAAATTGGTATTTGGTGGTTCTTGATTGATCCAAGCATGAGTTTTTTGAAAAGCATTTGGATAAAAAATGTTATCATTTTCTTGAGCAAATGACCCAAAATCAAAACCTTCAACTTCAATCGTTTTCTTGTAGGATTAACTATTTTTTATTTTGGTAAAAAAATCATTTTATATAAAAATATAAAAACAAATTTTATATAACAAAAAATTAAAATATAAGATATAAGAAATTAAAAATGAAAAAAACCTATTAATGAAGATGTTAAAGTTATTGTCCAAAAAAAAATGTTAAAGTTAAAAAAAAGGCTATGTCATGTCAGGCTTCATGTTGTACGAGAAGGTAAGGTAATGTGAATTCAAAAATTATTTCCTCCTCCCCAAGGTGTGATCAGAAACATTACTTGTAGTACATCATTCTCTCTGATTTTTTTTTGTTTCTCACCGTCAAAATACAACTCTCTACAACTTTTTGCATTGACCACAAGATTTTTGAGAAAAGAGGCGAAACCCTCATACACCATAAATGATGAAAGTTGCAGCGACTTGCAATTTAGGAGAAAAGAAGTGAAAGAAAATGTGGTTCGTATTATTTATTTAGCCTTATTCTATATTTTCCTCCTCCATCTTCGGTTTATCTCCCCCCTTCTTTTTTCTTCGTTTCATCGTTGTTTTTTCTGTAAGTGTGGGATGGGAGGGGCAATGGACAATTTTTTTAAATAAACTTTTAGATCCGTCCAGTTTCCTTGAAACCGCTTCGGGTTCCGGTTTAAATCCGGCTTCCTGCTCAAACACTAGTTCAAGGCGGCTTAAAACAGCCTACCATTTATACGGTCTAAACCTTTAAAATGAGTCGGGAATGGGGACGGGTGACGGTCGGACCGGTCCAACCGTCCGGTCCGGTCTAGCTTTCAAATCCTTGATTGAGAGCTTTCTATTTTTATGGGATCAAACCAAGTTTAATGGTTTGGACTTGAAGCAAGTGTGAAGTTTCAACAAATAGGAACCATAGTCTTGTAGAGGTGAGTAAATATTGATATTTAATCAGTTTATAATTTTTATATTGCATTAATTAAGAGATTTAAAGATAGAGTTTGAATGTTAGAGAAGTGTTATGATTGGAGATGGTAGTTTTACCGATTAAACTTGAGTTTAATGGTTGGTTTGTATTTATTAGAGGTAGAATTGATGTTTAATTAGTTTAGAATATTATTCAAGCTTGTAAAATAAAAATGGGTATTTTGGTTAGAACTTTAAATTGGAGAAATTGGGAATTTTGATCAATTTGAATTATTGTGGGTTAATTTTTGGTTCAAATGAGTTATTAGAATTTAGAAATGCTGGAATTTGATATTAAAATGGAGAATTGGACATTATAAGTTAGTTTGGAAGTTAAAGGCAGGGTTGGAGACTTTAAGTCTATGTAATTGAATTGATGATCTATTTAGCAATTTGAGTAATGAAAAATTGTATAATAATTATGTAGAGTGAAGTTATATTGTTAGGTGTTGGCAAATTGGAAGCATTCAAGTATTGGTAATAATAAGCTTGGAGTAGAGGTAACCTTGGTTATTCTTTTATATACTTGTCAACTATATATAAATATATTAAACTGTTTTGGGATTTGTTATGCCTATGGAGAGCTTGATTTGGAATTGTATATTTGATAGAAACTATATTATACTTGAAAACTATTAAAGCATGCTTGTGTGTATTAGAACTCATGGATATGTATTTGGAAATTGTTTAAGCATGCTTGTGCATTATGATGGAAATATCATTTGTTAAAAGTGATTTTGAAATGATGTTATATGTTTTAGATGATGAACACATTTGTTATGGTTCATTAAGTTGAAATAGTATTTTTATCTTAATGATTATTAAGATGACATATGTTCTTGATAAATATTATTTGGAACCATTCTCATGATCTGTAACTTGAATATACATGCCACAATTGTGATTGATTTCTATGCACATGGATGGATGTGAAGTTGTGATGGGAGATATTGTGTAAGAAATACCACGTGGTATGCCACTACTCGGTGCACAGTGAGTGGCGATTCTTAAAGCCCTATCTCTAATGTTTTTCCTTTGGTTGGGAATTATAACGGGTTTGGTGGATAGTGATACCTCCTTGGTTTCATCAAAAGGAAGGGAGCCATAGTCTAATCAGGACAAGCTAAGGGACCTTGGCCAGGTAACACCTCATGATTTGGAATCTTGTGTAATCTATTTAAATGGATGAATCATTTGTTAGCTATGGCTCTAGTCAGTGGTTATAAGGGTGGTGGTAAGGGGCAATAAGGATGATCTGAGCATCAATAAGTTGCTTGGCATGTTATATGTGTTACTTATGATTTGAATATGATAAAGCTTTTGTATAATTATTTTTATGTATCAAGGTTGAGACATGTTTGTGTAATTTCTTATGAACGATAGTTGGAACATGAATTATGATGTTTAATCATTTTGGAATCTTTTTGGAAGGGGGTTTTGGTAACCAAATTGAGAATTAGTTTGCGAAAGGTTTTATGTAAAGAATAATATAAATAGATTATTGTGACTTGAACGTGATTTTAGAACAATATGTTCTCAATCGTGGTTTGCATGTATACTTCTAAATAGCTAATGCTTAGTGAGATCTTTGGATCTTATGGTTGCTCTATTCACATTCTTTTCAAGTGAAAACTGAATAGGGTTGCAGGGAAGTTATAAGAGGTGAGCCTAGTTGTAGGCTTTCGTTAAGGTTCCTCTTACTAGAACATGCCATCATTTGTCATTCATGTTTACATATGTAATGCGATGACCTATGAACTATTTAATTATGCTTTGAGAATTCTATACAACTTGTGTAATATCCCAAATTTTGGGACAAAAAGCTTGAGATTAAGACTAACTCAAGCCGAATGTCAAGCCCCAGTTTGCAAAAGTCCTAAGAATGTCCAAGAGACAGAATGTCTTTTAGGGACTAATTTTAGGAAGAACAAAGTATGGAAATGGGGTCTAAAGATCTAAAGGAAATACCCAATTCATTTATCTAAAGGCAAAAATGTTATAAAGCCTAATTTGGATTCAAAAAGAAGCAGAAAAGGCATCTTGGAAAAAAGAATGAAGAGAAATAAAATACAATAAAATAGATAATGGCAACTTAGAAAATGTTGCTAGAATCAAGAGCAAAAGAGGCATTTGCCATTGGATCTTGAGGTTAAAATTGGAACCCAAGATTTAGGGCTAGGATTTGTTGTTGAAAAAGTAAGAGTAATTATGAGAAAAGAGAAATAGAACACAAGAAAATTTAACTAAGTAACCTATGGATAATAAGCTTCTTTATGTACAAGAAGCCATGAAACACTGGATAAAACATTTCCTCTCTTTTTTTCCCTTTCTCAATTTCGGTCTTTGGTTGTCAAAAGGAAGAGGAAATGATCTTATTAGCTTAACCAAACTCCATTTGGTTAGAGTAACTAAGTAGGTGAAAACATGCCACTTGTCAACTTAGGATTTAATCAAAGGGCTATGGCTTCTTGAGCATGACACCTAGTAAATGCAAGATTGCATCTTGGCTTTCCATTTTCTTTAGGATTTTGGTCAGCCCATTATGAAAGGAAATAAGTGACAAAAAAACACATTACCCTCCTTCTTCACCATTTTGGACATCCAAGACAAGAAGGAGCAAAGAGAAACTGCATCTGAAATTTTGCAAGTCAAGAAGCAAGGTAAGAACTTCTTACTAAGATTTCACCCTGCTACTCACCTTTATAGCCAAATTGTCTTCATAAACATTGTTTCTCTTAGTCTAAACTTCTTTTCTGTGGTATTATATTTTCAAGAGGAGGTGTTTTAAGGCATTTATCATGACTTAAAGTAGTTGAATCAAAGAATAAAGCCTAGAAGAAGCAAGAGGTGAGTAAGAGCTTTCTTTTGAACCATATATTGTGTGGAATGGTGGAACTTTGTGGAATGGGTTTTTTACCCTAATTTTCAGTTATATGGTTATTTTTAGAGTTCATGGTGGTTTGGTCTAGTAAATAGGGTCAAATAAGGTTTAGAAATGAGAAATCACAAATTTAAAACTTAAGAGTAGTGTTGTCAGATTTCATTTTCTGGAAGGCAGCGATGTTATGGCTATTTTTGATTAGTCAAACTTGGTCCAAATCCTATGAAACTTTCTAGAACGAATGAAGACATCTTGAGCTTCATTTTGATTGGTAGAATGTAATTTTTGGACCAGTGGATTTAAACTTATGATTTTTAAAAGTTGGACCATGTTTCTGGAACCAATTCTAGAACAGTTAAGGTTTGATGAATTTATAGAAGTTGTGTGGTTACATTTTCTAGTATTTGATATTTTTCTTTGAAAGTACACTTAAAGAGGTTTACAATGTACATGGAATTAGTCAATTTAGAGTTTTCTAGAATTAGTTATTTTTTTTGAAAATTGGGCATTGAACGTGGAAGTTGTTCTGTGGGAGACTGATAGTGATGTGTTTTAGTCTTACCATATGAATTCCAATATCCATGAAATTTTTTGGAAATTAATTATACCCAATAAGATTTAATTTGATGAGTAATTTGTACTAATTGGATAAGTACACAAAAAGTTATTATTATTGGGAGTTAGACATTAATTCTTGGAAGAATTTTGTTATATAAGTGAATAATTAAGAATTTTGGAAATGTGTGCGTGTAATTGGTAGTGCTAACTATTTTTTTCATAAATTGGACCTAACAAGGATCGCATTGAGCATTGAGCCAACCCAATTGGAGTTTTGTAGGATTAGGTATGATTTTTCAAAGTACACGAAAAAATCTGCCAACTTTGTCTTATGCGAATTTAAGACTTAATAGCATAAATGTAATAAATAGGAAATCCAAGGGTTAGGATTAGGCCCTTAAAGTTGTTGAAGGCCCATGTAGCCCATTGGACATTTATTTTTCATGGCTCTAATAATATGACCATTTATTTAGGGCCATGATATGACAAAGAAGAGACAATGGAAGTAACTTCAGTGGTTGGAAGAAAAGGTACAACAGGGGACTCAAAGACAAAAGGTAATGAACTTACGCTACTTGCGTGAATTGATATGTATGCTTGTGTGTTGATGTGCATGATTGCTTTAATTATCATGTGTAACATAGTTGAATTGAAGCTCTGTTTTCTATTGATGTTATGGTCATATGTAAGAAATGTGAAATATTAAGCATGCAGGTATGTCCTTATGTTAACATGAGCCTACGTAAGGCAATTATATCATGCACTAGCATTTATCTTACATGCATTGTTTGGTATTCTTTGATACTGAGATTCCCCTGAATCTCAACCCCCTTAACCAACCACATAGGCACATGAGCACAGAAGAGGATTGCAAGATGATGTTCCAGGTGAAGAAGTTGTAAAGACAAATTGAAGATTATTACACACTAATCGTCATGTATAAAATAATGTTAGAAGTGATTAAATGCATAATCTGGATGATAGATGAATTGTTTCGTAAGCACAAAATTGAACTAGGAATGGATAATCACACAGTACGAGCCCATTAGTTAAGTAATCCGAGGAATTGATAAGCTGAGAAAAACCTTGATAATAATGAATGGTAGAATTGAAAAGTTAAAGTGAATAGTAACCTCATCAATAAAGTTAATTAATCTGGTAAATATGTGTTTACCGAATGAAAATGCCCCAAGAATAATTGTGAAGGTTTTTGGCTAGGAGCTTTATTTATTGACTCTCCTGATTCATAATAATAAAGATATCGCTTCTGAAGTGTAATAAAGGGGCATAAGTAACGGTTATTACATTTAGTGGTATTAGAGTAGAGATTATGGCATTTGGCTAGTATGCTATGCTACTGTGAATTGGAATAAAGCTACCTTGTTAGTAATCCCGTAACTAGAATGAAATATGGGTGAGAGATGAACCTAGAGAAATAGAATTTCCCTCGATCACTACTTGGCAGACTGGTTTAGAGAAAGGGGTAGAGCTATATATGGAGAATGAAACGGAGCAGTAGTGATGTCTACCTAGTAGAGAAGGGCATAAGCTTTACAAAATCGAATGCCAAGCTGGCCTATGACCCAGATTCCAATGTAATTCTGTGGTTTAGCATGCTTAGGTTAGAGTAATCCTTAGATGGATAACTCTTGGGAAGTACTCTAGAAATTTGAAACCTCTTGATTAAAGGTTGTAGTTCCTTGAGGTATGAAGGATGGTGATCTTTAAGGATGCCATTAGAATGTTAGAATCAATATGGTGAAGGTTGAGAATAAGCTTGAATATGATCCAAGCTGAAACAATGTTTAGGTTGAAAAGTGACTCGAGTTATACTATGGTTCCAATACATGAAAGTATGAACCTTGTGAACTTATGCGTATGTTGAACTATTAGCAACGCTTAAGGATATTGTCTAAATGATATGAGAATATAATAGAAGGTATGAATCATGATGATCTTAGTATGCTTATGGGGTATGGCTGAGGTTCTAGAATTAGGTTAATGATGTTAGAACCGGTTGACACCCAAGAAGGGGGTGAATTGGGTGTAAGATAAAAACTTAAGAACTTTGAAAATCTTTTCACATCTTAGAGAAAGCAATAAGTATGAAGGTAATGAATCATAAATCAACAGTTAGATTAAATAAAGTATGGTGGAAATATAAGAGTTTAGGGAAGATAATATTCAAACTGTGATTTATCCTGGTTCGGTCTAATTTGTGATGGCCTACATCTAGTCCCCAGGCTCCTCCTAAGATTTTCAAATCCATTATCTTCTTGTTTAATTCAGGCACAAGAAAAGCCTTTACAAACCCACAAGTTTAGCCAGGCACTTGTGAAGCCTTATACAAATCTCTCTCTGAGATACCCCCCCTTACAGCAAGTCTTACGAGCAGAGTATTCCCAAAGACCTTCCTCTTCTGCTTACCTGAGCAAGTCTTATGAGCAGCAACATTCTCTCCTGCTTACACCACTGTAAGTTTTACGAGTAGCAATGTTCTCTACTAGTTGCACATTGTAAGTCTTACGAGTAGAAAGTCTTACTGATAATTCTCTCTATAACTTTCCCGTAAGAAAATCAACCCACTTAAGGTCCTTCTACCCTGAGATCAATTCAGAAATATAGTTGAAAGTATTTACAGACTCTCTCACAAAGTGGATATAATGCTCACTAAAGTACAATACACATAATCACTCTCTCAATGATAAGTAATATAGAAACTATAAAGTAGAAAGTGTTTGAGTTGAAGTGGAAAACTTATGATATTCGCATGTTGGCATCATTGCTATGTTCTCTATATTTTTCTCTTCTCTGAATGCTATTATATTTATAGTTTTGTTAAAGAAGACAACCGTTGTAAGCATTCGCACGTTGGAGTCCCATTGCTTCGTTTGACCGTTATGTGCATTTGAACAACTAGTCGCTATCTGTTGCAAAGTAGAGCATCCTATAGAGGAGCAGGATGTGAGTGTTTGGATATCCGTCAGTTTTTCATTATGAGCTGTACATCACGTTGAGAAGTGGTATGAAGATGTTTGAATATTTGACAATCTTTTATGGTGTGTCAGTTGCTTGTCATGGTAGGTAGCCGCTATTCAGTGTGTAATGATGAAGTTCACCGTAATTGACTTTTTTAATTGAATTTGCAATCTGAACATTTAATATCCTGTTTCACACTTGAAATATATGTTAGTTAACATTTAGATATGATAACAAGTGAAAACGTAAAGAATAAATAACATTTAATCATATTCGGATTGTTCATTGTGAGTCTGTTGTGTTTTGCTTCTGATAGAGTCTCGCTCAAATGCTCCTAGGCCTCACTCGAGTGTATATTCATATTTCCTCTTTTGCTTCTGGTTTTGTGTTGCACTTCTATGTGATTTTAAGAGAGTGCATTTTCACACTCGCAAGTGATGTGGGTCCTCACTCAAGTGCAATGATCATTACTCGATTGCATTAGTATATCTCAATTGAGGCTTCGTTTCTGGATAACACTTGCAGCTAAATATTCAAGAGTGCATTTTATACTTTCGAAGTGTTACGTTCTCAATTGAGTGTAGTATGGCTCACTAAGGTGCATTTCATATTTTCAAGTTATGGCTTCCTCTCGGTCAAACACTTACTGCTCTTCACTTGTAGGACTCGAGTGTAATCCTTCTCCTCACTCGAGTGTTACCAGTCATACTCGAGTGATGTTCACGTTCTTCTAATCATATTTCTTCTCAAGTTAACACTTTAATGTCAACACTTGCATAACTCGGGTACACACCTTCACTTCCCTCGAGTGCATTGTCATTCACTTGAGTATAGCTGAAATACTTCTACTTCACAGTCACTTCTGGACAACGCTCGTACCAAAATATCAAGAGTGTATTTTTGTGCTCGTGAGTGATGTGGGGCCATGTCAGACTCAATTTATTCATTTGATTCTAAATATGGAAAATGATGTATCATAAGAAAGTTGTTGTCATATGCATTTCAATGCAAAAAGAATCATCTCCAAACTCCTTGTATTTTGCAAGTTATGATTGAAAGAGTGTCTATCGCACTAGACTGCACAAGCATCAACTTCTAGAAGGCATGGCTCCTAAAATATAACTTCAAAGTAGGCAAATTACCTATCCACGAAAGCTCTGAGTTTAGTTTCATATGACACTGGTTTCATATCAATCTGATATGTTGTTTGTGAGTTATGTCCAAAATACCGAACCTATCTTGAAAAGTGATGGTGATTTTAGTGTCATCTTCCACGATCCATATCTCTTCCATCTGAGCTTTTTTCACTATGATCTTAGTGCACATTTTTCATGTTGTGAGTCTTCTTTCATATGCCACTAGTTTCAGGTCAATCTGACATATGGTTTAAGAGATATGGCCAAAATACCCGACCTCTGTCAAGCAGAATGAAAAATAGAGCTGAATAGAGTAGCCCCGATACTCGAGTGTGTTCATCTTGAACTCGAGTGCAACACCTCTAACACTCGAGTGTTACTCCTCTAGAAGTGCCATAATTCATATATAAGTCATCTTAGCTTTGTATTAACCCATTCCAACCATCATTTGATCAAGAAACCACCAGTATCATCATAGAAATCTCTAATATCACTTCTAACAGCTTGAATCTTGATATTCTCACTAGGTCTTGTAATTTCTTCTTTCTTCTTGATTTCCTTCTGGATGATCATTCTCCATAACCCAATCAAGATATCTTCTTTATTTTCTTGACTACCTTCAATCTTTTTTTTTCTTTGCCTGGTTAATCTTCAGTCTTCTTTTTCCTTTGCCTAACTAATCTACAAGATATTTAACATCATTAAACATAGTAATTAGTCAAAGAAATACATTATACAAACTTTTTGCTCTTATCATTTCACATCTATATTTGACATCATCAAAACTAATCATATCTAACAGATGAACCTAAAAGTTGGATAGGCATCCAGAGAGTTGCTACCAACTGAACAGTGACCTAGGAATCAAACAATAGTTGAATTGATTCTTTAGGCAATTGAATTAATTTGCATGAATAGAGGTACTAGAGTATGGTACAGATAGGAATGAGGTTCCTGAAGGTTGCTAGTTGCTAATATAGCATAGGAAAAGATCTTGATCTTAGAATATTCCCTTAGAAAGAATGATTGATGAAATAAGAGAAAGAATGAATCTGCCTGCCATTCCACTAACTTGAGGCTATACTAGGAGCGATTAGTGGACGACAGACAATAGGTTAAAAGGAATAAGTAGAATACTCTTGGTTAGGAAAGTAGAATTTGCAACGTTGCCTAGAGCTGGACCGATCTTAAAAGTCCATATAGAATGACCGCAGATGAGATGGCGGAATTAAAGAAATAGGTTGTAGAATTGCCAGAGAAAGAAAGCCTTGGGTTTTCCAACTCCAACAGTTAGTTTTGGGGTGTGGTTCTACTAAGGATTTTTCCTTGTTACAATTGTACTTTTAGAAAGAAACGGCCATCTAGAGAGAGCTACTTACGGAGGGTTTTGACCGAAGACGCTGAATAGTCGGTAACTATGTGAAGCGTTGAGTGAAGTACAGTAAAGTGGAGCTATTGAGGCACCTATTCTCATGCATAGTATATTGTAATGAGATAGAAGGGTTTATATGGCCTAGTGTATCACTATGGGGTGCTTCAGTACTATTGCAAAAACAAAAATAGAAAAGGAATGAAGGAAGAACAGGCTTGACAGAGAAAGTTCAGTGAACTTTTACCCTTGTATCTTATGTAATGGTTCTGTATGTATGTATGTATATACTGTAACACCCCGAATTTTGAGACTCGAGGCTAGAGAATAAGCCTGAGATTAGTGGATTGCTAAGCCCCGGTTTAGCAAGATCCTAAATTGTGATTAGGGTTTAATGACTACAAAAGTGGACGTGGTTAGTGATTAATGAACCCTTTTAGAGAATATAAAGTGGATTGTAGTCGCTTGTGTTATGAGCAACGCCAAAACCCTGTATTTGAGTTCAATTGTGGATTAACATCCAAATTGACTTAGAATAGAGGGAGGAATTGAATGGGATATTGTGATGGAAATGGTGTCATGTTGTGGTATTTAATCATTGGAATTGATTTAAATTGGATTGGACACATTGGTTGCAAAAAATTGGAAATGCTGTCCAGTGTGAATTCTGTCTGGGCAGTCTTCTCGTGTGGATGTTTTGACTAGGAAAATGATGTCAGAAAATTATGAAACTTTCCAGTCTTGAAGTTCACATCCCAAGCTTCAAAATGGACATATAATTTGTGCCATGTCGTTTTGGGAACTGGGAGATATGACTGTCCAAAGTTTGAGGTCGAAAATGGACTCTGTTTTGGGGCAGTGATGAAATTTGTGTAATTCTGGAATTTTGTGGTGATTTCTAGTAATGGATAATATTTTTCCAATGAAGAGGACTTAAATACCTTTCATTTGGCTTTGGAATCACCTCATTTCGATTTTTCTAGAATTAGTTATGATTTTTCAAAGTTTGGGCAGAAAATCTGCCAGAAAATCCGAAAATGGGAATTATGACATCATCTCATTAAAAGATGATGTCAGCATGGATTATTAATCAAATTGCTCATCTTCTTCAGCCATTTCACGCCATTTCCAGCTGAAGATAGTGAGAGAAAGTTGAGAGCTCTTAGAGAGAGAAAGAGGAGAAATCTCGCAAGGTAAGCCGATTTCTCCGACGATCTAGCTCCTAACGCGTATAACCTTGCTTCTAAGCTTCTCTTTCATGTTCTTTAAGGTGTTGGAAGCTCAATTTTCATGGTTTAAAAGGGGCTAGGGTTCAGCCATATTGA
Source organism: Inga leiocalycina (assembly GCA_963242795.1). Classification (NCBI taxonomy): domain Eukaryota; kingdom Viridiplantae; phylum Streptophyta; class Magnoliopsida; order Fabales; family Fabaceae; genus Inga; species Inga leiocalycina. Next base: position 38,508,572 of record OY725332.1, read on the forward strand.
GTAAAAGCTATTGGGAGCTTGAGGTAACTTCCAAACTCTTGTATATTGACTATTCTGGCTGCTGTGGGCAATTTAATCGGTGAAATTTCGCCGGATTGCCATTGGTTGTAAAAATGGAAAATGGGTTTCCCTAGGGGTTATGCTGCCCAAATTGATACTAAATGGTAGTTGTAACCTAATGGAATAGTCAATAAAGTGGTTAGGAGTAGAAAGGAACGTGTTTACGGAGCCGAAACCGAAAAACCCTGATTTTCCCTAGAAAACCCATATATTTCGGTCTGGGCTATAAATGGGTCTTAGAGTTGGATTTTCAATGATTTGATGATTCCATTGAGTTCAGGAGGGAAAATTAGGTGGGGTTACAGTTGGGCACTTTTTCGGAAAAGGCCGAGAAAGCATAATTACGGAAACGCCCCTAAAACCCTAAAAGTAGGGCTGCCAAGGGCAATTTCGTAATTTTACATTGAATTTGATAATTCCGAGTCCGGAAATGGATTCCTTGGGCGAAAATATGTCAGAATAGCCCATGTCAAAATTTCGGGAAAAGTACAGCCGGACCGGGTACGGCGGGGCCGGGCCGGGGTCCCGGGGGCATTTTAGTAATTTTGCAAGATAGACTCATATAACCCCCAGAAACACTATGGAAGTGTCTAAATAGTACATTTGACATTGTAGGATCGAATATGGAGCCCCGAGCTGTTTGCACGTAGATCGAGGCACGCGTTTCGAGGCGGAAAAGGGTTAAGGTAGGGAACATATCTCTTCTGCTTGTATTTGATATATGTGTTAGTGTGTTGGTGCATGTCTTAGCTTTGCATAATTATGTGTAATTTGAAGCTATGTTTCAATTTATGCTATGGCCATAAGTATATTGTTCGAAGCATTGAGCTTGCAAATTGTCATTGTGTTATCATGAGTTGTGTGATGCAAGCATGTCATGCATTAAACATCTATCATACATGCATTTTGATATTGTTATCCTACTGAGATTCTCTCGAATCTCACCCTCCCCTACCAACAATTTAGACAGGGTAGGTGGATCGAGGATGGAGTAATCAATCAAAGGCGACAGGACTCGTTCGGGTTGTAATCTTGTGATAGGTGGTTATCAATGCATGATTGGGATTAAGTATATTTGGATATATAATTGTGTAGGTTGGAATGTATATTCGAGTATGTATTTGATATGAGAATTTGTGTAATCCCCATATGAGGGCTTGTAGGGGCGAATATGCCCTATAAGGCTTTGAGTTAATGTATGGAACCCGGGATTGCCGGGATTATATTGTGTACTCTGATTTCCCATGAATGTGATATTCCGCGTAGTAATTGTATTCGGAATGTGACTGTGAGACCAAGTTATCAATGATTTTGAAAGGCATTTATGAAAACCCCGTCTGGTAGATGGGTTTGCAATTTGTTATTTGTTTATTATTGGTCTCTATTTCACTTTAATTGCGTATTTCGAATATAATTACCGAGGGGGGTTACATATACCATCAAGTGTATTTGTGTTATGAATATATGGTAGGCAGTTAGACCTATTAGGCCAGCATGTCCTTAGGCAGTCAGACCCGAAAGTATTCAGAACTAGAAGGGCATAAGCCCATGGTAGTAAGACCGAGAATTTCCAGGCAGTGTCTCGAAGAGATTGCAAAGCTTGAGATTTATAGGCAGTGTCCTAGAACAGCTGTAAAACTAGAATATAACTGCCAAAAGAATGGAAATAACGGCCATAATGCTGAAAATAAGGGCCATAAGGTTGGAATAGAAGGGACTATACATCCTAAGGATTTCCTAATGGACTGCATGTGATGTGAATGAATAACTGGGCCGGTTAGTTCTTGTAAATGAATATGAATGCTTAAGAATGGATGGTTTTTTTGTTTTCTTGGTGAACTTACATAAGGGTATAAATGGCTTGAGTAGCAATCGTTGGAGCCTGGAGTGTATATAAATTAAATGACCTTCTAGAATAGTTGTCTGGTTCCTGAGTATTATGGAAAATTGAATTTTGAACTGACCAATTCACCTGCTATTTTCGTGAATTGTGAACATAATTTTTTTCAATAATTGAATTTTTGAAAAGAATTTTTGAATAGAATTTTTGACCAGTTTGTTGTGTTCATTTTTAACTATATTTTCTTAAAAGAAGGGATCCTCAGAGGAACCCAGAATAGTGGGAGTAGGACAAAACAGGAAGAGGCCAAAAATTGTTGCAAAAATACTTAGTTTGTTAGGTCTTGCCAGATGAATTTAGAATTTTTCTTGAATCGCTTGCCATTGATAAAAGCTCACTTGAAAGAAAGAATTACATAAAGAATATCTTAAGTGGGATGATGTCTACGAGAGGATTTCATAGAGCTGTAGGAGAGGTTGAAACTCACACCAGTATTGAATATTCCCGATCCTAGAATGTGACCCTTGGGTGGTTTGCAGTGAAGCGACCAGTATGGTATGCAAAGAAAGAAGAAAGAACGGATTGTGATATGTCTTGGTGAACTAGGACAGAATGGTGGTGTGTGCCTCTCAACAGTTGAAATCTCAAGAGATAAATTACCCCACTCATGATTTAGAGCTGGAAGTGATTATGTTTTCTTTGAAAATAGACCAACTTTATTTTGTATGGTGCAATTCCAAAAATGTACTGCGACCACAAGAATTTCAAATATTTGAAAATCAGAAAAGTTGAATATGAGACAAAGTAGATGAATGAAAAAGTAGTGACACAATTATAGTCACTGATGCTTTAAATTGAAAAGCTGTGAAGTAATAGTCATGATGATACATGAACAAAAACTAATGGAAGGATTTAGAACTCTGAACTTAGTAAGTCAGATAGTTCTTGTTAGCTACAGTACTAGTTAAGAGGAAAGTAGTTTGTAAGCTTCAATTGAAGAAGCTCAGACGTAGGATAGATGAATAAGGTCTATAGGAATATGATTGAATGAGAAAACCTCTAGAATTTGAGGTATCGTCTAGAATTTGAGGTGTCCTCTGGAATTTAAGGTATTTATAGAATGTAGAAAGAAAGAACTGAAGCCCTCGCTACAGTGGTCCTTTTGAAGTATTATTAAGAATAAGACCGGTAGCAAATTTCAAGGATGAAATTTATTGAACAGGAGAGAATTGTAATATCCCAAATTTTGGGACCAGAAGCTTGAGATTAAACTAACTCAAGCCGATTGTCAAGCCCCAGTTTGCAAAAGTCCCAAGAATGTCCAAGAGACAAAATGTCTTTTGGGGACTAATTTAGGAAGAATAAAGTATGGAATTTGGTTCCAAAGAGCTAAAGGAAATACCCAATTCCTTTATCTAAAGGTAAAAATGTTATAAAGCCTAATTTGGATTCAAAAAGAAAAAGAAAGGAGTCTTGGAAGAAGAAGGAAGAGAAATAAAATGAAACAAAGAAATAATGTCAACTTAGAAAATGATGCCATAATTAAGGGCAAAAGAGACATTTGCCATTGGATCTTGATGTTAAAATTGGAACCCAAGATTTAGGGCTAGGATTTTTTGTTCAAAAAGTAAGAGTAATTATGAGAAAATAAAAATAGAACACAAGAAAATTCAACCAAGTAACTAATGGATAATAAGCTTCTTTGTGTACAAGAATCCATGAACCATTGGATAAAACATTTCCTCTTTTATTTCCCCCTTTCTCAATTTTGGTTTTTGGCTACCAAAAAGGAAGAGGAAATGATCTTGTTAGCTTTGTTAGATCCCATATGTTTTGATGATAACAAAGATTGGATCAATGATATAGAAAGATTTGATAACAAACAAATGAATTTTTGAATAAAGTGGCAAAGCATTACTTGAAGTAAGCACTGGAGTAATAAACAAATTTTGTGAAGGCTTACTTGAGTAGCCACTTGAGTAAGGGAAGCTCTTACTAGAGTAAGCGCTCGAGTAATCAAGGAGAATTTCATCTAGTAAAGCACTACCAGAATTTGGACGAAGTTACTCGAGGGACTACTCGAGTAATCTACAAAGTTATATAGATGATTACTCGGTATCTACTCGAGTAACCAGGTCAAAAATCTTCTAGTAGCTCTCAGCCAAAAAATTCAACACTTTACTCGAGTAGCCACTCGAGTAACCAAGTGAGAAAAAGGATTTACTCGAGGTACCACCCGAGTAATCTACGGAGTTATTTGAAGCATTACTGAGTAGCTACTCAAGTAATCAGAAAGCAAACTCTTGGCCAAGAATTTGATGCTATGACTTGAGGGAGTAATCGAGTAATCTGTTGGGTTATTTGAAATCTACTCGAGGGACCACTCAAGTAAGGTGTGAAGAAAAGCGAAGGCCACTCGAGTAATCAGTTTACCAGAGACAGCACCTGAGTAACTTATGAGGAAAAGACATGGCCACTCGAGTAGCCGCTCGAGTAATCAGGTATTTCGAACATTTGTGATATATCTCACCCCATATCTTACCCGAGAATATCTTATGAAAAATAGGCACTGCCATATTTTTTATAGGATTACTCGAGTAATAGACATGATCACTTGAGTAAGGCAATCCAGAAATTATGTTTTTCATCGAATGTCTATTGATTTGTTATCTAAATGATTAACTCTTCATTGCATTAGTATCCTAAGTACATTTGCAGAGAAACAATGAAGAGATCATGCAAGAAGTGAAAAGTCAAATAATAGTCCAAACGTTCACCTACTGCTACCTACTGCAAATAGATAGTTTTCAAATTTGAAGAATAGTCAACCATTGCTGTGCGACTCTAACGGACATGTTTGAATTGCTTCCAATGGACACTACAAATCATCTATATATATGAAGATTCAAAGAGAAGAAAACAAGACACAAGAACTAAGAATACACTGATCAACACACTCTTAGTACTTTATTTTTCTTATACTCATTCATTATACTTCAGTGATTATATATTTGCTCAGTGAGAGAGTTTTTCATTACAAACTCAATATTTGTTATTGAGACAACTTAAGGTAGTGTAACCTTGAGTTGGGGATTTGATTACAACGTGTAAGGGGGAGCGAGTGTCCAGGTGAAGGAACTTGCTGTATACTGAGGTGCCAAGAACCCACTAAATCTTAGAGAATATAGTGAAACTCTCAGAGAAGCTTTGAGGACTGGACGTAGGTCAAAGTGATTGTGGCTGAACCAGTATAACTCCTGGTGTACACTTCGATGATATTTCTCTTTGCTCTCAACTGCTTTAAATATTCTATCAATTTTCTTATACATAACAGAATTTTGGTATCACCCAATTCACCCTCCTCTTGGGTAAAACGCTTGCTCTAACAAGCTTAACCAAACTACATTTGGTTAGAGTAACTAAGTAGGTGAAAACATGCCACTTGTCAACTTAGGATTTAATCAAAGGGCTATGGATTCTTGAGCATGACACCTAGTAAAAGCAAGATTGCATCTTGGCCTTCCATTTTCATTGGGATTTTGGTCAGCCCATAATGAAGGGAAATAAGTGACTAAAAAAAACACGTTACCCTTCTTCCTCACCATTTTGGACTTCCAAGACAAGGAGGAGAGAGAAACTGCATCTAAAATTTTGCAAGTCAAGAAGCAAGGTAAGAACTTCTCACTAAGATTTCACCCTGCTACTCACCTTTCTAGCCAAAATTGTTTTCATAAAAATTTTTCCTCTTGGCCTAAGCTTCATTTTTGTGGTATTAATTTTTTAAAAGGAGATCTTTTGAGGCATTTATCGTTACCTAAAGTGGTTGAATCAAAGAATAAAGCCTAGAAGAAGCAAGATGTGAGTAAGAGCTTTCTTTTAAACCATATATTGTGTGGTATGGTAGAGCTTTGTGGAATGGGTATTTTTACCCTAATTTTCAGTTATATGGTTATTCTTAGAGTTCATGGTGGTTTGGTCTTGTAAATGGGGTTAAATAAGGTTCAGATTTGAGAAATCACAAATTTGGAACTTAAGAGTAGTGCTGCAAGATTTCATTTTCTTGAAGGCAGCAATGTTGTGGCATGTTTTTAATCAAACAATCCTTGTCCAAATGCTATGAAACTTTCCAGAATGAATATAGACATCTTGAGCTTTATTTTGATTGGTAGAATGTAATTTTTGGACCAGTGGATTTAAACTTATGATTTGTAAAATTTGGACCCTATTTTTGAAACCAATTCTGGAACAATTAAGGTTTAATGAATTTTTGGAAATTGTATGGTTGCATTTTACAATAAATGAAAGTTTTCTTTTAAAGTCCACTTAAAGAGGTTTATAATGTACATAGAATCAGTTAATTTGGTGTTTGCTAGAATTAATTATGATTTTTGAAAATTGGGTATTGAACCTTGAAGTTGTTCTGTGGCAGATTGATGATGTGTTTTTGTCTAGCCAAATGAATTTCAATATCCATGAAATTTTTTAGAAATAAATTATACCCAATAAGATTTAATTTGATGTGTAATTTGTACTAATTGGATAAGTACACAAAAAGTTATGATTATTGGAAGTTAGGCATTAATTTTAGGTAGAATTTTGTGACATAAATGAATAATTAAGAATTCTAGAAATGTGTGATTGTAATTGGTAGTGCTAACTATTTTTTCTTAAATTGGACCTAACAAGGATCACATTGAGCGTTGAACCAACCCAATTGAAGTTTTGTATGATTAGGTATGATTTTTCAAAGTATACTAAAAAATCTACCAGCTTTGTCTTATGCGAATTTAAGACTTAATAGCATAAATGTAATAATTAGGAAATCCAAGGGTTAGGATTAGGCCCTTAAAGTTGTTGAAGGCCCATGTAGCCCGTTGGACATTTATTTTTCATGGCTCTAATAATATGACCATTTATTTAGGGTCATGACATGATAAAGAGGAAACAATGGAAGTAACTTCAGTAGTTGGAAGAAAAGGTACAAAAGGGGATTCGAAGACAAAAGGTTGTAAACTTACCCTACTTGCGTGAATTGATATATATGCTTCTGTGTTGGTGTGCATGATTGCTTTACTTGTCTTTGTGTAACATAGTTGAATGATTAAAGCTCTGTTTTCTATTGATGTTATGGTCATATGTAAGAAATGTGAAATATTGAGCATGTAGGGATGTCATTTTGTTAACATGAGCCTACATAAGACAAGTATATCATGCACTTGCATTTATCTTACATGCACTATTTGCTATTATTTGCTACTGAGATTCCCCTGAATCTCACCCTCCCTCAACCAACCATATAGGCTCATGAGCACAGAAGAAGAGTGCGGGATGATATGCTAGGTGAAGAAGTTGCAAAAAAAGAAATGATTATTACGCACTAATCGTCATGTATAAAATAACATTAGAAGTAATTAAATGTATAATATGCATGACGGATGAATTATTTCGTAAGGGCGAAATTGAACTAGGAATGGGTAATGGCATAATATAAGCCCATTAGTTATGTAATCCAAGGAATTGTAATCCAATAAAAACCTTGATAATAATGAATGGTAGAATTGAAAATTTAAAGTGAATCGTAACCCCATGAATAAAGTTAATTAATCTGGTACATATGGTTTTTCCGAATGAATTGTCACCTCGAATAATTGTGAAGGTTTTTGGCTGGGAGCTTTATTTATTGATTCTCTTGAATAGCAATAATAAAGATATCACTTCCAATGCATAATAAAGGGTCATAAGTAACCGATGTTACAACTTGAATATTGTGTACCATGGTTCTAAAAACCATTGGTTTTGGTGTTTGATGGAGGAATTCAACAAGTAAGCATTGTTGTTATTGGGCGGAGCCCCTATTGCCATGGATTAGTGATAATGGATTTGGATTAGGGGATTTAATAAGCTGTTCTCTAGGCTTGTAAAATGACTATTGTCATATTGGGCTTCATGCCTAAGGCCCAATTTTCTTTCAGTGTTCTTTATACTTCTGCCATATTTGGAACTGATTTACTAAATTGTTCTAATTAAGTTTTCAAATTTTTGTTTAAAACCATTATATCATGGCATATCGTTTTCTACCATGATTGTGTTTTAAAAGCTTTAAAGAAAACAAATGTTTTCTAAATAACCATGGTAGGCCTTTTACATGCAGTTTCTTCTATTTTCTACCATGGTAAGATCAATTGGTTTTTTTTTCATAAATGTTTTCTAATTGACTTTTTAAACTTTCAACCATAGTAAATGTTATTATTTCGTTTTGATTCTTTATTTCTATGGTAAGTTACTTAAACTATAGTTGAAAGGTGGTTTAGAAATTGGGGTGTTACAAAAAGTGAACGTTAGAAGATTAAACGGTATTTAGACCGGTCAAGAGTTAAATGATTGTTCAGATTAACATATTTAGACCTTGTTCCACTACAACCTATTTGATTATCATCATCATGATATAATTTACTAATATATTATATATATCTTATATAATCATATATAAAGAAATAAATAAATGAGGGTTCATATTAGCATATTTAAAAACAAGAGATGTCCAATATCAAGATTAGAAACAAATTTTTTTTTCATTAATTTTATAATTTTTTTTGCCCAAAGAAAGTAGCATATTGATTAAAAAAATTTATATAATAAAAAAACTCTCAACCTTCCTCCTCATTGTCGGAGGCAGGAGAAGAAGAAGACGGAGAGAGGAGGGGTCATCTAAAAGATTGTACTCGACATCATTGGCATCGAGTACAATGTTCAACTTGTTGTTGACAGTGTGCAGTAAAGTGATGAGTCTTCCAAGGCTTCTCTTTATGTGAGCCACCCTCACATTGAGCTGGTCAAGAACCTCCCTCACTGACGATTACGGTAGAGGCTATAGAAGCGAAGGAGGAAAAGGAGGATAAATTGAAGGAGTCCTGATGCATCTCACCATATTGATAGAGAGAGGAGAGATGAGGGAGTTTGATTTGAACAAATGAAAGGACTGAGGAGTTTAAATAGACAAGACGGATGAAGATTACATTTATTAATGTGACATCAAATTTCAAAGAGATACATAATTGGGAAGTTTACCTTAGAATTAGAAGAAACTTTGAAAAATTTAAGACCAGATGTAAAGAAATGATGGTCTCTAAAAGGTTGTTTAAATTAGATGTATTAGCATTTGGTCTAAAAAGAATTTAAAATTTGAAATTTTCATAATATTTAATACTCATTGAGACCGTATTAAACTATAACCGGTCTATAAAATATTATTTAGATTGCGTGGAAGTGCTTTCTTCCAATTCATTTTGATGGCTCTTGAAAAACATACAGGGAACTCTTAAAGTTTCTTTATATATGTAGCCTATATTTACTATTACTTGGAAACTAGTTAAATACTTATAGGTACTAGGATCAAAGGTTTTGTAGCAAAGACAATTGGAGCACTAGATGAAAGAGATTAGGAGGGGGAAGTCTACCATGTTGAAAATTATGAGGTACTTGACAACAACGACAAATATAAAATGACACACTTTTGGAAGCTTAAATTCCACAGTGAAACATATTTCAAAGAATTAGATTTCCCAATCTTAAGGAAGCATTCAACTTCGTCCCTATAGAAAACATAGCGGCTTACACAACAAAAAGGAAGATCTAATTGGTTAGGAACATGGAATATTAATTTTATGAACTAATATATTATTAAATGTTGTGAATCCATTTTTCTCCCTTTAAGTTGCTTTTCAATTTCACAATGAACAAATGTAATATGATTTCTTCAAGCTCATTTATGTGTTGCATCTGGAGAGCGAATATCATTACATGCTTGGGTGTGACACAGAAGCAGATGAAACTAAGGAATCTTGTCGCGGAACACATTTTGTGGACATATTCATGCTTGTGCTTCTCGGGATTCGAATTTGTGTTCTCCTCTTTATGGGGGTGAGGCCCCTTACCACATCAACTAACAATTTGTTGGTAATTTGGATAACTCTTTGATTTATGGAAATGAAACAAAATTTAGATTTGACAATTTGTTTGAGAAATATTAACGTGTCTAATATTCATAATAACACAGTTAAATTACATTTTTAAGTAATCTACTATGTTTCTTGGTAAAAATATATATAATTTTGAATTAGCATGACTCTTTAATTAATGGAAGTAAAACAAAATTCAGATTTGGCAATTTATTTGAGAAATATTATCTTTACTAATAGGGAAAATCCCATATAAAGATGGTTAAAATAGGAAAAATCCTATATCAAGTTGATAAACTCATCAATGACCCAATTTAGGATATTTGAATGTTAGATATTTTCCAATATTACCCCTAACCCATCATCTAAAGGAAAGAGAAAAGGGAAGGCTAGAGAATCAAATGTCAAATGCAACCCATTGTCACTCTCATGTGTGCCTTGAGTAGTGTGTACGCTGCCCTGAGAAGCCGTCGTTGTCACCACCGTGAGAGACCCATTGTGTAACACCCCGATTTTCGATTAAGGGCTAATGGTAATTATTGAGGATAATTATCGAATTAAAGTGGAATAATTATGGGTTTGGTGGCTATATTAATTAATATGCCATAAGAGTTGGAAAATTGAAAGAATGGAATTATTGGCATAAGTTGGTATTAATGGAAATTAATTACTAACTAAGAGAAAAATGAGAAGTGTGATCAAATGGCTAATGGATGGATTAGAGAGATTAATTGGTGTATATGTGTGTGGTATTAGAGATTAAGGGATGAGATGTTGCCAAGTGGCATTATGGTGGACCATAGGATGAGGCATAAGAGACAAAAACCACTTTTTTCTCTCTCCTCTCTCTCCTATGCGTTTTTGGAGGCATGTGAAGGGGGTGGGGGCAGATTTTTTTTCTGCACTTCATCATCATATTCACCTCTCTTCCTTCTCTCTCTCATTCTCTCTCCCCTTCTCTCCATTTTCGTCATTGTTGCTCAAGAAAGAGGAAGTGAAAGCTGGATTTTGAGGTAAGCAAATGGCCTCAAATGCCAAAATGCTCTTCATTAATATTGTTCCTTGAGCTAAGAGCTTTCATCCTATGGTTGTAGATTCTCCATTGGTGGTGATTGAGGAATCACGAAATTATGAACTTGAGAGAATCATGAAGTGCCTTTGGGAAAGTTGTTGAGGTAAGTGAAAGCTTCCTTCTCATATAAGACTTGTGGCCATTGGTTAGGCCTTAAATTTCTGGAATTTTAGCCCTAATTTTGTGATTTAGGGTCTTGTGGTGTTTGAATTGTTGTTGTCATGGAATTAGTGCCTTGTTAAGTGTTTTGAATGAATGGTATTGAATTGAAGCTTAAATGTGAAGTTTGGCACTTTTTGTGTTGGTTTTGTGCTTTGGTCAAAACAGGGCATATAAATGGGTTGTGATTTTGGTCATTTTGAGGTTACCATTGTGTTCCTTGAGTGATTTTGTGTGGGAATAAGCTTGCTTATTAATTTTGGAGTTATTGAACACCTTGGTAGAAAATTGGAAATCTGTTTGGTTTAAGCTCTGTGTTGCGCAGTAATTTTGTATGAGCGTTTTGAATGACCAAATGGTATTGGAAAATTCTGAAACTTTTCAGTCTTAAATTTCACATCCCAAGCTTCAAAATAGACATATAATTTGTGCCATTTCGTTTTGTCTACTGTGAGTTATAGCTGTCCAAAGTTTGAGGTCGAAAATGGATTCTGTTTTGGGACAGTCTTGAGTTTTTGGTGATTCTGGATTTGTGTAGTGATTTCCAGTGAATGGCTATATTTTTCCTTGAAAGAGGACTTATATACCTTTCATTTGGCTTTGGAATCACTTCGTTTCGATGTTTCTAGATTTAGTTATGAATTTTGGAAGTTCGCCCAGAGTCAGGAAATTTCTGGGCCGCGGCCCAAGAGTGGCTGGACCGCGGCCCAAGTCTTTCTGGCCTGTTCTGGGCCGCGGCCCAAGGGTGGTGGGCCGCAGCCCAAGGCCTTCTGACCATATTTGGGCCTTAGCCCAAGGAATGGTGGGCCGGGGCCCACACCTGTGTTCCAGCACTTTGTGATTTCGAAAAGTGACCTTCAACCTATTGTTTCCCAATCTTTTGGGGCTTTGATTAGAGGCATTTGGGGCCTCTTAAGGGTCAATTATGATAGCCAAATCTAAGTATTATGAAAGTGAGAATTTGGAAAAGAGAATGACCATATGTTCTTGATTTGGTTATAGGGTTGGATATTCACCCTGATTATGATTCGATATCCGCTTGGATCGTGAGTAGCCGACGCTGGAGCATACGTGGAAAGAATAAGAGTAGGGAACTTACCTCTCCTGCATGTATTGATAATTGTATTTGTGTATTGATGCATGTTATTGCTTTGCGTGATTATGTGAGACATGTATGAATGATTGTAGCTCTGTTTCTAGTTATGCTATGGCCATGAGTATGTTGTTGAAACATTGAGCATTCGGATATATCATGATGTGAACATGAGTTATTGTGATGCAAGCATGTCATGCATTAAATACTTATCTTGCATGCATATTGGTATGTGTTTCCTACTGAGATTCTCTAGAATCTCACCCTCCCCTATCAACATTTTAGACAGGGAAGGAAGATTGAGGATGAAGCAAGCATCCAAGGACGAAGAGGACTCGTTTCTGGGTGAGAGCTTAGTAGTTGGTTATCAATGCGTAATTGGGATTATGTATTTGTTTATATGGATCAATACTGGAGTATGTATTCGGGTAGGTTGTGTAATCCCTATTGGTTGAATTGTATGGGCTAATGTGCCCTATGATTATTGAGCGAAGATATGATTCCGGGATTGCCGGAAATTTATATTGCGTACTCTGATAATTGTATAAATGTAATTTATCTTCGCATAGTAATTATATTCGGAGTGTGAATGTGAGACCGTGTTTTAAATGATTTCGAAATGTATTTGGGAAAACCCCGTCTGGTTGATGGGTTTATAAATGTTGTTTTGTCTTATTGGTCTCTATTTCACATTAATCGTGTAATCCGGATATTAATTACGGCAGGGGGTTACACATTGTCACCATGAGAAGCCTCCAATCACTGTGAGGAACCCTATTTGTGCCAAAAAGTCAGGTATGAATTTCTCCTACAATTTTGTTCAAAGCATATTGTAGGTTTATTGCTATTTAGGGATCAATTAGTGTCTATTCAATGTCATTGCTAGATCTTAATTGGATGGAATGTCAACCAATCAAATTTCCTTATAAATCGCCATTTAATGCTTTAGATTTGCCTCCTAATGTGAGGGATTTGTATTTGTCTCCAACTTTAACATCTTTTCTTATGGCTCTCAATTGAAATCAAAGCTAAAAAGTATAGTAAAAAATTGATGGTGTTATTTGTTTTTTCCTAGTAAGATTGTTAAATGTAATTTATGTTGGCTTGCCTTTATGAGATCTTTTTTTGGGCTTTCTCATATTAGGTATGTCAATGTTTTGCTCATCTATTTTCTCATCTTATGTAGACCAAGAGAACCAATAAGGCCAGCATTGTTGGTAAATACGATATGTTAAAATTCCTTTTGTTGTTTTGGTTATGAATATTTCTAGCTCTTTATATTTTATTGAAATTAGGTTGTCAACTATAGATCATTCAAGGGAGGATATTCGGAGAAAGAATGAGTTTTAAATGGAAGCTGGTATGGCCATTCGATCACATTCCATTACTAAAAAACACAGCACATTTAGATAGCCACCCTGGAAACCCTAATTGGCAGCAAATTCTAGTTTTTTGATTGCAAATTCATTCTTTCTAAAATCATACCAACAACCTATTCCTACACAATTTTTCCCAAGGAATCCATTGAAGACCTCAAAAACATCAAAATCATACTCTTTCTTTATGCCCTATTCTGAAAAAAAAAATTAGGGCACAAAACAACAATTCACAAATTCACAATTTATCCACCAAACTAGGTTTATATGCTTCCCAAACATCATATAACCCCATGTATATGACCAAAACATCAAGAAACCCTAAAAAAACCTAAGATAACCAAAATTAGGGCAGCCACTAAAATTTACCACAACCAACCAATCAACAAGATACTTGTTTCAAATCAAAGCTCATACTTACCTTTTGCCCTTTCTAGAGCTTATTCTTTGTTTCTCTAACTTTGACACTTTGTAGACAGCAGAAGACACCTCCTTTTGAGAAACAAAAACCATACAATTGTAGCTCTTAGCAAGGAGAACAATGTTTATGAAGAGGTTTTGAGCTAGAAAGGTGATTTATAAGGTGAAAATCAAAGTAGAATACTCATATTCTTCTTTTCTCTTTCTTTTTATTTTTCCTTCTATTTTTTTCTTTTTTGTTCAACTTTGGATTACTTTTTGATTGTTGGATGGAGTATGTAATGGTTAAATATCAACCTCCTTGGCCTCTTGAAATACTTGGCTGAAAATTGCCAAGAGAATAAGGGAAAAATACATGTGGCAATTTCCTATGGCTTCTTGGAAAAGTGTTTGGTTAATTAACCATATGGACTTGGGTAAATTGAGCTTAGTTTTTCTCTTTTCTCTCTCTTCTTTTTTTTTTGACCGAAATCAACATTCAAAAAGGATGGAAGAATGTTGTCCAAATGCTTTTTGGTATAAATGTTCAAGTTGACTAAAGTTTTCTTCCAAGTGCTTTGAAACTTTGACAAACTCCTTCTTTCTTCCATTTTGTCTTGGACGTTTTTGATAATATAAGGGGAGGGAGTTGATTGCTTTTTCATTCTCATAATTACTTCTTACTTTTAAAGAGCAAATCCTAGCCCTTTATTTTACCTTCCAATTTTAACCTCAAGATCAAGTGGCAATTGCCTCTTTTGCCTTTAATTATGGCAATATTATTTCTTGTGCCATTATTTCTTTTAGTTCTCTTTATTACTTCTGTCTAGACACCATTTCCCTTTTCCTTTAGATCCAAGTTAGGTTTATGTCATTTTGACACAATCCTAAAAGAATCGGGTACTTTCCTTCAACTAATTCGCACCAAAATTCATACTTTATTCTGAGTGTAGTTTAGTATTCTTACTAAACTAGACTTAGTAGTATACTTTTTTCAGGCTTTTTCCCTAGCCTCTAGTCCCAAAGTTTGAGGAATTACATGATCTGAATCACAAAATCATTCAATCTTAGAGTGGTCATGATTTGTTTAGAGTATGCTACTACCAGGTGAGCCTTTCAAGTAGTGTAAGACATGCTCCAAAGCCTTTGTTTGGAAATGGGAATTCAGGAAAGCCTTTAGTGATGAGATTTCTGAAGTGTTGCTCCCCGTAATAACAATGTCATAATCACATACCACTAGGAGGATCATGTCAGCTTCTGTTTGTTGATAAAACATAAAATGGTCACACATACTGTAACCCCCTGACTTTAAACATGTAATTATAATTCGATAACACATATTTAAATCAGATTAGAGACCATTGGATGCTTTAACCTCGTTTTAAAATTTTTGTCTGACAGTAAAATTTTTTACAAAACTTTTAAAACTCTTTTTCCCATCCTGGTCTCAATTTCAATATTCGAATATAATTACCTGTGCAGTTAATATACATTCAATCATATCAGAGTGTATATCCGCATCCCCAGCAACTCCCAGGTTCTATACATAAAAACCTGAAGGTTTATAAGTATACACTAGGGGATTACACAACCAAAATCGAATGTAGTGTTCCTGATTCAAAATATACAGTAATCCCGAGTTCAAAATACATAACCAACATTTCCAATTCAACTATATACCCCAAGGGTCCTAATTGCTCCGGGTTGGCCGCTTCCCCTTTGAGCCACACGCCCTGTCTGAAATATTAGTCATAGGAAAGAATGAGATTCGAAAGAATCTCAGTAGTAACAAACCACTCACACAATGCATAAACACAAAGCATGTACATAAATCACAAATAGCAACAATCTTAAAGATACATGGTTTTCATTATAAACGATAGCACTCACGGCTGTATACACAATACGACAGCTCCTGCTGTAATCAACATCATGACAGCTTACGTTGTGATCACAATAACAACAGCTTACGCTGTAAACGATAGCTTGCGCTGTAAACGACAACTATCACCAGCTGTAACCGTAGCAGCATCAAAGATTCATCACAGAACAGTGATAACACACACATACAGAGCATTACACATAGTATAAGAGAGAGAGTCACTACCTGATCCTTTCCTGACGTTTCTTGGCACAGCGGGCTCACGAGGACAGCAAATATCAAATCCTGTAAACCAAGTTAGGGACAACCCGTCAATCTCTTTCCCAAGTTTTATCTCTATAATACTTAAGTTGATTATCACTATGGTCAATTAATCAAGTCAACTAAGGAGCTAAAGTGGTCAATTAACCTAAAAGGCTAATTTCTAACCTCAAAGTTCCACAATATTACATTATGCCATAAAATCTTCAATTTTCGCATAGGTGACCAATCTGCCAGAATTTTCCAACATCTTTGAAAAATCATAACTAATTCTGGAAAAATCAAAATGAGGTGATCCCAAAGCCTATTGAAAGCTCTTGAAGTCCTCTTCATAGGAAAAATATGAATCACTACCAGAAATCACCACACAATTCTAGAATTACACAACATTCTGCACTGCTCCAGAATTAGGTCCAGTTTCAACATCAAACTTTGGGCAACTAGAACTCCCATCTCAAAAACCGAAATGACACAAATCATATCTCCATTTTGAAGCGTGAAATGTGAAATTTAAGACTGGAAAGTTTCAGAGTTTTTAGACACCAATTGCCCATTCAAAATGTCCCTACAAACTGACTGCCCTGCACAAAGTTATACTTGACAGTTTTTCCAATTTTCAACCAATGTGTCCAATGGCTTCAAAATCAACAACCAAACCTATTCCCACATAATTTTTCATGTAGAACACAATGGTAACATCAAAATGAACAAATTCCCACTCATTCCCCATGTCCTGTTTTGGCAGAATTTTAGGGTATTTCACAACAAACAATCATTTCACTATCTAATCACTAAGCTTAGCTCATTTGCCTCCAAACCAACATATAAGCACATATATAGGATGAAAGCTTCATGATCCCTAATATACCCTAAGAAACGAAATTAGGGCTGTCATAATAGCCCACCACAACTCAGCCAATTAAAGCACCATATACATCAACATAATGCTCTTACTCACCTCTTGCTTCTTCTTATGTTCTTTTCTTGATTCCTCAACTTTTGTTCTTGGAAGGTGGCTGAAAAATCCTCCTCTTCAAAAACAAAAACCATAGAAATGAAGCTAAGGAAGAGAGGAACAAGTTTCATGAAGGTCACTTGAGCTATAGATGAGGTTAAGAAGGTGAAAAATCAAGATTAAGCTTACGTTAAAACCTTGCTTTTCTTCCTCTACGTTTTTGCTGCTGTAACCGACTTGAGGAGAGAGGAAATATGTGACTTAATGATCAGATTTTTGGCCTCTCTTATCTCTCAAAGTCCAAACGAAAATATGGTGCAAAAGTAGATAAAAGATATGGTGAAAATTACTTCACTTGGTTATATACTTATGGTGAATTAACTAAGGGTAAATTTGCTTCAAGTTTTCTCTTTCCTTCCTCCTCCCTTTTGACCGAAATGTTTTGCCTTTGTATTCAAGATATCATCTTATGCTTGGCCTACAATTATTGACCAAGTCTTCATCTCCTTGCTTGGTCTTTCATGTGCTTCTCTTTCTCTCTTTATTGTCACCGGAAATAGCTCTTAAAGAACAAAAACAAATACTCCTTGATTTATCATAAATTTTGCCTCTTCAAATACATTACTTTAGTTGCAATATTTGACCAATTCAACATATTTTCTTTTCCTCCTCATGCCATACGAATTGTAGCCCTTGGAATAACCAAAAGAGCTTCTTGATCAATCATAATTCCAACTCTTCCAATATTACTTCTTTAGTTGAAATTGTTGACTTAGTCACCACCTTTTACAACTTGGTCAAATTGCCTTCACATGTCATATATTAATAACCTATATTGTCTCCTTATATCTTACGTAAGTCATGGCCCTTTGAAGGAGATGATGATCTTATAACATATCTACTTGCAATATAATATTCAATTGCCAATTTTTTTTGCATGTGAAAATTGACTAAAGTCGTAACAAAATTTCTAGAGGTAATTCTGTCATTAATCCCACCATCTATTCTGTACATTTAGCCCTTGAGTACATTTTGGGATATTACACTTACTCTGATTCAGACCAAACTCATAACCACTGTGCTAAACCCATTAAACCATGCACAAGGACTCTGCTTCAAACCATATAATGACTTCTGAAGATGACATACCTTCCCTCGCTCCCCCTGAGCAACAAAACTAGGTGGTTGCTCTATGTAAACCTCCTTATGAAGATTACTATTTAAGAAGGCATTTTTAACATCCAACTGATGAAGATCCCAACCATAAGTGGCTGCCATAGAAATAAAGAGACAAATATAGGAAAATTTTGCCATAAGGGGAAAAAGTTTCAAAATAATCAATACTATAGGTCTGAACATACCCCTAGGTAACCGACCAAGCTTTCAAGAGTTTCAAGGTGCCATCGGCCTTGGTTTTGACCATTAACACCCACTTACACCCAATAGCCTTCTTGCCAGGAGGTAAATTAACAAGATTTTAAGTACCTACCTTATCAAGGGCTATCATTTCTTCTGCCATAGCAGCATGCCAACCCGGATGGGCTAAGGCTTAGTGGAGAGTAGTGGGGATGGTGATGGAGTCTAAGGAAGCAATGAAAGAATAAGATGGAGGAGAAAGATGGTTAAGGGAATAAAAGAGGAAATAGGATAAGCACAAATACATTTACCTTTATGGAGGGTAATGGGTAAGTCATTAGAGGAGGCAAAAGTATCAGGACTATTAAGCACTGTTTTCGGTTTGAGCTCCAAGGCAAGAGTAGGAGGAACTAATTTAGGATCAGACGCCGATGTGGGTACGACTGGTGGGTCATGAACATAAGAAATGACATTACTTTCCCAGTGACGCTGCTGGTGAACATGATCAATAGGCGGTTTAGCTGGTACTGGTATATATGCTTGCACAGGTGGTAAAAGAACCTCATAGACTAATATATCATCAAGACCATTAGTTGTGTTAAAGGACGAAGACGGGGTAGAGACAGGAAAGAATGGAGTCGACTCATAGAAGTTAACATCTGTAGACATAAGATAATGCCAAAGGGTGGGAGAATAACATCAATAACCCTTCTAAAACCTAGAATACCTAAGAAAGACACACTTCAGAGACTTGGGGTCTAGTTTGGTAATAGTGGGATGAACATCACGAACAAAACAAACACAATCAAAGCTTTTGGGATCAATGGGAAATAAGGGGTTAAAAGGGAATAGAGTTATATAAGGACTGTCATTATTGAGAATAGGAGACAACATACAATTAATAAGGAAACATATAGTTGATACAACATCAACCCAAAAAGATTTAGGAATATACATTTGAAACATGAGAGCTCGGGATACTTCTAATAAGTGCGGTTCTTCCGTTTGACAAAACCATTTTGAGCAACTGTATCGGTATACGACGACTAATGAATCATGCCATGCTGGAGTATATAATTTGAAATTGGGTAGAGAAATATCTATGGCATTATCACTCTATAAGGTTTTGCCAGATATACCAAACTGAGTTTTTAATTTCAACACAAAATTGAAAAAGTGAGAAAACAACTCTGAACAATGTTTCATTAAATAAAGCAAGGTGGTTCAAGAAAAATCATCAATAAAAGTAACAAAGTACTAAAAACCAGATTTAGACTAACATGATATGGACCCCAAATATCAGAATGGACTAAAGTAAAAGGGGATACAGCCTGTTTGTTGACACGAGGTGATAGGTAAACACGGTAATGTTTAGAAAACTGACACAACTCATACTCTAAAGATGACAAATAATGAAACTGTGGATACATCATTTTTAAAGAGGATAAAGACATATAACCCAAGCAATAATGAACATCAAATGGAAAGGAACCACCAAAGCAAGCAATGGAATCAATAGGAAAGGAACCACCAGAGCAAGCAAAGGAAATGTGGCACCCGATCATCAATAAAGTAATAGCCACTAGCTTCATATCCTCTACCAATAATATGCTTCATTGTGAGATCCTAAATCAAACAATGGTTCGGGAAAAGTAAGATACAACAGTTTAATTGGATAGTAAGATTGCTAGGATACAACAGGTTAAAAGCAAGGTTAGGAACATTAAGGATAGAGATAAGGAAACAGATAGGGTAGACGTAATAGTGCCAGATTTGAGAAGACGGGAGGAAGAACCATTGGTAATTGTTATTGAAAAGGGATTGGCATAAGGTGCATATGAAGAGAACAAATTATGGTTCCCTGTCATATGGTCAGTGGTACTAAAATCGATGATCCACTTTGAGGATGAAGTAGGAAGGCATGAATCATAGTTACCTATAGCAAGTGTAGTTGGTATTGATGGAGCATTATCAGAATGATCAGAGGATTGGGCTCTATGAGCAGAACCACTACACTGTAGCTTATTTTGCAACTTATGACTGTAACATTTGGTATGACTAGGTTCTTTACAATAGTAGCAAACAACCCTACAGCACTAGAATTATGAGAATTGTTGTCTTGGCGAGGAAGGCTTTGGTTGTGGTTATTAGCAAAAATAGAAGGTAGTAGACTATGTCCTGGTCTCGAGAAGCCTTAGGTGTTGCTATCAATGGGACTATGGCCTGCTAAACCACTAGCATATAAATGTGATTTAACCACGTAGGGTAATTATATTCACATTGTTAAATTTGAGACCAGGGTAAGGTAGAAAAATTTTGAAAGAAGTTATAAAAAACCCTACCGTAAGGAAGGGATGGTAAATGAGTTTGATTATTATTGGTCTCTATTTCATTTTAATTATGCCATTTTGAATTATAATTATCGTTTATAAGGCAGGGGTTACATTATGTATTTGACACTACATGTGCTTCATTAATAGTAATTTCATGCAATTCACTTGTTGGAACTTTTTCTTGAAGTTGTTATGAATATTTGATTATAATTGTAATGCAAGGGTTCTTGCTTACTTATGTCAATGCATTTCATTGATTCAAATTGTTAGTGTATAAATTGCATTTTGGTTAAAGGGATTAATTTTTACCCAGTATGGAGGAATTAATTCATCTAACTCAAGCTAGCTCAAAGGGTCTTTTGGGCATCTTTGTCAAACTAGCACACTCTTTTGTAGCAAGGATAAATAAAATTCATTGTTCTAGGAGGTTTTCATCATATTTTCTAAACTAATTTCCATTTCATCTATTTTTATACAAAAAATCCAAAAATATTTGTTTTAAAAGCATTTTAGTTTAGGGGGAATCTAGTTGTTAGATAAAAAGCTCAAATCCTTTTTTATTGTTTCATGCTAATAATCGGGTTTAGTTGCAAGGTTATTAATAAAAGGCTCCTCAAGAGATGATGCAAGATTTCACCCTATATTGCAATCCCTATTTATTTTTTTGAAGTAGTTATCAAGGCACAAAGCACACGATTGTTCAATATACTGTGTAGAAGTCTAAATAGGGGTTGCTAGCAAACTTTTTCAAGTACTCAATGTGTCTATAATTGTTAATTCTGTTATGTACAATTGATAGCCCAAGCCTACTATTGGCTAACATGCTTATCAAAACTCATGGTTAGGGATCAATAAAATATAAAGACACAGTTAGGTCAGTAGATAACACTTTTACAGGATTACTTTAGGAAAACATCCCTACAAGAGGAAGAAGCAAGTAAAAGGAACATATGTTTTTTAATAGTCGATGGCTTGACTTCAAACTTATTCCTGTTTTTGTGTAATAATAAACCTAGCACAACTTAGTATTACTTTAGACCTGTAATATGTCCTAGGTTTTTTTGGGTCATTTGTTGACCACTATGTTTACCTATCAATCAAGATCATCAATTATGTCTCATTATTTGTTCTAGTTCATATTACACTTGAATTCTTTTGTTCAATGAATAATTGTAGTTATATGATTAATTTTTTTATTCATATTAGAGAAGGGAGTTTATCATTTAGCTTGCATGCTTTCTTTTTATGTGACTAAGTATTGTTTGCAGTGATTAAACTTCATATGCAATCATTGTTGAAGAAATAATTGCTTTTGTCTCCTCTTCTTAGGAATGCAAAGAAATTATTCCATTATTTAAATTCGACTGACCTGTATGAACACAATGTTACAAAGAATTAATGAAATTGAAAAACATTGCTAAAACACTAGGAATTGATGATGCAATCATATGGGTAATGAAATTAATAATTGCACTTTCTTTATTGGTTACTATTTAGGAATGTAAAGATATTATTTCATTCTTTAAATTTGACTGCCCCTTCACCCTTAACAAAGTAGAGTGAACATGGCGTCCCAATATGATGTGATCAATATTGGCCATATATCATCCAAATGATATTTTTGCAAGGAAATAACACATCCCTCAAAGAACTTTGTAGACCAATCCAAGGAGAGGCACATAACTTAAAGTCAGGAAGTTTTTGACTGATGGAACCAAAGCATCATTAGCTCGCCATTGACTTTCATATTCATGGACATAATTGCAAAGCAATCAACTTTGTTCCAGTCAAAGAGGCTACTACAACAATTCAGAGTGGATGGATTCTCAATGGTCGAAAGCAATAGGCTTCACAATGTAAGAATACACAAGAAAGACATTACAGTTGATTTGCATTGATGTCTCACCAAAGCAATTTCAGGGGCAAAACCAATTTAGGAAACATAGGCAAAATAAAAATACTTCCCTTTTCTTTCATTGGAGGATCTAGATACATGATCAAAAACTATTAGGATGCAATTACAATATGCTTGCATGCAAGATATCTTGATATCTTTTTCACATTCACGTGCAATCCTGCCTAGCCTGAGATGACAAGATTCTTTAAGAAGAATAAACTCTACACATACAACCATCTAAACATGTTATGTCAAGTGTTAAAAAATGTCTGACCATCTAGACATTTTAAGTTGAGTGTATAAAATGAAACTTGAAGCACTCATGAAAGACATTCAGACATGAAGAATTTTTTGCATTATCAAAGTAAGAAAACAACAACGCCTCACTATCCTCAATGCTAATGTTACATTACATTGCCCCCAACTCTATAATTCCCGCAAGCAATCCATTACAAAGCTTAAACAACTAATACATTTATCTACTATGTCATGTACTCAAAAAATATACACAATTGAATTTCAAAAGAGAGGGTTGGCGCATGTACACATCATATTGTTCCTTGGGTCTATGGCAACATGGCAAACACTATAAAAGAATGAAAAAAAATCATTTTCGTAGAGATTTTTGACATAGATAAGGATCCAGTACTCTATGATTTGGTCAACATACATTTTTAAGATGGCACACTCTTGTTCTTTTATAAGACTAAAAAGGAATGACATGAAAGATTACTCAATTAAACTCTATTGGTGAATTTTTCCCATATGTGCAACTCTCTAGCTTCTTGGGTAGAGAATTTATTATTGTCATGTTCATAGATAAAAAATCTTTTGTGGTCTTATTCAAGTGCATTCATATGGGAAATTAAGCTTTTATATAGTGACGCACAATGAATGACTAGATGATCTCCTAACAAAGCCACTTGATAAATCAATTCCCACAAATTCAAAATTATGGAGATATTATTGTGCAAAACACCTAGGTTTATACAATGCACAGAGGTCATTCGGGATGTTACACTTAACATCGCTCAATGAAGAATGTAAATGAGATAGAATTATAAGGCAACTAAAAGAAATTTCATTCAAATATTATATTTTTTACAAAAAAGTTGGCGCTTTTCCTAAAATAAAAAATAACATAGTAAGACTAGCTAACAAAAAGATTCCTAATTTCCTAAAAATTCTCATGCATACTTCTCCCCTATTTTGTGATACATTAAAAAGACAAAGGGGAGGAAACGAAGTTAAGGGCATATGCCTGAGTTGTCTTGATTTGTCACATGGTATCATTTTGTTAGACTTGATCCTTATTGGTTTCTTGGATGGACTATTTTTTTTGAATATTTTTGAATTTGCTATATATAGATATACAAATATGTACGTACGTATGAACATGCGCGCACGCATACACACACACACATGTGTGTGTATGTGTGTGTAAAGAAAGGACCAAATGTAAAAGAATCAAATTTATAAGTGAGTATCAAGTCAAGGGTGAATGTGGATAATATTTTATGCCAAAACTTGGATAAACTTTATACATAACTACCAATAGACATATTTATATGTGCCAAGATGTAAGCTAGATTGACTTTTGCAAATCCAAGATAAAGCTCCTCTTAGACAAAACAGATAAGATGGTTCTACTTAACTTCTATGCAAAATGACCCTGTAGACAGCAAAACCATCAAGACAAATTACACCCTAAAAGATAGCTTGATGATTATTTTTCCTCTTATATAGGATGATATGCCACCAAATATCAGCAGTATATATTGTGGTATCATCTTTGTACCAATTCAATAAGGGAGCCAATTATTGAACTTGTGAGAAAGCCACTTTATGAAAAGAAACCAAACCAAAAATTTCCTTGATAACAACTTCAGGAGGGGCAAACTTTCCTTCATGTATTGCCAAGTTCTTTTTTCATCAAAAAATATCATCATACCTTCTTTTTCAACATCAATATATAGTATATTTAAAAGTTAATTAAATACACCCAACAATCAAACTGAAAGTGATTGATCAAGCTTTTAATATTGATAAGTAACACCCATTACCCACAACACAATATTATATTTTCAAAGATTCACTCCATAAAGGTCTTTACTTATCTATTGTTATGCATATTTGTGATATACAATCATGTTTAACTCAATCTCTAGAAGTTTACATAGACAGAGAGACAAACAGATATCATTACATTAAAATTCAAATACCACTTCACACATGCAAATAATGAGTTACATTATGTGGTGCATTTAGGACACCTAGGGTAGAAATAGTTGGATGAGCGAGTTCCACATCTAGCCTTTAATATTTATATTCAAGAAACATATACAAATGTTGTTACCTAGCAAGAGCTTTCAAATAGTAATTGGTCTATATTAGTTTGTCATTAAGTGCGTGTTGTGTTTTGGGTACAATACATAGAGGCCTTCATGATTATTTATAATTCTTTATTTAGTATATATTTGACCTAGGGGCAACCTAGCTTCTAATGAAATTCCTATTGAGAAAAAAGTGAGATCTCAAGTTTTGTCAAACCCCTTAACATTTTGATATTCGTAGAGTATTAAGCAAGTAGTTTCGTTAGCATACAGAAATAGCAAATACATACTGATATTAGGTACTTGTTTACAATATAGGAGAATCCCAGTAGGGTTTGGAAAATATTTGCAAATGTACAAGTGTTCCAAAAGAAACAAAAGTACAAGCCTAGATAACTATAGCAGCTTTGGTTTGCACCGGGACTCTTCACCAATAGCCACTACCTTGCCCTTTGAGCTACTAGCATCAGTTGTAAGGTTTTTTAGTTTGAAGAAGGGTGAGATTCAAGCAAATCTCAATAGCAATAGGCAATCAAACATATATAATGCATTAATAAATATGCAAAGAACCATGTTATGTAAGATACAAACTCGTGCTGTGTGTACCCTCTCAAAGGCCAAATAATATGCTTGCAACCCCAGCTTAACTCATGTCTAAGGTTAAACAACATGCTTGTGACCTCGGGTTAACTCGTGTCTAAGGTCAAACGACATTTGAACCCTGGCTTAACTCGTGTCCACAATCAAACGACTGTTTAGACCCCTGTCTTATCCACGTGTACCATCCCTAGATCTCAAATCACAGCTAGGTTATGTGTCCTAGGCACTGTCATCTTACAGAAGATGGAACACAGATTATTAATTATATATGAAAGAAAGTATTACTACCTAACTCCTTTTCTAGTTCCTCGGTTTATCCTAAACTCTTGTTCTGTCTCGAGCTATTTCCAATTCCTATAAAATTAAAGTTACAAGTACTTGGTTATTACTGGAACTATTAAATTAAATTCTGCTGGTTATCTAATACAGTTACAACAATTTCTGTATAGTACAACTCTGCATAGTGCAATTTCTCTATTTCCAAAAACTGGCAGTTTTCAATCAATTTTAGAAATTCATAATTAATTCTAGGAAAGTCCAATTTGACGATTCCAAAGCCAATGTGAAGATCTTTAAATGTACATTTGTATAAAAATACTTAAGTCTAACCATAACCATGTCACTCCTAGAACTTTGTGAAACCTCCCCTGTTCCAAATCACATTCCAAAAACAGGGCTCAATTTTAAAAACTCACATCTCTTAACCTACTTGTCCAAAAATTGTGTTTTACCCACCAAATTAAAGCTCTATATCTCTACTTTATGATTGTAAAGTTTCAAAATTTTGGACTAGGTTTGACCAGTGAAATTTGATTAACAACAACACTACCTTCAGTGAAGTAAATCAATCAACATTTTCCTTCAACTTCTAAAAATTCCAGATTTGCATACAAATTCCCAAAAATCATGAAAAATATATTCCTACAAAATTTTCCCTTATAAATCCAATGGAATCATCAAAATTACAAAATTCCAACTCCTCCCCTAATGTTCTGCACTTGGCTAAAAGTTAGGGTTCTTAGGAGGGAAAATATGTTTTCTTGATTTCTCTTGCTTAACCACTTCCTTTCCACTTCTAAACACATGATTAACCACTTAAACACTAAATGAACATGATTAGAGAAAATTTTGGCAGCATAACATTTTAGGGTTTATCATCCCAAAATCACAAAACAAGGCAAAACCAAGTCAAATTCAACAACACCCACAACAACATCTTATAGCACAAGAGGATCAAGTTTATGAATTGCCTCTTGATTTCATCACTTTGTCTCTCTAAGTCGCGTTAGCCCTCTCTCTCTTCTCTCTTGATTTAGCTTGCTAACCATGAATTTCAAGAAGAAGAAGAAGAGGTTAGAGGAAGTTCTAAGGAGTTTGGAAGGCCTAAACACTTGGTTTACATACTCTTACCTTTGATTTTTGCTCTAGGAACCCTAGCTTCTTCTTAGTATGCATAAAGTGTTCTTTAACTCTTTCTCTCTCTATTTTAGGGCAGCTGAATGAAAATGAAGAAGGAGGGGGTGATTATCCTTAAAAAAATATCCAACTTCACCTCTTTCCTTAATATTATTTTATTACATTTTTTTACGACTTGCTCTTATGACTTTTCTTTGCTTCATCAATTTTGTTTGGACATAAAATTTATTTTTCCTCTTCCTCCATTATCTTGACCGAAATATTAGGCCTTTGTAGGAGTTGAAATGCTTCTTAAATTATCACCATTTTATCTCTTCGATACTACTTTTAATGGCATACAATTGTTGACTTTTCAAACTTCAATTTACTTAGCCAAAATTGCTTCAACTTGTGGCATATGTATCTCAACCACTAATTTCCCTTTGCCTCCTACTTTTGACCAAAATTTATCCCAATCAATGGGAAAAATAAATGGCTTCTTGATTTATTTGGCAATTTCCTCTGTTTTCCCTACATTTTGTGAAATTTCGCACATGTACTCAATCTGCCAAAATTTTCACCAAACTTGGAAATTCATATCTTTATTTATATATGACCAATTGTAGTAGTTTTAAAGGTGAAGTGACCCTTATTAAGTCTTTTTGTAAGGAAAAATATAGCCTTTAGCCAATTAGATACTCAAAATTCCCAAAATTACCATTATTGGACGCACCTATAGAAACTTGCCAGTTTTACTTGGCTAACTTAAAAAATACATAACTCTTTGTGTATAGCTCCAAATAACTTATATAACCTTTCAAATTAAAGCTTGATAAGTCTACTTTCATTTTGGAAAGTTTCATAGGCATTGGACATCATTTACCTATTTAAAAATGTTATACAACTAGACTGCCTTGTAGGAAAACACAGTAGCAACACCTTGTAACTTTGCTAATTGTGTTCCAACTTAATCTGTCACGTGTGCGACATTAATTGCCTTGTTCTAACATTTAATGTGCTCTTTTATGTCTCATTTTGAGCTTTAATGATAGGTTTTAGTAATAGCCTTCTTAGAAGACAAAAACTTAGTTTTATGTCTTGTTTCTATCCGAATTCTCATGTAACTACCAATTAGAGTGTTTCCATCATTTTATGTACATCACAATTCACCATTTTATTCCGTTAACTGTATCAATTACATACAAGGAATATTGGACTAAAAATGGGATGTTACAAGTTGAACATTGGAAAGACAGGATGTGCAAAAAGATTACCAAATTCAACAATTGGGTTTCACAATCCAATATCATTAAGGGAAGAAGCCCCTAGAAAGTTGCATAAGAAGGTAGGCATAAATGTGAAGTCAATGTTTGATATATTCATATTTTTAGGTGCATTTTAAAGGTTTTAAGGCAACTTTATATCCTATTTCATTGTGATTTTGCTAAGTTTGGTGACAAGGGTAGATTTGGAAAATAAGGCAAAAATGTGTAAAAATAGATAAAATTAGGTATTTTTTAGACCAAAAGCCTTTGCACAATCATTTTATGAGCTTAATAGGAAGATATTACCCAAAAGTTGCCAAATTTATGTAGGTGAATGAAATTCAAATCAAAAGTTAACTTAAAAGTTCAAAGTACAAAGAACTCACCCTAGCGAATCAAAAACCTATCGAAACAAGTAAACTTTGTAGAATTGTGAAGACATTGTGTCACTCGACACAATGAGTGACAAACTTGCTAAAGAGAGTTAGGAATTAATGAAACGAATGACTTTTGGACCTAATTTAACTTATTTTTTTCATCTTCTAGCCTCATTTTTTACACTTCTCCATTCCTAACATAAGAGAAATCGCCTCTCATCATCCTCCACTCATTTCCACACCATTTTCTTCCATTGTTAGCACAATTCACTTCTATTTGTTCATCGTCTTCCATATCTATCATAGGTCATTGTCCAGAGGTCTTTGCAGCTTCATATGTGGTAGTTTATGGCTAAGCAATCATCTCTTGGAGCAATTGATTGATTATTGTGGTTGGAACTTTAAAAGGGAGTGTTCTACCATCTAGTTTCTTACTTTAATCCTTTGAATTAATTGGATTCTAGGTTTAGAGTTTAATTAGTGTTTTGGATTGAAGTTTTGTATTGAGGATATATACATTTCCTGAGATTAGATGTGTATTTAGATTTAATTTTATGTAATTGACTCTTGTACTTCATTTGTCGCAATTTCAAGTAATTCACTTAGTATAGCTTTTGCTTGAAGTTGTTATAAATATATAGTGGTGATTGTAATGTAATGGTTCTTAGTTACTTGTGTCTTTGCATATCATTAATTCTAATTGCTAGTGGTTAATTTGAGTTTTAGTTATAGGGGTTAAAACTTGCTTGGGGTGGAAGTTTTTAATTCACCTAACTCAAGTTAGCTTAAATGGTCTTTCAGGGAAATTTGTCATACAAGCACACTCCCATTATTTTTGGAAGCAAGGATAGATAAATCCATTGATCTAGGAGGATTTCCATCATATTTTCAAAAAAAATTTCCATTTCACTCTATTTTTATCCCAAAAATCCAAAAATATTAGTTTTAAAGCATTTACATTTTATTGCAACCTTAGTTGATAGGTAAAAATCACAAACCCTTTTTTATTGCTTTTTTGCCAATCATCACATTTTGTTTCTAGATAATTTATAAAAGGCTCATCAAGAAATGATTTGAGATTGCACCCTCTATTGCAATACTTGGTTATTTTTGAAAAGGTTACCAAGGCAAACATAAGTACACACTTCTTCAAGTGGCATTATTGCTAGGGATCCAAGTGTTTGGTTCCCTAGTAACTATGTGTCAATCTTCAATTGATTGGTATCTTGAGCTTTTAGATTGCATTTTAGGTAGTTAAGGTAGTTTGTATGTTTTCCATAGCACTTCATAAAATCTTGCATCTTTCAAAGAAAATTTTGGAAATACAAAGAAAATATATCTTGATTTCATTAATTTCTTAGTTTGTTCATTTGCATTTTTACATTGCATACTTGGTTTGAAATAGTTTTTGGCTTGGTTGCTGAAAAATGGATTTGTCATGTTTGAGAATGTGTTGATAGGTGCATTCTTGGTACTTTGAGTGTTCGGTTCCATTCTCCAAGTCACTTCTTATGTGCTTCAAATATTTCGATGATAATCTGGGCTGTTTAAGTGTATAGAGATATTTTGACTAGTGTATAGCTCATTATGGTGTTCAAGTTTTGATATTGGTTCTTGTTGTCACTACAGTTTATTCATTGTTTTTGTTGATACGAGTTAATTTACCTCAACTAGTTTCCTAGTCGCCGAAGTGAACAATGATTTTACTTCAAAATTTGCTCTATATATCACTCATATTGGCAAGTATACAGCTCACCGAATCGAGTATGCATTTTCTATGAATCTAAACTCTTTGTGTCAATTACTCCAGCGAGTATTCAACTCAACGAAACAAGTTTCCTATTTTGTTGAACTATTTTTCTTGTTTCTATATAAATACTTGTTCATAGCACATCTCATACATCACATTTCATCCATTTTATCTTGATTTGTATGTTGCAAGTCTAATTTCGCTCTTCTTAATTGTTGTTACACTTGTTGTATGTTCCTTGTGTAACTTTATTTTAATTTGAATTGATTACTCATGTAATTCTTTTTATTGTGAATTGATAACATGGTCTAAGAAGTCAACTGAGCTTGTTCCTCCAAATCTTGATATTGAGATATCATTGACAAATATTTGCAAAGAGAAGAGAACTGAAGGTACTAGTGAAGTCTTGATAGAAGAAAAGAATTTCCCCCAAAGTCTTTCTTTTCTAGTGACTTAAAAGATACAGTTAACTCTTCAACTCAACCTTTGATTATGGAGCATGTACAAGAACAAGTACCTTATCCCCATCCTTCTCCTTATAATATGGTCAGTAGTCATGGTAGTGGTAATGGTTTGCATGGGGGAGTTAAAGATAATAATGCTTAACTAAGAGAAGAACTATAAGGAATGTGACAAGATCGAATGTAACCTATGATCTCTTCAACATCGCATGCCCCAAATTTAAGGATAACTTCGGGCTTAAGGGTCCTTTGATTAATTCATTATCTCATTTTTATGGATTAAAGGATGAAAACCCTTATCATCATCTCATTACTTTGTATTTAGCTTGTTCAAGCATCAAGCCTATTGGAGCTTGCCTAGGTGATGTACAATTGAAGGTCTTTCATCTTACTCTCTAAGGGAAAGCTAAGTATTGGTACATGATGTTGCCAAGGTATATTGGCAATGCACTTTATTTCTGGGTTAATTTGAAGAAAGCCTACTTAGACAAGTACTATAACCATTTCCAAGAACTTTTGGCTGGATCCTTTAGAGTCATTTTATAAAGCCAGATTCTTTGGATTTATTCAATGAGTACTAGAACCGTTTCCAATAACTTTTGGCTAGATGTTCACACCATCAAATTATAGATGAGCAGTTGATTCAATACTTTCATAATGGTCTACAACATTTTATTCATTGTAGATGCCACATGAGCTATCATATAGTACTTTGTCACCACCTTGGATGACAACTTTGATGCTTTGTTGGACACCATATAAGATGCCACTTGCACCTCTATCAATATGTTTATGCTATTTCTATTCGCCCATTGAACTACATGTTAATACTCTGATAAATGTCAAAATATTAAGGGGTTTAACATATAGTGCCTATTTACTTTTTTGAGGTATTTTATGCGTGGAGCATAGATTTTATGGGACCTTTCCCCCTTCCTTTTGTTTTACATATATTCTACTTGCAGTAGACTATATTTCTAGGTAGGTAGAGGCAATTACTACTGAGAAAAATTATTCTTCTATTATTGTCAAGTTCTTAAAATCTCATATCTTTTATAGGTATGAAGTGCCAAGAGTAATTATTAGTGATCAAGGGCTTTTGTAATGGGACTATCAAGACCTTATTTGCCAAGTATGGTGTAACATCCTGGATTTTAATTAAGGGATAATAACTTCAAATTATGTAATTAATGTTAATTAAGCATATTTGAAGTATATGTTGTGTGTTATGATATAAAGATCCTTAGTGATGATTTAATGAGTATTGTACTAATCAGGGGTAAAACGGTAAATTTACCAACCGTCTGGTTAGCTAGTGATGAGAAAACCCCTTAGTAATCAATATCAATGGTTGAGATTGAAAGATCTAAGGGTGGGATCTTGTGTATGTGAGAATATGTGAAATTATTGTGGAAGAAAGGAGATGATGCCAAGTGGCTAAATAAGAGCCATTGGATGAGTCAAGATATTCAAACATTCTTCTCTCTCCCTCCCTAGTCGGTTTATGGGGGTGTGTGAGGAAAGAATGATCATCCTCATCAACCCATTTTCTCTCTCCCTTTCCTCCATTTCCGGCGAACCAAGCAAGAAAGAGAAAGCAAGGGTTTGAATTTTGTGAAGGTAAATGACTTCACAAGCTTAAACACTTCTTATTAATATTGTACAAGTGATCAAGAGCTTTCTTTCCATGTTTTCAGACTTGTGATTGGTGGTGTGTGGCAAATTGAGGGAAATTGAAAGTTGAGGAATCCAAGTTCTGAATTCAGCAAGTTGAAGAGGTAGGTTTGTAATGCATTTTGATATAGATGTCAAGATGTTTGCTTAACCAATGAGAATTCTGGAAATTAGACCTAATTATGATGTTAAGTGAAGGGTAGACTTTGGTGAGAGTGTCACTGTTCATTTGGTCAGTTTTGACACTTGGGAGTGATTAGAAATTGATTGGAAGTTGAATAAGGGGATTTGTTAGAATGGGTTTTTGAGTGGTTTGATGATTTAGAGAGAGAATGTGTTGATTGAGTTGAATTTGGGTTGTTTTTGGTTGCCAATGGGTTCCTTGTGTTGAAATGAGTGAGAATGAGTCTTGACACAAGTTTAAGAACCATTGGAGTTCATTTGGTGAAGTTTGGAAAAGTATACCAGTTGCTGCGTTCTGGTTTCTGGTGTGATTTCTCGAGTGAGAGAAGAACTCACTCGAGCACAGGATGAACGTGCTCGAGTGAGCATGTTTGTGCTCGAGTGAGGGTGCATAAATGCGCTGGGGGTGAGCGTTTCAGGTGTTCACTCGAGAGTGATTGCCAAGAGTGCGCCTGGCACTCGCGAGCATTGGGGGATCACTCGCGAGCACTGGGGTCGTGCTCGAGTGAATTTGTTGCCTGGGAGTTGGGGTGCTCTCGGGCAAACACTCGCTGCCTTGTGCTTGCGAGCACTGAGGGTCAGTGCTCGAGCACAGGCACTTGTGCTCGAGTGAAGGTGGAAGAAGATGTTGAGAGGTACTCTCGGGTTATCACTCGCAGGCCTCACTTTTGTGGTGCTCGAGTGTGCTCGGGGTCTCTGCTCGAGTACAGCCTCTTGTGCTCGAGTGAGAGTGTGAAAATGTAGTGAAGTTTGCTCTCTGGCAAGCACTCACGGGAGGTCACTCGCATGTGTGCTCGAGTGAGAGCGAGAGTCATGCTCGAGCACAGCCCCTTGTGCTCGAGTGAGGGGACCCAGAAATTTGTGTTTAGCTTTCCAAAGAAGGATCTTTAGGGATAGTTATCCCAACCCTTTAGGCCTATGGATAGGCACTTAATGGCCATCTAAAGAGTCCAAATGAATACCAACTTAGAGTGTTATTAAAGTAATAACTTGGAAAAGGAAATTAACCAAATGTCCCTATTCTGATTATAGGATTTGACATCTGCTATCCTCGTGAGCCCACTGTGCCCAGAGACATCAGGAAGGGATCAGGTAGTGACTTTTCTTTCGTACCATTTATAATGCATTGTATGTGTGTATGATCAGTGATTTGTGATGAATTCGGATATTTCGACTGATGCGGATATGTGGTAGCACCGTCAGTCCAATAGTCCCTGAGTAGCTAACAACGGTTCGGGTGAAGACTGTGTGTCTTCCCGGCGGAGAAAGGGTGTAATATCCCAAAAAGTGATTAAGGGCTAATGACTTCAAAAGTGGATGTAATTATTGTTGAATAAACACTTTTGAAGAATGTGTGATGGGAATTTGGATATTTTAATGATTCCAATGGATTCCTTGTGAAAATTTATGTGGGAATGATGTTTGGTATGAAAATGGAACCAATGGAAGCAAAGATGCAAAATCTAAAATTCTGTCCAGTGAAATTCTATTCTGGGCAGTCCGTTTGTGTGAACGTTTTCAATGACCAAATGGTATCTAAAAATTATGAAATTTTCCAGTCTTATAGTTCACATCTCAAGCTTCAAAATGGACATATAATTTGTTCCATTTCGTTTTGTGAACCAGGAGATATAACTGTCCAAAGTTTGGGATGGAAACTGAACTCTGTTTTGGGGCAGTGATGAGTTTTATGTAATTCTGGAATTGTGTGGTGATTTTTATCAATGGCCAATATTTTTCCTATGAAGAGGACTTAAATATCTTTCATTTGGCTTTGGAATCACCTCATTTCGATTTTTCTAGAATTAGTTATGATTTTTCAAAGTTTGGGCAGAAAATCTGCCAGAAAATCCGAAAATGGGAATTATGACATCATCTCATTAAAAGATGATGTCAGCATGGAATTACATATGTTATCATCTTCCTCAGCTCATTTCTGTCGCACACAGCAGCTGAAGCAAGAAAAAAAAACGTGGAGAGAGCTTGGAGAAAAGAGAGAAAAAGAGGAAGAAATCTCGCAAGGTAAGCCGATTTCTCCGACGATCTAGCTCCTAACGCGTATAACTCCGACTCTAAGCCACTTCTCTTTATTCTTTAAGGTTGTGAAGCTCAAAACTTGGTGTTTTAAAGAGGCTAGGGTTCAGCCAAATTTGGGAAAAGCTAGTGGGAGCTTGAGGTAACTTCCAAACTTTCGTATATTGCTTATTCTGGCTGCTGTGGGCAATTTAATCGGTGAAATTTCGCCGGATTGCCATTGGTTTTAAAGTTTGGAAATGATGTGGCCTAGGGGTTATGCTGCCCAAATTGGGTCTTAATGTTAGTTGTAACCTAATGTAATGGTTAATAAAGTGGTTAGGAGTAGAAAGGAACGCGTTTACGGAGCCGAAATCGTAAAACCCCGATTTTCCCTGGAGAAGACCATTATTTCGGCCAGCCCTAGAAATGGGTCTTAGAGTTGGATTTTCAATGATTTGATGGTTCCATTGAGTTCAGGGGCGAAAATTAGGTGGGGTTACAGTTGGGCACTTTTTCAAAAAAGGCCGAGAAAGCATAATTACGGAAACACCCCTAAAACCCTAAAAGTAATGCTGCCAAGGGCAATTTCGTAATTTTACATTGAATTTGATAATTCCGAGTCCGGAAATGGATTCCTTGGGCTGAAATATGTTAGGAAAGCCCATATTAGAATTTCGGGAAAAGTGCAACCGGACCGGGTACGGCGGGCCCGGGCCGGGTCCCCGGGGGTATTTTTGTAAATTTTCATTATAGACTCATATAACCCCAAGTAACACTATGGAAGTGTCTAAATAGTGCATTTGGAATTGTAGGATTCGATATTTGCCGCCCTCGTGAGCCAACTACGCCAGCGAACGTCAGAAAGGAACGAGGTAGTGACTTTTCTTTTGTACCATATATGATGCATTGTATGTGTGTTATATCATTGATTTGTAATGAATTCGTATGCTGCGACATCTGTGGATTTGTGTTAGCACTGTCATTCCAATAGTCCCTGAGTAGCTAACAACGGTTCGGGTTAGGACGGTGTGCCTTCCCGGCGGAGAAAGGGGATGAGGATGAGGTGTGATATATGTGATTATGTGAGCCGAAAGGCTATTTGTGGAGGCCGACGGGCCATTTGTGAAAGCCGAATAGCTGTATGGGCTATAAGGCTATATGTATGCACTGCCACGCCAATAGTCCCTGAGTAGCTAACAACGGTTCGGGTTAGGCGGTGTGCCTTCCCGGCGGAGAAAGGGGATGAGGGTGGAGTGTGATTTGTGGTGCTGCTGCTGTATGATGATTTGCTTACATGCTGTGTGCTTATGTGTGGTATAAATGTTTTGTTACTACTGGGATTCTCTTGAATCTCATTCTTTCCTTTAACTAACCTTTCAGACAGGGCGAGTGGCTCTAAGGAGAAGCGTACGACCCGGAGCGGTTAGAATCCTGTAGGGACATTTATTTTGGTTATGTTGGTTAAACTTGTTGGACAGGGTGTCTATATATTATGTTGGTTGTAAAGAATAGTTGAACGTAGTTGTGTAGTCCCCTATATGGAGGTTGTAAACCCTTTTTGTGTATGAATGGAACCTGGGGGTTGCCGGGATTGCTATTAGATATTCTGATATGAATGAATGTGAATTAACTGCACAGGTGATTATATTCGATAATTGAACTTGAGACCGGAATAGGAAAGAAGTTTTGAAAATTTTATAAAGTCCCTACTTCACAGGGAGTTCTAAATGAGTTTTGAACTATTCGACGGTCTCTAAACCAATTTAATTACGTAATATCGAATTATAATTACGCTATTTAAGGCAGGGGGTTACATTTTGGTATCAGAGCTGTAGTTCCTGGCAAGGGTAGAGGTTGCTAGGATAGCTCCCTTAGTTGGTTTTAGGGATAGAAGATTATCTGTGAACGATTGTTGTGTATGCACATGTATGTTTATTGATGTGGACATATATGGGTTTTATGACTATTGTGCATACTATTTCTGCTCAATTAATGGGGCAAGTTGTTTGTAGAATGAAGAAAACTAGAGGACGCCCCAATATTCCGCGTGTAGACCCTGAAGTGGAGGTTGTTAATGAAAACCCACCGGATGCAATGCAAGAGCTTATGGGTCTAATTCGGGATCAGAGAGATATGATCACTGAACTGAGGGAAGAGCTCAGAGCTGAGAAGGCGAAGAACCAGGAAGGTCCGGTTCAATCCACTCCGGAGGAGACTCAAGGAGAGACTCGACATGAGGATACTGCAGAAGGATCAGCACGACCTCTGGAATCCCCACCTCGTGCTACCTTGAATCAGGAATCATATGGGATGCCACCCAGGGAGGAAAAAGACCTTCAGTATTGGGTCACCCGATTCTGCAAGCATATGCCTCCGGTGTTCAGAGGGAGGTTTGACCCTCAAGCAGCCGAAGATTGGCTGAATAGGCTGGAGAAAATATTTGAGGTGCTTTGTTGTCCAGAGGAGGTGAAGCCACGATTGGCGGTCTACAAACTCGAGGGTGATGCGGATCGTTGGTGGCGGAATATCGCCCTAACACTGAAGAGCAGAAATGTGCCGCTAACTTGGGAATTGTTCCTACAAGAATTCAATGAGAAGTACTTCCCAAAATCGGTTCGGCTTGAAAAGGAGACAGAATTCCTTAACATCAGGCAAGGGGACACAGAGAGCTTCGATGATTATTTGTCCCGTTTCGTTCGATTGGCTCGATACTCCTCCTACCTCCGATTCAAAGATGATGAAGAATGGAGCTCGGACATGCTCATTCGCGGTCTAAGGCGAGAGTTGAGGAAACGCCTAGCTACTCATCAATTTGACAAGTTTAACAAGGCTGTGGAGCAGTGTCGAATCACAGAGAACAACCTAAGAGAAGTGTATCCTGCTAGAGCCACTGGTCACCGTAATGAACCCAGCAAGGGTAATACCTCTCAGAAGCGGAAAGGCCAAGGATCTTCTTCATATAAGGGCGGTGATAAGAAGCCCTATCAGCCTAGAGACCGTGAACCTCAGAGAGTTGCGACCGAGTGGAAATGCCGTCGTTGCAACAAATCACATTATGGCCAGAATTGTCGGGGAGAAATGATTTGTTTTAACTGTAAGCAGCCAGGACATCTTTCAAGAGATTGTCAACAACCACGAGTTGAGCAGAGGCCGAAGACACAGGGTCGAGTGTTTGCTATGACCCACGAGGAAGCCCGCAAATCTCCTGAGCTGATACAAGGTAAACTTTTACTTCTTGGCCATCTGTTGCAAGTTTTATTTGACTCGGGTGCAAGTCACTCCTTCATTGCCTATGATTGCGTGAAGCGCCTGGGATTGCATGTGCACAAACTACCATTTGAATTAGTAGTGTCAACTCCAATGGGTATTAAGGCCTTGACCACAGAAGCTTGTTTGAGTTGTGTCATAACTGTGGAAGGGCATCAATCTATTGTAGATTTGATATGTTTGCCTCTTAGTCAATTAGAAGTCATTTTGGGTTTTGATTGGTTAATGACAAATAATATATTACTTGATTGTGGAAACAAGAGGATAGTATATCCTGTATCTCAGAGGGCTGAAGATGTGGATGCT
Organism: Inga leiocalycina; assembly: GCA_963242795.1. Classification (NCBI taxonomy): domain Eukaryota; kingdom Viridiplantae; phylum Streptophyta; class Magnoliopsida; order Fabales; family Fabaceae; genus Inga; species Inga leiocalycina. Next base: position 38,546,840 of record OY725332.1, read on the forward strand.
AGTATGAATTTTCTTTCGGCAGCCAAAGCTGAAAAGTATCTTGAAAAGGGTTGCCAGGGGTATGTAGTGTTTTTCTCTGTGCAAGGGGAAAATGGCGAAACCTTGAATAATATACCCGTGGTAAATGAATTCCCTGAGGTGTTTCCGGACGATCTGAGCGGATTACCTCCAGAAAGGGAAGTTCAGTTCCCAATTGACATTGTACCTGGAGCTGGTTCTATATCCAAGGCCCCATACCGCATGGCCCCAAACGAAATGGCGGAGTTAAAGAAACAAATAGAAGATTTGCTTGAGAAAGGGTTTATTAGACCCAGTGTGTCGCCTTGGGGAGCTCCAGTGTTGTTTGTAAAGAAGAAAGATGGGAGTCTTCGCTTGTGTATCGACTACAGAGAGCTGAATAAAGTTACTATAAAAAACAAGTACCCTCTTCCCCGAATTGATGACCTTTTAGATCAACTCTCTGGTTCGTGTGTGTTTTCAAAGATTGATCTAAGGTCAGGGTATCATCAGCTGCGAGTGAAAGCAGAAGATATTCCAAAGACTGCTTTCAGGACCCGATATGGTCATTATGAGTTCTTGGTGATGCCATTTGGGCTAACCAATGCGCCTGCGGTTTTCATGGATTACATGAACCGTATCTTTCGGCAATATCTGGATCAGTTTGTTGTTGTGTTTATCGATGACATTCTGATATATTCCAAGAATAAGGATGAGCATGAGCATCATTTGAGAATCGTATTGAATATCTTGTGCGAGAAGCAATTATATGCTAAATTGAGCAAGTGCGAGTTTTGGCTATCAGAAGTGAAATTCTTAGGCCATGTTATCTCGCAAGAAGGGGTCTCTGTGGATCCCAGCAAAGTGGAAGCAGTACTGAACTGGAAGAGGCCAGAATCTGTGGCGGAAATACGCAGTTTTCTGGGTCTTGCTGGTTATTATCGGAGATTTATCCAAAATTTCTCCCGTATTGCGTTACCAATGACCAAGCTCACGAGAAAAGATCAGCCGTTTGTGTGGGACGAGAAATGTGAAAATTGCTTTGTGGAGCTGAAGGAGAGGTTGACATCGGCACCTGTGTTGATTTTACCCGATCCCAGTTTGACATACGTTGTGTATTCTGATGCCAGTGGGCAGGGATTAGGGTGTGTCCTTATGCAGCAGGGACGTGTGGTGGCCTACGCCTCTCGACAGCTCAGACCTCATGAATTGAATTATCCCACTCATGATCTGGAGCTTGCGGCCATTGTATTTGCTTTAAAGATTTGGCGTCATTACCTGTATGGTGTGACTGTGGAACTGTACTGCGACCACAAGAGTCTTAAATATCTATATGATCAAAAAGAGCTGAATATGAGACAGCGTCGCTGGATGGAATTGCTTAAGGACTACGACCTAGAGATAAAATATCACCCGGGTAAGGCTAATGTAGTCGCTGATGCTCTTAGCCGAAAGACTGTGCTCGTTGCAGCTATGATGATACAAGAAAGGAAATTGATTGAAGATTTCCGTGATTTAAATTTGACAAACCAGATCATCTGTGCCAATTACACTGTTTCTCAAGAGGAGAGTGATCTAAGGGCGGAAATTGAAGAAGCTCAGAGTCAAGATGACTGGATACAGCACAATCTGACTCGAATCGAACAGGGAGAAATTTCAGGCTATGACATATCGCCTCGTGGATTGGTTCGTTACCAGAAAAGAGTCTGCGTTCCACTTAAGGCAGAGTTGAGGCAGAAGATTCTGGATGAGGCACACAAGAGCCGATATACTCTTCATCCTGGTATGACCAAGATGTATCAGAATCTGAAATCGGTGTATTGGTGGCCGGGTTTGAAGAGTGACGTGACCAAATATGTTGCAAGGTGTCTCACTTGTCAAAAAGTGAAAATCGAGCACCAGAGACCGCCTGGTTTACTTCAGAGTCCTGAGATTCCGGATTGGAAATGGGAAAGCGTGACCATGGATTTGGTTGTGGCATTACCCAGGATCAGAAACTATGATGCGATCTGGGTAATTGTGGACCGATTAACAAAGTCAGCCCACTTCATACCAATCGATGCTGGTTACTCTCCGGATAAGCTAGCAGAGATTTATATCCGAGAAATTGTGAAACTCCATGGTGTACCGAAGAATATCATTTCCGATCGAGATCCCCGATTCACTTCGAGATTCTGGAAAGCATTGCATGAAGCCTTAGGTACTCAACTGAGATTCAGTACGGCTTATCATCCTCAAACGGATGGACAATCTGAGAGAACAATGCAGACGCTGGAAGATATGTTGCGAGCTTGTGTTCTCGACTTTAAAGGAAGTTGGGATCGTTTCCTTCCACTGGCTGAGTTCGCTTACAATAATAGCTATCATGCGAGCATCCAAATGGCTCCGTATGAAGCGTTGTATGGAAGACGGTGTCAATCACCTTTATGCTGGAATGAATTATCCGAAAGGAAGCTTTATGGGCCAGATTTGGTTGATCAAACCTCAGCACAGATTCAGATCATTCGTAAGAGGCTCCTTGCAGCGCAGAGTCGACAGAAAAGTTACGCTGACAAGAGGAGAAGGCCTCTAGAATTTGAGGTTGGTGATCACATATTTCTGAGAGTATCACCAGTCACTGGCATTGGGAGAGCTATCAAGCGAAAGAAGCTGAGCCCAAGGTACATAGGTCCTTTTGAAATCCTTGAAAGGATTGGGCCTGTTGCTTATCGAATAGCCCTACCCCCAAACTTGAGCAGACTCCATGATGTGTTTCATGTTTCCCAACTGAAGAAGTATCAACCGGATCCATCTCATATTGTTGAATATGAAGAAGTTGAGTTACAAGACAACTTCACATATGCGATAGAGCCAGAACAGATCATTGATAGAGAAGAACGACTGCTCAGACACCGAAGCATTCCATTTGTGAAGGTGATCTGGAAGGGAATGACTAAGAGGGAAGCAACTTGGGAAGCAGAAGCAGATATGCGGAGACGTTATCCAGAGTTTATGGCTCAAGTTGTGTGACAAATTTCGAGGACGAAATTTATTTTACGGGGGGAGAAATGTAATATCCCAAAAAGTGATTAAGGGCTAATGACTTCAAAAGTGGATGAAATTATTGTTGAATAAACACTTTTGAAGAATGTGTGATGGGAATTTGGATATTTTAATGATTCCAATGGATTCCTTATGAAAATTTATGTGGGAATGATGTTTGGTATGAAAATGGAACCAATGGAAGCAAAGATGCAAAATCTAAAATTCTGTCCAGTGAAATTCTATTCTGGGCAGTCCGTTTGTGTGAACGTTTTCAATGACCAAATGGTATCTAAAAATTATGAAATTTTCCAGTCTTATAGTTCACATCTCAAGCTTCAAAATGGACATATAATTTGTTCCATTTCGTTTTGTGAACCAGGAGATATAACTGTCCAAAGTTTGGGATGGAAACTGAACTCTGTTTTGGGGCAGTGATGAGTTTTATGTAATTCTGGAATTGTGTGGTGATTTTTATCAATGGCCAATATTTTTCCTATGAAGAGGACTTAAATATCTTTCATTTGGCTTTGGAATCACCTCATTTCGATTTTTCTAGAATTAGTTATGATTTTTCAAAGTTTGGGCAGAAAATCTGCCAGAAAATCCGAAAATGGGAATTATGACATCATCTCATTAAAAGATGATGTCAGCATGGAATTACATATGTTATCATCTTCCTCAGCTCATTTCTGTCGCACACAGCAGCTGAAGCAAGAAAAAAAAACGTGGAGAGAGCTTGGAGAAAAGAGAGAAAAAGAGGAAGAAATCTCGCAAGGTAAGCCGATTTCTCCGACGATCTAGCTCCTAACGCGTATAACTCCGACTCTAAGCCACTTCTCTTTATTCTTTAAGGTTGTGAAGCTCAAAACTTGGTGTTTTAAAGAGGCTAGGGTTCAGCCAAATTTGGGAAAAGCTAGTGGGAGCTTGAGGTAACTTCCAAACTTTCGTATATTGCTTATTCTGGCTGCTGTGGGCAATTTAATCGGTGAAATTTCGCCGGATTGCCATTGGTTTTAAAGTTTGGAAATGATGTGGCCTAGGGGTTATGCTGCCCAAATTGGGTCTTAATGTTAGTTGTAACCTAATGTAATGGTTAATAAAGTGGTTAGGAGTAGAAAGGAACGCGTTTACGGAGCCGAAATCGTAAAACCCCGATTTTCCCTGGAGAAGACCATTATTTCGGCCAGCCCTAGAAATGGGTCTTAGAGTTGGATTTTCAATGATTTGATGGTTCCATTGAGTTCAGGGGCGAAAATTAGGTGGGGTTACAGTTGGGCACTTTTTCAAAAAAGGCCGAGAAAGCATAATTACGGAAACACCCCTAAAACCCTAAAAGTAATGCTGCCAAGGGCAATTTCGTAATTTTACATTGAATTTGATAATTCCGAGTCCGGAAATGGATTCCTTGGGCTGAAATATGTTAGGAAAGCCCATATTAGAATTTCGGGAAAAGTGCAACCGGACCGGGTACGGCGGGCCCGGGCCGGGTCCCCGGGGGTATTTTTGTAAATTTTCATTATAGACTCATATAACCCCAAGTAACACTATGGAAGTGTCTAAATAGTGCATTTGGAATTGTAGGATTCGATATTTGCCGCCCTCGTGAGCCAACTACGCCAGCGAACGTCAGAAAGGAACGAGGTAGTGACTTTTCTTTTGTACCATATATGATGCATTGTATGTGTGTTATATCATTGATTTGTAATGAATTCGTATGCTGCGACATCTGTGGATTTGTGTTAGCACTGTCATTCCAATAGTCCCTGAGTAGCTAACAACGGTTCGGGTTAGGACGGTGTGCCTTCCCGGCGGAGAAAGGGGATGAGGATGAGGTGTGATATATGTGATTATGTGAGCCGAAAGGCTATTTGTGGAGGCCGACGGGCCATTTGTGAAAGCCGAATAGCTGTATGGGCTATAAGGCTATATGTATGCACTGCCACGCCAATAGTCCCTGAGTAGCTAACAACGGTTCGGGTTAGGCGGTGTGCCTTCCCGGCGGAGAAAGGGGATGAGGGTGGAGTGTGATTTGTGGTGCTGCTGCTGTATGATGATTTGCTTACATGCTGTGTGCTTATGTGTGGTATAAATGTTTTGTTACTACTGGGATTCTCTTGAATCTCATTCTTTCCTTTAACTAACCTTTCAGACAGGGCGAGTGGCTCTAAGGAGAAGCGTACGACCCGGAGCGGTTAGAATCCTGTAGGGACATTTATTTTGGTTATGTTGGTTAAACTTGTTGGACAGGGTGTCTATATATTATGTTGGTTGTAAAGAATAGTTGAACGTAGTTGTGTAGTCCCCTATATGGAGGTTATAAACCCTTTTTGTGTATGAATGGAACCTGGGGGTTGCCGGGATTGCTATTAGATATTCTGATATGAATGAATGTGAATTAACTGCACAGGTGATTATATTCGATAATTGAACTTGAGACCGGAATAGGAAAGAAGTTTTGAAAATTTTATAAAGTCCCTACTTCACAGGGAGTTCTAAATGAGTTTTGAACTATTCGACGGTCTCTAAACCAATTTAATTACGTAATATCGAATTATAATTACGCTATTTAAGGCAGGGGGTTACAAAGGGGATGAGGATGAGGTGTGATATATGTGATATGTGAGCCGAAAGGCTGATTTGTGAGCCGAAAGGCTGATTTGTGAGCCGAAAGGCTATTTGTGAGGCCGACGGGCCATTTGTGAAGCCGAATAGCTTATGAGCTATAAGGCTATATGTATGCACTGCCACGCCAATAGTCCCTGAGTAGCTAACAACGGTTCGGGTGAAGACTGTGTGTCTTCCCGGCGGAGAAAGGGGATGAGGGTGGAGTGTGATATGTGTTGTTGCTGCGGTGCATTGATTGCTTACATGCTATGTGCTTGTATGTGGTATAATTGCTTAGTTACTACTGGGATTCTTTTGAATCTCATTCTTTCCTTTGAACTAACCTTTCAGACAGGGCGACTGGCTCCAAGGAAAAGCGTGTGACCCGGAGCGGGTAGAGCTTCCTAGGGACATTAGTATGGCTTTTGTTGGTTAATCGTTTTGGATAGGGATTACTGTATTACATATGGGATGTAATTAGTGTAAATATTTGGTTTGTAAACCCCTACATGGAATTTAAAACTATATATATATATAGATAAACCCGGGGTTTGCCGGGATTTTGGTTATACACTCTGTCATACGTAAATGTAGTTAAACTGCACAGGTGATTATATTCGATAATCGAACTTGAGACCGAAAGAGGAATGAAGTTTTAAAAATTTCATAACGTCCCTACTATTAAAGGGAATTTCAAATGAGTTTTAAACTAATCAACGGTCTCTAATCTAATTTAATTACCAAACATCGAATTATAATTACGTGATTAAAGGCAGGGTGTTACATATGGTGTCGCTTACAAGGTTGCAAGACCTTCCTAGCCGAGTTGTCCAATAGAGAGGTGAAGCAAATCCTTAAGAAGATCGTCAAGTCATCTTGAAAGGATTAAGGCACAAGAATAGAAGACCTCTTAAAGCTTACCAAACTGCCTTCAAAACTCCAATTGGCATGTCCCCCTTTTTCTTAGTCTATTGCAAATCTTTCCATCTTTCCATTGAGGTCGCCGACGATAATCCACCGGATCCAATGCAAGAATTAATGGGTCTGATAAGGGATCAGCGGGACATGATCACTGAGTTGAGAGACGAGCTTAGAGCGGAGAAGGCAAGGAACAAGGAAGTTCCGGTTCAGTCTACACCGGAAGAAACTCAAGAAGGGACCCAACATGAGGACACTGCGGAGGGCTCAGCACGGCCATCCGAATCCCCATCTCGTGTTATTCTGAATCAAGAGTCTCATGGGGGACGAGCCAGAGAGGATAGAGATCTTCAGTTTTGGGTCACAAGATTTTGCAAACATCTGCCTCCGATGTTCAGAGGGAGATTTGATCCACAAGTGGCAGAAGATTGGCTGAATTGTTTGGAGAAGATATTTGAGGTCCTCGGGTGTCCGGATGAAGTGAAGCCACGGTTGGCAGTTTATAAGCTTGAGGGTGATGCGGATCGTTAGTGGCGGAATGTCGCCCTAGCATTGAAGAGCGGAAATGTGCCACTGACTTGGGAGTTGTTCTTACAAGAATTCAACGAGAAGTACTTTCCGAAGTCAGTTCAGCTTGAAAAGGAGACAGAATTCCTTAACATAAGACAAGGGGACACGGAGAGCTTTGATGACTACTTGTCTCGATTCATTCGCTTGTCCCGGTATTCCTCCTATCTCCAGTACAAGGATGATGGAGAATGGAGCTCAGACATGCTCGTTCGTGGTCTGAAACGAGAGTTGTGGAAGCGGTTGGTTACTCACCGATTCAAGAAGTTTAATAGGGCTGTGGAGCAATGTCGAATCACGGAAAACAACCTAAGAGAAGTGTATCCTGGCAGAGCTATTGGTCACCATAGTGAACCCAGTAAGGGTAATGTATCCCAGAAGCGGAAGGGCCAAGGATCATCTTTATTCAAGAGCGGTGATAAGAAGCCCTATCAACCTAAAGGTCGTGAACCTCAGAGATTTGCAACCGAGTGGAAATGTCGTCGCTGCAACAAATCACATTATGGCTAGAATTGTCAGGGAGAAATGATCTGTTTTAACTGCAAGCGACCAGGACATCTTTCTAGAGATTGTCAACAACCACGAGCGGAGCAAAGGCCGAAGACACAGGGTCGAGTGTTTGCAATGACCCATGAGGAGGCTCGTAGATCTCCTGAGTTGATACAAGGTAAAATCTCTCTAAATGGCTATCTATTACAAGCATTGTTCGACTCGGGTGCCAGTCATTCCTTTATTGCGTATGATTGCGTGAGACGCCTGGGTATGCATGTGCATAAGTTACCATTCGATTTGGTAGTATCGACTCCGATGGGTGTTAAAACCTTGACCACAGAGGTTTGTCTGAATTGTGTCATAACTGTGGAAGGGCATCAGTCTGTTATAGACCTGATTTGTCTGCCGCTTTATCAATTGGAAGTCATTTTGGGTCTTAATTGGTTGACGGCAAATAACGTATTGCTTGATTGCGGGAACAAGAGGATAGTATATCCTGTTTCTCAGAGGGCTGAAGCTGTAGGTGCTAGTATGAATTTCCTTTCTACGGCTAAAGCTGAGAAATACATCGAAAAGGGTTGCCAAGGGTATATGGTATTCTTCTCCGTTCAGGGGGAAACTGGTGAAACGTTGAGTAATATACCCGTGGTAAATGAATTCCCTGAGGTGTTTCCGGACGATCTTAGCGGATTACCTCCCAGAGGGAAGTTCAAATCCCGATTGATATTGTGCCTAGAGCAGGTTCTATTTCAAAGGCCCCATATCGTATGGCCCCAAATGAGATGGCGGAACTAAAGAAACAGATAGAAGATCTGCTTGAGAAAGGGTTCATCAGACCCAGTGTGTCGCCTTGGGGAGCTCCAGTGCTGTTTGTAAAGAAGAAGGACGGAAGCCTTCGGTTGTGTATCGATTACAGGGAATTGAACAAGGTTACTATTAAGAACAAGTACCCACTTCCCCGAATCGATGACCTTTTAGATCAATTATCTGGATCGTGTGTATTTTCAAAGATTGATCTAAGGTTAGGGTATCATCAGTTGCGAGTGAAGGCAGAAGATGTTCCGAAGACTGCTTTCAGGACCAGGTATGGTCATTATGAATTCTTGGTGATGCCATTTGGGCTAACCAATGCACCTGCGGTTTTCATGGACTACATGAACCGTATCTTCCGACAATATCTGGATCAGTTTGTTGTGGTGTTTATCGATGACATTCTGATATATTCCAAGAGTATGGAAGAGCATGAGCATCATTTGAGAGTTGTATTGAATATTTTGCGTGAAAAGCAACTATATGCTAAATGAGTAAGTGCGAGTTTTGGCTATCGGAAGTGAGATTCCTAGGCCATGTTATCTCGCAAGAAGGGGTCTCTGTGGATCCCAGTAAAGTGGAAGCAGTACTAGACTGGAAGAGGGCAGAATCTGTGACTGAAGTACGCAGTTTTCTGGGTCTTGCCGGGTACTATCGGAGATTCATTCAGAATTTTTCCCGAATTGCGTTACCAATGACCAAGCTCACGAGAAAGGATCAGCCGTTTGTGTGGGACGATAAATGTGAAAAATGTTTTGTGGAGCTGAAGGAGAGGTTGACGTCGGCACCTGTGTTGATTTTGCCCGATCCCAGTACGACATATGTTGTGTACTCTGATGCCAGTGGGCAGGGATTAGGGTGTGTCCTTATGCAGCAGGGACGTGTGGTGGCCTACGCCTCTCGACAGCTCAGACCTCATGAATTGAACTATCCCACCCATGATCTGGAGCTTGCGGCCATTGTGTTTGCTTTGAAGATTTGGCGTCATTACCTGTATGGTGTGACTGTGGAACTGTACTGCGACCATAAGAGTCTTAAATACCTGTATGATCAGAAGGAACTGAATATGAGACAGCATCGCTGGATGGAATTGCTTAAGGACTACGACCTGGAAATTAAATATCATCCGGGTAAAGCCAATGTAGTCGCTGATGCTCTTAGTCGAAAGACTGTAATCGTTGCAGCTATGATGATACGAGAGAAGAAATTGATTGAAGACTTTCGTGACCTAAATTTGACAAACCAGATCATCTGTGCCAACTACACAGTTTCCCAAGAGGAAAATGATCTAATAGCTGAAATTGAAGAAGCTCAGAGGCAAGATGACTGGATACAGCGTAATCTGACTCGAATCGAACAGGGAGAAATTCCAGGCTACGACCGATCACCCCGCGGATTGGTTCGTTATCAGAAGAGAGTCTGTGTGCCACTTGAGTCGGAATTGAGACAGAAAATTTTGGATGAGGCGCACAAGAGCCGATATACTCTTCATCCTGGTATGACCAAGATGTACCATAACCTGAAATCTGTGTATTGGTGGCCGGGTTTGAAGAGTGATGTGACCAAATATGTGGCGAGATGTCTCACTTGTCAGAAAGTGAAAATTGAGCACCAAAGACCACCTGGTTTACTTCAAAGTCCTGAGATTCCAGAATGGAAATGGGAATGTGTGACCATGGACCTTGTGACGGGATTGCCCAAGATCAGGAATTATGATGCGATCTGGGTTATTGTGGATCGGTTAACGAAGTCAGCGCACTTCATACCAATCAATGTCGGCTATTCTCCCGATAAACTAGCAGAGATTTATATCAGTGAGATTATGAAGCTCCATGGTACACCAAAGAATATTATTTCTGATCGAGATCCTCGATTTACTTCAAGATTCTGGAAAGCATTGCATAAAGCCTTGGGAACTCAATTGAGGTTTAGTACGGCTTATCATCCACAGACGGATGGTCAGTCAGAGAGGACAATCCAGACGCTGGAAGATATGCTACGGGCATGTGTTCTCGATTTCAAAGGGAATTGGGATCGTTTTCTTCCACTTGCAGAATTCGCTTACAACAATAGTTATCATGCGAGCATTCAGATGGCTCCGTATGAAGCGTTGTATGGAAGGAGGTGTCAATCGCCTTTGTGCTGGAACGAGCTATCTGAAAGGAAGCTTTATGGACCAGATTTGGTTGATCAAACCTCGGCACAAATTCAGATTATTCGTAAGAGGTTGCTTACAGCGCAGAGTCGACAGAAAAGTTACGCTGACAAGAGGAGACGACCTCTAGAATTTGAAGTTGGAGATCATATTTTTCTGAGAGTATCCCCTGTTACGGGCGTTGGACGGGCTATCAAGAGAAAGAAGTTAAGCCCGAGATATATAGGTCCTTTTGAGATCCTTGAAAGGATAGGGCCTGTTGCATACCGAGTAGCTCTACCTCCGAGCTTGAGCAGACTCCATGACGTATTCCACGTTTCTCAATTGAAGAAGTACCAACCGGACCATCTCACATAGTTGAGTATGAGGAAGTGGAGCTTCAAGATAATTTCACATATGCAGTGGAGCCAGAACAAGTCATTGACCGAGAGGAGCGACGGCTCCGACACCGAAGCATTCCATATGTGAAGGTGGTCTGGAAGGGAATGACTCCGAGAGAAGCGACTTGGGAAGCGGAGGAAGATATACAAAGAAGATATCCGGAGTTTATGGCTCAAGTAGTGTAACAATTTCGAGGACGAAATTAATTTTTCGGGGGGAGAATTGTAACATCCTGGATTTTAATTAAGGGATAATAACTTCAAATTATGTAATTAATGTTAATTAAGCATATTTGAAGTATATGTTGTGTGTTATGATATAAAGATCCTTAGTGATGATTTAATGAGTATTGTACTAATCAGGGGTAAAACGGTAAATTTACCAACCGTCTGGTTAGCTAGTAATGAGAAAACCCCTTAGTAATCAATATCAATGGTTGAGATTGAAAGATCTAAGGGTGGGATCTTGTGTATGTGAGAATATGTGAAATTATTGTGGAAGAAAGGAGATGATGCCAAGTGGCTAAATAAGAGCCATTGGATGAGTCAAGATATTCAAACATTCTTCTCTCTCCCTCCCTAGTCGGTTTATGGGGGTGTGTGAGGAAAGAATGATCATCCTCATCAACCCATTTTCTCTCTCCCTTTCCTCCATTTCCGGCGAACCAAGCAAGAAAGAGAAAGCAAGGGTTTGAATTTTGTGAAGGTAAATGACTTCACAAGCTTAAACACTTCTTATTAATATTGTACAAGTGATCAAGAGCTTTCTTTCCATGTTTTCAGACTTGTGATTGGTGGTGTGTGGCAAATTGAGGGAAATTGAAAGTTGAGGAATCCAAGTTCTGAATTCAGCAAGTTGAAGAGGTAGGTTTGTAATGCATTTTGATATAGATGTCAAGATGTTTGCTTAACCAATGAGAATTCTGGAAATTAGACCTAATTATGATGTTAAGTGAAGGGTAGACTTTGGTGAGAGTGTCACTGTTCATTTGGTCAGTTTTGACACTTGGGAGTGATTAGAAATTGATTGGAAGTTGAATAAGGGGATTTGTTAGAATGGGTTTTTGAGTGGTTTGATGATTTAGAGAGAGAATGTGTTGATTGAGTTGAATTTGGGTTGTTTTTGGTTGCCAATGGGTTCCTTGTGTTGAAATGAGTGAGAATGAGTCTTGACACAAGTTTAAGAACCATTGGAGTTCATTTGGTGAAGTTTGGAAAAGTATACCAGTTGCTGCGTTCTGGTTTCTGGTGTGATTTCTCGAGTGAGAGAAGAACTCACTCGAGCACAGGATGAACGTGCTCGAGTGAGCATGTTTGTGCTCGAGTGAGGGTGCATAAATGCGCTGGGGGTGAGCGTTTCAGGTGTTCACTCGAGAGTGATTGCCAAGAGTGCGCCTGGCACTCGCGAGCATTGGGGGATCACTCGCGAGCACTGGGGTCGTGCTCGAGTGAATCTGTTGCCTGGGAGTTGGGGTGCTCTCGGGCAGACACTCGCTGCCTTGTGCTTGCGAGCACTGAGGGTCAGTGCTCGAGCACAGGCACTTGTGCTCGAGTGAAGGTGGAAGAAGATGTTGAGAGGTACTCTCGGGTTATCACTCGCAGGCCTCACTTTTGTGGTGCTCGAGTGTGCTCGGGGTCTCTGCTCGAGCACAGCCTCTTGTGCTCGAGTGAGAGTGTGAAAATGTAGTGAAGTTTGCTCTCGGGCAAGCACTCGCGGGAGGTCACTCGCATGTGTGCTCGAGTGAGAGCGAGAGTCATGCTCGAGCACAGCCCCTTGTGCTCGAGTGAGGGGACCCAGAAATTTGTGTTTAGCTTTCCAAAGAAGGATCTTTAGGGATAGTTATCCCAACCCTTTAGGCCTATGGATAGGCACTTAATGGCCATCTAAAGAGTCCAAATGAATACCAACTTAGAGTGTTATTAAAGTAATAACTTGGAAAAGGAAATTAACCAAATGTCCCTATTCTGATTATAGGATTTGACATCTGCTATCCTCGTGAGCCCACTGTGCCCAGAGACATCAGGAAGGGATCAGGTAGTGACTTTTCTTTCGTACCATTTATAATGCATTGTATGTGTGTATGATCAGTGATTTGTGATGAATTCGGATATTTCGACTGATGCGGATATGTGGTAGCACCGTCAGTCCAATAGTCCCTGAGTAGCTAACAACGGTTCGGGTGAAGACTGTGTGTCTTCCCGGCGGAGAAAGGGGATGAGGATGAGGTGTGATATATGTGATATGTGAGCCGAAAGGCTGATTTGTGAGCCGAAAGGCTGATTTGTGAGCCGAAAGGCTATTTGTGAGGCCGACGGGCCATTTGTGAAGCCGAATAGCTTATGAGCTATAAGGCTATATGTATGCACTGCCACGCCAATAGTCCCTGAGTAGCTAACAACGGTTCGGGTGAAGACTGTGTGTCTTCCCGGCGGAGAAAGGGGATGAGGGTGGAGTGTGATATGTGTTGCTGCTGCGGTGCATTGATTGCTTACATGCTATGTGCTTGTATGTGGTATAATTGCTTAGTTACTACTGGGATTCTTTTGAATCTCATTCTTTCCTTTGAACTAACCTTTCAGACAGGGCGACTGGCTCCAAGGAAAAGCGTGTGACCCGGAGCGGGTAGAGCTTCCTAGGGACATTAGTATGGCTTTTGTTGGTTAATCGTTTTGGATAGGGATTACTGTATTACATATGGGATGTAATTAGTGTAAATATTTGGTTTGTAAACCCCTACATGGAATTTAAAACTATATATATATAGATAAACCCGGGGTTTGCCGGGATTTTGGTTATACACTCTGTCATACGTAAATGTAGTTAAACTGCACAGGTGATTATATTCGATAATCGAGCTTGAGACCGAAAGAGGAATGAAGTTTTAAAAATTTCATAACGTCCCTACTATTAAAGGGAATTTCAAATGAGTTTTAAACTAATCAACGGTCTCTAATCTAATTTAATTACCAAACATCGAATTATAATTACGTGATTAAAGGTAGGGTGTTACATATGGTGTCGCTTACAAGGTTGCAAGACCTTCCTAGCTGAGTTGTCCAATAGAGAGGTGAAGCAAATCCTTAAGAAGATCGTCAAGTCATCTTGAAAGGATTAAGGCACAAGAATGGAAGACCTCTTAAAGCTTACCAAACTGCCTTCAAAACTCCAATTGGCATGTCCCCCTTTTTCTTAGTCTATTGCAAATCTTTCCATCTTTCCATTGAGCTCAAGCACAAGTCATACTAGGCTATCAAAGCTTGTAATGACAACTTGGAGCCTTACTTGGACAACTGTTTGATACAGCTCCAAGAACTTGAGAAGATGAGACTTGAATCATATGGCAATGCAATGATCTACAGAGATAAGTTGAAAATGGTTCAAGACAAGCACATCTTGAGTAAGGAGTTCCATGAAGGTGATAAAGTGTTTAAGTTTAAAGCTTAATTCAAGGTGATGCATGGCAAATTCAGGACCAAGGGGGAAGGCCCCTACCTTGAGACCATAGTCTACCCATTTGGTATGGTAGAGATTTTAGATAAGAAGACCAGTAACACTTTTCATGTCAATAGACATCTACTCAAGCACTACCTTGAGGATGCCAAGCCTCCTTAATCTCATGGTAGTTCCCTTCTACTCTTCACTTTTAGTTGATTTGGTTGATGTTTTGATATATTTTTGGAAGTAAGTGTGGGGGAGGGGAACTAGCCTAGTAGAAAAGTAGATTTAGGTTGTTCTTTTTCCTTTAAGTAGTGAATAAATGCTCCATACCTATACCTTCTGACATTTATTCCGTACTACATTATTGAATTTCATTGATAAAGTCACTGCACTTTTTTCTTTCTTCTTCTCCTTATGGTGTTGTTGATGTGTTGTGCTTCAATCTTAAATTGCGCAATTCAACTTAGTTTCCATTTTCAATCTACATTGAGGACAATGTAAAGATTAAGTGTAGGGGAGCGATTGCTCTAGTTGCATTGCTTTATGTAGGAAAAGTCTTCAAATATTGACCTAGCACTTGTTACAATGTTTTGGTTCATGAAAATATAAGAAAATTTGAAAATTTGTGAACTATTGAATAAGTTTTGCAAAGTTTCAAATGGATTTAGAGATTGCATTATGGAATCAAGATAGTTCTGGGTGGGTTTTTGAGCCTCTCCCCTCACCAACTATATAGCTTGCCAAATTGAGCACTCTTGTTTTGTCAATGTTAGCTCTTTGTGTCACTCGCTAGCTCTGTGTTACTCCCCTTGACAAGATGTGCATTCACCAAAGCGAGTGAGACAACACCAAGAGCCTGTTTTTAAACTGAACCTTGGTTTCACTTACCAAATGCAATTCCTTAGAATGTTTGATGAAAATTGAATGCATGATGTTGTGAAAGTCAAACATATTTACGTTTCATTGCAATTAGCTTGGATAATCTATTTGCTTGAGTTATTTAAGTGATCGAGATACCTTTAGTGCAATGTTATTTATTTGGATGCCTGGCTTGATTTTAGAAAGTTGATATGAAAGAGAAAAGCCTTATTAGAAGGATTTTGAGTCGTTATTTCATTTCTTTATCATTATGTGTACATCCACATATTTGTTTGAGCTTCCAATGGCTATCCAAGTGACTCAAATGAAAACCAACAAATTCAAAACAAAGGATAAACATGAGGATAGGTCTAGAACAATTGAGTTTACATTATGCCAAAAGTATTGGACTAAGTAATGACACCAATCATAAATTTTGATTATAGGACTGATAGCCATTCACGATCTAAGACCTGCCTAAGCTTGGAGAGACAATTGGATACCCTTCGGGGAAAGCTACCAGGTAGTAACTCTTTCTTTCATATGTTATAAGATATGTTTCATGTTTGTGGTATCATTATGGGCTTTAGAAGCATTCACAGTTGTGAGGTGGTTGCCCGGGGCCTGTTGCATGAGTAGAGGCCTGGGCCATAAAAATTACTGTTATCACTACTATATAAAGGGCTTTAGTGTAATATCCCAAAAAGTGATTAAGGGCTAATGACTTTAAAAGTGGATATAATTATTGTTGAATAAATACTTTTGGAGAATATGTGATGGGAATTTGGATATTTTAATGATTCCAATGGCTTCCTTGTGAAAATTCATGTGGGGAGAGTGTTTATTGTGAAATTGGAACCATTGGGAATAATCGTGCAAAAGTTGAAAACTCTGTCCATTGAAATTCTGTACAGGGCAGCCAATTTGTATGGACGTTTTAAATAGGCAAATGGTGTCTAAAAATTCTGAAATTTTCCAGTATTAAAGTTCACATGTCAAGATTTAAAATGAACATATAATTTGTATCATTTTGATTTTTGACCTAAGAGTTTTGGATTTTTGAAGTTTGCCCAGCGAAATTAATTATTTTCTGGAACAGTATGTAAAGATTGAAATTCTGGGAATTTTGTGGTGATTTTCAGTAATGGCCAATATTTTTCCTATGAATAGGACTTAAATATCTTTCATTTGGCTTTGGAATCACCTCATTTCGATTTTTCTAGAATTAGTTATGATTTTTCAAAGTTTGGGCAGAAAATCTGCCAGAAAATCCGAAAATGGGAATTATGACATCATCTCATTAAAAGATGATGTCAGCATGGATTATTAATCAAATTGCTCATCTTCTTCAGCCATTTCACGCCATTTCCAGCTGAAGATAGTGAGAGAAAGTTGAGAGCTCTTAGAGAGAGAAAGAGGAGAAATCTCGCAAGGTAAGCCGATTTCTCCGACGATCTAGCTCCTAACGCGTATAACCTTGTTCCTAAGCTTCTTTTCTATGGTATTTAAGGTGTTTGAGAAGAAAATTTGGTGTTTAAGGGGCTAGGGTTCTCATCCACTCTTGAGAAAAGCTAGAAGGAGCTTGAGGTAACTTCCAAACTTTCGTATATTGCTTATTCTGGCTGCTGTGGGCAATTTAATCGGTGAAATTTCGCCGGATTGCCATTGGTTTTAAAGTTTGTAAATGATGTGGCCTAGGGGTTATGCTGCCCAAATTGGGTCTTAATGTTAGTTGTAACCTAATGTAATGGTTAATAAAGTGGTTAGGAGTAGAAAGGAACGCGTTTACGGAGCCGAAATCGTAAAACCCCAATTTTTCCCGGAGAACATGTATATTTCGGCCAAGGCTGTAAATGGGTCTTAGAGTTGGATTTCCAATGATTTGATGATTCCATTGGATTCAGTGGGCGAAAATTAGGTGGGGTTACAGTTGGGCACTTTTTCAAAAAAGGCCGAGAAAGCATAATTACGGAAACACCCCTAAAACCCTAAAAGTAGGGCTGCCAAGGGCAATTTCATAATTTGACATTGAATTTGATAATTCCGAGTCCGGAAATGGATTCCTTGGGCGAAAATATGTTAGGATAGCCCAGATTAGAATTTCGAGAAAAGTGCAACCGGACCGGGTATGGCGGGCCCAGGCCGGGTCCCCGGGGGTATTTTTGTAAATTTTCATTATAGACTCATATAACCCTAAGTAACACTATGGAAGTGTCTAAATAGTGCATTTGGAATTGTAGGATTCGATATTTGCTGCCCTCGTGAGCCAACTGCGCTGAAGGACGTCAGGAAAGGATCAGGTAGTGACTCTCTCTCTTATACTATGTGTAATGCTCTGTATGTGTGTGTTATCACTGTTCTGTGATGAATCTTTGATGCTGCTGCGGTTACAGCTGGTGATAGCTGTCGTTTACAGCGCAAGCTGTCGTTATTGTGATTACAGCGTAAGCTGTCGTGATGGTGATTACAGCGTAAGCTGTCGTATTGTGTATACAGCCGTGAGTGCTGTCGTTTGTGGTGAAAACCATGTATCTTTGAGATTGATGTTGCTGTTGTTGTTGGTTGTGATTTATATACATGCTTGGTATTTATACATTGTATGAGTGGTTTGTTACTACTGAGATTCTCTCGAATCTCATTCCTTCCTATGACTAACCTTTCAGACAGGGCATGTGGCTCAAAGGAGAAGAGGCCGACCCGGAGCACTTAGGACCCTTAGGGGTATAGTTGATTTTGGAATGTTGGTTATATCTTTTAAATTCGGGATTACTGTATAATCTGAAATATAAATAGTATATTCAATTTTGGATGTAATCCCCTAGTGGATACTTAAACCTCAGGTTATATATGTATAGAATCCGGGAGTTGCCGGGGAATTGGTTTTACACTCTGTCATACGTGAATGTAGATAAACTGCACAGGTGATTATATTCGAATTTTGAAATGGAGACCAGGAACAGGAAAGAGATTTTGAATGATTTTGTGAAAACCCTACCACAAAGTAGAAGATTGAAACGAGTTTAAGTTATCTGAAGGTCTCTAATCTACTTTAATTATTTAATATCGAATTATAATTACATGATTAAAGGCAGGGTGTTACATTTAGTGGCATAGCACTTATGGCATTGTTTTAAAGAAGCGCCAAAGATAGTTATTTATTTGTTAAAAGTCAAAGTTATTTGGAAGTTTTAGAGCTTATGAGTTATTTACACCATAGTTGATGTTAAGCTTGTATGACGCTTCCCTGAACAAGCGCCAAACAAGGCCTTCATTTTTTTAAAAAAACAATAGGAAGCTTTGAGGAACTGGCAAAGCTTCCTATATTTTATAAAAAAAAAACTTAATAGAAGCTGCCAATAATGTTCCTAAGCTATATGTTTAAATATATATATATATATATAATATCTTTCTTTAAAAAATTTAAAACGTCATAGGAAGTTGCCAAAGCAATTCTTCCCATATCATTTAAAAATAAAAAACATATATTGTATTTAAAAAAAACAATAAGAAGGCTTAATTTCTTTCTTATTGGTCATAAGTCCTAGTAATATGTCCAAAAGAAAAAGCTAATATAAAAAAATAAATAAAATAGGTAGCTTTGACGCTTCTCTAAGAAGCGGCAAAGCTTCATATATAAAAAAATTAAAATAAGAAGCTTTGGCGCTTCCAAATAAATCGCCAAAGCTTCCTATATATATATATATATATATATGTATGTATATTTAAAAATTAAAAAAAATAATCTTGTTAGTCAAAGCATCGTTCTCCATTTGCATTCTGTCTAACATTTGAAGCTAGGTTTCTTTCTGATTGGTCACAAGTCCTTGTAATATGCCTATTGTATTTGAATTAGGCTCTATTTTTTAAATTTTTTTACATTAATTTTTTTGTTAATTTGGGTCATTATACTATTATAAATTTATTATTCATAAAGGTTTAATAGTTGCAAGCAACGTAAGGCTATAGTTTGCCATACTTTTCTACTCTTTCTTTCTATACATCCAATATTATTTGCTTGAATGAATCTTTGAATATATATTGTTGTCACTAATATTTACTTGCACTTATACTAAAGCATAAAATTGAGCGAGCTCACTGAAGTTCATCAATATTTTTTAAAAAGGCCATATATGTTGAAAACAAAAGGCTAAAAAAAATAAAATAGGAAGCTTTGGCACTTCCTTAGGTTGCGCCAAAGTTTCTTATGTATATAAAAAAATATAAAATAGGAAGCTTTGGTGGTTCCTAAAGAAGCTCCAAAGCTTCCTATATGTATTTAAAAAAAATAAAAGAAGCTTTTAGAGCATCAGATGTCATAAGGAATCCACCTTTATACTATAATTCAAAATTTCCATTTTTTTATTTTTATTTTTTGAAAATGGGAAGCAATGGCGCTTTTTTTAGGAAGCACCAAAGCTTCCCATACATTTTGTAATGTTTAAAAAATTTAAACAGACCACCATTATCATTCTGCCATTACTGCCCTCTTGCTTCCCATTTCCCATAACACTGATCTATTGCTCTCCTACTCCATTAGTCCATCGGCTTTTCATGTATTTATTTGAAGTTTCAACTTGTAAGTGTTTTTTTAACATTTGGCCCATGTTTTCTTTTTCTTTTCTTTTTACTTGAAATATGTCATGACTCTTATATCTTTGCTTATAATTTTTTATTTTTCAGGTATTTATTTGAAGTTTCAACTTTGTCTACTTAAACTTCCTATACATTGTAAGTTTTTTAGTCTTTAAGCTTTCAAATATAATAATATATTGGTTTAATCGTGTGAAGAAGTAACGTGTATGATTTTAATTCTTTATCTGCATGATTTTTTATGTAGTATTATGAAGATCAACGCTTTGCTGAGTTGTCTAACCATCAAGTAGATGAAATCATTGAAGAATTGTGTGAACATATGTCAGATTAGTTAATTTAGGCACGTAGGTTCTTTCTTGCCCGTTCTTATTTTGTTTATTCATTTTAAAATTAGTTGTTGTACATTATAATTATTGTAAAGGAATAAATTTTGTAGTGATTTTATTGTAATACAGATCATTCTAGTTAATGTTTTGCATTCTTTACCATCGTATTGTAATTTTCCTGTTTTATCAAGAAAAGAAAATAATTAATATATATATATATATATATAAAGATCTACCCTCATTTGATGCTAATTTGCCTATTTTATCAAGAAAATAAAATAATTAAAAAATTATTTTAAAAAAAAGTAAAGGAGGACACCCTCCTTTGGCGCTTCTTTAAAAAGTGCCAAAGGAGGTATAGCCTCCTTTGGTGCATGGTGTAATGCCCTAATTTTTGATTAAGGGCTAATGATGATTATTGAGAATAATTTGTGAATTTAAATTGGATTTATTATGTATTTTGTGGCAATTTTAATTAATATGCCATAATTATTGAGAAATTGAAAGCATAGCCATAAATTAGTAATTAATGGAAGAAATGAATTACTAACTAAGAAAATGAGATATGAGATTAAATGGCTAATTGAGGGATTAAAATGGCTAATTAGTGGTTTACTTTGTAAGAGCCAATGAGATGACAACACTTGGCAAGTGGAGATGATGATGTAGTTGGTGGAAAAGTCAAATAGGCTTTGTTTAATATTTTCTTCTCTCTCCCTCCCTATTTTCAAAATTAAAGGGTATGGGGGCATGAGAAGTGT
Organism: Inga leiocalycina; assembly: GCA_963242795.1. Classification (NCBI taxonomy): domain Eukaryota; kingdom Viridiplantae; phylum Streptophyta; class Magnoliopsida; order Fabales; family Fabaceae; genus Inga; species Inga leiocalycina. The sequence goes on from OY725332.1 coordinate 38,567,764, forward strand.
CATCATTCTCTTCTTCAAGCTTCTTTCTCTTTCAAATTCGTCCTAGATTTCTGCAGAAAAAGGAAGAAGAAGATTGGTGAAATAGGTAAGCTTTTGACCCTCTAAATGGCTTCTAATGGAAAATGCTTTTCTATAAAGTTGTTCCTTGTGTTGAGAGCTTCAATTTCATGGTTTAGATTTGTCATTTGGTTTTGTTTGAGCTCTCAAGGGATTTTGGAGTTTGGAGAACCAAGGAACTCCCTTTGAGAAAGTTGTTGAGGTGAGTGAAAGCTTCATTTTTATATAATTTTTATGGCCATTTGTTGGGCCTTGAATTTCTAGAAATTTTGCCCTAATTTTCGTGATTTAGGTTCATGGGGGAGTATGGTATGTTATTGTTATGGAAATGGTGCCTTGTTTAGTGTTTTGAAGTGATAGAATTGCATTGAAGCTTAAATGTAAAGTTTGGCCACTTTGTTTGGTTTTGTGTATTGGAAAAAAATAGTGCATGTAAATGGGTTGTGATTTTGGTCATTTTGAGGTTAGCATTGTGTTCCTTGTGAAAATTTCTGTGGGAAAAGGCTTGATTGTTGATTTTGGAGTTATTAGACACTTTGGTAGAAAAGTTGGAAATCTGTCTTGTGTGAACTCTGTTCTGGGCAGTCAGTTTGCATGAAATTTTTCAATGACCAAATGGTGTTGGAAAATTTTGAAACTTTCTTGTCTTAAATTTCACATTCCAAGCTTTAAAATGGACATATAATTCAAGTCATTTCGTTTTGTGAACTGAGAGTTATGCTTTGCTAAAGTTTGGAATAGAAACTGGACTCTGTTTTGGGGCAGTGGTGGATTTTGTGTAATTCTAGAATTGTGTGGTGATTTCTAGTAATGGTCCATATTTTTCCAGTAAAGATGACTTAAATAAATTTCATTTGGCTTTAGAATCACCTCATTTCAATTTTTCTAGAATTAGTTATGAGTTTTGGAAATTCAGCCAAGAAACAAAATTTTCTTGGCCACGGCTAGAGGTTATGAACCGCGGCCCAAGACTTTATGTGCATCCATTGGCCGCGGCCCATGGGTAGGCTGCCGCGGCTAACCCCCAAAAATCAGCATTTTGGACTTTTAAAAGGTGACCTTTGGTCAAGTGTTTCCCAAGCCTTTAGGCATGTGTTTAGACTTTGATTAGCCACCTAAAGGTCTTGAATGGTAACCAACGATAAGTGTTATTCAAGTAAGGATTTGGAATAGTGAATAACCCTATATCTTTATTTTGGTTTTTAGTGTTCGATATTCACCCTGATCATGGTTCAATGTTTGTCTAATCGTGAGTAAACTGTGCTGGAGCACACGTGGAAAAATAAGAGTGGGGAACTTACCTCTCCTGCATATATTGATATTTGTGTTTGTGTATTGATGCATGTTATTGCTTTGCTTGATTATGTGAAACATATATGAATGATTGAAGCTTTGTTTCTATTTATGCTATGGCCATGAGTATGTTGTTGAAACATTGAGCATGCGGATATATCATTATGTGAGCACAAGTTATTGTGATGTAAGCATGTCATGCATTAAACAATTATCTTGCATTCATATTGGTATCTGTTTTCTACTGGGATTCTTTAGAATCTCACCCTCCCCTACCAACATTTTAGATAGGGAAGGTAGAACGAGGATGGAGCAAGCATCCAAGGACAACGAGGACTCCTTCGGGTTGTCATTTTGGTAGTTGGTTATCATGTTAGTTGGGATTATGTATAATTGGATATTGGATGTATATGTGCTTGGATGTATATTGGGTTATTTGGTTATGTATTGGAGATGGATTTGTGTAATCCCCGTTGAGGAATTGTAATGGGCAATTATGCCCTATGTATCTTTAGTGAAGGTATGAACCCAGAATTGCTGGTATTATTATTGTGCACTCTAATATTTATATGAATGTGATTTATCTTCATGAGGTAATTGTATTCGAAATATGATTGTGAGACCAGGTAAAAGTATTTGTGAAAGAAATTGTGAAAATCCTATCTTAAGGATGGGAATGTAAATGAGTTTTGATTATTATTGGTCTCTATTTCATTTTAATCACGTGTTTCGGATATAATTACAGAAGGGGGTTACACATAGTCATAAAGTGCCAAGGAGATATGCCTCCTTTGGCACTAGTTAAAGAAGCGCCAAAGAAGGTCTCATACCCCCTATGGCGCTTCTACTACGAGTGTCATAATTGTTTATTTATTAATTTAATTCCTAAAACTAACTTATGGAGTTTCTATAAATTCAAGAAATGCCATAGGTATTTTTAATGGCATTGAAAGCTTTGGCGTTTCTTAAATGTTATAGTATTCATTAAACTAAGTGCCTTTAAATTCTTCTTTTGTAGTAGTGTATGCATAAGTAGAATCCCGGGGCCTATTGGCGGGTGAACACTCGGGGCTAGGTGATTTATATTGTAATACCCCGAATTTTGAGACTTGAGGCTAGAGAATAAGCCTAAGATAAGTGGACTGCTAAGCCCCAGTTTAGCAAGATCCGAAATTGTGATTAAGAGATAATGACTCCAAAAGTGGATGTGGTTAGTGATGAATAAACCATTTTGGAGATTATGGTGTGATTTGGCACCCGATGTGATTCGTATGTGTTGTGAGTAGCGCCGAAACCCTGTATTTAAGTTCAATTATGGATTAACATCTAAATTGACTTAAAATAGAAGGGAGGGCGCTTTGTGGAAGAAAAGGAATGATATGGTGTGTTTGGTGGTGATTCAAGAGGAATTGCCATAATCAGGGGCAAAACAGTAAAGTTACCGACCAATTGGTCAGTTACCGAAGAGGAAACTCATTGGTAACTTCAAGATCAATGGTTAGGATTGATTTGTGCAAGAGATCAAGGGGTGGAATCCTATGTATGTGTGCCTTAGTGAGCTCATGGAGGTGTGACAAGATCTTGACACTTGGCACAATTTGGACCCTTGAATCTTGGTCAATTTGTCAACTCTTCCCTCTCTCCTCTCCTCCCATATTTGGACGTCCAAATGGTCAAATGAGGGCCAAAAATCTGACCCTCTTCATCTTCTTCATCTCTCTCCTTAGCTTCCATGAACGCCCAAAGTGGAGGAAGAAAGAGAAAGAATCAAGGTGAGATTTAGCTTGTTTGTTGGCCTCTAATGTTCTAATCACCTTCTATAAAGTTGTTCATAGTAATGAGAGCTTCATCTCTATGGTTTTAGATTCTTTATTGGAGGTGTTTGAGAGCTTGAGCAAAAGTGGAAAGATATAGAATCAAAGAATTGGTTTGGGAAAGAGGAAGAGGTGAGTATTTGAAGCCTTTTGATCTAAGTTTTGTGATTTGTGGATGAGTTTTGTGAATTGTGAATTTTGCCCTGATTTTGGTGGAATTGTGAAATGCATGAATTGTCATGTGTTTTGTGTTGAATATGGTGTTTTGTTGTGTAATTTGGTCATTGGAATTGGTTTGGCATTGGAAATGGAAAAGTTGCAATGTTAGAGTTTGAAATGTGAAAATTGTGTGACATGTTGAGATTGCTGTAAAACATGTCAATATAATGTGAATTTGGTTGTTTTGGTATTTCCAATGGATTCCTTGTGAAAATTTGTGTGGAAATGATGTTTGGTATGAAAATGGAACCATTGGAAACCAAATTGCAAAAACTGGAATTCTATCTTTTGAAACTCTGTTCTGGACAGTCTGTTTGTGTTGCCATTTTTAATAGGCAAATGATGTCAGAAAATTATGAAACTTTCCATTCTTGAAGTTCACATCCTTAGCTTAAAAATGGACAAATAAATTGTGTCATTTCATTTTGTGAACTGGGATTTATGTTTGCCCAAATTTTGAGGTCGAAACTGGGTTTGATTCTGGAGCAGTATGGATATTTGTGTAATTCTGTATTTCTGTGGTTATGTATAGCCTTGATTCATATTTTTCCTATGAAGAGAACTTGAATAGCTTTCATTTGGCTTTGGAATCACCTCATTTCAATTTTTGTGGAATTAGTTATGAATTTTTGAAGTTGCCTTGGCTGCAACAGAAAATCTTGGCTGCAGCGTAAAAGTTTCTGTGCATGTTTTGGCCGCAGCCAGAAATTCTTGGCTGCAGCCAAAAACCTTCTGTGCTCATTTTGGCTGCAGCCAGAGGGTTCTTGGCTGCAGCGAACCCCTATTTTCAATAGTTTGTGATTTTGAAAGGTAATTTCCAATCTAGTATGTCCCAATCCTTTAGGCTTTCGTTAAGCTTATTATAGCCACCTAAAGGGTGTGAATGATAACCAACCTTAAGTAATATGGAAGTAAGGATTTGGAATTTAGATTGACCCTATGTCCTTGATTTGGTTATAGGGTTGGATATTCGCCCTGATTGTGAGCAGCCGGAGCTGGAGCTTACGTTGAAAGAACAAGTGTAGGGAACTTACCTCTCTTGCATGCTTTTATATTTGTGTTTGTGTATTGATGCATGTATTGCTTTGCTGGATTATGTGAAACATGTATGAATGATTATAGCTCTGTTTCTAGTTATGCTATGGCCATGAGTATGTTGTTGAAACATTGAGCACGGAAATATGTCATTGTGTGAATATGAGTTATGTATTGCAAGCATGTCATGCATTAAACACATATCATACATGCATATAGGTATCTGTTTCCTACTGAGATTCTCTCGAATCTCACCCTCCCCTACCAACATTTTAGACAGGGTAGGTGGATCGAGGATGGAGCAAGAAGTCAAGGGTGATGGGACTTGTTCGAGTTGTAGTCTTTTGATAGTTGGTTATCATAATTGAGATGATTTGTATTCGTATTTGGATATGAGTTGTATATATTGTGGAATGTATATTTGGTTATATGTTGAATGAGAATATTTGATTATGTATTTGGAATGAGCATTTAGGTATTTGTATTTATATTTAAGGAGAATTGTGTAATCCCCATTCGAAGAATTGTAAAGGGTGGATGTGCCTTTGAATTCTATGTAAAGGTATGAACCCGGGAGTTTCCGGGATTATATTGTTGTACACTCTGATATTTGTATAAATGTGATATTCCGCGTGATGTGGTTATATTTGAAATTGAATATGAGACCAGGTTAACTAGATTTCGAAAGTTATTTGTGAAAATCCCGTCTGGTAGATGGGTTTGAAATTGTTATTTGATCATTAGTGGTCTCTATTTCATTTTAATCCCGTATTTCAGATATAATTACGGAAAGGGGTTACATATATACCAAGAGCAATAAAAATGTGATATGATGCATGATGTGTTTTGAATACTAATTGTTATTTTCGTGTTATATGATGACTGTGTCGCATGCTCTGTGATCTTATATATTTATATGATTGGATGTTTGTTACTACTGGGATTCTTTTAAATCTCACTCTTTCTAAATAACCAATTTATAGCACGAGTAAGCAGTTCCAAGGGAAAGAAGGTAATCATAGGCTAGTGAAGAGCAAGACTCCAAGAATCATGTTCAATTGATTATCTTAATATGTTGGATTGTATATGCTATATATAAGCACATAGAAAGACTGATACTAGTATAGCAGTAGAAGTATTGGTTGTACCCCTAAATAGTGTACCTTAACCCTTTAGATGAACTAGTATCGGGCAACCAAACACTATAGGCCCATAAATTAGCAAATGCACTATGGGTTTTCAGTAGAGAACACTTTGAGGTATATACTGATATTGATAAGCGAAACTAAAACCGGATGGGATGTAATGAAGCTGCAAACTAGTTGAGTACATATTGAATTGTTTTGAAACATTTTTGAAAACCCATCTAAGTGTAGGTTCTAACCCTGACTTGGAGTTGGGGTCTCTATTATTATAACTGATTTCCAATCCTAGTTTCAAGTCTTTAATTGTTTAAACCCATTCCAGTGTTTTGAAAACTATGGTTTTACATATTTTGTATCATAGCAGAGATTCTGGCACTAGGCTAATGTTCTTTGCAATTGTGAATAGGTATACTGATACCTTGTTAGTGATCTTGTAACGAGAAAGAAATATGGGTGATAGTCAAACCCAGAGGAATAGATTTTTCCCCCACCAACTAATTGGTAAACTGGTTTAGAGGAAGGGGGTAGAGCTATATATAAAGAACCAAACGGAGCTATAAGATGTATACTAGGTGGAAAAAGTGTATGAGCTCTGGAGAATCTGATGCCGAGCTAGACTATGACCCAAATTCCAATGGAACTCCATGGTTAAGCGTGCTCAGGGGAGAGAAATCCCAGGATGGGTGACCCCCAGGGACGCAACTTGGAAATTTGAAACCTTTTGATTAAAGGTTTGGAATTTTGATTAGAAGTTCTTAGATGACATAAAGAATGATTAGAGGCATGGAAATGATAAGGTAAGTATTGATCTTTAATTTGAACCATTTCTGTTGTAGTGAGTACTACCCAGAAAAGTTATTTGATAGGGTTATGGAAACTTGAGGTATAGTGATTGTTTTGAGGTTTCTTCGTGCTAAATTATGATCCTTGGCAACACCGTGGTGTTACAAGTATGTAGGTATGATATATGGTGACGCATGATTAGTGATGATTATGCTGTATATCGATCCTAGAGGATTCGATATGATGGTGCTAAGGTTAGGGATAGGTTTAAATCATATCTAAGTTGAAATAGTGCTTAGGTCGAAATGTGAATCAAGTTTCACTATGGTTATATTTCATGAAGAAAGTTGAACCTTGTACCTTTGGGATAATGTTGAACGTTCAGTAATGTTTTGAGGATATTACGCGAATACCATGAAGGTTAGAACAGGTTCTATTGATTCTGATCTTAGCACGCCTATTGGGTATAATTAAGGAAAGTGATTTTGATATATGTAATGTTGAGGTTCTAGGATTAGTGAAGAACCTAAGAGTTGGATGTCTATCCAACATCCAGAGAAGGGTTACTAATAGCCTATTTGGTTCGATTCCATAGGAGACGATTACATGTAATCCTGATGCAATAGACCGATTATAATGTTTGGTTGGTCTTATGTAATGTAAATCAGGATTACACTGCTAGGACTAATAAATAAGGATGAAAGCATCCTGTAAGCCAGTAAAAAAGACAATATCTCTATTATAATTTTTTAATTTGACCAAAGTACCCACCCATAAATGCTGTTAAATATTAAATAATTACAATCATTAAATATTTTAAAAAATTAATTAATTAGATAAAACTATAAAAAATAATTCCCCGCTAAAATTAAAAATTATATTTCACCATTAAAAATATTAAAATATCCCATTACATAATATTCCCATTATTAAATATTAAAAAATTACTATGAATCCCTTCATAATATTTCCACCATTAAATATTAAAAAATAATTATGAACCAAATACATACACTGCACAAATTGAAAAAGAAAATTACTTGAACCCAATGTGTATATTATACATATATATATAGATAGGGGTAATTTTGTCTCTTGCCATATTATTCCCATATATTCTCATTTTTTATATAATCCAACCAAATGTTTTTATACATATACATCATCTTTCCTTAATGACGAACCAAAAAAATTCATGTAATCATCATTACATTGCATTACATTCTATTACATTACCTTATATTCCGTGAACCAAACGGGTACTAAGTGAACCGTAACCCAGGAATCAATTGTTAAGTCCTTATTCCTTAAGAATTTGAGATGGCCCAAAAAGGGTCAAGGTATTTGAGCATGAATGTCTAAATGATATAGAAATTATTTGAGGTAGTACATAAATGTGATGAGGTTTCTGAAGGCTGCTAGTTGCTAATCGAGCATAGGGAAAGATCTTAATCATAGAATATTCCCTTAGAGTTATGATTATGCCCAGAGCCACTATTACGTCCAACCATTGTGTGAAGTTGCCATGATGTCGAACCATAGAGTAGAGCTATGAGAACGTTAACTCTCAACAATGGTGGGTTGTAAAGAGTCTCCCATTGAATGGGTTTCCTTGAGCGAATGGTTTATATGACCTAGTGAATTGCCATGGGGTACTTCAATGCCATTTGTAAAAAGAAAGATGAGGAAGGAAATTTAGGAAGAACAGGCTCGATAGTATAAAGTAAAGCAATTCTTGCTCTTGTATCTTATGTGATGATTCTGCATGTATGTGTTTACACGAATATATGTTGGGCAGTAAGACCTATAGGGCTAGCGTGTCCTTAGACGATCAAACCTGAAAGACAGAGGCCCGAGGCTATAAGTTTCATAATACAAGTTTGCATAGGGGTGATTCCCTATGCAGTAAGACCTGATGAGCATTCAGAATGCATCGGGTGGATGCTCAAGGGCCATATGACTTGTCTTGCACTGGGTGGATGCTTGAGGGCCATATGACTTGTCTTGTATCGGGTCATTGCGAAGGTATCTAAATGCTTATTGACTTATTGTGGTTGGATAGTTTGTTTAGCATGTTTCTTGAACATTATATAAGTATATGAGGGGTTTAAGTATTAGAGCTTGGAATGTATACAAAATACTTAGTGGATTATGTATCATGAGGTAGTTAGTCTCTATAAGGTATTTAGCAAAGATGATGGACAGAATGTCCAGAGGCCATAAGACCTGAGAGACTAGTATGTCCTTACGCCGATAGAATGTTATGTGTTTGAGAATTATAACAAGCGGAGGCTCGAGGTGATAAAACCTAGTGTGTAAGTTTTAATAGGGTGGTGTCCCGGACCATAAGACATGTATGCCTAGCACTGTGGTATTGGACTAATGAGTCCAGAGAATGTGTTTAGATGGGTGTTGAATGCTTATTGAATGATTTGTGTTACTTCTATGGAAAAGGCTACATGTGGTCAGTATTAGATAGGAAACTTGTAGTGTGGAGCCACCAATATCTTGTGTTGCTTCTATAGAAAGGGCTACCTGTGGGAGGTACTGGATAGGAAACCCATAGTGTAGAGCCACTGAGAACTTGATAGTAAGAATATCAAAGCTCATTTGCCAGATGGTCAAACTGTGATTGCACTAAGGACTGTATGTCTTGCAGTTGCCAAATGCTGACTAATTGATTGTTGATGGATGATTTGTGTTGTATGCTCTAGGAGCATTGAATATGAAAGAGATAGATTGAAAAATTACTTGTACGATATACTTATTGAGCTACCCACAAGATAGATAGAATGGGTGTCTAGATTGATCCTTAAGGTCGAGACGTTCAAATTTCAAGGACAAAATTTATTAAACAGGAGGAGAATTGTAATATCTTGAGTTTCACGACTGGAGGCTATTGAATAAGCCTGAATTGAATGGACTACTAAGCCCAAGTTTAGAAGTGTCTTAGGGATACATAAGAAACAGAATGGGTTATAGAAACCATACCCAAAATAAAGTATGAATTTCAGTGCAGTTTAGTCGAAAGAAAATACCCGATTCCTTTGGATGTGTCAGAATGACATAAAACCTAACTCAGATCTAAAGGAAAAAGGAAATTGTGTCTAGAAAGAATTAAAGAAGAGAATTAAAGGAATTAATAGCACAAGAAATAATATTGCTATAATCAAGGGTAAAAGAGACAATTGTAACTTGATCTTGAGATTAAAATTGGAATATAAATTGAAGGGCTAGGGTTTGCTCTTCAAAAGTAAGAAGTAATTATGCGAAACGAAAAAAAAATTAACTGTGCCTTATATTATTAAAAACGTCCAAGAAGGAACAAGAAAGAAAGAAGAGAGCTTGGTCAAGAAGTTAAACTATTTAGAAAGTTTGACCAAAGGGCAATATTTCAAAAACACTTTGGTTAACAATTCCTCTCTATTTTGATGATGATTTTTGATCAAATAAAGAGGGAGAAGGAAAGAGAAAGTTTAACCTAAGTAAACCAACCATAGTTGAATAATTAAACACTTGCTTTTTCATGGAGCCACAAGAACTTGACATTTAGCACAATATGGGCTAAGTATTTAGGTTAAGTGAAGATAGGCATTAAAAACTCCCTCTCTCCTCTCCAAATTCATGAATCACCATCAAAATAAGGGGAAAGAACGAGAAAAATCAAGAGAAAAAGAAAAAGGAGAGAGAAAGGATGAATAGTAAAATTTTCTGGGTCCAGCAGCCGATTTCATCCTCAATTTGGCGTTTTCAACTTTTAGAGTCTACTCTAATGTTGTTCCTCTCATTGAGAGCAACATTTCTATGGTTTTGGATTCTTGATTAGAGGTGTTTTGAGTCATCTACTTAGAGGAAGTGCTGCCAAAATCAAGAACCAGTTGTAGATCGAGTAGAGGTAGGTATAATCTCTGATTTGAACCGATTATTTTTCAATTTTGTTGAGCTTTAAGCACTTCTTGGACTGCCCTATGATTTCATCCACACTGATATTTTAGGGCTATATGTTGTTTTAATTATGAAAATGATGATATATGAGGGTTAGTGATGATATTAGACTAGTTTGATAATGAAATTACAAAACTGTTGATTGTTGGGTTGAAGTTTCTGGCAAATAGTCTGTTTGTGATGAACTTTTGAATAGTCAAATCATGTCCAATGACTATAATATTTTCCATATTGGTAGTAGACATCCTAATTTTTAATTTGATATATAATATGCTAAATTTGGATCTGTTCACTATAATTGATTATGGAACAGTGTAGGAATTCATAGAATTTGTATTTTTGTGGTTGTAGATAGCATTGGTTAATATTTTTCTTATACAGAGGACTTAGAAAGCTTCAATTAGGACTTTCAACCACTCTATTTGGAGTTGTGTAGATTAAGTTATGATTTTTGGAAGCTGAGCTAAGAAACAGAAGATTTCTTGGCTATAGCCAGAGGATGTCTTGGTCGTGGCCCAAATGCTTTTGACCTCTCTTAGCCATGGCCAAAGGATTCCTTTGCTGTAGCCAAGACCCCTATTTCAGCATACCATATTTTCTGAAAGATGTTGATTAGTCAAGCCTTTCCAACCTCATAGGCATTTGTTTGAGCAACCAGTAGCTACCCAAGTGACTCAAATGATAACCAACAAGTTCAAAACAAAGGATAAACATGAGGATAGGTCAAGAATAACTTAGTTTACATTATGTCAAAAGTATTAGACTAAGTAATGTTGTGCTAATCATCAATTCTGATTATAGGACCTGATAGCTATCTGGGATCTAAGACTTGCCTAAGCTTGGAGAGACAGTTGGACAACCTTTGGGGAAAGCGAGTGAGTAGTAACTCTTTCTTTCATATGTTATGAAAATGTTGCATGTTTATGGTATCATCATGGGTTTTGGAAGCATTCACAGTTTGTGAGGTGGTTTCCCGGGGCCTATTGCACGGGTGAACACTTAGGGCCAAGTGATTTATATACTTAGCGCTATGGTAATGTGATATGTTGCATGATGTGTTCTGAATGCTGATTGCTATTTTCGTGTTATGTGATGACTATGTGGCATGCTCTATGTTCTTATATATATATATATATATGATTGGATGTTTGTTACTACTGGGATTATTTTGTATCTCACTCTTTCCAAATGACCAATTTACAGCATAGGCAAGAACTTCTAAGGGAAAGAAGGTAATTACGGGTGAGTAAAGAGCAAGACTCCAAGAATTAGGTTTTGTTGGTTATCTTAATATGTTGGATTGTATATGATGTATATAAGCACATAGAAGGATTGATATTAGCAATAGAAGTATTGGTTGTACCCCTGAATAGTGTACCTTAACCCTTTACATGAATTAGTATCGGGTAACCAAACGCTGGGCCCATAAATTAGCAAAGGCACTATGGGTTTTCAGTAGGGAGCACTTTGAGGCACGTTCTAATATTGATAAATGGAACTAAAACCGGATGGGATGTAATGAAACTGCAAATAGTTGAGACCATATTGAAAATGTTTTGAAAAGTTTTCAAAAACCCACCCAGATGCAAGTTCAAACCCTAACTTGGAGTCGGGATCTTTATTGTTATAACTTATTTCCAGTCTCTATTTTCAATTTTTTAACTATTTAAACCCATCTCAATGCTTTAAAAACTGTGGTATTACACTATCTATTTAGGGATATTTGATAGAGGAGCTTTAAAGTTATCACAAAGATTGCCACCAACAATGTTGCGTTCATCATTTTTGTGGACTATAATATAAGACAGTTGTGTGACATACTTAACTAGAAATTCAAGGTTCTATTTGAGTAGCAAAAGGATCAATACAAGATGATGTTTAAGGTGGCACCATTCTGAGGATTTATGAGCAGATATTGGATTCATTTGAAGCTTTATTCAGAGATCACATAAGTACTCCTACTCTTGAGGTGCTTTTTGAGACCCCACCTTCAAAGACTCAGTCTTCTATAATTCCACCTTCTCCACCTGTCCCTTCAGACCCCTAACTATCTCTAACCTGACTAACCATATCCATTATAGCCACTACTTGAGGAGCCAATACTTTAGTTACCTTCTACCTCTTATGCTCCTGAGCATCAATCTTACCATCCAAAGTTGCATAGTGAAAGTGTGGTGAACTAGACTTCATGGATTAATCATCAGCTTGTCAAATACAAATAAGCATTACTAAACCCTATCTCTTTATATTTTGTGAATATTTTACACATCTTTAGTATGAATTTTCTTTGATTATGACAATTTTCTTGAAAACATCTCTAAATTGCATCATATTAAAAATGAAGATTCTTTCAAATAAGGGGAGAGAAAATTATTTTCTTGACATAATCCTTTTGATTAAGGGAGAGACATGTATTTCTAATTTGTTTTCATATTTACCTCTCCACAAGCATTTCTTCTTTAGCCTTCAAACTTTTTGTAATATCCCGAATTGTGATTAGGGCTAATGACTATGATAATTATTGTAATTATCTTGATTAAACACTATTGGGATTAATGAAAATGTGAATTTTGGAATAAATACATGTGGTATTTAGGATCAAGGGTTGTGATTCCTTGACCGTGGGTCGGAATCCTACGTGTTGTGATTTGGTGAGCCCATAGGGGGAATTGAGTGGATGATGACATGTGGCATGGTGTGAGCCATTGGATATGGCACTAAGAGACAAAATAGCACTTTTCTCTCCCTTCTCTCTTATTTTCGGTTGTGTGTGTGTGACTAGGGGAGGAAGTGACATCTCATCATCATCTCTTTCATACCTCACCATTTTCTCTCTCTTTCTCCTCCATTTCCGGCGACCTTAAGGCAAGAAGAGGATGAAGGAAAACTTGAACCTTGGTGAGTTATGATCCTCTAATGCCTTAATCCTCTTCTCTAATATTGTGTATCTCATTGAGAGCTACATTGTAATGATTGTAGAGCCTTGAATGGTGTTGATTGAGACATTGATTCGAAATTGAAAGTTGAGGAATCAAGGTTCTGAAGCGGGCAAAGAGAAGAGGTAGGCATTTATAGTATTTTGATATGTTGTTTGTGATTTTTGGCTAAGTTTGGTAAAATCTGGAAAATTTGCCCTAGTTGTGCCAAATGTGGATTTTGGGAGTTTCATTGTGTTGGATGTTGGAAATGGCTTATTGTTGAGTTATTTGATTATTGGAAATAATCTGGAATGATGGAAATGTGTTAAGGGAAATTTGGGTATTGTGTATCTTAGAGACCTTAGTGAAAGATTGTGGTCAAATTGGTTTTTGGAGTGTTTTTAAAGTTGCCAAGGTGTTCCCTAGTTAGTGCTTAGAGTGTATGAGCATTGTGGAGAGTTTGGGAACCTTTGGGTGAAGATTTGACCATCTGGTGTTTCCTAGTTTTGCTGCGTTTCTGGGTCTCTGATGCACATCACTCGAGCACGGGATAATCATGCTTGAGTGATGGGAGAGTTTTTCCCTGTTCTGCTTTGAGTGTGCCTGGGATATATGTATAATGCTCGAGCACATCGCTTTGTGCTCGAGTGAGCGAAGAACATGCTCGAGTGAGCATGGTCTGCTCGAGTGATGATGTGAGTTCAGAGTGAAGGGTTTCTTTCGGGTCTTCACTTGCTGATGGATGCCACGAGTGTGCTCTGACACTCGCGAGCATAGCCTTCTCACCCGAGCACTGGAGGTCATGCTCAAGTGAGCTTGTACCTCAGGTGAGAGTAGTGCTTGCGGGTGGTCACTCATGGGTAAGGTGCTCAGGTGTGCCTTCTCACTTGCGAGCATTGGGTGTGTGCTCGAGTGCATATGGCTGTGCTCGAGTGATCCTGGTCTTGGAGAGCGTTGTGTACTCTCAGGTTCTCACTTCCTGAACTTCACTCGCAAGTGCTCGAGTGAGGCATTTGGCCTTGTGCTCGAGTGAGCCAGTTCCTGAAAGTTTCTTTGTGCTCTCGGGTGCTCACTCGCAGTCTCACTCTCTCTTGTGCTCGAGTGATGTCCATACTGTGCTCGAGTGAGAGCATCTGTGCTCGAGTGAAACAGTCAAAAATCAGTGTTTTGCCTTCGAGTAAGGGGTCTTTTGGGTAGTGTCTTCCAACCCTTTAGGCATATGTTTAGGCCTCTAATAGTCACCTAAAGAGTCCTAAATGATAACCAACTTAGAGTATTATCGAAATATACATATGGATAAGAGATTGATTGGTTGTCCCTAATTGATATAGGATTTGACATCTGTCGTCCTCGTGAGGCTAAGGTGCCAGAGCCAGTCAGGAAGGATACAGGTAGTGACTCTTTCTTTATACCTTGTGTGATACATTGTATGTATATTATGTCATTGTTTGAAGTGGATATCGTATGCTGCAAGTGTTGTGAAAACTGTGGAAGCACCGCTATACCAATAATCCCTGAGTCACTAATAACGGTTCGGGTGAAGGTCGTATGCCTTCCCGGCGGTAAAAGGGGATGAGGTTAGGGTGTCATGTATGTGCCAATGTGAAATTGTGGAAGCACCACTATGCCAATAGTCCCTGAGTCGCTAATAACGGTTCGGGTGAAGGTCGTATGCCTTCCCGGCGGTAAAAGGGGATGAGGTTAGGGTGTCATGTATATGCCTATGTGAAATTGTGGAAGCACCACTATGCCAATAGTCCCTGAGTCGCTAATAACGGTTCGGGTGAAGGTCGTATGCCTTCCCGGCGGTAAAAGGGGATGAGGTTAGGGTGTGTTATATGTGATTGTGAAGGCCGACGGGCCATTTGTGAAAGCCGAAAGGCTATATTTGAGCCATGTGGCTATTTGTATGCACTGCCACGCCAATAGTCCCTGAGTCGCTAACAACGGTTCGGGTAAAGGTCGTATGCCTTCCCGGCGGTAAAAGGGGATGAGGGTGGAGTGACTTGTGTTGCTGTATGAGATGATTGGTGTGCATATTCTGTAATTGCATTTGGTATGAAATTGTTGTTACTACTAGGATTCTTTAGAATCTCACCCCTTCCATATGACTAACCTTTTCAGACAGGGTGAGTGGCTCGAAAGGGAAGTGGACAACCAGGAGTAGTTAGGACTACTCTGAGATTTAGTGGATGTTGGTTATCTTAGTTTTGGATTTGGGATTGCTAAGTGTACATTTAATGTAAATGATTATTTTGGTCATGTAATCCCCATTTTGGGAACTTGTAAACCCATTATATATATATATGAAGTAACCCGGAGTTTAGCTGGAATTTAGTTTCCGCACTCTGATATTGTTTATGTGATTTTATCGCTCTGGTAATTATATCCGCCTATGAATGTGAGACCAGTAATAAGTATGTTTTGGAACTGATTTCAAAATACCCCGTCTCTTGGATGTGGGACTATGAATTGTTATTTCATCTTATTGGTCTCTATTTCACTTAAATTTCGTAATCCGGATGTAATTACGGTGAGGGGGTTACATTTTTGGTATTAGAGCTGCAGTTCCTGGCACGGGTAGAGTTTGCTAGGATAGCTCTCTTAGTGTGATCTTAAGTGATAGAAAACCATCCATGAATATTCGTTGTTTGCATATATCTGTTTGGCTATGTGGATATATGTACTTGTGGAAACGATGTGAATATCATGATTGTTGGAATAATGGGGTAAGTTCTTTGTAGAATGAGAAGAACAACGAAAGGTCGCCCTAGAGTACAACAAGTAGATCCTGAGGTGGAGGTTGTCAATGACAATCCACCGGATCCTATGCAAGAGTTGATGGGCTTGATAAAGGATCAGAGGGATATGATCACGGAGCTCAGAGAAGAGCTTCGAGCTAAGAAAGCAAAGAACAATGAAGGTAGAGGCCAGTCTACTCAAGAAGGAACTCGAGGGGAAACCCGATAGGAGACTAGACCAGAAGAGACTACTGAGGGATCAGCACGACCGCTTGAATCGCCTCCTCTTACTGAAGTAGATCCAAGGCCGCATGGGAAGTCGGTCAATGAGGAAAGAGATCTTCAGTTTTGGGTCTCTAGGTTTTGTAAACACCTACCTCCAGCATTCAGAGGGAAATTTGATCCTCGGGCGGTGGAAGATTGGGTAAATCGTCTTGAGAAGATATTCGAGGTTCTAGAATGTCCCTCGGAAGTAAAAGCCTAGCTAGCAGTGTACAAGCTTGAGGGAGATGCAGACCGCTGGTGGTGGAACATCGCTTTGTCTTTGAAGAGCAAGAATATACCATTGACCTGGGAGGTGTTCCAACAACACTTCGATGAGAAATACTTTCCCAAGTCAGTGAGGCTTGAAAAGGAGACCGAGTTCCTACAAATCAAGCAAGGGGACACGGAGTCATTTGATGAGTATTTGTCCCGATTTACCCGGTTGTCCAGATACTCCTCTTATCTTCAGAAGAGGGATGACGAGGAATTGAGCTCAGATTTGCTTATTCGGGGTTTGAGGCGTGATATGAGAAAGAGAATAGCCACCCATCAGTTTTCTAAGTTCAACAAGGCTGTTGAAGAATGTCGGATCACAGAAAGTAATCTGAGAGAGTTGTATCCGACTAAGTCTGCTGGTGGTTATAGTGAGCCCAGTAAGGGTGGTACCCCTCAGAAGCGGAAGGGCTCAGGATCATCATCTTTGTTTAGGGGCAGTGGTAAGAAGCCCTATCAGCCCAGAGATCGTGAACCTCAGAGAGCGGTGACTGAGAGGAAATGTCCTCACTGTAACCAGTCACATTATGGCAAGAATTGTCGGGGCGAGATGATTTGCTTTAATTGTAAGCAACCCGGACATCTTTCTAGAGATTGCCAACGACCGCAAGCGGATAAGAGACCGAGGGCTCAGGGCAGAGTATTTGCCATGACTCATGAGGAAGCCCGGAAATCCCCAGAGCTGATACAAGGTACAGTTCTTCTCAATGGATTTGTATTACAAACGCTATTTGATTCGGGTGCAAGTCACTCATTTATTGCGTATGATTGTGTAAAGCGTCTGGGTATGAATGTGTATAAGTTACCATTCGAATTGATTGTGTCAACACCGATGGGTGTGAAAGCTGTAACTACTGAAGCCTGTTTGAATTGTGTTATAACCGTAGAGGGTCGTGAGTCGGTGATAGATCTGATTTGTTTACCGCTCTGCCAATTGGAAATCATTTTGGGATTTGATTGGTTGAGAGCTAACAATGTGTTGTTAGATTGTGGGAACAAGAAGATTGTGTTCCTGTTTCTCAAAACATTGAGAATGGAAATATTGATTTGAATTTTCTTTCGACGGCGAAGGCTGAGAGATATTTACAGAAGGGTTGTCAGGGGTATATGGTTTTCTTCTCTGTACAAGGAGAAACCAGTGAAACTTTGAATAGTATACCCATAGTGAATGAATTCCTTGAGGTTTTTCCGGATGATCTAAGTGGATTACCTCCGGAAAGGGAAGTTCAGTTTCTGATTGATATTGTGCCTGGAGCGGGTTCTATATCCAAAGCCCCATATCGTATGGCTCCAAATGAAATGGCTGAGTTGAAAAAGCAGATTGAGGATTTGCTTGAAAAAGGGTTTATTAGACCCAGTGTGTCACCTTGGGGTGCTCCAGTTTTGTTTGTGAAAAAGAAAGACGGGAGTCTTCGTTTGTGTATCGACTATAGAGAGTTGAATAAGGTTACCGTCAAGAATAAGTACCCTCTCCCTAGAATTGATGACTTGTTAGATCAACTATCTGGTTCATGTGTATTTTCGAAGATTGATCTAAGGTCGGGGTATAATCAGCTGCGTGTGAAAACGGAAGATGTTCCGAAAACTGCTTTCCGGACTAGGTATGGTCATTATGAATTTTTGGTGATGCCATTTGGGATAACCAATGCGCCTGCGGTTTTCATGGATTACATGAACCGTATTTTTCGACAATACCTAGATCAGTTTGTTGTGGTATTTATCGACGATATTTTGATATACTCTAAGAGTAGAGAAGAGCATGAGCATCATTTGAGAATCGTGTTGAAAATATTGCGTGAAAAGCAACTCTATGCTAAGTTGAGTAAGTATGAGTTTTGGCTATCAGAAGTGAGATTCTTAGGCCATGTTATCTCGCAAGGAGGGGTCGCTGTGGATCCCAGTAAAGTGGAAGCAGTACTGAACTGGAAGAGGCCAGAATCTGTGGCTGAGGTACGCAGTTTTCTGGGTCTTGCTGGCTATTATAGGAGATTCATTCAGAATTTCTCCCGTATTGCGTTGCCGATGACCAAGCTCACGAGAAAGGATCAACCGTTTGTGTGGGATGAAAAATGTGAAAATTGCTTTGTGGAGCTGAAGGAGAGGTTGACTACGGCACCTGTGTTGATTTTGCCCGATCCCAGTTTGACATACGTTGTGTATTCTGATGCCAGTGGGCAGGGATTAGGGTGTGTCCTTATTCAGCAGGGACGTGTGGTGGCCTATGCCTCTCGACAGCTCAGACCTCATGAAATGAACTATCCCACTCATGATCTGGAGCTTGCGGCTATTGTGTTTGCCTTGAAGATTTGGAGGCATTATTTGTATGGTGTGACTGTGGAACTGTACTGCGACCACAAGAGTCTCAAATATCTGTATGATCAGAAAGAATTGAATATGAGACAACGACGTTGGTTGGAGTTGCTCAAGGACTACAACCTAGAAATAAAATATCATCCAGGTAAGGTGAATGTAGTCGCTGATGCTCTTAGTCGAAGGACTGTGTTTGTGGCAGCTATGATGATACATGAGGAGAAATTGATTGATGACTTTCGTGATATGAATCTGTCGAACCAGATCATCTGTGCCAACTATAATGTTTCCCAAGGGGAAAGTGATCTACGAACTGAGATTGAAGAGGCTCAGAGGCAAGATGACTGGATACAGCATAATCTGGCTAGAATTGAGCGTGGAGAAGCTCAGGGCTATGATGTGTCGCCTCGTGGATTGGTGCGCTATCAGAAGAGAGTGTGCGTTCCACTTAAGGCGGAGTTGAGACAAAAGATTTTAGATGAGGCGCATAAGAGCCAGTATACTCTTCATCCTGGTATGACCAAAATGTACCATGGTTTGAAATCGGTGTATTGGTGGCCGGGAATGAAGAGTGATGTGACGAAATATGTGGTAAGGTGTCTCACATGTCAGAAAGTGAAGATTGAACACCAAAGACCGCCTGGTTTGTTGCAGAGTCCTGAGATTCCGGAATGGAAATGGGAAAGTGTAACCATGGATCTTGTTGTGGGATTGCCCAAGATCAGAAATTATGATGCGATCTGGGTTATTGTGGACCGGTTAACGAAGTCAGCGCACTTCCTACCGATCAATGCTAGTTACTCTCCGGACAAGCTAGCAGAGATATATGTTCGTGAGATTGTGAAGCTCCATGGTGTACCGAAGAATATCATCTCTGATCGAGATCCTCGTTTCACTTCGAGATTTTGGAAGGCATTACATGAGGCACTGGGTACTCAGTTAAGATTCAGTACAGCCTATCATCCTTAGATAGACGGTCAGTCAGAGAAGACTATCCAGACCTTAGAGAATATATTGCGGGCATGTGTTCTTGACTTCAAAGGGAGTTGGGACCATTTTCTTCCACTTGCTGAGTTTGCCTACAACAATAGCTATCATGCGAGCATTCAAATGGCGCCGTATGAAGCGTTGTATGGAAGGAAATGCCAATCGCCATTGTGTTGGAATGAGTTGTCCGAGAGGAAGCTCTATGGGCTGGATCTTGTGGATCAAACCTCAGCCCAAATTTGAATCATTCGTAAGAGGCTTCTTGCAGCTCAGAGTCGGCAGAAAAGTTATGCAGACAAGAGAAGAAGACCTCTAGAATTTGAGGTTGGTGATCATGTATTTCTGAGAATATCGCCTGTCACCGGTATTGGGCGAGCTATAAAGCGAAAGAAGTTAAGCCCGAGGTATATAGGTCCTTTTGAGATCCTTGATAGGATTGGGCCTGTTGCTTATCGTATAGCCCTACCTCCGAGCTTGAGCAGACTCCATGATGTGTTTCATGTTTCCCAACTGAAGAAGTATCAACCGAATCCATCTCATGTCGTTGAGTATGAGAATGTGGAGTTGCGAGATAACTTCACGTATGCGGTGGAGCCAGAGCGGATAATTGAACGAGAAGAACGTCGGCTCAGACACCGGAGTATTCCTTATGAGAAGGTGATCTGGAAGGGTATGACACAGCGGGAAGCAACTTGGGAAGCGGAAGAGGATATGCGGAGACGATATCCGGAGTTTATGGCTCAAGGGGAGTAGCAAATTTCGAGGACGAAATTTATTTAACGGGGGGAGAATTGTAATATCCCGAATTGTGATTAGGGCTAATGACTATGATAATTATTGTAATTATCTTGATTAAACACTATTGGGATTAATGAAAATGTGAATTTTGGAATAAATACATGTTCTATTTAGGATCAAGGGTTGTGATTCCTTGACCATGGGTCGGAATCCTACGTGTTGTGATTTGGTGAGCCCATAGGGGGAATTGAGTGGATGATGACATGTGGCATGGTGTGAGCCATTGGATATGGCACTAAGAGACAAAATAGCACTTTTCTCTCCCTTCTCTCTTATTTTCGGTTGTGTGTGTGTGACTAGGGGAGGAAGTGACATCTCATCATCATATCTTTCATACCTCACCATTTTCTCTCTCTTTCTCCTCCATTTCCGGCGACCTTGAGGCAAGAAGAGGATGAAGGAAAGCTTGAACCTTGGTGAGTTATGATCCTCTAATGCCTTAATCCTCTTCTCTAATATTGTGTATCTCACTGAGAGCTACATTATGATGATTTTAGAGCCTTGAATGGTGTTGATTGAGACATTGATTCAAAATTGAAAGTTGAGGAATCAAGGTTCTGAAGCGGGCAAAGAGAAGAGGTAGGCATTTATAGTATTTTGATATGTTGTTTGTGATTTTTGGCTAAGTTTGGTAAAATCTGGAAAATTTGCCCTAGTTGTGCCAAATGTGGATTTTGGGAGTTTCATTGTGTTGGATGTTGGAAATGGCTTATTGTTGAGTTATTTGATTATTGGAAACAATCAAGAATGATGGAAATGTGTTAAGGGAAATTTGGGTATTGTGTATCTTAGAGACCTTAGTGAAAGATTGTGGTCAAATTGGTTTTTGGAGTGTTTTTAAAGTTGCCAAGGTGTTCCCTAGTTAGTGCTTAGAGTGTATGAGTATTGTGGAGAGTTTGGGAACCTTTGGGTGAAGATTTGACCATCTGGTGTTTCCTGGTTTTGCTGCGTTTCTGGGTCTATGATGCACATCACTCGAGCACGGGATGATCATGCTTGAGTGATGGGAGAGCTTTTCCCTGTTCTGCTTTGAGTGCGCCTGGGATATATGTATAATGCTCGAGCACATCACTTTGTGCTCGAGTGAGCGAAGAACATGCTCCAGTGAGCATGGTCTGCTCGAGTGATGATGTAAGTTCAGAGTGAAGGGTTCTTTCGGGTCTTCACTTGCTGATGGATGCCACGAGTGTGCTCTAACACTCGCGAGCATAGCCTTCTCACCCAAGCACTGGGGGTCATGCTCGAGTGAGCTTGTGCCTCAGGTGAGAGTAGTGCTTGCAGGTGGTCACTCGCGGGTAAGGTGCTCAGGTGTGCCTTCTCACTCGCGAGCATTGGGTGTGTGCTCGAGTGCATATGGCTGTGCTCGAGTGATCCTGGTCTTAGAGACCATTGTGTGCTCTCGGGTTCTCACTTCCTGAACTTCACTCGCAGGTGCTCGAGTGAGGCATTTGGCCTTGTGCTCGAGTGAGGTTCAGCGTGCTCGAGTGAGCCAGTTCCTGAAAGTTTCTTTGTGCTCTCGGGTGCTCACTCGCAGTCTCACTCTCTCTTGTGCTCGAGTGATGTCCGTACTGTGCTCGAGTGAGAGCATCTGTGCTCGAGTGAAACAGTCAAAAATCAGTGTTTTGCCTTCGAGTAAGGGGTCTTTTGGGTAGTGTCTTCCAACCCTTTAGGCATATGTTTAGGCCTCTAATAGTCACCTAAAGAGTCCTAAATGATAACCAACTTAGAGTATTATCGAAATATACATATGGATAAGAGATTGATTGGTTGTCCCTAATTGATATAGGATTTGACATCTGTCGTCCTCGTGAGGCTAAGGTGCCAGAGCCAGTCAGGAAGGATACAGGTAGTGACTCTTTCTTTATACCTTGTGTGATACATTGTATGTATATTATGTCATTGTTTGAAGTGGATATCGTATGCTGCAAGTGTTGTGAAAACTGTGGAAGCACCGCTATACCAATAGTCCCTAAGTCACTAATAACGGTTCGGGTGAAGGTCGTATGCCTTCCCGGCGGTAAAAGGGGATGAGGTTAGGGTGTCATGTATGTGCCAATGTGAAATTGTGGAAGCACCACTATGCCAATAGTCCCTGAGTAGCTAATAACGGTTCGGGTGAAGGTCGTATGCCTTCCCGGCGGTAAAAGGGGATGAGGTTAGGGTGTCATGTATGTGCCTATGTGAAATTGTGGAAGCACCATTATGCCAATAGTCCCTGAGTCGCTAATAACGGTTCGGGTGAAGGTCGTATGCCTTCCCGGCGGTAAAAGGGGATGAGGTTAGGGTGTCATGTATGTGCCAATGTGAAATTGTGGAAGCACCACTATGCCAATAGTCCCTGAGTCGCTAATAACGGTTTGGGTGAAGGTCGTATGCCTTCCCGGCGGTAAAAGGGGATGAGGTTAGGGTGTCATGTATATGCCTATGTGAAATTGTGGAAGCACCATTATGCCAATAGTCCCTGAGTCGCTAATAACGGTTCGGGTGAAGGTCGTATGCCTTCCCAGCGGTAAAAGGGGATGAGGTTAGGGTGTGTTATATGTGATTGTGAAGGCCGACGGGCCATTTGTGAAAGCCGAAAGGCTATATTTGAGCCGTGTGGCTATTTGTATGCACTGCCACGCCAATAGTCCCTGAGTCGCTAACAACGGTTCGGGTAAAGGTTGTATGCCTTCCCGGCGGTAAAAGGGGATGAGGGTGGAGTGACTTGTGTTGCTGTATGAGATGATTGGTGTGCATATTCTGTAATTGCATGTGGTATGAAATTATTGTTACTACTGGGATTCTTTAGAATCTCACCCCTTCCATATGACTAACCTTTTCAGACAGGGCGAGTGGCTCGAAAGGGAAGCGGATAACCAGGAGTAGTTAGGACTACTCTGAGATTTAGTGGATGTTGGTTATCTTAGTTTTGGATTTGGGATTGCTAAGTGTACATTTAATGTAAATGATTATTTTGGTCATGTAATCCCCATTTTGGGAACTTGTAAACCCATTATATATATATATATGAAGTAACCCAGAGTTTAGCCGGGATTTAGTTTCCACACTCTGATATTGTTTATGTGATTTGATCGCTCTGGTAATTATATCTGCCTGTGAATGTGAGACCAATAATAAGTATGTTTTGGAACTGATTTCAAAATACCCCGTCTCTTGGATGTGGGACTATGAATTGTTATTTCATCTTATTGGTCTCTATTTCACTTAAATTTCGTAATCCGGATGTAATTACGGTGAGGGGGTTACACTTTTTGCTGGCGTCAAATAAAGGGAGAGATATTGCATGAAAGATATGTTGCATCTAATATGTTTTCATACTCATACATATTTGTCATATACATTGACTAACTACTATGTTTAATATGAAATAAATCTTATAGATTAGTCAAGCAAAGATTAGATTATATCAAGTTGAGTTATGAAGAATAATCAAGAAGAAGAATAAGAAGATATCAAAGAATGAAATTATCAAATATGGGGAAATGAAGTCAAGAAAACAAAGAAGCGATTAAATTGGTGATCAAGAGGAATAAGAAGAAAGAGATTGAAGACATTAGTCAAGAAAAGAAAGGAGATATTAAGTTTGATTATTGGGAATGATCAAGAAGTATAAAAAGGAAAAAGAGAAGACATTGAAGAAAGAAGAACTTGCAAAATACAATGGTAATATCTAGTTTCAAGTTCTTAGATTTTGTATTGGAGGTTGTTATGCACAAATGGAAGTTGGAATGGATTAATCAGAAGTTAAAGTGCCTTATATCAAAGTTATACCAACTTCACTTGAGTGACTATTCATTATTACTCGAGCAGAACCTCAAGAAGTGATTTCTACATGTTTCACTTGAGTGATATAAGCTCTACTTAAATGATTATTCAATTTCAGCATACTTTGGTCATATCTCCCAAACCACAAATCCGATTGAGCTGAAACTTGTTTCATATGACACTAGACTTAAATGCAACAACAAACACCAAGATCAAGTTAAACAAAGCTTAGATGAAATGATGAGTTTTGGAGGTTGACATTGGAATTTCTCACGTTATTCCAAAATAGGTTTAGTAATTTAGACATATCTCCTACATCGAAACTTCGAATGAGGTGAAATTTATTGCATATGAAATAGCCCTCAAAATGTGTTTTGTAGAAACCATGATCAAACCTAAAGAAGCTAAGAAAGAGATATAGTTCTTGGAAGTAAATGCTCGATGTTCTCTCAATATTCCTATGATAGTCCAGAATAGCAGTCATTCTTCTATCATAACTTTTGGAAGACAATGAGTTTGGGACTGAAACTTATTGCATGTAAAATCAGACCAATAGGAGTTTCAATGACATCAAGTTTGTGCTCAAATATTGTCAGATGAAAGAGATATAAACTTTGAAAGGTGGTGCTTGAAACCAATGCTCTACTCTAGACTAGACATTACATATTGGATCATAACTTTTGGAATATAATGTACTAGGGATTAATTCTAGTTCCGGTGCAAAGTATACTTAAAGAGATTTCTATGGATAGGTGATTTGCCAAAATTGGAGTAATATTCAAAGAGTTGTACCTATTGGAAGTTGTCCTCTATGCCAAACTATCTATGGTCTGAAAAGAAAAAGAAAATCACTTAAGTGATATGCGAATCGCTCAAGTGATGGACCATCATGTAATAACCCAAAAATGGGATTACGGGCTAATGACTCCAAAAGTGATGTAATTGTTGTAAATGAACACTTTTGAAGTATATGATGTGGATTTTGATCCGAATGTGTTGTAATCAGTGCCTAAACCCTATAGTTAAGCTTAATTATGGGATAAAGCTTAAAATGAAGTCTCAAGATTGACCAATGGGAAACAAATTAATACCCTTCCTTATATTGTTAAAAACGTCCAAAAAGGGTAAAGGAGAAGGAAAGAGGAATTTGGTCAAAATTTCAACTCTTTTACAACGGAACTTTGGTCATATCGGTCACATATGCCTTAAAGCAAGTGGTCAACATTCTTTTTGTGTTTCAAAGTGCAACATTTCGGTGGAGACAAAGGAAAGGGAAGAGGAATTAAATTAAAACAAGTTGAGTCATTGACCAAGATGAAAAGCAAAGAAAAAAAAAGAAGAAAAGTAAAAAATGATTATTTTGCTTTCATCTCTCCTCTCTCTTTCCATGTAAGTCGGCCAAGTAACTTAGCTCACCCTAAAATAAGACTTTTGTCATCATTTTCCAGCAGCTCACTTCATCTCTCCTCTCCACCATTGACGTCCAAGTTGAGCAAGAAAGAGGGAGAAGAAAACCTAAGGTTAGTGCTCTAAATGACCATAAATGCCTAATTCATCTTCACTAATATTATTCATGAGGTTGAGGGCTATATTCCTATGGTTTCAGAATTTTGATTGGTAAAGTTTGAGAACTTGTGGAAATTTCGCAGTTGGAGAATTGAAGAATTGGCTTTAGGAAGAAGAAGAGGTAAGAATTAGAAGCATTTTGGTATAGTTGTTGTAATCATTGATTGAGTATTGGGAATTTATGAATTTGCTTTGATTTTGGTGCAATTTTTGAATGGTATGAATTGGCTTATATGTTGTGTAGAATTTGGTCATTTTGATGATTCCAATGGTTTTCTTGAGCAAAATTGTGTGAGAATGGTGTTTGGGTTGAAATGGGAATCATTTGGGATCAAATGTGAAAATCTGGAAAATCTGTCCAATGTAAGTCTGTTCTGGACAGTCAGATGGTGTGGACGTTTTGACTGCGCAAATGATGTTGAAAAATTATGAAACTTTTAAGTCTTAAATTTCACATCTCAAGCTTCAAAATGGACATAAATTTTGTGTTATTTCGCTTTGTGAGCTGGGAGTTTGAACTGTCCAAAGTTTGGCATCAAAACTGGACCCTGGTTTGGCACAATGTTAGGGATTTGGTAAATCTGAACTTTTTTTGGTGATTCTTGATAATTTTAAATATTTTTCCCATAAAGGGGACTTGAATATCTTTCAATGGGCTTTAGAATCACCTTATTTCAAGTTTTCTAGAGCGAGTTATGAATTTTTGAAGTTTCCCTGGCTGCAGCCAAAATTTTGGCTGCAGCGTAAAACTTTCTGTGTGTGACCTGGCCATAGCCAGAAAATTCTTGGCTGAAGCCAAAATGTATCTGTGACGTTTTTAGCCATTATTGGCTGCAGCCAGAACCCATTTTTCAGCACTTTGTGAGTTTGCAAAGCAATTTCCAACCTAGTACTCTCCAATCCTTTTAGGTTCTCTTTGAGCTTGTTATAACCATTTAGGGGACTCATATGGAACCTATTCTAAGTGTTTGAAAGTAGGAATTAGGGGTAGGAAATTAATCCACCATTCTTGATTTTGTTTATAGGCTTTGATATTTGCCGCCCTCGTGAGCCAACTGTACCGAAGGACGTCAAGAAAGGACAAGGTAGTGACTTTTTCTTTCATACCATATATGATGCATTGTATGTGTGTTATATCATTGATTTGTGATGAATTGTATGCTGCAACATTTATGGATTTGTGTAAGCACCGCCATACCGAGAGTCCCTGAGTTGCTAACAACGGTTCGGGTTAGGACGGTGTGCCTTCCCGGTGGTAAAAGGGGATGAGGTTGGGGTGTGATATGTGGGATTATGTGAAAAGCTGAAAGGCTATTTGTGAAGGCCGACGGGCCGATTGTGAAAGCCGAATAGCTGTATGAGCTATAAGGCTATGTGTATGCACTGCCACGCCAACAGTCTCTGAGTCCCTAACATCGGTTTGGGTTAGGACGGTGTGCCTTCCCGGCGATAAAAGGGGATGAGGGTGGAGTGTGATTCGGGCTGCCGATGTATGATGGTTGCTTACATGCAGTGTGCTTATATGTGGTATGAATAGATTGTTACTACTGGGATTCTCTTGAATCTCATTCTTTCCTTTGACTAACATTTCAGACAGGGCAAGTGGCTCCAAGGAGAAGCGGACTACTAGGAGCGGATAGAATCCTATAGGGACGTTTGTTTTAGATATGTTGGTTATTCATCTTGGACAGGGTTCTGTAAATTATTTTTGGGTTGTAAATATTAGTGGAATACAGTTGTGTATTCCCCTATATGGGAATTGGAAACCTTCTAGTGAATGAATAGAACCCGGGGGTTACCGGGATTGCTATTAGATATTCTGATATGAATGAATGTAAATTAACTGCACAGGTGATTATATTCGATAATTGAACTTGAGACTGGAATAGGAAAGAAGTTTTGGAAATTTTGTAAAGTCCCTACTATAAAAGGGAGTTTTAAATGAGTTTTGAACTATCCGACGGTCTCTAAACCAATTTAATTAAGTGATATCGAATTATAATTACGCTAATTTAGGTAGGGGGTTACATTTTGGTATCAGAGCTGTAGTTCCTGGCAAGGGTAGAGTTTGCTAGGATAGATCCCTTAGTTGACTTTAGGGATAGAAGACCATTTGTGAATAATGGTTGTGTATGCACATGTTTGTTTTATTGACATGGATATATATATGAGTTTTATGACTATATGTGCATACTATCTCTGCTAAATTAATGGGGCAAGTTGTTTGTAGAATGAAGAAAACTAGAGGATGCCCCAATATTCCGCGTGTAGACCCAGAGGTGGAGGTCGTCAAGGATAACCCACTGGATGCAATGCAGGAATTAATGGGTCTAATCAAGATCAGCGGGATATGATAACTGATCTGAGAGAAGAGCTCAGAGCAGAGAAGGCGAAGAACAAGGAAGGTCCAATTCAGTCCACTATGGAGGAAACTCAAGAAGAAACTCGACATGAGGACACTACAGAAGGATCAGCACGACCACTAGAATCCCCACCTCATGCTATTCCGAATCAAGAATCACATAGGATGCCGCTTAGAGAGGAAAGAGACCTTCAGTTTTGGGTCACAAGATTCTGTAAACATCTGCCTCCGGTGTTCAAAGGGAGGTTTGACCCTCAAGCAGCCGAAGATTGGTTAAACAGGCTGGAGAAAATATTTGAGGTTCTTGGTTGCCCAGATGAGGTGAAGCCACGATTGGCCATTTACAAGCTCGAAGGGGATGCGGACCGTTATTGTGTAGCAGAAACATGCCGTTAACTTGGGAATTATTCCAGCAATAGTTTAATGAGAAATACTTTCCCAAATCTGTGCGGCTTGAGAAAGAGACAGAATTCCTGAATATCAAACAAGGGGACACAGAGAGCTTTGATGATTACTTGTCCCGTTTTGTTCGGTTGTCCCGGTATTCCTCTTATCTCTGGTACAAGGATGACGAAGAGTGGAGTTCGGATATGCTCATCCGCGGTCTGAGGCGAGAGCTGAGAAAACGATTAGCTACTCACCAATTCACCAAGTTCAACAAGGCGGTTGAACAATGTAGAATTACAGAAAATAATTTGAGAGAACTATATCCTACCAGAGCTACTGGCCATCGCAGTGAACCCAGTGAGGGTAATACTTTCCAGAAGCTGAAGGGTCAGGGATCCTCTTCATCCTGAGGTACTGGTAAGAAGCCCTACCAGCCCAGAGATCGGGAGTTTCAGAAATCTTTTACTGAATGGCTGTGTCCGTTGCAATCAGCCGCATTATGGTAAAAATTGTCGTGGTGAGATAATCTGTTTTAATTGTAAGAAACCAGGACATCTTTCTAGAGATTGTCAACGACTGCGAGCTGAGCAGAGGCCAAAGACTCAGGGTCGAGTATTCGCGATGACTCACGAGGAGGCCCGTAAATCTCCTGAGCTGATACAAGTTAAAATCTCTATTAATGGTTATTTGTTGCAAGCATTGTTCGACTAGGGTGCAAGTCACTCCTACATTGCTTATGATTGCGTGAATCGCCTGGGATTGCATGTACATAAATTACTATTTGATTTGGTAGTGTCGACTCCGATGGGTGTTAAGGCCTTGACCATAGAAGCTTGTTTGAATTGTGTCATAACTGTGGAAGGGCACCAATCTACTATAGATTTGATCTGTCTGCCGCTTTACCAATTGGAAGTCATTCTAGGTTTTGATTGGTTGACTGTAAATAATGTGTTATTAGATTATGGGAACAAAAGAATAGTGTATCCTGCTTCCCAGAGGGTTGAAGCTGTAAATACCAGTATGAACTTCCTTTCTACAGCTAAAGCTGAACGATAGCTTGAAAAAGGTTGCCAGGGGTATATGGTATTTTTCTTTGTCCAAAAGGAAGCTAGTGAAACTTTGAGTGATATACCCGTGGTAAATGAATTCCCTGAGGTATTTCCAGATGATCTTAGTGGATTGCCTCCTGAGAGGGAAGTTCAGTTCCCAATTGACATTGTACCTGGAGTTGGTTCTATATCTAAGGCCCTATACATCATGGCCCCAAACGAAATGGCGGAGTTAAAGAAACAAATAGAAGATTTGCTTGAGAAAGGGTTTATTAGACACAGTGTGTCACCTTGGGGAGCTCCAGTGTTATTTGTTAAGAAGAAAGATGGGAGTCTTCGATTGTGTATCGGCTATAGGGAACTAAATAAGTTACTATCAAGAACAAGTACCCTCTTCCCCGAATCGATGACCTACTAGATCAACTATCCGGTTCGTGTGTATTTTCGAAGATTGATCTAAGGTCAGGGTATCATCAGCAGCGAGTGAAAGCAGAAGATGTTCCGAAGACTGCTTTTCGGACCAGGTATGGTCACTATGAGTTCTTGGTGATGCCATTTGGGCTAACCAATGCGCCTGCGGTTTTCATGGATTACATGAACCGTATCTTTCGACAATATTTGGATCAGTTTGTTGTTGTGTTTATCGATGACATTCTGATATATTCCAAGAGTATGGAGGAGTATGAGCATCATTTGAGAGTTGTATTGAATACATTGCGTGAGAAATAACTATATGCTAAATTGAGCAAGTGCAAGTTCTGGCTATCAGAAGTGAAATTCTTAGGCCATGTTATCTCGCAAGAAGGGGTCTCTGTGGATCCCAGTAAAGTGGAAACAGTACTGGACTGGAAGAGGCCAGAATTTATGGCAGAAATACACAGTTTTCTGGGTCTTGCTGGTTATTATCGGAGATTTATCCAAAATTTCTCCCGTATTGCGTTGCCGATGACCAAGCTCACGAGAAAGGATCAGCCGTTTGTGTAGGATGAGAAATATGTAAACTGTTTTGTGGAGCTGAAGGAGAGGTTGACGATGGCACCTGTGTTGATTTTACCCGATCCCAGTTTGACATACGTTGTGTATTTTGATGCCAGTGAGCAGGGATTAGGGTGTGTCCTTATACAGCAGGGATGTGTGGTGGCCTATGCCTCTCGACAGCTTAGAACTCATGAATTGAACTATAACACTCACGATCTGGAGCTTGTGGCTATTGTGTTTGCCTTAAAAATTTGAAGGCATTATTTGTATGGTGTGACGGTAGAACTGTATTGCGACCACAAGAGTCTCAAGTATTTGTATGATCAGAAAGAATTGAATATGAGACAGTGTCGTTGGATGGAATTACTTAAAGACTACAACCAGGAAATTAAATATCATCCGAGTAAACCAAACGTAGTCGCATATGCTCTTAGTCGGAAGGCTATGCTTGTGGCAACTATGATGATACAAGAGGGGAAATTGATTGAAGATTTTCGTGATTTGAATTTGACAAACCAGATCATCTGTGCCAACTACACTGTTTCCCAAGAGGAAAGTGATCTAAGAACTGAGATTGAAGAAGCTCAGAGGCAAGATGGCTGGATACAGCGCAATCTGGCTCGAATTGAACGGGGAGAAGTTCCGGGCTATGACCTATCGCCTCGTGGATTGGTTCGCTATCAGAAAAGAGTCTGCGTTCCACTTAAGGCGGAGTTGAGGCAGAAGATTCTGGATGAGGCGCACAAGAGTCGATATACTCTTCATCCTGGTATGACCAAAATGTACCATAATTTGAAATCTGTATATTGGTGGCTGGGTTTGAAGAGTGATGTGACCAAATATGTAGCAAGTTGTCTCACTTGTCAGAAGGTAAAGATCGAGCACCAGAGACCACCGGGTTTACTTTAGAGTCTAGAGATTCTGGAATGGAAATGGGAAAGCGTGACCATGGATTTGGCTGTAGGCTTGCCCAGGATCAGGAACTATGATGCGATCTGGGTAATTGTGGATCGGCTAACAAAGTTAGCCCACTTCATACCAATCAATGTTGGTTATTCTCCTGACAAACTAGTAGAGATTTATGTTAGTGAGATAGTGAAACTCCATGGCATTCCGAAAAACATCATTTCCGACCGAGATCCCCGGTTCACTTCAAGATTCTGGAGAGCATTGCATGAAGCCTTGAATACTCAATTGAGATTCAGTATAGCTTATCATCCTCAAATGGATGGACAGTCAGAGAGGACAATCCAGACGTTGGAAGACATGTTGTGAGCTTGTGTTCTCGACTTTAAAGGAAGTTGGGATCGTTTCCTTCCACTGGCTGAGTTCGCCTACAACAATAGCTATCATGCGAGCATCCAAATGGCTCCGTATGAAGCGTTGTATGGAAGACGGTGTCAATCACCTTTGTGCTGGAACGAGTTATCCGAAAGAAAGCTTTATGGGCCAGATTTGGTTGATCAAACCTCAGCATAGATTCAGATTATTCGTAAGAGGTTGCTTTCAGCGCAGAGTCGACAGAAAAGCTATGCTGACAAGAGAAGACGGCCTCTAGAGTTTGAAGTTGGTGACCATGTGTTTCTAAGAGTATCTCCTGTCACCAGTATTGGGCGAGCAATCAAACGAAAGAAGTTGAGCCCAAGATATATAGGTCCTTTTGAGATTCTTGCGAGGATTGGGCCTGTTGCCTATCGAGTAGCCCTACCCCCGAACTTGAGCAGACTCCATGATGTGTTCCATGTTTCCCAACTAAAGAAATACCAACCGGATCCATCTCACATTGTCGAATACGAAGAAGTCAAGTTGCAAGACAATTTTACATATGTGGTGGAGCCGGAACAGATCATTGATCGAGAAGAACGACGGCTCAGACACTGAAGCATTCCTTATGTGAAAGTGATTTGGAGGGGCATGACCCAGAGAGAAGCGACTTGGGAAGTAGAAGAGGATATGCGAAGAAGATATCCTGAGTTTATGGCTCAAGTAGTTTGACAAATTTCGAGGATGAAATTTATTTTACAGGGGGAGAGTTGTAATAACCCAAAAATGGGATTAAGGGCTAATGACTCCAAAAGTGATGTAATTGTTGTAAATGAACACTTTTGAAGTATATGATGTGGATTTTGATCCGAATGTGTTGTAATCAATGCCTAAACCCTATAGTTAAGCTTAATTGTGGGATAAAGCTTAAAATGAAGTCTCAAGATTGACCAATGGGAAAACAAATTAATACCCTTCCTCATATTGTTAAAAACGTCCAAAAAGGGTAAAGGAGAAGGAAAGAGGAATTTGGTCAAAATTTCAACTCTTTTACAATGGAACTTTGGTCATATCGGTCACATATGCCTTAAAGCAAGTGGTCAACATTCTTTTTGTGTTTCAAAGTGCAACATTTCGGTGGAGACAAAGGAAAGGGAAGAGGAATTAAATTAAAACAAGTTGAGTCATTGACCAAGATGAAAAGCAAAGAAAAAAAAGAAGAAAAGTAAAAAATGATTATTTTGCTTTCATCTCTCCTCTCTCTTTCCATGTAAGTCAGCCAAGTAACTTAGCTCACCCTAAAATAAGACTTTTGTCATCATTTTCCAGCAGCTCACTTCATCTCTCCTCTCCACCATTGACGTCCAAGTTGAGCAAGAAAGAGGGAGAAGAAAACCTAAGGTTAGTGCCCTAAATGACCATGAATGCCTAATTCATCTTCACTAATATTATTCATGAGGTTGAGGGCTATATTCCTATGGTTTCAGAATTTTGATTGGTAAAGTTTGAGAACTTGTGGAAATTTGGAAGTTGGAGAATTGAAGAATTGGCTTTAGGAAGAAGAAGAGGTAAGAATTAGAAGAATTTTGGTATAGTTGTTGTAATCATTGATTGAGTATTGGGAATTTATGAATTTGCTCTGATTTTAGTGCAATTTTCGAATGGTATGAATTGGCTTATGTGTTGTGTAGAATTTGGTCATTTTGATGATTCCAATGGTTTTCTTGAGCAAAATTGTGTGAGAATGGTGTTTGGGTTGAAATAGGAATCATTTGGGATCAAATGTGAAAATCTGGAAAATCTGTCCAATGTAAGTCTGTTCTAGATAGTCAGATGGTGTGCACGTTTTGACTGGGCAAATGATGTTGAAAAATTATGAAACTTTTCAGTCTTAAATTTCACATCTCAAGCTTCAAAATGGACATAAATTTTGTGTTATTTCGCTTTGTGAGCTAGGAGTTTGAACTGTCCAAAGTTTGGCATCAAAACTGGACCCTGTTTTGGCACAATGTTAGGGGTTTGGTAAATATGGACCTTTTTTGGTGATTCTTGATAATTTTACATATTTTTCCCATAAAGGGATCTTGAATAGCTTTCAATGGGCTTTGGAATCACCTTATTTCAAGTTTTCTAGAGTGAGTTATGAATCTTTGAAGTTTCCTTGGCTGCAGCTAAAATTCTGGCTGCAGTGCAAAACTTTCTATGTGTGACCTGGCCGTAGCCAGAAAATTCTTGGCTGCAGCCAAAATGTTTCTGTGACGTTTTTAGCCATTTTTTGCTGCAGCCAGAGAATTCTTGGCTGCAACCAGAACCCAATTTTCAGCACTTTGTGAGTTTGCAAAGCAATTTCCAACCTAGTACTCTCCAATCCTTTTAGGTTCTCTTTGAGCTTGCTATAACCATTTAGGGGACTCATATGGAACCTATTCTAAGTGTTTGAAAGTAGGAATTGAGGGTAGGAAATTAATCCACCATTCTTGATTTTGTTTATAGGCTTTGATATTTGCCGCCCTCATGAGCCAACTGCGCCGAAGGACGTCAAGAAAGGACAAGGTAGTGACTTTTTCTTTTATACCATATATGATGCATTGTATGTGTGTTATATCATTGATTTGTGATGAATTGTATGCTGCAACATTTATGGATTTGTGTAAGCACCTCCATACCGAGAGTCCCTGAGTCGCTAACAACGGTTCGAGTTAGGACGGTGTGCCTTCCCGGCGGTAAAAGGGGATGAGGTTGGGGCGTGATATGTGGGATTATGTGAAAAGCCGAAAGGCTATTTGTGAAGGCCGACGGGCCGATTGTTAAAGCCGGATAGCTGTATGAGCTATAAGGCTATGTGTATGCACTGCCACGCCAACAGTCCCTGAGTCCCTAACGACGGTTCGGGTTAGGACGGTGTGCCTTCCCGGCGGTAAAAGGAGAAGAGTGTGGAGTGTGATTTGGGCTGCCGATGTATGATGATTGCTTACATGTTGTGTGCTTATGTGTGGTATGAATAGATTGTTACTGTAACCCCCTGCCGTAATTATATCCGAAATACGCAATTAAAGTGAAATAGAGACCAATAATAAACAAATAACAAATTGCAAACCCATCTACCAGACGGGGTTTTCATAAATGCCTTTCAAAATCATTGATAACTTGGTCTCACAGTCACATTCCGAATACAATTACTACGCGGAATATCACATTCATGGGAAATCAGAGTACACAATATAATCCCGGCAATCCCGGGTTCCATACATTAACTCAAAGCCTTATAGGGCACATTCGCCCCTACAAGCCCTCATATGGGGATTACACAAATTCTCATATCAAATACATACTCGAATATACATTCCAACCTACA
Organism: Inga leiocalycina; assembly: GCA_963242795.1. Lineage (NCBI taxonomy): Eukaryota > Viridiplantae > Streptophyta > Magnoliopsida > Fabales > Fabaceae > Inga > Inga leiocalycina. Next base: position 38,603,074 of record OY725332.1, read on the forward strand.
CAATTATATATCCAAATATACTTAATCCCAATCATGCATTGATAACCACCTATCACAAGATTACAACCCGAACGAGTCCTGTCGCCTTTGATTGATTACTCCATCCTCGATCCACCTACCCTATCTAAATTGTTGGTAGGGGAGGGTGAGATTCGAGAGAATCTCAGTAGGATAACAATATCAAAATGCATGTATGATAGATGTTTAATGCATGACATGCTTGCATCACACAACTCATGATAACACAATGACAATTTGCAAGCTCAATGCTTCGAACAATATACCTATGGCCATAGCATAAATTGAAACATAGCTTCAAATTACACATAATTATGCAAAGCTAAGACATGCACCAACACACTAACACATATATCAAATACAAGAAGAGGAGATATGTTCCCTACCTTAACCCTTTTCCGCCTCGAAACGCGTGCCTCGATCTACGTGCAAACAGCTCGGGGCTCCATATTCGATCCTACAATGTCAAATGTACTATTTAGATACTTCCATAGTGTTTCTGGGGGTTATATGATTCTATCTTGAAAATTTACCAAAATGCCCCCGGGACCCCGGCCCGGCCCCGCCGTACCCGGTCCGGCTGTACTTTTCCCGAAATTTTGACATGGGCTATTCTGACATATTTTCGCCCAAGGAATCCATTTCCGGACTCGGAATTATCAAATTCAATGTCATATTACGAAATTGCCCTTGGCAGCCCTACTTTTAGGGTTTTAGGGGCGTTTCCGTAATTATGCTTTCTCGGCCTTTTCCGAAAAAGTGCCCAACTGTAACCCCACCTAATTTTCCCTCCTGAACTCAATGGAATCATCAAATCATTGAAAATCCAACTCTAAGACCCATTTATAGCCCAGACCGAAATATATGGGTTTTCTAGGGAAAATCAGGGTTTTTCGGTTTCGGCTCCGTAAACACGTTCCTTTCTACTCCTAACCACTTTATTGACTATTCCATTAGGTTACAACTACCATTTAGTATCAATTTGGGCAGCATAACCCCTAGGGAAACCCATTTTCCATTTTTACAACCAATGGCAATCCGGCGAAATTTCATCGATTAAATTGCCCACAGCAGCCAGAATAGTCAATATACAAGAGTTTGGAAGTTACCTCAAGCTCCCAATAGCTTTTACTCAATATGGCTGAACCCTAGCCCCTTTTAAACCATGAAAATTGAGCTTCCAACACCTTAAAGAACATGAAAGAGAAGCTTAGAAGCAAGGTTATACGCGTTAGGAGCTAGATCGTCGGAGAAATCGGCTTACCTTGCGAGATTTCTCCTCTTTCTCTCTCTAAGAGCTCTCAACTTTCTCTCACTAGTTTCAGCTGGAAATGGCGTGAAATGGCTGAAGAAGATGAGCAATTTGATTAATAATCCATGCTGACATCATCTTTTAATGAGATGATGTCATAATTCCCATTTTCGGATTTTCTGCCCAAACTTTGAAAAATCATAACTAGTTCTAGAAAACTCGAAATGAGGTGATCCCAAAGCCAAATGAAAGGTATTTAAGTCCTCTTCATTGGAAAAATATGATCCATTACTAGAAATCACCACACAATTCCAGAATTACACAAATTTCATCACTGCCCCAAAACAGAGTCCATTTTCGACCTCAAACTTTGGACAGTAATATCTCCCAGTTCCCAAAAGGAAATGTCACAAATTATATGTCCATTTTGAAGCTTGGGATGTGAACTTCAAGACTGGAAAGTTTCATAATTTTCTGACATCGTTTGCCTTGTCAAAACATCCACACGAGAAGACTGCCCAGACAGAATTCACACTGGACAACATTTCTAGTTTTGCAACCAATGTGTCCAATCCAATTTAAATCAATCCCAATGATTAAATACCACAACATGACACCATTTCCATCACAATACCTCATTCAATTATTCCCTCTATTCTAAGTCAATTTGGATATTAATCCACAATTGAACTCAAATACAGGGTTTTGGCGTTGCTCATAACACAAGTGACTACAATCCACTTTTCTCTAAAAGGGTTCATTAATCACTAACCACGTCCACTTTTGTAGTCATTAACCCCCAATCACAATTTGGGTTCTTGCTAAACCGGGGCTTAGCAATCCACTAATCTCAAGCTTATTCTCTAGCCTCAAGTCTCGAAATTCGTGGTGTTACAGTTACTACTGGGATTCTCTTGAATCTCATTCTTTCCTTTGACTAACATTTCAGATAGGGCAAGTGGCTCCAAAGAGAAGCAGACTACTAGGAGCGGATAGAATCCTATAGGGACGTTTGTTTTAGATATGTTGGTTATTCATCTTGGACAGGGTTCTGTAAATTATTTTTTTGTTGTAAATATTAGTGGAATACAGTTGTGTAATCCCCTATATGGGAATTGGAAACCTTTTAGTGAATGAATGGAACCCGGGGGTTGCCGAGATTTCTATTAGATATTCTAATATGAATGAATGTAAATTAACTGCACAGGTGATTATATTCGATAATTGAACTTGAGACCGAAATAGGAAAGAAGTTTTGAAAATTTTGTAAAGTCCCTACTATAAAAGGGAGTTTTAAATGAGTTTTGAACTATCCGACGGTCTCTAAACCAATTTAATTAAGTGATATTGAATTATAATTACGCTAATTTAGGCAGGGGGTTACACATCACTTATAAATATTTGCAAGTAACTTGTAAGTAATTTAAGAGTGATTGATAAATAACATGAGTGATAGACTATCACTTGCAAACATTTGGAAGTGACTTGCAAGCAATCAAAGAGTGATTGAGGAAATTACTCGAGTGATCTAAAAAATCACTCGAGTGATCCATGATCACTTGCTGGACACTTGCAAGTGATATGAAAATCACTTGAGTGATTGAGGAAATCACTTAAGTGATTAGAGATCACTTCAAGTCACACTCGAAGTGATATTATTCATAGTTTGTAATCACCATCTCAAGTTTTTTGATATTCTTGCAAACTCATTTAAATCTTAATTATCTTGTTTCTAACTATTCCCAATCATCACTAATCAAGTTTACATGAGGATTATAGATTATTGAACTTAGATTAGAGCTCAATGGCCAAAAAGTAACTTTGTGTCAAAAGCTTTAACAACTACTTCCAATAGACATCCAATGGTTGTATTTTTATAAAGCTCAAAGAAAAATCACAAAGGGAATATGAACATGCCTAATAGGTACTTCAACATCTCCAATGGTCATCAAAGCTAACATCAACTGTAAATTAAAAAGCATTCAAAGCCAAAGACAAGCTTGTGCCATAACCGTCAAAATGCCTAAACTTTGACTCCAACATTCCAACTGATATACTCTCTGTTTCTCATTGTTTACATAATCTACTTTAGAGAGAGACATTATTTGTATTGTGCTTCAGTGTTCATCTTAATTCACTTTAGAGAGTGAAAATCATTGTAATCCTTCATCATGAAGGTTGTATCCTTATAGGGTGTAAAAGGGAGTAACTCGATGTGAGAATTATAAAAAGCTTCACAAGTGCCTGACTAAAGTTATGGGATTGTAGAGGCTTCTCTTGTGCCCAAATTAAACAAGAAGATAGTGGATTGAAAATCTCAAGTGGAGCTTAGGGACTGGAAGAAAGTCATCAAGGATTGGGCCGAACCAGTATACATAGTTTGTATTTTCTCTTCCCTTATCTCTTATATTTCTAGCATACCTGATTTACTTAATTGATTATCGTTTTATGGCACATACTTATTATTTTCTATAAGATGCAAAAAGATATTCAAAGTTCCTAAGTAATCATCTTACACCCAATTCACCTCCCTTAGGTGTCATCCAATTCTAACACAAGGCACTTTGGTAAAAATGGATGATGAAAGGCAAAAGAAAATCATGATGTTTGACTAGTGCTAAAGGATTTATCAAATTGCTTGGTGCAGCTTAGTATTTGTTTCCTTCTTCCTTCTATTTAGTCTCTTCAACAATACAACCCGATAAAGACCACTTGACTATAAATTCATGGCATATTAGTGGTAGAGATAAACCTTTACAATCCTATGGTAGATGCTAGAATAGGTGAATTGAGTGAAACAAAACATATGCTTTAAGAGATGAGAGAAACACTTGCATCCAAGTGAGCTCTATCATGTTTATCTTCTTTAATCTAGCTATATGTTCAACTAATTTCTTTGCATTAAAGTATTCCATGATCTTTGATGGGTTTGGGGATTATGATTATCCAACCCTAACGCATTTGCATTCTTAGATGACTTGATGATTATATAAATTGGTCATGTTTTTGAAAACTTCGGTTTTACTTTTGCCGAGGAGTGCAAATGGCTAGATATGGGGAAATTGACAAATCCATATTTTTAGGTCCATTTCACTATAAATTTTGAAGGTTTTAAGGCACTTTTATAGCTTAACTCATTTGTAATTTGTGCTAAGTTTGGTGACAAGGGTAGAGTTGAAAAATAAGGCTTAAAAGCATAAAAATAATTAAAATTAGTTATTTTTTAGACCAAAATCCTTTTCATAATAATTCCATGAGCTTAAGATGAAGATCTTACCCAAAAATTACAAAATGTATGTAAGTAAAACAAATTCAAAGCAAAAGTCAACTTAGAAGTTCAAATTATAGAGCCATTTGCCCTAATGAACAAAAAAACCCACCAAAGCAAGTAAACTTTGAAGAAGAGTGAAACCTCTGTATCACTTACCTCAATGAGTGACAAACTTGCCAAAATGAGTTTGGAATTAACGAGAGGAAAGGGCTTGTCGAGAGGTGAGTTTCTTATATGTTGGAGATTTAAACCATATTTAAGGATCTGACTAACCTAGTTTCACTTATTTCTTTCATCGTCTAGCATCATTTTCGATACTTCTCCATTCCTAACACTAGAGAAACTGCCTCTCATCATTCTCCACTCATCTCCACTCCTTTTTCTTTCATTTTCACTACAATTCATTTCCATTCCTTCATCTTCTTCCATATCTACCATGGGTAATCGTCTAAAGGTCTTTAGAGCTTCATCTATGGCAGTTTGTATCTGAGCAACTCATCTCCTAAAGTAATTGATTGATTCTTGAGCTTGAAGCTTCATAGGGAGTGTTCTAGGATCTAGTTTTATACTTTAATCCTTTGTATTAATTGAATTCTAGGCTTAGCTTTTAATTGATGTTTTGGATTAAAGTTTTTTATTGGGGTTCCATACATTATATGATATTGGATGTGTATTTAGATTTAATGTTATGTATTTGACACTTATGCTTTATTAGTAGCAATTTCATGTAATTGACTTGGCATAACTTTTGCTTGAAGTTGTTATAAATATATAATTGTGATTGTAACTCAAGGGTTCTTAGTTACTTGTGTATTTACATATCATTAATTCTAATTGCTAGTGGTTAATTTGAGTTTCAGTTAGAGGGGTTAAACCTTGCCTGGTGCGGAAGTGTTTAATTTACCTTACTTAAGCTAGTTTAAAGGGTCTTTTAGGGAAATTGTCAAACTAGCACACTCCTATTATCTTTTGAAGAAAGGATAGATAAATCCATTGATCTTGGAGACTTTCCACACATTTTCAAAACCAAATTTCATTTTACTTCATTTTTATACCAAAAATCCAAAAATATTAGTTTTAGAGCATTTACGTTTTATTGCAACCATAGTTGATAGTTAAAAAGCTCAAACCTATGTTATTGCTTTTATGCCAATAATCATATTTAGTTTCTAGGTATTGAATAAAAGGCTCCTTATGATACAATCCTAGATTTCACCCTCTATTGCAATACTTGGTTATTTTTGAAGAGGTTACCAAGACAAATATAAGCACACACTTCTTCAAGTAATGTTGAAGCTTGAATACTTGAAAAACCTGGTAGTATGGGCTAATAGTGAAGCTTTAATACCATCTTTAGGTGCCTTCTATGGGCAATGCTTTGCTATTGCTCAGGAGGCCATGGCATACCACCTGATAGTTCTTAATAACTTGTGAAAGGTATGCTCTTCCATTTGTTTTTCACATATTTGCTTGCACACTGGTTTCTCTCTGGTCCTTTTAATTATCATGTTTCTATGCTTTTATTGACTTCAAAAAACATAAATAGAAATTGTAGCATTAGTACATGAAAACATGTGATCCATGTATTATAAGTTGTAAATATGAAGTTTCAAGTTAATTGCATAATTTTGAAAACCAAGGTGCTGGTTTTGTACTGGGATTTTTTCTGTCACTGTGCATGTCAGCATATAAATCGTTAAATATGAACATGGTATATGCAAAAAGCTATTATTCAACTTTGGCCTTGATTTGTTCTCAATGTTGTCATACAGTCCTTGTAGCTGACTTAAGTTATGCTCATTTGGTACCAGTGAACTAAGACTAGAGAAGTGAAAGTAGAATTAGGGGGTTCCCAAATTTTGTTTTCTTGGTATATGTGAACCAACTTCCATATGGAATGGGTTCTATCAAAATTGGTGGAAGTGGGTTCCATCCAACCCCCCCAAGGAACTGGCTTCCACTTTTCTGAGAATTGGAGTTTGACTATTCTGTCCCTTCTCCTCTCCTCCATGGTGATCATGATCTTTATTCCCTCTATTGGTCCTCTTCCAACTATGACGGCAACATCTTCTACGATGATGGCGAACGATGGTGACTAAGGATGACAATGACAGAGGACCACGATCCCTCCTTCATTGATATTTAAAGAGCAATGATGAAGGCAAACGACAGTGACTGAGGATGATGATGATGAGTACCAAGTTCGATTTGCTAGCTCTAATCTCTGTAATCTTCTAACTACATACCCATCTCTTTGATCTCGACAATGATAAAGATCTAACGACGGAGAAGTACCGGTGAAAACATCATTGAATTCATATTTGAGATGAGGAGGCCACAACTTCATATTTGTAGTAAGGGAGAGGTTAGAACAACTCACTTCTTGATCTCTTTCCTTGTTTTTTGGTTCCTTGGATCATGTGGTCACTGGTGACAATGGTGTGACAAAGAAGATGGGAAGGAATGTTGGAAGCAAACTTCATCAGCGAATGTTGGTCAGGTTTAATTTTTGTTGGTGGCAAGATGTTCGATTGGTTTATTGGGGAGAGATTTTTTTTAATAAGGGTATTTTGGTATTTTCCTATTATTAATACATATTTTAAGTAAAATTTACATCTCACTTCCATCATCATACCAAACACACTTTAAAAATCACTTCCACTTCCAATCCCAATTCCAATTCCAATTCCATCAACAACTCTTCCACTGTACCAAACAAGGCATCAGTGTCTGTTTGCTTTATCTTTTTAAAAGTTTTTTTATGACTTTTGAGATAAGCATATGAGAGGAGTTTTATCTCAGATTGTGGAAATGTACTTAAAAAAGCATTTTTCTCTAGCTCCCAAACAAGTACTTAATGAGATTAGATTTTTGTTATTTTGTTTTTATCAACTTTAATGTGTTAGAGCAAGTGTTTCACCCAAGAGGGGGGTGAATTGGGTGATAGTAAAATTTCGTTGCAAATATAAAATTTGACAGTGAAATTAAAACAGTAAGGAGTAAGGAGAAATATCACCGAAGTGTACACCGGGAGTTATACTGGTTCGGTCATAACTACTTTGACCTACGTCCAGTCCTCAGAGCTTCTCTGAGAGTTTCACTATAACTTCCAAGATTCAGTGGGTTCTTAGCACCTCAGTAGAAGCAAGTTCCTTCACCTGGACACTCGCTCCCCCTTACAAGTTGTAATCCAATCCCAACTCAAGGTTCCACAACCTTAAGTTATCTCAATAACAAATATTGAGTTTGAATGAAATATCTCTCTCACAAAGTGAATAAGAATCACTGAAGCATAGAATTACAAGTATAATGTAAAACAGAGTAGTGAACTTGATGATACATTCATGTGTATGTTCTTGTTGTAATTTCTCTGTTTGGATGTTCCCATATTTATAGATACATTGGTAATGATTGTTGGAACATTTTTCTTTATGTCCGTTGGAGCATGCGCAGCCACTATTGACTTTTCCAGTATTTGAAAAACATCCGTTTGTGGTAGGTGGCGGTCGGTGACTTTTGAACGTTGCATTTGACTTTCCATATTTGGTAAGATCTCTTCATTGTTTATATGTGGATATGCTCAGAATACTAATACAATAAAGGTTAATCATATAGGAAACAAAACAATGAACATTGGATAAGTTTCTGGGTTTGCTTACTCGAGTAGCTACTCGAGTATTCCTTGAAGTTTACTCGAGTACTTACTCGAGTATCATCGGGAAAGCTTTGATCAATTGCAAGTCAATAAACACATATAAGTTTACTCGGGTAGTGCATGGAATAAACTAAATCTCAAACCTTTGGAAATAGTTGTTTACTCGGATACCTACTCGAGTAATGCACTTATGACTTCAGAGATTACTAGGGTACCAACTCGAGTAAACCTTCAAATACACCTTTGGTTACTCGATGCTTTACTCCAGTAATGTTGGCAGGATTTCAAAGGCTGAGAGCACTTCAAGTTTGATTACCTTGTTACTCGAGTACATACTCGAGTAAACTTACTTTTTGTGCATAACTTACTCGGGTAATGACTTGAGGTTTTCCTTCAATCACAACACTGCATACTCGAGTACATACTCGAGTAATCCACTTAAAATGAATCATTAAATACTTGCATACTAGAGTAATGACTCGATGAAAATGAAATAAAATTAGATCAAGTTATTCGAGTACTACCTTCAGGTTTTTGTTTACCTCAGTGAGTTACTCGAGTAGGTACTCGAGTAACATTGGCAGTGGTACAAAGTGCCGAGAGCAACACATTTTCTGAAACAGAGTAACTCGAGTACATACTCGAGTATCATTGGCAGGCCGAGAGGAACTTGAAATCTTTCACATGGTTACTCGAGTACCTACTTGAGTAACGTTGGCAGGCCGAGAGCAACTTCAAGTATTTACCTGGTTACTCAAGTGGCTACTTGAGTAACATTGGCAAGCCGAAGCAGCTTGAAAACTTTTACACTATTACTCGAGTACCTACTCGAGTAACATTGGCAAGTTACTGGAAGGTGCCTCTGGTTACTTCAAGTTTTGTCTCATTACTCGAGTACATACTCGAGTAATGCCTTAGAAAAATTGCTCCTGCTCAAGTTTCTCATCATTTTCTCTTGGTCTTTCCTTATTACTCCAATGCTTATTTCAAGTGATGCTTATCCCTGTTATTACTTTGTTCAAACATATTTATTAATCAATTCTTTTTCATACCATTCTTTTGTTATCATCAAAACATGAGGTCAACATAATGCATTGCATCCATGTGGTTATTTTGCAAGCTTTTGGTCTCTTTTTTTAGTTAATGATATAATATAATACCTATCAAAACCAAGGAACTTGAGATAATCATAAAGTGTACATTTTTTTACATTTTAGCAGGCTTACAATGACAATCGGTTTTTATTTATGGTGCTAACTATATCAAACAAAAATCTATTTTGGATGATTTTTAAATTAGTTGGATTATCTAATTGGGACTTACCACTTCAGCTATAATAGTAACCATGAGTTTTATAATAGTCACTTTTAAATATGCAAAGAATCTAGGGAGAATTAGGGAGAATGACCCAAATTTTTTTTATTAATGAGCATCTTAAAAATTGTAATTATTTTGAGGACCAAAAATTAAAATACAAATTTTCAATTACGAAATTAAAGCTGACCAAACTCCCTACATTTTCTATAATCCCAACAATCTAAACTATTTGATGGCTATCAAATTTGATGATTTCTCCATGCATATTTTGATAAAAAAAAACATCTATATGCAACTCAATGTTTTTATGAAATTCTCTACATTCACATCCGATTATCTTTAAAGTTACCTAAATTGAATTAGCATCTAAAATCTGAAAATAATTATAAATCTACCACTTTCTAAATTTTGATTATTATTAAAAACTTAAAAAATCACAAAAAATGTATTATTGCACCTTATCTTGGAATTTTGATTCATGACATTTTTTGGCTTCTCTATAATTGCTAAACCAAATTCCAAATTGTTGGACTTTGGCTCCAAGTCCGCCCTTGATGGGCCAAACTATTTGATTAGGAAATAAGTAGCCTAATCAAATAAGAATAAAATTAGCATAAAATGCAGATTGGGGAATAATTCAGCAATAATTATGGATTTGTTAAAAGAGGAACAAATCACCATAATTAGGGAATTAATTGAGAGACAATTAATTGCTGTCTTGGAGGGTAAGAAGGAGTGCGCACGTTTCCTAATTAGTGGCCTCCATAAACCACTATAAATAGGGTGTACCTCCTCAATTGCAATTCACCCCGCCATTGAATTTTCTGGCAATTCCCTTCTCTCCTACCATCTTTCTGGTTCTGGTGATCTGCTGTGCAAATCACAATTAGGCTCTAGTTGTCTAATAATTGTGTGGGCACAAGTATGGAGTATTGGAGCTTTGACCCGGATCCGAACATGGATTCGTCCAGGTACGCCAAATCTCCTTTTTAGTTATAATTTTTTTCTTACATTGGCATCAGAGCATGTTGATCCTGTGGCTATGATTATTCTATGTGAATAATTTTATGTTTCATCATGCTTATTTTTCCGCTGCGCAAAATCATAATTCTGGGTATGATTTTTTCTTTTATGCCATATAAATATGCAATTTTGTATATGGTTCCAAACATGCTTATTCACGAAAAACAATTTCATATGCATATGTCTCTGCCTCTATATATATATGCGTGTCTGTAGGGAACCAGAAATGTGAAAATATATATATATTTCTTTTCATATTTTAAAGCTCCATACATGATAAATATATTTGTTGCTGTGTGTTTTTGAATGCGTTCTCAGATCCTATAACTATTATATACATATGCGCATGTGTGTGTATATATTATGGCACAAATTTCCTTCTCTTCTCCTCGTCACTTCTTTGATCTATTAAAGTTGGGTGTTTTTGGAACCTATGTGGAACTAAAAACGGAAAAGACTTGACTCCTCAAAGGTTAGAAGAGCCTTTGAAACACAGAGACAAACATCCGGTCAAATTACGTCGCGCCAACAACGTCGAAAAAAATTGGGTGTTTCAAAATCGGTGTTTTTGCCCAAAGTAAGGACATGAATGTGTAGATCTCAAAGAGACTATTCCAACGATGCTTAGAACGCGTCAAACGGAGTCCGGATGAGGGAGAAACAAAGTAAAGAAGTTCGCAGGTTGTTAGTTGTCGCCGCAACTTCACTTGTGATTTGATCAATAAAACAAAATTTTTAAGATCAAATAAATGCCATAGATTTGTAGTTCACCGAACTACGATTCCAACGACACCAAGAACGCGAAAAACGGAGCTAAAATGAGGGAGATATGGACTCCTGAAGTTGGCGGGTCAAGATAACCCGTCGGAGCTCCAACCGGGTTGGATTGACCTGGCTGGAGGTTGAAGGCGTTGACATGGCAGTCAACGCCACGTCATCGGTCAACCAATGCCACGTGGCGCCAATGAGCAGCCGCCACGTCAGCATTGGTCAATGATGCCACGTCATCCGTTGACCAGCCACATTGACCGAGACACGTCAGCGGTGATGTGTCACAGTTGGCCAGTCAATGTTGACTGGTCAACGGTCAATAGTCATTCGTTGACGGTTGACCAAAAAAAAAAGGGAAAGGACATATGGTGCGTGGGGCCCACTGGGATCTCCTTTTGACACGTGGCAAGCACCGTTGGAGAGAGGACGGCGCGTGGAGTCTTGGGAGCCGGAGCGTGTCATCAGCAAAAGGCCGCAAGGCGGCGCGTGTACGTCACGACCCACCACCGAGAGTGGCCAATGCTGGAATTTTCCAAATTTTCAGGATTTTTCCATCCAGACACCTTCTAGGGGCACATGAGAGCGCATAGGACCTCTGATTGAGACCTGGTTGGTTCCTAAAAATCCCTAAATTCAAGAGCTTCAATTTGATATATAATTTGCATATATTTGAAGCATGTTTGGATTTGTTTTGAGTCAACAAGGTGCTTGTATGCACCTATAGATTCCTAAAAATGTTGGAATTGAATCAATGTTGGTTCTATTGTTTTTGGGATAGGTTGGCTTATTTTTTTAAGAGTTTTTTCAGTTGCAACATAAGGTTAAATGCTGAAAGATTCTTTAAAAGTAAGGAATTATTCAAATGAGTTTTTGAATATAAAATCCTATCCAACCTTGACTCAAACTCTTAGAGATAAAACCTGAAAAAATAATTGCAACAACTTAAAATTATTCAATAATTATTGAATAATAATAAGTCTTCCTAAATTTTGAAGCAATGACTTCTAAAAGTCAACCTTTTATCACATATGTTGTGACAAAGGACAAGACAGATAGAGATGTGAGAATCATCTCATCAAGTGGGAGGTATGCTGCAAATACATCCAAATGAGTGGATGTAAACATGGCAAAGAGGAGCTTGACATTGTAGCTAGATGCTACATGAGTTAATATGGTCAGAAGGGCCTATGAGAAGGAGAATCTGTTAAGAGACAACAATATGAGGCTTAAACTTTTGAATGTTCTTGTTTTTCCATTGAATTTAAGATTAAATTCTATGTTTGTTTTTAGAATTGAATTCAGTATATTCTCTTCTTGTTTTCTTGAACATTCATGCTAGTTAGATGATATTGTGTTATTATCTTGTTAATATAACTGCTCTTTGATTGAGTGGGAGTTTTTCTGGAATGCGTCTAGAAATCCAAAGGGGAAATTGTTCAAATGAAGACTGTGGTTAAAAGGGTGATGAGCTAACTAGTATGATTGGGATGGGAGTCAACATAGTTGTCTCCTGACCATGAAACTAGTGAACTTATTATCTAATTATCCTTTGTCTTATTTGAACAAATAAGATTTGTATACCATAATTGTCTGAGTGACCAATTATGACCAAGTCTATTTGACTGAGCTTATGAAGACAAGTTCAATAGAGATATCTATGGAATTAAAAACTCTCAAATCTCTTTCATTCAAGAAGAATGAGATGTCAAGGACATCCTACCAACTAGTCTTCAGCATTTAAAGGTTGAAGCAACCGAAGGATACAAAAGATTTATGCTATCAAGTATAGAAAGAACAACATTGCTTAAACTTATGTTAGTTTGCGCAATGTAACCTTATCCAAACCGTGTGGATAGTGTTGGAAGATAGTGAAATAGGTGATCGTCTTCCGTAAAGTTAAAACTAAGTTAAGTTTTAACATAGTGTACTAAGTCCTAACATGTTGTTTAGGCAACACTTGAAGCAGATGTCAAACTAAGAAGTTGAGACAAAACTAAATGCCAAGTTCTTTCTAACAAACAACAAGTATATGTTGTGATAAGACATCTCCCAGTGAGTGGGAGGAAGCTATGTCTCCCAGTAAGTGGGAATGAGCCATGTCTTCCATTGAGTAGGCGTATACGAAAGTAAAGATTGTCTCTGATATGCATATTGTAACCTTCAGCAATGTGATTCACTATATTGAACTTAAATGTGAAAGACTGAAGGATTCAAGATCCATTAGTCAGACGAACTTAGCTAAAGAGTGGGAGGATTCATCCTCTAAGCCCAAGGGTAAGAAACCTATGAGGTAAACTTGATCTAGAGGAGGTCAAATGGTTTCTACAAAGATGAAAAGCTACATTCATAATCCTTAAGGGTTATAAAAGTAGCGATCCACATGAGTTGTGGATATTTCAGAAAAGCATATGGCTTCATGTCAAATGCAAAGCAAGAAAGAGATAGAATCAAGGGATTGGAACTTGCACTTTAACTCTATATAAATAAACCACCCTGATTCACTCCATGCAATTGCAACTGATAGAATCACATCTTTGCTATCTCTTTAGTTAAGGATCGATGGGACTATGATTCTCAAATCCTTTGTTGGTTTTTTATGTTTCTTTTCTAGGGATAAAAGATTCCATTTCTTGCCACATGTACACCTTGGTCAAAGGGAATGATCAAACTTGCAACAGAGTATTTACTAAACAATGTGTGCTAAAGTTTTAATACCCTTATGAATAAGTTGAGAACTCATTCTACCAGGCAAGAAAGACAAAGAAACATTTTTGAGAAAATCCACTGCAATTGGCAAATTATGATGTTAGTGAACCAATGAACGTGAGGGCAAAACACAAAGAGCTAAGTGTTTCGTTAACATTGTGGACATTTACTTGAAATATAGTAATGTTTACTTGATTTTTTTGTGAAGCTGTTAGATAATGGCTAAACTAGTCAAGAATCAGTTAAACTAAAAGGATAAGACCTTTTGAACTAACAAGAGTTAAAGACACCTATGTGATTAGTTCAAGCTGCTTTGTGTACAAGAAAGGCATTGTTAGGCAACTATCAATACCTAGAACCCTTCAACATAATAGAGTTATTGAAATGGAGAGATAGACCTCTTCTTATTTTGGTTATGAACATAATGGTATCAATGAGGCTATCAGCCATATGTTGGTAGGTATACTCACAGCTATTATATTTACACTTAACCAAATGCCCTCTATGTCAGTCACGACCTTACCCTATGAATCATGGATGGGCCTTAGACTAGGACCAAGCTCGTTAAGACCATAAGGGTCATCAACTTTATATTCATAATTCTTCCTATGAGTAAGGAAGATTGGGGTCAAGGTATACAAGGTATCTCTTTGTAAGATGACATGAGAATTTGACATGACACATCTTCATTAGTGAAAATGATGATAGTTCAGTGACTGATAGAAAACCGTGGGACACAACGTTCATAAAACCCAGATTTTCTAGCAGGAAATCAGCATTAATCACAATAAATCTCTTTAAGAGGTTCACAAGTGACAAGGAATAACCAAGTATTCCTAAGTTCACTGATCCGAGTGGGAGGATTGAGACCATTTTTACAATGAAAGAGGTAAGAGGTAAGTTACGAGAGAATTACCTCACTCATACATAGGAAAAGAATCCTATGAAATCCACCTCGGAGAAAATTGTCATCTAGCGAATGACTATAAGGGATAGATTCCCTAATGGATTGAATGCTCTCTTCATCATTTAGAATGTGATGATAAGTAACTATAAGTGTTTGAAAGACACTAGAAGGACTTGCTAAGATGAATTACAAAGTGTCATGCAGAGGTTTTGGATTCTTTTTAAGCCAAATACGTGTTTGGGTAATTTGTCATCTAGCCAAGAGGCGATTGGGAACAAGTAGATTCTCAAATCTATTGGGGCCATGTAGAACCTAAAACACTTAGTGGCTAAGGAGTAATACAATGGAAGGTTGTCTATTGTGCGTTTTAACTCTGAACTTTAGCTATGACAACAAGCTTAGTCTTGAAATTGCATCAAGATGACCTTCCAATTTGGGATTTTGGAAATTTGATGATGAACTCTACATGAAGCAGCTTAAGGGCTTCGTAGAAACCATCACCCAAATAGTAGTATTTGAGGTTTTTCACAAGGTGAAAGCCTCACCAACTTCAAAATAATCGAAGAACACTACATAAGTCCTAAACGGTCTAATGATGATTCTTTATGAAGTCATCCTTTGTCAAATGACATATGAAACAAGTGTCAAGAGAGTCAAAGGAATAAAGGATTAGAGAATCCTTAAATTCTGAGTTAAGAAAGTCATGGGTTGAACAAATATCTTGAATGACAAGATAAACGGGGATTACACAAGAAAGATATAGTCTTTTCCACCTAAGACATGTATAAGTGTAATCCTTAGACATCTTAGGATGTCAAACTGCAAACCCATGGACACCCCTCAAGTCAAGGGCATAAACCTAAAGAGGTTACATGTCCTATGAGGAATCCAACATAAGAAAGGTAGATAGAGTCCCATGTGAGACTATAGTTGGTAATATGAATGTGCACATTGGTGTACATAAGACCAAATGTTTTTTGGTCAGACTTGGAAGTTGCTTTTTGGTCCTGCTGTGAAATGGGTTATGAGAATAACCATGGATTAAGTTGTCAAGACAACAACTTTCCTTTTTGAAAGGATACTTCAATACAAGACCTAGGCAAATGGTGATGGAGTAAGGAAATATACAAAGTATTTTTTTCCTGTTATCCATGGAAATAGAACGCAAGGCGTGTTCTACCATCATTCAAAGTGCCATATGGCTAAAGTAATTCCTATAAGAGATTGGGAATGAATGGTGGATAGAAGGATCCAAACGATAACATCTTATGATGAGGATCCTGAGTATCACAGCAAGGCGAAACATTCTTTTTGATACATATCAATGAGAGATATGCTTTCAAAGAGGGAAAGCGATAGTTCAATGAACTTCTACTGACAGAATATTGATAGATCCCCTTATTGAGCCCATAGCTTGATTTTCATTGAGTTAGTGAAAATCTAGGGGCACAAATAAAATATAAGGTCGTGAACTTCTTTCATATGAAGATAAAAGAAACGGTATGTATGTTATAAGTAAATACATAAAGGTATACAGTTTTGTATGTCGTACAGGTCAAAAGAGGTTGGTTCACTCACACAAACAACCGTCTTCCCATGTTTTACGGGGGCATGGGAAGGTAAGACGAGAAAATGATCACCATGAGATAGTTGAGAAGAATCTTTACTTTTGAGTCGCTTCAGTTAGACTGAGATGAGATCCACATGTGTGCATATACACAGAAAATGGATCGAAGCATGAATATAGACCTGTAGCCAGGCAAAGAACTCTTTTTCACAAACGAGATTGTAAAAGAGATATTATGAAAAAGAAAGTTCTGGTTCGAATGTTGAGTACATTTTGGAACTAATGTCTGTACGGTGAAAGATAAAGAAATCGACGTACACCTCAAACCATTCACCGTAGCATGCAATTCATATTGTATGTGCTTAAGAGTTAAACTGCAACACAGGATATGGGTGAAAGATCCCTAGTTCACCACAGTATGAGTCCCAGGAAGGAAGAATCCTTCCACAATGCCCTTAAGACTTAGGTGACATCATGAAGTTTGGTTTGGTGACAGCTACTTTAGCTGAAGCTCCATGATCACACTTGATTCGGTCAGATGAGTGAAAACTAGGAAAGCGACCAAGTCAAGATGGACTGATGATTAGTCAAAAAGGAAGATTTACTCCTAGATACATAAGATGTGCTAATATCTGTGGTCGACCCCTTACTAACTCTGTGTGTAGCTAGTAAGTGTGGATACTATGTGCGTAGGAGGCAATCTGAGTTAATCAACATATTAACTCGAGAGGGATTAAATATGTCATGAGTAATATGTATGGGAGAATCCAGGGCATATGAGGCAGTGAACATATAGCTTACAGTTATATATAAAGGGTGTCCTTGGATGCTGATTTGATATGAGAGATTTCTAGTATCACAAGCACCAAATCTTAAAGACATTTTTGCCTACGAAGTCATGGTAGACGCCAAGTATGAAACAAGAAAGAGTAACGCACGCACGATGGGAGGCCCATCAAGTGCGAGTGGGAGATATTGGACTTTGGGTCCAAGTCCGCCCTTGATGGGCCGGACTATTTGATTAGGAAATAAGTAGCCTAATCAAATAAGAATAAAATTACCATAAAATGCAGATTGGGGAATAATTCAGCAATAATTATGGATTTGTTAAAAGAGGAACAAATCACCATAATTAGAGAATTAATTGAGAGACAATTAATTGCTGTCTTGGAGGGCAAGAAGGAGTGCACACGTTTCCTAATTAGTGGCCTCCATAAACCACTATAAATAGGGTGTGCCTCCTCAATTGCAATTCACCCCGCCATTGAGTTTTCTGGCAATTCCCTTCTCTCCTACCATCTTTCTGGTTCTGGTGATCTGCTGTACAAATCACAATTAGGCTCTAGTAGTCTAATAATTGTATGGGCACAAGTATGGAGTATTGGAGTTTTGACCCAGATCCAAACATGGATTCATCCAGGTACGCCAAATCTCCTTTTTAGTTGTAACTTTTTTCTTACACAAATGAATAAATTTCAAATACAGTAATATTGAATAAGTTCCAATATCATAAAACTATTGAGTACATATAGATGTTTTTTAAATCAAAATATACATGGAGATATCATTAAATTTAATAACTAACCGTGACATTGTTTAGATAGGGTTAGAGAAAATGTAGAGAGTTTAGTTAGAGTTAATTTCATAATTAAAATTTTATATTTTGATTTTTTATCCTTTAAAATAATTATAATTTTTAATTTCCTTATTAATAAATATATATTTTCTTTCTCCCTAATTTTCCCTAGAATCTATGATCATCACTTGACATCATTGCAGATGTGAAATTGTTCTACATCCAGGCTTTAAATGTATTAAATGAATTGAGAAGAGAAGAACAAAGGGGAAGCATAGGTGTAAGAAGTTTGCCAATTCAATATAATGCCATGCAAAATAAAAGTGCCATTACAGTTCAATTCAAAATCTGAAGAATGAGAGTAAGGGACATATGAAGGGAATATGCCTATCAAAAGAGAAATCTTTGAGAGAATCTAAACATCCACAAATCCCATCTCATGAATCGGGCAAATCATAAAAGGGAATTATGAACAACAATGAAGCCAATGGAATAAATATGTTTGCTTCACAAGCTGCAGCCACAAACATTGCCACAATACATAGTCTACCAATAGCACCGAATACAATTCTTACTACAGCTTTGGAAGGAAATAAAGAAAGAGAAATAGGTTAATTGGGATCTAATAAAGCATATGAACCTGCAAGAATGTCTACAAATAAAGATCTGAAAAGGCTACTAGCGCTTCAAGCAAAAGAAAAGAAAATCTTGGACTAGTTTGAATGAAATTGCTTAGAGCAATAAGCATAATAGCCACATCGCTAATTTATCTATTACAAAAAGAAAATGCTCCTTATATTGGAAGAGGTAGCTATATAAATCTTGTTTTTAAATTTTATTTTTCTTCCTTGATATTTCTATAAATTCTGCCTAATAGACTTTTACTCTAATGACACTCCTCTTGACATGAAAAGAGAGTTTTTGATGGTCAGATTAATGTATTGATATATATAAATTGGGCTAAGTGAAGAATTTTTTTGACACACACATAATGTGTTTGTACAAACTTTATCATTATGTACAAGTGTGGATGTGATCAATGAATAACATTTAAGTGCATAAAAAATTGTCTCTATATATATAATAGTAGGGTTTAAAGCTGGTTTAAAGCTGGTCTCCTGTTCCTCCATGTCAACATCTCTGGCTCTCTCTCTTCCTAATTTTTACTCTCTCTTACTCGGTTTCTTCACTGGTGGTCGTGGTTGCAGTTAAGCTAAAAACACGTTCATGCTCTGCGACAACGTTCTGTTCCTGAAACGCACTTCCTCAGATCACGATATTTCACCTACACCATGACTATTTCAAGGCTGTTGGATATTTATCTTCTCAACTGCATGGCGGTTACCTCTTTGCCACGTTTGTCCTTTTGGTTTTCTTTTGTTCTTGTGTTTGTTTGTTGCAGGTATGTAAGATCATCTTCTTCCGAACTTTTTGGCGATATGGATGGTTAGCTTTTTCTTTCTCTCCTCTATAAATACCTATTGATTTCGATACTTTGGACTACAGTGTTTCAACGGTTATTGTTTTATTACTGTACATTATTTCATGGCTTCTATATATGTCCGTGTAAGGGAGGTAAACACCAGTCGTCAAGGCTAGAAGCTCTGTGTTCGTATTATTCATGTATGGAAAATGCCTGGCCGATTCAACAGGGGTGATGTGGTGTCTATTGAGCTTGTGTTGCAGGACCTTGAGGTATGCCTCTATATTTGTCTTTGCCCTCCTTCTTTTGTGCTTGGTTAGATTCTTTTTTTGTTATAAAATTGTTGTCTAATGTTTATGTTGTTGCCTTTTTTTTCCCACTATTAATACTTACTCATTTTGTCAATGTCTAGGGTGTTCGGATTCATGCTACTGTCCGTAGTGGCTTTGTGCAGTGCCATAAAATGAACTTACATGAGGGTGTGATGTGTGTTATATCCCGTTTTAATGTTGCTCCATTGATGGGGTCCTATCGTACAATAGAACATCCTTATTGAATTAACTTTCAGTTTCAAACTGTTGTTCATCCGACCAAGGATGATGGCCACATTCCTCTGTTTGGTTTCAATTTTGTTCTTTTTGATAAAATTTTGTCAGATGATTATGACGATCATTTTCTAATGGGTGAGTGTCGCACTCTGCTTAGTTTGCACTTTGTTTATGATTTTCAGCTTGCTTACTATTTATTGTGTGTCTTGTTTGTTTTATGAATAAATCTAATTGGTATAGTTGCTGGAGTGGGTTCTCGGGATGAGAGTACTATCGATGGGCGAAAGCAAACTTGAGTTGAGATTGAGATAATAGATGAGGAGTACTTTTGACTATCTTATATATTTTTTTATGGGTTCAACATCTGTTGTTTGAGTTTTCTTCCATGTATTATTATGAATGCTTGTAACTGTCATTCTACTCTATTTGATATATATTTTAGGATAAACCATGTTCCTTGTACACTATGGGTTGGCTTTGCAAATGAATTGTTGGAATATATAGCTCGCCATGTTTCTAGACCTGTTACTTTTGTACTGCAGTGGTGTAAGGTCAAAGAGTTTCAGCGTACGTCACTATGTTATCTTGTAATCTGCTTAATATGTATATATTATACAGTGGTTTGATCTAATGTTTGTTTCAACAGGGAAGAACAAGTTGTCTAACGCTATATATGCTTCGTGTATGTTCATTCAACCTACTATGGATGAGGTGAGTGTTTTGTTGCCAGGTTTTATTTATGATTGTAACCCCCTCACCGTAATTACATTCGGGTTATAAAATTTAAGTGAAATAGAGACCAATAAGATAAAGTAGTAAATTACAATCCCTCATCTAAGAGATGGGGTTTCTTGAAAAACGGTTCAAAATCATAATTCATACTGGTCTCACATTCACATTCAAATATAATTACTTGAGAAACCATATCACATTAATAAACATCAGAGGCGTAACTAAAATCCCGGCAAACCCCGGGTTACTTGCATATATACAACATGGGTTTAAAGTTCCCAAAATGGGGATTATATATCCAAAATTTAACATTTACATCTTATATACAAATGGTAATCCCAAACCAAAATAGATAACCAACAACCACTAAAGTCTCAGAGTAATCCTAACTACTCCTGGTTGTCTGCTTCCCTTCCGAGCCACTCGCCCTATCTGAAAAGGTTAGTCATTTGGAAAGAGTGAGATTCTAAAGAATCCCAGTAGTAACAAATCATTCATACCACACGTAATCACATAGCATGTAAACCAATCATCACATATCAGCAACACACAAATCACACTCCATCCTCATCCCCTTTTACCACCAGGAAGGCACACCGTCCTAACCTGAACCGTTGTTAGCGACTCAGGGACTGTTGGTATGGCAGTGCATACGAATAGCCTTACGGCTCACATATAGCCTTTCTGCCTACAATTAGAATTTCAGCCCATATAATCACATATATCACACCCTAACCTCATTCCCTTTTACCGCTGGGAAGGCGCACAGCCCTTACCCTAACCGTTGTTAGCGACTCAGGGACTATTGGTATAGCTGTGCTTTCACAATTTCACAAATATTGCAGCATACAAATCCATTACGAACCAATGATATAATACACATATAATGTATCACATAAGCTATAAAGAAAGAGTCATTACCTGTATCTTTCCTGATTGGCTCTAGTACCGTGGTCTCACAAGGGCAACAAATATCAAATCCTATACCAAATTAGGGACAACCAGTCAATCTCTTTTCCAAGTTCTTAATTTCATAATACTCTAAGTTGGTTATCATTTAGGACTCTTTAGGTGACTATTAGAGGCCTAAACATATGCCTAAAGGGTTGGGAGAAACTACCCTGAAGACCCCTTTTCGGAAAGCAAAACAGTGATTTTAGGCTAGATCACTCGAGTGAAGATGACCTCACTCGAGTGATGAGCGACTCGTGCTCGAGTGAGAATGATTCTCACTCACGAGTGTTTGACAGTGAGCAACTAACTTAACCAGAATGTGCTTACATCACTCAAGCATGAAACTTTGCACTCAGGTGATTACTCCAAATATGCTCGAGTCCCAGGAAGTGCAAGACAAGAAGTGAGAACTCGAGAGCACAAGCAATATCAGAGGGACAAGCTCACTCGAGCATACCCCTCCAATGCTCAGGTGAGAGGCCTGTACTCGTGAGTGTTAGATCACACTCTTGAGCATTGGCCAGTGAGTGACAACCCGAGAGTAGCCCTAACTCTGGACTCACACCAACACTCGAGCAGTCCCTTGCTCACTCGAGCAAGCACCAACATCACTCACGGACAAGAAGTGCACTCGAGCTCCACTCATAAAACCCAGGCAAAACTCGAAGCAGAAAAGGTAAAACACACGCAGCACTCGAGCATGATCTTCCCTCACTCGAGTGTTGTGCATCAGAGACCAGAAACGTAACAAATGACAGAAAAATACAAGATGGTCAAATCCAATCCCAATGGTTCCCAAACTTCTCACAAAGTTCAAACATACTTAACCATACCTAAGGAACACATTGGCAACTTCCAAAACACTCCAAAACCCCTTCAACCACAATTTATGCCTTTGGGTCTCTATGACACACAATACCCCAATCTCATTCAACTTAAATCCAAACTTCCAAACTATATCCAATACTCAAATGACTTTACAACAGACCATTCCCAACATCAATCACAATGAAATTCTTATATCCAAAAATAGGGATAAACTAGGCAAATTTCCAGATTTTCACAAACTTATCCAAAAATCACAAACAATATATCAAAATGCACTAAAGGCTTACCTCTTCACTTTGCCAAATCCAGAACCTTGATTCTCAAATTTTCAATTTCGTCCAACTCACAAACCACTACCTTTCAAGATTCTGAAATCACCAAGTTGAAGCTCTCAATAAGGTGCATAACATTAGAGAAGAGGATTTGAGCTTAAGAAGATCATTGCTTACCCAAAATCAAAGCTTTCCTTATTCCTCTTCCTTGCTTGAGTGCCGGAAATGGAGGAAGAAGAGAGACAATATGAGAGATGGTGAGATGATGAAGGAGATGATGATGATGCAATGTTTCCTTTCCCTTTCCCAACACACAACCGAAAAAGAGAGAGGAGGGAGAGAGAAAAGTGGCTTTTTGTCACTTAATGCCACATCCCATGGCCACCACCATGCCACATGTCAACATCTTATTCACTCCCACAATGAGCTCATACAACCGCAAATCATAGGATTCTGACCCATAAATAATGAATCACAACCCTTGATCTTAAATACCACACATATTTATGCCAAATTCACATCACATTAATTCCAAAAGTGCTAAATTACACACTTACAATTAATCTCAAAGTCATTAGCCCTTAATCCCGAATTGGGATATTACAATGATCATATTCTGATTTCTCTGTATTGGTTTTGTCTTCATTTTTCTCAAATCTGATTTATGTTTCTTCCTGTCTAGATTGAAGACTGCCGGAGTTGATTTTGACTAAATGCTAAATCATATCTCCTCACAAGCAGCTTTAGGTCTTGCATATGATTTTCTCGATGTTATGGACCGAAGGACTATCTCTTCTTTGCGTCCAGGACTTGCTGTGAGATCCTCTTACCATTCTAAAATTGTATCCTTTTCATTTATGAGTAGACATTATAATTTCTCATTCGTATGATGTATACGTTATGATTATTAATTTAATAGCGTATCTCTTCATCGTGTGTGAACTCTTGTGTTGTTTACATATTTTATTTTGTTTTTGTCATGATGTATACATTATAATTTCTTTTGGTTTTAGTGCAGGATGTTGTGGTTACTCTTATTGTCGACATAGTTGACATTAAGATTTCTTGAGGCAGGTATTACACATCCTATAAGATTGATGGTAAAAATGCTATTCCTGATGGTGACGGTTACTATGCAGGAAGTGTAATGTTATTGTTAAGGTTGTTGTTCCAAGTTTTTAATTCATTGGTGAATTTCTTGTACTACTCCTTGGTCTTTAATTACTTTCCTTTGCTGGTCAATGATTTATAAACATTTGTTTGTAGGTTTATTTGTTACACTGTAGTTGTTGATGACAGTGGCAGTTGTGAGTTTGTGTTGTTTGATCAAGAGGTTTCTAGGATGATTGGTTATACTGCTTTGGAGTTAAAAGACATTATTCGTCAGGGCATTGGCAAGGATTGGCAGGTATGCTCTGTTTTTTTAGGATGTTTTTTTTTCTTGAGTAAATTTGATGTTTTTTAATTTTGGTTGTTTTATAACAGGATGATTCTGCAAACACCTTTCCTCCTGAATTTGTGAATAAGATTGTTGAAAAGAAGTATCTCTACAAGGTTAAGATACCATATGACTACATAGAACAAAGGTCAGAGTCGTGTGTTGTGGTTAGGTTGACTGCAGACCCTAAGATTTTGCAAACGTACATTGCTGAATGTAAGGAGGGTCCTGATGCAGAGGATATCAGTCCTGCTGAGTGTGAAGATGATTAGCTGTGATGTTTTTTGTTTTATTGATTCAACTTCTAATTGTGTTCAACGCTTTGCTTAGATCATGTATTAGCGTCAATTATCTGCCAACAATGTGTGCTTGTGTGTAGGGTATAGATTTGACCCTTATGAATTCAGAGGGAGCAGGGTCGTCAGATATTGTTTCCAATGAAAAGGAGTCTGCTCAACTACCTGAACCATATTCTGGCACTAGCGATGTTATGTCTTGCGCAAGGTCTTGTGGAAGGAGGAAATTAAAACGTAGGATACATTGGAACCCCATGATCTTTTTGCTTTTCAAGTTATGATCTGAAGACATGAAGTGTCACCTTTTTTTATTTGTTTTCTTATAGTTGAAGCTGAATGTATTCCTGATGTTGATGCTGCTGCATGTGGTGTCGAAGGAGATAAGACGCTGAGGGTCTTTGGCACCAGAAAGAAGAATCGTTGTGAGGAAAAGTGATTAGTGTTTTTTTTTATTTGGTTTCTTGAACCCTTTCTACCAAGTTTCTTTGAAAAATGATGGCTTGTTGGTCCGTGTTTGGATCGTTTTAATGTACAGTGTTTTATGTTAATATATCTATCATCCTTTCTGGTGCTATTCAAGCTAAACTCGTAGTCACTGTCTACATATTATCATGTTTTGTAGTTGGTTCTCAAAGTTATTATTAAAAAAATAAAGGTAGTATTTTCTAGTAAAAGTCATAAGAATACCTTTTTTGTACTCTAATTCATTGCAAGCATCAGCCTTCTATTGGTGTCATTTAGTAATTGGGTTCATATCCATTGCTTTTATTTTTTATTTCTCACATATTTCAATATTAAGATAACATATTATTTTAGTTGTAACTGCATCTTCATTGACCAAATAAACGACAGAAAAATATCATTGGACCTCTTGCGCATTCCTTTCTTTTAATTTAATAATATTATTATAACATCTTTTTAGATAATTAACTATAACATGTACAAGCGCTCGGAAACTTTCGCATATTACATAATGTTTTATATATTTATCATTTTGTTATATAACGATGACTTAGTTGAGTTAATTGTTATATAACATATTGTTGCCTATATTATTTTGGATTCAACTTCCCAAAAGAGAATATTCAATATTTGTATGTTTGGTATCAATTGGCAAATACAGCTTATTTTATATCATACGTTTTTCATGGGTTTGGATCATACGTCAATGATTTAAAATTATTGTTTATGAGTTAATTATCTGAAAATAATTTTGTTTTCCAAAGTTCGAGTAATATAAAGCAGGTAACTTTAAAGGTTTATCAGCTGAGCCACTGAACGCGTTATTTCATAAAATGTTGCTGAAATTAATTTACTTTCCCAGCATTTATGTTGTACACTTGTATCATCTATTTGCCTTTTCCTTTTTAATTACTATCTTTTACGTACATTATTTCTCATTTTCCGTTTTCTAAATAATTCATCTATTTTTTTCTGCACATTTTTGGTAAACATGTATTGCTCACTTAATCATTTGATTGCTTTGTGCACCGGAAGTGGAATTCGTATCACAGTTATGACATGTTGTTTTGTGTTTTAGGGTTGGTAGCTTCATTGTTTGTGTTTTTGTGAAATCTACATTTTCAGGGGGGGTCTTTATATTTGGGTTCCTCAATTAGGGGACCACAGATGAATATTTGGATTGGCAACTTCACTTTATTGTGAATATTTTATATTTTTTTGGTTTAATTTCTGCCTACTTTTCAGCTCATTTTATTATATACATTCCATTTTAGGCTGTTTAAGTGAGATCACCATATATATTAATGATATTATTACTGATTCCCATAGCAAGTATTACCTTATAATAATCCAAGCTTTCTTTTGTCTCTGTGTTTGCCAACTGAAATGCTATTTTTATTATGTAGTGTTTTTAAAGGTTCATGGTATGGTTATATTAAATCATGGTCGATACAATGATATTCATAGAAAGACCCTTTACCATGAAAGCTTAAGTTTATATGTAGTTTACTTCGTATTGTGATGTGTTTTTGTACCTAATCTCACTAAAACATCTATATAGGATGTTTTTCAGATGACGTCTCTCTCTGTTCATTTGATAGCATTAATTAGTGTTTTTTTGTTACATCGTAAGGTTCTTCATTTTGGTGCTCTCTGAAAGACCCTTGTCTAAACATTTGTTATGCTTAAGGGTTGTGCTATGCATGTTTTGTTCTTATACACTCACAGAGTGCCTTCTAACTTTGTCTTTGATCTATTTTAAACATTGATTATTATAACGTATTGTTGAGATTATTATGGAATTGGTTAGTATTTATTACGAGTTTTGTGCTTCTAACTTTATTTATGTCTTGTATAGTTGTGTTGTTTCGTTTTTATTTTATTTTTTTGTTAAAGTATATTTGTGTTGTCTAGGGCTCACACTTAGTGAGAATTGTTTCAAATTTTAGTAGTCGTTAGTTAGGTAAGTAATGAAACCATTACATCTATTATTATTAGCCTTCTGTTGTGGCATAAGGTGTGTGTTTCAAGTGGGTCATGTTGATTGTAATTTACTAACTATGTCTGTTTCAAAAATCTACATGTTGATTTATACCTTTTTTTTTCTCTATAAATTGTTATCTTTCAAACCACGTACAATAGTTATATTCAGTTCAAGAGCCGCAATGAAACTCTGAACCATAATTAGTCTATTTATAACGTTATTCCCATTTTGTAATAAATCTTTGGGTGATACGACATTGAAAATTTTTTTCATTGTTCGTAATATCTGAGTGATGTCTTTGGTGGATGAATATAATATAAACCTAGGTTATTTACTTTTTTAGTTTCAATATTTTCATTATGTAATATATTTTCTATTTATAAGTACCGATATATATAGAGTGAAATTACTAATTATGTGAATTGGGGTCAATTAATAAAATGTTTTTTTGGCCACGCCCCTATTTGTCAAACTTGATCTATGATTTTTTTTTTCTCTGTGGCATGATTAATTTTAAATTCCCTGTGTACAAGTGGCACTGACAATTGCTTTGTTTTTTTGTTTGTTGGCAATCGTTTGTATCTACATTGTATTTCTTCCCACCCTAAAAGTATGACAGGCTGTGTTTGTTTCGACGATGAGCTAAGTTTTTTAGTTTATGTATTACATTTTATATTTCAGATATTTTGGTCTAATTGAATTAGTGTGAAAAATAGACTGATTTGTCCCTTATATATATATCCACTATATGATATTACTAAGTATCTTACCTATTTGTGGTATTTTTTCAACCGTAAATGACTTTCACTTACATTTAGTATGTAGTGTGTATATACTGGCACCTGCTTCTAAGTTTAAGACTGATTTGATGTTGTGTGGACAGAATAAGAAAGGTAACTTGGTTTTTTTACCGTGGTATATAAGTATATTCACTCTATTAATTTATTCTATGAGAGGTTATTACTCAAAAATATTAGTTTCGGCCAAATGCAAACATTATTGTTCTGAATTGGACTAATTAGTTTTATTAATGTGTTATTAAAAAGTCATTTTAATTTTATATTTTAGATTGGATGGATGCAGTACATCTGTACAAGTTAATTGCATTTTCAAGACTGTGTTTTAATGGTACATTATTTTTCTCTTTTCCCGTAATGATGGCCTGTATAGTTTGTATTGTTGAAGTGATAGTTGCGGTTGATGCTATGCTTCAACATACACGTGTAGTAATCTACCTGCTTTTCAGATTGTGGTGAATAAGTACCTTCGACGTTGATGATTGACTTGCCTTTCATCAACGGTCTTGTTGTTTTTCTCATCGCCTTGTGCCCATGTGAATCATTGATATGCTTTCTGATACAACTCCTCCAGTCGAACCATTTGTGTTCCACTTACTCAATTGCATCACCTACTGCCGAACACACCACCGTTAATATTTCACTTTTTTCCGTAAAAGGGCCATCATATTTTTTATGGGTAGGAATGAGAAAGGTCTGTTCTTTTCTCTCACTGTCAAGTCTCTATTTTGATCTTTGAATTCGGTCCTCTACCAGTTTGATGAGGATGAATGCTACTGTGCTGACAATGCTTCCTTCAGAAATACTAGAGATCATCGCTGCTAAGGTTGCTTCCAATAGCTATGTGTCTTTTTTAAGTTTGATCTAGACCTGCAAGGCTTTCACTCCATTGCGTGGTTTGCCAACGATATTATCTTACGTCAATTTTTCGTACGTCTAACTTGTGATGAATGGGTATTCTCATTCTTGTCTTTGTATAGTTTGTCTCATTATCTTTGCTTCTCTGTGAGCCTGTTAGTTTGATATAGTGAATGCTAAATATTTGCTTCATTTTCTATTTATTTACGTACACATAGTAAAAATGTGCAGATATATTGGTATAAATTAATATCTATCCTTTTGTACAATTGGAAATCTTACAAATTACCATTTTGAAAACTCAGAACTATTACGATCTATATATCCTTAATGTACTTCAAATAGCGGTGTATATGTATGAATTTATTATAGGATAATGTTAATGAGGTAACTTATAGTTTCGTGTTTATCATTAATCAGGCTGTTTTAGGGATCATATTGTACTCAACTTCTATCTCAAGAGGAAAATTGTAGCTATTCACTACTGCTGTTCTTTGGCTGGATTTTATATCACCCTGGATTTTTAGCAGTGTTCTTTAAGCGATTATTTGAAGTTCTATTTTGTAGGTGTCTTTCATAGTGGATGGAGAAATATAGAGTGGTTTCCAGTATAACTTTTTTGCATCCCTGATGGAAAGTGGATTTGTCCCATTTGGGTACGTGACGGCCAAGAATTAGGATACAACTATATTTATATTTATGTCAAAATAGAAAATAGACTGATTTTCAATTAATTAGATTGTTTTTGTGCACGTACATCTAATATTAATAAAAGGAAAAAGTACCAAAAAAATAATACTTTGCGACTTCAAATGAATATTAATAGATGTTATAAATAATACTTTTGATATATATAGATTAATTAAAATCTTGATTATTCCTATTGATAGATGCACATCAAAATAGACATGTTTAAAAAGGTTTGTGCAAAAAATGTATTTTAAAGGCAATTTTTTAAAATATTTTTATAACTTGTCTTAGGTGAGTCCATTGTATTACGTTCTATCCTTAATTTTCTTCATATAGTGGTGTATATGTATGAAATTATTATAGGATAATGCCAACAAGGAAAAGTATAGTTTCATGTTCATTATTAATATTGCTGTTTTAGGGATGATTTTGTTATTCAGCTTATATCTCGAGAGGAAAAATGTAGATTTTCACTACTGTTGCTCTTTAGCTAGATTTTATATCACACTGGCTTTTAACAGTGTTCTTTAAGTGAGTATATTAAGAGCCATGTTTTTGGTCTCCTTCTCAGTGGATAGAGATATATAGGGAGGTTTCCAGTATAACCTTTTTTTATACCTGATGAAAAGATGGATGTGTCCAGTTTGTATACTTGACAACAACGATTGAGGGTATAACTTTATATATATTTATGTGAAAATTGAAAATAGATCGAAGTTCACTTTATTAGTGCATGTTTGCTGACATACATCTAATAATACTTTAATATTCTCTTTTTTTAAATCCCAATTTTTTTAGTGTCCAGAAAATATATTTGGGATTTTACCTATTATGAGTTAAATGTGTATTGATATATCAAAGTTATTGTATTTTGTTTCCGTTAGGTTTACTGGATGGATTTATTGGTAACTTATTTGTTGTTGTATGCTCCAATGTATGCAGATGTATTTTGTTATAAATTAATCTGATTTAATTTTTTCTTGTTTTTGTATATTAATAAGTAAAGTTGATTTAGAAATTTCTGGCAGAATTGCCTATAAGTGCCTTATTGTAAAATTTTTTTGGCCAAATGGAACCTTACGGAAAGTCTTGTTCACATAGCGGCAAATTGTTTGAACATCAGGGAAGGTAATGTAGGAGAGCTATATTGAACACAAGGTAAGATTTGTTTGAGCGTGAGGAAAAGATTTTTTGCACTCCGGGAAGATTGATAGCACTCAAAGGTCTTATTTGGCAAAAAAGTTTGGGAGAATAGTCCATACATATATCGAACATTTTGTATTGTGTTTACATAATTAGATTTAGTTAGGTTCCTTACACTCATGGATATGAGCGATGTTCGTCAATTAGACTAATTAATTTAGATAAATCAGTTTAAAAAAATAGATGGACTAATATTTATAAGAATTTATATTTAATATGGAAGAAACATTCTGTATTCAGTTCGTGCCTTAGTTCACATTTATATTGTTTTCTTTCATATACAGAGTTTCGTTACGCTGGTCGTTTATCCATATTATGATTTAACTTTTTTAAGCGACATTTATATATTTTTTAACACATGGTGCGACGATGTCAATCTACATATTGTAATATGTTATTGGTGGAGTGGTTAATGGGAATTGATTGGTATATTAGGATTTAACACTTATGCGGTGGGTTAGCTTTCATTGTCTTCTCAACGTCCTTTTTTAGGCACCTGCATTATATGATGTATTTTATTGTTCAAATACATATATTATATTATTGTAGAGCTTATAGACAGTCTTTTGCATAATTATTTATATGAAGATACGTAAGTATATAAAACACTCATTATTGTAATATATAATATAAAAATTTAATTTTACTGATGACAAGTACTATTCTCTCCATTATAAAATATGGAGTCACATACATTGACTATCCCTCTGTGTTGCCTAAATTACACAAACCCCCCTCTATTTTGAAAATGTATATAGACATCTCTTGAAATTAAAATACAAGTTACAGAACCGTCCCTTACATATTTGATATTTCATTTTCATCCACCCAACTGGTAGTTGATCGTTAGATTTGACTACTTAACATTTACTTGAACTAAAATATCCCTTTTTCAACAAATGAATAAACATTTAGAATTGCCTAAAAATAATTTTATATATATAAAAATAATTCTCATACATGTATGTTCAAAATTTCCAATATATTATAAAAATTTTTAATTTTTATTATATTTTAAATTTTTAGAATTTAAAGTTATATCATATTTATTGAAATTTATTTATTTAGTTTTCTCTTAAATGACTAAAAAATATGTCTTTCAATTGAAAGACAAAAAGAAATAGAAAGAAATATGTTTTAAGCATAATATGTTATTAATAATGTAAATTAGATATAGTATATGACTTATATTAATTTTAAATTTAAATTTTTTGAATACGTGTTTTACACACACATTTATAAACATGTTTATTTTAGTATGCATCTATTAATAGGACTAATACTATTTTTAATTAAGTTTTCTATGTCTACATTTATTAAATTAATTAAATATTTACCTTAATATGTAAAAAAATTAACATATAACTATTTAGAAAAGTAAAAAATACATTAATAAAAAGAAAAATAAACTTTTAAATTATTTAAACAATTTTAGTCAAAATTAGGAAATTAGTAATGATGAAGGTTAAATTTGTAAATATAATTTACTTTAACATATAGTTTAATTTAAAACTAAAGCTTCTTGACAGAGTTAACGGTTTGGATTTAAATGTATATCAAAAAATAGAAGGAGATACGTGTAATTAAAGTAACACGAAAGGGAGGTTAAAGTATTTAACTCTATAATATATCGAATGGTTGTATTAGCTTAGATATTAAGTAAACTTAGATGATACTTAATATTATTATATATTGTGTGTCATTATATTATATATAATATTTTAGTCAAACAAATTACATATATTCAAAAAAATTAAATTTTAAAAATTGATCATGAATTCAATTACCTACTTTGATCTTTTAAAAATATATAGGTCCTGACTGCATATCACAGTGAAAGAATCTTCCTCCATAAGGAAATAATCTTCTACCAATATCATATTTGGTGTGAATTCTATATCCTTATTGAAGCATTGATTTCTCTCCACCATAACCACCAACCGCAATTGCCATCCATAAATTGATTTTTTACCTACATATTCTCATCTGCTCTCGCGTTTTCTTCTTCCTCTGTTCTAGGGTTTGCATGCATCATTTAGCTCGGATGGGGTGACTCAGGCTGATGATGTTACCTTCTAAAATAATTGATTTTATTGTTGAGAAGGTTGCGTCGCAGAGCTTGAATTCTTTCATCTCTTTGTCGGTCACCTGTAAGTTTTTTAATGCTTTTCTGATGAATTGAAGGATTTTATCTAAGCTTGAGTTCAATTCTGTGAAGATATTCGTCTAAACTGAAAACCCAAGAAGAGCTGCTTTTATTGAATGGTGTAAGGAATTGGGTAATATCGATCTTTCTTTTCGTCGTTTTATGCGCCAATATTTATGTGGTCCAAAGGGTTCAAAGCCTAGATTTGAAATTCTCAGTGCAGCAGCAAAGGCGGGGCATGTACATGCCATGCACATTGCTGCCATGGTTGCTTCTAGTGCTAGGGAGAGGGCCAATGGGGATATTGTCGTAAGGGTTGCCTGGAGATATTGGTCCAAGTTATGTCGCCGTGGGTTGGTAGCAACGTGTCACCGTCGTTTGAGGGACACCGTTCTGTCTGTTTGTCATGTTCTGAGGGATGGGCCTTTTCTGATATGTGATAGGGTCTTTAGATGTTCTGATAGATTATCTATCCGTAGTAACAAATATGACACTCTTTTGGGCATTGATCGTACTCTACACCATGGATTTTGTGTTTATTGCGAGATCGATGCCGAGTTGGATTGGTTTGTTAAGGTAAGTTGTATCTTACCTTTTTTTTGTATATACTGGCTCTGTCATGTTCTGTCCTGGTGTCTTATTTGTTTGTTTTTTTTTAGTTTCAGTGAGAGACGTTTGTATAAAGTACAGGTTATAGCTTAAAATTATAGACTAATTGATGACTTATGGTGAAAAAATTACTGAGATGGAAATAGCTATGTGTGTTGATTTATAACTATACATATCCCAGCTTCTAACCCTTCATTTTTCTTACATGTTTTTTTACAAGCAGACCCTAACAAAGGTATCTCGACGGTATGTGTATGCAAATATAGGGATGTTCTACCTCACCGTCTGAGCTCCTGCTGATTCGGATGTTGTACTGTGTTGGATTTTTAAATGAAGCAGACATTATGGACAACTGATATATTGTTAGTTTTATTTTAAATTGTTGTTGAATATGTAGGCAGAACTCATACTTTGCTATGATGTTAATTTTTTCTGTATGGACATGGATATGGTGATATAATGTGATGTTGTTTCTTCATTGGATTATTTCCTTGCTCACATGAGAGACAATGACAACTCAATCTATGTTTATTTTGTGTTAGAAATATTGGTTCGTATCCTATTGATATATGGGTTTGTTAGTATTGACTTTGCTTCTGCTATATACTATTTCCAAGATTTTAGGATGTATTATCCAATATTTTTAATTAAGTAACTGTGCTTGTCATTTTTTGATAACAGTGTGAAATCAATGTCGCTGTCTCTCTGAATGTTGACTATTTCGTTCATCTATGTATTGGGTTTGTATGCCTTTGTTACCAAACTCGATTGGTATACTTTGAGATTAAAGGATTAGTAGGCATTGCTACTATGAGATACTTTAGAAGGTGTATTTCTTAATTTGTGTGTGGTTGGCTATTGATAGACATGTTTATATTCAGTAATTGTGTTGTGCTATGCTTCCTATGCGTACTTTATTTGGTTAATCATCGCGAGTATTTGGAATGAAATTTTTTAGGTGTATACATTTCATTATGAATTTAAGTCTATACATTTTCTAAAAAATGATTGTATACTTCTGGTTTTGAATAGTCATGTTTGATTTGTAAGATATATGTGTATATAAATATATATATATATATATATATATAATGGATTGTTATATATAAAGTCACTATGTGTATGCCAGTGAATTAAAGGGTAGCTTTTCAACATCTTGGTAAAAGCCAGAGTATTTTGGGATTCAAATTTTGTTTCACAATGTGGTGTCCATTATTGTTCATTTCTTTCATACAAATTTATTAGAATGTTTGAGCATATGGAATAGTCTTCAAACAGTGAATGGGCTTATAACCTTTGTTGTTGCGACACTCAATGAATGATATGTTTTGGCTGTAGCCATAACTTGGGGGTTTACAAGTAGTGGTATTTGGCAACTTCAGATTTATATACCTAATAGTTACTCTTGGTGTGATTGCATTATGGATTGTGAAGAGGGGTTTTGTGTGTGCTGAACATGTCCACTTTCATTTTGGTCGGTGTTAGCAAGCTTCATTCGTGATGATGAGACACAAGACCAGTAATTTGTTCTATGATATATGGATATGCGTCGTAGTTTCTTTTCATAATTTATGTGGTGTTTTTCCTTTGATAAATTGATTACGCAGAACATCAAAGAGACGTTATCATACGGTATGATGTCAATGTCCATGATGCTTACCATGTTTTGAGTTCATGTTCATTGTTTGAATCACAAGTGTGCCTCATATAATTAGTAACGCCAAATGAAGTAATGAGGTCTATATGAATAATATATACACCGTAGGTATTGTGTTTTTTACATATTTGTATTCATTTTACTAACCAAAATCACAAGCTTTCTATCTGCGTTGAATATCAAGTCCATTCAATAATATTGTATGACATCATTGAGTTAGTTCTTTATAAACATAATGTACAACTAATTTTTTTGTGTTTGAGTTGTTCTTGTACTATCTGAGCATATCTTTATATTAAAATAAAAGCAACATTGTTATCTTTTAATAGATGTATATGATGACGTATTGTTGTAGTGTGTTTTGGAATCATTATCATTTTAAGCACGAGTGTATGAAGTTAATATTGTTTACCGTTCAACTCCCTGATTTATATATATAATTTGTTGTAAATGATTTGTATGTAACATGGTTGTCCACTTTATTGTTTAACTTCCGGTTTTGTCTACCTTATGTCTTGCATCTCTTGCAATTTAATGTCGTTAGTATGACAAGAAATTAAGGTCAACTTTTTTAAAAATATAACCCAAAAAAGAGGCATTTATTAAAGTGAATTTTGTGAAATGTCTTCGGTCTACAGTACTTCTTAGATAGGTTTGTTTATTTATTAATTTTATTTGATATGTATATTTTATAGAAAGTATTTGTATTTTATATATTTTGTTATGAGGTAGCCAACGTTGACTAACTGTGATTCTATTTAAATGAAAGCAAGGATTAATATTGTGAGTGATAAGATTATTATAATGTCCAATTATATAATTAAATAAAACATATGCAAGTGTTCAAGAGTTTTGCATTTTTTTTCAGGTATACATAGCATGTTCTATATATTTGACTCTTTGTTATATAAGGATTATTTAATTATGGTGTTCATCATATAAGATATTGTTAGCCATTTTAGGCTATATACAACTCGTCGATAGAAAATATTAAATGTCGTATATTTGTTGTATTGTGTTTGTTGTTATTAAATGTATGGAAGGCATTTGCAAAAACCAACACATATTTCATAATATATGAACTAAAAAAAGAATCAAATATAACTTATGTACATTAGAACTAACATATAGAAGAAGTCTCGGCTACATTGATTCAACAATTATTAATAACAGAAATTGATGTTTTCACGATTACTTGAGTACGCTAGAAATATTGTGATCTAAGCATATCAATCAATGTCTTCATCATTTTCTATTGCCTCGTTGATTTCTTGATCCTCCCATTTATCAATGCCTTCAATCTCATGTGGTATAACAATCAACCCTTTGGGTTCGTGCATTAAATGATATAGCCATCCTACTTCTGCGTCGAATATGCATCTTTTGCATTCATCCTAGCATGGTTGGTTCTCACAGAATCTAAATTTTGGACGATCGAATATGTTCCTATTAAGTCCTCAGTTCATTGATTGTAGCCCTGCCGTCAATCGCTCTTTAACTGATGATATCTGCCCTGATTCAATAATGGCTTCAAATCTTTCTATTGCTTCGTTCCCTTCATGTGTCCTTGAATTTACTCCATTTTTCCATCACTAATACGGCAAATGAGAAACTTGCATCAGAGTTGTTCATGACTACAGCCTCTCGTATTTGTGATAGTCCTTTATCTCTTGTATCTGCTGTTTAGGTATAGTATCTTAGACCTCTAATGAATAGACTGAATGGATTACCCTTATGGAAGCATGTCAGTAGAAAATGAACAACTTGCTGCTATCTGCCCATCCAAAATGATCATAGTTCTCCAACGATACATTCCTAAAAGATTCTGATGAGTTCCCTACCATCCTTAGAAGGCTGCATGAGTTCTTCAAGTGATAATAGTCCTTTAAACTGGTCTTTGCTATTATGCACATCAATCTACTAATAGTATTATCGACAGTTTGAGCAGCGGTGAATCTTCATTGGGGTTCATTTTTTATGTCTGGATTGGTCTGGTGGGACGTCTGCCGTCTTCCTGGATGTATGTTTCGGGGTTACAATACTGATCCTTGTGCAATGAATGGTTAAGTGTATGGAATATTTGTAGTGTTTAGTGATTGGAAGACTGGGGACCAAGTGCAGCCGTTTTCTTCAAAGAAACCTTGTTTTTTTAAAAAGAAGGTGGATGGGTTGTTTACAAAGCATCGCGGTAGTGGTAACTGGTGGTGCAAAATGTATGTCGTGAGTTATATGGCGGTTACCAGTGTGTTTCGTCTTCGTTAACGGTAATATAGGGGTGCGTATGTTCAGTTGCGTATGACATGCAATTGCTATTGTATATTTTGTGACTGGTGGAAAGACGGCTAGGTCCCATTTTTTATACTTGTCACTAATGATCGAGTGTATAACTTTATTTATATTTATGTCAAAATTGAAAACACACAAATTTTAACATTATTATTAGATTTCTTGTTTGTGTACGTCCAAAATTTCTAAAAGGAAAAAAGATAAATAAATACCAATTGAGCTTCAAAATCTTAATTTAGTGATCTTTGAGAAATCAGAGTTGTTAATTGTTATGTACTGTTTGTCAATTGTAATGCACCAATTTTCGATTAAGGGCTAATGATAATTATTGAGGATAATTATCGGATTAAAGTGGAATTAATGTATATTGGTGACAATATTAATTTATATGTCATAATTGATGGAAAATTTAAAGAATGGAATTATTGGCTTTAAATTGGTGATTAATGGGAAAATTAATTACTAGCTAAGAGAAAAATGGGAAGTGAGATTAAATGACTAATGGATGGGTTAGAAAAGCTAATTGGTGACTAAGTGTGTGGGAACCAATAGAAAGGTGACATGTGGCAAGGTTGTGGGTGTGTGTGAAGGGAGAAAAGTCAAATGAATATTTTAGTGTTTCTCTCTCCTCTCTTCCTTCTTTGTATGCTGGACATGGTATGGGAGGGGAAGGAAGTGTCATCATTTTCCTCCTTCATCTCCTTCACTCACCTCTCTCCATCTCTCTCTCGTTCTCTCTCTTCTCTCTCTTGTGCAGCCATTGTTGGCCAAGAAAGAGAAAGTGAAAGCTTGCATTTAAGGTGAGTAAATGACCTCTAATGCCAAAACTTCCTTCTATAAAGTTGTTCCTTGGAGTGAGAGCTTCAATTTGATGGTTGTAGTTTCTCCATTGGTGGTGATTTGAGGAATCAAGAAAATCTACAAGTTGGAGAATCATGAAGTGCTTTTGGGAAAGTTGTTGAGGTGAGTGAAAGCTTCATTTTCATATAAGTTTTGTGGCCATTGGTTAGGCCTTGAATTTCTGGAATTTTAGTCCTAATTTTTGTGATTTAGGGTCTTGGGGAGTATGGTATGTTGTTGTTATGGAAATGGTGCCTTGTTTAGTGTTTTGAATTGATAGAATTGCATTGAAGCTTAAATGTGAAGTTTGGCACCTTTTGTGTTGGTTTTGTGCTTTGTTCAAAACAGGGCATGTAAATGGGTTGTGATTTTGGTCATTTTGAGGTTACCATTTTGTTCCTTGTAGAAAATTGTATGGGAATAGGTTTGGTTAATGACTTTGGAGTCATTGGACACTTTGGTAGAAAAGTTGGAAAATCTGTCTTGTGTGAACTCTGTCTGGGCAGTCAGTTTGTACGAACGTTTTGAATGACCAAATGGTGTTGGAAAATTCTGAAACTTTTCAGTCTTAAATTTCACATCCCAAGCTTCAAAATGGACATATATTTTGTGTCATTTCGTTTATTATACTGGGAGATACGATTGTCCAAAGTTTTGGTTGGAAACAGAACTCTATTTTGGAGTAGTGTTGAGTTTTGGGTGATTCTGTATTTGTGTAATGATTTGAAGTAATGATTCATATTTTTCCTATGAAGAGGACTAAAATAGCTTTCAATGGGCTTTGGGATCACCTCATTTCGATTTTTCTACAATTAATTATGAATTTTTGAAGTTGCCTTGGCTGCAGCAGAAAATCTTGGCTGCAGGGCAAAAGTTTCTGTGTGCGTTTTGGCCGCAGCCAGAAATTCTTGGCTGCAACCAAAAACCTTCCGTGCACATTTTGGCTACAGCCAACCCCCATTTTCAACATTTTGGGATTTTTAAAAGGTGATTTCCAACCTAGTACTTCCCAATCCCTTAGGCTTTCATTGACCTTATTATAGCCACCTAAAGGTTATGAACGGTAACCAACTTTAAGTGTTATGAAAATGAGAATTTGGAAAAGAGAATGATCCTATGTCCTTGATTTGGTTATAGGGTTGGGTATTCTCCCTGATCATGGTTTGATATTCGCTCGGATCGTGAGTAGCCGATGCTGGAGCATACGTGGAAAGAAAAAGCGTAGGGAACTTACATCTCCTGCATGTATTGATATTTGTGTTTGTGTATTGATGCATGTTATTGCTTTGCTTGATTATGTGAAACATATATGAATGATTGAAGCTCTGTTTCTATTTATACTATGGCCATGAGTATGTTGTTGAAACATTGAGCATGCGGATAAATCATTATGTGAGCACGAGTTATTGTGATGCAAGCATGTCATGCATTAAACACTTATCTTGCATGCATATTGGTATTTGTTTCCTACTGGGCTTCTCTAGAATCTCACCCTCCCCTACTAATATTTTAGACAGGACAAGTGGCTCGAGGAAGGAGCAAGTGACTAGGGTCAGCGAGAATCCCTTATAGGCATTTGGATTTAGTAGTTGGTTATTGTTATATGATGGGATAATTGTATATGTTCGGATGATAGATTAGAATATAGATATTGGATGTATATGTGCTTGGATGTCTATTGGGTTATTTGGTTATGTATTGGAGATGGATTTGTGTAATCCCCGTTAAGGAATTGTAAAGGGCGTATGT
This sequence comes from Inga leiocalycina, assembly GCA_963242795.1. Classification (NCBI taxonomy): domain Eukaryota; kingdom Viridiplantae; phylum Streptophyta; class Magnoliopsida; order Fabales; family Fabaceae; genus Inga; species Inga leiocalycina. The sequence continues at coordinate 38,642,909 of OY725332.1, forward strand.
GCCCTATGAATCTTTAGTGAAGGTATGAATCTGGGTTTACCGGTATTATTATTGTGCACTCTGATATTTATATAAATGTGATTTATCTTCATGAAGTAATTGTATTCGAAATATGAATATGAAACCAGGTTAAAGTGTTTGTGAAAGGTATTTGTGAAAATCCTATCTTAAGGATGGGAATGTAAATGAATTTGGATTATTATTAGTCTCTATTTCATTTTTAATCACGTGTTTCGGATATAATTACGGAGAGGGTTACATCAATCGCGTTACTCTTATTGTCGAGAAGTTTAACTTTAAATTTTCAAGATTAAGTGGTATTTATGTGTCTCTGTACCTGACTAAAATGGTATTGATTAATATGAACTAGATGTGTATTGATATATCAAAATTATTGTATTTTGTATCCATTAGGATATATTGCTTACATTTATATGTGAGAAATTATTTGATATATATGAGCCGATGAATTCATATGTATTCCGTTGGACAATTAATCTAATATAACATTTTCATGTTTTTGGAATATTAATATTATAAGGTTTCTGCAAAAAATATAGGGAGAAATACCTATAAATACCTATTTTAAAACTTATTTGACAAATGAAATCTTAAGAAAGATCTTTCGCATGCAAGGGAAGATTGTTTGAAAGTAAAGGAGGGTCACTCAGGAGAGATATATTGAATAAAGGCGAGGATTGTTTAAGATCAAGGAAAGTATTTTTTGCACTTAGGGATATTGGTTGCACGAAAAGGTTCAATTTAGCAAATAAGATTGAGAGAATTGTACATAAGTTCCTCATTGGAATTTATTTGTCAAATAAAACTTAGGGAAGATTTTTCACACAGGGGAATGGAAATGTTTGAACACAAGGGAATGTCATATTGGGAAGATATATTGAACACATGAGAGGTTGTTTAGACCTAAGGGAAGAATTTGTGTACAGTAGGAAGATTGTTTACATCCGACGTTCCTAATTGGCATATAAGTTTTCAGATAGGTATATATGGTCCATCTTCCCAATTAATTTCCAATGACGTATGTACAATTTTCCTAAAAATATATTGCTATTATACATGTTTAGGCTTAAACATCAATATTTTCAAATAAGTCACATATTGTTGTACGCAATGGTGGCCCACATATAATGAAGATAAATGCAATATGTGGTTGTAAAACTTTTCTTACTGACCTAACTAAATTAATTTCATAAATGAACTATATTAAACTAATATTCCCTTTTGTGGTAACTATAAGCCAGAGTTTACACTCTTTTTTTAGATATAAAGTAAGCTAAAAAGAATGCTTAATCATATAATATATTTTGTATTCTTATATTACTTATCAGTTTAGTAGTTAGACTAAATCGGTTAGAGAATTTAAATAAAAATACGAGATTAAATACCATTGATTAATTTAAGTAGCTTGCTTAATCTCTTCATAAGGTTCAACCTTTTTTTATTTCTATAACTGAATGTACTAATATACTAAAAAATTGTTAACTAATATAGAATAAATGCCCTATGTTCAGTTAGTGCTTTCATACATGTTCGTATTGGTTTGTTTGATATACGGTGTTTTGTTCCGCTGTTCATAAATCATTTATAGGACTGAAAAAATTAAAGTGGCATGTATATAACTCCTATCGTTATATAATATAAGGAATTGTTGTATTATTTTATATATTGATGAAACTAAAATATTTATTAATAATATCATATATCGTGTATCATTAGAATATATATGAATTTTTTAGTTTAACTGATTAGATCTAAAGAAAAATATTAAAATGTAGATATTGGTAAGTAATTCAATTCTCTTCATTAATTTCTTAAAATAAATTAACTTGGTCTTATGTTTAGTTTCTGAGTGGCTATCATAATAAAATAATCGCCCTCCATAAAATAATAATCTTGTAGCAATATCATATTTATATTAGTTTAGTTTGAATCCATTAATTATATTATTCAATGTCGGTATACGCACTGTAATTTATTGTTTCTATCCAATTTAATCCACACTTATCAACAGATTTATTGCTTCCGATATTTCAACTTTTGCGCACTTATCAAAATATTTGTGTACCCCTATTCGTGAAGTTCAAACTATTTATGACTTAATCTACTCCTCGTAGTTCTAAATCTAATGCAAGTTTCAGTTTGATAGGGACATTAAGGAATCTAAATAAATTATTTTGTGTTATTTATTCCTTTGTATTTGTTCTAAGGTGTTTGGTTTGAATAATAAACTAGAGCATTTGGTTTACTACTATTAGTATGCATGCATATTCATTGTGGGATCAAAATGGTAAAATATTTAAAACTTTCCTTTTTACTACTGAGTAATTAAGACATTATTTGTGCACGGTGTAACCCCCTGCCTTAATTACCATAATTAATATTCGATAATGCATAATAAAAAGGGGTTTGAGACCGTCGGATAGTTCAAAACGTATTAAATTACCTACCCAGCGGTAGGTACTTACAAAATTTTCAAAACTTCTTTCCTATCTGGGTCTCATTTTCAATTACCGAATATAATCACCTGTGCAGTTAATTTACATTCATAAATATCAGAGTTCGTAATTTAAACCCCGGCAACCCCCGGGTTCATCTATATATATATATGGAGTTTCTAATTCCAAGTAGGGGATTACAAACCAAATATTCACACTATTTACATTTCAAAATGTAATACAGTAATCCCTATCCAAAATGATTAACCAACAAAACCATACTAATGTCCCTAGGAAGCTCTAACCACTCCGGGTCGCTCGCTTCTCCTTAGAGCCAGTCGCCCTGTCTGAAAGGTTAGTTCAAAGGAAAGAATGAGATTCAAAAGAATCCCAGTAGTAACAAAACATTTATACCACACATAAGTACACAGCATGTAAGCAAATCATCATACAGCAGCAGCACCACAAATCACACTCCACCCTCATCCCCTTTCTCCGCCGGGAAGGCACACCGCCTAACCCGAACCGTTGTTAGCTACTCAGGGACTATTGGCGTGGCAGTGCATACATATAGCCTTATAGCCCATACAGCTATTCGGCTTTCACAAATGGCCCGTCGGCCTCCACAAATAGCCTTTCGGCTCACATAATCACATATATCACACCTCATCCTCATCCCCTTTCTCCGCCGGGAAGGCACACCGTCCTAACCCGAACCGTTGTTAGCTACTCAGGGACTATTGGAATGACAGTGCTAACACAAATCCACAGATGTCGCAGCATACGAATTCATTACAAATCAATGATATAACACACATACAATGCATCATATATGGTACAAAAGAAAAGTCACTACCTCGTTCCTTCCCGACGTTCTTCGGCGTAGTTGGCTCACGAGGGCGGCAAATATCAAAGCCTATAAACAAAATCAAGAATGGTGGATTAATTTCCTACCCCCAATTCCTACTTTCAAACACTTAGAATAGGTTCCATATGAGTCCCTTATATGGTTATAACAAACTCAAAGAGAACCTAAAAGGATTGGAGAATTCTAGGTTGGAAATTGCTTTACAAACTCACAAAGTGCTAAAAATTGGGTTCTGGCTGCAGCCAGGAATTCTCTGGCTGCGGCCAAAAACAGCACAGAAGTATTTTGGCTGCAGCCAGGACTCCTCTGGCTGCGGCCAAAACGTGCACAGAAAGTTTTGTGCTGGAGCCAGAATTTTCTGCTGCAGCCAAGGAACTTCAAAAATTCATAACTAATTTTAGAAAAATCAAAATGAGGTGATCCCAAAGCCAAATGAAATCTCTTTAAGTCCTCTTCCTAGAAAAAATATTTTCCATTACTGGGAATCACCACAGAAGTACAGAATTACACGAAATTCATCACCACTCCAAAACAGATTCTAGTTTTAAGCCCAAACTTTGGACAGTTCAAACTCCCAGCTCACAAAGCGAAATGACACATAATTTATGTCCATTTTGAAGCTTGAGATGTGAAATTTAAGACTGGAAAGTTTCATAATTTTCCAACATCATTTGCCCAGTCAAAAAGTCCACACCATCTGACTGTCCAGAACAGACTTACATTAACCAGATTTTCCAAATTTTGCCAATTGGCTTCCAATGGTCCCTAATTTCAAATCACATACTATCCTTACACAATTTGGCTCATGGAACACATTGGAGCCATCAAAATGACCATATTCATTATCCACATAGACATGTTCCACAAAAACTTAACATGTCAACACAATATACACCATCCACCACAATGCAATTCATTCCATTCCAAAAATTCCAAACCAACTCCCATGGCTCAAAGACACAATTTAACACCACATTCTCTACCACACACTAACCAATTCAAGCATTCAAATTAGACCAGAAATCAGGGCAAAAATTCGAAATTCCCAAAACCAAACCAATGACCACAACAATTATACCAAAAGGTATCACATACTCATTACAACTTCTTTCCAAGGCTATTTCTTTGATTCACCAACTTTCAAATCCCCACAAGTTCTCAAACTCCACTAATCAAAAATATGAAACCATAGGAATAAAGCTCTCAACCCCTTGAACAATATTAATAAAGGTGAGTTGAGCATTTAGGGACAAGACCTTACCTAAAACTCAAGCTCCTTCTTTCCCTTTCTTGCTTGTTCTTGGCGAAAATGGAGGAGAGATGAGAAGTGAGAAGATGATGATGGAATCAGAATTTTTTTTTGGTGCACTTAGGCCCTTGGCCGACTTAAAATGAAGGAGGGAAAGGAGTTGCAATTGTTGACTCTTTGACCTCAATCCATGGTTCTTGTGTTGACATGTGTCAACATCTTGAGCCCCCTTCTCAACACTCACATGAGCACATGCACACACAATCCCACTCCTTTGCTTATTCAATCTTAGCCATTGATCATGATTACCAATAAGTTTCCTCTTCGGTAACTGTCCAATCGGTCGGTAAATTTACCGTTTTGCCCCTGATTGTCACAATGCTTAATAAACTATCATCAAACACATTTGCATCATAATTCACATTATTTACTTCAAGTGTGTTTAATTAGCATTAATTACATCACTTTGAAGTTATTAGCCCTTAATTACAATTTGGGATATTACACACGGTATTATAATGCTATAACAAGTTCTATCGAATATTTAACCATCAACTACAGTTAATGATGTTGTGGGCTGTATACGTGTCTGTCACATTCAAACCATTTATACTGTATTTTGATAATGGGTTTGGTCGTGTTATTGTGCCACTATATACGGGGCACATCGAATTATTGTATACAGTTGTACCTGAGTTTTTGACCACATAAATTTGTGATATGGTACGTACTGATTGTGTTTCATTGCGGTTGTTCTCTTTTCATTAGCCTCAATTTTAAATTGTTGGTCTATACTATATTTTGGTTATCTCATTGGTTTTCTTACATCAAATGCTATAGAAATGCTGCTACCTGTTAATTTTATTGGTGCTGCTTGTGATGATGGATCTTTATGTGTTTCTGTTGTTCGTGTCTTTTGGGATGTTGTGATGACCTGCTATGGTCTGACTAAAACACTTAATTTTGTGCTTATAGATCGAGACGTACTGTGTACTAGATATTAAAATCTAGTATTGAATTATTTTTAGGGTTGATTAAATGTGTTTTCAATGGTCGACATATATTTTGATATGTATTGTTTAGTTTTAAAATAGTTTTGCTCTGTTTGATTACAGCTGGATAGAATCCATGCCTTCATTATTGACGTAGATATTTTCAATTGTTTCATAAGCATGGTTAAGGAAGGAGGGCGGTATTACTTTAACGGCTTCACTGTACTCAAAGACTATTGCAGTATTAAGATTATTGATCATCTATATGTTATTGCAATCAATAAGTAGATGTGGGTTGTTATGTATAAGGGTTGTGACATACATGTGAACGCTCATAATGCTGATCCTATGTTTACTTTCCTACATCTGGAACTTGCCACTGGATGTCTGACAGGTTATTTAATAGTCGGTGCATAAGGTTGCTAATAATAATACTATCAAATATTATGGTATGAGTTTATGTTGGTGCGTGTTGTATTGATATACAGATGTTGCTGGGTTGATATCGAACCATGGTCATTACCATCTATTTAAAGAAGGAGAGTCCTTTTCATCAAGTTTGTCTTTAAAGTTGTTTAATTTCAGGTATTATGTTCCTTGAATAATCTGTTGTATACTATATGTTATTTTTGTTTGTTTAAACCTTATACATACTGATGACTCTATGGTTATTATATTAGAGGTAACGACATTTGGTGCATTCTTTTTGATGATATGGCTGATATGACCCAACAGAAGTTAATGTGTTTTCCAAACAAAGTGACTTTATTGCTGATTCAATTCTGTGTCTTCATGAAATTAAATGGTGTGCTAAGTCACCAAGTGTTTAAAATCATTGATCTACATATTTCTCATTATCTTCATGTTGCTGCATTTTTTGTGGATGCTGATTTAGTCATTGTCATCTATTTGCAGGCAGACTTTATGTTCGTAGTTATCGTAACATAACAAATGTTATTGTCGATCACCTTTGTCCTGAACATGTTCAATGCAAATATTTGTATGGATGTAATTGTTAGAGCAAGCGTTTCACCCAAGAGGGGGTGAATTGGGTGATACTAAAATTTCGTTGCAAATATAAAATTTGATAGTAAATTAAAACAGTAAGGAGTGAGGAGAAATATCACCGAAGTGTACACCGGGAGATATACTGGTTCGGTCACAACCACTTTGACCTACATCTAGTCCTCAGAGCTTCTCTGAGAGTTTCACTATAACTTCCAAAATTCAGTGGGTTCTTAGCACCTCAGTACAAGCAAGTTCCTTCACCTGGACACTCACTCCCCCTTACAAGTTGTAATCCAATCCCAACTCAAGGTTCCACAACCTTAAGTTATCTCAATAACAAATATTGAGTTTGAATGAAATATCTCTCTCACAGAGTGAATAAGAATCACTGAAGCATAGAATTACAAGTATAATGTAAGACAGAGTAGTGAACTTGATGATACGTTCGTGTGTATGTTCTTGTTGTTTTTCTCTGTTTGGATGTTCCCATATTTATAGATACATTGGTGATAATTGTTGGAACATTTTTCTTCATGTCCGTTGGAGCGTGCGCAGCCACTATTGACTTTTCCAGTATTTGAAAAACATCCGTTTGTGGTAGGTAGCGGTGGGTGACATTTGAATATTGCTTTTGACTTTCCATATTTGGTAAAATCTCTTCATTGTTTATCTGTGAATATGCTCAAAATACTAATACAATAAAAGGTTAATCATATAGGAAACAAATCAATAAACGTTGGAATGATTTATAAGTTTCTGGACTTGCATACTCGAGTAGTTACTCGAGTATTCATTTAAGTTTACTCGAGTATCATCGGGAAAACTTGATGAACTGCAAGTCAACACACAAGAATAAGATTACTCGGGTAGTGCATGGAATAAACTGAATTTCAAACCTTTGGAAATAGTTGTTTACTCGGGTACCTACTCGAGTAATTCACTAATAACTTTATAGGTTAGTACTCGAGTAAACATCAAATAAACTTTGGGTTACTCGATGCTTTACTCCAGTAATGTTGGCAGGATTTCAAGGCCGAGAGCACTTCAAGTTTGATTACCTTGTTACTCGAGTACATACTCGAGTATACTTACTTTTTGTGCATCACTTACTCGGTTAATGACTTGAGGTTTTCCTTCAACCATAACACTGCATACTCGAGTACATACTCGAGTAATCCACTTAAAATAAAACATTAAATACTTGAATACTAGAGTAATGACTCGAGGAAAATGAAATAAAATTAGATCAAGTTATTCGAGTACTACCTTCAGGTTTTGTGCTTACCTCAGTGAGTTACTCGAGTAGCTACTAGAGTAACATTGGCAGTGGTACAAAGTGCCGAGAGCAACACATTTTCTGAAACAGAGTAACTTGAGTACATACTCGAGTATCATTGGCAGGCCCAAAGGAACTTGAAAACTTTTACATGGTTACTCGAGTACCTACTCGAGTAATATTGGCAGGCCGAGAGCAACTTGAAAAATTTTACATGGTTACTTGAGTACCTACTCGAGTAACATTGGCAGGCCGAGAGCAACTCCAAGTATTTACCTGGTTACTTGAGTGGCTACTCGAGTAACATTGGCAGGCCGAGAGCAGCTTGAAAACATTTACACTATTACTCGAGTACTTACTCGAGTAACGTTGGCAAGTTACTGGAAGGTGCCTCTGGTTACTTCAAGTTTTGTCTCATTACACGAGTACGTACTCGAGTAATGCCTTATAAAAACTGCTTCTGATCAAGTTTCTCAGCTTTTTCTCTTGGCCTTTCTTCATTACTCCAATGCTTACTTCAAGTGATGTTTATCCCTGTTATTACTTTGTTCAAACTTATTTATTAATCAATTCTTTTTCATACCATTCTTTTGTTATCATCAAAACATGAGATCTAACAGTAATAAGTAAATACTTGTGATGGTTCACAACTCAATGTAGGTGTATTTTGTTAGAACAAGCGTTTCACCCAAGAGGGGGGGTGAATTGGGTGATTCTAAAATTTTGTTGCAAATATAAAAACTTGACGGTGAATATAAAGCAATAAAGAGTAAGGAGAAATATCACCGAAGTGTACACCGAGAGTTGTACTGGTTCGGCCACAACCACTTTGACCTACGTCCAATCCTCAGAACTTCTCTGAGAGTTTCACTATAACTTCCAAGATTCAGTGGGTTCTTGGCACCTCAGTACAAGCAAGTTCCTTCGCCTGGACACTCGCTCCCCCTTACAAGTTGTAATCCAATCCCAACTCAAGGTTCCACAACCTTAAGTTACCTCAATAACAAATATTGAGTTTGAATGAAATATCTCTCTCACAGAGTAAATAAGAATCACTGAAGCATAGAATTACAAGTATAATGTAAAACAGAGTAATGAGCTTGATAATGCGTTCGTGTGTGTGTTCTTGTTGTCTCTCTGTTTGGATGTTCCCATATATATATAGGTGTGTTGGTAATGACCGTTGGAACATTTTCTTCTCATCCGTTAGAGTGTACGCAGCCACTGTTGACTTTTCCAGTATTTGAAAAATATCCGTTTGTGGTAGGTGGCGGTAGGTGACATTTGAACGTTGCATTTGACTTTCCTTATTTGGTAAGATCTCTTTATTGTTTATCTGTTGACATGCTAAGAATACTAATACAATGAAAGGTTAATCATATAGGAAACAAATCAATGAACGTTGGAATGATTTCTTAATTTCTGGACTTGCATACTCGAGTAGCTACTCGAGTATTCATTAAAGTTTACTTGAGTACATACTCGAGTATTATCGGGAAAACTTTGATAAACTGCAAGTCAATAAGCAAACATAACATTACTCGGGTAGTGCATGAAGTAAACAAAATTTCAAACCTTTGGAAATACCTGTTTACTCGGGTACTTACTCGAGTATGAAACCCTTTTCTTCATAGGTTACTCGAGTACAAACTCGAGTAAACTTGCAAATAAACTTTAGGTTACTCGATGCTTTACTCCAATAATGTTGGCAGGATTTCAAGGCCGAGAGCACTTCAAGTTTGATTACCTTGTTACTCGAGTGCTTACTCGAGTAAACATAAATTTTCTGCATAGCTTACTCGGGTAATAACTTGAAGTTCTCTTCCAACTAACACTGCATACTCGAGTAGTGACTTGAAGTTTTTCTTCTAAATAACTCTGGATACTCGAGTAGTAACTTGAAGTGAAGTGTGAGAAAAGAATTTAATTTTATTCGAGTAATACCTTCAGGTTTTGACTTACCATAGTGAGTTACTCGAGTAGCTCCTTGAGTAACATTGGCAGGGTTGAAAATGCCGAGAGCAACACATTTCTTGAAACAGAGTAACTCAAGTATAGACTCGAGTATCATTGGAAGGGTTGAAAATGCCAAGAGTAACTGGAAGTCTTTGACATGGTTACTTGAGTACTTACTCGAGTAACATTGGCAGGCCGAGAGCAACTACCAGTGATTTACTTGGTTACTCGAGTAGCTACTCGAGTAACATTGGCAGGCCGAGAGCAACTTGGAGTCATTTATCTTCTTACTCGAGTACTTACTCGAGTATCGTTGGCAGGTTACTTGAAGGTCGACTTTGGTTACTTCAAGTTACAATCCATTACTTGAGTACCTACTCGAGTAAACCTTTAGAAAACTTACCAGTGATGAAGTTTCTCAGCTTTTTCTCTTTGGCCTATCTTCATTACTCCAATGCTTACTTCAAGTGATGATTTGCCTTGTTATTACTTTGTTCAAACTTATTTGTTTATCAAATGTTTTTTATACCATTATTTGTTATCATCAAAACATGAGATCTAACATATTTTGTGTTAGGAATATTAGTTCCTATCCTATCGATCTATGAGTTTGTTTGTATTGACTTTACTTCTGCTATATATTGTTATCCAAGATTTTTAATTAATTGTGTTTGACGTTATGTTCTAATGGTGTGAAATCAATATCATAGTCCCTCCGAATGTTGTCTATTTCGTTCATTTATATATTCCATGCATAATTTATTGTGTACAATCAATACTTAATACATCTATTGGTTAGGTGTTCATGCGCTGTGTTCATTAAACCTATAACTCTATTGTTATTGCTATCGGAAGCGAATATAGGAGAGTGAAGTTTGTTGAGCTTCTTTAATCTTATGATAAGATTTGTTGAACCTTAACATATAATTTAAAATGTCTTCCCCTCCTTCAAATATATTTCAAAATTAGTTGAAATCGATCCATACATATTCTCTCAGACCAATTCAATACATGGAAACATTGTGATCCAAAACCCTGTAAGCTAGAAATGCCGTTTTATTGCAGAGTGGATTTATACGTCAATGCAACTTTCAACGAGCTGGTTTGTCAATTTTCTGTTATACGAATTTTTGTATTATAATGTATAAATTTTAAATTTATTTTAATTAGTACATAGTGTGTATAGCGTTTGTTCTAAATGCATGTCTACCAACTCTTTGACCGAAGTTTAGTCTGTACTGCTACGAAAGTTATTTTTAAATGACTACAAACATTATAGTTGTGCTATCGAAGAGTATGTTATCTTTTACCTCTTTATAAAAACATTTTTATACTTGCTTATTTATTTTTTTGGGATACATTCCATCAAATATTGAATCAGTACTATATGTTGTGATAATCTAATAGTGGATATAAGGTTATATGGCTAAAATGACAACGAGTACTATGATGGAATTTTCAAACACTGTAGTTGCATTTATCTTGTATTCAATTGTAAAGGTCAATGTTCCCATCAATTTACATATACCGCCAGTATATGTGAAAGTCAACAAGGAAGCAGCACTAACTCCGTTGATATTAGACGTGGACGTGCTTTAACCGCCAATATACGTGAAAGTTTTATGACGAGGCTTTACCTATGTTATTTTGAAAGCTTTGGTTGCGTATCCAAGTTTCGTCGGTCCTACGGTACATGTATCATTTTGCCTTTTTTTCTTTTTTGTAGGCTGTGGAAATGTAGGTTCCGATAATTGTATACCTACAAGTCATCAAACAAAAATCTGCCGACCAGTATTATCAAACATTACAAACAATCCAGGCATGTGAGAATAAACATATCATCTAAATTGACTTATGTGTTGTTATTTTACTATCTTCGGATAATGTTGTGTTGTGTGATCTGCTTTGCTTTAAAACCTAGGTGATGTGTCTATCTTTCCATGAGGTAGTGCTAATAAAGCTGGTTCTATTACAGAGCCTTGTACATTTGGAATAACAGGTATACTTTGTGGTGTATATATATATATGGGCATTATAAATTGCGAATATGCAGATTTTCATTTACCATGCATAGTGGCTTAAGTACATTGTATAGGACCATCTGTCCTTAAAAAATGATAGTATAAAACCCCTTTTGCCATTTGATTAAAGCTGGAACTTGCACGCTCATCAGTACATGAAATAACATTTTTGCACAACAAAATATATATTGAAGAGTATAATACTATGTCATCTCGTGCGTTTTGGCTTAATTATAGGAACCTCACTTCTATTTACAGAATATTTACTTACATTAAATTTTTTATCTGAATTAATATTCTTAATTTTGTACTTAAATTTTATTTTACATTTTTTTATATTCACCAATATACGTTTTAACATTATTAATGCCCTGGTTTTTGCTAGATATTTTTAAATTACTTTAGATACTCTTTTTTTTTTATTTGTGCATCTTTTAAAGTCTTCCCATATTCTAAGTAATATTTAATTAACTTAGTCATTTCATACATTTAAGAGTTAATTGAAGAGCTGAATAATTATGTTGTTATACTGTGATTTTTTAACATATATGTTTGATAATTATTTTTTAGTTGGATGGAATTTTAATCTTCGGAAATATAAATGTTTATTTATTTCTTGAAAGAGGGTTATTTGGGTATAAGCAAAAGTTTATTAGTCAAACTTAATGGTCAACTTATGGTTAGGTGATGTATTGTATAACATGTACAAGAGGTTTATGTGACATGCATTTTGATATAAAATGGGGTCTATATAAGCCTTTAAAATAGAGGATAGATTTTTACAGTTTAGTAAACCAAAGGAGTAGTCAATGAATTATACTCTACATATAGGTTACATCGTATAATTTATAATACCTACTAAATCTTACATATGTTAGTTCTGAACTGTGACAACTTCTCAATTTTTTCAAGTTATCATATTGTAATTGGTTTTATTTTATAATTTCAGGATCAAACCTAAGGATAATGCCGAGCTTTTAAAGTATGGTGTCTTATGTATAACCATATATATTGTACAATTAACAAAAAAAATGTATCCATTAATATTTAGTACTTAATACGAGAAAGTAATGGATATAGTTGTAATGGAATTACCTTTAATGGTTTCAATCGCAGTAACTATAATTGGAATTGAATCTAATATTATTTATTATATTTTAGGAACACCAATTATACTATCTATATGGTTTTATTCTTAATAGAGTTTATAACTATTGAACAACATACTTGTGATGTTGTCGTCGTTCAGTTATGCGTGTATTGTTGCCATAGGTAAATTCCAGTTTAAGGAGGTTATACCTTCATAAGACTTTTGATAGATGTATTTGTTGTACTGACTTTGAGTTTAATTCATAAATATGTTGTTTATTGGGATGGTGATGACTTTGTTAGATCGCATTTAAAGTTTCAGTTCTGAAATATTTCAATTTTATAAAATCTGAGATAAAATGTGAGAATTGTGTGAATGGTTTTAATATATTGTGCTAGAGTTAATTTAAAAACTTGAGGTATTCACATTACAAATTTAATTTACAAGCCCTACATTTAGTAGAGTCAATGTAAATATAATATAAGTGTCTACACTCTATTCATATTTGTTGTCTCTATAAATTTCTAACTCATGTGACTTTAATGGGATTTGAAGATCTATTTGAGTATAAAGACTTAGGTGATTGTAATTATGTATGTGCTTACTGCAAGGAAAAGTTTTGGTACAATGAAAGGTTGCATAAAAATAATCCATATTGTTCACCCAATTTTGGGATATGTTGTCTTTAAGGGAAGATAAAAAAAACTGCCTGAAATCAGGGAACCTGCAGAATATCTAAAAGATTTGCTCATCGGTGGAAGCCAGCGTTGTGTAGAATTCAGACAGAACATTAGAATATATAATTCTATGTTTGCGTTTACATCCATAGGGGTCGAATTGATTCTGAAATAAGTACAGGACACGGACCTTTTTGTTTATAGGATGTTTAGGTAAAATATGCATATAATAGGTAGTATTCCTCCTATTGATGGTAGGATACCAAGATATGCTTAATTATACATCTATTATACTAAGCATGAAATTTCTCACAGAATGTCTACAGTAAAGTAAGTGTATTTTATTTATGTAGATGTATGGTTTTCTATGACCTCTATGGCATTATTTTCCTATACAATCATCCATGATAATTTTTTTTGTCGGTTTGATTTGTAGTTCTCATAGCAATCATCATCAACATAATTTGAATCAAGATACTGTAAGGGGTCTTCAACATACGTTGGACAGAGATAACCGTCTGGTTAGGATATTTTGGATGGCACGTGATTTTGTCATGTCTCATAAAGGTCAATCCATAGGAATAAAGCTACTCCATAAGAGAGGCACCAATTCAAATAGGTACAATATGCCTTCGGCACCCAATGAAGTTACTACTTTAATTGTTGGGGATATTGGTAGTACTGATGAGGGAGGAGATATTATTGTTAAATACAAGTCAGGTTTATTAGAGAGAATTAAGGAAACACATCCTGACTTTCTAGCATTGCAATATCTTCTTCTTTTCCCATTTGGTGATAGTGGTTACAATGAAAATATACCACACGTCTGTGATGAAGAGGCTCCAACCAGTCGGGTTAAATATGTATCAATGAGAGAATACTTTGCTTACATTGTTCATGAGCATAACAATGAATTTTCTACTATACCAAGGTCAGGGAAATTGTTCCAACAATTTTTTGTTGATGCATATGTAACATCCCGAATTTTGATACTTGAGCTTAGAGATTAAGCCTGAGATTAGTGGACTGCTAAGCCCTGGTTTAGCAAGAGTCCAAATTGTGATTAAGAAATATGAAAATGAGTTGATGGTAATTCCAAGTGAATTTCCATAATCAGGGGCAAAACAGTAAAGTTACTGACCAGTTGATCGGTTACCGAGGAGGAAACTCATTGGTAGCTTCAAGATCAATGGCTAGGATTGATTGTGAAGTTGAGCAAGGGGCATAATCAAGTGTATGTGTGTGCATGTGAGCCCATGAGAGTTGGAGTGAGATGGTGACAAGTGGCAAAGTGTGGACCCTTGGATGGGTCATAAGTGTGACACATCATCATCATCTCCATCTCCTCTCTTCTCTCTCTCGGTTTCTCTCTCTTCTCTTCCTTCCTCCATTTTCGCTGAATATGCTTGGGAGAGAGAAAGGAGAATTTGGTTTTTGAGGTAAGCAAATGGCCCCTTTAGCTCAAACTCTCTTCTCTAATGTTAATCCTTGAGTTGAGAGCTTTATTTTGGTGATTGTAGTTTCTCCATTGGTGGTGATTTGAAGATCACGAAAATGTGAAGTTTGGAGAATCAAAGAGTGTCTTTGAGAAAGTGGATAAGGTATGTGAAACCAATCCTTCTATCTATGTTTCATTACCAAATGATTAAGTTGGAAATTTCTGGAATTATTGCCCTAATTTCGAAAATATGGGTAATGGGTAGTTTGGCATGATATGGTTATAGAAATGGTATATTGGTGTGAGTTTGGAATAGATAGAATGGATTTGGGATTGAAATGTGTGAGGTTAATGATTTTGGAAAATGATGATTATGATGCCCTAGGCCAAAGCTTGTTAATGGAATGGGATTTTGGTAATTCCATTGATTCCATTGAATTCAATGAGTGATTTTGTGTGGGAGTAGCTTTGGTAGAGGTTTTGGATCCATTTGGATCATTTGGGCAAGAGTTAGGAAATGTGGTAAGTGTTGCTGCGTTTTCTGGAATCTGATGGATTCACTCGAGCAGACAGGGGTGTGCTCGAGTGAGGGATGAATATTGCTCGAGTGAGGAAGATCCTGCTCGAGTGGTATGTGAGTTTTCCCTTGTTTCGCTGCGAGTGCGCCTGGGTTTTCATGAACGCTGCTCGAGCACATCGCTTTGTGCTCGAGTGAGCAAAGAACATGCTCGAGTGAGCATGGTCTGCTCGAGTGATAGTGGGAGTCCAGAGTGAAAGGTTGCTTTCTGGTCTTCACTCGCGGGCAAGGTGCAAGAAGTGTGCCTTCTCACTCGGGGGTGGGGGGCATATGCTCGAGTGAGCCGTGTGTGCTCACGGGTGAGAGGTGTGTGCTCGCGGGTGAGAGTGGTGTGCTCGAGTGATCCAGTGCTTGGAGAGCGTTGGGGGCTCTCGGGTCCTCACTTCCTGAATTTCTCTCGCGGGTGCTCGAGTGAGGCTTTTGGCCTTGTGCTCGAGTGAGGATCTGTGCTCGAGTGAGCTTGTGCCTCAGGTGAGGGTTGTGCTCTTGGGCATATGCTTTCTGTCTCACTTTCTCTTGTGCTCGGGTGTTGTCCGTACCAATGCTCGAGTGAGATCATTTGTGCTCGAGTGATGTCCGTACTTGTGCTCGAGTGAGAGCTTCTGTGCTCGAGTGAGGCAGTGGAAAATATCAAGTTTGAGTGTTCAAAAGGGGATCTTTGGGGATAGTCTTCCAACCCTTTAGAGCTATGGATTGAGGTATTTGAGAGTACTTAAAGGGCAATAATGATAACCAACTTGAGTGTCTAAAAGTTAATGAATTGGAAAAGGGATTAATCCTATGTCCTTGATTTTGAATATAGGATTTGATGATTGTTCAGAACGTGAGCAGCCGGAGCTGGAGCTTACGTGGAAAGAGGGTAGGGAACTTACCTCTTCTGCATGTATTGATAATTGTATTTGTGTATTGATGCATGTTATTGCTTTGCGTGATTATGTGAGACATATGAGAATGATTGTAGCTCTGTTCTATTTATACTATGGCCATGAGTATGTTGTGTGAACATTGAGCATGCGGATATATCATTATGTGAACATGTGTTATTGTGATGCAAGCATGGCATGCATTAAATACTTATCTTGCATGCATATTGGTATCTGTTTCCTACTGAGATTCCCCAGAATCTCACCCTCCCCTATCAACATTTTAGACAGGGAAGGAAGATTGAGGATGAGCAAGCATCCAAGGACGAAGAGGACTCGTTTCTGGGTGAGAGCTTAGTGGTTGGTTATCAATACGTAATTGGGATTATGTATGTGTATGTTTGGACCAGTATTTGGAGTATGTATTCGAAAGAGATTTGTGTAATCCCTATTGAATGAGTTGTATGGGCTATTATGCCTTATGAGTATTGAGCGAAGATATGATCCCAGAATTGTCGGGAATTTATATTGCGTACTCTGATAATTGTATAAATGTAATTTATCTTCGCATAGTAATTATATTCGGAGTGTAAATATGAGACCGTGTTTTTAATGATTTCGAAATGCATTTGTGAAAACCCCGTCTGGTTGATGGGTTTATAAATGATGTTTTCTTTTATTGGTCTCTATTTCACCTTAATTGCGTAATCCGGATATTAATTACGGCAGGGGGTTACAGCATACACGATGATGGAAGCATATTGATTACAATATTTGCGATACAATAAAAAACTCCTTCGGTAGAGATGTACAAGGGTCTCACTGATGCAATATTTGTTGGTGAGATAGAAGCTGCAGCTAGGGGTAAGCGCATTATATTGCCATCTTCCTTTACTGGTGGACCACGGTATATTATGCGTAACTACCAAGATACAATTGCCATATATGGATAGGCTGAATATCCAATTTGTTTATAACATTCACGTGTAATCCAAAGTGGCCGGAGGTAACTAGGGCCATGTCATCTTTTGGTTCCAGGGTTGAAAATCGTCCAGAGCTTATAGATAAAGTGTTTAAGATGAAACTTGATTGCTTGATGAAGGATTTGAAAGAGAGTCGTCTGTTTGGTCCACTAAAAAGCGTGTAATTATGGTCTATTGATGCATTTAAGAAGGATTTATAAATCCATACATTAATTTCCCTGGTTTAATTACTTTGCATAGTGAGATCTTAATTTTTAATGCTGCTTAAACTTTTTGTGCAGCAATATATACTATTGAGTTCTAGAAGCGTGGCCTACCACATGCTTATATTCTGTTGTTTCTTGGCAATAAATATAAGTTGTCTACACCTGAAGAAATAGATGATGTTATAAGCGTAGTGTTTCCTGATAAAGACAACAATCCAACATTATTTGAAGCGGTGAGTAATTTTATGATGC
Organism: Inga leiocalycina; assembly: GCA_963242795.1. Lineage (NCBI taxonomy): Eukaryota > Viridiplantae > Streptophyta > Magnoliopsida > Fabales > Fabaceae > Inga > Inga leiocalycina. Next base: position 38,660,821 of record OY725332.1, read on the forward strand.
ATGGACCATGTGGAATAGCCAACAAGAACTCACCATGTATGAAAGATGGGAAGTGCTTTAAATATTTTCCAAAAAATTTTACATCAAATACTTTAATTCATGAAGATGGATATGTCCGTTATAGAAAACGTGATAATGGAAGGGAAGTTCTAAAAAATTGTATTCCTTTGGATAATAGAAATGTTATACCATATAATCCATACCTGCTCTTAAAGTATTAGGCCCACATCAATGTTGAGAGATTAAGCAGGGAGAGTCCATTAAATATTTATTCAAATATGTTAGTAAAGGTCATGATCATTCAACAGTTGCCTTTTATGCAGATTCTGAGTTGTGTGGACCGAACATGGTGCACGATGAGATTAAAATTTATTATGATGTTTGCTATTTATCACCATGTGAAGCTATTTGGTGGATCCTTGGTTATGACATAAACTACAAATATCCATCTGTTGAGAATCTTGCATTTCACCTTCCAGATCAGCAAAATGTTACAAAGATGACAATGACATAAAAGAAGTAGTCAATCGTCAAACTATGCGGGAGTCCATATTTCTCCCCTGGATGGCTGCAAATGATGAATTTGATGAAGCAAAAGTGTTGGCCTACGCATAATTTCCAACCAAATTTGTATCCAAGAAGCATCTTCAAAAGTGGACACCAAGAAAGAAAGGATTTTCAATAGGATGATTACATTATGTTCCACCAGGAATAGGCTAGTCATTTTACTTATGATTGTTACTGACAACGGTGAGGGGACCTAAGTCTTAAAGAGAAATCAGGACAGTGGATGGCGTGGAATATAATAATTTCAGGGATTTATGCTATACATTAGGACTATTAAGGGATGATAGGGAGTATATCGATGCATTTAAAGAAGCTAGTAAGTGGGCAACTGCTGGTTGCATATGTCGTATGTTTTGCACTTTACTTTTCTGCAATTCTTTCGGTAGACCAAAGATTGTGTGGCAGTAATCATGGAAGTTAATGTCAGATGATGTGCTATATAAGCATGAGCTAGAGACAGGTATGTAGTGTAATGTACATATAGAAGCTTTTACTTATGACAATCAGTGTAGCGTCATTACTCATTTAACTTTAAGAACTACATCATATTTTTCCTAGTTCCTTATCATGTCATTGTATGTCCTCTAACCCTATTATCACTGGTTAGGTTTAACTTTGACGGATAGAGAACTTGAAGATGTTTTTGATAAAGAATAAGCATCTTCTTAACGTGAATGGTAGAAGTCTTAATAAGTATGATGAGTCAATGTTGTTTCCATCTTTACCCTCTTATCATGGGCCTGCAAATAGGTACATGTATGATGAGTTAACCTATGACTTCCATGCTTTAAGGAGGGAAGTTCTAGATTTGGTTGCAAACCTGACCGAAGAATAAAAAGAGATTTATGATGTAGTTATATCAGCCCTCTACATTTCCAACGGAGGTTTATACTTATCTATGGTCATGGTAGGATCGGAAAGACATACTTGTGGAAAACGATCTCAACATTATAATATCCCAAAATGAATTCAAGAGCTGAATGTACAGAATAGATGGTGGGATTAATAACAAAATTACTTCTGGAATTTTGTTATGACTTTAGTTCTAATTAACTTGAGATAACTATTTAGTCTTTTCGCCTAAAGCAAAAAAAAATGACTAAAGGACTAATTTGAACATGAGAAGGGGGAAAATGGCTTATGGAAGAGAAATATGAGGAGAATATTTTTTGTCCATAATATGAGACACATGGAAGCATTTTTGGCCAAACACAAAAAGGGGAAGTCAACAAGTCTAATTAGCATATGCTAATTCAACATTAAACTATATTATTCAAGGAGATATTATAAAGATCTTTTTTTTTCCTCTTCAAAGAACCAAAATCTCATGTAGGGCATGAGACAAAGCAAGAGGGAATGTTGCTTGACTCAAAATGAAAGCAATTCTAGCCAAGTAAAATAAAGAGTTTAAAAGTCAATAATTGTGGCTTGACTTGAAGGAAGCAAGAAGGGAGCATGTTGGTCAACATCTCTTCTCCCTTTTTCTTGAGGTTTCCGTCCAAGACAAAGAGGCAAGAGAAATGAAGCTTTTGATCAATGTAATTACTTTCTTTGAGTCAAACAGTTCGGCCAAAACAAAGGCATATCACAAGAAAGAAAGAGAAAAGATGAAGCAAAGGATTATTGGTACATATCTCTTGCAATTAAAGTGCTCTCTCTCTCACACATGTGCTCAACCGACTTAAGCTCTACAAGAATTCTTGAATATTTAATTAAAAACATTCTCTCATCTTATTCATTCATTTCAAGTCGGCCAAGTGCAAAAGAAAAGGAAAGAAAAAGGGCAAGACCGAAAGTAAGAGCCAAGGAGAACAAGAAGGAAAGGTAAGCTATTTACACCTTCAAGATCCCATTTTTAGCTCTAAAGACCTTCATGAAACTTGTTCCTCTCTCCCTTAGCTTCATTTCTATGGTTTTTTTTTTAAAGAAGAGGAGTTTTCAGCCACCTTGCAAGAACAAAAGTTGAGGAATCAAGAAAAGAACACAAGAAGAAGCAAGAGGTGAGTAAGAGCATTATGTTGATGTATATGATGCTTTAATTGGCTGAGTTGTGGTGGGCCATTGTGACATCCCTAATTTCGTTTTTTAGGGTATATTAGGGATCATGAAGCTTTCATCCTATGTATGTGCTTATATGTTGGTTTGGAGGCAAATGAGCTAAGCTTAGTGATTAGATAGTGAAGTGGTTGTTTGTTGTGAAATACCCTAAAATTCTGCCAAAACAGAACATGGGGAATGAGTGGGAATTTGTTCATTTTGATCTTACCATTGTGTTCTACACGAATTATTATGTGGGAATATGTTTGGTTGTTGATTTTGAAGCCATTGGACACATTGGTTGAAAATTGGAAAAAACTGTCAAGTGTAACTCTGTGCAGGGCAGTCAGTTTGTAGGGACATTTTGAATGGGCAATTGGTGTCTAAAAATTCTGAAACTTTCCAATCTTGAAGTTCACATTCCAATCTTCAAAATTGACATATAATTTGTGTCATTTCGATTTTTGAGCTGGGCGTTTTGGTTGCCCAAAGTTTGATGTCAAAACTGGACCTAATTCTGGAGCAGTGTGGAATGTTGTGTAATTCTGGAATTGTGTGGTGATTTCTGGTAATGATTCATATTTTTCCTATGAAGAGGACTTCAAGAGCTTTCAATAGGCTTTGGGATCACCTCATTTTGATTTTTCTAGAATTAGTTATGATTTTTCAAAGATGTTGGAAAATTCTGGCAGATTGGTCACCTATGCGAAAATTGAAGATTTTATGGCATAATGTAATATTGTGGAACTCTGAGGTTAGAAATTAGCCTTTTAGGTTAATTGACCACTTTAGCTCCTTAGTTGACTTGATTAAATGACCATAGTGATAATCAACTTAAGTATTATGAGTTATTAAAGAATTGGAATAGCTAATAATTCGTCGTCCTTAATTTTGGTTTATAGGATTCGGTAATTTCCCTGCTCGTGATCCACCTGCACCAAAGCACAATCGGAAAGAACAAGGTAGTGAATTTTTCTTTTATACCATATGTGATGCATTGTATGTGTGTTATATCATTGATTTGTGATGAATTCGTATGCTGCGACATTTATGGATATGTGTAAGCACTGCCATACCAATAGTCCCTGAGTCGCTAATAACGGTTTGGGTAAGGACTGCGAGCCTTCCTGGCGGTAAAAGGGGATGAGAATGGGGTGTGATATGTGTGATTATGTGAAAAGCTGAAAGGCTATTTGTGAAGGCTGATGGGCCAATTGTGAAAGCCAGATGGCTATATGAGCTATAAGGCTATGTGTATGCACTGCCACGCCAACAGTCCCTGAGTCGCTAACAATGGTTAGGGTTAGGACAGTGTGCCTTCCCGGCGGTAAAATGGGATGAGGGTGGAGTGTGATTCGTGCTGCTGCTGTACGATGATTTGCTTACATGCTATGTGTTTAGGTGTGGTATGAATAATTTGTTACTACTGAGATTCTTTTGAATCTCACTCTTTCCTATGACTAACCTTTCAGACAGGGCAAGTGGCTCCAGAGAAAAGCGGATAACCAAGAGCGGATAGGACTTCTTAGAGATATTTGACTTGGAACAGTTGGTTATCTATTTTGAGAACAGGACTACTGTATATATTTGGGGTTGTGAATACTGCTTTGGTTATGTAATCCCCATTTTTGGGAAAAATGATACACCCAATATATATATGTAACCCAGGGACTTGCCGGGATTTTAGTTGTGCTCTCTGATATTTATAAATGCAATTAACCTGTGCAGGTAATTATATTCGAAATTGAATGTGGGACCAAATTACTAGTATTTTGAACTGTTTTGTAAATACCCTATCTAGAAGATAGGAAATTGTAAATGTTGTTTTATAATTATTAGTCTCTATTTCACTTTAATTTCATAATCCGGATGTAATTACGGTGAGGGGGTTACAAACATCATTGAGAGGTGATGGCAAAATTGTGCTAACAGTGGTGTCCAGCGCTATTACGACTTTATTATTACCTAGGGGAAAAATGACACACTCTAAATTTGCTATTCCACTGAATATCAGTGAAGATTATGAATGTAATATTAAATATAGTTTGCATCTAGCAGAATTACTCATTCATACATCTCTTATAATATGGGATGAGGCGCCAATGGCAAATAAGTTTTGCTTTGAAGCATTGGATCGAACACTGAAGGATATATGCAGTCGTGTCCGTCCTGATGCATCTGAAATAGCGTTTGGTGGTAAAGTCGTTGTACTTGGTGGATATTTTAGATAGATACTACCAATTATTCTCAGAGATTGTAGAGAGGACATTGTCTTGGTCATAATCAATGTATCATACCTTTGGCAGCACTGTAAGGTCTTCAAACTTATAAAGAACATGAGGTTGATGTATTCAGATATAGCAGACAATAAGATGGATATACAGGAGTTTGTAGACTGGATTGTTGCAATAGGTGATGGAACGGTTCTAATAATTAATGGTACTACAGATTTGGTAACAATACTGGATGAATTTCTGTTACACCCTACTTCATCTCCATTAGAATGTATTGTAAATTCTACTTATCCTAACCTATTAGATCATTTGGGTAATGGTGACTACTTCAAGGATCGTGCAATTTTGGCTCCGAGTTTGACAATAGTTGAAGAAGTTAACAATTATATGATTGATAGGTTGCCTGGTGATGAAAGGATACCTTTAAGTACTGATAGTGTGTTTAGGCAGGACATGTTGCAGGATTCTATTACTGTTATGCATTCTATGGAATTTTTAAATATGATCTCTATGTCTAGGGTTCCTAATCATCAATTGAGGCTTAAGGTTGGTTGTCCCATTATGCTAATGCGCAATCTTGATAAGTCAATTGGTTTATGTATGTTAGGATCGGCAGGCACAGCGGAAGAATTTTAAAATTTTACCGATCCTAATCGAGGATCTATCAACGGCATTTAAATCGGGTTAGAAAGAACTCGTACCTTTTTAAACTTAGGGTTTTCACGATCTTTAGGAGCCAACACGTTAGGTCTGCTCTCTCTACTAGTATCCACACGAATGCTCTCCAACCAAGACTACATGTTAGTGCCTCCAATGTTTTTTAAGGTTTCCCTTGCGGCTCTTAATTCTCATGTGTGTATGAGTATATCTGCTCTATCAAGTTTATAATCTATGAGGGCTATATTCAAATTTCAAAATTAATCATCATTAATTTTGAAATTAATCAATAATTAATTATCTTGATGAGCTAATTAAATAAATTCAGTTTAAATTAAATCTGTCCAACAATTTTAATTTAACCTATTTATTTAATCCAAATAAAGAGCCATTAGATTTAATTTATCTTCATAAATTAAATCTAAGATACTATATCTCTATCATGTTAGTTATTAAATTTAATATATCTTAATAAATTAAATTTAAAACTGACACAATATAATAATATCATATAATATATATACATATATATATAATATATAAGATATGTATTTCGAAAATACATATCTATATAATATTATTAACGAATTTTATATTATATATATATAAGTATAAAATTCGTCCACCCTAAATTAAACATTATCTCATATTGGGCCATTCTTGTGTGCGACCCTGTAAGCCCATATGAAGTTTGCAGTGGGCCAATAACTGTACTAACCCAAAAGTCACAAGCAGCCTCTAGTAAGACATTACAACTACCCAATTCATATGAGGATCATTATCACGATGCAACCTGTCATACAACCATGTTACGTCCCTTTTGTCACACAATATATCGATCAAGGATAAGGCATGGATAATGTCATCCTCTTGTTCTAGACCATTACTTTCTCGATTAATGAGTAGCCTAACAATTGAAATGGAAACTCCTTTCCATCGTAGTATGACCATACATTTCTCAGACTCACTCATCGAGGGGCCCAGTAATATCTCTCTACTAATGTGAGGGACAAATTCCATCTTAATCATTCATATTCCTCTGCATGAAAGATCACCAAGCCCGAACATAGCCTTTATCATCACTCGATCAAAAGTAACTTTTGACTAGTTCAAAGCTTAGCAACACTCATGTAGGAATCCATGATGACCTCATGTCTAAGGGCATTGTGACATAGTTGTTCATGAGAAAAGCTTATGATTTGATCTATGTAGCTTTCTCATAGTGGGTCGGTCCAGTACCTTGTACTCTTACAAGTGCCTAAGACTTTGATTCATATCTCCATATCTTATCAAAGTCATACTGTCTTGTTTCATCTCTGCTCCTACATAGATGATCGACCAGGGACATTTTAGGACAATCTTCATGAATTATCCAAGGATACAATTATCACAGTTAACATGCAAATAATATGATAACAGAATAGAGAAATTTCATTAAAATAATAATGTTCAAAGTACAATAATTGGCCCTACAATTTCCAACAATGTAATGGGACAAGATCATTCTAACTCGCCTTGAGAGGCATGTCATTTAGACAAAGATTATGACAGGTGACAATATTGGCCTTAAAGTCTTAATCCCTAGAATAACTTTATCACCATCCAACACATCATTGCCATTCACATTATGTCATCGTTAATTCCCTATTATGCCATTCTTTGCAATGACAACAAATAAAAGCCAGGGACAAAGTTTGACTTCAGTTGTGTTATCCCTTCCGAAACCTATTGTAATACCCTGAATTTTGAGATTTGAGGCTAGAGAATAAGCCTAAAATAAATGGATTGCTAAGCCTTGGCTTTGGCAGGAGCCCAAGTTTATTCTCTAATGATTCTTATATCTTTAGGGTATTGAAGAAAGTAAAATGGTGAATTTTGGAGAATACGATATACGTTGTGATTTGAATGTGTTATAGCCAATGACTAAGCCCTGTATTTAAGCTTAATTGTGTAATAAAGCTTAAAATGCATTAAAGAGAAGGGTAGGGCACATGGCATAAGGAAATGTGATATAAAATGTGTTTGGTGGTGATTCAAGAGGAATTGCCATAATCAGGGGCAAAATGATAAAGTTACCGACCAATTAGTCAGTTACCGAAGAGGAAACTCATTAGTAACTTCAAGATCAATGGTTAGGATTGATTTATGGAAGAGATCAAAGGGTGGAATCTCGTGTGTGTGTGTGCTTATGTGAAATGATTGAATTGGTTGAGTATTGTGGTTACAATGATGTCATATTGTGTTTTGGTGCCATGGAAGTGGTTTGAAATCTTGGAAGCCAATATAATCATTTTGTGGTTTTGGGTTTCAATGTGTGTGGAAATGTTGAAAATGTCATTGTGATGTAATTTTAGGTGTTTTGAGGTTTCCAATGGGTTCCTTGTGTAAAATTACATGGGAATAACTTTGGGTTAGAGTTTTAGGACCATTGGAACACATGTTGGAAGTTAGGGAAAATTCTGTCATTTGCTATATTTTGGCTCCTGATAAGCCTCACTCGAGTGCATAGGGGTGTCACTCGAGTGCAGTATACATTCCCTCTTTTCCTTTCAGTTTTTAGGTGCACTTACATGTGAAGAAGCAAGAGTGCAGTTCCTCACCTGCAAGTGATATGGGTTATCACTCAAGTGCAACTGGTCTCACTCAAGCAAGCATGTGTTTTGTGCTATGTGTCCGCTTCTCAGGATAGCACTCGCAGTCAATTTGTTAAGAGTATGTGTGCACTAGGGAGTTTTATGCCCTCTCTCGAGTGCCAAAAGTGCTCTTCTAGCTCTAGGTTTTTTGTTGCTCTCGAGTGGTCACTTTCTGTGCCACACTTTGTAGGACTCAGGTAAGTGTGGGGGCATCCCTCGAGTGTTGATCTTGGTGCTCGAGTGCAACGAGCATTTCTGGTTTTTGTTTGTGCTTTCAGCCAAGCACTCGCACGAGTAAGCTTTCATGCTCGAGTGCAAGTCATCCATCACTCAAGTGCATCATCCATCACTCGAGTGATGCAGTCAAAAATGGGATTTTGAGGTTTCGAAAGATGGTCTTTAATCAAGTTTCTCCCAACCCTTTAGACATGTGTTTAGACTTTGAGTAGCCACCTGAAGGTCATAAATAATAACCAACTTAAGTGTTTAAAAGTTAAAGAATTGGAAAAGAGAATAACCCTATGTCCTTGATTTTGGTTATAGGATTTGGATATTCGCCCTGGTCATGAGTTGCTGGTGCTAGAGCATACGTGGAAGAAACAAGGGTAGGGAACTTACCTCTCCTGCATGTATTTGATATTTGTATTGATGTGTTGATGCATGTTATTGATTTGCATGATTGTGTGTAATATATATGAATGTTTGAAGCTATTTTTCTTTTTATGCTATGGTCATAAGTATGTTGTTTGAAGCATTGAGCTTACAAATATGTCATTGTGTGAGCATGAGTTATGTAATGCAATCATGTCATGCAATATACATTTATCATACATGCATATTGGTATTGTTTTCCTACTGAGATTCTTTCGAATCTCACCCTCCCCTACCAACATTTTAGACAGGGTAGGTGGATCGAGGATGGAGCAATCAAACAAGGGCGGTGAGGACTCCTTTCGGTTGTAGATTTGGTGGTTGGTTATCATAGATGTTGGGATGACTGTATCTGGTTGTGGAAGTATATTTAATGTATATTTGGATATGTATTTGAGATGATATTGTGTAATCCCCTATAAGGGAATTGGTATATCCTTTTGTAAAGGTATGAACCCGGGATTGCTGGGAATTATGTTGTGCACTCTGATATTTATGTGAATGTGATTTATCTTCGCAAAGTAATTGTATTCGAAATGTGAATGTGAGACCAGGTGTATTGTATTTTGAAAGGTATTTGTGAAAATCCTATCTTAAGGATGAGATATTAAATGAGTTTTGATTATTATGTGTCTCTATTTCATTTTAATTGCTTATTTCAGATATAATTACGGAAAGAGGTTATACCTGTTTTCACGCATGGTTAATTGTATGTTGCTATTTCAAGGGTGCGACATAAAGATGGCCTCAAAATGTTACTTTTGGACATGCTGATAAAGTAACAAATAGGATAGCAAATGTTGTTTATAATCAAGTGTTTTACAATGTTCTGAATTAGGCATAGCAATCATCAAAATTGTGGTGTGTTGGGGGACATACATCATAATTGTGTGCTTTTGTCTTACATTATTATCATAAATAGTTTTTTTTATTGACGGATTGATGCAATATATTGTTTGTGATTTGAGGTTGCTCTTCATTTTCCATTTCGGCCTCAAGTTTTCGACATGGGGTTTTATAACGTTTAGCAAAGAAATGTTTCTACTTCTTCTTCAACCACAAGGACCAGCATGTTAAATATAATCAAATTAGAGGCAAGCGATCTCCTGATTCCAAACTGAACAAATATAGGCGTCAAAACTCATGCTTACACATTCACAAAAATATAACTCAGCACAAAAATTGGGGAACATATGTTATATTAACCATATAATTAATACAAATAAAGAATAAAGTAACTACCTAATTTCACATTTTACTGAATGTGTCATTTCAATTAGCCTTAAAAAGGTTGTGCAAAACTATTCCTATATTATATAAATAGGATTTACAAATATAATAGTCAAATGTACTATTTATTTTTGTACTTTAATAGTACATAGATCCACCATGTGCGTCGCACGGGTACTAAACTAGTTGATGGTAATAGATAATTTCAAGGTCCTTGACTACATAGTTTATCATTTTATTTTTTGAAAATAAACATGTATTCTCATATTTTAGACAATCCTATTTGAGCTACTATTGGGTAGTAAATATGGACACCTCCCTTTGAGGAAATTCGAATCTATTGCTTTATTTTGTTTTCAATTGTTGATTTTCTTTTCTGAAAAAATGTTACAAAGAATTTATAAAACCTGGTACAAATTTTAGGTGAATGTTAGCTTCAACCTTCATGTAATATCATGGTTGACGCAAATTGCTTGTTCTTTTCTTAGCAATAAATTATCCATTAATTGATGACTAATTTGGATGTTTGAGTTTTTTTTTTTAACCTAGTTATCACAAGAATAGCTTATTGTTAAGATTCGAGTTAACAAATAGAGAACTTGCCAAACATAGGCATGGTTCAAATTGCCCACCAAGGACAAATTAGCTTAAAATTAATATGCTTGTTGATGTTAGCTTAACAAATTAGATATTTAATTTATAAAAATTAAAAAAAATTAGGTAAGTTAGTTATTTATAAAAAATTGAGTTGGTGTCCCTTGGATGCCCTCATTAATTATTTGCATTGTAACTATCACTACAAAAAAACATGAAATTTCCGACGGAATTTGCCACGGAAAAATTTTCCGTCAAAATTTTTTCCGTCGGAAATTTCCGATGGAATTCATTTTCGTCGGAAATTCCCTCGCAATTTCCAACGGAATTTAATTCCGTCAGAAAATATAAAAATTATTATTTTTTAATTAATTATTAGTTTTAAATTAAATTAAATTTTAAAAAATTATTTTTAAAATATTTATTAGTTATTAATTAATATTTTAATTTTAAATTTATTTTTTAATTATTATTTTCTAATTTCTAAAATATTTTAAATTTCCAATCAAAAGTTTTAATCCCTGTAAGGGCAAAATGGTTATATAAAAATTTATTTATAAAAAATAAAATTTATTATTTATTAATTAATATTAGTAAAAAAATTAGTTAATAATTATTTATTGGTTATTAATTAATGTTAATAAAATATTAATTTTAGAAATTAGAAAAAAATATAGTCATATGAAATTTATTTAAGATGTAAAATTTTTTAATTTGAAGTTAATTTATATTAAAAATTATAAGAATATATAAAATTATTTTATATTACTATTACATTTATATATAAGAAACAAATATATATTTATAAATAATTGATTATGTATAATAAGATTATATATATATATATATAATTTCGTAGTAATAGAATGCCAAAGCAGTCGAGCCCATTCGGTAAGGCATCACACGCATACGGACGAGGTCGTGAGTTCGAACCAAAGGAGGGGTAAGTTGAGTTGCATTTCCAGGAATAAAGAGGTTGCAACATGTGGCGGAGGGAGGTTGCTACATGTGGCAGAGCGAGGTTGCGACATGTGGCAAATCTGGGAGCCAGCGACAAGGCGGGCACCGCTAGAGTTGCCATGAGCCGCCGGCTGTGATGACGGGGCGGTCGCCAGAGTTGCCACGTGGCTTAATTTTAAAAAATAAAAAATAAGTTTGCGATAGAATTTCTGACGGAATTGAATTTTGTCGGAAGTTGCGAGGGAATTTCCGACGGAATTTAATTCCATCGGAAATTTGCAAAGGAATTAATTTCGTCAGAAACTCCGTTAGAAATTTTTGACGGAATTCAGATTCCGTCGGAAATTTTTTTGTCACGCTATTATTACCGACGGAATCCATTCCGTCGGAGATCAATTTCCATTGAAAATCCGTGGGAAACTCAAAATCCGTCAGAAATTTAGTGTTTTTTTTATAGCGTATATATCCTTTGCTAAAAATTCTCTTAATATGTGTAATCAATAGTAATAGTTTGTGAGAAGAATTATGAATTTATAAGATAAAGTGAACTAGCCAGGAAATTGTTTTGATTCTAAAAGTAAAACCTAAATTCACTTTATTTTCAATTATACTCTTTCAGTGCTAAATGTATAACCTAGTTTGGGGTAATTTTGGTCCTAATGTAAGACTTTTTTTATTTTATTTTATCTCTTATATTTATCATTTTTATTGAAAAAAGTTACCTAATTTATAAATTGATATATAATCTAATATTACATATAGAAATATTTCAGAGTAATCATGTCACATATGTTATAATTAAATAATTTATTTAGCTCGTTAATCTCCCTAGATTAAATAAATATGTCTTACATTGAGGATTAGAGAGTATCCCTGCCCTCCACACTATCCCTGTTAATTACACATATCAAGGGATTTTAGAAAAACTAATACAAATTTCTTACATATGGTATTTAATAGTGTTGGTGTTTTTACAAAATTGCCCCTCAATTTTTTAAAAAAAAAATAGAGAAAAAGTCACCATCACCTAAGTATTACCGCCGGCTCGCTAGCCGACAGTCACCCCTAGCATTGAAGCTCTTGTCACTGGTTCTCATAACTCCACACCGGGGGCTCTTACTTGGGGGGCCAATTTTTTTTTCTTATTCAGAGCCAAAGTCCCACCCGCCTTGGTTCCCAAAATGTTCTTTGGTCATTGGGATACCAAAACCTTAATATAATACATGTAAGAGTGTAATGTTTTAAATCACATACTACACTTGTAATATGAATGATAACATTTGTAAATATATCTACTATTTCAATAATGCCACTTATTACTAATGTTAACAAATTTAACATTTTGGGAAATTTAACTAATTGCATGAGAGGGTGGGGAATTCATAACACTTGTCAAGTTTTACAAGAAACAAGCTCTATCTCTTCATGCGTTGTGCGAGGAGTGTTGCTCGAGGTAAAATATACTAGAACATTATTTATTTGATTTAGACGTATAATTATTGCATTATCAATATCCTAATTATTAATTAATATTCAAAAACTTCATTTTTCACCTTTGCATTATTAAAACCATTGATGGAGACATAAATTTCGTTCACTAATAATACAAATTGGGAATCACTATTTCAAAATTTAATCATTATCATTAGAACATGATTTTTAAAAATTATTGTTGCACTAATAGCGTAATTATTAATATAATTTATGGAGATTCCTATAATCATGAAAGGTGAAGTTCCTTGGCATTCTTGGATGTCAATTATATAATTATTAACATAATTATGATTCCTTATTTAACGTCTAATTTCAAATTCAATTTTCTTTTTTCCCTATATTCAAACCCCAATAATTGCGCATGGATAATTTTAATGGTATGATTATCCGCCCTATCAACCAAATATGAAGTAAACCATTTAACGCAAATTTGATCACATTAATATAATTTTTAATATAATTTATTGCACTAATAATGGAATATGAAGTTTCTTGGTTTGTTTGGACCACATTATTATAATTATTAAAATAATTATAATTCATGATTTAAATGTATAATTTTAAATTCAATTTGCTTCATTCCTTATAATCAAACCCCGATAATAACGGATGAACAATTTTGATGGTGTGATTATCCAACACGTTTGTAATAACCCAAATTTGATTAAGGGCTAATGATGATTATTGAGAATGATTTTATGAATTAAATTTGATTTAAGATCCGAATTAATTATTGGAAATGCCCAACACCCTATATTTTAGCATAATTATGTGACAAAGTAATTTTGGACTAAAATAAGAGGGAAATGGCACATGGAGAAAGGAAAAAGAATTAGAATGTGTCATATGGAAATTCTTGTGAATGTGCCATAATCAGGGGAGATTTCGGAAGAATGGAAAATTCACTGATCAATTAATTAATGATTAATGAAGAAATTAATTACTAACTAAAAGAAATGAAGTGTGTGACTAAATGGTTAATGGAGCTAGTTAGAGTATCCAAGTGGTTACTTACTTTATGAGAACCAATGAAAGTTGGACACTTGGTAAGATGAGATGATGAGATAGTGCATTGAAAAGTCAAACAATGTATTTTAAATTATTTTCTCTCTCTCTCTCTCCCTGTCTATTATGCATATGAGCATGGGAATGGACAGAATTTCTGCCTTCTTCTTCATCATCTTCATCATCACACATTCTCTCTCTCTTAGTCTCTCCATTTTCGTTCAACAAGAAGGAAGGAAGAGAAAAGAAAAGCTTGAGATTAAGGTAAAATCTTGACCTCAAATGTCAAAGCCTCCTTCTATAATCTTATTCTCCTTGTTGAGAGCTTTCATTCTATGGTTTTAAATTCTTAAGAGGAGGTGTTTTTGTGCTTGAGAAAATTTGGAAGTTGATGAATCAAGAAACAAGTTTGGGAAAGTGAAAGAGGTGAGTGAAAGCTTCATTTTGGTATATAAGTTGTGACTATTTGTTGAGCCTATAATTTCTAGAATGTTTTCCCTATTTTTGTTGGATTAGGGTCTTAGAGAGTTTGGTATGTTGTAATCTTGGAAATGGTGTTTTGTTGTGTGTTTTGAATAGATAGAATTGATTTGAGGTTGAAATGTCAAGTTTGACAATTTTGGGATTTTGTGTTGAATGTTGCGTAAAATAGAGCATGATAATGTAATGAGAATTTGGTTGTTTTAATATTTCCAATGGATTCCTTATGAAAAATTGTGTGGGACTAATGTTGGATGTGAATTTTGAATCATTAGAAATTTAGGTTTAAAAGTTTCAAGTTTTGGTTAGTGAAAACTCTGCGTTGGCAGTTATTTTACATGGACATTTTGAAATAGCAAATGGTGACTAAAAATTATAAAACTTTCCAATCTAATAGTAAACATGCCAAGCTTTAGTTTGATATTTTATAGAGGTCATTTTGATGTGTATGCTGTGAGTTATGAATTTCAAAAGTTTGATATCAAAACTAGGATTAATTTTGGAACAACAAGGAGATTGTTGAATTCTGTATTTTTGTGGTTATAGGCATCAATGATTCATATTTGTTCTATAAAGAAGACTTAAGTAGCTTTCCATTGGCTTTAGAATCATCCCATTTTGATTTTTCTAGAATAAGTTATGATTAAAGAAGTTCATCCCAGAAACTGAAAGTTTCTTGGCCACAGCCAAAAGTCCTTGGCTACAGCCCAAAAGCTTCTAACCTACTTTTGGCTGCAACCAGAAGACTCTTGGCTGCAGCCAAATACTCTTTGACATGATTTTTGGCCTCAACCAAAGATTCTTGGCCACGGCCAACACCCAAAAATAAGAACTCTTCATTATTGTAAGGTGGTCTTTGAGATAGTACTTCCCAACCCTTTAGGCATATGTTTGGGCTTCTAGTAGCCACCTAAAGGTCTTAAATGATAACCAACTCTAAGTGTTTTGGAATTTAGCTTTGTATTAGAAAGTAACTCTTCGTCCTTAATTATGGTTCTAGGATTTGATATTTGGGCTGCTCGCAAGAGACCAGTGCCAGAGCAAACACGAAAAGACCAAGGTAGTGACCTTTCTCTTGTGTTGTGTATGATACATTGTATGCATGATTTATCATTGTGTTATCGTTATGAAATATGTTATACAAAACCCTACTGTGGTGAAATATGTGGATGTGAAATATGTCGTTGTGCGTTGCTGCGTGAGCAATTCATCGTGAGCAGTCATAGGAGGTGATGCATGTCACACCTACCCCTACCGTTGTAATTGCCATTTTGTGTTGCGGTATTGTGAATTTCCCACTTTTGATAAATATGCTGGTGTGGCTATGTTGTTGTGAAATGTGTCATATGGAACCCTAATGTTGTGAAATATGTTGTTATGCATTGCAGCGTGAGTAGTCATAGGGGGTGATGCACGTCACACCTACCCCTACCGTTGTAAATGCCGTTGTAAATGACATTGTTTTGTTGCTGTGTTGTAATTTGCTTACATGCTTTGTGGTTGTGTATACTATGAGTGAATTGTTACTATTAGGATTCTTTAGAATCTCATTCTTTCCATAAAACAATTTTCATATAGGGCCAGTGTTTCTAAAGAGAAGCAAGTGATGAAGGACGGATAGAGCTCCGGGCTAGGAGTTTTATCTTGGATAGTTGGTTATCATGTTTTTAATTATGGGATATTTTGTTGGGAAATAGTTGTATATATATTGAATAGTTTGTGTAGCCTCCTAGAATGGGAAACTGATTATAAGTATTTGTGCCCTATAAAGAAAATAACAATTACTCTTAATTAGTTATAAACTTGGGGAAATTCAACTATTTGGATGAGGACGTGGAAACTCATGGTATTTAATGTCATCTATTTTATTTGGTGGTCTAATGTGTCATTTTCTCTACATTAATTTGTAATTACGTTAAGGACGATATTTATATCAAGTTCCTTATATTTATTAAATCAAGTTCTCCAGTCATGCATTAGCATGTGTCCTATTATTTTCATATGAGTTTATATTAAATAATAATAATTCAAAAATAGGATACATGATCACATATACGCATTTTCAATTTGGTATATACAATAATCTTAATTTTCTAAAGAGTTCCTGATTTTTCAAATAAATTTTGATTAATCAACCCAATTCAAATAGGTATACAAAAAATACTATATTTATGCATTCATAAAAGTAAAATTGTACATTTGAAATAAAAAAAATAAGGAAATTTAGTTATAGATCTAATGGATAGGATATATCATTAAATTAGTATTGTGCCTCAGAATAAAGGGTAAGACAATTTGTATGTGCATTCATTTGATTTCACATATAAGATATGTTATTAGAAGTAGTAAGAAAAAAATGAAGATTAACTAATTTTTAATCGGGATACTCCCTCCAATCCATAATATAGAGCACTTCTAAAAGGAAGGCATGGTCTAAAATATAAGTCACATCCAGTTTAATTAATACTTTTTTGTTTTATTTTGCCTTTATGATTAATACTCACTTTTCAAGTTTGCCATCTCGTTGTATCCCCTCTAAAATAACATTTTCAATGAAAATAAACATATTTCTCAATAAGGGTAAAAGTTAAAAAAAAAAATTTATATTTTAAGATATATTAAATAATATAAATATTATTTCTGATTTCCCGTAATATAATTGAAATACCCTGTATTGTAGTTGTAGACCAAAAGGAGCACATATGTTTAGTTACCATATCTAAACAACAGCCATTATTGCATGACTTGATAAAATGTATGAGAAACTTGAACTAAATATCAGCCGACGATGTAAAGGCCTGAAACGGGACTCCTTGCTTGTAGTGGCAACTCCGTTATTTTGAGGAAACTGCGCCCCTATCTTTTTCAACGATTACTTCTCCCGCAAGTCCATAGGTTCGCTGAGAAGTCGTTTGGCGGGTGAATTCAGCTCTGAAGATCGTCGCGAGGGCAACATGGGGATCCGAAGGTTGAGTATGGTCGCCACCAGTGACGATGAAGACGAATCACCATGCCCTCCGCTGCAGCAGAAAGGACAAAAGCCTTCTGCTTCTGGAGAAGACTGGTCGAAGCAGCGTAAGAGGAAGATGGTGAAGTTTCAAGAGGAAGACGATGGACAGGAGGAGGAAGCGGATAAGAAAAGGAAAAGAAAGCGGAAGGATAAGGAAATGGAAGGGTCGAATAGTGCGGGCGGACAAGAGGTTCATCCATACGAGGACGCTAAGCCGATTGGTGATGCCGTTAGGTTTTCAGGAAAAGGAAGAGGGAGAAGGAAACATTACGAGTCTTTCGAATTTGATGGGAACCAATATGTGATTGTAAGTTCTATTATTGGAATTTATGCACTTTTACATTGCCTGTTTAATTGTTGGATGAGCGTTTCGCTGTTAATTCAGCTTAGTATCAATTTGAAGAAATGAGATCAGTTAAGATTTCGGAAAATTTTTTTTGCAATGTGATGTGACAGTAAAATTCCCCTGTTTTTTCATAGGATTCCCTTACAATCATATGCGTTTAGTTGGTTAGATATTTGCTGCTGCAATCAGATGTCAATTGCATTTTTTGTTTTCAACCTGTAGCAGTCATTATTGACATCTTGTTTCTACAGGAGGATCCTGTACTTCTTGTTCCAGAGGATAAACTCCAAAAGCCTTATGTGGCAATTATCAAGGTGACATGCTTACCAACTATTAAAGTTTTGAAGGTCCTTTGATAGATATTATAATTAAAAAGTTCTAATTAATCGTCAACCGAACAGATACCACTGATAGTTTTGAATGCCGGACCCCAGTTGTTTATTATTTAATTTGTAGATTATGCCAGCATTCTCGACCATGGCATTATGCATTGATGAATAGGTAATAAATTAGTCAGGACAGAGTTTTCTACCTATATTCTTCTTTACAATGTTAGGTGGTTGTTATATTTACATTGGCGCTATGATTTTATGTTCTCTTAGAAGTTTTTGGCATGCACTTGTATCTTTTGGAGTTCGATTGTTATTTGTTAGTTGCTGTTGACTGTTGCTTATTATTTTCAATAACTAAATTGTCAACTTTTGGTTTACTGCATGCAGTACGATGTTGTCTGCTAGTTTGTACCTCAGTTGGTGTTAAGTTTTTCCACATCTTTATTTTCTTGCTTTTTCATTCAAGGGAACGGTTATTCCATTCTCTTATACTATGAAGTTTAGACACTTACCCTTCTGATTCACAGAGTTGATATGCTTTTAGGACATTTCGCAATCCCAAAATGGCAGTATGATGGTAAAAGGGCAGTGGTTTTACCGTCCTGAAGAAGCAGAAAGACAAGGTGGTGGAAATTGGCAATCACATGATTCAAGGGATCTGTTTTATAGTTTCCACCGTGATGAAGTTCCTGCAGAGTCTGTTATGCATAAATGTGTGGTGCATTTTGTTCCCATACACAAACAGCTTCCAAATCGTAAGCAGCATCCTGGGTTTATCGTGCAAAATGTGTATGACTTTGTTGAAAGAAAGCTCTGGAAGCTAACTGATAAGGACTATGAGGAAAATAAACAGCAAGAAATTGATGATCTTGTTCAGAAAACTTTACAACGTTTGGGTGATCTACCACACACTGTGACTGAAGAAGCGCCTGCTGATCAGGAAGATCAGATGAAGACAAAAAGAAGCTTAAGGAGAAGAAGCATTTCACCACTTAATGTGTCTAGGGAGGAGAAAACAACTCCCATCCCCAAGAATGACCAACATCTGCAACCTGAAACTCCAGGAAGTTCTGTAGATATTGATTCAGAGAATCATTGCATTTTAGCAAATTTTAAAGCATTAACTGGAGATATGCGTCGAGACAAATGGTTGGAGAGGTTGCTTCTATCTGTTCAAGGAATATGTGTTTCTGATGACGGCATACAGAGACATGACAAAGAAAAGGACAATTATGATGCAGTCAACAAAAACAATAATAGAAGTTCTGAAACAACAAATGAATGTCAAGATAAGGGTCAGAAGGTACTCAGTGAATTTCTATTTATTGTTGTTGATTTTTGTATGGGATTATTCAGTACCATCATAGTATTATTTCTATCTCATCTCCCTTTTTCCCAAGGGGCATATGAATTCAGAATTTGTTGCACTGCTCTCTACAGAGTTACAAGTCTTTTGTTTGGCCAGACTCTGCTGTTCCAGCCATAATTGCTTTGGAAAAGGCTGCACATGAAGCTCTGTTCTCCAATAGTATGAAGTATAACCAAAAGTTACGGGCATTAGTATTTAATCTCAAGGTAAGAATCTTCCATTCTGCATACGCTTCGTTATTTGAAAATGTTATAGCATTAGCGCTTGTTTGTATGTGTTATGAACATAGATCAATATTTTGGCATGAGATTGTTGAAGAAGCAATTCAGAGGTGGAGTTTGTTGACTATTCCTCAACTACTCTTTGAATTGTTTCTGTTAATCACTCCTCTTCTGTCTCTGTTTTGTATATAAATATATCTTGTAATCCTCTCATTTAATACAAGAGTGTAAATATAGTTTTGAATGAGCTCTTTCGTTTACATGGTATCAGAGCAATCTTGCCTGATATCTCAAGTTGAGCGATAGACAGAGACAGCAGCTTGTGTGAGATAGAGTGATACGTTGGGTTCTGACATTCGTCACATCACCATACACGCGCCTTACCATCGGAATTGCCGGCTCATTATCGGTGGACGCCTGGAGTTTGACGGCCATTCGACGGTGGGGAGGCGGCATGTGGACCTCACGCGCCTGACGGTCAGCTTCTGTCACCGGCGCGTGGAGGCGCGTGCGTCGGAGTTTCAGGTGGCGGTTTAGTTTGTCTGAGCTGAATTTTCCAAATCGGTTTATCCCTGGGGTGTTTGAGTTCATTTGGGATCGGCTTGTTATTTTGCAAATTCGGAGGCTCTGTCTGTCATTTTTTTCAAATTTGGAGGACCTGTCTGTCATTTGTCAAATTCGGAGGACCAACTTGACATTCTGCAAATTCGGAGGACCTTTCTGTCATTCTCAAATTGGGAGGACCTGTCTATCATTTTTCAAATTTGGAGGACGAACCTGTCATTCTGCAAATTCGGGTGACTATTGCTGTATAACGTTTTTTTCTGGTTAATTCCTATGGCTGACTCTAAGGGTGTGTTTGGTTTGAGGGGAGGGGAGGGAGGGAATGAGAGGGTGGGTAAATTACCTTTTTGGGTTGAAAGAATTTAAATTTTGGGCGGGAACCCAAAATTTAAAAAGAATGAGAAAGTAAATTTTGGGCGGGAAACCAAAATTTAAAAAAATGAGAGGATAAATTTTAGGTTTATTTTATTCAAAATGGTAATTTCTCCACCGTCCCCTCCCCTCCCCCCTACCCTCCCCTCAAACCAAACACACCCTAAGACTAGTGTTACTACTGAAATGATTCCTGTTTCAAATAAAATTACTGATCATAAGCTGAATTGGACAAATTATTCGGATTGGAATAAGACGATTAGAATGTATTTACTAAGTATTGAAAAGGAAAGTCATTTGATTGAGGCGCCTCCAATGAATGATTCTAAGCTGATATGGGCCAGAGTTGATGCTCGATTATTTTTACAACTTCAGAATTCTATTGAGAGTGACATCTTACCTTCTGTAAGTCATTGTAATACTTTAAAAGAACTTATGGATTATCTGGAGTTCCTGTATTCTGGGAAGGGGAACATTACTCGTATTCACGACGTCTGTAAAGGTTTCTACCGAGCTGAACAGCAAGGTCGTCCTCTAAAGAATTTCTTCATGGATTTTAAGCGGATGTATGAGGAAATGAGGTAGTTGATGCCTCCCACAACAGATCTTTAGACACAAGTGGATAACATGGAAAAACAAGCTATTATTAGCTTCCTTACTGCTCTCGATCCAACTTATGAGACAGTTCGATCTCAGATATTGTCCATTTCTGAGCTGCCTTCACTTCAGGATGTGTACTCCCATGTGCTACGTGCCGATAGTTTGTCTCAACTAGCTTCTAACCCTCATGCTAGTGCTTTAGCAGGCCATGGTCCTCCTGACAACAGGACTCAAGGCTTCTCGCGACCAGGACATGGGCACACAACTCCCATTCCTGCTGATAAACGATACCAAGTCCTTTCTCGCCAAGGTAACACTTCTCAAAGTTCTGGTACAGGTGGGATTGTTTGCTACTATTGTAAGGAACCAGGTCACACTAAACGTTACTGTCGTAAGTTGCAAAACAAGCTATAGCGTAGCGGTGCTGCTCATATGGCCAATTCCTCTGACAACTCCTTTGATAATGCCCCCTCCCCACCTACTGCGCTTGTTACAGGTAATAGTGACTCATGCCTTGCTACTTCGTCTTCCAAGTGGATCATCGATTTTGTTGCCACTGATCATATGACAGGTAATCATCATTTGTTCTCTACGTATGCACCTTATGCCAACCCCTCTTTGATAACAATTGCTAATGGTTCATACTCCCATGTTCTTGGATCTGGCACTGTTACACCTACACCATCTGTTTCCCTCTCATATGTCCTTAATGTCCTTGACCTTGCATTTAACCTTTTGTCTCCTAGCAAACTTACTCGCCAGTTAAATTGTTGTATCTCATTTTTTTCTGACCATTGTTTGATTCAAGATCTCACGACGAAGCGTATTATTGGTAGGGGTTATGAATCTGGCAGCCATTACTTCCTTGATGATCGGGTGCCGCGTTCCATTGCATGCTCTGGTGGTTCCTCTCCTTTTGATATTCATTGTCGTTTGGGTCATATATTTTTGTCTTCTTTAAAGAGGATGTATCCTCAGTTTCATCATTTGTCCTTTTTAGAATGTGAATCGTGTCAGTTTGCCAAATAGGTACCTGACATCTTGTAACTTTACCTCCTGGCAAGAAGGCTATTGGATGTAAGTGAGTGTACACGGTCAAGACCAAGGCCGATGGTACCTTGGAGCGATTGAAAGCTCGACTCGTTGCTAAAGGCTATGCTCAGACCTATGGTGTTGACTATTCAGAAACTTTTTTCCCTGTGGCAAAATTGTCTTCTGTTCGTCTCTTTATTTCTATGGCTGCTACTTATGGTTGGGCTCTTCATCAGTTGGATGTTAAAAATGCCTTCTTGAATGGTGATCTTCTTGAGGAAGTTTACATGGAGCAACCACTTGGTTTTGTTGCTCAGGGGGAGCATGGGAAGGTATGCCATCTCAAGAAGTCATTATATGGTCTGAAGCAGAGTCCTTGTAACCCCCTTCGATAATCAGGCCGAGACTAGCGTTTAAGCACATTTAATTATCGAATAAGAAATCTAGGACAATTAAAAACTTTTTAAAACACCTGTACAAATGGATCTCCATTCATTTCATTCATTAAAACAAATGGCCTATTTGGTCTGTTACATATACAATATCAGAATAAGCACAAATCCCGACGTTCACTCGGGATAATAACATTAATCCAAAGGTTTATACAGGGCATCAATGCCCATCTCAGTATCCATACCGGGGATTACACAAAACTATACCACTACAATTCTATTTAATATGTATACATTTATCTAAAATGATAACCAGTTCAATATAAAACCAAAATATATAGCTAAGACTACCGCTGGCAGTCCTAATCGTCCTTTGCTACTTGCTTGCTTTTTGATCCACTTGCCCTGTCTAAAAATGTTATTTGGAAAGAATGAGATTCTAGAGAATCCTAGTAGCAACAGTTTATTTATATGATGCGTATATACAAAGCAAGTCACATATATCATAATGCAGCAATCAATATTCGAGACCGGGCTTTTGTCACGTTCCCTTCACTATATACGAGGTCGGGCTTCCGCCACGTCCCCTTCACTTTCACTGTAATCGAGTCCGGGCTTTCGCCACGTCCCCTTCACTTTCACTGTAATCGAGTCCGGGCTTTCGCCACGTCCTCTTCACTTTCACTGTATTCAATGACTAATGCAAACAAGCGATGCAATACACGTGGCCTTCGTTTGTTTCAGCGTTTTGTACAGGAAAAACGCACTTATTACGCAAGCCGAGAAAAAACTCCTCTCACATACTTGCCTCGTATACCGTGAATCACGAATTATAAGCACGTTTTGGACAAAAATAAGCCATTCCAAACGCACACATGATATAGGATAAAGTGTTACTACCTTTGTCTTTCCTTCCTTGAGCAGGTGTATGTCTTCTATGTTCCGGGTAAATATCAAATCCTATAATCATTAAGGACGAAGCATTATTCTCTATTCCAATACTCAATTGACTTCAAAATACTTAGTTTTGGTTATCATTAAAGTCCCTTAAGTAGCTATGAAAGTCTCTAACAATCGCCTAAAAGGATTAGGAAACACCGGGTTGGAAACCACTTTTCAGAATCCCAAGGTGCTGAAAATAGGGGGTTGGCTGTAGCCAAGAAACCTCTGGCTGCGGCCAAAACACTTACAGAAACTTTTGCGCTGTAGCCAAGGATTTCTGCTACAGCCAAGGCAACTTCGAAAATTCATAATTAATTGTAGAAAAATCGAAATGAGGTGATCCCAAAGCCCATTGAAAGCTATTTTAGTCCTCTTCACTAGAAAAATATGGACCAACACTGGAAATCACTACACAAATACAGAATTTAAGAAATGTCCACACTGTTCCAGAATTGTTCCCAGATTTAACATCAAACTTTGGACAATCATATCTCCCAGAATACTAAACGAAATGACACAAAATATGGGTCCATTTTGAAGCTTGGGATGTGAACTTTAAGACTGGAAAGTTTCACAATTTTCTGAAATCATTTGGTCATTTAAAGCGCCAATACAAATAGACTGCTCAGAATAGACTTTCAATGGCAACATTTCCAATTTTCTACCAAAGTGACCAATGGCTTCAAAATCAAAAATCAAGCCTATTCCTTACACTAAAACACTCAAGGAATCCAATAAAACCATTTAAACAACCTAATTTCCACTACATTAGCATGCTTTGGTCCATGGCCACACTAAACACTATCTTTCCAAACTTTCCAATCTCACTCATTTCTTTCCCAATCAATCCTATCTATCCATACACATTCCAAATAGACCATTTCTATACCTTTAACATGCCAAATGACCAATGACACTCATTTTCGAAAATGACCAATAAATCCCAGAAATTCAAAGCTACCTCAAATGGCACAAAACTTAGATGGGTAGATACCTCTTTAACTTTCTCAAAGTGACTTTTCAATTCTCCAACTTTCACAATCTCTTGAGGTCACAAACTAACACCAATGAACACATTACAACCATCACAATGAAGCTCTTCTTTCAAGGATCAATATTAGAGAAGGAAGTTTGAGCAATGGAGGGCATTTCTCCTTACCTTTTGAAAGCTTTTCCTTCTCCTAGCTCCTTCAAAAAAGGCGCAGAAATGGAGTGAAGAGAGAGATGAGATGAGTGTGTGAGGAAGAAGAAATAATGATTCCTTCTCCAAGCCCATGCTTCATCCAACGAAAAGGAGGGAGGGAGAGAGAAAAAAACATTAAACAATTGGGGGTTTTGACTTTTCTCTACCTCTCTCATACTCTCATCTTGACACATGTCAATTCTTCATTGGCTCCCATAAAGGTAAACCACCAATTAGCTACTTTAATCCCTCCATTAGCCATTTAATCCCACTTCTCATTTTTCTCTTAGTTAGTAATTAATTTCCCATTATCACCAACTTAAACCAATAATTCCATTCTTTAAATTTTCCATCAATTATGACATATAAATTAATATTGTCACCAATATACATTAATTCCACTTTAATCTGATAATTATCCTTAATAATTATCATTAGGCCTTAATCGAAAATTGGGGCGTTACGGTCCTCGTGTGTGGTTTGACAGGTTTAGCACGGTAATTAAGAAATTTGGTCTAAATCAAAGTAAGTGTGACCATTTTATGTTTTATCAGCGAACGGAGGCTGGCATGATCCTTTTAGTGGTATATGTTGATGATATTGTTATTACGGGGAGCAATACTTTGGGAATCTCCTCACTAAAAGCCTTCCTGAATTCTCACTTCCAAACAAAGGATCTGGGTTAGTTAAAATACTTTCTTAGGATCGAGGTTATGAGAAGCATGAAAGGCATTCTCTTGACACAGCGGAAATATGTTTTGGATTTACTAAAGGAGACTGGGAAACTTGGGGCAACACCCAGTAGCTTTACCATGATTCCTAATCCTTTCTTGGACATTGATGATAGCATATCATTTGATGAACTACCTGAGGACGTAAGAAAAAAGGTTGATCCTGAAAAGATCAAGCCGTTTGCCTACCCTGAAAGATACCAAAGATTGATTGGGAAGCTAAACTATCTCATGGTGACTCGCCCTGATGTGAGTGACCTTTCCAGTGAGTGTACTTAGCCAATTCATGACAGCACCAACCGTTGCTCAGTGGGAAGCCTTAGAGCATCTCTTACATTACTTGAAAAGCTCACCTGGTCGTGGTATACTCTATACAAATCATGGCCACACTGAGATTGAATGTTTTTGTGATGCTGATTTTGCTGGGTCAAAGTCTACTAGGAGATCTACCATAGGATACTGTGTTTGTAGGTGGAAACTTGGTATGTTGGAGAAGTAAGAAGCAGGATGTGGTATCTAAGTCAAGTGCGGAAGCTGAGTATAGAGCTATGTCTCAGTCCACGCAAGAAATTGTGTGGATTCACCAATTAATGAAGGAAGTTGGTTTTGTCATGTCATTACTTGCAAAGCTGTGATGTGATAATAAAGCTGCCCTACACATAGCCTCTAATTCAGTATTTCATGAACGTACAAAACATATTGAGATCGATTGTCACTTTGTACGTGATAAGATCAAAGAAAACTTTATTTCTACAAGGCATGTGCGATCTAGTGATCAATTGGGAGATCTTCTGACTAAGGCCTTAAATGGGACTCGTGTTGACTACCTTTGTAACAAGTTGGGCTTAATTAACATCTATGCTCCAACTTGAGGGGGAGTGTTATGAACATAGATCAATAAAGTGGCATGAGATTGTTAAAGAAGCAATTCAGTGGTGGAGTTTGTTGACTATTCCTCAACTACTCTTTGAATTTTTTCAGTTAATCACTCCTCTTCTGTCTCTGTTTTGTATATAAATATACCTTGTAATCCTCTCATTTAATATAAGAGTGTAAATATATTTTTGAATGAGCTCTTTCGTTTACAGTATGCATTACTAATACTTCAATGAGCAGTTTGTGACACTAATAACCATGATTGTTAAAATGTAGATCCTATTTCTTAGATCTCACCAGTTACATATCCAAATAACTATAATTTTAATCCTTCAACAACAAAAAATCTGAATATTCACAAACCTTGATAGGATCCTGATTACTGACCAATCTTAGATCCTAACTCCTAAGATCCTACAATCTTAATTTGTTAGGTTGTTAGCCTCTTGGACCACATGGAAATAAAATTATAAAACTAGCTCAAATCCTTAGTGATAATATACTTTCATGGTCTCCCCTCGTTTGATTTCTTTGTCCCTAGACTTCATCTGTCAAAGGCTGATACTGAGATTTTAGAGTACTATACATCTCCATGCCTTTGAAGGAGAATTTCATCTGCAGCAAGGCCACAAGGGGCATTTGAAAATAGAAGATGGAGCTTCTGAAGCTAAAAGGAAGTGGTTGTGGGGCTCTCTCTGTGTTATTTGCTTTCCTATTTTCCAATCATTTTACCTTTTTCTTCATTACTTTTGCAAAGTTGATTCCCTATATTCGCTTTCCCTCGAGAAAGTGGATTGTCTGTTTTAGATTTTCATACTTCAGATTTTATTTATTTACAGTGTATTTTGTTTCATCCCCTTAGAGGTAACTTCAATGGCATAATACTTATGATTTTCGTAGTAATATAGTTATATTTTCATTAGTGTCATTAGAAGAAGGGTCTTATAATCTGATAGGAACCAAGGTAGTATGGGCTGCCAAAGTCCCACATCGAGTGGTATGGGCTGCTTGACGAGGTACTTAAGTGCCTTGGCTCTCCTACCCCAATAGCTAGTTTTTGGGATGTGGTTCTCCAAGGTGCTTGGATACGTATCATAATGCTATTGTCTGCTCATTGATTCTTTGTAAGTTAATATACTGTTGTGACTTTAGATTTGACTTTATGATAAAGTGTGACTGTTGTTTTTTTTTTTTTTTTTGATTAAGAACCGTTGTTGTTTTATGAATTTATGTTTATATTATCTGAAAAATCTCTGGGGGTTAAATGTGTGATATTTTTATCATTTTGTTGAAAATAAGCAAAAGGCAATTGGAAGGTTGGATGATCAAATTATTGACGACTGAATAATTAGTTCATGCATTAATGTTCTTGGAGCATTGAAGGTAAAGCAGTAGAAGCACAGAGGGTAATTGTTTCTAACAAGTATGATAAATTAGCAGGGATGGGTAGTAAAGAGAGGTTCCCTTGCTTCCCTATCCTTTTCTTACAAAAGCATAATAAATAAAGCCAGTTTCTGGATGTTGATGCGTTTTGACGCTAAGGATATTGGATGCTCACCACTTGGATGCTTGGGGAAAATGAATGGGAAGAAATAGCTGGCAGTAACTTGCAAACTTCAATATATTATTGTTACTATCTCCACCACCTTTTTTATTCTTTTGGCTTGAAGAATCTATATCTTCTACATCTGATTTGGTTATATTTTGTATTATCTTGTTTATCTTCTTTGTAGAATGGTGCATCACTGGCACATCGTCTACTAAACGGAGAATTGGAACCTTCAAAAATGATCAATATGTCATCCGAGGAATTGAAGGTA
This sequence comes from Inga leiocalycina, assembly GCA_963242795.1. Lineage (NCBI taxonomy): Eukaryota > Viridiplantae > Streptophyta > Magnoliopsida > Fabales > Fabaceae > Inga > Inga leiocalycina. The sequence continues at coordinate 38,689,153 of OY725332.1, forward strand.
AGATATCTATTACTCCCTCTATTCCTTTTTATAAGAAACAATTACCACATATATCTTGTTCCTATTTGTAAAAAACATTTGGAGAATGTCTAAGACTTTCTTTGTTAGTTTCCCATTTTCCCCTCATTTAATTACTCATATTAATATCAATTACAGTTCATCACTGATGTCTCGTTTCTAGTTGCGAACTTCTGACCTGAGCTAAAGCATACATGGCATTATTGATCCTCATTGTGTTTTCTAGTAGTGGGATTATCTTTTTGATGGCTTCTACTTGATAAATATAAGCATGCATGATATACTTACTTGATAGATACTAAATCTTCAAAAAAATATTGAAATTTACTTCTTAAAATTGCTTTTGCATCTATCCTTAATTTCAAGAACATCTCTTTGACCATGATTTCTTGTGGTTCTCCAGGTGGGCTTGACTGCTGAAGAAATTGCTAAGAAGCAGCACTAGCAGGTCACAATTTTTTTTCCCCAGAACAAGATAGACAAATTTCTTTGGATTTTTACTAACGGTTTTCTAATATTATTATAGCATGTGGATTTTAATTTTATCTCACGACTAAGCTTCACATTATGAATCATTAGAAAAGGGCTCCTTCACATATCATAATTTTATTGAAAATCCTGTGAGCGAATGCTAAAATCTTTCACTAGCTTTTCTTTTTATCCTCACAATTTTTTTGTTAACTGTGTCCCAAACCCTCCTGTAACAGCTGACAGGTACCTGTGCTTCAAGAATCTTGAAGCATGGAGATGGGGTATTAAGGTCCCTTAATCCCATTAATCTTAATCTGACAGACGTGCCTAGTTTGGATGCTCAGAAATCATAAGATACCAATATTTAAAGTCAAAAAACTCACTGATCAGGAAATATTCTGGCCTGCATAAATGTCTATACGCCTATTCAAGTTTTGATTTATGAGCATGGAAGGAAGAAGCCATTGGCCTGTGGATAAGCATTGACCGTCAACTATAGGGGATAAATACGAACTCGTATATCACACAGGGTTAGTAAGAATATCATTATTAATTATAGTCAAAAGTATATAATTATATATATCAGCAATAAAAATTCTTATAGGTGGGGTCGGTATGCGTGCGCGCTCGCGCGCCTGTAAGTATGAAAATTTGTTGCAAGTGGCATCATTCATTAGGCATTAACAATGAGATTCATTTCTCGGATTTGATGAAGTGTAAGCCAAAAAATTGTTTCTAGTTACAATAAAATGCAATTCCTACATAGTCACTGGTACTTTCTTTCTTAGAGGACTTAGCTTATCTGGATTTACATTTGTAAAATTGAAGTTTCCACAAACTATTGTTTGCAAAATGAAGGGTTAATATAACTTTTGGTCCCTGAAGTTTGATCCAATTTTGTTTTTGGTCCCTCAAATTTAAAATCGGTGGTTGAGGTCCCTGAAGTTTCACCCAATTTTGGTTTTAGTCCCTCAAGTTTGAAATCGGTGGTTTTGGTCCCTGAAGTTTCACCCGATTTTGGTTTTGGTCCCTCAAGTTTGAAAAGGACTTGGTGACCCGTTTTTGAAACCCGACCCGACCCGGAAAAAAAACCAAATCATTTTCAAACTTGAGGGACCAAAACCAAAATCGGATGAAACTTCAGGGACCAAAACTACCGATTTCAAACTTGAGGGACCAAAACCAAAATTGGGTGAAACTTCAGGGACCAAAACCACCGATTTCAAATTTAAGGGACCAAAACCAAAATTAGATCAAACTTCAGGGACCAAAAGTTATATTAACCCCAAAATGAAATTGGAATTTATATTTGGATGTTTTTTTTTGGGAAAGTTCAGTATGACAAATTGAAATATAATCGAATGATGTAACTGAAAAGCATGTGTAGATGTAATGACTAAAAGGATGAGTTATATAAATATGGGTTAATGGGTAATTCTGCCTCAGAAGTTTTCATCAAGGGGCAATTCTGCCTTGGAAATGTAAAAAATGGAGTAATTTTATTTTCGTCGTTATCTTAGTTAATTTTAAGTATTAGTTAACCAAATATATTGAGATAATAGTCTATATGTCACTTTTATTAAGGTGTAAATTTATCTTGGAAATTTTAAATCTAACTTTGAAAAAAATGTGAAGTAAATGCAACATGGATTTCTGAGATAAAATTTGTACCTTAACAAAAATGATGTGGGTGACATGTGAACTACCAGCTCAGTATATTTGGTCAACTAATGGTTAAAATTAATTGAGATAACGGTTAAGGCAAAATTACTCCCTTTTTGATACTTTCAGGGCAAAATTGCCCCTTAACCCTATAAATATATATAATTTGATTATATCTTTAAGAATGTTAAAATTATAAATATGAAGAGTCATTCTATTATTGGCATGATTATTTGTAAGTACATAAAAAGATGTGTGTGCGCGCATAGAAATCTCAAATTTTGTTAGCTAAATAAGATTTATAACTAGTTGCACTTCATGCCCCATGTGCTCTGAAACTTGGTCTCTAATTATTTCACTTATCTTGATAATTGTTCTCTTATTCAACTATGCCTTCACCTGCAGCTCATATGAATCCCATGTTAATTTTAGAATTTCTCCTGCAAACTTTTGTACAGCTATTGGTGCACAGATGTGTGGACGTGTGTTTGACACTTAAATCTCGAGCATATATTGTAATATTACAAACTTATTTTTTTAAGGGTACAAGTTCTTTATATAGTGCACCACAAACTTAAATGATAATAATTGAAGATCTCAATATTGTTTGCAAACCCAGATTCTCACCTGAAGTCTGAAAAGTGATAGCACTTGCATATGTACTGACTAAGATATCTAGTTGGTCTTGGACAGCCTTCAATGATCAAATAATATCTTTATAATAAATAATGACATTGTTGTGACCAACTATTGTGAAATCAATGCAAATATAAATGAATTATACATTGAGCTGGATGGGGAAATCTATGGATGGAGTTGAGATAACATAAGCAAACACATGAGTATCATGAACAGTACCTCCAACTTGCTATACGAAAATAACGCACTTATATAAATCAAATATAACCATGACATTCTCTATTGCATAACCATTTCTTCCAATAAATTTGAGTTGGTCAGAACTGCTAAACACACATTATATGTGATCGCTCCTTTAGCATCCTTGTAAGCTTGATTCCTTAACTGAAGGTTTTCAGGCATACCTAGAGTGAAGTTCGTCTTCTCTAGATACCCATATGAACCGGATCATGGTGGCGGACTTTGGCTATAGCACACAACAAACACACCGGAGAAGGGAGAAGGGAGAAGGGAGAAGGGAGAAGGGAGAAGGGAGTTGAGAGCAAAGAGAATTTTCTATGTTTGAGAGGTTACAAATCCCTTTTACTAAGATGGAATTCCCTAAATTTAGCGATGGGGATTCGAGGGGATGGATTCTCAAAGTTGAGAAGTATTTTCGTTGCTATGAGATGCCAAAGGAATTGAAAGTCAAAGTGGCTTCAATGTATCTTGAAGGGGATGCGTTGGATCTATTCTCATGAGTTAACAATGAATGCATAATGGTTTATTGGGAAGAATTAGTGAAGGCCTTGCAAGAATGTTCGGACTGCCAAATACCAAAATCCAGATGAATTTTTGTGTAGCATTCGCTAAACCAGAATAGTTTCAAAGTATCAATCAGAGTTTACAAGGCGTTCTGCAAGGGTTAAGAACTGGCCTAAACACCACCTATTGGGTGTCTTCCTTAATGGGCTCCCAGAAGACCTTAGAGCAGATGTTTGGATCCATAAATCCAGAGTTGTGTATCGTGCCACCAGTTTAGCTTTAGAATATGAAGCTAAACTAAAAACATTATCTGGGCCCAAGTTTGATACTTCTATTGCTTTTACCCAATCTGTTTACCCGACTCATAAAGTGTTGGAAATTGTGCCATAAGGGCCAATCATTGTACTTTGAACATTATTATTTTAATGAAATTTCTCCATTCTGTTATCATATTATTTGCATGTTAACTGTGATAATTGTATCCTTGGATAATTCATAAAAATCGTCCTAAAATGTCCCTAGTCGGTCATCTATGCGGGAGCAGAGATGAAACAAGACCAGTATGACTTTGATAAGATATGGAGATATGAATCAAAGTCTTAAGCACTTGTAAGAGTACAAGGTGCTGGACCGACCCACTATGAGAAAGCTACATGGATCAAGTCATAAGCTTTTCTCATGTATAACCACGTCACAATGCCCTTATACCTGAGGTCATCATGGGTTCCTACATGAGAGTTGCTAAGCTTTGAACTAATCAAAAGTCACTTTTGACCGGGTGATGATAAAGGCTATGATCGGGCTTAGTGGTTTTTCATGCAGAGGAATATGAATGATCAAGATGGAATTTGTCCCTCACATTAATAGAGAGATATTACTGGGCCCCTCGATGAGTGAGTCTGAGAAATGTATGGCCATACTATGATGAAAGGAGTTTCTGTCTCTGTTATCAGGCTACTCAGGAATCGAGAAAGTAATAGTCAGGAACAAGAGGATGACATTATCCATGCCTTATCCTTGATCAATATATCGTGTGACAAAAGGGACGTGACATGGTTGTATGACAGGTTGCATCGTGATAACGATCCTCATATGAATTGGGTAGTCGTAATGTCTTGCTAGAGGCCGCTTGCGACTTTTGGGTTAGTATAGTTATTGGCCCACTGCCAACTTCATATGGGCCTACAGGGTCGCACACAAGAATGGCCCAACACGAGATAATGTTTAATTTAGGGTGGATGAATTATATATATATATATATATATATAATATAAAATTCATTAATAATATTATATAGATATATATATTTTCGAAATATATATCTTATATATATATGTATGTGTATATATATTATATGATATTATTATATTTAATAATATTATATAGATATATATATTTTCTAAATATATATCTTATATATATATATATATGTGTGTATATATATATATTATATGATATTATTATATTGTGTTAGTTTTAAATTTAATTTATTAAGATATATTAAATTTAATAACTAATATGATAGAGATATAGTATCTCAGATTTAATTTATGAAGATAAATTAAATCTAATGGCTCTTTATTTGGATTAAATAAATAGGTTAAATTAAAACTGTTGGATAGATTTAATTTAAACTGAATTTATTTAATTAGCTCATCAAGATAATTAATTGTTAATTAATTTCGAAATTTGAAAATAGCCCTCATAGATTATAAACTTGATAGAGCAGATATATTCATACGCACATGAGAATTGAGAGCCGCAAGTGAAACCCTAGGAGACATTAGAGGCGCTAGCACGCAGTCTCGGTTGGAGAGCATTTGTGTGGATACCGGTAGAGGGAGCGGACCTGACGTGTTGGCTCCTAGAGATCGTGAAAACTCTGAATCATCAAAAAGGTATGAATCCTTCCAACTTGGTTTAAATGCCGTTGATAGATCCTCGATTAGGATTGGTGAAAATTTTTAAAATTCTTCCGCTATGCCTACCGATCCTAACATAAAGCAAGAAGCAACACGCCCTCTATGAAGACTATCAAGGGCTTGATCGCGTCCTCTTTAGGCACCAAACCCCTACCTTCTTTGATCTCAACTTAGTACCAATATCGCTACAAGGGTCTCTATTTCTTATGTAGGGAGCCATTTCATCTGGGCCATTGATGCCCAAGGACCTTCTCACTAATGGAATTTATGAGGAGGGAGAAGAGGTTGTTCCCCTAATAATTGATGAAGCTGAGGAAGAAACCAAGGAAGCAGAAATCTCTTTCCATGTGATTTTGGGAAATACTTCGGCTTCTACTATAAAGCTTTAGGGGACTATCCAAGGGCGAGAGGCTCAGATTTTAGTGGATAGCGGGTCCACACACAATTTCATAGCAAAAGCATTGGTTGAAGAGCGGTATCTACCTATTCAAAAGGTGCCCATGTTTGGGATTCAAATTGGGGATGGCTGCAAAGTCAAATGCAATTAGGTATGCCCTAACATTGAAGTAAAGGTGGATGATTTAACCATTAAATAGGATTTTTTTCCCTTTCTCGTTAGATGGTATAGATTTAGTGTTGGGCATAAAATGGCTAACATCGCTCAATACGGTGGAAGCTAATTGGAATAAAATGTTCATGATATTCCATGTTAATGGAAAAAAGTACAAGCTTCAAGGGTTAACTTCAAAGGCAGCAATGCCTATTTTTTTACAAAGTATGGTATGAACCCCTCCAGAAGTGGAAAATGAAGCTACTACACTGAATGTGGACTTAGTTCTTTAAGAATTTACCTATCTTTGTAGAATCAACTACTCTGCCCCCACACGCAGTCATTGCCACTTGATTCCCTTGCTGCCTAATGCTTTGCCACCAAACTTGAGACCTTAGTACTATCCTCATTATCAAAATAATGAGATTGAGTCTCAGGTTGTAGCACTATTGGATCATGGATTCATTCGTCCCAATTCTAGTCCATTACTAGCCATATGTTATTGATGAATAAACAGGATGGTACGTAGAGAATTTTTGTTGTTTACCGCCGCCTCAACAAAATCACCATCTTAGATAAGTATCTAATTCCCAATATTAATGAACTATTAGATGAATTATATAGAGCTCAATATTTTTCAAAAATTGATATGCGATTAGGAAACCACTAAATTCGTATACTACCTACTGATGTCCATAAGAACATATTTAGAACACACTTAGGGCACTATGAACTTGTTGTTATGCCATTTGGATTAACTAACACTCCTGCCACCTTTTAGGCAATCATAAATTATCCTTTTCGACCCTATTTGCGAAATCTTTTGCTTGTATTTTTTGACATTATCCTAGTGTACCTTATGCTCAGAGTCACTTAAAGCACCTTAAGATTATATTCCAAATTTGCAGCAATACCCCTTTTATGCTAACTCCAGGAAGTGTTTCTTGGGGTAGACAAGAATTGATAACTTGGGGCATATTATTTCTAGCAGAGGTGTTTAGGTTTCCTGAGAAGATTATGGCCATTTCTAAGTAGCCAACATCATCTTCAGTGATGGAATTACATGGGTTACTAGGGCTCATAGGCTATTATCGACGATTTGTAAAGGATTATGGGATCATTTCTTGTCCATTGACAGATTTGATAAAGAAGGATGCTTTTAATTGGACCAAACATGGCCAACTAGCCTTTGAAAGATTGAAAACAGCTTTGACCACCACTCTAGTTTTTCAATTACCAAAGTTCTAGCTGTCTTTTATTGTTGAATGTGATGCATCTGTGGATGGGATTGGAGTGGTAATTATGCAAAATGGGCATCCTATAGCCTATTTTAGCAAAAGTTTCTCTGTTTCCAATTGTTGTAAGTTTGCCTATGATCGTGAACTTCTTGTAGTGCCGCTTTCTCTCTAAAAATGGCACCACTATTGCTAGGACATTACTTTCATATGCGAACAGATCACCACAGCTTGAAGCACTTGCTAGACCAGTGAATTGTGAATGCCTCGTAGCAAAGACTCATGGTAAAACTTCTTCCTTTCGCCTTTACTATAATCCATAAGTCTGAAAAGGAAAGTATTGTAGTATATGTGCTTTCTAGAAGAGCATAACATGTTGATTGTTTCCAAATAGTCATGCCTTTAGTGGATGATCTCCAACAACTAAGGCTAAGATTGAAGGATTGTAGGCCCACCCTGATAAGTTCTCTAATTTCCATTTTGAAAATGGGAAGTTATTTTACAAAACAAGGCTAGTCATCCCCAATTAACCACTACTACGAGACAAGTTAACAAGTTATTAGAAGAATATCATGCCACTTCAACTGGGGACACGGTGGGTACCTTAAGACTTTAAAAAGACTATGTGATAACTTAAATTGGAAAGGGATAAAGTATGATGTGAAGCATTATATACAATGGTGACAAACTTTTTAGCAAAACAAGTATCAAACCTTAGCACTGGTAGGTCTTTGCACCCAATTCCCTTTCCCAAAAGAACATAGGAGGACATATCCCTCCACTTTATTATGGGGCTTCCAAAATCTGGAGGCTTAGGTTTGATTTTGGCAGTGGTTGACCACCTTAATAAGTATAGCCATTTCATTGCACTTTTTCATCCATATTATGCTACATCAATGGCTGGATTGTTCTATCAAGAAATAATAAAGGTACATAATCTGCCAAGATTGATTGTCCCTAATAGGGACTCACTCTTTTGATTGCTTTTTGGCAAGAGCTATTTTGTTTAAGCCAAACACACTTAAGTATGAATACTACCTATCATCCTCAATCTGATGGGCAAATTGAGGTGGTAAACCATTGCTTAGAGACATACTTGTATTGTTTTGCACATGAACAACCTAAGCAATGGAGCAAGTTTCTCTACTGTGCAGAATTCTCCTTTAATATTGGTTTCCATGTGGCTACCAACAAAACTCCATTTATATTAGTTTATGGGTGTGAACCCTTATCCTTCTTCCCTATGTAATAGGGAAAACTTTGGTGGCAAAATTGGAAGAACAGTTGGAGATTCGTGATGCCATGCTGAGAGTCTTGCATGAAAATCCTATCAAGGTGCAAAACCGGATGAAGTTGCATGTAGACCAGCACCGAAGGGATCTGGTGTTTAGACCTGGGGATATAGTTTGGTTGAGATTTCAAACATATCGCCAGACATCATTAGCCAAGAAGAAGATTGAGAAACTTTCCCCAAGGACATGACATGTCGACTTTCGAAGGGGAAGCAATGATAACATCTTAAATAGGCCCGTGTTGATTTATTCTAAAAAAGGCAAACATACTAAACATGCCACAAAGGAGTAAGAGAGCAATAGCTATATTAGTTGCTATTTATTTGTTATTTTTATTTAATTTTAGTTGTGGATAAATAAGTGGTAGTATCCATTAGCATGTTTAGGAATTAGTTGAGATATTCTGTTGATTTCATGGGTTGTTATTTATTCTCTCTACAAATTGCTTCTATAAATAGGCAAATGCCTCATCCATAAAGCACAACAAATTTTAGAGAGTATGTTATTCTTAGAGATAATCCATAGGCTATAATTGAGAGATTATGAGATTCTTGCCTTCTTTCTTTGATAGAGAATTTCTATTGTTTTTCCTATTTTATTTCTATTCACTAATAGGTATCTATGAGGATTACCCCATGAACCGGAAAAAATGATGGGAACTAGAAAAAAGTTGCCTAAACCAGTGCGAACCGATAGCAACCTATGAAAACAGTTGGGTTATGTAGTTTACACTATTTGTTTTGTCTTTTTAAAAGTCAAAGACTTTCATAAGCCAAAAAAAGAACCAAAGATAGAAGATCTGGGTCACTATGGAAAAGAAGAAGAGGTAGATGATGATAAAAGAACAGAAAGATGGATGGAAATTAAGGCCAATGTTGTCAGAGGTTAGTTTGTAAAGGTGAAGGTTGCAAGATCTAATGATGGTGGGATGGAGATAAGGTTGATGATGGCTGGAGATGAGGTCACTAGATTTGAGGAAGGACAAGGCAGAGATAAGGTTAGAGATGGAGATGAGGTCGCCCTTCTTTTGTGGTCAGCAGGGAGATGGAGATATGCATAGAAAGAGGTAGGGATGCAGTTATGCAGTTGTAAAAGTGTAATGCGATAAAAGGGGTGTAAATGATTAGGGTTTTGATTGAGTCTCATCAGCTTGGGCCCTCAGTAATAATAAAAAAACATAATTACAAAATTTTAATTCCTTAATTCCTGATTACTCAAATTTACTAAAGAGAAAATAAAATAGAGTTAATTCATTTAAACCAAATTATTTTCCTTCATTACTATTTAATTAAACTACGCTTAAAATAAAATGATATTCAAGATTTACCCAATTACTTTTCATGAAATACAAAATGGCGAATGAAATAAAATAAAATAAATTTTATTATTTTGAATTAAGTTCTATTATTTTAATATGGATAGTCTGACTCTGACCTGACCCATTCACCCTTGAACCACTAGCTCAGTTGGTTCAGTGTCCGGTCTAGTTTTTTGAACTTTGCTTCAAATTAAAGAGCTTGGATCTAGTACTTGATCACACATGTCGTTAACACTCAAATGAGTAGCTAAATTAGCAACGTAACCTTGGCATATAATAACCTTTCAACTAATTGTACAAATATACATTTGGCATGTGAGAATCAATTCCAGTTACAATGGTTTGTTCCTCTAACAAAGTTATTCAAACATCAAATCCTAGAATAGACAACCGTCATATTCATATATATATAATCATCCATGTAATTAAATTAGCAATATCTTAAAATCACAAGACAAATTATATATTTGAGGGAAAATGAAATATATAAATTAAACCTCAAATTGTAATTATTCATGAAATTCACATAAAGATCACACCCTTGGAATGAAGTCTTGAGGTCCCTTTTATAGGTATTAACAGCGTCTTGAAGGAAAAAAAGATAATTAAGATAATATAATTTAAATTCTTGCTATCTTGATGAATCTTTATCTGCTTCTTTATCTGTCTTTATCTCCTTTTCAAATTCTTCTATTAATCTTGAATACCTTTTGTGTCTTCTTGGCTATGATTGCCTTGATCTTAAAGAGATCAGGCTTTGAGTTTGATTTCTTGGATAGAAAGATGATTTTGGCATGATTTTTTGGAAAAGATAATATAAATATTATAATTTGGTCCTTGAATTCTGAAGGGAGGATATTCCTTACATTTTTTTTAATATATTTGAGGAAAATAATTGAATTTAATTCTCAAGGGATAAAAATATATAATAATTTGAATTTAGTCCCATTTTGAGTAATAATTAATTCTATCCTTTAAGCTTATGAGGACATGTGGCATCATGAGAATTGAGATTTAGAATAACTTTTGGATTTTCATGAATATCTTTAATTAATTATCATGATGACATGTGGCAACTTGGGATGCAAGGCTTGGTTGACTTTGTCTTATGCTCCTTAGGTGGTGCCATATGCTTGTGGGAGAGGAAATCATGCAAAATGACCCTTGTGCCCTTTATTAATGAGGAGGCACCTTCTTATGACTTGGAGAGGAGCTCATGGAGCCCATTTAAAGAGTATATATGATAGGATGTCATATATAGTGTAACATCCTAAATTTTAATATCATAGTTTAGAGTTAAGTAGGATTTTATTATTAATGAAATAGAGGTATTAAGTGGTTGATTTTGGATGTTTGAGGCTTAGAAACACTAAGGGTGATTATTGGAAGTCATATCTTTAGACTTTTTGAATAGTTTTGGAATTTGGGTATTTGAAGGATCAAATAGTAATATTTTTGAGTAATTCTTTTTACATTACCAAGTAGACATCTCAAATTTCTTTAAAGTTATAATTTGAAATTTTTTGGATATGTGTGGAATTAGTTATGAATTGTTGAAACTAGACCTTTTCTTTTTGTGCCACTCATAGGGGCAAGTGATTTACTCGCCGAAATGAGTGATATAGAAACTCATATGTGTTTTCTATGCCACTCTTTGAGGCAAGTAATTCACTAGCCTAGGCAAGTGTGTTACTCACTGAAGTGACTTGCCGATTTTTTAAATACTCAAGTCACGAATTTCATTGGAAAACAAGAGAGGAAGAGGAGGAGTGGATTTTCACTATTGAGGATAGGGGTGAGCAAAGAGCCCATAACCCGCCCGTGGCCTAGAGATTTTTTCCCGTTTAAACCCGCCCAGATTATGGCCTATAACAGGTACGGGTACCCTGTACCCATATATGTTAAACGACCGGGTAACGGGTACACCTAGAGGGTGCCCGTTACCCGCCCGTACCAGTATGAAGTTTTATTTTTTTATTGATTTCATTATTTTGATTTCTGCAGCTCATGCAAATGCAAACCCTAAATGGCTAAATCCCTAATTGCATAATTCCCTATTCTTCATTCTTCATTGCCGACTTGCCGCAACTCGTGAGAGTCCTTCGTCGTTTGGTCCTTCCTTCATCGCCGTGGCAAAGCAGCAGTTACTACTTGCTACAAGTGTAATACCCCAAATTTTGAGACTCGAGGCTAGAGAATAAGCCTGAGATTAATGGATTGCTAAGCCCCAGTTTAGTAAGATCCCAAAATTTGATTAAGGGTTAATGACTTAAAAAGTGGATGTGGTTAGTGATAAATAACCCTTTTGGAGAATATGATGTGACTTGGCACTCGAATGTGATTCGTGTGTGTTGTGAGCAGCGCTAAAACCTTATATTTGAGTTAAATTGTGGATTAACATCCAAATTAACTTAGAATAGAGGGAAGAATTGAATGGAGTATTGTGTTGGAAATTGTGTCATGGTGTGTTTTGATGTCATTGAAATTGGTTTGGAACTTTGGAATGGAAAAGTTGCAATGTTAGGTTTTGAAATGTGAATTGTGTTGACATGTTGCAATTGTTGTGAAAACATGTCAATGAGATGTGAATTTGATTGATTTGATGTTTCCAATAGATTTCTTGTGAAAATTTATGTGGGAATGATGTTTGGTATGAAAATGGGACCATTGGAAGCAAAGATGCAAAATCTGAAATTCTGTCATGTGAAACTCTATTCTGGGTAGTCTTCTCGTGTAGATGTTTTGACTAGGAAAATGATGTCAGAAAATTATGAAACATTCCAGTCTTAAAGTTCACATCCCAAGCTTCAAAATGGACATATAATTTATGCCATTCTTTTTGGGAACTGGGAGATATGACTGTCCAAAGTTTGAGGTCAAAAATGGACTCTGTTTTGGGACAGTGATGAAATTTGTGTAATTTTGGTATTTTTTGGTGATTTCTGGTAATGGCTCATATTTTTTTAATGAAGAGGACTTAAATACCTTTCATTTGGCTTTGGAATCACCTCATTTCGATTTTTCTAGAATTAGTTATGATTTTTCAAAGTTTGGGCAGAAAATCTGCCAGAAAATCCGAAAATGGGAATTATGACATCATCTCAATAAAAGATGACATCAGCATGGAATTAAATATTTTCTCATCTTCTTCAGCTCTCATTTTCTGTCGTGCTGAACCAGCTGAAACTAGTGAGAGAAAGTTGAGAGCTCTTAGAGAGAGAAAGAGGAGAAATATCGCAAGGTAAGCCGATTTCTCCGACGATCTAGCTCCTAACGTGTATAACCTTGCTTCTAAGCTTCTCTTTCATGTTCTTTAAGTTGTTGGAAGCTCAATTTTCATGGTTTAAAAGGGGCTATGGTTCAGCCATATTGAGTAAAAGCCAGAGGGAGCTTGAGGTAACTTCCGAAACTTTAATCTTTGATTGTTCTGGCTGCTGTGGTTGATTTAATCGATGAAATTTCACCGGATTATCTTTGTTTGTAAATTTGGAAAATGGGTTAGCCTAGGTGTTATGCTGCCCAAATTGATACTAAATGTTAGTTCTAACCCAATGTAATGGTCAATAAAGTGGTTAGGAGTATAAAGGAACGCGTTTACGGAGCCGAAACCGAAAAATCCCAATTTTTCCTGGGGAATTGAGAATTTTGGCCAAGCCTAGTTTGGAGGGGTTAGAGATGAATTTTCAATGATTTGATGATTCCATTGAGTTTAGGAGTGAAAATTAGGTGGGGTTATAGTTGGTCACCTTTTCGGAAAAGACCGAAAAAACATAATTACAAAAATGCTCCTGAAACCCTTAAAGTGGGGCTGCCAAGGGTAAATTTGTAAATTGACATTGGATGTGATAATTCTGAGTCTCGAAATGAATTCCTTGGGCGAAAATATGTCAGAATAGCCCATGTCAAAATGTTAAGAAAAGTACAGCCGGACCGGGTATAGCAGGGCTGGGTCGGGTCCCCGGGGGTATTTTACTAAATTTTCAATATAGCCTCATATAACCCTCAGAAACACTATGAAAGTGTCTAAATAGTATATTGGACATTGTAGGATGGAATGTAAAGCCCCGAGTTGCTGGCACGCAAATCGAGGAGAAAATATTGGAGGTTGGGGACTTACCTTACTTGCATGTATTTGATATCTTTGCTTGTGTAGTGATGTATATGATTGCTTTACTTGATTGTGTAGAGCATATTTGAATAAATGAAGCTCTGTTTCTGTTTTGCTGTGGCCATAGTTTTGTTACATGAAACATTGAGCATGTACAAATGTTATTATGGGGCATGCATCTAGATAAAACTAACATGTCATACACATAACATCTATCATGCATGCATTATGGTATCTATTTCCTACTGAGATTCTCTCGAATCTCACTCTCTCCTACCAACAATTTAGACAGGGCAAGTGGCTCGTGGAGGGAGCGGCTAGGACTCCTTCGAGATGAGAGTTGGTAGTTGGTTATCAATGAGTTGTGAATATTGTATATGATTCGGTTGAATATATGGTTATGAATTTGAGATGAGATTGTGTAATCCCCATTTGAAGAATTCTAATGGGCAATTGTGCCCTGTGTATCCTTAGCGAAGGTTTGTACCCGGGATTGCCGGGATGATTATATTGTGCAATATGATATTTATATGAATGTGATTTATCTTCGCGTAGTAATTGTATTCGAAATGTGAATATGAGACCAAGTTAACTAGATTTTAAAAGGTATTTTTGAAAGCCCTATCTCAAGGATGAGATTTTAAATGAGTTTTGATTATTATTGGTCTCTATTTCATTTTAATAGCGTATTTCGGATATAATTACGAAGGGGGTTACAACAAGCCCACCACCCCAGTCCTTTGCCATAGCACTCGCTAGTCACCCCTCGCTGTGACCTATGAGAGTCCATCTCCCCCCAATCTAGATTCAACTTGGATCAGTTCTCCTCGCAGACAGCGTTGCAGACCTTAATTGAATGTTGCTGGCTTTCTTTACTCTCCTCTCCTCCATTACTAGTTTATATGATTAATCTCTTGACAGATCAACCTAAAATCGCTGAAGTGGCTTCATCTTCATCTCCTTCTTCGGCTTTGTATTAGCCTACACCCTTGCAGGGTCCCGTTGATCCACTTCGAAGTTCGCCAGGTAGGTACCTCCTTTTCTATCTTTAATAGCTATGGCTATGAGTTTCTCTTTCTTTAATTAGTTTGGCCGATGGGAATGCATTTTACTATAGTAAATGAATTTAATTAGATGTTGAGCTTCTAGTGGGTGGAATTTTGTAACATTTATGTTTCTGGATTATGGTATGTTTCGTATGGCTTTTGGATTATGATTCAGAATATTCAAAGTTTCTGCTTTACATTATGTGTTTCTTTTAAGTTTTGGCTGGAATATATCATGTTCATTGAATGGCTTGATATTTGATTGAACACACCTTGTTAACTTGTATATTGATTGGATGGATTTTGATTGAACATATCTCAGGTTTATCCCTTATTTTTCAGCTTAATTTTCATCTTTAAGAATATTGAATTATATGTTGCATCTTGTCCTTGGGTTGGTCTAGCTCTGCTTCTCAATGATGAATGTATTCAATATTGCTCTGTATTTGATTTCAGGTTCTTTCCCCCTTTACTTGTTAAAGAATCAAACCTACTGTTTCCCAATGCTTGAATACTCAATCATGTAATAAATATGCTAGCTTTTTCAGTAAATGTTGAATAAGCTTAAATGCTTAAATTTTTTAGTAGATGATGAACATGCTTAAATGCTTACATTTGATGAATCTAAAATCTGAATATGCTTAAATGCTTAGACGCTTAAATATGATGAATCTTCAAAATGCAAATTGTTGATTTGTTTGACAATGCCAAAAGGAAAATTGCATGGCACAAGAGCAAGCTAAAACTATTGTAGGGGAAACTGGAGTCACAACAGCTCAGCAAATTGCTCATAATGCTGAGAATCAAACCAATAATGAGGGACAAGATGCCGAATCATGACCTATAAAAAAAGGAGAGACTCATATGACATCTGGAAGCTTTTTACAAGGCTGCCACTAGCACAAACAGAAGGAAAACATAAAGCAAAGTGCAACTATTGTGGAGCTTTGTATGCAAGTCATCCTTCAAATGATGGCACTAAACAATTATGGCGGCATTTGGACAAGTGTGGAAGCAATCCTAAAAAAGCTAGTAAGGGTCAAATTTTATTAGCGACTATGGTAAATCAAATATTGACTCATCACTTGTTCAGTCAAGAGTGTGGCAGAAAGGCGGTTGCTAAGTATATCATAAAAGATGAGGTGCCTTTCTAAATTGTGGAGAAGGAGGGTTTTACAGTACTTTTGCAAGAGTTACAACCCAAGTTTCAAATGCCATCAAGATGGACGGCTGCTAGAGATTGCTATAATATATATCAAGAACAAGCAGATATCCTGAGAAAATATTTTAAGACTTCTAAAGTCCGTGTGTCCTTCACCATTGATTGTTGGACATCTATATAGAACAACAACTACAGGTGTTTGACTGCTCATTGGATTGTTGAGGATTAGACTTTGCAGAAACACATTCTGAATTTTTGAGAGATTACAGATCATAGAGGGGAGTCAATTGCAAAGCAAATTGAGGATTGTTTGTTTCAGTGGGGCATTGACAAAGTGTTTACAATCACAATTGACAATGCTTCTGCCAATGATTCTGCAATTGCAATCTTGAAAAAGCGCTTTAGGAGTTGGGAAGGTTTGGTATGTGATAGAGAGTTTATGCAAATGCGGTGTGCTGCTCACATATTAAACTTGGTTGTTTTTGAAGGTCTGAAAGAAATGAACAAGTCTATTGAGCTCATCCGACATGCAGTCAAATTTATTAAATCTTCTCCATCGAGGAAGCATAAATTCATAATACTGGCTGAAAGAGAGTGAGTTGAATAAAAAAGTCTACTTACCTTGGATTGTCTGACGAGGTAATTTATTTATAATTAGTTTGATGTTTTGATATGATGATATGATGATGTATTGATGTTTAATCTTTTTTATATTTCCACTATGATGTCATTAGGTGGAACTCGACATACCTTATGCTTGAGAGTGTTGTTAAGTTCATCAAAGTCTTTAATAGGATGGAAGAGGAGGATGAAGATTACAAAGAATACTTCAAGAAGAAATTTAGATTACAATCAAGTCGAGATACTTATACCTTGATTGATTATCGTGAAGGTGTTGATGATGTCTTTGCTGATACTATAAGATACTATAAGAACGAGTGCAAAGCCTACAATTTTACCTTCTACTGAATATGATTGGAGCCCTGCAAAGGAGTTTCTTGCCTTCTTAAAGTTGTTTTACAACATGACATTGAAATTTTCTAGATCAAACTATGTTACAAGTAACACTTGTTTTCATCACATAGTTGCAATTCAGACACGGCTTAATTCAAGTGCAAGCAGCTCCTATTGTCTCTTGAATGACATGGTAAGAAGAATGTTATCCTAGTTTAACAAATATTGGAGAGCAGCTGAGAAAATGAATCTATTTTGGTTGTAGCTGTGATTCTAGACCCCAGATACAAATTGACATATGTCAAAGTTGCTTTTGAAGATCTTTTTCATGAACCAATAAAGCGTGAAGCTATGTTGAGGAAGACTATGGATGTCTTGTATCGTTTATATGACCATTATTCAGCTAGTGTTCGTCTTGGTGAAACATGTGGATCTCAGCCACCAATGGAGCAAGGGGATAATAGTGGTGGTGGAACTAATGCGCTAGTTCCAGATGTTGAACTTGAAATGACCTTGTCATCCATTGATGCTACATACCAGAAGTTTTTAGCCAAGGTAGATGTAGAGCGTAGTATAGATAAAATTTCAGAAGTGGATGAATATCTTCAAGTTAAATTGGTTGGTTATCGTGATACATAATTTGACATTTGTCATGGTGGAAAGGGAATACTTGTAAGTATAAAGTGTTAAGTTTGATAGCACATGATTTGTTGGCTGCACCAGTCTCGATAGTATCTTCAGAAGCAGATTTTAGTACTGTAGGTCGAGTATTAGATGCTTGCAGGAGCTCTGTATCCTCAAAGATGGTTGAGGCACTCATGTGCTCAAAATTGGCTATCCGTGAAACCCCCCAACGTGAATGACTTGGATGTTGATAATTTTAATGTGACTGCAACTATTGTTATTGGTATCTTGATATTCATTTTCAATTTTAAGTTTTTAATTTTTGGTTCATATTTTTACTTATTAGTTAATATATATTAATCGATAGGATTTAATGATTTTTCTTTGTTCGTTTTGTAGAGGAAGATGTAGCAGTAAGAGCAGCTACCATTGGTGAATCTGAACTCTGACCTGTGTTAACTGTGAATTGTGATGTGGAGCCTTATTGTTGCAGTGTGAAACAAAGTTGTTTTGTAGGTGTGAACTATTGTTGAGGCTGACTGCTTTGTTAAGTTACTTGTTTTGTTGGGACTTGGCCAATTGGGTGTAATTGTAAACTATTGTGCAGGCACCAGTAAGCTGATTGCTCAGACACGTGAACCTTGATGCATGGCTGATTGCTTTTTAGTTGATATATATATTTTTTTCTTCTAATCTACTTGTTTTTGACCTTCATCATTCTATCACATTGCCCAATATTGGGCCCATGCAAGCCCTATAAAAGGTCTAATTCAACATGCTCATATTAGTCTTGTTAAACGGGTTCATCTGACATGTCTTACCCGTACTCGTTTATGACGAGTTAAACGGGTTTGCCTACGAGTACAAACTGCCCTGTACCCATATACTTAGAATGAGCAAGCTGTGGGTTGGCCCACGGGGTAGCCCCGCCCGCCCGCCCGTTGCACACCCCTAATTGGGGATTTAATTTTTAGATCTTTGGGACCATTTCTAAGCCTCCAAACTTTATAGGTAGTGTTTCTATCTCTTTGACAAATCCCTATTTTATTATATTTGTTTATAATTTAATTAGGGATTTTTTCATAATTATTGATCTTAAAATGCCTTTATTGTTATAAATTGAGATTAAGAGCAAATATATTAAATTTGCACTAAAGAGGGCAAAATTATCAAAATAATTTTAATTACTTTTAACCATTGATTTTTCTTAGAATATTTGATATTGGGAAAATTGTTTTCAATTGAAAATACTTGAAAATTTGGATTAAATATGAAAATTTCAATTTGGGGTTTGAATTTAGGAAATGACAGTTTGGTATTATGAAATTGCAAAATGCCAATTTAGTCTATAAAAACTCACTGTTTTGCAGCTCCTTAGGTCAGATTTGGAATGGGTTGAGAGTTGGAGATTAATTGCAAAGCTGAGGGAAATAAATACAAAACCAGAAACAGAGATGACAAAGCTGTAACACAGAGTTGAGGATATTGACTTTCAATCCTTCACACTCCCATCGCTGTGCATCTCTGTCACTGCCGAGCTTCATTTCTTCCACCATTATCGCCAGTGACGAAGATTTCTTCACCCGAAAAAGCCAGAACAATCGCGGCAACACCAGAACAGGAGAGACGAGGTCCGACTTTGGAACCTCAGAGCATTTGTGCCGTAAAGATCATAGGAGAGAGCTCGACATTTCGAGTTTGAGAGGGAGACACAACTATGACAGGTCGGGAACCAGAGGACAAGAGACTATGCCATGGAGCTTCACATCAGAACTCTGATTCTTCTCCTCTGTCACTATTGGCGGCCCCGTCGTCCTCCATAACTTCCAACAATATCCACTTTGTTTTCGCAGCTCCTTCACCGAAACTATCTAACTTTGTTTCATCACTGTTATTCTTTCATGTCATTAAGCATCCACTAATCACTTCATTCTTCAATTAATTGACTGTGGCTGAAGATTTAGCAGTGTTTGGTGGAACCTTGTTGAAAAATTGCTGAACTTCAATGTCTAAACTCTTGAAATTGTTTGGTGAATCTGTGATGATGGTTTGTAGTGGCTAAGTCTCTTCTCCTCTTAGAGCTTAGAGCAAAGGATTGAGTCTTGATGCTTGGAGCTATAAAAGGGAAGTTCTAGTTTTAATTCATTAGTTTGACTATATATTTATGATTTCTTTGGTTTTAGAAGTTGTAATTTGTAGTTAAGACTAATATATTTGGTTTAATCTTTGTGTAAACCAATTTGTGATTTGAATTAGTTGATGTTGCATTTTATGCTCATCAATATATATGGTTACATATATGTTTCATTGTAATTTTCTTTATTCTCTATTATCTTGCATGATATTGTTAGATATTGAATTGATTTTGGATTACTTTAGAACTAATTGCATCAATTAATTCACAATCATACATTAAGAGTGCTTAATAGCATCTCTAGAGTAGGGGTTCCTCTTTTTGATGTTAAACTCATCGGTTGATGAGATTTGGTATTTTAGAAAATTTAGTAATTTCATAAATTGCATACACAGTGGTTTTTAATAGTGTTTTAAGAAGTGATTATTTTCTAGGCCAGGAATAATAATTAATTAATGCATTAGACTCAACGGTGTTTGAGGTTTGGTATTTTGAGGGACTTTGATTGCAATTGCTAATACTATTTTGTATTGAATTTCGGTTAAAGAGATTAAGTCTTGCTCAGTGTGGAAGATTTAATTCACTTAACTCAAGCTAGTTCAAAGGGTCTTTTGGGCATTTTTTGTCAAACTAACACACTCCTAAAATTATTTTGAAGCAAAGAATAGATGAAATTCATTGTCCTAGGAGGCTTTATCACACTCTTCAAAACTCATTTCCATTCCAATCCACTTTTATTCCAAAAAAAAAAAATCCAAAATATTAGTTTTTAAAGGATTTTAGTTTAATTGTAATTTAGTTGCTAGATAAAAAGCTAAAAATCATTTTTAACCCATTTTATACCAATCATCACACTTAGTTTCTAGGTAATTAATAAAAGGCTTTTCGAGAGACTATCCGGAATTGCACCATATATTGCAATCCTTGGTTTAATTTTTGAAGAGGTTACCAAGGCATAAAGCCGACAATGCCTATTCTTCACTCTTCTCTACCCTTTCCTCTTGGATATTTCAGATTTGATGTTTTAAAGTCTATGGTTTCTTTGAGACTTTGTAATTGGTTATGAATCTACCGAATCTCTTTGATTTAAATAAGTTATATGGACTAGATTAAAGGACTAATTAGTTTTGTTAGATTTTGAGTTAAATGAAATTATGAGTTAGGATTTGATGTTTGAGTTAGGGTTGGAGATGATTTTGATAATGTGGTAGTTTGAGGAGTTGTTTGATGATTAAGTTATGCTTATATGGGTTAAAAAGAGGTTTAATTGGTTTAGAACATTGATATTGATGGTTTTGTGATTATAAGGATCTTAGAGGAGAAACTTGAAGTTATGAGATTGAATGATTAATGTAAGAGGAAAATGTTGAGGTTATCTAAGGACTTTAATAAGTGAATTGAACTCATGGAAAGTGATTTATGATCTTTAGATGTTAAGGTTAGAGATTGTTAATGAAATTGGGTATTACGGTATAGTGTAGTGTTGGGAATTAAGAAGTGTTGTATAATTCATCACTTGTATTGTGATTGACTTGGTCTCTACATTACTAATGTAGAGCTTCTTGTGACTGGCAATGTAATACCCCAAATTTTAAGATTTGAGGCTAGAGAATAAGCCTGAAATAAGTGGACTGCTAAGCCCTGGTGTAACCCCCTCACGGTAATCACATCCGATTTACGAAATTTAAGTGAAATAGAGACCAATAAGATGAAATAACAATTTATTGTCCCACATCCAAGAGATGGGGTATTTTGAAAATCAGTTCCAAAACATACTTATTGCTGGTCTCATATTCACGGGTGGATATAATTACTTGAGAAATCGAGTACATATTAAATATCAAAGTGCGGAAACCAAAATCCCTGCAACCCCCGGGTTCCTTACATATATAACTTGGGTTTACAAGTTCCTAATAATGGGGATTACATGACCAAAATATTCATTTACATCTTTTTCTGTCTATGCTTAGTAATCTCAAAACCAAAATAATGGATAACCAACTACCACTAAGATCTCGGAGTAACCTAACTACTCTTAGTTGTCTGCTTCCCCTTCGAGCCACTCGCCCTGTCTGAAAAGGTTAGTCATTTGGAAAGAGTGAGATTCTAAAGAATCCCAGTAGTAACAACTTTTTCATACCACATGCAATCACATAATATGTAAACAAATCATCTCATATCAGCAACAACACAAATCACACTCCACCCTCATCCCCTTTTACCGCCGGGAAGGCATACAGCCCATACCCGAACCATTGTTAGCGACTCAAGGACTATTGGCGTGGCAGTGCATACAAATAGCCACACGGCTCACATATAGCCTTTCGGCTTTCACAAATGGCCCGTCGGCCTTCACAAATAGCCTTTCAGCTCATAATTAGCCTTTCAGCCCATATATACACATATATCACACCCTAACCTCATCCCCTTTTACCCCCGGGAAGGCATACAGCCCTTACCCGAACCGTTGTTAGCGACTCAAGGACTATTGGCATAGCGGTGCTTCCACAATTTTCACAAACTTGCAGCATACGAAATCCATTTCATCACAATGATATAGCACACATACAATGTATCACATAGGATATAAAGAAAGAGTCACTACCTGTATCTTTCCTGACAGGCTCCGGCACCTTGCCCTCACGAGGGCGACAAATGTCAAATCTTATTCAAATTAGGGACAACCAATCAATCTCTTTTCCATATGTATATTTCAATAATACTCTAAGTTGGTTATCATTTAGAACTCTTTAGGTGGCTAAAATAGGCCTAAACATATGCCTAAAGGGTTAGAAGACACTACCCAAGAGACCCCTTTTTCGAAGGCAAAACACTGATTTTTTTTGACAGTTTCACTCAAGCACAGATGCTCTCACTCGAGCATTGGTACGGACAGCACTCGAGCACAGAGAGTAAGAGACAGCGAGTGAGTACCCGAGAGCACAAAGAAGTTTTCAGGAATCGGCTCACTCGAGCACGCTGAACTTCACTCGAGCACAAGGCCAAATGCCTCACTCGAGCACCTGCGAGTAAAGTCCAGGAAGTGAGGACCCGAGAGCACACAACACTCTCCAAGACCAGGATCACTCGAGCACAGCCATATGTACTCGAGCATGATCACCCCATACCCGCGAGTGAGAAGGCACACTCAAGCACCTTACCCGCGAGTGACAACCCGAGAGCACCACCCACACCTGAGGCACAAGCTCACTCGAGCATGACCTCCAGTACTCGGGTGAGATGGCTATGCTCTCGAGTGTCAGAGCACACTCTTGCAATCAGCCAGCAAGTGAAGACCCGAAAGCAACCCTTCACTCTGGACTCACCTTCACTCGAGCAGACCCAAGCTCACTCGAGCATGTTCTTCCCTCACTTGAGCACAAGGCAATGCACTCGAGCATTATTCATAAACCCAGACGAACTCGAAGCAAAGAAGGGAAAAACTCACGCATCACTCGAGCATGATCTTCCTCTGCTCGAGTGATGTGCATCAGAGACCCAAAAACACAGCAAAAACCAGAAAACACCAGATGGTCAAATCCTCACCCAGTGGTTCCTAAACTCTACCAAAATCTCATATACTCTTAATACTAACTAGGGAACACCTTGGGAACTCCAAAACACTTAAAAAACCAATTTGACCACAATCAAACATTAAGGTATCTAAGATACACAATATCCAAATTTCCCTTAACATATTTCCATCATTCCATATTATATCCAACAATCAAATAACTCAACATTAAACCATTTTCAATATCCAACACCATAAATTCCACATTTTCAACATTTGGCATAACTAGGGAAAATTTTCTAGATTTTACCAACTTAGACAAAGATCACAAACAATATATCAAAATGCTCTAAATGCCTACCTCTTTACTATGCCCAATCCAGAATCTTGATTCTCTAACTTCCAATTTCAACCAACACACAAATCAACACTATTTCAAGATTCTAAAATTACCACAATGTAGCTCTCAATGAGACACACAACATTAGAGAAGAGGATTAAGGCATTAGAGGATCATAACTTACCAAGGTTCAAGCTTTTCTCCTTCCTCTTTCTTGCCTCAAGGTCGCCAGAAAATGGAGAGAAGAGAGAGAAAATGGTGAGAATGATGATGATGGATACTTCCTCCTCCTTCCTTGCCCATGCTAGCTGAATAGGAGAGAGAAAATGAGAGAAAAGTGAGGTTTTGTCCTTTAGTGCCACATCCAAAGGCCTCCACTATGCCACATGTCACTATCTTATTCACTTCCTCAAAGAGCTCACCAAAATCACAACACATAGGATTCCGACCCATCATTAATGAATCTCAACCCTTGATCTTAAATACCACATGTATTTACACCAAATTCATATTACATAAATTTCCAAAAGTACTTAATTACACTAATTACAAAAATTCTCATAGTCATTAGCCCTAATCACAAATCGGTATATTACACCTGGTTTAGCAGGAGCCCAAGTTTATTCCCTAATGATTTTTTATATCTTTGGGGTATTAAAGAAAGTAAAATGGTGAATTTTGGAGAATATGAGTTGAATTTTGATTCGTATGCATTATGAGCTGTACCAAAATCTTGTATTTAAGTTCATTTATGGAGTAACATCTAAATTGACTTAAAATAGAGGGAGGGTGTATATTATGGAGATATGGAATGAGAAAATGTGTTTAGTGGTGATTCAGTGGGAATTACCATAATCAGGGGCAAAATGGTTAAGTTACCAACTATTTGGTCAGTTACCAAAGAGGAAACTTATTGGTAACTTCAAGATCAATAGTTAGGATTGATTTTGTAAGAGATCAAAGGGTGGAATCATGTGTGTGTGGGCTTATTTGAGCTCATAGTTAGTGTGATGAGATCATGACAAGTGGCAAAATATGAGCTATTGGATCATGGTCAATTTTTCAACTCTTCCCTCTCTCCTTTCTTTCTTCTAGGTCGGTCAAGGGCCCTTCTTTGGCCAAAAATCTGTGCCTTCATCATCATCTCATTCGTCTCTCTCTCTCTCTCTCTATGTCTCCATTTTCGCAAGCTTGGGGGAGGAAAGAGAAAGAAACAAGGTGAGTTTTAGTTTGGTAAATGGCCTCTAATGATTAAATCCTCTTCATTAATCTTGTTCATAGTGATGAGAGCTTCATCTCTATGGTTTTATATTTGTGAAAGGAGGTGTTTTATAGCTTGAGGAAAAGTGGAAAGATGAAGAATCAAGGAATTGGTTTGGGAAAGAGGAAGAGGTGAGTATTTGTTACCTTTTGATCTAAGTTTTGTGACTTTTGGATGAGTTTTGTTATTTGTGTAATTTTGCCCTGATTTTGGTATAATTGTGAAATGATTGAATTGGTTTGAGTATTGTGGTTACAATGGTGTCATATGATATTTTGGTGCCATTTAGATTGATTTGAAACCTTGGGAGCAAAAGTAGTGAAATTGTGTAATGTCTGTAATAACTGAGACCAAGGGGGGGAAATGTCATTGTGATGTGTTTTTAGGTATTTTGAGGCTTCCAATGGGTTCCTTGTATAAAATTATGTAGAAATAGCTCTGGGTTAGAGTTTTAGGACCATTTGAAACATATTGTTTGAGTTAGGAAAATTCTGTCATATGCTGTGTTTTGGCTTCTGATAAGCCTCACTCGAGTGAATAGGGGTGTCACTCGAGTGCAACATTATATTCCCTCTTTTCCCTTTCATTTTTTTGGTTATACTTCTACGCCAAAAAGCAAGAGTGCATTTCCTCACCTGTGAGTGAAGTGGGTTATCACTCGAGTGGGAGGGTTCTTACTATAGTGCATATGTATTTTTGCACTAAGGCTGCTTCTCAGGTTAGCACTCGCAGTCAGTTTGTCAAGAGTGTGTGTGTGCATTCGCAAGTTTTGTGCCCTCACTCGAGTGCACTTATGGCTCTGGGTTTTCTATGCTCTCGGGTGAGCACTTCTTGTGCCTCACTTGGTGGGACTCGAGTGAGTGTGGGGGCATCACTCGAGTATTGATCTTGGTGCTCGAGTGCAACGAGCATTGCTGGTCTCCATCTGTGCTTTTGATCAAGCACTCGTACAAGTGAGCTTTCATGCTTGAGTGCAAGGTGCATCATCCATCACTCGAGTGATGCAATCAAAAATGGGATTTTGAGGTTTCGAAAGATGGTCTTTGGTTAAGTTCTCCTAACCCTTTAGGCATGTGTTTAGGCTTTGAGTAGCCACCTAAAGGTCGTGAATGATAACCAACTTCAAGTGTTATGAAAGTGAGAATTTGGAATAAAGGGATTAACCCTATGTCCTTTCTTTAGTTATAGGGTTCGATGTTCGCCCTGATCGTGAGCAGCCGGAGCTGGAGCATACATGGAAGAACAAGTATAGGGAACTTACCTCTCCTACATGTATTTGATATTTGTGTTGATGTGTTGATGTATACTATTGCTTTGCATGATTATGTGTAATATGTATGAATTTTTGAAGCTATGTTTCTGTTATGCTATGGCCATAAGTATGTTGTTTGAAACATTGAGTTTGCAAATATGTCATTGTGTGAGCATGAGTTATGTAATGCAAGCATGTCATGCATTAGACATTTAACATACATGCATATTGATATTGTTTTCCTACTGAAATTCTCTCGAATCTCACCCTCCCCTACTAACCTTTCAAACAGGGTAATGGATCGAGGATGAAGCAGGCAACCAAGGGCGGCAAGGACTTCCTTTTGGTTATTCAAGTTTGGTAGTTGGTTATCATTGCTAGTTGGAATAATTGTATATGATTTGGATTTGTATATGTTTGAGTGATTATTTGATTATGTAATTGAGATGGATTTGTGTAATCCCCATATGAGAACTTGTAAAGGGAATATGTGCCCTATGAATTCTTTTTAAAGGTATGAACCCAGGGCTTGCCGAGATTATTATTATGCACTTTGATGTTTATCTTCATGTGGTAATCCCTTTAATAATACAAATCTGTATGTTTCATTAGCCTAGCCAAGCCACATTTTCTGCTGGCTTCTCTCTTAAATCACTGTTCATATAAACAGTGTCAGCTAGCATTTGGCTTTGTGCCATGCATGTGAAAATGAACGGCTACAGTCACACACAATATATTATTCCCTCCTTTCATTTTTGGCCTCTGGGAGGGGGGAAAAATTTGAAATTCAAACTTAAAGGCTTTTCAAATTTCAAAATTCACATTCATCTCCTATTCTCTCTCTTCGTTTATATCATCGTACCAGGAATTTTATATTCTAAACTTAACTGGTTCTCCTCTGTAGTTTTTACTTTCTCTTCTCTCTCCCCCACCCCATGCCTTTAATCTCTCTTTACTCATTTCAGTCAAAGAGCTTACTCTAGAAGGAGGGATGGCCAGCAGATTTGGCGAGGGAGTCATTACAAATATGAGATTCGTTGAATCGTTGGCAGAGAGTGAGTGATTATGAATCGGTGGCAGTGAGTGAGTGAATATAGCTGCCAGATCTTAGAGCTATACTTTCTCTTTTGTGAAGAAAGAGGAGGCTTTCTCCATGAGGATCCCTGAGACAGATTCAGGATCTGAAAGCGGTCACCGGCAATGACAGGGATGGGTGTTTACTATCAGTATTGCCAGTATAAGAGACGACATAAATGAAGTCACGGCAAAGGAATACGACAAATTATTGGTTTTGAATGAGTCCTTCTTTTCAATCACCACATTTTTAGGGATCAGGGGATGTTGTTTGCCTAGAGATTGGTGCTGAAGAAGGGCTAGCGGGATCTACTGCAACGGCAATACTGAATAAACTTTAGTCTCAGAAGGTTGAGGCTTGGGGTTTTGATTAAAGGCAGGAGGAGGATGAGGTGGATGTTCACACAGAGGGGCTCTTCCGAATTGAGCATGACCAGTTCCGCTTCGACCCAGAAGAGACATAACCTTCTTAAACCATGTAACGGCGATATCAGCGATAGCTTTACAGTCCATCTTGATATAAAGGGAAGATTAGAAGCGGAAGATGAAGAAGAAGAATAGAGAGGGAGCTTGAGCTGAGAGTAAGAGGGGGCAACAAGCTTAAACCTAGGATTTTGATCATCTTCACCTTCCTCTACTTCACTGTAGCTGTCGGCATTCATTCTCAATACTATTGCTGCCAGTCAGAGTTGTAGTAGTGAGTTGCGGACAGAGTCTTGAGAGAGCTGAGAACTGTGAGAAGCTCGGAAGAGAGGCGACACGGAGAGGGAGAGGAGCTCTAAACCTTCAGTTACTTCCCTCTTACCACCACAGATCATCTTCACCGTCTGCAGCAGATCAGAATAGAGGAGAAGACGAGACAACCATCCCTGTTCATCATACCAGAATCATCCTCACCATCGAAGCTATACTTCCATACAACCACCTTCATCAACCAGAACACCATTCGACCTTTTCTGTGTTTCCTAGCAATGTTCATGTAATTCCAGTGACATTTCCAGATTTAGGTGGCTCATTCCCAGATTCTGGCATCTCTTTCTTTCTCTCCACCATTTCCTCCTTCTCTTTCTCTCACCACCATCTAACACCACAGTTACCATCTCCACTTCTATTTCTTTTTCTTCACTTCCATAAACCACTGACACCCCCATTCAATTGCTTTACTTCTTACTTATTCCACCTTCAACCTCTTCTTTGCCTTCCACCAATTTCTTCCACTGCCAAAGCCACTTGACCTTAGTCATCTTTACCACAGTATCTTTATTCTCACTCATTAGCGATATGGTATTTGAGTATGGAGTGAATGGCGGTTTAAGCTTCCTTTCCAGTGACTTTAGCTCTGGCGAAGGCAGAGATCCAAAGGAAGGAAGAATTGTGATGAGGGGGATGACGCTGGGCAAGAAGGGATGATGATGGAATTATTGTGTTTATGTCCCCAAAAATGGAAGCATCGCTGTTGTGACAACTGGTTCACATTCAAAATTCTTCATGTTTCTAGGAAAGCAGAAAAGGATGACAATAGAAACTAGACCTAGTCAACATTTACTTTTCTTTGTCTTTGATGTGTTGCCAATACTTTCAACGCACTATATGTGATATTGTCAAAAGTAGGACGTGCAGTTTATGCCTCCTTTTTCAATATTTTTTTATACATTAAAACTGTTAAACAGGGATTAATGATGTTAAAACTTATATGTGAAGGATCCAAACATTAGAGGAAAAAAAGGTGAATATTGAACGACGTAGAAAAAGTAGAGTAGTGTAACGAGGTAAAATATTTCATTTTAGAGTAGTTTCTTTTAAAAATTAGATTTATTTGGATATTTAAAAAAAAAGCTATATTTGAAGACTATCTACCCAACATGAATAAAAATACTTTCAATTTAGAATCCTTACTTTCTTAGATATATATTTATTTTTGATAAAGTAAGCACGGTTTTATTAATTACTCTGTAAATTAATTTAGTAGGAGCCTTCAAGTCTTTTTGGCAGGAGAAAAATGGGGAGTTCAGCTATTCTCCTCTGATATGGAGATTACAAGCAATTATTCCTATTGGTTTCAATGAAGGGCATTCTTTCGCTGCATGTGTTAGTATAAATTTTTCATATTAGTATGTGCCAAGAAGAAAACTCAGAAGCATGGGAGAGAGAATGACCATTTATTTGATTGTTGTTGTACTAATTAACTTGATATAAACTTCTGTGTTGTTTGGTAATTTATTATTGCATTTTTCTTCAAGCAATAGTGTAAATTCTTTTAATAGAGATTCTTAGGTCATATAACCCTTAGTGAAAGAAGAATAATATGAAAAAGTTGAGTTTAAAATGTCTAACTTTGAATATTGTGAATTTGATTTATTTTAATATTTTCATTATTGCTAAGATTTTTAGGTCATTAATGTAATTTAAATTGCATCACTATCTTTATTGATGACAAGTTATGTTGTAAGATTTTTATACATGATTAATTTCATTTCTTATAATGTTAAAATTTTTGAATTATTTTCATCTAATTTAATGCTTGGAGAGTAAAAGCTATATTTATTGTTGGCAGCCCATGTTAAAATTGTCACATTCAATGCATCACATATATGTAAGGCAAAGTTATGATTATTTTTCAAAAAATATACCACCCACATTTTTTAGTTCAAAGATATGTTGAAAGATATTGATGTAATGACAACTCTCCCATATTTAAATTAGAGAGTAATTTTTGCTTTTAGAAATTGTGATAATAGCAAATCAATGTGTTAGTAGCTAAAATAATAACTAATACATTGAGTATATACATCACGCGCATCGCGCGGGGGGAGTTAGTGCTTGTTGTATTCAAAATGTGAATGTGAGATCATGTGTATTAGATTTTGAAAAGTATTTGTGCAAACCCCGTCTGGTAGATGGGTTTGAGAATGAGTTTGATTATTATTGGTTTCCATTTCACTTTAATCGCATAGTTCGGATATAATTACAGAAGGGGATTACAAGCGATCACTTGTGCTTAGCTCTTCAAGTAAAGGTTCAGCTTGGAGTTGAGGTAAATATAATATCCTGAATTTTAGGACTAGAGACCTGAGAATAAGCCTGTATGAAGTGGATTGCTAAGCCCCAATTTAGCAAAAGTCCCATGAATGCATAAGAAATAGAATGACTTATAGAAATTGCACTCGGAATATAATATTAATTTTTGTGTGAATTAGTTTAAAGAAAGTGCCTAATTCCTTTAGGATGTGCTAGAATGACATAGAACCTGACTCGGATCCAAAGGAAAAGGGAAATGGTGTCTAGAAGGAAGTAAGAATGAGAAATAAAAGAAACAATGGCATAAAAAGTAATAGTACCATAATTAAAGGTAAAAGAGACAATTGTCACTTGATCTTGAGGGTAAGATTAGAAGACAAAATGAAGGGTTAGGATTTTCTCTTGAAAAGGAAGAGTCATTATTAGGGTTGAAAAGCAAATCACCTCCCTCCCCTTAAGTCATAAAAAACGTCCAAAGGGGAAAAAGGGGAAGAAAAGAGGAGTTGGTCAAAGTTTCAACACTTTTGGAAAAGTACTTTGGTCCAACTTGAGTATAAATACCTTTAGGCCTTTAGTCAACATGTTTTCCCCTTTTGGTTGAGCAATTAGTCCAAGGCACAAGGGAGAGATAGGGATATTTGAATTAACGTCATTCCTTACCTTTTATACAAGAAAAGGTGGCCAATTAAAAAGAGAAGGGAAGAGACAAGTGAACAAGCCTCAAACTTTTTCCAAGTTGAAAAGTTGACCAAAAAACAATAATCCAAGAGTGAATTGGTCAACAAATCCTCTTCCTTTTCAATTGAGCATTTTGGTCAAGTAAGAAGAAGGAGGAAAGAGAAAAGATCAAGCCAACCATGGTTGATTAATTAACCCTTCAACTTTTACAAGAATTCACGCAATTGTGACACATGGATTTTTATGGCTCCCTTTGGCTAAATTTCAGCCAAACACTTGAAGAAGGCATGTAATGGATATTTAAAATAATACACACTCTCTCTCATGCTAAAAAGTTGGCCAAGCCCCAAAAATAGAGAGAAAAAGAAACAAGAAAAAGAAAGGGAAGCCATTGAAGATCAAAGAAGAAGGTTAGTCTTTAACCTTGATGTTCACCTTGATAACCCACCTTTTTAACTCAAATACTCTTCATAAACATTGTTCCCCTCTTCAAGAGCTTTATTTCTATGGTTTTTAGTTTTGACGAGGAGGTGTTTTGAGTCATCTTGCAAGCACCAAAGTTGGAGAATTAAGAAACAAGCACTAGAAAGGGTGAGAGGTGAGTATAAGCTTCAATTTGAACCCCATATCTTATGGTTTAGTTGAGTATTATGGATTTTGTGTACTACCCTAATTTTGGTGGTTAAGAGGTTCTTAGGATTTTATGTTGATATGATGATATAAATGGTAATTTATGGTGTATAATGATGATTCTAGGCTATTGTTGTGGTAAAATTGTAAACTTGATGATTGTTGCTTTAGATGTGAACTTTTGGTTAGATGCAGAACATATAGGATGAGTGTGATTTTGGTGATTTTGAGGTCACCAATAGATTCATTGGGCAAAATTATGTAAGAATAGCTTAAGAACATGATTTTAGAAGGGTTGGATTGAAAACCCAAGGATTAAAGTTAAATGAATAGTGCTGCCAGATTCGTTTTCTGGAGACAAACTTGTTATGGAGTGATTTTGAATAGTTAAGCCTTGTCCAATGAGGATGATATTTTCTAGAATTAAAGTAGATATGATAATCTTTAATTTGATATATAATATGTGACATTTGGGTTAGGACATTAGGTATTATGATTTGTCAAAGTTAGGTATTGAATCTGGAATAATTTCTGCGGCAATGAGGATTGATTGAGGATTTTGGAATAGTATGCGTATAATTGGAGGAGATATGTTTCCATCAAAATAGACTTAAAGAGGATCACATAAAATTTTGAATCACTTCAATTAGAGTTCTGTAGATTAAGTTATGATTTTTCAAAGATAAGTGAAAATTCTGGCAGATTGTAGTTAATGTGCGTAAAACAAGAAGTAATGGCACAATGTAATTTCTTTGAACTCCAAGGGTAGAAATTAGCCCCTTAGGATAGTTTGACCACTTTAATACATTGTTTGACTTAAGGTGTGTTCTTATTAGCTTTTGAAGAATAGCTTCTGGAGAAAAAATGGAGAATAACTTTTGGAGAATAGATTATGAGGAGAATAGATTATGAGAAAAAAGTGATTTTGATAAAATGAGAGTGTTTGGATGATTTTATCAGAATATCTTTTTTCATGGTCAAATGACTAAAAAGGACATTAACTTTTATGATAATTACAATTAAAGAATAATATTATATTTTATGTATTATTTAAGGGTTAAGGTGCAAATTTAACAGCCAAGTTTTTTCTGAGAGGCATCTGGTACAAATAAATTTTAGAAGATGAAAAAATAACAATGAACAATTCAAAATGAACAATTAAAACCCCTAACGGCATTAAAAATGATGCATCTTAATCCATTATTTAACATTAAACTTCATAATTAATATCAAAAATGAAATAAATTTTTTTATATGTAATGTTAATTAATTTAACTAATTTTTCTAATATAATCAAATCAGAGAAATAGGTCTTGTATTAAGGATAAAAGGGAGTATTAAAATTTTAAAATTCTAAAAAAAAAAGACAAAGAAAACTTTGAAATTCAGAAAAAAAAATAAAAGATGAGAGAGAGTGTTCATGGGACCCACAGACAAGAAAAGAACCAATAAGAATGAGAGTGTGGGGCCCACAAAGTGCAAAAAGTAAAAAAAAAATAGCTTATGCCCAAACCATGGTTTTGAGGTCCAAAACCATGGTTTGGAGTCAAAATAGCTTATCTAAAAAAAATGAGTGTTCTTATATTTTTTCCTCAAAACCATGGTTTTGAGGAAAAAGCACTTTTTTAAAGATACCCGAACACACTCTTAATGAATTGATCCTAATGATAACTAACATAAGAGTTTGAATTATGAAAGAATTGTAATAGGTAATAACTCGTCGTCTGTAAATTCTAATTTATAGGACCTGTTAGCTGTCCAGGATCTAAGATCAGCTCGATCATGGAGAAACAATTGGATACCCCTAAGGAAAAGTGTCCAGGTAGTAACTCTTTCTTTCATATGTTATATGATACGTTGCATGTTTGTGGTATAATCATGAGTTTTGGAAGCATTCACAGTTTGTGAGATGGTAACCTGAGAATTACAGATTTGCATTTTTTTTAATGATTGGAAGATCTTTTTATCTAATCTCCAGTGGCTATGTAATATTCCAATTTTTGATTAGGGGATAATCATGATTATTGTGGATAATTATGAATTTAATTGGAATTATTATGTGTTTTATGGCAATATTAATTAATATGTCATAATTAGTGGAAAATTGGAAGAATGGAAATATTGGCCATAAATGGTAATTAATGGGGAAATTAATTACTAACTAAAAGGAAAAATGAGAAGTGTGATTAAATGGCTAATGGAGGGATTAGATAAGTTAATTGGTGACTTATTGTGTGAGAGCCAATGGGAGTAAGACATGTGGCAAGATTTTGTGTGTGTGAAGGGAGAAAAGTCAAGGTTGGAATTAAAAATTATTTCCTTCCCTCTCTCCTCCTTGGTGTATGTTGATGGGAGTATGCGGTAAGAGATCATCATTCTCTTTCTCTTCCACACTCCATCTCTCTTCTCTCCCCCTCTCGTTCTCTCTGTTCTCTTCTGAAATTCCAGCAGCCAAGTTGGGCAAGAAAGGGAAAGAAGAGCTTGTGATTTAGGTAAGTAGATGCCCTCCATTGCTCAATCACCATTCATAAATGTTGATCCTTGAGTGATGAGCTTCATTTTGGTGTATTTAGTTTGACCATTGGTTGAGGTTTGAGACCACACGAAAATCTGATTGTTGGAGAATCAAAGAGTGTCTTTGGAGAAGTGAAAGCGGTAAGTGAGACTAATATATCTATATAAGTTTCATGCCATTTGAAGTAGTTTATAATTTCTGGAAATTTTGGCTTGAATCTGAAAATAAGTGCCACTGTTCATATGGTATGTTTTTGGCATGAGAATGGTATTTTGGAATGAGTTTAGGATAGATAGATTGATTGGAGGTTGAAATGTTAAGTTTAGTGATTTTGGGAAAATTGATGATTTGTGTTGATTCAAACCAAAGCATGATAATGGAGTTGGATTTTGGTCATTTTAATGATTCCATTGACTTCCTTGGGTGTTTTTGTATGGGAGTAGCTTTGGTTTGGTATTTGGGTTCATTTGGATCACTTGGTAAAAATTCTGGAAGTGCTGTCATACCTTCTGCGTTTTCTGGTTTCTGATATTCATGCTCAAGTGAGTGAGTATGCTCGAGTGAGGGAAGAACATCACTCGAGTGAGAGTGAGTGTGCTCAAGTGAGGGCTTTTATGCTTGAGTGATCCTTTTCTATGAAAGTTCTTGTGCTCTCAGGCAAACATTTCCTGTCCTCACTTTCTTGCACTTGAGATGCTGTCCGTACAATGCTCGAGTGAGGCCTTTTGTGCTCGAGTGATCCTCTTCTTTGAAAATTTTTGTGCTCTCGGGCAAGTACTTCCTATCCTCACTTTCTTGCGCTTGAGGTGATGTCCGTACCAATGCTCGAGTGAGGGCTTTTGTGCTCGAGTGTCCATACCAATGCTCGAGTAAGGCCATTTTCACTCGAGGTGCAGCAGTGAAAAATCAGTTTTTGTGCTTCCAAAAGGGGATTTTTGGAATAGTTCTTCCTACCCTTTAGGAGTTTTGTTAGGGGTATTTAATGACTCTAAAAGAGCAATAATGATAACCAATTAAGTATTATGAAGTGAATTAAGTCTTGTAATAGAGTATAACTCTTCGTCCCTAATTGTGAATATAGGATTTGATATTTGCCCTACTCGGGAAAGACTAGCACTAGGACATGCATGGAAGGATCAAGGTAGTGACTCTTCTCTCATATTGTGTTTGATGTTTTGGTATGCATAACTTATCATTGCATTTTGTGAAATGTGTGACATGGTCCATTATGGCATGAGCACTTCAGCGTGAGCCGTATAAGGATTGACGTTGGTCATCTCTAGGTCGGCCGTTGAACTGCCGTCGTAATCGATATGGATTTTTGTGAATCTGACCCGTGGTTTGTGAAACCAGCTGTGGGCTGTGTGTATCTTGCCTGTATGGCTTGCGTTATGAAATGCTTTATATGGATCCCAGCTGTGGTGAATTATATTGTGTGGATTGTTGTGATGCAATACAGCGTGAGCAATTCACTGTGAGCAATCGTCAGGGATGACATGTGTCGTACTAACCATTGCCATTGGACTGCCGTTGTAGTTGCTTGTATGGATAATGATTTGATTTCATGCCTTATTATTGTACATTATATGATTGATTTGACACTACGGGGATTCTTTAGAATCTCACTCTCCCAAAATTAAACATTTTAGACAGGGCTGAAGGATCGAAAGGAAAACGGGTGACAAAGAGCGGGTAGAGCTCTGTGTTAGGAGTTCCTTTTTGGTTATTGGTTATCATTGTGTATTATTGGATATTTTGTGGGAAGTATATGTATATTTTGAGATTTGTGATGTAGTTTGTGTAATCCCCAAGTAAAGGGTATGAATTATGGGCTTTATGCCTTCGTGTAAACCCTTATTAAATGAATGGAACTCGAGTGAGTCGGGAATTTACTTTGCACTCTGATATTAGTAAATGGAATTCACCTGTACAGGCCATATTTGTTTTGTATTATGAATATGAGACCATTGTGAATAAAGTTTGAAAAAGTTTTTGCAAATCTGATTTTGGGCAAAAGATTACCTTAATAAGTCCCAATTTGAAATATGGTCTCTAATTCTACATTAATTACATGTTTAAGAACTTAATCTCGGCCTTAAATCGAGAAGGGGGTTACAGGCTAGCCAAGGAACAAATCTAAAGAAAGTATGCGTGTTCTTTATATTCTAGTCTGCAGGGAAAACAAAAGGCTAAACTATGAATGAAGACCAACCTTAAATACAATTATCTCAAGATTTTGAACTTCAGAGGTCAATCCTTAAGGCCAATCTCGACTATTAACTCGTCATCTTATTCAAACAACTTTAAAAGGCAAGCATATTGCTCTTCTTTCTTCTTCTTCTGCCACAACTTAAACAAGCAAAAAAAAAGAACATCAAAACTACCACAAGTGCGATCACTATAATGGCAACCATAGAAATCTTTCCCTTAGGCTTTACCAGTTTTATTGGCATTAGATGAATCATAAAAAATGACTGAGGAGAAAAATACTCTAAAAAGAAATCATATGGTATGGATCTACACTAGCCTGAGAGGACGACGAAGGTCAGAGAAGAGGCCGGAGGTTCGTCTGAGGTCAGAGAAGTAGCTGGATGATGTGCTTGCACATAGGAGAAGGAGAAAGAGGCAGAGTCGTGATAGAGATTGAACAAGAAAGAGGCAGAGGCACGAGAGTGGATGAGAGGCACGTATCTAGTGCTATATCGAAATAGATTATAAGGCAAACTTTTCAATGATTGTTTTCAAAAACAGTTATTGAAAGTTACTTTCAACGACTGTTTATCTATAAACAATCATTGAAAGATAAGCCAAAATTTCAAAAATGCCACCACCTACTTTTTAACTTATGTTGTTTTAAAAATAGATGTTAATTAGTGTCATTAAAAGAACTTTTTGCAGTAGTGTGGGGTCCAGTGTTGATAAATTCATGGGTTGTGTTCTCCCTATTTTGTTAAGTGTGCCTAGAGTAAAAGATTTTCTGTAGTGGGTTTGTTAGTGGGAATTGTGGCCTAGACCCTGATTTGTTTTCTCAAAGAAATGCTTTCTACTTATTATTTATCAAACAAGTTGTGTCATACCATTATGGTTAATTATTCTTTATGAGAATGGGTCCTTTCATATAGGCCCTAACTATGATGTATGTTAACCTAAAAGCAATCTTAAGGCCTTGTTTTTCTGGGTCCTTTAGCTTATGCGAATTTCTGCCCTTTTTTATGGTTTATCATCCTCTTCCTATGTTTAAATGTCTATTTTATTTTAATTCCTAGATTTCCTTACAACAAACACAACCAAAAATACCTTTGTGCAAACAATTTAATCTAAGGAAATAAAAATATGACAATTATACCATTTTAGCATTTATTTTGTGCAACACCTTCTAATCCAAAATAATAATACTTAATTTAAGCACAATAACAATGATAAAATCTCACAAGTAGATATAAAAATATATAATAAAATAGCGATATATCACTACTACACATGGGAGAACTTATTTAGGCCAAGATAATCACATTTGGGCTTTAAATGATGATTATATTTTATGGATTTTGTTACAAAAATTACTATTACAAGGCATATTTGACTTTTGTGTTCACAAGTTCAATGTATTAAGTTTTTTTTTAATTTTCTAGGTTGCATTTAATGCTCTTTAGGTTGGAATTTTAAATGTATACATTAAATACATTGTAACCCTCAATTTGTAACAAGACTTGAATTTTCAAAATGAAAAGTTACTTTATGCACTTCCTAAGTTGAGAGTGGATTCTATCTAAGATTCTTCATTGAACTAACATACTTAAAAGGGCTTGATCAATCTTATAGCATCTTCTAACACTTCGGGCCCTTATTCTTCCATGCTCAAGTGTTCAAGTGAATCACTAGATCTTTGTTTAGCTTTCTTGATGTGAGCATATCTTATATTGGTTGCAGGTTCATGGGATCTTTACCTTGTGGGTTTGCACCAAAATGCTCCTTAAACATATATATATATATATATCATAACATGATGCATCTCTAGGTTACCCAAATACAAAATTAACAAATACTAGGGATAATAAATTTACATATATGATAAAGTTAGGTGAAGATACAACAAAAAATGCATATTCTAGAAAATGAAGTTTATTAGAGTTAGAGATGGATGATCTCTAATTCATTAATATTTTATTCATAGAAAATGGCCCTTAAATATAGCTCCATAATCATATACATCTTATAAAAACCTAACCTAATAAAAAAAATAATTTTTCCTATAGCAAATATATTAATTTCTTTACCTCTTTAAATTAATAAATAGCTTCAATAAAGGATACCAAGCATAAAGCCTATCAAATCCATGATAGGGATTTGCTTCTCTCTTGGCTCACTCTACTTAAAAAAAGGCCTTAAGATCGCCACATCTAGACCACTATAGGCAGATATGTTTAAAAACTATGACTAGTGTCATTTTTGTAAATATCATTACAAACTTAGACTAGTCATGCATTAGTTTGGTCTAAATAATATGTTCTATACATGTTATTTTTATGTTTGGTCTTGATAGGAGAACAATTAGTTACACCTGGTGTAAAAATAATTTCTAAACCAGTTGTATTTTTAAATACTCCTAATTAATGGTGCTTTTGCACTAGTTTCAATATGTCTAGTCTAGAAAATTATAAATTAGACCTGCTTACACATATAACTAGTCTAAAAATTGATGCATGCCTAATACATCCTTTCACACCTGAGACTTGAAAAAGCCGCAGTTCATTGCATTTCTCTGTGTTGATCTCTGATGAAATGATGTCTAACATCAATATGCTTGATTCTGGAATGTTGAACTAGATTCTTTGCCAAGCTTATCGTGCTAGTGTTGTCACAGTATATTGGAATCTCCTTTAGATAATTACCAAGATCTTGGAGTTGTTGCTTAAGCCATAACACTTGTGCACAACAACTTGAAGCTGCAACATACTCATCTTCCGTTGATGAAAGAGACACTGTATTTTGTTTCTTGCTAAACCATGATATAAGTGAGCCTCTAAGAAACTGGCTTTGTCCACTGGTACTCTTTCTATTTGTCTTGTATCCTCCATGATCAGAGTCTGAGTATACAACTAGATATTCACTTCTTCCTTTAGCATACCAGAGACCTAATTCTACCGTGTCAGCAAGATATCAAAAGATATGTTTGGCAGTTTCAGCATGTGAGGTGCTGATTGATATCTTGCACACATACCTACACTGAATTGAATGCCAAGTCTGCTTGCAGTGAGATAGAGTAATGATCCAATCATTCTTCTATATTTTGTGATGTTGTAATCTTTTCCTTTAACATCAGCATCAAGTAACATAGTTGAGCTCATAGGCGTGTCCATTCCATTTGCTTCATCTATTCCATACTTCTTCAATAGCTCTTTCAAATACTTTGTTTGAGATATGAAAATTCCATTCTTTCTTTGTTTGATTTGCAAACCAAGAAAGAAATTCAATTCTCCAATCATTGACATCTCAAACTCCCCCTGCATTATCTCAGAAAATTCCTTGCACAAGGTTTCATTAGTAGCACCGAAAGCTATATCATCAACATATATTTGCACAATTAAAATATCATCTCATTTTCGTTTTGTAAAAAGTGTTGTATCAAATTTTCCTTATAAAAAACCTTGATCAATGAGAAATTTACTGAGCCTTTTATACCATGCTTTAGGAGCTTGTTTTAAACCATATAAAGCTTTTCTTAGTTTGAAAACATGGTCAGGTTTGGTTACATCTTCAAAACCTGGGGTTGATCGACATACACTTCTTCCATGATGTAGCCATTTAGAAATGCACTTTTTACATCCATTTGATAGAGTTTGAATCCTTTGATGCATGCAAAGGCTAAGAGTACTCGTATAGCTTCCAATCTAGCCACTGGAGCATATGTTTTCTCAAAATCAATTCCTTGTTCCTGATTATAGCCTTTGGCCACCAATCTTGCATTATTTCTGATAATGATTGCGGATTCATCAAGTTTGTTCTTGAATACCCATTTAGTGCCGATGATCGGATGATCCTTAGGTTGGGGTACCAAATCCCAAACTTGATTTCTTTCAAATTGGTTTAGCTCTTCTTGCATTGCTATTACCCAATCATTGTCTGATAGGGCTTAGTTAATGTTAGAAGGTTCAATCTCAAAAATAAAAGCAAAGAAACTAACTTTATTGAAAATTCTATTTCAAGTTTTGACTCCTTCATTCACATCTCCTATGACTTGGTCTAGGGGATCACTTTTATTATATTTCCAGGCTCTAGGCTATCCTAGTGACTGATCTTCTTCCTTGGTTTGATCATCTTCTGGTATAGAAGATTTAAAATTAGGTTGACCAGTTTCTTGATTTAAAAAAACTTCCTGCTCATCATCAATAGTTTTGTCAAAGGATTCAAATTCATCGAATACAATGTGAATTGATTCTTCAACAACACATGTTCGTTTATTGAAAACTCTGTATACTTTGCTTTGGTTAGAATAGCCTAGGAAAATTCCTTCATCTGTTTTAGAATCAAATTTTCCTAAGTTATCTTTACCATTATTATGAATGAAACACTTACAACTAAAGATATGCAGATGAGCAAGGTTTGGCTTTCTTCCTTTGTATAGTTCATATGGTGTCTTTCCAAGTTTTGTTCTGATGTAAGCTATGCTTGAAATGTAGCATGCTGTGCTCATTGTATTGACCAGAAAACTTGAGACATGTTCTTTTCATTTAGCATTGCCCTAGCCATTTTAGTGAGTACTTTGTTCTTTCATTCCACGACTCTATTTTGTTGAGGTGTCCTTGGAGCAGAGAAATTGTGATCAATGCCATTAGTATCATAATATTCTTCAAATGCTTGATTTTCAAATCCTTCACCATGATATGTCCTAATACATGTAATAGACATGCCTTTCTCATTTTACACTTTCTTCGCAAAGACAATAAATTATCCAAATGTTTCATCATTTGATGACAGAAAAATGGTCCATGTAAATCTAGAGAAATCATCAACAATGACCAATAATATAAGTTGTCACCAAGACTCTTAACTCTTATTAGTCCAACTAAATCCATGTGTAATAATTGAAGCGATTTGTTGGTCGTGATCTCATTTTTCAATTTGAAAGATGATTTAGTTTGTTTACCCTTCTGTCATGCGTCACAAATCAAATCATTTTTAAAATTTACTTTGGGTAAACCAATTACTAAATCCTTTTCAAGTAACTTGCCTAGTTGGTGTATATTGACATGAGCTAGTCTCTTATGCCATATCCAACTTTCATCAGTGTTACTTAGAAAACAGTTTTTAGAAATATTTCTGCTTATATCAAGAGTATAGCAATTACCTTCCCTTTTTGCTCTAAGCTTTGCTTTGAGAATCTTCTTATCTAATTTTAAATCTTTCTTGTTTACAATTAGATATTCCTCTGAGTCAAATATTATCTAGTTGTCTTTATTTACACTTTGACTCATGCTCAGCAAGTTGTGATACAATCCTTTAACGTAATATACATCTTGGACTTGTATGCCTTTATCATTTTTTATTTCACCAATTCTTGCTATTTTTGTGGATTAATTTCCCCCAAATTTTACCTTTCCACCTTCTTTAGGTTGTATTGTGGTAAAATTTTCGAAATCACCGGTCATATGTCTCGAGCATCCATTGTCTATGTGCCACTTGTTATTTTTGGATGCTTTAAGACATATCTGCAATCAAATGTAATTAATTCTTAGGTACCTATATCTTTTTGGGTCCTTTTGTGTTAGCACAGAATATTTTCTGAA
This sequence comes from Inga leiocalycina, assembly GCA_963242795.1. Classification (NCBI taxonomy): domain Eukaryota; kingdom Viridiplantae; phylum Streptophyta; class Magnoliopsida; order Fabales; family Fabaceae; genus Inga; species Inga leiocalycina. Next base: position 38,731,101 of record OY725332.1, read on the forward strand.
CATATAAACCTTTAGGTACCCATTTGTAGGTTCCTATTTTTCCTTTCTTTTTATGAATTCATGATGAAGTATAATGACCCTTTCTATTACAGTAATTATGCAAAAGGATTTGATGTATGAACAGAATGCTGAAAGTAACTCAAGTATGTCTTACCTCCTGCTTTTTTTCTTCTTTTCCTTTTATCTGATTTTGGATCATATCCAATACCAGATCAGTCATTTACTAATCGTTGAGCTTTTAAAATCACATTTAACATCTCACTTCCTTTGGTGAATTTTTCAAGAGTTTTTGTGAGATCAATATTTTTATTTTTCAAAGAACAATTTTCACATTTCTTTTCTAAATTCTCTTTAAGTTATACTTTAAGAACTTTTTTTCCTTTTTGAAACAAACTAGTTTTTTAACTACTTTAATGAATTTAGAATGTAAAGCATTGTATTCAGAAAGTAATTCATCATAGGTAGGATCAGAATCAGTTACCTCTTCTTTTGTTTCTTCTTGAGCAACTAGATAGATATTGGCTACTTCCTCATCATTGTATTTTTGTCAGATGAACTATCTCCCCATATGGAAGATATAAAGGCTTCTTCTTGTTGTAAAACTTGCCTTTTCTCTTTTTTTTTTAATTCTTTTGAGCTAGTTCTTGACATTCAAATTTGATATGTTCTGGCTTTCTACATTCATAGCAGATGATGTGTTCTTTACTACTTGTTCCTCCTTTCAGAAATTTTTTGAATCCTTGGCCTTTCTTGTAAAACTTTCTGAATTATTTTATCATTAGGCCCATTTCGTCATCGTCAAGCTCTTCATCTTTATCTTGATCTTCTTCTTTTGCTTTTAATACTAGGCCTCTCTTCTTCTTGTCACCAATATCATCTAATTCTCGTTTGAACTTTAATTTACTTTCATATTCAAAAAGACTTTAAAATAGAGAAGCAACCAATCACATTGATTCACCTTTTGCTTCCTTAATTGCAGTGACTTTGGCCTCCCAGTCTTTAGAAAGGATATTCAAAATCTTTTGTACTTGGGTATGTTGATCATATACTTTCACAAGTGTTGCAAGTTGATTAACAAGGTGAGTATATCTAAGTTCGAATTCAGCTATCGACTCACCTGATTTCATTGGAAGTGAATCAAACTCAGTAACCAGAGTATTGATCTAGTTTTCTTTTATTCCCAAAGTTCTTTTATGTGCTATTTTTGGGTTTCCTACATTTCTTTAGCCGTTGGAAGTGTGCAGATCCTGAAGTACTTATTTTGAATCAAGGCACTTTGAATCATTAAAATTGCCCTGCTGTTGAGTGTGATGAGTTTCTTGTCATTCTTATCATATTCTGCTGGTGTCTTAAGACCCTATGTGAATCTACAATCTTTTTAGGTTTGTAGTTTCCACTCTCAATTATGTCCTATAGTCTGTATTCTGTAGCCATTATGAATACTCTAAACTTGGCTTTTTAGAAAGAGAAGTGTTCACCACTAAAACCCGGAGGCTGGTGATAGAGGCTCCATCGGGAAGAATTCCTTCACCCATGCTTGCTATTGGATCCTTCTTAGGTTGTTATACCTGAACAAGAAGACCTAAGCTCTGATACCAAATGTTAGTACAAGCGTTTCACCCAAGAGGGGGTAAATTGGGTGATACCAGAAATTTCATTGCTTATATAAAAATTGACTGGAAATTTAAAGTAATTAAGAGCTAGGAGAAATATCACCGAAATGTACATTGGGAGTTATATTGGTTCGATCACAACTACTTTAACCTACGTCCAGTTCTCAGAGCTTCTATGAGAGTTTCACTATATCTTCCAAGATTTAGTGGGTTCTTGGCACCTCAGTACACAGTAAGTTCCTTCACCTGGACACTCGCTCCCCATTACACGTTGCAATCAAATCCCCAACTCAAGCTTCCACAACCTTAAGTTGTCTCAATAACAAATATTGATTTTGTAATGAAAAAATCTCTCACAGAGCAAATATATAATCACTGAAGTACAAAGAATAAGTATAAGAAAATAGAGCACTAAGAATGTATTGATCAGTATGAATTTGCTTGTTCTCAGTTGTTGTGTTCTGTTCTTTGAATGCTCCATATATATATATAGATGATTTGTGATGTCCGTTGGAAGCATTTCAAACATGTCTGTTAGAGTCGCCCAGTTTCATTTGACCATTCTTCAAATTTGAAAACTAGCTGTTTGCGGTAGGTAAGCGTTTTAAACATTACGGATGATATGTTTGACTTCTTTTTCAATGTATGATCTCTTTATTGTTTTTCTACAAGTATTCTCAAAAAACTAATATAATGAGGGTTAATCATATAGATAACAAATCACTGAATGTTGGATTAAAATCATGCTTTCTGTACTTCATTACTCGAGTGATCATGCTCATTACTTAGTAGTCCCTCGAGTAACTTCATCAAAAATAAGCTAGGGAGTAAGCTAACGTTGTCTAACCAGAATATACCTTGCTTACTTGAGTAACCACTTGAGTAAATGTTCCATTTCTTTTGATTACTTGAGTGGTCCCTTGAGTAATAGTTCAAATAACTTTGGAGATTACTCGAGTGATCCCTCAAGTAATTGCATTAAAATCTTGGCTGAGAGCAACTTCTGTTTTGCTTACCTGATTACTTGAATAAACTTCGAGTAATATAATTTTCATTTCATGTTACTCGGGTAGCTACGCGAGTAATGTTTCTTTTTTAAATGTGGTTACTCCAGTAGTCATTCAAGTAATGTATGTCATTTCTTGGCTGAGAGCTATTGGATCATTTATGCTCTGGTTACTTGAGTAATCCTATGAGTAAACTTCCAAATAACTTTGTAGATTACTCAAGTGAACCCTACGAGTAATCCTATGCAAATTTTGACAGAGAGCAAATCTTCACCTATTACTCGAGTGATCCCTCGAGTAATAAAGTTATTACTCGAGGGCTCCCTCGAGTAAGCCTTTAAAAATTCTCACAGTGCTTATTTCTCCTACATTCTGTCTTTCATTTCTTCTGCATTACTTGCGGTATGTACTTGAGTAATGCTTATGGCCTACAACCAAGATCTTAGGTACTTTGTTCAAACCTTTGATTTAAAACTTTTCCAATCTTTGTTATCATCAAAACATATGGGATATAATAATTTGTGTGTCTTTTACTTGCGGCCGCATGGGGGGTTCCCATGGCGGAGGACTGTTCTGTTGGGGTGGTAGTTTACGGGGGATTGACTATGTGAAAGCGAAAAGACTATATAAATAAGCTGGGATTGGGGTATGGTTGTCTAGCAGGGCAGAGCTAGTTCAGCTGATGGCTAATTTGACTATATGATAGGGGAGTTCTCACTTATGAGGGCACTTACCCTGGCATGGCCAGCATGGCTAGCCACTAGGCTGGTTGCACTGGTGTTGACCCCAGGCCAAAATACGATATGTAAAATTAGAATCTATAATGTGTGTTATTGTGGAAGCTGTATGATTACAACTGGGAAAGCTGTCATATTTGTGCAAGTGGTGAAAATCGAGGTATCCTTGCAAATAGTGCAAGCTGTTGTAATATGTATATACCACCATGCCAATAGTCCTTGAGTAGCTAACAATGGTTCGGATATTGCAGTGTTGATCCCCGGTGGAGAAAGAGGATAAGGGTAGTGTTGGGATATTGAGACTTTTGGTCAGTTGCCTAGATAGAAGAGATTAAGACTCTAGGTGGGCCATTACAGTAGGGCACTTCAGATAGAAGAGATTGAGATTCTGGAGTTTCCTGATGGTAATGTTGTTGTTAATGCCTAAAAGTCATGATTACTACTAACGGAGTCACTAGTGTGTGTATGGGTGAGGGTAATGTTATGAAAGCGTGAACAACGAAAGCTGAGGTTGATGTGATTACAGCATAAGCAGCCATTAATATGGATACAACGGAAGCTGTCATTATTATGGTTACAGCGGAAGCTGTCACATTACATATACAGCCGTGAGTGTTGTCATTATGTGGATATATAGTTCTTTGAGTTACTCCTGGAAGGAGTGACTAGATTGAGCAGAGTGGTGGCATAAGCCTCCCAATTTCTAAGGTTTATGAAATGAGCTAGCCACTCATAATTTAAAGTTTGTGACGATTGTGTTCTTGCAATGATGGTATTTGTGTAGTGATTGTATTTCTCGTGATTGTGGATATTAGCGATTACTGCTGGTGGCAGTTGTGTGATGCAATAATGGGGTTTTACGGCTATCATACATGATGGTGATTGTATTTGTTTGACAATTGTGTGGTGATTATGATAGTACGACAATCATATATTATGCCGATTACGATTTCGTGCCAACTGTGTTGCTTCCATATTTATGTCAAAGATATGGAGATAGCATAATTGTACGGTGTCTGCGAGAACCTTGAGTATTGTGTGGTCACAAAGAAGTCAAGCACGACACATTAAGTAGTGTTATGTGGGTGGTTTGGAAGGGGCTATCCCAATGTGAAATAGTTTGTGAAATGGAAGCCATCATGTAGAGGCATCCGAGGTTATGGTTTAAGTAGTGTGACAAATTTTGAGGATGAAATTTATTGAACGGGGGAAGAAATGAAATACGCCAAATTTTGAGATTTGAGGCTAGAGAATAAGTCTGAAATAAGTGGACTGCTAAGCCCCGGTTAAGCAGAAGTCCAAATTTATTCCCTAATGATTCTTATATCTTTGGGGTATTAAAGAAAGTAAAATGGTGAATTTTGGAGAATACAATATAAATTGTGATTTGAATGTTTTACATTCAGTGCCCAAACCTTTCAGTTAAGCTTAATTGTGTGCCAAAGCTTAAAATGCATAGAAGGAGAAGGGGAGGGTGCAGGTTTGGTGAAATGGAATAATATGATATGTTTAATGGTGATTTAGTGAGAATTACCCTAATTAGGGCAAAATAGGAAAGTTACTGACCAATTAATCAGTTGTCGAAGAGGAAGCTTATTGGTAACTTAAATATCAATGGTTAGGATTGATTTGTGTAAGAAATCAAAGGGTGCAATCATGTGTGTGTGTGCCTATGTGAGCTTATGGAAGATGGAGCAAGGGTATGACATTTGGCATAATGTGAGGCCTTTATCTTGGGTCAAAGTTTCAAATCATTCCCTCTCTCCTCTCTTTCCTTTTAGGTTGGCCAAGAAGGCCTTTGAAGCCAAAAATTTGATCTCTCCTCTCTCTCTTCTATGCTCTATGGACGTCGAAGCTTAGGATAGGAAAGAGAAACCAAAAGGTGAGATTTTAACTTGCTTGGTGACCTCTTTAGCTCTAATCATCTTCTATAATGTTATTTATAGTGATGAGAGCTTCATCTCTATGGTTTTAGAATTATGAAAGAAGGTGTTTGAGAGCTTGTGAAAAGTTGAAAGTTGGGAAATCAAGAAACAACTTGAGGAAGAGGAAGATGTGAGTATTTTATGCCTTTTGACCTAAGTATTGTGATCATTGGTTGAGTTTTGTGAATTGTGAATTTTTCCCTAATTTTGGTGTAATTTAGAAATGGAGGAATTACATTGTGTATTGTAGTGCAATTGGCATTTTTTTGTGTGATATGGTCATTGGAATTGGTTTGAAACCTTGAATGGAAAGAATTTGTAATGTTGAGGTTTGTGTTGTGAATGGTGTTGACATGTTGTGATTATTGTGAAACATGTCAACATGATGTGAATTAGGTTGATTTGGTGTTTTCAATGGATTCTTTGTGAAAATTTGTGTGGGAATGATGTTTGTTATGAAATTAGGACCATTGGAAGCCAAAGCGCAAAACTGAAAATCTGTCCATTGAAACTCTGTACTGGGCAGTTTGTTTTTGTGGATGTTTTGAATAAACAAATGGTGTCTAAAAATTTTGAAACTTTCCAGTCTTAAAGTTCACATTCCAAGCTTAAAAATAGACATATAATTTATGTCATTTCATTTTGTGAGCTGGGAGTTATGGTTGTCCAACATTTGAGGTTAACACTAGAATTTGTTTTGGAGCAGTGTTGAATTTTGTGTGATTCTGTATTTGTTTGGTGATTTGTGGTAATGGTCCATATATTTCCTATGAAGAGGACTTAAATAGCCTTCATTTGGCTTTGGAATCACCTCCTTTTGATTTTTCTGGAATTAGTTATGATTTTTGGAATTTCAGCCAAGAAACAGGATTTTCTTGGCAGCAGCCAGAGGTTATGGACCGTGGCCTAAATGTTTTTGACCTATTTTTGGCCACGGCCAGTGGATTTGTGGGCCGCAGCCAACCCCCAAAAATCAATATTTTGCAATTCTGAAAGGTGGGTTTTAGTATAGTATTTCCCAATCCTTTAGGCATGTGTTTAGGCTTTGAGTAGCCACCTAAAGGTTGAGAATGATAACCAACTTTAAGTGTTATGAAAATAAGGAATTGGAAACGGGATTAACCCTATGTTCTTGCTTTGGTTATAGGGTTTGATGTTCACCCTGATCGTGAGTAGCCTATGCCAAAGCACACGTAGAAAGAACAAGGGTAGGGAACTTACCTCTCTTGCATGCTTTGATATTTGTGTTAGTATATTGATGCTTGTTATTGCTTTTCTTAATTATGTGAAACATATATGAATGATTAAAGCTCTATTTCAATTTATGCTATGGCTATAAGTATGTTGTTTGAAACGTTGAGCTTGTAGATTTGTCATGTGTGAGCATGAGTTATGTAATGCAAGCATGTCATACATTAAACATTTATCTTGCATGCATATTGATACTGTTTTCCTACTGAGATTCTCTCAAATCTCAACCTGCTCTACCAACAATTTAGACAAGGAAAGAGGCTCGAGGAGGGGACAAGCATCCAGGGGCAGTGAAGACTCCTTCGGGATGTAGATTTGGTAGTTGGTTATCAATATTGGTTAGGATTATTGTATATATTTCGAATATGTATATGGGATGTATATTTGGATGTGTAATTGAAAGGATATTGTGTAATCCCCTATTTGTTTGGGAAATTGTAATGTGCTAATGTGCCTTATATATATACCCTTTAGTGAAGATATGAAACCTAGGGTTACCGGAAATTATGTTGTGCACTCTGGTATTTATATGAATGTGATTTATCTTTGTGAAGTAATTATATTCGAAATGTTAATATGAGACTAGGTGTATTAGATTTCGAAAGGTATTTGTAAAAACCCTATCGTAAGGATGGGATATTAAATGATTTTTGTTTATCTGTTGGTCTCCAATTCATTTTAATCGTGTATTTTAGATATAATTACAGAAGGGGGTTACACACCGTGGTTTAAACAAAAGGTTCAAGTGAAGGGATGTGCTTCGAATACTATAAGATGGTTGTCCCATGGTCTTAAGTTAGAAGTGATTGGTTGAAATTCAATTGACATCAATAGGTAATCTTATACAAAGTCACTAGATGATAGAGTACTGTGCAGAATAGTGGTGTGATGTTAGTGGTTGAGTCTATGCAGTTCTCAAGTTCGAAGGACAAGAATCCTAAATTGGCAGTCATGCTATATTATGGAGTCACTGAAGAGATATAGGAGGTGGACTATGCTAAATTTAGAGTGCCCATTTTCAAGTGCAAGTAGGTTGACATAAATAATGGTGTTGAGGCCGATGAGTTAGAATTTATACTATTTGATCTTAATAGTATACAATTCGATGATGAGCCGTTCATTATGGCATACTAGGCTAAACAAGTTTTCTATATCAACTATCCTACAAAAAGAGGATGGTACGTATAACAACACACTTTATATTCACCAGTATACCTTGTAATTAATTGTGGCAATTAATGAAATAAAATGGTGAATTTTGATGCATGTGGAATGGCAAGAAGCTAGTAAATTTCTTTTTTATGAGAGTTGGGCTAAAGCAAGACATAAAGTTAAGTTTTTTGTCTTCTAAAAAGGCCATTACTAAAGTCCATATTTTCTCTTTTTCTTGGGCAAGAGATGTCCAAAAAGGAAAGGAAAATGGAAAACAAGATGCTTGGCTTCAATTGAATTAAGAGGGAATAATTTGTAGCCAGGTAAAAATTAAGATTGAAAAGTTAAAAGTAAAAATGGCCCTTAATTGATTTCTTGAAGAAAGAGGATCATGATAATTCAAGAAACAATTTCATTCCCCTTTTTCTCATGGTGATTTTGGCCAACAAGGGAAATATTTGAGAAAAAGAAGTACTTGGAAGAAGATGATGTCATGTGGAATTAATTTGCGTCAAGTAATTAATAAGAGTTCATAGAGATAAAAGCACATGGCAAAATTAGCATAAAATAATATATTGTTAAGAGATATGAATTAGATATTTCAAGAGCTCTTGGTTGCTTATCCAAGACTCATAATGGCGTGAAAAGAGAAGAGGAAAGAGGAAATTTCTTGGCCAAGTAAAAAGAAAAAGATGGAAAAAAAGTATGGCCATGTGATAATATTATATTAAAATAAGCATATTGCAAGAGATATTCAAGACTTCTTATCTCTTTCCTTAGTTCTCATTTTCGGCCAAGTCTAACAAAATAGAGAGAGAAGATAGCTCAAGAAGCTTGAAGGAACAAGAGGAAGGTCTTAGGGTTAAAGAAGCAAAATCTAAGGTAAGAGGCTTGATTTCAAGTGCTTTTGTCTTCTAAATCACTTGGGAACCTCTCCTCATCTCTTCTTCATCTTGAAAACCATGTTTAGTAAGCAAAATCAAGAGGGAAGAGAGAAAGGGTAGAGACACTTAGAGAGAGAAAGAGAGAAAATCAAGAGATAATCTCCAAAACTTTATGTGTTGAATTCATCATCTCTTGCCTTATGTGTTGTTGTTGTGGTGGTTGTTGTAGATATTGGTTTGATTTTGTTAATTTTGTGAAATTTGGATGTTGAAACCTTAAGATGTTATGCAACCAAAATTTCCATGAATCATGTTTATTAAGTGTTTAGATGATTAATGATGTGATTAGAATGATAAGGAGGGTGTTTAAGGGTTGAATTCAAGAAAACACATTTTCCCCTTGTTTCTTGCATGTTTCGGCCAAATACAGAACATAGGAGAGGAGCTGGAATTTTGTAATTTTGATGATTCTATTGGATTTAGAAGGGAAAATTGTGTGGGAATATATGTGTCCATGATTTTTGGATGTTTGTATGCAAATCTAGAAATTATTGAAGTTAAGAGGAAATACTGTTTGATTTGATTCCTAGAGGCAGTGTTATTGTGAAATGAATTTCCTAGGCCACGCATAGTCCGAATGTTATGAAACTTCCTAGGATTAAAGTAGAGATATAGAGCATTAATTTGATAGGTAGATCATAATTTTTGGAGTAGTGGATTAAAAGGTATGGATTTTTGAAATTGTGCTATGTTTCTGGAAGGAAATCTGGAACAAGGGAAGTTTGATGAATTTCTAGGAACAATGTGATTATAGTGGTCAAACTCAAGTATTTTTCCTTAAAATAACACTTAAAGATCTTTATATAGGCTTTGGAATTAGCCAAATTGGATTTTCCTAGAATTAATTATGAATTTCCAAAATTGATTGAAAATCTGCCAGTTTTCTTGAAATAATGAAATTGCACTGTGAAGAATGGTACTGTGCAGAAACTGTTATGAATGTATTAGATAACTAGTAGAAATTGATTTAAATTTAGTAATAGTACAAGTAATAATCAATTACTTGTAACTTTAATTTTAATAGGAACTGGAAATAGCCTGAGCCGGAACCAAAATTTAAGACTGACCGAGGAATTGAAAAAAGAGTCAGGTAGTAACACTTTCTTTTATACACTATATGATTATTGTATGCTATCTTCTGTAACATGAGCATAGTGTCTAGGATATGCATATTAGCTTGGTTATGGTCTGGGACCCAACAAAGGCACAGAGTAAGCCAGGGTTGTAAACAATTGTTTGGCCTTGGATAGTGTGCATACAACATTCTATCATTTTTCATAACATGGTGCATGACATATTTATTTTCACATTTTGTATGTCTGAAATACATGTTGCTACTGAGATTCACTCAAATCTCACCCTTTTTCAACAATACAAACATTAAGCTGAAGCTAGTGGCTCGAGGGGCAAGGCAGTGATTATGGTGAATAAGGTCCTGATGTAGGCGGAAGCTGTTGTTAGTTATTTAGAACTGTACTTTTATTTCTTTGAATACTTATACATTTGTACATATTTTTCAAACCCTACAGGGAATTCCTATATTGTAAACAAGTATTTAATGTCAATATGTTTCCCTTATTTCTGTATGCCTTACAGAACTATGTGCTTAATACTATGCGAATATTGAAATGTTAAAGAGTTTGACAGTACGTGGCTTGCTAAGGAAAAAGGGTGATAGATTATAATAACCCCAATTATTCCAATATTGATATTTCTAAGACTCCTTCTTTTTCAAGGGGTCTTCTTGAATTGAATGAGGCAAATGAGTCAAATAATGAATACATCATAAGAAATGATCACTATAAAGCAATATGGGAGAATATGACTATACGAAACTATTTCAATAGTTAGTATTATGTTATACTATGATCTATTTGTGGTGATCTTTCAAGATTGACATATGTTAATATGTTGTTGCTTTATGACTTGACCTTTTTTCCATAACAAGATCATGGTTGGTGATAGTGTCAATTAGAGAGAGCAAACCAATAACCCACATGATTAGGCTGCTGCTAATCAGTCTGGGCCTACTACCCATTTTAAAGAGAACATTAGTAATTACTGTAATGATATTGGTCATCCAAGCATTAGGTCTATACAGGTAATGCCTAGTTGTAATCAATCTGAGCCTACCTCCTACCCTAGACAAAGAAGATGTAAAGGGGGACTAAAATGAGAGAGGTCAACTTGTTTCATAATAGTGGGGTGAAGGTACCAATTGAATTTACTAGGAATTAGATGCCAACTAGGGAAATTGTGACCAAATATAAAATTTTCCTTAGTGCCCTCATATACGCCAAGTTGCCAACCACCACAAAGACTTGGGACAAAGTTTTAGATGATGTGAAGGACTAATTTTGGACCATTATCTTGGTACAAAATACACTTTAAAATTATCACAATTTGATCGAGGTCTAACAATTTTTGTTCATGTTGCTAACTATTTTAATGGCATGCAATGCAGCTCATGTATGATGTTCTTGACAGTGAACTGTTAAAGGACTAGACCCTCTGTTACTTGTGTACATGTTTCTGGGTGTTTAAGACACAATTAGTACTCACATTCATTTATGTCCAAGTGGAAGGGGGCAAGCCTCATCCTACTCCATTTGATAAGTATCCATTTATTATTGAAGAAGATTTGGGAAGAATTTTGTTGGTTGTATACTACACTAGCAGGTTTAATTTTGTTGTGTGTTATTCCCCATTGATTTATTTTAATTATTCACTAATATTTGTCTATACTGATTTTGATTTTTAGGGAAAAAGGGTAAAATCGATTAAAAATGGAAAAAAGAATGATCATACACACACAATGTCTTAAGGTAGTTATACCAAGACTACTAAGAACCTAATAGAGGCCAAGTGGAAAAAGTTAGAAGAAGTAGTGAAAGACGATAATTCAATTCTGCTTTCTCCATCTTTTCTAGTCTGCTGTCAAGAGACATGATTGTATGCTCACTAAATGAGGAGTAGGTCATACACGAGTGAAAGTCCTCACAAAGTTGCTGAAAAGAATTGTAAGCCTAATTACTATTTTATTTACATTTGATAACTAAGCAGAGTGTTCTTACTTTTATTTGTAATATATATAACAGGATAAGCTTAAGAAACAAGCAGCCGAGGGAACCTTCTAGCTAGAGAGGAGGAATACTTTTTGGCCATTGCAATAGGGAAACAAGAGCATGGAGGATGTGTCAAGGGTGTTGGACAAGATGTTGGCATAAGAGAGTATTTTGGAAAATAAACTTTACACGGTCCTAAGACACAGAGTAAGGAAGAGGTCAATACATTGCTAGCCACTGTGAGGGTAGAGGCAGAAACTTCATTTAATGTGCAACCAGCAGCCCAAATACAAAAGGGGAGAGAGGATATGGCTGCATTATTTACAACAAGCAGACAGGAACCATCTTCTATCCCAAATACACACTCCCGTGCAGCTATCCCAAGCACTAAAGGGAGTTACTGTGTTGTTGGCTATTTGTCAAGGGTTCCTATCGATGATGAAGATAAATCTTGTGATATATTTTTGGAGGATCTTGATAGAAGATTAGTATTATGAGGTAGCATCCACAACCTTGGCCCAACCATCCACCACAAAGAAAAGGGCCCATTTCATTTGATCCCATTGCACCGTGCTATGAAGTGCAATGTGGTGTAATAGTAATGCAATGCAATGTTAAATACAAAGCAGTATTTGGTTTGATTTTTAAACAAGGTACAATAAGTTATTTTTAATAATTATTTAAAATTAAAATATCACACAAAGTCTATTTTTCCCTTAATATAATCTTTATAGAAAAAATATTTAAGAGTAATCAGATTGCCTCGTCATAATTGCCATGTAAACTAATTAAGGATCGTCTGATGGCAATGGTTATGGTGGTAGAGGTGGTAGTGACAGTGGTATGGCAATGGTGGTGGTAGCTATATGTGATGATAGCGACAAAGATAAGGAGGTAGTGGTGGCAGGTGGAGGAGTAGGTAGTGGTGGTGGCAGTTATGAAGTGGCATGGTAGGTAAAATGAGACAAGTGAAATAAAGACAAATTAGACTAAAGGGTAAATTGGACTTTTTCAACCATGTAATGGGGTGTAATGAGTATTCATAGGGGGAGGTATGAATAATGTACGACCCCACCTTACATACCACTAATTATCGATATTAATTAGAGTAGAAATTGCACAGTTCAGTGGCCACATAGAAATAGCATGAAAATATTGATAATAAGTGCTTGATTATAGAGAATTCCCTACAGGTATTCTACATAATAATTACAAATGATGTAGCCGCACAGGGCTACTAGGATATCTAAACCCGTTACAGTGAAACACATATACCTAATTCCTATCTTCATTCAATCACTGCATTCCTTTTATGCAGTTATCTTCTTTGTTCTCAGCATACCTCATATTTTCACCTATCTAAATTATTGGTAGAGGAGAATGAGATTCAAAAGAATCTTAGTAAGAAGCAACTACCATAATGCCACTAGTGGAAAATTGACTCTTCAAACTGGTTGAAAAAGACTTTTTAGACCGGTTGTGTATTAGGTCTTATTACAGTAGGTCTAAAAAGTCTATTATTATTTACAATCGGTCTCAAAAGTCATATCTTTAAGACTGGTTGTAGGCTTAACCGGTCTTAAAAGTCCACCTTTAAGACCTGTTGTGCCTACAATAGGTCTTAAAAGTCCACCTTTAAGACCAGTTGTGTGTCACAACCGCTCTTAAAGTACTTTTAAGACTGGTTGTAGCTACAATGGGTCTTAAAGGTTCTATTTTTTAAAAAAACATCCCTTTTATATATATACGCAGTGGATGTTCAAAAAATCTTATCTACGCAGTGGATAGTTTCACAAATTTTACGATGGTAGAATTCAAGTTATGCACGGGTGAATATATATTCTCAATATCAGGTTAACAAGCAAAAGGTCAAAATGATAACAAAAATAGAACCCAACAACAGCAGCATGTTTAATGAACCAATTTTAACAGCAGTATAGAACAATCACATATTTCATGTTCAATCTTCAAAGGCAGTAGTCTATAGCAGCAACAAATTTTTAGACCAACCAATTACATATTGATAATTCATTTGCAGCACTTTAATTACAGTATGGAAGAATATGGCATCAAGTAATGTATACTTCAATGGCTCAATTTCAGTGCAAATGCACTTGTAGTTTCAATCCCTAACTCAACAAATTGGGAAAGTATTTCATAGATTTAATTTACTATGACAACTTTCCAAAGACTCAATTTTGTTCCAGCAAGGTAAATGAAGTGCAAATGCACATTTTCACCAAGTTTCAAACAACATCCACTTCAAATAGAGGCTAGAAATAGGGAAAAACTAGGATTGAGTTCAAACAATGTTAACAGCAGACCAGTGCAATAGAATGTGCAACAAAACTCATATGAAGATAATGCTTGACCTAACCCAACCTGTAGAACAAAAAGTAGACAAGAAATTCATATAAAATGCACAGAAAATGCCAAACAGATTTGCTCAATTTTAGTAAAGGCTTCATAATGATGCAGAAATTTATTTAAATCCCAGACTTCAGGAAACTATGCATGACAGCTTAATGGACAACTTTGACAGTAATTCCAGTTACAGTAGAGTGCAAGAAAATTTGTCAAGAATTGAGCCAAAGGTAATGACCAACATTAGTTTAGCACTAAATAACACCAACAGTGCAATTAGACAGTAAGGAGGACTAAATGACAGCAGTAATAAATCTTGAAGCAATAGAGAACAATACAAAATGCAACGGATTCAATGGAATGCATGTATTTGTCTATCTATATGCAACTCCCTATGTATGAAGTAAGTAACAGATTGCATAGAAGCAACGTTATAGATTTCACAAAAGCAATAATAGCAGCAAGATTAACAACAAGCACAAATGAAGGCGTAAGCCAGGTGACTTTAAATAAACTTCCAACAAATAGTAATTAGTGTAGAACAAGGTTCAAGATCAAATGTCACAATTTAAGCAACAAGCTAAAATTAGATTCTAGGAACTCCGAATTCACCTAATTTCTTCCAATTTCAATGTGCAATATGAAGTTGTCTACAACTAAAAACATGAAGGAATGTCCAAACAGACAAATTTGCTTAGAAATGGATGCAAAACTTTGAAATGATAATGGCAGCAATAAAATTCAAGTATTGATACAAGCAACAGCAGAAATTCCTCAATTTTATAGAATACAAAGGGAAGAAAGATTACAAAGGTCAGTCCCTTAAATCCCATGCCTCTTGTATCACCCATATCACATAAATTGTCCTATACAGATACATAAACCTTGTTAGCAATACATATGAGAATAATGTACAATCTAATGTTGGATTCAAAAACTCACTATTTTTGTAATAGCTCATAGATGAATTCAGCACAACACATAAAAATGAAATCAATATCTTCTTCAGGAAAGGGATTAACAAGATCAAACATCTGTAACACCAAAACCAGACAAAATATTAACTTAGTAACTTAAAAACAATAAAGTAATACAAAAGTTCTGAAATGTAAATTTACATCTTGAGTAAAATCAGTCTTGCCTAGAGTGAAAATATTGTAAATGTGTCACAAAACATAAAACCACATAAGTTGGACCCCTGTGGTTGCCTACGACTCTGAGAAAAAACAAGATATCATTAAAACAAATATAAAGGCATGGCTTATTACATTCTTTAAACAAATCAATATGTACTAACCTTTGGCATGATCCATGTAGGGTCCTTTAAGTTACGAACATGCTTACCACAAGCAGTATGTACGAATGTCCGCATAGCCCTATGATCATCAAAATCACAAAGGTTATTTATTTTACACAAATTCCATGAAATTTGCACACAAAAGGTAATAATGCAAGAAAACTAACGAGTTCATGATCTTTTTAAAATCATTCTCTGGTTTAAAGTGGAGGGAGCATAAGAGGATGACAGTGTAACTGCTCTTGCATAGAAGAACCAACTGCCAATGATCACTGGAAAAAAGAGAAGAATATTAAACAAACATAAAACATTATATAAATTATAAAATATAAGTTTGTTTCTTACCCATGCACATATGGAGCCAAGAAACACTCAATTTCAGTTTCACTAAGCCTCTCTGATAAGTATCTATGTCTGATAGCAGTAATAGTCCCTTTCTCTTGGATGTAATGGGGGCATAAGAATCCAAATTTTTCGCTTGTGCCAGAGGAGACCAACCTAGGATGCATATACCTACAATAATGCAAGCACATAAATCAAAGTGAACAGTTAAATTTTTAAAATATTTACTTTGAATTGCAAAAGATACTTACATTAAGAATAGTTGGACAATCCCAATCGTAAGATTTTGTCTAGGTGCTACTAGGGACATCAAATCATCCCTCTCAAGATAGCATGTCACCACTGACTTGCCAACAATTATATTCGTAGGCCAATCTCTTGTTTTAAAGGATGTATCATATGCCATCAGAATCACTTGTTGTATGATATTCAATGGAGGCTGTGAAACTTCTTGAGTGAAGGGAGCTGGACTTGGTGGGGCTTTAATCGGACTGTCCTCAGCTCAAACAGAAACAAGGTTCTTTGCCACAAGATGAACGTACCCAGGACATCGCTTACGATCTTGAATTCATCAAAAGGGATAGGGACAGGTGCATCTGCAATGATCACCTCGTCAACTTACACTTGGACTTGATCAGCTTCCATTTGTTGGTGGTGGACAGTTAATTCCAGGTTATGCACACTACCCCATGCAACTAACCGTCTCAAGGATCCTCAACAAAAATATCACAAGGCTCGGTAATTTCTCTTATAAGACCCTCTGATGACTGCCCAATATTGCAATAGCTCCCTTTAGTGGTCTGCTTATTAGGATCAATCGATTGTCGCTGGGGAGCACTGGTATCTTGTATTGATCTCATAAACACTATCATTTCCTCTTTCATCTTGCTCATTGGGGCCTCTAATAGTGCATCAAATGATGCTTCAGCCTCACCCTTTTCTTCTCTCTTGCAATTGCCAACATAGTCTCCAATCCCTCCCTAGTCATGATGTTTGGCATACGGGGGCTCCAAAGTAATCCCGTATCAGTAGCCCTCCTCCAGCTCCCATGACATGGCCTGGATGCTCAAGTTTGCCAGTAGCAATAGATAGAATATCATTTCTTCCCTTCGACCTCCTGCCCTCCGACCTAAAAGATCCCTTAGCTTGTTTTTCTTCTAAGTTTTTCCTATAAGATAATATAAAATAACAAACATAAGTAATGAAGTATGTTTCTTATGTCATTAATAACAGCAACGATATATACTTACAATTTTTCACCTACTATACGAGATTGTTCACTCATATAAGACCCACTCCTCTTTTAGTGAGCAAATAACCATTTTTCTTCTTGACAAATTGGAGATAGTGGAGAAAGAAGAACAGAAGGATCAGATTGATATGCTTCTTCCAATATCTTCCGTTTGGCCACCAACAAGTCTCTTTTAGCCTTTGCATAACCTCCACGAGACATTGTATGAGGGCAATCATTCTTTCTACCACTCTCTTGTGCTTTTTTCCTTTTTACCTGTGAAAAATAAATTAAACAAAAGGAAAATGTTACAATCAATTAAGATAATTGATTAGTAAATAAAATGAAAAATAAGTCAACTAACTAAAGATTCTGGAGTAGTCCAATGCCTAACAAATACGTGCCAAGTCGCTTGATCAAGAAATGTATACTTGTCACATGGATTAGGATGAGGCTGACCATCTTTCATCTCGATATGAATGTAATTGTTGGTCAGATTTGTCTTAAACTTGCTCCAGCACTCATAACAATACATCATTGTCTTGTTGTACAAGATCTCATTCTGAGGAACGTCATAGGTGAGTTGGAATGTATGCATTGAAGGAGTAAGTGACAAATTTGTAACTTATTTGATAATCATTACATACAGAATAGAAGAGAATTGTATACCTGGATAGTGTCCCAAATATGTTGCCGCACCTTTTCATCGACATTTCTTTACTCGTCTATCAAGATGCTCAGCTTGTTGCATGCAAGGAGGCCGACAAAACTTCTATATTGGCTTGCATTAGGCCTGATTGGTTTCCAATATCTATCAAACTCAATCGGTATCTTTTGCCCTACACTCCGACTGAGGGAAATGTCTATCAACCATGTGCCATATCTACACCTCCATACTGATTAGCTACTAGGCTCACTATGATCCTGGCTCCGAGCATTGCTAGGTTCGCTCTGATTAACACTAGATGGCTGACTCTGCTGAGCAATAGGTGGCTGACTCTGAGGTACAGTAGGTGGCTGATCTTCTACACTAGGACGCCGGGGATCTGTCATTTGCCTATAATGACAACAAAGAAACATAAATCGTTAAGCTACAATATGAGAAGACTATATCTATGGAAAAACTATATACATTATTCGGATATAATTATAATCATAATTACTTTATATCAAAGTAGGATCATAAAGAGATATCCTCCCAGATTCCCTCATGATGATTATTTCTTATCCCGTGTTCATTATCTGCTTCATCTTCTTCGTTCAATTCTGGTATACCCCTGGAAAAAGGAGTCTCAAGAAGATCATAATTTGAGCGATTTTTCTCATCAATATCAACGACCCTTTTTCCTTGGAGATCTACAAACCATATTTTATTTGCTTGATCAGTAATATAGAACACTTGTGCCTGATCTGCCATAATGAAAGGTTCATCCCCAAAATGTCTACTATTCAGATCTACTAATGTAAAACCTAACCTATCGACCTTCACACCATTATTTACATTAACTCACTTGTATTTGAAAATGGGAAATCTAATTTTAACATAGTCAACCACCCATATCTCTTCAATAACCCCATAATAAGGTATGGCAGCCAATTTAGGGTTCTTATCTTTCAAACTAGAGAAGTGCATAGATTCAACCACTAATACAACACCACTGTTCTGGACGGTGCTTGTATCATCTAGGGACTTCATGTAAAAGAAATAACCATTGATCACAAATGAAGTCCAAATTATGACATCAACTTCAGGACTACATGCTAACCAATTTATTGTATCAGAAACATATTCTTCTCTGTCAACCTTTTGTTTGAACCAATGTGTGAAAGTTCTGTTATCCTCCCTAATTAACCTTTGTTCAGTCATTCGAATATTTTGTTTCCGTACAATTTCTTTATAGGCATTTATGTATTATTGAACGTCATCAACATTATTCAAGATGTACAAGTGGACTTGTTGTAATTCATCAGTATCTACAGTCTTTACTATTGCCCCGTGTCTACCCCCTTCTTGATTATAACATTTAGGAAGCCCAATATGCCGTACATTTGACAAATAATGTTGGCAAAATTCCATAGCTTGTTCAGAAATATATTTCTGAATAATAGATGCTTCAGGTCGGTTGGGGTTCTTCACATTTCCTTTTAGGATTTTCATAGTTCTTTCGATTGGGTACATCCACCGAAAATATATAGGGCCACACAACTTTATCTCCCTCACTAGATAAACAATCAGATGTACCATGATGTCAAAAAAAGAAGGAAGAAAAAACTTCTCAAGCTGGCACAAGATCATATATCCTTCGTTTTCCAATTCCTCCAATCTTTCCATGTCAATGACTTACAACAAATAGCATTGAAGAAGAAACAAAGTCTAGTCAATATGTGTTGAAGATCATATTTGACAATGCCTCGAATAGCTACTGGGCGTAGTTGTTGCATTAAGACATGACAATCATGAGACTTTAGCCCTATTAACTTTAAGTCTTTTATCGAAACAAGCTTTTTAAAATTTGAAGAATACCCTGAGGGAACTTTGGCACCATATAAACACTTACAAAAGCTTCTTTTCTCATCCTTAGATAAAGTATGAGCAGCTGGAGGACAAAAAGTTTTATACCATTGATAGAGCTCAATATTTATATCTTTTTATTAATTAATCTTAGGCTTTTGTGGGACTTAATTGAATATTTTGGGCATAATCAAGTGTTAATGTGAGACTTTAATGGAAGAATAATTTGGGAATTAAAGTGGTTAAATTGTTATATTTTTAATTAATATTTGTTATTCCCGTTATTCTTTAATTGTGAACAAAAGATATTACCTTTGTGAATATAATTTTGTAGGTGATGATGTGGCACAACTTGAGTGGTAAAGGTAAAAGATGTTATTTTGGAGCTTAATGAAGGACAAAAGTGGAACATCATAAGTACAGAATTTATTTTCACATTTTTTCTAAAAGGAGGTTAAATGAGTAAGGGCCTTGTTTGGTTATTGCAATTTTGTACATATGCTAAAACATATTTTCACCTCCTCATCCAAACAAGGCACAACTCACTTTTAACCTAGAGAATAAGGGAAGTGAAGAGGAGGTGGCGGCTGAATTGGGAGAATGGGAGTTGAACCGAGTTGGAGAAGAGATCAATTGAGAGAAAAATAACCCAGCCGAAATGGTTCACCAAGAAATGAGAAAAGCTGGACCAATTAGAGAAATATGGACCAAGCACTTAATGAGGTGAAGAAAGAAAAGACGCAAGTATGAAAAGGGGAGCTGTGTAAGGATAAAAAAATGCTGTGACCGTGAAGGAGGATGTTTGTGCGTGGAGGAGGCATCGAATGAATAAAGAGGAGAAAAGTCCAAATTGGCGGCTATATAAGAAAATGAAGAATGGAGAATTGAGAATTGGTTTTGCGTCTGTGAAAGAAGAGGAGGCGTGAGTGCACTTGGAGGGAGCTGTTCGGTGCTTCCTTATTTCCATGGCTAATTCCTTCTTCAATCATCAATCTTCATCCTCTTCCTCCATGTGTAGCTAAGCTTTGGTGATTTCCTTGAGTTGGGTAATGGTTTGAGCTTCTAAACTTCAATGGAATTCCTTTAAGCTCTCTTTTTAGTTCATGATTATGTAGCTTGGTTAAGTATGTAATTGTGATCTAGATTGTTATGCCAAGTGAATAAACTTGGTTGTTGAGCTAGGAGTTGATTAATTAAGCTTTGTATGATTCATATTATGAGTAGGTTGAATTGTTTATTCCAACTTGGTTAAGTGGATTTAAATGATTAAACTGAATGTTTTGAATTGTTGTAATGGTAATTACAAGCTAGAATTGGAAGTTGGTTATTCATCTCCTTGAGTCACTATTAATTGGTAGTATTCATTTAATTGCTTCGGTTGAATGAGTTAAATGATTATTGCAAGTATGGAGCTAGTGGTATCTTAGTTCCATCCTCTTGACTCATTATGGAATTCATATTATTAGCAAGCAAGGAAGACTAAAACCCCAACTCAAGGGAATCCCATTTCATCATTATTCTAGTTTATTAACTTTACTTTGTTATTAGTGTTAAATTCAATTCCAATTGTTTCTTTGTTTTGAAAACCGAAAAATACAAAAATATTGCTTTAGCTTAGTTTAGTTCATTAGTTTACAAATGCAATTTCTCAAAAATGATTTCTCACAACTTTAAGGTTTTTTATCACTTTCCTACTTAGAAAATTGGAAATTAATCTCCTCACAAGAACGACCTAGGTTGAGCTACTATCCTACATTCTTAAACCTAGTTTTATTTTGTGAACTCACACGACATATGGCCTTAAATGTAAATCTTCTCTTATTCCTATTTCATGCAAATCTAATCTTGCCTTCACGCATCCTCAGAACTTCCTTGTATGTTGAGCAGTGTCCCAACAATACTATCACATACATTTTTCTCCACATGCATGAAATCAATATAGTGTGTGACGTCAAGATTGTGCCAATATAGAAGATCGAAGAAGACAAACCTTTTTCTCCATATATTTTTCTCATTTCTACTCTTTGATGACTTGCCAAAGATAATATTGATATTTTTCACCTTTTCATAAATTTTCTCCCCAGTCAATGCCTCTTGAGCATCTTCAAACTCTTGGCCACCGAAAAAAGCTTTTTTTAATCTACGATATGGGTGGCTTCATCTAAGAAATCACCTATGGCCAAGGTAAACCATCTTTCTTCCATGTTGAAGTTGATGATAGCATGTGCCCTCTTCACAAAGCGGACATGCTTTGTGGCCTTTAACGCTATATCCTGACAAGATCCCATGTAGGGAAGTCATTTATAGTACAAAAGATCATTGCTTGCATATTTAAAGTCTCCTTCTTGTTCGCATAAAAAACAACAGCACCTTTATCCCACAACTCTTCCAAGTCTTCGATCAAGGGTTCTAAGTAAACATCTATGTCATTTTTGGGTTGCTTTGGTCCCGAAATCAACATAGACAACATAATATACTTTTGTTTCATATATAAAAAAGGAGATATATTGTAAATTACCAACAGAACATGCCATGATCTATGTATACTGCTTAGGCTACCATAAGGATTCATGCCATCTGTGCTAAGCCCAAGCTTGAGATTTCTAGGTTCTTCACCGAAGCTAGGAAATAATTGATCGATTTTCTACTATTGAGAAGAATCAGCTGGATGTTGAAGCTTTCCATCAGAAATCATTCATCTGCATGCCATCTCAAATTTTTAGCATCAATTTTATTGGCAAACAAGCGCTTGAACCTTGGTATGATTGGAAGATACCACAACACTTTTGCAGGGACCTTGTTTGATTTATACCTCAGAGTTTCACATATCGAACATTGCTCTTTCTCTTCATGCTCTTTTCTATACAATAAACAATCGTTAGGGCATGCATGGATCTTTCTATAGTTCATCCCTAGTGGACACAGTATTTTCTTAGCATCATAGTATCGACAAGGCAACACATTATCATCAGGAAGCATGTCTTTAAAGGCCTCAAGCATTTTTGAAAAACTCTTGTCGCTCCATCTATACCGTGCTTTCAAGCTTACCAATTTCAATACAGCTTTCAGCAATTGGTATTTTTTACACCCTGGGTACAGCGGCTTCTCAGCATTACTGCACATATTACCATATATATGTGATTGTTCAAAAGCCTTTTCTCCTACATCATGAATAATATCCTCTATCCGATCATCCAGATCCATATCATTATCATCACAAGTTACTCCCCCTGTTGAGATGCACTTAGCATTCTAATTGTTCACCATGCCATACCCATACTATATACGTCTTACAAAACCCTTCACAAATTAAATGTGTATATATATTTGCAGCACTTAGTCGCTTCTCATTCAAATATTTTACACAAGGACAATATAACATCCCACTATCATCATTAGTATTTCTTTTTTGCAAAGCCTAAAAAACCCCTCACCCCAACATCATATTCAACACTCGTCCGTTTAGCTTGTATCCAACTACGATCCATATATTCCAACACCATTTTTTTTGTTTTCTACCTTTGCCCCTAGAAAAGGCAAGAGTATGATGAGAGCATGCAATCATTACACCCCAAGTACCTAGTTTAACTACTACATAATGAACAGGTAGAAGAGAGTTGAGAGATAGAGATAGAAGAAGAGTAATTCGAATAGTACAATTCTTTTTAACAATGTAAATATGTCCAATACAATAGGTTGACTGGCCATATATATTGCCAGTATGAACAGTGGAAATAGAATAGTACCATAGTTTGATAATTGAAATGAGTCACTAAACACAGTTCCATGATAGAACAAAGTCTGATAATTGAAGGGGTTTTCTAGCTTTTCAACTACATTTTAAGTTAACTGTTGCCAACAGTTCAAGAAGTAAAAACATGGCAAATTGACTGAACATGAAAAGGGAAAACCAGGGAAAAGCTTGTGACTGTTGTTGAGAAGAAAAAGACCTCTGTTTCTCAATGGCAACACATTAGGTCTGTTATTATCTCTTCTTGGAGGAAGAGAAAACAATCATTTTCTTCTTGAGACATAATTAAGGCCATAACCTACCCTTATGTAGATAACTCATACTGATGAGAAGACCTCAACTTCCTTATTGTCTTTGCATTCATGTCTAATTGCTATCAAATGAAAAAAGAATACCTAGTTGCTAAACTATGCATAACTTTTTTTCTTGAGTACAATTTTCCATAAAATAACAGAATAGGTAAAAAAAGAAAAGAGGAAACATAACGTGGGCTTGCAAGTTGAGTTGAGACTTGTCTTATTATAGAAAGTAATCAAAGAAAATAAAATCAAAGAGGCAATTTGTAGGCGATAGAGAGTGGTTGGTGTGTCTGATTTCTTGTGTTGATTGCAAAAGTTCACTAATTGTGATCCATTAAGAAATCAAATATAGAGAAAGGTCCTAATTCTTTTTAGGAGAGGTCCTGTAGGTGTAGGGTATGTCCTAACCCACTCATCACACTTAGTTTACAAAGAAGGGCTCTTTTGTTTCAATGTTCACTGGCATTCACAGATATAACTTGCTTCCAGACATGTAGATCATGATTCCACTACAATCATTGTAGGCTCATTAATTCCCTCATATCTGTCTATATCCCCATTATAGAATATTAATTATTTGGCAAAATCTATTTCAATTCCATTATTAAATATTAAATAATATGCATAACGGGACTCATGCATACAATTGTCAGGCACATAATATTTCATTTTATAAATCACATATAAAGTATCTATTATATTATTACTAATTGATTATTATTTTTATTTATATTTGTATATTAATCATCATCAATATCAATTAATACATCAATATAAATATCATACTCTTGACTAAAAATATGTGTCAGGCCAAAAACAAAATGGTGAAAGTGTCTGTGATAATGCGTTTGTTTTAATAAAACTAGACGTCCTTCTAGCAATATGGACAAGATAACTAAGCTTTACTTAAAACCAAAATATACAACTGAAGTTTCAAAGCAAAGATATTAGAGAGTTCAAGGGAAAACTCAGTACCCTTACTTTCGGTCTTAATAATATGTGCATGCTCTGTTATGTTCATTCAATTTAACATCATTCATTCCCTCACCACAATAATCAAAATGTACAGAGCATGTGCTATCTATCTTCCCAGAACAAATTAGCACATAATATGTTGCAGCCTCTAAGTCAAGATAAATAGAGATTATGTCAGAAAAGAAGATAGGATGGATAAGGTTATTGCAGCTGCCAACAAATATGAAGAACACAACAAATCAAGCCAGAAACATAATTTCATTCTATATTTTAAATAAGAGCAATACATATAAAGGGCACAACAAATCCCCTTGTTAGCCTAGGCGGATGACCATATTTTGTGAAGGACAACTGGAATTCTAAATCTGGAGGCAACAGCTTCTATATAGTAACTGTAGAGGGGTAAATGAAGAGGACGAGGAAGAATAACTTAAAAAAGAGGATAAAGATGAAGATGTCCTTGAAACACAGTGAATAATGGACGGACCAGACCACCTGAAGTAAAGGATGACAGTGACCTACGAGCGACAACCACTAGCAGCTCAACCGAATTCGATTGTTCTAATTCAAAGATCAAGTAAGGGACAGGGAGTCGATGGCTGAGGAGATAAAAGATTGGGATCAAAGTAGCTAGGCTGATTCAGAATGGAAGAGGGTGAGGAGCTGAGGCGTGAAATAAATTGGGGAAGACTTTTAAGACCGATTAATGGATAACCGGTCTTAAAAGCTTTTCAAGACCGGTTCTCTAACAACCAATCTTAAAATTTGGACTTTTAAGACCGGTTGTTAGAAGAACTGGTCTTAAAAATCTTTATTTTAGACCAATTATCCTATTAACCGATCTAAAATAAATATCTTTTAGACCAGTTCTTTTAGTAACCAGTCTAAAAAATAAAAAGGCTTAATCTTTTTAGACTGGTTAGTATAGAACCGGTCTAAATAATATTTTTAGATCGGTTAATATAATAACCGGTCTCCCACCTTATTTATAATTCTGAAAATGCCACCGCGCATTTCTTTTAGACCTCATCCGCTATAACCGGTCTAAATGTGCCGGTCTAAAACACCTTTTTTGTATTAGTGTCCATGCATGATAGATGCTATATGTATGACATGTTAGCTTTAACTAGATGCATGCCCTATAATGACATTCCAGCATGCTCAATATTTCATGCAATATAACTATAGCCACAGTATAAATAGAAACAGAGCTTTATTATTCAAATATGCTCTACACAATCAAGTAAAGCAATCCCATACATCACTACACAAGCAGAAATATCAAATACATGCAAATAAGGTAAGTCCTCTACCTTTTATCTTGAGTGCTTCTCTTGTACCTTTACTCCAACCATTAAAGATGGTTATTCCTTGTCACTTCATGACCCTCTTGATTACTCACTTTCTCTCTTAAGGAAGTTATTGTTCACTTTCTCTTCCCTTGAAATTTTGCTTGCTTTGAGTTTTGCACTTAGAACCCTAAAACACTTCTTATGCTACTTCAAATATGCTTGAGCTCACTCTCTCTCTATTTTGGTTCAGCTGCACAAAAATGATGAAGGAAGAGGAGAGGAATTGGCTTTATCATCATATCTCTCTTACTTTATGGAAATATTATTTTAATGGAATTTGCACATGTCTTCTATTTATGCTTATCTATAATTTATTGGGTTTAATTCTTTCTCTTTCTCCTTGACTAAATGACACCATGAAGAGTTCCAAATGGACTAAATGGGCTTCTTCAATTGCCTCTTGAAATTACCATGTACTTAGCCCTTACATTTATTTCCATTTTTATACTTGCTGAAAAACTAGGCATAATTTTATTCTGACTTTGAAAATTCATAACTATTTGTACAAATATCTAATTGGTGTAGTTCTAAAGGCTATGTGACTCTTATTAAGTCTATTTTCAAGGAAAAATATAGCCTTTAGCCAATTGGAATCTCACAATTCCCAAAATTATTGTTTTTGGACGCTGCCATTTAAAATCACCAATTTTACCTGGCTAACTTCAAAAATACACAAGTCCTTGTGTACAGCTCTAAATGACCTATCAAATTAAAGATTGATAAGTCTACTTTTGTACTAGAAAATATTTTAAGTATTGGACATCATTTGCCTATTTAAAAATTTCACACAACTAGATTGCCATGCTGGAAAAGTACACTAGTAGCAAATCCTCATTCTTGGTACTCTTGCTAAACTGGGGATTAGTAGTCTACTTGATTTAGGCTTTTCTCAACTCTCTAATCCCAAAATTCAGGATATTACATTCCTTCCCCCGTTTAATAAATTTTGTCCTCAAAATTTGAATATTTACACCTCAAAATTTTGAAGATAATATAAAATGATTATCCTCAGAAGAATTTCAACTTAATATGCAATTTTTTCTTGCTGACCACATTGTGAACACTATTCAATATAGCACAGAGTGCTTGTTGTAATACCCCGAATTTTGAGATTTGAGGCTAGAGAATAAGCCTGAAATAAGTAGACTGCTAAGCCCCGGTTTAGCAGGATCCCAAACTTTAATTAAAGGTTAATGACTTCAAAAGAGGATGTGATTAGTGATAAATGGACCTTTTTGGAGATTATGATGTGAACTGTGATTCGTATGCGTGGTGATCAGCGCCGAAACCCTGTATTTAAGCTCAATTATAGATTAACATCTAAATTGACTTAAAATAGAGGGGAGGGCACATTGTGGAAGAAAAGGAATGATATGGTGTGTTTGGTGGTGATTTAAGAGCAATTGCCATAATCAGGGGCAAAATGGTAAAGTTACCGACCAATTGGTCAGTTACCGAAGAGGAAACTCATTGGTAACTTCAAGATCAATGGTTAGGATTGATTTGTGCAAGAGATCAAGGGGTGGAATCAAGTGTATGTGTGTGTATGTGAGCTCATGGAAGATAGAATAAGATGTTGACACTTGGCAAGTTTTGGACCCTTGGATCTTGGTCAATTTTTCAAACTCTTCCCTCTATCCTCTCTCCCTTATTTGGTCGTCCATGTGTGTATTTTTGGGGCCAAAATTTGATCATCTTCTTCATCATCTTCATCTCTCTCTTGTTCTCCATTTTTTCCAAGAGCAAGGTGGAAAGAGAAAGGAAAAAGGTGAGATTTTGCTATCTTGGTGTCCTCTTTAGCTCAAACATCCTTCTTTAATGTTGTTCATAGTGATGAGAGCTTCATCTCTATGGTTTTAGATTCTTGATTGGAGGTGTTTGAGAGATTGAGCAAAAGTGGAAAGATGGAGAATCAAGAAATTGGTTTGGGAAAGAGGAAGATGTGAGTATTTGATGACTATTGACTTAACTATTGTGGTTATTAGTTGAGTATTGTGAATTGTGAATTTTGCCCTGATTTTGTGGTATTTCCATGTGGAATGTAAATGGTGGAATTGGATGTTGTTTTATGTTGAAAATGGTGTCATGTTATGGTATTTAATCATTGGAATTGGTTTGAGTTGGATTGGACACATTGGTTGCAAAACTGGAAAATTTGTCTTTTGGAAGTCTATTCTGGGCAGTTTATTTGTGTTGCCATTTTGAATAGGAAAATGATGTCATAAATTTATGAAACTTTCCAATATTAAATTTCACATCCCAAGCTTCAAAATGGACAAAAAAATTGTGCCATTTTGTTTTAGGAACTGGGAGATATGACTGTCCAAAGTTTGGGATTGAAATTGAACACTGTTTTGGGGTAGAAATGGATTTTGGGGAATTCTGTATTTTTTTGGTGATTTCCAGTAATGGCCCATATTTTTAATATGAATAGGAATTGAATACATTTCATTTGGATTTGGAATCACCTCATTTTGATTTTTTTAGAATTAGTTATGAATTTCTGAAGTTGCCTTGGCTGCAGCCAAAAGTTCTTGGCTGTAGCACAAAAGTTTCTGTGTGTGTTTTGCCTGCAGCCAAAAACCTTCTGTGCATGTTTTGCCTGCAGCCAGAGGATTCTTGGCTACAGCCAACCCCCATTTTCAGTACTTGGTAATTTTGAAAAGTGATTTCCAACCTAGTACGTCCCAATCCTTTCAAGCTTAAGCTTATTATTAGACACTTAAGGGACTAAAATGACAACCAACTTTAAGTGATATAAAAGTAAGGATTTGGATTAGAGATTCACCCTTTGTCCTTGATTTGGTTATAGGGTTGGATATTCACTCGGATCACGAGTAGTCGATGCTAGAGCATACGTGGAAAGAATAAGTGTAGGGAACTTACCTCTCCTGCATGTATATGATATTTGTGTTGGTGTATTGATGCATGTATTGCTTTGCTTGATTATGTGAAACATATATGAATGATTGTAGCTCTGTTTCTATTTATATGGCCATGAGTATGTTGTTTAAACATTGAGCAAGCAGATATGTTATTATATGAGCATGAGTTATGTATTGCAAGTATGTCATGAATTAAACACTTATCTTGCATGCATACTGATATTTGTTTCCTATTGAGATTCTCTAGAATCTCACCCTCCCTTATCAACATTTTAGACAGGGTAGGTGGATCGAAGATGGAGCATGTAACCAAGGGCTGTAAGGACTCCTTCGGGTTGTCAATTTGGTAGTTGGTTATCATTATGGTTGGGATTATGTATATTTGGATATGTACATGTTTCAGATGTATATTTGGTTATTTGGGATGAGTATTTTATATGTATTTGAGATGACTTTGTGTTATCCCCATTTGAGAAATTGTAAAGGGTGAATGTGCCCTATGAATCCTATGTAAAGGTATAAACCCAGGAGTTGCTGGGATGATATTGTTGTGCACTTTGATATTTGTATAAATGTGATATTTCGTGTGATGTAATTGTATTCGAAACGTGAATATGAGATTAGGTGTATTAGATTTTGAAACGTATTTAAGAAAACCCTATCGTGAAGATGGGATTTTAAATAAGTTTTTGTTTCTTATTGGTGTCTATTTCATTTTAATCGTGTATTTTGGATATAATTATGGAGGGGGTTACACTTGTTTAGTCTTACTACCTAAGGATACTGCCCTATACAGACATGAATATCGGGTCTTATTGCCTTTGCCCTTATTCGACAAAATTGTGATTGCATAGCAATCTGCTGGCCTGAGGACATACTGGTCCAATAGGTCTTTTAATCCCAAGACTCATAGTCCACTAGTAACTCTATGCCTCATTGCCTTATTAGGACACTACCTGGTGTATTTAGTCTTATGGCTTGAATAATTCTATTCTCACGACATTGAATATCTTGGTTTTACTGTACTACACAAACATGTACATTAGGGCTTACTGCTAACATGTGTGCCAGTTCGGTGTTCAGGATCAAATGACTATTTGACCCTTACTGGCTGTACTATATGCACTACTCACTGGGTGCACTGTTCAATGAGTAGGTAATTAGTTCTATAAGGCTATTGAGAGTGATTAGCTACCACCATTATGCCCTATTACACTAGGGCTCATCCCAATATTTGTTTACATGTGTCACAACGAACTACATTGGTTGTGTGACTGTTGACCACAACGGTCATATCACTGTTCACCACACCACCATAGCACACATGTTTTATGCCTATATGGCATAGCAATAGGGGTAACTTAGCCGCTTGTTTTACGCTCCTCATCTTGATGGTGACAACCAGGAGTAGCGCGTAGTCTGGTCTCCTAGTCATATCGGGGTAAGAATCAATGTTTCACCATAGATCACCCTATGAGAACCCCTGATCATGAGGTTGACTAACAAGCTTTGATGGGCTACCTTGCTACTCAGGGCAAATGACAATATGCCATACAGGCTACGTCACTGTAGACCACATAGGTCTAATCATGACTTGAGACAATCAACACTGGTGTGAATATCAACCTCTCCTATTGTTCTTAAAACTTACACATAAATTTACTATGGTTTCGCTACTTACTCTGATATTTATCTTTTTATATGAGCTTTAATAATATCAAGATGCTTTAAGAGGAGTCCTTAGGAACCTCCTATGACACTTGACTACACCTAAAATCAGTGTTACTCTGTGTTTTAGATCCCATTTGACCTCAGTAGTAACACATGATCATTCATAGAAAATGTGATAATACATATGCCATACACCATGTTATGTGAAATGATAGAGTATTGTGTGCACACATTCCAAGGGAAAACGACATATTTGATGCTTAACTCCTATCCAAGGTCAAACAACATGTTTACAACCCCAACTTAACTTGCGTCCAAGTTTAAACAACATATTTGCAACCTTAGCTTAACTCGTGTCCATGGTCAAATGACATTTTAGACCCTAGCTTATTCGCATGCCCCATTACTGGATTCTAGATCACAACTAGGCTAATATGTGTGTTCAAGACACTGTGCTCATGTTACAGAAGACGGCATACACAAACATACAATAATCACATAATGCATGAAAGAAAGAGTTACCACATTGGCCTTTCTTAGGTGATAATGGATTTTGAATTTTCTCCTTATTTGTGCTCTACTTTTGTTGCACTCCTTGCAGCTGATTATTATGATCCTCAATCATTGATTATTATTTGATGTTCTGTTAACATGCCCATGATTTGTTGTATTGGGTCAGGTCTTGCTTCTTGATCTTGCCCAGCATCTATACCTCTTAATCTCATCATCTTTGTGTTTTACTATATAGAAACAAAGAAGAG
The DNA here is from genome assembly GCA_963242795.1 of Inga leiocalycina. Taxonomy (NCBI): domain Eukaryota; kingdom Viridiplantae; phylum Streptophyta; class Magnoliopsida; order Fabales; family Fabaceae; genus Inga; species Inga leiocalycina. The sequence goes on from OY725332.1 coordinate 38,762,235, forward strand.
ATAAATTCCTCATAAACACAGGGGAATATCTGTCATTACACAAAGTTTTGGGTTCACAAGTACTCCTAAAATAACATATCACAAACGTTTATAGTTGTCAGAGAAAGCCTACAAATATCTGTAGCCTTTGAACTACTGCACAATATATGCTTGCCCCTATTCATAACATGTCACTACATATACATGTGACTTCCTGGGGGGTCACCCATCCTGAGATTTCCTTGGGTTGAGTATGCTTAACCTTTATGTACCTGGGCCAAAATGTAGATAACGACTTTAACCACTTTCGACCACAGTACCCCGTGACTACCTCATCTCAAAAGTCATGACCACTATCTCCGGGCATCAAAATATTGTGTATGGATTGCGTATCAGTGCCAGTACATGCAATCAGTCATGTACTTTATGATATGCTCCATAAGGTCTAACAAGCTGTCATTTAAATCCCACTTTATATTCTTGTTCTTCCCCCAAACCCCAAAATGAAATATCGGGGAAAGCGTACATCACTGTGCAGATCCATATGTCATCCAGGTCTCTATATTTAGAAGACCCTGGTCATACTATACTGGGATTAGACTGTCTAAGTACCCTGTATGCTAATCTATAGGGGTGTCATGCATCTAGAAAACCCATAAAGATATACTCTGGATGTCTTCCCATAACTCCTGATCTACCCATAACTCTTGATTAGGTTGCAGATCATGTAACACGTGTAACGTTCCAACTCTAGAACTAGTAACAAATTCTTGATCTTACTTTGATTCCTCTATCCATGATTGACTAGTGTCTCCTACTGATGAGCTCACTATTGATTTTGTTTTAAGAGATCACTGTTAATTCTATTTTAGGATGATGCCCACAAGCTGGCCTTACTCAGACCCGCTGCCTCAAAGTTTGTGTCATCATTGTATTACCCTAAACTGTCAAAAACTTACTCGATATTGTAATACTTCTGCCCTTCGGGTATTTGATCTTCCTTCAGGGTTGATTCATAGAAGGGGATGATTCATTTCTCTAGTGCCCCTTTCTGTGCTTATTTCATTTTACTATATTAGTATACTATTATATGGCTAGAACTGCTTGCTCTTCCAGAACTGCTTGGCATTCTGATACCAAAATGTAAGATCCCCCTTACATACAACTTATTATCGATATTAATTAGAGTAGTAATTGCACAGTTCGGTGGGCACACAGAAATAGCATAAAAATACTGATAATAAGTACTTGATTACAAAGAATTCTCCACAGGGATTGTACATAATAATTAAAAATGATGTACCCGCACAAGGCTACTAGGGTATCTAAACCCGTTACATTGAAACGCATACACCTTCTCGTCTTCGTTCCACCACTGCATTCCTCTTATGCAGTTCTCTTCTTTGTTCTTAGCACACCTTCTATTTTCACCTGTCTATATTGTTGGTAGGGGAGGGTGAGATTTGAGAGAATCTCAGTAGGAAACAATTACTATAATGCATGCATGATAGATGCTATGTGCATAACATGTTAGCTTTAACTAGATGCATGCCCCATAATGACATTCTTGCATGCTCAATGCTTTATGCAACATAATTGTGGCCACAGTATAAATAGAAATAGAGCTTCATTATTCAAATATGCTCTATACAATCAAGTAAAGCAATCACATATATTACTACACAAGAAGAAATATCAAATACATACAATAAGGTAAGTCCCTTACCTTTTGTCTTAAGTGCACCTCTTGTACCTTCACTCCAACCATTGAAGATACTCATTTCTTGTCACTTCATGACCTACTTGATTGCTCACTTTCTCTCTCTAGCAAGTTATTGTTCACTATCTCTTCCCTTGAAATTTTGCTTGCTTTAAGTTTTGCATGTGGAAACCTAAGACACTTCTTATGCTTCTTCAAATATGCTTGAGATCCCTCTCTCTCTATTTTGGTTCAGCTGCATGAAAATGATGAAGGAAGAAGAGAGGAATTGGCTTTATCATCATATCTCTCTTCCTTTATTGAAATATTATTTTAATGGAATTTGCAAATGTCTTCTACTTATGCTTATCTCTAATTGATCTGGCTTAATTTTTCTCCTTATCCTTGCCTAAATGACACCATGAAGGGTTTTAAATGGACCAAATGGGCTTCTTCAATTGCCTCTTGAAATTACCATGTGTAACCCCCTCACCGTAATTACATCCGGATTACGAAATTTAAATGAAATAGAGACCAATAAGATGAAATAACAATTTATAGTCCCACATCCAAGGGATGGGGTATCTAAATAAATCATTTCAAAACTTCTATATTCCTGGTCTCACATTCACATGCGGATATAATTACCAGAGAAATCAAATCACATAAGAAATATCAAAGTGCGAAACCAAAATCCCAGTAAACCTCGAGTTACTTACATAGATAACTTGAGTTTAAGATTTCCCAACAATGGGGATTACATATCCAAAATATTTATTTACATTAAATGTATACTTGACAATCCCAAATCCAAAACTATGATAACCAACTACCACTTAGATCTCAGAGTAAGCCTAACTACTCCTGGTTGTCCGCTTCCCTTTCGAGCCACTCGCCCTGTCTGAAAAGGTTAGTCATATGGAAGGGGTGAGATTCTAAAGAATCCCAGTAGTAACAACAATTTCATACCACATGCAATCACAGAGTATGCACACAAATCATCTCATACAGCAACACACGTCACTCCACCCTCATCCCCTTTTACCGCCGGGAAGGCATACGACCTTCACCCGAACCGTTGTTAGCGACTAGGGACTATTGGCGTGGCAGTGCATACAAATAGCCACACGGCTCAAATATAGCCCTTCGGCTTTCACAAATGGCCCGTCGGCCTTCACAAATAGCCTTTCAGCTCACAATTAGCCTTTCGGCCCACATATACACATATATCACACCCTAACCTCATCCCCTTTTACCGCCGGGAAGGCATACGACCTTAACCCGAACCGTTGTTAGCGACTCAGGGACTATTGGTAAAGCGGTGCTTCCACAGTTTTCACAATACTTGCAGCATACGATATTCATTTCAAAACAATGACATAATATACATACAATATATCACACAAGGTATAAAGAAAGAGTCACTACCTGTATCTTTCCTGACTGGCTCCGTTACCGTGGTCTAACGCGGACAACAGATATCAAATCCTATATCAAATTAGGGACAATTGATCAATCTCTTTTCCAATTACTTAATCCCATAATCACTAATTTGGTTATCATTTAGGACTCTTAAGAGGCCACATATGTCTCTAATGAAAGCCCTAAAAGGTTGGGAAACAAAAGGTTGAAGGTCACTTTTCGAAAACACAAAGTACTGGAACACAGAGTTGGGCCGTGGCCCACCATTCCTTGGGCTGCGGCCCACCACTCATGGGCCGCGGCCCAAATCAGGTCATAAAGGCTTGGGCCGCGGCCCAGAAATTTCCTGACTCTGGGTTGACTTCGAAAAACCATAACTAATTCTAGAAAAATTGAAACGAGGTGATTTCAAAGCCAAATGAAAGGTATATGAGTCCTCTTTCAAGGAAAAATATAGCCCATCACTGGAAATCACCACACAAATACAGAATCACCAAAAACTAAACACTACTCCAAAACAGAGTTCTGTTTCAATCCCAAACTTTGGACAACCATAACTCACAGAATACTAAACGAAATGACACAAAATATATGTCCATTTTGAAGCTTGGGATGTGAACTTTAAGACTGGAAAGTTTCAAAATTTTTGAATACCATTTGGTCACTCAAAACGCTTGTGTAAGCTAACATCGAAAAACAGAGCTTAACCAAAACAGATTTTCCAACTTTTCCCAAGTGATCCAAATGAATCCCAAAATCAACAACCAAGCTTATTCCCACACAAAATCACTCAAGGAACACAATGGTAGCCTCAAAATGACCAAAATCATCACCCAATCACATGCCCTGTTTTGCCCAATGCACCAAAGCTATCACAAAGGTATCAACTGTCACATTTCCAACCTAAATTCATTCTATCAACCCAAAACACATATCAAAGCACTAATTCCATGACAAAAACATGCCAACCACACATTGTCCCTCATTTTTGAAATTCAAGGCAAAATTTCCAGAAATTTAAAACTCCACCAATGGCTACAAAACCTATATAGAAAGGTTTGTCTTACTCACCTCTATAACTTTCCCAAAGGAGTTCCTTGATTCACCCAAGTCTAGAATTTCATGTGGCCACAAACCACCACCAATGGACAAGCTACAACCTTAGAAATGTTGCTCTTAACTCAAGGATCAACTTTAATGAAGAACATTTTTCCATTAGGAGCCATTTAGAGGGTCAAATACACACCTTTTTCACAAACTTCTTCTTCTTTCCTTCTGCAGAAATGGGGGCACGAAAATGAGAGAGAATGTGAGAGATGGAAGGGATGGGGAATGATGATGAATGAAGTAATATTTTCCCTTGCCCATGCCTCCAAAAACGCATAGGAGAGAGAGGAGAGAGAAAAAGGTGGTTTTTGTCTCTTATGCCTCATCCTATGGTCCACCATAATGCCACTTGGCAACATCTCATCCCATGATCTCTAACACCACACACATTTATACCAAATTCACATCATATTTCTCCCAAAATATTTACTTACACAAATTACAATCAAATCTCAATGCCATTAGCCCTTTTAATTTCACATCTCATGCCCTCTTAATTAGTAATTAATCTCTTCCATTAATCACTAATTTAGAGCCATTCTTTCAATTTTCCCTGACAATTATGGCATATTAATTAATATAGCCACCAAACCCATAATTATTCCACTTTAATTTGATAATTATCCTCAATAATTACCATTAGCCTTTAATTGAAAATTGGGGTGTTACACCATGTACTTAGTCCTTACATTTATTTCCATTTTCGTACTTACTAGAAAATAGGGCAAAATTTTCACTAAACTTTGAAAATTCGTCACTATTTAAACAAAGGTCCAATTGGTGTGGTTCCAAAGGCTATATGAGTCTTATTAAGTCTATTTTGAAGGCAAAATATAGCCTTTAGCCAAATGGAAGCTCAATTGCCATAATTATTGTTCTTGGATGCTGCCACTGAAAATCGCCTGCTTTACTTGGCTAACTTAAAAAAAACACAACTCTTTGTATACAGCTCCAAATGACCTATATGACCTATCAAATTAAGCTTGGAAAGTCTACTTTCATACTAGAAAATATCATAGGTATTGGACATCATTTGCGTATTTAAAAATGTCACATAACTAGACTGCAACACTGGAAAAGTACACTGGTATCAAATCCTCATTCCTGGCACTCTTGCTAAACTGAGGCTTAGTAGTCCACTTAATTTAGGCTTATTCTCAAGCCTCTAATCTTAAAATTTGTGATATTGCAAATAAGGATTACCAATTTTTGATAATCATCATTACCATAGTAAACCTTATTACCATGCTAAAGAGAAACAAAACACTCTTCTCTTGATTATGCAAGCATGATTACCATTACAAGCATGTAATGGGGTTGAACCAAATGGGCTCTGAAAAATGATCAAGTAAGAGTGGAAGTTCTAGAGGTCATAGTTGCATATGCTCCTGGCCTATTCCCCAATGATGATGTAAGGACAATAGGAGATGCAAAGAATGGTTTTGTCATATGGCGAAAGAATCTTGTGTCAAAGGTTCCCGTTGCAATCACCTCTCCAACCTCAGACAAACTAGCATCCCCTGATCCAATTCCACCTCCCTAATGCAACATATAACTTTATTGTCCTTTGATTAGTCCTACAAAACCAAACAAGTGGATGTGGATGAATCTATTGTGGGCTATGTAATGGACATCAATAATCTCCCATTTGTTGATAAGGAGGATTTGGTGAACATATTTGTCCCAAGATAGCAGCTAACAGTTTCGTGCGTACAAGTATGGATGGTGTAAGTATTAGGTTCTAAAATAATGCAAATATAAATTAAAGATTTATGATATTGTAACTTACTAATTAACTAACATGCATATTCATTATCGTAGATATCTTCACCACCAGTTGGGATCTTCAGGCAAAACAAGTAAGTTTCATTCCTTTGCCCGATGCAGGTATCCCTAAACTCTAACACCCCCAAATCAAGGTATGATATATAGTAAGGAGGCTAGATCAGTGCTAAGATAAGTGGCTCATGGCGCCATATAATCATGTGATACAACCCCAAAACTTTCTTTTCATTATAATGCTTTTGTATCTAATTTTCTTATTACAATTTTATTCTTTTTCCAATAACCAATGGCATTTTTTGCTATTGTCCAATAACTATCATATTGTCATCTTCTTATGCTATCTAACATTGATTTGAACTCCCTAATTAGCAGGTGAGTTTGTTCTGCAACCTCATGGTCTTTGTGATTAAGATAGGTTACTAACTATGTTTCATAATCATTAGTTGTATGAGGCCTACATGGCAAACTCATCACGGTAGGAAACCGCTCGATAAAGCTCTGGATCCTAAATAAATTATGCAAAAGGCAATTACATACATGTTTGTTGTCTATATTCCCTCATTTGTGCTTTCAATTAATTTAATAATGTGGTGTTCTTTTATAAACCCATGAGCAACTAGTAGGAAGCAACTTATATGGCCATTATGTGATGGAGCATATGTCCAATATTCTTATTGCCTTGGGTGAAATAGACCTTAATGAAGAGGTACATGTGTTTTCTTAGATGTGTTCACTACTTTTAATATTTTATGGTTACATCATATTAATTTCTTTGGCTTTCACATTTATGATGTCTGATCTTGTTAAACCCTTCCCTAATAAAGATATTTATCACATCTATGAGTGTTAGGCACAATTCTTTTATGACACTATATTGTTTCTCGATAAATGGTGAGTTATGTTACATTTCATCAATAAAATCCTTGCTGAAAAGTTTGCACTTTGTTGTGCTTAGAAAGTTAATACATTGACTTGCTTAAATTTGTTTCAGATGTCTTTAGCTCCATCATCTCTCTTCCTTTATCTTAAAAAATATCACCATCCACCTCCTTAAAAATAAAATATTTAATACTCATTTTTGGAATGTTTTTCTTTTTACTTTCACTTTATCCTTTTCCTTTTGACTTTTGTTTTAACTTGGTCATAAATACTTCCTTTCCCTCTCTCCAAGTGACGTAAAAGTGGCTGTTGAAGGAGCCAAATATGCCTCTTCAATTAGCTTCATCCATCTCTTGAAACTAATGTGTAATGGCCAATTTATTACAAACTTACTTTTTTGACTTTTCAAAGTTCAATTTGCTTGGTCTATATTTGTAATACCCCAAATTTTGAGATTCGAGGCTAGAGAATAAGCTTGAGATTAGTGGACTGCTAAGCCATGGTTTAGTGTAACCCCCTCATCGTAATTACATCCGGGTTATGAAATTTAAGTGAAATAGAGACCAATAAAATCAAATCAACAATTTATAATCCCTTAACTCGGGATGAGGTATTTCAAATTCAATTCAAAACGTATTAATTCCGGGTCTCACATTCACGTGCGGATATAACTACTTGAGAAATCAGAGTACATAATAAATATCAAAGTGCGGAAACCAAAATCCCGGCAAACCCCGGGTTACTTACATATCTAACTTGGGTTGAGGAGTTTCCCAACAGTGGGGATTACATAACCAAAATATTCATTTACATCTATATACATTTGGAAATCCCAAATCCAAAACTAAGATAACCAACATCCAAATATAAAATGTCCCTAAGCCCAAACCACTCCTGGTTGGTCGCTTCCCTTTCGAGCCACTCGCCCTGTCTGAAAAGGTTAGTCATATGGAAAGAGTGAGATTCTAAAGAATCCCAGTAGCAACAAGACACTCATACACTATATAAACATAGAGCATGCATATTTATCATGTTCAGCAGCTTCACAATGATCTCTGGCTTGTGCCACATACGACAGCACTCACGGCTGTAATCACAATGCACTACGCCCACTTTCGTGGTGAACACTATGCCAGTTTTCGCTGTATTCACTATGCACAACGCCCGCTTTCACGGTGATCACTATGTAGTAGCAACACGAAGCACAAAACACCACCAAGCATCTCAAAGCACAATGTATCACAAAAACTCCACAAGGTATCTCAATGCACAGGGTATCACAAAGCAGTAGCAGCAGCATCCACACAATGAATGACAATCAAACATACAATACATTTACACAAAGTATAAGAGAGGAGTCGCTACCTGTATCTTTCCTGACAATCTTTGGCACAGTGGGCTCACGTGTTCGGCAGATATCAAATCCTATACCAAATTAGGGACAATTGATCAATCTCTTTTCCAATTACTTAATCCCATAATACACTAAGTTGGTTATCATTTAGGACTCCTAAGAGACCACAAATGTCTCTAATGAAAGCCCTAAAAGGTTGGGAAAAAATAAGTTGAAGGTCACTTTTCGAAAACACTAAGTGCTGGAACACAGGCTTGGGCCCCGGCCCACCATTCCTTGGGCCGCGGCCCAAATATGGTCAGAAGGTCTTGGGCTGCGGCCCACCACTCTAGGGCCGCGGCCCAAAACAGGTCAGAAAGGCTTGGGCCGCGGCCCGCCACTCATGGGTCGCGGCCCAGAAGTTTTCTGACTCTGGGCTGAACTTCGAAAAACATAACTAATTCTAGAAAAATCGAAACGGAGTGATTCCAAAGCCAAATGAAAGGTATATGAGTCCTCTTTCAAGGAAAAATATAGCCTCTCACTGGAAATCACTACACAAGTACAGAATCACCAAAAACTACACACTACTCCAAAACAGAGTTCTGTTTTCAATCCCAAACTTTAGGCAACCATATCTCACAGAATACTCAACGAAATGACACAAAATATATGTCCATTTTGAAGCTTGGGATGTGTAATTTAAGACTGGAAAGTTTCATAAGTTTCCAATACCATTTGGTCACTCAAAAATCTCGTCCAAAATGACAGCGAAAAACAGAGCTTAAACAAAACAGATTTTCCAACTTTTCCCAAGTGATCCAAATGAATCCAAAATCAACAACCAAGCTCATTCCCACACAAAATCACTCAAGGAACACAATGGTGACTTCAAAATGACCAAATTCACAACCCAATTTCATGCCCTGTTTTTGCCCAAAGCACAAAATCAATATAGAGTTCTCAAACTTCACCTCTAAGCTTCAATTCAATACCATTCATTCAAAACACTTAACAAGGCACTAATTCCATGTCAACAACAATTCAAACACCACAAGACCCTAATTTTTGAAAATGGGTCCAAAATTCCAGAAATTCCAAGTTAAATCATTTGGCACAAAACTTATATAGAAAGGTTTCTTAAACTCACCTTAACAACTTTCTCAAAGGGAGTTCTTGATTCACCCAAGTCCAGAATTTCGTGTGGCCACAAACCACCACCAATGGACAAGCTACAACCATAGAAATGTTGCTCTTAACTCAAGGATCAACTTTAATGAAGGGAGTTTGAGCAATAGAGATCACTTACCTACTCAAAGATCAAGTTTTTCTTTTCCCTTTCCAAGCTTCAAGGTCGCCGGAAATGGAGGAGAAAGAGAGAGAAAATGAGAGGTATGAAGTGATGATGAAGATGGCTTCTTTCCTCTACACAAACACACACTCAACCGAATAGGAAAGAGGGAGAAGAGAAAAGTGGTTTTTGTCTTCTAGTGCCCTATCCAATGGCCACCATCATGCCACTTGTCACCATCTACACAATTCCCTCTATGAGCTCACCAAGTCATAAAACATAGGATTCCGACCCATATGAAATGCATCTCAACCCTTGATCTTAAATACCACTTGTATTTATCCCAACATTTACATTACATTAATCATAATAATGCTTAATCAAGATAATTACAATAATTATCAGAGTCATTAGCCCTAAATACAAATTGGGATATTACAATTCTCCCCCCGTCAAATAAATTTCTGCCTCGAAATTTCTACACCCCTTGAGCCAAAAACTCTGGATATCGCCTTCGCAAATCTTCTTCTGCTTCCCAAGTTGCTTCCCGCTGGGTCATACCCTTCCAGATCACTTTCACATAAGGAATGCTCCGGTGTCTGAGCCGATGTTCCTCCCGTTCTATTATCCGCTCTGGCTCCACCGCATACGTGAAGTTATCTCGCAACTCCACATTCTCATACTCAACGACATGAGATGGATCCGCACTACTAGAAAAAAGGGTTTTAACGTCCCTTTTTTTGGCCTCTCAACGTCTGAAAACAGAGGGACGTCTATGTGAGAGTCGTAGAAAATAACGTCATTAACGTCTGTAAAACAGTGGACATAGAAGGAAGACTTTAGACGTCCCCAGTCCACTGGGGACGTCTAAAGTGGGACCTTAGACGTCCCCAGAAGACCTGGGGACGTCTAAGGTCCACCTTAGACGTCCCCAGAAGACCTGGGGACGTCTAAGGTCCACCTTAGACGTCCCCAGGCTCAACTGGGGACGTCTAAGGTCCACCTTAGACGTCCCTAGAAGACCTGGGGACGTCTAAGGTCTACCTTAGACGTCCCTAGAAGACCTGGGGACGTCTAAGGTGGACCTTAGACGTCCCCAGTTGAGCCTGGGGACGTCTAAGGTGTCGCCAGCAGTACTATCCACGTCCCTTTCTTATTAAGGACGTTGAAAGGTTTTTTTTTTAAAAAAATGGACCTTTTATACATATTGCACTGTCTGGAAAACATGTAAACTGCAGAAATAGAATTCCAACAACAGCAGTTCAGCAGAATGAAAACAACAACAAACACAGTGATCAACCCAAGGCTACTACATGCCACACAAACTTTCAAACCACACAAACTACACAACAATCTATATCCATGTCTACTACATGCCTAACAAACTTTCAAACCAGACAAACTACACAGCAATCTATATCCAAGTCCCCAGTTTGTACAATAACCAAGACTAAAATCCAATCCATATCCAACAACAATAACGCTAATTATATGTACTACCACAAAAGTATGTCCTACACAAACTACTAAAGACTTTACTCTTCTGGTACACGTTGAAGAAGAAGTCCAGCCATAAAGTCTCTGATCATATTTAAGTCTTCATATGAGTAGGCATCTTCATTGTCAAAAATCTATAAATTAGAAAATAAGCTTAGATAAAATAATGAATGAAGTGAATGAATTCCCATTGAATCACAACACCAAGAATATTATCCTCAGAGAATGAAGAAGCGATTACTTGTTCAAAATCTATCGTAATGCCACTCTGAATGATGTTAAACATATAAAGCAAGACATAATATCCACATTCCCAGCCGCCAGGTTACCGAGGGCACTATAAATCAAAAGCAAATGGTTAAAATCAATAAAGGCATATCTAAAACGACTGTCAATCAAAAGAACTTGATTTGAAACTACGTACCTTTGGAAACAACCATCTTGGATCTTTGCCACCTCTACGTTCGCGTGGCCCTCCAATCGCTCGATACGTCGTGCATGCGCTATCATGAAAATGAAAATCAACATAAATTAGAATAATTCATTAAGTCAAGAATCAAGAAGCAATGAAATACAAACAAATAACTTACTGGTTGAAGACGCTTTTAGTTTCTTTGTCTGGTCTTCTATTTAAGGAATCAAACCAGTAAACAACGTGCGACCGAGGACAGACAACACACAAACTCCAGTGATAACTATCACAACATATATAGATTAAAATGAAGTTAGATGGCAAGGCAATTATTTACTAAAAATCTCAAATACACAAAATTAAAATGAGTACCCTTGAACAATCGGTGCTAGATAACAACTATACTCGTCCTCTGACAATGTAAAGCCCACATAGTTCGTCCTTCGTTTTAATGTATTCTCAACCCTTGTCGTATGTGCAGGAGACAAGAATCCATATAAATCAACTTTCTGAGAGTCAACGCATATACGACGGAAGGAGCTATAATAGAATTAAAATGATGAATGTATTAGCTAGTTAAAATCAACTTAACTAAATGAATCAAAAAATGGGAAATAAAAAACTTACAGGATTGCAAATTTGCCCCATCCAATATCTAGCTCCTCGAACTTCATGAACTGTTTAAGATCTTGTTGATCAATTGTGAAGTGATACTCTGTATTCTGGCCCACAATCCCTGGAGGCATATGCAAATCAATCTGACGAATGCCTTTATAGATATGCTGCAATCGTGCTAAGAAGGGCCATTTCTCTGCTTCCTGCTCGTTCTTTTAGAACATAAAAACACATACTGTTAGTAGGATGTCAACACATCTCAAGTAAAAGTGAGGTAGTTCCATACCATTGGAGGTGTTTGTGGTAACAAGCCAATAAGATGTACAGGCCAAAGGATGAAAGATCCTCTCGCCTGAGCTATCGTGGCAACCTCGTCATCAGGAATAGGGATGGCTGTACCTTCTTCCCCCTCTTGAACACACGTCACAGTCACCCTACGCAAATGCTGTGGAATTTGCTGATGGTGGTGGGTGGTAGCTTGTGTGTGAACGAGAGCATCTGCAACTACACGCAGCACTGGGGCATCCAAAGAAAGGATGGCAGGTTCTCCCTGCGCTGGAGGGGGAGAAGGGTCACCAAGTGGTTCCTCCGCCAGGTTGTAACTTCCTTTGGTGCTGTGGAAGGCCGGGGATGAATGGGTTCTACGCTCGGTAGTTGCCATCTGCGACTCAAACATCTTCTGCATTTCAGCTCGTAGCTCAGGCATCAGCTCAAGATGTAGCTCTGGCAACAGCTCTTGTCGGAGCTTGTCGCGAAGGTTGGCCTCGAGCTCTTGTGAGACTTGCTGACGAATCTTGGCCACAAGCTCCCTACTGGGTTCAGCTTGTGACGAATAAGGATGTGAGGCTAGGCCAAAATACTTCGTGACACGAACTCCCACTGCCTCCCCTCGAACATGACCAGGGTGATCTGGCTTCCCAATCGCCGTTGACAAGATGTCCATCCGTCTACTTAGAGTGAACGAACCTTGGCTACTACGATCTTCTAGTTCATCCTGCAGCATAAAAGTTATCGTAAGCACCCCCAATATGAAAAAATAAGTTTGTACTTATGCTCTAACTACTTACAATTCTTGCGGCAACGTCAGCAACAGTCGGATTTACGTACTTCCCACCCTTAAGCCTCCCTGCTTTCCATTTTTTGTGACGTGGTGGAGGTGGCGGGGGCTGGACCACAACGGTAGGATCAGATGTGGCTGCTTCCTTCAATTTCTCCAACTCTTCTGCCATCATCTGTCGCTGAAGCTTCCGATAACCACCACGAGACATGCAATGTTGATAGTTATTAGCTTCTTGCCTCTCTGCATTTGCTGCACTTAATGCCTTTTAAAGGAAAAGAACGAACACCGAATCAATAATGTCAACTATATTCAAATAAAACACTATGATTACAGAAATCTTACCAAAAAGTTTGGATCTTCTCGTGATGCCATAAAGGACCTCCAGTCCTCTGGAGACAAAAATGGATACTCATGACATGGATCCTTACCCCTCAACTCCCCTCGAATGTAATCTCGTGTGAGCCTGTTCTTGAAATCTTTCCATCGTAGACGAACTCCGTCATCCACTCCTTGTACATCTCCACGGTGTCAGGGACATCATAGGTTTGCTGCAAGGTAAAAACATACGTTAATTATATTTGAAGCGATAGGAATAAAGATATAATGCAGATGTATTGAAACTTATATACCAAAAGTTGTTGCCAAATCAAGTCTTTGGTTTTTGGTGGAACCAACTTCCAATTAGCATAGGTAATGCGAACTTTGCTTCGAGCCAAAAAACCTACGTAGCTAATGAAATGGTCTTCCTCCGGACCAATTGGTTTCATATCTTGATCAAAGTCAATATGCAACCTCTCCTGTTGATGGTTATGACGTGCTACCAATGCAGGCATTTTTGTACTGCCTCTAACCCTTCGTCTCGCAACCGGTTCACGTGTCGCATCACCTTCAGGCCTATTCATTTCATTGTCCCTATCACTTGGAGAGTCACCAGAGTCGTCCATATTCCTGTAAGCACAAAAATCATTGTCAGATAGGTGAATAAATTGTAAGTAAATGAATAAACTGAGACGTAATAAAACAAGCAACACACATTACTATTTTCTAAGTTAAGCTCTTACTCTAGATTGTTTCCCATATTCCTTCACCATGATCATTTCTCACAGCATATTCTTCATCATCTACCAATTCTCTTTCTTCAATTGTTGTAGGTGGATTAATTGTGAAAGGTGGTGTGTCGTCAAGGTTGAAGGTCAGATCACCATGCTTCTGTTTTTTACTCTGAAGTACAATGGACATTTTCTTATTTGCGGGATCTGTGACATAGAACACTTGTTTCGCCTGGCTTGCTAGAATGAAGGGCTCATCCCTATAACCTACTCTTTCAAGATCAACTGAGACAAATCCAAATTGTTGATCTATTACCACAGTATTATTGCTAACCCACTTACATTTTAATAAAGCAACTTTGAACTTGTTGTAAGTGATTTCCCATATTTCTTCTATCACTCCATAATAGGCCATGGATGCTAATATGGGGTTTTTGTCTTTCGAACTGGAAAAGTGCATGGCTTCAGCTTCTACCATCACCCCACTATTTTGCATGGTACTCCTGTCATCTTGGTCTTTTGTGTACAAAGAATACCCGTTGATATCATAACCGCTCCAAGTAATTATCTGAAACGAAGGCCCCCAGGCTAGCCACTCTATTGTCCCAGACACACAGGACTCATGCAAAACCTTTTCCTCAAACCACTGAATGAATGTCTTGTTTTGCTCAATAGTAATCTGCATGTCATTCTTCCTCGGATTCTCTTTCTTCAATCTGTTTCTGTGTTCCTCTATGTACGGTTGCACTTCTGCCATGTTATTCAGGATATAAAGGTGTGCTTGCAACACCTCTTCACGAGGCATAGTCTTCACTTTCAGTCCTCGTGTTCCCTTGCTCCTCCCCTCTTCATGCCGAGATTGTTCCTTCTTCCCTGATAGATAATCGCTGCAGAAGTCCATAGCCTCTTCAACAACATACCTTTCAACTATTGAGGCTTCTGGTCGATAGGGATTTTTAGAGTACCCTTTTAAGATCTTCATGTATCGCTCGAAAGGGTACATCCACCTCAGGTAAACTGGACCGCAGAGCCTTACCTCCCTTACCAAATGAACTATCAAATGGACCATTATATCAAAAAAAGAAGGAGGAAAGTGCATCTCTAATTGGGACAATATGATATAACCCTCAGCTTCCAGTTCATCCAGCTTTTCAGTGTCAATGACTTTGTTACAGATAGCATTAAAGAAAACACACAATCTTGTCACAGTGTTTCGAACTTCATCTTTCATAATCCCTCTAATAGCTACTGGTAACAGTTGTTGCATCAACACATGATAATCATGGGACTTCATTCCCACTAACTTCAAATCGTCCATTGACACACACCTTCTCACATTCGAAGAATATCCTTGTGGTACCTTAATTTCATGCAAACACCCACACAAACTTCTTTTCTCCGCTTTTGATAGTGTATGCGCTGCTGGCTCCATGTATGCCCTCCTACCATCATCTCTTAGCTGTGGATGTAACCGTTCTCTTATTCCCATATCAACAAGGTCTAGTCTCGCATTAATCCCATCCTTGGTCTTCCCTGGAATGTGCAAAAGTGTACTGACAAGGCTATCACAAACGTTTTTCTCCACGTGCATTACATCAATACTGTGCCTCACGTCAAGGCTACGCCAATATGGAAGATCAAAGAAAATTGATCTCTTCTTCCATATGTTCTTCTCACCCGAAGTCTTATGATTCTTACCGAGTAAGACATTGATACGTTCAACCCGACTGTAAACTTCCTCTCCGGTTAATGCCTTTGGAGCCATTCCATGCTCCGGCAAGCCGTTAAAACGCTTTCTTAACCTACGATACGGGTGGAATCTAGGAAGGAACCTCCTATGACCTAGGTAGACCGTTTTTCTTCCATGTTTCAGTTGGTGGAAGTGAGTGTCTGCTTCACAGATCGGACATGCTTTATGCCCCTTCACACTGTACCCTGAGAGGTTTCCGTAGGCAGGGAAGTCATTTATGGTGGTGAACAGCATTGCACGTAGCTTGAATGACTCATTCTTATACGCATCAAACACATCTACGCCTTCCTCCCACAACTTCTTCAAGTCCTCAATCAAAGGCGCCAGGTAGACATCGATATCGTTTCCTGGCTGTTTTGGTCCAGAAATCATCATAGAAAGCATCACATACTTGCGTTTCATACAAAGCCAGGGAGGCAAGTTGTATATTACAAGGAGTACTGGCCACGCACTGTGTGTGCTATTAAGAGTTCCATACGGATTGATGCCATCTGTACAGAGCCCAAGCCGAAGGTTTCTCGGCTCGCTGCCAAATTCAGGGAACATTTCATCTATTTTCTTCCACTGTGGAGAGTCAGCCGGGTGCCGAAGATATTTTCCGTCGGATATTCTGTCATCCGAATGCCATCTCAACTTCTTCGCCTTTTTTGCAGTGCCAAATAAACGCTTAAAGCGCGGTATTATTGGAAGATACCACAAAACTTTTACAGGTTTCCTTTTAGTCTTCCCATCGCCACAACCACCATCTTTCTTCACTTTGTATCGTGCGGTTTGACACTTAGGGCACTCACTCAGGCCTTCATACTCCTTTCTGTACAGTACACAGTCATTAGGGCAAGCGTGTATCTTTTTATACTCCATACCCATTGTCGATAGGATTTTCTTGGCCTCATACATACGATTTGGAAGTACATTATCGTCTGGAAACATATCACACAACAGTTCAAGCAGCAATGTGAAACTACTATCGGTCCACCCACAAGTTGCTTTTAAGTTAACCAAATGTAATGTTCCTGTGAGCCGTGTGTACTTACTCCCAGGGTACAACGGTGTCTCTGTATCACTCCGCAGGCTGTCATATTTATGCGACTGCGCGAACGATTCTACCTCAACATCGTGAATTATTCTCTCCATTGTATCTTCATCTATGACATCCACAGCTTCCTTCTTGTGTGACGGACAATCAGTTACTTCCTCACCATGCCATATCCACCTTGTGTATCGAAGATTTATTCCATCACAAAGTAGGTGATCCCTTATAACTTCAACATCCCGTTTTCTCTCATTTAAACAATGACACAGGGACAAAAATACATCCCATTTTTTGCTGGAACGTTTCTCCTAGCAAATTCAATAAAGTTTTCAACCCCATTCTCATATTCTTCACTTGTTCTCAGAGCATTCATCCAACTATGATCCATTTTATTACCACCTATGCCATTTCCATTTACACTCAAGTTTAGAATAATTGAAAACACGGGGAATTGCCTTTTACAAGCATGTTTTTCAAAATTTTGGCAGCATTTCCCCTTAAAATTGAGACATCCCAAAATCAAAATAACAAACCATCTCAGCTTAATTTAAATGAAACAAAACTTTAGCTTCTAGCACCAAGCACAAACATAATACACTTATATTTTAGCAACCAAATTATTAAATCAAGTACGCGAATTTAATGAAAAATTGAAAAAAAAAAATGCAAGTACGCAAATTTCTTATATTAATGTCTACGTACACTAAGTTACAATAAGATTGCCTAATTCTAGCACTAAATATATATATTAATGCGTGTGTCTTATGGAAAAAAAAAATATTGTGTGTCTACAAGATAATTTTTTTTGTATTTTTTTACTTTCTTTTTATTCTTTATTCTTTTCTCATTTCTTTTCCTTTCCCTACTAATTAAAAGCATTATCATGTGCCAAAACTAATAGTTACCATCATCAACCTAATCAAAATGCATAAACAGAGTAATAAAATAAACCTCTAACTAATACTAAAAATATACTATACTAAAAATATAAAAAATTAAACACTTATTCAATTCATCATACAAAACTAATAATAAAAAGAATAATAAAACGCCCTGCATTTCTTTTCCTTTCCCTACTAATTAAAAGCATTTATCATGTGCCAAAACTAATAGTTACCATCAAGCACCTAATCAAAATGCATAAACAGAATAATAAAATAAACCTCTAACTAATACTAAAAATATAAAAAATTAAACACTTATTCAATTCATACAAAACTAATAATAAAACGCCCTGTCATCTTATTCAAAACGAAAATGCATGCTAACCTGAAAATTTCTCACAGCTTTGGAGGAGGCCGACGGTGGTGGAGAATCTGCAAACCAAGAATCTCAAAAACTGCAGCAGGGGAGCAAAGAAGATGGCCTGGTGACGGAACTGAGGAAGCTTTGGAGAAAGAAATTAAAAAACCAAGAAAGGGAGAGGAGACCGATCAATGGGGATGGAGTGATGAATTTGGGAGGACATGCAGCAGGGGAGTGGAATGGGAAAGGAGAAACAATGAAAAAACTGCAGCAATGGGGACGCGCGGAGTCTAACGGAGATGGGAGTGAATGAGTAAAGTTGAGAGGAGGAGAGATAGATGGGAGGAAGAAGAGCTCTCTGACATCCTCACATGCACCGGTCACTTCATAACAGGCGCATGTGAGGGAGGCTCTACAATGTCCCCAGCTGGGCTGGGGACGTCTATACATACCTTTAGACGTCCCCAGCTCCGCTGGGGACGTCTAAATCTAGGCTTTAGACGTCCCCAGCCCAGCTGGGGACGTCTAAATGTAGTGTTTAGACGTCCCCAGCCTAGCTGGGGACGTCTATAGGTACCTTTAGACGTCCCCAGCTGGGCTGGGGACGTCTAAAGGATTTTTTTTTTTTATGACGTTTAAAGGTAATCAGACGCGCCAAAAGATAAAATTTGAACCTGACCATATTTTGGGCGTCCCTTTTTCAAAAAGGGACGTCCTTTAGGGACTTTATAAGTATCTTCTGTAGTAGTGCCGGTTGGTACTTCTTCAATTGGGAAACATGAAATACATCATGGAGTCTGCTCAAGCTCGGAGGTAGGGCTACACGATAAGCAACAGGCCCAATCCTATCAAGGATCTCAAAAGGACCTATATACCTTGGGCTTAACTTCTTTCTTTTTATAGCTCGCCCAATACCGGTGACAGGTGATATTCTCATAAATACATGTTCACCAACTTCAAACTCTAGAGGTCTTCTCCTCTTGTCCGCATAACTCTTTTGCCGACTCTGAGCTGCAAGAAGCCTCTTACGAATGATTCGAATCTGGGCTGAGGTTTGATCAATAAGCTCCGGCCCATATAGCTTCCTCTCAGATAGTTCATTCCAACACAATGGCGATTGGCATTTTCTTCCATACAACGCTTCATACGGCGCCATCTGAATGCTCGCATGATAGCTATTGCTGTAAGCAAATTCCGCAAGTGGAAGAAAACGATCCCAGCTCCCCTTGAAGTCAAGAACACATGCCCGCAACATATCCTCTAAGGTCTGAATAGTCCTCTTTGACTGTCCGTCGGTCTGAGGATGATAGGCAGTACTGAATCTCAACTGAGTACCCAGTGCCTCATGCAATGCTTTCCAAAATCTCGAAGTAAATCGGGGATCACAATCGGAAATGATATTCTTCGGTATGCCATGGAGTTTCACAATTTCATGAATATAAACCTCTGCTAGCTTGTCCGGAGTGTAACTAGCATTGATCGGTAGGAAGTGCGCTGACTTCGTCAACCGGTCCACAATAACCCAGATCGCATCATAACTCCTGATCTTAGGCAATCCCACAACAAGATCCATGGTCACACTTTCCCATTTCCATTCCGGAATCTCGGGACTCTGAAGTAAACCTGGTGGTCTCTGGTGCTCGATCTTCACTTTCTGACATGTGAGACACCTCGCCACATATTTTGTCACATCACTCTTCATACCCGGCCACCAATATACAGATTTCAAACCATGGTACATTTTGGTCATACCAGGATGAAGGGTATACCGGCTCTTATGCGCCTCATCTAAGATCTTCTGTCTCAACTCCGCCTTAAGTGGAACGCACACTCTTTTCTGATAGCGAACTAACCCACGAGGCGACACATCATAGCCCTTAACTTCTCCCCGTTCGATTCGAGTCAAATTACGTTGTATCCAGTCATCTTGCCTCTGAGCTTCTTCAATCTCAGCTCTCAGATCACTTTCCCCTTGGGAAACATTATAGTTGCCACAAATGATCTGGTTCGACAGATTCATATCACGAAAGTCAGCAATCAATTTCTCTTCTTGTATCATCATAGCTGCCACAAACACAGTCTTTCGACTAAGAGCATCAGCGACTACATTCGCCTTACCCGGATGATATTTTATTTCCAGGTTGTAGTCCTTAAGCAATTCCATCCAACGCCGTTGTCTCATATTCAATTCTTTCTGATCATACAGATACTTGAGACTCTTGTGGTCGCAGTACAGTTCCACAGTCACACCATACAGGTAATGACGCCAAATCTTCAATGCAAACACTATGGCCGCAAGCTCCAGATCATGTGTGGGATAGTTCAATTCATGAGGTTTGAGCTGTCGAGAGGCGTAGGCCACCACACGTCCCTGCTGCATAAGGACACACCCTAATCCCTGCCCACTGGCATCAGAATACACAACGTAAGTCAAACTGGGATCAGGTAAAATCAACACAGGTGCCGTAGTCAACCTCTGTTTCAGCTCCACAAAGCAATTATCACAATGTTCATCCCATACATATGGCTGATCCTTTCTCGTGAGCTTGGTCATCGGCAACGCAATGCGGGAGAAATTCTGAATGAATCTCCGATAATAACCAGCAAGACCCAGAAAACTGCGTATCTCAGCAACAGTTTCTGGCCTCTTCCAGTTCAGTACTGCTTCCACCTTACTAGGATCCACAGAGACCCCTTCCTGCGAGATAACATGGCCTAGGAATCTTACTTCCGCTAGCCAAAACTCACACTTACTCAATTTAGCATAGAGTTGCTTTTCACGCAATATTTTCAACACGATTCTCAGATGATGCTCATGCTCCTCCATACTCTTGGAGTATATCAAAATATCGTCGATAAATACCACAACGAATTGATCCAGATATTGACGAAAGATACGGTTCATGTAATCCATGAATACCGCAGGCGCATTGGTTAACCCAAATGGCATCACCAAAAATTCATAATGACCATATCTGGTCCGGAAAGCAGTCTTCGGAACATCTTCCGCTTTCACACGCAGCTGATGATACCCCGATCTTAGATCAATCTTCGAGAACACACATGAACCCGATAGTTGGTCTAACAAATCGTCAATTCTAGGGAGAGGGTACTTATTCTTGACGGTAATCTTATTCAACTCTCTATAGTCGATACACAAACGAAAACTTCCGTATTTCTTTTTCACAAACAAAACTGGAGCACCCCAAGGCGAAACACTAGGTCTAATAAAACCTTTCTCAAGCAGATCCTCAATATGCTTTTTCAACTCAGCCATTTCATTTGGGGCCATACGATATGGGGCTTTGGATACAGAACCCGCTCCAGGCACAATGTCAATCGGAAACTGAACTTCCCTTTTCGGAGGTAATCCACTTAGATCGTCCGGAAAAACCTCAGGGAACTCATTCACTACGGGTATACTACTCAAAGTTTCAATGGTTTCTCCTTGTACAGAAAAGAAAACCATATACCCTGGACAACCCTTTTTCAAATACTTCTTAGCCTTAGCCGTCGAAAGGAAATTCAGACTAGCAACTGGATTCTCCACACTACGAGTAGTCGGATATACTATCCTCTTGTTTCCACAATCTAATAACACATTATTAGCTCTCAACCAGTCAAAACCCAAAATGACTTCTAACTGGCAGAGCGGTAAACAAATCAAATCTACTACTGATTCATGACTCTCTACGGTTATAACACAATTTAAGCAGGCTTCAGTAGTCACGGCCTTAACACCCATCGGTGTAGACATAATCAAATCGAATGGCAACTTATGCACATTCATTCCCAGACGCTTCACACAAGCATAAGCAATAAAGGAGTGACTTGCACCCGAATCAAATAACGCTTGTAACTCAATGCCATGGATAAGGACTTTACCTTGTATCAGCTCTGGGGATTTTCGGGCCTCTTCATGAGTCATAGCAAATACTCGGCCCTGAGTCCTCTGTCTCTGCTCTGGTCGTAGCTGTCCACACTCAACAGATGTATGCCCCACTTGCTTACAATTGAAGCAAATCACCCGACCATCACAAGTCTTGCCATGATGTGGCTTATTGCAACGAGGACATGTCCATACACTAGGAGCTCTATGCTGATCACGACTCCCAGACTGATAAGGCTTCTTACTACCCCCTCTATATGAAGAGGATGATCCTGAGCCCTTCCGCTTCTGAGAAGAACCACCCTTATTAGGCTCACTATGACCACTACCAGCCTTAGCCAGATACAACTCTCTAAGATTACTCTCAGTGATCCGACATTCTTCAACAGCCTTGTTGAACTTGGAAAACTGATGGGTGGCGAGTCTCTTTCTCATATCGCGCCTTAAACCCCGAATTAACATGTCTGAGCTCAACTCTTCATCATCCATTTTCTGAAGATAAGAGGAGTATCGGGATAGGCGGGTAAATCGGGACAAATATTCGTCAAAAGACTCTGTGTCCCCTTGCTTGATATTCAGAAACTCGATTTCCTTCTCAAGCCTCACTGACTTAGGAAAGTATTTCTCGTTGAAGTGTTGTTGGAACACCTCCCAAGTCAATGGTTCATTCTTTAACCTCAATGACAAGGCAATGTTACGCCACCAACGATCAGCATCGCCTTCAAGCTTGTACACCGCTAGTTTGGCTTTCACTTCGGAGGGACACACTAAGACTTCGAAAATCTTCTCAAGACGATGTAGCCAATCTTCAGCCGCCTGAGGATCAAACTTCCCCTTAAATGCCAGAGGTAGTTGCTTACAGAATTTGGAGACCCAATACTCAAGGTCTCGTTCCTCCCTGGCTGGCACTCCATGGGATCCTTGGTTCGGAATCACATGAGGAGGGGATTCAAGTGGTTGTGCCGACCCTTCAGCAGTCTCTTCCCAGGTTTCCTCTCGAGTTTCCTCATGAGTAGACTGACCCCGGCCCTCATTGTTCTTGGCCTTTTCAGCTCTGAGCTCTTCTCTAAGCTCCGCTATCATATCTCGTTGGTCCTTTATCAGGCCCATCAACTCTTGCATTGGGTCCGGTGGATTGTCATTAACAACTTCCACCTCAGGGTCTATTCGCTGTCCACTGGGATGACCCCTTGTCTTTTTCATTCTATAAATCATTCACTAAGTTAATTCCTCAGATAATGTATACACATTGTTCACAATTCTCATATATATCCCTAACACAGAGAACATATGTGTATACAATAATCATTCACAGATGATCTATTATCACTAAGAACACACTATGGGAGCTATCCTAGCAAACTCTACCCTTGCCAGGAACTACATCTCTAATACCAAAAATGTAACCCCCTCATCGTAATTACATCCAGGTTATGAAATTTAAGTGAAATAGAGACCAATAAAATCAAATCAACAATTTATAATCCCTTAACTCGGGATGAGGTATTTCAAATTCAATTCAAAACGTATTAATTCTGGGTCTCACATTCACGTGCGGATATAACTACTTGAGAAATCAGAGTACATAATAAATATCAAAGTGCGGAAACCAAAATCCCGGCAAACCCCAGGTTACTTACATATCTAACTTGGGTTGAGGAGTTTCCCAACAGTGGGGATTACATAACCAAAATATTCATTTACATCTATATACATTTGGAAATCCCAAATCCAAAACTAAGATAACCAACATCCAAATATAAAATGTCCCTAAGCCCTAACCACTCCTGGTTGGTCGCTTCCCTTTCGAGCCACTCGCCCTGTCTGAAAAGGTTAGTCATATGGAAAGAGTGAGATTCTAAAGAATCCCAGTAGCAACAAGACACTCATACAATATATAAACATAGAGCATGCATGTTTATCATGTTCAGCAGCTTCACAATGATCTCTGGCTTGTGCCACATACGACAGCACTCACGGCTGTAATCACAATGCACTACGCCCACTTTCGTGGTGAACACTATGCCAGCTTTCGCTGTATTCACTATGCACAACGCCTGCTTTCGCGGTGATCACTATGTAGTAGCAACACGAAGCACAAAACACCACCAAGCATCTCAAAGCACAATGTATCACAAAAACTCCACAAGGTATCTCAATGCACAGGGTATCACAAAGCAGTAGCAGCAGCATCCACACAATGAATGACAATCAAACATACAATACATTTACACAAAGTATAAGAGAGGAGTCGCTACCTGTATCTTTCCTGACAATCTTTGGCACAGTGGGCTCACGTGATCGGCAGATATCAAATCCTATACCAAATTAGGGACAATTGATCAATCTCTTTTCCAATTACTTAATCCCATAATACACTAAGTTGGTTATCATTTAGGACTCCTAAGAGGCCACAAATGTCTCTAATGAAAGCGCTAAAAGGTTGGGAAAAAATAAGTTGAAGGTCACTTTTCGAAAACACTAAGTGCTGGAACACAGGCTTGGGCCCCGGCCCACCATTCCTTGGGCCGCGGCCCAAATATGGTCAGAAGGTCTTGGGCTGCGGCCCACCACTCTAGGGCCGCGGCCCAAAACAGGTCAGAAAGGCTTGGGCCGCGGCCCAAAAGTTTTCTGACTCTGGGCTGAACTTCGAAAAAACATAACTAATTCTAGAAAAATCGAAACGGAGTGATTCCAAAGCCAAATGAAAGGTATATGAGTCCTCTTTCAAGAAAAAATATAGCCTCTCACTGGAAATCACTACACAAGTACAGAATCACCAAAAACTACACACTACTCCAAAACAGAGTCCTGTTTTCAATCCCAAACTTTAGGCAACCATATCTCACAGAATACTCAACGAAATGACACAAAATATATGTCCATTTTGAAGCTTGGGATGTGAAATTTAAGACTGGAAAGTTTCATAATTTTCCAATACCATTTGGTCACTCAAAAATCTCGTCCAAAATGACAGCGAAAAACAGAGCTTAAACAAAACAGATTTTCCAACTTTTCCCAAGTGATCCAAATGAATCCAAAATCAACAACCAAGCTCATTCCCACACAAAATCACTCAAGGAACACAATGGTGACTTCAAAATGACCAAATTCACAACCCAATTTCATGCCCTGTTTTTGCCCAAAGCACAAAATCAATATAGAGTTCTCAAACTTCACCTCTAAGCTTCAATTCAATACCATTCATTCAAAACACTTAACAAGGCACTAATTCCATGTCAACAACAATTCAAACACCACAAGACCCTAATTTTTGAAAATGGGTCCAAAATTCCAGAAATTCCAAGTTAAATCATTTGGCACAAAACTTATATAGAAAGGTTTCTTAAACTCACCTTAACAACTTTCTCAAAGGGAGTTCTTGATTCACCCAAGTCCAGAATTTCGTGTGGCCACAAACCACCACCAATGGACAAGCTACAACCATAGAAATGTTGCTCTTAACTCAAGGATCAACTTTAATGAAGGGAGTTTGAGCAATAGAGATCACTTACCTACTCAAAGATCAAGTTTTTCTTTTCCCTTTCCAAGCTTCAAGGTCGCCGGAAATGGAGGAGAAAGAGAGAGAAAATGAGAGGTATGAAGTGATGATGAAGATGGCTTCTTTCCTCTACACAAACACACACTCAACCGAATAGGAAAGAGGGAGAAGAGAAAAGTGATTTTTGTCTTCTAGTGCCCTATCCAATGGCCACCATCATGCCACTTGTCACCATCTACACAATTCCCTCTATGAGCTCACCAAGTCATAAAACATAGGATTCCGACCCATATGAAATGCATCTCAACCCTTGATCTTAAATACCACTTGTATTTATCCCAACATTTACATTACATTAATCATAATAATGCTTAATCAAGATAATTACAATAATTATCAGAGTCATTAGCCCTAAATACAAATTGGGATATTACATTTAGCAAGATCCTAAATTATGATTAAGAGATATTGACTCCAAAAGTGGATGTCATTAGTGATAAATGAACCCTTTTAGAGATTATGGTGTGAGTTAGCACCCGATGTGATTCGTATGTGCTGTGAGCAGTGTCAAAACCCTGTATTTAAGCTCAATTATGGATTAACATCTAAATTGACTTAAAATAGAGGGAAGGCGCATATTGTGGCTAAATGAAACGATATGAAGTGTTTGGTGGTGATTCAATGAGAATTACCGAATTACCGAAATCAGGGGCAAAACGGTAAAGTTACCGACCAATTGGTCAATTACCGAAGAGGAAACTCATAGGTAACTTCAAGATCAATGGTTGAGATTGATTTGTGTAGAGATTAAGTGGGTGGAATCCCATGTGTGTGGGTTCATGTGAACTCATAGAGATGGATTAAGGGTGTGACAAGTGTCACAATTTGAGCCCTTGGATTTGGTCAAGGATTTCAACTCATTTTCCCTCTTTCCTCTCTTTATGTGGACGATTTTGGCTCCCAAAAAACTGATTCTCTCTTCATCATCTTCATTTCATCATCTCATCTCTCTCTCTTGTTCTCCATGGCGCCATGCTTCAAGGTGGAAAGAGAAAAGAAAAAGGTAAGATTTGCCTTGTTTCTTGTCCTCTATTGCTAAAACACCTTTCTATAAAGTTGTTCATAGTGATGAGAGCTTCATCTCTATGGTTTTAGATTCTTGATTGGAGGTGTTTGATGGCTTGAGGAAATTTGGAAAGATGGAGAATCAAGAAATTGGTTTGGGAAAGAGGAAGAGGTGAGTATTTGAAGCCTTTTGATCCAAGTTTTGTGAATTATGGTTGAGTATTGTGAATTTCAAATTTTGCCCTGATTTTGTGTGATTTTGAATTGCATGAATGGCCTTGTGTTTGAGTGGCAATTGGTGTCTTGTTGTGTTATAGAGCCATTGGAATTGGTATGAGAACTTGGAATGAAAAGAGTGGCAATGTGTGTTTGTATTAGGGTTGTGTGTTGACATGTTGTGAATCTTGTGAAACATGTCAATATAATGTGAATTTGGTTTATTTGGTGTTTCCAATGGATTCCTTGTGCAAATTTATGTGGAAATGGTATTTGGTGTGAATTTGGGAACCATTGGAATCATTGGTGCAAAACTGGAAATCTGTCCATTGAATTTCTGTTCTGGGCAGTCTGTTTGTGTTGCTGTTTTGAATGGGCAAATGATGTTAGAAAATTCTGAAAATTTCCAGTCTTGAATTTCACATCTTAAGCTTCAAAATGGACATTTAATTTGTGCCATTTAGTTTTGTGAACTGGGATTTATGTTTGCCCAAAGTTTGAGGGCGAAACTGGATTCTATTTTGGAGCAATGTTGGATTTTGTGTAAATCTGGATTTGTGTGGTGATTTCTGGTAATGAGCCATATTTTTCCTATGAAGAGGACTTAAAAATATTTCATTTGGCTTTGGGATCACCTCATTTCGATTTTTTTGGAATTAGTTATGAATTTTCAAAGTTGCCTTGGCTGCAGCAGAAAATCCTGGCTGCAGCGCAAAAGTTTCTGTGCACGTTTTGGCCGCAGCCAGAAAATCTTGGCTATAGCCAAAAACCTTCTGTGCGTGTTCTAGCTGCAGCCAAAGGATTCTTGGCTGCAGCCAACCCCCATTTTCAGCATTTTGAGATTTTGAAAGGTGATTTCCAACCTAGTACGTCCCAATCCTTTAGGCTTTCGTTGAGCTTATTTTAGCCACCTAAAGGGTGTGAATGGTAACCAACCTTAAGTGATATGAAATTAAGGATTTGGAATAGAGAATAACCCTATGTCCTTGCTTTGATTATAGGGTTGATGTTCGCCCTGAACGTGGTTTGTATTCGTTCTGATCGCGAGTAAGCGGAGCTGGAGCTTACGTGGAAAGAGTGTAGGGAACTTACCTCTTTTGCATGCTTTGATATTTGTGTTTGTGTTTTAATGCATGTATTGCTTTGCTTGATTATGTGAAATATGTATGAATGATTGTAGCTCTGTTTCTAGTTATGCTATGGCCATGAGTATGTTGTTGAAACATTGAGCATGCAGATATGTCATTGTGTGAACATGAGTTTTGTATTGCAAGCATGTCATGCATTAAACACATATCATACATGCATATAGATATTTGTTTCCTACTGAGATTCTCTCGAATCTCACCCTCCCTTACCAACATTTTAGACAGGGTAGGTGGATCGAGGATGGAGCAAACAGGCAAAGGCGACGAGGACTACTTCGGGTTATAGATTTTGGTAGTTGGTTATCATAGTTGGGATGTATATTTGGATATTGTACTTGTATATTAGATGAGTATTGAGTATGCATGTATGGAGTTGAGATTTGTGTAATCCCCATATGAGGGCTTGTATGGGCAATTGTGTCCTTTAAAGCTTGAGTTAATAAATGCAATCCGGAATGGCCGGAATTATTACATTGCATACTCTGATATATTTAAATGTGATTTATCATTGTGTAGTAATTGTATTCGGAATGTGAATGTGAGACCAGGTTAATTAGATTTGAAAGTGATTTGTGAAAACCCTATCGTGAAGATGGGAATTTAAATAAATTTTGTTCTTATTGGTCTCTATTTCATTTTAATTGAGTATTTCGGATATAATTATGGCAGGGGGTTACAATATTGCTTCAACTTATGGCATATTTATCACCTAATGATCATTTGCTTCTTGTTCACTCATTTTGGATGTCCACACATAAGAAAAAGGGAAAAATATGGGCTGTGGATTTAATTTAGCCAAATGACTATTTTGGCCATACATTTTTGCCATCACCTTTTCAATTTCACACTTTGATAAAAAGCTGGTAGAATTTTCATCAAACTTGAAAAATTCATATATTTATTTATAGATATTTAAAAATTCAATTTCACACGATCGGGCTTAGTGGTTTTTCATGCAGAGAAATATGAATGATCAAAATGGAATTTATCCCTCACATTAGTAGAGAGATATTACTGGGCCCCTCGATGAGTGAGTCTGAGAAATGTATGGCCATACTATGATGAAAGGAATTTCTGTCTCTGTTATCAGGCTACTCAGGAATCGAGAAAGTAATGGTCAGGAACAAGAGGATGACATTATCCATGCCTTATCCTTGATCGATATATCATGTGACAAAAGGGACGTGACATGGTTGTATGACAGGTTGCATCGTGATAACGATCCTTATATGAATTGGGTAGTCGTAATGTCTTGCTAGAGGCCGCTTGCGACTTTTGGGTTAGTATAGTTATTGGCCCACTGCCAACTTCATATGGGCCTATAGGGTCGCACACAAGAATGGCCCAACACGAGATAATGTTTAATTTAGGATGGATGAATTTTATATTTATATGTATATATATATAATATAAAATTCATTAATAATATTTTTGAAATATATATCTTATATACATATATATATGTATATATATATTTATGATATTATTATATTTAATAATATTATATAGATATATATATTTTTGAAATATATATCTTATATATATATATATATGTATGTATATGTATATATATTATATGATATTATTATATTATGTTAGTTTTAAATTTAATTTATTAAGATATATTATATTTAATAACTAACATGATAGAAATATAGTATCTCAGATTTAATTTATGAAGATAAATTAAATCTAATGGCTCTTTATTTGGATTAAATAAATATGTTAAATTAAAACTGTTGGACAGATTTAATTTAAACTGAATTTATTTAATTAGCTCATCAAGATAATTAATTGTTAATTAATTTCAAAATTAATGATTATTAATTTTGAAATTTGAAAATAGCCTTCATAGGTTATAAACTTGATAGTGCAGATATATTCATACACACATGAGAATTGAGAGCCACAAGTGAAACCCTAGGAGACATTAGAGGCGCTAGCACACAGTCTCGGTTGGAGAGCATTCGTGTGGATACCGGTAGAGGGAGCGGACCTAACGTGTTGGCTCCTAGAGATCGTGAAAACTCTGAATCATCAAAAAAGGTATGAATCTTTCCAACTTGGTTTAAACGCCGTTGATAGATCCTCAATTAGGATCGGTGAAAATTTTTAAAATTCTTTCGCTGTGCCTACCGATTCTAACACAAATAAACTTAGTTCTACAAGTATTTTCTTCTTTCATTGTAATTTAATCATCTGTATAGTTTCCATAATTATGGACTTGTATTTGTAGCTATATGAATACATGATGGGCTTATTACATTACTTATCCTTGTGGGATTTTACTTGTTAAGAGTTTTTATATTTGTTTTATAAATTAATATCAGAGTTGATTGTTGATCTGTGTAGATTGTTCAAACATATATAAAAATTGTGGTTCTCTAGGTAATTGAATGTAGGGAAAAATACCTACTAGATATACAAAAATATTTAGATCAATTGTGGTAATAACAAGTATGAAACATACTTATTTAGAGTAGTTAAAACAAAGGATAAGTTAAAAATGTATAATTTCATAAATTGGTTTTGCCCCCCAACCAGTCTTAAAAATTGACCATTTTAAATATCATAAACTATCAACAGGCCTTAAACATACAACCTTCTAGACTAGACTTTTTGCTGGGTCTAAATACTACATTTCAAGATTGGTGGTATAACCAGTCTAAAAAGTACCGAACTTTTAAAATTGGTCTATATAAGACCTAATGTAAAACAAGTCTAAATAGTCATTTTTTACTAGTCTAAAAGGTATTTTCTTCTATTAGTGTCAATAAGGATTATGAATTTATGATATCCTTTCTTAGAGCATGTAAAGTACTAATAGTTTGTGTAGAATCTTGACAATTTTTAAAGTCTAAAATTTCAAAAGTTGTTTCTCAAGTTCTATGTATTCTAAAGAATTACTCCTTCTGGTTCTTAATGTAAGACCATTTACCTAGTTTGATTAAATTAATGAAGTTAGTTAAGTAGGTTAATATGACATGTTTTTTCTAAAATACCCTAATCATCTTCTTTAATTCTATCCATCTCTCTCTTATTTGATTATTGTTGAGTGAGTATCAATAGAGATAAATTAGAAAAAGATTGACAAATGAGAAACGGATCATACATTTATTACCAAGATTATCACCCCAGTCAGGTCCTACATTAAAGACTAAAGAAGTAATAATTTATACTCTTCCAATGCTTAATGTAGAAGCTAAATAATTAATTCACAAAGATAAAATAAATTATAATCAAGTTAGCTATTGATAAGAAATGTATATTGGTTTCCTAAAATAACATTTTAATAATTCACATTGGAAACTACCCCTTGATATAAACCTTTTAATAAGTGTAATTAATAGGGATGATTTGGAGAACAAATTATAAATTTGGGAGATATAGAGGTCTTACATTTAAAACTAAAGCAAATCTCTCTATTATCTCTTGTAATATCCCGATTTGTAATTAGGGCTAATGGCTCTGATAATTGTTGTAATTAGTGTAATTAAATACTTTTGAAAATTTATGTAATATGAATTTAGTGTACATACATGTGGTATGTAAGATCAATGGTTGTGATTCCTTGACCATGGGTCGGTATCCTATGCTTTGCGGTTATATGAGCTTAAAGTGGAAGTGGATAGGATGATGACAAGTGGCAAGAGGGTAGCCATTGGATGTGGCACTAGAAGACAAAACATTACTTTTTCTCTTCTCTCCCTCTTGTGCGGTTGAGTGTGTGTGTAAGGAAGAGAATTTTCATCATCTTCACCATTTTCTCTCTCTCCTCTCCTTCCTCCATTTCTGGCGCTGGACAAGCAAGAAAGAGGAAAAGAAAAGCTTTGATTTTGGTGAGTTGTGATTCTCTAATGCTCTAATCCTCTTCTCTAATATTGTGTGTCTCATTGAGAGCTACATTGTGGTGGTTGTAGAGTCTTGAATGGTGTTAGTTTGGGCATTGATTCAAAATTGAGAATTGAAGAATCAAGATTCTAGATTGGGCAAAGAGAAGAGGTAGACATTTAGAGCATTTTGATGTATTGTTTGTGATTTTTGGCTAAGTCTAGTCAAATCTGGAATTTTGCCCTAATTTGTACCAAATGTGGATTTTAGGAGTTTCATTATGATTGATGATTGGAAATGATTTAGTTTGGAGATATATGAACATTTGATGCATTTTGGATAGATAGAAATTGATTGGGTTTGAAATTGTTAAGTTTGGAGATTTTGAGAGTTTGGTATTTAATGTCACCCACAACCAAAGCATGATAATGGAATAGGATTTTGGTGATTGTGACATTTCCATTGGAGTCCTTAAGTGATTTTGTGTGGGAATAAGCTGGGTTGTTGATTTTGGATTCATTTAGATCACTTGGGAAAAGTTGGAAAATCTGTTTTGTTTAAGCTCTGTTTTTCGCTGTCATTTTGGACGAGCGTTTTGAGTGAGCAAATGGTATTGGAAAATTATGAAACTTTCCAGTGTTAAATTTCACATCCCAAGATTCAAAATGGACATATATTTTGTGTCATTTCGTTGAGTATTCTGTGAGATATGATTGCCCAAAGTTTGGGATTGAAACAGAACTCTGTTTTGGAGTAGTGTGTAGTTTTTGGTAATTCTGTATTTTTGTAGTGATTTCCAGTGAGGGGCTATATTTTTCCTTGAAATAGGACTTATATACCTTTCATTTGGCTTTGGAATCACTCCGTTTCGAGTTTTCTAGAATTAGTTATGGTTTTTCGAAGTCAGCCCATAGTCAGGAAATTTCTGGGCCGCGGCCCAAGCCTTTCTGACCTGATTTGGGCCGCGGCCCATGAGTGGTGGGCCGCAGCCCAAGGCCTTCTGACCATATTTGGGCCACAGCCCAAGGAATGGTGGGCCGCGGCCCAACCCTGTGTTCCAGCACTTTGTGTTTTCGAAAAGTGACCTTCAACCTTTTGTTTCCCAACCTTTTAGGGCTTTCATTAGAGACATATATGGCCTCTTAAGAGTCCTAAATGATAGCCAACTTAGTGTATTATGGGATTAAGTAATTGGAAAAGAGATTGATCAATTGTCCCTAATTTGATATAGGATTTGATATCTGTCGTCCGCGTGAGACCACGGTAACGGAGCCAGTCAGGAAAGATACAGGTAGTGACTCTTTCTTTATACCTTATGTAATACGTTGTATGTATGCTATGTCATTGTTTTGAAATGGATATCGTATGCTGCAAGTTTATGAAAATTGTGGAAGCACCACTATACCAATAGTCCCTGAGTCGCTAATAACGGTTCGGGTGAAGGTCGTATGCCTTCCCGGCGGTAAAAGGGGATGAGGTTAGGGTGTGATATATGTGTATATGTGGGCCGAAAGGCTAATTGTGAGCCAAAAGGCTATTTGTGAAGGCCGACGGGCCATTTGTGAAAGCCGAAAGGCTATATGTGAGCTGTGTGGCTATTTGTATGCACTGCCACGCCAATAGTCCCTGAGTCGCTAACAACAGTTTGGGTGAAGGTCGTATGCCTTCCCGGGGGTAAAAGGGGATGAGGGTGGAGTGATTTGTGTTGCTGTATGAGATGAATTGTTTACATATTATGTGATTGCATGTGGTATGAAATAGTTGTTACTACTGGGATTCTTTAGAATCTCACCCCTTTCCATATGACTAACCTTTTTAGACAGGGCGAGTGGCTCGAAAGGGAAGCGGACAACCAGGAGTAGTTAGGATTACTCCGAGATCTAAGTGGTAGTTGGTTATCATAGTTTTGGATTTGGGATTGTCAAGTGTACATTTAATGTAAATAAATATTTTGGATATGTAATCCCCATTGTTGGGAAATCTTAAACCCAAGTTATCTATGTAAGTAACCCGGGGTTTGCCAGGATTTTGGTTTCCGCACTTTGATATTTATTATGTACTCTGATTTCTCAAGTAATTATATCCCCCCATGAATGTGAGACCAGCAATAAGTATGTCTCGGAATTGATTTTCAAAATACCCCATCTCTTGAATGTGGGACTATAAATTGTTATTTCATCTTATTGGTCTCTATTTCACTTAAATTTTGTAATCCGGATGTAATTACGGTGAGGGGGGTACATCTCTTACATCTAGGATCAAAATAGTAATTTACATGTATATCAGCATATGGGTAAAATAGTACTAAATGAAATTTTATTTTCTTTGCTTTTTTATTTTTGCCAAGAGCACTCAATTAAATATAATCTAAACTCAAATATGGCAGATGACCTAAGATTCTACATCAACTTCTAGAATTAAGGAGGCTTTTTTGCAATTTGGGTTTGCCATCCTTGTACATGTCTCATAGCTTTAGAGGTTCTTTTTTATAAATATAATACTGGATATCATTCCTCAAAACAAGTTAACACTCAAAGTTCATCCTCCCACATCAACATCCACCCCTAAAGGAAAAGATGGAAACTGATCAAAGATACAAAAAGGGATCTCCATGTTATGGGAGGGCTTAGCTAAATAATCTGCATGAACTATATAGTTCTTCGGAGTATGACTCAAGAGGACTAGCCAATCTCTATGAATCAAAATTATGGCATCATTAACTATATCACTATAAGGATG
The DNA here is from genome assembly GCA_963242795.1 of Inga leiocalycina. NCBI lineage: Eukaryota > Viridiplantae > Streptophyta > Magnoliopsida > Fabales > Fabaceae > Inga > Inga leiocalycina. Next base: position 38,796,781 of record OY725332.1, read on the forward strand.
ATCATGAGCACATCCCCTAGAAACCAAGTTAAGGGCTTAAACACAATTAAAATAAAGATCAATATTCCTAAACCATTTAGCCTAACAAATATGCAAACTATGAATCATTGAAAGCAGTTCTATAATGGCATAAGGGGCCATCGTGAGCTTATAGCTATATCTGCAAATTCATCTTACTTCTTTGTCTCATAAGACCCCTCCATATCCAATAGTATCAGAGTCTAGGACCGAGCCATCCACTTCAAGTTGAACATACTCCCCATGGAGGTTGAGGTCACTAGGCTATGCTGCTGGCTTAGAACAAATATCACAATGTTCCATTAAATCTATGTCCCAGGTAGCACAAAACAAGCTTAATGACACATCTTGATGTTCAAATTGCAAGGGGATTAAAATAGCTTATTACATCGTGACACCCATATATCCTAATAGATATACCCAAAAAGAGTCAACCATTGAATCTTCTTAGTATAATTTTGTTCTACTTCATGGCTTAGGTTCCATCAGACCCAATCAGCACCCTAAAGTGTTATGAATTGATGCCACATGCTAGGAGACACCATGGACTACCAATGGTGTACAACATTTAAGTAATCTTAAAGTAAGTGAATAGAATCTTCTACCTATATACATTTAAAAGGGTAGCTAGACCACATATGGCACAAAGTTTAGTTATATGTGCTCTCTCAAATGAAAGATTTAATTTTCTCTAATACTTGCCACTTCCAAATCAATTTCCAAACATTATCTACTAGTTATGAGTACTTACAAACAGAAAACTATATGTATATTTATAGAAAAACAACCTTCAGTAGGAGGTTTCTAGATAAACTTATTATCTCCTTTCTCCTTACATGGTAGGTGTGCACACATAATACAATCAGTAACATTAGGGAGAAGCAACCTACTTAATTTAACTTTGTCCTAATCACCTCTATGATTAGCATAATTAACTACTCAATCATTTCTATTAATAAGATGTTCATATATTGGAATCATATCAATAAGAGGAAATTTTATCTCCAACTAGTTCTCAAATCCAAAAAGTTGTAGTAGTTCTATCACTGAATTTCCTACTAAGGCCTTGTTGGAACTTACTCTAAACTTCACAGATACTCCTCCATGTAAGCGAAGAAATAATTTTCTTATGCACCTTAGAAAGCAGGTCATTAGGTCCATTATACTTCACTCGAAGAACTTTAACCTACAGAGCTTCTCTGTCACAAACAAGCTTCCAACAAAGCTTCTTGATAAAGCTTTAATTATGTTGGCAAAGTTTTTTATGCCTAAACCTCCTTTACTCTTAGCTTTAGTTACTAATTTACATGAGAGAAAATGTAACTTCCTATGGTCTTTATTGTTTCCCTACAACAAATTCCTGCACCTTTTCTCAATATTATTAATATTTTTTAGAAGCAACATGGTCAACATCCGGTAGGATGAAAGAGTAGATAAAACATATTTAATTAGAGTAATGCGCCCAGCTATATTTAGACAATTTCTTTTCCATCTTGAGAGTTTCTTTTGGGTCTTGTCTAAAATGGGGCAAAAGATACACATGAAGCCTACTTATGGAACAGAAGAATGCCAAGATATTTCCCTAAATCTCTCGTCAATCCTACCCCCATTTGCTCGCTCATCTCCATAGCTCTAGAAAAATGAACAATTTTTTACAAACAAATTTAGTTTTAGCTCAATTCATGTTTTGCCTTAATGCCACACATAATTTTTCCATACAATCAATCATGGCATCAACTTACAATATGGTTGCCACCCCAAAAGAGGATCAAATTATAAGTAAAGAGGAGGTCCCCCAGAGCTTGACCTCATTGGAGTTCATATTCCTTCATATACTACATCTTGTATAATATAATAGAGTCTCTTCATGCAAAGAGAAAAAGTTGTAGGGGCCAACCTTGCCTAATTCCTCTAGTAGGTACAAATTTTTCAGTAGCCTCACCATTCAATAGGACCTAAAAATAGGAACTAGCAATGCAACCATGGTCAGCTCCCTAAGGTTATCATACACCCTTACTTCCCTAAAAGTGTGGTTGATAAAAGACCATTCTACGCATCTTAAGCTTTCTTAAGATCCACATTAACTACAAGCCAGCCATTTTCTCCTGTTTTACTTCTCATAGATTGCATAATTTCTTGAGTAATTATAATATTATCACTACTTTGTCTCCCTGCTATAAAGCTGCATTAATATCACCCAATCACTTTCTCCATAATGGCTTTAAGGTGCTTATTAATAATCTTTGTAACCATCTTGAAGCTAAAATTACAAAGAGAGATAAGAAGAAAATCTCTAATACACTTTGGTTGATCCATCTTTGTTACCTCTCATAATGTTTTGATGATAACAAACCTTGATATCTAGTATATTTTGAAAGACAAAAAGGATAACACAACGTTGACTTGATGATTCAAGTCACTCGAGTGAAGTTTTAAGCACTCGAGTGATATAAGTATTTTTGGAAAAAATTGAATCAACAAGTCACTCGAGTAATGATATTTCACTTAAAGTTATCAAAGTGAAACTCTATGGTAATCTTTTCTATATTAGGAAGATCACTCAATTGTTAGTTTTGGTACTCAAGTGATAGCCAAGTAAGAATAAAGATTATCAAAGAGGATCACTTGAGTGACAGAGGATGCACTTGAGTGATTAATTTTTAGTTCTAAAATTTTAGCAAGTCACTCGATGGTGATCAAAAGTTGTGCAAGCTTTATTATCTAGATCACTTAAAAGATGGGGTAAGCACTCAAGTGATTGGCATCACTTGCAAGTATTTACAAGTAACTTGTAAGCAATCTAAAAGTTGGTCATCTGGTAAAGCAAATTACTCGAGTGATAGATTGTGTACTCAAGTGATATGCTTAAAATCACTCGAGTGATATGATGATCACTTGAGTAATGGCATTCAAATCTAAAGTGATGTGATCTTCTGAATTGATCACTTGCAGGGGCACTTACAAGTGATCCAAAAGTACACTCAAGTTACTCTAATTGAGCTTAATCTTTTTAAACTTATGAAAGATCACTTGAGTGATATAAATATGCCCTCGAGTAATATTCCTTTTCTTCAAATATCACTATAAGGTTACTCATCAGTAATTATTATCATAAGATCACTTAAACACTCGAGTGATAAGGAATTGCTCAAGTAATCCTAAGTCACACTAGAGTGTGTGTTCATCTGAATTTTAAAATCAGTGTCTCAACAATCTTAATACTTTTTTTACTCATCATTATCAACATCCTAGATTCTTATACTACCTCTAAACGTTATTAATCACATTTATACATAAGTTTCAAGTGGTTAATCTCAGGATTAATTTCAAAATCAAGAAACGTAAAATCCTATTAGAAGCATTAAATGCATAGCAGAGATAACCAACAAAAACACTCTCTTTGATCAACAACTACAATTACTCTCTAACAGACAGATTTGGATGCTCATAATGGTCATTAAAGATATTCTACCTATAAATACAAAAGCATTCAAGATGAAGCAACCAATAAACGAAAAAATCAATTTTGTGTATTGAATACTCTATTTCTATATGATATTCTCTGTTATTCTTATTGCTCTTCAGTATTCATTTATCAACTCTTTGAGAGAGATTTTTGTACCTTAGTCATTACTCTTGTAAAGAGAATCTCAAGGTGGTGGGACCTTCAATGAGGGTATCTACTTATAAAGTGTAAGGAGGTGTGGGTGTCCTGTTGAGAAACTCTCTTATACTGTGGTTCCAAGAACTCATTGAATCTTAAAAGTATAGTAAAAATCTCAAAGATGATCTAAGGACTTGACATAGGTCAAGTGGTTAAGGCCGAATCAATATAAACTCTGGTGTACACTTTGGTGAATTTTCTCTAACTCTTATCTTTTAATTAGTTATTTTTGTGATTCATTTTAAATTTTTAATATCACCCGCTTGACCCCCCCTCTTGGATGAAATCGTTGATACTAATATTTGGTATCAGAGCCTCATCTTCTTGTTTCAAGAATAACATCCTAAGAAGGATGCTATGGCGAGTATGGGTGAAGGAATACTACCAAATGGTGCCTCCATCACTAGATCACCTAGATTTAGTGGAGAACATTTCTCCTTCTGGAAGGAAAAATTCAAAGTGTTTGTGATGGTTACTGAATATGGCCTATGATAGGTGATTCAAGATAGAGACTATATGACAATAAAGACTGTAGACAATATCACAATTCCAAAAACACCAACAAGTTCCATGACAATGATAAGAAGCTCATGACTCTCAATAGCAAGGAAATCCTCATGATTTAAAGTGCTATAACTCAAAAAGAGTATTTCAGAATCCTTCTGTTAAGGATATGTGGTAAGCTCTGGAAATAGCTCATGAAAGAACTTCTGGAATCAAGAAAAATGTAGTCAACACTCTTATCACAGAATATGATTTGCTTAGAATGAAATCAGGAGAAACAATTACTGAGTTTGAACTCATATACACCTATCTTGTAAATTAATTGGGTGTACTTGGAAAATTCTATGATCAAAAATCTCAAGTGAGGAAAATACAGAACATTCTTCTAAAAGAATAGGAAGCCAAAGTCATAGTGATAAAAGAGGCCAAGGGAGAATCAATGCATTCAAGAGCTTCCTTATTTGGAAGTCTTTCCAAATATGAAACCAAGCATAAGTTCAAGCGTGAATTAGAGGAGATTGATAAAAAGAAAAAAAAAGAGTAGCCATGAATGCAATCAAAGAAGAAAAAGAGAAGAAAGATATAGAAGATATTGACGATGATGAAATGGGCCTTATGGTAAAAAGGTTCAAGAATTTTTACAAGGGTCAGGGCTTCAAAAACTTCCATAAAGGAAGGACTAGTAATCAAAAGGAAACAAAGAAGTAAATTATCTGAGATAAATACGGAAAGTCAGGCCATATCATGTCAAAATGCTTAGAGTACCTGAAGAATAAAGAAAAGAAGAAGAACAAATACTTCAAGAAGGCATTTGTTTCAGCAATCTGGGGAGAAAGCTCCTTGGAAGAAGAAAGTGATGATGAAGAAGTTGCCAACATCTGCTTGATAATGGAAGAAGGATCAAAGGATGAAGAGGTAAATGATGCAGCCCCTACTTATGATGAATAACATACTGAATATAAAGCATAACATTTTGAATTCATCAAAGTTATTAAGGAATTAGTAAGCTATAAGAAATGAGTTAAATTACTTGAAGAAAAACCCAAAGAATCTAGTATAAAATCTTGAGATAACTACCAGATTTTAGAAAAGAAAAATAACAATCTTACTAGAACACTTTAGAAGTTTACTAAGGGAAGTGAAATGCTTAATGTGATTTTGAAAGCTCAGAGATTTACCAATGATAGGTCAGGAATTGGATACGATCCAAATACAGACAAAGAAAGGGAAAAAAAGATAGGTGGAAACACCTATTTGAATTACTTTCAATATTCTGTCTATATATCCAATCATTTTGCACATTGTAATTCCTGTAATAGAAAAGGGCATTATACTTCGTCTTGTTTTCATAAAAGGAAGGAAGAATAGGAACCTGTAAGTGAGTACTTAAGGGATCTCATGTTCCAAAAGTGATATATACTAACCTGAAACAACCCAGGAAAGTATGGGTACATAAGACTTGATTATCTTTGATTGTAGGTATGTCTTAAAGCATCAAGAACTACTAAGTTGTATATAGATAGTGGATGCTCAATGTACATGACTGGAGATAGAAAAATTTACTACAATGAAGCCTAAAGAAGGAAGCAAAGTCAAATTCGGAGGAAACCAGTTAGGAAAAATAGCTGGGATAGGTGAAGTTGGCAAGGATGATGGAATACGAGTTAAAGACGTCTATTATGTAAAAGGTCTATACCACAACTTGCTGAGTGTGAGTCAAAGCACTGACAAAGATAATTGGGTTATATTTGACTCAGAAGAATATCACATAGTAAGCAAGAAGAATCTTCAAATTAAGAAGGAGGACCTTAAAGTCAATATTAGAGAGACAAGGGAAGGTGACTACTACACCCTTGACATAAACAATAATATTTCTAAAAATTGTTTTCAAAGTAACAGAGATGAAACTTGGTTATGGCATAAGAGACTTGCTCATGTCAACATGCACCAACTAGGCAAGTTACTCAAAAATGATTTAGTAATTGGTTTACCCAAATTACATTTCAAAAGTGATTTGGTGTGTGATGACTGTCAAAAGGGTAAACAAGTAAAATCTTTATTTAAATCTGAAAAGGAAGTCATGACCCAGAAACCACTTCAACTACTTCATAAGGATTTAGTCAGACCAGTAAGAGTTAAGAGCCTTGGTAGTAATCTGTATACATTGGTCATTGTTGATGACTTTTCTAGATTTACATGGACCATTTTTCTATCTTTAAAGGATGAAACTTTTAGTGAGTTTGTTGTTTTTACTAAGAAAGTGCGAAATGACAAGTATATCTATTACAGCTATCAGAATAAATCATGAGGGAAAATTTGAGAATCAAGCCTTTAGAAATTATTGTGACATAAACAGCATTGATCACAACTTCTCTGCTATAAAAACTCCATAACAAAAAGGGGTTGTAAAAGGAAGAATAGAATTCTTATAGAGATGGCTAGAGCCATGCTTAATGAGAAAAATGTCTCACAAGTTTTTTGGGCTGATGCAAAGAGCACTGCAAGCTACATCTCCAACAGAGCTATATTAGATCAAAGCTTGGAAAAACATCGTACGAGTTGTATAAAGGAAGAAAACCAAATCTTGCTCACCTACATATATTTGGCTGTAAGTGTTTCATTCATAACAATAGAAAAGATAACTTAGGTAAGTTTGATTCTAAGGCCAATGAAGGTATATTTTTGGGTTATTCTAATAGAAGTAAAGATGATTGATTTTTCAATAAATGAACTTGTTTTATTGAAGAATCCATACATGTTGTGTTTGTTGAAAATGAACCTCTAGTCAAACTCGTAGAAGATTAGCTCAAGATAGTCTTTCAAGAAGAAAGTCAAACTATTTCTAAAACACCTACTTCTATAGGTAACAAACCTAAAGATAACAATAAACCCACTGACCAAAGCCAACCTAGAGCTTAAAAGTAAAATAAGAGTCATCCGTTAGACCAAGTCATAGGTGACTAAATGAAAGGAGAAGTCTAGGAATAAAATTCTTAATAAAGTAAACTTCTTTATGTTTATCTCTAAATTGGAACCTTCTATCATAGATAGAGCCCTCTCAAACAATGATTGGGTAATAGCAATGCAAGAAAAGCTTAATCAATTTGAAAGAAATCTAATTTGGGACTTTGTACCCACGCCTAAGGATCTTGTCATTGGCACTAAATGGATATTCAAGAACAACTGTGATGAATCTACAATCATTGTCAGAAACAAGGCATGATTGGTGACCAAAGGCTAGAATCAGGAAGAAGAAATTGATTATAAGGAAATATATGCTCCAATAGCTAGATTGGAAGCCATACGAGTACTCTTAGCCTTTTTGTGCATCAAGGGATTTAAACTCTATCAAATGGATGTCAAAAGTGCCTTTTTAAATAAATACATCATAGAAGAAGTATATATAGAATAGCCCCCAAGTTTTGAAGATGTATCTAAACCCGACCCTGTCTATAGACTTAAGAAAGCCCTTTATGGTTTAAAACAAGCTCCAAGAACTAGGTATGAAAGGCTAAGCAAATTTCTCATTGACCAAGGGTATATATTAAAGGAAAGGTAGATACAATATTGTTCATCAAACATAAGAGAAATGACATTTTAATTGTACAAATATATGTTGATGATATTATATTTGGTGCCACTAATGATCTACTATGTAAGGAATTTTCTGAGATAATGAAAGAAGAGTTTGAGATGTCCATAATGGGAGAGCTTACCTTCTTTCTTAGCCTATAAATCAAACAAAGAGAGAACAACATATTTATATCCCAAACCAAATATCTTAAGGAACTATTGAAGAAATATGGTATGGATCAAGCTAATAGAGCAGACACTCCAATGAGTTCAATAATCTTGCTTGATGTTGATATCAAAAGAGCTAACTTCAATATTATGAAATACAAAGGAATGATTAGATCATTATTATACCTCACTACTAGTAGACCTGACATCCAATTTAGTGTTGGCATGTGTGCAAGATACCAATCAGCACCCAAAGAGTCTCTTACTGAAACCATCAAAAGAATATTTAGATATCTTGCGGATACGGTTGAACTAGGAATTTGGTATCCAAAAGGAGGAAATGAATACATTGTTGCTTACTCAGACTCTAACCATGGAGGCTATAAAACTGACAAGAAAAGCACTAGTGGACAATGTCAATTTCTTGGTGGTTCAATAGCATCATAGTTCAGCAAGAAACAAAATATTATGTCTTTATCCTCAATAGAATCTGAGTATGTTGCTGCCTCAAGTTGTTGTACACAAGTACTTTGGCTAAAACAACAACTTTAAGACCTGGGTATTGATCTAAAAGAAATTCCATCTACTAGGATAATGCTAGCACAATAAGCTTGGCAAAGAATCATGTACAACACTCAGGAACCAAGCATATTGATGTGAGATATCATTTTACAAGAGATTATATACAAAAGAAAGATGTCAAAGTAGTCTTCATTCCTACACATCTCCAAATAACAGACATTTTCACTAAATTATTGGCAAAGGATCAATTTTTGTATATAAGAAGAGAATTGGGAATGGTAAATCAAAATGAATTATAAGAAATCTCTTTCATTTTAATATGTTTTGATGATTTCTTAACTAACTTAAGCATTAGAGTTTCTAGAAATTATTTTGCAGGATCCTTTGCTCTTACCCTAAAAAATAAGGATAAACAAAGAAGGGATCACTTGTAGAAGTAACTCGAGTGATTTTGAAAGTAATAGCAAATCACTCAAGTGATGGTTAACAAAACTCGAGTGATGAGGAAAGTCATAGCACTATAAACAAAAGAATTACATGAGTGACACAAGTTCCTTATTATCAAGGCCTTACTTGAGTGCTCACATTACACACTTGAGTAAGGTATTTCTTAAGTTAATCACTTGAGTGATTAAAAGCATCACTCAAGTGAAGTTATTCTGTATTTAAAAATGTCTTTAAAAGAAATCACTCGAGTGAAAGTGTCTTTTCACAAATCACTCGAGTGACTTAATAAATCACTTGAGTGCAATCTTGTGAAAGGCCAATTATATTAGCTTTAAACTTCAATTCTCACTCTCACTCTCACTTTCACTTTTACTTTCAAACCCAACACTCAAACTATCTCACTCTCAAATCCTAAACTACTTAACTTTTAATCCTGTAACCGATTAAGATTATTCTCACCAATTAAGCTTTTGGCCATTTCATTGCTCTTCTTTTCTGTATCTTTCTCTTCTTGCACTACCCAATACTCTCTCTTCATCTCCCTTCACTAAAACCATAAATCCATAATCTCTCAATCTTAAAAAGGTTCACTTGATAATGGCAAGAACTAAGAGACCAAATGTCGATATGGACTCATCGCCTCCTCCACCATCAAAGAAGCAGAAAACTACCAAGTCCTCCAAAACTCAAAAATCTCTGAAGCTCATACCAAAAGTACAAGAAACCTGGCCTCCCAAATCTAGACTGAAAGCAAAGGGGATTGTCATTCAAGAACCTAAAGATACTTATTCAACTATGAAGCCAGTGCCTCAAGGAAAAGGGAAAGAGAAGGAAGTCTCAAAGGCTGACCTTCAAGATTAAGTTCTTAGAGCCAAAGTTGATGCTGCCATCAAAAGTTTTCTACTGCGTCCAACTCCCAAAAAATAAAGATATGCTCCTTCCTTACAATCTCATAAAGCCACTACAGTCAAACTACACAAGGTCCCTTGGCCTTAGTTGCACCCTCACCTTCTCAGTTAGCCAAGGAAGAAGAATTGCTGACACCTACTCCTAATTTCAACACATGGGAGTTAAGGACTCAGATCATTTTGTCCTATAGCCTATATTTATTTTCCAACACTTAAGAAGGATTGTAATTTAGACTTCTATCTATATTTAGGATAGTATGAGCCCTGGTTGAGGATTAGGACTATATATAGCCCCATTATGGTCAAGATCTTTTATTGTAAAATAAAGATATCATATGAGTATGATGATAAGGGAAGAGTTATAGAGGAGAGGATTGAGACTACTGTAAGGGGTCAGAAGATTATCCTATATGAAGAGCTTATTAATACCTATCTTAGGATTAAGAAAGCTCCTGTTGGGCCATTCAGAGAGTTCAACACCAATAGGATATATGAGATTCTCAGGCCAGGGGAGCCAGTTGTATTACTTACACTTACTCCTAGGTCACTGAGCAACTCCTGGAGTATAATGAACAAGGCCAGGAACTTCTCTCATATCACTGGGAAGGATTATCTAATGATCGCATCTATATTATCTCAAGAGAAGAGGAATATTGGGGACCTCATCTTCCAAGAAATGAGGAGATTTGAATTTCATTCTATTCAAACCATACCATACCATTTCCTCAGTTAATCTCTTACTCCTTTTTCTCCACAACATTTGGAACTTAATCCCTGGTGAAGAGATTATGAGGATTCCTAAGTTTGGGAAGGTACAACTAGTACAAATGGGTAATTCACTTGGAGATCATGGTGATCAATCTCAACCTCGGCCTAAGAAGAAGACCAAGAGAATGGAGCTGTATACTTCTAGAGCAGATGAGGCTCAATCCTCCAGAGCTAGTTCTCCAAGTCTTTCTTTCCTAGGAGCCACCCTTCAGACATACATTCAAGATTTTCTCTAGGCCGTAATTACAGAGCTTAAGAAGTCTAGTACTCACTTGGTAAATTAGGTGGATTACCAAGTTAGAGTTTTGGTGGAGGTTATGAACTACAACTTCAAACAGTTATTTGACCTTCATACATATCAAGCAATCAGAATAAAGAGGATAAAGGATATGATCAGGACTGATCTCAAAATTCCTTTCACAAATACCTTTACTGCCCCACCACTGCACCTAATACCACCACTACTACCCCTAATACTATAATATCCTGAATATTTGGGCCTAGGACTTTAAGGATAAGCCTATATCAGGAAAACTACTAAGCCCAGTTTGGGAAGAGTCCCAAGAATGATAAGAGCTAGAAAGGGTCATGAGAACTATATGATCCGGCACTACCGGGCAGAGGTCTCAATATGCGTAGGTAGTAGGATCAAAGTATCGTGCAGATATGCATAGGACACATATAAGGTGTCATTGGGTTGGTAGAAAGATGGCACCCAACTATGTCCTGAGGTATGGGACTAACTAGTCAAATAAATTATACCGATATAGGTATGCATATGCCTTTTTCAGGACAGGCATGAGTATCCTTAGTTTTTTAGGAAAAGACACTGGAATGTGGTGCCATGTGAGGTCCACACATCCTCTAATTAGGATATTATTTGGTTGGCCTCAATATGCATGCCATAGTCCTGAGTAAGACCTAACTCAAATCCCAAGTAAGTACCAATAAAGTAACTTTATTAAAGGAACTTTAATAAAGTATGTCATGATGTGTAATAATTACTCTACTTTTTGTAGTGGATGAATAAGAAGATGACATGTGTCATCAAAGGACACATGTCATTAAAGGACACATCATCATGATAAACACTATTCAAACTTTTTGGTTGGCACAATTGAAAGGTGACACTTATCCCTTCATTATAAGGTGTCCTTCTTGCCTTTTTGTTGTCATTCCAAGATGGTCACATGTGGCGCTAAAGTTAGAGGAATCCATCAATCTCCCACCCGGTCACAGGGAGTCTCAGAAAGTTGTTAGGCCTCTCCTTTCCATGACTAAAGTGATGCCACCTAAGAGAGAGAAAGGGAAGACAAGATGCTTTATTGACACTTGCCAATCTTGAGCTTTAATATTGTGACACTTGGCACACTATAAGACCATCTCATCTTAAGATTAAATCACAACCATTCCTTTCTCTTTAATAGCCAATTTTCAGCCAACCATAGGAAAGAGAAAGAAAAATGAGAAAAATAGAAGGAAAATGGAAGAGGAAAGAGAAAGGATGTCTAGTGAGATCCTCGGAGTTCCGGAGCCGATTCCAACCCCGAATCACAGTTTTTGGCAGACGAAGTCTGTAGTAAACCTCTTCTACTAACTGAGAGCTTCATTTCTATTGTCTCAATTTTCTAATCTAGGGTGTTTTGTTTCATCTAGTTAGCCACAGTACAGCTGGAATGTTAAACAAACAATAGAAACATGAAGCGATAAGCTTAAGTATCATGTTGAACTGTATACCTTGTGATTTTATTAAGTTTTCTTGACTTTTAGACCACCCTAATGTTTCGGACAAAGGGTGTTTTTGAGGCCATATGTGTTAAATCCATATATGCTGATATATGGTGTTTAATGATAAAATAGGACTAGTTTAAGTGCTGCCAGATTTGAGTTCGGTAAGGCAGTCGATTTGTGATACATTTTTTACTGAGCAAATGATATTTAATGTCTATAAAACTTTCCAGATTTAAAGTAGACATTATAAGCTTTAATTTGATAGGTCATTTGTGCCATTTGAATTAATACATTAGGATATATGAATTTTTGAAGTTGAATCTATAAAACTGGTGAAAATCTGTGACAGTGTGAGTTTATTGGTGATTCTAGATTTTTGTGAGTAGAACTAGTTAAAGAAAATATTTTTTCCTTAAAATATACTTAATAAGTGACACATAGAATTTTGAACCACCTAATTTGGATATTTATAGAAAGGTTATGAATTTTCAAAGTTTCTTGAAAGTTCTTCCAACTTTTGGAAATCGTGCGAAAATAAATCAAAACGTTTTTTGCATTTGGTAATTAAGTTAACTTCTAAGGGTTAAGTTAAACACTTGGAGTTAATGTGAGGCCATTAAATACCGATTGGACCTAATGTGTTAACTTTAAAGTTAACTGTAACCCCCTGACTTTTAACACGTAATGATATTCTGATAATGCATAATTAAGTCAGTTTAGAGACCGTAGGATAGTTTAAATTCATTTCAAACTTCCTACTATATCGTAGGGTTTTCACAAAAATCTTTCAAAATCTTTCCTCTATCCTGGTCTCATTTTAAACATTCGAATATAATTACCTATGTAGTTGATTTACATTCACATATCAGAGTGGATAGCTAAATCCCCGGCAACTCCCGGGTTCTATACATATATATAACCTGAGGGTTTATAAGTATTTACTAGGGGATTACACATCCAAAATTGAATATGATCTTCATGCTTCAAAATATACAGTAATCCCGAGTTTAAACTAGATAACCAACATCTCAAAAATCCTTAGTATCACTAAAGATCCTAAGTGCTCCGGGTTGGCCGCTTCTCCTTTGAACCACACGCCCTGTCTGAAATGTTAGTCATAGGAAAGAATGAGATTCGAGAGAATCTCAGTAGTAACAAACCACTCACACAATGCATAAACACAAAGCATGTATATAAATCACAAACAGCAGCAGCAATCTCAGAGATACATGGTTTTCACCACAAACGACAGCACTCACGGCTATATACACAATACGACAGCTCTCGCTGTAATCATAATCACAACAGCTTACGCTGTAATCACCATCACGACAGCTTACGCTGTAATCACAATAACGACAGCTTACGCTGTAAACGACAGCTATCACCAGCTGTAACCGCAGCAGCATCAAAGATTCATCACAGAACAGTGATAATACACACATACAGAGCATTACACATAGTATAAGAGAGAGAGTCACTACCTTGTCCTTTCCTGACGTCCTTCGGCGCAGTTGGCTCCCGAGGGCGGCAAATATCGAATCCTACAATTCCAAATGCACCATTTAGACACTTCCATAGTGTTACTTGGGGTTATATGAGTCTATAATGAAAATTTACAAAACTACCCCGGGGACCCGGCCCGGGCCCGCCGTACCCGGTCCGGCTATACTTTTCTTGAAATTTTGACATGGGCTATCCTGACATATTTTCGCCCAAGGAATCCATTTCCGGACTTGGAATTATCAAATTCAATGTCAAATTACGAAATTGCCCTTGGCAGCCCTACTTTTAGGGTTTTAGGGGTGCTTCCGTAATTATACTTTCTCGGCCTTTTTTGAAAAAATGACCAACTGTAACCCCACCTAATTTTCGCCCCTGAACTCAATGGAACCATCAAATCATTGAAAATCCAACTCTAAGACCCATTTCTAGGGCTGGCCGAAATTTATGAGTTCTCCAGGGAAAATCGGGGTTTTACGATTTCGGCTCCGTAAACGCGTTCCTTTCTACTCCTAACCACTTTATTAACCATTACATTAGGTTACAACTAACATTAAGACCCAATTTGGGCAGCATAACCCCTAGGCCACATCATTTCCAAACTTTAAAACCAATGGCAATCCGGCGAAATTTCACCGATTAAATTGCCCACAGCAGCCAGAATAAGCAATATACGAAAGTTTGGAAGTTACCTCAAGCTCCCACAAGATTTTCCCAAATATTGCTGAAAACCCTAAGTGCTCAACAACAGATTTTGAGCTTCCAAACCTTAAAGAACAAAGAGGAGTAGCTTAGGATCGGAGTTACACGCGTTAGAAGCTAAATCGTCGGAGAAATCGGCTTACCTTGTGATTTTTCTTCTCCTTTCTCTCTCTACAAACCTCAACGTTCTCACTCCTCATTCAGCTGCTGTGTGCGACAGAAATGAGCTGAGGAAGATGATAACATATGTAATTCCATGCTGACATCATCTTTTAATGAGATGATGTCATAATTCCCATTTTCGGATTTTCTGGCAGATTTTCTGCCCAAACTTTGAAAAATCATAACTAATTCTAGAAAATTTGAAATTAGGTGATTCCAAAGCCAAATGAAAGGTATTTAAGTCCTCTTTATAGGAAAAATATGGAACATTACTAAAAATCACCACACAATTCCAGAATTACATAAAACTCATCACTTCCCCAAAACAGAGTTCAGTTTCCATCCCAAACTTTGGACAGTTATATCTCCTAGTTCACAAAACAAAATGGAACAAATTATATGTCCATTTTGAAGCTTGAGATGTGAACTATAAGACTGGAAAATTTCAGAATTTTTAGATACCATTTGGTCATTAAAAACGTTCACACAAACGGACTGCCCAGAATAGAATTTCACTGGACAGAATTTTAGATTTTGCATCTTTGCTTCCATTGGTTCCATTTTCATACCAAACATCATTCCCACATAAATTTTCACAAGGAATCCATTGGAATCATTAAAATATCCAAATTCCCATCACACATTCTTCAAAAGTGTTTATTCAACAATAATTACATCCACTTTTGAAGTCATTAGCCCTAAATCACTTTTTGGGATATTACATTAACCAACCAAAGTGACTTGAGTTATAAAAATTGGGACAAGTATAGGTCCAAAGATAAAGGACATGTCCTAAAAGCTAAAGTAGCCATTGGACATTTAATTATCATAGCTCTAATAATATGGCTATTTATCTAGGGCCATAAGATGACAAAGAAGAGACAATGAAAGCAACTTTAGTGGTTGGAAGAAAAGGTACCAAAAAGGGGACTCGAAGACAAAAGGTAGTAGATCTACCCTACTTACATGTCCTTGATATTTATACTTATGTATTGATGTGAGTAATTATTTTTCTTGATTATATGATGCATATATGACTAATTGAAGCTCTATTTTATATATATTATGGCCATGAGTGTGATGTATGATACATCAAGCATGCAAATATGTCAATGTGTTAGCATAAATTCATGTAAGGCAAGCATGTCATGCATTAAGCACATATCTTGCATGCTAAGTAGTATTCTTTGCTACTGATATTCCCTCAAATCTTACCCTCCCTCAACCAACCATATAGGCATGTAAGCACAGAAGAAGAGTGTAGGATAATATGCCAGATGAAGAAGTTGTGATGAGAAGATGAAGACTAAGATGCGTTAATCCATTATGTAAAATTAATTTGGAATGGTTAATTGTATTGTTGGAAATTGTGCCTTAAGGGCCAATCATTGTACTTTGAACATTATTATTTTAATAAAATTTCTCCATTCTGTTATCATATTATTTGCATGTTAACTGTGATAATTGTATCCTTGGATAATCCATAAAGATTGTCCTAAAATGTCTCTGGTCGGTCATCTATGCGGGAGCAGAGATGAAACAAGATCAGTATGACTTTGATAAGATATGGAGATACGAATCAAAGTCTTAGGCACTTGTAAGAGTACAAGGTGCTGGACCGACCCACTATGAGAAAGCTATATGGATCAAGTCATAAGCTTTTCTCATGTATAACCACGTTACAATGCCCTTAGACATGAGGTCATCATGGATTCTTACATGAGAGTTGCTAAGCTTTGAACTAGTCAAAAGTCACTTTTGACCGGGTGATGATAAAGGCTACGATCGGGCTTAGTGGTTTTTCATGCAAAGGAATATGAATGATCAAGATGGAATTTGTCCCTCACATTAATAGAGAGATATTACTGGGCCCCTCGATGAGTGAGTCTGAGAAATGTATGGCCATACTATGATGAAAGGAGTTTCCGTCTCTATTATCAGGCTACTCAGGAATCTAGAAAGTAATGGTCAGGAACAAAAGGATAGCATTATACATGCCTTATCCTTGATCGATATATCGTATGACAAAAGGGACGTGACATGGTTGTATGACAGGTTACATCGTGATAACGATCCTTATATGAATTGGGTAGCCGTAATGTCTTGCTAGAGGCCGCTTGCGACTTTTGGGTTAGTATAGTTATTGGCCCACTGCCAACTTTATATGGGCCTACAGGGTCGCACACAAGAATAGCCCAACACGAGATAATGTTTAATTTAGGGTGGACGAATTTTATATTTATATATATATAATATAAAATTCATTAATAATATTATATAGATATATATTTTTGAAATATATATATCTTATATATGTGTGTGTGTGTGTGTGTGTGTGTGTATTATATGATATTATTATATTGTGTTAGTTTTAAATTTAATTTATTAAGATATATTAAATTTAATAACTAACATGATAGATATATAGTATCTCAGATTTAATTTATGAAGATAAATCAAATCTAATGGCTCTTTATTTGGATTAAATAAATAGGTTAAATTAAAACTGTTGGACAGATTTAATTTAAAATGAATTTATTTAATTAACTCATCAAGATAATTAATAGTTAATTAATTTCGAAATTAATGATGATTAATTTTGAAATTTGAAAATAGCCCTTATAGGTTATAAACTTGATAGAGCAGATATATTGATATACATATGAGAATTAAGAGCCACAAGGGAAACCCTAAGAGACATTAGAGGCGCTAGCACGCAGTCTTGGTTCGAGAGCATTCGTGTGGATACCGGTAGAGGGAGCAGACTTGACGTGTTGACTCCTAGAGATCGTGAAAACCCTGAATCATCAAAAGGTATGAATCCTTCCAACTTAGTTTAAACGCCGTTGATAGATCCTCGATTAGGATTGGTAAAATTTCAAAATTCTTCCGCTGTGCCTGCCTATTCTAACATGTATAACCCGTATGGCGGATGGATGTTTTCTAAAGTATGATAATTGAACTAGAAATGGGTAATCCCATGGTACGAGCCCATTAGTTAAGTAAACGTAGCGGTTTAATAAACAGAGAGATACTCTAATGATAAGGAAAGAAAAGAATAAAGTAACCCCGTGAATAAAGTTAAACAATATGGTAAATACATCCTTTACCAAATGAATAATGCCTTAAGAATAAATGTGAAACATTTTATCTAGGAGATTATTTACTGATTCTCCTGAGCCATAATAATAATGACATCGCTTCTGATGCATAGTAAAGGAGCATAAGGAACGAGTGTTACAGATACCACTACTATCATCCCTAACACCACCACCAACGTCCCTGACAATACCACCATTGTCTCGATACCACCACCACTACTTCTAATACAACCACTATCATTCTTGTTACCCACACTGACCTTCCTTCCATAACACTTATCTCTGATCCTATTCCATCTGGAGATCTTCTCATGAGGATCCCATTATTCAGTTTCCACCTTATTCCTCCCCTAAGAGATCATACCATTCTGACTCCAGATCTCATATTGAAGAGATTGTGATTCTTAATTAGAAACCTCCTCTGAGGTTCCTAGATCAGATCCCAATCCCATCAATGATCTAAAGCTTATTTTGCCTTCCTTTCCCACATTCACTCCACATTCCCCTACTCATTCCTGCTCTCCCTGATCATACATTTGTAGCTTTTGATCCCATGACGGCCATTGTTCCTCATACTCCGTCTCACTCTTCCTTTGACGGAGACCCTATTCCACCATCTACTCCACTCCGTATGAATCCTTCTCCACCTTTTGATATTACCTTTCCCTCTCCTTTCATCCTTTCTACTAATGACAAAAAAGGGGAGAAGAGTGCTGAAAGTTCTACAGCTGATTAGGATTTTATTTATGTATTTGTTATCATATGCTCTAATCTTCTGAATTTCAATGAGAATACATGATATAGAAATCTTATTTTTTTTCTATATTTATTACTCTGATCTTTTGAATTTCAATGAGAATACATGTATAGCAATTTACATGCATTTATCAATCTATAAATTTGTTTCAAATATGAACGTTGAATGATACTTTTCTTGATCTTACTCTGTTTGCAAAAGATTTCAAAATTTATCTAAGTTTTTTCATCATAAAAAAGGGGCAGAATGTTAGCTCTCAAAATGTTTTGATGATAACAAACCTTGATATCTAAGTTTATTTTGACAGACAAGAAGGATAACATAAGGTTAACTTGATGATTCAAGTCACTCGAGTGAAGTTTTAAGCACTCGAGTGGAAAAACTATTTTTGGAAAAACTTGAATCAACAAGTCACTCGAGTGTTGCTATTTTACTTCAAGTTATCAAAGTGAAACTATATGGTAATCTTTTCTATCTTAGGAAGATCACTCAATTGTTAGTTTATGTACTCGAGTGATAACCAAGTAAGAATAAAGATTATAAAAGAGGATCACTCAAGTGACAGAGGATGCACTCGAGTAATTAATTTTTACTTCTAAAATTTTAGCAAGTCACTCGATGATAATCAGAAGTTGTGCAAGCTTTATTATCTATATTACTCAAGTAATGGGGTAAGCACTCGAGTGATTGGCATCACTTACAAGTATTTGTAAGTGACTTGTAAGCAATCTGAAAGTTGGTCATCTAGTAAAGCAGATTACTCGATCGATAGATTGTGCACTCAAGTGATATGCTTAAAATCACTCGAGTGATAGCATTCAAAAATGAAGTGATGTATCTTCTGAAATGACTACTCGAGTGATCCATGACCACTTACAGGGGTACTTGCAAGAGATCCGAAAGTGCACTCGAGTTACTCTGACTGAGCTTAATCTTTTTAAACCTATTAAAGATCACTCGAGTGATCTGAATAAGTACTCAAGTGATATTCCTTTTCTTCAAATATCATTATAAGGTTACTCACCAGTAATTATCAGCATAAGATCACTTGAACACTTGAGTGATAGAGCAAGAACTCGAGTGATAAGGAATTGCTCAAGTGATTTTAAGTTACACTTGAGTGTGTGTTCATATGCCTTTTAAAATCAGGGTCTCGACAATCTTAATACTTTTTCTACTCATCATGATCAACATTCTAAATCTTATACTACTTCTAAATGTTACTAATCACATTTATGTATAAGTTTCAAGTGGTTAATCTCAGGATTAATTTCAAAATCAAGAAAAGTAAAATCCTATTAGAAGCATCAAATGTGTAGCAGAGATAACTAATAAAAACACTCTCTTTCATCAATAGCTACAATTACTTTCTAACGGAAAGATTTGAATGCTCACAACAGTCATTAAAGATATTCTACCTATAGATAGGAAAGCATTCAAGACTCAGCAACCAATAAATGAAAAAATCAATTATGTTCATTAAGTACTGTAGTTTTGTCTGATATTCTTGTTATTCTTATTGCTCTTCAGTATTCATTTATCAACTCTTTGAGAGAGATTTTTCAACCTTAGTCATTACTCTTGTAAAGAGAATCTCAAGGTAGTAGGACGTACAGTGAGGGTATCTACTTATAAAGTGTAAGGGAGAGTGAGTGTCCTGTTGAGGAACTCTCTTATATTGTGGTGCCAAGAACCCATCTAATCTTAGAAGTATAGTGAAAATCTCCAAGGCTCTTTAAAGATTGGATGTAGGTCAAGAGTTTAAGGCCGAACTAGTATAAACTCCAATATACAGTTCGATGACATTTCTCCAACTCTTATCTTTTAATTAATTATTTTTATGATCCATTTTAAATTTTTAATATCACCCAAGTCACCCCCTTCTTAGGTGAAACCCTTGACACTAAAAATCTTGGGAATGAGGACCATGTTGGTGTCATTGACCTCTCTGATCTTACTGGGGTATGTAATATGCCCTTAACCATTTAGATCACATGACCCCAATAACATTCCAAAATTCTTGATGAAAGAATGCTTGAATAGCATCAAGTCCTGGTGCCTTGAAAGCCCCTAAGTCAAAACTAATTCTTTAATCTCTGTATAACTGATCACATTTAAGAGAGAATGCCTATCTACTTCCCTAAGCTTGGAAAGGTATTTAGAGTAGAAATGGACTTTGGGTTATGCAAACCACTCTTGAATAGATCATGTTAGTAGGAAATAGCCATAGTCTTCATCTCACTCTAATCAAAAGTCCAATCCCCTTATTCAGCCTTTAATCCCTCTATACAATTCTTCCTTCTTTTAATTATAGCAACAGTATGAAAAAACTTGCTATTATGATCACCCTACTTCAACTAATTGCTTCTAGACTTTTGGAACCATAGTAACTCTTCTTGTGCCTAAACTTTATTATAGTCTTTCCATAATTCCTTTTCTGTTTGTTGTAATGCTTAAGAGTCTTTCTGCTCTTGGCTCTATCCACTCCTTCTATCTTTTTCAACAAAGTTCTTTTCTTTGAAGGAATATTACCTATTCTAGTTGCATTCCAATCTAATGCTTCCCTTGCAAACATGTTAACTTTCTCTGTCCAGCAGTCCTCTTTCGATGAATCCTTAACCACATTGATGAAATCTTCCTCAAGAAGACAAGCGGCTTGGCACCACAAGGGAGGTTTAGATCTATGACTATTAGAGTTTAGGTAACCCTGTATGAGAAGTAGCCAATGATTTGATCCATAACGAGGCAAGTGATGAACTCTGGTAAAAGCGCAAGAGTTACTCCATTATTGATTTGAGAAAGCCCAATGAATTCTTTCCTTTATTGAATTCCTTTCCTAAGTGAACCTATCCCCAATAGTATCAACTTCAATCAAATGCGCATCTTGAATGAAATCATCAAATTGTCTCATAAAGGTGAGATTTGGGGTAGAACCACCCTTTTTATCTTCATATGATAGATAGGCATTGAATTCCCCAATGACTAGCCAAGGCTCAGACATGTTAGCACTAGTTGCAACTAAATCCTTTCAAGGAGTTTTTCTTCTCATATTGCAAGGTTCAACATAAACACAAGATAGCCAGAATGACTTTTTATTGCTCCGTTGAGTGACATGAACCTGAATGAATTAGGTGTTGGAAGAAATATAACTAACAGAATTATCCTCTTCATTCCACAGAATCCACTCACCGCCAGTAAACCCTGTAGCTTCTAATATGATCCAATTGCTGAAACCCAATTCCTAACGATCCCTTCCACCTTAGGACCACCAACCCCTTGTTTCGGTAATAATTAGGATGCCAACATTCCAATTATGAATAAGATCTCTAACAAGCCCAAGGAAAGTTTTAGAGGTAGCACCTCTACAATTTACTTTAATTAGATCTAGTGATGCTATTTCATTTCCTTAATATTATTTGGAATATTTTTAATTGTGTCAAAGGTATGAAGTTGTGATTTTTTTTATAGGTCAAATAATGAGATCATCAATGGTTACTCAAAAGTGGTAGACAAACAAGGAGAGGGCAGGGTTCATGTGTCACTGATTAAGGTGTATAATCCAACAAATCCACACATGCCTAAATTGCATTTGAAAATTATGGCAAAAAAAATGAAAATTCCAGAAGTAACAAAACCTTTTTAAAAGTGATTTATAAAAGACAAAAAAGAGGGAGTATTGAGCTTAAAACATCATTTAACTTGTTATAATAAAGGTAAATTTTGTAATCATAAGTATACGGTGATGGTGGTACTAGTAGGTATAATATATTGCTAGTAGTGAATACTTATGGCCTCATCCAAATAATAATATAGTTTTTTTCCAATAATTATAAAAAATAGTTTTTTTCAAATAATAGAAGGAATATCATAGGTAATACTACATCTATCCTTAATCTAAAATCTATTTAACTAATTTAGATTGATGAAGAAAATTAAATTAGTTATTTGTCAAAAATACGAGTTGATTTCCTTAAAATACCTCTTAAAATATTTTTTTTGAAACTACTCCTTTGTAACCCCCTATCTTAAAAACTGTAATTATAATTTGAAATTCTTAATTAAAATGAAATAGAGACCAATAATCATCAAAGGTTATTTACAATCTCTTCCTTACAGGAGGGTTTTCACAAATTCTTTCAAAACTTTTCGCCTTATCCTGGTCTCAAATTCACGTTTTAAATATAATTACCAAGTGCAGTTATATCACATTTATACATATCAGAGTGTACAGCAAAAATCCCGGGCAACCCCCTGGTTTCATTTATATACTAAAGGATTTAAAGCTTCCTAAATAGGGGATTACACAACCATATTCACAATATTATTTGCATCACAAAAGAATATACAGTAATCCCGTCTAAAAGTGATAACCAATTGTTCAAACTATACATCTCTACTAAGTCCTAGCCGCTCTTGGTGGTTCGTTTCTCCTTGGAGCCACTTTCCCTATCTGAAATGTTAGTCAATGGAAAGAATGAGATTCAAGAGAATCCCAGTAGTAATAAATCACTCATACAGTGTATAAACACATAGCATATATGATTATGTTTAGTGGCATCACAATGATATATGGCTCACGCCACATACGACAACACTCATGGCTGTAAACACTATGCGTCAGCTTTCACTGCGATCTAAATGCAACAGCTTACACTGTAATCACTATGCCAGCTTTCGCTGTAATCTCAAAGCATCACAATGTATCACACCGTATCACAATGCATGACAAACATACATACAATGCTTTACACATAGCATAAGAGAAAAAGTCACTACCTTGTTCTTTCCTGACATTCCTCGGCACAGTTGGCTCACGAGTCCGGAAAATGTCAAATCCTATAACCAATGCCAAGAACGGTGGATTAAAACTCTATTCCAATTACTTACTTTCAAAACACTTAGAGTTGGTTATCCTTAGAACTCTTTAGGTGGCTCTTAAAAGCCTAGACATATGCCTAAAGGGTTAGGACAAACTACCCCAAAGATCCCTTTTTCAGAAGAAAACACTAGTTTTGAGTTGACTCACTTGAGTAAAGATGGCCTCACTCGAGTGATGAAAGACTTACACTCAAGTGAGAATGGTTCTCACTCACGAGTATTTGGTAGAGAGCAACACCAACGGCCGGAAAGTGCTCACTGTACTCGAGTATAAGGATTTACACTTGAGTGATGACCCCAAAATCACTCGAGTCCCAGAAAGTGAAGCACAGGAAGTGTTTGCCCGAGAGCACAGCAAACTTAGGGGAGGAAGCTCACTTGAGTACTACCCTTGGCACTCGAGTGAGGACATAGCACTTGCGAGTGTCAAGACACACCCTTAGAAATTGGCCCGCGATTGTTTGCCCGAGAGCAAACCTCAAAATGAACATACCTCTCTACACTCGAATGAAACCATGATCACTCGAGTAATAACCCATATTAGTCACGAGCGAGGAAGTGTACTCTTGCATCCTACCCAAGAACACCACTGAAATGCTGAAGGAAAAGGGAAATCTACTGCTGTACTCGAGTGAGACCTCTCCTCACTCGAGTGAGGCTTATCAAAAGCCAAAAATGCAGTAGTTGATATAACTTCCCAGATTTGCCAAAACTAATCCCAATGGTTTCAAAACTTATACCAAAGCTCATTCTCACCTAAAATTCTATAAGGAACCTATTGGTAACATTAAAACTCTCATAATCATATCCTAACAACAATTTTGCTCTTGGGTCTCTACATTACACCCAAAACACTCAATCATCAAAACTTCTACTTCCCATTTCCAAACCAATCCTAGTAACTCAAAGGCACAATAGGCTACCAATTCAACCATAATACTCTATCCAATTCCTACATTCCAAATTGATACTATATTCAAGGAAAAATTATAGAATTTACAAAACTTAACAAAAAATCATAACAAATATACCAAAATGCATCAAATGCTTACCTCTTTCTTTTCTCAAAGTGATTTCCTTGATTTCACAACTTCCAAATTTTCACCAATTCTCAAACACCACTAATCAAAAATCTGAAACCATAGGAATAAAGCTCTTAACACTATGATCAAGATTAATAAAGGACACTTGAGCATCTAGGGTCAAATACTCACCTAGAACTCAAGCTTCTTCTTTCTCTTTCTTGGTCAAGCTTGGACAACAATGGAGGATGGGAGAAAGAGTGAGAATGATAAAGGAAGTCAGGTTTTCCCTTGCCCTAAAGCTCCCTAGCCAACCTTAAAGAGGAGAGGAGAGAGGGAAAACTTTTGACATTTTGACCAAGATCAATGACCCTCATATTGCCATGTGTCATCATCCCATTCTCCTAACCATGAGCTCACATATGCATATTCACATACAATTTCGCCCCTTACTCAACAAATCATAACCATTGATTTCAAGTTACATATGAGTTTCCTCTTCAGTAACTGTTCAGTTATTCAGTAAATTTCCAATTTTACCCTTTTGCCCCTAATAATGGCAATTTCACTCAAATTACTTCCAAATTCATTTATACCACTCCAATAACACCATTATGCGTCCTCCCACATAATTCAATCTATTTAGACATTAACCCACATTTAAGCATAAATATGAAGGTTAGGCATTGACTAAAACACATTCACATTGTATTTAACAATAATTACATCACTGCTAACATAATTAACCCTTAATCCCAAATTGGGTCATTACATCCTTGATGTTAATCCAAGAATTACAGAATAAAACCCAAAAAAGTAAGAATTTTGATTAGCAAAAACCCAAAAGGAATTTGTGTCTCTAGATCCTTAGTTATAAAAGGCTCCACAAAAATTGATCATGGTCTTGCAACCAACCATATTCTAACCCCAATACACACTCACAAGTAAAAACTTGCAAAAAGAAAACTTTTTTCTCATGAGCTGACAAAATTGCCCTCCAAAGTCCTATTATTCTCCCATTCTTGGAAAAGAGTCATCCTTGACTCTTAAGCATCTTCAAGGGATACTCAAGACTTATTGATTAAATCACTATCTCTCGTTGCATCTGCAAAAGTGAAATAACTATATTGGGAAAAAGGTAATTGAAGCTCTAATTTTCAATGAAGATATTTTAATAATTTTTCTCTCTCTTTTTTTCAACTTCATTTTTTTTGCTTGGCTCTTTTCTTCAAATTTTCTGCCTTTTTTCCCTATTTTAAAATCATAAGTTTAAATACTAAATGATATGGACCTACTAGATGATGTAACCCCCTCACCGTAATTACATCCGGATTACGAAATTTAAGTGAAATAGAGACCAATAAGATGAAATAACAATTCATAGTCCCACATCCAAGAGACGGGGTATTTTAAAATCTTTTCCGAAACATAGTTATATACTGGTCTCACATTCACAGGCGGATATAATTACCAGAGCGATCAAATCACATAAACAATATCAGAGTGCGGAAACTAAATCCTGGCTAAACCCCAGGTTACTTCATATATATATAATGGGTTTACAAGTTCCCAAAATGGGGATTACATGACCAAAATAATCATTTACATTAAATGTACACTTAGCAATCCCAAATCCAAAACTAAGATAACCAACATCCACTAAATCTCAGAGTAGTCCTAACTACTCCTGGTTGTCCGCTTCCCTTTCGAGCCACTCGCCCTGTCTGAAAAGGTTAGTCATATGGAAGGGGTGAGATTCTAAAGAATCCCAGTAGTAACAACAATTTTATACCACATGCAATCACAGAATATGCACACCAATCATCTCATACAGCAACACTAGTCACTCCACCCTCATCCCCTTTTACCGCCGGGAAGGCATACGACCTTCACCCGAACCGTTGTTAGCGACTCAGGGACTATTGGCGTGGCAGTGCATACAAATAGCCACACTGCTCAAATATAGCCTTTCCGCTTTCACAAATGGCCCGTCGGCCTTCACAATCACATATAACACACCCTAACCTCATCCCCTTTTACCGCCGGGAAGGCATACGACCTTCACCCGAACCGTTATTAGCGACTCAGGGACTATTGGTATAGCGGTGCTTCCACAGTTTTCACAACACTTGCAGCATGCGATATCCATTTCAAACAATGACATAATATACATACAAAGTATCACACAAGGTATAAAGAAAGAGTCACTACCTGTATCCTTCCTGACTAGCTCTCGCACCTTAGCCTCACGAGGACGACAGATGTCAAATCCTATATCAATTAGGGACAACCAATCAATCTCTTATCCATATGTATATTTCAATAATACTCTAAGTTGGTTATCATTTAGGACTCTTTAGGTGACTGTTAGAGGCCTAAACATATGCCTAAAGGGTTGGAAGACACTACCCAAAAGACCCCTTACTCGAAGGCAAAACACTGATTTTTGACTGTTTCACTCGAGCACAGTACGGACATCACTCGAGCACAAGAGAGAGTGAGACTGCAAGTGAGCACCGGAGAGCACAAGGAAACTTTCAGGAACTGGCTCACTCGAGCATGCTGAACCTCACTCGATCACAAGGCCAAATGCCTCACTCGAGCACCTGCGAATGAAGTTCAAGAAGTGAGAACCCGAGAGCACACAACGCTCTCCAAGACCAGGATCACTCGAGCACAGCCATATGCACTCGAGCACACACCCAATGCTCGAGAGTGAGAAGGCACACCCGTGTACCTTACCCGCGAGTGACCACCTGCAAGCACTACCCTCACCTGAGGCACAAGCTCACTCGAGCATGACCCCCAGTGCTCGGGTGAGAAGGCTATACTCGTGAGTGTCAGAGCACACTCGTGGCATCCATCAGCAAGTGAAGACCCAAAAGAAACCCTTCACTCTGAACTCACACCATCACTCGAGCAGACCATGCTCACTCGAGCATGTTCTTCGCTCACTCAAGCACAAAGCGATGTGCTCGAGCATTGCACATAAAACCCAGGCGCACTCAAAGCAGAACAGGGAAAAACTCTCCCATCACTCGAGCATGATCATCCCGTGCTCGAGTGATATGCATCAGAGACCCAGAAACGCAGCAAAAACCAGAAAACACCAGATGGTCAAAATCATGCCCAATGGTTCCCAAACTCTTCCCAATGCTCATGCACTCTAAGCACTAACTAGGGAACACAATGGCAACTCCAAAAACACCCCAAAAACCAATTTGACCACAATCTTTCACTAAGGTCTCTAAGATACACAATACCCAAATTTCCCTTAACACATTTCCATCATTCTAGATTATATCTAACAATCAAATAACTCAACATTAAACCATTTCCACTATCAAACACCTTAAAATCCACATTTTCAACATTTGGCATAATTAGGGCAAATTTTCCAGATTTTACCAACTTAGCCAAAAATCACAAACAATATTTCAAAATGCTCTAAATGCCTACCTCTTCTCTTTGCCCAATTCAGAATCTTGATTCCTCAACTTTCAATTTCAAATCAATGTCCCAATCAACACCATTCAAGGCTCTACAATCATCACAATGTAGCTCTCAATGAGATACACAACTTTAGAGAAGAGGATTTTAGCAAAAGAGGATCATTACTCACCAAGATTGAAGCTTTCCTTCTTCCTTCCAAGCTTATGCTCAGCGAAAATGGGAGAAAGAAGAGACAGAAAAATGAGAGATGGAGAGATGGAAATGATGATGGTGAAGCTTCTCTTCCCTCACACACACACTCAACCGAATAGGAGAGAGAGAAGGGAGGAAAAGTGCTATTTTGTCTCTTAGTGCCATATCCAATGGCTCACACCATGCCACATGTCATCATCCACTCAATTCCCTCTATGGACTCACCAAATCACAACACATAGGATTCCGACCCACGGTCAAGGAATCACAACCCTTGATCATAAATACCACATGTAAGTATTCCAAAATTCACATTACATTAATTCCAAAAGGGTTTAATCAAGATAATTACAATAATTATCAGAGTTACAATAATTATCAGAGTCATTAGCCCTAATCACAAATCGGGATATTACAGATGACCTGCCCAAGTAACCTAGAAATTACACTTGGAAGCCACACCTAGGAAGTTGAAAACAAGAAAAGTTGTAAGACAAAGAATTAAAGCCTAAGGCATTGAAAGAGATCAACTAGCTTTGGCACCAAATGATGTGGAAATTATAGAATAAAAACCGAAAAAGTAGGAATTTTGATCAGCTAAAACCCTAGAGGAACTTTTTTGTAGATCCGTAGTTAAAAAAGGCTCTATAAGAGTTTATCAAACTCTTGCAACCAATTGTATTCTATCATGAATACACACTCACAAGTAAAAACTTGCAAAAAGAAAACTTCTTATTCATGATCTAGCAGAATTGACAAAATTGCCTTCTGGAGTCCTATTAGATACAAACCCCCTTAATATGTGTAATCAATAATGAAATTAATTTTAGGAAGAAAATGATAAATATGAGGGATAAAGTGAATTGAGGTCTTATATTTATAACTAAATCCAACACTTCAATTATATATATATATTAGGGACCCGAGGTAGCATACCTATTTTCGACGTAAGATAATGATTACTTTCTTACTATATCAATCATCCTGTCTCCTAGAAATTTTGTTAAACTGAAGGCAAGAGTGTGCATGTGGTGTTTTTACTTTCCATAATGTTTTAATTTGGTTTCTTAATTTTTTTTCTTTTTTGATTAAGTGTTCCTTCTTTCAAAGCTTAAAGCGCAAAAGTTTTTCACCTCTTCCAATAAGTATACTTCCCGGGATGGTTTCTTAATTTTAAAAAATATTTTTTTCAATCCTTTAATCTTTATATTATTATGTTTAAATGATGAGTTTTTAAAAATTGTAGTTACTTATTTTAAAAATTAAATTTAATATGTCAATATTTATTATTTAAGAATATTTTGTCAACATTTGAAATTCCAATATCAACATTTTTTATTAGTGGTGTTATGGTTAAAAGACTAAAAAGACATTTTATAATTAATACACTAAAATAAAATATTGTATAAGATTAAAGGATTCCATGTGCAGCTTTACCTAAACTAAATATATATTATCGGTACGCAGAAGCTTAAAATCAATTTTTTGTATAAAATAGTCAATTTCATTGTATAAATCATTTGAAAGGATTTGATTAAAATTTTTAAATTTTTTCTCATTTTAATTAAATATTATATTTGTAACGCTTTTTTTATTTAATTATTTAAAAATAAAAATGAAACAAAACATGACCATCAATCAATATCAATAATACTACATATAAATTTAACAAGTATTCATGCAACTTTACGTTTTTCATTAACTTACATGTAATTATTTTCTAATTTTCAAAACCGTGCAATATAAAGCAAAGCATCATAAATTTATTAAATCTAAATGTATATGTGTTTATCTTTAATATTTGTTTATCTTCAAAATCAGTATTGTTATTTTATATAATAGGGTTCGAATGTGCATGTTATCCCCAACTTCCTGCAATTTGTTTTCCTAATGAACTCTTTGCGAGTCACTACTAAGAACTCTATGGTCATTAAAATTATTGACCTTTTCCTTTCAAATTGAACAGTGAACTTCTTCCTGTTCATTAATGAGATATATAAAAATAGATTAAGAATTAAATAAAGCATTTATAATGTAAATTCTTTATCCAAAAGCACACATCCCACATCCTTGAAAGGGAAAAGAAGCGCGTATATAGCAAGTGTCGGCAAGAGAGAGATGGTCTGATCTTTTTTATCGTTGCAACGGTCTCGTCCATGGTCGCTCAGCATCACCGGTGTCGCAACCGTCTTTGCCCAAGCAAAGTCAGAACTGCCTAGCATCGGCCATCTTAGCCTAAAACATCATCGGTCTATCTACAGAGGTAAGCATTTACAGGTCATCAGCCTTCTTTGACAGCAACGGTCTAATACCATCGATGCCCAGAATATCATCGGCCATATCTGTAAGCTGAAGAGAGAGCAGATCTACTGTATAACATTTCTGTCAGCTGAAGAGAGGCATACTTGAAACAAACTCTACTCAAAGTTTGAAGATCCAGGCAGCTCTAGTCAGTTCCTTGTTGTTGATCTCTGTAAATTCGGCATCGTAATCGCTCTCCGGTTAATGCATGCTCTGATTTATTTTAAAAATAAATGGGAGCAGGGGTAAAGTCTATGCAAGCTAGTCCTACTGCAATCGCCTGCTATGGTCAAAGTGGATGCAGTGTTGGCAGCAGCCTCTACTGGGAAGGCTTTAGGGCTGCAAAAAATAAACGAATGAGAGAGAGAACGCAATCCCTAGAGAATGAGTTTGGCACCTATTCTGAAGCAAAATAATGCCTTGGAGTGTAGTAAAATGAAAGTTTATGATGATGATGAAGGGTTCACAGATAAGCAATCCTTAGCCCCATGGGTTGAGGACTGGATAATTGATAATATTATTCAAGAGGAAACTAGTATACCAGAAGAACCTAAATGATCATACAAGGATGCATGTGTTGACGATCAGAAGAGGGATGATTTTTCATATGAAGAAGAGGAATGGTGGTAAGGGGACGGATGGAAATCTAGGATTGAGGTGGAGATAACACAAAAGGGACTAAACATAATTGTGTCTCAGGAGTTCAGAAAGAAACTATCATAGAAATAGTCAATATCGCTGTTCGTTAGACTCCTTGGTAGGATGGTGCATGAGGATCAACTAGGTCATAAACTGTAACAACTGTGGGGACGTAGAGGAGAGGTCAAAACTATTAAGATAGGTTACGGGTATTTCTTGGTACGTATGAGCAGTCAAGAAGAGTATGATTTAGCATTAACAGGTGGACCTTGGTTATACATGGATCACTACCTAGCAGTGCAACTATGGAAGTCAAAGTTTGATCCTGATGCTGGTGAGGTTTCCAAAATCACAGCATGGGTAAGAATTCCTAAATTCCCAGTAGATTTCTATGACAAGGGTATTTTATATACAGTGGTTAACCAAATTGGATGAGTTCTGAAAGTGGATACAAATACACTTCGCCAAACCAAAGGGTGGTTTGCCCGTATATGTGTTAAGGTTGATTTGAGTACACCTTTGCTCCCCTCATTAATGATTAATTGGAAAGAGAAGAAGATTTTTTTATAAGGGTTTACGTTTGATTTGCTTTTCATGGGGACGGTAGGGCCACGACACGGACCACTTTATTATAAATCAAGCAACAACACGTCAAAGTCATCATGCATGGCGAACCAGTCGGCTTTTACTACTACAGCACAGTTACCCACATGCTCCAAGTCAGCAGCTGAGATGTTTAGGGAGTAGATGGTGGCACTGTGTCATAAAAGGGGGTAATGGATCTCGAACATAGGGAATAGCAATTATGGGTGTGAGATTAGGCGTGATTTATGTTCTCAAAATATGAGGGGAGGTTCACGTTTTGAGGCTCTTAATGCTGAAGATATGGGACTTAATTATGGAGGTTAAAGTGATAACGCAAATCAGGCCAAGCTTCGTGTCAATTCGAAACCAAGAGAGAGATCACAGGAATCGAGGGGGAAATTTGATCATCCTTTTGAGGTAATTAGAGGAAGCAAGGGAAATAATGGATCAGATATTTTAAATGTAGGGAAAAAAAGAGAGAAATTGTGATAATGTGAATGTGTTGGCTAGTTAAATAAGTTAAATAAACCAAATGGGACACAAACAGCTAAGAAGAAAGGGATTGAGGAGGGAGTTTCCCAAGGAACCTTGAGTATGGGCCCGAAAACACAGCAAACAAAAACACGAGTGGATTCTCCTATGTTCAATTCTCACCTGTTATCTCAAAAAGCTATTTTTTCGTGTAATTCAAGTGGAGATGTGGGGTTACAAGTTAAAAAAGATGTTATTGGCATAGACCTCAATTCCCCCAATATTCATCGCGAAGCCTTTGACCCTCTTGACCCTGGTGTAGAAGGAGGAGAGAATGTTGCTACTCAAACTACTCCACTTGGAGGTGTTAATAATGTGGTGATATATGGTGTTGATAAGGTGTAGGGGGACATATGTCTCAATAATGCCCAGTTTAGTTGTGTTCTTTCTCTTCTTTTTTATTAATTTTTAATGATTATTATGACTTAGAATACCTGGGGTACCGGTAGTACTTCTTTTTGCAGGTTATTTAGTGATGTTGTTGTTAGACATAGCGCTAATTTCTTTGCTTTACTATAGCCAAGACAAGTAGGGATGAAAGCTAAACTCATTGCAAGGAGACTAGGATGGACAAATATGCATATGGTTGAAGCTCGAGGCTTTAGTGGAGGCATATGGTTATTTTGGGATTCTACGGTACATTTTTCTGTGATTTGCTCTAGTGATTAGTTTATTCATGGATAGTTAATAAAGGAAAAAGAGATGATCGGTCACTTACTGTGGTGTATGGGCATCTAAATATGGTTATTAGATGGCAGCTGTGGCAAGCTCTTGAGGGTGTTCAACAATCGATTATTAGAGGCTGGGTAATTATTCAAGACTTCAATGTTGTTTCATGTCCTGAAGAATGCTGGAGTACGAATCACAAGGGGAATACAGGAATTAACATATCCTTCCAGAATTGGTTATTGGGTAGTGAGTTACTTGATATCAGCTTTAGTGGACCTCGATTTACATGGGATAATATGACTAGCCAGAGCATAATAGACAGAGCCTTGGTAAATAACTGCTAGGCTACAAAGAATCTTAATGCCATAGTAACATACTTGCCAAAATATAAATTTGATCATTGTTCGATGCTTCTTGATACCGAATCTCATATTCTTACTGTGAAGAATTAAAGGCCTTTGATATTTTTTGCCCCTTGGGCTATGCATGATGAATTCAAGAACTTTGTACAGTATCACTGGGGAGTGGAGGAAGATTGGTGTAGATCTAAACAACAGTTTACTAAGGATTTGAGATTATGGAATAAGAAGGTTTTTTTGTAACATCTCCTATACGAAAGACAAGTTATATCGATTATTAGATGCGATTAATGCAAAAATTGCTTCGCTAGGTATCTCAGAGTATTTTGATAAGTTACGAGGGGAGCAATGGGGCGAGCTTGAGAAGCTCTTGGCGTGGGAAGAAGTCAAGTGGATACAATACTCTCGGACTAGCTGGTATGTGGATGGAGATCATAATACCAAATATTTTCATTCAGTGGCTAATGGGAGACGAAGAAGGTATAAAATAAAGGCTTTGAAGATAGACTTTAGGGAGTAGACATATGATGCAGCGGAAATTATGAGAATGGGAAGTCAGTTCTTTGAAAATTTATATACAGAGACCCATATATATAATGGATCATTGGTGATCGAATGCACTTATCATGAAATTGACAATGTGAACATGTGTATTATGGGGAGATTGGTTAAAGCTCACGAG
Organism: Inga leiocalycina; assembly: GCA_963242795.1. Lineage (NCBI taxonomy): Eukaryota > Viridiplantae > Streptophyta > Magnoliopsida > Fabales > Fabaceae > Inga > Inga leiocalycina. Next base: position 38,830,620 of record OY725332.1, read on the forward strand.
ATTAGACAAGCTTTATTTGATATGGGGCCATTGAAAGCGCTGAGCCTAGACAACTTCAATATGTTATTTTATCAGAGCCAATGGGATACAGTGGGACCATCAGTACTTGACTTAGTTAAAAGAGTCATTAATGATCCAATATGGATACAAAAAATCAATGCCACTCAATTAATTCTCATACCGAAAGTGGAACATCCTCAGACAATTCGAGACTTCCATCCCATAAGCTTTGTAATGTTGTGTATAAAATAGTTACGAAGGTTATATCGAATAAACTCAAGGCAGTCACGCCTTTAGTAATAGCCCCGAACCAGTGCAATTTTGTGAAAGGCCAACAAAGCTCAAACAATATTATCCTAATACAGGAGATCATTCACTCTATAAAGTCCCTAAGAGGAAAAAGGGTTTCATGGCCATTAAGATAGATTTGGAGAAGGCATATGATCGTGTTAGATGGAGTTTTATTACAGCCTGTGTAAGAGAACTCAAGATCCTTGACTATCTCTTGAAACTTATTCAAGCTTATGTGACAACATCTCAGATGCAGCTACTTTGGAATGGAAAGGCTACTAATATGTTTTGCCCTTCCCGTGGGATTTGATAAGGTGACCCAATATCACCTTATCTATTTGTTATAATGATGGAAAATTTGGGGCATCTAATCCAGACGGCAGTAGAAAAAGGTGACTGGCAACCTTTTAGGATCTCCAAACGAGGTACTCCTATCTCTCATCTTTGTTGCTGATGATCTCATTTTGTTTGCAACGGTAGATTTAGATCACCAGGAGTAGTGAAAACTATCCTGGATGACTTCTGTGATATTTCAAGCCAAAAAGTTAATACTGAGAAGTCTAGAATTTAATTCTCAAGGAATGTGAATCATATCAGAAGCAGCGAATTAGTGAGTTTCTGAATTTTACTCCAACGTCAAATAAGGGGAAATACTTAGGAATTCCTATATTACATGAACGGAGCTCAAAGACAAAGTATAATTTTCTCCTAAAAAAGATGGATACTCATTTAGCTAATTAGAAGTCCAACATGTTATCGATGGCTGCCAGGCATACTCTTGTGTCTTTTATAATGTCGGCTATGTCATCTTATGCTATGTAGATAAAGCCTCTTCCTTTAGGGACTTGTGATGAAATTGACAAACAATGTCTTAACTTCCTTTGGGGTAGTAGTATCGCCAGTAGAAAACCTCATCTAGTCTCTTGGGATTTGGTGTGTGCATGTAAGGAGGATAAAGGCCTTGGTCTCAGGAAGGCTCATTACCCAAACCAAGCATTTATGATAAAACTTGGTTGGAGTATGATTAATAGATGAGACTCGCTCTAGGTCAGGTTTCTGTGAGAAAAGTATAAAGCCAATGATGATATTATTCCTAAAATTGAGAAGCGAAGGTCAAAGTCTAGTACCTGGAAAGGTATCCATAACAGTTAGGAGAAGGTGACATAGTATATCATGGAGAATCACCAATGACAAAAGAGTTTCTTTCTGGAATGACATGTGGGTGCCATACTTAGACAAGCTTCAGAGTTTGGCAACCCATTCTTTGCCTAGAGATGTTACTGAATGGAGAGTAGTTGATTGCATCACTCCCTTAGGACAGTAGGATATGACCAAGTTTTATCACCTAGTTCCAGAACATGTATGTACAACTATCAGACGTGTAAATATCTGTCAGCTAAATAGGGAGGATTTTTCATCATGTCAGCTAAACGTGTAAATATCGAGCGTGTACTTGTGAGAGGCTTCTGCAGGATCACAATAAGGAGTTTTATTGGGGTTTATATACCAGATTGGCCATAGGACGGTGGTCTCTGCTGAGGCTTGGGGTGTATTGTGGGGACTTCAACTTGCTTGGGATAAGGATACAAACAAATTCTGGTTGAGTGTGATTGTAGTGAAGTCATCGAACTGATTCAGAGCATGGTGGCTTAGGAACACCGTGATTTTCACCTTATCATGCAAGTTCGCATGTTGATGGACCAAGACAGGGAAGTAGAAATGTTACATTATATTAGAGATGTTAACACAGTTGCAGGCGCTATGGCAAAAGAAGCTTGGAAGATGGCGATGGATCTCCATATCACCAAGTCACTACTTGAAGTTATTGCGAGTTTATTACTTATTGATGAAAAAGGATGAGATTGCACGTTGATTCAGGAGGATAATTCCTGAGTAGGTTGGAGATTATCATGTACTATAAAAAAAGAAAGGGAAAAGATAATAACTTTTTGAGGGTGAAATAAATTTTATTATTGTATTATCTTTTTAAATGTAAGTATTTAATGTAAAGGATCACTTGTACGAAAGAATTGAAAGAGTAAATAATAGGATTGCTCTTATGGGTTTTTTAGAAAGGTCAGAGGGCTATGAGTTATGGTGTGAACTAGAAGTGATTCTATCTCAAGAAGAATTAATGTGGATGCAATACTTGAGATCTCAATGGTATGTTCATGGTGACTATAATACCCGCTATTTCCATTCAATGGCAAATAGGAGGAGAAGAAGGAATAAGATTGAGGCTTTGAAGCTAGAGTCAAGGGAGTGATCCTATAATTCTAAAGAAATCAAGAATATTAGCAGTACTTTTTTAAGACTTATATACAAAAGAGGGGGCAGGTTGAAACCCTTAATATTTGGGTGCACATATTAGGACTAGGGGTGTGCAACGGGCTGGCGAGGCTAACTCGTAGCTTGCCTGTATACATCACTTGGGTACAGGGTGCCCTATACCCATGGCTCTACCCATTTAACCCGTGAAAAAATGGGTACGGGTTAAATGGGTATTGCTAAACTTGTACGGGTCACCCCGTTTACATCTGGACAGTTTTTTTTATACAAGGGCAAGCTAAGCTTAAAAAAAATAGCAAGCATGCACAGCAGCACAGGTGGTCTGGCACAATGTACCATTCAATTTACTACAAAACCTTCATAAAAAGAGAGAGTACTAATTACTAAAAGCCTAAAAACATAAGCTATCATCCATGATCATCTTCATTAGCAAAGTTCAAAGCATCCATCTAGATCTAAATACAAAAGCCTTGAGTTCAAAGTTAAAACCTCAAACATCAGAAGTTTAGAATCATAACTTTGCAATTCACAAGTCATAAAAAAACAAAACAAAACAATACTAATAATTGAAGTTAAAAATTGAATAACTTCAAATCAATCAGCAAAAATTCATCATCTATTTATCTTTAACGGTAAATCTTCACTATTCAGATCCACCTTCTATTGCTCCATCTTCCTTTACAAAATAAACAAATGTCTCCATAATTCTTTAGTGCCATCATTTGAGGGATAACTTGTATAAGTTGTTCCATAATGGTTGCACTTTGACCTATGTTTTCCTTTATTTTTGGCTATTACCAGCCTTGTAAAATGGTTCCATATGTCAAAGAAGTCCTTCATTTTCTTACTAGGTCATGATTCAGCATCTTGTCCTTCATTGTTGATCTTATTATCAACATGAGCAACAATATGTTTTGCCATTATCACTCCAGTTTTGTTACCAGTGTCCCCTACAACTTGTGCCATGCTACTTTGCTCCCTACATGATGAAAGTTTTAGGAGGATACAAGCTGCAATATTGTAATCATTTTTTATTTTACTTGCATACATTGCAGAACAACTAGACAAAAAGTACAAAAATCAGGAAACATTAAAGTTAGGGAATGGCAAGACTATATTAGGTTATAACAGCTTTTGAAGTACTGCCTTAGTCACTCACTCAACAGGTTTTTGAAACCATCATTATTCTCAAATAGTAAAACACAAAATGTAACATATAATTTAGATTCTTCATTATTTTTCAATTAACAAAATGCTCAAGATCATGAAATATGAGACACAACATAAAAACTATGAGCATTAAAAATGTCGCACCTACATAAGCATTCAATTTTTGATCCATCATAGATTCTTTTTTTTTCTTTTAGCCAGAGATTAAGGCTAAAGTGAAAATGAAACATTAAATTCTTAGTAGAGATTATCTAAAACTCTATTGCAAAATAAACAATGAACAGACACTAGAGTCAGTCAATGCTAATAAATTCATATTGGGTGGTTTTTAACACTGAACAAGCATTATATCTTCACATAATAAGGCCAAAAAAACTGCAAATATAACAATTGTTACTAGTAAAATGCCTCAAATAGGTCACCATATCACTTCTAAACGTTCTGGAATTAGTAAAACGCCAACAAACATGAATAAAGTAGGTGATTTCTAAAGAAAGACCTTGATTTTGAGTAGAAAACCCTTACAAATTTTAGCCCTTGTAAATCGACAAGTCCGCTATCTACGATGGGTCGATGGGAATTGTGAAGGAGAGCTGAGGTTAAGGACGTGAGTCTGAGTGCATGACGAATTGAATTTCTAATGGTTTAGGGCTCACGGCATTTTGAAATTAAGGTCAGGACAATAACGATCAAGAAAGAGAACAGGAGCAGGGAGGGCCGGAGGGACTGCTGGACTGGGTATGGCCGTATGGGAGGTAATGGGAGTCACGACGCATAGGGAATTGTCTCGTCTGCTGTCGAGGACTTGGGAGTGGGGAGTCTGTCAAGTGCCAATGACAATTGATAGTTTGATACCCCATTTTGGTCCTCTCCTAGCCTTAGACAAAGTTTGTCAAAAAAAAGAAAAAATAATGAAGTGGGAAACAGGCGGGAACGTTTTCGGGTGCCCCGTGGCCCAACCCGTTTCCTACCCGTTTAGTTTAAACGGGTATTGGGGAACCCGTTTCCCATTACAGGCTATAAGCGGGCGGGCTTAAATGAGGAAATTTTTGCAGGTTGTGGGCGGGCAGGTAGGTTGCAGGCATTTTGTTCAGCCATAGCTGGGACTTCTAGTAACGGCAGCGGAGGTTAAACAGGCTTAGATATGGACCCACTAAAAGCACTAAAACCTAATGGTCTTAATTCTCTTTTCTTTTAAAGCCAATGGGATACTATGGGGAATTCAATTATTGACCAAGTAAGAAAATTTTTTCATGATCCACAATGGTAAAGGAAATAAATGGCACTCAAATAATATTAATTCCTAAGATTGAACATCCTCTGACTATCCGGGATTTTAGACCCATTAGTTTGTGCAATGTGGTATATAAAGTTGTGACAAAGATTGTTTCCAATCAAGTAAAGCCTATTATGCCACTTGTGTTGGCTCTGAACCAGTGTAGCTTTATAAGAGGGAGACAAACATCTGATAATATTATTCTTGCACTAGATATTATTCATTATATACATGGAATAAAGAAGCATCAAGGATTTATGGCTATTAAAATTGACCTTGAAAAGGCATATGATCGTGTTAGATGGAGCTTTATTTATGACTATTTAAAGGATCTAAATATCTATGAGACTCTTAGAAATGTGATTGAATCCTATATTTCTATGCCTCGCATGAATTTAATCTACAATGGTTCAACAGCTAATGAGTTTGTTCCTTCTCAGGTGAGCACTAAGGAGATCCCATATCGCCGTATCTTTTTGTGTTGGTGGTCAAAAGGTTGGGTTACTTGATGCAGTCCGCTATTTCTAATGGCAACTAGCTTCCTTTTAGTCTTATAAAGAGAGGCATGACTGTGTCTCATTTATTTTTCCTAAAGATCTTATTTTGTTTATGGAACCAGATATAGAAGATATGGCTATTGTGAAAGCCGCTCTTAATGAATTTTGTGAAGCTTCAGGACAAAAAATAAATGAAGCAAAATACAAGATATTTTCTCCAAGAATGTGAATCATATCAAGTGTAACACTCGTTCCTTATGCCCCTTTACTATATATCGAAAGCGACATCATTATTATTATAGCTTAAGAATCCGTAAATAATCTACTAGCTAAAATTTTTCACATTTATTATTGGGGCATTATTCATTTGGTAAAGGACGAATTTACCATATTGTTTAATTTTATTCACGGGGTAACTTAGTTCCTTTCATTCCTTATTATCAGAGTATCTCTGCATTTATTAAACTGATCAACTTACTTAACTAATAGGCTCGTATCGTGTGATTACCCATTACTAGTTCAATTATCATGCTTCAAAAAAATATCCATTCGTTATGCGGGTTATACAATTAACCATTTCAAATATTAGTTATACATAACGGATTAGCACGTCTTAGTCTTCATCTCCTTATCGCAACTTCTTCATCTGGCATATTGTCCTGCACTCCTCTTCTGTGCTTACGTACCTATATGGTTGGTTGAGGGACGGTGAGATTGGGGGAATCTTAGTAGCAAACAATACCACTTAACATGCAAGATAAATACTTAATACATGACATGCTTGCCTTACATGAATTTATGCTAACACATTGACATATCTGCATGCTCAATGTCATATATCATACTCATGGCCATAGCATATATAGAAACAGAGCTTCAATTAGTCATATATACATCACATAATCAAGCAAAGCAATTACTCATATGAATACATAAGCATAAATATCAAGGACATGTAAGTAGGTTAAGTTCACTACCTTTTGTCTTCGAGTCCCCTTTTTTATACCTTTCCTCCCAACCAATGAAGTTGCTTCCATTGTCCCTTCTTTGTCATCTCATGGCCCTAGAAAAGTGGCCATATTATTATAGCAATGACAAATAAATGTCCAATGAGCTACTTTAGCCTTTAGGACATGAACCTTATCTTTGGACCTATATTTGTCCCAATTTTTATAACTCAAGACACTTTGGTTTGTTAACTTTAAAGTTAACACATTAGGCCCAATGGGTATTTAATAGGCTCACACTAACTCCAAGTGTTTAACTTAACCCTTGAAGGTCAACTTTATTACCAAATGCCATAACCTTTTTATTTTCGCACAATTTCCAAAAGTTCATAGAATTTTCAAGAAATTTTGAAAATTCATATCTTTTACTGCAAATATCCAAATTAGGTAGTTCAAAATTCTATATGTCGCTTGTTAAGTATTTTATGGGAAAAATATTTCCTCTAGCCAGTTCCAAATATCATCATATATTCATGATTTAACACATATGGTCTCAAAAACACCCTTAGGCCAAAATATTAGGGTGGTCTAACAGTCAAGAAAAACTCAACAACATCACAAGGTATATGGTTCAAAACGATGCTTAAGCTTACCTCTTCACGTTTCTATAGTCGGTTTGGTATTCCGGCGGCACTCCGACTAACTAGATGACACAAAACACCTCAGATTAGAAAACTAAGACCATAGAAATGAAGCACTGCATAAGTAGAAGTTTACTGAAGGCTTCGTTGGCCAAAAACGGCGATTCGGGGTCGAAATTGGCTTTGAAACTCTGGGGATTTTACTATTCATCCTTTCTCTTTCCTCTTCCATATTCCTTCCTTCTTTCTCATTTTTCTTTCTCTTTCCTATGGCTAGCCGAAAATTGGTTATTAAAGAGGAAGGAATGGTTGTGATTTAATCTTGACATGAGATGGTCTTATAGTATGCCAAGTGTCACATGTTAGAGCTTAAGATTGTCAAGTGTCAATAAAGCATCTTATCTTCTCTTTCTCTCTCTTAGGTGGCATAACTTTAGTCAGGGAAAGGAAAGGCCTGACAATTTCCCCAGACTCCTGAGCTTGGTATTCAAGAAGTCAAGGACGTGACTGGGTCAAAGACTGATGGATTCCCCGGACTTCAGCACCACCTGTCACCGTCTTGGAATGCCAACAAAAAGGCAAGAAGGACACCTCATGATGAAGGGACAAGTGTCACCTTCTGATTGTGCCAACCAAAAAGTGTGAATAGTTCTTGTCATGATGATGTGTACTTTGATGACAAGAGTCATCTTCATATTCATCCACCATAAAAGTAGAGGAATCATTACACATCATGACGTACTTTATTAAAGTTACTTTGATAAAGTTATTTTATTGGTACTTACTTGAGATTCGACTCAGGTCTTACTCTAGAATATGGTAGGCATATCGAGGCCCACTAAATGACATCCTGATTAGAGTGTGTATGGACCCCACATGGCACACATTCTATCGACTTTTCCCAAAAACCCAGGGTACTCTTGTCGGTCCTAAAAGTGCCATATGCACACCTATACTGGCATATTTTATTTGACCAATCTGTCAAATGCCTCATGACATAGCTGGGTGACATCTTTCTAACAACCCAATGGCACTGTGTATATGTCATGTTCACATCTGCACTGACACTTTGATCCTACTCCATATACATATTAAGCCCTCTGCTCGGTAGTGCCGAATCACATAGTTCCCGAGAGTTATTCTATCTCTCGTCATTCTTAAGACTCTTCCAAAACTGGGCTTAGTAGTTTGCTTGATATAGGCTTATCCTCAAAGTTCTAGGCCCAAAATTCAAGATACAATTCTCCCCTATTCAATAAATTTCAACCTTGAAATTTCGAACATCATGTGGTGCTATCTATACCTCGAGGAATTATCTCTAGACACTCATCTATCTCTTTCATTCAACATTTAGCAATCACAGGACATAAGTCTAATAGGAAATTCAGGACTTATTGTCCATCATCAACTATCCAGGTATCCTCTAAAATCTTGTAGCCTAGGGAATCACCCCTATGCCATAGGCACATCGAGACTTATGCCCTCCTATCTTTGTCTATCTGCCACTTGATATTCATTAGGTCTTATAGCCCAGGGTAACTCTTTATACAAGATGTACTCATAGACTTTATGCCTTGAGCCTCCTGGGTAACTCCTAATGCAAATTGTACTTACGGGTCTTATTGCTTTGAAACTAACTATCCCATCATTCTTGTAATGCCCCAAATTTTGATTAAAGGCTAATGATAATTATTAAGAATGTTTTGTGAATTAAAGTTGATTTAAGTTCTGAATTAATTATTGGAAATTCCTAACACCCTGTATTTTAGCATAATTATGTGATAAATAATTATTTGGGCTAAATATGAGGGGAAAGGCACAAGAAGAAGAGAAAAAGAATTTAAATATGTGTTATGTGGCAATTTAAGTTAACGTGCCAAAATCAGTGGAAAATTAGAAAGAATGGAAAATTGTCAGTTAATTAGTCAGTGATTAATGAAGAAATTAATTACTAACTAAGTAGAAATGAGATGTGCGACTAAATGGCTAATGGAATGGTTAGAGTAACTAATTGGTTACTTACTTTATGTGAGCCAATGAAAATGGGACATGTCACAAGTTAGTATGAAGAAAAGTCAAACATTTCATTTTAAATCATTTCTTTCTCTCTCTTCCCTCCTCATTTTCACTGAAGCAAGCATGGGCATGGAAGAGTGATGATTGCTTCATCTTTTTCATACTCATATCTCTCATTCTCTTTCTCCAATTCAGCAGCCATAGAAGGGAAGGAAACATAAAGCGTATAAGGTAAAATTCTTGTCATTTGACTCTTTAAGTGATCTCAAATGCAAAAACTCTCTTCTTTAATCTTGTTCCTGGGATTGAGAGCTTTGATTCTATGGTGATAGATTTTCTATTGGTGGTGTTTTGAGCACACAAGGAAATATAGTGGTTGGAAAAGCAAGAAACCCCTTTGGGAAAATGTTGAGGTAAGTGAAGTGAACCTTTCTATATGAGTTTTGTGGCCATTGGATTTACTCTTGCATTTTTGGTATTTTTTCCTATTTTTGAAAATTAGGGTCATTTTTTGTATGGCATACTGTGATCATGGAAATAGTGCCTTGTGCTGTGTCTTGAATAGATAGAAATGGGTTTGAGGTTGAAATTGTAAGTTTGGCAATTTTGGGGATTTTGTATTAGATGTTGCCTAAAACAAAGCATGATAATAGAATAAGAATTTGGTAGTTTTGATGTTTCCATTGGATTCCTTGTGCAAAATTATGTAGGAATACTCTTATTTAGAATTTGGGATCATTGGAAACATATAGTTAAAATTTGGAAAATTTTGTCAACTATGCTGCGTTTTGGCTTCTGATAAGCATCACTTGAATGATCTGGAGTCTCACTCGAGTACACTATTGCATGTTCTCTTTTCCTTCAGTTTTTCTGTTGTACTTCCCTGCAAAAAGCCAAAACTATTTGTCTCACTTGCGAGTGTTGTAGGCTCTCACTCAAGTGGAACTTGTCTCACTCGAGTGTAGGTGTATTCGACACTATAAACTCGCATCTCAGAATATCACTCAAGGTCAATTTTCAGAGTGTTAAGCCATTACTCAAGTGCCAAGGTCCCTGCTCGAGTACTGTATCCTTTGAAAGTTTCCTTTACTCTCGGGTGAGCACTTCCTGAACCTCACTTTGTAGAACTCGGGTGAGCATTAGGCTATCACTTGAGTGTTACTTCCATAACTCGGGTGGAGTGAGCATTTCTTGTCTCTATCATTGCTTACTGTAAAGCACTCACACGAGTGTGGTTTTCATGACTTGAGTGCAAGTTCATCATCACTCGAGTGAGGCCTTCTTCACTCGAGTGTAACAGTGGAAAATCATCACTTGTACTTCAAAAAGGGGATCTTTGGTATAGTTCTTCCAACCCTTTAGGGCTTTTATTAGAGGCAATTATAGCTTCCTAAAGGACATTAATTGTTAAATCCTATATGTTTTGATGATAACAAAGGTTGGACGAATGATAAAAGAAGATATGATAACAAACAAATGAATTTGAGCAAAGTAAATAAATGGCAGACAAAGCATTACTTGAAGTAAGCACTGGAGTAATGAGAAACAGTACAGGAAAAGCAGCAGTAGCAGATTTTGTCATGGCTTACTCGAGTGACTACTCAAGTAAGGGAAGCTGTTACTTGAGTAAGCACTCAAGTAAACATAAAGAATATCATTCCAGAGAAGCACTGCCAAAATTTGGAAGAAGTTACTCAAGGGACCACTCGAGTAATCTGCAAAGTTATATGAACCACTACTCGAGTAGCCACTTGAGTAACAGCATAACCATAAGACATTACTCGAGTAGCCACTCGAGTAACCAGAGCAAATATCTTCCAGTAGCTCTCAGCCAAGAAATGCAACAACTTACTCGAGTAGCCACTAGAGTAACCAGGTGAGAAAAAGGCATTACTCGAGGGAGCACTCGAGTAATCTGCAGAGTTATTTGAAGTATTACTCAAGGGGTCATTTGAGTAATCAGGTAAGCAAAGAACAGGTACTCTCCACCAAGAATTTGCTACTATTACTTTAGGGAGTAATCGAGTAATCTGCACACTTATTTGAAATTTACTTAAGGGCTCACTCGAGTAACGTGTTAAGAAAAGACATGGTCACTCGAGTAATCTGGTATTTCCAAGGTTTGTGATATATCTTACTCCATGTCTTACCCAAGTAATATTTTATGAAAAATGTTGAATCACTCTCTGCCATGTTTTTGATAGGCTTACTCGAGTAATAAGAATGATCACTCGAGTAGCCACTCGAGTAAGGCAGTCCAGAAAACATGTCTTTAATCCAATGTTTATTGAATTGTTTTCTATATGATTAACCATTATTTGTATTAGTATACTAAGTACATTTGTAGAGAAACAATGAAGAGATCATGCCAGAAGTGAAAAGTCCAATAAAAGGTCCAAATGCTCACCTACCGCTACCTACCACAAACGAATAGTTTTCAAATTAGAAGAATGGCCAATCGTTGCTATGTGAATCTAACGGACATATTTGAAATGCTTCCAACGGACACTACAAATCATCTATATATATGGAGCATTCAAAGAGCACAACAACAACTGAGAACAAGCAAGTACACATCAATCAATACACTCTTTGTGCTCTATTTTCTTATACTCATTCATTGTACTTCAGTGATTATATATTTGCTCTGTAAGAGATTTTTTCATTACAAACTCAATATTTGTTATTGAGACAACTTAAGGTTATGGAACCTTAAGTTGGGGATTTGATTAAACGTGTAAGGGGGAGCGAGTATCTAGGTGAAGGAACTTACTGTGTACTGAGGTTCCAAGAACCCACTGAATCTTGGAGAATATAGTGAAACTCTCAGAGATGCTCTGAGGACTGGATGCAGGTCAAAGTGGTTGTGACCAAACCAGTATAACTCCCAGTATACACTTAAGTGATATTTCTCTTTGCTCTTAACTGCTTTAAATATTCTGTTAATTTTCTTATACGCAATGAAAATTTTGGTATTACCCAATTCAACCCCCATTTTGGGTGAAACGCTTGCACTAACATTTGGTATCAGAGCGTAGGTCTTCTTGTTAAGGTATAACAGCCTAAGAAGGATCCAATTGCAAGCATGGGTAAGGGAATTCTTCCCGACAAAGCTTCTATCACAAGACCTTCTGGTTTCAATGGCGAACACTTCTCATTCTGGAAAACAAAGTTCAAAGTCTTTGTAATGGCTATTGAATATGGGCTATGGGATATGATTAAGAGTGGAAACTATAAACCTGAAAAGATTGTAGATTCATAGAGAGTTCCCAAGACACTAGTGGAATATGATGAGAATGACAAGAAACTCATCACACTCAATAGCAAGGCAATTCTAATGGTTCAAAGTGCCTTGAGTCAAAATGAGTACTTCAGAATCTGAACAGTCTCAACAACTAAAGAAATGTGGGAAGCCTTAGAAATAGCTCATGAAGGAACTTCAGGAATAAAAGAAAATCGGATCAATACTCTAGTTACTGAGTTTGATTTACTTCAAATGAAATCAGGTGAGTCGATGCTAAATTTGAACTTAGATATACTCACCTTGTTAATCAACTTGTAGCACTTGGAAAAGTCTATGATCAACATACCCAAGTACAAAAGATTTTGAATATTCTTTCTAAAGACTGGAAGGCAAAAGTCACTGCGATTAAGGAAGTAAAAGGTGAATCAATGCGATTGGTTGCTTCTTTATTTAGAAGTCTTTTTGAATATGAAAGTAAATTAAAGTTCAAATAAGAACTAGATGATATTGGTGACAAGAAGAAAAGAGATCTAGCATTGAAAGCAAAAGAAGAAGAACAAGATGAAAATGAAGAGCTTGACAATGACAAAATGGGCCTAATTATAAAATGATTCAGAAAGTTTTACAAGAAAGGCCAAGGATTCAAAAACTTTAAGAAAGGAGGAACAAGCAATAAAGAACACATCATCTGCTATGAATGTGGAAAACCAGGACTTTTCAAATCAAAATGTCAAGAATTGATTTAGAAGGATAAAGAAAAGAGAAAAGGCAAATTCTACAATAAGAAGAAAGCCTTTGTATCTGCCATATGGGGAGATAGCTCTTCTGACGAAGAAAGCGATGAAGAGGAAGTGGCCAATATCTGTCTAGTTGCTCAAGAAGAAATAGAAGAAAAGGTAACTGATTCTGATCCTACCTATGATAAATTACTTTTCGAATATAATGCTTTACATTCTGAATTCATCAAAGTAGTTAAAGAACTAGTTGTTTTCAAAAAGAAAAACAAAGCTCTTGAAATAGAACTTAAAGAGAATTTTGAAAAGGATTGTGAAAACTGTACTTCTTTGAAAAAGAAAAACACTGATCTTACTAAAACTTTTGAAAAATTCACTAAAGGAAGTGAGATGCTAAATGTAATTTTAAAAGCTCAACGATTTATGAATGACCGATCTGGAATTGGATATGATCCAAAATCAGATAGAAGTAAAGGAAGAAAGAAAGCTGGAGATAAATCGTACTTGAACTATTTTTAGCATTCTGTGTATACATCAAATCCTTTTACATACTGTAATTATTGTAATAAAAAAGGTCATTATACTTCATCATGCATTCATAAGAAGAAAGGAACGATAGAGACCTACAAATGGGTTCCTAAAGGTTCATATGTTCTGAAAATCTTTTGTACTAACCCAAAAGGACCCAAAAAGATGTAGGTACCTAAGACTTAATCATATTTGATTACAGATATGTCTTAAAGCATCCAAGAACAACAAATGGTACATAGACAGTGGATGCTCCAGACATATGACCAGTTATTTCTAAAGTTTTACCACATTGCAGCCTAAGGAAGGTGGAAAGGTAAAATTTGGAGGAAACCAATCCTGAAAGATAGCAGGAATTGGTGAAATCAAAAACAATAAAGGAATACATGTCAAAGATGTATATTACATTGAAGGCTTGTGCAATAACTTGCTAAGCGTGAGTCAAAGTGCAGATAAAGACAACTGGATAATATTTAACTCAGAAGAATGTCTAATTGAAAACAAGGCATATTTACAATTAGATAAGAAGAATCTCAAAGAAAGCTCAGAGCAAAAAGAGAAGGTAACTGCTATACTCTTGATATCAATAAAAATAGCTCTGAAAATTGTTTTCTAAGTAATGCCAATGAAAGTTGGTTATGGCATAAGAGGCTAACTCATGTCAACATGCACCAACTAGGTAAGTTAATTAAAAAAGATTTAGTGATTGGATTACCCAAAGTAAATTTCAAAAATAATTTGATTTGTGATGCATGTCAAAAGGGTAAACAAACTAAATCTTCTTTCAAATTGAAAAATGAGATATCAACCAATAGACCACTTCAATTATTACATATGGATTTAGTTGGATCAGTAAGAGTTAAGAGTCTTGGTGGCAACTTATATTCATTGGTCATTGTTGATGATTTCTCTATATTTACCTGGACCATTTTTCTATCATTAAAGGATGAAACCTTTGGACAATTTATTGTTTTTACTAAGAAAGTGCAAAATAAGAAAGGTATGTCTATTACAGGTATTAGGACAGATCATGGTGGAGAATTTGAAAATCAAAATTTTGAAGAATATTGTGATACTAATGGCATAGATCATAATTTCTCTGCACCAAGGACACCTCAACAAAATGGAGTGGTGGAATGTAAGAATAGAGTGATCACTGAAATGGCTAGAGCAATGTTGAACGAAAAGAATGTGTATCAAGTTTTCTGGGCTAATGCAATGAGTACAGCATGCTATATTTCAAATAAAGCCTACATTAGAACAAAACTTGGAAAGACACCATACGAGCTATACAAAGGAAAGAAGCCAAACCTTGCTCATTTACACATCTTCAGTTGTAAGTGTTTCATTCATAATAATGGTAAAGATAACTTAGGAAAATTTGATTCTAGAACAGATGAAGGAATTTTCCTAGGCTATTCTAACCGAAGTAAAGCATACAGAATTTTCAATAAAAGAACATGTGTTGTTGAAGAATCAATTCATGTTGTATTTGAATCCTCTGACAAAACCATTGTTAATGAGCAGGAAGTTGTTTTAAATCAAGAAAATGGTCAATCTATTTCTAAATCTCTTATTCCAGAATTGATCAAACCAAGGAAGAAGATCAGTCACTAGGATAGCCTAGAGCCTGAAAATTCAATAAAAGTCATCCCCTAGATCAAGTCATGGGAGATGTGAATGAAGGAGTCAAAACTAGAAATAGAATTTTCAATTAAGTTAGTTTTTCTTCTTTAATTTCTGAGATTAAACCTTCTAACATTGACGAAGCCCTATCAAACAATGATTGGGTAATAGCAATGCAAGAAGAACTAAACCAATTTGAAAGAAATCAAGTATGGGAGTTGGTACCCTGACCTAAGGATCATCCGATCATTGGCACTAAATGGGTATTCAAGAACAAACTTGATAAATCCGCAATCATTGTTAGAAACAAGGCAAGATTGGTGGCCAAAGGCTATAATCAGGAAGAAGGAATTGATTATGAGGAAACGTATCCTCCAGTGACTAGATTGGAAGCTATACGAGTACTATTAGCCTTTACATGCATTAAAGGATTCAAACTCTATCAAATGGATGTAAAGAGTACATTTCTAAATGGCTACATCATAGAATAAGTATATGTAGATCAACCTCCAGGTTTCGAAGATGTACCCAAACCTGACCATGTTTTCAAACTCAAAAAGGCTTTATACGGTTTAAAACAAGCTCCTAGAGCATGGTATAAAAGGCTCAGTAAATTTCTTATTGATCAAGGTTTTGTATGAGGAAAAGTTGATACAACACTTTTTACAAAATGAAAACATGATGATATCTTGATTGTGTAAATATATGTTGATGATATAGTTTTCAGTGCTACTAACGAAACCATGTGTAAAGAATTTTTTGAGATAGTACAGGGGGATGGAATTTGAGATGTCAATGATGGGAGAATTAAATTTCTTTCTCGGTTTGCAAATTAAACAAAGAAAGAATGGAATTTTCATATCTCAAATGAAGTATTTGAAAGAGCTATTGAAGAAGTTTGGATTGGATGAAGCAAATGGAATGGACACTCCTATGAGCTCAACTACGTTGCTTGATGCTGATGTCAAGGGA
The DNA here is from genome assembly GCA_963242795.1 of Inga leiocalycina. Lineage (NCBI taxonomy): Eukaryota > Viridiplantae > Streptophyta > Magnoliopsida > Fabales > Fabaceae > Inga > Inga leiocalycina. Next base: position 38,846,851 of record OY725332.1, read on the forward strand.
AAAGATTACAATGTCACAAAATATAGAGGAATGATTGGATCATTACTCTATCTTACTGCAAGTAGGCCTGACATTCAATTCAGTGTGGGTATGTGTGCAAGATATCAATCAGCGCCAAAAGAGTCACATGCTGAAACCGTCAAACACATCTTCCGATATCTTGCTGACATGGCAGAATTAGGTCTCTGGTATCCCAAATGAAGAAGTGAATATCTAGTTGCATACTTAGACTTTAATCATAGAGGATACAAGACAGACAAAAAGAGTACTAATGGACAAAGTCAGTTTCTTGGAGGCTCACTTGTGTCATGGTTTAGCAAGAAACAAAATTCAGTGTGTCTTTCATCAACGAAAGCTGAGTATGTTACAGCATCAAGTTGTTGTGCATAAGTACTATGGCTAAAGCAAACACTCCAGGATCTTGGTATTTATTTGAAGGAGATACCAATATACTATGACAACACTAGCACGATAAGCTTGGCAAAGAATCCTGTTCAACATTCCAGAACCAAGCATATTGATGTTAGACATCACTTCATCAGAGATTATATCCAAAAGAAACATGTCAAAGTGATATTCATTCCAACTCATCTTCAACTAGCTGATATCTTCACAAAACCTCTTGTAAAAGATCAATTTTTAAATATTAGAAGAGAATTGGGAATAGTAAATCCCAATGAATTGTAAGTTATTTAGTGTTTACAAAATGTTAGATAATGTTATTTATTGATGTTTTGAGGAATACTAACTTAAGCATCGGAGTCTCTAGCAATTTGTTTTGCAAGATCATGATATTATGTTTTAGAGTATGAAAAACAGAGGTTAATAGAGGACAACATTACTGGAGGGACAACTTCAAGTAACCATCCTTACTGGAGTGACACCTTGAAGTAATTGAATGGATTACTTGAGTAGCCACTTGAGTAATGACCTGAAAATTATGACAGTGGAGCATTTATTCAAAATGAATTCAAAAGAAATGGCACAACGGTTGGAAATGAACAATCAGAAGGTGAAGAAACAGATTACCCAAGGAAGGCCTCGAGTAAATTTCAAAGCTTACTCGAGTAAGGCCTCGAGTGAACCTGGATGCAAATCACAAATTTGCTGAGTTTCACCTCCAATTTGTCCTAAAAAGCCATCAAATGATTGAGGGAATATACATGAGTAATTACAATATTATTCATGCCAGGTACGCACTTGAATTCATTGCATTTTGAAATTTTTAGTATGATCACTCGAGTGGTTACTCGAGTGAAGATGATGATCACTTGAGTAAGCCCCCCAAGTGATGTCGGGCCCTAGGTCTATTTTAGTCGTTACTCGGTTATTTCTCACAAAATCGCCTCGAGTGATTTTCCTAGTGCTCTCACAAAAATGTTTCACAATCATTTTCTCTTCTCATAACGGTCAAAACCCATTGATTTTTTCTTACAAAAACCTCTCAGATTACTCTGAATCTTCTGCCCTAAATCTCGCGACTCTCGGCCTCTGTTTTCCAAAAGACCTTGTCTTTCTCAAATCACAATGGTGAGGATAAAATCTTCCAATCTTAGCACTCCTTCTGAGTCCTCTGAACTATATCAACCCTCTGATTCACTTTCATCTCCTCCTACCAAGAAAAGAAAAATCTCTCCCAAACTAAAAGCAAAGTCTAAGCCGCAACCAAGCCTAAGGTGAAAGGGGTTGTCATTAAAGAACCAGTGGCTACAAGAGCTCAAACCAAGAAGAGTTCACCTCTTGGAAGAGGCAAAGGAACAAAAGAACCTTCTCCTCCTCCTTCTGATTCATCTGACACTCCCACATTTTCTCCAAAACCTCTGAAAAAGCCCAAGATTGATGAAAAGATTACCAAAGTCATGGTAGGTATGCTTGAAGAAGCTTTTTAGTCTAAGGGAACAAAGAAAGGGCAATCTTCAAAGCAACCAGAAGAAAGGGATGAAGAAATCACATTCCCTCCTCAAGGATTCAATATGAGCAAACTTGAGGAATTTCAGAAGTACCTGAGTCACTTTGCAAGAAGAAATGTGTGCAAGATGCACTATATTAACTACAAGGTTCTTCAAGAGGTATTGAAATTCGATCTGAGTCCCTACCTTGATTCTTATATGCCCTGGCTGTCTGTTAAACTCCCATTTTGCACCAAAGTTGTGAGGCATTTTTACTGGAACCTTGAACCTATAAATGATCCTATTAGGGAGTCTGTGGAAGAAGAAATGATTTCTAAGGTTAGATGACAGAGAATCCTAATCTTACCTTCCAAAATCAATACTTGGTTAGGAATAGAGGACCCTCCTGATGATGATTATCCTAATTATGATTCAAACCAGATATTCTCTATTCTAAGACCTGGTAAGATAGTGGGACCTCTAAAGTTCAATCCGAGTGATATGAGTGATTTTCATCGAGTTCTATTGTATATCTATTCTAGAGCTATAGTGAACAAATCCAATAACTACACATATTTCATTTAGAGGGATTTCAGAAATTTTGCCTCATTGATTCTCAAACAACAAAAGGACTTGGGAGAATATATCTTTGCTGAGATTAAGAGATATAGGTATAAAGGAAAACATATGACTCCAATGCCTTACCCTCAACTTATTTCTTTGTTTCTCAAGAAGAATAAGGTTTGGTACTTTGAGAGTAAGGAGCCAATTGAGAAGATAACACCAATAGGGAGAAATCAAATTGGGAAGTTGAACATTGAGATTCCTCTGAAAACTCCTATAGAAGAACGTCCTAAGAAGAAGAAGAAGATTGAAACTGCAACTAGTCAAATGGATGACACACAGTCTTCTGCTCCAGCCAACACATCTTCTCCTTCTTTCTTTTGTGCTGTAATACAAACATTCATAGAGAACATTCTGAAGGGTTTCTATATCGACATTGACAATACGAATGCGAAGTTGGTAACCCATATGAATGAGAAGATGGAACAACTTGTGGAGAGAATGGATAAAAGACATGAAGAGTTGTTAGCTAAAAACCGTGCCCAAGGTGAGCTTCTGAGATCCATTGTTGCCAGACTTGATGATATGGCATCTGGCTCCCCTATTCCTTGTCCTTCTGTTATTCCTGTTGGAAATTGTGCCCTAAGGGCCAATCATTGTACTTTGAACATTATTATTTTAATGAAATTTCTCCATTCTGTTATCATATTATTTGCATGTTAACTGTGATAATTGTATCCTTGGATAATTCATAAAGATTGTCCTAAAATGTCCCTGGTCGGTCATCTATGCGGGAGTAGAGATGAAACAAGACCAGTATGACTTTGATAAGATATGGAGATACGAATCAAAGTCTTAGGCACTTGTAAGAGTACAAGGTGCTGGACCGACCCACTATGAGAAAGCTACATGGATCAAGTCATAAGCTTTTATCATGTATAACCACGTCACAATGCCCTTAGACCTGAGGTCATCATGGATTCCTACATGAGAGTTGCTAAGCTTTGAACTAGTCAAAAGTCACTTTTGACCGGGTGATGATAAAGGCTACGATCGGGCTTAGTGGTTTTTCATGCAGAGGAATATGAATGATCAAGATGGAATTTGTCCCTCACATTAGTAGAGAGATATTACTGGGCCCCTCGATGAGTGAGTCTGAGAAATGTATGGCCATACTATGATGAAAGGAGTTTCTGTCTCTGTTATCAGGCTACTCAGGAATCAAGAAAGTAATGGTCAGGAATAAAAGGATGACATTATCCATGCCTTATCCTTGATCGATATATCGTGTGATAAAAGGGACGTGACATGGTTGTATGACAGGTTGCATCGTGATAACGATCCTCATAAGAATTGGGTAGTCGTAATGTCTTGCTAGAGGCCGCTTGCGACTTTTGGGTTAGTATAGTTATTGGCCCACTGCCAACTTCATATGGGCCTACAGTGTAACACCCCAATTTTCGATTAAGGGCAAATGGTAATTATTGAGGATAATTATCGAATTAAAGTGGAATAATTATGGGTTTGGTGGCTATATTAATTAATATGCCATAAGAGTTGGGAAATTGAAAGAATGGAATTATTGGCATAAGTTGGTAATTAATGGAAATTAATTACTAACTAAGAGAAAAATGAGAAGTGTGATCAAATGGCTAATGGATGGATTAGAGAGATTAATTGGTGTATATGTGTGTGGTATGAGAGATTAAGGGATGAGATGTTGCCAAGTGGCATTATGGTGGACCATAGGATGAGGCATAAGAGACAAAAACCACTTTTTTCTCTCTCCTCTCTCTCCTATGCGTTTTTGGAGGCATGTGAAGGGGGTGGGGGCAGATTTTTTCTGCACTTCATCATCATCTCCACCTCTCTTCCTTCTCTCTCTCGTTCTCTCTCCCCTTCTCTCCATTTTCGCCATTTTTGGCCAAAGAAGAAGAAGGAAAAGCTTGCATTTAAGGTAAGATCTTGACTTCTAATGCCAAAATGCTCTTCATTAAAGTTGATCCTTGAGCTAAGAGCTTTCATCCTATGGTTGTAGTTTGTTCATTGGTTGTGGTTTGGGGCCACACGAAATTTTGGGAGGTGGTGAATCAAGAACTCCCTTTGAGAAAGTTGTTGAGGTGAGTGAAAGCTTCCTTCTCATATAAGATTTGTGGCCATTGGTTAGGCCTTAAATTTCTGGAATTTTAGCCCTAATTTCGTGATTTAGGGTCTTGTGGTGTTTGAATTGTTGTTGTCATGGAATTAGTGCCTTGTTAAGTGTTTTGAATGAATGGTATTGAATTGAAGCTTAAATGTGAAGTTTGGCACTTTTTGTGTTGGTTTTATGCTTTGGTCAAAACAGGGCATATAAATGGGTTGTGAATTTGGTCATTTTGAGGTTACCATTGTGTTCCTTGAGTGATTTTGTGTGGGAATAAGCTTGGTTATTAATTTTGGAGTTATTGAACACTTTGGTAGAAAATTGGAAATCTGTTTGGTTTAAGCTCTGTGTTGTGCAGTAATTTTGTATGAGCGTTTTGAATGACCAAATGGTATTGGAAAATTCTGAAACTTTCCAGTCTTAAAGTTCACATCCCAAGCTTCAAAATGGGCACATAATTTGTGCCATTTCGTTTTGTCTACTGTGAGTTATAGCTGTCCAAAGTTTGAGGTCGAAAATGGATTCTGTTTTGGGACAGTCTTGAGTTTTTGGTGATTCTGGATTTGTGTAGTGATTTCCAGTGAATGGCTATATTTTTCCTTGAAAGAGGACTTATATACCTTTCATTTGGCTTTGGAATCACTTCATTTCGATTTTTCTAGATTTAGTTATGAATTTTGGAAGTTCGCCCAGAGTCAGGAAATTTCTGGGCCGCGGCCCAAGAGTGGCTGGACCGCGGCCCAAGACTTTCTGGCCTTATCTGGGCCGCGGCCCATGAGTGGTGGGCCGCAGCCCAAGGCCTTCTGACCATCTTTGGGCCGCGGCCCAAGGAATGGTGGGCCGGGGCCCACGCCTATGTTCCAGCACTTTGTGATTTTGAAAAGTGACCTTCAATCTATTGTTTCCCAGTCTTTTGGGGCTTTGATTAGAGGCATTTGGGGCCTCTTAAGGGTCAATTATGATAGCCAAATCTAAGTATTATGAAAGTGAGAATTTGGAAAAGAGAATGACCATATGTTCTTGATTTGGTTATAGGGTTGGGTATTCACCCTAATTATGATTTGATATCCGCTTGGATCGTGAGTAGCCGACGCTGGAGCATACGTGGGAAGAATAAGGGTAGGGAACTTACCTCTCCTGCATGTATTGATAATTGTATTTGTGTATTGATGCATGTTATTGCTTTGCGTGATTATGTGAGACATGTATGAATGATTGTAGCTCTGTTTCTAGTTATGCTATGGCCATGAGTATGTTGTTGAAACATTGAGCATGCGGATATATCATGATGTGAACATGAGTTATTGTGATGCAAGCATGTCATGCATTAAATACTTATCTTGCATGCATATTGGTATGTGTTTCCTACTGAGATTCCCCAGAATCTCACCCTCCCCTATCAACATTTTAGGCAGGGAAGGAAGATTGAGGATGAGCAAGCATCCAAGGACGAAGAGGACTCGTTTCTGGGTGAGAGCTTAGTAGTTGGTTATCAATGCGTAATTGGGATTATGTATTTGTTTATATGGATCAATACTGGAGTATGTATTCGAGTAGGTTGTGTAATCCCTATTGGTTGAGTTGTATGGGCTAATGTGCCCTATGATTATTGAGCGAAGATATGATCCCGGAATTGTCGGGAATTTATATTGCGTACTCTGATATTTGTATAAATGTAATTTATCTTCGCATAGTAATTATATTCGGAGTGAAAATATGAGACCGTGTTGTAAATGATTTTGAAATGTAATTGTGAAAACCCCGTCTGGTTGATGGGTTTATAAATGATGTTTTGTCTTATTGGTCTCTATTTCACGTTAATTGCATAATCCGAATATTAATTACGGCAGGGGGTTACATACAGGGTCGCACACAAGAATGGCCCAACACGAGATAATGTTTAATTTAGGGTGGATAAATTTTATATTTTTATATATATAATATAAAATTCATTAATAATATTATATAGATATATATTTTTTCGAAATATATATCTTATATGTGTGTGTGTGTGTCTTATATGATATTATTATATTTAATAATATTATATAGATATATATTTTTCAAAATATATATCTTTTATATGTGTGTATATATATATATATATATTATATGATATTATTATATTGTGTTAGTTTTAAATTTAATTTATTAAGATATATTAAATTTAATAACTAACATGATAGAGATATAGTATCTCAAATTTAATTTATGAAGATAAATTAAATCTAATGGCTCTTTATTTGGATTAAATAAATAGGTTAAATTAAAACTGTTAGACAGATTTAATTTAAACTGAATTTATTTAATTAGCTCATCAAGATAATTAATTGTTAATTAACTTCGAAATTAATGGTGATTAATTTTGAAATTTGAAAATAGCCCTCATAGGTTATAAACTTGGTAGAGCAGATATATTTATATGCACATGAGAATTGAGAGCCGCAAGTGAAACCCTAGGAGACATTAAAGGCGCTAGCACGCAGTCTCGGTTGGAGAGCATTCGTGTGGATACTGGTAGAGGGAGTGGACCTGACGTGTTGGCTCCTAGAGATCGTGAAAACTCTGAATCATCAAACATGTATGAATCCTTCCAACTTGGTTTAAACGTCGTTGATAGATCCTCGATTAGGATCGGTGAAAATTTTTAAAATTCTTCCGCTGTGCCTACCGATCCTAACAATTCCTGATCCAGTACCTGTCTCTGAACCTAGACCTTCTAAGCCTAGTTCTCATGATCCTATACCTACTGAGCATTAAGCCTCTAAGCCTCTGAGCTTGAACCTAGTAATCTTCTATTCATTATGCTTAACCCTGACACATATCAGCCAATCCACATCACTACTAATGATCCAACTCAACCTGTTCAGCCAGAGCCCATATCTACTCCCATTGCCTCACCTGCACGCACTGAGGAGGTACTTGTGTCTTCGCCTGTTGCTATAGAAGAAGTAGAAATTACTTCTCTGGTTCCTTACCCATCATCTCTAATGAATCCTCTAGAGGATCTTCAAACACCCACAGTGAACCTTTTTGACCCTAAACCATCATCTTTAAATTCTTTCAGTTCAGATGGTTCATATGAATCATTGGCATTTCCTGTCAGTCCTATTTTAGCAGCCAAGCCATCTACTCCTTCTCATGATTGATTCCACCTTTATGATGAAGACAAAAAGGGGGAGAAGAGCCTGAGTGATTTTGTGATCAATGGCTGAGTAAATGCATAGGGGATATGGGTGTACAGGGCATTAGGGAGCTTTTAACTTTGAATTCTAAGTTTGATTATGTAATGAATTCTTCTTTATGCAATTTGTTTCTTTATGCCATTAAAGTTAAATTTCATTGAAGTTTATTGCATTGTGGGACTAATGAGTTTTCAATTGTGTATGCAAGGTGAACAAGTAAATAAAAACAAAAACTTTGAAAAGATCTTTACTAAGCTATTTCAAAAGAGTTTTCAAGTTTAAATTGAACAAAAGATTTCTTATGAAAAGTATTTAAGAAGCATATGTTTGAAAACTCAATTTCAAAAACTTTGTTCAAAATCACCAAGTTTTGTCATCATCAAAAGGGGGCAGAATGTTAGATCCCATATGTTTTGATGATAACAAAGATTGGACTAATGATAAAAGAGGATATGATAACAAACAAATAAATTTGAACAAAGTAAATAAATGGCAGACAAATCATTACTTGAAGTAAGCACTGGAGTAATGAGAAACAGTATAGGAAAAGCAGCAGTAACAGATTTTGTCATGGCTTACACGAGTGACTACTCGAGTAAGGGAAGCTATTACTCGAGTAAGCACTCGAGTAATCATGAAGAATATCATCCCAGAGAAGCACTGCCAAAATTTGGAAGAAGTTACTCGAGGGGCCACTCGAGTAATATGCAAAGTTATATGAACCATTACTCAAGTAGCCACTCGAGTAATAGCATAAGATAAGGCATTACTAAAGTAGCCACTCAAGTAACCAGAGCAAATATCTTCCAGTAGCTCTCAGCCAAGAAATGCAACAATTTACTGAGTAACCAGGTGAGAAAAAGGAATTACTCGTGGGACCACTCGAGTAACCTGTAAAGTTATTTGAAGTATTACTCGAGGTGTCATTCGAGTAATCAAGTAAGCAAATAACAAGTACTCTCAGCCAAGAATTTGATGCTTTTACTCGAGGGAGTAATCGAGTAATCTGCACACTTATTTGAAATTTACTTGAGGGCTCACTCGAGTAACTTGTGAAGAAAAGACATGGTCACTCAAGTAATCTAGTATTTCCAAGGTTTGTGATGTATCTTACTCTATGTCTTACCCTGGTAATATTTTATGAAAAATGTTGAATTACTCCCTGCCATGTTTTTCATAGGCTTACTCGAGGGAGTACTTGAGTAATGAGAATGATCGCTCGAGTAAAGTAGTTCAGAAAACATGTCTTTAATCCAATGTTTATTGAATTGTTTTCTATATTATTAACCATTCATTGTATTAGTATACTAAGTACATTTACAGAGAAATAATGAAGAGATCATGCCATAAGTGAAAAGTCAAATAAAAGGTCTAAACGCTCTCCTACCGCTACCTACCGTAATTGGATAGGTTTCAAATTAGAAAACTGGTCAACCGTTGTTGTACGACTCTAATGGACATATTTGAAATGCTTCCAACGAACACTACAAATCATCTGTATAAATAGAGTATTCAAAGAGCACAACAACAACTGAGAACAAGCAATTACACATCGATCAATATACTCTTTGTGCTATGTTTTCTTATACTCATTCATTGTACTTCAGTGATTATATATTTGCTCTGTGAGAGAGTTTTTCATTACATACTCAATATTTGTTATTGAGACAACTTAAGGTTGTGGAACTTGAGTTGGGGATTTGATTAAACATGTAAGGGGGAGCGAGTGTCCAGGTGAAGAAACTTGTTGTGTACTGAGGTGCCAAAACCCACTGAATCTTGGAGAATATAGTGAAACTCTCAGATACGCTCTGAGGACTGGATATGGTCAAAGTAGTTGTGACCGAACCAATATAACTCCCGGTGTACACTTTAGTGATATTTCTCTTTGCTCTTAACTACTTTAAATATTTTGTTAATTTTCTTATACGCAACGAAATTTCTAGTATCACCCAATTCACCCCTTCTTGGGTGAAACGCATGCACTAAAATTAATGATAACCAAATTTAAGTGTTATAAAGTTATTAAGTATTAGAATAGAGAATAATGCTTCATCCCTAATCTTGAATTTTAGGATTTGATATTTTCCCTGCCTGTTAGAGACCGGCACCTGAGCAAGCTCGAAAAGACCAAGGTAGTGACTTTTCTCTCATGTTGTGTATGATGCTTGGTATGCATGACTTATCATTGTGTTGTTGTTGTGAAAAATAAATTGTGGGCATGATGGCATTGTGAAATATGCCTTAGTGCATTGTAGCATGAGTACTTCAGCGTGAGCGATTGTAGGGGGTGATGCTTATCACACCTACCCCTATCGTTGTAACTGCCGTTGTTGACTATGTGGTGGAATTGTGAATTCCTACTTTGGGAAACATGCCAGTGTGGCTATGTGTTGCGAAATATTTTATATGAAACCCAATTGTGGTGAAATATATGATTGCCCAATACAGTATACGCACTTTAACGTGAATAGACTAAGGGTGATATACGTCACACCTGCCCCTACTGTTGTAACTGTCGTTATAATTGCTGTGTGTTGTGGTATGATTTGCTTACATGCTTGGTTGTTATGCATACTATGAGTGATTTGTCACTACGAGGATTCCTTAGAATCTCACTCTCCCACAAACAATTTTCAGACAGGGCCGGTGGTTCTAAAGAAAAGCAGGTGATGAAGGGCAGTTAGAGCTCCAGGCCAGGAGTTTATTTTGGTTTTTGGTTATCATTATGGACATTTGTATATATTATATTATGGACCATAGAATGGTATTAGTGTAATCTCTTGGAATGGGAAACTGATTATGGGCATTTATGCCCTATAAACCCTTTAGTGATTAATAAAACCCGAGTGTGGCGGGAAATTTTATTGCACTATGGTATTTATGAATTGAATCAAACTGTACAGGCCATTTGTATATTTGAATGTGAATTTGAGACCGTGTGGAACAGGTTGTAGAAACGTTTGTGAAAACCCTATTTGAAAAAAGAAAATTTTTAACAAGTCTCAACTCATCCTGTGGTCTCTAATTCAACATAATTGCGTAATTTTGAACGTAAATCTTGGCCTTAATGAGAAGGGGGTTACATTTGTGGTATCAGAGATGAAGTTCCTGGTAAGGGTAAGATTTGCTAGGATAGTTGCCATAGTTTGTTGCCTTAGTCATTGATGATGACTTAGGATTATTTGTTGTATACACATGAGTATTTCTGCTATTTATGGATATATATAAGTTTTAAGGACTATGTGTATACATTTGCTATGGTACTGACATGGTGAATCATTTATAGAGAGTTAAAGGACAAAATGGTTCACCCTAAACTTAGACCAATGGACCCAGAGGTGTAAGAATTAATGACAATCCACTTGATCCTATGAAGGAGATGATGGGTTTAATAAGGGAGTAAAGAGACATGATCACTGAGCTAAGCGAAGAGCTCAAGGAAGAAAAGGACAAGCGTAATGAGAAAAGGTCCTGTCTACACTTGAGGAGACCCAAGAGGAAACCCAAGCAGAGACTCATCATGAAGAGACTGATGAGGGTTCCAATTATTCTCACAAATCCCTATCTCGCACGGTACCTAATCAAAAGTCATAAGGGGTACCAATCTGAGAAGGTAGAGATCTACCTTTAGTGTTTAAAGGGGGATTCAAACCCCAAGCTGTTGAGGACTGGTTAAACCGGTTAGAAAAGATCTTTAAAGTCCTTGAGTGTCTATCAAAGGTGAAGGTGAAACTGGTAGTATATAAACTAAAAGGGGATGCAGATCGGTGGTGACGGAATATTGCCATGACATTGTGAAGCCGGAATGTACCACTGACCTGGGAGGTGTTCCAAGATAAGTTTAATGAGAAGTACTTCCCCAAATCGATGAGGTTTGAAAAGGAATCTGAATTCCTAGCCATCAAGCAGGGTGATACAGAGAGCTTTGATGACTATCTAACTTGTTTCATCTGGCTGGCAAGGTACTCCTCTTATCTTCGCAGTATGGACGATAAGGAGTGGAGTTCTGATATGAATATCCGGGGGTTAAGGCATGAGCTAAGGAAGATATTAGCCACTTATCTGTTCATTGACTTCAATAAGGCAGTTGAAGAGTACAAAATACTGAGAATAATCTGAGAAAGTTGTACCCAGCTAAGGGTAGTGACAGCCGCAGTGAGCCTAGCAAGGCAAATACTTCCCAGAAGCGGAAGGGACAAGGGTCATTATCTGGGGGTAATAGTAAGAGGCCCTATCAATCTGAGGGTCGTGGTAAACAGAGACCTCCAGTGGGAACGATGTGCACTCAATGTAAAGGCTATCATCCTGGCAAAACTTGCTCAGGGAAAGTGATTTGTTTTAATTACAAACAGACATGACACATTTCTACTAAGTGCCTATGACCGCCGATAGAGAAAAGGCCCAGGAATCAGGGTCTAGTGTTCGTGATGACACATGAGAAGGCCCAAAAGTCCCCTGAACTGATTCAAGGTAAAATCCTTCTCAGTGGTAATGAGTTACAAGCTTTATTTGATTCTGATGTAAGTCATTCCTTTATTTCTTGTGACTGTGTGAAGTGATTAGGATTTCATGTGCATAAATTACCATTTGATTTGGTAGTGTCAACGCTAATGGGTGTCAAGGCTGTGACAGCCAAGGCTTGTTTAAACTGTGTGATAGTTGTTAAGGGACATGAGTCCATAGTCAATTTGATTTGCTTGCCGCTTCAACAACTAAAAGTTATTTTGGGTTTTGACTGGTTAACAGCAAATAATGTACTGCTTGATTGTGGTAATAAGAGGATGATTTGCCGTACTGCATAGAGGGAGAATGATGTGAATGCCAGTTTGAATTTCCTTTCAATGGCTAAAGTTGTGAAATATCTTGAGAAGGGATGCCAGGGGTATATGGTGTTCTTTTCCATGCAAGGAGAGACAGAAGAAACCTTAGAAAGTATACCTATGGTAAGAGAGTTCCCTGAGGTATTTCTAAATGACCTTAGCGGGTTGCCTCTGGAAAGGGAAGTACAGTTCCCAATTGAGATTGTGCCTAGAGTTAGTTCTATATCTAAAGCCCCATATCGTATGGCCCCAAATGAAATGGTAGAGTTGAAGAAACAAATCGAAGAGTTGCTTGAAAAATGGTTTATTCGACCCAGTGTTTCAATGTGGGGAGCTCCAGTGCTATTTATGAAAAAGAAAGATGGAAGCTTGAGGCTTTGTATTGATTATAGAGCTTAAGAAAGTCACTGTTAAGAATAAGTATCCACTTTCGAGAATTGACGACCTTTTAGATCAACTGTCTGGTTCTTGTGTATTCTCTAAAATCGATCTAAGACTGGGTTATCATCAGCTGTGTGTGAGAGTAAAAGATGTACCAAAGACTACTTCAAAATGAGATACGGGTACTACAAGTTTTTGGTGATACCCTTCAATTTGACTAATGCACCTGCTGTATTCATGGATTACATGAACTATGTCTTTCGACAGTACCTTGATCAATTTATTGTGGTGTTTATCGATGACATCCTGATATACTCTAAGAGTAGAGAAGAGCATGAGCATAATTGGAGAATTTTGCTTGAGGCATGCGTGAAAAGCAGCTCTATGCTAAGTTGAGTAAGTGCAAGAAGGAGTCTCAATGGATCCTAGTAAGGTAAAAGCAGTACTGAACTAGAAGATGCCAGAAACTGTATCCAAAATACACAGTTTTCTGGGTCTTGCTGGTTACTACCAGAGATTTATTCAGAATTTCTCTTGTATGGCCTTGCCGATGACCAAGCTCATAAGAAAGGATCAACCATTTGTGTGGGATGAGCGTTGTGAAAAATGTTTTGCTGAGCTAAAGGAGAGATTGACTATGGCACCAGTGTTAATTATACCTGATCCCAGTGAGGCTTACATCATGTACAGTGATACAAGTAAGCAAGGGTTAGGGTGTGTCCTGATGTAATGGGAACGTGTGGTGGCCTATGCCTCTTGACAACTTAAGCCACATGAAATGAACTATCCCACTCATGATCTGGAGCTTGCAGTAATTGTGTTTGCATTGAAGATTTGGCATCATTACCTGTATGGTGTGACAGTGGTACTGTACTGCAACCACAAGAGTCTCAAATATCTGTATGATCAGAAAGAGTTAAATATGAGATAGCGTCGTTGGATGGAGTTGCTTAAAGATTACAACCTTGAGATCAAGTATCATCAGGGTAAAGCCAATGTCATTGCGGATGCTTTTAGTTGAAAGATGGTGCTTGTTGCAGCAATGGTGATTCAAGAGGTGAAATTGATTGAGGATTTTCAGGACTTCAATCTCTCAAATGATATACTGTGTCCCAGTTATAGTATGGTCCAAAGGGAGAATAATTTGAGGACTGAAATTAATGTTGGAAATTGTGCCCTAAGGGCCAATCATTGTACTTTGAACATTATTATTTTAATGAAATTTCTCCATGCTGTTATCATATTATTTTCATGTTAACTGTGATAATTCTATCCTTGGATAATTCATGAAGATTGTCCTAAAATTTCCCTGGTCGGTCATCTATGCGGGAGCAGAGATAAAACAAGATGAGTATGACTTTGATAAGGTATGCAGATATGAATCAAAGTCTTAGACACTTGTAAGAGTACAAGGTGCTGGACCGACACACTATGAGAAAGCTACATGGATCAAGTCATAAGCTTTTATCATGTATATCCACGTCACAATGCCCTTAGACCTGAGGTTATCATGGATTCCTACATGAGAGTTGCTAAGCTTTGAACTAGTCAAAAGTCACTTTTGACCTGGTGATGATAAAGGCTATGATCGGGCTTAATAGTTTTTTATGGAGAGGAATATGAATGATCAAGATGGAATTTGTTCCTCACATTAATAGAGAGATATTACTGGGCCCCTCGATGAATGAGTCTGAGAAATGTATGGCCATACTACAATGGAAAGGAGTTTCCATTTCTATTGTCAGGCTACTCAGGAATCGAGAAAGTATTGGTTAGGAACAAGAGGATGACATTATCCATGCCTTATCCTTGATCGATATATTGTGTGACAAAAGGGATGTGACATGGTTGTATGACAGGTTGCATCGTAATAACGATCCTCATATGAATTGGGTAATCATAATGTCTTGCTAGAGGCCGCTTACGACTTTTGGGTTAGTACAGTTATTGGCCAACTGCTAACTTCATGTGGGCCTACAAGGTCGCACACAAGAATGACCCAACACGAGATAATGTTTAATTTAGGGTGGACGAATTATATATACATATATATATAATATAAAATTCGTTAATAATATTATATAGATATCTATATTTGAAATACATATCTTATATATATTATATGAAATACATATCTTAAATTTAAATTTAATTTAAATAGTCCATATTTAAAATTTTTAATTTGTAATTTTTAAAATGATAAATTCATTTTTATTAAAAGTGATAGTTATAAAATTATGATTATTTTAAATTTTACTTATGTTGAAATAAAAATTTATTTAAAAATAAAAATTAAATTAAATTAAATCTACATCATCTAAAATCAATCTAATAATGTAAATTGATGAGGAGCACATTTATGCCCATAAAAATAATGAGCACAAAATGTGCTCCAGAGAGAAAAATGTGTATAGTAGACGGAAAAAGCCACGTGGATTACTTGACAAAAGGAAAAAAAGAAAAGAACAAAAAGCAGAAAAACGGCGAACAATAAGGTTAACTTTTCGGGTGCCGGAGTCCGACCCGATAGAAGATGCGACAAAATTGGGGAAATTTGGTGATTTCTAGCAACTTTAGGCCTTAATATATAAACCAATTACTTTTACGCCTTTCTAATTCTCACTATATCTTCCCACGAAATTCTTCCGGAGCCTCCTTCTCTTGGAAGGTAAGCTTCCTTGAAGTCACTCTTGTTCACTTTATTTTAGCCTAACTGCTTGTTTCATTGGTAAAGTGTTTCTCTGGTCATTCTGTATTGAGTTATGAATTCTGTGTGATTCCAATGGGGAAAGGTAGACCTAGGGCTGTGGAAAAAGGTGTCGCAGGGCAGAGTCTTAGTGTTTCATCGTCCGGGTCACTAAATATACCGTCAGGGCCTGTATATTTTCCTACCGAAGATGAGTTCAAAGACCCGTTGGAATATATTTATAAGATTAGACCTGAAGCTGAGCCATATGGAATTTGTAAGATTGTACCACCGAAGAGTTGGAAGCCCCCATTTGCTTTGGATCTAGATTCTTTTACTTTCCCCACTAAAACACAGGAAATTCATAAGTTACAGGCTCGTCCTGCTGCGTGTGACTCCAAGACTTTTGAGTTGGAGTACTCTAGGTTTTTAGAGGATCACTGTGGTAAAAAGTCAAGGAAGAAAATTGTATTTGAAGGGGAAGAACTGGACTTGTGCACCCTGTTTAATGCTGTTAAGAGATTTGGTGGTTTTGATAAGGTTGTGAAGGAAAAGAAATGGGGGGATGTTTCCCGGTTTGTAAGGCCAGGAAGAAAAATTACAGACTGTGCAAAGCATGTCCTATCACAGTTATATTGTGACCATTTGTATGATTATGAGGATTTCTATAATCAGCCGAATCAAGAGCCAGGTAAGAAAGGCATGCTTGAGGATGAAAAAAGTGATCATGGCATTCGATCTTCAGGATCCAAGAGGATGAGAAGAAGTTTTGATTGTTTGGAAGTTAAGGATTGTAAAGTGCAGAAGGAAGAACATGACCAGATTTGTGAGCAATGCAGAAGTGGTTTGCATGGGGACGTGATGCTTTTGTGTGATAGGTGTGATAAGGGCTGGCATATATATTGTCTCTCTCCACCCTTGAAGCAAATTCCTCCAGGAAACTGGTATTGCTTTAATTGCTTGAATTCTGACAGGGACAGCTTCGGTTTTGTGCCTGGTAAGCAGTACACCTTGGAAGCCTTTAGACGTTTGGCTGATCGGTCAAGGAAGAGATGGTTTGGGCCAGGACCTGTTTCAAGGGTGCAAATAGAGAAGAAATTTTGGGAGATTGTAGAGGGATCGGTTGGTGAGGTTGAGGTTATGTATGGAAGTGATTTAGATACATCTGTCTTTGGAAGTGGTTTTCCACGCTCAACTGATCAGAAACCAGAATCAATTGATTCAAAATTATGGGATGAGTACTCATCTAACCCGTGGAATCTTAACAATTTGCCTAAATTGAAAGGGTCAATGCTTCAAGCTGTTCATCATAATATCACGGGGGTGATGGTACCCTGGCTGTATATTGGGATGCTATTCTCATCCTTTTGCTGGCATTTTGAGGATCATTGCTTTTACTCAATAAATTATCTACACTGGTATGCTGCAGTTTCTTTTGCTGTTGTTTAATCTTTCACTCTAGCTTATATAATTTTTGTTTAATTTTCTAGCAGAGAATATCTATATTATTTTTGTCTTGAGATATGATTTTTTTTTTTTTCTGTATTTGGATATAGGATTTAAACTGGTTTAAGGCACTTTAGACTTGCTATCCCTGGTGGTAGATGAAGCATGCTTGCCATGTAAATGATGATACGATGATAAGCTCTATGGTAGAGACCGATTTTTTTAGGAAAGGTAAAAGAATAAGAGGAGAAAAATTAGAAGGATAAATCTTTATAAAATTATGAAATCAGAATCTAATCTCATAATTGATAAAGAAAACGATAAATCTTTAGTAGAAAGATGAGCCAAAATCTTAACCCATCGAACTACTAAGGCCCAAGAAAAATCTCCCGTAATTAGAAAAGTAATTCTCTACCAATTTTCATCTAGTTTCTAGACTATTTTTACATAAAACAAGAGTCAATATTTATAGATAAAAAGAATAACCATGACTCCCTAAAATTTAGGACCACTAGCAACGACTTACAAAAATAACATATTTGAATACATTTAATTCAATAAATAAAATACGTTGACTCAGCATATAATCCTAACTAACTCCACTTAATCTTAATCTTGCTAAGCACTTGACAAACCACTAAAACCACTACTAAAACAACTAAAATAAATATTAATAAAACAAAATCAGATTAATTCAATCCCCTAAATTAGCCGCATGTGATTTCCAGCTTGGTACTCTATCACTCTAGCATTTAATTATATAGGGGAGGGTTTAATAATATCAAGTTGGTCAGTTGCTTATGTGTACTTCAAATACATCACTTAAAGTTTCAGTTAAAAAAAAATGCATCACTTATAGTTATTGAATCAATAGAAACTGTTACTCAAATATTCACTGAAGTATATTTTTCTTCATTCATGTATAAGGGTATTTATATACAAAGTGAGAGCCTCAGAATTAATGACTCATTATGTGATTGATACTATAATCCTTAATTTAGTGGGATACTAACTATCCCTGATAATGTAGGATATCTACATTATTTCCTAACACTCCCCCTCAAGTTGGAGCATAGATATTAATCATGCCCAACTTGTTACAAAGATAGTCAACCCGAGTGCCATCCAAGGCCTTAGTCAAAAAATCACCTAACTGATCACTAGACGGTACATGTCCTGTAGAGATAAAATTCTCCTTGATCTTATCACGTATAAAATGACAATCAATCTCAATATGTTTCGTACGTTCATGTAACACGGAGTTGGAGGCTATGTGTAAGGCGGCTTTATTATCACACCACAGTTTCGTAGGCAATGATGTGGCAAGACCGACCTCCTTCATTAATTGGTGGATCCGCACAATCTCCTGTACGGACTGAGACATGGCTCGATACTCAGCCTCTGCACTAGACTTTACCACCACATCCTGCTTCTTGCTCCTCCAAGATACCAAGTTTCCACCTACAAGAACGTAATAGCCTGTAGTGGACCTCCTAGTCGTCTTTGACCCTGCATGATCTGCATCACAAAAACACTCAATCTTTGTGTGACCATGATTTGTATAGAGTATACCACGACCAAGTGAGCCCTTCAGATAATGTAGGACATGCTCCAAAGCCTCCCACTGAGCAACAGTCAGTGATACCATGAATTGGCTAAGCCTACTGACAGGACGAGTTACCGTGAGATAGTTCAATTTTCCAATCAGCCTTCGGTATCACTCAGGATAGGCAAACGGTTTAATCTTCTCAGGATCAATTCGTCTTTTCACATCCTCGGGTAGCTCATCAAATGGCACACTATCATCAATGTCCAAAAAGGGATTAGGAATCATGGGACAGCTACTAGGTGTTGCGCCAAGTTTCCCGGTTTCTTTCAGTAGATCAAGGACATATTTCCGCTGGGTTAGGAGAATGCCTTTCTTGCTTCTCATAACTTCGATCCCAAGAAAGTACTTTAACGGACCCAAATCCTTTGTTTGAAAATGTGAATTCAGAAAGTCCTTGAGTGATGAGATCCCTGACGTATGATCACATTTACTTTGATTCAGACCAAACTTCTTAACCACAGAACTAAATCTGTCAAACCAAGCACGAGGGCTCTGTTTCAAACCATATAAAGACTTCTGGAGGTGACATACCTTGCCATGCTCCCCCTGAGCAACAAAGCCAAGCGGTTGCTTCATGTAAACTTCCTCAAGAAGATCACCATTTAAAAAGGCATTCTTAACGTCCAACTGATGAAGATCCCAACCATGGGTAGCTGCCATAGAAATGAAGAGATGAATAGAGGACAACTTGGCCACAGGAGAGAAAGTTTCTGAATAGTCAACACCATACGTCTGAGCATAACCCTTAGCCACCAATCGAGCTTTCAATCGTTCCAAGGTGCCATCAGCTTTGGTCTTAACAGAAAACACCCACTTACATTCAATAGCCTTCTTTCCAGGAGGTAAATCAACGAGAGTCCAGGTACCAGCCTTATCAAGGGCCATCATTTCCTCATTCATCGCAGCACGCCAATCAGGATGGGCCAAGGCTTGGGAGAGATGGGTTGGAATGGGAATAGAGTCTACGGAGGCTATGAAGGAACAGGATGTGGGCGACAGGTGATGATAGGAAACAAACGAGGAAATAGGGTACATACAAGTGCGTTTACCTTTACGGAGAGTAATAGGTAGGTCAGCAAAGGGGACAGTAGGATCTAGATTAGAAGGCACGGGTTCAGGCACTGGTTCAGGGTCAGAGGCAAGGGAAGGCGAGGTGGCTAAGTGTGGATCAGGCGCCGAGGCGGACATTGGTAGGTCAGAAAAACGAGCAGCAACATTAATTTCCTTAGGACGTCTTTGATAAACATGGTGGATAGGAGGTGGAGCAGGGGCCGGCACAGACGCTTGCACTGGTGGGGAACGAACCTCATACACTAAGACATGATCAAGATCTAGATTAGGGGAAGGAGATGGAGGCAGAGCAGGGACAGAGAAGAACAAAGTGGATTCATGGAAAGTGACATCTGTAGACACAAGATAACGCCGAAGGTCGGGAGAGTAGCACCGATAGCCCTTCTGAACCCTAGAATAACCAAGAAAGACACACTTGAGAGCTTTTGGATCAAGTTTAGTGATATCGAGACGAATGTCTCAAACAAAACAGACACAACCGAAAATTTTTGGATCAATGGGAAACAAGGGTTTGGAAGGGAACAAAGTGGTGTATGGAACGTCACCACTGAGAACAGGAGATGGCATACGATTAATAAGAAAGCAGGCGGTGGACACCGCATCAGCCCAAAAGGATTTAAGAACATGCATTTGAAACATTAGAGCGCGGGCAACTTCTAATAAATGCTGATTTTTTCTTTCGGCAACACCATTCTGAGTAGGTGTATCTGCACACAAGGATTGATGAAGCATGCCATGTGTAAGCATATAGTCGTGAAACTGGGTAGAAAAATACTCTTTAGCATTATCACTGCGTAAGGTTTTCACAGAGACACCAAATTGAGTTTTGATCTCAACACAAAAATTGCAAAAGTGAGAAAATAACTCGGAACAACTTTTCATTAGATAAAGCCAAGTGGTTCGAGAAAAATCATCAACGAAAGTGACAAAGTACTTAAAACCAGATGTGTACACGACAGGACAAGGACCCCAAACATCAGAATGAACCAAATCAAAGGGGGACGCAGCCCGTTTATTGACGCGAGGTGCCAGGTGAACACGGTGGTGTTTGGCAAACTGACACGACTCACACTCTAAGGACGACAAGTGATGAAATTGAGGATACAACCTCTTCAAGGATGACAAGGACACATGACCTAAACGACAATGAACATCAAAAGGAGAGGAACCACCAGAGCAAGCAACTGAACGCGGCACCTGATGTCAAAAAAGTAATGGCCGCCCGATTCATAACCCCTACCAATAATCCGCTTCGTCGTAAGATTCTGAATCACACAATGGTCAGGAAAAAGTGAGATAAAACAGTTCAATTGACGAGTAAGCTTGCTAGGAGACAAAAGGTTAAAAGCAAGGTCAGGAACATTGAGGACGGACGATAGAGGAACAGAGGATGTAGGTGTAACAGTACCAGAGCCAAGGACACGAGAAGCAGAACCATTTGCAATAGTGATAGAAGAGGGGTTGGCATAAGGTGCATACGTAGAGAATAAACGATGGTTACCTGTCATGTGGTCAGTGGCACCAAAATTGATAATCCACCTTGAGGAAGAAGTAGCAAGGCATGAGTCACCGTTACCTAGAGCAAGCGCACTCGGAGTGGATGGAACAGTGGCAGGTTGATCTGTGGATTGGGCCATATGAGCAGCTTCAGTACGTTGCAGCTTGTTTTGCAACTTACGACAGTAGCGTTTGGTATGACCTGATTCCTTACAATAGTAGTAGACAATAGGACTAGGAGTCGGAGGATTGTTGACTGAACGTGGAGGACCTTGGTTTCACGAATCAACAGAGGTCGAGGATGGTGTACTAGATCCAGAGTTCAAGAAGCCCTGATGGCGGTTATCAGTGGGACGACGACCAGCCAATGCACTAGCAGTAGGAGTAGAGGTCGGGTGTAAGAGACTACCGGCATGAAGCACACGAGAGTACACATCCTGAAGTGAAGGAAGTTCAGAACTAGACAGAACTTGGGAACGAACTGTCTCATAGGCCGGGTCAAGGGCAGTAAGAAAGCTGATAATCGCCAATTTCTCCATATTATCAACCTGTACGTGTAGATCAGTGGTAGGCGGCATTAACATCTTCAATTCCTCATACATTTTCTTAAACTCCACATAAAAGCTCTTTAAAGAGCGGCCCTGCTGTTCAACACGATAAAATCCCTTGCAAACATCATGAATGCGGGTAATATTGCCTTTTCCAGAATACAGGAATTCCAAGCAACCCATAAGTTCCTTAACAGGATTACAGTGACTAACCGATGGAAGGATTTCGCTGCCAATAGAATTCTGGATTTGCAAAAATAAACGAGCATCAGCGCGGGCCCAAGCCATCTTAGGGTCATCCATGGGAGGCGTCTTAGTCAAATGGCCCTCCTTCTCAATACTAAGTAAGTACATGCGAACAGTTTTGCTCCAATCCATATAATTTGTCCAGGTCAATTTGTGCTCAGTGATTTTGTTAGTCACATGAATAATTTTAGTAGTGACACTAGTCTTGGAATCATCCATCAATGCAAGACCAAAACACACACAACAAAGGATCAACCGATGAAAGGAACTTTACAAGCACACTTACAAGCACACTGCCACAAAAAAACCAGCCCCAATACGAAGCGAGCAAAGACGATAGAAACTAACCAGAAATCACCAGCAAAGGACGAAATAACCAACAAGATGACAAAAGCACTCCTAAAGGTGGCTAAACGAGCAAAGACGATAGAAATGAACCAAAAACAGAAGCAACAGTGCACTCCCAACAGCAGCAAAGGGTGAAATCAACAACGGGACGACAAACCGTAGGTACCCACAACACAAAACCACAAGGGGAAGAACGGCGGCAGCGAGTCAACCCCAGCACAACAAACGGCGTCAGAAAACTCGCCAGAAAACAGTGTCACCCGCCGGCGCGTGGAAGTCTGGCGAGAGAGGGGGTGGCGCGTGAGGGCCACACGCACGTCGGACGGCGGCGAAACTCCGGGGACTGGCCGATCGGGCGACGGTGAGGCCAATGGTGGGGCGCGTGTGGGTTGACTCACCCTGCACCGGAGCTCCTTGCACAATGAACAGTGCGGACAGAAGCCAGAAACCAGAGGAAACCGCGCCGGAAAACGGAAAAAAAGATAGCACTATGGCTCTGATATCATGTTACTCAAATATTCACTGAAGTATATTTTTCTTCATTCATGTATAAGGGTATTTATATACAAAGTGGGAGCCTCAGAATTAATGGCTCATTATGATGATTGATACTATAATCCCTAATTTAGTGGGATACTAACTATCCTTGATTATGTGGGATATCTACATTATTTCCTAACAGAAACAATATAGGGTAAAAACAAATCTAAACTGCATAAGTTAGAAGTGCTCTTAACATTCCTTTTAATGTTTGAATGGAAAAGTACCTTATGAAATTCCACTTCCAGTAGCAGTCCTGTTGTTGTAGGCATGAACCTGATAGAACCCCCAACTTACACAAGCAAATATAGAAAATAGAATAGAAACTCGTATTACAGAGATGAGTGCAAGAATCTTAAGCACTCAAATCTTTTCTTTTCTGTTTCTTTTTTCACAAAACACACACACACAACTCTACTTATTGACCTATGGAATGGACTGCTATGCCAAATGCATCAGATTAATCTCTTCCTGAGTAAGACTATTCTACTAATTGCCCAAGCTAAGTTCTGATCTATTTATGCCCAAAACAGTAAAACTAAGATTATTATTGCGGCCCAGCGTGAGTGGAGAATTGTATAGTGGCTAAGATTAGTTGGATATGTTGATGGTAGTGGGGGAATTGGTAATCTGTAAAAAAGTGAGGGATTCTTAGAGGAGAAATTGGGGCAGTTTAATGGAGAGTGGGAATGTGCATAGAGGGGGGTTTATTGTTTCAGAAAGCCTTCTCTTTTGTCTTGTGTGAAATTCGTCTCTCAATATCTTTAAGGATGGCCTAATGAAACCAAAAACGCTTAGAAGTTGGAACTTCTAATGTTTTATGGCATCTGGACAGTAAAAAGTCTGATTTTAATTGTTACTTTCACCAGAGGATTAACATTCATATATTGCTTTTAATCATCAAAAAACATTAAGCTCTTCCAAAGAATTATTTGCAGTGTTTCATCAGTATGATTTTATTCAAACTTGATAATTAATACACCTAAGCAGCAATTTCCACAAGAAACCAGAATTCATTTGTGTGATGAACCTGAAGAACTACAAATTTTTGTTGACTGCCAATGACATCGATGCAAATATCAAGAGTAATTTTCTCCTTGTTCTTCATAATAACTCAAAAATAAAACTTACAGGAATTTAAGAAAACTACAATTATTTGCCTCCCATATACATTCCACTTTCCAATCCCTATATGGTTAAAGAAACATATCAACCACCAACAGACATTGACACACATGAAAAGGATATTCTTATGAAATCAGAACGAAATACGATAATATACATATCAAAAGCTATGCATTTGACTAGAAAGATTCGTATGGCATGCTCTTAATTTTGTGTTTGAGGCTGTTTCTATGTTTTGGTGTGAATCAGTTTCTGATGCTTGACTCACTGTGCATTTTGTATTTGGCACTTCTATGAAGGTCTGGACACCCAACTGGGGGGGCGTATGTTCAAAAAGACTCAAATGTGCCTCACCTCTTTTATTTGCACAGTGAAGAATTTAATGTTACTTGCATGCATGATTAATAGTTGATGCAGCTATCATGGCCTACTCCATGATATTTTACTCTACCCATTTGGCTGACTCTTGCTTATTCTTGAGCTATAGTCTGGGAAGCCCAATAGTCAGTGATTGCTATGTGTTTCGTTAATAGGGTCAATATTAATAATTTTTAAAGTACATTGTGCCTCTTGATTTGCCCCTTCTGAATTTGGCTCTGATTTCTGTGATGTTCTAGGGGAGAGCCAAAATACTGGTACAGTGTTCCTGGTAGTGAAGCCAGTGCTTTTGAGAAGGTAGGTCTTGGATTCCGATGATATTTTTATTATATTATTTTCTCCATCAAGAAAAGTTATTCAGCTTTTCATGCATCCTTTGAGTTAGTTGCTTATGAGATAGTTGATTACCCTTTTCACCTCGTGGCCTTCGACCCTCTCAGTCACTACAAATGCTCCTATATTTATGTGGATTGTTTCTCACACCTCAATACGAGACAATCCCTAGTGTGTGTGTAAATAAATAACAGAATACAAAAGTATGTCTCACAATATAGTACATGCATATCTTCAAAAAGTTACACGTGCATGTATAAATATAAATAAACACCGCAGATGCTAATTCATATTAACTCTGCCACCAGTATGCATGGGAAAACTAGGTTCACTTGAGGCGTTTAGTTTTATCCACAATTATTTTTCTATCAAGTGTTCCTGCAGAAGTTGATTATTACTTGGTCTACATTTTTTCCTCTTCTTTTCAATTAACTATTGCTCTCCATAAAATAATTCACTTCGTTGTAGGTGATGAGAAGCAGTCTTCCTGATCTTTTTGATGCGCAACCGGATCTGCTTTTCCAGCTTGTAACTATGTTAAACCCATCTGTTTTGCAAGAACATGGAGTTCCAGTCTACAGCATAATTCAGGTTTCATATGGCCTTTTCATATTACAGTTTTGAATGTGTTGTTTATTGTAAGTCCAGGGTTTTGTGGAAGTTATCAAATTGTAGCACAAGTGTTTAGGTTTTTGTAAATGGAAATAGCTGTCATAGCAGATCCGTTAAACTTTGTTTCTAGTTCCTATGTTGTCCAGACTTTGTGCCCTATGACATTAATTTTACTATTTGAGTGATGATAGCTGCTTTGCGTTATAACTTCCTTCTAGGCATGTTTGCTAAGAAGCATCCAACTGCAGCACCATTGGTTTTACTGTATCGCATTCCCTTCATATATATTGAACCTCTGGCATGATTCTTTTCATTCTTGATACTTGTCAGGAGCCTGGGAATTTTGTTATTACTTTTCCCAGATCATACCATGGAGGTTTTAATCTCGGTATGATGTTTTGTCTCTGATCCATGGTTACCAACTTATATCCTGTCCAATATACATCAAGTCTTGTATTGGGGGATAACATACTAGGCTTGATTGCATTTTCAGGTTTGAATTGTGCAGAGGCAGTTAATTTTGCCCCTGCTGACTGGCTACCTTATGGTGCATTTGGAGCTGATCTCTACCAGCGATATCACAAAGCTTCTGTCTTGTCTCATGAGGAGCTTCTTTGCGTAGTAGCCCAGGTTTAAACATTATCTGATTTCTTGTGTGTTTTGGAACAATAGTTCATTTGATAGAAATGTAAAGCCAATCATTTTGAAAAATGCAGTTTTTTATCACTCTCATGACCAACATATTGTTTTCTACATGTGAACACGAGATATTTGTGTTCCATTTAATAATTTTTTTGGGCAACTATTCGCAGTTGCAGATTACCATTTTAATACTAGAACATTAAAGAAAAGATTTTCTGAAGATCAGTTTTTGTTACTTCCCAAAATACATTTTAATTTTTATTACAAAAAGTAGTTTCATAATTGATGATCCTGTATTGAGTTAACTGAACAACTATTATTTCTTGATGATAACTAATCTACTTTGTCCGTTCTATATTCAATTGTTCAGTTTTTAGATTGTAGCTCATTAATTGCCTCCTCTTTCTTATTGTTTAATTTGTTGTGGATTTTCTTCTAGATAAAACCATAAAAGTTATGCACTTCTCATGTGTCTGTGTTTTATTAATTTTATACTACTGACCTTAGATCACTGACTTTATCTAGCTCAGTTGGTGGACTTGGATGATATTATAAGTTATCAAAAGGAGAATAATATTTGGTATTTTTAATTTAACAAGATAAAAATTTTACCATTGCAATGTATCCAGTTAATTTATTCAATAATTCAGTGTAGTGTGCGCTGTTTCTGCTACATAAATGGTGGTGACGAAGGGGAAATTTGGGCATACCGTTAGGATATCCTTTCTAGAGGAAATGCACGGTTGCCATTGGGATTTTGGGGTTTGAGTTTTATGCTTTATTGCACCACTATTTACAATTTTCAGTTAATGGCCTTTTGTGTGTGGGTGGTTTCACTTTTGAAATCACCATTTTGGCTCAAACCATGGTTTTAAAAGTGAGGTTGCCAAACATCACGTCAAACTCAAAATAGCTGTTAACCTTCAAAACCATGGTTTTGTGTAAGCTACCCAAACACTTTAAAATTATGCAGAACCATGGTTTGGCAAGAAAACCATGGTTTGGGGGTTGAAAACTGTTAGGAAATATTGTATGATTAGGAAATAATGTAAATCAGGGATAGTGAGCCACATAATCAGGGATAGTGAGTATCCCACTAAATTAGGGATTATAGAATCAATCCTCATAATGAGCCATTAATTCAGAGGCTCCTCCTTTTGTATATAAATACCTTATACATGAATGGAATATAGATGATTCAGAGAATATTTGACTAACATGGTATCAGAGCCTAGGAGCTCTTTGCTTTTCGTTTGTTCTTCCCGTTTCTGATGCTGATTTGCTTCTGACCGTTACTGTTCATCGTGCACTGTGCTCCGGTGGCTGGGCGATTTGGATAACACGCGCCCCACCGTTTGAACCGCCGTCGCCCGACCGGTCCGTCACCGGAGAATCGCCGCCATCCGACCTGTGCGTGGCCCTCACGCGCCGCCTCCTCTCTCGCCGGACTTCCACGCGCCGGCGCGTGACGCCGTTTTCCGGCGAGTTTTCCGACGCCGTTTGTTGAGCTGGGTCGACTCGCTGCCGCCGTTCTTCCCGTAGTGGTTTCGTGTTGTGGGTACCTACGGTTTGTCGTCCCGCTGTTGATTTCTCCGTTTTTTGCTGTTGGGAGTCCACTGTTGCTTTTGTTTCTGGTTTGTGGCTTCTGTTTCTAGTTCGTTGCTCCTAGTTTTTGGTCCAGTGCTTCTGTTTCTGGTTCATTTCTATAGTGGTTGCTCGTTGACGTCACCTTTGGGAACGTTTCTGGTGTCTGGTTGGTGATTTCGTTCTTTAATACTGTTGCCTTTGCTACTGGTGGCTTTGCTCTGTTCGTATTGGAACTTTCTTGTGTGTGGCAGTGTGCTTGTAAGGTTTCTAACCCTTTGTTGTGTGTACTCTTTTGGTCTTGCATTGATGGCTAATTCCAAGACTAGTGTCACTACTGAACTTATTCCTGTGACTAACAAAATTACTGAGCACAAATTGACCTGGACAAACTATATGAATTGGAGTAAAACGGTTCGCATGTACTTACTTAGTATTGAGAAGGAAGACCATTTGACTGCAACGCCTCCCACGGATGACTCTAAGATGGCTTGGGCCCGCGCTGATGCCCGTTTATTCTTGCAAATCCAAAATTCCATTGGCAGCGAAATCCTTCCCTCGGTTAGTCACTGTAATACTGTCAAGGAACTTATGGGTTGCTTGGAATTTCTGTATTCTGGAAAAGGCAATATTACTCGCATTCATGATGTCTGCAAGGGATTTTATCGTGCTGAACAGCAGGGCCGCTCTTTAAAGAGTTTTTATGTGGAGTTCAAGAAAATGTATGAGGAATTGAAGATGTTGATGCCGCCTACCGCTGACCTTCAGGTACAGGTTGATAATATGGAGAAATTGGCGATTATCAGCTTTCTTACTGCCCTTGACCCGGCCTATGAGACAGTTCGTTCCCAGATAGTCTCTTACACCCGATCTCTACTCCTACTGCTAGTGCGTTGGCCGGCTGTGGTCCCACTGATAACCGCCACCCGAACGTCTTAAACTCTGGACCTAGTACACCGTCCTTGACCTCTGTTGATTCACGGAACCAAGGTCCTCCACGTTCAGGCAACAATCCAACTCCTAGTCCTATTGTGTGCTACTATTGTAAGGAACCGGGTCATACCAAACGCTACTGTCGTAAGTTGCAAAACAAGCTGCAACGTACTGGAGCTGCTCATATGGCCCAATCCACAGATCAACCTGCCACTGTTCCATCCACTCCGAGTGCGCTTGCTACAGGTAATGGTGACTCATGCCTTGCTACTTCCTCGAGGTGGATCATCGATTCTGGTGCCACTGACCACATGACAGGTAACCATCGTTTGTTCTCTACGTATGCACCTTATGCCCACCCCTCCTCTATTACTATTGCCAATGGCTCAGCTTCTCGTGTCATTGACTCTGGCACGGTTACACCTACATCCTCTGTTCTTCTATCGTCAGTCCTTAATGTTCCTGACCTTGCTTTTTACCTTCTGTCTCCCAGCAAGCTTACTCGTCAATTGAACTGTTTTATCTCACTGTTTCCTGACCATTGTGTGATTCAGGATCTTACGACGAAGCGGATTATTGGTAGGGGTTATGAATCGGGCGGCCATTACTTTCTTGACGATCAGGTGCCACGTTCAGTTGCTTGCTCTGGTGGTTCCTCTCCTTTTGATGTTCATTGTCGTTTAGGTCATGTGTCACTGTCATCTTTGAAAAGGTTGTACCCTCAATTTCATCATGTGTCATCCTTAGAGTGTGAGTCTTGTCAGTTTGCCAAACACCATCGTGTTTACCTGGCACCTCGCGTCAATAAACGGGCTGCGTCCCCTTTTGCTTTGGTTCATTCGGATGTTTGGGGTCCTTGTCCTGTTGTGTCCACATCTGGTTTTAAGTACTTTGTTACGTTCGTTGATGATTTTTCTCGAACCACCTGGCTTTATTTAATGAAAAGTCATTCCGAGTTGTTTTCTCACTTTTGCAATTTTTGTGTTAAGATCAAAACTCAATTTGGTGTCTCTGTGAAAACCTTATGCAGCGATAATGCTAAAGAGTATTTTTCTACCCAGTTTCACGACTATATGCTGACTCATGGCATGCTTCATCAGTCCTCGTGTGCCGATACCCCTGCTCAGAATGGTGTTACCGAAAGGAAAAATCGGCATTTATTAGAAGTTGCCCGTGCTCTAATGTTTCAAATGCATGTTCCTAAATCCTTTTGGGCTGATGCTGTCTCCACCGCCTGCTTTCTTATTAATCGTATGCCATCTCTTGTTCTCAGTGGCGATGTTCCATACACCACTTTGTTTCCTTCCAAACCATTGTTTCCCATTGATCCGAAAATTTTTGGGTGTGTCTGTTTTGTTCGGGACATTCGTCCCGGTCTCACTAAACTTGATCCAAAGTCTCTCAAGTGTGTCTTCCTTGGTTATTCTAGGGTTCAGAAGGGCTATCGGTGCTACTCTCCCGACCTTCGGCGTTATCTTGTGTCTACAGATGTCACTTTCCATGAATCCACTTCGTTCTTCCCTGTCCCTGCTCTGCTGTCAGCTTCTGCCCCTAATCCGGATCCTGATCCTATCCTAGTGTATGAGATTCGTTCCCCACCAGTGCAAGCATCTGTGCCGGCCGCTGCTCCGCCCCCTATCCACCAGGTGTATCACCGACGTCCTAAGGAAAGTAATGGTGCTGCTCGTCTTCCTGACCTACCAATGTCCGCCTCGGAGCCGGATCTGCCCTTAACCTCGCCTTCACTTGCCCCTGAACCAATGCCTGACTCAATGCCTGGACCAGTGCCGGAACCAGTGTCTGAACCTGTGCCTGCTAATCTTGACCCTACTGTCCCTTTTGCTGACCTGCCCATTGCCCTCTGTAAAGGTAAACGCACTTGTACGTACCCTATTTCCTCATTTGTTTCCTATAATCACCTGTCACCCACGTCCTGTTCCTTCATAGCCTCCGTAGACTCTATTCCCCTTCCCACCCATCTCTCCCAAGCCTTGGCCCATCCTGGTTGGCGTGCTGCGATAAATGAGGAAATGATGGCCCTTGATAAGGCTGGTACCTGGACCCTCGTTGATTTACCTCCTGGAAAGAAGGCTATTGGATGTAAGTGGGTGTTTGCCGTTAAGACCAAAGCTGATGGCACCTTGGAACGATTGAAAGCTCGATTGGTGGCTAAGGGTTATGCTCAGACGTATGGTGTTGACTATTCTGAAACTTTCTCTCCTGTGGCCAAGTTGTCCTCTGTTCGTCTCTTCATTTCTATGGCCGCTACCCATGGTTGGGATCTTCATCAGTTGGATGTTAAGAATGCTTTTTTAAATGGTGATCTTCTTGAGGAAGTTTACATGAAGCAACCGCCTGGCTTTGTTGCTCAGGGGGAGCATGGCAAGGTATGTCACCTTCAGAAGTCTTTATATGGTTTGAAACAGAGCCCTCGTGCTTGGTTTGACAGATTTAGTTCTGTGGTTAAGAAGTTTGGTCTAAATCAGAGTAAATGTGATCATTCTGTGTTTTATCAACAAACGGTTGCTGGCCTGATTCTCTTAGTAGTCTATGTCGATGACATTGTTATTACAGGCAGTGATACATCAGGAATCTCATCACTCAAGGACTTTCTGGGTTCTCACTTTCAAACGAAGGATTTGGGTCCGTTAAAGTATTTTCTTGGGATTGAAGTTATGAGAAGCAAGAAGGGTATTCTCCTAACCCAGCGGAAATATGTCCTTGACCTACTGAAAGAAACCGGGAAACTTGGAGCAACACCTAGTAGCTGTCCCATGATTTATAATCCATTTTTGGACATTGACGATAGTGTGCCGTTTGATGAGCTACCCGAGGATGTGAAAAACGAATTGATCCTGAGAAGATTAAACCGTTTGCCTATCCTGAGCGATACCGAAGATTGATTGGAAAATTGAACTATCTCACGGTAACTCGCCCTGATGTAACCTTTCCTGTCAGTAGACTTAGCCAATTCATGGTATCACCGACCGTTGCTCAGTGGGAGGCTTTGGAGCATGTCCTACATTATTTGAAGGGATCGCCTGGTCGTGGTATACTCTATACGAATCATGGTCACACAAAGATTGAGTGTTTCTGTGATGCAGATCATGCAGGGTCAAAAACGACTAGGAGGTCCACTACAGGCTATTGCGTTCTTGTAGGAGGAAACTTGGTATCTTGGAGGAGCAAGAAGCAGGATGTGGTGGCAAAGTCGAGTGCAGAGGCTGAGTATCGAGCCATGTCTCAGTCCGTACAGGAGATTGTGTGGATCCACCAATTAATGAAGGAGGTTGGTCTTGCCACGTCATTGCCTGCGAAATTGTGGTGTGATAATAAAGCCGCCTTACACATAGCCTCCAACTCCGTGTTCCATGAACGTACGAAACATATTGAGATTGATTGTCACTTTGTACGTGATAAGATCAAGGAGAATTTTATCTCTACAGGACATGTACCATCTAGTGATCAGTTAGGGGATCTTTTGACTAAAGCCTTGGATGGCACTCGGGTTGACTATCTTTGTAACAAGTTGGGCATGATTAACATCTATGCTCCAACTTGAGGGGGAGTGTTAGGAAATATTGTATGATTAGGAAATAATGTAAATCAGGGATAGTGAGCCACATAATCAGGGATAGTGAGTATCCCACTAAATTAGGGATTATAGAATCAATCCTCATAATGAGCCATTAATTCAGAGGCTCCTCCTTTTGTATATAAATACCTTATACATGAATGGAATATAGATGATTCAGAGAATATTTGACTAACAAAAACCATGGTTTCCCAGAAGCTATTTTTTTACCTTTTCAGAAGCTATTCTCTGAAATCACTTTTTTCACTTTTTTCCCACTATTCTCCAAAAGTTAATCCAAACACATAATTTGTTCTTCTTATATTTTGAAGCAATTAAGAATTCTTGTATTGGTTTTTCTGATTTATCTTAGTCATATTAAATTTTACTCGACCTCCTTTCTTTCTTTGTTTGTCTACTCTTAAGCTTTTTAGCAATCTAAAACTTCTTGTTTGATTGTCTTATTGTGTTCAGTACAGTGACATTGATACCAAAGCATGTCCTTATTTGAAGAAGGAATTGCTTCGAATATATGATAAAGAGAAATGTTGGAGAGAAAAACTCTGGAAAAATGGTATTGTCAAATCATCTCGCATGGCTTCTCGGCAATGTCCTCAATATGTGGGAACTGAAGAGGTGTGGTTTGTTTAAACCTATGGCAACACGATATGTATCTATAACTCCATCCATTGTAATTGTTATTATTGATTCTTTTTGTAGGATCCATCATGCATTATTTGCCAGCAGTATCTATATCTTTCTGCTGTTGTGTGCAGTTGCAGGCCTTCTTCTCTTGTATGCCTGGAGGTAAACTTATTCTTTCCTCTATGAAAAATGTGTTTGTAGGCCATCATCTTTTGACATTTCATGGATGTCAAATTAAAGAAAAGTTAACTAGACCTGTATTTTATTTATGCATGTCAAAAGTTTCAAAACCTTTGACTGGAGGAAACCAATTATATATAAGCATCAATAGCACGCTGCTTAATTGATGTGGACTCACTAAAAATTTCCA
Source organism: Inga leiocalycina (assembly GCA_963242795.1). Taxonomy (NCBI): domain Eukaryota; kingdom Viridiplantae; phylum Streptophyta; class Magnoliopsida; order Fabales; family Fabaceae; genus Inga; species Inga leiocalycina. The sequence goes on from OY725332.1 coordinate 38,880,023, forward strand.
TCTTTGGTTTCATTATAGGCATCTGCCTCGGCCCAAAAAAGAACTGTGAGCTCTTTATGAATTTTTTTGTCTTCAGATATAGTATAATCTGTGATTTTTTTTTTTTAATGATCCTTTTATAAGTTCTAATTCAGTTACCTGTTTGTGATGCCACCCATCAAATTGGGGTATCACTATTATTGTCTTGGATTTGGAGTTAGAAAAGTAGAATGTAAGGCTGAACATCCTGCCCCATTTTTATATTAAAAAAATGAATTTATTAATGAGAGAAGAGAAGAACTACACAAGAAAGTGTCATAAAGGACAAGAGATCACCAACAACCTGTTGGCTAAGGTGTAAGCGACCTCACCCCCGTAAGGAAGAGAACACAAGTTCAAATTCTAGGAAGCACACTTATTAGGAGAGGCGAAAATCCCTTATGCGATTAATTTAAAACAGAAGAAAAAATATTGACAAGTAACAACCGTTATGCGATTAATTTAATTGCACATCCCCTAGGTTATGGGAGGAAATGCAATGCAATGCAATATTGATTAGAGTTAATATCTTCTCTTGACTCAGCTAATAGAACTATATCATTTGCAAAAAGCATGCACTTGGGGATTTTTTCTTGTATAAGCTTAGTCAGAATGTGTAGAATTAGGTTAAACAAGGATGCAATGACCCTTTATTTAGGTCAATCCTTTTATGAAAGTCCTTTGTTTCACCTCTAGGTGTTTTTATACTAGTTGCTACCCGATTATAGTATGACTCTGATATAGGCAACACACCCACACACACCTTTCTTTTCCAAGACTTTCCAAAGTACTTTTTTGGGCACATGATCATAAGCTTTTCTCATGTCAATGAAAACCTTATGCAAGTCCCTTCCTTTACTCCAATACATTTCTTTTAACTCCTTACTAAGTGTGTGTTGGATTAGCTTTTGGAGAATAGCTTTTATAGTTTATGAGGTAAGTATGTAAGAGGAATTTTGTCTCAATTTGCAGAAAAGTGCTTTTGAAACCATGGTTTTGGGGGTAGGCGAACACACTAAATATATCACTTCTGTTGTGGACCTTCTTGGCATAAATCCTAATTGGTTTTTAGGAACGTGAGTCTCTAATCTCTACTTGTGTTCAATCACCTTTTCCCACAATGTCATTGCATGGCTCATAAGCTTTATTCCACTATAACTTGCGCAATTTTGGATATTCCCTTTATTCTTTTCAAACTTGATCAGTGCCAATTCCAAATCTGTGTATCATGCAAAGATGAAACATCAATTAGACAAGTTTTTCCAGCGATATGTGCTGCATTTTCTTGTTGATACATAGTGAATTCCCAATTTATTCTTCTCATTTGGTTTTCATCAAATGTTCAGTTCTTTTGATTACGATTGTTCATTTTGTGTAGAAGTAATTTTTCTTGTACACATTGAATTCCTGGTCAATGACCTTGTCATGTGGTATTAGGAATTCATATATTATGATAGTTTAAAGTCAGCTTAACATGTTTAAATATTTTGGATTTAAGTAGTCTGGGTTTGTCCCCTTAGGAATGCTGATTTTTCAGTGAATTGAATATTGATGTCTCTTTTGCAGCACTGGAAACATCTTTGTGAGTGTAAAACTGTAAAACTACGTCTTCTCTATCGTCACTCACTTGCAGAATTGCATGACTTGGCACTTTCTATGGACAATTATACTTCTGAGGAGAAAGCACTCGTTAGGAATATAAGAAAGAATTCTTCGTGTCCGGATACTTTGACAAAAAAGGTATGATTTTTATCCCCTTCTCTTTAAAGTTTACACTATTATATACTTGTTTCCAGAACTTATGTTTATTTGTTTTTGCTATGAAAGTTCAGGATTGTCTTTGCTTTATATCATTGACTGTCACTCTTCTATGATTGGCCTGCACAATTTGCCCTCCCCACTTATTTTAACTGTAATACTGAATTGCGTGACCTTGAAATTGATTATGACTTGTTACAGTGGTATCGTTTGTGTCTCCATAGTTTGTTATTGGAATGTTAGTCTTAAGCAGTGGCAATGCTTTTGGTCTCTTTATAATTATTTTTGAACATACAAGGCCTATTGTGTCTAATACCTTGTGTGTTGAAAAACTAAGAATTGCTAAATGGTACTATTGTTTCAACTCTCTTAAATTCCCTAATGGAAATGGGTTGTTGCATAAACTACAAAAATGATCTTAAATAGTAGTCCTGATATATTTACCACTTGGCATTGTTAATGTATTAATTTTGGCACGACTGCTTAGGTAGTCAAAAGTGGAAGGAATTGGATCTTTAAAACATCTTAGACAAGAGTTTCTAGAATGTCATATGCTCAGGTAAATCATTACGTAAAGTAGGAAAAATGGTAAAATCATAGTGTATAAACTGAAATAGATAAATGCAAATTTGGAATATTTGATGTAAATTTACTAGTCAAACTAATATTATCTTGATATTGCTGGGTGGTCTAGGTAAAAGGTGGTTCCATTACTTTCTCACGGCTTGCTGCACAATGGCTTCTGCGATCTAGTGGGATTCTTCAGAATCCTTATTTAAGTGATGCTTTTGTTTCCGCACTAAGGGAAGCTGAACAGTTTCTTTGGGCTGGTCCTGAGATGAATTCTGTGAGTTCTAGATGTTGTATTTTAATTTGGTCCTATTGACATAGAGTTTACTCAACTAAGGTTTTTTGTTTTGGTCGGATATAGGTTCGAGATATGGTGAAGAATTTGATTGAAGCTCAGAAGTGGGCAGAAGGGATAAGAGATTGTTTAAGAAAAATTGAAGCCTGGTTGTGTGATCAGGACTCTAACATGGAGAAAGTTCACTTAGAATTTGTTGATGAGCTGCTAACGTTTAATTCTGCACCATGCAATGAGCCTGCTTATCTTAAGTTGAAGGTTTTATTTAAATTTAGCAAACTATAATGCTATCTTTGTTGATTGCGATTTTCTGTCCATTGGAAGTTTTTAAAGAGTAACCCCTTCCGTACTTTTCTTTTAAATTTATGACGGCAGGAATATAAAGAAGGGGCCGTATTGTTAAGTCAGGAGATTAATATTGCTTTGTCAAAGTGTTCAAAGGTATATTCTCATATACTCAACTAAGTCTTTGTTAATGCATTGTAATCTTGAGTTATAAATTACATCCGATAAAATTCTGCTTCTGTCTAGTCCACCATTGTGATGAAAATTGTTTGATTCAGATGTCAGAGTTGGAATCTCTACATTCTAGAGCTTGTGGCTCTCCAATCTACGTGAAAGATGTGAAGAATTTGGAAAGGAAAATTTTTTCTACTGAGGTAGATTTTGGCATATAATAGTATTACTCATATTTTTCCTCAATATTTTAAACTTTATTTTTATTAATGTTTTGCTTTTGACCGGAGATATGTGTTAAATCCAACTTGAACTACCAGGAAGATACTATGTCTACAAGCTATATTTTATACTCTCCCATTAAGTAGTCTCCCGAGGATCTTTCAAGACAGGGCATTGGGATTTGCTGTTTTCTGCTGTCAAAATTGAAGAAAATGAAAACAGGACAGAAAATACAGTTGATTGAAATGAGAAACTGTCTTTTTACTTATTTGTAAATGATAACATTTGGCTGAGAACATAAAAATGGAAAAACATCTAAAAGTTGTTTTCATCATTTTTATTGAAGTGCAGGCAAAATTTTGAAATTTTATTCAATTTCATTAGGCACAACATCTTTCATATCCCTATTATTTGTCATGCATTCAGCACTCACGATTTTATCTAATTTGACTTTGCCCAATTTCTCTGCATAGTACAAGGCTAGTTTTTGGCAGCAAGCTGTGGTTATTCTATTGTAGTCTTCTAATTCTGTTTCCTTGTATTGTGCTTTTCCTCCTTGTGTTGCATGCTGGAACTTCTTCCTCAAGATTGTTAATGGGGTTGTCTTTTTGCCAGTCTTGATCTCATGAATTGTATTTTGAAGTAAATCATATATATGGCTCAGAGTTTGTCTGAAGAGGAAGGTATCAACGAATAGAAAATCATTTCAAGTTTAATGGCAGAGTGTCTTAAGTATGTGATGGCAGATGAATCCTTTTCTTACAGTATGCCATCTTACTTCTATGCTTTGCTGTGCTGTTGGAAAATATTAGGGCGATGTTGCGCACTTAAAAAGATATCAACCAAATCAACAGTACATTTCAATCTCTTGAAAAACCTGTGGGATCAAAGGAACCAGATCCTCTCCTTTTCCTTTTTCTCTCCAAATCTCATCTTCACCCTTAGATCAAAAAATGGATGGTTCATATTTAATATTTATAAAATTATTATCATAAAAGTAAATAAATAAATTCAAACTGTTAAAATTTGACTTGCAGAGTACATTACTGTAGTATAGAAAAAAATAAAAAACGTTAATTTATAAAACATCGTAATACCCGCGTCTCTTATTGTAAGATCCTAATTTTTAAATTGGTCCATCCCCTTTTATAAGGTCCACTTTGGGTTTGTCTGTAATTAATATACTCACTCTCATTATCTTTTTCCCTACATTCTCTCATCTTTTTTCTCACTCTCAACTACCCACTTGTAAATAAACACATATTTAGAAAGAAAAAAAAAAGTACATTTCATACATATTTATTACTTTAAACTAATTTTAACAGTTTTCTTGAATCAAGCAATTCGGTTATTAGGATCTTATAATAAGGGACGGAAGGAGTAATATTTAATAAAATTGCATATTTAAACCATCCATTTTTTAATTTGAGGGTGGAGATAAGATTCTGAGAAGAGAAAGAGAAAGAGGATCCATGATCAAATCCCTTGGAAAGCTTGATGCCACCAAACATAAAAAGGAAGTTGAATGGGCGTTTTATCTCATAACAGATGAGAAGCTAATGATTAATTTAGAAACGGGGTATGATTTTATTTGAGTGTGAGAGAGCAGACCTGTATGCTTAGGACCAACCTGAGTTTATGCTTATGTTCCCAAGTGCCCACTTTTTAAAACTTGAGCAGTTATCTGGTAATCTAAGCTTGTTGAGTGGTGCCCTATTTCACTTTCCGTATTGCTAAAATGATTGTTTTTGGTGGGATGGTTCAGGCATGGCTGCATAGAGCTAGAAGCTGCATCTCAATAAAACATCCTGCTGCAGTAGAGCTTGATGTTCTTTTCAAGTTGAAGTCAGAGGTGATTAGTACTTACAAACGCTGCACTTGGCTTTGTCAATTTCTCAATTATTGCTCCTGTCAGCATAAAGCTGGCTGTGTGTTTTAAGTCACTGTGATTATAAGTTAAAGCAAGCTCTCAAATTAATGATTAGAAGTGATTATAAGGTTTAAGAAATGAAGAAAAATTATATGCTATGGTAGTAAATTAATATATGAATATGCACCTACACTTGATATGAAGATCTTTTGTTAAAGAAGTAATAGTTTTGTATTTAATCTACATGAGACACCAAGTCATGCACATATTGCGCATTACATGTGCTACATAATGATTAAATAATGTTTTCATCCTTAATAATAGATTATGGAGCTTCAAGTACAACTTCCAGAGATAGAAGTAATTCAGAATATATTAAGTCAAGCAGAATCTTGTAGTTCAAAATGTAGTGAGACATTACAAGGCCCCTTGACTCTAAAGGTTTGCCTCCTGTTCCTTTCTCACCTCTTTAATTATTTTTTGGTGGTTAAATGGGATTACTTTATTAGCAAAGGTGATCTGCAGAATGTGGATTTGCTGCTTAAGGAATGGGACAGCTTTATGGTTGATGTACCAGAGGTGAAGCTCCTGAGGCAATATTATAAGGATGCTGTTTCATGGGTTTCCAACTTTAACCGTGCATTAGGGACAACACATGAACGGGAGGATCAACATAATGTTGCTGATGAATTGAAGGGTATTTTAGAAGATGGTTTATCTTTAAAAATCCAAGGTGATAGTGGATTCTGTCTTCCTGCTCTTCATAGTTTAGGTCTTTATAGCCATACATTTGTTTATTATCTTGTCAATTCCTTTCGCCCCAACATCTGGTTTTACTTTGCAGTTGATGAGTTGCCATTAGTTGAGACTGAGCTGCAGAAGGCTCTTTGCCGGGAAAAGGCTCAAAAGGCATGTTGTTCGTATTTCTAATGAATTTCCTGTGCAAAATGTGAACTTATTTATTAACATAGTATAGCATCTTAGAATAGTTTATCTATGAATTTATTAAATTATGTGCTGAAGCAATTCTTCCAAATTTTTTAAACTAATTAGAATTATTTGAAATTGGTACAGGCGCATAAATCTAAAATGTCTCTGGAATTTGGTCAAGAAGTGATGAAGGAGGCCACACTGTAATTTACAAACTGTTTCTTCTTTCAGAACTGACAAATTATAAAATTATAATATAATCCAACTACTTCCTTTTTCTTGTTAATTTCTAGGCTGCAAATTGAGGGAGAGAAATTATTTGTTGGTTTATCTGGTGTACTTGCTGTCGCCATACCTTGGGAGGAAAGGGCTAAAGAGATTCTTTGGCATAAGGCTTGCTTCTCTGACTTTGAGGACATGATCAGGTTCAAGGATGGTTAACATGTTTATTAGAAATACTAAGCTCTTCTCGCTTATTGACTCATGTTAATTATTGCATTTGGTTGGTCTTGTAGGACCTCAGAATCCATTTTTATGATTCTTCCTTCCCTTAGTGATGTGAAGGAAGCACTATTGGAAGCTAATTCCTGGTTAATGAATTCAAAACCATTCTTGGTTTCCTCTACTTGTCCTTCAGATTCTCTACGTAAAGTTGAGGACCTTCAGGTTCATTTCTTGTCCTTTTTGTTTTATCTTTGATGAAAGTTGGTTCACTGTAAATATGGAATTTTGGTTCTTTTTGTAGATGTTGGTTTCTCAGTCAAAGCTTATTAAAATAACGTTTGAAGAAATAAAGACGCTTGAAATAGTTCTGCATAACTGCAAAGAATGGGTGGCTGAGGCATGTTCTGTACTGGAAGATGCCCAGCATATTTTTGAATTGGATGACATTGTTCATGGAATAAGCAGTGGCCTAATGGCCAAAGTTGAAGCTTTGATTGCCAGAATGCAGTCTACCACAAGATCTGGTTTCTCGATTGGTTTTGAGTTTGAAGAGATTCCAAAACTTGAAGCAACTTGTTCTACACTGCGGTGGTGCAAAAAGATTCTTTCCTTCTGCAATCTTTCTCCTTCTTTAGAGGTTAATATTCTTCCATTTTAAAATCTGTCATTTATTGCAGTTGCACTAATTTGTCTTTTCATAAATTTAATTGGTCTAGTGAAGTTTGGTTTGTGGTCAGTGATGCTATTGCATGGATCACTGCTTTGATATATTTAATATTCTTTGTCAATGGAGAAGAGAAGAATCTCCTCAAAGTACTTTCTGAATTTTTCTCTCAAGAGAGAAGAAGAAAGAGCAGGTTATTTCATGCTTTGTAAGGCTGCTTTCTAATTGATCATGTAGGATGTTTTGGAGGCTACAGAAGACCTTCCTCATTTGTGTGGTTCTGGGGCCCTATTGAATCTACTGATTGGTGGAGTCAAATGGCTTAGGAGAGCCTTGGAGGTATTCTCTGGACCACACAATTCTAGAAGAAGCAAGTCAAGCGAAGTTGAAGATATTATTCGAGATTACCAGGTACCATCTGATTATTGCAATGTCCTCTTGATGATTGATAATTCTTTCCTTATATTTCGTTTATTCAATATAAAATGTAAATGTATTGATATCTGCAGCTTGCGTCTGCAATTTTCTTACCTGCAGACCATTAATGTTCCTTTTGCAGCTGTAATTTATCATCTTGAAGAAGCTATTGGAAACCATAGGTATGCCTTTGTTGCTGTTGAATGGATTATTTATCAACTCTCTATTTTTGTATTTTTGTTTCTTCTTGGCATGCGCTTCTTCCTGAATGATTCAATTAATTATCAGGATTTGTAAAATTTTCACTTGTTGAATTGACTTCCATCCTTTTTTACTGTATAAGCCGTCTTGGGATAGAATATTGCCTGTGTACAACCCTGTCACCCTTGGGAACTGTGGCTTTGTGGTTTTTCAATTTTCTATACTATGGTTTGATAAAGTTCACATGCCTTCCTTTTGAATCATGTGCTTATTATGGTTTGCATTATCTAATAACATCTTATTTCTGCTATAGGTTGTGGCTAGAACGGGCGCATCAATTCCTTGCTGTTTGTTCTGGGGATCGGTCTCTGTTATCAATGTTGAAACTCAAGGTGTGCTTTCAGCACATATCAATATATGATGGCATTTGTTCTTGCCCGACAAGGATTGATTATACTGTTTTTCGGAACTCTAATTCCTTTTTTTGGGTGATTATGTTGGAATATCTTAAATTAGATGCTAATCATAGTGATTGAAAAGGCAGGTGATCATGCTATAGTTTTTATTTTATTTTTTTTTAGTTTCTCCAGAAAAAGGTAGTAGTTTCTTTCTTTTTTTCTCTTTTTTTTTTTGTGAAAAAGAAGTTGTAGTTTTTCATTGGCCAGGGGCATAGGATATGCATTGATATATTAATATGTTGATATATTGATTGCCAAGATTTTCATGTGACCTTGGCAATACTCCAGCTCACTTGAAACTGTTATGATTTGATTACCTCCAGGAACTAGGTGATACTGTTGCTTTCAGCTGCACAGAACTGGATTCGATTTTATCTGAAGTTGAGAAGGTGGAGAATTGGAAGAAACACTGCATGGATTATCTAGGAAATTTAGTCCAAAATGAGAATTCACTGCTTCATGCCCTGCAAAAGGTTCTTATTCTAGAATTTACATTTCCTTGGCTAAACTATGCATGGCGTATACTTAGGATCTTGCTTGATATTTTTCAGATGAAACAGAGTCTTGATAGGTCATTGTCCATATATGGCAAGTTGAAAGACTTCAAGGAAGAATGTTTATGCGTCTATTGCTTTACTGATTCTAAAGATCAGGAATTTCTTACTTGCTCCTCTTGTAGAAACTGGTAAGGCACTTGTTGCATTGTGACAATTTCATCTACTTATTCCAGTGCTCCAAAAGGGTGACCCAGTCAATAGGAATTGGTCTTTACAGTTGGTGGCTGCATCAATTTTGAGCTCACTACTGAAGCATGCAAGGAATAATAGAAATAAGATTGAATTGTGATTTCTTCAAGTATTTACTCCTTCAGTAATTGAAATATGTAACATCATTCAGTCTGAATAACTTTATATTTCCATGTTGTTATATATTTTGTTGATGTATTTGTTATTATATTTCACATGAACAGCTATCATATACTTTGTATTGGACCATTGGTGGACAAGAGCCATGAAAATTATACTTGCGCTTTTTGTAAAATATTGGAGGGTGAATCCAATTATAAGAAGGGAACTCTCCTTATGGTATGATTTTCTGTCATTTTATCATTTTTCCTCAGAAGTTTCTATAACTTTCCTGCGTGCTGAACTGAATTTTCTATCATTTTATTTTGCCCCATGCAGAGGTTAGGGGAGAAGCGTGCTGAACTGAAAGTTCTTCTACAACTCTCTGATGCTAATAATTTGTGTGTAAGGTGATGTGTGATAATGTAAACCCTTATCTGCACCATTGATTTGTAATTGGCCTAAAGTTTCTCATAGTTCATTTCTTCTGTGCCTGGAATACACTTATAGGTGGAAATGTGAATATGTAGTTGCAAATGTTCTTCTGATATTGCTCAAGTATTTTATCGGGAGTCACTTCAATTTTTGTTGAAAATGTTTAGGAGCCTTTAATTTCATTGCAACATTCTCAGTCTAGGACAAATATCATTTGTGTTTTGCAGTTCAAGTCAAAAGTAGTAATGTTGATGAATCCTTCTCCCTCCCTCTTTTGCACATTAAATGAATATCCCCTTGGAGATCATTCATACTTCTGCTTCCCTTTTATGGTTTTCATTTTCTAAAGATTAGGGATGGGCTTTAGTCTTTTGATTTAGAAAAATCAACTTTTTCATCATGATTTGTGAGAATTGATAGGATTTTAACCTCATTAAATGTATCTTGTACTCACAGGATTGATGAGACAGATGCTCTCAACCAACTTGTCGAGCAAGCACTTCTATGCAAGTCTTACTTGAGAGAAATAGTGAACTTCACATCAGCTAATGTAGACAATGATCTTGGTATCATCTCTGAAAGATTGACCACAGCTATAAAGGCAAGTTGTTATTTTATTTCTTATTTTTTCTTTTAAATGTCTTTATTTCTGTTATAATGTGATGTTTTTTGTGATTTAAATGTTGTGCACTCTACATCTGTCAGGAATTTTAGTACAGGATGAGGATTACTGATGGAAATTGTTAGCAATTTCTCATTTAACATAACAAGTATTTGAATTAGAACGATTTTGCTTATTGAGGTTTTGTCATATAGGCCTGTGAGGTTGCTAGTGTCTGTGATCATCAAGATGTACATGACCTTGAGTTGGCAATAGCAAGACACCTTTGGAAAATTCAAGTCAATGGAATGCTAAATAGTTCACTAAATTCTTCTATCCAAGAGGTTCAGAAGCACCTGAAAGAGGTATATTCTGATTAGGTCTCATTTTTCTTGAATTTGCATTATAAGAGCAGGATATGCTGTCAGCTTATCTATTTTTTGTGCTGAATTTAATTCACTTATCTTTTATATTTCTTCCCACTATGAAAATTTTCCGTTACTACAAATGTGGTCTCTAGAATGAAGATAAAAGGGGAAGAAATGGCAGTCCTCGAAAGCTCCTAATTTTTTATTTTTATTTTTTGAGAGAGACTAGAATGGGTCCCCCAAAGAAAAAGTATTAAAAGGCAATCCGACTGAGAAGATCTGACATTATTAAAATGTCAAATTACATGGCAGGGACTGGCTATGGAAATATCACCTGAAGATCATTATATGCTGCCACTTGCAAAAATGAATTGCTTATATTTGCAGTGGGCAGAACTAACCAAGAAGGTTTAGGATTTAGTTTGTCCTTTGTTTTATCCCCTTGCTCTCTCGCTGTCTCTCATGCAGCTCCTTCATACTTTTCATGGACAGGTTGCAGTTGATTCTGGGGCGCTCAGCCTAGATAAAGTTTTTGAACTCATTGCAGAAGGTGAAAACTTGCCTGTTAATGTGGATGAGGATCTCAGGGTAATTAAACGTTCTTTATGTTTTCATTATCATTTGTGGTATCATGCCTTTGGCAAGAAGGTAATCAAGCATTGTTTATCTTCACAGATTTTAAGGGCTCGAAGTATGCTTTATTGCATTTGTCGAAAGCCCTTTGATCCTGGGCGTATGATTGCATGTAATCAGTGTGGTGAGTGGTATCACTTTGATTGCATGAAATTACCATACAATCAAGAGTTCTACATTTGTCCAGCATGTAACCCCTCTACAACAGGAATGCCAACATCTCTGATGGATCATGAGAGGTCAGCTAGTATCCAGTGGCACGCACTTTTAAATTGTACTGGGCATATTATGCTTTGTTTGCTGGCTTTTGAATATGTTCTGCTTGACATCTTTGAAACATTTGCTGTTTTGTGTGGATTTTTGAGGAGAGTGTGTTTAACCCAATCCTTGTTTTTTTTTTTCAAATTGATAATCTCTTGTAGCTTATCCCCTCTTTTTTAATCAAAAAATGTAAATAAGAAATTCACCCTTGACGGTGATATATGTTGTATGTGTAAATCCTAGATGTGAAAATATACAGAACTTGCCCACGAAAAGAAAGAGTATAGGTAAAAAAAATATGCTAGGTCTAAATCGTATGCTGAAATAAGGGCCAATGAGATAGAAAAAAAATCATAAATAAAGATAGGAAAAAAATCATAAATAAATTTTAGGTTCGAATTCTATAGATAATGTAGAAGGTATTGTCTATACTGATAGACAAATGAAAGACTTTCTAAAGATTTTATCCACTTGATATTTTGAAAATGAGTTGGTTGAACTTGAAAATTCACTCATTGAAATTGAAAAATGGAATAAGTATGTGTGCATTGATGGTCCCCATAACCAATGGGCTGACTCCCATGGGATGTGTCAGGTGTAAGAGTGAAGTATATATTTTGGGGTTTGGGGTCAGAATAAGGCAAGCAATGTGTCGCTGTGGAGAGACTAGAAAGAGGGCAAAAAATTTTAAAAAAAAAAAAACATTAGCTCCTTAAACTTGTGTAGTTAATATACTTGTCTCTAATCAAATCAAAGCAAATGGTTTTTATATATCCATCACTTGCCCTTTAACTAACTGTTGTTATTAACACGTTTTACTTGTATTTAAGTTTAAAATCCACTTGTTCTCATTTGATTTGAGGGAAAAGAAAAATATATTTGGTATAAGTTTTTTTCCCTCCTTTTATTCTGCGATCAACCTTACTGTTTTATGACTGGGTTGCGGGCTTACTCTGGCAGCTTTCCTAACAATTTGATATTTGTTTAGCTGAATTCTTGGGTTGACTTCCTTTCTTATATATATATCTTTGTCTGTGTTGATTGGCTATGGATGATTTGCAGATTAAGTAGCGGTAAACTGGAGGAACCGAAAACACCATCTCCGAGGCATACGAATCCAAGAAAGAAACAGAAGAAAGATGAGGCAATATGTGGAAGTGAGGATCAAATTCAAGTCAATAATTTTAGGAATGCGAGTGGGATAGAATGTGTTAGGTGGCAAAATCGAAAGCCTTTCAGAAGAGCAGCTAAGAAACGTGTTGACCTTCGGAGTCTTTCTTCATTTCTATGTATACACAACAACATTAACTGATGAGTTTAGTATTCTTGAGATGAGATGGATAGGTAGATAGATTGATAGATAGATATTAGATAGTCATTGATCATTTAATTGGCTCAGTTGATTCTTATTGTATCATCTTCCATCCTCTTTCATGAGTCACAAAATTTCATTTTATCCCCAAAGTTTCCAGTTTTCAGTTGGCTTCAAAAGTTTGTAATTGCCCTATTTATAATTTGTATAATTTGCGTTAGTTGTTGGGAAATTTACAGGAAAGAGATTGAAAAAACCTGCAATTGAATAGGACAAGTGATGGTTGAAAAAATATTTGAGAACTACAAATAATTTATATAATATGTGATTTTTGTCTGAATATATAATTCTATAGTTCTATCAATTAAAAACAGTGGGATATCTCCCCTCCACAATTCTACATTCTCAATATTGTTTCCCACTGATGTACTTTCTGAACGAAATACTCGTGTTTGCCAGAAACTCAAATTTAAAAGCCACATAAAGCTCATTCTATTAGGATCCAACCCTATGTGGCAAATTTTCTTTTTCTTTTTCGTTATGTTGATAGCAATGTTTTAAAAGTTGGACTGGAAGTCGAGCCGGAAAGGTCAACGGGTCATGGTTCAACCGGTTGGAACGGTTGAGCCGTTCGGTTGGACCGGTGACGTAATAATTAAATTTAAAAATAATATATATTATATATTACAATTAATCTTCAGTCCAATTTCATATAAAGTTAATAAAGTCATAAAATACCATTTAAGGAAGACCGTTAAATCAATCATTAACCTAATAAAATGTATTAACAATAATGATTTCATGACTTGTCAAATATTGGTGGGTCTTGATTGATCCAAACATGAGTTTCTTGAAAGGCATTAGATCATACCATTCTGGTCCTATTTATAAGTTTTTTTTACAAAAAAAGAAATTGGTCCTATTTATCAGTCTAATTTCAGTGTAATAAATGAGATTGTGATATTTTACCCCTATTTATTGTACAAATGAAGAAATAATTTAAAGATGGAAAGAGAAGAAAAAGTTGAAAAGTACTCATTCATAAATGAGGGCATAGTCATAAATTTACCCCATAATCCTTGAGTTAACTATCTCTTTTTGGTATGTGAAATTTAGTTAAAATGAACTTATAAATACGGCTAGAGTGGTAAATGTCATCAATATATTGAGGAAATGACCTAAAATTAAGACCTTCAATTCAATTTCAATGCTTCTAATTTCATCCTTAGCTTGAAGATAAACATCATTGCCTCTTTATTCAAAAGCATTTTTATAAAATAGTTTGCAACAAACCAAATTATTAAAATTAGTAACATATAATATACTTGGCAAAAAAAATAGTAACATATAATATAAATAAAATAAAATAACATGTCTAAAATTTATATACCATTTTTTAATTTTTTTGTCAGCATCAAATATAAAAAAAAATTGAAGAAAAAAAAAATTTCTAGCTTTTTTATTGGACTGGACGGTTTTTGAAAAACCGGTCCGGTTTCCGGCTCAATAACGGTTGACGGCTCAAAACCGGCTAAACGACGGTCCAAAACGGCTCCCTTAGAAAAACGGCTCAATGCATAAATCCGGCCCGCTTCAATGACCGGCCGACGGTCCAACCGGTCCGACCGTCCGGTCTAGTCCGGTTCTCTAAACAGTGGTTGATAGGTGTTAACGATTGAAGGTTACAAACGGAATCAGCCATCCTCCTTTCTCTTAGAAGAAGAGTATGTTAGTGTTTGGAATAGTTTATTTCTGAGAAATAAGTACTTATTATATAAATCGAGATAAAACTCCTCTCATATATTTAACCCTTATATCATAAATCACGAATTATAAATATTTATTATCTAAAAATAAGTTATTCCAAACAAGTATTATCTATGTCACTAGCTTAAGTGCGTGTTTGGAATAGCTTATTTTTGGGCAATAAGTGCTTATAATTCGTGATTCACGGTATACGAGGTAAGTATGTGAGAGGAGTTTTTTCTCGGCTTGCGTAATAAGGGCTTATTTCCTGTACAAAAAGCTCAGCCAAACATGCACTAAAAAGGGTACTTTTATTAGTGCAACTTTTAATGGGTTTTCATCCTTATAAAAAGTATTTTTAAAAAATAATGCATACTGGGGATGCTGTACGGGGATACGGCCCAAAAAAAAAAGCTGGCCGAAAAAACCAAAAAGAAAAAGTATTTATTTATTATTGTTAGGTCGGAATTGGGAATAGAGCAGTCCAGGACACTAATTCAGAGATTCTCAAGCTGACCCCACTGCCACGTGATTTGGCAATGTGAAAACGGCGTCTCAGTTTGGTACGTTAGTAGGTCACCCTTTTAAAATTGAAATTATTTAAATTTAAATTTTATTGCATTCCTATTTTACAATTTTTTTTTTGTTTTATGAAAATAAAATAATAATTTTTAAATGAAAAATAAGATATTTTGATCACTCTTCACTGCATTAATAATTATATATGTAAACTTCATGATGTTTTAATTTAAAATATCTAAAGCTTAAAAATTTTGACCAACTAAATTTAATTGAATTTTTTTGCCAACCAATTAAATTGAGGTTTAAATAATATAGGCTTGATCTAAATAATAGCACATTAAAAACTCATTTCAAACAAGCCAGCAAGTAATTTTGTCAATGCATTAGGTAATGTTATACTAAACATGGGCACCTTTATGGTAAGATTCAAATCTTAGTCTGTCATATTATAGAAGACTAAGCACATATCCAACTTTTATTGATATGCAATTTAGTTAGATAAAAGTGTACATTTTGTTATTGAACTTCGCATAAGATTTGATTTTAATCCATTAATTGTAAAAATGTTTGTCCAGTTTTCTTTTTTCTTTTTTTCTTTTTGGATAACTGTTTGTCCAGTTTTCTTAATCCTAACGCTGTCAACAAAATGAAACTGAAATTTTAAATGTTAACAAATCATTCTCAAATATTAATATATTAAGTCAAATTTTTTAAAAAAAATTGTTCACACAAAAAAATCATCATGAGAATAATGGTTAAATGATTAAGTAACACTTTATTAAATTAAGAGATCAAACTAAAATTTCGCTACTGTTAAAGGACTAAATGTACACTTTTTTTTCAAGTTAGTTTTTTTTTTTTGAAACAATTCAACTTAGTTAATAAGATGCTATATTAGCTTAGTTAGTGGTCTTAGCTTTTTTTTTTTTTTATTTAGAGAGGAGTTTCATGCCATTATATTTCAAAAGTAATGATTTAGGTTTAAGTCTTCCCTAACCAGAATAGTTTTAGGTTTAAACCCTAAACATATAATTGCATTAAATATTTATTGAAATGGTTTTATTGTTCTTACATGTCTTTCCAATTTGATTCAGATTAGCCTGTTTCTAATGTATATGTGGAACACCAACTAGTTTGATTAAAAAAATAAAACTCATTTCAATTTTTTAAACGGGGCATGTTTCAATGAAACTCTTTTTTTTCCCCCTTGGTGCTCATTTGTCTATTTCAGTTCCCCAGCATTGATTTAAAAGGGGCTTAGGACTTTTTTTTTTTTTTTGGGTAAGATAAAATAAAAGCACACACAATGGTTAATTAACACACGAACACCCACATCCCTACAAGGCAAAACCTCTCCCCAAAAAGAAGAGGTTAGCGCCATATGAGCCAAAGCTCATTGGCAAAGGGATTCAGGATTGGAAAACCACTCAATGTGAGTTTTTTTTTAGTTTTATTTTTTTGACCGAAGTTTTTCTCCTATTTAATGGGATTAAAACTCTGTTGTTGTTGTGTGCGTTTCTTTTTCCTTTTATATGGTTACAGAATAATATATGTTGGATTAACTCAGTTTTTGTGGAGGTATACTTTCTTTGTTCTACTTGTTAGTTAGTAACAATGATGTACTCCATTTTGTTCTTAATGTAGGATTTAATTTAAGAGTTGATCTTGATCTTGATCTTGATCCTTACTATAACATCTATTTTCTATAGTTGTCGATCTTTTCCTAATTTACACATATTGATGCTCTTTCAATAATAATCAAGTAAAAAAGAGATTAAGCGAGTTAAGGAAAATTATTAGGGTTTTTTAGAAAAAAACGTATCATACTAACTAACTTCATTAATATATTAAATTAGATAAATAGATCTTATATTAAAAATCAGATGGAATAAAAAGACGAGATGTTAGTAATTTTGTGGCTTCATTGCCACTCATCAAGGCTTTAAATTTAATACAAGCTACCTGTCACTGTTTTATTACCCTTTGAAATATTGTTGCCGTAGAAAAGAAGCTGGATGTCATCTTACTTTTCAACTGCATTTTTCGCTTTTGCATGGTTGAATTTCTGTAACTTCCTTAGTTTTATTCATGTTTTTTAAGACTTAACGTGTAAATTTATTTTAAAAGTTTTCACTTAGTAACAATATTATCTTGGAAGTTTTTTAAAGTTTAAGATTATCCTAGGAGTATTAAAATAGAGTAATGTTATCTCTTATCATTAAAAATATTAATAGTCAACATTTTAATGTTCAACATTAGTTGGGCGCATGACAACATTGTTATTTTTTTAAATTTTTTAGGCAACTTTATTTCTGAGTGAAAACGTTTAAGACAAATTTATACACTAACTATTCTTTTTATGGCTTGGGCTTTCTTGTTATCTTTCTTTTTTTTTTTCTCAAAATCCCTTCTACCCTTAGATCAAAAAAATAGATGGTCTAAATATAACACTTTATAAAACTACCGTTAAAATATTTTATAAATAAAAAAATTTTTATAATATAAATGCAAACAGCCCAGATTATTTGATAAAAAGAAAGTCCAAATTAAATGTTAGGAAAAATCCTATTTAAATCCATCTGAAATACCAAAATTTAGAATCATGTTTGCACTTTTAACAAATCCTTAATAAGGCCTATAGGCCTAATTAGAGATTTATAAATTTCTTGATTTTACCAATATGTCCTTTTGTTATTTTCTCTTTGTCTCATTTTTTTTAATAAAATCTCCCCCTCTATCTCGTTGATTCCACACATCTCCTCTTCTCATCCTGAGATTTCTCCGGTTGATTCACCATTTGACATGTTATTCATATCCTAGTTTCTTCTTTGAGTCCCTTTCCAATTACACATAGCTACGAAAGTAGTTTTCTAATTTTCATAATTTATAAATTACCTTGAAATTTGGACTAATTTTGTTTCTAGGCAAATCAAAGATTTTTTTTTTTTTAAGGAATCTATAGTTGGAAAAACCCACTATAGGTGCTTATTCTTTCAAATCATTCCATATACATTCCATGTAAATTGTGTGACATTTGGGTTAAAAAAATTGTGAGGATTTTGTCAACACACGTTTCCATTTCGATATTTAAAGAGTAATAGAGACAGAATTCAATGGGCATACAGAAAACTATAATTATACTTACAAAAATATTCGTTTACAATACCGATATCGTTCGTTGACGGAATACAGAAAATACAGTGGAAACTTAATATTTACAAATTTCTTCAAAATATCTAAACATAAACTAATTATAATCCACTATTTTGTCCTTACCTCGAGACTCGTGCCAATTATTTCCCGGCATCTACGCCCTTGCCTTTCGAACCACTGGCACCCGCTGAGATGTTTATTTAAAAATAGGGTGAGATTTCGAAGAATCCCAGTAGAAACATGCTATCGTTCATAGAAAATGCGAAAAGTAAATATAATATATGCCATGTATGCACCAATTAATGAATAATATAAACATATCATCTGCATGTATACATGAGTAGGGCCTAACCTCACTAATCTCACCTTTTGGGTTCTCACCAACTCCAGTGTAAGTGCCTCTAGCACTACTGGCTCCTCTTTGGGTAAATCATGTTGATTAATAAAGTATATTTACAATAATGGCATCCACATAATCATATAATTATGGCATGATATATGAAGGATAATGTCCCTACCTCGAAGCTTTATAAACCCCTATTTAGACGTGTCTCGAATACGTGTCGTGTTCGACCTCCGACTCGATCCTAAAATATTAAATGTTCAAAAAATAGGTCATAACCTATACAAGTATCATTTTAGACTCTTCCATAGTATTTTTTGTGGTTATATTAGTCTATGGTGAAAATTTACCAAAATACCCCTTGGGACCTCGGCTCAGCCCCGCCGTACCTAGCCCGATGGCACGTTTTTCCAAAATTTTGACCAAGGCTATTCCGATTTATTTTCGCCCAAAGAATCCATTTCCGGGCTCGAAATTACCAAATTTACTTCCAAATTACAAAAATATCCTTGACATCCCTTATTTAAGGATTTCAGTGGCGTTTTCGTAATTATGTTTTTTCAGCTTCTACCAAAAAAATGCCCAACTGTAACCCTACCCATTTTTGCCCACTGAATCCCATGGAACTATTTATTTCATGAAAATCCAGCTTCTAACACCAGTTCTGGTTCTGGCCGAAATTTTGAAAGGAAATGGAAAAAATGTAGTTTTGTGTTTTAGCTTCCAAAACTTGTACTTTTCCACTTCTAATCCTTTATTAAGTTATCTAAACACTTCTTAACCATGATTCAAGGAAATTTGGGCAACATAACCCCTTAGAGTTACCTCTTCCCAATTTTACAAAACCAACAACAAACCACCAAACAACCCAAGAATCACATCAACAACATCAATATACTAAGAATTTGAAGTTTTTGAGGTTACCTCTTGATTCTTGGTGTTTCTCTCTTTAGGGCATCCTCCCTTTCTCTCCTCAACCTTGAAGATTAGTTTGCTAAACTATGCTTTCCATGAAGAATAAGAGATTAGAGGATGAACTACACAATATAGGAAGCTTAATCACTTGAAACACAAGTCCTTACCTTAGATTTTGCTTCCTCTTGCTCTCTAAATCTTCAAAAAAAATCACAAGCTCACTCTCTCTCTCTTGCCCCCTTGCTTGGGCGAAATGTTGCATGAGAAAGAGAAGAGAATGTGTTTGTTAATTCAAGTCTTCCTCCCTCCTAGCCTTTGATTTCATCAAGAGTTGAGATTTCATCACTTGTTCTTGCACCATCCCTCCTCCTATACCTCCAACTATGCCTTCTACTTTATGCCATACCTTCACTTATTATGACCACCATGCACATGTCTTCACTTGGTGTACATTCAACATTTGTCATCATTGAAATGTTCATGTAGCATTTGACTTGTGCTTCTTGGAATTAAATTTTCCCTCTCATATCCATGTGTTGGCTGAAATTTAGGGAGGAGAAGAGAAGAAAAATGTTTTTCACAAATTCCATAATTCATATAATTGTATTATGTATAATTCCCTCTTATTACACAATTATTGATTTATTCCACCAAGAATAATCCAATTATGCATTTTCCTTTATTTTTTCTTGATTAATTGAAATTAACTTCAATTAATTAGAAATTAATTAATCTTGGGCTACATTGGCAAAATTATGATTTTGCTATTACCTTTGTAATTTAATTCCTTTCTTGAATTAATTTTCCCATTTCCTTATGAATATGAATATTTCAAAAGTCATAAGATCCAATTTCTATGAATATTCACCATTTTATTGAATTACTCAAATAATTACAATATATTTTTTTGTGAATATAAAATTTGGGGTGTTACAGATTTACCTTTCAATATTATTGAGTGGAATAAAAGTTTAGATCAGGATGCTTAAGGGTGTGTTTGGTTTGAGAAGAGAGGTGCAAGGGAAGCTAAAATTTTAGCTTTAATTCCTTTCCCTCCCTTTAAACAAAACAAAGGATAATTTCCCCTCCCCTCTGCTCTAGCAAATTAAACAAGATAATATACTCTTCCCTCCCCCCAAAAGGGAGGGAGGGAGGGGAGGGGAGGGGATGACATGGATGGTAAATTATAGAGATGAGTAAAAACCCAGTGGTCCGGTCCCGTCTGGTCTAACCCGAGCTAGTCCGGTCCCGTCTGGTCCAATCCAAATAAGCAATAATATGCAATCAGACTAGACTAGACCAAATTGACTGGTCGGGTTGGACCAGGTTCCAGACCAGGGGACCAGACCACCTAGACTGGTCCGGTTTGGTTCAGATCAGTTTCTTAAAAAATATTTTTATAATTTAGATGTTATTTTTTATTTAATGTTGTTAGAGTTTTTTTTAAGGATTTATAATCAATTTTTATTTTTTATGATGATTTTTATACGATTATAGGTATTTTTATTATCTTAATTATATTTATCATGTTTAAATCTTTTTTCTCAACATATTTTTTTTATTGTTGTTGAATGTTGTTGGATATTCTTATAGATTTATGATGTTTTAATTTTTGGTGACATATTTTATATTATTATAGGTATTTTTGTGGTCCTAATTGTGTTTAATAGGTTTAAATTTTGCCTTATAAAGAGAAAAAAAATAAACATAAAATAATATTAAATTTAGGTCCTGGACTACCTGGACCAGTCCAGGTAGTCCACCAGACCCGGTCTAGTCCAGCCCGACCTCGGGTTGGTGCTGGACCAGGCTAGACCACATACTGCTTTGTGCAACCCAAGATCTTCTTAAGACTATACTTTGGGTTGATGTCAAACCCAGTCCAGTCCATGCTCATCCCTAGTAAATTACAATTTTGGAATGGGAGAAACCAAAAAATTATCCTCTCATTCTTTTAAATTTGAGATTCCCACTCAAAATTTACCCTCTCATTCCTTTTAAATTTTGAGTTCCAACCCAAAATTTAAGTATCTTCAACACAAAAAAGGTAATTTAACCCCTCCTCCCTCCCCTCAAACCAAACACACCCTAAGGTGGGGGAGGGAGGGAGGGAATGATTGGTAAATTACAATTTGGACAAAAGAAACCCAAAATTTAAATACCTTCAATCCCAAGAAGATAATTTAACCTCCTCTTATTCCCTACCCTCAAACCAAACACACCCTAAGGGAGGAGTGGATTTTGGGGTTAGGGAGGTTAGAAGTCAATAGGAATTTGCAATTTAAAATCTTTAATTTTTTTAATTATAAAGAGGTATTATGTTCTTCTAACAACATTTATAAATCCCTGTAGGCCTTATTATAGATTTGTTAAATGTGTAGGCATAATTCAAAATTCAAGAATTTTAAATGGATTTAAACGGGGTTCTCCCTAAATTTTAATAGATTAAATTTATTTCTTTCTATTTTATTGATATTATAATGCTATTTAATAAGATATTACATCATAACTATTCATTTATTGATTCATAGCGAATCTAAAAAGAAAAGGAGAAAGATAATTATGAGAGGATCCAAGTCTTAGCATTTTATTCTTGTGTGATTAAGATCCAAGTCTATGTTGTAATATATTAATTTATCTGGATGTAATAATATTGTCTTTTAATAAACGAATGAAACGCCTTTAATTTCACTAATTTTGCTTCTTCTATCACTCATGGTCTTCTTATTTTTCAAAAATTTTTCCTTTAATTTTATTAGTTTTCTTCTTCTTATTTTCATGTGGTTCCTCCAATTTGACTAATCTACTAATCTTTTTAAAATTGTTATTGTAATTTATTTCATTTAATATTTTATTTAAAAATAATAATACATAAAAATATCGAAATTTTAATTATGTTATTTTTAAACAGAATACAATAATATTTTAATTTGAAAACAATGAATGTGTTAAAGAAATTAAATTTAAAATAGCTTTACATATATATAAACATTGAAGAAATTAAGGGCCCTTTATTCAAATATACGGCTATCTCTTTCAGACTTTCATATACACACTACCGCACTTTAATTCAAAAGCTCACATTTTTAATTCTTTTCTCCTTCCCAAGTCCCAAGTCCTACTCTTGTCTTTTCTTCACTGCCTTTTTGCATCTCCACCTCCCTGCATTCCTCCATCAAAACCCTAGATTGCAAATCTAGGGTTTTGTTTATCTCAATGTGTCGAGGCGTGTTCGGTTAGCCTCTAGAGTGCTAGCTTGAGTTTCCTGTGTTAAATCTGAAATTCTGAGTTTTCTACATTTTTACCTGAGTAAGCTCTCACCCCGGTTTTTGTTGCTCACACAATTTAAAGCTCTAAATTCATTATTTTTCCTCACCTGAGCAGTCAAATCATACACTCCGATAGTTTTTAGATTTCCGTGCTTAAACCGGACTGTTGCCAAACCCGGGTTTTAGCATAGACTTGAGAAAAATTTTGAACTTGATTAAGTATCTGAGGTTGCTGGGTTTTAGATCCACTTCTCTTCTCGACAATTTTGGGTTAAAAATTGAATCTTTTTTTCACTGATTAGGCCTTTTGTTTCCTGACATTCGGAGAAGCCCCGGCAAAACCCCTGTTTTGGTATATCTTTCTGGAAGTAGTGTGAGGAGTTTGCTCTGTTCTGAAAGATTTGGGGTTGAGGGTTTGAGCAGAGTTACCAGAAAGTTTGTGTATTTATCACAAATCTCTTGGTAAATGCATGGATGGGAGAGAAGCTATGGCATTCTCTGGTGGCTCAGCTCCATATTACATGCATAGAGGAAATGTTTCTGGGTCTGGCTCGGGAACACAAGCCCAGGGTTTGCAACAATCACCTCCTGGGTTTAGACCTTTGTCAAACGTTGGCTTTCAAGCTCAGTCTAATGTCCGAGGTGGTTCTGTGGGATCCACATTTTCAGTAGAGCCTCCTCGTAGCAATTTTAGTCAAGCCATTAACATAAGTTCTCCTCCTGGAGGTGTACCTTCTTCAGGCGAGCCCTTGAAAAAGAAGAGAGGAAGGCCTCGTAAATATGGGCCTGATGGCCCTGTTTCTTTGGGACTGTCTCCCATGTCTGCAACTGCTAATTCTACCCCAGGTTCAGGCACACCTTCCCAGAAGCGGAATAGAGGACGTCCACCTGGTTCTGGCAGGAAACAGCAGCTAGCGGCTCTAGGTATGTTTCTCTTAGGATTTTCATTTGTTAATGATTTTATATGCATCATTGTTCTTATTTTCTTGTGCACTATAGATGTGAAGTTTCTCTTCAGCAGCTTATGTGCTTTTATTTCAATGCAGAAATAGATTTTTTCCCTTGTTTTGGTAATTTCAGTTTCTAGATATCCAGTGACTCACTTCTGTGTGAAGCTGTTGAATTATTTTTTGTTCAATCATTTGAAGGAAACAGGCTACTACTGTGTTTTTATAGGGATAATGAGCCTATGGCAGGTTATTGATATTGTTAATTTAGCTTCTTTTGATTTGGCTGCTTGTTAATCATGAAATCTGCTTAAGAAATCCTTGTAGACAACATGATTGTCATTCGTGTAACTCCTGAATATGTATAAAGCTTGGTAAACTGAGGAAATTCTGTATAAGTGGCCTTCTCTCATGTTCAGGGTCCGGAATACTCAATCAATTGGTTGTTCAGGATGTTTTGAAATGAAAACCCTCGAGATATTAGACATTGAGTTTCCATTTCCCCCTTCTCTTTCGTTTCCTACTGTTTCTTGATCCTGTTTGTTGATACAGCTGGTAGTTGCTAGTAGTTTTATCCTCACTTGTGCCTTTGAGACGTATGGAGTGTGGACTATTAGCATGTTTTATTTATTTCTTCATAGGTGAATGGATGAACAGTTCGGCTGGACTTGCTTTTGCTCCTCATGTTATCACCATTGGAATTGGGGAGGTAGTTATAATATTGCATTTTATATAATTTAATAATCTAATGATTTAATATATTTATCTCTGTTTTTTTTCTCAATGTTGAATATAAATATGTAGTTATTTTATGCATCTATAAGAAGATAAAGTTGTCTCAAACATTGGCTAACTTGTGAAAGTTGTGATCAGTGTACGTACAGGAGGCATACCTGCATAAAGAAATTTAGAAATCAATGGGGTGAAAAATAATTTAGTCAATAAAGCCTTTTTCTTTATTTCTGTTCTGAATATTGATATGCTGGTATGCCAAGTCCTACCATGGCTCTTTTATAATTGCAAAGTGCAAATTACTGAAAATTTTAATGTAATTTAGATAGTCACATACTGGCTTCAGGTCAAATACCAGAATATAAAAATGGAAAAGATGGGCAGCTCACCCAAGTAAACCTGGTTGCTAATATTATGAAGCACAAATGATACCTATTGGAGTTATTTAATTCCAATTATGTTTCAATTTATGAACATGGTTATTATCTTGATAATGTTAGTCTTCAAAATTGTTTCTTTGTAATGCACATTATTACAAGTTTCTTAAATGGTAGTTTTTATTCATTTTCTTTTGTTTTTATTTTGGGTTCCAGGACATTGTAGCAAAGTTGTTGTCTTTATCACAGCAGAGACCGAGGGCTCTGTGCATCATGTCGGGCACTGGTGCAGTTTCTTCTGTCACTCTACGCCAACCTGCTTCAACGAACATCAGTCTTACTTATGAGGTTAAAGCACTACACCATAATGCTTTTCCTTTATCGTCTTATACTGGCAATGCTGGCATTATTTAGTTTCCTTCTCTTTTGGTGTTTTAAACAAAATGAATGACTTATAAGTTCTATCCTTTTCTTCTACTTAAAGCTACCTCTACTGTTGTGATTGCACTGTGCAGTATTTGCTTTACCAGGTTAAATGGTTTACTGACGATCCTGTGTCAGGTTATAAAAGAGAATGTTAATGCAGTTCACTTAAGCAATCCTTTTTTTATATATATAAGATCAAATGATGAGCACACACATTATATTAGCTCGCACAAACACACGCACTTAGCAATCCTTTGAATAGACTTAAAATTGAAGCTTGCTGCAGTTACACTAAATGTAAATTGTATATTTCAAGACATTTTACCCATATGACCGCCTGATAAAGGAGGAATCATGGGTAAACTGGACTCTCTGAAGCATAGTGTATTGGCTTGTTGGTGGCAGTGACCTCAGTGGGTGTTGTTGATTTGCAAGATAATCATAAATTGGCTTCAAAGGAGTGACCCAAAACAAAAAATGAAACAGAAGAATCAAATATAGGTCCTAGTCGATAATAAAAACATTGAGTGCTTTTTCAAGTGTCTCTGAAGACAGTTCAACCGCAGATTTTTCTCAGTGAGCATCAGGCTGAATCCCTGAATCGGGCATTGTTGTGTTGTCTTTTGCAGGGCCGATTTCAAATTTTATGCTTGTCAGGCTCATACTTGATTGCTGAAGATGGTGGTCCTCACGATAGAACAGGGGGTTTGAGTGTTTCTCTTTCTAGCCCTGATGGTCAAGTTATTGGTGGCGGTGTTGCTGTGCTTATTGCTGCAAGCCCAGTTCAGGTATATTCTCCCCAAAACCTACACTATCCTCGTATTGCCGGCTTTTTAGGAAGCATCTAATATGCTGCTCACATATTATGGTTTTCAAAATGCCCACATTTGGTGAGACAATTGAAAGTTGTCTTGAAGTGCACAATCAACATTTTTTAGAAGTTAACAAGGCCAAGAGTTTTGATATCAGTGTCCCAAATGGGTATATTGAATACCGCCCAACATTCACAGAAGTGAATGTATCAGTGCATTGAGAGATTGAATAAGTGTAATTATGAGATATAGGCCCCATTCACTACATTCTGCGGTAACACCCTCCAAATACTTCAATTTATGAATGAAGAGGATTCAATTTTCTTTCAAGGTGCATGGGCGATGATATAATATTATACTCCCTCCATCCCTATATATTATTTCCTTTTTTTTTTATGGGCTTGTCCCTTTTTGTAAGATCCCTTTTGAGTTTATCTCAATAATAAATGCACTTTTATCTATTTTGCCGTCAATTACTCTCTCATCCTTTATTCCCCATACATTCTCTTTCATCATTTTTTCATTATTACTCTCTCTTACTCATTCATAAATAGTGGAATTTTTGGAGAACAAATTATTTTTCCTATATATTCATTACTTTTAACTAATTTTAACTGTTTCTTATAAGCTTGCGATTCGGTTGAAAGGACCTTATATATAGGGATGGAGGGAGTAACTGGTATTTTACTACTTCCTTTGAATTGTTGGAACTAATTGAAGGGTTTGTTTTGGTCTTAAATGTAAGACCTTAATCCAGTTTGCCTCTCAAATTTATAATTTTTCCTCCAAATTAATCCTATTGTTGTCATATATGAAAAGGGGTTTTCTTCAAAAGGAGTAATGATTAAAGGGGGTATTTTAAAGAAACCAACACATACATAACAAAATAACTAACTTAATTGATGTCCTTAATATCGGTAAATTAGTTATCTAGTTTTTACATTTAGAACCAAAGAGAGTAATTTTTTTTTTCTTGCTTAATGTTACGCTTCTATGTTTTCTGGTGCAGGTAGTGGTGTGCAGTTTTGTATATGGAAGCGCTAAGATGAAGACGAAGCAAGTAACCTCTCCAAAGGCTGAGAAGAATTCTGAGCCTAAGACTCAGACTCAAACTCAGCCTCAGCGTGATGCTAACAAGTTAAATAGCCCTATTACTCCAGCAAGTGCTCAAAATTACACATTATCTGCATCAGCCATGTGGCCAGGAGACCTGAAAGGCGCACACACACATTCTCATACCGGTATCGACTTGACCCGTGGCTGAACAAAAAAAATTGTGTGTATATATACACCTGTTCTTGTTGTTGTACATCAGCTGAATTTGCAAGCATTGTAGCTCTCATCTCTCTGCTAGTTATCTTATCATCCCCCTACTGGGTCACAAGTTTGCTCTCTAAGTCTAACATATATTATAACAATCCCAACATTCTGTGGTTTAAGTGATTATTACGACTTGAGCCAAATTTTCTGGTTAAATGAAGGAAAACTAATACATCTGTATCAAGTTTGGTGTGTTAGTTTACTGAGCTGTTTTTCTGGGTTTTGTATTGTTATTTGCCTGGCAATGCCCTCCAGTATTTGATTTGTGCATGTTGTTAGTGTCTCAGATTTTCAGAAAAAGGAAAGAAGCTACATTTTCTATGCTTTCTTAGACTATTAGGAGTTTGGTTTTACTTGTTCGAAATGATTTTACGCATAGGACATAAATAGCTAAAAATATTTACAATTCATTTTAAATGGTTTTTATCCTGTTCTTAATGGTTTGTGTAATGGGAATTGGGAAGTTGCATACAATCAAGTATATTATTTACAAGTGAATAATCGATTTGTACCTAGTTTTTCTGCTTTTTTTTTTGGGGGGGGGTGTTCTTAGTCGAACACTAGCCATGGTGCAATATACAATCAAGCAAGCACTTACCAGGCCACTAAGAAACGAAAAAAGATCTGACCAATAATAAGGAAAAGAAAAATAGCAAAATGAGCTCTTGAGAAGAAGGAAAAAGGTTTCTGGTCTCTGGTTGGTTTCTTCCAAGTAAGAAGCTGCTTTAAGGTTGACAATGGATCGCATTAAGGAGAAAACCAAAATGTTTTAATGCCTGTTTGGGAAACCCCAAATCATAATTGCAGAAGTCTTTTTTAGTGTCTTTTTCTGTAAGTTAAGATAAAACTTATTTTACATATTTATTTCATAAATTATAAAACATTTCTAAAAAGCTAAAACAAATAGGTATTCAAAGAGGTGCATTTTACTATTTCCCCAGTTTCATTCTAAAATAGAGAAATATTCGCATACTTCAGTAGCTGAAATCAAAATATTTTAAACTTAATTAGCTGATCGCTCATATCAAATAATCCTTTTTATATCAGAAAAGAAAATATCGTAATTTGATTCAGATGAATTTTTGTTTTTCAAAATTTAGAGGTTTTTTTTTTTTTGGGAAATAAAAGTACAATGAATATGTTTTCAGATGAGTCATCGGCCAACCAAAATTAAAATGTGCTCACTTCTTGTATTTTGATTGAATAAAGTTCACACAATGTGGCGCTTATGCAGTACTTGAATATTTCTCCCGCGTTGGACTGCTTCTCCACTGACCTCTTTTTTAATGGTTTTGTTTTATGTTCCTGTATGCTATGTGCGATGTTAAGTGTCTAACCCACCAACATATATATACTTGGTCTTGCCCTATATGTTGCCTTTTCTGGTCTTCTTCCTGAAGATCATGATTAGAGCTTATTGGCAACCCACCAAACATATATATGGGGATGATCTTTAAGGGACTATTTGGTATTGGGGGAGGGAAAAATTTTGAGTTAAATTGAAAAAAAAAATAGAAAATTGAAGTTAAAATTTTTTAATTACTTTTTTACTCTATTATCTTACATCTTATCTTTTTGTTTTTTAGATTTTATAACTTCATTTCTTCAATTTTTAAAATCTAACTTACACAAATTTTTCCTCGCCTCTCCTCCGAATCCCCCATACAAAATACTCCCTCCAGTCCTAATTATAAGATAAAGTTGATTTTGTTTGGAGAAATTAAGGAAGCCAATTAAATTACTTTAGAATATTTATATTTTTATTTTTTTCTCTAAACTAATTAATTTGACTAATAAACTAATGTATAATCTAAGGATACTAAAAATATAAACACTCTAAAGTAATTTAATTGGCATCCTTAATTTCTCCAAAAAAATCAACTTTATCTTATAATTAAGACCGGAGGGAGTAGCTCCCTCAGTGCTACCCGTTTTAAAGGAGCAAATCTTGAAGTAGCAGGTTGTGTCATTCCATCTCGCACTGCTAGAACATTTCGACTAAATTGCTCCCTCACATGGGGGAGCATGGTGCCCGAGTGCCCTATATGTCCACCTAAACTCAGTCCTAATTACAGGACATCATTTGAAAATTGATCTTGATCTTAAATATAAGACATAATTTGCACATTTATTAATTTTTTCCTAATTTACCCTTATTAATACTCCCCCAACAATAATTAAAGAGGAGAGCGAAATAATAAATTAAAGAAGATGCTTAGGATATTTTAGAAAATACATGTCATATTAACTATCTTAACTAACTTCCTTAATTTAATTAAATTAGGTAAATACATCTTATATAAAAGACCATAAGAGTGTTATTTGTTTCATATATGAATACTTTTATATACTTTAATTATGATCGGTTTGACTCTAATTCACTGCCAGCTAATTATTAGAACACTTGCTCTTATTACCACTTTCTCAACTGTTTAGTCCTTAAGTATTAAGGGTTTCATTAGCCACTTTCAATAATTAGCAACAAAAAATCCCAACCTTGTGAAGACTAACTCTTATTGTCATTTATGAGACACGGGTTCAAATGAGAATTACCGGGAATAAAATCACCCATCAATGTTATATAATAACATAGGACTGAAGATAGAAATTGAGGAGCATAATGCAAAGAAAGAGACAATACAAGCTATGTAAAGTAGTCTGCTCACAGTTACATTTGCACCAACAGATGCATGCATATTTCAAGCACGTCAATTATTTGGGTACGGAAAATAAAAGAAAGGAAACTAGATTAGTAGCTTCTAGCCTTCTAAACACATTCCTTTATTCATAATAACTTGTTCTTTAAAGTTTACTGGTTCCTCCAGTGATTCATGCACTCAACAGCTTCTGGATATCCTTCTGCAGATATCAAAAAGAGAGGAAAAAAATGGCATCAGTTTGACAAATTTTAGATGTTGGGTGAGATAATGGAACATCAGCATTATAAAGAACGGTCTTCTTCTTACCTCAATGCTGAGAGGAGAGGTTGTGGGTGCATAACGGTCCACAACATTGCCATCTTTATCGACGAGGAATTTGGAGAAGTTCCATTTTATGCTGTCTCCGAACAGTCCACCTTTGCTTGATTTCAGATGCTTGTACAGTGGAGCAGCAGAATCACCATTCACATCCACCTATAATTTCATGAACGGGATGATGTAAACATGATTGAGCTATATCATGAACAGGACTGGTAGAGCATATAAATGGTGAGTAAACATTAAATTAATCCTTCAAAATTTGCAACTGTTATTCATGTCTACTGAGCTACGGTCACAAGTTAGAGTAGAAAGAGACTTAAAACTTGTAGGTTATAAATTTAAAGAACTGCCACGGGTAAAAGGAGTATTTTTTTTAAAAAAAAAAATATTTAAGAACTAAAGCACTAGAAGAAAACATTCTCAGGAACAGAAAGTGTAGCGTGTATTTTATCTCGATCATGTGTAAATAACAGATGCGGTTTGTAAGATCATCTCACCCTTTTTTGGCTGAACTCAATAGGTTTGGAATGACAACTGTTTATGTCAATTTGATGCTTATTTTAGCAAGAATGGGTCAAGAGTTAACATACCACACAACCACCAACAAACTGAAGGGGAATATCATGGATGGGAGCAGCTTCTCTACTAACCCACCAGAGAGGTAGACAGCTCTAGTTTCTTAATATGGAACTCCTGGAATGGTTTTTTTCCCTTAATAATTATCTTTTTACATTCTCTTATTGGATGTTTGGTTGATTAGATGGGGAAAAAATCAATTTCCAACCACATCTTCGAATAAATAATGGGTAAAGGTCAGCAGAAACAAGCATGGACGCCATACAGAAAATTTGAGCTTAAGCCTTAAATTTTTGCATGCACCAAGCTATTGTCAAAATCTAAACATATCCTATGATCAAGAATATGGGCATGAATACAGCCAATATACACAAATGCCCTGTACCTTGTCGAAAATGGGGAACTCGGCCTTAAAGCGAGTACAAGCAAACTCAACTATCTGTTCATTACTTCCAGGCTCCTGTGCACCAAACTGGTTGCAAGGGAAAGCCAGAATTTCAAAACCTGCATAAAGAAAAGAATTTATATCACAGTAAGCAGCTTGACCTTAAACGGGAATTCAGAACTGGTACTAGGCAGATATAAACCCGATATATGTATACATGTATCGGCTCATATAACCAAACTTGATTTCCATGTCAATTCCAAAGTATTGAAGGGTTATACTACCGAAAAGAATAACAACACAATGGAAGTGACAGAAAAAATGAAGAAG
This sequence comes from Inga leiocalycina, assembly GCA_963242795.1. Classification (NCBI taxonomy): domain Eukaryota; kingdom Viridiplantae; phylum Streptophyta; class Magnoliopsida; order Fabales; family Fabaceae; genus Inga; species Inga leiocalycina. Next base: position 38,911,615 of record OY725332.1, read on the forward strand.
AAACAAGTACGGAGGAGAACATAACAAAAAACAAACCTTTGCCTTTGTACTTCTCGTACAATTGACCCAGCTCTGTGTAGTTTGAATTTGTCAAGCCACTGCGTCAAACAATTTTGAACATTAAAATTTGTAAAAGTAATAGGAGAAAGATAACGCCAAAGGCATATATAAAAGACAAGAGTTAATTAATCTACAATCCCTCTAAACAGTAAAGGCCAACCACAACCTTTCCTCAATTAGAATCCATTCAATTTCACTCAATAATTAAGAGGGTCATTCAGTCAATTTTGTCAATTTCGAGAAAGATAAACGCAATATATGATATCAGTGAATTACACAAAAATGGTAGATCCTACAAAGTTAATGGTCCCGCACCCCCTGTGGCTACTATCATCCAAGGAATGACTATGATTTCATTAAAGAGTTACTGTTCAGTAATATGTACTATACTAGATGAAAGATGATAATCAGGGCAGAAAGAGTTTGAGAACACGGAGCTAACCACTGTGAGGCAACATTGACGATCAGGAGAACCTTCCCTTTGTAATCGCCGAGAATTACATCATTTCCCTTGGCATCCTACAAGCAAAAGGTAAACCTCATAAATTGAATATTTAAACGACTAAACAATTTCAGGAAACAAAAAAGACCTGAACATTTCAACTTCAAACACAATAATACAGCCAAGCCGAATAATAACAAGCGAGTTTATATTAAAAAAAATTAGCAAACTGACGAAGAGATTCAAAGTAACTGCTTACTTTCACGGTGAAATCGTGGACTGATTTAGGAGTTGATTGAGAAGCCATTGTGCTATCGGTTCTAAAAGCGAGAGATAAAGGACTCGAAAACCTCGATTTAACGGATGAAATTTGAGGAGGACTCAACAAGAAGATCGCGTTCGTAGGTTTAGCTAAGATTTGTTTTGAACAGTGGCGAGAAGAACAAATTGAAGAAGAGATTCTAATGTTTCTAGAGAACAAGATGCGTATTGAAGCAGCGAGCATGGACACACGTTCGATGGAGCGACCTCAAATTTATAGCGGCTGATGTTCTATCACGCCGCTTCTTATTACCGGATGATGGATGCAGGGATGATGAAGAACGTTTACACGTGGAGGCTTTTTCTCTCTACACGTGGCAGGCAGTTGGCCATGCGCTGCTTTAAAATACCAATTGATGGACGGTCAGGATCATTTTGCATCATTACATGCTTCATCAATCTAGAGCATGTTTGGAATAGCGATTGAGGCTTTCAAAAACAGCTTTTCAATCATGATTTATGGTATATAAGGTAAGTATGTGAGATGAATTTTGTCTCGATTTATGTAAAAAGCAGCTTATAAGCCATCCAAATGCCCATCCAAACATGCTTCTATTGTCTTGTGTCGGGTGTGATCAAGGTAAGATTCTGAAACCCGGATCGGCCACTGAACCGTTTGGGGTACTAGGTCAAGGGTCAGTGAGTCAAATCGGAGTTAAATCAGAGCTAACCCGGGGTTAAACTGATACGACAGTGAAGATTTCAAAATTATTTTATATAAAATTCTGAATAAAAAAAAGAATTAATTTTATTTTCTTAATTGTTTTTAAAGTTGAACAAGTCAAACCTATCCAATTACTGGACTGAACAGGTCGGACCACCGGTTAGCCGGTTCTAGACTCAAACTGGCAATCCAATTCAGTCTTCAAAACAATGGGTGTGACAATTGCCGCATTCACACATTTAATATTCAGTTTTTCATTTCGGTTTTAAAAGACCAATTAAAACAAAAATTGAATATAGCTAATTTAAAACACCGAATCAGAACCAATTAACCCAAATTCAATTCTGTTAATAACCAAATCTTTTGATAGCAAAAGAACTCACAAAAAAAAAAAAAAAACGCTACTAACGAATTGAGGAAGAAGTTACAAGGGAGACAGATATTGTTCCGCACAAATGGCAATTTGCTAAACAAAATATTTTGAACAAGGATTGGCGGAGATCAAATGTTAGAAGAATATAGGAATCTATTAAATATAAAGATATTATATAGATATAGATATATGTATTTCGGTTTTAACCTAAAACTGAATTGAGGTCAATTCAGTTCAATTTCGATTTTGGCTTTAATTTGCTAACCCCTACACGGTTTAGATTCTTATTTTCCCACCAATGCCTTCCTTGCATAAAAGGAGAAATTATGCGTTCAATCTTACCTATCACCTCAAAATATTAGGATTTTTTTTTTGAGATAAGAAAATTGCTTTTCTCATTCTAATTGATTATTTGAAAAGACAACATGAAGCTCTAACATTTTTCATTTTTAATCCTTTTTTAAATAAAGATCACATAAGAGAAGGAGGACAAAGTAAATTCTCTTAGAAATGATACTAAGATAATAATAAGGTTTAGCATAGTTGGTATTTAGCTAGGTTCCTTAAGCAATAAATATAAAATAATATGAGCTTAATGGACTTACTTTTTTTATAAGTGAAATGGAGAGGCTGGGTCTTATAAATGGAAAAAAAAAAAATCATAGGAGTATTAAAAAACAGAAACTTTCAACTAAGCCAAATAATAATCCAACCTGATTTCTAATGAGATACTCTCTGTACTCTAGCCGACCTTTGCATATTTCTTAATATGATACGTATTTATTAATGAGATACTCTCTCTAACCAACCTTTACATATTTCATAATATGACATATTTTGGGTAAATTACGAGTATTAAACTTTTTTCATTAGGCAATGTTCTCATAACTATAAAAAGTTATAACTAATTAACTGAGCTCTTCTAACTAATAATTTGCATTGAAGTTAATTTCGAAATTTTACAAAAGAAATAATTTTATAAAAAGAATATACTTGTTCTAGTCTTTAATATAAAATTTAGTTGATTTTTTTTTCTAGAGAGATTAATAACACTAAACAAATTAGAATACTTTAAAACATTTATATTTATCATTTTCCTCCAAACTAATTTGTGTAACTTATAAATTGAGATATTCCCTCCATCCCTTATTATAAACTTCAAATTTGTAAATTTAGGTGTCTCAAAATATAAGCTTCATTTATGTTTGTGTAAACATTTATTTTATTTTTTTTCAACTTTACCCCTTATTGACTATATTTATTGTATTTATTCTCTCACATCTATCTTCTTTACACATAAGGTCATAGTTGAAAAATAATAATATTTATTGCATATAACTAATTTTAACTATTTTCTTGATAAATTTAAATTGGTTATTTAAAACTTATAATGAAGGGCCGAGGGAGTATAATATAATGAAATATAATATATGTTATAATTAAATAATTTCTTTAATTAAACAAAAAAAGCTCTTGTACTAAATATAGGTGGGAATACAGAGAAACTCCAAGGACAAGGTAATCAATTGAACGAGAAAGAGCCATGTGAAATTGTGATTGAGGGAACGTGCGACCCGGCGGTTATGGTCACGGAAGCTTCTAAGATTACAACGTTCACATTTATATATCTTAATTGTGAAAGGAATAAAAGCTCGACCGACGACAGAAGATAACAATCCAACTTTTAATTGAGCCAAATAATAATCCAACTTGATTTCTTTTTTTTTTTTTGGTGAATGGGGACAAAACCCCTAGCAATCATTCAGAAACTAGTACATCACGTGGGTATTCAAACCCCAATTGGTCCGCAAATAAAGCATCTAACACCTCACTAGGAGGTTCAAGAAAAGAAACAAAATTATAGTCTCTTTGCAAGCTTAAATCAGCAAGTCTGTCTGCCACTTGGTTCCCTTCTCGAAAAGTGTGGGTCACACAAATCCTCCAATCACCATGCAAAACCTCAGCTATCATCATCTGCAAAAGGTCCTTACCTTCTCCACCATCGTTTAGTGCAGATAATACTGCTATCACCGCCTTCGAATCCCCTTCAATAACGAGCTGTCTCACACCCAACTCCTTAGCAACTCGCAGACCCCACAGTGCCCCCCACATCTCTGCATAAAAAGCACTACAGACTCCAATTTTCACAGCATACCCTTTCTTCCAATTCCCTTGCCAGTCCCTTATTACCCCACCACACCCTGCCAGTCCCGAGACACCTCTAGCAGCACCATCGAAATTAAGTTTAAACCACTCAGTAGGAGGAGGCAGCCAGCTGATACCCATAGATTTCCTCTTACCTCCTAACGGTTCATTTAGTGCAACCAAGTTATCCATCTCCTACACATACCTATAAATGATAAACCCAGGATTTATTGGCATTACAAACCCTTCCTCAAATAGCATTCTATTTCTCCACTGCCACTGCCACCAAATAGCCACCCCAAAAATTTTAGCCCATGTATTGTCCTTACCCAGATTTTGCAATAACCAGTCCTTAAGCTGCATACTAAAGAAATCACCCCCCACCTTAGAACCCCCTACATCTCTCCAAACATCCCTTGCATACCTGCAGTCCCTTAACGCATGCAGTAGGCTCTCCTCTTCTTCATGACAACGACTACAGCTAGCAGAGGCTCCAATAGTTCTGGACCTTCGACCAGCAGTGAGCAGCCTGTCATGCGAGCACAACCACAAGTGTATTTGAACTCTACGTGTCCCCTTCCAACCCCAAACCTTTTTCCAGTCAACCTCAGAATTCACTCCATCCTCTTTTTTAACCCTTCTATACATATCAGCAACATTAAATTTTCCCCCACTCCCCCCTCGCCATCTCAGGTTATCATTCCCAAGATTAGCACAAGGAATAGGTACAGCTCTTAATTTCAACAAATCCTGTTCACTAAGATAATCTTTTAGAAAAATGAATTCCCACTCACCTCTTTCATTGATCATATCACTTACCTTACATTCAATGAGTCTTCCTCCAGGCTTTCTTATCGCTTTCTGAAACAAAGTTGCATCATCAGACATCCACAAATCATTCCAGAAGCTAATCCTGTTGCCATCTCTGCAGTCCCAAGCAATCTGCTCAACCATATCCCCCCATACACTTGCTAAACTCTTCCATAAGGACGAGTCTGACTCTTTCATAATACATTCTTTAAATAGATCTGCTTCCCTTCCATATTTCTCCCTTAGTATAACCGAGACTAGATTTTCTAGCTTGGCTATCATGTTCCAAGCAAATCTACTAATTAAAGCTTTATTCATGACTTCTATATCCCTCAAACCATAACCCCCCTTCTCCTTAGGTGAACACAAGGTATTCCAATTCAGGGCATGGATCTTTCTTTGTTCCACTGAGGAGCCCCAAATAAAATCCCTTTGAATTTTCTCTATCTCTTTACAAACCCCTGCTGGAATGACCACATGCTGCATTGAGAAAATAGCCATTTGAGAGGTCACAGATTGTACCAAGGTCAACCGACCTGCCAAGGACAGACTTTGCTTCTTCCAACTACTAAGCTTTGACTGAACTTTATTGATTAAAAATTGAAATTTATTCTTTGTGGCTCGGCCATTTGTAATATAAGCACCCAAATATCTTCCAAGTTCCTCTTTTCTTTGGAAACCACAAGCCGCACATAACTCCTCTTGTTTCCCTCTATCCACATTCTTAGAGAAGAATATACTAGTCTTTTGTTTATTTACTTTTTGTCCCGATATCTCCCCAAAATGGTCAAGACAATCCATCACATTACATAACTGCCCCACCTCAGCCTCACAGAATAATATCAGATCATCCGCAAACATCAAGTGGGACACTGGCACTCTTCTCCTTCCAAACCTTAGTGGGTTCCACAACTTACCACTTATTGCATCTGCTACCATGTGCGACAACTTCTCCATACCTAACACAAATAGATAAGGAGACAGTGGATCCCCCTGCCTTATTCCCCTAGAAGGTCTAAAAGACTCACCCTTCTCTCCATTCCACAATATCGACATACTTACCGTGGTTAAACACCACTTAATTAGCCTTAACAAATTATCTGGCACCCCAATCTCAGCAAGGACCTCCAAAAGAAAATTCCAACTCATGCGATCATATGCCTTTTCCAAGTCAATCTTGATGGCCAAGAACCCCTTCCCCCCTTCATTCTATTCATAATATGAGCAGCTTCCTTGGCAATAACTATGTTATCATGAATACTTCTCCCAGGTATAAAACTAGCCTGATATGGCGACACAAGTTTATCCATCAAGCCCCTCATTCTTTGCACCACAATCTTCATAATTCCTTTATACAGAACATTACAAAGAGCAATGGGCCTAAAGTGAGACACCAACTCCGGACTATCCAGCTTTGGAACCATGACAAGTAACGTCTTATTTATTTCTTCAACCTTCTCTGGGTTTGCCCACACCTCCTCTACATACCTACATACACTTTCACCCACAATCTCCCAATTCCGTTGATAAAAAATAGCCTGAAATCCATCATCACCAGGGGCTTTGAAACCACCCACGCTAAAAAAAGCGCCTTGAATTTCAGCTTTTTGTAGCGGTCTCCCCAACTTCCTCAATTCCTCCTTTTCCACTTGGCCCCACCTTTGCTTCGTATGGTGCCATTCTCTACTTTCTTCCTCTTCCTCAAATAATTGCTTGTAGAAATCAAGAATCAACCTCATTAAATCACTTGCATCTGTCAACCATAATCCCCTATTATTTTTCAGCATAACTATCTTATTCCTCCTCCTCCTAACTATAGTTTTCATGTGATAATACTTCGTATTCCGATCACCATGCTCTATCCACCTCCCTCTTGATTTTTGAAACCAAAACACCTCTTCTTGATGCAAGGTTTCAGCCAGCTGCAGTTGTAGCTGCTTTTCTTCCTCCACTAACCTTTCATCCTCCTCCCACTCTATCATTTGTTGTATTCTATAAATTCTCCTATTCAACTCCCTCTTCCTCTCCTCCACTCTCCCAAAGACCTCCTTGTTCCATACCTTCAAACTCTCCTGTAACCTCTTCAAATTCCTTGGAATTCCCACCGATGTATTCCAATTTATTCTTAGCATCTCCTTGAACTTATCATGTAATAACCAAGCTGCCTCAAAACGAAAAGGTTTCCTCCTAGTAAAGTTCCTCTCAGGACTTGTATCAATCAACAATGGGTGATGATCCGAACAAGACCGAGTTCTAACCCTTACAGAAGCATCCAGAAACAATCCCTGCCACTGCATATTACAAAAACAGTGGTCGAGTTTCTTATAGATTCGTTCATATCCCCTCCACTTAGGACCTTTCCAAGTAAAATTTGGCCCCTTCATATCCATATCCAATACTCCCCATTCTTCAATAATCCCATTGAAACGATTACACTTCTGTACATTCACTCTAGCGCCTCCCTTTTGCTGCCTTGGATTAGTAATTTCATTAAAATCACCCACTAGGCACCACCTCCCACTCATTTGCTCAGCAATGTTTTTGATATTCAGCCATAACGATTCCCTTCCCTCCTCTTGCGAACACGCATACACCACAGTAAAATACCATTCCTCTGCTGTCCCTGTACCAAAACAGCAATGAACAAACTGCTCATTCCTCTCCACAATCTTCAATTCAAGGTTCTCCTCTTTCCACAACAACCAGATTCCCCCAGCATATCCCCTTGCATCAACAATCTCCGAAAATCCAAACCCAAAATTCTTAATTAATCTTCTCGCCTTAACACCACTCACTCTAGGTTCAAGAAGCACCACCATATCAGCCCTGAACTCACACCCCAAATTCCTTAAATAAGCCGTAAAACCCTTTTTAACGGCCCCCCTACAATTCCATACAATTATCTTCATTGCAAACAACAAACTAAGCATTATCAGCAGTCCTACTACCCCCAATCTGGTTCAAACTGCCATAGCTACTCCTTACCTCTCCACCTATTCCCTCCCCTGTCTCAACAGCATCTACCACCATCCTAACAGGTTCTCCTTGCTTAGGATTTAGTGCCAACTTATCCATAGATACATTCTGTTTCCATACAAACCCCTTCCCCACTACATCTTCTACCTCCTTACCACGACCTCTACCCTTTCCACTGCTAGAGCTGGCTGGTATCTCCTTTATACCTCTCCTCTCACCATTTTTTGATGAACTCCCCTTAAGACTAGAACCCCTTCCAATCTCCATAAGAGATCTACCACCAAAACTTTGTGCTGCTACCTTATTAGTACGTTCCATTAGAGGCTTACCCTGCTTTGAATCATTTAACACAGATCCAAGTACAGCAAATCTGTTCGTCTCTGTCCTCTCATCCCCACGCATCCTACTCCTCCTTTGCCGCCATGGCTTTTGAACAATCTTCCATGGGCTTTCCTTCACAGCTTCCACCACATCTCCTCTCTCCCCATCAACAGAATCCTCTTCCACCACAGTAGCACTAGAATCATTTTCCTTTTTCCTCTTCAAAAATTCCCCACAGTGTTCCCTAACATGACCAACTCTCCCACAATGCAAACACAACAAATTCATATACTCATATTCAATTGACTGAATCATGCCATCAATACTAAATTGAGGAATTAAAGGCTTAGACAGATCCAATTCAACACACAATCTAGCAAATTTACCCCTCCCTCTCTGAGCAGTAGGAACATCTACCTTAATAGCCTTCCCTAACACATTCCCCAAATTAAACAAAAATTTCTTGTCATAATGAGTGGCTGGTAAATCAGGAAGTCTTACCCAAGCCACCACACGGTCTACCACCTCAGTCTTTGGATTGAAGTCAGCTCTCCACCTCATCACACTCAAATAGCAGCCTGCTACCACCCATGGTCCGCCAGTCAATGCTCTGTCATAGTCCTCTTGACTCTTAAATTTGACAAGATAAAAATCATTAGGAAGATCAAAAACACGTATCTCCCCTGCTCTAGCCCACAACTGTCTGAATTTTTTCTGAAGAAAATCATAATTAGGCATAGCACCTAATAGTTTCACAATCAAGGTGTTTCTAAAAGGCTTCAACAGTCTTTCCTTCTCAGCGTCATCCAAAACAATCTTCGGACACAGAGGGTTGCTCAAATCCACAGAAATTCCCTTAGTCGGCTCCTCAACCTCCTCAAAACCAGTGTTGATTTTACCTCCTTTATCCATTGACTCCTCATCCAGATCGCACCACGCCGGCAAGATATTCTTCAACAAGGATTCCTTGTATTGTGAACGGCCTTCCTTCATTCCATCGTCCTCCATCCAGTCCTCCATCAGAGCCTTCAGTACCTCCTCCCCCGAAAATTTCACATTCTCCATTTTCCCTTTCTTCCTTTTCCGATCAATCCCTGTATCCTCTATTGGCCCCACCTTCGAAGGTGCAGCTCCACCGAAAACGAACTCCATCTCACAAATCCCCAGTTCCGCACAGCACGAAACCAGAGATCACTCTTTTTCTCCGCCGCAGTGGCCGGCGGAGCGACTCGTACTCACCGTCTCAGCCCCCGTTCACCCTTCGCAAGCTCGACTCTCTCCAGATCTCGTTTTTAATCTTCTGGTAATCCAACTTGATTTCTAATAAGATATATTCAAGATATTATTTTAAAAATGCCCTCCATATTTTATAATATAAAGTGTTTTTTGATAAAGGATTAATTTTTTTTACTAATTAAAAATGCCTAACTAGCTAATTGTTAAAATTTATAATTAATTAACCAAACTCTTTTAAGTCTTAAATTTTGGGAAAAATTAATTCACATGTATTTTTTGTTTGCTTTAATTTTAAAATTGGTCGCTATAGTTTAATTTATTTAAATTTATTTTAAAAAAAATTAACGGGCTCTTGTATTAATTTATAGAATTTCATGAACTCTATAAAATCTCTTTCGTTTTATTCTCACAACACCCATGTATTTTTAGAAATAAAATTTTGTAAAGTCTATAAATTAAAATTAACGAACTAAATGATAATAGCTCAAATGAAACAAAATAAACTACATAAACATGATTGAGGATTCAAATTGGGGTAAACAATAAGGACTCATAAATTAATTTATCCTAAATTTTATAGAGAATAATTTTAAATATTATGAAAAATAACTAATTTAAACAAACCTTGGCTTTTTTTTTTTTTTGCCATTTCAAACCTTAGCTTTTTAATGTATATAAAATACTTGATTCGAGCTTATAAAAAAGAATCATAGACAGTAATTATATGAGATTATATTTTAAATTAAAATATAGAAAAAAATTAAAAAAAATTCTTGTTGCAAAATTTTATTAGCCAAAGTACTAAAAATTTGTTTAAGGATTCAATAGTGTATATATCATTAACTATGTCTAAAATGAAATACATTTTCACATAATTTAAGATGTGTTGTATATAGCCGAAGACAAGAGGCACTTACTAAAAATGAGTTGTACCTATCTAAGAATATAGGGAACATCTTTCTTAAGGTACATGGTTTCTCTTTCAATTTTTATCTTTGTACTTGTGTTATTTTCTCTCATTATTAAATTATTCAATTTTTACTCTGGTAGCACAATTAGCTCCTGTATAAGAGCTAACGATGCTAACAGAGCAAAGTTACACAGGCTAACAGTACTAATATAATAAAATTTATAAATTTAATAAGGAAAAAATACACCCATGTGCTGAATTAAAAATTAAAGGAAATTATATGTAAACTCAAAATTGATTTCCCAAAAATTTATTAGCACTTGGATCATTAAATACTTGTGAAGAAGTTTTCAACAATTTTGCCTAAAGTATACTGTTCGGTCCTTAATATAAGATATATTTATCTAATTTGATTATATTAAATTATTAAAGAAGCTAGTTAAGTTAGTTAAATAACATTCATTATCTAAAATACTGTAATCCTCTTCCTTAATTCCCCTTCCTTCCTGATTATTTTTGAGGGAGTATCAGTAGTAATATATTAGAAAAATACTAACAAATATGAAAACTAAGTCTTATTTTTAAGATCGAAATCAATTTCCTAAATATGTCTTATATATATTAAGGACGAGATGGAGTATCTAGAAACCGAGGACAACGGGGTGGATGTGGAAGAGGGAGTGTGGAATTGTGGTTGAGGGACGCGCCGCCGCGGGAGGTTACGGTGATATGGGAGCATCTGAGATTACAACGTTAAGATTTGGAAGTCATAACTGTGAAAGGAATAAAGGTTGAGCGGCACAACCTTCCAGCAGCTTCGAGACGTGAAGGATAAGAAGATTCGGTGGGCATATGCTTATTGTTGCCTAATTATAATTAAGTAGCCATGTTCATACGGCTAATTCCAACCATGCACAAAGCCACATTATAAAAGAGATTGTTATGGATTGTGGAATATGTGAACTACACAAAAATGACACTTAGTGCGTGCCTTCAAATGAGATAGCATCACAATATACGGTGGGTCTGTTTTTTGTTTTGTTATTACATATTTGCAGGTGGGTATGTTATTAGATCGGCTGAGAGATTAAAATAATATAATTTAATTGAAATATATAAAAATATTTATATTTAACTTTAAACATAATATTTAAATAAAGAGGCATTAATCCACAAGAAAATGAAATATTCATGTATAAATTAGCCACTTATAAGGTAACGAAATATAATTGTTACAATATAAATATGGCGAACTACTATTTTTTGCCTTTTTATTTTTTTACTTGAAACCATGCCTTTTCAAGTTCAGCAAATGGGAGGGAAAAAAAAAATTAAAATCTAACCTAATTGATAGGTGCAACACTTTTGATCAAATTGGCTAGGAAATGGATTTATTAATTTATTAGTTTAACGTTGCTCAAAAAAAATATATTAGTCTTTCAATACCATGTCTTGTTTTGTTTTGTTTTTTTTAAATATTTTCCTCAAGTGACATCTCTTCCTAGGTGAAGCCAGTTGATCTAGTAGGATGGGCAATGAAAATAGGCTCATAAGGTAAGGATGCATGAAAATGTGTAACTATAATACTTGCAATACCGTGAATTTTGAATCTAGCTAGTTACTAAACGTAAGAATCTAGAAAATTTGCAATTATTTTTATGAACATTTTTCAAGTTATGAAACATACTTTAATCTTGATGTGCTCTTGAGACCTACTTTATCTTTTTTTTTATTTTTTTTGTAAAAAAAAAAATAGGGGTTCCCATATCTGTAAATTGTAAGAAACTTGACATGGGTTATGTATACTATCAACTTATAAAGCGTAAAATTCTCTATATTTTTATATTATATATAGAAAATATTTATAATCATATGAATGACTAGGGATGAGCAAAAAACCCAGTGGTCCAGGTAGTCTGGTCTGACCCGATCGGGTCTGATAGGAAAAAATTTGGCTTGAAGCTTCTTATGACAAACTAGACTAAACTGGTCTTCTTGGGTTGGATTGGACTTCAATCCAAGGCCTCAGACCCCTTGGATTGGTCCGGTCTGGCCCGAGTAGTCATACTTATTTTTTTTTTATTTTTAATCCACCACTTAAATTAAAACGCTAGAAGTCGAAGACATGCCATGTGCCCATGCTAGTCACAAGTTCACTTTAGAGTTTAGACTTTACAGAATCAGAGTTCAGCTTCAGACTTGAGAACTTCATATTGTAGTTCACTTCACTTGGTGGAACCCTAGGTTTAGACCCCGTCTCCCTCTCGGCATCTCCGGTTGTAAGCCCCTACCTTGATAGCCATTAATAAAGTTTGAAAACGATCATAAAATAAACAGGAGACCAACGGTTAATTCAAAACTCATTAGAAGTTCCGACTTCAAGACAGGATTCGGACCTGTACTAAAGTGGATTTTCAAAAACTTTTCGAAACATGATTAGCGTGGTCTCATTTCTACTTTACCAAACATGTTTGGCTTGATCAGTACGGTTCCATTCATAATATCAGAGTGTTTAACAAAATTTTCTGGTGGATTCCCTGGTTTCATTCATTCACTAACAGGGGTTTACAGGGCATATTCGCACATTTTCAAACAGAGATTACAGACAATTACACAATCTAACTTACATCGATCTATAAATACATATACAATCATCCCAACAAATGATAACCAACATAAAACAAATTTCCAAGCCATGAATTTTAGTCATCCTTGTATACCTGCTTCTCCTTTGATCTGCCTGTCGTAGCTATAGGTTAGTAGTAGAAAGAGTGAGATTCATAGGAATCTCAGTAGTAACATTTTCACTCATATGAAATATAATAAACAAAGCATGTAAGCAATTATCACAAAGCAGCAACACAACAGCATCCATAGCAGCAATCACATTCATCACAATTCAATGATAAACACAAACATATAAGCATTATACATGATATAAGAGAAAGAGTCACTACCTTGTTCTTTCTTCTCATTTTGCCCCTGACTACGACAATTTCTACAGGATTACCACTTAACACATTATTTGACCCCATTTCTTATGCCATACACCATTCCCTTCATTTTAAATTCAATTTAAGCTTCGTCATCATGATTGAGCTTAAATACAGGGTTTGGGCACTTTCTGCTGCTAACTCGGGTCATAATTTGCACTTTATTCTCCAAAAGTGTTTGTCTAACGTTCATTACGTCCACTTTTGGAATCATGAGCCCTTATTCACATTTTGGGTCATTACAACGGTTCTTGTCTCCCTCTCGGCATCTCGAATCTCGACGTCTCCGGTCCCCGTATCCCTTCTTGGCAAGTCGTCGTCTTAGTCTCGATCTTGTGTTCGCGACGGCTTAAAGGTGTTAGTGCTTGATAGTCCTCTTCGGATCTTCCACCGGCTCTCATTCACTCACTGGTCACTCAGTGTCTCAGTTCGTCGCACCTCAAAGGTGAGAAACTTACTGTGCTTTACATCATATTTTTCGCCCTGGTGAGGATTCATTTTTATTGCTGGTTATTTTGTTGTTTTGTTGGCTGTTGAACTATAATCTAATCGTGCTTGAATTAGGTATTAGTCTTCTTTATGGTTATTTTGTTGTTTTGTTAGCTGCTGGTTATTTTTCTTGGTTGCTGTCTGTTGGATTATGGACATTCTCATTTGTTTGTTCCTCTATTTAGAGCTCCTATTATGTACATTATGAATGTACTAAGTCATTTTTTCCATCTTATTTCCCCTTTTTCTAGCAAAAAATTCTTTTGAAATTAAGATTCTGAAAGTTTCTTGATTAAGAATGGGGCAACAACATTAAGATTCTTTTCAAATTGAGAAATAGAAATATTAGTTGGTCAAAATATGGCCACCTGCCTTAATTTAAAGGCTATGAGTAGTATGCTTCGTTTTGTTTTCTATTCTAACATATAATCATCTTCTTCCTTTTGTCAAGTTTGGACAAAAAATTCTAATGTGTCTCCCTTAGAAGTATATTTGATTAAGTTGATGTGATTTGTTGATTGTTTTATGCTTGATTTTTTTTAAAGTCTTATTGTTCCTTATCCTGAGCTCGTAAAGTACTTTGAACCATTTAAAAGAGATGGATATTTTTTGTTTCCCTTGTTGTTTCCTTAATTTATGAATACTTGCTTTTTCATTTTTTTTGCAGACATGGACAATGAGCAAAGTTCAAGTGTTGACCTATATCAATCTTCCAATATTGGTGAGAATGAGACTCTTGGTGGACCATCTTCTACTCCTACCGATTCCACTAACCCTCACCAACCTCCAACCACTGTCGAATGTCCTCCTCCTACTTCAGCAATTGCTACTAGAAGTGAAACCACAAAAGGTTGTAGTAAGAAGAGAAAACAACCTAAGAAGAAACAATCAGAAGTGTGGGATCACTATGTTAAGTTAACATTGGAGGATACAGATGGAGAGCTCAGAGCTTCATGCAAGTACAGTAATAATAATTATGCTTGTGATCCAATTAAATGTGTTACAACTTCTTTGAAGAGACACTTAAAAAAGTGTCTAAAAAATCCACATAGGGCAGCTGAAATGTCAAAACAGTCTATGTTGAACTATGTTTGACAAAGTGGGCAAGGGGGAAGCTTAGCACCTCACATGTTCAATCACAATCATTGTCGTAGGGCTCTAGCGGAGTTCATCATATGTGATGAGATGCCGTTTAGACTAGGCAAAAAGCAAGGTTTAAAATTGTTTGTTAAGGAGTTAGAGCCAAGGTTTCAGATCCCTTCTAGACATACAATTGCTAGGGATTGTTGGCAATTGTATCTTGGTGAAATGAGGATCTTGAAGAATCAATTGAAAAAAGTGTACTAGTCGTATTTGCCTCACTACAGACTGTTGGATGTCAGTTTAAAACTTCAACTACTTATGTCTCACAACTTATTTCATTGACAAAGATTGGAAGCCACACAAAAGGATTCTTAATTTTTGTTTGATTGACAATCATAAAGGTGATACAATGGAAAGACTATTAAGAGGTGCATATCAAAATAGGGCATAGTTCACCATCACAGTTGATAATGCAACATCCAATGACATAGTCTTGTCATATTTGAAAAAATGACTTATGAATTGGAAGGGTCTTGTTTGTGGTGGTGATTTTCTTCAACTACAGTGCTCTACACATATTCTCAATTTGATTGTCTTTGATGGCTTGAAGGAATTGAAAGATGCCTTCGAATCAATTCAAAATGCTGTAATGTATGTCCGTTCCTCCCTTGCTCGGCTCAAAAAATTTAAAGATTTATGTGAATTGGAAATGTTGGATGCAAAAAATGTGTGTCTTAGATGTTAGCACTAGAAGGAATTCTATATATTTAATATTGGATGTCGTTTTGAAATTCCAAAAGGCATTTGAAAGATCAGAGGATGAAGATAGAGATTATGTGGCATACTTTAAAAAAAGTTCAAAGCATGATAACACGCAAATGAATGCTTACTCTATCTAAGATATTGATGACAACTTGGATGCTTCTAATGGCCCTCCTAACAAATAAGTTTGGAATAAGGCAAATGTTTTTCTTCAATTCTTAAAAGTGTTTTATGATGTGACTTTGCTATTTTCTAGCTCGCTCACAGTTACTACAAACGCATGTTTCCATAAAATTGCATTGATTCAAGAGTTGTTGAATGAGACTATTGTGTCCAAGGACCCCCTTCTTAGTGAAATGTCCTCAAGCATGAAGATGAAGTTTGATGAATATTAGAGGCAGCAGAAAATATGAATCATTTGTTGACTATCACTGTGATTCTAGATCCTCGATACAAGCTTGCCTACATCAATGAAGTATTTGAGTAACTTTTTCCTGATTATTAACTTTGTATGTCCATGAAAAATAAGGCAAGAAACACTTTGTATCACATCTTTGAAGAGTATTCTGAAAAGATTGGTGTTGAAATAGTCAGGTCTCATAATGCCAACACTTTGAACTCTTCTGCTAGTTCCAACACTTTGAACTCTTATGGTAGTACCAACGCTTTGAATTCTTCTAAGAGTGTCATCACTTCCATTGCAAATGCCAGTAAACAAGACCCTGGTCGTAGATGGTTGGCATCCCAAAAAGAAAAGATCTCATCAGTAGATCCTCAATCTAAATTAGATAGATATCTTTCAGCTAATACGGCTAAAGACATTCCAATTGATGATGATGATGATTTTGACATATTGATATGGTGGAAGGTCAATTCAACCAAGTACAGAGTGCTTGCCATGATAGCACGTGATGTATTGGCTGTACCAGTCTCTGCAAGTTGCTTTTGAAGCAGCTTTTAGCACTGGAGGACGTGTTTTTGATGATTATAGGAGTAATCTATCTCCTAAAATGATTGAAGTACTCATTTGTGCCCAAAATTGACTACTTACTAAGCAATATGTCTTAGAATTGGCTACTATGTTGATTGAATATGGCAACTTTCAAGAGATTGATAATATTGTTAATATTCCAGGTAATATTTTCAATTCAATGCTCATTATTTAAGTTTACATATTTCATTATTACTAACTTCTTAACACAGACAATTTGTTTTTTTAGAAGGACCAAGCATCATTGAAGGTGGAGGAGACAAATGAATGACAATGGATGCTCAAGAAAAAGAAATTAGATCTTAATCATTTGTTTTCCATTTGTATGTAATGTGATAGACTTGTTCTTGTTATGTTTAATTGATTGTCATGGATTGTATTAAAACCACTTTAGAATGTTGTTGCTTTTTTTTTTATTTTTTGAATGTTGTTGGAGATAATTGCGGATTTATGATTGGGTTTTAATGTTTTGTGATGAGTTTTATGTGATTGTTTGTATTGTTATGGTCTTCATAGGTTCAATTATTACCTCTCAAAGAAGGCAAAAATTTTTAAAACAAAAACACCAAATAGGTCTTGGACTGCCAAGACTGGTCCAAGCAGTCTACTAGACCTGGTTTGGTCCATCTTGAGCTCAGGCTGGTACTAGATGAGATCGGACCTCGGCTGCCTTGTTCAACCCGAGGTACTTTCCAGACCAGACCTCGGGTTGAGGCCAAACTTGATCTGGTCTGGTCCATGATCAACCCTACGGATGACACCTTTAGGGGGGGAAGGGAGAGAGAAAAAGAAAACAAAGAAACAATGAAGAGGTTGGGTTTATTGAAGAGAAATGCTATTGAGAGATAAGGTTTTTGGATCGGGTTGGGTTTAAAATAAATCATGGTTTGACCTGTCTCTCTTTTCTTCTTGATGCTAGTTTTGTTTTGGGAGAATCCTTGAAAAAAAACTTAGAATTTGAGAAATGACAAATAAGTTTTTTTTTCCCTTAAAGTTGATTAGAAAATGTCAAAACGGAATAAGGAATTTCTAACTTTTTTCTTGGAAAACGACTGACTTGTCATTTTCCAAGTTCTAGGTTCTTTTTTAGGGATTCTCCCTTTTGTTTTTGTCAATTTCTATGATTTTTTTCCTTATGAGACAAATTTTATTGAAAAGGAAAAAACAAATGCCGGAAACTAAAAACTCACGAAAACTAAGAAAAAGAAAGGAGACGTGTGTTACAACGATAATAATGGAAATGTCTATCCACTCCTTTCTTATTCATTAGATAAAAACCAAGGGAAAGATTAGAGGGAGTGTAGAAAAAGAATACGTGGACAAGGAAGAATAAAAACTTGGCTTCTGTTAGACAAATGGTGAGTCACAATTGGAATGTGATCTTGGAGATTATTTTGTGTTTAATAAAAAAATTTTAAGAAAGGGTTTCGGCTTACTGACAATTTAGGGCCTGTTTGGTTTAAAGGGAGGGGATGGAATAGGAGGGGATGGATGGGAGGGGATGGAAGGGGAGGATGGAGGATCATCTTGTTTGGTTTGATTGGAGGGGAAGAAAGGGAAAGGTTTTTTAATGATCCTTTGTTTGGTTTAAGGGGGGAGGGGAGAGGAGGTAATATCTAATTTATCATTTTATCCTTAGACATTAGTTTATATATTTTTCCTTATATAAATGATTTAAATTAATTTACACCTCAATATAAATTATATAATTTATAAAAAAAATGATGAAGATATAAAATGGAAATAGTTTTCAATTCCCCCCAACTTAATTTCTCGTTATATGAATATTTTAGCAATTATCATGTCAAATTAAATGAAAAATTCCTTCTATTGAAAAAAAAAATGTAGAGGACTTGAAAAAAAAATGGTAGAAAAACTTAAAAAAACTGTTTTTAAGTGGCAATGTTTAATTAGGTGCAAAATGACAATGAAAAAAATGAGCATGTGTCTCTACCCTGCACTAGAGAAGCATGCACTAAATAAAAATAAACACTCTAAAACAACATAATTGTCCAAGAGAAAATTTTTTTTCTGCAGCAGATAAATCACCTATCACCAGGAAAATTTGAGTATGTATATTTCCGCTAGTGAGTAAGAAGAAATTATATTTTTATTGAAGACTCATAGGATATAATTGGAAATATGAAAAGATTATGGGGACAAAATAGTCACAAATTTTGGACTCCCTCCAAAACCCTCCAAATTGGAGGGAATCAATTTGAGGGAGTGGGAGGAATTTAGAGCCCCTTTTTTGGGCCCCTCCCCTCCTATTTTTCATACCAAATAAGGGGAGGGGGTCATTTTTATCCCCTCTCTTCCAACCAAACAGGCCCTTAAAGAATACATATGAATACATATGCCTCCACCCCCATCTGACCAAAGGCCCCGCTTCACTTAGCTTTGGGATGCCTCCCCACCAGCGTCGCAACATGCTCCATGATCAAACCCGCTACATTTGTGAGCGTGTCCATAAAGTTGAAGGTTCAATCCAACATTGAAAATGCATGGTTCTTTAATGGTGTCCAAGTAGATGGGCTTAGCATGGAAGAAGCCCAATTTGAAAAGAAAGCGGGTGAGCTACATCGAAGCCTTTTCATATTAAAGTCCAATTATTTTTGCCTAGAGTCCATTTATGTGTTCCTATATCTCATGTCCTTGATATAAGGTCTTCTTTATAGTTTAATTTCTTTTTTAAAGTATATCTTATATTAAGAACTATGGGTAATGTTTTTTATTTTTTTTAATAAGGTAGTTAATCAAAAGTCATTACAACTTATAATAAGGTGGTTAATCAAAAGTCATTACAACTTATACTCCCTTTGGTCCTGGTTTTTAATAAGAATATGAAATTTGAATTGCTCTTATCCATTTTATAAAATCTCGCTTTATAGTTGTCTAAGCATTTGATGTGTTTTTACTATTTTTTTCTAATTAATTATATTTTCTCTCCTCATCTTTTTTTTTTATATTACATTCTCTTTCATACTTTTCTCACTTTGAGTTGTCTAAGGATTATCACTTGTTTCCTTATAAATAAGGGTATATTAAAAAAAAAAGCTCATTTTCTAACTTATTTATCATTTTTAACTAAATCTAACTGATTTCTTAAACTATCAATTATCGTTCACATGGCATGTTTAATGGTGGCTTATTAATAATACATTCACATGGCATATTTAACGGTAGCTTATAAATAGGATAAATTAATATATCTGTCTTATAAATATAACTAGTCAACCAGAAGAGTAGTGCATCATTTGATAAAGTCACTCATTTTATATAAGCTTAGTGATGAAAAACATTGTGAATATTGATGTATTTTAAAAAACATTAGAGAGAAAAGTACATAAATTTTACAATGATGATTTAAAATTGCGTCATTTTATTACCAAGAGTAATAATAGGAAAAGAGGCACGTTAGATCCCATGATCGAATTGATTATCGATCACTTTTACAACATACTATCAGTTCTAGCAGGCAATCGACGAAAGAAGTTGATTGGTGCAGACGGCAACCTATGGCGAAACCTAGGATGCCTCATAACAAAGAACCCAGCCAAAGCAGCCACCGCCTGAAACGGCGTAACATAAAACACCGTCGCACAAACCAAACACAGAGTAATAAAAATGGCGGTCGCACGTGGGTCCCTCCAGCTCAACAAAGCCTGAATCCTCTCTCCTTGTGTCGCCAAATCACCCACCACCGTCTGAATCCTCCCGGCCACACTCCTCAACCGATCATACCTCATCCTCACTATGTCCGGATTCCGACTCGTCGGAAAAGTGTCGAACTCTTCGTCTAATTCATCTGGGTGTACAGCTTCTGCTTGTGAAATCCTCGTATTCATGTGTGGTGGGTATCTTGGTCGGTACCGGAAGTTCCATATTCCGATTAGAAACATGTATAAGAAAACTGTGGGTAAGATCAGTTCTGGGAAACATACTAGCATGAGAAAAAGAACATGGACGAGGATCGTCGTTATAGGATTCTTCCACATGCAGATATCTCCAAACCATTTCCCAACAGCGAATAAACCAGAAAAAACTGTCATCAGTCTGAAGAAATTCGCCTTGCTTCTTCTCATACTCCATAGGTGTGAGTCCACGTCAGACATGTATTCCACCACCTCCTTCCTCAACGGCGGCTCCGCCCGACCGAGCCGGGCCGCCACTATGTTGACAGCTTGGTGTCGGAGCATGTCAACTTGTATCACAGAGAAGGGTCTCGCATAGTGCATTTTTGGAAGCAAAGGTCGAGAGTACAGATAAAGCATGTTTGCAAAGGAAATGCAAGTGAACCTTATTGCTAAGTGTAATTCACCCATTTTCTTAACCCCAGCGGGGTGAAGAACTAATAATGGGTATGAATGAGTATAGATTCGACCTGTTTCAAGTGTTGAAATACGAATCCTGACCTTTCCAATTTTCAGATCTTTTGAACCTTTTTCTCCAATTTGACTATTGTCAAATACACCCACAGTGAGAACTGTTGCTGGGTCAAAAACCTCCCAAGTGTATTGCTCGTTGTATTTGGGACATGAATTATCAACAATGGTTCTTGTTCTGACCCATTTGTGACCATATTTTGCTACACAGTATGTATCAGAAGTGCCTCTTCCATCTCTGGTTTTCATAGGATGCAGTCCTACAGCATTCAAAACTCCGAGTTCTAAAACTCCGATTGGTGGCTTCCATAGTTGTTTAGCAGTTGGACGGAGATCGCTACTGTAATGAGTTGACTCATCAAGAACATGGTAGCCGCCATCTAAGCAGACACGAAGTTGGATTCTGCTAGAGAACTTTTCTTTCTTCAACTGATCAACATCAACTGCGATTGGCTTTTCCAGATTGAACCATCTAGAATGTATGATTCTATCATCAGCACGTCTTTCTATGGCGTTAAGTGGGATTGTTACCCTCCCTATGATCTCATCTTTCCCAGGTCCAACACGATCTTCCACTGAAAGTACTAGATGATCTTCAAAAGGTTCAGCTGCAACAAACAGAAGATCTTCATTCCAGAGTGGGTTTAAAGATCTGGCTGGAACTGTTTTTGTTTTCAACACTTGGTTTCCTATTTGCCCCTTCACATACACATCAGGGAAGCGATTTTTCTCAGTAGGAATCATGTCTTGTGCCTCCACAACATTCACACGAACGTACCATAACCTTGGTGCATGATACACCTTGGATCGAATCACTGTGGAGACTACAGTAGGTGAAGTGTCAATAGGCAAAGCTGCATCAGAATGCCATGCATCAGAGAATGATTCATCTGCTTGAGTTCCAATCCACACTGCAAGCATAAGTTCACCTTTTATCTTCTCTCCCTTCTTATCCTCAAGCCTGTACCACTCTGGAGCTAAAGGGCTATCTGGTGGAACTCTTAAAGGGACTTCATTAATGTCAAGTCTAACTATCCCTACAAAATCATCTTTCACTAGATTCTTGTCCTTGATCACAACTTCTAGCACAGATGCTTGCATCCTGTCTTTTGCAAAAGCAAACACTTGGTTCCACTCTGGAAACTGGGTTTTGTCAAAGTGCTTGGTGATGCCTTTGTAGTTTCCAATTCTGACCTCAACAAATGGATCAAGACTCCCAGTAACATCCATGGCAGGAAGATCATGAGCTTTCACTACCCTCACATAGAGAAAATACATCCGTTCGACAAGATCATAGTTACTTGATGTCTTGTCCTTCCTAACCACACGGCCCCCAACAACTCTTCCCCCTCCAAGGAAAGGGCTTGTCTCTTTCAGAGCATAATCTACTGGTTGTACAGATGCAACAGAGTGCATGCGAACCAGCTTAGAAGGTGGAGGAGCTGCTTCAGCTTTCATTGCATCAGCTTCATGTTTTGGTACATAATGAGCATCTGGTAAAGCAGAAGACTGATCATGATCATGATCATGGTGATTCTGGTTCTGATGGTTCGGATTAGGAAGATGATGAAATGTGTGCCTTCCCCCAATCTTCTCTTTAGACAAAGTGTTTGTGATGGGATTTGCATGTGCATGAGCATCTGCATGAACTGAGCTATTTGTAATGTTATTGGGCTCAGATGAAGCAGCTGGAATTGAGGACTTTATGGTTGCATCATTTGTGATGTAAGCTTTCAATCCGATCTCTCCACGAACACGAGAGAACATGCCGCGTTTCTCCAGAGGATAATGCATCACAACAGCATCAGGGTACGGTACAAATGAAGTTCCAGTGAGGCTCACCTTCCCTAGAAAGGAGCTAGAGCTGGAACCTCTGATATGGTTGTAGAGATAGACATCAAGATTGAGATAGTGCAGATTTGTAGGATCAGATATGTTGAAGTAGAAGCTCTCGTTCCAAACTGGGTTCAGATCTTTTTCTTTAATTGTTGTACGAAACTTCTGGCCATCGAAGTAAAGTTCTGCAAATGCATTTGATGACCCTTGCCCATCCTTAGGTAAAAGGTTGTGAGCACCAACCACATCCACACCTAACTTGAAATTGTTCATTATTATTTTCAAATCTGGAACTCAAGCTTGTTTCTGAAGGAGATATGCAGCTAGAATCTCTGCAAGGCATACGAACAAATACCTTGAGAACTGAAATTGATAAACCATATCAAAGCTTGACCAAATGTACGTAACCTTGTGTTAGTTACTAGATACATGATTGTATATACACTTATGTGTTCATATTAACATTCTGCACAATATTGATCCATTCAAAGACAGAGAGATGCTTTATTTCCTAGCATCAGATGTGAAAATTGATGTATGAACACTATGATTGAACAAAAGTTTATGCAAGAATCTGAGTTCAAAGAGCTATAAGTCAAAATTTGGTAATTAAGTTAAAAGGCGAAGAACAGAGGAGGAGGAAGGATAACAAACAGTTTTGCTCACGGGGTCTTCTCTCCATGAATTACGTATATATAGACATACCGAATCAGAACTTAAATGTACATTATTAATTTGTTCCTAATCACTAAATCGGCTTCAAAAAGTAAGGAATCGTCCAGATATCATCATTAATTCACTGAAATGACCTCAAGCATAAGATTAGAGAGTGAAGTAGTAAAATAAGATAAACCTAGATAAAGGATAATCGAGTAATTCTGAAACAATTTACTATATCAGATTCATAACCAGTAGAGTATCAGTATCACGCACCTTGAGCAGCAGAATCGCGCGCGATGATCTTGAAGAGAGCTTAGATTCAACGAAGATATATTGGTTTGTTGTCTTCAATTCCGTTTTTAGTGATCGAGTAGTGACTTGAAAATTTGAAATTGGATCTACAAGAGAAATATGAAGCAAAATTGTGCAGAGATTATTGTTAATCGTGTGCGTGCATGTGAGAAACTCCCTCGTAAGAAGATAACAGTTCACGCATTTAAAGAATTGGCATGTGGGAGAAGAGATGCTTTTTGCGCTTCAAGTTAGTGATCCATTAAATGCGGTAAACACACATGAACGTTGAGCCATTGGGTTTTTAAAATTCAACTGTGACAATGCAGGTGTGACTGTGTGATTATACAACTTCAGCTCCCAAACCTGCTAAGCATTGCTTAGCTAGACGAGCTAACTGTATCTAAACGGTCAGCATTTGCTTTTTTAAAAAAGATAATTTTTTTAACTATTAATTTTTTTGAATAATTTTTTATTTAAACCATCATCATTTAAAAATAACTCAAATAAACCTTGCACCTTCTAGAATGTATTCTTTTGTCCTCGTGGGTATTAAATTTTTTTTATATATGCTCACATTTAAGAAACCTAGTAAGAGAGTATAAATTAATATGATAGCATTAGACTAAAGTATAATAAAGCTAATACTAAAAATTACTTGAATTTCATGATAACTAATATTTTTAACTATTTTTATTTTTATGTGTAAATTAGTTGGATTGAGGGTGTGAGCTACCCCTCCATTATGGGACTCTTCCCAAATATTTTTTCTTGATTCTTTTGATTATTAGATTTTATTTGAAATAAGTAACATTTTACTCCCTCCGGTCCTAAATATAGGACAAAGTTTGTAATGCAATTTGTACTACAAACTATGTCCTATATTTAGGACCGGAAGTAGTAATATTTTATGGGTAGAAAATGAAGTTGTTTTCAATTTTTTAAATATTTAAGATTTTAAATTAAAAGGAAACTACATAATTTTAGAGTCTTAAATTAAAAAAAAAATTGTAAAAAATTGAACATAGCTATAAGATATCAAAATATCACTTATTTCATATAGAATTTGATTATCAAAAGAACATATAGCAAGGGCAACAAAATTAAGGGTTAGCTAGGTGCGCAACTGACTAACCCTAATTAGTTAGAAGTTACTTATATTTAAAAATGTGGCATGTGTTTTCTAGTTGTTTTAAGGGGGAAAAATAAGAGAAGAAGCAAACTATGTTCAACTGCTTTTTGCGGACAATAAATTAAAAATTTATTTTCTATTTTTATATAATTTAGATATGTTTTATTTTACAAGAAATATAATACATAATAGTAAAGACCAATATTTGAGCTAACGTACAAAAATAACAAGTTAAATTATAAAAAATGAAAATAAAAACGCTGAAATGTAGAACAATAAATTCAAATTCATATTAAATAATTCAAAACTTAAGTTAACACAAACATGTCATGATCATGGGGGAAAGGATCAAAATCTTAATTTAACACAAACATGGCATGATCATGGGGGGAAGCATCCATGTTAGTTGTAACTCTTCTTTTAATGTTGGTATTTTGTTTATTGTTGAAAGATACACACACACACACAATATATGTGTATATATACACACACACACACACACATATATAACAAATACATTTTTTTAAAACAGATAATTAAGAGTTGTTCAAAAATAAAATTGGAAAAAATAGGAAGGAGGTCTCCTGGGAAATAGAATATCCACTATAGCAAACAAGACGAGATGAACTTTTATTCTTTTTTTTTCTCTAGAGTGAATGATCTCTCAAATGAGTCATGATTTATCAAGGTTATTAAACCTGGATCAGCCACTGAACAAGTCGGGTACTAAGTTAAAAGTCAGTGGGTTAATCAGAGTTAAACCAGAGCTAATACAGGGCCAAACTGGTGAAAAAGTGAAGATTTCAGAATTATTAATATAAAATTCTAAAGAAAATAAAAAAAAAACGACTTAAAACAATACAAAAAAGGTGAATTGGGTTGATGCTTGGACCAAACCAATTTACCAACCGGTTTGCTGGTTTTCGAACTGAACTGACTAGTCCGGTCCAAGTTTTAATTTCCTGATGATTTACCGCGAACTTCATTTCTCAAGGACACTACACGTCAATATTATATTTATTTAATAGTATGCTCACTCCTATCTGAAAAAAAAAACTCTCATCCTAAATGTAAGAAATAGTTGGTGAGTTTGTTTTTGGTCTATGATGTAGTACTCACCCCGATTCTTGATATAAGACATATTTACATAATTTGGTTAGATTAAGAAAGTTAGTTAATATGATATATATTTTTTAAAACATCATACTCATCTTCCTTAATTCCCTCATTATTGTTAAGAGAGTATCAATAGTGGTAAATTAAAAAAAGATTGAAAAATATAAGAAGTATGTCTTATATTTAAGATAACAATTAACTCTCCAAATATATCCCACAAAAATTTGTTTTCATGTGGTCTAAGTCTAAGTGATATTTTCCCACAAAAAATATTAAAATAATAGAGAGAGAAGACTGGTGAGATCCTTAGTACAAAAAGTAACGGAAGTTAAGTCTCTTCAATGTCGTTGCTATATCTTCTCCCAAATAGATTGTTCATGTCTACTTTTGCACACAAAAAATAGTTAATTCTTATAGGTACTTGTACCAAAATTATTCATTGCTAAATTTATACTTTTACCCTATATATAGCATCATTGATATCGACTATACATAATGGGGTAAAGGTGTAAATCTGTCCTGAAAGTATTCATGGAATCTCAATATTACCCTAGAAGTTATCTTTTATCTCAATGTCACTCCTATTTTAACCACCATTTATGTTGGCCATTAATTTTGACTAAAATTGCTTACTTGATAGCCACATCTACTTTGATTTTTCCACCTTACCATCACACCTCATCCTCTCTCTCCCTCCTTTGAACTTTCTGGAGAAAAAAAAAACTGTCGCTCCCTCAACTGCTCAAGTATTTTCGTCTTGACTTCCTCCATAGCCGGCAGTGAGGTTGGTTAGATTTCAGCAATTTCCAGTTAGAGTGGGTTGCCCCTTGGAACGTCTTAGAGCAATGACTGAAGGCCGGACGAATCCCGCCAGAGTGATTTCGCTTACTGGTTACTTTCACAATGTGGGGCATGTACGGATACCAGTTTCCAAGTCTGAACTCGACTCTTACGTTCTCTCTGAATCGATCCTCTTCGTGTACCTTCTGAAGATCATTCTCAAAACTTGTGGCACAATGAAGCTTCTCTTGAAGCCAATCCATAAAGCCAATCCTGAAGCTCATAGAATCACTCTTACTCTTTGTTTCCACCGTCATATGGCTACAAACTAAGCGTTACCTCACACCACACAAAAGAACCATACCCAATACAAGGCACTGACAGTGATTGGCTAAAAGTTAAGAAGCAAATTGCCATTTATGAAAATTCTCCTATTTATATGTTTCTTGATGTTCTAGTTTAAGGAGTTTCACATTGTTGTTCTTGTCCTCGCTTACAGGTTTGTTAGTTTCAACTTGAATTTAATCTCACCATTTAGAGATTAGTGTGGTTTTAAGCTTTTAAGATAATGGAATGTCTTATTTTTTTATTATTGATCTGCCACAGAGTAACGATAAACCAGAATGTGTTTTTTGAAGGTCTACATTTGGCGTCCTCACCACTGCTTTTGCAAGGAAGTTGCCGTTCTGCACGAAGACTTCAGTGATCTTAACGGCAAGGCTTATGTCATTGGTGATCCTGCTGTTCCAAATTGTGACTGGCACATTTACTTGGCTTGCAAAGATACAGCCAGTTCACCATTGATCAGAAATTATACAACGATGACAGATATTACATTATAGATGTGCATGATAGGGTTGGATCGATAAAAGGCCTCCATTTTCTTCAAGAAACAAGGAGGAGAAGGTTTCGTCGGCGAAATGACCAAAAAGTTCTGAATTTCAGGAACTGGAGGATCGGCCCCATCAAATCAACCCCTAGGAAATCTTGGAATCAAGCGGCTGAGGGAGCGATGGCTTTTTTTCCTCGAAGGAGGGAGAGAGAAAGAGGAAGAGAGAGGATGAGGTGTGGAGGTGAGGTGGAAAAATCAAAGCACATGTGGCTGCCAAGTAATCAATTTTAGTCAAAATTAATGGTCAATATAAATGGTAGTTAAAATAAGGGTGACATTGCTACGTTTTCATACTTCCGAGGCGACATTGAGATCAAAAGAACCTCCAGGGAAACATTGAAATTCCACGAATACTTCCGGGACTAACTTGCACCTTAACTATACATAATAAATCAAGTATCAATAATAATTGGTATCAATGTATTTGTATAAAATTATAAGTAGTATTTTTCATAATAAAACTCATCCAGTTATTAATAATAGGGTGAATGTGCAATTTTAACAATAATATTTTATGCCAGGGGCATCCGATACCATTAAGTTTATCAGGGTGCTAAAATACATGTAAATATTACAAATTGGGGCAATTTTACCAAAACTATTAACTTGAGCAAACAAATGTTACTAGGTCCCACAAAATGTTTTTCTTTTTGAAAAATTGCTTCTTGCCTATGCTCTTTCTCTCCTCTCTCCTCTCTCCTCTCTCCCTCTCTCATTTATTGTAAAAAAAAACCCTCTTTCCAATCCTTGATGTTCTTGGTGTGGTCTTGTTCATAATTCCCCATCAACTTCTCGGTGCCTCTCCTAACCTTCCTCTTCTCATCCATGCTCAGACAAAATAACTCCCCCTCCACCTCCTCCATCTTCTGCTAGTGATCCCTGGGAATGCCATGGTCGATGATCTAGAAAAATCCTTATTGCTTGCAGGCAAGTCCTGTATCAGCGATGAGGTCATTGACATTGGGGCAAGAGAAGTCGATGAGTGGGATGCTCTGGTCGTCTTGTATGAAGAGAGGTCAGGCCTGTGTTGAGGTTCTTGGATGAAAGCTACGTCTACCTCAGCCATGGACAGAGATGATTTTGATATATACTTATATAGAACAGCAGAGCTAGCCTTTCACACAAGTTACAAAGATTGCTTGATGGCTAATTAAGGATGTGTGGTTGAAGATTTGGGCAATTAGTAAGTTACAACCAACATTTTTCTCATCATTGCTTGTTGATTGGCTCAAATTGAATCTTAGAGAAGGAAAAAGAGTGATGAGAAACATACCTTGAAGGGTTGTCTTTAGCTGGGGTTGTTGCAGAATCAATATATCACTAAATCCTAATCTACTTAGACCATCTAAAAGTTACTGTTCACAAGCCAAACTACTTTCATTAGGCTCTACGTAGGCCATTTTCACTTGAAAATAACATTTGGTTACTTCATCTCTCTCCCTCACTTATGCTCCCTTCTTTTTCTTTCCTCAAATCTCTTTCCTTCTCTCTTTCTCTTCTTCCTCATGTTCTCTCATGGGGTCTCATCTATGGAGCCCGAGGGCTTTTAAAAATTCCTTTACATCAAATTTCTTCTTGCCCCAATCTCTCTATCTCTTAGTCATTTGCACTCCTTCACAATGGCCTTCATCTTCGCCAATGCAAGAGTGAGGGAGAGACATCTACTTAGGTATTTTTTTCACCTAACTCATGCCCCATTCTCATAGCTATTGACATTGGTGAAGTTTTTTGTCCCTTTTCTTCACAAATTCTTGATGCTAAAAGGGTTTGTACTCTTCTTTCATTCTTTCATTTGTTTCTATTCTCTCCCCTTCTTTCTTTACCTTATGTGTTTTATGTTTGTTACAATATTTTAAAGAAAATGTTCCAGCAAGAGGTATTCATGCTGGTGCATTCTTTATTGTAATTACTAATCTCATTATCTCATTACTAGAGATCCTCTTGAAGTTATTAATGTGCTATTTTCATGGAATGGGATTACTGTTAAGTATAAGTCCTGGAGGAATATTTTCTCAGTTTGGTAGTATTAGGATTTTATTATTTTCTCTGTTGAATTTGTCATTATGAACTTGATAGTTGATAATGTCTGGATGTATGTTTATCTTTATGCACTTGATCATGCCTTGCTATATTTTCTTCCTCACTTATGACAACATACTTATCAAGTTCATTGTTATTTTGTTTTTTCAGGAGTGACTTATTACATGGAGGTTTTGGATAATCAAATACGTGAATCATATTTGCTGAGGCATTTTTTTTTCTTTATTTCTCATACACAAGTTAAAAACTCTGTTCTACATGTTTAGAGAAAATGGCCTAAGAGATGTTGCAAACTTTTTACTATGTGGTTCAATTCGATCAAATTTTGGAAGCGCTGGGAAAGAAGGTCTTTGCAACACTACAATCAATAAAGTAGGGCTGGTATGGTTCCTTTTTTTTGTATTTTTCTGAGTTGGTGTCCCTATACTTTTCAAACAAAGTCTACACAATGCTTGCTTTTGGCTGCAAACATGCTATACCATAATAGGCTTTTTTAACCTTAACTCTGTCTTGATTAGAGAAATTTGTGGGAAGGGTTGAATAGGCTTTTTTTGTAACCTTTACTTCATTTCATCTACTTTATTGATTAAAGTCCCATTTGAAGGTTATTTTGTTTCCTTTTATATCATAATGTTGCATCATTATTTTCCTGAAACCTTTCGATAGTGTCATAAAATGGTTATTTCTTTTCATGTTATGCTCATTGAAGAAAATAATATGATATCTTTTCAGTTACAATGGAATGTGTTTTAGTTTGTGACATCTAATCTGATTTTCTTTTACTGGTTGTCCAACTTTGCAGCAAATAGAAGAATAAAACTTATTATAATCTATATAGGGAATGGAGACCATTTTCATATGTTCCACCCTATAAAGAGTAAGTCCAACACAAGTTGTCAGCTTATATTAGGCAAATTGTTTTGGTTTTGGGAAGGTTTGGAATATTTATATTTAAATTTATCTGTTAAAAGTAGTTTTACATATTCAAAGTTGGAAATTGTTGCTTTCAAAGAAAATGAGATGTTTATACTTTTAAATACAGTTTTCATCAACTCAAGTTATCACTTATGTTGTATGAAATGCATACTCCTCCTAAATGTCATGTTCATATAGCATTTAATTACGTTTAGTGGGAAGTGATTCTTAGTTAAGAGAATGATTGAATGATTGTTTGTTGTATGAGGAGAAATTTTAGTTTGAGGTTTGCTTTGATACTAGACCTTGGTCAAGAAATTAGGAGAAAAACCTAGCAAACAAAAATAAATGCCAACCTAAATCTATATTGAAAATTAGAAAAGATATAATTTGTGTAACACCTGTCTGACATACCCCTTTAATTATGTATCGTAAGCGTTAATCATTAATTCCTTAGGTGTTTACTACTCATTTTAGACTCATTAGCCATTCTTCTTACCAAATATCAGAGTTAATTCTTATTCTCAGTGATTCAATGATCTTAATTACTGTTCAATTCTAATACATATATTCATACATATTCATCAAGTGTAAACATTTTACACACAATAAAACATAAATACACTTGAATCTTCAATTCTTCATCTTCTTTCCTTCTGATTCATCTTCAATCATTCTTCTCTGTCTTGCTCATGGACCAATATGTTTGGTGGGGGAGGGTGAGATTTGGGGGAATTTTAGTAGTAAATAATACTAACAATGCATGCAAGATGAATGCTAGTGCATGATATGCTTGCCTTACATAAGCTCATGTTTACATAATGACATTTCTGCATGCTCAATATTTCATGCAACGTATCTATGGCCACAGTACAAATAGAAACAGAGCTTCATTCATTCATACATGCTTCACATAATCAAGCAAAGCAATACTGCAAATCAATACATAGCAAACACATAAAATAAATGCAGCTTAAATAAGTTCACTACCTTTTGGACTTGTGCCCTCTTCTTCCAACCACTGAAGCTTCTTGAAAGTTCTTCCATGCTTCTTCTTTCTTGGCTTCTTATTGCCCTAGATATATAATCATATAATTAGTGCCATGATAAATTAATTCTTAATGGGCTACACTAGTCCCATATACTTACTTTCACCCTTGGAGTTCGTACTAATTACATTTGGCCCTTTTCTTTCTTAAATTCGAATGGTAGCTAAAAACTGCCAGCATTTTGACCGAACTTTGAAAATTCATAGCTAATTCTAGGGAACTCCAAATGGGGTGGTTCAAATTTCTATTTAAAGCTTTTTAAGTTCTCTTTCAAGAAAAAAAATATCATTCTCTTCCAAATATTGGCATAAAATTCCAGAAACCTCGATTAACCTCCCTGGTTCAGAATTTATTCCAAATTCAATACCTAAATTTCAAAAATTCATAATTCCTAATGTACTAATCTAAATGGCATAAGTGACTTATTAATTAAAGCTTGATATGTCTACTTGTATTCTAAAACATATCATGGCCATTGGATCACATTTTGGTAGCATTATGTTAAATTCCAATTTTTGGATTTCAAATCGATTCTTTCTAAAATTATGCCAACAATCTATTCCCACACAATTTTGCCTAAGGAATTCATTTGAGATCTCAAAAACACCAAAATCCCATTCCTTCTTCATGTCATGTTTGGACCGAGAAGAACCCTAAATTGTCACAAAGTGACTTTTGGCAAGTTTAGCCACAATACTTGCTAGAATCATCATATAATCCCATTTCTTTGACAAAATCAATATGAAACCCTAGAACCTTAATACAACTGAAATTATGGCAGCAAAGAGGATTCCACAAAACTCAACCAAAAACACAATATTTGGTCCAAATCAAAGTTTATACTCACCTCTTACCCTTTATAGAGCTATTTCTTTGATTCTCCAACTTTGGCAATTTGTAGACAACATAAAACACCTTTCTTCAAGAAACTAAAACCATAAAAATGAAGCCTTAGTGAGAGTAACAACATTTATGAAGATCTCAAGACCTAGGAAGGTGATTTGGAAGGTGAAAATTAAGGTAGCACACCTTACCTTCTTCTTTGTTCTTCAACTTGCTTCTTTCTCTTTTTTTTCTCCTTTTTGGCTGTCCAAAATGAATTGAATGAGAGTGTGAGGTGTTAATTCATTAATTCTCATCCCTTTGTAATGACTTGACTGAATATGTGGAGGGAGTTAGGAGAAAGTAAGGTGTCAACACTTTATGGTATATTAAATAAAGTTGTCTAGTTAATTAACCAAGAATGGTTTGGTTAATTTAACTTCACTCATTCCCTCTCTCTTCTTCATTGTTTGACCGAAATGCACAATCAAAAAGAAGAAAAGCATGTTGACTAAAGCTCTTATGTGTGCATGCTCACATTTGACAAAAGTCTCCTTTCAAGGTAAGTTGAATATTTGACCAAACCTCTTTTCTTCCCAATATGCCCTTTGTAACCCCTACCTTAAAAGTTGTAATTATAATTTGAAAATACATCATTAAGATAAATTAGAGACCAACGGTTAGTTTAAAACTTATTAAAAATCCCACCTATAAGACGGGGTTTCCAAAAATTTTCTTTCAAAACATGTTTAATTCGGTCTCACACACATTTCAAATATAATTAACCTGCGCAGTTTAGTTGCATTCATATATATCAGAGTGTAAACAAAATTCCCGGCAACACCTGGGTTCCATTCACTTAATATAGAGTTTAAAGGGCATTTATGCCCCTATCAATTTCTCCTTCAGGGGATTACAAAATACTATTCGAAATACACATATACAATATGTATAGTAATCCCAACCAGAATATGAAAACCAACTACCAAAATTACACCACTAGAAGAGTACTAGTCACCCTTGCTTGCTTGTTGCTCCTTCGTTCCGCTTGCCCTGGCAGAGTAGGTTATGTTAGATCCTATATGTTTTGATGATAACAAAGATTGGATCAACAATATGAAAGGATTTGATAACAAACAAGGATTTGAACAAAGTGGCAAAGCATCACTTGGAGTAATCATTGGAAGTAATCAACAAATCTTTTGAAGGCTTACTCGAGTAGCCACTTGGGTAAGAGAAGCCATTACTCTAGTAGCCACTCGAGTAAGCAAAGAGAATTTCACCCAGTTGAGCACTGCCAAAATTTAGACGAAGTTACTCAAGGGACCACTCGAGTAATCTGCAAAGTTATATAGATCATTACTAGAGTAGCCATTAGAGTAACAAGATTTTCACAGGCATCACTCGAGTAGCCACTCGAGTAACCAGGTCAAAAATCTTCCAGTAACTCTCGGCCAAGAAATGCAGCACATTACTCAAGTACCCACTCGAGTAACCGGTGAGAAAATAGCATTACTCGAGGGATCACCCGAGTAATCTGCAGAGTTATTTCAAGTGCCACTTGTAACCCCCCTCACCGTAATTACATCCGAATTTCAAAATTTAGGTGAAATGGAGACCAATAAAATGAAATCAACAATTTATAATCCCACAACACGGGATGGGGTATTTCAAAAATCAATTCAAAATGTAATTAATCCTGGTCTCACATTCACGTGCGGATATAATTGCTTGTGAAATCAAATCACATAATAAATATCAGAGTACGGAAACTAAAATCCCGGCAAACCCCGGGTTACTCATATATATATAATAGGGGTTCAAAGGTTTCC
Source organism: Inga leiocalycina (assembly GCA_963242795.1). NCBI lineage: Eukaryota > Viridiplantae > Streptophyta > Magnoliopsida > Fabales > Fabaceae > Inga > Inga leiocalycina. The sequence continues at coordinate 38,945,941 of OY725332.1, forward strand.
CAAAATGGGGATTTCATATCCAAAGTATTCATTTACATCTCATATACACTTGATAATCCCAAAACCAAAATGAAGATAACCAACTACCACTAAAGTCTCGGAGTAATCCTAACTACTCCTGGTTGTCCGCTTCCCTTTCAAGCCACTCGCCCTGTCTAAAAAGGTTAGTCATTTGGAAAGAGTGACATTCTAAAGAATCCCAGTAATAACAAATTATTCATACCACACGTAATCACATAACATGTAAACAAATCATCTCATATCAGCAATACAAATCACACTCGACCCTCATCCCCTTTTACCGCCAGGAAGGCACACCGTCCTAACTCGAATCGTTGTTAACAACTCAAGGACTATTGGCATGGCAGTGCATACGAATAGCCTTACGGCTCACATATAGCTTTTCGGCTTTCACAAATGGCCCGCCGGCCTTCACAAATAGCCTTTCGGCTCACAATTGGCCTTTCGGCACACATAATCACATATAATACACCCTAACCTCATCCCTTTTTACCGCCGGGAAGGCTCATAGCCCTTACCCGAACTGTTGTTAGCGACTCAGGGACTATTGGTATAGCGGTGCTTCCACAATTTCACATATCTTGCAGCATATGAAATCATCACATCACAATGACATAGCACACATACAATGTATCACATAAGGTATAAAGAAAGAGTCACTACCTGTATCTTTCCTAATTGGCTCCGGTACCGTAGTCTCACGGGGGCGACAGATGTCAAATCCTATACCAAATTAAGGACAACCGATCAATCTCTTTTCCAAATTCTTAATTCCATAATACACTTAGTTGGTTATCATTTAGGACTCTTTAGGTGGCTAAAAGATGCTTAAACATATGCCTAAAGGGTTGGAAGAAACTACCCCAAAGACCCCTTTTTCAAAGGCACAACACTGATTTTTGACAGCTTCACTCGAGTGAAGACGACCTCACTCGTGTGATGAGAGACTTGTGCTCGGGTGAAAAGGACTCTCACTCGCGAGTGCTTGATAGAGAGCAACCTTTAACACTCGGGTCTCACCCAAGCTCTACACTCGGGTGATGACCCCAATTATGCTTGAGTCCCCGAAAGTGCAACACCACGAGTGACAACCCGAGAGCACATGCAACCATAAGAGGGACAAGCTTACTCGAGCATACCCTCAGTGCTCGGGTGAGACGGCTATGCTTGCAAGTGTCAAAGCACACTCTTGAACAATGGCCAGTGAGTGACAACTCGAGAGCAACCCTAACTCTAGATTCACTCCATTACTCGAGCAAGCCCAAGCTCACTCGAGCATGTTCTTCCCTCACTCTAGAACAAATGAAGGCACTTGAGCCTCATTCAAAGAGTCCAAGCCAAACTCAAAGCAGAAAGGGAAAAATACACACAGCACTCGAGCATGATCTTCCTCTGCTCGAGTGTTGTGCATCAGAGCCCAAAAACGCAAAAAACTTCAAAAAATACCAGATGGTCAAATTCATACCCAATGGTTCCCAAACTCTACCAAAAGCTCATACACACTTAGCATTGACTATGGAACACATTGGTAACCTCTCAAACACTCCAAAACCCTTTCTACCACAATTTATGCCTTTGGGTCTATATGACACACAATACCCTAAATCTCATTCAACTTAAATCCAAACTTCAAAACCATATCAACTACTCAAATGGCCTCACAATAGACCATTCCCAACATCAATCACAATGAAATTCATATATCCAAAAATAGGCATAAATTAGGGCAAAATTCCATATTTTACTAAACTTATCCAAAAATCACAAGCACTATAGCAAAATGCACTAAATGCCTACCTCTTCACTTTACCAAATCTAGAATCTTGATTCTTCAACTTTCAAATTTTGACCAACACACAACCTCTACTTCTCAAGATTCTACAACCACCACAATGGAGCTCTCAATGAGATACACAACATTAGAGAAGAGGATTTTAGCATAGGAGAATCATTACTCACCAAAGATCAAAGCATTCCTTTCTCTTTCTTGCCTCAAGGTCACCAGAAATGGAGAGAAGAGAGAGAGAGATGGTGAGATGATGAGGGAGATGATGATGATGCAATGTCTCTTTTCCCTCCCCAACACACAACCGAAAAGAGAGAGAGGGAAGAGAGAAAAGTGATTATTTGTCCCCTTATGCCACATCCTATGGCCACCACCATGCCACTTGTCAATATCTTAATCACTTCCACCATGAGCTCACACAATGCAAAACATAGGATTCTGACCCATGATCAATGAATCTCAACCCTTGATCTCTAATACCACACATATTATACCAAATTCACATTACATTAATCCTAAAAGTGCTAATTACACTAATCACAATCAAATTCATAGTCACTAGCCCTTAACCATAAATTGGGATATTACACCACTCGAGTAGTCACTCAAGTAACTAGAAAGCAAACTCTTGGCCAAGAATTTGATGCTATTACTCGAAGGTGTAATCGAGTAATCTGCCGGGTTATTTGAAAGCCACTCGAGGGACCACTCGAGTAAGGTGTGAAGAAAAATGAAGCCCACTCGAGTAGCCACTCGAGTAAGCAGTTTACCACAGTGATCACCCGAGTAATCTGTGAAGGTAAAGACATGGCCACTCGAGTAATCAGGTATTCTCAAGGTTTGTAATATATCACTCCATGTCTTAATCGAGTGATATCTAATGTAAAATGATTGATTTGCTCACTGCCATATTTTTGACAGGTTTACTCGAGGGACCACTCGAGTAACAAACTTGATCACTCGAGTAGCCACTCGAGTAAGGCAGTCCACAAATTATAGTTTCATTGAATATCTATTGATTTGTTATCTATATGATTAAATCTTCATTGTATTAGTATTTTAAGTACATTTACAGAGAAACAATGAAAGAGTATAATAGATTTGAGAAGTCAAATAAAAGTCTAAACGTTCACCTACCGCCAACTACCGCCAACAGATAGTTTTCAAATATAAAGAATAGTCAACCGTTGCTGCGCGACTCTAACGGGCAAGTTTGAATTGCTTCCAACGGACACTACAAATCATCTATATATATGGAGCATTCAAAGATAAGAAAACAAGACACAAACTGAGATTACACTGATCAACACATTCTTAGTGCTTTATTTTCATATACCCATTCATTGTACTTCAGAGATTATATATTTGCTCTGTGAGAGAGTTTATATTGAGACAACTTAAGGTAGTGGAACCTTGAGTTGTGGATTTGATTACAACGTGTAAGGGGGAGCGAGTGTCCAGGTGAAGGAACTTGTTGTGTACTGAGGTGCCAAGAATCCACTGAATCTTGGAGAATATAGTGAAACTCTCAGAGACGCTCTGAGCACAGGACGTAGGTCAAAGTGGTTGTGGCCGAAGTGTACACTTCGGTGATATTTCTCCTTGCTCTTAATTGCTTTTAACATTCCGTCAATTTCCTTATTCGCAACGAAATTTCTGGGATCACCCAATTTACCCCCTTCTTGGGTGAAACGCTTGCACTAACAGGTTAGTCAATGGAAAGAATGAGATTCAAGAGAATTCCAGTAGTAACAAATCACTCATACAATATATAATCACATAGTATGCAAGCAAATCACCAAGCAATGACAGCAGCAACGACTACAACATACACATTGCCTTCACGGCATACACATGGCTTCATAGCATCAAACTCCGCAGCATTGGCAAGCATCACAATTCAATGATAAGACATACATACATTGTATTACATATAGTATAAGATAAAGTGTCACTACCTTGTTCTTTTCGGGTGTGCTCTGGCACTGGTTGATCACGTACAAGGCAAATATCAAATCCTAAAACCATAATTAAGGACGACATGTTAATCTCTATTCCAAGTTTTAAATTCCAAAACACTTAAAGTTGGTTATCATTTAAGACATTTAGGTGGCTACTAGAAGTCCAAACAGATGCCTAAAGAGTTGGGAAAAACTTGACCAAAGACTATCTTTCAAAAACTCAAAATGTCATTTTTCAAAGGGTCGGTCGCGTCCAATCCACCTACTGGCCATGGCCCACAGATGGTCAGAAAGTTTTGGGCTGCGGCCAAGATCTTCTGGCCGCGGCAAAAAACAGGTCATAAACTTTTGAGTTGTGGCCAACACCATTTAGGCAGCGGCTAAGAACTAGTTATAAGGTTTTGGGTCACGACCCGTATCACTGGCCGCGGCCAACCATAGACCTGTCTCCTGGCTAATTTTCAAATGACCATAACTCTTTGCACAAATATCAAAATGACTCAAACTTTATATCACCAGAAAACTTGCAATATGAACTACAAGTCTAGAAAATTTGACAACATTATAACGCCATTTACTATTTCAAATCACCATGCAAAGTTGGTCCTCTGCATAACATTTTACGCTCGGTCATTTTTTCTAGATTTCCAATTTTTCACCAAAGTGTTCAGTGGCTCCAAAATTGACAACCAAACCTATTTCCACATAGTTTTTCACAAGGAAACCAATGGAATCACTAAAACAACCAAATTCACATCACAACCACACATGTTTTGTTTGACCACATTGCAACACAAACCACCAAGTTGCCAAACTTCCCATTCAATGTTCCAAACCAATTTCATTGTTCAAATAACATAACAAGACATCATTTCTATCCCAAAACACCATGCAATTCATGCAATCACATGTCACAAAAAAATTAGGGCAAAATCCATAAATTCTAAAACTCAACCAATAGCCATAATATATAGGTCAAATGGAAGCTATTTCTCACCCTTTCACTTCCTCAAGTTTGCTTCTTAGTTACACAACCTTCAACTTTTCTCAAGCACTCAAACGCCTTCTTTCAAAAATCTAAAACCATAGAGATGAAGCTCTCATCAATATGAACAAATTTAAAGAAGAGAATTTGAGCATTTAAGGTCATCTCTAAGGTCAAAACCTCACCTTTTCCTTTCTCTTCCTTCTTCTATGCTTGGACAAACATGGAGCTTGGAGAGAGAGAGAATAAGATGAAGATGAAACAAAATTTTTTTGCCTCCCATACTTCTTTTAGCTGACTTAATGAGGGGAGAGGGAACAGAAATTTGTGTTGAATATTTGACCCACATCTATGGCCTCTATAATGATACTTGTCATCATCCTACCACTTCCTCCATGAGCTTGCAACATATGATTACTAGGGGTGAGCATCAGTTTTTCGGTAAAAACTGAACTACCGAAATAAAGGAAATTCTGAAACCAAACCAAAATCAAACAATCGAAATAACCGAAATTATTCGGTTTGGTTTCGGTTTTGTAAGGAAAAACCGAAATTTTTGTAGCCTTTATTTTTTACTTCAAATATCTGAATTTTCAACCAGCAAAAATTAATACAAGTTATAAAATTGAATAACCTCATCAAGATCCAAAGAAAGATGATATAAAATAAAGTATAAACAACATATTACATATATGATCAATGTAGTTTGGAGTACCCAATATTCCAATAATGGAACCAAAAAGAGGAAGGTTTTTGAGAGATGCATAATAATTGTATTCAACATTACTTAATCCAAAGAAAGCATAACAAAAGTTCAAAAAGATGAAAATCCAATGATATATCATTCTTTTTCTTGCATCCGGTTTTTCGGTGATGGTATACTCTTTTAATATTTTAGGTTTTTCGGTTTAAACCGATTTTTTTTAAAAAAACGAACTGAACCGAAAAACCGAACATGCACCGAACACCAAAAAAATCGAACTGAAAAGACCAAAATTAATTTGATTCGATTCGGTCTTCGGTTTCAGTTCGGTTTTGCTCACCCCTAATGATTACTTCCTCTTGTTCTCTTTGGCAACTAATCTCTCAACTTAATCTTTAAGTGATTAGTGAATTCCCTCTTTAGTTGCTGACTAATTGGTCGGTAACTTTTTTTTTCCCATTTTACCCCTGACTACGGCAATTTCTTTTAAATCACCACTCAACACATTTTCTCATTCCATTACAACATACCATGCGCCCTCCCTCTATTTTAATTCAATTTAGGAGTTAATCCATAATTGAGCTTAAATACAGGGTTTGGGCACTGATTATAACACATTCAGCTCACAATTCGCATTATAGTCTTTGAAAGTGTTTCTTTAACAATAATTACATCACTTTTGGAGTCATTAGCCCTTAATCATTTTTTTTTGGGCATTACACCCTCTTGGACATTTTTGTGGTCATAAGGGGAGGGAGTTGATTGCTTTTTCAACCTTCATGATTACTCTTGCTTTACAAGAGCAAATCCTAGCCCTTCATCTTGGTTTCCAATTTTATCCTCAAGATCAAGTGGCAATTGTCTCTTTTGCCCTTGATTATGGCAATATTATTTCTTGTGCCATTAGTTCTTTTTATTACTTCTTTCTAGACACCATTTTCCTTTTTCTTTGGATCCGAGTTAGGTTTTATGTCATTCTGACACATCCTGAAGGAATCAAGTACTTTCCCTCAACTAATACTTACTGAAATTCCTTTTTTATTCCGAGTGCAGTTTGAGATTCTTACCAAACTAGACTTAGTAGTCTACTTTATTCAGGCTTATTCTCTAGCTTCCAGTCTCAAAATTCAGAGTATTACATTTTCCTTAATAACCTTTGTTGGTAAATAAATCTTTGCCTAATAAATTTATCCTTGGTTATTTACTCCTTGGTTATTTACTCCTTGGTTATTGTTTTATTCTTTTATGTACTTGGTTGAGTTTAAAATCAAATATTCATTTCTCATTCTAAGGCAGAACTTTAGGTAATATATTTACTATTTATTCCTTTAGCGTGTTATTTAAGTGTTGGAAACTAATTTTGTTTGATGTGTTTTATTATTATGTTAGGTGTCAGCAAGTTTTGTTGTATTGAAGGAAACAAACAAACACACACACACACATAGAGTTTATTGCCCCTAAAAGACTTTGCTTTTCATGTCCTACAGCAATGTGAGACTAAATACAAGGACGACCTCTATGCTTTGCATGTTGAAGGAAACATCTTTACAGTACAAGTAAAAAGCTATAAAAAGGCTGTGCTCACATACCAATGTTAGTGTCCATGAATGTTTTGCTTTTCATTAAAGGCATGTGTCTGGACAAACAGCTACTCATGCTTTTAGAAGGAAAAGCTCTTCACTAGATAAAAACAAAATAAAACCTCAGAAAGGAAAAGGAGATAGCAAAAATATAATTCCTATAGTCAATTTATGGTTCCCTATTGATTTAAGACCTTTAGTCGCCTCAGGTTAAATTAAAATAAACCAAATTCTGCAGTAAAGGGCACAACTCGGGTCATGTTCTCTTGAAGAGCCTTTAATTTAATTCCTAATCTAAACTAAGTGACAAAAACATTAAGATGGGTTTTAAATTGATTTTTTTTCTTTTTAATAATGAAAAATAACCTAGACTACTATTTTTTTGGGTTTTTGAGAGATTGTTGGGATAATTAATAAAATTGTGATTTAAACAAATTGATGATGAATGCTTCTTGGAAAAATGGAATATAGGTTATCCTTGCTCAAAATGATTTGGGAGTTAAACTGCTCTCACTAAGTCAAAAATTAAACCTTAGCAACTTGCTAAGTCTAGTAATGTTAATTAGTGATTACCCCTAGAACTCTAGCTAGATAATTACCTCTTAATACACTATTAAATACCACTTAGTGTGCAATTTAGAATTAGGTTTATGCAACTTGTTCCTCTAGGCAATGAACACTCAACTGAGATATTCAAACAAGATTAAAGTAGTCATAATACTCATTCAAACTATGAAAGAATAGCACAACCACATTAAACCAAAAAGAGAATATATAAATTTAAATGTCAAGACACACAATCCAATCCAAATCACAATTGTTCAATCCAAACTAAGATAAACAACTCACAATCTTAGTAAATTAACCACATAACATAAAATCCTAACTCAGAAAATTCGTTACATAGTTAAATCAAAAGATTAAAACAAATAACTCCCTTGAATGTATCTCTGGAGCTCAAACCAATCTTCCATCTCCAAGAAGCACAAAAGGATTTAGCCTCTTATCATGAAATTCATCACAGCTGCGACTTTTTGAAGGCACCAAGAATCCATGAAGCTGAGGTGAAAGGAATAGATTAGAGAAGGAGGGAGACGATGTTGGTGGTAGGAAGCGATTCTTGTTCTCTCTCTCTCTCTCTCTCTCTCTCTCTCTCTCTCTCTCTCTCTCGTTCTACAGCTGCTCGTGTAACGCCCTGACTTTCAACACGTAATTATAATTCGATATCACTTAATTAAATTGGTTTAGAGACCGTCGAATAGTTCAAAACTCATTAAAACTCCCTCTTTTAGTAGGGACTTTACAAAATTTTAAAAACTTCTTTCCTATTCCGGTCTCAAATTCAATTATCGAATATAATCACCTGTGCAGTTATATCACATTCATATATCAGAGTGTACAATAAAATCCCGGCAACCCCCGGGTTCATATATATAGTCTAAGGGTTCCAAATTCCCTACTAGGGGATTACACAACCGTGATCAGTATATTATTTACAACCCAAAAATAATATACAGTAATCCAAAATCCAAGTAGATAACCAACAATTCCATGTTCCCCAAAATCCCTAACCGCTCCTGGTTGGTCGTTTCCCTCTTAAGCCACTTGCCCTGTCTGAAATGTTAGTTATTGGAAAGAATGAGATTCAAAAGAATCCCAGTAGTAACAAATTCACTCATACAATATGTAAACATATAGCAGGTAAGTAAATCACAGCCAACAGCAATAATAGAACATGCTTTTCACCACAAGCGACAGCACTCATAGTTGTATATTAAAGTCACCAGCTTTCGCTGTATACACAAGTCACCAGCTTTCGCTGTATAATATAGTCACCAGCTTTCGCTGTATAATGAAGTCACCAGCTTTCACTGTATACACAAGTCACCAGCTTTCGCTATATAATATAGTCACCAGCTATCATTAGCTGTATAAGCAGCAACATCACAACTTCATCACAACTCATCACAGCACATGACCAACATACATGCAATACATTTTCACAAAGTATAAGGGAAGTGTCACTACCTTGTTCTTTCCAGACGTTCTCTGGTACCGTTGGTTCACGAGTAGGGCAAATGACGATCCCTATAAACCAAATCAGGGACAACCAATCAATCTCTTTTCCAAGTTCTTAATTCCATAATACTTTAAGTTGGTTATCATTTGAACTCTTTAGGTAACTATTTTAGGTCTAAACATATGCCTAAAGGGTTGGGAAAGGCTATACCAAAAACCACCTTTAAAAGTGTAAAATACTGATTTTTGGGGGTGGGCCACGGCCCACAAATCCACGGGCTGCGGCCCAAAACTGCCCAGAAACATTTGGGCTGCGGCCCAGAAAATCCAGTTTCTTGGCTAAACTTCCAAAAATCATAACTAATTCAGGAAAAATCAAAATAAGGTGATTCCAAAGCCAAATGAAAGATATTTAAGTCCTCTTTCAAGGAAAAATATTGGCCATAACTAGAAATCACCACAAAAGTACAGATTTACCAAAAACCTAACATTGAACCAAAACAGAGTTCAGTTTTGATGCCAAACTTTGGACAGTTAAAACTCCCAGCTCACAAAGCGAAATGACACAAAATTTATGTCCATTTTGAAGCTTAGAAAGTGAACTTCAAAACTGGAAAGTTTCATAATTTTCTAACATTATTAGCCTATTCAAAACACCCACACAAAAATACTGCCCAGCACAGACCTTCAATTGACAGATTTTCAGTTTTTCACAATTGTTTCCAATGGTTCCCATTTTCACATAAAACACCATTTCCACACCAATTTTGCCCAAGGAAACCATTGGAGCCATCAAAACAATCAAATTCCATCCATTTAGACATGTTCCACAGAAATCTTAACATGTCAACACAACATGCACACAATCCACCACAATGTAATTCCCTCCATTCCAAAATTCCAAATCAACTCCCATGGCTCAAAGACACAATTTAACACCACATTGTACACAACACACTAACCAATTCCAGCATTCAAATTGGACCAAAAATCAGGGCAAAAATTTGAAATTCCCAAATCTAAACCAATAACCATAATGAATATACCAAAAGGTTCCAAATACTCACCTTAACTTCTTCCCAAGCTAGTTCCTTGTTTCCCTCACTTCTAAATTTCCACAAGTTCTCCAACACCACAAATCAAAAATCTGAAACCATAGGAATAAAGCTCTTGACACTATGAATAATGTTAATGAAGAACACTTGAGCATTTAGAGACAAATACTCACCCAAAACTCAAGCTTTTCCTTTCTCTTTCTTGTTCAAGGTGGGACGTCCATGGAAGAGAAGAGAGAGGGAGATGAAATAATCAAGAAGCATCAGATTTTTTGAGCTCTTAACACTCTCTTAGCCGACATTTAAAAGTGGAGAGAAGAGGAAAATGACTTTTGACCATTTGACCCAATCAATGGCTTTCATGGTGACACTTGTCAAGATCTTAGTCCATCACCCATGAGTTCACAAACACACATATACACTTGATTCCACCCTTTGATCTCTTTCACAAATCAATCTCAACCATTGATCTTTAAGTTACCAATGAGTTTCCTCATTAGTAACTGACCGATTAAGCGGTAAATTACCATTTTACCCCTAAGTATCACAACACTTAACAAATCACCACTAAACACATTCTTCTCCTTCCTTTATACTATTCACACACCCTCTCCTCTATTTTCATTCAATTTAGATATTAATCCGATATTGAACTTAAATACAGGGTTTGAGTTCTGGCTGTAACATATTTCGATCATAATTCTTGTCATGTCCTCCAAAAATGTTGGTTTAACATTAATTACCTTTACTTTCGGAGTCAAAGTCCCTTAATCACAATTCGGGATATTACAGCTCGTCTCTCTCTCTCGTCTGTAGCTGCGCTCTCGTTCTTCCACCGTCTTTTAAAGTGCCGATGATCTCTTTTCAAAGGCTCTCAATCTTTTTTTTATTCATTTATTATTTTCCTTCAATATGAAATCTCATTAGAATCCCTCCATTTGCGGCAGAATCCTTATAGGAATATATTCAAATCAGTTGGACCAAACTGGAATTTTTCCAATTCAGAGTCATGTTCTATAATTTTCTTTGATCTTTTCCCTACAAAAGAATAGCTCCTGCGGAGATCCTCGGAATTTTAGACCCAACTGGTATTTTGGAAATTTGGGGTCCTTTTTTGTATTGTTTGCTTATATGTTCTCCACTGAAATTCGAGGATAATATTACAGAAAGTACCCCAAATTTCTGAAACAATTCCCATTAGCCACATGTAGAATTTCTTTTTTCCTCGTTAGTCCTTGTGCATCTTTACTTTTTGGTCCTTCATCTCCAACTTTCCAAAATGATCTACAATTCAAATCAATATCTTGTAATATCTTCATTCCAAAATTCAAATTTTAAAGAGTAATCACAAGATTATAACAAACATATTTTTTTCCCATTTATTTTCATATAATCATCTTTAATTCAATTTAATCATAATACATGCTATTTAGCCCAAAATTAATGATAAAATCCCTAATTAAGATATTAAATATTATGACAAAATTGGTATATATCACCTATTCTTGGTTCGGGTCAACTATACTACTCATACTTTTTATGCTTTTGTTAAATTGCTTACATTTTGTATATTTAGAGTAGTAATTCAAATTATCTCATATGTACTTTGTTGGAGTAGCTTTTCTTTTTGTTGATTCTATGCAGTAGCGTAAAACTGCCATTATGGAGTAGCTTTACTTTTTGTTGGAGTAATCATTCAAATTGCCTCATTTTTATGGCTTTAGATTGTCATTTTCTTCAGCTCCAAAACAATGGCCATGCTTAATTTGTAGTATCAGTAAGCTATTATGTTCTATTCACAAAGAAGATAGTTTGTTCATTAATTGTATGCTAAAGCGAGCTCAAACTCTTGCATTTATAGTAATCTTGGATAGTCTGATAGTTCAAAGGTGCATATGTTCTGATTACAATTTTAATGAGCTCATATGATAGCATGTAAACTAGCTTTACTTATTTTCCTCTTCATCTACTTTGGCATGTAGACATTCAAAGATATTAACCATTTGATAGTCAAGCCTATCTTTAACCTTGTCATCAATTACAGGCTTCCTATTACCTATGCTTTCCCATTAACATGATTCATTTTAGTCTATTTCAATATGACAATGTCTTTGTTGACTGTCCATAACATTAATCTGGAAAGATTCCCTACCCTTTCAAAGATTATAGCCACCCTATATAGCCACATCTTGCAAGCCTATTTTCAATATAAATATGCTTTCCTATTTACATAATCTGAATTAATGAGCATGAAGAGACCACTATCTTAAAACCTGTCTCAGCAGAGTGAAATTGCAAACAAGGAAGATAAGAGATATGAGAGAGAAAGAAAGGGAAAGAGAGAGAGAGAGAGAGTAAGGGAGGATGTGCACCAACACTGTTTGATCAAGCACAAGGATTTAAGGGAATAAGGCAAGGAAGCATTACAGGAATCGCAAGAGGTATTGGAACAAGATCCTATATCTCTGAACAAGGATGGCGAAATGAAGGTTATTGGTCCAATGAAGAAACAACAGGAGCTTATAAAGCATACGAACAGAGAAGAGGAGAAACAGAGTGAGAAGGTTAAGGGGTATTCTACACTGAAATAGACACATCAGGGCCCTCAAAGAAACCAAATCTCTTATAAGTTTAAGCTTTTAGAGAGAGGGAAGGAAATCTTTTGGCAGGAATTAGAGGAGCAAATGGCAGAGTGGATTCAAGAAGAAAAGGAGAGATAACCAAGACTTTCATAAGAACAATAGAAAATCCTTAACTCGTTACTAGAGCTTAGTATGCCATATGAGAGGCTAAAGGAGCTATGCCATCCATGGAAGGATACTTTAATCCTTACTCTGCTTGGGAAGTTTGTGTTGTTGAAAGTATTGAAAGACAGGATTACTTGGTTTCTCAAATCACAAAATTTTGACCTCGTTGACTTACCCAATAATTGCTTCATTTTTAAAACAGAGAACAAAGAGCTGCATTTAAAATTATTATTTGATGATCTATGGCTAATACAAAGGCACTATTTAGCGGTGTAGAGATAGAGTCTAAATTTCAATCGTTATTACAACAAAGTTCGCAAGGTGGAAGTATGGATACGAATTCCTACTCTTCTAATGCATGTTTACTCTGAAGAATTCTTGCTTAAAGTAAGGAACATAGAAATGTCCACTTATTTCTATCTTAGGTGAGTCCTCGCCTGAGGGAAGTGTACTGGAGATGAGAACCGACCAAGGGAGAGAAAACATAGATAGACATCACCCACAGGAAAAGCCCTTGGTTAGCGTGCCAGGGGTCAACTCAAAGGAAGCTTTTAGCTCTTGGATGATAGCAAAAAAACCTTCAAGCCTAGGAAGCAGAGTTTAGAGATAGAAAATAAGAAGGGGAAAAAACATACATGTAAATGACATTGGGGAAGGGAATTAAATTAGCAGCTGGCTCTATGTTTGGTGTGTTGCAGGAGCTGGATGAACTTGTTCCTTTAGTCGACCAAGAACCCCAGTATATAGAAAAAGGAATTGTGAAAGAATGGAGCAGGAAAGAGGTAGGTGTCCTTTCATTAAAAGTGGAAGGAAAAAGAGTCATTGAGAAAAGAGAAAAGCCAAACTTTGATAAAGGTGATCTTATGGTCCCAAGGAGGCTATGTTAACGGTAATTAGAGAGAGAGAGAGGAGGAGGGGAAAAGGACAAAAATAAAAAAGAAGCCTAAGGTTAGTGATAAGAGAGAAGAGTCCAATGCTAGTTTAATAGGCCAAAAGAAAGTGTCTGGCCCAACTATTCCTCCAATGCCTAATGATGGAAACAAGAATGGGTTCCATAATGATTTTTCCAATGTCAAGCCCAACAATTTGTCTTCTATTATTAAAAAGAAAAGTGCAGCTAGAGCCCACATTGTGGTTATTGGATCTGTGCATCCAAGTTACTCATCTAAGCCTTGCATGATTTGGAGTAACACATGGAAGGAAAAAATAATTTGAGTCAAGTGAAGACTACACAATTGATTAAGTTAATAGAAGGTGCTCAACTTAAACTTGAGAACTTTGACTAGGGCCTTAAGAATATCAATAATCACAAACCAAAATTACCAAGCTCTCTTCGAGATAAATTGGTGGATCAAGAGTGGCATAATTATAGTGAGTCACAAGATAAGGAGTACAAAGATTCTGAGAATGAGAGGAAAGATGTAGAAGTAATTCCATCTTCACTGTGAGAAGAAGCTATCTAAGTTTTTTTCTTTGACATTTATTTAATTATTATGAATATCATGTCTTGGAATTGTGGTGGTGCTGCATCAAAATTGTTTCTTGGCAGAATTAGAGATTTAATTAGGGATAAGGATGTCTAAATTATTACCCTACTAGAAATAAGGGTAAGTGATGTGAAAACCGATAGGATGGTAAGAAAATTGGGATTTAGTAATTGGATTTGATTGGAGGCTACAGGCTATGTAGGTGGTATATGGATCCTTTGGCAAAATGAATTTGTCTCTACTAGGTATGTTTCCTCAACTATCCAATTGTTACATGTTCAAGTAGAATGTAAAAATTCCTTTCATAAGTTCTTCCTAACTTGTGTATGTGCGGAGCCATATTGCAACCTTAGAAAGGATTTGTAGAATGATATGATTTCTATTAGTAATGGAATGATGATCCTTTGTTTGTGATGGGATATTTCAATGCTTCTTTCTCATGTAATGAATGATAAAACCAGGGGTGCTCAACCTAATATTAGTTTTATACACCAATTTGGAGATTATGTGCATAATTCTCGGTTAATTGAAGTGGAGTATTGAGGAGACAAATACACATGGGAGAGGAATTTAATCAAAGAGAAAATAGATTGGGTCTTTCCCAATGATAAGTGGACCTCTACATTCCCGTGTGCAAAAGGATTTCATCTTACTAAATATGGCTCAGATCATCAGCCATTATTTATAAAGTGCATTCATAACATAAATCCTCGGGCCCCGGCTGTAACCCCCTTCACGCTTAAGGCCGAGATTAATTCGTAAAAACGTAATTAATGTGGAATTAGAGACCGTAACTGATTTGGGACTTATTAAAGAAATCTTTTGCCCAAAATCGGATTTGCAAAAACTTTTCTAAACTCAATTACCATGGTTTCATATTCCCATTTTAATACAATATGGCCTGTACAAGTTGATTTCATTTACAAATATCAGAGTGCAAAATATATTCCCGTCTCACTCGGGTTCCATTCAAAAATAAAAAGGGATTTACACAAGGCACAAAGCCTACAATTCATACCCTTTTTCTTGGGGATTACACAAAATCGACTATATACAATTCCAAAATATACAATGATAACCATTCACTCCAAAATATACTCCTAAACAGGAGCTCTAACTACTCTTTGTCGCCCGCTTGCCTTTTGAACCTTCAGCCCTGTCTAAAAGGGTTAATTTTGGGAGAGTGAGATTCTAAAGAATCCCCGTAGTAACAAGTCAACCATATAATGTACAACAATAATGCATGTAATCAAATCATTATCCACACAAGCAACTACAACGGCAGTTACAACGGCAATGGTTAGTATGACACATGTCATCCCTAACGATTGCTCACGCTGAATTGCTCACGTTGTATTGCATCATAACAATCAACACAGTATAATTCACCACAGCTGGGATCCATATAAAGTAAATCATGATCGCAAGCCACATAGGCAAGATACACACACGCAGCCCACGGCTGGTTTCACAAACGCCGCCCCCACGGGTCGGATTTACAAAGATCCATGTCGATTATGACGGCAGTCCAACGGCCGACCTAGAGATGACCACCGTCACTCTCTATACGGCTCACGCTGACCTGCTCCGCCGTAACGGACCATGGCACACAATTCACAAGTTCAATGATAAGATATGTATACCAAAACATCATACAAGATATGAGAGAAAAGTCACTACCTGAGTTCTTCCGGGCGTGTCCTAGCGCCGGTCTCTCCCGAGGAAGGCAAATATCAAATCCTATTTTCACAATTAGGGACGAAGAGTTATTCTCTATTCCAAGACTTAATTCACTTTATAATACTTAATTGGTTATCATTATTGCTCTTTTAGAGTCCTTAAATACCCTTAACAAAACTCCTAAAGGGTAGGAAGAACTATCCCAAGGACCCCTTACTCGAAGGAAAAACACTCATTTTTTGTCATCTCACTCGAGCACAGATGCTCTCACTCGAGCACAAGTACGGACATCACTCGAGCACAAATGCTCTCACTCGAGCATTGGCACGGACAGCACTCGAGCACAAGAGAAAGTGAGACTGCGAGTGAGCACCCGAGAGCACAAAGAAACTTTCAGGAATTGGCTCACTCGAGCACACAAAACCTCACTCGAGCACAAGGCCAAATGCCTCACTCGAGCACCTGCGAGAGAAGTCCAGGAAGTGAGGACCCGCAAGCACACAAAGCTCTCAAAGAACTAGATCACTCGAGCACAGCCATTTGCACTCGAGCACACACCCCATTCCCGCGAGTGAGAAGGCACACTCGCGCACCTTACTCGCGAGTGACAACCCGAGAGCACCACCCCTTACCTGAGGCACAAGCTCACTCGAGCAGACACCCAGTACTCGAGTGAGAAGGCTATGCTCGCGAGTGTCAGAGCACACTCTTGGCATCCACCCGCAAGTGAAGACCCGAAACAACCCTTCACTCTGAACTCCCACTATCACTCGAGCAGACCATGCTCACTCGAGCATGTTCTTCGCTCACTCGAGCACAAAGCGATGTGCTCGAGCATTGCTCATAAAACCCAGACGAACTCAAAGCACAAAAGGGAAAAACCACTTAGCACTCGAGCAGAGTTCATCCCTGCTCGGGTGATATTCATCCCTCACTCGAGCAGACCCATCTCTGCTCGGGTGATGCTCATCCTTCACTCGAGCAGACCCATCCTGCTCGAGTGAATCCATCAGATAGCAGAAACGCAGAAACAGAGGCACTCTCCCTCACACTTGCCCAATTGATTCCTATGGACATAAAACTTAACCCAAAGCCATTCCCACACAAAAACACCCAATAAACTCAATGGCATCCTCAGAATCATCAGAATCCTACTCCATTATCATGCTTTGGGTTTTGGGCAACAATCTCATCAAAACACCAATCTTAACCAAACTTCGCATTTCCATTACCAATCAATCTATCTATCCTAAACTCATTCCAAAACACCATTCTCATCCCAAAAACATACCAAATGAACAGTGGCATCCAATTTTCGGATTCAAGCCAAAATTTCCAGAATTTATAAACTACTTCAAATGGTATGAAACTTAGATAGATAGATTAGTTTCACTCACCTTATCAACTTCTCCAAAGAGAGTTCTTGATTCACTACTTTCCAAATTTTCGTGTAGCACAAATCAGCACCAAATGGCCACACTATACACACCAAAATGAAGCCCATGATTCAAGGATCAACATTTATAAATGGTGTTTGAGCAATAGAGGGCATTTACTTACCCAAAGATCAATCTTTTCTTCCTTCCTTTGGCCACAAAACTGACGAGAGAGAGAGAGAGAGATGAGATGGAGAGATGGAGTGAGAGAGGAGAGGAAAAAGTAGCCTTTTGTCCTCTTGTGGCCTCATCCAATGGCCTCCACACTGCCACATATCAACATCTCAATCATTCCCACCATAAGCTCACACAAGCTAGGCACACTGAATCCCGACCCACGGTCAAGGAATCACCACCCTTGATCTTAAATGCCACACATATGCAATAATATTTCCAATTTCCACTAATTATGACATAAATTAATATTGTCATAAAATACATAATAATCCCAATTAAATTCATAATTATCCATAATAATTATGATTATCCCTTAATCAAAAATTGGGATATTACACCGGCTCCTCCTTTTAAATGTCAAGCGGCATAGTTACTTAAAGAAGACTTCAATAATATTGTTCAACAGGGTTAAAGCAAGCAAACTTGGGTAGAAGATATCTCATTTTTTACTAACAAAGTAAAGGAGTAGAATAGGACTGGAGTAGGGAATATTCCAACAAAAAAATGGTCAATCGTTTAAAGAATTGAAGGAGTTGAAGGGGCTAGAACTCGGAGAGATAACAAATATTTGATGCAAACTGAGAAGGAGTTGTGGAAGGAATACAATAAGGCGCTAGCATAAGAAGAACTTCTATGATTTCAAAAGTCTAGATGCAATTGGCTTTAATGGGGAGATAGGAATAGTAAATTCTTTTAAGCATCCGCCATAGTTAGAAGGAGGAAGAACATGATTGAAGGTCTTAAAACTTCTAAGGGTGAATAGGTGTTTAACCAAAAGGATCTAAAGAAGATGGCTCTACAGTTCTATTAAAATCTTTAATGTAGTGAACTAGTACATGGGCATCATTATATTCCACGGTTAGGATTTTATCATTTCACTAGCAAGGAAAGGTCAATGCTTTCTGTTGAAATTACTAGGGAGGAAATAAAGCAAGCAACTTTTGACATTAAAGCTTTTAAGGCTCCAGGCCATCATTGAATCCAAGCCTTCTTCTATCATAAGTACTGGCACATTATTGGTGACTCCTTATGCAGATTAGGGAGGGACATTTATGATGATTTGGCAAAAATTGAAGTGATAAATGACACCAATATTGTGCTTATACCGTATATTGATACTCCAGAGGTCATTAGAGATTTTAGACCAATCTCCCTATGTAATATTAGCTACAAAGTTATCACCAAAGTGCTAAGTAAAAGACTTTGATCTATTATAGCCCAGGTGGTAGGTAATCATCAGAGCAATTTTATTGTAGGTAGACAAAGCAGTGATAATATCATAATAGCGCAGGAAGTGATTCATTCCATGAAGAAAAAAAAGGATCTTATGGCTGGTTAGCGATGAAGGTTGATTTGGAAAAAGCTTATGACAGGTTGGAATGGACTTTCATCAGTGATACTCTGAGTGCAATTGGCATTGATGGCAAGATGTGTGACCGCATTATGGCATGTATATCTTCATCTTCTCTTCGGGTACTCTGGAATGGTGAACCTACTGACTCCTTCCATCCAAATAGGGGAATCAAACAGGGTGACCCCATATCACCTTATATATTCATACTATGCATCGAGCGGCTTCATCATATCATAACAGAGGTAGTTGCGAAAGGATCATGGACACCGATCAGGCTTACCACAAGTGGGCCACCATTATCTCACCTTTTATTTGCTGATAATTTGATTCTCTTTAGAGAGACGTCAAGTTTGCAAGTTGATACTATGCTTGCTTGCTTAGATCTCTTTTGTAGTGTATCAGAGTAGAGAATGAATAGAGAAAAGACAAAGATATGCTTTTCTAGAAATGTGCATTCATCAAGAACAATATAGCTTAGTGGGCAAATGGGAGTGGCAGGGGATCTTGGCAAATATTTGGGTATACCTCTCATTTACAAAAGAGTTTCTTACTTAATATTTTCACCCATCATTAAGAAAACTAAGAAAAAGTTATTTGGGTAGAAGAAAGGATGCCTTAATCTTGCTAGCAAGGCTACTCTCATAAAAGTTGTGTTATCAGCTTTGCCCACATACTACATGCAAACTATACTGCTTCCAAAATACATGTTCAAGATTTGGAGTAGAGCATTAGAGGTTTCTTGTAGGGGGATACTGAGGAAAGTTGAAAGCTGCACATAATCTTATGGGATCAAGTTTTACAAGAGAAAAAAGTAGGAGGGCTTGGTGTTGAGAATCTACAGAAGCAGAATAAAGCCTTTATCATGAAGATTTGTTAGGTTTTAATGTGTAAATAGAGGCTTTGTGGGTGAAAGTCCTTCAGGCTAAATATCAATGTAGGGATAAGGAAATGCCAGAGGTTAAAAAGCAAAGGAATTCATCAATTACTTGGAGAGGTATTAGTGCAGTTTGGGAAAAATTTAGAACTGGAATTGGTAGGAAAAATTGGAAATGGAAGAACTTCATCTTTCTAGATTGACAATTGGTTTGAAATGAATAAACCCCTTATTGATATGATTATGAGCTATAAAGATCTCATTGACCAAAATGAGAGTGTAGCTGAATATGTCCAGGGAAGCAGCGAATGGGATATAGGGGAAATGGAGCATTGGTTCCCCCCAAGTCATTGATCGAATTATTGGTGTGCAATCGCCCTGTGAGGAGAGAGGAGAGGATAAAATATTCTGGAAACCATCCACTGATGGTTTTTTTTTCTGTAAATCTGCATATAGTTTCCTATTTTCAGGTACTTGATCGAAGGAAGGTAACATATGAAAGATCTTATGGAGATGGTTTGTTCCGAAGAAAATCAAAACTTTCATGTGGTTAGCTATTCATGGAAGAGCACACACAAGAAAGTTGAGAATGCTGAGAGGATTGGAAACTACTGCTACCTGCCCCCTTGGCTGTGAGATGGAG
This sequence comes from Inga leiocalycina, assembly GCA_963242795.1. Classification (NCBI taxonomy): domain Eukaryota; kingdom Viridiplantae; phylum Streptophyta; class Magnoliopsida; order Fabales; family Fabaceae; genus Inga; species Inga leiocalycina. Next base: position 38,966,449 of record OY725332.1, read on the forward strand.
GAAGACTTGATGCATTTGATGCGGAACTGCTCAGATGTCATAGACTGCAGGAAATTTGTGATCAAACTGGACAAATGGAATAGGTTCTTCTCTTTATAGGGTATAGATTGGATAAAGTGGAACTTAACTCATGAGATTGGAAGGAACTATAGTAAGAAAGTTCCGTGGGTAAACCTATTTGGGTATTTATGTTGGGATGTATGGGTCTCACGTTGTAATAAGCTTTTTGAAAACGCTAATTCCAATGTCAGACTCAATGCAAACCATCTTTAGAGCATGCTCGGATTAGGATACTCTCAATACTTGTGACACAAGGAAGCGGATTAGTTCTTCTAGTACAACCATCAATCATCAAGGGGAGGATGTCATCAAATTAGAGGTGGATGGTTCAGTGCTAGAGGATGGAAGGAGTGGATGTGGAGGATATTTCCGAGATCAGAATGACAGATGGCTTGGAGGCTTTAGCTGCAAATTAACGAATGCCCCCCAGTTTTTGCAGAATTAATTGGTTGTATTCAAGGCCTTCAATTGTGTAAGTCAAAAGGATATAGGAAGATTATTTTGTTCACTGATTGTATAGAGGCTATAAACTATATGCTGAGAGGGTGTGATGGGGACCATCCTTTTAGGGATATTATAGATGAGGTTAGGTATTTACTCCATGGGGATTGGTAGGTGGTGGTTAATCATAGTTTCAGAGAAGCCATATTCGTTGCTGATAGTTAACTAGATACTCTTACAAGATAGATGGTAACTTTTGCTTCCTTGGTCAACCTCCTCCTTTTATCCAAGAGGTGGACATTGATGAAGGTTGAGAATCCTTAGTCAGGGTTTGTTATATTGTCTCTTATGAGCTACCAATTCCAGATCTATTCAAAAAATAAAAAAAATAAAAACCTGTCTCAACTTGTCTCACAAGCACCTCCTAAAGGCCAAAGGAAGAAGCCCAGCTCAATGAAGAGGAGTGGAACAAGAGATGAATCACCAAATTTTCCCCAATCATCAGCCCTTCCAAAAGAAGGATGAAAGAATGATTAAAGTTGTAAAGCAAGAGAGGTAGAGTGAATCCACTGTGGCCTACTGTCGTCTTTTTTTTCCTTCCATTGCAAATTAGGTTCAGGTTTTAATTTGTCTTCCATTTAAATTTAAGCTTCTATTTGTCCTTATGTTTCCTAGTTCTGAACTTCTTTATTAATTGAAGTACTTCCATTTGTTGCCTTTTTATTTCAATTAATTCAATGTTCGTTTTGTTTTCAAAGCTTGTAAACGCAATGGCTGCACATGAGGTAGTGAAATGAAGGTGTTTAAACTTTTTTCGGGACCTACCAAAACTAAAGAACTTCAAGGAGAGCATAATGTACACATTCATCAATTCAGACAATCACCATATACTCGAATAAAGTTAGTGTACAGGCACCCAATAACGGAGTTTCGCACTCTTGCGTTAGTAAGCTGGAAATAATCCTAATATTGCCAATAATAAAGTTCAAATCATACTATAATTCATTGAAACTAAAGCTTCAATGTGCAAAAGCCATTAAATTTAAACGACTTAATAAATGGTTCATATTACAACATCTATCAAGACGATGAATAAATATACTTTTATTATTACGAATATTAAAACTGTTAATAATATAGCAGCAAAAAAATTTGTCGTCCATTCATGTCAGTATCCACAGATTTTCAGTCACTTCTTATTGGCATATTCAAGTTAAGTTACTTTTTCTCCACCATATTAGCTAACCAAATTTAATTTCAAATAGGTTTTGACATTTCACTACATAGTGTACTATAAGCATGCAGAGGACAAGCTTTGTTCATTTTGTCTTGCACATTTCTTATAATATAAAGTCAGAGATGTCTTGCATAAGCTACGGCTTTCTCTGCCCAGTCAATGTCATCACTTATAATGCAAAGAATGTGTACAGGGAAGTGTTTGGAAATGTAGATTGCCAAGTTTACAGATGTGATTACAATTGTAAAACATATTCCTTCCTCATTTATGCAAACAAACTATTATTATGACATCTTGAGTGTAAAATACTACAGTATATATTTAGTTTGGCCAAGCATTTCTTTTATTGTACATGTATGTGTGTAATTCCTCTATTGTTTTGTTTTTTTAAGAAGCCATGAGGGAGTCAAGGCGTTCTCTAAGTAAACATTTAAAAGCACAAACTACCTGTGTAGCGTAAGCTATCACGTGCTTGTTTGTGGAATATATATAAACTAGAGATTTCAGTTCGAAGTTTACAGAGAGGAGAGAGTGAAAGTTTGTGAAAAAATATCAATGGTGAAAAAGATTGTAGGGGATGGAGATAGCATGAGCAAGAAGCAATTTTTTTTAAAAAACAAATCACTATGAGGGACCCACTGACGCCTGTTTGCTCAAGTTAATGGTTTTGGTAAAATTGCTCCAATTAATAATGTTTATATGTATATTAGCACCCTAAACAACTTAATAGTGATAGATGTCCTTGCACTACTACAAAAAACCAAATCTGTGGCGCTTATAATTGCATTAGCTGTGGCGCTTACGAAATGCCACCTATCTTAACGCTACTAAAAAAAGCTGTGGCGCTTGGAAGCGCCACAGCTATTTTAATTTTTTTTTTTTTTTAAATAGCCTCCTGTGGCGCCTGACCAGTCAGGCGCCACAGGAGGCTACCTTCCTGTGGCGCCTGGTCAGCCAGGCGCCACAGGAGGGATGGCCAGGCGCCACAGGAGGCATCCCTCCTGTGGCGCCTGGCTGGCCAGGCGCCACAAAAGGCCTTTATTTATTTATTTTTTTTTTGCGTTTTCTTTTTCTTTTCTTTCCTGTGGCCCTTTTTTTTGCTTCCTGATTGTGAAGCTTTATTTTATAATGAGTTGCTTTCATGTTTATCATCTCTCAAATTTTCAATCTTTCTATTTTATATTTCAACCTATTATATATATATATATATATATATATATATATAATTTTCACATTTAAAATTCAAGTTCCCCAACAATAATTTTCTTACACAACAATATATTTATTGTCATTTCCTCAACAATAATGTTCTTACATTAATACTCTCCAAAGCTAACATAAAAAATATCACAATACAAGAACTTGATATGTGAACACAGTACATCAACAACTGATTAAGTAAATTAAAAGATTACTAAAAAAATTTAAACAAAGCAAGCTAGAATGAAACAATCTTCTTCTTACGTTGGTGACGCTAGCTTGAGTGACGAGGATGAGCAAATGTGAGCTGTGGAGTGGATCAGTAGGGATCAACTGTAGTGGGGTTCAAAAGAGGAAGAGAGACAGAGAGTATGAAGAAAAGGGAACAACTAGGAACAAAAGTGGGGACAGACGAAACAAAATGGAAAAAGGGACAAGAGAATTTAATGAAGAAGACGAGTGTGTGTTTTTGTTGTGCAAGAGAAAGTGATATCTTTTACGGGGGAGAGGCGTCAACATGAGCTATGGAAGAGGGAATAAAAAGGAAAAAGAGAGGGAAAAGATAAAAAGTAAAGTTAAAGGAGGGAAATCTGATTGGCGGGAGAGTTGAAAAAATTCATTATTCAAGCAATTGTGGCACTTCTTTAAAGAAGTGCCACAACTGCCCCTTTTTTTATCTATTTAATTTTTTTTTTTTTTAGGACCCAATTGTGGCGCCTGGCAAGGCAGGCGCCACCTTTGGGTGTAACCAGCTGTGGCGCCTGGTCCACCAGGCGCCACAGCTGGCCAATTGTGGCGCCTGCCTTGCCAGGCGCCACAATTGGCCCCACCAGCTGTGGCGCCTGGTGGACCAGGCGCCACAGCTGGTCCCAAAAAAAAATAAAAAAAAAATGGGCAGCTGTGGCACTTCTTTAAAAAAGTGCCACAAAATATGCGCCACCTTTCAATCTTTTTGTAGTAGTGTTGACATAAATTATACTAAACAGAAATTCATATAAGATAGTGTGCTTGCTAAGTTAATATGTAACCTAAGAGGCCCAAATCTATCTAGGACAGATATGGGGATAAGTTCGGTGCAAACACAAAAGAAACCCAAGCATAATAGAATGTAAAAGTAAAGTACAAATACAAAAATAATGCAAAAGAGGCCCAAATCTAGCTAGTGAGTGGGAGACAGTAGGCATGTTTGTTTTAGCAATTCGATTGTTTATAAGTTACTTTTTAATAGTGATTTACGGTATACGAAGTAAGTATGTGAGAGGAGTTGTGTCTCGATTTACGTAAAAAGCAACTTATAAGCAATCGTAACGCCCAAACAAACATGCTCAGTGCCGACTGGCAAGGGCTCCGCAAGCTTCAACACAATCGGGGAATCATTTTGCAAACATATTTGCAAGCATATCCCCCAAAAAAAAAAAATCACTATGAGACATCGAGACAAACCCAATGCCTCTCGACACCGGCACCAATGGGAGTGTTGAAATACATCTTAGAAATATAGACAAGGACTTGATGAAACATGGAAGCCCTTGTATATTGAGTCAGAGTTGATAAGATTAGTTGAATAGAACTAGAAAAAAAATGTTGTAAAGTAAAGAACAACTAGCAAAAACCCAAAAACAAGCAATAAGTAAAACAAAAATGGAGAAAGTGAAGAAATTAAAATTAGCACTGAGTAGTCTAAGGAGACTTCCAATTGCCACAACACTACTCATTCAATAGCAATCACTTGCTTGACGCTTCATATTTCGCCTGTGCAGTGCGAGCCTTTTTGACAGAAGGCTCATAAAACCATGGCGCAAGGGTTAGTTCAGTTGAGACTCATCCGTTCTCAACAGCTTTAAAAAAAAAAAAATCTGTTTGAATACTTATTTTAAAAAATTACATTTGAAAACAAAAGGCGTAAATTTGTTTGAAACAATTGTTCTTAACATCAAATTAGATAACAAAAATAAAATAATTCTTTGATTTACCTATTTCATATAATTGATATTGACATTATTTTTTATAATTACTTAGTATCTTATTATATTGATAAACTAGTTTAATGAAAAAAAAAATCAAATAGAATGAAGAATAAATAAAATAAAAATATTACTATTAACAAAAAAAATAACATGGTTAAAATTTAAATGGATGAATGCGTTTCATCAGTTCGTAGGAGTGTGTAGCCATATCGTAACTTTGGTGAATGGGCGCATGGAAGTGGGTTGGAGAGGTGTATTAAAATAATTAAGATAAGTTCCACATTGATTATGTGAATATTGAAGGTATATAACCCAAATGTAGCTCCTATCAAATTCATTTGAGCCATTTTGATAAGATATACTAATCTCATATACACCTAAATCATTAAATCTAACATGGTATTAGAATCATTTGATCAATGGGATAAAAAAGAAAGAGGAAGAAGAAAAAAAAATGAAGATATGACCTGAGGCATTTAATACTTAAAAAGAAGTATAAGCCTGTGAAGGAAAAATAAATAAATAAAAAGAATTTAAGAATAAAAAAATTGGGAGAATATTAGGATAATCAAGAAGAGTCCCATATCGGCATGAAAAAGAATATGGGAGAAATTTATATAACCTAAACGTAGATCTTATAAAGTGATTTGAGTCATTTTAATAAGAAAGACCAACATAATATACATTTAAATCATTAAATATAAGTAGGTGGAGTTCCAAAGTCTAGTTTTTGCATGGTATGGAGTAGGGGCCAGATTGCAAGTAGGACTGATTGCGTGTTAGCAAAATCCCCGAGTAGGATGGATTGCCCACTCCTCTTGAGATTGAACTCTCAAAACACTTTTATGTATAAAAGCGGCACTGTTTCAATTCTTTGCACCATGGGTTACACATGAAGGATTTTCTACCATGGTTAAGAATGCTTGGAGAGAGTCATGTAGATGTGGAGTTGGTAAAACGAGTTGGGCCCGCCAGCCCACCAAAATGGCAGGCAAATGCCAGCCCTCCAAGAACAGCCTGAACTAGCCCGCCCCACCGTGCTGGCAGGCTAAAGCGGGCTGACACGCTTTTTTTTTTTAGTTTGTTTGTTTCTTTAAATAAAATAAATTCAAATACTTTTATTATCTTTCATTTGATGTCGTGTTTAATTAATTCTTCATACTTTTTATTTAACATTTTTATTTTCATATTATATTTATTTATTCTACTATTATTAAATTTAAAAGAGATGTGTTTATATGTTTTTATTATGTGAGTAGATAGAAAAAAAAAGGAAAGTAAAAACGAAATTGACTTCATAACACAAATGCATATGAGTGGACAAAAGAGAAAGATAGTAAAAAAATTTTTTTAAAAAAATTGCCTCCAACCCGCCCCGCCAAAGGTCCCAACCCGTGCGGGCTGGCCCGCAACCCGCGGGCAGCCCGCATTACCAACACTAGATGGGAGGATAATGTGCAAGGTTTCCAGCAGGAGGTGGGTGCGTGGAATAGGGCCTTCATTGGCAATATTATAATAAATGTAAAGCAATGTTACTTAGAAAACTGGATTAAGTTAACAAACAAGATGGTATTGATCCTCAGAATCAGCAAGAGCAAACGAGGTTATGGGGAGAGCTTGAACTATGCCTAGTATAAGAGGAGATTATGTGGCTCCAACGGTCGCAGTGCCAATGGTATACAAATAGAGATAAAAATAAGCATTATTTTCATATTGTGACCAATTGCAGAAGATGCAAAAAATAAATTGAAGCTCTGCAGAATGAGATTGAAAGTTGGATATATGATCAGGAGTATTTGAATATATAAAAAAAAGTTTCACATTAATTATATAAATATTAGAGTGAAGATATATAACTTAATGGTATATCTTATCAAATTGACTTGAATCATTTTGATAGAAAGACTAACCTAATACATACTTAAATCACTAAATCTAATAAGGAGGATTTAGAGAAGACAAGGACGACTATCTTTCACAACCTATACATCAAAGAACAGAAAGGCACTACTTCTATTTGTTTCGATGGCAGCTATATCCTAAGATATTTAAGGGGTTAGATGAGTGAAGTGTGAAACAAACAAATGTTTAATTAGAACAGCATTTCAGGTTGAGCATATACAACTAACGTATGTATAAATCTGAACCTTCCCATTGTACCACAACAAGCTTGCTCTTTCGAACATATGGTTTAGAAGTTTTGGCCAAATGAGAAGGGTTATTGTTTTTATTAGAATAAATATCTTCCCTTTCTAAGACAGACTTCTTAACATGTACTTGTAAGAGAAATGATAACTTAATATTGCATACTGTTTATAAAAAATTAATAAACAATCGATTTCAAAATTTGGTTTACTGGTACAAGGCATATATATATATACATAGACCAGTCATCATTTTAATTTGCAGTTTGTCACTTTCTACCCTGATCCTTCCAAATGTTCAAGTTAAATTATACTTGTGTACTTGATGTTCATTTTAAATTATACCACTATGAATTGTTATGCTTCCATCAGATTTAAAAAAAATAAAAATAAATAGAAGTCTTGAATTGATATGTTCACATTAAACTGCATGAAGGATATTGAAAAAATAAAATGCAAAAACCAGAAAACTAGAATAAGATACTCAAACTAGCAAACCAGTAAGTTGTTGATTAAGTGCGTGTTTGGAATAGCTTATTTTTGGGTAATAAGTGCTTATAATTCGTGATTCACGGTATACGAGGTAAGTATGTGAGAGGAGTTTTTTCTCGGCTTGCGTAATAAGGGCTTATTTCCTGTACAAAAAGCCCAGCCAAACATGCACTAAGAAGAAAGGTTGGGCCCGATTTTCCAAAACAAGGAATTAGAAAATCCCAAACAAAAAATTTAAAAGCACCTAAAAGTTGTTTTTTTTGTTTTTAGTTTTTGAAACAAGTTTCTATTCTTTTTTTTTAAAAAAAACCAGTTAACTAAAAATAAGTTGTTAAACAGGTAAACAGGTTTTTTATTTTATTTTCTGTTTTTTGAAACAAAAAGCTGTTTTGAAAATAGGTAAATAAATAGGCCCTGAATTTTCCCTAAAGTTGGGTTAGGAATCCATTTCTCGTGTTTCCTGGAAAATCATTCCCCTTTCTCTTTCCTTTTCCTGCGAACCAAACAGGGCCTTAGCGGATAACTGAGGAACGCCACAGGATAACACGATCATACCCAGTTACAGTGTGTTTGGGCGGTCGAGAAAGATGACTCTGAAAGTGTACGCAGATCGTATGTCCCAGCCATCCCGTGCGGTGCTCATCTTTTGCAAGTAATATTAATTCAACAACTAGTTAACGTTCTTCTTCTTTAATTTTTATATTCCAAGAATTTGATTTGGTTTATGCCGTATTATCATTATTAACTTGTCATATTGTGAATTTGTCAGGTTAAATGGAATAGAGTTCGAGGAAATCAAAGTGGAAATATCTAAACGTCAGCAGATTTCTCCGGAATTCGAAGGTACGTATAATTATCACAGTTACTTCAGAACTTTCTTTCCCGGGCGGATTCAGTTTTGTATGGAACTTTTTTCATTTCGAAGATGGAGAGGATTTATTTGGAAGAAAATGATGGACAAGTTTTTTCTGCACTCTAATTTTTGCTCCTTTTGGAATTTGCCTTCAGCAATTAATCCCTTGAAGAAAGTCCCTGCCATTGTTGATGGAAGATTCAAGCTGTTTGAGAGGTACTGGAATTTCATATGATATTCTTGTGGGCATTGGAATTAGATTTCAAATTGGGAGACTGAAACTGGCATGTCTTTTTTTAGGTTTTCTTGCTAGTCATTCATTTACTCATAACCTTTTACATCAAAAGTTACTTTGCGCTCTTATCTGTGCGTCTACTCGAAAATTTTCCTGAAATATTGTAGCTCTTATGTATCTTGTCCCAGTTCCGGTAATCATTGGCTCAGACCCCAATTTTTTTAATGTACTATGTTTAATATGTGTCTTCCCTGAATTTGATGTGTTTATTGAAATGGGAAAATTCAAGGGGGGGAAATGGCGTCCTATACATATTTGATAAGGCAGTTACGATAATTAGACTGCCAATACCTCTTTCCCGTGCCCTATCCCCTATGCATTATAATTATTGAAATTATTATTCATTTATGATGGTTTCCCACTGTTTATTTTGTTAAATTAATCTGAGGCAGATGGTTGTATGAATTACTACTTTTTCCGGGACCATTTCATCACAAAACTTTAAGCTGTTTAATGAAGGACCAGAATTTATTTTAACCATATCTCTGACATAATTATCAATGATCTATATGTCAAGCTGATGACAGGATTTTGTGATGTTTTGTTCAGTTAATTTTTTAAATTCGCTGCAACTATTAATTAATGCCAGTCATCTATTTTTTTTTTTTAATTTTCTTCTTGGCAGTCATGCAATTCTTATCTACCTCGCCTCTACCTTTCCTGGAGTTCCAGACCATTGGTCAGTATTGTTCTCTCCTTTGTGGTGTGTCAAATAATTACAATTTTTTGAATGAATTTAACATATTCCTATGTAGAGAAGATAATGTGTTTACTTAAGAAGTTAAACTATTGAATTCTGGTGTCTCCCCTTAGCTAGAAGTTTAATCTAATCAAAGTAACCACCATGAATGGAGTTCCTTGGCTAGTAATATATCATTTCTGTTCATCATAGTGTGAGATTTACTTTCATGCAAGGTTATTAAACCTAGACTGGTCAGTGAACCGGTCGGGGTACTGGGTCAAGGGTCAGTGGGTCAGACCGGAGTCAAACCGGAGCTAAACCTGGACCAAACTGGTGAGAAATGAAATATTTTAGGCTTATAGTATGAAATTCTAAAGGAAAAATTTTAAAAAAAATTAAAAAAACAAAATAAAAAAACTTGACCCGAACCGGACTGGTTTAGTGGCCAGGTCGCCGGTTTTCAGTCCGATTCGGCCGGTCCGATCCGGTCCGGGTTAGATAACCTGGCTTTCATGCATAGAAGTAAAACTAAACTGCTTAAACATGTTATTTTGTTCAACTGTGATCCAAACTTCGAGTGTTAGACATGAATCTTATGGTTATGCTAATGATTGCCTGCATTTATGTTAGTCTTTGCCTGATGCTGTTATCTGGTTTGATTTCTATAGCTACCCTTCATTCATTGAGATTTAAAATTTTAACTGTTTTTCTAATCCATTTCATCAGGTACCCTACTGATTATTCCAGGAGAGCTAAAATTAACTCTGTGTTGAGTTGGCATCACCTGAATTTACGGCGTGGGGCAGGTACTTCTGAGCTAAAAATGAACCCTGGTTTTAACCTAGTTTTGATAATGAAATTTCTGTACTTTCCTGAAATCATATGAATGTTAATATAATGGTTGGCCTACCTTCACTTTCACTAAACTCTGTTTGATGTGTTCTTGCTGGATACTTCATACTCCGGTAACCAATGGCTCTCAATGGATTTGAGTTTTTCTCTAAAGTATTTTATTTCAACCTCATGAAGTTTAACAGTATGATAATCAAAATAGCGAGAAAGTAGTGGTCAAGGTACTGAAAATTTGTTCAGATATCCTACTCTGCTTGATTTAATTAGTGGTGGATATTATATGTTATTATATTCCGAATCCCTGGACTGCACAGTATGGATAAAATCTAATGCGGAAGGCTGAGTTGAAGGAGAAGAGAAGGATGTTCCCAAATTGGCTGTTAATATAGGAAGACTGTTCTAACTAAATGCCATATGTTTGGTAAACTTGGAATATTATGAGGGGCAGTCTAAAAAATGTGTTTAAATAGAGTAAATCACTAGAGAAGGCAGGATGTAAATAACAACAACAAAGTCTTATCCCACTAGGTAAATTATGCTTCGAAAACTATATATTTAGATAAATTATTAACTAATAAATCTTACTCTATAACCTCATTAAATGTTTGTTAAATGTGAAATAATAATAGTTAGTTTAATTACATGTGGTTTACTTAGTCTATGACCCACAGATGATTAGTAAATGAATAAAAGGGGATTATGTGGTTTACTAAGTCCGTGAGCCACAGAAGTTAGGCGTTAGGACAGTTAGTTATAGGTATATTGCTCTGTCTATAAGAGAGGCATATGACCTCAATTGTAAACCATGCTTAATCTGAATTATAAAACGCACTTTTAAGTCTCTCTCTGTTCTTCCCTCGCTCTCTCTTTCCTCTGTCTTCTCTACCCCTTTCTCTCTCTTTTCTCTATACTACTCACATCAGGATGAGAGGGAGTTATAAAATATACAAGTCTGAGAGGAAACAGAGATGTTAATCTTCTTTCACAGGGTTTTGTGTGTATGTAGGTGTGGGTTAACCATGCCACTAAGTAACCTGCTAGAAGCAAAGTCGTTTGCACAAAACTGGAAATTTCATATACTTTGAGGTCAATTAATTTTTTCTCTCCTGTTGTTGCTCATGCACCAACCTTGCCTTCATTATTTTCTTGACAAGTTTCTTTAGCATGAGTGCAGCTGATGCTGTTCCTTTCTTTTCGTTTGTGTGCAAATGCAGTTGACTTTGTCTTTTATGATCTGTTATTCTTGCTTTTTTGTTCCAGCCACATTTGTTCTACATACCGTACTAGCTCCTTTCCTGGGTCTTCCACAGAACCAACAAGCAGCTGCGGAAGCTGAGAAAATTTTGACCTCATCTCTGTCAACCTTAGAGAACGTATGGCTGAAGGGGAATGGGCGGTTCTTGCTTGGTGGCTTTCAACCATCCATAGCTGATCTCAGCCTGGTCTGTGAAATTATGCAATTAGAGGTAAATGGGGATAATTTCATAACATAAATGTTTTCATTATGTCATGGCGAGACGGGGATGATTTTAATGGAATTTGTTGCTTTCTTGTTTTGCATGATGATTGTAAGTAGTTAGTTGTTGAGAAAAGTCAATAACGTTGCGTGATCTATATAACCAATCTCACTTCGTAAAAAAAACAGATAATTCGGTTATTAACCGAATATTTCAATTAATTCAGTTCGGTTAGTTTGATTAGTCGATTGCGGTTCAATGCTTAAAAATAGCTCTATTGGGTCTTCGGTTATTTAAAACCAAACCGAAAAACCGAATGCTCACCTCTAGTGAATACTACTACCTCTAATGCGGATCTTATATTAAGGACCATAGTATTATACTAACTACCATTTGTTATAAATACAGCTTCTGGATGACGGGGATAGAGATCGCATTCTCGGCCCACACGAAAAAGTTCAGCATTGGATTGAGAGCACAAGAAATGCAACAAAACCTCATTTTGATGGAGTTCATATTGTCCTCTGTAACCTCAAAACGAAAATTAGGGGTACAACCGCACCACCTTCAAAGATGTGACCAATATAAATGCCTATAGTATACATATGAAAAGCTTGTATGTAATAAGAATGTTTATGCATTTAGCATACTCCCTCCGGTTCTTTCTTTCTATAAGTAATATTATCTCTTATAAGAGTTGTCCTCTATATAAATAATTTGGATTTGTCTAAAAATTTAATGCACTTTTCTATTTTCGTCCCTAATTGCATGTCGTTTTCATTCATATTTCTCACTTATTATTTCCCATTTCTTTCCCGACTCATTCTTTTTCATCTCTTTTCCTAATCATCCTCTCCACATATAAGGATATGCTCGAAAAAAAATTATATCCTATACATGTATTAATTTCAGCTAATACTTTCTTCGGTCTTAAATATATGACAGAGTTAACTTTTTTTAAAGAGATTACGGAAATTAAATAAGTTATTTAAATATATCCTATGTTGTGTGTGTATCCTTAGATTATATATTAGTTTATTAGTCAAAATAATTAGTTTTGAGAAAAAAATAAAAATAAAAATATTATAAAGTAATATAATTAGTTTCTTTAATTTCTTAAAAAAAATTAACTTTATCTTATTTTCAGAACGGGAGGGAGTAGTTTGATTTGCGGGATATTTATAAAAAGGACTGAAGGGACAATCACGAGCGCTTGGAGCATGAAAGACGTAATACTTTTGTTGTTTGCAAACGAAAGATAAATCGTCGTCTGATTTCCTGGCTTCAGTGACGTTTTGGCATCAAATTATAGTATACGTGTGCCCTATCGAAAAAGAAAGGGTAATGTTCTTACATTTTGGGGCATTTTCGTCAAAATGGTTCTCGTTTCCATTTATTGATGGTTACAAAATAAGCATCAACATCATAAAAAACTAAAGATTCCGCACTCTTGTTACGTGATTATGTTATGTTGTCTTGTAATTAGCCAAGCATTTTAAAATATTGAATTTACAAAATGGTATTGGAAAAGAAAGGGGAAAAAAAATCTTTTCAAATCAAATCAAAATATCACAATCTAAATTTTTTTTTTAATCAAATTATCAAAATCTAAATTTACTCTTACACTTTTAAGAAATTCCTGATAAGGTCTAGAGAACTAATTAGATATTTTAGAATCTTGTGAAATGACCACATTGTCCCTTGCTTTTTCCTCCCCTCAGAGCCACCTCCACCGGAAACCACCCACCACCCCTTCGGTTGCTGAAGCTCTAGTGGCAACAATAGTGCTTTGACAATGGCAACAACGACAACTTTATTGCAAAAGTTGTTGTGAATAACTAATGGAGACTTTTGAATTGCTAATTTAAACTTGTTAATTTCTAAATATGCCTTGTGATTGAATAATATGTTTATTGAATAGTGCAACTTTATTGCAAAAGTTTTGTTATGAATAACCAATGATGACATGTGAATTGCTAAATTGAAATTGTTAGTTTTTAAGCATGTCTCGTGATTAAATAACAATAAAGGTATACACATTTAATGTCAGATGATACCTCAAACATGATTATCTTTCATATGAGAATACATGTGCCTATAAAAAAGATATATTTAAGGAGCCAAGTTCATGGTTGCTCCTTGACCCACACTGTTACCTCTTTAGAGTAGAGCCAATGATTCAGGTTAGAGCCCGCAAGCCCAACCCCCCAACCTAGCAAAAGTGACAGGCTTGAGCTAGCTATATGCCAGCCTTCAAGGAGCGGTGCAAAGGCCCGCCCCACTTAACTTGGGGGCTAAGGCGGGTTGGCTTGTTTAAACATATTTATTATTTTTTCCCATATTCCTTAAAAACAAATAAACCTAAATGCCCTTATTTTCTTTCCTTTGATGATGCGTTTAACACCTTCTTCATGCCTTTTATCATACACTTTTTATTCACTTTTATTCTTATATCATATTTATTTATTCTACTATTATTAAATTAAAAAGAGAGGTGTTTTATATGTTTTATTGGTGTGAGTGGGTGAAAAAGAGAAGGATGTGAGAGTGAAAATGTTTGCTTGACATAAATGTCCAAAAGAGAGCATGTGATGTGAGTGAGAGAAAGAGAAAGGGAGTGAGAAAGTAAAAGAAAAAAGAAGGATGACATGTTTTGTTTAAAAAATTAATTGGTGGACTAGCAAGCTCAAACCACCAAAATGCCAACCTGCCAAGGAATAGGTTACACAAGCCCGTCCTGTTTAGCATTTGGGCTAGTTCAAATTACCATCTCTACTTGAGAGTAATAGCAATAGAAGTTTTTGACATTAGGTGATGATAGAAGGAGAGTGTCATCTACCATTTTTCCATCTCTAAGTTCTTTGTTGGGATGTAGGGTGACCATTGTTGAACTTAAAATGTCTTTCAATTTTGTCCATGTGACATTGTTGGAATGCTCCTCATAATTAATCCATTCTAATAACAATTTATTGAATATGCTTATGCATTGTGAATATTACTTTGTCAGGTTCCATTGTGACTTGTGATTGAAATCAATTTGGAGTAGGTAATTGACAATACATGATTACATATTAACAACTAACTTTAGAAATTAACATATTCAATTGAGCAATAGGACAATCTTGAAAATTCACAAATTCAACTTAGCACCTATTAGTACATAAGTCAGTTAGGGGTAACATCCGTTTTGGAGAGACAACCGTGAGGTAACATCAGTTTTGGGGAGTCATTACCTCTCACGGTTGTCTCACTCTCGATATTATCTACTTTAATGTCTCATTAAATTTTCAAAAACATTAAAAAGGGTATTCAAATTTTTATAAAGTGTTTTTAATTTCCCTCTCCAACCAACACGAGACTTCACACGGCTGGTGCAAGAAAATATGGAAATTGTGTGAGAATGAGGGCAACATAATTAGAGCTGGGAATCAGGGCCGGCCCTTAACGGGTCAGGGCATAACAGGGCCGGCCCCTAAAGGGCTCGGAGTCAGAAAAATTATAGTTTTTCAAGGCCCGGCCTGAGAGCATCAGGGCCAGGGCCGGCCCACAGGGCTGGGAAATTCTTTTCACAATATTTAACTATTTTTTCTGTGTATTTTCCCCAAAGAGATATAATTAGTAAATAACAACGATTAAAGTTCTAATTTAATACATAAATGTTGTCAACAATAAGATTTAAATAACACGTCTCTTGCAAGAAACAAACACAGTTACTAATGTATAATCAAAGGTAAAATCATGTTCATAAATAACTCAGAAAAAGGCCAAAGTATAAGAAGGCAAGAAGCTAAATACTCTAACCTCTAAACAACATGAGTATGACGACTATCATTTTCACCTTCTTCGCCACTATCATCAATTTCAAGAACATTTGATTGTGTTTCACTTTGAGCAGTAGGTTCAAGTAGTCAAATAATCACAACCTCTATCAAAAATCATACTCTATCAGGCAGAATATTATATAATATAATTTTAGTCTAAATAGATAGAATAATATACTCAAAAATCACAATATGATTCAATTAAACAAAGTAATATACTAAAAAATCATACTTTATATAATATGAGTACAGAATGACATATAGATTCAATAAGGTAATTCAAAAATGTAACATGGTTCCTTTCCAAATAAAAAAAATAAAAAATAAACGGGCCTAAAGGGCCAGCCCTTTTAAGTCCAGGCCCTATAAGGCCGGCCCTTTTAGGCCCGACTTCCTTTTGAGGCTACAATTTATAAGCTCAACCCTTAAAGGGCCAGGGCCTAAAAGGGTCGGTCTGACGGGCTCGACCCGTTTTCCCGGCTCTAAACATAATGTAAGAAAGATATATGTGGAATTTTGTGGGGTCCTTCCTCTCTGGCAGGGTCCTTTCCGTTTCTCTCTGAATTTCTTGTGACTGAGCTCCAACACTGACTGATATTTTCATTTTTGTACGTGTACAGAGTAGATTCTTGGAATAATACAGCACCAGAGTTTATATCCAATCATTGTTCGACACCTGTTTGTAGTTTATTTCCAATTCCTGTCTGACAATTGTCCGGTTTTCTCTTCAACTTTTCAGGCACGTCTCTGTTATCCATAAAACTTTCACTCGGCAAAAGCCAACACAAACTGTTTATCCCACTAACTTTATTCAATAATTTGTAAGTAATGATTGGATCACACAGCCACTCGTTACTAGGTATAAGATAATATGGCCACAACCACTCATTATTAAGCTTCTAGATAATTCCATGGGCCCACAAGGATAATTTGCATATTACTACGGCCTTCTCCTCCATAGTGAGTTAATATAAGAGATAATTAATTAATTTATGTAAATTAATTATGATAGTTATTTATAACCAATATAAATTAATTTTTTAAAATATCATCTTTCATTATAATTACTTTAGGATATAAATCATTTAATGTATGTAATTAATATGATATTTTGAGGGGGAAAATTATAAATTTAGAAAATATAGTGGATTGATGTCTTCTTATATTTAGAACTAAATTCAATCCATTTCTCTTATATTTAGCTCTTATATCAAAGCCGGGAGTAACATTATAATACGATAGAAATTAGGGCTAATGGAGAATATTGATTAATGGAATAAGCTGAGTCACCTTGATGTATATGCTCATGTCTTATTATATACAGGGAGTAAACAATGCAATGCCCAATAGATTACACCAGAGGGCAGTTTACGCATAAATAATAAACAATCTAGAGTCGTACTAGTTATAGGAGTTTAATACTAAGTCAAATTATGTCTTAACATGAGTGGCGCGTGTATTTGAGTTGTGGAGTTATTAAGCCTGTTTGAATGGGCATTAAAAAAACACGTTCATGAAAGTTGTTAAGGTAAAATTTTATTTTTTTTATTTATCTCGTATACCGTAAATCATGTCAAAAAAGTAACTTCTACCGTTAACCCAAACAAGCATATTATAACAATTAGTTGAGGTTTGATTTGTTTTTAAATATAAGACTAGGATCTACTTTATCTTCTAAATTTATAATTCAGTCGCTAATTATTCCCTATTAATTACATATATTAAAGGGGTTTACGTCCAAGGATTGTCATAATTAGAAAGGGAATTTTAAAAAATATTAACTCATATTTGTTACAAATAATTAACTTAATTAATTTCTTTAATATACCCAAATTAGTTAAGTAGAGGGTGAGGATTGAAGGCTGGAGCATTAATAGTCAACGATGCTTCCATGTGATTTTGGAGATCATAAGTTCAAATCCCAAAAACAACATCTTTGCTTGTAGTGGAAAAACTGCATATATCTAGTCCTCCCAAGATATTACCTAATGTGAGCTTTGTACATAGTCGAATCAAAATTTTAAGGTATTAAGTTACATCAAATCAAAGTATGTAGGAATATAATTATAAATAATTACGTCTTAAGCCATACTATAAGGACTAAAAGATGATTTTTTTTTTTTCCGAATAACAATTGTGTGTTGATGTTGTCGAGCTGTTGCTTGTTAGATTATTATAGTAAAAAATGATAAACTATAGTCAGTTATTCACTTAACCATATAAGATGGTTAAGTTAACAGCTGTCGGTCTTGTATTTATGCCTTCATGGTGATTAACGAGATATATAATAACTCATTCCTGAACTCTGATCATATATTAGTCTAAATTATAAAACTCTCCCCCCCACCCCATATATATATATATATATATATATCTTACCTCTCACTCTCACAAGAGTGAAGAAGAGAGATGAGTCTGAAAGTGTATGCAGATCGAACTGCTCAGCCATCACGTGCGGTGCTCATCTTCTGCAGGTAATATTGATGATTCATTAACTAGTCAGCATTCTTCTTCTTCTTTTTAATTTTTAAACTCTGGGAATTTGGTTTGGTTTATGCCTTAATTAGTATTATAATTATTACCTGTAATATACTGTGGAATTATTGATAGGGTAAATGGAATAAAGTTTGAGGAAATCAAAGTGGAACTAGCTAAACAGCAGCAGTTTTCTCCTGAATATAAAGGCATGTAAATTATTATTATTATTACACTTACTTTTGAACGTTCCTTTTCTTGGTTGGGTTCAGTTTTGTGTGGAATTTTTTTTTTCCATTTCATTTAAAAGTTCTTTTTTTGCACTAATTTTTTTCCCTTTTGGATGTTGTGCCTTATTCAGCAATTAATCCCTTGAAGAAAGTCCCTGCTATTGTTGATGGAGGATTCAAGCTATCTGAGTGGTATACTGGAATTTCATATATATATATATATATATATATATATATATATATAATATTCTTTTTGGGATTTTTGGAATTACTATTTTTAAAACATTATATTAATTTATTTGTTATTTTCTTCTTCGTAGTCATGCAATTCTCATCTACCTCGCCTCATCCTTTCCTGGAGTTCCAGATCACTGGTCAGTGTAGTCTCTCTTTTGTGTTGCACTATCAATTTTAAGGGGGAAAAAGAGAGACGAAAAAGTATAAAAGTTGTTCTTATTTTTGTTTTATTTTTGAAAACATATTGTTTTCTTACAAAATATTTAACTGAAAATTACTACATCTCTTCCTTAATAGAAGAGGAAGATAACTGATTTTTGGATATTAAGAAAATTACTTAAATTAGTTATTTTTAATAAATGTGTGGTAGCTTTACTAAAATACTCTTTTCTAATCATGTGCATTTTAATTATCTTTTATTGGGAACTCTCTTACTATATGAAATCAACAGAGATACTTTAAGGGAAAAAATTATAAATTTAGGAGAAAAACTACATTAAAGACTTATATTTAAAACCAAAGTAAATCTCTTGTCCAGCTATTATATTTAGGACTAAAAGTAGTAATTAACAAACAAGTTTTTTTCTCAAAAAAAAAATTTACTTTTCATTTACTGAGATTTACCGTTTTAATTGTTTTTCAACCCATTTTATCATCAGGTACCCTACTGATCTTCAGAGGAGAGCTAAAATTAACTCTGTGTTGAGTTGGCATCACCTGAATTTACGCCATGGAGGAGGTACTTCTGAGATCAAAATAAACCTTATTTTTTAAATCTAGTTTCAATAATGAAATTTCTTTTTGTTTTCCAGAAATTACGTGAAAGTTAATATAATTCTTGGCCCTACTTTCACTTTCATCACTAAACTCTATATTTGATTGCTTCTAAATGTATGTGCTTCCCTCTAATGCTATATAATGCCTTTAAAATGTTTTAACTTCCCAAACTTTTTTTTTTATTTTCTTCTTCTAATAATTAGATTTTATATAAAATGATTGATATTTTAATATTCTATAGGTATAAAGTGGTGTAGTTTTGAATATTTTACGATTTTTCAACCCAAAAAAAATAAACCACACAATTTTAGTGTATTTTTCCTTTGAAAAATTGTAAAAAAAAATGCACAATTTTATACTCATAACCTATAAAAATGTCACTCATTTTATATAAAATATAATAATCTAAACAAAAAAACATTTAGCAGTTAGGGCATTAAAAAGAGGCATATTAGAAGCCCCAAACCCTTATTTGTTCGGATAACTTCACACTCCTATAATTTTATTTTAAGCTCAGGAAAATTAACAGTACAACAATGTAATGTAAATATAAAAGCGAGCAGGAGTGAGCTGAGTTAGTTGTGACAGTTATGATGTAGCGGTTGGACTTATTAGATTGACAATTATGCTTAGATTAGTATAAATAAGGGGCATATCACTTGATTATGATATGTTGTTATGATAAGACTTGTAGAATTTGGTTCTCTCTAGTTTCCTCTCTTCTCTTCCCTCTTCATACGTCTTTTCCATACATCAAATAAAGAAAACAGCTGGAAAGTAGTGGTTAAGGTTTGTTTTTAGTTTTTAAAAACAAAAAATAATAAAACTCGTTTGGAAAATTTTTTTCAATAATTTGTTTTTAAAAATAAAAAACAGAAAGTTATTTTTTAAAAACTAAAAAAAAAATCAAAACAGTTTTTAGTTATTTTTTTGCTTTTATTTTTTGAGACCGCCACATATCTACTATAAATACCACACCACTTATGTCCATCACCGTCATATCACTCTTGGCGACGATTGCTTCCACGTCACTTCAAAAATATATTTTGTATACCAACTATCCAAATAGATTTTTTTAATTTTTTTTTTTTGTTTTCAAAACTTGTAAATAACTTTATAAAGGCTGTTTTGGAAACCGCCAAAAGCATAAAGCAGAAACAAACAAGCCTTAAGTTACTGAAAATCTATTCAAACATCGTACTCTGCATGAATAATAATTAAGATGTAGAAAGTCTAAAGTGGAAGGCTGAGTTGAAGGAAAAGAAAGGAATCTTTCCAAATTGGCTGTTAATAAACTGTTCTAACGAATTTCCACAAGTTTGTTAAATATAGAATACTCCATTATATTTTTAATATAAGACATATTTACTGAATATTTGATTATATTAAGAAAGTTAGTTAATATAACATGTGTTTTCTAAAACACCGTAATAATCTTTCTTAATTCCTCCATTTTCTCTCTTTCTTGATTATTGTTAAGGAAGCATCAATAGGAGTAAATTAAGAAAATATTGACTAATATGAAAACTATATCTTATATTATATTTAGCACAAAGAACAATTTTCCATATATATCTTATATTAAGGATCGGAGGGAATATTGTTATGAGAACAATCTATAAAAGATGTTTAAAGAGAGAGTTATAAATATAAGAGTATGAGAGGAAACAGAGATGGAAATATAATGCTCTTCTTTCAAAGGGTTTTGTGTGTATGAAGATAGGTTAATCAGGTAAGGGGCCTTTAGGGTGTGTTTGGTTTAAGGGGAGGGGAAGGGAAAGTGGGTAAATTACCTTTTTGTGTTGAAGGAATTCAAATTTTGGGCGGAAATCCAAAATTTAAAAAGAATGAGAAAGTAAATTTTGGGCGGGAATCTAAAATTTAAAAAAATAAGAGGGTAAATTTTGGATTTCTTTTATCCAAAATTGTAATTTTCCCACCCTCCCCTCCCCTCCCCTCCCTCCCCTCAAACCAAACACACCCTTAATGTCTTACTCTCATATGCCTTTTGTAATGTCCTGACCTCTTAAATGTGTTATTTTCCTTTTTTTTTTCTTGATTACTAGATTCTACAAAAAATAAGTGACATTCTGATATCTCATGAGTACAAAATAGTGTAATTTTGAAGTTTTTACAATTTTTTTTAAAAACACTATAAAATTGTGCACTTCTGATTTAAAAAAAACATAAAAAAAAACTGCACTATTTTTTATCCATAAGATATCAAAATATCATCTATTTTTATTAGAATCTAATGATCAAAGAGAAAATAAGAGGGGAAAAACATTTTGGGAGGTTGGGGCATTACAAAGGATATTAGAGAGTAGGGTATAAGAGGCCCTTACCAGGTTAACCATGATGTAACCTGCTAGAAGCAAAGATGTTAGTGTGCAAATGTATTTGTCTTCCTTCTTTTATTTTGCCTTCATTATTTTCTAATAAGTTCATTTTCTGTTTTTTCTTGCTCTTGTTCCAGCCCCATTTGTTCTAAATATTGCACTAGCTCCTGTCATGGGTCTTCCACTGAACCCAAAGGCGGCAGCAGAAGCAGAGAAAATTTTGTCCAGATCTCTGGCAACCTTAGAGAAAGTATGGCTAAATGGAAATGGCCCATTCTTGCTTGGTAGCTTTCAACCGTCCATAGCTGATCTCAGCCTGGTCTGTGAAATTATGCAACTAGAGGTAATTAAATGGTTAGAGTTAATAACATAAATGTTTTCATTATGTCATGGCATTTTTATCGCAGGATTCACGTTGGTGAGGTTAGTGCAGCTCTAAAGAAAATGAAAAGTAGTAATAGTTGGTCTTGACTGCATGACTTTTAAAGTTTGAGAGAGTTTTAGGCGAGTAGGATCTGTTAGGCTTCCTCAGATATTTAATGAGATCTTGAGATCTATGAAAATGCCTGATGCTTGGAGGACAAACATTTTAATTTCTATTTACAAGAATAAAGGGGCCGGATATACGTAATTGTGCAAGTTACTGAGGAATTAAACTTATTTATTGTGGGATAAAGGTAATTGAACATAGCTTTGAGATTGGAAACTTATATTTATGATGATAAAAACCAATTTGGATTCATTGTTTACTAATCGGATTAATGGAAAAGTATGAAAGCAGAGGAAGAGACATGCATATGGTTGTCATTGACTTGGAAAAAACTTATGATCGCTTCTCAAGAGACATTACTTTTGAAAGCATAGGAAAAGAAGGGTATGTGTGTTACATATATCAAAGTCATAAAGATATGTTTGAAGGGGTAGCAACTAGTGTAAGAACACTGGAGGTGAGACAAAGGATTTTCTTAAGAAAATGGACTACACCTTGGATTATCCTTAAACCCGTATTTGTTTAACATGATTGTTGACCTTCCAACTGAGCTTATTCATTAAGTGCATTGATTTTGCTGACCATATAGCAACATTTCTTAAGTTGAATTACGAGAGGAGATTAACTCTAAATTTGAAATAAGAACGAACTTGGAGTCAAAAGGTTTCATTTAAGTAAAAAGAAGACCATTGGATACATCGATAATGAGTGCATTTAATTAAACAACATGGAATCCTCTGAAAATGGATAGAGAAATGTTGAAAAAAACACTCAATGAAGTTATTGAGATGGACCTCATGGTTAACCGTTTAATTAAAGATTTAGTTGTTGATATAGTACAATGACGTCCTACGATTCATACAGTCGACTCTACATAATAGGATAAGGTTTGTTGTTATTAATACTATTATACTAACTTCCATTTATTCTAAATGCAGCTTGTGGATAAGAAGATTAAGGATCGAATTCTTGGCCCACACAAAAAAGTTCAGCGTTGGATTGAGAGGACAAGAAATGCAACAAACCCTCATTTTGATGAAGTTCATAGCTTCCTCGTTGAGGTCAAAGCAAAAATTGGGGTTTTAACTGCGCTACCTTCAAAGATGTGACCTATATATAAAATGCCTATATGTAATATGCATATGAAAAGCTTTATGCTTATTAAGCATGTAATTGCGTTTAGCAATTATAATGAAGGCTTGAAGCTTGAATTATGTTTGACTCTATCTACATCCAGCCGCCAGTTTAACTGTGGAGTTAAACGTGGCTACCAAGCTTTAATAAATGTGACTCTATATCTTTGGCGCAAAAAAACTTTCTTATAAATATAAGGTTTTGGGTCTCCCATCTTTTGTCTCTTTCATAACTATTGAATCAAAATCTAATGATCTATATTTAATATTTTAAATTAGTAGTGCCTGCTTCTTTAATAAATAAATAAATAATATTTTGTGCATTGCTTGATATTTTTGTTTTTTCTTTTGGGTTCTTTATATATATATATATATATATATATTTGGCGGGTCTGGATGAGAACATGTTAGAATGGCAATATCTTACCCTTTGCATTAAATCTACCAGACACTGTGAATTTAAATTTCCCTCTTTCCCTCTGTTTTTTATCAATTATTTTACTATATATATTTTTTATGAATATATTTAAACTTAAATACGCATATTTTAATTATTTTGAATATAAAAAATTAAATTTTCTATAAATATATTTTTAATAATATAATTTCCGTTAATTTCATTTTTCCCTGACTCATATTTGTTAATATTTAAATTTTCTCTTTTTTGATAAAAGATCAACTCTATAATAAAACATAATAGCCAAGTACAATAAGAGCATAAGAAAACATAAAGTACCAAAAAAATTATTTTCTTCCATTTATACCAACCATCTTCAAATTAACTTAAAGAAAAATACTTCTCCGTCACAAAGCTAGCTAGCTAGGACTCAGATTTACTAACAAGAGAAAAAACAGAATTATACCATTTGAATGACCAAAATCTCAAAATGTCTACTAAATTAATAAAAGGACATGGAGGTCATCAAGGATGAATATAAGATTTTAAAGTTTGGGTATTTTTACCCAAATGCCCCACAAGTTTAAAAAAGGGTAAGAACCTCTATCAGGTATCACTTGAGTATAGACAATTAACAACTTAAGTATAGAGATTAACAACTTGAGATCCCTAAGTCATCAATCTCTATACCCAAGTTGTTAATTGTTATACTCAAGTTGTTATTATCTATACTCAAGTTCAACGATGCTTAATATCATACCCAAAAGTTAGACA
Organism: Inga leiocalycina; assembly: GCA_963242795.1. Taxonomy (NCBI): domain Eukaryota; kingdom Viridiplantae; phylum Streptophyta; class Magnoliopsida; order Fabales; family Fabaceae; genus Inga; species Inga leiocalycina. Next base: position 38,990,802 of record OY725332.1, read on the forward strand.
TCATTGACAACTTGAGTATAGGTAATGATAATTTAAGAATAGCAATTAGCACACTAGTACAAAAAGGGTGTTTTAGACCGGCACATTTAGACCGGTTGCAGCGGATGAGGTCTAAAAGAAATGCGCGGTGGCATTTTTGTAATTATAAACAAATTGGGAGACCGGTTATTCTCTGAACCGGTCTAAAAAATATTATTTAGACCGGTTCTACATTAACCGGTCTAAAATATTATGTTAGATCAAACGTTTCACCCAAGAGGGGGGGTGAATTGGGTGATACTGAAATTTCTTTCGAAAATATAAAATTCAGACAAAATAATTAAAACAGTAATGAGTAAGGAGAAATATCACCGAAGTGTACACCGGGAGTTATACTGGTTCGGTCACAACCACTTTGACCTACGTCCAGTCCTCAGAGCTTCTCTGAGAGTTTCACTATAGCTTCCAAGATTCAGTGGGTTCTTGGCACCTCAGTACAAGCAAGTTCCTTACACCTGGACATTCGCTCCCCCTTATAGGTTGTAATCCAATCCCAACTCAAGGTTCCACAACCTTAAGTTATCTCAATAACAAATATTGAGTTTGAATGAAATATCTCTCTCACAGAGTAAATAATAATCACTGAAGCATATGAATACAATTTCAATGTGAAAACAGAGTAATGAACTTAATGATTCGTTCGTATGGATGCTTAGTTGTCCTTCTCTGTTTGAAGGTTCCCATATATATAGTTACATTGGTAATGATTGCTGGAACATATTTCTTCATGTCCGTTGGAGCGTGCGCAGCAATAATTGACTTTTCTAGTGTTTTTGAAAAACATGCGTTGCGGTAGGTGACCATCGGTGACATTTAAGCATTGCTTTTGACTTTCCTTATTTGGTAAGATCTCTTCACTGTTTTCCTGTTGAAAAACTAAGTACACTAATATAATAAAAGGTTAATCAAATAGGAAACAGAATAATGACCGTTGGAATGATTTCAAACTTTCTGGATAAGCTTACTCGAGTAGCTCCTCGAGTAATCCTTGAAGTTTACTCGAGTAGCTCCTCGAGTAACATCGGGAAATCATTTATCAACTGCAAGTTAATGAACAAGTATAAGATTACTCGGGTAGTGCATAGAGTAAACTAATTTTCAAACCTTTGGAATAGTTATTTACTCGGGTAGTTACTCGAGTAATGCACTCAGAACTTTATGACTTACTCGGGTAACACCTCGAGTAATCCTTTGAAAAACTTTTGATTACTCGATGCTCTACTCCAATAATATTGGCAGGATTAAAATGCCGAGAGCACTTACCTCATTACTCGAGTAACTACTCGAGTAATGAACTCATTTTTGCATAGGTTACTCGGGTAGCACCTCGAGTAACTGAGACATTTGAACATAACTTACCCGGGTAATGACTTGAAGTTTCCTTTGAAAATATTTGAGCATACTGGGGTACTTACTCGAGGAATCCACTTAAAATAAACAATGAAAAACTTGTATACTAGAGTAAGTACTCGAGGATGATGATATAAGAAGAAATCAAGTTAATCTGGTACAAACCTCAAGTATTCATTTACCTTAGACCATTACTCGAGTAGCTCCTCGAGTAACATTGGCAGTGGTACAAAGTGCCGAGAGCTCCACATTTTCAAATACACGGTTACTCGAGTAGCTCCTCGAGTACCATGGAAAACTTGAAGGCAAACTGGAAGTTTCTGACCTTGTTACTCCAGTAGCTCCTCGAGTAACATTAGCAGTGGTACAAACTGCCGAGAGGTCCATACTTTGGGAAACAAAGGTACTCGAGTAGCTCCTCGAGTATCATGGAGAAAACTTGATGGCAACTGGAAGTTTTTACCTGGTTACTCGAGTAGCTCCTCGAGTAACATTGGCAGGCCGAGAGCAACCTTGAAATTTTACCTGGTTACTCGAGTAGTGCCTCGAGTAATGCCTTAGAAAATGCACTTCTGATCAAGTTCCTTAGCATTTTCTCTTGGCCAATCTTCACTACGTCCATGCTTTCCTCAAGTTAAGCTTATTCCTTTCTTTACTTAGTTCAACCTTGATTATTAAACATTTCCTTTTCAAACCATTCTTTTGTTATCATCAAAACATGAGATCTAACATTCTCCCCCTTTTTGATGATGACAAAACTTGGTGATTTTGAACATGGTTTTTCAAATTGGATTCTTAATTAATTATTTCTTTTTAAGGATAATTATACCTAGCATACATAACAACTTCATTAGTCCAAACAAGTATCACAAACTAATCAAATGAAGTCATAATTTAAACATACTTGCATTGAAATTTAAGAAATTCAAATTAAAAGTTAAATTCAAGAAAGATTAAGAACAAAATGCACCCTAAAGCCCATATACAACCAAATCCCCCAAAAAGCAAGGACAAGTCCACAAAATCACTCTCAAGCTCTTCTCCCCCTTTTTGGCTTCATCAATCAAGAGTAGGACTACGAGGTTTCACCATAGAGATGGGCTTCACTGGAAGGACACTATCTGAACTAGATGAATCAAAAGAGCTGGATGACTCTGGTTCAGGAAGATTGAGAGGTGGGATCTGGATGTCATCTCTAGGCAGGAAAGGAGAAGGTTGGAAGACAACCATAGTGGTCTCAGGTTCTGGAGGGGTGTCTAACACAGGAGTGAGATGTTCAGAGGAGAAAGAAGATGATACTTCCTCTGTTTGGGTAGGAGAGGGGATAGGTTTAGGAGTGGTCTCAGGCTGTGGTTTTTGAGGTGAATCACCAATAATGATATGTGTAGACTCAAGGGTTTCAGGATCATCCACTGTGAACAAGATGTCTTTTTCTTGGGGCTCAAGTGGATCAGAAACCAGAGGGGTTGATGGTTCAGCCTCAGTAGTAGGGATAGGAATGGGAATGTCTGAAGGAGGGTCTACTGGAGGTGGTGGTGCAGAAGAGGAGGGACCGGCAGAAGGTCCAGGACCCAGGGAATCCAAACGTGCCAGTATCAGTCTCAAAGTCTCTCCCTGGGCACGTTGCTCTGTTAGTAGCTCCTCGTGCCTTCGATCCATTCTCTCAACCAATTCTCCCATTTTGGTGTTCATGTGGGTAATGAGTTCAGCATTGGTATTGGCTATGTCCACATGGAAGCCTCTCAGCATATTCTCCATAAAGTGCTGGAGAGTGGCATTCAGGAAAGATGGTGAAGATGTGGTAGCAGCTGGAGCCGATGACTGAGTGTCATCCAACCTACTGGCCTCAGTCTCAGGAGCCTTTCTCTTCTTCTTGGACCCAGACTCCAGTGGGCCTTTGAGAGGAATGTCTATGTTTAGTTTACCAATTTGGTTCCTCCCCACTGGGGTCACTCTCTCAACTGGCTCCTTACTATCCAAATACCATATTTTGTTCTCTTTTAGGATAAGAGACACAATTTGGGGATATGGCATTGGAGTAGTTCCTTTTCCATCCACCTTATACCTCTTCATCTCTGAGAATATATACTCTCCCAGATCCTTTTCTTCTTTTAAGAGGAGTGAAGCAAACCATCTATAGTCCCTATCGGAAAAGTGGGTATAGTTGTTGGCTTTGTTTACAAGGGACCTAGAGTAGATATACCATAGGACCCTGTGATGATCACACATATCACTCGGTTTAAAGTTTAAGGGGCCAACTAACTCACCGGGCTTTAGGATAGTGAAAATTTGATTGGGCTCAAGTTCAGAATAAATATCATCAGGGGGGTTTTCAATTCCCAACCACAAATTGATTTTAGAGGGAGATATCAGAATCTTTTGACCTCTAACAGTGGTGGTCATCTCTTCCTCAACTGAGGTACGGTTAGGTTCATCTGTGATCTCTAGGTTGCAATAAAAGTGAGTGACTACCTTTGTGCAAAAAGGTAATCTAACAGATAACCAAGGCATAAAAGGATCAAGATAAGAGCTAAGATCAAACTTCACTACCTCTTGAAGTAGCTTCAGATCAACGTAGTGTGTTTTACACACTTTCCTTCTGGAGAACTGTGTCAGGTACTTGGGAGACTCCACCAGTTTCCCCACAATGAATCCTTTGGGAGGAGTAGTGATCTCTGCCTCTGGAATCTTGGATTTCTTGGATGATTGACCCTTCTCCAATTGGTCAATTATCCCAGCCATTGCATCAGCCACCTTCTTGTCATATTTTGGCTTCTTGGGAGGTTTTGGAGTAAAAGAGGGTGTGGATGAGTCTGAGTGAGAGGGTGAGGGTGTTTTGACACCTTTGCTTCTTCCAGTAGATGTGCTTCTTTTAGACTGAGCTCTAGTCACAACAGGCTCTTTGATCACCACACCTTTGGTTTTGGGTTGTGGTTGAGGTTTAAGAGGAGATTTGGCTTTTGGTCTAGGGATTAATTTTCTTCTTTTTGTTGGAGGAGGAGGAAGAAGATCAGGATTTTGTTCAGAATCAGAGGAATCAGTGAAGTTGAGGTTCTTGGTTATAACCATTTTGAATCACAGAAAATCAAAAATCTCAGAAAAACAGGGTAACTGTCGCGAGAGTAGGGCAGAGAGATTTTGAAAAAAATAGATAGTTTTTGGACTTGAAATCAGTTGGGTTTTGACGGAAATGAGACAAGGAATCGATTAGGAAAAGTTTTTGAAAGGGTGTATAGTGATTTACTCGAGGAGATTTTGTGGAAATGACCAAGTTTGCGCAAGATAAAGACCTAAATCCCGACTTTACTCGAGGCCTTACTCGAGTAATATTCAACATTACTCGAGGCCTTCCTCGAGTGTTCATGCAGAAAAATTCAAAAATAATTCATTTAAATTGCGTACCTGGCATGAATAATATAGTAATTATCCATATATGTTCCCTCGATCATTTACAACCCATTATGATCAGATTCTTGTCATTTTTCATCAATTTGAGAATCTGGACTCCGTCATTACTCGAGGCCTGCCTCGAGTAAGGTTCAAGTTTACTCGAGGCCTGCCTTGAGTAAATAGCTTCTCAACTTCTGACCTTTCATTTCCTTGAAATCTGAACCGTTACATTTAAAAATCAAGTAACTTGATCCGTTACTTCCAGTTTTGGGGGCCATTACTCGAGTCCATACTCGAGTAAAGTGCTTCTTTACTTCAAGTTGCTCCTCGGGTATTGCTTTTCTGTCACACATTACTTCAAGTTGGTACTCCAGTAAATGTGTCCTCTGATTATCTCTGTTTTTGTTTCCCAAAACAGAGTTTCTTTCTTCCTGCAAAACACATTTCTACATACTCCGATGCTTAAGTTAGTAATCATCAAAACATTATTAAATGACTTCATCTAATATTATGAAATGCTGAAATTACTTATAACTCATTAGGATTTACCATTCCCAATTCTCTTCTAATGTATAGAAATTGATCTTTTGCAAGGGGTTTTGTGAAGATATCGGCTAATTGAAGATGAGTAGGAATGAATATTACTTTCACATCTTTCTTTTGGACATGATCTCTGATGAAGTGATGTCTGACATCGATATGCTTGGTTCTAGAGTGTTGAACTGGATTCTTTGCCAAGCTTATCATACTTGTATTATCACAATAGATTGGTATTTCCTTGAGGTATATACCAAGATCTTGTAGTTGTTGTTTTAACCATATTACTTGTGCACAACAACTTGAGACTGCAACATATTCGGCTTCTGTTGACGAAAGAGACACTGTATTTTGTTTCTTGCTGAACCGTGAGACAAGTGATCCTCCAAGAAATTGTCCTTGTCCACTGGTGCTCTTTCTGTCTGTCTTATATCCTCCATGATCAGAGTCCGAATATGCAATTAGATACTCACTTCTTCCTTTTGGATACCATAGACCCAATTCTGGTGTGTCAGCAAGATATCTAAAGATTCGTTTGACCGTTTCAGCATGAGATTCCTTTGGTGCAGATTGATATCTTGCACAAATGCCAACACTAAATTGGATGTCTGGTCTGCTTGCCGTGAGATAGAGCAATGATCCAATCATTCCTCTATATTTTGTGATATTGTAGTCTTTCCCTTTGACATCAGCATCAAGCAACGTTGTTGAGCTCATAGGTGTGTCTGAGCCGTTTGCTTCATCCATTCCATACTTCTTCAATAGCTCTTTTAAATACTTTGTTTGAGATATGAAGATTCCATTCTTTCTTTGTTTGATTTGCAAACCAAGAAAGAAATTCAGTTCTCCCATCATTGACATCTCAAACTCTCCCTGCATTATCTCAGAAAATTCCTTACATAGAGATTCATTAGTAGCACCGAAAACAATGTCATCAACATATATTTGAACAATTAAAATATCATCACGTTTTCGATTTATAAATAATGTTGTATCAACTTTTCCCCGTACAAAACCTTGATCGATGAGAAACTTACTAAGCCTTTCATACCAAGCTCTAGGAGCTTGTTTTAAACCATACAAAGCCTTTTTAAGTTTGAAAACATGGTCCGGTTTAGTGACATCTTCAAATCCTGGAGGTTGTTCTACATACACTTCTTCCATGATGTAACCATTTAGAAAAGCACTCTTAACATCCATTTGATAGAGTTTGAATCCTTTGATGCATGCAAAGGCTAAGAGTACACGTATAGCTTCCAATCTAGCCACTGGAGCATACGTTTCCTCATAATCAATTCCTTCTTCCTGATTATAACCTTTTGCCACCAATCTTGCCTTGTTTCTGACAATAATTGCAGATTCATCGAGTTTGTTTTTGAATACCCATTTAGTACCAATGATCGTATGATCTTTAGGTCGGGGCACCAAATCCCAAACTTGATTTCTTTCAAATTGATTTAGTTCTTCTTGCATTGCTATGACCCAATCATTGTCTGATAGGGCTTCATCAATGTTAGAAGGTTCAATTTCAGAAATAAATGCAGAAAAACTTACTTCATTGAAAACTCTATTCCTGGTTTTGATCCCTTCATTCACATCTCCTATGACTTGATCTAAGGGATGACTCCTATTGTATTTCCAGGCTTTAGGTTGACCTAGAGATTGCTCTTCTTCCTTAGTTTTATCAACCTCTGGAATAAGAGACTTAGAAATAGATTGATCATTTTCTTGATTTAAAACAACTTCCTGTTCTTCATCAATGGTTTTGTCAGAGGATTCAAATTCATCAAATACAACATGAATTGATTCTTCAACAACACAAGTTCTTTTATTGAAAATTCTATATGCTTTACTTCGGTTAGAATATCCTAGGAAAATTCCTTCATCAGTTTTAGAATCAAATTTTCCTAGGTTATCTTTACCATTATTATGAATGAAACACTTACAACCGAAGATGTGTAGATGAGCTATGTTTGGCTTCCTTCCTTTGTATAGCTCGTATGGTGTCTTTCCAAGTTTCGTTCTGATATAGGCTCTATTTGAAATATAGCATGCTGTACTCATAGCATCAGCCCAGAAAACTTGAGACATGTTCTTTTCATTTAACATTGTTCTAGCCATTTCAGTAAGCACTCTATTCTTGCGTTCCACAACTCCATTTTGTTGGGGAGTCCTTGGAGCAGAGAAATTGTGATCAATGCCATTAGTATCACAATATTCTTCAAAGGCTTGATTTTCAAATTCTCCACCATGATCGGTCCTAATACCTGCAATTGACATACCTTTCTCATTTTGCACTTTCTTGGCAAAAACAATAAATTCTTCAAAGGTTTCATCCTTTGACGATAGAAAGATAACCCATGTAAATCTAGAGAAATCATCAACAATAACCAATGAATATAAGTTACCACCAAGACTTTTTACTCTTGCTGGACCAACTAAATCCATATGTAATAATTGAAGTGGTCTATTTGTTGAAATCTCATTTTTCAATTTAAAAGATGATTTAGTTTGTTTACCCTTTTGACATGCGTCACAAATCAAATCGTTTTTGAACTTTACTTTAGGTAATCCAAGCACTAAATCCTTTTTGAGTAATTTACCTAGTTGATGCATATTGACATGAGCCAATCTCTTATGCCATAGCCAACTTTCATCGGTATTACTCAGAAAACAGTTTTCAGATTCATTTCTACTAATATCTAGAGTATAGCAGTTACCTTCCCTTTTTGCTCTGAGCTTAGCCTTGATATTTTTCTTATCAAGTAGTAAGTCATTCTTGTTGACAATCAGACATTCCTCTGAATCAAATATTATCCAGTTGTCTTTATCTGCACTTTGACTTACACTCAGCAAATTATGACACAAGCCTTCAACGTAATATACATCTTTGACTTGTATTCCTTTGTCATTTTTGATTTCACCAATTCCTGCTATCTTTCCGGATTGATTTCCTCCAAATTTTACCTTTCCACCTTCTTTAGGTTGTAATGTGGTAAAACTTTCGAAATCCCCGGTCATATGTCTAGAGCATCCACTATCTATGTACCACTTGCTATTTTTGGATGCTTTAAGACATACCTGCAATCAATTTACTAAGTCTTAGGTACCCACATCTTTTTGGGTCCTTTTGGGTTAGTACAAATGATTTTCTGAATATATGAACCTTTAGGTACCCATTTGTAGGTTCCTATGGTTCCTTTCTTCTTATGAATGCATGAAGATGTATGATGTCCTTTTCTATTACAGTAATTACAAAATGCAAAAGGATTTGATGTATGCACAGAATATTGAAAATAATTCAAATATGCCTTACCTCCTGCTTTCTTTCTTCCTTTTCTTTTATCTAATTTTGGATCATAACCAATTCCAGATCGATCATTTACAAATCGTTGGGCTTTTAGAATGACATTTAGCATCTCACTTCCTTGTGTAAATTTTTCAAGAGTTTTTGTGAGATCAATGTTTTTCTTTTTCAAGGATAGACAATTTTCACAATCCTTTCCCTTAAGTTCAGTTTCAAGAACTTTGTTTTTCTTTTTAATAACAATCAGTTCTTTAACTATTTTGATGAATTCAGAATGTAAAGCATTATACTCAGAAAGTAATTCATCATAGGTAGGTTCAGAATCATTTACCTCTTCTTCTGTTTCTTCTTGAGCAACAAGACATATATTAGCTACTTCTTCTTCTTCATCACTTTCTTCGTCAGAGGAACTATCTCCCCATATAGCAGATACAAAGGCCTTCTTTTTGTTAAAGAATTTGCCTTTTCTCTTTTCTTTGCTCTTTTGATTGAGTTCTGGACATTCTGATTTAATATGTCCTGGTTTTCCACATTCGTAGCAAATAATATGGTCTTTGCTGCTAGTTCCTCCTTTTTGAAAGTGTTTGAAGCCTTGACCTTTCTTGTAGAACTTTCTGAATCGTTTTATGATTAAGCCCATTTCATCATCATCAAACTCCTCATCTTCATCTTGATTTTCTTCTTTCGCTTTTAGTGCTAGGCCTTTCTTTCTTTTGTCACCGATGTCGTCTAGTTCCCGTTTGAACTTTAATTTGCTTTCATATTCAGAAAGGCTTCCAAATAGAGAAGCAACTGATCTCATTGATTCTCCTTTTGCCTCTTCTATCGCAGTGACTTTGGCCTCCCACTCTTTAGAAAGAATATTCAAGATCTTTCGTACTTGGGTATTTTGATCATAGACTTTACCAAGTGCTGCAAGTTGATTAACAAGATGAGTATATCTAAGTTCGAATTCAGAGATTGACTCACCTGATTTCATGCGAAGTAGATCGAATTCAGTAATCAAGGTGTTGATTCGATTTTCCTTTATTCCCGAAGTTCCTTCATGCGCTATTTCCAGAGCTTCCCACATTTCCTTTGCTGTTGGAAGTGTGCAAATTCTGAAGTATTCATTTTGACTTAAAGAACTCTGTAACATCAGAATTGCTTTGCTATTGAGAGTGATGAGTTTCTTGTCATTCTCATCGTATTCCGCTGGCGTCTTTGGAATTTTCTGAGAATCTACAACCTTTGTAGGTTGATAATTTCCACTCTCAATTACATCCCATAGTCCATATTCAGTAGCCATCACGAACACTCTGAATTTAGCTTTCCAGAAAGAAAAGTGTTCTCCATTGAAACCAGGGGGTCTAGTGATGGATGCTCCGTCGGGAAGAATTCCTTCACCCATGCTTGCCATTGGATCCTTCTTAGGCTGTTAAACCTTAACAAGAAGACCTAGGCTCTGATACCAAATGTTAGATCAAACGTTTCACCCAAGAGGGGGGGTGAAGTGGGTGATACTGAAATTTCTTTCGAAAATATAAAATTCAGACAAAATAATTAAAACAGTAATGAGTAAGGAGAAATATCACCGAAGTGTACACCGGGAGTTATACTGGTTCGGTCACAACCACTTTGACCTACGTCCAGTCCTCAGAGCTTCTCTGAGAGTTTCACTATAGCTTCCAAGATTCAGTGGGTTCTTGGCACCTCAGTACAAGCAAGTTCCTTACACCTGGACACTCGCTCCCCCTTACAGGTTGTAATCCAATCCCAACTCAAGGTTCCACAACCTTAAGTTATCTCAATAACAAATATTGAGTTTGAATGAAATATCTCTCTCACAGAGTAAATAATAATCACTGAAGCATATGAATACAATTTCAATGTGAAAACAGAGTAATGAACTTAATGATTCGTTCGTATGGATGCTTAGTTGTCCTTCTCTGTTTGAAGGTTCCCATATATATAGTTACATTGGTAATGATTGCTGGAACATATTTCTTCATGTCCGTTGGAGCGTGCGCAGCAATAATTGACTTTTCTAGTGTTTTTGAAAAACATGCGTTGCGGTAGGTGACCATCGGTGACATTTAAGCATTGCTTTTGACTTTCCTTATTTGGTAAGATCTCTTCACTGTTTTCCTGTTGAAAAACTAAGTACACTAATATAATAAAAGGTTAATCAAATAGGAAACAGAATAATGACCGTTGGAATGATTTCAAACTTTCTGGATAAGCTTACTCGAGTAGCTCCTCGAGTAATCCTTGAAGTTTACTCGAGTAGCTCCTCGAGTAACATCGGGAAATCATTTATCAACTGCAAGTTAATGAACAAGTATAAGATTACTCGGGTAGTGCATAGAGTAAACTAATTTTCAAACCTTTGGAATAGTTATTTACTCGGGTAGTTACTCGAGTAATGCACTCAGAACTTTATGACTTACTCGGGTAACACCTCGAGTAATCCTTTGAAAAACTTTTGATTACTCGATGCTCTACTCCAATAATATTGGCAGGATTAAAATGCCGAGAGCACTTACCTCATTACTCGAGTAACTACTCGAGTAATGAACTCATTTTTGCATAGGTTACTCGGGTAGCACCTCGAGTAACTGAGACATTTGAACATAACTTACCCGGGTAATGACTTGAAGTTTCCTTTGAAAATATTTGAGCATACTGGGGTACTTACTCGAGGAATCCACTTAAAATAAACAATGAAAAACTTGTATACTAGAGTAAGTACTCGAGGATGATGATATAAGAAGAAATCAAGTTAATCTGGTACAAACCTCAAGTATTCATTTACCTTAGACCATTACTCGAGTAGCTCCTCGAGTAACATTGGCAGTGGTACAAAGTGCCGAGAGCTCCACATTTTCCAATACACGGTTACTCGAGTAGCTCCTCGAGTACCATGGAAAACTTGAAGGCAAACTGGAAGTTTCTGACCTTGTTACTCCAGTAGCTCCTCGAGTAACATTAGCAGTGGTACAAACTGCCGAGAGGTCCATACTTTGGGAAACAAAGGTACTCGAGTAGCTCCTCGAGTATCATGGAGAAAACTTGATGGCAACTGGAAGTTTTTACCTGGTTACTCGAGTAGCTCCTCGAGTAACATTGGCAGGCCGAGAGCAACCTTGAAATTTTACCTGGTTACTCGAGTAGTGCCTCGAGTAATGCCTTAGAAAATGCACTTCTGATCAAGTTCCTTAGCATTTTCTCTTGGCCAATCTTCACTACTTCCATGCTTTCCTCAAGTTAAGCTTATTCCTTTCTTTACTTAGTTCAACCTTGATTATTAAACATTTCCTTTTCAAACCATTCTTTTGTTATCATCAAAACATGAGATCTAACATATTAAACCTTTTAGACCTGCTTGGATTTTAAACCGGTCTAAAAGGATCAGAGGAAAAAAATTTAAAAAATTAAAAATGTTTTTAGATCGGTTATAGATATAACCGATCTAAAAAGTATTTTATTTTAGACCGGTTAATATAATAACCGGTCTAAAATAAAGGTTTTTAAGACCGGTTGTTCACCGGTCTAAAAGATATATTTTAGACCGGTTGTTCTGAACAACCGGTCTTAAAAATGTTTTAAAGACCGGTTATTTTTATAACCGGTCTTAAAACTCTTTCCTCAAATCCCTATCGCGGTTCACGCTCCGCGCCTTTCTTCATTCTGAATTCTTCAAAGCTAAACAGCAACGGTCAAGGACGAACAGCAACTCCAAATTCGTCAAATCAAGAGCGGAATTAGTGTCTCACCTTGTTCTCATTTTGCATTTGCGCTATGAAAATGGGATCTTGGAGCTAGCATCCCTGTTGCTCAGTGTTAGGGCGCGCGTACTGGTGCTCTGTCTCTTCGTTGAGTGTCGACGTTTGACGGCGCTGAACACACCCTGTTCTCGGTTTTATTCACCCTCAATCTACGAAAGTTGGATAATCAAGTTGTTGAAGCCTAATTCTCTTCCAGGTAGTTTTTTACTTCGTCTATTAATATTTTTTTGTGTGATTGCCGACGAAGAAGGTTGTGGCCTGGCTATGATTTAGGATATTAGAAATGTGGGGGCGTTCTGGTTCTGATTTCTGAAACATTACTGGTCTTTCTTTTGTATGAGACATTGGTTTGCATTATGATAGCTTATATGTTCCTTATTCTGTTCCTGCGTTATGGTAGCTTCTCTGATCCTTATTATGTTGCTGCGTTATGATAACTTCTGTCTTCCTTATTCTTATGCATTTTTATTGATTTGTTCCTCTGTCTCTCTCAACCAAACTCGTCATAATGGTTCCCCTATTTCCTAGTATATTTTTCCAAAGGGTCCTGATATTGCTTTCTTTGTCAGCATAGGAGGTTATATGAATCACTTCCTTTGTTTCTCTGTAAACATCATCACAAGCTTATGCTGCTTTAGCAAAAATATATTCAGTTGCATAAGTTTAGGTAACCATACATATGGGTATGATTTGAAAACAGGTGGTTGATAACCTTGAAATAGCTAAGTATTGACAGTTTAGTAAGCTTCATTTGTCGGCCTTGTGGGAGCATCATCAGTTAGAGAAGGCAAGGCCATGTGCCCGTGCCTACCTGGTTGTCTCATTAGCAGAACTTGAGTGGCAATCTTCTTTAGAGTTAACATAAGAAGATATAGTGATGTTCTTCAATACATACAGAAATGCTGCTCTAGTTATTTAGTGAAATCTTAAAAAATAAACAGAATTTTATTTTTTTGGGTAAAATTCGCAAACATCACACTCTTATCCATTAGATTTTTCTTGGATGTGTTAACAATGATGGACGTAAGTACTCCATCTTGTTTGGTGGTTACATTCTATGACTGATACTAATTTGAATGTTTTCAACCCTCTAGTGGCCTATTATTAATAAACTGTATTTTCAATATAAACATGATATGAAATTCGCACAGATGAATTATGAAATTTTATTTTGTTCTGTGCACAAGAGTGTAGAGAAGAATTTGCTCATAATTAATCAGTGATTTAGAAATTGGGGTCGATCGCCTTTAATGATAAAGGTTCAGTTTCTTTTACTAAAAAGTTATAAAGGCACCCTATAAATATTTAAACCTCAGATTATCCTTTGGACTTCTCTATCACACACAAAGCAAAAGTTTTATACATGCATTACAAGTGATAGATGGTTAATTAAAGTAATAGGGTGGATTCTAAATGAAAGAATACCAAATAAATTGAGTGCTGCTGGGACTATCTATACTTAAATGATTCATTGTTTCTGGTTGGAGTCACATGAGAATGTGAAGGACGTACTCCTTCCTAAATAGTAAATGCATATATATACACACAAGACGCACAGAAAACTGTAAGAGAATGAAGCCACAGATCTGGTGCCTCCATCGCTAAAGCCGAGTAGGTCAAGGCCAAAAGGTTAAACCACCTTTCCTACTTTCTTCCAGCGTGCAATCTACCCCACATCATACCAAGCTCATCTTTCCCGTGTAGTTTCCGGCCTTCAAAGACTTTGTTCGAGTGATTGACGGGTAATCAATTAGTAATTACTGAACCCCTAATACCTATGGTACTATTCTATTTCTACTGTTCATAATGGTAATATATATGGCAGTCAACCCATTGTATTGGACAGATTTGCATTGTTAATGAAACTTGTACTATTCAGATTACTCTTCTTCTATCTCTATCTCTCTACTCTCTTCTACTTGTTCATTATGTAGTAGTTAAACTAGGTAGTTGGGTGTAATGATTGCCTACTCTCATTATACTCCTTCCTTTTCCAGGGGAAAAAGTAGAAAACAAAAAATAAAAGGTGTTGGAATATATGGATCGTAGTTGGATACAAGCTAAACGGACGAGTGTTGAATATGATATTGGGGTGAGGGGTTTTTTAGACTTTGCAAAAAGAAATGCCGATGATGATAGTGGGATGTTTTATTGCCCTTGTGTAAAATGTTTGAATGAGAAGCGATTAAGTGCTGCAGATATATATACACATTTAATTTGTGAAGGGTTTTGTAAGACGTATGTAGTATGGGTATGGCATGGTGAACAATTAGAAATGCCAAGTGCATCTCAACAGGGGGAAGTGACTTGTGATGATAATGACACGGATATGGATGATCGGATAGAGGACATTATTCGTGATGTAGGAGAAGAGGCTTTTGAACAATCACATGTATATGGTAATATGTGCAGTGATGCTGAGAAGCCGTTGTACCCGGGGTGTAAAAAATACCAATTGCTGAATGCTGTATTGAAATTGGTAAGCTTGAAAGCACGGCATGGATGGAGCGATAAGAGTTTTTCAGAAACGCTTGAGGCCTTTAAAGATATGCTTCCTGATGATAATGTGTTGCTCTATCAAGTTGATAACCTATGAGGGCTATATTCGAATTTCAAAATTAATCTTTATTAATTAACAATTAATTATCTTGATGAGCTAATTAAATAAATTTAGTTTAAATTAAATCTATCCAACATTTTTTATTTAACCTATTTATTTAATCCAAGTAAAGAGCCATTATATTTAATTTATCTTCATAAATTAAATCTGAGATATTATATCTTTATCATGTTAGTTATTAAATCTAATTTATCTTAATAAAATTAAATTTAAAACTAACACAATATAATAATATCATATAATATATATATATATATATATATATATATAATATTAACGAATTTTTATATTATATATATATATATATATATAATTCATCCACCATAAATTAAATATTATCTTGTGTTGGACCATTCTTATGTGCAATCCTGTAGGCCCATATGAAGTTGGCAGTGGTCTAATAACTATACTAACCCACAAGTCGCAAGCGACTTCTAGCAAGACATTACGACTACCAAATTCATATGAAGATCGTTAACACGATGCAACTTGTCATACAACCATGTCACATCTCTTTTGTCACACGATATATTGGTCAAAGATGAGGCATGGATAATGTCATTCTCTTATTTTTGACCATTACTTTCTCAATTCTTGAGTAGTCTGACAATAGAAATGGAAACTCATTTCCATCGTAGCATGCCATATATTTCTCAGACTTACTCATCGAGGGGCCCAGTAATATCTCTCTAATAATGTGAGGGATAAATTTCATCTTGATCATTTATATTCCTCTGCATGAAAACCACGAAGCCAGATCGTAGCCTTAATCATCACCCTATCAAAAGTGACTTTTGACTAGTTCAAAGCTTAGCAACTCTCATGTAGGAATCCATGATGACCTCAGGTCAAAGGGCATTATGACGTGGTTGTACCTAAGAAAAGCTTATGATTTAATCCATGTAGCTTTCTCATAGTGGGTCGGTCCAACACTTTGTACTCTTACAAGTGCCTAAGACTTTGATTTGTATCTCCATATCTTATTAAAGTCATATTGGTCTTGTTTCATCTTTGCTCCGGCATAGATGACCAACCAAGGACATTTTAGGGCAATCTTTATGATTTATCCAAGGATACAATTATCACAGTTGACATGAAAATAATATGATAACATAATGGAGAAATTCATTAAATAAAAATATTTAAAGTATAATGATTAGCCCTTAGGGCAAAATTTCCAACAGGCGATGGCGGTGGGCCGATAGTGGGGGCAGGTGGGGGGAGGTGGAAGAGGAGGTAGTGGCGATGGGGGGTCGACGACAATGGTGGGGGTGGCGGATGCAACAATGGAGGAGGAAGAAGTAGTGGCGGTGGCGATTATGACAAGTGAAATGAGATAAATGAAATAAAGACAAAAGAAACTAAAAGGTAAATTGGACTTTTTTAACCATACAATGAGATAGTAATGAGGATCTATAGGGGGGAGATATGAATGAGGATTGCCAATTTTTTGGTAATTATCATTATCATGGTAAACCCTATTACCATGCTAAAGAGCAACCAAACACTCTTTTATTGGTAATGCAATCATGATTATCATTACAGGTATGCAATGGGGTTGAACCAAACGGGCTCTATATTCACCAATATAAAGGTATCGAATCTGACATGGGGTGAAAATTCAAGAAAGATAATGCATATCTAAGAAAACATTATGCAGCGTTCTTGGCGCAAGAAAAATAGGAAAACCTTTTCCTGTCCACTATCAACAAGGTGACTACAAGCCTTATAACTCTTCTTCGTTATCATTTCCAAAGCGTCCAAAAAATAGGGCCCAACAGAGCAAGTTGTTCTACAGCATTTTTGACGATCACAAAGCCAAGCAGAGACGAAGATGGCAAAAGCATCGCCTATAACAACATTAATAGGAGATCCCCCCCCACACACACACACACTCACACACACAAAACAAGATGATTCTTCCATTACAGACAAAAAAAAGCTTTTTTCTTCCCTCTCTATTACTTCATCTTCATCTTCACCGTCTAATCACTTGCTTCCTCCTTCAGTAGAAGAAGTTTGGATACCTTTTTCTGTGCACGAACCAACTGCGAGAACTATCAAAAGCAAGGAACTTACTGGAAAGAAAATCGATGTTTGGTGGAAAACTAAAGACTTGTGCTTCATCGTGTGGCAGTCATCTCAACAAGAGCGATGAACACTTGTGAGATCGATAATGAGCGATGAAATAAAGTAATGAGTTATAATTTAGGGCAAAATTGATAGAGGATATTTTTTTTCAAGAAAATATTATAAACAAAAATATTTTAATACCAGGTGAGAGGTGGCTTTGCAACAATCCTACTTTCGTGGTACTCCCAATCCCTAGTTATTCGTAGTCCCTCAAACCAAATGATATATTCTGGCCTAATCCCTGATCCAGTCACAGTCCCTACCCCCAATGCCTCATACCAAATAGGGTCAAAAGGTCCTAGAGTGTTTTTATATGGATAAATCACATCCACTATGTACTCCAATGGTTCAAGATCTCCAATGGTTCAAGATCTTTGGAGGCGGATAAGGACACTTTTAGACTTCGAAAGTTTAGCGAAGAGGATGATGAAGAATTGTTTGGTCTAAGAGCACCATAACTTTGTGCAATTGGAGCACTAATGTATCTTGCTAAATGCTAATCATACATGACTTGACTGTGAATTTATTAGTAAGATATGATTCTTCACCAATATGAAGACATTGTAATGGAGTTGAGCACATTCTTCGTTATCTTATAGAAACAATGGATATGGGATTATTCTATACAAATATACCCAAGCAACTTGTTGGCTTTGCAGATGCTAGGTTTTTGTCTAATTCACCTGATGATAAATCACAAATAAGGTGTTCATTCACAAGTGGTGGCACAATTATTTCATGTAGATTTATGAAACAAATTATATCAGTCACATCATCTAATCATGTATAAATAATGCATGAAGCAAGGTGAGAATGTGTATGGTTGTGATTAACAATACAACAAATAAGAATCACTTGTCATTTATCTCCTAGTAAAATGACCACAACAATCCTATATGAGGATAATACTGGATGCATTGCTCAACGAATGGAAGGATACATCAAGCGAAATAGAACAAAATATATTTCACCAAAATTCTTCTTCACTCGTGACCTTCAAAAGGGTGGTGAAGTTGATATCTAGCAAATCCATTTTAGTGAAAATCTAAAAAATTTATTTCCCAAGTCTCTTCCTAATATAATCTTTAAAAAGCTTGTTCATGGCATCAGATTTCATAGACTCAGAGATATAGACTGATGTTGCTAAAAAGGGGAGTTGATACACACTGTACTTTTTTCCTTTGTCTATGATTTTTCCGACTGGGTTTTCTTAGAAAGGTTTTTAATAAGGCAACATTATTAAGTGTATCAATAAACAATGTACTCTTTATCTTCTACTAAGTTTTTGTTCCACTGAGCTTCTTTTAGTTGAAGCTTTTTAATAAGGGACATGTTTAGTAATGGACATTTAAGTGAGAGTGTTATGAATAATATAAGAGTTAATACAATGTTTAGTTCTTATTCTCACCTTCATTTTTGTTTGATTTTAGTGTCTGAAGTTTGAAACTTGTGGTTTTAATCCCTAAAATTTGTTTTGATTTTAGTCCTTGAAGTTTGCTATATCTAAAATCGTTAGTCCATGTAATTTGAAAATGACTTGGTGGTGATATTGACGTTGTTAATTTTTCTCACATGGCATTAATGTCATTTAAAATGCTTATGTGGACGCTGATTGGGTTAGATGATGTGGAAAAAAAATAATTCAGCCAATACAAAAACAAAAACGTTTGACGTCTTAGGGAAACTTTTGTGTTGTGCAGACCAAAACTTTCACAGGCTTTCACTTGACGGAAGATCCGGGACAAAATATCTCAGCAAGGGTCAAGAAAAGCCTTGATCTTTTTTCTAATTATCACTGCTTGGATCAAATCATAAAAGAGGAATATTACGCGCCAGTTACCTGTAAAATGTCCTCCTTAACCTCTGTTTGTCGTTGCTGCATGATCTGCTAATATAGTTCAGCTCATCTAACTGCAGATTTGGAAGATCCTGCTTTTTTATATCTGATTGTTGAGCGGGGAAAGACTGCCCAAATATTTTTGTGGTGTGTGAAGTTTGTCCAACGGAAAGTGGATCTATGTATAAAATTATCGAACTCTCTATGACAAATCGCAGCCATTGGTGTTTATACTTCTTGCAAGGAATCTCTCAACCTTCGCCGGAAATTATCCCCTCAACCTCAAGCCACTGGTGTGAACGACATGCTACAATTTTGCCCTAGCCCAGTTGTGGTATGTGTGTTGATGGTGCGTTTGCAGCGATTTGCTATTTTTCTTATTTTTACATATACAAGTAGACCATCCTCTAACTCCCATCAATTCCACCTGTAAGCCCTTTCAAACTACAGTGATTAACTGGGTGTTTGGGTAACACTAAAATCACAGTTTTAAAAGTCATTTTCTATAAATCGAGACAAAATTCCTCTTATATATTTATCTCGTAAATCGTAAAAACTATTTTCCAAAAGAAATAGTAAATTCCGGGGACTTAAATCAAAATGAAAGTAAACTGTGGAAATTAAATTTTAGACACTAAAATCAAAATGAAAGTACATTGTGGAGATTAAATATTGTATTAACCCATAATATATTTATATGGATGTCCATATCCCCATTATTTCCTATGATTATGAAATCACATTTATTATAGATTATAGAGTTAAATAAAATTGTTCCCTCTTACTCTATCTTTCCCTTCTCATATTTGTCTTTATTTTATAACAGATATAAGATTTTGACAAGTAAAATAGAAAGAAAAAGAAAACAACCCAAATCCAAAATGGATTCTCTCTCACCATCATCATTAGAATAAATTTTTTGACGGGAGCCATTAAAAAAAATAATGTTAAAAATATTATTACAATTTTAATTTAAAAAATAAATAAATCTAAACTCTGCTAAAATATTATACCAAGAATAATTTACAATTGTTGCCAAAAATTTGGCAAAATCTATTTTATAATAATAGTCTACAATTATAAATGGTTTAGATTGAATTTTAACCATTTGAATTTATTTATGTATTTTTTAGGTATAAAATTTTGTTGTTATATAATATTTGGTTCTTATAATCTCACTTTTATTTTAAATTTTATGCTCATGGTTTGAAACAGAAAGTTTTAGTCCCTAAAAAGTAAAGAGGTAAAATAATTCAGATTTTTATTTTTATACAAATCTAGGAACTAATATCTTAATAGCACTAAAAACTGTTGACAGATATTATTGTGAAAAAAAAATATAGGTGAAAATTATAAGCACCACGCAAAAATTACCACTTTATCAGGAAAAAGAAACAATGTACTGACCTCATAAAAAAAAAGGGGTTGTTTGGTTTGCGGAATTTGGAGCGAAGTGAAAATTTTTAGAACTTTGATTTAAAATAACTACAAAAGTATGATTGAAAAATTTTAATTAATTTTTATTACTCTTTTACTTTATATCTTATCTTTATTAAAATTTTATAACCCCACTTCTTTAATATTTTTAAATTCAACTCATATGAACTTCCTGTCCCGTCCTTTCCCGTCTCGTCCCCTCCATTTCTCTCTTGCCAAACAAAACCTTACAACCTATTTGTTACACGGAAAAGGTCGGGAGGTAAGGGAAGATGGGCAAGTTCCCTAAGTGAAAATACGTCAGATGGAGGCAGGGACATCACTCCAATGATATTGACATCAATGAATTTCTCAGTCGTTGTTTCATAGCTGTTGTTAGTAAAATGGGATCAATGTAGATAAAGTTTAGAATGAAAAAATAATATAAACCATTATTTGCAAAATTCCTTGTAACGGACATAAAATAGAGACAAGTGATAAATTTAATTTTTTCTTAGTAAATCAATTTATCATTGTTGTTACAATGGATTAAATCGATTTGCCTAGATTGTAAATTGATTTATCATTTTTTCAAAGTTTGTCTTATATTGGCCAGGCTTATATAAATTGATTTGTCTATACATTAAATCGATTTACCTTGTGTTATAAAATTTAGTTGTTATGGTAAATCGATTTGAACAATATGATAAATCAATTTACTATGTGATATTTTGAAATGTGGCAAATGGATTTAGTTGTCAAAGTGGCATCATATTTGAAATGTGTCCCTTTTCCATAGAAAAGTATTTTAATTGATTATGTAAATTGACTTGTCAAAGTGGCAAATCGATTTAGTTGAGTGGTTCCACTTACTAGCCAAGACAATATGACAATTTGAATGAGAAGAAACCAAAACTTTTAATCTTGCATTTTCATAACACTTTACATATACATATATCAAATTGGTAATAGGTTTACTGGGGTTCAAATGACTTTTAAAAACGTGATAAAAAATGGAGTTAGAATGAGGTTAAGGCTTGGGTGAAGGGAGTTTGTGAGGAAAAAGATTTGGAAGACTAAACAACGTAACAACGGTGAAGTTTGAAGTCATCATAAATCTAATTACAAAAGTGGTAAATCAATTTAATCCATTTTTTTTATTACTTTATTATAAGGGTGTTATAGGTATTTCACATATTCTTCCCACTTCCGTCACTCCATTTTCTTTCTATCAAACATTTCATTTTCCTTCAACCTAAGTTACTTTCCTATGTCTACCAAACAAAGATATCTTTTTAAATTTCCTCCAATATTCTCTTCCCTTCCCTTCCCTTCCCTCATCGTATATTCCTTATACCAAACGAGCCCTTACGTGTGTGTTTGGATTAGCTTTTGAGAATAACTTTTATGATTTACGAGATAAGTGTGTGAGAGAAATTTTATTTTGAATCACGCAAACTTAGGTTTGGAAAGTTCCCACACACTTGCTACATCTTTTAGAAGCCTTGCATCTTGGAGGACGTTGGGAGGAAAAAAAAAAACGGGCATCTTGGTGGACAAAAAAATATTATGAACTATGAAGTGAGGGGCCCTAAGACAGAACCAGGGTTTGTATTCCCTCTCGCGACGCAAAACCCCGCTCTTTCTACTTCTCTTCAATACAAGCTAAGCTTGAAACCAGTTGGCTGGGAGGGGAGCTGTGCATATTGAAGTTACGACGGAGATAGAGCGAGAGAATGGGAACGAGAACCACTCTTTCTTTCTGAATCTCGCTAGCGACACTCGCTCGTTGGAGCTTGGCTAAACTTATCGGAAAACTTAATCTTTTGGGTTGAGCCATGTATCTCTACAGTCTTACTCTCCAGCGACCTACTGGCATAGTGTGCGCCATTAATGGGAGCTTCTCTGGCGGCAAAAGTCAAGAAATTGTTGTTGCTAGAGGCAAAGTTCTCGATCTTCTCCGCCCTGACGAAAATGGTAGGATCCAAACTATACTTTCCGTTGAAATTTTCGGTGTTATAAGGTCCTTAGCTCAATTTAGGCTTACTGGGGCTCAGAAGGACTATATCGTTGTGGGCTCTGACTCTGGTAGAATTGTAATTCTTGAGTACAATAAGGAGAAAAACGTTTTTGATAAAATCCACCAGGAGACTTTTGGTAAATCTGGTTGCCGTCGGATTGTTCCAGGGCAATACTTGGCCATAGATCCCAAGGGTAGGGCGGTTATGATTGGGGCTTGTGAGAAGCAAAAGCTTGTTTATGTGTTAAATAGGGATACTGCAGCTAGGTTGACAATATCCTCTCCTTTAGAAGCGCATAAGTCTCATACTTTAGTGTACTCTATTTGTGGAGTTGACTGCGGGTTTGAGAACCCAATATTTGCGGCTATTGAATTGGATTACTCAGAGGCTGATCAGGATGCAACAGGTCAGGCAGCTAGTGAGGCTCAAAAAAATTTAACATTTTATGAGCTTGATTTGGGGCTGAACCATGTGTCTAGGAAGTGGTCGGAACAGGTTGATAATGGTGCAAATCTACTTGTCACAGTTCCTGGGGGTGGGGATGGGCCTAGCGGTGTGCTGGTTTGTGCTGAAAATTTTGTTATTTATAAGAATCAGGGACACCCAGACGTCCGGGCTGTGATTCCAAGACGAGCAGACTTGCCTGCTGAGCGTGGTGTTCTTATAGTTTCAACTGCTATGCATAAGTTGAAATCCATGTTCTTCTTCCTTTTGCAGACAGAGTATGGAGACATTTTCAAGGTTACTCTGGAACATGATGGTGACCGTGTCTCAGAATTGAAAATTAAGTATTTTGACACTATTCCGGTTACTGCTTCAATGTGTGTGTTGAAATCAGGATTTTTATTTGCAGCCTCAGAGTTTGGAAATCATGCTTTATATCAGTTTAAGGCAATAGGGGATGATGCTGATGTTGAAGCTTCATCAGCAACACTAATGGAAACTGACGAAGGTTTTCAGCCAGTGTTTTTCCAGCCCAGAAGACTGAAGAACCTTGTTAGGATTGATCAGGTTGAGAGTTTGATGCCAATAATGGATATGAAGGTCACAAATCTCTTTGAAGAAGAAACTCCTCAAATATTTACACTGTGTGGGCGTGGTCCTCGTTCATCTTTGAGGATTTTGAGAACTGGATTAGCAGTTAGTGAGATGGCAGTGTCAAAGCTTCCTGGTATACCTAGTGCTGTCTGGACTGTGAAGAAGAATGTAAATGATGAGTTTGATGCATATATTGTTGTGTCGTTCACGAACGCAACCCTTGTTCTTTCCATTGGTGAGACAGTTGAAGAAGTTAGTGACAGCGGGTTTCTTGATACCACACCTTCTCTTACTGTTTCCTTGATAGGTGATGATTCTCTCATGCAGGTTCACCCCAATGGCATCAGACATATCAGGGAGGATGGACGTATTAATGAGTGGAGAACTCCTGGAAAGAGGACAATTGCAAAAGTTGGTTCAAATAGAGTTCAAGTAGTCATTGCACTGAGTGGAGGTGAACTGATTTACTTTGAAGTGGATGTCACAGGTCAGCTGATGGAGGTGGAGAAGCATGAAATGTCTGGAGATGTTGCATGTCTGGATATTGCAACAGTACCTGAAGGCAGACAAAGATCTCGTTTTCTCGCTGTTGGTTCGTATGATAAGACCATCCGTATCTTATCGTTGGATCCTGAAGACTGTATGCAGATTCTTAGTGTGCAAAGTGTTTCTTCAGCCCCAGAATCTCTTCTGTTTCTTGAAGTTCAGGCATCCATTGGTGGTGAGGATGGTGCAGATCATCCTGCCAGCCTTTTCCTGAATGCTGGTTTACAGAATGGTGTCTTGTTTAGAACTGTTGTGGATATGGTTACTGGGCAGCTTTCTGATTCTCGTTCTCGATTCTTAGGATTGAGAGCCCCAAAGCTATTTCCCATCATTGTAAGAGGCAAGCATGCAATGCTTTGCTTATCAAGTCGACCTTGGCTTGGCTACATCCACCAGGGCCATTTCCTTTTAACTCCCCTTTCATATGAAACCCTTGAATATGCTGCATCATTTTCATCTGACCAATGTGTGGAAGGTGTGGTTGCTGTGGCTGGTGAGGCATTGAGGATTTTTACAATTGAAAGGCTTGGGGAAACTTTTAATGAGACAGTAATTCCACTACGCTACACACCAAGAAAGTTTGTACTGCAACCCAAAAAAAAGCTTTTGGTTATGATTGAGAGTGATCAAGGAGCATTCACAGCAGAAGAGCGAGAGGCTGGAAGAAAAGAATGTTTTGAGGCTGGTGGAGCAGGGGAAAATGAAAATGGTAATGTAGGCCAAATGGAGAATGGTGGTGAGGATGAAGATAAAGATGATCCACTCTCTGATGAGCATTATGGTTATCCAAAAGCTGAATCGGAGAAATGGGTTTCCTGCATCAGAGTTCTTGATCCTAGAACAGGAAATACTACTTGTCTTCTGGAGCTTCAGGATAATGAGGCTGCATTCAGTGTATGCACAGTGAATTTCCATGATAAGGAGTATGGAACTCTTTTAGCTGTTGGTACAGCAAAGGGACTGCAGTTTTGGCCCAAAAGGACTTTAGGTGCTGGATTTATTCATATTTATAGATTTGTAGAAGATGGAAGGTCCCTTGAGCTTTTACACAAAACTCAGGTTGAAGGTGTCCCACTCGCTTTATGCCAATTTCAAGGAAGATTGCTTGCAGGAATTGGGCCAGTGCTCAGGCTATATGATTTGGGAAAAAGACGATTGTTAAGGAAATGTGAGAATAAACTATTCCCCAACACAATTGTCTCAATCCATGCATATCGTGATCGGATTTATGTTGGTGACATTCAAGAGGTATGTTTCTATTATACATATTTATACTTTGTGCACATCTAGGCATTTGGGTATTCCAATCATATGGCTATGGCCATTGGCAGGGATGTGTGTCCACCAATTCTAGCGTGATAAATTTTGTTGCTGATGATTTTGTTAAAGACCTTTTTTTGGGGAGGGGAGTCTCTTCAAATCAAATAAAACCTTGACTAAATCAATGTATTGAGTTATATCTTTCTTTATATGCTATTATCTTCCGTGTGTCATTTTGATCCTCCAATTTTTCTGCTAATATTGTTGTGTTATCTCTCCAGTCTTTCCATTACTGCAAGTATAGGCGGGATGAAAATCAGCTCTATATATTCGCGGATGATTGTGTTCCAAGATGGCTTACTGCATCATACCATGTAGATTTTGACACCATGGCAGGTGCAGACAAATTTGGAAACATTTATTTTGTCCGCTTACCACAAGATGTGTCTGATGAGATAGAGGAAGATCCTACTGGTGGGAGGATTAAGTGGGAGCAGGGAAAACTGAATGGAGCTCCCAATAAGGTGGAAGAAATTGTACAATTTCATGTTGGTGATGCGGTTACATGTTTGCAGAAAGCATCCCTTATTCCAGGGGGTGGAGAGAGCATCATATATGGAACAGTTATGGGAAGTGTAGGGGCATTGCATGCTTTTACTTCCCGCGATGATGTTGATTTCTTTTCTCATTTGGAGATGCACCTGAGGCAGGATTATCCACCTTTGTGTGGTAGGGACCACATGGCTTATAGATCTGCCTATTTTCCTGTTAAGGTAGTTTTTGTGTCCTCATTTACATTATTCTTTAACCTTTATCAGAAGTTACATGACACGATATATCATCTGTTCTGGATTTCAAAAGTTTCCCACTTTGTATCTTCATGGCCCTTCATGATCAGAGTGCTGGATGCTATTTTTTGTGTGTCCTGCTGATATTACTTCAGTTCTTTTTAGCTTGTTTAATGCAATAGTTGTGACAATGTTCTGAGAGGTCTGCATGATGATGTAGGATGTGATTGATGGAGATCTTTGTGAGCAATTCCCAACATTGCCTATGGATTTGCAGAGAAAAATTGCTGATGAATTAGACAGAACCCCTGGAGAGATTCTGAAGAAGCTTGAGGAAGTACGGAACAAAATTATTTGAAGGATGCTCAACCAAAAGGTGTGATATATCCCATTTTTGTGAATTTTTTAGCCTTTCTATAGCACCATTTATATTTACTACAGTAGGTGTTACCTGGAGATGAATGTGATCCTTTACTCTTTAGACAAGACAATTTAAGGGGAAATTTGAGGTGGTCTCTTAGAAACTTCATAACGGCAAAGTAAAACCTAGTCTCTTCTTTTCCTTGAATTACTGTGCAATTGATTCATCCTACTTCCATACAAATCTGCTTCGTTCAGAATGGATAAATCGACAGTTTGTCAGTTGCAACGTTTATTTAGTGATTGTGTTTTGACCCGAGAAATGACGAGCATTGATTTTTCTTGTTTCCGAATTTTTGGCCAAACAAAAAAGTTTCCTTTTCTGA
This sequence comes from Inga leiocalycina, assembly GCA_963242795.1. Classification (NCBI taxonomy): domain Eukaryota; kingdom Viridiplantae; phylum Streptophyta; class Magnoliopsida; order Fabales; family Fabaceae; genus Inga; species Inga leiocalycina. The sequence goes on from OY725332.1 coordinate 39,017,597, forward strand.
ATGGATTAATGCTTGAAACTTTGGGCTTGACCAATGTTTCATATTTGATATTGTTTGCAGGTCATAGTAGAAGAGCTATGTCTGTTGTGCGTTGCCTGTAGTTTAGCCACTAACAATGTGAAGAAAAGTTTATGGATTATCATTCATAGGTGCAGCAGTGATTTCTTGTCGTGTCTAAAGTTATAGTTTCTGAAGGGGGAGGAAGCTGCAAGAAGTTGAGCATTGTTTATAAGCCCGGTTGGCATTTCTGTTGTACTTAAAAATCTAATGTGGATACTAAGTTACTGTGATGATGCCTATTAAGATTTTCAGCCCTAGGAAAACAATAAAGTTCTTATTTTATTTCGTTGAAGTATATGGACGGAATTATTGTTAAAAGGAGATTTCTTAGTATGTGTTCGGCTTGACAGGGCAGATGTGTTTGTTTTTTTTTTGTCTGACTTTTTCAAATTTAAGATAAGGTAGAAGTTATATTGTGTGATGTAATTTATGTTTGGACTGGTTTTTATGAGGAAGTTAGTTCTACAACCTGTAACTTTTTTGGTTGATTAATGAAAAAGCAAGTTTAGATGTAAAATGATTAAAAAGAGCATGAATTTTTATTAAATAATACACACACACATATATATATATATATATATATTATATATATAATATGATAATTTTAGGAGAAATATTAAAATTAAGATTATAAAAGTGAAAATAGTTGATGTATTATTGAGAAAATTATGAAAATCCTAAATTACTTAAATTTTAGGAAAAAATACGGGAAAAGTTACCTATTGAAAATTTAATCGGTGAGAATCAGAGTATTTTTATTTTTTGTGTATAAAATTTTATCATATCATTCTAACTAATTAAATTTCTAATGAAGGATTTTGCCCCGATTTTCCTTAACTTTTATTATTAATTTTTTTTTGGGATACTTTTATAGACATCAAATGATTAACTCCTGGGAGTAGTGTATAAAGGTGGGATTCAACCTCTTTCCTTCCCGATGCATTTAATTTATTCTTTCTACATGGTAAAAACGCATGCAATTTATTTCGGCATCCCACGTTTTTTCATTTTCACCGCGCAATTTCTCCATGAAACGCCAAACGAAACATAGCCTTAGAGTAAAGGGCTTTTTAAAAAATAAAATCAAAATGTACTTGAAAGGGAAAGTTTCAAAAAAATATTTTTACAATATCAAAACCCCAAATCAATTTTTTATGTATTTGGACTAGTGATGGTAAAAGTGACTTTTATTTAATTTGACTTCTATAAACTTAGGCCTTATTTGGTTCAATTTGGGGGGGGGGGTTAAATGAGGGGAGGTGGGAGGAGGTAGAGGAGATTATGGGCATTGTTTAGTTGGGTCAGAGGGAAGGAGAAACGAAGTTTTTTGTTTGGTTTAAAAGGGGAAGGGAGATGAGCTAATTAAATATTAACAAATATGCCCTTAGTACTTTATTTAGATATCAAAGTTATCATTTCCGAAGTTATAAACCTTACTTAGATATGATGAAAAACCTTATATATATATATTTGAAATGATGATTTTATTAATTTTATGTTAACTCATCAAATTTAATATGTTTTTAAAATTTAAATTTAAATATAAATCCTAAATCATATTATTTTTTGATATTATTATCTGACTGCCTCTTCTAATACAAATATCTCTTTTGGGACTCAAATTTGAAATCTAAAGGGATCTAATGGGGCCTTACACTACTATATCAACTCTATGTTGGTCTAAATCAAATTATAATCGTAGGATAATGAATATAATTATGATATAATATGGATATCCTATGTTATTAAGATGCTTATTGATGAAATGATAAAAATTCTTTAATGTTTTTGTTATGCATGAATAATTTGGACTGTGATTGTGTCTTGATATGTTTCAGGTCTTAACTTTGTAAGTGCTAGGTACTTCGCTAAGCACGATCTAGCTGCTCCATCTTTTCATTCTGAAGTTTTATCATTTCTTACCATTATTTAGTAATATTCCTGCATCTATATTTAGTTACGAGTGAAGCTAGAACTGCCTGCAATCCAACTTCTCTGAAAATCATCTTCTACTAATTTCCTGCAGGTCAAGCTAAAAACCTTATATTTAGATTTATATTTAAAACTAATGTATCATTATCTCTCTTATTTATATAGAGATTGAAGCATAAAAACATACTTAAGGAGGATTGAAGAGGAGGATGGGTAAGTCAGTGGACAAAAATCTGTGAACAACGGGGGAGAAATAGAGCATACCTTGGGCACTCAGTGTTGGGAGGAAGATTGAGAAACGACTCAGAGAGATTAGAACTAATAAGGAAAGTCATCGTCGCAATTTTCTTTTGTTTTGATATTGAGTTTAGAGTTAGATAGGATTTGGTTAGATAGATTTAATTTTTAGTATTAAGACAGAATTTAATTAGATAGATTTTAATGTATAGATTTTTATTAGATAGATTTTTTTATTTATTTGGCTGATCTTAGTAACAATCAAATGGGTTTTATAATTAGATGAATAAACTTGGGATAATAAAAATTAATATGACTATTTTAGTTGGGATATAACATAATATTTCTCATCTCTTCAAAAAAACCCTAAATTTGGAGGGCTTAAAATGAGGGGCTAGGAACACTAAAAGATAAAATTTCTACTCTCCCCTCCGAAAAGCTCCAACTAAACAATGCCTTAAGTTTAGATAGAAGTTGTATAATGTATTGTGATTTATGTTTGGATTGATTTTTCATATTCATGGTTATTGGGTCTTTTAGAGTAATTTTATATTTTTTTATTAAAGAAAGGTCATGTGTCATCTTTATAGTTGTGGTAGGGCTGTTTTTTTGACTTTTTTCAATCTAGAGACCTCTTCAATGATGTGGTCACCTGGTGTCGTACGAAGGGGGGAGGCGCAAACTTTACTTTAAAACCAAACGACAAGCCCTCTTATAGCGGTCCAAAACTTGACTGCAGCACATGAAGGAGCATGGCATCCTTTGGACGTAAATGAGTTCACTGATTTGGGCTACGAAACAGCGGATGATGTGGATCAAATGCAAGGCGACAACTTAACCATGGAGTTGTCTGACTCTGGACATTAAAGCCAATACAGATGCCCAGTTTCCTTATTTTTATATTTAATTATTAATGATTAATATTCTTTCTTCGAATTGTAGGGGGGCAGCCTCCAAAATTTTCCCAAGTTAAGAGATGCCATTAGAGGCAAGAAATTTGATTTTTTGATTCTGAATGAAACCCAATAAGGCTGACCAGATTATGAGAAGGCTTAGTTTTGACAAATAGATACGTGTCAAAGCAACATGATTTGCGGGTGGAATTTGGCTCTTATAGAATAACAATAATAAATTTTCTGTGCAGTATGTGGCCTCAACTACCCGATCTCTACATGTCAAAATTGTGAATTTCTTGTGTGACTACAACATTATGTGGCTTTCTTGTGTTTATGCTGAACCATCTATTGCTCTCCGTCAATCCCTACGGAATGATTTGCTTAATTACAGTAATCATGTTAATGGGCCGTGTATTATGATTGGAGATTTCAATACTTACTTATCCAGTGATGACAAGAAGGGTGGCTCCAGCCCAAATGTTCGTGCAATGTGGCATTTTAACAACCGTGTTCAACAATTAGAGCTAATTGTGGTGGATTGTGTTGGTGATCATTATACTTGGCAAAGGGATAGATTAAAAGAAAGAATTGATTGGGCCCTTATTAATCAAGAATGGAATCAAGCTTTCCCCCAAACCAAGGTGTACCATCTCAAGAAATTTGGGTCGGATACAGGCCGATACTCCTCCAAACCCCAAATGAAAACATGCAGAGAAGGGGCAATTTCTTGTTCCGATTTGAAGCAGCATGGACCCTTGAAAAGGGGTTTGATGAGGATGTTAAGAAATGCTGGAAAGAAGATAGTTGGGTTTAGAAGGTAGAAAAGCTTGCTAAAGAAGCTATGGAATGGAACAAAAACACGGTTGGCAACCTCCCCCAAAAGAAAAAGAAGTTGTTGCAGAGAATTGAAGGAGTAGACAGAGCGAGGATCAGAGGTGACAACCAATATTTAGTACAAGTAGAAAAATAACTATGGAAGGAGTACAATAAAGTATTGGCTCAAGAAGAAGAAATTTGGTTCCAAAAATCGAGATGTAATTGGATAAAATGGGGAGACAGAAACAATAAATTTTTTCATACTTCTGCCATCATCAAAAAAAGAAGAAATACAATAGAAGGCCTCAAAAATGAAAATAGGGACTGGATTTTTGAGTAGCAAGAGCTAAGAGTTTTGACATTAAACTTTTTTGAGACCTTATTCTCTAGTGAAAGGCACCGGCAGGATAATCTGCATTTCGAAACCCATTTCCTAGAGATCAGTGTTAGTGATCAAGCTATGTTATCAGCAACAATTACTAATGAAGAAATAAAGGCAGTGGTTTTTGACCTTGGGGCTTTCAAGGCGCTAGGACCGGATGGGATTCAAGCAATGTTTTATCATGAGTACTGGAACATCATTGGTGGTTCTGTGTGTGAATTGGTTAAAGATTTCTTCACTAACCCAAATATAGTGAAGAATATTAATAATACCAATCTTGTTCTCATACCGAAAGTTGAGAAGCCAGAAACAATTAAAGATTTCTGTTCGATATCCCTATGAAATGTGAGCTATAAAATTATTTCAAAAATCTTGAGCCGTAGAATCAAAGGAGTTATGGGAAAGTTGTTAGGATGCACTAATGTAGTTTTATTGAAGGAAGGTAGAGTAGTGATAATATCATCATTACACAGGAAGTCATACACTCTATGAAAATAAAAAAAGGTAAAACTGGATGGTTAACAGTGAAGGTCAATTTAGAAAAAGCTTATGACCGCTTGGAGTGGAATTTTATAGTAGAAACTTTAAGAGCGGTGGGATTTGAGAAAGGGTTATGTCAAGCAATTATGGCATGCATTACAAGCTCTTCTTTCAAAATAAACTGGAATGGTAATAGATCAGAAGAGTTTGTTCCTTCAAGGGGAATCTGACAAGGAGATCCAATCTCTCCATATATCTTCACCTTATGTATGGAGAGATTGAGTCATCTTATCAGGGATGCCATTGGAGAAGAAACTTGGAAGGCTATTTAGATTAATGCAAGAAGTCCTCAAATCTCCCATCTATTTTTTGCAGATGACCTAATCTTATTCGGGGAGGCAACAACCGACCAGATTGATGTGATGCTTGATTGCCTAGAATGTTTTTGTAATGCATCAGGAATGAAAATTAACTAACAGAAGATGAAGATGTGCTTCTCTAGAAATGTCCATATATCTCGAGCCTAACGGGAGATCTTAGTCGAAGAATGGGGACTAGCCTAACGGGAGATCTTAGAAAGTATTTGGGTATCCCCCTCATGCACACTAGAGCAACAAGTGCTACTTTCAGCCCTATTATAGAAAAAACTAAAAAGAAGTTGGCAGGGTAGAAAAGAAAATGCTTGATTACGGCTGGATGTACTACTCTCATAAAATCCGTCTTATCTTGTCTTCCTTACTATCATATGCAAACGGTGCTATTACCCAAAGGAGTGATCGAAGCTCTTGAACTTCACAGCAGAGATTTTCTTTGGGGTGATAACGAAGAGCAGAGGAAACTACACCTAGCACCGTGGGAGCTCATATCCAAAAACAAGGAGACTGGGGGCTTGGGGATTCGTAACCTGAGAAAACAAAATGAAGCCTTTATAATGAAGCTATGCTGGAATCTTATTAACAATCAAGATGCTTTGTGGGTATGGGTCCTAAGAGGCAAATATCAGTGTGGAAATTCACACATGCCAAAAGTCCAAAAAAGAAAGAGTTCATTTCTTACATGGAGGAGTATATGCGATATATGGGATACCTTCAAAAAAGGAGTTCGAATAAAAATTGGCAATGGTCATACAACTAGCTTTTGGAATGATAATTGGTCAGAGATATGGATTTTCCTTGCCAATTTTGTACAAGGATATGAACAATTAGTGGATGAAGAAGAAAAAGTTGTCGATTGTGTTGATCAATCAGATGAATGGGATAGGGCAAACCTAGAGTTCTAGTTTCAATCAGATATTGTTACTCACATCATGAGCGAACACACACCCCGTGAGGAGAGAGGAGAGGATAAATTTACTTGGTTACCCTTAACTAACGGATGTTTTTCCATTAGATCTGCCTATAATTTTCTTGTTGTAGATAACCACCAGCAGGAGGACAACTATTGGAGGAATTTATGGAAATGGAAGATACTAGAAAAAATGAAATCCTTCATGTGGCTTGCATCTCACAACAAAATACACACGGCACAACTCTGAGCAAGGAGAGGAATAAATGAGGATGCTAGATGCCCGTTAGATTGCAAACAAGAAGAGGATGTCGCACCTTCTCAGAGACTACTGTAACGCAAAGGAGAGATAGAGCACAATGATCAATCCATCACACTGGGATACTTTCATGAGTCTTAGTGGGAAGGGTTTGATCAAATGGAATCTAAAGCAGGAAGCAGGCGGTGAGAATACCAAGAAAGTCAGATGGGCTATCTTGTTTGGATATATGTGCTGGGACATATGGGTAGCGAGATTTAATCAACTCTTTGGCGATGAACAATAATTGAATTATAAAAATGCACAATCCAGTTTATATAGAGCTTGTTGGGATTAAGACCTTGTATCCAATTGTATTTCCTATCCTTTGAGACAAGAAGGACAAGATGATATGGTGGTTTTATCAGGCTATGTCAGACTGGAAACAGATGCATCAATTCTCAATTCTGGAAGAAGTGGATGCAATGGAGCTATCATAATAGGAGAACAGGAGGAGTGGCTAGGAGGCTTCATTTGTAAACTTACATTAGTTCCACCAACCATAGCAGAGCTTTTGGGGATTATACATGGTCTACACTTGTGTTGGACCCGTGGTTTCAAGAAAGTGAGAGTGGTCTCAGACTGTATCGAAGCAATCAACTTGATACTTAGGGGATGCTCTTTGAACCACCCTTATAATGATATCATTGATGAAGTTAGAGCTTTAATTCATAGACATTGGAATGTTGTCGTTTATCATATTCCTAGGGAAAAGATAAGTATTGCTGACAGGTTGGCAAAACTTGCTTACAGTTTGACAGGAAATTATTGTATTCTTGATCAGCTACCACCTCCCCACTGAGGCAGGGCGATTTTTTGATGAGGTTTTTTTTAATGTTTATGCTAAACTTCTTTGATCTTGTACTAGATATAGTTTTGAAACGCTTGTTTAGAGTTAATGATATACAATTTTCATGCAAAAAAAAAGGGTTGTTTTTTCCCTCCCTCTCTCTCCATGTTTCTTCTCTTTCTCTCTCCATGATTGAACTAAAAGCACCTAAAACCTATGGCTTTTAGCCAAGATTGATTGAACCAAAAGCAAGATTAGCCCATTGCTGTGCCAAACATGAAAAAGAATTGGAATAGCGATTGAAGCCTTTAAAAGCAGCTTTTCAATTAAAATTTACGGTATACGAGATAAGTATGTGAGAGGAGTTTTGTCTCGATTTACATGAAAAGCATTTATAAGGTCTTTATAATCCATCCCAAACAAGCTTCTAGTTGGGGCTTTAAGTGGCTTTTTAGAACAAAAAGCCACTTCAAAGCCATCTTTTATAATAATTTTGGTACTGACTGTACTTAATTAATAATTTACAACTCATTTTAATATGAAATAATAGATTTATGATTTTCAAATTTTGAAGGTATTTTTCCTACTTGATAGTGAAAGTAGTCAAGAATAAATAAGGCTAAACAAATAAATGGAAACATATTTGTTATTGTAAAATATTAATTAATGTAAAGACAAGCAATTCGATGGGACTATTAGAAATTTTTTTTTCAGTTTAGAAAGGATTCATTGAGAAGTTTGTGCTGCATTTTAATTGGGATTTCGTTGTACTCCGGTTGATATTAGTTGATCAAACTGATATTTGATTTTCATTAACATTCGAGGATTGGATATGGTGGCCGAAGGTACTTAGTTCAGTATGATGGACCAACTAGACCATAAAATGGATTAACTGAGTTTAAAACTCACCTAGCCACTTTATTAGGAAAGACTTTCAGAAAGAGACATTCTGATCACAAAGCATCGATTTTGACTTATTCCTACTAATGGATTCTAGAAAAATCATACCCCATTTTAGGAAATGGATCCTCTTCGGGGTGCAATTCTCGGCATCTCTTGACCACATTGAATCTCATCCATCTAAATTAATCGAAAAGGTCACCATGTGCCACATCATCGTGCTATTAAAATTAAAAACTAAAAATAAATATAAACTATCCCCAAACAAAGTTTTGATTTTTTTTTTTTTATCTGGAGTAACCAATTTTTTGGACCTACCTCACTCTAACTAGACTGTTTATCCCGGTCCAGACTAATCCAGATTGAGTTGGACAAAATCAAGGGTAACAAAATTATACCACTAAGTGTTTTAAATTTAAAATACTTATTGATAGAGATTTGTTGCTCTTTGTGGTATTGCCTGACTCAATCTATATTAGTCTAGACCTCCAATATTTGCATCTAACCGTGCAATTTGAGGATAATTTCAACAAAAGAATATCGAGATTGATGTATTTTACTCAAATGAAAAACATCGTTAGTTTAGGTTATTATAAATATTAGAAGTCTACGTATGTGCTTTAGTTTAATTTAGTATAATAGAAATAGATAATAGATCCAAATTAAGCCACCTTTGCGTGACGGCAGTGTGGAAATTATTTTTTAATAATTCCCTGATAATTACTCAAGCTAAAGTTTATTTGCTTTTGAGATCATATATAATTAATGGTAACATTAAGAATCAGGAAAATAAGTATAATTTATTCTAATGAATCATCCAATAATTTTTCTTCAGCGAAATAGTTAAAACACACTCCATTATGTCCTTGATATAAGACACATTTATCTAATTTAATTAGATTAAGGAATTTAATATAACATCTTCCTTAATTCTTTTCATCTCTCTTACTTGATTATCGTTGAGGGATCATCAATAGAGGTAAATTAGGGAAAAAAATTGACAAATGTATGATACTTTTGGCTGTGTTGTCAAGTTGAGGAGAATCCAGTTAGATTAAAAGTACTCATAAGAATTTGATTTTTCTTTAAAAAGTTGAGCATTGCAAACATTTATATGAAAAATAACTGTCAACATTTATATGAAGTCGGTTTCGGTTAGAGATACTATCAGCATTTAAGTAAATCGTTTCTTTTTCACAAAGCATTGGAAGCACACAATTATTTACCTTATCAAACACTAAAAAGAGGGGTTATAATGGCATGATTTTCAAAATAATATCTATCATGTAAGTGTTGAAGCAAATTTGAATAGGTGGACTCTCATACATTACAGTGAATTAGTTGTAGGCTGTAATCGAAGATATTGGCAATAGATAACGTTAGATTTTGTTTTCACTGACAGTTCTAGGGATCTATCAACAATCCTATGCTATTCACTCTTCTGCTATCAAAAAGAGAGGGTTTTCATGGCTGATTTCCATTACTTTCTATTCCTTCATTTGAGTTTTCGGTGAAATGTATTTCCCTCCATAAGAAGCAAACTGAAACTCCCTAAAACGGGTCAAAAAAGAAAATTCAACTCAACTATCTTGAGCATTTTTTTTTGGGTTAAGGTGTATCCAGTATCCTAAAGTATTTTTTTTCAAATACCATTAGTACTTTAAAGTATTTTTTAGTGTATTCAGCATTCTAAAGAATTTTCTCAGGAGCGTCCATCACCCTGCAATACTTTTTTATACAGTTTCGCACTTAAAAATTTAAATAATTTAGGATGTTGGATAAATCTAAAAAAAATACTTTATAGTGTTTGATGAACAAAAAAATAGCTTAGGGTGCTAGACACATCTAAAAAAGTACTTCATGATGCTGGAGCACTAGAAAAAAAATATTTCAGGATGTTATATGTAACACAAAATACTTTAAAAAACTGAATGCAATTAGAAAAATACATTAAGATACTGGATGCACCTTAGCCCTTTTTTAAATTCCCACTAGTATCTGCATCCTAGAGGAAGAGAAGAGAAAAAAATATACTGAATATCTTATTGTCATACTTCGCCGAAAAAACAAAAAATCTTTATTTATCATCGAACAGAAAAGTGCATGAGCTATACATAGTCAGATACAAAAACCGCTAATAAGTACGCAATTACAAATAAACTACAAGTAACTACCTTCATCAAAATAACTATTATTAAAATTAATTCTAATTATTCTTCTTCCTTCAAGAATAAACTAACAAGGGACGAATCCTAACAGCATGTAGAGGCATGAACACACTGATCTATTCTGTCTTGTGTGCGTACCTTGTTTGTTCCTTGCACGCGGCCGAAATATTTGCCACATAGTGCACTCAAGTTTTACAGCTCAAACAGGATTGGATACGATTCCTGATGAACCATTTCCTATATCAAAAACACTTTTCCCCAAGCAAACACCAGAGTCACTTGGTTGGTTTGACTTATTTGAAGCTCGGTCAGACTTGGAGACAATCTTAGAGACTGTGAAGCCAGCAACTTCAAAAGTCTGAGACTTGTGAGGAATCAAAGAATTGCGAAGAACAACATCAACTCCTTCATATGTCCAAACGCCTACTACTGCATCCCCTTTCAGTCCAATGGCAAACCAGCCAAGGCCAGCAACAGCAATGTCTGCAGAACTTGACTCCCAACTGTCCCCACTGACATTGAATTCTCTTCTCACCCAACTCCCCAGATCTTTAACTCTTTTCTCCCCTATCGGTGGCTACAAGCAGAAAATTTTAAATTGATGAGAGAAGCATAATGCATCGTACATCATGCTCATTGATCATTGTGTTTTGCAGTACTACATGCATCATTCTGATGTGGTCAAATGAACGACCATGTTTTTGTAGTTGATTACTATACCCCCTTCCATCCTTTTTATAAGCTACAAAGTACAAATAACAAAATTACATAGACTAAGTTGGTTGAAGACAAAAAAATATGAAAAAATGCAACTTCTTTTTCAAAAACACCCTTTTTTATGGAGAGACTGAATGGGAAAAAGAGATGAGAAAGAATAAATGGGAAAAAGAGATAAGAGGCATGTAATTAATTAGGGGTAAAAATGATAAAAATACATTAAATGTTCAAACATCTCCAAAATGTGAATTATGAAAAAATCAGACTCATTCAAAATACTGTAGCTTATAAAAAGGAGTTAAAGTGCAATTTTAACAATAAATTTTTTTGCCAGCATTTTTGAAGGGTGCAAAAGTGGACATAATCTTTTAAAAAAGGTGCAATTTCAGCAATTCCATTAAATTAAACATTCGTTAAAAAGCGGGAGGGAGAACAAATGGGTATCACATCAAAAAAGAGACGGACATTTGGGCTAATTTAACATAATTGCTAAAATTGCTCCATTTTTAAAAGATTGTTTACTTTTGCACTTTTCCAAACTTAATTGTGCTAGATGCCCATGGCAAAAAACTTTATTGCTAAAATTGTACCTTAACCCTAAAAAAGACCGAAGGGAATAGTTCTGAAAAATATAGTATGGCAAATAACTCTTCTTCTACAAAGGCCGTAAACTTTTATGATTATGAAAACTTAAAGCACAACTTCGCAATGATAGGTAAACAATTCACCTGAACAAAGTACAGAAGAAGGCGGCTATTTAAGATGCCCCCAAACAAAAAATCTTGAAGATGCATGAGCATTATAAGATCCATGGGCAAAGAATTGCTCTATAAGTAGTAATCTGAGCATGGAAATACCTGTAGCTGGCGCCCAAAATGGTCCTGCAACATTTTATTTGCATTTTCTACTTTACCCATATGTAATGGAAGTAAAGAAGATGCCCAGACCGTGACATAAACAGAATTCAGGGATGTTTCTTCTATATCCAATCTCATTAAACCAGCTACATGGACCGAGTGACCAGCCTGCAACAATAAATTAATAAAAGTATGAACCATGATGGGGTTTTAACAAGAGGCAAAGGATAATGATGAACCTTGTGTAAACCAATGAGATTGCAGAATAATCCAGAGTTCAGACTAACAGGATACCAATACATTCCATTCATAACTCAAGATTATATGTGAATATCTTTCTCTGATAACTTAATGTCCAAAAGAAACAGTGAAGCACCAAAACAGAGCAACCGTAGTACCAGCATTGGTCGTATAAAAATGCCGTCAAAACTTGGAAAAAGAATATTGATATGTAAGAGACTATGATAGAGTCTGATTTTATTAATATTTATTTTATAAATTGAGTCTGTTTATATTATCATTTTAGGAAATATGAAAATAAGTGGATTATCCACAAATAGGTTTTAAGATATTTCAGCAATATTATTTATTATTTTAGATATTTCAGAATAAGTGGAATATCCACAAGTAAGATTTAGTTTCTAGATTTTAGATATTATTTGGATTTCTTAGTTTGAATTTTGAATTAGATTTTATCTTTCTGTACTACTATAAATTGGCTTCTTGCCTACTCAATAAAGCATTGAATATTCAGAGTTACTAAAGTTTGGAGATCCTTTTGGGCTGTTTTAGAGAGTTTAGTGAGATACTAGCTATCCCTCTATCACAAAGTATTTTAATTTTCCTTTTTCCTTCATCACTAAATCATCGTCCATGTTCAGTATTTAACAAATGGCATCAAAGCCGTTCAATTTGGTAACCAACCCTTCCACTAGTTTTCCTTCCTCATTCCCATCATACACTTCTTCCACTTTTTACAAGTCATTGCAAGCATCTTATATTATCTCCCGTCTTGACACTATAAATGCTAAACTTGGCTTAAAAACCCAAGTTAGTAATTCCCAGACCCAACGAAGCAATACAACTCCCACCATCAGAGAAAAATCTAGTGACATTGGCTTAAAAGTTAGGAAGCATGTCAGAATCCACCAGTATAGAAGCAAAATGCCTAGTCACAGCCGCTTAACTCTGTCGGGGTATTTAGCCAACAACGACGCACATGACTCTAAACCGAGCGACCCAAAATTTTTGTATCCCATTAACTCACCTGCAATGTCGTCGGGCATCACCAAAACTAGCTCACAGTCATACTCTTCTGATCATCTCACATTGGATGAAGATTCTGCAACAACTTCAATAAGAGCAACGTCTGTGAGTTTGAGACCACCCCTACCAGCGACAACAAACGTGCCTTCGTCGTCTGGTCCCTCGACTGTAGAGTCTGAGTGCCAGCGTCACAAAAGGAAGGATTGCTTCCGTTGTTGTGAGCAAATTAGCCCTGGGCAGCGTCGTTCCGAGTCCTCACTTATGAAGATCACAGAGATCGTTCCACCTCTAACTGAAAAAGTTGAAATAGAGATAGGAGGTGATGAGGCTGAATTTTCTTTTGACGTCATCCTGGGAAAGTCTTCATCACCGGTGAAGCTTCAAGAAACCTTGATGCATCCTTCTGATGTGATTCTTATGGATTGTGGCTCCATGGATCATTTTTTCCTTGACAGATTGGTGTCTTATGTGCTACATCTTGTTCGGCCTACCCTTATTCTTGAAGTCTCATTAAGAGTTGTTGATACATCTTATATTGCCTTCCTACCATCGCTGCCTAAACCTCCAGACATACCAAGATAATTTTTTCGTTTTGCCTTGAGGACAAGGCAAATTTACAAGGAGGGGATAATGATAGAGTCTGATTTTATTAATATTTATTTCATAAATTGAGTCTGTTTTTATTATCATTTTAGGAAATCTGAAAATAAGTGGATTATCTACAAATAGGTTTTAAGATATTTCAGCAATATTATTTATTATTTTAGATATTTCAGAATAAGTGGAATATCCACAAGTAGGATTTAGTTTCTAGATTTTAGATATTATTTTAGATATTATTTGGATTTCTTAGTTTGAATTTTGAATTAGATTTTATCTCTCTGTACTTCTATAAATTGGCTTCTTACCTATTTAATAAAGCATTGAATATTCAGAGAGTTACTAAAGTTTGGAGACCCTCTTGGGCTGTTTTAGAGAGTTTAGTAAGATACTTGCTATCCCTCTATCACAGAGTATTTTAATTTTCCTTTTTTCTTCATCACTAAATCATCATCCCTGTTCAGTGTTTAACAGACTATGCTGCCACTCTTTATTTATTATGCTCCTGTAAGGACATATCTTTTCCTCCAAAAAGCCACTTTTAGTATATCATAAACAATGCCAAGCATGGTAATGTAAATCTAGATCCCAGAACAGCAAAGCATGTATCCAAAGATCAACAGCTTTCCTCTCATCTTTATGCAAATGGAACTGCCAACTAATAATGCTCATATTACATTTGCTTAAATATCAATCATGAGGAACCCTTGCCAAATGCAAAATATACCTATAGAAGGAATCTTCATATGGGGCAGCTATTTTAAACTATATTCTATCAAGGAATTTACCAAAATCTCTTGTAATCTTATTGGTAGTTACTACCCAGTCTAAAAATCAAACATAAAGTACACAATATAAAGAAATCTCCTAAAAGCAGCGGATATCCTGATAGAAGAAGAAATTGAAAGAACGTCCTATATTCTAATCCAGAAATGATTTACTCGAATGAAAATTCAAACATACTTTCTCCCCCAAAGCATCGAAGCAAGAAAATACTTAGATTTTAATGAATAAAGTAATGCAACTATTAGTTATAAAACTGCCATCAGTTTATACATTCAATGAGTTAAGATGGGCAATGCATTTTATCAAATAATTTTCTTCCGAAGTATTTAAACATACGTAGGCACGATGTTGATACATAGGTTTAAAGTAAAATACATGCAGAATTTAGGGGATGACCAATGAGGAGAACCTTGCCATCTAACCCATTGGCATTCTATGTCTTCTTTTCTTTAAAATCATATGAGAATAGAATTTACCTAAAAGAGAAACTCCTAATGACAAAGATGGATAACAAAGCAATGTAAAGATAACTTTCCTAACTTAACATCAAGTCTGGAGAAGTATCATAAGAGTTAACTATGAGATTCCAAAACAATAATAAACGAAAGCCCACCAAAATAATATTAATAATAAGAACAACAACAACAACTTTGAGAGAAACTAATCATTTGACCCATATAGTTTGTCTGAGTTTTCAATCTGATCCTGTAGGTTTCTTTCCCAAAAATGGAGTCAATTCAAATCACCTCAGTGTTACTCCCCGAACTTAACAAAAGCTAAAATTTTATTATGTTATGCCCACATGGCATAACAAAGCTAATTTTTAGCTGAGGTGGCAAAGCAGCTGGAAAATGTGGCTGTCACCTATGGGTAAGCAAACCCACCGGCTCTAGAAAAGGAATACATGAAGTCCTTCCAAAACAGAGAAAAAGCTTGCAGACTCATTAGCTCAAAAAGCTTCCCAATCCCCTTCTATTGAATTCACATCTTTCTTTGTTTTTTTGGGGGGGGGGGGGTGTTGTGGTGATAGATTAAATCACTCCCAAATCAAATGCAAAGCAAGAAACACACTCACATTGTATTATAACCAGAGACACCATATAGCAGCAGGGACAACAGAGTGCCAAAAGGCTTAAAAAATTGATAATAATAAACTCTTGTTCCATTAATACTCCAACTTAATTCATAATTTCATTAAACTAATTGACTAGACTACAAAAAACATGATAAGCTAACTTAAACAACAAATGCTCAGTTGGTGTTATTAAGAATCAAGGAACTATATCTCAAGATTTCAATATTCAAAGAGGTGCCATTGATAGATATCCACAGGTAATAAAACATGTGCACGGAAAAAATATGAGGTTGTTAAAAGAGGGGGGAAAAAACTTCTCGGGGGATTGTCTAAGAACGGATGAAAAGTTGAGTGTTCAGGGAAGATCTTGAAGTTTGTTCATAAAAAGTAGGTGAAGGCAAAGAGACGGGTAGGCAGAAAATTAGGACTTTAGTACTCTCTTAAAATATGACAATCCATTCTGTTGAGTTATCTAGGTGAACCAATCAAGCACAAAAATGAATTTTCTTCAGAAAAGGAAAATGATCACGAAATGAAATCAACTTTACAGCGTTCTAACCTTGATTCTATATGTTCTAGGTTTCAATTCCTTGCCAATGTGCACAAGCTTCTGTTCTTCCCTTGTCAACCTTGTTGTGATCTGGAAAGGATGCAAGAGGCCAGGTGTGTCGAACAATTTTGCCTGACCAGTTAAAATACCTTCCACTCTAATAATTCCCAACGTAGTCCCTGGTACAGGTGCTTCTGTCAGATGTGTTAACCTCCTTCCAATATGCTTCCCGATGGAATTTATTAATGTACTCTTTCCTGCATTCTGTGCCCCAACAACCCACACATTCCCTCTAGGCCCAGCCAAATCAATAATATCATGCACAAAATTCTTCAGTCCCCAATCTTTCAGTGCACTCACCATGTGCATGCTAGTAATCTTATTCACTCCACCCACTCTTGCTCTTTGCCTAATCCAATGCTCTAATCTTGTTGGTGACAAAGAACTAGGCAGTAAGTCAATTTTTGTTGCCACAAGCACCACTCGAGGCACATTTCCTGACTTGCCTTGCTTCCATGCAGATGAGTTATCATCAATTGTTTCAGATACTAAATTTGCAATCTTGCATGGAAATGACCCATCGAAATCCGTTGCATCTACAACTATCACCACCACCGACCGAGACCCTGTTGTCGAAGCCAACTTCCTCCCCACTGTATGATAAAAGTCAAAATCCGGCAGCAAATTTTCTGCTGTTGGATCCTTCACCTTCCCATAGTGCCTCAATGAGTGGCAGCGTGCACAGACCACTGGCTTGTCCAGCTTCTCGTTCATATGGGCATCTCCATCAAACTTTTCAGGCTCCATAATGAACCCCCTTTTGATAGAGTTGGAAAATTCGGGCACTTGTGCAATGGGTTCAAGATGAGCATACAATCTATAAGTAGGGTCCTTCTGAGAGGGTTTAATAAAAAAACCGGGCTGTTTTGGGTTGAAGTCCTGCATATAAACCCCACAACCAGGGCAGATAAGAAGTGATTTTGATGTGCCTTCATCATAATTACCATCACGAGAGAGAGGCAAATTTTGTTTAGGTTCTGAAGAGAAATGCCTAAACAAATTAATTGACGGATGTAAGGATTTTCTGAAGTTTTGAACATTGGGTTTTGAAAAAGGAACCAAAAATGAGGAGTTTGAATGGTCATGGTTACTGCACTCAGAAAAGAGCGATAAAGTAGCAAGTGGCTTAAGTCTAGAAAGTGAAAGTTTTCGAGCTGCCAGCATTTTTGTCAATTGGTTAAATTCTTGTTATTATACGGTCTAACATAGTGTTCAAGTGCTTCCTAATTTGCCATTCTTTCCTGCCAACCCCCTTTTCTTTCTCTTTTAACTGAACAGAGAAAAAAGGAGCAATGTTGGACTGTTGAAGATTTGAAGGAGGTGGAAGGGCTTGCAAAGATTGGAGATAGCAGATGCAGCGAGCTTGAGGATGAAGACAATCGCAGCCTCAGAGAAGTGAAGGGAGAGGAGAGAACGCAGCAACAACATGGAGTAGGAGGGAAGCAGTAATGCAGTGCAATAAAGTGATTCTGCACATTAATGCTCATCAGAATAAGATACCAGTAAAAGATCTAGAGGAAGAAAGTTTTAATAAGCAAGCACAAATTATTGGAATGAATAAAATGAAATAAATATGACTGAAAAAATAATGCACTTTCAAAATAATCAATATTCAAGTGAACTACCATCATCAGCATGCCAACCTAGAAACCCTTTCCACTAATAAGATTATACCATAGAGTACACCCATTTTTTTAATTAAATACAGAGCAAACTAAACAACCGTAAAAAGCTATATGAACTTTTATGGGAAATGAGGAAAAGTTCCAGAAATCTTGATGATAAGAATATAAGCAAACCATTAACAAATTTTGTTTTGTGCAAGAATATAAGCAGAACCATAAATAGCCTATGCTCAGAGATTTTCAGAAATATCAACACCTTCCATTCATGCTAGATACTTTTGTTTTGTGTAATCGCTAGCTAAATAGAAACCCTCTAAGGAAGATCTTTGTACAGATTACAAGGCTCACATTTTGAAACAGTTTAATTTGTAAACAGAGCTGACAAATATATTCAGTTTAACTTTTCAAGTCAACAAAATGTAATAACTTTCTGTTACTAGTTGACTAGTTCAGTGATAAATCAGTACATAGCTGACAGAGAATCTAAAAGGGGGCCAAAACACATTCCTACAAAACCCAATTTTATAATAACTTATATTTTCCATCATTTAGTTAACAGACAATATTCAAAGAGCTATAAAGGGAATAATCCATCTCTATGGAAAATCAATCAAACCTTGGTATTTTAACAACATGGTACCTGACTATCTTTGCTTTGCTTTAGTCTGTAGAAACCTCATCCGGAAAGAGTTTGAAGAGTCCTTCCTTGTGGCCCCAATAATATCTTCATTACTGCCTGAAATCCATTCTTCAGCTGGTGCAAAAACCAACTCAAGCATAGACAAGTTTAAGATATAATATTCCTGTAATAATACTTTTTCACCCAGAATGCATTATATCTACAATGCACAGGAGAGGGAAAGCAACCTATCCCACAGAGAAAATGAACCAATTAAATTAGAATAGATTCGCTTCCAATGAATTTCTTCAGACACAAAAGTTTTGTCTAATGGTACATAATATTTAGGTCCGCACGCATAAAAGAAATGGGGAAAAAAACTGAAGATCAAACTTAAAAGACTTCCCCAGATCCTAAATAAGTGAAAAAAGCAAAGGAGTGGAGAAGAACTTGGAAAAAGCAAAGGAATGGAAATAAGGAACTCTTCAGATGGAGGATCTCACCGAAGCCCGAAGGAGTGGAGAAGAAAATGATGAAAAAATTGCAAGAAAATTATAACCACTTGCAGCAACCGTGCTTGAAAAGCAAGCAAAGCAAAGGAAGAGTAGAGTACCTCAGTTATGAAGCGATCGACTTTGGTTCAGATTGGAGGTGAAGCCAAGACAGAAGAGACGACTAACGAGACGCCGAGACGGACTGAGACTGAGGATGAGCCGACTGCCAAATGCTGAGATGGAGGAGACCGCGACTCGGAGGTTGGAGCAGGAGGGAGGGAAAGGACCGCAGGGTTAGGATTAATTGAAAAATAAAAAGTGAAGGTCGGGGAGGGAGGGCCAGGGTAAAAACAAGAAACAAAATCAGAAAAAAAAAAAAAAAAATCAAAATTAGTGATTTTTTAAAAATTTGAGTTATCAATTATAATACTATTTTTATTAATCCCATTATTCTTATTATCAATAGAACTAATTTAAAATTTTAAAGTTTAAACAGTATTCTTTTATCTATGTAATATATATAAAAGTCAAATGTATTAAAAAAAATTGAGTACATTACTAGTTTACTACTTCAGGAAATTACACATCAGTTTTAAAAGTGTAGTAATTCCAAAAAAAATTATAATTCATGTCACAAAGTTTATTAGAAAAGCTAACTTGCTGAAAAGCAAAATTAGAAAGCAGCTCTTCTATATCTTTGTAAATCACATTAGATGATACTCACTTAAATCCACTTAGAGGAATAGGAGATCGAATAGGAGAATAGGCCAGTTGGGTTTTGAAAAGATCCTTTCCAACAAATAATAATTATCCATAATGGTTTTACAAAACCTAATTAACTAGTGATAATCGAAAACCATTATTCCAGGAAGATATATCAGAGTTTAGGGAAGAAAACTCGCTCGCAAACCCACTATAGAGAATCCATTACTCTAAGTACAAATAACAAACAGAAGAATACATAGCCCACGAGTTTTTACAACACTGAACTCCACAACAAAGGGTCTACACAAAACAATTTCCAACACAAGATATGATTATGAATTCACTAAAATATCAGAGCATGCAAACTAAGGCCTCAAGTCCAACAATGGTTAAATAGTCATCCTAAAATAGATATAAAAAACAACAAATATAGTATTTCAAAAACATAAGGGCCCTATAATGGCAATATATAAATCAATATAACGCTAATACTAAAAGAGGCCTACAAGGCTCTCAGCGCCTACGCCTCTGGTTGCTTCCCTTGGCCTCTAGCCAAATTAGAGGTCTCTCCTGTAAAATATAACTCATAGTATTAGTTACAACATTTACTTTACCTAGATGATATTTGATTTCTAGGTTATAATCTTTTAGCTACTTTATCCACTTTCGTTATCTCATTTTCAATTCTTTCTGATCATGCAAACAATTGAGATTCTTGTGGTTGTAGTACAGTGTTACGGTCGCACCATATAAATGATGTCATCATATTTTCAAAGCGAAGACAATCACCGCGAGGTCTAAATTAGAAGTGGGGTAATTCTTCTTGTGAGGCTTCAACTGTCAAGAGGCATACGCCACCACTTAGCCTCGTTGCATTAAGGCACATCCCCATCCTTGCTTACCAGCATCACAAGTATTGTAGACCTTTCAAGTCACACTAGGATATGGGATAATCAATACTGGTGTGAATATCAACCTTTCCCAAAACTCTCAGAAGCTACTCTCACAGACATCATCTCACATAAACAATCAATTCATTCACATGAGCTTATCACAACAAGGCAATTCAGAAGAAATCCTGAATCAATTTCTGACAATAACCAGCAAGACCCAGAAAGCTGTATATATTGTAATACCCCAAATTTTGAGGCTTGAGGCTAGAGAATAAGCCTGAGATTAGTGGATTGCTAAGCCCCGGTTTAGCAAGATCCCAAATTGTGATTAAGGGTTAATGACTCCAAAAGTGGATGTGGTTAGTGATAAATAACCCTTTTGGAGAATATGATGTGATTTGGCACTCGAATATGATTCGTGTGTGTTGTGAGCAGCGCCGAAACCCTGTATTTGAGTTCAATTGTGGATTAACATCTAAATTGACTTAGAATAGAGGGAAGAATTGAATGGGGTATTGTGTTGGAAATGGTGTCATAGCGTGTTTTGATGTCATTGAAATTGGTTTGAAACTTTGGAATGGAAATGTTGCAATGTTAGGTTTTGAAATGTGAATTGTGTTGACATGTTGAGATTGTTGTGAAAACATGTCAATGAGATGTGAATTTGATTGATTTGGTGTTTCCAATAGATTCCTTGTGAAAATTTATGTGGGAATGATGTTTGGAAAATGGAACCATTGGAAGCAAAGATGCAAAATCTGAAATTCTGTCAAGTGAAACTCTATTCTGGGCAGTCAGTTTGTGTGAACGTTTTGAATGAACAAATGGTGTCTCAAAATTATGAAACTTTCCAGTCTTAAATTTCACATCCCAAGCTTCAAAATGGACATATAATTTGTGCCATTTCGTTTCGTGAACTAGGAGATATGACTGTCTAAAGTTTGTGATGGAAACTGAACTCTGTTTTGGGGTAGTGATTGCGTTTTATGTAATTCTGGAATTTTGTGGTGATTTTGGGTAATGGCCCATATTTTTCCTATAGAGAAGACTTAAATAGATTTCATTTAGCTTTAGGATCACCTCATTTCGAGTTTTCTAGAATTAGTTATGATTTTTCAAAGTTTGGGCAGAAAATCTGCCAGAAAATCCGAAAATGGGAATTATGACATCATCAAAATAAAAGATGACATCAGCATGGAAATTAAAACATTTTCTCATCATCTTCAGCTCTCATTTTCGTGCTGAACCAGCAGCCAAGAGAGAGAGAAATTTTGAGATCTTTTAGAGAGAGAAAGAGAAGAGAACTTACAAGGTAGGTTGATTTCTTCGGTGAATTCGTACCTAATGCGTATAACCTTGTTCCTAAGCTTCTCTTCTATGTTATGTAAGGTGTTTGAAGCACAAATCTTGGTGTTTTGAAGTTAGGGTTTTCAGCCACAAGAAGGAAAAGCTAGTGGGAGCTTGAGGTAACTTCCAAACTCTTGTATATTGACTATTCTGGCTGTTATAGACAATTTAATCGGTGAAATTTCGCCGGATTGTCTTTGTATGTAAAAATGGCAAATGGGTTGTGGGGGCTGTTATGCTGCCAAAATTTGTACTAAATGGTAGTTGTAACCTAATGGAATAGTCAATAAAGTGGTTAGGAGTAGAAAGGAATGCATTTATGGAGCCGAAACCGAAAAACCCCAATTTTTCCCGAGGAATTGAGAATTTTGGCCAAAGCTAGTTTATAGGTGTTAGAGATGGATTTTCAATGATTAGATGATTCCATTGAGTTCAGGAGCGAAAATTAGGTGGGGTTACAGTTGGTCACTTTTTCGGAAAAGGCCGAAAAAGCATAATTACGAAAATGCCCCTGAAATCCTTAAAGTGGGGCTGCCAAGGGTAAATTTGTAAATTGACATTGAATTTGATAATTCCGAGTTGGGAAATGGATTCCTTGGGTGAAAATATGTAAGAATAGCCCATGTCAAAGTTTCAAGAAAAGTACAGCCGGACTGGGTACGGCGGGGCCGGGCCGGTCGGGTACCCGGGGGTATTTTAGTAAATTTTCAATATAGCCTCATATAACCCCCAGAAACACTATGGAAGTGTCTAAATAGTACATTTGAAATTATAGGATCGAATGTGAAGCCCCGAGTTGCTGGCACACAAATCGAGGAGAAAGGACTGAAGGTAGGGGACTTACCTTACTTGCATGTATTTGATATCTTTGCTTGTGTAGTGATGTATGTGATTGCTTTACTTGATTGTGTAAAGCATATTTGAATAAATGAAGCTCTGTTTCTGTTTTGCTGTGGCCATAGTTTTGTTACATGAAACATTGAGCATGTAGAAATGTCATTATGGGGCATGCATCTAGATAAAGCTAACATGTCATACACATAGCATCTATCATGCATGCATTATGGTATCTGTTTCCTACTGGGATTCTCTCAAATCTCACCCTCCCCTACCAATAATTTAGACAGGGCAAGTGGCTCGTGGAGGAAGCGCCTAGGACTCCTTCGAGACAAGAGTTGGTAGTTGGTTATCAATGAGTTGTGAAGAATGTATATGATTCAGTTGAATATATGGTTATGAATTTGAGATGAGATTGTGTAATCCCTATTTGAAGAATTGTAATAGGCAATTGTGCCTTATGTATCTTTAGCGAAGGTATATACCCGGGATTGTCGAGATGATTATATTGTGTACTCTGATATTTATATGAATGTGATTTATCTTCGTGTAGTAATTGTATTCGAAATGTGAATATGAGACCAAGTTAATTAGATTTTAAAAGGTATTTTTGAAAACCCTATCTCAAGGATGGGATTTTAAATGAGTTTTGATTATTATTGGTCTCTATTTCATTTTAATCGCGTATTTCGGATATAATTAAGGAGGGGGTTACATATATCAGCAACAGTTTCTAGTCTCTTTCAGTTCAGTATTGCTTTCACTGCACTGGGATCCACCAAGACCTTTCCATGGCTCAGAAATTTCACTTTTAAAGGCCAAAACTCACATTTACTCAACTTGGAATAAAGTTGCTTCTTTTTCAAGAACCACAGCACTATTCTCAAGTGCTCCTCATGCTATATACTCTTTGAGCATATCCAAATGTCGTTAATAAAGACTATTACAAATTGGTTTAGATATTGTTGAAAATTCAATTTATGTAACTCATGAATACAGCAGGTGCATTGGTCAGTCCAAATAGCATCACTCGGGATTTATAATGCCCATACCTAGTTTTGAAAGCAGTTTTTAGCACAATATTTGCTTTCACTCTCAATTGATGGTATCTTGACCTCAGGTCAATTTTTGAGAATACACAGGAACCAGACAACTGATTCAGAAGATCATCAATTTAGGAGAGTGGATATTTGTCTTGTCGGTCGCCTTATTTAGCTCTATATAATCAATACACAATCTGAAGCTCTCATCTTTCTTTTCACACACAACACTTGAGCACCATATGACAATACACTTAGTCATATAAACACTTTCTCTAGCAGTTTCCAATCTGCTTCTTTTATTTTTCCATTTCATTTAGAGCCATTTAGTATGCAGCTTTTGATACGGGTCTAGCTCCAAGCATAAGTTCAATTGCATATTTCACTCCCCTTACCAGAGGTACTTATTGATATCGTTGGGAAATACTTCAAGGAGTTCACTAACCGTGAGTATTTCCTCAAGTATCATTTCCACCTCTACCTATACTGAGAGGGGTACTCTACGTTCAATATCTTTTTTTATGCCAAATATAGGAATTAACAACTTTTGAAATTCTCATACATATCTTTTCTACTAACTAACAATTATCGAATCTCAATTGGCCTAAGTACCTTAAACATATATCTCTTGGATATCATGGGTACTTTAACTAGCCCCACTTTCTATCAAGTGGCTAAATACCACTGGGAGCGCGCGCGTGCACGCGCGCGCACACACACACACACACATAAAGGGTTAGACATCTAGAACATACTTCTTCCTCTAGCTCTACTTGCCTCATAGGAGCATCTAAATATCATTACAATCCCCAAATCATCCTCTTAATACCTTTAGAGCTAAAACATTATCTCAATAAAGAGGCAACATATAATGTAACCATCTCACCGTAATTACACCCGGATTACGAAATTTAAGTGAAATAGAGACCAATAGGATGAAATCACAATTTATAATCCCACATCCAAGAGATGGGGTATTTCAAAATTCTTTTCAAAACATATATATATATTCATGGTCTCACATTCATGTGCGGTATAATTATCAGAGAAATCAGAGTACATAATAAATATCAAAGTGCGGAAACCAAAATCCCGGCAAACCCCGGGTTACTTACATATACCACTTGGGTTCAAAGTTTCCCAACAGGGGGATTACATCACCAAAACATTCATTTACATTAGATGTACATCCTGCAATCCCAAATCCAAAACTATAATAACCAACTACCACTTAGATCTTGGAGTAAGCCTAACTACTCCTGGTTGTCCGCTTCCCTTTCGAACCACTCGCCCTGTCTGGAAAGATTAATCATTTGGGAGGGTGAGATTCTAAAGAATCCCCATAGTAACAACTATTTCATACCACATGCAATCATATAATATGCAAACACATCATCTCATATCAGCAGCAACACAAACTCACTCCACCCTCATCCCCTTTTACCGCTGGGAAGGCATACGACCTTTACCCGAACCGTTGTTAGCGACTCAGGGACTGTTGGCGTGGCAGTGCATACAAATAGCCACACGGCTCACATATAGCCTTTCGGCTTTCACAATGGCCCGTCGGCCTTTACAAATATCACACCCTAACCTTATCCCCTTTTACCGCCGGGAAGGCATACGACCTTCACCCGAACCGTTGTTATCGACTCAGGGACTATTGGTTTAGCGGTGCTACCACAATATCACATAACGCATATATGACACCTTAACCTCATCCCCTTTTACCGCCGGGAAGGCATACGACCTTCACCCGAACCGTTGTTAGCGACTCGGGGACTATTGGTTTAGCGGTGCTTCCACACAAAGTTTTCACAAAACTTGCAGCATACAAAATCCATTTAATCACAATGATATAGCACACATATCATACATCACATAAGGTATAAAGATAGAGTCACTACCTGTATCTTTCCTGACTGGCTCCGGCACCGTGGCCTCACGAGGGCGACAAATGTCAAATCCTATATCAATTAGGGACAACCAATCAATCTCTTTTCCATGTGTACATTTCAATAATACTCTAAGTTGGTTATCATTTAGGACTCTTTAGGTGACTAAAATAGGCCTAAACATATGCCTAAAGGGTTGGAAGAAACTATCCAGAAGACTCCTTACCCGAAGGCAAAACACTCATTTTTGGTCATCTCACTCGAGCACAAATGCTCTCACTCGAGCACAAGTACGGACATCACTCGAGCACGATAGTGAGTGAGACTGCGAGTGAGCACCCGAGAGCACAAGGAAACCCTCGAGCACTGGCTCACTCGAGCACGCTGACCCTCACTCGAGCACAAGGCCAAATGCCTCACTCGAGCACCCGCGAGAGAAGTCCAGGAAGTGAGGACCCGAGAGCACCCAAAGCTCTCCAAGCACGGGATCACTCGAGCACAGCCATATGTGCTCGAGCACACACCTCACACCCGCGAGTGAGAAGGCTCACTCGAGCACCTTACTCGCGAGTGAGAACCCGAAGGCACAACTCCCACCTGAAGCACACTCTCACTCGAGCATGACCCCCAGTGCTCGGGTGAAACGGCTATGCCCGCGAGTGACAGAGCTCACTCTTGGCATCAGCCCACGAGTGAAGACCCGAAAGCACACCCTTTACTCTGGACTCACACCCTCACTCGAGCAGACCAAGCTCACTCGAGTAGGTTCCTCGCTCACTCGAGCACAAAGCGATGTGCTCGAGCAGCACTCGCAGAAAACCCAGGTGACTCGAAGCACAATGGGAAAAACTTGCGCATCACTAAAGCACGTTCTTCCTCTGCTCGAGTGATGTGTATCAGAGACCAGAAACACAGCCAAAAACCAGAAACACCAGATGGTCAAATTCTCCCCCAAAGGTTCCCAAACTCTTCCCAATGCTCATACACTCTAAGCACTAACAAGGGAACACAATGGCAACTCCAAAAACACTCCAAAATCCAATTTGACCACAATCAAACACTAAGGTCTCAATGACACATCATATCCAAATTCCCTTAACACCTTTTTAACATTCCAATTTACATCAAATGATCACATATCTCCAACTAAATCATTTCCAATCATCAATCATAACAAACTTGACATTTCCCAAAAATAGGCATATTTAGGGCAAAATTCCAGATTTTACCATACTTAGCAAAATATCACACATTATACTTCAAAATGCTCTAAATGCCTACCTCTTCACTTTGCTCAATCCAGAATCCTGATCCCTCAACTTTCAATTTCGCCCAAATCACAAATCACCACTTCTCAAGATTCTACAATCATCACAACGTAGCTCTCATTGATATGAACAACATTAGAGAAGAGGATTGGAGCAAAGGAGAATCATTTCCTTACCAAAGATCAAGCTTTTTCTTCTTCCTCTTCTTGCCTCAAGGTCGCCGGAATCAATGGAAGAGAGAGAGAGATGAGAAGGTAGAATGATGATGAAGAAGCACATCACCCCCCTTGCCCATGCCTCCAACCGAATAGGAGAGAGAAAAGAGAGGAAAAAGTGACTTTTGTCTTCTAGTGCCCTATCCAATGGCCACCATCAAGCCACTTGTCAACATCTACACAATTCTCTCCATGAGCTCACCAAGTCACCTCACATAGGATTCCGACCCATATGAAATACATCTCAACCCTTGATCTTAAATACTACTTGTATTTATTCCCAAAATTATCATTACATTAATCCCAAATATATTCAATCAGGATAATTACAATAATTATCGGAGCCATTAGCCCTAATCACAAATCGGGATGTTACATATAACGTCTTTTTATAATCTCTTGACCTCACATTTGCTCCCAGTTATCATTTGGAACATTATTAATCATATTCTAATGCCTTAAAATGGCTTTGAACTATTTCAATATCCCCAAAGAATAAAAAATCAAAAGTTAAACTCTTGGGCTACAATTCATTAGGTAATAACTCTTTGAATATTTCCCCAATTCTTAGATTCACAACTAGATCTATAACCTCAAAATTTATTGGGTTAAAAATCATCCTTCCTTAGCTATACCCAGCAGGTATACAAGACTCGTCATGATTCATAGTTCTTATTCTAACCTTCATAATATTCAAGTAATATTCTCATGACATCACAAAAATTCAGCAGCAATCATCATTTATTCATGGTTAGAACCCTTTAGGAGCCTAATCCTATAAGAAACAATAGTGCAACCTCAAACAAAAATTTCAACTTAAATTTAATCTCAAACTTAATCTATAATACCATAGGATTGTAACCCCAATGAGTTCCATGTATAGCACAGTATATCATATCTATATGCCTTTATGCATAAATCATTTAACTAAAATAATTGTTTAACATAGAGAAAGCTCAAATCAATCATATGTCCTCAAGGTTCCATAACCTTATCAAATTAAATTTTTCGGACAACACTCACTATGTAACCCCCTACCTTGATAGCTGTTAATATGGTTCAAAAATGTGTCATTAAGTTAAATTGGAGACCAATGAATAATTCAAAACTTATTAAAGCTCCTAACTTCAAGACAGGGTTCAGCCTTGTGATAAAGTGGGCTTTCAAAAAAAATTTCAAAGCCTTTTTAATACGATCTCATATTCGGTTTTTGAATCTATTTGGCCTGTGCAGCACAGTTATCAGAGTATATAACAAAATTCTCGATGACTCTCGGGTTTCCTTTATTCACTAAAAGGGTTTATAGGGCATATTCGCCCATTTCAATTTCTCATATTAGGGATTACATAACACTATCCAAACTTTCAACATTTACAATATGTACAATAATCCCAAAACTTGATAACCAACATAAAAGCTCAAATTCCTAGGGGAGTACTAGCCGCCCTTTGTCACTTGTTTCTCCTTAAATCTACTGGCCCTGGCTATAGGTTAGTCATTAGAAAGAGTGAGATTCAAATAAATCCCAGTGGTAACAATTCACTCATAAAACATATAATAACAAAGTATCTAATCAAATCACAAAGCAGCATCGCAATAGCATCCACAACAACATTCACATTCGTGACTTTCGTCAAAAAAATTACAGCTCTCACGGCTGCATATACAATACGACAGCTTTCGCTGTAATCACAATAACAACAGCTATCACATCTGTATTTGCAGTAGCATCCGCATCCATCACAATTCAATGATAACACAAACATAAAATGCATTATACATGATACAAGAGAAAAAGTCACTTCCTTATCCTTTCCGTTCGTGCACGAGCACCGATTTCTCATGCTCAGGGCAGATATCAAGTCCTATAAATCATAATCAAGGATGATGAGTTATTCCCTATTCCAATTCTTAATTCCAAAACACTTAGAGTTGGTTATCATTTATGACCTTTTGGTGGCTACTAGAAGCCCAGACATATACCTAAAGGGTTGGGAAAAAATAGACAAAAGACCATTTTTCAAAAGTTTAAAATGTAGATTTTTGGGTATTGGCCGCAGCCAAGAGATGATTAGAAAGATTTGGGCTGTGGCCAAGAACTACTGGCTATAGCCAAAATTAGGTCAGAAACTTTTAGGCCGTGGCCAAGAACAAGTTTGAGAGTTTTGGGCCCGGCCAAGACCCTCTTGTCCTCCGCCAAGAACTAAGAAGTGACCTGTTTCTTGGCTGATTTCTAATAACCATAAATTTTCGCACACTCATCAAAATGACACAAACTTTATATCATTGGAAAGCTTGCAATGTATACTATAAAACTTGAATATTTCATAATATTTTGACATCGTTTGCTATTTCAAAAAACTATGCAAAGTTGCTTCCTTGCACAGAATTTTCATTGCTCAAAACTTACAATTTTCTAGCAAATGTTTCCAAAGGTCCAACATTATTCCCACACAATTTGTCACACAAAATCCAATAGAAACATCAAAACAACCAAATTCTTACTCCTTTTACATGTTCTATTTTGGACACATGTGAACACAAAACCTCAAAATTGCCAAACGCCATATTTAAGACTCCAAATCAATTCCATTGTCCAAAACACAACACAAGACACCATTTCCACAATCAAAACTCATAAACGCTCTCAAAACCTTATATAAATGAAAATTAGGGAAAAATTCTAGAAATTTGAGTTCTTAACCAATGACCATACTATACATATCAAAGAGTAGCCTTTACTCACCTTTAGCACTTCTACAAGCTTGTTCTTTGATTCTCCAACCACTAGTTTTCCTTAAGAACTCAAGACACCACCTCTTGAAAATCTAAAACTATAGGAATGAAGCTCTCATCAAGATGGTCAAGATTAGAGAAGAGGTTTTTGGTATATATGGTCATCTACATGGTCAAATAGAGCTCACTTACCTTGATTTCTTCTTTCTCTTTCCTCTTCCTTCTTAGTCGACTATAGCAGCTGAAGAGAGATTGATGATAATGAAAAGGATCATATTTTTGGCTCCCCAATGGCCTTTTGGCCGACTTTAAAGAGAGAGGGAGGGAAGAGTTGAAATGTTGACTTGATCCAATGGCACCAAGTGATGCCAAGTGTCATCATCATAGGACTTCCTGCAAGTGCATGCAACTATGTGATTATTCCCACTAATTCCATTAGCTATTTAGTCACACCACTTACTCTTTTAGTTGATGGTGAGTTTCCTCTTCTGTAGCTGACTAATTAGCTGATAAATTTCTTTCTTCCTATTTTGCCCTTGACTTTGGCAACTCCTATTGTATTACCACTTAACACATTCTTTAGCCCCATTTCCTCCTTCCATACGCCATTCCCTCTATTTTATTTCAATTTAAAGCCTTGACAACATAATGGAGCTTAAATACAGGGTTTGGGTACTGTCTACTCCTAATTCGGATCATAATTCACATTAAATTCTTTGAAAGTGTTTGTTAACCCTTACACACATGTTGGGGCATTACACACTATAACAGGAATGTTTTAAATTAAAGATTAGTGCTTACGTCATCATCTCCATGCTTCTAGGCACTACTTAGCCACCTGAAAATAATATATCCACTCAATACAACCTTAACTCTACATAAGAGTATCAATACTATATGCTATAGGTAAATTCCTACTTCGTCTCTTTAATTTAATCCTCAACTTAGTAATTTGAAGCATATCCAATATAATGCATATACCTTTCCAGCCACAGGGTTTAAATTCTATAAACCTTGAACATACTACCTTTAGGCATCCTAACCTTTAGTCAAGGATTTCAACACGAGAACTTCCCAGAAGGTCATCTATCATAGTACTACTCTCGACCAAGCATACTTAACTCTGGAGTTCTAATAGGATCTAGTGCATTAGTTTTAGAATTATCAAACCCATAAAGTCATAATATATCAGAAGCAGCTCTTTCTACATTGTTATTGCAAAACAGATTTACAGTGGTACAACCTTCATTACATATTCTCATATGCTGATTGAAAGCAATGAATTTAAAAGGACCACTCTATGATCTCATTCTTCTTTCTAGTCCAAAAAGCAATGTCTGGAGAGAAACACAGGGTGGTATGAATCCATACATCATCAGGTATTGGCAGTACATGTATCTCTCATTCCCAATATAATATGTCAACCTCCTGGTAGAAATGCTAGATATTGACCTTGCAAGGAAACATAAGTAGTGCTTGCTTCTTGATATATAGTGCAAGTGTACACTGTCATAATCAAGTAATTTAGAGTGAGTAGAGTATCGTTCCCATGAGGATTGATCACTAAGTACCAAAATAAGTAATTTTAACTCCATTTAGTTGATCGATTAGTTGGTGATTGAGATTTCAAAATTTAAAAATGATAAAATATGAATGCAAATGATATAAAACAACTCTGAGAAAAAGTCCTAGGGGTCATATTTCACTTAACAAATTTTGGATTAGATCACTTATCTATTCTAACCCAATTTATTCTATATGATTGATAGCCGAGTTCCCCTCATTTAATTACTAGCCTCTTCTAAGGTCAAGAAATTATATAATTAATTGCTAATCCAATATATTCCTATATGAATTTAAGCAATTAATCATGAATTAAAATTTATGGAACTCATAAGACTACAGAACTCATATAAATATATTCCTATTTCATATGCAAGTTATGGTTTTTATTATAGGATCTACACACATGCATCTCCTTCCTGTCTCAACATGCATATTGAAATCATTTAAAAGATGGCCAATCAATCAAAAGCATTAAGAATAATAATTAAAACTCAATCATGAAGGAAAAATTAAAACTAGATTTAATAAGTTAAGATTCAATCCCTTATTAGTAAGCTACATCATCACCCTAGGAAAATAGAAATTTAGCTCATGATGAAATTAAAAACAAAACCAAAATAAATTGAGAGCTTCATAAATATTGCATAAAACTTGAATATTAAATTCTAAAACATAAATATACAACCAAAAGATGAATGAAAATAGAGAAAAGCTAGCCGTCCCTTTATAAGGTAAAACCTTCCATGTAGGCGGCAACCTATACCATCCATAAAGGAGGACTACCTAAGTCTTCCATGTAGGAGGCATACAAGAAGCAAATACAATGTATGAAATTAACCCTAAAATAATGTTTGTGGAGAGGAGAGGAAAGAAATGGATATGAAATGGTGTGTTTTAAATGTGAGGGAGAGGATGGTTATATATAGGGAAGAATGGAGTAGGTGAAATGATAGATGAAGTGGTAGATGAAGTGGTAGGTGAAAAGGAAGATGAAGTGAAGTTGGTGAAATGGTAGATGGAATGGTTGGTAATGGTAGATGATTCCCACTCTCAACTTCAAAGCAAAATTAAAAACCCTTGAAGATAGAACTGGGTTTTGGCCTCAACAAAAAAGTTGTAGAACTCTTTCTTAGCTTTTTATCTATATAAAAAACATCCCAATTTATAATCTAGAGCTCCAGATATTGCCTAAAAACTGAAAAAGGATATGATTTAGTATTTTTTCAAGAACTCCTATTTTATGCCAAGATCATTATTTATTTATTAATTACACCCAAATTCATTAAATTGGTCTCAAATATCATCCACAAAATCATCATATAAGGGAAAATAAATATGAAAATATTTTACTTATTAATAGCTCTTCTATGTAATCCAATAACAAAGGGTGGGGATCCAGGTCATACTCTAATTCAGGATCAGAAACTCTAGAACTAGCGGCAGAATCCAAATTTCGTGCTACTTAATCTATCTCTAGATTCTCATTATCATCAATGGAAGAATCCTCACTAAGCCTAGACGCCCCCAATACTACTGTCACTGGAGCACGAATCCTTTTTCTTGGGGTGTAAATCATTGTTGCTTTACTTCTACCTTTATAGATACCTCGACCCTTGCTTCTACAGGCTGATTGTCAGACGAGGGAAATCTATCTCTTTTAGTTCTTTTGTCACCCATAACTCCTAATCACAATATCATTAAGGGTTATTAGTATCAAAATATTAATATGTCATCCACATAAGTATAGAATACTAGCCTATTGTCAGAACCTCAACTCTGATACCAACAAGTGTGAACCCCCTTACTCTTAATATTTTTTTGATGAGTCTTTACATAAAATGTGTACAAACTACTAAGCTTGGTTTCAGTTATACCTTTGGTTGATTGGGTTTTTCTCAAAAATTTTAAAAAACTTTCCAAAGCGATTACTTAGTGGTTGTCAACTTAATCGTGACTCATCAATTCTTAACTTCATTTATAATTAGTATCAGAGTAGTTTCTTAGCTTATAAATTTGAATATTGCTTATTGGCTAATATGCCCTTATTCATACTGATACCGTTGTTATACGCATTGATACCAATACTCACAGATACCACTGATACCATCACTCGAGCACTAGTACCATTACCAAGTGCACTAATATTACTACTATATGTACTGATATCACTACCATGTACATTGGTATCACCAAATTCCTAGATGTACTTATACTACTATTGTGCTTATGTACATCCATATACATATCCAATACAAAGAGTACTACTGTAAAGAATACGGTCA
Source organism: Inga leiocalycina (assembly GCA_963242795.1). Classification (NCBI taxonomy): domain Eukaryota; kingdom Viridiplantae; phylum Streptophyta; class Magnoliopsida; order Fabales; family Fabaceae; genus Inga; species Inga leiocalycina. Next base: position 39,051,273 of record OY725332.1, read on the forward strand.
TGTCTTTACATCTAGATACAGAGTACAGAGTACTATGGCTCCTTTAAAAATTCTAAGTTATAATATTCATACAAAGATAACCAATAGAAAATTTAGTTCCTTCATCTTCATCTTTTTCATATATCAGTACTTACCTCTTTACGCTTTGAGTCACCCACCTTTGTTGTATAATTAAATTTTGGAAAGGATGAGATTCGAACGAATCTCAATAGTAATAATCATTCAATCATATAAAATGCAAATTTACAACACAATAAGCATCACAATAACATTGAGCACATTGACATGCAGCATAATATATACAAAACACATTACCACAGTGCTTGGTGAAACAAGTCTTACAGCCTCAGGTGTCTGCTCGTCATATTCTTAGTGGCCTCAGGCGTCTGCCCTTCATATTCTTAGTAGTCTCGGGTATCCGCCCATCCTATTTTGAATGCTCATGGAACATTATACATGATGGTAACATATAAATATAAAGCATTACATAGTATATGAGAGAAAGAGTTACTACATGTTAACCTTTCCAGTAACTTGTCCTGATCTACTAGTCTCCTTGTCAACTCAAGCAAAAGTTTAATCCTATCATTTCAAGTGCACGAATAGATGGTCATTACTTGACCCAATTCTATTAACATAATCAAAATTATGTTGTTCTTTGACCCATCACTCTTCTTGTCCTTTACTTGAATTTTATTAGTTATCTTTAGCACTTCCCTCACTTTATGTCTAACACATTATGTGTTTTATTCCCTTGTGATTTGGGTCTCTAATGTGGTCACATTAGGTTCTAAGACATACCTCTATTCCTTAGGATCTCACTTATCACAATTTCCTTTAAATGCTACAAATCCACTGATCATCCCTAAATTGCCAAATTTATTAATCAACTTTAAAAATTCGTCACTTGATCTAGGAATCCAAATGAGGTGGTTCCAATTTCTATGGAAATATTTCTTAGTCCGCTTTAAAGGAAAAGTATCACCCACTGCCAATTATGAGTACAAAAGTCTAGGAATCCTCAATCAACAACACTACCTCAGGATTCATTCCAGATTCAATGCCTAAACTTCAACAGATCATAAGTTACAATATACTAACCCAAATTGTGCATTCTATACCTTATTTTAAAGCTTGAAAGGTCTACTATAAACTTGTAAAATATCATAGTCATCACATAAGGTTTGATAAACCAAAATGAATCCACAAGCAACTTGACACGAATCTAGCAGCATCTATCCTTAACAACCTTATGTCCCAAAATTAAGGTTTTCTATCCAATCATCCAAAAATCACAACCATTAGCTATTTCCACATAATTTTGTCCATAAAATCCATTTCCAACCTCAAAATCACCAAAATCTTATTCCTTCCCTACATATCAAGCTTGGAAGAACCTTTAGGGTTTTAGGGCCAAAATCCTATTTTCGATTCTGACACTTTTGGATTTACTTTCTCACCTTAATCCCAGACAATTTTTCATTCTAAACACGATGGAAACCTCAAAAACTTTAAAATCATATGCCTTTCATATTTTTTTCTAGGTCTGGCAAGAAAGAACCTTAGGCTACCACAATATGAGTCCTTACAATTTCAACCTCAAGGCTTATTAAATATCATCTTCAAGCCTTATTTAACCTCATATTTAAGATCATAAGAACATCAAACCCTAATTTCCTTACTGACCAAAATTCAAGGCAGGCCAAGAACTTTATGAAAACTGTTAAAACGTCAATATACTATACTCAAATCAGAGCTTACACTTGCCTTTACTCGATACTGTGATCTGTTCTTGATTTCGATAGTACCTACACCGTAGAGGTAGCACGAAACTCCTCTGATTGAGAATCTAAAATCATAGAAACGTAGCTCTTGATAAGTAAAACGAGATCTATGAAGGCTTGTTTGACTAGAAAGGTGAATTTGGGGTCGAAATTCGGCAAGAACACTTAGGGTTCTCAAGAACACTCCATCTTCTCTCTTCTTTATTTTTCTTGCAATTTTCTCTATTTCCCCTCAATTTCTTTGCATTGGATGAAATTAATAGAGATTAGGAGGCGTTGGATGATCTTATGATGACATGTGTTAAGTGTTAAAAATTCTAGGGTACCAGACGCTCCTTTATGAAGAAAGGAGATCACATGACTTGCCTGACCTCTATGGTTAGAGGAAAGGAGGTCCAATGATTTCCTCCTGCTTTCGTGTTCGGTGTTCAGGAAAGTCAGACATGTGGCCGGATCGGAGACCGTCGAGTTGTCCCGACAGTTCAACATATGTTAAAGGTGAGATTAGAAATGGTGCCACATGATTAGTCAATCAAGAAGGAAAGTCAAAAAGTGACTTTAATAAAGCCACTTTAATAAAGCTACTTCATTGGTATAGGCTTCAAAGGTCCCCACGTATGTACCTATACCTTAGGATTTCACCACATGCATGCCTGTATGCTTTAGACAAATGGTGCCAAGCCTGTGTCCCATTAAAAACGCAGGGTGTATGTGTTTGCCCTGAAAATGCCATTTGTACACCTGCACTGGCATATTTTATATGACTGTTTGGTCATATATCTCATACGGAAGCTTGGTGGTGCCTTCTTACTAAGTCAACACAAAAGAAAAGTTAGGTGGCATCTAACCATGTGGCCAAACAAAAAGCTAAAGTTGGCAAGAAGTTATCCTCCCTTAAGATGGCACTACATATATGTGTAGGTGTTAGGGAATTGCCGAGTGTAAGTGCTGGTGTGTCTTGGAAAATGATGGATATCCATGTAGGTATTATTAGATGGCACCATACATGCCTTAATGCCATGAAGATTGTGAGATGTGTATGTGCCTTAAGGAGATACCATGTGTCCTCATACACTTGCGCACCAATATATTTATTCGACTAATTGCACACACAAGGCAATACTGGTTACTAAGTTTCAGGATATTACATCTACCATTGGAATAGCAAGGTCTATTAAGGCAAAGCAGTTGACACCACGCTATATTGGACCTTATGAAATTCTGGAGAGGATTGGATTGGTGGCATACCAAATAGTATTACCTCTACATTTGTCTAATATGCACTATGTCTTCCATGTCTCCCAATTAAAGAAGTACCAGCCCAATCTATCTCATGTGATCAAACCAGAGAAAGCAGAGTTACAGGAGAATTTGACCTTTAAGGCAAAACCAGATAGGATCCTAGATGTAAAAGGTAAACAGTTGAGGAATAAGACCATTAAATTATTGAAGATCTTTTAGAAAGGGATGACCCTAAGTGATGCTATGTGGGAGACGAAGGAGCATATGAGGCGCGAGTAACCCCATCAGTTTGGTTAAGGTATGATTCAAACTCTTGATCATCTAATTTTGTGGACAAAATTCCTATAAATGGGGAGATTTTAACATCCAAAAAAACAAATATATATATAGATATAATAATAATATTATTATTATTAAATAAAAATAATAATATTATAAATAGAAGGGCACACCCTAACCTGATTCTCTTTTCACATTTTGAAGCAGAGAAGCAAGAGCTCTTTTAGGTTCTATTTCAAGAGCACCCTAAGACTTCTAATCTTTGGTAAGCCTCTCTGATCCCCCCTTCTCCTTTTTCCTCCTTAATTATGAGATTCTAAAGAGTTTAGGCTAGGGTTTGAGAACCCTAATTTAGGGAATTTTTTTTTCATAGAACTGAGTTTTATGGGTTTAAAACCAAATTGAAGATACAGGATGTTAGACTAATGTAGTCTAACACTCCGTTGAGGTCGATTCTCAGTTCTAGCTTAAATCTCTATTACCTATAAAACTCACGATAATTTTTGAGCAATCATATGAGATAAATTCTTGATACCTAGATATTCGTGATTTAATTTAGTTTCCCTTACTCTGTAGCTTGAATTCGTGCATTGGGGAACGATCCTTCTTGTTTATAGCTAAGGGAAATGCTAGTTAACGTGGTCATACTCATCTTATATGTTAGTGTCGCTCATGGGAGTTTTTAGAAAAACTCCACAAGCTTAAGATGAGTATATTTATTTATATTATCCTTCTCGTTTTGAGACCAAAACTTGCCTTGTGATTATGTGTGAACCCTAGAACTGGATAGTTTGATATGTTATGATATTATGATTGATACATATACTTGTAAAGTGTTTAATTCTTATTTATGATTGAGATTGATGATGTATGAGAAAAGATGATAACCCCTGAGAATAATGAGATTAAATGGCGGAGTTAGTGACTGGGCTGTGATATAAAAAAATTGAATGACACATGGCAGGCCGCTAGTTTAATTATTGTGAACCACTAGTAGGCACTGATTTATAGGGTAGTATTCTTTTATATGACACTCTAGTGGCTTTTAGGCAATATTCCTGGGGCTTAGGCAGTATTCCTATGAGCAGTAACCCTATTAGAGGAACCTATGGTCCCTTGTGTGCTCTGTCCGGTCTACACCACTCTTGTGGAGAGCTCATGAGAGTTACCAGTAACATGGACTATGACTTAGCCCATGGGTTCAGTTGGAGGATATAAGGATGGTGAGGGGTTAATGAAAGACAATGAATAAATGATTGCTTTATGATGTGTTGTGATGTAGCATGCTAAGATATGGTATGTTCACTTATTCTCTAAGGATTATAAAATGATACTTCCTGTTTCAGAGTTATTTGACTATTCTTCATGTGTAATGCCCCAAATTATATATAAGGGCTCATGACTCCAAAAGTAAGTGTAATTAATGTTAGACAAACATTTTTAGAGAATATAATGTGAATTATGACCCGTATTAGTAGTAGATAGTGCCCAAAGCCTGTATTTAAACTCAATTATGGTGTTGAAGCCTAAATTGAATTAAAAGAGGGGAGGATGCATGACATGAGTTAATGGGGTTAAATAATGTGTTAAGTTGTAATTCTAGAGAAATTGACATAGTCAGGAGCAAAATGGGAATAAAGAAATTTATCGGCCAATTAGTTGGCCACCGAAGAGCAAATTTATTATCAACTAAAAGATCAAGAGGTGTGATTAAATGGCTAATGAAATTAGAAGGAATAATCATATGGTTGCATGCATTTGGAAGAAGCTACAAGATGAGAACACTTGGCGTCACTTGGACTATTGGATGGAAGTCAAAGTTTTAACTCATTTTCTCTCCCTTTCTCTTTAAGTCTACTAGGGGCATAGAGGGAGTGCAAAAAGCTGATCATTTATCATTTATACTCTCTCTCTTCAGCTCTCATTTTCGTTCAAGAAGGAGGAGGAAAGAGAAAGAAGAAATCAAGGTATTCTTCTTGTATTTTGACCTTGTGAATGACCTTAAATGCCAAAAACCTCTTCTTTAATCTTGTTCATCTTGAAAAGAGCTTCATTCTTATGGTTTTAGGTTGTCAAGAGTTTTTTTTTATTTCTCAAGTAAAACTAGTGGTTGGAGAATCAAAGATCAAGTTAGTGGAAGTGATAGAGGTGAGCAAAGGCTACTCTTTGATATGTATAGGGTGGTCATTGGTTGAGAACCCTAATTTCTAGAATTTTGCCCTAATTTTAGTGTATATGAGGGTTCTAGAGAGTCATGGTGTTTTGATTGTTGAAATGGTGTCTTGTGATGCATCATGGATAATGAAATTGATTAGAAACTTGAATGTGAAATTTAGAAGTTTTGAGTCTTATATTGAATCATTGTCCCAAAAATAGAAATTGTTAAAGGAATGAGAATTTGGTTGTTTTGATATTTCCATTGGATTCTATGCAAAAAATTGTGAAGGAATAGTCTTGGTTTTAAATTTTGGAACCATAGGAAACTTAGGTTGAAAACTGGAAATTTTGTTAAGTGAGAATTTTATGCAGGGGATCTACTTTTCATGGTGTTTTGAAATAGCAAATGATGTCAAAAAGTTGTGAAACTTTCTAGTTTTGTAGTAGACATTGCAAGCTTTAAAATGATATAAAGTTTGTGTCATTTCGATATGTGTGTGAAAAGTTATAGTCGTTGGAAGTCAACCAAGAAATAGGTCACTTCTTAGCCGCAGCCAACAAGTGTTTGACCAGTTCTTAGTCGTGGCCACCGCGCCAAAGGGTTCTTGGCTACGGCTCAAAAGTTTCTAACATGATCTTGGCTGCTGCTAGTAGTTCTTGGCTGTAGCCCAAATCTTTTTTACCACCTCTTGGCCGTGGCTAAAGAATGGCTTGGTCACAGCCAACACCCAAAAACCTGCATTTTGAGCTTTTGAAAGATGGTCTTTTATCTAGTTTTTCCCAACCTTTTAGGCAACTATCTGGCCTTTTGTAGCCACTTAAGGGTCTCAAATGATAACCAACTCTAAGTGCTTTGGAATTAAAACTTAGAATAGGGAATAACTTATCGTCCTTGATTATGATTTATAGGACTTGATATCTTCCTTGAGCGTGAGAAATCGGTGCCTACGCAAGAACGGAAAGAATAAGGTAGTAACTCTTTCTATTATATCATGATAATGTTTTGTATGTATGTGCTTATCATTGAATTGTGACGAATGCTGCTGTGAATACAACGAAAGTTGTCGTTATTGTGAATACAGTGAAAGCTATCATTATTGTATTACAGTGAAAGCTGTCGTATTGTGTATACAGCCGTAAGAGCTGTCGTTTATGTGACGAAAGTCATAAATGTGATTGCTGCTGTGGATGGTATTATGATGTTGTTTACATGCTTTATTATTATATATTATATGAGTGAATTGTTACTATTGAGATTCATATGAATCTCACTCTTTTCAATAACTAACCTACAGTCAGGGTAAGCGGATCTAAGGAGAAATAAGTGACGAAGGGCGGCTAGTGCTCCCAGCTAGGAGTTTTGAGTTTTAGTGTTAGTTGTCATACTTCTGGGATGATTATGTAAATTGTATATGTTATAAACGTGTGAGGTTGTATGTAATCCCCAGTATGGGAGCTAAAACAGGCAAATATGCCCTATAAATCCTTTTTGAATGAAGGAAACCTGAGAGGCATTGGAAAGTTTGTTATATACTTTGATATTGATGAATGGAACCGAACTGCACAGGCCAAATATATTCGAAAAGTGGTTGTGAGACCTTATTAAACAGACTTTGAAAAAGTTTTTGAAAACCTACTTTATCACAAAGCTGAATCCTGTCTTGAAGTCGGGATCTTTAATGAGTTTTAAATTATGCGTTGGTCTTCAATTTAACTTAATGACACATTTTTGAACTATATTAACGGTTATCAAGGTAGGGAGTTACATCATGTGTGTTTATTAGTCCCACCTGGCACCCCACAGGTGGTGCCAGTAGGTAAGGTAGGTATTGTTATGTTACTGAGACAGTGGAGACCCCATTACTTCTCACATTGTTTTCAGGTGAGGGCTTAAGGGGCAATACAACTGGGAAGGCATCAGAGGCAAGAGGCAGTGGCAATAAAAAGATGCTTTATATTTGTTTGTTTTTACTTTTATTGCCACAGTTAGAGTTGCATTCAAAATTTGGGATTTTGTTTAGTTAGAGTTGCCTATGTATGATTTATGGGCTGGGGCCTAGAGCGGAGTTCCCGTTTGTTGTGATGCTTGTAATAGGTGCATGATAATTGTGTCCCATGCATGTGATTTAATGAAAAATCTTAAGTTGACTTAATAGCATATTTGAATAAGAGTGACATCACGTTGATGCAAAGGAAAAGGTTTTAAAAATTCACATTTGGCTCAGAGTAGAGAATATAAGTTGGCTGAGTTATGATTGGGTTATATCTATTCATAGTGGTTTAACTTTTTGCTTTTCATTAAATGAACTAGACTGAACAAGTGGCCACTTCATTGATTTCCGATCTGAACCAATCAATTTGGTCCATTTTTTAAACCATGAAAGAAGCAATATGTATAAAGAGGTCTAATCCTATCAATGATGTGGTTCATGATGCTTTCGTTGTTCATGCAAACAACTTCATTCAAGAAGTATAAGGTCCAGATCTAGATTATGTTAGTAATGAAGAGGCTAATGCTTTTTTGGTCCTTATGAATGATAGGCAAAAGCCTTTATATCCAGGTGCGAAATATTTTAAACACTCATTCTTAATAAAATTTTATCGTATCAAATGTTTGTGCAGTGTTAACAACAAGGTAATGTTGTTGGAATTACCGAGAGATGCATTCATCATTGTATACTAGAGGTGATAATATGGTCTGACCCACTGGGTTTGGCTTAACCCACCACGGGTTGAAACCATATGGGTTCGAGCCTAAAAGGATCACATCAATATGGGTCGGCATTTAACAATCATACCCATAATCGATGGGTTAGTAGGTTAGCTCGCCCAACAATATTATTTTTTTCAAATATTTTTAAACAATATACTAAAATTGTTTTTTCTCTAAACCTAAACCATAAAAAAATTAAAAATACATTACAAATTAAACATTCATCATAAGTCCACACATGACAAAATAAACAAATCCAAAAGCCATCACAAAATAAACAAAAATCCAAAAGCCATCAGTACAACTTAAAAATAATCAATAATTAGTTAATGGTGTTTAAATTTGAAGCATGATGTGAAGCTGTAAGATTTTCTTGAGCTTGATCACTTTGCTTTTCCACAGGTAAATATGCTATAATCGCAAATAATAAAACAAAGTGAAAGATAATGTTATGCTAATTTTAAATAAATGAGTAAATGACAATGAGATAAATAAGTAAATATAATTATATTACTATAATCAATATCATCTTCTGCTAGGAAAGCAAGTATCCAATTACGCGTACATATAAGGGGTTGAACATTATTAGGAAGAAGAGAACTTTTATACTTTATGAGAGCTTGTGAACCAATACTGAAAGCTGATTCACTAGCTACTGTAGTTATTGGAATGATTAAAATATCATATGCCATCTTTGAAAGACAAGGAAAACAAGTGGAGTTAGTCTTCCAATAATCCAAAACTTCCATATCTACAAATAAGTTATGATCAAGTGTTGCTTCTTCCAGATAATAGTCTAGTTCAAGCTTTTCCACTGATGCATTGTCTTTGCTCTTGCATTTAAGATAAGTATACAATATATAAATAAAGTATTAGTAAGCTATCAATCAAAATAACATTAAGAATTTAACTATTCAAGAATCACAAGCTTACCCCCAAAAGCTATTTTAGATGAAGAGGAGGTCAGATAGATATTGTTGCTAGAACATTTTCATTGACATTAGAAGTAGAACTTGAACCAATTGATGCAACAATATCAAGAGCTGAAGATGATGATGATCTTACTCCTATCACACTCAAACTTTTGTATTCATTGAAAACATAATACAACTTCCTCTCAATATATTCAATCTTCTCATTGTAATCTATGGGATCAAGTTGAGAGTAAGTAAACCTTATTATATCAAACTTCATCCGTGGATCAAGAATGATTGCAATTTCAAGAATGATGCTACAATTACTCCAATATTTGTCAAACTTTCCAATCATGTTCAGAGCTATTTGTCGAATCATAGGGTTATCATTATGCACATGTTGTTTTAACAATAACCCAATGGTTGATATTTGCACAAAATACATGTTGCTCCCAGAAATCAACTCAGTTATCGCTATAAATGGAGCCAAAAAGATGCATATCTCCACTACTTTAGATGCCCTTATATATCTAATGCTATGCCGAATCTTTTGCACAGATTTACTTGTTACCTTTAAGCCCTCTTGAACTATAAGATTCAAGATATATGCACAACATCTCACATGAAAAAACTCACCATTAAATATCAACCTTTTACTCAAATTCAACCTATCTTTCAATATCTTTTGCATACTATCATTTACTGAAGCATTATCCAAAGTAATAGAAAACACTTTCTTTTCAATCCCCCAATCAACCATTAGATCATACACCTTTTTAGCCAATTCAACTCCAGAGTGTGGAGGTTTCATGTCTGTGAATGCAAGTATTTTTCTATTAAGGTTCCATTTGTCATCAACGAAATGAGAAGTCAAGCAAATATATCCTTTAGCAGTTATTGTAACGTCCCAAATTTTGATTAAGGGCTAATGATGATTATAGTGAATATTCATGGAAATTAGATCTTGTGAATTTTGAAATATTCATATTTATAAGGAAATGAATAAATAAATTCAAGAATTGAATTAAATTACAAATGTGATAGCAAAATCATAATTTTGCCAATTTAGCCCAAGATTAATTATTTTCCAATTAATTGGAGTTAATTTCAATTAATCAAGGAAAATAAAGGAAAATGTATAAATTGAATTTTCTTGGTGGAATAAATTAAGATTTGTGGAATAAAGTAAAAGCCCATATTTTTATTGGTGGATATTTAGGAGAAGGGAAATATTTACTTGGAAGATAAATATGCCAAGTGGCATCATCCAAAGCCAAGAGATTAAAATTATAATTCCTAAAGTTGGAAGAGGATAAGATCAAAGTACAAGGTGAGGTCATAAAACTTAATTTTGGAAGTAAAATAAATTGAGTAAAAATAGGAAGATATTTATGAAGCTAATGCTTCATCTTTCTCATTCTCATTACATGACCAAACATAGAGAGAGAGAGAGAGAGAGAGAGAGGCTTCAAGAAGAAGTTTAGGAAAGCTAGAGAGAAGAAGGAGCAAAATCCAAAGGTAAGTCTTGTAGATTTTGTGATTAAGCTTCCCTTTTTGTCAAATAGCTCCTCCAACCTTTTGATCTTCATGGAAAACATGGGGTAGCAAGCAAAATCTCAAGGTTTAGGGGAGAAATGGAGGACGATTTTTAGAGAAAGAAAGTGAAGCAAACCAAGGTAATCTCAAGAACATCAACTCTTGTGGTTTATTGTTGTTTTTGGCTTGGTTTGGTATTGGTTGGTTGATTTTGTAAATTTGGAAAGTCCTAATCCTAAGGGGTTATGCTGCCCAAATTTCTTTGAATCATGGTTAAGAAGTGTTTAAGTGAGTTAATCAAGGATTAGAAGTGGAAAAGTACAAGTTTTGGAAGCTAAAACACAAACCTCCATTTTTCTATTTTTCCTTCAATATTTCGGCTAGGATCAGATATGGTAGTAGGAGTTGGATTTTCATGAAATAAATGGTTCCATTGGACTCAGTAGGCAAAAATATGTGGGTTTACAGTTGGGCACTTTTTCAGTAGAGGCCGGACAAGCATAATTACGAAAACGCCACTGAAATCCCTAAATAGGGGTTGTCAAGGGTATTTCGTAATTTGACAGTGAATTTGGTGATTTCAATCCCAGAAATAGATTCCTTGGGCTAAAATACGTTAGAATAGCCATGGTCAAAATTTTGGAAAAACGTGCCATCAGGCTAGGTACGGCAGGGCCGAGCCGGGGTCCTGGGGGCATTTTGGTAAATTTTCACCATAGGCTGATATAACCATAAGAAACACTATGGAAGAGTCTAAAATGATACTTGGATAGGTTATGATCTATTTCTTGTACATTTAATATTTTAGGACCGAGTCGGAAGTCGGAAGTCGGAAGCGGCACGTTTTACGAGGCATACTAAAAAGGAGGTCTTTGAGATAGTACTTCCCAATCCATTTAGGCGATTGTTAGAGACTTTCATAGCTACTTAAGGGACTTTAATGATAACCAAAACTAAGTGTTTTGAAGTCATTTGAGTATTGGAATAAGTGATAACGCGTCGTCCTTAATTATGACTATAGGATTCGATATTTGCCCGGATCGTAGAAGGCATACGTGTAATATCCCAATTTTTGATTAAGGGATAATCATGATTATTATGGATAATTATGAATTTAATTGGAATTATTATTTGTTTTATGGCAATATTAAATTAATATGTCATAATTACTGAAAAATTGGAATAATGGAAATATTGGCCATAAGTGGTAATTAATGGAGAAATTAATTACTAACTAAGAGAAAACGAGATGTGTGATTAAAATGGCTAATGGAGAGATAAGATAAGTTAATTGGTGATTTTGGGTGAGAGCTAATAGCAATTTGACATGTGGCAATAGAGGGTGTAGGGGAGAGTGCATGTGTGTAAGTCAAATTGATTAAAATAATCAATTCTCTCTCCTTCCTCTCCTCTCTTTCAGCTGAAGTGTGGGTAGGAGCGAAGTGATGATTGCTTCTTCTCCCTTACTCCATCTCTCCATCTCTCTCTCGTTCTCTCTCCCTCTCTCTCTCGTTCACCATTGTTGAAGGCAAGGGAAAGAAGAAAGCTTGATCTTTGGGTAAGTAAATGCCTTCCTTTGCTCAAACTCCCCTCATTAAAGTTAATCCTTGAGTTAAGAGCAACATTTCTATGGTTGTAGTTTGTCCATTGGTTGTGATTTGAGGCCACACGAAATTTTGGGAGGTGGTGAATCAAGAACTCCCTTTGAGAAAGTTGATAAGGTGAGTGAGACCTATCTATCTATCTATGTTTTATGCCAAATGGATTAACTTGGATTTTCTGGAATTCTTGGGCCATTTTTGAAAATGAGGGCCATTGAGAGTTTGGTATTTGTTTGGTATGGAATTGGTATGTTTAGAATGCATTTTGGATAGATAGAATTGTTTGGGTTGGAAATTGTTAAGTTTGGAGAATTTGAGATTTTAGTGTTTAATGTTAACCAAAACCAAAGCATGATAATGGAATAGGATTTTGGTGATTTTGACATTCCCATTGGATTCCTTGAGTGATTTTGTGTGGGAATGAGCTTGGTTATTGATTTTGGGTTCATTTGAATCACTTGAGAAAAGTTGGAAAGTTGTCTGGTTTGAGCTCTGTTTTGTGCAGTCCGTTTGCACGAGCGTTTTGAATGACCAAATGGTCTTGGAAAATTATGAAACTTTCCAGTCTTAAAATTCACATCCCAAGCTTCAAAATGGACATATATTTTGTGTCATTTCGTTTAGTATTCTGTGAGTTATGGTTGTCCAAAGTTTGGGATTGTAACAGAACTCTGTTTTGGAGTAGTGTTTAGTTTTTGGTGATTCTGTATTTTTGTAGTGATTTCCAGTGATGGGCTATATTTTTCCTTGAAAGACGACTTATATACCTTTCATTTGGCTTTGGAATCACCTCGTTTCGATTTTTCTACAATTAGTTATGGTTTTTCGAAGTTTAGCCAAGAGTCAGGAAGTTTCTTGGCCACGGCCCATGAGTGGCTGGCCGCGGCCCAAGACTTTCTAGCCTGATTCAGGCCGCAGCCCAAGGGTGGCTGGCCGTGGCCCACCCCTATGTTCCAGCACTTTAAGTTTTCGAAAGGAGATCTCTAACCTATTGTTTCCCAACCTTTTAGGGCTTTTATTAGAGGCATTTGTGGCCTCTTAAGGGTCAATTATGATAACCAAAATTAAGTGTTTCAAGTGAATTAAGTCTTGGAATAGAATATAACTCTTCGTCCCTAATTATAAATATAGGATTTGACATTTGCCTTCCTCGGGAGAGACCGGCGCTAGGACACGCACGGAAGGATCAAGGTAGTGACTTTTCTCTCATATCCTGTATGATGTTTTGGCATGCATAACTTATCGTTGAATTTGTGAAATGTGTGCCATGGTCCATTACGGCGTGAGCATGTCAGCGTGAGCCGTGTAAGGATTGACGGTGGTCATCTCTAGGTCGGTCGTTGAACTGCCGTCGTAATCGACATGGATATTGTGAATCCGACCCGTGGGGCGGCGTTTGTGAATCCAGCCGTGGGTTGTGTGTATCTTGCCTGTATGGCTTGTGTATAAAATGCATTATATGAATCCCAGCTGTGGTGAAATGTATTGTGTGGATTGCTGTGATGCAATACAACGTGAGCAATTCAGCGTGAGCAATCATAAGGGATGACATGTGTCATACTAACCATTGCCGTTGTAGTTGCTTGTTGTGGTTAATGATTTGCTTACATGCATTATTATTGTACATTATATGATTGATTTGTTACTACGGGGATTCCTTAGAATCCCACTCTCCCAAAAACCATGTTTTAGACAGGGCAGAAGGATCAAAGGGAAAGCGGGCGACGAAGAGCGGATAGTGCTCCGGTTTAGAAGTATATTTTGGGTTATTGGTTATCATGTATATCTTTTGGATATTTTTGGGAAACAATTGTATATAATGGGATTGTAGTATAGTTTTGTGTAATCCCCAAGTTAAGGGTAATGAATTGTGGGCTTTGTGCCTTTGTAAAACCCTTCTTAATGAATGGAACCCGAGTGTGTCAGGAATTTGCCTTACACTCTGATATTTGTGAATGAAATCATCTTGTACAGGCTATTTAGTATTGAAATGTGAATATGAGACCGTCATGAACATATTTTGTAAAAGTTTTTGTAAGCCATGATTTTGGGAAGTTTGGTTTTTGCTTAAGTCCCAAAATCATTTATGGTCTCTAATTCTATATCAATTATGTGTTTATGAACTAAATATCAGCCTTAATCGTGAAGGGGGTTACACTACGCCTGATCAAGGACGGAAAGAACAAGGTAGTAACACTTTATCCTATATCATGTATATTGCATTGCTTGTTTGCATTAGTCATTGAATACAGTTACAGTGAAAGGACGTGGTGAAAGCTCGACTTTGATTGCAGATACAGTGAGGGGACGTGGCGAAAGCCCGGACTCGAATACAGATAAAGTGAAGGGGCGTGGCGTAAGCCCGACCTCGTATATAGTGAAGGGAACGTGGCGAAAGCCCGGTCTCGAATATTGATTGCTGTATTGTGATATATGTTTACTTGCTTTGTATATATACATCATATATGTAAATTGTTGCTACTAGGATTCTCTAGAATCTCATTCTTTCCAAATAAAATTTTTAGACAAGGCAAGTGGATCGAAGAGCAAGCAAGTGGCAATGGACGATTAGGACTGCCGACAGTAGTCTTAGTTAGATATTTTGGTTTTATACTGAACTGGTTATCATTTTAGACAAATGTATATATTGAATAGATTTATAGTATTATAGTTTTGCGTAATCCCCGGTATGGATATTGAGATGGGCAGTGATGCCTTGTATAAACTGTTGGATTAATGTTATTATCCCGGGTAAACGTCGGGAATTGTGCTGATACTCTGATATTATATATGTGACAAACCGAATAGGCCTATTGATTTTATAATTGAATGAACAGAGATCTAATTGTAAAGATATTTTATAAAAGTTTTAATTATCCTGGATCTCTTATTCAATTATTAAACACGTTCAAACGCTAATCTCGGCCTGATTCTCAAAGCGGGGGTTACAGTTATTGCAGTCCATAAATCAGTAGTTAAGCATACTCTATAAGGACATTTTGCAATTATTTGTTTCAGCTTTTCCTTTTCCTTAAGATTGAAATTCCAAACATCTACCACAGAAGTTTTCCTAGTAATGAACCTACACCCAGGATTTAAAAATTGATTTATTTCCCTAACAACATCATATTCAGCATAAGAATAGGGAAAATCATGTACAACAATAGCTTTAGCAACCAATTCCTGGAATTTTTTATGATCAAGATGTCTACTTCTCACCTCTGGCAGTTTGGTCTAACATCATGTTACCAATGTCACAATATTTTGGAATTTCATGACATGAATCCACATGACGCCAAATGATTGAAGTGCCATTCTTAAGCCCCAAACCAAAAACTTTTCCACACCCTTTACATTTAGCCTTTTCTTTCCCATCTTCTTTTATACCAAGTTTAGTATAATACCTCCAAACATCAGAATGGTATTTAGGAAATGAGGTCTTGAAATTTTTCTCAAAGTATTTAATGACATTCAGACATCTTACAACCATCCAGCTCATGTTGATGATTGCCTCCCACCTAGTCCATCCACAGAAAGTGTAATATCCTAATTTTTGATTAAGGGCTAATCATGATTATTGTGGTTAATTATGAATTTAATTGAAATTATTATGTTTTTTATGGCAATATTAATTAATATGTCGTAATGAGTGGAAATTTGGAAGAATAGAAATATTGGCCATAAGTAGTAATTAATGGGGAAATTAATTATAACTAAGTGAAAATGAGAAGTGTGATTAAATGGCTAATGGAGAGATTAGATAAGTTAATTGGTGACTTATTTGGTGAGAACCAATAGCATTGTGACATGTGGCAAAAGTGGGTGTAGAGAGAAGGAGAAGAGAAAAGTCAAATGGGATTAGAAAACAATATTTTCTCTCTCTTCTTCCCTCTTTTCGACTGGACATGGAGGGAGGGGTATCATCATCATTTTTTCATCTCCCACACTCCATCTCTCACACTCTTTTCTCTCTCTCATTTTCTCTCTCTCGTCAGCCATTTTTGGCCAAAGAAGAAGAAGGAAAAAGCTTGATCTAAGGTGAGTAAATGCCCTCTAATGCCAAAACTCACTTCATTAGTGTTGATCCTTGGAGTGAGAGCTTCATTTTGATGTGTATAGTGTGCCTATTTGGTGTTGATTTGTGCCACACGAAATTTTGAAGGTTGGTGGATAAGAAGTTTCTTTGGCAAAGTGAAAGAGGTAAATGAGACTAATCTATCTATCTAAGTTTCATGACAAATGAATAAGTTTAGAATTTCTGGAATTATTGCCCTATTTTCGGAAATATGGGTCATTGGGTAGTTTGGCATGATATAGTTGTGGAAATGGTGTTTTGAGATGAGTTTTGAATAGATAGATAGATTGGAGGTTGAATTGTTAAGTTTAGCGATTTTGGGAAAATTGATGATTTGTGTTGATTCAAACCAAAGCATGATAATGGAGTAGGATTTTGTTAATTTTGATGTTTCCATTGAATTCATTGGGTTTTTTGTGTGGGAGTAGCTTTGGTTTGGTATTTGGGTTCATTTGGATTACTTGGTAAAAATTCTGGAAGTGTTGTCTTACTTTCTACGTTTTCCCAAAATTGTGACTAGGGCTATCCTGATGTATTTTTGCCTAAGGAATCCATTTCCAAGCTTGAAATCACCAAATTCAGTGTCAAATTATGAAAATACCCTTGACAGCCCTGATTTAGGGTTTTAGTGGGCCATTTTTGTAATTATGCTTTTTCAGCCTTTTCTGAAAAAGTGACCAACTGTAACCCCACCTATTTTTGCTTCTTGAATCCAATGGAACCATCTATTTTATGAAAATCCAACTCCTAGCCCCATTTCTGGTGTTAGCCAAAACATAGGTCTAGGGAAAGGGAAAATTTGTAACTTTGTGTTTTAGCTTCCCAAGCTTGTACCTTTTCACTTCTAATCCTTTATTAACTCATTTAAACACGTTCTAATCATGATTTAAAGAAATTTAGGTAGTATAACCTCTTAGGATTAGGGCTTTTCCAAATTTACAAACTTGACAAAAATCACCAAATCTAACAACAGTCATCAACAATAACTTCATACTTGTATATATCTAAGTATTATGAAGTTAACTCTTGAGTTCTTGGATTTTCCCTCTCTAGGCATCCTCCTCTCTCTCTCCTTGAGCTCAAGATGTGTCTTCAAGATCATGGAATCTATGAAGAAGAAAGGTTTAGGGAAGGATCTTATGCTATGTTACAAGAAAATGCTTAAGGAACCAACATTTACCTTAAACTTCTTCTCTCTAGCTCCCAAGGTCTCCAAGCTCTCTCTCCCTACCTCTACCTCTCTCTTTTTTCTCTTGTTTTGGCCAAAATGAGCAAGGGAAGAGGAAGGAAGGGTGTAACCCCCTTCACGATTAAGGCCGAGATTAGTTCGTAAAGACATAATTAATGTGGAATTAGAGACCATAATTGATTTGGGAATTAAACAAAGTCAAACTTCCCAAAATCAGGGTTCACAAAAATTTTACAAAACCTATTCAACAATGGTCTCACATTCACATTTCAGTACAAAATGGCCTGTACAAGTTGATTCCATTTACAAATATCAGAGGACAGCATAAATTCCTGACACACTCGGGTTCCATTAATTAAACAAGGGTTCATACAAAGGCACAAAGCCCATAATTCTTACCCTTTACTTGGGGATTACACAAAACTACATCACAAATCCCAAAATATACATTTACTTCCTACAAAATATCCAATAATATACAATGATAACCAATAACCAAGAAGGAACTCCTAACACGGAGCTCTACCCGCTCTTCGTCACCCGTTTGCCTTTCGATCCTTCAGCCCTGTCTAAAATGTTTAATTTTGGGAGAGTGAGATTCTAAAGAATCCCCGTAGTGTCAAATCAATCATATAATGTACAATAATAAGGCATGAAATCAAATCATTATCCATACAAGCAACTACAACGGCAGTTCAACGGCAATGGTTAGTATGACACATGTCATCCCTGACGATTGCTCACGTTGAATTGCTTACGCTATATTGCATCACAACAATCCACACAATATAATTCACCACAGCTGGGATCCATATAAAGCATTTCATAATGCAAGCCATACAAGCAAGATACACATAGCCCACTGCTGGTTTCACAAACGCCGCCCCACGGGTCGGATTCACAAAGATCCATGTCGATTACGATGGCAGTTCAACGGCCGACCTAGAGATGACCAACGTCAATCCCTATACGGCTCGCGCTGAAGTGCTCATGACGTAATGTACCATGGCACACATTTCACAAATTCAATGATAAGTTATGCATACCAAAACATCATACATAATGTGAGAGAAGAGTCACTACCTTGATCCTTCCGTGCGTGTCCTAGCGCCGGTCTCTCCCGAATAGGGCAAATGTCAAATCCTATATTCACAATGAGTGACGAAGTATCATTCTCTATCCAATACTAAATAACTTCTTAATGACTTAATTTGGTTATCATTATTACTCCTTTAGAACTCTAGAATGCCTCTAACAATAGCCCTAAGGGGTTGGAAAGCAAACCCAAACAATCCCTTTTTGGAAGGCAAAACACTGATTTCTGACGGCCTCACTCGAGTGATGGTACGGACGGCACTCGGGCATAAGAGAGTGAGAGACAGTGAGTGCATACCCGACAGCACAACAAAACTTTTCAGAGACAGGATCACTCGAGTACACTGGACCTCACCCGAGTGAAGGCCAAATGCCTCACTCGAGCACCTGCTAGTGAAGTCCAGGAAGTGAGAACCCAAGAGTATAAGAGAAATAGCAGTAGCCCAAATAGTTCACTATACTCGAGCACAATACGGCTCACTCAAGCAATGTTCTTCACTCACTCGTAAGTGAGGTAACACTCTTGCCTCACCCTCGGAAGTGCAACATGAACTAAAAGCAGAAAATAGAAAGTTGCACAACCGCACTCGAGCAGGATCTCCCCCACCTGAGTGATATTCATCCAGCACTTGAACAGACCCCTGACTACTCGAGTGAATCTATCAGATACCAAAAAACGCAGAAAACAGAGGCATTTTCCCTAACACTTGCCCAATTGATCCCAATGGACTCAAAACTTAACCCAAAGCCACTCCCATAGAAAAACACCCAATAAACTCAATGGAATCATCAGAATCATCGAAATCCTACTCCATTATCATGCTTTGGGTTTGGGCAACAAAATCATCAAAAGACCCATTTCATCCAAACACCACATTTCAATCACCAATCAATCTATCTATCCTAAACTCATTCCAAGATACCATTATCATGCCAAAAACATACCAAATGAACAGTGGCACTCATTTTCGGATTCAAGCCAAAATTTCCAGAATTTATAAACTACTTTAAATGGCATGAAACTTAGATAGAAAGATTAGTCTCACCTACCTCTTTCACTTTTCCAAAGACACTCTTTGATTCTCCAACAATCAGATTTTCGTGTAGGCTCAAACCTCAACCAATGGTTAAACTAAAAACACCAAAATGAAGCTCATCACTTAAGGATCAACATTTATGAATGGTGATTGAGCAATGGAGGGCATCTACTTACCCAAAGATCAAGATTTTCTTTTCTCTTTCTTGCCCAACAATGGCAGCTCGAATTGGAGAGAGAGAGAATGTGAGAGATGGAGTGAGGAAGAAGAAGAAATCATCATTCTTCTCTACCCATGCTGCAGCCGAAAAGAGAGGAGAGGAAGAGAGAGAAAATAATATATTATCCCCTTTGACTTTCTCCCATACTCACTCCCAACTTCCCCCTTGACATATGTCACACTACCATTGGCTCTTGCAAAGGTAAACACCCAATTAGCCACTTAATCCCTCCATTAGCCATTTAATTACACATCTCATTTTTCCTCTTAGTTAGTAATTAATTTCCCCATTAATTACCACTTATGGCCAATATTTCCATTCTTCTAATTTTCCACTAATTATGACATATTAATTAATATTGCCATAAAACACATAATAATTCCAATTAAATTCATAATTATCCACAATAATCATGATTAGCCCTTAATCAAAAATTGGGATATTACAAAGGGTGCTTCATAAAATATCTCCCTTCATCCTACACCATTTGATTTTATCAAGGGATATTATGGAGACACTTGTCACAATCCACACCTCTAATTGGACTAATTTCCTTCCCCTTTGGTTAGCATAGAAAACCGTCCCCCTCTTATGCTTCACTAACCAAATTGCACTCAAGGTAGTATACCATTATCATGATTACCATGTCCATGTAGTATTATTTTAATGTAATTAGACATGTGCTCATGGAAATAAATTATAAACTAATCCCCTCTGCATATGATAATGACACTTGGCATATTTGATCCCAAAGATCATTTTTCCCTCCATTTGCTTTGTGCTAGGAAAAAATTTGAAAGAAAAAGGGAAGAAAATTGTTTCAACATTTTCCATAATTTAATTAAATGAATTATGCATAATTCTTTCTAATCTCACAATTCCTGTATTATTCCATCAAGAATATTCCAATTATACATTTTCCTTTATTTTTCTTGATTAATTGAAACTAAATCCAATTAATTGGAAAATAGTTAATCTTGGCTAAATTGCCAAAATTATGGCTTTGCTATTACCACTGACATCTAATTTCCTTCTTAAATTAATTTGCCCATTATCTCATGAATACGAATATTTCTAAAATTCACAAGTTCCAAATTCATAAATATTCATCATTTTATTGAATTTCTCGAATGATTACAACATATTCGGTGAATATAAAATTTGTGGTGTTACACCAGTATTAAACAAACCCTTCCTACAAAATAGGGTGAGCAGAACTAGAAAGATAATAAGACTTAGTAAGGTAGAAAATCAGAGGAGGAAAGAGAAGTTGCAAAATCATTAAAACGTCGGTTACAAAATCATTAACCTGCTTAATGAATATTTAAGGGAGGTTACTAGCCGTTAGGTCATTAAACACAGTAATAGGTGTTTATGATCCATTAAGGTAGCAATAAATCATACAAATTAATCATGTATTTTCATAAAAATGTTTCCGGTAAAAGTGCCCAGTATTGCATTTAACTCGCACACAAGGGAGGGGGAAATTGCTGGATTTCAACTATGTTTCTGGTAGCCTTTTGTCGTGCAAGTAAGCCTGTATTCCTCCTCTTGGTTCATTTACTAGCCCAAGATTACTTGTTATTACTTGGACCTCACAATCCCAAACAATGTGGGGTTTGTCCTTATAACACATCCACTCATTATTTCCAACAAACTTGGCACCCAATGGTAGCGATTGGCACTGCTACTTACAAACTACTGCTAATATTGCTGCCTAGTTTTCAAATATTTCAGCAGAAAATTTAGTAGCAACATTTGTTGTGGTTTTTATAACCTACTAATGCAGGATAAAAAGTTTTTCAATCTTAGTGACACTTTTGTAACAGTTTGCAAATGCAAAAAATTAACAATCAAAGTCCCTTATTGCCACAGCGTTTGTAACGATTTTGTGCCTGTTTGGATTAGCGGTGGAGAATGAGCTTTTTTTTATAGATAAGCTTTTAGAAAAGTCATATAGGAAAAAAGTTAGATTGTAGATGTGATTTATGTTTGGATTGGCGGTGGCAGAAGTAGCTTTTTTTCTAACTTTAATGAGCTGTTTGGATGATTATTTGAAAAGTCAGTTGAGATGAAAAATAACATGAATCTTGTTGAATACTATATATATATATATATTAGTTGTATATTATGTGATAATTTTTTTAAAAAAATTTAAATTTAAAAAATTTTAAATTATTATTAAAAAAATTTAAAAACATTGAATGAATGGAAGCTAGAAGCTGAAAAAAGTGGCTTCTATCAAAAGCCACTTTTTTTAAATAAGCCCATCAAAATCAAAGCTATTCCAAACGGTTCAAAATTCTCTACTGAGCTTTTCTAGCTTTCACTAGGCTTTTGCTTTCTCTAACGTGGTTTTAAACAGACCCTTTAACTCACAACTTCTAATATTGTGATGGTGTTTGGCCATATGCAAAGCAGTTTTTTGTCCCTATTATAAATATATTTTGCCACACATGTTCTTAGTAGTTTCTATAACCGCTATACTTGATCGTAGTAGTGATAAAAACTGCTACAAACCTAAAGAAATAACTACCACAAAACGTAGTTTCTTTTGTTGTGGTATGACACTAGTACAAAAATCACTTTTTAGATCGGTTTTGGAACAGGTCTAGATACAGCCGGTCTACAAAGTTTAATACTTTTTAGACCGGTTGTACAACCGGTCTAAAAAAATCACTTTTTAGACCAGTTCCCAAAGGTTCGATCTATAAAGTCAATTTTTAGACCATTTTTGTGGGAGCCGATCTAAAAAGTGTGACTTTTTAGACCTCATGTGATTATATATCCAGTCTAGAAAGTAGACGTTTTAGACCGATTGTAATTAGAACCGGTCTAGAAAGTGACTAAAAGTTGCATTTTTTTAAAAAAATAAATACATTTTAGACTGGTTACAAAGTCCTTCAACTTCGTGCCTGCTTCAAAAATTCAGCAGCAACCCATTTTAGCTCTTTCAATCACCCAACATGCCTACAACAAGAGTTTTATAGGCAAACCAAGATAAAGCAAGCTCAAACTCATGAAGCATATATGAGATAAATATACCTTTGGTTTCTGCCTTAATCTTTACAGCCAAATTTACTGCTGCATCAAAATACTCAACTACCTTAACAAAATCCTCCTCAACTAATCCCCTATAAGTAAGAGCAGGGGGTTCCTGAAATAAAAGATTTGAACAAGCCAAATCCCCAAATATAGAACAGGAAGGAATAAACTCCTATCATCAACAAATTCAAACTCAAGCTCACTGGATCGATGTACAAAACACGTCACTGTTGTATGGAGAACGTTCACCGTCGAGCTCACCAAATATGGGCCAATGAGGAAGAACGCTCACCCTCGAGCTCACCAGATCTGGGCCAAGGAGGAAGAACGCTCGTTGTCAAGCTCACCAGATTTGGGCCAATAAGGAAGAATGCTCGCCGTCGAGCTCACCAAATCTGGACCAATGAGGAAGAATGCTTGTCATTGAGCTCACCAGATCTGGACGTCGTCGAGCTACTAAAGATTGAGATGATGAAGGGAAGACATTGCGGTGGGTGGCTTCGCAGTTAGAGGGATGATGAATGAGACAAGGACGACTCGATAGAAAACAAGAAATTAATTGCAAATATTTGAGAAAGCGCTCAGGAAGCCTACTCTATAGTTTATGAATCTAATTAAAAAGAATCGATCTCTTTCGGATCCCATAAGCTTGTTAATAACGTAGTACACTTGTAAAAAAGAAGAAGAAATTACCTCAAGAATTGAGCCTAGAACGAGAGAGGCAGTAGGTTCGAAGGAAACAGCAGGAGTGAAGATGATGAATGAACAAAGCTACTCCTCTGAGAGAGCGCAAGGGATGAGTCTATAAGACTTACAGATAAATCGTGCGAAGAAGAGAGGATTGAGATTTAGAGAGCAAGAATTGGGCTTGAGGAATGGAATGGAGAACTCTGAAACGTATATGGCGGATTCTTTTAGACCGGTTTCAAACAACAACCGGTCTAAAAAAGGTAATATTGTGGACCAGTTGTCCCAAATAACCGGTCTTAAAATTAAAAAAATATTTTACTTTTTTACTGCTTAACTTTTTAGACTGGTTACTAATAATAACAGGTCTAAAAAGTTTAGTATTTTAGACCGGTTTTGAGGGACAACCGGTCTAAAATGTAATAGATATTTTATTTTTTTAATTCAGAAAAATATATTAGACTTGTTATAGTAGAACCGGTCTAGAAAATTTATCGCATATATATATTTTTTAGTTATTTTTATCTTTTTAGATCGGTTCTTAAGAAAACCGGTTTAAATAATATATTTTAGACCTTATATTAGGGGAACCGGTTTCACAAGTTTTTTGTAAGTACAAAATTGCCACCGCTTATACCTTTTAGACCTTATCCGCTATATCCGATCTAAATGTACCCGTTTAAAATACATTTTTTGTACTAGTGCGAGGCTAGAGTTTTGGTTCTATAAGGGGAGTCTTTTGTTTCTCTCTTCTAGATTCAGATTTGTGATTCCATTAACTTAGGTCTAAGTAGTGGAAATTGTAATTTTTAGTTGAACTGACCTTTCATTTTAAATTTTTACAACATTGTTTGGAATCCCTGCAAGCATTTATGTTAATTAATTGGTATAGACGTGTGAGATTGTAGAACCTTTGTAGGTATATTGATCAAGTTGTTCAAGATTTTTGACAGAAATGGCTTCTTTTTTTTTTGTACATAAAAATAAAAAAGGGGTTTCTTTTAATGAAAGAATAAATAGAGTAGGTTTCAAAATGATTTTTATTTCACTTGAGGTTGCAAAACTGCCGCACACACAAATGATTAATTTCCATGTGAAAATTTTGCAATCTTCACATAGGAACTTTAATCTAAAATTTTTCTTCCAAAAATCATTTTCAAATAACACTACTGTAAAAGAGGGATTTTAATAGTGCCCCTCTTATAGCATAGATAATTATTTTTTTTAAGAAAAAAATTTAAAAGTTATGGCACTTACTATTATAAGTGTCATATCTAGTGTATGGGATTGTGTGGTACTTGACTAGCGCCACATAAGGCCTTTATTTTCTTTTGAAAGAAATAAAGCACACACCATAACCTTTATTTTTTTAAGGGTTAAGGGGTATAAATGCCCAGGAAGTTTTTGCTCAGGGGTACTGGATGTCAGAAAGTTTTACCTCGATAGCAAACGTTAACAGTGAACGTTTTTTAACTTTGTATGCAAAGGTGGCATGATCCACCTCACTTTTTTTTCCATCTCAGATTTTTAGCAGAAAAAAATAAAAAAAAACCTCAGTTCTCTGTCTCTCAATCGGATCGATCTCCCTTTCTCTCATTGAGATTGCTATCCCTGTCTTTCCCTTGCTCATATGCTATTGATGGAATCGAAGGAAAGGGCTTGGGATGTAAGGAACGGAGGTGAGAGGCGGTAGTTGAGTTGAAATTGTTGCTGCCATTCCACAAGAATGAATCGATGCTATAACCCCCTTCATAATTATGATTAGAAATACGTATTTTAAAATGAAATAGAGACCAATAATAATCAAACTCATTTACAATCCCTGCCTTACGGAAGGGTTTTCACAAATATTTTCAAAGTTTCTGCCTTACCCTGGTCTCAAATTCCACAACTTGAATATAAGTACCTTATGCAGTTACTTCACATTTACATATCATAGTGCACAACAAAATCCCAGCAACCCCGGGTTTCATACATAAACTAAAGGTTTATAAATTCCCATTAGGGGATTACACTACTGTCTCCAAAACAACATTTATAAGATATACGGTGATATCCCAACAAAACATAAATCTCCCTAAGGAGCCCTATCCGCCCTTGGTCGTCTCCTTTCCCTTGGAGCCACTTGCCTTGTCTGAAGGTTTGTCAATGGAAAGAATGAGATTTAAAAGAATCCCAGTAGTAACAAATCACTCATACCACATGTAATCACAAAGCATGTAAGAAAATCATCAAGCAGCATCACAACATAAAGCACAGCACGCAGGCTGCCACATAAGCACATATTCACATAATCTGATCCCCCATATTCCACCGCCCCGAAGGCGTGGTCCTCCCACCGTCAACACCGATGGGCCACGGGTGAAGGTTTCACAAATAGCCTTTCGGCTTTCATATATAGCCTTACGGCTTTCATATAGTCTCATCCCCCAGATTCCACTGCCCTGAAGGTACGATCCTCCCACCGTCAACACCGATGGGCCGCAGGTGATAGAATCACAAACAATGATTAAACAAACATACCATGTATCACATATAGTATAAGGGAAAAGAGTCATTACCTTGTTCTTTCCTGACGTGCGCCGGCACAGGTTGCTTGCGATTAGGACAAATGTCGAACTCTATAAACCAAAGTCAAGGACGACAGGTTATTCTCTATTCCAAATTTCTCACCTTCAGAACACTTAAAGTTGGTTATACTTGGACTCTTTAGGTGGCTACTAGAAGCCTAGACACATGCCTAAAGGGTTAAGGAGTACTATCTCAAAGACCACCTTTTAGTGTGCATTGTAAAACGTGCTAACCACTGGGCTCACAACATGGTCCTACAATTCCAAAATACAATTTAGACACTTCCATAGTGTTTCTGGGGGTTATATGAGCATATTATGAAAATTTACAAAAATGCCCCCGGGGACCCGACCCGGCCGAACCCGGTCCGGCTGTACTTTTCCCGAAATTGACATATTTTTGCCCAAGGAATCCATTTCCAAACTTGAAATTATCAAATTCAATGTCAAATTACAACATTACCCTTGGCAGCCCCACTTTAAGGGTTTTAGGGGCGTTTTCGTAATTATGCTTTTTCGGCCTTTTCTGAAAAAGTGACCAACTGTAACCCCACCTAATTTTCGCTCCTGAACTCAATAGAACCATCAAATCATTGAAAATCCAACTTTAACCCTCAGATCTAGCCCTGGCCAAAATCTTGGTATATTTTGGGAAGAATCAGTGTTTTTCGGTTTCGGCTCCGTAAACGTGTTCCTTTCTACTCCTAACCACTTTATTAATCATTACATTAAGTTACAACTAACATTAAGACCCAATTTGGGCAGCATAACCCCTAGGCCATATCATTTCCAAACCTTAAAACCAATGGCAATCCGACGAAATTTCACCAATTAAATTGCCCACAGCAGCCAGAATAAGCAATATATGAAAGTTTGGAAGTTACCTCAAGCTCCCACTAGCTTTTCCTCAAGGCGGCTGAAAACCCTAGCCTTAGAACACCCAAATTTGTGCTCCACAAACCTTGAAGAACATAGAAGAATAGCTTAGGAGCGGAGTTATACACGTTAGGTAAGGATTTACCGAAGAAATCGACTTACCGTACAAGTTCTCTTCTCCTTCTCTCTCTAGAATTTCTCACACCTTCTCTGTAACCCCATTCACGATTAAGGCCGAGAATTAGTTCATAAACACGTAATTGATGTAGAATTAGAGACCTTAGATGATTTTGGGACTTAAACAAAATCAAACTTCCCAAAATCATGGCTTACAAAAAATTTTACAAAACCATTTTATAACGGTCTCATATTCACATTTCAATACTAAATGGCCTGTACAAGTTGATTTCATTCACAAATATCAGAGTATAAAGCAAATTCCCGACACACTCGGGTTCCATTCATTAATAAGGGTTTTACAAAGGCACAAAGCCTACAATTCATTACCCTTAACTTGGGGATTACACAAAACTATACTACCAATCCCATTATATACAATTGTTTCCCAAAAACATTCAAAAGATATACATGATAACCAATAACCCAAAATATACTTCTAAATCGGAGCTCTATTCACTCTTCGTCGCCCGCTTTCCCTTTGATCCTTCTGCCCTATCTAAACACATGGTATTTGGGAGAGTGAGATTCTAAGGAATCCTCATAGTGTCAAATCAATCATAGTATGTACAACAATAAGGCATGAAATCAAATCATTATCCACACAAGCAACTACAATGGCAATGGTTAGTATGACACATGTCATCCCTTACGATTGCTCACACTCATTGCATCACAACAGTCCACACAATATATTTTCACCACAGTTGGGATTCATATAAAGCATTTCATCACACAAGCCATACAAGCAAGATTCAAACTCACAGCCTACGGCTGGATTAACAAACGCTGCCCCACGGGTCGGATTCACAAAAGTCCTGTCTATTATGACGGCAGTTCAACGGCCGACCTAGAGATGACCAATGTCAATCCCTATACGGCTCACGTGGAAGTGTTCACGCCGTAATGGACCATGGCACACATTTCACAAAATTCAATGATAAGTTATGCATACCAAAACATCATACACAACATGAGAGAAAAGTCACTACCTTGATCCTTCCGGGCGTACTCTGGCACCAGTCTCTCCTGCCTAGGGCAAATGTCGTATCCTAGAATCATTATTAAGGACGAAGAGTTATATTCTATTCCAAGACTTAATTAACTTGAAATACTTAAATTTGGTTATCATAATTAACCCTTAAGAGGCCACAAATGCCTTTAACAAAAGCCCTAAAAGGTTGGGAAATAATAGGTTAGAGGTCTCCTTTCGAAAACTCAAAGTGCTGGAACACAGGGGTTGGCCGTGGCTAGCCCTTCCTTGGGCTGCGGCTAAAATATGGTCAGAAGGCCACTGGCTGCGACCAGCCACTCATGGGCCGCGGCCAGAATCAAGCCATAAAGGTTTGGGCCGCGGCCAAGAAATCCCCTGATTCTTGGCTGAACTTCCAAAATTCATAACTTATCCTAGAAAAATCGAAACGAGGTGATTATAAAGCCAAGTGAAAGGTATATAAGTCCTCTTTCAAGGAAAAATACGGCCCATAACTGGAAATCACTACACAAATACAGAATCACCAAAAACTAAACACTACTCCAAAACAGAATTCTGTTTCCATCCCAAACTTTGGACAATCATATCTCCTAGAATACTAAATGAAATGACACAAAATATATATATCCATTTTGAAGCTTGGGATGTGAACTTTAAGACTGGAAAGTTTCATAATTTTCCAACACCATTTGGTCATTCAAAACGCTCGTTCAAACTGACTGCGAAAAACAGAGCTCAAACAAGACAGATTTCCAACTTTTCCCAAGTGATCCAAATGAATCCAAAACCCCAACCAAAGCTATCCCCACACAAAATCACTCAAGGAATCCAATGGAAATGTCAAAATCACCAAAATCCTATTCCATTATCATGCTTTGGTTTTGGGTATCATTAAACACTAAAATCTCAAATTCTCCAAACTTAACAATTTCAAACCCAATCAATTCCATCTATCCAAAATGCATTCCAAACATACCAATTCCATACCAAACACATACCAAACTCCCAATGGCCCTCATTTTAAAAAATGGGCCAAAAATTCCAGAAAATTCAAACTTAACCAATGGCTACAAAACCTATATAGAAAGGTTTGTCTTACTCACCTCTATAACTTTTCCAAAGGAGTTTCTTGATTCACCCAAGTCAAGAATTTCGTGAGAGCTCAAACACCATCAAATGGACAAACTAAAACCATGAAAATGAAGCTCTCAACACAAGGAACAACTTTATAGAAGAACATTTTTCCATTAGAGGCCATTAAGAGGGTCAAATACTCACCTTTTTCACAGGCTTCTTCTTCTTCTTTTGCAGAAATGGAGGACGCACGAGAGAGGAAAATGAGAGAGAGAAGGAGGTTGAAGATGAAATGATCATGGCCCACACCCTCCCATACTTTCTTGTCAGCAAAATGGAGGGAAGAAAGAGAGAGAAAAACTGAATATTTTATGGTTAATTGACTTCCCATTACCTCTCTCCTCATCTCCACTTGACACATGTCAGAATTTGGTTTGTTCTCATAAAGTAATCATCCAATTAATCACTTTAATCCCTCTATTAGCCATTTAATCACACTTCTCATTTTTCCCATAGTTAGTAATTAATTTCTCCATTAATTACTAATTTATGGCCCATAATTCCATTCTTCCAATTTTTTTCACTAATTATGACATATTAATTAATATTGCCATAAAACACATAATAATTCAATTTAGATTCATAATTATCCACAATAATCATGATTTGCCCTTAATCAAAAATTGGGATATTACATTCTCTCTCTTGTTGCAGCTGAATATCACGGTTTTGGGCTGATGGAGGAGGTGGATGATGATTTAATATAATATAATATTATTTTCTAATTATTTACTAAATTTCCATCAATTTCGGATTTTTACAAAATTCTGGCAAATTTCTAGCCAAACTTTGAAAAATCATAACTAATTCTAGAAAAATCAAAATGAGGTGATCCCAAAGCCAATGGAAAGCTATTTAAGTCCTCTTTATTGGAAAAATATGAATCACAACATTTAATAACCTCAAAAATACAGAATTGCACAAAAGTCCATACTGCTCCAAAACAGATTCCAGTTTCCATCCCAAACTTTGGAAAATCATAACTCTTAGCTCAAAAATTGAAATGACACAAATTATATGTCCATTTTGTAGCTTGGCATGTGAACTTTAAGACTGGAAAATTTCAGAATTTTTAGACACCATTTGCCTATTTAAAACATCCATACAAATCGACTGCCCTGTACAGAGTTTCAGTGGACAAATTTCCAACTTTTGCACAATTGTTCCCAATGGTTCCAATTTCACAATAAACACTTTCCCCACAAGAATTTTCACAAGGAACCAATTGGAATCATTAAAACATCCAAATTCCCATCACCCATTCTCCAAAAGTGTTTATTCAATAATAATTACATTCGCTTTTGAAGTCATTAGCCCTTAATAACTTTTTGGGATATTACAGAGGCGGTGACAGAAGATGAACTTCATCGATCTTCGATGCCGACTTGTCACCTACTGTGATGATGCTGTCCTTGTCACCCTTGTAGCCGGTGATAACCCACCTTCGTCCTCCTTCAACCTTTTGATTGACAACCTCGTTTTTTAACTCTGACTTCCTAACCCTGACTTCCTAACCCTCCGGCCTCTCCCTTGAACTCAGTGATGGCTCTAGCTCAATTCAATCTCCGTCGCTCATCTAGAAAAAGAGGTATGATTTGTGAAATTCGTCTAGTTCCTTATGTGGGTATGTTGAAGATTCGATCTGGGTTGTGAAATTTTTGTGTGGGTATGACTTGAAGATTATTTTTAGTCTATTGATTCCAATGTTGCTGAGAATAATGACGATGTGGATGATGTAGGTGTTCAGTTTTGCTCTTTGATTTTTAAAGAATGGTGTTGAGGATTAAATTATTGGGGTATGATTTTCCAGATTTGAAGGGGCTTGAAGCTTTTGTTGATGTTGAGAATGTGGCATCTCAGAGAGTTCAAAGGGAAGGAATTCTTGGGAAATTCTTGTGGCTTTTTGTTTTTTGCTATTCTTTAAGTAATGGAATGAATTTATTACATTGCTTACTGATTGCATGCTGATTCTTTTCCTCTGCATAGTTTTTTCCCCCATTTCTCACACTTGAACTAGCAAATCTGATAGGATTTGCTATTTTATGGGGATATATGAGCGAAAGGCGATTTTCTGGGTTTGATTTGCTATTCCCACACTTGCAGATTTAAGGGGATGTGATTTTCTGGGATCCAAGTTTGTTTTTTTAAAAAAGATTCTATCAAAAAATAAAAAATATGATATGAAAAAAAAGTTGATGTGGATGCAATGTAGGTATGCTACATCTACAAATTTGGTCAACAAATGTTGACTGTTAGGCTTGTTAACTGAGGGGCGACATCACTCCAATTTTTAAAATTCCAAGATAAAAATACCTTTCGTAAATTTTTAACACCCAATGCTCTTACACAAAAATTTTCAGAATAATTTTACGGCTTAACCCTTTTTTCAAAAGAAAATAAAGGCCACGTCAGGCCTTGTTGTCAAGTGCCATACAAGGCCCAATCTTAAGCCGTTAGGCGAAGGCGTCACACAGAGAACCCTGCCGGAACATTTTTCTTATACATTGACTGCATTTCTGGAGATGACAACTACAATCTTCTATACAAACCTGAGAAAAATCTCTGAACTTGACAACAAAGTTTATACTTTCAAGACCGTTCTGCTCTGCAAATGTGCAGCCTGCTACTTACAGAAGAAACCTCGCCTCTAGAATCATTCCTTTGAGAAACCCTTCAATCAGTTTAGTCCCCGTTCTTGATCAGTGGGTCGAAGAAGGTAACCCCGTCCATAACGTCGACCACCGAAGCATCGTCAAAAATCTTTGTGCCCGCCTCCGCTTCAAGCAAGCCCTCGAGGTAAGTCTTTCATTTGGCTTTGGGGTTTTCTTATAGCTGAGCAAGACAATAGGGTTTTTGATTTTAGGTAATTTAAGAAGTATTTGTTGAAGAAACCAATTATATGGCTAAGCAGCCATACTCTGTTTTAATTTGTTTAAGTATTTCAAGTTTTGCGGCAACATGATGTTCTGTTGCTGTTAAAGCGGCTAAAGTGAACCAGACCCTAAGTCATTTGGTTGTTTGATGTCATTTCGAGGTAAGGAAAGGAGACTTCAATTTGATGGCATTTCAAGTTGGAGTCTTCATCGGTTATTTGTAGTACATGAGGAATAACACTGATATGGATAGGCAGCATTTTTCTGTTTTAGTCTCAGAGCATCCATAAAACTGTAAACTAAGTTTGAGTTTTGTTATATCTCCTTGTTGGGATTGCTAGTCAAAAGAACAGCGAATTTAGTGTCTAATGGTGGTTTGAGCCATCAAGATGTGATAATTCCTGACTTTGTGCTTAGCAGTAGTGAAAATAGGAATGTGAAAAAATGAACGGATGGAAGTACAATACTTATATTCTCTAAATACAGTGTTTGATTTCATCTTCTCATTTTCACTCCTACCACACCCTTTTACTGGACAAATAGTTTGTGCCGGGCTGTTTTGAGCAGTTTCTGAAACAAGAGGTTCATTCTTCAATGTTTGTTCTGGTTATCCAGAGATGTGGCTATCTGTATCCAGTATACAGTATTAACTTATTTGCAAACAATATTCTTGGGGTTGGAAATTTCTTCTATATTCTTGGGTCCAAAGTACATTGACCACATTTTGAATGAAAGAAAAGTATGCATGGTATCATAGCAAGACCAAAGAATGACTGCTGAAGGAAATGGGATAGTGAAATTTCATTTTTCTTTTTTCAATGCGTTCCATATATTCCTTGATATTTTATAATTACTAAGATATCTTCAACATTGATCTTATGGATGACTGTGGAAACTTTGATGTCTTAGGTTTCTAAGTGGATGAGAAGTAAAGGACTTTGCCCATTGTCACATGGTGACCAAGCCGTTCTGCTAGATCTTAGTAGCAAAGTACGAGGCTTGGAGTTTGCTGAGAATTATTTTCAAGATCTGAGTGATGCAAACAAAACTGAGAAGCAATATGGTGCTCTTTTAAATTCCTATAAACAGAAGTCCTTTTACTTGCAATTCATATTGTGTTTTCAATTTAATTAAGAAGTGTTTGAGCTAATTGATACTTAGTGATTTTAATTCGTTGTGTGTATGATTGTTTATGTAGTATTATGAAGATCAACGTTTTGCCAAGTTAATTGACCAACAAGCGGATGAAATCATTGAGAAATGGTGTGAATATATGGTCAGACAATTAGCTAATGGTGTGAATATATATGGTCAGGAAATTAGCTAATATTTAGGTACCTAGGTTGTTTCTTGCCTATTTTGACTAGATCGTGAAACCACATCCTACTTCTTGCTTCTCCCGGATTCTAAATTTCTACCCACAAGTAGTTAGTATCCTATGGTGGATCTCATGGTAGCTTTTGACCTCGTAGGATTTGCATCACTAAAAAATTCAATCTCGATGTGACCATGATTTTTATAGAGCATACCATGATCAGGTGAACCCTTCAAGTATGTAAGACATACTCCAAAGCTTTCCACTAAGCAATGGTTGGTGTTGTCATGACTTGGCTAAGTACACTCACTAGAAAGCTCACATTAGGGGGAATTACCGGGATATAGTTCAATTTCCTAATCAATTTACGGTATCTCTCAGGGTAGGCAAATGACTTGATCTTCTCAGGATCAACCCTGTTTTTTTTACATCCTCAAGGAGCTCATCAAATGGTATGCTGTCATCAATGTCCAAAAAAGGATTAGGGATCAAGGGGAAACTGCGTGGTGCTGCCCTAAGGTTCCCAGTTTCTTTTAACAGATCTAGAACATATTTCTTCTATCAAAAAGATGCCTTTCTTGCTTCTCATAACCTCTATCCCAAGAAAATATT
The DNA here is from genome assembly GCA_963242795.1 of Inga leiocalycina. Taxonomy (NCBI): domain Eukaryota; kingdom Viridiplantae; phylum Streptophyta; class Magnoliopsida; order Fabales; family Fabaceae; genus Inga; species Inga leiocalycina. The sequence continues at coordinate 39,085,398 of OY725332.1, forward strand.
TTAACTAATCCAAATCCTTTGTTTGGAAATGAGAATTCGGGAATGCCTTTAGTAATGAGATTGCTGAAGCATTGCTCCCCGTAATAACAAGTCATCAACGTACACCACCAAGAGGATCATGCCAACATCCGTCTGCTGATAAAACACAGAGTGATCACACTTACTTTGATTCACCATTTAAGAAAGTATGTTTAACATCCAATTGAAGAAGATCCCAACCATAACTTGCTGCCATAGAAATAAAGAGACAAACAGAGGACAATTTTGCCACAGGGGAAAAGGTTTCAGAATAGTCAACATCGTTGGTTTGAGCATATTCCTTAGCAGCCAACTGAGCTTTCAAGCATTCCAAGGTGGCATCAACCTTTGTTTTGACCATGAACACCCATTTGCTCCCAATAGCCTTCTTTCTAGGAGGTAAATCAACAAGATTCCATGTACCGGCCTTTTCAAGAGCTATCATTTCTTTGTTCATAGCAGCATGCCAACCAGAGTGGGCTAAGGCTTGGTGGAGAGTAGTGGGAATAGTGAGAGAGTCTAAGGAAGCTATGAAAGAACAAGATAGAGGAGAGAGGTGGTTATAGGAAACAAAAGAGGAAATAGGAAGGCACAAGTACATTTACCTTTGTGGAGGGCAATGGGCAAATAATCAGAAGGAGCATAAGTATCAGGCATTGTATCTGGTATTGGTTTAGGGTCAAGAGCGGGAAGTACTGGTGCAGGATTAGATGTTGAAGTGGGCACTACTGGTGGGTCATGAACATGATCGACTACATTACTTTCCCTGGGACGTTTTTTGTAAACATAATGGATAGGTGGCTTAGCAAGTGCCGAGACAAATGCTTGCATTGGTGGTAAAGGAACCTCATAGACCTAGATATCATCAAGACCGTAAGTGGTGGAAGGGGATGGAGACGGAGGAGAGACAAGGAAAAATGGAGTCAACTCATGAAAGGTGACATATGTAGACACAAAATAATGCCGCAGGGTGGGAGAATAGCACCGATAACCCTTCTGAACCCTAGAGTACCCAAGAAAGACACACTTAAGAGACTTGGGATCAAGTTTGGTAACAATGGGATGAACATCTTGAACAAAATAGACGCAACTAACAATTTTAGGGTCCAAGAGAAACAAGGGGTTGGAAGGAAAGAAAGTTGTGTATGGAGTGTCACCACTAACGATTTTAGGGTCCAAGCCATTTAGGATCATCCTTGGGAGGAGCATCAGTCAAATGGCCTTCCTTTTCAATACTAAGCAAGTACATACGGACAGTTTTGCTTCAATCCATATAGTTTGTCCAGTTTAACTTATGATCAACGATTCTGTTAGTCACAGGAACAATATTAGTAGTGATACTAGCCTTTGAATAAGCCATAGAAAATCAATGCAAATAGAGAGTAAAAGAATGACAGATTTCCTGAATTTACAAATGCCAAACGATCACGCACAACAGCCAGACAAGGGAATGCAAAGAACCAACCAACCAGAGTTGCTTCACAACCATAATAACAAAACAATCCCCAAAAAGGCTAGCAGAACCATACAAATTAGAAGCAATAGCCAAACAGCCCAAAAGGGCTAGCAGAACCAAACAAGTCAGAAGCAAGAACACACGGCAACAATAACAAAGGATAATATCAACAACCATAGTGCAAAAAACATGGACCCAAGTCACTAACCACAAGAGGTTGGCCGGATGCAGTGAGTTGACCCCAAAACAACAAACGGTGATAGAAAACTCGCTAGAAAATGTTGTCACACGCTGGAGCATGCAATCGATGGCAGAGCTTAGGGTAGCGGGTAAAGCTCAACGCGCTGGCAAAACAGAGATTGGTCGGTGGGGTTCCGCTAATTAAGACCTCCTGAGAACGATGGCGTGGTGTGTGGTTCAAAATATGCCCACTAACAGAGGCCGAACTCTCTTTCTCACATATTGTGTTGTAATACTTAGTAGATAAAAAACTATCCTGAAAAAAAATGAGCAACCTAGAAGCTCTGATACCATGTAAGCCACAGCGAGAGAGATAGAGGAAGGTTGTATTCTCAAATTACTTGCTTATTAATGTGTACAATAGGGGTAACATACACAAGAGAGGTGAAAAGACCCTTTCTCACAAACAAAAATATATCCTTAATGGATTTACAAAATTTGGTTACAACAATTATCATAATGGTTTTACAAAATTTGGTTAACCAGTAATAATTGAAAACAATATATCATTCAAGATATATCAGAGTTCAGGGCACAAAACTCGCTCACAAACCCACTACAAAGAAATTCATTACTTTGGGCACACACATAACAATAGGAGAAATCATAACTCACGAGTCTTACAACACTGAATTCACAATTAAGATTCCATACAAAACAATTTCTAACATAGATATGGTTGTGGGTCCACCAAAATATTAGAATACAAAATAAGGCCTCAGGCATAATAAAAGTTAAAGAGTTATTCCAAAACAGTTACCCAAACAATACATATGATATCTCAAAAATATGAGATGCCCTATAATGGCAATATAGAAAATAATATAATACCAATACCAAAAGAGGCCTACAAGGTTCTCAACGCCTATGCCTTTGGTTGCTTCCCTTGGCCTCTAGCCAAATTAGAGGTCTCGCTTAAAAAATATTTACAACGATGGGGTGAGACATAAAGTCTTAGTAATCAAAATCAATTTACAAAATATGCAGGAAAGGATTGTAAGTCAGAGAAGCAGGTTTAACTAACATAATAATGATAATAGTAATATTTTCAATAATTAAACTTCACATAATATGATCAACAATTAAAACCATTCCCCACTCATCCATCCTGCTCCTCCTTGTAGCTTCTGGACGTGGTACAACCTATCACTGCTAGTATACCCGGTCAAAGATTAGCTAGTCACTTCAAGAATCCTGTCCTTCCCATGCCACCATTGATATACTATAACAGGGAGGTGTCCGTCCAAAACACTTAACTCAAAATCCGAGCTAGGAATAAGAGAGCCGATGGGCGCAATTTGACCATATCTCTTCCACACAACCCAACATATCTCATAACAGAAAAACAATATATCAATATAGTTTTTGAAAACATTTACAAGATTATCATTCCTTATACAATGTTCCACCACAAACACAATAACCATCACAACAACAACAATCTTAGTAATAATCTCTGCTCATATATATGAATTGCAAAATACATTGTTTCACTGAACTAAGTTCATATTCAAATATAAACATAATCTTTCAAAACACAGAAATAGTATATATGAAAGCAAGGTTTAGAAAAAATCTTACAATCCAAAGCAGGCATATAAAATAAATTAATCTCGATAATTCAACTCTAAGCTTAACCTTAACTTGAGTAGTAAAACACTAGCGATCACCGATCACAAGAAAACTCTACATTATCAATGTAGATACCAATTAATCACAAACAATACTAAAATAATTAATTTATGAAAATTCAACTCTTGAAAACCCAATTTCCTATACAACCATTATCCTCAAATATTTCAATTTTCTTAACAATCCTTATCTAAGGATCATTCCTCATGAGCCCAAATCACTAATTAAAATCTAATTTCTAATATCAAATTATAATTTATAATTTCTTATAGCACAAAATCTACAAAACTAAACCGATTAGAATTTCAATAATACTTTCAATAACCCAAATAATTTATTTAATCCAAATTTAATCGGTTAAAAACTCTAATATAAAATTATCTATAGGTTGATTATATATTAAATTCATTATAAAATCATATACCAACTAAATAGCAAAAGTAACTTGATTAAAATTAACTATTAATCATCCTCTACATTCCTATACTCTTATATTAACAAAACTCAAATTTGTCCAAAATCCTAATCTTAAAATTTTCTCTAATAAGCACAAAATTATCATAAGAGAAAATTATTTAGAACATTTTCATGAAAGAAGTTGTGATTAGAAGAGAACTTAGGTATCTTATTGATCTCCAAATATATGAAAATAGTTCTTTCAAAATCACACCATACGCCTTCTGCAGTCTGCACGATCCCTTCACGCAAACGAATTGTGTGGAGTGAGCTGGGTGACGGGGTATTTATAATAACACCACAACACTGATACTCAGTATTTATAATTTTTTTGGAGAGGGTGAGGCACCGCACCGAAAGCTGCCTCCCCCGCCTTTACTTGGCGTCCACATTTTTTCTAGTTTTATTGTTATTGTTATTATTATTATTATTATTGTTATTATTATTTATTATTTAATTTTTTTAAAAATATATTTCAACCAATTACCTCTTTTCTTTTTATCCCAAAAATCACTACTAAATTCATAATTATCTCTAAATTATAATTATATCCTAAAATAAAAATAAGGATGCTACAAGACGAGCCTCATAATTAATGGTTTATTATAATGATTGATTTCCTAATCATAATCATAATCCCTGATTATGTGAGATACTAATTGATTCTAAGATATATACCTTATTTCCTAACGGTGGTATTGCACACCAAGTAATAATTAAACACGCAAATGAAGTTCTTGATTATCCCATAATAGTCATCACATACACTGATACAAGACATCCAAGGAGTGACACATGAGATCAGGCTAATCCTTCCTACGTTGTTTCATATCACATATGACCCTTTATATATAGACTAGGGTCAGATAACCAACTAACACAATATCAAATCTAATATTTCTTTTTTATTTTGTTTATCACATAATTATGCAGATATCTTCTAATGCTTGCTACAATCACCATGAGCAAAAGAAATCCTTTTGGCTTTAAGGTCATATTCCACTTGAAAATTGATCTGGGGCAAATTTCCATAGTCAAATGTAAAGCTTTGGCCTGCAAGTGGGAATATGCCTAAACAGAGCAAATCATCTAGATGAAAGAATATGTTTTCATCTGGCTTCAAGGCTATGTCGGCACCCTCAAAATGAACCACAAACTTTGGAAATCTCTTCATTATAGTTTTATGATACTTTTTGGAGTAACACAAGGAGAAATCCATTGGAGGTTTTCTTACTTCTTTAACCCTAATAGCTTTCTTTATAAATGCCTCCATCTTGTTGTAGAAGCTTGGTTCCATAAGAAACCATGTTGCCCCAGAATCAATAAGTGTGTTCCCCTTTCTTTTGGGTGCGGCAGTTTTCAATGTCTTGTTTCCAACGGTGATACCTTCAAGGTCAAAAGGAAGTACATAAGAGATCAGACATAATACTTTTATCGTTAGGGTAAAAGTCATCAATTAATATAATGTGAGTTATGTTTGAATAAACTTTTATATAAAAAAAGTTAGTTTGGTAAAAACTTATTTGGATTATAAATTGAAAAATCAATTTTAGAAGGATATCAAATTAAAAAAAAAACAATTGTTTCAACCTTAAAGTAACTTTTGAATAAATGAATCAATTGCTCCCAAAATCATGCCAAATGCCATTTTGAACCTGAATTAACCTTCAAAAGTCTCCCAAAACGTGAAAAAAAGTTAGTTTGGTAAAAATTTGTTTGGATTATAAATTGAAAAATCAATTTTAGAAGGATATCAAATTAAAAAAAAACCACAAGTAAAAAAAAAAAAAATTTAACCTTAAAGTAACTTTTGAACAAAAGAATCAATTGCTCCCAAAATCATGCCAAACGCCATTTTGAACTTGAATTAATCTTCAGTTTTGCCAAGGATAAACGTCATGCCAAACATACGTAATAATACTTTAAGTTAAAACTAAGAAGCTCAATATACGAACATTCAGAACCAATTTCATCACCCATCACAATGATGAGCACAGGGAGTTTTTCACTGTGGTGAGATCTACATAGTTCAAATAAAAATTTAACGGTCCAGAACTAAAATTTTTAACTGATGATTTTTGAACATTTTTTAAAAAATTAATTGCTAAGAGATTTTTTTTATTTTAAATTCTGTGCACGTTAAAATTTTTTTTTTTTGAAAAAGTAAAAGTAAAAAAAAAATTCAATCTAAACCATCCAAATTAGATCTGAATGGGTCATAATGATGAAGAGCTGTCGATGCTTATCATTGTGATGAATTGGGCACTAGAACTGGTTCCACGACCATTCATAGCTTAAGTGTGAAAAAAAATAATTTCTTACTATAAAAAGCTTCAAAACGGAAAAACTTAGGCAACCTAAAGAATATCATAATAATTCATTAAAAAAATTTCATAACCTGTAGCAGTATATATATACCTTCAAGAGTGAGGAAGTAATTTGTCTTCCCAGAATCAGTTACGAATGGAGTGGACACTGCCCCAGGTGATCCAGATATCTTTGCTTCCTGACCAAATCTCAGTTTACCACTGGATTTTGAAAAGTAAGGACCTAAACAATAAGAGAATTTGTGATCTATCTCTGGACCCAACTGTGAAACTAAAGACAAAGGTCCATAACCAAGCCCTACAAGTCCTGAACCCTTGGGTGCGTATAGCCCAGTTGTATTATGCGCACACCCTAACAATAAAGGTTTCTTAAGCAAAAATGAATCATTAGATTTTGATGATGATTTTCCTCGAAAACTAAACAAATCTCTTGCCAACTCTCCTCTTGTAACTGAGTTATCCCCATATTCATAGTCGTACACGCACTGTGCTGAAGTTCCACAGAAAGATGCAAGGTATGACCGACACGGTTTCGAGTGACACGACACGATTTTATAAGTGGAAGAAGCCAAGGGATTAAAGATTGGTGAGTTTTGAGGGTAACACGTTTTACAAGGTAAGCATTGGATCCATATGAGGTCACTTCCAGTGTCTGCAATAGCCCATGATTGAACTGGTGGAGAACCAATGAAGAGTTTCACAAGGTATTCACCTTCACCTCCAAAGAAAATTCCGGGAAGTGTTGGAGTTTGAAGGAGAAGACGTTTATAGCGAGCCGTGGATCGTAACCAAACTTGTTGAGTGAGTTCTGAAAGGGAGCTTGAAGAGTTGTGAAATGGCGATAATGGCGAATCACGGTGGATAAGGTCGAAATCAAGGCTTAAAGCATTGGTTGTTATTAGAAAGGAAATAGAATATGATATCAGTAAGAAAATAAGTGGAGGAAAAGGACGCATGTTTGCTTGATTGGTTTGGAAATATGAAAAAGATAGTGGGAAAGGTAGTATGGTGGTACCCTCAATTTATAGGAAAACATTGGAACCCTCTTTTTCGCGGGCCAAGCGGATGACTGTACGTATAAGATTAGCTAGCATCACTAGATTTTACATTCTAAATAGATATTCTCATTTAAGAATTATGAATACGTTCTTACACACACATAAAGAGAAAATTAATATGCAAGTCCCTATAATTTCACCTGATGTTTTATCCAATCATTGTAATTTTTATTTTATTTTATTTTATTTTATCCTTATAATTTCATGTGATTTTAGTCAAGTCCGTATAATTTTTTTTGTCTCTTTTAAATAAAAATTTAAAAATATCCATAGACTTTTGTCTTAAGTGCGCCACCACCTAAGAGATTGTACAAGTACACGAGTTTTTAAAAGTGGGGGAAACCTAACAATTCGGTTCCCTTTGGTTAGGTGGACAGTTAGAAGGAGAGGTTTTTATTAAATAGGTTGAAACAGAAGTAGTAGCAGTATTATGCATTTAAAAATTTTCTATTATTAATTTATTATTTAATATTTAATTGAATAAAAAAACCTACCCTAACCCTACCATCTTCCCCACTCTCACCCCTCTCCCTCTTGTAATTCTCAGTCACCGCCGTCACCATTCAAGGTCTCACCTCGAGCTAACTCAGACAGTGATTCCACAGGCGCCACCAAGAGTCCTCCAACCAAAAGCTTAATGACCTCCATCATAGTCTGTCTCCTCTATGGATTAGGGCAACAACAAGCTAAACCAAGCTTCTCCATGTCTCCATTAATCCTTGAATCCACTGACCCGACTACACTCTGTTTCTTGTACAAATCCCTCACCCAATCAATCAGCATCACCCCCTCCTCTAGCGCTGACGTCTCTATCGGTCTTCGCCCACACACAACCTCCAACAACACCACCCCGAAGCTGTACCCATCTAACCACCGACGTCACCTTGTTGATAAAGCTTAGAGGGACCAAACTCCCCCAATCTACCTCTCTTTTCTGAATCCAGCTATATGTTGCTCAATTTAATGACGTTGTTCCCAGACTAGAATATTCGCAAGTTTGTCAAAGATCCACTTGTATACATTTACAAGACCATATTGCAAATTTTAGTTAAGAGTTAAGAGTTAAGAGTTAAGAGCACTCTACGTCTTCTTCTTAATTCCCTTGCTTCACCTCTTGGAATTATTTTGGCCCAGTTTTTTTGGGTTTTGATTACCTTGTTGCTTTTATGGTCACCGGTACCACCAAGAATTCCCTTAAAAGCTCAAATGCTTGAGGTCATTTCTTGTTCCAGAGCTTTGAATAATCTTGATTGCTTCAACTTTTGATGAAGAATACTTTAAATGATTAATGTGCGAACTGTTTGTTGTAATGGGTTCTAACTTTTAGGTTTAAATTTTTAAGGTTCTAACTGTTGTTGCTTTGGCTTGATTTTTTCCCTCCGCTTTCTAGTTTTTTTCTAGGTTAATGAAGGCAGACCCGCAGGGGAAAGAAAGAGGAGATGAGGTTAATGCATACTTGGATACTTTTTTTTAAATTATTTTTTCCATGTTGGCCTTTTCATTTAAAGTCTCTCTTTCTAACGGTCAAACTAATCAAGGTTAATAGATTTGTCATGTTTGCTTCACTTTTGAAAATTTATATGTATTTTCACATCTTTAAAAAGTATTTGGTGTTTGACTTACTTTAAATAAAAATTTATGAGTATTTTTATATTTTTACTCTCCTCTTTCTATAAAACATGTCATTATACTTTTACATGATTTTTAATATGTTCTTTGTATAGGGCATTTTTTTTTCTCAGTCACCTGACACAATAAGAACCTAAGTAAGAACTACGTGAAACTATAAGGATTCAATGAAAAGGAAAAAAACACATAAAACCCTATTAAAATCAGGTGAAACTTTAGGAAGTTGTAAATTAACTTCCCAAAAAAAGAATTAAGAATATTTTACCAACAAATATTATTGTCGTATTTTTATATATAAATCCTTAAATCATATTAAAGTTTTCTTGAATTTGATTTGATGGAGAATCTTCTAAATTGGTCTTAGTGTGTGTTTGGCGTGGTGTTTTCATAGGCCAATCGCACGATTCAAGACAAAAAAACACCCGATTTCCGATAGAATTTTTTCTGTGGCAAATTCCAACAGAATTTCCGTTACAAATTTTTCCAACGGAATTTTCCATGGTAAATTTAGCCACGGAATTTTTTCCGTGGCAATTTCCGACAGAAATTCCCATCGTAAAGTTTTCAGATGAAATTTCGAAAGAAAATTTCCGTTGCAATTTGCCACGGAAAATTCCGTTGGAAATTCCGTATGAAAAAATCAAAATTTTTTAATTTTTTAAAAAATAATATTTATAAAATTAAAATATTAATTATTAAATAATTATATTTAAATTTAATTATTAAAATTATATTATTATTTATTAATATTATATTTATAATTTTATATTAAAAATAATATTTATAATATTAAATTATTATTTATTAAATAATTTTAATTAAAAATTGATTTAATTTAAATATATAAATATTTTTTCAATTTTTATTAAATTTTTCATTATTTTTAATAATAATATATTTAATTAATAATTAATTATATGTATGTATGTTTATGTATATATATATATATATATGATAATATTATATATATAATAATATGTAATAATATAACATAGATTCATTCTGGCGCAACTGGCAAAGACTCGGGCGTGAAGATGTCTGCACCCTGTGGTCGCGACTTCGAACGGGAGGAGAGGCATTTGGAGGAATTATGAGAAGGCGACACATGGCAGCCAGGGGGAGGGAACACTTGGCAGCTAGGGCAGAGGGACACATGGGAGCAAACACGTGGCATTTTTTGTGACGCTATTATTACCGATGGAATCCATTCCGTGGAAACGCATTCCGTCATAAATTACGTCGGAAACGCTGATTCCGCCGCAAATTCTATCATAAATTAGGAGTTTTTTGTAGTGATTAAAGAGTCAGTTGTGCGATTGCAACTTATTCCTAAATTCGGCATGTATGATACACGTGATTGGCAACCTGAGCTTTTTAGGTGAATCACACGATTGATGAAAAGCCAGCAAGTAAAGCTTTTAGCTTGTGGAAAAAGCCCAACATTTACCTGCTCTCCCTCTACTCTTGCTCACCGACGCTCTCTCTCTGCAGCTGCAACCAGATTCAGTGAAATCTGAAGCAGAGGAAGAACCATCGTGAAGCTTCCTCCTTCGTTCCCAAATTCACGTCCTAGCTCTTGATCTCTTTTGCTGCTGAAGATCGCCTCTGTGAAGCTGCCTCTCAGCTTGCGGTGTTGATCACGCCTCCACCGTACCAACTGCGGCTCCCTCTTTTTTTCGGAGATGATGAATAATGAAAAATAAATCCAACCCCCACCTCTCAGTCAAAACCCATCACTTTTCCTTAGGTTGCTTCAATGCCCTTTTTCAAACGGTGTCGTCCAGCTGTAGCTGAAAGAAGACAAAGAAGACTAACAAAAATCTAATATCCACCAATAACAATAAGTAATACTTCCTCTAATCTTAAATATAAGATAAAGTTAATTTTTTTTAAAAAGATTAAGGAAACTAATTAAATTATTTTAGAATATTTATATTCATATTTTTTTCCTCCAAACTAATTAGTTTGACTATTAAACTAATATATAATTTAAGGATATATAACATAATATGTGATTAAGTAACTTATTTAACTTGGTCTTTCCAAAAAAGTCAATTTTGTGTTATATTTAGGATTTAAGGGAGTAATATGATAACACTAACTGATAAAATCAACTGACAGTGTTATACCTTTTTTTTAATAACATTTTATTATAATTTATTTATTCATTTACAGAGTATTACCTAATTCTATTTAATATAAAATTATGATATTAAATATGATAATACTAACTGACAAATTATGTTGCGCCATCTTCAATCTAAATGAATCATATTTATGACATAATTAGAAACCAAATTATCCAGGACATATAATCCAATGTTAGTTATGTAATATTCTTTGATCAAATTATATATTTTTACATTGTTAAATTTCCCAACTTCACCTTTTTAAGTTTTTCATAATTTTTGTTTTTATTTTTTTTACTATTATCACAAAAACCACTTATATTATTGCCAGTCCAAACAAGTTTCATCAGTTTCAGAAAAGCACTTATTACAACCGTTAATCCAAATATAAATCATATTACACAATCTGACTTTTATCTAAAAGGAAGATTGTAAAAAGTCATACTCCCTTCGGTTCTAAATATAAGATAGAGTTGACTTTTTTGGAGAAATTAAGGAAGCTAATTAAATTACTTTAGAATATTTTTATTTTTATTTTTTTCTCTATACTAATTAATTTGACTAATAAACTGATATATAATCTAAGGATACATAAAATATGATATAATTAAATAATTTAATTAGTTTCTTTAACATCTCTAAAAAAAATCAATTCTACTTTATATTTAAAATGGAAGTGAGTATTAAAAAAAGTCACATTTACAGCTGATGTTCCAAATACACATTTATTATAAAACATTGTCGGTTGATGTTATTAGTTAGTACTATCATATTATTGCTTATTATTATTAGTCGATATTAGATTTTTATTATTATTATTATTATTATTTTTGGTCTTCTTTCAGCCACACTGGGAGTCTGGGACGGCAGGGTTCCGTGAAAAAGGGAATTGAAGAAACCTAAAAAAAAAACAGAGAGAGCTGTGGTTGTTGACGGAAGGAAAAAAAAAAAAGCAGCCAACATCACACTGTTCAGCATCTTCAGTAATCTTCAACTGGGCGTGACTGAAGGAGAGCGGCAGGTCGGCAGACATGAGAGGTAGCTGGTTGTGGCGACACTGTTCATCATCTCTTATTGTCTTAACCGCGAGCCACAACAGAGAGAGCTGGGCTTTTGAACTGCTAAGTGAAGGAGGCGACTGAGCAAGAGAGAGAGCTGAGCGATGGTCACTGTGTGCGGCACTTTTGGCGTCCCCGTGAGTTGAACCAGAGAACACCGTCGCTGTTCTCGGCGGCAGTCCGAGAGAACCAGAGATCGCGAGCTGTCGGCGGGATTAGAAAAAGAACAGGGAGCTACTGGTGAGAGAGGCCGGCAGCCACAAGAGCTCGCGAACCCGAAGCTTGAGAGATTGGAGAGGGCCAAAAGGTGACTGTTCATCCGTCATCATCAGCGACCATCGTAGCTAGTCTCTCCTTTTCTCTACTGTTGTTCAAGTCTTCCAGATTGAGAGGCTGAACAGAGGAGTCTTGTTTTAACCGTTCCAGTTGTACTTTTGTTTGCCTCTCCAATTTTCTTCTCTACTCTCATGAATTTGAACTCTGAATTTGCTGCTGTCATGATGATGATTAAAATCATGAGTGTCTAATTTTAGAGTAGTTATGAATTGATTTGAGGATTTGAGCTTGTATGAATCTGTTAATTATTTTTAGTATTATTTTTATTTATTTAATCTGTTCTGTTTTGTGTATTTTGTGTTTGATCACTACTAAGAAAGAAATTGGGGAATTTAAGTTAGTCTTGGGAGAAAGATCTTAATGTGATCATAAGATTAAGTAATGTGGGATTAAAATTTATTCTAATTTACTATTAGAATAGGAGTATACCTATTGGATCATATAATCCTATTTTCTATTAGTGTGAATTTAGATATTTATTGTTTTTTGAATAAATTAGTTAAGAATAATAATTTTAACTTGAGAGAGGGGTATAAGTAATTGGAAGATACTTATATCCACTTAAACCCAAGATTAACAATTTAACATTAAGTGTTTTTAATTGGGTAAGTACATATTCTAAAACTTGAAAAATGGATTAGTCACTCTAAGTTGTTTTCCTTCATTGAAATCTTAAAAACATTACATTTAATACTTTTGATTTTGTTTAAAGGGAAAATCCCTCTAAAATACATTGGAAATAGGGAAATCTCTATTCAGTGCATTGAAATTGAAAAATCCGAATTAGTCCATTGTCAGTATGGATGAATAGTGTTGGTGGCGCCAAAGGACGATTTTGCCCTTCAGCCCTCATTCTCTCCACTTCAGAAATAACAACACGCGATTCTTAATTAACAACTCCGGATTCTTGATTAACAACTCCATATTCTTAATTAACAACTCCAGTTTCATCTTTTTTTTTCACAATAACAACACCGGTATTGTTATTAACAACTTCGAATTCTTGATTAACAACTCCGCTTTATTCTTCCATATATTCGCATATCAAAAATATAGTGTTGTTAATGTAAAATATGGTGTTGTTAATAAAGAAAGAGGTGTTGTTATTGGCACTAAAACTTAAATTATAAAGGTGTGAAACAAGAAATGAGAGTTGTTAATAACAAGACGGGTGTTGTTATTGTGAAAGTAAAAAGATGAAATTGGAGTTGTTAATCAAGAATATGGAGTTGTTAATTAAGTGCGCTTGTTGTTAATAAAAAAAGAGGTATTGTTATTGGCCTTAAAACTTAAATTAGGAAATTGTGAAATAAAAAAGAGGAGTTGTTAATCAAGAATCCGGAGTTGTTAATTAAGAACCGTGTGTTGTTATTTCTAAAGTGGCGAGAATGAGGGCTGAAGGGGAAAATCGTCTTTTGGCACTGCCCGCACTGTTCATCTGTACTGACAATGGACTGATCCGGATTTTTCAATTTCAATGCATTGAATAGGGATTTTCCTATTTCCAATGTATTTTAAAAGGATTTTCCCTTGTTTAAATTGATTTTCAAATTCATTTCCTTCTTTGATTTGATCGACATAAATGAAAATGAGAGTTTTAATGTCTAATTATCTATTACCTTGAATCTTTATAGGACGATCTTGATTTGCTTTTATACTATTTCAACGGCTTATACACTTGCGATGTTTATTTATAATTTAGTAGCATCACTTTTCCTCATTAAATCTTATTTGAATTTTATTTTATTAGCACAATTAATTTCTATACCGAGGCTGATGGCAAAAAAAAATTTCTATACTGAGGCTAACTATATTAATATACAGAGCAAAATTATAGGGTAACAATTCTAAAAGAATACAATTTAAAAATTTAATAAGGAGAGAACAAACCGATACTAAATTAAAAAAATGAAGAAAACGATATATATATATATATCAATAATATAATGGTTTTCCCTTGTATTAAATAGTATAAAATCAATAGTTTGAAAATGTAGAAGTAACAAAAGCTAGTCAAGAAATAAGAAAGGGTTAAGGTATAAGTTTACCAACGAAGTTTTAAGAAAGGAGTATCTAGCACAATTATGTTTTAAAGGGGGCAAATATACACATAAGGTTTTAAAAGTGAAGCATCCAACACAAAACTGTCAAATTTGACCTAGTGCCGTTAGTGGTTTTCTTCTGTAATAATTTAACACCGTTAGGTCAATTTTAACGGTTTTGTACTGAATACTTCACTTTTAAAGCCTTATGTGTGTTTTTGCCCTCTTTAAAATATAATTGTGCTAGGTGCTCATTTCTTAAAACTTCGTTTGCAAATTTACTCCTTAACCCAATAAGAAATGATCTCTCTGAAAAGTTTCTAACAATGACGTAGACATTATTCATGGGAGAAAGGAATCTCTCATCTTATGGCCAAATACTAATGTTATCTTCTGTTATAAAATTACTTAGGGTCTGTTTGGTACGCTGGAATTGGGGTAGGTGGATATGGAAATGAAATTCATTTCCATGATGAAGTTTGTTTCATATAAAAAGTTGATCATGGAATTGGGCTCCATGGAGGAGCCAATTCCATCAATTTTGGTGGAATTGAGCTTCCATCATACACCCTATGAAATTGTAACAAATTCCATGGAATTCCCTTTTTGCCCAACCTGTTATTCATCTCCTCCGATCGAACCTCTACTCCATCCCCATCATCACTGACGACGATCTTTACAACCCATAGCAGCGGCGGCGGTAGCATCTCATCCTCTTCACAGATCTTTGGCGACGATGAGGAAGCAAAAATGGTGGCTCCACTTTTTGCGGCGACCCGTAGCAACCCACAACAGTGAAGATTGAAGCTTTACAAATACTGAAGCTTGCAGTGACGATGAGCAACCCATAACAGTGGCTCCCTTTGATTCATGATTCTGAGCTTAATGGTTTCTATAGGTTGGTGGTTTCTATGATCTCTGTCCAATCTCCCACCGGCAACACTTTCAACTTCTCCGATATGCAAATTTGGCCATCCCCATATCTTCCTCTTCGATTCTGAGCAAGATTTCAACTATGGATGATAATTTTTATTGGATTGTTCAATGTTCACAAGATATTGAAGAGAATTTTTTTTAATGCTTAAGCAAAGTTTCCACAGACATGGTTTGATGCTTCTGGATGTTAGGTGTTTGTGTGGCAAGGAAGATGGGTATTGGGTTCATATATTTGGAAAGATTTTTTATTTTTGATAGAAGGGTGTTTTGGTCTTTTTCTATAAAAATTAACTTTCATTTCTAAGGCATACCAAACATACTTATAAATCTTAATTCCATATCCATCTCCATCCCCATCTCCATCAAAATCAATTCTACGTATCAAACAGGCCGTTAATCATTTTGACAATTTTACTAAGTTATATTTTGTAGTTGATCATATTGTATATGTTGGATTGTAATCAAATAGGGTTTCTAGTATTATGTATTACTAGTGGATGTACTTTTGTTGTGTTGTGCTTTGGGTTCAGGCAGCCTTATGAAATAAGAAATAAATCAGCATTGATTATAAAGTATGAAACAAGTTAGCATTGATTATGGAATTGTTAATTGAGAAACAAGTTATTATATATTAGGAAATTAATTGAAAATTAATTTCTTGATCACTAACTTGGAAGGCAAGTAGGAGTGCACATAATTTCTTAATTAGTGGTCACCAAAACCACTATAAATAGGATGTGCCTCCCTCAATTATAATACATCCCTACCATTGAACCATCTGGCAATCTCTTTTCTCTTCTACTATCTTTCTTGTTCTTGTGCATTGCTGTGCCAACCCCATTTATACTCTAGTAGTCTAATATTTGTGTGAGCTTTTATTACTCGGATTCGACCTAACCCGGTATGCATCTCTTCACTCTACTCATATTTTTCCTTCATTGGTTTTAGCGCATGCTTGATCTTGTGGCCATATCTTATATGTATGTTCTGCCATGTTCTTCATGTATATACATGTGTGTGCGCGTGTTAATCATATGCTTCTTCTTTTCTTCTACATGTTCACATTTTTTTAATTCTGCTACTATTCTGTGTATATGCATGTTCTTTGTGTGTTATTCTTCTATCCAAAAGCATGCATACATATATGAACATGTTATTCTCTCTCTCCTTCGTCTCTCCCCCCTCGTTCATTCACTTGCTGTTCTTCATCGACATGTTGCATTTTCGTCTCTATTCATATTCATGAAAGCAAGATTATTCTCGTGCATTTATGTTAGATCCCATATGTTTTGATGATAAGAAAGATTGGATTAATATTACAAATGTTTTAAATAAAAGGTTTGAACAAAGTAACTAAGTTATTGGTGGCAGGCAAAAGCATTACTTGAGTAGGTACTCAAGCAATGAAGATGAAGTGTAAGACAGAACATAGGAGAAAGTAACATTGTGAGATTTTTAAAGGCATTACTTGAGTAAGCCCTCGGGTAATGGCCTTCATGACTAGAGGGATCACTCAAGTAATGTGTGAGAAATTGTTCCAGAAGCTCTCTGTCAAAAATTGAATGGCATTACCCGAAGGGATCACTCGAGTAATCTACAAAGTTATTTGAAATATTACTCAAGGGATCACTTGAGTAATCAGAGCAGCAATAATGCAGTAACTCTCGGCCAAGAAATGAGTGACATTACTCGAGGGATCACTCGAGTAACATGAAATGAAAAGAAAGCATTACTCGAGGGATCACTCGAGTAATCAGGTAAGCAAAGGAGAAGTTACTCGTGGCCAAGATTTGGATGACTTTACTTGAGGGATTACTTGAGTAATGAGAGTAGAATTGGAAGCATTACTCGAGGGGCTACTCGAGTAATCAAAGAAGAAAAGAAACACTTACTGGAGGGATCACTCGAGTAGCAAGTTTGCAAAGTTTTGTAAAATGAATTACTCGATGGATTATCCTAGTAATCTGGTCAGACAACGCTGACTTACTCTCTATCATATTTTTAATGAGGTTACTTAAGGGACTACTCGAGTAATAGATAATAATCACTCCAGTAATCAGGTCACAATCGTTGACTTAATTCTCTGCCAAGTTTTTTAAAGGCTCACTTGAGTAGCTACTCAAGTAATGCAGTACAGAAAGTATGATTTTAATCCATTGTTCAATGATTTGTTATCTATAAGAATAATCTTTCATTGTATTAGTTTCCTAAGTATATTTGCAGAGAAATAATGAAGAGATCATGCATTAAGAGAAAAGTCAAACATATCGTCCACAATGTCTGAAAAGCTCACCTACCGCAAACGGCTAGTTTTCAAATTCAAAGAACGGTCAAACGAAGCTATATGACTCTAACAGACATGTGTTTGAAATGCTTCCAACAAACATCACAATTCATCTATATATATGGAGCATTCTGTAATATCCCGAGTCGTAATTAAGGGCTAATGACTTCAAAAATGATGTAATTAATGTTAGTTAAACACTTTTGAAGTATAGAAGGTGAATTGTGATGCAAATGTGATTGATGATGGTTTAGTATATGTTACGACAATTTACCGACCGATTGGTCAGTTACCAAAAAGGAAACTCATAGGTAAGTCAAGATCAATGGCTAGGATTAACTCTTGAATGACCAATGGGGCGGAATCTAGTGTAGATGAGTTTATATGAACTCATGGTAGGGAGAGTGAGATTTTGACAAGTAGCAAAAGATAGACCTTTGGATTAAGTCAAATGTTTAACTCAATTTTCTCTTTTCTCTCCCTCCCAAAGTCAGTTTAATCATATTAAAAAGGGAAGGAAATTAGATCATCATTCACTCATCCTCTCTCTCTCATTATCCTCCATTGCCGTACAAAACCAAGGAAGAAAGAGAAAGAGAAAAGCTTGAGTTTTGGTAAGCAAATGTCCTCATATGCTCAAGTGCTCTTTATTAATTTTGTTTATAGTGTCAAGAGTTTCATTCCTATGGTTTCAGATTTTTGATTAATGGTGTTTGAGAATTGGTGAAAATTTGGAAGTTGTGGAATCAAGGGAACTACATTGGGGAAAGAAAGAGGTAAGCATTTAATGCTTTTTGGTATATTTATGGTGATTTTTGTTTTGTTTAAGTTTTGTGAATGCTGGAATTTTGCCCTAAATATAGTATTAATTTGGAATGTAAGAATTTGATAGAGTATTATGGTTGAATTGGTAGCTATTGGTATCTTTGAGTTATTAGGATTGGGTTGGAATTAAGAAGTGGGAGTTTTGATGATTGAGAGTTTTGGGTGTAATGTAGAGACCCAAAAGCAAAATTGTTGTTAGTATGTGATTTTGGTTGTTATGAGGTTACCAATAGGTTCCTTATGACATTTTGTGTGGGAATGAGCTTTGGTGTAAGTTTTGAAACCATTGGGATCAGTTTTGGTAAATTTGGAAAACCATATTAGTTGCTGCAATCTAGCTTCTGATAAGCCTCACTCGAGTGAGGTAGGGTCTCACTCGAGTGCAGTATGAATGTAGCACTATGGGCATGCGTTTCGGGTTAACACTTACAGGCAAATTGTCAAGAGTGCACGTGGGCACTCGCGAGCATTGTGAAATCACAAGATATAGAGGAATGATTGGATCATTACTCTATCTTACTGTAAGCAGATTGACATTCAATTCAGTGTTGGTATGTGTGCAAGATATCAATCAGCACCAAAGGAGTCACATGCTGAAACCTTCAAATGTATCTTTCTATATCTTGCTAACACGACAGAATTAGGTCTTTGGTATCCTAAAGGAATAAGTGAATATCTAGTTGCATACTCAGACTCTGATTATGGAGGTTACAAGACAGACAGAAAGAGTACCAGTGGACAAAGTCAGTTTTTTGGAGGTTCACTCGTATTATGGTTTACAAGAAACAAAATACAGTGTCTCTTTAATCAACGGAAGTTGAGTATCTTGCAGCATCAAGTTGTTATGCACAAGTGTTATGGCTAAAGTAACAATTACAAGATCTTGGAATTTATTTGAAGGAGATACCTATATACTGTGACAACACTAGCACAATAAGCTTGACAAAGAATCCAGTTCAACACTCTAGAACCAAGTATATTGATGTTAGACATCATTTCATTAGAGATCATGTCCAAAAGAAAGATGTCAAAGTGATATTCATTCCAACTCATCTTCAACTAGCTAATATCTTTACAAAACCTCTTGTAAAAGATCAATTCTTATATATTAGAAGAGAATTGGGAATGGTAAATCCTAATGAATTGTAAGTTATTTAGTGTTTATAAAGTGTTAGATGATATTATTTATTGATGTTTTGATGATTACTAACTTAAGCATAGGAGTTTCTAGCAATTTTTTTTACAGGATCTTGATATTCTGTTTTGGGTATGAAAAGCAGAGGTTAACAGAGTACTATATCACTCAAGGGACAACTTCAAGTAATCTATATTACCTGAGTGATAACTACAAGTAATGATAAACATTACTCGAGTAACCACCCGAGTAATGACTTTGAAAATGAGGCAGAGAAGCTTTAATTTAAAAGGAAATGGTGAAACGGTTGACAGTGAACAGTCAGGAGCTGAAAAGACTGATAGCTCGAGTAACTACTTGAGTGATACCTCAGAGTCATTTGAGCAAGCCCTCGAGTGATCATGCCTACAGATTACAAATCAACCTTGTTTTTCAACTAAATTCTGCCTTAAATATCGTCAAATTTTCAAGGGAATATACATGGATAATTACAATATTATTCATGCAATTACGCATTTAAATTTGTTTCAATTTTAAATTTTTGGTATGTTCACTTGAGTAGCTACTCGAGTGATGCCTCAAGATCACTCGAGTAGCCCCTCGAGTGATGTCGGGCACTAGGGCTTTATCTGTCACAACTCAGTCATTTTTCTCAAAATCTTCTTGAGTGATTCTCCTAGAGCTCTCCTAAAAAATTTTCACAAACACTTTTTCACCTCATTTCCGTCAAACCTAGTAATCTTTACCTCTAAAAACCTCTCAAATTTCTCAAAATCTCTAGCCCTAACTCGCGATCTTCGATACCATTTTTCTAGAAAGTCTTTGTTTCTTTCAATCACAATAGTCAGGACTAAATCTTCTAATCCTAATACTCCTTCTAAGTCTTCTGAACTGTATCAACCCTCTGATTCACGTCCATCTCCTCAGCCAAAAGAAAAAAGCTCACTCCCAGATCGAAAGCGAAAACTAAGCCACAAGCTAAGCCTAAGGTCAAAGGGGTCATGATCAAGGAACCCATTGACACAAGAGCTCAATCTAAGAAGGCAATCCTCCTAGTAAAGGCAAAGAGTCTAAGGGACCATCTCCACCTTCTTCTAATTCATCTGACACTACCTCCTTCTTTGAAAAACCATAAAAAAGGTCCAAGTTTGACAAAAAAACTTGCCCAAGCCATGGCAAGTATACTAGATGAGGCTCACAATTCTAGAAGGGGGAAGTAAGACCAATCTTTAAAGGAACTAGAAGAAGAAGAAATCACATTCCCTCTGAAAGGATTCAATGTGAAAAAAGCTTGAGGAATCACAGAAATTTAGAGATCACTTTTCAAGAAGAAAAGTGTGCAAGATGCACTTCATTAACCTCAGTGTTCTTCAAGAGGTATTGAAATTCAACCTCAATCCTTATCTTGAGTTCTTTATGCCTTGGCTTTCAATTAAACTTCCATTTTGCTCTAAGATAGTGAGGCATTTCTATTACAATTTAGAGCCTATCAATGATCCTCTTCAAGATGCTTTGGAAGATGAAATGGTTTCTAAGGTTAGAGGTCAAGAAATCTTAATCTCACCTTCCAAAATAAACACCTGGTTAGGGATAGAGGATCCCCCTAAAGATATTTATCCTACCTTTGACTCGAGCCAGTTGTTTTCAATTCTAAGGCCTGGTGAGATAGTGGGACCTCTCAGTTTTAACTTGCGTGATATGTGTGATCTTCATCGAGTACTATAGTATATCTATTCTAGAGCCATAGTAAACAAATCAAACAACTTCACTCATTTCATAGAGAGGAATTTCAGAAAATTTGCCTCATTTCTTCTTAAAGAGAAAAAGGACTTGGGAGAATATATTTTTACTGAAATTAAAAGATATAGATTTGAAGGAAAAATGACCACTCTAATGCCTTATCCTCAACTCATATCCTTATTCTTGAAAAAGAATAAGATTTGGTACTTGGAGAAGAATGAACCAATTGAGAGGCTAACTCCAGTGGGACGAAATCAGATTGGGAAATTGCACATTGATCTTCCCCTGAAGACTCCTCTTGAATCTGGTCCCAAGAAGAAAAAGACTGAGGCTAAATCCAGTAGGTTGGATGATACTCTGTCGTCTG
Source organism: Inga leiocalycina (assembly GCA_963242795.1). Taxonomy (NCBI): domain Eukaryota; kingdom Viridiplantae; phylum Streptophyta; class Magnoliopsida; order Fabales; family Fabaceae; genus Inga; species Inga leiocalycina. Next base: position 39,107,066 of record OY725332.1, read on the forward strand.
CTCCTGCTTCTACTTGTGTTATACTATTCCTTGGTTCAACATTATAGACATTTATAAAGAATATTCTTAGGGGTTTTCATATCGACATTGCAAATACAAATGCTGAGTTGATAACCAATATAAATGTGAAGATGGGAGAGCTTGTGGAGAAAATGGATAAGAGGCATGAGGAGATGTTGGCAGAATAGCGAGCCCAGGGTGAGCTTCTGAGATCACTTCATTCCAGAATTGATACTATTACACCTGGTTCATCCACTCCTAGTCCATCTATGCCTGTATCAATTTCTGAGCTTGTACCATATGAGCAAATACCTACTTCTGTGCCTTCTTTTATTCCTGAGCTAGTATAACTTTCTGAGCCTTGACCTTCTTCTATCCCTCTTCCTACTTTGCATATAATCATCCCTAGAAATCTCCTATTCTCTATGCCTGACCCAGAAACATCCAAGACCATTCACATCACTATCGATTACTCAGTTCATTCGATCTAGCCTATTCAGCCTAAGCCAGTGCCCACACCTGTTGCTTTACTTGCAGGCACTGAGGAAGTAATTATTTCTTCCAGTGAGCATCAGTCACCTGCTGGAATAAAGGAAGTAAAGGTTACTTCTCTAATTCCATTTACACAAAATCCTCTACAGATACCTCTATTGAATCTCCCTGAACCTGAATCATCATCTTCAGAATCTTCCAGTTCAAGTGATTCATATGGCTCTGGATTTACACCTCTTCCTATCAATCCCATCTCTGCAGTCAAGCTATCTAGTCCTACCCCTTCTCTTGCTTGATTCTATCCTTGTGATGAGGACAAAAAGGGGGAGAAGAACTTGGGTGATTTTGTGAAAAATGATATGATGCGATTTTGTAAAAGAATGCATGTAGATATGGGTGAATAGGGTTTAAGGGAGCTTTATTAGCTTTATTAGTTTTTGTTTGAAGTTTGACTATGTTGGTATCATGAACTATCCTGTAATTTCAATTGAAGTTATATTACATTGTGGGCTAATGAATTTTTGATTATGTATGCTAGGTGAACAAATTAGAACATATTTACAAAATTATGAGCTTTTGATTCTAACATTATTAAAATTGGATTCAAAAAGATTTCAAATACTAAATTTATCAAAATCATTAGATTTGGATTCAGAATGATCTTCTCAAAGTCATTTCGAAAGAGTTTTCAAGCTTAAATTGAACAAAATATTTCATATGAAAAGTTATCAAGAAGCATATGATTGAAAACTCAATTTCAAAAACTTTGTTCAAAATCACCAAGTTTTGTCATCATTATCAAAAAGGGGGAAAATGTTAGATCTCATATGTTTTGATGATAACAAAGATTGAATTAATATTATAAATGTTTCAAATAAAAGGTTTGAACAAAGTAACTAAGTTATTGGTGGTAGGCAAAAGCATTACTCGAGTAGGTACTCAAGTAATGAAGATGAAGTGAAAGACAAAACACAGGAGAAAGTAGCACTGTGAGATTTTTGAAGGCATTACTTGAGTAAGCCCTCGGGTAATGGCCTTCATTACTTGAGGGATCACTCAAGTAAAGTGTGAGAAATTGTTCCAGAAGCTCTTTGTCAAAAATTGCATAGCATTACTCGAAGGGATCACTCGAGTAATCTGCAAAGTTATTTGAAATATTACTCAAGGGATCACTCGAGTAATCAAAGCAGCAATAATGCAATAACTCTCAGCCAAGAAATGAGTAACATTACTTGAGGGATCACTCGAGTAACATGAAAAGAAAAGAAAGCATTACTCGAGTAATCAGGTAAGCAAAGGAGAAGTTACTCGTGGCCAAGATTTGGATGACTTTACTTGAGGGATTACTTGAGTAATAAGAGTAGAATTGTAAGCATTACTTGAGGGACCACTCGAGTAATCAGAGAAGAAAAGAAACACTTACTCGAGGGATCACTTGAGTAAGCAAGTTTGCAAAGTTTTATAAAATGAATTACTTGATGGATTATTCGAGTAATCTAGTCAGACAACAATGACTTACTCTCTAGCATATTTTTAATGAGGTTACTTAAGGGATTACTCGAGTAATGGATAATAATCACTCCAATAGCCACTCCAGTAATCAGGTCACAGTCGTTAACTTAACTCTCTACCAAGTTTTTTAAAGGCTCACTCGAGTAGCCACTTTAGTAATGAAGCATGATCACTCGAATAGCCACTCGAGTAATGTAGTACAGAAAGTATGACTTTAATCCATTGTTCATTGATTTGTTATCTATAAGACTAATTGTAATACCCTAAATTTTGAGACTCAAGGCTAGAGAATAAGCATGAGATTAGTGGATTGCTAAGCCTCGGTTTAGCAAGATCCCAAATTGTGATTAAGGGTTAATGACTCCAAAAGTGGGTGTGGTTAGTGATAAATAACCCTTTTGGAGAATATGATGTGATTTGGCATTCGAATATGATTCGTGTGTGTTGTGAGTAGTTTCAAAACCTTGTATTTGAGTTCAATTGTGGATTAACATCCAAATTGACTTAGAATAGAGGGAAGAATTGAATGGGTTATTGTGTTGGAAATGGTGTCATAGTGTGTTTTGATGTCATTGAAATTGGTTTGGAACTTTGGAATGGAAATGTTGCAATGTTAGGTTTTGAAATGTGAATTGTGTTGACATGTTGAGATTGTTGTGAACACATGTCAATGAGATGTGAATTTGATTGATTTGGCGTTTCCAATAGATTCCTTGTGAAAATTTGTGTGAGAATGATGTTTGATATGAAAATGGAACCATTGGAAGCCAAATTGCAAAAACTGGAATTCTGTCTTTTGAAGTTCTGTTCTGGGCAGTCAGTTTGTGTGAGCGTTTTAAATGGGAAAATGGTCTCTAAAAATTCTGAAAATTTCCAGTCTTGAATTTCACATCTTAAGCTTCATAATGGATATATAATATGTGTCATTTCGTTTTGTGAACTGGGATTTATGTTTGTCCAAAGTTTGAGGTCGAAAATGGACTTTGTTTTGGGGCAGTGATGAAATTTGTGTAATTCTGGAATTTTTTGGTGATTTCTGGTAATGGATCATATTTTTCCAATGAATAGGACTTAAATACCTTTCAGTTGGCTTTGGAATCACCTCATTTCGAATTTTCTAGAATTAGTTATGATTTTTCAAAGTTTGGGCAGAAAATCTGCCAGAAAATCCGAAAATGGGAATTATGACATCATCTCAATAAAAGATGACATCAGCATGGGATATGTTATTAAACGGTTTTTTCCTTCTTCCTCCTCATTTCTGACGCTGAGAACAGCTGAAATAGAGAGAGAGCATATGGGATCTTTAGAGAGAGAAAGAGGAAGAAATCTCGTAAGGTAAGCCGATTTCTCCGACGATCTAGCTCCTAACGCATATAACTCCGATCCTAAGCTACTCCTTTATGTTCTTTAAGGTTTGGAAGCTCTTCCTTTGGTGTTAAAACAGCTAGGGTTTCAGCCAAGACAAGGAAAAGCTAGTGGGAGCTTGAGGTAACTTCCAAACTCTTGTGTATTGACTATTCTGGCTGCTGTGGACAATTTAATCGGTGAAATTTTGCCGGATTGTCATTGGTTTCAAAAATTGAAAATGGGTGTGTGGGGCTGTTATGCTGCCCAAATTGGTACTAAATGGTAGTTGTAATCTAATGGAATAGTCAATAAAGTGGTTAGGAGTAGAAAGGAATGCATTTACGGAGCCGAAACCGAAAAAACCCCAATTTTTCCCGGAGTACATGTATATTTTGGCCAAGGCTATAAATGGGTCTTAGAGTTGAATTTTCAATGATTTGATGATTCCATTGAGTTTAGGAGCAAAAATTAGGTGGGGTTACAGTTGGGCACTTTTTCAGAAAATGCCAAAAAAGTATAATTACGAAAACGCCCCTGAAACCCTTAAAGTAGGGCTGCCAAGGGTAAATTGGTAAATTGACATTGAATTTGATAATTCCGAGTTGGGAAATGGATTCCTTGGGTGAAAATATGTAAGAATAGCCTATGTCAAAGTTTCAAGAAAAGTACAGCCGGACCGGGTACGGTGGGGCCGGGCCGGGTCCCCGGGGGTATTTTAGTAAATTTTCAATATAGCCTCATATAACCCCCAGAAACACTTTGGAAGTGTCTAAATAGTACATTTGACATTGTAGGACCGAATGTGAAGCCCCGAGTTGCTGGCACGCAAATCGAGGAGAAAAGACTGGAGGTAGGGGACTTACCTTACTTGCATGTATTCGATATCTTCACTTGTATAGTGATGTATGTGATTGCTTTACTTGATTGTGTAGAGTATATTTGAATAAATGAAGCTCTATTTCTATTTTCGCTGTGACCATAGTCTTGTTGTATGAAACATTGAGCATGCAGAAATATCATTATGGGGTATGCATCTAGATAAAGCTAACATGTCATACACCTAGCATCTATCATGCATGCATTATGGTATCTGTTTCCTACTGAGATTCTCTCGAATCTCACTCTCCCCTACCAACAATTTAGACAGGGCAAGTGGCTCGTGGAGGGAGCGGCTAGGACTCCTTCGAGATGAGATTGTGTGATCCCTATTTGAAGAATTGTAATGGGCAACTGGGCCCTGTGTATCTTTAGCGAAGGTATGTACCCGGGATTGCCGGGATGATTATGTTGTGCACTCTGATATTTATATGAATGTGATTTATCTTCGTGTAGTAATTGTATTCGAAATGTGAATATGAGGCCAAGTTTATAAATGATTTCGAAAAGTATTTGTGAAAACCCCGTCATGTGATGGGTTAGTAAATGTTATTTGATTATTATTGGTCTCTATTTCATTTTAATCGCGTATTTCAGATATAATTACGGAGGGGGTTACACTAATCTTTCATTATATTAGTTTCCTAAGTATATTTGCAGATAAATGAAGCTGCGTGACTCTAATGAACATGTTTGAAATCCTTCCAATAGACATCACAATTCATCTATATATATGGAGCATTCAATGAAGAACAGAACAACAATTGAGAACATACGAACATACATCGATCAACACATTCTTAATGCTCTATTTTCTTATATTCATTCTTTATACTTCAGTGATTATATATTTGCTCTGTGAAAGAGATTTTCTTTACAAACTCAATATTTGTTATTAAGACAACTTAAGGTTGTGGAACCTTGAGTTGGTGATTTGATTACAATGTGTAAGGGAGAGCGAGTGTCTAGTGAAGGAACTTGCTATGCACTGAGGTGCCAAGAACCCACTAAATCTTGAAAAAATATAGTAAAACTCTTAGAGAAGCTTTAAGGAATAGACATAGGTTAAAGTGGTTGTGGCCAAACCAGTATAACTCCCGGTGTACACTTTAGCGATATTTCTCCTTGCTCTTAACTGCTTTAAATTTCTAGTCAATTTTTATATACACAACAAATTTTGTGGTATCACCCATTTCACCACCCTCTTGGGTGAAATGCTTGTACTAACAATTTATACATGTGAAGCATGCTTTTTCAAGTTCAATATTACAATATATGAATATGCTCTTTCTCTTTCTTCTTATTTTCTTATTTTTCTACTTTGGAATGGTTGTCAGCTTCTGAAACTGAGTGAATTTGAAAACGAAAACTTGAAAAAATAAATAAGTGTATGAGATCATAAAGCGTAAGAAGAGACGGGCTAGACCATGTTTTTGTGTATAAATAATGGTGAACAACATGCTTCAACATTGGGTCTTCAAAAATGCAAGCTTTTATGTGGAACAAAGTGATGAACATACAGTACTAGAGAAGAAGATCCCAACGGCATTAGAATCGCTTGAAACAGAGGACAGATGAGGGAGATATCAAGGAAAGAAGAAGGTGAGTTGCGACGAACCACAGAGTACCGACTTGGTTAAGTTGACCTAGCTAAAGGTGAAGAAGAGCTAGGGGAGGCAAAAAATGATGACATTTTGGCCAAGCTCCCCAAACGCGGTCATTTCACTAAATGAAATGAAAACATTTTGTACTAACCAAAATAGAGTCGTTTTGGCTAGTAGGAGGAGCTGCGTTTCATTCAAAATGTAGCATTTCGAGTCAGTGCAACCCGAAAACCAATGAAAGGAGAAACTGGGCTGCTTTAAATGACCAAAACCAGCCCAACCTAGTTTTCAAAATTTTTTTTTTAAAAATGTTTTTTAAAAATCATTTTATTTAAAAAAACTATGTTTTGCGCTTGATGTGCCAGGGTGGCAATGAGATCCACCCCAAGCCGGATGTATCTTGTTGAGATAAGATCTCTGATATAGCGATCGTGGCAAAATAAGGTCTCTATGCGGCACGTGTGCAATCATCGAGGGTAAGGATCTTAATTTTTATTTTTCATGAATTTTTTGCCCAGAAAGCTTTTGGGAGTGTGTGAGGGCATACAAATGTATTTTTGGGATCTTCTTGGTCCTAAATATTCCTAAATTCATTATCTTTAACTTGCTATGCTATATGTTTGTTTTGGAAATAACAAGCACGAGGAGAAGCCCATAGTTATAAAAAGGCAATAGATACAATTTTTTCCTTAATCAATTTAAAACATTTGATTCTTTGGATCAAAATTTCAAATTTTCTCTAAAATGTTTTCGGTACATTTCTTTAAAAATTTTTAAGATGATGTTTATGTCTCCTTTTTATTAGGTGTATGCAACCTAACTCAACTATAAGCAAAACTATGTATTCTCCTCAAGTGATGCACAAGATAGTGTCTACCTACTTGATGATTCATTGACGGTAACTGCTTCGATTCCCCATCCTAACATATAAGGATAATGGGCATCATGTTGGAGATGAGATTCAAATGTGACTTTCGTGGCCTCTTGTGGCTTTGAATTATTTTGGATACTAATACAATTGGGGAATGAGATTTTTATTAATACTTTTGGGGTTGATAGTTTAGGCCATCTATTTATGATTTTGAAATTTTATTGTAATCCTAATAATTTATCCACATGGTTAGGAGGCATGGTAGAACATGGTAGTTAAATAGTGATGGGATTACCCACAAAACATTAAAAGTGTGCAATTTGATATTACTATAGAAATCACGATACATGATGATTATGAACTACCATAACTTACGGTTCCAAACCATCATATATATGGCACTAAATTTGCTTCGCAAAGATAAATTATGGTTCTTAACTGTTATTTATTTTTGACATATTATAACGGTTATAAGATAACACCTATTATGTATTGAGGCTTGGTGAGGCCATGATAATTTGCATTGTTGTGATAATAATTGACCGGCACACGTGAAAAACTGTTATAATATATGGTAATACTTACATGACATATAATGGTCTCATTTTGACAACTTTAATTTATTCAATAACTTAAATAACAGTTCTTTTCTAAGAACCGTGACATTTAATAACACTAAATAATGGTCTCACGTAGACAACCGTTATGTATGTAGTACAAGGATAATGGTTCTTAATTAAGAACCGTGAACTTTTATAATATATGATAGTTTTTATATAATAAATGTGATGTATGGTTGTGAGAATTTTTAAGTGAGAGTTTCTGAGCTAGTTAGACTAGACTATATATAATAGAAACAGTGCATCGTACATCGATTTTCTATGTAATATGAGACAAAGCAAGAAATTTAAGGCTTTTGTGGGGAGAATCAATGGCAACTGTTGACCTATATGAGTGATAATGTAACTGTTTACCTATAAATTGTGTCTTTTCACAGGAATTAACCATGGAAAACAATGGATTGGGGAAAAAGCCTACGTATATCCGTATTGGCAAGGCCGCACGGGGTATGCAAAATCTTGAGCAAAGCAAAGGCCTTTCCTATATATAGAAGATATTCATGTTTTTTCAACCAACCTGTTGCTTTCCTAGCTTAATTGCTAATAAGACACAAGGTATAGGTGATGAACACTTATATTAGGAGATATACAGGTTAAGAGTGTGATTGATTCAAGCCACAAAGCCTAGAAAATCTTGATCTATCCCATATTGTGTTGCTATTCAATGTGAGAAGTACCACTCTATTAGATAGAGTTGAGATCAAAAAGCTCAAAAACTCTCAAATTGAAGAGCCTAGGACTAATCACAATGTTGGATTTCAGACCTCTTAACTTGGTGCCACATGCTTAATATAAGAGGAACCTTTGATCAAAGCAATAATGGGTTTTGTAGAAAAACATAACTTCACAAAAGCAATTTAATGTCACCTTGAATTCTTTATTGGGTCTTAGTATAACTGAACTAGTTTATTCATCACATCCCAACTTCTAGAGATATGGATACTTCCAAGAAAGAAGGTATTTACTTAGGAATCCATATCTGCTAAAGTGACTTCAAAAAAGATCAACAAAGTAGGAACTGTGAATAAAATCAATGGGTTGATAACTTCCTATAGCAAGAAAGGAACCTTTGATCAGAGCAATACTTTGGTTTCCAAAAGACCATAATTTCACAAAAGTAATTTAATGTCACTTTGAATGCTTTATCATGTTTTGGTACAACTGAACTAGTTTATTCATTACATCCTTATTGATCTTTTTGAAGTAACTTCTAGAGATATGGATACTTCCATAAAAGGAAATGTATTTGCTTAAGGTCCATATAGACTAAAATCACTTTGAAAAAGATCGAGAGTATGAACCGTGAGTCAAAGCAATGGGTTGACAACTTCCTATAACATGAAAGGAACCTTTGATCAGAGCAATACTAGGGTCTTTAAAAAAACATAACTTCACAAAAAGCAATTTAATAAACCTTCTATCAAAGCAATAATGGGTTTTCTAAAAAAATATAACCTCAAAAAAACAATTTAACATCACCTTGACTACTTTATTGTGGTGTGACTTCACAAAGGTAGCCTAATCAGCTAGGGCTCATGAAAGAAAACAACTTATGCGGTAGTTATTGAGACAAGGGTCAAGTGCATTCACTAGTGTGATTGTCACTGAAAAGTTAGATGAAGGATCTTTATGATAGGATTCGGCTAAAAATGATTCTCGACGGCCAAAAAAAACAACATGAGTCATAGGGTTAAGATGTTGATGGGATTCATTTGAATAGACTAAGTGTCAAGTGCATTCTATTTCAAACATTTAAATAAAAGACGAATGATATATTTTTTTGGTTAATTGTGCCTAAGACTTCACATGACAAGTCACCTCGAAAGAACTATTATTCATTTGTTTACATTTACCATGGTTCTTTGTTAATAAATGCAAGTCATATTCAACATTATTGTGATGAAGTATATGGTTCAACTTCTTGTTCAATGTATTGGCGTATGCCATAAGATGCCTTGTGTTGAGGTCAAGACTTGCCAATATCTACAACAGAAGGAGGTAGAGGAGGAGGAGGAGGCGGTGGTGATGGAGGAAGGGGTGGAGACTATGGAGGAGCTCCCTGGGAGCTAAACATGATGAAGGAGAAGGAGGAAGTCGATAAAGAAAAGTAGTAAAAATCACAAAGAATAGGTGAGTTTAAATAGAGGTCTAATGGATTACGAAGGGTTATAAGTTATGGCTTAGGTGGTAATGGGGTATTAGATGATGGTTATTTCTGAAGACCATTATGGTTTGCCTTTACTGATATAAGGGTTGGAAGACAAATCACTTGCAAGCATTACATGACAGTTCTTTCAAAAGAACTGTCACTAAATAAATTATGGTTATTAACTATAATCATTAATTTTGTGTTTTCATGAATTCTGTCTTGCAATATATGATGGTGCACATAATTAACTATTACTTTTAAGGATTACATATCCTTGCGTGATCTCCATCTCGACATACATGATGTTTATTAATTGTAATAATTATGTTTATTAGTCATTATGAATGCTTAAATGTAACCCCCTCCATAATTAAATATGAAATACGCGATTAAAATGAAATAGAGACCAATAATAAACAAAACTCATTTAAAATCCCATCTTCATGATAGGATTTTCATATATGCTTTTCAAAATCACTTTAACTTGGTCTCGTGTTCATATTTTGAATACAATTACTATAAGCGGATAAATCACATTCATTATAAATATCAGAGTACAAACCATAATTCTCGACAATCCCGGGTTCATATCTTTACAAAAGGGTTTACAAAGGGTGCATACGCCCATATGCAAGTTCTCATATGGGGATTACACAATATCCTTTCAACACATAGCCAAATACACATCCACAACCAAATACAGTCATCCCAACCTTTATGATAACCAGCTACCAAAACTATACTTCAATAAGAGCCTTAGCCACCCTTGGTTGCTTGCTCCTTCCTCGAACCTATTGCCCTGTCTAAAATGTTGGTAGGGGAGGGTGAAATTTGAGAGAATCCCAGTAGGAAAACATTACCAATATGCATGCAAGATAAATGTTTAATGCATGACATGCTTGCATCACATAACTCATACTCACACAATGACAAATCTGTAAGCTCAATGCTTCGAATAATATACTTATGGCCATAGCATAAATTGAAACATAGCTTCAATCACTCATATATGTTCACATAATTAAGCAAAGCAATAACATGCATCAATATACTAATACAAATATCAAATACATGGAGGAGAGGTAAGTTCCCTACCCTTATTCTTTCCATGTATGCTCTAGCATCGGCTACTCGTGATCCGATCGAATATCCAAACCTATAACTAAATCAAGGACATAGGGTCAATCTCAATTCCAAATCCTTACTTCCACAATACTTAAAGTTGGTTACCATTCACAACCTTTAGGTGGCTATAATAAGCTTAATGAAAGCCTAAAGGATTGGGACGTACTAGGTTGGAAATCACCTTTAAAAATCACAAAGTACTGAAATAGGGTTTTGGCTGTAGCCAAGAATTCTCTAGCTACGGCAAAAAACAACACAGAAGGTTTTTGGCTACAGCCAAGAATTTTTGGCTGCTGCCAAGACGTGCACATAAAGTTTTACGTTGCAGCTAAGACAACTTCAAAATTCATAACTAATTCTAGAAAAATTGAAATGAGGTGATCCCAAATCTAAATGAAAGCAATCTAAGTCCTCTTCACTGGAAAAATATAGATCAATGCTGTCCATAATCATAGAAATACAGAATTATACAAATATCCACACTGCTCCAGAATCAAGTCCAGTTTTCGACATCAAACTTTGGACCACCATAACTCCCAGCCCACAAAATGAAATGACACAAATTGCCCATTTTGAAGCTTGGAATGTGAACTATAAGACTAGAAAGTTTCAGAATTTTTAGACATCATTTTTCCAGTCAAAACATCCACAAAAACAGACTGTCCAGAACAGAGTTTCAATAGGCGCCATTCCAAATTTTGCACCAATGCTTCCAATGGTTCCCTAATTCACATCAAATACCATTCCCGCACAAATTTTCACAAGGAATCCATTGAAAATACCAAATCAACCAAATTCACATCACATTTACCATATTCTGTTCTTGAACCCCATTGCCACACAAAGCCCCTAAATGGCCAAACTTTCCATTCAAGGTTTCAAACCAAACCAAACCAATTCCAATGGTCATAGAACACAACAAAACACCAATTACAACTCAAAACACATGACAATTCATGCATTTCAAAATTACCACAAAAACAGGGCAAAATTTACAATTCACAAAACTCATCCATAAATCACAAAACTTAGATCAAAAGGCTTCAAATATTCACCTCTTCCTTTTTCCCAAACCACTTCTTTGATTCCTCCAACTTTAAGATTCCTCAAGCTCTCAAAACACCTTCTTTCAAAAATATAAAACCATAGAGATGAAGGTCTCATCACTTTAAACAAGATTAATGAAGAGGATTTAAGCATTAGAGGCCATTAAGCAAGCCAAAAACTCACCTCAATCTTTCTCTTTCTTCCTTGAATTTGGATGACCATGAAAGCTTTAGAGAGAGAAAGATGAGATGAAGATGATGAAGTGAATGCAGATTTTGGAGAGCCCAAAAACGTCCAAATAAGGGAGAGAGAAAAGAAGGAAGAGTTTGAACATTTGACCCAGATCCAAGGGTCCATATTATGCCAAGTGTCACACTCTCATGCTATCTTCCATGAGCTCACATAGGCACACACACACACGATTCCACCCCTTGATCTATTGTACAAATCAATCTCAACCATTGATCTTGAAGCTACTAATGAGTTTCCTCTTCGGTAATTGACCAATTGGTCGATAACTTTACCATTTTGCCCTTGATTATGGCAATGCCCTTGGAATCACCGCCAAACACATTCTTATCTCAAATCACATCATAATCTCCAAAAGGGTTATTTATCACTAATCACATCCACTTTTGGAGTCATTTACCCTTAATTAAAACTTGGGATCCTGCTAAATCGGGGCTTAGTAGTCCACTTATTTCAGGCTTATTCTCTAGCCTCAAGTCTCAAAATTTGGGGTATTACATTAAATATGTAGTAGTGTGAGTTGTATCACTATCCTTAAGAATAATTGTGCTTTTTAATAAACAAAGACATAGCCCTTTACAGAAAATAGTGTGACAAAAAAAAAGGAATAGTAATATAATTCAACAAGGAGGAGGGGAGCTTGGGGATAGAGCTTAGTGCACACTAAGCACACATCACATATTACCTTTTGTAAAAAAAGAACATATGAATGTTGATGAACCATACATTAAGTAATAAAGGTGGCACAATGAAGATCAAATACAACAAATTCTAAATATTGACAATTGTGGTGATTTATGGCAATCTAGTTTGGTTAATAATAGAAATAAAATTGAGTAATTAAAATGAATAAATACTCTAACATTTGGTTGTAAATACTTACCTTTTTTGACTTTTTATTGCTCAATTATTTATGCAATTTATCAGCTCAATCTTAGGAAAATCAAAGGTTATGAACATGATAATTTATTGGTTGTAACTTCTTAAGTCTCCCTCCCTCGGGAAGTCAAAATAGTATCTCCGTTGACCTCTCTCTCCACTTAATTTCTTTATTATTGGATTGGCTTTTAATGGTTGAAATTTATTTTGTAAAAACATTATTGTGATTTAATACTACAATAATATTTTCAATGTAGTATAAAATCTCAACCATTAAAAGCCAATCAAATGGTTGAAAAATTAAGTGGAGAGGAAGTGGAAAGAGGGATTAGTGGAGACACTCTTTTCCCGTGAATATACGAAGCTTTTATAGGCTTGAAATGTCTATTAGATGATTATGATATATGATTAATGACTTGATGTCTATTTTCAAATTCAATTAAATTTAATTCATGATTTAATATCTATTTTCAAATTCAATTTACTTTATTACCTTATCTTCAAACCCGACTAATAAAAACTGGAAATTAAATGGAATAATATCCTAATAAATTCGAATAACTTGGAAATAAAATGAATAATTTTAGCACATAGTTATTATTGAAGAGCTCAAACTTTCCGAAGTAAAGAGAAACTATCTATATTAGGAAATAATTTGTAATAGTTCTTCAAAAAAGGAAATTACTTTAACTGGGTATTAATTGAATGAGTGAAATATAATTACGCATGGATTAATTTAATGATGTGATTACCTAACCTATTTTTAGTTAAACAGGTTTTTAAGCGGGTATTTCAGGATTCATATATAAATTTGATCGATTGATTTACCTTTTAATGCAGTTAAGTTTAACATCTTTTAGTAATTAACAAGCTATATCTTCTTAGTGCGTTGCACAAGGAGTGTTGGCGGAGGTGATAACATTACTTGTTTGATTTGTATAATAACAAAATCTAGTAGAAATCTCTACTCTATTCATTTTGAAAGTTTTGAATGTATTCTTACAAAATTTGGTTAGTTTCTTATGAAGTTAATTACTATCGTCTTTGACAATCACAAGAAAATGTAATATTAAAGTGGTCAATACCTCAATTAATATCTAATTATCATGAAAAGTTGAAACAAGAGTTATTGTCATATTAGTATCCCAATTAATATACCAATTGATAATATTCCATAAACTTCCTTTTATATATTTGAAAAAATATATAATGCATCAAAAAATAATGAATTTCTATTTTTTTTGAGGTCTAATCGGTTGTTCATGCGATAATTATTATCATTCATGAATTGGGATACTAATATGTATATAATTTAAGAGTAAGTCAACAATATCATTTTAAAATATTTCTAATATCTCGATTTATACCCTAATTGTAATTATTGTAGTATTAATATCGCAATTATTAAATAATGTCCGAAAACTTCATTTTCCTCCTTTGTAGAAATATCTATTCATATTCTGGTTGCTTATTTGTGAAGTTTATTAATATATCATTTATGAAAGTCAAAGGAACATTTAATTTTAAAGTCATTAATGTCTCAATTAATATCCAATTGTTATCAAAAGTTGAAATAAGAGTTATTGTTATATTAATTTTCCAATTAATATATATATTAAATTGATAATATTTCATAAACTTCCTCTCTTATATTTTTGAAAATCTATGATGCATATGAAAAATAATGAATTCCTTTTTTTAAGTCAATTTATTTTTATTTTTTAAAGTTAAAACGATAATAGTTTGGAATATTTTTTAATATATCTAATTAATATACATATTTCACAATGAATTTATAAATTCATGAATTTTATAATATTTCTCACATGTTTGATATGAATATACTAAAAAAATAAACAATGAATATCACGCTACTTTAATTACTATATCCAATTATAATAACTATCTTTACAGGGCCAACTATGGAGATGTTTCAAATTACATTTTTTTTATTAGAAAATTCAAATTATGCACATGAATTTGAGTATTAAACATGTATAAACAACAAAAATCTTGTAGATTAAGGGAAAAAAAGTCCAATGTTCATATGACCAATGGCCATCACAAAAAAATAGAGGTCAATTCCAAGAAACTTAAACAACTGAAGATGTTCCCCAACAAAAAGATTCATAGAGCCCAACATGGACAAGTCATAGAGAGTCACTTGTAAGCATGGCATTCATGATAATTCCACCAGAAATCGTACCAGCAACAATACGCTTACACTTGATGTTATGTTTGAATGAATGTATATCAAGATGCTTGTAGTTGTGCAAAGGTATAATACCATTGTCGAAGCTTTTAAAAATAGTCAAACTTAATAAATCATAGAAATTAACAAATCAAATTATCAAAAGTTGAAACTGTTGGAAATTGTGCCCTCGGGGTTTTGAACATTATTAATTTAATGAATTTTCTCCATTATGTTATCATATTATTCGTATGTTCATTGTGATAGCTGTATATTTAGATAAATCATAAAGATTGTCCTAAATGTCCCTAGTCGGCCATCTATGTGGGAGCAGAGATGAAATAAGGCCAATATGACTTTGATAAGATATGGAGATACGAATCAAAGTCTTACACACTTGTAAGAGTATAAGGTGCTAGACCAACCAGCACTACTACAGAAGGGACTTTTAATGACCATTTCTATGCCCTTTTAATGACCGTTTTCAGGGGGACATGTATGTGAGTGTCGTGAAAAGTTTTAAAATAGACGACCATTTTAAAACTGTCATTGTAAGATGGTTACAACAACTATTGTTGAAAAAACATTTGTTGTAAGGTGGTTACAACGACTGTTGTTGAAAAAACAGTCGTTGTATCTCAACATACAACGACTATTTTCAAAGAACAGTCATTGTTTATCACCTCGAGATGCCCACCTGGTACTTTTATCATGGGATACAATGACTGTTGTAACTCATAAGCATCAGGACCAAGTGCTCACCACTGAGCTAAAAGCTTAAGCTGGTAGCCAAGGCGAGGAGCTTAACCTTTAACCCATGAGCACCAGTACCAACAAGAGTTTGTTGTTCTATAAGGCAGGGGTGGCATGTGCCCCTATGAGAGAGCAACCCATACTACTCTCCTACCCCTTTATTTTTCACCTACCCTTGGGATCAAACACGGGACCTTTGGCTCTGATACCATAAGCGTCAGGACCAAGTGCTCTATCACTGAGCTAAAAGCTTAAGCTGGTAGCCAAGGCAAGAAACTTAACCTTTAACCCATGAGCACCATTACCAATAAGAATCCGTTGTCTCGTAAGGTAGGGGTGGCACATGGCCCCACGAGAGAGCATCCCATACTATTTTGGTCAATATCTTCAAAATGGATTTCATTATTGAAAATATTATTTTGTAAGGAAGATTTTCCTTGATTTTTGTTTAGTGTAACACCAGAATTTGAAGATGAAGAAGGAGTAGAAGAAGAGGGAGAGGAATTGGAGTGGAAAGAGAAAGATCTATGTTAGTGCAAGTGTTTCACCCAAGAGGGGAGTAAATTGGGTGATACCAGAAATTTCGTTGCGTATAAGTAAATTGACAGAATATTTAAAGCAGTTGATAACAAAGAGAAATATCACCGAAGTGTACACCGGGAGTTATACTGGTTCGGCCACAACCACTTTGACTTACGTCCAGTCCTCAGAGCGTCTCTGAGAGTTTTACTATATTGTCCAAGATTCAGTGGGTTCTTGACACCTCAGTACACAGCAAGTTCCTTCACCTAGACACTCGCTCTCCCTTACCCGTTGCAATCAAATCCCCACATCAAGGTTCCACAATCTTAAATTTCTTAATAACAAATATTGAGTTTGTAATAAAAAACTCTCTCACAGAGCAAATATATAATCACTGAAGTACAATGAATGAGTATAAGAAAACAAATCACAAAGAGTATGTTGATTGATGTGTGATTGCTTGTTCTCAGTTGTTGTTGTTGTTCTTTGAATGCTCCATATATATAGATGATTTGTGGTGTCCGTTGGAAGCAATTCAAACATGTCTGTTAGAGTCGCGCAGTAACGGTTGACCATTCTTCAAATTTGAAAACCATCCGTTTATGGTAGGTAGTGGTAGGTGAACGTTCGGAACCTTGATATTACTCAGGTAAGAGATGGATTAAGATAACTCACAAAACTTGGAAATACCAGATTACTCGGTCGCTACTCGAGTGGCCATGTCTTTTCCTCGCAAGTTACTTGGGTACTCCCTTCAGTAAGCTAATTACTCGAGTGGCCATGTCTTTTCTTCACAGGCTACTCGAGTGAGTCCTTGAGTAAATTTCAAATAAGTTTGCAGATTACTCTATTACTCCCTCGAGTAATGTCATTCAAATCTTGGCCGAGAGTTTGCCTACCTGATTACTCGAGTGACTCCTCTAGTAATGCTTCAAATAACTCTACAGATTACTAGAGTGCTCCCTCGAGTAAAGCCTTTTTCTTACCTGGTTACTTGAGTAAATTGTTGCAATTCTTGGCCGAGAGTGAATGGAAGATTTTTTACCTGGTTACTCGAGTCGCCACTTGAGTAATGCCTTTTCTCATGTGTTACTCGAGTGGTTACTCAAGTAATATTCTATATAACTTTGCAGATTACTTGAGTGGCTACTTGAGTAACTTCTTCCAAATTTTGGCAGTGCCTCCGAAAACATTTTCTTTGAATCTTACTTGAGTGCCCACTCGAGTAATAGTGTTCCTTACTCAAGTAGTCACTCGAGTAAACATAAATAAAAACTGCCAGTGATGTTTTTCCTTTGCTCTTTCTCTCAAATCTTCTTCATTACTCCAGTACTTACTTCAAGTAATGCTTTGTCTGCCTTTTATTTACTTTGTTCAAATTCATTTGTTATCATATCCTCTTATATCATTGGTCTAATCTTTGTTATCATCAAAACATATGGGATCTAACAACCTAAACATAATAAAACTTTACTCCCTTACACTGATATCATCACCGTTAGGTTTCATAGAATTGTGCTAGATAAGATGAAATTTTTGGGTTATTTATGGAGCTATTCTAAATATTAACTTGTATGTTCTTATAAAGATAAAAGTCTTCCAATATTATTATCAGTTAGCCAACGCCTTAAATATTGAACCTAAATATCATATGAAAATTCAAACAATAGGCGTCTGGACTTACCTGGCCTGTCCGTTATGACTTACTGCTATAGCCCTAGAAAAGACGGATGAAGTTCATATGCTATTATAAGATCAACTAATTTGCGTGCTATCAGATAATAATAATACTAAATAGATATTTAGCTTTATATTAATATGTTTCTGATGTGGAAGATCAACCTGGGTTGAGACCACAGAGCATACTTATCTAGTAATATTCATACTAGCTTTATAAAATTTTCCAGAACTTCAAAGTATCTAATACATCTCTACTTCCCCTTCAGGGTCTGATGCCAACTTGGGGGAGTGACCTTGAAAGGATCTAAAAGAAAGGGAAAAGAAAGAAAGCCTGAGAAGTAAGGACTGACACGGAGTCGTTAAAACATTAAATGCAGAAATTTAAAAGAGATGAAGGTAGAAAAAATGATATATTATTGAAATATGAAAATTACAAAACAAAGAACAAAGGCAAAAAATAAGAACAAAAATTTAAAACTAAAAATGAAAAAAACTATACAAGGCTTATCAGCTTAAAGGAGGAGGGGAGAGAGAATTGATCTTGAAAGCTCTAAGGATTGGGTGAGTAACAACTGAAATGTAATGCATTTTATAGGCGTCTAAGTAAGTTCCTATTCACTAATTTACTTTGGGTAAAATTACTTTAACCGGAGTAGAAAACATGTAACTAAGGTAAAAGTACTTTTACTTTTGCTTTTACATAAAGTAAAAGAAATTACATAATTTTGTCTACAAAAAGTAAAGATTCTTCAAGCTTTACGTCAAATCTTCACCAAAGCAGAAATTTATGTCAGCTAGTCTTGGATTCTTGTGCTGATAAATATTTCTTTAGAATCAATCTTCGTCGAGGCTAATGGCTTCGTCATCTGAATCATGGCCAAAGTATTGGGCTGAATCTTTAGCTTCTAACCCATATGAGGATTAGGCCGATCTGCTACTTTGAGGCTCATCTGATTGAGTTTAGAGAAGCCCAAAAATTTCTAGAAGTTGTTTGGTCAGGTTTTCTTTGTCAATTGCTGAAGCCAAACAAGCTTGAATTTTTGCCTTCTGGTTGAGGAAAACACTTGATTTATGATCTCCTGCCATTAAGAATTTGGGATTTTGCCTGAACCATTTTTTGAGTGATGTTTCAGACACATTTTTTATGTTCAGAAACTTTGCCCACCATTTCACTGAGGAGGTTCTCTGCAACATGGGGGAATATTTTTTGATATTTTGAAACTCCATATTTGAAGCTCCATTTGAATACCTAGGCTAAACCAAATTTTGAAAAATAATGAAAATTTGTTGGGAAAGGATCTTTACTAAGATTGACATGACTTTTGAAATAGTCAAATCCAATTTTCGCTGTGGTAGGAAGAATTTCTTGAACTGATCCAAAGAAATCCCACAATTGATTAAACCATAATGGAAATTGGTATTTTGTGTCATATGTAAACATAAATAGCCAAGTGTGGCCAAATTTTGGGTTTTGGTACCAAAAGGTACAATACCATGCATCCAGATAGTCCCAATAATTGAAACCAATTGGATCCACATTTTTTATGGAAAATTTTTTCCTTTTATTTAAATCTTGTCCCCAATCTTAAGGAGATAAAAATTTCCATATTCAAAATTCGAATATCTATGGATATTTTTATCATCTAGATGATCGGGATCCAAAAAATCTCTTATTTCTGTAGACTTTGTATCTACAAGAATAAGCTCATAAAATTTTTGAGGTTTTTCTAAAGATTTTGGCGCAAAAAGGAACCCTTTTGGAAATATTTTGGTTGCCAAAGCAATTGGATTTTTATCACAGAAACCTGGTTCTGTGTGGAAAAGGTATAAGACCTTTTCTAGTTTTAACATAAATGTAGTTTGTGATGGTTGAGAGTATAAAGCTAATTCTTTTGATGGCGAACCAGCTTTAGTAATATCTTGAGATTTGGTTTTAATTGCTAAGGCAAGAGCCTTGGCATTTTCTTCTTCTTGGACCATGTCTGTAATATCCCGATTTGCAATTAGGGCTAATGAATATGATAATCATTGTAATTAGAGTGGTTAAGCACTTTTGGAATTAATGTAATGAGAATCTTGAGAATAAACACTTGTGGTATTTAAGATTAATGGTTGAGATTCATTGATAATGGGTCGGGATCCTATGTTTTGTGGTTGTGTGAGCTCTTTGATGGAGTGCTTAAGATGTGGACATGTGGCATGGTGTGAGTCATAGGATGAAGCACTAGAAGACAAATATCACTTTTCCCTCATTTTCTCTCTCCTATTCGGTTGGAGGCATGGGCAAGGGAGTGTGTGTGTAGCTTCATCATCATTGCTCCATCTCTCTCTCATCTCTTCTCTCTCTCTCTCTCCATTTCGCTGAAGCAAGCAAGGGAAGAGGAAGAAGAAAAGCTTGAATCTTGGTAAGTTGTGATCCTCTTTTGCTTAAAACCTTTTCTCTAATATTGTTCATCTCAATGAGAGCTACATTGTGATGATTGTAGAGCCTTGAATGGTGTTGATTGGGTTTTTGGCCGAAATTGAAAGTTGAGGAATCAAGGTTCTGAATTGAGCAAAGAGAAGAGGTAGGCATTTAGAGTATTTTGGTATATTGTTTATGATGTTTGGCTAAGTTTGGAAGAATCTGGAAAATTTCACCTAATTAGGCCAAATGAAGAAAATGTGGATTTTAAGGTGTTTGATAGTGGAAATGGTTTAATGATGAGTTATTTGATTATTGGAAATAATCTGGAATGTTGGAAATGTGTTAAGGGAGATTTGGAGAATGTGTATCTTAGAGACCTTAGTGTTTGATTGTGGTCAAGTTGGGTTTTTAGAGTGTTTATGAAGTTGCCATTGTGTTCCCTAAGTAGTGCCAAGAATGTGTGAGCTTTTGGTAGAGTTTGGGAACCTTTGGGGGAGAATTTGACCATCTGGTGTTTCTGGTTTTTGGCTGCGTTTCTGGTCTCTGATACACATCACTCGAGCAGAGGAAGAACGTGCTCGAGTGATGCGCAAGTTTTTCCCTTTGTGCTTCGAGTCACCTGGGTTTTCTGTGAGTGCTGCTCGAGCACATCTCTTTGTGCTCGAGTGAGCGAGTAACCTGCTCGAGTGAGCTTGGTCTGCTCGAGTGAGGGTGTGAGTCCAGAGTGAAGGGTGTGCTTTCGGGTCTTCACTCGTGGGCTGATGCCAAGAGTGAGCTCTGTCACTCGCGGGTATAGCCGTTTCACCCGAGCACTGGGGGTCATGCTCGAGTGAGGTTGTGCTTCAGGTGGGAGTTGTGCTTGCGGGTGGTCACTCGCGAGTAAGGTGCTCGAGTGTGCCTTCTCACTCGCGGGTGTGAGGTGTGTGCTCGAGCACATATGGCTGTGCTCGAGTGATCCGGTGCTTGAAGAGCTTTGGGTGCTCTCGGGTCCTCACCTCCTGGATTTCTCTCGCGGGTGCTCGAGTGAGGCATTTGGCCTTGTGCTCGAGTGAGGGTCAGCGTGCTTGAGTGAGCCAGTGCTCGAGGGTTTCCTTGTGCTCTCGGGTGCTCACTCGCAGTCTCACTCGCTATTGTGCTCGAGTGATGTCCGTACTTGTGCTCGAGTGAGAGCATTTGTGCTCGAGTGAGACTGTCTAAAATCAGAGTTTTACCTTCGAGTAAGGAGTCTTTTGGGTAGTTTCTTCCAACCCTTTAGGCATATGTTTAGGCCTATTTTAGTCACCTAAAGAGTCCTAAATGATAACCAACATAGAGTATTATTGAAATATACATATGGAAAAGAGATTGATTGGTTGTCCCTAATTGATATAGGATTTGACATTTGTCGCCCTCGTGAGGCCACGGTGCCGGAGCCAGTCAGGAAAGATACAGGTAGTGACTCTATCTTTATACCTTATGTGATGTATGATATGTGTGCTATATCATTGTGATTAAATGGATTTTGTATGCTGCAAGCTTTGTGAAAACTTTGTGTGGTAACACCGCTAAACCAATAGTCCCTGAGTCGCTAACAACGGTTCGGGTGAAGGTCGTATGCCTTCCCGGCAGTAAAAGGGGATGAGGTTAGGGTGTCATATATGCTTTATGTGATATTGTGGTAGCACCGCTATACCAATAGTCCCTGAGTCGCTAACAACGGTTCGGGTGAAGGTCGTATGCCTTCCCGGCGGTAAAAGGGGATGAGGTTAGGGTGTGATATTTGTGAAGGCCGACGGGCCATTGTGAAAGCCGAAAGGCTATATGTGAGCCGTATGGCTATTTGTATGCACTGCCATGCCAACAGTCCCTGAGTCGCTAACAACGGTTCGGGTAAAGGTCGTATGCCTTCCCGGCGGTAAAAGGGGATGAGGGTGGAGTGAGTTTGTGTTGCTGCTGATATGAGATGATGTGTTTGCATGTTATATGATTGCATGTGGTATGAAATAGTTGTTACTACGGGGATTCTTTAGAATCTCACCCTCCCAAATGATTAATCTTTTCAGACAGGGCGTGTGGTTCGAAAGGGAAGCGGACAACCAGGAGTAGTTAGGCTTACTCCGAGATCTAAGTGGTTGTTGGTTATTATAGTTTTGGATTTGGGATTGCAAGTTGTACATTTAATGTAAATGAATGTTTTGGTGATGTAATCCCCTTGTTGGGAAACTTTGAACCCAAGTTATATATGTAAGTAACCCGGGGTTTGCCGGGATTTTGGTTTCCGCACTTTGATATTTATTATGTACTCTGATTTCTCAAGTAATTATATCCGCATGTGAATGTGAGACCAGGATTAAGTATGTTTTAGAAATGATTTTGAAATACCCCATCTTGGGATGAGGGATTATGAATTGTTATTTCATCTTATTGGTCTTTATTTCATTTAAATTTTGTAATCCGGATGTAATTACGGTGAGGGGGTTACATTTTTGGTATCAGAGCTGCAGTTCCTGGCAAGGGTAGAATTTGCTAGGATAGCTCCCATAGTTTGGACTTAATAATAGAAGACTAACTGTGAATGTTTGTTTGTATACACATCTTTGGGTTATGATTGTGGATATTTGAGAATTGTACACATGTGTATACTATAATTATTGGATTAATGGGGTGAGTTCTTTGTAGAATGAAAAGAACAACGAAAGGTCGCCCCAGAGGACAACAAGTAAATCCCGATGTGGAGTTGGTCGATGACAATCCACCGGATCCTATGCAAGAGTTGATGGGCTTGATAAAGGATCAGAGGGATATGATTACGGAGCTTAGAGAAGAGCTTCGAGCCGAGAAAGCAAAGAACAATGAGGGTAGAGGCCAGTCTACTCAAGAAGGGGGTAGAGGCCAGTCTACTCAAGAAGGGACTCGAGGGGAAACCCGAGAGGAGACTAGACTGGAAGATACAGCGGAAGGGTCAGCACGATCGCTTGAATCGCCTCCTCGTACGGAAGTAAATCCAAGGCCGCATGGAAAGTCGGTCAGTGAGGAAAGAGATCTCCAGTTTTGGGTCTCTAGGTTTTGTAAACACCTACCTCCAGTATTTAGAGGGAAGTTTGATCCTCAGGCGGCTGAAGACTGGTTGAATCGCCTTGAGAAGATATTCGAAGTCTTAGAATGTCCCTCGGAAGTGAAAGCCAAGTTGGCGGTGTACAAGCTTGAGGGTGACGCAGATCGCTGGTGGCGGAACATCGCTTTGTCGCTGAAGAGCAAGAATATGGCATTGACCTGGGAAGTGTTCCAACAGCACTTCGATGAGAAGTACTTTCCCAAGTCAGTGAGGCTTGAGAAGGAGACCGAGTTCCTACAAATCAAGCAAGGGGACACGGAGTCATTTGACGAGTATTTGTCCCGGTTCACCCGCCTATCCCGATACTCCTCTTATCTTCAGAAGAGGGATGATGAAGAGTTGAGCTCAGACTTACTTATTCGGGGTTTGAGACATGATATGAGAAAGAGAATCGCCACTCATCAGTTTTCTAAGTTCAACAAGGTTGTTGAAGAATGTCGGATCACAGAGAGTAATCTGAGGGAGTTGTACCCGGCTAAGTCTACTGGTGGTTATAGTGAGTCCAATAAGGGCGGTGCTCCTCAGAAGCGGAAGGGTTTGGGGTCATCTTCATATAGGGGCAGTGGTAAGAAGCCCTATCAGCCCAGAGATCGTGAACCTCAGAGAGGGGTGACTGAGAGGAAATGTCCTCGCTGTAATCAGTCACATTATGGCAAGAATTGTCGAGGCGAGATGACTTGTTTTAATTGTAAGCAACCCGGACATTTTTCCAGAGATTGCCCACGACTGCAAGCGGAGCAGAGACTGAGGACTCAGGGCAGAGTATTTGCTATGACTCATGAGGAAGCCCGGAAATCCCCAGAGCTGATACAAGGTACAGTTCTTCTTAATGGATTTGTGTTACAAGTATTATTTGATTTGTGTTGAGCTATGTTCCAATGTTTTGAAGTAAACGCAATGCAATGCTCTTTACCATCAATTTTTTGTTTTAGAATGCCACCATAACCTATGTCAGAGGCATCTGTCTCAACAATTTTGAATGCTCATGGATTTGGGAGATACAAGCATGGAAGATTTTTGACAAGAGATTTGATTTTGATAACCACATTGGTGTGATCATCTGTCCATAGAGGAGGACTTTTCTTAAGATGCTCATAAAGAGGCTTAATGATATTATTTAGGTCGGGAATGAAATCACCTACGTAATTCAAACAACCTAAGAATCTTTGAAGTTGATTTTTATCCAGGATTTGATCTGGAAATTTATCGGTAAACTGGATTGCACGATCAATTGGAACAATAGTCCCTTGGTATATATGATGACCAAGAAACCACATTTTTATTTGAAAAAGACTAATTTTAGTTTTAGAAACTGCTAAGCCATTGAACTTAGCAACATCTATAAAGACCTTAACATGTTTGAAATGTTGGTTAGTATTTTCAGAAAACACTAAAACATCATCAATATAAACAATGATAAATTTAGTGTAAGGTGTAATATCTTGGATTG
Source organism: Inga leiocalycina (assembly GCA_963242795.1). Taxonomy (NCBI): domain Eukaryota; kingdom Viridiplantae; phylum Streptophyta; class Magnoliopsida; order Fabales; family Fabaceae; genus Inga; species Inga leiocalycina. The sequence goes on from OY725332.1 coordinate 39,131,937, forward strand.
TGACCAAGGATTAGCAACTTCAAAGTGATGTAATTAATCTTAATTGAGCACTTTTGAGGTATATATTGTGCATTGTGATAATCAGGGGCAAAACGGTAAATTTACCGACCGACTGATTAGATACCATTGAGAACACTCCTTAGTAATTAAGATTAATGGCTAAGATTGAAAGACCAAGAGGTGGAATCTTGTGTGTGTGAAACTATGTGAAATCATGGTAGGGAGAAGGAGATGGTGCCAAGTGTCAAATTATGGACCATAGATGAAGTCAAAGTTTTCAAACTCATTCTCTCTTCCTCCCAAGTCGGCTAAGTGTATAGAAAGCATGGAAATGAATCATTATCTTCAATATCTCATTTCTCTCTCATCCTCCTCCATTTTTTCGCTGCACAAGCTAAGGAAAGAGAAGGAGAAAAGCTTGAGTTTTTGGTAAGTTAATGCCTTCAAATGATCAAGTGTCTTTCATTAATGTTGTTCATGAGGTTGAGGGCTATATTTCTATGGTTTCAGAATTTTGGTTGGTGAAGTTTGAGACCTTGTGGAAATTTGGAAGTTGGAGAAGTGAAGAATTGGCTTTAGGAAGAAGAAGAGGTAAGAATTAGAAGCATTTTGGTATAGTTGTTGTAATCATTGGTTGAGTCTTGAGGACTTTGGAATTTGCCCTGATTTTTGGTAAATTTCGAAAAGCATGATTTGGTTAGTGTTTAGTGTGGAAATTAGTGTCATAGAGTGTCTTTGTGCATTTGGAATTGGCTTGGAATTTTGGGTTGAAATGGATTGCAATGTGTGTGTTGATTGGAGATGTTAAGGTGACCTGTGGTGATTGTGGTAGAACATGCTCATGGATAATGAATATGGTCATTTTGATGGCTCCAATGTGTTCCTTGAGCCAAATTGTGTGAAAATAGTATGTGATTTGAAATTAGGGACCATTGGAAACCAATTGGCAAAATCTGGAAAATCTGTCCAATGTAAGTCTGTTCTGGACAGTCAGATGGTGTGGACGTTTTGACTAGGCAAATGATGTTGAAAAATTATGAAACTTTCCAGTCTTAAATTTCACATCTCAAGCTTCAAAATGGATATAAATTTTGTGTCATTTCGCTTTTTGAGTTGGGAGTTTGAACTGTCCAAAGTTTGGCATCAAAACTGGACCCTGTTTTGGTACAATGTTAGGTTTTTGGTAAATCTGGACTTTTGTGGTGATTTATAGTTATGGTCAATATTTTTCCTTGAAATAGGACTTAAATAGCTTTCATTTGGCTTTGGAATCACCTTATTTCGATTTTTCCTGGATTAGTTATGATTTTTGGAAGTTTAGCCAGAAACTGGATTTTCTTGGGCCGCGGCCCGTGGATTCTGGGCCGCAGCCCAAAGGTTTCTGAGCGTCTCTGGATAGTTTTGGGCCACGGCCCATGGATTTTGGGCCGCATCCCAAATGTTTCTGGGCAGTTTTGGGCCGCAACCCATGGATTTTGGGCCGCGGCCCACCCCCAAAAATATGTGTTTTGCACTTTTGAAAGGTGGTTTTGGGTATAGTCTTTCCCAACCCTTTAGGCATATGTTTAGACCTAAACTAGCCACCTAAAGAGTCTAAATGATAGCCAACTTAAGTACTATGGAATTAAGAACTTAGGAAAGAGATTGACGGGTTGTCCCTAACTTGGTTTACAGGATTCGATATTTGCCGTTCTCGTGAGCCCGCAATGCCAAGAAACGTCGGGAAAGGATCAGGTAGTGACTCTCTCTCTCTTATACTTTGTGTAATGCACTGTATGTGTGTTGTATCACTGTTTTGTGATGATTCTTTGATGCTGCTGCGATTACAGCTGGTGATAGTTGTCGTTTACAGCGCAAGTTGTCGTTTACAGCGTAAGCTATCGTTATTGTGCTTACAGCGTAAGCTGTCGTGATGTTGATTACAGCAAGAGCTGTCGTATTGTGCATACAGCCGTGAGTGCTGTCGTTTATGGTGAAAACCATGTATCTTTGAGATTGCTGCTGCTGCTGTTGGTTGTGATTTATATACCTGCTGTGTGTTATGCATTGTGTGAGTGGTTTGTTACTACTGGGATTCGCTCGAATCTCATTCTTTCCTATGACTAACATTTCAGACAGGGCATGTGGCTCAAAGGAGAAGCGGCCAACCCGAAGCACTTAGGATCTTTAGGGATGCTAAGGATTTTTGAGATGTTGGTTATCTACTTTAAACTCGGGATTACTGTATATTTTGAATTAGGAATATTATATTCGATTTTGGTTGTGTAATTCCCTAGTGGATACTTGTAACCTGTAGATTATATATGTATAGAACCCGGGAGTTGCCAGGAATTTGGTTATACACTCTGTTATACATGAATGTAGATAAACTGCACAGGTAATTATATTCGAATTTTGAAATGGAGACCAGGAACAGGAAGAGATTTTGAATGTTTTGTGAAAACCCTATTACAAAGTAGGAGATTGAAATGAGTTTAAGTTATCCGATGGTCTCTAATCCGAATTAAATGTGCATTATCGAATTATAATTACGTGATTAAAGGCATGGTGTTACATAAGGATTGAAAATTTCTTTCATGACCTTTTGAAATTTAGAAGGTGCATTTTTTAATCTGAAAGGCATAACATTCCATTCATATTATCCAAATGGCACAATGAATGCAGTCTTATACCTATCTTTTTCTAAAATTTAATTTTGCCAAAAACCAGATTTCATATCAAATTTTGAAAATATTTTGGCCTGATGAAGGCGATTTAAAAGATATTTTTTATTAGGTATCGGATACCTAATCCATTGAAGAGCTTGATTGAGAGGCTTGTAATTTATTACAAGTCTTGGAGTTCCACATTCAAGTTTAGCATTCTTATTAACACAGAAAGCTGCACAAGACCAAGGACTTTGGCTGTTATGGATTAACCCCTTTGAAAGTAAATCCGTTATTTCTTTTTGGCAATGTTCCAGGAGTTCCTGATTCATTTGAATTGGTAGAGTTTTCATCGGGATAGCTCTTTCATTGAAATCTTTTTCAAAAGGAAGATCAATTATATGCCTTTTTTTTTCCCAAAAAGCATTAAGAAAGTCAGAACCAATTGTATCTTGAATATTTTTCAAAACATTTTGGATTTTTTGTTTAAGAAAAGGTTTCTCCAATTGAGCTTCAATCGCTTTGTAAGAAACTTCTTTTAAAAAATTCATTTGATTTTCCTTACACTCAACTAAATTAACAAATTTTGTACAAGAAGGATATACAAATTTAAAGAAAACTGTTTTTCCCATTACCTGGGATTCAATTCCTTCTTCTTTTGTTAGATAAGGAATTAATTGATTTATGAAAGGTGCACCAAGAATTACATCTTGTGATAAAACCTTCGCTAAAATAAAAAGAGTTTTCATTTCAACACCATTGTTTTCAACTACTGCATTTGAAAGCTTGTAGCTAATGTCTAATGGTGATTTGTTTGGTCTATAAAGATTTTCAATGGGTTTTTCATAAAATTTTGTTGGAATAAGACCTTCTTTGATGCAACTTAATGCTGCTCCAGTATTGAACAGAGCTATTGTTTGATTTATTTCTAACATAAAGGTATTAGCAGCAATAATTTTGACTGGAACATTCCATTTCTGGATTGAAATTCTTGATATAAGATTTAAGAAAGATTTTGAAGCTTCTTGATCCTTTTTACCTGGATCACTTACTTCTTTAGTTTCTTTCTTTTCTTTATCAGGAGTTTTTTTCCTAAATTTGATTTAAAATAAGAGAATGAAAATCTTGAGTATTCTTCAGATTTGTTATCTCTTCTTTTAAATTGTTTATTTCATTCTGAAGATTGGAAATTGAAATAGGTTTTGGATTATTCTGAAATCTTTTCATTATTTCAGAGAAATCATATTTTGTTTGCAAAGTTTTTTGCTAAGGTTTTGATTTTGAATTTCAAGAGGAGGCTGCTCCTTCTCTAAGTTTATTGGAAAATTTGACCTTTTCTTCATTACTCGAAAGAGAGTTAATGATTTCAAAAACCAAATATTCTTCAATAACATTTATTTGAAAAATGTCCTTTTTGGACTTAGTTAACACCAAATCCTTGATTGGGTCATCAAACTTAGAATTTTCTGAACTTTCAGCAATCTTTTCAAAACAATTTATTTGATAATTGTCTTCATCAGATGAAAAAGATGAAATATCGTCTTGCTAAAGTTCATTAACTTCCTCAAAAGATGATGCTTCATATTCGTTCTCATAAGTGGTTTCAATCAAAAGATTGTTTAATTGTTGAAGAGTTGATTCTTCAAGTTGTAAGGCGTTAATTCTTTTATTAAGCCTACAATATTTTGCCATGTGACCTTCTTTGCCACTTCAAAAAGAAACAATTTTTCCTTTGGGAAGATCCATTGGAGTTTTTGATTTAAATTCATTTTTCAACTTTATGGGTTGATTAGTTTTGGGTTTTTTCCAAGGTTTTTGATATTTTTGTAATATCTTTTAGCCTTGTAATCTTTGTCTTCATGTCTGTGTTTTAGTTTTTTAAACTTTTTACAGGCAGGAAAACCAAATTGTTCGTAGAAAGATCCTAAATCTTTCAATTTGAATCTTTTTCTTTAGCAAGTTGATGTTGGAGTTTATCTTCTTGACAAATTTTTAAAGCAGTTTTCTTGACCATTGCTATAAGCTGTCCATTTGTTAAATTTTCGTAATGGATATGACCATCACCAGTTTGATTTCTGATTTTTCCCCTAACCATGTCTCCTAATGAACTAGGAAGACCAGCTAAGAATTTTTCTTTCCAGATTGGATGATTACCATCATCTTTGGCCATTACTCTTAATAAGAAATTATCTCTATACCATTTGAAACTGGATAGAGTTTTACATTTTAAATTAGATAGAAGATCTACTGATTTATCTCTCGAAATAGATGGATCACCAATAAAATGTGCAATAATGTTAATTATAAGTCAGTTAACAGCATCAGACATTAGTACTCCATCATTTGTGATTATGGTACCATCTTGTGTGGTTTTTATGGCTTGTATGATTTGATTCTTTTGTTGTTGAGTGAGATGGAAATCTCACCAACCTCTGAGTTGCCTAGTAAAGACAAAAATCAATATATGAACAAAATCTTCCTCTTGACAATTGTTATATATTGCATAGGCATTACTGACCATCGTCATTTGTTGACAAATTTCCAAAATATTTGTTTTAGACTGGCCATTTATGTTCCAAAAGTAAATGTTGTTTGCATTAAATTGTCGAAGAGCAGAATCCCTTTCTTCGAGCATTATATCCAGAGGTGTAGCTCTCGGATAATATAGTTTTGTTGGATTCCTCCAATTTGGATTTTCAATTTTGTTGACTTTAAGACAATCTTCATTAGAACTAGTTTGATTATCTCTTGCAACATTTATTGTTAATTTTGAATTTAAAGAAGATTTTGGAGGAGGAGTATCCTGAACATTTATTTTTCTTAATTCTTCTTCAATTCTTGCTTGAAAATTTCCTTTCCTAACGCTACTCACAATATTTGCAGGAATAGTATAAGGTTTGAAAATTGGCTGTGAACTTATATAACTAGATGATATAGAATCACTAACATTAGGAGTTACATATTTTTGCAAAATATGTTCTCCAAGTGTTTGAAGATACGAATTTGTATAATTATTTTGTTCAATGATATTTTGAATATCAGTTGAATTTGTATCTGTTTTGGGGTCTTTGGTCTTAAAAGGTGAAGCAATTACTGGAACTGATCCAATTTCAACTCCAGAGATCTCAAAAGAGTTTTTTGGTGGAAATTTAGATTCTACCTTATTTCCATTTTTCAAAATCCAAGAGGCGTTAACCCCTTCGAATGGCTTAAAGGGATAATCCTTTATACCCTGTTCTTCTACATAGGCTTCAAACCATAAAAAGAATGGAATATGAAGTTTATACCTTTTAAGTATTTTATAAAACCTTTCTTGAATTGGTTTTCATAATTCTTCAGTTTTAAATTTTTGAAAAACCATTTATGCCTTTCAGTATTTTCATTAGAATAGAAATCTTTTTGCAAAATTTTCTTATTTAATTCAAATTGTTCTTTTATGACAACAATCATTTTGGAATATGTTGGAGATTGACATGTTTGGGTTTCTTCTTGTTCATCATCCTGATTTTGGTAGACAGGCCTTACGACACTGGCTGATTCATTTAAACCTTGCATTACTATAGGTGAAATTATTGGTTCTTTAACATAAGAACTACAAGAATGCCTAGAAGGTTGTTCTAGAGCAGTCTTATAACTTTCCTGAATGGAAGGTGTTCTGGAAACACTAAATGATCGTCTTCGATCAAAAGTGATCCTGACATCTCCATTTTCATTTTTCCTAATTCTATAAGAATCAGGTGGAGGTTTTGGGATAACTGGGGCAATTTTAATCAAATCCTAATCATCAAGAAGGGTTACATCTTCCCATTTTATTGTTTTGTGAAACTATAACATTTGTTCTAGTAGCATCTATTAGGAATAGACATGTTTCTTTTCCTTGGTTAAACATTTTAACATTTGAGGTAGACAAATTCATGACTTTATATTGAACCCTATAAATTAAGTCCATTGGTGAAACTCTAGGTTTCGTATTAAACCCATGTAATTTGAGGCTTAGTTTCAAAACATCGATGATAGGATCATTATAAAGGGAAGCCGTAATATTTGGAAAACAACTAAAGTTGATTGGTCCATCATGGAGACCTGCTTCAACTATTCCATAAATTGATTCAAAGAAGATTTCATGTCTTCCATCTCTGACGCAAACCAAAGTGGAGACATTTAAACTTGCTTTGACTAAGGGTTTAATTGCAATCTGGACACATCCAAAGTGTATAAATTTGTATTTGTTTTGATGTTTTGAAATTGATTTCTCTGACAAGAGACACATGTCAGTTGGTTCTGATTTTAGAGGAATAGTTTTTTCAACTATCCTAATTATATAATCAGAAGACTTAAAGAATTTTTTATCCTCAGTTTATATAAATCATTTTGGTTAATAACTAGAATAGTCCAATCACTAAAATTTTGGTCAATATCTTCAAAATAGATTTCATTGTTGAAAATATTGTTTTGTAAGGAAGATTTTCCTTATAATCAATTTTTATTCCCCTTCTGTTTTAATAAAAATAGTCGTTGTATCCCTTTTTTTTTTAAAAAAAAATGTTGTTTGCTTCCCCCCAGCATTGAAACACTGCCAAATTCTAGACATGTATATTTTGAGTTTAGAACACACATAAATAACAAATACCATATCCCTTACAAAACAAGGAACAAAGAGCTAAAACCATAAAAACACTCTTGCTAAGAAATGCATCGTATGAATGTCATAAGGGATTCGCAATTCACACACAAATAAATTGGGACAATATTGTGATTCAACAAGAGCACTATCATAAGGGTTTTATAATAAATAGGGCAGCCCCTAAATCAAATAGACTATAGTAGCATTGTAAAACATGTACATCCTTACATCTTTAATGCTTTATCATCATTTTTCAAAGTCTTCTCTAACAAATTCATAGTACTCAATATAAACAAAAAACTAAGAAAATAACAGGAGGTAAAGTATTCGAGTATGGCAACATAATATACCACTGCACTAAAGCATTACACTATGTAAGAAACCTTTACACATCATCGTTTATGCGTTGTAGAAGATATCCTGACAAAAGGTCTCGGTCAAATTAATGTCATCAATTGTGTAGGCGTCTTGATTACCAAAAAATCTATGTGTAAATTAGAGAATAAATTAATATAAATCGAGCAATTGAATGAAATAAATAACAATTCAATTACAAGAATAAAAATGAATTTCAGTTAAGAATCAATAAATGATCACCTGTTCAAAATTGATAGTAAGGCCACTACAATTGATGTTATACATATATTGTAAAACATAGTAGCTGCACTCAGTTTTACCTAATTGTTGAGGGAACTATACATCAAAAACAAAATGGTAAAAAAGAATAAAGGCATTTGTAAAGCAATTGTCATTCGAAGAACTTGAATTTAAACAACTTACTTTCGGCTTGAACCTCTTCGTTTGACCACTTTTTGTTGGATCGGTAAGCACAGCGGAAGAATTTAAAAATTTTTTTACCGATCCTAATCGAGGATCTATCAACGGTGTTTAAACCAAGTTGGAAGGATTCATACCTTTTTGATGATTCAGAGTTTTCACGATCTCTAGGAGCCAACTCGTCAGGTCCGCTCCCTCTACCAGTATCCACACGAATGCTCTCCAACCGAGACTGCGTGCTAGCGCCTCTAATGTCTCCAAGGGTTTAACTTGCGGCTCTCAATTCTGATGTACCCTGAGTCTATCAGCTCTATCAAGTTTATAACCCATGAGGGTTATTTTCAAATTTCAAAATTAATCATCATTAATTTCGAAATTAATTAACAATTAATTATCTTGATGAGCTAATTAAATAAATTCAGTTTAAATTAAATCTGTCCAACAGTTTTAATTTAACCTATTTATTTAATCTAAATAAAGAGCCATTAGATTTAATTTATCTTCATAAATTAAATCTAAGATACTATATCTCTATCATGTTAGTTATTAAATTTAATATATCTTAATAAATTAAATTTAAAACCAACACAATATAATAATATCATATAATATATATACATATATATATATATATATAATATATTTCGAAAATATATATATCTATATAATATTATTAAATATAATAATATAATATAATATAATATATATATATATATAAGATATATATTTCGAATATATATATATATATATCTATATAATATTATTAATGAATTTTATATTATATATATATATAAATATAAAATTCATCCACCCTAAATCAAACATTATCTCGTGTTGGGCCATTCTTGTGTGCAACCCTGTAGGCCCATATGAAGTTGGCAGTGGGCCAATAACTACACTAACCCAAAAGTTGCAAGCGGCCTCTAGCAAGACATTACGACTACCCAATTCATATGAGGATCGTTATCACGATGCAACCTGTCATACAACCATGTCACATCCCTTTTGTCACACGATATATCGATCAAGGATAAGGCATGGAAAATGTCATCCTCTCATTTCTGACCATTACTTTCTCGATTCCTGATTAGCCTGATAATAGAGACAGAAACTCCTTTCATCATAGTATGGCCATACATTTCTCAGACTTACTCATCGAGGGGCCCAGTAATATCTCTCTACTAATGTGAGGGACAAATTCCATCTTGATCATTCAGATTCCTCTACATGAAAAACCACCAAGCCCGATCGTAGCCTTTATCATCACCCGGTCAAAAGTGACTTTTGACTAGTTCAAAGCTTAGCAACTCCCATGTAGGAATCCATGATGACCTCAGGTCTAAGGGCATTGTGACGTGGTTATACATGAGAAAAGCTTATGACTTGATCCATGTAGCTTTCTCATAGTGGGTCGGTCCAGCACCTTGTACTCTTACAAGTGCCTAAGACTTTGATTCGTATCTCCATATCTTATCAAAGTCATACTGGTCTTGTTTCATCTCTGCTCCCGCATAGATGACCGACCAGGGACATTTTAGGACAATCTTTATGAATTATCCAAGGATACAATTATCACAGTTAACATGCAAATAATATGATAACAGAATGGAGAAATTTCATTAAAATAATAATGTTTAAAGTACAATGATTGGCCCTTAGGGCACAATTTCAATACTTTTACCTTCGCGCTTCCTACCTATTATGTAATATTTTTTCAGTGCACTGTAATTAAAATGAAAAATAGAAGACATTAAAACAATTGAGTAAAATAAAAAAGCAATGATTTAAAAACAAATTAGCTTACGTGTTAAAAATGGATTTTATCTCTCCGTCTTGTTTGCGACCAAATGAATCAAACCAAAAGATGGCGTTGATGAAGGGACAAGCAACACAAAGACTTTGATGATAACTATAATCACATTGTAGATTGAAATGAGGTTAGATAACATGATTCTTCTTAGCAAACTGAATATGTATAATATATAAAATGAAGTTACTTGCCCTTTAACAATTGGTACTAGATAGCAAGGAAGCTGAGTCTGTTCTAATGTATAGTCGACATAGCCATTATATCTTCCAACCTATTATTATTACGCTTTGACAGGTTGCTAGGACATAAGAAGCCATACGAAGTGTTGAGCTCTCTTTCAACACACATTTTATAGAAGCAGCTACCATAAAAATAAAATGATAAATGACTTAGTAAATATAAAAACCTAAAACTTCTAAATATCAGTGTATTAATTTAAGTTAAAAATTAAAAATGAACTCATATGATTGCAAATGAGACCTATCACGTGTCTATCTGTTGCAAAGATAGAAACTCTCTAATATCTCTGCTATCAATTCCAAATTTATACGAGATTGCACGACCCATAATCGCCCAAGGCATATGCAAGTCGATTTTGTTAATTTTTTTATGAATATTTTGCAACTGTTCCAATAAGGGAAATTTTGTCACTTCTTCTTGATCCAGGTAACACACAAAATAAAGATTGTAAGTAGGATGTCAAGGATCAAGTAACAGTAACGTGTTTCCTACCATTGGAGGGGTTGTCTGTAACCCCCTAACTTGATAGCCGTTAATATGGTTCAAAAACGTGCCATACAATAAACAAGAGACCAACGGTTAATTCAAAACTTAATAGAAGTTCCGTCTTCAAGACAAGATTCGGACTTGTGCTAAAGTGGGTTTTCAAAAAATTTTCAAAACATGATTATCTCGGTCTCACTTCCACTCTTTGAATCTATTAGGCCTGTTCGGTTCTGTTCCATTCATAATATCAGAGTATAAGCAAAAATTCCCGACAACACTCGGGTTTCATCCATTCACTAAAAGGGTTTACAGGGCTTATTCTCCCATTTTAGTTTTCTATATTGGGGATTATATAACACCATACAAACTTAACAATATTTACAATATGTACAATAATCCCAAAATTTGATAACCAACATAAAAGCTCAAAATTCCTAGGAGAGCATTAGCCACCCTTTGTCACTTGTTTCTCTTTAGATCTGCTAGTCTTAGCTGTAGATTAGTCATTGGAATGAGTGAGATTCAAATGAATCCCAGTAGTAATAATTCACTCATAAAATATATAATAACAAAACATGTAAGCAAATAAAAAAGAAGCATCACAATAACATCCATAGCAGCATTTATATTTGTGAATTTTATCACATAAACGATAGCTCTCATGGCTGTATACACAATACGACAGCTTTTACGGTAATGACAACAATGATAGCTTTCATTGTATTCACAATAACGACAGTTATCACAGCTGTATTTGCAGTAGCATTCGCATTTGTCACCATTCAATGATAAACATAAACATACAATGCATTATACATGATACAAGAGAAAGAGTCATTACCTTCATCTTTCCGTTCCTGCTCAGTCACTAGTTTCTTATGCTTAAGGCAGATGTCAAACCCTATAATCATAATCAAGGATGATGAGTTATTCCCTATTCAATTCTTAAATCCAAGATACTTCGGGTTGGTTATCATTTAAGACCTTTAGGTAGCTATGAGAAGCTCAAACAAAAGCCTAAAGGGTAAGGTAAGACTAGACAAGAGACCATCTTTCGATGGTTCAAAATACAGATTTTTGGGTATTGGCCGCGGCCAAGTGATAGTCAGAAAGATTTGGGCTGCGGCCAAGAACCATTGGCCATGGCCAAAATCAGGTCAAAAACCTTTTAATAGGTAAGAGAGTTTTGGGCTGCAACTAAGACCCTTTTGGTTGTAGTCAAGAATTGGTCAAACACTTGTTGGCTGCGGCCAAGAGCCACTGGTCGCGGCTAAGAAGTGACCTATTTCTTGGCTAATTTCTAATGACCATAACTTTTTGCACACACATCAAAATGACATAAACTTTATATCATTGGAAAGCTTGCAATGTCTATTACAACACTACCAGATTTTACAACTTCTTGATATCATTTACTCATTTAAAACACCATGCAAACAAGCACCCTTGCACAACATTTTCACAAAATAAAATTTCCAGAATTTCCAGTTTTCAACCAATGTTTCCAAAGGTCCAGATTTGACAATAGGGATCACTCCCCACACAAATTTTCATATAGAATCCAATGGAAACATCAAAACAACCAAATTCTCACTTTAACATGTTTTGTTTTGAACACCAATTCAACACAGAACCTCAAAATCACCAAACTTCACATTTAAGACTTCAATCAAGTTCATTTATTCAATGAACACCACAAGACATCAACACAATCATTAAAATACTATGACCTCTCTAACACCCTAATTACACTAAAATTAGGGCAAATTCCAGAAATCACAATACTCAACCAATGACCACATCATACATGTTAAAGAGTAGCCTTTGCTCACCTTTATCACTTCTTCTAACTTGCTCTTTGATTCTCCAACCACTAATTTTCCTTGAGTGCACAAAACACCTCCTCTTGAAAATCTAAAACCATAGGATTAAAGCTTCATCAAGAAAGATAAAGTTAAAGAAGAGGTTGTAAGAATAGAGGTTATCTACAATGTCAAAATCTCACTTTAAGATTGAACTTATTTTCTCTTTCCTCCTTCCTTGCTACACGACTTGAGAGAGCAAAGGGGGAGAGAGAAAATGGTAAATGATTAGATATTTTAGTTACCCCATGCCCCTTAACCGACTTGGAGAGAAGAGAGGGAGGAGAGTTGAAATTTTGTTTGACTTTCCACTTTAATTGCTTAATCCATGTGATGATGCCAAGTGTCATGATCTAATGGCTACTAAAAAAAGCATGTAACCATGTAATTATTCCCACTAATTCCATTCGCCATTCAGTCGCACCCCTTACTATTTTAGTTGTTAATAAATTCCCTCTTCGGTAGCTGACTAACTGGCCGATAAATTTCTTTCTTCCCGTTTTGCCCTTAACTATGGAACTCCCGTTGGATTATCACTTAACAAATTATTTACTTCTATTTCCTCATGCCATGCGCCTTCCCTTCTCTTTTACTTCAATCTAGGCTTTGACAACATAATTGAACTTAAATACAGGGTTTGAGCACTGACTACTACTAATCCGGGTCATAATTCACATTGTGTTCTCTGAAAGTGTTTGACTAACATTAATTACATTAACTTCTGGAGTCTTTAGCCCATATACACAATTTGGGGCATTACAATTCTCCCTTCGTACAATAAATTTTGTTCTCAAAATTTGTTACAAAACTTGAGCCAAAAACTCCGGATAACGCCTCTGCATGTCTGCCTCTGTGTCCTTAGTTGCTTCTGTCTCAGACAGTCCTTTCCAGACCACCTTCACAAATGGTATGCTTTGGTGTCTGACCTGCCTTTATTGTCACTCAATGATTCATTCTGGCTCTACCGCATAAGTGAAGTTGTCTTGCATATCGACATTCTCATACTCAATAACGTGTGTGGGATCCGGTTGGTACTTCTTTAGTTGCGAAACATGAAACACGTCATGGACCTTACTCAAGTTCGAGGGTAGGGCTACTCCATATGTTACAGGTCCAATTCTTGCAAGAATCTTAAACGGACTGATGTCACGCCCTTATTTTAATTTTACCTTTACCATAGTATTCGTGGAGAACACTATGTGGTTCGGTGGGTAACACAGAAATAGCATAATTATACTGATAATATGTGCATGATTATAGAAAATCCCCATAAGGGTTTATATATGATATTTACAATTAAGGTATCAACACAGGGCTACTAGGGTGTCTAAACCCATCCTAGTGAAATGAAGACTTCTTCCCATCTTCGGTCAATGACTGTGACCTTCTCTCATACAGTTCTCTTTTCTAATTTCCACATACCTTCGGTATTTGCCTGTCTAAATTGTTGGTAAGGGAGGGTGAGATTAAAGAGAATCTTAGTAGGAAAATAGTACCCATATGTATGCAAGATAAGTGCTTAATGTATGACATGCTTGGATTATATGTCCATTTTGGAAAATCATAACTCTTAGCTTTCAAATCGAAATGACACATATTATATGTCCAATTTGAAGCTTGGCATGTTAACTTTAAGACTGGAAAGTTTCAGAATTTTAATACACAATTTTCCTATTCAAAATGTCCATACAAACCGACTGCCCTGTACAGAATTTCAATGGACATAATTTCCAACTTTTGCACAATTGTTCCCAATAGTTCCAATTTCACAACAAACACACAAATTTTCACAAGGAAGCCATTGGAATCACTAAAACAACCAAATTCTCATCACATCCACACATATTTAGTTTTGAACCACAATGCAACACAAACCACTAAATTGCCAAACTTTCCATTTCAAGTTACAAACTAATTCCAATGTCACAATAACACAATATGACACCATTTTTACCACAATATACTAGGCAATTCATCCATTCTAAAATCACACTAAAATCAGGGCAAAATCCACAATTTCCTAAAATCAACCAATGATCTTTGAGTTACCAATGAGTTTTCTCTTCAGTAACTGACCAATTGGTCGGTAACTTTCCTTTTTCCCATTCTGCCCCTGATTATGGTAATTCTTACGGAATCACCACCAAACTTATTTTATCTTCTTATTTCACCATAACATGTGCCCTCCCTCTATTTTAAGTCAATTTAGGTATTAACCCATTATTAAACTTAAATACAGGATTTAGGCACTACTCATAACACATTCGAATCACAATTCACATCGCATTTTCCAAAAGTGTTTATTTATCAATAATCACATCCACTTTTAGAGCCATTAAACCTTAATCGAGATTTGGGATATTACAACCGATGTGCTGTTAGGATTGGCAGGCACAATAGAATAAGTATAAAAATTTTGCCAATCCTAATTAAGGATCTATCAATGGCGTTTAAATAGAGTTAGGAAGAATCATACCTTTTCGAATTTAGGGTTTTCGATCTCTAGGAGCCAACACCTCAGATTCACTCCTTCTACTAGTATCCACACAAATCCATCTCCAACACAGACTACGTGCTAGTGCCCCCAATGTCTGCTAGGGTTTTCTTGTGGCTCTGATTTCTCATTCAACATGATTTTTCTGTTCATCATTTTTTATAACCTATAAGGGCTATATTCAAATTTCAAAATTAATCAAGATTAATTTCAAACTTAATTGACTCTTAATTATGTTGATGAGGTAATTAAATAAATTCGGTTTAATTAAATCTCTTATACAGTTTTAATTTAACCTATTTATTTAATATGAATAAAGAGCCAATAGATTTAACTTATCCTTATAAATTAAATCTGAGATATTATATCTCTATCATGCTAGTTAGTAAATTTAATTTATCTTATAAAATTAAATTTAAAACTAACACAATATAATAATATTATCATAGATATATATATATATATATATATATATGCATTTCAAAAATACATATATAATATTATTAATTTTCTTTTCATGAATTTTATATTATATATATAAATATAAAATTCATTCACCCTATATTAAATATTGTTTCACGTTGGGCCATTCTTGTGTGCAACCCTGTAGGTGTAATACCCCGAATTTTGAGATTTGAGGCCAGAGAATAAGCCTAAAATGAGTGGACTGCTAAGACCTAGTTTATCCAGATTCCAAATTTTGGTTAAGGGTAAATGACTCCAAAAGTGGATGTGATTAGTGATAAATGAACACTTCTTGAGAAGATGATAAGAATTGTGAATTTTGTCCTGGTTTTGTGTAATTTTGAAATGGTGGAATTGAATGGCGTAATGTGGTGCAATTGATGCTATGTTGTGTTATTTGGTCATTGGAATTGGTTTGGAACATTAAATGGAAAGTTGGGAAATTCTATCCATTGAAACTTCTTGTTGGGCAGTTTATTTGTGTTGACATTTTGAATGGAAAAATGATGTTTAAAAATTCTAAAACTATTTAGTCTTAAATTTCACATTCCAAGCTTCAAAATGGATACATAAATTGTGTCATTTCATTTTGTGAGCTGGGAGTTCTGGTTGTCAAAAGTTTGATGTCGAAACTGGACTCTGTTTTGGAGTAGTAGTGAATTTTGTGTAATTCTGGAATTGTGTAGTGATTTCTGGTAATGGTCCATATTTTTCCAGTGAAGAGGACTTAAATATATTTCATTTGGCTTTGGAATCACCTCATTTTAATTTTTCTAAAATTATTTATGATTTTTCAAAGTTAGGGCAGAAAATTTTCCAGAATTTCTGAAAAATCCTAAAATGGGAATTATGACATCATCATAATTAAAGGTGACATAAGCATGGAATTATAAGATATTTCTCATATTCATCCTCTTCTCATTTCTGTCATGTTGCAGCAGCCATAGGAGAGAGAGAGAGAGGTTTGAGAGCATTTAAAGAGAGAAGGGAAGAAAACTCACAAGGTAGGTCGATTTCTTCGGTTAATTCGTACCTAATGCGTATAATATTGCTCCTAAGCTATTCTTCCATGTATTTTAAAGGTTTCTGAAGCTGAATTTTACTTGTTAAGAAGGGCTAGGGTTTAGCCATAAGAGGAAAAGCCAGAGGGAGTTTGAGGTAACTTCTGAAACTTCAGTCTTTGATTGTTTTGGCTATTGTGGACAATTTAATCGGTAAAATCTGGAATGTTGTGTTAGAAGTGTTATGCTGCCAAAATTGATACTAAATGGTAGTTCTAACCTAATGTAATGGTTAATAAAGTAATTAGGAGTAGAAAGGAACACATTTGTGGAGTCGAAACCGAAAAATCCCAATTTTTTCTAGGGAATTGATAATTTTGGCCAATGCTAGTTTAGAGGGGTTAGAGATGGATTTTCAATGATTTGATGGTTCAATTGAGTTCATAAGCAAAAATTAGGTGGGGTTACAGTTGGTCACTTTTTCTGAAAAGGCCGAAAAAAACATAATTACGAAAACGCCCCTAAAAACCTTAAAGTGGGGCTGCCAAGGGTAATGTTGTAATTTAACTTTGGATTTGATAATTCCAAGTTCGGAAATGGATTTCTTGGGCAAAAATATGTCAGATAGCTCAGGATAGAATTTCGGGAAAAGTACAGCCGAAGGGGTACGACGAGGGCGGGGTGGGTCCCCATGGGCATTTTAGTAAATTTGCATAATAGACTCATATAACCCCCAGAAGCACTATGGAAGTGTCTTAATTGTATATTTGGAATTGTAGGACTAAGTTGTGAGCCCAATCGTTGGAAAGCTTTACGAGGCACACGTTTCGAGGCGTAAAAGGGTTAAGGTAGGGAACTTACCTTTCCTACATGTATATGATATTTGTGTTAGTGTGTTGATGCATGTTATTGCTTTGTTTGATTATGTGAAACATGTATGAATGATTTGAAGCTATGTTTCAATTTATGCTATGGCCATAAGTATATTGTTCGAAGCATTGAGCTTATAGATTTGTCATTGTGTGAGCATGAGTTATGTTATGCAAGTTTGTCATGCATTCAACATTTATCGTACATGCAAATTGATATTGTTTTCCTACTGAGCTTCTCTCGAATCTCACCCTCCCCTACCAACAATTTAGAGAGGAGAAGACAGAAGATATGTAGAGAACAATGCAGAGAACCATATGAGAGGATTGCAATGGTGGAATAAAGACGAGCAGATGTCTCTGTTTCACTGGGACTGGTTTAGATACCCAAGTAGCCCTGTATGGCTACATTGATGGTAATGATCATGTACATACCTCTATGGGGAATTTATGTAACCATGCACTTATTATCAGTATTTTCATGTTATTCCTATGTTGCCCACTGAACCGCATATCATTTTCTGTGAATACTCTGAAAAAAGTTAAAACAAGGTAAGGGCATGACAATAGACCCATACGAAGTTGACAGTGGGCCAATAATTGTACTAACCCATAAGTCACAAATGGCCTTTAGCAAGACATTACGACTACCTAATTCATATGAGGATCGTTAACACGATGCAACCTATCATATAACCATGTCATGTCTCTTTTGTCACACAATATTTCGATCAAGGATGAGGCATGGATGATGTCATCCTCCTGTTCCTGACCATTACTTTCCCAAATTCCTGAGTAGTATGACAATAGAAATGGAAACTCCTTTCCATCATAGTATGGCCATATATTTCTTAGACTCACTTATCGAGGGGCCCGGTAATATCTTTCTACTAATGTGAGGGATAAATTTCATCTTGACCATTCATATTCCTCTGCATAAAAAACCACCAAGCCCAATTGTAACCATTATCATCTCCGGATCAAAGGTGACTTTTGACTAGTTCAAAGCTTAGCAACTCTCATGTAGGAATCTATAATGAATTCAGGTTAAAGGGTATTGTGATGTGGTTATACATGAGATAAGCATATAACTTGATCTATGCAGCTTTCTCATAATAGGTCGGTCTAGCGCCTTGTATTTCTACAAGTGCCTAAGACTTTGATTCATATCTCTATATCTTATCAAAGTTATACTGGTCTTATTTCATCTCTATTCCCACATAGATGACCGATTAGGGATATTTAGGACAATCTTTATGATTTATCTAAGGATACAGTCATCACAGTAAACATGCGATTAATATGATAACATAATGGAGAAAATTCATTAAATTAATAATGTTCAAAGTACAATGATTGGCCCCTAGGGCATAACTTCCAACATGTACCGCGAGCTTAGCTTCTTCCGTTTGATTGCTCTTTCGATACCTATGACCGGAGACACTCTTAAGAACACATGATCCCTGACTTCGAACTCTAGGGGTCTTCTCCTCTTATCAACATAACTCTTCTCTCTACTTTGCGTTGCAAGGAGCCTCTTTTTGATGATTTTAATTTGCTATGTGGTTTGATCAACAAGATCCGGCCCGTACAATCTTCTCTCTGATAGTTCTATCTAGCACAAAGGTAATTAGCACTTTCTCCCATGTAACGCTTCATAGGGAGCCATCCGAATACTAGCATGATAGCTATTATTGTACGTGAACTCTACAAGTGGAAGAAAGTAATCCCAATTCCCTTTAAAGTCTAGGACACACGCTCTCAGCATTTTCTCTAGCATTTGAATGGTCCTTTCTGATTGTCCATAGCTTCATATAGAGCTGTCCAGAATCTCGAGGTAAAATGAGGATCTCTGTTTGAAATGATGCTCTTCGGTATGCTATAAAGTCTCACTATCTCCCGAATATAGATTTATGCCAGTCTATCTAGAAAGTAGCTGGCATTGATCGGTATAAAATGTGCCAGCTTTGTGAATCGGTCAACAATCACCCAGATCGTATCACGATTTTTGAACTTGGGCAATCCCACAACAAGATCTATGGTTACACTCTCCTACTTCCATTATAGAATTTCAGGACTTTGTAGTAATCCCGGCGGCCTTTGGTGTTCAATCTTTACTTTCTGATAAGTAAGACACCCCACCACATACTTAGTCACATAGCTCTTCAATCCCAACTACCAATACATAGACTTCAAACTGTAGTATATGTTGGTCATTCTGGGGTGAAGAGTATATCAACTCTTATGTGCTTCATCTAGGATTTTCTACCTTAGGTTAGTCTTTAGTGGAACATAGATTCTCTTTTTATAATGAACTAATCCACCAGGTGACAAATCATAATCAGGAGCCTTACCTCATTCGATTGTGGTATGAATGGACTGCACCCGGTCATCTTGCTTCTGAGTCTCTTCAATATTAGCCCTCAAATCACTTTCCCTTGGGGAAACACCATAATTAGCACATAAAATTTAATTTGATACATTCAAATCCCGAAAATCTTCTATCAATTTTCTTCCTTGTATTATCATTACTGCAACTAGTACTATCTTTCGACTAAGAGCATCTGTGACAACATTAGCTTTACTCGGGTGATATTTAATCTTCAGGTTGTAGTCTTTTAGCAACTCCATCCACCAGCGTTGTCTTATATTCAACTTTTTCTACTCATACAAATACTTGAGACTCTTGTGGTCGCAGTATAGTTCTACTATCACACCATACAGGTAATGTCATCATATCTTCAATGAAAACACAATAGCCGCAAGCTCCAAATGATGAGTGGGATAGTTCATTTCATGAGGCTTCACCTGCCAAAGGCGTAGGCCACCACTCGTCCTTGCTATATAAGGACACATCCCAACCCGTACTTACTCGCATCACTATACACAACATAAGTTAAGCTGGGGCCAGGTATAATCAATACTGGTGATGTAGTCAACCTCTCCTTCAGCTCCATGAAACACTTTTCACAACGTTTATCCCACTTAAACGGTTGCTCTTTTTGCATGAGCTTGGCCATCGGCAAGGTGATTTGGAAGAAATTCTGAATGAATCTCTAGTAGCAACCAGCAAGACCTAGAATACTGCGTATTTTAGCAATAGTTTCTGGCCTCTTCTAGTCCAGTATTGCTTCCACTTTACTGGAATCTACTAAGACCCCTTCTTGTTAGATAACATGGCCTAAGAACTTCATTTCCGGAAGCCAAAACTCACACTTACTCAACTTGGCATAGAGCTGTTGTTCACGCTGTATCTCAAGTACTATTCTCAAATGGTGATTGTGTTCTTCATTACTCTTAGAGTAAATCAGAATATCATTGATAAACAACACCACGAATTGATCTAGGTACTGTCGAAAGACACTATTTATGTAATTTATGAATACAGTAGGTGTATTAGTCAATCTGAAGGGCATTACCAAAAACTCAGTGTGCCCATACCTTGTCCTGAAAACAATCTTCAGTACATCTTTTGCTTTCATACGTAGCTGATGATAATCCGACCTTGGATCAATCTTTGAAAACACACAAGAGCCAGACAATTGATCTAAAAGGTCATCGATTCTCGGAAGTGGATACTTGTTCTTGATAGTTATCTTGTTTAATTCCCTGTAATCTACACACAATCTCAGACTCCCATATTTCCTCTTAACAAACAATACTGGAGCTCCCCATGGTGAAACACAGGGTCGAATGAGCCCTTTTTCAAGCAACTCTTTAATTTGTTTCTTTAGCTCCGCCATCTCAATTAGGGCCATTCGGTATGGGGCCTTTGATATAGAACCAGCTCCAGGAAAAATTTCAATCAAAAATTTCACTTCCCTTTCCCAGGCCAATCTGCTAAGATCGTCCAGAAACACCTCAGGGAACTCTTTTACCATGGGTATACTACTCATAATTTCTTCTAACTCTCCTTATATGGAAAAGAATACCATATACCCTTGGCACCATTTCTCTAGGCATTCCTTAGCTTGAGCCATTGAGAAGAAGTTCAAATTAGCATTTATTTCATCATTCCTCTACAGATTAGGATAAATGATTCTTTTGTTCTTATAATCCAACAACAAGTTATTCACCATCAACCAATCAAAACCCAGTATGACTTCTAATTGTTCGAGTGGCAAAAAAATCAAATCAATTGTGGACTCTCCCCCCTTAAAGGTTATTACACAATTCAAACAAACATCAGCAGTCGTAGCCTTAACACCCATCGACGTCGACACAACCAAATTAAATGGCAGTTTATGAACATACAATCCCAGGCGCTACACACTGTCATAGGCAATAAAGGAATGACTTGCACCTGAATCAAATAATGCTTGTAGTAAATTATCATTGAAAAGGATTTTACCTTGAATCAGGTCGGGGGACTTCCGGGCTTCTTCGTGTGTCATAGCGAACACCCTACCCTTATTCCTAGGCCTTTGCTTTGCAAACGGCTGTTTGCACTCACTATCAATGTGTCCTGGCTGTTTGCAGTTATAATAGATCACTTTCCTTGAATACGTTTTGCCAACATGTGCCCTCCCATAACGAGAGCATGTCCATACTGTTAGGGGCTTTTGGTTCTCACGATCCTCCTGTTGATAAGGCTTCTTGCCACTACCTTTGGCTGAGGATCCCTGGCCCTTCCGTTTCTGAGGAGTACTTCGCTTACTGGGTTCACCATGACCATTACCCTTGGTTGGGTTCAAATCTCTCATATTATTCTCTGTGATTTGGCACACTCCTCCACAGCTTTATTGAATACAGTGAACTAGCAGGTGGCTAACCTTTTCTTCAACTCACGCCGTAAGCCTGGGATCAACATATCAGAGATCCACTCCTCATCATCCATACATCATAAATAGGAGGAGTATCGGGCTAGTCGGATAAACCGAGATAGGTAGTCATCAAAGGTCTTTGCATCTCCCTACTTTATGGCTAGGAATTCTGACACTTTTTCTATCCTCACAGATCGTTGGAAGTACTTATCATTGAACTGTTCCTAGAATAGCTCCCAAGTCAGAGGCTCATTCTAGGTGCACAACGTCATAGTAATATTCCGCCACCACCTGTCGGCATCCCCCTCAAGTTTGTAGATAGGCAATCATGCCTTCACCTCAGTCAGAAAGTCTAGCACTTCAAAAATCTTCTCTACCTAGGTCAACCAATCTTCAGATGCTTGAGAATTGAACCTTCCCCTAAACACTGGGGGGTAGATGTTTACAAAATTTGAAGACCCAGAATTGGAGATCTCTCTCATTTCGGGTTGGTACCCCATGTGATTCTTGGTTCGGTTTCGTATGTGGAGGTGAATCTGGATGTTGAATCGACCATTCCACAGTTTCCTAATGAGTTGTCTCTTCTTGAGTTGTTTAAACTCTTTCCTTATTGCATTTTGCTTTATCCTCTCAGAGCTCCTCCCTTAGCTCATTAATCATATCTCGCTGTTCCATTAACATTCCCATTATTTGTTGTATCAGATAAGGTGGGTTGTGATGTATATCTTCCACCTCTGGTTCTACACATCGAATTTTTGGGTGAACCATTATGTTCTTTTTACTATCACAAATGATTCACAACATCAATATCTCATTGAAAGTATACATATATTCCTTAAAACCAAGGAATGAAAAACCGGACTGGTCAATAAACCAATCGTGACACAAGTTCAAGGGTCAATGGGTCAACTGGGGTCAGACCGATGGTCGAACTAGCCATATTAAAATATTACAATTTAATTGACAATAACAAAATAATCAAAATTCATAGCTCATAAGTAATTACTAATTTCAAAATAGTTAAAAAAACCTAGTTAGTTCTTTAAAAAAACCCATAACTAACATTAAAATATAGTTAAAACATAACAATGTCAATCATCATTCATCAAACATAACCAATAACATCAAAATAGACAAAAAGATAGCCAATAACATCATTCATCCAACATAGCTAAACATAGCCAATCACCATTCAACAAACTCTACAACTCATCAAGCTGATCTATTGGAGATGAGTTAATAGGTGCTGGATTGGGGAAAGGGTAAGTAGTAGTAACATCATCATTCAAAAAATGAAAATACTCTAATCACTGTAATCAGTCAGTAATACATGTAAAGTCCACTAATTACAATGGCCAAATTTCAAATGGCTTCAAGCAAACTAATCAGAATGCTAGGCTTCAAGCAAACTAATCCCAAATTACAGTAATACTCTAATCAGAAGACAAAAATACCTTCAAGACTTTAAGAAAATCCCAAATGGCCAAATCACAATGAAGTCTCAACGATTGTCACCGTCGTCGCTTGCTTCTTGCTGCTTGCCGACATCACAGTTGTCGCTCACCGTTTAACCATCTGACCCTGCCGTTCGTCGTTAAACTAGGGCACATGGTCGGGAAGGAGGGAGTTTGCGTTTCTCTTTCTCATTTTTGTTCGGATTTCAAAATATCTTATTCTAATATAATATCACATCTTACTCTGTTTCTGCAATTTTTTTAATGTCTCAAAATGTCACCGTTTTGGGACAAATATAAACCAATTCATGTGACTCAGGTAGACTGCCTAACTTAGCGGTTATGCTGAGTCATGCAAGAATCGGTCAGGTCAACTTGGTTTTGACCGAGTCGACCCTTCTCTTCTATTGGTAGCGAACCGGACTTGGGACTGGTTCACTAGTTTTCCGATCCAACCGGCAGGTTCAGTCCAATTTTTCATTCCATGCTTAAAACTTATACACCAATAAATAGCAAGAACATTCATATGTATACAACAAATAGCCATAGGTGTACAACTATTACTACGACAATAAACTATAGCAATTATCGTAGCAAACCTACCCTTACCAGGAACTATAGCTCTGATATCAAAAATGTAACCGCCTACCTTGATAGCCATTAATATGGTTAGAAAACGTGCCATATAATAAACAGGAGACCCATGGTTAATTTGAAACTCAATAGAAGTCTCGACTTCAAGACATGATTCTGACCTATGCTCAAGTGGGTTTTCAAAAACTTTTCAAAACATGATTATCATGGTCTCACTTCCACTTTACGAATCTATTAGGCCTGTTCGGTTATATTCCATTCATAATATCAGAGTATAAGCAAAAATTCCCGATAACACTTGGGTTTCTTTTATTAACTAAAAGGGTTTATAGGGTATATTCGCCTATTTTAGTTTCCCATACTGGGGATTACATAACACTATCTAAACTTACAATATTAACAATATGTACAATAATCCTAAAATTTGATAACCAACATAAAAGCTCAAATTCCTAGGAGAGCACTAACCACCCTTTGTCACTGGTTTCTCCTTATATCCGCTAGCCCTGGCTATAGATTAGTCATTAGAAAGAGTAAGATTCAAATGAAGCCCAGTAGTAACAATTCACTCATAAAATATATAATAACAAAGCATGCAAGCAAATCATAAAGCAATATCACAATAGCATCCATAGCCAGCATTCACATTTGTAACTTTCGTCACATAAAGGACAGCTCTTATGGCTGTATACACAATATGATAGCTTTCGCTGTATTCATAATAACGACAACCTTCACTATATTCACAATAACAATAGCTATCACTGCAGTATTTGAAGTAGTATTTGCATTCGTTACAATTCAATGATAAACACAAACATACAACGCATTATACATGATACAAGAGAAAGAGTCACTGCCTTGATCTTTCCATTCCTACTCAGTAACCAATTTCTTACGCTTAGGGAAGATTTCAAACCCTATAATCATAATCAAGTATGACGAGTTGTTCCCTATTCAATTCTTAAATCCAAGATACTTAGGGTTGGTTATCATTTAAGACCTTTAGGTAGCTATAAGAAGTTTAAACAAAAGGCTAATGGGTTGGGTAAAACTAGACGAGAGACTATCTTTCAAAGAGTTTAAAATGCAGATTTTTGGGTGGAGGCCGTAGCCAAGAGATGGTCAGAAAGATTTGGGCTGTAGCCAAGACCCACTAGTCGTGGCCAAAATCATGTCAGAAACTTTTGGGCTGTGGGCAAAAACCCTTTGGCTATGACTAAGAATATGTCAAAGAGTTTTGGGCCACGGCCAAGAATTGGCTAAACACTTGTTGTATGTGGCTAAGAGCGACTGGACAAGTTTAAGAAGTGACATGTTTCTTTGTTGATTTCAAATGACCATAACTTTTCACACACACATCAAAATGATACAAACTTTATATCATTGGAAAGCTTGCAATGTCTACTACAACACCACTAGATTTCATAACCTTTTGACATCATTTACTCATTCAAAACACCATGCAAACAAGCACCCTTGCACAACATTTTCACAAAACAAAATTTCCAGTTTTCAACCAATGTTTCCAAAGGTCCAGATTTCATAACAGGGACCACTCCCTACATAATTTTTCACATAGAATCCAATGGAAACATCAAAATAACCAAATTCTCACTCCTTTAACATATTTTATTTTGAACACCGATTCAACACAAAACCTCAAAATCACCAAATTTCACATTTAAAACTCCAATCAAGTTCATTTATCCAATAAACACCATAAGATATCAACACAATCATTAAAATACTATGACCTCTCTATCACACTGATTACATGAAAATTAGGGAAAATTCTAGAAATCACAATACTCAACCAATGACCTCAACATACATGTCAAAGAGTAGCCTTTGCTCACCTCTATCACTTCTTCTAACTTGCCTTTTGATTCTCCAACTACTAGTTTTCCTTGAGTACACAAAACACCTCCTCTTGAAAATCTAGAACCATAGGATTGAAGCTTTCATTAAGAGGGACAAAGTTAAAGAAGAGGTTATAAGCAATAGAGGTCATCTATAATGTCAAATCTCACTTTAAGATTGAACTTCTTTTCTCGTTCCTCTTTCCTTAACACATGACTTGAGAGAGGATGAAGAGAGAGAGAAAATGGTAAATAATTAGATTTTTTAGCTACCCCATGCCCCTTAACCGACTTGGAGAGGGGGGAGAGAGAGAGGAGACTTGAAATTTTTTTTTGAATTTCCACTTTAATTGCTTAATCCATGTGATGATGCCAAGTGTCATGATCTAATGGCTACTAAACAAAGCATGTAACCATGTGATAATTCCTACTAATTCCATTTTCCATTTAGTCACACCACTTACTCTTTTAGTTGTTAATAACTCCCTCTTCGGTAGCTAACTACTTGACCGATAAATTTCTTTCTTCTCATTTTACCCTTGACTATGGCAACTTCCATTGGATTATCACTTAACACATTATTTACTTCCATTTCCTTATGCCATTCACCTTCCTTCTCTTTTAATTCAATTTAGGCTTTAACAATACAATTAAACTTAAATACAGGGTTTGAGCATTGGCTACTGCTAAGCCGGGTCATAATTCACATTGTGTTCTCTAGAAGTGTTGATTAACATTAATTACATTCACTTCTTGAGTCTTTAGCCCTTATACACAATTTAGGGCATTAGATTTTTACTTTCTGAATAAGACATCGAGGCCACAAGATGAAAGATCAGGTCTGGCAACCTCATTATCGGGGAATGGGACATCTTCACTTTCCTCCCCCTAGCGAACACTTGTGACATTAACCTTACGTGATCATCCTGTATTTGCTTATTATGGTGGGTGGTAGCATATGTGTATACAATAGCATCAGTAACAACACGTAGGTACAGGACACCAAATAAAGAAGGCAAGGTTCTCCAACCTCTAGTGAAGGACCAGGGTCACCATGTCCAACCTCTGGTGGATTGTAACTGCCTTTGGTGCTGGGAAAGACTGGGGATTCCTAGGTAAGAGAAATGAAAGAATTAATTAAAACTAACTTAAGAAAAAACTCAATGTTGTATTAAATGAAATTATCTACAAACCTAAGATCTATACTCCTCATTACACATCCCGACTTGCATGTGAGACAACACCATCAAATTAATCTCACCATATAGCTCACACAACAACTCTTCTTTAAGCTCATCTCGAAGTGGTTGTCGTATTTGCACTTATAGCTCTACTTAAACTTCCTCTTAAATCCTTGCCACAAACTCTCTACTCTATTCATATTGTCCATAAGGTTGTGAACCTCGTCCAAAGTATTTTGAGAGACTAACTCCCCTTGACTCTTCTTTAACTTGACCAGGGTGATCTAGCTTCCCAAGCGCTATTGCTAAGATGTCCATCCTTCCAGTTTGAGTAAAGGAACCTTGGCTGCTAAGCTCTTTGAGTTCATCCTGCAATATACAATGGACCAATAAAAATTAATTACATGAAATCTTCTTAGGAAAATGCAACACACTTAAATATATTTGTTAGTAATACTTACAATCCTTTTAGCGACGTCAGTAATGACTGGATTTATATATTTTTCTCCCTTTATCCTCCTTGCTTTCCATTTTTTGTGATGTGGGGGAGGAAGCGGCACCTGCACGATAATGCTAGGATCTGATTTGGCTGCTTCCTCTAATTTTTTCAATTTAAACTACATCATCTTCTTTTCGAGCTTTCGATAACCCCCACACGACATGTAATGCAGATAATTGTTTTTAGCTCGCCTCTTTTTATTTGCTTGACTCAATTCCTATATAAACAAAGAATAATGAAAACTGAGTTAGTAAGTTCAAGTAAGTTCAACTAAAATATTTACCACTAAGATGAACAAAATATATATTCTAGGAATTTAGGATCTTGCCGCAATTTCACAAACAACCTCCAGGAATTTGGAGAAAGAAACGAATACACCATACAAGGATCTTCACTACTCTTTGACCCTTGAATGTACTTAGTTGTAAGTGTGGACTTGAAATCTTTCCATCGCTCACGAACTTCTCCCATCCAATGCTTATACATCTGCCTCATGTTAGGGGAATCATAGGTTTGCTACAAAGTAAAATATATAATAGTTATATATAAACAAATAGAAATAAAGATAGAGATGGAAATAGAACTTTATATACCAAAAGCTGTTCCCAATCATAGCTTCGTATCTTTTGAAACTTCCCTCCAGGTAAAAAATAGAGTGCTGACTTTGCTCCGAGCTAAATAGCCAATATAGCTAATGAACATGTCTCCCTCTTTGCCGATTAGCTTCAAATTAGCATCAAATTCCATATGCACCCTCTCCTTTTCTTCCTCATGACATTTAACCAACGACCGCAGCTTCGTGCTTCCTCTAACCTTTTTCTTAACAGGTGATCCAGTAGAGTCACCCGAATTTGAACTTGCCATGTTCCTGCTGTAATGACCTAATTTGGGATTAAGGGATAATGACTCTGGTATTGATTGTAATTAGTGTAATTAAACACTTTTGTAGAAATGTAGTGTAAATTTTGATATAGGTGTATTTGGTTATTAGAAATCAATGGTTGAGATTTATTGATCATGGGTCAGAATCCAATGCTTTACGTCTAGATGAGCTCATAGTGGAAGGAAGAAGATGTTGACATGTGGCATAGTATGGACCATTGGACGTGGCACAAGGGACAAAAATCCACTTTTCTGTCTCCCTTCTCTCTCTTTTTTCATGGAGTATGGGCACAAGGGAATAGAAACATCATCATCATCATTTTCATCACCTCACCATTTCTCTCTCCTTTTTCTCCCATTTTCGGTGACCTTGAGGCAAGGGAAGAGGAAAAGAAAAGCTTGATCTTTGGTGAGTAATGGTTCTCCTTTGCTCAAACACTCTTCTCTAAATTTGTTCATAGTGTTAAGAGCTCCATTGTGGTGATTTCAGAATCTTGAAAGGTGGTGGATTGAGCGTTGGAAGAAATTGAAAGTTGGAGAATCAAGATTCTGAATTTGGCAAAGTGAAGAGCTAAGTATTTGATGCTTTTTGATATATATGTTATGAGTTTTGAATAAGTTTAAGAAAATATGGAATTTGCCTTGGTTTATGGTCATTTTTGGATGTATAAAGTTCATAGTGATTAATGTTTTGATTAGTTTATTGTGAGGTTCTTTGGGTATTTGATATGGTTTTGAAGTTTGGAAGAGCATTGATTGAAATTTGGGTATTGTGTGTCATAGAGACCCAAGGGCATAGATTGTGGGTAAAATGGTATTTAGGTGTTTTGGAGGTTACCAATGGGTTCCCTATGTCATTTTGAGTAAGTATGAGGTTTGTGTAGAGTATGGGAGCCATTGGGTGTGATTTTGACCAATCTGGGAAATTCTTTCAGTTGCTACAATCTGGCAATCTGATAGCCTCACTCGAGTGAGGGAGGAACTCACTTGAGTGCTGCCTTGTGTTTTGTCTTGCTGCTTTATGTTTCGCTTGGGTTCTCATGAAGAGGGCTCGAGTGTACTTCCTTCATCGCGAGTGATGTTGGTGATCACTCGAGTGAGCATAGGATCACTTGAGTGATGGCGTGTGTTCAAAAGTTAGGGTTGATCTCGGGTTTTCACTCGCTGGTTGATGTTTAAGAGTGTGCTCTGACACTCGCAAGTGAAACCTTCTCACCCGAGCATGGGGGGTATGCTCGAGTGAACTAGTCCCTCTAATATTTCATGTGCTCTCGGGTTGTCATCTTTATGTTGTACTTTTGGGGACTTGAGTGGACTTAGAGTCATCACCCGAGTGTAAAGCCTTATGCTCGAGTGATGTGAGCACTTTCTGGCCGAAGTAGCTGCTCACTGTCAAACACTTGCGAGTGAGAGCCGTTCTCACTCAAGCATGAGTCTTTCATCACTCGAGTGAGGTCATCTTCACTCGAGTAAGCTAGCTGAAAATCAATATTTTGCCTTTTGAGAAAGGGGTCTTTAGGGTAGTTTCTTCCAACCATTTTGGCATACGATTAGGTCTCTATTAGCTACCTAAAGAGTCCTAAATGATAACCTACTTAAAGTATTATGGAAATAAGTATTTGGGAAAGAGATTAATCAATTGTCCCTAAAATGGTATAGGATTTGATATCTGTCAGACGCATGAGCCCACTGTGCCAAAGAATGTCAGGAAAGATACAGGTAGTGACTCCTCTCTTATACTTTGTGTAAATGTATTGTATGTTTGCCTATCATGCATTGTGTGCTGCTGCTGCTTTGAGATACATTGTGGAGCTTTGTGCATTATGGAGCGTTGTGCCTTATGCATTATGGAGCTTTATGCTTTGTGATACGTTGTGCATTGAGATACTTTGTGCTTTGTGATTCTGCTGCATAGTGATTACCGTGTAAGCTGGCATTGTGATTACAGTGAAAGCTGGCATAGTGATTGCTGCAAAAGTGGGCATAGTGTTTGCAGCGAAAGCTGTCATTGTGATTACCACAAAAGTGGGCATAGTGCATTCTGATACAACCGTGAGTACTATCGTCTGTGGCGCGAGCCATGGATTATTGTGTTGCTGATAATGCTAGTGAACACGATAACAATGCATGCCTTGTGTTTATATATTGTATGAATGATCTGTTACTACTTGGATTCTTTAGAATCTCACTCTTTCCAAATGACTAACATTTTCAGATACCCGAAAGGGAAGCGGCCAACCAGGAGTGGTTAGGGCTTTAGGGATATTCTTCATTTTGGATGTTGGTTATCTAGTTGGCTTTTGGGTTCACTGTATGTATATAAGATGTATAAAGCAATTTTGGTCATGTAATCCCCATTTTGGGAAACCTTTAAACCCATTCTATATATACAAGTAACCCAGGGTTGCCAGGATTTTGGTTACGCACTCTGATATTTATTACTACCTCCGGTCCTAAATATAGGACATAGTTTATAGTGTAAATTGCACTATAAACTATGTCCTATAATTAGGACCGGAGGGAGTATATGATATAACTGCACAGGTAATTGTATTCGAAAGTGAAGGTGAGACCAAATGAATCCTGTTTTTAAATGTTTTGTTTGGACACCCATCTCTTGGAGATGGATATTATAAATGTGATTTTTGTTTTATTGGTCTATATTTCACTTAGATTTCATAATCCGGATATAATTACCGTGAGGGGGTTACACCTGTTAAGAATTGAAGGTGAGACATGATAGTAAATTGCAATTATATGCGTACTTTAAACAAATCTAAATCTTACTTTAAGTGCTTTCCCAAATTCCTTCACAATAATCAACTCTAGATGCATATTCATTATCATCTATCAATTCTACTTCAGTTGGCATAGGTGGATTTGTAGTGAATGGTGGTGTGTCGTCAATATTCAAACTTGGATCACCATCCTTCTGTTTTTTACTTTGGAGTACAATAGACAATTTTTCATTTGCTGGATCAATGACAAATTGTTAAAAGTCTTTTTTACTTGTTTTACCTCATCTCCAATTAATGCCTTTGGAGCCATTCCATTCTTCGGCAAACTGATAAAAGTCTTTTTTAACCTATGGTATGGGTGGAACCGAGGAAGAAATCGCTTATGACCAAGGTAGGCCATTTTCCTCTTGTGCTTAAGTTGATGGAAGTGTGTGCGTGCTTCACATATCAGACATGCTTTATGACTCTTCACACTATACCCTGACAAGTTTCCATATGCAGGGAAGTCGTTAATCATGGTGAAAATCATTGCACATAGCTTAAACAACTCTTGCTTATATGCATCAAACACATCTGCACCTTCCTCTCCCAACCTTTTTAAGTCCTCTTTCAAAGGTGCCAAGTAGACATTGATATCGTTCCTTAGCTGTTTTGGTCTTAAAATAATCATAGAAAGTATCATATACTTGCATTTCATACACAACCAGGGAGGTAAGTTATAAATCACCAGCAAAACTAGCTATGCACTATATGTACTAGTAAGAGTACCATAAGGATTGATTCCATCAGTGCAAAGCCTAAGCCAAAGGTTTCTTGGCTTGTTGGCAAATGCCGAAAATATTTCTTCTATTTTCTTTCAATGTGGAGAGTCAACCGGGTGCCAAAGGTATTTTCCATCACATATTCTATCATCATAATGCCATCTCAGCTTCTTCGCTTCTTTCACATTAGCAAACATTCATTTAAACAAAGGTATGATTGGAAGATACCACAAAACTTTTAAAGGTTAACGTTTGCTTGTTTCTTCACCACAACCATTACCTTTCTTCACTTTGTATCAGGAAGTTTTACATTTCGGATAGTCACTTAGTCCTTCATACTCCTTTCTGTACAATACGCAGTCACTAGGGTAAGCATGTATCTTTTTATACTCCATATCCATCGTAGATAAGATTTTCTTTGCCTCATACATACGATTTGGAAGTACATTATCCTATGAAAATATATCACACAACAATTCAAGTAACAATGTGAAACTACTATCGGTCCACCGACAAGTTGCCTTTAAGTTGACCAAGTGTAAAATACCTGATAAGCATGTATACTTAGTACACCCTGGGTACAAAGGTATCTTTGCATCATTCCGCATGCTATCATATATATGTGAGTGAGCAAAACATTCTATCTTAACATCATGAATCATTCTCTCCATTCTATCTTCATCTCTGACATAAAAAACTTCCTTCTCTGGGGACGCACAAGCAGATACTTCCTCACCATGCCATATCCACCTTGTGTACCAAAGATTTATTCCATTACAAAGTAAGTGATCTCTTATATCATCAATATCCCGTCCACTCTCATTTAAACAATTGGTACATGGACATAAATACTTCCTATTTTTACTAGGCAATGCATTCATTTTAGCAAATTCAATAAACTTTTTCACCCCATTTTCATATTCTTCACTAGTTCTCCATGCATTCATCCAGCTGTGATCCATTTTATTACCACTTAATCCGTTTACAACAACACTCAAATTTACCATTATGCTTCTTAAAAAATTATAAGCATTGGAAAATTTAAAGAAAGAAGCTAAAAACTATATACAAATCATGGAACCCAAAAAAAGAATTGCCCAAAAAAATCTAACTTTATATTTTTTCCAATGAATTGCCCAAAAAAAATATCAGTCAAGCAACATATAAAGAAAATAGAAAAACAAAAACAAAAAAACAACTAGAAACTGTTAAGCTATACATGAAGAGGAAGAAGGGGGAATGTATTGTAATTTCTTTAAGCAATGGCTTTCTCTTTATAGAAGAAAACACTCAACGAATAAAGTAGTTGCAAATCTCTCATGACTACTTTCCTGTAATTATTAAGTATTATTATTGTAATATATATATATATATATATGAATTTGAACCACGTTAGAGATGAGTAGGGTTTCAGGATCTTCATTACGCTTCCCCACCAAATCATCAAATTGGGATAGGCAACAAGCAAGGCATAGTGTCATCAGGGGCATGATAATTTGGTAAGTGTAACCATGCAAGGGAGATCAACAAAAAGATACAAGTAATGCATCCTTTTATATGGGCACACAGATATATATATATATATATATATATGAATTCATGATACAAACGTAGAAAAAGTAGATTATGTGAAATCACCCTAATAGTAGCTACAATATATAATGGGGAAATTTTTTTTTGTTTCAAGCCCTACATCCCCACCTGACCCAATAAATATGTCATCTATGTTCAAATGTTACAGATTCGTCGAAAGTTCAAACATTCTGCGTGAAATTATGTCTACACTTCCCTTGATATTCAGTTAAATTGTAAAAATTTCTAGCTCCAAACAAATCATTGCGGCTTAGCTAAGCTGGTGCAAGTCACATGATAAATGTCATCCTGGTTAATTTGTTGCCCCTAATTAAAAAAAACTGTGCAAAAACTTACTGGGATATTTTTTTTTAACTAAGAAAATTAGAGCCTACATCTCTAAAGTATGAACATCAATGAATTAAAAAAAGATCAAATGCAATGATAAAAAAAAAAGAAGATTGCTGATAACCATATATGTCCCCTTCTTCAATTTTGTGTGTGTTAAATTACAATATGTTATGAGTAATAAAAGGGAATTAAAAGAAAACAATCTATTTAAAACCAACTTTCTTAAATCTATTGCATACCTAACCAAGCAATTTGACAAAACAAGCAATTATCCTAACCATAAATTCATGTTGTGTGCAGCAGAAAGAAAAGGAAAGTAAAATAAATGCAATGTGGCTAACCTGAATCGAAGAGGTAAAAGAGTAGAGCTGTAGAACTCAGATGAAAGGAGGATTGAGAATTGAGAAGAGGACATAACACACTTGAAGAGAAGAGGACACAACACACCTGAATTAAAGAGGGAAAATAGGACAACTGCAAAACCCAGACCAATGGATGACTATGAAGAGTAGAGAGTAAGGCCGACGGCCGGAGAAGTCGTCGGAGAGAAATGTGTGAGCAAGAGGTAGAGGGGAAGTTTTGGTCTGACAAGGAGGCACGACACAATGTGAGCTCTGATCTTTACAGGCACGACGCGATGACACAATGTGAGCTTTATAAAGCTGGGAATGGTCTGATTTGGGGATCTTATGGCAAAGTTTCAACAGCTATTTCTTGAGAAACAGTAGTTGAAACCTTAACCAATACTAGTTTTGAAAACCAGTCTTTGAATCTCACTTACAATAATTGGTTTTCAAAACTAGTTATTGAATCCTATGCCATATTTATAGCCATGCCACTTTGTTGTTTTCTACTACTGTTTTTTCAAAATGGTCATTAATTAGTGTCGTTGAATCATCTATTTGTAGTAGTGCCACTATAAGAAAGGTTTATGGATTAAGTCATAAGCTTAGCTTATGTATAAGCACATCATAATGCCCTTTGACTTGAGGCATAATGGATTCCTACATGAGGGCTGCTAAGTTTTCAACTAGTCAAATGTCACTTTTGACCAGGTGATGATAAAGGCTACGATCAGGCTTGGGGTTTTTTATGCAGAGGAATATGAATGGTAAAGATGGAATTTGTCCCTCACATTAGTAGAGAGATATTATTGGGCCCTCGATGAGTGAGTCTGAGAAATGTATGGCCATACTACGATGGAAAGCAGTTTCCATTTCTATCGTCATATTACTCAATAATCGGGAAAGTAATGGTTAGGAACAAGAGGATGACATTATCCATGCCTCATCCTTGACCGAAATATCATGTGACAAAAGGGATGTGACATGGTTATATGACAGGTTGCATTGTGTTAACGATCCTAATATGAATTGGGTAGCCTTAATGTCTAGTTAGAGGCCACTTGCGATTTGTAGGTTAGTACAGTTATTAACCCATTGCCAACTTCGTCTGGGCCTATAGGGTTGCACACAAGAATGGTCCAACATAAATACAATGTTTAATCTAGGGTGGACGAATTTTTATATTTATATATATGTATATATAATATAAAATTCATCAAAAAGAAAATTAATAATATTATTATATATGTATTTTTGAATTACATATATATAGAGATATATATATATATATGATAATATTATTATATTGTGTTAGTTTTTAAATTTAGTTTTATTAGATAAATTAAATTTAATAACTAACATGATAGAGATATAAATCTCAAATTTAATTTATAAAGATAAATTAAATCTATTGGCTCTTTATTTAGATTAAATAAATAGGTTAAATTAAAAATGTTGGACAGATTTAATTAAATCGAATTTATTTAATTAAGCTCATCAAGATAATTAAGTGTTAATTAATTTCAAAATTAATCAAGATTAATTTTGAAATTCCAATATAGCTCTCATGGGTTATAAAAATGATAGACCAGAGAAACTCATGTGTGGATGAGAGTTTAGAGTCGTAAGGAAACCCTAGGAGACATTGGAAGCCCTAGCACACAGTTTGTGTTGGAATAGCATTCGTGTGGATACTGGTAGAGGGAGGTGATCAATGTGTTGACTCCTAAAGATCGAAAACTCAGTTCTAAAAGAAAGGTATTCTTTCCAACTCGGTTCAAACGCCTTTAATAGATCCTCAATTGGGATGAGTAAAATTGTTTAAAATTCTTTCACTGTGCCAGCCAATCCCAACAGAAACCACAAGACATCAATGTGTGTGTATTTTAATATAATTAGGCTAAGAATGCATACTCTTCATATTCACTCACTGCAGTACAACACTTCGATCTTCCTCTTCAAGGAGTTTAGTATAATCAAAATATACCTAGTATGCATAGAGAAAAGAGTTTCTACTTAAACATGCCAATCTCGCTGTAAGATACTATTGATTTCAAGCATCAAACCTTTGTCCCCATGCTCTTCTCTATACCCCCATTAGTGAGGGTACATGCCTCTATTGAATCATTTAGCAACCGAGTTCTTCTAACTCTTGATATCCTACACACGCTTCAATCCATGAATATGGATGTTATATGTAATAGAAAAAGGAATCACTATTTCAAAATCAAATCATTATCATTAATATATATATATATATATATCAAAGTAAAGTGATTGGTCCACTTAAATACTTAATGCTCTATTTAAATTTTAACATTTTTTAAGAATAAAGTTGATTGATATCAATTTGAATTTACTTTATTACCCAATTTGCTCCCACTCCTGGATTAAAAAAGGAAATCAATTTGATGGGTATTAATTACGTGAATGAGTGTTAATGTGATTACACAGAGATTAAATACATGATGTGATTGGGAAAGGAGTCTCTCCACCAATGTCCCTCTCCACTTAATATTTCAACCATTAAATCATGTTTTAATGAGTGAGATTTAATGCTATGTAACAATATTATAATTGTAGATTATTATTATTATAGTTATATATAGCATTAAATCTTATCTATTAAAATATGATCCAAAGGTTGAGACATCGAGTGGAGAGGAAGTGGAAAGAAATGTTAGTGCAAACATCCCTATCCTCATATGGGAATGGCAAAAAATACCTAAGAACTTCATCTTTCATGATTGTAGAGATCTTTAATCATTTTCTATTGCCTAAGCACTACTACAAAAGAGGGATTTAACAACGCCCCTTTTTTGGCGTTTCTTCAAAGAAACTTCGTAGATAATAGTTTTTCTTTTTTTTAAAAAAAAAGTTCAGAAGCTATTGCACTTCCTAATATAAGGTGACAAAGCTTAGTGTTAGGCTTGTGCGGCACTTTCCTAGACAAAAGCCATACAAAACATTTATTTAAAAACAAAAAAAAACCAAGCTACGACGTTTCTCAAAACAGCGTCATAGCTGGGTTAGTTTTTTAGCATTTTTTTTATTTGAAAAAAACTTATCTAGCACTTAAAAATAAAGTACCGGATAAGGGTGAGAATAAGTCAAAAAGATGTTTTTATTTAGAATTTTGTGTTGTAGTAAGTCAAAAAAGAAATCACATGCTTCATTCTTGAGTTCTCAAAAAAAAAAAAATTGGCCCTTAGCCGACGCTTAATTATAGAGTGCAAGCAAAACTGGCCTTAGCCAGCGCTCTATAATTAATCGCCGAGGAAGGCCAAATAATAGGGCCTTAGCAACGAGTGCCGGGTAAGGCACTCAAGGTCGCCTTGAATATTCAAGATGACCTTGAATTATATAAGGCACCTGGTGCCTTGGGCACCACATGGTGCTTTGGATATTTCAAGGCACCATGTGGTACTTTGAATATATTTAAGGTGTTTGTTTTTTTTAAAAAAAATATTTAGGAAGCTGCGGCGCTTTAACAAAAAATGTTATAGCTTCTTTAGAATCTGCTATTTAAATTTTACCCCACTGTTTTCATTTTCATTTTCGTTTTCATTTTCATCTTCCCGCGTTCTCTCTAACTCCTCCATTTTCCACAACTCTGTTGCAGTACAAAGCTCCCTCTCCCATATTTTTTTTCTCTTCTCAAACTCTTTCAAAATCTCCCTAGCGTGTAAGTGTTTTTTTCCTCAATAATTGGTTCAGTTTTTCTTTTTTAGTTAAAATCTGTCATGATCTTATATGTGTGCTCATAATTTTTTTCAGGTATTTATTTGAAGTGTCAACTCTGTCTTATTGAACTTCCTATATATTGTAAATTTTTTTAATTTTTGAGCTTACAAATATAATAATACTCAGTTTAATTCGTTCTGTGTATGATTTTTATGTAATATTATGAAAATCAACGTTGTGCCCAATCGAATAAAGAACAAGTGGATGAAATTATTGAGGAATAGTGTGAATATATGGTCAGCCAATTAGTTAATATTTAGGTACATACATATGTTAGGTTGTTTCTTTGCCTATTCTCGTGCTGTTCATTCTCTTAAAATTAGCTGTGCAATTACATTAATTGTAATTACATATATCTAATATTGATTTTATGAATTAGTTGTGTTATTTCATATGGAATTAGTTTACTTTTTTCTCTCTTCGTATTGTAAATTATTGTGGATTTTAATTGGCTGAGTTCAAGGAAACAATTATATAAAATAATAATAATAAAATTATTACATATTATGGCGCTTCTGGGAAGAAGTATTGTAGGAGGGTAAATACCTCCTATGGCGCTTCTAAGGAAAAGCGCCGTAGGAGGTTTTTACCCTCCTATAGCACTTCTCCCTAGAAGCGCTGTAGGAGGCCCTTAAAAAAATACACAAGTTACGGTGCTTTCAGAAATTCAAGAAGCGCCGTAGCTTACTCTTATGAAGCTAAAAGCTATGACGTTTGGGAAGCGCCATAGTATTCATAAAAATAAGCGTCGTTTATTATATTTTTTGTAGTAGTGAAGAATTTCAGAATCTCAATTTATTAGGTTATTAGTGCAATAAATTATATTAATGTAAGCAAATTTGGGCTTAACGGTTAATTTTGTACTTGATTAACAATTAATTTCATAGTATTAATTTAATCTTTAAAAAAAATTCTATAATTCTACGCCTACACTCCAAAGTTCTTCACATGGGAGCATTGTTAATCAACAAAAAAAGAAGAAGAAAAATAGAGTTACCCTATTTTGAAGATAATGTAATAAAGTAAATTGAATTTGAAAAAAAGTGCACAGTACATGATGAAATTCTAGTTATTAGGATATCAGTTCCCAAACAATTAAAATTATGATATTACTAATCAGGATATTAAAAGTTTTACCAAAATTATGAATCATAAATCATAATCATGAAATAGACATTTTCCAAAAATACCCAAGAATTCCGTTTTCCAATTTGGTCTAATAACTTTTGTTATTTTACAATTTGGTTTATTATTGTTGAATTTTGTTTAATAATTTCTACTATTTTGTAAATGCATATAGAGATTTGTCGCGTTTAACTTCAATTTCTTAACGTAATATTGACTAGGTCCATATTTCATGCACTTACCTATGGAGAATTCTCACCTCCAACAACACATCCTTTAATTATGAGTAATGGAATTTTTTTTATATATTTGACTGTATTATTTTCTTTTTTTTAAAATTTTCTCTTTAGGCGTGGGTTTATAAAAATTTCTTTCAATTTTACATTGAATTATTCATCTCGCGCAACGCACGGATGTAAATGCTTGTTGATAACTAAATGTGCGAAACAATGTTAAACTAATCCATTCTTTCAACATTTCTAATCTAAAGAGGAAAATCAAAGGTTATTAACATAACGATTTATAGGTTGCAACTTCTTAAGTCTCCCTCCCAAACAATTATGACATATTATAAAGTAAGATTAGTAATGGTATTCGTTTTTCATTATTAATTATATTTATTAATTGTCAATTAATAATTATTATTAATTAAAAAGCTACCACAACCTTTATCATTCTATTGATAACCGTTAATTTAATTAACAGTGTTAAACTTAACAACATTGAAAGGCATATTGATAACCAAATGCACACTATACGGAGTTAAACTAATATGTTTCCACACATTTCTAATAACATAATAGATTGATAGATAGATGGAAGACACTTGCGCATAGTTAGGAATGAGACGCACCCTCTCAATGACCTATTGGTCCTTAGGCAACTTTGGGCAATAATTGCAATGGGAAAATGTTTCAACAATTTTCCCTAATTTTAATGCTATATACATGCATTTATATTCCTTAGACTATAGTGTTTACTTAAGGTAATATTTTTTTTCGGTTTAGTAAAATTTACTGATTTAATAACTATTTAGTTATCACTTATAGTAGCAGTAATAATAATTATAATTTTTTGTTCCCCTACCCAGAATTTATTTTTCTTTTTTGCTCCCTCCCTGTCACTTTGCAAATATTATTTAATAAAGCAAATTTGGAGTTCATCTATAAAAACCAACACAAAGTGATTGACATTCGAAAGTAAACCAACCCCATAAGCCATCCAAATATTGAGCAGGCTTCCATCTAATTGTTAATGTAAGACAAGACAGTCCATTACCAAATAGTGTGGTGGGCCCATAACCCACAAGGATCAAAACCTAGTTCTAATTCTATATTAAAATTTGAAAGATTAAAATATAGAGGAAACAAGAGCTGGATATTATTATTGAATTTTTAATTCTTGAATCAACAAGAGTAAAAGAGCCTTTATATAGGCAAAACATAACCTAAACTAATTCTAAAATCTAACCTAATCTAATCTAAATAAATCTGATCAAATATTAAATTTAACAACATACTTCTAAGATATATGAAATATATAAAATATAAATATAGGACATCTAATATTTCAGCATGAGAATATATATATATATATATATATATATACATATATATCAAAATATTAATATAAGATATAATAATATCTTAACAATTATCACTGCTCTTATCTCTGAGAAGTTAGAGAACAAAGTAAAGTGCGAAGATAAATCACGATGATCAACAGTGACTCATTTAACTGGGGACAAAAGTGTCTAGGAGTGGACGGGCTATTTTAATTAATGATTTGGATACCATGATAGAGACTTCACATTTGGGAGTGGAAGGGCATTTCATCATTGAATGGGAACCAAGCATCTATGGGAGGTCCATGTTCACAACATAGTGCTTATTCAGTGCATATTTGGCAACAAGTCTGAATTTTACTTATAATGTCGGGCGGCTTTATTGAAGATACAGTACTAGATATTTTAAATAAAAGCTTTCAAGAAAAAATTTCCGTCACAGATTATAGCAATCAAAATCCATTATAATATATATTCGGTAGGGTAAATGTCGTTGGGTGGCAAAAAAAAAAAAAAAAAAGTAGGGTAAATGTGCAAATCTACCTATAAGTGTAAAAATACACATGAAATTATCCAAAATGGTGCCGAACAATGCCATGATTGTTAATTCAACCAACATTAGTTGTTCAACAAACATGCCAGTCGAGAAAATGGTCCAAACATACATGTGAAGGTTCCAAAATAGTGCCAAAAGACACTATTATTAAGTCAACAAACGTTGATAGTATAACAAGCAGACCTCTCACGCATTGCACAACATCTTCGGTCCAAAAAGCCTCGTCTGCTACTTTGGGGACTTCTACATAACACACTGGCTACACCTCTTGGATGCCAAAGCTGACCCTCCCCAAGCCGCCTCATCTGTCATTATTTTCTTTCATTTCTTTGTTGTTAGCAATTTTGCCTTAGA
This sequence comes from Inga leiocalycina, assembly GCA_963242795.1. Lineage (NCBI taxonomy): Eukaryota > Viridiplantae > Streptophyta > Magnoliopsida > Fabales > Fabaceae > Inga > Inga leiocalycina. The sequence goes on from OY725332.1 coordinate 39,173,554, forward strand.
GAGCTAACGAGTTGCTGATAAAGGCCACCGTTGTTATAATTAGCCATGAGTAGCAGGAGACAAAGATAAGAATGAAGAAGATGAGGTTCAAGATGACTCGTGTGTTGTCGCGAAAATCATGCATCCAAATCTTCCAATAATGTTCATCAACATCAAAGAAGCGAAAGAAAATGAGAGGGTTGTGTAGCTATTATTGCGTCGTGAAGAAAACCCCGTAATGGCGGAAGGGGCTGCTGGGAGTGAAAACAGTCTACTACACGTGTGAGGACTATTTTTTCAAATGGTCAACATTGGTTGACCTAAAAAATGTGGTATTTTTGTACTATTTTAGAACCTTCATGTGTACCTTTCACCACTTTCTTGACTAATGTGTTTTTTTTTATACATCTTGATTAATGTGTTTGCTGAACTATCAACATTGGTTGAGTTACCGATCATAGCATTTTAACACCATTTTGAAAACTTAATCCTTACTTTTAAACGTAGTAAAACTTTATAGTGTTACAATACTTTATACGTAGACCTACACAACTTCAGCCACTATTACTATTTAATTCGATTGTTGCTAATAAAGCCCCTCTTATTTGCATCAGGCAAACGCTGGCTTCCTCTTAAAAACATAAAAAGATGAATGGATTAGCCCAGGCTTGGAAAGGGATCGTTTTAGAAAATGAAATAGATTGTTGTCACTATGCTCACGTAATACCCAGCATATGTTTTCCTATTTATGATCATTATATAATGTAACATATAAATATGTAGTATTCAATAAATAATAATTTATAAGTAAAAGGTTTCCTAAGCTGTTTGGGTGAAGTGACTTGAAAGGCTAGTGAGAACTAATTGAACAGGTTCATCAAATCCTTGAATTACACTAATGCAGAGGGAGTATATAACACTGGCTGAGCAAACGGTGCAAAGATTTCCATTTTCACATTGTTTAACATCACAATCAGTGTTGGAAGTTTTTTTTTTTTTTGGATTAAGGTGCAAAATACCCAAGAACTTATACTCAATATGTAAAAATACCCATAAACTTTTCTCGGATACAAAAATACCCATGAACTTTAAAATCAAAGAAAAAAAGTCACCACCTTTAAAATCAAAGAAAAAAAGTGACCACCGTTAAAACCACCTAATGTCCATTATATTTTTGTCAGAGAAGAAAATGGTGGGTCTCACCACAACAAGTAACAGTGTTAGCTATTGATAGCAGTGATGTCATTTTTGCCTTGGTTTTTAAAATTCATAGGTACTTTTACACTTTAATCCTTTTTTCAAAAGAAAAAACCAACAAAGCTTGGTTCAGTTGATAAAAGGGTTATTTTATAATCAAAAGGTTGTGAATTCAAATCCCACTGATGTAAGTACCTTATTGGTAGGAGATTTGTAAGTATCTCCATAAGCGCTCTTTGAATCCGGAGGCATGCCCTAGCCCTGGTGAGCCCCCGGACCCAATTCACCTAAACTTTTTTATTTAAAAAATAAATAAAAATTGCTTATTCCGTATTCCGTGCCGTAGGAAAAAACCTAATAACGTACATGTGATGAGTGGGTTCAGAGTTGGTAGAGCACTCTTCATGCATGATCATGAGGGCTAGCAAATGGTAATAGCGAAGGAAGGACTGGCTTGGAGATGGATAGGGTTAGATACTAGATAGCAGAACTTAATATTTATATATTTGTAGTAATTTTTGTGAAACTTAATTGAATATTTTAGGCATAATTAAGTGTTAATATGAGATTTAAGTGAAATGGTAATTTAGAAATTATAGTGGTTAAATTGTTATATTTTTAATTAATATTTTTTATTCACATTATTCCTTAATTGTGAGCAAAAAATATTTCTTTTATGAATTTAATTTTGTAGGTGATAATGTGACACAATCTTTGTCAGTTGTTCGAGGTCAAATATGTCATTTTGGAGCTTAATGCAGGGCAAAAGAGGAACTTCACAAGTACAAAATTTATTTTCACATTTTTTTTAAAAGTATATTAAATGAGTAAGGGTTTTCATTTAGTGGTGGTAATTTTATACCCAACGTTAAAACAGATTTAAGAGGCGGCTGTGATGAAAAAAAGATTGAAGAAAAGAAAAAGAGGAGGGAGGGGACCACATTGTACTATTCGGCGGGAGAGGTGGGAACGCAAGTGATGGGACCAAATGGTTGAACATTGGAAGAGCCAAGAAGGAGAAAAGAGGTGATAGAGACGCGAAGCAATTGGAGAATGGAAGAGAATTGGAGGCTGACCGAATGGCGTGAAAGTTGCTGACCGAATGCAAGAGAAATAAAGAGGTGTTTGGCGCTTTCGATGGCTGATTGTTTCTACTTCCATCAAGCTTCACCCTCTTCTTCCTTGAGTAGTTAAGTTTCTTTTTCCTTGAATAGCTAAGTTCCAGTTATTTCTTTGAATTAGGTAAAGGTCTAAGATTCTAATATCAACACCCATTTCTATTTCGATATCCGAAGAGTAATAAAGACGAAATTCAATGGACATACAGAAAAGTATAACTATACTGATAAAAATATTCGTTTACAATCCTATGTCGTTCGTCAACAAAATACAGAAATATATCGGAAACTTAATAATTACATAATTCTCCAAAATATCTAAACATGAACTAATTATAACCACGATCATGTCCTTGCCTCACGACACGTGCCAATCACTTCCCAGCGTCTACGCCTTTGCCCTTTGACCAACTGGCATCCGCTAAGATGTTTATTTAAAAGTAGGGTGAGATTTCAAAGAATCATAGTAGAAACATGCTATCGTTCATAGAAAATGTGAAAAGTAAATATGACATGCGCCAAAATATGCACCAATTAATGAACAATATAAACACATTATCGTTATGTATACATGAGTAGGGCCCAGCCCCATGATCTACACCGGCTGGTTTTCTGTCAACTCCAAGTGTAAGTGCACCCCGGCACTAAAAGCCCTTTTCTAGGCAAACCATGTTAATTAATAAAGTTCATTTACAAACATTGGCATCTACACAAGCATATAACTATGACATGAGGTATGAAGGATAATGTTCTTATCTCAAAGCTTTATAAACCCCTTTTTAAATGTGCCTCGAAAAGCGTGTCATGTCCGGCCACTGACTCGATCAGAAAATATTAAATGTACAAGAAATAGGCCATAGCCTATCTGAGTATCATTTTAGACTCTTCCATAGTGTTTCTCATGGTTATGTTAGTCTATGGTGAAAATTTACCAAAATGCCCCAGCCTGGCCTCGCTGTACATGGCCTAATGACACATTTTCCCAAATTTTGACTAGGGCTATCTTGACATATTTTCACCCAAAGAATCCATTTCTGGGCTCGAAGTCTCCAAATTCACTGTCAAATTACAAAAATACCCTTGACAACCCTGATTTAGGGATTTTAGGGGCGCTTTCGTAATTATGCTTTTTCAGCATTTTCCGAGAAAGTTACCAACTGTAACCCCACCTATTTTTGCCGACTAAATCCAATGGAACCATTTATTTCATGAAAATCCAGCTCCTACCCCCTAATGGAAAAAATTGAGTTTTGTGTTTTAGCTTTCAAAACTTGTATTTTTCCACTTCTAATCCTTCATTAACTTATTTAAACACATCTTAATCATGATTCAAAGAAATTTGGGCAGCATAACCCCTTAGGGTTATAGCTTTTCCAATTTTTCAACTCAACCAAAAATCATCAAACTAACAACAAACTTCAAAACCAACTTCATACAAGTATAGATTTGAGCTTGGTGTAGTTACCTCTTAGGCTTCTTAGTTCCTCTCTCCTTATGTGTCCTCTCTATCTTGTCCTTGAGCTAACAATGTGTCTTCAAGATCATGGATTCATGAAGAATCAAGATTTAGAGAAGGATCTAGGGAAATGCTACAATAAAAACTTAAGAAACCAACACTTATCTTAGCTTCTTCTTCTTCCTTCTCTCTAACTCTTCAAAGTTTCTCAAAGCTCTCTTTCTCTCTATGTGGGACGAAAATACACAAAGGAAAGAGGAAGGAATGACTTCATAAATTTTCCTCCATTCATTCTACACCATTGATCTCATCAAGGGGTGTCATGGTGACACTTGCCAACCACCATACTTCCACCCATACCTTCTTCACTTTATGCCTTACTTGCCCCATTATATTTCACTTAGCATTAGACTAAATTCTTCCCTTGGCTTACTTCATAAAACCGTCCCCCTCTCCCTTAATCTAACCAAACCAATTTCTTTCCCAACTAACCAAACTAGCACTCAATTTCACCCCTTCCTTCACTTAAGCTATTCCCTTACCATCATCCATCATGATCACCATGTCCATACCTTCATGTAACACACACCTTACTATTGTCATCATTGCTATCTTCATGTAGCATTTTGACATGTGCTCTTGGAATTCAATCATCATTTAATGTCCTCTTCATATGATAATGGCACTTAGCATATTATATTTCATTAATCAATTTTCCCTCCATACACCTTATGCTAGGCGAAATTTTGGAAAGAGAAGGGAAGAAAGATGGTTTCAACATTTCCATAATTCCCTTAATTGATTTATGCCCAAGTCCTTCTAATTTCACAATTCTTGATTTATTCTATCAAGAATAATCCAATTATACATTTTCCTCTATTTTCCTGGATTAATTGAAATTAACTCCAATTAATTGGAAAATAATTAATCTTGGGCTAAATTGGAAAAATTATGATTTTGCTATAACCTTTGTAATTTAATTCATTTCTTGAATTAATTTTCCCATTTCCTTATGAATATGAATATTTCAAAATTCACAAGATCCAAATTTCATGAATATTCACCATTTTATTGAATTTCTTATTTAATTACAATATATTTTTTGTGAATATAAAATTTGGGATGTTACATCTAAGCTTCAATGGAATTCCTTTAAGCTTTCTTTCTAGTTCCTGATTATATGGCTTGGTTTCGTATGTAGTTGTGAGCTAGATTGTTCTATGCCAGGTAAATAAACTTGGTGGTTGAGTTAAGAGTTAACTAATTAAGCTTTGCATGATTCATGTTAAGAGTAGGTTAAGTTGTTTATTCTGACTCGGTCCAATAGATTTTAAATGACCAAACTAAATGCTTTGACTTTTTGTAATGATAATTACAATTTAGAATTGGAAGTTAATTATTCTTCTCATTGAGTCAGATTTATATGGTGGTACTCATTTAATTGCTTCGGTAGAATGAATTAAATGAGTATTGCAAGTATAGACCTAGTGATAGCTTAGATTCATCCTTTTGACTCATATTATTGAATTTTTATCATTAGAAAGCAAGGAAGATTAAAATCCAGGGTTCTCAGACCCGGATCGGACCAGCCGGTCTCGCCCGGAACCCGCCGAACCAGTCAGTAGACCGGTCCGGTCAGGGTCCCAAATTTCAAAATTTTTTTTTTAACGTTTTCCTTTAGAATTTCATACTATAAGCCTAAAATCTTCAATTACTCACCGGTTTGGTCCTAGTTTAGCTCCGGTTTGGCCCCGGTTTGACCCACTGACTCTTAACCCAGTACCCCGACCGGTTCAATACCTGGTCCGGGTTTTAATACCTTGCTAAAATCTCAACTCAAGGGAATCTCACTTCATTATTATATTAGCTATTCAATTTGCCTTATTGTTATCGTTAATTTTGATTCCGTTTGCTTCTTTATCTTGAAACAAAAACAAAAATATTGAAAAATTAGATTAGACCATTTCATTTTTCTTAGAAACATTTTCTCAAAATGATTTCAAATAACTTTAAGGTATTTATCACTTAACTATTTAGAAACTTGGAAATTAATTTCCTCACAAGAATGACTTAGGTTGAGCTATTATGCTATATTTTTAAACTTTTTTTTTTTTTTTGAGAACTCACATGACAAGGGTTTATCACTACGGCTCTGATTTTAACCAAAAGAAATTCTATATGAAAAAGTTTCTCATGATTAAATTAAGTAAAAAAAAAACAAAATTGATGTCCTCTCTCTACGTGGTGATAGGCATATCTCTTGCTTAATTTGCTACAAGTTATATACCATGAAGTTATTTTGCAATACAATTATTTTATAGCCAATTCCTTAAGTTCTCGTGTATTGCTATATTATTAAGTGTTAAAATTTTAGCTCTAATAATAAATAAATATAAGACAATTTTTGAAAGTTATGATATATTTCCCTTTTTCAACAAAGTCATGATCCACTTGCAAGAATACAAATATATGATAAATATTCAAGAGAGACGTGATGGAAAAGGAAAAGCACTAATCAAAGCCTCAAGTGGGGCTAATTCCCGAGTAAATAATGAGGGTATCTTGTCCTTCAAAGTCATAATGAAAGCAAGAAAATGATAAAGGCACTTCCAACGTCCAAGGCAAAAATAGTAATGATTTAACAAAGATATTACATAATGATGGAGAAAGAAATAATCTGTCATAATGGAGTTTGTCTTTAATTGCACGATCAAGAAGGCAAAAGCAAGCGGTGACATTTCCAATAGAGACAAGCTTACCATCCAATGAGTTACGACTTCAAAAAAGTAGACAGGCTAGTTTTATATTCCAAAAAAAAAAAAGTGTAAAGAATTGTAAATGCAAAAGAAAACCTTGGTATCAAAAGGGGTTGGGTTTAGCATAATAGGTTAGTACGTAAAAAAGTAAGGTTCAAATTTTTGTTGAGAGAGTAGCCCTTATTTAGTGTCTTCACTGTGGGTTGTACAAAATTGCTGCCAAAAAGAATATATTTATGCTTGTTAAAAAGGAAAACAGAAAGATATTATATAATGCTTTCTTATTCCATTGACATTATACATGTTTTCCAGTTTCCACCCACTCATTCTCTTCATCCATCTCGTCTTATAATTGAAAAGGTTTAATCCTATAATACCTCGGATAGATGGATTATAATAACAGAGTAAGCGCAAGTGCTGAATGTAAAGTGTAGGGGGAAGAGAGAATGTAAACCCAATGATTTATCTTTGTTCAGCTCTTCAACCTTAGGGTGTGTTTAGTTTGAAGGGAGGGGATGTTCTAAAAGTAAATAACAGAAAAGTAAAAGCAGAAAATATGTTGGATTTTGGGTCCAGGTTCGTCCTTGATGAGCCAGACTATTTGATTAGGAAATAAATAGTCTTACAAATAAATTAAAAACAAATCAGCATCAATTATAGATTTGTTAATTGAGAAACAAGTAATGATCAATTTCCTGATTATTAGATAAAAAGTAGGTGTATACATAACTTCCTAGTTAGTGGTATTCCTAAACCTCTATAAATAGGATATGCCTCCCTCAGTTAGAGTCACTCCTTCCATTGAGCTATTTAGCAATCTCTTCTCTCCTATCATCTTTTTTATTTTGGTGATCTGCTATGCCATATTTTAATTAGGTTCTAGTAGTCTAATAATTGTGTGAGCATTATCTTGCCACGGTACTTAAATTAAATCTCTTCTCTCTCCCAAATTTCTTTCATTGGTATCAGAGCCAGCCTAATCTTAAAGCAATAGTTATTTATTGTGAATAAGCATATGAATAATCAGTAATCTTAATTAGACTCTAATAGTTCTAATAATTATGTGAGCATTATCTTGCTTGAGTTATGGAGCATTGGAGCTTTGACCCGTCTGCCCTAGTACACAAATCTTGTCAAACCCGTAACATTTCGATATTCTCAGAGTGATAAAGGCACAATTCCACAGGCATAGAGAAATATCACAAATATACTAATAAAAATACTTGTTTACATATAGGAGTATCCCCGCAAAGTTTGAAAGTATATATGCAAATTATCCAAAAATATCCAAAATATTTAAAATTTAGACAAAACATAACCAATGACTATGATCTTGGGATCCGCACACCTCAACTAACCAACGATTATGATCTTGGGATCCGCACACATCAACTAACCAACGACTATGATCTTGGGATCCGCACACATCAACTGCTCGTATTCACTGTTTTGCCCTTGGAGCCACTAGCTTCTGCTAGATTACTTATTTATTTGGAAAAGGGTGAGATTCAAATGAATCTCAGTAGTAACATATAATCATTCATATAAAATGCAAAAAATAAATATGACATGCTCTATGTTATGTAACAATTAACAACAATATCACATCACGGCATGTATACATGAGTTAGAGGTCAGTCTCCCACTATTTGTAAACCTCAGTTGGGCCCTTGCTCACAACCGGGTAATTGTGCCTCCACACACAAATTTAAATTCGCCTCCACGCATAAACTGCCTTCCACGGCAAAACCATGTTATTTAATTAAATTACAAAAGATGGCATACACAATCATATAAAGGTTTATAAATATATTAATATTTTTGTTGATGATGATTTTGTTAGTAATTCAAAGTATGGAAATGATATATAGTATTTGAAAATTTGCTTGGTGTGATGAAAATTGAGAAATTATATTATTTTTCAATTTTTATACCTCACCGGTTTAGGACCCGGGTTGACCCCAGTTTGACTCTGATATGACCTACTGACCTTTGACCCAATACCCTGACCAGTTCAGTGCCTGGTCCGGGTTTCAAAACCTTGGCATAGTGTATGAAAGAATGAGTTACTACCGTGTATCCCTTTTTGCAACACAAAACAAGTTCCTTAAATTTCTTGTCGACGGCTCGGGCTATCAACAGTCGGGTCCTAGAATTCCAAATGTACAATAATTAGGTTAATACCCATTCATGTACCACTCTAGACTCTTCCAAAGTGTTTTTGTTGGTAATATTAGTCCAAATATGAAAAATTACCAACATGCCTCTAGAGATCCGGTCTAGGCCCCATTTTACCCCGTTTGGCCGTACTTTTACAGAAATTTTGACTCAGGCTATTCTTACACAGTTTTGCGTGTAGAATCCATTTTTTACCTCAGTTTTTGTAAAATTAGTGCCAAATGAAAGTTTTGCCCTTGACAGCCTCTATTTAGGGTTTTAGGGGAATTTTCGTAATTTCACTTTCTAGGGTTTTTCTTACAAAGTGTTCAACATCAACCCTACACAATATTCCCTCCTGAACACAATAGAATCATTAGATTAATGAAATTCTAGCCCTAAACCCTTTGATTCCTCTTGGCCGAAACTTATGCTTGAAAAAGGGAAAAATGCAATTTTGTGTTTCAACACCTAATGCTTACTCCTTTTCACTCCTAATCCCTTATTAAACCTTTTAAACACATACTAAACAAGATTTGAGGAAATTTGGGTAACATAACCTGTTAGGGTTTTCATTTCCTAAATTTACAAATTCATGAAATAATCCACAAATCAAACCAAGAATCACAACAACAACATCAATACACCAAGAATTTGAGATTTTTGAAGTTATCTCTTGATTCTTAGTGTCTCTCTCTCTCTAGGGCATCTCCTTCCTCTCTCCTCAACCTTGAAGATTAGCTTGCTAAACCATAATTTTCATGAAGAATAAGAGTTTAAAAGAGATATCATACAAGTTTGGAAGCTTAACACTTGAAATTACAAAGCCTTACCTTGGATTGTCTCTTCCTTCTCTCTAGTTTTCCTTAAGCCTTGTGTGTGTGTGTGTGTGTGTGTGTGTGTGTTCTTGGTTGTGCAAATGAGAAGGAAAAATATGAAGGCTAATGCTAAAATATCTTCATCTTTCCTTATGTAATAAATGGTCACTTAATTCATTTATGACATCACATTTGTACTTTGGCCTTATCCCTCCATAATTGTACCATAAATTCCATTTGAATTTGGACCAACTTCCTCATATTTTCCTAGCCCATTTTCACGCCACTTAGGGTCCTTCAATTAACCTAATTGGTCTTCATCCATTTATGCCAACCAAATGCTCAAATATATTATTTTATTATATTTTACACATGTGCTTATCTTTTTATAATTTCACATTTAATTCCCTTGGCTTAAAATAATGCCACTTGGCATAATTTGTTGATCAACACTTATTTTCCCTTTTATTTTCATGTTTGCCGAAAATATTAAGAAAAAGGGAAATTATAATTATTCAATAAATTTCCCAAAATCTCTTTAATTGATTTGTGCACAAGTCCAACTTTGACTTTTCAACCTTGGTTTATTTGACCAAGAATATTTCAAATATATGTGTCCCCTTTATTTTCCTTAATTAATTGAAATCAACTTCAATTAATTGGAAAATAATTAATCTTGTGCTTAATTGGCAAATATACGATTTTGCCACTACATTTTTGAATTTATTTCTTTTTCTTCATCTATGGCCAAAATTAACATTAATATTGGGCCAAATATTATTCTAATTTATTCTTCCATTTTGGGCTTTAATATTCATTACTACAAAAAAGCAAAGCTGTGGCGCTAGACAAGTGTCACATATCTAGAAGTCACTAAAAAAAGCTGCGGCGCTTGGAAACGCCACAACATTTTAAATTTTTTTTTTAAAAAATACCCTTTTGTGGCACTTACGTCGGCAAGCGCCATAGGAGGGCAGCCCTTCCTGTGGCCCTTCTTTAAGGAAGCGCCACAAGAAGTCCTTTCCTCTTTTTTTTTTGTCTTTTACATTCTTCTTGTGGCCCTTGTTTAAGGAAGGGCCATAGGAACTTTTTTTTTGCCATATTTTTTGTTCATATCTCCCATAATTGCAATAATATATTGCATGGTTTAAACATTTTCTATATATAACTACAGCAAAATGAAGAAAATCAAACAACAACAATGAGAGATAACTTTAAAATGGTACAGTAAATAGATGATTAATTAACTAAATTAGTACTAAAAATAGTTATAAAATATATTGTGAATGAAATACAACAAATTCAAATTTGAATACATGACACAACAATTGGCAAGAAACAACACAACAAAGACCAGCTAGTGAATTAAATAGTATTGCTACCCAGAGATTTGCCTAAACACATATTCACATCATTCCTCGATCACTTCATTAAGTTGATGGTCACTCAAAGTGTTACAATGTTGATCTTTATAATGCTACTCATATATACAATCAGGCACAAATTAAAACAAATTAAAAATAGTGAAACTTAATTATCAAGCACTAATTAAATTTAATTAAAACACAATATGAAGTGCAACTAAATGACTTACTTTTTGAGGAATAAATGGTTGATCATGCGTAAGTACATCCTTCATAAATTTCATGATGTAATACCCATAATAATTGTCATTGGGCTGGAAAAGGCATTGCAAAAATATAATGAAATATTTAACTCTTTTTATGAATAAAAATTGTTTACTAACAAAGTTTGAGTAAATTCACATATCAGTACCCGTATCTTCTTTTAAGGATAGCTAAGGTGAGGGTCAGCAGCTTTAGAATAACTTAAGGAGACAGAGGACTAATACACAGTCAATGCGCTAACAAAACAAATAGAAACTGATTACTTTTAGTTATTCAATCACATATGCAAATATTTACACATACGTACGTACGCTTACCTATTGAACAATAGCAACATATCATAATGGTTTTGTGGAAGACCATCAATCAGAGGATCCACATAGTAAATGCGAGGGTCTAAAGGTTCTACTGGATTGATAACTATCAATATACAATGTCGCCTAAAATATTTTAAAAATTTGTTTCAACAATCATGTTACGATGAAAGTTAAACAATAAAAACAAAAATTGTACCACTAATAACTTATCCCGCATTGTATGGCACTAAAAATAGCGTAGTTGGTGTCGCTTTCTTTCTCAAGTAATCTTTAGTTTATTAGATTGTGCATATATATTTACTTTGCCCTTATGATGGCCAACGAGATAAGGGTTGATAAATACGAATTGGACCTTGTTTGTATCCATTAAGATGTCATGGTACAAATGCTTGGTATAAAATAAACAATGTCATGAAAAACAAAACAAAAATGGAACGAGAAATATTAATAATAGTGATAAACGATGATGGTCAAGTACTTTATCCAGATGTTGATGGCCGAAGCACTAACCCAGTCATGATTACATATGTCGTGCAAGACATCACCATTAACATGATCAACTAGACTGCTAACACTGTAGATATGTCTATCAAAATGTATTTCCAGCCCTCCTTGACGGTCAATTGTGGTGTAATCGATACTAATTGAACGCGATATGAGGTCAGTCTTCTTTTGCTTTGTTGGGTAGTCGATGTTTCGACTTGGTTGTGTTGTAGAACACTTTGAAATCTTACTATAAGGTTGATTTTGTTTATCTCTAGACTGTCTACCCTGTGAAAATCATAAAATTAAATCACAGTTTTAGATGGAAGTATGAAGGAAAAGTGTAGGGAATTGTAAATGAATAGCCTTTTCATATGGCTTGATAAGACATATTAGCCAAACAGCATAGCCACATACAACATCTTTCACCATTATTTCCTCATCTTGAGACGGGATCGGTAAGAGCACGCCTTGATTCGTGCAAATGTCAACCCTCACTCGAAGTGTGTTGTCGGGCAATGGTGAATTGTGCAGTGTATCCTTATCAGTGTTGTAGGCAGCACCCACTGCAACCGTGTGTTTGGAAGTTTGATCGACATATAACTTGTGAAAAACATAGTTGATATGTTAAAATTTGCTAAATTATAATGTAACAAAAAGTTAAGTAGATAAGAAATTAATTACCAAAGGAAAAGGGACTTTAGGCATGGAAGTGCAACTATCTCTGACACTTAGGCTATCACAGAGGGGAACATTTTGTGTTGGCCTAGTCTGCACCAACTGTTTTATTTGCGCTCTTAACAAGGCATTTTGTTCTTGTATCAAATGCATTTGATCTAAGAATTGTTCTTCTCATTGTTCCTTGTAGCGCATTTGTTCGTAAAGTTCTTGCATTTGATGCTTGTAACCAGTCATCTCCTCACGCAACTGGGAAACGTCACTTTTATTAAGGCATTTCTTACATATGAAGTATGCTAATTGGGTGACTGCAAAACCATTATTTCAAACACGACCATCGTACTTGGGTACTCCTAGCTCTCTGCTTAACAAATCATCTCGACCAACATAGTTCGCCAACGTAGGATCCTCCTGTGTCATTTGTCGCTATCACAAAAAGAATTACAACAATAATAGTTATTAAAAATCAAATTCATTTAAGTAAATTTATTTATTTATCGTACGTATAATCCCATACTGACACAATATTTAGCTACTCTTCTTGCTTCTTCACTATGAATTTCACCTTTCTTATTTGTGCAATTGACTACCCACAGATCATGTTATGGCACCTGTGTAATATTTGAACTTGATTCTTCTATCTGCAAATCAAAGTTAGTTGAAGTTAAATGTTATTCATACAATTTATCTACATATGAAATAATCATTAGTTCTTACCATTTTTCTTTCTAACTATATGTATGGAACAGGTCATTGTGTGTACCGGTATGCCATGTTGGTCACGTTAACGTGATTTTTCTCGCTCAACTTCTATTTAGATCAAAATAATTCATATAAATATATAAATGTTAATTATAAATACGTACATTACAAGTAATAGGGAAAGTCACACATATTATATTACCAGGAATTCCTGAGTTATATGTGTGCTAATAAACTCATCCCACATTTCTTGAGTGATGATTCCTTCATGCAATGTCAACGGTGTAGTAATGATAATCTCATTATCATCCCTCAAGAAGTATTTGACAAGATTAGAACGAAACTTTCTCATAATTTTTTCGGCTTTTCTTAGCATGAAGTTTTGCTGATCATCAACAATAATAAAAATGCCCTGTAACAATAAAAAAAACATATATAATTTGTTACATTGAAATTAAGTGAAACAAAGCAAACTGAACAATAATATAATGAATATGTTACCTGTACTTCATCCCAGATTTCATCCTCATAATTTTTTCTTGCCAGTCTCCAGTCTTGAACTGTAATAGGGACTCTATCTTGAACTGTAGTCCCAATCAAGTTATTTAATGAGGTATTGTTCTCACTGATTGGGTTTCCCATTTCATTCCACTCCAGTTGTAAATTGATTCCTTTACTTCTCAATTTGATCAACCTCGCCATAATAGTCCTGCCACGTCTTACATTCTCCATAAATCTTTGTCTACCAATGTTGTTGGGAACATCATCAATTTCATCAAGCGGTGAGTCCATACTCCTGGATCTAAAATAAACCAAAACAAACATCAGAGCACAATGTCAACCATGTCAATGAAAGTAAATTATTTTGAAATATATAAAAACATACATACAAGTAAAAAATTTAAGGCACTCATTATCTTTTCCATTTTCTCGTTTGATTTAAAATTTTATTCTTCAGAATTCATATTGGATTGAGAATTGTGTTTCTCTTGACCTAAGTTCCCTCTTTATGATCATATCTCACGTATACGGGTCCATCTCCATCTTCATCTTCATTTACATCTATACCAATGTCTACTGACAACAAATTCTCAAATGAAGGATCATTATCATTGATGTTCAAATATTCATTATTTTCAAATTCAACTTGTTATTAATGATTCTTGTTTGATGGGAGTACAATAGACCAATTCTTCTTAGCAAGATCCAGAATGAAAAATGCTTGTTTTGCTTGTGCTACCAAAATAAAAGGATAATCTTCATACCAAACCTTAGAAAAGTCCACTTGAACAAAGCCTAAGTCATCTATCCGCAATCCACTATTATTGTTAACCCACTTACTTCTGAATACAGGACCCTAAACATAGAGTAATCTAACTCCTATATACGTTCAATGACACGAAAGTATGACATTGATGCATAGATAGGGTGTATGTCTTTAGCACTGGATCTATGCCAAGAATTAGCAACAAGTGTTATCCTACTATTCTGCATCGTGCTCTGTGTATCATGGTCTTGTATATAGAATGTGTAACCGTTGATTGCATTACCATTGTAAGATAATACATTTAAGCTTGGTCCCTTCGACAGCCACTTGAATTTTTCAGAAACTAAATTAGGATTCCGTTCCATCTTATCATTAATACGATTTTTCTACCAGCCTGAAAATTGTTTATTGTGTTCTTTTATTAACAAATTTTCATTCCTATTACCATGTACCAATCGAAAAGCATCCTTGTGTTCTTCAACATACAGTTTGACCTCATCAGTGTTATATAGCACATACAAGTGGGCTTGCTCCCGTTTAGTCACTGATATTGTTATTACATCCCTCCCACTTGTTCCTTTCCATGATCTTCGCCCATCATGACAAGACTTGGTGATCCCAACAGGGTCAACATTTAATAGAAAATTAGCACAGAAGTCACTTTCTTCTTCAACCATGTACCTTTCAGCAATACAACCCTCTAGCCGATATCTATGTTTCACATACCCTTTTAACATTTTCAAGAATCACTCATTTGGGTACATCCATCTTAAGTACATTAGACTGCACAATTGAATCTCTTTGACCAAGTATACAGTTAGATGTAATGCCCCAAATTTTGATTTAGGGCTAATGATGATTATTGAGAATAATTTGTGAATTAAATCTGAGTTATTATGTGTTATGTGGCAATTTTAATTAATATGCTATAATTAGTGGAGAAATTGAAAGAATGGCCATAATTTAGTGATTAATGGAGAAATTAATTACTAACTAAGAGGGAAATGAAATGTGTAACTAAATGGCTAATGCAGGGTTAAATTAACTAAATTGGTTACTTACTTTATGATAGCTAACAAAATTTTGACAAGTAGTTGGTTAGATGAGAGAGGGTGTGGGAAAGTCAAAACCTAATTAAAAATTGCATCTCTCTCTCTCTCTCCCTCTCTCTCTCTCTTTCCTTCCTCAATTTTGGCTGCAAGCATGGGACAAAGGGAAAATCATCATTTCCCCTTATTCTTCACACTTTCAACACTCTCATCTCTCTTTTCCCTCTCTCCATTTTTGTCTTCCATTATTAGCCAAAGAAAGAAGAAAAAGCTCTTGATAAAGGTGATTATTTGACCCTTTCAATGACCCCTAATGGAAAATTTCTCTTCTATAAAGTTGTTCTCTGTGTTGAGAGCTTCAATTTCATGGTTTTATATTTTCCATTTAGTGGTGTTTGAGCACACAAGGAAATCTAGAAGTTAGAGAATCAAGGAATTCCTTTGGGAAAAGTTGTAGAGGTGAGTACGAGAAACTTTTCTCTATAGGTTTCGTAGCCATTGATTGAGTTTGGAATTTCTGGGATTTTTGGCTTGATTTTTGAAATGAGGGTTATGGTGTGTATGGCATGTTGTTGTCATGGATATAGTATCTTGAGTATGTGTTTTGGATAGATAGAATTTGCTTGAAGCTTAAATGTCAAGTTTGACAATTTTGGGATTTTGTTGGATATATGCCAAAAACAGAACATGATAATGGAATGAGGATTTTGTCAGTTTGATATTTTCATTGAATTCTTTGTGGAAAATTGTGTGGGAGTAGTGTTGGATGTGAATTTTGAACCATTGGAAACTAGGTTCAAAAGTTACAAGTTTTGGTTAGCAAGAACTCTATGCTGGCAGTGGTTTTATGTGGACGTTTTGTAATAGCAAATAGTGATGAAAAATACTGAAACTTTTCAATCTTAAAGTTCACATGCCAAGCTTCAAAATGAACATATAATTCTTGCCATTCCGATTTGTGATCTAGGAGTTATGATTGTCCAAATTTTGGTGTTAAATCTAGGATCAAATCTGGAACAGTATGGACATTTGTTGGATTCTGTATTTTTATGGTTATGGGAAGCAATGATTCATATTTTTTCATATAAAGAGAACTTAAAATAGCTTTCCATAAGCTTTGGAATCATCCTATTTTGATTGTTCTAGAATTAGTTATGATTTTACAAAGTTCTGCCAAGAAACAGGATTTATCTTGGCCACAACCCAAATGTTTCAGACCTATTTTTGGCCTTAGCCAGTGGATTTTTAGGTCGTAGCCAACCCCCAAAAATTAGTATTTTGCACTTCTGGAAAGTGGTTTTCAACGCAGTGTTTCCCAATCCTTTAGGGCTTTTGTTAGAGACATTTGTAGCTTCCTAAGTGTTATGAAGTCAATTGAGTATTGGAATAAGTGATAACCTATTGTCCTTAATTATGACTATAGGATTTGATATTTGCCTGGATCGTAGAAGGCCTGTGCCTAATTAAGAATAGAAAGACCAAGGTAGTGACACTTTATCCTATATCATGTTTAATGCATTGCTCGTACATATTTATCATTGAATGATGTTGATTGGATCCGTGGCGAGTAGGTCGGCCTTAAATGTTATTGCTTGGGTTTGTGACCATTAGCCTAACCTTGAATGTTGCTGATTGGGTTTGTGGCGGGTAGCCCGACCTTGAATGAATGATTGAGTCGTGACGAGTAGCTCGTCTTTGAATGCTGCGTAGCTAAATTGTGATATATACTTACATGCTTTGTTTAATTTTACATTATATACATAAACTATTACTACTTGGATTCTTTTGAATCTCACTCTTTCCAATTAACAATTTTAGCCAGGGCAAGCGGGTCAAGGGTCAAACAGGTGAACAAGGATGTAATATCCCAATTTTTGATTAAGGATAAATCATGATTATTGTGGATAATTATGAATTTAATTTGAATTATTATGTGTTTTATGGCAATATTAATTAATATATCATAATTATTGAAAAATTGGAAGAATGGAATTATTGGCTGAGTTGGTAATTAATGGAGAAACTAATACTAATTATGACAGAAATGAGAAATGTAATTAGAATGGCTAATGGAGGGATTAGATAAGCTAATTGGGTGCTTGTTGTGTGAGAGCCAAAGAGAAGAAGATATGTGGCAAGTTGGCTTGTGTGTGTGAGAGAGAGAGAAAAGTTAAAGGGTTTTTTTTAAGCATTTCTCTCTCCTCTCTTTCCCTCTTTTACGCTGAAAAAACTGAAATGGGAAGGGAGTATGATTATTTCCCTTCTTCATCACTCTTCCCTCTCATCTATCTTGTTCTCTCTCTTCTCCCTCTCTTCGTCAGCCATTGAAGACCAAGGGAAGGAAGAAAAGTTGGAAAAGGTAGGGGAAAATGATCTCTAATGCCAAAACTTCATTCATTAATGTTGTTCCTTGCATTAAGAGCTTTTATTTGATGGTCATAGTTTGGCATTTGGAGCTGGATTGAGTTCTAGAGAAATTGTGAAAGTTGGAGAATCAAAGAGTCTCTTTGAGAAAATTGTTAAGGTAAGTGAAAGGAACCTATCTATCTAAGTTTTGTACCATTTGGAATTGTTTTGAATTTCTGGAATTTGTTGGTCATTTTCAAAAAATGATGATCATTGGTCTTGTGGTATGTTATTGGTATGGAAATGGTATATTTGGAATGTATATGGCAAGATAGGATTGATTGTAGAATGAATGGTTGGGTTTGGAAAAGTTGGGAATTTAGTGTTTATTGTTGCCAAAACCAAAGCATGATAAAGTAGTAGGATTTTGGCCATTTTGAGATTGCCATTATGTTCCTTGTGGAAAATTGTGTGGGAGAAGTGTTGAATATGAATTTTGAACCATTGGGAACTTAGTTTTAAAAGTGGCAAGTTTTGGTTGGTGAAAAGCTCTGTTCTGGTAGTGGATTTTCATGGGCGTTTTAAAATAGTAAATGGTGTTGGAAAATTATGAAACTTTCCAGTCTTAAATTTCACTTGCTAAGCTTCAAAATGGATTTATATTTCATGTCATTTAGATTTTTGGGCTAGGAGTTATGACTATCCAACGTCTGATGTTAAATCTGGGATCAATTTTGAAGCAAGGTGGAATTTTCTTGAAATATGTATTTTTGTGGTGATTTTCAGTAAGGTCCCATATTTTTCCTATGAAGAAAACTTAAATACCTTTTATTTGGCTTTGGAATCACCTCATTTGGATTTTTCTAGAATTAGTTATGATTTTTAGAAGTTCAGCTGCAAAACAGAATTTTCTTGGCCGCAGACAGAAAATTTTGGGCTGCAGCCAGAACACTTGTGGGCTATTTTTGGCTGCGGCCAGAAAATTCTTGGCTACAGCTAGAAACTTTCTCTGCTATTTCTGGCCGCAGCCAGAGGTTTTTTTTTGCTGCAGCCAACCCCTGTTTTCAGCACCTTGTGATTTTGAAAAGTGGTTTCCAACCCGATGTTTCCCAATCCTTTAGGGCTTTTATTAGAGCCAATTGTAACTACTTAAAGGACATAAATGATAATCAAATCTAAGCATTGTGAAGTCAATTGAGTATTAGAATAGAGAATAACTCTTCGTCCCTAATTAAAATTATAGGATACGATATTTGCCCTCCTCGGGAGAGACCTGCGATAAAGCATGCACGGAATGAACTAGGTAGTGACTTTTCTCTCATGTTGTGTATGATGTTTTGGTATGCATAACTTATCATTAAACTGTGAACTGCATGTACCATAGTCCATTACAGCGCGAGCAGGTCAGCGTGATCCGTGTAGGGATTGATGCTGGTCATCTCTAGGTCAGCCGTTGAACTGCCGTTGTAATTGACATGGAACTTTGTGAATCTGACCCATGGGGCGGTGTTTGTTAATCCAGCCGTGGGCTGTGAGTTTTGAATCTTGCCTGTATTGCTTGTATGATGAAATGCTTTATATGAATCCCAGCTGTGGTGAAATATATTGTATGGATTGTGTTGTGCAATGTAGTGTGAGCAATTCAGCGTGAGCAATCGTAAGGGATGACATGTGTCATACTGACCATTTCCGTTGTAACTGCCGTTGTAGTTGCTTTGTGTGGATAATGATTTGATTTCATGCCTTATTGTTATGCATATTATGAGTGATTTGACACTACAGGGATTCCTTAGAATCTTACTCTCCAAAAATTAAACATTTTAGACAGGGCAGAAGGATCGAAGGGAAAGCGAGTGACGAAGAGCGGGTAGAGCTTATTACTAAGAGTCTATTTTGGAAAAAATATTGGTTATCATTTTGTAAATAATTTTGGATATATTTTGTTGGGAATTACATGTATATATTGGATAGTAATTATGTAATCCCCTTGTATGGGAAACTTCTTGGGCTTTGTGCCTTGTATAGACCCTGAATTAGTAATTGAACCCCGAGTGTGTCGAGAATTTACTGGGTACTCTGATATTTATAAATGGAATCAAATTGTTCAGGCCATTTGTGTATTGAAATGTGAATAGGAGACCATTGTTGACAGGTTTTAGAAAATGTTTTATAAAAGCATGTTTTGGGCAAAACTTGTTGTATTAAGTCCCAAATTATTTATGGTCTCTAATTCCATATTAATTACGTGTTTATGAACTTAATCTCGGCCTAAGCGTGAAGGGGGTTACAAAGGACGACTAGGAATTCTGGTGGTCGTCTTAGTTTCTTTTTGGTTTTTGGTTATCATTTGGACAATTGTATATATTAGATTGACCATAGATTTGTAATTGTTGTGTAATCCCTGATTTGGGGAACTGAGATGGGCAATTTAGCCCTATAAAACTCTTGGATTAATGATATTATCCCGGGTGGATGTCAAAAATTTTATTAGTACTCTATTATTATATATGTGTCAAACTGAATAGGCCAATGTTTTTATGAATGAAAGGATGGAGATCTTGTAATACAGGTTTTTAGAAAAAGGTTTTTAATTATTCTTGATCTCTTATCTAATTATAAAACATGTTTTACACTAATCACGGCCTCAGTTTTTTGGCGGGGGTTACATTTGTAGTATCAGAGCAGTTTCCCTGGTAAGGGTAGATTTTGATAGGATAGCTCCCTCAGTTAATTGCCTAGTAGTTTAGGTAATTGATAATTGTTGGTGGTATGCACATGTATATATTTTGATTATTGTTGGTATAAGAGTTTAAGGAATATGTGTATACTTTTATTGTGATTTCTGACTGGGTGAATCATTTATAGACTGAAGAGAAACAATGGCTCCCCCTAGAGTTAGAAGAATTGACCCAGAGGTGGAAGAGCTTAATGACAATCCACCGACCCAATGCGGGAGCTGATGAATTTAGTAAGGGAATAGAGAACATGATTACTGAGCTGAGAGAAGAGCTCAGGGAAGAAAGGGCTAAGCGGAATGAGGAAAGGGTCTAGTCTACGCATGAGGAGACCTAAGAGGAGACCTAACAAGAAGAGATAGTTGAGGGGTCAAACCGATCCCATGAGTGTCCACCTCATACTAAGGAGAACCAAGGATGACATGGGGTGCCGGCTCGTAATGATAGAGACCTTTATTTTTGGGTTTCTAAATTCTACAAACACATGCCTCCTATGTTCAAAGGAAGATTCGACCCTCTGGCAGCGGAGGATTGGTTAATGAGGTTGGACAAGATCTTTGAGGTGCTTGAGTGTTCATAAGAAGTGAAAGTAAAACTGGCCATTTATAAGCTCGAAGGGGACGCAGACTGGTGGTGGAGAAACATTGCTATGACTATGTGGGCTCGAAATATGCCAGTGACTTGGGAAGTGTTCCAGGAGCAGTTCAATGACAAATATTTCTCTAAGTCTGTGAGAATTGAGAAAGAGTTAGAGTTTCTTGCTATTAAGCAAGGAGACAATGGGACCTTTGATGATTACTTGTCTCGGTTTATCTGTCTAGCCCGATACTCCTCCTATCTCCGGCGGATGGATGATAAGTGCAAATGGTCACCCGACAGTTTGATAAGTGGAGGAAGTAGAGTTCCGACATGCTAATCCGTGAGTTAAGGTGGGAGTTGAAGAAGAGGTTGGTCACCTGACAGTTTGATAAGTGGAGGAAGTGGAGTTCCGATATGCTAATCTATGAGTTAAGGTGGGAGTTGAAGAAGAGTTTGGTCACCCGACAGTTTGATAAGTTCAACAAAGCAGTTGAGGAGTGCCATATCACTGAGAACAACTTGAGAGACATTATCCCAAGCAAGGGCGATGGTCGTGGTGAACTTGGTAAGGGAAACTCCTCCCAGAAACGTAAGAGCTAAGGATCTTCATCCAAGGGCAGCAGTAAGAAGCCATACTATTATGGGGACTGTGAGAACCAGAGAGCCTTTATGCATAGGCCATGTCCACATTATAACAAAGTACATCCTGGTATGAATTGCGATGGGCAAATAGTATGTTACACTTGCAAGTAGCCAGGGCATTTTGCCAGAGAGTGAAATTGGTGACTAGTAAAGTCAAGACCCAAGAATCAAGGGAGAGTGTTCGCTATGAATCATGAGGAAGCAAGGAAATCTCCTGACTTGATTCAAGGTAACATTCTTCTAAATGGTAGTTCATTGCAAACTTTGTTTGATTCGGGTGCTAGTCATTTGTTCATAGCTAATGACTATGTAAGGCGCCTAGGATTACATGTCCATAAACTGCCATTTGATCTGGTTGTGTCAACATGGATGGGTGCTAAGACTGTGACTACGGAAGCTTGTCTGAATTGTGTTATAACTGTTGAGGGGTTTGAGTTTACCATTGATTTGATTTTTTTACCACTTCATTACCTCAAAGTTATTTTGGGTATTGATTGGTTGACGGCGAACAGTATAATGCTGGATTATGGGAATAGAAAAATTGTGTATCCTGCTCCACAAGAAGGATGTTAATGTAAACAGTAATTTAAATTTCCTCTCAAATGGGGCCGAGGAATGTTTGAAAACTGGATGCCAAGGGTATATGGTGTTCTTTTCTATTCAAGGAGCAACAATGAAACTCTAGAGAGTATACTTATAGTGAGAGAATTCCCTGAGGTATTTCCGAATGATCTTGATAGATTGCCTCCGAAAAGGGAAGTAGGTTTCTAATTAAGATAGTGCCTAGAGCTGGGTCCATATCTAAAGCTCTATATAGAATGGCGCTTAATGAAATGGCGGAATTGAAGAAAGAAATTGAAGATTTGCTTGAGAAAGGGTTCATCCGACCCAGTGTGTCACCATAGGGAGCTTCAGTATTGTTTGAGAAAAAGAAAGATGGAAGCTTGAGGCTTTCTATAGATTATAGAGAACTTAACAAAGTAATTGTTAAGAAAAAGTACCCTTTCCTGAGAATTGATGACCTATTAGATCAATTGTCTAGCTCGTGTGTATTCTCCAAGATTGATCTAAGGTCGGGCTATCATCAGTTACGTGTGAAGGTAGCAGATATTCTAAAGATTGCTTTTAGAAAGAGGTATGGGCACTATGAGTTCCTTATAATGCCCTTTGGTTTGACTAATGCACCGGCGATATTCATGGATTATATGAATCGCATCTTCCAACAGTATCTTGATAAGTTTGTGGTAGTGTTTATAGATGACATCTTGATTTACTCTAAGAGTAATGAAGAGCATGAACAACATTTGAGAATTATGTTGAGAGTCTTGCCAGAAAAGAAACTCTATGCCAAGCTGAGCAAATGTGAGTTCTGGCTTACGGAAGTAAAATTTCTTGGCCATGTTATCTCACGAGAAGGGGTCTGGATGGATCCCAGTAAGGTGGAATAAGTACTTGACTAGAAGAGGTCAGAAATTGTTTATGAGATTCACAGTTTTCTGGGTCTTACCGGTTACTATCAGAGGTTCATTCAGAACTTCTCCCGGATTGTATTGCCGATGACCAAGCTCACAAGGAAGGATAAAAAATTTTTGTGGGATGAACATTGTGAACAGAGTTTCACGGAGCTGAAGGGTAGGTTGACTATGGCACTGGTATTGATTATACCTGATCCCAGTTAGTCTTACATCGTGTACAGTTATGCGAGTAAGCAGGGGTTGGGGTGTGTCCTGATACAGCAGGGATGAGTGGTGGCCTATGCCTTCTGACAACTGAAGCCTCATGAGATGAATTATCCCAATCATGATCTGGAGCTTGTGGCAATAGTGTTTGCATTGAAGATTTGGCGTAATTACCTGTATGGTGTGACAATGGAATTGTACTATGACTACAAGAGTCTCCAATATCCGTATGATCAGAAAGAACTGAATATGAGACAGTGTCGGTAGATGGAGTTACTGCAACATTATAACCTGGAGATCAAATATCATCTGGGTAAGGCTAATGTCATCACATATGCTTTGAGTTGGAAGGCAGTACTAGTGGCAATGATGATGATCCAAGAGAAGAGATTGATAGAGGAATTTTAGGATTTGAATCTCTCAAATAACATCCTGTGTGCCAATTTTGGTATGGTCCAAGGGGAGAATGACCTGAGGACTGAAATTGAAAAGGCTCAGATATATGATGAGCGAGCCAGTCTATCCGAGTTGTGATTGAGCATAGAGGAACTCAGGATTATGATTTGTCATCTAGTGGACTGGTGCATTACCAGAAGAGAATCTATGTTCCACTGAAGGCTGACTTGAGACAAAGAATTCTTGATAAGGCTCATAAGAGTCAGTATACTCTTTACCTCGGTATGACCAAGATATATCACAACTTGAAATCTATGTATTGGTGGCCAGGGTTGAAGAGTGATGTGACTAAGTATATGGTGCGGTGTCTTACTTGTAATAAGGTGAAGATTGAACACCAGAGATTGTCAGGATTGCTTCAAAGTCTGAAAATTCCAGAATGGAAGTAGGAGAGTGTGACTATGGATCTAGTAGTGGGTCTACCCAGGATCAGGAACTATGATATGATTTGGATTATTGTTGATAGACTCACGAAGTTGGTGCACTTCATACCTATCAATGCTAGCTATTCTCTTAATAGACTAGCTGAGATATACATCAAAGAGACAGTGAGACTCCTTGGTACATCGAAGAACATCATCTCCGACAGAGATCCTCGGTTTACTTCTAGATTCTGGAGGGCTCTGCATGAAGCTATGGGTACTCAGTTAAGGTTTAGCAAGGCCTACCATCCTCAGATAGGTGGGCAATCAGAAAAGACCATCCAAACGCTAGAAGATATACTAAAAGCGTGTGTCCTAGACTTCAAAGGAAAATAGGACTATTATCTTCAATTGGCTGAGTTTGCTTACAATAACAGCTATCATGTGAGCATTTAAATGGCTCCGTATAAAGCATTGTAAGGAAGGAAGTGCCAGTCACTGTTGTTCTAGACAAAGTTGTCTGAAAAGAAGTTGTATGGGCTGAATCTTGTTGATCAAACCTCTGAACAAATCAAAATCATCAGAAAGAGGCTCCTTGTAGCACATAGTCGACATAAGAGCTATGCTGATAAGAGGAGAAGACCTCTAGACTTTGATGCGGGGGATCATGTCTTCCTAAGAGTATCTCTGGTCACAGGCGTTGGGAGAGCAATCAAGTGGAGGAAGTGGAGCCCGAGGTACATTGGACCATTTGAGATTCTGGCACTAATCTGACCTATAGTGTATCGGATAGCCCTACCCTCGAATTTAAGCATATTGTATGATGTGTTCCATGTCTTGCAGCTCAAGAAGTACCAACCTGACCCTGAGCCTATTATTGAATATAAAGATGTAGAGTCAGAATGAATCATCGATCAAGAAGAGTAGATGCTTAGACATCGAAGCTTACCATTTGTGAAGGTGGTCTGGAAGGGAATGTCTCCAAGAGAAGAAACTTGGGAGGCAGAAGCGGACATGAAAAGGCGATTTCCTAATTTTATGCCTAATGATATATAACAAATTTCAGGGACAAAATTAATTGAACGGGGGGAGAATTGTAATGCCCCAAATTTTGATTAAGGCCTAATTAAAAATTGCATTTCTCTTTCTTCTTCCATCCTCAATTTCGGCTGCAAGCATGGGACAAAGGAAAAATCATCATTTCCCCTTCTTCTTCACACTTTCAGTGCTCTCATCTCTCTCTTCCCTCTTTCCATTTTTGTCCTCTATTGTTGGCCAAAGAAAGAAGAAGCTCTTAATGACCCTTTTAATGACCCCTAATAGAAAAATCATCATTTGACCCTTTTAATGACCCCTAATGGAAAAACTCTCTTCTATAAAGTTGTTCTTTGTGTTGAGAGCTTCAATTTCATGGCTTTAGATTTGTCATTCAGTGGTGTTTGAGAACACAAGGAAATCTAGAAGGTTGAGAATCAAGGAACTCCTTTGGGAAAAGTTGTAGGGGTGAGTAAGAGAAACCTTTCTCTATAGGTTTTGTAGCCATTGATTAAGTTTGGAATTTCTGGGATTTTTGGCTTTATTTTCAAAAATGACAATCATGGTGTGTATGGCATGTTGTTGTCATGGATATAGTGTCTTGAGTATGTGTTTTGGATAGATAGAATTTGCTTGAAGCTTAAATGTCAAGTTTGGCAATTTTGGGATTTTGTTGGATATATGCCAAAAACATAGCATGATAATGGAATGAGGATTTGGTCATTTTGATGTTTTAATTCCTTGTGGAAAATTGTGTGGGAGTAGTGTTGGATGTGAATTTTGAACCATTGGAAACTTAAGTTTAAAAGTTGCAAGTTCTGGTTAGCAAGAACTTTGTGCTGACAATGGTTTTACATGGACGTTTTCAAATAGCAAATGGTGATGAAAAATTTTGAAACTTTCTAGTCTTAAAGTGGACATGTCAAGCTTCAAAATGGACATATAATTCATGCTATTCCGATTTGTGATCTAGGAGTTATGATTGTCTAAATTTTGGTGTTGAATCTGGGATCAAATTTGGAACAGTGTGGACATTTGTTGGATTCTGTATCTTATGGTTTATGGGAAGCAATGATTCATATTTTTTTCCTGAAAAGAGGGCTTAAAAAGCTTTTCATGTGCTTTGGAATAATCCCATTTTGATTTTTCTAGAATTAGTTATGATTTTTCTAAGTTCAGCCAAGAAACATGATTTTTCTTGGCCGCGGCCCAAATGTTTCGGATCTGTTTTTGGCCTCGTCCAGTGGATTTTTGAGCCGCAGCCAACCCCCAAAAATCAATATTTTGCACTTTTGAAAAGTAGTTTTCAACGCAGGGTTTCCCAACCCTTTGGGGCTTTTATTAGAGACATTTGTAGCTTCCTATAGGATATTAATGATAACCAAATCTAAGTGCTGTGAAGTCAATTAAGTATTGGAATAAGTAATAACCTGTTGTCCTTAATTATGACTATAGGATTTGATATTTTCCCGGATGTTAGAAGGCCTGTGCCTGATCAAGAATGGAAAGACCAAGGTAGTGACACTTTATCCTATATCATGTTAAATGCATTGCTTGTACATATTTATCATTGTATGATGCTGATTGGGTCCGTGGTGAGTAGGCCGGCCTTGAATGTTACTGTTTGGGTGTGTGGCAGTTAGCCCAACCTTGAATGTTACTGATTGGGTTTGTGGCGGTTAGCCTAACCTTGAATATTGCTGATTAGGTCCATGGCGGGTATCCCGGCCTTGAATGAATTATGAATTTTCAAAATTTGGTCAAAGTGTTGGTAGCTTTTGGCTATAATGCGAATTTAAGAAGAAAAGGGCTAAATGTAATTTCTTTGAACTCCAAGGGTTAAGTTAAGTGCTTGGGGCTATTGTAGCCACACTAAAGGTTCATTGGTTATGGCGCTAGTAATGTCATTATGCATCTAGGGCCATGAGGTGACAAAGAAGAAGCCACCTCAATGGTTATGAAAAGATACAAGAGGAGGACTCAAGATATAAGGTAGTGAACTTACTTCTCCTACATGTATTTAATATTTGTGCTTGTGTATTGATGCATATGATTGCTTTCCTTGATTATGAGAAATATATATATGAATGATTAAAGCTTTGTTTCTATTTATGCTATAGCCATGAGTATGTTGTTTGAAATATTGAGCACGCAGATATGTCATTGTGTTAGTATGAGTTTATGTAAGGCAAGCATGTCATGCATTAAGCACTTATCTTTCATGCATATTGGTATTATTTACTACTGAGATTCTCTCAAATCTCACCCTCCCCCAACCAACCATTTAGATAGGTGATCATAGGAGGCAAGCTAAGAACAGAGAAGAGGACTACACGTAGAGGAATGTTGCTGTGGAATGAAGACGAAAAGATGTCTGAGTTTTATTGAACGGGTTTAGATACTATAGTAACCATATGTGGCTACATTATTTGTAATTATCATGTACAATCCTTGTGGGGAAATTCCTATAATCATGTATTTATTATCAGTATATTTTTGCTTATCCCTGTGTGCCCATTGAACTGTGCTCAAGTATTCTGAGAAAAGTGAAAACAAGAAACCTCTCTTAAATTAACGTATACATATAAATTATAATAAAATACCGATACTGATGCTATCGTCTTAGTTACACCCTCTGATACTACTACTTTTTGATAATTCTGATACCACACCCTAGTACTTATACTCTTACTGTATGCCCTAATTTTGCTTTTATATGGGTCATTATTACAAAATATATAAATATTTTGGGAAAATAATCTAGGGTTCTGATACCACCTTTACTATTACATATATGATCATTCATATACATACATAGTGTATAGCTATGTAAGGCTACTTGACATATTACAAAATTGTATAGATAGTTAGCAAAATGACTTCTTCATATAAAGCTCCTTCCTTCACTCACTAGAGCTTACCTCTTTATACTTTGTGCCATTGGTCTTTGCTATAGAATAAATTTTCAAAAAGGATGAGATTCAGAAGAATCTCAGTAGTAATAGACATTCAATCATATAAAATGTAATCACATAAAGCATACATCACAACCATCACAACATAATGAGCAGTGTAGGAACATTTAATGCATCAGTATGCAGCATGACAAACACATCACATTACCACAGCATTTGGTTACATACAAGAGCGTCCACCCGAATAGGTTCCACATGCTCAGAACATAACATATTTAATGGTAAAATGTAATGACCCAATTTGGGATTAAGGACTAATGACTCTGATATTGATTGTAATTAGTGTAATTAAACACTTTTGTAGAAATGTGATGTAAATTTGATATAAGTGTATTTGGTGATTAAAGATTAAGGGTGGAGATTTATTGCATATAGGTCAGAATCCTATGCATTAAGCTTGTGTGAGCTCATAGAGGCAGTGAGTAAGATAGTGACATGTGGCATTATGTGGACCATTGGATGTGGCACAAAGGACAAAAGTCCACTTTTTCTCTCTCTTCTCTCTCCTATTCGGTTGAGGGGGGAGTATGGGTATGGAAAACATTTCATCATCATTATCATCTCTATCTCTTATATTCTTTCTCTTCTTTCTCCCATTTCCGACGACCTTGAAGCAAGGGAAGAGGAAAAGAAAAGCTTGATCTTTGGTGAGTAATGGTTCTCCTTTGCTCAAATCTTCTTCACTAAATTTGTTCATAGTGTTAAGAGCTCCATTGTGGTAATTTTAGAATCTTTAAAGGTGCTGATTTGAGTGTTGGATGAAATTGAAAGTTGGAGAGTCAAGATTCTGGATTTGGCAAAGTGAAGAGGTAAGCATTTGATGCTTTTTGATATATATGTTATGAGTTTTGGATAAGTCTGAGAAATTATGGAAATTTGCCCTGGTTTATAGTCATTTTAGAATGTGTGAATTTCATAGTGATTGATGTTTGGATTAGTTCATTGTGAGGTTCTTTGAGTATTGGATATGGTTTTGGAGTTTGGAATTAAGTTGAATGAAATTTGGGTGTTAAGTGTCATAGAGACCCAAGGGCCTAGACTATGATTAAAATGATATTTAGGTGTTTTGGAGGTTACCAATGGGTTCCCCATGTCATTTTGAGTGAGTATGAGCTTTGTGTGGAGTTTGGGAGCCATTGGGTGTGATTTTGACCAATCCGGGAAATTCTGTCAGTTGCTACGATCTGGCAATCTGATAGCCTTACTCGAGTGAGGGAGGAACTCACTCAAGTACTGCCTTGTGTTTTTTCTTTCTGCTTTGTGTTTCACCTGGGTTTTCATGAAGGGGGCTCGAGTGCACTTCCTTCACCGCGAGTGATGTTGGTGACCACTCGAGTGAGCACGGGATCACTCGAGTGATGGTATGAGTTCTTGGTTAGGGTTCTTCTCGGGTTGTCACTCGCTGGTTGATGTTCAAGAGTGTGTTCCGACACTCGCAAGTGAAACCTTCTCAACCGAGCACTGGGGGTATGCTCGAGTGAGCTTTTCCCTCTTATAATTGCATGAGCTCTCGGGTTGTCACGCTTTGTGTTACACTTTCGGCGATTCGAGTAGATTTAGAGTCATTACTCGAGTGCAAAGCCTTATGCTTGAGTGATGTGAGCACTTTCTGGCCGAAGTAGCTGCTCACTGTCAAACACTCGCGAGTGAGAGCCATTCTCACTCGAGAGCGAGTCTTTCATCACTCGAGTGAGGTAATCTTTACTCAAGTGAGTCAGCCAAAAATCACTATTTTGCTTTTCGAAAAAAGGGGTTTTCAGGGTAGTTCTTCCAACCTTTAGGCATATGTTTAGGCCTCTATTAGCCACCTAAAGAGTCCTAAATAAAAACCAACTTAGAGTATTATGGAAATATGCATTTGGAAAAGAGATTAATCAATTGTCCCTAAATTGGTATAGGATTTGATATCTGTCAGATGCGTGAGCCCACTGTGCCAAAGAACGTAAGGAAAGATACAGGTAGTGACTTCTCTCTTATACTTTGTGTAAATGTATTGTATGTTTGCCTATCATACATTATGTGCTGCAGCTGCTGCTGCTTTGAGATGCATTGAGATACATTGTGGAGCTTTGTGCATTATGGAGCTTTATGCTTTGTGATACGTTATGCATCGTGATACTTTGTGTTTTGTGATGCTGCTGCATAGTGATGACCACGGAAGCGGGCATTATGATTACAACGAAAGCTGGTATAGTGATTACCACAAAATCGGGCATAGTATTTGCAGTGAAAGCTGTCATTATGATTACTACGAAAGTGGGCATAATGCATTGTGATACAGCCGTGAGTGCTGTCATCTGTGGTGCGAGCCATAGATCATTGTGTTGCTGATGATGCTGGTGAACGTGATAACATTACATGCTTTATGTTTATATATTGTATGAGTGATTTGTTACTACTGGGATTCTTTAGAATCTCACTTTTTCCAAATGACTAACCTTTTCAGACAGGGCAAGTGGCTCGAAAGGTAAGCGGCCAACCAGGAGTGGTTAGGGCTAGTAGGGACATATTGCATTTTGGATGTTGGTTATCTAGTTGGCTTTTGGGATTACTGTATGTATATGAGATGTATATAACAATTTTTGGACATGTAATCTCCATTTTGGGAAACCTTTAAACCCATTATATATATACAAGTAACCCGGGGCTACTGGGATTTTGGTTACGCACTCTGATATTTATTATGTGATATAACTACACAGGTAATTGTATTCGAAAGTGAATGTGAGACCAGATGAATCCTGTTTTTAAATGTTTTGTTTGGACACCCTATCTCTTGGATATGAGTGATTATAAATGTGATTTCTGTTTTATTGGTCTCTATTTCACTTAAATTTCATAATCCGGATATAATTACCGTGAGGGGGTTACATAAAACACACATGTAGAGCAATACATAGTATGTGAAAGGAAGAGTTACTACCTAAATGCCTTTCTGATAACATGTCCTTATTTATCAATTCTCCTAATTGGCCCAGACAAAGATCGAATCCTATAAGTTAGAATTCATAATGAATAAGTTATTACTTGGTTAGGTATCTTCTAAGTCTAGTATATTAGGTCAAATAGACAATAAATGGGATTACACTTGCTTCTAATACATGTTTCTACCCTTTACAGTCAAACTTGCTACCAATTGCTTTAAGTATCACAAAGTCGTAGGTTACCCTAATTTGGCAGATTTGACACCCAACTTTGAAAATTCATAACTTAATCTAGAAAATTCTAAATGAGGTAGTTCTAAGTCCTTGAAAATATATATCATTGTAAAGTCTATGGTGTCTACTAACACCCTGTAAAAGATCATAGCTATTGGACAGGTTTTGGCCACTCAAAAACATTTCACAAGTAGATTGCCACGAATCTGGCAGATTCTACAACAACACTTTAAATTCCAAAATTAGGGTTTTCTAACCAATCATCCAAAAATCATGACCACATGCTATCCTTACACAATTTTGGCCATATAATCCATTTCTAATATCAAATTTATAAAAATCAAGCTCTAATCCCAAGAACTAGGGCTAGTCGAATCTGACCCTATATTGGTAAAAGAAGTATTCTTGCAATTTCCACCTCAAAACATGTGAGTAATCATCATAAACCTTTAATTAACATCATACTCATCATCAAACACCCATTAAAACTCAAAATACCATCTTGGTTGAAACCCTATGGTCCTATAACTTCAAAACGTTATACTCAAATTGAAGCTTACGATTACCTCTACGTGATTATCCGATTGGTTCTTGATTTTGGCAGTACTTCCACTGACAAGATGACACTAAACACCTCTAATTAGAATTCCAAAACCATATAAACATTGCGCTCGATGAGTAAAAGAAGATTTATGAAGGCTCCAGAGGCTGGAAATGTGATATCGGGCTTTAAATTGGCTGTAGAGTTCAAGAATGTGAAAACTTCTCTCTTCTTTCTTTTTCTTGGTATTTTTCTGATTTTCTCTTGATTTTTATGATTTTTTTGAGCTTCAAGAAAGGTCTAAAACTATTTTAATAAATTAGATTGCATGTCTTAAAAAGTTAGGGTGCTGGGTGATTCTTTTTGGAAATTATTGGGTAACCGGTGATCCTGTGTACCGAATGTTCTTACTTTACACTACAAGGTACTGGTACACCTCCTAATGTCTAGCTTCCTTTCATCTCTAACATGGTTACTCAAATTCATTAGTCAGGGGAAATAAAGTCTAATGAATTCATCCAGCTTTCGGTGTAATGCCCTAATTTTTAATTAAGGGCTAATGATGATTATTGTGGATAATTGTGATTCAAATTGAAGTTATTATGTATTTTGTGGCAATTTTAATTAATATGCCATAATTATTGAGAAATTGAAAGAATAGCCATGAATTGGTAATTAATGGAAAAAAATTAATTACTAACTATGAGAGAAATGAGAAATGTAATTAGAATGGCTAATGGAGGGATTAAAGTGATTAATTGGTTGATTATTTTATAAGAACAAATCAAAATCTGATAAGTGGCTAGTTGGTGTGAGGAGAGAGTGTATAAGAAAGTCAAACAATGATTTTATATGCATTTTCTCTCTCTTTCCTTCCCTCCATTTGGCTGACATGAAGTATGGGGGCAAGAGAAGCATCATTTCATCTTCAACCTCCCTTCTCTCTCTCTCTCATTTTCGTTCCCCCATTTCTGTAGAAGAAAGAAGCTTGTGAAATAGGTGTGTATTTGACCCTTCTAATGACCTCTAATAGAAAAACTCTCTTCTATAAACTTGTTCCTTGTGTTGAGAGCTTCAATTTCATGGTTTTAGATTTGTCATTTGGTGGTGTTTGAGCTCTCACGAAATTTTGGACTTGGGTAAATCAAGGAACTCCTTTGGGGAAAGTTGTAGAGGTGAGTAAGACAAACCTTTTCTTATAGGTTTTATAGCCATTGGTTGAGTTTGGATTTTTTGGAAATTTTGGCTTGAATTTCGAAAATGAGGGTCATTGTATTGTTGGCATGTTGTTGTCATGGAAATGGTGCATTGTTTAGTGTTTTGGAATGAATAGAATTGAATTGAAGCTTAAAAGTAAAGTTTGGCAACTTTGTGTTTGGTTTTGTGTATTGGTTAAAACAAGGCATGGTGATGGGTTGTGATTTTGGTCATTTTGAGGTTTCCATTGTGTTCCTTATGAGAAATTTTATGGGAATAGGTTTGGTTATTGAATTTGGAGTCATTAGACACTTTGGGAGAAAATTGGAAATCCGTTAAGTGTGAACTCTATTCTGGGCAGTCAGTTTACACGAAAGTTTTGAATGACCAAATGGTGTTGAAAAATTCTGAAACTTTCCAATTCTAAATTTCACATCCCAAGCTTCAAAATAGACATATAATCCATGTCATTTCGTTTTGTAAACTGAGAGTTATGCTTTGCCAAAGTTTGGGACTAAAACTAGACTCTATTTTGGAACAGTGTTGAGTGTTGTGTAATTCTGGATTTATGTGGTGGTTTCTAGTAATGGCCCATATTTTTCCTATAAAGAGGACTTAAATAAATTTCATTTGGCTTTAGAATCACCTCATTTCTATTTTTCTAGAAATAGTTATGATTTTTGGAAGTTCAGTCAAGAAACAGGATTTTTCTTGGCCGCGGCCATCGGATTTTGGGTTGCGGCCCAAATGTTTCGGAGCTGTTTTTGGCCGCGGCCAATCTCCAAAAATGACATTTTAGACTTCCAAAGATGGTTTTTGGTATAGTTGTTTCCCAACCCTTTAGGCATATGTTTGAGCTTTTAGTAGCCACCTAAAGGACATAAATGATACCAAATCTAAGTGTTGTGAAGTCAATTGAACCTTGGAATAGAGAATAACTCTTCATCCTTAATTATGATTCTAGGATTTGATATTTGCCCTACTCGGGAGAAACCGGTGCCAGAATACACCCGAAAGGACCATGGTAGTGACTCTTCTCTCATGTTGTGTATGATACTTGGTATGCATGTTTCATTGTGAATGTGTTATCAGCCATAGGGCATTACAGCGCGAGCCATCGTAGAGGGGCAATGCTTATGATACCTACCCCGACTATTGTATTTTCCGTTGTATGTACCGAGGCTGTATTATGGAATCATGGATTCCTGTTTGAGTATCCAGCCCGTGGGATTGCGTGTTGTGAAATTTTTATATAGATCCCAGCTGTGGTGATATATGTTATATGTTCATGTGGATGTACAATCCAGCAAGCAGTTCAGCGTGAGCCATCGTAGGGGCCGATGCCCATGATAACTACCCCAGCCGTTACAACTGTTGTTGTGATTACTGTGTTGTATATATGATTTACTTTCATGCTTTGATGTTGTGCATATTATGAGTAATTTGTTACTACAGGGATTCCTTAGAATCTTACTCTCCCAAAAACAATTTAGTCAGGGATGAAGGATCAAAGGAAAAGCAGGTGACGAAGGGTGATTGCAGCTTTGAGCTAGGAGTCTATTTTGGTTTTGGTTATCATAGTTTGATTTTGGATATTTTGTTGGGAAATGATTGTATATATTGGATTTATGGTTTAGTATTGTGTAATCCCCTAGTAAGGGTAATGGATTATTAGCAATTGTGCCTTGTAAAACCCTTACTTGATTAATAGAACCCGAGTGTGTCGGGAGTTTACATTGCACTCTGATATGTATAAATGGAATTGAATTGTATAGGCCATTTGTGTGTTGATTGTTAATGTGAGACCATTATTGAATATATTTTAGAAATTTTTTTGCAAGCCCAGTTTTGGGAAAATGAATACTTTATTAAGTTCCAAACCATATTATGGTCTTTAATTCAACCTAATCACGTTTTATGAACGTAAATCCCAGCCTATGTCATGAAGGGCATTACATCCGATTCAGTGTTCAGGAAAATCGGATATATAGCCAGACTAGAGACTGGTGAATTATACTGGATATTCTTCATATTCCTGATATATAACTGTGATTGTCATCATATGATTGGTTGATCAGGGAAGAAGTCAAAAAGCTACTTTAATAAAGCTAATTTTTGATATAGGGCCGCTCGATTTTGTGACACGTGTCACCTTTTCCCCTGATTGTTGCCATATGTCTTGGAGATTGCTCGGAGGGTGCCACATGTCCCTGGAGACCATGATATGGTGCCAACTACCCCTGTGCGGTAGAGAATTGCCGAGTCTATAAGTCAGTATGTCACGGTGAAGGTCGGGTATCCGTATGGGACCCATACATAAGCATGGTGTCATATATGCCTGAGATTGCCATAATGGCGCCATACATACACCTTTAGGGAGTTACTAAGCTTTCCCTAACACAAACATAAATATCTTACACCGGCTCATATATTCAGCTAAACCATATACATATGAAGCATTACGAATTACATAATTCAGTATATTACATTATACGTGTCTATATTGCATCATTTTCATTCTTCCTCTTCTCATAAATTCTTCGGTTATATTAAAGTTGAGTTTTAGGAACCTAAGTGGAATAAAAAGCAAGAGCCTTTTATGCTCAAAAGGTAGAAAGACTCATAAAACACAAAGGAAACACATCTAAATCACGTTATAGAGTATTGTCGATGTCAGCTAGAGAAGCTTGAAAAATTGGGTTTATTGAAATTTAGTGTTTTTGCAAGAGCTGAAGCCATGGATGTGTAGATCTTAAAAAGGAAATTCTAACGACATTTAGAATGTGTCAAACAAAGTTCGAATGAGGGAGATATATAAAGGAGAGAAGTTGATAGGTCATATTGTTGTTGATGCCAATTTACTCTGGATTTGATCATCCAAAAAGACATTTTTGGAACAAATAAAAGCCATAGATCTGTAGCTCATGTTGTGACGATTCCAATAACACCAAGAATGCAAAGAACAAAGGTAAAATGAGGAAGATATGACCATCCAAAGTTTGACCCATCGGAGCTCTAACTAGGTCAACAAGACTGGTGTAGAGGTTAAAGATGATGATGTGGTAGTCATGTGCCACATCATCAATCTACCATGACACTTGGGCTGTAGGAGGGTGCCACGTTAGCATTCATGTGTTGCATCATGATGACATGTCATCCAATCAAAAGAGGACACATCATCAGTCAGTAACACATAGATTGAGGCATGTAATCCTATTAGAGGTTAACGGTCAACTGCTAAGTGTTGACCAGTCAATTGTCAAAGTTGACCGTTGACTTATTTTCTAGAAATATTTTTTTTACAAAAATTGCCATATGGCTCACAAGCCTAGTGAGGGCCACCATTTGCCACGTGGCAAACTCGGTTTGACAGTGGGAGGTTCGGGGAGGGTGCTGAGCCAGTATGTGTTGCTACTGACAAGCTCTAAGGCGGCACGTTTGATATACGTGCCATGGCTAAGAGTGGTCGTTCCTAAAATTTTCTAATTTTTGAGAATTTTTGGATCCAAACACCTTCTAGGGGTGAGTGTAAGAGCATGGGACCTCCAATTAAGATGCTGTCTATTCCTTAAAATCCCTAAATTTGAGCTTCAATTTGATATTCAATTTTTTTATTTTTGAATCAAGTTTGGATCTATTTTGGGTTAAGAAAGTGCTTATGTATACTTAGAGATTTACAAAAATATTCAAATTGAGTCTATTTTGATTCCTTTTGTTTTTGGAATAAGTTGGCATAACCACTAAGAAGATTTCAGCTGTAATATATGGTTAATGTTTAAATATTCTTGTAATAGGAATGCATTAAAATGAGCTTTTAAACAATGAGATCATATCCAGTTTTAACTCAAAGATAAGTTAAGATAAAACCTGAAACTTGCAACAACTTAAACTTATAATAAGTCCTCCCACGTTTCTAACCATATTAAGTCAATTGAGGTTAAAGTAACGACTTATAAGTCAAACCTTTTCACAAATGTTGTGACAAAGGACGAGATAGAAATAGATGCATGAATCATCTCATATAGTGGAAGGTATACTACAAATACATCTATGTGAGTGGATGTAAGCAAGACTAAGAGGAGCTTGACATCATAGCTAGATGCTATATGAGTTTATATGGCTAGAAGTGCCCTACAAGAGGGAGAACCCAGTTAAGAGATAGTAATATGAGGCAATTTTTTTATGTATCTTGAATTCTCTTTTTCATTGAATTTATGGTTAAACTCTTTGCCTTTAGAATTAAATTGAGTCTATTATCTTCTTTATTGAACATTCATGCAGTTATTTAAATGATGTTATGTTATTATCTTGTTGTTATAACTACTTTGATTGAGTAGAAGCTTTTGAAATGCATCTAGAGACCCTCAGGGGAATGTGTTCAATAAAGATTATTATTAAAAGGGTGGTAATCTAACTAGCATAAGTGGGATAGGAGTCAACATAGTTGTCTCTTGAACACAAAACTAGTAAACTTATTATCTAATTTTTTTATGACTTATTTGAAAAAATGTGATTTTTATACCATAATTGTCTAAGTGACCAAATTATGGCTAAGTCCATTTGACTGTGCTTATAAGGACAAGCTCACAGAGATATCTATGGTGTTAGAAACTCTCAAATCTCTTGCATTCAAGAAGAATAAGAGTCAGGGACATCTTGCCAACTAGCCTTTAGCCTCTAGAGGTTGAAGTACCTCAAAGGAAATAGAAAGCTTATGCTATCAAGCATAGAAAGAACAAGATTGCTCAGATTTATGATGGCATGCCAATATGATCAACATAACTCTCTCTATACTATGTGGATAAGATTTGGAAGATGGAATTGATAGTTTTCTTCCATGAAGTTTAAACCAAGTTAAGTTTTAACATAGTGTACTATGTCTTAACTTGTCATTTAGGCAACACTTGGGGCAAATGTCAAAGTATAAAGTTGAGGCACATAGACTAAGTCCTTTTCAACAAACAACAAGTATATGTTGTGACAAGATAGCTACTAGTGAGTGGGAGTATGCAAAAGCAAATATTACTTATCATAGGCATATTGTAACCTTTAGTAATGTGGCTCACCATATTAAGCTTGAGTATGAAAGATTGAAGGATCTAAGATCCTTTAGCCGAATGAACTTAACTAAAGGGTAAGAGGATTCATTTTCCAAGCAAAAATCTAAAAGGGGAAAGAAATCTATAAAGCAAACTTGATATGGAGATGGTCAATAATGGGTTTTATAAAGATGAAGTGCTACATTGATAATCCTTTAAGGGTTATAGAAGAAACAACCCACGTGAGCCATAGATGTTTTACAGAAGTATATGGCTTTGTGTTGGGTGAAAAGTATAAGAGAGAATTAAAGGATTAGAACCTGTACGTTAACTCTACATGGATAAATCACCCATGTAAAAATGACCGATAGGACTATGACTCTCAAATCCTATGTTGGATTTGAAGTTTCCTTTTGAAAATGACAATTCCATTTCTTGCCACATACATATATTGATCAAACTAGCCAAAGATAATTTGCTAAATAATAAGTGCTAAAATGGTGAATATCCCTATGAGTAGTTGATAACTTAGTCTGGTTGGCAAGAAAGATAATTTTGAGATTGGAGTAAATATCATCTGCAATTAGAAGACTATGACGTTGTGTACCAATGAATGTGATAGAAGAACATGGTGCCTAGTGTTTCATTAACATCATGGTCGATTACTCGAAATACAATTATGTTTACCTAATTTTGGGCAAATATGAGGATATTAAATAATGGCTAAATCTAGTCAAGAATCAATTAAACTAAAAGGTTAAGAAACTTTTTGAACTAATAAGGGCTAATAACACTTATTTAATTAGTTCAAGATGTTATGTGGATTAGATAGGGATTGTTAGGCAACTATCAGTACCCATAACCTTATCAACACAATATAATTGTTGAAATAGAGATATATACCTCTTCTTTACATGGTTAAGTAGATGATAGCATAAGTGAAACTATTAATCATGTGTTGGCAGATAAACTCACAGCTATTGTCTTTATACTTAACCATATGCCCTCTAAGTAAGTCACAACTATGCCCTGTGAGTTATAGATAGGCCTTAAGCTAGGCCCAAGCACCTAAAGACCATAAGGGCCAGCAACTTATATCTATAATTCTTCTTATGGATTTGGAAGATTAGGTCTAAGGTATAAAAGATATGTCTTTATGAGACAACCTAAGAATTTAAAAAGATACATCTTCATTAGTGAAAATGACGACAATTCAATAACTAAGAGAGAACCAAGAGACACAACGTTCACAGAAACCATGTTTCCTAGTAAGAAATGAGCATTGATTATACCAAATATCTTTATTGGATTAACAATCATGAGAATAAGTAAGAATTCCTTATTTCACTTATCTGAATAGGAGGGTTGAGACTGTTAGACTTTATGTTTTAATGAAAACAACGCTTAACAATAATTAAGAAAGTTTTTTGGAAGAGGTATTTTGGTTAAAAATGATTTTACTCTGAAAATCACTATATCACTAGAATAATGTGACAAAACTTTGTGAACTTATTTTTGGAATAGGGATGAAGTGCTTC
Source organism: Inga leiocalycina (assembly GCA_963242795.1). NCBI lineage: Eukaryota > Viridiplantae > Streptophyta > Magnoliopsida > Fabales > Fabaceae > Inga > Inga leiocalycina. The sequence continues at coordinate 39,213,441 of OY725332.1, forward strand.
TTTGAAAAATAACTCATCACCTTAGTGCTCACTTTAAGTGATAGACAATTATCACTTGAGTGATATTGAAGTCTATCATCACTACCATTTCACTATGGTGACCAAAATAGTGATCTATTTTTTGAAAAACATTTTTTTAAAAGATCACTTGAGTGACCACTTGAGTGATAAGCTACAAAGTGCATCACTATCAGACTGCCATAGTGAACTATCTGATGATCAGTTTTCTAGAAAAAGATTTCAAACTTGTTCACTCGAGTGACCACTCAAGTGATGTTTAAAAAATGTGATCACTATCACATAACCACAGTGATCCTTCATAGTGATCAGTTTTCTAAAAATATTTCAAAGAGAAAATCACTGAGTGACCACATGAGTGTTGTGTTAAAATTTCATCACCATAATGATCTATTCTAGTGATAAGACTTCTAAAATTTTTCTAAGAGAAGATCACTTGAGTTGTGTGTGTAAAAATATATCACTAGCATAGCACCACAGTGACTTTGGTAGTGTTTAAGATTTTTGAAAACGTTTCAAAGAGTGGATCACTCAGTAACCACTTGAGTGATATGTAAAAAGAGCATTACTACCATTACACCAAAGTGATAGTATTTAGTGATCTATTTCTTTCAAATAGATAAGTTTCTCACCACAAAACAATAGTAAACCACACAATGGCTATTAAGAACATTATAGCAAAGCAACAAAGATACCAAAAAAAATTTAGAGAATTTTATATGCAAATGGAATGCAAAACAACTATAAACATGAAAAATGACCTAAACCACTACCTAACACTTCAACAACTAACAACTAACTAAGACAAACTCAAAAACACACTAGCAAGCAAGAAAAATCAAAGGAAACCCAAAAAAACCTAGAAAAAAACCAAAAAAGAAAGAAAATTCAGAAAAGTATAGCAAACCTTTGAATTTGGCTAAAATCCAGAAGACCAAATGGCTTTAGCATTAGTCTTGTTTAAAATCCTAAAAAACTTTGACCTGTTAAATTTCAGAAATTTCTGGGAGAGAATATTTCAGTTCCAGCAAGAAAGTGCTAATCGAAAATCAGAATTTCACCAAAACTCAAATGAGTGCTACACACTTTCTACTAAACTAAGACACGCTATGACAACCTAAAAAGAACACTTAACCACTTAAAACCTTGGCAATCATCCTCCCTAGTAACAGTGCCAATTTGATGAACCCATGTCATGTGAGTTCATAAAATAAAACTAGGTTTGAAAATGTAGCGTAGTAGCTCTACCTAGGTCGTTCTTGTGAAGAGATTAATTTCCAAGTTTCTAAGTAGTAAAGTGATAAATACCTTAAAGTTGTGAGTAATCATCTTGAGAATTTGATTTTAAAACTATGAAGTAATATAAGCTAAAACAATATTTTTGTATTTTTTTGTTTTTAAAACAAAGAAGCAAACGGAATTGAAATTAACACTAACAACAAGATAAATTCAATTAACTAGTATAATGATAAAATGGGATTCCCTTGAGTTATGGTTTTAGTCTTCCTTGCTTGCTAATAATATGAATTCCACAATATCAGTGAAGAGGATGGAACTAAGTTACCACTAGCTACATACTTGCAATAATCATTTAATTTATTCTACCGAAGCAATTAAATAAATACCACCAAATATTTCAAACTCAAGGAGGTGAATAATCAACTTCCAATTCTAGCTTGTAATTACCATTACAAAAGTTCAAGGCATTCAATTTAATCATTTAAATCCACTCAACCGAGTCGGAATAAACAATTCAACCTACTCCTAATATGAATCATACAAGCTTCATTAATGAACTACTAGCTGAACCACCAAGTTTATTCACTTGATATAGAACAATCTAGATCACAATTACATACTTAACCAAGCTATATAATTATGAACTAGAAAGAGGGCTTAAATAATTCCATTAAAGTTTAGAAGCTCATACCATTACCCAACTCAAGGAAATCTCCCAAGTTTAGCTACTCATAGAAGAAGAGGAAGATGCAGCTTGAATAATAAAGGAGGACTTTTGACTTTTGAGTTGGCACTCTTAAAAGGTGCCACCCAGTCTCAGAGTCCGGGGAATACACTGGTCTATAGTTTGGACACGTACTTGACTTTCCCAAACACCGAACCCGGGGATTAGGGGAATTCATCGGACTTCCATCCTTAGTCACAAAAGGATGCCTAAGAGGCGAGAAAAAAAGAGAAAGGATGATGCTTAAAGGACATTTGTCACTCTAAGATTTAATCTTTAGACACATAGCACCATAAGACTTAAACATATGTGATTAAATATCCTAACACTCTCTTACACTCTATAATTTAGTCCAAAGGCAGTAAAATGGAAAAAAATAAAGGGAAAATCAAGAGAAATAGAAGAAGAGAGAAGGAAGAGAAATAGTAAAAATTCTGGGGTTCCAGAGTCGATTCCGACCCCGTAATGCCGTTTTCGACCAGTAAGCCCTTCACAAACATTGTTCTACTCACTGAGAGCTTCCTTTCTATGATCTCATTTTTCTAATTAGAGGTGTTTTGTGTTGGCCGGAATTCCAAACCGATTATAGAATCACAAAGGGGTAAGCCTAAGCTTCGTTTTGAACCGAATATGTTGTGATTTCATTGAGTTTTCTTAGACCTTTAGGCTGCCCTATGGTTTGGCCAAGAGGGATTTTTATGATGATATATGGTATTTCATGATGACATTTGGCTAGTTAGTTGTTTAAATTTCAGTTTTTTACTTGTTGTTAGTTTAGCTGTTGGTCCGGCCAGAGCCAAAACATGAAGAGGGAGTGTGATTTTGGTATTTTTGATGTCACCAATGAATTCTACATGGAAAATGGTGTGGGAATTGCCTTTGCTAGGGTTTTGGGCAGTTTGGCTTACAGACTCTAAAATTTGGAATTTAAGTTACTTGTGAAATAGTGCTGCCAGAGTTGCGATTTTTGACTCGTAGATTTCTTGTGATGAAAATTTTAATTGTCAAACCTTGTTTAATGATGATGATATTTTTTAGTTTTATACTAGACATGATAAGCTTTAAATAAATATATAATAGGTGGCATTTGAGTTAGTATATTGGGAGATATGATTTGTTAAATTTAGGCAATGAATCTGGAATGATGCTTCTGGCAATAAGGATTGATTATGGATTTTGAAATTGTGTGTGTGTAAGTGGTAGTGGAAGATATTTTTTCCTTAAAGTAGACTTAAAGAGCTTTAAGTAAGAACTAGAACTGCCTCAATTGGAGTTCCCTAGATTAAGATATAAATTTTCAAAGATGATTGATAAATCTAGTAGTTTATGTGGACCCACAAATTTGTGGTAATTGAGTTAATTTGAGACAAGTACGAGTCTAAAGATATGAGACATGTCTTGGAGGCTAATGTAGCAATATAGGATATTCATTTTTCATGGCTCTAATGATATGGATATCTATCTAGGGCCATGAGATGTCAAGGAAGAGAAATGAAAGGATTTCCAAGTAATTACAGTAGGTGGAAGAGAAGGAAACAAGAGAAGGACTCAAAGATAAAAGGTAGTATAACTTACCTTATCTACTTAATATGTATAATTGTGCATTAATCTATGCTATTACTTTGCCTAATTGTGTTGAGCATGATTGAATAATTGAAGTTCTGTTTACATTTATGCTATGGCCATAAGTATGTTATTGTTAAGATTGGCAAGCACATCGAAAGAATTTTAAAAATTTTCGCCGATCCTAATCGCGGATCTATCAATGGCATTTAAACCAAGGTAGAAAGAATTATACCTTTTAGAATTTAAGGTTTTCGATCTATAGGAGCCAACACCTCATGTCCGCTCCCTCTACCAGTATCCACACGAATGCTCTCCAATACAGACTACGAGCTAATGCCTCCAATGTCTCCTACGGTTTTCCTTGCAGCTCTAAATTCTTATCCGTGTATGATTTTTTCCGTAACCCCCTGCCTTGAAATCCATAATTATAATTTGAAAATGCTTAATTTAAATGAATCAGAGACCAGAGAATAATTAAATTTCATTTCTAATCCCTTCCTTTCAGTAGGGTTTTCACAAATTCTTTCAAAACTCCATCCCTTCCCTAGTCTCAATTTTTAAGTTTCGAATATAATTACCTATGCAATTAGTTGCACTCAAATATATTAGAGTGTATAACAAAGTCCCGGCAAATCCCCGGATCATTCATTCACTAAGGGTTTAAATTTTCCTATATAGGGGATTACAATACCATTCCAAAATATTATTTACATCCCAAAAATAATATACAATAATCCTAGATCCAAATGGATAACCAATAACCCAAAAGCAATTATCCCTACAAGGTTCTAGCCGCTCCTAGTGGTTCGCTTCTCCTTGGAACCACTTGCCCTGTCTAAAATGTTAGTCAATAGAAAGAATGAGACTCCAGAGAATCCTAGTAGTAACAAGTCAATCATACAGTATATAAAGACATAGCATATACGATCATGTTAAGCAGCATCATAATGATATATGGCTTATGCCACATACGACAGCACTCATGGCTGTAAACATTATGCGTCAGCTTCCACTGCGTTCTCAATGCAACAGCTTACGCTGTAATCACTATGCCAGATTTCGCTATAATCTCAAAGCATCACAATGTATCATAATGCATAACAAACATACATACAATGCTTTATACATAGTATAAGAGAAAGAATCACCACCTTGTTCTTTCCTGACTTGCTCCAGCACAGTTCGTTCACTACCAGGGCAAATGTCAAACCCTATAACCAAGATCAAGGACAACGGATCAATCTCTTTTTCAAGTTCTTAATTCCATAACACTTCAAGTTGGTTATCTTTAGGTGGCTACTAAAAGTCTAAACATATGCCAGAAGGGTTGGAAGAACTACCTTAAAGATCCTTCTTTCAGAAGAAAAACTCTGATTTTTGGCTGAATCACTTGAGTGAAGAAGGCCTTACTCGAGTGATGTCCCCATTCACACTCGAGTTCTATCGAGTGAGGTGCAGGGAGTAACAACCCAAGAGCAACTAAAATCCCAAAGTGACAAGTAAAATCAAGCACGAGCCCTAGCACTCGAGTAACCAACCAACACCCACGAGTGCACCCACGCACTCTTGACAATTTGCCTGTGAGTGTTAACCCGAGACACATATCCCTAGTGCTACCTACACATACACTGGAGTGATTCCCTATGCACTCGAGTGACACCTCATACCAGTCGCAGATAAGGAAGTGCACTTCTACTTCTTTGCCGAGAAAGTGCTACCAGGACTAAAGGAAAACGGAAATCAGAACACCGCACGCTAGTGACTCCCTGGTTCACTCTAGTGATGCTTATCAGATGCCAAAAATCACAGTAGCTAATAGAATTTCCTAGACTTGCCAAAAATGATACTAATGGTTCCAAAACTTCTACCAAAACTCATTCCCATCTAAAATGTCATAAGAATCACAACAAATTTTCACAATTCCAACACCATTTTCCACACATTACCATTTCTAATTCATCCATTTCCAATTCTCAAAATCAGGGCATAATTCCACAAATATCAAAACTTAACTAAAAATCACAACAAATATACCAAAATACTACAAATGCTCACCTCTTCAAATTCCAAAGACTAGTTTCTTGATCCTCTAGCTTTCAAACTTGTTCAAACTCTAAAACACCTTCTTTCAAAAATCTACAACCATCAAGATGAAGCTCTCATCAAGGTGGTCAATATTAAAGAAAAGCATTTGAGCATTTGAAGCCAACTACAATGTGAAAAATCTCACCTTTGCTTTCTCTTTCTACCTTGAGCTCAACGACAATGGAGTTGGAGAGAGAGAAAATGAGAGAATGATAATGATCAGAATTTTCTTTTCTCCCATGCTCACAACTGACTTTGAGAGAGACAGAGAGAGGGAAGAGAAAAAGCAAAGTTGAAAAGTTGACCTCATCCATGGCTTCCATAATGACACTTGTCATAATCTTATGTCATCTCCTAATATATCCATACCCATGCATACACATGATCACTCTACATAATCTCTTAAGCAACTAAGCATGCCACAATGATTCATGCCAATTAGCAAACTCCCTCATTGTTAGCTAACTAATCGGTTGGCCAATTTCCTATTTTGCCCTTGATTATCACAATATTTACTAAATCGTCACCAAGCACATCTTTATATCACAATGCACCTCATATACTTCAAAAATGTTCATTCATTAATAATTACATTACTTTTGAAGTCATTAGCCCTGAATTATAATTCAGGATATTACATTTTCTACTCTATCAATTTTATAACCCATGAGAGCTATATTTCAATTTTCTAAACTAATCCTTATTAATTTTAAAATTAATTAACCCTTAATTATCTTTGATGAGTTAATTAAATAAATTCAGTTTAAATTAAATTTGTCAAACAATTTTAATTTAACTTATTTATTTAATCCAAATAAAGAGCCAATAGATTTAATTTGTCTTCATAAATTACATCTAAGATACTATATCTCTATCATGTTAGTTATTAAATTTAATTTATCTTAATAAAATAAAATTTAAAAATAACACAATATAATAATATCATATAATATATACATATATATATATATATGTATTTTCGAAATCCATATATATATATATTATAATATTATTAATTTTATTTTCACGAATTTTATAGTATATGTATAAATATAAAATTTGTTCACCTTAGATTAAACATTATCTCGTATTGGGCTATTCTTGTATACGACCCTGTAGGTCCATATGAAGTTGGTAGTGAGCCAATAACTGTACTAAGCCACAAGTCGCAAGTGGCCTTTAGCAAGATTAACACGATACAACCTGTAACACCCCAAATTTCGAGACTCGAGGCTAGAGAATAAGCCTGAGATTAGTGGATTGCTAAGCCCCGGTTTAGCAAGATCCAAAATTGTGATTAGGGGTTAATTACTACAAAAGTGGACGTGGTTAGTGATTAATGAACCCTTTTAGAGAATATAAAGTGGATTGTAGTCACTTGTGTTATGAACAACGCCAAAACCCTGTATTTGAGTTCAATTGTGGATTAACATCCAAATTGACTTAGAATAGAGGGAATAATTGAATGGGGTATTGTGATGGAAATGGTGTCATGTTGTGGTATTTGATCATTGGAATTGATTTAAATTGGATTGGACACATTGGTTGCAAAATTGGAAATGCTGTCCAATGAAACTCTATTCTGGGCTGTCAGTTTGTGTGAACGTTTTGAATGACCAAATGGTGTCTAAAAATTATGAAACTTTCCAGTCTTATAGTTCACATCCAAAGCTTCAAAATGGACATATAATTTGTGCCATTTCATGTTGGGAACTAGGAGATATGACTGTCCAAAGTTTGAGGTCGAAAATGGACTCTGTTTTGGGGCAGTGATGAAATTTGTGTAATTCTGGAATTGTGTGGTGATTTCTAGTAATGGATCATATTTTTCCAATGAAGAGGACTTCAATACCTTTCATTTGGATTTGGGATCACCTCATTTTGATTTTTCTAGAATTAGTTATGATTTTTCAAAGATTGGGCAGAAAATCTGCCAGAAAATCCGAAAATGGGAATTATGACATCATCTCATTAAAAGATGATGTCAGCATGGATTATTAATCAAATTGCTCATCTTCTTCAGCTCATTTCTGTCGTGAGTTGCAGCTGAAAAGAGAGAGAGACGTTTGGGAGCTCTTAGAGAGAGAAAGAGGAGAAATCTCACAAGGTAAGCCGATTTCTCCGACGATCTAGCTCCTAACGCGTATAACCTTGCTTCTAAGCTTCTCTTTCATATTCTTTAAGGTATTGGAAGCTCAATTTTCATGGTTTAAAAGGTGCTAGGGTTCAGCCATATTGAGTAAAAGCTATTGGGAGCTTGAGGTAACTTCCAAACTCTTGTATATTGACTATTCTGGCTGCTGTGGGCAATTTAATCGGTGAAATTTCGCCGGATTGCCATTGGTTGTAAAAATGGAAAATGGGTTTCCCTAGGGGTTATGCTGCCCAAATTGATACTAAATGATAGTTTTAACCTAATGGGATAGTCAATAAAGTGGTTAGGAGTAGAAAGGAACGCGTTTACGGAGCCGAAACCGAAAAACCCCAATTTTTCCCAGAATACTTGAGAATTTCGGCCAGCTCTAGAAATGGGTCTTAGAGTTGGATTTTCAATGATTTGATGGTTCCATTGTGTTCAGGAGCGAAAATTAGGTGGGGTTACAGTTGGGCACTTTTTCGGAAAAGGCCGAGAAAGCATAATTACGGAAACGCCCCTAAAACCCTAAAAGTAGGGCTGCCAAGGGCAATTTCGTAATTGACATTGAATTTGATAATTCCGAGTCCGAAAATGGATTCCTTGGGCGAAAATATGTTAGAATAGCCCATGTCAAAATTTCGGGAAAAGTACAGCTAGACCGGGTACGGCGGGGCCGGGCCGGGTCCCCGGGGGTATTTTAGTAATTTTTCCATATAGCCTCATATAACCCCCAGAAACACTTTGGGAGTGTCTAAATAGTACATTTGACATTGTAGGATCGAATGTGAAGCCCCGAGTTGCTGGCACGCAAATCGAGGAGAAAAGACTGGAGGTAGGGAACTTACCTCTCCTGCATGTATTGATAATTGTATTTGTGTATTGATGCATGTTATTGCCTTGCGTGAATTATGTGAAACATATGAGAATGATTGTAGCTCTGTTTCTATTATACTATGGCCATGAGTATGTTGTTGAAACATTGAGCATGCGGATATATCATGATGTGAACATGTGTTATTGTGATGCAAGCATGTCGTGCATTAAATACTTATCTTGCATGCATATTGGTATGTGTTTCCTACTGAGATTCCCTAGAATCTCACCCTCCCCTATCAACATTTTAGACAGGGAAGGAAGATTGAGGATGAAGCAAGCATCCAAGGACGAAGAGGACTCGTTTCTGGGTGAGAGCTTAGTGTTGGTTATCAAGAAGTAATTGGGATAATATATGTGTATATTTGGATAAATATTTGGTTATGTATATGAGTAGTTTGTGTAATCCCTAATCGATGAGTTGTATGGGCTAATGTGCCCTATGATTATCGAGCGAAGATATGATTCTGGGATTGCCGGAAATTTATATTGCGTACTCTGATAATTGTGTAAATGTAATTTATCTTCGCATAGTAATTATATTCGGAGTGAAAATATGAGACCGTGTTGTAAATGATTTCGAAATGTAATTGTGAAAATCCCGTCTGGGTCGATGGGTTTATAAATGATGTTTTGTCTTATTGGTCTCTATTTCACGTTAATTGCATAATCCGGATATTAATTACGGCAGGGGGTTACATTTTGGTATCAGAGCTACAGTTCCTGGCAAACTTGGGAATTTGCTAGGATAGCTCTCTTAGATCTCTACCTTGGTGGTAGATGATGTTTTGTGATAGTGATTGTGTATACACAAGTGTGATTTGTCATTGTGGACATAAGAGATTTGAGGAATATGTGTATACATTGTTGGTTATTCTAGAGTGGAGGATCATTGTGTAATCGAAAGACATAGTGATTCGTCCTAGAATTTGAGCTGTAAACCCAGAGGTGGTTGTAATCAAACCCATCATCTGATTTGAAACCGAGGAAGATGGTTTCCAAGGTGGTTGATATTGATGCTCTAGGTATCAGGACTAACCTAGATGTTGGGTATGTAACCCAAAGTGGTATGATGTTACATGTAGTAATGTCATACTGATCTTATGTGTGTAAAAGCCTTAAGACCTAGGGGACTTGTGTGCCTTCGGCTGGCTGAGATATTTGACTGTGTGTTAGGGCAGATGGTGCTCTATGGAAATGGGGGAAGTGATTTCCCAGTTCAACTAAGGTTGAGGTTTGGACAGATGGGTTGTGTTCTAAGGATTAGACTCAATAACTGGGTTGATTCTTAGAGATTGGATTTGACCTCAATCGTCTGTGGTACCAGGGTATGGTACAGGAAGTGAATTGAAATGTGTATCAGTTATTCTGAGAGTGTTGGGTGTTAATCCAGCACAGAGAGAAAGTTATCTATGGAGGATTCGGATCGGAAAACGCTATCTACGGGGACTTTTGATAGGAAAGGGCTACCTACGGTGAGATCTGATCGGAAAGGGCTACCTACGGTGAGATCCGATTGGAAAGGGCTACCTACGGAAAACTCTGACCGGAGGGGCTGACCAGTCAGTGGACTGAGTGAAGCACCGAGTGCAGTAGCGTAGTGTGGAGCCACCATGACGATGAACCCTAGAGTGGAGCCACTGTGACGATGAACCCTAGAGTGCAGCCACCTTGATAATGAACCGTGGAGAGCAATCGCCGTGACGTTGAATCGTAGAATAGAGCTCTGGGAACGTTGGGAGTATGGGATCTCAACGATGTGTTGATAATGGCTTTCAATGATTCGAGTTGAATCGAGCCAAGATTTGGTACAGATTGTGAATGTTGTCAGTTGTAGTAGGAGATTCCTATGGGACTCCTGTTACATCAACTTGACATTGTTATAGCACAGATGAGGAGATAGACCTCAGAGTGTGCAGCGGAAGCGTGGGAATGTAATAGGTTTGAGAATCGTGTTGAGCAGAGGCTCGAGGTTGATGTGAGAATTATATGATAACTATGGCTTCGGGAGGAAAAACTTCAGGGTCAAGTCGTATTGTAAAGAGAGGTCTTGAAGGATCTCAGTATGTGAAAAGAATTTGAGATGTTGAAGGTGAAGTGGTTAAGACGCCTGGTTCCAGCTTGTTACAATTGTGCATTGTGAGTCCTGGGTCGACGTAGTGTACCCAGCCTCTCCGCACCCGATTGGTGGGAGAGGGCACTAACCGTTGTGGCCCGGTGGGGTGAGACGGCGGTGGGGTGTGACGGCTATTTGTGAGTCTCTTACCTGCGGCCGCATGGGGTGATTCCTTTGGCGGAGGACTGTGCCTTCGGGGCGGTAATTTACGGGGGACAGGCTATTTGTGAAGGCCGACGGGCCATTTGTGAAAGCCGGATAGCTATGTGCTATAAGGCTATGTTGATACACTGCCATGCCAATAGTCCTTGAGTAGCTAACAACGGTTCGGGTAAGACTGTGTGTTTTCCCGGCGGAGAAAGGGGATGAGGGTGGAGTGTGATGTGGAAGCCGAAAGGCTATGTGTGAGCATCGCTACGCCAATAGTCCCTGAGTAGCTAGCAACGGTTCGGGTAAGACTGTGTGTTTTCCCGGCGGAGAAAGGGGATGAGGGTAGGGTGTGATTATGGATCTACTATTGTGAGCCTGAATGGCTATGTGTGTGCACTGCCACGTCGATAGTCCCTGAGTAGCTAACAACGGTTCAGGTCAAGACTGTGTGTCTTCCCGGCGGAGAAAGGGGATGAGAGTGGAGTGTGATTGTGAATATGTGACAGTTGTGAATAAGCTGGGACTGAGGTATTATTGTGTAGTAGAGCAGAACTAATTCAGCTGATGGCTAATTCGACTATATGTTCGGGGATTCTTGTTGTGAGGACAATTACCCCGGCATGGCCAGCCTGGCTAGCCACCACGTTGGTTGCACTGGTGTTGACCCAAGGCCGAAAGGCGGTGCGTAAAATTAGAATCTGCAATGTACGTTTGATAAGGAAGTGGATTTTCTTGTGAGTCCTGGGTGAAAGGTGAGTAACCCAGCCACCGTCGCGGGGCATCCCCAGTGGGGGTAAAACCGGGGTGGGCACCACTGGCACGGGGCATCCCTAGAGGGGGTAAAACCGGGGTGGGTGTGACAATAAAAGTCGCCTGGATAGAAGAGACTGAGACTCTAGGTGGGCCATTACGATCGGGTACTTTGGATAGAAGTAATTGAGATTCTGGAGTGACCAGATGATGTGATATTGTTGTGAATACCCAAAAGTCCCGGTTACCACTAGTGGAGTTGCTGGTGGGTGTACGGGTGAGGGTAAAGCTGTGAAAGTGGATATAGCAGAAGCTGAATGTTTGTGTATACAGCTGAGGCTGTCGTTTGATGTATTGAGGTTGTAGGGTTACTCCCGAAAGGGGTAACTAGATTGAGTTGAGCAGAGTGGTGGCCTATGCTGCCTAACTACCGAGATCTTATGATATGGCTCCTGATTTAGAGCCTCCGGACATCGAGATGCACTAGCCACTCATGAATTGGGGGGCTTGCGATGATTGTGATTATGTGAAGATGGTTTTGTGGCAATCATGCGTGGAGGCGATTGTATTTGTTTGACACCATGTGGTGATTATGTTTGTGCGGCAATCGTGAAATGGGCCGATTGCAATTTGTGGCAACTGAGTTGCATTCATTGTTTGAGATTCTTGCGAGAATCGGATTTGTGGAGTATCATTTGTGTGTGGGTGGTCTAGAGGAGACCGTCCCAATATGAAATGAATTGTGAAATGGAAGCTGTCGTGAAGAAGCATCCGTAGTTTTTGGATTAAGTGGTATGACAAATTTCGAGGACGAAATTTATTGAACGGGGGGAGAAATGTAACACCCCAAATTTCGAGACTCGAGGCTAGAGAATAAGCCTGAGATTAGTGGATTGCTAAGCCCCGGTTTAGCAAGATCCAAAATTGTGATTAGGGGTTAATTACTACAAAAGTGGACGTGGTTAGTGATTAATGAACCCTTTTAGAGAATATAAAGTGGATTGTAGTCACTTGTGTTATGAACAACGCCAAAACCCTGTATTTGAGTTCAATTGTGGATTAACATCCAAATTGACTTAGAATAGAGGGAATAATTGAATGGGGTATTGTGATGGAAATGGTGTCATGTTGTGGTATTTGATCATTGGAATTGATTTAAATTGGATTGGACACATTGGTTGCAAAATTGGAAATGCTGTCCAATGAAACTCTATTCTGGGCTGTCAGTTTGTGTGAACGTTTTGAATGACCAAATGGTGTCTAAAAATTATGAAACTTTCCAGTCTTATAGTTCACATCCAAAGCTTCAAAATGGACATATAATTTGTGCCATTTCATGTTGGGAACTAGGAGATATGACTGTCCAAAGTTTGAGGTCGAAAATGGACTCTGTTTTGGGGCAGTGATGAAATTTGTGTAATTCTGGAATTGTGTGGTGATTTCTAGTAATGGATCATATTTTTCCAATGAAGAGGACTTCAATACCTTTCATTTGGCTTTGGGATCACCTCATTTTGATTTTTCTAGAATTAGTTATGATTTTTCAAAGATTGGGCAGAAAATCTGCCAGAAAATCCGAAAATGGGAATTATGACATCATCTCATTAAAAGATGATGTCAGCATGGATTATTAATCAAATTGCTCATCTTCTTCAGCTCATTTCTGTCGTGAGTTGCAGCTGAAAAGAGAGAGAGATGTTTGGGAGCTCTTAGAGAGAGAAAGAGGAGAAATCTCACAAGGTAAGCCAATTTCTCCGACGATCTAGCTCCTAACGCGTATAACCTTGCTTCTAAGCTTCTCTTTCATATTCTTTAAGGTATTGGAAGCTCAATTTTCATGGTTTAAAAGGTGCTAGGGTTCAGCCATATTGAGTAAAAGCTATTGGGAGCTTGAGGTAACTTCCAAACTCTTGTATATTGACTATTCTGGCTGCTGTGGGCAATTTAATCGGTGAAATTTCGCCGGATTGCCATTGGTTGTAAAAATGGAAAATGGGTTTCCCTAGGGGTTATGCTGCCCAAATTGATACTAAATGGTAGTTTTAACCTAATGGGATAGTCAATAAAGTGGTTAGGAGTAGAAAGGAACGCGTTTACGGAGCCGAAACCGAAAAACCCCAATTTTTCCCAGAATACTTGAGAATTTCGGCCAGCTCTAGAAATGGGTCTTAGAGTTGGATTTTCAATGATTTGATGGTTCCATTGTGTTCAGGAGCGAAAATTAGGTGGGGTTACAGTTGGGCACTTTTTCGGAAAAGGCCGAGAAAGCATAATTACGGAAACACCCCTAAAACCCTAAAAGTAGGGCTGCCAAGGGCAATTTCGTAATTGACATTGAATTTGATAATTCCGAGTCCGAAAATGGATTCCTTGGGCGAAAATATGTTAGAATAGCCCATGTCAAAATTTCGGGAAAAGTACAGCTAGACCGGGTACGGCGGGGCCGGGCCGGGTCCCCGGGGGTATTTTAGTAATTTTTCCATATAGCCTCATATAACCCCCAGAAACACTTTGGGAGTGTCTAAATAGTACATTTGACATTGTAGGATCGAATGTGAAGCCCCGAGTTGCTGGCACGCAAATCGAGGAGAAAAGACTGGAGGTAGGGAACTTACCTCTCCTGCATGTATTGATAATTGTATTTGTGTATTGATGCATGTTATTGCCTTGCGTGAATTATGTGAAACATATGAGAATGATTGTAGCTCTGTTTCTATTATACTATGGCCATGAGTATGTTGTTGAAACATTGAGCATGCGGATATATCATGATGTGAACATGTGTTATTGTGATGCAAGCATGTCGTGCATTAAATACTTATCTTGCATGCATATTGGTATGTGTTTCCTACTGAGATTCCCTAGAATCTCACCCTCCCCTATCAACATTTTAGACAGGGAAGGAAGATTGAGGATGAAGCAAGCATCCAAGGACGAAGAGGACTCGTTTCTGGGTGAGAGCTTAGTGTTGGTTATCAAGAAGTAATTGGGATAATATATGTGTATATTTGGATAAATATTTGGTTATGTATATGAGTAGTTTGTGTAATCCCTAATCGATGAGTTGTATGGGCTAATGTGCCCTATGATTATCGAGCGAAGATATGATTCCGGGATTGCCGGAAATTTATATTGCGTACTCTGATAATTGTGTAAATGTAATTTATCTTCGCATAGTAATTATATTCGGAGTGAAAATATGAGACCGTGTTGTAAATGATTTCGAAATGTAATTGTGAAAATCCCGTCTGGGTCGATGGGTTTATAAATGATGTTTTGTCTTATTGGTCTCTATTTCACGTTAATTGCATAATCCGGATATTAATTACGGCAGGGGGTTACACAACCTGTCATACAACCATGTCACGTCCCTTTTGTCACACGATATATCGGTCAAGGATGAGGTATTGATAATGTCATCCTCTTGTTCTTGACCATTACTTTCTCGATTCCTGAGTATTCTAACAATAGAAATGAAAACTCCTTTTCATCGTAGTATGGCTATACATTTCTCAAACTCACTCATCAAGGGGCCTAGTAATATATCTCTACTAATGTAAGGGACAAATTCCATCTTGACCATTCATATTCCTCTACATGAAAAACCACCAAACCCGATCGTAGCCTTTATCATTACTTGGTCAAAAAGTGACTTTTTGACTAGTTCAAAGCTTAGCAACTCTCATGTAGGAATTCATAATGACCTCAGGTCAAAGGGTATTGTGACGTGGTTATACATGAGATAAGCTTATGACTTGATTCATATAGCTTTCTCATAGTAGGTCGATCCAGCACCTTGTACTCTTACAAGTGCCTAAGACTTTGATTCATATCCCCATATATTATCAAAGTCATACAGGTCTTCATCTTTGTTCCTGTATAGATGACCGACCAGGGACATTTAGGACAATCTTATAATTTATCAAAAGATACAATTATCATAGTTAACATGCAAATGATATGATCACAGAATGGAGAAATTTATTAAATAATAATGTTCAAAGTTCAATGATTGGCCCATAGGGCACAATTTCCAACAGTTGTAACATTGAGCATGCAAATATGTCAATATGTTAGCATGTAATTATGTAAGGCAAGTATGTCATGTATTAGGTATATATCTTGCATGCATAGTGGTATTGTTTTCTACTGAGATTCCTCTGAATCTCACCCTCCCTTAACCAACCATATATGTATCTAAGACAGAAGGGGAGTGTAGGACGTTATACTAGAAGACAAAGTTGCAATGAAGAAGAGAAGAATTATTTATGCGTTGTACCCTTGTGTAATTGACATTTAAGTGATTAATTGTATATCATTGTATAAAGAATGAATTGAATTTCCTAAGCGCGGTAATTGAATTAGAAATGGGTAATCACACGGTACGAGCCCATTAGTTAAGTAAGCAGAATGATTAATTCAAAAAGAAATACTCCGATAATAATAAAAGGAATTAAGAAACGATGAGTTACAAAGAAGTTATGAATCACCTTATGATGGTTTTGAAAATGTTTAAATTATTCAAAAAAACCCACTTAACTACAGGTTTGAGTCCTGTCTTAAGGTTTGGAATTGAAAGAGCTTTACCGAGGAATACCGCTTAGTAGTTCAAATTCACTGTGTAAAACTCATTAGAATGATTATGGAAATAGGGTGTTAAAGATGCCAATACTACATGTACTGGTACCACTCTTATGTGCACAGGTATCACCAAATTCCTAGGTGTACTAATACCGCTATATATGGTTATTACTTTTCTTTTCTCAACTAATCAAATATTTAGGTTGTATGACTAGTTAGCCTTTCCAATTCACACTAATACCTTCTTGTTTATGTATATACATGCCATTGATGCATTCCTCATGACATCATTCAATATCAGCATGTTTAAACAATTATTCATATCACCATAATCATCACAATAATGTACATATAACGAATTATTACAATCCAGTATACATTTCACCATCACATTCCCTCTTGCATATCTTCATGCATTTCTGTTTTGTACTCAACATACCCATATGGTTGGATGAGGGAAGGTAAAATTCAAGAGAATCTCAATAGCAAACATTACCAAAATGCATGCAAGATAAATGCTTGGTGCATGACATGCTTGCTTTACCTAAATTCATGCTCACATAATGACATATTTGAATGCTCAATGTTTCATATAACATACTTATGGCCATAGCATACACAGAAATAGTGCTTCAATCATTCATATATGCTCTACATAAACAAGCAAAGCAAATAAACATATCAGTACATAAAGCCTACAATTCAATTATAAGCAAGTTAGGTCAATTCACTACCTTTTGTATTTATGTCCTCTTCTTATTCTATTTTCTTCCAACAATTGAAGTTGCTTTAAAACCCTCCATTTCCTCTTCTTTGATATCTCATGGCCCTAGATACATAACCACATTATATGTTTAACTCATTAGAGCCATGAAAGCAAGCCACTTTACATGACTTGATCTCTTACAAAATCTTTAGAGTTAAAGGCCATTTTTTCCCCGAAATTATTCACTCGGGACAAATTTTACCCTGGAAGTTTTTCAAGAAGCAATTTTAGGCAGGAAGTGTGAAATTTGAAGCAATTTTGCCCTAACCGTTAGTTAACCATTAGTTGACCAAATTTGGGGCAGATTTGCTCCTAATTGAAAACTTTCAGGGCAAATTTGCACCTTAACAAAAAATGACATGAATGACAAAATGCCTTGAAAGTTTTAACTTGGGAGCAAATTTGCCCGAAAATTGGTCAACTAACAGCCAACTAGCGGTAAGGGCAAAATTTATCTAAATTTAACACTTCTGGGGAAAAATTACTCATTGAAAAACTTCCGGGACAAAATTGGCCCCAAGTGAATACTTCCGAGAAGAAAATGACCTTTAACCCTAATCTTTAATTCTGATGATCGGATTTTCAATCCAATATTTCTAAAAACATTCCAACACACTATTCTTACACAATTTTATATGTAGAATTCATTTCTAATCTCAAATTTAATAAAAACCAATTCTTTCTCTTTAAACCATACTTGGATGAAATTTAATAAAAATTCGGTTTTCAATTATGATGCTTCTAAAATCACTTTTTCAACTTTACCCTACAGAATTTTTCATTCTAAACTCATTGGAAGCATCAAAATCATCAAAATCGGATTCCTTCCCTTTGTTCTTCACCTAGCTGAATCATAACCCAAGGGAAAGACAAAGTGGTTTCTGCAATTTCAACCACATAACTTGCCGAATTCCATTCCTATTGTACTTAAACCTCATTTAACATCATATTCATGTTCATACGATCATCAAACCCTAAATTTTACCCCTCAAATGAAATTAGGGCAGCATTACATCTTCCATAAAAACTTAACCAATTCTTTAAGATATTATACTTAAATCGAAGCTTACGCTTACCTTTATCAATACTATATCCCGTTCTTTATTTAGGCAGCACTTAGTCTATAGAGGCAGCATGAAACTCCTCTATTCAAGAATCTGAAACCATAGAAACATAACCCTAAATGAGTGGAACAACATTTGTGAAGGCTCAATCAGCTAGAAACGTGATTTTGAAGGTGGAAATCCCTTAGGAACACTTTGTTCTTCAAGTTCTCTCCATCTTCTCTCTTCTTTCATTTTCTCTCCATTCTTCTCTTATTTTCCCCCTTTTGGATGAATTTGAAGAAGCTAGGGAGGTGTTGGATTTATTAAATTTCCAAGGTGCCAGGCACTCTTCTTTTCCCCTGGGTGCTAGACGCTCTTCTTTTCCCAGGATGCCTTATCTCACATGTCTGGGTGTCCTCAAGGGTAGCGGAAAGGAGATTTGACGATTTCCTCTGGCCTTCGTGTTCGATATTTAGGAAAGTTGGACATGTGGCCAGACTGGGGACCAGTGAGTTGTCCCGGCTAGGAGCGAGGAGCCCCAAACCAATGGACCAACCCAAAAGCAAAAAGATGAAGGGCCTAGGTGGTGTCATCACATAAGTCAAACCCAAAAGTACTTTAATAAAGCCACTATAACAAACCCAAAAGTGCATGCCGATGAGTCTTGAAAAATGTCGGATATCTACGTATGTCAACATATGGCACCATGTATATCTAAGTGCGATAAATATGGCACTATTATGTGTCCCTTAAGAAGACATCAAGTATCCTAATACCCATATACATGGTATATTGCTTCCATAACCCAAAAGTACTTTAATAAAGCCGCTTTAATAAACCTGAAAGTGCGTGCCAGTAAGTCTTGAAAAATGTCAGATATCCATGTATGTCAACATATGGCGCTATGTATACCCAAGTGCCATAAAAATGGCACCATTATATGTCCCTTAAGAAGAGACCAAGTATCCTTATACCCATATGTATGGTATATTTCATCTGACTCATTGCACACATTGAGCCCTCATATAATCTAGAGAATTCTTCTCTACCCTGAGGGGCTGAATCATATAGTCCTTGAAAATCATTCTATCTTTCATACATTCTTGGGACTCTTACCAAATTGGGCTTAGTAATTAACGTGATTTAGACTTATTCTCAAGCATGCAGGCCTAAAATTTAGGATATTACACAAAAGGCAGTAAGCTTAGTAGAGGAGGAAGGCTTGATGAGCAGAGAAAACTAACTAGTGCCTGAAGAGAATGCAAGATCCTTTGTACTACAATTGAATAAGAATCCTTTAAATAATACATAAACTGGTATACTCTATTGAGTACAAAAGATACATTAGGTCTAGTGAAACTAAGATATTGCAGGCTTCTAACTATACTGCGATACATGCCAGGATCATGGAAATCAAGACTCTATGTGAATCATCAATAAGATTTTTAGATGAAGCCATAGGAGTAGAGATACAGAGAGTCCTCTTGACATATTTTCCTTTTCAAGCAGATCAAGTATGTACTTGTGTTGAGACAAAATAAGACTAAAAGCAATAAAATAAACCTCAATACCCAAAAAATAGTGTAAGTTACCCATATCATTAACAGGAAAAAAGGTATTTAAGGCATGAATTAGATCAGTAACAATATAGGTAGATGAGCCAATGATGATTATGTCATCAACATTAAACAAGACATAAATAAAGCAGTTATTAGTATTACAAACAAAGAGAGAAGAGTCTGACTATGAAAAACAAAATCACAACTCCTTTAGGTTTAAACTTAAATGAGCAAACCATGGCCAAAGGGCTTAGTTTAGGCCATATAAAGCATTATTAAGCTTGTAAACATAAGATAGATAATCAAGATGAATAAAATCAGGTAGCTGAGTTATGTAAACATCCTCATATAAGAAACCATGTAAAAATGCAGTTTAGATGTCAATTTTGCTAATTGACCAACCACGAGAAATAGTAAAAACAAGAATCATACATACGTACCTTAAGTTTATCTAAGGAATTATCTAGCTTGTATATCTAGCAGAACACCCATTTGTAGTCAATGATATTTTGAGTTGATGAAGGAGGAACAAGTGTCTAGGTTTTAGTATCCATGAGTTCCTAAAACTCATCATACATAATTGTACGCCAACCTAGAAGCTTAAGATCGTCCAACAAGAGAGAGGAAGAGAGGGCTCAATTCCTAAGACTGTATAACAATATGGTAATGGCTAAGAAATCATGTCATCAACTAGCGACCTTGGCTTCAAGATATGATTCTTTAATCTTGTGACCATCGGATGTGATGATCGAGGTTGCAACGGTGCTACAAATGGTGGATTCTTAAAAGGTGTAGAAGATGATCAAGAAGGAGAAAAAGGCATTGATAAGTATTCTAGAGTGGAGTTAAGACAAGACAAGGCCTTACATGTATTGGAAAAAGATGGAAGCCTATAAGAAAAAGTGGGCAAAATAGCAATTGGAGAAGAAGAAGGCCTAGTAGCTTTATTAAGATACAAAAAAGGAAATCAAAACTTATCAAATCTACTTGATATATCTAAGCATAAGTAACCAACTTATGAGATGTATAGCCCATAACAACATAGAGAGCTAAGCGCGGGTCAAGCTTATAAGCTGTATATGGTTGAAGGTAAGGCCAACAAGGATCACCAAAAACCTTCAAAAATTATAGTCAAAAGACTTTAAGAATTCAGCACCTTACTTGGAAAATGATTAATAAGATAAGAAGCAATGGCAAAAGCATAAGACTAAAATGGTTTTGGACTATGAGCATGAGATATAAGAGTAAGACCGGTTTCAACAATAGGGAGATAATGATGCTCAATAGTACCATTGTGTGTAAGTATGAGGACAGGTGATGTAATGAAAAATACAAAGAGAAATAAGGATATTATGTAAAGAACTAAACTCTCCTCCCCAATTAGATTTTAAAAAGCAAATGGAAGAATTATAATGAGTGGAAACTAATTTGTTAAAGAGATTAAAAACATAGATAACTTTATTCTTACTTTTAATGGGATGAACTAGAGAAAATAAGAAAAGTCATCTATATACAAAGGAAACATAATATCTAAAACCATTTGATGAAACAACTGGAACAGAGTCCCACATCACAAAAAACTAAATCAAAAGGTGCAGAAGATTGATGAGAGGAGGCAGGAGATGGAAAAATATGACTCTTTGTGAGACAACAAGTAGAGCATTGATGATAACCTAGCTAGGAAGAGACTGAAAGACTATTGGAGGAGAGAACACATTGGACAACTTGAAAGGTTGGGTGACTAAGAAGACAGATGTGCCACTGATGGAAGGAAGTATGAGAACCATAGAAAGCTTGTGATTGAAAATTAGGTAGAAGAGGATACATAAGACCCTAAAGAAGACCTTGAAGTAGAGGCATCTTTGTTTTTGAGTCCTTAACAACAAAACAATTATCATGAAATTTAGAAAACATGTTATTTTCATGATAGAATTGATAGACATAAAGTAAATTTTTATTAATTTTGGGAACATGAAGAATATCAAAAAGAAGAAAACTGCCACTATTAGTGGAAAAAGTGCTAGAGCCATGATGTTGAATATGAAGTGGAGCACCATTACCAACTCGTATATGTTAAGAACATGTATAAACCTTATATTGTAGATTCAAATTTGATAAATCTGATATGATATGATATATTGCGCTAGTATCTGGGTACCAAAAAGCATCATTGAAGAAACCATAGTCTAAGTAATTAGCCAAGAAATATGGAGGTGATAGTGCCTGATATAAGTTATTATATATGTTGAAACAGACTAAGGCTTCATGACCAAACTTGTGACATATTTGATATAGGCGATAATCAAAATCAGTGCATGAGGTGCGTCGACCATTGTAACGACCACCACCTCTATTAAATCAACCATAACCACCACGGCCTCTAAAATATTGCCTCTAAAATTACCATGATTTGAAGATTAGCCTATATTATGTGTGAACTAAGGAGGTTGAGTAATTTGAGAAGAAGCTATAATATCATTATCTAAAAGCTTAAATGTAGCCAGAAAAGTCTACTACTGCTTTAGATGAGATTTAAAAACCAAGAGATGGTTCAGAACTTCCTCAATCATCAAGGTATGATGTTGAGTAGTTAAGAATGTAACAATCGGGTCAAAATCTTATCCAAGTCCAACTAGGAGGTAAGTGTTGAAATCAATATTACTTATAGGATTACCAACAATAGATAATGAATCAACTATTAAAATAACATGCTGATGATAAGCTGATAAGTAAAATATTTGCATATTTATTTTTCATTTTATGATGATTTCATATATGATATTTGAGCTTAATTTAATGAATTTGTGTGTAACTAATTAATAAATAAAGATTTTAGCATAAAATAGAATTTCTTGAAAAATATTAAATCAGACCTGTTTCAGTTTTTTGAAAATATCTGGAGCTTTAGATGCCAGATTAGGACATTCTTTATATGGATAAAAAGCTAAGCAAAAACTCTATAAATTTTATGCTAAGCCCTAAACCCAGTTCTTCCTTCAAGGGTTTTGAATTTTTCTTAGAAGTTGAGGATGTGAATTTGTCCCTAACTAACCTTTGCCCAGTAAGTTGACCATAACTTAAGCTGCAAATATTGAAATGGGGAACTTTTAGTTGTATCTTCACGTTAAGATCCAGGGCTACAACTTTAATGAAGATCACATGGTGAAATTCCACCATTTTAAATGTCAAAATTAGGCAACAATCAAGACAATTAGCAACCAAAAGGTCAATGTTGGTAGCTTAAGGTTAAAAATTCATGCCTAGCAATGTGGAAATTTGTGCACCCCCTCCATCTATAAATAAAGGAGCTCAAGACACAAGGAGACATACTATCTTAGAGCTAATTCTATGCATTATATTTGTTTTTTGCATGCCTCCTTCATGGAAGGAGTAGGTAGTCTTCTTTTATAGATGGTATAGGTTGCCACCTATATGGAAGTTTTAACCTCATATATCGAAGGCTAGATTTTTCTATTTTTATGCATCTTGTAGTTGTATCTTTGTGTTTTAAAATTTAATAATTGAGTTTCATGCAATTTTTATGAATTTTTCAATTTATTTTGGTTTTGTTTTTAATTTCATCATGTGCTAAATTTTCATTTTCCTAGGGTGATGATGTAACTTACTAATGACGGATTGAATCTTTACTTATTATATCTAGTTTTAATTTTTCCTTCATAATTGAGTTTTGATTATTGTTTTAAACTCTTTCGATTGATTGGCCATCTTTTGAATGATTTCAATATATATGTTGAGACTCGAAGGAGATGTATGTATGTTGATCCTATAATTAAAACCATAACTTACATATGAAATATGAATACATTCATATGAGTTGTGTGTTCTTAATAAGTTTCATAAATATTAATGCATGATTAATTGCTTTAATTCATATAGGAATATATTGGATTAGCAATTAATTATAGAATTGCTTGACCTTGGAAAACGTTAGTAATTAAATTAGGGGAACTCGGCTACCAGTCATCTGGAAATTTTCCGGAAAAGGCTGAAAAAGCATAATTACGAAAACGCCCCTGAAACCCTTAAAGTGGGGCTGTCAAGGGTAATTTTGTAATTGACATTGAATTTGATAATTCTGAGTCTGGAAATGGATTCCTTGGGCAAAAATATGTTAGAGTAACCCATGTCAAAATTTCAGAAAAAGTACAGCCTGACCGGGTACGGTGGGGCCGGACCGGGTCCCCGGGGGCATTTTAGTAAATTTTCAATATAGCCTCATATGACCCCCAGAAACACTATGGAAGTATCTAAATAGTACATTTGACATTGTAGGGTCGAATGTGAAGCCCCGAGTTGTTGGCACGTAAATCGAGGAGAAAGGACTGGAGGTAGGGAACTTATCTCTCCTGCATGCTCTGATAACTGTATTAATGTGCTGATGCATGTTATTGCTTTGCTTGATTATGTGGAACATGTATGAATGATTTAAAGCTATGTTTCAATATATGCTATGGCCATATGTGTATCGTTCGAAACATTGAGCTTATAGTTTGTCATTGTATGTGTGCATGAGTTATGTGATACAAGCATGTCATGCATTAAACACTTATCTTGCCTGCATATTGATAATGTTTCCCTACTGAGATTCTCTCGAATCTAACCCTCCCTTACCAACAATTTAGACAGGGCAAGTGGCTCGTGGAGGGAGCGGCAGGACTCATTCGAGATGGATTATGTAATCCCCATTTGAAGAATTGTAATGGGCAATTGTGCCCTGTATATCTTTAGCGAAGGTATGTACCCGAGATTGCCGGGATGATTATGTTGTGCACTCTGATATTTATATGAATGTGATTTATCTTCGCGTAGTAATTGCATTCGAAATGTGAATATGAGACCAAGTTTATAAATGATTTCGAAAGGTATTTTTGAAAGCCCCATCATGTGATGGGTTAGTAAATGTTATTTGATTATTATTGGTCTCTATTTCATTTTAATCGCGTATTTCAGATATAATTACGGAGGGGGTTACATTTTTGGTATCAGAGCTGCAGTTTCTGGCAAAGATGGATTTTCCTAGGATATTTCCCTTAGGCCAAGCTAGGGAATGAGTGATGAGTTATGATTGCCTAAGGAATAGGCAATGATTTGTGATTTTGGTTGTTTGTGGTATACACATTTATATCCCTGGTGTTGTGGATATCTAGGATTTGTGGATTATGTGTATACATTATTTGGTTATCCTGAATTTGTGTGTTTAAAGTCCTTAAGACCTAGGGGCTGATGTACCTTAGGCTGGTAGAGATATTTGAGTTTATGCTGGAGTGGATGATGCTCCGTGGATTTGAGGGATGTGATTTCCCGATTCAACTGAGGTTGAAGGTTTGAAAGATGAATTGTGATCCAAGGATCAGACTCAATAGTCAAGTTGATCCTTAGGAGGTTGATATGACCTATATGGTCTGTAGTACCAGGATGTGGTACTAGATTGAAACTGAAATATGTATCAGGTATCTTGAGGTTGCTAGTGTTAATCTAGCATAGGGAAAAGTGATTCTGTGGAGAATTAGAATTTGAAAGAGCTACCTACGAGGATTCGGATCGGAGAACGCTACCTACGGGGAGTTTTGATTGGAGAGGGCTACCTACGGTGACACCTGATCGGTTAGGCTATTTGTGAGTCTACTACCTGCGGCTCATCGGTGGTTCCGGTGAGAGGACCGTACCTTCGGGCGGTAGCATACGGGGGGTGAGACTATGTGATTATGTGAGCCATAAGGCTATTCCTTCACCTGCGGCCCATCGATGTTGACGGTGGGAGAACCATGCCTTCGGGGCGGTAGAATACGGGGGATGTGTGTGGGTCTACTACCTGCGGCCCATCGGTGGTTCCGGTGGGAGGACCGTACCTTCGGGCGATATCATACAGGGGGTGAGACTATGTGACTTTGTGAAAGCCGCCGTGACGATAAGCCCTAGTGTGCAGCCACCGTGATAACGAACCGTAGAGAGCAGTCGCCGTGATGTTGAATCGTATAGTAGATCTATGAGAGCCTATGTTCTCAATGATGTGTTAGTTAAGGCTTTAAATGGTTTGAGTTGAATCGGGCCAAGGTTTGGCATAGATGAATGCAGATTGTGAGTATGGTCAGTTGTAGTAGGAGATTCCTATGGGACTTCTACTAAATCATCCTGACATTGTGAAAGCATAGATGAGGAGAAAGACCTCAGAGTGCGCAGTGGAAGCGTGGTAAATGCGACGCGTTGGAAACTGCTCGGAGCAGGAGCTTAAATTTGCAGAAAGTGTGATATGCTAGTGAGGGCTTTGGGAAGTAAAACTTTGAAGTCCAGATTAATTTTTGAGAAGGGGTCTTGAAGGATCTTAGTATGTGAAAAGAATTCGTGATGTTGAAGGTGAAGTTGTTAAGATACCTGGTTCTAGCTTGTTGCGATTGTGTACTGTGAGTCCATCTCCCTGGTTGGGCCGGATCGGGTTGGTTCGGTGGGCTGCGCCTGGTAGGCATAGGCTCAGGATGTGACGGATATTTATGTGTCTTTCACCTGCGGGCGTATGGGGTGATTCCCATAGCGGAGGACTGTTCTGCTGGGATGGTAGTTTGCAGGGGATTGACTATCTGGAAGCCAGAGTGGCTTTGTGATTTCCAGAGAGGCAATGTGATATGTGTATACCAGTGAGGCAACATGTATGTTTGACAATTGTGAACAAGCTGGGATTAAGGTGTGGTTGTGGCCACAGAGCAGAGCTAGTTCAGCTGATGGCGAATTCGACTACATGATTGGGGGTTCTCGTTTGTGAGGGCAATTACCCCGACATGGCCAGCTTGGCTAGCCACCACATTGGTTGCACTGATGTTGACTCAAGGCCGAAAGGCGATGCATAAAATTAGAGTCTGCGATGTACGTTTGATAAGGAAATGGATTTTCTTGTGGGTCCTGGGTGAAATGTGAGTAACCCAGCCACCGTCGCGGGGCATCCCCAGTGGGGGGTAAAACCTGGGTGGGCACCACCGGCATAGGGCATCCCTAGAGGGGGTAAAACCGGGGTGGGTGTGACAATAAAATCATGAGTCCGGTAACCCATAGACACCTATTGAACAGGTGTGATGTGGGAGCCAGCCACACAGTGGAAATGTGGGCACCCATCGGAGGGGTGTGACTATAGAAAGGCACCTATGTGGGGTGTTTATAGCAAAAGATGGCATTGTGAATACATTGAGTATAGATATTACAATGAAAGGTGTTGTTATTGTATGCACTGCCATTCCAATAGCCCTTGAGTAGCTAACAACGGTTTGGGTGTTGCAATGTGCACCCCGACGGAGAAAGAGGGTGAGGATGGTATGTGACCACGCCAATAGTCCTCGAGTACCTAACAACGGTTCGGGTGTGTAGTGTGCATCCCCGGCGGAGAAAGAGGATAAGGGTGGTGTTGGGAGAGTGAGACTCTAGGTGAGTCGATATCGTAGGGTGCTTCAGATAGAAGAGACTGAGATTCTGGAGTGACCTGATAATGTGATGTTGTGGACGTCCAAAAGTCCCGATTACCACTAGCGGAGTCACTAGTGGGCATACGGGTGAGGGTAAGGCTGTGAAAGTGAAAATAGCATAAGCTTTCGTTGTTATGGATACAGCAGAGGATGTCGTCTGATATGGTGAACTTGTGGTGTTTTAGTTACTCCCGGAAGGGGTAACCAAATTAAGTTGAGCAGAGTGGTGGCTTGTGCCACTCAATTGCCAAGATCTTATGATATGGCTTATAAGTTAGAGCCTCCGGATATTAAGATGCATTAGCCACTCATGAATTAGGGAGCTTGCGACGATTGTGCTTATGTTATGATGGTTTTGTGGCAATCGTATGTGGAAGCGATTACATCTGTTTGGCAAAATGTATGGTGATTGGGTTTGTGTGGCAATCGTGAAATGGGCCGCTTGCAGTTTTATGGCAACGATGTTGCATTTGTGTTCGTGCCAAAGATATGGTGCTATTACTAGTAAGGGGTGATAGCAAAATTGTATGGTGATTATGAGAATCCCGAGTATTTGTATGAGCAACCATGCATGACACATTAGTTTGTTTAAGATTCTTCCTAGAATCAGATTTGTGGTGCACCGGTTCTCTGCGTGGTCTAGAAGGGACCATCCAATGTGAAATGAATTGTGAAATGGAAGCTGTTGTGAAGAAGCATCCGTAGTTTGTGGATTAAGTGGTTCGTCAAATTTCGAGGATGAAATTTATTGAACAGGGGGAGAAATGTAATACCCCGAATTTTGAGACTCGAGGCTAAAGAATAAGCCTGAGATTAGTGGATTGCTAAGCCCCGGTTTATCAAGATCCCAAATTGTGATTAAGGGTTAATGACTACAAAAGTGGACGTGGTTAGTGATTAATGAACCCTTTTAGAGAATATAAAGTGGATTGTAGTCGCTTGTGTTATGAGCAACGCCAAAACCCTGTATTTGAGTTCAATTGTGGATTAACATCCAAATTGACTTAGAATAGAGGGAAGAATTGAATGGGGTATTGTGATGGAAATGGTGTCATGTTGTGGTATTTAATCATTGGAATTGATTTAAATTGGATTGGACACATTGGTTGCAAAACTGGAAATGCTGTCCAGTGTGAATTCTGTCTGGGCAGTCTTCTCGTGTGGACGTTTATACTAGGCAAATGATGTCAGAAAATTATGACATCTTAAAGTTCATATCCCAAGCTTCAAAATGGACATATAATTTGTGCCATTTCGTTTTGTGAACTAGGAGATATGACTGTCCAAAGTTTGGGATGGAAACTGAACTCTGTTTTGGGGCAGTGATGAGTTTTATGTAATTCTGGAATTGTGTGGTGATTTTTAGTAATGGCCAATATTTTTCCTATGAAGAGGACTTAAATATATTTCATTTGGCTTTGGAATCACCTCATTTCGATTTTTCTAGAATTAGTTATGATTTTTCAAATATTGGGCAGAAAATCTGCCAGAAAATCCGAAAATGTCAATTTTGGAATTATGACATCATCATAATTAAAGATGACATAAGCTAAATGTTATAAAGTCATCATCCTCTTCCTCCATCAGCCAAAAACCGTGCAGCACCATGGAGAAAGAGAGGGAGAGGGAGTTTTAGAGAGAGAAGAGGAAGAAAACTCGTGAGGTAGGTCGATTTCTTCTGTGAATTCGTACCTAACGCGTATAATCCTTCTCCTAAACTTCTCTTCTATGTTATTTAAGGTATTTGAGAAGAAAATTTGGTGTTCAAGAGGCTAGGGTTTTCAGCCAAGTCAAGGAGAAGCTATTAGGAGCTTGAGGTAACTTCCAAACTTTCGTATATTGCTTATTCTGGCTGTTGTGGGCAATTTAATCGATGAAATTTCGCCGGATTGCCATTAGTTTTAAAGTTTGGAAATGACATGGACTAGGGGTTATGCTGCCCAAATTGGGTCTTAATGTTAGTTGTAACCTAATGTAATGGTTAATGAAGTGGTTAGGAGTAGAAAGGAATGCATTTACGGAGCCGAAACCGAAAAACCCCAATTTTCCCCAGAATACTTGAGAATTTCGGCCAGCTCTAGAAATGGGTCTTAGAGTTGGATTTTCAATGATTTGATGATTCCATTGAGTTCAGGAGCGAAAATTAGGTGGGGTTACAGTTGGGCACTTTTCCAGAAAAGGCTGAAAAAGCATAATTACGAAAACGCCCCTAAAACCCTTAAAGTGGGGCTGTCAAAGGTAATTTTGTAATTGACATTGAATTTGATAATTCTGAGTCCAGAAATGGATTCCTTGGGCAAAAATATGTTAGAATAGCCCATGTCAAAATTTCAGAAAAAGTATAGCCGGACCGGGTACGGTGGGGCCGGACCGGGTCCCCGGGGGCATTTTAGTAAATTTTCAATATAGCCTCATATGACCCCCAGAAACACTATGGAAGTATCTAAATAGTACATTTGACATTGTAGGGTCGAATGTGAAGCCTCGAGTTGTTGGCACGTAAATCGAGGAGAAAGGACTGGAGGTAGGGAACTTATCTCTCCTGCATGCTCTGATAACTGTATTAATGTGCTGATGCATGTTATTGCTTTGCTTGATTATGTGGAACATGTATGAATGATTTAAAGCTATGTTTCAATATATGCTATGGCCATATGTGTATCGTTCGAAACATTGAGCTTATAGATTTGTCATTGTATGTGTGCATGAGTTATGTGATGCAAGCATGTCATGCATTAAACACTTATCTTGCCTGCATATTGATAATGTTTACCTACTGAGATTCTCTCGAATCTAACCCTCCCTTACCAACAATTTAGACAGGGCAAGTGGCTCGTGGAGGGAGCGGCAGGACTCATTCGAGATGGATTGTGTAATCCCCATTTGAAGAATTGTAATGGGCAATTGTGCCCTGTATATCTTTAGCGAAGGTATGTACCGGAGATTGCTGGGATGATTATGTTGTGCACTCTGATATTTATATGAATGTAATTTATCTTCGCGTAGTAATTGTATTCGAAATGTGAATATGAGACCAAGTTTATAAATGATTTCGAAAGGTATTTTTGAAAACCTCATCATGTGATGGGTTAGTAAATATTATTTGATTATTATTGGTCTCTATTTTATTTTAATCGCGGTATTTCAGATATAATTACGGAGGGGGTTACACTAGTAGCAGTTAACAACTTTAAAATAAAGCCTGCAATTATCCAGATGCTATAAGCAAATTAGTTTGGTGGTTTACCAACAGAAGATCCCAACACACAAAAGCCAACTTCCTAGAAATCAGTGACACATTCAAGTATAATGGTGTTACTGATGATGCCATTAGACTTAGACTTTTCCCTTTCTCACTTAGGGATAAGGCTAAGAGTTGGTTACACTCGCTACCAATGGGAAACATAACTATAGGGGATGTCTTGGCGCATAACTTTTTGGAAAAATAGTTTCCTTCAGGAAAAACTACTAAATTGAGGAATGAAATTGCCTCATTTACCCAGTATGAACTAGAAAGCCTCTTAAAGCCCGGGAAAGATATAAGAATTGCTGAGGAGATGCCCTCATCATGGGTTACTAGATTGGTGGCAAATATAAACTTTCTATAATGGGATGACACATATCTCTAGAATTCTTGTAAATACTGCAGCTGGAGGATCTTTAATGGGAAAAAGTCTAGATGATGCCTACATCTACTTGAGGAGATAGCAACCAATGCATACCAATGGCCTTCTGAGAGTGACAGTTCAAAGAAAGAACTTGAAGTGCACGAGATGGATATCCTTACAACTTTGTTTTCTCAAGTTGCATCTATATCCAAGCAAGTGAGCTCATCAACAACCCAAGCAAATGCAATCAGCATTACTACTGAAATCTGTGATCGATATGGAGGACCTCATGTGAGCACGCAATGTCAAGAAGGACGCCCATTCATGTCGGAGCAAGCTCATTACATCAGGAATCAAAGAAATGACCCATTATCAAACACTTACAATCCAAGTTGGTGAAATCATCTAAACTTTGGTTGGAGGAATAATCAAAATGTGTTCAAGTTGTAAGGGAACTTCCAGCAACAAGCTCTTCACCAAACAAATCTAACACAACAGAAAGTGAATGTGGAAAATGCACTAGCTCAACTAACCATGAATACATCTCAATTCATTGCTAGGACTGACACAATACTCAAAAACCAAGAAGCCTCAATAAAGAACTTGGAAAACCAAATGGGCCAAATTACAAATATGCTGAATTCTAGGTAACCAAGAACTCTACTAAGTGACATTGAAAGAAACCTGAGAGACTATTTAAAGGCCATTACACTAAGCAATAGAAAAGAATTGAAAGATCCTGTAATTAAAAAGAAGAATGACAGAGAAAAGAAAAAAAGAAAAGAAGAAGGGAAGGAGGAAGCACAGAAACCAAAGGAGGATGATGTGCTACTAGGAAGAATCAGCTTTTCAGATAATGCTCCTACATACGTACCACCAGTTCTGTACCCCTCAGAGACTTGTGAAGGCAAAGCTAGACAAGCAGTTTGACAAGATCTTAGAAGTTTTCAAAAAGTTGCATATCAACATTCTTTTTGTAAATGCTCTTGCTCAAATGCCCAGTTATGCAAAATTCATGAAGGATATACTCTCAAATAAGCTTAAGCTTGAGGAATTTGAAACAGTTGCACTTACTGAAGAGTGTAGTGCTATTCTACAAAAGACATTACCACTAAAGCTAAAAGATCTAGGAAGCTTCTATATACCTTGCATCATAGGTCAATGTCACTTTGAAAGAGCACTTTATGACCTTGGAGCAAGTATAAATCTCATGCATTTATCTGTCTATAAGAAACTTGGTCTTGGAGAGGTTAAGCTGACCACAGTTTCATTACTTCTAGCTGACCAATCAATAAATCATTCGAGGGGTGTCTTAATAGATGTTCTGGTGAAGGTGGACAAACACATTTTTCTAGCTGATTTTATAATACTCGATAAGGAAGAAAACCAAGAAATTCCTATTATTCTTAGGAGGCCATTACCAATAACTGGGAAAATTTTAATAGATGTGCAATAGGGGAAGTTAACCTTGTGAGTTCAAGATAATCAAGTATCTTTCAACATCTTTAAGGCTTTGTCCATTCCAGATAAAGGTGACACCTATTATAGAGTAGATACATTAACCAGCTACATAAAATATGGGTTGAACAAAATTTGCATGGATCAACCATTAGCAATAGGAATGGTAGATGTATCAAAATCTACTAATCCTTAAGTCTTGGAGCAAATTAGGTAGCTGGAAGAAAATTTCCCAATTTTTATTAAGAAACTATTTGAAGATTTGGGGGAAAGGCTGAGTAAGCTGGTACCATCAATAGAGAAACCACCAGTGCTAAAGTTGAAAGCACTATTGTAACTCCTTGCCTTATAAACAGTAATTATGATTCAAAAATACGTAATTAAGGTGAATTAGAGACCAACGAATGATAAAATTTCATTTTTAATCCCATCTTTGAGATAGGGTTTTTACAAATTTGTTTCGAAATCGGTTTTTCATGGTCTCCTATTCATATTTCGAATATAACTACCTTGTACAATTAAATCACATTCATATATATATAAAAATCCCGGCAACCCCCAGGTTTCATATATATACTAAGGGTTTACAGTTTACCATATAGGGAATTATACAAAATCATGCCAAAATTTACATCCCAATTATATATACAGTAATCCCATTCAAAATTTGATAATTAACAACCAAGATTGCCTCCCTAAGGAAGTCTTAGTTGCCCTTGATCATCTCTTTGCCCTTGGAGCCACTTGCCTTATCTGAAGGTTAGTTAAAGGAAAGAATGAGATTCAAAAGAATCCCAGTAGTAACAAATCACTCATACTATACATAATCACAAAGCATGCAATGACATAATCAAGCAGCACAACATCACGAAACATAGCGTACAAGCTATCACATAGTCATAACTTGGGCCGCGGCCAGAGATAGGTAAGAAACTTTTAGGTCATAGCCAGCCTCCTTGGGGCGCGGCCAGAATCAAGTCGGAAAGTTTTGGGCCGTGGCCAACCGATGACCTATCCCCTGGCTCATTTTCAAATAGTCATAACTTGGTACACATAACTTAAAATGACATAAACTTTATATCAATGGAAAGTTTACAATGTGAACAACAAATCTAGAAAGTTTCAATTCATTTAGACACCATTTGCTATGTCAAAATACCATGCAAAGTTGGTCCCTTGCATAATATTTCACACTTGGACAAATTTCAAAATTCCAGATTTTGCACCAATGCTTCCAATGGTCCCAATTTCACATCAAACACCATTTCCACAAGGAATCTATTGGAAACACCAAAACAACCTAATTTACATCACATTGACATGTGTTAGATATGATTAGTTTTGATGATGTCAAATATAGATGTGAAATGATAAGAGCAAAAAGTTTATATAATGTCTTTCTTTGACTAACTACTATATTTAATGTTACATATTTTGTAGATTAGTCAAGCAAAGAATGAAGAAGATTGAATTAATGAAAATGAACAAGAGGAAGAAGAAGAAAGAAATTGAAGATAATCAAGGAGATGCTTACTTTGGTTATGGAGAATGATTATAAAGAGGAAAATCAAAAAGAAAGATATTGAAGAATGAAGAACTTGGAAGATCTATCAAGAAGATCAAGATTCAAGTTGTTAGAAGTGATACTGGAGGTTTCTATGATGATACCGGAGGTTTCTATGATCAAATAACGGTTGGAATAGGTTAATACGAAGCTAAGATGACTTATATATGAGTTTTGGCACTTCCAGAGGTGTTATGCTCGAGCACGAGGTGTTTCACTCGAGCACAGGAAGAACTCACTCGAGCACGGATGAATTCACTCGAGCACGGGATGAACCACTCTGTTCTACTCTGTTTTACGTTCAGCCTGAGCGAGGTATGGTATTTTGGTCATATCTCTCAAACCACACATCGGATTGACCCGAAACCAGTGGCATATGAACTAAAACTCCCAACACGTAAAATGTGAACCAAGATAACATTGAAAGAAGCTCAAATGAAGGAGATATGATCTGTGGAAGAAGACAGTGAAATCACCGTCATTTTTCGACACAGGTTTGGTATTTTGAGCATAACTCACAAACTACACATCGGATTGAGATGAGACCAGTGCCAAATGAAACTAGACTCAAAGAGATTTCCATGGATAGGTAATTTTCCTTATTTGAACGTATATTCTAGGAGCTATGCCTTCTGGAAGTTGGCAATTGTGCAGACTAGCGAAATATACACTCTTTCGATCATAACTTGCAGAATACAAGGAGTTTGGAGCTGATTCTTGTTGCATTGGAATGCATATGGCAAGAGCATTCTTATGATACATCATTTGAATCAAATAAACAAATTTTTTCTAAAGTGGCCCCACATAACCCGCGAGTGTAAAAACTTTCTCTCTGAAAATATTGTGCGAGTGATGTCCAGAAGCAACTGAAACATGAAGAAAATTGCATCACTCGAGCACTAGGATCCATGCTTGAGCATTGGATGATTTCTTACTCGAGCACATGCAAGTTTTGACATGAGAGTGATAACCCAAGAAGAAGCATGCATGTGAAAGCAAGAAACGCACTCGAGCATGACTGGTTGTGCTCGAGTGATTCGAGAATTCACTCGAGCAGATGCGAGTGAAGTGCAGCGAGTGCTTGCCCGAGAGGAAGTCAGAATGTGAAAATATGAACTGCACTCGAGTGAGCCATATTCCACTCGAGTGAGGTCCTGACAGAAACGAAACAGACTCTCACGGCCATCAATCCAAACGTGGTTAAATGTTATACAATCATTATGTTTTCACTTGTTATTGTTCCTAAACATTAACTAACATATATTTCAAGTGTAAAACAGGAGATTAAATATTTGGGTTGCATCTTCAAGAATGGAGGTCACGTATGAAAAATCTTCACTCAACGTGATGAGTCCCAGAAGCCAGAAATTCAGTTTTTGACCAATGATCCAACATACCCATGACTAATATTTCATCATATTAGTGATTAAGTATTTTGCAGTGTGAAACAAGAAATTTAACGTTGAGATTACATATTCAAATGAAAGAGTCAACTGTGGCGGGCGGCATCATTACACACCGAGTATCAACTACCTACCACGACAAAAGTTTGACCCACCATGAGAGATTGTCTGGAAACTCAAATGTATTCATCCCGCTCCACAACGTTACTACAGCTCAAAATGAATCTTCCTGCTGTTCAACAAAACGCTCCACTTTGCAACGGACAGTAGCTCGTTTTCAAATATGCTCAACGGTCAAAATGACTCCAACGGATGAATGCTCACAACGGTCATCATATTCATCAACTATAAATGAGAGAGCATTCAACGTCGATGGGTAACTGAGAAAAACAAAAAAAAATAGAGACAGCAAGCAACTACGAGAAAAATGATAGAAATGTGATTCCTCTGCTTCTACCCAAACACTCTCTGTTTTCCAGCTTCTGTATTACTTATTAATGAGAGAGTGATCATTTGTATTGTACTTCAGTGAGTATTATATCCACTCTGAGAGAGTCTGTAAACACTTTCATCTATATTTCTGAGTTAATCTCAAGGTAGAGGGACCTTGAGAGGGTTGATTTTCTTACGGAAAAGCTGTAGAGAGAATTGCCAGTAAGACATTCTGCTCGTAAGACTTACAAGGTGCAAGCAGTAGAGAACGTTGCTGCTCATAAGACTTGCATGAGTAAGCAGGAGAGGAAGATCTTCGGGATTGCTCTGCTCGTAAGACTTGCCGTAAGGGGGAGTATTTCAGTAAGAGATTTGTAAAAGGTTTCACAAGTACCCGGCTAAACTTGTGGGATTGTAAAGGCTTTTCTTGTGCCTGGATTAAACAAGAAGATAGTGGATTTGAAAATCTCAGGAGGAGCCTAGGGATTGGACGTAGGCCATCACAGATTGGACCGAACCAGGATAAATCACAGTTTGCATATTCTCTTCCCTAAACTCTTATATTTCTAGCATATATTATTTAATCTAACTGTTGATTTATAAACCTTCATACTTACTGCTTTCGTTAAGATAAGAAAAGATTTCTAAAGTTCTTAAGTTTTTATTATACACCCAATTCACCCCCCTCTTGGGTGATAGCCGGTTCTAACAACATGTTTTATAATAATCACAACATGTCACACAATGTCACAATTCAAAACTCAACATTGCAATCCCTTTCCATTCTAAATTCCATACCAATTCCAATGACACTAAGACACAAGATGACCCCATTTACCATACAACACAATAACCAATTCATATATTTCAAAATTATACCATAATCAGGGCAAAAATCAAAAATTCAAAACTCAACCAATGGGCACAAGACTTAGGTCAAAATGTAGCCAATACTCACCTCTTTCTCTTTCCAAGGCTAGTTTCTTGTATTCTCTAACTTTTAAATTCTTCAAGTACTCAACCACCTTCTTCCACAGGTCTACAACCATAGCAATGAAGCTCTCATCACCATAAACACCATTAAAAAAGATGTGTTGAGCATTCAGGGTCACATGGAGCACTAACCTTAAACTTTTTTCTTTCTCTTTCCTCTTTAGCTTGGCAAACATGGAGATAAGATGATGAAGATGAAGCAAATTTTTGGGCATGAAAAGGCCTCTTTAGCAAACCTAAGGATAGAGGAGAAAGGGAAAGAGTGTTGAAATGTCGACCTTGATCAAAGGCTCTTATTATGCTAAGTGTCTAATTCTTGTTCCTTCTTCCATGATCACACATGAGCACATATGCATAGGATTCCACCCTATTAATCACTCAATCCTAGCCATTAATCTTTAAATTACCAATAAATTTCCTCTTCAGTAACTGACCAATTGGTCAGTAACTTTCCTTTTTCCCATTTTTCCCCTGATTGTGGCAATTCCTACTGAACCTCCAACAAACATATTTATATCATTCCATTCCTCATTCATGCGATCTCCCTTACCCTTAGGGTTCATTTTAAGCTTTATCACATAATTAAGCTTAAATGCAGGGTTTAGGCACTGATTATAACACATTCAGATCAAATTTTGCATCATATTCTTCAAAAGTGTTTATTCAACAATAATTACATTCACTTTTGAAGTCATTAGCCCTTAATCTCAATTTTGGGTTATTACAACTACCACCCCACTTCAAGTATGATTATCTAGGAGGAAGTTCAACATTACCAGTAATTGTCTCTACAGCTCTTACTCCTAATGAAGAAGAAAAGTTATCAAGAGTTCTAAAGAAGTATAAAACAACATTTCGATGGTCAATAGTTGATATAACAGGGATTAGTCCTTTAATTTGTATGCATAAGATCTTGATGGAAGACAACTACAAACCATTAGTCGAGCACCAGAGAAGACTCAGTCCGAATATGAAGGAGGTGGTGAGAAAGGAGGTAATAAAGTGGATGGATGCTAGTATAATTTACCCAATCTCATATAGTCAATGGGTAAGTCCAGTTCAAGTTGTGCCAAAGAAAGGTGGAATGACTGTGGTGACTAATGAGAAAAATGAACTAATTCCATAACAAACAGTAACTGGATGGAGAGTATATATCAACTACAGAAAGCTCAATAAAGCCACTAGAAAAGATCATTTCCCTATACCATTTATAGACCAAATGCTAGACAGACTAGCTGGGAAAGCTTATTATTGTTTTTTGGATGGGTATACAGAATATAATCAAATTAAATTGCACCAAAGAATCAAGAGAAAATAACTTTTACATGTCCATATGGTACCTTTGCCTTTAGAAAGATGCCATTTGGTTTATGTAATGCACTAGCAACATTTTAAATGAGTATGATGGCGATCTTTTCAGATATGGTGGAAAGGTTCATTGAGGTGTTCATGGATGATTTCTAAACTTTTGGAGAATCATTTGATCATTATCTTTCAAATATGGAAAAAGTCTTGCAACGTTATGTGGAGACAAATTTGGTTCTAAACTCGGAGAAATGCCATTTCATGGTAAAAGAAGGAATCGTGCTAGGTCATAAGGTATCAGATTGGGGCATTGAAGTGGACCGAGCCAAAATTGAAACAATTGAAAAGCTACTACCTCCCTCCTCAAACAAGGGCATTTAAAGTTTTTTAGGACAAGTGGGCTTCTATAGAAGATTCATCAAGGACTTCTTAAAAATCATAAAGCCACTTTGTATGTTGTTGGATAAAAACACTCCCATTATGTTTAATGAGGAGTGCTTATTACCCTTCTAAACTTTAAAAAGTGCCTTGACTTCTACACCAGTTATCATAACTCTAGATTGGAACCTTCCATTCAAAATGATGTGTGATGCAAGTGATTATGCAGTTGGAGTTGTTTTAGGCCAAAGAAGAGACAAGGTCTTTCATGTCATTTATTTTGCTAGCACGACACTCTCAGATGCACAGCTGAATTATGCAACAAAAGAAAAGGAGCTTCTAGCAGTCAGTTTACATTCAACAAATTCAGAGCCTACTAGATTAGGTTAAAGGTCATTGTTTGGGTAGACCACTCAGCAATCAAATACTTGATTGAGTAGAAAGATGTTAAGCCTAGATTGATCATATGGGTGCTTCTGTTATAAGAATTTGAATTAGAGATCAAAGACAAAAATGGGACCAAGAATCTCATTACATATCATCTTTCCCGGTTAGAGTCATCTGAACAAAAGAGAGAATCACCAATAAAGGAGAATTTTTTAGATGAGCAACTCTTTGTCATGCAATCACAACACACCCCTTGGTATGCTGATTTTGTAAATTACTTGGCAAGCAGAGTAGTGCCTTATGAACTTTCTAAAGTACAAAAGAAGAAGTTTCTGGCTAATGTAAGGCACTACTTTTGGGAGTATCCGTTCTTATATAAAAATTGCCCAAATCAAATTATTAGGAGGTGTGTTCCTGAAGAAGAAATGGCTAGCGTCTTAAATCACTTCCATTCATCCCTATATAGTAGTCATTTTGGAGCAAATAGAACAGCAACTAAAGTCCTTCAATCTAAGTTTTACTAGCCTACATTTTTCAAGAATGCCCACAGAATTGTGACAACTTGCAATAGATGTAAAAGAACGGGAAATATCTCAAGGAGACATGATGTAACCCCCTACTATAATAGCTTAAATTATAGTTTGAAAATGCATCTTTACGTTGAATTAGAGACCAACAGTTAGTTTAAAACGTATTGGAAGTCCCAACTTCAAGATAAGATACAGTCCTGTGATAAAGTGGGGTGTTTAAAAAATTTTCCAAAACCTATTCAATGAGATCTCACATTCTTATATCGATTATATTGGCATGTGTAGTATGGTTTCATTCATACATATCAGAGTGTAGCCAAAATTCCCGACAACACCCAAGTTTCATTCATTCATTGAAGGGTTTATGGGGCATACTCACCCTTATCAATTTTCCCATATAAGGGATTACATGAAACTATCCATAATAACAACATTTACAAAATATACAATAATCCCAACATATTGATAACCAACATAAAAACTCAAACTCCTGGCTAGGAGCACTATCCACTCTTTGTCATTTGCTTCTCCTTCAAACTGCTTGCCCTGCCTGTAGGTTAATGAGATTTAAAAGAATTTCAGTAGTAACAGATCACTTAAACAATATATAATAACATAGCATGCAAGCAAATCACAAAGCAGCAATAACAGCTATGATCACAGTGATATGTAACTTTCGTCACAAACGACAGCTCCCACACCTATATACATATATCTTTCACAGCAACATACACCACAACATTAGCAGTCAACACAATTCAATGATAAGGCATACATACAATACATTACACATAGTATAAGGAAAGAGTCACTACC
Organism: Inga leiocalycina; assembly: GCA_963242795.1. Lineage (NCBI taxonomy): Eukaryota > Viridiplantae > Streptophyta > Magnoliopsida > Fabales > Fabaceae > Inga > Inga leiocalycina. The sequence goes on from OY725332.1 coordinate 39,253,394, forward strand.
TTGTTCTTTCCAATTATGCTTTGGCACCAGTCTATCACGCGCAGGACAAATGTCAAATCCTATAACCATAATCAAGGAAGAAGAGTTATTCCCTATTCTAATGCTTAACTCCAAAATACTTATGGTTGCTTATCATTTGAGACTCTTAGGTGGCTATAAGAAGTCCAAACAAATAGCTAAAGGGTTGGAAAAAACTTGACCAAAGACCATCTTTCAAAAGTTCAAAAAGCAGTTTTCAAGGGGTTGTCGCAGCCAAGCCACCCATGGGCTACGGCCCATGGATGGTTAGAAAGATTTGGGCTACAGCCAAGAACTACTAGCTACGGCCAAAATTAGTTCAGAAACTTTTGGGCCACGGCCAAGAACAGGTCAAAAGGTTTTAGGCCATGGCCAATAACTGGCCAAAGGCGTTTGGGCCGCAACATAAACCCCTAGCCACGGCGAACAACTAGCATATTTCTTGGCTGATTTTCAAACGACCATAACTTCTTGCACACTTATCAAAATGACACAAACTTTATACCATTGGAAAGCTTGCAATGTAAACTACAAAATTGGAAAATTTCTCAACATTTTGACACAATTTTCTATTTCAAAACACTATGCAAAGTTGGTCCCCTGCACAGAATTTTAAGTTAACAATTTTCCAGAATTTCCAATTTTTCCACCAAGTGTTTCCAAAGGTCAAATTTTCACAACCAAACCTATTCCCATACAGTTTTTCACAAGGAATCCAATGGCAACACCAAAACAGCCAAATTCTCATTACATTGACATGTTCTATTTTGGCCACAACATTTCAACACAAAACCACCAAGTTGCCAAACTCAACATTCAAAATTCCAAACCAATTTCATTGTTCAAAGGACACAATAAGACACCATTTATATCACAAGATACCATGCAATCCATACAACCATAATCACACAAAAATAAGGGCAAAATTCCAAAACATCAGTCCTAAATCAATAGCCACAACATATATACTAAAAGGTAGCCTTTACTCACCTCTTTTACTTCCTTAAGCTTATTCTTTGATTCTTCAACCTCCAACTTTTCTTGAACTTACAAAACACCTCTTTTAAAAATCTAAAACCATAGAATTAAAGCTCTCATCAACATTAACAAAATTAAAGAAGAAGATTTGAGCGTTCAAGGTGATCTTCAAGGTTAAACTCTCACCTACACCTTGAGCTTCTTCTACCTCTTTCCTCTTCAATAATGGATGACAAGAGAGCTTGGAGAGAGAGATAGTATGAGATCATATTTTTGGCTTCTTAAGGCTTCTTAGCCGACTTTAAAGAGGAAAGGAGATAGGGAGAAGAGTTTGAATCTTTGACTTTCATCCTATGGTGTCAAATGTGCTATGTGTCATTATCTTACAACTCCACTCAAGGGCGTGCAACTATAGGATTTTTCTCTCTTATTCTCCTTAGCAATTGTCACACAACTTGATCTTTAAGTTACTAATAAGTTCCCACTTCAGTAATTGACTAATTGGTTGGTAACTTTTCATTTTCCCATTTTGCCCCTGACCATAGAAATTCCTTTTGGTTCACCACTTAACACATTTTCTCAGTCTATTTCTTCAACCATGTTCCCTCCCCTCTCTTTTAATTCAATTTAGGTTTTAATACCATAATTGAGCTTAAATACAGGGTTTGAACACTAACTACTACTAATTCAAATCATAATTCTCATTACATTCTCCAAAAGTGTTTGTTTAACAACAATTACATTTACTTTTGAAGTCATTAGCTCTTACTCATATCTTGGGGCACTACGCATAAAGCCCTATTAACTGATATCTTAGAAGTTAAGCTTTTTGATATATGAGGGATCGATTTTAGCAATCAGTTTATTTTAGTGCTGTTGATTATGTCTCCAAGTGGGTTAAAGCAACTTCTTTTCCTATAAATGATTCTCGAGTAGTTGTGAAACTTTTAAGGAAGAATACTTTTACAAGATTTAAAGTGCCTAGAACTATTATTAGCAATGGAGGAAGGCTTTTCTTTTTGCAATCAATAGCTTTAATTAGTGTTAGCTAAATATGAAGTAACTCATAAGGTTGCAACTCCATATCATCCACAAACTAGCAAGCAAGTGGAAATCTCAAATAGAGAACTGAAATGGATCTTAGAGAAGACGGTGAATTTCAACAGGAAGGACTAGGCACAGAAATTAGATGATGCAATTTGGGCTTATAGAACTGCCTTCAAGACACAAATTGGTACATCCCCATATCAATTGGTCTACGGAAAAGCATGCCATCTTCCAGTAGAAAAGGTGCACAAAGCATATTGGGCAGTAAAAGTCATAAATTTTGACTTAAAGGAAACTAGTGAGAAGAGGCTTCTCCAACTTAATGAGCTTAAAAAATTCAGACAATAAGCTTATGAAAATGCCAAGTTATACAAGGAGAAGACAAAAATGTGGCATGATGAAAGAATTTTGAGGAGAGGGTTCACACCGAGACAAAAAGTGATTTTAATAACTCAAGGTTAAAGCTCTTTCCAAGAAAGTTAAGATCAAGGTGGTCAGGACCTTGTATGGTGATTCAAGTATGGCCATATGGAATCATGCAGATTCAAGATGGTGATCAAAAATTCAAAGTGAATGGGCAAAGCTAAAGAAGTATAATGACGATATACTCAACACTTTGAAAACTGTCATCATATATAAGGAACTAATAGGTAAGCCCTCCTTCTAGAATGAAAAAAAAGAGAGAGAAAGAAAAGAATTGGTTTGGTTTTTGTCTAGCTAAAGAAGTTAAAGAAGGGCGGCTATGTGGGAGGTAACCCAAAACTTCTTTTTCTTACTCATTTTTCTTTCTTACTCACTGAAGCACTCTACACTATATTGAGAATTTTAGTTTTCATCATTTTTATTTCAAGTTAACATGGAGAAATCTCTTACAAAGCTTAAAAGTAGGTTCCCCACTCTCCCCAAAGAAGTGCTCAGGAAGATCTATAGTTGTCGACTTGAAAGAATGAAGATATTCAAGCGTTTGGGCCTTCCTGAGGACATACACTAGATCATTGAAGCTAAGGTACATTTAGCAGGTGAGGGTCATACATCATTTATTAAACCTATGCCATGAATGGGATGAAGTTCTTACTCCAAAAAGAGAATAGCTAAAAGAATACAAGTCTGCCATAAATGTGTAAGGTGGACATGTGATCAGTGTTGTAAGAGCAAAGATATGGTTTCTATAAATTGAGAACAAAAATTAAATTAATAAAGGATGGACTAGGTAAGGAGTCATTAGATGATATAATTCAAACTCTTGAGACGCATCTGAGTAGTGATGTTCATCGTATTCTTCTCAATATATTGAACAAGTTTAACAAACAAAAAAAGTGCTACTGTCTTGGGAATCTGACGACAAAAGACCCTATTTTCCAATTTATAAGAAAGCTGGATAGAAAACAAATCCTCGATTCATAGAAAGGGTTTAAGCTGTTACTAGATGTAAAACCAGAGGAAGATGAGAGCATAATCACAACTACTGTTCATAATCATGTTTTTGTCTAATTGTCTTATCTTTTCAGTAACTTTTGACTTTCCTTCTCATTTTGTTTAAATTTCTTCACGCAACCTATACTGGTAATTAATGTCAGTAACTTTTTCAAACTTCTTTGAAAAATGTGTGATTTGCATGATCTCGTTGTCGCTATTTTAGTAGTATAAATATGCACTCTTCAACTTGCAAATATGTACTCTTCACTTATAAATATGTACTCTTATACTTGTAAACACAAAATGTCCTAAGAGAAAGAAGAGAAAAAGGGTATCACACTAAAATGTAGATTTACTTCTATCTGTATTTTTGGTGAACCTAATTCAGGCAAGGATGGAAAGTTTCTAACTGTAGCAAAAGAACTTGGAAATGCATCAGTTGCTAGAAAGATCAACTTTATATACAGGGGAGTCATCCAGGGTCTAAAAGGAAGTGTGGCCATGTTTGTAACCATTAATGGAAGTAAGGGTTGAGTGTAAGGGTGAAGGAGTTAGAAGATCACATCTTTTCCTTAAGACAAGAGTTACAGGCCTCAAGCTTTCCTAAACGTATGGGACAGATATTCTACCAAGCTCAAGCTTTCATTGCTCTACCCGGTGGTTTAGAAACGTTGGATGGGATTTCTAGCATTGCATATTAGGCTAAGCTAACTTCATAAAAAGCCATTAGGATTTTTGAATGTTAATGGTTTTTATGATAATCTATTTGTCTTTTTTTATCATGCCGTAGAAACATGATTTATACCCCAAGCAACCTGCCATTCCTTAATTTTTGCACCAACCGCTGGTTAGATGCTAGATCAACTGCAAACCTATGAACCTAAACTAGATCTATTAGTCAAGAAAATAGGTGGGCATTCTTCAAGTAGCAGTCAGACATAGAATCCAGATACCACTCTTCGTTGAAACTTTCCTTAATCTTTTGGTTTTACTCTTAGCATTTTGGTTTAGTTTATTATATGTTTATGTTTTAAAAAATCTTTCTCTAAGCTTTAGAAGACATTGAGGATAATATTTGATTTAGGTTGGGGGAGGAGTAGTAAAAAAAGAATTATTTAGTTAGATAGTAAAACCATTATATGCATAAGGTGTAGAAAAAATGGCAGAGTAAGGTGTATTCTTAACTCTTGAGATGCATTTTTTCAGTTGCATTTTTTTTTTTGTTTATTCTCAACAAAAATAAGAAAAAGTAAAAAAATAATCTTGTTTAGGTGCTTTTTAATAATCTTAAGAAGTATATAAGTTTTAAGTATGGATTAATTGAATTTAGAGATTTCATAGCATGATTGAACAAATGATTGTTGCGATTGGTGATGAATTTTGAGATTAAATGAGCTGAGTTTAAAAGCCCCTGACTGTGAGATTTTAAGCCTATTTGATCAATAATGATTCTTTCTCTTGTATGTGATATTCACTTATTAAGTTGTCACTCTAGAACTTGCTTTAAATCTTGTTGAGATTATATTTCATATGCACATTCAAAAATGATAAAGGCATTCATTTTCTTTCTTTAGCTAGAGCCAAATAGCTAACCTTGCAATTATATCATTGATAAGCCCCTTTGAGCCTAATTGATTATTTCTTTGTTCTTAACCCATTAACATATGCTTTAATGATATATCAAGTGATTTTACCTCATTCAGAAGATTAGCAGAGCATTTGAAATTTTTATGAAATGGGCTTCTAAAAAGTGTGGAGGTGTATATATTATCAACTTTAGAATCGCAGAATCATGCCAACAAAAAAGAAAGGAAAAGAAAAGAAAGAAAGAAAGAAAGAAGGAATGAAGGAAAAAAAAAGATATTAAGTATTTGAAAAAAAAAATATTGGGCTGTTGTGATGAGATAAATTTATTCATAAGTAGCCCATTTTTCAATTGCTCTATTAAATTTTTTAAATGTAGCCCTTCATATCATGCTTCACATTCCTTTTACCTTAACCCCATTACAACCCTTAATAAATCATTTTAATTTGAATTATGCATGTGAATTAGATAGTGGAAATTGAGATTTTTAGCAAGCCTATAGTAACACAACTTTTTCGGTTGAATTTGAGCTAAACACTTACCCTTAAACACTTGAGAGATTGAGAAAATAAGTCACAGTTACGACCTCGGTTCATTCATTTTCAAATAAAGTTACCAGTTTATATTTTTGTTGATTCATGAATACTATGATCTCTTAATTTTTCAATTGTGTTCTTACTTATGACTTGACACTTCTGATTTTGTTGGAAGCACTTATTAGTCACTTCTTGTTGCCCGAGGATGTCTAAGGGCTAAGTGTGGGGGAATTTGATATGTAAAATATTTACATATTTATTTTCCCTTATATAATGATTTTATGAATGATATTTGAGCTTAATTTAATGAATTTGGGTGTAATTGATAAATAAATAATTGTTTTGGCATAAAATAGAATTCCTTGAAAAATACTAAATCAGACCCTGTTTCATTTTTCAGTCAATATTTGGAGCTCTAGATGTTGGATTGGGATGTTCTTTATATGGATAAAAAGCTAAGAAAAACTCTACAACTTTTATGTTGAGCCCAAAACCCAATTCTGCTTTCAAGGGTTTCGAATTTTGCTTGAAAGTTGAGGATGTGAATTTGTCCCTGACTGACCTTTGCCCACTAATTTTACCATAACTTGAGCTACAAATGTTGAAATGAGGAGCTTCCAGTTGTGTTTTCATGCTAAGATCCAAACTACAACATTCATAAAGATCACATGGTGAAATTCCACCATTTTGAATGTCAAAATTAGGCAGAAATCAAGAATTTTGGCAGCCACAAGATCAATGTTGGTAGCTTAAGGTCAAAAATTCATGCCTAACAATGTGGAAATTTGTACACCCGTTCCATCTATAAATAGAGGAGCTCAAGACACAAGGAGACACACCATCTTAGAGTTAATTTCATACATTGTAATTGCTTCTTGCATGCCTCCTTCATAGAAGGCTTAGGTAGTTCTCCTTTAATTTATAGATGGTATAGGTTGCCACTTACATAAAAAGTTTTACCTCCTATATAGAAGGCTAGATTTTTCCATTTTTATGCATCTTGTAGTTGTATCTTTGTGTTTTAGAATTTAATAATTGAGTATTATGCAATGTTTATGACGTTTTGAATTTATTTTGGTTTTGTTTTTAATTTCATCATGAGCTAAATTGTCATATTCCTAGGGTGATAAAGTAACTTATTAATGACAGATTAAACATTAACTTATTAAATCTAGTTTTAATTTTTCCTTCATAATTGAGTTTTGATTATTTTTCTTAATGCTTTTGATTAATTGGCCATCTTTTGAATGATTTCAATGTATATGTTTAGACCAGAAGGAGATGCATGTGTGTAGATCATATAATTAAAACCATAACTTGCATATGAAATAGGAATATATTCATATGAGTTGCATAGTCTTAATGAGTTCCATAAATCTTAATGCATGATTAATTGCTTTAATTCATATAGGGATATCAATTAATTATAGAATTGCTTGACCTTGGAAAAGGCTAGTAATTAAATTAGGGGAACTCGGCTATTAATCATGTGGAATAAATTGGACTAGAATAGATAGGTGATTCAATCCAAAATTTGCTAAGTGAAATCTGATTCCTAGGACTTTTTCTCATAGTTGTTTTCATATCAATTGCATTCATATTTAATCATGTTTATTTTCTACTCTCAGTCATCAACTAATCGAACAACTAAATAGAATTAAAATTACCAATTTTGGTACTTACTGATCAATCCTCATGGAAATGATATTCTACACACCTCATATTACTTGTTTACGATGATGTACACTTGCACTTTTTAATAGACCATTTACACTCGTAAGATAAGCAACAAATTTATTCACCGTCTTTCTTTAATTTGTTAATTGTTGATGAAGCTAAACATAATACGCCTGAGACTATTGTGAAAAAAGAGCCTCTTATGCAAGCCCTATGGCCCTTGATAACACCAACTAAAATAGAGAGGCAATTAAAATAGACAACACCAACTTATCCCTATCAAAACCATTACAAGAATTTATGATTTGGAAGACCCGAGCAACGTAACAGGTGCAGTGCATTTGTGCCATCAATATAGCCAAATAAATGTTTACCACGAAGATACGGTAACATCTGAGTGCACCAGATTAATTATTTTTCATCATTCAACTTAATAGTAATAAAATGTGGAAATTTTGATGGTGTAGAAGAACACAAAGTAGTAGAAGGTAAATGTGTAAGAGCACCAGAATTATCATATGAAGATTCCATCAGGTTGACACTATTTTGTCAATTTAATTCTCGGGTACCATTCTAAAAGTAAATAATAGAAAAGTAAAAGAAGAGAATAGATAGTTGTAAATTTGTATTTCAATTCAATGTATAAGTACAGTATATGGTTGTGCTATTTGTAGAATATTACATTTGATCTTAGCCATACACATATACATATAAAGGATTATTCTATAGTCTAGTATTTTACAGAGTTGTCTTCTTATGCCTTGTTTAAGAAGATAGATGTTTTGATATTCTGGTTATTAGGATGGAAGGGGAAGGGATGGAGGGGAGGGGATTCAAGAAAAGGGTAGGAGATTACCTCTCATTTGGTTAGGATGGTGGGAAGAGGAAGTGAGGGGTTTTGAATGATCTTTGTTTGGTTTAAAAGGGGAAGGGAGGGGAGAAATAATAGCAATTTACCATTCTATCCCAACTTGTTAAATAATGTTTTCTTATTTATCTGTTATATAAATTAATTTACAAATTATCTAAATAATGTAATAATATATTTCAAACATGCAATAATTTTTTTTATTTGTAATAACACAATTTTGTTATAAATGAATTTTATAATAACATATTTTTTAACTATAATAGAATTTCCATTAATAATGATAATTTTTTTATTTTACATTGATTTCATAATAATTTTTTTATTAGCAAAATATATTTGTATATAAATTTAATAAAAATAACATATATTTTCTAATTAGAATAATAATTTTATTTATTACAATATACTTTTCTTTAAAACATATTTCATAATTATATTAATTCTTATTCATGAAAATGTAATTTTTATTTTAAATTAATTTTTTAATAATATATTTTTTATTTATTAAAAATATAATTTTGTAGAAATTTTATTTCATAATAAAATTTTAATTATAAACTTATATTTTTATTTAAATAAATTTAATAATAATATATTTTTAGTTAAAATAATATTTTTATTTAAAATTATAAAAGTATATGTTATAATTATAATATTTTTATTCATAAAAATATTTTTTATTTCAAATTAATTTTTAATAATATATTTTTCAATTATAATAATTCTTATATATTAAAATAATAATAATAATATTATTATTATTATTATTTTATTTGCCATAATATTTTTTATCATGAGCAATTTTGAAGTATCATATAAATTACACGGACAAAATAGTCCAAAATTTTGGCACTACTCAAAAATTTGGAGGGCAGCCAATCGGGGGTATAAGGGGATGGGATGGAAGGTTTGAGATCCCTATCTCCCCTCCAAAATTTTAAGCCAAATGAGGGGATGGAATCATTTACCCTCCCATCCCTCCCGTCAAACCAAACACACCTAGGAAGGGAGGGAATGGGAGTAATGATTATAATTTACCATTTCACCCTAGTATATTATTTTATACTCTTTTTTACCTATATGTTATATAAATTAATTTACACAATTACACTTTATCTAATTAAAATAATAATATATTTCAAACATGTAATAATATTTTTTATATGTAATAATATATATTTTTGTTTTAAATTAATTTTATAATAATGTATTCTATCACTAAAATAGTATTTGTTTTATTTATAATAACATATTTTTATTTAAAATCAATTTCAACATAATATATTTTTAATTATAATAATATTGTTTATTTTAAATTATAATAACATATTTTATAATTATAATCATTTTTCACTTATGAAAAATATATTTTTTAGATTAAATTAATTTTATTACAATATACTTTCTAATCATAATAATATTTTTATTTTTTAAAATTTTTTCTTTAAAACTTATTTCATAATGATATTTTTTAATCATAAAAGCTATTTTTTTATTTACATTAATTTAATAAAAATATTTTTTTAGTTATAATAATATTTTAATTTAAAATTATAATATATGTCACTTCTACAAAATCATCAATATATGATGGTTAGATATACTCGGCGTAGATACAATACGGTTTTGAATCATAATTTATTCAGTATCTATGATAACAATTCTAATATAACACCGAGTATGTATTAAGGCTTAGTGAGGCCATGATATGCGCAATATTGTGATAATAAATAATGGGCACACATAAACAGTTATCATAATATATGGTAATGATTACATTATATCTAATGGTCTTGCCTTAACAATCATTATATATGTAGTAATAGAAATAATGGCTCTATTAAAAAAATATTTATATATTTATAATAATGCTAACAACTGTTTTTAATCAATCATTATATATAGTTAACATAAATAACGGTTGTTGGAATCAAAATATATGTTCAAAAATGGGGGTCTACTTTTGATATCCCCCTACATATACATTTGTACAGAATGAATCAGATTATATTTACAGTCATTCATCTACATGTATAGACTACTATTAAAACCAAAAGTTTAAAACAAACAAATCAGTATATAAAAATTTACAGTCATTCATTCTAGCTTCCCCCTCCTACTCATGCTGTAGAGATGTTGCTAACTCTCCAACACTTCCTCCATTTGTGGCTAGCTAAACTTTGTGCAAGAGGCACAAAAATACTATGTACTTATTGTAATATATATGAAGTTATATATTGTAATATATAGCTAATGAATATACATATGAACGAATTGAGAATATAATATACCTTATTATGATTAATATTTTTGAGATAGTGCGTGATTATGTCCATCATGAATTGCATCACATAGCACCCACAATCATTGTTGTTGTCCAATTGGTTGTGGGTGTTAGAACCAGCTGAAACCAAAGAGGGGGTGAATTGGGTGTAAGATAAAAACTTAAGAATTTTTGAAATCTTTTCGTATCTTAGTGAAAGTACTAAGTATAAAAGTAATGAATCATAAATCAACAGTTAGATTAAATAATTATGCTAGAAACAAAAGAGCTTAGGGAAGAGGTTCGGTCCAATCCACGATGACCTACATCCAGTCCTCAAGCTCCTCCTAAGATTTCAAATCCACTATCTTCTTGTTTAACCGAGCACAAGAAAAGCCTTTACAAACTCACAAGTTTAGCCGGGCACTTATGTAACCTTTTACAAATCTCTCACTGAGATACTCCCCCTTACGGTAAGTCTTACGAGCAGAGCAATTCCAAAGACCTTCCTTTCATGCTTACCCATGCAAGTCTTACGAGTGGCAACATTCTCTCTAACTTACACCCTTGTAAGTTTTATGAGTAGTAACGTTCTCTACTGCTTACACCTTATAAGTCTTACAAGAAGAAAGTCTTACCGACAATTTTCTCTATAGCTTCCCCCTTAAGGAAATCAACCCTCTTAAGGTCCCTCTACCTTAAGATCAATTCAAAAATATAAGTATTTACAAACTCTCTCATAGAGTGGATAAAATGCTCACTAAAGTACAATACAAATAATCACTCTCTCAATCGTAAGTAATATAGAAGCTACAGAATAATAGAGAGTGTTTGAGTTGAAATGGAAGACTCATGATATTCACATGTTGACATCGTTAAGCTTTCTTCGTTCTGTTCACTACCTTCTCTTCTCTAAATGCTACCATAATTATATATGATTTATAGAAGATAACCATTATGAGTATTTGTTTGTTAGAGTCACGTTGTTTCGTTTGACCACTCTTGTATTTGAAAAACTATTCGTTACGTTCGGTGGACTTTCCGTCCTATAAGGTGGCTTCTCTTCTCTTCATATGATCTTCTCATTGTTTTCCTGGAGAAATACTTTAAACACTAATTCAATAAAGTGTTAGAGTAATTAGAAGCTAGAAGAATGAATTACACAATTATTCCAATGTTTTTCAGAAGTTATGATGCGTGCTCTATTTTTTGGTGATTTGGCTTTTATTGTGTATCACTCGAGTGAATTTTATTTGATCACTTAAGTGATATGCTTCTAGTCATATATCACTCAAGTGAATTCCTAATCACTTGAGTGATCTATATTATCAAATCACTACAACTCAATTTCACTTTTACTCCCTTTAAGCAAACCTTCTCAAACTTTTGCATAAAGGTCAACTTTCAGTGGACATAACTCTTTGAATATAACTCTAAATTTGACCCATAACCTATCTCAAGAAAGATCTTTAAGTCTATTTTACATAGCAATTGGAATCGTACCCAAATACATTTTATTCCAAAAGTTATAATCCAATTTATAGCATCTGGTCTCGACAATGTTTCAAATTCAAGTGTCCACTTCTAGAGAGTATAACTCTTTGAATATAACTCCAAATATAACCCATAAACTATCAAACAAAAGATATTTAAGTCTAGTTTCATATGCCACTAGTTTCATCTCAATCCAACATGTTTTTTGAGAGTTATGTCCAAAATACCAAACATGTTCTGGAATATGATGGTAATTTGAGTGTCATTTTGCAAAATTCATATGCCATTGTTTTCACCTCATTCAGAGTTATGGTTTGGGAGATATGATCAAATTACTGAACCTCACTCATGCTGAACGAAAACAGAGCATTACACTTTTAAGAATTACTCGAGTGATTTTGAAGAGATCACTCGAGTGCTGACGAATTCAATTGAGTGATATTGTATTTCACTCTAGTGATCATTCTTAAAAATGACAAAATGAAGCATGACTTACTTGGGGTAAATATGACTCCGATATAAGGCACTTTCGCTTATAATTAAGCCATTCCAATGCCAAATTTGATCATAAAGACTTCCAATATCACATCTAAGAGCTTAAATCTTAATATTCCCATTAGATCTTTACAAGTTCTTTTTTTTAATCTCTTCTCCTCTTCTTATTGATTATTTTCAAAAATCATTTTAATAGCTCCTTGCTTTCTTGACTAATATCTTTAATTTCTTTCTTCTTCTTCCTCTTAATCATTCTCATCAATACAACTTGATATAAACTTCCTTTTCTTGACTAATCTACAATATATTTCACATTAAACGTAGTAGTTAGTAAAACTATAAAATAAATACATTATGTAAACATTTTTCTCTTAATATTTAGAATATATATTTGACATCATCAAAACTAATCATATATAACATTCTTCCCTTTTTGATGATGGAAAATCCTTTAAGAAAAAATATATGTGATTATCACAACAAATTGAATACAACATATTTTTCTTTCCTTTCTCTCCCTCGACATCAACAAAAAGTTTGAAGGATAAATAAGAAAGGAGTTTAGAGAAGCACATGTGAAACTGAATTAGAAATGCCTTTCTTTTCCTCAATCAAAAGGAATATATCATCCTTCACTCTTAGGGTGATGCAAATAAATGAAGGTTTTCATGAAAACAAATTTGAAATAATTCGAAGAGATTTTCAAGAAAACTTTCATGATCAAAGAAAATCGAAATTAAAAATATGTAGGGTATTTGCAAAATATAAAGAAAGAGGGTTTAGAAATGCTCATTTGGATTCAACAAGCTAATAATTGATCCATAAAGTGCATTTCCTTATAATGCTAGTTCCATGATGTTGTATTCACCACACTTTTGCTACACAACTCTGATATATATTCATGTTGTCTTAAGGATTCTCCCATTGAGTTAAGCTTCTATTCAGCATGATTAATGCTTCTTTGTATTGGCATAGGTATTTGTTACTTTAAATGTTGTAGCTAATATATTTCCCTTGATTGAGAGTTAAAGCATCTTTCCTTAAAGTTGATGGATTCTTTTTATAGTATGTTGAGGAATGCTATGGAACAAAACCAATTCTCCTACAACAATTGCAAACATTTCTTGCACAAAGAATGATTAGTGCCATAAAGTATCAAAGTTATCTTTTCTATATGATATATTAAAATTAAGATCATGAAAAGTAAATATAAGAGTAACTCATAATCAAAACTAATCAAAAGATAGTGAATGGAGTATGTTAAAAAAATTCAAAATAAGAGATATGCTTTTAAGATATAAAACACATGTGAATTGAAGCTCCCCCTTAATTGATGCATGGTTTAAAAAAACAAATTCGTCATGAGGAAAATAGTTAATAACTCTCCTTGATTTGAAAAATCATTGGAAACATTGTAGAGAAAATGTTGTGAAAGTATGAAGATTTTGAGAGAAATCAAATTTTAAATATGATGAAGTTATTCAGGAGTTTTAAGAGATATAACGTAATATCACTTGAGTGGTCACTTGAGTGATCCTACTCGACCATCACTCAAATACTCACTTGAGCGATGCAACTTAGAGAATTAAGAAAGAATACAATACCTCACTCGAGCAATGTCGTAATCACTCGAGTCATAATCCTCTAAAGTCCATTGATGCATCGTTGGCTACTCACTATATAATGATGTGTTAATATTGAGGAATTCTAAAGTATAGTCTCTATGAGCATTTAAGTATACCAAGATGACCTCAGAATAAAGCCTTGAAGTTCTGGTTGATCAAATCATAGAGTTATCTAATATTGCTATTCACAAAAGTGATGAACTCATCATTGTTTGTAGTAAGCTCTATGTGATTGTTGAAGTTCCTCTCTCAGATAGCCCTTTTTCTCATAAAGCTTTGTGAAACAGAAGAGGCAATTGAATCTTCATCCAATGAATGAGCAGCCTATCAAATTTTGGAATCTTGATCAATGGCTGAATTGGTTCCAAGTACTAAATTTTGTTAGCCTTGAGGAATAGAAATACCAAATGAGGGTATATCATTGGAGTATGCCTCTTAGAAAACATATGCACCTCTTGTTCTATGAAAGACATGATCTCTCCAATGTTCTTCTCCTTGCTAATAATATAGGCCATTGTGTGATAATTCTTCTTGATGAAGTTATTGGCCTTGTTCGCCATAACTCTAGTGTAGGTATATTAGATAATCCTATAAAGATCACACATAGAGCTAGGATTGAAGTTGAGAATCCTCATTAGCTCTCATGATTTGATGATTTTGTACTTCTTAGGCTCATTGTACTCCTTGAAAGGTCTAGTGGAAGGATTGTTGAAGCCCAACCACTTATTGATATTTGAGGCTAAGATGGTGACCCTCTAATCTCTAATTGTTGTCTCTTATATCGCCTCAATTATTGTGCCTTCCTCAAAGCATAACTCAACAAACTCTATGTTGTAGTAGAGATGTCTAACTTCCTTTAGAAGTAGGGAAGATGGCTGGATAGCGAAGGCTTATAGTGTTGGAAGTATGAATCCAACTTAGGAGTATCCTTGCTCTCGGCTTGAGTTTCTTTGAGTTGAATTCTATTGTGGCCTCTAAGAGATCTTCCTACTCTTTCTCCTACTTTTTTTTAATTGCATCACTAGCTATGTACTTGCTAATGATGTGGTGTCACTCGAGTGAGACCACAAATTCTGCTATTACCCACACTGCAACACCGACAGTCGTGCTTACTCTATTAGCCTCTGTTCTTTGTACCCAAAAGCAAAGCATCTTGGTCAACTCCTACAAAAGTATAAATACATACTCTTTGGTACCCAACTTCTCTCAGGTCTACATAGTATTAGACATAACAACTCTTATG
Source organism: Inga leiocalycina (assembly GCA_963242795.1). NCBI lineage: Eukaryota > Viridiplantae > Streptophyta > Magnoliopsida > Fabales > Fabaceae > Inga > Inga leiocalycina. Next base: position 39,268,642 of record OY725332.1, read on the forward strand.
CTCTTATACAATTAATCCATATGATATTTGAGAAAAGAGTATAATAAACCAACGAAGACCAAAATATAATTTTACACAATTAATTATAGTTATAGAACATAAAGGGTAACAAACAAATGATGTTAAATAATGTTTTTCAATTATCAATAACATTTATAAATGCACTTTATATATGTCATTGATATGACTTTTATGCAATCCATGTTAGTCGGATCAAAGAGAGTAGATAATCTATTTATAATGACCAACTTTTATGAAAGGATAAATCATGAATGAAACCAAGTTTTCCAAGAATGAAATTTGCAAATTTAAATCTCAAATGTTATTTCAAATCATGATAATGCATTGTAAAATATATATTTTGAATATTGCAAAGCTCATCTTTAAATTATGTTTATAATAGATGCTCATGTTAAAAATAGTGGAAGTCAGTAGTTATAAAAAATATATAAGAAAGCTTCACTTTGAAGTTCAACTAAGATAACATGCTAATTATCAGAGTTAACATGTTGAAGAATTTTCCAAAGAGTAAGAGTCATATGGATAACCAAAAGGATTAGCTTGATAGACATATATGAGAATCATGACTTTGCTATTGATCCATAAATTATCTTGACACTTAGAGTTGAGAATATTCACACCAATGATTCAAAAACATAACACTAGTTATTCAAAGATAGTTGATATCAATGGTTAAAGTATTTGATCAACAAGAACAAGTATATGGATTTATTAAATATGAAGCTCAGGCTTTTTAGTCCAAATGACTAGCGTTCTAGAATAATATCCTAGTAAGTTATTCCATTATAATGGTTAATACATTAACATTCAATGCATTAATGAACATTTGTAATGCTTAGAATAACTTGGCCAATAAGGATTTGTGTAACCCCCTCACCGTAATTACATCCGGATTACGAAATTTAAGTGAAATAGAGACCAATAAGATGAAATAACAATTTATAGTCCCACATCCTAGAGATGGGGTATTTTGAAAATCAATTCCGAAACATACTTATTGCTGGTCTCACATTCACGGGCGGATATAATTACTTGAGAAATTAGAGTACATAATAAATATCAAAGTGCGGAAACCAAAATCCCGGCAAACCCCGGGTTACTTACATATATAACTTGGGTTTACAAGTTCCCAAAATGGGGATTACATATCCAAAATATTCATTTACAACTCATTTACACTTCGTAATCCCAAAACCCCAAAATAAGGATAACCAACTACCACTAAGATTGTAACCCCCCTGCCGTAATTAATATCCGGATTTCGCAATTAAGGTGAAATAGAGACCAATAAGTCAAAACATCATTTATAAACCCATCAACCCGACGAGGTTTTCACAAATGCATTTCGAAATCATTTTAAACCCGGTCTCACATTCACACTCCGAATATAATTACTATGCGAAGATAAATTACATTTATACAATTATCAGAGTACGCAATATAAATTCCCGACAATTCCGGGATCATATCTTCGCTCAATAAACATAGGGCACATTAGCCCATTTAACTCCAACAACAGGGATTACACAACTTATCTGAATACATTCTCAATATTGCTCCAAATATACAAATACATAATCTCAATTACGCAATGATAACCAACCACTAAGCTTTCACCCAAAATGAGTCCTCTTCGTCCTTGGATGCTTGCTTCATCCTCAACCTTCCTTCCCTGTCTAAAATGTTGATAGGGGAGGGTGAGATTCTGGGGAATCTCAGTAGGAAACAAGTACCAATATGCATGCAAGATAAGTATTTAATGCATGACATGCTTGCATCACAATAACTCATGTTCACATAATGATGTATCCGCATGCTCAATGTTTCACATAACATACTCATGGCTATAGCATAACTAGAAACAGAGCTACAATCATTCTCATATGTTTCACATAATCATGCAAAGCAATAACATGCATCAATACACAAATACAATTATCAAAACATGCAGGAGAGGTAAGTTCCCTACACTCTTTCCACGTAAGCTCCAGCTCCGGCTGTTCACGATCAGGGAAATCATCAAATCCTATAACCAAAATCAAGGACATAGGATTAATCCCTTTTTCCAATTCCTTAACTTTTAGACACTCAAGTTGGTTATCATTATTGCTCTTTAAGTACCCTCAAACACCTCAATCGATAGCTCTAAAGGGTTGGAAGACTATCCCCAAAGATCCCCTTTTTCGAAGGCAAAACACTAATTCTTGACTGCCTCACTCGAGCACAGAAGCTCTCACTCGAGCACAAGTACGGACATCACTCGAGCACAAATGCTCTCACTCGAGCATTGGTACGGACAGCACTCGAGCACAAGAGAAAGTGAGACCGCGAGTGAGCACCCGAGAGCACAACTCTCACCTGAGGCACAGGCTCACTCGAGCACAACCGTATGTGCTCGAGCACACACCCCATACGCACGAGCACACACCTCACACCAGCGAGTGAGAAGGCACACTCGAGAACCTTACCCGCGAGTGAAGACCACCCGCAAGCACAACTTCACTCTGAACTCACACCATCACTCGAGCAGACCATGCTCACTCGAGCATGTTCTTCGCTCACTCGAGCACAAAGCGATGTGTTCGAGCATTGCTCATAGAAACCCAGGTGCACTCGAAGCAAAACAAGGGAAAGCTCACATATCACTCGAGCACACACGGCTCACTCGAGCAACATTCATCCCTCACTCGAGCACACCCCTGTCTGCTCGAGTGGATCTATCAGATTCCAGAAAACGCAGCAACACTTACCACATTTCCTACCATTTGCCCAATTGATCCAAATGGACCCAAAACCTCTACCAAAGCTACTCCCCCAGAAAATCACTCATTGAATTCAATGGAATCAATAGAATTACCAAAATCCCATTCCATTTACATGCTTTGGTCTAGGGCATCACAATCATCATTTTTTCCAAAATCACTAACTTCAATCATTTCAATCCCCAATCAATCTATCTATTCCAAACTCACTCTAAGATACCATTTCTATAACCACAACATGCCAAACTACCCATTGACCCATATTTTCACAACTAGGGCAATAATTCCAGAAATTCCCAACTTAATCATTTGGCAATGAAACATAGATAGAAAGATTGGGTTCACATACCTTATCAACTTTCTCAAAGACACTCTTTGATTCTCCAAACTTCATATTTTCGTGATTCTTCAAATCACCACCAATGGAGAAGCTACAACCATCAAATTGAAGCTCTCAACTCAATGATCAACATTTATGAAAAGGATTTGAGCAAAGGAAACCATTTACTCACCTTTTCCCAAGCTTTTCCTTTCTCTTCTTCCTTCAACCATGCGCACAAGAGAGAGAAAACGAAAGAGAGAAAGAAGAGAGGAGATGGAGATGATGATGATGTGTCTCACATCACTTATCCCACATCCAAGGGTCCACACTTTGCCACTTGTCACCATCTCACTTCAACTCTCATGGGCTCACATGCACACACATACACATGATTATGCCCCTTGCCCAACTACACAATCAATCATAGCCATTGATCATTTTAATCACACATCTCATTTTCTCTTAGCTAGTAATTAATTTCTCTATTAATCACTAACTAATTCCCAACAATTTCACTCTTTCAATTTCCACTAATTATGGCTTATTAATTATTATTGCCATAAAACACATAATTATTCTCAATAATTATCATTAGTCCTTAATCGAAAATCGGGGTGTTACATTTCTCCCCCCGTTCAATAAATTTCGTCCTCGAAATTTGTTCCACCACTAAGGACATAAACTCCAGACGCTTCTTCACGACAGCTTCCATTTCACAATTTATTCCATATTGGGATGGTCTCCTCTAAACCACTCAAACAATCTATACACAATAGGTCTAACTCTAGCAAGAGTCAAAACAGACCAATGCGTCACAACTCAATGTCTTTTGCTCGATCATCCTTAATGATCTCAATACTCGGAGACATTCTTACATATACGTGATCTCCATTTCAAACTCGAGAGGCTGCCACCTCATTCGATCATAATTCAAATAGACTGAACTCATTCAGCCTGACTGTGACCTTCCACATATGATTGCCACACATTCTATCACCACATAATCACAATCGTCGCAAGCCCTCCTCACTCATGAGTGACTAGCGCATCTCAATATCCGGTGACTCTAATTCACAAGCCATGTCATAAGATTTTGGCAGTTGGGCAGCATAGGCCACCACTCTGCTTAACTCAATCTAGTTACCCCTTCTGGGAGTAAACACCACCACCATAATATATCAAATGACAGCCTCAGCTGTATAAACAAACATTCCGCTTCCGCTTTATCCACTTTCATAGCCTTACTCTCACCCGTACACCCACCAGTACTCCGCTAGTGGTAACCGGGACTTTCGAGTATTCACCACAATCACATCAGGCCACTCCGGAATGTCAATCTCTTCTATCTGAAGCACCCTACCGCAATGGCCCACCTAGAATCTCAGTCTCTTCTATCCAGGCGACCGGTTGAGAGTCTCAATCTCCCAACATCACCTTCATGCTCTTTCACTACACAAATCAACTACAACGGAGTTCAACAGCCGAGCTAGAGATAACCAGCGTCAATCCTGAACGGCTCACGCTGACCTGCACACGCTGCATAGCACTTTAACACAATTCACACTGATTAGATGTACAACACACAGCCCACGGCTGGATTCACAACACGCCGCCCCACGGGTCGGATTCACCAAGATACATGTTGAATACAACAGCAGTTCAACGGCCGAGCTAGAGATGACCAACGTCAAACCCTAAACGGCTCACGCTGACCTGCACACGCTGCAATTCACATAGCTTTCACCGCAATCCATATCATAGACTTTAATTTTACGCACCGCCTTTCGGCCTAGGGTTAACACCAGTGCAACCAACGTGGTGGCTAGCCAGGTTGGCCATGCTAGGGTAATTGCCCTCAGAATAGAGAACCCCCGCTCATGTAGTCGAATTAGCCATCAGCCGAATTAGCTCTGCTCTACTACACAACTATACCTCAGTCCCAGCTTATTAACAACTGTCACCGATTCACAATCACACTCCACTCTCATCCCCTTTCTCCGCCGAGAAGACACACAGTCTTTACCCTAACCGTTGCTAGCTACTCAGGGACTATTGACGTGGCAGTGCACACACATAACTCCACAACTCATACAGCTGTCTGGCTTTCACAATCGGCCCGTCGACCTTCACAAATAGCCTTTCAGCTTTTCACATTATCACACATGTCACATTCCATCCTCATCCCCTTTTACCGCCGAGAAGACACACAGTCTTTACCCGAACTGTTGTTAGCGACTCAGGGACTATTGGCATGGTGGTGCATACACATAGCCTCGAGGCTCACAAATAGTCAATCCCCCGTAACTACCGCCCCAACGGAACGGTCCTCCGCCATAGGAATCACCCTATGCGGCCGCAGGTGAGAGACATCACAAATATCAGTCACATCTTGAGCCTTTGCCTACCAGGCGCAGCCCACCAGACTAAACAGATCCGGCCCAACCAAGGAGATGGACTCACAGTACACAATCGTAACAAGCTGGAACCAGGTATACTTATCACCGATGCTTTATCTCATCACAATTTACATAAGCCATCAAGCTGGGTAGGATATACCCAAACCCTTGCTTGTTCACAACACATTATGGTACTTCACAAGTCAAACTGGGATCCTCCAAGATTCCCTTCTCGCATAATTACATGGCCCTGAAGTTTTACCTCCCAAGGCCCTCACTAGTACATCACCCTTTTACAAACTTGAGCTCTGGCTCCGCGCAGTATTTAAACACATCACATTCACCACGCTTCCGATGCACACTCTGAGGTTTTTCTCCTCATTTGTGCTTTCACAATGTCAAGTTGATTTAACAGGAGTCCCATAGGAATCTCCTACATCATCTGACCATATTCAACATCGGTACCAAATTTTTGACCTGATTCAACTCGAATCATTGAAAGCCATAATCAACACAGCGTTAAGAGCCCATACTCCTAACGTCCTCATAGTTCTAATCTACGATTCAACATCACGGCAACTGCTCTCCACGGTTCATTATCAAGGCGGCTGCACTCTAGGGTTCATCGTCACAGAGGCTTCACTCTAGGGTTCATCGTCATAGTGGCTTCACTCTACGCTACTGCACTCGGTGCTTCACTCAGTCTACTGACTGGTCAGCCCCTCCGGTCAGAGTTTTCGAAAAACCATAACTAATTCTAGAAAAATCGAAACGAGGTGATTCCAAAGCCAAATGAAAGGTATATGAGTTCTCTTTCAAGGAAAAATATATCCCATCACTGGAAATCACTACACAAATACAGAATCACCAAAAACTAAACACTACTCCAAAACAAAGTTCTGTTTCAATCCCAAACTTTGGACAACCATATCTCACAGAATTCTAAACGAAATGACACAAAATATATGTCCATTTTGAAGCTTGGGATGTGAAATTTAAGACTGGAAAGTTTCACAATTTTTCAATACCATTTGGTCACTCAAAACGCTCGTCCAAAATGACAGCGAAAAATAGAGCTTAAACAAAACAGATTTTCCAACTTTTCCCAAGTGATCCAAATGAATCCAAAATCAACAACCAAGGTTATTCCCACACAAAATCACTCAAGGACTGCAATGGGAATGTCAAAATCACCAAAATCCTATTCCATTATCATGCTTTGGTTGTGGGTGACATTAAACACCAAACTCTCAAAATCTCCAAACTTAACAATTTCAAACCCAATCAATTTCTATCTATCCAAAATGCATCAAATGTTCATATATCTCCAAACTAAATCATTTCCAATCATCAATCATAATGAACTTCATATTTCCAGAAATAGGCATAATTAGGGCAAAATTCCAGATTTTACCAACTTAGCCAAAAATCACAAACAATACATCAAAATGCTCTAAATGTCTACCTCTTCTCTTTGCCCAATCTAGAATCTTGATTCTTCAACTTTCAATTTTGAATCAATGCCCAAAGTAACACCATTCAAGACTCTACAACCACCACAATGTAGCTCTCAATAAGACACACAATATTAAAGAAGAGGATTAGAGCATTAGAGAATCACAACTCACCAAAATCAAAGCTTTTCTTTTCCTCTTTCTTGCTTGTCCAGCGCCAGAAATGGAGGAAGGAGAGGAGAGAGAGAGAAAATGGTGAAGATGATGAAAATTCTCTTCCTTACACACACACTCAACCGCACAAGAGGGAGAAAAGAGAAAAAGTAATGTTTTGTCTTCTAGTGCCACATCCAATGGCTACCCTCTTGCCACTTGTCATCATCCTATCCACTTCCACTTTAAGCTCATATAACCGCAAAGCATAGGATACCGACCCATGGTCAAGGAATCACAACCATTGATCTTACATACCACATATATGTACACTAAATTCATATTACATAAATTTCCAAAAGTATTTAATTACACTAATTACAACAATTATCAGAGCTATTAGCCCTAATCACAAATTGGGATATTACAATTTGTGCATTAGACACAAGGCTTTCACATATTAAATTCTTTTCTAGGAAATACACTTGAAACTCATATAGATAATTAACTTGTTAGACATAAGGTCTAACTTGTTAGAAAATAAAGGTTGAGGAGTTCAAGCAGTAACTTGCTTTAAATCAAGAAATAATATGTGAATGATAGGAAAAACTCTAATAGATGAATTTGAAGTATTTTTTATTTACAATTCATAAGATATTAACTTCTAGCTTTCCAAACCAATTTAAATGTATTCAAAACATGAATATTTTTCAAAAACATGTGTATGCACTTTTATATCACACGATGGATTGAAACCAAAACACATTTTTGGATTGAGCACTTCAAAACATAAACCGATAGAAAAAGTATGCATAGTTTCACTATTTAGCAATCTGTAAACAAATTATGATCATCAAGGATTGATTGCTAAAGAAATGCAATAATGGACAAATATTCATTACCCAAATTAAATAATTCATGTAAGTACAATATAGAATAAAGATTAGATATCACTGTAATTCTTCTTATCCTTGCGATAGCTTGCTTAGTTTTGGTGGAATAATATTGATTTTTCTCCTTTGCACACTCATCACCAAAATCCAAACTCCACAATTCAGCATCATCAAGATATGAATTTGTTTTCATATGGCCATAGTCTTAAGAAGCTTTTTCTTATCCTATGAAACTGTATAAATTTTTTTTCTTCATGGTATCCAATCTTGCTTGGATCCTGTTCTTGTTAGCTTGTAGGAATCAAGATTAAATTCACATGCTCTAAGAATATAATCAATTCAAGGTAATTGAGCATAATGAATTAAACATATTTTTATGCATAAAAGAAATATTTTCTTTTTAATTCAATATATATGCATAAAGAATTAACACCTGTTGATCATTAAAATCCCTTTAAAAATAAATCTATTAAGTGGCTTTTTAAGGGATGTGAAAATATAATTTCAAAATAGTTTGCTCATTCCTAAAGTTCGAAAATATAAAACCTCAATAAATATTACAAACAACAGTATAGGATGTTTTAGCATTGTGTACCTTTGCCTTAGATACTTGGAGGATTGCTTGTGCTTACCCATTGTATCTTTCCATGATGTTGATACTTTGAATATCTTGCTTTGGGTGCTGGCAACCTTTTCTCAAAATATATAGACTCCAAAAATCTTTTACTTAATGCTTGAGAGATTATCCTTTTCATATTTTCCTCAAGATAGTTGAACGGTACTCTATGGTAGTCCATTCTTGAGGTGTAACGTACTCCTTTTCTCTATTGCCTTTCTTTGTGGTTAGACTTTACTATTCAAACAGTGGATGATTCAAGAGTTCTTCTAATTGATGTGAATCTCCTTGCAGGTGCATTAAGAACTCTTGGAATCTTCTTCATTTTCTTTGTACCCTTATGTCCATTCTTTATAGAATCAATCTGCACACATGAAACACTAGATGAACATTTTGGTACCCACTTTGCATTGAGTCCTTGATCATTAGCATTTGAATTCACTTTCCTTTTAGGAACCTAAATAAATTTATTCCTCACATTAGAAATTCTTCTAATATAGCATATGTGAGAAATATGACCCAATTTACCATAATAATTACAAATGATAGAATGGTGCTTATCATGAAAATTTTTGCAAGTATTGTGTTGTTCAAGGAAAAATAATCTCAAATGATTAGTTCGCCTAAGTTCTTTCTTCCTGCAAGAATTTCCAACATGATTGAAAACATTTTTACTTTTCCAAATAAAATCAATAATTGGTTGAAGAACAATTTTATGTAAACTTTAAAAATCAATTTTCATAATAACTCCAGAAAATTAGAATTGTTTACCATATATAGATCTTGAGCTCCAGAGGATGAACCATCAAATTTGTCTGTAATGAGCTCTTCTTGGGAATCATTGTAATGACCCAATTTGGGATTAAGGGCTAATTATGTTAGAAGCGATGTAATTATGGATGAATTCAATGTGAATATGTCTTAATCAATGCCTAAACCCTATATTTATGATTAAGTTTGGATTAATATCTAAATTGAGTTAAATAAGAGGGAGGGCACATGGTTGAGTGATATGAACTATATAAATGTGTTTGGTGGTGGTGTGGTAAGCATTGTGATAGTCTGGGGCAAAGTGGGAAAGTTATCAACCAATTGGTCAGTTACTGAAGAGGAAACTCATTGGTAACTTAAAGATCAATGGTTAAGATGCATTGCCAAGAGATCAAGAGGTTAGAATCACATATTTGTATGCCTATGTGAGGTTATGGAAGAGAGAACAAGATATTGACACTTGGCATTATATGGACCGTTGGATAAAGTCGAAGTGTCAAAATTTTCTTTTTCTCTTCCCTCTCTCATTTAGGACATTGGGCAAGCAATTGAGGGCAGAAATTTCATATCATCTTCTTTATCTCATCTCATCTCTCTCCTCTCCTCCATTTTTGTTCAACTAGAGAAGGAAAGAGAAAGAAGAAGGCTTAAAGAAAGGTAAGAATTTGTCCATGAATGCTCAATTTACCTTCATTAATATTGTTCATGATGTTGAGGGCTTCATGGCTATGGTTTTAGGTTTTTGAAAGGTGGTGTTTGAGAACTTGAGAAAAATTGAAAGTTGGGGAAACAAGGAAGTTGCTTTGGGGAAGAAGAAGAGGTAAGAATTTAACATATTTTGAGCTAAGTTTTGTAACCATTGATCAAGTTTTGAAATTTTTGAATTTTCCCCCTGATTTTCATGTGATCTTGGGTTGGAAGAATTGAATTGTTTGATGTGTTGGAATAGGTGTCATTTTGTGCTTTGGTGCCAATAAAATTGGTTTGGAATCTTAAATGGATAGGAATTGCGTTGTGAGTTTTGAGTTGGGTTATTGTGTAACATGTTGTGTTTCTTGTAGAACATGTCAATGAGAGTTGAATTTGGTCATTTTGGTGTTTCCAATGGATTCCTTGTGGAAAATTAGTGTGAGAATGGTATTGGTTGTGAATTAGGAACCATTGGAAGCAATTACTCAAAAAACTGAAATTCTGTCTCTTAAAACTCTGTACAGGGCAATCAGGTTGTCTGGACGTTTTTAATAGGCAAATGGTGTCTAAAAATTTTGAAAATTTCTAGTTTTAAAGTTCACATTCCAAGCTTCAAAATGGAGATAAATTTTGTGTCATTTCGTTTTTCGAGCTAAGATTAATGACTGTCCAACGTTTGGGATTAAAACTAGAATCTGTTTTGGAGTAGTGGTGAATGTCGTGTAACTCTGTAATTTTGTGGTGATTTATGGTAATGATCCATATTTTTCCTATATAAAGGACTTAAAGAGCTTTCATTTGGCTTTGAGATCACCTCATTTTGATTTTTCTAGAATTAGTTATGATTTTTCAAAGTTTCCTTGGCTACAGCCAGAATTCTTGGCTGCAGCGCAAAACTTTCTGTGCACGTTTTGGCTGTAGCCAGAAAATTCTTGGTTGTAGCCAAAATACTTCTGTGCTGTTTTTGGCCATAGCTAGAGAATTCCTGGCTGCAGCCAAAACCCTGTTTTCAGCACTTTGTGATTTTGAAAAGTAATTTCCAATCTAGTACTTCCCAATCCTTCTAGATTTTCATTGAGACTATTATAGTCACTTAAGGAACTCATGTGGTAACCTATTTTAAGTGTTTGAAAGTGAGAATTAGGGGTAGAGAATTAATCTGCCATCCTTGATTTTGGTTTATAGGATTTGACATTTGCCATATTCGTGAGCCCACTGTGCTAGCGAATGTCAGAAAGGAACAAGGTAGTGACTCTTTCTTTTATACCATATGTGATGCATTTTATGTGTGAAATATCATTGATTTGTGATGAATTTGAATACTACAATGATTGTGGATATGAGTAAGCACTGCTATACCAACAGTCCCTGAGTCGCTAATAACGATTCAGGTAAGGGCTGCGTACCTTCCCGGCGGTAAAAGGGATGAGGATGGGATGTGATATTTGTGATTACGTGGTCTGAAAGGCTATATTGTGGGCCGAAAGGCTATATGTGAGCTGTAAGGCTATTTGTATGCATTGCCACACCAATAGTCCCTGAGTCGCTAACAACAGTTTGGGTTAAGACGGTGTGCCTTCCCGGTGGTAAAAGGGGATGAGGATGGAGTGTGATTTGTGTTGCTTCTGCTGTATAATGATTTACTTACATGATGTGTGCTTATGTGTGGTATGAATGATTTGTTACTACTGGGATTCTATCGAATCTCATTCTTTCCTTTGACTAACATTTCAGACAAGGAAAGTGGCTCCAAGGAAAAGCGAACGACCCGGAGCGGTTAGAACCCTATAGGGACATTTGATTCGGCCGTGTTGGTCATTCATTTTGGATAGGGATTACTGTATGATATTTTTAAGTTATAAATAGTCTTTAAACATATGGTGGTGTAATCCCCTAATTGGGAACTGAAGCCCTATAGTTCTATATATAGATGAAACCCGGGGGTTGTCGGGGATTAAGTTATGCACTCTGATATGTTAAATGTGATATAACTGTACAGATAATTATATTCAATGTTTGAACTTGAGACCAGGATTGGAAAGAGGTTTTGAAAATTTTGTGAAGCCACTACTACAAGGAGGGAGTTTTAAACGAGTTTTGAATTATCCGACGGTCTCTAATCTATTTTATTATGCATTATCGAACATTAATTACACTATTCAAGGCAGGGGGTTCTTCTATGTTGACAAGATCATGGAAGTGTTCTATGATTTCTCCTTCTTTGTTGTCAACTTCCACTTGTTCATGAACTGTAGATATGCAACTTATAGTTTCACATGAACTATCAACATTTTCAACTTCAAAACAATTTTTAGAAGCATAAATAGAACAAGAGTATCCCAAATATCTCTAGCAGTAGAGCAAAATCTAATTTTTTCAAAATCATTTTCGGTTAAAGCACTATACAAAATTTTCATTGCTTTAATGTTCAATGAAAACATTTTCTTTTCTCTTTTTGTCCAATCCTTTCTCAGTTTCAAATCAAAGACATTTGTAAAAACATCCCACATATCATAATCAAAGTATTTGATAAAAGATGTCATTCTAGCATTCCAAAACCAAAAATCAATTTCTTTTAAAAAAAGTGGAACTGTATAATCAATACCTTCTGAAAGCATCTATATAACACCCAAAATTAGCCATTGATAACTCTTGAGAAGGTTAAGTCCTTTAAACAAGAGCCTAGCTCTTATACCAAATGTTAGAACCGGCTGATACCCAAGAGGGGATGAATTGGGTGTACGATAAAAACTTAATAATTTTGGAAATCTTTTCGTATCTTTATGAAAGTACTAGTATGAAAGTAAAGAATCATAAATCAACAGTTAGATTAAATAATATATGTTGGAAAAATAAGAACTTAGGGAAGAGAATATGCAACTATGATTTATATAGTTCGGTCTAATCCATGATGACCTACATCCAGTCCTTAGGTACCTCCTGAGATTTTGAATCCACTATCTTCTTGTTAAACTGGGCACAAGAAAAGCCTTTACAAACCCACAAGTTTAGCTAGGAACTTGTGTAACCTTTTACAAATCTCTCACCAAGAGATAATCCCCCTTGTAACCCCCTCAGTAATTATATCCGAAATACACGATTAAAATGAAATAGAGACCAATAATAATCAAATAAAATTTACTAACCCATCACATGATGGGGTTTTCAAAAAATACCTTTCGAAATCATTTATAAACTTGGTCTCATATTCACATTTCGAATACAATTACTACGGGAAGATAAATCACATTCATATAAATATCAGAGTGCACAACATAATCATCCCGGCAATCTCGGGTACATACCTTCGCTAAAGATATATAGGGCACAATTGCCCATTACAATTCTTCAAATGGGGATTACACAATCTCATCTCGAATGAGTCCTGCCGCTCCCTCCACGAGCCACTTGCCCTGTCTAAATTGTTGGTAAGGGAGGGTGAGATTCGAGAGAATCTCAGTAGGGAAACATTATCAATATGCAGGCAAGATAAGTGTTTAATGCATGACATGCTTGCATCACATAACTCATGCACACATACAATGACAAATCTATAAGCTCAATGCTTCGAACGATACACATATGGCCATAGCATATATTGAAACATAGCTTCAAATCATTCATACATGTTCCACATAATCAAGCAAAGCAACAACATGCATCAACACATTAATACAGTTATCAGAGCATGCAGGAGAGATAAGTTCCCTACCTCCAGTCCTTTCTCCTCGATTTGCGTGCCAGCAACTCGGGGCTTCACATTCGATCCTCAAGCTCCCACTAGCTTTTCTCAAAGATGGCTGAAAACCCTAACTTTCAAAACACCAAATTTGAGCTTTCCAAACCTTGTGATTTTTCTTCTCTTTCTCTCTCTAAACTCTCAACTTTCTCACACTATGTTCAGGTGCTGTGCGTGAATGAGCAGCTGAAGATGATGAGAAGATGTTTTAATTCCATGCTTATGTCATCTTGCCTTTTGATGATGTCATAATTCCCAAAATTGGCATTTTCGGATTTTCTGGCAGATTTTCTGCCCAAACTTTGAAAAATCATAACTAATTCTAGAAAAATCGAAATGAGGTGATTCCAAAGCCAAATGAAAGATAGTTAAGTCCTATTCATAGGAAAAATATTGACCATTGCTAAAAATCACCACACAATTCCAGAATTACATAAAACTCATCACTGCCCCAAAACAGAGTTCAGTTTCCATCCCAAACTTTGGACAGTCATATCTCCTAGTTCACAAAACGAAATGGCACAAATTATATGTCCATTTTGAAGCTTGAGATGTGAACTATAAGACTGGAAAGTTTCATAATTTTATGACATCATTTGCCTAGTAAAAACGTCCACACGAGAAGACTGCCCAGACAGAATTCACACTGGACAGCATTTCCAGTTTTGCAACCATTGTGTCCAATCCAATTCAAACCAATTCCAATGATTAAATACCACAACATGGCACCATTTTCAACATGAAACAACATCCAATTCATCCAATCCAAAATCACAAGAAAATCAGGGTAAAATTCGAAATTCACTAAACTCATCCACAAATCACAAAACTTAGATCAAAAGGAAGCAAATGCTCACCTCTTCCTCTTTCCCAAATCAATTTCTTGATTCTTCATCTTTCCACTTTTGCTCAAGCAACAAAACACCTCCTCTCACAAATCTAAAACCATAGGAATATAGCCCTCAACCTCATGAACAACATTAATGAAAGACACTTGAGCATATGAAGGCATTAACTTACCAAAACTCAAGCTTTTCCCTTTCTCTTTCCTTAGCTTGCTCTTGGCGAAAATGGAGAACAAGAGAGAGAGATGAGATGATGAAATGAAGATGATGAAGAAAGGGAGCAGATTTTAGGGCCACAAACCGTCCAACTAAGGGAGGAGAGGAGAGAGGGAAAACTTTGAACATTTGACCCAAATCCAAGGGTCCACAATTTGCCAAGTGTCACCATCTTGACACATCCTCCATGATCTCACATGCACACACATACACATGATTCCGCCCTTTGATCTCTTGCAAAAATCAATCCTAACCATTGATCTTGAAGTTACCAATGAGTTTCCTCTTCGGTAACTGACCAATTGGTCGGTAACTTTACCGTTTTGCCCCTGATTACGGCAATTCCTCTTGAATCACCACCAAACACACCATATCATTCCTTTTCTTCCACAATGCACCCTCCCCTCTATTTTAAGTCAATTTAGATGTTAATCCATAATTGAACTTAAATACAGGGTTTCGGCGCTGCTCACAACACATACGAATCACATCGGGTGCCAAATCACACCATGATCTCCAAAAGGGTTCATTCATCACTAATGACATCCACTTTTGGAGTCATTAACCCTTAATCACAATTTAGGATCCTGCTAAACCAAGGCTTAGCAGTCCACTAATCTCAGGCTTATTCTCTAGCCTCAAGTCTCAGAATTCGGGGTGTTACATTTCTCCCCCCGTTCAATAAATTTCGTCCTCGAAATTTGTCAAACCACTTAATCCACAAACTACGGATGCTTCTTCACGACAGCTTCTGTTTCACAATTCATGTCACATTGGATGGTCTCCTCTAGATCACCCACACACAACCGATAATCCACAAATTCGATTCTCGCAAGAATCTCAAACAATGAATGCAACTCAGTTGCCACAAATTGCAATCGGCCCATTTCACGATTGCCGCACAAACATAATCACCACATGGTGTCAAACAAATACAATCGCCTGCACGCACGATTGCCACAAAACCATCATCACATAATCACAATCATCGCAAGCCCTCCAATTCATGAGTGGCTAGTGCATCTCAATATCCAGAGGCTCTAAATCAGGAGCCATATCATAAGATCTCAGCAGTTGGGCAGCATAGGCCACCACTCTGCTCAACTCAATCTGGTTACCCCTTCCGGGAGTAACCATCACAACCTCAATACATCAAACGACAGCCTCAGCTGTATACACAAACATTCAGCTTCTGCTATATTCACTTTCACAGCTTTACCCCCACCCGTACACCCACCAGTAACTCCACTAGTGGTAACCGGGACTTTTGGGAATTCACAACTAGTAGTTACAAACTGTCTCATAAGTGGATAAAATACTCATTAAACTACAATACAAATAATCACTCTCTCAATCGTAAGTAATATAGAAGCTACATAATAATAGAGAGTGTTTGGGTTGAAGTGGATGACTCATGATATTCACATGTTGACGTCATTCAGCTTTATTCGTTCTATTCGCTACCTTCTCTTCTCTAAATACTACCATATTTATAGATGAGTTGTAGAAGATAACCATTGTGAGTATTTTTCCATTAGTGTCCCTTTGCTTCATTTGACTACTCTTGTATTTGAAAAACTAGCCGATACGTTCGGTGGACTTTCTGTCCCATAAGTTGGCTTTTCTTCTCTTCGTATAATCTTCTTATTGTTTTCCTGGAGAAATACTTTAAACACTAATTCAATGAAGTGTTAGAGTGATTAGAAGTGAGAATAATGAATTACACAATTATTCCAATGATTTTTAGAAGTTACAATGCATGCTTTGTTTTCTGGAATTATACATCACTCGAGTGGCTTAGCCTTTCACTCAAGTGATTTGGCTTTTATTGTGTATCACTCGAGTAAATTTTATTTGATCACTCAAGTGATTAGCTTCTAGTCATATATCACTAAAGTGAATTTCTTAATCACTCGAGTAGTCTATATTATCATATCACTGCAAATCAATATCACTTTCACTCCCTTTAAGCAAACCTTCTCAAACTTCTACATAGAGGTTAACTTCCAATGGACATAACTCCTTGAATATAACTCTCAATTTTACCCATGACCCATCTCAGGAAAGATCTTTAAGTCTATGTTATATAGCAATTGCAATCCTTCCCAAATACATTGTATTTCAAAAGTTATAATCCACTTTGTAACATCTAATTTGGACAGTGTTTCAAATTCAAGTATCCACTTCTAGAAAGTATAATTCTTTGAATATAACTCAAAATATAACCCATGACCTATCAAACAAAAGATATTTAAGTCTAGTTTCATATGCCACCAGTTTCATCTCAATCCGACATGTATTTTGAGAGTTATGTCCAAAATACCAAACATGTTTTGGAATATGACGGTAATTTTAGTGTCATTTTGTAAGATTCGTATCTCTTTCATCTGAGCTCCTTTTGATGTGAACTTGGTGTCAAAATGATGCAATGGGAGTTTATATGCCACTAGTTTCACGTTATTTAGAGTTGTGGTTTGGGAGATATGATCAAATTACTGAACCTCACTTATACTGAACGAAAACAGAGCATTACACTTTTAAGCATCACTTGAGTGATTCTAAAGAGATCACTCGAGTGCTAAAGAATTCACTCGAGTGATCAGACCTAAAAATGACAAAATAAAGCATGACTCGCGTGGGGTTGATATGATTCCGATATAAGGCACTTTCACTCCGAATTAAACCATCCCAACGTCAAATTTGATCAAAGAGAGTTTTTTAATATCACATCTAAGAGCTTGAATCGTAATATTCCTATTAGATCTTTGCAAGTTCTTCTTTCTTTAATCTCTTCTCTTCTTCTTATTGATTGTTTTCAAAGGTCCTTTTAATAGCTAATTGCTTTATTGACTAATGTCTTCAATTTCTTTCTTCTTCTTCCTCTTAATCATTCTCCTCAATACAACTTGATATGTTCTTCCTTTTCTTGAGCAATCTATAATATATTTCACATTAAACATATTAGTTAGTAAAAGTATTAAATAAATACATTATGTAAACTTTTTGCCCTTAATATTTAGCATCTATATTTGGCATCATAAAAAATAATCATATCTAACAGTGGGCACTATAAAGAAATTAGAAGAAAAATTTGTCAATCATTCATATATAAACTATATGTATGCTTAAATGTAATATTATAGTCATTGGTGAATCATATATATACCTTTAGACTCAACTATTGGAGGGCATATCTGAAGTGGACATCAAAGAGGTCACATTTGCTATATAATTGAGACCATTTTACATGTGATATTTGTACCCTACAATGAGAAAATACAATAAAAAATTATATATATAGAAACATGCAAGCAAAGATGAATTATAAGAGATGATGAATGGATAACTTACTAGTTGAATGTCTCTTATGTAACACCCCGATTTTTGATTAAGGGCTAATGGCATTGAGATTAATTATAAAATTGTGTAATTAAATATTTTGAGAGAAATATGATATGAATTTGGTGTGCATACATGTGGTATTTAAGATCAAGGGTTGAGATTCATTTCTGATGGGTCGGAATCCTATACTTTGTGTCTATGTGAGCTCATAGTGGAAGTGGATGAGATGGTGACATGTGGCATAGTGGAGGCCTTTGGATGAGGCATATGAAGACAAATAGCACTTTTCTCTTTCTCCTCTCTTTTGTTCGGTTGTGTGCTAGGGAAGGGAAGAGAAAAGTTCATCATCATCATCTCTTCCATCTATCATATTCTCTCTCCCATTCCTCCATTTTCGGTGACCTTAAGCTTGGAGAGAGAAAGAAAAGCTTGGATTTTGAGTAAGTAATGCTCCTCCTTTGCTCAAAACCTCTTCTCTAAAGTTGTGTATCTCATTGAGAGCTACATTGTGGTGGTTGTAGAATCTTGAAAGGTGTTGATTTGTGAGTTGGAGAAATATGAAAGTGTGAGAATCAAGATTCTGAATTTGGCAAAGTGAAGAGGTAGGCATTTTGAGCATTTTGATATATTATTTGTGATTTTTGGATAAGTTTATAAAAATCTGGAAAATTGCCCTAGCTTATGTCCATTTTTGAATATATGAGTTTCATTGTGTTTGATGTTGGAAATAGTTCATTATGATGATATTTGAGTATTGGAGATAGTTTTGAAGTTTGGAATTGTGTTGATTGGAATTTGGACATTGTGTGAATCATAGAGACCATAGTGTTTGATTGTGGTTAGATTGGTTTTGGGATGTTTTAGAGGTTGCCATTGTGTCCTTTATGGAAAATTGTATGGGAATAAACTTGGTTATTGATTTTAGAGTCATTGAACACTTTGGTAGAAAGTTGGAAAATCTGTTTTGTTTAAGCTCTGTTTTTTGCTGTCAGTTTGGAAGAGCGTTTTGAGTGATCAAATGGTATTGGAAAATTATGAAACTTTCCAGTCTTAAATTTCACATCCCAAGCTTCAAAATGGACATATATTTTGTGTCATTTCGTTTAGTATTCTGTGAGATATGGTTGTCCAAAGTTTGGGATTGAAACAGAACTCTGTTTTGGAGTAGTGTGTAGTTTTTGGTGATTCTGTATTTTTTTAGTGATTTCCAGTGATGGGATATATTTTTCCTTGAAAGAGGACTCATATACCTTTCATTTGGCTTTGGAATCACTTCGTTTCGATTTTTCTAGAATTAGTTATGGTTTTTCGAAGTTCAACCCAGAGTCAGGAAATTTCTGGGCCGCGGCCCAAACCTTTCTGACCTGTTTCGGGCCGCAGCCCATGAGTGGCGGGCCGCAGCCCACGGCCTTCTGACCATATTTGTGCCGCAGCCCAAGGAAGGGCAGGCCGCGGCCCACCCCTGTGTTCCAGCACTTGGTGTTTTCGAAAAGTGACCTTCAACCTTTTGTTTCCCAACCTTTTAGGGCTTCCATTAAAGACATTTGTGGCCTCTTAAGAGTCCTAAATGATAACCAACTTAGTGTATTATGGGATTAAGTAATTGGAAGAGAGATTGATCAATTGTCCCTATTTGGTATAGGATTTGATATCTGCCGAACGCATGAGCCCACTGTGCCAAAGATTGTCAGGAAAGATACAGGTAGCGACTCCTCTCTTATACTTTGTGTAAATGTATTGTATGTTTGTCCGTCATGCATTGAGTCGATGTTGCTGCTGCTGTTGCCTTGTGATTCCTTGTGCATTGAGATGATTTGAGATGCTTTGTCATGCTTTGTACTTCGTGTTGCTGCTACATAATGTTCACCTCGAAAGCGGGCGTTGTGCATAGTGATTACAGCGAAAGCTGGCATAGTGTTCACCGCGAAAGCGGGCGTAGTGCATTGTGATTATAGCCATGAGTGCTGTCGTATGTGGCGTGAGCCAGAGATCATTGTGAAGCTGCTGAACATGATGAACATACATGCTTTGTGTTTATATATTGTATGAGTGTCTTGTTGCTACTGAGATTCATTAGAATCTCACTCTTTCCATATGACTAACCTTTTCAGATAGGGCAAGTGGCTCGAAGGAGAAGCGACCAACCCGGAGTGGTTAGGATCTCTTAGGGACATTCAAGATTTTGGGATTGTTAGTTATCTATTGTAGATTTGGGATTACTGTATATAAATTGTTCATAGTGAATTTTTGATTTGTAATCCCCATTCGGAAAATAGTAAACCCATTTGATATATATATATATATATGAACCCGGGGGTTTGCCGGGATTTTAGTTTCCGCACTCTGATATTGTGAATGTAAATTAATTGCTCAGGTAATTGTATCCGATAAGTGAATGTGGGACCAGATCTTTGTGTTTTGAACTGTTTTGTGAAAACCCCATCTACAAGATGAGGGATTATAAATAATGTTATCTTGTCTTATTGGTCTCTATTTCACTTAAATTTCGTAATCCGGATGTGATTACCGTGAGGGGGTTACATCTTACATGTATGGTTTTCTGTCAAGAACCCTGCTAAGAGAGTCATAGTACCAAATCTTTTTGCACAATGGATTTACCATTATGAGCATCTAGGGTCCCCTAAGTTCAATAATATATCACACCCTCAGGACAATTATAAAATAAATAAAAACTAATTTAAGAAAAGTTAATGATATACCCCCCTTAAATGTAAAGCATAAAGAAGTAAGTGTCTCCTCTATTGGGTACCCTCCTAACGAACTCTTGTCCTAAAAACCTTGCTTGAGATTCCTTCACATCTTTCTTTTTGCCTTCACCATAGTTATTGATGTTGTTAAGGTGTATGAAATTGGCCTTGTTCTGGAGGCCGCAGGGGAGGATGTAATTATGGTACAGGTGCTTGAAATGCTGAAACCAACATATCACAATATAATCAATGTTCAAAGTAACTAACTATTTAATCACAATTGAAGAAATACCTAATAAAGAAGTTGACAAAACTTGTACTTGACATCTCCTTTTTCAGGATCACAGAAATAAGCTCCTGGCTTATGGATTCCTATTAATCTTGTAGGTTGAAGACCTCTGTGTCAAATTGGATTATTGGAAATTGGTCCAAATTCAAAGGGAAGAACTTGTCAGCTAACTCCTTGAGGGACTTCTGAGAATATTGACAAACGGGCTTATTCAGGGAAAATGACTTCTACTTGGATTGATCACTAGGTGAAGGATGCTTCCTTTTCTTAGATTGAGTGGGGGGATTTGACTAATGAAGGGAAGGCTTTGACGTGGTGGGCAACTTTTTTTGAGTGATAGGCTTCTTAGCCAATTTGTATACTTTAATAATATACACAACAAAGCTGCCTATTGCTTGTTCTACTATTTCCGCATCTTTAGTGGCCACAGGGAGCTGATAGTTGGGGTCTAAGTTGGTATTGATCTATACCTTCACATGCTTAGGAGGCACCAGCTCGTCATGAATCATGTTATCATTTGGGTTGTACATAAGGCCAGTTGCAACTATATAACGTTGAGGGCAATCAGTAAAACATATGACATCTGTCAATCCCTAAGGTAGATCATGAGGGGGGAATGTATAGGAACTACCTTTAGTACTTGGGTTGTCATTTCCCCTTACTGATTAGTATACGCTCCTTCATCAACTCTTATTTGAGAAACTATATTTGTTTTTGCATTTCATCATATTGTTTTTGGAGCTTTTCATATTTTTGTCCTTATTATTTCTTAGAGGTTGCCGATGACCAAAATATTTTTTCTTGGTCAATCAAAAGGAAATACCCTAAATAATGTTTGTGTGCATTTTCTCTCCCTTACCCTGTGACTCATGTAACCCCCTCCCACCTGAGGCCGAGATTAAGTTCTTAAACTCATAATTAAGTTGTACTTAGAGACCATATTTCAAGTTGGGACTTATTAAGATACTCATTTGCCCAAAAATCGGATTTGCAAAAACTTTTCTAAACTTATTCACAATGGTCCCAAATTCTCAATACAAATTAATACTGGCCTGAACAGGTGGATTCCATTTACAATTATCAGAGTGCAAATAAGTTCCCGACTCACTCGGGTTCCATTCATATTAAAAGGGATTTACACAAGGCACAAAGCCTATAATTCATACCCTTTTACTTAGGGATTACACAAAATCCACTATATACAATTCCAAAATATACAATGATAACCATAATCTCCAAAATATACTCCTAAACAGGAGCTCTAACTACTCTTCGTCGCCCGCTTGCCTCTCGATCCTTCGGCCCTGTCTAAAAGGTTTAATTTTTTTTTGGGAGAGTGAGATTCTAAAGAATCCCCGTAGTAACAAGTCAATCATATAATGTACAACAATAATGCATGTAATCAAATCATCATCCACACAAGCAACTACAACGGCAGTTACAACGGCAATGGTTAGTATGACACATGTCATCCCTGACGATTGCTCACGCTGAATTGCTCACGTTGTATTGCATCACAACAATCAACACAGTATAATTCACCACAGCTGGGATCCATATAAAGCATATCATATTCACAAGCCACATAGGCAAGATACACACACACAGCCCACGGCTGGTTTTCACATACGTCGCCCCCACGGGTCGGATTCACAAAGATCCATGTCGATTACGACGGCAGTCCAACGGCCGACTAGAGATGACCACTGTCACTCCCTATACGGCTCACGCTGACCTGCTCGCGCCGTAATGGACCATGGCACACATTTCACAATTTCAATGATAAGATATGCATACCAAAACATCATACAAGATATGAGAGAAAAGTCACTACCTTGATCCTTCCGTGCGTGTCCTAACGCCGGTCTCTCCCGAGGAAGGCAAATGTCAAATCCTATGTTCACAATTAGGGACGAAGAGTTATTCTCTATTCCAAGACTTAATCCACTTTATAATACTTAATTGGTTATCATTATTGCTCTTTTAGAGTCCTTAAATACCCCTAACAAAACTCCTAAAGGGTAGGAAGAACTATCCCAAAGATCCCCTTTTGGAAGCACAAAACTGAGATTTTACACCGTTTCACTCGAGCACAAGTACGGACATCACTCGAGTACAAATGCTCTCACTCGAGCATTGGTACGGACAGCACTCGAGCACAAAAGAAAGTGAGACCGCGAGTGAGCACCCGAGAGCACAAAGAAACCTTCAGGAACTGGCTCACTCGAGCACAAGGCCAAATGCCTCACTCGAGCACCCACGAGAGAAGTTCAGGAAGTGAGGACCCGAGAGCACACAAAGCTCTCCAAGCACAAGATCACTCGAGCACAGCCATATGTGCTCGAGCACACAACTCACACCCACGAGCACACTCCTCTCACCCGCGAGCACCTCTCTCACCCGCGAGCACACCTCCCACCTGAAGCACAACCTCACTCGAGCATGACCCCCAGTGCTCGAGTGAGAAGGTTATGCTCGCGAGTGTCAGAGCACACTCGTGGCATCCACCAGCAAGTGAAGACCCGAAAGAAATCCTTCACTCTGAACTCCCACTAACACTCGAGCAGACCATGCTTGCTCGAGCATGTTCTTCACTCACTCGAGCACAAAACGATGTGCTTGAGCATTGCACATGAAAACCCAGACGAACTCGAAGCACAAAGGGAAAAACCTCATATCACTCGAGCAGAGTTCATCCCTGCTCGGGTGAAACTCATCCCTCACTCGAGCAGACCCCTTCTGCTCGGGTGATATTCATCCTTCACTCGAGCACACCCCTGTCTGCTCGAGTGAATACCTCAGATAGCAGAAAACGCAGAAGACAGAGGCACTCTCCTTAACCTTTGCCCAATTGATTCCTATGGACACAAAACTTAACCCAAAGCCATTCCCATACAAAAACACCCAATAGACTCAATGGAATACTTAGAATCATCAAAATCCTACTCCATTATCATGCTTTGGGTTTTGGGCAACAATTTCATCAAAACACCAATCTTAACCAAACTTCACATTTCAACTTCTAATCAATCTATCTATCACATACTCATTCCAAAACACCATTCTCATACCAAAAACATACCAAATGAACAGTGGCATCCAAATTTTCGGATTCAAGCCAAAATTCCCAGAATTATAAACTACTTCAAATGGTATGAAACTTAGATAGATGGATTAGTTTCACTCACCTTAACAACTTCTCCAAAGAGAGTTCTTGATTCTCCAACAATCAATTTTTGTGTGATCACCAACCACAACCAAATGGCCAAACTACACATACCAAAATGAAGTCCATCACTCAAGGATCAACATTAAAGAAGTGAGTTTGAGCAAATGAGATCATTTACCTACTCAAATCACAAGCTCTTCTTTCTCTTTCTTGCCTAGCTGACCGCCGGAAATGGAGGGAGGGAAGAGAGAGAAACGAGAGAGAAATGGAGGGATGGAGTAAAAGAGGAAAAGCAATCTTTTGTCCTCTTGTGACTTCATTCAACAACTCCCACACTGCCACTTGTCAGCATCTCCTTCATTCCCACAATAAGCTCACACAAGCTAAATGCACTGGATTCCGACCCATGTACAATGAATCTCAACCCTTGATTTTAATTACTACTCACATGCACCAATAATTCCCATTTCACTAATTATGACATTAATTAATATAGTCATAAAACACTTAATAATTCCAATAAATTCATAATTATCATTAATAATCATGATTATCCCTTAATCAAAAATTGGGATATTACAACTCAACATGATAGGAACGTTAGTCCTTACCATTACACTGGTGTAGATGATAAAGTGTGATAGCTCAAGAGCTTGACCTTCATCATTCCATAGTGTAATGTCCTAAAATATTTGTAAGGTCTCAATGACTCCAAAGAGAATATAACAAATGTTAGGAAAATACTTTTGGGGAATAAAGTATGAATTATGGCTCAAATTAGCAGTAGAAGAGGCCCAAACCTAGTATCTAAATGTAATTATGATAACAAAGTCTACTTTAGGATTAGAAGGAAAGAAAATGGCATATGGAAAGGAAAGAAAGAAAAAAATGAAATGAGACACCAAATGGCAATTTAATTAAAATTGCCATGGTTAAGGGCAAAAACGGAAGAAAGAAATTATTAGTCAATTAGTCAGCAATTTCCTCTCCTCTTGAAAGAAGAAATTGGTTCTTAACTAAAAGAACAAGAGGGAAGACAAAATGACTAACTAAGTTAGCTAGAGTAACTAAGTAGTTACTTAATTTTCTAGGAACCATGAAATTGTGACACTTGGCACAATTTGAGCCAAGCAAATGGTAAATTGGATGAGGACAAATCTCTAAAACTCCCTCTCTCCTCTCACATTCGATCAAATGGGATTAGAGGGATGAAGGTAATTCATTTCATCACATTTTACTCTCTCTCTCTTTCTCTCTCTAAGCTCTCAAGGACGTCCAAGCTAGGGAAAGGAAAGAGAAAGAAATCAAGGTAAAGGTGAGCTCTTTCACTTCGATTGTGACCTTGTAAATCACCTCTATTGCTAAAATATTCTTCCCTAACCTTGTTCCTCTTGATGAGAGCTTCATTTCTATGGTTTTAGTTTTTAAAGAAAAGGTATTTTGTGTGCTCAAAGAAGAACCAAAGGTTGGGAATCAAAGAACAACTTAGAGAAAGTACTAGAGGTGACTAAGAGCAACCTTTTGGTGTACGTATTATGATGATTGGTTGAGAACTTTGGTTTGTGTAATTTTTCTATACTTTTGAGTAAATTAGGTTTTTGAAGCTTCATGGTGTTTTGATTGTATAAATGCTGTCTTGTAGTGTGTAATGGGCATATAAAACTAGTTTAAAGCTTAAATAGGAAGTTTGGTAGTTGTTGGATTTTGTGTATAATTTTTTCCAAAACAAGACATATAAAAGGATTAGGAATTTGGTTGTTTTAAGGTTTCCATTATGTTCTACATGAAAAACTATGTGGGAATAGCTCTGGTTGTAAATTCTGGACCATTGGAAATACATATTGTAAAACTAGAAGTGCTGCCAATGTAGGTTTTGTGTAGGGCAGTCGGTTCGCATGACTTTTTTAAATAAGAAAATAGTGTCCAAAAATTGTGAAACTTTCTAATCTAATAGTAGATATGTCAACCTTTAAATTGATATAAAATGGGTGTCATTTGGATATGTGTGATGAAAGTTATGTATTTTCAAAATTTGGGGTTGAAATTGGAATTGGTTTTGGAATAGTATGGAAATTCATGGAATTCTGTATTTTTGTAGATGGAGATGGCAATGGGTAGTATTATTGCTATGTAGAGGATTTAGAAAGCTTCAATTAGGGTTTTGAACCACTCCATTTATATTTTTGTAGATTAATTTATAATATTTGGAAGTTCAGCCAAGAAACAGGACAATTTCTGGCCACAGCCAGAAGATTCTTGACCGCAACCAAAATGTTTCTAACCTTTTCTTGGCTGCAGCCAGAGAATTCCTTAGCTGAGGCCAACACCCAATTTCAATATTTTGCATTTTTGAAAGGCAGTGTCTAGTCTAGCTTTCCATAACCCTCTTAGGTATTTGTTTGAGCTTCTAATAGCTACTAAAAGGACTCACATGATAAGCAACCTAAGTATTTTGGAGTTATTAAAGAATTGGAATAGGAAATAACTCTTTGTCCTTAATTCTAATTTATAAGATTTGATATTTGCCCTAAGCGCAAGAAATATAGGCAAGAACAAGACCGGAAAGACCAAGGTAGTGACTCTTTCTCTTGTATCATGTATAATGCTTTGTATGTATGTTCATATCCTCAATTGTCACGAATGTCAAGAATGTTATGAATGTTATGACTATCAAGAATGTTATAAATGTTATGACTGTCAAGAATGTAATGACTGTTATGGATGATGTTATGTGATGATTGTTTACATACTCTGTGAAATTATATGTCATATGAGTGAATTGTTACTATTAAGATTCATATGAATCTCACTCTTTCCAATGACTAACCTACAGCAAGGGCAAGTAGCTCAAGGGGTAAGCGGTAAACAAGGATGGCTAGAGCACACAGATAAAGGATTAGGACTTTTGTTGGTTATATAGTTTTGATAAACTATTTTGAGAAACTATACATCATGTATATATAGGTGCATTGTAAGGCTAGTACTCCTTGTAATAGTAAATGCTCTAATCGTATACCTAAATATTAGTACGGAACCCCGATATATGAACTAAAATAGGGTGATCCTACACTGTGGACCCTTTAGTTAACGAACCTAACCCAAATATCAACCAAAAACTTTGCTAAGTATTCTGATACTAATAAATGGAAACAGAACCAAATGAGTTAAACAAATTTAAAAAGCGAAAGTGAGACCACATTAAACATGTTTTGAAAAGTTTTTTTTGAAAACCCACTTAAGTACAGGAACAAACCTTGAACTGAAGTCGGGATCCCGAATAGGTTGAAAGCCATTTTTGGTCTCAGGTTTGACTTTATGACATGTTTTGAACTGTTTGCAATGCTTTGAAATAATGGTGTTACACATACCACATGATATTTTCTTTGATCTCCTTAGACTTCACTTCAGTCATGAAAGTCAAGGCTCAGCAGCCCCTCATTACAATATCCTATACCTGTTCCACCGCCTGTTCCTAGGTCATGTTTCTGGTATGACTAGGGGCATTATTAGTGATAGGGGCATTTTCAATACTGAAGGAACTAGAAATGGCCATTTTAACTGGAAAACAAAACTCATTCAGTCATCTACAAGGAACAGAATAATGGGTTTTCCAAAATACATGATTCACAACTAAAATCAAAACCTAGCTAGGCTAGACAAAGTGCAAAATGGAGAATGCATAATGCATACTGGAGAAAATGAAATGTATAAGAGAAATCATAGCTAGAACTCTGAAATGAAAAAGTGAGTTAGGGATATCAAAGCAACTTGGGTGGATGTCAGACCGAAGTTTAAAGAAAGCAATGGAGGATGTGGTTCACCTAAAAGGGGCTGTTAATGGCCAAAAAAGTCAACTGAAGTTGTAGGGTTTTGAGGATGGTGGGTAACGTTCAATCAAAAACAAGTGTTTTAAGTAATAACTTGGGAATGTGAAGAGGCATGAGATAATAGGTGTTTTGAAAGACTTAATGAAATTTACTAATGATTATAAGTTTATAACCATTATGAAAGGTGACCTTTTCTTACAGTTCTTAATTTACAACTGTAATTATTTTTTAAACTAAAGTTCACTACTTTGCATTACAATCGTTAGGTTTTATAGATGGTAATGGTTTTTTCTTAATACTCGTTAGGTATTTGACATAGTATTCTAAAAAGTGACTGGTTTTACTTAATAAAAGTTATGTATTTGACATTTTCTTAAAAAAAATTGAAGTTGATTATTCAACCGCATATTACAAACAAAATATTAAAAATAAAATGACAATGTGAATAAACAAATAAAAATAAAAAGTTATAGAGATTAAGGATTTGTTGCATCATCATATTTATCTTTCTCCAGCAATTTGTCCACCTTCTCATTCAGAGAGGGAACAACAGAGATTAGTTCCTTCAAGTACTTGTCTATGTGTTATTGCTCTCTCATGTAAACATCGACTATATGTTAGAGGTCATAGTTCACGTGGATAAGCCCTTTAATGCTTGTCGGTAGATGGAGATCATCTTTTGGTTTTACCCCAGGAGATGATGAGCTAGAAGATCTCTTATGTTTGTCCATGATATTGATGAAGGACAAAAGACAGAAATTGGATATATGAAGTTGAAATAGAGGTGGAGAAGTAGAGTTTAGTTTTTAGACATTTAATTAGAAAGGGTTTCGTGGATTATCTTACCATCAAACGTGTCCTTTAGTATGTCACCACAAATAGAGACTAAAGCTTCAAAGCTGGTGTTAAATATTATAAATTGACTTATTATACTCCTGACTATGAAACCAAAGATAGTGATATCTTGGCAGCATTCTGAGTAACTCCTCAACCTGGAGTTCCACCTGAAGAAGTAGGTGTCACGGTAGCTGCTGAATCTTCTACTGGTACATGAACAACTGTGTGGACTGATAGGCTTACCAGTCTTGATCGTTACAAAGGATGATACTACCACAACAAGCCTGTTGCTAGAGAAGAAAATCAATATATTGCTTATATGGCTTATCCCATAGACCTTTTTGAAGAAGGTCCTGTTACTAACATGTTTACTTCAATTGTGGGTAATGTATTTGGGTTCAAGGCTCTATGCGCTCTGCGTCTGGAAGATTTGCAAATCCCTCCTTCTTATTCTAAAACTTTCTATGCTTCGCCTCATGGCATCCAAGTTGAGAGAGATAAATGAACAAGTACGGTCGTCCCCTATTAGGATATACTATTAAACCAAAATTGGGGTTATCCGTAAAGAATTACAGTAGAGTAGTTTATAAATGTCTTCGTGGTGGAATTGATTTTACCAAAGATGATGAGAATGTGAATTCCTAACCATTTATGCATTAGAGAGACCGTTTCTTATTTTGTGCTGAAGCACTTTATAAAGCACAGGCCGAAACAGGTGAAATCAAAGGGCATTACTTGAATGCTACTATAGGTACATGCGAAGAAATGATCAAAAGAGTTGTATTTAAAGATAATTTTTTGTTAATTAAATAGAAGTAGAATGGAAAGGGTTTCATGTATGGGTTATGAAGCAGAACATGTCCTTTAGAATGGAAAGGGCTATAAAGCTGAATGTGTCCTTATAAATTATCACACTTACTAACATAAGTAACAGTTATTTACTAATGATCGTGAACATCTCCTTGTAAAAGGCTATGGTTACTAACATTAGTAATAGTTTTTTACTAATAACCATGAAGTATCAATTGTTTTTCTTCAAAAATATTTTTGGGCTACTTTGCTCTAACAATTAATTTTTTTAATATTTAAAAAAATAAAAAAAACAATAGTAGTTTCCAGTCATCACCACTACTATTGTCCCTTTCGTCCTCTTGCCGCTCCCCCTCACTCAACACATCATAGACGCCAAAGGAAGAAGATGAAGGGTCAGATTGGAAGTCACATTCAACCTTATTATGATGAAGGATGAGGTTCAACTTCCTATTCAGACTATTGGCATATGAAGTGAGATGCCTTGTGGAGCAATCAGGATTGCCATACGTCTGTAGCAGATCCTCCATTTAAGGAGGAAGAGGGGGAGTTGGTGTAGGTGGTGGAGGAAGATAAGAGGTGGAGCTTATGGAGGTGGTGGAAGAGGAGAAGCTTGTGGAGGAGTAGGGTGAGGATGACGAGGAGGAGCTTGTGGAGGAGGAGCAAGAAAAGGAGCTTGTAGAAGAGGAGGAGGAGGACAAGGGTGAGGGTGAATGGAAAGATTTCTTTGGCATCTAACCATGATGAAGGAGAAAAGGATGAAGCCGATCGATCAAGAAAAGTACTCAGAACAAAAGGAATATGCCAGTTTAAATAGATTTGAAGTGTACTTTACTCTTAAGCATATTTGACTTAGGAGAACTGATGGTGCTTAGTGTTGGAACGAATAATGTTATAAAAAGGTTCTTTTAAAAGTTATTCTTTACATGACGATTGTTTATTATGAAAGGCCATTTTTGTCATTCATACTTTACAATTAATTGATATAACCAATATGTTTTTATTTTCATTGATACAAGGTTGGGAGATGATTTGTTAGTAAGTGTTATATGACGATTTTTTAGTAAGAACCGTCATATTTGTCACTAAATAAATAACGACTATTAACTACAACCGTTATTTTTTTTTTTTTGTGAATTCTACCTCGCAATACATCAAGGTATACATAATTAACTATTACATTTTAGCGTTATATATTTTTGTGCGACCTCCACCTTAACATACATGATGTCTATTCGTTGTAACCATTATTTATTAAGTATTATATATGTGCAAATCTGTAGTAGTGTATTATAGGGAGAATCTTTATTGTAACATTTTTCATATTTATAGTATAATTAATTATTTCAAATAACTTATTAAAACATTAAGTATTACTATGGTAGAAAAAGAAAAACCCAATTATAAAGGTCTACCATAGTATAACATATTTAAACCAATTGAGTAAGAAAGCCTGCCATTGTTATAAGAATTAAACCTAGTTCAAAATAAGAAAACCGCAGCAGAAAATGATTAAATATGAATTCACAAAACCTATTAAGATTCTTAAGAAAACAACATCATTTCAATAACAATGCTATGACAGTCTATCATGGTTAAAAAGTATTAGACATCTAACTCAAAATCACATACAAGTCAACAAAATGATAATGGGCCTTGGGCATTCAAAGCCTGATAACATAATTCACCAATAGACCTTATATCATTTCCCACAATTATAATCTTATTAATCACAATTCTTGACTTTCCTGAATAATTCCATTTTCATATAGAACCATAACTTTCTCAAAAGTTACACAAAAGTGGATCCACAATGAAAAGTCATAATTCAGAGCCTATGGCCTCAGGACTCCATTACTTAATTCAACATAGTATAGAAAAAGAAACCAGCTATGCAAATCCCAAAACAATTTCATAAGTTATATCAGAGTATGAATGAGCCCTAGGTGGCAATATACAAAGTCAACACATAATTACCAAAAGAGGATGTTTACAATTGCACAATGAAAACCTAAACCTCCAAACCTTCCCTGAAGATATCACATTATGATCCTTGTTGAAAAATGTTAAAAACAATGGGGTAGGTCACAAGGACCCAATAACCACAAATCCAATTTAACAAGTATGCAGGGAATGATTACAAGATAGTTAAGTTGGCTAAGTATCAATTCATATAATATAAAGCAAAAATATTTTTTCATAAACAATACTAGTTCAAGGGGTAATTAAGTATGCATATAACTCCCACAACCATCCTTATAACCACTTACAAACATAAGACTCCTCAACCATCCTTCTAACTGCTGGCAAAACCCATGGGCTACAACACATAACAAGATTCATCTCTGTGATAAGACTCCATCAAGCTCTTCAATAGTGATGTGTATCCTTGGCAAAAGCTACAAAACTCACATTAGACTGTGGGTTCCCTTTACTCAAAACATGGAAAGGGATCAAACGTCCTTTGAGCTGACCCTTGCCTGGCCAAGGAAGAGTGATACCAAGGGCATTGAGAATGTCAAAACCAGCAACTAGAAGCCCAATGGCGGTTGTACCACGTGATATAAAAGAACCAAACCTCCTGCATCACACCTCAACACAATCCAACACAAAATAATATATAATCCATCAATTTGACATCACAAAATCCAGTATCAAACCATTTATTCTCATAATCCATACTTAATGCTATACAGTATCAACATTTTGATAAACCATTAAAGCCCGCTTAACCAACACATTTACTAAAAACATAATTCATATTGTCATTATATATTTTTCATATATAAAATACTATAACATATATTTATAGCAATTGAAAATACCAACACTCACTTATAATCACATCAACAAGTATACAACATAAATTGGAAAGTGGTTTCCTCAAATTCTTTACACAAGAACTAAACTAGACAGGATTCAAGCCCAATATGTCACATTTAGGTTCAATCTACATGATAAATATATTTATATATAAATAAAATGCAAACTAACACAATAATATAAAAATTCAAATTAAAACCAAGGAACAAAAAACCAAAATAGGCATTAAACTAGTTGAGGTAGTGGTTCAATGTTAATGGGTCAAACCAGCCATATTAAAATGATATAATTTAATTGAAATGTAAAAATTAATATTTTAGATAAGCTAATAAAAACAAAGATCATAATATAAAATAAATTTTAAATGATAATAAGAAATAAGTGGCAATATATATTAATATATTTTTTAAACATCTATAAATAAAAATGAATATCTTTAGAAAAAATTGCTTAAAATCTTTTAGTATCAATTATTTTGCCTATAATTATGCTATGGATATCTAACCAATTAATTATCATTATTGCATAAGCAAATTAGCACAAGGATTATGGGATTGGATTTTAAATTTCAAATATTATTCCAAATGTTATAATATCTAACCGATCAATTATCATTATTACTTAAGGTAAATCGGCCCATGGATTATAGGATTGAATTTTAAACATTAACTTTCAAATAAAATTCCTAATGTGTAGTCGTGAATAGTGATGAGAAATCCTTCCATCTTCCCACATCCCACCACTCAAGTGTTATCTTCCTTCTTGTTTTTTCATCTGCTTCTTTTTCTGCCATTTTGCTCAGTGCCTTCAATTTTCTTCTTTCATCTTTGATTTTCCTCCAGTCAAGCATTGAGTATTCTCCTCTCCTATAACTACTATATCTTGCTTAGAAATTTCTTTCATCACCATCTTTTTTTTAGATTTGTTCTTTCTTAACTTGCTTTTCTCATCATCTTGGTTTTCAGTCTTTTTCAAACTTTCTTCCCACCCCCTAATGGTGTGAGATCAGAATTAGAAGACAAAAAATAGTAGCTTAGTCAACCTAGTGAAACCAGCAGTTTTCCAGGTTATATCCAATTTTATAATGGCCTAAATTATGATTAAGGGCTAATGACTCTAAAAGTGAATGTAATTAATGTTAAACAAACACTTTCGGAGAATATAATGTGAATTATGATCTGAATGAGTAGTAGTCAATGCCCAAACCCTGTATTTAAGCTTAGTTGTGTGTTAAGGCTTAAAATGAATCAAAAGAGAAGGTAGGGAGCATTGCTTGAGGAAATAGAGTCAAATAATGTGTTAAGTAGTAATTGAATAGGAATTGCCATGGTTAGGAACTGAAGAGGGATTCCACTAATTAGTTGGCAAAATGGTCAGGAATTGCCATGGTCAGGAACTGAAGTGGCAAAATGGAAAAAAAGAAACTTACTGCCTAATTAGTTAGCAACCAAAGAGGGATTCCACTAATAACCTAAAGATTAACTGGTGTGACTAAGTACCAAGAGAATAACCACATGGGTGCAAGCACATAGAAGAAGTCACAATATGGTAACACTTGGCATCATATGGGCCTTTGGATAAAGTCTAAGTTTCAACCTCTCTTCTCTTCCCTCTAACCTCAAAGTTGGCTTAAGGCATGAGGGAGGCTGAAAAATTTGATCTTATCATCATTTTCTCTCTCTCTTAAGCTCTCTTGAACGTCTATGGTGGAGAAGGAAAGAGAAAGAAGAAATCAAGGTATGTGTGTTCTATTTGACCTTAAAGATGACCTTGGATGCCAAAGGCCTCTGCTTTAATCATGACCATCTTGAGAGAGCTTCATTTCTATGGTTTTAGATTTTTAAGAGAAGATGTTTTGTGAGTTCAAGAAAATTTGGAGGTCGAAGAATCAAAGAACAAGCTTGGGGAAATGAAAGAAGTGAGTAAAAGCTACCTTGTGGTATATATGTTGTGACCATTGGTTGAGACTCTTGAATTCTGGATTTTTGCCCTATTTTTTTTGTAATTTGGGTTTTAGAGGATTCATGGTGTTTTGATTATTGAAATAGTGTCTTATGTTGTGTTATGGACAATGGCATTGCTTAGAGTTTTGAATGTGAAATTGTCCAAAATATGAGATTTTGTGTTGCATTGAGGTCAAAATAGAACATGTAAAAGTAATGTGTATTTGGGTGTTTTGATATTTTCATTAGATTCCTTGTGGGAAATTGAGTAGGAGTAGTGTTGGACGTGAATATTGGACCTTTGGAAACAATTGTTGAAAAACTAGAAATTCTGGAAAATTCTGTCAAGTTAAAATTCTGTACAGAGTTCCAACTTTGTATAGTTTTTTGAAATAGCAAATGGTGTCAAAATATTATGAAATTTTCCAGTTTTGTAGTAGACAATGCAAGCTTTCCAAAGATATAAAGCTTGTGTCGTTTTGATTTTTGTACAAAAAGTTTCTTGAAGAATTCAGGCTTTGTCGGCTTTTTGCCTTGGTAACCTCTTCAAAAATAACCAAGGATTGCAATATAGGGTACAATCCCGGATCGTCTCTCGAAGAGCTTTTATTAATTACCTAGAAACTAAGTGCAATGATTGACATGAAATGAGTTAAAAATGATCTTTGAGCTTTTTATCTAACAACTAAATTGCAATTAAACTAAAATGATTTTAAAACTAATATTTTTGGATTTTTGGAATAAAATTGAAGAAGGAATGAAAATTGGTTAGAAATGCAAGTGATGAAGATGCTCTTGGAAATGGTTTTCAATAGCTATCCTTGCTCAATTAAGATATTTGGGGAGTTAATTCACTAAGCTTCTAATATATCAAACCTCAATTACCATTAAGTCTAGTATCACAAGAGAGGAACCCCTACCCTTGAAATGCTATTAAGCCCTCTTAGTGTAATGAGTTTCTCTAAGTTTTCTAATATACCAAACCCTAATTACCATTGAGTCTAATGCTTAAACTCATGAACCCATTTATTTAAGCATTATTAAAGCCCCTTAGAGAGTGATTATGGAATAAGCAATGCATTTAGGTTCAACTACAATTCCAATTCAATCAAACTATCCAACAATACCATGTTAAATAGATACAAAGCAATAGAATCATAGGAAACATATATATAACCATATATATTGATGAGTACAAGTCCTCATTACAAATTCCAAATCACAACAACTCAATCCATAGAATAAAACATAACTAAAATTATAGTCTCAATATATAAATGAATTCTTAAACCTAAGAAATAAAAAATACAATGAGCTATAGATAAAATAAACTCCCCTTTAAAGCACATATGAGTTCAAGCCATCTCCAATTCATCTCCATGAGCACAAAATTACCTAGCTACTCATGAGAATAGATTCCACCAAATAAGTTCAAAATTTCAGACGTTGAAGAACACCAACACCCAGCCATTGAGTCACCAATTAAATCACCAATTAACACTAATTCAACTTGACTTGGGGCTGCAATTAAATTCTGAACAGAACAGATAAATAGGCACGGCTTAAACAGTTCAAGAACAGAGGAGAGGTTGCCGGAGGTGGAGCAGCGACAGTGAGGGATGACGATGGTGGTGGATGAAAGATGAGGGCGGTGTATGGTGTTGAGATTTCTGCTGCTCCCTCTTGATTTCGGTTCTGTCTTGGCCTCCTTCCAAAGCTCACCGGCGACGAAGATGGATGGTAACAATGAAGCTAAGGTCGCCGGCGAGGATAGAAGAAGACGAAGGTGGAGTTGTGATCGGTGGAGGAAGGTCTGGCCACTGATTCTCTGGTTCGACTATGATGATATGCGATGATGATCTCTCCCTGATTGCGGCGCTCAACTCTCCTCTATATTCCCTCAGCTTCTGCGTTTTCTATCGGGTCTCAACCGGGTCTTCTATATCCATGTGCCATGTCTAGCGGGTCATTCAAGTCGGGTCTGGGCATTCTGTTTCTCTTCTTTTTTTTTCCTTCTTTGCTTTTGGGCCCTCTTCTCCTTGCGGGCCCAAATCTGTTTCTTTTTTTTTTCATTCAGCTACAAGAAGCCCAAAATAGCAGCCCAACTCAATTTCTTTTCTTTTTCCACTTAGCCGAATAGTTTGAAACTCCAAAATCTTCAATTTCTTCTTTAATACCTACAATACAAAATTTAAGCATAAGTAGCATCATTAAAATTCCAAGAAACAATTGTACAAAATAATTAATAATTTTGATCATTTTACCCCTAATTACCATTAATTCAAAACAATTGTTCCTAACCAAAATTCATGCTTAATAATGCAATAATGTCCTAGAAAATACATTAAAATCCCAAATTAATCATGGAAAATTCATATAAAAATATGGTTCAATCAATTCCCCCACACTTAACCTTTGTACTCCTGAACAAAGGCAATTAAGCACAATTTTCTAAATTTCAATCATCAATGCAATTGAAAGATGAACAATTTCATAATTGGAAAGCAATGGATCAATTAATTAAATTCTTCAAGCCAACACTAATCATAGTCAAGCGATGCAAAGAAATTAGCTAACCACACAATTCAAAATATTAGAATGAAGCACAAGAGAACTCTCAAGGTATTAGTGTGTAGCTCATCTCACCTCATTAGGGTCATTTCACTCCAGTTCACTTAATAAACACCTTACCATATGCTTGTAACAACTCTAATATCTCCACAACTAATAGCACTTCATGCTATGAATCAAGAGGGCTTTAAAGGCTTGTAATGATGGATGAAAGCTAGATGAAATGAATTAATTAGAAAAAGGAAATAGTTGATATGCAAGTCAAAAGTAATGGTCAAGTTCATAGCATCTAAATTACTTCAAAACTCTTGCCAATTCTTTTCTAAATTCATGAACAAATGCCTTCTTGATGTTTCTTTTGTTTTTCTCTTTCTCTTTTTTTTCTATTCAATTTTTTCTTCTTCTTCTTCTTCTTCTTTTTTTTCAATTCCATTTTTTTTCAATATTTTTCTTCTTTCTTTTTCTTTTTTTTTTTCAATTCTCTTCTACTTCTCTTTTTTATATACATGGCATTTCAATATATACCTTGTTCAACTTTTTACTTGGCAAACTACTTTGATTTTAAGATGCCATGAACACTATGATTAATAACATGACATGCATACAACATAAAAATGGCTCAAAGAGGTAAGCAAATGGTCATGAATGAGGGTTTGTGTTTAGGTTAAAAAGGTTTGAAATGAATGCCTCTTTCATTTCCATCACACTAATGCAAATGCCGTTTCGAAGAAGAGTTGAAACAAGTTCTAGAAGGTAAAAGACTAAGTGAACATGCACACAAAGAAAGAATTCAAAGCCCAAATAACCTTCCAATAAGGCTTCTCCCTAATGCTCACTCCAACACAATCAATTGCATAGGAAGCTAACCACAATGCATTCACTTAACTAATTCAAATGCTAACATTGCAAACACAATTAATCAAAACATTGCAATCAATTATAAGAATGCTCAACTATTAAAAGCATTAATGATATGGAAACTTTCTTTATCAAAACAAGGAGTTAATAAAATCCAAAATGTGGGTTCATTTCTCTTCCCATTCACTTGAAAAGCAAAATAAGGTTTTAAAAAGTTGCCAAAACACTAGATCTCATAAAAGCTCAAAGAATTTCTCACAAATCACATTCCAAAGTGGCAAATGCGACCCTTTACCACTTAGGACATGCATCAAAGCAAGTCATTTTTGAAAAATTTTTTGAAAAATTTTCTAGTTTAAGGCATTTCTCATTTGAAAACAACCAATTCATGGGATTCAAAATGTATTCCCCTCCCCCACACTTAATTAACACATTGTCCTCAATGTGTAAAGCAACTCTAAAGAGAGTACTTAGCAAATGGAATTTCAAGGCACAATGGTAATGAAGTAGGGTAGTGGCTACAAATGCAAAGCATACAAAGGGGATTCTTATTAAGCCTACTAAACTAAGCGACTTCTACCTTTTTCTACTGGATTGTGACCCTCCCCCACACTTATCTTCCTCATACAACAATTAAACCCAAAGAAACATAAGAATTAGGAAGAAAACAAGTGAGGAAAGAGACAACCTGTGTTAGAGAATCTTGACTCGTTTGAAGGAGAAGTTCTCATCCCTGATGAGAATCATGCATTTGTCTTTAAAAACAACTTCTCCCGCATTGGAT
Organism: Inga leiocalycina; assembly: GCA_963242795.1. Taxonomy (NCBI): domain Eukaryota; kingdom Viridiplantae; phylum Streptophyta; class Magnoliopsida; order Fabales; family Fabaceae; genus Inga; species Inga leiocalycina. The sequence continues at coordinate 39,307,481 of OY725332.1, forward strand.
TTCCTTGGTGGAGGTGGCTCAGGATCAATCGGAAGAGGTCCAAGGATGTAAGGTGGATATTGGTTCCTTCGATGACCTTTCCAAGAATGTGCCTGCAAAGGATCCGAGCAAACAGTAGTATCCCATCCAAAAATAGAAACATGGAGAGATTTCAAGTGAAGTAAAGGCATATTAAGTTCCAAACTCTCCAAGTAACTATCACATCCAAGGAAATTAATGGTACTCCCATCAGTAGGAGTCAAACAAACTGTTAAATTCTCTTGTGTTTGCAAAGTGGAAGGTGCGGAATCCAACTTAGTGTTGGGGTACACCACATCATTATTGCAATCACAAGAGATGGAAGGGAAAAGAGTAGAAGAAGAAGGAGAATTTTTCAAATCATTACCGCATAAAACTTTTGAACTTTCAAAAGAATCATTTTCCTTTTCTATATCGGGTGGCAAATCACAAGAAAGAATCATATGGAAAGATTCATTTTCATTTGTAAAATCATCAATTAAATCATTTGAATCTTTAGGTATGAAGCTATCATGTAATTCATTGGAATCAAGAGAAAGATCCTTTTCTAGGCTATGGTCTTTATCACTCACATCAACCACAGTGGCATTCAAACAAGATTCAACATTTTCACAAGTGTCATGCTTAGAAACATCAATAGTACAAGGAGATGCATCAAGATGAACGGTAGAATCAACCACTTCATTAAATGCTTTCTTTCGAAACTCAACAAGTAAGTGGCATTTGTCATGATAACAATCAACACATATTTGATCTACCGCACAAGAACATGAAGATATATCATTCAATTGACCACAATCATCCCTAGTACTATAAAGAGAAGCATTTTCAACAATAGAAGCATCACATAAAGAAGTAGAAGCACAGTCATTGACAAGTACAATCGAATCACTACTACTTGAACAAATGGGTTGAGCAATTATATTTTCAAACAATTGAGGGGATTCAACAATGATTTCCTCAACCACCTCATCATCACTCAAATCGTTAATTGCTTCATTAGTTAAGGTAGTAGGAGAGTCTACTTCTATAAGGATAGGATTATTACCGAATGGTAGAGAAGCCTCTTCAATGTTCTTTTGTACTCGTTGCACTTCTTTTACTTGTGTGGGAATAGGCAACGGAGGTCCGAAATCTTCCATTTGTGAAGTGGCATGTGACTCTTGAGCTTGGACTCCTTGTTCCTCCTCCACAGGAAGGGAAGACTCCTCTGGAAGTTGAAATCGCACCTTTTTGACTTTCTTGACTTGAATAGGTGGATTACATGCAGGCAATGGAGGAAGAGTCTCTTGTGGAGTGATGCACTTAGAAATCTTTTGTGACAGCAACTCCATATTTTTCTTAAATTGTTCAACATCTTTCTTCCATCCCTCCGCTTCTTTTGATGGCTGAGTGAGACTCTCAAAGTCCTTGGCCAAACTTGCACGATCTTTATCTCCTTGCTCCATTGATCTCATTATAGAGGCCATGCAATTGGAAAAGGTGTCCTTGTGTGTTCGCTCTTCATTTATAGTACGAGTTATTGGTTTCTGGAATTCTCCAATAACTCCACCAATAGAAGGTTCTTGGAGAGGCACATATTGTTGGGAATTAGGTCAATAAGATGGTTGAAATGGTGGGAATAGAGGCTCATGAGGTGGATGGCATGGTTGGAAAGTGGAATGGAATAAAGGAGAAGGGTCATGATATGGCATGTGGTTATATGATTGAGGATTAGAGTGAGGCTCATAATATGGGTTGTATGGTGGCGGAGAAGGTTCATGGTATGATCTATAGGGTGGGTGTGGTAGGTAATGAGATTGGAATGAAGGTTGAAATGAAGGTTGTTGGTAGGGTTCATGGTATGGAGGGTGGAATGGACCTTGACATTCTTGACCAATTGGACTATCTTGATATCCCAACTTGGCTTGAAGAAGCTGTAATGTTTGTTGAATATCATGGATGCTTTCAGAGATAGACTCTTTCCTTTCAGTTGAATCTGCTACAGAAGAGTGAGAGTGAACGGATAAACCTTGATTACCATTAAACCAAGCCATGAAATCCAATCACAATAAATTCCAATGAATCACAAAGAGGATTATCTAACAAAAAACTATAAAAACTAAGGGGAAAAAGAAAAAAAATCTAAGAGAACACAAATGCAAATGAAAAAGGGAAAAAGGATTTCAAAATGACAAAAGATGCAATATGCTTTGAAAAACATGCAAAACTACCTAAACTAACTAAAATGCAACCTAAAGGCTCAAGGTACCAATTAATCAAAGATTGACACTTAGCTACTAAGGAACTAATTACTTGGCTCCCTGGCAACGGCGCTACTTAAAGAAATAAGGCTTTGTCGGCTTTTTGCCTTGGTAACCTCTTCAAAAATAACCAAGGATTGCAATATAGGGTATAATCCCAGATCGTTTCTCGAAGAGCCTTTTATTAATTACGTAAAAACTAAGTGCAATGATTGACATGAAATGAGTTAAAAATGATCTTTGAACTTTTTATCTAACAACTAAATTGCAATTAAACTAAAATGCTTTTAAAAACTAATATTTTTGGATTTTTGGAATAAAATTGATATGGAATGGAAATTGGTTAGAAATGCAAATGATGAAGATGCTCTTGGAAATAGTTTTCAATGACTATCCTTGCTCAATTAAGATATTTGGGGAGTTAATTCACTAAGCTTCTAATATACCAAACCTCATTAACCAATGAGTCTAGCATCACAAGAAAGGGACTCCTACTCTTGGAATGCTATTAAGCCCTCTTAGTGTAATGAGTTTCTCTAAGTTTCCTAAAATACCAAACCTCAATTACCATTGAGTCTAATGCTTAAACTCATGAACCCATTTATTTAAGCATTATTAAAACCCCTTAAAGAGTGACTGTGGAATAAGTAATGCATTTAGGTTCAACTACAATTCCAATTCAATCAAACTATCCAACAATACCATGTTAAATAGAAAGAAACAATAGAATCATAGATAAACATATATATAACCATATATATTGATGAGTACAAATCCTCATTACAAATTCTAAATCACAACAACTCAATTCATAAAAATTGTAACTAAAATCATAGTTTCATTACATAAATGAATTCTTAAACCTAAGAAATCACAAATATAATGAACTATAGATAAAATAAACTCCCCTTTGAAGCACATGTGAGCTCAAGTCATATCCAATTCATGTCCAAGAGCTAAAGAAATCAGCTACTGCAGTTTGTCATCAAATTTTTACCAAACAATTTCACAATTACAGCCATGGAGCACATTGAATCAATTAACCAATTAGCTATAAATAATGCAATTGAAGGCTGAAATAATTCCAAAAACAGAATAGAGAAGCCACGACTGAGTTCAGAATTAGGAGTCACTCTCTGGACTACAGGATTAACAGTGGTGAAGCTAAGAGAAGCTCGCCGGCGTTGGTGGTAGTCGATTACAATCTCAACTCACTCTACTCTTCAATCCAGCTCCCTCCAACTCGCGGCAACTCTGCTTCTCGGATCTGCTCTGATTTGTTCTGGTTTGCATCAGTTTCTGTGGTGGTGAGTGACGGGATGATGCTCGCCGACGGCCTGTGGTGGTGAGTGACGCCGCCGGCGAGAGAGGACGAAGAAGGCGAAGGATGAAGATGAAGATGGGTTGTGCGGCTATCTCCCCTCGCGTCTCTCCTCTGCTTCTGATATAAGAATTAGACCTAAGCCTTTGCTGCAAAAACGCTGTGTTTAACTCGTGGACCAAACTGGAATTTCTCAAATATGTGGGACCAATCTGGCATTTTTCAAATTCAAGTCTCAAACTGCCATTTTCAGCTTTAATCCCATTTTCCATGTACCTACAATTGAAAATAATTAACCCAACATCAAATCTTCTTTAAAATAAATGATTAAAAGTAATTACAATTTTTTAGGACAATTTTGCCCTTTTTAATCCTAATTTAATATATTTACTCTTAATCTCAATAAGCACAAAGAAAGCATTTTAAGCTCAATAAGTATGACAAAATCCTCAAATAAAGTATAAAAACATATAATAAAATTGGGATTTGTCAATTCCCCCATACTTAAACTTTTGCACTCCTGAGCAAAACATTAATCAATTCAAAACTAAACACAAATGAAAACTTCAAATGCTCAATATTAGAGTTAATGAATTAATCAATTATCACTAATAGTTAAGCTAACACAAGTCTTAGCATGAGGTAATGCAAATAGACTAGATTAATGCACAATTAATCAAAGAAATGTACACAAGAGAACACTCAAGGATTCAAGTGTTTAACTCATCTCACAAGTATGGAAAATTTCGCTCGACACCACCTATACTAGGTCCTACCATATGCTTGTAGAAATTCTACTTTCTCCACCACTATGCAGCACCTAGACCCATGAATCAAGGGGACTTTTAAAAGGGTTGTAATAATGGAAATGGTCTCATGGAAGGGATACTAAAATAATAAGTACTATGCATGCACAAGTGTATATAATGGCATTCACTTTTTTTTTCTTTTTACTTTAGGCTCAAATAACAACATCTCCTTGCCAATCAAAACAAATGCCTTATTTCTTTTCTTTTTTTTTTATTATTTCTTCTTTTCTTTCTCTTTTTTTTTCTTCTATTTTCTTCCTTTCTTCTTTTTTTTTCCATGCTTTTTCTTCTATTTTGTTTTTCAATATATAATGTATGTAAATGGCATTTCTTCATACCTATGATATGTATGGCAATTCAATGACATTTGGATGCCAATCTAATGCAAATAGGATGCATACATAGTGCATGTTAATAAATGATAGATTTTGAAATGTGAAGGGCTCAAAGGGGGTTAACAATGGATTTGTGTATAGGGTTTATGTTTGGGATAAATGGTGATGAAATGAATGCCCCTATCATATTCATTAATCTAAATGTAAATGTGATTTTGAAAAAGAATTTAAACAAGTTCTAGAGATACATTAGAATAGATGGCAAACACACATTAATGAATGTTAATTAGGCTCAAAATCCTTCCAACAAAGGTTTTCTTCTCAAATGCACATTCACAAAGATTAATTTAACATTATCCTAATCAAAATGCATTAACTCAACCAATCCAAATGCTAACTCTAAGAGTAATAACAAATCAATTCATTAAAAATCAACCAAGAGCATAAGCAATTCCCATAAGTATTTAGACAAATTCCTAAAACAAGGAGTGGCAAAACTTTAAGAGTGTGGTTTGGATCATTTTTTTTGAAAATGACACATTTTTGCAATAAGGCACAATGAAGCACACAAGACCTAAATCCTAATCTCTCCCCCACACTTAAATCTTGCATTGTCCCCAATGCAAAACCTAAAGCAAAGGAATGACAAGAGCTCAAAGCCTAAGGGGATGGAGAACAAAAGAAATTCTACCTTTTACTACTGGATTATGTCTCTCCCCCACACTTATCTTCCTCACACAACAATTAAGCTCAAAGAATCATAGGAACCAGGAAGAAAACAAGTGAGGAAAGAGACAACCTGTGTTAGAGAATCTTGAGTTGTTTGAAGGAAAAGTTCTCATCCTGGATGACAATCATGCATTTGTCATTGAATACATCTTCTCCAGTATTGAATTTCCTTGGTGGAGGTGGCTCAGGATCAATCGGAAGAGGTCCAAGGATGTAAGGTGGATATTGGTTCCTTCGATGACCTTTCCAAGAATGTGCCTGCAAAGGATCCGAGCAAACAGCAGTATCCCATCCAAAAATAGAAACATGGAGAGATTTCAAGTGAAGTAAAGGCATATTAAGTTCCAAACTCTCCAAGTAACTATCACATCTAAGGAAATCAATGGTACTCCCATCAGTAGGAGTCAAAAAAACATTTAAATTCTCTTGTGTTTGCAAAGTGGAAGGTGCGGAATCCAACTTGGTGTTGGGGTACACCACATCATCATTGCAATCACAAGGGAAAAGAGTGGAAGAAGAAGGAGAATTTTTCAAATCATTACCACCAAAAACTTTTGAACTTTCAAAAGAATCATTTTCCTTTTCTATATCGGGTGGCAAATCACAAGAAAGAATCATATGGAAAGATTCATTTTCATTTGTAAAATCATCAATTAAATCATTTGAATCTTTCCGTATGAAGCTATCATGTAATTCATTGGAATCAAGAGAAAGATCCTTTCCTAGGCTATGGTTTTTATCACTCACATTAACCACAGTGACATTCATAGAAGATTCAACATTTTCACAAGTGTCATGCTTAAAAACATCAATGGTACAAGGAGATGTATCAAGATGAACGGTAGAATCAACCACTTCATTAAAAGCTTTCTTTCGAAACTCAACAAGTAAGTGGCATTTATCATGATAACAATCAACACATATTTGATCTACCGCACAAGAACATGAAGATATATTATTCAGTTGACCACAATCATCCATAGTACTATGAAGAGAAGCATTTTCAACAATAGAAGCATCACACAAAGAAGTAGAAGCAAGATCATCGACAACAACAATTGAATCACTACTACTTGAACTAAGAGGTTGAGCAATTACATTTTCAAATATTTGAGGGGATTCAACAATGATTTCCTCATCCACCTCATCATCACTCAAATCAGGAATTGCTTCACTAGTTAAAGTAGTAGAAGAGTCTACTTCTATAAGGATAGGATTATTACCGAATGGTAGAGAAGCCTCTTCAATGTTCTTTTGTACCCGTTGCACTTCTTTTACTTGTGTGGGAATAGGCAACGGAGGTCCGAAATCTTCCACTTGTGAAGTGGCATGTGACTCTTGAGCTTGGACTCCTTGCTCCTCCTCCACAGGAAGGGAAGACTCCTCTGGAAGTTGAAATCGCACCTTTTTGACTTTCTTGACTTGAATAGGTGGATTACATATAGGTAATGGAGGAAGAGTCTCTTGTGGAGTGATGCACTTAGAAATCTTTTGTGACAGCAACTCCATATTTTTCTTAAATTGTTCAACATCTTTCTTCCATCCCTCAGCTTCTTTTGATGGCTGAGTGAGACTCTCAAAGTCCTTGGCCAAACTTGCATGCTCTTTATCGCTTTGCTCTATTGATCTCATTATAGAGGCCATGCAATTGGAAAAGGTGTCCTCGTGTTATTGCTCCTCATTTATAGTACGAGTCATTGGTTTCTGGAATTCTCCAATAACTCCACTAATAGAAGGTTCTTGGAGAGGCACATATGGTTGAGAATGATATCCATAAGATGGTTGAAATGGTGAGAATAGAGGCTCATGAGGTGGATGGCATGGTTGGAAAGTGGAATGGAATGAAGGAGAAGGGTTATGATATGGCATGTGGTTATATGATGGAGGATTATAGTGAGGCTCATGATATGGGTTGTATGGTGGCGAAGAAGGTTCATGGTATGATCTATAGGGTGGGTGTGGTGGGTAATGAGATTGGAATGAAGGTTGTTGGTAGGGTTCATGGTATGGAGAGTAGAATGGACCATTACATTCTTCACCAATTGAACTATCTTGACATCCCATCTTGGCTTGAAGAAGCTGCAATGTTTGTCGAATAGTATGGATGCTTTCAGAGATGGACTCTTTCCTTTCAGTTGAATTTGCTACAGAAGAGTGAGAGTGAACGGATAAACCTTGATTACCATTAAACCAAGTTATGAAATCCAATCACAATAAATTCCAATGAATCACAAAGAGGATTATCTAACAAAAAACTATAAAAACTAAGGGGAAAAAGAAAAAAAAATCTAAGAGAACACAAATGCATATGAAAAAAAAAGGAAAAGGATTTCAAAATGACAAAAGATGCAATATGCTTTGAAAAACATGCAAAACTACCTAAACTAACTAAAATGCAACCTAAAGGCTCAAGGTACCAATTAATCAAAGATTGACACTTAGCTACTAGCAACCAATTACTTGGCTCCCCGGCAACGGTGCCACTTGAAGAATTCAGGCTTTGTTTGCTTTTTGCCTTGGTAACCTCTTCAAAAATAACCAAGGATTGCAATATAGGGTACAATCTCGGATCGTCTCTCGAAGAGCCTTTTATTAATTACCTAGAAACTAAGTGCAATGATTGACATGAAATGAGTTAAAAATGATCTTTGAGCTTTTTATCTAACAACTAAATTGCAATTAAACTAAAATGATTTTAAAACTAATATTTTTGGATTTTTGGAATAAAATTGAAGAAGGAATGAAAATTGGTTAGAAATGCAAGTGATGAAGATGCTCTTGGAAATGATTTTCAATGGCTATCCTTGCTCAATTAAGATATTTGGGGAGTTAATTCACTAAGCTTCTAATATATCAAACCTCAATTACCATTGAGTCTAGCATCACAAGAGAGGAACCCCTACCCTTGAAATGCTATTAAGCCCTCTTAGTGTAATGAGTTTCTCTAAGTTTTCTAATATACCAAACCCCAATTACCATTGAGTCTAATGCTTAAACTCATGAACCCATTTATTTAAGCATTATTAAAACCCCTTAGAGAGTGAGTATAGAATAAGCAATGCATTTAGGTTCAACTACAATTCCAATTCAATCAAACTATCCAACAATACCATGTTAAATAGATAGAAAGCAATAGAATCATAGGAAACATATATATAACCATATATATTGATGAGTACAAGTCCTCATTACAAATTCCAAATCACAACAACTCAATCCATAGAATAAAACATAACAAAATTATAGTCTCAATATATAAATGAATTCTTAAACCTAAGAAATCAAAAATACAATGAGCTATAGATAAAATAAACTCCCCTTTAAAGCACATATGAGTTCAAGCCATCTCAATTCATCTCCATGAGCACAAAATTACCTAGCTACTCATGAGAATAGCTTCCACCAAATAAGTTCAAAATTTCAGACGTTGAAGAACACCAACACCCAGCCATTGAGTCACCGATTAAATCACCAATTAACACTAATTCAACTTGACTTGGGGCTATAATTAAATTCTGAACAGAACAGAGAAATAGGCACGGCTTAAACAGTTCAAGAACAGAGGAGAGGCTGCCGGAGGTGGAGCAGCGACAGTGAGGGATAATGATGGTGGTGGATAAAAGATGAGGGTGGTGTATGGTCTCGAGATTGCCGCTCTCCCTCTTGATTTTGGTTCTGTCTTGGCCTCCTTCTAAAGATCGCCGGCGACAAAGATGGATGGTAACAGTGAAGCTAAGGTCGCAGGCGAGGATAGAAGAAGACGAAGGTGGAGTTGTGATCGGTGGAGGAAGGTCTGGCCACTGATTCTCTGGTTCGACTATGATGATCTGTGATGATGATCTCTCCCTGATTGTGGCGCTCAACTCTCCTCTATATTCCCTCAGCTTCTGCGTTTTCTACCGGGTCTCAACCGGGTCTTCTATATCCATGTGCCATGTCCAGCGGGTCATTCAAGTCGGGTCTGGGCATTTTGTTTCTCTTCTTTTTTTTTCCTTCTTTGCTTTTGGGCCCTCTTCTCCTTGCGGGCCCAAATCTGTTTCTTTTTTTTTTCATTCAGCTACAAGAAGCCCAAAATAGCAGCCCAACTCAATTTCTTTTCTTTTTCCACTTGGCCCAATAGTTTGAAACTCCAAAATCTTCAATTTCTTCTTTAATACCTACAATACAAAATTTAAGCATAAGTAGCATCATTAAAATTCCAAGAAACAATTGTACAAAATAATTAATAATTTTGATCATTTTGCCCCTAATTACCATTAATTCAAAACAATTGTTCCTAACCAAAATTCATGCTTAATAATGCAATAATGTCCCAGAAAATACATTAAAATCCCAAATTAATCATGGAAAATTCATATAAAAATATGGTTCAATCAATGGTTGTTTGAAAATTAGCCAGGAAATAGGCCAGTTGTTAGCTCCGGCCAAGAGTTTTGGCCGCAGCCCAAAAGCATCTGACCAGTTCTTGGCCATGGCCAAAAGGGTCTTGGCCGTGGCTCAAAACTATTTGACCTATTCTTGGACATGGCCAATGGATCTTGGCCATGGCCTGAAAGTGTTTGTCCTACTCTTGGCTTCGGCCAGTAGATCTTGGCCTCAACCAGTGAGTTTCTGACCATCTCTTGGCCGCGGCTAGAGAATGGCTTGGCCGCGGCCAACCTTTCAAAAACTGCATTTTAAACTTTTGAAGCATGGCCTTTGATCCAGTTTTTCTGTAACCCCCTTCGTAATTATGATTCAAAATACGTATTTTAAAATGAATAGAGACCAATAATAATCAAACTCATTTACAATCCCTTCCTTATGGAAGGGTTTTCACAAATATTTTCAAAATTTTTGCCTTACCCTGGTCTCAAATTCCACAACTTGAATATAATTACCCTGTGCAGTTATATCACATTTATATATCAGAGTGTACAACAAAATCTCGGTAATCCCCCAAGTTTCATACATAAACTAAAGGTTTATAAATTCCCATTAGGGGATTACACCACTATCTCCAAAACAATATTTGTAAGATATACGGTGATCTCCCAACAAAACATGATAACCAACACCAAAATATAAATCTCCCTAAGGAGCCCTATCCGCCCTTGGTCTTCTCCTTTTCCTTGGAGCCACTTGCCCTGTCTGAAGGTTTGTTAATGGAAAGAATGAGATTCAAAAGAATCCCAATAGTAACAAATCAGTCATACCACATGTAATCACAAAGCATGCAAGAAAATCATCAAGCAGCATCACAGCATAAAGCATAGCACGTCGGCTGCCACATATGAACATAATCACATAATCTCATCCCTCGTATTCCACCACCCCGAAGGCACAGTCCTCCCACCGTCAACACCGATGGGGCCGTGGGTGAAGGTTTCACAAATAGCCTTTCAGCTTTCACATATATCCTTACGGCTTTCACATATATAGCCTTACGGCTTTCACATAGTCTCATCCCCCGGATTCCACCGCCCTAAAGGTACGATCCTCCCACCGTCAACACCGATGGGCCGCAGGTGATAGACTCACAAATAATGATCAAACAGACATACCATGTATCACATATAGTATAAGGGAAAAGAGTCACTACCTTGTTCTTTCCTGACGTGCACCGGCATAGGTTGCTTACGAATAGGACAAATGTCAAACTCTATAAACCAAAGTCAAGGACAACAGGTTATTCTGTATTCCAAATTCTCACCTTCAAAACACTTAAAGTTGGTTATCACTTGGACCCTTTAGGTGGCTACTAGAAGTCTAGACACATGCCTAAAGGGTTAGGGAGTACTATCTCAAAGACCACCTTTTAGTATGCATCGTAAAACATGCTAACCACTGGGCTCACAACTTAGTCCTACAATTCCAAAATACAATTTAGACACTTCCATAGTGTTTCTGGGGGTTATATGAGCCTATTATGAAAATTTACAAAAATGCCCCCGGGACCCGGCCCGGCCGTACCCGGTCCAACTTTACTTTTCCTGAAATTTTTACGTAGGCTATTCTGACATATTTTCACCCAAGGAATCCATTTCTGAACTCAAAATTATCAAATTCAATGTCAAATCACAACATTACCCTAGGCAGCCCCACTTTAAGGGTTTCAGGGGTGTTTTCGTAATTATGCTTTTTCGGCCTTTTCCGAAAAAGTGACCAATTATAACCCCACCTAATTTTTGCTACTGAAATCAATGGAACCTTCAAATCATTGAAAATCCAACTCTAACCCTCAGATCTAGCCCTGGACGAAATCTTGGTATACTTTGGAAAGAATCGGTGTTTTTCGGTTTCGGCTCTGTAAACGTGTTCCTTTCTACTCCTAACCACTTTATTAATCATTACATTAGGTTACAACTAACATTAAGACCAATTTGGGCAGCATAACCCCTAGGCCATATCATTTCCAAACTTTAAAACCAATGGCAATCCGACGAAATTTCACTGATTAAATTGCCTACAGCAACCAGAATAAGCAATATACGAAAGTTTGGAAGTTACCTCAAGCTCCCACTAGCTTTTCCTCAAGATGGCTGAAAACCCTAACCTTAGAAAACCCAAATTTGTGCTCCACAAACCTTGAAGAACATAGAAGAATAGCTTAGGAGAGGAGTTATACGCGTTAGGTAAGGATTTACCGAAGAAATCGACTTACCGTATAAGTCCTCTTCTCCTTCTCTCTCTAGAATTTCTCACACCTTCTCTCTCTTGTTGCAGCTGAATGTCACGGTTTTGGGCTGATGGAGGAGGTGGATGATGATTTAATATGATATAATATTATTTTCTAATTATTTACTAAATTTTTATCAATTTCGGACTTTTACAAAATTTTGGCAAATTTCTGCCCAAACTTTGAAAAATCATAACTAATTCTAAAAAAATCAAAATGGGTTGATATCAAATCCAATGGAAAGATATTTAAGTCCTCTTTATTGTAAAAATATGGATCACTTCATTCAATAACCTCAAAAATACAGAATTGCACAAAAGTCCATACTGCTCCAAAACAGATTCCAGTTTCTATCCCAAAATTTGGAAAATCCTAACTCTTAGCTCACAAATTGAAATGACACAAATTATATGTCCATTTTGAAGCTTGGCATGTGAGCTTTAAGGCTGGAAAATTTCATAATTTTTTAGACACCATTTACCTATTTAAAATGTCCATATAAATCGACTGCCCTGTACAAAGTCTCAATGGACAAAGTTTCCAACTTTTGCACATGGTTCCAATTTCACAATAAACACTCTCCCCACACGAATTTCCATAAGGAAGACATTAGAATCATTAAAACATCCATATTCCCATCATCCATTCTCCAAAAGTGTTTATTCAACAACAATTACATTCACTTTTGAAGTCATTAGCCCTTAATCGCTTTTTGGGATATTACATTTTCCACCCCTTTAGGCATTTGTTTGGGCTTCTAGTAGCCACCTAAAGGTCTCAAATGATAATGAACCCTAAGTGTTTTTTAGTAAAGCATTGGAATATAGAATGACTCTTCGTCCTTGATTATGATTGGTAGAATTTGACATTTTCCTTGCACGTGATAAACTGGTGCCAGAGCATGATCGGAAAGAATAATGTAGTGACACTTTCTCTTATGTTATGTATAATGCATTGTATGTATGCCTTATCATTGAATTGTGTTGATTGCAAATGTTGCGGTGTATGTTGCTATTAAAGCTTTGTGTATACAGCTGTGAGAGTTGTCATTTTGTGACGTAAGTCACGCATCATGTGGATACAAAGCAAGCTGTCGTTTGTGACGCAAGTCATGCATCATGTGGTTATAGCCATGAGAGCTGTCATTTTTGAAGCAAGTCACACATCATTTAGCTACAGTTGTGAGAGCTATCATTTGTGATGAAACTCACGCATCACTGTGATTGGTGTTGCTGTTGCTGCTTTGTGATTTGCTTGCATGCTATGTTATTATATGTTATATGAGTGAATTTTCACTACTGAGATTCATTCGAATCTCACTCTTTCTACTGACTAACCTATAGCTAGGGCAAGTAGATCAAAGGAGAAACAAGTGGTGAAGAGTGGCTAGAGCTTCTAGATAGGAGTTTTAGTTTTGGTAGTTGGTAGTCGTATTTTTAGGATTATTGTACATATTGTAAATGTTGTAAATTTGGATAGTATAATGTAAACCCTAGTAGGGGAAATTAAAATAGGCAAATATGCCATGTAAACCCTTTAGTGAATGGATGGAACCCAAGTGTTGTTGGAAATTTTTGTTTACACTCTGACATGTATGAATGAAACCGAACTGCATAGGCTAAATATACTCAAAATGTGAATTTGAGACCATATTGAATAGGTTTTGGAAAAGGTTTTTGAAAACCCACTTTATCATAAGACCAAACCCTATCTTGAAGTTGGAACTTTCAATAAGTTTTGAATTATCCGTTGGTCTCTAATTTAACATAATGACACGTTTTTTAGCTATAATCACGACTATTAAGGTAAGGGGTTACAAGTTTTGTTCCAGTTTAGTCTAGTTCACATTGTTTACTATTCTGTCAATTCAAGGGCAGAACCAGAACAGACAACTAACTAGTTTTCCAGTTGAACCGGCCAGTCCGGTCTGGTCCAGGTTTTTATTCCTTAATAAAAACTCATTTCCCCTACAAACCTTAATTCATCCAAAAATTCTCAATTCATTACTGTAACTCAATTTATTTATCACAATCACATTCCTATAATCTAAAAACTCTGTGTCACTTATTGAAATCATTGACAATAATATTTCCCTCCAATCATCCTAAAATCCTCAAGATTTTCTCACTTGGATCCTTAGAAAACATATCCATAAATCAACAATTCTTCAATTTATCATTACAATCGCATCTCTTTCTTCCATTAATTCTTTCTCACTCATTAGAATAATCAATTAATAATCATAACCTTCTCAATTTATCCAAAAACACCGAATTTTCTACACTTAAAAGTTCACCTAAATTTCTCAATACTCACTTTTGATCATAAACCTCAAAACCAATCTATTCAATCATCATTATAAACTCCAATAAGCTTAAATAAATCATGAAACTCAAATTTAAGAGCCCCAATATCATAAATAAATAAAAGGGTTAATATAACTTTTGGTCTCTGAAGTTTGATCTAATTTTGGTTTTGTTCTTTCAAGTTTGAAATTGGTGGTGTTGGTCCCTGAAGTTTCACCCAATTTTGGTTTTGGTCCCTCAATTTTGAAAAGGACTTGGTTTTTCCCAGGTCGGGTTGGGTTTCAAAAATGGGTCGCCAAGTCCTTTTCAAACTTGAGGGACCAAAACCACTGATTTCAAACTTGAGGGACTAAAACCAAAATTGGGTGAAACTTCAAGGACCTAAACCACCGATTTCAAACTTGAGGGACCAAAACCAAAACTAGATCAAACTTCAGGGACCAAAAGTTATAATAACCGTAAATAAAAAAATTTCAATCAAACCCTAACTCTAATTTCCTCAAATAAATCATTCAAGTAAATCTAAACCATGCACTATTATTATAGCCTTATTGTAATACCCCGAAATTTGGGATTAGAGGCTTGAGAATAAGCCTAAATTAAGTGAACTGCTAAGTCCCAATTTAGCAAGAGCCCAAATTTATCCCCTAATGATTCTAATATCTTTGGGGTATTAAGAAAGTAAAATGGTGAATTTTGGAGAAAGTAATTATGTTTTTGGTGAAATTGCCTATAAGGTAGTGAGCTTGTCATGTGATTTTTAATGACCAACTGATGAGAAAAAATTATGAAACTTTACAGGATGAAAGTAGACATCCTGCGCTTTAATTTGATAGGTCATATGACTCAATTAGAGCTATATACAAAAAGATATGAATTTTTGAAGTTAGTCCAGAAAAACTAAAAATTTTCTGGAACAACATGCAAAGATTGAAATTCTGGGAATTTTGTGATTCCATCTAGGAAAAGTCTATATTTTTCCTTGCAACTAGACTCAATAAGGGTTATATAGCCTTTAGAATCACTCTAATTTGATTTTTCTAGAATTAGTTATGATTTTTCAAAGTTTGGGCAGAAATCTGCCAGAATTTTGTAAAATCCGAATTTTGGAAAAATGGTGTAATAAAGTAAATATCATATAATAAATATCATTATTCTCCTTCCTTCAGCCAAAACCATACAACACAGGTCTGAAATAGAGTGAGAAGAGTTGAGATTTTTAAAGAGAGAAGGAGAGGAAAAAGCTTGTAAAGGTAAGTGATTTCTTTGGTAAATCAGTTCCTAATGCGTATAACTCCGCTCCTAAGCTATTCTTCTATGCGATTCAAGGTTTGGAAGCTCATCTTTTGGTGTTTCAAAGGTTAGGGTTTCAGCCAAGAAGAGGAAAAGCTAGTGGGAGCTTGAGGTAACTTCCAAACCTTTGTATATTGACTATTCTAGCTGATGTACACAATTTAATCGGTGAAATTTTGCCGAATTGTCTTTGGTTCTAAAAATGGAAAATGGGTTTGTGGGGCTGTTATGCTGCCCAAATTGATACTAAATGGTAGTTGTAACCTAATGGAATAGTCAATAAAGTGGTTAAGAGTAGAAAGAAACATGTTTAAGGAGCCGAAACCAAAAAACCCCAATTTTTCCTAAATTCTTATAAGTTTCAGCCAGCTCTAGAAATGGGTTTTAGAGTTGGATTTTCAATGATTTGATGGTTCCATTGGATTCAAGAGGGAAAATTAGGTGGGGTTACAGTTGGGAACGTTTTCGGAAAAAGCCTAGAAAGCATAATTATGGAAACACCCCTAAAACCCTAAAAGTAGGGCTGCCAGGGCAATTTCATAATTTGACTTTGAATTTGATAATTTTGAGTCTATAAATGGATTCCTTAGGTGAAAATATGTAAGAATAGCCCATGTAAAAATTTCAGGAAAAGTACAGCCGGATCGGGTACTGTGGGGCCGGGCCGGGTCCCCGGGGGTATTTTAGTAATTTTTCAAGATAGACTCATATAATCCCTAGAAACACTATGGAAGTGTCTAAATAGTACATTTGACATTGTAGGATCGAATATGGAGCCCTGAGCTGTTTGCACGTAGATCAAGGCACACGTTTCGAGGCGAAAATGGGTTAAGGTAGGGGACTTACCTTATTTGCATGTATTTGATATCTTTGCTTGTGTAGTGATGTATGTGATTGCTTTACTTGATTGTGTAGAGCATACTTGAATAAATGAAGCTCTGTTTCTGTTTTCACTGTGGCCATAGTTTTGTTACATGAAACATTAAGCATGCAGAAATGTCATTATGGGGCATACATCTAGATAAAGCTAACATGTCATACACATAGCATCAATCATGCATGCATTATGGTATCTGTTTCCTACTGAGATTCTCTTGAATCTCACCCCCTACCAACAATTTAGACAGGAGAGGACAGAAGATATGTAAATAACAATGCAAAGTACTATATGAGGGGATTACAGTAGTGGAACAAAGACGGGAAAAAGTCTCTGTTTCACTGGGATGAGTTTAGACACCCTAGTAGCCTTGTGCGGCTACCTTAATCGTAAGTATCATGTACAAACCCCTATGGGGAATTTATGTAATGATGCACATATTATCAGTATATGCTATTCTTGTGTTGCCTACCGAACTGCATATCATTTTCCGCGAATACTCTGAAAAAGTTGAAAATGAGATAAGGGCGTGACACTTATTAGCAATGTTATGTAACCCAGATCGGACTGGCACGGAAACCGGCGAACCGGCCAATAAACCGGTCCGGGTTACAATTTTTTAAAAAATATTTAAAATTTTTCCTTTAGAATTTCATACAATAAGTTTAAAATCTTCAATTTCTTACCGGTTTGGTCCCGGTTTAGCTCCGGTTTGGCCCCGGTCTGATCCACTGACCCTTAACCCGTACCCCGACCAGTTCAACACCCGATCCGGGTTTTAATACCTTGCTTATTAGTCCCATTAAATGATAAGTAATCAATTAGAAGCCTCAAAACTCTGAAAGACATTAAACTCTAAATTTTCTATCATTAAAAGCCAAAAATAAAAGAGGAGGATATAACAAATAATATGGGATGGATGACTTACCAAGCTCTTTAAAAGAGAACCCAATCAAAATAATATGGGACCCCACTATTCATTTGTTTATTATTATTATTATTATTTTATATATATTACTTCTCCAACATTATCCTGAGATTCAAGTAATGAGTTGAGTTATATGTATTTTGCTTAAATGAGGTTTTCATACATTTAAATAATCATAATATATTATTTTAAACAATTAGTTTAAATACTTTAATTATTCTCACCTAATTTTATTATTTTTCTTCTTAATAATAAATTCAATTTTGAGTAAATTTATTCTTACTCAAGTAATTACATGGTAAATTTCAATTATCATGAATTAATCTCATCTCAATATCATTTAACATTAGAATTAAAAATTAGGATGTTATATTTGTTAAATCCAAATAAAATATCAAACTTAAAATTTGGGCCTATACTTTTAATAAATTCTAATCATGCCGAGAGAACTTCTTAGGGATTTTCAAATATTTTTTAAAGACTAAAATGCCCCTATATACACTTGCAAGGACAAATTTGTTGGATTGTATGTATAGGCATTGATCATGACAATTCATCTGTTTGAATGAGTGAATGTCTGATGCTTGATAGATGTTTATAAATTTGCATCTATGTTCACTCATTCAAAAGTTTATTTGCTCATTCATCACTCAGTAATCCAATTTAACGAATTTTTCTTTCCAAGAATAGATCATCAGGCCTACATTTTTCATCGTCTAATAATTAGACATTTTAATCATCAACCTATCACTAGTAACTTCACCTTGTTAGGTAGCTCCTTGTTATTGGCCTTTACATTAATTTCTCTCTCAACCAAGATGTAATGCCCTAAATTTTGATTAAGGGTTAATGATAATTATTGAGAATGTTTTATGAATTAAAGTTGAATTAAGTCCCAAATTAATTATCGGAAATGCCCAACACCCTATATTTTAGCATAATTATGTGACAAATAATTATTTAGGCTAAATATGAGGGAAATGGCGCATGGAAAAAGAAGGAAAAGAATTTAATTATGTGTTATGTGGCAATTTGAGTTAATGTGCCATAATCAGAGAAAAATTAAAAGAATGGAAATTATCAGCCAATTAGTCAGTGATTAATGAAGGAATTAATTACTTACTAAGAAGAAATGAGTTGTGTGACCAAATAGCTAATGGAGTGGTTAGAGTAACTAATTGATTACTTACTTTATGAGGGCCAATGAGATTGAGACATATGGAAAGTTGAGATGATGATGAGGTTGGTGGAAAAGTCAAAGTTGGAATTAAAAATCATTTTTCATTCCCTCTCTCTTCCTTGGTTTCGGCTGAATGGGCATGGGTATGGAAGAGTGATCATTTCTTCATCTTCTTTCTTACTCTTCTCTCTCATTTCTCTCTCCTATTTTCAGCAGCCATTGTTGTGTTAGAGAGAGGAGGAAAGCTTGGTTTAAGGTAAGTATTTTGACCCTTAAGATGACCTCCTATGCAAAAACTCTCTTCTTTAATCTTGTTCCTTGGATTGAGAGCTTCATTTCCATGGTTTTAGATTTTCCATTGGTGTTGATTTGCACCCTTAAGAAAATATAGTGGTTGGAGAAGCAAGAAAGCTCATTGAGAAAGTTGTCAAGGTGAGTAAGAGAACCATTTCTATCTATATTTTGTGGCATTTAATTAAGCCAATAATTTTTGGAATTTTTTCCCTATTTTCAAAAATAAGGGTCATTGGGAGTTTGATATAATGTGATAATGGAAATGGTGTCTTGAGATGTGTCTTGGATAAATAGAATTGATTTGGGATGAATTGTGAAGTTTGAGGTTTTTGGGAAATGGCATTGTGTTGTTGCCTAAAACAAAGCATGATAATGTATAAGAATTTGGTAGTTTTGATGTTTCCATTGAATTCCTTGTGCAAAATTGTTACGAGTGTAAATGGGCTATTAGAAAGTGCCAGTGTACACTATCGTAAACAAGTAATATAGAAGTGAGTAGAGTATCGTTCCCTCGAAGATTGATCACTAAGTACCAAAATGAGTAATTTTAACTTTATTTAGTCGATCGATTAGTTGGTGATTGAGAGTATGAAATAAAAAATGAGTAAATATAAATACAAATGATATGAAACAACTATGAGAAAAAGTCCTAGGGATTAGATTTCACTTAACAAATTCTAAATTGAATCACTTATCTATTCTAGCCCAATTTATTCAACATGATTGATAGTCGAGTTTCCCTAATTTAATTACTAGCCTCTTCTAAGGTCAAGCAATTCTATAATTAATTGCTAATCCAATATATTTCTATATGAATTTAAGCAATTAATTATGCATTAAAATTTATGGAACTCTATAAGATTACACAACTCATATGAATATATTCCTATTTCATATGCAAGTTATGGTTTTAATTATAAGGTCTACACATATGTATCTCCTTCCGGTCTCAACATATATATTGAAATCATTCAAAAGATGGCCAATCAAATTAAAACATTAAGAATAATAATTAAAACTCAATCATGAAGGAAAAATTAAAACTATATTTAATAAGTTAAGATTCAATCCGTTATTAGTAAGCTACGTCATCACCCTAGGAAAATGAAAATTTAGCTCATGATAAAATTAAAGAAAACACAAAAATAGATTGACATTATATAAAATTAGAATGAAATCCTCATAAATACTACATAAAAATTGAATATTAAATTTTCAAACATAAATATACAACCAAAAGATGCATGAAAAATAGAAAAATCTAGCCGTCCCTTTAGGAGGTAGAACCTTCCATGTAGGTGGTATGCAAAAAGTAATACAATATATAAAATTAAATCTAAAATGGTGTATGTGGAGAGGAGAGGAAAGTAATGGATATGAAATGGTTGTAAGTAAAGAAGAGAAGAGAGTAATGGATATGACTTGGTGTGTGTTAAATGTGAAGGAGAGGGTGGCTATATATAGGGAAGAATGGAGTAGGATAGATGAAAAGGTAGATGAAATGTGATAAGTGAAGTAGTAGATAGAATGTGGTAGATGAAGTAGTTGGTGAAAAGGAAGATGAAGTGGTAGATGAAATGTGATAGATAAAGTAGTAGGTGAAAAGAAAAGATAAAAAGGTAGATGAAATGGTTGGTGGAATAGTAGATGATTCCCGCTTTCAACTTCCAAGCAAAATTTGAAACCCTTGGAGATAGAACTAGATTTTAGTCTCAACATCAAAGTTGTTGATGTCTTTCTTAGCTTTTTATCCATATAAAGAATGTCCCAATCCGACATCCAGAGCTTCAAATATTTCCTGAAAACTGAAAGAAGGTCTAATTTAGTATTTTCTAAGAAATTCTATTTTATGCCAAAATCATTATTTATTTATTAATTACACCCAAATTTATTAAATTGAGCTCAAATATCATCCATAAAATCATCATATAAGGGAAAATAAATATGCAAATATTTTACTTATCAAATTCCCCCACACTTAGCTCTTGGTCGTCCTCGGACAAGGAGTGACCATTAAGTACTTCCAACAAAATCAAAAATGTCAAGTCATAAGCAAGAACACAATTGAAAAATAAAGAAATCATAGTATTCATGAATCAACAAAAATATAAACTGATAACTTTATTTGAAAATGAATAAACTGAGTTAGTAATTATGACTCATTCTCCCAATCTCTCAAGTGTTTAAGGGTAAGTGTTTCGCTCGAATTCAACTGAAAGAATTGCACTACCATAGGCTTGCTAAAAATCTCAATCCCCACTACCTAATTCACATGCATAATTCAAATCAAAAGGACTTATTAAGGGTTGTAATTGGGTTAAGGTAAAAGGAATGTAAAATGTGATATAAAGGGCTAAATATAAAAATTAATAGAACAATTAAAAATTGGGCCAGCTTTTGAATAAATCTATTTCATCACAACAACCCACAATTTGAATACTCAAAAAAAAATTCATTTTTTTCTTTTTTCTTTGCTTGCAAATTTAAAGTTGATGATATATACACCCCCACACTTGTCAAAAGCCCATTTCACAAAAATTTCAAATGCTCTGCTAATCTTCCGAATTAGGTAAAAGCACTTGATATATCATTAAAGCATATGTCAATGGATTGAGAACAAAGAAACAGTCAATGAGGCTCAAAGGGGCTTATCAACGGTATAATTACAAGGTTGGCTATTTGGCTCTGGCTAAACAAAATGAATGCCTTTATCATCTTTGAATGTGCATGTGAAATGTAATCTCAACCAGATTTAAAACAAGTTCTAAAGTAACAACTTAATAGGTGAATATCACACACAAGAGAAATAATCATTATAGGCTCTAAAGCTCACGGTTATGGGCTTTCAAACTCAGCTTATTCAATTTCAAAATTCATCACCAATTGTAACAATCAGTTGTTCATTCATGCTATGAAATCTCTAAATTCAATTGATCCATACTCAAAACTTATATACTTCTTAAGATCATTACAAAGCACTTAAATAGGATGATTTTTTTTCACTTTTACTCTTTTTTTTAAGAAGGAACAAAAACATGCAACTAATAAAATGCGTCTCAGGAGTTAAGAATAACTCTTTACTCTGCCATTTTTTCCACACCCCATGCATCTAATGGCTATACTAACTAAAAAAACTTTTTTCCTCTTTTCTCCTCCCCCAACCTAAATCAGACATGGTCCCCAATGTCTTCTAGAATTTAGAGAAAGTTTTTTTAACATAAACACACAATAAAGTAAAACCAAGAGATTAAGGAAAGTTACAACTGAAGAATGGTATCTGGGTTCTGCTTCTGAATGCTATCTGAAATTGCCCACCTATTTGCTTGACGAGTAGATCTGGTTTAGGTTCATAGGTTTGCAGTTGATTGAGTAGCTGATCAGCAGTTGGTGCAGCAATTATGGAGTGACGAATTGCTTGGGGTATGAATCTTGTTTCCACAGCATGATCAAACAAACATAACAAATTATCATAAAAACCATTAACATTTAACAATCCAGATGGCTTTTTGTGATAGTTCAACTTAGCCCAATATGTAACGCTAGAGATCCCATCCAACATCTCCAAACCACTGGGTAGAGCAATAAAAGCTTAAGCATGGTAGAACATTTGTCCCATACGTTCAGGCAAGATTGAAACCTGCAACTCTTGTCCCAAGGAGAAGATGTGGTCTTCCAACTCCTTCACCCTTACACTCAAACCCTTGCTTCTATTCATGGATCCAGAAATGGCCACACTTCCCTTTAGGCCTTGGATGCCTCCCCTATATAAAATTGATCTTTCTAACGGCTAATGCACTTCCAAGTTCATTTGCTGCTATTATAAACTCTATATCCTTACCCATATCAGTTTCACCAAAAATGCAGATAGATGTCAATCTACATCTTTGTATGATACCCTTTTTCTTTTCTTTTCTCTCGGACCATTTGTGCTTACAAGAGGAAGACTGCATATTTACAAATGAAAGAGTACATGTATATAATACTAAAGCACTAACAACAAAATCATACAAATTACGCATTTTTCAAAAAATTTTGAAAAACTTCTGACATGAATGAATGGCATAATTTGCATGAAGCAAAAGGGGAAAGAAAGTCAAAAGTTACTGAAAAGAAAAGACATATTAAACAAAAGCTGCTGAAAAGATAAGACAAATTAGACAAAAGTGATAGAAAAGATAAGAAAGATTAAAACAAAAGTATGATTATATACAGTAGTTGTGATTTTGGCTCACATCTTCCTCTGGTTTTACATCCAGTAATGGCTTAAACGCTTCCTATGAATCGAGGATTTGCTTCTCATCCAGTTTTCTTATAAACTGGCAAACAGGGTTTTTTAACATCAGATTCCCAAGACAATAGCGCTCTTTTTCTCTGTTGAATATGTCTGCTAAATCAAGAAAAATATGATAAACATCACCATTCGGATGCGTCTCAAGAGTTTGAATGATATCATCCAGTGACTCCTTACTTAGTCCATCCTTTATAAATTTAATTTTATCTTCTCGATTTATAGAAACCATACCTTTACTCCTATAGCGCTGATCACAATTCCACCTTTCACATTTATGGCAGACGTTCATCCTTTTAGCTCTTCTCTTTTTAGAGTAAGAACTTCTTCCCATTCTTGGCAAAGATTTAACAAATGATTTATGAATCTCACATGCTAAACGTACCTTAGGTTCAATGATCCAGTGTATGTCCATAGGAAGGCCTAAACACTTGAATATCTTCATCCTTTCAAGGTGACTGTTATAAATCTTCCTAAGCACATATTTGGGAAAAAAGTGGGGAACCTGTTCTTAAGCTTTACAAAAGATTCCTCCATGGTAACTTAAAATGAAACTGATGAAAACTAAAATTCTCAACCCAAAATAGTGTGTTTCGTTGAGTAGGGAAGAAAAATGAGAGAGGATGAAAGAAGTTTGAGAGAGTAGGAAAGAATTTTTGGGTTGCCTCCCAAATAGCCTCCCTTCTTTAACGTCTTTAGTTAGACAAATACCAAACCAAATTTTTGTTCTTTTTTTTCTTTGTTTTTTTATTTTTTTTTTAAAAATACTAGATTGAGGACTTACCTGTTGGTTCCTCAAACGTGATGGCAGATTTCAAAGTGTTAAGTGCACTTTCATTGTATTCTTTGAGCCTTTGCCCATTCACTTTGAATTTTTGATCACCATCTTGAATCTCCACAGTTCCATATGGCCATACTTGAATCACAGTAAAAGGACCTAACCACCTTGATCTCAGCTTTCCTGAAAAGAGCTTTAACCTTGAGTTATATAAAAGCAATTTTTGTCCCGGTGTAAATTCTCTCCTCAAAATTCTTTTGTCGTGCCACATTTTTGTCTTCTCCTTATATAACTTTGCATTTTCATAAGCTTGTTGTCTGAATTCTTCAAATTCATTGAGTGGGAAAAGCCTTTTCTCACCAGCTGCCTTTAAGTCAAAATTTAATGCTTTTACTGCCCAATATGCTTTGTGCTCCATTTCTACGGAAGATGGCATGCTTTTCTGTAGACCAATTGATATGGGGATGTACCAATTGGTGTCTTAAAGGTAGTTCTATAAGCCCAGAGTGCATCATCTAACTTTTAAGCCCAGTCCTTCCTGTTGGAATTCACTGTCTTCTCTAAGATCCACTTCAGTTCTCTGTTCAAGATTTCCACCTGCCCGCTAGTTTGTGGATGATATGGAGTTGCAACCTTATGAGTTAAGCCATATTTAGCTAACACAGACTGAAGCTGCTGATTACAAAAATGCCTTCTTCCATCGCTGATAATGGCTTTAGGCACTTCAAATCTTGTAAAAATATTCTTTCTCAAGAACTTCACAACCACTCGAGAATCATTTGTAGGAAAGGCAGCTGCTTCAACCCACTTGGAGACATAGTTAACCGCTACTAAAATGAACTGGTTGCTAAATGAGGATGGAAAAGGCCCCATAAAATCGATCCCCCATACATTAAAAAGTTCAACTTCTAAGATGTTGATTAAAGGGGCTTCATGTCTCCTTGAGATATTTCCCGTTCTTTGACATCTGTCACGGGTCGCCATAATTCTGTGAGCGTCCTTGAAGAGTGTAGGCCAGTAAAATCCTGATTGAAGGACTTTAGTAGCTATTATATTTGCTCCAAAAGACCACCATATGGGGATGAATGGCAATGATTTAAGATGCTGTCCATTTCTTCTTCAGAAACACATCACCTGATAATTTGATCTGGGCATTGTTTATATAAGAACGGATCCTCCTAAAAGTAATGACTTAAATAAGCCAAAAACTTCTTTTGTACTTTAGAAAGTTCATAAGGCATTACTCCAATTGCCAAATAATTCACAAAATTAGCATACCAAGGAGTAGGTTGTGACTGCATGATAAAAAGTTGCTCATCTGGTAAATTCTCCTGGATTGGTAATTCTCTCTTTCGTTTAGGTGGTTCTAACTGAGAAAGATGATCTGCAATGAGATTCTCATCCTTTTTTTATCTTTGATCTCCAAGTCAAATTCTTGTAGTAGAATCACCCATCTGATCAGTCTGGGCTTAGCATCTTTCTTCTCAATCAAATATTTGATTGCTGAGTGGTCCGTCCAGAAAATGACCTTTGACTTGATCAAGTATGTTCTGAATTTGTCGAATGCAAACACTACTGCTAGGAGCTCTTTTTTTGTTGTTGCATAATTCATCTGTGTTTCTGACAGTGTTCTGCTAGCAAAATAGATAGCATGAAAATCTTGTCTCTTATTTGGCCTAAAACAGCTCCAACTGTATAATCATTTGTATCGCACATCATTCCGAATGGAAGATTCCAATCTGGAGTTATAATAACTGGTGTAGAAGTCAAGTCACTTTTTAGAGTTTGGAAGGCTAATAAGCACTCCTTATTAAATATAAAGGAAGGTTTTTTCCCCAACAGCATGTAAAGTGGCTTTGTGATTTTTGAGAAGTCCTTGATAAATCTTCTATAGAAGCCAGCATGTCCCAAAAAACTCTGAATGCCCTTGCCAAGCATCGGGCTTCCAGCATGGTTCTTGGTCCAAATAATTGGACAGACTCTGCTATTTCATCTTTTAAGGCACTGACATAAGCATCAACCAGATATTGCTCCGGGAGATCGAGTTTGGCAAAAACAGCATCGAATGTCACATTAAACTCTGCTAAAGAATCGGTTTGCTGAAGGTGAGTAAATTGAGTTAGGCAATGGTAACCCCATTTGCCATTCCCTCCTTGAATTTCTGGATCTCTGGGTTGTCCATGTTGATTGTTTCTTTGGGCTGCCAGTGTTACGGCTCGTATTTCCTGCATGAGAGTTTCCATAATCTGTTGCATTCCACGTTGTACTAACTGCCATTCATCTCTGAAACCTTGGAGAGCATCATGAAGGGCATCCACTTCGTCAAACCGTTGTTCAATAGCTTGGAATCTTTCTTCCATAATTCTTGAATTTTCTTGGGATCTTGTTTCCACCATTCAACACAGTGAGTGACGAGCCAATAACCAAGGCTAAGAACCGAAAAGCTCTTATACCACTGATAAGCTATTGTAATCTGAATGTTGTAGAATTGGGAATTAAGGTAGAAGGGAAGAGATCCAGAGGGTTGAGAAGAAGAAATCGAGAGGAGTAGAAAGATAGAAGAAGAGTAAGAGAGAAGTAATCCTGAATAGTACGAAGATTCTTATTAGCAAAAACATATCAGTCTAATACAAATGGGTAAATTGCCATATATATAGGCAGTAGGAACAGCAGGGAAAACAGAATAATACCGCAGGGATTAGGGGTTCATTAATCAGGGACTTATTAGTAATTAGACACGGGTAAAGTCATGTTTGGTTAATGCCGCTCTTAAACGGCTAATGCCGCTAATGGTTAATCCCACTCTTCTAATTAACTAACCTAACTAACTTTCAAAATTATCTTATTACAATATCAATTACACTTGAAAAAAGTGCATATCTGTATCTATTATGATCCTCAACGCGTCCTTTGGTTGGTGGATTGTTCATTTGATCTGATTATTCATTCTAAGGTTTATGTGCTAGTGCTTCCTTAGTTTATTCTACAACTCCCTATGTAAGCAGAGAAAATTCAGTGCAAGAGAGGGAGGGAGGGAGAGAATTATAATTGTAAATGATTGATAACAAACTAACAGAAACAGAGTCCCTGCCCCTTTTCATTTGATTTCAGAAATAAACCCCATGCAGAAAGTTCCAGCTATTGCTCATGGAAATTTCAATCTATTTGAGAGGTAATTATCCAGCAATGCCATTTCTTTCAGCCCAAGTTGATGATACTGCTGCTTAAGCTCTGTTGTACTTGTTAGGAGAAAGTAAATTTCTTGATGTCAATGTTATTGTTTCTTTTTATGGGGAGGGGATATGAATAAGTTGTCATGTTAAAACCTAAAAACAAAAAATTAGATAAGTAAATAATCGTTCATGTTAGGTACTGGATCTTATTATCTTCATTCTGTGCCCTGATTGTGTCTTGGCAATAGTTTTCAAGTGCATCTAAATTAATATCTTATTGGAAGGAAGAGACTTTGTAACTATAACATATTTGGCCTTTCGAATCACTACTTAGTAGTTTCTGCTCAAGCCTCAAACTGAATCGGTTTATGTCCAACTAAGGCAGATTCTTTCTAGATATGTGATTCACTATGATTTAGTCACCAACATCAATGTATATAATCAAAATATAAAATCTATTGTATGCTGCGTTATTCATAAATAATGAATACTAGTTCAACTCATTCTCCAAACTTTGTGCATAATGGGAAACCAGAAATATAACTAATGTTTATGAAATCATATTTCTTATAATTTTGAACTAAAACTCAGATTCTGACTATGTGATGATCTATCCATGATGCGGAGTGATATCTGGAACTGGAACTGTCACTATGATAACGAATTCTCTGATAAAATATATATTTTATATTTTTTCTTCAATCTGATTTAAGTTTGGTGTATAATGACTTTATGGTGTTTAATCACGTATTTTTCTGTGTTCCACCTTTTTTTGTTGTTTATACTTTCAACTTCATATTTTAGATCCTGTTATTGTAATATTTGGGTTTTTATTGAATAATTGATAATTTAATCTTCTTGATTTATGGCAGCCATGCAATTCTTATCTACCTTGCTACTGCCTTTCCTGGAATTGCTGACCATTGGTTAGTATAACCACCTCGTTGCCTTCTGGAGTCCTTTACTATTCTTTTTTATATATCAACACTTTAGGGTGTTTCAAATATCATGTTTGATTGATTCAATATACAGTACCTGAACATAATCAGATTCAAAAGAAAGTGAACTAACTGCAAAAATTCAGAGTTTCTCACTACGAGACTTTCATTTGAGTCCAAATGAATTTTGGTTGCTGGGATATACATTTACCACAATCTAAACTACATGCAGGTCGTGGTTCATTCTAGATAGAAGATGCTAAAAACGACTTTGGTCTTCTGATTTTATGCTTATGCTTGCACAACTTAAGACACACACAGCATCTTTGTTGATGGTGCTTTCTCTTTAATTTATCAGGTATCCAGCTGATATTCATAGGAGAGCAAACATTAACTCAGTACTGGATTGGCATCACTCTAATCTACGACATGGTGCAGGTGCGTGCCTTATGCATTTAATTCCAGAGTCAGACATTTACTGAGTTCTCTAATAATATGGCATATGAGTTCCATCTTTCTCATTTATAAGAGTGCATCTAGTGGAGAACTCCATTTTCTATAATTGGATTTCATACAGATCATCCTGGAATATCTCGTTGTTTCCAAGATTAACATTATAACTGTGATGGTAAAGTAATCCTTGGGAAAACTTCATGTCATGAAATATAACCGATGCAATCACCTGTTATGCAAAAAATCAAAATTAATCTGGAATGCGCTGGTTGAAGTAATATCCCATCAGATTTAACTTTGAAACATGAACAGTATGTCTTAGCAGAATCTAAATGAGAAAAATGATATTCTTGAGGGTAACTTGAGTGGGGATGAACCCATGTATGTATTGGGAATTAGAGGCAGCAGCCTCTCCCAAAAAATAAAAAGTGGATTATGTATGAGAAATAGCTTCTTGAATGATTAGGGTCTAGTAACTTCTTATTATTATGTACAAGTCTAATTTTTTACGTCCCCAAAAAATAGGGCAACGCTTTTTGTTCCCCATACCCTTTTTCCTGGTTCCATCGCAAAACTTGAGAGCATGTAAGCAAAACAGTTGAATCATACTTTCCTAGTAGTAGTACATCTCTTTCTTCCTTCCTTCTGGATATAAAAAGATAGTAAATTAGGACCTGTGGCTGACTGCAGCAATATTTGGTGGATTATTGTCACTGATTCTTTCCCTGAGGCTGTACTTCTTATGTTGCAGTGACATATGTTATAAACACTGTATTAGCACCTGCTCTTGGTCATCCACTTAATCCACAAGCGGCTGCTGAAGCAGAGAAAGTTATATTATCTTCTCTGTCAAAACTAGAGAACATCTGGCTCAAGGGAGATGGAGCTTTCTTGCTCGGTGGCTTTCAACCTTCTATAGCAGACATCAGCATGGTTTGTGAACTCATGCAACTCGAGGTAACTATTTATATATGGCTCAATTCTTTCTGATATTATGGACGCCGGGCTACCTGATAAATACCTTTTTGCCCATCTATACTCTCTTTGTTCTTAACTATAAGTGTCTTCCTTGAGCTGGATCTAACTAAGCTTTGAATACAACTAGGTTTTGGCTGAGAAGGATAGAAGTCGTATATTGACCCCGTACAAGAAAGTACTTCAGTGGATTGAGGACACAAGAACTGCAACAAATCCTCATTTTGATGAAGTGCATAACATCCTCTTTAAAGTTAAAAGGAAATTCCAAGAGCAGCGTTTAAGGGAAGCTAACTCTGGGACCGAGCCTAACAAGATGGGAGGTTCATCGAAGATGTGAAAAACAGATTGCATCTTTATCGTTAGTTTAAGGTTATGACATGCATTTAGTCTTTTTCTTTCTACATGCTTTAGTTTATGATGTAATATTGTTGTCTCACTTGAGCAAATGGATGTATGTTTGTTGGAATGAGTGTTTTGTGCTTCATATGACTGTTAGAAGAATGTTTCTTATAACTGAATAAGATTGTGTGAAATCAGTTAAGGAATATGATTGTGTATGTATGGCATTCCATGATCTATCTCCTGCTTGTGTCTAAGTTATTACCTGTGAACAACAATTTCGTAAAACATCTAAGTACTCCTCCAATCCTTAATGTAGAACCTAATTGGAGATTTGGTATTAATCCTAAATGTAAGACCTGTTTTGCATATTTTTTATTTTTTTGCAAATTAATCATATTGATATTCCTTCTACAATACTCAGATAGGAGAGAGATTGAGGGAATTAAAGAAAAGGATTATGACGTTTTAGAAAAAACATGTTGTATAAACTAAGTTAACTAACTTTCTTAATCTAATTAAATTAGTTAATTAGGTTTTACATTAAGGACCAAAGGAGTATTATGTTTCTGCATTGTGCTTGCTGGTCCTTTTTAAGCGCTTCAAATATTAACGTACTGGATTTAATCATGTTATTTTTTAGTGAAGTCGTCCAAATGCGGTCTCTTTGAATTTGAAAATTGAGATTGAGACTTTAAGGATTATCAAGTGCGTGTCTGGTTCCCAGTTTCCGGTTCCTACAAACTCAATTTTGATATATGCTTATAATTTGGGTGACTCCAAACTCACTTTTACAAAATAGAATATTGACCCAAAACTGAATTTTGCAAAAGGAAACAGAAGTTGCTTTCAGAAAACCAGGTTTTGTGAAAGGAAATTGGGTTTTGGAAACTGGAAGCTATATGAATTGATGTGTGTTGGGTCCAAATTCAAACAGATGCTCTCAAATCTGGGTAAGGACAAAAGCTGTAGAAGCAGATTGTCAGTAAACTCCATTTCCACTATTACAAATATTTGGGCTAAGGTTGTTTCTGTAGCAGGACTGATAACATTTAAGACCCAACTTCTTCCAAGCAAGATGAACAGACTTCCAGAAACTTGCAGTAATTGAGTTGCTGACACTGTTTCCATTTGATGATCTATGGAAAATTGTTTCAAAGGAATATCCATGCATGATGTATCCAAATGACTTTATGAATGGATAAAAAATCATATTGGAAGTATTATTCCTAGTTTGGCTTGATAATGTTCAAACCTGATCCAATAATATTGATGCCAGATAACTTTGTTGGAAAAAGAACAACTTGCATAAAAAACAATTGGGATATTGCAGTTATGGACTGAATAGAACGGGGTAAGCAACTACTTTAAAATTGTACATTCAAAAGCAATATACTGTACTTGTAAAAGTTAATCCTCTAATCCTAAATGTATGTAGGATGTAGTTTGTAGTGTAAATTGCACTAGAAACTAGGTCCTACGTTTAGGACCAGAGGTGGTATGTTAAATGGGTAATGAACAAAGCGAACTAACAGAAAAATAATGCTACATTTCGTTATCCCTTTCTTGGCGCTTGTGCGCTGTGTGATAATCGATGTTTTGGCTACTAAGTGTCGTCTATTAAATACCATTTATACTCACAGAACGAGAGTAAAGCAACTGATTGCTGATTATTCAATGTTAATACCATTTATGTCCAGGTTATTCAGCTTCTGGGGTCTTCTGTAGTTCCTCAACAAGAGGGAGGAGCAGACAACACTGACGGAAGATGCTGCCATTGCAGCTCCGGCGATCCATGGCGGTAACCGGAATTCAGTAGATGGGTAGAGGATTCCAGCAGCTATTGGAATTGCCAGCAGATTGTATCCCAGAGCCCAAATGTAGTTTAGACGAATCCTGGAGAAAGTTTTCTTGGCAAGATCAATGGCAATTATTATGTCTTCTAAGTTGCTCTTCATGAGCACTATGTCAGCTGCCTCAATAGCAATATCTGTGCCAGCACCAATCGCCATTCCCACATCAGCTGCCACAAGCGCCGGCGAATCGTTGATACCGTCTCCCACCATTGTCACGGTGTAACCAGAAGTCTGTGAGAAAATGAAGCAATTACAAATTAAACCTTGTTTAAGGTACGTATTTAAGGTTCAAATTTAGGAGCAGTTCCTGCTATGAGACTTTTTGCATGTTTTCTTTGGGCCTGTTTGGCATGAGGGAAATGTGGAGGAGGGGAGGATAGGCAAAAATTTTAATGAGTTTAATTTAATAGAAAAGGATAAGTGGGGTTAAAAATTTTTAATAAAGAGAAGATGTAAAATAAAAGAGTATAAAAGTTAATGGAAATATTTTAGTCCCACTTCACCAATTTTTTTATGTTGAACTCATTAAAATTCCCCTCCCCTCCCCTCCATTTTCCTCATGCCAAACCGACCCTTAGAGTTTAATTGATTGTTTCAGACCTTGTTTTGGTATGTGCCTCTACCTGCAATTCTTTTACTTTGTCTCCTTTAACCTCAGGCTGTGCTTCAGCTATGACAGTTTCAATCCCAACTTGTCTGGCAATGGAGTTTGCAGTTCCCCAGTTATCGCCTGTCGCGAGGACGCTCTTGATTTTCATGGAGTTAAGAATGGAAATGACTTCCTTGGCACTTGGTTTCAACACGTCAGATATTGCTAGAACTCCTGCAATTTCTCTATCTATGGAAACTAAAATTCCAGTTTGTGCCAACCTTTCAGCCTCTGCTAGTGTTTCTTCAGCATCCACTGGAATGACTATGTTATGTTCCTGCATCAACTTCTTATTCCCAACTATTATTTCCTTGTCTTGAACTATGGCCTTCACTCCATGGCCTGAAATGGAAACAAAGTCAAGTGCCTCTGGCCATGCAGGGTTCTTTTTATCACCTTCTGCAGCTTTCTCAGCATGCTCAACAATGGCCTTGGCTATTGGGTGCTCACTGTTCACCTAATATAGATACACTACTGAACGTTAACTAATGTTATACTCCTCCGGTCCTTAATGTAAAACATATTTGGGGAGTTGATCTTAGTCTTAAATATAAGACATAATTTTCATATTTGTCAATCTTTTCCTATTTATTTACATTGTTTTCATAATTGTCAACCTTTTCTTAATTTATTCCTATTGATGCTCCCTCAACAATATTCAAGGAGAAAGAATGAGAGAATTAAAGAAGATGACTTGGGTGTTTTAAAAATGCATGTCACGTTAACTAACTTAACCAACTTCCTTAATATAATCAAATTAGGTAAATATGTCTTATATTAAGAGCCAAAGGGAGTCTCTATTAATACTCCCTCTGGTCCTTCATATAGGAGCTGGATACCTAATTTAAGGACATTAAGAAAGTTAATTAAGTTAATTATTTGCAATAAATATGTGTTGATTTCCCTAGAATACACTTTCTTTCTTTTTATTACATAATGGCACGGGATCAAACCCGTGTAGGGGGGAGGGGGGAGGGGGGAGTGGCCTAAGGCCACGTAGGTGACCACTGCGCCTAGTGGCGCTGGTCCCTAGAATACCCTTTCTGATCATATGCTTTGTAACTACCCTTTATTTCACTTTAGGGAAAAAATTATAACTTTGGAAGTCAAAGTAGATTGAGGTATTATATTTAAGACTAAAGTAACCGCTCTTGTATTTAGAACCAGAGGTAGCATTATAGTCTGATCATACCTCTACTGCAAGGGAAGAGTAAAGCCTACCTCAGTGGCAACAACAAATTTGTAGAAATCTGGGAGAGTTATCTTCTTGAAGAGTTTTGCGGTAACAACGACTGGCTTCCCAACTGTTAGAGTTCCCGTCTTATCAAAGACAATGCAATTCACCTGCACAATTTTGGTTGCCACTACAAGTGAAGCTGCTATAGTGATATTATTGATAATGAAACTAGATAACAATATAACTGCCAGAAACTGACCTTATGTGCCTTTTCTAATGCTTGGCCACCTTTGATCAACACGCCTTGAGTTGCACCAACTCCAGTACCAACCATGACTGCTGTAGGAGTGGCTAGGCCTAAAGCACAAGGACAGGCTATGACCATCACAGAGATCCCAAACTGAAGTGCAAGCTCAAAGCTGTTCATAGAGGGTGGAATCCAAGATTCTGGGTATGCATGTAATTGTCCAGCTATGAACCAGGACACCCAAGTTGCAAGAGAAAGCATTATAACCTGCATAAGAAAATGAAGACCTTGGTGAGCGATAGAGTACTGATTGTTATAGGATGATGGGTGATGTTGGGAGTTAGAGAAACTTCTGAAATAGATATTATTTTAAGTTGTTTTATATATTTTATATTTCATATTATTTAGTTTATTTTATTTTTTGAGAGATGTTATGAATCAAATAAGGATCCATATTATTGTTGATAGGTTCCAGAAGACTTTAGAGAAATAGGCTAGCCTCCCTAAAGCTAACCAGTCATGAATAATATACCAGTTTCATTCCTTTATACTTTTGGAGATTCTTCTTTATTTCTCTCTGCATATTTTGGATCCTATCTGTGAGTTAACTGGGAAACACTTGAAAACCAAACCAAGAAAACATAGCTAGCTCACCAGTGGCACAAAGTATTTGGAAATTCGGTCTGCTAGCTTCTGAACCGGAGCTTTAGCCATCTGAGCTGATTCAACAAGCCGAACAATCTGCGAGAGAGCACTCTCCGATCCAACTCTTGTCACCTTCACATGCAAAACGCCATTGCCATTCACAGTGCCTCCAATCACCATGTCACCTTTTCTCTTTGCCACAGGCCTGGCTTCTCCTGTTATCATGCTCTCATTTATGTAACTGTGTCCCCAAATCACAAAACCGTCTGATGCTACTTTGGCGCCAGGTACAATCTTGATCACATCATCTTTTTGTATCAACCTGCTATCTATTTGCTGTTCACTTGTTACATTATTGCCTTCCTCATTTAGACTTAACAATATTGCTGTGTCAGGAGTCAATTCCATGAGTTTGGCAATGGCTTGTGATGTCTTTCCCTTGGCCAACACTTCCAGATACTTGCCTAAAAGAATAAATGAGATAAGCATAGAACTGGTCTCAAAAAAATCACTGCCCATGAAGTCTCTGGATAAAGCAGCTCTAACTGCGACATAAAGAGAATAGAAATAAGCCGTGTTTGTTCCCAAGGCGATCAATACGTCCATGTTAGCCGAACCATTGCGCAAAGATTTGTAAGCCCCAATGTAGAATCTCCTTCCTATGTAGAACTGTACCGGGGTAGAAAATTCCCATCTCATGAGGAGTCCAATAGTTAAGTTATTCACAACTTTCATATCTAAAACATGCATAATTCCAGGAATATGCATAAGGACCATGGAGGTTAGAAATACAGGAATGGAGAAAGCCAAACTCCATATGAATAGCTTGAAGTGTTTCTTGATTTCCTCTTGCCTATGAGTCTCTCTTCTTCCTCCTCCATCAGGAAATATCATGGCCCTGAAACCCCCAGAACCTGAAGATGATTCTATGACTTCAATGAAAGTTCTGGGTCCTGTCATGTATGGTTTATAAGAAATGGAAACTTTCTTCATTTCTTGATTAATGTCTATGTTTTCTACTCCTGGAAGTGACTGGAGAGACTCTTGAATCTCCTGCAAGGACTGATCTGTTTTTAGGCCTTCAATTTTCAACTCTATTTTGCTTATGTGTTCACCTGTGCTTATCAGTATGGCTTCAAATCCTGCTTCTTCAATGGCTTCCTTTAGGTGATTGTAGGTGACAATGTTTGGGTCATAATGGACTTGAGCTTCTTCAGTTGCTAAGGCCACTTGTGATTTCTGAACTCCAGGAATGGCTTGAAGAAGGGATTCAACAGTGGAGGAGCAAGAAGTACAAGTCATACCCTTTATGTGTATTCTGCAGATTTGAGAAGGCTTCTCTTTTATTGATTCTTCTTCAATGGATTTTGCTTCAAATCCAGCATCTTCAATGGCCTCTCTTATTCTCTCCTCCTACATGTTTCATTTTGTTTAGTGAACCATTAGAAGCAAGCATAAAAAGGTTCTTCTAAACCTGTTTTATAAGAGTTGATCTTTATGTAACAGAATGCCGCATTGCATAAATTGATATTTAAACGATTAATTCAAAATATTTCAAGTTTAGAAGTTTGGAAAGTAACTTTAGAATTCAAAATAGCTGAATAATGAACACTTTAGTAACAGAGTTAATTTTTCATACCCATTCTTGTCCATTTGTTAATGCAGACTTGTGAATATGTTGACTGTGGCTTATGAAGAATTGTCATTTTGTTAAATTAGACTTGTTAATAAACACACTTATAATATGCATATTAATGTTCATAACCACATTTGTCATTTTGTTTATTAATAGTGTACTTGTTAAAATGTGTTTTCGAAGCAGGTAAATTCACACTGTGGACAATAAAGTATTTTTGCTCTGAAACTTGTTTTAATTTTGGTTAAAAATGCTACAGTTCACATTCAGAATTCCTTGGACCAGATTGCAAATAATGGTGGTTCTGTGGCCTTCATTTAATGAAATTCTCCCTTAAATTAATATTTAATTAATTAATTTCAAAATATTACAAATTTAGAAGTTCCAAAAGTAACTTTAGAATAAAATATAGATCAACCAAAAGAAGGGAAGTAGGTGGAAATAGAAAAATTAAATTTGTATGCATTTTTTCTTTTTCTTTTTTTATATGTTAATTTTTAAATATTTTAATTTCCAAGGATATAAATTAAGTTTAAGTATTCTTTAAAACCAAGATCATATGCAATATTTAATTTTTCTTTTATACCTAAAAAATGAATAAAAATGGCAGGTTACCCTTTTCAAATAGTACAACCACAAGTCTAAAGGGATAGGGGTGTCCATTGAGTTCCCTCTCCATTACTCTCCATTGAATATATTTATCATTAGATCAACTTTCAATTATTAAGATTTATCATGATAGATTTTTATTATAATAATATTCTTTAATATTATTAAATCTCAATCATTAAAAATTGATATAATGATAAATACATTTAATAGAGAGTAAACAGAGAGGAAACTCAATGGAGACACCCTCTCTCCCAGTCTAAAGACAGTGTTAAACAGAAATCAATTCCTTTGCATCAGCATATTTCCTTTCTAGAGACCCTGGGCTATCCCGCACTCATTTTCTTAAAATTGAAATTTTCCTGAAGTTTTTTAAATATCTATTTATCAGTTTTTGAAAGTTTATAAATAAAAACACTTTATATATATGTACATATATATATATCAGTGAAAATATTAAATTTGTAATAAAATTGTATACATAAAATCTGAACTATTTAAATAAAAAACAAATCATCCACAACTATTACTGATTTAATGGTTGTTTCATACACACGGAGGTGCTAGCTTTTATGAATGACGATTCTCTTCATGGCCAAGGCCATCTATCTAGACAGAGAAAAAGAGAGATGCTTAATACTCCTAAGATATTTTTTGAACTCTTAACATTAGATCCTATTTAATAATTCTTTATAACATTCCATTTTGTAATTAAATCAAGTTTTGTTTGAATTTAATATAGACCTTAAAGCCTACTAAATACAATTTGGACTACTAAATATAAGTTGTAGTAGGTTTAAAACCCACTTACCATCTTTAAGGCCTAAAATATGAGAGCTTTTACAAGGCTTATTTTACAAGTAAGCCTTAAAAATGGCTTTAATCCCTAGCAGCCCTTCTAAAGGTTCAGACTTGAGCCTAAAAAAGTATTCATTCAAACTCAAGCCTAGACCTATTTAGTTAATGCCTAGCCTGTCTAACCTATTTTTGCCCTTAATAATGTGTTTTGGTAGCAAAGAAATGCTGCTCAAAGGTACTCCTACAAACGTGAGGCATAGGGCAGTGAAACCCAATCCACTAGAATTGCACTAAATCAAGTTGGTCAACAACTCTACCTTTTCTTCCTGTGTTCATTGTGTTGACTGCTGCTTTTTTTTTTTAATGAAAAGGAGCATATTCCCCGTTTGGTACAGGTGGAATTGAAGGTATGAAATTGGATTCCATGCTGATTAATGTTTGGTTAAAAGAAGTGG
This sequence comes from Inga leiocalycina, assembly GCA_963242795.1. NCBI lineage: Eukaryota > Viridiplantae > Streptophyta > Magnoliopsida > Fabales > Fabaceae > Inga > Inga leiocalycina. Next base: position 39,345,491 of record OY725332.1, read on the forward strand.
TCATGGAATTGAATTCTATGGGGAAGCCAACTAGAGTTAATTCCATTCAAATGAATTCAAAAAAGCTTAGATTTGCAATTCAATGTCCTCATTTCCACATTACCCCTTTCACCTCTGGCATATACCCCGCCGTTGACAAGCACTCACTCGGTGACGGTAACTTCCAACAAGTCAGGATGGTGACTGCAGGGAATTGTTAATGTAACATAGCATTTAGGAATATTAGTTTGTTATATACAGTTGTACACAATCTTGTGTACATTTACATTCCTGTTTCTCTCTCTCTCTCTACGTGTATGGCACAGATGTATTTGTAACAATATTCTGTTACTGATTTGTCCTATATAAAGAGCTAGGTATGAGACACAATTATCTCATCCTATTCAATATTTCCTATTGCTCATATTTTCTATATTGGTATCAGAGCAAGACAGCTCTGGATACGCTTCCGGTATTCTATATTCATTCACAGTTTACAATGTCATCTTCTTCCCTAAATTCCACTGAGACTACTTCCTCTCGTATGGCTAAAACATATACTCTGTTTTCATCCTCAAGCCAGACAACTTTTGTTAAGTTGGACAGAATGAATTTTTTAGTCTGGGAATCGGTTGTCTTACCTCTGATTGAAGGAAACAAAATTCAGTCACATATCGATGGTACTGGAGTGATTCCTGCTACTACGGTGATGCGTCCGGGAATGGTTGAGCCTGTCCTTAACCCAGAATTTGAGGAGTGGTATGCTGTCAATCACATGTTGGTTGGCTGGCTTCAGAATACGATGACTCAAGATGTTGGGGTGCAACTTCTTCACTGCAAAACTGCTCTGGATCTCTGGAATGGAGCCAGAGCTCTCACTAGCGCGGTGTCAAAATCACGAATCATGATCTACAAGTCTGAACTTCACCATACTCAGAAGAATGCAATGTCTATGGCGGACTATCTAGCCAAGATAAAGTCGATTTCAGATCAGTTGGCTCTAGCTGGATCTGCCATATCAACTGACGATCTGATTCTTCATACACTTAACGGACTGGATTTTGAATACAACTCAATTGTTGTGAAACTGATCGATCAAGATGGCATTACTTGGATAGAGGCCCAATTTGCTCTACTTGCCTTTGAGAGCCGACTTGAGCAATTAAACCAATTTGCTTCACTGGCAATTCAACCCACTGCCAATATCGCAGTTCATAGTGCTCCGTCAGAACCCAATCGTTCCTCTAAGAATCACGGTGCTTGGCGTGGCGGAAAAGGAAATCATGGAAGGCGTGGTCAGGGTCATTGTGGAAGCTAGAATAGAGGCGGCGGCAGTCGACCGTTCTACCATTTGTGTGAAAAATAAGGGCACAAGGTTGAGAACTGTTATCGGCGTTTGATCGAACTTTTTGGCCACCATCACACCAGAATTTTTCACCACAAGCTTACTCTGCAGATCCTTATACGGTGGATGATTCAGAGTGGTTCATAGACAGTGGTGCGAATCACCACGTTGCCTCTTCATCCGCTAATCTGGAGAGTGTAACTCCAGTGGGTAAGCATTTTAATCTCCTCACTTGTACTGGAAATAAAGCTCATGTTTGTGGTTTAGGTACTGCCTCATTTGGATCCAAAATTAAGCTAAATAAAATTCTGCTTGTGCCAAATGCAACTAAAGTAAGCATAAATAAGCTTATCAAGGATAATCATGTGGATGTAATTTTTTCTGATGATGGTTGTATGGTGAAGGACAAAACAACAAGGCAAGTGTTGATGAAGGGAAAGGCAAATCAGGGACTCTATCCAATTAATAGTGGCAACTCAATTTTGGAAGCACATGTGGCTGAGCTTTCAGAAAAGATTGAAGAATTTATTTCTTGGCATTATAAGCTAGGTCATCCAAGTTCTATAATTTGAAACAAATTTTGAATAAATGTGATATCAATGTTAGAGTGAGTGAGAAATATGTTTGTGAGGCTTGTCAATATGGAAAGTCAAAGAAATTACCATTCTCAAAATCTGAGTCTCATGCTTCATCTCCTTTAGAGCTTATTCATACTGATATGTGGGGACCATCAACCATTCAATCAATTCATGGATATCAATTCTACATTCATTTTATTGATGATTTTAGTAGATTTACTTGGATTTATCCACTTAAGCATAAGGGAGAAGCTATTGGAGCTTTTACACATTTCAAAAACTTGGTGCAAATCAACTTAATACAAAGATCAAGGCAATTCAATGTGATAATGGATATGAATATAAGCCTATCTTACATCTAGCCGAGTTTGCTAGCATTCTTATACGTCTTACTTGTCCTTATACGTCTCCTCAAAATGGTAGAGCAGAAAGGAAGCATTGTCATATAGTAGAAATGGGTTTGAATTTATTAGCTCAAGCATCAATGTCACTTACTTATTGGGTTGAAGCTTTTCAAACTGCTGTGTTTCTTATCAATAGATTACCTACTCCTATTTTAAATGATCAGTCACCTTTATGGTATTTATTCAAGAAGAAGCCAGATTATACTTCATGGCAACCTTTTGGGTGTGCATGCTATCCTTGTTTGAAGCCCTACAATGAGCACAAGTTTCAATTCCATAGTAAAAAATGTGTCTATCTTGGTCCTACTACAAATCAGAAAGGATACAAGTGTCTTAGCCCAACAGGCCGGATCTATATCTCTGGACATGTAATTTTTGATACTCATAAGTTCCCTTTTGTGACAGGATTTTTGAATCAGCGCAGTGCTACTGAAACATATTCATCCACATTGCCAATGATAATTGATCAACGCTTGACCCAAACATCTATCTCTAGTGACATAAGCCTTAGCCCAAACACTTCTTTACATCAGCCCTCCTTAAGCCCACAAACTTGTGCAAATCAATCTCCTTTAAGCCCACACTCTTCATCTCTTCATCTAGCTATTTCACCTCCAGAATCAACCTCCCCTGTATCACAACCACGACCTTCTATTCTCTCACCATACTCGGTCTCCTCTAGTTCCGATACCCTTCGCTCACCATCACATGAATCACCTCAAGTCTCTGAACCTGACCAAAATACTCATCCCATGGTAACCCGATCAAAAGCAAGTATCTTAAGCCTAAATATCCTTTCATTGGTCTTCTTCATTCCGAAACTCCCTCCTCTCTTCACCTTGCCGCAGAACCCAGAAATGTTTCAGAAGCACTTGCGTCTCATCCTTTGAGGCAAGCCATGAAAGAAGAATTTGAAGCTCTTCAAAGAAATCACACATGGGTGTTGGTACCGTATGATGGAACTCAAAAGCTTGTAGATTGCAAATGGGTTTTCAAAACTAAATTTAAAGCATATGGTTCTATTCTCAAGCATAAAAGCAAGGTTAGTGGCAAAAGGTTTTCAGCAAACCGCTGGTCTAGATTATGGAGAAACTTTTAGCCCAGTGGTAAAGTCTACTACCATTCATCTAATTCTTACTCTTGCAGTCACATTCAGTTGGGAATTAAGACAACTTGATGTGAATAATGCGTTTCTGAATGGATATTTACAAGAAGATGTGTTTATGCATCAACCTGAAGGTTTCTATAATAAAGGGAAACCTAATCATATATGCAAATTAGTGAAAGCTATATATGGACTCAAGTAGGCACCATGAGCCTGGTTTGATCGGCTAAGACATACATTGCTGGAATGGGGATTTACTAATGCCAGAAGTGACATTTCACTATTTTTCTTGCAGACCAAACAGCTCACGGTATTCATATTAATTTATGTTGATGATATCTTAATTACTGGCAACAATTCTGTGCTAATTCAGAGATTTATAGCCAAGTTAAATTTTGTATTCTCTCTTAAGGATTTAGGTCCTGTATACTATTTTCTTAGGCTAGAAATTTACAGAGATGCCACTGGAATTTATGTTAATCAGGGCAAGTATACTTTAGATGTGCTAAAGAAATTTAATATATATGACTGCGCACCAGTGTCAACCCCATGGTTACTGGTAGGCAATTTTCTGCTTCAGAAGGTACTGTATTGGCAGATCCTTCTCTGTATAGAAGAGCTATTGTATCATTACAATATTTAACAACTACTCGGCCAAACATAGCCTTCTCAGTTAACAAATTGAGTCAATTCTTGTCTAAACCTACAGAGGTTCATTATCAAGGGGTCAAAAAGATTTTGAGATATCTTAAGGGTACATACCATTATGGTTTACATATTAAACCAGTAAAATCAATTCAGCTAACAGCCTTTACAGATGCAGACTGGGCTACTGATGTTGATGATAGAAAATCTATGGCTGGTTGTTGTGTTTATCTAGGAGGAACATTGATTTCATGGAGTTCTAGAAAGCAAAAAGTAGTGTCTAGATCTAGTTCTAAATTTGAATATAGATTAATAGCTGATAGAGCCTCTGAATTACAATGGTTGCGTTCTTTGATAAAAGAACTTGGATTGTATCTTCAACAACTTTCTGTGATTTGGTGTGATAATCTAAGTGCCAGAGCTCTTGTAGCAAATCCAGTACAACATGCTAGAAGTAAGCATATAGAGATTGATATACAATTTTGTAAGAGATCAAGTGTTGTCTAGTATATTGGATATTCGATATATTCCATCTTCTTCTCAGACGGCTGATTTTTTAACAAAGGCCTTGACTCATACAAAGTTCATACATTTTAGAAACAAACTTGGTCTGTGTCTTACACCCCTTCGTTTGAGGGGGAATGTTAATGTAAAATAGCATTTAGGAATATTAGTTTGTTATATACAGCTGTACACAATCTTGTGTAGATTTACGTTCCTATTTCTCTCTCTCTCTACGTGTATGGCACAGATGTATTTGTAACAATATTCTGTTACTAATTTTTCCTATATAAAGAGCTATGTATGAGACACAATTATCTCATCCTATTCAGTATTTCCTATTGCTCATATTTTCTGTCTGGAATGCATGACGGCCACCTTGGGCAACCTACTAGGTTGGATTTGTAACTGTGACTGGATATGCTTGAATCTCTCATCAAGTCAAGTCTACAATAAGGTTGATGATGGAAGATTGAATCGCCACTCCCCTTCGATTTTGACAATGAAAGCCCAAGACTTCGTCCACAACATTTCTGACTAACATATGGTGTGAATCTTGGTGGTGGTAGGAAGTTACATAGAAGAGGAAGGCTGAAGGCTTTTTTTGAAAAAAAAAATATTACATGGGCATTTTGGTCTTTTTGTTTAAAAATCAAATGTCATTTTCATGACATACCAAATATACTTTTAAACCTTATTTCCATCTCCATATCTATTTCTATATGTATTTCTATTTTCATTTCTATCAAAATCAATTAGAGCGTAACATACGGGTCAATAATCTCTTTTCCTTTTTCTTAATAGTATCAATTTGCCATTTTTGGGTCATATAAACGCTTTCATTTTTTCTTTGGAGGTGGAGGAAGTCTTGGATAAAAAGGTCAGTTAGTATCTTGTTATCAACTTTTGCATATTTGTCTTGTATAGAACTCCTTAGAGAACATACACACAAGGAAACGAAATGGAAGGTTTTCATTTTTTTTTTAATGGATATTTTATTCATGCACTTCGCTTTCAAATTAATGCTATTACTCATAAAATCAACAACCATAAATGATGCATCACGCATGTGCAAGAAATAGTACAAAAGTAAATCTAAGCAAGAAAAACAAAGAAATAAATAAATGACACAAAACATCATTTATTATTAAAATTAAAATGAATTTCACACACACATATGTGTGCACCCGCGCACGTGCATATTGATAGGCTTATGTATCCTTTATAGGAGACAATCGTGTTTAAGGATCTAGCCCCAAAAGAATCTTGTTTAAAGAATTGTCAAATATGAAATGTAAGCACATATCTAAACGAAAATTTAAACCTTAGTTGACTATACTGTTAGTGATTAGTTTTTTTTACTAGACTCAATATCCATGGTTAGATTTCATATATTTGTGTAAATTCATTATAACTAAGTTTTCAACTGAAATAGTATTATGACTAGAGTTATTAAACCCGGATTAGACCAGCCAATTCGGCCTAGAAACCAGTGAATCGACCACTCAACCGATCCGGTCTAGTCATCAAACTGGGTCACTTTTTCAAAAAACAAGTTTCAATTTTTTTTTACAAATTTCTTCATAATCTTATATTAATAATAACCCATAAATCTTCACTTCCTCACTAGTTTGACCCTGAGTTAGCTCCAATTTGACTCTGATTTGACCTACTGACCCTTAACCTAATACCTCGACTAGTTCAGTGACCAATTCGGATTTAATAATCTTGATTCATGTTCTTTGCTATGAAATCTGAGTAAGGCCATATGGATTGGCCCACTAAATCCACACAAAAAAATAAAATAACATAAAAGGTGGGTTGCATTTGGTAGCGGGTCCACTTCGGCATGAGTTGCAGAACCTATAGGTTAAGTGGCCCAATCTAAAGTTGGCCAATTTATTATATTTAATTTTATATATACTTTTTGGTCAAATAATTTTATATATACTTAATTACTAAGAAATTAGTAATAATGTGAATGTGAATCTAATCAGGTATGTTTTTTCTAGTAATCTTGTTGTTAATTGGTTTAAGCTTGTAGATGAGAATATATCTTTATTTGAAATTTAATTATGTGATTTTCTTTATAAATTTTTTTTCTAAGCATATCTTTCCTCCTTTTGGAGATATTGTTAGGCACTAAACATGGGCATCTCTTTTGATGAAGATTGGGATCTTATTTTGCCACGTTATGTAAAACTAATCTCTCTTATTGGACCCAACTTTCATTAGTTTTTATTATCAAGTTTTGGAAAAGAAGGAAGTTTTGATGGGTAGTGCAAGCCAGCAACTTGTTGCAGATGAGTCTAGATGAGAAAATCATGGAATTAAAAATCATATGGGACAACTAAGGGTGAAAGTGGACTACACTAGGTCAAGATTTGGCCTGTAATGGGGACATAAAACCTGAGTCTATTGTATTTTTTTTATGTTTAGGCATGAGCCTTCATAAGGCCTGATCATAGTTATTAAAACAAACCAAATCGACCGATTTGAGTAAAAAAAAAGCGAACCGATCACTTAACCCATCAGTCCGGCCAGTTTAACCAATTCAGTATTTTTATTTACAAAATAATTTATTTTTTTTTTATTTTATTCAGAATTTTATATGACTAACCCTGAAATCTTTACTTCCTCACCACTTTAGCCCCAGGTTAACTCCAGTTTAACTCTAAGCTGACTCGCTGACTCTTAATCCATTAACTCAACCGGTCCAGTAGCCAATTTGAGCTTAATGACCTTAGAACTAATAAGGTTTGAAGCCTTTTTAAATGCATACTTGCAATGTAGGCATTTTAAAATATCTCATATTATTGATCCGTAAGTAGGCTTTAAGTCAAAGCCTACGTATATAAAAATTGTAGACTTTAAATAGACTCAAAGCCTTTTTAAAGCCTATATTAAATGAAAATGAAACTTGATTTAATTACATATTATTATAAAGGAGAAATATATACACACACATATATAGTAAAAAAAGTTAGGCATGGAGGCTTATAGGCCTTTAAAAAAAAGCGCCTAACATGTTTAAATAAACATGCCTTTAAATAGGTTTTAAACTTGACCTTATTAAAAAAATAAGGTCTTACTAGGCTCTAGCCATCTTTGCTAAAGGTCTAAACTATTTCAATTCCTATCATGGTTTATGAACCTGGATCGGACCGTCCGATTCAGACTAGAACCCGATGAATCGGCCAACTGGCCAGCCTGGTTCAGCTAGCAGACCGTCATTGGTCTGACCCGGTCAACCCGGGGTGAAATCGGTGCAACCCAGCTAAGTCATGGGTTGTCTCTTTTTAAAAAAAAAAAAATTTACTTTTTTATATTCCAAACGACATTGTTTTGGCTTCTTTTTCAGAAAAATTATTTTCCTAAAATTTTTTAATTTTCAATGAGCTTTAAAAGGATTGTGAAACATTTTTGGCATTGGTTGGAGAAAAATTTTTATGTAATTAACAATATTTTTGTGGATATTAGGTTCATGAGGTTATATTGGACTATTGATTGGAAAAAAAACTCTTATGTAATTTTTTAAATGGTATGGATGAACATTTAAATTATATATTTTTTTTTTAATTGGCCCTGGTCTGAACCACTGACTCTTGACCCAGTACCCTGACTGGTTCAATGCCCAGTCCGAATTCATGAACCTTGATTCCTACATACCAGTCAGATCAATTGGTGCCTTCTAATCCTTAATATGATATTCACTTTAATATTAGAGACTGAATTTGGTATATGATATAACAAGTCATTCATGGGGTAAAAATTGAAAATTTTCGTTAAAATTTCAGATATCTTTTAAATGTTTCTTATAAATAACATAATGAGTATATAAAAATTGTGTTTTATACATAGGATAAGTGGGAGTAGTAAACTAAACTCTGTATCTATTTCTATTTATGGTAACTTTCTACTTATATTTGATAAATATAATAAATGACTATAAAGTTAGGCATATTTTTCCGAAGGTGGGATCAAGAAACAATCCCACCTTAAAATTAGTTTCCTCAAGTTTTTCATGCATCTCATAAAATTTCAGAAATGAAGTACTCTTTTCATAAGTAATAATTCAATTTGTCATAAATTGTGTGTGTGAGAGAGATGTATTGATTATGCAAAATAACCCAAGTTATAAATATTACAAATGGAATCAATGAAGTTTAAATCCAATAAAAAAAACCTAGCTTTAAATTAAACTAATATTTCTAATATATTTTTATAAATAAATTAATTAGTTGCATCTCAACGATTTTTGGCTTGAAGTCGAAGCAACTCCTAAAATGCAATGAGATCTGGATTTTCTTCTCAACCATTGTCTCTTTTTTCTAAAATCCCATCTTTAATTTTATATTAAAAACTGAACGTTGAAATTTAATATCTTAGAAAATTATTAAAATATTACAAACAAATAAATAAATGAAATTATGTTAAAATTTGATTTGAATAATTTATAACAGTAAGCTACTTGAAAATATAAACGGTAGTTATAAAAAAGAAAATAATAAACAGTTTTATAAATTATTAAATCTAAATCATCTATGTTTTTTAAATGATTCATACTCAGGTTCAATTTCAAACTCAATTGCATCATGAATATTCAAACTCCACGTCTTAAATTAGGGCCACTACATTTATAGTTGGTAGCTCTAAGGGAAGCCTTATATTTTGTTTTGCATCAGCCCTACGTTGACAATCCTAGAGGAATTCCTCTATTTTGTAAATTGATAAAGCAGTCACATGCCAAGATCTTAGTACTCAATAGGCAGATTCCTGGCATATTTCATATATATACTGCATGATGTAAAATATATGTTGACGAACTTTGTAACATGCTATTTTATTTCATAATGCGTAATTATACTTTCATGAAAAAAAATCTAAATAATTTATTTTTTTTAATTCAATAATATAATAAAGACCAGATGAAAAGAAAAAATAATAAAAATCATGAGAAGAGAATCAAATTCAATGAAAAGAAAGAAAAAATGTAAAATTAAAAACAATGAGTTCTACAAGGACAGCCATTAATTAACCTTCCTTCATCACTAAAAAAAATAATTAAATATATATTATCTTTATATATATATATATATATATGATGGGTGGAGAGGTGGGCGTGCGTGCAGGATATATATATATATATATATATATATATATATATATATATATATATATAGATATTATCAATCTATCCAATCCTTAAAAAGAAGAATTGTATGCTAGTCCTGACATTCATCATCCACTAACAAAAAAAAAACAAGATACAGGAAAAAGAAAATCACACTTCTGCCCCTGCAATTATACGTGGTGGAGAATGGGAATCATCACTTTTATCATATTTGCTTTATGATCGGCCCGTTTTATTTATATACCTTTTAAGATCGATGATGATGGAAGACAGATAATTAAAAAAAGCAATGAGTAAAGGGCACTACCCCCCCCCCCCCCCCAAAAGAATTGGGGGAAATTAAAATAAATGCAAAAATAAAAGGTAGGCTTGTTCTAACTTAGGGAAAAAACTCTATTCTAACGCAAGTGCGTTTATTATCATTGGCATCGACGCAAAATGTGGCATAAAAAACGCTCAAGTTTGTTTGGTGTGTTTAAACCAATTAGATAAAGAAATAAATTTTGAATAGTAGGTTATTTCTATTTTTGTTTAATACTACATCATGTTCTTAATACAAATTAAAGTCTTACATAAAAAACCTGAAGTATTATATGATACTCACAAAATATATCACAAACCTTGATTTAATAGGTTAGGTTATGTTAAAGTATACTTTTGATCCTTTAAGTTTTACATGAGATATGCTTTTGGTTCCTGAATTTTATAAAGTATATTTTTGGTCATATATTTCTAATACCGTTAATTTTGCTAACAGATATTGTTGAAGCATCAAACTCAAGTGATAATTGTACAGCTGACAAAGCATATTGAAGCTTTAATTTTTTTTAATATTATATATTTATATTATTAAAATCCAATAAATCGTTATAAATGAAATCAAGGTTTTGATATTTAATTAGATTATCAAACTAAATTTTTTTTTTATACAATAGAGGTTTTGACATTGACTACTTCATTAGGGTTTTTTTTTAATTTACACATTTTAAATTTAAGATTAATAGTATTTAATTACACAGTCATCACTTAAGCATATATAGTCATCACTTGAGTTTGCTGTGTCATCGTTTTTTATTAACAACATTAATGATGTTAGAATTATAGGACCAAAAGTATATTTTATAAAATTAAGGGATTAAAAGTATATTTCAGGTGAACTTAAAGGATTAAAAGTATATTTTAGCCATTTTCTAAATTTAAAAAACTAGCAAAAATATTATTTTGTGAGGTTCATTAATTTATTGCAAAGATTTTGGAAAAAAGGATTAACTTGAAGGGGTATAAAGAAGACCTAAATTACTCTAAATATTGTATTCATTTGAGTCTTAGCAACTCAATATAGAAAAGTCTTAGATCCTTTGTTTTTAGTTCGAAAAGTTACATTTTTTTTTAAGAAATGAGTTAACATATATGCATGGTTTTGCAAAAGTAAGAAAAGCAATCTAAAATGTTTTATATATGAGGCACTTTTATATGTCTCTTTAGGATTTTCAACGGCGACAATGTTAACTCTAACCACCAACTTTTAAGAAAGAGTATAAATATTACTATCTTATTTGAGTTTATTGGTGTAAGATTTTTTTTTTTTTTTGGCCATGTTATTGGTGTAAGAACTAAGTGTGAAATATTGAGCATTCACTGTTGCATTCTTTGCTCATTTAAAACTCTCTCCTTTCTTTGTTTTTGCTTCTAGTTAAAGTATCTATGAGAGTTATCTAAATATCTAATTCTTTTTATATGGTATGAGTTGCTTGGTTCTGCTAACTCGAAGGGTTAAGAATATAAACCAAGACAAAGTATTGTGTTTATATTGTTGTTTGGGTTAAGAAACATCTACCACTCTGAAATATTTTTATAGATGCATCCAATATTAAAATATTTTGTGGTATACTCAACACTTTGATCTTTTTTTTGTGCGTCAAATACCTTAAAGTTTTTTTTTTGCCTTAGTCCTGAATGCACAAAAAAAATATTTTAGGCCGGCCACTAGACACATTTGAAAAAATATTTTATGATGCTAAATGCAAATGAGAAAATACTTCAAGGTACTGGATATATCTTAACCCTTGTGGTTTTGCAAATGCCTTATTTTAAACTTGCTTAATTATAGTGGAAAATCTTTTAAGAATTGGCCCCAAGGCAAGTGATTTGGGCTGAATCAATATGTGTGTGTGTGTGTGTGATGATCTTTTGCAATGTAAATGTAATCTTTTTTTAATGTAAAATGTATTTTATGCCTGTAAATAAAAATTGGTGAAAATAAAATAAGTATTGTTTAATAATAATATTAGGAGTATATAGATATCTTAACTTATGTATCATGAAAAAAAAATTATTTCCTAGTATTTTCGCCAGAGAAAAATAATTATTGCCTATTGATTAATTAAATGCTTATATTTAATCAAAATGTTTGAGTCCTTATAGTTTGATATTTGTCTAATAAAGTATAATTGGAAAAAGAGAATTTATACATATTTTTATTTTTATTTTCATTGATACAGTTTTATTTTATCATGTTATTTTAATCTGAAATATTTAATATATTACTGTATGAGATTTAAATGCTTACGAAACATCACATTATCCAATTGCAAAGGAATATTTGAAATTAATTAACGTAAAGCGATAAATAAAGCCAAAAAAGGAAAAAAATAATCTACTTTCGCGAAAATTTAGTGAAAACAAGCAAATTTTACGTCTCTCCATCTTAATATTCCTTCTTCAATTTCGCAAACTTCTACAAATTCCCATCTTCTGATCACTTATTGGTTAAGGGTCAATTTTTTGGTTTAATTGTTTTAAGGTTAATACAATATTTGGTCCCTCAAATTTACTTTTGTTTTGGTTTTGATCCCTCAAGCTTTAAACTAAAAGTTATGGCCTTCCAAGTTTTATTTCCTTTAAAACATTGGTCCCTATCATTAAATAAAAATCTAAACCATTTTGTCCCTTGAGGGATCCAATCTTCTATTTGAAATTTGAGGGATAAAAACTAAAATGAGGGCAAACTTGAATGACCAAAGATTATATTAAACTTTTTTTTAAACTAAAATATCAACAAATTCCCATCCTCTTCAATTTTTGTTTGGGTTAAAATTCATGAATATCAATAAATTGGGTGATGATTATATTTTATTAGTTTCTTTTCATTCTTACTCTTCATAAATATATTAATAATTTGCATAATTCTAAAAAAAATCATTTCTTAGGATAGTAAGTATTGAAATGTTTTATAACAGATCCTAAAATTTTGGGGGAAAAAAGACTCTTAAAAAAATGAATGTTACATCACTCAAAACTAAGGCTTATTATTGTATAAAAAAAACTAAGGCTTATTAAAAAAAATAGAGAGATGCCCATTGCTTGCAGATTTCTTACAAAAATATTTATGAGTAATTATCTACTAACAATCATGTCAAATGAATTATAGATTATACTACATCCCATCCCGTGCTAAATATAAGATCCACTCTTTTTAGAGAAATTAATAAAATTAAATATATGATTTTAAAATAGTTATATATATCATTGTTTCTCCAAACTATTTAACGTGACTTATAAACTGATATATAATCTAATGACACATAATATATACTATGATTAAGTAATATATATAACTCCCTTAATCTCTAAAAAAAATCAAATAAATCTTATATTTAGGATCGAAAGAAGAATATGTAATTATTTGATTTTAAATAAAAGTAATTAAATAAAACTTTTTAGTAACCTAAAAGCTCCTTTTGATTACTGTAAATAAAGGTCACTTCAATTAAATCATTTTTTGTAGCACTCATTACGAACACTCCTACCAATTAATATGGCGTAATATTTTTATTATAATAAATTATTCTTCCTGATTCTTCAAGGGTCAAAGAAAAGTAGAAAACCTCTTCACGACTCGGCCCAAAAGAAAAACAGAAAACCTCTTCACAGTTTACACAACACAAGCAGGTACCTGTGTACAACATACACGTATTATATCATGCATATACCAATTGATCAGATTAATCATCAGTTTCTTCAAACTATTTAACCCTTTTTTCAGGTAAAAGATCAATTATATATATATAATGAAACGAAATTATGAAAAAAAATTGCATCAGAGAGAGACAGAGGGGGGAGATTTTGAAGGTGAAAGAATCACTTACAGTAACGATCGCCGGAAAGTAACGAACCAGTGCTTTACCGTTCAAGACATCGACGACGGCGTCGCGAATTCCAGGGAGGCGTTTGACGGCTTTCTCCACCAATCCAGCACAGGCAGCGCACGTCATTCCGGTGACGTTGAAAACTGCTTTCGCCTCCGGCGAGGAGCCTCTCGGAAATCTCGTCATCGACGGATAGTGTTGCTCCGGCGACAGGTTGCCGCAGCACTGGAAGTTGAAGTTGCTGATGCATCTCCAATAATTTTGCTCCGTTAACTTGGTCGTCGAAGTGGATCCCATTGATCATCGACGAATCGGAGCCTCCTCGCTTTTACACTTCTCTCTCAGATTTTGTATCCAAAACTTTAATCTCATATGCGTGTGGGGGTGTAGTGTTATCCAAATTTGATGCTTAGCCTGCCTTTTGAAATTATATATATATAGAGACACACACATGTATCTATTATTGCGTGGGAGTGCATCCTCTCCTTTTCTCTGTCTCTCCTCTTTCCTTCGCTTTTTTTTTTTTAAGGGCATCCTCTCCTTTTTAATATTTAAATGATCTAGATATAGTTTTACATAAAATAATATTTTTATCTTCTTCATTATAGTATTAAATTGTTAGGTTATTGTGCCATTTTGTAGTGGAAGCTAAGTTTCCACTCAGAAGTATGGAATATTTGAAAGGTTTTTTAAATTTAATATCAATCACCTTAAGCTTTCAAATCATAACAATATCGTCATGTCCGTTATCAAACTTAAGTTTTAGTATTAGTTGACTAAATATATTGAGTTAGTTGGTGTATGTGTCTTTCACTTTATTTTTATTAAGTTAGATTTATAAATTAAAGATTTAAAAATTTTTGCAACTACATTGGATTTGGAGAAACTTTTAGATACCCAACGTGAGTATGTGAATTTTCACTAGTGGAAAAATGACTTTTTAGATCGATTAAAATTGAATTTTTAAACCGATTTTGGATCAAGTCTTGATATAGCTGATCTAAAAAGTATGTCACTTTTAAAACCGGTTTGGTAGCTGGTCTTAAAAGTCTCACTTTTAAGATCGGTTATATTGATAACCGGTCTTAAAATAAACTATTTTAAGACATGTTTTCATGAGCACCGATCTTAAAAGACCTCTTTTGTAGGCAATACAGAAACATTTTTAATATCGGTTTTCCATATAACGGGTTTTAAAAGTTTGAATTTTAAAACCGGTTATACATAAAACCGGTCTTAAAACTTGATTTTTAAGACCGGTTTCATGGGAAACCGGTCTTAAAATAACTTTTAAAATCGGTTATATTTATAACCGGTCTTAAAAGTATTATAATTTTTTTTATTGTCAATGATTAGGTTAGTTACCAACGCATCCTAGAATTAGTACTTCCAATGCCATACTTATTAAGTGCCATAAGGTGTTCAGTTTGTTTCCACTTACCATTTCCTTTTTCTTTAAACTTCTCATTGGAAACTTGTAACATAACATGTGCTTTATATCCTCATGTAATGTATTGTTTAAAACCATCATATATATATATATATATATGCATAATTGTTTAAAACACATGCAGGCCAATGACATGGCTCAAACAGATTCACATATGTAAATGCATGGTTGCACATAATCACAAAAACAACAAACATGTCAAATCATGCAACCAACAAGTTTTGCAACCAACCAACATGTCAATTCATTAATATATACAAAAAATTCCTCAGTTTTACAAGAACTCACTGTTGTAAAAGTTTATAAATGAATTCAGCACAACAATTGTAAATGTGATCAATATCTTCTTTTGGAAAGGGGTCAGTAAGATCAAACATCTGAAACACCAAAGCCAAGAAAACATTAACTTCACTTAAAACAAATAAAAGTAATACAAAATTTTTGAAATATTTATACATTTACCTTTTGAATAAATTCTGTCGTGCTTAGAGTAATAATATTATAAATGTGCCTCAGAACATACAACCCATATAAGTTGGACCCTGGTGATTGCCTACAGGTCTAAAAAATAATATGATATCATTAAAACAAGTGTAAAATTAAATCATGGCTTATTATTGAATACATTCTTAAAACAAACTAATATGTAACTAACCTTTGGCAAGATCCATGTAGGGTCTTTTAGGTCACGAATAGGCCTACCACAAGCAGTTTGAAATGTCCGCATAGCCCTATATCATCAAAATCACAAAGGAAACTTATTTTACACAAATTCCATAAATTTTGCACACAAAAGGTAATTAATAATGCAAGAAAACTTACGAGTCCAAGTTTTTCTTCAATTCACTAGTTGGCTTACTGAGGTGGAGGGAGTATAAGAGGATGACAGAATAACTCGTCTTGTACAAAATAGCCAATTGCCAATGATCACTAAAAAAAGGGAAGACTTTTAAGCAAATATAAAACATTATATATATTATGAAATATAAATTTGTTTCTTACATATGCAAATATAAGGCCAAAAAACACTCAATTGGGGTTTCACTAAGCCTGTGTGATAAGTATGTGTGTCTGATAGCAGCAGTGGTCCCTTTGTCGTAGAGTTGAAATGGACATAGGAGTCCAAATTTATTGGTTTTGTTAGAGTCAACCAACCTACGATTCATGTACCTACAATAATGCAAACACACAAATCAATGTTTAACGGCGTAATTTGTAAAATATTAAATTCCAATTTGAGAAGATACTTACATTAAAAAGAGTTGGACAATCAAAACCGTAAGCTATTGTAGAGGAACTACCAAGGACATTAAATCATCCCTCTCAAGATAGCATTACACCCTTGACTTGCCAACAGCTAACTCAGTAGGCCAATCTCTTGATCGAAATGACGTATCATATGCCATCAGAATCACTTGCTGCATGACATTCAATGGAGGCCGTGAAACATCTTGAGTGGAGGGAGGTGGAGGTGGAGGTGTCAGGAATTCCTCAGCTCGATCAAAAACAAGGATCTTTGGCCACAAGATGAAAGAATGGAGGACATCACCCACAATCTTGAAGTCATCAAAAGGGATAGGGAGAGGTGCATCTGCTATGATCACCTCTTCAACTGTCACTCTTACTTTATCATCCTTTATTTCTTGGTGGTGGACAGTTGATCTCAAGTTGTGCACGCTCCCCAGTGCAACTAATCGTCTCAGAAGATCCTCCATAAACAAGTCACAAGGCTCACCAATTTCTTTTCTAGGACCCTCTGATGATTAACCAATACAACTCCCTTTAGTGCTTGTTTAGGGTTTAGGGAATGAGCCTGAGGAGCACTTATATCTACTTGTCTTGTACTCCTCATGATCATCCATTCCTCCTTCATCTTGCTGAACCTTTCTTCAAATCGTGCATCAAATGATGCTTCTGCCTCAGCCCTAGCTTCCGCCCTCACAGTAGCCAATATATGCTTTATCTCCTCCCTAGTCACCATGCTACTTGAGGAACGGCGTGGGGGTGCTCCAAAGTAATCCCTTTTGCCTACCCCTCCTCCAACCCCCCTACACGGCTGGGATGCTCACGTTTTCCTATAGCTATGGTCAAGATGTCATTCCTCCCATCTAACCTAAACGATCCCTCAGCTTGTTTTTTTTGAAGCTCCTCCTATAAGACACAGATGACAAACGTTAGTAATGAAATTTGTTTACTAAATAACTAATAACAACAAGTCAACAACAATACTTACAATTTTCTCACCAACTATACGAGATTGTTCACTTGTATAAGACCCACTCCTCTTTTGGCGAGCGAACAACCACTTCTCTTCGCAACATATCAAAGATGGTGGAAAAAGAAGAACAGAAGGCTTGGATTAATCTGCTTCTTCCAATCTTTTCCATTTGGCCGCAAATAAGTCTTTTTTTGCCTTCGCATAACCCCTACGAGACATTGTCAAAAGGTGAAGATTGAACACCAGAGACCGCTAGGATTGCTTAAGAGTCCAGAAATTCCAGAATGGAAGTGGGAGAGTGTGACCATGGATTTAGTGGTGGGTCTGCCCAAGATCAAGAACTATGATGCGATCTGGGTGATTGTTGATCGACTCACGAAGTCAGCAAACTTCATACCGAAGAACATTATCTCCGATAGAGATTCTCGATTTACTTTGAGATTCTGGAGGGCTCTGCATGAAGCTATGGGTACACAATTGAGGTTTAGCACGGCCTACCATTCTCAGACAGACGAATAGTTAGAAAGGACCATTCAAATGCTAGAAGATATGTTGAGAGCGTGCGTCCTGGACTTCAAAGGAAAATGGGATTATTACCTTCCACTAGCCGAATTTTCTTATAACAACAGTTATCATGCGAGCATCCAGATGGCTCCATATGAGACATTGTATGGACGGAAGTGCTAGTCACCATTGTGCTGGTCAGAGTTGTCTGAGAGGAAGTTGTATGGCCCAAACCTCATTGATCAAACCTCAGAAAAGATTAGAATGATAAAAAAGAGGCTCCTTACAGCACAGAGTCGACAGAAAAGCTATGCTGATAAAAGGTGGAGACCTCTAGAGTTTGAAGTGGGGGATCATGTTTTCCTCAGAGTGTCTCCAATCACAGGCATCGAAAGAGCAATCAAGAGAAGGAAACTGAGTCTAAGGTATATAGGTCCATTTGAGATTCTGGCACGAATTGAACCTGTGGCGTATCGGATAGCCCTGCCCCCGAATTTGAGTAGATTGCACGATGTGTTTCATGTCTCACAGCTTAAGAAGTACCAACTAGACCCTGAGCATATCATTGAGTATGAAGAGATTGAATTACAATATAACTTCACGTATGCGGTTGAGCCAGAGAGAATCATCGATCGAGAAGAGTGATGGTTGAGACATCGAAGCTTACCATTTATGAAGGTGGTCTGGAAGGGAATGTCTCCAAGAGAAGCGACTTGGGAAGCAGAAGCGGACATGAGAAAGCAATTTCCTGAGTTTATGCCTAATGGAGTGTAATCAATTTCAAGGGAGAAATTTATTGAACGGGGAGAATTGTAATGCCCCAAATTTTGATTAAGGGCTAATGTTGATTATTGATAATGTAATTGTGAATTAGAGTGGATTATTATGTGTTTTGTGACAATATTAATTAATATGTCATAATTGGTGGAGCAATTGATAGAATAGAATTATTGACCATAAGTTGGTGATTAAGGGAGAAATTAATTGGTAACTAAGAGGAAATGAAATATGTGATTAAATGGCTAATGGATGGATGAGATAAGTTAATTGGTTGCTTAGTGTATGAGAGCCAATGGGAGTAAGACATATGGCAAGGTTTTGTGTGTGTGAAGAGAGAAAAGTCAAAGGTATATTTTATTCATTTTTTTCTCTCTCTTTCCCTCCCTTTTCACTGAACTAGGCATGGGCTTGGGGGAGGAAATGATTTCTCCTTCTTCCACTCTCATCTCATCTCTCATCTCTCTCGTTCTCTCTATTCTCCCTCTCTTCGTCAGCCATTGTTGCCATAAGGGAAGGAAGAAAATTTTGAAAGGTAAGGGTTTTGCTCAAACATCATTCATTAAAGTTGTTCCTTGAGTAATGAGCTTCATTTTGATGGTTATAGCTTGTCTATTGGTGTTGGTTTGTGATCCCAAGAGGTTGTGAAAGTTGGAGAATCAACAAGTTGCTTTGAGAAAGTTGATAAGGTGAGTTAAAGATATCCTTTTATCCAAGTTTTGTGCCATTTGAATTTGTTTTGAATTTATGGAATTTATTGGACATTTTCAAAAAATGATGATCATTGGACATTTGGCATGTTCTTGACATGGAAATGGTATATTGGAAGGTATTTTGGATAGATAGAATTGATTGGGTTTGAAATGGTTGAGTTTGGAAATGTTGGAAATTTAGTGTTCATTGTTGCCCAAAACCAAAGCATGATAATGGAGTAGGAATTTGGCTATTCTGATGGTTTTATTAGATTCCTTAGGTGTTTTTATGAGAGAGTGGCTTTGGTTGAGGTTTTGGGTCCATTGGTAGCTTTTGGTAAACATTCTGGAAAACTGTCATTGTGTTTGCGTTTTCTGGGTTCTGATATGATCACTCGAGTAAGGGATGAATGTCACTTGGGTGAGGTTGGGTTCCACTCAAGTGATTCAGTGAAATTCTTCATTTTTCCTCTAGTTTCATAGTGTACTTCCGCGAAAAGAACAAGAGTGACACCTCACCCGCGAGTGTAGTGGGTTCTCACTTGAGTGAGCTTCCTCTCACTCGAGTGACTGGTGTATTTGACACCCAGAATTTGCCTCTCGGTTGTCACTCACGGGTAAAGTGCAAGAGTGTGTCTTAACACTCGCAAGCATTCAGTATCACTCAAGTGCAAAGGCCAGTGCTCTAGTACTTTTCTTCTTTAAAATTTCCATTTGCTCTCGGGTCCTCACTTCTTGGACTTCATTTGCTAGTGCTCGAGTGAAGCATTTGGCTATCACTCAAGTAAGGTCCATTGTGCTCGAGTGTTGTAGTTTCTGAAAAGTTCTTGTGCTCTCTGGTATTCACTCGCTATCCTTCACTCTCAGATACCCGAGTACAGATCGTACTATCACTCGAGTGAGGTCGTCTTCACTCAAGTGTCAGTGCCCCATCACTCGAGTGAGGCCTTCTTCACTCGAGTGAAACAGTGAAAAAAATATCAGTGTTTTTGCTTCTAAAAGGGGATCCCTGGGGTAGTTCTTCCAACCCTTTAAGGCTTTTATTAGAGGCATATATGAGAGTTAAAGAGACAATAATGATAACCAATTTAAGTATTGTAAAGTTATTGAGTATTGGAATAAGTGGTGACGTATCGTCTTTAATTATGACTTTAAGATTTGATATTTGCCTGGAGCGTAGAAGGCCTGTGCCTGCTCAAGAACGGAAAGACCAAGGTAGTGACTCTTTATCCTATATCATGTATATTGTATTGCTTGTTTGCATTAGTCATTGAATACAGTGAAGGGAACATGGCGTAAGCCCGATCTCGAATACAGATACAGTGAAGGGAACATGACGTAAGCCCGATCTCGAATACAGATATAGTTGATAAGACGTGGCGAAAGCCTGGCCTTGAATACAGATACAATGAGGGGACATGGTGAAAGCCCAACCTTGTATACAATGAAGGGGACGTGGCGGTGTGCCCGGCCTCGAATATTGATTACTGCATTGTGATATATGTTTACTTGCTTTGTATATATGCATCATATTCGTAAACTATTGCTACTGGGATTCTTTATAATCTCATTCTTTCCAAACAACATTTTTAGACATGGCAAGTGGATCGAGAAACAAGCAAGTGGATAAAGGCGATTAGGACTGTCAGCGGTAGTCTTAGTTAGATATTTTGGTTTTATATTGGACTGGTTATCATTTTGGATAAATGTATACATATTGAATAGATCATAGAATTATAGTTTTGTGTAATCCCCAGTATGGATATTGAGATGGGCAATGATGCCTTGTATAATATTTTGGATTAATGTTATTATCCCCGGTGAACTCTGGGAATTGTGCTTACTCTGATATTATACATGTGACAAACCGAATAGGCCTATTGATTTTATGAATGAATGAATGGAGATATATTTGTAAGGATATATTTTTTAATTATCCTGGATTTCTTATTCAATTTTTAAACGTGTTTAAACGCTTAATTCCGGCCTTGATGAGGACGGGGGTTACACCGATTGGTTTCCAATATCTATCAAACTCAATTGGAATATTTTCCCCGATATTCCAATTAAGGGGAATGTCTCTCAATCGGTTGCCTCTTTTATCCTTTCGTCTGGGTTGGTTACCACTTTGATTCTGGCTGGAGCATTGCTAGGAGTACCCTCACTTTGATTAACACTAGTTGACTCTGGAATAACCTCAGTAGGACAGCTCATTATCCTCACTTGAAATTGAATGAGCCAATTTATATTCCTATGTGGTCATGACACTTTAAATTTCAGCCTCCAATTTTCATTTCAAGCACTATATTAACATTCTAGACTATGCTATATCCTTGTTGGCACTTAAGTATCGTACAGGGCATCAAAATGCACAATACAATTCCACTTTAGAATCTGGAATTTTCCAGCAACAAACTTATAACAATTTCTTTCTCATGCTCTCCCTATACAATTCCACCTCCTAAACTCATTGGAGTTATAAAAATGAATAGAATCTAACTCTGTCTAACTCATTACTGGGATCCACAGAGTTCCAGAATAAAATCTAACACATTATAATTGAACAATACAGAGTTACAGAATCAAGGTTTAGAGACATCATTCACATTATAATCCAACAATATAGAGTTATACAATAGAAAAAATCGCATTATAATTCAACAAAACAGAGTTAATAAAGGCCGAGAGACATAGAAGTAGCTCTAAGAAAGGAAAGATAGGATTTACATCCACATATAATATTCACAAGTTCAGATAATTCAAAAGGCAAAACAATGCCTCAGAGCAAGCAACAAAAAAAGGAAAATTTATCACATAAAAACCTGGAGTTGGAGCTTGAGGAACAAACCAAGGGGAGGCAACCAATGGAAACGTGGGAATGCAATCCACCGTAGCCCTGCGTCAACCAGTGGTGTTGGTAGAAGAGACGTGGGAAATACAAGGTTAAAGACAAAAACCTAGGGGAGGCAGAAACCCTGCTTTAAGAAGAAAACAATCGGAGGAAATAAAAGCCCAGCCTTAAGGTAATGTTTCAATCGAACCTTTGCGTCGACGGCGGCGAAGGTTAAGGACGAAGAAGCGACGTGGGAAGGAGGAGTTGCTACGAAAGGAGAGAGGGGTTTGTAAGAAGCTTGAAGTGACGGAGTTGAAATGTTTCAGAGTAGAAATTAGGCGCGATGGATATTTAGGGCATTTTTAAGACCGGTTTTATATAATAACCGATCTTAAAATTTATATTTTAAACAGGTTATTTAGTATAACCGATCTTAAAAATATTTTAGACCGGTTCCTATCAACAACCGGTTTTAAAAGTTCAAAATTTAAGACCGGTTATTTTTTAGAACCGATCTTAAAAAAATATTTTTAATTTTCTTTATTTCAGAAAATATATTAGACTTATTACATTTAGAATAGGTGTAGAAAATACATACATATATTAATATTTTTTAATAATTAATTTTTTAAGACCGGTTATTTATAAAACCGGACTAAATAATATATTTAAGACCGGTTTTTAGTATAACCGGTCTTAGAAGTTGATCATTATCACAAAAATGCCACCTGTCAATCTTTTAAGATCTTATCCATTATAACCGGTTTAAATACGCCAGTTTTAAACACCACCTGTGTACTAGTGTTTCAACAAATTTTCACCTAAACCCTAAATTATTCATATAAAAAATTATCAATTTAAATTTAATTAATTAATTTTATTTTTATAGCTTTACGTTTGGATAATTAATTTATAAAAGATTAAAGTCAAACCATTCAAAATGTTGATGTAATATTTATGACAAAAAAAAAAAAAAAGAAGAGGAATTTGAGCATTCAAATTTGTTTAATACTTATGTTCACAGATGATTGGAAGAGAAAGTGACAACTGTATACTGCATAATATATATTTGTTTAATTTTTTTCACTTTTTAGTTGTATGATGCATAATTAACGTGAGCATAAGATGTATATTTCCTCCTAAAGATATGGTGAATTTGAGCATTTTTATTTGGTTCTAAATATAAGGTTTTATTTTTAAAAAATTCTTGAAAAACTTCTCATTATAAATTTTAGGGTTAATATCATTCTTGATCTCATAGTTTAATTGAATTTTGGTTTTAATCTCTAGACCATAATCATTGGTTTTAATTTCTATAGTTTCATAAGAACTTGATATAATTTTAAGCATATGGACCAAAACCAAAACAAATTATAAGTATAGGGACTAGTTGTTAAATTCAAATGAAATTCTTGTGAAACCATATACGAACATGTTGTTAAATTAACAATAATATTAACCCTAAAATTTATTGATCAAAATTACCTGCAATTTATTTTAAAATACAAGTGTAGCACATTTTCAACGGATGTGCAACTCTTTTTTACCTGTGAACATACAACTGAAATAATTATATTGCACTTAATAATCATTCCAATTTAAAACATATTATCATATTAATTATAAATAAAAATATTATTGTATTAATTATATAATAAGGTGTAAATTAATTTAAATAACATAAAAAAAATAAAAACTAATATCCAGTGGTAGAATGGTAAATTATTATGGGTTAAAGTGCATATAGCACTTTGAACTATTTTTAAAAGTGTATCTAATACCCTAAAATATTTAGTAGTGTAATTTTAACCTTGATACATTTAAAATTGTGTAATTCCCACCCCAATCTCACAGAAACTTAACTCCGATAAAATTATTTTGCTGTTCATCATCATCTTCCTCCTCTGAGGCTCTGACCAAATAGTCTCACTAAACCTTAACCTTGAGCCACTGTTCTTGTAATATCCCGAATTTTGGGATTGGAGGCTTTGGAATAAGCCTAAATTGAGTGGACTACTAAGCCCCGATTTAGTAGATGTCCCAAATATATTCCCTAATGATTCCAATATCTTTGGGGTATTAAGAAAGTAAAATGGTGAATTTTGGAGAATATAATTATGTTTTCGATAAAATCGCCTATGAGGCAGTGAGCTTATCATAAGGTTTTGGAAGACTAAATGATACGTAAAAATTATGAAATTTTACAGGATGAAAGTAGACATCCTAAGCTTTAATTTGATAGGTCATATGACTCAATAAGAGCTATACAAAAAAAGATATGAATTTTTGAAGTTAGCCCAGAAAAACTGGAAAGTTTCTGAAACAACATGCAAAGAATGAAATTCTGGGAATTTTGTGATTCCATAAAGTAAATGTATATATTTTTCCTTGAAACTAGACTCAATAAGAGTTCTATAGGCTTTGGAATCACCTCATTTCGAGTTTTCTAGAATTAGTTATGATTTTTCAAAGTTTGGGCAGAAATCTGCCAGAATTTTGTAAAATTCGAATTTTGGAAAAATGGTGTAATAAGTAAATATCATATAATAAATATCATTCTTCTCCTTCCTTCAGCCAAACCGTGCAGCACAGCTCTGAAATAGAGAGAGAAGGGTTGAAATTTTAGAGAGAGAAAAGGGGAGGAAAAAGCTTACAAAGGTAAGTGATTTCTTCGGTAAATCGGTTCCTAATGCGTATAACCCCGCTCCTAAGCTTTTCTTCTATGTGATTCAAGGTTTGGAAGCTCATCTTTTGGTATTTCAAAGGTTAGGGTTTCAGCCAAGAAGAGAAAAAGCTAGTGGGAGCTTGAGGTAACTTCCAAACTTTCGTATATTTCTTATTCTGGCTGTTGTGGGCAATTTAATCGGTGAAATTTCGCCGGATTGCCATTGGTTGTAAAAATGGAAAATGGGTTTCCCTAGGGGTTATGCTGCCCAAATTGATACTAAATGGTAGTTGTAACCTAATGGAATAGTCAATAAAGTGGTTAGGAGTAGAAAGGAACGTGTTTACGGAGCCGAAACCGAAAAACCCTGATTTTCCCTAGAAAACCCATATATTTCGGTCTGGGCTATAAATGGGTCTTAGAGTTGGATTTTCAATGATTTGATGGTTCCATTGGATTCAGGAGGGAAAATTAGGTGGGGTTACAGTTGGGCACTTTTTCGGAAAAGGCCGAGAAAGCATAATTACGGAAACGCCCCTAAAACCCTAAAAGTAGGGCTGCCAAGGGCAATTTCGTAATTTTACATTGAATTTGATAATTCCGAGTCCGGAAATGGATTCTCTGGGTGAAAATATGTCAGGATAGCCCAGGTTAGAATTTCGAGAAAAGTACAGCCGGACCGGGTATGATGGGGCCGGGTCCCCGGGGGTATTTTAGTAATTTTGAAGATAGACTCATATAACCCCCAGAAACACTATGGAAGTGTCTAAATAGTACATTTGACATTGTAGGATCGAATATGGAGCCCCGAGCTGTTTGCACATAGATCGTGGCATGCATTTCGAGACGGAAACGGGTTAAGGTAGGGGACTTACCTTACTTGCATGTATTTGATATCTTTGCTTGTGTAATGATGTATGTGATTGCTTTACTTGATTGTGTATAGCATATTTGAATAAATGAAGCTCTGTTTCTGTTTTCGCTGTGGCCATAGTCTTGTTATATGAAACATTGAGCATGCAGAAATGTCATTATGGGGCATACATCTAGATAAAGCTAACATGTCATACACATAGCATCAATTATGCATGCATTATGGTATTTGTTTCCTACTGAGATTCTCTCGAATCTCACCCTCCCCTACCAACAATTTAGACAGGAGACGACAAAAGATATGCAAACAACAATGCAGAGTATCGTACGAGGGGATTACAGTAATGGAATGAAGATAGGAAGAAGTCTCCGTTTCACTGGGACGGGTTTAGACACCCAAGTAGCCCTGTGCGGCTACACTAATTGTAATTATCAGGTACGAATCCCTAAGGGGAATTTCCGTAATCATGTACATATTATCAGTATAGTTATGCTATTCTTGTGTTGCCTACCGAACCGCATATCGTTTTCCGCGAATACTCTGGTAAATGTGAAATTAAAATAAAGGCGTGACAGTTCTCCTCCACTTTCACTGAGCCAGAGGCGCACAAATAATCTCAGCAATAGCGCACAAGTAAATGGACCCTGATAATATATCATCCCGCCCACATGGCTCATCAACCCTGCCTCATCAGGAGATAGATTCATTGAAGATTATGAATAATGTTATTAATCCAAAATTTTTCAGTGGCATTGGGTTGCACCTTCCTCTCATTATTCGCCTTCCATACTTGAGTCCCATACCTCGAGCTTCCAATATGCTATCCAATCTCAGGGCTATAAGATTGTGAAGAAAGCTGTTTTATGTTTCTCTTTGTTTGTATCCTGTTTTGAGGTTATAGAATATAAGTTTTATACTTCAAAAAAGGTGTTTTCCCAGTGTATGGAGGACATTGTAAGATTCGATTTCTCTTTTCCTTTTCAATTAGAGGCAGGATCAGGATGCCTTCTTTATTTTTGAGATTATTTGTCTGCCTTTGGCTTAATGAAAGAGAAGGAGAACAGTGGCTCGAGGTTAAGGTTCAATGAGACTATTTGGTCAGAGGAGGAAGATAATGACGAACAACAAAATAATATTAAAGGAAGTTAAGTTTCTGTTAGGTTAGGGTGGGAATTACACCATTTTAAATACATCAGGGTTAAAATTATATCACTAAATATTTTAGAATGCTGGATGTACCTTTAAAAATAATTCGGGGTGCTGGGTGCATCTTAACCTAGTTGTTATCTTCTTTCTCCTCTCCTTCCAGCCTTTAATAAACAAAATAAATGATCATTAAAAACTTCTTTCCTATAAAGTTCTTATTTATTGAGACATTTTTATCTCAACAATTAAATTTTAATCATTAAAATAACAAGGATATTTTAGGAAAGTATTTATTATAAAAAAATTTAACTTGCTTATATGTTTTGTTTACATGTACCAAGTACTTAACCCCCAAAAAAAACAAAAAAAAAACTTTAAAGAAACAAGGGAGTAAATTCAAAGCGATTTTTTTTTACCCTTGGGAAAAGGAGACACCCCACGTTTTATCGAAAGAGGAATGTCTCCATTGATTTTTCTCTCAATTTACTCTCCATTGATAGTATCTATCGTTAGATCAACTTTTAATGGTTGATATTTACCATGATAGATTTTTATTATAATGGTATTATTTATATATTATTAAATCTCAATCATTAAAAGTTGATCTAATGGTAGATACCCTCAATAGAGAGTAAATGAAGAAAGAAATCAATTGAGACACCCCTCTCCCCGTTTTACCACTTTCGTGTGAGCAAACTCAGCAAAGTGGTGGGTGAGTCTGAATCTACGATGGGATTTATATTATTTACATTATAATTTATTAAAAAAAAAAGTAGCAAGAGATTGAACAAGAAACATGTCTGATACTACTGTCTCAACGTATTTTACTAAAACTAAGAAAACTCTATTTTAAAATTTAATACGTAGATTTTAGTGAGAAATTCAAGAAAATAACAATCCATAAAATACTTAGAGCCCGTTTGGTTCAACCCCATTGCATGCCTGCAATGGTAATCATGATTGCATTACCAAGATAAGAGTGTTTAGTTGCTCTTTAGCATGGTAATAGGGTTTACCATGGTAATGATGATTACCAAAAAATTGGTAATCCTCATTCATACCTCCCCCCTATGAATCCTCATTATCATCCCATTGCATGGTTTAAAAAGTTTAATTTACCATTGAGTTTCCAGTGTCTTTATTTTACTTATTTCATTTAACTTGCCGTATCACGCCACAACTGCCACTGCCACTATCTCCTCCTCCTTCTCCTCCACCGCCACCACTACCTCCTCTGCCGCCACAACCATCACACGCCCACCGCCACCACCACCTCCTCCTCCTCCTCCGCCACCGCCACCACCACCTCCTCTTCCTTCTTCGCCACCATGATCGTCGTCGCCACCTGCCCTCTGCCACCACCACCTCCTCCTCTGCCACCGTCGCCACCCACCCACCGCCACCACCACCTCTTCCTCCTCCGTCACCGCCCCTACTACCACCCGCCCACCTCCGCCACCACCTCCTCTTCCTTCTTCACCACCATGGTCACCGCCGCCACCCGCCCTCTGCCACCTCCACTACCACCTGCTCCTCTACCGCTGCTGCCGCCACCCGCCACAGCACCACCACCACCTCCTCCTCTTTCGTCACGGTCGCTGCCTACCCACTGCCGCCGTCGCCACCACTACGTCTTCCTCTATTGCCGCCGCCGCTACCACCTCCTCCTCCTCTGTCGCTGCCGTCATCCACCCACTGCCACCACCACTACCTCCTCCTCTACCGCCACCCTCATCGTTGTTGCCCTCACTACCTCTTCCACCTCCATCTTTGCCGCCGTCGATTTTTAACTTTTTTTTTACATAGATTATATTAAAGGTAAAATAGACTTTGTGTAATATATTAATTTTAAATAATTATTAAAATATTAACTCATTGCACCTTACTTAAAAATCAAACCAAACACTACCCCTGTAATTAATATTGTATTGCGTTACCATTACATCGCATTACACTGTACTATAGGGTGTAATGGGATCGAACCAAACGAGCCCTAAATCGAGGGTACACATTCATATAAAAAATGTAATCAGAAGACTTATAATATTTAAGGGAAAATTACTCATTTTATCTATATATGTCCCTATTTTACATGGAGATTGGTGTCTTTGTTGACCTTCCTCTTCATTTACCTTCATTACTATTGTATCAATTTTCAATGGTTGAGATTTGATATTTTATAATAATATTATTATAATATTAAATACAAAGATAAATTTAAAATATTAAATTTCTTTTGCCAAATAAACTATTAAAATTATATCTAAATATCAACTCTGTAAATTTTTATTAAAATATTTTATAATTTTTTCAATTATTATTTCCAGCACTTCTATACTTTGCAGGTTGAATTTTAATAGTTTAAATTTATTTATATATTTTATTGTTATCTAAAATTATGTGTGCGCCGGCGCGCGAATATATATATTTCCCCTATGTTGTATCTGGAAAACTTTTTTTAGCGGGGCATATAAAGCATGTGTGTATGGAAATGCCTTATATAACTTTCTCTTTCAATTATATCATATATTGTAGTAATTATATGGAGATCAATAGTACCACTCCTATCTTTAATATAAAACCTAGTTTGAAAATGAATTTTAGTCCTAAATATAAGATATTTTTCAGTAACTCTCTGCAATTGATTTTTTTTAAAAAAAAAAATCTATAATAAAATATTCAAATTCAAGCTTTATTTTTTTTTTATTTTGCATTATTTCTGGCGCTAGGATTGCGTCTTAATTGTAAAGCAATAGAATTTTAAGTTTGAGTGGAATTATCTGGCAAGCATCCATCCAGCTAACCAAATGATTTTCAACTAAGATTTTATTCTAAGAGATTCCAAATAAGTTTTAAGGATAAATTCCTTACCCAGCTCAAAAGTGATTTAAAGTCACAGAAACAAAATATAAAAAAATAAAATGATAATTATATCACTTTTCACTGAGATAAAAATTTAAAAATTTATAAAAAATGATATATACTTATTTTCTAATACTTAAATTCTTATGGAGTATGAGCGGAGTTTTTTACCAGAAGAATATGTGAAAAATAATTAAAAGGATAAAAGCTAGCACAGTAAAATCATACTAGCTATTTATAGTTTAATTATAAATAGTGTGAATTGACACTAATTTTACATTTTACGTTTCACTCTACTTAATTTGATAAATAAGTCGGGCTGCTCACGCATGAATTATGAATAATATGTGCAGGCAAAAAAAAAAAAAAGAATTATGAATAATATGATTAATAATACATTTGTTGTTGTATTGTGATTTATTGATATTGATCATATTATAAATTATTAAATTTATATTTGAGATAATAAAAGTACATATTATTAAGTTTTTAATAATAAATTTTGTGTCAAAATAATTAGTATATCATTATGATATAATTGTACTTTTCCCTTATTTTCTTTATATATATATATCCTAATTTCTAAGATAAAATGAAGAATCTAACTTAATGTAAATTGCACTAAAACAAAATAATTGTTGTCTTTCAAGTTGTGTTTTTAAGACTGAGTAATTTTTCTAAAAAAAAAATATTACTAGCATACTCATGTTTATCCTTCTACTTTTTTTCCAACAGTTATTACAAGGCGCCTCCTACTACCTTAATAAAATTGAGGAGATATGGATAAATCAAATCATTGAGTTTGTTTGAAAATGAAAAAATTTATAAATTTGTTTATATTTAAACCATAAATTATATTTTGAGAAGTGGAAAAGGGAAATTAAGGTCAAACTTATTAAATAGAAGAAATTGTGAAATTAAAAATATAATTAACACCCCACTTGGTCATTTATAATAAAGATGATTCATTCTTTCTAGAAAAATGCCGGATTGGAATAGTACTTCCTCTATTTTGTTATACAAAAAGGAGAAAAGATAAGAAGAATAGAAAGCAAGAAAGAGAAATTCTCATTTACTATTCAGTGTTGTGTGAAATACATAACATATGCCTTTTATTTATATGCACAACTCTCTAATCTACAATTAATGTGATTCCATAATCATAGGAAATAATGGGAGAGAATAGGAAATAATGGGGAATATGGACGTCCACAAATATTATATTTATAACACTTCCCCTTGAATGTCCAAGACTAAACATGTGCCCCATTAAAAAACTCCAATTTAGAAAAACCCAGTGGGATAAAAACTTAGTACAAGAAAAAGAGTACATAGTTTATTGATACACTTGATATAGCTGCCTCATTAAAAACCTTGCTAAGAAAATCTAATAGGAAAACCATAGACAAGGGAAAAAGAGTACAACCTATATCAACTCCCCTCTTGACGACATTAGTTGATATCTGTGAGCCTGCAAAGTTCGATGCCATGAACGAACTTTTCAAAGATTGTACCCGAAAGTGACTTGGTAAATAAATCTGCGTACTAGATTTTCATTGGAACGGATCTACGGGATATCTATTTCACCATCCTTTTAAAGGTCATGAGTGAAGAAGAATTTTGGTGAAATATGTTTTGCTCTATTGCCCTTGATATACCCTTCTTTTAGTTGCATAATACATGCAGTATTATCAGTATATAGGACTGTTGGGGTCATTTTACCAAGAGATACACCACAAGTGGTTCTTATGCGATGTATTGTTGATATTCACATACACACTCTTGACCTACTTCATGCATTGCTAGAATTTCTGCATGATTAAACAATGTGGTTGATATAGTTTGTTTCATAGATCTCCATGAAATAGATGTGTCACAACTTGTGAATAAATACCCTATTTGTAATTTACCGTCATGCAGATAAGACAAAAATCCAGAATCTACATAACCAATTAGTTCATACTTGGATACATTTGAGTAGAATAAACACATGTCCATAGTACCTCTGAGGTAATGAAGAATGCGCTTCACTCCATACCAATGTCTTCTTGTTGGTGAAGAACTATATCTTGCTAATAAGTCAATAGCAAATGATATATCAGGACGTGTGTGATTAGCTAGATTTATTAGTGCTCCAATAGCACTAAGATATGATACTTCTAAACCAAGTAGTTTTTCATCACCTTCTTCGCTAATTACTCGAGTTATAAACATGTCTTTATCTGCCTGCAAAAACTTTATAGTTATTGGGGTACATAATGGATGTGAATTATCCATGTAAAAGTGCTCTAGGACCTTCCTTGTGTAAGCTTCTTGATATACAAAGATCCCATTTTTCTGATACTAAATCTGTAATCCAAGACAAAATTTTATTCTTTCCAAGTCCTTCATTTCAAATTCTTTCTTCAAGTAATTAATTGCCTTTTGAAGCTCTTCAGGAATTCCAATAATATTGATTACATCAACATAAACAGCAATTATAGCAATCTCACTTCCAAATCTTTTCATAAAGATGCATAAGCATATTCAAGGTAATTAAACTTGGACTGGTCACTAAACCTACCGGGGCACTGGGTCAAGGGTCAGTGGGTCAGACCGGAGCTAACCTGAGACTAAACCTGTAAGAAATTGAAGATTTTAGGATTATTAATATGAAATTATAAAGAAAACATTTTTTTAAAAAATTGATTTTGTTAAAAATAATAAAAAAAATCTGACCTGGACTGGTCTACCAGTCGGTTGGCTTGTTTCTGCTCTGGGTTTGATTACCTAGGGCATATTTGATCATTTTTGCATCCTTCTTTCAACAAATATTCATCGAGGTGATTATACCACATGCACCCTAATTACTTCAAGCCATACAAAGACTTATTTAATTTAACTGAGTATTATTCTCAAGAACTTGATTTGTGTGCTTCTGTCACTTTTAGTCCTTTAAGGACATCATATAAATATCATTGTCAAGTTAACCATACACATAGGCAGTCACAACATCCATTAGACACATATCAAGCCCTTCATTTACTACCATGCTAATCAAATAGCGAAAAGTAGTCTCATCCACTACTAGTGAATATGTTTCTTCGAAATCGATACTGGGTCTTTGTGTAAAACCTTGGGCAGCAAGACATGCCTTATATCTGTTAATTTCACCTTGTTCATTCCTCTTTTCTACAAAAACTCATTTGTAACCAACTGGCTTTACATTTTCAAGTGTAAGGATTATGGGTCCAAAAACTTTTCGTTTTATTAATAATATTAATTCTGCATTAATGGCTTCTTTCCGTAGGGGCTAGTCCTTTCTTTGTTGGCACTCACTAATGGATTTTGGTTCATGATCCTCATTATCATTCATTACATCATATGCTATATTATAAGCAAAGATGTTGTCAATATTGACTTCATTTTGATCCCATAAGATTCCATGCAAAACCTAATTTATTGAGATTTCTTTATTTTCACACATTTCAGTTACTTGAGTCTCTTCTGGGACTATGGCACTCTCTTCTGGAGATAATAGCTCTTCAGGAGATGGCTTTTATGGAGCTATTAATGTTTCTTGATTATCTTCGCCTTGACCATCTATATTCTTAACTCCTGTTCTCTTTTAAGGATTTTTATCTTTAGAACTGATGAGCCTTCCACGCTTCAAGCGTGTTTTAGATTCATTCATAATAGATTGTCCTTCAAGGACATCAATTTTGATAGGAGCATTAGCAGCTAGAACATGTGACTTTGTTACTTTCTTGGGTTAGCAAATGCTTTTGGCATTTGATTAGCTAAATTTTGCAAATGAATTATCTTTTGAATTTTCAGTTCATATTGTTTTGTTTGAGGATCAAAATAAGCCAGTGATAATTTATTCCAGCTAATCTTTTCATCCAACTACTTGTTTTCTCCTCCTAATGTTGGGAAAACTGATTCATCAAAATGACAATCAACAAATCTAGTCGTAAACAAATCTGCTGTTGATAGTTCTAGATATTTTATTATTGAAGCATATTCATACCTAACATATATTCGCATCCTTCTTTGAAGACCTATTTTGGTGCATTATGGTGGTGCTACTAGCATATATACTGCACACCCCAAAATTCTTAAGCAGGAAATATTAGATTCCTGACCAAAACCATTTGTAAGGGGAAAACCTTTAACTAACATGTTGGCCTGATGTGTATCAAAATTGCTACATGCAAAATGGCATGGCCCCAGGCAAAAATTGGGAGATTAGATCTCATAAGTGCTGGTCTTGTAATTAATTGGAACTGTTTAACTAATGATTCTACCAATCCATTTTGTGTATGAATGTCACGCCCTTATTTTAATTTCACCTTTACCAGAGTATTCGTGAAAAACGATATGCGATTCGGTAGACAGCACAGGAATAACATAACTATACTAATAATATGTACATGATTACGGAAATTCCCCTTAGGGATTCGTACCTGATAATTACAATTAGTGTAGCCACACAGGGCTACTTGGGTGCCTAAACTCACCCCAGTGAAACAGAGACATATTCCCGACTTCATTCCGCACTGCAATCCTCTTGTGTAGTTCTCTTCTTTGCTCTCAACACATCTTTTGTCTTCTCCTGTCTAAATTGTTGGTAGGGGAGGGTGAGATTCGAGAGAATCTCAGTAGGAAACAGATACCATAATGCATGCATGATTGATGCTATGTGTATGACATATTAGCTTTATCTAGATGTATGCCCCATAATGACATTTCTGCATGCTCAATGTTTCATGTAACAAAACTATGGCCACAGCAAAACAGAAACAAAGCTTCATTTATTCAAATATGCTCTACACAATCAAGTAAAGCAATCACATACATCACTACACAGGCAAAGATATCAAATACATGCAAGTAAGGTAAGTCCCATACCTCTAATCTTTCTCCTTGATTTGTGTGCCAACAGCTCGGGGCTCCATATTCGATCCTACAATGTCAAATGTGCTATTTAGACACTTCCATAGTGTTTCTGGGGGTTATATGACTCTATCTTGAAAAATTACTAAAATACCCCTGGGGACCCACCATCATACCCGGTCCGGCTGTACTTTTCCCAAAATTTTGACATGGGCTATTCTTACATATTTTCGTCTAAGGAATCCATTTCCGGACTCGGAATTACCAAATTCACTGCCAAAAGACGAAATTGCCCTTGGCAACCCTTATTTCAGTGTTTTAGGGGCATTTTCGTAATTATGCTTTATCGGCCTTTTCCGAAAAAGTGCCCAACTGCAACCCCACCTAATTTTCCCTCCTGAATCCAATGGAACCATCAAATCATTGAAAATCCAACTCTAAGACCCATTTAGACCCCTGACCGAAATATATGGGTTTTCCAGGGAAAATTGGGGTTTTTCGGTTTCGGCTCCGTAAACACGTTCCTTTCTACTCCTAACCACTTTATTGACTATTCCATTAGGTTACAACTACCATTTAGTATCAATTTGGGCAGCATAACCCCTAGGGAAACCCATTTTCCATTTTTACAACCAATGGCAATCCGGCGAAATTTCACCGATTAAATTGCCCACAGCAGCTAGAATAGTCAATATACGAGAGTTTGGAAGTTACCTCAAGCTCCCACTGGCTTTTCTCAAAGTGGCTGAACCCTAGACCCTTGATACACCAAAAGATGAGCTTCCAAACCTTAAATCATATGCAAAGGAAGCTTAGGAACGGAGTTATACGCATTAGGAACCGATTTACCGAAGAAATCACTTACCTTTGTAAGTTTTTCCTCCTCCTTTTCTCTCTCTACAATTTTTCTCTTCCTCTCTCTAAAACTGAAAATGGCGTCAGATGCAGGGCTGAAGAAGAAATAAAGAGCTTATATCATATTATATATTCTATTATATTCATTTACCAATTTTTCAAAAATTTCGGATTTTACAAAATTCTGGCAGATTTCTGCCCAAACTTTGAAAAATCATAACTAATTCTAGAAAAATCGAAATGAGGTGATTCAAAAGCCTATAGAACCCTTATTGAGTCTATTTTCAAGTAAAAATATAGAATTTTACTTTATGGAATCACAAAATTCCCAGAATTTCATTCTTTGCATGTTGTTTCAGAAACTTTCCAGTTTTTCTGGGCTAACTTCAAAAATTCATATCTTTTTGTGTATAGCTCTAATTGAGTCATATGACCTATCAAATTAAAGCTTAGGATGTCTACTTTCATCCTGGAAAATTTCATAATTTTTAATTATCATTTAGTCTTCCAAAACCTTATGATAAGCTCACTGTCTCATAGGCAATTTTATCGAAAACATAATTATATTCTCCAAAATTCACCATTTTACTTTCTTAATACCCCAAAGATATTAGAATTATTAGGGGATAAATTTAGGCTCTTGCTAAATTGGGGCTTAGCAGTCCACTTAATTTAGGCTTATTCCCAAGCCTCCAATCCCAAAATTCGGGGTATTACAATGAACACGAACTACAAGTTTTCAATATCAATTTCAAGAGAAATACAATGTTTATTAAAAGCTTGCAAAGTAAATTCAGGAGGTATTGTGCTAACATGTGACCATTTAGTTGATGCATCATAGTATTGGAAATTCAGGCTAGCCCAAGCCCGACGGGCTGGCCCAACCCGGGTTAAAGGCTACAACCTGACCTCTAGTGAGCTGCATTTTGTGTAGCTCAAGCCCGATAGCCCGATTGAAAATGGATTTTTTTACCCATATGTGGCCCAAATCAGATGTGGCCTAAATGATTTTAGCAGAAGTCTTGTGGCCCAAATCAGAAACCATTACACTAAAGTAGCCCAATTTCATGTTTTAAATGAGCCAATGAGGTGATTATGGGAAAAATTCAATATAGTTAATCTAATGTATAACATTTGATGACCTCATTCAAAACATAAACACATTTTTCTATTGAATCTAGCATTGTTAGCTAAATCTACCCATTAAGTAGATGTTTTTTATCATCATTCCATAAAAAGGTCTAACTTATTTTTGTAATTTAAAGTCAAACAATTGTATTCTTGGGAATAAAAAAGAGCCAGAATCCAAGCAAGATTAGAAGATGCAAGAATCAAGATACATCATGCACATTCAAGTTCAATTCACTCCATGTCTCCTTTTCAGATTTTCAGTCTTATGAAATCAAAATAACCAAAAGTTGACAACACACGACAAACATAAACTAACAAAAGGCAATGATGGATAACAAGAAACTTATAATCTTTCTCATTCTTCAATAATCAAAAATGATATTTGAAGCATTATCTGAAGCTGGAAAAACAGGTACAAGAGCAATTTCCCTTTTCTCTGTCTCATAATCCTCTGCCACACATAATCACATGAACAACACAAAGTGCTAGTAAGATAATTTGATTTCTTAATTGCTCTAAAGTGTAGACTAAAAAGATAATGAATTAGATATTATCATTCCATGGAAAACCAAGAAGCCAATTTCGAGTGCAAATAAGAGCTTCAACATTATCTGGAAGAAGACAAGATCAACACTTTGTGAGAACACAAGATCCAATGCTAGAAGTTGATTCGTTGGCAACGGTGGTAATTGGAATGCTAAGAATATCACATGCCATCTTTGAAATGCAAGAAAATCGAAAAGAGTTAGCTTTCCAATAATCTAACACATTAAATCTTGTAGCTAATCTATTATCGAGTGTTGCTTCTTCTTCCAAATAGTAGTCCAATTGTGAATTTTCGATTGTTGACTCATCTTGACTCTTGAATGAAGAAAAATCTTACACCACATATCATTAATAAAAGGGTCAACATAGTAAAGTGCCAAACAAAATAACATTAAATCTAAACATTAACTAGTAAAGAAGTTCAAATTTACATAAAAAATATCATAGTCATCTACTTGATTAGAGTTAGGGGCAACAACTATTTCTGTGATTAACACGTTGGCATTATATCTTGAAGCAGCTCCAACAATTGGGGCTAAAGATGAAGATGATGTTCCATTTCTATATTCATTGAAAACATAGTACAACTTGCTCCTTATGTTTTCAATCTTTTATTGAGAATTTATGGGATCACCTTCCCAAAAATGAACTTAATGACATCAAGCTTCATCTGAGGATCAATGATAATTGCTAGAGCAAGGATGAAACTATAGTCACTCCAATATTTATCAAACTTGTCAAGCATACTCTAAGCCATTTCCTAGATCACATAATCGTTATTATGCAAATGTCCTTTCAATAGCAACTCAATCTTCAAAATCTGTGTAAAACACATGTTAAAAGTAGGATATGATGCTTCAGTAATCAAGTTTGTTATCACTGCAAAAGGCTTCAAGAATGTGCACATAGTCTTTGCTCTAGTCCACTCTTCATTTGTTGGACAATGATTGTAATTTGTGTCATTCAGAGCTAAGCTAGCAAAAGCACGACGATACTTAAGTGCACACTCAAGCATTACATGTGTGGAATTTCATCTAGTCGGGACATCATACTATAAACCCATTAATTCTATCATCCTAAACTGTTGCCATTACCCCCCCAACTTGTTCAACCTTTTTCCTGAATTCTATCATCCTTGCCTCTGAATTCCTTACATATAAAATGTTGTTCCTAATCTTGGTCAAAACACCTTCTGCTACTCTCAAGCCATCCTAAACTGAGATTCAAGATGTGGGCAGAATATCGAATATGGAAGAACTCCCCATTGCATATCAAGCTATTACTCAAGTTCAAATCTCTTTCAAAATTCTTTGCATCTGAAAATTTGCAGAAGCATTATCCAAAGTGATTGAGAATACTTTCTTTTCAATCCACCATCTATCAATATCTCATGCGCCCTTTTTGCCATTTCAAATCCAGTGTGAGGAGGCTCCATCTTATAAAATGAAAGTATTTTGCTATTAAGATTCCATTACTCATCAACAAAGTGAGCAGTCAAGTAAAGATAGCCTTCAGCAATTATTGTTGTCCAACAATCAAAATTCAAACATATCCTACTCCGACTCATTGAAAGTTTTTTCTTCAGGTTATCCTTTTAATGAAGATAGAAATTCCAGATATCAACCACAATAGTTTTTCTAGTAATGCTCTTATAATTAGAATTTAAATATGTGAGCAACTCCCTAATTCCATCATACTCAATAAAAGAATATGGAAGATTATGTTTAATGATGTAATAAGTAATGATTTCTCGCACCCTGTTCGGGTGAATCTTTCTAGCTCTAACAATTCCTGCTTGGTCTATCATCATGACACCAATATCCTTATATTTTGGGAGTGATTTACAATGTTCAACATGATGTCGAAGGTGTGAAGTCCCACAATCCTTAAATCCTACAACATAAGGTTTCCCACAGCCATTATATTTAGCTTTTTCTTTGCCATCAACTACGCCAAGTTTGGTAAAATATCTCCAAACATCGAATGTGGTATACCTCACTTTTTTACTTGGAGTAGGAGCATCTTTATTTTGTGTTTGTAAACAAGAACAGTCAGGTTCAACAGGTTGTTCAGATTGTATTGTCACATTGACATCGTCAACATCCATTGCAGAAGTTGAGTACTGTCAACATTCTTTTTTTATTATCTTTATCCTCATCATTGACATTTGTAATTGTAGCCATCTTTTTATAATAACAAATTAATCAAAAAGTCCAGCACATTGCAACAATCAAAGTAGAAATCAAGATTAGCAGCATAATTGGGAAAAAATATCTACCAAGCAATTCAGAATTTAGATTACTACCACAATCATTTTTATTTTCCAATGTTATAAATTCAAATACCTGAGAGTCTGAGAGTGTCCAGGAATCAAAGCCACAATGGATAAACCTATTTTAGTCAATCACATTACTCATTTAGTCAATACCATTATCCATTTTGTCATTTCCATTACTGATTTTGTTAAAGCTATTATGCCTTCATTTATATTATACATATATATTAATGCATATATATATATATATATATATATATATATATCTATTAAAAGAGCTTGATGGCCCAATGGCCACAAAGTTGGCTAGGGTAGGTCCGATCTCACCCCTTGCCCCCTTAAACCATTTTTTTTAAAAAAAAAATTCCCCCAACCCCAAAAAAGGCCCCCAGAACTTGAGCTCCGGTGGCTGGCGGAGGGTCCAGGGTGGCCGGCGGTCGGCCAGTGATGGTGCTCCAGCAAGGGGTACCTTATCTTTTTTTAAAACAAAATTGAGAGGCAAAATGGTAAAAGTATTAACACTTTGAAATCTCAATTTGATACCTGTCACATTTGTGTCATTTTCAAGTGTTAGTAGACTTTTGTGGGTTTTGCAAATTCATTTGGTATTTAAATGGAATTTTTCCTATATTGTTTGATTTTTTTTGCTAAAATATTTATAAATAATACTCAGTTTGTATATATTTGTTAAAAAAAATTAATGAGGATTTCACTCAAGTTTTTTATATCTGCATCAATTAACTTAATTAAACTTATGTCCATATAAGATAAAAACATTAAACAAATATATTTGAAAAAGGAAAAAATAAAATTAATTCAAAAGAAAAAGAAAACCCGTAAATTATATATAAAAATTTTAGCCAAAATAGAGATTTAATCTTTGAAGGGTAAATTAGTAAATAAAATTTATTTTAGTAAAATTTTTAATTTTTTAGAAAAAATTTTAGAATATTCTTAACGATGTTAACAATTTGGACTTAATTACATATTTTTAAAATAGAGAAGAAGTCAGTATAATTAAGGTAATATACAAAAGAGATCAGAGTATTTAGTCTAAATTTAAAGATGTGCTTATTGCAGAGAATATAATGTATGAGCCTTATATATATATATATATATATATAATTAAGAAAATCCGGAGTCATCGCGATAAAAAAGGAGAGCACAGGGAATCACGTCACGAGTACTCCACCAATCATCACTAATTCACTATGTAGGTTTAATTACTTTAATAGTTTTGTTGGCAAAAAAATTACTTTAATAGTTTGTATAAAAGTTAATAATTATAAATAAGCGACCTAATTGTTGGCCGTCGTCCCCCTTGATCCCCCACTGACGGCTTATGGGCTACGTAGGTCTAATTATAAATTTTAATTTGAAAAAGTATTATGAATTACACAAATTTAAAAAGTGCTTGCAGCGACTATGAATTGTTCAATCACGGAGATAAAGAGTCCCAATGAAGCTGTTTCAAAATCTGTACCAATTTCTATTAATGTTATTTTATTAAAAAATTCAATCTTTTTTAACTGGCTTAAAACAAAGCCAAATCTTTATACAGATCATACTTGTACGGAAAAAAGGAACATATCACCAAATAGACATGACTTATAAAGGGTGGCGAACTTGACATGACCTTTAATTAAAACCCACAAGAGTTAGTTACATTATTAAAATTGTGTCTAAAAATTGTTTCGATTTCCATCAATACCCCTGATAATAAATACCATAAATTTAAAAGATATATACCACCAGTCCCCTCATTAGCCTGGAAAAAGAAAACCCCTCATTAAAATTGAGAAAAATGGCATAGTTAGAGTAAATTACTTAATGCTAATATAAACTTTTGCAAATGACTAATATTTAGAACCACAAAATGTTAGTGTAATAAACATTCTAAAAAGTGAGTCATAGAGGGGATGAAGTGTCATCTGAAACTTATAATAAGTCTCTCTTGGTTACTACAATAAATAACATTTTATTATAAGGCACAATGTTCAAAACAAATGGAATTCGAATCTCAAAATTAACACGACAACAGAAAAAGGTCGGACCCACCCCCTTTGTCCCCTTTGCATTTATTTAAGCTTCATATATTTCCGTCACATGGGCAATTTTTATTGTCCCATGGTTTCCAATATTTTTCATAGTTTCTTCATAATATTATACCTTTTTTCCTTATTTTTCTTATTAATATCAAAGATGATATGAAGAGTTCCAATTGCAAAACTTGCATGTTTTTTTTCCTCTTCTTATGAAACTTATGTGTATTAATTCACCACATTTTTCTACTTTTTTAGGTTTTTCACAAGCACATCAAAATTCTGCTTAAAAAAACAGTTCAAAATACACTCCAAACTTTATACTCCTTTCATTTCTTTTTATAAAATACAAATAACCAAATTACGTGGATAAAAAAATTAGTTAAAATTGGTTAAAATAATAAATATATATATATATAAAATACAACTTATTTTTTAAAAACATCCTTATTTATAAAAAAGGTAATTGGGAGAGAGAATATGTGAAAAAGGTAATGAGAAAAAATGGGCAGAAAAAAAGTGAGGAGAGAGACAGATAATTAACTAAGGGTAAGAATAAAAAAAAATACATTAAATTAAATGTTTAGACATCTCCAAAGTGTATATTATAATTAAAAAAGAACATATTCATTCAAACAATTGTATCTTAATATGAGGGCGTAATAATAAGTAACCATTTCGGTGACTGTGATGGATACCAAAAAAAAAAAAAACTATTCTGGTAACCATAAAAAAAAAAATTCATTACAAATTTTAAAGTAGTACATAGAATTGGAATATGTTTTTTAATATTTTTAATTTGCTAGGTAGGAAAAAGTTTTGACAACGAGGGCTCACAAATTGTAATTGGGGGTAATTTTGTTTAACCATATTTTTGGTAGTTTGTCTCTTTGATTACTTATTTTATCATTAATTTAATGTGTTTGCGTCAGGTATATATAGAAGCAAATTTCTTAGGCCTTGTTTGGTACATGGTATTTGAGGACAGGGAGTGGGATTGGATCAGGGATTGAGTCAGAATGTGTCGTTTGGTATGAGGGACTATGGGTAACCAGGGATTGGGAATACCACGAAAGTGGGATTGCTGCAAAGCCACCTCCCCCCTGGTATTGTGTTTTGAATCCCGGGATTGCAAAATTGTAAAGACAAAAATACCATTAAATAAAATATTTCTAGACAAAAATCACCCCAATCATAACTTAAAATCCCTCTCAAATATTCACTACCTCTTTTTTCCCTCACCATATATCGACGTCTCAACTTCACACAGTTTCCCTCACCGCCGCTCACTCCGTCGCCCACTCCGTCGCCTCAGCACCGATCACTTTTCCTCTTTCTCTCCGTCGAAGATATGCATTGTTGGCTATTAATTAGCGATTTGATTGTGATATCGAGATGTCTCTCATCTTTATATCAGAGGTCAAAGCCACGAACCTATTAGACGAGAGCTCTTTAATGTTCGTTAGCTTCGCAAATGGGTTTTTATTTATTTGTTTGGTCACTTTGAATCCATAGCCTTCTGATTTTCCTGTTTTGCTGATTTCACGGCAATAAATATACCCTGTTTACTTGGTTCTTCAGAAATATATTTGAAGTTTTTACTAGGTGAACCTTTCCAATTATGACGATTGCGACGATGAGTTCAACACTGATTTCCCTGAGGATTTGGTTGATCGATCAAGTTTGGGATTAGGACAGGGTATTTGAGTCATTTTATAATTAGTATTTGTTTATTAAATAAGATTGGTAAAATCATTCCTTTCAATTAACACCTCATACCAAACATATTTTCAAAGCATCAATTCCAATCCCAATCCCTATCCCTATCCCAATCCATCAAAATTTAATATCACGTACCAAACAGGGCCTTAGGGTTTACTCTCGTTAGGTTGATTCGGAAGGGAAGAAAGAAAAATTAATTAAAAAATAGCAATTGATTAAGAAGTCCCGTAGCACCATCAAAATAGTCTCAAAGTGGCAGGAATAACTATTCTGGTAGTAACAGACATTTTTGACTTAGCTTGAATTACGAAACCTATTTTCATAATTACTTCACAAACACTGACCTCAACATTATAAATATTAGGAAGACTCTAAACATTAAAAAAAAAAAAAAAGACTAGGAAGACTGTTATATTTTATCTTTTAACTAGTTAATTAAGCCTTCAAAGTCTGTGTAT
The DNA here is from genome assembly GCA_963242795.1 of Inga leiocalycina. Taxonomy (NCBI): domain Eukaryota; kingdom Viridiplantae; phylum Streptophyta; class Magnoliopsida; order Fabales; family Fabaceae; genus Inga; species Inga leiocalycina. Next base: position 39,389,255 of record OY725332.1, read on the forward strand.
TTATGAAGAGGGGCCTCTCCTTTTCTTTGATCTCCTATTACGTAGTCTCATTTTTTGATTCTATTCATTGGATCAAAATTTAAACAGAATTTTTAAAATATTATGTAGGTTTTTGGGACGTACCTAGAGTGCAACTAACTTTCTCAGATGCCCATGCATGAAATCGATTGTGCATGGTGACATATTTGGATTTTGATACACAACAAATTCGCCACAGGGGAGAGAAAAGAGAGCAAACGCACACAGAGAATGAGAGAATAAGAGCAGGATTTCTTCTCTTTGTTCAGTCTAGTTAGAAAACTGACTCTTCATGTGTATGTAGTTGGTTTCCTTATTTCTCTCCCTTAACCTACATCTCGGAAAACCATTCCATTTGAAGAGAATAAGGGAATATTGCACTTAGTTATCCCATATTGTTGTATATTTCATTTTGACCCCAATGCTAATGGATTTGGGCCTAATTCACCAATTGTGGACTAGACCATTTTTCAGCTTGTTTTTCTTTCTTTTGCTAGGCATAAATATTCTTCTACTGAAGACAATCCTGTTTGAGCCTTCGAGGTGCTGTTGAACACTAAATGAAAATACCTTTTCGAACGGGAGCATATTAAACATCAACCAATGATAGAATTCCCGTTGGGCTCTGTGTTCACAATTTAATACTCGACAATACCTGGAACAAGATTGTCTTCAATAGGAGAATATCTTTACTTGTACAAAAACCAATGATAAGAATCACCAAGAGGAGTGGAAGACGTCTTTACTTACATACAGCGCACGTTTGCTGGCTTGCTTTTTGTTTTTCCCCTCTTCTTATGATTTAGAAAGAAACTAAAAGAAATTGAAAAGTTTTTTGATTGAGTAGTCGAGTTACCCACGTACCATAAAAATGTCACTAAAAAACAAGTTGAAATATATTGGATGACAAAATGAATGTAGACGTTGTTTAATTATATCACGAAACCCACATGTTGTGTTATCTATAAATGGGTTACGAACAAAAATACTCATAAAATACTATACTATAGTGCAATGTCACCTATGAATGCTAAAAGATGATGTAAAAATCCTCAATCCATAATAGAGTCATACATTGACAAACTTTGACCTTGAATATAAAAAGATTAAAATTAATACCAATTTTGATCCTTAAAGTTTTATCCAACTTTAGTTTTGGTCCTTCAAGTTTGAAGCATGTGGTTTTGATCCTTCAAGTTTACTTCATTTATAACCATTGGTTTCTGAAGTTTGAAAATGACTTAGTGCTATATTGGATGGTGTTAAGTTATTCTATGTGGCACTAACTCCATTAAATTGGCTTATGTGGCATGCTTATTGAAAAAGTTGATGTAGCATGTATATAATAAAACTTACGAGATGGTTATTTAAATTTAAAAACAAAAAAACAAAAAGACAACCTTCACAAATTGCAAGACGCTTCATGGTGAATCAAAGGGAATGCTACTTAGTGCTATTGTTCTTGTTGATGTAGTTCCTACAAATAAAATGTGTAATCCAAGTCATGTCCAAAGACGTTATTTTTAAGAGTTATTCCGCTACCACCTGCTGATAGGAAGCAGCATTCCCCAGGGTAAAATGGACTCTTCTTGTAAGCATATGGTGAACAGAACAACAAAATATAATAGCAACCAGCAGGCATAATGAACATGAGACAAAGAGAAAGCTCGAAAGCTTAGACGAAAGAGAGAGTGCTGAAAAATTCCAAAGCGGGATGCCTGAACTTCTTGCGGGCAATGCCTTTTATAGGCCACTCATGCACTCAGACATTGAGCACAAATCATTGGCAATAAACATGAATAAAAACCATTGAAGCAACGGGTTTTGCACTTTGAAGGTCATTAAAACATTTGATTGATCAGTTTTGGAAATCTAAAGATAACATGCAATATGATCGTTAATTTGGATGTTGGTAATGATGGCTGGTTCAAGCAAAATAAAATTGGAACATTTGATAAAAAGTACCCAATCCGTATTTAACTCTCAAAGAGGGAATTGCTGGATTTCCATTGCGTTGACCTCTTGGTGGTCCGTTATGTATGCTCAAGTCCACTCAGCTTCTTGGCCCATTTACTAGCTCAAACTCACAAGGTGTAATATATACACTTATATTCTCTCACTCCCAAATAATGTTGGTCTTTGTTCCATTTGACACACCCACTTTGTCTTATAACTCCAACATTCTTTACATCATCCATCTCTTCCATGTGGGATATTTTAATTATTATAATATAATTATTAGTTATTAATTAGGTTAATTTAAATATCTTGAGTGTGGCCCGTCAGTCAGATCTAGGCCCAACTACAGGATTAGGGTAACAAGTGGACATAGGCTATTTATGTTTATTTCTGATGGTGAAATAAACAATTAAGGTTTACAACCATCTGAATTGAGCATACAAGTGAAAACCCTAGCTGCTCTTTGAGGTTCCCTGACTAGCGATGGCTCTCACACTAGTTGCCATCACTGTGCCTTGCAGTCAGTCATAAGAGTAACTTGTCAATCTTTCTACTACTCATTCTGTTCTGTAGTCTCAAATTCCCAGTGTTTGTGAACTCTTTCTAATCAGAGAAAAGCATGGCGAGAGGTATTTATTAAAGTCTTCCGCTGTAACTTGTAGAATATCTTATGCTGTAATTATTGTGATGTAATTGTGAAAAAGCATGATTTATTCTAACATGTGGTATCAGAGCCTCACTCTCTAACCCTCTACCTGTTTTTCTTTGATCGGGGATGATTCAAATATGGAATTTAATAAGTCTACCGTAATAGCTTTTATACGGGTTCCATATGTTGAATCAGAGATCACAAATTTTGGATTTTCAGAATTTTTTTTCCAATTATGTATTTAGAGAATTTCAAATTGCTATTTTTGATTTTGGATCATAATAATGTAATTTCAATTTGTGAAAATTTGATCTGCAATTGACCATGTTTTTCCATATGGGTTTTTTCGAAATCTCAGTTTTGATTTTGTGATAAATGCTTTTCAGTTCTGTGTTTGATGATTTTCAATGTACTGGTTCTCGGATTTTCTATGGCTAAATCACATTTTCGGTTCTCTGCATTCATGGTTGTACCTGCGAGATCTGTGATTCTATTACTGTTTCAACAATTATCGCCGTCGTTTTGTTTGTTTTGGTTTTCAAATCTGAGAATTTTGTCTTGAAAAATTTGTGTCGAAATCTTGCTCTTAATCGGTGATTTGTTGCTCAAATTGTATTTTGGATGGATTTTCTAGCAAGAGCCACCGGAGAGAATGCCGGTTTTGTCCCTCTGATTGCCTGAAAGGACCACTGACATCGCGAGTCGTGACAGTTCCAACCGGGTCATGTCGGTTGGCGGGTCGGATATGGTTTTGTGAAAATGGGTGGGGGAGATGATAGAAAGGACGCCGTTTTGACTTGCTCAAAACATTGCCATTTTGGGTCATTCAGAAGAGACTCTCTCAACGTGTTAAAACGTCGTCGTCTTGACCCTTAGTGAAATAGCGCGTTTCACTCATCTGGATCGAAGGGCTGAGTCGTTTTGGGCCGAGTGCAAATCCTCTGGGCTGGCACATTTTGGGCCAAATTGTCTGGGCTTCTGTAATTTTTTGTTGTTGAGATTAGTAGATTCGCATACTGGGCCAAACAGGAAAAAAATTTTTTTAATTGCATAGTGACTTATTTTTGTTGAATTCTTGGCCCTATTACGTTTTTGTTTTTCTGGACCATGAATTTTTAAACTTGCAGAAACAAATATTAGGCTTATTCATTTTTTGTTCTTCTGGGCTATGGGTTTTTAAATTCCAAAAAACATTTTTGATCTTTTTTCTCAGACACATCTTCACTGTTTAATTAAATATATTTCTGTTTTATGTATTTTTCTTATTTAAATTGTTTAAATTAGTGACAGTGATTAAGTTTGGCATTTTCACCTACAGAAAAATTTGCAAAATTGTTTTCATAAGTTAATTAATTGTCTAACATTTTGAAAATAGCTTTAGATAATTATTTAACAATTCAAACAATTTTGCAAAAATGGAATTTGAGTTGATAGGTGCCAAAATTAATTATCTAAACAATTTTGAATACATAAAATAGTGGGAGGGATTTAATTAATTATTTACTAGATTTATTAAATTGATTAATCTCTCCATTATGATGTACACATTTTGATTTAAATGCCACTTAAATGATATTTGTGACTAGCATGCTACTTTTTCCAAGGAATAGCCACAACAACCTTTGGTTTTGCATACAACATGATCACATATGGAACTTATAAAATATCTAATTGTAATTAAATATAGAATTGTAATTGATCTTTACCCACAGGCAGACAGTTATGATTACATATTTAATTAGGGTGGGATAGTTTGGTCCTATGTTTTCTAAGTTGCCCACATGTATTAGGAAATGTAAATTATACACTCTAGGCCCACCAATTTGAAATAAATGCATGTAATGCTAGGTTCTTTGCTCACAGGTAGAATTTAATGATACGCATTTATATATATTGCATGTTTCCATTGGTATATAACATGCATTCAAAAGGCACAGAATTCGTGATTGTCTCAAATATTTACCTTGTAAGCTAACTTAAATTTTTAAATTACAACACCTACTACTTTCCCCTAATCTTTTTGCCGACACCACTGGAAAAATTGTGCTGGATGGTACTAATTATCCTAAGTGGAGAGATGACATAACTTTGCAGATTGATATGCTGTACATGCATTTTGTAATGGAGAAACCTAGACCTCCCAAACCAACTGACAAGTCAACTAAAGATGAAATTGACTATCAGGAGCGTTGGGAGCACTACAATCGCATGTGCTTGTCATATATTAAAACCGGGATCCAAAGAAGCATTAGGGGAGCAATTCCCTAATGTGAAATTGCTAAAGAGTTCTTGGAAGTTGTGGACAAACAGTTTAAGCCAATTGACAAACAGATGGGTGGTTCCATTATGTCAGAGCTGTGTGCCATGAAGCTGACAGGTACTAATGGAGTCAGACAACATATCATGAGGATTAGAGACTTGTCCTCTCAGCTAAGAGCCTTTGACATAGAACCAATAGAGCAGTTCTTAGTGCATTTGGTACTGAACTCCCTTCCTTCTCATTATGATGCCTTTAAGGTCTCCTATAACACACATAGGGAAAAATGGACAATTGATGAATTACTGTCCATATGTGTTTAGGAGGAAACTAGGCTTCAAATGAGTAAAGGGAGGCACCTAGGGCAGCTCATTTGGCTGAAAGTTCCAACAGGAATGGTGCCAGGGGCAACAAGGACTAGTAGAAAAAGAAGAAAAAGATTCCTACTTTGCCATCAATTAAGAAAGTAGAAGCTATTTGGTTCTTCAGCAAGAAGAAAGGGCATATGAAGGATGAGTGCCTGAAGAGGAATGCATGGTTGGAGCATAAAGGTATGTATTTTTCAAGTTTAGCTTTAGAAGCTCATCATATTAGTACTAGTAATGATACTTGGTGGATCGATACGGGTTCAATGATCCATATTTCTACTACCATGCAAGGGTTTCTAAACACCAGGCCTCTACTTCCTAATGAAGCACGAGTCCTTTTAGGAAGTGGGAAAGGAGATTCGGTCAAAGCAATTGGAACTTTTAGAATTGTTTTCCCAAATAAAATTGTACTGGATCTTTTGAATTGTTTTTACATTCCTAGTTATATGAGAAACTTGATTTCTATATCGAAACTCATTCCTTTGAATTATGGTATTTATTTGCAAAAGGACTTGATGTATTTCAGCAAGGACTATTTTCCAATTGCAAGGGTTATTATGATTGATTATTTGTTTAAAATAATCCCTGAACTGCCTAAAATTTTTCTGTTTCACATGGTATTAGACAAAGTATCATTGATGAGAATTCTATTAGCTTGTGGCATAAGAGATTAGAACATATCTTCGTTGACAGGATTAAAAGGTTAACTAAAGATGGAATCCTTCCATCTTTAGACCATTCAGAATTTGATACCTGTGTGGACTACAAAGGGGAAAGCAGACCAATAAGTCACAAAAGGGAGCTAAAAGATGTTCCGATTTACTTGAAATTATACATACCGATATTTGTTGTCTTGACTTATCCGCAAACAGTCAAAAATACTTTATCACTTTCATTGACAATTACTCGTGATATACTTATATCTACTTGCTTGATAATAAAAGCGAGGCACTAGATGCCTTTAAGGAATATAAAGTTGAAGTAGAAAAATAAGTTGGGAAACCAATGAAGATCGTGAGATCCAATAGAGGTGGTGAGTACTACGGTAGGTACACTAGTGGAGGACAAGTGCCAGGTCTTTTTGTTGATGTTCTTTGGGAGCATGGTATAGTTGCACAATATACCATGCCTGGCTCACCGGATATGAATGGTGTAGCAAAAAGAAGAAATAGGACCTTGCTAAACATGGTTAGGAGCATGATGAGTGGCTCCAAACTTCCAACATCCTTGTGGAAGGAGGCACTTAAGATAACTGTGTACTTATTAAACAGGGTTCCAATAAAGGCAGTGCCAAAAACACCCTTTGAAATCTGGAAAGGATGGAAACCCAGTTTAAGACACCTTAGGGTATGGGGCTGTCCTGCAGAAGTAAGAGTGTACAATCCACAAGAAAAGAAACTAGATCCTAAAACCATTAGAGCTTACTTTGTAGGCTATCCATGTATGACTAAGGGTTATAGATTCTATTGTCCTTTACCTTCTGCATGTTTTATAGAATCTAGGAATGCTATCTTTCTTGAGAATGATGTGATTAGTGGGAGTGATCAGACAAACAATGATCATATGGAAGTAACCCCTGATTTACGTCGTGAAGGTTTTGTTCAGATTTATCCACCTCCCATACATGGAGAACCAAGACAAGTTGTGGTGGAGGATGTCCCGAATGAACAATCTGAACCAACTCAAGAGGTTGCATTAAGAAGATCAACTAGGGAAAGAAGGCCAACATTACCTAGTGATTACGTACTCTGTTTAGACTGATTGCGACGTTACCATTGAAAATGATCCACTAACGTTTACTCAGGCTGTTAAGAGTGAGAACTCTAAGTTGTGGCATGATGCTATGATTGAAGAAATGAATTCCAGGCAAACAATGATGTATGGGATCTTATGGAGTTACCAAGTGGGTCTAAAGCCATTGACTGTAAATGGTTTTACAAAACCAAAAGGGACTCACAAGGCAACATTGATCGATACAAGGTTAGGTTGGTTGCCAAGGGCTTCACACAAGTGGAAAGGGTCGACTATAGGGAAACCTTTTCTCCTGTATCAACGAAAGACTCTTTCTGCATAATCATGGCATTGGTTGCACATTTTGATTTAGAGTTGCACCAAATGGATGTTAAGACTACATTCCTTAATAGGGTTCTTGATGAAGAAGTCTACATGAAGCAACCTGAGGGATTCTTTGTAAAGGATAAGGAACATCTGGTATGCAAGTTAAAGAAATTGATCTATGGCTTGAAGCAAGCCTCACGATAGTAGTACTTGAAGTTCCATGAGGTAATCACATCATTTAGTTTTGATGAGAACATCATGGATGAATGCATATAACACAAGGTTAGTGGGAGAAAGATCATATTTCTAGTTTTGTATGTCAATGACATACTACTTGCAACCAGTGATCTAGGACTATTACTTGAAGAGAAACAATTTTTGTGCAAGAACTTTGATATGAAGGATATGGGTGAGGCGTCCTATGTCATTGGCATTAAGATCCATTGGGATAGAGCTCAAGGCATTTTAGGCTTGTCTCAACAAACCTATATCAACAAAGTTCTTGAATGATTCAAGATGCAAAACTGTTCAGCTAACATTGCTTTCTTGAGAAAGGGGACAAGTTTAGTCTAGGTCAATGTCCTCAAAATGAGCTTGAAAGAAAGCAAATGGAAAGGGTCCATATGATAAGCAGTAGGAAGCTTGATGTATGCACAGGTCTGCACAAGACCTGATATAGCTTTCGTTGTTGGCATGTTGGGAAGGTACTAAAGCGATCCAGGGGAAGCACATGGACAGCTGCAAAGAAAGTGTTTAGGTACCTACAAGGTACTAAGCACTATATGCTCACATACAGAAGAACAGATGACCTGGAAGTGGTTGGTTAATCAGACTCTATCTTGGAGGATGTTTAGACACAAACAAGTCTAATACTGGTTACATCTTCCTACTAGCAGATGGAGCTATATCATGGAAAAGTACAAAACAAACACTTACAGCTCCCTCTACTTGTGATGCTGAGTACATAGCGTGTTTTGAGGCAAGTTCACAAGCAATCTAGATAAGGAATTTCATTGCTGGTCTTAAGATTGTGGACTCAATCTTTAGGCCAATCAGGATGTACTGTGATAACACAGCCATAATAGCCATTGCAAATAACAAAAGGAGTGGAAGTCGAAGCCAGTAGGTTGAATTGAAATTCCTAAGTTTAAAAGAGAGAATTGCATATGGTGAAATTTTGGTTGATCATATCAATACAAAGGACATGCTAGCTGATCCTTTGACTAAGGGAATGAAACCGAATGCGTTTGTGTTACACGTTCCTCAGATGGGGGTTAAACCTTCATTCATATAGAAGAGGTATGCAATGAAATTAATTTTGTGGTTTATTATCTCTATCATTATCTGTATACATTCTGTTGATAAGAATAATAAACACTAAGTTTGGAACCAAATAAACATTAGCGTTTATTCATAAGGTTATACTCATTAAGTAAGTAAGGGTGTTGCATGTAATACATGGAAGATAATATTCGGCCTAAGAGAACTTATCGCCATTATTCTTGCAGCATAGCCTTAATTTAATTTGAAAAGGGCAACTGACATTTAGATACGGGCCAAGTGGGAGAATGTGAGATATTTTAATTATTATAATATAATTATTAGTTATTAATTAGGTTAATTAATATATCCTGAGTGTGGCCCGTTAGTCAGATCTAGGCCCAACTATAGGATTAGGGTAACAAGTGGACATAGGCTATTTATGTTTATTTCTGATGGTGAAATAAACAATTAAGGTTTATAGCCATCTGAATTGAGCGTACGAGTGAAAACCCTAGCTGCTCTTTGAGGTTCCCTGACTGGCGACGACTCTCACACGAGTTGCCATCACTGTGCTCTACAGTCAGTTAGAAGAGTAACCTGTCAATCTTTCTTCTGACTCATTCTATTTTGCAGTCTCAAATTCCCAGTGTTCGTGAACTCTTTCTGATCAGAGAAAAGCTATGGCGAGAGGTATTTATTAAAGTCTTCCACTGTAACTTGTAGAATATCTTATGTTGTAATTATTGTGATGTAATTGTGAAAAAGCATGATTTATTCTAACATTCCAGACAATCTCAAACCCTTCCTCAGCAAAATCCATCTTCCCACATCAGCATCCTTGGCACAAACGTCAATTCATAAAAATCTCTAATTCAAACAATTCCCATAATCACTACTGACTCAACATCAAGTTTGTAAAGTTATATCAGCTCCAACTTTGCAAGAACATAATTGTAAACTCTGTTTGGATACCAAGAAAGTAACTAAATGAATAAAGAGCAAGCTTCCTCAATTTGAGTGTTTTAAAAAATAAACAAAGATTAAGAGAAGAAACGCTTATAAGCTGCCGTTATCATCCCTAGTCTTGCTGTCATTACCTCCTCTGACTCTTCTGCAATAAGAAGAGGAAGAATTTTAGAAAACAGAGGAAATGAAAGCACGATATTATTTGAAAGGAGAGAAATAAGAAAGGCATACAAGTGATCCATGCGTGTGGTTTGTGAAGGCTTTTTAAAAAAAAAAATTAAATAACCATCTAATAAGTTTTGTAATGTATATGCCACATCGGCTTTTCCAATAAACATGTCATATAAGTCAATTTAATAGAGTTAGTGTCATATAAGATAAATTAACACTATCAAATGCAGCGCCAAGTTGTTTTCAAATTTTAAGTACTAATAGTTATACACAGAGTAAACTTGAAAGACCACAACTATTCGTTTCAAATTTGTGGGACCAAAATCAAAATTGGGTGAAACTTCAAGAGTCAAAAGTGATATTAACCCTTAAAATTGCATTTGAGCGAAGCATATGCATGGAAATACACGTGTTCAATTTTTTCTAATTAGTAGAAAAACAATGAACCGCATTTTATTTTGTCCATCACTATATTAGTATATTTTATTTTGTCCATTTCACATCCAAGAAAACATATTTTAATACATATGTATTACGAATGTAAATGGTCTATTAGAAAGTGCAAATGTACACTATTATAAATAAGTAATATAGAAGTGAGCAGAGTATCGTTCCTTCCAGGAGTGATCACTAATTATCAAAATGAGTAATTTTAACTCTATTTAGTTGATCGATTAGTTGATAATTAAGAGCACGAAACAAAAGATGAGTAAATATGAATGCAAATGATATGAAACACCTATGAGAAAGTCCTAGGGGTCAGATTTCACTTAAAAAATTTCAGATTGAATCACTTATCTATTTTAGGCCAATTTATTCCACATGATTAACAGTCAAGTTTTCCTAATTTAATTACTAGCCTCTTCCAAGGTCAAGCAATTCTATAATTAATTGCTAATCCAATATATTCCTATATGAATTTAAGCAATTAATTATGCATTAAAATTTATGGAACTCAGTAAGGCTATACAACTCATTTGAATATATTCCTATTTCATATGCAAGTCATGGTTTTAATTATAGGATCTATATACATGCATCTCCTTTCGGTCTCAACATACATATTGGAATCATTCAAAAGGTAGCCAATCATTTGAAAGCATTAAGAACAATAATTAAAACTCAATCATGAAGGAGAAATTCAAACTAGATTTAATAAGTTAAGATTGAATACGTCATTAGTAAGCAACGTCATCACCCTAGGAAAATGAAAGTTTAACACATGATGAAATTAAAAACAAAAATAAAATAAATGGAGAACTTCATAAACATTCCAATAAACTTAATTATTAAATTATAAAATATAAAAATTACAACCACAAGATGCATGAAAATAGAAAAATCTAGCCTTCTATGTAAGAGGTAAAACCTTCCATGTAGGAGGCATGCAAGAAACAAATACAATGCATGTAATTAATTCTAAGATGTGTTAGATCCCATATGTTTTGATGATAACAAAGATTGGATTAATAATATGAAAGGATTTGTTAACAAACAAATGAATTTGAACAAAGTAGCATAGCATCACTTGAAGTCAGCACTGGAAGTAATCAACAATTTTTAAGAAGGTTGACTCGAGTAGCCACTTGGGTAACAGATGTAACCCCCTCCGTAATCATATCTGAAATACATCATTAGAGTGAAATAGAGACCAATAATAATCAAAATTCATCTACATTCCCATCATTAAGATAGGGTTTTCACAAATACATTTCACAAATACTTTAACCTGGTCTCACATTCACATTTCACATTTCACATACAATTACATTGCGAAGATAATTAACATTCATAATATATCAGAGTGCACAATAACAATCCCGGCAATCCCGAGTTCATATCTTCACTAGAGGTACGTAGGGCACATAAGCCCTTTACAATTTCTCAAATGGGGATTACACAAATTTCAATCCTAATACATATCCAAATACACCTCCACAACATATACAACCATATATCCATCCTAACATATACAACTCTCAATACATCCAAATCAACTACCATTATCCCAAATAGCAATGATAACCAACTACCAAATCCAAATGCCCATAAGGGATTCTCGCCGGCTCTAGTCGCTTGCTCCTTCCTCGAGCCACTTGTCCTGTCTAAAATGTTGGTAGGGGAGGGTGAGATTCCAGAGAATCCCAGCAGGAAACAGATACCAATATGCATGCAAGATAAGTGTTTAATGCATGACATGCTTGCATCCCAATAACTCGTCAATACATGCAGGAGAGGTAAGTTCCCTACTCTTATTCTTCCCACATATGCTCCAACATCGGCTACTCGCGATCCGAGCGGATATCAAACCATGATCAGGGCGAATATATGACCCTATAACCAAATCAAGGACATAGGATCATTCTTTTTTCCAAATTCTCATTTTCATAATACTTAAAGTTGGTTACCATTCATAACCTTTAGGTGGCTAATCAAAGCCTAAAGACATGCCTAAAGGCTTGGGAAACAATAGGTTAGAGATCTCCTTTCAAAAACTCAAAGTGCTGGAACATAGGGGTTGGCCGCGACCAGCCCTTCCTTAGGCTACGGCTAAAATATGGTCAGAAGGTCACTGGCCGCGGCCAGCCACCCATGGGCCACGGCCAGAATCGGGTCAGAAAGGTTTGGGCCGCGGCCAGCCACCTTGGGCTGCGGCCAAGAAATTCCCTGATTCTTGGCTGAAATTCCAAAATTCATAACTAATTCTAGAAAAATCAAAACAAGGTGATTCCAAAGCCAAATGAAAGGTACTTAAGTCCTCTTTCTAGGAAAAATATGTACCATTACTGGAAATCACCATACAATCCCAGAATTACACAAAACTAATCACTGCCCCAAAACAGAGTTCTATTTCAATCCCAAAATTTGGACAAACATATCTCACAGAATACTAAACAAAATGACACAAAATATATGTCCACTTTAAAGATTAGGATGTGAAATTTAAGACTGCAAAGTTTCACAATTTTCTGAAATCATTTGGTCATTAAAAATGTTCACACAAATAAACTACCCAGAACAGAGTTCCAAGGGACAGATTTTCCAATTTTCTACCAAACTGTCCCATGACTCCAAAATTAACAATCAAGCCTATTCCCACACAAATTTTCACAAGGAATACAATGGTAACCTCAAAATGACCAAAATCACAACCTATCAACATGCCCTATTTTGACCAAAGCACAAAACCAACACAAAAGGTGCCAAAACTTCACATTTAATCTTCAATGCAATTCTATCAATTCAAAACACTAAACAAGGCACCATTTCCATAACAATAACATACTATACTCCCCAGGACCCTAAATCACAAAAATTAGGGCTAAAATTCCAGAAATTCAAGGCCTAACAAATGGCCACAAAACTTATATGAAAATGAAGCTTTCACTCACCTCAACAACTTTCCCAAAGAAGTTCCTTGATTCACCCAAGTCCATAATTTCTTGAGAGCTCAAACACCACCAAATGACAAATCTAAAACCATGAAATTGAAGCTCTCAACACAAGGAACAACTTTATAGAAGAGAGGTTTGGCATTAGAGGTCATTAACTTACCTTAAAATCAAAGCTTTTCTTCCTCTCTCTAGGGCAACAATGGAGGACGAATTTGGAGAGAGAAGGGAGGGATGAGAGATTGAAGAAGGTGAAATGATTATGTTTCCCCCTCCCATGCTTGTGCAGCTGAATTGGAGGGAAGAAGAGAGAGGGAAAACCATTTTTTATTGAGTTTTGACATTTCACACACACTTTCTCTTCACATAAGCTTGCCACATGTCTCCACCACATTGGCTCTCATAAAGCAAGTAACTAATTAGTTACTCTAATCCCTCCATTAGCCATTTAGTTACATATCTCATTTCTCTTAATTAGTAATTAATCTCTTCCATTAATCACTAATTTAGAGCCATTCTTTCAATTTTCCCAGCAATTATGACATATTAATTAAAATTGCCATACAACACATATTTAATTCTTTTCCTCTTCTTTATGCGCCATTTACCCTTATTTTAGCCCAATAACTATTTCATCACATAATTATGCTAAAATACAAGGTGTTGGGCATTTCCAATAATAATTTGGATCTCAAATCCACATTAATCCACATAATCATTAACAAGAATTGTAATTAGCCCTTAATCGAAAATTGGGGTGTTACAATTCTCCCCCCGTTCAATACATTTCATCCTCGAAATTTGTTACACCATTGGGGACATAAACCTCAGATGCCTCCTCATGATGGCTTCCATTCCTCAAATTGTTTCTCATTAGAACAATCCCTTCAAGACCACTTATACAATAACATGTTACAGGTCCGATTCTCACAAGAATCTCAACGGACCAATGCGTCGTGGCTAAATTTTTTTCTCTCAATCACTTTACCAATTCACATGCTCGGAGACACTCTCACGAGTGTGTGATCTAGTTTTCAAACTCTAGAGGTCTTCACCTCATTCGATCATATTTCGGATGGACTGCACTCGTGCATCCTAACTTTAAGTCACTCTAATCACTAACATCAAGTCACCTTCCCTTTTCGGGTACAATTCAAACCACCACAGATTCACTGCATACAATCGACAGCTTCTGTTGTATTCACATATACCCCATCTTCTACTGTTTTTAACAATACTTCAGCTTACGCTGTATCCACTTCCATAACTTTAACCTTACCCGTACACCCACTAGTTACTCTACCAGCGGTAACCAGGACTCACTAGTACAAAATTCCCTTTTTAGACCGTCATATTTAGACCGGTTATAGCGGATAAGGTCTAAAAAATTTGACCGGTGGCAGTTTTGTAATTATATAGAACTTTTAAGACCGGTTCTCAAACAAACCGGTCTTAAAAAAATTATTTAGACCGGTTATAAATAAAACCGGTCTTAAAATATCAAAATATTTAAAAAATTAAAAATTTTAAACTTTTAAGACCGGTTATTTATAATAACCGGTCTTAAATATCAAACATTAAAAGTCCAAACTTTTTAAAAACCGGTATAAATATTTTTTTTGAAAACTTTTAAGACCGGTTCTTAGAATAACCGGTCTTAAATATCAAACATTAAAAGTCCAGACTTTTTAAAAACCGGTATAAAAAATTTTTTTCAAGACTTTTAAGACCGGTTCTTAGAATAACCGGTCTTAAAAGTCATACTTTTTAGACCGGTTCTTAGAATAACCGGTCTAAAAAGTACTTTTAAGACCGGTTATTCTAAGAACCGGTCTTAAAAGTACTTTTAAGACCGGTTATTCTAAGAACCGGTCTAAAAAGTGATATTTTAAGAAAAAAATATGGATTTTTTTTTAAAAAAATTTTCACCCTTTTAAGACCGGTTTTATTTATAACCGGTCTAAAATATCGACCCTAAATTTTTGAATCTCCTCTTTGTCGCGCCTAATTTTCGCACTCTTAATCTGAAACCTCTCTTCTTAGTGCGATTACTCTGTGAGCTCGATCATCTTCGCTCAATCTCATTCTCATGTTTGTTGCTGCGGTGCTCTCACCCTCGCACTAAATGAGTTTGTTGCCACCACAACCTCGCTTACTCTGATCTCCTTCGTCGCGACTTTTCACTGTAGTTGCTTTTCTATCTCTAGTATGGGTCTTGCTTTGCTTGGTCACATAGACTTGTACCATGAATGTGATTTGCAGACTCAACATTTTAGAAAAGGTTGACGAAGAGAACATCAACCTTGCGTTGTTGCGAAGGAAGCATATTTTCGTCTTTTTAGTTTTAGTATACTGTAAGTGATAATAAGAAGGAGGAGTTTCCTGAAGTTAGTATTCTTCTTTCCCTCTTTAATTATTTATGATTTTACAACGTTGTTCTGCTTTGTGTTTCGTTTGATTAGCTATGCAAGGAATTTTTTTTGTTATCTCTAACTGTGCATATGCATGGTTCATTCTCATTTTTGCAGTTTTGGATGGGGCTGAGACTCCATTTGTTGGGTTAAAAAAGAAGAAGAAGAAGAAGACAGTAAGTCATTCAGTATTTATGTAGAATATTTTTGCACACAATCTCTACCGAAGCTATTGGAATATATAATTATATGGGGGCAATATGATGCTTGTTTTTTGATTGAAGGTTGAAACTCGTAACTTTACTAATAAGGGTGGAGATGCTGCTGAAGATTTAGATGGTAAGCAGTTGTATTATTTATTGATGTGTGATAAAATGAACTCAATGACTGTATGTGTGTTATACTCTTGTTGTCAAGTGAAATTAGCTGAATAAGTTATGAGCATCTAATAAATTTTGAACTCATTACATTGAATAAATCTAAGATAAGTTCCTCTTATCTCAGAGATATGGATTGGTAGAAAAGTTGAGTGAATATGATAAAAGGATTATTCTTTCTTTTTTTCTTCGTTTTGTTCTGTTTCTCATTACCCTTTGTTCAGAGTCTAGAGTGAAAAGGGTGATACAGGTATAGCACTACAAAAAAAATCCACATTTATTTTTGTTTAAAAAAAATATCACTTTTTAGACCGGTTATTAGAATAACCGGTCTTAAAAGTACTTTCAAGACCGGTTCTTAAAATAACCGGTCTTAAAAGTATGACTTTTAAGACCGGTTATTATAAGAACCGGTCTAAAAAGTATGACTTTTAAGACCGGTTATTTTAAGAACCGGTCTTAAAAGTCTTGAAAAAAAATATTTTTATACCGGTTTTTAAAAAGTCTGGACTTTTTAGACCTGGTCTTCGAACAACAGGTCTAAAAAAGTGATTTTTAAGACTAGTTGCTTAACCGGTCTAAAAAATAACAGACTTTTTAGACCGGCTGTATCAAGACCGGATCCAAAACCGGTCTAAAAAGTCATTTTTAACCGGTCTAAAAAGCCATTTTTCCACCAGTGACTATTGGCCTTAACAACATTATCACCTCATTGTATCAACTTTCATGGTGCCACCCTCACCCGTACACCCACCAGTGACTCTGCTAGTGGTAACCGGGACTTTTAGGCATTCACAATCATATCAGGCCACTTCAGAATCTCAATCTCTTCTATCCGAAGCACCCTACCGCAATGACCCACCTAGAATCTCAGTCTCTTTTATCTAGGCGACCTTCAAGGAGCCTCAATCCCACAACACCACCCTTATCCTCTTTCACTCACACAAAGCAACCACAGCGGCAGTTCAACGGCCGAGCTAGAGATAACCAGCGTCAATCCCTAAACGGCTCACGCTGACCTGCACACACTGCATTGCACCTTAACACAATTCACACAATATACTTCACCACAGCTGGGATTCATATAAAGCATTTCATACACAAGCCACACTGGAAAGATGTACAACACACAGCCCACGGCTGGATTCATAACACACCGCCCCACTGGTCGGATTCACAAAGATCCATGTTGATTACAACGGCAGTTCAACGGCCGACCTAGAGATGACCAGCATCAATCCCTATACGGCTCACGCTGACCTGCACACGCTGTAATTCACCATAACACAATTCACACAATATACTTCACCACAGCTAGGATTCATATAAAGCATTTCATACACAAGCTATACTGGCAAGATGTACAACACACAACCCACGGCTGAATTCACAACACGTCACCCCACGGGTCGGATTCACAAAGATACATGTTGATTACAACAGCAGTTCAACGGCCGACCAAGAGATGACCAGCATCAATCCCTATATGGCTCACGCTGACCTGCACACGCTGCAACTTGTCACATCCCCCGCCGGTGCTCTCGGGGACACCTACTCCGGCACAACCGGCTACGGCCCATACCATAGTGCCACCCGTACTACCATTCGGGCGTGGCAAGTAGCTGGGCATCAACCTAGGACTCACAAGAATTTAGCACATTTCTGTCTTTATTGTCACACCCACCCCGCTACTCACATTTCACGGCGGCTGGATGCCTACCCCGATACTCACATTTCCTGGCGGCTGGTACCCTCCGTATGGGCCTAGGCACTCCCGCCTTACCCTCCCAATTGGGCCTCAACCCTTTGGGCCGTAAGGGAGACTCACAATACACAATCACATCAAGCTAGAACTGGGTATATTTAGCACTAATGCCTTGAGCTCATGCTCCTCTCTACTCTACAATTCAACATCACGGCGGCTGCACTCTAAGGTTCATCATCAAGGCGGCTTCACTCTAGGGTTCGTCATCACGGTGGCCCCACACTAGGGTTCATCGTCACAGTGGCTCCACACCGTAGGTAGCCCTTTCCGATTGGATCTCACCATAGGTAGCCCTTTTCGATCAGCACTCTCCGTAGGTAGCCCTCTCTTATCTGAACTCTTCGTAGGTAGCCCTTTCTGATTTGCATCCTCCATATATGACTTTTTCCTCGTGCTAGGTTAACAACGAGCAACCTCGGAATACCTCAAACACATCACGTTCACACGCTTCCACTGCACACTCTGAGGTCTACCTCCTCATCTATGCTTGCACAATGTCAGAGTAACTTAATAGGAGTCCCACAGGAATCTCCTACTACACCTGACCACACAAACAATCTGTGCCAGGCCTTAACCTGATTTACCTTAAATAAGTTAGAGCCATAACTAGCACATCATTGAGAGCCCATACTCCCAACGTTCCTATAACTCTTCTTTACACTTTAACTCTTGAATCCTCAACGTTAATTGAACCGGGAAATCACTTCCCTTAATTCCACAGAGTATCATCCACTCCAAAGCCAATCCAAATATTTCTGCCAGCCTAAGGTATGTAATATCCCGATTTGTAATTAGGGCTAATGATTCTGATAATTATTGTAATTATCTTGATTAAGCACAATGATGATTAATGTAATGTGAATTTTGAGAATAAATACATGTGGTATTTAAGATCAAGGGTTGTGGTTTTATGACCGTGGGTCGGAATCCTGCGTGTTGTGGTGAGGTGAGTTCATTGTGGAAGAGAATGGATGATGACATGTGGCAAGTGGAAAGCCATAGGATGATGCACTAAGTGACAAAATGTCACTTTTCCCTCATTTTCTCTCTCTTATTCGGTTGGAGGCATGGGCAAGGGAGGGAGTATGTGTTTCTTCATCATCATTTTCTCTCTCATCTCTCATCTCTCATCTCTCATCTTTCTCTCTAAATCCGGCGACATTGAGGCAAGAAGAGGAAGAAGAAAAAGCTTGATCTTGGTAAGTTATGCTTCTCCTTTGCTCTAATCCTCTTCTCTGATATTGATCATCTCAATGAGAGTTACATTGTGATGATTGTAGAGCCTTAAATGGTGTAGATTGGGACATTGGTCGAATTTGGGAGTTTGAGAATCCAGATTCTGGATTGAGCAAAGAGAAGAGGTAGGCATTTAGAGCATTTTGATGTATTGTTTATGATTTTTGGTTAAGTTTGGTAAAATCTGGAATTTTGCCCTAAATATGCCTATTTTTGGAAATATGAAGTTTATTATGATTGATGAATGGAAATGATGTAGTTGGAGGTATAGAAGCATTTGATGTAATTTGGAATGATAAAAATGGGTTAAGGGAATTTGGATAATGTGTATCATAGAGACCTTAGTGGATGATTGTGGTCAAATTGGTTTTTGGAGTGTTTATAAAGTTGCCATAGTGTTCCCTAGTTAGTGCTTAAGGTGTGTGAGCATTGTGGAGAGTTTGGGAACCTTTGGGAGTGAATTTGACCATCTGGTGTTTTCTGGTTTTCTGCATTTCTGGGTCTCGCATGAGCATCACTCGAGCAGAGGAAGAACGTGCTCGAGTGATGGAAGAGTTTTCCCTGTCCTGCTTCGAGTGCGTCTGGGTTTCTTTGGGTGATGCTCGAGCACAGCGCTTTGTGCTCGAGTGAGCGAAGAACATGCTCGAGCAGGCATGGTCTGCTCGAGTGAAGGTGGGAGTTCAGAGTGAAGGGTTTCTTTCGGGTCTTCACTTGCTGGTGGATGCCACGAGTGTGCTCTGACACTCGCGAGCATAGCCTTCTCACTCGAGCACTGGGGGTCATGCTCGAGTGAGGTTGTGCTTCAGGAGGGAGTTGTGCTTTCAGGCTCTCACTTGCGAGTGAGGTGCTCGCGGGTGAGAGGTGTGTGCTCGCGGGTATGCTCGCGGGTGAGAGGTGTGTGCTCGCGGGTGAGAGGTGTGTGCTCGCGGGTGTGAGGTGTGCTCGCGGGTGTGAGGTGTGCTCGCGGGTGTGAAGTGTGCTTCTGGTGGGAGTGTGCTCGCGGGTGGGAGTGTGCTCGCGGGTGTGGTTTTGTGCTCGAGTGATCCTATGCTTGGAGAGCTTTGGGTGCTCTCGGGTCCTCACTTCCTGGTTTTCTCTCGCGTGTGCTCGAGTGAGGTATTTGGCCTTGTGCTCGAGTGAGGGTCAGCGTGCTCGAGTGAGCCAGTTCCTGCAAGTGTCTTTATGCTCTCGGGAGCTCACTCGCAGTCTCACTCGCACTTGTGCTCGAGTGATGTCCGTACATGTGCTCGAGTGAGAGCATCTGTGCTCGAGTGAGATGACCAAAAATCAGTGTTTTGCCTTCGAGTAAGGGGTCTTTTGGGTAGGTTCTTCCAACCCTTTAGGCATATGTTTAGGCCTATTTTAGTCACCTAAAGAGTCCTAAATGATAACCAACTTAGAGAATTATTGAAATATACCTATGGATAAGAGATTAATTGGTTGTCCCTAATTGATATAGGATTTGATATCTGTCGCCCTCGTGAGGCCACGGTGCCGGAGCCAGTCAGGAAAGATACAGGTAGTGACTCTATCTTTATACCTTATGTGATGTATGATATGTGTGCTATATCATTGTGATTAAATGGATTTTGTATGCTGCAAGTTTTGTGAAAACTTTGTGTGGATACACCGCTAAACCAATAGTCCCTGAGTCGCTAACAACGGTTCGGGTGAAGGTCGTATGCCTTCCCGGCGGTAAAAGGGGATGAGGTTAGGGTGTCATATATGCGTTATGTGATATTGTGGTAGCACCGCTAAGCCAATAGTCCCTGAGTCGCTAACAACGGTTCGGGTGAAGGTCGTATGCCTTCCCGGCGGTAAAAGGGGATGAGGTTAGGGTGTGATATTTGTGAAGGCCGACGGGCCATTTGTGAAAGCCGAAAGGCTATATGTGAGCCGTGTGGCTATTTGTATGCACTGCCACGCCAATAGTCCCTGAGTCGCTAACAACGGTTCGGGTGAAGGTCGTATGCCTTCCCGGCGGTAAAAGGGGATGAGGGTGGAGTGAATTTGTTGCTGTTGATATGAGATGATGTGTTTACATATTATGTGATTGCATGTGGTATGAAATAGTAGTTACTACGGGGATTCTTTAGAATCTCACCCTCCCAAATGATTAATCTTTTCAGACAGGGCGAGTGGTTCGAAAGGGAAACGGACGACCAGGAGTAGTTAGGCTCACTCCGAGATCTAAGTGGTAGTTGGTTATCATAGTTTTGGATTGGGATTGCAATTTGTACATTTTATGTAAATGACTATTTTGGTTATGTAATCCCCATTGTTGGGAAACCTGTAAACCCAAGTTATGTATGCAAGTAACCCGGGGTTTGCCGGGATTTTGGTTTCCGCACTTTGATATTTAATATGTACTCTGTTTTTCTCAAGTAATTATATCCGCCTGTGAATGTGAGACCAGGATTAACTATGTTTCGAAACGGATTTTGAAACACCCCATCTTGGGATGAGGGAATATGAATTGTTATTTTGTTTTATTGGTCTCTATTTCACATAAATTTCATAAACCGGATGTCATTACGGTGAGGGGGTTACATTTTTGGTATCAGAGCTGCAGTTCCTGGCAAGGGTAGAGTTTGCTAGGATAGCTCCCATAGTGTGTCCTTAGTGATAATGGATTGGTAGTGAATGTTTGTTCGTTTACACATCTTTGAGTTATAATTGTGGATATATGAGCTCTGTAGAGATGTGTATACCATAATTGTTGGATTAATGGGGTGAGTTCTTTGTAGAATGAAAAGAACAACAAAAGGTCGCCCCAGAGTACAACAAGAAGATCCCGATGTGGAGTTGGTCAATGACAATCCACCAGATCCTATGCAAGAGTTGATGGGCTTGATAAAGGATCAGAGGGATATGATTACGGAGCTTAGAGAAGAGCTTCGAGCCGAGAAAGCAAAGAACAATGAGGGTAGAGGCCAGTCTACTCAAGAAGGTACTCGAGGGGAAACCCGAGAGGAGACTAGACTGGAAGATACAGCTGAAGGGTCAGCACGATCGCTTGAATCGCCTCCTCGTACTGAAGAAAATCAAAGGCCGCATGGGAAATCGGTCAATGAGGAAAGAGATCTTCAGTTTTGGGTCTCCAGGTTTTGTAAACACCTACCTCCGGTATTCAGAGGGAAATTTGATCCTCAGGCGGCGGAAGACTGGTTGAACCGTCTTGAGAAGATATTCGAGGTTCTAGAATGTCCCTCGGAAGTGAAAGCCAAGCTGGCGGTGTACAAACTTGAGGGTGATGCAGACCGCTGGTGGCGGAACATAGCTCTGTCGCTGAAGAGCAAGAATATACCATTGACCTGGGAAGTGTTTCAACAGCACTTCGATGAGAAATACTTTCCCAAGTCGGTGAGGCTTGAAAAGGAGACCGAGTTCCTACAAATCAAGCAAGGGGACACGGAGTCATTTGATGAATACTTGTCCCGATTCACCCGGTTGTCCCGATACTCCTCTTATCTACAAAAGAGGGATGATGAGGAGTTGAGTTCAGATCTACTCATTCGGGGCTTAAGGCGTGACATGAGGAAGAGAATAGCCACTCATCGGTTCTCCAAGTTTAACAAGGCCGTTGAAGAGTGTCGGATTACAGAGAGCAATCTGAGAGAATTGTATCCGGCTAAGACTGCGGGTGGTTATAGTGAACCCAGCAAGGGTGGTGCTTCCCAGAAGCGGAAGGGTTCGGGATCGTCATCTTCGTATAGGGGTGGTGGTAAGAAGCCCTACCAGCCCAGAGATCGTGAACCCCAGAGGTTTGGGACTGAGAGGAAATGTCCTCGCTGTAATCAGTCACATTATGGTAAGAACTGTCAGGGTGAGATGATTTGCTTTAACTGTAAGCGAACCGGACATCTTTCCAGAGATTGCCAACGACCGCAAGCGGAGCAGAGACCGAAAACTCAGGGCAGAGTATTTGCTATGACTCATGAGGAAGCCCGGAAATCCCCAGAGCTGATACAAGGTACAGTTCTTCTTAATGGATTTGTATTGCAAGTATTGTTTGACTCGGGTGCAAGTCACTCATTTATTGCGCATGATTGTGTAAAGCGCCTGGGTTTAATTGTACATAAGTTGCCATTCGAATTGATTGTGTCAACACCGATGGGTGTAAAGGCTGTAACTACAGAAGCCTGTTTGAATTGTGTAATAACCGTAGAGGGTCATGAGTCTGTGGTAGATCTAATTTGTTTACCGCTCTGCCAATTGGAAGTCATTTTGGGTTTTGATTGGTTGAGAGCGAATAACGTGTTATTAGATTGTGGGAACGAGAGGATTGTATATCCAGTTTCTCAAAACGTCGAGAATGGCAATGTTGATTTGAATTTTCTTTCGACGGCGAAGGCTGAGAGATATTTGAAAAAGGGTTGTCAGGGGTATATGGTTTTCTTCTCGGTACAAGGAGAAATCAGTGAAACTTTGAATAGTATACCCATAGTGAATGAATTCCCTGAGGTTTTT
This sequence comes from Inga leiocalycina, assembly GCA_963242795.1. Lineage (NCBI taxonomy): Eukaryota > Viridiplantae > Streptophyta > Magnoliopsida > Fabales > Fabaceae > Inga > Inga leiocalycina. Next base: position 39,412,615 of record OY725332.1, read on the forward strand.
CCGGACGACTTAAGTGGATTACCTCCGGAAAGGGAAGTTCAGTTTCCGATTGACATTGTGCCTGGAGCGGGTTCGATATCTAAAGCCCCATATCGTATGGCTCCAAATGAAATGGCCGAATTGAAAAAGCAGATTGAGGATTTGCTCGAGAAAGGGTTTATTAGACCCAGTGTGTCGCCTTGGGGTGCTCCAGTTTTATTTGTGAAAAAGAAAGACGGGAGTCTTCGTTTGTGTATCGACTATCGAGAATTGAATAAAGTTACCGTCAAGAATAAGTACCCTCTCCCTAGAATTGATGACTTGTTAGATCAATTATCTGGCTCGTGTGTATTCTCCAAGATTGATCTAAGATCGGGGTATCATCAGCTGCGTGTGAAAGCGGAAGATGTTCCGAAGACTGCTTTCCAGAGTAGGTATGGTCATTATGAATTCTTAGTGATGCCATTTGGGTTGACAAATGCGCCTGCGGTATTCATGGATTACATGAACCGTATTTTCCGACAATATCTGGATCAATTCGTTGTGGTATTCATTGACGATATTTTGATATACTCTAAGAGTAGAAAAGAACATGAGCATCATTTGAGAATTGTGTTGAATATATTACGTGAGAAGCAACTCTATGCTAAGTTGAGTAAATGTGAGTTTTGGCTATCAGAAGTGAAATTCTTAGGCCATGTTATCTCGCAAGGTGGGGTCGCTGTGGATCCTAGTAAAGTGGAAGCAGTACTGGACTGGAAGAGGCCAGAAACTGTTGCTGAGGTACGCAGTTTTCTGGGTCTTGCTGGTTATTATCGGAGATTCATTCAGAATTTCTCCCGTATTGCATTGCCGATGACCAAGCTCACGAGAAAGGATCAGCCGTATGTGTGGGATGAGAAATGTGAAAATTGCTTTGTGGAGCTGAAGGAGAGGTTGACTACGGCACCTGTGTTGATTTTGCCCGATCCCAGTGTGACATATGTTGTGTACTCTGATGCCAGTGGGCAGGGATTAGGGTGTGTCCTTATGCAGCAGGGACGTGTGGTGGCCTACGCCTCTCGACAGCTCAGACCTCATGAATTGAACTATCCCACTCATGATCTGGAGCTTGCGGCTATTGTGTTTGCCTTGAAGATTTGGAGGCATTATTTGTATGGTGTGACCGTGGAACTGTACTGCGACCACAAGAGTCTCAAATATCTGTACGATCAGAAAGAGTTGAATATGAGGCAACGACGTTGGATGGAGTTGCTTAAGGACTACAACCTGGAAATAAAATATCATCCGGGTAAGGCAAATGTAGTCGCTGATGCTCTTAGTCGGAAAACTGTGGTTGTGGCAGCTATGATGATACACGAGGAGAAATTGGTTGCTGATTTTCGTGATATGAACCTGGCGAACCAGATCATCTGTGCCCATTTTAATGTTTCCCAAGGGGAAAGTGATTTGAGAGCTGAGATTGAAGAGGCTCAGCGGCAAGATGACTGGATACAGGGTAACCTAGCCAGAATTGAGCGTGGAGAAGTTCAAGGCTATGATGTGTCGCCTAGCGGATTGATTCGTTATCAGAATAGGATTTGTGTTCCACTTAAGGCGGAGTTGAGACAGAAGATCTTAGATGAGGCGCATAAGAGCCAATATACTCTTCATCCTGGTATGACCAAAATGTACCATGGTTTGAAATCTGAGTATTGGTGGCAGGGTATGAAGAGTGATGTGACAAAGTATGTGGCGAGGTGTCTCACATGTCAGAAAGTGAAGATTGAGCACCAAAGACCGCCTGGTTTATTGCAAAGCCCTGAAATTCCGGAATGGAAATGGGAAAGCGTGACCATGGATTTTGTTACGGGATTGCCCAAGATCAGGAATTATGATGCGATCTGGGTTATTGTGGACCGGTTAACGAAGTCAGCGCACTTCCTACCGATCAATGTTAGTTACTCTCCGGATAGACTAGCGGAGATTTATCTTCGTGAAATTGTGAAGCTCCATGGCATACCGAGGAATATCATCTCTGATCGAGATCCTCGTTTCACTTCGAGATTCTGGAAGGCATTGCATGAGGCACTGGGTACTCAATTGAGATTCAGTACAGCCTATCATCCTCAGACAGACGGTCAGTCAGAGAGGACTATTCAGACCTTAGAGGATATGTTGCGGGCATGTGTACTTGACTTCAAAGGGGGTTGGGACCGTTTCCTTCCACTTGCTGAGTTTGCCTACAACAATAGCTTTCATGCGAGCATTCAGATGGCGCCGTATGAAGCGTTGTATGGAAGAAAATGCCAATCACCATTGTGTTGGAATGAGTTGTCCGAGAGGAAACTCTATGGGCCGGATCTTGTGGATCAAACCTCAGCCCAGATTCGAATCATTCGAAAGAGGCTTCTTGCAGCTCAGAGTCGGCAGAAGAGCTATGCGGACAAGAGGAGAAGGCCTCTAGAATTTGAGGTCGGTGACCATGTGTTTCTTAGAGTATCTCCTGTCACCGGTATTGGGCGAGCTATAAAGCGAAAGAAGTTGAGCCCGAGATATATAGGTCCTTTTGAGATCCTTGATAGGATTGGGCCTGTTGCTTATCGTATAGCCCTACCTCCGAGCTTGAGCAGACTCCATGATGTATTTCATGTTTCCCAATTGAAGAAGTATCAACCGGATCCATCCCATGTCGTTGAGTATGAGAATGTGGAGTTGCGAGATAACTTCACGTATGCGGTGGAGCCAGAGCAAATTATTGAACGAGAAGAACGTCGGCTCAGACACCGGAGTATTCCTTATGTGAAAGTGATCTGGAAGGGAATGACTCAGCGGGAAGCAACTTGGGAAACGGAGGAAGATATGCGAAGGCGATATCCGGAGTTTATGGCTCAAGGGATGTAACAAATTTCGAGGACGAAATTTATTTAACGGGAGGAGAATTGTAATATCCCGATTTGTAATTAGGGCTAATGATTCTGATAATTATTGTAATTATCTTGATTAAGCACAATGATGATTAATGTAATGTGAATTTTGAGAATAAATACATGTGGTATTTAAGATCAAGGGTTGTGGTTTTATGACCGTGGGTCGGAATCCTGCTTGTTGTGGTGAGGTGAGTTCATTGTGGAAGAGAATGGATGATGACATGTGGCAAGTGGAAAGCCATAGGATGATGCACTAAGTGACAAAATGTCACTTTTCCCTCATTTTCTCTCTCTTATTCGGTTGGAGGCATGGGCAAGGGAGGGAGTATGTGTTTCTTCATCATCATTTTCTCTCTCATCTCTCATCTCTCATCTCTCATCTTTCTCTCTAAATCCGGCGACATTGAGGCAAGAAGAGGAAGAAGAAAAAGCTTGATCTTGGTAAGTTATGCTTCTCCTTTGCTCTAATCCTCTTCTCTGATATTGATCATCTCAATGAGAGTTACATTGTGATGATTGTAGAGCCTTAAATGGTGTAGATTGGGACATTGGTCGAATTTGGGAGTTTGAGAATCCAGATTCTGGATTGAGCAAAGAGAAGAGGTAGGCATTTAGAGCATTTTGATGTATTGTTTATGATTTTTGGTTAAGTTTGGTAAAATCTGGAATTTTGCCCTAAATATGCCTATTTTTGGAAATATGAAGTTTATTATGATTGATGAATGGAAATGATGTAGTTGGAGGTATAGAAGCATTTGATGTAATTTGGAATGATAAAAATGGGTTAAGGGAATTTGGATAATGTGTATCATAGAGACCTTAGTGGATGATTGTGGTCAAATTGGTTTTTGGAGTGTTTATAAAGTTGCCATAGTGTTCCCTAGTTAGTGCTTAAGGTGTGTGAGCATTGTGGAGAGTTTGGGAACCTTTGGGAGTGAATTTGACCATCTGGTGTTTTCTGGTTTTCTGCATTTCTGGGTCTCGCATGAGCATCACTCGAGCAGAGGAAGAACGTGCTCGAGTGATGGAAGAGTTTTCCCTGTCCTGCTTCGAGTGCGTCTGGGTTTCTTTGGGTGATGCTCGAGCACAGCGCTTTGTGCTCGAGTGAGTGAAGAACATGCTCGAGCAGGCATGGTCTGCTCGAGTGAAGGTGGGAGTTCAGAGTGAAGGGTTTCTTTCGGGTCTTCACTTGCTGGTGGATGCCACGAGTGTGCTCTGACACTCGCGAGCATAGCCTTCTCACTCGAGCACTGGGGGTCATGCTCGAGTGAGGTTGTGCTTCAGGAGGGAGTTGTGCTTTCAGGCTCTCACTTGCGAGTGAGGTGCTCGCGGGTGAGAGGTGTGTGCTCGCGGGTATGCTCGCGGGTGAGAGGTGTGTGCTCGCGGGTGAGAGGTGTGTGCTCGCGGGTGTGAGGTGTGCTCGCGGGTGTGAGGTGTGCTCGCGGGTGTGAAGTGTGCTTCTGGTGGGAGTGTGCTCGCGGGTGGGAGTGTGCTCGCGGGTGTGGTTTTGTGCTCGAGTGATCCTATGCTTGGAGAGCTTTGGGTGCTCTCGGGTCCTCACTTCCTGGTTTTCTCTCGCGTGTGCTCGAGTGAGGTATTTGGCCTTGTGCTCGAGTGAGGGTCAGCGTGCTCGAGTGAGCCAGTTCCTGCAAGTGTCTTTATGCTCTCGGGAGCTCACTCGCAGTCTCACTCGCACTTGTGCTCGAGTGATGTCCGTACATGTGCTCGAGTGAGAGCATCTGTGCTCGAGTGAGATGACCAAAAATCAGTGTTTTGCCTTCGAGTAAGGGGTCTTTTGGGTAGGTTCTTCCAACCCTTTAGGCATATGTTTAGGCCTATTTTAGTCACCTAAAGAGTCCTAAATGATAACCAACTTAGAGAATTATTGAAATATACCTATGGATAAGAGATTAATTGGTTGTCCCTAATTGATATAGGATTTGATATCTGTCGCCCTCGTGAGGCCACGGTGCCGGAGCCAGTCAGGAAAGATACAGGTAGTGACTCTATCTTTATACCTTATGTGATGTATGATATGTGTGCTATATCATTGTGATTAAATGGATTTTGTATGCTGCAAGTTTTGTGAAAACTTTGTGTGGATACACCGCTAAACCAATAGTCCCTGAGTCGCTAACAACGGTTCGGGTGAAGGTCGTATGCCTTCCCGGCGGTAAAAGGGGATGAGGTTAGGGTGTCATATATGCGTTATGTGATATTGTGGTAGCACCGCTAAGCCAATAGTCCCTGAGTCGCTAACAACGGTTCGGGTGAAGGTCGTATGCCTTCCCGGCGGTAAAAGGGGATGAGGTTAGGGTGTGATATTTGTGAAGGCCGACGGGCCATTTGTGAAAGCCGAAAGGCTATATGTGAGCCGTGTGGCTATTTGTATGCACTGCCACGCCAATAGTCCCTGAGTCGCTAACAACGGTTCGGGTGAAGGTCGTATGCCTTCCCGGCGGTAAAAGGGGATGAGGGTGGAGTGAATTTGTTGCTGTTGATATGAGATGATGTGTTTACATATTATGTGATTGCATGTGGTATGAAATAGTAGTTACTACGGGGATTCTTTAGAATCTCACCCTCCCAAATGATTAATCTTTTCAGACAGGGCGAGTGGTTCGAAAGGGAAACGGACGACCAGGAGTAGTTAGGCTCACTCCGAGATCTAAGTGGTAGTTGGTTATCATAGTTTTGGATTGGGATTGCAATTTGTACATTTTATGTAAATGACTATTTTGGTTATGTAATCCCCATTGTTGGGAAACCTGTAAACCCAAGTTATGTATGCAAGTAACCCGGGGTTTGCCGGGATTTTGGTTTCCGCACTTTGATATTTAATATGTACTCTGTTTTTCTCAAGTAATTATATCCGCCTGTGAATGTGAGACCAGGATTAACTATGTTTCGAAACGGATTTTGAAACACCCCATCTTGGGATGAGGGAATATGAATTGTTATTTTGTTTTATTGGTCTCTATTTCACATAAATTTCATAAACCGGATGTCATTACGGTGAGGGGGTTACAAGGTACACTAGTCCCCTAGGTCTTAGGGCCTTTGGTCATACCATTCCACTATAAGATCAACGGCATATATTATTATATAGCCTAGGGTCTCCAACCCAACATCTAGGTTTATCATAACACCTAGAACCTCATTATCACATACCTTGGAAATCATTTTCCTCGATTTTCAAACCAAATCCATCATTTCCTATAAATGATCTGGTGGATTATCTTTAATTACCTCCACCTCTGGGTCTATACATTAAATTATAGGCGAACCATCATATCTTTCGATTCCATAATGATCCGCCACTTCAGAAGAACCCACAGTGTATACACATAATCCCCAAATCACATTTATATCCACAATAACCAAACATAAATGTGTATACACAACCACTATCACAAATCATCTTCTACCCCCAAGGCAGAAATCTAAGGGAGCTATCCTAGCAAATTCCCATGTTTGCCAAGAACTACAGCTCTGATACCAAAAATGTAACCCCCTCTGTAATCATATCTGAAATACATCATTAGAGTGAAATAGAGACCAATAATAATCAAAATTCATCTACATTCCCATCATTAAGATAGGGTTTTCACAAATACATTTCACAAATACTTTAACCTGGTCTCACATTCACATTTCACATTTCACATACAATTACATTGCGAAGATAATTAACATTCATAATATATCAGAGTGCACAATAACAATTCCGGCAATCCCGAGTTCATATCTTCACTAGAGGTACGTAGGGCACATAAGCCCTTTACAATTTCTCAAATGGGGATTACACAAATTTCAATCCTAATACATATCCAAATACACCTCCACAACATATACAACCATATATCCATCCTAACATATACAACTCTCAATACATCCAAATCAACTACCATTATCCCAAATAGCAATGATAACCAACTACCAAATCCAAATGCCCATAAGGGATTCTCGCCGGCTCTAGTCGCTTGCTCCTTCCTCAAGCCACTTGTCCTGTCTAAAATGTTGGTAGGGGAAGGTGAGATTCCAGAGAATCCCAGCAGGAAACAGATACCAATATGCATGCAAGATAAGTGTTTAATGCATGACATGCTTGCATCCCAATAACTCGTGCTCACATAATGATATATCCGCATACTCAATATTTCAACAACATACTCATGCCCATAGCATAAATAGAAACAGAGCTTCAATCATTCATATATGTTTCACATAATCAAGCAAAGCAATAACATGCATCAATACACAAACACAAATATCAATACATGCAGGAGAGGTAAGTTCCCTACTCTTATTCTTCCCACATATGCTCCAACATCGGCTACTCGCGATCCGAGCGGATATCAAACCATGATCAGGGCGAATATATGACCCTATAACCAAATCAAGGACATAGGATCATTCTTTTTTCCAAATTCTCATTTTCATAATACTTAAAGTTGGTTACCATTCATAACCTTTAGGTGGCTAATCAAAGCCTAAAGACATGCCTAAAGGCTTGGAAACAATAGGTTAGAGATCTCCTTTCAAAAACTCAAAGTGCTGGAACATAGGGGTTGGCCGCGACCAGCCCTTCCTTAGGCTACGGCTAAAATATGGTCAGAAGGTCACTGGCCGTGGCCAGCCACCCATGGGCCACGGCCAGAATCGGGTCAGAAAGGTTTGGGCCGCGGCCAGCCACCTTGGGTTGCGGCCAAGAAATTCCCTGATTCTTGGCTGAAATTCCAAAATTCATAACTAATTCTAGAAAAATCAAAACAAGGTGATTCCAAAGCCAAATGAAAGGTACTTAAGTCCTCTTTCTAGGAAAAATATGTACCATTACTGGAAATCACCATACAATCCCAGAATTACACAAAACTAATCACTGCCCCAAAACAGAGTTCTATTTCAATCCCAAAATTTGGACAAACATATCTCACAGAATACTAAACAAAATGACACAAAATATATGTCCACTTTAAAGATTAGGATGTGAACTTTAAGACTGCAAAGTTTCACAATTTTCTGAAACATTTGGTCATTAAAAACGTCCATAGGCATCACTCGAGTAACTAGGTCCAAAATCTTCCAGTGACTCTCAGCCAAGAAATGTAGCCCATCACTCGAGTAGCCACTCGAGTAACCAATGAGAAAATAGCATTACTCGAGGGACAACCTAAGTAATCTGTAAGAACTTGCTGTGTACTGAGGTGCCAAGAACCCACTGAATCTTGGAGAATATAGTGAACTCTCAGAGATGCTCTGAGGACTGGACGTAGGTCAAAGTGGTTGTGGCCGAACCAGTATAACTCCTGGTATACACTACGGTGATATTTCTCCTTGCTCTTAACTGTTTTTAATATTCCGTCAATTTCCTTATACGCAACGAAATTCTGGTATCACCCAATTCACCCCTCCTCTTTGGTGAAATGCTTGCACTAACATTTGGTATCAGAGCGTAGGTCTTCTTATTAAGGTTTTAATAGCCTAAGAAGGATCCAATGGCAAGCATGGGTGAAGGAATTCTTCCTGATAGAGCTTCTATCACGAGACCTCTGGGTTTCAATGGTGAACATTTCTCATTCTGGAAAGTAAAGTTTAGAGTCTTCGTAATGGCTACTAAATATGGGCTATGGGATGTGTTTGAGAGTGGAAACTATAAACCTGAAAAGATTGTAGATTCACAAAGAGTTCCCAAGACTCTAGCAAAATATGATGAGAATGACAAGAAACTCATCACACTCAAGAGCAAAGCAATTTTATTGATTCAATGTGCCTTGAGTCAAAATGAATACTTCAGAATCTGCACACTCCCAACAGCTAAAGAAATATGGAAAGCTCTGGAAATAGCTCATGAAGGAACTTCTGGAATAAAAGAAAACCGGATCAATACTCTGGTTACAGAGTTTGATTTACTTCGAATAAAGTCAGGTGAGTCAATAGCTGAATTTGAACATAGATATACTCACCTTGTTAATCAACTTGCAACACTTGGAAAAGTCTATGATCAACATACCCAAGTACGAAGGATATTAAATATTCTTTCTAAAGACTGGGAGGCAAAGGTCACTGCAACTGAGGAAGCAAAAGGTGAATCAATACGATCAGTTGCTTCTCTATTCGGAAGTCTTTCTGAATATGAAAGCAAATTAACGTTCAAAAGAGAACTAGATGATATTGGTGACAAGAAGAAAAGAGGTCTAGCACTGAAAGTTAAAGAAGAAGAACAAGATGAAGATGAAGAGCTTGATGATAATGAAATGGGCCTAATCATGAAATGATTCAGAAAGTTCTACAAGAAAGGCCAAGGATTCAAAAACTTTCAGAAAGGAGGAACAAGAAATAAAGAACACATCATCTGCTATGAATGTGGTAAGCCAGGACGTTTTAAATCAGAATGTCAAGAGCTAATTCAAAAGAATAAAGAAAAGAGAAAAGGAAAATTCTATAACAAGAAGAAAGCTTTTGTATCTACCATATAGGGAGATAGTTCTTCTGACGAAGAAAGTGATGAAGAGGAAGTAGCCAATATATGTCTAGTTGCTCAAGAGGAAACAGAAGAAGAGGTAACTGATTTTGATCCTACCTATCAAGAATTACTTTCTGAATATAATGCTTTACATTTTGAATTCATCAAAGTAGTTAAAGAACTAGTTGTTTTCAAAAAGAAAAACAAAATTCTAGAAATAGAGCTTAAAGAGAATTTTGAAAAAGATTGTGAAAATTGCACTTCTTTGAAAAAGAAAGACACTAATCTTACTAAATCTCTTGAAAAATTCACTAAAGGAAGTGAAATGCTAAATGTGATTCTAAAAGCTCAAAGATTTGTAAATGATCGATCTGGAATTGGATATGATCCAAAATTAGACAGAAGGAATGGAAGAAAGAAAGCAGGAGGTAAATCATACTTGAATTATTTTTAGCATTATGTGTATACATCAAATCCTTTTGCTCATTGTAATTATTGTAATAGAAAAGGCCATTATACTTCATCATGCATTCATAAGAAGAAAGGAACGATAGGAACCTACAAATGGGTACCTAAAGGTTCACATATTTCAAAAATTTCTTGTATTAACCCAAAAGGACCCAAAAAGAAGTGGGTACCTAAGACTTAATTATATTTAATTGCAGATATGTCTCAAAGCATCCAAAAACAACAAGTGGTACATAGACAGTGGATGCTCTAGACATATGATCGGAGAATTCGAAAGTTTTACCGCATTACAACCTAAGGAAGGTGGAAAGGTAAAATTTGGAGGAAATCAATCCGGAAGGATAGCAGGAATTGGTGAAATCAAAAATGACAAAGGAATACAAGTCAAAGATGTATATTACGTTGAAGGCTTGTGTCATAATTTGCTGAGTGTAAGTCAAAGTGTAGATAAAGACAACTGGAAAATATTTGATTCAGAAGAATGTCTGATTGTCAACAAGAAAAACTTACAACTTGATAAGAAAAATATCAAGGCAAAGCTCAGAGCAATAAGAGAAGGTAATTGCTATACAATTGATATAAATAGAAATGATTTTGAAAATTATTTTTTGAGCAATACCGATGAAAGTTGGTTATGACATAAGAGATTAGCTCATGTCAACATGCACCAACTAGGCAAATTACTTAAAAAGGATTTAGTTCTTGGTTTACCTAAAGTAAGTTTTAAAAACAATTTAATTTGTGACGCTTGTCAAAAGGGTAAACAAACTAAATCATCTTTCAAATCAAAAAAATGAGATGACAACAAATCGACTACTTCAACTGATACATATGGATTTAGTTGGTCCAGCAAGAGTTAAAAGTTTTGGTGGCAACTTATATTCATTGGTCATTGTTGATGATTTCTCTAGATTTACATGGACTATTTTTCTATCATCAAAGGATGAAACCTTTACAGAATTCATTGTTTTTGCCAAGAAAGTGCAAAATGAGAAAGGTATGTTCATTGCAGGTATCAGGACAGATCACGGTGGAGAATTTGAAAATCAAGCCTTTAAAGAATTTGAAAATCAAGCCTTTAAAGATTGGAAGCTATACATGTACTCTTAGCCTTTGCATGCATCAAAGGATTTAAACTCTATCAAATGGATGTAAAGAGTGTATTTCTAAATGGCTACATTATGGAAGAAGTATATGTAGAGCAACCTCCTGGTTTTGAGGATGTAACCCAACCTGATCATGTCTTCAAACTCAAAAAGGCTTTATATGGTTTAAAACAAGCTCCTAGAGCATGGTACGAGAGGCTCAGTAAATTTCTTATTGATTGAACTTTTGTACGAGGAAAAGTTGATACAACACTTTTTATAAAACGAAAACGTGATGATATATTAATTGTGCAAATATATGTTGATGATATAGTTTTCGGTGCTACTAATGAAACTATGTGCAAAGAGTTTTCTAAGATAATGCAGGGGGAGTTTGAGATGTCAATGATAGGAGAATTAAATTTCTTTCTCGGGTTGCAAATCAAACAAAGAAAGAATGGAATCTTCATATCTCAAACAAAATATTTGAAAGAGCTATTGAAGAAGTATGGATTGGATGAAGCAAATGGAACGGACACACCCATGAGCTCAACCACATTGCTTGATGCGGATGTCAAGGGAAAAGATTACAACATCACAAAATATAGAGGAATGTTTAGATCATTACTCTATCTTACTGCAAGCAGGCCTGACATTCAATTCAGTGTGGGTATGTGTGCAAGATATCAATCAGTACCAAAAGAGTCACATGCTGAAACCGTTAAACGAATCTTCTGATATCTTGCTGACACGCCAGAATTAGGACTTTGGTATCCCAAAGGAAGAAGTGAATACCTAGTTGTATAGTTAGACTCTGATCATGGAGGATACAAGACAGACAGAAAGAGTACAAGTGGACAAGGCCAGTTTCTTGGAGGCTCACTTGTATCTTGGTTTAGCAAGAAACAAACTACAGTGTCCCTTTCGTCAATGGAAGTTGAGTATGTTACGGTATCAAGTTGTTGTGCACAAGTAATATGGCTAAAGCAACAACTCCAGGATCTTGGTATTTATCTAAAAGAAACCCCAATATACTGTGACAACACTAGCACGATAAGCTTGGCAAAGAATCCTGTTCAACATTCCAAAACCAAGCATATTGATGTTAGATATCACTTCATCAGAGATCATGTCCAAAAGAAAGATATCAAAGTAATATTCATTCCAACTCATCTTCAACTAGCTGATATCTTCACAAAACCTCTTGCAAAAGATCAATTTTTGTATGTTAGAAGAGAATTGGGAATGGTAAATCCCAATGAATTATAAGTTATTTAGTGTTTACAAAATGTTAGATGATGTTATTCATTGATGTTTTATTTATTACTAACTTAAGCATCGAAGTTTATAGTAATTTGTTTTGCAGGATCATGATATTCTTTTTTTGGGTATGAATAACAGAGGTTAATAGAGGATAACATTACTAGAGTGACAACTTCAAGTAAAGAGCATTACTGGAGTGATAACTTCAAGTAACCACCGTCACTAGAGTGACACCTTGAAGTAATGGATGCATTACTCGAGTAGTCACTTGAGTAATAAACTTGGAAAAGTGCCAGTGAAGCATTAATTTCAAATGAAATGGCACAACGGTTAGAAATGAACAGTCAGAAGTTAAAGGACAGATTACCCGAGGGAAGCCTCGAGTGAACTTTAACGATACTCGAGTAAGGCCTCGAGTGAATCTGGGTGCAGATTTCAAATTGACTGAATTTCAACTCAAATCTGTTCTAAAGAGCCATCAAATGATCGAGGGAAAATAAATGGGTAATTACAATATTATTCATGCCAAGTACGTGCTCAATATCATTGTATTTTAAGAATTTCTAGTATGATCACTCGAGTGAAGTTGATGATCACCCGAGTAATGCCTCGAGTGATATTGTGCCCTATGTAACACCCCGATTTTCGATTAAGGGCTAATGGTAATTATTGAGGATAATTATCGAATTAAAGTGGAATAATTATGGGTTTGGTGGCTATATTAATTAATATGCCATAAGAGTTGGAAAATTGAAAGAATGGAATTATTGGCATAAGTTGGTAATTAATGGAAATTAATTACTAACTAAGAGAAAAATGAGAAGTGTGATCAAATGGCTAATGGATGGATTAGAGAGATTAATTGGTGTATATGTGTGTGGTATTAGAGATTAAGGGATGAGATATTGCCAAGTGGCATTATGGTGGACCATAGGATGAGGCATATGAGACAAAAACCACTTTTTCCTCTCTCCTCTCTTTCCTATGCGTTTTTTTGGTGGCATAGGGCAGATTTTTCTGCACTTCATCCCTCTTCTCCATCTCTCTCTCACGTTCTCTCTCTTCTCTCTTCATTTCCTCCATTGTTGGCCAAGAGAGAGAAAAGAAAAGCTAGATTTGAGGTAAGCAAATGGCCTCAAATGCCAAAATGCTCTTCTTTAATATTTTTCCTTGAGCTAAGAGCTTTCATCCTATGGTTGTAGATTCTCCATTGGTGGTGATTGAGGAATCACGAAATTATGAACTTGGGAGAATCATGAAGTGCCTTTGGGAAAGTTGTTGAGGTAAGTGAAAGCTTCCTTCTCATATAAGATTTGTGGCCATTGGTTAGGCCTTAAATTTCTGGAATTTTAGCCCTAATTTCGTGATTTAGGGTCTTGTGGTGTTTGAATTGTTGTTGTCATGGAATTAGTGCCTTGTTAAGTGTTTTGAATGAATGGTATTGAATTGAAGCTTAAATGTGAAGTTTGGCACTTTTTGTGTTGGTTTTGTGCTTTGGTCAAAACAGGGCATATAAATGGGTTGTGATTTTGGTCATTTTGAGGTTACCATTGTGTTCCTTGAGTGATTTTGTGTGGGAATAAGCTTGGTTATTAATTTTGGAGTTATTGAACACCTTGGTAGAAAATTGGAAATCTGTTTGGTTTAAGCTCTGTGTTGTGCAGTAATTTTGTATGAGCTTTTTGAATGACCAAATGGTATTGGAAAATTCTGAAACTTTCCAGTCTTAATGTTCACATACCAAGCTTCAAAATGGACATATAATTTGTGCCATTTCGTTTTTTCTACTGTGAGTTATAGCTGTCCAAAGTTTGAGGTCGAAAATGGATTCTGTTTTGGGACAGTCTTGAGTTTTTGGTGATTCTGGATTTGTGTAGTGATTTCCAGTGAATGGCTATATTTTTCCTTGAAAGAGGACTTATATACCTTTCATTTGGCTTTGGAATCACTTCGTTTTGATTTTTCTAGATTTAATTATGAATTTTGGAAGTTCGCCCAGAGTCAGGACATTTCTGGGCCGCGGCCCAAGACTTTTGGCCTTATCTGGGCCGCGGCCCATGAGTGGTGGGCCGCAGCCCACGACCTTCTGACCATATTTGGGCCGCGGCCCAAGGAATGGTGGGCCGGGGCCCACCCCTGTGTTCCAGCACTTTGTGATTTCGAAAAGTGACCTTCAACCTATTGTTTCCCAATCTTTTGGGGCTTTGATTAGAGGCATTTCGGGCCTCTTAAGGGTCAATTATGATAGCCAAATCTAAGTATTATGAAAGTGAGAATTTGGAAAAGAGAATGACCATATGTTCTTGATTTGGTTATAGGGTTGGGTATTCACCCTGATTATGATTCGATATCCGCTTGGATCGTGAGTAGCCGACGCTGGAGCATACGTGGAAAGAATAAGAGTAGGGAACTTACCTCTCCTGCATGTATTGATAATTGTATTTGTGTATTGATGCATGTTATTGCTTTGCGTGATTATGTGAGACATGTATGAATGATTGTAGCTCTGTTTCTAGTTATGCTATGGCCATGAGTATGTTGTTGAAACATTGAGCATGCGGATACATCATTATGTGAACATAAGTTATTGTGATGCAAGCATGTCATGCATTAAATACTTATCTTACATGCATATTGGTATCTGTTTCCTACTGAGATTCTCTAGAATCTCACCCTCCCCTATCAACATTTTAGACAGGGAAGGTAGATTGAGGATGAAGCAAGCATCCAAGGACGAAGAAGACTCGTTTCTGGGTGAGAGCTTAGTAGTTGGTTATCAATACGTAATTGGGATTATGTATTTGTATATTTGGATCAGTATTTGAGCATGTAATCGATGAGTTGTGTAATCCCTATTGGTGGAGTTGTATGGGCTAATGTGCCCTATGAGAATTGAGCGAAGATATGATCCCGGAATTGTCGGGAATTTATATTGCGTACTCTGATAATTGTATAAATGTAATTTATCTTCGCATAGTAATTATATTCGGAGTGTGAATGTGAGACCGTGTTTTAAATGATTTCGAAATGTATTTGGGAAAACCCCGTCTGGTTGATGGGTTTATAAATGTTGTTTTGTCTTATTGGTCTCTATTTCACGTTAATCGTGTAATCCGGATATTAATTACGGCAGGGGGTTACACCCTAGGTCTTTATCAGTCGCAACTCGGTCATTTCTCACAAAATCACCTCGAGTGATTCACCAAGTGCTCTCACAAAAATTTTTCACAATCATTTCCTTGTTTCATTTCCGTCAAAACCCAGCAATTTATTGCTCCAAAAACATCTTACATTTCTCAGATTTTCCTGCCTTATACCTTCGACAGGCAATTTTTTTCCTGAAAATCCTATTTTCTCCAAATCACAATGGTTAGAACCAAAAATCTCACCCCTTCAGAGTCTTCTGAACCTAAACAACCATCTGACCCACTTTCCTCTCCACCCACCAAGAAACGCAAGCTTACATTAAAATCCAAAGCTGAGAGAGAAAGGGGTTGTGATCAAAGAGCCCATTGTCACAAGAGCTCAATCCAAGAAGAGTGTCTTATCTGAAAGAGGCAAAGGCACAAAAGTATAATCTCCTCCTCCTTCTGATTCAACCGATACTCCCACTTTTTCTCAAAAACCTCTGAAAAAGCCAAAGATTGATGAGAGGCTTACTAATGTCATGATAGGCATGCTTGATCAAGCCTTTCAGTCTAAAGGAGTGAAGAAAGGGAAATCCTCTAAGAAGCCAGAAGTACCAGAAAAGGAAATTACTCTCCCTCCTAAAGGCTTCAATGTTAGCAAGTTGGAAGAGTCTCAGAAGTTCCTGACTCACTTCTCTAGGAGGAAAGTGTGCAATACTCACTGCATTGATCTCCAAGTTCTTTGGGAGGTATTGAAGTACGACCTTAGTCCCTACCTTGAACCCTTATGCCTTGGTTATCTGTTAAATTACCCTTTTGCACCAAGGTAGTTTGTCATTTCTACTGTAATCTTGAAATACTAAATGACCCTATTAGAAGATCAGTAGAGGAAGAAATGACCACAAAAGTTAGAGGTCAGAAAATCCTCATCTCACCCTCTAGGATTAATATTTGGTTAGGAATAGAAAATCCCCCTGATGATATCTATTCTAAACTTGAGCCTAACCAGATCTTCTCTGTTCTTAGACCTGGTGAGTTAGTGGGACCTCTAAACTTCAATCCAAGTGATATGTGTGACCACTACAGGGTTTTATGGTACATTTACTCTAGAGCCTTAGTAAACAAATCCAATAATTATACACATTTTACTGAAAGGGACTATAGGTTGTTTGCTTCTTTCCTTCTCCAAGAGCAAAAAGACTTGGGAGAATATATTTTTGCAGAGATACAAAAGTACAAGATTGAAGGGAAGCCATCCACTCCTATGCCATATCCTCAGCTCATATATCTGATTTTGAAGAAGAACAAGATTTGGTATTTGGAGAGTAATGAACCAATTAAGAGGATAACTCCTGTTGGGAAGAATCAAATTGGGAAACTAAACATTGAAATAGCTCTCAAGAGTCCTCTGGAGTCAGGCCCCAGAAAGAAGAAGAAGACTCAGACTGAGACAAGTAGAATGGATGACACACAGTCTTTTGCTCCAGCCGGTACAACATCCTTACCCTCATTCCTCAATACCACATTACAACATTTTATGGAAAATATGCTAAAGGGATTTCATATTGACATTGCAAATACCAATGCCGAGTTGATCACTCACATGAATGATAAGATGGGACAACTTGTAGAAAGGATGGATAAGAGGCACGAAGAATTGTTAGTAGAACAACGTGTCCAGGGTGAGCTTCTGAGGTCGATGTAGCCAGGCTTGATGCTATAGCATCTGGCCCCTCTACCTCTGGTACCTTTAAACCTTCTTTCATGCCTGAGCCAGAGTCACCTCCTGAACCCAGACCATTTGGGACACCACATTCTGAGTTAAGACCTCCAGAGTTTGTCTCAACCTCTCAGCCTGGACCTTCTCAGCCAATATCTTTTGAGCCTCAACTTTTTGAGGCCGGTCCTTCTTCTATTCCTCCTCCTACATTACCTATCACTATCTCCAGTAACCTTTTGTTTTCCTTGCCTGACCCATAAACACTTCAGTTGGTTCATATCACCCTTGATGATCCAGTTCAGCCTGTCCAACCTGAGTCAGTGTCTACTCCAGTTGCCTCACCTACTCATACAGAGGAGGTTCTAGTTACTTCACCTGTTGGTACAGAGGAAGTAGAAATTACTTCTCTGCATCCAATAAATCCTCCAGAGGATCTTCAGACACCTCCAGTGCACTTTCCTAACCCTGAATCATCATCTCATACTCTTCTAGTCAGATGGTTCATATGAGTCATTGGCTTTCCCTGTCACTCCCATCTTAGCCGCTAAGCCACCTACTCCTCCTCATGATTGATTCCACCTTTGTGATGAAGACAAAAAGGGGGAGAAGAACTTGCGTGTGATTTTGTGAAGAATGACTGAGTCTATAGATTGGGATTTGGGTGTATGGGGCTTTAGGGTGTTTTTATCTTTGAATTATAAGTTTTGATTATGTAATGAACTTCTCATTATGCAAGTTATATCTTATATCATTTATGTTAACATTTCAATTATATTGCATTGAGGAACTAATGAGTTTTTGATTGTGTTGCAAGGTGAACAAATAATCATAAGAATAAAAGCTATGAAAAGATCTTCAATAAGTTATTTCAAAGAGTTTTCAAGTTTAACTTCAACATATGATTTCATATGAAAAAGAATTTTTGAGAAGTGCATATTTAGAAATTCAACTTCAAAAACTTTGTTCAAAATCACCAAGTTTTGTCATCATCAAAAAAGGGGAGAATGTTAGATCCCATATGTTTTGATGACAACAAAGATTGGATTAATAATATGAAAGGATTTGATAACAAACAAATGGATTTGAACAAAGTAGCATAACATCACTTGAAGTCAGCACCACTGGAAGTAATCAACAATTTTTAAGAAGGCTTACTCGAGTAGCCACTCGGGTAACAGAAGCCATTACTCGAGTAGCCACTCGAGTAAGCAAACAGAATTTCATCCAGTGAGGCACTGCCAAATTTTGAACGAAGTTACTCGAGGGACCACTCGGGTAATCTGCAAAGTTATACAGACAAATACTCGAGTAGCCACTCGAGTAACAAGAATTTCACAGGTATCACTTGAGTAGCCACTCGAGTAACCAGGTCTAAAATCTTCCAGTAACTCTCGGCCAAGAAATGCAGCCCATCACTCGAGTAACCAATGAGAAAATAGCATTACTCGAGGGACAACCCGAGTAATCTGCAGAGTTATTTGAAGTGCCACTCGAGTAACCAGATAGTAAACTCTCAGCCAAGAATTTGATGCCATTACTTGAGGGAGTAATTGAGTAATCTGCCGGGTTATTTGAAAGCCACTCGAGGGATCACTCAAGTAAGGTGTGAAGTCAAATGAAGCCCACTCGAGTAGCCACTCGAGTAAGCAGCTTACCACAGTGATCACCCGAGTAATATGTGAAGGTAAAGATATGGCCACTCGAGTAATCAGGTATTTTCAAGGTTTGTAATATATCACTCTATGTCTTACCCGAGTAATTCTTGATGCAAAATGTTGATTTGCTCACTGCCATATTTTTGACATATTTACTTGAGGGACCACTCGAGTAACAAACTTGATCACTCGAGTAAGGCAGTTCAGAAATTATATTTTCATATAATGTCTCTTGATTTGTTATCTATATGATTAATTCTTCATTGTATTAGTATTCTAAGTACATTTGCAGAGAAACAATGAAAGAGTATGACAGATTTGAGAAGTCAAATAAAAGTTTGAACATTCACCTAACGCTACCTACCGCTAACGGATAGTTTTCAAATACAAAGAATAGTCAACCGTTGCTGCGCGACTCTAACGAAAAAGTTTGAAATTGCTTCCAACGGACACTACAAATCATCTATATATATGGAGCATTCAAAGAGAAGAAAGCAAGCAGATACGAACTGAGATCACATATCGATCAATACACTTAGTGCTTTGTTTTCATATACTCATTCATTTGTACTTCAGTGAATATATATTTGCTCTGTGAGAGAGTTTTTCATTACAAACTCAATATTAGTTATTGAGACAATTTAAGGTAGTGGAACCTTGAGTTGGGGATTTGATTGCAACGTGTAAGGGGGAGCGAGTGTCCAAGTGAAGGAACTTGCTGTGTACTGAGGTGCCAAGAACCCACTGAATCTTGGAGAATATAGTGAAACTCTCAGAGACGCTCTGAGGACTGGACGTAGGTTAAAGTGGTTGTGGCCGAACCAGTATAACTCCCGGTGTACACTACGGTGATATTTCTCCTTGCTCTTAACTATTTTTAATATTCCGTCAATTTCCTTATATGCAACGAAATTTCTGGTATCACCCAATTCACCCCCCTCTTGGGTGAAATGCTTGGACTAACAAGATGATGGTGTAAGTGAAGAAGAGATGAAAGTAATAGATATGAAAAATGGTTGTAAGTAGAGAAGAGAGGAGAGCAATGGATATGAAATTGTTGAAAGTGGAGAAGAGATGAGAGTAATGGATATGAAATGGTATGTAAAATGTGAAGGAGAGGATGGCTGTATATAAGGAGGAATGGAGTATGGTAGATGAAGTGGTAGATAAAATAGTAGGTGAAAACGAAATGAGGTGGTAGATGGAATGTGGTAGATGAAGTAGTAGATGAACAAGAAGATAAAGTGGTAGATGAAATGTGGTAGATGGAATGGTTGGAGGAATGGTAGATGATTACCGCTCTCAACTTCCAAGCAAAATTCGAAACCCTTAGAGACAAAACTGAATTTTGGTCTCAACATAAAAGTTGTAGAGCTCTTTCTTAGCTTTTTATCCATATACAGAATGTTCCAATCTGACATCTACAGCTCCAAATATTGCCTGAAAACTGAAAGAGGGCCTAATTTAGTATTTTTTTAAGAAATTCTATTTCATACCAAAATCATTATTTATTTATTAATTATGCCTAAATTTATTAAATTAAGCTCAAGTATCATCCATAAAATCATCATATAAGGGAAAATTAATATGAAAATATTTTACTTATCAAACTCCCCCACACTTAGCTCTTGGACGTCCTCGGACAAGGATTGACCATTAAGTGCTTCCAACAAAATCATAAGTGTCAAGACATAAGCAAGAACATAATTGAAAATAAAGAGATAATAGTATTCATAAATCAATGAAAATATAAAATAGTAACTTTATTTGAAAATGAATAAACTGAGTTCATAATTACTACTCATTTTCTCAATCTCTCAAGTGTTTAGTATAAGTGTTTTTCTCAAATTCAACAAAAAAATTGCACTACCATAGGCTTGCTAAAAATCTCAATCCCCACTACCTAATTCACATGCATAATTCAAATCAAAAGGACTTATTAACCATTATAATGGGGTTTAGGTAAAAGGAATGTAAAACGTGATATAAACGGCTAAATTTAAGAAATTAATAGAAAAATTGAAAAATGGGCCAGCTTCTGAATAAATTTATTTTATCACAACAACCCACAATTCTAATACTCTAAAAAAAATTTATTTTTTTTCATTTTTTTTCTTTTTCTTTTTTTCCATTATTTTTTTTTGTTTGCAACTTTAAATTTGATGATATCTACACCTCCATACTTGTCAAAAGCCCATTTCACAAAAATTTCAAATGCTCTACTAATCTTCCGAATTAGGTAAAAGCACTTGATATATCATTAAAGCACATGTTAATAGGTTGAGAACAAAGAAATAGTTAATTAGGCTCAAAGGGGCTTATCAACGGTATAATTGCAAGGTTGGCTATTTAGCTCTAACTAAACAAAATGAATGCCTTTATCATCTTTGAATGTGCATGTGAAATGTAATCTCAACCAAATTTAAAGCAAGTTCTTGAGTGACAACTTAATAGATGAATATCACACACAAGAGAAATAATCATTATAGGCTCAAAAGCTCATGGTTAGGGGCTTTCAAACTCAGCTCATTCAATCTCAAAATTCATCACCAATTGCAACAATAAGTTGTTCATTCATGCTATGAATTCTTTAAATTCAATTGATCTATACTCAAAACTTATATACTTCTCAAGATCATTACAAAACACTTAAACGGGATGATATTTTTGTTTACTTTACTCTTTTTCTTAAAAGAATAAAAACATGCAACTAATAAAATACGTCTCAAGAGTTAAGAATAACTCCTTACTCTGCCATTTTTTTCCATACCCCATGCATCTAATGGTTTTACTAACTAACTAAATAATTTTTTTCTCCTTCCCCAACCTAAATCAAACATTGTCCCCAATGTCTTTTAGA
Organism: Inga leiocalycina; assembly: GCA_963242795.1. Taxonomy (NCBI): domain Eukaryota; kingdom Viridiplantae; phylum Streptophyta; class Magnoliopsida; order Fabales; family Fabaceae; genus Inga; species Inga leiocalycina. Next base: position 39,434,148 of record OY725332.1, read on the forward strand.
GCTTAGAGAAAGTTTTTTTTAAAACATAAACACACAATAAAGTGAAACCAATGCTAAAAATAAAACCAAGAGATTAAGGAAAGTTAGAACCAAAGAGTCGTATCTGGATCCTGCTTCTAACTGTTATCTAATAATTACCCACCTATATGCTTGACTAGTATATCTGGTTTAGGTTCATAGGTTTGCAATTGATCGAGTAGCTGATTAGCAGTTGGGGTAAAAATTATGGAATGGTGAGTCGCTTAGGGATGAATCCTGTTTCCATAGCATGATAAAAAAAGACAACAAATCATCATAAAAACCATTAACAGTTAACAATCCTAATGGCTTTTTGTGCAAGTTTAACTTAGCCCAATATGTGATGCTAGAAATCCCATCCAACATTTCCAAACCACTAGATAGAGTGATAAAAGCTTCAGCCCTGGAGAACATACGTCCCATATATTTTGGCAAGTTGGAAACATGTAGCTCTTGTCATAAGGAAAAGATGTGACCATCTAACTCCTTTACCTTTACACTTAAACCCTTGCTTCCATTAATAGTTGCAGCAATGGCCAAACTTCCCTTTAAGCCCTTGATGCCTCCCTCGTATACAAAATTGATCTTTCGAGCAACTAATGCATTTCCTAGTTCTTGTGCCGCAATTAGAAACTCTTCATTCTTTCCTTCATCAGTTTCACCATAAATGTAGATAGATTTAAACCTACATTTTAGTGTGATACCCTTTTTGTTTTCTTTTCTCTTGGACCATTTGTGCTTACAAGTGGAAGACTGCATATTTACAAGTGGAAGAGTGCATATATATAATACTAAAATAGTGATAGCAAGATCATGCAAATCAGACACTTTTCAAAGAAGTTTGAAAAATTTTCAACATGAATGACTAGCATAATTTGAGTGAAGAAATTAACAGAAAGAGGAAAGAAAGTTAAAAGTTATTGAAATTATAAAATATATTAGACAAAAGCTACTAAAAAGATAAGACAGATTAGATAAAAGCATGATTATGTACAGTAGTTGCGATTTTGTCTCACATCTTCCTCTGGTTTTACGTCTAGTAATGGCTTAAATGATTTCTATGAAAAGAGGATTAGCTTTCCATCCAGTTTTATTTTAAACTGGCAAAAAGGGTCTTTTAACATCATATTCCCAAGATAGTAGCGCTATTTTTCTTGGTTGAATACATCCACTAAATCAAGAAGAATACGATGAACATCACCACTTGGATGGGTTTTAAGAGTTTGAATGATATCATCCTAGGACTCCATACTTAGTCCATCCTTTATAAATTTAATTTTATCTTCTCGATTTATAGAAACCATACCTTTACTCCTACAGCGCTGATCACATGTCCACCTTGCACATTTATAGCAGATATTCATTATTTTAGTTTTTCTCTTTTTGGAGTAAGAACTTCTTCCTATTCCTGACAAAGGTTTAACAACTGATTTATTAAACTCACCTGCTAAACGTACCTTGGCTTCAATGATCCAGCGTATGTCTTTACGAAGGCCCAAACCTTGAACATCTTTATCCTTTCAAGTTAACAGCTATAGAGCTTCCTGAGCACATTTTTGGGAAGAGTGGGGAACATGTTCTTAAGTTTTGCAAGAGATTCCTCCATGGTAACTTAAAATGAAACTGATGAAAACTAAAATTTTCAAAGCAGTGCAGTGTGTTTCGGTGAGTAAGAAAGCAAAATAAGAGAGTAAGAAAGAAAAATGAGAGAGTAGGAAAGAAGTTTTAGGTTGCCTCCCAAATAGTTGCACTTCTTTAACGTCTTTAGCTAGACAAAAACCAAACCACTTAACTCTCTTCTCTTTATTTTTATTTTTATTTTTATTATTTCTTTTTCATGAGAAGGAGGACTTACTTGCTGGTTCCTCAAACGTGATGATAGTTTTCAAATTGTTGAGTGCACTGTCATTGAACTCTTTTAGCCTTTGCCCATTCACTTTGAATTTTTGATCACCATCTTGAATCTCCACAGTTCTATATGGCCATACTTGAATCACAGTAAAAGAACCTGATCACCTTGATCTCAGCTTTCCTGGGAAAAGTTTTAACTTTGAGTTGTATAAAAGCAAATTTTGTCTTGGTGTGAACTCTCTCCTCAAAATGCTTCTATCATGCCACATTTTTGTCTTCTCCTTGTATGTATAACTTGGATTTTTCATAAGCTTGTTATTTGAATTCCTCAAGCTTATTAAGTTGGAGAAGCCTCTTTTCACCAGCTGCCTTTAAGTCAAAATTTAAAGCTTTTATTACCCAATATGCTTTATGCTCCATTTCTACCGGAAGATGGTAGGCTTTTCCGTAGACCAATTGATATGGGGATGTACCAATTGGTGTCTTAAAGACAGTTCTATAAGCCCAAAGTATATCAACTAATTTATGTACCCAGTCATTCCAATTGGAATTCACCATCTTCTCTAAGATCCATTTCAGTTCCCTATTTGAGATTTCCACTTACCCACTATTTTATGGATGATATGGAGTTGCAACCTTGTGAGTTACTCCATATTTAGCCAATACCGACTGAAGCTGCTGATTGCAAAAATGCCTTTCTCTATCACTAATAATAGCTCCAGGCACTCCAAATCTTGTAAAAATATTCTTCCTTAAGAACCTCATAACCACTCAAGACACATTTGTAGGAAAGGCAGTTGCTTCAACCCACTTGGAGAAATAGTCAATAGCTATTAAAATAAACTGGTTGCTAAATGAGGATGGAAAAGGCCCCATAAAATCAATCCTCATACATCAAAGAGCTCAACTTCTAAAATGCTAGTTAAAGGGGCTTTGTGTCTCCTTAAGATATTTCCTATTCTTTGACATCTGTCATAAGTTGCCATATTTCTATAGGCATCCTTGAAGAGTTTAGGCCAGTAAAATCTTGATTGAAGGACTTTAGAAGTTGTTTTATTTGCTCTAAAATGACCACCATATGGGATGAATGGCAGTGATTTAAGATGCTGTCTATTTCTTCTTTAGGAACACATCGCCTGATAATTCGATTTGAGCATTGTTTGTATAAGAATGGATCCTCCTAAAAGTAAAGCCTTACATCAACCAGAAACTTCTTCTTTTGTACTTTAGAAAGTTTATAAGGCATTACTTTGCTTGCCAAATAATTCAGAAAATCAGCATACTATGGGGTAGGTTGTGACTGCATGATAAAAAGTTGCTCATTTAGAAAATTCTCCTGGATTGGTGATTCTCTCTTTCGTTCAGGTAGTTCTAACTGAGAAAGATGATTTGCAATGAGATTCTCGATCCCCTTTTTGTCCTTGATTTCCAAGTCAAATTCTTGTAGCAGGAGCACCCATCTGATCAGTTTAGGCTTAGTGTCTTTCTTCTCAATCAACTATTTGATTGCTGAGAAGTCTGTCCAGACGATGACCTTTGACCCAATTATAAAAGCCATCATATCCCAAAAAACTCAGAATACCCTTGATTGAGGACGAAGGTGGTAGCTTTTCAATTGTTTCAATCTTAACTCGGTCTACTTCAATGCCTCGATCAGATACCTTATGACCCATCACGATTCCTTCTTTCACCATCAGATGGAATTTCTCCCAATTTAGAACCAAATTTGTCTCCATACAACGTAGCAAGACTTTTTCCAGATTTGAGAAACAATGCTCAAATGATTCTCCAAAAATTGAAAAAGCATCCATAAATACCTCAATGAACCTTTCCACCATGTCTGAGAAGATCGCCATCATACTCCTTTGAAATGTTGCTGGTGCGTTACCTAGACCAAATTGTTAGATATGAATAGTTTTGATGATGTCAAATATAGATGTCAAATATTAACAGAAAAAAGTGTGTATAATATACTTATCTTCTACATTGACTGACTACTATATTTAATGGTTATATCTTGTAGATTAGTCATAAACCCGATGGTGGGTTGATGTTATTTTCCATATAATGCCTCATAAATAGAGAATGATCATCAAGAAGAAAATCAAGAGGCAAGGGATTGAAGAAAGAATAAATTGTAAGATCTAATGGGAATATCAAGATTCAAGATTAGTCAAGTAAAGAAAGAAGAAGATTGAAGATATTCAAGAAGATATCTAGTTGGGTTATGAATAATGATAATCAATTCAAGAAGATATCTAGTTGGGTTATGAAGAATGATTATCAAGTGGAAAAACAAGAAGAAAGAGATTGAAGAAATAAGAACTTGTAAGATCACATGAGAATATCAAGATCCAAGCTATTAGAAGTGATATCGGAGGTTTCTATGGTTAAACAGAAGTTGGAATGGGTCAATACGAAGCTAAAATAATGTATATGGAAGTTATGGTAGCTCTGGGGATGATTACTCGAGTAATATGGAATTACCTCATTTTAGAGGTGATTACTCGAGGGCTTACTAGAGTAATATACAAAGTTACTTGAAAGCTTATTTGAGGGCTCTCTCAAGTAATGGCACTCTATTTTCGCATGACAGAATAAAGGTTTGGTATTTTGGGCATATCTCTCTAACCATATGTCGAATTGAACTGAAACTAGTGGCATATGAAACTAGACTCCGAACACGAACTATAGACACCAAGATCGCATTCAAAGGAGTTCAGATGAGGGAGATATGATCTATTGAAGTTGACACATGAATCAGCGTCATATTCAAGGACAGCTTCGGTATTTTGACATAACTCTCAAACTACATATCGAATTGCAACGAAACTAGTTCCATATGAAAGTAGACTCAAAGGGATTTCCATGGATATATAATTTGTCATATTTGAAGTTATATACTAAGAATTATGCCTTCTAGAAGTTGCTGCTCGTGATTTCAGAGATTATCTAAGAATAGTAGATACTCTTTGGATCATAACTTTCTATATACAATAAGTTTGGAGCTGATTCTTGTTGTATTGGAATGTAGATGATGAGAGCTTTCCGATGATATATAATTTTCCATGTTTCAAATGAAAATCAAGAATTCACTTGAAGGGCTTACTTGAGTAATATGCAAAGTTATCTATTTTCTATATCATGTATATTTGAGAGAGTTATTTATATTGTACTTCAGTGAGCATTATATCCACACTGTGAGAGAGTTTGTAAACACTTTCAATTGTATTTCTGAATTGATCTCAAGGTAGAGGGACCTTGAGTGAGTTGATTTCCTTATGGGGAAGCTGTAGAGAGAATTGCCGGTAAGACTTTATACTCGTAAGACTTACAAGGTGTAAGCAGTAGAAAACGTTGCTGCTCGTAAGACTTATAGAGATGTAAGTAGGAGAGAATGTTGCTACTCGTAAGACTTGCACAGGTTTGTAAATGCTTTTCTTGTGCCCGGTTTAAAGAAGAAGATAGTGGATATGAAAATCTTAGGAGGAGCCTGGGGACTAGACGTAGGCTATCACACATTGGAACGAACCAGGATAAATCACAGTTTGCATATTCTCTTCCCTAAGCTCTTATATTTCCAGCATACTTTATTTATTTAACTATTGATTTTATGATTCATTAGTTTCATACTTACTGTTTTCATTACACCCAATTCACCCCGTCTTGGGTGTCAGCCAGTTCTAACACAAATGGCATCTTTCTAAAGGTAAAGGTACCATATGGACATATAAAAGTTGTTTTCTCTTGATCCTCTGTTGCAATTGTATTTTGATTATATCCTGTGTACCCATCCAAGAAACAATAATCACTAGTACAAAATTTCCTTTTTAGACCACCATATTTAGACCGATTATCGCAGATAAGGTCTAAAAAATTTGACCGGTGACAGTTTTGTAATTATATAGAACTTCTAAGACTGGTTCTCAAAAAAACCGGTTTTAAAAAAAATATTTAGACTGGTTATAAATAAAACCGGTCTTAAAATATCAAAATATTTAAAGGATTAAAAATTTTTAACTTTTAAGACCAATTATTCATAATAACCGGTTTTAAATATCAAACATTTAAGACCGGTTTTAATAAAAATCGGTTTTAAATATGAAAAATTTAAAAATTATTTGTTTCTCACCCTTTTAAGACCAGTTTTATTTATAACCGGTCTAAAAAATCGAGCATAAATTTTTGAATCTCCTCTTTGTCGAGCCTAATTTTTGCTCTCTAAATCTGAAACCTCTCTTCTTGGTGCGATTACTTTGTGAACTCAGTCATCTTTGCTTGATCTCATTCTCATGTTTGTTGCTGAGGTGCTCTCACCCTTGCACTGAATGAGTTTATCACTGTCACAACCTCCCTTGCTCTGATCTCCTTCGTCATGACTTTTCACTGTAGTTGCTTTTCTATCTCTAGTATGGGTCTTGCTTTGCTTGGTCACATAAGCTTGTACCATGAATGTGATTTGCAGACTTAGCATTTTAGAAAAGGTTGAAGAAGGGAACATCAACCTTGTATTGTTGCTAAGGAGGCATTTTCTCGTCTTTTTAGTTTTAGTATAATGTAATAACTCTTCATCCTTCACCCCCTTAAGCTATTGTTGCAGCATTTTGAAGCCTGCAAAAAAAAAAAACAAAACCAAGAGCAAGCTCTAAAATCTACAAAAAATATGGCATTTCAAGAATTGTGTTTGGTTTGGTTTCTTCCAACGAGGTCAAGGCTGCTATTATTGAGTTCAGTATGAGAAAGTCCCCTTGATATATATATCATTCAAGTCCCAAACAAAGTTTTGTTTCTTTAATCCAACACACAAACACTATGTCATAACGCAATGTAGCGTCTTGTGTATAAATTAAGTGAATATTGTTGTGTCTGATATGTCTTTTTGAGTCTCACAGAGTCTGGCTGTATTTTTGAAGTATAAGTGTATAGCAAAGTAGACACTTTTGAACTCATTACATTGAATAAATCTAAGATAAGTTGCTCTTATCTCAGAGATATGGATTGGTAGAAAAGTTGGATGAATATGATAAAAAGATGATTCTTTCCTTTTTTTTCTTTGTTTTGTTCTGTTTCTCATTGCCCTTTGTCTAGAGTACAGAGCGTCATGCCCTTATTTCAATTTCATCTTTACCAGAGTATTCGCAAAAAATGATATACAGTTCGGTGGGCAACATAAGAATAACATAAATAAACTGATAAAAAGTGCTCGATTACAGAAATTTCTCATAGGGGTTCTTACATAATAATTACCATCAATGTAGCCGTACAGGGCTACCATGGCGTTTAAACCCATCGAAATGAAACAGAGACATCTTCCCATCTTCGTTCGACTACTGCAATCCCCTTGTATGGTTCTTCTCTTTGTTCTCAGCGTATCTTCTATCTCTTCCTATCTAAATTATTGGTAGGGGAGGGTGAGATTCAAGAGAATCTCAATAGGAAAACAATACCAATATGCATGTAAGATAAGTGCTTAAAGCATGACATGCTTGCTTACATAAACTCATGCTAAAACAATGACATATTCGCTTGCTCAATGTTTCGTACAACAAAACTATGGCTACGGTATAAATAGAAACAGGGCTTCAATCATTCATATATGTTTTATATAATCAAGAAAAGCAATAACATGCATCATTACACAAGCATAAATATCAAATACATGCAGGAGAGGTAAGTTCCCTACTTTAGACCTTTTCCACCTTGAACTGTGTGCTTTGATCCGCATTCCAATCCCTCAAGCTTTCAAATTGTTCCTAAAATGTCAAATATGCTAGTTTAGACACTTCCATAGTGTTTCTGGTGGTTATACAAGTCTATCATAAAAATTTAACAAAATGCCCCTAGGGACCTAGCCCGGCCCCTCCTTACCCGTTCCGGCTGCACTTTTCCCAAAATCCAAACCTAGGCTATTCTTACATATTTTCAGCCAAGGAATCCATTTCTAGACTCAGAATTATAAAATTCATTGTCAGATTACAAAAATATCCTTGACAGCCCCACATTAAGGGTTTCAGGGGCGTTTTCATAATTAAGCTTTTTCGGGTTTTTCCGAAAAAGTGAGCAACTGTAAACCTATCTAATTTTTTCTCCTAAACTCAATGAAACCATCAAATGATTGAAAATCCAACTCTAATCCCTTCAAACTAGCCATAGCCGAAATTCTAAATTCCCTGGGAAAAATTGGGGTTTTTCGATTCTAACTCTGTAGACGTGTTCCTTTCTACTTCTAATCACTTTATCAACTATTTAATTAGGTTACAACTACCTTTTAGACTAAATTTGGTAGCATAACCCTTCTAACACAACATTTCCAAGTTTCTCAAACAAAGACAATCTGGCAAAATTTCACCCATTAAATCAACCACAGCAGCCAAAACAATCAATATTCAAAGTTTTGGGAGTTATCTTTCGCTTCCTCCTGGCTTTTCTTGATGTGGTTGAAAAACCCTAACTTTTCCAACCAAAATTTAAGCTCCAACAACATTTAAGAACATGGAAGAGAAGCTTAGGAGTAGTGTTATACGCATTAGGTACGAATTCACCAAAAAACTCAACCTACCTCGTGAATTTTCTTTCCTTTCTTTCTCTAGAATTTCACAACTCTTCTTTCTCTCTCGAGTTGAAATTTGCGTCAGGTATGGCTGAAGAAAGGAAGGAGATGATATTTTAATATCATGATGATGCCATAATTCAATGATTTATCAATTTCCCAATTTTCAAATTTTTTTAAAATTCTGGCATATTTTCTCCCCTACCATTGAAAAATAATAACGAATTCTAAAAAAAATTGAAATGGGGGTGATCCCAAAGCCTATTGAAATCTATTTAAGTCCTATTCACAGGAAAAATATAAACTATCACCAGCAATTACCACACAAATACATAATTGCACAAAATCCAACACTGCTCCAAAACATATTCCAGTTCTAATCTCAAATTTTATAAAATCAAAACTCCTAGCTCACAAAAAAAATGACATGAATTATATGTCTATTTTAAAGCTTGGCATGTGAACTTTAAGACTGGAAAGTTTCAAAAATTTTAGACACCATTTGCCCATTCAAAACGTCCATACAAAATGACTGCCATGTATAGAATTCGCACTAGACAGACTTTCAAGTTTCCAACTAATGTGTCCAATGGCTCCAAAATCAACAAACGACCCTATTCCTACAAAAATTTTCACAAGGAAACCATTGGAATCACTAAAACAATCAAATTCTCATCACATCCACACATATCCATTTTTGAACCAAAATGCAACACAAACCACCAAAATGTCAAACTTTCTATTTCAAGTTCCAAACCAATTGCAATGTCACAATGACACAATATGCACCCTCCCTCTATTCCAGGTCAATTTAGATGTTAATCCATTATTGAACTTAAACACAGGGTTTAGGCATTGCTCATAACACATTCGAATCACAATTCACATCGTATTCTCCAAAAGTGTTTATTTATCAATAATCACACCCACTTTTGAAGTTATTAACCCTTAATCACTTTTTGAGATATTACATTTCTCCCCTCGTACAATAAATTTCATCCTCAAAATTTGTTACACCACTCAAACCATAACTCCGGATGCCTCCTCATGACGGCTTCTGTTACACAAATTACTTCTCATTGGGATGGTCTTTCTAGACCACCCACACAAACGGTACACTATAGGTTTGATTCTCGCAAGAATCTCAACGGACCAATACATCATGGCCTAACGCCTTCCGCTTGATCACTTTACAAATTCTCGTACCAGGAGACACTCTTACGAACATGTGATCTCTATTTTCAAACTCTAGAGGCTACCACCTCATTCGATCCTAATTTGAACAGACTATACTTGTTCATCTCAACTTTGAGCCTCTTCAATCACGATCGTCAAATCACTTCCTCCTTAGGGAACACTGTACTTAATACATAAGATTGGATTTGGGAAATTTAGATCCTGAAAATCCTCTATCATTACAGCCACAATTCAAATCATTTTTTGACTAACCATTTTCATGACAACATCCACTTTATTTGGATGATACTCAATCTCCAGGATACTTGGGATATTCATGGTAACCATACTGTTTTACTGTCACATCATACAGTCAAGAGTGTCATCGTTTTGGCATGACTACTAACACAACATAATTGCTAAACAAATACAATCGCCACAAAACACCATCGCCGTAAGCAGTTAGGAGGCACATGCCACCACCCTGCTCAATCTAGTCACTCATTCCAGGAGTAACTCACAATACCATAGGTTCACTAAGCATAAATGACAGCATTCACAGCTGTATATGTAATACGATAATTTCTGCTGTAATCACAATAACGACAGCTTGAGCTGTATAACGACAGCTTGAGCTGTAATCACAATAATGACAACTTTCACTGTATAATGACAGCTTTCACTGTTTGCAAAAATACCCATCTTTCGATGTTTTCACAAATACCTCAACTTTTGGTGTTTGCAAAAATACCTTAGCTTTTGTTGTTTACAATAATACCTCAGCTTTCGCTGTTTTCACAAATACGTCAGCTTTCGCTGTTTGTAAAAATACCTCCTCTTTACTATTTGCACTTCCACAATATTACCCTTACCCGTACACCTACTAGTTACTCTGCTGATGGTAACCGGGGCTTTTGGGTATTAACAACAACATCGGGTTACTCCCAAATCTCAATTTCTTCTATCCAGGCGACCGACAGGGAGTCTCAATCTCCAAACACCACCCTTAACCTCTTTCACCGCTGAGGAAGCACACAGCCCTCACCAAAATCATTGTTAGCTACCGGAGGACTATTGGCATGGTCACACTCCATCCTCATCCTTTTTCACCGTTGGGGATGTACTTTGCAATTACCCAAACCGTTGTTAGCTACCGAACGACTATTGGCATGGCGATTCAACTCAAACGAATATACATAACTTCACAACAGACTCAAGTTTTACGCACCGCCTTTCGGCCTTGGGTTAATACCAGTGTAACCATCTTGGTGGCTAGCCATGCTGGCCATGGCGGGGTAAGTGCCCTCACAAGTGAGAACCCCCGATCATGTAGTCGAATTCATCATTAGCTGAGCTAGCTCTGCTCTACTACACAAGTCATAACTCAGTCACAGCCTATTAACATCACAATATACACGCTATCAATCAAGTTGGGTAGGGCACACCCAAACCCTTGCTTGTTCACAACACATCACAACACAACTCAACAGTTGATCCTTTCACTATACTGTGATCCTCTAAGACCCCCTTCTCACATGATAACATGGCCCCGAAGTTCTACTTCCATAAACCATAACCAACACATCGCTGAGAGACAACACTCCCTTAGCTTTACTCTACGATCCAACGTCATGGTGACTACACTCTACGGTTTGTCATCATGGCGGCTGCACTTTAGGGTTCATCGTCACAATGGCTCCACACTACGGTACTGTACCCGAAGCTTCACTCAGTCGCTTGACTGGACAGCCCCTTCGGTCAGAATTCTCTATAAGTAGCCTTCTCTAATCAAGACTCTTCATAGGTATCCTTCTCTGATCCAAATCCTCCGTAGAATAACTCTTTCCCTGTGCTAGATTGACAACTAGCAACCTCAGGATACCTTATACACATTTCGATTCATTCTAGTACTCCTTCCAAGTACCTCAGACTATTCAGTTCAAGTAAAATTCCTAAGAATCAGCTCAACTATTGAGTTTGATCCTTGGATTAAATTCAACTCTTTAAACCTCAACATTAGCTGAGCCAGAAAATCACTTTTCTCATTTCCATAGATCATTACTAACCCAACCTTTAGGTTCATTATGAAATCTAGAACCTCAATATCACACAAATCAAAAACCATTTTCCTCAAATATACCTAATAGGCTTGCTAAGAATCAAGAGTAATAGCGCCTATTCTACCCTTCACGGTATTTGGGTAATATCATCCACCCATTACTGAAGGTTCAACACTATGCACAGGGTTCACAAGGTTCAAACTTCTGTCATGCATTAGAACCAGAGTACAACCAATTCACATTTCGACCTAAGCGTTATTTCAACTTAGATCTAATTCAGGCTTATTCTTAAACTTCAATATCATTAGTTCGGATCCTTTAGGATCCATATACGGTATAATCAACACTCATCATATAGCACCGTATATCATATCTATATTCCTTTGACCCTACGATGTTCCTAAGGATCATCACTTAGCATGAAGAAACCACAAAATATTTACTATGCCTTGAATTTTCATAACCTTATCAAATGGATCTTTCTAGGCCGTATTCACTTCAACAAAAATATTTCAATTTAAAATCAATACTTACATCATCATTATCTCCATATGCCTAAACACCCTTTAAATCATCTAACAAAAATGATCATTAGTCATGGAGAAACCTTAAGACCATCACTATGTCCCAAGTCTCTATGACCCTATTAACTCAACTTCCCAGGGGGTCACCCATCCTGAGATTACTCTGGGTCGAGCACGCTTAACTTTCATGCCCCCGTGCAAAATCACAGATACTAGCTTTATCTGCTCCTGACCACTGGTACCCTGAGATTACCCTCACTGTAAACATCGTGCCAACAGCCTCTAGCTGACTAAATACAGTGTAATCTGACCCTGGCCCTGGCCACACCCACTTTTTAGGATTTCGCAATATCCTTAGACCATTCTCGTCTAGTATTGCACCACTAGCTGCGCTTCGATACTCGTCATTTCCAAAGGCTGATTCACAAATCGGGAAGATACCCTCCTTTGGTAGCTCCCGTCCTTGCATATTTCTTAGCACTGTGTAATCAAGATCAAATCAGTATACCATCCTGTTGCCGGAACTGCCCCACTGCCAGAACCTCTTGGGCTTTTCCAGAACCGCTTGAAGCTTTGATACCAAAATGGCACGCCCTTATTTCAATTTCATATTTACCAGCGTATTTATGGAAAATGATATACAGTTCAGTAGGCAACATAAGAATAACATAAATATACTGATAAAAAGTGCTTGATTACAGAAATTCCCCATAGGGGTTTGTACATAATAATTACCATCAATGTAACCATACACGGCTACCAAGGTGTCTAAACTCGTCCAAGTGAAACGTCAAATGTACCAATTTAATCACTTTCATAGTGTTTCTTGTGGTTATACGAGTTATCATAAAAATTTACCAAAATGCCCCTGAGGACCCAGCCCAGCCCTGCCTTACTCGGTCCGGCTGTACTTTTCCCGAAATCCAAACCTGGGCTATTCTTACATATTTTCACCCAAGGAATCCATTTCTGGACTCAGAATTATCAAATTCATTATCAAACTACAAAAATACCCTTGACAGTCCCGCTTTAAGGGTTTCATGGGCATTTTCGTAATTAAGATTTTTCGGGCTTTTCTGAAAATGTGACCAACTATAACCCCATCTAATTTTTGCTCCTGATCTTAATTGAACCATAAAATCACTGAAAATCCAACTCTAACCCCTCCAAACTATCCTTGGCCAAAATTCTTCTGAATTCCCTGGGAAAAATTAGTGTTTTTCGATTCTAACTCTATAGACGTGTTCCTTTCTTTTCCTAATCACTTTATCAACTATTTAATTAGGTTACAACTACCTTTTAGACTAAATTTGGCAGCATAACCCTTCTAACACAACTTTTCCAAGTTTCTCAAACAAAGACATTCCAGTGAAATTTTACTGATTAAATCAACCACAGCAGCCAAAACAATCAATATTTGAAGGTTTGGGAGTTACCTTTCGCTTCCTCCTGGCTTTTCTTGATGTGGTTGAAAAACCCTAACTTTCCCAACCAAAATTTAAGCTTCAACAACCTTCAAGAACATGGAAGAGAAGCTTCGGAGTAGTGTTATACGTGTTAGGTACGAATTCACCCAAAAAATTGACCTACATCGCGAGTTTTCTTCCCTTTCTTTCTCTAGAATTTCACAACTCTTATCTCTTTCTTGACTTGAAGTTTGTGTCAGGTTTGGCTGAATAAAGGAAGGAGATGATTTTTAATATCATGATGATGTCATAATTCAATTATTTATCAATTTCCCAATTTTCAGATTTTTCAGAAATTTTAGCAGATTTTCTGCCTAAAATTTGAAAAATCATAACTAATTCTAGAAAAATTGAAATGGGGTGATCCTAAAGCCTATTTAAATCTATTTAAGTCCTTTACATAGAAAAAATATGAAATATTACCAGCCACTACCACACAAATAAAGAATTGCACAAAATCCAATACTGCTCCAAAACATATTCTAGTTCTAATCTCAAATTTTATAAAATCAAAACTCCCAGCTCACAAAACAAAATGACATGAATTATATGTCTATTTTAAAGCTTGGCATGTGAACTTTAAGATTGGAAAGTTTTAGAACTTTTAGACACCATTTTCCTATTCAAAACGTCTATACAAACCGGCTGTCCTATAAGGAGTTCGCACTGGACATAATTTCAAGTTTCCAACCAATATGTCCAATGGCTCCGAAATCAACAAACAACCCTATTCCCACACAAATTTTCACAAGAAAACCATTGGAATCACTAAAACAACCAAATTTTCAACACATCCACACATATCCGTTTTGAACCAAAATGCAACACAAACCACCAAATTGTCAAACTTTCCATTTCAAGTTCCAAACCAATTCCAATGACACAATATGCGCCCTCCCTCTATTACAGTTCAATTTAGATGTTAATCCATAATTGAACTTAAATATAGGGTTTAGGCACTGCTTATAACACATTCGAATCACAATTTACATCGTATTATCCAAAAGTGTTTTTTAATCAATAATCACACCCATTTTTGAAGTCATTAACCCTTAATCACTTTTTGGGGTATTACACAAAGTGAAAAGGGTGATATAGGTAGAGCACTATCTGATAGCAAAAATTTTACTTTATTTGAGGATCTTCTTTATATTTGAAAACTACTTAAACTTTGAGGGTTACTCCTTAGTTTCAAAAAGTGACACTTCTACCACCACCACCACCAGGGTCCCTCTTCAGTTAAAAATATCATATTACATGTATACCTATAAATTTTCTTTTTTATGTTGAGTCCATTCAGTTGTTCTTCATTTGTATACTTGACTTGCATTTTAGATTTTGAACATGTAGTGCATGACATGACATATTGAATAATTTTTTACTCAGAATTTTCTTGTTTCACTATGAATTCACATTTTTCTCCTGCTATCGCTAATTAAGCTAGGGGATTTAACCACTACTACGACCACCCCTTGCACCTAGCAATACTCAATGGTGATTGGGAATTTACGAGGATATTGTTTAACAGATATACAGAGAAAGATTACTTATTGATGCTAGCAATCAATTTTTCATTGTAATCCTTTATATTCATATGTACGTTTGACTACTAAAAAAATGGCATATTTATTTTTTTAAAAAAATATCACTTTTTAGACCGGTTATTCTAATAACCAGTCTTAAAAGTCTTGAAAAAAAAGTTTTTAGACCAGTTGTTTAAAAACCGGTCTAAAAAATCTGGACATTTTAGACCTGGTCTTCGAGCAACCGGTCTAAAAAGTAAACAAACTTTTTAGACCAGTTGTATCAAGACCTCATCCATAACCAATCTAAAAGGTCATTTTTCCACCAGTGAATAGGCTTTCCTATCTAGTCTATCAATCGTTTGGTCTACAAATGGCAGAGGGAAGTGATCTTTTTTTGTGGCTTTATTGAGCTTCCTGTAGTCGATGCATACTCTCCATCCAGTCACCGTTTATTGTGGAACTAGTTCATTTTTCTCATCAGGCACTACTGTCGTTCCACCTTTCTTTGGCACAACTTGAACTGGACTTACCCATTGACTGTCAGAGATTAGGTAAATTATTCCAGCATCTAGCCACTTTATTACCTCCTTTCTCACCACCTCCTTCATATTTAGATTGAGTCTTCTTTGGTGCTCAACTGGTGGCATGTAGTTGTCCTCCATCAAGATCTTATGCATACAAATTGAAGCACTAATCCCTCTTATATCACATATTGACCATCCAAATGTTATTTTATACTCCCTTAGAACTCTTATCTTTCTTCTTCATCAAGAGTAAGAGCTGCTGAGACGATTACTGGTAGTGTTTAATTTCCTTCTAGATAAGCATACTTCAAGTGGGATGGCAGTACTTTCAACTCCAGTACTGGTGGTTTCTCTATTGATGCATCGGCTTACTTGGCCTTTCCCCCAAATCTTCAAATGGTTTCTTTATAAAAATTGGGGAATTTGCTTCCAGGAATCTAATTTGCTCCAAGACTTCAGGATTAGTAGATTTTCATACATCTACCATTCCCATTGCTAATGGTTGATCCATGCAAATTTCATCCATCACGTCTTTTATACATTTGGTTAATGTATCTACTTTGTAACAAGTATCGCCTTCATTTGGAAAGGACAAAGCCTTGAAGATGTTGAAAGAGACTTGATGATCTTGAACTCATAAGGTTAACTTCCCCTGTTGTACATCTATTAATGTTCTCCTAGTTTCTAGGAATGGCCTTCCAAGAATAATAGGAATTTCTTGGTCTTCTTCTATAGCGAGTATTATGAAATAAGTTAGAAATATAAGTTTGTTTACCTTCACCAGCACATCTTCTAAGATACCCCTTGGATATTTTATTGATCGGTCAGCCAAAAGTAATGAAACTATGGTCGACTTCACCTCTCCAAGACTGAGTTTGTAGTAGACAGAAAGAGGCATGAGGTTTACACTTGCTCTAAGGTCACAAAGTGCTCTTTCAAAGTGATATTAACCAACGGTGCAAGGTGTAACCCCCTCAGTAATTATATCCGAAATACGCAATTAAAGTGAAATAGAGACCAATAATAAACAAATAACAAATTGCAAACCCATCTACCAGACGGGGTTTTCATAAATGCCTTTCAAAATCATTGATAACTTGGTCTCACAGTCACATTCCGAATACAATTACTACGCGGAATATCACATTCATGGGAAATCAGAGTACACAAAATAATCCCGGCAATCCCGGGTTCCATACATTAACTCAAAGCCTTATAGGGCATATTCGCCCCTACAAGCCCTCATATGGGGATTACACAAATTCTCATATCAAATACATACTCGAATATACATTCCAACCTACACAATTATATATCCAAATATACTTAATCCCAATCATGCATTGATAACCACCTATCACAAGATCACAACCCGAACGAGTCCCGTCGCCTTTGATTGCTTACTCCATCCTCGATCCACCTACCCTGTCTAAATTGTTGGTAGGGGAGGGTGAGATTCGAGAGAATCTCAGTAGGATAACAATATCAAAATGCATGTATGATAGATGTTTAATGCATGACATGCTGGCATCACACAACTCATGATAACACAATGACAATTTGCAAGCTCAATGCTTCGAACAATATACCTATGGCCATAGCATAAATTGAAACATAGCTTCAAATTACACATAATTATGCAAAGCTAAGACATGCACCAACACACTAACACATATATCAAATACAAGCAGAAGAGATATGTTCCCTACCTTAACCCTTTTCCGCCTCGAAACGCGTGCCTCGATCTACGTGCAAATAGCTCGGGGCTCCATATTCGATCCTACAATGTCAAATGTACTATTTAGACACTTCCATAGTGTTTCTGGGGGTTATATGATTCTATCTTGAAAATTTACCAAAATGCCCCCGGGAACCCGGCCCGGCCCCGCCGTACCCGGTCCGGCTGTACTTTTCCCGAAATTTTGACATGGGCTATTCTGACATATTTTCGCCCAAGGAATCCATTTCCGGACTCGGAATTATCAAATTCAATGTCATATTACGAAATTGCCCTTGGCAGCCCTACTTTTAGGGTTTTAGGGGCGTTTCCGTAATTATGCTTTCTCGGCCTTTTCCGAAAAAGTGCCCAACTGTAACCCCACCTAATTTTCACTCCTGAACTCAATGGAATCATCAAATCATTGAAAATCCATCTCTAACCCCTCCAAACCAGGCTTGGCCGAAATTCTCAATTCCCCGGGAAAAATTGGGGTTTTTCGGTTTCGGCTCCGTAAACGCGTTCCTTTCTACTCCTAACCACTTTATTGACTATTCCATTAGGTTACAACCACCATTTAGTACCAATTTGGGCAGCATAACAGCCCCACATACCCATTTCCAATAATTAAAACCAATGGCAATCCGGCGAAATTTCACCGATTAAATTGCCCACAGCAGCCAGAATAGTCAATATACAAGAGTTTGGAAGTTACCTCAAGCTCCCAATAGCTTTTCTCAAAGTGGCTGAAACCCTAGCTCACTTCAACACAAGAAATGGAGCTTCCAAACCTTAAATTACATAGAAGAGTAGCTTAGAAATGGAGTTATACGCGTTAGGAGCGAAATCGTCGGAGAAATCGGCTTACCTTGTGATTTTTCTTCTCTTTCTCTCTCTAAACTCTCTCAACTTTCTCACACTATGTTCAGGTGCTGTGCGTGAATGAGCAGCTGAAGAGGATGAGAAGATGTTTTAATTCCATGCTTATGTCATCTTGCCTTTTGATGATGTCATAATTCCCAAAATTGGCATTTTCGGATTTTCTGGCAGATTTTCTGCCCAAACTTTGAAAAATCATAACTAATTCTAGAGAAATCAAAATGAGGTGATTCCAAAGCCAAATGAAAGATATTTAAGTCCTCTTCATAGGAAAAATATTGACCATTACTAAAAATCACCACACAATTCCAGAATTACATAAAACTCATCACTGCCCCAAAACAGAGTTCAGTTTCCATCCCAAACTTTGGACAGTCATATCTCCTAGTTCCCAACATGAAATGGCACAAAATATATGTCCATTTTGAAGCTTTGGATGTGAACTTTAAGACTGGAAAGTTTCATAATTTTCTGACATCATTTGTCTATTAAAAACGTCCACACGAGAAGACTGCCCAGACAGAATTCACACTGGACAACATTTCTAGTTTTGCAACCAATGTGTCCAATCCAATTTAAATCAATTCCCATGATTAAATACCACAACATGACACCATTTCCATCACAATACCCCATTCAATTATTCCCTCTATTCTAAGTCAATTTGGATGTTAATCCACAATTGAACTCAAATATAGGGTTTTGGCGTTGCTCATAACACAAGCGACTACAATCCACTTTATATTCTCTAAAAAGGTTCATTAATCACTAACTACGTCCACTTTTGTAGTCATTAACTCCTAATCACAATTTGGGATCTTGCTAAACCGGGGCTTAGCAATCCACTAATCTCAGGCTTATTCTCTAGCCTCGAGTCTCAAAATTCGGGGTGTTACACAAGGTATGCAAAAGCTTCCTGGATCTTTTAGCTTTGGAGGTAATTTCTTTTGGAGAATAACATTGCACTCCTCAGTAAGTGCGACAGTCTTAAATTCCTCAAGCTTATACTTATTTAAGAGAATGTCTTTTATGAATTTTGCATAACTGGGCATTTGGGCAAGAGCGTCTGCAAAAGGAATGTTGATATGTAACTTTTTAAAAACCTCCAGAAACTTGCCAAACTGATTGTCTAACTTTGCTTTTATGAGTCTCTGAGGGTATGGAACTGGTGGTACATATAGAGGATGATTATCTGGAAAGCTGATTCTTCCTAGTATTACATTATCCTCTTTTTGTTCTTCTCCTCTTTCTTTCTTTTCTCTGTCATCCTTCTTCTTAATTATAGGATCTTTCAATTCTTTACCACTTCTTAGTGCAACGGCCTTTATATGTTCTCTTAGGTTTCTTTCAGTGTCACTTGGTAGAGTTCCTGGTTGCCTGGAATTCAACATATTTACAATTTGGCCTATTTGGATCTCTAAGTTATTTATTGAGGCATCTTGGCTTTTGAGTGTTGCATCAATCCCAGCTATGAATTGAGCCAGTACATCTTCTACATTCACTTTTTGATTTGGTGGATTTGTTTGTTGAAGAGCTTGTTGCTGGTAGTTCCCTTACGGCTTGAATGCATTTTGATTATTCCTCCAACTAAAGTTTGGATGATTTCACCAACCTAGATTGTAGTTGTTTAAGAATGGGTCATTCTTTTGATTTCCAATGAAATGATCTTGCTCCAGCATGAATGAGTGTCCTTCTTGACATTGTGTGCTCATATGAGTTCCTCTACATTGATCACAAGATTTAGTAGGAGTGCTGATTACATTTGCTTAGGTTATTAATGATCCTACTTACTTGGATATAGATGCAACTTGAGAAGATAAAGTTGTAAGGACATCCAGCTCGTGCACTCCTTGTAATGACCCAATTTGGGATTAAGGGCTAATGACTCTGATGTTGATTGTAATTAGCGTAATTAAACACTTTTGTAGAAATCTGATGTAAATGTGATATAAGTGTGTTTGGAGATTAGAGATCAAGGGTGGAGATCTATTGGCTATAGGTCAAAATCCCATGCTTTGCACTAGTGTGAGCTCATGGTGGAAGTGAGAAGATAGTGACATGTGACATCGTGTGGACCATTGGATGTGGCATAAAGGACAAAATTCCACTTTTTCTCTCTTCCCTCTCTCTCTTTTCGGTGGAGTATGGCCAAGAGGGAAAGAACACACATCATTATCATCATCATATCCATCTCTCATATTCTCTCTCTCTTCCTTCTCTCATTTTCAGTGACCTTGAAGCAAGGGAAGAGGAAAAGAAAAGCTTGATCTTTGATGAGTAATGGTTCTCCGTTGCTCAAACACTCTTCACTAAATTTGTTCATAGTATTAAGAGCTCCATTGTGGTAATTTCAGAATCTTGAAAGGTGGTGATTTGAGTGTTAGACGAAATTGAAAGTTGGAGAATCAAGATTTTGGATTTGGCAAAGTGAAGAGGTAAGCATTTGATACGTTTTGATATATATGTTATGAGTTTTGGATAATTTGAGAAATTCTGGAAATTTGCCTTGGTTTATGGTCATTTTGGAATGTGTGAATTTCATAGTAATTGATGTTTGGATTGGTTCATTGTGAAGTTTTTTGGGTATTTGATATGGTTTTGATGTTTGGAAGAGTATTGATTGGAATTGGGTGTTGTGTGTCATAGAGACCCAAGGGCATAAATTATGATTAAAATGATATTTGGGTGTTTTGGAGGTTACCAATGGGTTACTAATGTCATTTTGAGTGAGTTTAATCTTTGTGTGGAGTTAGGGAACCATTGGGTGTGTTTTTGGCCAATCTGGGAAATTCTGTCAGTTGCTGCGATTTGGCAATCTGATAACCTCACTCGAGTGAGAATGAAATCACTCGAGTGCTGCCTTGTGTTTTGTCTGTCTGCTTTGTGTTTTGCCTGGGTTCTCATGAAGGGGGATCGAGTGTACTTCCTTCACCACGAGTGATGTAGGTGATCACTCGAGTGAGAATGAAATCACTTGAGTGATCGTGTAAGTTCTTGGTTAGGTTTGCTCTTGGGTTGTCACTCACTGGTTGATGTTCAAGAGTGTGTTCCGACACTCACAAGTGAAACCTTCTCACCCGAGCACTGGGGGGTATGCTCGAGTGAGCTTTTCCCTTTGATAATTGCATATGCTCTCGGGTTGTCACTCTTTGTGTTGCACTTTCGGGGACTCGAGTGGATTTAGAGTCATCACTTGAGTACAAATCTTTATGCTCGAGTGATGTGAGCACTTTCTGGCCGAAGTAGCTGCTCACTGTCAAACACTCGTGAGTGAGAGCCGTTCTCACTTAAGCATGAGTCTTTCATCACTCGAGTAAGGTCATCTTCACTCGAGTGAGCCAGCTGAACATCTGTGTTTGCCTTTATAAAAGGGGTCTTCAGGGTAGTTTCTTCCAACCCTTTAGGTATATGTTTAGGCCTCTATTAGCTACCTAAAGAGTCCTAAATGATAAACAACTTAAAGTATTATGGAAATATGCATTTTGAAAAGAGCTTAATCAGTTGTACCTAAATTGGTATAGGATTTGATATCTGTTAGACGCATGAGCCCACTGTGCCAAGGAATGTCAGGAAAGATATAGGTAGTGACTCCTCTCTTATACTTTGTGTAAATGTATTATATGTTTGTCTATCATGCATTGTGTGCTGCTGCTGCTTTGAGATGCATTGAGATACATTGTGGAGCTTTGTGCATTATGGAGCATTGTGCCTTGTGGAGCTTTGTGCATTGTGGAGCATTGTGCCTTGTGATACGTTGTGCTTTAACATACTTTGTGCTTTGTGATACTGCTGTATAGTGATTACTTTGGAAGTGGACATTGTGATTACAGCGAAAGTTGGCATAGTGATTACCATGAAAGCGGGCATAATGTTTGCAGCGAAAGCTGTCATTGTGATTTCTGCGAAAGCGGGCATAGTGCATTGTGATAGAGCCGTGAGTACTATCGTCTGTGGCGTTAGCCATGGATCATTGTGTTGCTGATGATGCTGGTGAACATGATAACATTACATGCCTTGTGTTTATATATTATATGAGTGATTTGTTACTACTGAGATTCTTTAGAATCTCACTCTTTCCAAATGACTAACATTTTCAGACAGGGCAAGTGGCTCGAAAGGGAAGCGGCCAATCAGGAGTGGTTAGGGCTTTAGGGACATTTTGTATTTTTGATGTTAGTTATCTAGTTGGATTTTGGAATTACTGTATGTTTATGAGATGTATATAACAATTTTGGATATATAATCCCTATTTTGGGAAACCTTAAACCCATTCTATATATATAAGTAACCTGAGGTTGCCGGGATTTCGGTTACGCACTCTGATATTTATTATGTGATATAATTGCATAGGTAATTGTTTTCAAAAGTGAATGTGAGACCAGATGAATTCTGTTTTTAAACGTTTTGTTTGGACACCCTATCTCTTGGAGATGAGTGATTATAAATGTGATTTTTGTCTTATTGGTTTCTATTTCATTTAAATTTCATAATCCAGATATAATTATCGTGAGGGGGTTACAATTCTAGTGCTTTCTTTGAATTGCTATTTTTAGAAGGCAATTGATATGCATTAGCTGCCATCTCCTCAAGTAGCTTGTAAGCATCATATATATTTTTCCCATTAAAGATCCTCTAGCTGCAGAATCTATAAGAATTCTGGAGATGTGCGTTATTCCACTATAAAACGTTTGCAATTGCCACCAATTTGGTAACCCATGATGAAGACATCTCCTTAACAACTCCTTGTATCTTTCCCATGCTCCATAAAGGCTTTCTTGTTCATGCTGCGTAAATGCTTCATAGAATTAATATTTTGAGGATTAGAGAAAATTATAGAAAAGGACCCCAAAACTTATGAAAATTACAAGTGAATAAAGAAAAGGGACAGGGAAAATCACAGAAAAAATCCAAATGTTTCATAAATTACAATTTACCATGCAAATATTTCAAAAAATTTCACTTTAATCCCTCCTTGAGAACTTTTGAAGTTTGCAATGAAGTCCTTGGTCAAATCCTAATTTGACCATAGCTTCTTCTTCTTCCTTGGAACTCTCGAACTACCAAAATGAATTAGCAAAATAGAGCATAGCTTGTTCTTCCTTGGAACACTCAAACACATACCTAACGCCTTTTCGAGCTAGATCAACCACCACCCTTGCCGGTGACGCTTCTGACACATAGATCGGGACGGAGAGCTCAGACATGTACCTGCTGAAGCTAGGAGTTTAACGAAAACCACAGCTTAGAGATCGACTTTTGCATGGCTGAACAACAGTCTTGAGAGAATGCCTACAATGATCCTCTACAGCATTTAATAGTCTACCGTGATGGAAGAGAGAGATTAGAAGCTATGCAAATGAGCTTCTAAAAAAAGCTATTTGTGAAAAAAGTGCAATGAACCTAAAAGCTTTGCCAAACTATCGATTTATGCCCACTGGGCTTTTTTGAGTCAAAACGTACAATTAACTATGCCAAACACTATGCCAAATAGACCCTAACTCTATTATACTCAAGTTCATTAAATAAAAATCTTCTCCTTTATATATCCTCTTAGACTGGGGTAGGGTAGAGCCATGTTTCATATTTGATGTCTAGAAGAATCAAAATACATAAGTATAGTAACCTAGCACCCAATCCATGGGTAGCTACATTCAACTATAGGAATGCTCACAATATAAATCATGCATCAACAGCATGCAGATGCTTGGCCTAAAATTGCATCCACTAAATCCAACGCTAAAAAATCATCTAACTCCTTTAGATGTGGGGAAAATGCAAGCAAAAAAATGTAAACATTGAAAAAATAAATTCTTGAATTAAGATTCAATAGTTATATAATAATATAGGGCTTAAATTTATGGTTATTAGTTATAATTATTTTTTAAATTGATTACATATGTATTTTTAGGGTAGTCTGTAGGATTTATATTGCATAATATAGGTCTTATATACAAGGTATTAAAACCCGGACTGGGTATTGAACCGGTCGGGGTATTGGGTTAACGGTCAGTGGGTTAGACTGGGGACAAACCGGAGCTAAACCGGGACCAAACCAGTGAGAAATTGAAGATTTTAGGCTAATAGTATGAAATTCTAAAGGAAAAGTTAAAAAGAATTGGAACTCGGACTGGACTGATCTACAGGTCGGTTCGCCGATTTCCGAGCCAGACCGGCCGGTCCGGTCTAGGTTCCACAACCCAGCTTATATATAATAATCAATGATTTTAAAGCCAGACCAGACTAGTGACCGGAATACACAATAGCTTAGATTTCTTGTTTAGCCCGCTTGAGGAGTTGGCCCGCGTTAAACCGGTCAGAACAGGATTTTGAGAAGCAAACGGAAGCAAGCCTGGACCAGGAGCAGTTTTTAGGAAACCGTCTAGGTTGGAGCTGTCCAGATTTCACAGTCCGTCGAAGAAAAAAATGAAGCAGAACAACAGGAAAAAAGTGAAAGAATCTGAAGGGAAAAAGGCATATACTTTATTTATTCATCTACCTGATAACTGATCTTGAGAATTGATACGGATGAAGAATTATACAAAGAAAATGAGCAACCTTTGAAGAGTTTCATCTCTTTTGTTCCCACGGACGCCAGTGAAAAGGACAATTAGGTCCAGCACCATTTAATTGTATTTGACTATTTTGCTTGGAAGAAATTGAGAAGCAATTTGAATAATGAAAAAAACTTTACTCTGCCCAATGTAGAAAGGCTTTGATGGGGGAAGATAAAAAGCTTTCATCACATTTTCCAATACCTTTACTAGTCTAAAGGTGAAAAAAAAACCCTCCCAACTCCCAAGTCTATCTTATCATACTATTACCTCATGTCTTCATATCTTCTAGTTTTGTTTGTTTTTTTTTATGAAGTGATTTGTTCTTGTTTTCTTTAATACTGTTATCTTATTTTTGTTTTAATCTTTTTGCCTAGTACTTTGATTTTAATCTATAATAATAATTTGAAGTTGTTGGGCAAAAAAATAATAATTAATAATTTAAAGTTGAACTTGTATAATACATTTAATATATTAATATATAAACATAAATTATTTTTTATTAAATTTTTATTTAATTATTAGTCACCGGCTCGACCAGGCGGCCAGACCGCTTTCATCATTTCAACCGTGACCCGCTAGCTTTTCCAGCTCGACGCCCGGTCCGGCTTTTAAAACATTGATAATAATATCCAACAGACCAAAAGGGCTTCTATAAAACAAAATAAAACATACATTTAAAAAAAATTGCCCACTGTTTAGATCGGGTATGAAATTACCTAGTCCAAAGAGTGGGCATTTTTTTGTTATAAACCAAAACTTTTTAAGATTGGTCATTTATATAACTGGTCTTAAAAAGTTGTAGGTTCCGTCTTGATAAGGACATACTTTTTAAATCAATCAATATAAGATTGGACATGAACCCAGTCTAAAAAGCTAATTTCAACCTGTCTAGAAGGCATGTTTTTCTAGCAATATAGGTATTTTTACACATAACCCATTCTCAGGAAGCATAGCATGTGGGCTTGTAATTATAACATTTTTTATTTTTAATTCTGAGGGTTGGGGTGATTAAACTTTAAATTTTTGGGAATTAAACATAAA
The DNA here is from genome assembly GCA_963242795.1 of Inga leiocalycina. Taxonomy (NCBI): domain Eukaryota; kingdom Viridiplantae; phylum Streptophyta; class Magnoliopsida; order Fabales; family Fabaceae; genus Inga; species Inga leiocalycina. Next base: position 39,460,034 of record OY725332.1, read on the forward strand.
TATTGATCATTAAGGTTAATTGGGGATTAGGGGCACTGGGAAAGATGATTGAAAACCATATCTTTATAATTTTTTAGTGGTCTTGGAATTTAATTAGAATATTTGAATGCCAAATGATATTATTTTTGGGTTATTATTTTTGTATTTGAAAGGAGACACCCCAAGATTTCTAAAGAGTTCTGATTTATAATTTTTAGAGGTGTTTGGAAATAATTTTGAACTTTTCAAATTGAGTCTTCCTTTCTATGTCATTGGCCGAGGCAAACGGCAAAAAATCTATATATATAAGGGAAAATGAATATGGAGATCCTTATAGTTTGTATTGAATTTGAATTAAGTCCTTAATATTTTTTTTTGTTTTATTGGGTCTTTTAAGTTTGTATCGTTACATCTGTTAGTCCTTGACATTTAAAACTGTAAAATAAGTGTAACAGTTTTAGAATATTCGGTTAAAATCATTGACCACCGCTTGAATCATCTCCTCCGATCCATCTCTGTGACTACTACAAAATATGTATTTAGCGGCGCCATTCTTATGGCACTTCTTTAAACAAGTGTCGGAGGAGACTTCCTTTTTTTTAAAAAAATACATGTGACAGCTACGGCGCTTGAGCAGGAAAGTGTCATAGTTGCTTAATACATTGTATGACGCTTGCCTAAGAAAACACCATCAAGGGATTATTTTTTTAAAAAAAATTCAATCCCTTGACTACTATTAAAAAAAATGTGTGGCAGCTATGGAATAATAGATATTCCGTAAGTGTCAAAGCTCCATTACTATGATAAGATGCTTTCTTGAGAAAATTTATCTATACTAAAAAACAAAAATTAAATTTAAGAATTGGTTCAGAGGTCAAAACGTAGAGATAAATCAGCCTTTTTAAAAAAAAATTAATTTTCTTTTAATAAAAGAACTTGGACGACGCTTCATAAAAAAGTGTCGATGCTTGTTTTCCAAGCACCGTCTAAGGAATTAAAGGCCCTTGAATTAATTGGCACCTTGGACGACCTTGTTTTACAAGCATTGTCCAAGGCCCTTTCTGATAATAATTCAAGGCACCACGTGGTGCCTTGAATTATCGAGGCACCATGTGATGCCTTGATAATAATTCAAGGCACCTGTGTGGTGCCTTGAATTATTGGGTGCCTTGGACGGCACTTGTTTTACAAGGGCCGTCAAGGCCCCTTTGAATATATATAAGGCATTGTGCCTTGATATTTTAATGTGTTTTAGATAGTGTTTGGAAATCAAGTATTGTTTAAGGCCCAATTTTAGACAGCACTTGTTAATCAAGCGCGGTCTAAGAATTATGTTTTTTTAAAAAAATTGGCCATCATTTTTTTTAAATTGAGAAACTTTGGCACTTTTAAAATAAGTGCTATAGCTTCTGCCTCTTTTTTTTAATTAGGCATCGTCTTTTTTTTAAATTGAGAAGCTTTGGCGTTTTGACAAAAAGTGTTGTAGCTTCTCCCACCTTGTAATTTAATTTCCATAACCCGCCATTTTTATTTTCATCTTCCCGCTTTCTCTGTAGCTCCCTGATTTCCCATAACTTGGTTGTTACAGGAACCTTCATCTCCCATGTGTTTTTTTTCCTTGTCTCGACCTCATTCAGAAGCTCCCTAGCCTATAAGTGTTATTCTTTTTCCAACATTTAGTTAACTTTTTCTTTTTGTTAAAATATGTCATAAATGTTATATGTGTACTCATAAATTTTTTTTTCAGGTATTTATTTGAAGTATCAACTCTATCTTCTTGAACTTCTTATACATTGTAAGTTTTTAAATTTTTGAGCTTACAAATATAATAATACTTAGTTTAATCCTCCGTAGAAGTAACGTGTATGGCTCAAGTTTAAATAACTTAAATGCTGGAGTTCTTTTATGCTTGATACATGAAGGAGTAATATTGCAAAAGATACGTGCTATGTTATTTCATTTTGTTGTGGATTGTATTGTAAATTGCTATGGATTTTGGATTTTGGATTGTAAATAGAAGAGGTTTTCATCAGGAAAATAAAATAATTATGATTTTTTAAAAAATATAAAAGACTTCCTACTGTGCTTCTCCAGGGAAGCGCCATAGGAAGTCATCTCACTTCCTATAGGAAGTTATATCTTTAAAATAATAATAATCAAGCTGTGGTGCTTTTATATATTCAAGAAGTGTTGTAGCTTGTTTTAATGGCGTTAGAAGCTACGACGCTTTCCAAGGGCCATAGTATTCTTTAAATTAAACGTCATAGCTTATGTTTTTTTATAGTAGTCCACCATAACCCAAGCTTTTTTCCCCCGCAAACAGGTTTCCCAAGCTCTCCTCCCCTCTTCTATCAGTTGAGGGCTAAATTGATATGATGGTTGAATTTCTGAAGCCCACCATTGCAACTTTCTTTCCCTTCAGAAGTTCAGCAGCAGCTTCGCGATCAAGTTTGCAGGAATCGAGTGTGTGAAAAAGCTTTTCCTCATATGCCTCTGGTTCCTTGTTTCTCGCAAAACTTGAAGGGCCTGTTTGGTTTAAAGGGGGGGATGGAAGGGGAGGGGCTCATTTTTCATCCCTTCCAAAACCCCTCAATTTGGAGGAAACAAAAATGAGTGGATGGGAGGGATTTGAAGCCCTTTCTTTGGGGCCCCTCCCTCCCAATTTTTCATACCAAACAAGGGGAGAGACTCATTTTCAATCCCCTCCCCTCCAACCAAACAGGCCAAAAATCTTGCTATGTCTCCATATTTTCAATTGTGCAACTCTTATCTCATATATATGTGAGCGTGTGTGTTAGATGTTTTGATAACATAATTGTTTGTATTTTTATTGAATTGATATAACTAAAAGGGCTTCAAGCACTAAAAGAGGCCCTAAACAATTTAGTACTCAAATGATAGAAGGAGAGCTTGCAGGTCCTGGGGTTTTAGAGGAAAAAAATACCTGGTATCTATGCTTGTTCGGCAATCACTCCCCAGAACCAAAATTCTGCTCGCAGCTTCACCCCACCACTAGACCTATTAATTCCTTTGGGGTTTAGTTTTAGGCAATTGTTGCTATTGACTTTTCCTAAAATTTCATTGTGAGTGCGAGAAGAAGATGGGTGCACTTAGGGCCTGTTGTTATGGTGGAAGCTCAGAGATAGATCAAAGGAGAGGATTCAGACTTGGGTCAGTGATTCTAGTGGAATTTTTTAACACTGTTACACTTATTTGACAGTTTTAAATCTCAAGGACTAACGGATCTGACGATACAAATTTAAAGGATCGAATAAAAAAGTTTAAGGACTTGATTCAAAATCAATTCAAATTATAAGAACTTCCATATTCATCTTCTCTTATATATATAATGTTATGTGTAACCCCCAGCCTTATAAACAGTAATAACAATTCGAAAATATGTAATTAAGATGAATTAGAGACCAACGGATGATAAAATCTCGTTTTTAATCTCATCCTTAGGATAGGATTTTACAAATTTCTTTCTAAATCGATTTAGCCTAGTCTCCTATTCACATTTCAGATATAACTACCCTGTGTAGTTAAATCACATTCAAATATATCAGAGTGTACAGCCAAAATTCCCGACATCCTCAGGTTTTATATATATCAACTAAGGGTTTATAAATTCCCATTTAGAGGATTACACAACCGTATCCAAAATATTATTTACAAAATATACAGTGATCCCCAATCAAAATTCGATAACCAACATCCCAAATTCAAATAACCATACAAAAGTTCTAGTCTCCCTTAGTCATCTCTTTTCCCTTCAAGCTACTTGCCCTAACTGAAGGTTAGTTAATGGAAAGAATGAGATTCAAAAGAATCTTAGTAGTAACAAATCACTTATACCATACATAATCACAAAGCATGCAATAACATCATCAAGCAGCATAGCAGCACAAAACACAGCATACAAGCTATCACATATACACAGAATCCCATAGTCACATCCCCTGTATCTCCACTGCCCCGTAAGCATGGTCCTCCCATCAGAATCACCGATGGGTCATAGGTAAAGGATTCACAAATAGCCTTTCGGCTTTCATATATAGCCTTATGGCTTCCACACAGTCACATCCCCCGTATCTCCACCGCCCCACAGGTACGGTCCTCCCACCGAAACCACCAATAGGCCGCAGGTAAAGGAGTTATAAATAATGATAAATCAAACATACAATGCATTATATATAATATAAGGGAAAGCGTCACTACCTTGTTCTTTCTGAGTGTGCTCCGACACAAATTGCTCATGAGTAGGGCAAATATCAAATCCTATAAACCAAAATCAAGGATGACTAGTTAAACTCTAATCCAAGTTCTTGATTCCATAAAACTTAAAGTTGGTTATCATTTGAACTCTTTAGGTGGCTACAAGAAGCCTAGACACATGCCTAATGGATTGGGAAAAACTTGCCCAAAGACAATCTTTGGAAGTGCAATTACTGATTTTAACTGATGCACTTGAGTGATGGATGACGCACTCGAGTGATGAGATGACTTGCACTCGAGTAAGGGTGACTCACTCGTGTAAGTGCTTGACATAGAGCAACGACATAATAGAAAATGATCACTGTACCCGAGTCCTGAACTCAACACTCAAGTGGTAGCCTCATGCTTACCTGAGTCCTACCAAGTGAGGCACAAGAAGTGACTACCTGAGAGCAATGGAAACCTTAAAATAGGAAGTGTACTCTAGTGCAACTCTAGCACTTGAGTAACAACATAATACTTGTGAGTGCTAACATATACTCTTGACAAATTGATGTGAGTAATACCCTGAGAAGCAAGTTCATAGTGCCAAATGCACGGGCACTCGAGTGAAACCATATGCACTCGAGTGAGAACCTAGATCACTCGCTAGTGGGAAAATGTACTTCTACTTTCTTAGCATGGGAGTGCAACTGAAACTGAAGGAAAAGAGGAAATACAAGGCTGCACTCGAGTAGGACCCATATGTACTAAAGTGAGGCTCTATCAGAAGCCAAAACGCAGCAGATGACAAAATTTTCCAAATCTTAACCAATGTGTCCAATGGCCCCTAAAATCAACAATCAAACCTTTTCCACAAAAATTTTCATAAAGAACCCATTGGAAACACCAAAACAATCAAAATCACATTCTAATAACAAGTTTTTGCTTTGAACACCACATTTCCATACATTAACCAATTGTACTAATTTTTCCTCCAAGGCTCCAAATAAATTTTATGGTTCCAATGACCTAATATGACACCAATTCATCCATTCCAAAATGACTCAAAAATCAGGGCAAAATCCAAAATTTACAAAACTCAACCAATTATCACAATAAATATGTCAAAATGCAACTCATACTTACCTCTTCCTCTTTCTCAAGCTAGTTTCTTGATTCGTCAACCTTCAAGTTTCTTCAAGCACTCAAACACCTTCTTTCAAAAATCTAAAATCATAGCAATGAAGCTCTCATCACCATGAAAAAAATTAATGAAGAGTATTTGAGCATTCAAGGTCATCAACTAAGCCAAAATCTCACCTTTCCTTTCTCTTTCTTCCTTAGCTTGGGATTAAAATGAAGTTGGGGGGGGAGAGAGAGAGAGAGATGAGATGATGATGAAGATGGATATGTTTTCCTTAATCCATACTTCCTAGCCGACTTTGAGAGGGAAGAGAGAGAGAAAAAGGTTTGACAATTTGACCTTGATCCCATGGTCCATAATACCGCTTGTCAAGATCTTATGTCTTCTTACATGGGCACACATGAACTCAAAAGCACATGATTCCATCCTCTTGATCTTTTGAGAGTTAATCCTAAATATTGATCTTTAAGTTACCAATCAGTTTCCTCTTCGGTAACTGACCAATCGGTTTGTAACTTTCCTTTTTCCTATTTTGCCTCTAATTATGGCAATTCTTACTGAATCACCACCAAACACATTTTATCATTCATTTCTCTCAACCATGCGCCCTTCCCTACATTAGGGTTCATTTTAAGTTTTTTCACATAATTAAGCTGAAATGCTGGGTTTAGACATTGATTGAAACACATTCAGATCGAATTTCACATTAAATTCTTCAAAAGTGTTTATTCAACAATAATTACATTCATTTTTGAAGTCATTAGCCCTTAATCCCATTTTTGCGTTATTACATTATGCGTTATTACATTATGCATGATTATATAAAAGAGGCTTGGTAGTGGGCTACCAAACCTTTTAAAACCAAGGTGGGGTGGGTTCAAATCCCATCTTCACTGGTGTCTGAGCTCCAGTGGCCAAAGCTTGCCAACCCGCGTGAGAGCCGTTGGCAACCCTTTAGGCCAAGAGTTCCTTTTCTTTTTGTTTTTTTTTTCAAATTAAAAAATTGAGGAGCAATTTTTTAAAATCACCAACACTTTAAAATCTTAAATTCATACCCTCTCACATATTGATCTTTTTGCATGTGAAGAGACATGTTAGAAAATTTTTAATTCATTTGGTATTTTTTTAGGGGTTTCCCCTTTTTTTAACAGCTGAAAAACACCAAGTTGGTAAAATCAATGTAATCCATTTCTTCCCTACAGTTTCTTTAACCAAAAAAGCATTTTTAATGCTGACCAATATAGCATTAGGCCATTAGTACAAGCGGAAATTAAAGACAATTTATTTAACCGATTAATGAATGCTAAGTTAAAAAGTTAGCATTAGGCCATTAGTTAAAAATATAGCATTAGGCCATTAGTGCGGGCAGAAATTAAAGAAGATTTATTTAACCAATCAAAGAATGCTAAGTTAAAATGTTAGCGTGATGCGCATATATATATATATATATATATATATATATATATATATAAGGACTACATTTACATCAAGGTCCTTATATCCATTATATCAAGTTCTTCAATCACAAAACCATGTATCCTGTTTTCTTATATAGGTTTATAATTGTTGGAAAATAGCCTAGTCTACCCTTTGGTGGATTGGGGTAAAAGTATAAATAATATAAATGCTTGGATGGATATATGTAATGTAATATCCTAAATTGTAATTAAGGGCTAATAACTTCAAAGTGATGTAATTAATGTTAATTAAGCACTTTTGAAGTATATGATGTGAATTATGACATAAATGTGCTTGGTGATGGTTTAGTAAGAATTGTAATAATCAGGGGTAAAATGGTAAATTTATCGACCAATTGGTCAGTTACCGAAGAGGAAACTCATAGGTAACTTAACATCAATGGCTAGGATTGAAAGAGTAAGAGGCGGAATCCTATGCGTGTAAGACCCTGTGAATCCTTGGTAGGGAGAATGAGATGGAGACACATTGCACTATATGGACCATGGGATCAAGTCAAAGAGGTCAAAAAGTTTTCCCTCTCTCCTCTCCTCTTTCAAGTTGGCTAGGAGCTTGGGAAGAAGGAAAATATGTGATTATCTTCTTTATCATCATCTTCTCTCTCCTCTCCTCCATTTTCGCTGAAACTAGGCAGGAAAGAGAAAAACAAAGGTACGTCATTGACCTTGAAAATGATCTCTTTAGCCCAAATGCTATTCTCTAAAGTTGTTCATGATAGTAAGGGCTTCATGGCTATGGTTTCAGATTTTTGGAAGGTCGTGTATTATTGTTTGAAGAAATTTAAAGGTTGAGAAATTAAAGAACCAACCTTGGGAAAAGGAAGAGGTAAGAGTTAGTAACATTTTGATTTAAATTGTGTAGCCATTGATTGAGTTTTGGAAATTATGGATTTTTGCCCTGATTTCATGAGAATTGAAAGTAGATGAGTTAGTTATGGTGATGTGTAGGAAATGGTTTAAGATTGTGCCCTTGTGCCATTAGAGTTAGATAGGAATTTAATTAGGCAATTTGGTAAACTTGGTAGTTCTGAAGCAATTTGAACCAAAATTGAATGTATAGGGATGGGATGTGATTTTGATTGTTTTAAGTTTACCAATAGGTTCCTTATGACATTTTGTGTGGGAATAAACTTTGGTATAAGTTTTAGAAGCATTGGTACCAGTTTTGGTAAATCTAAAAAGTTATATCAGTTGCTGCGTTTTGGCTTCTGATAAGCCTGACTCGAGTAAGGTAGGGTCTCACTCGAGTGCAGTTTGATATTTCCCTTGTTCTAGGTTAAGTCCTCGGGTAGAGATCATGAGTAAACTTGTTTATCTACGAGTGGCATACGTTATCACTCGAGTGTATATGGTATCACTCGAGTGCAAGTACATGTAGCACTACGGGCGTGCGTCTTGGGCTAACACTCACTAGCAGATTGTTGAGAGTACGTGTGGGCACTCACGAGTATTAGGAAGTCACTCAAGTGCTAAGGTTTGTACTCAAGTGCACTTGTTGCCTTGGAGCCTTTGTTGCTCTCGGGTCGTCACTTCCTGCGCCCTACTCGTTAGGACTTAGGTGACTAGGTGTAATCACTCGAGTGCCCAAGTAAGTGCTCGAGTGCACTGGCCACTCTAAGAGGTGTTGGGGGCAACACTCGAGTGAGTCAGCCCAAAATCAGTGTTATGCTTCTGAAAAATGGGTCTTCAGGGTAGTTTCTTTTAACCCTTTTAGCATGTGTTCAGGCCTCTAATAAACACCTAAAGAGTTTAAATGATAACCAACTTAGAGTATTATAGAAATAAGCCTTTGGAAAAGAGATTGATCGGTTGTCCCTAATTTGGTTATAGGATTTGACATTTACCGCCCTCGTGAGCCCTTGGTGCCGAAGAACATCAGGAAAGAGTAAGGTAGTGACTCTTTCTCTTTCTTCCTTGGTTTTGGACGGCAATGGAGGATAATGAGAGAGAGAGGATGAGTGAATGATGATCTAATTTCCTTCCCTTTTTCCCATGATTAAACCAACTTTGGGAGGGAGAGAGAAGAGAAAATTGAGTTGAACATTTGACTTAATCCAAAGGTCTATCTTTTGCTACTTGTTAAAATCTCACTTTCCCTACTATGAATTCATATAAACTCATCCACACTAGATTCTGCCCCATTAGTCATTCAAGAGTCAATCCTAGCTATTGATCTTAAGTTACCTATGAGTTTCCTCTTCGATAATTGACCAATTGGTTGGTAAATTTACCATTTTACCCCTGATTATTACAATGCTTACTAAACCATCACCAAGCACATTTACGTCACGATTCACATCATATACTCAAAAGTGTTTAATTAACATTAATTACATCACTTTGAAGTTATTAGCCATTAATGATAATTTAGGATATTACAATTCTCCCCCCAAAAATTAAATTTCGTCCTCGAAATTGTTACACAACTTGAGCCATAAACTTTGGATACATTCTTCTCATATCCTCATCCGCTTCCCAAGTTGCCTCCCTCTGGGTTATTCCCTTCTAGATCACCTTCACATACAGAATGTTTAGGTGTCTGAGTCGTCGCTCTTCCCGGTCAATGATCTACTCTGGCTCCACCGCATACGTGAAGTTATCTTGTATCTCAACATCCTCATACTCAATGATGTGAGAGGGATCCGGTTGGTACCTCTTCAGTTGGGAAACATGAAACACATCATGGAGCCTACTCAAGTTTAGGGATAGGGCTACTCGATAGGCAACAGGCCTGATTCTCACAAGAATCTCAAAAGGACCTATATATCTTGGGTTCACCTTCTTACGCTTGATTGCTCGCCCAACGCCGGTGATAGGAGATACTCTCAAAAACACATGGTCACCAACTTCAAACTCTAGGGGCCGTCTTCTCTTGTCAGCGTAGCTTTTCTGTCGACTCTGCACTGCAAGCAACCTCTTTCGAAGAATCTGAATCTGTGCTAAGGTTTGATCAATGAGGTCTGGTCTATATAGTTTCCTTTCTGAAAACTCATTCAAGCACAAAGGTGATTGGCACGTCCTTTCGTACAACACGTCATACGGAGCCATCTGGATGCTCGTATGATAGCTATTGTTGTAGGCGAGCTTAGCAAGTGGAAGGAAGCGATCCCAACTCCCTCTAAAGTCAAGAACACATGCCCACAACATATCCTCCAGTATTTGAATAGTCCTCTTTGACTATCCATCTGTCTGGGGATGATAAGCTGTACTGAATCTCAACTGAGTACCCAGTGCTTCATACAACGCCCTCCAGAATCTCGAAGTGAATCGGGGATCTCGGTCAGAAATGATGTTCTTCAGTACACTATGGAGTTTCATAATCTCCCAGATATAAATCTCTGCCAGCTTATTCAGAGAATACCCAGCATTGATTAGTATGAAGTGAGCCGACTTCATTAACCGGTATATAATCACCCAGATCGCATCATAATTCCTGATTCTGGGCTATCCTACTACAAGGTCCATGGTCACACTTTCCCCTTTCCATTCTGGAGTCTCAGGACTCTGAAGCAAACCAGGAGGTCTCTGGTGCTCGATTTTCACCTTCTGGCAAGTGAGACACCTCGCTACATACTTTGTCACATCACTCTTCAAACCTGGCCACCAATACATAGACTTCAGATTATGGTATATTTTGGTCATACCAGGATGAAGAGTATATCAGCTCTTGTGTGCCTCATCTAGAATCTTTTGTCTCAACTCTACCTTGAGTAGAACACAAATTCTCTTCTGATAGTAAACCAATCAACTAGGTGACCGATCATAGCCATGAGCTTCTCCCCACTCAATTCTAGCCAGATTATGTTGTATCCAGCCATCTTGCCTCTGAGCTTCTTCAATCTTAGCTCTCAAGTCACTTTCCTTTTGGGAAACAGTGTAGTTGGCATAGATGATTTGGTTTGATAGATTCAAATCATGAAAATCTTCTATCAATTTCCCCTCCGTATCATCATAGCTACCATAAGCATAGTATTCCGACTAAGAGCATCAGCGACTATATTTGCCTTACCCGGATGATATTTAATTTCCAGGTTGTAGTCCTTAATCAACTCCATCCAGCGATGCTGTCTCATATTGAATTCTTTCTGATCATATAGATTTTTGAGACTCTTGTGGTCGCAGTACAGTTCCACCTCACACCATACAGATAATACCTCTAAATCTTCAAAGCAAACACAATGGCCGTAAGCTCTAGATCATAGGTGCAGATCATGGGTGGGATAGTTCATTTCATAAGGTTTGAGCTGTCGAAAGGCATAGGCCACCACACATCCCTGCTGCATAAGGACACACCCTAATCCCTACTTACTCATATCACAGTACACAATATAGGTCAAGCTGGGATCAGGTATAATCAACACAGGTGTCATAGTCAACCTTTCCTTCAACTCCATAAAGCATTTTTCAAAATGTTCATCCAACACAAAAGGTTGATCCTTCCTCGTGAGCTTGGTCATCGGCAAAGCAATACGTGAAAGATTATGAATGAATATCCGGTAGTAACTAGCTAGACCCAGAAACCTACGTACCTCTGCCATAGTTTCTGACCTCTTCCAGTTCAGTACTGCTTCCACTTTACTAGGATCTACAGAAACCCCTTCTTGCAGATAACATGGCCTAAGAATTTTACTTCGGATAGCCAAAACTCGGACTTACTCAATTTAGCATAGAGCTGCTTCTCACGCAATGTATTCAATACAATTCTCAAATGATGCTCATACTCTTCCATACTCCTAGAGTATATCAAAATATCATCAATAAATACCACAACGAACTGATCTAGATATTATCGAAAGATACAATTCATGTAATCCATGAAAACCACAGGTGCATTGGTTAGCCTAAATGGCATTACCAAAAACTCATAATGACCATACCTAGTCTAGAAAGCAATCTTCGGAACATCTTCTGTTGTCACTCGCAGCTGATGATACCCTGACCTTAGATCAATCTTCGAAAACACACATGAACCAGATAGTTGATCTAAAAGGTCATCAATCCTGGGGAGAGGGTACTTGTTCTTTACAGTAATCTTATTCAATTCTCTATAATCAATACATAAACGAAGACTCCTATCTTTCTTTTTCACAAACAGAACTAAAGCTCCCCAAGGCGACATACTGGGTCTAATAAATCCTTTTTCAAGCAAATCCTCAATCTGCTTCTTTAACTCCGCCATTTCATTTGGGGCCATACGATATAGGGCTTTAGATATCGAACCAGCTCCAGGCACAATTTCAATTGGAAATTGAACTTCCCTTACAGGAGGTAGTCCACTAAGGTCATCCGAAAATACCTCAGGGAATTCATTTACCATGGGTATACTACTCAAAGTTTCACTAGTTTTGTCCTTGCACAGAGAAGAATACCATATACCCTTGGCAACCCTTTTCAAGATATTTTTCAGCTTTAGCCGTAGAAAAGAAATTCATACTGGCATTTACAACTTCGACCCTCTGAGAAGCAGAATATACTATCTACTTGCTCCTACAATCTAATAGCACATTATTTACCGTCAACCAATCAAAACCCAAAATGACTTCCAATTAGTAAAGCGGCAGACAAATCAAATCCACAGTAGATTGCCACCCTTCCACAGTTATGACATAATTCAGACAAGCTTCTGTGGTCAAGACCTTAACACCTTTTGGAGTTGACACTATCATATCAAATGGTAATTTATGCATATGCAATCCCAGGAGCTTCACACAATCATAGGCAATGAAGGAGTGACTTGCACCCGAGTCAAATAGAACTTGCAACAGATAGCCATTAAGAAGAATTTTACCTTGTATCAACTCAGAAGATTTATGAGCCTCCTCGTGAGTCATAGCGAATACTCAGCCCTAATTTTTTGGCCTCTAGTCTGGTCGTGGCTCTTTGCATTCAATAGCAGTATGCCCCACACGTTTACAATTGAAGCATATTATTCGACCCTCACAAGTCTTATAATGATGTGACTGATTACAACGAGGATAGATCCACGGTGTAAAAGGAGTTCTCTGCGGATCACGGTTCCCAGACTGATAGGGCATTTTACCACTCCCAGATAAAAGTCCTTGTCCCTTTCACTTCTATGAGGTACCACCCTTACTGGGTTCACTGCGGTGGCCAGTAGCTTTGGCAAGATCCAGTTCTCTCAAATTATTTTCTATAATCCTACACTCTTCAACAGCCTTGTTAAATTTGGTAAATATATGAGTGACCAACCGCTTCTTCATGTCACGTCTCAATCCCCGAATAAGCATATCAAAACTCTACTCTTTATCATCCTTATACTGGAGATAGGAGGAATACCGGGATAGACGGATGAAATAGGACCGGTAGTCATCAAAGCTCTATATGTTCCCTTGTTTGATATTCAGGAATTCTGTTTCCTTCTCAAGCCACACCGATTTGGGAAAATATTTCTCATTAAATTCTTGTTGGAATGATTCCCAAGTCAATTGCATATTCCTACTGTGCAGAGTGAGGGAGATATTCCTCCACCAGCGATCTACCTCACCTTCTAACTTGTAAACAGCCAAGCGTGCCTTCACCTCAGACGGGCATCTTAGGACCCCGAAGATTTTCTCTAGGTGATTCAACCAATCTTCAGCCACTTGAGGATCAAACCTCCCTCTAAACACCAGAGGCATATGTTATAAAATATGGTGACCCAATACTGAAGGTCCCTTTCCTCTCTTGCCGTTTCTCCATGCGACTCTTGATTTGGAGCATGTGAGGTGGGGGCTCCAGGGGTCGTACTGACCCTTCAGTAGTTTCCTCATGGCAGGTTTCTTCCTGGGTCTCTTCCTGAGTAGATAGACCCTGATCTGATAGATTTTTGCCTGTCTCAATTATGAGCTCTTCTCTCAGTTTAGTGATCATGTCCCGCTGATCTTTTATCAAACCCATTAATTCTTGCATTGAATCTAGTGGATTGTCATTGACCACCTCCACCTTTAGGTCTACTTGTTGTACTCTAAGAAGACCCTTTGTCTTTTTCATTCTACAGATCATTCACTATGTCAGTTTTACAAATAAAGTATACACATTATCCACAAATCTTATATACATCTACAATCACAAAGCATGAATGTGTATACAATACCAACCATAATCATTCCCTATCCCAATGGTAAAGAACTAAGGAGATATCCTAGCAAACTCTACTCTTGTAGGAACTACATCTCTGATACCAAAAATGTAACCCCCTCACCATAATTACATCCAGTTTATGAAATTTAATTGAAATAGAAACCAATAAAATAAAGTCAACATTTATAATCCCTCACCTTTAAGATGGGGTGTTCAAAAAATAGTTCAAAATATCACTAGTCTGGTCTCACATTCACATTCGAATATAATTACTTGAAAAATCAATTCACATTGATACATAACAGAGTGCACAATTAAAATCCCGGCAAATCCCGGGACACATGTATATATATATATTGGGTGTATAGTTTCCCAAAATGGGGATTACATATCCAAAAATCATATTTACATCCCATATACGTACAGTAATCCCAAATCAAAACAGATAACCAACAGTCCAAATTAAAACGCCCCTAAGAGATCCTAACTACTCCAGGTTGTCTACTTCCCTTTTAAGCCACAAGCCCTGTCTGAAATGTTAGTCTTTAGAAAGAATGAGATTCAAGAGAATCCCAGCAGTAACAAATTACTTATACAATACACAAACACATAGCATATATGATCATGTTAAGAAGCATCACAATGTATCATGGCTCACGCCACAAACGACAGCACTCATAGCTGTAAACACTATACATAAACTTTCGCTGCGAACTCTATGCGTCAACTTTCGCTGTGATCTCAAAGTCTCTCAATGTATCACAAAGTATCTCAATGTATCACAATGCATAACAAACATACATACAACGCTTCATACACAACATAAGAGAAAGAGTCACTACCTTGTTCTTTCCTAACGTTCTTTGGCACCGAGGGCTCACGAGGGCGGCAAATGTCAAATCCTATAACCAAATTAGGGACAACCGATCAATCTCTTTTCAAAAAGCTTATTTCTATAATACTCTAAGTTGGTTATCATTTAAACTCTTTAGGTGTTTATTAGAGGCCTAAACACATGCTAAAAGGGTTAAAAGAAACTACCCTGAAGACCTCCTTTTCGGAAGCACAACACTGATTTTAGGCTGACTCACTCGAGTGACGAAGGCCTTACTCAAGTGTTGCCCCCAATCCCACTTGAGTCCCAGTAAGTGAGACACAAAAAGTGTGTACCCAATAGCACCAACACCTCTTAGAGTAGCTAGTGCACTCTAGCACTCACTTGGGCACTTTAGTGATGACACCTAGTCACCCGAGTCCCAACAAGTGGGGTGTAGGAAGTGACAACCCGAGAGCAACAAAGGCTCCAAGGCAACAAGTTCACTCGAGTACTAACCTTAACACTCGAGTGACTTCCTAATACTCGCGAGTGCCCACGCGCACTCTCGACAATCTGCCAGCGAGTGTTAGCCCGAGACGCATGCCCGTAGTGCTACATGCACTTGCACTCGAGTGATAACGTGTGCCACTCGTAGATAAAAAAAGTTTACTTATGATCTCTGCCTGAGGACTTAACCTAGAATAAGGGAAATATCGTACTGAACTCGAGTGAGACTCTACCTCACTCGAGTGAGGCTTATCAGAAGCTAAAATGCAGTAACTGATATGACTTTCCAGATTTACTAAAATTGGTACCAATGGTTGCAAAACTTATACCAAAGTTCATTCACACAAAAAATGTCATAAGGAACCTAACTCAAAACAATCAAAATCACATCCCATCCCTATACATTCAATTTTGGTTCAAATTCTTCACAACTACTAAGTTTACCAAATTGCCTAATTAAATTCCTATCCAACTCTAAAGGCACAAGGGCACAATCTTAAACCATTTCCTACACTTCACCATAATTAATTCATCTACTTCCAATTCTCATGAAATCAGGGAAAAAATACAGAATTTCCAAAACTTAATTAATTGCTACACAATTTAAATCAAAATGTTACTAACTCTTACCTCTTCCTTTTCCCAAGGTTGGTTCTTTGATTTCTCAACCTTTAAATTTCTTTAAATAATAATATACCACCTTCCGAAAATCTCAAACCATAGCCATGAAGCCCTTACTATCATGAACAACTTTAGAGAATAGCATTTGGGCTAAAGAAATCATTTTCAAGGTCAATCACCCACCTTTGTTTTTCCCTTTCCTGCCTAGTTTCAACGAAAATGGAGGAGAGGAGAGAGAAGATGATGATAAAGAAGATAATCACATATTTTCCTTCTTCCCAAGCTCCTAGCCAACTTGAAAGAGGAGAGGAGAGAGGGAAAACTTTTTAACCTCTATGACTTGCTCCCATGGTCCATATAATACCATGTGTCTCCATCTCATTCTCCCTACCAATGATTCATAGGGTCTTACACGCATAGGATTCTGCCTTTTGCTCTTTCAATCCTAACCATTGATCTCAAGTTACCTATAAGTTTCCTCTTCGGTAACTGACCAATTGGTCAGTAAATTTACCATTTTACTCCTGATTATTATAATGCTTACTAAACCATCACCAAGCACATTTACGTCACGATTCACATCATATACTTCAAAAGTGTTTAATTAACATTAATTACATCACTTTGAAGTTATTAGCCCTTAATTACAATTTAGGATATTACATGTAATATTTTCCAAATCATTATGAGTCATACTGTTTAACCGATAAAATATGACTCTACAAGTGGTATTGTTTCACCGAAACAATATGTCTCTCAATTGAAAGGATATCTTGTCTTTCTGATGGAAGGGCATATTGCTAGAAGTGGAAGGGGTGCATAGAACCCTATAAATACGCGTAAAGGGATTCAATTGAAAGACACTTGAAATCACATATAGAAACTCTGTCAAACTAACTCCACATTCCCTCTACTATATTTATCTCTTCTTCCTATCGTGGTATATTTGCTGTGCGTCATAATCACTGCTGCAACTCTGATCCGATTAGTGTGGGTACAAGAGATAAATGGTCATACTTCAAGTACGCCAATCAGACACAGGTTAGCCTGTATGAGATTATGATCTCCATATTATGATAATATGATGTGCATATTATTATTTTCAAAGATATGTATATATATTATCATGTTGGTGCGGAAAGCATGGATTTACATATATATATATATATATATGATTATATGATGTTGCTTCCGTTGTGTGTGTGTTTTTTGTTTTCTTTCGTGTGTTTGAAAGAAAATATATTGGTAATTGTGAGTGTATATATATATGATTATATATAACCATACACATATACATACATATATATATATATATATAGTTTTGGTTCATGCTTCTATATATAGTTTTCTCCAGTTTCTACTTATGTGTTTGTAAATGTAAATAATAGAAGCCTAGAACCATAAAACAAAAGAATTTAGACAGAGAACATGAAAATCGAAGTAGATTTTTTCTTTGTTTTTTAGCAATAGGTCATTTTAAAATTATAGAATTAGGATTTAAAATTAGTCCCATTACGTAAATCTCAAAAAAAACGTGTGAAAATGACACCAAGAATGCTAAAACCAGATGTTGGACGGAGGAGATGTGGAGGAGACAAGGTTCCAGGTCGATGGACCCGACCCACGCCTGTAATTGGGTCCGGTTCAACTCGGCTAGAGGTTGAAGACAAACTCAAGCCTCCGAAATGACATCGTTCTATGTTTAAAAAAAATTATTAGTTTGAAAGGTGTATGGACCGGAAAAATTTTTTATTTTATTTTATTCAGGCCCAATATGTGAAGCCCAACGAAAAAAATTTAAAGCCCAAAAAAACATTTTTTTGCCAGAAAAGCCACATGGAGTGTGAGGCCACGTGGCAAATTTGTTGGACACGTGGAGGACATATTTCGACAGTGCTCGGCGCATGGAGGCTGATGATCTGGCCGTGTCACCAGATTACTGCCGAAAGGTGGCGTGTGGTGTCCACACGCCACTGTGTGCATGTGTCTTTTCTGTCATTTTTTTATTTTTTTTAGTTTTTCTGACTTCTTTCAGCCTTTGGGGGCGTGTGCCTGAGCCGAATGAGACCCGGTTTGTTCCTAAAAATCCCTAAATTCATTATCTTTAATGTAATATGCTATTTGAGTAGTTTAGACGCCAATTAATATATGTTTATGATATTCTAAGTGTGTTTATGAATGTTTTAAACCATTTCAAAACTTCTAAAATTCATTTGTTGATTTCAATAATTTTTTGTTATATTTAAATGTGTTATAAATATGCTTTCATATATCATAGAGAGAATATTGTCTTATTTATATTATAATAAAGCATGATTTAGTTGATTATTTATTATATTATTATATGTTTTTTATAAGTGGGAGCTTTTAGGAGTTGTTAATCCTAAAAGTTAGAGTTGTAAAAGTACCTATATATAATTCTTGACAGAATTTTAGTGATGTTGCTAATATTTATGTGATGGGAGATATAAGCGTATACTCCTGATCATGAATTTAGTAGTATTACTATTTTTTTTTGTTAAGAATAATATAAGTACATGACATTGTATACTATGTTGTGTTATATATAGTGTCGATGATATGTTCAATTGTTTGTTCCCTTAGAGAGACATATTGAATGTGAAATAGATTTGTCACAGAATTGAAAATGGCAACTAAGAATATCATCACTAAGTTAAATAAAGGGGACAAATTAAATGGTGACAATTGGGATATCTGACACCAAAAAGTCGAATATATTTTGGAGGAACAAGAGGCAATGGAACCTCTAACAATAGTTGTAGTACAACTTGTTGCTGGGAATACGACCCAACACAGGTGGGACCAAGAGGTCTATGAGGCTTGGAAAAAGAAAAATAGCATTGCAAGAATTACATTGCTAAGTACAATGGTAGATGACCTCATGTGTGAATATGAGAAAAATGAAACAGCGCAGGCCATATGGGCAGCATTGAAAGACAGGTTTGGTGGTATATCCACCTCTAAGCTTAGACGATTAACTATTAAGTTTGATACGTATAAGCTTAGGCCAAATACTTCCATGAAACAACATCTGAGAGAGATGGCAAATATGATTAGAGAATTGAAGGAAGCTGGGCATACTGTGTCTGATGAACAAGTTTAAGCAGTGATAAGATCATTGCCATCTAGTTGGGAGCACATGAAGGTTAATATAACCCATAATGAAGGCATTAAAAATTTTAATGATATGGCTAAACACTTGGAACTTGAGAATAAGTGCTTGGAGGCATACAAGTCCTATGGCCATGCCTACTACACAGAGGGTGCAGGTCCTTCTAATACAAAACCCGATTCTAAGAAGGGGAATAAATTCTAAAAGAATGGAAATAA
Organism: Inga leiocalycina; assembly: GCA_963242795.1. NCBI lineage: Eukaryota > Viridiplantae > Streptophyta > Magnoliopsida > Fabales > Fabaceae > Inga > Inga leiocalycina. The sequence continues at coordinate 39,479,205 of OY725332.1, forward strand.
GGACAAGACTAAATTTGTAAAAGGCAAAAAGGAATTCAAGAAGAAAGGAAAAAAGGGTGGGAAGAAGAAGAAAAATGACTTAAAGAAGGTCCAATGTTTTGCCTACTAAAAGATGGGTCATTTTGCACGGGATTGCACCGAGTAAAATGAGAGTGAAAATGTACTAGTGGATTATGTAAATTCACATGTTTCCTATGTTCCTAGCACTGTTTTCCTAACAGAGAATATCTGTTCTTCTTGGATTTTGGAGTCAGGTTCAACAGACCACATGACAAGGGATCGAGGATCCTATGTAGAATTCCGTCGGTTGCCTGACAATTGTAAGTGACTTTATGCATGCAACAATGCAAAGATTGAAGTTAAAGGCATTAGAACTTACAAATTAACTTTGTGTAATGGAAAGGCTTTAATCCTTCATGATATGCTTCATGCTCCTGACATCCAATGAAATTTAGTTTCTGTAAAATGTCTTGTAAATTATAGGTTTATTGTAAACTTTCATGATAAAGTTGCAGACATATTTTATAATTTTGTATTTTATGGTTTAGCTTTCCTTTCAAAGAAGATCTTTGTAATGGATACTATTAATGATTATAATATACATGATTGCTTTGCTACTTCCTCTGATTCAACTGTTGATAAGGCTATTTGGCATGCTAGACTAGGGCATATTAATCAAAATAAAATGATTAAACTAGCAAAAGAAGGTTTGCTAGGATCCATATCCAATATGGAAATGTCCTTGTGTGAAAGTTTTCTAGCAGGTAAGGCAACTAGAAAACCTTTTGGTAAGGAAACCAGATCAGAACAACCATTGCAAATAATTCATTCTGATATTTGTGGTCCTTTGAGTGTGAGGGCAAGGCATGGAGCTTGGTATTTTATCACTTTTATTGATGACTATTCATGATACGGTCATGTCTATTTGATCACACATAAGTCTGAGGCTTTTGAGTGCTTTAAACGATACGTAAATGAAGTTAAAAATCAAATGGACAATAAACTTAACTTAATACATACTGATCGAGGATGTGAATATTTTTCTGATCAATTTAAAGAGCTCTGTGAAGAAAAAGGGATAATTAGGCAGCTAACTATCCCTGGTACTCCACAACATAATGGAGTTGCTGAAAGAAGAAATAGAATGCTTCTAGACATGGTTAGGTCAATGATGGCATAGGAAAATCTACCAATTTCATATTGAGGTGATGCTTTAATGACTGCTACCTTCATACTTAATCGTGTGCCCTCAAAATTAGTTACTTCAACACCTTATGAGTTATGGACAAAACGCAAGCCGGATCTTAGTATCCTTAGACCATAGGGGTCAATTGCATACATTCATGATAATTCTCATAAGTATGGAAAGTTAGGTCCTAGAGGAAAGAAATGTATCTTTATAAGGTACTCTGAACAATCCAAAGGATATGTCTTCATAGGTGAAAATGAAGATGGAACAATGACTAAAATTGAATCTAGAGATGCTACATTTCTAGAAAATGAATTTCCTAATAGGGGAGACATTGACCGCATTGTGTCTCTTTACGAGACACAGGAACAAACAAGTATAGAACATGTTGGTATGCCTGAATCATCCCAAAATGTCGATCTAAGTGGGAGCTTAGAAAAGTCAATGCAAATACCTAGACAAAAGAAAAAACAAAGACAAGAAGCTCCTACAAGAAAGAGTAATAGGGAAAGTATACCTAAAAGACGATTCCAAATAGAAAGTGAAGCACTTATTGTTACTCCTGATGGGGATGATAAACCATGTTCGGTACTAGAAGTCTTATCAAGTCCTGCTAAAGATGAATGGAAAAAGGCAACAGATGAAGAAATGAACTCAATCAGAAAGAATAAAGTTTGGGAATTGGTTGACTTACCAAAAGGGTGAAAAGCCATTGGGAACAAGTGGGTTCTCAAAATTAAAAGAAAGATGGATAGGCCAATTGATAAATATGAGGCACGATTAGTTGCAAAGGAGTATACACAGCGAGAAGGTATAGATTATGAAGATACCTTCTCACCTGTGGTTCGATTTATTTCTATAAGAATTATTCTTGCAATAGTAAACAGTTTAGACTTGGAATTACATCAAATGGATGTTAAAACTACATTTCTAAATGGTGATCTGGATGAGGAAATCTATATGGAACAACCATTAGGTTTCATTGAAAACGGAAAAGAGAACAAATTTTGTAAACTTAAAAGGTCTATTTATGGACTCAAGCAATCATCCAAACAGTGGTATTTGAGGTTTCATAAAGCAATAACCTCTTATGATTTTCAAATGATTGAAGAGGACCACTGTGTCTACATCAAATGTTTGAGGGTAATTTTGTTATATTATCTTTATATGTATATGATATACTATTAGCTGGAAATAATCTTAATTCGGTTATAGCTATTAAAGAATGGCTTTCATCAAATTTTGAAATGAAAGATATGGGTGAAGCAGAGTATATACTTGGAGTTAAGATCCAAAGAGATCGTTCAAAAAGAATCTTATATCTTTCACAAGAAAATTACATTAAAAAGATTCTCGAACGATTCAACATAAGCAACTGCAATTCCTTAGATACCCCAGTGGCTTCTGGTGTAACCTTAAGCCATGAGATGTGTCCCAGAACTGAGTCAGATCAAAAGAAAATGATGAAAGTTCCCTATGTTAGTGCTGTTGGTAGTTTAATGTACGTAATAATGTGTACAAGACTAGATATCTGCTTTGTAATAGGATTGGTAAGTAGGTTCCAGTCCAACCCAGGTGAGCGTCACTGGAAAGCAGTAAAAAGGATCATGAGATGCTTAAAAGGCACATCTAACTATGCACTATGCTACGAAGGAAGCGATCTACGCCTGGTTAGCTACTCCGATGCTGATTTAGGGGGAGATGAGGAAGGGCGAAGATCGACTTCAAGTTATACTTTCTTACTGAATAATGGCGCCATATGTTGGAGAATAAGAAGTAGACATGTATTGCTTTACATTCTATGGAAGCCGAGTTTGTAGCATGCACTGCAGCAACACAAGAGTCTTTATAGTTGAAAAGGTTCATTAAACATCTTAGATTTGGCAATGAGAGTACCAATCCAGTATTAATGCATTGTGATAACACTGCAGCCATAGCCTATACTAAAGATCCCAAGTATCATAGTAAGACCAAGCATATAGACATTAAGTACAATTTTGTAAGAGATTATATAGCACAGAAAATTATTGTTGTACAACATATTTTGACCAAGTGTATGGTTGTTGATCCCCGGACTAAACCAATTGCCAAGGAAACATTTGAAAAATATGTAAAGGCACTTAGTATACGTAAAATGTAAAATTCAGACTTTATTACATTTATGATTAATTCAAGTACTTATCATTATTAGTATACAATGTCTAGTATGTCGTACAAGCTTGTGAGGTTGTCTCTCTCACATGAGCAACCGCCTTTGACACTCAGGAGGGGTGTGCAAAGATGAGACAATTGTGTTCACCAGTAAAGCGGCTAGAATGCTGATATGGTAGAGAAGAAATACAAACTATGTCACCTTGGCAAAAGTGTAGCATGTCAAGATGAGATCCATAAACATGAACATAAGTATGGATCGAATCATGGATATCTACTTCCATGATGCCTGTAGCCAGATGACAAATTCTTCAATATTGATGTCTAAGTAAAAGGAAGAATTTGGGTTTAGATACTGGGAGTGTCTAGACTTAAGTCTGTACAGTGTTAACAACAAAATGCAAAATGACATGCGCTCTTATGGTATAAGAGTAACACTGTAGCATGTGATTCATATCGCATGTGCTAAAGAACCGCAAACGGGAAGCAAGTAAGAAGATCCCTGCTTAATTGTTGTGTGAGTCCCAATAAGTTTCTAATAATTCCAATGATATCCTTTGACTTTGACAATATCATAGATGTGTGCTTCAGCGTCTGCTACTTTAGCATATGTCCTACGATCATGATAGATGCGATTTTTGGTATTATGTTGGGAAAGCGGCTGATGTATATTGAAGTGATATTTGGGCAAAAGGAAGATTACTTGAAATATACATAAATATGCTAGTGTCTAAGACATGTCCTTTATGGTATTATTTTTAATAATTTCATAAATGTGGATACTATGCATATTAGAAAGGCAATCTGAGTTTTATACTGACTCAAAAGGGATTAAATTAGCCATATGAAAGTGTATATAAGTGAATCTAGGATATTTAAGGCACAATATTAAAATCAAGCTACACAATGAAGGTTGTCTTGTGCTGGTCTCTATAAAAGGGATTTCTAGTACATACACTTATATGCAGATTTCATACTTACGCAATCACGGCAAAGCACCTAGTATGAAAGAAGGAAGAAAAAGAGACATATCTAATCCATCAAGTGTGAGTGGGAGATGTTGGAAAATAGCCTAGTCCACCCTTGGTGGATTGAGCCCAAGCTCAATAAGATTGGGGTTAAAGTATAGATAATAAAATGCTTGGGTGGATATATGTAATATTTCCTAAATCATTATGAGTCATATTGTTTAACCGATAGAATATGACTCTATAAGTGGTATTGTTTCACCGAAACAATATGTCTCTCAACCGAAAGGATATCTTGTCTCTATGATGGAATGACATGTTAGTAGAAGTGGAAGGGGTGCATAGAACCCTATAAATGGCGTAGAGGGATTCAGTTGAAAGACACTTGAAATAACATACAGAAACTCTATCAAAACAACTCCTCATCCCCTCTACTATATTTATCTCTTCTTCTTCCTATCGTGGTGTATTTGTTGTGCGTCATAATCGCTTCCACAACTGTAATCCGATTAGCGTGGGTACAAGAGATAAATGGTTGCACTTCAGGTACGCACAATAATTCTTACAATAATTAATGAAAATAATTCAAAAAAAGGACACATATGGTCACATATAATTGGACAACTTGACCAAATGAATGTTTTTCTATATATAACTTGAGATAATATCATTAGTTGATTGTTAGTCTAAGCTGACAATTTTTTCCTTAATCAATACCTAGTTAGAATGGCAAGCCATTGCCACCGTAAACATGATACCGCATGTAGTAATTGCTCCGCATTATTAAACTTTAAGGTATTGGTTCGTCTCTTCAAATATATTTATGACAAAATCTCTATTTTAACTCATGTCGTTTGATGCATGCTATGATGACCCGAGGCTTACCAACATGACAACACATGTTTTGATAAAAAAAAAATACTACCTTCAGTTCTTAATTAAGATAAGAGGTAGATGACTAATTTATGAGTATTAAGTTGGTTATTTATAACTAATATGTGTTGACTTCTCCATAATTCTCTTTTTTTCATTGATGGGGATACTTTAAGAAACAAATATAAATTTAAAAGACAGAATGAATTAAGATATGCCACTCTGGTCCTATTTATAAGTCCAGTTTCAGGATAGTAAATGCATTTTTTACCTTTTTACCCCTATTAATTGTAATAAACAAATGGAATTTATCTATGTTGACCTTTGGAATCAATCAGAGATAAAGGCAAAATTAGAAATTTCGCCCATAGTTAATGAGTTAACTAACTCTCCTTGATATGTGAGAATTAGTTAAAAAAAACTTATAAATAGGACCAAAGTGATAATATTTAGTACTAAAATTTTGGACCAGAGGTAGTAACTTGCTATTGGTTAGGCTAGGCATGGGTCAACCATCAAAATTGAGCAACAAATATAGCGTCTATTTTTTTAGGATCATGTGAAATATTGCTCCAATATGTAATTTAGCGTAGCAGTTTCTCCTTGTGAGACATTTTAGAGGGGATAATACTTTTTATTAACTCTAAAAATAATTGTTCAAAAAATTATTTAAAAAATTAAAACCATATATATTCACTAATTTTTTAGACTTGAATCCAGACTTGACCATATAAAAGATCAAACTTTAAAAAATAAACAGAATTATATACAAGTACCAATATCAAAGTACAAGATAAAATGAAAGTAAATAAGAATAACAAAAACAAAGACGTTGATATCTAAATTGATATCTGATTGAAGCAGTATATACCTCCTCGAAACAAGGATCTCTGCTCATTATTTTTAGGGGTTAGTTTTCTACTGTTTCTATTCATTTCTCTTTTATCGGAGGCATCATGAAAAAAGTCATAATGATGCATAATGCTAGTTAAAATCAATTAATAAGCAGACTTAGCTCTTATTTTTCATATTATTCCATTTATTCTCTCTAGCTAAAAAGATGCAAATGTAAGAGTGTTTTAATCAAGTCCTTGTAAAGTAAAAAAATTTATATCAGCATCAATTGTGGTGTGTATAGGATTTATAATGAAGGATTACAACTCGTATAATATTTTACCCCTTTATATTTTACATTGGTACTAAATCCCACCTCCACTGGTAGAGTGTACAATCCCTCCACTTGTAATTGGGTTAATCCCTCCTCACTTGTAGAATAAAAAAAGATTAAATGACCTATGTGTTTGTACGTGAGTTTATAATTATATGATAATATTTTTGAAATAGGACACATAACCACATACCACATGTGATTGGAAAACTTGATATAATGAACGTAATAGGGATGTTCATTGTTTTCCCATCTCAGTGATCTTGTCCCAATCCCGAGTAAATTGGGTTAGGAAAATCCCGTTCCAAAATTTTCGGGATGGGAAAAGTTTGGGATCGGAAAAAATAAATTTTCGGGATGGGAAAAGTTTGGGATCGGAAAAAATATAATCGGGATCGGGATCGGGAGTGAGACTCTGATAACTCCCCATTTTTAATATATTTGAGACATATTTTGACATAATTGGGGAGTTATCAATACTAATTTAAAATGATTTTCTTAAGATTTTATAAGATATTAAGTTAGTGCATTATCTAAGGATTTTATTTTAAATATTCTAATTTTCAATATTTTGAAGGAAAAATAATAATAAAATAAAATGATGCCATATTATATTTATTTTGCTTTATGTTAGTTTTTGTTATTATTATTAAATAGTTTTTTCCCCCTTAAGTGAGCATGTGACGTGGTTTTCGGCTAGGGAAGTAGAATCATTGGATCAAACCAATTGAAAACCACGTACTGGAGAGGTCATGACAGCATTTCGGGCTGAATTGGAAATTGGAAGAGCAAGAGGACACGACAGCGTTTTGGGCAATTTGGTAAAGTAGGAGAATTGGAGACCTAAACTATATAGGTAGAGGCGATGGACTGAAGAAAGGGGTGACAGCCGCAATACATTGAAATATCAGCGGAGAGTGAAAAACAGAAAAACAGTCACAGCCGCACAGCGAGAGAGAGCAAGAACAGAAGCAGGCGCACAAGGGAATTCATCTTCATCATCTATCAAGAGCGTGAACCAGAGGAGCGGCAGCGAAAAGTGTGTTGAAGGTGGGACCTGGGAAAGCTCTATTTGTCCCTGATTCATCTTCTTCTTCCCCAGGTCCTCGACAGTGACATTGAGCTGGAGCAGGATCGGTAGAGGCAGTTGGTTGGGGACAGTTACTGTTCAGTTCTCTTGGAGCTTCTTCACCGCGAACCAGAACAGAGGAGGTGAGAGAGGAAGAGGAGACGTGTTGCACAGTGATTATTTTTGTTTCTCTTGCCTTCATGATTTTGGTTTTACTGAGATGATGACTTTGTTGACAGTAATGTGTGGCTAATTCTTTTTGAACCTAGAGTAGTTATGAACTAATTTGAGAATTTTGAGTATGTACGAACCATTTAATTGTGCTTAGTGTTAATTTTTGTTTAATTAATCTTGTATTATTTTATCTACCTAGTGTTTGATCACCATTAAGTATGAAATTGGGAAATTTAGATTATCCTTGGTAGAGGGATCTTAATTAGACCATAAGATTAAGTAATGTGGGATTAGAATTTATTCTAATTTACCAATAGGATAGGAATATACCTATTGGACCCATATAATCATATTAGAGTCAATTTGGACATTTATTGCCTCTTGGGTAAATTAGTTAGGAATAACAATTTTAACTTGAGAGAGGAGTATAAGTGATTGGAAGATACTTATATTCATTTAAACTCTAGATTAACAATTTAACATTAAATACTTTTAATTGGGTAAATGCATGCTCTAAAACTTAAAGAAGGGATTAGCCACTCTAGGTTATTTTTATCAATTGAAATCTTTAAATCATTAGATTTATTTCTTTTGCATTTGTTTAAAATTGTCTTTTAATCTCTTTCTTTGATTTATTCAACTTAAATGAAAATGAGAACTTTAATGCCTAACTATCTATTACATTGAATCTCTGTGGGATGACCTTGATTTGCTACTATACTATTCCAATGATCCGTACACTTGCGGTGCTTATTTAAAATTTAGTAGCATCAAGTTTTTGGCGCCATTGCCGGGGATTCAAGGTAATTGGTGATTAGAATTAGAAATCCTTTAATACTTTAAGTTTGAGCTTTGTGAATATTTTTATTTTATTGTCTTGTGTGTGATTTGCTTTGTTTTAATTTTTTTCCTTGTTTGTCTTTTTTAAAAGAAACAAAAATTGAAAAAAAAAAAAGGATCATTCATATCATTCATTTGGTTCAACCACTGATAAATTGTCATATATTGGTTCTTTAATACGAATGCATGTGGATGGAATGAGACAAGAAAATATAAATGCTGGTTGGATTGAAAATGTTGATTCTTCTCCTTATAATTGATTTTCTTGTGTTTATTGTGGAGAGAGTCATTCACATGAGTATTGTCCATATGTCAATCCCAGTCACTATGTGAGAGATGATTTCACTAGGAATCAAACTTGTTTTGATCATTCTTTTTGTTCTAGTAAACGTTTTGAGCAACAAGATTCTTGGGATTCACATTTTAGCCATTATTCAAAAGAAATTCCCCCATCTTTTCACTCTCATCCTCATTTTGAAGAAAACACTTTTGAATATAAAGAAAAGTTTAATTTAGAAAGGTTATTTGAGGAGTATGTGGAATCAGTAGAGAGATTTAGTAGAGGGCAAAAGGAAATTAGAACTGAAGTTGAGTCAAGTGTCCAAAATATTGGAGTTTATGTGAATCAAATTGTTTCATCTATTGAAAATATGACTCAAGCTAATTCCTTAAACATGATTACCACTTCTTGTGTTGATGATGATTATTGAAGGAAATTGAAGAGGTGCAATTGCATGAGACTTTTGATAATGGGAAAAATGAATGTGAGCCTGAAATTAATTTGGAAGAGAACAATGAGTGTCCAATTGAGGTTCCGGTTGAAGAGCCTAATCTTTGTGACTTTGATGTTGAGGTTAATGGAAAGATCCCAAGAGTTGTTATTCATAACTCTCCTATTGACTCTTTGACTCTTACTGATAAGAGCCAAGTGGATTTTATGGGATGCTCTAAATTTTTGGAAGTTCCTAAATCTGTTTGCAAAGATGTGCATGTTGAGCTTAATTTGAATTCAGTGAATGCTTGTATTTTAAGGTTGTCTATGATTGATGAAGTACAAGTAATTCACTTGAAAGATCATTTATTATGTCTGAAATCTGGTTGCCTGAAAAGGAATGAAGACAAGGTAATCATGGTGTTTGATACTTATGATTAGTGGTTTGTTTTGAGTAGTCTGGCTGAAGACAATAAACCAAGCGCTTCTTGGGAGGCAACCCAAGGTTCAGTTTGATATTTTGTTTTGATTTTGTAGGATTTTGGTAGCCCCTGATGATGTATTCCACTTTGGTAGCCTTAAGGAAGAGCATCCGAGAGCACAAGACGAGGATTGAGAGGGGAGTTTCCATCTACTTTTCCTTGCTTTGTTTAATTGATAGTTGATAACATGTTCTAGACATGAGTGCTGGTTATAGTATAACTTTGCATGTGATTGATAATTGTTATTGACTATTGATTTGAGTTGTGGTATTTGTGAGTGGTGCTCTATTGGTGGGAATTTAAAAATCCTTGAAGCTTCTACTATCTCTACACTTGGATATGGTTATGTCTTCATTTCCATTACTTAGGGTTACTTGTTCACATTGAGGACAATGTGACATTTAAGTGTGGGGGTGAGGGTACCATTGATTTTGTATGACTTGTCCACAATTTTGAAAAATTTCTTTGGTTTTACACATAAATAGAAAAATTTTGACAAATTGTGAACAAAAAATTTTGCTTTTCATGGAAGCTGGGATTTTACTTTTGAACATTAGCAAAGTTGGTTTGATTTGAATTTGAAAAGGATTGAGTTTAATTAAAATTTTGTTCTATCTTCTTGGAATGATAGTAGGTAGGCAAATAATTTGGTTTGGATGATTGACTTTAGGATGTTAAAAATTGGTGAAAAACTTGAGCCTAAATATTCATTTCTTTCAAGAGGGAGTACATTTATTGTGATTTTATCTCTAGAACTTGTCTTGAATCTCCTTTGAAGCTTTAAATCCCTTTGCATTCACAAAGATGATTTAGGCATTCATTTCATAGCTAGTTTGGCCAAATGTCTATCCTTGTCATATAAAAATCCTTTGCTTTATCCCATTTGAGCCTTTCTTTGCTTTTAAAAGAAAATTGCATAGAGTAAATAGCCTTTTGTTTGATAAATGCAATTTTTATATCCTTTCTTTTCTATTCATTTGCTACTTTAATTAGTGCTAAGGAAAATAATTTTAGAAAAGAGTGAAGGGTTTAGAAAGTCTATTATGTGAGTTGTGTGGATACTTAAAAAAAATGAAATAGAAAGAAAAGAAAGATAGAAAGAAAGGTGTAAAAAAAACAAAGAGAGAAAAATGAAAAAAAAAAAGAGAAATATGAAAAAAAAACAAGAAAAAGAATAATAATAGAAAAAAAAATAGAAATGAAAAAAAATGGAAGAAAGAAAAGAAAAAAAAAAAGAGAGATTGTTGAGTTCAATGTAATAAAGGTTTTTATAGTGCAAGTGAGTTTGTTTCTTTTAAGTGGATATTCCTTCATTCTTAATGAATTTCATTGAGTTGCTTAGCACTATTAAAGTATTTCTTTATACCATATCACTACTTTCATTTCATTATCCTACCCTATTCATTACAACCTTTAGAAAAGTCCTTTTGATTTGTGTAAGCAAGGGGATAATGTAGTAGAGATGGAGATAATAAACAAGCTTATGGTACATGAGTTGCAATAAGTGGAAGAGAGTGAAACACAAGCCCTTTATATTGTCTTGAGGGAAGAGTGCAAACACTTCACTTGTGAGGAACATTTTATTGTCATTTATTCTTGCTAAATTACTTGCATTTCTACTTATATTTTTAGAAGGTGGAAAAGAGTTTTAAGAAAGTTTTATTCTTGAAAATTTGAATTAAATCCAATTTTATGATGTTTGCTTTAAAATTCTTGCTTCCATGATTGTCTTTGACTGTTTTGAACTTTTTGAAATCATGAGGACAAGATTTGATTTAAGTGTGGGGTGTGATAACTCCCTATTTTTAATATATTTGAAATACATTTTGATATAATTGGGGAGTTATCAATGCTGATTTAAAATGATTTTCTTAAGATTTTATACGATATCAAGTTGGTGCATTATCTGAGAAATTTATTTTAAATATTCTAATTTTCAATATTTTGAAGGAAAATTAATAATAAAATAAAATGATGCCATATTATATTTATTTTGCTTTATGTTAGTTTTTGTTATTATTATTAAATAGTTTTTCCCCCCTTAGGTGAGCATGTGACGTGGTTTTGGGCTAGGGAAGTAGAATCATTGGATCAAACCAATTGAAAGCCACGTACTGGAGAGGTCATGACAGCATTACGGGCTGAATTGGAAATTGGAAGAGCAAGAGGACACCACAGCGTTTTGGGCAATTTGGAAAAGTAGGAGAATTGGAGACCTAAACTATATAGGTAGAGGCGATGGACTGAAGAAAGGGGTGACAGCCGCAATACATTGAAATATCGGCGGAGAGTGAAAAACAGAAAAAAAGTCACAGCTGCACAGCGAGAGAGAGCGAGAACAGAAGCAGGCGCACAAGGGAATTCATCTTCATCATCTATCAAGAGCGTGAACCAGAGGAGCAGCAGCGAAGAGTGTGTTGAAGGTGGGACCTGGGGAAGCTCTATTTGTCCCTGATTCTTCTTCTTCTTCCCCAGCTCCTCGACGGTGACATTGAGCTGGAGCAGAATCGGTAGAGGCAGCTGGTTGAGGAAAGTTACTGTTCAGTTCTCTTGGAGCTTCTTCACCGTGAACCAGAACAGAGGAGGCGAGAGAGGAAGAGGAGACGTGTTGCACAGTGATTATTTTTGTTTCTCTTGCCTTCATGAATCTGAATCTAAATTTTGGTTTTACTGAGATGATGACTTTGTTGACAGTAATGTGTGCTAATTCTTTTTAAACCTAGAGTGGCTATGAACTAATTTAAGAATTTTGAGCATGTATGAATCATTTAATTGTGCTTAATGTTAATTTTTATTTACTTAATCTTGTATTATTTTATCTACCTAGTGCTTGATCACCATTAAGTATGAAATTGGGAAATTTAAATTATCCTTGGTAGAGGGATCTTAATTAGACCATAAGATTAAGTAATGTGGGATTAGAATTTATTCTAATTTGCCAATAGGATAGGAATATACCTATTAGACCCATATAATCATATTAGAGTGAATTTGGACATTTATTGCCTCTTGGGTAAATTAGTTAGGAATAACAATTTTAACTTGAGAGAGAAGTATAAGTGATTGGAAGATACTTATATTCATTTAAACTCTAGATTAACAATTTAATATTAAATACTTTTAATTGAGTAAATGCATACTCTAAAACTTAAAGAAGGGATTAGCCACTCTAGATTGTTTTTATCAATTGAAATCTTTAAATCATTAGATTTATTTCTTTTGCATTTGTTTAAAATTGTCTTTCAATCTCTTCCTTTGATTTGTTCAACTTAAATGAAAATGGGAACTTTAATGCCTAATTATCTATTACCTTGAATCTCTGTGGGATGACCTTGATTTGCTACTATACTATTTCAACGACCCGTACACTTGCGGTGCTTATTTAAAATTTAGTAGCATCAGACTCCCAATCTCGAACTTTTCCCAATTCCGAATATATATATATATGTGTTTATGTATATATATTTTAAATTTCTCTAAAAGTACCTAAATGACACTAATTATCTTACTGGTTTTCTGATTGGTTTTTCCTTCTTCCTTTTTTACCAATTTAATTTTCCTCCAATTAATCTCATATCACTACTGGAAAAAAACCCTTTTTAGACCGACACATTTAGACTGGTTTTGGCGGATAAGGTCTTAAAAATTTGCACAGTGGCAGTTTTGTAATTATATTGAACTTCTTAGACCGGTTCTTAAAAAAACCGGTCTTACAAAATTTATTTAAACCGGTTATAAATAAAACTGGTCTTAAAGTCTTAAAATTTTATACATTTAAAATTTTTTAATATTTAAGACTGGTTTAAATATAAACCAGCCTTAAATGTTAAATATTTAAGATCGGTTTTGTATTAAAACCTGTCTAAAATTTTTAACATTTAAGACCGGTTTATATGTAAACCGGTCTTAAATATTAACACATTTCCGGTCTTAAATATTAACACATTTTAAATTCAAAATGCGATAACTTTTTAAGATCGGTTTTCCCACAACCGGTCTTAAATGTGTTACATTTAAGACCGGTTTTTGTACAAACCGGTCTTAAATGTGAATTTTCCCTCTTTTAAGACCAGTTTTTAATAAAATCGGTCTAAAAAGTCAAATTTACAGACCGGTTCTTCATAAGAACCGATCTAAAATTTTATTAATTTAGACCGGTTCCTATTATAACCGGTCTAAAAATATTTATCTTTAGACCGGTTTTATAATAACCGGTCTTAAAAAGTTTTTTTAAGACCGGTTCCATAACCGGTCTAAAAAGTAGAAGACTTTTTAGACCGGCTGTATCAAGACTGGATCCAGAACCGGTCTAAAATGTCTTGTTTAACCGGTCTTAAAAGTGATTTTTCCAGTAGTGTATGTGAACAATTGTCATGATGTCTTTATTCTAGTCTAGTCGAATCTGACGATACGGAGGGACTTTATTTAGGATAGAAAAATAGTAGTTACATGTTTTTTTGGGCTTTTAGAAATTAATAGTTTCACAGCCTTTAAAGACCAATTCAAGTATTCAACACATTAGCCTCAGGAGTTCTATGACTGAGCCAAAATAAGGTAAGAAGGTTACATCTTTTTGGGAATTTCTCGATCTCAACCGAGAAATCCAAATCCTAATCAGGACGGGAAACTTTCAGGATTGGGAATGATTTCCCATCCCGAGCCTTCTTTGGTATCAAGATCGAGAATAGGGTTACTCAATCTCATCCCATCCCAAGAACACCCCTAGAATGTAAGGAAGTTGATCTAAGTATTTTCCTAAATTTTATTCTCGTTACCAAAATATATATTCAATTGTTTTTTAATATTTAAATTATGTGCTAATTTTCAAATTTGAATTTAAGGGATGGAAAAAAATTAAAGGAATTTTGACGTAAATATTGTTAGTGCAAGCGTTTCAGCCAAGAGGGGGTAAAAATTGGGTGATACCAGAAATTTTGTTGCGTATAAGAAACTTGCCAGAATATTTAAAGCAATTAAGAGCAAAGAGAAATATCACCGAAGTATACACCGAGAGTTATATTGGTTCAGCCACAACCACTTTGACCTACGTTCAGTCTTCAGAGCGTCTTTAAGAGTTTCACTATATTATCCAAGATTCAGTGGGTTCTTAGCACCTCAGTACACAGCAAGTTCCTTCACCTAGACACTCCTCCCCCTTACACATTGTAATCAAATCCCCAACTCAAGGTTCTACAACCTTAAGTTGTCTCGCTAACAAATATTCATTTTGTAATGAAAAACTCTCTCACAGAGTAAATATATAATCACTGAAGTACAATGAATGGGTATAAGAAAATAGAGCACAAAGAGTATGTTGATCGATGTGTGATTGCTTGTTCTCTGTTGTTATTATTGTTCTTTGAATGCTCCATATATATAGATGATTTGTAGTGTCCGTTGCAAGCACTTTAAATATGTCTGTTAGAGTCGCATAGCAATAGTTGACCATTCTTCTAATTTGAAAACTATCCGTTTGCGGTAGGTAGTGGTAGGTGAGCGTTCGGACCTTTTATTTGACTTTTCACTTCTGGCATGATCTCTTCATTGTTTCTCCGCAAATGTACTTAGAATACTAGTGCAATAAAGAGTTAATCATATAGATAACAAATCAATAAACATTCGATTAAAAACATGATTTCTAGATTGCCTTACTCGAGAGGCTACTTGAGTGATCATGCTCCTTACTTGAATAGTCCCTCGAGTAAACCTATCAAAAACATGGCAAAGAGTAATACAACATTTTTCATAAAATATTACTCGGGTAAGACATGGAGTAAGATACATCACAAACTTTGAAAATACCAGATTACTCGAGTGGTTACTCGAGTGACCATGTCTTTTCTTCACACATTACTCGAGTGAGCCCTCGAGTAAATTTCAAATAAGTGTGCAGATTACTCGATTACTCCCTCAAGTAATAGTATCAAATTCTTGGCCCAGAGTACCTGTTCTTTGCTTACCTGATTACTCGAGTGACCCCTTGAGTAATGCTTGAAATAACTTTGCAGATTACTCGAGTGTTCCCTCAAGTAATGCCTTTTTCTCACCTGGTTACTCGAGTGGCTACTCGAGTAAATTGTTGCATTTCTTGGCCGAGAGCTACTGGAAGATATTTGCTCTTGTTACTCGAGTAATGGTCTATATAACTTTGCAGATTACTCGAGTGGCCCCTCAAGTAACTTCTTCCAAATTTTGGAAGTGCTTCTCTGGATGATATTCTTCATGATTACTCGAGTGGTTACTCGATTAACAGCTTCCTTTACTCGAGTAGTCACTCGAGTAAGCCATGACAAAATTTGTTGCTGTCTCATTACTCCAGTGCTTACTTCAAGTAATGCTTTGTCTGCCATTTATTTACTTTATTCAAATTCGTTTGTTTGTTATCATATCTGTTGGAAATTGTGCCCTAAGGGCCAATCATTGTACTTTGAACATTATTATTTTAATGAAATTTCTCCATTCTGTTATCATATTATTTGCATGTTAACTATGATAATTGTATCCTTAGAAAATTCATAAAGATTATCCTAAAATATCCCTGGTCGGTCATCTATGCAGGAGCAGAGATGAAACAAGCTTAGTATGACTTTGATAAGATATGGAGATACGAATCAAAGTCTTAGGCACTTGTAAGAGTACAAGGTTCTGGACCGACCCACTATGAGAAAGCTACATGGATCAAGTCATAAGCTTTTCTCATGTATAACCATGTCACAATGCCCTTAGACCTGAGGTCACCATGGATTCCTACATGAAAGTTGCTAAGTTTTAAACTAGTCAAAAGTCACTTTTAACCGGGTGATGATAAAGGCTATGATCGGGCTTGGTGGTTTTTCATGCAAAGGAATATGAATAGTCAAGATGGAATTTGTCCCTCACATTAGTAGAGAGATATTACTGGGCCCCTCGATGAGTGAGTCTGAGAAATGTATGGCCATACTATGATGAAAGGAGTTTCCGTCTCTATTATCAGGCTGCTCAGGAATCGATAAAGTAATGGTCAGGAACAAGAGGATGACATTATCCATGCCTTATCCTTGATCGATATATCGTGTGACAAAAGGGACGTGACATGGTTGTATGACAGGTTGCATCGTGATAACGATCCTCATATGAATTGGGTAGTCGTAATGTCTTGCTAGAGGCCGCTTGCAACTTTTGGGTTAGTAAAGTTATTGGCCCACTGCCAACTTCATATGGGCCTACAGGGTCACACACAAGAATAGCCCAACACGAGATAATGTTTAATTTAGGGTGGGCGAATTTTATATTTATATATATATATAATATTCATTAATAATATTATGTAGAATAGCCCAACACGAGATATTCATATATATATATATATATATATATTATATGATATTATTATATTGTGATAGTTTTAAATTTAATTTATTAAGATATATTAAATTTAATAACTAACATGATAGAGATATTGTATCTCAAATTTAATTTATGAAGATAAATTAAATCTAATGGCTTTTTATTTGGATTAAATAAATAGGTTAAATTAAAACTGTTGGACAAATTTAATTTAAACTAAATTTATTTAATTAGCTCATCAAGATAATTAATAGTTAATTAATTTTGAAATTAATGATGATTAATTTTGAAATTTGAAAATAGCCCTCATAGGTTATAAACTTGATAGAGCAGATATATTGATATACACATGAGAATTGAGAGCCGCAAGGAAACCCTAGGAGACATTAGAGGCGCTAGCACACAGTCTTGGTTGGAGAGCATTCGTGTGGACACCGGTAGAGGGAGCGAACCTGACGTGTTGGATCCTACAGATCTTGAAAACCCTGAATCATAAAAGGTATGAATCCTTCCAACTTGGTTTAAACGCCGTTGATAGATCCTCGACTAGGATTGGTAAAATTTTAAAATTCTTTTGTTGTGCATGCCGATCCTAACAATATCTTCTTTTATCATTAGTCCAATCTTTATTATCATCAAAACATATGGGATCTAACATTCTCCCTCTTTTTGATGATGACAAAACTTGGTGATTTTGAACAAAGATTTTGAAATTGAGTTCTCAATCAAATGCTTCTTGAAAACTTTTCATATGAAATCTTTTGTTCAATTTAAACTTGAAAACTCTTTTGAAATAGCTTAGTAAAGATCTTTTTAAAGTTTTTGTTCTTATTTACTTGTTCACCTTGCATACACAATCGAAAACTCATTAGTCCCACAATGCAATATAACTTCAATGAAATTTAACTTTAATGGCATAAAGAAACAAATTGCATAAAGAAGAATTCATTACATAATCAAACTTAGAATTCAAAGTTAAAAGCTCCCTAAAGCCCTATACACCCATATCCCCTATGCATTAACTCAGCCATTGATCTCAAAATCACTCAGGCTCTTCTCCCCCTTTTTGTCTTCATCATAAAGGTGGAATCCATCATGAGGAGGAGTAGATGGATTGGCTATGGAGATAGGAGTAACAGGAAATGCCAATGATTCATATGAACCATCTAAACTGGAAGAATTTGAAGATGATGGTTCAGGGTCAGGAAGGTTCACTGGGGGTGTCTGAAGCTCCTCTAAAGGATTCACTGGAGATGATGGGTAAGGAACCAGAGAAGTAATTTCTACTTCCTCTATAGCAATAGGTGAAGACACAAGCACTTCCTCAGTGCGTGCAGGTGAAGCAATGGGAGTAGATATGGGCTCTGGCTGAATAGGCTGAGCTGGATCATCAGTAGTGATGTGGATTGGCTCGGATATGTCAGGGTCAGGCATAAAGAACAGAAGATTACTAGGTTTAAGCTCAGAGGCTCTATGCTCAATAGGTATAGGATCAGGAAGACTAGGCTTAGAAGGTCCAGGTTCAGAGACAAGTACTGGGTCAAGAATAACAAAAGGACCAGGAATAGGAGAGCCAGATGCCATAGCATCAAGTCTAGCAACAATGGATCTCAGAAGCGCACCCTGGGCATGTTGTTCAACTAACAACTCTTCATGCCTCTTATATATTCTCTCCACAAGTTGTCCCATCTTCTCATTTATATGGGTTACCAACTTCGCATTAGTATTAGCAATGTCAATATAGAAACCCTTTAGAATATTCTCCATGAATGTTTGCATTGCGGCACCAAAGAAAGAAGGAGAAGATGTGTGGGCTGGATCAGAAGACTGTGTGTCATCCATTCGACTAGTTGCAATGTTAGTCTTCTTCTTCTTCTTGGGACTTGCTTCTAGAGGAGTCTTCAGAGGAGTCTCAATGTTCAACTTCCCAACCTGATTTCTCCCAACTGGTGTTATCCTCTCAATTGGCTCCTTACTCTCCAGTACCAAACCTTATTCTTCTTGAGAAACAAAGAAATAAGTTGAGGGTAAGGCATTGGAGTTGTAGGTTTTCCTTCATACCTATATCTCTTGATCTCAGCAAAGATATATTCTCCTAAGTCCTTTTGTTCTTTGAGAATCAATAAGGCAAATTTTCTGAAATCCCTCTCAATGAAATGTGCGTAGTTGTTGGATTTGTTCACTATGGCTCTAGAATAGATATACCATAAGACTCGATGAAAATCACTCATATCACTCAGCTTGAAATTTAGAGGTCCCACTATCTCACCAGGTCTTAGAATAGAGAATATCTGGTTTGAATCATAATTAGGATAATCATCATCAGGAGGGTCCTCTATTCCTAACCAGGTATTGATTTTGGAAGGTGAGATTAGGATTCTATGTCGTCTAACCTTAGAAGTCATTTCTTCTTCCACAAACTTCCTAATAGGATCATTTATAGGTTCAAGGTTGCAGTAAAAATGCCTCATAACTTTGGTGCAAAATGGGAGTTTAACAGACAGCCAAGGCATATAGGAATCAAGGTAGGGACTTAGATCGAATGTTAATACGTCTTGAAGAACCTTGTAGTCAATGTAGTGCATCTTGCATACATTTCTTCTTGCAAAGTAACTCAGGTACTTCTGAGATTCCTTAAGTTTGATCACATTAAATCCCTGAGGAATGAATGTGATTTCTTTATCCCTTTCTTCTGGTTGCTTTGAAGATTGCCCTTTCTTTGCTCCCTTAGACTAAAAAGCTTCTTCAAGCATGCCTACCATGACTTTGGTAATCTTTTCATCAATCTTGGACTTTTTTAGAGGTTTTAGAGAAAAAGTGGGAGTGTCAGATGAATTAGAAGGAGTATGAGAAGGTTCTTTTATTCCTTTGCCTCTTACAGGAGGTGAACTCTTCTTGGATTGAGCTCTTATGGCAATGGGCTCCTTAATCACAACCCTTTTCACCTTTGGCTTGGTTTGCGGCTTAGATTTTGCTTTTAGTTTGGGAGAGATTTTTCTTTTCTTGGTAGGAGGAGATGAAAGTGAATCAAAGGGTTGATATGGTTCAGAGGACTTAGAAGGAGTGCTAAGATTGGGAGATTTTGTCCTCACCATTGTGATTTGAGTAAGACAAGGTTTTTTGGAAAAACAAAGGTTGAGAATCACGAGATTTAGGGTAGAAGATTCATAGCAATCTGAGAGGTTTTTGTAAGCAAAAATCAATGGGTTTTGACGGATATGAGAAGAGAAAATGATTGTGAAAATTTTTTGTGAGAGCATTAGGAGAATCACTTGAGGCGATTTTGTGAGAAATAAACGAGTAACGACTGAAATAGACCAAGGGCCCGACATCACTCGAGGGCTTACTTGAGTGATCATCAACTTCACTCGAGTAGCTACTCGAGTGATCATACTAGAAATTTCAAAATGCAACAATTTCAAGTGCGTAGCTGGTATGAATAATATTGTAATTACCCATGTATATTCCCTCAATCATATGATGGCTCTTTAGGACAAATTTGAGCTGAAACTCAATAAATTTGCGATTTGCACCCAGGTTTACTCGAGGCCTTACTCGAGTAACTTGTGAAGTTTACTTGAGGCCTCCCTCGGGTAATCCGTTTCTTCACCTTCTGATTGTTCATTTCCAACCCTTTTGAATTCATTTTGAATCAATGGTCCACTGTCGTAATTTTCAAGTCATTACTCGAGTGGCTACTCGAGTAACCCAGTCAATTACTTCAAGGTGTCACTCCAGTAATGATGGTTACTTGAAGTTGTCCCTCCAGTAATGTTGTCCTCTATTAACCTCTACTTTTCATACTCTAAAACCGAATATTATGCTCCTGCAAAACAAATTGCTAGAGACTCTTATGCTTAATTTAATAATCATCAAAACATCAATAAGTAATATTATCTAACAATTTGTAAACACTAAATAACTTACAATTCATTGGGATTTACCATTCCCAATTCTTTTCTAATATACAAAAATTGATCTTTTGCAAGAGGTTTTGTGAAGATATCAGCTAGTTGAAGATGAATTGGAATGCATATCACTTTGACATCTTTCTTTTGGACATGATCTCTGATGAAGGGAGGTCTAACATCAATATGCTTGGTTCTAGAATGTTGAATAGGATTCTTTGCCATGCTTATCGTGCTAGTATTGTCACAGTATATTTGTATCTCCTTCAAATAAATACCAAGATCCTGGAGTTATTGCTTTAGCCATAATACTTGTGCACAACAACTTGATGCTGCAACATATCCAACTTCCGTTGACAAAAGAGACACTGTATTTTGTTTCTTGCTAAACCATGACACAAGTAAGCCTCCAAGAAACTGACTTTGTCCATTGGTACTCTTTCTGTCTGTCTTGTATCCTCCATGATCAGAGTCTGAGTAAGCAACTAGATATTCACTTCTTCCTTTGGGATACCAAAGACCTAATTCTACCATGCAGCAAGATATCAGAAGATATGTTTGACGGTTTCAGCATGTGACTCTTTTAGTGCTGATTGATATATTGCACATATACCCACACTAAATTGACTGTCAAGCCTACTTGCAGTGAGATAGAGTAATGATCTAATCATTCCTCTATATTTTGTGATGTTGTAATCTTTTCCATTGACATCAGCATCAAGCAACGTAGTTGAGCTCATCAGAGTGTCCATTCCATTTGCTTCATTCAATCCATACTTCTTCAATAGCTCTTTCAGATACTTCGTTTGACATATGAAAATTCCATTCTTTCTTTGTTTGATTTGTAAACCGAGAAAGAAATTCAATTCTCCCATCATTGACATCTCAAACTCCCCCTACATTATCTCAGAAAATTCTTTGCACATGGTTTCGTTAGTAGCACCGAAAACTATAGCATCAACATATATTTGCACAATTAAGATATCATCATGTTTTCATTTTGTAAAAAGTATTGTATCAACTTTTCCTCGTACAAAATCTTGATCAATAAGAAATTTACTGAGCCTTTCATACCATGCTCTAGGAGCTTGTTTTAAACTATATAAAGCCTTTTTAAGTTTGAAAACATGGTCAGGTTTGGTTATATCTTCGAAACCTGAAGGTTGATCTATATATTCTTCTTCCATGATATAGCCATTTACAAATGCACTCTTTACATCCATTTGATAGAGTTTGAATCCTTTGATGCATGCAAAGGCTAAGAGTACTCATATAGCTTCCAATCTAGCCATTGGAGCATACGTTTCCTCATAATCAATTCCTTCTTCCTGATTTTAGCCTTTAGCCACCAATCTTGTCTTGTTTCTGACAATGATTGTGGATTAATTAAGTTTGTTCTTAAATACCCATTTAGTGCCAATGATCGGATGATCCTTAGGTCGGGGTACCAACTCCCAAACTTAATTTCTTTCAAATTGGTTTAGTTCTTCTTGCATTGCTATAACCCAATCATTGTCTAATAAGGCTTCGTCAATGTTAGAAGGTTCAATCTCATAAATAAAAGCAGAAAAACTAACTTCATTAAAAATTTTATTTCTAGTTTTGACTCATTTATTCACATATCCTATGACTTGATCTAGGGGTTGACTTTTATTGAATTTTCAAGCTCTAGGTTGTCCTAGTGACTAATCTTCTTTCTTGGTTTGATCAACTTTTGGAATAAGAGATTTAGAAATAAATTGACCATTTTCTTGATTTAAAACAATTTCCTGCTCATCATCAATGGTTTTGCTAGAGGATTTAAATTCATCAAATACAACATGAATTGATTCTTCAACAACACATATTCTTTTAATGAAAATTTTGTATGCTTTACTTTGGTTAGAATAGCCTAGAAATATTCCTTCATCTGTTCTAGAATCAAATTTTTCTAAATTATCTTTACCATTATTATGAATGAAACACTTACAACCAAATATTTGTAAATGAGCAAGGTTTGACTTCCTTTGTATAGCTCGTATGGTGTCTTTCCAAGTTTTGTTCTAATGTAGGCTCTATTTCAAATATAGCATGTTGTACTCATTGCATCAGCCTAGAAAATTTGAGACACATTCTTTTCATTCAATATTGCTCTAGCCATTACAGTAAGCACTCTATTCTTACGTTCCACAACTCCATTTTGTTGAGGTGTCCTTAGAGCAGAGAAATTGTGATCAATGCCATTAGTATCACAATATTCTTCAAATGCTTGATTTTCAAACTCTCCACCGTGATCTGTCATGATACTTGTAATGGACATACCTTTCTCATTTTGCACTTTTTTGGCAAAAATAATGAATTCTACAAAAGATTCATCCTTTGATGACAGAAAAATAGTCCATATAAATCTAAAGAAATCATCAACAATGACCAATGAATATAAGTTGCCACCAAGGCTTTTAACTCTTGCTGGACCAACTAAATCCATTTGTATCAATGGAAGTGGTTAATTTGTTGTAATTTCATTTTTGATTTGAAAGATGATTTAGTTTATTTACCCTTTTGACATGCTTCACAAATCAAATCATTTTTAAAACTTACTTTGGGTAATCCAAGAACTAAATCCTTTTTGAGTAGTTTGCCAAGTTGGTGCATGTTGACACGAGCTAGTCTCTTATGCCGTAACCAACTTTCATCGGCATTACTTATAAATCAATTTTCAGAGTCATTTCTATTGATATCAAGAGTATAGCAGTCACCTTCCCTTTTTGCTCTAATCTTTGCCTTGATATTTTTCTTATCAAGTTGTAAGTCTTTCTTGTTGACAATTAAACATTCCTCTGAATCAAATATTACCCAGTTGTCTTTGTCTGCACTTTGACTTATGCTCAGCAAATTATGACACAAGCCTTAAACGTAATATACATCTTTGACTTGTATTCCTTTGTCGTTTTTTATTTCACCAATTCCTGCTATCTTTCTAAATTGATTCCTACAAATTTTAACTTTCCACCTTCCTTAGGTTGCAACGTGGTAAAACTTTCAAAATCACCGGTCATATGTCTGGAGCATCCACTGTCTATATACCATTTGTTGTTCTTTGATGCTTTAAGACATATCTGTAATCAAATATGATTAAGTCTTAGGTACCCACATCTTTTTGGGTCCTTTTGGGTTAGTACAGAAGACTTTCAGAACATATGAACCTTTAAGTACCCATTTGTAGGTTCCTATCGTTCCTTTCTTCTTATGAATGCATGATGAAGTATAATAACCTTTTCTATTACAATAATTACAGTATGCAAAAGGATTTGATGTATGCACAAAATGCTGAAAATAGTTCAAGTATGATTTATCTTCAGCTTTCTTTCTTCCTTTCCTTCTATCTAATTTTGGATCATATCCAATTCCAGATCAGTCATTCATAAATTGTTGAGCTTTTAAAATTACATTTAGCATCTCACTTCCTTTAGTGAATTTTTCAAGAGTTTTAGTAAGATCAGTGTTTTTCTTTTTCAAAGAGGCACAGTTTTCACAATCCTTTTCAAAATTCTCTTTAAGTTTTATTTCAAGAGCTTTGTTTTTCTTTTTGCAAACAACTAGTCCTTTAACTAATTTGATGAATTTAGAATGTAAAGCATTATATTCAGAAAGTAATTCATCATAGTTAAGGTCAGAATCAGTTACCTATTCTTCTGTTTCTTCTTGAGTAACTATACAGATATTGGCTACTTCTTCTTCATCACTTTCTTCGTCAGAAGAACTATCTCCCTATATGGCAGATACAAAGGCTTTCTTCTTGTTGTAGAATTTGCCTTTTCTCTTTTATTTATTCTTCTAAATTAGTTCTTGACATTCTGATTTGAAATGTCCTAGCTTTCCACATTTATAGCAGATGATGTGTTCTTTATTGCTTGTTCCTCCTTTCTGAAAGTTTTTCAATCTTTGGCCTCTCTTGTAAAACTTTCTGAATTGTTTTATGATTAGGCCCATTTCATCATCATCAAGCTCTTCATCTTCATCATGTTCTTCTTCTTTTGCTTTCAGTGCTAGACCTCTTTTCTTCTTGTCACTAATATCATCTAGTTCTCTTTTGAACTTTAATTTACTTTTATATTTAGAAAGGCTTCCGAATAGAGAAGCAACCGATCGCATTGATTCACCTTTTGCTTCGTCAATTGCAGTGACTTTTGCCTCCTAGTCTTTAGAAAGAATATTCAGAATCTTTCATACTTGGGTATGTTGATCATAGACTTTTCCAAGTGCTGCAAGTTGATTAACAAGGTGAGTATATCTAAGTTCAAATTCAGCTATCGGCTCACCTGATTTCATTCGAAGTAAATCAAACTCAGTAACCAGAGTATTTATCCAGTTTTCTTTTATTCCCAAAGTTCCTTCGTGAGCTATTTCCAAGGCATCCCACATTTCTTTAGATGTTGGGAGTGTGCAGATTCTGAAGTACTCATTTTGACTCAAGGCACTTTGAATCATCAAAATTGCCTTGCCGTTGAGTGTGATGAGTTTCTTGTCATTCTCATGTTCTTATGGTGTCTTGGGAACTCTCTGTGAATTTATAATCTTTTCAAGTTTGTAGTTTCTACTCTCAATCACATCCCACAGCCCATATTCAGTAGCCATTATGAAGACTCTAAACTTTGCTTTTCAAAATGAGAAATGTTTGCCATTGAAACCTTGAGGTCATGTGATAGAAGCTCCGTTGGGAAGAATTCCTTCACCCAAACTTGCCATTGGATCCTTCTTAGGCTATTATACCTGGACACTCCTCCCCCTTACATGTTGTAATCAAATCCCCAATTCAAGGTTCCACAACCTTAAGTTGTCTCGCTAACAAATATTCATTTTGTAATGAAAAACTCTCTCACAGAGTAAATATATAATCACTGAAGTATAATGAATGGGTATAAGAAAATAGAGCACAAAGAGTATGTTGATCGATGTGTGATTGCTTGTTCTCAGTTGTTGTTATTGTTCTTTGAATGCTCCATTGCAAGTACTTTAAATATGTCCGTTAGAGTCGCGTAGCAATAGTTGACCATTCTTCTAATTTGAAAACTATCCGTTTATGGTAGGTAGCGGTAGGTGAGCGTTCGAACCTTTTATTTGACTTTTCACTTCTGGCATGATCTCTTCATTATTTCTCCGTAAATGTACTCAGAATACTAGTGTAATGAACAATTAATCATATAGATAACAAATCAATAAACATTCGATTAAAAGCAGGATTTCTGGACTGCCTTACTCAAGTGATTACTCGAGTGATCATGCTCCTTACTCGAGTAGTCCCTCGAGTAAACCTATCAAAAACATGGCAGAGAGAAATTTAACATTTTTCATAAAATATTACCCGGGTAAGACATAGAGTAAGATACATCACAAACTTTGGAAATACCAGATTGCTCGAATGGTTACTCGAGTGACCATGTCTTTTCTTCACACGTTACTTGAGTGAGCCCTTAAGTAAATTTCAAATAAGTAAGCAGATTACACGATTACTCCCTCGAGTAATAGTATCAAATTCTTGGCCGAGAGTACCTGTTCTTTGGTTACCTGATTACTCGAGTGATCCCTTGAGTAATGCTTGAAATAACTCTACATATTACTCGAGTGCTCCCTCGAGTAATACCTTTTTCTCACCTGGTTACTCGAGTGGCTACTCGAGTAAATTGTTGTATTTCTTGACTGAGAGCTACTAGAAGATATTTTCTCTTGTTACTCGAGTGGCTACTCGAGTAATGCCTTATGATCATGCTGTTACTCGAGTAATGGTCTATATAACTTTGCAGATTACTCGAGTGGCCCCTCGAGTAACTTTTTCCAAATTTTGGCAGTGCTTCTCTGGGTGATATTCTTCATGATTACTCGAGTGCTTACTCGAGTAGTCACTCAAGTAAGCCATGACAAAATCTGCTGATGTCTCATTACTCCAGTGCTTACTTCAAGTAATGCTTTGACTATCATTTATTTACTTTGTTCAAATTCGTTTGTTTGTTATCATATCTTCTTTTATCATTAGTCCAATCTTTGTTATCATCAAAACATATGGGATCTAACAAATATTATTAATTTCAATTATTTATATTTGCTGCATTTTTATGATAAATTTTATTACATCTTCAATTTTTGAAAAATGTATTCAAATTTTGTGATAGATTTTTTTAAGGTAATCTATAAATTTTTTTTTTAGATTTCTTTTATACATTATGCCGCATGTAGTAATTGCTTCCCATTATTAAACTTTAGGGTGTTCATTCTTATCTTCAAATTTTTTTATGGCAAAATCCCTATTTTAAGTCATGTCATTTGATTCATGCTATATGAATGGCACGTGGCTTACCAACGTAACAACACATTCTATGGTTTAAAAAAACCTTTGGTCCATAAATTAAAGCTAGATGACTAATTTATGAATAATCATAAATTAGTTAAGTTAGTTATTTATAATATGTCTTGACTTTCCTATAATTCCCCTTTTTAATTAATAGGGATGCTTAAGAAAAATAATAAATTTAGAATATAGAGTGGATTAATGTCTCATATTTACATTATATTTGAATGGAGAGAAAATTAGGAGGAGGTAAAAAGTAGGAGGATAATGAATTTTCCTTTACGTGAATTAGAGGAGAAAATATGGGAGAAGAGAAAAGTGTGAGGAAAAATTAGTGTGGGGTCCCATGTGTTTTTCTTCTGAAGATTTATTTTCAAAGTGGGAGAGATTTGGGCATTAAAACACAATTTTCAATACACACGCTTACACGCAATTGACATGCAAATAGCGCAATGATTGACGTGAAGTGTTTTTTTCCAAAACATCTTATAGTGTGTTTGGGATAATATTTTGAAATCTAATCATGTGTTCAAAACCACAAAACATGCGACTGTAAAATTCTCGGTGTTTAGATCCGCTTTTTGGCTATTGTGCTTTTGAGGGGAAAGTGGCTTAAAGTCATAAGCCACAATTTTGAGCTTTTACCCATAATTGAGGGTGAGAGAAAAGAGAGATGGAAAAAATGGCCACTTGACAACTAAGAGAGAGAAAGAGAGAGGTAACAGAGAAGGGTGAGGTCTAAGAAAGAGAGAAAGAGAGAGAAAAAAGGAAAAGCAAAAAAATTTAACTATTTTTATAATTTTAATTTTCCTCTTAAAATAATCCCAATATATACCTATAATTTATATGTATTACTAGTTTGGATAAATTAAAAAAGCTAAATAAATTATTTAAAAGTATTTATATTTATCATTGCTTGACTTACATAACCAGATATGTAATATAATAATACATATAAATATTTTAGAGATATCATATAACATATGTTATTTTAATTAACTTCCTCAATTTCCCAAACTTAGTCAACTGAGCCTTGTATTAAGGACTAGAGTTTTATATAATAAAATTCATGTCTTTTTAAGTCATTTTCCTTCTAAACTTGTTTTTCAAAAAAAATTATCCAAACAAGTTGAACTTTCAAAAAAGCCCTTTATACTACCACAAATCCAAATATAAAACATATTACACAATTTGACTTTTATCTAATCTTAAGTTTGCAAAAGTCAAATTGTAAAAAAGTCATTTTTACTACCGTTATTCCAAACACACACTTAAACATTTTTCCTAATTAAAAAAATTCTATTTTTTATATAAGGTTTAGGGGCACAAATTGTTCTCCAATGTTTGTTTGGTACCTTAAACCTAGTTACAAAAGTGCCCATAAACTTCTTCAAATAGGGCAAAATTGTCAAGTCCGTTAACGAGTACAAATTTTGGTTAGGGAGACGCCACATTATTATTTTTAAATGATTATTTAAAAACCTCTCTATTCTCTCTCTTTCTTCCCCCCACCCTCTTCCTCTTCCTCTTCTGCAAGACTGCCTCCTCTCTCCCTCTCTCAATTTCTCACATCTTTGGCTTGCTCTTTCATCATCCTCCTCACTCCATCCTCTTCCATCTCCATCTTTCCAATTAGTATCATCTTGCTAAACATGAAACCCTCACATAGTGTTGGTTCTCTATAATGAATAGCCTAATGAAATGAAATGGACCAAAAGCTTATTTAAATGGGCCCTAGTGGGGGCATTGAACTAGAGCATGAAGATATAAGCACACTATTAAATTAAGAGAGCAAATAACTTAATACCCTTAGCAACGGGGGTTGGGTCTAATGGAAAGGGTTAATCTCTCACAACATAGCGAACTATAGTTCAAATTCCAGTTGGGAGATATGCTCACATTTAGTGCCCAAAAGTGCCTCGAATAGGATTGTCTCCAATAGGAAGATACTTATGCCTAACAAAAAAAACTTAATGCCCTTAGGGTAGAAAGATATAAGCAGAACAAGACAAATGACTTGTGCGTTGCACGGATTAGTAAAGTCCAGTATAAATATTTAAACTAACACATAAAAAAACACAAAGTACACAAGCTTGTACACATAGTAATAACTACATAGATATTACATAACATTAACAAATTCATATTCATTGAATGTTCTGAAATACTTCTCGATAGACTACATTAATTGTGCTATTAGTGCAACTGTTAAGCTCATCTAAAATGAGTAATTTCAAGCCACTGAAACTCTTAACTTTGGATAGTGCAACATATAATTGACCATGTGAGAAAACTGGGCTTGGTAGGAATATGCCAACATTTGACATGGACTATCCTTGGCTCTTATTGATTGTCATTGCAAATGAAATTATGATGGGGAATTGGGCCTGGTCATTGGAAAGGTAGTTTAGCCTCTAAAGGATACATATGCATTTTGTGGATCAAAATCTCCTCACCAACACTAATTCCATTCAAGGCCTTCGCTTTGATAACATTCTTTATAATGACCCATAATGTGAATACGGGCTCATAACTCCAAAAGTGGACGTAATGAACGTTAGCTAAACACTTTTGGAGAATACAGTGAGTATTGACCCGAATTAGAAGTATAAAGTTTCCAAACCCTGTATTTAAGCTTAATTATGTGTCAAAGTTTAAATCAAATTAGAAGATAGGGGGAGGACGAATGGCATGTGATAGAAGGGTCAAATAATGTGTTAAATGATAATCCAATTGAAATTGCCATAGTCAAGGGCAAAACGGGAAGAAAGAAATTTATTGGCCAATTAATCAGCTATCGAAGAGGAAATTCACCATCAACTAAAAGAGTAAGTAGTGTGACTAAAAGGCTAAGTGAATTATTTAGTAACCATATAGTTACTTGTTTTTCTGAGAAACCATGAGATCATGACATGTGGCACCATGAGAAATGGTCAAAATGTCAAACAAGTATTTTAAATGTTTCTTTCTCTTTCCTCTCACCTCTTTAAGTCATCTAAGGAGCATGGGAGGCTAAGGAAAAAACTAATCTCATCTTATCATTTCTCTCTCTCTCTCTCACTTTAGCCCCCATTGACGTCCAAGCAAGAGGAGGAAAGAGAAAAAAATCAAGGTATGTGAGCCCATTTGACCTAGTGAATGACCTCAAATGCCAAAAAGCTCTTCTTTAATCTTGATCATCTTGATGAGGACTTCATTCATCATTATTGAAATGCGGGCATGAGACTTGATTAAAACATATTGTGAAAAGTTTAGAAAAAACCCTCTTTACCACAGGCCCAAGTCCTGTCTTGATGTTAGGAAAGTGAATGAGTTTTAAATTGTTCTTTGGTGTCTCGCTTGTTTTAAGATATATTTTCAAACCATTTTAATGGTTGTTAAGGTAGGGGTTATATTTTTAGTATTAGAGCTAAAGTTCATGGCAAGGGTAGCTTTGCTAGGATAGTTGTGATAGTTCACTATTATAGTGTAGGTAGTTAACCCATGACTGTTGTTGTATATACATAAATGTTCCTGTTATTAGCAGGTATGTGAGTTTTAAGGAACATGTGTATACACCTAGTATGATATTGATATTGTGAATCATTTGTGTTAGAGTAAAACAAACACAATGATTCGACCAGAGATTTGATGGGTAAAACCAAAGGTGGGAGAAGTAAGCCACAATCCACCTGATCTATAAAGCAGATGATGGGTATGTTGTTGGAGCAGCGGGATATGATCTATGAGATGAGGGATGAGCTCTAAGAGGTGAAAGCAAAACAGAATAAAGATAGAGTTCAAGTGACATAGAAAGAAATGAATCATGAAAAAACAGTAAAAGGGTCTATTCGACCTCAAGAGTCAAAACCACACACAAAGCTGAACCAAGATTCACCCAGGGTGCCTGCCCAAAATGATTGAGATCCACAATTCAGGGGAAGATTTGATCCCCAAGCGGCTGAAGACTGACTTACTCCAGTTAGAAAAAAGCTTCGAGGTGTTAGAATGCCCAACTGAGGTGAGGGCAAAGCTATCCATCTACAAGTTAGATGGAGACATTGACAGGTGGTGGCAAAATATTGCCATGATGTTGCGGACTTGGATTATGTCTTTGACCTGGGAGCTCTTCTAGGAGAAATTCCATAACAAGTACTTTCCCAAGTTAGTGAGTTTCAAGAAACAGTCAGAGTTCCTGTTGATAAAGCCAGTAGTGAAGAGACGTTTGATGATTACTTGTCATAATTGAGGAAACAGTTGACCTGTGACGCATGGATGATTAGTAGTGGAGCTCTGATGTGTTGATTCAAGGATTGAGGAGTGAATTGAGGAAAAAGTTGACCTCCAAACAGTTTATTTAATTCAACAGAGCTGTGGAGGAGTGCCAAATTACAAAGAATAATATGAGGGATTTGTACCCAGTCAAGAGTGGCAGCAGTCACAGTGAGCCCACTAAGGGAAATTCTTCTCAGAAGCGGAAGGAGCTAGAATCCTCATCTATGGGCGGCAATAAGAAATCCACCAACATGAGGATCGTGAGTACCAGATACTTTCAGTGACATGGTTATGTCCTCGTTGTGGTGGGGCACATATTGGCAGAATGTGTTTGGGTACTAGTCATTCCTTCATTGCTAATGACTGTGTGAAGCACCGAGGATTGTGTGTGCATGAATTGCCATTTGAGTTGATTGTATTGACACCGATTGGGGTCAAGGCTTTGACTGCTGAGGCTCACTTGAATTGTGTGATAACCATTAAAGGGCATGGGTTCACAGTTGATTTGTTTGAATCGGTTGTCATTCTGTCAATTAGAAGTCATAATGGGTTTTGATTGGTTGACGGTGAGTAATGCACCCGTTGTATTCATCGAATTGATGAATCTTACCTTCCAACTGTACTTAGCTCAATTCGTAGTGTTTTTCATCTATGACATCTTGATATACTCTCAAAGTAATGAAGAGCACAAGTATCATCTGAGAATAGTTCTCGATAGAATAATGAGTAGATATGGAATATAGTCTCACGGTTCAGATAGAAAATCAAATATACGAGTGGCTTTTGGATTCCCTATATAACATGGGTAGAGAACCCTAATAAGGGTAGTAGATTTGTGAATATGCCTGAAGTGAACTGATAGTGGAAGCCTATTTGAAATGGCCTGGAATAACTTGAGTTGAAACAAGCAAAAAGAGGGCACAGAGGAACAGAGATTATGGGTGTCGTAAGGTGTAGTAGAAGATTTCTATGGGACTCTTATTAAATTAACCTGACATTATTAAAGCACACATGAGGAGATAAACCTCAGAGTGTGCAGCAGAAGCATAGTGAATATGATGTACTCAAGAATTGTACTGAGTAGAGGCTCGAGGTCGTAAGAATAATGTGCTAGTTTTGGCTCCTAGAAATAAAACTTCTGGGCCATGTTATATCATGAGGAGTCTCAGTATATCCCAGTATAGTAGAAGAAGTATTGCACTGGAAGAGGGCAGAAATTGTTGTTTTAATACGTAATTTTCTGGGTTTTGCTGATTGTTACCGGTGGATTCACTTATTCTTCTTGAATTGTTTTGCCGATAATCAAGCTCACTCGTAAGGATCAAACATTAGGTGGGATGAATGGTGTGAATGATCCGATAATCAAGCTCACTCGTAAGGATCAAACATTAGGTGGGATGAATGGTGTGAATGATGTGAGAAGAGCTCACGGAGCTGAAGGTGAAATTGTCGACGACACCAATATTGAGTATACCAAATCCCAACTAATGTTGTGTATTGCTATGTGAATAAGCAGGGATTGGGGTGTGCCCTACTCAACTTGACTTTGTTGTGTACTACGATGTGAATAAGCTCAGATTAGGGTGTGGTTGAATGCAACAGGGCAAAGCTAGTTCAACATGACCGGGGGGTTTTCACTTGTGAGAACACTTACCTCGACATGGCCAACATGGCTAGCCACCAGTCTGGTTGCACCGGTGTTGACCTAAGGCTGAGAGGCAGTACGTAAAATTAGATTTTGCTATGAGTTTGGTATGAGTTTACTGTGAGTTTTTAGTAAGACTACTGTGAGTTTGCAGTATCGTGAGTTGTTCACGGAAGGGCTGACTAGTTTGAGTAGGGTGGTACCCTACGCCTCCTGATACCTAAAGTTTCATGAAATAAACTATCCCACTCATGATCTGGAGCTTGCGGTGATTGTAGTTGTGTTAGTGTTTGTGTTAAAAATATGATGATATTTTCTGTATAGGGTGACGAAAGAATTATGAGATAGCACATGTGAATGGAGTTTCTTGAAGATTACAACTTTGAGATCAAATATCATTTGGGTAAAGCTAATGTCTTCGTGGATGTGCTTAGTCAGAAAGCAGTGTAGGTTGCAGCAGTGATGATAGAAGATTTTCAGGATTTAAATCTCTTAAAACAAATCGTATGTGCTAATAGTGTTCCCCAAGGGGAAAGTGCTTGATGTCTAGGATTGAAGAGGCTTAAAGCTTAGGTGATCGAATACAGTTCATCCGGACCATGAGCAAGCGAGGCAAAGACCACTAGAGTTTGAAGTTGGAGATTACATGTTCTTGAGAGTTTACCCAGTCATGAGAATCAATAAAACTATCAAGAGAATGAAGTTGAGCCCATGATATATTGGTCCATTTGAGATTCTTGCAAGAATCAGACCTGTAGCATACCATTTGTGCAGGTGGTCTGGAAGGAACTATCCCAATGGGAAGCAACCTGGGAAGTTAAAGCAGACAAGAAGAGGTGTTACTCGGAGGTTATATCTTATTTTATGTTGCAGGTTGTGTAACAAATTTTGGGGACAAAATTTATTATGCAGGGGGAACATTGTAATGACCCAAAATGTGAATACGCGCTCATGACTCCAAAAGTGGATGTAATAAACATTAGCTAAACACTTTTAGATAATACAGTGTGAGTATTGACCCGAATTAGAAGTAGAAAGTGCCCAAACCCTTTATTTAAGCTTAATTATGTGTCAAAGCTTAAATCAAATTAGAAGAGAGGGGAAGGGCAAATGGGATGTGATAGAAGGGTCAAATAATGTGTTAAGTGATAATCTAGTTGAAATTCCCATAGTCAAGGGCAAAACGGGAAGAAAGAAATTTATCAGCCAATTAGTCAGCTACCGAGGAGGAAATTCACCATCAACTAAAAGAGTAAGTGGTGTGACTAAATGTCTAAGTAAATTAGTTAGTGTAACCATATAATTACTTGTTGTTTTGAGAACCCATGAGATTATGACATGTAGTACCATGAGAAATGGTCAAAATGTTAAACAAGTATTTTAAATGTTTCTTTCTCTTCCCTCTCACCTCTTAAGTCATCCAAGGAGCATGGGAGGCTAAGGAAAAAGCTAATCTCATCTCATCATTTCTCTCTCTCACTTCAACCCCCATTGACATCTAAGCAATAGGAGGAAAGAAAGAGAAAAATCAAGGTATGTGAGCCCATTTGACCTAGTGAATGACCTCAAATGTCAAAAACCTCTTCTTTATTCTTGACAATCTTGATTAGGGCTCATGTGTATGGTCTTAAATTTTCAAGATGAGGTGTTTGAGTGCTCAAAGAAAATTGGTGGTTGGTGAATTAAAGAACAAGCTAGTGGAAGAAGAAGAGGACTTGACGTCTAACCTGAGCATGTGAAATCGGTGCCGAGGGGGAACAAAAAGAACAAGGTTGTGACTGTTTCTTTTATATTATGTATAATACTTGTATGTTTGTGTTTATCATTGTGCAGAATGTGGAAGCTGAATTGTGAAGAAAGTGGTAGCTAAATACAACGAAAGATGTTGTGACAATCGTCATGCATCATTATGAATACAGCGAAAGCTGTCATAATGCCGTGGAAGTGAATATAGTGAATGTTGTTATTGTTTATGCCCAAAAGTCTCGGTAGAATGTACGGGTGAGGGTAGACCAAAGTAGTAGATTTGTGTAATTGTCTGTAATCACTATTTGAAATGGGCAAAAATGCCTGTAGGCTCTTATAGTTAAAGGTTAAATCCCAAGTGTCATTGGAAATTTTGTTAAGTACTTTGATATGAATGAATGGAATGGTACTGAGCAAGCCAAATATGTTTGAAATGTGGGCATGAGACCTGATTAAAACATATTGTGAAAAGTTTGGGAAAACCTTCTTTACCACAGGCCCAAGTCCTATCTTGAAGTTGGGAAAGTGAATGAGTTTTAAATTGTCCTTTAGTCTCTCACTTGCTTTATGAAACATTTTCAAACCATTTTAATGGTTGTTAAGGTAGGGGTTATATTCTTTCCCAAATGAGTTATTTGTAGTATCATCTCGTTGCACAAACTGGCTGCTTGATCAATGCTCCTTATTAACATAAATGGTACAACTACTTTCAATACTAGTTTATGGTGAGGAATCTCAGAGCATCTGATACCATTGTGATATTCTATGTCATACAAATCTTCGAAGCTTCCACATGTATTGTCTGTACTGTTGGAAATTGTGCCCTAAGGGCCAATCATTGTATATATATATTATATTATATTATTATATTGTGTTAGTTTTAAATTTAATTTATTAAGATATATTAAATTTAATAACTAACATGATAGAGATATAGTATCTCAGATTTAATTTATGAAGATAAATTAAATTTAATGGCTCTTTATTTGGATTAAATAAATAGGTTAAATAAAAACTATATAGATTTAATTTAAAATGAATTTATTTAATTAGCTCATCAAGATAATTAATTGTTGATTAATTTCAAAATTAATTATGATTAATTTTGAAATTTGAATATAGCCCTCATAGGTTATAAACTTGATAGAGTAGATAAACTCATACATGCATGAGAATTCAGAGCCGCAAGGGAAACCCTCAAAATATTGGAGGCGCTAGCACGCAGTCTCTGTTGGTGATCATTCGTGTGGATACCGGTAGAGGGAGCAGACCTAACATGTTGGCTCCTAGAGATCATGAAAACCCTAAGTTAAAAAAAGGTATGAGTTCTTTCTAACCCGATTTAAACGCCGTTGATAGATCCTGGATTAGGATTGGTGAAAATTTTATAATTCTTCTGCTGTGCCTGCCAATCCTTACAGTGGCATCAAAGCCAGATCAATTGTGCGTTTAAATTGAGTTTATGATTCTTATACATGTGATATATGGGATATGCACGATGCTTATAAGAAACATCTGAACATATATGTGATTTCCATTTTCAGATTTAACTGCAAATATATGATCGGCCAAAAATTGTTTTGATTACATGAGCTGCTAGTTACGCAATTTCAATTCTGGAAAAAAATCTGAAGTCGGAATTTGTGGTTTCATTTTGAATTGAAAAGGATCTTGCTTATATGAAACCCTAGGCTAGCATGAAGTCGGGTAGGGTACCTTAGATCGTAGTTGGCAGCAATCCAATCAAGTATAGGTTTGGATATCTATTCGGGTAATAGGGATCCAAAACTATGGGGAAGACAATGCGGATCAAAAGCGTTTTGGGCTGTTGCTGTGTTTTGAAACTGGGTCGAAATCCCTTTAGAATTGGACTGAAACAAATATTTTAAAAATTGGATCCGAAATTTTTAAAATTTAAAATGTTTCAAATATTTCTTTTAAAAGGAATGTGCCTTTTTTCAAAAACTCTAGGGGCGCTGCCCCTTAACCCCGCCCGCTAATCGGCTAGCGGGACCACCGTGGCTACCTCTGCGTAGCGCAATATAATCTGATCACGACATTTATTGCTTTTCATATTGTATGAATTCTTGTTGTGGTTTATTATTAATACTTGTTTGGGTATGGTGAACAACATGGCTTTAGAATTTTACAAAGGGTTATAATATTTAAATACGGCCTGTGTGCCGTGCCTTTCTCTAAATACTCTCGATGTACATTCTCTTCTCATCTCACTCCCCTCGAATGTTTAAATGAGGTTTCTCTCAATGTATTTCTTTTCTTATTTAGAGAAGTCCTCTCATTGGCTTAGGAGGATTTTAGGTTAGGTAAGCCATATTGTGTCACATTTAAATTATGCTTTTGATAAGATCATTGCAAGAATATTTTTACGTTTATATGTATTTATCTGTATGAGATACGACCACGATTGCATTCATATAAACAAGACTAATTAATTGAGCCCTCTAATCAAATCTTAAGTCTTAATGCCATCAATTAATGAATACCTATCAAAACCTAGATCGCTTAATTGCGGAAACCACCAAAGTGGATGCACTTGAGTTATCTTGATGAGACAAGCATGAGTAATGGTGCTACTTATAATATTCATTATTGTTTTGACTTAATTGAGATTAACAAAACGGTTTTGAATCTCAAGGTGTTAGATGGGATTAAACATGCCAGATCATATGATGATCAAATCCCATAAACATCTAAGAGTTACATGTGATGTAATTGGTAAATAGGTTACCTACCTAAATAACTTGAATTTAAGCGTCTTGCCAAAGCGGACTTAAGTTTAAGCCAAATATGGATCTTAGCCCACTAATTATTATTTTGAGGGTTGTTAATTTAGTGGGAAATTACTAACTAACTTTGCGTATTTTAATTGTAGAATCATGTCGACCAATAATACTACTACGCTATCATTGCGATCGGTCTTTAAGAAGGACAAACTTAATGGGACAAACTTTCTTGACTGGTTCAGGAACTTAAGGAGCCTGCAGCCAATGCTCTAAGAGCTCAGATAGATTCTATACAAAGCATAAGGATGACTCTGTGGATGTAGGTTTCCTGATGCTTGCCACTATGGTTCTAGAGCTCTAAAGAGATCTGGAACTTATGGAGGCTCATGAGATGATTGTCTATCTTAAGGAAATGTTCCAGCAACAGGCAAGACAAGAAAGGTATGAGACCACAAAGGCCTTACATTCCTGCAAGATGGCTAAAGGTGCATCAGTTAGTACTCATGTGTTAAAGATGAAAGGCTATATTGATCACCTTGAGAGGCTTGGATTTCCCATGAGCTAGGTGCTAGCTACATATTTGATCCTGAACTCACTCCCAAAGAGTTATGACTAGTTTGTCATGAACTACAACATGAACAACATGGAGAAATCAATTTCTGAGCTACATGGGTTGATCAAAACTGTTGAGCAAAGTATTAAGAAAAAGCTCAATACTGTTTTGATGGTTCAGAAAGGAAAGGGTATGAAAAAGAAAGGGAAAGGAAAATGGAAGGGTAATGGCTAAGGTGGTAAGACCAAAGAGTCAGACAAACCCGAAACCAAGCCTGCACCCAGGAAGGTAAATCCTCCAAAAGAAGGAGTCTGCTACTTCTGCAATGAATCCGGTCATTAGAAGAGGAATTTCAAACTCTACCTGGAAGATCTAAAATAAACAAGAAGGATAGCGGGGCTATCGCTTCAGGTATTTAAGTTATAGACATTCATTTTTCTACTTCCTCTACATGGGTATTAGATACTGCATGTGGTTCTCACATTTGTACAAATGTGCAGGGTTTAAAGGACAGTAGAAAGCTGAAGAAGGGCAAGGTGGACTTACGAGTTGGAAACAAAGCAAGAGTTGCTGCTTTAGCCACAGGCACTTATGAATTAGTTCTACCCAGTGGGCTTTTGTTAGTATTGAACAATTGCTATTATGTTCCTGCTTTGAGTAGTAACATTGTTTCTCTTTCTTATTTGGATAAGGAAGGTTATACTTCCATTACTATGAATGGTAAATATTCTATTTATCGTAATGACATTTTATATGCTGATAGTGATTTGCATGTTGGTCATTATATATTAAATTTGGAACATCCTAATAATGGGAATATCTATAAGGTAACTACTAAAAGGATAACATCAAATAATTTGAATCCAACCTACCTCTGGCATTGTCGTCTAGGCCATATAAATGAGAAACGCATTTCCAAACTCATTTGATTTTGATCATATGATACATGCAAATCTTGCTTATTAGGAAAGATGACAAAGGCAATTTTTACTGGGCATAGTGAGAGGGCCACTGAATTATTGAACCTCATACATACAGATGTATGTGGACCATTAAATACAGCTGCCAGAGGAGGTTATGTCTACTTCATTACATTTATAGATGACTTTAGTAGATATGGTTATATCTATCTAATGAAACATAAATCTGAATCTTTTGAAATATTCAAAATATTCCAAAATAAAGTACAAAATCCACTTGGCAAAACAATTAAAGCACTTCAATCAGATCGAGGTGGTGAATATTTGAGCCAAGACTTCAGTGACCATCTTAGAAGTTGTGGGATAATCTCACAATTAACTCCTCCAGGAACACCACAATGGAATGGTGTTTTTGAACGGAGGAATTCAACACTATTAGATATGATTCTATCTATGATGATTCAAATAGATCTTCCATCGTCCTTTTGGGGACATGCCCTAAAGACAGCTGCGTTCACACTAAATCGTGTTCTATCTAAGGCAATTGAAAAGACACCATATGAGATATGGACCAGAAAGAAACCAAGTTTATCTTTTCTCAAGATCTGGGGATGTGAGGTATATGTTACGCAATAAGCCTCTGATAAATTAGCGCCCAAATCCTCAAAGTGCCTTTTCGTGGGGTATCCTAAAGAAACAAAAGGATACTATGTCTATAATCCCACCGATAACAAAGTGTTTGTTATTCGAAATGTTAAGTTTCTAGAAAGAGAGTTTGTCTCTAAAACAACCAGTGGGAGCAAGGTATATCTCAAAGAAGTTCGAGAGTCACAAGATAGTACAAAACCACATATGGAAATTAGAGAAGACTCACAACAAGTTGCTGAGCCTCCTCAAGTAACACAAGGTCCATGAAGATCTGATAGGGCACAGCATCAGCCTCAGAGATATGGATTTCTGATTACTAAAAGCCGTGATGTGTTGCTTACTGAGCAAAATGAGCCAACCACATATCGAGAAGCCATAGTGGGACCAAACTCCAAGAAACGGCTAAATGTCATAAAGTCTGAAATGCAATCCATGTACGACAATCAGGTATAGACCTTAGTCAATCTACCTGAAGGTGTAAAAACCATCAGGTGCAAATGGGTTTTCAAGGAGAAAACTGACATGGATGGCAATGTAAATGTCTTCAAGGCACGAATGGTTGCAAAAGGATTTACTCAAACTCATGGTGTAGACTATGATAAAACCTTTTCCCCAATTGCAATGGCCAAATCAATCAGAATCCTTCTTGCCATTGCAGCATATTATGACTATGAAATATAGCAGATGGACGTCAAAACAGCCTTTCTTAATGGAAAGCTGGTTGAGGATGTGTACATGACACAACCTGAAGGTTTTGTGCATCCAGAGGACTCTGGTAAAGTTTGCATGCTTTAAAGATCCATTTATGGATTGAAGCAAGCATCTCGGAGCTGGAATCATCATTTTGATGAAGTAGTCAAAGAGTTTGGATTCATTCAAAACATTGATGAACCTTGTGTTTACAAGAAGGTTAGTGGGAGCGTAGTTGTATTTCTAGTGCTTTATGCAGATGACATCCTACTCATTGGGAACGACATTCCTACCTTGCAGAGTGTCAACTCTTGGTTAGGAAAGTCCTTTTCAATGAAAGACTTAGATGAAGCCACCTACATCCTAGGGATTAAGATCTATAGGGATGGATCCAAAAGACTAATAGGCCTAAGTCAGAGCATATACATAGACAAGATACTAATGCCCATGTCTCATGGCATCCATCTTAGCAAGGATCTATGTCCTAGTACACCTGATCAATGAGATCGCATGAGTAAGGTTCCATATGCCTCGGCCATTGGATCCATCATATATGCCATGTTATGTACTCGACTGGATGTCTCATTTGCCTTAAGTATGACTAGCAGATATCAACAAGATCCTGGTGAGGATTATTGGACTGCAGTCAAGAATATCCTAAAGTACTTAAGAAGGACTAAGGACTTATTTTTAGTCTATGGTGGATTGGATGATAAGCTCTATGTAACCAGTTACACAGATGCAAGTTTCCAAACTGACTAAGATGACCTTAAATCACAATATGGATATGTATTCCTCCTAAATGGTGGCGCAGTAAACTGGAAAAGCTCCAAACAGAGCACTGTAGCAAATTCTGCAATAAAAGCTGAGTATATAGTAGCATCAAATGAAGCTAAAGAAGCCATTTAGATCAGAAAGTTCATTATTGAACTAGGGGTGGTGCCTGCCATCTCAAATCCAATAGATTTGTTCTGTGACAATAGCGGTGCTATTGCACAGGCCAAGGAGCCTAGGTCACATCAAAGGGCCAAGCATATACTCAGGCGATTTTATCTTATTAGAGAAATCAATGATAGAGGTGATATATGCAAAGTAGCAGGAGAAGATAATGTTGCTGATCCTCTTACTAAGCCACTTGCACAGGCAAAGCATGAGCGTCATGTTAGGGCAATGGGAATTAGACAAATTAATGATTATACCTAGGGCAAGTGGAAGGATATTGGAAATTGTGCCCTAAGGGCCAATAATTGTACTTTGAACATTGTTATTTTAATGAAATTTCTCCATTCTATTATTATATTATTTGCATGTTAACTGTGATAATTGTATCCTTGGATAATTCATGAAGATTGTCCTAAAATGTCCCTGCTCGGTCATCTATGTGGGAGCAGAGATGAAACAAGACCAGTATGACTTTGATAAGATATGGAGATACGAATCAAAGTCTTAGGCACTTGTAAGAGTATAAGGTGCTGAACCAACCCACTATGAGAAAGCTATATGGATCAAGTCATAAGCTTTTCTCATGTATAACCACGTCATAATACCCTTAAACCTGACGTCATCATGGATTCCTACATGAGAGTTGCTAAGCTTTGAACTAGTCAAAAGTCACTTTTGACCGGGTGATGATAAAGGCTATGATCGGGCTTGGTGGTTTTTCATGCAGAGGAATATGAATGATCAAGATGGAATTTGTCCCTCACATTAGTAGAGAGATATTACTGGGCCCCTCGATGAGTGAGTCTGAGAAATGTATAGCCATATTACAATGGAAAGGAGTTTCCATTTCTATTGTTAGACTACTCAAGAATCAAGAAAGTAATGGTCAGGACAAGAAGATGACATTATCCATGCCTCATCCTTGACCGTATATCATGTGACAAAAGGGATGTGACATGGTTGTATGACAGGTTGCATCGTGTTAACGATCCTCATATGAATTGGTAGTCGTAATGTCTTGTTAGAGGCCGCTTGCAACTTATGGGTTAGTACAGTTATTGGCCCAATGCCAACTTCATATGGGCCTACAGGGTTGCACACAAGAATGACCCAACACGAGATAATTTTTAATTTAGGGTGGACAAATTTTATATTTATATATATATATATGTAATATAAAATTCGTTAATAATATTATATAGATATGTATTTTCAAAATACATATTATATATATATATATGTATATAATTATATGATATTATTATATTGTGTTAATTTTAAATTTAATTTATTAAGATATATTAAATTTAATAACTAACATAATAGAGATATAGTATCTCATATTTAATTTATGAAGATAAATTAAATCTAATGGCTCTTTATTTGGATTAAATAAATAGGTTAAATTAAAACTGTAGGATAGATTTAATTTAAACTGAATTTATTTAATTGGCTCATCAAGATAATTAATTGTTAATTAATTTTGAAATTAATTATGATTAATTTTAAAATTTGAATATAGCTCTCATAGGTTATAAACTTGATAGAGTAGATAAACTCATACACGCATGAGAATTCAAAGCCGCAAGGGAAACCCTAAAAACATTGGAGGCGCTAGCATGCAGTCTCTATTGGAGAGCATTCGCGTGGATACTGGTAGAGGGAGCGGACCTAACGTGTTGGTTCCTATAGATCGTGAAAACCCTAAGTTAAAAAAAGGTACGTGTTCTTTCTAACCCGATTTAAATGTCGTTGATAGATCCTGGATTAGAATCGGTGAAAATTTTATAATTCTTCCGCTGTGCCTGCCAATCCTTACATGTATGACTTATGGAATCAGAACTAAAATACTCTATTGCCTCACCAAGCAATGAAGAACAATGTAATTGTTCAACATGTCCATATTTTTTGTTCTTGTTGTCAATATCACCCTATTGTTGAGATAATTAGCATATGAGACACGTTCGTTCAAGTTAGGTACGTTGACTCAACTATCCCCCATATAGGATTACTTTTATCATGTAGTAGCAACTCGGTTGGTATCTTGATGTTTGCAATGCCATCATGGGGAAGTCCAATATTGTCGTGGCCAACTTGTAACAACAATTCCAAAAATGACTTCATTTTTTCTTGCTCTTCTGATTACTTGACGACTACAGCCTCATATTTTTGGTCAAATAAAGTACCTTGCATTTATTCCAAAGTTGGGATGTGTTGATGGCATCTACAATTTCAGCACGACTATATTTTTGTATAACTGGCAAAATTTGTTTTAAGTCACCACCCATGAATACACATTTTCCCACAAATATTTTACTGGACTTCAGTAAATCTCTTAATGTGCGCTCAAAAGCCTCTACACAATGTCTCTTCACCATGGGTGCCTCATCCTAAATGATGAGGTTTGTTGCTTTCAATAAGTTTGCAATTGGTGAATCATGAGTAATCACTCAAATGGAGTCCTCATTCATATCGATAGGTATACAAAACCTTGAATGCATAGTCCTTC
Source organism: Inga leiocalycina (assembly GCA_963242795.1). Classification (NCBI taxonomy): domain Eukaryota; kingdom Viridiplantae; phylum Streptophyta; class Magnoliopsida; order Fabales; family Fabaceae; genus Inga; species Inga leiocalycina. Next base: position 39,523,041 of record OY725332.1, read on the forward strand.
CAGATGGTAATAGAGTGGCTGTTATACCATTGGAGGCAACGTTAAGAATTATTCTACCATTCACTCTTATAGATAATGTCAATGCATTCCATATGTAGTCTTCCCTGTTCCCCCAAAACCATGTAAAAAAAGAAGCCCCCTACATTGAAGTCAATGCACCTATTAGATCATCAAAGACTTTCAACTGCTCCTCAGTAGTTTGCTTTATTCTCTTGCAATCTTCTCTTTCTTTCTCTTTGTTGTAATTCAACTCCTGCATTATTAGATGGCTCAACGTGTTGATGATACTGTCTTTCTTGGGCTTTGGCATAGATGGAAAGTCATCCAAGCTTTTACCATTACGTAACAAAAGTTGTTCAATCTGAGCTAGACTTGCGTCTTCCTTATCCTCTAATGGAATATCCAGATCTGTGTACATGAGTTACAAGTTAGTAGTTGGAAAATTCAATGGACGGGGAAAGTACTCATCATTTTTGTGCTTAACGTAATAGTTTGATAAAAATTAATGGATCTAAAGTTTGAAATCATTATTTAATGAGTATGGGTATATCTAATGATTGGTACGAATTAATTATGAAAGACCGATGTTATATATGTATACAACTTTAACAAGTGCTTTGAAGGATTAAAACAAATGGGTATCTCTATAGCACTGATCATTTTTGCTAATATTCATCGTATCTTCACAAATAAGTACTTTGGTTTGCTCCCATACTATTGATGGTTGAGATAGCGAGTGGCTTAACAACATGTTAACAAGGAATCATCATAACTAATTGCCAGATACCCATAATGATGCTTCTTTTATGGCATCTATGTATTCCTTGTCATCATCAAAACACCCAAGCGCGTAACATACTTCTCTAAATGTTGGGCAAACAACATTGTTAATCATCCTTATTTCTTCACAACTCTTTGGACCTCGTACCTTTGTTAACAAAAGCTGGAGATAGTATAATTCTCCTTGAGATAGTGTGTAATGCCCCAATCTACCAACTGAGAATCCACATTCACAAACCTTCCAGAATCTTTTCTCCCTAACAAATGTAAAGTAGTTAGGGAACTGGGAGTAAGTGTTCTTGAGAATGGATCATCTTTATTTTTTTCCATCCAAGCAAGGAACAACAACTCTTTAACCCTTGGGTTGTTGAATAATGATGACATCTTATCCCCAAACTCTAGGCTCAATATTCAAGAAAGTCAAGTACCTGACCGGATCAGGGACTAGTAGATTCCCCAGACTTAGGCGCTAGGGGGCACGCTCCGGGAATGCCAACACAAAAGGCATAAAGGTGATGTAATAATGAGGGATACTTGTCACCTCCTCAATTGGCCAACACAAAAGTGGCTTTGTACTTTGCCATCATTAAGGGACATATATCAAGCTCTTGTTTAGCCAACACAAAAGTTATGCCATCATGAATCATCATTGCTTACTTTATTAAAGTTACTTTATCAGTACATACTCAGGACAGTGGCAAGCATAACAAGGCATAAAATATGACACCAGGTCAGAGTGTGTGTGTGGGCCCCACATGGCGCCACATACTGATGTCTACTTTAAAAACGCACGGTACACATGTCTACCCTGAAAATTCCATGTGCACACCTACACCGACCTATTTCACCCAACTAATCCATACCTTACCTCATGACATATCTAGATGGCATCTTTCTACCAACCCAATGGCACCATATATGTGTCCTGTGCACAGTATACTGACACTTTAATCCTACTACCTGTGCATAATGGGCCCTCTTCCCAGTAGGGCCGGACCACATAGCCCTTGAGAGCCTTTCTTGTTAGATCCCATATGTTTTGATGATAACAAAGATTGGATCAATAATATGAAAGAATTTAATAACAAACAAATAGATTTGAACAAAGTGGCAAAGCATCACTTGGAGTAATCACTAGAAGTAATCAACAAATCTTGTGAAGGCTTACTTGAGTAGCCACTCGGGTAAGAGAAGCCATTACTCAAGTAGCCACTCGAGTAAGCAAAGATAATTTCACCCAGTTGAGCACTGCCAAAATTTGGATGAAGTTACTCGAGGGACTACTCGAGTAATCTGCAAATTTATATAGACCATTACTCGAGTAGCCACTCGAGTAACAAGATTTTCACAAGCATCACTCGAGTAGCCACTCGAGTAACCAGGTCAAAAATCTTCCAGTGACTCTCAGCCAAGAAATGCAGCACATCACTCGAGTAGCCACTCGAGTAGCCAGTAAGAAAATAGCATTACTCGAGGGACCACCCTAGTAATCTGCAGAGTTATTTGAAGTAACACTCGAGTAGTCACTCAAGTAATCAGAAGCAAACTCTCGGCCAAGAATTTGATGCTATTACTCGAGGGTGTAATCGAGTAATCTGCCGGGTTATTTGAAAGCCACTCGAGGGACCACTCGAGTAAGGTGTGAAGAAAAATGAAGCCCACTCGAGTAGCCACTCGAGTAAGCAGTTTACCACAGTGATCACCCGAGTAATCTATGAAGGTAAAGACATGGCCACTCGAGTAGCCACTCAAGTAATCAGGTATTCTCAAGGTTTGTAATATATCACTTCATGTCTTACCCGAGTGATATCTGATGTAAAATGATTGATTTGCTCACTGCCATATTTTTGACAAGTTTACTCGAGAGACCACTCGAGTAACAAACTTGATCACTTGAGTCGCCACTCGAGTAAGGCAGTCCAGAAATTATATTTTTATCGAATATCTATTGATTTGTTATCTATATGATTAACTCTTCATTGTATTAGTATTTTAAGTACATTTGCAGAGAAAACAATGAAAGAGTATGACAGATTTGAGAAGTGAAATAAAAGTTCGAACGTTCACCTACCGTTACCTACCGCCAACGGATAGTTTTCAAATACGAAGAATAGTCAACCATTGCTACGCGACTCTAACAGACAAGTTTGAATTGCTTCCAATGGACACTACCAATCATCTATATATATGGAGCATTCAAAGAGAAGAAGAAAAAAAGACACGAACTGAGATTACACTGATCAACACATTCTTAGTGCTTTTTTTTCATATACTCATTCATTGTACTTTAGAGATTATATATTTGCTCTGTGAGAGAGTTTTTCATTACAAACTCAATATCTGATATTGAGACAACTTAAGGTAGTGGAACCTTGAGTTGGGGATTTGATTACAACGTGTAAGGGGGAGCGAGTGTCCAGGTGAAGGAACTTGCTTTGTACTGAGGTACCAAGAACCCACTGAATCTTGAAGAATATAGTGAAACTCTCAAAGACTCTCTGAGGACTGGACGTAGGTCAAAGTGGTTGTGGCCGAACCAGTATAACTCCCGCTGTACACTTCGGTGATATTTCTCCTTACTCTTAACTGCTTTTAACATTCCGTCAATTTCCTTATTCGCAACGAAATTTTTGGGATCACCCAATTCACCCCTCTCTTGGTTGAAACGCCCTCTCTTGGTTGAAACGCTTGCACTAATATTTCTATCTCTCATCATTCTTGGGACTCTTCCCAAATTGGGCTTAGTCATCTTCCTGATATAGGCTTATCCTCAAAGTCCTAGGCTCAAAATTCGAGAGATTACAGTTAGTCCACTTCCACATGAAGTCGAGTTGTTCTCAGTAGTAAATGCGTTCTGACTAAATGGTATAGATCTCGAAAGGTTCGAGATGTTAGTTGTGTCGTTGAAGACACCTCTACTTTGGTGGTTGGAGCTGAGGTTAAGGACTTCGGAATGTGAAGTCAACAGTTCTTCTACGTCAACAAATGATCTTGCAAATGACCGAACTGGGGTAACTATATCTACGCTAACTTCATGTACATCAGAAACAGTAGCTTGAGAGATACATTCTTGCCGCCTCCTTTTTCCTGTGTAATTCAATAAAGTGAAACGAAGAAATAATGGCTGAACTTATGAGGTGTTACCTCCTTTTTTGTATCAAAAAAAAAATGAAGGAAGATTAACTGATAGTTAAGAATGTAATATAATATATGATGAGAAAATGACCTTTATGGAGACTAAATTCTCACCTTTTCCATTACTTTGCTGCTTTTCGGTCAAAACTGATCTTTTGTTCTTCATCCTTTTCTTCCTTCCAACAGTAATGGGCATCTTACAGACTGACTTGGCTATTATAAACTGATGTTAAATAGTTGAGTCCTCCACCGTGTATCTTCTAACTATGACCATTGAATAGTATTTCATTTGAAATGGATGGCTGGATCTTTTTTCAGCACATACACCATAGGCACGGATCGCCACGTTGTCAATGTCAATAAACTTTAAAACGCGTAGACATTTTTGTAGGGATAGTTATGGTAAAGTTCTATTTTGTCGGTTTAATATTTACCAACCGATGGATGACAACTATGGCATGCATGCTTTATGTTAATCAATGGAAGCCATTTGTGCGAATATGTGTCAGTTTTTGAATTCCAATGTACCACATTATTTTCATTGTAGTAATTTAACATTGTTTTGGAAAGGTGTATTCATTACTTTTCATCAAATGTTTTTTTTTTTTTGCCTAGGAAAAATGTTTTTAATATTTTTTATGAATAATTATTTATTATAGTTTGGGCTTTTGTTTGGCGCACTATAAAGTGATGATTGAGGATTTAATGAAACTATTGTATGTAGTGAACATTATACATGTTTTATTTTACAATAAATATTTAATCATTATTGGTTTTACAATAATAGGCAATTGATGAAATGATAAGAGAGCTGTCATACTGTCACATTGTTTATCGATTTGATTTTCATAAGGTACCCAACATTATCTATTATTTTCTTTCTTTTTATTTATTTATTTTTTTAATACTTCCATTCATTCAAAACATGATTTAACAGTTTTCTCTTTATGATATAATTTTTTGTTTAATTTGGACTGTATAATGTGCTTAAAGCAGATTGCATCTAACATGTTTCCAATAGTTCATAATTTGTGCAACTCGGCCACTTTCCTTGATTGTGAGAGAATATGTGAAAACTACATGGCATGTCTGTCCAAGTTGCAATTTCACATACTATCAGTAATAGAGAAAAATATGACTTGTGGAATACTAATTTTCTGAAGATTTTTTTTTTTAAAAAAAAAGTTGTGGTTGTTTGAATATTAAATATTTGTACATGAGACTTCACTTGTAATTTTGATCGCTTGTACAAGGCGAATTACTACACTGACGCTTTAAAAATATGTATATTATGGTCATATTAATAACCATGTGTAAGACGTTATAGTTCTTAATTAACCTTAACAAAATACGCATCCCATTAATGGAATGCATGTGAATTAATTGACTCCGTTACATATTATGATATTTCCAAATATTAATTAGGAGCCGATCCAAATTTTAATGTCCAATCGTCCATTGAAACATGCAAATTTTAATGCAGATTCATTAAAACTTCATGCAAACTAAGACAGAGTGATAGTTCTGGTAACTGTTATCATTTGAAGAATTAAAAGAAAGTTTTTATCTAATACTGATGGCGTGATAACTTCATATTTATTAGGGTTTAGTACACATATGATTTGTTGTGTTTCCAATAAGTTGGTAAATAAAATATCATACTTAAGGTTATGACCACAAAATCATACTGAGATATGCTTTAGAATTTAAACATATGGAGTTCGAAAAAAAGACAATCATAATTTCTTAAACCCTATCAAGATAATGCTGAAATATCAAAGTGCAAAAAATACTAAAAAAACTACTAACTTGTCTAAGTTCAGTCTGGCAAAAGGGAAAAGATTTATGATAAATTAATGTTGCTATGCCATAGATAATGAAAGAAGGCTTATTCACTTTTCCTTCTTAATATTCTTCAGGGGCTTGGTTGAGCTGAACCTAGGAGTGGCGAGTTAGATGTTCTTACCTTGGTGATGTCACTCAGAGTGGTAGAGAACACCAAAGTTTCTGAATGGTAACAATGATGACCAGTAGACTACTTGTGTGGAGATATTTGATGATTGCCCATGTTAAGTAGACTAAGGGCTTGTTTGTCATGAGGGGAGGGGAGGGAAAGTAGGCGGAGGGAAAATTTTTTTAAGTTGAATTTTAAAAGATTAGAGAAGTGGGCTTAAAAATTTTTAATTAATTTTTCTTACTCTTTTATCTTATATATTCTATTGATTAAAATTTTATTACCCCACTTCTTCAATCTTTTAAAATTCAACTTATAAAAATTTTCATTTTCTTCTCTTCCCCTCCAAATCCCTCATATCAAACAGACCCTAAATTTTGCCGGGAGATGGTGGAAGACTTTTTCAATTTTTTTGGTGTAAGCGTTTGATAATTTTAGATTGGTAGATTTTTGGTTTTTTTTTTAAATTAAATTACTAGGTGATGAATAACGATATAACAATGGAGTTTAAGGATATTTTGAAATTTGGATTATAAATTCTTTGGGATAACCAATATAAAACCAACACATATTCTGTAGACTTCAATAAATCTGCATGAAGGACAAGTGGCAAGGGACATTTAACAGTGTAATATCCTAATTTTTGATTAAAGGCTAATCATGATTATTGTGGATAATTATGAATTTAAATGGGAATTATTATGTGTTTTATGGCTATTTTAATTAATATGTCATAATTATTGAAAAAAATTGGAAGAATGGAATTATTGGCCATGAGTTGGTAATTAAGGGAGAAATTAATTACTAACTAAGAGAAAATGGGAAGTGTGATTAACATGGCTAATGGAGAGATTAGATGAGTTAATTGGTGGCATATTTTGTGTAAACCAATGGCATGTGGACATGTGGCAAAAGTGTGTATGGTGAGTGATGTGGAGAAAAGTCAAATGGGAGAGTATTTTAATTATTCTCTCTCTCTTCCTCTCCTCTCTTTTCGCTGAAGTCATGGAGGGAGTATCATTGTTTTTATTTCTTCACTCCATCTCATCCCTCTCATTCTCTCTCTTTCGGCCATTGAAGAGGAAGAAAGGAAGAAGGAAAGGCTTGATCTTTGGGTAAGTAAATGCCCTCCATTGCTCAATCACCATTCATTAAAGTTGATCCTTGAGTTAAGAGCTACGTTTCTATGGTTATAGTTTTCCATTTGGTGTTGGTTTGAGACTTCAAGAAATTGTGGAGGTTGGAGAATCAAGAAGCTACTTTGAGAAAGTTGTTAATGTGAGTTTAAGAGACCTTTTTATATAAGTTTTGTGCCAAATGATTTAGCTTGGAAATTCTGGAAATTTGGCTTGAAATTTTGAAAATTAGGGTCTTGTGGTGTTTGAATTGTTGTTGTCATGGATTTAGTGCCTTGTTAAGTGTTTTGAATGAATGGTATTGAATTGAAGCTTAAAGATGAAGTTTGGGAACTTTATGTTGGTTTTGTGTAGTGGGCAAAAACAGGGCATGTAATTGGGTTGTGATTTTGGTCATTTTGAAGTCACCATTATGTTCCTTGAGTGATTTTGTGTGGGAGAAGTGTTGAATATGAATTTTGAACCATTGGGAACTTAGTGTTAAAAGTGGCAAGTTTTGGTTAGTAAGAAACTCTGTTTTGGCAGTGATCTTGCAAATGGTGTTGGAAAATTATGAAACTTTCCAGTCTTAAAGTTCACATCTCAAGCTTTAAAATGGACATATGTTTTGTGTCATTTCGATTTTTGGGCTAGGAGTTATGACTGTCCAAAGTTTGATGTTAAATCCGGGAACAATTCTGGAATAGTGTGGACTTTTCTTGAAATCTGTATTTTTTTGGTGATTTCCAGTGATGAGCCATATTTTTCCTTGAAAGAGGACTTAAATACCTTTCATTTGGCTTTGGGAACACCTCATTTTGATTTTTCTAGAATTAGTTATGAATTTTCGAAATTGCCTTGGCTGCAATAGAAAATTCTTGGCTGCAGCGCAAAAGCTTCTGTGAATGTTCTGGCCGTAGCTAGAAAATTCTTGGCTGCAGCCAGAAACTTTCTGTGCTACTTCTGGCCGCAGCTAGAGGTTTTTTTGGCTGCAGCCAGCCCCTGTTTTCAGCACCTTGTGATTTTGAAAAGTGGTTTCCAACCCGATGTTTCCCAATCTTTTAGGGCTTTTATTGGAGCCAATTTTAACTACTTAAAGGACATAAATGATAACCAAATCTAAGTATTTCGAAGTCAATTGAGTGTTGGAATAGAGAATAACTCTTCGTCCCTAATTATAATTATAGGATACGATATTTGCCCTCCTCGGGAGAGACCTACAGCAAAGCACGCACGGAATGAACCAGGTAGTGACTCTTCTCTCATATTATGTATGATGTTTTGGCATGCATAACTTATCGTTGAATTTGTGAAATGTGTGCCATGGTCCATTACGGTGTGAGCAGGTCAACGTGAGCCGTGTAGGGATTGACGATGGTCATCTCTAAGTCGGCCGTTGAACTGCCGTCGTAATCGGCATGGATATTGTGAATCCGACCCGTAGGGCGGCGTTTGTGAATTCAGCCATGGGCTGTGTGTATCTTGCCTGTATGGCTTATATATGAAATGCATTATATGAATCCCAGCTGTGGTGAAATGTATTGTGTGGATTGTTGTGATGCAATGCAACGTGAACAATTCAGCGTGAGCAATCGTAAGGGATGACATGTGTCATACTAACCATTGCCGTTGTAACTGCCGTTGTAGTTGCTTGTTGTGGTTAATGATTTGCTTACATGCATCATTATTGTACATTATATGATTGATTGGTTACTATAGGGATTCTTTAGAATCTCACTCTCCCAAAATTAAACATTTTAGACAGGGCTGAAGGATCGAAAGGCAAATGGGCGACGAAGAGCAGTTAGAACTCCAGTTTAGGAGTATATTTTGGGTTAATGGTTATCATTGTATACCTTTTGAATATTTTTGGTAGAAACGATTGTATATAGTAGATTTTGAGTAATCCCCAAGAAAAAGGGTATGAATTGTAGGCTTTATGCCTTGTGTAAATCCCTTTTTATTAATGAATGGAACCGAGTGTGTTAGGAATTTATGTTGTACTCTGATATGTATGAATGAAACCAACCGGTAGAGGCCATTTTGTATTGAAATGTGAACGTGAGACCATTATCTAACAGGTTTTGTAAAGATTTTTGTGAACCCTGATTTGGGAAGATTGACTTTGTTTAAGTCCCAAAATCTATTACGGTCTCTAATTCCACATTAATTACGTTTTTACGAACTAATCTCAGCCTTAATCCTGAAGGGAGTTACAAACAGTCTAGTGATTCAACAGATTGGCACAAAAATGAATGTATGGCATGCGCTTGCCTCTTCTATGTCAGGATTTAATGCATGTTCCCAAAGCCCGAACGTGTTCAGTATGTTGAGAGCAATGGAATTGTCAGCTCAACATGTAAAAAGTTTAGTAGACGGGAAAAAAACATATACAGTGAAACCTCGTTTTTTAAATATTACTTCATCATAACTTAATACATGTTCCCAAAGCCTAAACGTGTTCAGTATGATGGATCCAGTGTGAACGGAATATTTCAAAATGGAGGAAAGTCAAGAAACAAAACTTAATGCATGTTCCAAAGCCATAACTTAGTCCACCACAATATACTCCTCCAGTTTTATTTATAAATAATTTTTTTTTATTATATAAAACGAACAGGTAATTTAAAATAATAAGTGTATCAAAAATATCATATTTTTTTTCATATATACTCCTATTTATGAAAAGAGTATAGGAGAGAAAATAGATAAAAAGTATGAGAGATAATGAGTATAAGATATGAGAGAGAATGAGTATTTAATAAGGATAAAATAGAAAAAAGAAGCTTACATTTTCAGACAAAAAGTGAAAGTTGTTTATAAAAGGGATCAGCCCTATAATAGATAAAGTTATTTATAAATAGAATTAGAGGAAGTATACTACTATATGAATGGATGACGTGTCATCTCTCTCATACTGCCATGGATGAACCAATTATTGTTTGGAGATCGTGCCTTGATGGATGCCTTGACAGGAGCTTTTTTTTTTTTTTTATTTGGTTGCCCACCTGGTTCACCGGAGCATTGCCCCGACTACATTCGGATCCAACCCGCGTCACGCACCTGGCTATAGTGGGAGAGTCTCCCAATGAAAATTTTCTACATACATAAGGCTTGAACCCAAGACCTTATTTAAGCGGAATCAAGTTACTTATCACTTAGACCAACTCCCATTGATTCCTTGACCGGAGCTTTAAAAGGACCAATCGTTGTTTGGCTGCAAGGTTTAGTAGGATAATAATGATTGATGATAGGAGGCAAGCGGCTGCTTGAGGGGTTTCAAACCACTTACTAGGGCCCATTTAAATAGGATTTCCTCCCATTTCTTTCCATTGGGCCTATTTGTTACATTCTCCTTGAACTATCAACTTCAATGGGTATAGATGTAACTCAACAACTGGGAGGTAAAATATTATTGGACTGGTCCACTTGATATGGGGTGTTTTTTTTTTTTTTTTGCCACTTGATATGGGGTGTTACTGTATGGAGACTATGGGATTGGAGAAATAAACACATATTTGATCCTGTTAAGGTTATCCCCAGCACTTGGAAGCTTTTTGTCAAACGGTCAAACCACATAATCGACTTCAGTGAATACCATCCAGACTATTCCCAGTGTGCGTACTTGGATGCCACCTGTGGAGGGATGGGAAAAGTCAAAGTAATCAGGCTTTTTCATCAACTGTGTTGTGTTGGAGATTTAAGATTACAAGTTAGTTGAGATTCTTACTCTTTTTTTTTTATACATAAAAAAGAAAACTCTAAAGACTCAGCCTACATCAGTAGGGATACAGTAATCCAGCTCTACAATAGCTGTTAACTCAGCTATTGAGATTCTTACTCTTGTTAGTTAATATCTTAATAAGGTAGTTAATCATTATAAAATTCTATAAATAGAAGTTTAATTGTATCAAAACTTGTAGAATGGTAAAATTCTCACAAAAAATAAGGGAGATTAACTTAGATTCACACCTCTCATTAATCTTAGAATTTAAGGTTAATAAACTCACCCAATAGTGATTCACGATAAGAGATTCATATAAATCTCCAATTCTGGGTTTGTTAACAAACTGGTCTAGCCGTGGGATGTGGCGGGGCAATTAGAAACAGTAGAGGCAGCTAGATTGTGGGTTTCAAACCTTCCCTTAGTCAAAGCATTGTCTTGGAGTTGGAAACCGGGCTCCCAGTTATATAAGCATGGGAATTATCCTTACAACATGTACCAATAGAGGGGAACAAACTGGCAGATGCCCTAGCTAAAGAAAGGTTCCAAAGTTTAGCCTTGCTAAGTGCTTGCCCTTTGCATTTGGAGGCTTAGTGTGACAACAATAGTTTGGGATTCAATCCCAACCCTCATTAAAAACGTCAATGAGTACTTGTGAGCTCCAAATAAATGTGTACTCCACTCCATGAACTATACACAAAAATCCAGCACTTCGCTCATATATTGAAATGTTCATATAATCATATGCAATTTGACGAATATGTGTTAAATGGTTTTTCCCTTTTTGCATGTTATTGTCTGAAGTTTTTCGTATAATTCTAGTGCGGAGTACTAATTAGAAGAATTGGATTGAATTTAGATTTTTATGGAATGCGTCAAGATTTGTAATCTTTTGAGCTAAGCTCTGCAGGTTCAAGAATCAAAGGAAGAGTGAAGTTGGAGGGAGTGAAGTTTTTTTTTTTTTTTTATACTGGGAGAGAGTGAAGTTGGTGCAGAGAAGTGGGTCACTGTGTTCTTGGATGCAACATTTGGGTTTGGAGAAGCTAAGTTTGGGCTTGGTGGTGGTGGTGTTGTTGGAAGACAATGTTGAGTTTGGGCTTGGTGGTGGTTTTGATGTTAGAAGACAATATCAATATCCATATTCATCATCTAATTTTGGTTATTATGATTATTTTGTTATAATTATTTATCACTCTCTTTTATAATTCAATATTAATATTTTATATTTTATATCCATCGATTATTAGTGGACCCCAATTATTCAAGGAATTATCATAATTATAATTCAACCTAAATCTGCAAGAAGTTTAATTTTCAAGAAATATAATTGACCACATGATTATAGTAATGCTTATATATAATAACATCATCAATGTATTCCATTTTGTGTTCTCCATTCTTCAATGTTATGCTTGTGTTCTCCTTATAGTGTGATATCTGCCTTTTGTACATGCTTATTTAAGTTTGATTTTATAATTTTTTGCCATTATGAATATCTTATGGTCAGAATATATACACTAATCTTCCGTCAATTATATTATATTGATGAATAATTCTTTTTTTATTTGAAGTTATATTGATAAATTCTAAGTGTGTACAATATGTCAATTAAAATGTAATTATGTGAATATTTAATGAAAATTGATTTGGGTCAAATACGAGGACAAGTAGGGCACTATTCTTAACTTGATAAATGAGAAATCGGATGCTTTAAACAAAAGAGAAGAATCACCAAAATTAGGGGTGTTTGAAGTTTTCCCATCTCGGTCTTCTCGTCCCGATCTTGAGCAATTGGGATTGGAAAATTCGGGATTGGTATCGAGCATGGGATTTCCCGATCTCGAGTCCTATTCCTAATCCCGAGTTCTTCCCAATCCTAAATATATATACACACACACACCTAAATATATATATATATATATATATATATATATATATATATATAAAAGTTGGACTAAGTGCTCTATCACTGAGCTAAAAGCTTAAGCTAGTAGCCAATGCGAGGAACTTAACCTTTAACCCATAAGCACATATACCAACAAGAGTTCGTTGTCCCATAAGGCAGGGGTGACGCGTGCCTCCACGAGAGAGCAGCCCATACTATTCTCCCGCCCCCTTTGTTTTTCACCCGCCCTTGGGATCAAACGCAAGACTTCTGACTCTAATACCATAAGCGCCATCACCAAGTGCTCTAAAATCACTCATGCATCATTTAAATTTTTAATTATGTCTTAAGAAGTTTGTCTTCTTCCCTTCTTCACATACTCCTCCCTTCTTTGTAGTTAGATCCACCTTCGGGGCCCCTCCCCCATCTTGGTATCAAAGCCAAAAGGTGAAGTAGGGATGTAATACTTAAATCTGAATCTGCTTTATGGCATTAAAATTTTTGTTAACGGATTAGTATGATTTAAAGATCTATACTTGATAGCCCGTTATATATAGTTCTTGTTTATCATACATGAGTCCATCCATGGGTTGAGGTTGCCATAAGTCCCATATTTTTGAGGTAGGTGTTGTGCCACACGCAGTAGTGTATGATAAATAAAGACTTTATATACTATACGTTGGCTAGTGTTAGATTTGAGAAATCTCACTAATTTCTTAACAAGACATTTTAATCTATAAAACTAATAAATTTTTAATTATTATACCACTATGGATCTAAAAGGTAAAGATACTAAGGCAAGGGAGATAAGATTATTCTAATTTTTGTTTGATTTTGATTTGGCTTGTATTTAGTCTTCCTTTTCAGTTTATTTCAGTCTGCCTTTTATATTCTGTATTTTTATTCAACTGTTCTCGTTTCTTCCTTTTCCTTTCAGCCATTTAAATTCTTCTTATTTAAATTTTGCAATTTAAATTATGTTGTTTCTTCTCTTTTCCTTTTCATCCAAATGCGGTAGTAGTAGTTCTTCTTTTACTCCATTAAACTCTACGCTAAACGATAAGGAATCAAAATCTTCAACTTCTAAATGGATTTTCAAGGAAGAAATTTCTTTTCAAAATATAAACCACAAAATAGATTATTGGGTCTTACCCCCAATAGCATTAAACGCGCTTTATCAAATTCATGATAAGTGGTTCTCCAAATCTAACTATATAATCAAAACAGTTGAAGAATCAATTCCTATCCAACCAGACAAGAAAGAATTTTTCCTTCTTTCTCGTAAATCAATTGATAAACATCGCACAGATTACAACTTTTTATACATCGGAAGTGTTCAAGTTGCCCTTAAACCATTAATTCAAAAAGGATTAAACGTGTCTAGATTAGTATGCCTTATGGATGCTCGACATTATGAATTTTCTAATTCTCTGCTTGCGGTAGCAGAATTTGAACTTCATCATGGACATGTTTACTTTAACTGTTATCCAAATAGGATGGTAGATTTAAAGGATGAACATGTCCTTGTCATTCTTAAACTAAAACTTAAACTAAAAGGTTTAAAAATGAAACCAAGATCTATTCCTGCTACCCTAACATATAGGATACAGTATAAGATCTTAAACTCGTCCAATTCAATGGTCCAAATACCTCCTGATAATGGCCAAACAATAGTCTTTAACAGATAAAGATAATGCAAATTTGACAATTCCAAAAACAATTATGTGGGATAATGTTGACTTACCAGATGACTGGACAATGGAAAAGGCCACAAAGCCAATTCATAAACACATGTCGCAAGTAAGCAAAATCATTCAAATATCATATGAAACTGTCAAATTATCTTTTGATAGACCAAGAAGATCTTATAGTCAAACTATCAGAACTGAGCCTTCATTATATGAAGACTGTAGTTTTGTTAGGTGTGAATCTTCAAGATATTATTGTTCTTCATTACCTAAACCATCGCCTGTTATTTATGCACTAGCACCTACAGTAGCCACACAACCAACAAACATTTCAATTCAAGGAGTTGACAATTCTTTAAATATCCCACGAACAAGTTATGAAAAGGATGAAGACTTGAGATCAATATAGTCTCCAACGTATTCATCTTTTTGGGAACCAGGGGAACCTTATGTTATAAACGTTTTGAAAAATGTTTTCTAAATTGACAAACAAACTTTGCAAACAGAATTTTACTCTGAGAAATATACCCTTAAGAGAGAATGGTTTTTAGAAAAATTCAAAAAATTTGTTAGAAAAGAAATTCAAGAAAAATTCTACGGATTTCTTGAAAAGATACAAGAAAATATTCCATTTTTTGATTGGTTTGATGCCTATACTCAAGATCAAAATTTGGAGTATCCTTTCTTGCAAACTATCAATATGACAAAAAAGATGGAAATCTTCTAAAGGACAAACTATTTCTTCTGAGTTTCTTCCACCAAGAACCGTGCAGATTCCACAACTGATGGATGAAAAATGTCACCCCATTATGGTTGCACCATTTAAATACAAAAGTCTTGAAAATTCCATTGATGCAAGGGATATTAAAAATATTGTTGAGCAAAACAATTACACTAACCAATATCTTCAGATATTGGGTGATTATTTTGTTCAAACACCAATTTCTTCAAACAAAGTTGAAACTTGAATTGAAACACCACTTTTCAAACCTTTTCAAATCAACCAGAGACTTAAGTCAGAAATTCAAGCTAAAACAAAATCTGATTTATTAAAAAGTGTTGAACAACAAATCAACCAACTCCAAACTACAATTGTCCCTGAAACACCTCAAGTGTCATCAACTTCTAAAACAAAAAATGTTATGACTTTTGAAAAAGATTCAAAACGGAGATACAAACTCTAACCATTCTGAGTCGCAACTCCAGATCAACCATCAACACTAGAAACGGCCTTCAAACCTCTACTACCCTAGAGCTAGCTTTCCAGACATTCTGGTTGAAGAACGAATTAACCAAAACTTCAAGTCATTCAATTATGATAACATTTATGAATGGAACATAGATGGTCAGAATGAATCAAATATTCTTCAAACTCTTCAACACATAACCATGGTAAGTACAACTTACCAAACTTCAAACGATTTTACATATGAAATGATCACTAATCTTTTAATTTCTGGTTTTACTAGACAACTTAAAGGTCGGTGGGATAGCCATCTTTCTTCTGAAGATAAAAATACCATTTTTACATCTGTTAAAACTGAATCTGATGGAACACTCATTACCTCAAATGGCGAACTTATTCTTGATTCCGTTAACACACTTATTTTTACAATTATTAAACATTTTGTTGGAGATCCATCTATCTGGAAAGATAGATCGGCTGAACTTCTTTCAAATCTTAAATGTAGTACCCTATTTGATTTTAGATGGCATAGAGGGGCCCTGAAGGTGGATCTAACTACAAGGAAGGGAGGAGCATGTGAAGAAGGGAAGAAGATGGACTTCTTAAGACATAATTAAAAATTTAAATGATGCATGAGTGGGATGCTCTGAAAGGAACTAATGGGCATATAAACAGAAAGGCATTAGAACCAACCAAGAGCAGTTCATAAGATCTGCCTCCCTAGTTCATCAAATGAGGAGAAGGATATGATGCAAAGAAATAAAATAAAAAGGAATAATTTTATTAAAAATAAAACAAAAGCACTTACAAATGGAAGGGAAAAGATAGAAGGAAGAAGGAACTCGTCTAGTCTAGCAGAGCATCTCTCTCTAGATTCTCTCTCTAAGCTGAGCCTAATCGAACCTGCCTCTAAAGTGAGACTGAATCCGTTTAAATAGACAGACGAGTTACTGTTTGAGCAGTGTTTGACCGTTGACCTGTTAGTGATTAGCACTGTTTGAACAATTTCGGTAGACACTATTTGTACAGTACTACCCACACTATAGTGACATTAGACACGTGTGATGCTACAGTACTGGTTTGCATAGTTACAACGAAAACTCAAAAATAAATCTAAGTCTCCAGGAGTAAGTTTTGAACAATGTTTTCCAAATTGACAAACAAACTTTACAAACGAAATTTAGAGCACTTGGTCCTTACGCTTATGGTATTAGAGCCAGAGGTCTCAGAAAAGGCCATAAAGCCAGAGGTGAAGAGATGAATAGATATACACACACACACACATCTAAATATATATATAAAATTACGTAAAAACTATATCCTATATTCAAATTTTTGTTTTTGCTTTTGGTCAATATTTGATAGGATTAAACTCCCTTTTTTGTTTTCAGTCAAAATTTGGTTTGGCAGTGTTAGTTAGCCAGTTGGCCAAGACTATTGACTCTTCATCTTGATTCTTGAGCTTTTGATTGTTTTTGGTAGCATTAGGAAGAAGGAGTTCTATGAAGGTTTTTTTTTTCCCTTAGTTGAAGTTCTATTAAGGTTTTTGTGCACAATAATAAAAGACCATAGGGTCAAGTTAACTAATCCAGGATCATGACCTAAAACTATGGCAAAAAAAAAAAGAGACCCAAAACAATTTTTAGGAATTCCCAATCCCAATCGGGACAAAAAATTTTCAAGATCAGGAATAATTTTCTTTCCAAAGCCTTCTTCAAGATTCGGATCGGGATCAAGAATGGGGTTTCTTGATCCCATCCCGTCTCGAGAACACCCCTAACCAAAATGAACAAAAAAATGTAATGTATAACTGAAAGCTAACCACAATTAAATGTTAAAGTTAGTAATTTATTGGGGAAAAAAAAGTAAAGAAAGGGGGCATGAATTTTCTATATAATTAAGTAAATTATCAATATAAAGTGGGATTTAACGAACTAATATAATTGCTTAATCAATCTAATATGAAAAAATATAAATAAAGGAAATAAGAAAATATTAGGAAATAATAATGTTTAAATTATAATGTGGGATGATGATGTCACTATTTCTAAATCAAATCAATATCCATATTTTGCATTAATAATAAGGAAAATTTAGGAAATAATCAAAACAATTTCAAATATGATTACATAATAAATCAATTATGAAGAAATATTACAAAAAAAAAAAAAAAAAAAGAGGACATTAGGAAATGATCATATATAATGTGGGACAATGATGTTAATATTTCTATATCAAATTATCAAATCAATAATTTGCATCAACAATGAATGAAATTTAAGATCAATAATCAAATTATTTTAAGTATGATTACTTAATCAATCAATTTTGAATAAGCATAAAAAATAAATTATAAAATAATCATCAATGAATTATATTTATTGATTAATGGATCAAAACTAAAATGAATCCCCTTAATATTTATCATGTTTTTTTGGGCAAGAAAACTATAATTTTGAATTATGATAACTCTTTGATAATGGTTTTCAATATTAGTCTTATCAATATTTATTAATAAGCAATACATTTGGAACTTTCAGTGATCAATTAAAATAGATAATTATAAAATAATTACCTGATTTATTATGATTACAAATAAATATTGCTTATTGTGCATACAATAAGAAAATTGCTCAACCATAAAGACTAAGTTATATAATAGATGTTATATACCTCATAAAACAATGATTTAGAATCATAAATTGTGTGCTTGTAGAAGCTTTAGAAGCTCAAAATGCTATATATGAACTTACCCATGCAACACATGAGTAGTAATACTTGTTAACAAAGATTTTCCATCAGAAACCACAATACAGACTTATCCATATAAAAATCGAACTTTATAAAATAAACATGATTGATTATATACAAGTGCCTAAATTAAACTAAAAATATAAAATGAAATAAACTAAAATAGCAAACACAAAGGCGTTAATATTTGACTGAAGCTGTAGAACTTCTCGTATGCCTCCTAGAAACAAGGATCTCCACTCATTTTTTTTCTGGGAGGTTAGTTTTCTTCTCGGTCTATTGCTTTCTCTTTCATTTTTCATATTCCTCATTTTCTTTATTTCTTTCTTTCTTCCTCCTTTCTCTTATTCCATTTTTGCAGGAGGCTTCCTACTTCATTTCGTTAAAATGGTATGCTTCAATTCTGATTATTCTCTTCATCTTTTATATCTTCTTTCCAATTTCATTTGCAAGGAAACTGCGATGTAAATTCAAAATTTTCTTTGAAAAATGAAACTCCATATATATATATATATATATATATATTCTTAGGCACTTTGAGAATTGCATAGCTAGAAGAAGACAATTTGTCAGTTACCATTAGAGAAGCTAATACTTAAATGTATTAGGATCCTCTCTCTGGCTACTTTCATACATTGAAAGATAAAATGACAAAAAAATCAAAAAGGACATTGGGTTAATTCATATATAGCGCCCATTTGGGTCAATGGTAGCAGAAATGACTTTTTTCAATGTAATTTTTACAAACTTAAGATAGAATAAAAGCTAGATTGTAAATATGATTTATGTTTAGATTGATGGTGACAAAAGTAACTTTTTTTTTCTTCAAAAAGCTCGACTTTTGATCTTCTTTTCATAAGTTACTTTTGGGAGGAAAAAAAACACAATTGCTAAAATGCCAACCAAACACCCTAGTTTTCAAAAAGCCAAACACCACCGTGTTTTTTCAAAAAAAAAGAACCACATTTGAGATGACAGAACGTCATTCCAAAAAAAACACCACGTTTGAGATGACAGAACGTCATTCCAAACAGGCTCATAATCATTACACTAAACTCTTTTCTATTTTATTCCTTTTGGTTGGGGTAGCTTTTCTCACATGTTTCACATATTTATTAAAAAATAAGAAATACATTGAAAAAGCAATAGAGATTAGAGAAATTGAATTATTTCTTTTTTTCTCTATCTCGTTTCAAATGTGCTATGTGTGTATTCAAATTCGTGAATTGTAAGGAATTTGGATTGCATTAGAGTATGTGTTTGGTTTGGTGGAATGCCAAATCCTAGAAAAACAAACAAATCAAAGCATTCATTTGTCTTATAGCAAGGGACAAGTTAATTAATATGGCAAATCTAATCTCTAGATAGGCGTCTCAGAGACCCTGATTTATTTCGCCGGTGGGCTAAAACCATGATTTTGATGGTTTTTAACATAAAACTAAACACGCTCTTAATGCATACGCTTCAACTACTATTTTGCCTACAAATCTTGGAAAAGTTTAATTTAATGACATGTTTCATTTTAGTGTCTGAATCTGCCAAACTTGGGGTGCATGTTGTCCCTCCTCTAATGCCCCCTCTATTGCCCCTTAAATTTTCCCAACTTCACAAATGTTTTTTTTTTCCTTTTTTATCATTAGATTCTACCTAAAAATTTATTTTTTTTTTTCTTTCAAATTTTTAACATTTTTCAAAGGAAAAAAACTCTAAAATGGTGTAGTTTATTTTTAATTTAAAAGTATTTAAAAAAATTGTAAATAAATGAAAACCTCACATTTTTTTCTAATAATATATCAAAATGTCACTTATTTTATGTAAAATCTAATAATAAAAAGAAACAAGAAAAAAAAAACATTTGGGAAGTTGAAAATTTTTGAGGGGCCAACAGACGCCCCAAGTCCGAATTTACCATAGCCAACAAGTAAATTAAATAGCTTGAGGCATGCATATACATTTCTTTTATATATAGCTATATATGTGTGTGCTTATAAAATGGGCTACTAAGTTTGAGAATGTGAGCAACAGGCAAATGCTTCATCAGGGATGGCAGTCAGTGATGAGTGCAAAATCAAGTTTCAAGAACTTAAAGCGAAGAGGAGCTATCGTTTCATTGTGTTCAAAATAGAAGAACAGAAAATTGTAGTCGAAACGGTGGGTGGGCCCAACGAAAGTTATGACGACTTCACTTCAAGTTTGCCCTCCAATGAGTGTCGTTATGCTGTCTATGACTTTGAGTTCACTACTGATGAGAATTGCCAGAAAAGCAAGATCTTCTTCATTGCATGGTACGTACGCGCTTAGAAAATTTTTCATGATTCATTTTATTTTTCATTTGATGTAACTACTCCTCGAAAACAAACTGATGATAAAATGATACATATGGCTTCTTCTTAATGATGATAAAATGAAGGAAAAATTAATCTGTAAGTCTTAATAGTTTCATCTTATTTTTAGTTAGGTCTCTATAATTTTTTTTATCTTTATCAGATTCTTATAATTTCACATGATTTTTAATTTGATAAAATCTCTGATTTTCAACTAATATAAAAAAGTACAAGGAATATTTGAAAGAAAGGTCAAATTATAAATAAGGTGAAACTATAAGTATATCATAAAAATTTTAAATATATATAGGGACTGGATTAAAAATCATGTGAAATCATATAAGGATTTGTGGATTAATTTTCTTCAAAATGAAGTTATCCTGTTTAATGCCCTTGTCAGTGATCTTCAATTCTTTTTTTGGGCCAAAGTGATCTATTCGTGAATGAAATAGTTAAATAAATATAGAAGATTGTGTACAGAGAAAAAGGTATAAAGAAAAAGTCCACGCACAAATTATTAGTAACTTAAGAAGCGGTTATAAAGTTTGCTTTTGATTATAATTAATTTGATATTTATATATATACACAATTATGATGAAGTAGGTGTCCTGATACATCAAAAGTGAGGATGAAGATGGTGTATGCAAGTTCTAAGGACAGATTCAAGAGAGAGCTGGATGGCATTCAATTTGAACTGCAAGCCACAGATCCAAGCGAGATGAGTTTGGACATAGTGAAAGGCCGGGCCATCTGAAGAAGAATTATACTTGCAAATTAATTATTTTATATATTAATGTTAATTTCATCGCTATCTCAAAATGCTACATATACATACATATATATGTATCTCTGTTAATGAAGGCCATTGGATTCAACTTAGTTAATTAATCAATTACTCATTCAAAGTGGCATGTACGAATACGATTTATCCCCCTTCCTTCTTCATTCGTTCATATTCCTTAAACAAAGTCTGAATCAATAATTAATTGATTAACGTTTTTATTTTATCATAGCATCATCCAATGACACTGTTGATTAATTGACTGTTTGCAACCTGCCACGTCAACCCCTTATGAATGTCTTCGTATTTGTGCTTGATACATTGCCAAGAAGGTTTTGAACCGGACCTACCCATATCTATTCAAGTCATTACCACACCATAACTTCTCTCTCATAATAAACTTCACCCAAGGTGTGTTTCTCCTTTTAATAAGGCCCATACAAGTTTCATCATGAAGGCATCATTTTGCAATTTCACTTGTTTGAGCCCCAAACCACCCTCCTCTTTGGTTAAGTACAAACAGCATCCCAAGACACCAAGTAAACCTTCCTATTTGTTCCAACTCCACCCCATAAGAATTTAGGGCACCTTCTTCGATCGATGTTTGTACACAACGAAGCCAATAAAGAGGAGGACTATGTGTTACATGACGGAATGGTAGATAGCACTGAAGACACCAATGTGTTCCTAGCAGCCAGAGAGAGGAAGTAAGCCTTCCAGCTTGATAATCTTGAGTCCATCTGATCAAGAATGAATTGATATAATATGTTTA
The DNA here is from genome assembly GCA_963242795.1 of Inga leiocalycina. NCBI lineage: Eukaryota > Viridiplantae > Streptophyta > Magnoliopsida > Fabales > Fabaceae > Inga > Inga leiocalycina. The sequence continues at coordinate 39,545,136 of OY725332.1, forward strand.
GAGACCCACTGGTAATGAAGAAGGCGACCCTAAATGCTTCCCTAGATTAGCAGCGGGGGTAAAACCCAAGAAAGTACTGATTTCCTATACTTGGGAGTAATTCACATTCATAAACAAGAAAATGCGATATTTAGTATTGTTTACTTTCTCAGCCGACACAGAACAGAAATCGTCTAGACATGCTTTAACTAAACTCGCTTGCTCTAACTACCTTCAACAAATAGGATAAGGTCAGCACCAAACAATAAATGTGATGTAGTCGTACCATGATTCTTAAGTTTGAACGGAGCCCAATGATTCTCCTCTACTTCACTTTGAATGAGATGTGCAAATTTCTCCATGACAAACACAAATAAGTATGTAGACATGGATCTCCTTGTCTGAGACTTCTAGTAGGTATGAAATTCTCCCCTGCTCACTATTCCACAATAATTGCATGTTGGCAGAGCTAATGCAATGTCTCACCACATTCACAGCATTCTATGGCAACTTCAATTCCCTAAGACAATCATAAAAAAAAAAAACAAGAAGAAGAAGACCACCAGACTTTGTTATATGCTTTCTTCCCATATAAAACCCTTTTTCCCTTTCTTGTTTCTTATCGAGTGAAATATCTCCTGAGTAAGAACAATCTTATCCACCCCAAAATGTCCTAGGATAAAACTACACTGATTCCGTGAAATCACAAGAGGCATCATTCTTCTAAGCCCGTCAAAAATAATTTTTTTAGGGCCATGTAAATAACATTACATAGGCTTATAGGTAGAGCCGGGAAAACGGGCCAAGTCCGTCGGGCCGGCCCTTTTAGGCCCTGGCCCTTTAAGGGCCGGGCTTGTAAATTGTAGCCTCAAAAGGAAGTCGGGCCTAAAAGGGCCGGCCCTGTAGGGCCTCGGGCTTAAAAGGGCCGGCCCTGGAGGGCCTTGGGCCGGCCCTTTATGCCCGTTTATTTTTTATTATTTTTATTTGAAAAGGAATCATGTTACATTTTTGAATTACCTTATGGAATCTATATGTCACTCTGTCCTCATATTGTATAGAGTATGATTTTTGAGTATATTGTTTTGTATAATTGAATCATATTGTGATTTTTGAGTATATTGTTCTGCCTATTTAGACTAAAATCATATTATATACTATTTTGCCTGATAGAGTATGATTTTTGATGGAGGTTGTGATTATTTGACTCCGTGAACCTATTGCTCAAAGTGAAACACAATCAAATGTCCTTGAAATTGATGATAGTGGCAAAGAAGGTAAAAATGATAGTCGTCATACTCATGTTGTTTAGATGTTAGAGTATTTAGCTTCTTGCCTTCTTATACTTTGGCTATTGTGTGAGTTATTTATGGACATGATTTTATCTTTGATTATATATTAGTAACTGTGTTTGTTTGTTACAAGAGACATGTTATTTAAACCTTAATGTTGATAACATTTATGTATTAAATTAGAACTTTAATCATTGTTATTTACTAATTATATCTCTCTGGGGAAAATACGCAGGAAAAATAGTTAAATATTGTGAAAAGGATTTCCCGGCCCTGCAGGCCGGCCCTGGCCCTGATGCTCTTGGGTTGGGCCTTGAAAAACTGCAATTTTCCTGATCCCGAGCCCTTTAGGGCCGGCCCTGGCCCATCAAGGGCCCACAACATCCCATAGGCTTTTAAAAAAAATAACAAATTCAGAGCCCAGGAGCCTTTAGAAGGCCCATAGCGGACAAGGCTTCTTTGACCGTCAGAAAGAACCAGCTCCTCCACTTGGGAAAACATTTTCAAAATCCATCCTCCCATGGAGAGTGCCACCCTCCGACTATAATTATTGATAAAAGTCATCACTCATCAGTATCCATTTGTATGATCTCTCTATGGTCATACATCCAAACTCCATCATCCTTTTTTAGTACCTCAGTTTCAAGGTAATTAAACTCAAACCAGCTCTATACTAGTTAAGGTATTGGGTCAAGAGTCAGTGAATCATACCTGAGTCAATAGGGGTCAATCCGATGAGGAATAGAAAATAAATTAAATACCACTCAAATGCTTTTTTAATAAAATCATACATAGATACATACATTAAAAAAATATATAGTTGGACATTAGGGATAACTGGATAAGGAGCATATTAGAAAGTAACTATTATTATGCATACTTTGTTTTTTAATAGTTAAAACACATATTCCCATTCATTTTTTAAAAAATATTTGCAGTCTTAATTTCTTTTAGAAAGAAAAGGTCCATACCCATTTACTTCACTTAACACGACCTTGATTGCCACTCTTATTACTTGCAGGACCGTTTCAGCCTCACCCTCCTCACGTCATGCTTTATTGTTTCTTTGTCTCCACTATCTTCTTCTTTAGGCGTGCTTTATGCTACCACTATCTTCTTCTTCATGTGCTTGACGAGGGCAACCACAGCCACAGGAGAACCATGGTGAGTTCTTAAAAAATCAACTCAATCTACTCTTTTTCTTTTTCAGCCTCCATCGATTTTAGCTCTTTAGCCTTTGATTTAGATATACTCCTCGCTTTCTTCTTCAGCCTTCAATTTGGATATGCTCTTTCTTTTCTTCTTTGACCTCATATTGGATTTGGTGTTTATAAAAAATCAACTCAGGCAACTCGCTCAAGCTAGTCCCAAGTTATTATGAGTTAGTCAAGTTAGTGTCAAGTCAGACCGGTTAGTACCAACCCCGAGTTGGGGCCTCACCCAAACCGTTTAGTGCCCAATTCTTTAGTTTTTGAACTAAACCGGTTGATATAATATAGGTATAATAACATTGCTCAATTTTAGTTCCTTCGACATCTACTCATTGTTATGGGGTGGAACAACTTAATATTTTTATCACCTTCCTTATACTAGTTACAACGGGATCACTAAAATCACATAATTTCCTCTTGCACCAACACCTCCTCCCACTCCATCCACAACATGTCTCTCATATCTTTAAGCTGAGAATCAGGAGGGCTTGTTCTAATCTTCCTTTTTACATTCTCCATTCATTGTAAAAGGCCACTTGTCTTCCTGTTTACATCCCTGGAAACTTCATTGTTCCAAACCTTCACACTCTCCATAAAAACTCTCACATTCTCATTCCAGCGTCTTGCGCCAATCCATGAATTCTTCACCATCTCATTGAAATTGTTATGCATAAAGCATGGGGGGGAAATGGAAAGGTCGGTCTCTATTTCTTATTTCTTGATCACCAAGTAAACGAATAAGAAAGGGATTATGATCATATTTAAAACGAGGGAGATGAGTTACCATGGCCTGATGGAAAGAATCAAACTAGCTAGCATCAACAACTATAAATCAACTTATGGCTTTTCATCAAAACCTTACACTACAGAACATCATCCTTCATGAAGCACCAAATCCCATCACTAGAGCCAATAGTCTCTGCCACCTCCACATGATCAAAACCCAATCGCTTCGCAATTCAGTTGGCTCTCTCCCCCTTCTGCTTGGGTTCCGGAATCGGTACAAACATAACATCAAAGAATTTACTACCATCTTCTGGAGTTCCAAACCAATAAATTCATCATAATTAATGGAAGACAAAGAAAGGTGACCAGCGCAACATTATATATGCCTCGTGCACATTTGCAACCTGCACTTGCACACACATGGAGTCATTTTTGTCTTTTTCTTTTTTCCCAATGTCATATACGTTTTTTTCTTTTTTCCCCAATGTCGTTTACGTTTTTTTTTTTTTAATTTTCTGTGAGTACTTTACACTTCTTTTAAAATGATTCGTAGAAGTGTACCCAGATTAATATAGGGAAAATTCATTCATATTTCCCATGGAAGATGCTTAATTTCAGACAACTACTAAAAGATTCTGAAACTTCATTGCACCTTCTTAGGTCAAAATAAAATTTGTATATGAAAAGACAATGATGCTCTTGTTTTATTTTTTTGAATCCCCTTATTTGCTTTATGAATTCCCTTATTAGTAGCCAAAATGTTCTTGTTAACTTTCTAGTTTCTTTGGAATCTCTTTATTTGTCATGTAAATATCCTTATTTGTCTTATAATGCTCTTATAAAAAAATAAAATAAAGGCATCATTATCTTTTAACCCATATAACTTCATTTTATTTTGATCCAAATGGTGCAGTAAAATTTCAGAATCTTTTGAGGGATGATTGAAATTAAGTCTCTAGGACTAAATGAAATTTTCCCAATATCTCTTCGCTTTTCTCCCCTTCTATTTTCTGCCCTCTCCATTTTCTCCTCCCAATTTCTTTCTCCATCCAAACACACTATTAGTACTTTTTTTTAAAACTTGGGTTGGATTCTGTGTACTACATTTTGCCACGTAGCTCTTTGAAATAATACAAAATGCTCATCTTTATTAATTTCATTATTAATTCAAGAAATTACCATGTTTTGTTTGAAATTAGATTTATATTCTTCATTATTTATGAATATTTTCACTTAATTACTATAAAATATAAATTATATATTGATATTATTGTATTTTCCTAATAAAATAATATGAGAAATTCATCTTTACAATTTATTATCTTTCTAATTCCCGCTCTCTATATTCTTAACTGCTTCGAAACAATGCTTGTGAAAATGAATTGGAGATCTCAAGACACGGCCCTCAGGGCACAATCCTTTACTAAAACCCTTTTACCCTAAAATGATCTGATATTTGAAGATCATCAAGGGGCATATAATTATTTTTATTTTTTGTGAAAAAACATATATATACTTCAAAATTTATAACTAAAATAATCCATAAAATAAAATTCATCTATAATTCATACCAAATAGCGACTGAAACACACACACCAAACATTTAATTAAAGAAGAATAATCCCTAACATATCCATAACAATATGTGTGTGTGTATATATATATATATATATAATATAAAATTATTTTTAAAAAACCATACTGTTTATCTATATATAAAATTATTTAAATTTATTCAACAAATAAAATCATATATATCATAACCTATTCAATGAATTAGACTTTAATTTTATACATAAAATTATAATCATGTATACAATTATATATATATATATATATATATATATGAATCCTTGATCTCTAGTTAATAGACAAATTTCTTATGTTTGCAATCGTCTTTCGGCAGTCAATTTCAACATTTTATTCGTCTATTTTGTTGGTGTTCAAACTTACACTTGTTATTCAATTTATATTATTGAACATTCTATATTATTGAAGTTAAATATCTATAAGTATTATAAACATTTAATAATGGATGCAATAAAAATAGTAGAACCAAGAATATATGATATAAAATGTAATAAACTTTCAGAGAGTTCATGTAAAATCCTCTCCTTAATTTTATAATATTAAATTATCTTTAAAAATTACTCTTTTTTTTAAAAGATTATCATGATATTATCATAGTAGAAAAGAGTTCAACTAACTATTTGAAAACTCTACCATGGTAATAAAAGATTTAAGTCTCCACAAAGAAAATATTACAACCCATCTTTTAAATATTAATCCTGGCAAAAATTAATCTTACCGTTATCATATCAAAAATTTCCATTTCAAAACCAAAGTCACCCAACTTTATATGATAAACAAAGTATGTAGACGAATTTAGAGTTTACAAAATATGGTCCCTAATAAGTGGTAATATACATTCATTCAACACATAATAAACTACAAGAGGCTATACAGATATATATGGAAATATATCTATGCCTCAGGAGCTCCTCCTGACATCCCAGCAAGAGAAATATCACCTGAAAAATGTTAAATTAACGGGGCGAGACAAAAGCCTCAATAACCAGCTATCCGACTCATTACGCATACTAACATGTGTTCATGAGGTGCTAAGTGGAACAATTTATATAGCAAATTATAATTGATAAAAATTCAATATCACGGTTTTATACATAAATTTCTTATTACAATTCCCATTGCCTCACATCAATCCAATCGAACCGCCTTATTTTCGCTGACTAGACCCATGAGCTAAGTTACTAACCATGTGACTGGCCACTCAAAAAGCTCACCGGTACGTGATGAGGATGAGGATCGGCCAAACCCTCAGAGCACGTGCCCCGGACCATAGGTCTTTCCTCTCATTGAACTGGTGGGGTGTCGCAACCCCTCATCAGACTGGTAGGGCAGTCCCTCATTGAAACTGGTGGGACAATAGAAAGCCAACCATCATGCACCAATGGAGGCTATACCACGTGATAAAATAATATACTTCATCCCATCCCAAACCCATTATCACGATAATTTATCAATAATTATTTCAACGGGATTTTCCCCAATATTTCCATATTCATATATAAATATATACATATTTTCCATCATAAAATTCACAAAGCAAATTTACATCAAAATACTTCACAATATAAAAATAACTTTCTCAATCACAAAAACCTTTATTCATTGAAATATTTAATAAATATCAACATAGCATGTTCAAATCTCAAAATAAAAAATACTCAAAAACAGCATACCAACACACATAATAAGTTGAAAGTGATTACCTTTCGTCAAAGCAAAATTATAATCACAAGCTCCTAATCCAAGAGCTTAAATACACGCCAAAAATCAATCTACAATTATCAATTTATAAAATGGCAAAATTATAAATCATCATCCTAAAAAGAATCTAAACCAATTAAAACCTCAAGAATACCTCTAATAATCCAAATAAATTATTTAACCTAAATTTAATCAGTTAAGAAGCCTAATATAGAATTATTCATAGATTAGTTATATAAAGATTTCATTATAAAATTATATGCTAACTAAGTAACAAAAGTAACTTGATTAAAATTAACTATTAATTTTCCTCTACATTCCTATAGCCTTATATTAACAAAACTCAAATTTATCCAAAATCATAATCTTAAAATTTTCTCTAATCATCACAAAATTATTATCATAAGAAAGAGAAAATTATTTAAAACATTTCCATGAAAAAAGTTTTGAGATGAGAAGTAATATTGAGTACCTTATCAATCTCCAAATATATGAAAATACTCCTACTAGTGCCTCACTCCACACTTTTTTTTACACTTGTGTTGTGTGAATCGAGGGCGGGGGAGAGGGGATATTTATAATACTCCCCTCCTCTTGAAAACGGTGGGAGGCACTAAGTGCCTTCCCCTGTTTTCCTGTAAGATTGTAGGCAGACGCCCACAATCTCATGATTAAATGGTGGGAGGCACTTTTGTGCCTTCTCCCAGTTTTCTTTTAATTTGTGGGTGCCAACGACGGCCACATGTTATTTATTATTATTATTATTTTAATATATTATTTTTTTACATATATATATATATATTATAATTATTTATTATATTTTTTAATATATATATATATATATATAGTTATTAATTTTTATTACATATATATTTTTATTATTATTATAATTTTTTAAAACATATTTTAACTAAATCCCTATTTTCTTTTTATCCAAAAATTACTATTAATTTCATAATTATCTCTATATTATAATTATATTCTAAAAATAAAAATCAGGATGTTACAATTCTCCCCACCTAAATAGAATTTTGTCCCCAAAATTTGATTTAAATAATGTACAAAAATACAATCAGAATACAATAATTCAAAATAAACAAGCATAACCACAACTTTAAGCAAACAAGTTAGGAAAATCACGACGCATTCTTTCTTCAGTCTCCTAAGTCACATCTCCAGGTGTCATACCCTTCCAAAAGACTTTCACCAACCGAATGGTCTTTTTCCGTAGTTGTTTGTTTTGGACATCTAAAATCCTCTCTGGTTCTGCTATATAAGTTAAGTTTTCTCTCAACTCAACTTCCTCAGGCTTAATGACATGAGACGGATCTGGATGATACTTCTTCAATTGTGATATATGGAATACGTTGTGCACATTAGACAAGTGCGGAGGCAAAGCGATTCAATAAGCTACTGACCCAATCCGCTCCAAAATCTCAGATGGTCCAATGAATCAGGGAGTCAACTTCTTTGCTTTTATAGACCTTCCAATACCCGTTATGGGTGAAACCTTTAGGAAAACATGATCTCCTTCATTAAATTCCAATGGTCTCCTTCGACGATCCGCATAACTGTTCTGTCGGCTCTGAGCTGTCAACAATTTCTGCCGTATCATTTCAATCTTTCGCAATGTTTGGTCCACCAAATATGGTCCTATAATGGTTCTTTCACTCAATTCGGTCCAACACAACGGTGATCTACACCTTCAACCATATAAAGCCTCAAAAAGTGCTATTTGAATACTGGAGTGGTAGCTATTATTGTATGTAAATTCTGCCAATGGCAAGTACTTGTCCCAACTACCTGGGAGCTCGATGGCGCATGCTCTCAACATGTCTTTGAGTTTCTGAATAGTCCTCTCGGTTTGACTATCTGTCTAAGGATGATAAGCGGTACTGTACTTTAACTTTGTACCCATGGCCTCTTGCAGGGATTTCCAAAAGTTTGGAGTAAACCTTGGATCACGATCCGATATGATATTTTCTGGCACTCCATGCATACGAACAATCTCTTTAATGTACAACTCAGCCAATTTCTCTAACGAGTAATCCACTCTGATCGGTAGAAAGTGTGCTGACTTGGTTAATCGGTCTACGATCACCCAAATAGCATTGTAAGTGTTTGGAACTTGTGGTAAACCTGTAATAAAGTCCATAGAAATGCTATCCCATTTCCATTTAGGGATATCCAGGTTCTGGAGTAGTCCTGGGGGTTTCTAGTGCTCGATTTTGACTTTCGGACACGTCAAACACTTCAAGACAAAGTCGGTCACATCTCTCTTCATCTTTGGCCACCAATATTGTTGCTTCAAATCGTTATACATCTTGGTGATTCCCGGATGCATAGCATACCTGCTCCGATAAGCTTCTTCCAAAATGGTTTTCTTGATTTCATCGTTGTTGGGAACACAAATTTTATTCTTGTATCTCAAGATATCCATATTCCCAATGTTATAATCTAAAACATTATCATGTTCTAGTTCCTCTCGAATTCTTTTTAGCTGATCATCTTTTATCTGGGCGTCTCTCAGGTCCTGATAAAACCCATATTCACCAAGGACTGCATTTAAAGTAGCCCTTCTTCGATCTGGGGCTATATGGATATCTCTTAATCCATTTAGCCAACTTTGTTCTTCTAAGCTCATTTGAAACAAGTGTATTGACTTTCGACTTAAAGTTTCTGCAACCACGTTAGCCTTGCCAGGATGATACTTCAACTCGAAGTCATAATCCTTCAGGAATTCCATCCATCGACGTTTTCTGTTATTAAACTCCTTCTGATCAACAAGATACTTCAGACTCTTATGGTCATTGAATACTTCGAATTGAGACCCATACAGATAATGCCTCCAAATCTTTAGAGCAAACACCACAGCTGCCAATTCCAAGTCATGAGTAGGATACTTCTCCTTATGAGGTCTCAACTGTCTAGAAGTATATGCAACGAATTTGCCTTCTTGCATCAACACGCAACCCAGACCCTTGAAGGAAGTGGCCGTGTACACTATGTATAGACAACATGGATCAGGAAGGGTAAGCACAGGGGCTGTAATCAACTTCACCTTCAACTCTTGAAAAGCAGCTTTACAATTGTCAGTCCATATATATAGTCGATCTTTCTTGGTCAACTTGGTAAGAGGCATGGCAGTTTGAGAGAATCCTTTTATGAATCTCTTATAGTAGCCAGCCAATCCGAAAAAACTTCTTACTTCAATCACTGACTTTGGGGCTTCCCATTTCAACACGGCATCCACTTTACTAGGATCAACAGCTACCCCTTCAGCTGACACCACATGGCCAAGGAAATTCACTTCCTTAAGCCAAAACTCACACTTACTCAACTTAGCGTACAACTGGTGATCCCTCAATATACGCAATGCAATGTGTAAATGCTCTCAGTGCTCCTCCTCATTTTTAGAATAAATGAGAATATCGTCAATAAAGACAATAATGAATCGATCTAAGTATGGCATAAAAATTCGGTTTATATAATCCATGAAGACGGTTGGAGCATTGGTTAACCCGAAAGGCATAACCAAAAACTCATAATGTCCATAGCGAGTCCAGAAAGTAGTCTTCGAGATGTCCTCAGCCCTAACACTAAGCTGGTGGTAACCCGATCTCAAGTCGATCTTAGAGAACACTATGGCTCCCTTAAGCTGATTTAGTAAATCATCAATCATAGGTAATGGATATTTATTCTTAATTGTGACCTTATTCAGCTGTCTATAGTCAATCCACAGCCTCATACTTCCATCCTTCTTTTTGACAAACAACACTGGTAAACCCTAGGGAGAGACACTTAGTCGAATGAAGCCTTTCTCGAGCAACTTTTCTAGCTGTTTCTTCAATTCTGCCAACTCTGATGGTGACATCCGATAAGGGGCCTTAGAAATTAGGATTGTACTTGGCACCAAATCAATGGAGAACTCGACCTCCTACTCCGAAGGCAGACCTGATATCTCTTCTGGAAACACCTCAGGATATTCTTTTACTATATTGATATGATCGATCCCAACTTCTCTATCCACACTGATAGAGAAGAAAACTATATAGGCTTGACAACCCTTTCTGATACACTTATCCACTCGAGCTGTTGACAACAACATTGGGACTATAGGGGCTTCTACGGATATGGTATTCATGGCGTAAGTGGCCACCTTCCTCTTACAATGAAGTACGGCATCATTGTCCACTAACCAATCTATACCGATATTAGCATCTATGCCTTTTAGTGGCAGACACACTAAATCCACTATAAAATCTTGGTTTTCAAACTGAAGGGTAATATCCACACAAGCATGTGCGGTCATCACAACAGCCCCGGCAAGGGTAGAAATTTTCAAGTCATATGGTAGAACAGATATAGGGAAATCATACTTCTTAGCATAATCAAAAGATATGAAAGAATGTGTAGCACCCGAGTCAAAAATTGCAATAATGTTGTGACCATGAAGAGAAATAGTACCTCTATTAACATTAGGGGATGCTCCTCCTCCTCCTGAGTCATGGCATATACTCTGCCAGGAATAGTGGGATGACCACTTTGGTTGATCTGCTGTTGCTGCTACCCCTCTGGACAATATCATATGGTGTGGCCAAACTTATGACACTAAAACACTACCAACATTGACCAGTATGAGTCTTCCCACATTTTGGGCAAGGACTGTCAACGCTTGGGGGCTGACATTGCCGTTTCATGATGAGGTTGTTGGCTTACTCCATCATAGCTCCTCTGACCCTGTTTCCTCTGGAAATTACTCGATCGAGATCCACTCCTTTACCCTTGACTTTTTCTACCAAAGTTCCTTGTACTCCCAGGACAAAATCCAAATGGCTTGTTTTCTCCACCCACCGGTCTAAAGGTGGAGAACTTGCCCTGATTATCTTGGAATCTAGCAGCCTCAATTTCACGCTTCATCCATGCAACTATCCTCAAGTTGGTGCAAGTTTCCTCAAAACTCTTTATATCACGCATTAGCACAAAAGGTTTTAACTCTGACCTGGCTCTAGTAATCAGTTGACGTGATTTCCAGTCCGGGTCATCTTTTTATTGTAAGTAGGTCACATATCTGGATAAGTCGATGAAAGTCGCAATAAACTCATCCTCGTGCATGTCATCTTATCGAAGGGCATAGAATGATGTCTCTTTCTCATGTCTTAATGCTGGAGGGAAATAATGATCAAAGAACTTAGTTCTGAACTCCGTCTAAGTTGTCCTTGAGTCATCTAAACCACCCGTGCTTTGCCACCATCTCTGAGCACGATCCCTTAACAGAATAATGGCCACTCTGGCCTTTTGATATTCATTACAAATAACAGTCTAAAGATAGTCTCCAAACTCTCGATCCAAGCTTCAGCCTTTGGTGGATCTAAATCTCCATGAAACTTTTTAGGATCATGATGATGAACATCTTTCCATACCTTATTAATAATTAATTCTTCAGGATTGGGTTGTGATGATCCCTCACCCCCCTAATATTCTTCCCAGGGCCTTCATAATTAGTTGATCTGACTAGCTTGTTTTTTCGTGATGCCTCTATACTAGGCTCAAGAGCTTCATGATTTTTTGGCTTTGGAATGCTCCCCTCTTCTCTTAACTTCTTTCGAAGATCTCCCTCAAACTGTTGAAATCGTGTATCCATAGCTGTCAATAATTTATCCAAAAAAGTCTCGTTTTCCTGAGACAACTGTGGTTCAGCATTTTTTGGAAATGGGTTAACGTTGGAGACAGTCTTTCTTGTATTAACCATTTTCTCCCCACCTAAGGATGAAACCCTACAATAATTAGGATATAACCCATAGCAATACAAAAACACAGGGAGGTTATGTGTGAAAGAATATATTGCCACTAAAGCTCTAATACCAAGTTGTAAAATCCTCTCCTTAATTTTATAATATTAACTTATCTTTAAAAATTACTCTTTATTTTTTTAATATTACCATGGTAGAAAAGAGTTCAACTAACTATTTGAAAACTCTACCATGGTAATAAAGGATTTAAGTCCCTACAAAGAAAATATTACAACCCATCTTTTAAATATTAATCCTGGCAAAAATTAATCCTACCGTTATCATATCAAAAATTTCCATTTCAAAACCAAAGTCACCCAACTTTATATGATAAATAAAGTATACAAACGAATTTAGACTTTACAAAATATGGTCCTTAATAAGTGGCAATATACATTCATTCAACACAATAAACTACAAGAGGCTATACAGATATATAAGGAAATATATCTATGCCTCAGGAGCTCCTCCAGACATCCCAGCAAGAGAAATATCACCTGAAAAATGTTAAATTAACGGGGCGAGACAAAAGCCTCAGTAACCAGCTATCCGACTCATTACACATGCTAACATGTGTTCATGAGATGCTAAGTGGAACAATTTATATAGCAAATTATAATTGATAAAAATTCAATATCACGGTTTTATACATAAATTTCTTATTACAATTCGCATTGCCTCCCATCAATCCAACCAAACCGCCTTATTTTCGCCAACTAGACCCATGGGCTAAGTTACTAACCATGTGACTGGCCACTCAAAAAGCTCACCGGTCACGTGATGAGGATCGGCCAAACCCTCAAATCACGTGCCCCGGACCATGGGTTTTTCCCCTCATTGAACTGGTGGGGTGTCGCAACCCCTCATCAAACTGGTGGGGTAGTCCCTCATTGAAATTGGTAGGACAATAGAAAGCCAACCATCATGCACCAATAGGGGCTATACCACGTGGTAAAATAATATACTTCATCCCATCCCAAACCCATTATCACAATAATTTATCAATAATTATTTCAACGGGATTTTCCCCAATATTTCCATATTCATATATACATATATACATATTTTCCATCATAAAATTCCTCAAAGCAAATTTACATCAAAATACTTCACAATATAAAAATAACTTTCTCAATCACAATAAACCTTTACTCATTGAAATATTTAATAAATATCAACATAGCATGTTCAAATCTCAAAGTCAAAAATACTCAAAAATAGCATACCAACACACATAATAAGTGGAAAGTGATTACCTTTCGCCAAAGCAAAATTATAATCACAAGCTCCTAATCCAAGAGCTCAAATACACGCCAAAAATCAATCTACAATCATCAATTTATAAAATGGCTAAATTATAAATCATCATCCTAAAAAGAATCTAAACCAATTAAAACCTCAAGAATACCTCTAATAATCCAAATAAATTATTTAACCTAAATTAATCGGTTAAGAAGCCTAATATAGAATTATTCATAGATTAGTTATATAAAGATTTCATTATAAAATTATATGCTAACTAAGTAACAAAAGTAATTTGATTAAAATTAACTATTAATTATCCTCTACATTCCTATAGCCTTATATTAACAAAACTCAAATTTATCCAAAATCATAATCTTAAAATTTTCTCTAATCATCACAAAATTATTATCATAAGAAAGAGAAAATTATTTGAAACATTTCCATGAAAAAAGTTTTGAGATGAGAAGTAATATTGAGTACTTTATCAATCTCCAAATATATGAAAATGCCCCTACTAGTACCTCACTCTACACCTTTTTTTACACTTGTGTTGTGTGAATCGAGGACGGGGAGAGGGGATATTTATAATACTCCCCTCCTCTGGAAAACGGTGGGAGGCACTAGGTGCCTTCCCCTATTTTCAAGAAAGTGCCTTCCCCCAGTTTTCTTTTAATTTGTGGGCGCCAATGACGCCCATATGTTATTTATTATTGTTATTTTTAATATATTATAATAATTATTTATTATTTTTTAATATATATATATATATATATATTTATAGTTATTAATTTTTATTACATATATTTTTTTTATTATAATTTTTTAAAACATATTTTAACTAAGCCCCTTTATTATTTTTTATCCAAAAATTACTATTAATTTCATAATTATCTTTAGATTATAATTATATTCTAAAAATAAAAATCAGGATGTTACAGTTCATATATGCCAATAAATGAAGAAAATACATGTATGGTTTCTCCATTTATCTTGGGAGGAGATGGAGATAGTACTTATAATCAAGTAAATTGGACAAATATATATTTAATGAAACAATTAGGGTGTTATATAAATATAAATATTGAAGATTTATTAAAAGCATATGCATTAGAAGATATAATAGAAAAATTTCCCGAAGATGCAAAATTAACTATAGCAAAAGACCAGCCCAAATATAGACTAGAAAGATTGTTAGAATTAGTAAAACCAATAAAACAAAAAATATAAGATATAAAGACAGAAATAAGAAATAATAAAAATGAATTATCTTATATAAAGAGAAATATTAAAAAAATTATGAAAACCTTAGGGATAGTATAGAAAATATAACCAATTCAAAATCACCCACAAATAAACCGGACGAAGATATTATAACAAGAAAACAAAACAACTAAATAACAAGTATGATCTCAAACATTATATGAAAATACGAGACAAACTAGAATTATAATAGAAGGCATTCATAAAGGACAAGTTATTAATAAAAATTTATGGACTATATTAGAAGAAATACAATAAATAAATTTAAAAAGACAACAAAAAAGAGCTAAAAAATTATTTATAAAGAAAAATAAATAAAAGAAGTAACTCAAAAAGAAAATAATATAATATTAGAAATAGTCAGTCATATAGGATTAAAAACTGATGATTTATTCAGAATACTAAAGCCTCTAGTCGAAAAAGAACAAAATCAAAATAAAACCTCCATGAATATGATGCATGCATTAGAAGCATTAGAAGAATTGAATGAAGATGAAATAGAAGAAATTATGGGACAAGAAGAACAAGAGAATTTAGAAAAATTATGAAGAGAATTTGCATATATCACAAATATAGGAAATTCAAAAACACAAATAAATATGCAACAAGTACAAGAAACAAATAATCAACAAAGTTTTAATGTTTCAAGTATAAATAGTCAATAACATACTATAAATGATGCTTCGGCAAGTACACTAATTAATGGAATAAGTAGAGAATAAGAAGCAGAAGTAAATAATTTATATCACAAAAAACCATTAAGACCACCTAATATACCATTTGAAACAACATTTAAAACATCCAGTAATTTAGGATTTATGGCAACACCTATGGAACAATATGAAACTAGACAAAACCTTGATTCAATAATATGGCTAGATTTAGACTGTAATTTAGACAATGAAAAAAGATTAGAAGAATGGACAAAATCCCAATTAATATCATTAATAGAAAGAAATATTGAGACTAACATAGCCAATATGTTAGTAGAAGCAAGCTTTATAGTAAAGGGTTAAGTAGCAAATCCACCCCAGAAGTATACGCGAAGGAACAATGTTGCCCTGGAAGTTATTTTGGTCTTAATGTTGCCCCGGAAGTCTTAAAACGTAGCAATGTTGTCCTTCCCGTTAACATGGTTAAATTTGACTGCTAACTTTTTCTTATTTGACTAAAAAGATCCACATGGAACACTACCTCATCGCCTAATCACTCCTTCCCTCTCTTTCTCAACTTTGACTTCTCCCCTTCTTCCCAACTGCTCCCACCGCCTGTGTCTTCTCTTTCCCTATCGTCACCTCCATCAATTTTCAGAAATCTGGATTGCTGGGAGAAGGGAAACTTGAGTGGGAAAAAATCAGATCCATGGAAAAGAAGCTGAAAGATGATTTTATATTCTCTTCATTTCTTCAGATTAGTGAAAAAACTAAGAAAGCAAAGGTCAATCGACATCGATATTCATAAGTCTCCTAGTAAGCAAGATTGATGAAGAAGAGTAACAAAGTGAGGAATGTAACCCCCTGCCTTATAAACAGTAATTATAATTCGATAATGCGTAATTAAAATCGATTAAAGGCCATGATCAATTTAAAACTTATTTAAAATCCCATCCTTATGACAGGGTTTACAAAATTTCTTTTGAAATCTAATTAACTTGGTCTCACATTTACATTTCGAATATAATTAACCTGTATAGTTAAGTCGCATTCATACATATCAGAGTGTAAATCACAAATCCCGGCAACCCCCGGGTTTCCATATCACTGTATAATTAACCTGTACTAAAGGGTTGATGGATATTATCGCCTCAACAACTTCCCAACTAGGGGCTTACATAACACCGAATAAACTTTACGTCCATATATATATATATATACAGTAATCCCAACCCAAAATTGACAACCAACTACCGAAAAACACATTCTTAAGAAGTATTAGCCGCCCTTGGTGGTTTGCTTCCCCTTTGATCCACTTACCCTTTCTGTAGGTTAGTTAATGGAAAGAATGAGATTCAAAAGAATCCTAGTAGTAACAAAACTCTCACATTACATATAATCACATAGCATGCAAGTAAATCATCAAGCAGCATCGCAGCAACCATCACAACACATATTGCCTCCACAACATACACAAAGTGTGCTCAACATATCATCACAACACATATTGCCTCAACAGCATACACAAAGTCTGCTCAACATACCATCACAACACATATTGCCTCAACGGCATACACAAAGTCTTCTCAACATTCAAAATCCTCACCAATCAATGATAAACATACATACAACGCATTACATATAGTATAAGAGGAAGTGTCACTACCTTGTTCTTTCCGGGCGTACTCTGGCACAGGCTGCTCTCGAACAAGGTGAATACCAAATCCTATACACATAATCAAGAACGATGGATTAATCTCTATTCCAAGTTCTCAATTTCAAAACACTTACAGTTGGTTATCATTTGAGGCCTTTAGGTGGCTACCGAAAGCCTAAACATATGCCTAAAGGGTTGGGAAAAAACTATACCAAAAGTCACCTTTCAGAAGTGCAAAATGTTGATTTTTGGGTGTTGGCCGCGGCCCACAAATCCACTGGCCACTACCAAAAACAAGTAAGAAACATTTGGGCCGCGGCCAAGAAAATTTTGTTTCTTGGCTAAACTTCCAAAAATTATAACTAATTCTAGAAAAATAAAAATGAGGTGATTCCAAAGCCCATTGAAAGATATTTAAGTCCTCTTCATAGGAAAAATATGACACATTACCAGAAATCACCACATAAATCCAGATTTACAAAAAATCCAACATTGCTCTAAAACAGAATCCAGTTTCGACCTCAAACTTTAGACAGTCATATCTCCCAGCTCCCAAAACGAAATGACACAAATTATTGTCCATTTTGAAGTTTGGGATGTGAACTTTAAGACTAGAAAGTTTCAGAATTTTTAGACACTATTTGCCCATTCAAAACATCAATACAAACGGACTACCCAGCAACAAGTTCCAATTGACAGCATTTCCAAATTTTGGTCATTTGTCCCCAATGGTCCCAAATTCACAACAAACACCATTTCCACAAAAATTTTCACAATGAATCCATTGGAAACACCAAATCAACCAAATTCACATCACATTGACATGTTTTTCCAACAATCTCAACATGTCACCCTATGTCACAATACCAAACTCAACATTACAATTGCTTTCCATTCAACATTCCAAATCAATTCCAATGACTATAGCACACAACAAAACACCAATTGCACCACAATATACCATTCAATTCATCAAATCAAAAATCACATGAAAATCAGGGCAAAATTCAAAATTCACAAAGCTTAACCAATAACCACACCACTTAGGTCAAAATGCTTCAAATACTCACCTCTTCCTCTTCCTAATGCCAATTCTTTGATTCCTCCACTCTCCAAATTCTTCAAGTTCTCAAACACCCTCTTTCACAAATCTAAAACCATAGAGAGGAAGCTCTCATCAAGGTGAACAACATTAATGAAGAGTGTTCGAGCATACAAGACCATTTACAAGGCCAAAACCTTACCTTTTTCTTTCTCTTTCCTCTTCTTGGTTGGGCGAAAATGGCAGCTGAAGTGAGAGAGAGAGGTGATGAAATAAGATCAGTTTTTTTGGCCTCTCATACTCCTCTTGGCCGACTTAATTGAGGGGAGAGGGAAGAGAATTTTGTGTTGACAATTTGACCCTCATTCATGGCTCACAAGATGCCACTTATCACTATCTCACCACATCACCCATGAGTTCACAAACACATACATACACTTGATTCCACCCTTTGATCTCTTTCACAAATCAATCTCAACTATTGATTTTTAAGTTACCAATGAGTTTCTCTTCAGTAACTGACCAATTGTTTGGTAACTTTACCATTTTGCCTCTGATTATGTCAATTCCCTCTAAATCACCACTAAACACATTCTCCTTATGCCATTAGATAAACCATGCACCCTCCCCTCCTTTTCAATACATTTTAAGCTTTGAAGTACAATTAAGCTTAAATGTAGGGTTTAGGCCCTAATCGGCACACATTCAAATCACATCACATATCGTATTCTCCAAAAGTGTCGATTTAAATTTAATCACCTTCAATTTTGAAGCCATTACCCGTTAATCGAATTTTGGGGTATTACAAGGAAGACGGTAACCATGGTTGTTGTGATAGGGCTATTGGTGATAATGGCGATGATGATGGTGGAGTAAGGGGATGAGGCTACGAGTTATGGCAACGAACGCAGTGGCTAGTTGCGAGTGCCTCATTGTGCCCCGCAAAGATGAGTGAGAACGATCCAATTTTAAAAAATTAAATTGCACTATAAATTAGTTTGAAGATAATGATACAATTATAAAAACACTTTCAGGTGTGCTGATGCTATGTAGTCCAAATAAAAAATTTCACTTATGAAGACCTTACTACTCTATCTCATGCGAGTTTTCATTAATACTAGTATTATATATTTGAGTGTTGTCAATTTTGCTTGCTGGTTAGTTGACTTTAATGCTTGTGTGAAGTTTTTTAGGTTAATGGAAGAATAACAAGTTCTTTGGCATCTAAAAAGAAGAGGAGAAGAAGAAAGCGATTTGGCAATGGCTAAGAAGGATGAATTTGTGAATGAAAATAATGGTTTTGTCAACAAGAAGCAGATCTCTGGTAACGACTTCCCTCCCAACTTTATCTTCGACGTTGCAACTTCAACCTAACGCTTCCACTCAATTTTTCCCTTCTCCTAGAAATTGAGTTTAGCACTAAAATGACTCAATGATTGACCATTTTTGTTGTCCCAACTTATTATGTAAATCATGTTTCACAGTTTACATTGTTAATTGAGAAAGAACTGGTGCTATAATTAATTACATGTATAAGTTGGCGAAACAAGAGTTCAAATGTCGGGAGGGCAAAAATAGAGGATCACCATAGCACAAGCAATAATAAAGAAATCAAGACTGCTTCTGCTAGATAAAGCAACAAGTGCGTTAGATTCTAAATCAAAGCAAGGTTTTCAAGGAGCTCTAGACAAAGCAGCCGGGGGTCTCACTACAATTATCATCGCCCACCGTTTATCCACCATTTGAAACGCCAACGTCATCACCGTCGTCCAAAATGGAAAGGTCATGGAGATGGGCTCCTACGACGAGCTCATCCAAAACGACGATAGCCTTGACACCTCTCTGGTTCATCTTCAACAAACAGAACAATTGAAAACCCAACAACAAGAAGATAATGTCTCAAGAAAATGGCCGGGGGGACTGCTATAATACTAGCCCTACGATCATATATGAGGTGGCGATGAGGTGCTGCCATGTGGATCTTGTTACCCAAACAAAATAAAGTTAACAGTCAAACTTAACTATATTAACGGGAAAGGTAACATTGCTATGTTTTGAAACTTCTGAGGCAACATTGAGACAAAAAAAAAACTTTCAGGGCAACATTGCTCCTTCGCATATACTTTCGGGGCAGATTTGCTATTTAATTCTGTAGTAAATGTACAAAATTGGTGGAAAAGTAAAGCGCATGAATTCAGAGAACAAGCAAGAACAATAACAAAACCATATCAAAATAAGAAAAAAAATTATGTCTTATTAATAAGACAGTATGAACAATTATTAAGAAATGAATTTATAGGAAGAAATGTAAGAACAAATGAAACAACAAATATAGAAAAAGCTATTACAAAATTGCATCAAATAGCTATATGTTCTCTAGATCCTAAATATTTGAGCATATATATTTGTGAATACAAAAAATATTATTATGAAGCAAGATTACAAACTTATGAATCACAAAGATTTTATATGGAATTATTTTATAGAAAAATTGCCAAGACTAGTGTCAGAAACTAAAATAGAAGATTATAATAAAGCTTTTTGGACAAAGAAATGATTTAATACCATTTATTGATACTATGGGAAGAAGAGAAGATTTTCTAATAGAATATTTATCAAATAAATGTAAATAAGTTTGTAGAAATATAAAGTATTATAAACCCAATAAAATGATATTAAACTGTGGAGAATTAGAGACACCTCATAAATGGGGTTGTAAACCAAAAAAAACAAAAAGAAGAAGGAAAGGTAAAACTAAATATAAGTTTAAAAAAATACCCTAAAGAAAACTTTTATCAGAAATATAAGCCCAAAAATAGTTTAAGAAAGGGAAAAAGAAAATAAATTATAACAAGAAACCAATAAAATGTAAATGTTATAATTGTGGAAAAATTGATCATGTATTTACTAATTGTCTAGAAAGAAATAAAAATAATAATGAATATATTAGAACAAGCTTACGAATATGATCTAGAACTTTTAGAATTTGATGACGTTATAAATGGTGAAATAGATAGTTCGGAAATAAAAATATATAAATTAAAAAATATAAGTGATTTCTCATATTGTGAATCTGAATATTCATTTTTTGAAAAAGAATGTCAATTTCATATGATGAATGTAGTAAATGATAGAGAAGGATCTAGTAATTCAGAATATGATGAATTTGAAGAATATAGGAATGCTTCAAAAGGAATAACAGAAAGAAGAATAACATTTAATAAAAAATAATATGATAAAATAAAAAATATAAAATTAAAAATGAAGCCAGAAGAAATAAAAAAGGGAAAATTCCAAAAAAATACATTGGAAATAGCAAAAGGACAATTCAGTACATTGAAATTGCAAAAGGACAGATCAGGCTGTGTCAGACGGGCTGAGGAATCTGGCATTTTGAAATTTCGGCCAAATGACGAAAATGCCCTTCAGCCCTCAGTCGGAATAACAACATAGGAGTTGTTAATGGCGAATCCGGAGTTGTTAATGGCGAGATCGATGGTGTTATTGGCTCTGAAATTTGTTAAGTGCGAAAGAAGAAAATGGAGTTGTTAATATCGAATTCGGAGTTGTTAATGGCGAGATCAGTGGTGTTATTAGCCCTGAAACTTGTGAATTGTAAAAGAAGAATTGAAGTTGTTAATAACGAATCCGGAGGTGTTAATTCCGAGGATCATGTTGTTATTCTGAAGTGGGCTTGAAGTGCTGAAGGGCATTTTCGTAATTTGGCCTAAATTTCAAAATGCCAGATTCCTCCTTTTTCTGACACCAGCCTGATTTGTCTTTTCTGAATTTCGATGTACTGATTTGTCCTTTTGATATTTGGAGTGTAGTTTTTTGGAATTTTCCCAATAAAAAATGAGAATTTTATGAATAAGGTAAATAGAATATTAAAATCAAAGAAAAATGAAAAAAGTTCTTGAGTAATATTAGAGAACAAACATCCTATAAAATTAACATTAACAGAAGAAGTATTAAGGATATCACTAATAAGTAAAACATTAATAGAAAATGAAATATCTAAATTACCATTTAAAGATGAAGTCACAAAAATATACATTGTAGGAGTTCAATTATTGGTAAAAGCCTACTTTAAAGGAGGAATAGACTCCCCTATAGAATTATTAATAACAGATGGAAGAATAATAAGTAGTGTATAAGATAGTATATTTAGAATATTAATAGGAAATTTAATATATCAAAAATTAAAGTTTACATTAAATATGAATTTTGCAACATTTAGAGCAGATGAACATATGAATAAATCCATAATAATATATCATAAATTAGGAGGATTAAGATTATTACTAGGAGCAAGAACAATAAGCATAACAACTATGGTTGGATTCGTATTTACTAATGAACATAAAATATACAAAAAAAATTTCATGGAAAAGTAACTATAATTAAATATTTCATGACAATGCTGTAAGAAGTTCCATTAGATCCCACTATTATAACTATTCCACAACAATTATAGATCGAATTAGATAATACAATCAACTATCATGAAACTATTCAAGAAGAATAGAAACTAATAATAATATAGGACAAAGATTATTAAAAATAAATACACCATCAACATTGACCTTGAATATAAATATAAATTCACAAAGACATAATATAAATTATCCTGGACCAATAACAAGAAGAGGATTATCTAGAAGTTTAAGCTTGAGGAGTAATACAGATGATAATTATCAAATAAATTTATTAGTAGATATTAGTAGAAATCCCAATAAATTCAAACTTAGCACAAATAAGATCAAGAACATAACAAATAGATTTAACCTAATCTAGTAATTATATAAGACTAGAAGTTAAGAAAGATGCAATATCAGTAGAAAAAATAGCACTAATAGATGAAGATAATGAAAAAAGTTCTATTGAATTAAATTATACTGAAAGTCTGAAAGTAATTTAGAGGTAATAGAAAAAGGAACTAAAACAAATTGAGATTTAATAAAAGAGATGTAATGGATATTAAATTTTGGGTGAAGATAATAATATATATATATATATATATATATAATAGTATTAGTGAAAGATTTTTTACGACAAGTAAAACCTTATAGAATACAAGACGACGACGACGACAAAGGCTTTATTCCTCTAGATTTGGTTGGCTACATGGATCGTACGACTCTATTATGCTATGTTGAAAACCATATATTTAGATATATTATTAATCAAAAGATCTCTCTCTATGACCTCATTGAACATTCCCTTCAGCCTTTCTCAACCTCATTTTCGTATAGAATACAAGAGCAAAATCTAACCGTAGCAAAATATAATGTTTTACCACCAAAATTGTGGAAGAAGAAAAATAAAATATTAAGAATGGAAAGTAAAGGAAAAGAAATACATATGATAGAACTAAAAGAAAAAAAATACTTGTGCAAATACCTAAATATGAATTATTAATACAAGAATTAAATCAATATAATGAACCATCATGTGATGTAATATTAGGATTAGATTTCTTTGAACAATATTATCCAATACATCTAGTAATGAAAGCCTTAGTATTAACCACACCCTGTAAATATGAAGCATGGGTAATAAGAATAACCAGACCTTATAGAAGAAATAGATGAAAAATTTCTAAAGAAAATGAATGATAATGAAGTACATTTTTTTCAGAATAATAAATCAGTAGAAATACATCATATGTGAGCAAATTTAACCATTATAAAAGTAAAAACAATAAAAAAAATACTTTTAGATAATTATAGTGATAATCCATTAATTCATTGGAAAAAATCAAAAACATTAGCAAAAATAGAACTAAATAATTATAGTAAAAAAATAAATTGTAAATCTTATCCATGGACTGAACAAGATAAAAAAGAATTTGTTATGCATATCAATGGAATGAAACAATATAATTTAATTAGAGAAAGCATATTAGAATATTCATCACCAGCAATGATAGTAATAAAACACAGTGAAAAAAAGAGAGGAAAATCAAGAATGATAATAAACTATAAAAAATTAAATAATCTAGCAATAAGAAATATATATCTCATTCCTAAAATAGAATAAGTGTAATATCCTGAATTTTGAGATGAGAAACTTGGAAATAAGCCTGAAATAAGTGGAAAGTTAAGCCCCAGTTGAGCAGGTGCCCCAAATCTATTTCCTAATTGTTCTTATATTTTTGGGGTATTAAAGAAAGAAAAATGGTGAATTTTGGAGAATATGATTATGTTTCTAGTTAAATTTCTGTGAAACAGTAAGTTTATCATGTAGTTTTGGATGATCAAATGATGTCCAAAAGTTATGAAATTTTATAGGATGAAATTAGACATCTCAATCTTTAATTTGATAGGTCATGTGACTCAATTAAAGCTATATACAAAAAGTTATAAATTTTTGAAGTTTACTCAACGAAATTGATTATTTTCTAGAACAACATGTAAAGATTGAAAATCTGGGAATCTTGTGCTTCCAGCTAGCAAAAAGCTATATTTTTTCTTAAAACTAGACTCAATAAGGGTTCTATTGCCTTTGGAATCACTTCAATTCGATTTTTCTAAAATTAGTTATGATGTTTCAAAGTTTGGGCAGAAAATCTGCAAAAAAAGATCCGAAATGAAAGAAAATGTAATGACAAACTTGTAATTTTGCCAAACAAGCACAAAATTTAATTATTTTCTGATTAATTGAATTTAATTTCAATTAATTAATTAAAATAAGAGGGAAAATATATTTAGAATATTTTGGTCAATTTAATATGATTTTATGGAAAATATGAGTAAAAAGTGCAATTTTGACCAAAATTGAGACTTTACGTATATAAGTAACCGGAACAAGTTGTGAAGCCAATTGAGACCACAGGGAGGGATCTCTAGGAGTTTCCTACATGTAGCAAGAAGAAGGAAATATTAGTTTGGGTTAATGAGCAAAGTTAGATATACATAGGTTTATGTACACAAAATTGGTTTTTGGTAATTTTTGGAAATTAGTAAATAAAGGAAATATGACATAAGCTAATGAAATAAAAATTCATCTCCTACCTTTTGCTCTTATAAAATGATGTGAAGTTCAGCATTTAGAGAGAGGAAGTGCAGCCATGTTCGAGAGAGAGAAAGGAGAAGAGATCTTGTACGGTAAGCTAATTTCTCCAGTAAATCCTTACCTAATGTGTATAACTCTGCTCCTGAGCTTCTATTCGGTATTCTTGAAGGTTGTGAAGCTCATATTTTGGTGTGGAGGAGTTAGGGTTTCAGCCAAGAAGAGGAAAAGCTAGTAGGAGTTTGAGGTAACTTCCAAACCTTCGTATATTGACTATTCTGACTACTATGGACAATTTAATTGGTGAAATTTTGCCGGATTGCCATTGGTTTAAATGTTTGGAAATGGCATGGCCTAGGGGACATGCTGCCAAAATTGGGTCTTAATGGTAGTTTTAATCTAATAGAGTAGTCCATAAAGTGGTTAGGAGTAGAAATGAACGCATTTACGGAGCCAAAATCACAAAACCCCGATTTTCCCCGGAGAATCCATAAGTTTCAGTCATCTCTAGTTAGAGGTTTTAGAGTTAGATTTTCAATGATTTGATGATTCCATTGCGTTCAGAGGGAAAAATTAGGTGGGGTTACAGTTGGTCACTTTTTTAGAAAAGGCTGAAAAAGCATAATTGTGAAAACGCCCATGAAACACTACCAAGGGCAATTTCATCTTTTGGTAGTGGATTTGGTAATTCCGAGTTAGGAAATGGATTCCTTGGGCGAAAATATGTCAAGATAGCCTAAGTTAAAATTTCGGGAAAAGTATAGTTGGACTGGGTACAGTGGGGCCGCCCGAGTCCCTAAGGGCATTTTAGTAACTTTTCAATATAGATTCATATAACCCCCAAAAATACTATGGAAGTGTCTAAATGGTACATTTGGCATTGTAGGATTGAATATGAAGCTGGAGCTATTTGCACATAGATCAAGGAGAAAAGACTAGAGGTAGGGGACTTACCTTACTTGCATGTATTTGATATCTTTGCTTGTGTAGTGGTGTATATGATTGCTTTACTTGATTTGTACAACATATTTGAATAAATGAAGATTTGTTTCTATTTTCGCTGTGGCCATAGTCTTGTTGCATGAAACATTGAGCATGCAGAAATATCATTATGGGACATACATCTAGTTAAAGCTAACATTTCATACACATAGCATCTATCATGCATGCATTATGGTATCTGTTTCCTACTGAGATTCTCTCGAATCTCACCCTCCCCTACCAACAATTTAGATAGGTAGAAGCAGAAGAAAGTGGCTCTAAGGGTAAAGATGTAAGTTCCGGCCAAATACTCTCCCGGTTCAGACCAAGAAGAGGAGTTGGTTACCTGCAGACTTTGAACTATTTTAAAGGTCTGTAATCTTATGTATTACCCTATTGGGAAATTCTGTATTATAATCAAGCACATTGTATCAATATTATCAGTATAGTTATGTTATTCTTGTGTTGTCCACCGAACCATGCATTAATATTCCACTGCAAGTCAACATAAGATAAGGGTGTGACAATAAGTAATATTAAGATGAATATTCTTGAGATGAATATGAGTTTTCTAAGTAGGCATATAAATATGAGTGTCCAGAGCTTGTCAAGTTCTAATGCAAATATTTATTCACAGGTTGAAGCAGAGAAAATGAAACAATTGGAAGACCAATATCAAAACAAGAATATGTTGCTGATATTGCAGTATAGACATTTGAAAGCCAAATATCTAAAAGTCCAGCCCAACCAAGAATTGTACCATTAATAGAGATAATAAAAAACAAAGAAGCCCAAGAACAAGCCCAAAAATCCCCAAAAAGAGCTACAATCTCATGAACCTCCTCTTATGAAGCCTCATTCTAAAGCCCACAACAAGATAAATTCTTTAAGCTCCTTATTCACAAATTAAATCATTTATCCTTAGCCACTAGGACTATCAAATATGTTTCTCATTATGCTTTCAATAAAGCCATCATATATCCAAGAACCTTACCAAGCCTTGTAAAAACCTTGTATGGCTATGGATTAATTCAGACCATTTATCCTTCACCAACTATAGAAGAAATATCAGAATTACCCAAGTCTAACTGAGATGCAGTGAAGCATTATTTTATAACAGTAACCTAGTATACAATATTTATTAGATGTTATTCAACTATTGCTTAAATAACTCTAGACACATTCTATCCTCCAATAAAATTGATAAGATTGGGAGTATGATCCAGAAGTTAAAGAAGATATTGAAAAAGATGAAGATTTTAGGTATCGAGTATCTTCTATTGGATCCCAATATTATAATATAATATTTTAGGAGGTGAATAGAACAATAACTTTTGAAGAAGCCTAATGGGTCTACTTCACAAGCCCAACAACACGTGTATACTCAGTAGGAAGAGTGAGTAGAGAAGTAAAGTTTTTCCTCCAATGGTATGAAAAAATAAAGACGATAGAGAATCCTGAGGACACTAAAATAAGAATATGCCAGGTGTTATGAGATTATGCCAACTATAAATGCAATTATTGTGACGACCAAGAAAGGACAGATAAAGACTATTAAGAACCTTCAATAGATAAGAATATCTTACAGTAACTACTAGCTAATATGGAAAGTATCTGCCAACAAAGGAGAAGACAAAGAAGATAAGATAAGGTGGAATGAAAAAAGAAAAGAAAAAGAAGAAAAGCAAAAAGCAAAAAAGAAAAGAAAAAAAGTAAAAAGTAAAAAGGAAAAGCAAAAGAAAAAAAAGGAGAAGAAGACAAAAAAAAAAAAAAGAAAGAAGAAGAAAATTCTATCGATTCTACTAACAATTCCACAAAAATGTAGAACAACCAGAGTTAGGAATGCCTGACTCTACATAAAGCCTTGTAAACTCTCTTGAAAGGCATCAATCAAAATCTGAATTGTTCTCCCTATAATCTCATTATTTCTCAATAAGAAATCTTTATTCCTATATATAGTGTTCTTAGATTTCACACTCTCTTCAAATATTACATCAACATCAAAGTAGTAGATCTATAAGGTATGTACGACTAAACTTTCTATAGGGATCATGGAGGTAATATTATTTAATCCAAAAAGTAATGATCATGTAAAGGAACTAGGGGTTATATGTTCATATAGACAGGAAGTCAGTTACACCTCCAATAGGAAATAAAGGATGGCAGCGTTGAGATGATCTAAAGGGGAAGGTATGAGTTCCAGTAAGGAAGTTATGTAATAGTATCTCTATATAAAAGAGGACAGAGATTCTTCAATCACTTATA
The DNA here is from genome assembly GCA_963242795.1 of Inga leiocalycina. Taxonomy (NCBI): domain Eukaryota; kingdom Viridiplantae; phylum Streptophyta; class Magnoliopsida; order Fabales; family Fabaceae; genus Inga; species Inga leiocalycina. The sequence continues at coordinate 39,573,541 of OY725332.1, forward strand.
TCATTATCAGTTAGCCACTGGTCTGGTCTACTGTGTGTGTGTGTGTGTGTATCAACTAAATAATCAACACCAAAATCAAGCGTACACGGATACACCTACCTTCAATTTTTCTTCTTAATCACATATTGAATTTTGACCATCTAACAGTATTCATAAATCTCGAATTAGGCCTTTTGGATTGTGAGAAATTTGTTAAATGTGTAGACCTAAATTTGGATTGTGGCCCCCTTTTTACCATCATGAAATTGTAGTTTATGGATTTAATTGATTTTTAACGTGCAAAAATTCATTATTTTTGTTCTTTTTTTAACTTTTCCAGAGATGAATTTTTTCTATTAGCTGAACATCTATTTGATTGGGTAAAAACCAAGTAGAAATTTATGTTCTTCTAACCACTGAAAAAGTGAAAACACAAGGAGATTGATATTTCAACTCTTTTTTTTTTTGGTTTGGGGGGGACATAATCACTTTGGATGAATACCGATGTGAATTTTTTTTTAAAAAAATGTTAGAATTTCTCTTTGTGTGGCATTAGTAAATTAATAAATTTTTCATAGTAACAATGACCACTCCCTGTATATTAATACCTGCAGGTATTATTAAATCCTTTTTTATATTGATTTATTGGTTAGAAAGTTTAAATAAAATGATTTAGGGAAATTCCAAAAAAGTACATTTAAAATGAGGAAAGGATAAATCAGGGAATCCAAGATCACAAATCTCAAGTCAGACCTATTGAAGAAATATGAGATTTAAAAATATTTCTAAATAACCAATCCACCCCTGACAGTTTTTGGGGAGCTCTTATAATCTGTGATATTGAGTTCCCTGATTTGTTTTCTCCTTATTTTAAAGGAGTTTTTTTTTTTGGGATTTTCTGTTTTTTTAACCCAATTTGTTATTTAAGAGTTGAGACTTCCGTTACCTTGTGGACTTTAGGTTGTTTGGGTTTTGGTTTGCCCTCAAGAACTCACGGCCTCTCCCCTTGCTCTTCCTGCTCGTCACTCACAATCGTCATCATCCTCGGCGATTGTCATCCCAATCAGGTTGGTTTCCTCCCCTCTTCCCTGTCTCTTTCGTCTCTTTTACTTTGGCTATTCTTTGTAGTCTGTCTCTCTCAATTCATAAAATGTCCTAATGAAACTGCTTGTTAGTTTGCTATTGTTCTCTCTCTCTCTCTGTATTCACATGGCTAGTTCTTTAGTTGCTCTCTGTCCCTTTGTCTCTTTCTCTCTTAACGTAACTACTTTGACAAGTTTATATGCCTACTTTGATAACTTATAAAATGACAAGCTTATTTGCCTATTTTGACAAATTTATGTGCCTATTTTGATAAGTATATGTGCATATTTTGATAAATGCATCTGTCAATTTATATTAAGTAAAATAACTTCCGTTGACAAGTGCATGTGCCTATTTTGACAATTCATAGAGTGTCGATTGACAAGTACGTGCACCTAAGGAGCAACAAGGTAATTTCACAATCAAAATTAATATTAATGAAGTCTCTAATAGAGGTGGAAACAGGCTAGGCCGCCTGTAACCCCCTTCCCACCTGAGGCCGAGATTAAGTTCTTAAACTCATAATTAAGTTGTACTTAGAGACCATATTTCAAAATGGGACTTATTAAGATACTCATTTGCCCAAAAATGGGATTTGCAAAAACTTTTCTAAACTTATTCACAATGGTCCCAAGTTCTCAATACAAAATAATACTGGCCTGAATAGGTGGATTCCATTTACAATTATCAGAGTGCAAATAAGTTCCCGACTCACTCGGGTTCCATTCATAATAAAAGGGATTTACACAAGGAACAAAGCCTACAATTCATACCCTTTTACTTAGGGATTACACAAAATCTACTATATACAGTTCCAAAAATATACAATGATAACCTTAAACTCCAAAATATACTCCTAAACAGGAGCTCTAACTACTCTTCGTCGCCCGCTTGCCTCTCGATCCTTCGGCCCTGTCTAAAAGGTTTAATTTTTGGGAGAGTGAGATTCTAAAGAATCCCCGTAGTAACAAGTCAATCATATAATGTACAACAATAATGCATGTAATCAAATCACTATCCACACAAGCAATGACAACGGCAGTTACAACGGCAATGGTTAGTATGACACATGTCATCCCTGACGATTGCTCACGCTGAATTGCTCGCGTTGTATTGCATCACAACAATCAACACAGTATAATTCACCACAGCTGGGATCCATATAAAGCATATCATATTCGCAAGCCACATAGGCAAGATACACACACACAGCCCACGGCTGGTTTTCACATACGCCGCCCCCACGGGTCGGATTCACAAAGATCCATGTCGATTACGACGGCAGTCCAACGGCCGACTAGAGATGACCACTGTTACTCCCTATACGGCTCACGCTGACCTGCTCGCGCCGTAACGGACCATGGTACACATTTCACAAGTTCAATGATAAGATATGCATACCAAAACATCATACAAGATATGAGAGAAAAGTCACTACCTGAGCTCTTCCGGGCGTGTCCTAGCGTCGGTCTCTCCCGAGGAAGGCAAATATCAAATCCTATTTTCACAATTTGGGACGAAGAGTCAATCTCTATTCCAAGACTTAATCCACTTCATAATACTCAATTGGTTATCATTATTATTCTTTTGGAGTCACTAAATACTCCTAACAACACTCTTAAAGGGTAGGAAAAACTATCCCCAAGATCCCCTTTTGGAAGCACAAAACTGAGATTTTACACTGCTTCACTCGAGCACAGATGACCATGCTCGAGCACAAGTACGGACATCACTCGAGCACAAATGCTCTCACTCGAGCATTGGTACGGACAGCACTCGAGCACACGAGAAAGTGAGACCGCGAGTGAGCACCCGAGAGCACAAAGAAACCTTCAGGAACCGGCTCACTCGAGCACAAAATCCTCACTCGAGCACAAGGCTAAATGCCTCACTTGAGCACCCACGAGAGAAGTTCAGGAAGTGAGGACCCGAGAGCACACCAAGCTCTCCAAGCACAAGATCACTCGAGCACAGCCATATGTGCTCGAGCACACAACTCGCACCCGCGAGCACACTCCTCTCACCCGCGAGCACCTCTCTCACCCGCGAGCACAACCTCACTCGAGCATGACCCCCAGTGCTCGAGTGAGAAGGCTATGCTCGCGAGTGTCAGAGCACACTCGTGGCATCCACCAGCAAGTGAAGACCCGAAGCAACCCTTCACTCTGAACTCCCACTAACACTCGAGCAGCGCCAAGCTCACTCGAGCATGATCTTCCCTCACTCGAGCACAAAGCGATGTGCTCGAGCATTGCTCATAAAAACCCAGACAAACTCGAAGCACAAAAGGGAAAAACCTCATATCACTCGAGCAGAGTTCATCCCTGCTCGGGTGAAACTCATCCCTCACTCGAGCAGACCCCTTCTGCTCGGGTGATATTCATCCTTCACTCGAGCAGACCCCTCTCTGCTCGAGTGAATCCCACAGATAGCAGAAAACGCAGAAACAGAGGCACTTTCCCTCACACTTGCCCAATTGCTTCCTATGGACTCAAAACTCAACCCAAAGCTATTCCCACACAAAAACACCCAACAAACTCAATGGAATTCTCAAAATCGTCAAAATCCTATTCCATTATCATGATTTGGGTTTTGGGCAACAATTTCAATAATACACCAATCTTAACCAAACTTCATATTTCCATTACCAATCAATCTATCTATCATAAACTCATTCCAAAACACCATTCTCATGCCAAAAACATACCAAATGAACAGTGGCATCCAATTTTCGGATTCAAGCCAGATTTCCAGAATTTATAAACTATTCCAAATGGCATGAAACATAGGTAGATAGATTGGTTTTACTCACCTTATCAACTTCTCCAAAGAGAGTTCTTGATCCACTACTTTCCAAATTTTCGTGTAGCACAAATCAGCACCAAATGGCCACACTATACACACCAAAATGAAGCTCATGATTCAAGGATCAACATTTAAGAAGGGAACTTGAGCAATGAAGATCATTTACTTACCCAAAATCCAAGCTTTTCCTTCTTCCTTCCTTCCTTGCTTTAGTGAAAGAGAGAGAGCACGAGAGAGAGATGGAGAGATGGAGAGAGAGAAAAGGAAAAAGTTAACTTTTGTCCTCATGTGGCCCCATCCAATGGCCTCCACACTGCCACATGTCAACATCTCAATCATTCCCACAATAAGCTCACCCAAGCTTAACACACTAGATTCCGACCCACGGTCAAGGAATCACAACCCTTGATCTTAAATACCACACATATGCATCAATATTTCCAATTTCCACTAATTATGACATTTATTATTATAGCCATAAATCACATAATAATTCCAATAAATTCATAATTATCATTAATAATCATGATTATCCCTTAATCAAAAATTGGGATATTACACCGCCTGACAGGGGCTTGCGGCCTGGCCTGTTGGGGGCTTGTCATGCTAAAAGACCGGGTCCTCATACCGTGCTCATCCAAAAGATGAGCACAATATGCTCATCCCCCCAATTTTGGGGTGGAGGCCATTTTTTTTTATTTTTTACGTATTCTTATTTATTTGGATAAAATTATATGCCATACTCTGAAATTTTTTTGCCACCCGGTATCTCAAATTAATCAATTTCTACTTCTGCATTTAGAAATATTTTTCCTGCAACACTAGTTTTTGAAATACTTTTTTAGTAGCACCTAATATCTGAAATATATTTTTAAATCATAGCATCTTAAGCTAATTAACTTTTAGTGTATGGAGTATTTTTTTCAAAAAATAAACCTCAAATGGGAGGATGAGCATTGGATGAGTAGGGAATGTGGATTCCTAAAAGGCCAAGCCAAGGCCGATTAGAAAGCCTGTTTTCCTTAAAAGGCTAGGCCAATGCTTATTGATAGGCCTGTTAGGTCTGTCAAGCCGACAAAAACCTGTTAAGTTATTTAAAAAAAAGAATAGGGTAAAATAGTAATTCCACTTCTCCCATCTTGCCCTTTTACAAGGTATTAAAACCTGGACCGGGTATTGAACCAGTCGGGGTACGAGGTCAAGGGTCAGTGGGTCAGACCGAGACCAAACCGGTGAGAAATTGAAGATTTTAGGATTATTAGTATGAAATTCTAAAGAAAAAATTAAAAAAAATTAAATTGGAACCCGGACCGGATCGGTCCACCGGCCGGTTCGCCGGTTTTCGAGCCGAACTGGTCAGTTCAGGTTCAAGAAGCCTGCCCTTTTATGTTTTTGCTAGAGCTAGTTTCTGCTTTTGGTTCGATTTGTTCACACTTTGCCAAACGAACCCTCTGCCTCTCTCCTTTCTTCATTCCCAAATCGGCTAACCCTAAAATCCTATCATCCCTCCTACAGTCCAGCTTGAACCCTGTGACTGTGAGTCCCTGTCCGCCTCCTCTCCTCACCAAATCGACTCTGCCTCCGTCGTCTCCTCTCTCTGCGATTTGCTTCTCCTCCAACAATCCGACTAAGACCCTGTAAGCTTCTGGAATTTCTTCTCTGCGATTTGCTTCTGGATTTGCTTCTAGTTTTGGTTGACTTTTATGGTACAAGGTAGATAGTAGCCAAAACTTATGGTTTTAACATCCGACAGTCACAAACTATAGAAAACTACTGTTATTTGTATTTACGCTTTTGTGCTATATTTGTTTCTTGTGATTTGCTTCCTGCGATTTGCAATGAGCTCAGATCAGCAGCTCAGCAGTAGATCAGTGCTTCTTGCGATTTGGTTCCGCTATTTTCTTCTTGCCATTTTCTTCCCACGATTTGCTTCTCGTTTTCATTAAGTTAGTTAGTTGTGAGTTTGTTTAGTCAAAGAGTCAAAGATTTACTTGTAGGCTTAGTTAAGTGTGCTTATGTATTCTTTGTATTTGAAGTCTGTTGGTGTTCGCAGTATTTGTTGTCTTCTAGCTTCTTGCGATCCAATATCATTGACACTTGCTATCTCATTTTCTTTGCAAGAATTTTGCATTTGATAGTTCAGAAAAAAGTACAAAATGTTAGTGTTGTTTTTTTATTTTTCTTATATTGTAATATGCCATTTAAGTTAAATGTATGTAATCTGCCATTTTTCTTATAGTGAACTCACCATATGGATTTTTTATTCCCATTATTTTGTCTTTTTTTTTCTGAATTTGGTTTTGTTTTCACCTTATGTGTATTAAAAATAAGTTGGAGAAGAAGTTGAAGAAGTCTGAGAATATGTTCCAATGTTATCAAACTACAAGGAGCTTAATTATTTTCAGCAAGAGTATATTTGTAAGAAGATTTCAATTTCAAGAAATAGAGTTCACTGGTTGAATTATTTTTGTACCTATTAATGAATCTGTTCTGAAAACATTAATTTTATCATCAATGTGATGCATAAAGCAAAATTATTTAGTATCTGTTGCATCTAGCTCTGGAAAATCTGGAACTAATAAAAAAATTTCCTATAAAATGGATTAGCTTTTGATGTTGTTATCATAACTGTTAAATGTCAGCACCGAATAGCACTTAATGGTTGACACTCACACACACCTCTGTCTATCACTCACCTATTCTCTAATTTTGTCTTTGACTTTCATGTATTTAGTTTCTACAGCTTTCCCTATATATACATTCTAATCGTCTGTGATAAATGCATTGAGTGATAATGATATTTGAGAGTCTCATATGGTATTAGATCCTGTGCCTTAAAATGCCTGGCGACCAGAAATGCTGAGGCGAGAAAGAGAAATAGAAAATAGAGGGAACAACAGAAAAATAAGGGGAGCGACAGTGATCTGAGATCTCACCCACATCGGCGAGTGGGCATACACCGCCAGGCCAGGAATGATTGCAGACCGCCGATTAGCGGAACCCAAAAGCGCGGAGTCGATCTGAGTAGCATGCGTCGTTCACGCGCCACCAGTGCACCGGCACGTGAACTTCAAGCGCCATCGTCCGTACACTGCGCGTGACCCCACGCACCACCGTACACAGTGCTTTTGACCACTATTTTTTCTCCCAGAAATCAAGTTGTATTATTTCTAGCCACCATTTCTTCTAGAAAACACATGGAATCTTCCAAATTTCCTCCTCCTTTTGGCTCTTTTCCTAGAAATCCAACCATAATCAAAGCCACGCCAATGGCGCTCATGTCCGGTACAAATCCTGAATCTCAAGAGTCATCTTCCTCCTCTCATTCCTCTACTACTAATAGCATAATAACAACACCAGGACTTCCAGATAGTTAGATTATGGCCATTAACCACAGGTTCAATGAAAGAAACTATCTCTAGTGGTCTCAAACCGTGCTAAGATATATTTATGGTATGTGAATGGAGAAATATATCAATGGAGCCGCTCCTCAGCCTCCTCCTAATGACCCTAATTTCGATACATGGTTTACTGAAAACAATCAAGTTATGACTTGGTTATGCAACTCCATGATTGATGAAATCAGTGAAGGTTATCTCCTAGCAACCACTGCAAAAGAAATCTAGGATAAAGCAAAGCAAACTTACTCTTCCCTTGATAACACCGTTGCTTTAATCTACCTGAAGCAACAACTTTGAGATCTGAGACAAGGTAACTTGATAGTTACTAATTACTATAATACCTTATATAAACTGTGGCAACAACAAGATCTCTTTGATTCACATCCATGGGATATTGTCAAAGATGCTCAGTTACATAAGAAGATTGTAGAAGAAGAACAAGTATATGACTTTCTCCTAGGTCTTAACGATTCATTTGAAGAGATAAGAGGCCGAATCATGGGACTCAAACCCATGCCACGTTTGTTTGAAGTAGTCAATCATGTGCAATTCTAAGAAAGCAGAAAACTCTTGAATCAAAGCAGCTCAAGCTCAATTGAAAGATTAGATTCAAGCTTAATTGAAAGATCAGCCTTGGCAGCAAAATGACCACAAGATGAATGACGAAATAAATGGTGTAATTATTGCAAGAAGAAGGGTCACATCAAAGAAGAATGCTGGAAACTTCATGGAAAGCCAGCAATTAACAAACAAAGCCATATTACTGTAACTGAGCCAGAGACTGAAAATAAAGATTCTCTGAGTAAAGAAGAACTGCAGATGTTTTGTAAGATGCTAGACAGACAGAATAAGTCTAACTCTATGCCTAGTATCAATCTTGTCCAATTAGGTAACTCTATTATAGCTCTAAATACTGTACAAGCTAGTGAAAATGCTTGGATTATTGACTCAGGAGCAACTGATCACATGACTAGTAATCGAACATTGTTTGCAACTCTTAAATTGATTCATGAGAATCTTTGAGTCAAAGTTATGAAAGGCCAATACACTGCAGTTGAAGGAATTGGCACAGTCATACTCTCTAATTCCTTGAAAATTCACAATGTTCTATTTGTGCTTGCACTCACTGTCAATTTTATATTTGTGAGTAAATTAACTAAAGATAGACTGTGCCAAATCATTTTCGATAATGATGTTTGTATTTTTCAGGATTTAAATTCAAGGAGAACGATTGGAATTTCTAGAGAATGGGATGGATTATTCTATCTTGAAGGATCACACTTGAAATCACATGATGCAAGGAAGGCGAGACGGGCACTGGTTAGCTCTAATTCTCAGAATAATACTGTACATTTGTGGCACTGTCGCTTAGGCCACCCTAGTTTTGATTATATGAAGCATTTATTTCCGGATTTATTCAATAAAAAGTATGTTCCTTTTCATTGTGAAACTTGCCAAATTGCAAAACAAACTAGATTTTTTTATCCTAAACAACCATACAAACCTTCCTCACCATTCATACTAATCTATAGTGACATTTGAGGTCCTGCATGAATAAAAACCCTCACCAACGCTAGATGGTTTCTCACGTTCATAGATGATCACACTAGAACCACATGGGTTTATTTAATGAAAGATAAATCCGAAGTAGCCAAGGTATTTCAAAACTTCTATACCTTTGTGCACACCCAATTTAATGTTTCTATTAAGGTATTTCGAAGTGATAATGCCAAGGAGTACATGAGCAATACCTTTAGTGAATTTCTTGATCAATAAGGAATCCATCACCAAACTTCCTGCCCGTACACACCTCAACAAAATGGAGTAGCTGAGCGAAAGAAACATCACTTGCTGGAAGTAACCCGAACTCTGCTAATAGAACGAAATATTCCTCCAATTTTTTGGGTTGAGGCCCTACTCACTATAGCTTATCTAATTAATCGAATGCTATCCAAAGTTCTCAAATTCCACACCTCTATCCAAAAACTCCTAGAACACTTTCCTAATTGCTCAATAATCACTTCATTGCCTCCTAAGGTGTTTGGTAGTGTCGTCTTTGTTCACAAAATGATGGCAACAAATTTGCTGCTCGAGCTAACAAATGCCTATTTCTTGGCTACTCCCTAACTCAAAAAGAGTACAAATACTATTGTCCTACTTCCAAGAAACTTATTGTCTCTTAGGATATAGTTTTCTCAGAAGACGAAGCATATTACCCCAAATTACCCATTCAGGAGGAGTCCACTGAAATTGAATGGCTAATCCTGAACAAACCTAAACCATCACCACCACAACCTAATCTTATACCCATCATTGACTTATTACCTTCCACAAGTCAACCTAGTCCTACCCAACTTGATCATGAATCAGAATATCTTCCACCACAACCTAAACCAACACCTAATGAACTGGAAACAAATGTTGAGATCAATTCAGGGATGGACACCGAACTGCAACAAGATGAAGAGTTCAGACTACAAATTCAAGATGAATCAAACATTGGTAGAACTATCTCTCCCATTCAAAGGAACGACCATGACTCCAATTCGGGATAAAATCCTGAAGAACTGGGTTGGCCTATTGAATTGAGAAAAGGGGTAAGATTATGTACTCAGCATCCAATTCAATGTTTTGTCTCATATAGTAACCTATCTGAAAAAATGCAAAGCTTTGTTGTAAATAGTGCACAAATTAAAATCCCAAACATGTTTCAACAAACTATAGCTAATCCAAATTGGAAACAAGCTGTAAAAGAGGAGTTGAGGGTACTCAAGGAAAATAAAACGTAGGAGATTACAATTCTTCCCAAAGAAAAGAAACCAGTATGATGCAGGTGGATCTTCAACCCAAAATACAATTTTGATGGTAGTATCAACAAATACAAGGCAAGACTTGTTGCAAAAGGATACACCCAGACATATGGAATTGATTATCAGGAGACATTTGCTCCAGTAGCCAAGCTTAATACCATCCAAGTACTATTATCAATTGCAGCCAACTTAGATTGGTCATTACACCAACTAGACGGGAAGAATGCCTTTCTGAATGGAAACCCAGAAGAAGAAGTTTACATAGAGATTCCATATGGAATTTTAGCTTCTAACAACTCTATGTATAAACTCAACAAGTCATTGTACAGACTTAAGCAATCTCCTTGCGCATGGTTTGGTAGATTCACCAAGACAATGAAAAGACTTGGGTATACTTAGGGACAAGCAGATGACACATTGTTCATCAAACGTGTTAACGGCAAAGTCACTATCTTGATCGTCTATGTTGGTGACATGGTCATTACAAGAAATGATGAAGAATCCATTGCTCATTTAAAACAAGACTTGTCAACTGAGTTCCAGGTGAAAGAACTTGGACAAATGAGGTATTTCCTAGGCATGGAAGTGGCAAGAACTAAAAAGGGTATCAATGTATCCCAGCGAAAGTATACCTTAGATTTGTTGCATGAAACTGGAATGCTAGGGGCACAACATGAAGGAACACCAATGGAAGAAGGTTGTCATTTAGAAATCAAACCAAATGGTGTCCCAATCAACACAGAACAATACAGAAGACTGGTCGGGAAACTCATATGCTTGACCCACACACATCCAGACATTAGCTATGCGGTTGGAATAGCAAGTCAATTTATGCACCAGCCATAAGAAGAACACATGGCAGCTGTATACAGAATCCTAAGCTATTTAATGCTTAATCCTGGAAGAGGGATCTTCTTTAAGAAATGCACTACCAAAGATATCTAAATATACATTGATGTAGACCATACAAGGGATAGAGAGACTAGAAGATCAGTCTCAGGATATTGCACATATGTGTAGGGAAATCTTGTTACATGGAGAAGCAAGAAACAGACTGTGGTGTCACCAAGTAGTGCGGAAGCTGAACTGAGAGTTGTTAATCATATAGTACATGAAGGACTTTAGGTCATCAGATTGCTGAAGGAGTTGGGAATTCCATATGAGGGGCCAATGCAAATTTGGTGTGACAACAAAGCCAGCATTGAAATGGTCAAGAATCCAGTCTATCATGATAGAACAAAACATGTTGAGATATACAGACACTTTGTTAAAGAGAAAATTGAAGCAGGCATCATGAATTTGTCCTACATCAGATCTGAAGACCAAATTGTAGACGTGCTGACAAAACCACTAAGAAGAGCTAAGTTTGAAAAGTTTTTGTGCAAGCTGGGTATGATTGACATATACTCTCCAGCTTGAGGGGGAATGTTAAATGTCAGCACCAAATAGCACACAATGGTTGACACTCACACACACCTCCATCTATCACTCACCTATTCTCTAATTTTGTCTTTGACTTTCATGTATTTAGTTTCTATAGCTTTCCCTATATATACATTGTAATCGTCTGTGATAAATGCATTGAGTGATAATGAGATATGAGAGTCTCATAATAACAAGTTTAAAAGCCATTAAACATGGATATTGACATGAACATGGGACACAACACTAACATAAACACCGACATGGGCAAAGCTCTTTCTTAACGTGTATGTTTCATATTTAAAAGGCTTCTTATTGTTCTGTGCAACTAATTAATGGTGGATGCTCTTTCAAGTACACGTCATGTAGTGTTCTCATATACTTTTTTTCTGAGAACATACTGTATTAAAAATTTCTTTTTAGGGATTGATTCCTTTTGACAAACTAAGTGATACTTGCATCTTCTTTTTAGATGAGTTCAAAAGAGATCATGAAGAACGCTGGATAGGTTGTGGTGTGTTTGATAATGTCAAGGGCAACCACTAGTTGTAATTGGTGTTGTAAATTGTCTAACTTGTTGATGATTTAGTCTAAATTGTTGTAATTGTAATAAAAACTATTATATTATTGTATTTGGTGTTGTATAGTTTATTGATTTATTACAACTTTGGATTGATAAAGTTATTTTGATTAATTTAAAAATACAGGCTTCTTAACAGACTTCAGACCAGGCCAGACCTTTGTACAGGCCAGGCTTAGGCTGTAAAAGAGGCCTGTGACAGACCACAGGTTAGGCTCAGGCCTGCTTGTTACTAAACAGGCCTGACTTGGTCTGCCTGTTTCTACCCCTTGTCCCTTGGGAGTTTTATTTTATAAAGGAATCTACTTGAGGACTTTTTTATAATTTTTTTGGGTCCTTGGGACTTGAGTGTAATTTTCCTTTTAAATATTACTCAGTCATTATTTTATTGGATTTACTGTCAAAAATATAATAATAATATTATTATTATTATTAAATAGAAGGTAGAGAAAAACTGACCAAATAATAATGGCATCCACTATCCTCTAAATTAGGGTTTACCAGCAAGTCTCGTTCTTCTTCGGGCGCCTTCCTCTTCATTCGCCTTTCACTCAACCATGGAGGAAGCTCCTGCAGCAGCTGCTTCATCACCGACATGCTGGAGCAACGTAGTGAAGAGCCAACAACCTCCGAAGCCCCCTCAAGATAATCCTCTCCCAACTGGTCGAGTTTTTGTGGAGAGCTGCAAATCCTCCAATGGCATATCAGTGGCAGTTGTTGATGCCAACGCCATTATTGCCGGCGGCGAAAGGCTTCACAGCTGTGCTGACAAGTTCGTCTCTGTTCCAGAAGTCATGCAGGAAATTCGCGACCCTGTCTCACGCCACAGGCTTTCATTTATTCCCTTTAACATCGAATCCATGGAACCCACTCCAGAAGCCATCAATAAAGGTATTTCTAATCATGTCATATATTGTATGATCTGTATGATTCTGAATGTTAGTATTGTGTAGAGATTGGCTTATTTGTTGAAAGAGTGATTCTTTCTACCTTCAGAAAATTAAGCATAGTATGTGAGCTGTGATAATTGCAGTTCCGAGTATTACTCAAGTTAAAGCATTATACTGAAACGACAATGACTTATATTTATAATATGATAGATGGACAATTCACTAAATTAGGCCACTGTTTATCAACAATAAGCTTTAACTAATCGTATAGTTGACTCAATATTATCTTGGGAAGTGTTTTGAGTTGGCAATAGAGTTAGATTATAAAATTGTCAATCTTTGTAACACTATTATGGAAGAACAACAAGAAGAATAACGTTGAATTGAAGTGGATGTTATGACTCACTTTTATGTTTGTGACAAAGTATTTGTTGTCCTAACTTCAATTCTCATGTAATGTTGATACTTGACAGTTATCAAATTTGCAAAGGCAACTGGTGATCTACAGACTCTATCAGATGTTGATCTCAAACTCATTGCTCTAACTTATACTTTAGAGGCTCAAATCCATGGAACAAAGCACCTCAGGGACATCCCGCCACCTGTCCAAGTGGTAAATGTCAGGAGATTGCCTGAAAAAGACATGCCTGGATGGGGTTCCAATGTGCCCAATTTGGAAGAGTGGGAAGCATTAGATCATGAGACTGAGGACAAATCAAATTCCAATTCAAGAATCCTTCCTTTGCAAGACTTAAACTTGAACTTGGTTCCTCAAGATAACCATTCCGAAGATCGTTCAGCTGAACATATGAGTGAACCTCCTCCTGAAAATCTAGAGGGTGGCGAGTTTGGCTTAAGGAAGCCTAGGAGAAACTTCCCTAAGAAAAAAGAAATGAGGATTGAAGGGAAGAAGATGGTTGCTGATGGCATTGATGCCTCACAAGGAGAGTTTGATGATAATGCTGGTGATTGGATGCCTGCTGTCAGTAGAAGTACGCATAGGAGATATCTCAGAAGAAAAGCTAGACGTGAGGCATTGGCACTCAGTAATGATCAACAAGATTTGGAAGAAAACATCGATGGTTCTACTGAGGATGGTAGAAGCTCAGATCAGCTTGTTCATCAAAATGATGAAACAAGTCATGTTGAAAATGTAGATTTTGAGGATAACAAATTGGTGGAAGAGAAGGAAGGAAGTGAAAATCTCCAAGAAAGTCTGAAGAAAATGAATCTAGAAGAAGGTTCATTGGAAGATATTGATGGAGAAAACGAACTCAATGCATGTTCTGAAGAGCTCGAGTCAAGTAATTCTAGACTTGTGGAAAATGTTTCTAATGGTGGTGTAACCATGGCCACTAAACCATGTGAGCTAGGTACAATTAATGATGAATCAAATCATTTTGAGGTTATAAGTGAGACTAGTGAAGCCTGTGATTCTACATATGTGGATGATGATAGTAGTGAGCAGAGTTGGATGCTTAGGTCTTTGTCTGAGTCAAGTGTAGCCTGTGTGACTGGTGACTTCGCAATGCAAAATGTTCTTCTCCAGATGGGTTTGCGTTTGCTAGCACCCGGAGGAACGCAGATCCGAGAGCTGCACAGGTCAGTTTTTGTGTCCTCGATACAAAAAATCTTCACTAAGAAGTAATGTAGTAACTACTCTTGATATGATAAACTCCTCTAGCCTTTTCACAATCTGCGGAAAGGATGTTATATAAAGAATAAATTATGAAATATTTAAGGCCTAACTTTTAATTATCATTTTGTAATTTACTAAGTAATGCCATGGAGACCTAAGCAAGTATATGGGGAACCATCCTAAAAAATCTAAATCTACTGGTATGGAGAATAACTAACATAAGAATTACTGGTAGCTAACCAATATGGGATTTCAGGCTAATGACATACTGTTTTAGCTGTAATCTTGGTAAGTTATGTAGCATTGCATTATAATTGTGCAATAACAGCTTATCTTTATTTTATATGTTTCAGATGGATACTTAAGTGTCATGCTTGCTACACTGTTACTGCTGAAATTGGGAGGATTTTTTGTCCTAAATGTGGCAATGGTGGCACCTTACGGAAAGTAGCTGTTACAGTTGGTGATAATGGAGTTGTTTTAGCAGATCGTCGACCAAGAATTACATTACGTGGCACCAAGGTAAGCACAATCATAAGAGATAGTAGTGGGTGGGCATCAGTTCTGTTTACTTTTGCATGATACTGCACCATTCACTGTGAAGTAGACATTTGTATTTATCTTTATTTTGACCGCCTTTGTATTTGTTTAGCTTGACTCATTGGTTCATATGTATATACAGTGTGATATTTATGTTGTAGTTCATATCTTTTCTGAAGATTTATAGGGTGGGATGGATGGTCGTTGCCCTCACTTTCTTACTATGAAGTTTTGGATTTGCTGTTGTAATTTGTTTAAATGTAATGTATCCAAAAGATGTGTTATATTCTATTTACATTTCAATTTTCAAGAATACTCAGTATTGTATTTCTTTTTATCAGTGCTGTTAATTTTATTTCTTTTAAAACTTTGGAACTTTGCTGTTTTCCATTTTGACATGACTTTATGATATGTGCGCAGTTTTCATTGCCTTTACCCCAAGGTGGAAGGGATGCAGTCACGAAGAACCTCATTTTGCGTGAAGATCAGCTCCCTCAAAAGCTACTCTATCCTAAAACAAAGAAGAAAAGCAACAAACAGGTAAACTTTATATCTTAACTCCCTTGGAATTGCTGTTCTTTCTTTAGATTAGCTTATTTCAAGTTATTTTGTGCTGTACTAGGTAAATACATGAGAGGAGTTTTGTCTCATAAAATGCAGAAGAGCTTTTTAAAAATGATTCTCGTGTTTCCCAAACCAGCAAGACTAACCAGTTCTGTTTACACTCTGTAGGATGATGATTTCTTCACTCATGATAATATCTTCAGCCACAACACAGATAAGAGGGCCCCTTTCCAGCCTCCTGTAAGGAAAGCATTAGCAGTTTTTGGTGGAAGGAGAAATCCTAATGACAATCACTATTCACGTTCTAAGCGTAAGTAGTGGACGTGTAATTGTCTAATTGAAATTTTGGTCTGCTTTTCTGATTTTTTTAGTGTATCCTTCTTGTCTTGGACGAAGCAAGCGTTTTGTTATAAAAGCGTAATTTTGGAAGCTGGATTGTTATACATATGAATATTTTGTCAACAATCATGCTTTTGATTTGCATAATCATGTTCAAGGGCAATGCTTTCTTTGGCAACACGAGGAGACATCTTTGCAGTTCAACTTGTTTTTTATTATTTGTTTCAGTACTCGGGTGCATTCTGATCATACAAATATATTCTTTTTCCAATTTGAAAATCATTCCTTCCTACTTTTGTTATGTTCTCTCTTCCTTCCCGTTCCTATCAAATGGATGAAGTCTTATTTTACTCAACTGTTGTAAGTTAAAACTTAGGAAAATCACTATCAGCCCAAAAAATCTAAATAACAAGGGAGCACCAATGACAGGTTCTAATGTAGGAAAGACTTATAACTACATGCTCATTTGTTACTGAGATTTTTGTTATTACATTTGGGGCTTTGTAGTGATTTTTCTTAAATCTTGAGATAAATCTTACGGCCACGAAAGTTCTTGCAAAATTGGTGTTTGGTGGATTGTCGCATGATTAATTGAATTTGTATAAAAAATCTAATTAATTTAATCAAAATACTTATGCTTGGTGATTTTTTTTTTTTTTTTTTTTTTGAAAATCATGGTGAAGTCATTACCAATTGAACTAATTTTTTAGGAAGTAACTCATGAGTCGAGAAGTTTCGATTTAACAGACGGATTTGGTGTGCCTGTTTTTCTAGCGCAAATGACATCCGCCAAGACAAATTTGTTATCGTGGAGTCCTTTAGATTTCGAGGCAACGGTCCATAAACATTCATTCTACAGACATTCTTCAGAGATAGGCTTAGAATCAGTACCAAACAATATCGTAAAAAGCTCTCATTAGCTAGCAATCCAATTACACGGGACATTTGTCCTCCTGAGCATTCCAAATTAAAATTTCTTTGCTTTCTGCCATTGAGGATCTCAGACAACCAAAATTTGCTAGGATTGGGTTGGCCGAAGCATGGTGTGGAACATGCCTTTGCTTTTCTTCTAAAATCATAGATGTTGGCCAAGAATTAGGCAAAAAGTAAACAAAAGGTAATACTAATAAGTATGAGGACCTCATATATGGCAATATGCCTAGCTTTGTTTTAGAAGCTGAAAGTTTTAATTTCTATTCATAGCCTTCAGACTCGAACACTATTTGCATTGTTTTCACATGATCCAGATCAATCTGACTAGAGGAATTATGGTACTCGCATGGCAAGTCTACATAAAGTTGCTCTTCCATACCACCATAAAAGTAGCTCTTCCAAAGTGACATTTTTATTCATGTTGAAGAACCTTGGAAGGACGTCATTAGTTTTTTGATTCTGAATTCTGAAATTAGTACAAATACCCCATGAATCAGAAAGGAGAATAATGCACCATAGGCCACAGCCATATTTCATTCCGGAATCATCTCTTGCTCTCTCAGTTGTAGCTCAAAGAAAAGGAGGCGTACTGAAAATACATTTAATTAACTGTCAAAAATGAATGAAATGAGGAGGATTTGAGATGCTGCGGCAACACCAAGGTATGACCTAATAACTTGAGATGCTATCAAGCTATCACCCGGAAAAACTAATAATAAGCATATCCATGCGTTGTGACTCAGGAACAAAATAGCAAAAATTGCACTGATTTATCTGCAAGTGAATGAAAGTAGCAACATACCTAAGCAGCAGTGTGAAAAAAGAGGAGAGGAGTAAAAATGCAACCATTCAGAGTGTATAATTCCAGAAGATTTGTCAAATGAAAATTAAAAAACAATGCTTCAGACAATGCTTCTTGTTATGATTTCACAGAGAGAAATCTCAGTGATTCATTTTCAACTCAACTCAGCACTCAATAGTTGACTTATAGTTGAAAAGTAAACACAACACAAAAACACAAAGTGAAACATGAAAGTGGACACATCAAATTGCACGTGTAAACAAAGATATAGACCATGGGTCAATTTAACCACTAAAAACACAATAAACCTTTTTAAGTACTAAAATCAGAGGTAGGAATTCAAATATGTTATAATTTGAGAACCCTATAAATATTTAAATCATAGACATGTGATAAGCATCAGTGCCTGAAGATGAAAACGGTCACATATCAAGTTGCATACACATTAAATATGAATGAAAACATTAAAAGCACAGACACAACATACAAATTGAAGAAGTAGCACACTGACAATACAAGAATGGAAGAATACTGCAGAAGATAGGAAAAAACACGAATCAGACTAATACAAATTCCACAAGTAAATGGAAACATTGAAAGAATAAAAGTGATTAAGCATAGAATATAATCTAACTAAATGAAGATAATCCTACCTACAGCATTAAATAATGCCTATCTATCAGAATGATATGCATAAATTCAATCAGTGGACATCACATTTGAGCAATTTGTATGAGATAAAGAATGAAATCATAAATGATGAAAACCCTTTATTAATTTAAAAAGAAAAAAGAAAAGAAAAATGCCTTACTTTTAAGAATCCGTCCCATAGGAACACTAGATATGAAACACCAAATAACACGCCAAGAGTCACTGTGAGGTTCAAACACTAAGGCAACACATTAATGGAGATACAATTTAGGAACCCTAGAAATATCAAATATACCTGAAAGCTTGGTGATCCCGAACAAGATAATCAAAGAGGCGATACTCGATCATGAAACAATTAAAGACAGCTAAATAAGCACAAAATAACCACATTGGTAGGTGTTAAATGTCAGCACCGAACAACTGTGGTTAGCATGAGATTGTTGACACTCACACATATGCCTCCGTCAATCACTCATAGCACCTACCATTTTGTATCTCTGATTATTGTCTATTCTGTTTGCCTATATATTGTAATCCTCTTATATTTGATATATGAATTGAGAATGAGATTGTATAATCTCATATGGTATCAAAACTGGCCTTAAAATGCCTGACGACCAGCGACGGAGAGGGAGAGAGAGAGAGAGAGAGAACCGACGGAGAAACAGAAAAACAAGGGAGCGTCGGAAATCTGAGATCCAACTCACACTGGCGAGTGAGCAAACACCGCCGGGCCAAGGATGACTGCAAGCCGTCAATCGGCGAAACCTTAAATTCCGAAATCGATCTGAGCAGCGCGTGGCATCCACGCACCACCTGTTCACTGGCGCGTGAACACCACGCGCCGCATTCGTACACCGGCATGTGAACAGTGAACAACGTTTTTTCCCCAGAAAACAACTTGCTATTTTTCCAGCCACAATTTCTTCCTAGAAAATACATGGATCCTTCCAAATTTCCTCTTCTTTTTGGCTCTCTTCTTAGAAATCCACCTATAACCGGGGCCACACCAATGGCACTCATGTCCGGAACAAATCCTGAAAGTCAAGACTCATCCTCCTCCTCTCATTCTTATGCTACTAGTAGCACAGTAACTACACCGAGACTCTCCAATAGTCAAATTATGGCCATTAATCATAGGTTTAATGGAAGAAACTATCTTCAATGGTCTCAAACTGTGCTAAGATATATTCGTGGTAAGAGAATGGAGAAATATATTAATGGTGCAGCTTCTCAGCCTCCTCCAAATGACCCCAATTTTGATACATAATTTGCCGAAAACATTCAAGTTATGACTTGGTTGGCAATTCCATGACTGTTGAAATCAGTGAAGGTTATATTCTGGCAAACACTGCAAAAGAAATCTGGGATGAAGCAAAACAAACCTATTCTTCCCTTGATAACACCGCTGCGCTAATCCACCTAAAGCGACAATTGCGAGACCTAAGACAAGGTAACTCAACAGTTACTAATTACTACAATGTCTTACATAAACTATGGCAATAGCAAGATCTCTTTGATTCACATTCATGGGATAATGTCAAAGATGCTCAGCTGCATAAGAAGATCATAGAAGAAGAACGAGTGTATGACTTCCTCCTGAGTCTCAACGATTCATTTGAGGAAATAAGAGGCCGAATCATGGGACTAAAACCCATACCATGTTTGTTTGAAGTAGTCAACCATGTGCAATTCTAAGAAAGTAGAAAACCCTTGAATCAAGGCAACCCAAGTCCAATTGAAAGATCGGCCCTGGCAGCAAAAAGACCACTAGACGAACGACGAAATAAATGGTGTAATTATTGTAAGAAGAAGGGTCACATCAAAGAAGAATGCTGGAAACTGCATGGAAGGGCAACAATTAACAAACAAAGTCATATCACTGCCGTTGAGCTAGAGATTGAAGACAATGATTCCTTGAGTAAAGAGGAACTGAAAATGTTTCGAAAGATGCTAGACAAACAAAATAAGTCTAACTCTATGCCCGGTATCAACCTTGTACAATCAGGTAACTCTATTATAGCTCTACGTACTGTACGAGCTAGTGAAAATGCTTGGATTATTGATTCAGGAGCAACAGATCACATGACTGGTTCGTACATTATTTGCAACTCTTAAACTGATTCATGAGAATCTCCGGGTCAAAGTTGCGAATGGCTTGTACATTACTGTTGAAGGAATTGGCACAGTCGTACTCTCTAATTCCCTAAAAATTCACAATGTTCTATTTGTTCCCGCACTCATGGTCAATCTTATATCTGTGAGTAAATTAACTAAAGATTGACTGTGCCGAATCATTTTTGATAATGATGTTTGTGTTTTTCAGGATTTAAATTTGAGGAGGACGATTGGAACTTCTAGAGAATGGGATGGATTGTTCTATCTTGAAGGATCACACTTGAAATCAGAAGATGCAAGGAAGGCGAAACGGGCACTGGTTAGCTCCAATTCTTAGAATAATACTGTATACTTGTGGCACTGTCGATTTGGCCACTCTAGTTTTGATTATATGAAGTATTTGTTTCCAGATTTATTCAATAAAAAGTATGTTCCTTTTCATTGTGAAACTTGTCATATTGCAAAACAAACTAGATCTTCTTATCCTAAACAACCATACAAACCTTCCTCACCATTCACACTAATCCATAGCGACATTTGGGGTCCTGCAAGAATAAAAACCCTCACCAATGCTAGATGGTTCGTCACGTTCATAGATGATCACACTAGAACCACATGGGTTTATTTAATGAAAGACAAATCTGAGGTAGCCAAGGTATTCCAAACCTTCTATACCTTTATGCAAACCCAATTTAATGTTTCCATTAAGGTACTTCGAAGTGATAATGCCAAGGAGTACATGAGCAACACCTCTACCAAATTTCTTGATCAACAAGGAATTCATCACCAAACTTCCTGCCCATATACACCTCAACAAAATGGAGTCGTTGAGCGAAAAAACCGTCACTTGTTGGAAGTAACCCGAACTTTACTATAGAATGAAATGTTCTTCCAATTTTTTGGGGTGATGCCCTACTCACTGCAGCTTACCTTATTAACCGCATGCCATCCAAAGTCCTCAAATTCGACACCCCTATCCAAAAACTCCTAAAACACTTTCCAAATTGCTCCATAATCACTTCATTGCTTCCTAAGGTGTATGGTAGTGCGTCTTTATTCACAAAAATGATGGTAACAAATTTGCTGCTCGAGCTAACAAATGCCTATTTCTTGGCTACTCTTCGACTCAAAAAGGGTACAAATGCTATTGTCCTACTTACAAGAAACTTATTGTCTCATGTGATACAGTATTCTTAGAAGACGAAGCATTTTATCCCAAATTACCCATTCAAGGGGAATATACTGATATTGAATGGATAATCTTGAATAAACCTGAACCATCACCACCACAACCTAATCCTATACCCATTATTGACTCACTACCTTCTACAAGCCAACCTAGTCCTACCCAACCTGATCATGAATCAGAAGATCTTCCATCGTAACCTGAACCGACACCCAATGAACTGGAAACAAATATTGAGATTAATTCAGGGATGGATACCGAATAGCAAAGAGAGGAAGAGTCCAGACTACAAATTCGAGATGAACCAGACACAGGTAGAACTATCTCTCCCATTCAAAGGAATGATCATGACTCCAATTCGGGATTAAATCTTGAAGAACTGGGTTGGCCTATTGCATTGAGAAAAGGGGTAAGACCTTGTACTCAGCATCCAATTCAACGTTTTGTCTCATATAGTAACCTATCTACAAAAATGCAAAGCTTTGTTGTGAACAGTGCACAGATTAAAATCCCAAATACGTTTCAACAAGCTATAGCTTATTCAAATTGGAAACGAGCTGTAGAAGAGGAGTTGGGGGCACTCAAGGAAAACAAAACGTGGGAGATTACAAATCTTCCCAAATGAAAGAAACCAGTAGGATGAAAGTGGATCTTCAACCCAAAATACAATCTTAATGGTAGTATCAACAAATACAAGGCAAAACTTGTTGCAAAAGGATACACCCATACATATGGAATTGATTATCAGGAGACATTTGCTCCAGTAGCTAAGCTTAATACCATCCAAGTGCTATTATCAATCGCAGCTAACTTGGATTGGTCATTGCACCAATTAAACATGAAGAATGCCTTTCAGAATGAAAACCTGGAAGAAGAAGTTTATATGGAGATTCCATATGGAATTTTAGCTCCTAACAACTTTATGTGTAAACTCAACAAGTCATTGTACGGACTTAAGCAATCTCCTTGGGCATGGTTTGGTAGATTCACCAAGACAATGAAAGGAGTTGGGTATACTCAGGGACAAGCAGATGACACATTGTTCATCAAATGTGATAATGGCAAAGTCACCATCTTGATCGTCTATGTTGATGACATGGTCATTACAGGAAACGATGAAGAATCTATTGCTCGTTTAAAACAGGACTTGTCAATTGAGTTCCGGGTGAAAGACCTTGGACAAATGAGGTATTTCCTAGGCATGGAGGTGGCAAGAACTAAAAAGGGCATTAATGTATCCCAACAAAAACATGTTGAGATAGACATGCACTTTATTAAAGATAAAATTGAAGCAGGCATCATAAATCTGTCTTACATCATATCTGAAGACCAAATTGCATATGTACTGACAAAACCACTAAGCAGAACTACATTTGAAAAGTTTATGTGCAAGCTGGGTATGATTGACATATACTCTCTAACTTGAGGGGGAGTGTTAAATGTCAACAATGTTAGCACCGAACAACTGTGGTTAGCATGAGATTGTTGACACTCACACATGTGCCTCTATCAATCACTCATAGCACCTACCGTTTTGTCTCTCTGAATATTATCTATTCTTTTTTTCTGTTTGCCTATATATTGTAATCCTCTTACATTTGATATATGAATTGAGAATGAGATTGTATAATCTCAGTAGGATATTGCAAGCAATGTTCAGGATTTTCGCTGAAAGTACATAAAGAAGAAATATAACTCAAACAAAAAGCTGGAATATAAAAGATCTGCAATGTACAATTAAATGAAACAGGAAATGCTTCAATTGTAAACCATGAAGAAAACAAAATCTGACCACAATATCAAAAAAAAAAAAAAAAAACAGAGAATATCACATGAAAATAGAATTAATACAATATTTGGTCCTTATAATTTACACTCAATCTGATTTTGGTTCCTATAATTCCAAACCATAAGTTTTAGTCCCTCGTATCAAAATATAGGGATTAATGTTCCATACGGAAAGAAACTTGAGGAGCCAAAACCTATGGTTTGAAACTATAAGGTCTAAAATCAAAATGAGAGTAAATTCTAAGGACCAAGCATTGTATTTACCTGAAAAAAAAAATCAGCAATAATAGCTTAGTGACTGAAGTTCAGTTCGATACAAATACAAGTAAAATAATAGATCATAAATTCTAGGAAAGAAAAATACAATATATCATATCTTAGAAAAATTAAGGAAGTAATATTGTCTTCTAACAATAAACCTGAAAACGTTCCTCCTTTTCCGTAGGTTGTTCATTCGTTTTCCTCCCAAGTCTTCGAAATTAAAATTTCTTCTTTCCATTCTGCCATTGAGGATCTCGGACAACCAAAATTTGCTAGATGGGGTTGGCTAAAGCATGTGGCTGAACATGCCTTTGCCTTTCTCCCACAAATTCATAGATGTTGGCCCAAAATTAGGCAAAAGTAAACCAAACGCTCATATCAAGATACAATGGCTATACTGTCTACCTTTAAACATAAAATTTACATCAGGAAGGAAAAAATGATGTTTAAGGCATCCATCCATACATATGATTGAAATATGCAAAATAGTATAATGCTGCTTTTCTCAAAGACATTCATGATCCCATTAAGATACATACATTTAGAAAATAATCACCAATATCAGTATATAATGTAAGGGCCGCACTGTTTACAAAGCATGAGCAATAATACTACTCTGCACACCTAGTTTAAAAATAAAGTATTATAGCCCCTTTAATCTCAGTTCACTAGAAACTGGAAAGAAAAGGGGAATTACAGATCCAACCCTCACAATTAATAAAATGCTCGATACAAATAACATACGCTCAATGTAATCAATACAGGAAACCGTTGTCCAGCACAGTCACCCCCATTTACCAATTTCTGCATTTGTAATCTCCCAGTGCTATACAACGAGATTTTATCCCCTAAGTTGCATTCTTGTTTTTTGTTTTTTTTTTTTTTTTTTTTTGAGCAATCATTACAAGTTGAAGAAGGGAAATTACTCAAATTAGTCAGAAAAGTAAATACTGTGTATATAACTGCTTTAGTGTATGTTAGTTTTGATTGAGGGATTCAAGATGAGAGGGCAAGTTCAGCCCAAGCCAAAGATGATGCCTTGAGCTCCGAAGTTATGGATGTGTCGATTCTGCTCTCCAGAATACTACACAACTCTTGCACCCCTGGGCGTCTTGTGGGATCAGAATTGATACAGATATTTATTACCTCACATATTACTTTCAGGTCTTCGTCTCTAAAATGTTTCAATTCGGGATCCACCAAAGATGTCATTTCTTCAGGATTTTCAAGTTGGCCCATCGCCTGCACCAAAATGCACGTCCAAAATTAACAATTTAAAAACAGCAAACACGTTCAAAGTTGTCCTAATGAAAAAATGAAGAAAAATAGAATTGCAGACATTGAAGAAAATTTGATGGGGTTTCCTACCGAGTCCACCAAGTAACCCTTGTCCTTGCAATAGGGAGATCTTCCGCTGACTATCTCAAGTAGAAGTACCCCAAAAGCATATATGTTTCCTTGGACATCAAGATGGCGTGCTTCAATGGAATTTCGAAGAACACAAACGGCACCTTGGCTGCCAACAGAACCAGAATTCCTTTCCGATCTTTCCAGGATTTTTTTCCAGCTTTCAAAATCAACGAGCTGCAATTTAAGATTTCTTACCATTAGAATCTTAAACAAGTTTTGTACTTGGATTTTTTTTCCCCGTATTAACACTCCACACAATCTCAGTTACTAACGAAGCTTCACAGGTACGTTTATTTACTCGTGCAGTGCTAGCTGCTTAATATTTTTAATTTAACATGTAATTTTATTATCTAAAAAAAATTACTTTACTCACCTGTAACCATTTAAAACATAGATGAGAGTAATATCAACTCTTCAAGGTTTGAGAATAATATTTGTTTTTTTGAACAAAACTTATTTTTTCGCATAAACTATGATCATAAATTTTAGTTTAAAAATAAAAAAATTGAATATATTTTATCAACAACTAAAATTTTTTATTATAAAAAAAACTTATTTAATATAATCCAAATTAATCCAGACCAATCCACACCAACTAAGTTTGAAACCGTATGGGTCCAGATTTCCTCCTGACCAATTGCTTCAGTTTGGTTTAACCTCGGCCAAAATCAATCCAAATCAAACTAAACCCAACTTGGACCACCTTTGCAACATACATAAGTAGACATCAAATGACTCTACTTCTCATTCTAGACTGCAAAAACTTGAATTGAACTGCAGGCACATACCTTTGGGGAAAAATCTTCTGTTAGGTATACAGCAGCAGAATTTAGCTCCGATATAGTGAATGGAGGCTCAACTTCTGTGTGTAGATATTTGAGACCGCGAGCAATGCCTATAACAATATTCATACGCCTTGTCCATGATAACTGGCATCCTTCTCCATCTGCACTCACAAGCCACCACAGCAAATGTTGAGCAAAATGAAAACGCATAAAAGATAGATGAGTTAAGAAATTTGACTTACAATGTAGGTGCTCAGAAAGTGTCCCATTTGAAGCATATTCAAAAACCAGCATCCTTGAAAATGGAGTGCTCTCTCTACAATATCCTAGTAGTTCTCCTATATTGTCATGATTTAGCCTCGCCAAGTCCGCCACCTGAATGGCATTAAATGAAATATTAACAGACTAGTTTAAGTGTAGTCAATTTTGTGTAAGTTCTTGCATGCCATAGGCTTCCATTTACCTCTCTCTGAAAATAGAGCTCGTGGTAACCTGTCCAGTCCTCCCCCTTAATGCAGAGGGAAATCACAGCAATCTCAGGCCCACCTTTAATGGTGCCCTTGTAGACCACACTGTCAGGCGAGGACCCAATGATGTTACTGAAATCTTCGCAAGCCACTTCGAGCTCTTGTCGACTATACTTCCTTACTTCTTTCAACATCTCAGAGTCTGCATGTTAATAAAAGGTTAATACCAATAATGTAGAAAACCAAAACTTTTGGAAGAAGAAAGGACGAGGCAGCAGAAAGCAAGGGAACTAAACCTATATCTACTGCCAAATTCTCCTTCTCGCTTGCAGATTTCTTCCAAGGAATAATGATGGACGGTTTGTTGTTAAACCTCTGAAAAGCAGTTAGAAGAGCAACTAAAAAGAGAGAACCGATCATGGTTCCAGTCACTATTTCCAGAGCCAAAAGCCAAGTAGGTTTTGATGGCCCTTGATGCTTGGACAAATAATTAGCTGGTCCGTGCTTTGAGTTGATCACTGGATGGCCGCTGGCAGGTGAAGCACCAGCTATGAAATGAAAAGCAGACTATTGGCCATAATGAACAATAATAAACGCACTAACAATTAAAAATGGTTACTAGGTTCAGAACTTTAAGATTGCATTTGTAATTATTGATTACAACAAAGATCCATCCTCAATATCGGATTGTGTTTCAAAAGAAGAATATAAAGAGAAAACCCACTTCACTTGGAAGTCAAGACGGAGAATAGTTTCTCTGTGTCCAAATTCATTCCTGAGATCTTAAGCACTTGGAAAGTCACGTCAAACATACCACATTGCACAGAAGGGCGTTGCTTTAAATCCTTGTTCTGGAGGCAATTCCCATGAAAGCTAGACCTGTGTAAAAGTATGCTTTTTAAAATACAGCGATTTAGCAAGCTACTTATATGGCTCAGGTATTAGAAAGGCACCTTGGAAGATAAAACAAGCATTTTGGGATGCTCCCAACAAAGAAGTTAAAGGAAAAATCTGCAACTTTTAACTGAGACGAACGACAGAAACCAGTTAAATTTGCATTTGATGCATACCTGAAAAAAATAATGGGAATTATAAGAGACAGATTAAGAAAATTTAAACATAAAGTTGTGTAAATTGGCATCTAATCCTTAAAATAGAGTTTGCTATAATTTATGGCTTGAAAATTTTTAATCTAAACCATAAGTCAAACTTAACTGAAGTCTAGTCATAATTTATGGCTTGCTAACTATGACTTTTATACCCGTTGAATGACTCCTAAACACTAGCAATATAACATTTTCCATTATTATCAACATAACCACCAACTCCATCTCAAATGCAAAAATCTAAGTAATTTCACCCACAGGAAGCATAAAGGATGAAGGGTGAAGCTAATTAAAACATAATATATGCAAAAAGAAAAGCAAATAAAATTTCTGTTTGTATTCTGCCAGTTGCTTGTTGACCTAAATCAAAATCAAGTACTAGCCGATCTGACCTTGGCAATCTGCAACAGACATAAAAGACGCCTACAATCTATCACGCACGCCCATAAACAAAACTTTACTCACATTCCACGCATATTTGTAGTAAAATCCGAACTGCTATCAGCAGGGACAGGCCCTTGAAGCTTATTCCTATCCAGCCTCAGTTCTTGAAGGTATTTCAAATTTCCAAGATCTGGAGGTAGTCTACCAGTCAACCCGTTGGACTGCAGGTTTCTACAATAAAACAGAAGTTGCATGATATGAAAGCGAATGATAAGACTCTAGAGCATAAAAAATTCCTGTATGGCGGAAGAGCAAATAAATTTCCGTTTACATTTTCACTAATTGGGTTGAATTTCCAATCTCTGGAGGAATTGGTCCTGATAGCCGATTCATCCCGAAATCCAAGACCTTGAGAGATTTCAACATGCCCAGCTCTTTAGGTATAGTTCCAATCAGTTTATTGCCGTGCAAAATCCTGCATACATAGCATTAAATTCCAGAATTATTGCACTAAACCACGCAGGATTTCTGGATGACTTGTGAATCAGAGAAACGAAAAACATACAATTCTCCCAAGTAGGTGATTCGTCCTAATTCTGGCGATAGAAATCCCTTTAATGATGAACTCGAAATGTTTCTGCAAACAGATATTCCAAATCCAATTATGTCGTATTAGGAATGTGGTAACTTAGAAATAAATGTCAATAAAAATGGAGTAAATGGAGGAATGATATCTTACAGCTTAACAACATGATCTCGGGCAGGATTGCAGAAAACGCCATTCCAGTCACAAGGATCTGAATCCATCGTATTCCAATTGGACAAAACTTGAAATGGATCTTCATAAATAGCTTCTTTGAAAGCATTAAGCGCCATAACTGTGCAGATACAACTTCCAATCAGCAAAATTATCCCGACAACCAACCAAAGGGGGGGGGGGACATCTATCTCGCTCTCTTAGCAAACAAATAGCAATGCAAATACTCGAAGACAGAAAGAGAATGCGAGTGAAAAAGCAGAGCAGCGAAGCGAGTGAAAAAGCAATTATGTGATCTCGAAGCTTCCAAGTTCATAAAGGAAACAGAAACATTCTACTATTTGCAACTCAATCCTACTATACATTATAGACATTATTGAACAAAAAATCAACTACTTTGGTCCTTACTTAACTTTTCATTGCAGACAAACAGAAGTCAACAGAACAGAAGAGGCGAGATCTGAGAGAGGCAGTGATTGCCGAGCGGGGACGTACCTTCTTTGGAGGCCACAACATTATCACAAGCCACAAAAGAGACCATGGAAATCAGACCGATAAACAACAATGAACTCCATAATCTCATCTTTTCTTCTCCAGAAGTTGTCCACACTCTCTCGCCAGTCACTTCCAATCAAGCAACAAATCGGAAGTTCTCTGAAACTCGATTCTTCCTAAGACAAGTGTGAAGAACAAGAAATTGCTTATTCAGTGCGATTCAGAACTGCAGATTCCTACTGTAATGGTGTAGATTTTACGAAGAAGAAAAAAAAAATAAAGAAACGTAATAGTAGAGATCAGAGAATGATCTCTTTTGGAAAATGAAAAAGTGAAACAAATAGAGCAAGAGTTGAAATCCAAGATTTGGTAACTACCTGCACTAATAGAAATGCCAAACGAGAGTAGGTGAGAGAGAGATAGAGAGACTAACAACAGAAGAGAGAGAACCAAATAATGAGGTTGACACTGAGGAGAGAAAATCCAGAAGTGGAAGAAACTTGACTTCGAAGAGAGGTTAGCGAAATGCAATAGAAAATTCAAATGCAAATGCCAAAACCAGAATGTGGATTTTCAGGAAAATATGATGATTCTATACAATGATTAAAGACACTGAGATTTGCGTTGAGGAGACTAAGATGAAAGAAAAAGAAAAAGTATCTTTCTTCTTTGTTTGGTTTTTTTTTCCCTTTTAATTTTGGTCGATGTTGATGGTGGAGCATGGCGGTTTCAGATTCAAGGTATTTTTTTTTTTTTGGACAAAAGATTCGAGGTATTAAATGTACGTTAATTTTATTTTTTTTATTTTTGGCCAACTTATCTTTTTCCACCTGTTATTTATGCATTATATCACTATATATATTACAGTACTCCCTCCGGTCCTAATTATAAGACAAAGTTAACTTTTTTGGAGAAATTAAGGAAGCCAATTAAATTACTTTAGAGTGTTTATATTTTTAATATCTTTAGACTATATATTAGTTTATTAGTCAAATTAATTAGTTTGGAGAAAAAAATAAAAATATAAACACTCTAAAGTAATTAAATTGGTTTTCTTAATTTTTCCAAAAAAGTCAACTTTATCTTATAATTAGGACCGGAGGGAGTAATTTGTATGAGAAATCTAAATTTTTTAATAATTTATTCTTAAAGAAAGACACAAAAGTAACAAAATTAACTGAAAACGAGTACAACAACCACAAATCATTGGACCTAACTTCATTCTTACTCCCTTTAGTCCAAATTATAAGAAGTATTTTTAAAAAAATTTAGTTAAAATATAAGAGGTTAACAAAGTAATTAATGATTATTTTTCATCTTTACCCTATACTAAATGCATGAGAAAATGCATGAGAGGAGGGGGGGATAAGTGACCGATAATAAAAGTATATTTGAAAAGTAATTTTATTATTTTCCAATCACATTCTTTAACAATGATAAAATCGATAAAGTTTATCAGTTTAAAACACAATTAATGACTTAATTCATATGAATTAGTTAACAACATCTTATAATTTTGGTCTAAATTATAAAATGTCTTTTAGAAAAAAAAAATGGTCCAAAATACAAAAGGTTGACTGGGTGATTAATTACTCCCTTCATTCATTTTTATAAGATATTAATAACTGAATTGAGTTGTTCGATGTGATATTTAAAAGTAGTTATATACAATAAATATGTATAAAATGAAATTTGTTTTTCAAAAATGTCATTATTTATGTGGAAGAGAAAGAATAAATTATATTGAGTTCTTTGGTCAAATATTAAAATTAAATACAATAATGGCATGAGTAATTTTTAAAATTTAATAAATATAAAATGGGGAGTTTACAATATACTTTTCAAACATCCCTTGACAGTGTATTATAAAAATGAACAATGTATAATCAGAACTAGTATTAGGAAAATTAATTATCCAGTCATTATAATTTTACTGAATTTGTAACTTAATCCTTATAGTTTGATTTGTTACTACTTAATCCCTATAGTGTCGATTCAGTTCAAATGCACAACCTTGTGTTTCAGCAATAGGGGAAGGATCTGTGGCAAACATTCAGAAGAATTACAGACCTTGATGCAAACCCAATTGAATCTATGAATCTGATAAAGTCTTCGTCATTTCCACGTGGTCTTTTGTTACGACTTATACCACAAAATGCATACGTCTCTTTGCCTATGTCTCCCTTTTGCTTGTTCATTTTTCTTTTTCTACGCCCTGCTACCTTCTACTCTTAATATAAGGTTCATTTTGTGGTATAAGTGTTTGATTGGGATAGTTTAATTTTAGTTTATAAGTGCTTTTAAAATTGTGATTTACGGTATACGAAGTAAGTATGTGAGAAAAGTATTGTCTCAACTTATGTAAAAAACACTTATAAATAAAAAATAAGTTATACCAAACATAGGTTAATTTGCAATAAAAAAAAGGACCGTTAATTCACACAATTAGTCATCGCGCTTGGTTGTTGAAAAGCCAGTGGCGTGAAATTGTCGTGCGTTGGATTATGACTGAACGCAGTGTTATTGTGCAATGAATTTTGATGGTCAAACCAAGTCCAAATATTATAAAATTTGGTAGGATTAATGTAAACCCCTTCTAACCAAAGCCGGGATTAAGTTCATAAACATGTGATTAATGTAGAATTAGAGACCATAAAGAGATTTGTGATTTAAACAAAATCAAACTTCCCAAAATCAAGGTTTATAAAAACTTTTCAAAAGTCTGTTCTCAATGGTATCATATTCACAATACAATTACATAATTGGCATGTACAGGTTGATTTCATTCATACATATCAGAGTACAGCATGAATTCCCGATACATTCAAGTTCCATTGATTAATAAAGGGTTCATACAAGGCATAATGCACATAATCTAATTCCCTTAACTTGGGGATTGCACAAAACTACATCATATATCCATTATACACAATTGTTTCTCAGTGAAAAATCCAAAATACCAATTATAAATATGATAACCAAATTTTCCAAAATGAAACTTCTATCCGGAGCTCTAACCACTCTTCGTCACCTGCTTCCCCTTTGATCCTTCGTCCCTGTCTAAAATTGTTTTGGGAGAATGAGATTCTCAAGAATTCCCGTAGTAACAAATCACTCTAGTATACACAACAATAAGGCAAGAAAGCAAATCATCACACACACATAATAACTACAACGACAGTTATAGTGGCAAGGGCAAGTATGACTCATGTCACCCTTACGTTTGCTCACGCTGTATTGCACCACAACAGTTCACACAATATATTTTACCACAGCCGGGATTCATATAAAGCATTTCATACGCAAGCCATACATGCAAGATATATAACACACAGCCCACGGCTGGATTCACAACACGCCGCCCCATGGGTCGGATTCTCAAAGATCCATGTCGATTACAATGGCAATTCAACGGCCGAGTTAGAGATGACCAATGTCAATCTTTAAACGGCTCGTGCTGAAGTGCTCATGCTGTAATGGACCATGGCACATTTTTCAATCACATTTCACAAAACCATGATCAGTCATACATACCAAAACATCATATACAACATGAGAGAAAAGTCACTACTTTGGTCCTTCCGGGCGTCTTCTGGCAGCGGTCTCTCTCGAGTAGGGCAAATGTCAAATCCTAGAATCATAATTAAGGATGAAGAATTATACTCTATTCCAAGACTTAATTCACTTCATAACATATTCTAAGACTTAATTCACTTCATAACACTTAAATTTGGTTATCATTTATGTCCTTTAGGTGGCTACTAAAGGCTCAAACATGTGCCTAAAGGGTTGGGAAAACAACTATACCAAAAACCATCTTCGGAAGTCCAAAATGTCATTTTTTTGGGGTTGGCCGTGGCCCAAAAATCCATTGGCCGCGGCAAAAAACATATCCGAAACGTTTGGGCCGCGGCCAAGAAAAATCATGTTTCTTGGCTGAAATTTCAAAAATCATAACTAATTCTAGAAAAATTGAAATGAGGTGATTCTAAAGCTAAATGATAGATTTTTAAGTCCTATTTACTAGAAAAATATGGACCATTACTATAAATCACCACGCAATTCTAGAATTATAAAAAACTCAACACTGCTCCAAACCAGAGTCCAGTTTTAGTCTCAATCTTTGGCAAAGAATAAATTTCAGTTCACAAAACAAAATGACATGAATTATATGTCCATTTTGAAGCCTGGGATGTGAACTTTAAGACTGGAAAGTTTCAGAATTTTTCAACACTATTTGGTCATTCAAAAATTTCGTACAAGCTGACTGCCCAGAATAGAGTTCACACTTGACAAATTTCCAATTTTCTACCAAAGTGTCCAATGACTCCAAAATCAATAACCAAACCTATTCCCATACAATTTCTCACAAGGAACACAATGCCAACCTCAAAATGACCAAAATCGCAACCCATCACCATGCCCTGTTTTGACCAATACACAAAACCAAACACAAAGTTGCCAAACTTTACTTTTAAGCTTCAATTCAATTCTATTCATTCAAAACACTAAACAAGGCACCATTTCCATGATAACAACATGCTAACAACACAATGACCCTCAATCACAAAATCAGGGCAAAATTTCCAGAAATTCAAGGACCAATCAATGGCCATAAAACTTATATGAAAATGAAGCTTTCACTCACCTCAACAGTTTCCCAAAGAAGTTCCTTGGTTCTCCAACTTCTAGATTTCCTTGTGTACTTAAAACAACACCAATGGAAAGTCTAAAACCATAGGATGAAAGCTCTTAACAAGATGAACAACTTTAAAGAAGGATATTTTGGCATTCAAGGTCAAGATCTTACTAAATCTTGAGCTTTCCTTTTCTCTTTCTTCCTTCAAAAATGGCGCACAAGAGCTTGAGAGAGAGAGAGAGAGAGAGAGAGAAAGTGTGTGATGATGAAGATGAGGGTGAGGTGCAGAATTTCTACCCCCTAGCCATTCCATATGCATGAGAGAGAGAGAGAGATAAAAGAGAGGAAATGAATAAAAAAAATGGTGCTTTGACTTTTCTTCTCATATCTCTTCATCATCAAGTAACATTTGTCCACATCTTATGCATTCTCATAGAGTAAGTAACCACTTGGTTACTCTAACCACTCCATTAGCCATTTAGTTACATATCTCATTTCTCCTTAGTTAGTAATTAATCTCTCCATTAATCACGAACTTATGGCCATTATATTCTTTCAATTTCTCACTGATTATGGCATATTATTTAAAATTGCCGCATAATACATAGTTAAATTCTTTTCCTCTTCTTTATGCGCCATTTACCCCTATTTTAGCCTAAATAATTATTTGTCACATAATTATGTTAAAATATAGGGTGTTGGGCATTTTCAGTAATAATTCGGATCTCAAATCCATTTTGATTTACAAAATAATTCACAATAATTATCATTAGCCCTTAATAGAAATTTAGGGTGTTACAATTAAAATAGACATGTAGAGCTTTAATTCTTGAATGACTAGATCATGATTCTTGGATGAGTAGATTAAGAGATTAAGCGGGCCATGAATCGGATCCCTTGACCTAACCCAGATGTCACAGCAGACCTGCCATAACTTGCAGCGTTATACGACATCTTTCCAGCAATGTTGACCTTGAATTATGGTGGTTTAGATGGCAACACACACAAAAATGACAATAGTTCTTGACAGAGATTTCACCAAAATCAAGGCAAAAAACAAACTGAAAATTTTCACTATCGAATCCAAAACCAAGACGCGACAATGGCGTTCTATTTTTAGTAAGTTCAATGAAGTGTTTTGA
The DNA here is from genome assembly GCA_963242795.1 of Inga leiocalycina. Classification (NCBI taxonomy): domain Eukaryota; kingdom Viridiplantae; phylum Streptophyta; class Magnoliopsida; order Fabales; family Fabaceae; genus Inga; species Inga leiocalycina. The sequence continues at coordinate 39,608,517 of OY725332.1, forward strand.
TGGATGGGAAGGCCAAAGCAAATACAACAGAAGTAAGCCAAAAATAAAAATCAAATTTTTTTTAAACACAAAACTCAACACAGTCGTATGTGATATGTATATGACTTTAATTTGATAGGATTATCTTTTTTTCTGGCACAACAAATTCTCTTATTCTTCACCACTTCATCTTCAATATCTTTACTTCTAAATAGAGTTTATAACTTGAGATAAACTGCAATTCTTAAGCTTACCTAATGTTAACCTCTCCAAAATATTGTTTAGTGTTTAGTTTATAATTATGAATTTATCTATTTATTTATTTGATTGTAGTTGTGGACATTAGTTTTTGACTTTTTTGACTTAGTGTTTGTATTTTGTTAAACATAAATAATTGTTGATGTTTTTCACTAGTGGAAAAATCACTTTTAAGACTGGTTAAAAATGACATTTTAGACCGATTCTGGAGGCGGTCTTGATACAGCCGGTCTAAAAAATCTGTTACTTTTTAGCTTAACTGGTCTTAAAAATCACTTTTTTAGACCGGTTTCTCGAAGACCAGGTCTAAAAAGTCTAAACTTTTTAGACCGGTTGTTTAAAAACCGGCCTAATTTTTTTCCAAGACTTTTAAGACCGGTTATTAAAATAACCGGTTTAAAAAGTAACTTTTTTAAAAAAAATAAATAAGTTTCTTTTTTTTGGATTGGAAGGATTTTAAAATCATCCCAATCCAAAAAAATAGTGCCCTATTATTTTACTATCACATAATTTTAAGTAAGCTATGACAACCGTAACTAAATGATGAAAAACAACAACTCATAAGATAGGACATACCATTTGAAGATTGAGCGATTTTTCTAATGTTGTCCTCCCCTTCATCAAATGGTTGAGAGCATTGTGGACCAACCTCTCACTTACTGCATCTAAGGCACTGGTGGCCTGAAGCATTAAAGGGGTATATTTAGGACCAGATAGATACTGATAAAGCAGTAGCAGAATCATGGAAACAGCTTAAAGAAGCAAAGAAAGCAAAGAAACATACAAAAGAAAAAAAGAAAGAAAAGGGGGAAAACCTCATCAAGTATAAGGATCGGGGCATTCTTTAAGAGTGCTCATGCAATAGTAATTCTCTGCAGATAATAAACAATACAATTAAGACTATATAATGTGTGCATGTGAGAGTGAAAGCCTATTCCTGCAGGAATGTTTATATGAATTATGCATACTCTATACCTACCTCTGTCCCCCACTTAATAGGCCTCCGCGCTCACTGACATGTGTATCATAGCCCTTTCAGAAAAATATGGAAGGAAAGGAAATGTGTTACAATATTACTTAATCTTTACTACAGTAAGCATCTGCATGTTTAGAAAATGAAAATACATCTGTGGAAGTGAAAGTATGAAGTCGTACCAGTTGTGTAACTAGAGAAAAGATCCAAGAGATAATTTCCCCTTAAATATGTAAAGCAGAATGCCATCATACTAGTTGTTTGCTCCTAAAAGCAAAAAAAGAATGTTCAGAGATAAAGGTGCAAATAAAAAAATGCTGTGTAAACTAATAAAGTGGTGATTTCGATTAGTAGGAATCCTTTATACATGAAGTCATAAATTAAAAAAGGCACATCTTTTCATTTGTAATTTTTCACATCATCTCTTGCCAATCCAATCTTGGTGTTTACAACTGGCATCTATCTATATACGTATGACAGTTGCAGACTTATGGTATGTTGTTCCTAAAGTACTGTTAAAATTAATAAGCCACTTCAGACAACACATAGAAAACCTTTGAGATCTCAAGGCACTCTTATTACACAAAGCAAGAAAATAGTTAGAGCAATATTATTTTCATTTCTTGAAATTTTACACAAGTACCAGACTTATATGTAGCTCTGTACATCCTTGCTATTAGGCTTCTCAATCAAAATATGACAAATATGTTCTTATCGAAGAATTGTAAACTTGCCATATCTTGTTTGGATAATTTGACAATTAAGATATGAACAATTTTTGCTTAAAAGAGCTAAATCTTGCACACTCGAAGATACATGGAACAAGAGAATTGCACAAAAAACAGGACCTTACTGATTGATGGGATTTTCACAGCACATTTTAAATTTTGACCACTTGAGTTGAAGATCCATTTGTATAGATCAACAGTTGAAATTGAAAATAACAAATAGTGACTAAGAGTTTGCCTAATACGCTATGGACTTAAAGGCATAAATTATGGTGATTTGTGATCACAACAGATCAACAGATGAAAGCAGTGCTTGGAAGATGGTCTCAAACAATTCCTATGGTTCTTGAGACACCATAGAAAACATGATAAAAAAAATGAGTTGTGTCTTGCATTAGGAACTGTCCACATTAAAATTGGGTAGCTGGTGGTATAGGTTTGAAGATGCTTATTAGGCATTCATTTTGTAGCCAGTAGCGACACATGTAAATGCTGCACCAATTTATCAAAAAATATATCAAAAATCACCATGCAAAAACTAAATCAAGTTGAACTTTGGGACAAACCATGTTAGGCTTAAACATCAACTTACAACAACCATATAAAGCCTCAGATGCAGTGCTTGGAACAACAAAATCAGCTTTCCGTTTATACAAAACAGTGAACTTGCTACTACCCAGAAGTACAACAACCTAATTGTTCCTTCTTACACTTCCTCAACTACACAGCAGATGATATAGATAATAACGAACAAAGACACAAGATACTCAAGCTAAGATAAACACTGAGCATTACCAGATCCACGAGCCAGAAAATCTCGTCCTACCACACTTTCCAAGACTAATGATTTCCATTAACTCTGATTTTCACAACATACAAGCACAAAATCAAAACAACCCTTTTCAAAACATTAGAGAACAACCACACAAGATTGGAGATTTAAAAAGAAAAATGAAAGAACTTGAAGACTGGGTACATACCTGGCCACCAAACAAGCTCGCTGAATCTTATTGATAAGTCAGATCAAGCTCGTCATGGTCGCCATTTTTGGATATTCAGATATGGGTGGTGACAAATTATACGTCAGGAAAAAAAAGAGGATCTTAAATGATTAAATGAGGACAAATAATGAAATCTGAGAAGAGAATGTGGCATCTAAGAAAATATTATCATATCAAAGTAGTGATGGGTGTAGATGAAGAAAATGCGTCCAAAAAATTCAAACTCAAAACAAAAAGCACACAAGTAAGAAGACGCCATAAGTACTAGGGCAAACTCATAATAGGTGAACGCAAGGCTTCGCATCTTCGAGCAACAGCTAGAGCGAGTTAAAGTGAGAGAGCACTGACGAGCTTGGACTTTTGTTGGTGATAGCAATAGTGACGAGGTAGACAACAGAGACGACATAGCTTCAGAGTTACACATGATTGAGCGCTCGGTGAGGAGGCAAGGGAAATAGCATTTATGATCTTTTTTTTGGCCAAAGGATTTATGATCTTTTAGACTGGTTGTTCTGAATATCAAGTCTAAAAAATACTTTTATATGATTTTTTAAATTATCTTAATTTTTTTAGACCGATTGTCTAAAAATCAGGTCTAAAAAACATCTTTTATACCTTATGTATAAGGAACCGGTTTAAAAAGTTGATGATATTTACAAAAATGCCATCAGTCACATTTTTTAGACCTTATCTTCTATATCAGGTCTTGAAAGAGCAGTCTAAAAAGCTGATTTTGCACTGATTTTTCAGATTTTAGACCGGTTTTAATAAAAACTGGTAAAAAATGTTTGATATTTAAGACCGGTTATTAATTATAACTGATCTAAAAAGTTTACAATTTTTAATTTTTTAGATATTTTGATATTTTTAGACCGGTTTTATTTATAACTGGTCTAAATAATTTTTTTAAGACCGTTTTTTTTTAAAACCGGTCTTAGAAGTTCTATATAATTACAAAACTGCCATTGGTCAAATTTTTTAGACCTTATCCACTATAACCTTTTTAAATGTGATTGTCTAAAAAGGCAATTTTGTACTAGTGTTTAAGTTAGATTTAATAATATTTTTATTTTAAATTAGGTATTTTAGTATTCAAGAACGTAAAAAATGAAAAAGAGATAAAAAGGGCCTAAAGCCAGCGGGCTTTTACTAAACGGGCCGACCTCATAAATGAGGCCTTTTTTTGGAGTCCCGTGCCCATGACGGTCTGGCACTGTAGGGTCGAGCTTGCCCATTTTCCCAACTATACTTAAAAAATACTTCAATAGATCTAAATCCTGTACCCTATTAAACATATAATCGCGCAGTTTTCAACTGCAAATTGAAAAGCTTATTTGAGTATGCCAAAATAAAGTATATCTGGCATTTTCATAGATCCATATTCCAAGGTACGGGTTTTTCAACGGATTAGAGATTCGCCCAATGAGGCGATGATGTTAAGAAAAAAATAGGGAAAATTGTGAAAAAATCCTTCATTGGCAACTTATTTGCCAAATGGAACCTTCGCGTGCAGATTATCTTCCACGTGTGCAGAATATCTTCCCTTGTGTGCAAATGATCTTCCCTGTGTGCAAAATTCTTCCCTATACATGTGCAAAAATCTTCCCTATGTGTGCAAAAATCTTCCCTCCGTAAGCAGACATCTTCCCTCCATGTGCAAGATATCTTTCCAGGTCCTATTTAGCAAATAAGTTGTCAATAAGGTCTTTTTTAGCAATTCTTCCAAAAAATACAATGTTGGCAAACAACGATGTTAAGAAAAAATTATTGACTTTATTCGTTCCAAAAATTGTGTTTTTTAAAAATATAATTTCATCAATACATGAAACTTGGGTCATTTTGGGACATTCGATAAAACTTGAACGACACAAATGTAACTTCTTTTACGTGTCACAATATGTTTGTAAGTATGTATTAGTCACTACAAAAAAAACGTGATTTCGTAGCAATTAAAATTGGGTATTAGTAGCGATTTTAACCGCTACAAATAATATTAGTAGCGTTTTATGAAACAACTACTAAATCCTATGTTGCAAGCGTCTTTGTAGTGGTTATTAAAAAGCGCTACTCAAGGAAAATAACCTCTACTTTATTTATAGCGGTTGAATCCCACCGCTACAACATCGCCAAGAGCTATCGTCTTTTTCTAGGAACTTTACAACCGCTACAAATATCAAAACCAGAAATTTTCAAGACGGGAAATCCAAATTTTGTTCCATTTTGTAACGGTTCCTAAATCGCTACTAATATGAATTTGAAAAATGACGCCCTTAATTAGTAGCGGTTATATAACCGCTACAAATTTCATCAAAATTCAAATTTGGTGCCAATATATTTATTTGCGTTTGAAAAGGTTGCTCTAGTTAGTAGCGGTTTAATAACCGCTACAAAAATTAAGTAAATTTTTTTTAAAAAAATACAATCATTTGTTTCAATTTTTTTAATATTAAATTAAATATTTTATTTTTTAGTAGTTTAGCTAATTTAATTAGCTTATTATTCAATAGTTTAGCTTATTTATAAATTAAAAGGAATAATTTTAATTAGTGAGATAAGTATAAAGATTGTATTGATAATATTATTGAGGATATGTAGGTAAAAAGGAACTATTGTGTTGTCTACTACAATTTGATTATGTAAGAAAAATAGGTGAAAATAAGAAAAAAATCTTAAATATTTGCAAAAAAAAAAATAATGAGGATATATTTTATGAGATGGAAAGAAGTATTGAAATAAAAAATTTAAAAACTTGTTACCATATTTGATCACCTTGTTCAGCTCCTCAGCTCATACAAAAAACTTTGTAAATAAGAGAAAATGAAATAGGGGTAAGGTGGAAAGAAGTGGGGGAGTACTTGAAATGAGATGTGGTGGAGGTATTTAAAGGGATCTGCGTAGCATTTGTAGTGGTCAATGTAGTTGTTTTGTAGTGGCTTTTAATTAGTAGCGGTTTTTGAACCGCTACAAATATTGAATTTATTTTTTTAAAATATTTTTTAAAAGACAAAAACATAATTTGAATTTGATCACTCATCCTCGCCATCTCTATAGAAATTGTGTAGAAAAATTGTTGTCAGTGATGTATTATTTTGTTTAAAAAATTTAATTTAAATGATGTGAACTTAAAAAAATGCACCGCAGTAGAGGTAAATTGTCATCGCCTTTAGGGAAGAAGTTTTCGAAATTGGAGGCTGAAATGGCTCACTTTCGTAGGCGATGTTATCGACTTTACCCATGTCATAAAGGTCTCGTGGCTTTAAATGAACGATCATGTGCCAATCCCTGTGCGTCTATCCTCGACATAATAAACCTATTGTGCCTTTGAGGCAAGCATGTACAGCTCATCATCTTGAGAATTATCAGTATGAATTGGCCGTGAGAAATTGACTGATGTGATCCCTAAGTTGTTAGTTGTTAGTCCCCGAGAAGTAGTGGTATTTGGCCACAAACACTTGAACGACATCACGGTGAAGCGGCCTTGATAATTAAGTTCGACGACATCAAGAAGCTTTCCATAATAAGGAACGCCTCCGAACTGCATGTTGGCGTCACTACTGCTCGTATAACTCCTTGTCCCAAATGTGCCATAAACACCCTGAATTTTGAGTTTGCAATCCTTGATCTCGTGAAACTGTGCAAAACTTGAAACCATTAACATTGTAAGCTGTAAACCTTTTTGCATGATCAAGAGGGCCGATTGCGAGAGCTCTGAAATCTGGTGAGTGTGGGTTGTGGTCATTTAGTATTCTACACGCAAATCAGCTCGGGAATTCTCTATGGACCTTTTTGTCAACTTCAGAGGATGTTTGTGTATGGATCCTGAGTTGACGCTTAACATGACTTCTGAATTCCCTGCATTTAATCATAGAAAGGCGAGAGTGAAATGAAAGTGAAAAATGTTACGAAAGATATAGAATAACATGTGAGTGTTCAATTCTTATTGTATGAAAGGTTCAACTTGAGTGCAATTAATCAAGACATGTCTATGTGCTTGCAACTTCTCAGTTGCCATTAGTTTGAAATTCTCAGTTCCTCCAACTGGTTTACTAACACGAGGGATAAATTCTCCTGATGTTGGCGTAGGTTCAGGACAATCATCAACACAAGGTAGGCGGTTGAAAGCTGTCTCAAGGTCATCAAAGTACCTTGAACAAAAATACAGCACCTCATCCCCTATATAGGCTTCAGCTATAGAACCTTTTGGCCACGTCTTATTCCCGACATAATATTTTAATTTCCCAAGAAACCTACGAAGTAAAGGAGAGAAAAATGATACTAAATGCTGAAAAGGACGACTAGCAAACATAGGAACTAACAATGAAGCACATATTTAAAATGAGAACCTTGCAGTCGGATACATCCCTCGATATTGTACTGGGTAGCAAGCTTTGTTACATAAACGAGGTGGACTGTAAGATGAACCATCATAGTGAAAAAGGATGGAGGAAAGATCATCTTCAAATGACAAATTGTAAGCATGATTTTGGACTACAGCTGATCGAGCTCCTCAACGATCAAAACCTTAGAACACAACTTCCAAAAGAAAAAATAAAGTTTCACTAAAATGATGGAAACAAAGTTCAAAGCTCCAAGAGGGAGTAACTGTTGCATAAGAACATATGAGTCATGACTCTTCAAGCTATCAACCTTTCGAGCCTGCAAGTCAACACATCAAGAAATGTTGCTTGAATAGCCATAAGGAACTTTTAATTTCTTCAACATCGCGAGGAAGACTTCCTTGTTCGGATTTGTGAGGGTAAACTTTGCCGGCTGAAATTTGTCTTACTCATTTGGCCAAGCATCTTCACGAACTCCCATGGCATGTAAATCTTTCCTCGCTTGAAGGTAATCTTTTGTCTTGTAGGGTTTATTAAGCAGCATATATAGCACATTATCGCAAACATTCTTTTCAATGTGCATAACATTAAGACTGTGGCAAAGTAAATTAGATCTCCAATATGGAAGATTGAATAAAACACCTATCTTCTTCCACTGCTAAGGTGCCGAAGTCCTACGCATCTTTTAGCGAGTTTGTATTGAATCGACACTTTTTCCAAAATCGAAGTCAACATGCTCAAGCTACTGTAAGATATCTATACCGGACAAAGTCTGAGGTGGTCCTCTTTTTTCTGGTTTCCCATTGAAGCGATTCCGTTGCAATATGAACTTATACCTTCTATCGAGAAACCTCCGATGCCCCATAAAGCACCACTTTTGGCTGTAGGGAAGGTGCACTGCACCAGAGTCAAAATTACAAGCTGGACACGCCAACCCAGTATGTACATTCCAACCAAATAATGTGACAAGGCCAGGAAAGTCACTAATCGTCCACATCAAGGCTGCACGCAAGTTGAATAAAGTCTTCTCGTAAGCGTCGTATATCTCAAGGCCGACATTCCACAAGTCAAGTAATTTTGCAATAAGTAGTTGGAGACATATATCGATGTCATTGTCCAGTGCCTTTTTGCTTGGAAAGATCATAGACATAATGAAGGAACTTTGTTTCATACACATCCAGGAGACAAGTTGTAGGGAATTAAGACTACCGGCCAAATACTGTAACTTGTGCTAAGATTCCCGAATGGATTAAAATATTGGTCTCCAAACCAAGCTGAATATTTCTGGGGTCAGCCGCGAAAGATGGAAAGTCATTGTCAAACGTTTTCCAAGTGTCTGCATCCTAGGGATGTCTTAATTTACCGTCTTCATTCTTATCAACGGCATGCCACCTCATGTGCTCCACAGTTTTGGACAACATAAATAATCTTTGTAAGCGAGGTTTTAAAGGGAAGTACCTGAGAATCTTTACAGGTTTCTTCTTCTTATTTTTCTCCTTCCAAATAGTCTTGTACCTTGATGTATGGCTTCTCTTATAAGTCTCCCTGCTAGAATCGTCTCCCCAATATAGCATACAATTGTTGGGGAATGCATCAATCTTTCGATAGTTCAACCCCAACTTGTTAATAATCTTCTTGGCCTTGTAGAACATTATGGGCATCTTTACGTCGGGGAATACATCTTGTAATAATTCGAGCAACATTGATATTCCCTTATCTGTTATTCCACACAAGCATTTGATATGATACAACTTGATCAAGAAAGATAATTTAGAGTATTTTCAACAACCATGATATAGAGGATGATCTGCTTCATCCATCAAGCTGAAAAAATCCTGAGTTGCTTCATTCCTCATGAACACTAGCTCTGAACCTTGCACTTCTTTATTGAAGTTGTCGCCTTGAAATCCAAAACATCACGCACAGCATCATTAATTGGATCATCTTGATCTAGTTGAACTCCTACTTGTGAACTTCGAGGAAAAAGCATCATCATATCTCATATCGGCCTTCTCACCATGAACTGCCCATAACTATAGTCTTCCAGGAAAGGCTTAACAAGCAAATGTTCCTTAACAACTTGTCGTGCATGCCACTTCTTAAACTTACAACTCTGACATAGACAGACGATCTTGTCATTACAGCTGGCATGAGTGAATGCGAAATCTAAGAAATTGTTTAAGCCGTATAAATATTCCAGAGAATTGCGTGGCAACCTGATCCATGATTTATCCATAGCTACTAGTGAGATAGAAGAAAGTATAGTAAAGAAGATGAATGAATTGAGAATTATGAATGCCTATTAGCTTATATAAAGGTTGTCCAACATTTAATATTTTGTAGCGGTTCCCAAAACCACTACAAATTTGCACACATTGGCCAGTTCTAAGAGAAATTTATTTCGAACTTGTAGTGGTTTATGTAGGATAACCGTTACTAAAATATATTTGTAGCGGTTTTGTTTCATTAACCTCTACAAATATCGCCGCCATTGGAAATTCAAATTTCAAATCGATTTGCATCTTGTAGCGGTTAAAACAACAAAACCGCTACAATTGTTCAAGATCGTTGGGAGAATTTGAATGCACTCTATAGCAGTTATTATGCTACAGATTGAGAAGAGAGAGGGAGGGAAATTCAAATTGAAAATTCGAATAATTTGTAGCAGTTTTATTAATAGCCGCTACAAAGTAACATGAACATTTATAGCGGTCTTTTTGTAATAACCACTACAATGTGAAAAGAAATAAATTTATTTTTTAAATGTTTGTAGCATTTTTTATATTAAAATTGCCATAAATATATTTGATTATTCTTCTTTTTTGGTTGTTGTTAGTTTTAGAAATATAAATGTAACGTTAAATAAATGTAATAAGAATTTACCAAGGCTCCAAAAATATGAATATAACTATTGTAAAACGCAACAAGAATTTGATTTCTGAAAATCAAATATCCAGGTTTATTTACAAATGTTTTAAAAAAATACAAATGTCCTAATCTAATAGCAGGAGGCTGCTCGTCTAGTCCTATCTCAGGTGGGCCTCCCTCTGGTGTAGCTGTATCGGGGCGCTGGGCAGAGTCAATAACACCATTATCATAAGCAGAAGGAGGAGGCTGGAAAACGACTTAGGGAGAGGGGGAATTTGTGGATGCGGCTCGTCCAGGAACATGCAACTTGTAACCTCCTTCATAATTATGATTCAAAATACGTAATTAAGATGAAACAGAAACCAATAATAATTAAAACTCATTTAATATCCCTTCCTTCCGGTAGGGTTTTCACAAATTCTTTCAAAATTTCTGCCTTACCCTGGTCTCAATTTCAAATTCCGAATATAATTACCTGTGTAGTTAAATCACAATTATACATATCAGAGTGTACAACAAAAATCCCGGTAACCCCTGGGTTACATATAAATACTAAGGGTTTGCAATTTCTCACTTAGGGGATTACACAAAGTCATTTCAATGTTTACATTCCAAATATGTACATAATCCTAATACCAAAACTGATAACCAACAACCAAAATATAAATCCCCCTAAGGAGTCATATCGGCCCTTGGTCGTCTCCTTCCCCTTGGAGTCACTTGCCCTGTCTAAAGATTAGTCAATGGAAAGAATGAGATTCAAAAGAATTCCAGTAGTAACAAATCATTCATACAACATGTAATCACAGAGCATGCAATGACATCATCAAGCAGCATCATAGCACAACACAGTATGCAAGCTGCCACTTATACACATAATCACATAGTCTCATCCCCTGTATTCCACTACCTCGAAGGCACGGTCCTCCCACCGTCAACATCGATGGGCCGCGGGTGAAGATTCACAAATAGCCTTTCGGCTTTCATATAGTCTCATCCCTCGGATTCCACCACCTTGATGGCACGGTCTGTAATATCCCGAATTGTGATTAAGGGACTTTGACTCCGAAAGTAAGGGTAATTAATGTTAAACCAACATTTTTGGAGGACATGACAAGAATTATGATTAAAATATGTTACAGCCAGAACTCAAACCCTGTATTTAAGTTCAATATCGGATTAATATCTAAATTGAATGAAAATAGAGGAGAGGGCGTGTGAATAGTATAAAGGAAGGAGAAGAATGTGTTTAGTGGTGATTTGTTAAGTGTTGTGATACTTAGGGGTAAAATGGTAATTTACCGCTTAATCGGTCAGTTACTGATGAGGAAACTCATTGGTAACTTAAAGATCAATGGTTGAGATTGATTTGTGAAAGAGATCAAAGGGTGGAATCAAGTATATATGTGTGTTTGTGAACTCATGGGTGATGGACTAAGATCTTGACAAGTGTCACCATGAGAGCCATTGATTGGGTCAAATGGTCAAAAGTCATTTTTCTCTTCTCTCCACTTTTAAATGTCGGCTAAGAGAGTATTAAGAGCTCAAAAAATCTGATGCTTCTTCATTATTTCATCTCCCTCTCTCTTCTCTTCCATGGACGTCCCACCTTGAACAAGAAAGAGAAAGGAAAAGCTTGAGTTTTGGGTGAGTATTTGTCTCTAAATGCTCAAGTGTTCTTCATTAACATTATTCATAGTGTCAAGAGCTTTATTCCTATGGTTTCAGATTTTTGATTTGTGGTGTTTGAAAACTTGTGGAAATTTAGAAGTGAGGGAAACAAGGAACTAGCTTGGGAAGAAGTTAAGGTGAGTATTTGGAACCTTTTGGTATATTCATTGTGGTTATTGGTTTAGATTTAGGAATTTCAAATTTTTGCCCTGATTTTTGGTCCAATTTGAATGCTGGAATAAGTTAGTGTGTTGTGTAAAATGTGGTGTTAAATTGTGTCTTTGAGCTATGGGAGTTGATTTGGAATTTTGGAATGGAGGGAATTGCATTGTGGTGGATTGTGTGCATGTTGTGTTGACATGTTAAGATTTCTGTGGAACATGTCTAAATGGATGGAATTTGATTGTTTTGATGGCTCCAATGGTTTCCTTGGGCAAAATTGGTGTGGAAATGGTGTTTTATGTGAAAATGGGAACCATTGGAAACAATTGTGAAAAACTGAAAATCTGTCCATTGAAGGTCTGTGCTGGGCAGTATTTTTGTGTGGGCGTTTTGAATAGGCTAATGATGTTAGAAAATTATGAAACTTTCCAGTTTTGAATTTCACTTTCTAAGCTTCAAAATGGACATAAATTTTGTGTCATTTCGCTTTGTGAGCTGGGAGTTTGAACTGTCCAAAGTTTGGCATCGAAGCTGGACTCTGTTTTGGCACAATGTTAGGTTTTTGGTAAATATGGACTTTTGTGGTGATTTCCAGTAATGGCCAATATTTTTCCTTGAAAGAGGACTTAAATAGCTTTCATTTGGCTTTGGAATCACCTTATTTCGATTTTTCCTGAATTAGTTATGATTTTTAGAAGTTCAGCCAAGAAACTGGATTTTCTGGGCCGCGGCCAGCAGCTTCTAGGCCGCAGCCCAAATGTTTTTGAGCGTTTCTGAGTAGTTTTGGGCCGCAGCCCAAGCGTTTTTGGGCAGTTTTGGGCCGCAGCCCGTGGATTGTGGGCCGCGGCCCACCCCCAAAATCAGTATTTTACACTTTTAAAGATGGTTTTTGGTATAGCCTTTCCCAACCCTTTGCATATGTTTAGACCTAAAATAGTTACCTAAAGAGTTCAAATGATAACCAACTTAAAGTATTATGGAATTAAGAACTTGGAAAAGAGATTGATTGGTTGTCCCTGATTTGGTTTATAGGTATCAACATTTGCCCTACTCGTGAACCAACGGTACCAAGGAATGTCCGGAAAGAACAAGGTAGTGACACTTCCCTTATACTTTGTGTAAATGTATTGTATGTATGTTGGTCATGTGCTGTGATGAGTTGTGATGAAGTTGTGATGTTGCTGCTTATACAGCTAATGATAGCTGGTGACTATATTATACAGCGAAAGCTGGTGACTTGTGTATACAGCGAAAGCTGGTGACTTCATTATACAGCGAAAGCTGGTGACTATATTATACAGCGAAAGCTAGTGACTTGTGTATACAGCGAAAGCTGGTGACTATATTATACAGCGAAAGCTGGTGACTTGTGTATACAACGAAAGCTGGTGAATTTAATATACAACTATGAGTGCTGACGCTTGTGGTGAAAAGCATGTTCTATTGTTGTTATTGGTTGTGATTTACTTACCTGCTATATGTTTACATATTGTATGAGTGAATTTGTTACTACTGGGATTCTTTTGAATCTTATTCTTTCCAATGACTAATATTTCAGACAGGGCAAGCGGCTTAAGAGGGAAGCGACCAACCAAGAGCGGTTAGGGATTTTGGGAAATATGGGATAGTTGGTTATCTACTTGGATTTTGGATTAATGTATATTATTTTTGGGTTGTAAATAATATTCTGATCACGGTTGTGTAATCCCCTAGTAGGGAATTTTGGGAACCCTTAGACTATATATATGAACCCGGGGTTTGCCGGGATTTTGTTGTACACTCTGATATATGAATGTGATATAAATGCACAGGTAATTATATTCGATAATTGAATTTGAGACCAGAATAGAAAAGAAGTTTTTAAAATTTTGTAAAGTCCCTACTAAAAGAGGGAGTTTTAATGAGTTTTGAACTATTCGACGGTCTCTAAACCAATTTAATTAAGTGATATCGAATTATAATTACGTGTTGAAAGTCAGGGGGTTACACGGTCCTCCCACCGTCAACACCGATGGGCCGTAGGTGATAGACCCACAAACAATGATAAATCAAACATACAATGTATCACATATAGTATAAGGGAAAGATTCATTACCTTGTTCTTTCCTGGCGTGCTCTAGCATGAGTTGTTCACACGTAGGGCAAATATCAAACCCTATAAACCAAAGTCAAGGATGATGGATTAATGTCTATTCCAAATTCTCACTTCTATAACACTTAAAGTTGGTTATCATTGCACTCTTTAGGTGGTTACTAGAAGCCTAGACACATGCTTAAAGGATTGGGAAGTACTAAGTTGGAAACCACTTTTCAAAATCACAAAATACTGAAAATGGAGGTTGGCTGTAGCCAAAACGCGCACAGAAGGTTTTTGGCTACAGCCAAGATTTTCTAGCTGCGGCCAAAACGTACACAGAAAGTTTTGTGCTGCAGACAAGAATTCTGGCTAGAGCCAAGGAAACTTCAAAAAATCATAATTAATTCTAGAAAACTCGAAATAAGTTGATCCTAAAGCCAAATGAAAGCTATTTGAGTCTTCTTCATAGGAAAAATATGAACCATTACCAAAAATTACCACATAATTCCAGAATCACCCAAAATCCCACACTGCTCCAGAATTAAGTCTAGTTTCGACATCAAACTTTGGACAACCATAACTCCCATCTCACAAAACGAAATGACTCAAATTATATGTCCATTTTGAACCTTGGAATGTGAACTTTAAGACCAAAAAGTTTCAGCATTTTTAGACATATTTGCCTATTCAAAACGTCCAGACAACCTGACTTCCCTGTACAGAGTTTTAAGGGACATAATTTCAGTTTTTGTGCCATTATATCCAATAGTTCCAAATTCACAACAAATACCATTCCCACACCAATTTTTAATAAGGAATCCATTGGAAACACCAAAATGACAAAATTCAACTCACATTGACATGTTCCACAAGAGACACAACATGTCACACAATAACACAACTCAACACTCATAATGGAATTCCTTTCTATTTAAGGTTCCAAACCAATTCTATTGGCACCAAAACACAAAATGACACCTATTCCAACACATCACACAATCCAATTCTTCCAAACCAAAATCACATAAAAATCAGGGAAAAAATTCAAAATTCTCAAAACTTGATAAATGGTTACAAAACTTAGCTCAAAATGTGTTAAATTCTTACCTCTTCTTCTTCCCAAAGCAACTTCCTTATTTCACCAACTTTCAATTTTTCTCAAGTTCTCAAACACCACCTTTCAAAAACCTAAAACCATAGCCATGAGGCCCTCAACACCATGAACAATATTAATGAAGGTGAATTGAGCATACAAGAACAAATCCTTACCTAACTTGAGCCTTCTTCTTTCTCTTTCGTTCAAACTTTGGACAAAAATGGAGGTTAGAGGAGAGATGAGATGATGATGATGATGATGAATGAAAATAAATCAGATTTTTGGTCTCTACTAAGGCCATTTGCTGACCTAAAAGAATGGGAGGGAAGGAAAAAAATGAGTTGCAATTGTTGACTTGTCAAAAGGGGTCTAAGATGATGCCAAATGTCAACATCTTGAGGCATCTTCCTTGGACTTGAACATGCACACACACAATTTCACCTTCTTGATCTCATAATAATCAATCCTAATCATTAATCTTTAAGTTACCAATGAGTTTCCTCTTTGGTAACTGACCAATTGGTCGATAACTTTCCCATTTTGCCCCTAATTATCACAAAGCTTACCAAACCACCACCAAACACATTTATCTCATTCATGTCACTCAACATGTGCCCTCCCTACCATTAGGGTTCATTTCAAGCTTCATCACACAATTAGGCTTAAACACAGATTTAGGCACTGATCAAAACACATTTGAATCGAAATTCACATCATATTCTTCAAAAGTGTTTAATTAACAATAATTACATCACTTTTGAAGTCATTAGCCCTTAATCCCATTTTTGGGTCATTACACGACTCCACGACCACTTGAGCACGACGTTCGTGATTTCGTGCCACTGAGTCTGATGAGCGTAATAAAAGTTAGCCTGTTGCTGCATTTGCTGCTGCTGCTGAGCCACTGCAGCCTGGGTCCTGGCCAAATCTGAGCGCATGTAACATCCCACATTTTGATTATGGGCTAATGTTGATTATTGAGAATGTAATTGTGGTTTAAAGTTGAATTAATGTGTATTTGTGACAATATTATTTAATATGTCATAATTGATGGAAAATTGATACAATGGAAATATTGGTCTTAAGTTGGTGATTAATGGGAAAATTAATTACTAACTAAGAGAAAATGAGATGTGTGATTAAATGGCTAATGGATGGGTTAGAGAAGCTAATTGGTGACCAAGTGTGTGAGAACCAATAGGAAAAGGACATGTGGAAAATTAGTGTGATGGGTGGAATGAAGAAAAGTCAAATGCATATTTTAATCAATTTCTCTCTCCTCTCTTCCCTATTATTTCGGCCAATAAGGAGGCATGGGGAGTAGGGTGGTCATTTCACTTCTTCTTCTCTAAGTTCACACTCCTCTCTTCTCTCTCCAAATTCGTCCACCATTGTTGAAGAAGTGAGAGAAAGAAAAAGCTTCACTTTAAGGTAAGAAAATGATCTCCATTGCTCAAACTTCCTTCTCTAAAATTGTTCCTTGAGTGATGAGCTACATTTCTATGGTTGTAGTTTGTCCATTGGTATTGGTTTGTGATCTCAAGGAAATTTGAAAGTTGGAGAATCAAGAAGTTTCTTTGAGAAAGTTGTTAAGGTGAGTTTGAAAAACCTATATATCTAAGTTTTGTGCCATTTGGATTAGCTTTGAATTTCTGGGATTTATTGGCCAATTTTGAAAAATGATGATCATTAGACATTTGGCATGTTATTGGTATGGAAATGGTATATTTGGAATGTGTTTGGATAGATAGGATTGATTGTAGAGTGAATGGTTGAGTTTGGAAATGTTGAAAATTTAGTGTTTATTGTTGCCCAAGACTAAAACATAATAATGGAGTAGGAATTTGGATATTCTTATGGTTTTATTGGATTCCTAGATTGATTTCATGTAGGGATAGCTTTGGTTGAGGTTTTGGGTTTATTGGTAGCCTTTGGTATAAATTCTGGAAAACTGTCATTTTGTCTGTGTTTTTTGGGTTCTGATATAGTCACTCTAGTGATCTGGGGCTCACTCGAGTGAAGGATGAATATCACTCGGGTGAGGTTGGGTTCCACTCGAGTGAGTCAGTGTAATTCTTCGTTTTCCCTTCAGTTTCTGTTTTGTGCTTCAGTGAAAAGAGTAAGAGTGTTGCCTCACTTGCGAGTAAAGTGAGTCATCACTCGATTGGGACTCCTCTCACTTGAGTGAGGGTGTATTTGACACCTTAAACCTGCCTCTCGGGTTATTACTCGCGGGTAAAGTGCAAGGTGTGTCTTAACACTCGCAAGTATTCAGTATCACTCGAGTGTAAAGGCCAGTGCTCGAGTACTTCTCTTCTTTGAAATTTCTGTTTGCTCTTAGGTTCTCACTTCCTGGACTTCACTTTCTAGTGCTCGAGTGAAGCATTTGGCTATTACTCGAGTGAGGTCCAATGTGCCCGAGTGTCCCTGTCTCTGAAAAGTTCTTAAGTGGGCTTGAAGAAAGGTAATGGTGTGCAGAAGATACATAATAAAGGTACAAAGGTTGGAGAGAACGACGCGCATAGTTTGCATGGCATCGGCGTGGGTGCCTCTATATCGAGCTTGGAAAATATGTCTCCAAAGAGCATAAAGAAGAAACAGGATACAAGCTCCTCTCAAGTGAATGACCTTTTAGACCTAGGATCAATGGTCAAAGCAGATGATCGAATCCTTTAAAATCTATTGCCTGATAGTGGTGTCGATGAAATGACTGTGGATGTAATATCCCGATTTGTGATTAGGGCTAATGATTCTGATAATTATTGTAATTATCTTGATTAAACACTTTTGGAGTTAATGTAATGTGAATTTTGGGAATAAAGAGGTGTGGTATTTAAGATCAAGGGTTGAGATTCATTGATAATGGGTCGGAATCTTGTGCTTTGCGGTTGTGTGAGCTCTTTGAGAGAGTGTGTAGATTTGGACATGTGGCTTAAGGTGGACCATTGGATGAAGCACTAGAGGACAAAAATCACTTTTTCCTCCCTTCTCTCTCCAATTTGGTGGAGTGTGTGTGTAGGCAAGGGGAGAAGCTTCTTCATCATCATTGCTCCATCTTTCTTATTTTCTCTCTCTACTTCCTCCATTGTTTCGCTGGACAAGCAAGAAAGAGGGGAAGAAAAGCTTGATCTTTGGTAAGAAATACTCCTCCTTTGCTCAAATTTTCTCTTCTAATATTGTGTGTCTCATTGAGAGCTCCATTGTGGTGGTTGTAGAATCTTGAGAAGTGTTGATTTGTGAATTGGTCGAATTTGGAAGTTGAAGAATCAAGATTCTTGATTGAGCAAAGTGAAGAGGTAGGCATTTAGAGCATTTTGGTATGTTGTTTGTGATTTTTGGCTAAGTTTGGTCAAATCTGGAATTTTGCCCTAAATATGCCTATTTCTGGAAATATGAAGTTTATTAGGATTGATGATTAGAAATGATTTAGTTTGGAGATATATGAGTATTAAATATGATTTGGAATGTTGGAATCAAGCGTAATGAAATTTGGATATTGTGTATCTTAGAGACCTTAGTGTTTGATTGTGGTCAAAGTGGTTTTTGGGGTGTTTTTGGAGTTGCCAAGGTGTTCCCTAGTTAGTGCTTAGAGTGTATGAGCATTGTGGAGAGTTTGGGAACCTTTGGGTGAGGATTTGACCATCTGGTGTTTTCTGGTTTTTGCTGCGTTTCTGGGTCTCTGATGCACATCACTCGAGCACGGGATGATCATGCTCGAGTGTTGGGAGAGTTTTTCCCTGTTCTGCTTCAAGTGCGCCTGGGTTTTATAAGCAATGCTCGAGCACATCGCTTTGTGCTCGAGTGAGCGAAGAACATGCTCGAGTAAGCATGGTCTGCTCGAGTGATGGTGTGAGTTCTGAGTGAAGGGTTTCTTTCGGGTTTTCACTTGCTGGTGGATGCCACGAGTGTGTTCTGACACTCGCGAGCATAGCCTTCTCACCCGAGCACTGGGTATCATGCTCGAGTGAGGTTGTGCTTCAGGTGGGAGTTGTGCTTTCGGGTTCTCACTCGCGAGTAAGGTGCTCGAGTGTGTTTTCTCACTCGCGGGTGTGAGGTGTGTGCTCGAGTGCAAATGGCTGTGCTCGAGTGATCTGGGTCTTAGGGAGCGTTGTGTGCTCTCAGGTTCTCACTTCCTGAACGTCACTCGCGGGTGCTCGAGCGAGGCATTTGGCCTTGTGCTCGAGTGAGGTTCAGCGTGCCCGAGTATGCCAGTTCCTGAAAGTTTCCTTGTGCTCTCGGGTGCTCACTCGCAGTCTCACTCTCTCTTGTGCTCGAGTGAGAGCATCTGTGCTCGAGTGAAACAGTCAAAAATCAGTGTTTTGCCTTCGAGTAAGGGGTCTTTTGGGTAGTGTCTTCCAACCCTTTAGGCATATGTTTAGGCCTCTAATAGTCACCTAAAGAGTCCTAAATGATAACCAACTTAGAGTATTATCGAAATATACATATGGATAAGAGATTGATTGGTTGTCCCTAATTGATATAGGATTTGACATCTGTCGTCCTCGTGAGGCTAAGGTGCCAGAGCCAGTCAGGAAGGATACAGGTAGTGACTCTTTCTTTATGCCTTGTGTGATACATTGTATGTATATTATGTCATTGTTTGAAATGGATATCGTATGCTGCAAGTGTTGTGAAAACTGTGGAAGCACCGCTATACCAATAGTCCCTGAGTCGCTAATAACGGTTCGGGTGAAGGTCGTATGCCTTCCCGGCGGTAAAAGGGGATGAGGTTAGGGTGTGATATATGTGTATATGTGGGTCAAAAGGCTAATTGTGAGCCGAAAGGCTATTTGTGAAGGCCGACGGGTCATTTGTGAAAGCCGAAGGGCTATATTTGAGCCGTGTGGCTATTTATATGCACTGCCACGCCAATAGTCCCTGAGTCGTTAACAACGGTTCGGGTGAAGGTCGTATGCCTTCCCGGCGGTAAAAGGGGATGAGGGTGGAGTGACTTGTGTTGCTGTATGAGATAATTGTTGTGCATATTCTGTGATTGCATGTGGTATGAAATTGTTGTTACTACTGGGATTCTTTAGAATCTCACCCCTTCCATATGACTAACATTTTCAGACAGGGCGAGTGGCTCGAAAGGGAAGCGGACAACCAGGGGTAGTTAGGCTTACTCCGAGATCTAAGTGGTAGTTGGTTATCATAGTTTTGGAGTTGGGGTTATCAAGTGTACATAAGAATGTAAATGATTATTTTGGTTATGTAATCCCCATAGCTGGGAAATCTTAAACCCAAGTTATTTATGTAAATAACCCGGGGTTTGCCGGGATTTTGGTTTCCGCACTTTGATATTTATTATGTACTCTGATTTCTCAAGTAATTATATCCGCCCGTGAATGTGAGACCAGGATTAAGTATGCTTTAGAACTGATTTTCAAAATACCCCATCTCTTGGATGTGGGACTATAAATTGCTATTTCATCTTATTGGTCTCTATTTCACTTAAATTTTGTAATCCGGATGTAATTACGGTGAGGGGGTTACAGTGGAGGTGGATCAAGATTTTACGATGTTGTAAGTTAGACATTTCTCTTCTCATATATTTAGTTGTTTATGGATTTAAACATACTTATATGGAATTCTAGAGTTGTTGGGCGTCGGGCTTTTTGTGGTTCGCTGGTTGAGTTACAGCGAAAGTATTGTTTCTACTTTCTCGTAATAGTAGAACCTTGGCAGAGTAACGATAATGCGATCCATATTGATAATTGTGTAGGGTTTAAGAGATGGGAAGTGGTAGAGGCTGTTGGCTTAGTGGTGGCATTTGGTGTTTTTGGGATAAGAATATGGACTTCAAAGTGGGGTACAAAGCTTTACAAGTCCTACATGGTACATTTGTTAAGGGAACTGCTTCTTCATGGGACTTATCAGTTGTGTATGGAAATCCTAACCCAGTTTACAGGTGTCTTTTATGGCAACAACTTTAGGATATTAATGACTTGGGGGTTAGTAAGTGGTGTATAGGTGGTGACTTTGACACTATCTAGTTCGATAACCAGAGGAGGTCACGAGCAAGAGTAAATATGGGTCCCGATTGTAGATTGGTTGACTGGATACAGTGAAATGATTTGGTGGAGCTGATTTCTCAAGGTCCTTTCTTCACCTGGAATAGAGGAGCTTCGACAAGTAGGCTAGACAGATTTATTGCTAATTGTGAGTAGATACAGTCTTTCCCAATTGTTGTTTCTCTTGTTTTGCCAAGGTACTCCTCTGATCATAATCCGTTATTATTAAGAAATTTGAATTTGCAGACATACATAGTTACGGAGCATCCTTTTCGTTTCTTTACTCCCTAGGTTATGCATGATGGCTTTGGAACAATAGTTCAAAATTCTTAGATGGTTAATAGGAATTGGGAGGACAATGTTAACGGGTTACAGAAGGATGTTATGGTTTGGAATAAAGAAGTGTTTGCCAACATTAATCGAAGAAAAGCCAAATTAATGTGTCAGTTAGAGAAGGCTAGTAAATTTGCGGCCTCCTCACAGTTTTAGGTGACAACACAGGGTAAGGTTTGGGAAGAGTTAGAATTATGTCTAGCTTAGGAGGAACTGATGTGGGTCCAAAGATCATGTTTTAATTGGTATATGCATGGAGATAAAAACACCAAATATTTTCATACCATCACAAACTCAAGACGAAGTCATAAACGGATTGAAGCTATCCTGGATAAGAATGAGAATTGGTTATATGATGATGAAGCAATCATGATTGCTGCTACTCAGTACTATCAAAGGTTATATACGGAGGATGAAGAAGAGGGTGGATCCTTGGTTTACAATGTCACCTATCCTTTAGTTGACGAAAATTTATTAGCGTCATTGGGGGAGGTAGCATCGGAGAGTGAAGTGAAGAGTGTTATTTTTAGTATGGGTGCATTAAAGGCTCCAGGCCCTGATGGCCTTAATTCTCTATTTTATCAAAGACAATGGGACGTGGTGGGAGCCTTGATGATTGCGTTAGTTATAGATGTGTTCCTGAATCTGGGGGGCATTAGTAGGATAAATTCAACAAATATTGTTTTGATCCCAAAAGTAGAGTCCCCTCAGACTTTTCGAGAGTTCCGTCCGATCAGTTTGTGTAACATGGTATACAAAGTGATTACCAAGGTGTTGGCTAATAGAATGAAAAGATTGATGCCACTTCTTGTGTCCCCTAACCAATGTAGTTTCATACCTGGTTGTTAGGGGTCTGATAATATTTTGGCACAGGAAATCATACATTCTATGAAAAGTTGGAAAAAAAAGACTAGCTTCATGACATTGAAGATTGACTTAGAAAAAGCAGATGATCGAGTTCGTTGGGGTTTTGTCACAGAGTGCTTGAAAGAGCTAGGAGCTCCAGACAGCTTTACCAATCTGGTTAATATTTGTTTATCCTCATCTCAAATGCAGGTGTGTTGGAACAGAGATCCTAGCCTGTCCTTTAAACCATCACGTGGGGTTAGACCGGGAGATCCTCTGTCACCTTATCGGTTTGTTTTGGTAATGGAGATGTTTGCCTATCTTATTCAAAATGAAGTATAGCAAGGGAATTGGCTACCTTTCAGGCTTAAATGAAACGGGATACCGGTTTCTCACTTGTTTTTTGCAGACAATTTGTTTTTGTTTGTAGAGACCTCTATGGACCAAGCAGCAATAGTGAAGGCTTGTCTGTATGACTTTTGTGCGGTATCGGGGGAGAAGGTTAACAATGCCAAATCTCGTATCTTCTTTTCCAAGAATGTCTCTCATGTTAGAAGACAGGAAATTAGTTCTTTTATGGAATTTACGGTGACTACCGACCTAAGTAAGTACCTTGGTGTGCCTTTATATTCTAAACGGGTACCTAAGCAATCTTATAAGTATATTCTGGATAAAATGGACAATTGTCTTGCAGGGTGGAAGACTGAAACCTTGTCAATGGCAACAAGACATACCTTGGTATCTGCCGTGGTAGCAGCAATCCCGTCTTACTCGATGCAATCATCATGGTTACTGGTGAGTATATGGGATAAGATTGACAAGAGATGTCATGGTTTCTTATGGGGTAGTAGAGGATCTTCAAGAAAGGTACACCTGGTAGCATGGGATGATGTGTGTCGAAGGAAGGAAGAGGGGGTTCTTGGATTAAGAAGTGTGAAGAATCATAATACAGTTTTATGATGAAATTGGATGGGGATTAATAAACCGTTGGGATGCTTTGCAGGTGAGATTTATGCGGGAGAAGTATAAGTGTGGAGAGGACGTCATCCCTCTCGTTGAGTCCAGGAAAGGTTCATCCTTGACTTGGAAGGGAGTGTGCAGTACTTGGGACAAGACAAAGAAGGGTATTGGTTGGTGAGTGGGAAATGGTAAGAGGGAGCGGTTTTGGTTAGACTTGTGGTTACCTGCGTATGAGAAGTTGTTGGATCATAGCATTATAAGTGTCTCGAAAGACTTACGGGAGGCCCTTATAATAACGTTTGTTACAGTTACGGGTGATTGGAATTGGAATTTGCTTCATACCAACCTTCCGAGGAGGGGTAAGAGATACTATGGTTCGGTATTATCTTGTCCTTCGTATAGCAGTAGAGGACACCCCATAACAGTGGGACACTATCTAACAGTAGGACTTTCTCTGTAAAGTCGGCTTACAACAGTATTTGCACTTGAGCACCATCTACTTTGAAACAAACATGACAAAGAATTTGGAGGTTAACAGTGCCTCAATGTTGCAAAACCTTTCTCTAGCTTACTATGAGAGAGAGGTTATTAACGAACATGGCCAGAGCTGTACAAGGAATAAAAAATAGGGTGCTTTGTGATATTTGTCCAAATGCTAATGAAGACACCCTCCATGTATTGAGGGACTGTAAGGTGGCGACCGCTTGTTGGAATGTCTTGTTACCGGATCAGCTTAATGCATCTTTTTATTCTAAATAGGGCGTACGACGGGGTGACTTGGAATGTTATACAAAAATATGAGGTATTGGGGGTTGAGTGGCAAATTTGGTTTGCTATTGCTTGTTGAGAGTTATGGCTTTATAAAAACAGTCATGTTTTTAACCAACAAAGTCAGAACTATCAGCACATTATTGCAAAAACTTGTGTGATAGTTTGCTAGTCGGGCAGTAAAATTATGGTCGGTCAAGAAGGGGGAAGTTTTGAGAAGAGATAGATGCAACCAAACCCGACATGGGTTAAGTTCAATGTCGATGGTGCTAGTTTCACTCAAGGGATGGGGGGCTGGTTGTGGAGGTATTACAAGGGACTCAATGGGGTGAGTGATAAGAGGATTTATGTTGAATTTGGAGAGAGGGAACTCTCTTCAAGCTGAAATTTAGGTTGTTATTTGGCCTTTTAAAAGGGCATGGGGCTATGGTTGGCAAAGGCTCATGGTGGAAATAGATTTTCTTGAACTTGTAGATCTTATATCTGGTGGTTGGGATGATGATCATGTAGAAGGGGCTTTGTTGCAACAAATTCAAAACTGGTTGAACAGTGATTGGAAAGATATACTGGAATGGTGCTCGAGGGAATCAAATACTGTTGCGGATCTTTTGGCAAAGGAAGCCATAAGAGTAGGTGGAGGAATCGTCACATTCACTATTGCTCCTACTTTTTAAGCTATGCACGTAGTTTAGATATGCTTGGACCTTTTTGATTTGGTGTTGTTTTTAGTACTTCAACCATAAAAAAAAGAGTTTCCTAATTTAAGGCCCATTGTGTTTCAGTTATTTAAGTGGAGAAGGGGCATATTAAGGTTTTGTTGAGGCCAGATAAGCTAATGAGGCCAGTGGGCTAGAGAGTCCCGGTGACGTTGGGTAGGTTGGAGTGGTTGAAGAGGTCTAATTATACAGCTTTGTGAGAAAGCACGGCTTTACAGGTCAGTATCGGTAAATTAGTATTTTTGCACTCGTTGACAATTGGATTGAGCTGAAATTTGATCAGCCAATTTAGAACATATGGTTTGTCGTTTTCAACAATGAGATCATCGTTTGGAGGCTTGGTATGAGAGAAAATGTGTTCATGGTCAAAGACCTTTTTTGGTATTTTCAGTTGTTTTGTTCTTTATTGTAAGCTTGTAGCTTTGGTTGGCTGGCTGGGTGGTTGCACGTGTTTGTGTATTTGTTTGAGACTCTCTTGTACCTTATTTTAATTATAGTGGATCATATTTTCTTTGGTCTGGACGACCCTTGGTTTTTACATTGAATTGAGGAGTTTTCCACGTTAATGATTCTGATGTCACTTGTATTGTTTAATTTGTACCATATAATTGTTTATTTATTTCCTCATAGACTCTTGCAACTGATAGAAAGATTTAATATCTGCTACGCCCTTCCAAATAAATTTCTGGGACAAAATTATCCCTTAAACATATAATGTTGTAGTCCCAAAACATTATAATTGTAACCGGTTTGAAAATTCAAATACTAACAAGTTTAGACGTTATATGTCAATGTCTATCGAATATAGAAGTGAGAGTTGGCCAAAAAAAAAACAAAAGAATCAAATGTAGAAGTGAGAGCCAAAGCAAAATTATAGAAATAAGACAAGCATGGTAAAAATTATTAATTGCATCAATTTGAATTATTGATTAAATATAATTTAGTATTCTTTGATTATAAAATTATTAGATTTTTTTTTTGTTAAAAAAACTTTAAAAATGCTAATAAAAAAAACTTATACTCACCAACAAAGTTATTAATTTTTCAGGATTGTATTTTTTTCCCTAAATGGACAAATTTTTGGCTACTTTGATACACTATAACAATTTATAAGGAATTTGTAGTAATATATTTTATTCTATATCACTAGGGCTATAGCTGATTTTAATTTTATATAATATAATGATTATGTCAATGCACAAATGATGAATTTATTTAATTGTGTAGGTTTAAATAAAGTTATTTGACACTGGCAAAAAAATTATTTGAACTTACAAATGAATTATTAGTTGTTGTTGGCCAACTAGATGAACAATAAAATACAATTTTAAACTCCAAAGGATGCTCCTTTAGCCTTAGGCATAAATAAATGAACTGGGATATATATATATATATATATATATATATATATATATATATATATATATATATATGAATGTATATTTATATACGTATATATAAAGGAGTCTCATCTCAAACAAAATATTTGTATTTGAATGATTATTAATAAAATATTTAATCGTGTAAAATTATGCTATAAGTTCAATGTTCCATGATGCCATTTTAAAACGCGTGACTATTAGAGTACTAAATATAATTCAAAATCCCAGTTTGTGAATTTAATTTTAATATTTTAGGTTGTAATAATAAAATTAAACGGCCAAACAAATTGTAGCAAATTATATTGCTTTTATGAATACCAAGGCTTACTCTCCCTATGTTTGGATAGAGAAAAAGGTAAGAGAAAATAGGGGGACGAAATATTAGAAAGGAAAATTTTCTAAGATGGAAAAAAAAAATTTACTATTTTTGTAGAATTTTCCTTTATAGTATTCTTCCATTCCTAATTTCATTCTCATACTATTATAAACTAGTTTTCTCGAAATTATAATTATGAACATATGAAATCAAAGCAACACTGAATACTCAAGACTAAAATCCGGTTTAAATCACTAACAAGTATTTAGTTAATGTGGTAAGCGGTTTTACCTTCATAAGAAAGAGAATACAAGTTCAAATTTTGAAAAGCAAATTTATTAGGATAAACGAAAACCCTTTATGCTCTAAATTTCAAAAGCTAAAACATTTTATTTAATAAAAAAAAATCCGGTTTAAGTCAACTTGATTTAAATGAAATCATAAAAAAGGGTCAATTTGGTTACTTTGAACTTATTTTTCTCTTTCGACCTAAAAAATAAAAACTTTTTTTTCAGTTACTTGGCTCTCATTTATTTTACATATTTTTATAATTATTTACTTCATCTAGTCTCTTTTATAAGTTATCTATAGGGGAATTATTACTCCTTTTATAAAGTTCTGTGTCAAATATTTATTACATCTTTTTTATAATAGATATTTAATGCCTCTTTCTCACATTTCCCTTATTTAATGTTAATTTATTTTTTTTAAAGTTACACCATATAATTTAAATAAGGACAAAATTTAAGATATATTATTATGTTTAGATAGAGTTATTAAGTTAATTTCAAGCCTTCCTTTGTCTCTTCTGCTACAAATAATATTGAAATTCCCATATAAAAAAGCTAAAAGAAATATAAATTAATATTGACTAGCTTTTTATTTTAATTATAAATTCATATTCCAAATATATTGGTATTCGAAATAATTCAGCACATAAATCTATTTTTTTTTTACTATATTAGGAAGATTTTGATTTGGGAAAATCTTATATATATCCAGTTAAAATACCAAAATCTAAATTCAGTACAAAACTTTCAACAAATTTTTAATCAAACCTAGAGGACTATTAAAGGATTTTTGAATGTTGTTAAAAGACCAAAATGATATTATTTAATTAAAAAGAGGACATTGAAGGTAGATCTACGCCTAATTTTGGTTTTGATTTTATATTTTATTTCTAAAACAAACAAATATTTATCTATATATAATATAAATTATTTTTAAAAATTATAATAATTATATATATATATATATATATATATATATATATATATATATACATCCTAATCACAATATAACAAGTAAGTGGATTCTTTCGCTAGCCATCTAAATGCAGCATTACAAAAATATAACATATAAACAAGTATAACAATATAATGGGTGGATTTATTTAGCCACTCGTATATATTGTCCAACTAAAATATTTCCCACACAAAAAAAATGAAAACTGAAAAAAAACCACAATTAAAAAACAGTTTTTATTTACACGATGAAAACTACAAAAAGGCACTTGCAGACAAACTCTTTCACAACAAAGTAGGAATTTTTTTTTTTTTTTTTTTGAAAAATGATGAAAATAATAGTATAAAAGGAAACGAGAATGCAGATTGAAAAGTGAAACCAAGCGATACAGGGGAAGGGCATACGAATTGAACCCATTGTTGTTGGAATGATGAAGAATGAGTGGGGAGGAAGTAGAAGTATGGAAGAATCAACAAAATGTTTAGTTTGATCCTTATTGGCAGATGGCTAGTTTAATCGGTCCATGTTGCGAGTTGAGGGGGGCAAAGTTATTGCATGATGAATAAAGTCGGTTGAATGGTAATCTTTAGGGTTTTATATCTGCTAATTGCTGAATTGTTAAAAAAAGAGTGAATGCGGAGAGACAAGTGGAGGGATAATCAGCCCGTAGAGATAATTTAAGGAAAAAGAAATGGTTTTGAGGGGTAGCATGATCATTTAACAATATTAAGAAATCTCTTATTAGGCCTCTAAATTTGATTAGGAATTTATTAAAAATATATATTTAAATTTAGATTTTCATATTTCAATTAGATTAACATAGGATTCTCCAATTTGATTTTTAACCTTTTATCTACCTCCGTCCTTGCCCCTAGCGGATCTAGTCTCGAAACAAATTCATTTTTAGCAAATAAGTTGAAGCAGAATTGTTTGAAATTTATTTTAAGGTGTGTTTTATAAGTTATTTTTAAGTATTGTATATTTGTCTTTTCTTGATTCCTAGTCTCAATCACAAATGCTGCACCTTTTAGGGTTTGTTCAGGTTAACAGTAGAAATTATTTTTCTGATGTAATTTATGATATATGAAGTAAATGTGTGAAAGAAATTTAGTCTCGACTTACGTGAACATTCATCTTTAATGTTAACCCAAACACATTCTTAATAGGTGAATAGTGTCTATCAAAATCATAGATGAACAGTAATTCGGTCGTGACTCAAATATCAATGATCAATCCATACCTGCTGGCAACCAAAACACCCCCCCAAAACGCACCTAAGGTCAAGTGAAAGCTACTTCTTGGTCAAAAATGTACGAGTTAGGATTGACATCGATGATATTAGTATTAGTATTAATAAAAAAAATTAAATTTATGATAGTTTATACTTCATTCGGTTCTAAATATAATATAAAGTTGATTTTTTTAGAGATTAAGGAAGTTAATTAAATTACTTTAGAATATTTTTTTCTCAACTAATTTGTTTGACTAATAAACTAATATATGATCTAAAGATACACAATATATGATATAATTAAGTAACTTATTTAACTTCCTTAATCTTTCCAAAAAAAGTCAACTTGTTTTATATTTAAGACCGGAGGAAGTATTATTTGTAAATTATAAATTATTATGGTATTAAAATATAGGGTAAAGGTGCTAAAATGACCATAAACTTCTGTGAAAAGAGCAACTGTAACCATGAGCTAATTTTTAGAGCAAAAGTAACCATAAACATTATAAAAGAGGGCAAAAGTAACCACGACGTTAAATGTTAACGTCTGTTAATGTGAACTGTAACCCTCTCACGGTAATCACATCTGGATTTCGACATTTAAGTGAAATAGAGACCAATAAAATGAAATCAACAATTTATAATCCCTCAACTCGAGATGAGGTATTTCAAAATCAATTCAAAACATAATAATTCCGGGTCTCACATTCACGTGTGGATGTAACTACTTGAGAAATCAAATCACATAAGAAATATCAGAGTGCGGAAACTGAAATCCCGGCAAACCCCGGGTTACTCTATATATCGAATGGGTTTACTATTTTTCAACTAGGGATTACAAATAAAAAATTCACTATGAACAATTTATATACAGTAATCCCAAATCTACAATAGATAACCAACAATCCCAAAATCCTAAATGTCCCTAAGAGATCCTAACCACTCCGGGTTGGTCGCTTCTCCTTCGAGCCACTTGCCCTGTCTGAAAAGGTTAGTCATATGGAAAGAGTGAGATTCTAAAGAATCCCAGTAATAACAAGTCACTCATACAATATATAAACATAAAGCATGTATGTTCATCATGTTCAGCGGCTTCACAATGATCTCTGGCTCGCGCCACATACGACAGCACTCACGGCTGTAATCACAATGAATACTATGCTAGCTTTCGCTGTAATCACTATGCACAACACCCCCTTTCGTGGTGAACGCTATGTAGCAACAACACGAAGCACAGAGCACCACAAAGCATCTCAAAGCACAATGTATCACTAAACTCCACAAGGTATCTCAATGCACAAGGTATCACAAAGCAGTAGCAGCAGCATCCACACAATGAATGACAGACAAACATACAATACATTTACACAAAGTATAAGAGAGGAGTCGCTACCTGAATCTTTCCTGACAATCTTTGGCACAGTGGGCTCACGCGTTCGGCAGATATCAAATCCTATACCAAATTAGGGACAATTGATCAATCTCTCTTCCAATTACTTATTTCCATAATACACTGAGTTAGTTATCATTTAGGACTCTTAAGAGGCCACAAATGCCTCTAATAAAAGCCCTAAAAGGTTGGGAAACAATAGGTTGAATGTCACTTTTCGAAAACACAAAGTGCTGGAACACAGGGGTTGGCCGCGGCCAAAATATGGTCAGAAGGCCGTTGGCCGCGGCCAGCCACCCATGGGCCGCGGCCAAGCAATTTCCTGATTCTTGGCTGAAATTCAAAAAACCATAATTAATTGTAGAAAAATCAAAACGGAGTGATTCCAAAGCCAAATGAAAGGTACTTAAACGCTCTTCCTAGAAAAAATATGGGTCATAACTGGAAATCACTACACACATATAGAATTACCCAAAACTCAACACTACTCCAAAACAGAGTTCTGTTTCCATCCCAAACTTTGGACAATCATATCTCCTAGAATACTAAACGAAATGACACAAAATATATATTCATTTTGAAGCTTGGGATGTGAACTTTAAGACTGGAAAGTTTCATAATTTTCTGACACCATTTGGTCATTCAAAACTTTCGTGTAAACTGATTGCCCAGCACAGAGCTCACACAAGACATAGTTCCAACTTTCTGCCAAAGTGTTCAATGACTCTAAAATCAATAACCAAGCTTATTCCCATACAATTTTCCATAAGGAACACAATGGCAACCTCTAAAACATCCCAAAACCAATCTAACCACAATCAAACACTATGGTCTCTATGATTCACACAATGTCCAAATTCCAATCAACACAATTCCAAACTTCAAAACTATCTCCAATACTCAAATATCATCATAATGAACCATTCCCAACATCAAACACAATGAAACTCATATATTCAAAAATGGACATAAGCTAGGGCAATTTTCCAAATTTTCATAAACTTATCCAAAAATCACAAATAATATATCAAAATGCTCAAAATGCCTACCTCTTCACTTTGCCAAATTCAGAATCTTGATTCTCACACTTTCATATTTCTCCAACTCACAAATCAACACCTTTCAAGATTCTACAACCACCACAATGTAGCTCTCAATGAGATACACAACTTTAGAGGAGAGGTTTTGAGCAAAGAAGGAGCATTACTTACTCAAAAATCAAGGCTTTTTCTTCCCTATCCAAGCTTGCTTCAGCGAAAAAAATGGAGGAAGAAAGAGAGAGAAAATGAGTGAGAGAGATGATGAGATGAGATGAAATGATGATGAAGCTTTCCTTTCCTTGCCCATTCCTCTTGGCCGAATATGAGAGAGAGAATGAGGGAAAAAGAGAAATTTTGTCCTCTAGTGGCTCATCCAACAATGCCACATGTCACCATCTCCTCCCTTCCACTATGAGCTCACATAGACACAATACATAGGATTCCGACCCATCAATAATGAATCTCAACCCTTGATCTCAAATACCACACACATTTACACCAAATTCACATCATATTTCTCTCAAAATATTTAATTACACAAATTATAATCAATCTCAATACCATTAGCCCTTAATCACAAATTGGGATATTACATGAACTTTTTAGCAAAAAGTTAAGGTACTAAAATAACCATTAACTAATACCTAAAGTGTAAAAGTAACCATAAAATTTTTCTAGGATCTAAAAGTAACTTCTTGAACATTAATTCATATTTTTTTTTATTTTGTGTTATGAGTGTTTTATCAATTTAGGGATTAAAATGACAAAACTTATGAATTAATATTCAAGAAGTGGACTTTTTTTATTTTGGCGAGAATGACGAAACAAAAGAAAATTATCACCTAACTCCAAAAGATAAAATCCAAGGTAATTAAACCTGGATCTGTCAGTGAACCGGCTGGGGTAGTGGGTCAAGGGTCAATGGGTCAGACAGGAGCTAAACCGGGATCAAACCGGTGAGAAATGGAAAATTTTAGGCTTATAGTATGGAATTCTAAAAGAAAAATAAAAAAAATTTTTTAAACAAAAATTAAAAACTTGACCCGAATCTACTGATCGGTTGGCCGGTTTCCGGTCTGGTTTGGGTCAGATAACCATAATAAAATCCCTAATATTAATTATAAAATAGGTGACTTTTTGAACATTAATTCATAAGTTTTTGTTTTTTTACTTTTGTCATTTTAATCCCCAAATTGATAAAACACTGATAACACAAAAGCAAAAAAAAAAAACCCTTATGAATTAATGTTCAAGAAGTTACTTTTGCATCCAAGAAAAAGTTTATGGTTATTTTTGTATTTTTGGTATTAGTTAATGTTTGTTTTAGCACCTTAATATTTTGCTAAAAAGTTCACATTAACGGACATTAATGTCGTTATTACTTTTGCCCTCTTTTATAATGTTTATGGTTACCTTCGCTCCAAAAATTAGTTCATGGTTACAGTTGCTCTTTTCATCAAAATTTATGGTCATTTTAGCACCTTTACCCTAAAATATAACATGGGTTAACTAGTCAAATTAGTGAATTGGTGATCAATCTTCTTCTTTATCTAACAAAGAGTTTTGAAAAGTTGAAAGAGCTGGATTTTACATATATTTTTTCCTCTTCTTAGAGTTTGTTTGATGTGAGGGAAATGAAGGATAGGGGGAGGAGAAATTTTAAAGGAAAATTTTAGATAAATACCATTTAAACTTGGAAAACCTCAAAATGTCTATCAAAATATGGAAATGACACAAGTTATAAGGGAAGAATATAATATTTTGAAATGTTGTGCTTTTACCAAAATGCCCCTCACTTTTTTTCAAAAGACAAGGTCCCTCTCTTACTGGAGTTTCATTGGCAAGCCCACCCTACTGGCAGCCTGGCGACTGGAGCTTCGGTGACAATTTGAGTAAAGAGATTGAATACTTGAATATAGAGATTGACAAGTTGAACTCCCTAAATCATATTTGGCATCAATGACAAGTTAAATAATGGAAAGACAACATGGGTGTAGAGATTGACAACTTATGTTCCCCAAGTTGCTAATAGCTATACTCAAGCTATCAATGCCTTTATTCAACTTGTTAACGACACCTGATAGGGTTTAGGGAGTTCAAGTTATCAATCTCTATATTCAAGCAATCAATCACTTTACTCAAGTTGTCACCGGAGCTTCAACGCCGGTGAGGGTTCTTTCCTTTTTAAAAAAGAACTTGAGGGGCATTTTGGTAAAAGCACAACATTTCAAAATTCCAAATTCCTTCCTTGTGACCTCTATCATTTCCATTTGTTAATAGACATTTTAGGGTTTTTCAAGTTCAAATGGTATTTATATAGAATTTTCTCAAATTTTAATGAGTTGAATTTAAAAAATTTGGAGAAGTGGGCTAAAAGTTTTTAATTAATTTTTCATACTATTTTATCTTACCTCTTCTTTTTATTAAAATTTTATAATTATACTTTTCCGCTTCTTTTAAATTGAACTCGTTAAAATTTTCCCACCATCTCATTTCCTCCCTTCTACTTCCCTTATATCAAACACACCGTTAATGAGTCTGAAATGATATGTTTTGATTTTGGAAATAGCAGCCAATAATATTTATACTTTAGTAACTCTATTTTGTTAGATTATACATGATTTATATATACATATTTTATATTTATTTTTGAAGTAATACCTTTTTATTTAAATATTATCCCTTTCATAGTTATATATGAATAATTTTGTATATTTTAATTAAATTGTATTATTTTAATTATGGTTGCATTGGCATCAATTTATTTAACCACAATTGTACCTCCAATTCTTTAACTGCTGTCTCAACTAATTCACTTGACCGATTCAATAATTACTCCAATTTTCAGTACCATTACATATTTTATGTAAAAATGCTTTTAATTTGTCATGATAAATTGTTTTAATGATATATATTTATATAGATAATTGATTGATTAATTTAAAAAAATATGGATAAATAATACTCTAAATGAAAGAGACCTTATAGGGTTTAAGAGGGAAAACTTCAAATGGTTCCCATATAAACAGTACTCTAAACCGACACAATATGAATAAAGTGGTTAAATCATTTGATTAAGCAGAGGAAGGTCAACTTTATGAGATTGATTATCAATTAATCAATTAATGTAATAAATTAAGAAATAAAAAAAATGTGCTTTTCATAAAAGGTAGGAATTGCTTCCAAAATTCCACAACTCACAGTTGTTATCCATCAAGCATCCTGTTCTTGATCTGACGTCCAACAACCGCCACCTTTAACAGTTATTCAAATATAATAAACATTTTCAATAAAATATCTAAATTGCGTTAACTTAAAAAAGAAGATATTTAATCTATAATTTATGGAAAATTGCTAAAACAGTCATTACAAAAATCACTGCTTGAAACCTCAAATGTCCCTAAAGACTAGAGTCATATGAGTAGGTGCAACGCATCTTGTGTATAACTTTTCTTCAGCTATGTGTAATCTGTGCAAAATTCATGTACTTTTTGATAAAGATAGGTTGAAGTGGATCCTTAAACAACATTCATGTACTTTTTGGTAATAAATTTTTCAATGGGGGTATATTTTTAGAATTTTCTCTAAAATCTATTCGTACTTTTCTTATTTATTTGGCTTAAAAAAAACTACATGTACTTTTTTACTTGCTCAAATTCTTGATGATCATATTTAAGTAATACCTAACATGTGGATGTTTATTTGTTTAGTCTCTTGTTTATTCATCTATTTATTTTTTTATCAAAAAAAAGTTAAAAGTTGAGATGGCATGAATTCCATATGCTCATTGTAACCCCCTCCGTAATTATATCCGAAATACGCGATTAAAATGAAATAGAGACCAATAATAATCAAATAACATTTACTAACCCATCACATGACGGGGTTTTCACGAATACTTTTTGAAATCATTTATAAGCTTGGTCTCATATTCACATTTCAAATACAATTACTACGCGAAGATAAATCACATTCATATAAATATCAGAGTGCACAACTTAATCATCCCGGCAATCCCGGGTACATACCTTCGCTAAAGATACACAGGGTACAATTGCCCATTACAGTTCTTCAAATGGGGATTACCCAATCTCATCTCGAAGGAGTCCTAGCCGCTCCCTCCATGAGCCACTTGCCCTGTCTAAATTGTTGGTAGGGGAGAGTGAGATTTGAGAGAATCTCAGTAGGAAACAGATACCATAATGCATGCATGATAGATGCTAGGTGTATGACATGTTAGCTTTATCTAGATGCATACCTCATAATGATATTTCTGCATGCTCAATGTTCCATACAACAAGACTATGGCCACAGCGAAAACAGAAATAGAGCTTCATTTATTCAAATATGCTCTACACAATCAAGTAAAGCAATCACATACATCATTACACAAGCAAAGATATCGAATACATGCAAGTAAGGTAAGTCCCCTACCTCCAGTCTTTTCTCCTCGATTTGCGTGCCAGCAACTCGGGGCTTTACATTCGATCCTACAATGTCAAATATACCATTTAGACACTTCCATAGTGTTTCTGGGGGTTATATGAGGCTATATTGAAAATTTACTAAAATACCCCCGGGGACCTGGCCCAGCCCCGCCGTATCCGGTCCGACTGTACTTTTCTTGAAATTTTGACATGGGCTATTCTAACATATTTTCGCCCAAGGAATCCATTTCCGGACTCGGAATTATCAAATTCAACGTCAATTACAAAATTACCCTTGACAGCCCCACTTTAAGGGTTTTAGGGGCATTTTCGTAATTATGCTTTTTCGGCCTTTTCTGAAAAAGTGCCCAACTGTAACCCCACCTAATTTTTGCTCCTGAACTCAATGAAATCATCAAATCATTGAAAATCCAACTCTAAGACCCATTTATAGCCTTGGCCGAAATATACATGTACTCCAGGAAAAATTGGGGTTTTTCGGTTTCGGCTCCGTAAACGCGTTCCTTTCTACTCCTAACCACTTTATTGACTATTCCATTAGGTTACAACTACCATTTAGTATCAATTTGGGCAGCATAACCCCTAGGGAAACCCATTTTCCATTTTTACAACCAATGGCAATCCGGCGAAATTTCACCGATTAAATTGCCCACAGCAGCCAGAATAGTCAATATACAAGAGTTTGGAAGTTACCTCAAGCTCCCAATAGCTTTTCCTTGACTTGAATGAAAACCCTAGGTGTTTTAACACCAAAAGAGGAGCTTCCAAACCTTAAAGAACATAAAGGAGTAGCTTAGGATCGGAGTTATACACATTAGGAGCTAGATCGTCGGAGAAATCGGCTTACCTTATGAGATTTCTTCCTCTTCCTCACTCTAGACATCTCAAACGTTCTCTCTCTCATTCAGCTGAATATGGCGTCGGTTTGGAGGAAGGAAGATGAATAAAAAGTGTTTTAACATTAGGATGATGTCATGTTTTATTATGCTGATGTCATAAATCCCATTTTCGGATTTTATGACAGTTTTTCTGCCCAAAATTTGAAAAATCATAATTAATTATAGAAAAATTGAAATGAGGTGATTCCAAAGCCTATAGAACCCTTATTGAGTCTAGTTTCAAGGAAAAATATAGAATTTTGCTTTCTGGAATCACAAAATTCCCAGAATTTCAATCTTTGCATATTGTTCCAGAAATTTCACAGTTTTTCTGTGCTGATGTTAAAAATTCATATCTTTTTGTGTATAGCTCTAATTGATTCATATGACCTATCAAATTAAAACTTAGGATGTCTACTTTCATCCTGTAAAAATTTTATAATTTTTGCTTATCATTTAGTCTTTCAAAACCTTATGATAAGCTCACTGCCTCATAGGTGATTTTACCAAAAACATAATTATATTCCCCAAAATTCACTATTTTACTTTCTTAATACCCCAAAGATATTAGAATCATTAGGGGATAAATTTGAGCTCCTGCTAAATTGGGGCTTAGCAGTCCACTTAATTTAGGCTTATTCCCAAGCCTCCAATCCCAAAATTCGGGGTATTACACTCATTAGGGCCAAAACATATCCCAAGCTTAAGTGCTTACAGAAATACTATCCACTTACAAGATTTTTACATGGATGGTGATATTTGAACTCACGATCTTATGAATTATAAGCCAACTTCTTACTCATTAGACTAACATTTACTAGGTTTATTCGCTTATTAATAGAGTTTAGGTAGATTTATTAAACCTTCTAATGAAGGTAAGGAAGTCTCATTCTCTTCATTATATTTATTTATATTTTTTTAAAAAAAATCATATCATAAGTTTTGAATTTTGCATATACATATGGTGATATGGTCTATATAGGAAAAACAAGGGAAAAAAAAATTAATAACTTCACCTTTTTCAAATACCACTCTTTGCAGCTCTCAATATAGTGATGGAGTAAAATATACTAATGAGCCCTCTATTTTACATAAATTATAAAAAAATCGCATCTATTTTAAAAATTTGCCCATTAAAATTTCCGTCATGTGCATGTATCTAATATTATAAATGTAATATCTTGAATTTTGGGATTGGAGGCTTGGGAATTAGCCTAAACTAAGTGGATTGCTAAGTCCCGGTTTTGTAGGTGTCCCAAATCTATTCTCTAATGTTTATTATATCTTTGAGGCGGTAAAGAAAATAAAATGGTGAATTTTGAAGAAAGTGATTATGCTTTCAGTGAAATTTCCTGCGAGGCAGTGAGTTTGTCATGAGGTTTTAGAAGAATAAATGACGAGCAAAAATTATGAAATTTTATAAGGTAAAAATAGACATCCTAAGCTTTAATTTAATAGGACATATGAATCAATTGAAGTTATATATAAAGAGTTATGAATTTTTGAAGTTAGCATAGAAAATCTGGAAAGTTTCTGGAGCAGCGTTCAAAAAAATTAAATATGGGAATTATATGCTTTCAATTGGCAAAATTTCATATTTTTTTCTTGAAATTATACTCAATAAAGGTTTTTTAGTTTTTGGAGTCGTTCTAATACAATGTCTACAAATTTAGTTATGATATTTCAAAGTTAGGGCATAAAATCTGCTAAGAAGGCCAACTATTCCAAAAATTGGAAAATAAAATGTGAATTGTATAAATTGTGGGATAAGGATATAAGAGGGGAAAATAATTATTTGGCTCATAAACATATCAAGTGGCATCATCTTAAGCCAAGAGGAATAAATAATAATTGTTGAAGATGAGCACATGTACAATTAAGATTAAAATAATGTTTCTTGTACATGTAATTGGATTAATAGAATTAAAGTCCAATTGTGTGTATGAAGGGGGCTCTTATGCGTTTTATGGGCTAACCAAATGGGAGAGGATTAGTTCAATCCTAAATGGGGTTTATGACACAAGTTGTGTGGAGATAAGTTCAAGCACAAGTAGGTGTCATTAATTCTAATTTTGGAATTAAGATAATTAGAGGAAAAATTGATAAGATATTTTATGAAGCAAAGCTTCATCTTTCTTCCTTCATTTCGTCCTAAGCCAAGAGAAAGAGTGAGAAAGAAAAGCTTAAGGTTAGAGAGAAGGGGGAAGAAGAAAATCAAGGTAAGTATGGTTGATTCCTTAAGATTGTCTTCCAAACTTGTGTAGCTTCCTCTCTAATCTCTTATTCTCCATGAAACTCATTGTTTAACAAGCTAATCTAAAGCTTAGGAGAGAGGAAGGAGACGCCTGGAGAGAGAGAGAGAGAGAGAGAGAGAGGAAAAGAACTCAAAATGTAACTTCAAAAATCTCAAATCCTTGATAGTATGTTTTTGTTGTTGATGTTTGTGGTTGGATTTGGTGATTAATGGTTAAGTTTGTAAATTTGGAAAGTGATAACCCTAAAGGGTTATGTTGCCCAAATTTCTTCAAATCATACTTAGCATGTGTTTAAATGGTTTAATAAGGGATTAGGGGTAGGAAGGAGTAAGCTTTAGGTGGTAAAATACAAAGTTGCAATTTTCTCTTTTCCTTTGAAACATTTGGGGCATACCTGTTCTAAGGGGAAGGAGTTGGATTTTCAATAATTTTATAGTTCCATTGAGTTCAGGAGAGAAAATTAGGTGGGGTTACAGTTGGTCACTTTTTCGGAAAAGCCTAAAAAAGTATAATTATGAAAACGCCCCTGAAACCCTTAAAGCGAGGCTGCTAAGGGTAATGTCATCATTTGACATTGAATTTGATAATTCCGAGCCTGAAAATATATTTCTTAGGCGAAAATATATCAGAATAGCCCATGTCAAGATTTTAAAAAAAGTACGGTTGGACCAAGTACAGCAGGGCACGGCCAGGGTCCCCGGGGGCATCTTGGTCATTTTTCAAGATAAACTCGTATAACCCCTAGAAACACTATGGGAGTGTCTAAA
Organism: Inga leiocalycina; assembly: GCA_963242795.1. Taxonomy (NCBI): domain Eukaryota; kingdom Viridiplantae; phylum Streptophyta; class Magnoliopsida; order Fabales; family Fabaceae; genus Inga; species Inga leiocalycina. Next base: position 39,648,253 of record OY725332.1, read on the forward strand.
TGATACATTTGAAATTGTAGGATCGAGTGGAGAGCCGAGCTGCAACACGCTTTATGAGGCACACTTTTCAAGGCGAAAAAGGGTTAAGGTAGGGAACTTACCTCTCATGCATGTATTTAGTGTTTGTGCTGCTGTATTGATACAGGTTATTACTTTGCTTGTTTATGTGAAACATATATGAACGATTAAGGCTATGTTTTTATTTATGCTATGGCATAAGTATGATGTTTGTTTGAAACATTGAGCACGCAGATATGTCATTATGTAAGCATGAGTTATGTAATGCAAGTATGTCATGCATTAAGCACTTATCTTGTATGTATATTGGTACTATTTTTCTACCGAGATTCTCTTGAATCTCACCCTCCCCTACCAACAATTTAGACGGGAGGAGACAGAAGAAATGTTGAGAACAAAGAAGAGAAATGTATGAGGAGATTGTCGTGGTGCAATGGAGACGGGAAGATGTCTCCATTTCACTGGGATGAGTTTAGACATCTTAGTAGTTCTGTGCGACTACCTTGATTGTAATTATCATGTATGAACTCCTATGGGAAATTTTGTAATCATGCACCTATTATCAGTATATTTATGCTATTCCTGTGTTATCCACCGAACTGCGTATCGTTTTCCGCAAATACTTTGAAATAGCTGAAATAAGATAAGGGTGTGACAATAAAGTTTTCTTAGATGCAAAAATATATATGAAATTTTAAAATGATAACAAAATGTCATAATCGTTAAGTCAACTACATTAACCTTTTAGCAAACATGTCAATAAAAATAGTGTAAGAATACACATGAATTTTTTAATATAGTGCAAAAATGTACTAAGTTAACCAAGTTAATTATTTAAACTAAAACTTCTATTCCAATGTGATGAAAACATTAAAATAACTATCAGTAAAAAAGAAAAAAAAAATAAATAAAAAAACTCGTAAATTTTATAAAGCAATTTCAACTATAGGAAAATTAAGGGTTTAGATTTAAAAATATGTTTTCAAAATTGAAAGCACTTTTGGCCTTGTCTTGAAGCTTTTTTTTTTTTTTTTGCCCTCTGTCATGGTACAAATTCACTGAGGGTTTATTTGTTTGTTTTTTTTTTTTGGGCGCGGGTGACAGGGAGGGGAGAGATTTGGCTTGGCATCTAAAAATTTATAGGAGGGGAAATTTCCCTCCCTTCTCTAGTTCCCCTTTAAACCTTCTCTCTAAAAGTGGGGGAATTTAGATGGAAGGGGTAATATTTTGTCTTACACAAACTATTATGCATGTGCTTATTTCTATTATTTCTAAGCTATCCCTCCTCAACTCACTCCCCCTCGACCTAACTTTCCTTTCAGTGAGCAATCAACGACGGTTAAGACTGGCAACTCGTCGCCATTGCCACCATTGGCCTTGATGACACCATCCGTCTCTACCTTCTTGTTTTCCAACGAGCACCCTTTCTATCTACCTACAACTATGGATGCCATGCTCCACCGCCAAAGATGTTGCAAATCTGACCAAGCTCCACTATTCTACTTCTTCAACACGCCAATCAAGACTCAGTCCAAAAAAAAAAAAAAAACACACCAATCAAGACAGTTATTGGAAACTTCTTTCCGGCGTTCAAGTACGAGAAGTTGGATCAAGAAACAAAGTGAGATCAATGACACAAAAGACTTTCGTTTTTTTTTTTTAGGAAAATGACACCAAGATTTTAATTAAGAAAAATAATATTAGAAAATTACCATAACTTGTCAATAACAGCTTTTTTAATTGTTAATGATTATATTTTTACTTATTATTAATAAGTTATGAGATTTTTCTAATATTATTATTTTTAATTAGGACTTCGACGTCATTTTCTCTCACTTTTTTTTTTCCACTGACACATTCGTTCATTACTTCTTTTTCTGAACAAAAGCCGTTCATTACTTTTATTATTGGGACAATCCCTTTTTGTGAACTTTTAAATATTTACTATTATATATATTATTATAATATTTATAATTACTTTATTTTTTTTATAAAAATAAAGTAATTACTTTGATATATGATTATTCGATAATTACTTTGAATGAGTCTCTTTTGGCGCTCTCCAGTTCCACACTGATATATGATCTATGGACAATCTACAACAAAGACATTTAATAATATTATAGAATTTCTTATTAATTGATTTTCTTTTATAATTCAAAAAATTATAAGATAATGTTCTATTGTGAGAGTGTTTGAGTGATTATTTTTTTAAAAAAATTGTATGATTCTTATCTATAATGTATTGAATTTAATACTATAAATGTAAGTTTGTTATTTAATATTATTATCTTGATATTATCATTGATTATATTATGTCATATATAATAAATATTAATAATAAAACTAAATAAAAACAAATAATAAAAATAACTATATATAATAAAAAATAAAGCCAATATATTATGATTATTAATAAAGAACCATTATGTATGCCCGGAATATATTACCATTTGGAACCTTTATATATCTACGTTGAATATATATAGTGCCTTTATATATGACAGTTTGGAACCATGGTTGTATGATCGATAATAATTGTTATATATGTGTGATTTTATAGTAGGGTAGACACAACCGCACACATGCTTTTTTCAAAATTAAAAGAGATTAGGAACTAGGTCATAGGAACAAAAGAATGTTGTGTGTATGGGGAAAATTTTAGAAATATTGATGCCTCGTCCTATTGAGATGCATCGGTTTTAAAGTTTATAACCGAATTTGTGATTGATAGTTGAGACTTATTTTTGGTTTTCTTAAAATAATATTATTGAAAAGAAATTGATAAGCTTATAGTGCATCAAGCACGAGCAGTAAAATCTTAGGGCTGATCTAACAACACTTGCATATGTAGATCTTCACTGTCAATCTTTTTTTATTTAGTTAATAAGTGATTTTTTTGGTGTGTTTGGAAGAGCTTAATTTTGAGAAATAAGTCCTTATTACGCAAGCCGAAAAAAAACTCCTCTCACATACTTACCTCGTATACCGTGAATCACGAATTATAAGCACTTATTGCCTAAAAATAAGCTCTTCCAAACGAGTTATCTCAAATGTATAAGATTATGTTTAAAGAAAATACTTCTATACACCCATAACTATTAGATTCTCATTATAACCATGGGTGATGGGTCTGATAATTATTAAATGAAAATACAGTGAGATTTCTTCCCTTAATCATCACCAAAATATTTTCAGGCCAAAAAAAGCATCACCAAAATATAAGATATAGCTGTAAATCAGATATAAGATTACAACTGTCATATAATTCCTGATTCTTAGGGCTTTTATTCTAACAATTAGTAGCACTAAATTTTTTTTGGCTTATTTATTAAATTTACGGAGTTTTTTTTTATTAATATAAATTTTACAGAGATATATAATTGTTATATATATATAGTTTGATTGTCATGATACTCTTTTATGTTGTACTTCATAAAATATCACTTTTAATAAATTACGTTGCATTCCACAAAATATCCCTTCAATTTAGATTAATTGCCATAATATTCTTTTACAACCATCCTTTTTGAGTTTCGAAGCCCTATTTTTTTTTTTTACTGAAGTTGCTTACATATATCCATTATATTAAGTCCTTCAATCACCAATCACACTTATTATTTTGCCACTGTTAGTTGTTAAAATGTGTATGTACACTTATAAAATGTGTAATGCTCTTGTAAATTCACCTCTAAACACTATTACAGATTTATGCATATATAACGCTTAATAAATAACATTTACAACGAATAAACATCATGTATACTGAGATAGAGGTCCAACGAAGCTATTCCTTATAACCCTTCTATTTAAACTCAGCTATTCCTTATGATTCTTACTACATTTTTTATCGGCCCCCTTTCTCCTCCTCCACCTCCTCCTAAAATGGAGGCTCTAATGTAGATGTTGGCAATCCTTGACCGCTACATAGGGAGTCTCACTGCATATGCCAACAAGTTGAACATGAAGTTAAACCTCATACTTTATCACAATGAGGTTGAATATGACTTGTAGTCATAGCCTTGATCTCCTTCCTTCGATGATGAGAATGGGGAGGAGGAAGAGAAGGATGAGGAGTAGGAAGAGGACGGTAGTGGTAGTGACGTTTGAACACCACTATTTTGTTTTTTTAAAATATTAAAAAAAGTTAAAAAAACAACTTAAAACTTCACAGGTATTAAATAAAAATAGTAAAGTATTCTTGTTACATAGCTGACATGGTTACAAATAACACCAACATATTGAATGGTTATAACTTAATAAACGTTAATTAAAGCTTTTGAAACTTTTCCTCTTCCCAATGCTGGCTTTGGATGTCTCCTCATTATTTGATAATCATCAGAGAACTAAGTACCCTTTCATTACATCCTATTCAACTTTGAACCATACAATGATGGTTTTTTTTTCTAATGCTTGCAATGATGGTTTTTTCCCATCCCTTCTAGACGTCTATTTAAACTCTTCATATTCATTTGTTTTTCTATGTTTTCTTCATCATCCTCCTCTTTGTTCTCTCAATCGCCAAGATGAAATACCACATTGAAGAATTGCTAGAAAACTCTTGGCATCATCCTCCACCTGCTCCTTGTTCTCCTCCCCAAACTCCTCCTCTTGCTTCTCCTCCCTATCATCCACCTCCACCCCAACCCCCTCTACCTCCACCATCTCCTCCTCCACCTCTATAGAATATGCTTCCTCAACTAGAGGCAATACTGTGGCATGTAGAACACATTGACCATGCAGTGATGAGGCTTTCTGGATACTTCTCGAGTATGAATAGGAAGGCTAATCTCATATTGGATGAGTATGAGATTGGCCATGATCCTAACAATGATCCTAGCCACTCCTTTAATGATTGGTAGCCTGGTGATCTCATCATTTCATCAGGCCACTCGCCACTGTTTAGTTTTTTTTTGTTTTATTAATTTTTCATTTTAAATATATTGTAAGAAAAGAGCATATCTAACGGTTCTTACAAAAAACCATCATAAAATAAAATAAATAGTGGTTCTTAAAGTGTTCTTTCAAAACAACCGTCATGAATGCAAAGATAAATAACAATTCTTTTGTAACAACCATCATGTGACTAGTAGCGCAGGAAAAAGAACATAATTGCTCATGGATTGACCCTCTTCAACTTCTCCTAGGCACATCACTTCCAATCTATTTAAACTCCCCATTTTCATATGTTTTCTTCATCATTTTCCTCTATTGTTCTCACATCATGGTGAAGTGATGCGCTAAAGAAATGTTGTAGAATCCTCCTCCCTAACCTTTACATCCTTCTCTTCCCCATCATGCACCCTTACCTGGTTTTCTTCCTCCTTTCCCCAACCTCCACCTTCTTTTCCTCCCTTTGGTCCTCCTCCCCACCTCCACCTTCGCCTTCGATCCATTGCCGCTGTTGCTACTGTGTCCACTACATGCTCATCCTTATCTTCTCAAATGATTCAGATTACTCCTACGAGGATAATATGTAGGTTTCATTTTTCTTGTTTTTTAGTTTTATTTATAAAAATATGTTAATGTAATTATGGGTCCAATCTAAAAAAAATAATAACATACCTCAGGTTATTATTAAAGAACCATAATAAATCAAATAAATAACATACCTCATGATTAACTAAACCGTGATAAAAGTAAAATAATAATTAGCGATTTTTACCAACTTACTGTTATGTATGACCTTAAAAGCTAGAGGTTTGTTAATAACATACTTCATGGTTATTTAAACATAACTATGATAAAATAAAACAATTAACGGTTCTTACCAACTAATCGTTATGTAAAACCTTAAAAACTACTTAACGGGAGTTTGTTTATAAAACATCCAATCAATTTGGCCTTTAAAAACTTATACACTCCATCAAAAGCTCTATTTCTTTTAGCTTTATGAAAGGTGTTTGTTCAACCTCAGAGTTTTCTTCCTTCAACTTTCAGGTTGACATAAGGTTCTTGGTTTTTCTTTCATTATAAATTTTGGTGAATTCATTATAGGTGTAGATGATTATTGGTTTTTTTTTGTTTTAAAATGATTTATGCTAGATGGGTTCATTGAATAAGTAGTAGATATATGCTGATAGGCTATTTTAGATTATTGGGATTGGGTATTAGATTTCTTTGAGTTTACATTTAAGCATAATCCCCCAAAGGACAATGTGATTCTTTGCCCTTATGTAAAGTGTGGCATTGTACAATATAGTATGATTGAGAAACTTGTCTATCATAATTAGTGATTAATGGAATCGATCATTCTTATACATGTTGGACTAGGCATAGGGAGACAAGCAGTGGGATGGTTAAACGTATGGAAAATTGTACATCATTAGGTGATTTTGACACAAATGCATTTAACGCTAACTGTCTCAATGATATGCTAAGGCATTAGAAGATGACCTCTAGGATTGTCCTAAAATGATAGAAACTTTAAAGTATGACATAGTGAAGCCATTGTATAAGGACTGCATTGACTTTACCTTATTGAGTATTGTGTTGATGTTGTACAACTTGAAGGTGAAAAGGGAGTAATTTGATATGAGCCTTAAAGAATTGCTCCAAGATTTAAATCTAATGCTACCAAAAAAATATGATTCCATCTAAAACATTCCGCAAAGAAGATGTTGTGTGTCATTGGCTTTTGCTACGAGAAGATACATGCTTGCCCCAACAATTGTGTCTTATTCAAAAATGAATATACATGGTTAACTCATTATCCCATGTGTGAGGAGCCAGGTTACTAATAGAATGTGAAGATCCTAAATAAGGCATTATTGTATTAGCCCATCATACCTAGATTTAAATGCTTGTATATCAATCTTGAAAGATGCCAAAAATTTAAGGTAGTATGTAGATGATGGGATTGATGACAACATGCTTCGACATCCTGCTGATTCTCTAAAATGGAAGAAGTTTGATTTCAACCACCTTGAATTCGCTAAAGATGATAGGAACTATGCCTTGTATTGGCTACTGATAGGATGAACCCGTTTGGTATGCAAAGCAATACCCATAGTGCATGGCCTTTAACATTGTTTATGTATAACCTTCTTCCATGGCTTTGCATGAAGTACAAGTACTCCATGATTCCATGTTGATCTTAGGGCCCAAGCAACTCGGGAATGACATAGATGTCTATCTGATTGCACTAATTGAAGACTTAAAGCATTTATGAGATGATGGGGTCATGGTGTATGAAACTCACAAGGAAGAAACATTCAACTTTATAGCCATGCTCTTTGGTACTATTAATGACTTTCCTGCATATGGCAATTTGTCAGGATACAACATTAAAGGCCAACTTGGATGTCCAATTTATAAAGAGGGTATACATTCAGTTAGATTGAAGCATGACATGAAGAATTTCTACATGGGATATCGAAGATGGTTGTATCAAGATCATGCTTATCGACATTCAAAAAAATATTTCAATGGGGAATTAAAAGAAGACAGGGCACCTCAACCTTTGACTAGTGAATAGGATATGAAAAGGTGAAAGATATAACATGTCTGCTTGGTAAACCTCTTGCAAGGGATGTTGGGATAAGCATGTGGATGAAGATGTCCATTTCCTTTGACTTTCCTTATTGGAGGACTCTATATATAAGACATTTTCTTGATGTTATGCACATTGAGAAAAATGTATTTGAAAGTATTGTTAGCACATTACCCCATATTCTAAGGAAGATCAAAGATGGCATAAATACTAGGTTAGACATGGTTGAGATAGGAATAAGGGAAGAATTAGCACCAAAGGAGAGGGGTGCCTATACATTTGTTTTTCCTGCAGATCACAACTATCAAAAGAAGAAAAAAATAGTTTTTGTTAGTTTCTTGCTTTAGTTAAGGTGCTAGAGGGTTACTCTTCAAACATCAAAAAACTCATGTCAGTGAAAGACTTGAACTGATAGGATTAAAATCTCATAACTGCCATGTTTTGATAGAGAACTTTATTCCAGTGGCCATACAGGGTATCTTGCCTTATGAGTTGCAAGTTGCAATAACCAAGTTATGTTTCTTCTTTAAGTCACTTTGCAGTAAAATGATAGATCTTACAAAATTTCTAAGGTTGAAAAACCAAATTGTAGCCACATTGTGTGAGCTTGAGATGTATTTTCCTTCAGTATTCTTTGACATCATGGCCCACCTGACAACTCACTTGGTTAGAGAGGTATAATATTGTGGCCTAGCCTATTTAAGGTGGATGTACCTGGTTGCACATTTCATGAACATAATGAAAAGGTTTGTGAAAAATCGAAATTATCTAGACAGTTGCATTGTTGAATGATATATCTGTGAAGAGGCTGTTAAATTTTCTGCCACCTGCTTAAAACATGCAAGTGATATTGGGCTTCCTATGTCTTAGCATGAGGGAAGGACTGGTGGGGAAGGGATCATGGGCAGGAAAGTTATGACAATCTCAGACCAACAATTAGAGCAAGTATACCTTTATGTTCTATGCAACTCCAAGGAGGTTGAGGAGTATGTGCACAACCATATGCATCAAATTTAGAGGAAAAAATCCCTATAAAGGAGAAAGTTGGTGCGCTAAACAACATAATAAATATTTTATGACATGGTTTAGAGATCAAGTCCTTGGTAAGTATAAAGCTTATCCCAAATCAGTTTTTAGCAAATTAAAGTTCTTAGCATGCGGTCCAAGTAATCAAGTGACATCTTATGCAAATACATCATTATTGGGTTCACCTTTTACACCAAAGACCAAGATGATTGAAGCAAAATACAAAAGATTGGTGTAACTCTTATAGCTAACACTATGCATGTATTAAGTGCCAAAGATAGAAATCCTATCTATGAGAAGAGGTCGTACTTTAGGGTGATTAAGCTCATTTAGGAGTTGGGTTATATCAGCTTATAGGTTCTTATATTTAGTTGTAAATGGCAATGATCATGGCTTGAGAATTGATGACTTAGGGATGATATAATTGAGTTTGAACAAGGAACGGTATAAAAATAAGCATTTCAGTTTGGTTTCTCAGGCTAAACAAGTGTTCTACATCCATGATCCTTCTAAACATGGATGGTCTATTGTTTTATTGATAAATAAAGTGACTGATAAGGAGATGGGTGATGAAGTTGAGAATGATCCATTTAAAGGGAGGTCAATTGAACCACTAAATTTGGATAAAGAAGATGCTGTGTATGTCAGGCATGATCGCAATGAAGGCATTTGGATTTCGAAGAGGGGAAAATTATTACTTGATAAAAATAGAGAGATTCAAGATATGAAGAGTAACTTATAAAAAGCTAATACCAAGAAGAAAAAGAGACACTTAAGTACACTCAATTGTTTTGGTACAAGCTTCTATTTTAATTAAGTTGATGCTGACCGCTGTGTATTTTGTTTCTTGCCTATGTTTTAATAATACTGCAGCTTTGTGTATAGACTGTATTCTCACTATTGGGCTGGGTTAATTTTCATTTTGACTGTGTATTTTTGTTTGTTTGTGGGTTGTGTAACATTCTAAAAATTCGTAATCGATGTTGCCTTGTGTGTGTGTGTGTGAGTGTGTAGTTAGATGAAATATATCGATGCCTAGACACACTTGGAACCATCTTTATGGCCCTTAGAGACACATAGCGCCATCCTCGTACACATACACAAACACTTGGCATGTTTCAAGATGCAAGGCACCATTTCATGTCACATCCGAACATATGTGTCACGGTCTTGGATTGGTTTACTTTTTACGTAACTTTATGGTTAAAACTATAAGAAAATGCCACCTAGCTCCCACATGAAACATGTGACTAATTAGTCAAATAAAATATGCCGATAAAGGTGTGCACATGGCGTTTTCAGGGTAGACACATATACCCTGTATTTTTGGAAAAGACAGAGGTATATGGCACCATTTAGTGACACCTATATAGACACCCGGTGTTTTCCAAGATACACCTGCCACCGTGAGTAAGACACCGTAAAAGTTACTTTATTAAAGCATCTTTATTAAAGTAGCTTTACTAAAGTAACTTTTTCATAAAGTGACTTTTACTTTTGTGTTGGCCTAATGACAAAGTGCCACTTAGCCCACATGTTACACATGTTCAATTAGTCGGGATGGCTCACTAGTCTTCGGTCCGGCTACATGTCTAACCCTTCCGAATATTGTATATAAAAGCCAGGAAAAATCATCAGACCTCCCTTTCCCTTGACTACTAAGTCAGCCAAGCAAGAGAGAGAGGGAGGAGGACAAATTTCAAAAAGAGTGTCGGGTACCATGTAATTTCAAGAAGAGTGTCTGGCACCCTGTAATTTCAAGAGGAGTATCGAGCACCCTATGATTTTACACTTAGACACAAGTCATTAGAAGATTCCCAACACATCCCCAAGCTCTTTAAAAGTATAGCAAGGCAGCAAATAAGGGAAAAATAAGAGAAAATTTCAAGAAAAAGAAAAAAGATAGAAGGTGGGAGTTCTTGAAGAACAAGAGTGAGAGAAAGTGTTTTAGAGCGAATTTCGACACCGAATTTGAGTTTCTAGCCCGTAGAGCCTTTACAAATCTTGTTCTTCTCATCAAGAGCAACATTTCTATGGGTTTAGAATCTTGAAAGGAAGAGTTTAGTGCTGTCTACAAGGTGTAGGAGTTGGGAGAATCAAGAACGAGCTAAAGCACCAGAAAGAGGTAAGCTTAATCTTTGATTTGAGTATAGTATCTTGAGATTTCATTAAATTTTCATGAGGTTATTGTGCTGCCTTAATTTTTGATCAAGGGGTAGTCTTAATGTTTGATTGGCCTTCTGAACATGATCATAGTGTTAAATAAGGTTTTAGTATGATAGGAAGGGAATTTTAGCAAGTCTTATGGTTAAAATTGCCGAAACCACTTTGTACAAGCTTATGGGGATCTCGGCCACAAGTAGGACATTGAGAAGGAATGTGATTTTTTTTTATTTTAAGGTTCCCAATGGATTTAGGATGAAAAATTGTAAGATAAAGGTGAGAAAATGATCCTGGAAGCATTGGAATTGGAAACATGATTTGAAGCTTAGAAGCCTTAAGAGTCGACCATGAATTATTCAAAAGGAAAGAGCTAGAATTTGTTAAATTTGAGGTTAGAAATAGATTCTATGGGAAAAATTATGTAGGGATAGCTTATGGTTATGATTTTGGGATGGATTGGGTTGAAATCCCTAAATTTGGAACTTCAACCACCTCAATCAGAGTTTTTTAGATTAAATTATAAATTTTTAAAGTTGACCGATAAAATTTGGCAAATCAGGCTTGACTTGTGGATTTGTAGCATTTGGAAGGAATTGTAGTTAGTGTAATCATGAGGATCAGATGTATGATTCAAGGAATAATGAGACCACATTAGAGGCCCAAGTTACAAGGGAAGAAAACATAAAATGTGTCATAGACTAGGTACCTATTTGACATAACATAAGAGTTCTAAAGATAACCAACAAGGAAATGATAAGAACAAGAGTTGGAATAAGTAATAACTCATCTGTTTGTGAATTCTAACTTGTAGGATTCAATCTTTGTCTGAGCCAACCAAGAGATTGGTAGACAAGTATTGGAAAGGTTATTAGGTAGTAACTCTTTCTCTTATACACTATATATTGTTCTGTATGTATATCTTTACCATCATGTGTTTTCATTTCATGAATATACGGAGTTGTTGTGGGACTATTGTGTCTAGAGGTCCTAAGACCTATTAGACCAGTGTGTCCTTAGGCTGGTAGAGCATTTAGATTGTGCTGGGCAATGGCCTAAGGCAGTGAGACCTCGTGTGCAAGTTTGCATAGGGCAGTAACCTTAGGCTGTAAGACCATGATGGCAGTAAGTCCCGATGTGCATCTTGTATGGGGTAGAGGCCCTAGGCCTTAAGACCTAAGAAATGAAGCACTGTGGTATAGGACCAAGGGTCTAGTGTTAGATGTTGTGCTGCATATTGATCTCTAAATGTTATATGTATTGATTATTATTGTATAATGGTTTGTATAGCATGCTTTGTGAACATGCATTTTTTTATGATTGATTGAGTTACTACGAGATTCTCATGTATCTCACCCTTTCCAAAAACTAACATATAGCAAAGACAAGCAGCTCAAAAGGCAAAAAGGGAAATGTCGATGAGTAGAGGATGTAGATGAATGGATTAAATTCTGTTGGTTATCTATGTATTGTTTTTACTAAGACTTGAGATGTTGTCGTAGTTTAGTACTCTATGTATTGGGTATGTAAATGAATGTACATGAGCACAATAGTGGTATTAGTACACCTATGAATTTGGTAATATCAGTGCATATGGTAGTGATATTAGCACCTATGGTAGTGATATTAGTGCACTTGGTAATGATATTAGTACCTGAGTGGTGGTATCGGTGGTATAAGTAAGTAGTGATATTAGTATGTACAACTGCTGTATCATTATTGTTAAGGGCATATTAGCTAATAAGTAACATTTGAATTTAATAGTAGAGAAACTATAATGACCCAATTTAGGATTAAGGGCTAATCATGTTAATAGTGATGTAATTATCGCTGAATTCAATGTGAATGTGTTTTAATCAATGCCTAAGCCCTATATTTATGTTTATGTGTGGATTAATGTTTAAATGGGTTGGAATATAGGGAAGGGAGCGTAGTGATGTTATTGGGATAGTATAAATGAGTTTGGAAGTGATTTGAGTGAAATAGTAATAATCAGGGGCAAAATAGTAAAATTGAAAAGTTACCGGAGAGAAAAACTCATAGGTAATTGAAATCAATGGTTAGGATTGAATGAGTAAGAGGTGGAATCCTATGCTTATAAGCCTATGTGAGCTCATGGAAAAGGAAATAGGATGATGACATATGGCAATTTGAGGGCCATAGGCTTGGTCAGCTTGTCAAACTTTTTCCCTCTCTCTTCCCTCTTCCAAAAGTCGGCCAAGAGGTCTCCCAACCCCAAAAATCTGACCTCCTTCATCATCATCCTCACCAACTCATCTCATCTCTCTTCTCTCCTCCATTGTCAACCAAGCTAAGCAAGAAAGAGAAAGGAAGAGCTTGAATTTTAGGTGAGAAATTGTCCCTAAATGCTCAACTCACATTCATTAATATTGTTCATGGTGACAGGAGCATTATTCCTATGGTTTTAGATTTTTGAATAGTGGTGTTTAAGAACTTGAGAAAAACTGAAAGTTGGGGAAACAAAGAACTAGCTTTGGGAAGAAGTTGAGGTGAGTATTTGAAACATTTTGGTGTATTCATTGTGACCATTGGTTGAGTCTTGAGAATTTGTGACTTTACCCTGTTTTTTGGTAAATTTTGAAAGGCATGGATAGGCTAGCATTATGGTAAAATTGATGTCATAGTGTGTCTTTGTGCCATTGAAATTGATTTGGAATTTTGGTTTGGAAAGGTTTGCAATGTGGTGACTTGATTGTGTTTTGGTGTGACATGTTGTGGTTATTATGTAACATGTCAATGGAAATTGAATTTGGTTCTTTTAGGGATTCCAATGGGTTCCTTATAAAAAATTGGTGTGGAAATGTTGTTTGTTGAGAATTTTAAACCATAGGAGGCACATATGCAAAAACTAAAATTCTGTCTCTTAAAACTCTGTACAGGGTAGTCAGGTTGTCTGGACGTTTTGAATGGGTAAATGGTGTCTAAAAATTATGAAAATTTCTAGTCTTAAAGTTCACATTCCAAGCTTCAAAATAGACATATATTTGTGTCATTTCATTTTGTGTTCTTGGAGTAATGACTATCTAAAGTTTGGGATTGAAACTGGAATCTATTCTGGGGCAGTGGTGAATTTTATGAAATTCTGTAATTGTGTGGTGATTTCTGGTAATGATCCATATTTTTCCTATAAAGAGGACTTAAATATCTTTCATTTGGTTTGGAATCAGCTCATTTCGATTTTTATGGAATTAGTTATGATTTTTGGAAGTTCAGCCAATAAATAGGATTTTCTTGGCCGTGGTTAGCAGATTATGAGCCGTGGCCAAAATGTTTCTAAACCGTTTTTGGACTTTGCCAGTGGAATGATAACCGACTTTAAGTGTGATAAAAGTAAACAATTTTGAGTAGAGAATTAATTCGCTGTTCTTGATTTTGATCTATAGGGTTTGACATTTGCCCTGATCCTGAACGAATCATGCCCGAGCATGCTCGGAAAGAACAAGGTAGTGACTCTTTCTCTTATACTGTGTATAAAGCATTGTATGTATATTGTCATGCTTTGTGATGCTTTGAGATATTTCTGCCATTACAATGAAAGCTATCACATTGAGCATAGAGATTACAGCAAAAGCTATCGCATTGAGCATAGAGATTACAGTGAAAGCTGTAGCATTGTGTATACACCCGTGAGTGCTGTCGTATGTGGCGTGAGCCATGTACCATTGTGTTGCTGCTAAACGTGATCTTACATGCTATGTGTTTATATATTGTATGAGTGATTTGTTACTACTGGGATTCTCTTGAATCTCATTCTTTCTATTGACTAACCTTACAGACAGGGCAAGTGGCTCCAAGGAGAAATAGACGACCAGAAGCGGTTAGGACCTTGTAGGGATATTTAGTGTTGGATTGTTGGTTATCCATTTTGGATTTGGGATTACTGTATAGTTTTAGAATGTAAATATTATTTTGGAATATAGTTATGTAATCCCCAAAAAGGGAATCTTGTAAACCATTAGTACATATATGATACCTGGGGGTTGCTAGTATTTTTATTGTATACTCTGATATGTATTTAGATGATATAATTGCACATGGTAATTATATTCGAAACTTGAATTGAGACCAGGATAGGGAAATATTTTGAAAGAATTTGTGAAAACCCTACCATAAGGAGGGAGTTATAATGAGTTATAAATTATCCGTCAGTCTCCAATCCATTTTAGTTATGCGTTATTGAGTTATAATTACGCATATTAAGGCAGTGGGTTACATTTTTGGTATCAGAGCTGTAGTTCCTGGCAAGGGTAGAGTTTGCTAGGATAGCTCCCGTAGTTCTTTGCCTTTATGATAGAAGATGGTTATGATTGTTTATTGTATACACACATATCTTTGTGATTGTGGATATATATGATATTTGTGGACAATGTGTATACATTATTTGTGAAACTTACGTAGTGAATGATTTGTAGAATGAAAAAGACAAAAGGTCGTCCCAGAGTACAACAAGTGGACCCAAAGGTGGAGGTAGTCAATGACAATCCACCAGATACTATGTGAGAGTTAATAGGTCTAATAAAGGATCAGCAAGACATGATCACTGAGCTGAGAGAAGAGCTCAGAATTGAAAGAGGCAAACATAGAGAAGACTGAGGTCCGTCTACCCAGGAGGAGTCCCAAAAAGAGACTCATCACGAGGAAACTACTGAAGGGTCAATAAGATAGCTAGAATCCCCACCTTATACTGTTCCAAATCAAGAATCACATGGGGTACCAACTAGAGAGGAAAGGGATCTTTAGTTTTTGGTCTCTATATTCTGCAAACACCTAGCTCCAGTGTTCAGAGGTAGATTTGATCCTCAGGTAGCCGAAGACTGGTTGAATTGGCTTGAGAAAACCTTTGAGGTTCTTGAGTGCTCGTCCGAGGTAAAGGCACGTCTGGCCATATATAACATTGAACAATCAGAATGTGCCATTAACCTAGGATGTGTTCCAACAATAATTTAATGAAAAATATTTCCCCAAATCGGTGTAGCTTGAGAAAGAAACTGAGTTCCTCTCTATCAAACAAGGGGACACGGAGACTTTTGATGACTATTTATCCCGCTTCATCCGTTTATCTCGGTACTCTTCTTATCTGCAGAGAATAGATGATGAGGAGTGGAGCTTAGACATGCTGATACGTGGGTTGAGGTGAGAAATGAAAAAGAGAGTAGTCACCCACTAATAAGGCAGTTGAAGAATGTAGAATCACCAAGATTAATTTGAGAGATCTGTATCCATCTAAGGCTGCTAGTTGTCGTAATGAATCTAATAAGGGTAATGCTTCTCAGAAGCGGAAGGGCCAAGGATTCTCTCCGTCCAAGGGCAATGGCAAAAAGCCCTCTCAGTCTAGGAGTCATGATCAGCAGAGAACTCCTACTTTGTGGACATGCCCTCGTTGCAACAAGCCACATCATGGCAGGACTTGTAAGGGTCGGGTGATATGCTTTAATTGTAAGTAGGTTGGGCATACTTCTATTGAATGTAAATAGCCATGGTTGGAGCAGAGATCGAGGACTCAGAGCCGAGTATTTTCTATGACCCATGAGGAGGCCTGAAAATCCCCTGAATTGATATGAGGTAAAGTCCTTCTTAATGGTTACTTGGTGCAAGCTTTGTTTGACTAGGGTCAAGTCACTCCTTTATGGCCTATGATTGTGTGAAGCGCCTGGGATTACATGTGCATAAATTGCCATTCGATCTAATTGTGTCAACACCGATGGGTGTTAAGGCCTTGACTACGGAAGTTTGTTTAAACTGTATGTTAACTGTGGAAGGACACTGTAACCCCCTACCTTAATTAGCATAATTAAGATTCGATAATGCATAATAAAATGGATTAGAGACCGCTGGATAATTTGAAACTCATTTAAAACTCCCTTCTTGTAGTAGGGATTTCACAAAATTTTTAAAACTTCTTTCCTATCATGGTCTCAAGTTCAAACATCGAATAAAATTACCTGTGTAGTTATATCACATTTAAACATATCAGAGTGTAAAACTCAATTCCCGGCAACCCCCGGGTTTCATCTAGTTATAGATCAATAGGGTTTCAGTTCCCAATTAGGGGATTACACCGCCATGTATTCAAAAAATATTTACTGAAAGAAGCAAGCTTCACCTAAGAGGTGGGTGAATTAGGTGATGTGATAAATTTTTCGTTTGATGTGGTGATATGAAAATAGATGAAGACAGAGTAGAGTAGGGAAGATCAGGACACAAAGAATTATACTGGATCGGCCTAAAAACCAGGCCTACATCCAGTCCTCAGAGATCAAGACCTACTGAGATTTTCACTATTCTTCCAAGATTCAATGGGCTCTCAGAATGCCACAAAATAACAATTGTCCTCTAACGAACTACGAGCAAAAATATTCTCACACTAAGAAATTTCTCTCCCCCTTACGACAAGTCTTACGTGCAGAAAAACAACCTATGACCTTTCCCACTTGCTTACGTATACAAGTCTTATGAGCAGCAACGTTCTCTCTCGCTTACACTATTGTAAGTCTTACGTGCAGTAACGTTCTCTACTGCTTGTATCTTATAAGTCTTATGAGTGGAAGGTTTAACTAGGAATTCTCTCAACTGCTTCTCTCGCAAGGATATCTACCCTTTCAAGGTCCCAATACCTTGAGATCAAATGAAAATAGAATTTGAAATGTATATGGACTCTCTTACAGAGCAAGTATGATAAACACTGAAGATCAATATGAATACGAAGAAAATATGAATAACAGAGACTCGTGTATTTGCTTGTGAATTCTTGTGCTTAGTTCACTTTGACGATCTCTGGGACTCTGTATTTATAGACATTCATTTTTTCCCGTTTGAATAACGATCATTATGGAGCGGGGCATGTTACTGTGGAATGACATGCGCACGTTTGAAAACTTTGAATGCGGTAGGTACGTGCTTGTCATGATGTTGTCTGCCGTTGTTTGACTTCCTTCGCGTCTGTTTATTTCAACGTTCATCCTCCTGTATCACACTTATAATACTTTCAAAATGATGTTAAATATTAATAAAAAGTGATGATAAGATAAATAAATATCATTAAACCATATTCAGATTGAACGCTGTAAGACTGGTGCATTTTGTCTTCTGCCAGAGTATCACTCGAGCATAGATGGGCTCACTTGAGTGAACTCACCATTTTTCTACTTGCTCTTAGTTTTCTTCTTGCACTCACTCAGGATTTTAGAGAGATAATTTTCTCACTCACGAGTGATGTGGGGCCTCACTCGAGCACAACTCCTTCTGCTCGAGTGGCCTTGCATATTACACTAGAAGACTTGTCTCTGGACAACACTCGCATACCATTTTAGCAAGAGTGAAATTTTGCACTCGTAGGTGATGTGGGCCCTCACTCGAGCACACATACCCCTGCTCGAGTGAGAAGGATATTCTCATGTAATATACTCTTGTGATTAGCACTTACATTAGAATTTGAGAGAGTTAGATTTCTCACTCGCGAGTGCTGATGTGTCACTCGGGCATATGAAGCCTAACTTGGGCATACTTGTGCTTCTCTAACCTTTATGACTCTCGGCCAAACACTTGCACTCTCTCACTCGCTAGTGCTCGAGTACAAATAGCTTCATGCTCGAGTATTGATTACAATGCTCGAGTGCATCAATAAGGATGACAGGAATTGCTCTCGGCCAAGCACTCGCAGTCCCTCACTCGCATATGCTCGAGTGAGAAAGAGTCTTCTGCTTGAGTATTGTCTCCAGTGCTCCAGTGAATTAGTAAAAATGACAGTAGTATGCTCTTGGGCAAGCACTTTCTGGCTATCACTCGCATCTGCTCGAGCATAAAAGAGCTCCATGCTCGAGTACATTAGTTAAATCTGACAGCAGACTTCACAGAACTTTGCCATATGTATTTGGTAACTTTGTAATCATTCCTTAGACTTATAAAACTATGATTTGCACACAATTGTCTTTTGTTATCATCAAAACTTGGGATCTAACATTTACAACACAAAAATTTCATACTGTAATCCCTATCCAAAATGAATAACCAAATGACCTGAATCAAATGTCCCTACAAGGTCTTAACCGCTCCTGGTCGTTCGCTTTTCCTTGGAGCCACTTGCCTTGTTTGAAATGTTAGTCAATAGAAAGAATGAGATTCAAGAGAATCCCAGTAGTAACAAACCATTCATACCACACGTAATTACATAGCATGTAAGAAAATCACCACTCAGCAGCAGCAACACAAATCACACTCCTCCCTCATCCCCTTTTATCGCCGGGAAGGAACACCGTCCTAACCCGAACTATTATTAGCGACTCAGGGACTGTTGGTATGGCAGTGCATACAAATATCCTTACGGCTCACATATGGCCTTTCGGCCCACAGATTCACAGATATCACACCCCATCCTCATCCCCTTTTATCACTGAAAAGGCTTATTGACCTTACTCGTCCCATTATTAGTGACTCAGGGACTATTGGCATGGCGGCGCAACACAATTTCACAATATTGTAGCATTCTAATCCATCACAAATCAATGATATAACACACATACAATGCATCACATATGGTATAAGAGAAAGAGTCACTACCTTGTTCTTTCCTAACGTTCGCTGGCATAGTGGGATCACGAGGGTAGCAAATGTCAAATCCTATAAACCAAATCAGGGACAACCAATCAATCTCTTTTCCAAGTTCTTGATTCCATAGTACTTTAAGTTGGTTATCATTTAGACTCTTTAGGTGGCTATTAAATGCCTAAACATATGCCTAAAGGGTTAGGGGAAACTACCCCAAAGATGCATTTTTAGGAAGCAAAACACTAATTTTTGAATGGCTCACTTGAGTGAAGATGGCCTCACTCGAGTGATGATAAACTTGCACTCGGGTGAAGGTGGCTCTCACTCGTGAGTGTTTGACAGAGAGCACCACTAACAACTTGAAAGTGATCACAACACTTAAGCGTAATGACTTGCACTCGAGTGATGACCTCACATTCATTCGAGTTCCCAAAAGTGAAACACCAAAAGTGTTTGCCCGAGAGTACACCCAACCTAGAAGAGAAAGCTGACTCGAGTACTTCTCCTGCTACTCGAGTGAGAACATAACACTTGCGAGTGTCAGATCACACTCTTGGAATTTAGCCTACGAGTGCTTGACCAAGAGCAACCCTTAGCATGAACATACACTTGCACTCGAGTGATGACCTATATCACTCACAAATTGGGAAGTGCACTCGTGCTTCCCACCAGAAAACCCAAGCAAAATGCAGAAGGAAAAGAGAATTAATGTTACTGCACTCGAGTGAGACCCTCACTCACTCGAGTGACATTCATCAGAACCCAGAAACGCAGCAACTGACAGAGTTTTCCAGATTTACCAAAACTTATCCTAATAATTCCAAACTTACACCAAAGCTCATTCTCACTCAAAATTTCATAAGGAACTTATTGGTAACCTTAAAACAACTCAAGTTCTACTCAATCACCTCATTTTCAACTCTAGTTCACAAGGTCACACAAAACCCCAAATTACCAAACTTCTTCATTTAATTCCAAACCAAAACGATTGACATTATAACACATCCTAACATCATTTTCTACACCATACCATTTTAAACTCCTCCATTATCCAATTCTTGAGAAATCAGGGCAAAATTCCAAAAATATTAAAAATTAACCAAAAATCATAAAATATATGCCAAAATGCTACAAATTATCACCTCAACTTGTTCCCAAAGCTACTTCTTTAATTTTCCCACTTTCAAATTTACACAAGTTCTCAAACTCCTCAAATCAAAAATTTGAAAATATAGAAATGAAGCTCTTGACACTAGGAACATGATTAATGAAGAACTCTTAAGCATTAGAAGCCATTTAGCAAGTCAAAATCTCACCTTTATACTTTCTCTCTCCTTTCCTTGCTCAACGAAAATGGAGGTTAGATAAGAGAGAAGATGAAAAGGATGAAGATACAGATTTTTCCTCTATCCTCATGCAACTAGCCGACTTGGAGGAAGAGAAGAGAGTTAAATGAGTGGTTTGAAACATTGACTAATCCTATGGCTCCCAACTTGCCACACGCATGATCCTTTTTCTCCTTCCACACACACAATTCTATTCTCTTAATCTTAGCAATTGATCCCTTATTCCCCAAGGAGTCTCCTCTTTGGTAACTGACCAATTGCTCAGTAATTTCCCATTCTACCCCTGATTATCACAACATTTACCAAATTTTCATTAACCACATTTACATCACAATTTACATCATATACCATGTAAACATTGGATTAACAATAATTACACTACTTGAGGAGTTATTAGCCCTAAGTTACAATTCAGGATATTACAGACACAAATCTGTTATTGATTTAATTTGTCTGCTGCTCCATCAATTAGAAGTTATTTTGGGTTTTGATTGGTTGACGACAAATAATTTGCTGCTCGATTGTGGGAACAAGAGGATTGTATATTCTGCACCTCAGAGTATTAAGAATGTGAATGCTAGTCTGAACTTCCTTTTAACAGTTATAGTTGAGAAGTGTTTGAAGAAGGGTTACCAGGGGTATATGGTATTCTTCTCCATGCGAGGGGAGACCAGTGAAACTTTGAGTAGTATACCTATGGTAAATGAATTTCCTGAGGTGTTTGTAGACGATTTAAGTGGTTTGCCTTCAGAAAGGGAAGTTCAATTTCTAATTGAGATTGTGCCTGGAGCTGGTTCTTTATCTAAGGCCCCATATCGTATGGCCCCAAATGAAATGGTGGAATTGAAAAAGCAGATTGAAGATTTGCTTGATAAAGGGTTTATTAGACCCAGTGTGTCACCTTAGGGAGCTCCAGTTTTGTTTGTTAAGAAGAAAGACGGGAGTTTTCGTTTATGTGTTGATTATAGAGAACTGAATAAGATTACCATCAAGAACAAGTACCCTTTCTCCAGAATTGATGACTTTTTAGATCAACTATCTGGTTCATGAGTGTTTTCAAAGATTGATGTAAGGTCAGGGTATCATCAGCTGCGAGTAAAAGCAGAAGATATTCTGAAAACTGCTTTCGAGACCAGGTATGGTCATTATGAGTTCTTAGTGATGTCATTTGGGCTAACCAACATACTTGTGGTATTTATAGATTATATGAACCGTGTCTTTCGACAATATCTAGATCAGTTTGTAGTTGTGTTCATTAATGATATTCTGATTTACTCTAAGAGTAGAGAAGAGCATGAACATCATTTGAGAATTGTGTTAAATACATTGCGTTCAAAGTAGCTCTATGCCAAATTGAGTAAATGCGATTTTTGGCTACCAGAAGTAAAATTCTTAGGCCATGTTATCCCTGGAGAAGGGGTCTTAGTGGATCCCAGTAAAGTGGAAGTAGTACTGGACTGGAAGAGGCCAGAAACTATTACTGAGACACACAGGTTTCTAGGTCTTGCTGGTTATTACCGGAGATTTATTCAAAATTTCTCATGTATTGCCTTACCGATGACCAAGCTCACGAGGAAGGATCAGCCATTTGTGTGAGATGAACATTATGAAAATTGTTTTGTGGAGCTGAAGAAGAGGTTAACTACGGCACCTGTGTTGATTATACCTTATCCAGCTTGACCTACGTTGTGTGTAGTGATGCGAGTTAGCAGGGATTAGGGTTTGTCCTTATGTAGTAGGGATGTGTGGTGGCCTATGCCTCTTGATAGCTCAAACCCCATGAAAATGAATTATCCTACCCATGATCTGGAGCTTGTTGCCATTGTGTTTGTTTTGAAAATATGGCGGCATTATTTGTATAGTGTGATGGTAGAACTGTACTGCGACTTCAAGAGTCTCAAGTATCTGTATGACCAGAAAGAGTTAAATATGAGACAGGGCTATTGGATGGAGTTGCTTAAGGATTACAACTTGGAAATTAAATATCATCCGGGTAAGGCAAATGTAGTCGCGGATGCTCTTAGTTAAAAGACGATCCTTGTGGCAGCAATGATGATCCAAGAAGGAAAGTTGATAGAAGATTTTCGTGACTTGAATTTATCAAACCAGATTATTTGTGCAAACTATACTGTTTCCCAAGGGGAAAGTGACTTGAGAACTAAGATTAAAGAAGCTCAGAGGCGAGATGGCTGGATACAGCGTAATCTGGCTAAAATTGAACGGGGAGAAACTCAGGGCTAAGATATGTCGCCTAGTGGACTAGTTTACTATCAGAAAAGAATTTGTGTTCTACTTAAAGTGAATTTGAGGCAGAAGATTCTTAATGAGGCGCATAAGAGCCGATATGTAACACCCTGCCTTTAATCACGTAATTATAATTCGATAATGCACATTTAATTCGGATTAGAGACCATCGGATAACTTAAACTCATTTCAATCTCCTACTTTGTAGTAGGGTTTTCACAAAACATTCAAAATCTCTTCCTGTTCCTGGTCTCCATTTAAAAATTCGAATATAATTACCTGTGCAGTTTATCTACATTCATGTATAACAGAGTGTATAACCAAATCCCCGGCAACTCCCGGGTTCTATACATATATACTCTAGAGGTTACAAGTATCCACTAGGGGATTACACAACCAAAATCGAATATAATATTCCTAATTCAAAATATACAGTAATCCCGAGTTTAAAGTAGATAACCAACATCTCAAAAATCCATAGTATCCCTAAAGATCCTAAGTGCTTCGGGTTGGCTGCTTCTCCTTTGAGCCACATGCCCTGTCTGAAATGTTAGTCATAGGAAAGAATGAGATTCGAGCGAATCCCAGTAGTAACAAACTACTCACCCAATGCATAACACAAAGCATGTATATAAATCACAACCAGCAACAGTAGCAGCAATCTCAAAGATACATGGTTTTCACCACAAACGACAGCACTCACGGCTGTATACACAATACGGCAGCTCTCGCTGTAATCATAATCACGACAGCTTACGCTGTAATCACCATCACGACAGCTTACGCTGTAAACGACAGCTTGCGCTGTAAACGACAGCTTACGCTGTAAACGACAGCTTGCGCTGTAAACGACAGCTATCACCAGCTGTAACCACAACAGCATCGAAGATTCATCACAGAACAGTGATAACACACACATACAGAGCATTACACATAGTATAAGAGAGAGAGTCACTACCTTGTCCTTTACCGACTTTTCTTGGCACAGCGGGCTCACGAGGACGGCAAATATCAAATCCTGTAAACCAAGTTAGGGACAACCCGTCAATCTCTTTCCCAAGTTTTATCTCTATAGTACTTAAGTTGATTATCACTATGGTCAATTAATCAAGTCAACTAAGGAGCTAAAGTGGTCAATTAACCTAAAAGGCTAATTTCTAACCTCAAAGTTCCACAATATTACATTATGCCATAAAATCTTCAATTTTCACATAGGTGACCAATCTGCCAGAATTTTCCAACATCTTTGAAAAATCATAACTAATTCTAGAAAAATCAAAATGAGGTGATCCCAAAGCCTATTGAAAGCTCTTGAAGTCCTCTTCATAGGAAAAATATGAATGACTACCAGAAATCACTACACAATTCCAGAATTACACAACATTCCACACTGCTCCAGAATTAGGTCCAGTTTCGACATCAAACTTTGGGCAACTAGAACTCCCAGCTCAAAAACCGAAATGACACAAATCATATGTCCATTTTGAAGCTTGAAATGTGAAATTTAAGACTGGAAAGTTTCAGAATTTTTTAGATACCATTTGGTCATTAAAAACGTTCACACAAACGGACTGCCCAGAATAGAATTTCACTGGACAGAATTTTAGATTTTGCATCTTTGCTTCCATTGGTTCCATTTTCATACCAAACATCATTCTCACATAAATTTTCACAAGGAATCCATTGGAATCATTAAAATATCCAAATTCCCATCACACATTCTTCAAAAGTGTTTATTCAACAATAATTACATCCACTTTTGAAGTCATTAGCCCTTAATCACTTTTTGGGATATTACATTTCTCCCCCCGTAAAATAAATTTCGTCCTCGAAATTTGTCACACAACTTGAGCCATAAACTCTAGATAACGTCTCCGCATATCTGCTTCTGCTTCCCAAGTTGCTTCCCTCTTAGTCATTCCCTTCCAGATCACCTTCACAAATGGAATGCTTCGGTGTCTGAGCAGTCGTTCTTCTCTATCAATGATCTGTTCTGGCTCTATCGCATATGTGAAGTTGTCTTGTAACTCAACTTCTTCATATTCAACAATATGAGATGGATCTGGTTGATACTTCTTCAGTTGGGAAACATGAAACACATCATGGAGTCTGCTCAAGTTTGGGGGTAGGGCTACTCAATAAGCAACAGGCCCAATCCTCTCAAGGATTTCAAAAGGACCTATATATCTTGGGCTCAACTTCTTTCGTTTGATTGCTCGCCCAATGCCGGTGACAGGAGATACTCTCAGAAGCACATGGTCACCAACTTCAAACTCTAGAGGCCGTCTTCTCTTGTCAGCGTAGCTTTTCTGTCGACTCTGCGCTGCAAGCAACCTCTTACGAATAATCCGAATCTGTTCTGAGGTTTGATCAACCAAATCTGGCCCATAAAGCTTCCTTTCGGATAACTCATTCCAGCACAAAGGTGATTGACACCGTCTTCCATACAACGCTTCATACGGAGCCATTTGGATGCTCGCATGATAGCTATTGTTGTAGGCGAACTCAGCAAGTGGAAGGAAACGAGCCCAACTTCCTTTAAAGTCGAGAACACAAGCTCGCAACATATCTTCCAGCGTCTAAATTGTTCTCTCAGATTGTCCATCCGTTTGAGGATGATAAGCCGTACTGAATCTTAGTTGAGTACCTAAGGCTTCATGCAATGCTTTCCAGAATCTCGAAGTGAATCGGGGATCTCGATCGGAAATGATATTCTTCGGTACACCATGGAGTTTCACAATTTCTCAGATATAAATCTCTGCTAGCTTATCCGGAGAGTAACCAGCATCGATTGGTATGAAGTGGGCTGACTTTGTTAATCGGTCCACAATTACCCAGATCGCATCATAGTTTCTGATCCTGGGTAATCCCACAACTAAATCCATGGTCACGCTTTCCCATTTCCATTCCGGAATCTCAGGACTCTGAAGTAAACCAGGCGGTCTCTGGTGCTCGATTTTCACTTTCTGACAAGTGAGACACCTTGCAACATATTTGGTCGCGTCACTCTTCAAACCCGGCCACCAATACACCGATTTCAGATTCTGATACATCTTGGTCATACCAGGATGAATAGTATATCGGCTCTTGTGTGCCTCATCCAGAATCTTCTGCCTCAACTCTGCCTTAAGTGGAACGCAGACTCTTTTCTGGTAACGAACCAATCCACGAGGCGATATGTCGTATCCTAGAACTTCTCCCCGCTCAATTCGAGTCAGATTGCGCTGTATCCAGTCATCTTGCCTCTGAGCTTCTTCAATCTCAGTTCTCAGATCACTTTCCTCTTGAGAAACAGTGTAATTGGCACAAATGATCTGGTTTGTCAAATTCAAATCACGAAAGTCTTCAATCAGTTTCTTCTCTCGTATCATCATAGCGGCAACGAGCACAGTCTTTCGACTCAGAGCATCAGCGACTACATTTGCCTTACCCGGATGATATTTTATTTCCAGGTCGTAGTCCTTAAGCAATTCCATCCAGCGGCGCTGTCTCATATTCAGTTCTTTTTGATCATACAGATATTTAAGACTCTTGTGGTCGCAGTACAGTTCCACAGTCACACCATACAGGTAATGACGCCAAATCTTCAAAGCAAACACAATGGCCGCAAGCTCCAGATCATGAGTGGGATAGTTCAATTCATGAGGTTTGAGCTGTCGAGAGGCGTAGGCCACCACACGTCCCTGCTGCATAAGGACACACCCTAATCCCTACCCACTGGCATCAGAATACACAACATATGTCAAACTGGGATCGGGCAAAGTCAACACAGGTGCCGTAGTCAACCTCTCCTTCAGCTCCACAAAACAATTTTCACATTTCTCATCCCACACAAACGGCTGATCCTTTCTCGTGAGCTTGGTCATCGGCAACGCAATACGGGAGAAATTTTGGATAAATCTCCGATAATAACCAGCAAGACCCAGAAAACTGCGTATTTCCGCCACAGATTCTGGCCTCTTCCAGTCTAGTACTGCTTCCACTTTACTAGGATCCACAGAAACCCCTTCTTGCGAGATAACATGGCCTAAGAATTTCACTTCTGATAGCCAAAACTCGCACTTGCTCAATTTAGCATATAATTGTTTCTCACGCAATATATTCAATACAACTCCCAAATGATGCTCATGGTCTTCCATACTCTTGGAGTATATCAGAATGTCATCGATAAACACAACAACAAACTGATCCAGGTATTGTCGAAAGATACGGTTCATGTAATCCATGAATACCGCAGGCACATTGGTTAGCCCAAATGGCATCACCAAGAACTCATAATGACCATACCGGGTCCGAAAAGCAGTCTTCGGAACATCCTCTGCTTTCACTCGCAGCTGATGATACCCTGACCTTAGATCAATCTTTGAAAACACACACGAACCAGAGAGTTGATCTAATAGGTCATCAATTCGGGGAAGAGGGTACTTGTTCTTAATAGTAACCTTATTCAATTCTCTGTAATCAATACACAATCAAAGACTCCCATCTTTCTTCTTTACGAACAACACTGGAGCTCCCCAAGGCGACACACTGGGTCTAATGAACCCTTTCTCAAGCAAGTCTTCTATTTGTTTCTTTAACTTCGCCATTTCGTTTGGGGCCATGCGGTATGGGGCCTTAGATATAGAACCAGCTCCTGGAATAATGTCAATTGGAAATTGAACTTCCCTCTCAGGAGGCAATCCATTTAGATCATCCGGAAATACCTCAGGGAATTCATTTACCACGGGTATATCACTCAAAGTTTCACCAGTTTCCCTTTGCACTGAGAAAAACACTACATACCCCTGGCAACCCTTTTTAAGATACTTTTCAGCTTTAGCCGTAGAAAGAAAATTCATACCTGCATTCGCAGCTTCGACCCTCTGAGAAACAGGATATACTATCCTCTTGTTTCCACAATCAAGCAAAACATTATTTGCCGTTACCCAATCAAAACCCAAAATGACTTCCAATTGGTAAAGCGGCAAACATATCAAATCTACAACAGATTGGTGCCCTTCCACAGTTACGACACAATTCAAGTAAGCTTCTGTGGTTAAAGCCTTAACACCCATCGGGGTTGACACTACCAAATCAAATGGTAATTTATGTACATGCAATCCCAGGCGCTTCACGCAATCATAAGCAATGAAGGAGTGACTTGCACCTAGTCGAACAATGCTTGCAACAGATGGCCATTAATAGAGATTTTACCTTGTATCAACTCAGGAGATTTATGAGCTTCCTCGTGGGTCATAGCGAACACTCGGCCCTGTGTCCTCGGTTTCTGCTCGACTCGTGGTCGTTGACAATCTCGGGAAAAATGTCCTGGCTGCTTACAGTTAAAACAGACCAATTCTCCCCGGCAATTTTGGCCATAATGCGTTTTGTTGCAGCGAGGGCATTTCCACTCAGTCACAGCCCTCTGAGGCTCACGGTCTCTGGGCTGATAGGGCTTCTTATCACCGCCCTTGTATGAAGAGGATCTTTGGCCTTTCCGCTTCTGGGAAGCATTACCCTTACTGGGTTCACTGCGATGGCCAATAGCTCTGGTAGGATTCAACTCCCTCAGATTATTCTCCGTAATTCGACATTGCTCCACAGCCTTGTTGAACTTAGTGAATTGGTTCGTAACCAATCGCTTTCTCAATTCTCGCCTCAGACCGCGGATGAGCATATCAGAACTCCATTCTTCATCATCTTTAAACCGGAGGTAAGAGGAGTACCGAGCCAACCGGACAAAACGGGACAAATAGTCGTCAAAGCTCTCTGTATCCCCTTGTTTGATGTTGAGAAATTCTGTCTCCTTCTCGAGCCGCACTGATTTGGGAAAGTATTTCTCGTTGAACTCTTGTTGAAACAGTTCCCAAGTCAATGGTGTTTCATTGCTCTTTAATGTCAGGGCGATATTCCGCCACCAACGATCCGCGTCCCCCTCGAGTTTATACACTGCCAACCGTGGCTTCACCTCCTCTGGGCAACACAGAACCTCAAATATCTTCTCCAGTCTGTACAACCAATCTTCGGCTGCCTGAGGGTCAAACCTTCCTCTGAACGCCGGAGGCATATGCTTGCAGAATCGGGTGACCCAATACTGAAGGTCTTTTTCCTCCCTGGGTGGCATCCTATATGATTCCTGATTCAAGGTAGCACGAGGTGGGGATTCCAGAGGTCGTGCTGATCCTTCTGCAGTGTCCTCATATCGAGTCTCTCCTTGAGTCTCCTCCGGAGTGGATGGAACCGGACCTTCCTGGTTCTTCGCCTTCTCAGCTCTGAGCTCTTCCCTCAGTTCAGTGATCATATCTCTCTGATCCCGAATTAGACCCATAAGCTCTTGCATTGCATCCGGTGGGTTTTCATTAACAACCTCCACCTCAGGGTCTACACGCGGAATATTGGGGCGTCCTCTTGTTTTCTTCATTCTACAAAAACTTGCCCCATTAATTCAGCAGAAATAGTATGCACAATAGTCATAAAACCCATATATGTCCACATCAATAAACATACATGTGCATACACAACAATCGTTCACAGATAATCTTCTATCCCTAAAACCAACTAAGGGAGCTATCCTAGCAACCTCTACCCTTGCCAGGAACTACAGCTCTGATACCAAAATGTAACACCCTGCCTTTAATCACGTAATTATAATTCGATAATGCACATTTAATTCGGATTAGAGACCATCGGATAACTTAAACTCATTTCAATCTCCTACTTTGTAGTAGGGTTTTCACAAAACATTCAAAATCTCTTCCTGTTCCTGGTCTCCATTTAAAAATTCGAATATAATTACCTGTGCAGTTTATCTACATTCATGTATAACAGAGTGTATAACCAAATCCCCGGCAACTCCCGGGTTCTATACATATATACTCTAGAGGTTACAAGTATCCACTAGGGGATTACACAACCAAAATCGAATATAATATTCCTAATTCAAAATATACAGTAATCCCGAGTTTAAAGTAGATAACCAACATCTCAAAAATCCATAGTATCCCTAAAGATCCTAAGTGCTTCGGGTTGGCTGCTTCTCCTTTGAGCCACATGCCCTGTCTGAAATGTTAGTCATAGGAAAGAATGAGATTCGAGCGAATCCCAGTAGTAACAAACCACTCACCCAATGCATAACACAAAGCATGTATATAAATCACAACCAGCAACAGTAGCAGCAATCTCAAAGATACATGGTTTTCACCACAAACGACAGCACTCACGGCTGTATACACAATACGGCAGCTCTCGCTGTAATCATAATCACGACAGCTTACGCTGTAATCACCATCACGACAGCTTACGCTGTAAACGACAGCTTGCGCTGTAAACGACAGCTTACGCTGTAAACGACAGCTTGCGCTGTAAACGACAGCTATCACCAGCTGTAACCACAACAGCATCGAAGATTCATCACAGAACAGTGATAACACACACATACAGAGCATTACACATAGTATAAGAGAGAGAGTCACTACCTTGTCCTTTACCGACTTTTCTTGGCACAGCGGGCTCACGAGGACGGCAAATATCAAATCCTGTAAACCAAGTTAGGGACAACCCGTCAATCTCTTTCCCAAGTTTTATCTCTATAGTACTTAAGTTGATTATCACTATGGTCAATTAATCAAGTCAACTAAGGAGCTAAAGTGGTCAATTAACCTAAAAGGCTAATTTCTAACCTCAAAGTTCCACAATATTACATTATGCCATAAAATCTTCAATTTTCGCATAGGTGACCAATCTGCCAGAATTTTCCAACATCTTTGAAAAATCATAACTAATTCTAGAAAAATCAAAATGAGGTGATCCCAAAGCCTATTGAAAGCTCTTGAAGTCCTCTTCATAGGAAAAATATGAATGACTACCAGAAATCACTACACAATTCCAGAATTACACAACATTCCACACTGCTCCAGAATTAGGTCCAGTTTCGACATCAAACTTTGGGCAACTAGAACTCCCAGCTCAAAAACCGAAATGACACAAATCATATGTCCATTTTGAAGCTTGAAATGTGAAATTTAAGACTGGAAAGTTTCAGAATTTTTTAGATACCATTTGGTCATTAAAAACGTTCACACAAACGGACTGCCCAGAATAGAATTTCACTGGACATAATTTTAGATTTTGCATCTTTGCTTCCATTGGTTCCATTTTCATACCAAACATCATTCTCACATAAATTTTCACAAGGAATCCATTGGAATCATTAAAATATCCAAATTCCCATCACACATTCTTCAAAAGTGTTTATTCAACAATAATTACATCCACTTTTGAAGTCATTAGCCCTTAATCACTGTTTGGGATATTACACGATACACTCTTCATCTTGGTATGACTAAAATGTATCATAATTTGAAATCCATGTATTAGTGGCTGGGAATAAAGAGTGATGTGACAAAGTATGTGGCGAGGTGTCTCACATGCCAAAAGGTAAAGATTGAGCACCAGAAACCATCGGGTCTACTGCATAGTCTTGAGATTCCGTAGTGGAAATGGGAAAGTGAGACCATGGATCTTGTTGTGGGATTGCTTAGGGTCAAGAACTATGATGCGATCTAGGTAATTGTTGATCGGTTAACAAAGTCGGTGCATTTCATACCAATCAGCGCTAGTTACTTTCCGGACAAGCTAGCAGAGATTTTTATATGAGAGATTGTGAAATTCCATGGCATACCCAAGAATATCATTTCCGATCGTGATCCCTGATTCACTTCTAGATTTTGGAGGGCATTGCATGAAGCCCTGGGAACTCAATTGAGATTTAGCACAACCTATCATCCTCAGACAGATGGACAGTCAGAAAGGACTATTCAGACGTTGGAGGACATGTTACGATCTTGTGTCCTTGACTTTAAAGGGAATTGGGATCACTTTCTTCCACTTACTGAGTTCGCCTACAATAATAGCTATCATGTGAGCATTCAGATGGCACCGTATAAAGCATTGTACGGGAGAAAGTGCCAATCACCCTTGTGCTGGAATGAGTTATTTGAGAGGAAGCTTTATGGGTCGGAGCTTGTTGATTAAACCTCATCACAGATTCGAATCATCCGTAAGAGGCTTCTTGCAGCACAGAGTCAACAGAAAAGCTACATTGACAAGAGGAGAAGGCCTCTAGAGTTTGAGGTTAGCGATCATGCTTTTCTGAGGGTATCACCAGTTACGGGTATCTAGAAAGCTATCAAGTAAAAGAAGCTGAGCCAAAGGTATATAGGTCCTTTTGAAATCCTTGAGAGGATTAGGCCTGTTGCGTATCGAGCAGCCCTACTCCCGAACTTAAGCAGACTCCATGACGTGTTTCACATTTTCCAGTTAAAGAAGTACCAATCAGATCTAGCTCACATTATGGAGCATGAAGAAGTTGAGTTGCAAGACAACTTCACATATACTGTAGAGCTAGAACAAATCATTGATTGAGAAGAATGACGGCTCAGACACCGAAGCATTCTGTATGTGAAGGTGATTTGGAGGGGAATGACCTAGAGAGAATTGACATGGGAAGTGGAAGCTGATATGCATAGACGATATTTGGGGTTTATGGCTCAAGTTTCTTGAAAAATTTTGAGGACAAAATTTATTTTTTGGGGCAAGAATTGTAATGACCCAATTTGGGATTAAGGGCTAATTATGTTAACAGTGATATAATTATCACTGAATTCAATATGAATGTGTTTTAATCAATGCCTAAGCCCTATATTTATGTTTATGTATGGATTAATGTTTAAATGGGTGGAATATAGGGGAGGGCGCATAGTAATGTTATTGGAATGATATAAATGAGTTTGGAAGTGATTTGAGTGAAATTATCATAATCAGGGGCAAAATGATAAAATTAGAAAATTACCAACCAATTGGTCAGTTATCGGAGAGAAAAACTCATAGGTAATTGAAATCAATGGTTAGGATTGAATGAGTAAGAGGCGAAATCCTATGCTTATAAGCGTATGTGAGCTCATGGAAAGGGAAATAGGATGATGACACATGGCAATTTGAGGGCCATAGGCTTGGTCAACTTGTTAAACTTTTTCCCTCTCTCTTCCCTCTTCCAAAAGTCAGCCAAGAGGCCTCCCAACCCCAACAATTTGACCTCCTTCATGATCATCCTCACCAACTCATCTCATCTCTCTTCTCTCCTTCATTGTCGACCAAGCTAAGCAAGAAAGAGATAGGAAGAGCTTGAATTTTAGGTGAGAAATTGTCCCTAAATACTATACTCACCTTCATTAATATTGTTTAAGGTGACAAGAACTTTATTCCTATGGTTTCAAATTTTTGAATAGTGGTGTTTGAGAACTTGAGAAAAACTGAAAGTTGGGGAAACAAAGAACTAGCTTTGAGAAGAAGTTGAGGTGAGTATTTGAAACATTTTAGTGTATTCATTATGACCATTAGTTGAGTCTTGAGAATTTGTGATTTTACCCTGATTTTTGGTAAATTTTGAAAGGTATGGATAGGCTAGTGTATTGTGGTAAATTGATGTCATAGTGTGTCTTTGTGCCATTGAAATTGATTTTGGAATTTTGGTTTGGAAAGGTTTGCAATATGGTGACTTGATTGTGTTTTGGTGTGACATGTTGTGGTTGTTGTGTAACATGTCAATGGAAATTGAATTTGGTTCTTTTAGGGACTCCAATGGGTTCCTTATAAAACATTGGTGTGGAAATGCTTTTTGTTGAGAATTTTGAACCATAGGAGGCACATGTGCAAAAACTAAAATTCTGTCTCTTAAAACTCTGTACAAGGCTGTCAGGTTGTCTGGACGTTTTGAATGGGCAAATGGTGTCTAAAAATTATAAAAATTCCCAGTCTTAAAGTTCACATTCCAAGCTTCAAAATGGACATATATTTGTGTCATTTCGTTTTGTGTGCTTGGAGTAATGACTATCCAAAGTTTGGGATTGAAATTGGAATCTGTTTTGGGGCAGTGGTGAATTTTGTGAAATTGTGTAATTGTGTGGTGATTTTTGGTAATTATCCATATTTTTCCTATAAGAGGACTTAAATATCTTTCATTTGGATTTGGAATCAGCTCATTTCGATTTTTATGGAATTAGTTATGATTTTTGGAAGTTCAGCCAAGAAGTAGGATTTTCTTGGCCGCGGCCCAAATGTTTCTGACCTTTTTTTGGCTGCGGCCAACCCCCAAAAATCATTATTTTTCACTTTTGAAAGGCGGTTTTTGGTATGATCTTTCCTAACCCTTTAGGCAGATGTTTGGGCTTCTAATAGCCACCTAAAGAGTCCAAATAATAACCAACTTTAAGTGTGATGAAAGTAAAGAATTTAGAGTAGAGAATTAATCTGCCGTTCATGATTTTGATCTATAGGGTTTGACATTTGCCTTGATCCTGAACGAATCGTACCCGAGCATGCTCGGAAAGAACAAGGTAGTGACTCTTTCTCTTATACTGTGTATAAAGCATTGTATGTATGTTCTCATGTATTGTGATGCTTTGAGATACTATTGCCATTACAGCGAAAGCTATCGCATTGAGCATAGAGATTAGAGTGAAAGCTGTTGCATTGAGCATAGAGATTACAGTGAAGTTGTCGCATTGTGTTTACAGCCGTGAGTGCTGTCATATGTGTCATGAGTCATGTACCATTGTGTTACTGCTAAACGTGATCTTACATGCTATGTGTCTATATATTGTATGAGTGATTTGTTACTACTGGGATTCTCTTGAATCTCATTCTTTCCATTGACTAACCTTACAGACAAGGCAAGTGGCTCTAAGGAGAAACGGACGACCAGAAGCGGTTAGGACCTTGTTGGGATATTTAGTGTTAGATTGTCGGTTATCCATTTTGGATTTGGGATTACTGTATAGTTTTAGAGTGTAAATATTATTTTGGAATTTAGTTATGTAATCCCCAAAAAGGAAATCTTGTAAACCCTTAGTACACACATGACACCCGAGGGTTGCCGGAATTTTTGTTGTACACTCTGATATGTATTAATGTGAGATAACTGCACAGGGTAATTATATTTCTAAACTTGAACTTGAGACCAGGATAGGGAAATGTTTTGAAAGAATTTGTGAAAACCCTACCATAAGGAGGGAGTTATAATGAGTTATAAATTATTCGTTGATCTCCAATCCATTTTAGTTATGCATTATCGAATTATAAATTACTCTTATTAAGGCAGGGGGTTATAGAAACAACTCTAATACTAATTGTAAATGAAGTTAGAGACTGATGAGCTACAATTGAGAAATGGATCACTAAATAATTGCTTATTAAGTTTAAAATTTTCAAAGAAGCTTAATTAGTTAAAGATGTAGTTACCACAATATTGAAAACTAGCTTAGTGATCTGAATGCATAATGTAATAACTTATTAGATCACGTTAAAAGTAATGGGGTTCTCCCTTGTATATGAAAGTTGGGGAAAATCGATAGCAGAATCCCCTTTTTTTAAAAAATATGTTGCAGATAATCAATGGTTATTGGCTACTAACCATAATATATGTTTCCAAAATACCTAATATGTGTCTTACAATAACCATTATATATGTAACATCGCCTCAATACATAATGGGTGTTGTATTATAACTGTTATAAGGTTAAACTTCCACTTTTATTTAAACATTTATCTGCTTCTCCATTTCATCCATTTACATACTTTTCTTAGGTCAAATGTAACCCACCAATCTCAAAACCCCATTGCTCTAGTTCTCTTTTTTGATCGTCGACCGTTGTTGTTTGTCAAATCACACCATCCAAAGCCTTCTTTATACTTTTTAGCGATAGTTGCATGAGTTGCTTCCGCTTTTCCTAACACGAGTTTTCGTTCATTGCCATACTTGTCTTAGGGTTTCTTGTAACCAACCAGCCTCAGAACCCCACTTCTTTAGTTGAATATTTTGGCCTTAGTTAGCCTTTTTCAGTGGAGCCACACAATTCAAAGCATTCGCCATACTTTTAAGCAATAGTTGTTTAAGTTGCTTCGCTTACCCTAACTTACGTTTTCATTCTTTAGCCCTAGTTAGGTCATATGTTTTTTGTCTGGTCTGTTCTCATATGGAGGTATGGTTTCCCTTCACTATTCTGCATTCTGCATTGTTCACTTCATGTTTTGTAGCTAGGTTTCAACCTTAGTCGTTCTCCTGTTTTTTTGGAAAAATCAATTGCTTTGATTAAAGGTCCTCTCCTATTACAGGAAGTTGTTAAAGCTTTACAAAGATTTCACTATGTTGCTTCGGTCCAATACTTTACTCTTCAATAGAGGAATTTACAGGTCGACCATATGCTAGATTCTTTGGAGGTTAGAGCAAAATATTTTATGCAAAAAAGTCATTTTGTGTATTGCTTGATGATCCTTTGGATCAAGAAATAGAGTCTTATAATATATGTATGAGATAGAGTTTTTGCTTTTGCTTTTCTTGTTGGTCTTGGCTGTATAATAGAATACAAGCCTACACATCGAGTATAGCCATGCAATTTGGGATGGATTAAGACATTCTATCTTTATGGCTATGCTCAATGAACTCCCTATTGTAAATGGCTCAAGGGATATGCTAGCCTTGAGCAAGACTTTATAGAGGAGGGACTTGATGTTACTATAGAATGCCAAATGCTATGGGTAGTGGCAAGGCACCAGCCATAGCATATGGCATTTGATAGTCACATTGGATACCTCTTTCTCTATCAAGTCTTGCTTAAGGCCTACATACCCCTTAAGCTCTTTATGGTAGGGACTAGGGAGTTCCATTGAGCATAGCCATAAAGCCAGAAATGTCTTGAATTATCCCAAATTGCATGGCTATACTCGATGTGTGAGATTTTGTTCTATTATATAGTTAAGTCCAATAACTAAAGCAAACACTCTATCCCATGCAAATACTATATATAGGTTTTAAACTTTTGGTTTCAACGTATATATGATTGATTGTAAATATATATACAAATTTGTGTACAATTTCATTCTATAAGCATGCAAGGTGATATCAAAAGGAGAATCCCCATTTTTTCAAAAATATTGCCTAAAAAATTATCTTTTCTTACATAAAAGCCATTATTTATATATAAACTATATATAACGGTTGTTTCATTAAATCTGTTAGCATTTACAACAACTAAATAATAGTTGCAATATATCGGCCGTTATGTATGTTTATACTTTATATAATGGTTTTTGTAAAAGCACCATTATGTATGTTACAGAGTTTATAATGGTTGTTTAGTTGAGACCATTATTTATTATGCCATCATTACGGTGTATATAATGGTTGTTTACTTGAGCTTGTTTTTATCATTACAACATTATGCACAACGTGGCCTCACTATATCTTAATATATAATGAGTGTTATATTAGAATCGTTATAATAGATACTGAATAAATCACATTTCAAAACTGTTATGTATCTGCGCCAAACGTATATAAGGCTTGCATATATGACGATTCGGAACCTTGATTTGTAGTTGATAGTAACTATCATTAAAGGTCTTTTCTATAGAAGTGAAAATATAAATGCTGTTATTTTGCTATTGTTAGCTAGTAAAATGCATGTTTACTTGTAAATTCACCAATAAGCTAGTGTTACGTTTTCTAGTAAAAAAAAGTCTTCTAAAAAAGGAAAACTGCTACTGCCCAAGCTAGTGATGATTTTGAATCTATTAGGGCTTGTTTGATATGAGAGGAGCAGAGAAAAAACTTGTTTGAGTTGGATTTTAGAAAAAAATTAGAGAAGTGGAGTTACACCTCCAAATCCCTTGTACTAAACAGAACTTTAATGAACGTCAATATGTTGTGGAGTCTATAGGGTTGAGTCAGGCGAACCAAAGGTAAGGACTATATTTCTTTTTTGATTTGATGAAGTGTTCTTAAAGGGTTTTTGCCTTTGCCAATAAATACGTTTTTCAGAATTTGAACTTGTGTTCTCCTACTTCTGGGGATGAGACCGCTTATTATCTTAACAAACAACTTGGTAGTTGTTTGTTACTAATTTAGGAAAATTAAATAAGAAATTTTCGTTCTAATATAGAAGGTAAATTTAACGAAGAAAAAGCTTTCATACCAAATTTCGAAATAGATTTAAATAGAAAGTTTAATATAATAATTTAATTTCCACAATAATTTTTATGTATTCTAATTTATATATCTTATCTCAATATTAGGGAAAAATAGCGTTTTGAGATGGAATACTTCATATTTGCATTAATTGAAATGAAATCTTTTTTCTATTAGTTACGTTTTTGTCAAATACCCAAATCAACAGTGATTTATTCTCATGTTTGATTCTCTATATTTGGTTTTTGAAAAAGTAGCATGCATAATATTTATTTTAATTTATTATCATTAAAATTTTTAAAAATAGTTATAATATGCTAGGAAAATCATTAAAATTAAATATCAAATCATGTATAATAAAAATAAGTTTCTTAAAATGATAACATATAAAAACACAACTCAATAAATTAATCTCTTATCGTAAATCTTGATATATATATATATATATATATATAATTGCACCAAATGTCTCCATGGAAAAAGAAATAATTGCACCAAAATTGAGTTACCAACATATTTAGTGCAAAGATATAGAGGTTCTCTCCTTGTGGAACTATATTCTGGGGAACAAGATTAGTTCATTATATTGCTAATAGACCGGATATCAA
Organism: Inga leiocalycina; assembly: GCA_963242795.1. NCBI lineage: Eukaryota > Viridiplantae > Streptophyta > Magnoliopsida > Fabales > Fabaceae > Inga > Inga leiocalycina. The sequence continues at coordinate 39,686,716 of OY725332.1, forward strand.
TGGAGAAATCCCAAAGAAGAACAATGATAATAGCGTATATATGTATCTTCTACTCCCGATCCCAAATAGTCCTCATTGGTTGCAAAGCCGTCAGATTCCTTTATACCAGTCGAGCGCCATGGATCAGCTAGCAGTGGAGCACAAGACGTCGTATCTTCCCCAAGAAATTATCGCAGTGGTTGCACTAAAATCCTTAATCAGATTTTAGTGTGTGTAAAGATTGGAAGTGTCTCTTCAAAACCCCATATTTTATCACAGAACACCTCCACCATTCCAGTCAACAACCCTTTACTTGCTGTCGATCGCTAAACCTCTAAATTATGTCTGCTCACCCGTGATATGCAAGTCCATGAATTTCAGAACCCACCTATCATTGATAATGATACTTCAGAGGATGCCTGGAAGACTTTCCATTCTAGCCACGGCTTGCTTTGTGTCAAACTAATCTTCAATGGATCTGATTCCTTTTAGTTGTGGAATCCCTCTATTAGAGAAGTCCAGCAAGTGCCCAAATCTCTTAACTATTATGACAGTAATGATTTTTTTATAGGATTTGGGTTCAGCCCAATTGTAAATGATTACAAAATTGTGAAACTTTTTGTGATGGATCACTTGGTTGTTGATGTGGAAGGGTATGCGTTAAGTGCAAGTTCATGGAGAAAAGTTGAACTGAGAAATTTAAAGCGATTAACTCTAACCAGTGATAGTCATTTCACTTTTAATGGATCAATCTTCTGGATTGGGTTCAAGGAAGAAAGTGATCCTGATTTGATAGTTTCATTTGATATAGCAACAGAAGTGTTTACATTCAAGCCATTTCCGCCATTTCCTTCTTTTTTAGATCAATGTTTTAACAAGCTTACTATGTATGATAACAAACTTGCTATGCTTTCTTCCACTGTCATTGGCAATCATGAATCATGTTTTATTAATTTGTGGGTAATGGAGGGTTGTACAAGTTCATGGACTAAAATGTACACAAGCAGACGCTATCCGTGCTGGTTTTCTCCAATGATTATTTGGAGAAATGAAATTGTTTGTAGAGTCAAAATAAAACATATAAGAAAAATTGAGGGTGAATTGGAGAATGATGAAGCAAAGATTGTTTTTATCAATCTCACTACTGAAGAATTCAAATGGTTTGCTATTAAAAAATGTAGTTATATTTATCAGATTTGTGATTACGTGGAAAGTCTTGTCCCAGTTAGCAATATCCGCATTGAAGAGCCTTGATTTTTTTTCTTAGTTATCTTGGTTATTACATTGCAGTACATTGGATCATTTGTTCTTTAGAGATGCTATCTAGATTAATGATGACTCGGTTCACTTTCAAGGATGAATACATAATTTATAATTTTGTCCATTCAATATATTAATTGTTTCAATTTTATTTAAGATTATTGATCAATGTTAGTTGTATGTAGTGGCTCACAAGTGCCCAATTTAAATATGATTTATTGTAAAAAAATGTCAAATGATTTATGGTATACATTCCATATTCTCCAAACTCTTTACATTTTCAACCTAGTGTTTTCATACTTTTAAACTGTTTTTCAAGTATTTTTTATCTCAACAATCAACCACTTGCTCTCCCTCATTAGTCTTGGTTTGAAGGGCTATCAGCTTGCTGAAAAAGGCGCTGCTTTCTTTGTGTTTTTCATCAAATGACTTAATGACAATTTAATGTTTTTCTTCAAACACTTTATAATTTTTGATGTATCTGAAAAAAATACTTCCAGGTGTTGGATGTGTGTTAATCCAATATTTATTTAGTTTTTCAATTTCTTAACCAAAAAACTAAATGCACACCCATGAATAGAATAAATTTGAATTCAAGGGCGGTTGTTCATTGAACCATTGTGAAATTTGGAAACATAGAAGAACTCTCTCTATTTTTTTTTTAAATACTAATGCCATCTTTGATGTAAGACCCAATTGGAAAGTTGAAATTAATCATAAATGAAAAAACTATTTCACATATTTATCAAATTGTTTTTTTTTTCCAAACTTAGCCCAATTTGACATTTACTCAATTATAATCAAGTAAAAGAGGTGTAATACCCTGAATTTTGGGATTGGAGGCTTGGGAATAAGCCTAAATTAAGTGGACTGCTAAGCCCCAGTTTAGTAAATGTTCCAAATATATTCTCTAATATTTCTTATATCTTTGGGGTATTAAGAAAGTAAAATGATGAATTTTGGAGAATATAATTATGTTTTCGGTAAAATCGCCTATGAGGCAGTGAGCTTATCATAAGGTTTTGGTAGCCTAAATGATAATCAAAAATTATGAAATTTTACAGGATGAAAGTAGACATCCTAAGCTTTAATTTGATAGATTATATGAATCAATTAGATCTATACACAAAAAGATATGCATTTTTGAATTCAACACAGATAAACTGTGAAATTTCTGGAACAATGAGAAAAGGTTGAAATTCTGGGAATTTTGTGATTCCATTCAGCAAAAGTATATATTTTTCCTTAAAACTAGACTCAATAAGGGTTCTATAGGCTTTGGAATCACTCCAATTCAAGTTTTCTATAATTAGTTATGATTTTTCAAAATTTGGGCAGAAATCTGCCAGAATTTCTGAAAAATCTGAAAATGGGAAAATAAATAAAGGAAATTGTAATATATGATAAAAGCACTTTTTTCTTCATCTTCTTCCATTTTCTGTCGTGAAATAGCATCCATGGAGAGAGAGAAATTTGAGATTTTCAGAGAGAGAAGGAGAGGAGAAAACTCACAAAATAGGTCGATTTCTTCGGTGAATTCGTACCTAACGTGTATACTCCTTCTCCTAAGCTTATCTTCTATGTTGTTTGAGGCGTTTGAGGCAAGATTTTTGGAGTTGGGGAGGTTAGGGTTTCAGCCAAGAAAAGGAAAAGCCAGAGGGAGCTTGAGGTAATTTCCAAACTCTTGTATATTTACTATTCTGGCTGCTGTGGACAATTTAATCGGTGAAATTTCGCCGAATTGTCTTTGTGTGTAAAAATGGAAAATGGTTTGTGAGGGCTTTTATGCTGCCCAAATTGATACTAAATGGTAGTTTTAACCTAATGGAATAGTCAGTAAAGTGGTTAGGAGTAGAAAGGAACGCGTTTACGCAGCCGAAACCGAAAAACCCCAATTTTCCCCTTAAAACCTATATATTTCGGTCAGCATTGTAAATGGGTCTTAGAATTAGATTTTCAATGATTTGATGATTCCATTGGATTCAGTGGACGAAAATAGGTGGGGTTACAGTTGGGCACTTTTTCGGGAAAGGCCGAGAAAGCATAATTACGAAAATGCCCCTAAAACACTGAAATAAGGGCTGCCAAGGGCAATTTCGTAATTTGACATTGAATTTGATAATTCCGAGTCCGGAAACGGATTCCTTGGGTGAAAATATGTAAAAATAGCCCATGTCAAAATTTCGAGAAAAGTACAGCCAAATTGGGTACAGCCAGGCCGGGCCGGGCCCCCGGGGGTATTTTAGTAATTTTTCAAGATAGACTCATATAACCCCAGAAGCACTATGGAAGTGTCTAAATAGTACATTTGACATTGTAGGATCGAATATGAAGCCCTGAGCTGTTTGCACGTAGATCGAGGCACACGTTCCGAGGCGGAAAAGGGTTAAAGTAGGGGACTTACCTTACTTGCATGTTTCTGATATCTTTGCTTGTGTAATGATGTATGTGATTGCTTTACTTGATTGTGTAGAGCATATTTGAATAAATGAAGCTCTGTTTCTGTTTTCGCTGTGGCCATGGTCTTGTTATATGAAATATTGAGCATGCAAAAATGTCATTATGGGGCATACATCTAGATAAAGCTAACATGTCATACACATAGCATCAATCATGCATTCATTATGGTATCTGTTTCCTATTGAGATTCTCTCGAATCTTACCTTCACCTACCAACAATTTAGACAGGAGAGGATAGAAGACATGTAAACAACAATGCAAAGTACCGTACGAGGGGATTACAGTAGTAGAATGACGACAGGAAGAAGTCTTCGTTTCACTAGGATGAGTTTAGACACCCTAGTAGCCTTGTGCGGCTACCTTAATCGTAAGTATCATGTAAAAACCCCTATGGAGAATTTATGTAATCATGCATATATTATCAGTATAGTTATGTTATTCCTGTGTTGCCTATCGAAACGCAAATCGTTTTCCGTGAATACTCTGATAAATGTGAAATTAAAATAAGGGCGTGACAAGAGGGAGGGAGGGAATTTAGGAAAATTGTCACGCCCTTATTTTAATTTCACATTTATCAGAGTATTCGCGGAAAATGATATGCGGTTCGGTAGGCAACACAGGAATAGCACAACTATACTGATAATATGTGCATGATTACATAAATTCCCCATAGGGGTTTGTACATGATACTTACGATTAAGGTAGCCACACAAGGCTACTGGGGTATCTAAACCCGTCCCAGAGAAACGGAGACATATTCCTGACTTTGTTCCGCCACTGCAATCCCCTCGTGTAGTTCTTTTCTTTGCTCTCAACATATCTTTTGTCTTCTCCTGTCTAAATTGTTGGTAGGGGAGGGTGAGATTCGAGAGAATCTCAGTAGGAAACAGATACCATAATGCATGCATGATTGATGCTATGTGTATGACATGTTAGCTTTATCTAGATGTATGCCCCATAATGACATTTCTGCATGCTCAATGTTTCATACAATAAGACTATGGCCACAGCGAAAACAGAAACAGAGCTTCATTTATTCAATTATGCTCTACACAATCAAGTAAAGCAATCACATACATCATTACACAAGCAAAGATGTCAAATACATGCAAATAAGGTAAGTCCCCTACCTTAACCCGTTTCCGCCTTGAAACGCGTGCCTCGATCTACGTGTAAACAGCTCGGGGCTCCATATTCGATCCTACAATGTCAAATGTACTATTTAGACACTTCCATAATGTTTCTGGGGGTTATATGAGTCTATCTTGAAAATTTACCAAAATGCCCCCGAGACCCCGGCCCCGCCGTACCCGGCCCGATGGCACGTTTTCCCAAATTTTTGACTAGGGCTATCCTGACGTATTTTCATCCAAGCAATCCATTTCCGGACTCAAAATTATCAAATTCAATTTCAAATTACGAAAATGCCCTTGGCAGCCCTACTTTTAGGGTTTTAGGGGCGTTTCCGTAATTATGCTTTCTCGGCCTTTTCTGAAAAAGTGCCCAACTGTAACCCCACCTAATTTTCCCTCCTGAATCCAATGGAACCATCAAATCATTGAAAATCCAACTCTAAGACCCATTTAGACCCCTGACCGAAATATATGGGTTTTCCAGGGAAAATCGGGGTTTTTCGGTTTCGGCTCCGTAAACACGTTCCTTTCTACTCCTAACCACTTTATTGACTATTCCATTAGGTTACAACTACCATTTAGTATCAATTTGGGCAGCATAACCCCTAGGGAAACCCATTTTCCATTTTTACAACCAATGGCAATCCGGCGAAATTTCACCGATTAAATTGCCTACAGCAGCTAGAATAGTCAATATACGAAGGTTTGGAAGTTACCTCAAGCTCCCACTGGCTTTTCCTCTTCTTGGCTGAAAACCCTAGATGCCAAACATCCAAATTTGAGCCTCCAAACCTTAAATCATATGCAAAGGAAGCTTAGGAACGGAGTTATACGCATTAGGAACCGATTTACCGAAGAAATCACTTACCTTTGTAAGTTTTTTCCTCCCCTTTTCTCTCTCTAAAAATCTCAACCCTTCTCTCTCTATTTCAGAGCTGTGCTTCACGGTTTGGCTGAAGGAAGGAGAAGAATGATATTTATTATATGATATTTACTTATTACACCATTTTTCCAAAATTCGAATTTTACAAAATTCTGGCAGATTTCTGCCCAAACTTTGAAAAATCATAACTAATTCTAGAAAAATCGAAATGAGGTGATTCCAAAGCCTATAGAACCATTATTGAGTCTAGTTTCAAGGAAAAATATAGAATTTTCCTTCCTGGAATCACAAAATTCCCAGAATTTCAATCTTTGCATATTGGTCCAGAAATTTCACAGTTTTTCTGTGCTGACTTCAAAAATTCATATCTTTTTGTGTATAGCTCTAATTGCGTCATATGACCTATCAAATTAAAGCTTAGGATGTCTACTTTCATCCTGTAAAATTTCATAATTTTTGCTTATCATTTAGTCTTTCAAAACCTTATGATAAGCTCACTGCCTCATAGGCGATTTTATCAAAAACATAATTATATTCTCCAAAATTCACCATTTTACTTTCTTAATACCCCAAAGATATTGGAATCATTAGGGAATATATTTGGGACATCTACTAAATCGGGGCTTAGTAGTCCACTCAATTTAGGCTTATTCTAAAGCTTCCAATCCCAAAATTCAGGATATTACAAAAATGATTATAGTGTTTTAGAAAAAATATTTCATTAACTAACTTAACTAATAATGTTAATCTAATCAAATTAGTTAATTATGTCTTACATTAGGATTAGAAGAGTATTAAATTGGAGGAACGTGGGGGGGGGGGTTGGTGTGTGAACACCCTATTTTGTCTGGTCTTCGCTAAAAAAATTAATAAAAAAAATAAAAAGAAATTCCTCTCATTGATGATGATTGGTGTTTAAATTGGCAATCATCATTAAAGGAAAAATTAAAAATAAATAAAAAACAAAAATAAAAAAATCTTCCCATTGATTATGATCGGTGTCTAAATTGGCAATCATCATTAAAAGGAAAAAAATAAAAAAAAAATCCTCTCATTGATTATAATTAGTATCCAAATTGGCATTGTCATTCATTAAAAGAAAATAAAAAATAAATAAAATAGTATCTCCCATTCATGAGTTTAAATTAGGAACTTGCTTGCAGGGAAAATATAAGAAAATAAATAAAAAAAAAATCTCTCATTTATGTTGACAAGTTTAAATTTGGAAATTCCTTGTGGGAAAAATAAAAAAATTTCTCATTGATTGTGATTAGGTCAAGTTAAGAAGTTTTATTGATAGAAAATACAAAAGAAAATAAAAAAACAAAAATTAAAAAAAATCTCCATTGATGGTGATTAGGTCAAGTTAGGTAGTTTTTAACATAAAATACAAAAAAATAATAAAGAATGAGCATTTATGAAGAAAATCCTACCTTGAGACTATAAATAGAAGTGCAAGAGTTGAAGCAAGGCATTTGGGAGTGAAGAGAGGTAAGATCAAGAGTTTGGTGCACTTGCTTTCTATTGTCTCATTGAGTTATCTCATATATTGTTGTTGGACATGTGGCATTTGGATCAAGAGGTGTATGCTGCCTTGTCTTCTTATGATGTTAGGTGTTATACTTAATAAATATAGGTAATGTGATTATACTTTTCTCTTGTTTATTATATGATTCTATTACCCTATTTCTTGTTGTAGCGGTGTTCAAAGCATAAAAGGTATACACTCTCACCATGTCTTTATTTATTTTCTTGTTTTTTTGAACTTTCTACAATGAATGATATGATAAGAATGCGATTCCTTGTTTTGCAAATAAAAATTTTCAAAATAAAAAAAAAGATGTTCCTTTTTTAAAATAAATGAATTTTGTTTCATATGAGATAATAAAAAAATTATTTTTTTAAAAATATAAAAAACACAAACCAAACAAAAAATATTTTTCTCAAATAAATTAAATAAACATTTTTTTTTGTGAATATTTTTTTTATTTATTAAATTCTTTATTCATCTATTTGTTTATTTATTTATTTATTTTTTCTATCTTATGATCTGCTTAGCGATGAGGGTTGGGTAGAATCTAGGCCCATAGGTTGGTATGCTCTCCACACACACTGAACACATACACTATTTTCCTGATACACATTTTAGGCCCTATACCTAGGTCTGTGAGTTCCTTTGGTGAGCGGAAGTTTCTAGCAGTCTTCCTGTGGGGTTTTAAGAACCCCTGAGGTTACTATGAAGACTTCATCCTAGCTGTTACTCATTTGGTGAGGTTGATCCTTGTGGGGTTTTTAGAACCCCCTGAAGGTCAATTTCGTCAGATGGGGTCTTTATCTTTACGATGGGGGCAGTTAGGAAACCTTTATCTTTGAGAATTAGAACCACCTTGAAACCATTACACCTATTGAAGAAATTATCAACCTACCTAATTAATTAGTACCCGCCTTTCTTAAGATAGATAACCCCAACCAAGGGTTATTCCTAAATTAGGACACTAGAGGGCATATATTTATTTATTGTTGATAATCATTATTGTCATCCATGCATAATCAATGAAACCCTTATGATCAAGTGACTAGCTGTCGCTTCACCTGAGTATGTATCTAGTATCACTCCATATAAAGATACATCATAAGGATGGTGTATGCATTAGATAGCTAACCTTAGTCTAAGGGTCTATGACCCCAAAAGACCATGATATCATCACATCAATCATGTTAGAAAACATCTCAATGAGAGATATTCCTTTAGGACTCATGAGGTATCATTGCATCATTCATTAGCATTTTAGCTTCCTTCGATATGGGCCTTGGACATAATCATCATCTTTAAAAACCTTAGCCGCGTGATGGCTTGGGCCATTCGCAGGTTAATGTGCACTTCTTCTCCCTATGAGGTAATAGATCTCTTGAGGAGGTGAAGTTCTTTTTCTCAATGTCCATAACCTATATCAAAACTTGAAGTATAAGTCATCACTCTTTTATGTCTCAGGAGGTATCCTTGCATAAAGGACAAGCGAGTTATCCAACGACTGAAAATTTGGCATAAGGTTAAATAACACTAAAATTGGGTTTAAATCAAGTTTTTACAGGAAATGTGTATAGAGGGAAGGGCATTAGATTGACTGCATGAGTAGAACCACTTGAAAGCCTTATTCGATTAAGTCATGACATTCAAGGTTTAGTCAAATTGGGCTTCATGAAGAAGTATAGAAACATCATTGATTTACTGCATGTGCCTGTGCATACTGATGCTATCATGGAGATGGGCCAGTATTGGGATGCCTCTTTAAGATGCTTCACGTTCTCTGGTTTTCAACTAGCCCCAACCCTTGAGGAATATGGGGAAATCCTTAGGATGCCAATTAAAAGGAATGATAAGATCTACTATTATCCAGGTCGGCTACTTCTCAAGGAGGAATAGCAAAGTTATTGGGGGTCCACGTGGAAGAAATACATGTTGTAGACACCGAACAGGTCAAAGGGATTAAAAAGATCATGATGGAAGCTCGCTTAGCAATATTAGCCAAGAATAAAGATTGGGAGAATTTTTGCAAGGTCTTTGCTTTTGCTATTTATGGCATGATCCTCTTTCCTTTATCAGCAGGAATAATTGACTTTAGAGCTATCAATATCTTTCAATTGGTTAAACATTACCAAATCAACCCGGTACCTACAATTTTAGCAGAGACCTACATTGCATTATCTCAGTGTCACTTAAAGAAGGAAGGTCGAATAAAATGTTGTCTTGCATTACTTGAAGTATGGATGTTGAGTCATGTGTATGGAAAGAAGAAGTACTTCCGCGAAAGGCATGACAAGTTTACTAATCCACTCATGGCTTTCAATCATCTTCAATTAAACAAAAATGATTGGAGGAAGGAGTTCTCACTATTAATAGAAAATTCTCTCTTATGGAAAATAGAATGGTGGGAGGATGAAGAGATTATTCATCACTGTGGGGACTTTTCTAATGTGCCTCTCATGGGACCAAGAGGATGTATTAACTACAACCCTTCTTTAACGTTATGGCAATTAGCATTCTGGCAAAAAGTTCCCTCTAGGGAAGAAATGCAAGCCATACACTTCTTGTACGAAGAAGATGGTGGGAAGGACTTATGTCAAGAAATCAAAGAAGCTTGGAGCAAGATAGCATACAAGGGAAAGGCTGAGCTGGGGAAACGAGAAATAGGTGCAACTCCAGGCTATAAGGGCTGGCTCAAGGACAGAATTAAAGGAGCAAATCCATCTTATTCTCCTCAAGATCCTTTATTAGGAAATGATGCCCAAGAAGTAAACAAAGAGTTGGCCAGGAACCTGGAAACAAGAGAAAAGGAGCTGGAGGAGCTGTCTGTGATGGAATCACAAAATAAGAGAAAGATGAGTCAGCTAGAAGAAAAATGTGTATCCTTCAAGAAAAACTGACAGAAAAGAGAAAGAGAAGAGATTTAGAAGAACGCTCAAGGATCATGAAGCTGGAAGAAGAAAACAAAAGCTAAAAAGGGCTATGCAAGAGAACGACAGGCAAATGAAGAACAATAGAGTTCGATTATGGAAGATGACTACAACAAAAGAGTTGCTCGAAGATAAATTGTAAGACAATGCCTCTCTTAAGATATTACAAGTAGAAGTTGATATTCTTACTCAACTCTTAGAAAACAAGAAGGGTGAATTGGTTGTTGTAGGGGCCAGTAGTGCTGAAACCATCCAGAGCCTCATGGACAAGCTGAATTATTAAAGGAAAGTTTTAGCCAACTGGGAACTCCTCTACCATAGACAAGTTGTTGTGACAGAAGAATGTGTAAAGATGTATGGTAACTTAATCAACTTTGCTAACAGTAGGATCCCAGAATTTGCTAGCACATTTAAGAGCGCTGAAGGCATGATTATTCCTTTGAATCCACTAGTAGAGATTGTTGAATTTTTTAACTTATGTAATCAAATAGTAGAGGAACTCAAATTTGTAACTAAATTTTGATATTATCGAATAAAAGCATATCTCACTCATTTTACTATTATTGTTTTTGCGTGCTTATCACTACGATCAATAACAAGATCTTGGGCTAGGGTGGGATTGAAGGTCCCCCTATCTAGTGATCAACTCTAGTTCTCCCTGTAGAATAATGGACTCTCTGAGGAGGCTAAAGGATACTCGTTCTAGAAGACTATGTGCCGACTAAGCACTCACCAAATGAAAAGATCTTGGCTAGGATGAAACTCAAGGTCCCTCCTGTTTAATGATAAACTCTAGTTCTCCCTGTGGAATAATAGATTCCCTGAGGAAGCTAGAGGATACTTGTGCCATAAGACCTTTATGCCAATACATCGAGATAACTCGCTATACTTGCTTGAAATTGTAAGTTTAAATAAACTAATGATATTTTGTTCCTTCCTAAGAAGGTGATACAATATTGCTCCATCTAAACGTCCTAACAAGCTACCCCCTGCACATTCATAGAACACATGCTCACGTAGTCGTCAGATGGAAGCCAATCCTAGTGAAGCCAAATCTAATCTGAATCATCGAATGTCTCATATGAAGGCACAAATAACAGATTTGAAAGAAATGATTTCCACCTTGACTATAGCTCTTTAAGGCCAGAATAATGAGGAGTCAGGAACATCTGATCTATTGAAAAATGCTGAGATAAGTATAGCAGAAAATGGCGAAAAGAAAAAATGACAGAAGAGCCTCAGAGTAAACAGAATCCTCAAATTCCAAGCACTAAGGAAGAACAATCAAGTGAAGATTCAACATACACTTTTAAAATTCCCTCCCTATCAGCTGAAAAGGAGGGTTGGAAGGAAGAGTTAGGTAAAGTAAAAGACCAACTAAAAGCCCTCCAAGGACACAACAATTGGGGCCTATTGAACCAAGATGCTTGTATGGTCACAAGATGAAAACTTTTTGCTACTCTTCTTCCATGATAGCTTGAAAGGACCAATACTGGAATGGTACATGTAGTTTGATCAGACAAAGATCAAGAAATGGAGAGATTTTACTGATGTATTTATGAAACAATATAGGTTCAATCTTGACACTGCTCCCACTAGGGAACAACTAAATTCAGTGAGCAATAAAGCCACTGAAGCTTTCAAAGATTATGCCCAAAGATGGAGAACGGTCACAACACAAGTTTAGCCTCCCCTTATACCATCTAAGCTTAATTCTTATTTCATTCTTACTTTGCAGAATCCTTACTATAGATACATGGTTGGAACGCACGTCACCAACTTTTCCAATTTAATTGAGATTGGTGAGCGAATCGACACTGACATATGCAATGGCAGGATTCCTCAAAGCGAGAGCAACACCAAAAAGGGAAATAACAAGAAGAAGAATGAAGGTGATATTAGCTTTATCCAAACCACTAGACAACCCGAAACAATACATCAAGGTAGTAACGATGGGTTTCGACAAATGAAGAATGATTCGACACCAAATAGGTAAGGTCAAGCTGGAGGACAAAGGAATTGGCAGCAATGAGATAATTACTAATGGCTAAATTTTGGCATGACAAATACTGAGCTATATCGCCAACTTTTAGAATCTCAACTGCTAGGACTACGTACTTACAAATAGCTTCAATCGTCGTAGCCCACCCGGTATGACTCCAATGCCCGATGTGAATACCATCTATGTAACTGGTTACACAGATGCAAGTTTCCAAACTGACCAAGACGACCTTAAATCATAATCTGGATATGTATTCCTCCTGAATGGTGGAGCAGTAAGCTGGAAGAGCTCCAAGCAGAGCACTATAGCAGATTCTGCAATAGAAGCTGAGTATATAGCAGCATCAGATGCAGCTAAAGAGGCCGTTTGGATCAGAAAGTTCATTACTGAACTAGGGGTGGTGCCTACCATCTTAAATCCAATAGATTTATTCTGTGATAATAGCGGTGCTATTGCACAGGCTAAGGAGCCTAGGTCACATCAAAGGACCAAGCATATACTCAGGCGATTTCATCTTATTAGAGAAATCAATGATAGAGGTGATATAAATATATGCAAAGTAGCTGGAGAAGATAATGTTGCTGATCCTCTTACTAAGCCACTTGCACAGGCAAAGCATGAGTGTCATGTTAGGGCAATGGGAATTAGGCAAATTAATGATTGCACCTAGGGCAAGTGGGAGGATGTTGGAAATTGTGCCCTAAGGGCCAATCATTATACTTTGAACATTATTATTTTAATGAAATTTCTCCATTCTGTTATCATATTATTTACATGTTAATTGTGAGAATTGTATCATTGGATAATTCATAAAGATTGTCCTAAAATGTCCCTGGTCGGTCATCTATGCGGGAGCAGAGATGAAACAAGATCAGTATGACTTTGATAAGATATAAAGATACGAATCAAAGTCTTAGGCACTTGTAAGAGTACAAGGTGCTGGCCCGACCCACTATGAGAAAACTACATGGATCAAGTCATAAGCTTTTCTCATGTATAACCACGTCACATTGCCCTTAGACCTGAGGTCATCATGGATTCCTATATGAGAGTTGCTAAGCTTTAAACTAGTCAAAAGTCACTTTTGACCGGGTGATGATAAAGGCTACGATCGGGCTTAGTGGTTTTTCATGCAGAGGAATATGAATGATCAAGATGGAATTTGTCCCTCACATTAGTAGAGAGATATTATTGTGCCCCTCGATGAGTGAGTCTGAGAAATGTATGGCCATACTATGATGAAAGGAGTTTCTGTCTCTGTTATCAGGCTACTCAGGAATCGAGAAAGTAATGGTCAGGAACAAGAGGATGACATTATCCATGCCTTATCCTTGATTGATATATCGTGTGACAAAAGGGACGTGATATGGTTGTATGACAGGTTGCATCGTGATAACGATCCTCATATGAATTGGGTAGTCGTAATGTCTTGCTAGAGGCCGCTTGCAACTTTTGGGTTAGCATAGTTATTGGCCCACTGCCAACTTCATATGGGCCTACAGGGTCGCACACAAGAATGACCCAACACGAGATAATGTTTAATTTAGGGTGGACGAATTTTATATTTATATATATATATATAATAGAAAATTCATTAATAATATTATATAAATATATATATTTTCGAAAAATATATCTTATATATATGTATATACATATATTATATGATATTATTATATTGTGTTAGTTTTAAATTTAATTTATTAAGATATATTAAATTTAATAAATAATATGATAGAGATATAGTATCTTAGATTTAATTTATGAAGATAAATTAAATCTAATGGCTCTTTATTTGGATTAAATAAATAGGTTAAATTAAAACTATTGGACAAATTTAATTTAAACTGAATTTATTTAATTAGCTCATCAAGATAATTAATTTTTAATTAATTTCGAAATTAATGATGATTAATTTTGAAATTTGAACATAGCCCTCATAGGTTATAAACTTGATAGAGCAAATATATTGATGCGCATATGAGAATTGAGAGCCGCAAGTGAAACCCTAGGAGACATTAGAGGCGCTAGCACGTAGTCTCGATTGGAGAGCATTCGTGTGGATACCGGTAGAGGGAGCGGACTTGACGTGGTGGCTCCTAGAGATCGTGAAAACTCTGAATCATCAAAAGGTATGAATCCTTACAACTTGGTTTAAAAGCCGTTGATAGATCCTCGATTAGAATTGGTGAAAATTTTTAAAATTCTTCCGCTGTGCCTACCGATTCTAACAGGTATAGTAGAAAAGAGACATGTTGAGTTTGTTGTTAAGGAACCGTATGAAAAAAGAAATTCCCATGTTGTCTCTTTCACCATCTTGATTCCATTACAACAACCTGTAGTGACCATTAAGGTATCAACCCCTTTTCCATATCAAAATAATCGCATCATACTATGGAGGTATAAAGGTATTGTTGAGAATCCCTCAGGGCATGTAATGGAAGCCAAGGCCAGCAATAAAACAATGGTTTACCCAATATGAGTCACTTGAAGTGGGAAAGCTTATCTAGCCCAAAATATTGGGTCGTCAAAGAAGGGAAAACAAGTTAATGTTGATGTTCCATCAAGTTCTGGTCTAAAAGATATATGGGATAAAGATAAAGAATTCCTTCAAATCATGGAGTAGAGTAAATATAGCATAGTAGATCAATTGAATAAAACTTTAGCCAAGATCTCAATGCTCTCTTTTTGATCTTGAGTTCTGAATTGTATTGTTGTGTTCTATAAAAGGCCTTAGATGAAGCATATGTTTAGTCCAGTGTGACCCCAAAAAAGGTGGAAAACATTATGAATGTAGTGAGGGAATTCTCTACCATCTCATTCTCAGGAAAAGAGGTTGTTCAATCATCCGTTGATCAATATAAAGCCCTTTACATTACCCTGAAGTGCAAATGGTTCGTTGTGGCTAAAGTGTTGATAGATGGAGGATCAAAATTAAATGTTTTGCTATTATCCATGTTTAAGCAATTGTCAGTAAAGGCATTAGAGATTGAAAAGAGTAACATGGTGGTTAAAGGGTTTGATGGTACTCAAAGAAGCGTGTTGGGAACAATCTGCTTACCTTTGTAGATTGGACCAACTTCATTTACGGTAGACTTTCAGCTTATGAACATTGACCTATCCTACTCTATGCTATTATAGAAGCTATGGATACACTCAGCTGGGGTAGTACCTTCTACCTTACACCAAAAAGTAAAGTTGTTGATAGCGGGAAGATAGTGATAATCAAGGGCGAAGAAGAAATCATGGAAAGCAAGCCAAGTTCTCTTCCATACATTAAGGCTGCCAAGCACGAGGAAGGAATGGTTTTCTAAGGCTTTGAAGTCGAAGGACCCAAGGGATATAAAAATGTCAACTCCATAGTAACCAAGATAATGGAGAAGAATAGGTTTAAGCATGGTGGAGGATTGGACACTCACCTCCAAGGCATCAAATCCCCCATAAATCTACAAGAGAATCACAAGCACAAGGGTTAGGATACGAGCCACCATTGGAAAGACAGTTGAAAGATCAAACAAGCTTGAAGATAGGGAGGGAGTATGAGCACTTTGAAATCCCCCACATAAGGAAGACATTCCTGATATCCTCTGAAGTGATAAACAAGCTGACTGTTGCAATGGTTTCAACAATAGGCGAAGGGACCTACACATGGATTTCAACTGATGATTCTGGAAGAGCTCTGGAAAATTGGGAGTTTGAGGACACCTTTAATTCTATTATTTTAGAGTAACATGCTTAGCTAAAAAGTTGTCCTTTTATGTTTTGTAAGTATCTTTAGGTAATCTTTTATATGAACCATGAATAAAGAATGATATGCATATAAAATTCACTTATTTATATCCATTCTTCCTTTTTTTCCTTCTTTTCATTCGTTGTTTATTTTTTGCCCTCCAGGAAATCGATTTCCTCGGAACTCCTATCCAACGCAGAGGTTTCTGAGTCCTTGAATGATGATTCGCTTATTGCCATCGATATGCATGATTACGAGTGTGATAATAATGAGATCATTCAAGTATATAAAAAAATCCTTGAATCCGATGACAATAGAATATGCTCACATGAAGATGTAATTGAAGTAATCAACATGGGCATAGAGGAAGAAAAGAGAGAACTAAAGATAGTAGATAACCCAGAAAGAGAGCAAATGGTTAAACTCTTCAAAGAATTCATGGATGTGTTCGTGTGATCCTATCAAGATATGCCAGGCCTTGATCTAAGGATTGCCTCTCACAAGATTCCCTTATTCCCAGACACTAGGGCTAAAAACCAAAATTAAGGAGGCTCACTTCTGATATGTCCTTGGTGGTTCGAGATGAGGTGATGAATCAATTAAAAGCGGGTTTTCTAAAAGTAGCTAAATACCCATAATGGATAGCAAATATTGTTCTTGTCCCAAAGAAGGATGGCAGAATTCAAATGTGTGTTGATTATTGAGATCTGAATAAAGCAAGCCCAAAAGATGATTTTCCATTACCTCATATTGATGTCCTAGTTGATAATACGGCCCATAGCTATAGGTACTCGTTCATGGATGGGTACTTAGAGTATAACCAAATCCCTATGGATGAAGAAGACAAAGAAAAAACCACATTTATTACCCAATGGGGCACTTATTATTACTACGTTATGCCATTCGGGCTAAAGAATGTAGGGGCAACTTATCAGCGTGCCATGGCGGCACTCTTCTATGATATAATGCATAAAGAACTTGAAGTATATGTAGATGATATGGTAGCTATATTCTATGGAAGAAAGCCATGTTGCGGTGCTAAGGAAATTGTTTGAAAGGCCAAAGAAGTACAAGCCGTGACTAAATCCTAACAAGTGCATCTTTAGGGCTTTATCTGGAAAATTGTTAGGGTTCATTGTAAGCCAAAAAGGGATTACAATAGATCCTGACAAAGTGAAACCAATATGGGAAATGCCTTTTCCTCGAGCAGAAAAGGAAGTTCGAAGCTTTTTAGGGTGGTTGAATTACATTGCACGATCGATTGCCAACATGACTACAACTTGTAAGCTGATATTCAAGCTTTTAAAGAAGAACTACATAAAGAATTGGGATGAAGATTGCCAGTAAGCATTTGATAGAATCCAGGATTATTTACTAAATCCCCCAATTTTGGTTCCTCCTACATGAGTACAACCTTTAATTTTGTATTTGACAATACAACCCAACTCCATGGGAGCCATGCTGGGGCAGCATGATATATCTAAGCGAAGAGAACAAGCAATCTATTACTTGAACAAAATGTTTAATAACTATGAGTCACATTACCAGATGATCAAGCGAACTTGTTGTGGTTTAGTATGGGCTACTAGGAGGTTGAGGAAATACATGCTCTATTACACTACTTGGTTAATTTCTAGAGTGGACCGACTCAAATACATATTTGAAAGCCCGCATGTAGCGGGGAGAGTTTCAAGTGGCAGGTAATATTATCTGTATATGATATAAGGCACGTCACTCAAAAATCCATCAAGGGTGGTATGATAGCCGATCACTTAGCAGAAAACCCCATAGATGAATACCAGCCACTAGATTTCAAATTCCCAGATGAAGACATATGTGCTACAGAGGATCCAAATGAGGAAAGCAAATCGAAGGATTGGGAGATGTATTTTGATGGGGCAGTAAATATGCATGGCAATGGTGTTGGGCAGTAA
Organism: Inga leiocalycina; assembly: GCA_963242795.1. NCBI lineage: Eukaryota > Viridiplantae > Streptophyta > Magnoliopsida > Fabales > Fabaceae > Inga > Inga leiocalycina. Next base: position 39,704,552 of record OY725332.1, read on the forward strand.
TCATATCCCTAAATAGAAAGTAATTCCCGATTGCTATAAAGCTAGGGTTTGACTACACCAATAACATGCTAGAATATGAAGCTTGTATTAATGGTCTCTAAGCTACCATAGATCTTGGAATAAAAAACCTAAGTCTATGGTGACTCAGCTCTTATAATTTATCAGGTGACTAGTGAATGGCGTACTAAAGACCCAAAGTTGATCCCTTATCAAGAGTATTTGATAGAGTTGATCAAAACTTTTGAAGTAATTGATTCTATCACATGGCCAGAGAAAAGAATTGCTTCATTGACGCTTTAGCTACTTTAGTAGCTATGATCTAACTTGATTGTGGGGTCCAAGTTTAGCCAATGCAGATTGAGACTAGAAGATTGCTAGCATTTTACTTCAATATTAGAAGAGAGCATGACGAGCAACCTTGGTATCATAGTATCAAGATGTATATGGAACATGGCACTTACCCTCTAGATGCAACACATAATGAAAAGAAGACCATCCGGTGAATGGCCATGGGCTTTCTAATTTGTAATAACGTCCTGTATAAGAGGAGCTTTGATGGGAAATTGCTTTGCGTGTAGAAATGAGGGAGGCACACAAGATTATGGTAGAGATCCATGAAGGCATATGTGGTATACATGCAAATGGCCACCCATTAACTAAACAAGCTCAAAGATCCAGTTACTACTGGATAACTATGGAGAAGGATTGTATCAATTATGTTAGAAAATGTCATAAGTGCCAAATATAAGCCAACAAAACTAATGCTTCTCTAACTCTAATGCATATTCTTGTGTCTCTATTGCCGTTTTTCATGTGGACGATTGATGTCATCAGGCCAATTAATCCAAAAGCCTCGAATGGCCATCATTTCATCCTTATTGCTATTGACTATTTCACTAAGTGGGTGGAAGCCAATTCCATTACTAGTATTACTTAGAAGGCCTTCATCAAATTCTTAAAGGTCAATATTATCTGTTGATATAGGTTGCCGAAGAGGATTATAACTGACAATGTACCAAACCTCAATGGGGCAGTAGTTAAAGAATTATATGATCAATTCAAGATCAAACATCATAATTCTGCACCATATAAGGCATAGATGAATGGCGCTGTTGAGGCAGCCAATAAAAACATTAAGAAGATCATCAGAAAAATGACAGTGACCTATAAGGACTGGTATGAAATGCTTCTATATGCATTACACAGATACCATACCATAATGCGTACTTCAATTAGGGTAACCCCTTACTCTTTAGTTTATGGCATGGAGGCTGTCACTCTAATTGAAGTAGAAATACCATCCTTGAGAATCTTAGCTGAATCAGACCTAGATGATAGTGAATAGAAACGCTCTCAGTTTGAACAATTAAATATGATAGAAGAAAAGAGATTCATAGCAATATGTTATGGGCAGTTATATCAGTTAAGAGTGACAAGGGCCTTTAATAAGAAACTGAGACCTAGGGGGTTTACAGTAGGAGACCTAGTTTTCAAGAAGATCCTGCTAAATCAAGAAGATAACAGAGGTAAATAGGCTCTGAATTATGAAGGCTTATACATTGTTAAGCAGGCTTTCTCTGGAGGGGCATTGATATTGACAAACATGAATGGTTAAAATATATCAAGACCAATCAATTCAGTTGCTATAAAGAAATACTATGCATAAAAAAACAGCTCGCTAAGTTGAAAACCCGAAAGGTTAGCTTAGGTAAAAGTTAGAGCAAAAAAAAGGGGGGCTCGCTAAGTTGAAAACTCGAAAGGATGGTTTAGGCAGAAGTTAGAGCCAAAAAAAGGCTTGCTAAGTTGAAAAACCAAAAGGACGGCTTAGGCAAAAGTTAGAGTGCAAAAAAAAGGGCTCGCTAAGTTGAAAACCCGAAAGGGCTACTTAGGCAAAAATTAGGAGCTTGTTGAGTCAAAAACTCGAAAGGGCAGGTTAAACAAATATTGAAGAAGGTTATCAGTCCTAGCCCCATGACTCTCTTTACTTTGTTTATTTGAAAGACTTTGTAATCATTCATCAAAAAGTGCATATATCTGACAATGAAGCAAGACACCATCAGGGGAACTACACGGAACTGAAAGCGAAGGACCTCTTAATAGCATCACATCTCCACCAATATATGCTCAACATTATGCATCTATTTGAATATTGGAATATCATTTTTTTAAAATGAATCTTCATCCTTAGTATATCTTTTCCTTCCATTAAATCGCATGTCAAACTTTATGTCATGGTTTGTATAAGGGTAACTCTTTTTAATGAAAGCACAACTTTTGTCTGGATAAACACTCACGATGATATACATGGTGTCCCGTACTCCTATTTAACTTGTGCAATTTTAGGATCATTAGTGAAGGTCCCAATTGGAATTTCTATTGTGGGGTCAAATAGTTGACAAAGGGACACAATCTAAACTGAGGGTTCTAGGCTGTGGCATCTATGTGAATCTCATTATACACATCTTCATACATCTGACAAGACTGCGTGAGTAAGGGGGTTCTGGTTAGGCACCTGAACAAAGAAGGATCAATATCACCTACCAGGATATTCTTTAACTCCACCATTATTGCACTTATTCTCATTAGCATGTCATCATTTCTATTATCAACATCACCATTAATATCATCATCATCACTACTATCATCATCATCATCATCATCTTTAGCATTATCATTATATTCATAATTATCATTAGGATTTTGTCATCATTATCATCATTATTATTAGTGTCATCACCTTTATCATGACTTCACCATTTGATATTCCCCTAATTATCATTGCCATTATGATCCTCTTCATCATCATTATTGTCATCCTCGTTAGGATTTCATCATCACTGTTATCATCATTATCAATGTCATCATCTTCATAAGCACTACTCCAAGGGGCATCAAATATTTATAGCACCCTTTCAAAGCCCTGTACCGGTAGGCAGCTTCAAAGCCCAGTAATAGCTGGCACCATTTTCAAAGCCTTGTGCAGGCAGGTATCCTTAAAGCCCAATAATAGCTGGCACCCTTTCAAAGCCCTGTACCGGCAGGCACCCTCAAAGCCCAGTAATGGCTGGTACCCTTTCAAAGCCCAGTAACGACGCACCCTTTTCAAAGCCCTGTACCGACAGGCACCCTCAAAGCGTAGTAACGTTTGTTACCCATCCAAAGCCTTGTACCTGCAGGGGCCCTCAAAGCCTGGTACTGATTGGCACCCTTTAAAAAACCTGTACTGGCAGGCACCCTCAAAGCCCAGTAACAATTTGCACCCTTTTCAAAGACCTATATCGGCAGGCACCCTCAAATACCAGTAACGAATGGTACCTTTCCAAAGCGTTGTACCCGTAGGCACCCTTAAAGCCAAGTACCTGTTGGTACCCTTTCAAAGCCCAGTAATAGCTGGCACCCTTCCAAATCCCTATACCTGTAGGCACCCTCAAAGCCCAGTATCAATTGGCACCCTTTGAAAGCCCTGTACCGGCAGGTACCTCAAAGCCTAGTAACGGCTAACACCCTTTTCAAAGCCCTATACTGGAAGGCACCCTTAAAGTCTAGTAACAGCTGGCACCCTTTTTAAAGCCCAATAATGCTTGACACAATTCTTTTAAAGCCCAATAATGCTTGGCACAATTCTTTTAAAGCCCTGTAACAGCAGGCATTATTCTTTCAAAGCCCTATACCGGCAGGCATCCTCAAAGCCTAGCAATGGCTGGCATAATTGTTTTAAAGCCCAATAACGCTTGGTACAATTCTTTTAAACCCTTGTACTTGCAGTCACCATCACAACCCACTAACGGCTGGCACAATTCTTTTAAAGCCTAGTAACACTGGTACCCTCTCAAAGCCCTGTATCAGCAGGCACCCTTTAAGCCTAGTAACGGCTGGCATAATTCTTTTGAAGCCTTGTAACGGCAGGCACTATAACCCCTTCTGTAATTGTATCCAAAACACATGATTAAAAATGAAATAGAGACCAATAATAATCAAAATTCATTTACATTCACATACTTAAGATAGGATTTTCACAAATACATTTCACAAACACTTTAACCTGGTCTCATATTCATATTTCAAATACAATTACTTCGTGAAGATAAATCACATTTATATAAATATCAGAGTGCACAATAATAATACCGACAAAGCCGGATTCATACCTTCACTAAAGATTCATAGGGCACGTACGCCCTTTACAATTCCTCAATGGGGATTACACAAATCCATCTCCAATACATAACCAAATAACCCAATAGACACCCAAGCACATATACATCCAATATCCAATTATACATTCTAATCTATCATCCGAACATATACAATTATCCTAGTATACAACAATAACCAACTACCAAATCTAAATGCCCATAAGGGATTCTCGCCGCCCCTAGTCGCTTGCTCCTTCCTCGAGCCACTTGTCCTGTCTAAAATGTTGGTAGGGGAGGGTAAGATTCTAGAGAATCCCAGTAGGAAACAGATACCAATATGCATGCAAGATAAGTGTTTAATGCATGACATTCTTGCATCAGAATAACTTGTGCTCACATAATGATATATCAGCATGCTTAATGTTTCAACAACATACTCATGGCCATAGCATAAATAGAAACAGAGCTTCAATCATTCATATATGTTTTACATAATGAAGCAAAGCAATAACATGCATCAATACACAAACACAAATATCAATACATGCAGGAGAGGTAAGTTCCCTAAACTTATTCTTTCTAAGTATGCTCCAGCATTGGCTACTCGTAATTCGAGAAAATATCCAACCCTATAACCAAATCAAGGACATAGGGTCAATCTAAATTCCAAATCCTTACTTTCATATCACTTAAGGTTGGTTACCATTCTCACCCTTTAGGTGGCTATAATAAGGTCAATGAAAGCCTAAAGGATTGAGAAGTACTAGGTTGGAAATCACCTTTAAAAATCCTAAAATGCTGAAAATGGGGGTTGGCTATAGCCAAGAATCCTCTGGCTGCAGCCAAAATGTGCACAGAAGGTTTTTCGCTGCAGCCAGTAATTTCTGGCTGCAGCCAAAACGCACACAGAAACTTCTGAGCTGCAGCCAAGGCAACTTCAAAAATTCATAATTAATTGTAGAAAAATAAAAATGAGGTGATCCCAAATCCCATTGAAAGATATTTTAGTCCTCTTCATAGGAAAAATATGACTCATTACTTCAAATCATCACACAAATACAGAATCACCCAAAACTCAACACTACTCCAAAACAGAGTTCTGTTTCCAACCCAACTTTGGACAATTATATCTCCCAGAATACTAAACGAAATGACACAAAATATATGTCCATTTTAAAGCTTGGGATGTGAAATTTAAGACTGGAAAGTTTCAGAATTTTCCAACACCATTTGGTCATTCAAAACGTTCGTGCAAACTGACTTCCCAGACAGAGTTCACACAAGACAGATTTTCCAACTTTTCTACCAAAGTGTCCAATGACTCCAAAATCATTAACCAAACCTATACCCATACAATTTTCCACAAGGAATACAATGGTAACCTCAAAATGACCAAAATCACAACCCATTTACATGCCCTGTTTTGACCAAAGCACAAAACCAACACAAAAGGTGCCAAACTTCACATTTAAGCTTCAATGCAATTCTATCAATTCAAAACACTAAACAAGGCACCATTTCCATAACAACAACATACCATACTCCCCAAGACCCTAAATCACGAAAATTAGGGCTAAAATTCCAGAAATTTAAGGCCTAACCAATGGCCACAAAACTTATATGAAAATAAAGCTTTCACTCACCTCAACAACTTTCCCAAAGGCACTTCATGATTCTCCAACTTGTAAATTTTCGTGATTCCTCAAATCACCACCAATGGAGAAACTACAACCATCAAATTGAAGCTCTCACTCCAAGGAACAACTTTATAGAAGGAAGTTTTGGCATTAGAGGTCATTTACTCACCTTAAATGCAAGCTTTCACTTTCTCTTTCTTGACCAACAATGGCTGTACAAGAGAGAGAGAAGAGAGAGAACGAGAGAGAGATGGAGAGAGGAGGAAGAAAATGATAATAATACTCCCTCCATTTCAGCCAAACAAAGAGAGAAAGAGAGAGAGAGAGAGAAACTATTAAAATATTACATTAGACTTTTCTCACTCTCATGCTTCATCTCTTCTTGCCACATGTCATAAGGTCATTGGCTCACACACAGTAAATCACCAATTAGCCAATTTGATCCCTCCTTTAGCCAATTAATTTCCCATCTCATACCCTCTTAATTAGTAATTAATCTCTTCCATTAATCACTAATTTAGAGCCATTCTTTCAATTTTCCCAACAAATATTGCAAATTAATTAATATTGCCACCAAAACACATAATTATTCCACTTTAATTCGATAATTATCCTCAATAATTATCATGAGCCCTTAATCAAAATTTGGGGCGTTACAAGCACTATTCTTTCAAAGCCTGTATCAGTAGGCACTCTCAAAGCCTAGTACCGGTTGGCACAATTCTTTTACGCCCCCCCCAAACTCCTATGCAACTAGGCGCTTCATTTACACTCCAGGTAATCATCTATCTCTACCTGCGTTCTTTTCCCTTATGAACCAAGTAAAGAGGGGCATGGGCATTGTATTTTGTCCAAACCCTCTTTGGTTCCAAGGGGTCATCTTGTTCTTTTAGCTGGACAAAATACATGTTCATATCCTTACTTTCTTCATACACGATAATCTCACTTTTCTTAGCTATGAAACAAGTAAAGAGGGGCAACTGTGAACACCTTATTTTGTCTGAGCCTCACTAAAAAAAACTAATAAAAAAATAAAAGAAATTCCTCTCATTGATGATGATTGGTGTCTAAATTGGCAATCATCATTAAAGGGAAAATTAAAAATAAATGAAAAAACAAAAATAAAAAAAATCCTCCCACTGATGATGATCAATATCCAAATTAGCAATCATTGTTAAAAAGAACAAAATAGAAATGAAAATAAAAAAAAATCCTTTCATTGATGATGATTAGTGTTCAAATTGGCATTATCATTCATTAAAGGAAAATAAAAAAAATATAAAAAAAATATCTCTCATTCATGGGTTTAAATTAGGAAGTTGCTTGTTGGTAAAATATAAGAAAATAAATAAAAAATGAAAATAAAAAATAAAAAAATCTCTCATTTATGTTGATAAGTTTAAATTAGGAAATTACTTGTGGGAAAAATAAAAAAAAAATAAAAAATGAAAATAAAAAAATCTCTCATTGATTGTGATTAGGTCAAGTTAAGAAGTTCTATTGATAGAAAATACAAAAGAAAATAAAAAAACAAAAATTTAAAAAAATTTCCATTGATGGTGATTAGGTCAAGTGAGGTAGTTTTTAACATAACATACAAAAAATTCAAAAAGAATAAGCATTTATGAAGAAAACCCTACCTTGATACTATACATAAGAGTGCCAGGGTTGAAGCAAGACAGACAAGAATTTTGGGATTGAAGAGAGGCAAGATCAAGAGTTTGGTGCAATTGCTTTCCATTGTCTCATTGAGTTATCTCACATATTGTTACTGGACGTGTGGCATTTGGATCAAGAGGTATGTGCTGCCTTGTCTTCTTATGATGCTAAATGTCATACTTAATAAATATAGGTAATGTGATTGTACTTTACTCTTGTTTATTATGTGGTTCTATCACCCTATCTCTTGTTGTAGCGGGGTTCAAAGCATAAAAGGTACACACTCTCATCATGTCTTTATTTATTTTCTTGTCTTTTTGGACTTTCTACAATGAATGATATGATGAGAATGTGATTCCTTGTTGGCTTGATGAACTTTTCTTTCTTTTCTTTTTTTTCCTCTCTCTTTTGCAAATAAAAAGTTTCAAAATAAAAAAAAGAGGTTCCTTTTTTAAAATAAATTAATTTGGTTTCATATGAGATAATAAAGAAATGTTTTTTTAAAAAAATAAAAAACACAAACCAAAAAAAAATATTTTTCTCAAATAAATTAAATAAATATTTTTTCTTAAAAACACCAACCAAGTGACACGCTTTTCTACCCCCCGAACTACATGGGCTTTGATTCTTCTAAAGGGTAGTAAGCCCTAGGCTCTCTGTCTAGGTTAAGTCCAATTTTATAAATAAATATATTTTTCCTTCTTTTTTTTATACATAAATGTTCCTTTTCTGTAGTTTTCATTTTATTCATTTTTGTAAATATTCTTTTTTTATTTGGGTAATTATAATAAAATTAAAGGCAATATTCATTTTTAAATAATTGACTTAGGGTAACTATTCTTATGAATGGGTGTTGTGGGGTGCCTAACACCTTCCTCATACACAATCAACTCCCGAACCCTATCTGGGTTTCATTTTCAAAAAAAGGTTTCCAAAATTATCGTTTTTTTTTCAAAATTTTGGTGGTGGCTCCATGTTTTCCGAATTTCGAACGCTACATAGGGGAAATCTATTAATTTTGGGGACTTAACAACCTATTTATTCTAGATGATTTGCTACTACTTAATTAATATTTTTGTTTCAAACTTCTGGAGAATTCATTCATCTTGCTTTATCCTTACCCCCTAAAATTCCTTACTAGCTTTAGAGTCCATTTGGTTCAACCACATTGTAGCCTTACAATGGAAATTTAAATTGTATTACCATAATGACACTAATTTATGGATTACAATTTTTTAGTAATCCCATTCACAGGTTCCCATATAAATGAATAATAACATTCTTTGATTTGTAGGGTTTTAGATTTCTTTTTGCCCTCTACATCTAATTGAAAAGCCAATAAATAACCCCCCACTTCTACCAAAATCATGATACATGATGGTTATTAACTACCATACTTCATGATTTTGAACTGTCATATATGTCGGCGCTGTATTTGCTCTATGTAGATAAATTACAGTTTTTAATCGTTATTTATTCTCGACCTAGCTATTATAACGGTTATTAAATAACACCTGTTATGTATTGAGGCCTGGTGAGGCCATGATATGCACATTGATGTGATAGTAATTGACTGGCACATGTGAACAACCATAATAATATATGATAATACTTACATGATACATAAAGGTCTTATTTTGACAACTGTTATTTATTCAGTAATATAAATAACGGTTCTTTTGTAAGAATTGTGACTTTTAATAGCATTAAGTAACTGTCTCACATAGACAACCGTTATATATTTAGTACATAATAATAGTGCCTAAATAAGAATTGGGAACTTTTATAATACATTACAACTTTTATATAATAATTGTAATGTATGATTGCGAGACTCTTCAAGTGAGAGTTTCTGAGCTAGTTAGACTATATTGCATATAATAGAACAATACCTCCCACATCAAGTTTCTATGCAATATGGGATAGATAAGGAAATTCCAGGCTTTGTGGGGAGGATCAATGGCAACTATTGACCTATATAAGTGATAATATAATTGTTTACCAATAAATTGCGTCGCTTCAAAGGAATTAACTCTAGAAAGCAATGGATTTGGATAAAACCTATGGATATTCATATTGGAAAGGCCGCACAAGGTATGATAACCCTTGACCGAAGTAAGGGTAAGCAAACCCTTGAGCCCCTTGCAACCTTTCCTATATATGAATGATATTAATGTTTTTTTCCACCATCCCGTTGCATTCCTGGCTTAATTGCTGATGAGACACAAGATATATGTGATGAACACTTACATTATGAGATATATAGGTCAAGAGTGCAATTGATTCAAGCCATAAAGCCTAGAAAATTTTGATCCATCCCATATTGCATGGCTACTCATGTGGGAAGTACTACTTTATTAGATAAAGTCAAGACTAAGTAGCTTAGAGACTCTCACATTGAAGGGTCTAGGACTGATCATAATGTTGAATTTAGAGCTCTTAATTTGATGCCACCTACTTAATACAAAATAGGAGAGGAACCTTTGATTAGAACAATAATGGGTTTTCCAAAAAAAACATAATTTCACAAAAGTAATTTTATATCACCTTGAATGCTTTATTGTGTCTTGGTACAACTGAACTAGTTTATTCATTATATCCCTATTGATCTTTTTGAAGTAACTTCTGAAGATATGGATACTTCCAAGAAAGAAGGTATTTGCTTAAGAATCCATATCTCCTAAAGTGACTTTAAAAAAGATCAACATAGTAGAAACCGTGAATCAAAGCAATGTGTTGACAACTTCCTTAATAGAAAAGAAACCTTTGATCAAAGCAATACTATGGTTTCCAAAAAAAAACTTAACTTCATAAAAGCAATTTCATGTCACATTGAATGCTTTATTGCGTCTTGGTACAATTGAACTAGTTTATTCATCACATTTCTATTGATCTTTTTGAAGTACCTTTCGGAGATATGGATACTTCCAGAAAGGAAAGGTATTTGATTAGAGATCCATATCTCCCAAAATCACTTTGAAAATGATCAGCAGAATATGAACTGTGAATCAAAGTAATGGGTCAACAACTTCCTATAACAGGAAAGGAACCTTTGATCAAAACAATACTAGGATTTTGAAAAAAATATAACTTCACAAAAATAATTTAAGGAACGTTTGAGCAAGGTAATAATGGGTTTTCTAGAAACAATATAACTTCACAAAAGCAATTTAATGTTACCTTAGATGCTTTATTACTTTGTGACTTCATAAAGGCATCCCAATCGAGTAAGGCTCATGAACAAAAACAACTCACACGATAGTTGTTGAGATAAGGGTCAAGTGTATTCACTAGCGACTATCATTGAGAAGTCAGATGAAGGCTTTTTAGGGGGGATTGATTGAAAATGACTCCTAATGGTTGGAAAAGACAACTGGAGTTGTAAGGTTAAGATGTTGGTAGATATCGTTTCGAACAGACTAAGTGTCAAATGTATTCTGTTTTATACGTTTAAATAGAAGATGAATGGTATGGTTTTTTGGGTTATCTTGCCTAAGACTTTACATTATGGTTTGTCCGAATGAACTGTTATTTATTTGTTTACATTTATCACTGTTCTTTGTTAATAACTGTTATGTTGTTCACTTTTTTTTACATGGTATTCTAATAAGTGATGGGTTTTATTTAATAACCGTTATATATTTCACTTTTTCTTAAAAAAATTTTTGGGGGTTTATTATGCAACCACATTTTTTAACAACAAAAAAACAAAAATTCAAAGTTTATAAAAAATCTAAAAATAAAGAGTTATGGAGATGTTTTAAGAATCTGATGCATCAATATTATTAATAATTGTTATTAATTTGTCTAAGATTGATTGTTTGTAAGTGTTACTAAAGGTTGTTCTTTTATGATGGTCGTTAAGAATGAATAGTATAAGAATCATTATTTATTTTATTTCATGACAATATTTTTCTAAGAACCATTGGATTTTTTTTACAAAATATTTAAAAAGACAAAACAAAAAAACGAGAAAAATAACAGCGACGAGTAGCCTAATGAATTGAGTTAGCTTGATGAACTAATGAGATCACGAGGCTACTTGTAACCAAAGGATTGGCCAGGATCATTGTTAGGATTATGGCCAATCACATACTTATAAAGTATGAGATCGGCCTTCCGGTTCATACTGGAGTGGTATCCAGAAAGCCTTCTCAGAGCATGGTCAGTTTGTTGTGCATGCCACAACATTTCCTCCAAGTAAGGAAGGATAGGATGTGGAGGCGGAGGAGGAGGTGGTAGAGGTGGATGTTGGTGAGGAGAAGGAGGAGGTGGAGGATGTCTTGGTGATTGAGCTAGAGAACAAAGAGGAGCATGATGAAGAAAATGTAGGGAAAATATATGAAAATGTGGAGTTTAAATAATACACATCTGGAAGGGACATGAAAAAACCATCATTGCACATTTTGGAAGTTGAACAAGCAGGGCATAATGAAAGGGTACTTAGTTCATTCTCACGATGACGATCATTGGATGATAACGAGGAGGCACCCATAATAAGCACGGGGAAGAGGAAAGGTTCAAAAGCTTTAATTAATGTTTATTAAGTTAGAACCATTAAGTATAATTGATAAGAATATTTTTGGTTCTTAATAAGTTAGAACGTTAAGTATATTGGCAATAATACTTTAGGTTTCATTAATAACTGTGAATTATTAATTTTTTTTTTAAGCTTCATCTCCCTCCGATCCAATGATGAGAATGAGGATGTGGATGAGGAAGAGGATGAGGAAGAGGACAATCAGGATGACATGCAAGAAAACAATAATGATGTTTAGTCATCACCACCACTGTCATCCTCATCCTCCTCATCCTCTTCCTCTTCCTCGTCCTCATCCTCATCCTCATCTCATCATCGAATAAGGGAGATGAAGGGTCTGATTGTAAGTCATATTCAACATCATTATGATGAAGTATGTGGTTCAACTTCTTGTTTAGCATATTGGTGTATGCCACGAGATGCCTTGTGTCGTAGTCAAGGCTTGCCAACATCTACATCAGAGCCTCCATTTCAAGAGGAGGAGGAGGTGGAGGCAAAGGAGGGGGCGGTGGCAGCAGAGGAGTTCCTTGGGAACTGAATATGATGATAGGGAAGAAAGAGGCTGATAAAGAAAAGTAGTAAAAATCACAAGAAATATGTGAGTTTAAATAAAGGTCTAATAGATTACGAAGGGTTGAGTTATAATTTATGAAGGTTTGACGAATTACGAAGGGTTATAAGTTATGACTTAGGTGGTGGTGGGGTGTTAGATGACGGTTGTTTCTGAAGACTGTTATGGTTTGTTTATGTTGATATAAGGGTTGGAAGATGAATCGCTTGTAGAGGTTACATGAAGGTTGTTTGAAAAGAACTGTTACTTTTGTCACTAAATGAATGACGGTTATTAACTACAACTGTTATTTTTTTTGTTTTCACAAATTTCGCCTCGCAATACATGAAGTATAGATAATTAACCGTTACTTTTAAATGTTATATATCTTTGCATGACCTCCACCTCGGCATACATGATGTTTATTAGTTATAACTGTTACATATTAAGTGTTATAATTGTGCAAATCTATAATAGTGCCCTAAAAGTCTCGTCCTTGGTAACCTTGCTCTTTACAAATTGTCTGCTTTTGGGCCCATTAGCCCTTTATGAATTTAAAACACGTCGACATGTCGAGAGATGAGGTATCTAGGTTAGTGTCATTTGTTCCCCTGCCCCGACAACACAAGACTTCGCAATGGATAATTTCGAGAAAGAGAGTGACATGTTACACTCTTTTTCGTAGTATCACCCAGTCATCTCAGCTGTTGCTCACTCACCTCGTTCTCTACCTTATCGGGATCACTCACCTCCACCAAGTTCATATCCACTGTCGTTCATCTTCTCTAACTTATTCAAGTGGAGGTTGAAGAAGTGGAGTCAAAGACAATGACAATAGTAGATGAAATGAAGAGGATGACTATAGTAGAGATGTGGTTAATGCTGATAGAAATGGTAGATACTATGGCGAGAGTCCTCCTTAAATGCCATCGATATTGTTCTAAGAGGTGGAGATTTAACGTCGTCAACTGTGGAGGTGGTCAGCTGGAGCACGATGTGTGGGAAGGTTAGGTTGGTTGATGATGGAAATGGAGGTAAGGTCCTACTATCTATTTTGGAGAGTTTTTGATTAGTCAATTTGGATTTTTTTTTATTATCTACTTTTTTCAAACCTAGATTTATATTGGAAAAATTTCAGAAAAATATCTCCAAAATTTCAAAATCTCAAATCAGGTTTGTTTCCTACAATTGATAAGGAATTGAATACACTTGATACGGAATTCACAACTCAATTTAATGAAAAATTACTTATTTGAGATTTTGAAATTTTTGAGGTTTTTTTTTTAAGATTTTGTCATTTATATTTGTTATATATATATATATATATATATATTAAAAAAAATATCTCTATTATTCATATTTTCAACAGAGCTTTCAATGGAGATCTTTCTTTGGTTTAAATAGTTTGTTTCTAATTTAGAAACATTAAATAAGAAATTTTCGTTCTAATCTAAAATTTAGTACCAAAAAAAAAATCATTCCGAATTTCCCCATAAAATTTAGCACAAAATAATTTTTTTTCACAATAATTTTATATATTTGAATGTAGATATCTGATCTGATTAATTAGGGATGAATAGTGTTTTTACCTTTTGAGATGGAATTCTTCATATTTGCATTTGAAATGAAATATATATTTTTTATCAGTCACGATATATCTTTTGTTCAATATCCAAATCAGAGTGATATTTTATTTTTCAAATTTGATTTTATCTCTATATTTCTATTTGAAAAAGTAATATCCATAACAATGTTTTTAAGATTTTATTTTAATTTACTATCATTCATATTTTCAAAATAATGTATAATATGCTAGGAAAATAATTAAAATTAGATATCAAATGAGGTATAATAAAATAAAAATCTTAAAATGAAAAGAAAACATATGGTGTTGATAAATTAATCTCTTATCCTGTAAAGGTTACCAGCAAAGGTTCCACTTTTAATGGATCAATATTTTGGATTGGCTATTACAACGAAGAAGGTGATGGTTTGATAGTTTCATTTGATATAGAAATGGTAGTACTCACATTCGTGACATTTACTCCCGCTTTAAATCATGTATCATAATGTTTTGACAGGCTTAGCTTACTATGTATGATAACAAACTTGCCATGCTTTCTTGCACTGTCATTGGAGATTATGAATAATCTTTTATTAATTTGTGGGTGATGGAGGAGTGTATATATGCATTGAGGGAAAGATGGATTTGGACTAAAATTTGCAAAAGCAGACCCTACCCATGCTGGTTAACTCCAATGAGTACTTGGAGAAATGAAATCGTTTGTACAGCTGATCCTGAACCGGAGAAGAATAAAAGAAAGATAGTTTTGTGCAATCTCATTATTAAAGAATTCAACATGGTTGCTATCCAAAAATGTATCATTATTCATCCAATTTGTGATTTTTTGGAAAGTCTCGTCCAAGTCAGCAATATTCGATCGCTTTAACATATGGGGTCATTTGTTCTTTAGAGATGCATGCTATCTAGATTAATGATGAATGTGGTTATTTACGGCAAATATTTTTTCATGTGTATTTATAATTTTAGGTTACTCGGTTTTCTTTCAAAGATGAATGCATAATTTATAATTTTGTCCATTCAATATATTTATTGTTTTAATCATCATAAATGTTAATTGTAGTGGCACACATACATTCTCTATTCTCTAGATTTACAACAACATATTCGTTTCATACTCTATTTTAAAGTTCAAAACTTTGTTTCAAGTATTTGTTATCTTGTCCTTAAATATTCTGTTAAGAAATCGTTTTCAAGTATTTGTTATTTCAACACTCAACCAATCACTCTCCCTCATACTTGGCGTTTGTTTCTTAGCTCTTTCATTCAGCAACTCAAGCTCTCATAGTATGGCTAAATTTGGTGGTTGATGGATTGATGCTTGGGTGGTTGAATTTTGGTGATCGTTCGATTACTGTAATTTTATTACATAGCTCGCTGCTTTTGTGTTATTTTTTTCAAATGATATAATGGCAAGATTTGGCGGCTTAAAAAAAATGAAAACAATAAGCTCTTCTAGCTTGGCTAAATTTGGTGGTTGATGGATTAATGCTTAGGTGATTGCATTTGGTGGTCGTTGGCTTTCTGTAGTTTTATTACGTATAGCTTGCTCTTTTCTTTGTGTTTTATTATTCAAATGATATAATGGCAAGATTTGGCGGCTTTAAAAAAAAAAAGGAAAAAAACATAATAAGCTAATGTTAATATGTTTGCTTATAATCTTGAAGCCTGACACTAAAACTTCTCTTTAAGTGGAGGTTCCGATTCTGCTCATAACCTCACAAGAGTGTATGCAGCCTCTCATTGTTTATTTTAAGCTTTAGGGATATTTTAGCTTAAGAATGCTTAGGTAATTAAAAAACATAAAGGGTTAAGGTGCCTCAATCACTCTAGCCTTAAGTATTTTTTTACGTGCATTTAGTATTCTAAAATATTTTTTCATGTGCTTTCAATTATGAAGGTTAAGGTGCACCCCATACCCTAAAATATTTTTTAACATAATTTTATCCTTAAATTATTTATTTATAATTAATATCTCTTCTATATATAAATATAATTGGTACAATAATATTTGTAGTAAATATTTTATTTTTTGATATTGCTTTCAAATAAATTTTAAATTTGGGTTAAGAGGCAAAAATACCTATAAATTTTTCCTAAAACTGCATCTGGCACTATAAACTTTACTTGAGGGGAAAATGCCTATAAACTTCTTAACATGGGGCAAAAAATATCATAACAATTAATTGAAAAAAACTTCTGTTCTATGGGTCCTACAATATAATTTTAAAATAATTATTTAATTAAAAAAACTCTCCACACTCTCTCCCCCCTACCCTCACCCTACTCCGGACGGTCTCCTCTCTCCGCTCTTTCTCACTCCAACTCCATTGCCATTGTCTGGACTCAAACTCTCCTCCCCCTCCCTTCATTGATTGTCGAAATCATGGTTATATCCACGATTAATTAAAATGATGAAATGGTAAGAGAAATTTAGGGTCTCATAAAGCAATTGCTGGCAAGATTTAGCTTAAAACAATGTAGAAATTTGAGGTCACTGGCGGGCTAGTTGGCAAACATCATTTTCAGATTCATCATCATCTTGGTTTACGTCCACTGTTGGCAAACCTAGAAGAAATGTGGCCACATTTTGGTGCCCACTACGATCTTCCATCTCTCAGCCTATGCGAACATCCTCATCTTCAAATCTACACAAAATATGCAGGTGGAAGAGGATAGCCAATGAGAAATGCTGCCATACAAGTTCATTAATAAAGCATAGGACATTCATTAGGGTCTATTTGGCATGAAGAATTTGGAGGGAAGGGGAGAGGAGGGAACAATTTTGTGGCTTGGATTTATAAAAATTAGAGAAGTGGGGTTAAAATATTTTAATTAGTTTTTCTTACTCTTTAATTTTACATCCTATCTTCATTAACGGTTGTGGTATTTTTACCCCATTTTGAGAAGTTCATAAGCATTTTTGCTTTCAAGTAAAGTTTATGGTGACAGTCGCTAGGTGCCCTTTTGAAAAACGTTTATGAGTATTTTTGTCTCTTACCCTTTAAATTTTAAACTTAAAATGACTTTACTATAAATATAGTTTTCTTTCAAATTTTCAAATTTTATTTTTACTTTTGAATAATAAAATTTAATTATATAATACACACTTGTATTCTATTATATTATGTTATGTTATGTTTGTTTTATATATATTAGAACAAAGATGTCTATTATATTATAAGATAAGGAGAAATAAGATTAAAAAAACAAATAAGATTGTTTAATACTATACATGTATAAACATAATTTTTGTGAATTATATTTGAGAGAGGAATACAATATCCCCTAATAATATCCATACTAATTATTACGGTAGCTTGTAATCGGACATATTTGTTATGGCGTTGAGATTGTCTATAAACTGCTTTTCTCGTAAATCGAGACAACTTTTCTCACATACTTACCTCATATACCGTAAATAACGCTTGAAAAGCTGCTTTTAAGCATTATTATCTTTAGATATTAATCTCATCAATTTTTTAATTGTACGGAGTATTATCCAAACTAAAAATATTTTTAACTATGTTAATCAACACTGGATAATTAACAAAAATATTAATTATTCAAAAATTTGAGTATTATAAAATGTCATCAGTTTCTAGTGAACAATACTTAGATCAAGTTCTATAATCATATAGGACCATATGTCTTTCTTTTCATATGAATTTATTGTTTAATGATAATAATTCAAAAATAGGATACATAATTCATATGTGATTTGAAAACTTGATATAAACATATAAAGAACTTGATATAAGTATTTTTCTTTTCCGGTTAAAAACATTATTTCCTTTTAGGGAACAGGGCAATAAGTTTTCCAGAAAAGTATGATGCATGACTAAGGTTAAAACCTAGCTAGATAAGATGAAGTGAAAAATAAGGAGAATGCAGAATGCAAAATGCAAAAGAGAAATCATACCTTAAAGTAAGGAGACAAAGTATGTGAAGAAATGCGACCTAGCTAGGGCTCTGAAACAAAAAAGTGAGTTAGGGCAATCAAAACACACTACTACAAAAGAGGGATTTAACAACGTCCATTTTATGACGCTTCTTTAAAGAAGCGTCATAGATAATAGTTTTTCTTAAAAGTAAAAAAAAAAGTTTAGAAGTTATGACTCTTCCTGATATAAGTGTCAAAGCTTAGTGTTAGGCTTGTTCGACACTCTTCTAAACAAGCGCCACACAAAACATTTATTTAAAAGAAAAGAAAAATGAAAGCCCAAGCTACGATGCTTTTCAAAAAAGCACCATAGCTGGAATAATTTTGTAGCATTTTTTATTTGAAAACCCTTTTCCGGCACTTAAAAATAAAGTACCGGATAAGGGTCTATAACATATATTATATAATTCATACGGAAGAAAACAAAATAAGTGAAAACATGTATGATCAAATGATGCAATTTTCCCAATAAAAAATATTCTAGGGACAAAACAATGACATCATGTGCAATAAAGAAAGGGATTAACATATGAAAGAATAAATCACTAACACGCCAAAATATGATTGGGTGATTGTATGTCAGCCAAGGACTTCGCCTTGGTCGGCGCCACCTGGTTACCAAGCTCTAGAGTTACCTTGGCCGGCGCTTTCTGATCAAGCGCTGGCCAAGGTGCTTACATGCACCTTGGCAGGTGCGCTAGCACTGCTGTACACATTCTTGCCAAGGGATGTCATTTGATTTTTTTAAGGTACATATGGATAAAAAATGGATGTCATCTAATCGATACTTAAGGGAATATATGTAACGGCCCCACACAGGTAGTCTACCGGGCCCACATAGGTGGCTACACAGGCCCCCGAAAGGAATTGTCCCCTCCTTTGCACTATGTAACACCCTAAATTTTATTCATAAAATAGTGAATTTTGGAGATTGTGATTATGCTGCCAGTGAGATTTTCGGTAAGGCAGTGAGTTTGTCATGTGATTTTGGAAGATCAAATTATATTAAAAAATTGTGACATTTTACAGGCCGGAAATGGACATCCTAAGCTTTAATTTGATATGCAATGGATAATTTTTGGAGGTGTATGTAAAGAGTTATAAATTTTTAAAATTAGCCCAGAAAAAATGCCTATTTCCTTGAACAACATCCAAACAATCTGGGAATTTTGTGCTTCCAATTGGCAAAAGGCTATATTTTTCTTGAAACTAGACTCAATAAGGGTGCTATAGGCTTTGGAATCACTCCAATTCAATGTCTACAATTTTAGTTATGATTTTTTAAAGTTTGGGCAGAAAATCTGCCAGAATTTCCAATTAATATGAAAATGAAGGAAAATTATGGGATAAATTCATATCAGCTTATTTCTCCTTCTCCTATGGATTAACCTCTAAATTGACTTAAAATAGAGGGAGGGCGCATAATGTGGTGATATGGAAAGATATGAAGTGTTTGGTGGTGATTCAATGGAATTGCCATAATCAAGGGTAAAACGGTAAAGTTATCGACTAATTGGTCAGTTACCAAAGAGGAAACTCATTGGTAACTTTAAGATCAATGGTTGAGATTGATCTGTGATAGATCAAAAGGGGTGGAATCATGTGTATGTGTGTATATGTGAGCTCATGGAAGATGGAATAAGATGTTGATACTTAGCAAGTTTTGGTCCCTTGGATCTTGGTCAAAGTGTCAACACATTCCCTCTCTCTTCTCCTCCCTTTTTGGACGTCCAAGAGGCCATTTTGGCTTAAAAATCTGATCATCATCCTCATCTCTCATCTCTCTCTTCATCCTCCATGGACGCCAAGCACAAGGAAGAAAGAGAAAGGAAGAGTTCAATGTTTAGGTGAGATAATGTCCTCTAATGCTCAAATACCCTTCTTTAATGTTGTTCATAGTGATGAGAGCTTCATATCTATGGTTTTAGATTCTTGATTGGAGGTGTTTGATAGCTTGAGGAAAAGTAGAGAGATGAAGAATCAAGGAATTGGTTTGGGAAAGAGCAAGAGATGAGTATTTGAAGCATTTTGATCTAAGTTTTGTGATTTGTGGACGAGCTTTGTGAATTTTGAATTTTACCCTGATTTTTATGTGATTTTGGATTGGAGGAATTGCCTTGTGTATTATGGTGCAATTGGTGTTTTGTTGTATGATATGGTCATTGAGATTGATTTGAAACCTTGGAATGAAAAGAATGGCAATGTGTGTTTGTATGTGACATTGGGTGACATGTTGTGCCATGGAGAAAACATGTCAATATAATGTGAATTTAGTTGATTTAGTGTTTCCAATGGATTCCTTGTGAAAATTTGTGTGGGAATGATGTTTGGTATGAAAATGGGACTATTGGAAGCCAAAGTGTTAAATCTGAAATGTTGTCCATTGAAGTTCTGTTCTGAGCAGTCTGTTTGTGTGGACATTTTGACTGGGCAGATGATGTCTAAAAATTATGAAGCTTTCCAGTCTTAAAGTTCACATCCCAAGCTTCAAAATAGACACACTATCTATGTCATTTCATTTTGTGTGTTAAGAGTTATGGTTTGCCAAACCTTGGGATCAAAACTGAACTCTGTTTTGGGGCAGTATTGAGTTTTGTGTAATTCTAGAACTTTGTGGTAATTTCTAGTAATGGTCCATATTTTCCCTATGAAGAGGACTTAAATAGCTTTTATTTGGCTTTGGAATCACCTCATTTCAAGTTTTGAGGAATTAGTTATGTGTTTGGAAGTTCAGCCAAGAAACAGGATTTTCTTGGCCTCGGCCCAAATGTTTCTGACATGTTTTTGGCACTGGCCAGTGGATTCTTGGGCCGCGGCCAACCCCTAAAAATGACATTTTGGACTTCCAAAGATGGTCTTTGGTCAAGGGTTTTCCCAAGCCTTTAGGCATATGTTTAGGCTTTGATTAGCCACCTCAAGGTCATGAATGGTAACCAACTTTAAGTGTTATGAAGTTGAGGATTCGGAATAAAGAATGACCCTATGTCCTTGATTTGCTTTATAAGGTTCGATATCCACCTTGAACGTGGTTCGATATCGCTTTGATTGTGAGTAGCCGGTGGTGGAGCACACGTGGAAAGAATAAGGGTAGGGAACTTACCTCTCCTGTATGTATTAGATATTTGTGTTAATGTGTTGATGCATGTTATTGCTTTGCTTGATTATGTGAAATATGTATGAATGATTTGAACCTATGTTTCAATTTATACTATGGCCATGAGTATATTGTTCGAAGCATTGAGCTTGCAGATTTGTCATTGTGTGAGCATGAGTTATGTAATGCAAGCATGTCATGCATTAAACATTTATTGTACATGCATATGGTATTATTTTCCTACTGAGATTCTCTTGAATCTCACCCTCCCCTGCTAACCTTCCAGACAAGGTAGTAGATCAAGGATGGAGCAAGCAGCCAAGGGCGATGAGGACTCCTTCGGGTTATCATTTTGGTAGTTGATTATCATCATAGTTGGGATATTTGTATTTGGATTTAGTTGTGTATATATGGATGAGGATTTGATTATGTGTATGAGATAGATATGTGTAATCCCCATATGAGGGCTTGTATGGGTGCTTGTGCCCTGTAAGACTTTGATCAATGTATGGAACCCGGGATTGGCCGGGAATTATTTTGTGTACTCTGATATATTTAAATGTGATTTATCTTCGTGTAGTAATTATATTCTGAATCTGAATGTGAGACCAGGTTATAAATGATTTTGAAAATGTTATTTGATTGTTATTAGTCTCTATTTCACTTTAATGGTGCATTTCAGATATAATTACGGAAAGGGGTTACACTACAGGTACACCGAAAATGACCGAACATAGTGCCTATGGGTACACTGATCATAGTTCCTACATGTACACCAAACATAAGGCCTATGGGTATACCGTTCATACACTACAAAAAAAAACGTGATTTAGTAGCGGTTAAAAAGAGGTATTCGTAGCGGTTCTAACCGCTACAAACTAGGTTAGTAGCGGTTAGAAAAACCGCTACTAAATCGTACGTTGCAAGAGGTTTTGTAGCGGTTCTATAAAACCGCTACTCAATCAAAAATAACCGGTACAAACTTTGTAGCGGTTAATAGTAACCGCTACAAAATCAAGAGATCTTTGTAGCGGTTATATAACCGCTACAAATATAAAAAATTTTATTTACAGCTTTAAAAAGAATTTTTTTTTTGTAGCGGTTAAAAAACCGCTACAATTATATAAAAATGAAAATTTGTTAAAAATGACTTTTTTTATTTGTAGCGGTTAAGAAACCGCTACCAAATTTGAATTTCATGAAATTAGTAGCGGTTCTTAAAACCGCTACTAATTTCATGAAATTCAAATTTGCCGCCAAAAAATTTAAATTTACCTTTAAAAAGGCGCGTTATTTAGTAGCGGTTTAATAACCGCTACAAATATTTAAAAATTTTTTAAAAAATATACGTTGATTGTTTTCTTTTTTTTCAATATTATATTAAATGGTTTAATTTGTTATTATTTTATCTATTTCAATTAGTTTATTATTTAATAGTTTAACTTATTAATAAATTAAAAATAAAAAATGTAATTGAATATGATTAGTATAAAATTATATTAATAATATTATTAACGATAGTTAGGTAATAAGGAATTATTATGTTTTATAATATAATGTAATTGTCTATGAAAAATAGATGAAAATGAGATAGAGTTAAGATATATCTAGAAAAAAAGATGTTTAGAATAAATTTTATAGAAAGGAAAGAAGTATTCTAAAAGAAATTGAAAATCGTGTTACTATATTTGATCGTATTATTCAGCTCCTCTACTCATACGAAAGAAGTTGTAAATGAGAGGAAATGAAAGAAGGGTAAGGTGAAAAGAAATTGGGGAGTGTTTGAAATGAGTTGTGATAAGGGTATTTATAGGGATTTACGTATTATTTGTAGCGGTTAATGTAGCGGTTACTAATTAGTAGCGGTTATTTATTTTTTTATAGCGGTTTAATTATTTGTAGCGGTTAATGTAGCGGTTATTATTTAGTAGCGGTTATTTATTTTTTTGTAGCGGTTTAATAACCGCTACAAATATTATATTAATTTTTTTTTACATTTTATTTTAACACAAATTTTTTGCATTTTTTGTAAAGAAAAATTTTTTACACTTGAATTCTACAAATATTATTTTAATTTTTTTTACATTTTATTTTAACACAAATTTTTTGCATTTTTTTTAAAGACAAATTTTTTACAATTGAATTTGATCACTCATCGTCGCCATCCCTACAGAAATTTTGTAGAAAAATTATTGTTATTGATGTATTATTAAATTTAAAAAATTTAATTGAAATGACGTGGACTTAAAAAAACTCACCGCAGTAGAGGTAAATTGTCATCGCCTTCAGGGAAGTAGTTTTCAAAATCAGCTGGCTGAAATGGCTCACTCTCGTAGGCGATGTTATCGCCTTCACCCATGTCGTAAAGGTCTCTTGGCTTTAAATGAACGACCATGTGCCAATCCCTATGCCGCTCGTCCTCGACATAATAAACCTGATGTGCCTCTGAAGCTAGAATATATGGCTCATCATCTTGAGAAATACCAGTATGAATCGGGCGTGAGAAATTGACTGATGTGATCCCTAGGTCGTCAGTTGTCAGTCCCCGAGAAGTCGTGGTATTTGCCCACAAATACTTGAACATCGTCACGGTGAAACGGCCTTGATAATTAAGCTCGACCACATCCAGAAGCTTGCCATAGTAAGGGACGCCTCCGAACTGCATGTTGGCGTCACTGCTGCTCGCATAACTCCTTGTCCCAAATGCGCCATAAACACCCGAATTCTGTGTTTGCAATCCCTGATCCCGTGAAACCGTGCAAAACTTAAAACCATTGACATTGTATGCTGTAAACCGTTTTGCATGATCAAGAGGGCCGATTGCGAGAGCTCTGAAATCCGGTGAGTGTGGGTTGTGGTCATTTAGTATTCTGCGAGCAAACCAGCCCGGGAATTCTCTGTGGACCCTCCTATCAACTTCCGATGATGTCTGTGTACGGATCCTAAGCTGACGCTTGACATGACTTCTGAATTCCCTGCAATTAATAATGGAAAGGCGTTAGTGAAATGAAAGTGAGAAATGTTACGAAAGATATAGATCGAATAACATACATGTGAGTGTACAATTCTTACCGTATGAAAGGCTCAACTTGACTGCAATTAATCAAGACATGTCTATGTGCTTGGAACTTCTCAGTTGCCGTTAGTTTGAAGTTCTCAGTTGCTCCAACTGGTTTACCAACACGAGGGATAAATTCTCCTGATGTCGGCGCAGGTTCAGGACAATCGTCAACACGAGGCGGGCGGTTGAAAGCCGTCTCAAGATCATCAAAGTACCTTGAGCAAAAATATAGCACCTCATCCCCTATATAGCCTTCAGCTATAGAAACTTCTGGCCACGCCTTATTCCTCACGTAAGATTTTAATTTCCCAAGGAACCTACGAAGTACATAAGAGAAAATTGATATAAAATGATGAAAAGGACGACGAGCAAACATTAAATACGGACAATAAATGAAAGCACATATTTAAAATGAGTACCTCTCAATCGGATACATCCAACGATATTGTACTGGTCCAGCGAGTTTTGTTTCATGAACGAGGTGGACTGTGAGGTGAACCATCACAGTAAAAAAGGACGGAGGAAAGATCATCTCCAAGTGACAAAGCGTAAGAATGATTTTCGACTGCAGCTGATCGAGCTCCTCAACGATCAAAACCTTAGAACACAACTTCCGAAAGAAAGAACAAAGTTCCACCAAAACGATGGAAACATCGGGAGGAAGTGTATTCTTTATAGCCAGAGGGAGTAACTGCTGCATAAGAACATGTGAGTCGTGACTCTTCAGGCCAGCAACCTTTCGAGCCTGCAAATCGACACATCGAGAAATGTTGCTTGAATACCCATCAGGAACTTTTACTTTCTTCAACGTCGCGAGGAACACATCCTTGTTCGGTTTTGTGAGGGTAAACTTTGCCGGTGTAAATCTGTCATGCTCATCTGGCCAAGCGTCTTCATGAACTCCCATGTCGCGTAAACCATTCCTGGCTTGAAGGTGATCTTTTGTCTTGCCGGGTTCGTTAAGCAGCGTATACAGCATATTGTCGCAAACATTCTTTTCAATGTGCATTACATCAAGACTGTGGCGAAGTAAATTAGATCTTTAATACGGAAGCGTGAAGAAGATACTTATCTTCTTCTACTGCTGAGGAGCCGAAGTCCTGCGCGTCTTTTGGCGAGTTTGTGCTGAATCGTCGCTTTTTCCAAACTCGACGTCAACATGCTCAAGCTGCTGTAAGATATCTGTACCGGACAAAGTCTGAGGTGGTCCTCTTTTCTCTGGTTTCCCATTGAAGCGATTCCGTTGCAATCTGAACTTATGCGTTCCATCGAGAAACCTCCGATGCCCCATAAAGCACCACTTTCGGCTGTGGGGAAGGCGCAGTGCGTCAGAGTCGAAATTGCAAGCCGGACACGCCGACCCAGTGTGCACATTCCAACCAGATAATGTGCCAAGGCCAGGAAAGTCACTGATCGTCCACATCAAGGCTGCACGCATGTTGAACAAAGTCTTGCTGTGAGGGTCGTACGTTTCCAAGCCGACATTCCACAGGTCAAGCAATTCCGCAATAAGCGGTTGGAGATACACATCGATGTCATTGCCCGGTGCCTTTTTGCCTGGAATGATCATAGACATAATGAAAGAGCTTTGTTTCATACACATCCAGGGGGTAAGTTGTAGGGAACTAAGACTACCGGCCAAATGCTGTAACTTGTGCTAAGATTCCCGAAAGGATTGAAACCGTCGGTCGCCAACGCAAGCCGGACATTTCTGGGGTCAGTCGCAAAATCTGGAAAGTCGTTGTCAAACGTTTTCCAAGCAGCTGCATCCCGCGGATGTCTTAATTTACCGTCTTTGTTTTTATCAACGGCATGCCACCTCATGTGCTCAGCAGTTTTAGACGACATAAATAATCTTTGTAGACGAGGTTTCAAAGGGAAATACCTGAGAATCTTTGCGGGTTTCTTCTTCTGCTTTTTCCCCTTCCGAATTGTCTTGTACCTCGATGTGTGACATCTCTTGCACGTCTCCCTGCTGGAATCGTCTCCCCAATACAGCATACAATCATTTGGGCACGCATCAATCTTTTGATAATTCAACCCCAACCTATTGATGATCTTCTTGGCCACGTAGAAGGTTGTGGGAATCTCGGCGTCGGGGAATGCATCTTGTAATAAGTAGAGCAACATCGACATTCCCTTATCCGTGATCCCACACAAGCACTTGATATGATACAATTTGATCAAGAAAGATAATTTAGAATATTTGCGACAACCTTGATATAAAAGACGATCTGCCTCATCCATCAAGCTGAAAAAATCCCGAGCTGCTTCATTCCCCATAAAAGCCGGCTCAGAGCCGTGCACTTCTTCATTGAAGTTGTCGCCTTGAAATCCAAACGCATCACGCACAACATCATTCACAGGATCATCTTCATCTACTTGAATGCCTACTTGAGAACTTCGAGGAAGAGCCTCGTCATATCTAACGCCGGCCTTCTCACCATGTACTGCCCAGAACGTATAGTCCTCAGGGAAAGGCTTCACAAGCAAATGTTCCTTCACAACATTTCGTGGATGCCACTTCTTGAACTTGCATTTCCGACACGGACAGACGATTTTGCCGTTACAGCTGGCGTGAGTGAATGCGAAATCTAAGAAACTGTTTAATCCGTACAAATATTCAGGAGAATTGCGCGGCAACCTTATCCATGATTTATCCATAGCTACAAGTGAGAGAGAAGAAAGTATAGAGAAGAAGATGAGTGAGAAGATAATGACGAATGCCTAGAACCTTATATTATGAAAATCCAACGTTTATAAATTTGTAGCGGTTATTAAACCGCTACACCAACCGCTACAGAAATTCCAACGTTTATAATTTTGTAGCGGTTACATATATAAAACCGCTACTAATATTCAAGCCGTTAATTGGTGGGAAATTTAAAATGTACTTGTTGAGTATTAGTAGCGGTTTTACATCTATAACCGCTACTAATGTTCAACGTATTAGTAGCGGTTACCTATATAAAACCGCTACTAATATTAAAGCTGTTGAACATTAAATATGAAAATAATTTTCTAATTTGTAGCGGTTTTACATAAGATAACCGCTACAAATGTGCACAAAGGCGGCAAATTTCAAAATTCAAATGATTTGAGTGTTTGTAGCAGTTATTAGTGTGTAACCGCTACAAACATATATATTTGTAGCGGTTTCTGAAGGGAAACCGCTACAAATATATAAGTAAATTTGTAGCGGTTATGAGTTAAAAACCGCTACAAATATACATTTATAAATTATTTAGAAATGTATATATAATTTATTTTTTTTTAAAATATATTTAAAAAAATAAATTATATATATATTTAATTTATAAAATTATTATATATTTGTAGCGGTTATGTACTAATAACCGCTACAAATCTATACATTTGTAGCGGTTTTAGTTTAAAACCGCTACAAATATTTACATTTGTAGCGGTTTTAGGTTAAAACCGCTACAAATATATATATAATTTATTTTTTTTTTAAATTTAGATTTAAATCATTTATAAATTATTTCAATGCGATATAATAATATAAATATAAGTATATAAAACACAATAAGAAAATTCTGAAATAAAATCTCATAAATATTTACAAATGTTTAAAAGAAAAGAAAAAGTCCTAAACTAAGGAGCTGGGGGCTGATCCTCTGGTGCTCCCTCAGGTGGGGCTCCCTCAGATGCCGCTGGATCGGGCCGCTGCGCAGACTGAACCGCACCATCGTCATCAGCAGGAGGAGGAGCAGTACTCGGGACGACGTAGTGAGGGACAGGGGGAACCGCTAGATGCTGCTCGTTCGGGAACAGGCGACTCCATGCTCCCTCGAGCATGGTGTTCGCGATCTCACGCCACTGCGTCTGTTGAGCGTACATCGTATCTGCGTGCACCTGCAGCATCTGCTACATCTGCTGCTGCTGCTGCGCCATCTGCTGCTGCGTCTGCTCCAAATATGACTGCAGCTGGTCAATCGACTCGTCCCTCCGACGTCTGACCCCTCTAGAGCTGCCAGCCTCAGAGGCGGCGCTCCTGCCTGTAGATCATGCTGGGTCTGGCGCCTATCCCCATCCCCCGCACTCGTCCGGGGTGCTCAGGCTGAGCCAAACCCGCCTTCAGAGGAGCCGTCGAGTCCACTGACCCCTGTAACTCCTCAGGCTGGGTCTGTCGCAGCTCAGCCTGCGACAGCTGCATCCGCTCCTGCCATTTTATGAAACAATTAATAATTACCATTTTTCATTATTAACTTGGTTTTATAAAAAATATAATAATAAAATAACTTACAATCGCCGCCTCTGCCTGCTGAGAGGTCGCAGTCCCGTCACGGTGTCTGTGTGTGATGGCGTACAGCTCCGCATAGTCCATCTGACGGTTCTCCTGCTGTGCCCTCGTCTCCTGAAACAATTACAAAACAATTAGTATTATGAAATAATCAGCTAAAAGTAAGTGAAGCACTTGAAAAGTTACCAGCTCGCTGTAGGTCACAGCAAAGGTCTTCGATCCTGCTGTGTGGTGGATCGTCTGCTGCGCCCGGATCGCGGCGTTCCTCTGAGAAAGCTCCTGGAAAAACAAATAATTAAATGTATTATAAAATTTGAAATTAAATACAAATTAAATTGAAATCATAATTTAATATTTAACAATTAGAAAATTATATATCAAAAATATAATAAATACATTACCTGTGCCTGAGGGCTCCTCCTGAACTGGACGAAACGCGCCCAGTCGTTCGGCGGCACGCCGTCCGGGATGCTCTCCTGCAGCTGCTCCAGAGGCATCGTCCCGTCCCCATCCACACTGTGGAAGAGACGGTTCCTCCTGTTCCTCCAGGCGTCGCCCATCTTCACGAGGGCGTACCTCTTTCGGTTGGCCCGGACGGCAAACCGCAGCTGAAAAAAATACATTTAAATATCAATAATACTAAAAATCATAATTTAAAAAAAATAATTAAATAGAATTAATTACAAAAGATATTAATTAAATAGTTTTAATTACCTGAACCACCTCCTCCCAAGCCTGGTCCTTCGGCCCCCTCGGAACGTGCCTCCAGGTAGGGAAGTGAAGGGGGAACCGCATCCAATTCGATCCCAGGTCGCTCAGGAAGCGGTTGAGCAGGTGACCCCCATTGTGGATCGGCTGGTCAGTGCCCTCGTTCCACGGCACTACAACTCGCAGGGACCGGTCCATGCTGTTCAGACCGGCCACATCCAGCCTCCTCGTCGACACGTTCCCCTGCTCATTTGCACAGTTGACCGCACGTTAGATAAATTATAATTCAAAGTTAAAAATTTAAAAAATTAAAAAATTAAATAATTTACCTTTGGCCTGCACCTCAAACCCAGTGGACCGCGAAGACGACCCTCGTGGGTTGTTCTGCTCCCGAGCCTCTTCCTCATCGAGGAACTGCTCCATCTCCCTGAACCCACTAATCGGGATCTTGAACTCCTCCTCGTTGAGGAAGTCCTCAACGCTAATCTCTGGCACCTCCACCTCAGGCACCTCAGCTGCGGTCATCGCCTGTGGGATCGTCTGCGGTTCCTGTGGAGGGATGGGCTGAGATGCCTCGGTAGCCCTGCCTGCGCGCTGCCCCCTCCCTCTGCCCCCTGCCCGGCTGCCGCCACCCCGTAAAGTCGGTCTGGGGAGCACAGGGGCCTTCCCCTTATCCTGTCCTGAAGCTATATCAACTGTACAAATTAAAAAAAAAATTAGTCCATTATTATACAAAAATATAATAAAAATATAAATAAAAATAAAAATACGTGTTATATACGTACCTCAAGTGTAAATACTGCGAAATACTGACCAAAAACTCCTATAGACTCGTCTGAACGCTCAAATATCGAATAAACCACTCAGAGAAACCTCAGGAAACAAAATGAGCAAAATGAGAAATGGAGGAGGCGAGGGGTTTAAATAGGCCAGATATTAGTAGTGGTTATTTAAAATAACCGCTACTCTAACCGCTACAAATAATTAAATTTGTAGCGGTTCTACAATAACCGCTACAAATCTTCACAACGTTTGAAATTCAGTAGCGGTTATTGCCCAGAACCGCTACAAATTTGGAGTCTCTTGAAATTCTGTAGCAGTTTTCAGTAAAAACCGCTACAAAATTCTGACCTTTGGTATTTTGTAGCGGTTTATATGCATTAACCGCTACAAAATAACCGCTACAAGTTTTGGCGGGAATTTCGCGCCAAATTTGTAGCGGTTTTTTTGTAGGAAACCGCTACAAATATTCTTGCCGCTACAAATTTGTAGCGGTTTAGGAAAAAACCGCTACAAATACTATAATTTGTAGCGGTTTAATATAACCGCTACAAGTGCACCGCTACGAAATACCTTTTTTTTTGTAGTGATAGTGCCTACAGGTACACCAAACATGACCGAACATAGTGCCTATGGGTACACCAATCATAGTGCCCACAGGTACATTGAACATGACCAAACATAGTGCCTACGGGTCACCGATCATAGTGCCTACAGGTACACCGATCATAGTGCCTACGAGTATACCGATCATAATGCCTACAGGTACACCGAACATGACCGAACATAGTGCCTATGGGTACACCGATCATGGTGCGTATGGGTACACCAAACATGACCGGACATAGTTCCTACTGGTACACCGAACATGGTGCCTATGGGTACACTAAACATGATCAAACATAGTGCCTACGGGTATGCCAATTGCTCAGTTGGTGGTCTCGAGCCCAACTGAGGTACGGAACAAGTAGGGGTTGCAACAATGGTTGGCTTTGAACATTTCTGACTAAACTAAATTACTAAATTATAGTGCCGTAAAGGTACATTGAATTATTGAATTATAGTGCTATAGAGATATACTGAATTACGTACCATGAGGGTACACTACCCAGTCAGAGGATTGAGGTATGGAATACATTTCTGACTAAACTGAATATAGTGTTATTGTAATATTACATTACAATATGATTGTGTTGCATGCTCAATGAGCCTACACATGAAAGATATATATTAAGTGATAAAAAGGGATGCCTATTAGATCCCATATGTTTTGATGATAACAAAGACTGGAATGATCTTACAAAAGATTTTAATAATAGACAAAAGAGTTTTGAACAAAGTAATCAAGTATTTAGTGGCAGGGAAAGCCATCACTCGAGTAGGCACTTTAGTGATAAAGAAAGTTATGAAGTCAAGAAACAGGAGAAAGAGCCATTAATGATTCTCCATTACTCGAGGGATCACTCGAGTAAAGTGTGTCAAATAGTACCAGAAGCTCTTTGCCAAGATTTATATGGTGTCACTTGAGGGATCACTCGAGTAATGATAAAAGATTACTCAAGTGACTACTCGAGTGATAGGGTAAGAATTGAGGTAGTGAAGTCTCTGCCAATATTTTGAAGGGATCACTTAAGTTACCACTCGAGTGATGCCACTGAATCACTCGAGTGACCACTCGAGTGGTCAGTTTAGAAACGTTGACTTCACTCTCTACCAAGTTTTTTAATGGATCACTTGAGTGATGGATTAAGATTACTTGAGTAATCACTCGAGTAATAAAGTTCAAAAATCATGATCTTAATATGTTGTTTATTGATTTGTTATCTATATGATTAATCTTTCATTGTGTTAGTATTCTGAGTATATTTGCAGAGAAGCAATGAAGAGATCATGCGTTGAGAGAAAAGTCAAAGATAACGTCCGCAACATCTAAAACGTTCACATACCACAAATGGCTAGTTTTTAAAATTTGAAGAACGGTCAAATGAAGTAATGAACATGTTGAAATGGTTCCAACAGCTATCGCAACACATCTATAATTATGGGAATATTCAATGAAGAATAGATGACAACTGAGAACACATGAACATACATCGATCACCATATTCTTAGTGTTAGAGCAAGCGTTTCACCCAAGAGGGGGGTGAATTGGGTGATACTAAAACTTTGTTGCAAATATAAAAGTTGACAGTGAAATTAAAACAGTAAGGAGTAAGGAGAAATATCACCAAGTATACACCGGGAGTTATACTGGTTCGGTCACAACCACTTTGACCTACGTCTAGTCCTCATAGCTTCTCTGAGAGTTTCACTATAACTTCCAAGATTCAGTGGGTTCTTGGCACCTCAGTACAAGCAAGTTCCTTCACCTGGACACTCGCTCCCCCTTACAAGTTGTAATCCAATCCCAACTCAAGGTTCCACAACCTTAAGTTATCTCAATAACAAGTATTGAGTTTGAATGAAATATCTCTCTCACAGAGTGAATAAGAATAACTGAAGCATAGAATTACAAGTATAATGTAAAACAGAGTAGAAAACTTGATGATACGTTCGTGTGTATGTTCTTGTTTTTCTTCTATGTTTGGATGTTCCCACATTTATAGATATATTGGTAATGATTGTTGGAACATTTTTCTTCATGTCCGTTGGAGCGTGCACAGCCATTATTGACTTTTCCAGTTTTTGAAACACATCCGTTTGTGGTAGGTGGCGGTGGGTAATATTTGAATGTTGCTTTTGACTTTCCATATTTGGTATAATCTCTTCATTGTTTATCTGTAAATAAGCTAAGAATACTAATACAATGAAAGGTTAATCATATAGGAAACAAAATAATGAACGTTGGAATAATTTCTGAATTTCTGGGTTTGCTTACTCGAGTAGCTACTCGAGTATTCCTTGAAGTTTACTCGAGTACTTACTCGAGTATCATCGGGAAATCTTTGATCAACTGCAAGTCAACAGACAAAATTAAGATTACTCGGGTAGTGCATGGAATAACCAATTTTCAAACCTTTTGAAATGTATGTTTACTCGGGTACCTACTCGAGTAATACACTCACAACTTTATGAGTTACTCGGGTACCAACTCGAGTAAACCTTCAAATAAACTTTTGGTTACTCGATGCTTTACTCCAGTAATGTTGGCAGGATTTCAAGGCCGAGAGCACATCAAGTTAGATTACCTTGTTACTCGAGTACCTACTCGAGTAAACTTACTTTTTATGCATAACTTACTCGGGTAATGACTTGAGGTTTTCCTTGAAAATAACTCTGCATACTCGGGTACCTACTCGAGGAATCCACTTAAAATAGAACATTAAATACTTGCATACTAGAGTAATGACTCGAGGAAAATAAGATAAGATTATATCAACTTAATCGGGTACTACCTTCAAGTTTTCACTTACTTCAGTGCGTTACTCGAGTAGCTACTCGAGTAACATTGGCAGTAGTACAAAGTGCCGAGAGCATCATATTTTGTGAAACAGAGTAACTCAAGTACCTACTCGAGTAACATTGGCAGGCCGAGAGCAACTTCAAAATTTTCACATGGTTACTCGAGTACCTACTCGAGTAACGTTGGCAGGCCGAGAGCAACTCCAAATTTTTACTTGGTTACTCGAGTAGCCACTCGAGTAACATTGGCAGGCCGAGAGCAACTTGCAAATACTTACACTATTACTCGAGTACTTACTCGAGTAACGTTTTCAGGTTACTGGAAGGTGCCTCTGGTTACTTCAAGTTTTGTCTCATTACTCGAGTACCTACTCGAGTAATGCCTTACCAATAATCAAGTTTCTCAGCATTTTTTCTTGGTCTTTCCTCATTACTTCAATGCTTACTTCAAGTAATGCTTATCCCTATCATTACTTTGTTCAAACTCATTTATTAATCAATTCTTTTTCACACCATACTTTTGTTATCATCAAAACATGAGATCTAACACTTAGTGCTCTTTTTCTTATATTCATTCATGTACTTTAGTGATTATATATATGCTCTGTGAGAGAGATTTTTATTACAAACTCAATATTTGTTATTGAGTCAACTTAAGGTTATGGAACCTTGAGTTGGGGATTTGATTACAACGTGTAGGGAGAGGGAGTATCCAGTGAAGGAACTTGTTATGTACTGAGGTGCCAAGAACCCATTAAATCTTGGAAGATATAGTGAAACTCTCAAAGAAGCTCTGAGGAGTGGACATAGGTCAAAGTGGTTGTAACCGAACCAATATAACTCTCGGTATACACTTCAATGATATTTCTCCTAGCTCTTAACTACTTTAAATTTCCAGTCAATTTTTATATATGGAACGAGTTTTTTGTGATCACCTAATTCACCCTCTCTTAGGTAAAACACTCACACTAACATTTGATATTAGAGCGTAGGTCTTCTTATCCAGGTATAACAACCTAAGAAGGATCCAATGGCAAGCATGGGTGAAGGAATACTTCCTGATGGAGCCTTTATAACCAAACTACCAGGTTTCAGTGGTGAACATTTCTCTTTTTGTAAAGTGAAGTTTAGAGTATTTGTAATGGATACAGACTATAGACTGTGGGAGGTGATTAAGAATGGAAACTATGAACCTGTAATGATTGTAGATTCACAGAAAGTTCAAAAGGCACCAGCTGAGTACGATGAGAATGACAAGAAACTCATCACTCTCAACAGCAAGGCAATTTTGATGATTCAAAGTGCTTTTAGCCAAAACAAGTACTTTAGGATTTGCACACTTCCAATAGCTAAGGAAATGTGGCAAGCCTTGGAAATAGTTCAAGAAAGAACTTCGGGAATAAAGGAAAACTGAATCAACACTCTGGTTACTAAATTTGATTTACTTCATATGAAATCAGGTGAGTCAATAGTTGAATTTGAACTTAGCTATACTCATCTTGTTAATCAGCTTGTAGCGGTTGGGAAAGTCAATGATCAGCATACCCAATTAAGAAAGATTCTGATCATACTCTCTAAAGAGTGGGAGGCTAAAGTCACTGCGATTGAGGAAGCAAAAGGAGACTCAATGCGATTGTTTACTTCTCTATTCGGAAGTTTCTCTGAATATGAAAGTAAATTGAGATTCAAACAAGAACTAGAGGATATTGGTGACAAGAAAAAGAATGGCCTTGCACTAAAAGTAAAAGAGGAAACACAAGGAGATGATGAAGACTTCAATGATAATGAAATGATTTAGGAAATTTTACAAGAAAGGCCAGGGAATTAGAAATTTTCAAATTGGTGGAACAAGCAATAAAGAACACATCATCTGCTATGAATGTGGAAAGCCAGGACATATCAAGTTAGAATGTTCGGAATTGATTCAGAAGAGCAAAGAAAAGAGAAAAGGCAAGTTCTTCAAGATGAAGAAAGCTTTTGTTTTTGCTATATGGGGAGATAGTTCCTCTGACGAAGATACCGATAAAGAAGTAGCCAATAATAGAAGAAGAGGTAACTGATTCTGATCCTATCTATGATGAATTACTTTCCGAATATAATGCTTTACATTCTGAATTCATCAAAGTAGTTAAAAAACTAGTTGTTTTGAAAAGAAAAAAAATGTTCTCTAAGAAGAACTTAAAGAGAGTTCAGAGAAAGTTTGTGGAAATTGTTCTTCTTTGAAAAAGAAAAATATTAATCTCACTAAGATTCTTGAAAAATTTACTAAAGGAAGTGAGATGTTAAATGTTATTTTAAAAGTACAACGATTTGTAAATGACCGATCTGGTATTGGATATGATCCAAAAATAGACAGAAAGAAAGGAAGATAGAAAACAGGAGGTAAGATGTATTTGAGTCATTTTCAACATTCTGTACATACGTCAAATTTTTTTGCATATTTTAATTACTGTAATAGAAAAGGTCATTATACTTCATCATGCATGCATAAAAAGAAAGGAAAGATAGAAACCTATAAATGGGTGCCTAAAGGTTCATATGTTCAAAAAATAATTTGTACTAACCCAAAAGAACCCAAAAAGATATGGGTACCTAAGATGTAATTGTAC
The DNA here is from genome assembly GCA_963242795.1 of Inga leiocalycina. Taxonomy (NCBI): domain Eukaryota; kingdom Viridiplantae; phylum Streptophyta; class Magnoliopsida; order Fabales; family Fabaceae; genus Inga; species Inga leiocalycina. Next base: position 39,740,517 of record OY725332.1, read on the forward strand.
TTGAATGTGGATATGTCTCAAAGCATCCAAAGGTAACAAATGGTATATAGATAATGGATGCTCCAGACATATTACCGATAATTTCAAAAGTTTTACCATGTTGCAACCTAAGGAAGCTGGAAAGGTAAACTTTGAAGGAAATCAACCCAGAAAGATGGCAAGAATTGGTAAAATAAAAAACAAAAAAGGTATACAAGTCAAAGACATATGTTACATTGAAGGCTTATGTCACAACTTGCTGAGCGTGAGTCAAAGTGCAGATAAAGGTAACTGGGTAATATTTGACACAGAGGAATGTCTAATTATAAACAAGAAAGACTTACAATTAGATAAAAAGAATCTCAAAGCAAAGCTTAGAGCAAAAAGGGAAGGTAACTGCTATACTCTTGATATCAGTAGAAATGCTTATGAGAACTGTTTTCTAAGTAATGCCGATGAAAGTTGGTTATGACATAAGAGACTACCTCATGTCAATATGCACCAACTAGGCAAGTTACTCAAAAATGATTTAGTACTTGATTTACCCAAAGTAAATTTCAAAAACAATTTGATCTGTGATGCATGTCAAAAGGGTAAACAAACTAAATCATCTTTCAAATCAAAAAATGGGATCACAACTAACAGACCACTTCAATTGTTGCATATGGATTTAATTGGTCTAACAAGAGTTAAAAGTCTTAGTGGCAATTTATATTCATAGGTCATTGTTGATGATTTTTTTAGATTTATGTGGACTATTTTCTTATCATCGAAGGATGAAACCTTCAGTAAATTTATTGTTTTTACCAAGAAAGTGCAAAATGAGAAAGGTATATCCATTATAGGTATCAAGACAGATAATGGTGGAGAATTTGAGAAGCAAGCCTTTGAAGATTGCTAGGACACTAATGGCATTGATCACATCTTATTTGCTCCAAGGATAACTCAACAAAATGAGGTAATGGAATGAAAGAATAGAGTACTCACTGAAATGGCTAGAGCAATGCTGAATGAAAAGATTGTGTCTCAAGTTTTCTGGGCCGATGCAATGAGCACAGCATGCTACATTTCAAACAGAGCCTACATCAGAACAAAAATTAGAAAGACACCATACGTACTATATAAAGGAAGGAAACCAAATCTCGCTCATCTGCATATCTTCGGTTGTAAGTATTTTATTCATAATAATGGTAAAGATAACCTAAGAAAATTTGATACTAAAACTGATGAAGGATTATACCTAGGCTATTCTAACTAAGGCAAAGCATACATAGTTTTCAATAAACGAACATGTGTTGTTGAAGAATCAATCGTATTATATTCAATGAATTTGAATCCTCTGACAAAATTATTGACGATAAGCAAGAAATAGTATTAAATCAAGAAAATGAGCAACCTAATCCTAAACTGTACAATCCTGAAAGTGATCAAGCCAAGGAAGAAGAACAACTACTAGGACAACCTAGAGCCTGGAAATATACCAAGAGTCATCCTATAGAATAAGTTATAGGAGATGTAAGTGAAGGTGTGAAAACTAGAAACAAAATCTTTAATGTAGTTAGTTTTTTGAATGATTTCTGAAATAGAACCTTCTAACATTAACGAAGCCCTATGAGACAATGATTGGGTTATAGCAGTGCAAGAAGAACTAAATCAGTTTAAAAGAAATCAAGTTTGGGATTTGGTGCCCCGACCTAAGGATCATTCGATCATTGGCACAAAATGGGTATTCAAGAACAAACTTGATGAATCTGCAATCATTGTCAGAAACAAGGTAATATTGGTGGCCAAAGGTTATAATCAGGAAGAATGTATTGATGATGAGGAAACGTATGCTCCAGTGACTGGATTGGAAGCTATACGAGTACTCTTAGCCTTTACATGCATCAAGGGATTCAAACTGTATCAAATGGATGTAAAAAGTGCATTTCTAAATGGCTACATCATGGAAGCAGTGCATGTAAATCAATCTCTAGGTTTTGAAGATATAACTAAGTCTAACCATGTTTTCAAACTAAGAAAAGCTTTATACGGTTTAAAACAAGCTCCTAGAGCTTGGTATGAAATACTAATTAAATTTCTCATTGATCAAGGTTTTGTATGAGGAAGAGTTGATGCAATACTATTTATAAAACGAAAACAAAATGATATTTTAATAGTTCAAATATACGTTGATGATATTGTTTTCGATGCCACTAATGAAATTCTATGCAAGGAATTTTTTGAGATAATGCAGGGGGAGTTTGAGATGTCAATGATGGGAAAATTGAATTTCTTTCTTGTTTTGCAAATCAAACAATGAAAGAATAGAAGTTTTATATCTCAAACAAAATATTTAAAGGAGCTACTGAAGAAGTACGTAATGGATGATGCAAACAGAGTAGACTCTCTAATGTGGTCAACTACGTTTCTTGATGCTGAGGTTAAGGGAAAAGATTATAACATCACAAAATATAGAGGAATGATTGGGTCATTACTCTATCTCACTGCAAGTAGACCTGATATCCAATTTAGTGTTGGTATGTGTACAAGATATCAATCACCACCAAATGAATCACATGCTGAAATTGTTAAACAAATCTTCAGATATCTTGCCGACACAATAGAATTAGGCCTTTGGTATCTTAAAGGAGGAATTGAATGCCTTGTTTCATACTTAGACTCTGATAATAGAAGATACAAGACCGACAGAAAGAGAACTAATAGGCAATGTCAGTATCTAGGAGGCTTACTTATTTCATGGTTCAGTAAGAAACAAAATACAGTATCTCATTCGTCAATAGAAGCTGAGTATATCGTAGCGTCAAGTTGTTGTGCACAAGTGTTATGGCTGAAACAACAACTACAAGACATTGGTATATATTTAAAGGAGATACCTATCTACTTTGATAACACGAGCATGATAAACTTGGCAAGGAATCTGGTTCAACACTCCAGAACCAAGCATATTGATGTTAGACATCACTTCATCAGGGATCATGTTTAGAAAAAAGATGTCAAAGTGATATTCATTCTAACTCATCTTCAACTAGTTGATATCTTTACAAACCCCTAGTTAAAGATCAATTCCTATTCATAATAAGAGAATTGGGAATGGTAGATCCTAATGAATTGTAAGTTGTTTTATGTTAGAGAATATAATTTGATCATGTTTGGATAATTCCTGACTTAAGGAATGGAGTATCTAGCAATTTGTTTTGCAGGATCTTAATACTCTATTTTAGGGTATGTAAGCAAAGGTTAATAAAATACAAGATCACTCGAGGGGCAACTTCAAGTAATTTCCTGATTACTCGAGTGATAACTGGAAGTAATGGACAACATAACTTGAGTGACCACTCGAGTGATGTCTTAAAATTCAAGGAAGTAAGCATTCAAGTCAAATAAATTCAAAAGAAAAAAAATAATGATAGAATCTGAACATTCAGAAGATGAAAGAACAAATCACTTAAGTGATCACTCAAGTGATGTCTCAGAGTCACTCAAGTAAGCCCTCGAGTGATCTTTAATGCAAAACATAAATCAACCAAGTTTCAACTCAAATCTGCCTTGAAATATCATCAAATCACAAAGGGAATATGCATGGGTAATTATAATATTACTCATGCCAGGTACGCACTTAAAAAGTATTTCTTTTGATTTTCTAAGTGATGTCAGGTGCTAGGGTTATATCTGTCGAAACTCAGTCATTTTTCACAAAATCTCTTCCAGTGATTCTCCTAGTGCTCTTCCAAAAATTTTTCATAAATACTTTCTCACTCCATTTCAATCAAAACCTACTGATATTCACTGTGAAAAACCTCTCAGATTTCTCAAACCTCTATGCCCTAAATTCGTGACCTTCGGCATTTTATTTACAAAAATCCACTCCTCTTCTCAATCATAATGGTTAGAACCAAAACTCCTCATTCTAACACTCCTTCTGGGTCTTTTGATCCCCAGCAACCCTCTAAATATCCTCTATCTCCGCCAACCAAGCAACAAAAAATCTCCACTAAGCCGAAAACGAAACCCATCCTCTATGCTTGCCACTACTTCTCCTCTATCATTCTTCAGTGCTACTCTACAGACATTCATGAAGAATGTACTTGACGAATTTCATGTGGACATCGCCAACATAAATATAAAAATCATTACCCACATGAACCACAAGATGGGAGAACTTGTGGATAGTATGACCAAACACAATGAGGCAATGCTGGTAGAATAATAGGCTCAAGGTCATGCCATTCAGGAGCTTGGTAACCTCGTACGATCTTTACATGCCAAGATTGATGCTCTGGCTCCCGAACCATCCATACCTACCTCTACTCCTGCTACTCATTTAATTCCATCCTCTGAGCCTGGCCCTTCTACTATCCCTCATCCTTCATACCTATCACCATCCCCGTAAACCTTCTTTTCACTATGCTAGACCCATCCACTTCTCATATGATTGACATCACCATCGATGATGAGCCTGTCCAGCCTCAGCCAGTGCCAACACCTGTTACTTTACCATCAGGTACTGAGCCACTTTCCTCGTATCACTCCTCTAGTGATCCTTCCCATCTATTACCTACTGGTACAGAGGAGGTGGAAGTTACTTCTCATACCCTAGCACCTTAGAACCCTTCTACCTTTATCCTATCTCCAGATGATCTACTTCAGATACCTCCTATACATCTCCCTGAGCCTGACATCATCTCCCAGCTTCTCTCATCAGGGTAACTCACATGATTCTGGAGCTACACCTCTCAACATCAACCCGATCTCAGCTACTAAGCTATCCAGCTCTAGTTCATCTCTTGTTGATTCCCACTTTTTTGATTGTCAAAAAGGGGGGAAGTTCTGGATGTGATTTTATAAAGATCTGACAGTTTGTGCATCATAGGGCATTTAGGTGTATTGGGATTTAGGGAGCTTTTTAGCTTTTATTAACTTATTTTGAATATGAAACGAACTTCATGAATAGTTCATTCTATAGTTTGAAGTTATTTAATATATGAAATCTACAGTTTAAATTTTTTGTTACTATCAAATTATGGATTGATGAACTTTTGGTTGTGTATGCAAGAAGATTACAGATTTTGAAGTTAATATTAACAACATGCTATTCTGTCAAATTCATTGGTTTTGAATTCAAAGTGATTTTAAATGTTAAAATTTTCAAAGTCATTGATTTGAACTGAAAATGATTTCAAATGATAAAGGTTTTGAAGTCATTGGTTTTTAAGTTCAAAATGGTTTAAAAGAAGTTTTAAAAGCAACAAGTTTTATAAATGGACTAATAATATTTTTAAACTCTATATGGAAAAGTTATCAAGTATTTTAGAAGCATTTGAATTGAAACTTCAAATTTCAAAATGCCTTCCAATACATTGTTCAAAAATCACAAAGTTTTGTCATCATCAAAAAGGGTGAGAATGTTATATCCCATATGTTTTGATGATAACAAAGACTGGAATAATCTTACAAAAGGTTTTGATAATAGACAAAAGAGTTTTGAATAAAGTAATCAAGTATTTAGTGGCAGGGAAAGCCATCACTTGAGTATTTGGTGGCTGAACCAGTATAACTCCTTATGTCACTTCGATGATATTTCTCCTAGCCCTTAACTACTTTAAATTTCCAATCAATTTTTATTTACGGAATTAGTTTTCTGTGATCACCCAATTCACCGCCTCTTGGGTGAAATGATTGTACTAAAATGCCTTAAGGTATAGATGATATTATATGATGTAGTAAATTTCGGGGACAAAATATATTTAGGTCGGGGAGAATTGTAACACCATAAATTTTATTCATAAAATGGTGGATTTTGGAGAATGTCATTATGCTGCCGGTGAGATTTTCGGTAAGGTAGCAAGTTTGTCATATGATTTTGGAACATCAAATGATGTTTAAAAATTATGAAATTTTATAAGGGGAAGTGGACATCCTAAGCTTTAATTTGATATGTAATGGATAATTTTTGGAGCTGAATGCAAAGAGTTATGAATTTTTGAAATTAGCCTTAAAAACTGCCTATTTCCTGGAAGAGCATCCAACTAATTTAATTTTGGGAATTTTGTACTTCCAATTGGCAAAAGGATATATTTTTCCTTGAAACTAGACTTAATAAGGGTTCTATAGTCACATGCTAATGGCCCTTATGTCATAAAATTACATGAAGATAAGTCCATGTACACAAAAGTCAAAAATTTTGAGAATTTATTTAATTAAGTATCAAAAAGGGAAAAATAGGATATTATTAAAACATATCCCTTCATCCTCTTCCCTTCATTTCTATCACCATGAGCTCAAAATAGAGAGAGAGAGAGAGAGAGCTTGTGAGAATTTGTAGAGAGAAGGAAGAGCAAATTTGCAAGGTAAGCTTGATTTCTTCGGTGAATTAGCTCATAACTTGCATAATCCTTCCTCTAAGCTATTCCTTTACATGAATCAAGGTGTTTTTAAGCAAAATTTCAGTGTTTTGGGAAGCTAGGGTTCGGCCAAGAAGGGAACAACAAGAAGGAAGAAAAGGTGACTTCCCAAACTTGAAGTTATTGTTATTGTGACTGCTGTGGTATATTTAATCAGTGAATTTCTAGTTGATTTACCGTAATTGTTAAATTTGGGAAACGTTGAACCCTAGGTGTTATGCTGCCAAAATTGGGTCTAAATGGTAGTTATAACATAATTAAATAGTTAATAAAGTGATTAGGAGTAAAAAGGAGTAAGTCTGCGGAGTCAGAACTCAAAAACCCAAATTTTCCCCAAAGAACCTTATGTTTTGGCCAGTGCTGTTTAGAGAGGTTAGAGTTGGATTTTTGATAATTTGATGATTCCATTATGTTTAGGAGGGAAAATTAGGTGAGGTTACTGTTGATCACTTTTCTAGAAAACCTCTAAAAAGCATAATGACTAAAACACCCCTGACAACCTAAGTTAGGGGCTGCCAAGGGCATTTTTGTTTTTCAACAGTGAATTTGGTAATTTTGAGGTTGGAAATAGATTCCTTAGGTAAAAATAGGTGAAAATAGTCTAGGTCAAATATCAAGAAAAGTATGGCCGAACCAGGTACAGCGAAGCTAGGCTGGGCCGGGCCCTAGGGGTATTTTAGTAATTTTCCACTATAGACTAATATAACCACCAAAAACTCTATAAAAGTGTTTAAAGTGGTACATAAATGTGGTTTAACCTAATTCTCTTACATTTGGGATTTTAGGATTGGACAGTAGTCCGAGCCAAACATGAACATTGGACTGATGGAAAGGTAAAAGAGAAGGACTCAAAAACTAGGGGTAGGGGACTTACCTTATTTGCATGTGTTTGATATCTCTGCTTGTGTAGTGATGTATGTGATTACTTTACTTGATTGTGTAGATCATATTTGAATAATGAAGCTCTGTTTCTGTTTACACTGTGGCCATAGTTTTGTTGTATGAAATATTGAGCATGCAGAATGTCATTATGGGGCATGCATATAGTTAAAACTAACATGTCATGCATATAGCATCTATCATACATGTGTTATGGTAACTGTTTTCCCTACTAAGATTCTCTCGAATCTCTAGACAGGTGAATACAAAAGGTACACGGAGATCAAAGAAGAGAGCTGCATGAGGGAGGATTACAGTAGTGTAACGAAGACGAGAAGATGTCTCCGTTTCACTGGGATAAGTTTTGACACTGAAGTAGCCCTGTGCGTCTATATTGATTGTAATTAACATATACGAACCCCTGTGGGGAATTTCTGTAATCATGCTAATAATATTAGTATGATTATACTATTCCTGTGTTGCCTACTGAACTACGCATTGCTACTCTGATTAATATCGATAATAAGTGGTATGTAAGGTGGGGTTTTGCAATATATAGATGGGTTGAAAGAGTTTATTATATTTACAAGCAAGCATACAAATGATCCTAACAAAATCTTGTGTCCTTGCTTATCTTATTGTTATGGAAAGTGGATTAGTCCACTTGATTTGCTAGATCATTTAGTATGTCATGGAATTGATCAATCATATACATGATGAACAAGGTACAGTGAGATGGACGATACACGTAGTGATTGGGTGAATTCCACGAGTGGTCCTTCAAAGGAGTTTGACCGAAGCATGTGTGATGAAGAGGATGATGGTCTTCAAGAAATGCTAAATACGGTTGAAGGGGTGCTTCATGACTATTCTCAAGAATTTAAGGAGTTCAAATGTGATGCAGAGAAACCATTTTATGCTAGTATAATGACAAATACCGTTTCAGATTGGAGACGGGAAAGAAAAATTATTCTGATATCATATTGGGTTTTGTTAAGGTTAAATATTATTTACTTTATTATTCTTGTAGCACTCGAAATTTTGAAAATATGGAGCTGCCGCCAAAATTTTGAAAAAATATAATTTTGGAAACCTTTTTTTGAAAATGAAACTTGTCTACAAAAACCATTTAGGATTCGGGAGTCGATTGTGTATAGGGAAGGTGTTAGGCACCCCACAACATCCATCCGTAAGAATGGTTACCCTAAGTTAATTATTTAAAAATAAATATGGCCTTTAATCTTATGATAATTACCCAAATAAAAAGAGAATATTTACAAAAATAAATGAAATGAAAACTAAAGGAAAAATGAACATTTATTTATGAAGAGAAAATAAGGAAAAATATATTTATTTACAAAGTTGGATTTGACCTAGGATGAAAACCTAGGGCCTAGGTACCTTTTAGAGGGGTCAAAGCCCACGTAGTTTGGGGAGTAGAAAGGCGTGTCACTTGGTTGGTGTTTTTTTAGAAAAAAGGTTTATTTGAAAAAATATATTTTTGTTTGGTTTATTTTTTTTAAAATTTTTTTAAAGCATTTTCTTTATCTTCTCATATAAAATCAAATTCAATTATTTTCAGAAAAGAACATATTTTTCTTTTATTTTGAAACTTTTTATTTGCAAAAGAAAAAAAAAGGAGGTGCATCCTTATCATATCATTCATTTTAGAAAGTTCAAGAAGGCAAGACAATCAATAAAGACATGGTGAAAGTGTATACCATTTATGCTTTGAATCCCACTACAACAAGAGATAGGGTGATAGAATCACATAATAAACAAGAGGCAATTACAGTCACATTACCTATATCAATTAAGCATGACACATAACACCATTAGAAGACAAAACAACACATACCTCTTGCCTAAATGCAACCTGTCCAGCAATGATGTATGAGATAATTCAATCGGACAATAAAAACCAAGTCCACAATGTCCAGCAACGTAACATATATTTGGATGAGCAAAAAGACAAGAATAATGTCATAGTGAAGGGAGAGGTAGTCAAAGATATCTTTTGCACAGGTGGCTGATCGTAAATAAAAACAAAAGCATCGCTATATAGGTGTATCCATTTGCACAAAGTAGTGAGTATAAGGCAAGTAAATGGAAACCAACAAAACTCTTGTGAGCCTTATATCTAAGGATTTACATAGCATTCAAATGGGTATGCCTCCATCTCTAACAAGTGTTCATTGGCGTGGACAAGAATATTAAGACCTTATTTAGACAAAGCAAAACAAGACGGCCTCTTATATCAACTCCCCTTCCCCATGAGAATTATGTATGAGCAATGAAAAATGAGAAAATAATATTAGCTCTCAACCTTGCTTTTCTTTCTTCCCAAAATTCTTGTGTGTCTTGTTTCAATCCTTTCACTCCTATTCATAGTTTCAAGGTAAGGTTTTCTTCATTAATGCTCTTTCTTTTTTGAATTTTTTTTTGTATTTTATATTAAAAACTACCTAATTTAACCCAATCACCATCAACAGAGATTTTATTTATTTATTATATTTTCTATTAATAAAACTTCTTAGCTTGACCTAGTCACCAGCATTAGAGATTTTTTGTTATAAAAGTTTTTTAATTATTTTCCCCAGAAATAGTTTGCTACTTTAAACCTATCAACATAAATGAGATTTTTTTATTTTTTATTTTCTTATATTTTCCCTACAAGCAACTTCCTAATTTAAACCTATGAATGGGATATATTTTTTTTATTTTCCGTTAATGAATGACAATGCCAATTTATACACTAATCATCATCAATAAGATGATTATTTTATTTTTTTTCCTTTTAATGATGATTGCTAATTTGGATTCCGATCATCATCAGCAGGAGGATTTTTTTATTTTAATTTTCCCTTTAATGATGACTGCCAATTTAGACACCAATCATCATCAATGAGAAGATTTTCTCATTTTCTCCTATTTTTTCTTTTTAATGATGATCAGCAATTTAGACACTAGTCATCATCAATGAGAGGATTTTATTTTATTTTTTTATTATATATTTTTTTAATTTTTGAGTGGGGCCCGGACAAAATAAGGTATTCACAGTTACTACTCTTTACTTGTTTCATAGTTGAGAAAAGTGAGATTCTTGTCTATGAAGTAAGTAAAGATAAGAATGCGTATTTGTTCGGCCAAAAGAACAAGGTACACCCCTTTGGAACCAAAGAGAGTTTGGACAAAATCCAGTACCCATGCCCCTCTTTACTTGGTTCATAACGCAGGTGGAGATAGATGATTACCTGGAGTGGAAGTGATGGGCCTAGTTACATAAGACTTCGGTGGGGCATAAAAGAGTTGTGCCAACTATTACTGGGCTTTGAGAGTGCCTGTTGATACAGGGCTTTGAAAGAATAATGCATGCCATTGTAGGGAATCAAAAGAATTATGCCAGCCATTACTGGGCTTAAAGGGTATCTGCTGATACAGGGCTATGAAAGGGTGCCAGTGTTACTGGGCTTTAAGAGTGCCTGCTGATACAAGGCTTTGAAAGAATAGTGCTTGTCATTATAGGGCTTTAAAAGAATTATGCCAAGGGTTATTGGAATTTAAAAGAATTGTGCTAGCCGTCACTGGCCTTTGAGGGTGCCTGCCAGTACAGAGCTTTGAAAAGGGTACTAGCCATTACTGGGCTTTGAGGGTGCCTGCCAGTACAGGGCTTTGAAAAGAGTGCTAGCCGTTATTAGACTTTGAGGGTGCTTGTAATATCCCAATTTGTGATTAAGGGCTAATGGCATTGAGATTGATTATAATTTGTGTAATTAAATATTTTGAGAGAAATATGATGTGAATTTGGTGTAAATGTGTGTGGTATTTGAGATCAAGGGTTGAGATTCATTATTGATGGGTCGGAATCCTATGCATTATGTCTATGTGAGCTCATAGTGGAAGGGAGGAGATGGTGACATGTGGCATCGTGGAGATTGTTAGATGAGCCACTAGAGGACAAAATTTCTCTTTTTCCCTCATTCTCTCTCTCTCCTATTCGGCCAAGAGGAATGGGCAAGGAAAGAAAAGCTTCTTCATCATATTTCATCTCATCATCTCTCTCACTCATTTTCTCTCTCTTTATTCCTCCATTTTTTCACTGAAGCAAGCTTGGATAGAGAAGAAAAAGCCTTGATTTTTGAGTAAGTAATGCTCTTCCTTTGCTCAAAACCTCTTCTCTAAAGTTGTGTATCTCATTGAGAGCTACATTGTGGTGGTTGTAGAATCTTGAAAGGTGTTGATTTGTGAGTTGGAGAAATATGAAAGTGTGAGAATCAAGATTCTAAATTTGGCAAAGTGAAGAGGTAGGCATTTTGAGCATTTTGATATATTATTTGTGATTTTTGGATGAGTTTATGAAAATCTGGAAAATTGCCCTAGCTTATGTCCATTTTTGAATATATGATTTTCATTGTGTTTGATGTTGGATATGGTTCATTATGATGATATTTGAGTATTGGAGATAGTTTTGAAGTTTGGAATTGTGTTGATTGGAATTTGGACATCGTGTGAATCATAGAGACCATAGTGTTTGATTGTGGTTAGATTGGTTTTGGGATGTTTTAGAGGTTGCCATTGTGCTCCTTATGGAAAATTGTATGGGAATAAGCTTGGTTATTGATTTTAGAGTCATTGAACACTTTGGTTGAAAGTTGGAAATATGTCTTGTGTGAGCTCTGCTCTGGGCAATCAGCTTACACAAAAGTTTTGAATGACCAAATGGTGTCGGAAAATTATGAAACTTTCCAGTCTTAAATTTCACATCCCAAGCTTCAAAATGAACATATATTTTGTGTCATTTCGTTTAGTATTCTAGGAGATATGATTGTCCAAAGTTTGGGATGGAAACAGAACTCTGTTTTGGAGTAGTGTTGCGTTTTGGGTAATTCTCTATTTGTGTAGTGATTTCCAGTTATGAGCCATATTTTTCCTAGGAAGAGGTCTTAAACACCTTTCTTTTGGCTTTGGAATCACTCCGTTTCAATTTTTCTACAATTAGTTATGGTTTTTCGAAGTTCAGCCAAGAATCAGGAAATTGGTTGGCCGCGGCCCATGAGTGGCTGGCCGCGCCCAAACCTTTCTGCCTGATTCTGGCCGCAGCCCATGGGTGGCTGCCCGCGGCTAGCGGCCTTCTGACCATATTTTGGCCGCGGCCAAAGGAAGGGCTGGCCATGGCCAAACCCTGTGTTCCAGCACTTTGTGTTTTCGAAAAGTGACCTTCAACCTATTGTTTCCCAACCTTTTAGGACTTTTATTAGAAGAATTTGTGGCCTCTTAAAAGTTTTAAATGATAACTAACTTAGTGTATTATGGAAATAAGTTATTGGAAGAGAGATTGATCAATTGTCCCTAATTTGGTATAGGATTTGACATCTGCCGAACGCGTGAGCCCACTGTGCCAAAGTTTGTCAGGAAAGATTCAGATAGCGACTCCTCTCTTATACTTTGTGTAAATGTATTGTATGTTTGTCTGTCATTCATTGTGTGGATGCTGCTGTTACTGCTTTGTGATACCTTGTGCATTGAGATACCTTGTGGAGTTTAGTGATACATTGTGCTTTGATATGCTTTGTGGTGCTTTGTGCTTCGTGTTGCTGCTACATAGTGTTCTCCGCGAAAGCGGGCGTTGTGCATAGTGATTACAACGAAAGCTGGCATAGTATTCACCATGAAATTGGGCGTAGTGCATTGTGATTACAGCCGTGAGTGCTGTCGTATGTGGTGCGAGCCAGAGATCATTGTGATGCTGCTGAACATGATGAACATACATGCTTTATGTTTATATATTGTATGAGTGACTTGTTGCTACTGGGATTCTTTAGAATCTCACTCTTTCCATATGACTAACCTTTTCAGACAGGGCAAGTGGCTCAAACGAGAAGCGACCAACCTGGAGTGGTTAGGATCTCTTAGGGACATTCAGGATTTTGGGATTGTTGGTTATCTATTGTAGATTTGGGATTACTGTATATAAATTGTTCATAGTGAATTTTTTATTTGTAATCCCCATTTGGAAAATAGTAAACCCATTCGATATATAGAGTAACCCGGGGTTTGCCGGGATTTTAGTTTCCGCACTCTGATATTTCTTATGTGATTTGATTTCTCAAGTAGTTATATCCGCACGTGAATGTGAGACCCGGAATTATTACATTTTGAATTGATTTTGAAATACCTCATCCCGAGTTGAGGGATTATAAATTGTTGATTTCATTTTATTGGTCTCTATTTCACTTAAATTTCGAAATCCGGATGTGATTACCGTGAGGGGGTTACAGTGCTTGTGGTATAGGCTTTGAAAAGGGTGTCAGCCGTTATTGGGCTTTGAGATTGCCTGCTGATACAAGGCTTTTGAAGGGTGCTAACCTTTATTTGGCTTTGAGGGTGCCTGCCGGTACAAGGCTTTGAAAGGGTGCTAGCCATTACTGGGCTTTGAGGTGTATGCCAGTAGAGGGCTTTGAAAGGGGTGCCAGCCATTATTGGGCTTTGAGGGTGCCTGCCTATCAGGGATTTTGGGTGTCAGCCGTTACTGGGCTTTGGGGGTGCCTGACAGTACAGGGTTTTGAAAGGATGCCAGTCGTTACTGGGCTTTGAGGGTGCCTGCCAATACAGGGCTTACTCTGCAGTCTTGTAGGATGTATGAAGATGTGTATAACGAGATTCACATAGATACTACAGCTTAGAACCCTCAGTTTAGATTGTGTCCCTTTGACAACTGTTTGTCCATATAACAGAAATTCTAGCTGGGACCTTTGATAATGATCTTGAAATTACACAAGTTAATTGGGAGTAGAGAATAACATGTATATTATAGTGAGTGTTTATCCAGAAAAAATTTGTACTTTTATTAAAAAGAGTTACCCTTATACAAATTATGACACAAAGTTTGACAGGCAATTTAATGTAAGGGAAAGATATACTAGGAATGAAGATTCATTTGAAAGAAATGATCTTCCAATATTCAAGTAGATGCATAATAATGAGCATATATCAGTGTAGATGTGATGCTATTAGGTTGTCATTCGCTTTAAGTTCCGTGTAATCCCCTGAGGGTGCCTTGCTTAATTGCCAAAGATATGCACTTTTCGATGAGTGATTACAGAGTCTTCTAAATAAATAAAGTAGAGAGAGTCATAGGGCTAGGACTCATAACATTTTTTGATATTTGTTTAACAGGCCCTTCTGAGTTTTTGACTCAACGAGCTCCTAATTTTGTGCTCTAATTTTTTCCTAAGCTCCTTTTTCGGGTTTTGAACTTAGTGAGGTTGTTTTTTTCCTCTACCTTCTGCCTAAGCTGCCATTTCGGGTTTTCAACTTAACGAGCCTTTTTTTTGCTCTAACTTTTGCCTAGGCCACCCTTTCAAGTTTTCAACTTAGCGATCTTTTTTGTTGCTCTAACTTCTGCCTATGCCGCCCTTTTGGGTTTTCAACTTAGCGAGCCTCTTTTTTTCTAACTTTTGCCTAAGCCTCCCTTTCGAGTTTTCAACTAGCAAGCTATTTTTTTATGCATAGTATTTATTTACCGCATTTGAATTGATTGGTCTTGGTAAATCTTGGCCATTCATGTTTGTCAATATCAATGTCCCTCCAGAGAAAGCCTGCTTAATTTCATAATTCAGAGCCCATTTACCTGTCATCTTCTTGATTTGGCAAGATTTTCTTGAGAACTAGGTCTCCTACTTTAAACCCCTTAGGTTGCAGTTTCTTATTAAAGGGCCTTACCACTCGTGATTGATATAACTACCCATGACATATTGTTGTGAGTCTGTTTTCTTCAATCATATTTAATTGTTCAAACCGAGAGTGTATCCATTCACTTTTAGCTAGGTTTGATTCAACCAAGATTCTCAGGGATGGTATTTCCACTTTGACTGGAGTGACAACCTCCATGCCATAAACTAAAGAGTAAGGGATTGCCCTTGTTGAAGTACGTATCGTGGTACGGTATCCATGTAATACATATAGAAGTATTGCATGCCAGTCCATATAGGTCACTATCATTTGGCCATTGATCTTAATGTTTTTAATGGCTGACTCAACTGCACCATTCATCTCTTGTCCCATTGAGGTTTGGTGCATTGTCAGTTATAATCCTCTCCGGCAACCCATATCTACAGATAATATTGGCCTTTAAGAATTTGATGTAGCCTTCTAAGTAATACTAATAAAGGAATAGGCTTCTACCCACTTAGTGAAATAGTCAATAACAACAAGGATGAAGTTTTGACCATTCTAGGCGTATGGATTAATTGGCCCAATGACATCCATCCCCCATATGAAAAACGGCCATTGAGACACAAGACTATGCATTAGAGTTAGAGGAGCATTAGTTTTGTTGTCTTATATCTAGCATTTATGAAACTTTCTAACATAATTGACATAATCCTTCTCCATAGTTACCCAATAGTAGCCAGATCTTTGAGCTTGTTTAGTTAATAAGTGCCATTTGCATGTGTACCGCATATGCCTTTATGAATCTCTGCTATAATCTTACGCGCCTCTCTTATATCTACACAACATAGCAATGTCCCAACAAAGCTCCTCTTATCACTAGTGCAAAAAGTTAATTTGGCATCAGTTAAAATTGTATTTTTGCCACAACATATAGGGTGTGGTAGAATTAGCTGTAGTGAAAAATACCTATTACGGCGTCACTTGCTTAAGACATGACGCCATAAATGAATATATTATGGAGTCAGTTGCTCAAGATATGACACCGTAAATGAATATATTACGGCATCGCATTATAACTAAACCGACGCCGTAATTGATATTATGGCATCTTGCATATGCTCAACCGATTCCATAATAGAGACATAATTTTGTTGTTTATGGTGCCAATTTTTATCTAAACTGATGTCATAATTACCAATTACGGCGTCAGTTATGGTCATAACTGATGCCATAATTGTAATATTTTTAAAAATATAATTGACGCCATATTTGTAATATTTTTTAAAAAAGAGCTAAATTTATATATATTAACTCCTCTTTCAAGAACCTGCTATCATATAAAGCCAATTTACAGCAATGCAATGAAGACCAAAAAAAATGTACAATAATGCAAGTTTTCCAACCAATGTATGACATAAATAAATGGTCAAAAAAAAGTGTGTATCTAATATTATCAAATTACAAAAGAAAATCATGTACAATTTATCATTCTACTTTATTGTTATTAAATGTAGAAAGTATTCAAACCAAATGTCGCAGATCTCTCTTATTTGCGCTTCAGAATATGATTCCAAACTTCGAAAATGCTGCAAATTCAAAAAATCTGCATGTAAGCAATATTATAAGAAAACCAAAGTCTAAACAAAAATTATAACATATATATATTATTACTTTGTTAAATGAGTTAGTAATGCCCTTAGTGATGATTTCATACATATACCACATTACATAATATCCACACTCAAAAACTTTTGAGTTGTTTATGGCACTTGAATGTACACAAACAAGAACAATCAAATTCAATAAACCAGTAATATAATTCATCAATCCATTATATAAATTTAAAGTATTTACCTTCAAAAGGACCCAATTGACATCACTTTGGCCATTCTTTCCCACCAACATGGAATGCATCTTCAAAGATCTATTATTAATGAATTGTAAGAGAATGATATATTCAAATATTATAGAACAAATTTTTACAAAAAACTTACGTTTCAAGCACCCAATTTGTATCTCCACTCACTGCCCATTGTAAAGAACAAAACCAATATATAGTACGTTCATGTGGGCAAATAATAGCGAGCCTTCAATGGTTACTACAATATGAATTCATATTAATATTATATCGTTAAGAAAGTTTTTACTTAAGTGGTAAATGAATTAGAAATAAATACCATTCTATAAATGGTGCAAACCAATACTTTTTATTCCCTTCTTTCATTGTCCTTCTAATATATGACGTTCTCTCACTTATATTATTGTTTCTAGATGATTGAATAGAATGTAGGCACAAGAATCCATAATTATGAATTTTGTCCAATTAATTAATTATTGATACACTTGATCTGTAGTAAGTGGCTCTGGAGGGTCATCATTCTCTTGAAAGCCATTAAATGCCTTTTTTTGTCTCCGATAAGGATGTCTTGGTTTGAGAAATCTTCGGTGACCAAGATAGACAGTCTTCTTTCCATGTGATAGTTGTTGGTATGATGGTTTATCTTCACAAATAGGGCATGCTTTATGCCCTTTAACACTATATCCAGACAAGTTTCCATATGCAGGAAAGTCATTTATCATGCAAAATATCATGGCACTTAGCTTAAAAGACTCATGATTATATGCATCAAACACATCCACACCTACCTCCCACATCATCTTCAAATCCTTAATCAATGGTGCCAAGTAACGGTAGCTTGGAGACAATTAATGCAAGCTTCATATTCTGCCATATTATTGGTGAGTCAAACCCTAGCTTTATAGCAATCGGGAATTGCTTTCCATCTGGGGATATGATTATTGCCCCTACACCATTGCCATGCATATTTGCTGCACCATCAAAATACATCTCTCACTCCTTCGATTTGTTTTCCTCAATTGGATCCTCTATAGCACATATGTCTTCATCTAGGAATTTGAAATCTAATGGCTGACATTCATCTATATGGTTTTTCGCTAAGTGATCAACTATCGTACCACCCTTGACGGATTTTTGAGTGACGTACCTTATATCATATTCAGACAATATTTCCTGCCACTTAGAGACTCTTCTAGCTATATGTCAGCTTTCAAAGATGTAATTGAGTGGGTCCACTCTAGAAATTAACCAAGTGGTATAATAAAGCATGTATTGCCTTAACCTCCTTGTAGCCCAGACTAAACCACAACAAGTTCACTCGATCATCAGATAATGTGACTTATAGTCATTAAACTTCTTGCTTAAGGAATAGATCGCATGTTCTCTTCAGTTAGATGCATCGATTACCTAACATGTCTCCCATAGAGTTGGGTTGTATTGTCAAATAAAAAATTAAAGGTCGTCCTGGTATAAGAGGAACCAAAATTAAGGGATTTAACAAATAATCCTTGATTTTATCATATGCTTTCTAGCAATCTTCTTCCCACTTCTTTGTGTAGTTCTTCTTTAAAAGCTTAAATATCAGCTCACAAGTTGCAGTCAGGTTGGTAATGAATCGTACAATATAATTCAACTGCCCCAAAAAGCTTTGAACTTCCTTTTCTATTTGAGGAGGGGGCATTTCCCATATTTCTTTTACTTTGTCAGGATCTACTATAATTCCTTTTTGACTTACAATGAAGCCTAACAGTTTCCTAGATAAAGCCCCAAAGACGCATTTGTTAGGATTTAACCGCATCTTGTACTTACGTAGCCTTTCAAACAACTTTCTTAACATATGGCTTTCTCCCTCAGAAGATTTAGCTACCATATCATCTATGTATACTTCAAGTTCTTTATGCATCATATCATGGAAGAGTAACACCATGGCATGCTGATAAGTTACACTAGTATTCTTTAGCGTAAATGGCATGATGCGGTAACAATAAATGCCCCATTGAGTAATAAAGGTGGTTTTTTCTTTGTCCTCTTCATTCATAGGGATTTGGTTATACCCTGAGTACCCATCTATGAATGAGTACCTATAGCTACAGGCTGTATTATCAACTAGGATATCAATATGAGGTAATAGAAAATCATCTTTTAGGCTAGCTTTATTCAGATCTCGATAATCAACACATATTTGAACTCTACCATCCTTCTTTAGGACAAGAACAATATTTTCCATCTATTGTGGGTATTTTGCTACTTCCAAGAAACCTGCCTCTGATTGCTTCATCACCTCATCTCGAACTACTAAGGACATGTCAGAAGTAAGCCTCCTCAATTTCTGCTTTTTGTTCTTAGTGCTAGGAATAAGGGAATCTTGTGAGAGGCAATCCCTAGATCAAGGCTTAGCATATCTTGATAGGACCATGCGAACATATCCATGAATTCTTTGAAGAGTTCAACCATTTGTTTTTTTTGGGTTATCTACTATCTTTAGTTCTCTCTTTTCTTCTTATATGCCCATGTTTATTACTTCAATTACATGTTCATGTAGGCACATTCTATTGTCATTGGATTCGAGGATTTTTTTGTATACATGAATGATCTCATCATCATCATATTCGTAATCATGTATATCAATGGCAACAAGTGAATCATCATTCAGGGACTTAGAAACCTCTATGTTGGACAAGAGTTTTGAGGAAATCGATTTCTTGGAGGGAAATAAATGAACAAAAAATAAATAGAAGGAAAAAAAGAATATAAATAATTGAATTTTATTCACATATCATTCTTCATTCATGGTTTATATAAGAGCTTGCCTAAAAGCGCATACAAAACATAAAAGGACAACTTTTTAGCTAGACAAGTTACTCTAAAATAATAGAATTAAAGGTGTCCTCAAACTCCCAATTTTCTAGAGCTCTCCCAAAATCATCAGCTGAAATCCATGTGCACGTCCTTTCACCTATTGTTGAAACCGTTGCAATAGTCTGCTTGTTTGGCACTTCAGAGGACATCAAGAATGTCTTCCTTATGTGAGGGATTTCAAAATACTTATCTTCCCTCCCTATCTTCAAGCTTGCTTGCTCTTTCAAATGTGTTTCCAATGGTGGCTAGTATCCCAACCCTTGGCGCTTGTAGTTCTCTTACATATTTCTGGGGGATTTGAAGCCTTGAAAGTAAGTGTCCAATCCTTCACCATGCTTAAACCCATTCTTCTCCATTATCTTGATTACTATGGAGTTGACATTTTTATATCCCTTAGGTCCTTTGACTTTAAAGCCTCAGAAAACTATTCCTTCCTCATGTTTGACAGCCTTAATATGTGGAAGAGAACTTGACTTGCTCACCATGATTGCTTCTTCAACCTTGATTATTACTATCTTCTCACTATCAATAAACTTTACCTTATAGTGTAAGGTAGAAGGTACTGCCTCAGCTGAGTGTATCCATGGCCTCCCCAATACATAGAGTAGGGTGGGTCAATATTCATAAGTTAAAAGTCTACTGTGAATGAAGTTGGTCCAATCTGCAAAGGCAAGTGGATCATTCCCAACATGGCTTTCCGAGTACCATCAAACCCTCTAACCACCATGTTACTCTTTTCAACCTCTGACACCTCTACTAACAATTGCTCAAATATGGATAGTGGCAAAACATTTAACGCTGATCCTCCATCTTTCAACACTTTAGCCACAATGAACCCTTTACACTTCAGGGTAATGTAAAAAGGCTTTATATTGATCAACGGCTAATTAAACAACTTCTTTACCTATGAAAGAGATGGTAGAGAACTCCCTCACCACATTCATAATGCTTGCCACCTTTTCTAGGGTCACACTAGACTGCACATATGCTTCATCTAGGGCCTTTTATAACACATGACTATGCGGTACATAACTCAAGAACAAAGAGAGAATTGAGATCTTGGCTGGAGTTTTATTCAATTGGTTTACTATGATATATTCTCTTTACTTTATGATTTGAAGGAATTCTTCATCTTTATTCCCCATGTCTTTTAGACCAGAACTTGATGGAACATCAACATTGGCTTGTTTTCCCTTCTATGACAACCCAACATTTTGGGGCAGATAAGCTTTCCCACTTCGTGTGACTCTTGTTGGGTAAACCATTATTTTGTTGCTGCCTTTAACTTCTATTACTTTCCCTGACGGATTCACAACAATACCTATATACCTCCTGGTACAATACGATTACTCTGATATGGAAAAGTGGTCGGTACCTTAATGGTCACTGGAGGCTTTTGTAATGGTGTCAAGATGGTAAAAGAGACAACATTTAAATTTCTTTTTTCATATGGTTCCTTAATGACAAACTCAACATGTCTCTTTTCCACCATGCCTACTTCTTTCTTCTCTCGAGGAGTATAACCTACTACCTTTAAATGAGCATAGATATCTTCTCCTATTGGTAAAGGATCGTTAAAGAACTTAATTTCAACAACAGCATTTACTTGGTTTTCGTGGCTTAGAAGAGATTTGGCATTGATAGTGGAGTTGTCATTCCTCTTCAATTGAATGTGTTTAGAATCAATTAAGTCTAATACATTCCTCTTGAATGTTGCATAATCCTCTATTGAGTGCCTTAGGGCGCCCACATGATATTCACATCGGGCATTGGAGTCATACCAAGTGGGGTACAACGGTTGAAGCTATTTGTAAGTATGTGGCCCTAGCAGTTGAGATTCTAAAAGTTGTCAATACAGCTTAGTATTTGTTATGCCAAAATTCATCTATTGGCGATTATCTCATTGCTGCTAATTCCTTTGTCCTCCAGCTTGACCTTGCCAATTTGGTGTCGAATCATTCTTCGTCTGTCGAAACCTATCATTAAGACCTTGATGTATTGCTTGGGGTTGTCTAGTGGTTTGAATAAAGCTAACATTGCCTTCCTTCTTCTTCCTATTATTCCCTTTTTTCATGTTGCTCTTACTTTGAAGAATCCTACAGTCGTGTATGTCAGCATTGATTTGCTCACTAATCTCAATCAAACTAGAAAAATCGGTGACGTGCGTCCTAACCATGTATTTGTAGTAAGGTTCTTACAAAGTATAGATGAAATAAGAACTGAGCTCGGATGGTATAAGGGGAGGTTGAACTTGTGCTGTGACTGTCCTCCATCTTTGGGTATAATCTTTAAAATAAATGGCTTTCTTACTCATTGACTTCAGTTGTTCCCTGGTAGGGACGGTGTCAAGAATGAACATGCATTGTTTCATAAATACATCAGTCAAATCTCTCTATTTCTTGATCTTTGTCTGATCAAGTTCCATGTACCATTCCAATGCTGGCCCTTTCAAGCTCTCATGGAAGAAGAGTAGTAAAAAATTTTTGTCTTTCGACAATACAAGCATCTTGGTGAAATAACCCTTAAGATGGTATATTAGGTTTCCGTACTATTATACTTATAGAAGTCTGAAGTCTTGAATTTCATGTGAATCGAGACAAGTGGTGCCAAGCATAAATCTTTTAGATCAAGTGAACCCCAAGTGTTTTGTCCTTGGAGGGCTTTTAGTTGGTCTTTTACTTTACCTAACTCTTCCTTCCATTCTTCCTTTTCAGCAGATAGAGAGGCAATGTTGAAAGTGCATGTTAAATCTTCATCTGGTGGCTCCTCTTTGTGCTTAAAATTTGAGGATTCTGTTTATTATGAAGCTCTTTTGTCATTTTTTCTTTCTCACTATTTTGTGGTATACATATCTCAGCATGTTTCAATGGATCAGATGTTCCTGATCTTTCTCATTATTCTAGGCTTGAACAACATTTCTCATTTCTTTTAAATCTACTATTTGTGCTCCATATGAGACATCCAATGATTCATATTAGATTCAGCTTCACTGGGATTGGCTGCCATCTGACAACTACATGACCACGTGTTGTATGAATGTGAAGAGGGTAGCTAGTTAGGACATTTAGACATAGCAATATTGTATCACCTGCTTAGAAAGGAAAAAAATATCATTAGTTTATTTAAACTTACAATTTCAAGCAGGCATAGCGAGTTATCCAAGATGTATTGGCATAAATGTCTTTTGGCCCAAGTTTCCTCTAGCTTCCTTAGGGAATCTATTATTCCATAGGGAGAACTAGAGTTGATCATTAGATAGGAGGGACTTTGAGCCCCATTCTAGCCAAGATCTTGTCATTGATAAGTGCTGAGTCGGCACATAGCCAAGGGCATTCTAGTCTTTTGGCAGTGAATTTGGTAATTTCAAATCCAGAAATGGATTCCTTGGGTGAAAATATGTTAAAATAGACCAGGTCAAAATTTCAGAAAAAGTACGGTCGGACCGGGTAAGTCGGGGCTGGGTCGGGTCCCCCGGGGCATTTTGGTAAATTTTCATAATAGGCTAATATAACCATTATAAACACTATAGAAGTGCCTAAAATGGTACATGAATGGGTTTTAACCAAATTCTTATACATTTGATATTTTAGGACTGAGTTGGGAGCCTAAGTTTAGGATGCTTTACGAGGTACGCGTTTCAAAGCAAGAAAGGGTTAAGGTAGTAACAATTATCTCTCAAACACTATGTAACTATTGATATGTTGTGTGATACTATATTCTGTGATATGAACACCTGCCTGGGGCACATTACCTAGCTGTGGTATAGGACCTAGCTAAGGTACACTGGTATTACTTAGTTATGGTCATCATGCATTTGAGCCTCTTCAATTTAAGTCCTCAGGTCATTCTCCCATTGGACCACACCATAACTGGCACACAGGATTTCCTTCGAGAGATTCAAATCCCGAAAATCCTCTATCAGTTTCCATTCCTGGATCATCATTGTTGCCACTAGCACCGCCTTCCGACTCAAAGCATCCGCGACGACATTAGCCTTACCCGGATGATATTTAATCTCTAGGTTATAATCTTTCAGCAACTCCATCCATCGACGCTGTCTCATGTTCAACTCTTTCTGATCATACAGATATTTAAGACTTTTGTGGTCGCAGTACAGTTCCACTGTCACACCATACAGGTAATGACGCCAAATTTTCAATGCAAACATAATTGCCGCAAGCTCCAAATCATGAGTGGGGTAGTTCATCTCATGCGGTTTCAGCTGTCGAGAGGCATAGGCCACCACACGTCCCTGCTGCATCAGGACACACCCTAACCCCTGCTTACTCGCATCACTGTACACGACGTAAGCCTCACTAGGATCAGGTATAATCAACACTGGTGCCGTAGTCAATCTCTCCTTCAGCTTAGTGAAACTCCGCTCACAACGTTCATCCCACAAAAACAGTTGATCCTTCCTCGTGAGCTTGGTCATCGGCAATGCAATACGCGAGAAGTTCTGAATGAACCTCTGGTAATAACCAGCAAGACCCAGAAAACTGTGAATCTCAGAAACAGTTTCTGGTCTTTTCCATTCAAGTACTGCTTCCACCTTACTGGGATCCACCGATACCCCGTCTCGAGAAATCACATGGCCAAGGAACTTCACTTCCGTAAGCCAAAACTCACATTTGCTCAATTTGGCATAGAGTTGCTTTTCTCGCAGAATTCTCAACACAAGTCTCAGGTGTTGCTCATGATCCTCCTTACTCTTGGAATAGATCAAGATGTCGTCGATAAACACAACCACGAACTGGTCAAGATACTGTCGGAAGATGCGATTCATACAATCCATGAATACTGCCGGTGCATTCGTCAAACTGAAGGGCATCACAAGGAACTCATAGTGCCCATATCTCGTTCTGAAAGCAGTCTTCGGAATATCCGCTGCCTTCACACGCAACTGATGATATCCCAACCTTAGATCAATTTTGGAGAATACGCACGAGCCAGACAATTGATCTAACAGGTCATCAACCCTTGGGAGTGGATACTTATTCTTAACGGTTACCTTGTTAAGTTCTCGATAATCGATACAAAGCCTCAAGCTTCCATCTTTCTTTTTCACAAACAACACCGGAGCTCCCCACGGCGATACACTGGGTCGGATGAATCCTTTCTCAAGTAATTCTTCAATTTGCTTCTTCAACTCCGCCATTTCATTCGGGGCCATACGATATGGGGCTTTCGATATCGAACCAGCTCCAGGCACAATCTCAATTGGAAATTCCACTTCCCTTTCCGGAGGCAATCCATTAAGATCGTCTGGAAATACCTCAGGGAATTCGTTTACCACAAGTATACTCTCTATAGCTTCACTTGACTCTCCCTGAACGGAGAAAAACACCATATACCCTTGGCATCCTTTCTCAAGATATCTCTTAGCTTTAGCCGTTGAAAGTAAATTCAAACTGGCATTTACATTGTTATCCCGCTGTGCACTACCGAAAGTAATCCTCTTATTACCACAATCAAGTAATACATCATTTGCTGTCAACCAGTCAAAGCCCAAAATAACTTCCAATTGTTGGAGTGGCAGACAGATTAAATCTACTGTAGATTCACGACCCTCAACCACTACTACACAATTTAAACAGGCTTTGGCCGCCACGGCCTTGACACCCATCGGCGTCGACACAACCAAATCAAATGGTAGTCTATGCATATGCAATCCCAGGTGCTTTACACAGTCATAAGCTATGAACGAATGACTTGCACCCAAGTCGAACAAAGTATCTAACTCATTATCACCAAGAAGAATTTTACCATGGATCAATTCAGGCGACTTTCGGGCTTCCTCATGTGTCATCGCGAACACTCGACCCTGATTCCTGGGCCTTTGCTCTGCCGGCTGTCGTGGGCACTTAGAAGAAATGTGACCCACTTGCTTGCAATTGAAACAGATCACCTCTCCAGCACAGGTTCTACCCGGATGGTACTTTCTGCATTGATTACACATTGGTCCCGCTGGAGGTCTCTGATCACCACGACCCCCAGGTTGGTAGGGCTTCTTGCTACCACCCCCATAAGAGGATCCTTGCCCCTTTCGCTTCTAGGAAGTATTAGCCTTGCTAGGCTCACTGCGGTTGCCACTACCCTTGGATGGGTACAATTCCCTCAACTTATACTCAACAATTCTACACTCTTCCACGGCTTTATTGAAGTTAGTAAACTGATGAGCAGCTAACCTCTTCTTCAATTCGCGCCTCAATCCCTCGATTAGCATAGCGGAGCTCCACTCCTCATTATCTCTTTCCCGAAGATAGGCAGAATACCGTGACAATCGAGTGAAACGGGAAAGATACTCGTCAAAGCTCTCCGTATCTCCCTGTTTGATAGCCAGAAACTCGGACTCTTTCTCAAGCCTCACCGACTTGGGGAAATACTTCTAGTTGAATTTTTCTTCAAATACCTCCCAAGTCAATGGTACATTTCGGTTCTTCAATGACGTGGCGATGTTCCTCCACCACTGGTCGGCGTCCCCTTCTAGCTTATACACAGCTAGTTTGGCCTTCACCTCTGTAGGGCACTCGAGGACTTTGAAAATCTTCTCTAACCGGTTCAACCAGTCCTCAACAGCTTAGGGATCAAACCTCCCCCTGAACACCGGAGGCATATGCTTGCAAAACTTGGAGACCCAAGAATGCAAGTCCCTTCCCTCACGAACCGGCACCCCTAGAGACTCTTGATTAGGCACCGTGTGAGGTGGGGATTCATGAGATCCATTGGACCCCTCAGCTGTCTCCTCATGATGAGTCTCTAGTTGAGTCTCCTCATGAGTTGACTGGGCCCTTCCTTCATTTTGCTTGACCCTTTCCTCTCTGAGCTCTTCTCTCAGCTCAGCTATCATATCCCTTTGTTCCCGTACGGGATCCATCATCTCTCGCATTGGATCGAGAGGATTGTCATTAAGTTCCTCCACCTCTGGGTCCTGTTGCCTGACTCTAGTAAGAGGGCGAACCATTTCGTTTTTTTCACTACAAATGATTTACCATGTCAATACCTTAGCCAATGTATACACATAATCCATAAAATTCATCTCAATCCACAACTAGTAGAAATACTCGTGTGTATACGCAACAAGCACTTATCAATCATTAAGCTACCCTAAACTCAAAGGATTAAGGTCAACTAAGGAGCTATCCTAGCAAATCCTTACCTTGCCAGGAACTATAGCTCTGATACCACAAATGTAACCCCCTTCACGATTAAGGCTGATATTTAGTTCATAAACACATAATTGAGATAGAATTAGAGACCTTAAATGATTTTGGGACTTAAACAAAGCCAAACTTCCCAAAATCATGGCTTACAAAAACTTTTACAAAACATGTTCATGACGGTCTCATATTCACATTTCAATACTAAATGGCCTATGCAAGTTGATTTCATTCACAAATATCAGAGTATAAGGCAAATTCCCGACACACTCGGGTTCCATTCATTAATAAGGGTTTTACAAAGTCATAAAGCCCACAATTCATTACCCTTAACTTGGGGATTACACAAAACTATACTACAATCCCATTATATACAATTGTTTCCCAAAAATATCCAAAAAGTATACAATGATAACCATTAACCCAAAATATACTCCAAAACTAGAGTTCTAACTGCTCTTCGTTGCCCCTTTGCCTTTCGATCCTTCAGCCCTGTCTAAAATGTGGTTTTTGGGAGAGTGAGATTCTAAGGAATCCCCGTAGTAACAAATCAATCATATAATGTACAATAATAATGCATGTAAGCAAATCATTAACCACAACAAGCAACTACAACGGCAGTTACAATGGCAATGGTTAGTATGACACATGTCATCCCTTACGATTGCTCACGCTGAATTGCTCACGTTGCATTGCATCACAGCAATCCACACAATACATTTCACCACAGCTAGGATTCATATAATGTATTTCATACACAAGCCATACAGGCAAGATACACACAATGCATCTCAAACGCCGGCCCACGGGTCGGATTCACAATATCCATGTCGATTAAGACGGCAGTTCAACGGCCGACCTAGAGATGACCACCGTCAATCCCTACACGGCTCACGTTGACCTACTCACACTGACCTGCTCACGCTGTAATCGACTATGGCACACATTTCACAAACTCAACGATAAGTTATGCATGCCAAAACATCATACATAATATGAGAGAAGAGTCACTACCTTGATCCTTCCAGGCGTGTCCTAGCGCCAATCTCTCCCGAGGAAGGCAAATGTCGTATCCTAGAATCATGATTAGGGACGAAGAGTTACATTTTATTCCAAGACTTAATTAACTTGAAACACTTAATTTTGGTTATCATAATTGACCCTTAAGAGGGCACAAATGCCTCTAATAAATGCCCTAAAAGGTTGGGAAACAATAGGTTAGAGATCTCCTTTCGAAAACTCAAAGTGCTAGAACACAGGGGTGGGCTGCAGCCAGCCCTTCCTTGGGCTGCGGCCCAAATATGGTCAGAAGGCCGTGGGCTACGGCCAGCAACTCATGGGCCGCGGCCCGAATCAGGCCAGAAAGTGTTGGGCCGTGGCCAAGAAATTTCCTGACTCTTGGCTGAACTTCAAAAAACCATAACTAATTCTAGAAAAATCGAAATGGAGTGATTCCAAAGCCAAATGAAAGGTATATGAGTCCTCTTTCAAGGAAAAATATAGCCTATCACTGGAAATTACTACACAGATACAGAATCACCAAAAACTAACCACTACTCCAAAACAGAGTTCTGTTTCAATCCCAAACTTTGGACAACCATATCTCACAGAATACTAAACGAAATGACACAAATTATATGTCCATTTTGAAGCTTGGGATGCGACTTTAAGACTGGAAAGTTTCATAATTTTCCAATACCATTTGGTCACTCAAAACGCTCGCCCAAACAGACTGCGAAAAATAGAGCTCAAACAAGACAACTTTCCAACTTTTCCCAAGTGATTCAAATGAACCCAAAATCAATAACCAAGCTCATTCCCACACAAAATCACTCAAGGAATCCAATGGGAATGTCAAAATCACCAAAATCCTATTCCATTATCATGCTTTAGTTTTGGGTAACATTAAACACTAAAATCTCAAATTCTTCAAACTTAACAATTTCCAACCCAAACAATTCTACCTATCCAAAATGCATTCCAAACATACAAATTCCATACCAAACATATACCAAATTCTCAATGGCCATCATTTTCGAAAATGGCCCAAGAATTCCAGAAAATCCAAGTTAATCCATTTGGCTTAAAACATAGATAGATAGATAGGTCTCACTCACCTTATCAACTTTCTCAAAGGGAGTTCTTGATTCACCACTTTCCACAATTTCGTGGGGTCACAAACCACAACAAATGAACAAACTACAACCATAGAAATGTTGCTCTTAACTCAAGGATCAACTTTAATGAAGGGAGTTTGAGCAAAGGAAGGCATTTACTTACCCAAAGATCAAGCTTTCTTCTTTCCCTTGCCTTCAACAATGGTGAACGAGAGAGAGAAAGCAAGAATGAGAGAGAAAATGTGAGAGATGGAGTGAGGAAGAAGAAGGAAATGATGACATACTCCCCCCATACTTCAGCCGAAAGAGAGAAAAGAGAGGAGAGAGAATTGATTATTTTAATCAATTTTGACTTACACACATGCCCTCTCCCCCATACCCTCTATGCCACATGTCAAATTGCTATTGGTTCTCACCAAATAAGTCACCAATTAACTTATCTAATCTCTCCATTAGCCATTTTAATCACACATCCCATTTTCTTTTAGTTAGTAATTAATTTCTCCATTAATTACCACTTATGGCCAATATTTCCATTATTCCAATTTTTCAGTAATTATGACATATGAATTTAATATTGGCATAAAACACATAATAATTCCAATTAAATTCATAATTATCCATAATAATCATGATTAACCCATAATCAAAAATTGGGATATTACAACAAACACTCAAACAGAAGTCATAAGTGCCACTAGCGGATTTTACGCAAACACTAGAAGCGAATCCTTTATCATCACTAAAAGGCCAATAT
This sequence comes from Inga leiocalycina, assembly GCA_963242795.1. Lineage (NCBI taxonomy): Eukaryota > Viridiplantae > Streptophyta > Magnoliopsida > Fabales > Fabaceae > Inga > Inga leiocalycina. The sequence goes on from OY725332.1 coordinate 39,770,204, forward strand.
GTTCTATTTGGTGCTAGCTGTGTAACCCCCTACGTTAAAAAGCTTTGATTATAGTTTGAAAATATGTTATGAATTAAACGTGAGACCAATGGATAACTTAAAGCTCATTAAAAATTCTGGCTCCAAGACAGCGTTTGGTCATGTGATAAAGCGGGTTTTCAAAATCTTTCAAAACCTATTTAATAGAGTGTTACTGCCACTTTTCGATTCTATTTTTCCTATTTGGTTTAGTTTTATTCATAAATATCAGAGTACTTAACATAATTTTCCGATGACTCTCAGGTCATATCAAATATCTAGTAAGGTCTACAGGAGTTTTCTACACCGGGATTACAAAACAATATACAAGTTTACATCATATATCAATATATATATATATATTGTTCCCAAAAATTGATAACCAACACTAGAAGCTAAATCTCCTAGCCGGGAGTACTAATCGCCCTTGGTTACCTGCTTCTCCTTTGATTCGCTAGCCCTGGCTGTAGATTAATCAATGGAAAGAGAGAGATTCAAATGAATCTCAGTAGTAACATTTTACACATATGATATATAATAGCAAAGCATATAAGCAAATCACAAAGCAGCATCACAATAACATCCACAGCAACAATTACAACTGTGACTTTCATCACATTAATGATAGCTTTCACAGCTGTATGCACATTCGTGACTTTCGTCACATTAACGATAGCTTTTATAGTTGTATTCACATTAACGATAGCTTTCACAGCTATATTCACAGTAGCATACACAACAGCATTCTCATACGTCACAATTCAATGATAAACACATACATACAAAGCATTATACATGATATAAGAGCAAGATTCACTACCTTGTTCTTTCCATTCTTCTCGGACATCGGTTTCTTAGGCACAGGGTAGATATCAAATCCTATAAATCATAATCAAAGACAGCAAGTTATTCCCTATACCAATTCTTAACTCCAAGACACTTAGGATTAGTTATCATTTGAGACCTTTAGGTAGCTTCTAGAAGCTCAAATAAATGCCTAAAGGGTTGGAAAAAACTAGACCAGAGACTATCTTTCAAGAACTCAAATTGCTGAAACTTAGGGCTTGGCCTCTGGCAGCGACCAAGAGATGGTCTGAAAGATTTGGGCTGCGGCCAAGAGCAGGATAGAGACTTTTGGGCCATGGGTAAGAATAGGTTAGAAAGTTTTGGCCACGGCCAGAACTGGTCAGACACTTTTGGGCTGCGGCTAAAACTCCTGGCCGTGACACTATGATTTCAAATTTTAAAGCTTGTCATGTCTATTACAAAACTGGAAAGTTTCATAACTTTTAGACATCATTTTCTATTTCAAAACACCATGCAAAGTAGCTCCCTTGTACAGAATTTTCACTTGACAAAATTTCAAATTTTCCAACAAATGTTTCTAAAGGTCAGAATTCACAACCGGGTCTACTCCTCACACAGGTTTTCACATAGAATCCAATGAAAACATCAAAACAACCAAATTCACATTCCTATCTCATGTTCTATTTAGGGCAGAATTTAACACAAAATCTCACAATTTACCAAACTCCAGATTCAAGTCCCAAATCAATTTCATTATCCAAAACACAACACAAGACACTATTACAACAATCAAAACACCATGAACTCTCTAAAACCCTATGTCACACGAAAATAGGGTAAAATTCCAGACATTCAAGTTCTCAACCAATGACCACACTATGCATATCAAAGAATAGAGTTTGCTCACTTCTATCACATCCACTAGTTTTTTCATTGATTCTTCAACCACTAGTTTTTCTTGTGACACAAAACACCTCCTCTTGAAAATCTAAAACCACGGGATTGAAGCTTTCATCAAGAGGAATATGATTAAAGAAGAGGTTTTGAGCATTAGAAGTCATCTTCAAGGTCAAAATGACTCACCTTCACAAAAGTCTTCTTTCTCTTTCCTCCTTCACCATGGCCGACCAAGAGAGCTGAAGAGAGAGAGAGTGAGAAATGATGATGATCAATTTTTTATCTTATGTTCTCTTGGCCGACTTAAGAAGAAAGAGGGAGGGAAGAGAGTTAAACATTTGACTTTCACTTTATTTGTTTAAATCATATGGTGCCAAGTGTCCAACTCTTGTGACTCCATTAAAAACAAGTAAGCTTTTAGTTACTCTAACCAATTCCATTATCCATTTAGTTACACCTCTTGCTCTTTTAGTTAATAGCCAATTTCTCTTCAGTAGCTGACTAATTGGCCGATAAATTTCTTTCTTCCCGTTTTGCCCCTGATTATGACAATTTCTATTGAATTACCACTTAACACCTTATTTCACTCATTTTCCTCATCCTTGCGCTCTCCCCTTCTCTTTTAATTCAATTTAGGCTTTGACACTATGATTGAGCTTAAATACAGGGTTTGGGCAACGTCTACTGTTAATTCGGGTCATTTGGTAATAATTAATTGTATTCTCCGAAAGTGTTTGTATAACATTAATTACGTTCACTTTTAGAGTCATGAGCCCTCATACACATGTTGGGGCATTACAAGCCATGTGTGTAAAAAGTGCAAGGAGACACCCATGAGCCACCATATCCGTAAGCTGCATCAACTCAGGCTAAAATTTTGAGCATGGAGGAGTTATTGTCCCAAAATATTACTAAAATCAGCAGCAAAGTGTTTTGCAAGGGGTGTGAGGAGTACAATGCTGAGTATGATTTGCAGATCAAGTTCTCTGAGTTTGCTAGTTTCATAGCTGAGAAGAAGGCCCTCATGCACAATTGACAAAAGTTGTGCCATCCTGAACTCTTGGACTGTAAGATTTGTGGTCATATCGAGTGTGGTGAACCTATTGTTATCAAGGAGAAGCCCACAGATTGGCTTTTTTTGTTTCTTGGACAAATGATTGGGTTTTGCTAAATCGATCATCTCGAGTATTATTGCAAATATCCCAAGCTTTATAGAACGGGAGCCAAAAATCGATTGGTTTTTTTCCACTTACATGGATGTACACCGTCAACTATTAGATCCAAGTGCTTAAGCTCTTTAAGGCTTGTTCATTCTCTGATATTTTGTTCTCCTTTTTTTTTTTATTTGATCAAGGATTCAATAATATTTAGAGGCTACTATTTCTCCTCTACTTCAATATAATCCTTCAAATTCTAACATGGTATTATTTGGTACCATTATTCGTATGCTAGACCTTGATGCTAGTATTGTACATTTTTCTTTTATCATGGCATAAAAACTTTGGAACATGAATGACACATTGTAACATTCCAAATTTTATTCCTAATATTTAAGTAACATTAGGATGTTGCTTTAAAGAAAATGTAGCATATTGTCTGAAATCTTGAAATATAGAATTGTGAAAACAATGGAATATGATTAACAATATAATTGAAGTGGAAAATCCTAAACAGGATAAATGTAGTCTAATTATACTTTTATAAGGTATCTAATTATATTTTATAAAATAAAATATAAAATTTAATGTAGTAGATGTTTATTGTTCTTTATTTGAGTTTAATGAGATTATTTCTCGGAAATTGGAATTTTCCATCTAAATAGAAACTTTATGAAACTAGGTCGGATCAAATAAAATTATTAAATATTTCTCTAAAATAAAATATTATTTTGATTATTTAAAGTTTGTGAAAAATTATTTGAGCGAAATATATTATCTAAACCCAATTTTAAATCTTAGGGAAATGATGGAAAAGCTATAATAAGAATAAAGACAAAAGAATGTTAAAAAAATAAAAGACGGAGTGATATGTGTGTATATATATATATATATTAAACGGTAAGGGCCCCACCATTTCATTAAATATCTGAGGGTTAATACCCTCATATTGCCATTCAATCAATGCCCCCCCCCCCCCCCCCAAAAATTTCTTTCCAGCGGCAACCTTCGTGTTCTCTACATTAATTACAGCGTCGTCATCTTTTTCCTTCAATAGTGCCGCAGCGTGGGTGCGTGAGAGTGTGTGTGTGATGGCTTGTTTTCTCTAGGGTGCTTCGTAAGTTATTTATTTCCTTCTTTTTTTTACCTTCTCCTCCCTTGTTTTAGTTTTTGATGAAACAAGGTAAGAATTATTGGATTTCAATTTTGGGGTGTTTCAATTAATGATTTAGTTTTCATAATGGAGCTAATGAGGTTTGAATAAGAGGTGTATGGTTTAGAGGTTTACTTGAGTGGTTGATTTGAGGAAACTAAAGTTAGGGTTAGATTGATAAATTATGATTTATGATTATGAGGCAATTGGATTCGAATTTCATGTTTTATTCTAACTTATTGGAGGTTATATTGATGATTGAATCACTTAGATTTGAGGTTTATGATGAGATGTAAACATTGAAAATTTTGGATGAAACTTTAAATGTGTGAAATTGGGTATTTTTAAAGAAATTGAGGAGATAGTTATAGTTTAATGATTCAAATAGGTAATAAAGAATTAATGTAAAGAAGAAATGAAATGGGAATGATGATTTTGAGGAATAGTTATTTATGTGATTTTTCTCAAGGATTTAAAGTGAGTACATTTTTAGAGATTTAAGGATGAATGGAGGAAATTATTATTGCCAATAGCTTTAATAAGTGAAACAGAGTTATTGGATGATAAAAATACTATTAAAATAGAGAAATTTGAGTTACAGTAGCAAATTGAGAATTTTGAGGGTTTGAGTTAAAGCGAATAATTTCAAGGTGATATAAAGATTTGGAAAATAAAGATTTATTTGTGAGTTAGATATTGAGTTGATATAGATAATAGTAATGTGATTATTGGAAATAAATTTTGGTAATTGGGTTTGATTGGAAATGGTCCAAGATGATAGTTGAGACTTCTAGAGAGTTTTTAAATCTAAATTGTTTTGTTAACCACTCTATTAGTTTGAATACTAAATTGTGGTTATAATTTATTGTTATATATTGATTTGTGACTTGTGTTTAAGATTGGAGCTAATTGGATTCTTGTGGTAAACTTAACTTTGGTGAGATGTAACCACTTTTCATTTGTTATGTGTGTTGGTATGTTGTTTATAAGTATTTTGTGAAATGATTATGAGAATGAAAATTGTATATTGATATATTTTGAATTATTTATTGAGATTGAGAAAGTTATCATGATATTGATAAGTATTTTGATAGAGATTGCCTTGTGGAACCTTATAGGTGAATAGTGTTTTCAGTAAAATAGCCTACAAAGCAGTAAGTTTGTCATGTGGTTTTGGAAGACCAAATGATGAGCAAAAATTATGAAATTTTACAGAGTGAAATTAGATATCACAAGCTTTAATTTGATAGTTTATATGAATCATTTGAAGCTATATACAAAAAGATATGAATTTTTGAAGTTAGTCCAGAAAATCTGGAAAGTCTCTGGAGCAACAGTCAAAGAAATGAAATCTGGTATTGATAGGCTTCCAACTGGCTAGAGACCATATTTTTCCCTAAAACTAGATTCAATAAGAGTTTCATAGCCTTTAGAATCGCTCCGAAACGATGTCTACAAAATTAGTTATGATTTTTCAAAGTTAGGGCAAAAAATCTGCCAAAATTGGTATTATTCCGAAAATTGAAGAAAAATATTAATCTTCCTTTTCCTCTTAATTATTTTAGAAATTAAGGGATGAAGGAGGAGAAGACAAGTGTCAAAATCCAATGAGACCAAGTGTCAACACCACATGAAAAATGATGGAGATAATTGTTGTGTCATAAGTCCTTACTTATGTCATAAGGTTAGGTACTCAACTCTTGTACCAATTGACTTGAGTAAACGGAAGAAGCAATTGGTTTGGTTGGAGTAAGAGTGGGAGCATGTTTTTGGCCAACCAAGGGAGAAGAGAAGTGATTCAAATATAACTGGAAGCTAATAGAGTAAATGTGTCATAACATGAAGGAGGTATGGGTGGAAGCATGGCTTGTGACAACTGTCACATTATAGTCCCTTGATTAAATCCTATGGTGAAGGATGAATAGAGTCAAATTAATAAACACATTTCCCTCCCCCTTCATAGGTTCATGTCAGCCAAACAAGGAAAATAAGAGAGAGAGAGAGAGAGAGATAGCGCTTTAAAGAAGCCTTGGAGTTCTAAGAGAAGGAGGAAGAGAAGCTAAGGTAAGACATTGTTCTTGAGTTTTTCTTGTAAGCATGCATGAAAAATCCTCCTCTAAACCTTTTTCCTTCATGAATACATGATCTTCAATACTCATTCTTGGCTCAAGGAGAAGAGAGAGGAGATGTATACAGTGAGAGGAATCAAGAAGCCTAAGAGGTAACTACACCAAACTCAAATCTATACTTGTATGAAGTTGATTTTGAAGTTTGTTGTTAGTTTGATGATTTTTTATTGAGTTGGAAATTTGGAAAAGCCCTAATCCTAAGGGGCTATGTTGCCCAAATTTCTTTGAATCATGATTAAGAAGTGTTTAAATGAGTTAATAGCTGATTAAAAGTGGAAAATATAAGTTTTGGAAGCTAAAACACAAAACTACATTTTTCCAATTTTTTTCAAGAGTTTCAGCCAGCACTGTTCTAAGGGGTAGGAGCTGGATTTTCTCGAAATAGATGGTTCCATTAGATTCAGTGGGCAAAAATAGATGGGGTTACGGTTAGTCACTTTTTCGGAAAAAAACCGAAAAAGCATAATTACGAAAACGCCCTTAAAACCCTAAATATGGCCTGTCAAGGGTATTTTCATAATTTGAGAGTGAATTCGGTGATTTCGAGCTCAGAAATGGATTCCTTGGGCGAAAATACGTCAGGATAGCCCTAATCAAAATTTTGGAAAAACGTGCCACCGAGTTGTGTAAGGTGGGGCGGAGCCCAGGTCCCAGGGGCATTTTGGTAAAGTTTCACCATAGACTAATATAACCACAAGAAACACTCTGGAAGAGTCTAAAATGATACATGGATAGGTTATGACCTATTTCTTGTACATTTAATATTTTAGGACCAAGTTGGAAACCAGATCGATACGTTTTACGAGGCATACTAAAAAAGGATTATTAAGACTTTGAGGTAGGGACTACCATCCTTCATACACTATGTGAATAATTGTATGTACTTGTTATTATAGTTTGTAATATGATTGTGTGCTAAAGGCACATTACCTAGTTGTGGTTCGGTGCCTAACGAAGGTATATCGGAAAATTCTAGTTGTGGATCGGTGACTAACATAGGTATATCAAAAAATCCTAGATGTGGTTCAGTGCCCAGCCAAGGTATATCAAAAATCCTAGCTATAGTCGGTGACTCGCTAAAGTAATTATATGTGAATCGAATTGAACTTTCATTTTTGCTTAATATGGTGCATTGCATATTTAATTTTCACATCTTATATGTCGATTGTATGTCTCTACGGGGATTCTTCAGAATCTCACCCTATTTTTAAAATAAACATCTCAACGGATGCCAGCGAGATGAAAGGCAAAGGTGTAGACGCCGAAAAGTGATTGGCACATGTCTTAAGGAAAGTTCGAAATCGATGGTTATAATTAGTTTATGCTTAAGATATTTTGGAGAATCCTGTAAATATTAGAATTTCCGTTGTATTTCTATATTTTCTGTATTTCGTTGATGAACGACGTTAAGATTGTAAATAAATACTTTTATCAGTATAATTGTACCTTTCTGTATGCCCATTGAATTCTATCTTTATTACTCTTCAATTATCGAAATGGGAATAGGTATTGACACTAATTAAGATAATAATGTTGTGGCTATTGTGGGCTACAATCAAAATAAAGTCACTATGACTTTTGATCGTCCCCCTAGTAAGGGAATAGGCCCTTAAGGCTTCTATGCATTTCCTCCTCAAGGGAGACTCAATATGAGTTGCTATCCATCTTTATATTATATTAGAAACATCGATACTGAGTTGTTGAATATATTTTTATCTCGTTAGCTAGGGATTGAGTATGAGTTTAAGAGTGCCCCTTATAAGTTAAAGATTATAAAATTTGAGGGGAAATGTTTATAATTCTATAGTAATAGTAGGTGTATTAAAAATTTTGAGATATATAAATCATTAGAAATTTGGGACCGTCAAGCAAAATTTTCATCGTGAAAAAACTCACCTTGACAAATTAAAGAAGGAAAACTCGAGTTGATTACTAAATTTATAAAAGAGTTGGGTTAGTAGTACAAGTTGTGATGTCATTAAGGGTGTGTTTGAATTAGCTTTTAGAGAACAACTTCTAGAGAATAGATTCTGGTCATAATAGATTATGAGAAAAAAATAATTTTGATAAAATGAGAGTGTTTGGGTATTGTAGACATAATAGTTTTTTTATGATATGGGGCCCACATAAAGAAAAAGTAAAAGAGAGGAGGTGGGGCCCATATAAAGAAAAAGTGGAAGAGAGAGAAGGTGAGCCCACATAAAGAAGAGTAGAAGAGAGAGGGTGGGTGGGGCCTACATAAAGAAAAATTAGAAGAAAGAGAGAGGATGGGGCCCACACAAAAGAAAAAATAGAAAAAAATAGTTTTTCCTAAAACTTAGGTTTTGAAAAATTGAGTGTTCGTCAACCAAATCTAGGTTTTGAATCAAAACTTAGATGTGTGTTCGAATTAGCTTTTGGAGAATAGCTTCTGGAGACTATATAATGATGAGTAATACTCCACTTGAATTTTTTTAAATAAAATTATTATTCTCTTTGCAAAAGTATTCTTTGGTAGTACATGGGATAATTCTAAATTGTAGAAGTTGTCATATATATGTGAAGCTAAATTGATGCAACAACATTTATTTCTTTATGGTAAATGAGGTTTGGATGTTGGAATATGCTCTAAATCATATTTAAGAGTCTTACAGAAAGGAGAATATGAGAACTTATTTCTCATTGATTATAGTCTTGAATTTTGGGAAGAAAATCCCTAAAAGGAATAGAGTATTGTAACATCCAAATTTTATTCTTAATATTTAAGTAACATTAGTATGTTGTTTATTAATTAACTTGATATTTAAAAAAAATCAAGTATATTGTCTGAAATCTTGAAATATAGAATTGTGAAAACAATGGAATATGATTAACAATTGAAGTGGAAAATCCTAATCAAAATAAAATGGCCTAATTATACTTTTATGTAGTATCTAATTAAATTTTATAAAATAAAAATATAAAATTTAATGCAGTAGATATTTATTATTGTTGATTTGAGCTTATTAATGGGATTATTTCTCGGTACTTTGAACTTTTCATATAATTATTTGAGTAAGGGGAATTTTACTTAGAGTGAAATTACATTTTCTAAATAGAAAATTTATGAAATTAGGTGGGATCAAATAAAAGTATTTAATATTTCTCTAAAATAAAATATTGTGATTACTTAAAGTGTATGAAAATTATTTGAGCAAAATATATTATCCTAACCCAATTTTAAATCTTAGAGAAAAGATGGAAAAGCTATAATAAAAACAAAGATAAAAGAAAGTTAAAAAAAAGCAGTGAAATATATTTATATACATATATATATATATATATAATTAATAAAATATTATTAAATGGTGGGAGCACATGGCCTCCCCACCATTTCATTAAATGGTTTGAGGGTGTGTTTGATTTGAAGGGAGGGTAGGGGAGGGAGGGGAGGGGAAGGTGAGGAAATTACAATTTTAGACAAAAGAAACCCAAAATTTACCCTATCATTTTTTTTAAAATTTTGGGTTCCCACCCAAAATTTACTTTCTCATTCTTTTTAAATTTTAAATTACCGCCCAAAATTTAAATTCCTTCAACCCAAAAAGGTAATTTACCTATCCTCCCATTTCCTCCCACCCCTCCCCTCCTCTCAAACCAAACACCCCCTGAGGGCATGTTTGTTACGCGGACAATGGAGGAGGGAAAGGGAAGATGGCCAAGTTCCATAGGCAAAAACATATTTGGCTCGCCAAAGTTGCTTCAACCCACATTCCCGCCAACTTCAATCTTCCTTTAAATATGGGAAAATGGGTTCCCACCAAAAGTGGGATCAACTTGAAATTGTTCCCGGGAAGCATAAAATTTCGGACAAAAAAGCCCCTGTAAAACATTAAAATAGCTAAAACAGATTCGTAGAACACGCGAAACCAGATTGGTGTGTCGAAGGCGTGTCTGGAAAAGGGAAGAGGTGAAGAGCGTGTGAAGGTGAACTCAGAAGCAAGGTAATGTTTGTCTGATTATGTTGTGGTCTATTGCGTGAAGTGGGCAATATTTGTTCTCTCAGCTCTTTTTGTGTTGAACCTGACATGGGAGATGCGTAAAAAGCTAAAGGCTGCATGTATGTTATAAATTGGTATGTTTGAGATGTGGGTCTTCTCTGCTGAACAGACATGAATGAAGAGCATAGTCCAAAAGCTGAAATGTGCGTGGTTGCTTACCATGTGACAGTGTGCTTTGTTTTTGTCTTGCAATTGGGTTTTAATTTTAAGTAGATGTAATTTATTTCATGAATGCTTAACAGTGAGTGAAGTTGAAAGTTTTGGTGGCTGTAGGTAATTTCGAATGAACATAGGAAGATGGAAGCAGTGAAAGATTAATAATGTCAGTAGAAAGATAGAATGGGTTAGATGGTTGATGCATAAGATAAGTGGGTTGTGTTTTTAATATGTGAAAAGTGTGGTGTAATTATGTGCATTGGCTCTTAATTTAAAATGTGATTTGTTTAAATGTGTTAGTGTGGTTTGGAAAGAGGAGTTGGTAGATTATACTGTAAAACGAATCAGTGTGGGAAAAATTGTGTAGGTATGGAGCCACAATTGGATCAAATGTTTGCCATGTTGTCTGGGTGCCTAGGTTTGCTTCTTGCAGTCAGGGGATTGCTTTTAACCATGATTGTTGCTATGGGAAGAGGTAGACCGAGGCACATACAAGATAGGTCTTTTAGATTAGATTTTCATGCAACGCGAGCAAATTTGAGGGCAATGATATACAGTAGTGACACCACTAACTTTAACCAAATTAAGATGTATCGGGCGACCTTTGATAAATTGTGTCACATGTTATACACAATTGGTGGATTAAGACCAACAAAACATATGTTAGTTGATGAGCAAGTTGCAATGTTCATGCATATATTGGGGCATCATGTCAAGAATACGGTCATTTAGTTTGAGTTTGGTAGGTCAGGTGAAACAATTAGTAGATACTTTAAAATTGTGTTGAATGCAACAATTAGACTGCAATCATTGCTTTTGAAAAGAGTATAGGCCATTCCATTGAAAAGAGCCTCAAATGATTATCATTGGAAGTGGTTCAAGGTATAAAACTTTGTAGTTGTGTCATAAAGTGCATTTACTTTGTAAGCAAAAGTGAAATGTATAGGGCTAACATTCATGATTGTATTTGCAAGGGTGCCTAGGTGCATTAGATGGTACTCACATTTATATACAAGTCCCGGCAGAGTATAAGGGTAGGTACCGAAATAGAAAAGGAGAGGTGACAACCAATGTCCTAAGTGTATGCTCATCGGATGCGCAGTTCATCTTTGTATTGCCTAGTTGGGAAGGGTCAGCTGCGGATGGGAGGGTGTTGAGGGATGCTATAAGGACACGATATGGCCTACGAGTACCACAAGGTATGGCCTTATATTTTCTATTTTTAGTGTAAGTTTGTATGATTCGGGCATGTAATGCCAAAGTTAGGAGCATTGCTCATATTAAATTTTTTTTTTCAGCTTGGGCAGGAAAGTACTACTTGGTTGATGCGAGGTACACAAATTGCCAAGGTTTTTTAGCGCCTTATAGAGGGCAAAGGTACCACTTGAATGAGTGGAGGCAGGGACACCAACCCCAAACTCCGTATGAGTGCTTCAATATACGGCATTTGTCCGCCCGAAATGTCATTGAAAGGTGCTTCGGGATACTAAAGTTGCGTTGGGCAATACTGAGGAGTGCTTCTTTTTATCCGGTGAAGATTCAAAATAGATACATTATGGCATGCTGTCTGTTATATAATCTAATTCGTCAGGAAAGAATTCAAGATCCACTGGATGAGCAGCTTGAGACCTTTGAACCACCACCACCAACAATTGACAACACACCCATGATGATTATGAAAAGTAGTGATATTTTGACCAACTTTAGGGAAGAACTGGAAAATGAGATGTTTGCTTCCTTTGTGGGTCATACGGATGACATTTGATGATGTTGTAGAATTATGTTTCAAAATGATGAATATTGCCTTGCCTATGTTTGTGTGTATGGACAAAGTTTGTGTTATGTGCATTTGAATTTAATTTAAGTGCAAATTGTTGCCTGATGTGTGTATGCTTTATTGTTGGATTTAATTTATGTTAATAACCTTTTATTTTATGCCTGAGTCTTAAAAGAGGGACCAGATTGAAGAGTCAAACAAGTTAAAGCTTAAAATGTAGTCGTCCGAGGAGGACAAGGTCCCTGTGGATTGCCTTGTAACTCTGAGGATGGAGCAAAAGTTTATGGTGGATAATAGCTTTAAGCCTGGATTTGCTAATGCTCTGTAGTCAATGATGGAAGAGAAGCTCCTTGGATGTGGGATCAAAGCATGCCCTCACATTACCTCCAAGATCAAAACCTTGAAACGTCTATAGCAGGCCGCTTATGATATGGCTTATGGCTCCAACACTTCAAGCTTTGGTTAGGATCCTGATAAAAAAATTGTGACTGCTAAAAAAGAAGTCTGGGATGAGTATTTGAAGGTATGTGAAATTGGTAAGGAGTTAATCACATTGAACTGAGTTCAAGAGTCATAGGTGTAGGGATAAGGTACATGTGCTTACAAATTTTCCACTTTCAAGTTCACCCCAGGTCAAGACAGTTTAGGACCAAGTCTTTCCCAAACTTTGAAAATGTGTGCTTCGTGTGGGCTAGGGACAAGGCAGTTGAGGAAGAAGGAATATCACTTGCTGCTATGGAAGAGGAAGTCAATGTTGAAGTTGATGAGCTTCCTGATTCGCCTCAGATTGTTGGGGCTGAAGTAGACTTGTCACAAACCATAGGAGAAACTCCTCCAAACACTACCCACATCAATGATACCTCTTCCTGTCCAAGGAAGAAGCGTAAAGTTAACAACTCAGAGGTTATTGCTGAAGTTTTGCGCGAAACAATGACATCATTGGACAAAACCATCATTCATGTCTTTGAGAAACTAGGCAACCAACTGTCAGGTCAGGAAAGACAAGCACAACTAGATGCAAAAAGTGCTGATCTATTCATGGAAATTGTTCAGCTTGAAGGCTTGTCACAATCTGAAAAAAATGCAGCTCATATCAAGATTGTGGGTTCTGAGCAACTACTGAATGCGTTTGGAAAAATACCAACGGTGTACAAAGCCTCATAGATCTGCAGCTTACTGGAAAAGTAGTTAGGTTATGCAGTCATACCTTTTGTGGACTAGTATTTATGTAGTGCCTGTAGAGTATATTTTGGTGTAACCTAGTACAGGAACACAAGTGGCTATCTCTTTTGGTGTAATATAGTGCATAGGCACAAGTGTGTATATGTTTTAGGGCATATAAATGGTCTGCAAACTTTGGACCATGTTAAATCAAGGAATTGTAAACATGGCACAAAGTTTGTATAATTACGGTATGTAAACGTTTGATATGTAATTATGCTACACAAAATCTGATGTAAGTATGCTACACAAATTATGTTGTTGCACATGCCTATTGTCTTGCTGTATGTAAGTGCTTCAAGATGAAATTAGCAAATTGCAGGTTCGCATAGCAGGTGTTGATGATGTAGTACATGATATGTTTGTTCGAATTTCTTGATTTACATGGATATCAAGTTTGAATTCTTCATCTAAGTTCGAACATATAAAAGTCATTAGCAATTTCAACCTGACATGTATGTCCCTTTCGACTATGTGTGATATCTGGTTGTGTGTCTGCTAAATTGGTTTGAATGTATTACCTATAATGGGTTTGAAGTTCGAATTCAATATGTCAGTTCGAACTAGCAAATGTAATGCACAATTAGAACTTCAACATGCACTAGTTTCCATTTACTGTATGATAAGTTGGTTCGAATTGTTTGTATAAATTGGCAAGAAAATTTGAATGCGACATTTAAGTTTGAACTTCTTATCCAAGGGTAATTTGAACCTATCCAGCACAGTTGATATACAAGTTCAAACTTAGGTAAATGGTTTGAACTTTAGATAGTGTCCAAGTGAACGAGTTACTGTAAAATTAATTAAAAAATTTAAAGATGTCACGCGTGTCAATCTCAGTGGAGTAGCGGCTTAAATTTTAGGTCAAATGTTCTAAAGACAGTTCACATTCTTGGTTTAATGACCACACCAACCTTTTCCCTATCTATAGAAATCTCTGTTTCTCCATCACTCTGTGCTTCTCCCTGTCTCACATTGCTCTGATTGCAAGTTGTAATGGCTAGGACCGTAATGGCTAGGACCAAGAAGGCAGATGCTCGACTACAGGAAATGGGTATCACAATGGAAGATGTTGAGAATTTTAGAAGGCATAGGGCACAACTACGCCGTTACAATCGGTCAGGTGTTCAAAGAACAAAACCCAAGAAGGCAACTTGAATGATGACTATGAGGCAGCTGCAAAGTGGAAACGCGATAATGATGCAAAGGAAGCGAAGAAGAGACAACGGGAAAAGCAACTGCAACAAAAGGAAAAAGTGAGAGGTAAGAGAAAGCAGCAGTTGGAAGAGGAGGTGGAGGAGGATTCATCAGCAGAGTCCTCTGACTTTGAATAATGGCATAAGATAGAGGGAACAAGGCAAGGGAAAAAGGTTTTGTGTAATATCCCAAAATGTACTCAAGGGCTAAATGTACAGAATAGATAGTGGGATTAATGACAGAATTACCTCTAGAAATTTTGTTACGACTTTAGTCAATTTTCACATGCAAAAAATTGGCAATTGAATATTATATTGCAAGTGGATATTTTATAAGATCATCATCTCCTTCAAAGGGCCATGACTTACGTAAGATATAAGTAGACAATATTGGTTATTAATATATGACATGTGAAGGCAATTTGACCAAGTTGTAAAAGGTGGTGACTAAGTCAACAATTTCAACTAAAGAAGTAATATTTGAAGAGTTGGAATTATGATTGATTCAAGAAGCTCTTTTGGCTATTCCAAGGGCTACAATTCGTATGGCATGAGAAGGAAAAGAAAATATGTTGAATTGGTTAAATATTGCAACTAAAGTAATGTATTTGAAGAGGCAAAAGTTATGATAAATAAAGGAGTATTTGTTTTTGCTCTTTAAGAGCTATTTACGGTGACAATAAAGAGAGAAAGAGAAGCACATGAAAGACCAAGTAAGGAGATGAAGACTTGGTCAACAATTGTAGGCCAAGCATAAGATGATATCTTGTATACAAAAGGGGAAAACATTTCGGTCAAAAAGGGAGGAGGAAGGAAAGAGAAAACTTGAAGTAATTTTCACCACATCTTTTATCTACTTTTGCACCATATTTTCGTTTGGACTTTGAGAGATAAGAGGGGCCAAAAATCTGATCATTAAGTCACATATTTCATCTCTCCTCAAGTTGGTTACAGCAGCAAAAAAACGTGGAGGAAGAAAAGCAAGGTTTTAAGGTGAGCTTAATCTTGATTTTTCACCTTCTTAACCTCATCTATGGCTCAAGTGACCTTCATGAAACTTGTTCCTCTCTTCCTTAGCTTCATTTCTATGGTTTTTGCTTTTGAAGAGGAGGAGTTTTCAGCCACCTTGCAAGAACAAAAGTTGAGGAATCAAGAAAAGAACACAAGAAGAAGCAAGAGGTGAGTAAGAGCATTATGTTGATGTATATGATGCTTTAATTGGCTGAGTTGTGGTGGGCTATTGTGACAGCCCTAATTTTTTTTTTTAGGGTATATTAGGGATCATGAAGCTTTCATCCTATATATGTGCTTATATGTTGGTTTGGAGGCAAATGAGCTAAGCTTAGTAATTAGATAGTGAAGTGGTTGGTTGTTGTGAAATACCCTAAAATTCTGCCAAAACAGGACATGAGGAATGAGTGGGAATTTGTTCATTTTGATGTTACCATTGTGTTCTACACGAAAAATTATGTGGGAATAGGTTTGGTTGTTGATTTTGAAGTCATTGGACACATTGGTTGAAAATTGGAAAAAACTGTCAAGTGTAACTTTGTGCAGGGCAGTCAGTTTGTAGGGACATTTTGAATGGGCAATTGGTGTCTAAAAATTCTGAAACTTTCCAGTCTTAAATTTCACATTTCAAGCTTCAAAATAGACATATGATTTGTGTCATTTCGGTTTTTGAGCTGGGAGTTCTAGTTGCCCAAAGTTTGATGTCGAAACTGGACCTAATTCTGGAGCAGTGTGGAATGTTGTGTAATTCTGGAATTGTGTGGTGATTTCTGGTAGTGATTCATATTTTTACTATGAAGAGGACTTCAAGAGCTTTCAATAGGCTTTGGGATCACCTCATTTTGAGTTTTCTAGAATTAGTTATGATTTTTCAAAGATGTTGGAAAATTCTGGCAGATTGGTCACCTATGCGAAAATTGAAGATTTTATGGCATAATGTAATATTGTGGAACTTTGAGGTTAGAAATTAGCCTTTTAGGTTAATTGACCACTTTAGCTCCTTAGTTGACTTGATTAATTAACCATAGTGATAATCAACTTAAGTACTATAGAGATAAAACTTGGGAAAGAGATTGACGGGTTGTCCCTAACTTGGTTTACAGGATTTGATATTTGCCGTCCTCGTGAGCCCGCTGTGCCAAGAAAAGTCGGGAAAGGACAAGGTAGTGACTCTCTCTCTCTCTCTTATACTTTGTGTAATGCACTGTATGTGTGTTGTATCACTGTTTTATGATGATTTCTGATGCTGCTGCGATTACAGCTGGTGATAGCTATCGTTTACAGCGCAAGCTGTCGTTTACAGCGTAAGCTGTCGTTATTGTGATTACAGCGTAAGCTGTCGTGATGTTGATTACTGATTACAGCATAAGCTGTCGTGATGTTGATTACAACAAGAGCTGTCGTATTGTGTATACAGCCGTGAGTGCTGTCGTTTGTGGTGAAAACCATGTATCTGTGAATTGCTGCTGCTGTTGCTGTTTGTGATTTATGTACATGCTTTGTGTTTATGCATTGTATGAGTGGTTTGTTGCTACTGAGATTCTCTCGAATCTCATTCTTTCCTATGACTAACATTTCAGACAGGGCGTGTGGCTCAAAGGAGAAGCGGCCAACCCGGAGCAATTAGGACCCTTAGGGGTATATAGTTGAATTGGAAACGTTGGTTATGTATATTGAATTCGGGATTACTGTATATTTTGAATCAGGAACACTACATTCGATTTTGGTTGTGTAATCCCCTAGTGTATACCTATAAACCTTCAGGTTTTATGTATAGAACCCGAGAGTTGCCGGGGATGCGGATATACACTCTGATATGATTGAATGTATACTAACTACACAGGTAATTATATTCGAATATTGAAATTGAGACCAGGATGGAAAAAAGAGTTTTGAAAGTTTTGTAAAAAATTTTTACTGTGAGACAGAAAGTTTAAAACGAGGTTAAAGCATCCAATGGTCTCTAATCCGATTTAAATATGTGTTATCGAATTATAATTACGTGTTTAAAGTCAGGGGGTTACATTGTGGCTGTCGTCCTTCTCTGAAAAGGAAACATCTATCTTAGGCTCAGATGAAGAGGCTTCACCGGCCGCAGATATTGAAGACGATGACAATGTGGTGCTTGATGTCGTTAGAGGGAAGTTGTTGAAAAAGCTTCGGTTGAAACAAAGGAGCAATGTTGCACCTGAGGCAAAGGAGGACTACAACAAGTCAGCCCTGGAAGAATACAATATCAGGTTAGTTGGCCGCACATGCTGCAAAATGAGTAGGATAAAATTGGACACTTTTGACTCTGAATTTAGGTTTCAATTGGGAACAATATTGCAGCCTTTCAAAGGCCTTTAAGAATTGTCATTGCCTTATTCTAAATCAGTGGTGAAGGTTTTCTACACCAACCTGAAAATGTCTAGAAAGGGGGTAGTGTCTACTTATGTTAGAGGCCAGACCATAGCAATCACTGAAGAAAACATTCTGGCCTGGTTAGATGTCACCTGCCCACAGTCCACTAACACTAATTTATCACAGGCACAAATTGATGCAACACTACTTGAGGGGAACACACTTGGTGACACTCCTCTGTGTAGACCAAAGCAGCTGCCTCATAGATTTCAGGTATTACATTACTTATATAGTAGGAACTTTGTTAACAAAGGCAAGCACTACACTTCACTTACCCCTGAAGAAAAACACATCCTCACATGTATGATCAAGGGCTTGCCTTTTCATTTAGGCAAGAGGATTGTGGATAAAATGTTAAGGGCTGCTACTCTAGGAAAGAAGAATTCAGAACTGCCCTATCCCTCCCTTGTTTCTCTAATACTACAAAAGAACAAAGTTTGGTATTTATACGAAAAGGAAGCACTTATTTAGACTGAGGAGTTTGGTGAGCAGGCCTTGAACTGAATACAAATACCCATAGATAATAAAGCAAGGACAAAGGTAGCACATGACATAAACAAAGCTGCTACTAGTACCCCTCCAGATGATGTAGCAGCTACTTCTTCCAATACTCAAAGATCAACTCCTTTACATCTACCTGAAGCGTTCATAGAAGCCATGGAAAAAATTATTGCCCAAACAATGATGAAGTTATAAGCACAGTTGGATGCAAGGATTGGCCAACATGAGGAACATGTAGTGAAGTTTAAAGCTTTGTGAAAGAGCTGTTTGAGGAATATATGGTCAAGTTGCACAGTTATGTTAAGGACAAGCATGAGGAATTTGGTGCACAAATTCGACTCATGGATTCAACCATTGCTTACATCGACTCATACGTGTCTGAGCTTGCACTAGATGTCTAGGACCTACGCGAATTCATTCACCTCTACTCTACAGAGTTCAAGGAGTTTGCCGCATACAAGGCTTCACATCATGAGGAAGTAGGGCCTTCTACCCATCCTGGAAATGAATCTCATTCCCCTGCACACGACAATGTTCCATCTCCAAAGCAAGGTAAAGCTCATGAAGAAGGTGGCTCATTTTGTGACACTGCTAACTTATCTACAAAGTCCCCTACAACCGGTGTCCCTCCTGACCCCAACGTGCTTGAACCAGGCAGCCCAGTTGACACATATGATGCTGATCCAGTAACCCCACTGTCAATCGTGCCTCTGCCTGAAGCTGCAAACCCTCCTCATGCGCCCTTAAGACCAATACTTGACCCTCAGCCATTACGTTTCATACCAGCACAGGCTTTCATGTCTGGCCTTACTGCTGAGAATATGCCCTATTTGTTCACAGCTGCTGCATCCTCTCCTCCTCATCCTCCAACATATAGTGGCCTCAAGTTCATCCCTATCAACCTCCCTGGTTCGCAGTCACCATCCCAAACCAGGTCCCAATCCAAAAGGTCCCCAGCTAAAAGGAAGAAGAAGAATTAGGGCTACATTGCTTAATTTTTATCTTTCTATTTTGTGATGCTACTGCCAGGACATCTGTGTACATGCATTTTTTTGCTATTCCATTCTGTTATCACAGATTAATCGAGTTCGAACTTATCTGTTTAGTTCAAATTTTAACTACTGTCATTTTGAAACAACTGATGTCATTATGTTGTGTTCAAACTTATATGTTTAGTTCGAACTTTTCTGTTTCTAATTATATCTGTCAGTGCTTAATGAAAGTGGAAAATGTGCAACCATGTCAGAAATTGACATTTTGTTTTCTCCATGTACTGCCGCAACCATTTTGTTGTTGCTATTTAAATTTTTTTTGGGCCAATTGAACTATGTTCCGTTTTTCATTCCCCATGCCCTTTAAGCACACTTTAAAACATCATTGTTGTCCTTTGTAGGAAACACAATTTAAAACAAATTTTTAGAAGCAATGACATCAGCAAATGTCAAATAGCTTTCAAAACTATTTGGTAGTAGTTTTACAACTGCTGCTTCAATTTCACCACCAGCATATTGAATGCATTATAAGCAATTAGCAGCTAAGACTTATATAAAAAAGGTGCTTATAATTTTTTTCCCACAAAAGTTTATTGCAAATATTCAAAAAATTGTTTGCATTGTTGTTGTTATCCTAATCCTTCTTTCAATAATCAACCCCAGCTGAAGAATGAAGATAAGCCGCCCAATGAGGAGGAAAAGAAATAAAGTTGTGGGTCATCTTGTCCATGTCAGGCTTTATATATTGTTCTTTTGATAGACAAGTTTATTAGCATGATGGACAGTGGTTCAAAATATAGCACTATTATGAACTGATGTTTGATCTTATGCTGAAGTTCACAGATACAGAATGAAAAAAAAACATTGTTCACAAGTAGCCATGGAACATACATAAAGCAACACTTCAACATTGAAGAGATAATTATATATGTTGTAGATCAATTTACATGATTACATAAAAAGTCCTATATATAATTACCCATATGGTTAGCAAGCTTAACCAGTCCTACATATGAATAGATAGACAAAATTAAAGAAGACAAGTTGTAATGTTCCTCAGGTCACATTTTCAGTCTTGGCTCCTAATTTGCCTCCGGATATCATTCTTGGCCTTCAACCCATACCCTGGCAACCTCTCCTCCATCCTCCACTCCAAATACATTAGATCTGCTCCCAACCACACTCATTTAGCCATGTTATGCCCTGCTTTTCTCCTCTACAATTCAACCAGCGTCTTTTCTTCTTCACTTGTCCACACACGTTCAGTCTTTCCTGACTCCAAACAACAATTAACAACATTATGACACTGACCCAAATTACCAACACACGCACACAGCATTTTTTCCCCTCCGTCATCCTTTTCCCACTAACCTGTGTCTTTAAACAATGTCCTGTTGTATCCATAACCTCTGCTATCTGCGTCTTCGGTCTCATCTCCAGCTCCCCTCCTGCTCCTCGCCGTCACAGATGCCATCCACACCACCTTCAATTTCCCTTCTCCCCCACACACAGACCCACTTCGGTCAAGCCTCTGTTTCTCACGGATGACATTTTCGTCACATTTTATAGCTTATTTTATTACTTTATGCCCGGGGTATTATGGTTTTTTACCCCCCACTTCCCATTTAACCCAATTTGTTTTCTACCTACCAAACACTTTATTTTCCCTCAACCTATATTCTGTTCCCATGTCTACCAAACAACTCACTCTTTTAAGCTCCCTCTCAATCTTCCCCTCCTTTCCATTCACTTCCCTTCCTTTATGTTCCCTCCTAAAATGTTCCTCCTTGTACCCTCATATTGCCATTCAATCAATGACCCTACTTCCCCTCTCCCTTAATTTCTTTCTAGCGTTAACCTTCGTGTTCTCTTCACTACAACGTCGTCCTCTTCTTCCTTCAACAGTGCCGCAACGTGGGTGTGAGAGAGTGAGAGAATGAGACTCAGAGAGTGTGTGTGATGGCTTGTTTTTCTTAGCGTGCTTGTTAAGTTATTTATTTCCTATTTCTTTTTACCTTCTCCTCTCTTATTTGAGTTTTTCATGGAAAAAAGGTAAGAATTATTGGATTTCAAATTTTTAGGTAAACCAATTGGTGATTTAATTTTTAATGGAGCTAATAAAGTTTGAATAAGAGTTGTATGGTTTAGATTTATACTTGAATGGTTGATTTGAGGAAAATAAAGTGTGGGTTTGATTGAAAAATAATGATTTATGATTATGAGGTAATTTGATTCAAATTTCATGTTTTATTCTAACTTATTAGAGGCTATATTGATGATTGAATCACTTAGATTTAAGGTTTATAATGAGATATGAATATTGAAAATTTTGGATGAAACTTTAAGTGTTGGAAATTGGGTGTTTTTGAAAAACTTTAGGGGATAGTTATAGTTTAATGATTGAAATAGGTAAGAAAAAGTTAATGGAAAGAAGAAAAGAACTTGGAATGATCATTTTGAAAAATAGTTATTTATGTTATTTTTCTCAAGGATTTAAAGTGAGTACATTTTTGGGGATTTAAGGATGAATGGAGGAAATTAGTATTGTCAATAGTTTTAATGAGTGAAATAGAGTTATTAGATGATAAAAATATTATTAAAATAAAGAAAATTGAGTTAGCATAATAAATTGAGAATTTTAAGAGTTTGTGTTAAAGCGAATAATTTAAAGGTGATAGAAAGATTTGGAAAATAAAGATTTATCCGTGAGTTAGATATTGAGTTGATATTGATAATATTAATGTGATTATTGGAAAAAAAACTTTGGGAATTGGGTTTGATTGAGAATGGTCAAAGATGATAGTTGAGACTTCTAGAAAGTATTTAAATCTCTAAATTGTTTTGTTAACCACTCTATTAGTTTGAAACTAAATTGTTGTTCTAATTGATTGTTATATATTGATTTGTGACTTAAGATTGGAGCTTGAATTCTTGTGGTAGACTTAGTGATAAGTAAAATATTTGTTTATTTATTTTCCCTTATATGATGATTTTATGGATGATATTTGAGCTTAATTTAATGATTTTGGGTATAATTGATAAATAAAAAATGATTTTTGTATAAAATAGAATTCTTAAAAAATACTAAATCAGACTCTGTTTCAGTTTTCAAATAATATCTGGAGCTCTAGATATCAGATTCGAACGTTCTTTATATGGATAAAAAGCTAAAAAAACTCTACAACTTTTATATTGAGCCCAAAACCCAATTTTGCCTTCAAGGGTTTTGAATTTTACTTGGAAGTTGAGGATGTGAATTTGTTCCTGACTGACCTTTGTGTACTAATTTGATCATAACTTAAGCTGCAAATGTTGAAATGATGAGCTTCCAATTGTGACTTCACGTTAAGATCCAGAGCTACAACTTTCATGAAGATCACATGGCAAAATTACACCATTTTGAATGTCAAAATTTGGAAGCAATCAAGAAGTTTGGCAGCCACAAGGTCAATGTTGGTAGCTTAAGGTCAAAAATTCATGCCTAACAATGTGGAAATTTGTGCACCCCCTCCATCTATAAATAGAGAAGCTCAAGATACAAGGAGACACATCATCTTAGAGTTAATTTCAAACATTGTATTTTTTTTTTGCATGCCTCCTTCATGGAAGGTTTAGGTAGTCCTCCTTTATGGATGGTATTGGTTGCCTCCTATATAGAAGGTTTTACCTCTTATATGAAAGGCTAGATGTTTCCATTTTCATCATCTTGTATGTTTTATGTGATATCTCAATTTTTGATTAAGAGCTAATCATGATTATTGTAGATAATTATGGATTTAATTGGCATTATTATGTGTTTTATGGAAATATAAATTAATATGTCATAATTGGTGGAAAAATTAGAAGAATGGAATTTTTGTCCATGAGTTGGTAATTAAGGGAGAAATTAATTACTAACTAAGAGGAAATGAAATATATGAATGAATGGCTAATGGATGAATTAGATAAGTTAATTGGTGACTTAATTTATGAGAGCCAATGGGATGGTGACACTTGGCAAGATTTGTGGGTGAAGGGAGGAAAAGTCAAATAGGCATATTAAATCATTTTTTCTCTCTCATTCTCTCCTCTTTTCGACTGAAGCATGGGGGAGGGAGTATGTCATCATTATTCTTCATCTTCCCCAATACTCCATCTCTCTCACTTTCTCTCTCCTATTCGTCCTCCATGGCTACCAAGTGAGAGGAAGAAGAGCTTGTGATTTGGGTGAGTAAATGGCCTCCTTTGCTCAAATTGTTTTCTTTAATGTTGCTCCATGAGTTATAGGCTTCATTTTGATGTTCATAGTGTGCCTATTGGTGTTAGTTTGAGCCCACACGAAATTACGGAGGTTGGTGAATCAAGAATCTCTTTGGCAAAGTGAAAGAGGTAAGTGAGACTAATCTATCTATCTAAGTTTTATGCCAAATGAGTTAGTTTGAAATTTCAGGAAATTTTGGCCTATTTTCGTTGGATATGGGTCATTGGTAAATTGGCATGTTATTGGCGTGGAAAATGGTGTTTTGGTATGAGTTTTGAATAGATAGATTGTTTGGAGGTTGAAATGTTAAGATTGGTGGTTTTGGGATTTTGATGTTTAATGTTGATTCAAACCAAAGCATGATAATGGAGTAGGATTTTGGTAATTCTGATGATTCCATTGAATTCCTTGGGTGTTTTTGTGTGGGAGTAGCTTTGGTTTGGTATTTGGGTTCATTTGGATCACTTGGTAAAAATTCTGGAAGTACTGTCTTACCTTCTGCGTTTTCTAGTTTCTGACAAAACCAATCGAGTGAGAGTGAGTTCACTCGAGTGAGGGATGAACATCACTCGAGTGAGGGTGAGCTCACTGGAGTGCGTTAGTGTATTTTCCCCTCTGGCCTTCGATTTTCATGTTACACTTCCGGGCAAAAGGCAAGAGTGTTGCCTCACTTGCAAGTATGTGGGTTCTCACTCGAGTGAGCCTCCTCTCACTCGAGTGCTGATGTATTTGTCAGATGATCTATCGTCTCGGGTTGTCACTCTCGTCCAAAATTCAAGAGTGCGCTTTAACACTTGCGAGTGTTGAGTTCTCACTCCCGTGAGGTCTTCTTCACTAGAGTGACCCTTTTCTTTGAAAGTTCTAGTGCTCTCGAGCAAGCACTTCCTGTCCTCACTTTCTAGCACTTGAGGTGCTGTCCGTACATCACTTGAGTGAGGTCTTGTGTGCTCGAGTTTTCATACTGACACTTGAGTGAGACCATTTTCACTCGAGGTGCAGTAGTGAAAAATCAGTTTTTATGTTTCCAAAAGGGGATCTTTGGGATAGTTCTTCTAACCCTTTAAGATTTTTGTTTGGGGTATTTAATGACTCTAAAAGAGCAATATTGATAACCAAATTAAGTGTTATGAAGTAAATTAAGTCTTGGAATAGAGTATAACTCTTCGTCCCTAATTACGAATATAGGATTTGACATTTGCCCTACTTGGGAGAGACCGGCGCTAGGACACTCACGGAAGGATCAAGGTAGTGACTTTTCTCTCAATTTATGTATGATACTTGGTATGTATATTTATCATTGTGAATGTGTTATCAGCCATAGGGCATTACAGCGCGAGCAGTTCAGCGTGAGCCATCGTTGGGGGGCAATACTCATGATACCTACCCTGGCCGTTGTATCTGCCGCTGTAAGTATTGAGGCTACATTGTGGAATCATGGATTCCTGTTTGAGTATCCAGCCCGTGGGGCTGTGTGTTGTGAAATGTTTTATATAGATTCTAGCGTGGTGATATATGTGATATGTTCATGTAGATGTGCAACACAACAAGCAGTTCAGTGTGAGCCGTCGCAGGGGGCGATGCCCATGATGCCCACCCCGGCCGTTGCAACTGTTGTTGCGATTGTTGTGTGTTGTGGATGATTTACTTTCATGCTTTGATGTTGTGCATATTATGAGTGATTGTTACTACGGGGATTCTTTGGAATCTCACTCTCTCAAAATTAAACATTTTAGGCAGGGCTGAAGGATCAAAAGGCAAGCGGGTGACGAAGAATGAGTAGAGCTCCGTGTTAGGAGTTCCTTTTTGGTTATTAGTTATCATTGTATACTATTGGATATTTTATGGGAAGTATATATATATATATATATTGGGATTTGTGATGTATTTTTGTGTAATCCTCAAGTAAAGGGTATGAATTATGGGCCGTGTGCCTTTGTATAATCCCTTTATGAATTAATGAACCCGAGTGTGTCGGGAATTTATGCTTTACTCTGATATGTATGAATGAAATCAACATGTACAGGCCATTTTATATTTGTAATGTGAATATGAGACCTTGTGAACAAATTTTGTAAAAGTTTTTAAAAACCCTGATTTTGGGATGTTTAATTTGTATAAGTCCCAAATCATCTTACAGTCTCTAATTCTATATTAATTATGTGTTTACGAACAAATCTCGGCCTTGATCGTGAACGGGGTTACATTTTAGAATTTAATAATTAAGTTTCATGCAACGTTTATGAAGTTTTCAATTTATTTTGGTTTTGTTTTTAATTTCATCATGAGCTAAATTTCCATTTTCCTAGGGTGATGATGTAGCTTACTAATGACGGATTGAATCCTAACTTATTAAATCTAGTTTTAATTTTTCCTACATGATTGAGTTTTGATTATTTTTCTTAATGCTTTCAATTGATTGGCCATCTTTTGAATGATTTTAATATGTATGTTGAGACCAGAAAGAGATGCATGTGTGTAGATCATATAATTAAAACCATAACTTGCATATGAAATAGGAATATATTCATGAGTTGTGTAGTCTTAATGAGTTCAATAAACATTAATACATGATTAATTGCTTGAATTCATATAGGAATATATAGGATTAGCAATTAATTATAGAATTGCTTGACCTTGGAAGAGGCTTGTAATTAAACGAGGAAAACTCGGCCATCAATCATGTGGAATAAATTGGGCCAAAATAGACAAGTGATTCAATCCGAAATTTGTTAAGTGAAATTTGACCCCTAGGGATTTTTCTCATAGTTGTTTTCATATTATTTGCATTCATATTTAATCATTTTTTATTTTGTACTCTCAATCACCAACTAATTGATCGACTAAATAGAATTAAAATTACCCATTTTGGTACTTAGTGATCAATCCTCATGGGAATGATACTTTACTCACTTCTGTATTACTTATTTAGGACAGTGTACACTTGCACTTTTTAATAAATCATTTACACTCATAACAAGTTTTTGGCGCTGTTGCTGAAGATTGTTGTCATTAATATCAATACAAAGTAATTTTAATACTAATTTAGTCTTTATATTACATTTATTTTTCATTTTGGTGTCTTGTGTTTCTTTTCAGACTTTTGCTTAGTGCATGACCAGATTGAAGGAGATTGAACTACAACCTTTTGATTCTGAGATCAAGAGAACTTGTCGAAAAAATCAAAGAGTTTGAAAGTAGTCTGCTTCAATTCTAAGTGATCCGATGGAAAATTCAGAGGGAGAAGCAATAGATACCAAAACACTCCATGACTATGCAACACCAACAGTGATAGGGACAACTTCTGGAATCAAAAAACCACCAGTTGCAGCTAAGAACTTTGAAATCAAGCCTGCAATTATCTAGATGGTGCAAGCAAATTAGTTTGGTGGTTAACTAATAGAAGATCCCAACACACATATAGCCAACTTCCTAGAAATCAATGACATATTCAAGCATAATGGTGTTACTGATGATGCCATTAAACTTAGACTTTTCCCTTCTCACTCAGGGATAAGGCTAAGAGCCGGTTACACTCGCTACCAGTAGGAAGCATAACTATATAGGATGTCTTGGTGCAGAAACTTTTAGCAAAATACTTTCCTTCAGAAAAAAACTGCTAAATTGAGGAATAAAACTGCCTCATTTACCAATCATGGGTTACCAGACTGGTGGCAACTGCAGACTTTCTATAATGGGATTACGCATACCTCCAGAACTCTTATAGATGATGTAGCTGGAGGATCTTTAACGGAAAAAAGTCTAAATGATGCCTACAATCTACTTGAGGAGAAGGCAGTCAATGCATACCAATAGCCTTCTAAACGTAATAGTTTTAAAGAAAGCACTCGGAGTGTACGAGCTGGATATCTTTACAACTCTATCTTCTCAAGTTGCATCTGTAACCCCCTTTCCACCTGAGGCCGAGATTAAATTCTTAAACCCATAATTAAGTTGTAATTAGAGACCATAATTCAAGTTGGGACTTATCAAAGAAATCTTTTGCCCAAAAATTGGATTTGCAAAAACTTTTATAAACTCAATTACAATGGTCTCCTATTCACATTTTAATACAATATGGCCTGAACAGGTAGATTCCATTTACAATTATCAGAGTGCAAATAAGTTCCCGACTCACTCGGGTTCCATACATAATAAAAGGGATTTACACAAGGCACAAAGCCTACAATTCATACCCTTTTACTTAGGGATTACACAAAACCTACTATATACAATTCCAAAATATACCATGATAACCATAAACTCCAAAATATACTCCTAAACAGGAGCTCTAACTACTCTTCGTCGCCCGCTTGCCTCTCGATCCTTCGGCCCTGTCTAAAAGGTTTAATTTTGGGAGAGTGAGATTCTAAAGAATCCCCGTAGTAACAAGTCAATCATATAATGTACAACAATAATGCATGTAATCAAATCATCATCCACACAAGCAACTACAACGGCAGTTGCAGCGGCAATGGTTAGTATGACACATGTCATCCCTGACGATTGCTCACGCTGAATTGCTCACGTTGTATTGCATCACAACAATCAACACAGTATAATTCACCACAGCTGGGATCCATATAAAGCATATCATATTCACAAGCCACATAGGCAAGATACACATACGCAGCCCACGGCTGGTTTTCACATACGCCGCCCCCCCACGGGTCGGATTTACAAAGATCCATGTCGATTACGACGGCAGTCCAACGGCCGACTAGAGATGACCACTGTCACTCCCTATACGGCTCACGCTGACCTGCTCACGCCGTAATGGACCATGGTACACATTTCACAAGTTCAATGATAAGATATGCATACCAAGACATCATACAAGATATGAGAGAAAAGTCACTACCTGAGTTCTTCCGGGCGTGTCCTAGCGCCGGTCTCTCCCGAGGAAGGCAAATATCAAATCCTATTTTCACAATTAGGGACGAAGAGTTATTCTCTATTCCAAGGCTTAATCCACTTTATAATACTTAATTGGTTATCATTATTGCTCTTTTAGAGTCATTAAACACCCCTAACCAAACTCCTAAAGGGTAGGAAAAACTATCCCAAGGATCCCTTTTTGGAAGCACAAAAACTCAGATTTTACACTGCCTCACTCGAGCACAGATGGCCGTGCTCGAGCACAAATGTACGGACACTCGAGTGAAGATGGCCTCACTCGAGCACAGGTACGGATATCACTCGGGCACAAGAGAGAGTGAAGACAGAAAGCACGTACCCGAGAGCACAAGAGAAAGCACATCAGCCCAAATGGCTCACCGTGCTCGAGCACACACGTCTCACTCGAGCACGCTCATCCTCACTCGAGCACAAGGCCAAATGCCTCACTCGAGCACCCGCGAGAGAAACTCAGGAAGTGAGGACCCGAGAGCACCCAAAGCTCTCCAAGCAAAGGATCACTCGAGCATGCACCTCTCACCCGCGAGCATACCCGCGAGCACACATCTCTCACCCGCGAGCACACACCTCTCACCCGCGAGCACCTCACTCGCAAGTGAGAGCTTGAAAGCACAACTCCCTCCTGAAGCACGACCTCACTCGAGCATGACCCCCAGTGCTCGAGTGAGAAGGCTATGCTCGCGAGTGTCAGAGCACACTCGTGGCATCCACCAGCAAGTGAAGACCCGAAAGAAACCCTTCACTCTGAACTCCCACCTTCACTCGAGCAGACCATGCCTGCTCGAGCATGTTCTTCGCTCACTCGAGCACAAAACGCTGTGCTCGAGCATCAATCATAAAAACCCAGGTGCACTCGAAGCACAAAAGGGAAAACTCTCGCATCACTCGAGCACGATCATCCTGTGCTCGGGTGATATTCATCCTTCACTCGAGCACACCCCTGTCTGCTCGAGTGAATGTCTCAGATATCAGAGAACGCAGAAAGCAGAGGCACTCTCCTTAACCTTTGCCCAATTGATTCCTATGGACTCAAAACTTAACCCAAAGCCATTCCCACACAAAAACACCCAACAAACTCAATGGAATACTCAAAATCATCAAAATCCTATTCCATTATCATGCTTTGGGTTTTGGGCATTAAATTCAACAAGATACCTCTTTCAACAAAACTTCATATCTCAACTTCTAATCAATCTATCTATCACATACTCATTCCAAAACACCATTCTCATGCCAAAAACATACCAAATGAACAGTGGCATCCAATTTTCGGATTCAAGCCAAATTTCCAGAATTTAGAAACTATTCCAAATGGTATGAAACATAGATAGATAGATTGGTTTTACTCACCTTATCAACTTCTCCAAAGAGAGTTCTTGATCCACCAACAATCAATTTTCGTGTGATCACAAACCACACCAAATGGCCACACTACACACACCCAAATGAAGCCCATTACTCAAGGATCAACATTAAGGAAGTGAGTTTGAGCAATGGAAATCATTTACCTACTCAAAATCCAAGCTTTTCTTCCTTCAACAATGGAGAAAGAGAGAAGAGAGAGAGAGCACGTGAGAGAGAGAGATGAGATGGAGAGATGGAGAGAGAGAGGGAAAAGTGAACTTTTGTCCCCATGTGACCCATCCAATGGTCACCACCATGCCACATGTCAGCATCTCATTTATTCCCACTAAAGCTCACCACACCTCAACACATAGGATTCCGACCCACGGTCAAGGAAATCACCACCATTGATCTTAAATACCACACATATGCACTAATATTTCCAATTTCCACTAATTATGACATTAACTAATATTGTCATAAAATACATAATAATCCCAATTAAATTCATAATTATCATTAATAATCATGATTATCCCTTAATCAAAAATTGGGATATTACAATTCTCCCCCCGTTCAATAAATTTCGCCCTCGAAATTTGTTACACATCATGGGGCATAAACTCAGGAAATCGTTTCCTCATGTCCGCTTCCGCCTCCCAAGTGGCTTCCCTTGGAGACATTCCCTTCCAGACCACCTTCACGAACGGTAAGCTTCGATGCCTGAGCTTCCGCTCTTCTCGATCAATGATTCGCTCTGGCTCTATCGCATAAGTAAAGTTATCTTGCAATTCCACTTCTTCATACTCAATGATATGTTCGGGGTCTGGTTGGTACTTCTTGAGCTGCGAGACATGAAACACATCATGTAATCTACTCAAACTCGGGGGTAGGGCTATCCGATAGGCAACTGGTCCAATCCTTGCCAGAATCTCGAATGGACCAATGTATCTCGGACTCAGCTTCTTCCGGTTGATTGCTCTCCCGATGCCCGTGACCGGAGACACTCTCAAGAAAACATGATCCCCCACTTCAAACTCAAGAGGTCTTCTCCTCTTATCAGCGTAGCTCTTCTGACGACTCTGTGCTGTAAGGAGCCTCTTCCTGATAACTCGGATCTGCTCAGCGGTTTGGTCAACAAGATCCGGCCCATACAACTTCCTCTCAGACAACTCTGACCAGCACAATGGTGACTGGCACTTCCTCCCATACAGTGCTTCATACGGAGCCATTTGAATGCTCGCATGGTAACTGTTGTTGTACGCAAACTCAGCCAATGGAAGATAGTAGTCCCACTTTCCTTTGAAGTCTAGGACACACGCTCTCAGCATATCTTCTAAAGTCTGGATAGTCCTCTCTGACTGTCCGTCTGTCTGAGGATGGTAAGCCGTGCTAAACCTCAATTGAGTACCCATAGCTTCGTGCAGAGCCTTCCAGAATCTCGAAGTAAACCGAGGATCTCTATCGGAGATTATATTCTTCGGTGTACCATGGAGTCTCACAATCTCCTTGATATAAATCTCAGCCAGTCTATCAGGAGAATAGCCAGCGTTGATAGGTATGAAGTGCGCAGACTTCGTGAGTCGATCGACAATCACCCAGATCGCATCATAGTTCTTGATCTTGGGCAAACCCATCACTAGATCCATGGTCACACTCTCCCACTTCCATTCTGGAATTTCTGGACTCTGAAGCAATCCTGGCGGTCTCTGGTGCTCAATCTTCACCTTTTGACAGGTGAGACACCGCGCCACGTACTTCGTCACATCACTCTTCAACCCTGGCCACCAATACATAGACTTCAAATTGTGATACATCTTGGTCATACCGGGGTGAAGAGTATATTGACTCTTATGAGCCTCATCAAGAATTCTCAATCTTAACTCCGCCTTCAGTGGTACATAGGTTCTCTTCTGATAACGCACCAATCCACTTGGTGACAAGTCATAGTCTCGAGTCTCTCCTCGCTCAATCTTAGCTCGGATCGACTGGGCTAGCTCATCATGCATTTGAGCTTTTTCAATCTCAGTCCTCAGGTCATTCTCCCCTTGGACCACACCATAACTGGCACACAGGATTTCCTTTGAGAGATTCAAATCCCTAAAATCCTCTATCAGTTTCCATTCCTGGATCATCATTGTTGCCACTAGCACCACCTTCCGACTCAAAGCATCCGCGACGACATTAGCCTTACCCGGATGATATTTGATCTCCAGGTTATAGTCTTTCAGCAACTCCATCCACCGACGTTGTCTCATGTTCAATTCTTTCTGATCATACAAGTATTTGAGACTTTTGTGGTCGCAGTACAGTTCCACTGTCACACCATACAGGTAATGACGCCAAATTTTCAATGCAAACACAATTGCCGCCAGCTCCAGATCATGAGTGGGGTAGTTCATCTCATGCGGTTTCAGCTGTCGAGAGGCATAGGCCACCACACGTCCCTGCTGCATCAGGACACACCCTAACCCCTGCTTACTCGCATCACTATACACGACATAAGCCTCACTGGGATCAGGTATAATCAATACTGGTGCCGTAGTCAATCTCTCCTTCAGCTCAGTGAAACTCCGCTCACAACGTTCATCCCACAAAAACGGTTGATCCTTCCTCGTGAGCTTGGTCATCGGCAAGGCAATACGCGAGAAGTTCTGAATGAACCTCCGGTAATAACCAGCAAGACCCAGAAAGCTGCGAATCTCAGAAACAGTTTCTGGCCTTTTCCATTCAAGTACTGCTTCCACCTTACTGGGATCCACTGATACCCCGTCTCGAGAGATCACATGGCCAAGGAACTTCACTTCCGTAAGCCAAAACTCACATTTGCTCAGTTTGGCATAGAGTTGCTTTTCCCTTAAAACACCTAGTACAATTCTCAAGTGTTGCTCATGATCCTCCCTACTCTTGGAATAGATCAAGATGTCATCGATAAACACAACCACAAACTGGTCAAGGTACTGTCGGAAGATGCGATTCATATAATCCATGAATACCGCCGGTGCATTCGTCAAACCAAAGGGCATCACAAGGAACTCATAGTGCCCATATCTCGTTCTAAAAGCAGTCTTCGGAATGTCCGCTGCCTTCACACGCAGCTGATGGTATCCCGACCTTAGATCAATTTTGGAGAATACACACGAACCAGCTAATTGATCTAACAGGTCATCAATTCTTGGGAGAGGATACTTATTCTTAACAGTTACCTTGTTAAGTTCTCGATAATCGATACAAAGCCTCAAGCTTCCATCTTTCTTTTTCACAAATAACACCGGAGCTCCCCACGGTGATACACTAGGTCGGATGAACCCTTTCTCAAGCAATTCTTCAATTTGCTTCTTCAACTCTGCCATTTCATTCGGGGCCATACGATATGGGGCTTTCGATATCGAACCAGCTCCAGGTACAATCTCAATTGGAAATTCCACTTCCCTTTCCGGAGGCAATCCATTAAGATCGTCTGGAAATACCTCAGGGAATTCGTTTACCACTGGTATACTCTCTAGAGCTTCACTTGACTCTCCCTGAACAGAGAAGAACACCATATACCCTTGGCATCCCTTCTCAAGATATCTTTCAGCTTTAGCTGTTGAAAGCAAGTTCAAACTGGCATTTACATTGCTATCCCGCTGTGCACTACGAAAATTGATCCTTTTATTACCACAATCAAGCAGCACATCATTTGCTCTTAACCAATCAAAACCCAAAATGACTTCTAGTTGTTGGAGTGGCAAGCAGATCAAATCAACTGTAGACTCCCAACCCTCAACAACTATTACACAATTTAAGCAGGCTTCGGCCGTCACAGCCTTGACACCCATCGGCGTCGACACAACCAAATCAAATGGTAATCTATGCACATGCAATCCCAGGCGCTTTACACAATCATAAGCAATAAAAGAGTGACTTGCACCCGAATCAAACAAAGTATCTAATTCATTATCACCGAGAAGAATTTTACCTTGGATCAATTCAGGCGACTTCCGGGCCTCCTCATGAGTCATGGCGAACACTCGACCCTGATTCCTGGGCCTTTGCTCTGCTGGCGGTCTTGGGCACTTAGTAGAGATGTGACCCACTTGCTTACAGTTGAAGCAAATCACCTCCCCAGCACAAGTTCTTCCCGGATGATACTTTCTGCACTGATTACACATCGGTCCTGCTGGAGGTCTCTGGTCACTACGACCCCCAGGTTGGTAGGGCTTCTTGTTACCACCCCCATATGAGGACCCTTGCCCCTTCCGCTTCTGGGAAGTGTTAGCCTTACTAGGCTCACTGCGACTGTCTTTACCCTTAGTTGGGTACCAATCCCTCAGATTGTTCTCAACAATCCTACACTGCTCCACCGCCTTGTTGAAGTCAGTAAATAGGTGAGAGGCTAATCTCTTCTTCAGTTCACGCCTCAAGCCCCTGATAAGCATATCAGAGCTCCACTCCTCATCATCCTTTTCCCGGAGATGCGTAGAATACCGAGATAGTCGGACAAAACGGGAAAGATACTCGTCAAAACTCTCTGTATCTCCCTGCTTGATAGCCAAGAACTCAGACTCTTTCTCTAACCTCACCGACTTGGGGAAGTATTTCTCATTAAACTTCTCTTGGAACAACTCCCAAGTCAATGGCACATTCCGGCTTCGAAGTGTCATGGCGATATTCCGCCACCACCGGTCGGCATCCCCCTCTAGCTTATATACGGCTAGTTTCGCCTTAACCTCCGTAGAACACTCGAGGACCTCAAAGATCTTCTCTAGACGAGTCAACCAGTCCTCAGCAACTTGGGGCTCAAACCTCCCTCTGAATACTGGAGGTAAATGCTTGCAAAATTCAGAGACCCAGTATTGTAAGCCTCTTCCCTCACGAACCAGTGCCCCTTGAGACTCTTGGTTAGGCACCGTGTGAGGTAGGGATTCATGGGACCGATTGGACCCCTCAGCTGTCTCCTCATGATGAGTCTCTGCTTGAGTCTCCTCACGAGTCGACTGGGCCCTTTCTTCATTACGCTTGGCCCTTTCCTCCCGGAGCTCTTCTCTTAGCTCACGGATCATATCTCTTTGCTCCCGCACGAGATCCATCATCTCTTGCATTGGGTCAGGAGGATTGTCATTCAACTCCTCCACATCTGGATCCCCTTGTCTGCCTTTAGGGCGAACCATGTTGTCCTTTACTCTACAATGATTCACCATATCAGTTTCAAAGCGAAGGTATACACATAATCCATAAGACTTAGATATATCTACAACTTAGCAGAGATATCCATGTGTATACGCAACAAGCACTTATCAATCATTAAGTTACCCTAAACTCAAAGGATCAAGGTCAACTAAGGAGCTATCCTAGCAAATGCTCACCTTGCCAGGAACTACAGCTCTGATACCACAAATGTAACCCCCTTTCCACCTGAGGCCGAGATTAAATTCTTAAACCCATAATTAAGTTGTAATTAGAGACCATAATTCAAGTTGGGACTTATCAAAGAAATCTTTTGCCCAAAAATTGGATTTGCAAAAACTTTTATAAACTCAATTACAATGGTCTCCTATTCACATTTTAATACAATATGGCCTGAACAGGTAGATTCCATTTACAATTATCAGAGTGCAAATAAGTTCCCGACTCACTCGGGTTCCATACATAATAAAAGGGATTTACACAAGGCACAAAGCCTACAATTCATACCCTTTTACTTAGGGATTACACAAAACCTACTATATACAATTCCAAAATATACCATGATAACCATAAACTCCAAAATATACTCCTAAACAGGAGCTCTAACTACTCTTCGTCGCCCGCTTGCCTCTCGATCCTTCGGCCCTGTCTAAAAGGTTTAATTTTGGGAGAGTGAGATTCTAAAGAATCCCCGTAGTAACAAGTCAATCATATAATGTACAACAATAATGCATGTAATCAAATCATCATCCACACAAGCAACTACAACGGCAGTTGCAGCGGCAATGGTTAGTATGACACATGTCATCCCTGACGATTGCTCACGCTGAATTGCTCACGTTGTATTGCATCACAACAATCAACACAGTATAATTCACCACAGCTGGGATCCATATAAAGCATATCATATTCACAAGCCACATAGGCAAGATACACATACGCAGCCCACGGCTGGTTTTCACATACGCCGCCCCCCCACGGGTCGGATTTACAAAGATCCATGTCGATTACGACGGCAGTCCAACGGCCGACTAGAGATGACCACTGTCACTCCCTATACGGCTC
This sequence comes from Inga leiocalycina, assembly GCA_963242795.1. Classification (NCBI taxonomy): domain Eukaryota; kingdom Viridiplantae; phylum Streptophyta; class Magnoliopsida; order Fabales; family Fabaceae; genus Inga; species Inga leiocalycina. The sequence continues at coordinate 39,806,373 of OY725332.1, forward strand.
ACGCTGACCTGCTCACGCCGTAATGGACCATGGTACACATTTCACAAGTTCAATGATAAGATATGCATACCAAGACATCATACAAGATATGAGAGAAAAGTCACTACCTGAGTTCTTCCGGGCGTGTCCTAGCGCCGGTCTCTCCCGAGGAAGGCAAATATCAAATCCTATTTTCACAATTAGGGACGAAGAGTTATTCTCTATTCCAAGGCTTAATCCACTTTATAATACTTAATTGGTTATCATTATTGCTCTTTTAGAGTCATTAAACACCCCTAACCAAACTCCTAAAGGGTAGGAAAAACTATCCCAAGGATCCCTTTTTGGAAGCACAAAAACTCAGATTTTACACTGCCTCACTCGAGCACAGATGGCCGTGCTCGAGCACAAATGTACGGACACTCGAGTGAAGATGGCCTCACTCGAGCACAGGTACGGATATCACTCGGGCACAAGAGAGAGTGAAGACAGAAAGCACGTACCCGAGAGCACAAGAGAAAGCACATCAGCCCAAATGGCTCACCGTGCTCGAGCACACACGTCTCACTCGAGCACGCTCATCCTCACTCGAGCACAAGGCCAAATGCCTCACTCGAGCACCCGCGAGAGAAACTCAGGAAGTGAGGACCCGAGAGCACCCAAAGCTCTCCAAGCAAAGGATCACTCGAGCATGCACCTCTCACCCGCGAGCATACCCGCGAGCACACATCTCTCACCCGCGAGCACACACCTCTCACCCGCGAGCACCTCACTCGCAAGTGAGAGCTTGAAAGCACAACTCCCTCCTGAAGCACGACCTCACTCGAGCATGACCCCCAGTGCTCGAGTGAGAAGGCTATGCTCGCGAGTGTCAGAGCACACTCGTGGCATCCACCAGCAAGTGAAGACCCGAAAGAAACCCTTCACTCTGAACTCCCACCTTCACTCGAGCAGACCATGCCTGCTCGAGCATGTTCTTCGCTCACTCGAGCACAAAACGCTGTGCTCGAGCATCAATCATAAAAACCCAGGTGCACTCGAAGCACAAAAGGGAAAACTCTCGCATCACTCGAGCACGATCATCCTGTGCTCGGGTGATATTCATCCTTCACTCGAGCACACCCCTGTCTGCTCGAGTGAATGTCTCAGATATCAGAGAACGCAGAAAGCAGAGGCACTCTCCTTAACCTTTGCCCAATTGATTCCTATGGACTCAAAACTTAACCCAAAGCCATTCCCACACAAAAACACCCAACAAACTCAATGGAATACTCAAAATCATCAAAATCCTATTCCATTATCATGCTTTGGGTTTTGGGCATTAAATTCAACAAGATACCTCTTTCAACAAAACTTCATATCTCAACTTCTAATCAATCTATCTATCACATACTCATTCCAAAACACCATTCTCATGCCAAAAACATACCAAATGAACAGTGGCATCCAATTTTCGGATTCAAGCCAAATTTCCAGAATTTAGAAACTATTCCAAATGGTATGAAACATAGATAGATAGATTGGTTTTACTCACCTTATCAACTTCTCCAAAGAGAGTTCTTGATCCACCAACAATCAATTTTCGTGTGATCACAAACCACACCAAATGGCCACACTACACACACCCAAATGAAGCCCATTACTCAAGGATCAACATTAAGGAAGTGAGTTTGAGCAATGGAAATCATTTACCTACTCAAAATCCAAGCTTTTCTTCCTTCAACAATGGAGAAAGAGAGAAGAGAGAGAGAGCACGTGAGAGAGAGAGATGAGATGGAGAGATGGAGAGAGAGAGGGAAAAGTGAACTTTTGTCCCCATGTGACCCATCCAATGGTCACCACCATGCCACATGTCAGCATCTCATTTATTCCCACTAAAGCTCACCACACCTCAACACATAGGATTCCGACCCACGGTCAAGGAAATCACCACCATTGATCTTAAATACCACACATATGCACTAATATTTCCAATTTCCACTAATTATGACATTAACTAATATTGTCATAAAATACATAATAATCCCAATTAAATTCATAATTATCATTAATAATCATGATTATCCCTTAATCAAAAATTGGGATATTACAGCATCTATATCCAAGCAAGTGAGCTTATTAACAACCCAAGAAAATGCAATCAGCACTCCTACTAAAATATGTGATCGATGTGGAGGACCTCATGTGAGCAAGCAATGTCAATAAGGACACCCATTAATGTCGAAGCAAGCTCATTACATCAGACATTGAAGAAATGACCCATTCTCAAACACCTACAATCCAAGTTAGAAAAACCATCCAAAATTTAGTTAGATGAATAATTAAAATGCATTCAAGTCGTAAGAGAACTACCAGTAACAAGCTCTTCAATAAACAAATCCATCACAGCAGAGAGTGAATGTGGAAGATGCATTAGCTTAACTAACCACGAATACATATCAATGCATGACTAGGACTGATGCAACTCTCAAAAGCCAAGAAACCTCAATAAAGAACTTGGAGATTCAAATGGGCCAAATTGCAAATATGCTGAATTCCAGGCAACCAAAAACTCTACCAAGTGACACCGAAAGAAACCCAAGAAAGCATGTGAAGGCCATTGCCCTAAGGAATAGGAAAGAATTGAAAGATCCTACAATTAAAAAGAAGAATGATGGAGAAAAGAAAGAAAATGGAGAAAACAGAAGGAGGAACCACAAAAACCTAAAAAGGATGATGTGTTACTAGGAAGAATTAGCTTTCCAGACAACCCTCCTCCATATGTACCACCCATTCCATGCCCTTAGAGACTTGTGAAGACAAAGCTGGACAAGTATATTGGAAAGTTTTTGGAGGTTTTCAAAAAGTTACATATCAAAATTCCTTTTGCAGACACTCTTGTCCAAATGCTAGTTATGCAAAATTCATGAAGCAAATTCTCTCAAATAAGCATAAGCTTGAGAAATTTGAGATAGTTGCACTTACTGAGGAGTTCAATGCTATTTTATAAAAGAAGTTACCACCAAAGCTGAAAGATCCAGGAAGCTTTTACATACCTTGCACCATAGGTCATCGTCACTTTGAAAGAGAACTTTGTGACCTTAGAGCAACTGTAAACCTCATACCTCTATCTGTCAACAAAAAACTCGATCTTGGAGAGGTGAAGCCAACCCCAATTTCATTACTTCTAGCTGACCAATCAATAAAACATCCAAGGGGTGTCTTAGAAGATGCTATAGTGAAGGTAGACAAACTCATATTTCCAGCTGATTTCATAATACTGGACATGGGAGAAGACCAAGACATTCCTATCATTCTTAGGAGGCCATTCCTAGCAACTGGGAGTGTAACACCCCAAATTTTGATTAAAGGCTAATGTTGATTATTGAGAATGTAATCATGGATTAAAGTTGAATTAATGTGTATTTGTGACAATATTATCTAATATGTCATAATTGATGGAAAATTTAAAAGAATGGAATTATTGGCCATAAGTTGGTGATTAATGGTGAAATTAATTACTAACTAAGAGGAAATGAGATGTGGGACTAAATGACTAATGAAGGGGTTAGAGTAACTAATTAGTTACTTAATTAAGAAGAGCCAATAAGAGATTGACACTTGGCAAGCTTATAGGATGAGAGAGGGCATAGAAAAGTCAAAAAGGGATTTTAAAAGTTTATTTTCTCTTTCTTCTTCCCTCTATATCAGTGTAGGAGGTATGGACAAGAGGAAATCATCATTTCCTGATCTCCTACAAGCTATCATCTCTCTCTTCTCTCTCATTTTTTCTGGCACCATTGTCAAGGGAAAAAGAAGGAAGAAAAGCTTCAAAAAGGTAAGGGAAATGGCCTTATATGCTCAAACTCATTTCTCTAAAATTGTTCCTTGAGTGATGAGCTTTATTTTAATGGGTGTAGTGTGTCCAATGGTATTAGATTGAGCTCTCAAGGAATTTTGGAGGTTTGAGAATCAAGAAGTGTTTTTGGAAAAGTTGAAGAGGTAAGTGAAACCAACCTATCTATCTAAGTTTTATGCCAAATGGATTAACTTTGGATTTTTGGATATTATTGCTTATTTTCAAAAATGAAGGTTAATGGGAAGTTTGGTATGATATTGGTATGGTATATTTGGAATGTATATAGATAGATATGATTGATTGGGGATTGAATGATTGAGTTTAGTGATTTTGAGAATTTAGTGTTTAATGTTGCCTAAGACCAAAGCATGATAATGGTGTTGGATTTTGATAGTTTTGACACTTCCATTAGATTCCTTGGGTGTTTTTATGAGGGAGTAGCTTTGGTTGAAGTTTTGGGTCCCTTAGTAGTTTCTGTGTTTTCTGGGTTCTGATAAGGTCACTCGAGTGATCTGGGTTTTACTCGAGTGAGGGATGAATATCACTCAGTGAAGTTGGGTTCCACTCGAGTAAGTCAGTGTAATTCTTCCTTTTCCCTTCAGTTCTGTAGTACACTTCGGTGAAAAGAGCAAGAGTGTTGTATCACTTGAGAGTGCAGTGGGTTATCACTCAAGTGAGCCTCCTCTCACATGAGTACTGGTGTATTTGACACCCAGAACTTGCCTCTCAGGTTGTCACTCATGGCCAAGTCTCCAGAGTGAGCCTTAACACTTGCGGGTGTTAAGCCTTCACTCGAGTGGGAAGCTTCATACTCGAGTGCTCCTTCTCCTTTGAAATTCCATTTGATCTCGGGTTCTCACTTCCTGGACTTCACTCTCTGGTGCTCAAGTGAAGCATTTGGCTATCACTCGAGTGAGGTCCTATATGCTCGAGTGTCCCTGTCTCTGAAAAAGTCTTGTGCTCTCAGGTGCTCACTCGCTATCCTTCACTCTTAGACACCCGAGTGCAGACCGTACCATCACTAGAGTGAAAAGTGAAAAATGTCAGTGTTTGCGCTTCCAAAAGGGGATCCCTGGTGTAGTTCTTCTAACCCTTTAAGGCTTTTATTAGAAGCATATATGAGTGTTAAAGAGACAATAATGATAACTAAATTAAGTATTGTGAAGGTATTAAGTATTAGACTAAGTGGTAATGCATCATCCTTAATTATGACTTTAGGATCCGATATTTGCCCGGAGCAAAGAAGGCCTGTGCCTGCTTAAGAATGGAAAGACAAAGGTAGTGACACTTTGTCCTATATCATGTATATTGCATTACTTGTTTGCATTAGTCATTGAATACAGAGAGGGGACGTGGCAAAATCCCAGCCTTGAATACAGATACAGTAAGGGGACGTGGTAAAAGCCCGGCCTTGAATACAGATACAATTGAGGAGACGTGGTATTGTTCCCGGCCTCGAATATTGATTACTACATTGTGATATATGTTTACTTGCTTTGTCTATATGCATCATATACGTAAAATGTGGCTACTGGGATTCTTTAGAATCTCATTCTTTCCAAGTAACATTTTTAGATAGGGCAAGTGAATCGAGGAATAAGCAAGTGGATAAGGGCGATTAGGACTGCCGGCGGTAGTCTTAGTTAGATATTTTGGTTTTATATTGGACTGGTTATCATTTTGGATAAATATGTATGTATATTGAATAGATCATAGCATTATAGTTTTGTATAAACCCCGATATGGATACTGAGATGGGCAATGATGCCTTGTATAAACCTTTGGATTAATGTTATTATCCCGGGTGAATGTCGGGAATTGTGCTTATACTCTGATATTGTACATGTGACAAACCGAATAGGTTGATTGTTTTTATGACTGAATGAATGGAGATCTATTTGTATAAGTATTGTAAAAAAATTTTAATTACCCTTGATCTCTCATTCAATTATTAAATGTGTTTAAACGCTTAATCTCAGCCTTGATCGTGGCGGGGGTTACAAGGAGAACTTTAATCTATGCGCAACAGGGGAAGTTAACCTTGCAAGTTCAAGATAATCAAGTATCCTTCAACATTTTTAAGGCTTTGTCCTTTCTAGATAAAGGTGACACCTATTACAGAGTAGATACATTAACCAATTGCACAAAAGGTATGGTGAACGAAATCTGTATAGATCAACCATTACCAATGGGAATGGTAGATGTATCAAAATCTACTAATCCTGAAGTTCTGGAGCATATTAGGTACCTTAAAGCAAATTCCCCAATCTTTATCAAGAAACCATTTGAAGATTTGGGAGAAAGCTTGACTAAGTTGGTACTATCAACAGAGAACCACCAGTATTGGAGTTGAAAGTGAAATATCCAAATTTTTTATTATAGGCTAATCATGATTATTGTGGATAATTATGAATTTAATTGGAATAATTATGTGTTTTATGGCAATATTAATTAATATGCCATAATTAGTAAGAAATTGGAAGAATGGAATCATTGGCTATAAGTTAGTGATTAAGGGAGAAATTAATTACTAGCTAAGAGGAAAAATGAGAAGTGTGATTAAACGGCTAATGGAGGGATTATGTGACTAATTGGGTGGTTAATTCATAAAAGCCAATGGCATTGTGACACTTGGCAAGCTCACATGTGGAGGGAGATTGGGGAAAAGTCAAATAAGGATAAAATAATATTTTTCCTTTCTCCTTTTCCCTCTTTTTTCGGCTGCAACATGGGGGAGGGAGTAAGTTCATTTCTTCTTCCTCCACACTCTTCATCTCTCATTTTCTCTCTCCAATTTGTCCTTCATTGTTGGCCAAGAAAGAGAAAGATAAAGCTTGTGATTTGGGTAACTAAATGGCCTTTATTGCTCAAACTCACTTCATTAATGTTGATCCTTGAAGTGAGAGCTTCATTTTGATGTGTATAGTGTGCCTATTGGTGTTGATTTGTCCCACACAAAATTTTGGAAGTTGGTGAATCAAGAAATCTCTTTGGCAAAGTGAAAGAGGTAAGTGAGACTAATCTATCTATCTAAATTTTATGCCAAATGGTTTAGTTTGAAATTTCTGGAAAGTTGGCCTTTAATCCGAAAACGATGACCACTAGGTTTTTGGCATAGTATTGGTATGTTGGAAATGCATATGGATAGATAGGATTGATTTGGGATGGCAATGGTATGGTTGGATGATTTTGAAATTTGGATGATTATATTACCCAAGACTAAAGCATGATAATGGAGTAGGATTTGGGTCATTTTGATGATTCCATTGAATTCCTTGGATGTTTTTGTGTGGGAGTAGCTTTGGTAGGAGTTTTGAGTCTATTGGGATCATTTGGGCAAGTGTTAGGGAATGTTGTCAGTTTTGCTGCATTTTCTGGTTTCTGTCAAAGTCACTCGAGTGAGAGTGAGTTCACTTGAGTGCGAGATGAATAACACTTGAGTGGTGATGAGTTCTACTCAAGTGCGATAGTGCAAACTTCCTTTCTGCTCTCTGTGTTCTTGTTGCACTTCCGTGGTCAAAGGCAAGTGTTGCCTCACTTGCGAGTGTGGTGGCACATCACTCAAGTGAGCCTCCTATCACTTGAGTGCTGGTGTATTTGACACCAAGGACTTACCTCTCAGGTTGTCACTCGTGGTGATAGTACAAGAGTATGCCTTCTCACTCGCTGGTATGTGGTATTCACTCAAGTGCAATGGGATGTGCTCGAGTCCTCCTGATCCTTGAAAACTCATGTGCTCTCAGGTCTTCACTTTCTGGACTTCACTCTCTAATGCTCGAGTAAAGCATTTGGCTATCACTCGAGTGAGGTCTAGTGTGCTCGAGTGTTGTAGTTTCTAAAAATTTCCTTGTGCTCTTGGGTGTTCACTCTCTGTTGTTTACTCTCTAGTACCCGAGTGTAGACTGAACTATCACTCAAGTAAGGCCTTCTTCACTCGAGTATCCGTACAATATCACTCGAGTGTCTCAGTGTAAAATGTCTGTTTTAGGCTTCCAAAAGGGGATCTTTGGGGATAGTCTTCCAACCCTTTAGAGCTACTAATAGAGTTATTCATGGGTACTAAAAGAGCAATAATGATAACCAAATTAAGTGTTAAGAAGTCATTGAGAATTGGAATAGAGAATTGACACTTCGTCCCTAATTATGAATATAGGATTTGAAATTGTCCCTACTCAGGAGAAATCGACGCCAGGACACGCACGGAAGGATCAAGGTAGTGACTCTTCTCTCATGTTGTGTATAACATTTTGGTATGCATGACTTGTCATTGGGTTTTGTGAACTGAATATGCCATGGTCCATTACAGCGCAAGTAATGCAGCTTGAGCCGTTTAGGGATTGACATTGGTCATCTCTAGCACGGCCATTGTAGAGCCATTGTAATCGACATGGATCTTTGTGAATCTAACCCGTGGGGCAGTGTATTGTGAATCCAGCCGTGGGCTGTGTGTATTGAATCTTGCCTGTATGGCTTGTGTGTGAAATGCTTTATATGAATCCCAGCTATAGTGAAATATATTGTGTGAACTATTGCGGTACAATACAGCATGAGCAAACGTAACTATGACATGAGTCATACCTGCCCTTACTGTTGTAACTACTATTGTAGTTGCCATATGTGTGTGATGATTTGCTTTTATGCCTTATTGTTGTGCATACTATGAGTGATTTGTTACTACAGGGATTCTTTACAAATCTCACTCTAAAGACAGGGCTGAAGGATCAAAAGGAAAGTGAGTAACGAAGAGTGGTTAGAGCTCCGGATAAGAGTTTCATTATGGGAATATTTGGTTATCATATTTGTAATTTTTGGATATATTCTTGGGAAATGAATGTATATATATTTGTGGTTTAGTTTGTGTAATCCCCAAGAAAAAGGGAAAGAGATTATGGCAATTATGCCTTGTAGATCCCTTTATTAATTAATGGAACCCGAGTATGTCGGGAATTTATGTTGTACTCTGATATTTATAAATGGAATCAACCTGTAAAGGGCAATTGTGTTTTATAATGTGACTATGAGACCTTTGTAAATAGGTTTTGGAAAGCTTTTGTAAACCCTGAATTATTGGGCAAAATATTATTTTCAATAAGTCCCTAAGGTCTCTAATTCCACATAATTACTTATTTATGAACTAATCTCGGCTTATGACGTGAAGGGGGTTACAGAAAGCACTGTCATCCCACTTGAAGTATGCTTATCTGGGAGGAAATTCAACATTACCAGTAATAGTCTCTGCATCTCTTACTCTCGATAAAGAATTAAAGTTATTAAGAGTTTTAAAGGAGTATAAAACAGCATTTGGATAGTCAATAGTGATATAAGAGGGATTAGTCCTTCAATTTGCATGCATAAGATCTTAATGCAAGACAACTATAAGCCATCAGTCGAGCATCAGAGAAGACTCAATCCGAATATGAAGAAGGTGGTAAGAAAGGAGGTAATAAAGTGGCTGGATGCTAGCATAATTTACCAAATCTCTAACAATCAATAGGTAATTCCAGTTCAAGTTATGCTAAAGAAAGGTGGAATAACGGTGGGACCTAATGAGAAAAATGAACTGATTCCACAACAAATGATGACTGGATGGAGAGTATGCATCGACTACATAAAGCTTAACAAAACCACTAGAAAATATCACTTCCCTCTTCCATTTATAGACCAGATGGTGGGTAAACTAGCTGAGAAAGCTTATTATTGTTTTCTGAATGGGTACATAGGATATAATTAAATTACAATTGCACGGGAGGATCAAGAGAAAATAAACTTTTACATGTCCTTATGGTACCTTTGCCTTCAGAAAGATACCATTTGGTTTATGTAATGCACCAGTAACATTTCATAGGAGTATGATGGCGATCTTTTTAGATATGGTAGAAATGTTCATTGAGGTGTTTATGGATGATTTCTCAATTTTTGGAGAATCATTTGATTATTGTCTTTCAAATCTGGCAGAAGTCTTGCAATATTGTGTAGAGACAAATTTGGTTCTAAATTGGGAGAAATGCCATTTCATGGTAAAAGAAGGAATCATGCTAGGTCACAAGGTATCTGATCGAGGCATTGAAGTGGACCAAGCAAAAATTGAAACAATTGAAAATCTACCACCTCCCTCCTCAATCAAGGGCATTCAAAGTTTTTTAGGACATGTGGGCTTCTATAGAAGATTCATCAAGGACTTCTCAAAAATCACAAAGCCACTTTGCGTGCTGTTAGATAAAGATACTCCCTTTATATTTAATGAGGAATTCTTATCTGCCTTCCAAACTCTAAAACGTGCCTTGACTTCTGCACCAGTTATCATAGATTGGAACCTTCCATTAGAAATGATGTGTGATACAAGTGATTATGCAGTTGGAGTTGTTTTAGGCCAAAGAAAAGACAAGGTCTTTCATGCCATCTATTATGCTAGCAGGACACTCTCAGATGCAGAGTTGAATTATGCAATAACATAAAAGGAGCTCTTAACAGTAGTGTTTGCATTTGACAAATTCATAGCTTACTTGATCAAGTTGAAAGTCATTATCTGGATTGATCACTCAGCAATCAAATACTTGATTGAGAAGAAAGATGATAAGCCCAGATTGATCATATAGGTGCTTCTATTACAAGAATTTGACTTGGAGATCAAAGACAAAAAATGAGACTAAGAATCTCATTGCAGATCATCTTTCTCGGTTAGAGCCATTTGAACAAAAGAGAGAATCACCAATCAAGGAGAATCTCCCACATGCGCAACTTGTTGTCATGCAATCACAACCAACCCCTTAGTTTGCTGATTTTGTAAATTACTTGGCAAGTGGAGTAATGCCTTATGAACTTTCTAAAGTGCAACAGAAGAAGTTTCTAGCTGATGTAAGGCATTACTTTTGGGAGGATACATTCTTATATAAACAATGCCCAGAGTAAATTATCAGGCGATATCTTCTTGAAGAAGAAATGTCCATTATCTTAAATCACTTCCATTCATCCCTATATGGTGGTCATTTTGGAGCAAATAGAATAGTTGCTAAAGTTCTTTAATCAGGATTTACTGGCCTACACTCTTCAAAGATACCCACAAAATTGTAGCAACATGTGACAGATGTCAAAGAACGGAAAATATCTTAAGGAGACATGAAGCCCCATTAACTAACATCTTAGAAGTCGAGCTTTTTTATGTATGAGGTATCAATTTTATGGGGCCTTTTACATCCTTATTTAGCAATCAGTTTATTTTAGTAGCTGTTGATTATGTCTCCAAGTGGGTTGAAGCAGCTGCTTTTCTTACAAATGATTCTCGAGTGGTTGGGTAGTTTTTAAGGAAGAATATTTTTACAAGATTTGGAATGCCTAAAGCTATTATCAATGATCGAGGAAGGCATTTTTGCAATCAACAACTTCAATTAGTGTTAGCTAAATATGGAGTAACTCATAAGGTTGCAACTCCATATCAACCACAAACTAGGAGGCAAGTGAAAATCTCAAACAGAAAACTGAAATGGAGCTTAGAGAAGATGGTGAATTCCATTCAAAAGGACTGAGCACATAAATTAGATGATACAATTTGGGCTTATAGAACTACCTTTAAGACTCCAATTGGTACATCCCTATATCAATTGGTCTACAGAAAAGCATGCCATCTTCCAGTAGAAATGGAGCATAAAGCATATTGGGCAGAAAAGCCTTAAATTTTGACTTAAAGATAGTTGGTAAGAAGAGGCTTCTCCAACTCAATGAGCTTGAAGAATTTAGACAACAAGCTTATGAAAATGCTAAGTTATACAAGGAAAAGACAAAAATGTGGCATGACAGAAGAATTTTGAGCAGAGAGTTCACACCAGAAGAAAAAGTGCTTTTATATAACTTAAGGTTAAAGCTCTTCCCAGGAAAGCTAAGATCAAGGTGGTCTAGACCTTTTATTGTAATTCAAGTATGGCCATATAGAATTGTGGAGATTCCAGATGGTGATCAAAAATTCAAAGTGAATGGCCAAATGCTAAAGGAGTATAATGACGGTATACTTAACACTTTGAAAACTGTCATCACATTTGAAAAACTTGTTACGAGTGTAAATGATTTATTACAAAGTACAAGTATACACTATCATAAAAAAGTAATACATAAGTGAGTAAAGTATTGTTCCCATGAGGATTAATCACTAAGTACCAAAATGGATAATTTTAATTCTATTTAGTCGATCAATTAGTTGGTGATTGAGAGTACAAAATAAAAAATAATTAAATATGAATGCAAATAATATCAAAACAACTATGAGAAAAATCCCTAAGCGTCATATTTCACTTAACAAATTTCGGATTGAATCACTTATCTATTTTGGTCTAATTTATTCCACATGATTGATAGCCGAGTTTGCCTCATTTAATTACTAGCCTCTTTTAAGGTCAAGCAATTCTATATTTAATTGCTAATCCAATATATTCCTATATGAATTCAAGCAATTAATCATGCATTAATATCTATGGAACTCATTAAGACTACAAAACTCATATGAATATATTCCTATTTCTTATGCAAGTTATGGTTTTAATTATAGGATCTACACACATGCATCTTCTTCCTGTCTCAACATACATATTGAAATCATTCAAAAGATAGCCAATCAATCGAAAGCATTAAGAACAATAATCAAAAATCAATCATGAAGGAAAAATTAAAACTAGATTTAATAAAGGGTTAAGGTCCAAAAATACCCATGAACTTTTCTCAAAAGTGCATTCAACACCATAAACTTTTTTTAGGTGCAAAAATACCCATAACTTCTCAAAATGGGGCAAAAATGTCAAACCGTTAATTGATACAAACATCCGTTTTGTGGGACCCACAATTTTATTTTTTGAGGTGCAAAAATACTCATGAACTTTTTTAAAAAGTGCACCCAACACCATAAAATTTTTTCTGGGTGCAAAAATGCCCATGAACTTTTCAAAAATTTATGTTGTTGGGTGCACTTTTTAGAAAAGTTCATGGGTATTTTTGCACCTCAAAAAATAAAATTGTGGGTCCCACAAAACGGACGTTTGTACCAATTAACGGTTTGACATTTTTGCCCTATTTTGAGAAGTTCATGGGTATTTTTACACCTAAAAAAAGTTTATGGTGTTGGATGCACTTTTGAGAAAAGTTTATGGGTATTTTTGCACCTTGACCCTTTAATAAATTAAGATTTAATCCGTCATTAGTAAGTTGCATCATCACCCTAGGAAAATGAAAATTTAGCTCATGATGAAATTAAAAACAAAACCAAAATAAATTGAAAACTTTATAAACATTGCACAAAACTTAATTATTAAATTCTAAAACATACAAGATGCATGAAAATGAAAAAACATAGCCTTCCATATAGGAGGTAAAACCTTCAATATAGGAGGGAACCTATACCATCCATAAAGGAGGACTACCTAAGCCTTCCATGAAGGAGGGCATGCAAGAAGCAAATACAATGCATGAAATTAACAATAAGATAGTATGTCTCCTTGTGTCTTGAGCCCCTCTATTTATATATGGAGGGGGTGCATAAATTTCCACATTGTTAGACATGAATTTTTGACCTTAAGATACCAACATTGACCTTGAGGCTGCCAAACTTCTTGGTTGCTTCCTAATTTTGACATTCAAACGGTGGAATTTCACCATGTGATCTTCATGAAAGTTGTAGCTCTGGATCTTAGCGTGAAGATACAACTAGATGCTCCTAATTTCAACATTTGTAGCTCAAGTTATGGTCAAATTAGTAGGCAAAGGTCAGTCAGGGACAAATTTACATTCTCAACTTCCAAGCAAAATTCGAAACCCTTGAAGGCAAAACTGGGTTTTGGACTCAACATAAAAGTCGTAGAGTTTTTTCTTAGCTTTTTATCCATATAATGAACGTCCCAATCCGACATCTGAGCTCCAGATATTGCTCGAAAACTAAAATAGGGTCTGATTTAGTATTTTTCAAGAAATTCTATTTTATGCCAAAATAATTATTTATTTATCAATTACACCCAAATTCATTAAATTAAGCTCAAATATTATCCATAAAATCATCATATAATGGAAAATAAATATGAAAATATTTTACTTATCACTTAGCTTTTGGGAGAGGTAACCACTTTCCACTTGTTGTGTGTTGGTTTATTGTTTGTGAGTATTTTGTGAAGTGATTATGAGAAGGAAAATGGTATATTGATATACTTTGAATTATTTATTGAGATTGAGAAAGTTATCATGGTGTTGATATGTATTTTGATAGAGATTGCCTTGTAGAATCTTATTATTTGAATTGTGATGTGTGTGTGTGTGTGTCTGTAAGAGTTGAGAATTGAGATATTATGTCATGTATATGAAAATGTTTTGAATAGCATGATCTGAATGTGAAAATCATGAGAAATTCCTATTGAGCTATTTATTGATAATTGTTGTGATAGTTGGATTGAGAAGAGATGGAGTAGTTTGTTCCACCACATGCTAGTCTCTATTATGTACGATGGATGGCTTTCTATTGTCCCACTGGTTCAATGAGGGACTACGCCACTAGTTCAACAAGGGGCTGCGACACCCTACTAGTTCAATAAGGGAAAAGACCCATGGTCTGGGTATGTACTCTATGGATTTTGGTTGATCCTTATCATATAACCAGTGAGCTTTTGAGTAGCTAGTAACATGAATAGTAACTTATCCCATGGATCTTGTCGCAGAGATAATGTGGTTCAGTTGGATTGATGGGAAGCAACTTGGGAATTGTTATTCAAAAATTGTGATACAAAAACTATGATATAGAAATTGTTATGGATAATTTGTAATATGGAAGTTATGATGTAGAAATTCTAATATTGAATTTGTGATATGGAATTTGTGATATGGTGTTTGCGACATGGAATGTGTGATATGGAATTTTGTAAATTATATCTCTAATACTTTGTTATATAAACCATTCCACTTGGCATCTCGTAAGCACATATTAGCATGTGTAATGAGTTGGATAGTTGGTTATTGAGACTTTTGTCTCACCTCATTGCTTTAACATTTTCAGGGAATAGTTCTTCTGCTAGTTAATTGGGAAAGACTTTGGTGCCTTGATTATTGTGATAATCTTTGTAAAGCCTTCTCTCTTTTATTTATGTGATGAAATTGTTGTGTATTACTACTATAAGGCTCATGTTACATACTTTGATGTGAAACTATGTTTTGAATTATACTGTTTTATATCATGGATAATAACTCAGGTGGATATTTAAGAAAATTGTTGTTTAATACTTTGATAATTGGGTTTGATATTGGGCTTGTGGTCGAATAATTATATTCTGGATTTTGAGAAGTCCAGGCCCAAGTATGTTGATTTTTTATGGTTTAGTTTGTGAAGCGATGAGAAGAGTTTTGTGATCCATGATAGATGTTAAATGTTTGGTTAATAGATAGTTGACTTTTGACATTATGTAAATGTTTGAGAAAGAATATTACTAAAAAAATGAGTTTAATCTATGGGTTTATATTTGAATATTATTTTATGAGCTTTGTGAAGCTCAAGACCCAACTATTAATTAGAATAACTTTATAAATGTATTGATTTGAAATGGCTTAGTGTACAACTACTTTGTAATGTTTTATTATCCATGATAAACTATAAATGACTAGTTTATTCTTTTTTATCATGAATAGATATTTGCAGTGATTTAAATCTTTTATAATCATGATTGTGTTTTCAAAAGGTTAGTTGAACTCTTTTTCTACTAAGGTTGACTTTTGAAAGATGAGTGGTAATCTTTTCTTCTATGGTAGACTTTCTGGTTTAAGTTTTTTCTTTCTCGCCATAGTAATGTTTATTATGCAAAGATTTGGTTAAGCATTTGGACTAATTGAGTTTCAAGGAAAGGATTTTACACACATCAAATTTATGCCTTAACAATTGAACCCAACATGAGCAGGTGTGATCATATAAGAAGGTTAACCATTTTGTTTTGGTGCAATTTAGAACACTAAATGGTCCCCACAAGTCACTATGAATAGTGGTAAATTGTATGGTCAGTATGTATGGATTTCTTGGAAATGATGCCTGGTGGTGTTTGGCTCACTCCAAACCTCACATTTTAGGTCAAGGTTGATGTTGGAACAAAGTGAGGGATACATATACGATAGGTAATGGAAACTAGGGCAACCCATTTTCTTATGCCACAACATAATGTCATTTTTAGGAGTAGATGCAAAGTTACCTATTCCGATAAGATATTGGTTTCTCTCTCTGGCATCTTTAAATAGGTAGGGCCCCATGTATTCATTAGCACTTCCAATCGTCACTCCAAATGATAGATCATAAAATAACATGAGGAGAAAAACTTAGCAAAACAATGTTACTGCTTAGTTAATTAACTAACTGAAAGCAGGTAGGTTACAATCTAGTCTAGGCACGTGAAGGACATATTCTAGAATGATGGAATTTGAAATGTGAATAGTCTATTTGCCGATAACTAGTGCTATGAACCTATCCACAATTTTCACTTTAACATTCCCAGTATATGGGGTAGTAAACAACTGGTGACAACTAGTCATATGAACCAATACTTCAGAATCAACAATCTACACTACTTCATTCCTTGACATTTTTAGGGCTTGAAGGAAGTTTCCTTTTTAGACCAAGAATGCTAGCATCGGTTGACCTTTGAATACCTTAGCTTCTATTTAAGAATTAGTACTTCCCATAAGAAGCTATTGGCACAAAAGAATAAAATTGTTCTAGACCTGATCTAAGAGGCTGAGACATACTAACATATGGATTAAAAGCTTTACCGTGGTATTTAAAGCTTGGAATGAGCCAAAGTTCATTGTGGATGATAAAGAAAATATGATTTGGAAAGAGCCAAAGTCTTCAATTATTGAATTTTGGAGAATCTAGTGAGAAATTGCCAAGAAACTAAATTAAACTAGAGACAAAAAATAGACATCGAGGGCTCAAGATAGACAATAAAAGGACTCGAGAAGAGTGTATGTGAGATGAGCTCAAACATAAAGTAAATCTAAGACTAAGATGATAATGCAAAGAACTTGAGATCAGGGTTAGGAGTGTGACTCTCACGAGGAAGGGAGATCGAGAGAGCCTAGATCTTGAAGCTTGACTTATAAAAGCAGAGATAACCAATAGCTGGGCGGGGTTCTTGTGTACGAGAGATGAGAGCGTGGAGAAGATTATTACCATGCTTGGGGTAAAGAGATTGATTAGGTTTGATCAATCACAAGAAGCAGGATCTGAGGCTCCCACTCTAATATCATGTGGAAATAGAGGCGAAGTGCACCTCTTGTTCTATATTATTTCCATAAATCAAATTGAATACATTATATGCCTTCATATCCATATAGAGCTAGAATAACTAACCCTAACCCTAGTATCTTATCATAATCTTATATAATGATAAGATAAGATCATATCAAAATAAACTCAAAATTTAAATAACAATTTTTCCAAATATTTCTCAACAGACCTAATTTGTTCCTAAGCCTATACATCTCAACATTAATTTCACAATATTTCTACACCATTCTTCTCCTCCATAATTCTCCCCCCCCCCCAAATGGGTATTATTTAATGCAGTGGCATATTCTTTGAAAAAAAACTACATCTTTGGTTACATATGTTATTTTGGTAGTAAGGTAGTAACATTTGTACCCTTTTTGAGTACATTTGTCTACCTTTGAATTGACTTTTCCTGCATTAGTTTTGTGTACAAACACTACAACCAAAAACATTTGGTGGCAAGTGATTAACAAGAGTGGAACTAGGAGATATTTCTAGGATTTTCTAAACTGGAGAGAAAAAATTCAAAACTTTAGAGGGCATCCTATTGATTAAATAGGTTGTCGGCAACATAACATCTCCCCATAATAGGTTTGGTTTATTCCTTCCTATATGATAGCACGTGTTACTTCTAGTAAGTTCCTATTTTTCCTTTTAACTTATATCATTTTGTTAAGAAGTGTATATACATGATGTTTGATGGTAAATTCCCTATTTGAGAAATTCATATAATGGCCTACTTAGATATTTATATTTATTGTCACTTCGAAGAACTTTGATTGTGGTTTGAAATTGATTTTTTACAAAGGTGTAGAATTTTTTAGATGCTACAAAAACTTCAAATTTCCCTTTTTTAAAAACACCCATGTCATTCCTATGTGTAATAATATATGAACATGACAAACTAGCATACATTCCTGAAATATGAATATGGATGATATTGTATGGCATAGTTGGTTTATAAGTTTTCTTAAGATAAGTAGACTTTAATAGTTTTACAAATTTACATATGTACCTTAAATTTAGTGCTTCAAACTTTGTGCATGTTATTTAGGTGTGAAAAATAATTTGGGATAAAGCTTGGAGCCTTGGCATCTATTCTTTCGGTGATAATAATTTTATAGATTCTAACTTTTATATTTTGGTGTAAAGGCAAGCACACATAACTACTCAGCTAGGTATGAGGGTTGAGATTGCAATTCATTGTTGTAATGACTTGATATATTAATGAAGCTTAGTGATGTCTTTTGTTATATTATTTAGGAAAAATTAATTATCTAGTCCTTCCACTTTTAACCTAGTCACGACTCAGTATATCAAGTTTATCTCATCACGATTCAGTCCCTGAAGTTCGATAATTTAATAAATTCATCATTCCCGTTACTAGACTTACAAATGGTGTTAACTAATTAAAAATTTAAAAAAAGTATTGCCCTCCTCCTCGTGTTATATGGGAAAGGCATTATGGCCTCTCTCTCTTCCTACTACGCCTCTTTATCTTGGACAACAAGACCAACTCTTCATCTTGCTTTTGAATTTGCCATCTCAATCTCTCTAATTCCAGCATTGTATTCTTCTGTTCCTACATGAAATTCATCTTGAACCTCTTCTTCAAAGACCACTCATCTATCATGCTGTGTCCCACCACCTACTCCTGACTTAGAAGCCTACACTAGGGTCCCTAGCCCTCCCCTGTGCTGCCCCTCTATATGTAAGTACACTATTGAAGTTACAATGTCCTGCAAGACTCAACACCTGGTTCTTCAAGCATCTCTATACCATACCTTGATGTTACTCTTATAATTATTCCCCTTAAGTATATCGGATAATTAAGGATAAGAATCAATATGAGAAAAAATAATGAATTTTTAATATGTGCAAAGAGATAACCAAGACTTTGTATTCATATACTTTTTGCCCTTTACTGATAAGTGAAGCTGACCAACCTTTTGTCTAAGGGGGTGTCATCTTTTTGTAAGTGCAAGTGTTTCACCTAAGAAGGGGGTAAATTGGGTGATCATAATAAATTCGTTCCATATATAAAAATTGACTGGAAATTTAAAGCAGTTAAGAGAAAGGAGAAATATCACCGAAGTGTATACTGGGAGTTATACTGGTTCGACCACAACCACTTTGACCTATGTTTAGTTCTCAGAGCTTCTCTAAGATTTTTACTATATCTTTCAAGATTCAGTGGGTTCTTGGCACCTCAGTACACAGTAAGTTCCTTTACCAGACACTCGCTCCCCCTTACACGTTGTAATCAAATCCCCAGCTCAAGGTTCCATAACCTTAAGTTGTCTCAATAACAAATATTGAGTTTGTAATGAAAATCTCTCTCACAAAAAAAATATATAATCACTGAAGTACAAGAATAAATATAAGAAAAACATAGCACTATTGATCGATGTATGTTCGTGTGTTCTCAGTTGTTGTGTTCTGCTCTACGTTGAATGTTCCCATATTTATAGTTGAATTTGTAATAGCTGTTGGAACCATTTCAATATGTCCATTAGAGTCACGCAACTTTGTTTGACCATTCTTAGAATTTGAAAATTAGCTATTTACAAGAGGTGAGCTTTTCGGACGATGCGAATGATATGTTTAACTTCTCTCTCAACACATGATCTCTTTATTGTTTCACTGCATATATACTCAGAATACTAACATAATGAAAGATTAATCATATAGATAACAAATCAATAAGCAACAGATTAAAATCATGCTTTCTGAACTTTATTACTCAAATGGTCACTCGAGTAATCTAAATCCATACCTCAAGTGATCACTCGAGTGATTCATTGAAAATCTTGGTCGAGAGTTAAGTCAACAATTCTTACCTTATTACTCAAGTGATTCAGAGGTATCACTCGAGTGGTCACTCGAGTGATCCCTTCAAAATGTTGGTAGAGCCTTTACTGCCTCAAATCTTACCTGGTCACTCGAGTAATCATTTAACATTACTCGAGTGATCCCTCGAGTGACATCATGTAAATCTAGGTAGAGAGCTTCTGGAACTATTTGACACACATTACTCGAGTGGTCACTCGAGTGATCTCTTCAGAAATTTGCCAATAATGCTTTCTCCTGTTCTTTGACTTCCAGTTCTTCTTCTTCACTCTAATGCCTACTCGAGTGATGGCTTTTCTTGCCACTAATTACTTAGTTACTTTGTTCAAATCTCTTTTGTTTATTGTCAAAACCTTTTGTAGGATCAACTCGATCTTTGTTATCATCAAACATGTGGATCTAACACTTTTGTCAGAGAAGAAGGGATGTAAAAGGAAGAAAGAGGTTAGAATGTGTTTCCAGTTGGTGTCTATCAGCTGAAAATTTAATTTTTAATTAGTTAACACAATCATTTGTGAGTATAATAACAGTAAGGATGAGCTTATAAAATTATCAAACTTCAAGGACTGAGTTGTGACAAGTTAAACTTGAAGAACTATGTCTTGACTCGGTTAAAAATGGAAGGACCAAATAATTTATTTCCCTTTTATTTATATCCATTGGTGTTTCAAAATTGCATTATACAACACTTTTAAAAATAGGGGATTTGAGTTCAAATTCACTTCATAAATTTAAATTTGATAAAGTCGTATGAGACTAAAATTCGTATTTTTCCTTTTAAATTCACTTTATAAATTTGAATTTAATTGGTAAAGTCATACTATTACCATAGACAAATTTATGTGCTATATTGACAATAGGGACAAACATGTAATCTAACAATCTGAATCTACATCACTAAGGCTTCTTGTATTGTGTATTACATTCCAATTTTCAAAACAAATTTGAATTTAACTAACTTTTTAGTTTGAATTTAATTAATAAATTCTAATTAACTCAATTACAAACTTTTCCTTATAAGTTTAAAAATATCTTGGTTATTTAAATATTAGAATTTGATTAATAAAATTTAACCCCGTAGATGTCAAATCCTAATTTGACTAAGAAACCCTAACCTATCATACTTTTGCCTCACTTAAATTCAATAGAAAGTAACTATATTCCAATTCTATCTGTCCTTTTGAAACCCTGAAATTGATTGCTTATCCCAAATTCCAACTTGCTCCTCTACATTTGCCACTCTCCATTTCACAATGGCAGGAGTGAACATGACTAAAGAAATATTGCAACAAATGGGGATCACGATCGACTATGTTGAGAAGTTTTATATCTAATAAAGAAATATTTACTACTTTAATGGACACATTCAAGAAAACATGCTAAGCTACTTGATAAGAATAGATTCTTGTATTATCTTTTGGGTGTCAATAAAGGAGGAAACTTCCCTACTCTTACCCTTAATGACAAACAAAATCCCACCTATCTAATTAAACAAAAGCCTATATATTATAGGCTTCTCTGTCATTTTTCTAAATTCTTATGTTGGTAGCGTTCACAACTAAATAAAAATCAAATCTTCCAACTTTACAATCATTCATCTAAATTATATACTACCATTGAACCAAAATACAATACAATACAATTTAACCATATTTTTTACTGTAGCTTTTACATACCCAAAGGATAATTAAACATAACATACAACACGATATCAATTAAAAAAAATACAACACAATCTCATCCTTCCTTGATATGTAATTTCCTGAACAGTTGCTCAGTTGCTCCAACTCATCTTAACATCATCATCACCACCATATAATTATCCTCATACCTCTCCACACAATGCATAAACTTCTAAAGTTTGAAAAAGGGTTGCTCTTATACTTGCAAGCACTATGATTAACCTGTCAATAAATAAACAATATCATTTCAACCTCATAATACAACTTTCTCAAAAAAATGCATATATACTATCCAAAATTAGCTTTCTTCAACATATGCATCCAACAAAAAAATGTTACAAGATATAGATTTTACTTCTCCTAAAACTGTCTATTTTTCAAAAAGCGAAGTGAAAAATAAAGGTCGTGGCATTTTTGTAATTTTAACCTGAAATTTTGGCATATTGGGTATCACTTTTGCAAAATAAGATGCCAAAAGCATCCCTTTTGAAATCGGGATACCAAAATTTGGCTTTTGGCTCCTTATTTAGAAAAAGGGATGCAGAAGGTGGCTAAAAAGGACTAAGGCAGCAACTCCAGCTTCATCCTTTCTCTCTCTAACAATCGCTCTTCGTCCCTCTTCTCTCAGACAGTGGCCTCCCTCCTCACTTCTCTCTCCCACCATCAATCCTCGCTCCTCCCTCATCTCTCCCTCTCCCACTGTTGTTTGTCCCTCCTCCCTCCTCCCTCCCACCATCAATCCTCACTCCTCCCTTTTCTCTCCCTCTCCACTATCACTTCTGTAACATACTAAAATTTAGTAACCGGTATTATTTTGTATGTATAATTAATTGGATGAAATGTACATATGTTAATATATATATATATATGGCACCATTTTAATGAGGAGAAGACACCTAACCCATGAAACAGACATAGGCTTTAATTGCCCGGGCAACTCACCGGTCTCTGATAGGTACAGGTGTCTAACTTTCCCAAACACCGACTATAGGAGTTAAAGGAAATCATCAGGCCTCTCTTCCCCTGACCTATTAAAGTCAGTCAAGGTCTAAAAGGAGAGAGTGAACCAAAATTAATAAGGGACATATGGCACCCTAGGATTAAACACTTAGACACATGGCACTATATGATTTTGACACATGTAGAATTAACATCCAAGCACCCCAAGGCTCCTTATAATTCGGCCAAAGCAAGGAAAGAGGGGAAAGATCAAGAGAGAAAGATAGAAGAGAGAAGGTGAGTGTTCTTGAGTTCTTAAGGAAAGAGAAAGAGATTTTGCTAGATTTCATCACCAAATCCACCTTTCTAGCCGATCAAGCCTTCACAATCTTACTCTACTCATCGTGGGCTACACTTATATGGTTTCAGATTTTTGATCAAAGGTGTTTGGTGCGATCTAGTTGGGGGAAGTACTGCCAAAATCAAGAAGCGGTTCTAGTATCACATAGAGGAAAGCCTAAGCTTCAATTTGAGCCTAATACCTTACG
Source organism: Inga leiocalycina (assembly GCA_963242795.1). NCBI lineage: Eukaryota > Viridiplantae > Streptophyta > Magnoliopsida > Fabales > Fabaceae > Inga > Inga leiocalycina. The sequence goes on from OY725332.1 coordinate 39,829,479, forward strand.
GTTTTATTGAGTTTTCATGTTGGTATTTGGCTGCCCTAAGTTTTTGTCAATGTATAATTTGAGGGTTTAATGTTGTTATGTTTATGAACATAATGATATTTGATTAGTTTGGTGGTTAGAATTGCAAAATTGCTTGATGTTCGCTTAGGGGTAAGTTTCGGCCAAGTGCAGAACATAGGGAAGGAATGTGATTTTGGTGTGTTTGAGGTTTCTAATGGATTCTACACACAAATTGTGTAGGAATAGCTTATGGTTATGATTTTGGATGAATTGGATAGAAAACCTTAAATTTGGAATTTGATGTTGTTAGAGTTAATTGCTGCTAGATTCATGTTAGATTGATTATGGCTTGATTTTGGCTAACCAAATATTGTTTGATAATCATGATATTTTCCATATTGATAGTACACATCTCAAGATTTAAATTGATATATAGAATGTGTTAATTGGGTTAGTAGATCGTAAGATATGGTTTATTAAATTTAGTCATTGAATCTAGAATGATTTTTATGGTAGTAAGCATTAAATTTAGACTCATGAGTATAATATTGCATAGGGCAGTGACCCTAGGCTATAAGACTTGAGCTGGGTAGTAACCTGAGGCAGTGAAACTCGTGAGTTCTTCTTGTATAGGGCAGAGGTCCTGGGCCATAAAACCAGTGTGCCAAGCATTGTGGTATTGGACCAGTAGGTCCTGTGTTTGTTGTTATTATTGTATATGGTTGTTCTAAATGTTGTTGTTATAAATTATGCTTATGTGATTATTGCCTTACATTCAAATAAGTGATTGTTGTTACTACTGAGATTCTCGTGAATCTCACCCCTTTCCACTAACTAACCTATAACAAGGGCAAGCAGCTTGAAAGGCAAGAAGGTAATTACAAACGGATCAAGCATGCAATTAATGGACTGAGATTTTGTTTGTTATCCTTTTTGTATATTGTATGTGTTGTATATATCTATGAGAACATAACTACAGTACCAGTAGTAGTAGTAGCGACAGTAGCCTTACAAACGTTTAGTAAGCCAATAGCTACCCAATAACATGATAAATGAATTAGAATAGAGCATCCATGCGCTAAAGGCCCAATAACTAAACAATAATATAAGAATTATAAGCAGAAAGATACTCGAATATTAATAAAAGGAATTAAGAATAGATGATTTTTAATAAAGTGGTGAACCATTATGAAACTATTTTAAAAAGTTTTACATTTTTTAGAAAAAACTATTCAATTCCAGGTTTGAACCCTATTTTGAAATTGGGATTTACAAATGTTTACAAAGGTATGTTTGGTCTAGGACTTAATCCTAGCTTAGTAGTTCAATTCACTATATAGTTAAACTCATCTGATAGTTATGGAATTAAGGGTATTACAACTCTTCCCTCCTCAATGGCAAAACATTGCAGGTTTATGGCTTTTTTTTAAAAAAAATACAATGCTTTGTATATATTAGGACTAATTCTAATGTTCTCTTTGTTGTTGTTGTTGTTAAGGTTGAGTAGAGAAAAGAAATTTCAAGCATCTGAATTTCAAGTTAGGGTAATTATAGTTAAACATTGTTGTTTTTTGTTGATGTGCATTGAATTAGTTAAACTTTGTGAACTTGTATGAATGTGGATGCTTTGAAGTCCATAATTTGTAGTTTATGACTTTGACAACTTAGCTATATCTTTTATATTTTATATTGATAAAATTGCGGGATTAAATTGCTGATATTGTCCTGAATTACCTCAGTTAGTTAGTTTTGTTTGAATTAAGCTGAAATGGTTTGTTATTGAAATTTTAGGATGTCTTACTTTTAAGGGGAAATGCTGCCAAAAATTTTTAAAAAAAATGAGTAAAAGGCAATCCCTTCGTTGACAATTGTTTTAAACTCGAGTGTTGTTGGACATGGCTTAGGTGCTAATAAAATGGATTATAGTTTGATGAATACTTTAAGAATTAGTGAAGAATATGTGAATGGGGTGGAAGAGTTTATTTAATTTGTTAGAAGGAATGCACCTATAAAAAATAGGATGTATTTTTGTCCTTATGTTAATTGCTTGAATAAGAGTGGACAGGATATTGATGATATAAGGGATCACCTACTTTGTGATGGAATAAATCTTCAATATACAAGGTAGATATAGCATGGTGAGGAAGTAACTGTTTGTCCGTCTCACAAGAAGGAAGTTGTGGATGTCATAGATGAAGTTAGAATGGAGAAAATGATTCATGATGTTGAGGTAGAATCCTTTACACAATCGCATGTATATAATAGCCTATGGAGTGATGCAAAGACACCGTTGTACGCTATAAGTAAGTATAAAGGTTGACAGGTACCTTGCATTTGATCAACTTAAAGGCAGCTTGTGGGTGGACCGATAGTAGTTTCACATTATTGCTTGAATTGTTGTGTGATATGTTTCCAGACGATAATGTACTTCCAAATTTTATGTATAAAGTCAAGACAATCTTGTCTACGATGGGTATGGAGTATAAAAAGATACATGCTTTCCCTAATGATTGCATATTGTATAGAAAGGTGTGTGAAGGTCTTAGTGAGTATCCGAAGTGTAAACCTTTATGATACAAAGTGAAGAGAGATGGTGGTTGTGGCAATAGGACAACTAAAAGGCAACCTTTAAAGGTGTTGTGGTATCTTCCAATAATACCGTGATTTAAGCGTTTGTTTGCAAGTGCAACAAAAATGAAGAAGTTGAGATGGTATTCTGATGAGAGAATATCTAATGGAAAATATCTTTGGCACCTAGTTGACTCTGCATAATAGAAGAAAATAGATGAAATGTTCCCTCAATTTGGCAACGAGCCAAAAAACCTTCAACTTGGGTTTGTATATATGGAATCAATCAGTATGAAACTCTTAGTAGCACACATGATGCATAGGCGATTCTCCTTGTGATATACAACTTACCTCCCTGGCTATATATGAAACGCAAGTATATAATGCTTTCTATGATGATTTTCGGACCAAAACAGCTAGGGAATAATATTGATGTCTACTTGGTGAGTTTAATTGAGGACTTGAAGAAGTTGTAGGAGGAAGGAGTAGATGTGTTTGATGCATATAAGCATGAGTCCTTTAAGCTACATGCAATGATTTTCACCACGATAAATGACTTTCCTGCATACAGAAATTTGTCAGGGTACCATGTGAAAGGGCATAAAACATGTCTAATATGTGAAGCAGACACACACTTCCATCAACTTAAGCACGGAAAAAAATTGTCTTCCTTGGTCATTGGAGGTTTGATTATCAGTTCCACCCATATTATAGGTTAAGAAAGCATTTTAACAGCTTACCGAAGTATGGAATAACTCCAAAGGCATTAACCAAAGAGGAAGTTTATAGTCAGGTGGAACATATCAATGTCATCTTTAGTAAGAATTAGAGGAATGTGGGTGAGAAGAACATATGGAAGAAGAGATCAATTTTCTTTCATCTTCTATATTGGCATAGTCTTGATGTGAGACACAGTATTGATGTGATGTATGTGGAGAAAAACATTTGTGATAGCCTTGTCAGTACACTTTTGCACATACCAAGGAAGACTAAGGATGGAATTAGTGCAAGACTAAACTTGGTTGATATGGGAATAAGAGAACAATTATATCCACATTAAAGAGACGATGGTAAGAGGGCATACATGGAGCCAACAGCTTATATACTATCAAAAGCTAAGAAAAAAAGTTTGTATGGTTCTTTACATAACATTAAGGTGCCACAAAGGTATTCTAATAATGTGAGAAAGTTTGTCTCAATGGACAATTTGAAGTTAGTGGGAATGAAGTCTCATGATTATCATGTGTTGATACAACTACTATTACTAATAGCTATTAGAGGCATTATAAAAGATGAAGTGTGAACCACTGTAACAAGATTGTGTGTTTTCTTTAATGCTATCTGTAACAAAGTCATTGACACTAAAAAGTTCAATGAATTGGAAAATATTTTTTTGTCCCAACTAGAGATGCATTTTCCTTCTTTTTTTGATGTAATGGTGCATTTGATAGTTCATTTGGTAAGAGAGCTAAGGCTCTATTTATCACCATTATTTCAAAGTGTTGAAAATAGTTTAAAACGTATAATAAAGTTAAACCAAAGACCAGAAACAATTTCAACCCATTTAGGATCCCGACTTGAATACAGGGTTCAGTCCTGTACTTAGGTGGGTTTTCAAAAAATCTTCAAAACATGTTCGATGTGGTCTCATTTGCACTTTTCAAATCTATTTGAATCATTTAGTTCTATTTCCATTTGTTAAATCATAGTACTTACCAAAGTTCTTGGTGGATATTTGGGTTAAGTTCGTTAACTAAAGGGTCCATCATGCATGATCACCCTATTTTAGTTCATTTACTGGGGTTACGTACTAATATTCGGGTATACGATTGGTACGTTTACTATTACTAGGATTACTAGTCTTACAATGTACTTATATATGCATCATATACATTTCCTCAAAACTAGATAACCAACAAAAGTCCTAATCCATAATCTATGTGCTCTAGCCATCCCTGTTTACCTGCTTGCCTCTTTAGCCACTTGCCCTTGCTGTAGGTTAGTCATTGGAAAGAGTAAGATTCATATGAATCTCAGTAGTAACAATTCACTAATATGACATATAATTTCACATAGCATGTAAACAATCATCACATAACATTAGTCATAACAATTGTAACATTCTTGCCATTCTTAACAATCGTAACATTCATAACCTTCTTGACATTCCTAACATTCGTAACAATTAATGATATAAACATACATACAAAGCATTATATATGATACAAGAGAAAGATACACTACCTTGGCCTTTTCAGACTTGTTCTTGCACTAATTTTTTGTGCTTAGGGCATATATCAAATCCTATAATTAGAATTTAAGGACGATAAGTTATTACCTATCCCAATTCTTTAATAACTCATGATGCTTGGGTTGGTTATCATGTAAGTCATTTAGGTAGTTGTTACAAGCTCAAACAAATGCCTAAGAAGGTTAGGAAGAGCTAGACTAGTTACCGCCTTTCAAAAAAATATTAAGTCTTGGAATTAGGTGTTGGCCGCGGCTAAGGAATCCTCTAGTTGTAGCCAAGAAAAAGTCAGAAACATTTGGGCTGCGGCCAGAAACTATCCTGTTTTTTGGCTGAACTTCCAAAATCATAACTTAATCTAAAAAAATCAAAATGGAGTGGTTCAAAGTCATAATTGAAGCTTTCTAAATCCTCTACATAGGAAAAATATTACCCACTGCCATCTCCATCCACAAAAATACAGAATTCCATGAATTTCCATACTATTCCAAAATCAATTCCAGTTTCAACCTTAAACTTTGAAAATGCATAACTTCCAGCACATACATCCAAATCACACCTATTTTATATCAATTTAAAGCTTGACATATCTACTATTAGACTAGAAAGTTTCACAGTTTTTGGACATCATTTACTTAGTTAAAAACATCATGCAAACTAACTACCCTGAACAAAACCTATATTGACAGCACTTTCAATTTTGCAATATATATTTTCAATGGTTCAAAATTTAAAACCAGGGCTATTCCCACACATTTTTTGGTATAGAACACAATAGAAACCTCAAAACAATCAAATTCCTACTCCTTTTATGTGTCCTACTTTGGCAAAACTATACACAAAATCCAATAATTACCAAACTTCCCATTCAAGCCTCAAACTAGTTTCATATGCCTAATACACACCATAAGACGCCATTTGTACAATCAAACACCATAAAACTTCAAAACCCTAGCATAATAAAAAATATAGAAGAAATTTCATATACCAAAGTTCTCAACCAATCATCACAATATATACACCAAAAGGTTGCTCTTACTCACCCCTAGCACTTTCTCTGGTTGTTCTTTAATTCTCAACCTTTAGTTCTTCTTTGAGAACACAAAATACCTCCTCTTGAAAAACTAAAACTATATAAATGAAGCTCTAATCAAGAGGAACAATGTTTGTGAAGAAGTTTTGAGCAATAAAGGCAGTTTACAAGGTCAAAATCTAAGAGAAAGAGCTCACCTTAACCTTGGCTTCTTCCTCTTTCATCTTCCCTTGCTTGGATGACTTGAGAGCTTAGAGAGAGAGAGAGAGAGAGAAATATGATAGAATGACTTATCTTCATCCACTCTTAGCCACTTGACCAAAATTGAGAAGAGAGAGGGAGTATTAGTCACTTGACCTTATCTAATAATCATTACCTAACTCCAATTGTGCCAAGTGTCAACATCTTATGGTTCCACCAAAAGTAAGTAACTACTTAGTTACTTTAACTAACTTAATTAGCCATTTAGTCTTCCCTTTTGTTCTTTTAATTATTAACCAATTTCTTTTTCCAAGAGGAGAGGAAATTGTTGATCAATTGACCAATAATTTCTTTCTTCCCTTTTTGCCCTTAAGTATGGCCATTTTAATTAAATTGCCATTTGGTGTCTCATATCTTTTTTTCTTTCCCTTCCATATGCCATTCCCTTTCCTTTTAATCCCAAATTAGACTTTGTTATCATAATTAAATTCAGATACTGGGTTTAGGAATTTTTTACTACTAATTCGAGTCATAATTCATAATTTATTCTTCGAAAGTGTTTTTCTAACATTCGTTACATTCTCTTTTGGAGTCACTGACCCCTTACACATATTTTGGGATATTACACTCTACAGTCCAGTTTACCTAAGGTGGATGTACCTTTTTGAGTGATACATGAAGATATTAAAAGGGTATTATAAGGTCCTTATCGACATGAAGCCTCAATAGTTGAAAGATATGTAGTTAAAGAGGCTATGGACTTTTGTAAAAATTATCTATTAGGGGTGAAGGCACAATCTCGACTTAAAGAGGAGAGAAGCAAGGGAACACGAGGACTCAAAGTAAAGAATATGCTTCATGAAAAGATGTTACAAATATACTTGTATATCTTGAATAATATGGAAGAAGTTCAACCGTACTTAGATGAACACAGAAAAGTTTGAAGAACATGAATCCAAGGAAGAATGACATGTAGATAGCTAATGAGCAAAATAAGACATTCATAGAGTGATTCGAGGAAAAGGTTTCACACGAGACGGTGTGTCTGAGACAATTGAGTGGTTAAATTGGGGGCCTTCTTTACAAGTCATCACTTGGAGCAGTTATGATATAAACGGTTATTCTTTCTACACAAAAGACCAAGATGACATAAGTATTTTGCAAAATAGTGGGGTGATGGTAGAAGCTAAAGCCATGCACTTTTCCAGTTTAAAAGACAAAAACCCCATATTAGCGTCCATAGCCTATTATGGAGTTATTGAAGAAATATGGGAGATGACCTATAATAAGTTTAAAGTTGATTTATTCAAATGTAACTAGCTTAACAATAATGCTATTGTAATAAATCAACAATATAACTTGGATTTGTCTTAGTTGATCTTCGAAGAATTGGTTATATAGATTAGCCCTTCATTCTAGAAAGCCAGACGAAATAAGTGTTTTATGTCACATATCCTGCAAACAAATAAAAAATGTTCATTGTACTTCAAAGTAAAAAATAGAAGTATGGTTATCCAACCTTAAACCTTGATGACACACTACCTTTCACAACAAATCCACCTAGAGCAAGTGAAATAAAATTGGTAGATGATGAAGAATATACTGTAAGAAATTATCATTGTGAAGGAATATGGGAAACCATATAAAGTAAGACCTTAAGTTATGAAATAGTATTGTGTGATTTTTGTTTTAATTTTAGTTAGTTTATTTTATTCATTTAATTTCAATTTAATTCCCTATCTGACATTGATTTCTTCATAAGAATATGGAAAATTATGATGAGTCATAAAGTGATAGAGGCTCTAGTGAGGATCAAAGGGATGGAGTCTCTGGTGTAGATCATAGGGATAGAGATGAACCTATTGTGAAAAAAGTCAAAGGTAGCATAAAGATGGGAGCATTGGTTGCACGTCATCAAGAACAATTGGAGAGGCTGCATGTGGACTTCAATGCTAATATGAATCCAATTGGTAATGAGGAAGATAGGTTCATTAGCTATTTAGATTATTTGGCTCAAAGCAAAGTTTGCATTATGTACCCTAATTGGAAGTTGGTTCCACAAAAAATAAAGGAGATGATTTGGCAACAAATTTTAGTATATAACTTTTGATATATCTACATTTATATCTTTATTCCTATTACTTCAAATATAATTATCTTATGTTTTATCTTACAACAAATGTACGATATCCCATACAACAAGGCAATAAACAAGCACTGGATAGGGGAAGTTCATCTATGATGGAAAGATTTCAAGAATAATCTCTCACAAAAGTACATTCGAGGGCAAGGAGGGATCAGGATTCATGTCAAAGATATTCCTATATTTCTCCAGATGACAGGAGGTGTTTTGTGGCATCACAGCAAGATCCTAAATTTCTAGTAAATTTTCTTTCATCATAGTGTAGAACTTTTTATTTGAATCTATTTGACATCATTGACTTTGTTTTCCTTTCACAATAAGTGAAACAAATAAAGAGAGGCAAGTAGGAAATAAGTATCAGCATTACATATCTTATAATGGTTATCAAAAGCTTGAACGAAGGATGATAGAAGAATAGTTAAAGAAAATGAAGGAAGCTATCAAGTCAGATTCTGGCATTATTGTCCAAGCCCCGGCTCCTCCTCCACGTGACAAAAAATGGAAAGTAGGGAGGCTTAAGGGTGGCAAATACATAAATCCAGTTATTACTGAGGTTGCCACAAAGAACACAAGTAGTTAAATTGGAAGTATTTAATTTTGGAAGTATTTAATTTTCATTTATGATAAATTGTATGCTATAGAATGAACTTGAAAAGTAGAGTAGCCAAGGTTCCTTCACTCAAAGTGGACAGATGGACATCTTATCAATGGCGATTGAGAAGGCATATCACCCCAGTCGTGTTTGAGGGGAGCCAAGGGGAGTTGGCCTCTCAAAGTATTTTGGATGAGCTTCACAATATTCATCACAAGTTGAACCCAGTAGGGAGCTTGTGGCCAAGGTTTAAGAGGAAGTCTGACAAGAGCTGTTGAACGAGCTACGTGGTAAAGTAAGACCTATCATTCAATTGGAGAGGGAATATAAGGAATGTAGAACCCAGGATACTCCGCCCTTCCCTAGCACAAAAGGAAGTTATAACCCACCAAAGGTACCACTTGACGACCCTTCTACTGCAGAGGCTAGAGAACCTTGTAATCTCTATTTGTATGCCCCACTGCTGCGTATTGTTGCCGATGCTCTCATTCATACACAAGCTACCACCCACCAGCATAATCAAATTCCAAACGCTTTCTGTAGGGTTACTCTGACATGTGTTCGAGAGGGGGAAGCAGTTGTAGATGTCCTGGTTCTTGGTGAAGAGGTTGCCACATTAGGTCAGGCGATAGGATCTTTCATCCTTTGGCTGAAATATCTTATTCACATAACGGAAACACCTCCAATGGTAGGAAGTACCTTACTATTACTTGAGTTTTCTTGGCATCCTACTCATAATATGTATTTTATGTTTTAATAGGAACAACAAGATCCACAAAATTTCCCTTCTTGAGATGACTGTAATAGCTCCATAAGGACATTAGCCAAATCAACTTGTGGATGCCTTATGGGATTGTGGGTGAAAGACTGTTATATCCCTTTACAATTGACAAGACAAATCAAGGGGAGTTCATAAATTTGTAGGGGTAGATATAGGATGGGTTCACCTTGTAATCATGTAAGCTTTTTTTTTCTTCAATTAATGCAGTGGCTTTTAGGTTTTACATATTCAATAATTCATTTGTCATGTTAATTCTATTATAGCTTCCTCCACAACATATGTGTCGAAAGGAGAAGAAATAGTTTATATGGATTCTTATGTCCTGCAAATACGACAAAGAAGAATAATACGTTAAAACTAAGGATAATCTATGTATGCTATACAATGGGAGAGACTAAATTGCCTTGTTATCTAGCACCATTTCTTGAAGGGTACATATTTTAGTTTTTTCTTTTTACGATATTTAAAAATAAATTGCCTTGTTATCTAACTTCATTTTAATTTGTATATGTTGTTATAGTTACCATTGGAGTCTGTGCGTTGTTTCTTCCATCATGAACACCCTCTATTGGTTTGATTCCTTGGGTCACAGGCCAAATGAAGAAATAAAATACATCTTTAGCACTTAAGTTAATTTTTTTGTAAATAATTGATTCTTGACTTATATGAATTGTTTCAATGTCTGTTGATTTTCATTTTAATGATAGTGCACTCAAGACATATAGACTACTGGGCAGGACACGTGAAGGTAAAAGTAGAGAGCCGAAGTGGTTTTAACTGAGAGTAAGTAATGAGTTCAAGTTGTTTCATTGATAGTCACTTTGGATATGCCTTTATTCATTTTAATCATTTGCTCTTGATTTATAGTGCCCTCGACAACCAAGGAGCATTGAGTGCAAAGGCTATATTATACTTTATATGTATAACATCATTCAGAGCGAAGTTACTACAGATTTTGAACAGGTAAACGCTTCTACATTCTCAAATGATAATATTTTTGATGTTATAATTGAATTGTTAATTAATTCATTCACTTGATTGATTTGTCTTATTTTATTTTTCAATTTGCAGATTTTTGGTAATGATAATGCCTACTTAAACAAAGACTTTAATTTAATCTGAGACCTTTTAGCTAGACATCTTCTTCAACACATAGATAAGTAAAGTTTATTTTTATGTTAGATAGTAGTCGTGTAGACAACTTTTTGACACTTTGTGGTAATTATTGTACATAGTAGTAGTTTAACACTCTAATTAGCTAGTGCTAGATGTTTCCTTACTATTTGTAGGAACATTTTGGTTTATGAAGAATTGTTGGATGATGCTTTTGTAGGGTTTAATTACTAGGCAGTGAAAAATATAAATAAATTTTTTTAAAAAAAAAACCTTTCAGCGTCCATTGTTTAAAAAGGACACCGTAAGTTACAAACTTACGATGTCTGTTTTAAAAAAGAGACATTGTAAGTCTCTTACGGTGTCCCTTTTTTAACGGACGTTGTTCCTAGACTTTATTATATCACTCACTTAGGCGTCTCCCTGGAAAAGGATGTAAAAAGGGCCTAAAAACAGACATTAAAAATGCTTTTCTGTTGTTGTGCAAGTTTCATCTCAACTGAGAAAATCAACAAGTATAGCCTCCTCTTCCGGATTTCACACACGAACTTGAGGTTAAAAAAATCCTTAGTTGCGGTGTGAATATAACACTAAAACATAGTCTCATTTAGCATTAGCTATATGGACAAATCTCCTTGCCTCTCTCAAACACTCATTTAATTTTAGCATTAGTGGTATTTGTCTAACTTCTAATTGCTTTTTTGCATGATGTTGGAGAATTTCTAATGCCAAAACTACCCATATTTCATTAAAAAAATACCAAACTATTAAAAAAATTCAAATTGCTCATGAAAACAAACATGTGGATACAAAAAACGTAATGACAGTACACATAACAAATTCATGGCTTGATTGTACATCTTGTGTAGCTTTGTGAATTTGAGCTCAATGTCTAAACTTTCTATTCTCTTTCTTTTACGTGCTAGTGTTATTACTTTCAATTGACAAAGGTATGTTGCTTGTCTCTAAGGTTCTTGTAAGAATTTCGCACTAGTACAAAATCTATCTTTTAGATCGGCTCATTTATACCAGTTATACAGGGATAAGGTCTAAAATGTATGACCGGTGGCATTTTTTTAATTATAGATAACTTTGGAGACCGGTTTCGTGGATATCAAGTCTTAAAGATATTATTTAGACCTTATTTATGTGTAACTAGTCTTAAAAGGATAAAATAATAAAAAATAAATACACTTTCTAAATAAGAAACCCAAAATTTTTTTTTTTAACTTTTAAGAAGGTTTATATATTATAACCGGTCTAAAAGTTGAAACTTTTTAGACTGGTTATTTTAAAAACTGGTCTAAAATGTATATTTAAGACCGGTTATTCTGAAAAACTGGTCTTAAAAGTGCGTGCCTTAACTAAAATTTTGCTCTTCTCTTCCTCCCCCCGAATCGTAGCTTGCTCTTTGAACTCACTTTTCCCAGAAATTTCTTCGACGGTGTTCTTGTTCACAAATCTGCCATCCTCTTTCTCTCTAAATATGGAGCAATCTTTCTCTCTAAACATAATATCTCACAATCTAACCGATAGTGTTCTTTTTCCTAACCGATGGTTTTCTTTTTCCTAATCTCAGAGGCTACATTAGGCTGGGTCTGTATTAGCAGAGGAAGAGTCACTACCCATATACCTTGCCATTAGTCAACCTTTATTTTGCAATCAATCGATAACATTTCAGCTCTAACTCCTCCTCCTTTAAATCGCTGCTAGTTCTTCATCCAAACGGGAGCACAAAAAGTGACTACTCATGAAACAATTTTCCATATTTGTTTTGATTGTTGTTAATAATGTGAACTTGACCCTTTTGATATTGTTTCACATGGGTTTAACCATGTCTGGCATTATATTCTGATATGCTTGAAGTAGGAAATGGAGGTGTTCTGTTTTATGACTATGGCTATGTTTGAATATACCCAATATTGCTCTCTATCTTACTCTCGCCATTGAACTCAGTGATGATAACTTCAGATACTCGCTTCATGATCACATTATGATATTTTATTTATAGTTTCTTATCTTGGATTACCATTAATGATCACATTATGATATTTACTATATGGGTTTGAATTGAATATAAAGTTATGAACAAGAGTTTGATAATGGATAGGGTGCTACAAGTTATTTATACTTTCTTATCTTGTTTTTTTTCTATCATTTTGCTATTGGATAGGGTGCTACTAGGTGTTGAAATATATGGATTGTAATTGGATAAAAACTAAATGGACGAGTGTTGAATATGATGTATTGGGGTAAGGGGTTTTTTAGACTTTGCTAGAAGAAATGCCAATGATGATAGTGGGATGTTTTATTGCCCTTGTGTGGTATGTTTGAATGAGAAGCGACTAAGTGCTGTAAATATACATACAATTAATTTGTGAAGGATTTTCTAAGAATTATATAGTATGGGTATGGCATGGTGAAGAATTAGAAACACCAAGTACATCTCAATAGGGGAGTGGCCTTTGCTGATAATGACACAGATATGGATGATCGGATAGAGGATATTATTCGTGATGTAGGAGAAGAGGCTTTTGAGCAATCACATGCATATGGTAATATGTGCAGTGATGCTGAGAAGCTGTTGTACCTGAGGTGTAAAAAATACCAATTGTTAAGAGCAGTATTGAAATTGGTAAGCTTGAAAGCATGACATAGATGGAGAGATAAGCGTTTTACAGAAATGCTTGAGGCTTTTAACGACATGCTTCCATATGATAATGTGTTGCCTTATCAATACTATTATGCTAAGAAAATACTATGTCTACTAGGGATGAAGTATAAAAAGATCCATGCATGCCTTAATGATTGCATATTGTATAGAAAAGAGCATGAAGAGAAGGAGCAATGTTTGATATGTGAAACTCCTATGTATAAATCAAATAAGGCCCCTGCAAAAGTGTTTTGGTGTCTTCCAATCATACCAAGGTGCAAGCGCTTGTTTGCTAATGAAATTGATGCCAAAAATTTGAGATGGCATGCAGATGAGAGGATTTCTGATGGAAAGCTTTGACATCCAGCTGATTCTTCTCAATGGAAGAAAATTGATCAATTATTTCCTATCTTTGGTGAATAACCTAGGAATCTTAGGCTTGGGCTTAGCACAGATAGCATGAATCCTTATGGTAGCCTAATTAGTATACATAGTTAATGGCCTATTCTGTTGGTAATTTACAACGTATCTCCTTTGTTATGCATGAAACAAAAGTACATTATGTTGTCTATGTTGATTTCTCGAGACCAAAGCATCCTAGAAATGACATAGATGTTTACCTAGAACCCTTGATCGAAGACTTGAAAGAGTTGTAGGACGAAGGTGTTGATGTTTTTTATGCAAACAAGAAAGAGATTTTTAAAATGCGAGCCATGATCTTTTGTACTATAAATAACTTCCCTATATATGGAAACTTGTCAGGATATAGTGTTAAAGGCTATAAAGCATATCCGCTTTGTGAAGAAGGCACATGCTTCCATCAACTTCAACATGGAAGAAAGACGGTTTATCTTGGCCATAGGAGATTTCTTAGACAGGGTCACCTATTTGTAGATTAAAGAAAGCTTTTTTTGGTGGATAAAAGTTTGAAGATGCTCTGGAGGCATTGAATGGGGAGCAAGTTTATGAAAAGGTGAAAAATATGAATGTTATCTTTAGTAAGACTACAAAGAGTAGTAGTGAAAAAAAATAAATGGAAAAAGAGCTATATCTTCTTTGATCTTCCATATTGACCCAATCTTGATGTGATACATTGTATTGATTTCATGCATATCGAGAAAAACGTATGTGATAGTATTGTTGGGACACTGCTCAACATACAAGGTAGTTCTAAGGATGGTGTAAAGGCAAGATTAGATTTGCAAGAAATGAGAATACGAGAAGACTTGCATCTAAGGCCATATGGTAATAGAACTTTTTGTTCTCCATCTTCTCATACTTTGTCTAAGGATGAGAAAAGAAGCTTTTGTGACTATTTACATGGTATCAAAGTTCCCTCAGGGTATTCTTCAAATTTTAAGAAGCTTGTGTTAATGAAAGACTTGAAGTTAGTAGGGCTAAAGTCTCATAATTGTCATGTCTTAATGCAACAACTATTCCCAGTAACTATTTGAGGCATTGTCTAATATGATCTTCAACATATTTTGACTAAACTTTGTTTCTTCTTCAATGCTATTTGTAGTAAATTCATTGAGAGGGAAAGATTTGATGAACTAGAAAATGAAGAATATTTGATCTTGTGCCATCTTGAGAAGCTTTTTCTTCCTACTTTTTTTGACATCATGGTACATCTAATTGTTCATCTAGTGAGGGAGATCAAGTTGTGTGGCTCTATCTATTTACGATGGATGTACCCAATTGAAAGAACTATGAAAATCCTAAAAGAGTATGTGAAGAACCATAACCGGCCTGAAGCATCTATTGTTCAGAAATATGTTTTTGAAGAAGCCATGGAGTTTTGTCAAGATTACTGGTCAAATGTAAGACACATTGGACTTCCTGAACGTCATGATGAAGAAAGGGTTAGACGCGGGGCTTCAGTAAAGAGTGTGGATCCTGATGAATTGCAACAAGTCCACTTGTACATCTTGAATAATCACTACTACAGAATTGGGATATAACCACCCCCAAGGACGTCCCAAATTTAAAATTGGGTGGTTAAAAAGGGAGGCGGTGGCATTTTCATAATTATATATATGCAGGGGAACCTTTAGGTGTCCCAAATTTGAATTTGGGACGTCTAAAGTGCTTCCAGGCACGAAATATAAATTTTTTAAATTTTTTTTAGCACCAGGAGCTGGGATTAGATGTCCCAAATGCCATTTGGGACGCCTAAAGTCTTGGTTTAGGCGTCCCAAATGATTTTGGGACGCCTAAACCAAGACTTTAGGCGTCCCAAATGGCATTTGGGATGCTTAGGTGTCATAAATGCCATTTGGGACGCCTAAAGGCGCATGTCAAACACTTTTCTGACATGCGTCTTCTCAATCCATCCCCCTCCTCACATGCGTCCTCCCTCTTTGTTTGACCCAAAAAAATTTTACTCTTCTTCCTCCTCCCCCCACCGTCGGCCTCTTTTCTTTCTTTCTTCAACTCCTCCCTTCTTCAACTACTCTTTCTTTCTTCAACTCCTCCCTCCTCCACCTGAAATTTATTGAAGGACGCACGCACTAGAGGCTACCCTTCTGCAACTTGACCTCCTCCACAGGTTTTTGCTCTCCTCCACCTCCTTCCTTCCATTGTCATCCCCAAACCGTGGTTCTTTTGCTTTCTCTACCCTCCGGTGTACCTCCCCACCGTGCATACACCTCTGAGCTCCAACGTCTTCTCTACCTCTCCAGCACACATAGCATAGTAGGCGCCCCTTGATCAGGTTAGTTCTTCTCTACCCGTGGTTCTTCTTGCTTTTTTTTTGTACAGAATGGTATATTATCTTTTTGAAATATACATTTACTTGAATAAATTAAAGTAAAACTTGCAATGTGAAAAGACTAGGCAATAGGAAATATTACGTTAATTGTGCTTATATATTGCTTATATTGAGATGGTTGAGATTGGCCTGGTGTGTTGGTGTGCTTATATTGCTTAAATTGTATTTGGGAACTCCACTGTAATGGTTTATTTTATTTTTTAAATATAAATTTACTTAAATGAGTAGGGGTTATTTTAATTTTAATCAAGGGAAAATTCCACATAAAGTTGCCTCAAATAGGAAAATTCTAAATTTGGTTGTTAAACTCAACAAATCCCTAATTAAGTTATTCATAACTTAGTTTTGTGTATATATTACCATTAATTAGTATATATAATAAAATAAAATATGATTTGTTTAAATTAAAGAAATTCTTGTATTCCAAAGGAATTATGAAAAATAATTCAAGTTAAACTAAAAAGAAAACCATAACCTCAAAAAAATTCTTTAATTTAATCTTATTATATTTATTTTATTATACATTAATGTTTATATACATATACTTATTAAAAAATAAGTTACATAGCACTGAAACCCTTTTAAGAGGAGAGAGGAGACTAAGAGGGGGCAATAAAGTTATTAAGCCCATATTTTTTAAATTATGCATGTGAATTAAGTAGTAGAGATTGAGATTTTTAGCAAACCTATGGTAGTGCAAATTTTTTGGTTGAATTTGAGTGAAACACTTACCCTTAAACACTTGAGAGATTAAGAGAATGAGTTACACTTACAAACTCGGTTTATTCATTTTCAAACAAAGTTACCAATTTATATTTTCGTTGATTCATGAATACTATGATCTCTTTACTTTTCAATTGTGTTCTTACTTATGACTTGACACTTCTGATTTTATTAGAAGCACTTATTAGTCATTCCTTGTCCGAGGACGTCCAAGAGCTAAGTGTGGGGGAATTTGATAAGTGAAATATTTACATATTTATTTTCCCTTATATGATGATTTTATGGACGATATTTGATCTTAATATAATATATTTGGGTGTAAAATAAATAGTATTTAAAAAATAAAGAAAAATATAAAAAAGATAAGTATTGTAGCGTCGGGCACTATTCATGACAGGATCACTGTAGCAGGACGTTACTGTAGCGGACGGAGGTGACTGTAGCAGAAGGAATCACTGTAGCACTGTAGCAACACGGAAAAAATACGTAGGTTTGCTGAAAAGTCATGTTCATGCGTGAAATGAAGGTAAAAATACTGTAGCACCTGTGGAAAAAAAAGAGAAGCAACAGACGCACTTCGCTTGCCTATATATACATGTGTGCTCTTTGCAAAAGGGAGAGGGAGCAGGAGAAGGAGAGAAGAAATATAGTGGAGATATTTCTCTGACAGTCAGAGACCCTTCTTTGACAGGGAGAGATATTTTCTCTGACAGCTCTAAATAAATTGTGTTATTTTTTATTTTTAATTTTATGTATTGTATTATTTTTTTTATGCCTCCTACATGGAAGGCTTAGTATTATATTATTTTTT
Organism: Inga leiocalycina; assembly: GCA_963242795.1. Lineage (NCBI taxonomy): Eukaryota > Viridiplantae > Streptophyta > Magnoliopsida > Fabales > Fabaceae > Inga > Inga leiocalycina. Next base: position 39,847,115 of record OY725332.1, read on the forward strand.
GTATGCCTCCTACATGGAAGGCTTAGTATTGTATTACTTTTTGCATGCTGCCTATATGGAAGGTTTTACCTCCTAAATGGACAGCTAGATTTCTCCAGTTTTTTTTATGTATTTTTTTTGTTGTATATTTATGTTTGAGAATTTAATATTCAAGTTTATGCAGTATTTATGAAGATTTCATTCTAGTTTTATATAATGTCAATTTATTTTGATTTTGTTTTTTTAATTTTATCATGAGCTAAATTTTCATTTTCCTAGGGTGATGACGTAGCTTACTAATGACGGATTGAACCTTAACTTATTAAATCTAGTTTAAATTTCTCCTTCATGATTGAGTTTTAATTATTATTCTTAATGCTTTTGATTGACTGGCCATCTTTTGAATGATTTCAATATGCATGTTGAGACCGGAAGGAGATGCATGTGTGTAGATTCTATAATTAAAACCATGACTTGCATATGAAATAGGAATATATTCATATGAGTTATGTAGTCTTATTGAGTTCCATAAATCTTAATGCATAATTAATTGCTTAAATTCATATAGGAATATATTGGATTAGCAATTAATTATAGAATTGCTTGACCTTGGAAGAGGCTAATAATTAAATTAGGGAAACTCGACTATCAATCATGTGAAATAAATTGGGCTAGAATAGATAAGTGATTCAATCCGAAATTTGTTAAGTGAAATCTAATCCCTAGGACTTTTTCTCATATTTGTTTTCATATCATCTGCACTCATATTTAATTATTTTCTTTTATATGTACTCTCAATCACCAATTTATCGATCGACTAAATAGAATTAAAATTACCCATTTTGGTACTTAGTGATCAATCCTCATGGGAACGATACTCTACTCGCTTCTATATTACTTGATTACGACAGTGTACACTTGCACTATTTAATTGATCATCCAAACTCGTAACAGTGCATACACTATCAAAAGCAAAGAAAAGAAGTTCGTGTAGGTGTTTGCATGAAATTAAGGTGCCGTAAGGGTATTCCTCGAATGTGAGAAGATGTGTCTCAATGGACGATTTGAAGTTAGTGGGAATGAAGTCCCATCATTATCATGTGTTGATGCAACAACTATTACCGATAGCTATTAGAGGCATAATGAAAGATGAAGTATGAACCACCGTGACAAGATTGTGCATTTTCTTCAATGCTATCTGTAACAAAGTCATTGATACTGAAAAGTTGGATGAATTGGAAAATGAGGGTTACATTATTTTGTCACAACTAGAGATGCATTTTCCTCCTTCATTTTTTGATATAATGGTGCATTTGGTAGTTCATTTGGTAAGGGAGGTAAGGCTCTGCGGTCCAGTTTACCTGAGGTGGATGTACCCTTTCGAGCGATACATGAAGATCTTAAAAGGGTATTCTAAAAATCCTTATCGACCAAAAGTCTCAATAGTAGAAAGATATGTAGTTGAGGAGGCTATGGAGTTTTGCAAAGATTATATGTCAGGGAAGAAGGAACAATCTCGGCATAAAGAGGGGAGAAGCAAGGGAACACGAGGACTGAAAGTGAAGAATGTTCCTCGTGAAGAGGTGTTGTAAGCCCACCTATATATCCTGAATAATATGGAAGAAGTTCAACCTTACATAGATGAACACAGAAAGACTTTGAAGAACAAGAACCCAAGGAAGAATGACATGCAGATTGCTATTAAGCAAAACAAGACATTCATGCAGTGGTTCGAGGAAAAGGTTTTGCACGAGATCGGTATGTCTGAGACAATTGAGTGGCTAGCTTGGGGGCCTTCGTTTCAGGTCATTACTTAAACCGGTTATGATATAAATGGCTATTCTTTCTATACGATAGAGCAAGATGATAGAAGTACCATGCAAAATAGTGGGGTCATGGTATAAGCTGAATCTATGCACTTTTCCAGTTCGAGAGACAAAAACCCCATATTAGCGTCTATGGCCTATTATAGAGTTATAGAAGAAATATGGGAGATGACATACAACAAGTTCAAAGTTGCTTTATTGAAATGTAAGTGGGTTAGCAATAATGCCATGGTAATAGATAAACAATTTGGATTTGTCTCAAACGATCTTCGAAGAGTTGGCTATAGAGACGAGCCCTTCATTTTAGCAAGCCAGGCGAAACAAGTGTTTTATGCCACCGATCCTGCGAGCAAGAACATGTCCATTGTCCTTAAAAGTAAAAAACAAAAGTATGGTGATCCGACCTTCAACCTTGATGACACACCACCTTTCACAACAACTCCACCTCGAACAAATGAAGTAGAATTGGTAGATGATGACGAATATGCTGTAAGAAATGACCATGGTAAAGGACTATAGGAAACAATATAGAGTAAGACCTTAATTTATAAACAAGAACTATGTGTTTTTTCTGTTTTACTTCCTGCTTAGTTTATTTCATTTTTATTGCAATTTATTTATGTTTCTGATGTCGCTTTTTGTGTTAACAGGAATATGGACAACTATAGTGATGACGAGAGGCGTAGAGATGACGAAAGCTCTAGTAATGACGAAAGGCTTAGAGTTGAACCCCCTGCAAGAAGGAGGGTTAGAGGCTGTATAAAGATGGGAGCATTGGTTGCACGTCATGAACATCAACAGGAGAGGCTGCATATAGACTTCGATGACAATCTAAATCCAGTTGGTCTTGAGGAAGACCACTTCATTAGCTACGTAGGGTTTTTGGGTAGAAGCAAAGTGCGCATTACCTATGATAATTGGAGATTGGTTTCCCCAAAAATGAAAGACATGATTTGACAGCAACTTTTGGTATATAAGTTTTGATGCATTGTAGCTTTGTTCTTATTGTTTCAAATATAATAATCTTATGTTTTACCTTGCAGCAAACATACGATGTCCCAGACACCAGGGAGATGTATAGGCACTGGATGGATGAGGATCGTGTACGATGGAAAGGTTTCAAGAACAGGCTAACAGCACGGTACATTCGAGGGGCCCTTAGGGGTCAGGATCCATGTGCACAGTATACGTATTTGTCTCCAGAGGACTGGAGGTTGTTTGCGGCATCACGAGCAGATCCTGAGTTTTTGGTAAGATTTCTGTCATCATGATATAGAACTTTTAATTTTCATATACTTGATATCGTTGATTTATTTTTTGTTGTTTTTCATTCATAGAAATTAACTACAGCAAATACACAGAGGCAAGCAGAAAATAAATATCAACATTACATGTCTCGTGGTGGATATTGGAAGCTTGAGCGGCAAATGATGCAAGAAGAGTTAGAAAAAATGAAGGAAGCAGCGAAATCTGATCCTAGCGTCGTTATCCAGCCACCGGCACCTCCTCCACGTCACAAAAAATGGAAAGCAGGGAGGATTAAGGCTGGGAAGTACATAAATCTGACTGTTGCTGAGGTTGCTGCGAGGATTGTAAGTAGTTATACCATAAGTACCTAATTTTTTACATATTGCGAGTGGTTTTGATACATTTACGATAAATTGTATGTTACAGGATGAACTGGACGAGCAGAGTAGCCAAGGTTCATTCAATCCAAGTAGGCGGATGGACATCTTGTCGATGGCTATTGGGAAGGCAGATGACCTTGGTCGTGTTCGAGGAGCGACACGGGGAGTTAGTGCCGTGAGGTATTTTGGATGAGACCCACGTTATTCGTCACAAGCTGGACCTAGTAAAGACGTTGTGGCCAAGATTCGAGAGGATCTCGAACGAGAGATCAAGGCCAACCTTCGTGACAAGCTCCAACAAGAGCAGTTGCCAGAGCTTCAACTTGAAATGGCAAAGATGTTCGAAGCGCAAAGGGAAAGGGACGAGCATAGAACTCAGGAATCCCCGGCCTTCAATAGCACCAGAGGAAGTTACAACCCTCTGGAGGAACCACTTGGCGACCCTTCTCCCACTCCAGTGTCGGGAGACCCTTGCACCCTCTATTTGGATGATCCACTGTTGCGTGTTGTTGTTGATGCTCTCGTTCACACACGTGCTACCACCCACCATCATCAGCAAATTTTGGAGGATTTTTGTAGGGTGAATGTGACGAGTGTTAGAAAGGGGGAAGAAGGTACAGCCATCCCTGTTCCTGATCCAAAGGTTGGCACGTTAGGTCAAGTGATAGGATCTTTCATCTTTTGGCCTTACAATCTTATTGGTTCAGACGTAACACCTCCAATAGTAGAAATTACCTTACTATTACTGAAAATCTGTTGGCATCCTAATAACAATTGTTTTTTTTTGATGTTCTAAAAGGATGACGAAGCTGCGAGGAAATGACCCTACTTAGCACGGCTGCAACAGATCTACAAAGGCATTAAATAGATTGACTCGAAGATGCCTCCAGGGATTGTAGGCCAAGTGGAGTATCCCTACACGATTGACGATACAGATCTCAAGCAGTTTATCAGGTTGGAGGAGATAGATTCAGGCTGGGTGAAATTTACAATCCGGTAAGTTTTTTTTTCAATTCTCCCATAGAATTCATTTAGTGGTTTTTTGATTTCATACATTCAATAATTCATTCCTTATTTTAATTCTATTATAGCACCTTCCACGGTCTCTGCACAAACATGGAAAGACGTGATTGGTATGGATTCTTATGTCCTGCAAATACGACAGGGGATACTTGTACTGTGGCGCATAAGACTCACTATGTCGGCTACGCAATGGGACAGACCAAACGTCATTGTTATCTAGCACCCATTGTCCAACGGTTCGTATTTATATTTTGTCAATTTAAGAAGTTTAATAAATAATTGTCTTCTCATCTAACTTCATTTTAATGTGTACATGTTGTTAAAGTTACCACTGGAGTTTGTGTGTTATATGTCCCCGCCGCAACATAGTCTATTGGTTTGATCCCTTGGGTAAAAAGCCAGACAAAGATACAAAATCTATCTTCAACACGTAAGTTATTCTGTTTGTATTTCATTGACTCTTAAAAAAATGAATAGTTCTAATTTCTGTTCATTTTGATTTTCATGATAGTGCTTGTCAAACATATAGAGTCCTAGGAGGGTCATGCGAGGGTACAGTTGTTAAAAACCAAAGTGGTTTTATCTGATAGTAAGTACATTCGATCCTAGCTAATTGTTTCATTGACGGTCCTTTTAGACATACCTTTATTGATTTTAACAACCAATTGCATCCCTTTGATTTAAAGTGCCCTCGGCAACCTGGCAACACTGAATGTGGATATTATGTTATACTTTATATGTATAACATCACTCAAAGTGGAATTACTAGCGATTTTGAAAAGGTAATCGCTTCTTCATTCTCAAACGATAATATTTTTGGTGTTCTAATTGAAATGCTAATTAATTCATTTGCTTGAGATTCATTTCATCAAAGCTTACTTTCTAATTTTTAGATTTTTGATAATGAAGATGCCTACCTACGTAAAGACCTTGATTTGATCAGAGATCTTTTGGCTGGACATCTTCAACATATAGAGCAGTAAACTTTTTGTTTTATATCAGCTGTTGTAGTTGTGTGATGACAGCGTTTTGACACTTTCTGGTTGTTATTGTTGATATATATAGTAGTAGGTTGTATGAGTTGTTATTTTATGTATATATAGTAAAGATTGTAGTGCTGAATGTCCTTACCAATATGTAACGGACAGTGTGGTTTATGAATCCATCTTCTATTCTGTTTCTGCAGTTTGAATTCGCTGGGTAATACAGAATGTACATTATGGTATAAAAAACCTAATCTTTAGACATCCCAAATTAAGAATTGGGATGTCTAAAGTCCCCCCAGTGGGACTTTAGACGTCCCAAATTGTCATTTGGGACGTCTAAAGTCCCACTTTAGACGTCCCTTTTATTTGGGACGTCTTTTCTTACAACTTACTACGCCCCCAGCATATACGTCCCCCCATTTTGGGACGTTAAAGGTGCCAAATTTGGGACGTTATAGCCCCTTTTTGTAGTAGTGAATGTTGATAAAGTTCAAGATTACATTAATGGTCATAAAGAAATTGTATGAAAAGGAAATAGTCGAATGACTAAACAAAGGTTAATTAGGGAGCATAACAAAACTTTTGCACATTGATTCAAACAAAGGGTTGACAAAGAAAAATGTGTTTCTGATACAATTAAATGATTAGCACGTGGTCCTGAGGTTGTTGTCATAAGTTGAACTTCATTTGTGATCAATGGTTATATGTTTTACATGAAGTCCCTAGATGATAGGAGCATTGTCCAAAACAGTGGTGCTATGTTAGTGGCTGAATCTATGCACTTCTCTACTTTGAAAGATAAGAACTCTAAATTGGCAGCCATACCTTATTATGGGGTTATTGAAGAGATTTGAGTGGTTGATTATGTTAAAATTGAATTTCCCATTATCAAATGCAAGTGGGTTGATGTCAACAATGGTGCAATGATCAATCAATTAGGATTTACATTAGTTGATCTAAATAGTAGAAGTTTTGGAGATAAACCTTTTATTATAGCATATCAGGTGAAACAAGTGTTCTATATTACCAATCAGGCAAATAAAATATTATCTGTAGCTCTCCAAGGAAAAAGGGTAGTTGATATTAATGAGGAAAGTTGTTCAATGAATGATCTTCTTGAGACTACTTCTTTTTCTAGGGGTCTTCCAGAATTGAATGAAGAAGATGAAGCAGATAATGAACACGGCACAAGAAATGATCATCATGAAGGGATATGGGAGGATATCCCTTTATAAAACTACTTTGAAGGTTAGCTAGCTAAAGTAATTATCATGAATTATATTTAAATTATATGCATAGTTATTTTATATATAAAACTACTTTTTTGTTGTCGTCACAGGAAAATGAAGGATTTGAGGTGTCCTAGTGTTGATGCTCTGGAGCTAGCTAGTGATCATCAAGGATGGATTACTGTCTGCTGTGTTCTTTCTCAATAGATTCCTCTATCATCAATTAAAGTGTTTTGATTTTATTATTAGCTAAAGTTTTGGTTTTTTTTCTTTTGTCAAACTATAATATTAAAACAGGGGAATAAAAATGTGTAACAACATACCTTAATTTTTCGATTGTGTGTGATAATGTGTTGATTTTCAATGATTTATTGTTGTTGCTTTTGTGAAATGTGGGGTGTAGGAAGAATGATGTAAGTTACACCAGTTGAAATTATGTTTCAGAATGCTTGATGAAAAGAGAATGTGTAAGAGAAGAATTTATTTGGGGTGTAGGAAGAATGATTTATTGTTGTTGCTTTTGTGGAATGTGAGGTGCAAAAAGAATGATACAAGTATTACACCAGTTGAAATTGTATTTTTACTTGATGAAAATACTTCTGTATAAGGTGTTAGTTATAATGTGCAAAAGAAGAATTTATTTGGATGTCACTGGAATGGTTTGCTAGGTAAAATGTTTTAACAAGGGAAATGACTTGCTGCTAGCTAACAGTAATATTTAAAAAACATGGAACTTTTAAGACCAGTTATTTTAAAAACCGGTCTTAAAAATCACTTTTAAGACTAGTTCATCAAAAAAAATATACTTGTAAGACCGGTTCTTTTAAGAACCGGTGTAAAAAGTCATACTTTTTATACCAGTTTTTCAAAGAACAGATCTTACAAGTATGACTGTTTTTTCACCATTATGCTTAATGTCGTTATGTTTCTAAGAACTTATTTTTTTAGATCGGTTTTTTAACCCATCTAAAAAGTAACAGACTTTTAAGACCAGCTGTATCCAGACCGCATCCAAAACCGGTCTAAAATGTCATTTTTAATAGATCTAAAAAGTGTTTTTTCCAATAGTGTCGGGTGCACCTGGAATCCAACTGACTCACTAAAGTATTCACACGAAACTGGAGCACCAATGTGGACCCCGATCATGTTAGACAAAAGTTCACCAAAGACAAAAGAAGATGAAGAGAATAGACATTGTTTGTGTATCATATATCGCATAACCCTTGAACTCTTGTGCAATCACATATATAGGGTTCTACGTGTCTCTTCCTTAGTCCATGTGTCCCTTCCTCATAAGAAGACATATGAATTGTATGAGTTTGATGATGCAAATTAAAATGATCGGGGAATATCACAATAATCGACCCAAGCTTTTTTATTATTTATATTTTGACTCTAATGCAATTAGGATTGTTTCCTAATCCACTAAGAGTGGACTAGGTATATTCTAACAGTTCTCATCATCATTTGATTCTAAACAAATTGGATCCTCTTCAACCTGTAATACCCATGCATCTTTGGTTTGTGTCTTGCTCATACAAATTTTGATTGGTCTAATATGTCGTACGTGTTAGAGGTTTTCTTACTAAGATTATTATGGCTGCAGACAAACTTTGAAATCTTCCGACCCCTTAAAGTCTTTCCCTCTCTTCACGTTATGATACATTTGCAGTAGAAATTTAAAAGCATTCTATATCTTGAAATCTCAACCTTAAAAGTCATAGTAGTAGTGGATGTATTGAAATATTCAAATGTCCATCTGCAATAGATCCTAACAACCTCTAAAATCATATTTGTCATGTATTTGAATATTAATTTCTAACATGAGTTATGGTTTATGCATATCCTTTTATTTATTTATTTATTTTTACTTCAGTAGTTATTATATATGTCATATATATTTTGACCCATTTCTGTGTGAGTTTCACGTGCACTTCTATATACTTCAATGTTTATATTTCTTTTATTATGGCTTCACACAAACAATATTCCACCACTCCTAATTAATTAATGTTGTTTAATTAGTGTACCTAATCTAACACACTATCCGTAATAAGTAAAAGTGGGATTCATAGTTATATTTTTAATTCTGATTAAACAATCCGTGTATTATTGTTTCCTAGTTTCACTCAAAAATAAACACACACAAATACAAATAATAGAAAAAAGGGCTCTTGTATGCTCTTTCACTCTTGTGCGAATGGTAATTACCTAGGAGCAAATTCATAACAAATACATTTAATTTGATAATTTAATTATAATATATATAATATAATATTTGGATGTGTACATACCCACACACTAAGAAATTTTAAAGAGCTTAGACACGTTTAAACTGAATTACTGAATCTGATGTCAATATCGCCTTCCTTTTTGGTGGAATATACTTATGTTATATTCTATCCCATCAATGAGTTGACCCCGCAGAGACCCAAAAATTAAATTACAACCCAACTTAAAAAGGTGTATGCTTGAATTATATACACGCCTACATTTGCTTTTTTGAATTTAATTGCTAATTGGATTCTACTCATCCCACTCAGGCACTCACACATCTTTTATATTTTATATATATATATATATATATATATGTTTCTTGTGTGTGTGATGCATAACCTAACACCCCCACTTAGGTTCCCAAAAGTAAGAGAAACAAGATAATGATTATTTAAGGGAATAGGTGTCATAACTAAAACATAAGATAAGAATAACTTCCTTGCGTTACATCAACGGCCACCACCAACCCCTTAACGTAAATGCAATCACACACATATAATAATAGAAAAATTTAGGAAAAATCCTCACATTGGAAATTTTATTAATAGCACTCGTATTTTATATGTATGCAACATTTACAGAGTATTGATACCTTTTATATAAAAAAATTTATCATATCTTTCTTTTCAATATTTTTTTATAACTCTCATGAATAAAATTTTCAATGGAGGACTTTTCTCAATTTTCTTTATAAGACTCTTTTTTAAAAAATAAATCTTATAATAAATACATTTTCTTTTCATAATTGTATCTTTAGATATGTTTTGTTCAACCGAGGGAGGAGGAGGGTAGGAAAGGGGAGAGATTTTAACATTACCTCATCATTTAGATTAATAATAAGACAGGGAAAGAAATGAATTTTAATGTTACTTTATTTGAGGATAAGGAGAAAGAAAAATATATTTTTATATGAACAATTTTGTCATTAATTTATTTATAGTTATTTTTATTCTTTTTAATTTTAATAAAATATAATTATAAATTTAATTTAATATAGAATATTATAATTATACTTACAATATATACATAATAATTAAACTTATCACACACACACACCACATATATATATATATATATATATATATATATATATATAATAATTACATCATGCTGATTATTATGGATATATGGGTCCAGATAAAGTAAAATATTGCCCCTCCTCTGCTAAAACTTTTATAAAACCAAATAAGGGAAGGGACCCTTAACCGTATAATATTATATATCTGAAAAAATTATAAAAAGAAAAAAAGAAAATAACAATACAAGTGGTGCTTGCACTTGTCATTGCATTATAATTGGACTTTGAGATTATGATTTTTAAAGGCATATAATTAGTTAAATTATTCTATCCATAGTGTTCTCAGGTGTAATGCAAGAAAAGGATACGCATTTTAGGAATAGTGCTTTATTTTATACGATTTCCGACATCAAAAAGTCGGACAAACTCGTCTTAAAACCTGTGGTGGAGGACTGGCGGCTGCTTCTTAATTAACTACGACTACCAATTAATAAATTAATTAATCTTAAAAAAGTTAGATTAGTGGACAACCAATATAATTAATCTAATGCTCAAAATTGTGGCTTAATTTCATGGGAGATGACGATACTATTCTCTTCCACTTCCCCTTATCATGGGACCCACTCCTGATAATTAAGAGTTTAATTCATCATATTGTCCATTTGTCAATGGCTCACCGTAAAGACAACCTTGTTAGATAGATCACTCTGAATTTAAGAGAACGAGCTACACGTTTCTTCTTTTATTTTTAGGAATAATCTTAACATCCAAAGTAGTATATTTATAATTTTGTATATTGACCAAGATTAATTGAAAAAAAAAAACAAGAAGAAGAAGTAAAGGTCATTTTGTTAATGGGATGTTTGGATTAAAGGCAAACAATGAAATAAAAAAATGATCATTGAGTTGAAATTCTTTTCCTTTGCTGATATTTTCTTAAATAAAACATATGACAACTTAAAGAAGGGGATTTTCAAATAATAACTTGTTCTTATCTTACATTTTTTAAATAATAAAAGGATCGCTTTTTTGTTGTCTTTTGAGTCAGCCGCACCCGAATTTCAAATTTAATAATTTGTTTTGCTATTAATAATGTAATGTCCTGTTTGATATATATATTATTTTCATCCTTTAATTTTTAACTAAAATCGTTGAGATGATTAAACATAGACAACTGAATGTATGAGCAATAACAGTTGACAAACTCCTAAAAAAACATATCTTGGGCTATGCTTCCTTTATATTTTACACAAAATGGATCAGTGCGCCATCCATATAAAACTACGTCACAATCAGAGCCAAACCCCAGAGATTTAAAATAATCATGAAGATGAAGTTGATTAATGCCACGCTTTACTTATCCTGTTTCTTTTTTAATTTCCCCTCTTATTATTATAGTATATGTACGTATTCCATTTATTTATATCTTATTAATATTCCACACAAAGTGCTACGCGGAATCATCAAAGAAAGTCAGTTTTGTAAGTATATAAATAAGGTGGCTGAGACCATCACCTTCTCATATACACACGCAAAACACATAACTCAAACATTATTCCTCTCTTTCACTTAGATATTACAATATGGCCAGAGTTCATCCTCAAGAATCAAGTACTTCCTCTTCTTCTTCTTCGTCTTCGTGTTGTTGCAAGAGCTCTTCTCAGAAAGAGACTTACACTCTGTGGATGAAATCGCTTGTTTTGCACTCCAATGGCTGCACTGTGTATGATTCTAATGGCGACATCGTTTACCGAGTTGATAACTATGACATGAAGGGTAGAAGAAAAGTTAACCTCATGGATCTCCAAGGCAGAGTTCTTTATGCCATACACAAGGTACTAACTACCTGCCTCTGTGTGTGTGTGTGTGTCTAACTATATACACACACAAAAAAGAATGAGTCTTACTATGAATCTGAAACATAAGTTATACTATTCATAGATAGGTTTACGAGTGGAGCAAAGAATCCTAGCATCTAATAATTACACTTAACCATCCTATGCTACCTTAGGATATATAAATCAATTTTCTCCCTCATGGAAAGCAGACATCCTAAAAAGAAAAGAGTTAGAAGGGAAGTTTACTTTAGTTCTAAATATAAGACCTCAATCTATTATTATTCTCAAATTTATTTATTTTTTTCTAAATTATTTCTATTGATGATTAAAAAGAATACTTTAGGTAAAACAAACCATATTTTTTACAAGTAACTGAATTTACTAATTTTTCTTAATCTATGTAAATTAATTGCCTAACTTCTACATTTTGGAGTAGAGGGAGTACTACTAGATTTAATTTAATACCAATTGATGATACGTGAGATGGAAAATCTTTCTCTAAAAACTAGTTGTTAAGATGAGAGAACCAACCAACTTAAACATCCCATACTACTTTAGATTTAGAGACAAACATGCATGTAAATATTGATATGGTGAGTAGATTTGATGACTCACTTGTTTGGAACAGAGATTACTAGGGTTTGGACGTTGGGATGGATACAGAAGCAGTGGTTCAAAGCCTTGGTTCAAAGTTCAAAGATGTCATAAAATGGTGAAGGGCAAAGTTGCATGTGAGATAAGAGTTGGAGGTCAAAGGTATTGCATAGTGAGAATGAATGGCAAAGCAACTTTCACAATAGTGAACCTGGAAGGAAAAGTTGTGGCTCAGGTAATAATAATAGTAACTCTTTTTCTTCTTCAAAATCTTCATATTCTCTTTATTTAACTATCTTGAAACATCAAAGATATCTTCTATATATATATATTGATTTGTTGTTGGGGTATATCGAATATGTCTGAGCAGGTGAAGCAGAAGAAGTCATCTGAAGGAATAGTTCTGGGAGATGATGTTCTAACGTTAGACGTAGAGGAAGACACAGATCATTCGCTAATTATGGCCTTCGTCACTGTGTATGGATTAATCTGTGGAAGAATGTAAATAATTACATATATTAAGTCTTTATTAGAGAGCCTACGTGGATGGGCTAGTTGTCTTGTACCTGAGAGATCACGTCAGATTTTCGTATTTACAGTACAGATCATTGAGAGATGACAAGTTTTGTAATCAGTACTATTTGTACATTATAGAGGAATGACACAGTTTATGTATGTTATAATATATATATATATATATATATATATACATACACACACCTTTTTGGAAAGAATGTAATTACAAAAAAAATCTCATAATAAGTAAGTAACATGTAATGATAAAATCTAGTATAGGAAATGACAATAAACTCATGTTACTCCCTTGTTAATAGAATTTTTTGGTGATTAAATTTATTTTCTTAAGATATCATAATATTTTTCCGTAGATATATTTACAGGTCTTTGGTTCGAGTTCAATGGGGAAGTTCTTTGTTTTGAGGCATGAAAAACATTAATTATGAGACTTCACCTAATTAAATGAAGATACTCGTTAGGCAACTTAGGACTTTTTTTTTTTTTTTTTTTTTTTTTGCCGTAGATATATTTACAGGTCTTTGGTTCGAGTTCAAGGGGCAAGTTCTTAGTTTTGAAGCATGAAAAACATTAATTATGAGACTTCACCTAATTAAATGAAGATCCTCGTTAAGCAACTTAGGATTTTTTATCTCTCTTTTTTTTTTCGTAGATATATTTACAGGTCTTTGCTTTTAGTTCAATGGGCAAGTTCTTCGTTTTGAAGCATGAAAAACATTAATTACGAGACTTCCCCTAAGCAACTTACGAATTAAGATGACAGGCATGTGCACTTCAGACACTTAGAATTTTAGGTAAGGTAATCAGTTAATATAAATTACTCAATAACTTAAAATTAAGTGCGTGCTGAGCATCCTCTACATTTTGGGGCAATAATATTTTTTTATTGGACAATTAATTAGAATTTAATAGTGCTACCCACTAAGCTAAATTTGAAGATTATCAACTCCAAATAAGAATAGCACTACTGCATAACTGTATGTTAGTAGCCAACTGAATTGGGTATAAGATATGTTAACGATCAATTACAAACCAAACTAATTCAGATCGGTTGAACGCATTTGAGCGGCGACCCTACCACATATGCAGCAGCATTCCTAAAGGATCTAGCTCATGATCTTTAGTTAAACTGAAAATATTTTGATTAAAATATTTCAATCACTGTAATAATTTTGAGAATAGAGAACATAATGGGCGAAGATTGTATAAGATATATTTATATTGGTAGACGAAGTTATAATCAATAAAAAATAATTTTATAACCAAGTCGAATTTGTCGGATATGAACTTCATTCCTATATGGAGGCCTAATATTTGAAGCCCACTTATATGTCACTAAATAAAGTTTTGAGTGAGAAGTCTTATTCAAAGTAAAAGAGCAGCCAATTAAGAGAAGAGAGATGAAACTTCATTTTCACTTATTCACAAGGCATTCTCCGAGTAATTAATCAGACCCGATTCGGTCATCGAGTCGGGTATTCCAGGTTTTGAGGAATAACTCGATTGATATACAATAAAAGAATATGTATACATAAGAAAAAAAGAAGAGTACACCAGCATGATTTTTGTTGACAGACCAATACAAGAGGAAAGAGCACTTTTGTTAACTATAGATAACACTGACATCACAGCCTACAGAAAAAATTTTGTAAAATGGTTACCCAATTGGGCAGCCATTTAACATTAAATAAGCTAAAATAGAAAAATAGAAGGAAAAAAAACACATTTTTCATCCTGCCCATATACAAATTATTAATTTATTATCCAATTTTAATCCGATTACCATTTTTCAAAGCTAGATCTTCCACCTGCTTCAACTATTATACACAAACAGGCTGGATATCTGAACTGAAGAAGAAACTCATTAGCTCTTCTGGCCACCCTTGAGGCTCCGTATTGTCATAACAAGCTTTTGTCTCTCACCTTCTACCTCTGCAAATTTGAGACTCATTTCTAAGTATCTCTCTTGCATCTCTTTAAGTTCATTTTCCATTGATTTGTTCCTTTCCTTCAATGACCCTAACTCACTTAATAGCTCACAAAGATTGCTATCATCATTATCAATCGTGAATCTTTTCACTTCCCTCTTTGACATATTTACATCACTGCCACGAACAGAGAATAAATCAGTTTAACAAGCTACTGACTTATCAAGGTTATAAGTAAGGATACCATATATATATATATATATATATTGAGCAGCCACTATCCATTAGACTGATAATAAACAAAGCCATGATGTGAAAAAAGGATAAGAAAGAAGGTAAGAAGTAGTTGGACCTCTTGATTGATGACCGTGCAACAAGATTTTCTTCAAACGAATGGGTTGTGCCATGAAGATGCTCAACTGCACCACTTACTCCTCCATATTCATCATTTAAAGTTGCGGTACTTTTATCCTCGGCAGCCTGTTTGAACAGCTTGCCATCGTAAATTTATGCACAAGTACAATTAAAAAGCACTCCAATTCATTAACAAAAGCTAAATATAGAAATAAGAATTTCTTGTTGCCATTAAGGCATTAGAAATATTTGCTAACCTTTTGCGAAGCACTAATCTGATTAAATTCTTCAGCTCTCTTCTCCAACTCCTCAATTTTGTCTTGGAGTTCTTTTTCCTTCTTCAAAAATGAGGATGTTGATGTTTCTAAGGCAGTTTCCTTTGATTTTATCAAGCCCTGCCGTCAACAACCAATTGTCACAACTAAATTACACTTTTATCCCAAGAAAAATATGGAAAACTCAAAAGGAAAATTAATTGTAAGATTAAAACATCAATAGAGGGATTATCATTTGAATTAAGCTCTCCATCTACAGACTACTAGATTTGCTGTAGTCACCTCGAGCGTAGTTATTTTCTCCCTTGGAGTAGCCATTTCTTCAGGATTTTGAGGGCTTGAGGAAGATCTTGTGCTCTTTGGAACAACTCTAGTTCCATCAGGAAGATGTGTGCGTCCATTACTATCTTTGAACTTCTTCTCAATATTGACTAATGCATTGTTTTTCTTCATTAAGTCGCCCTTCAGCTGAAAAATTTGCTTTCTAAGCTTTTCTTTCTCAGCTTCATCTTCAAAAAGAGAATGCCTTAAACCTCTGTATTGAGCTTGAAGTGCCTCTAACTCTGATTTTAAGTGCTCAGCCAATGTCTCTTTTTCATCCTTGAGATGCCTAATCTTATTTATTTCATCAAGATACTGCTCTGCTTCCTTTCTCAGTAGAGCAATTGTATTAACTAACTCATCTCTTTCCTCTATTCCCCGTTGTACCAGGGTCTCAGACTCCTTAGATGATTTCTCTATAAGTTCCAAGTTGCTTCTGAAAACTTCCTTCTGCTCCACTTGATCAGAGGGGCACAGAATCTCCGCTTTAAGCTTTTCATTGTCTGCCTTTAGAATCTGCATCTCCTCAAAAAGATCTCTGCAAACCTTTTCCTCATGCTTCTTCTGATTCTCAAGCTGCTTGGACTTATCTTCAATTTCCAACAACATTTGTTGTGTCTTAACTTTCATTGAATCCATTTGACTGTAAAGTTCCTTCAGTTTCACCTCATAATGTGCTTTAACTGACTGAGGCTCTTCTTTGACCTTCTGTAACATTTCTTTCAGTAGATTATTCTCTGCACGCAATTCGCTTGCTTCTGTGAATCCTTTCATGGCAGCCTTCTCATTTGCGAAAAATGTAGATGTCATTTGCATTGATAGCCTTTTAAATTCCTCTTGAAGTCTTTCAACTGCATTAGCATTTTTTATTCTGGTCTTTCGTAAAGCTTCCTCTGCTTGGATGGCTCTTTGCTCCTGCTCAACTTTGTCCTGTGTTACAGCATTTAGATCAGCTTCAAAAGAATCTGCTTGTTGCTCCAATTCTTTTTCCAATCTTCTGATATGGGATTTGAGTTCGTTAATGGTAGCCATTGACTCTGAAAATTCTTCCGACTGTTTCTTGAGTTCAATTTCCAGACTCTCAATTTGGATTCTGGTCTTCTGTAAAGCTTCCTCTGCTAGGATGGCTCTCTGCTCCTGCGCAACTTTGTCCTGTTTTACAGCTTTTAGATCAGCTTCAGATGATTGTGCTTGTTGCTCCAATCTTTCGTTATGGGATTCAAGTTCCTTAATGGTAGCCATAGAATCTGAGACATCTTTAGATTGTTTTCTGAGTTCAAATTCCAGACCCTCAATATGGATTCTGGTCTTTTGCAAAGCTTCCTCTGCTTGAATGGTTCTCTTCTCCTGCTCAACTTTGTCCTGTGTTACAGCATTTAGATCAGCTTCAAAAGACTCTGCTTTTTTCTCCAATTCGCTTTCCAAACTTCTGATATGTGATTCAAGTTCCTTAATCATAGTCATAGAATCTGAGAAATCTTCAAATTGTTTTTTTAGTTCAATTTCGAGATGCTCAATATGAATTCTGGTCTTTTGCAAAGCTTCCTCTGCTTGGATGGCTCTTTTCTCCTGCTCAGCTTTGTCATGCGTCACAGCTTTTAGATCAGCTTCAAAAGATCTAGCGTGTTCATCCAATTCTTCCTCCAATCTTCTGATCTGAGATTCAAGTTCCCTAATGATAGCCGGAGAATCAAAGAAATCCCCCGAATTTCCCTGATGATTAATTTCCAGACTCTCATTATGGGTTGCAAGGTTATTTCCTACAGTTGCAGCAGGAGGAGATGAGCATTCATACTGCAATTTTAACTGGTCTTGCAGTTGGCTCTGCTCCAACTTATATGCAATGTCATGGTTTTCCTGCTTCAGTATCTCATAGTCAAGTGCAAGCTGTTCCATCTGCATCTCTAATTCATCTTTGTCTCTCCTGTAGATCTCTATTTCACCATAGAGGTCTATAATCTTTTGCTCAAGTAAGTGTGTCTCCTTAATGTTTCTGTGCTCCTTAACAATATCTTCCAGGACTTTCTGTTCTTCATCGTCTGTTTCATATTTGGAGAGATGTCCCCTCAACTCTTGGGAATTTTTACTGAGTCTGAAATTATTGGAAACATTACATATTTCTCTATTTTTCTGCTCCAACATTCCATCTAGATCCTGTACAGCAAGAACAAGTTCAGCATTTGATTCTTGCGTCTTCTTTAGTTGTAGCTGAAGATTGGCATTCATTGCCCTCTCATAATTCAATTCTTGTCTAATTTCTTCAACAAGCGTGCGCAGATCACCAGTTTCCAACTGCTCACTGCTTTTAAGTTTGGCCTCATCCATACGCTTGTAGAAAGACCGAAGATTCTCACATTCAGTGTGGAGTGCATCTCTTTCCTCTTTCAAGCTAATAACTTCTTTTGAGAGCTCATGCCCTCTTTTGCTTTCTTTCACAATTTGTTTCCGAAGGGTCTGTACTTCCAAGTCTGTCACATCTACCTGCCTAGTCAAAGCAGAAAGCTCAGCCTTGAGTCTTTCAATCTCCCTATCTGATGCTTCTTGAGACCTTTCTCCTGGAAGGGCATCATGAGAACCATTTGTCAAATCATCTGTACTCAATCCATGTTCCGAACCAGCTGACCAGTCCCAGTTTAATCTTGGGTGTTCATCATGTGCTGATGTTGAAGTATTTTCAGAAGGTTTCTGAGGCTCTGAGGTGTGGACAATACATGAAACCAAACCATGTGGCTTCTGATGGATGTCAGTATTTCTTAGTACAAGATCTTTGGGAGTATCGAGTCCTGAGCTGCTGTCAGAACTGGACAATGTGAGATCAGACCCACTGGATGTCCTACAATCAGCACTGAATTCACTTCTAAGAGTAATGGCTTTGGAAGAGACATCCTGTAATACAGAGAAAGAGTAACTTAGATCATTTGCATATTCTTGGAACTGGAAATGGTTCTATTATGACATTCAGAAAATTTCAATTATGAAGAAATCATAGCTGTCGAGGAAACAACTCTTTGCAATGTTTTGTTTAAGTGCAGGCCTAACCACCTAAGAATGACCAATTAAGTTATTGGAATTGCAAATGTTCTATTATGACATTCATAAAATGTCAATTCTGAAAATACGGTAGTGGTCAAGGAAAAAGCTCCTCACAAGGTTCTGTTAAAACACAACTGCCTAAGAATTTTCCCTATCTAAACAATGAGTAAAGCAATAAATTAGTCACCAACCAAACAGGGCCCCCAAAAACCAAAAAAACTAAATGTGTGTGTGTGTGTGTGTGGGAAAGGGGAAAATGAGCATAAAGGCTAGGACAGAGGGAAAGAAAAAACTTACCTCTGCTGAATTACTTGTAGGGCTTTCATCCGCATCTTCATTAATTAAATAGGTTCTCAAGCTTTTATTTTGGGATTTTGTTATGGCTTCTTCGCATGCCTCCTCTTCTCTGCATGTGTTATCGAGCAAGAAAAAGCCGATCACCTAAACCTGTTGAGTTTAAATAAACTCTTTAAACTAAAAGGCAAACATAACCTACCTTCGATCGTCATTTTCCTGCAGCCTCTGTATCGATACCTGCCCAATGATCAAAAAAATCAATGTACTGAAATCTGTACTGTTCATTAGTTAATTATGCTTTTTCTTCATGATAATATGTCTATTTATCATAAGGTTTCCCGAGATTTCAAAGCAAAGAGATAAGAGCAAGTACTGACATGCAAAACAGCATCACATTGAGAATTCTTGATCTGAACAGAGACGGTGGAAGGTTTCGTAGCCTCAGCATAATCAGCGAAGTTAATTGAAACTTCCCCAAGTGAATTAACTTTCTTTAGACCCTACATAGTGATAGAACCCAATTATATATCACTCTGACATAAGCAAAGCACTGGAAGTAAAACCTAGTACTTAAATAGGTGAGAAACATGTTATACCGACTGGCAAAAAAAAAAGAGACATGTTATACCGTTGATATGACAAAATAATATATCCTGTCATGGATCTTCCCAGTCTTGGGATCCCGTGTGAATTTCACTGTTTCGTAAACCGGATTTTCCCATCTACAGACTCCATCTCGAACCGCTGTTTTCTCTAATCTCGTCGTTGGCTTTTCAACGTCCTCCGGTATTATAGACAAAATCAATGCATTAACCCCAGATTGCAGCACCTGGCATGAATCTCTGAACCGTCAATATAAATTCTAAAGTCTCAACCCTACCACATTGTGCGAAACCATTGGAATTCAGTTATTACTCCAGCGCTTGACTAGAATTTTCAGAAATTTATAGAAAGGGCTACGAAATTTTTGCCCCTTTTTCAATTTCTTAAGCATACAGAGAAGAAGAATTGGCTTGCCAAGCTAGGCTACGGGTAATGGAAAGCTCGTCGACTCTAAACTGATCAAAATTATGAACAATTCCAAACTCGAAGAGAAAAACTAAAATGAAACTTTATCGGCAGCCAGCAGAAGCCAGAGGGCTTTTTATCACCACTAGACAGCGTTCGATAATTTCAGCAGTTACAATTGCGATTATCCTTCAACAGAGCGAGCTCAGAGTGAGTCAATCACAGAATCGAAAACACATAAAAGCACAATGATAAGAAAACAAAGCGATTGCAAAAAAGAAATGCCTCTTGAGCTACCTGACTAGCACGGAATTGCAGCTTGTAAACAGCTTTGATTCTGTTCTTCTCGCTCCTCCATCTCGTCGACCGGAACATTTTCGCTCACTCTATCACCAACTTAGCTTCACATGTCATTCGGACCCCAACAACCTGGCTCAGTCGCTTCAAACCACTAAATCTGGACAGATAAACACAGTCATTGGCCGGAATTCCGACAAAACGCCAGTGAGGACAACTCCGGTGGTGCCGCGGCGATATTTAACACAGTACGAAGCTCGGTGACGTGATGTACACAAATCAACAGCTTAAGGCAAGGACAGGATGAAAGAAATGGAGAACACAGAGAATTGAAGGCAATAAAACTCATGCGCGAGCTCAAGAATTGAATGCTTGAAGAATCAGTAGATCTGAAGTAAATGGGTTTTCTCTCTAACCCTGTCTCCTTCGTTCGCAAGAGTCTTTAGGAAAGATGATCACACGTTGTTTGAAAAACGGATTTAAAAATAGGTTTTTGCATGCGTCATATATTATTTTATTCCAAAAAATAAACAAAGAAGAAAGAATCTTATGTTCTGTGTGTTAATTAAAAATGTAAAACTCATTTAAAAAATAATTAGGTGAAAATCTATGTCATTATTTTATATTTCAGTCTTCATTGTTGGTGAAAGGGTACAGACAATAATGAAAAATTAATATTATTTAATATTAATTCTAAATGAAATATAAAATTTATAAAAATGTTTAACAACTATAATCAATTGAATCTCCCTAATTTTTAAGTCTAATGTAAATAACCATAAGCTATTAATTCTATACCGCTTAAAAATCATTTTCGTACGTATATATGACCCCTCAAACTTTGAAGTTATGTACAAATAAACTCTTAAATATTCAAATCATTTGTAAATAAATAATAAATAAAACTAATAGTATGAGGGTTATTTATATAAATGTAAAAGTTTAGGAAGCTTGATTATAAAATTTTAAATATTAGGAAGATTTTTTTACCTAGGACATAAAGTTGAGGATTTTTTTATATAATAATTTAACCTAAAAGAAGTAAGCGCTATATTTGACAAAATCAAGGTTGGGCGCATGTGTATTGTAAACTTTCCTTTTTATTGAAAGAAATTAAATAAAATGTTGAGGGAATTTAAGGAATGCCAATTGTAGTCCAGCACAATCATGGCTTGCAAATATAATGAGTACATATATTAAATTAAGAGCATTTTTTTTGACTCGGTGTATGAGTGTATCATTGGATTCTCTTGACATCATAATTAACGTGTAAAGCTAATGATTAACACTTTATTTAAGGTCTTACTTACATCTACGTCAAGTTTCTTATATCCATTACATTAAATTTTCCAATCACACATAACCATATATTTTTTTTCATATAAAATTATAGTTAAATGATAATAATTAAAAAATAGGATACATAGTCACTTGTGATTAAAGAACTTAACAAAATTGATATAAAAAACTTGACCTAAATATTTTTCTTTATCTAATACTACTATCAGTACTTAATATAAGACATAGTTAACTCATTTGAGAAGATTAAGAAAATTCAACAAATTACTTTAAAATATATATAGTATTTATTATTTCTTTTAAATTAATTTATCTGACTTATAAAGTGATGTATCATTATTATAATTAAGTAATTTATTTATTTAATCTCCCTAAATTAGTTAATTGGTTTTATATTAAGGGAAGGAGGTAGTATATAAACACAAAATATAATTCAACATATATATATATATGTGTGTGTAATAAAAATTTATAACATAGGGCCCCACTTATTTTATGCCAGCACATAGTGCCCCAATGAACAAATTATATTATGATTATAAATATTATCCATAATGGTATTTATTTTAAAATTTTAGATAAAATAAAAATTATCTAACAGTTATAAACATTTTAGATATTTTCAGTCATTTGCTTGCAAACATTAGTTTAAGGATAGAATTTAGGAAAAAAAGACACTTACATACCACTTAAATTTTAAAATCACAAATTAGTTTTGTTGACAATAAAAGTAATGGAATTGATTAAAAAAAAGTATAGCAATTGATAACTCATATTTTTAGAAAATGACTGATTTAGAATTTTGAAGTTTAAGTGACATTTAAGTGACTTTTTCTCTTGAATTTATCAGCTTTAAATAATTTATTTTATTCTCTATAGTTATATTTTTCAATATTATATCACATATATTATTTTATTTTATTTCTTGGGATAATAATTTATTTTAATTTATAATCATCATTACCAAATTATATATAAAAATAATTTAGAGAAGAGTGTTTGAGGTAGAAACTACGAGCTTTGTCCGTAATGTTATTGGTATTATATGCCGACGAAATGCTACGGACCTACTGGTCGGGCTATTATTGGACTAAAGTTAAAGTAGAGAGGAGAATTTTCAATTGTGTGAAGAAAAATATAATTAAAATTAAAATTTAATCAAAACGCCAACGGTCGACTTCGCTTTCTTCTATAATCTCGGCCACCGTTTTTTGGACAAATATAACTTCTGCCTTATCTCTTAATATCAACTTTAATATGATGAAAATGACATTTTAACCTTCACAAAATCACAAACAGACACATATATATCATTATTATAATGTGATAATCAGTTTATCACGTCAGTCCTTCACTCACATATAAAGGTGTGAAAAATTAACTGAAAAAAAACTTTTTCTATATATTAAAAAAAGAAGACGAATGACATGGAGACTACCAAAATATGAGAATTCCAAAATGGGTCTGAAATGACTTGTGCCCTGTTTGGTACGGTGAAATTAAAGAGATGGAATTGGAATTGAATTCCTACTGATAGCATGTTTAGTACAATAGAATTGGGCTTAATTGAATTCCGCAACCTACCAATAGCATGTTTAGTACGGTGGAATTGGGTTTGGAATTAAATTCCATGCGGAATTCAATTAAGCCCAATTCCATCAGATAAATTCCATCCAAAAAGCTCTGATTTATAAATCCATCTTCGTATTTCCAACCTTACCATCACTGACTTCTCAATCATCGCCCACCGTGCTCAACCACCTAGATTGAAGACCACCGTGCTCGACCAAATATGAGCAACTAGATTCGACGCCATATCCGTCTACGGTGATGATGTGATGCCATCGCCAACAAGTTGCAGACCTGTTCAACGAGAGATGGTGAGGAAGATGAAGGAGAGATCTGTTTTTGCAGCAGTGGTGCTTTTCGATGGAGTTTGAGTTCGGCGCCTCCTTCGATTCTGATTCCGGTGAGGTATGGTCGGAGTGGAAGAAGGAGAAGGAGAAAGAGTGTTTTGCAAAGGTGAAATCCAAGGCCTGTGAGATTGAGAGGAAGCAGCGTCGCTACTGCCATCGCAAGATTGAGCATAACAGGCAAATATAGTTTTTTTTTTATTTTTAATTATAAGGGTGTTTTGGTCTTTTCCAAGGAACGAAAAACTAGACCGGGCAATGAACCAGTCACAG
Source organism: Inga leiocalycina (assembly GCA_963242795.1). Taxonomy (NCBI): domain Eukaryota; kingdom Viridiplantae; phylum Streptophyta; class Magnoliopsida; order Fabales; family Fabaceae; genus Inga; species Inga leiocalycina. The sequence goes on from OY725332.1 coordinate 39,871,045, forward strand.
CACAGGTTCAAGGGTTAATGGGTCAACCGGGGTTTAACCAGTAGTTGAACCGATCATATTAAAATATTATAATTTATTAGTGGCAATATATGTTAATATATTTTTAAACTTCTATAAATAAAAATGAAAACTTTTAGAAAAAGAAATGCTTAAAATCTATTAGTATTAGTTATAATGCCTATACTTATACAATGATATTTCCTTTCTTATAATTATATCTTTTTAAATAATTGTTTTCATTATCTTCTTCATTTTTTTTAATATTTTTTATTTCTTTATCTATTTTTCTCTTCATCCATTGTACCAAATGGGCCCTTGATTTCTATGAAGTTACTATAAACTATTCTGAAATTAATTTTTTTAAAATGACGTAATTACCATTAGCAAAATTAGTTATTATTGTATTCAATATAAGTATGTTATCATAAACTATTTTTTTGGTGCTTTTAACACCTAAAGTATTTTGTTGTTGTATCCAACACACTGAATTATCAAAATTGTTAAGTGCAAAATTACACACAAAAAATACTTCAGGATGATGGATGTCAACATCTGTTTCCATTTTGATAATCGAAGAGTAATAAAGACAAGATTCCGTAGGCATACAGAAAAGTACAATTATACTAATAAAAGTATTTGTTTACAATCCCAATGTCATTTGTCAACGAAGTACCAAAAAAATATAGGAATATAGTGAAAATTCTAACGTTTATAGGATTCCCATAAATATCTTAAACATAAACTAATTATAACCACCAGCCTTAACCTTGCCTTAAGACACGTACCAATCACTTTTCGGCGTCTTCGCCTTTGCCTTTCGTTCCACTGGCACCCACTAAAATGTTCATTTTTAAAATAAGGTGAGATTTCGAAGAATCCCCGTAGAGACATATATAAAATGTGAAAATTAAATATGCAATGCACCATATTAAGTAAAAATGAAAGTTCAATTCGATTCACATATAATTACCTCAACCAAATCACCGACTACAGCTAGGATTTTCTATATACCTTGGCTAGGCATCAAACCTCGGCTAGAATTTTTTGATAAACCTTTGTTGGGCACCGAACCACAACTAGGATTTTCCGATATACCTTCATTGGGCACTAAACCACAACTAGGTACTATGCCTTTAGCATGCAATTATATCATGAAATATAGTAACAAATACATACAATTATTCACATAGTATATGAAAGATGGTAGTTCCTACCTTGAAATTTATTAAACCCCTTTTTTAGTGAGCCTTATAAAACGTGTCGCTCTGGCTTCCAACTCAGTTCTAAAATATTAAATGTACAAGAAATAGGTTATAACCTATACAAGTATCATTTTAGACTCTTCCATAGTGTTTCTTGTGTTTATATTAGTCTATGGTGAAAATTTACCAAAATACCCGGCCTGATGGCACGTTTTCCCAAAATTTTGACTAAGGCTATTCTGACGTATTTTCACCCAAAGAATCTATTTCCGAGATCAAAATTACCAAATTCACTATAAAATTATGAAAATACCCTTGACAGCCCCGATTTAGGGTTTTATGGGCGTTTTCGTAATTATGATTTTTCAGCATTTTCCAAAAAAGTGACCAATTATAACTCCATCTATTTTTTTCCTACTGAATTCAATAGAACCATCCATTTCATGAAAATCCAGCTTCTTCCTCCAGAACAATGCTAGCCAAAATATTAGAAAAAAATGGAAAAAATGGGATTTTGTGTTTTAGCTTCCAAAACTTGTACTTTTCCACTTTTAATCCTTTATTAACTCATTTAAACACTTTTTAATCATGATTCAAAGAAATTTGGGCAGCATAACCCTTTATGATTAGGGCTTTCCAAATTTGCAAACTCAACCAAAAATCACCAAATCAACAACAAACACCAATAACACTTCATACTAGTATAGATTTGAGTTTGATGTAACTATCTCTTGAGCTTCTTGGATCTTCTCACTCTTGGCGCCTCCTCTCTCTTCCCTTGAGCTAACAATGTGTCTTCTGTCAACACCCGTTTCCATTTTGATATGCGCAGGGCAATAATGAACAAGTTCCATAGGCAAACAGAAAAGTACAGTTATACTGATAATAAGTATTTGTTTACAGACAGACATTAACAGAGCAAAATTCACTAATAATTACAAATATATACAGAATATCCCAAAATATTCCAAGTACAGGCTAAATGTAACCACCAACTGTGTCTCGAGAAACATGCCCGTCAGTTTCCCGGAACTATGTCCTTGCCTTTTGAACCGCTGGCACCCGCTGAGACATTTGGATTAGAAAAAGGGGTGAGATTCCAAGGAATCTCAGTAGAAACATACGATCAACATATAAAATGCGAAAATTAAATATGCAATGCACCGTATCAAGTAAAATGAAAATTCATATCATCCGTGTGTGTACACAAAATTCAGGGCCAACTAACCCGTTGAAACCCCTACATGTACCTCAGCCGAGTCCTTGACTACAGCTAGGTAAGACCAGTGTACCTCAGCTAGGTCCTAGACCACAGCTAGGTAATGTGCCTCCAGCACGTGTTCAGATCACAAAATACAGTAACACGCATCATACAAATAGTCACATAGTATATGAGAGATAGTAGTCCTTACCTTAACCTCTTTCTTGTCTCAAAGGGCCCGCCCCGTAAAACGTGTCAACTAAAGGCGTCCAACTCGGTCCTAAAACATCAAATATATAAGAAATAGGTCATAACCTATCCAAGTATCATTTTAGACACTTCCATAGTGTTTCTTGTGGTTATATTAGCCTATGGTGAAAATTTACCAAAATGCCCCCGGGACCCCGGCCCCGCCGTACCCGGCCCGATGGCACGTTTTTCCAAATTTTTGACTAGGGCTATCCTGACATATTTTCGTCCAAGGAATCCATTTCCGGACTCAAAAATACCATATTATATGTCAAATTACAAAATTGCCCTTGGCAACCCTACTTTTAGGGTTTTAGGGGCGTTCCCGTAATTATGCTTTCTCAGCCTTTTCTGAAAAAGTGCCCAACTGTAACCCCACCTATTTTCGCCCACTGAATCCAATGGAACCATAAAATCATTGAAAATCCAACTCTAAGGCCCTCAAACATCCCTGGCCGAAATAATTGTGTTCTCCGGGAAAAATCGGGGTTTTACGATTTCGGCTCCGTAAACACATTCCTTTCTACTCCTAACCCCTTTATTAACAATCTAATTGAGTTATAACAACCATTTGAACTAAAATTGGGCAGCATAACCCTTAGATATACAACTTTCCAAAATTTAAAACCAATGGCAATCCGGCAAAATTTCACCGATTAAATTGCCCACAGCAGCCAGAATAGTTAATATACGAAGGTTTGGAAGTTACCTCAAGCTCCAACAAGCTTTTCCCAAAAATGGCAGAAAACCCTAACTTTTAAAACACCCAATTTGAGCTTTCCAAACCTTAAAGAACAAAGAGGAGTAGTTTAGAATCGGAGTTATACGCGTTAGGAGCGAAATCGCCGGAGAAATCGGCTTACCTTGTGATTTTTCTTCTATTTCTCTCTCTAAACTCTCTCAACCTTCTCTCTCTCTATTTCAGGTTTGCTGTGCGTGAATGAGCTGAAGATGAAGATGCAACATATATTTTTTAATATATAACATTATGCTTTAATTGTTTAACATTTTTCCAAAATTCCAAAAATGAAGTTTTATGTACATAAACCTTATGTACATGTAACCATGCTCATTAAGCCCAACCAATATTTCCTTCTTTATGCCACATGTAGGAGACACCTAAAGGTCCCTCCCTATGGTCTCAATTGGCTTCACAACTTGTTTCGGTTGCGTATACACGTAAAGTCTCAATTTTGGTCAAAATTGCACTTTTTGCTCAAATTTTCCATAAATTCATATTAAATTGACCAAAATATTCTAAATATATTTTTAACCTTTATTTTCCTTAATTAATTGAAATTAACTTCAATTAATTGAAAAATAATTTATTTTGTGCTATTTTGGCAAAATTACGATTTTGCCATTACCTTTCTAATTCAATTTCTTCTCTTATTTTTCTTTCACCAATTTTCATCTATTTTTGGACCAAATATTTTCTCTAATATTCCTTCATTTTTGGACCTTAATATTGGGCTTTTTAAATTACCCAAATTAATTCCATAATTATTTTTGCCCAATTTCCCATGAAATTGAACATTTATAAATTCATAAATTCCAAATTCATGAATATTCACCATTTTATTGAATTTCCCAAATAATTACAATATATTTGGTGAATATAAAATTTGGGGTGTTACATCTTCAAGATCATGGTTTCATGAAGAAACAAGGTTTAGAGGAGGTTTCTCATGGAAGTTTACAAAGAAAAAGCTTAAGAAACATTGTCTTACCTTAACTTTCTCTTCTTCCTTCTCTCTAGCACCCAAATCTTCTTCAAGCTCTCTCTCTCTCTCTCTTCTTTCTCTATGTTGGACGAAAATGAGGAAGGGAAGAGGAAGAGGAAATGTGTTTTAATTATCATGCCTCATCTCTTCTCTTAGCCCTTGATTTTCCAAGATCAAATCTTATGGTGATACTTGTCACAAGCCATACTTCCACCCATACCTCCTTCATATTATGACACACTTACTCCATTAGCTTCCATTTAGATTTGAACCACTTCTCTTCTCCCTTGGTTGGCCAAAAAAACGTGCTCCCCCTCTTGCTCCAACTAAACCAAGTATTCTTCCAACTAGACCAACTTCATACTCCACCCAACACTTAAGTTCATCCAACCCTTCACTCAAGCTATTCTCTTATCTTCACTTATCATGATCACTATGTCCATGCCTTCATATAGTGTACCATTATCATTATGACTATGTTCATGTAGTAATTAGGCATGTGCTCTTAGAAATCAATTTTTCCCTCCATCCATCTCATAATTACCATATTCATGTAGCATTATTTTTAATGCAATTGGACATGTGCTCATCTTCATAAATCATAATCTAATCCCATCTTCATATGATAATGACACTTGACATCTTTAATTCCATTAATCAATTTCTAATACATTTTATTTTCAATTTTCGGAATAATGCCAATTCTGGCAGATTTTCTGCTCTAACTTTGAAAAATCATAACTAATTTTGTAGATATCGTTTCGGAGTGATTCCAAAGGTTATGAAACCCTTATTGAGTCTAGTTTCAACAAAAAATATAGTATTTAGCCATTTGGAAATATATCATTTCCAGATTTCATCTCTTTGACCGCTACTCCAGAGACTTTCCAGATCTTCTAGACTAACTTCAAAAATTCATATCTTTTTGTATATAGCTTCAATTGATCCATATGAACTATCAAATTAGTAAAATTTCAAAATTTTTGCTTATCATCTGATCTTCCAAAACCACATGACAAACTCACTGCCTCGCAGGCGATTTCACTAAAAATACTATTCACTTTTCAATTTCCAATATTTAATTCCTTTAGCCTTAAGTATTCACCATCTCAATGAATATATAAAATAATTACCATATACTCTTGGTGAATAAAATTTAATGTGTTACAATGGACATCCCAAAAAAATACTTCATGATGATAGGTGCACCACAAAATACTTTAAGGCACTAAATGCATCTGAAAAAATACTTCAAAGTGTTGAATGTATCTTAAGCCAAATAATAATTTTATAAAATATTAAATCTAAAGCATATGTTTTTTTAATGTGATGGTGGATATACAATTCTGAAAAGAAAATAAAAAAGAGAAAATTAAGAGAACTCAAACTCGGGTGAGGCGTGGAAATCCAAAACACAAATGCAAGCACTCACATAACCGGAGTGAGAAAAGCTCAAAAGCTCCCACCAATGGATAGATAATTAGGTTCGCATTTTGTACTTTGATTTATTTAACCTCCCTTTTAATCATTTCAATTAAATTTGTATTTTGTTTTTTTATTTTTATTATTCTGTTTTTTTTATTTTTTGCTTTCTTAATATACAAATACTTCAAAGTTAACATACTTATATTGAATGCGCCTAAAGATACCTCATAATCATACGCATATCCTACTTAGAGGGGTGCGTTTGTCCATAGTGATTTATACCTTAAGTATTTCTTCAATTATGATAACAAAAAATAATAGAATACTTTTAAATTATTCCGTTGGAGAGACATATAAAATCCACTATATTTGTAACAATATAATGTGATTATTTTCTTTTTTATTTTAATTCCAATAGATTTACTGTGTTTGATGAAAAGAAAAAAATTTATGTAAAAGTTGTTATAGTATAATTAAATGAGTTAATACAATGTTTGGTTCTTAAAGTTTATCTTTATTTTGCTTTCCGTCTTTATAATTTCAAATTATATATTTTGATCTCTCATGCAAGTTTCTTTCTCTCTAAAACGTGAATCCTTATATTAGGAAACCTTGAGGACCAAAATATATAGTAGGAAACTATTTAGTAGGAAACTATAGGGATCAATATCAAAATAAAGATAAACTATAAGGACCAAACATTGTATTAGCCAAACAAATTAATAAATTAAATTTAAGTTTAAGATAAAATCAAAATATTAAATTGAAAATAAAAATTCTATATGAAAACAATAAACTTTGAAATAAAATCAAGAAATCAGAAAAAAATGAATAAATTAAGCATTTTCCATTATTTATTAAATTCTATAAATATGGAAGTTAGATAGATAGAACAATTGTAACTTCTTGTGGTTTAGTGCTATACTGCTAGTGCTATATACACCATTTTTTTTCTTTTTGAAACAATACTACATTTATAATTTTTTTTATACACTGGAAAGATTAAAACTGAAAAAGAAAAAAAAAATCAAATGCTGAATAATTTTGTTGACCTTTCCTCCATAAAAGAGAAATGCTATATATAGAATATAACAAGCCAAAATCACAAAAAATGTACGCCTAATTGAGTATTGATTGCAACTTAACATAATCAAATAATCGTATTAAAAAATGTCCAAAATAAAAGAGTGAAAAACAAACAAATGGAAAAATAATTCAAAGTCAAAAAGTTTTCCATAAATCATAAAATAGATGCTGAATATTTAGTTCCTCCCCCAACTTATGACAATAACTTTGGGACTAAGTTGGCACTTTTGAATTAATACAAATTGAAGTAAATAATGTAATAATCCAGACATAAATGGCATTATAGCAGTAACTTGGGTTATAAACTACTCAGTTGTAGCAACTTTAGCTGGAAGTTACACTTACACGGATAGCAAAATCTGAATTTCTTATTTGAATTATGTAATAGTTGAATTTGATCTAAATAATTTAAATTTTGAGGTCAATTAATTTTGAGGATAATTTTTAAGATTTAAAATTATATTCTCAAAAATAAAATAATGGATTGAATGTTCCCATCCATGTAGTTCTTACGTAGGATTATTTAACCCATAAGTTAATAAGTCAAGATAGTTTGAGTGAGAAAACATAATCATTTTCTGTCAACTTGTTTAACCATGTTTTTTTAATAAAAAAAAATTCACTACATTTTCAAAATTAAAGAACTGGCATGAAATTTAATAAAAAATTAGATAACTAAAATGAAACATACAAAACACAAGTAAATCCTTTTTAATTAGCATTTAGTAATATGGAATATTAGATATTTGTCAAATTAAAGTTTGTTTACAAATCATAAATGTTACAGCTTGTTTTTTTAGACTTTTGTATGTGATATGAAAAGTACATCAAATTATTAAAATTTTAGAATAGAATTTCGCTTTTAAGAAGCTTTAAAAAGAAGTACATGTGGTCCCTAATTAAGAAAAAGAGACGACACTCTTTAGTTTTTACTAGTGGGTAAAAACCTTTATTAAAATGCTAATTGCTAATCATGTATATGGACGTGCAATCAATAGGACAAAGGTCATAAACTCATAATGGTACTTGGAAAAAAAATAAAAAAACCAAGAAAAAAGTTTCAAGGTACAAAAGAGATACGTATTTGTTAGGTTAGGTCCATGCTTAACGTGATAGGGCAGGAGATTGCGGTTTCTTTTGGGACCACAAATTTATAATTCCCATCTACCAAAACTTATTACTTTTTTTTGTGATTAATATAAGAGATATTTATCTTAAATTAAGGAATTAGTTAAATCATTTAATATAATATGTATTTTTTAAAATACTTTATTCATCTTCTTTAATTTCACCATTATTTCTCCTCCTTAATTATTATTAAGGAATTATCAATAAGGGTAAATTATAAAAATAATGACAAACATAATAAATAGGTCTCATATTTAAGAGTAAATCAACTTCTTAAATATATCTTATATCATAGAGAGTATAATATATATAAATCATATAATCAGTATATCACTCTATATAAAAGTGTCCAGCATGATCTGTATGCATATATGATATATATACTATGTACCCTGTCCATTCTTCAATGAGATCATTTTTAACAAAATTGTGGTGTTCGTAGATGTTTTGTAAAATCTAAGCAATAATTAATACTTCCTTCAACGCAAAATGCAAGAGCTATCTAGGAGTTTACTTTGATATAAATATAAGATCTTAATTTATTTTATCTCCCAAATTTAAATTTTTTTTCAAAATATTCCTATTAATTATACATATTTAGTGGTTTTATGAAGGCGTAATTTCAATTCAAATGATTAAAAATGATATTTTAAAAACACCAATACACAATTTTTACTAATAAATAACATAACTAGTTTTTTTAGTATTTGTAAATAAGTTATTTTACTTATTTAGCTACTACATTACTGGAGGAAGTACAATCTTTTCCAAAATACCCCTGAAAAAGAGTGATTTTAATTAATTAAGAGAGCAAGACAAGTGAAAAAGAGTATAATTGTCAACACCCATTTCTATTTCGATAATCGAAGAGTAATAAAGATGGAATCCAATGGGCATACAGAAAAGTGCAATTATACTGATAAAAATATTCATTTAAAATCCCACATCGTTCATCAACGAAATACAGAAAATATAGCGGAAACTTAATATTTACAATTTTCTTCAGAATATCCAAAACATAGACTAAATATAACCACTATCTTGTCCTTGCCTCGTGACACGTGCCGCTCACTTTCTGGTGTCTATGTCCTTGCCCTTTTGTGCACTGGTACCCGCTGGGATATTTGTTTTTGAAAAGGGTGAGATTCTGAAGAATCCCCGTAGAGACATACGATCGACATATAAAATGTGAAAATTAAATATGCAATGGACTATATTAGGCAGAAATGAAAGTTCGATTCGATTCATATATATTCACCTCAGCCAAGTCACCAACTTCAACTAGGATTTCCGATAATATACTTCAATTTGGTCATCGACCACAGCTAGGATTTTCCGATACACCGTTGTTGTGTAGCGAACCACAATTAGGTATTGTGCCTCTAGCACGCAATCATATCACGAGATACAGTAACAAGTGCATATAATTATTCACATAGTGTATGAAAGATGGTAGTCCCTACCTCAAAGTTCATTAAATCCCTTTTTCAGTGTGCCTCGAAAAACATGTCGTTCTGGTGTCTGACTCGGTCCTAAAATATTAAATGTACCAAAAATATGTCATAACCTATCCAAGTATCATTTTATAATCTTCTATAGTGTTTTTTGTGGTTATATTAGTCTATAGTGAAATTTTATCAAAATGCCCCTAGGACCCCGGTTCGACCCCGCTGTACCCGGCTTGATGGCACGTTTTTCCAAAATGTTGACTGAGGCTATTCTGACGTATTTTCGCCCAAGGAATCCATTTCCGGGCTCTAAATCACCAAATTCACTGTAAAATGATGAAAATACCCTTGACAGCCCGTATTTAGAGATTTCAGTGGCGTTTTCGTAATTATATTTTTTCGCCCTCTACCGAAAAAGTGCCCAACTGTAACCCCACCTATTTTTGCCCTATGAATCCAATGGAACCATTTATTTCATGAAAATCCAACTCCTACTGCTTGAAATAGTGTTGGTCGAAATATTTCAAGAAAAATGGTAAAAAATGAAGTTTTGTGTTTTAGCTTCTAAAACTTGTACTTTTCCACTTCTAATCCTTTATTAACTTGTTTAAACACATCTTAATCATGATTTAAAGAGATTTGGGCAGTATAACCCCTTAGGGTTATAGTTTTCCCAATTTTTCAACTCAACCAAGAAACTTGAAAAGTCAAGAAATGTCACTAACAACAATGTAATACCCCAAATTTTGGGATTTGAGGCTTAGGAATAAGTCTAAATTAAGTGGACTGCTAAGACCCAATTTAGCAAGAGCCCAAATTTATCCCCTAATGATTCTAATATCTTTGGGGTATTAAGAAAGTAAAATGATTAATTTTGGAGAAAGTAATTATGTTTTTGGTGAAATCGCCTATGAGGTAGTAAGCTTGTCATGTGATTTTGAATGATCAAATGACGAGAAAAAATTATGAGATTTTACAGGATGAAATTAGACATCCTAAGCTTTAATTTTATAGGTCATATGAATCAATTAGAGCTATATATAAAAAGATATGAATTTTTTAAGTCAGCATAGAAAAACTATAAAGTTTCTGGAATAGTATGCAAAGATTCAAAATTCTGGGAATTTTGTGATTCCATCTAGCAAAATTCTATATTTTTCCTTGAAACTAGACTCAATAAGGGTTCTATAGGCTTTGGAATCACTCCAATTCAATATTTTTAGAATTAGTTATGATTTTTCAAATTTAGGGCAGAAAATCTGCTAGAATTTCTGAAAAATCCGAAAATGGGAAAATAAATAAGGAATATTCCAAAATATTATAAAATAATTCTCATCTCCTTCCTCCTCATAACCTAACGTGAACCAGATGAACATAGAGAGAGGAAGTGTGGAATTTTAGAGAGAGAAAAGGAGAGGAAAAAGCTTATAAAGGTAAGTGATTTCTTCGATAAATCGGTTCCTAATGCGTATAACTCCACTCCTAAGCTATTCTTCTATGTGATTCAAGGGTTGGAAGCTCAAATTTGCTTGTTGAAGTGAGCTAGGGCTCAGCCACGTCAAGGAAAATCAAGTGGGAGCTTGAGGTAACTTCCAAACTCTTGTATATTGATTGTTCTAACTGTTGTGGACAATTTAATCGGTGAAATTTTGCCGGATTGTCCTTTATTTCAATTTATGGAAATGGGTTGGCCTAGGTGTTATGCTTCCCAAATTGATACTAAATGGTAGTTGTAATCTAATGGAATAGTCATTAAAGTGGTTAGGAGTAGAAATGAATGCGTTTACGGAGATGAAATCGCAAAACCCTGATTTTCCCGGAAAACCCATATATTTTGGTCAAGGCTGTAAATGGGCCTTAGATTTGTATTTTCAATGGTTTGATGGTTCCATTGAGTTTAGGAGGGAAAATTATGTGGGGTCATAGTTGGTTACTTTTTCGGAAAAGGCCGAAAAAGCATAATTACGAAAACGCCCCTAAAACACTTAAAGTAGGGCTGTCAAGGGTATTTTTGTAATTTGACATTGAATTTGATAATTCCGAGTCCGGAAATGGATTCTTTGGGTGAAAATATGTAAGAATAGCCCATGTCAAAATTTCGGGAAAAGTATAACCGGACTGGGAATAATAGGGCCGGGCCGGATCCCTAAGGGTATTTTAGTAATTTTTCAAGATAAACTCATATAACCCCCAGAAATACTATGAAAGTGTTTGAATGGTACCTTTGACATTATAGGATCGAATATGGGGCCCAGTCATTGGCACGCTTTACGAGGGCACACGTTTTAAGGTGTAAAAGGGTTAAGGTAGGGAACTTACCTTACTTGCATATATTTCATATCTTTGCTTGTGTAGTGATGTATGTGATTACTTTACTTGATTGTGTAGAGCATATTTGAATAAATGAAGCTATGTTTCTGTTTTGTTGTGGCCATAGTTTTGTTACATGAAACATTGAACATGCAGAAATGTCATTATGGGGCAAACATCTAGTTAAAGCTAACATGTCATTCACATAGCATCTATCATGCATGTATTATGGTATCTGTTTCCTACTGAGATTCTCTCGAATTTCAGCCTCCCCTACCAACAATTTAGACAGGAGAAGACAAAAGATATGTTGAGAGTAAAGAAGAGAACTACACGAGGGGATTGCGGTAGTGGAACGAAGACAGGAAGATGTCTTCATTTCACTCGGACGGGTTCAGACATCCTGGTAGCCCTGTGCGGCTACATTGGCGGTAATTATTATGCACAAACCCCTATGGGGAATTTCTGTAATTATGCTCATATTATCAGTATATTTATGTTATTCCTATGTTGCCCACTGAACCACATATCGTTTTCCGCGAATACTCTATTAAAGGTGAAATTAAAATAAGGGCGTGACAAACAACACCACAACCACAAGAGAGCAAGTTTATAAAATTACCCTCTTGCTTCCAAGCTTAGCACCTTAACTCCTTTTCTTCCTTGGAGCCTTGTCTTGCTAAACACATGAATACATGAAGAAAAGAATCTTAGAGGAAGTGTTACACAAGAATATGTAACCAAATCACTAAGTCAACACCTACTTACCTTAATCTTCTTCCTCCTTCTCTTTAGGTCTTTAAAAACTCTTCAAAACTCTCTCCCTCTCTTCTCTTGTTGCAAGTGACAAAAATAAAGGCAAGAGAAAGAGAATAAGGCTTCATAAATTTTCTCCATGCATTCTGTTCCATTGATCTCATCAAGGGTTGAGATCACACCACCTATCATGCACACCATTCCTCCTCCCATACCTCCAACCATACCCTCTACTTTATGCCATACCTTCTCATCAATTGTCTTCAATTGGGTGTGAACTAGATTTTCCCTTGTCTTGTTCCTCCATAAACCGTCCCCCTCTCCTTTTAGTTAGCCAAAGAAATTCCTTTCCCATCTAACCAACTAACACTAAATTTTCATGTAGCATTTTGGCATGGGCTCTTGGAATTTAATTTTTCTCCCTTATTTTCATGTGTGGGGCGAAATTATGGAAGAGAAAGGGAATTAAAATTATGTTTTAATAATTCCAAAATTCAATTAAATGAACTATGTATAACTCCTTCTAATTTCCCGATTCTTGATTTATTCCATAAAAAGTAATCTAATTAAACATTTTCCTTTATTTTTCTTAATTAATTCATATTAACTTCAATTAGTTAGAAAATAATTAATCTTAGGTTAAATTGGCAAAATTGTGATTTTTTTGATAACCTTTGTAAATTAATTCAATTTCCCGTTTCCTTATGAATATGAATATTTTAAAATTCATAAGATTCAAATTCATGAATATTCACCATTTTATTGAATTTCTTAAATAATTACAATATATTTTTTGTGAATAAAATTTGGAGTGTGACAATAATAGTTAATGAAGGGTTTTTGCGAAAAGATGACATAATTTAAGATTATTTATTATTCACTGCTATTAAATCAAATTTAAATACATTATCAGATTAAATTGAAAGTAATTCTTCCAATGCATACTGCATGTTGTACGTTTCTTGTTGATATATTGGCCTTACATATAGGGGGAAAGCTGACATATAATTCATGTCAAATCCACTAATTAGGCTAGTAAAATGTAGTATATATGAAACAAGTGTTGAGACTTTTTTTTTTTTGCCCATCAAACAAGTGTTGAGACTTATTTTTGTGCGAAAGGAGAAAAATAGTTATTAGGACCTAGGAGCCTGATGCGCCCAAAAATTTTGCAAGGATGGTATAAATATACGTCATTAAAATTAGCATTAAAATTGTGAATTTATATGATAATTATTCTATACAAGTTTTCATATTTAGGAAGCATCAAGGGCCCGTTTGGTACGCTGGAATTGATTTTGATGGAAATGGAAATGGAAATGGATATGGAATTGAGGTTTAAAAGTGTGTTTGGTATGATCATGGAATTGATATATAATTTTAATTAAATTTATATGTCTTTATTATCAAAAGTCCAAAATACCCTTATTATTAAAATAAAAAGGCAAAAAGCCCATATACCTCACTGCCAAGCCCTTTCGATATTTTGCTGACATTGGTTAATGAGAAAGAGATCAAACCACCTCATTCAAAAAAAAAAAAAAAAAACAAAGAGTGATCAGACCAGCAGCATCGCAAGGTTGGTTTCAACATACTTAATGCCATTGCTGTATCAGTGACAAGGTTTTGAGCTACTTGAAGGTGAAATCAAAAACCCAGATCTAATGAAGCTTATGATTTCTACACAGATATGATGACGCTTGTGATTTCTGCAAATCCGATAAAGTTTCGTTGTTGCTGTTTTTCAGCAGCTGCAGAAAAAGCTTCGCATCGGTGAGGATGAGTCAGAGACATAGTTGAAGAGGATGAGTGGAGGCATAGTCGAAGAGGATGAGTCAAACTTGGAGGTGACGATGAGAGGAAGTCAGAGATTTGTGAGCCATCGCTGTCACTGTCGTCTTCACCATTGCTTCACTGCCGACCAATTGAGTAAGGGGTTGAAGTGTCAATAAGTTTTATAATTGGGGACATTTTTGCCTGAAAATATGGCCTCCATGGAACCCATCTCATTTCCATGGGTATAGGCATGGAATTCAATTCAACCTATTTTGGTGGAATTCATTTTCATATGGAGGCCAATTCATGCAAACCAAACAGATTTTTAACATAGATTTTAATTCCATTTCCATTTCCATCACCTCAATTTCAGCATACCAAACGGGGCCCAAATGGTTTTATCATATTTAGAGGGGTTGTGGTGTACCCCTTCTGATCCTTTTAGGTGAATAGCTAATTCTCAAGAATAAAAAAAATAGTTAAATTTAGTTGGATTAATAAATGTGTTAAAAACAATTTTTTAAAATACCCTCATTTAATAATGGGTGGTTGTGGCTTTTATACAATTGATCACATTAATACATAGTACTTCTTTTTAATGGGGTATAAAAGGAAAATTATAATAACTACTTCACACAAGAGGTTGTTGCTTCTTATAAATACGATCAAGAAAATTCTAAAAAAAATTCTTTTATAAAAAGGATCATATAGTTTATAATATTGAAGAAAATTTTTCAGAAAAAAAGGGTTAATTTGTGAGGCAGGTCCCCACTCTATAAATGGTCTGTCCCCTATTGAAAAACTTTATTTACACCTATATAGTTGGCCTCTTCTGCTTCTTTTTTTTTTTAATAACATAAAACTATAAAAGAAGGTTTCCACTCATCTTAATTAATTTTGATATAATAATTTGATTAAACTTCTCCAAATTGATAATGTAGATCGGAGAAATATGATATACATGAAAATATTGACAAAGTTGCACCCGGAGAGGTAAGAAGGAGAAGCTTACATAAGAGGATGTGGACAAATGGAATAATAATGAAAATGAAAGTTTGGTTGAGCTTTTTGGTTGTAACTTGGCTTTAAAATGTGGTCATGTGGAGGGCGTAAGGTAAGTGACCCTTAATATATAGTATAGTCAAGATCTAGTTCATTTGAGCACAATCTCTAAGTAAAGTAAGTTTATTTTTTTTAATTAACATTATATACAATTATGGGTTATTTAAAAATTAAGAAAATTATATATATTTCAAATTTCACAAGACAGAATGATTTTTTTTTCTATTTTTGAAATTTATATTGAATTTTCTGAAATATAAAGTAGGTTATGTAAGTATCTCGTGAATGCTATAAAAATAATAAATATCTCTTTTTTATATATTTTTTAATTATATAAAAAGTTCTAGAAGAGAAACCAATTCAAATTTAACAAATAACAATACTAAAAAGAGATGCATAATTATTATTTTAAATGATTTTTGAAACATAATTTTTTTTAAAAACATTTTTAGTATAATTAATTTAAAAATTTGAAAACGCATGAACCTTTTTTTTATACTTTCAACTGGTATTCAGTTTCAAGGTTTGTGGCTTCTCCTCCTAACATAAGAGTCTCTTCTGAGACTCGGACTCGAGATTTAGAGGGATTAAGCGAGGCCTTATATTATTAGGCTAACTCTATGTTAGTTGAAATCGCATGAACTTTACTTCTTAGTAAAAAAATATTATGTAAAAAATTCAAAAATTAAACAAATATCTTTGTCATTTTAACAAATTATATATGTGTAACTTATTCTTAAATTTAATAATGCATGTGGTTTTTCATTATTTAAACTATTTTTTTAATAATAATTTCATTATTTAAACTATAAAACTTATCTACTTGTTATATTTGTATTAAAAACTATGTAAAATTTTAATTAATAGAAATATTTAAACTACAAATAATAGACATATATAATCAGTATATTATTCAGAATAGTGCTTCCCAAGCATCCCTGTGCAGTCGTAGGTCACCTCAAGTAACCAAACCTCAACGACTCAACGCCCAGCCGTCGGAAACTCAAAACGCAAGCACAAACAAACAATTGATGAGGCAGAAACGCAGAGACAGAGAGTGTCGTCTACTTCAATTCGAGGAAACTCTTGTAATCTTCTATAGTATAAACAAAAGGCCAGTGGCCACTGTTCCATCAATCCCTCAACTGCCAGCCTAACTACCTCTTTTTCCTTTTATTTTTTCTTCTTTTTTATTTTGTTATTTTATTATTTTTTTAAAAAATTAGGGTCCATCTACCTTACCTCCTTCCTAATTATCCCCAAACCACAACCCTCCCCCACCTCTTTTTTTTTTTTTACCCTCTCAGATAAACCATATCCAGTCAGTATTCTGATTATGGCAATAACAATAATAATAATAATAATAATAATAATAATAATAATAATAACCTACTACCCCCTCCAAGTGTCTAATATATCTAGGAGCTAGTTAGAGAGTTACATTTGATCTTGCATATATCATCTCAATCCATTTTGTCTTCTCTATTTATAATTTTTTTCCTAAACTCCTTGATTGCATATATTGAGTTTCCATCAAGAGGTGGTTTCTACACAAATGATTAATGAGTTATTTTATTTTAGGGAAATCAACACACTTTTTTACAAATTAACTAACTTAACTAATTTTTTAATGGCTACAAATTAATTATTCACCTCCTATATAAAGGACATCAATTCAGATTTAAATTTGTAATACCCCGAATTTCGGGATTGGCGGCTAGTGAATAAGCCTGAAATAAGTGGACTGCCAAGCTTCGGTTTAGCAAAAGCCCCAAATTTATTTCTTAATGTTTCTTATATCTTTGGGGTATTAAAGAAATTGAAATGGTGAATTTTAGAGAATGTGATTATGCTTCTATAGAAATTTCCTACGAGGCAGTGAGATTGTCTTGGGATTTTGGATGATCAAATGATGTCCAAAAATTATGAAATTTTGCAGGGTGAAAGTAGACATCCAAGGCTTTAATTTGAAGGGTATTATAAGCCATTTTGACTAGTGGATTGAAAATTATGAATTTTTGAAATTAGCCTAGAAAATCTGGAAAGTTTTTGGAGCAGCGGTCAAAGAAATGAAATCTGTGAATGATATGCTTCAAACTGGCTAAAGTCCATATTTTTCCTTGACACTAAACTCAATTAGGGTTCCATAGCCTTTGGAATCACTCCAAAATGATGTCTACAAATTTAGTTATGATTTTTCAAAGTTAAGATATAAAATCTGCTAGAATTGACACTATTCTGAAAATTGAAAATAAAATGTGTTAGGAATTGTATAAATTGTGGGATTAAAGATGCTAAGTGTCATTATCATATGAAGAGGGGAGTAGGTCATGATTTATGAAGATGAGCACATGTCTAATTACATTAAAATAATGCTACATAAACATAGCAATCATGATTGACGATGGTAAGCATTTTTCTTGAGTGTAAGGGTGGAATTTTCTTGAGTGTAAGGTTGGACTAACTTGAGTGTATAGTATTTTAGTTGGAAGAAAACTCATTTGGTTAGAAGAGCAAGAGGGGGGCGGTTCTTTATGCTAACTAGAAGAGGAAGAAGTTAGTTCAAATCCAACTAGAAGTCTAATGACATAGTTAGAAGAAGATGAGACTACTTGCCATGTGTCAACACAAGAAAGCATCTTAAAAATCAAGGCATGAGAGCAATTGGAGATATCTTATGAAACACATTTTTCCTTCCTTTTCCCTTCACATTTTCGTCCTAAGCTAAAGAAAGAAGAGTGAGAGAGAGCTTGAAGAGCTCTTGAGTTCTAGAGAGAAGAAGAAGAAGATCAAGATAAGAAATCGATTCCTTAAGTATTCCTCTTGTGATTTTACTTAGAGACATTCTCTAAACCTTTCTTCTTCATGGAATCTATGATTTTGAAGACACTTTTTGAGCTCAAAGAGAGAGAGAGGATTTAAGATCTCAGAGGTAACCTCACAAACCTTATATCTATTCTAGGATGATGTTGTTGTTAAGGTTTGTGGTTGGTTTTGATGATTTTTGTCAAGTTTGTAAATTTGGAAAGTCCTAATCCTAAAGGGTTATGCTGCCCAAATTTCTTTGAATCATAGTTAGAATGTGTTTAAATAATTTAATAAGGCATCAGAAGTGGAAAAGTATAAGCTTTAGAAGCTAAAACACAAGAGTAATTTTACTTTTTTCTTGACCAATGTTTCGGCTAAGACTAGATCTAGGGGAAGGAGCTGGATTTTCAAGAAATATAATGTTCCATTGGATTCAATAGGCAAAAATAGATGGGGTTACAGTTGGTCACTTTTTCAGAAAAGGCCGGAAAAATATAATTACGAAAATGCCCCTAAATCGAGGCTGTCAAGGGTATTTTTGTAATTTGACATTGAATCTAGCAATTTTGAGCCCAGGAATGGATTTTTTGGGCAAAAATCCATTAGGATAGCCCTAGTCAAAATTTCGGGAAAAGTGAATTGGTTCAGGTACGACGGGCCAGGTTGGGTTCCTAGGGGCATTTTGGTCATTTTTCAATATAGACTCATATAACCCCCAGAAACACTATGGAAGTGTCTAAACTGTACATTTGACATTTTAGGATTGAGTAGAGTCTGAGGGATTGGCACGCAAATCAAGGCATGTTATTCAAGGATCAGGGAAGGGCAATTAAGGTAGGGAACTTACCTCTCATGCATGTATTTGATATTTGTGCTGGTGTATTAATGCATGTTATTGCTTTGCTTGATTATGTGAAATGTATATGAATAATTGAAGGTCTTTCTGTTTATGCTACGACCATACATATGTTGTTGGAAACATTGAGCACGCAAATATGTCATTATGTGAACATGAGTTATGTAATGCAAGTGTAACCCTCTTCCATGATTATATCCGAAATACAGGATTAAAATGAAATAGAGACAAATAAAAATAAAAATTCATTTACATTCCCATCCTTAAGATTGGTTTTTTACAAACTCCTTTCACAAACACTTTAACATTATCTCACAATCATATTTCGAATACAATTACCTCGTGAAGATAAATCACATTCATATAAATATCAGAGTGCACAATAATAATCCCAACAATTCCGCGTTCAAACCTTCACTAAAGATTCATAGGGCACATACGCCTTTTATAATCTCTCAAACAGGGATTACACAATACTTATTCTAAATACACATTCCAATCTATTATCTGAATATATACGACCAAACATATAAAATTATGCCAACATATAACAATAACCAACTACCAATGCACTTGCCCATAAGGAGACCTAGCCGCCCTTGGTTGCTTGCTCCATCTTGATCCACTTGCCCTGTCTACACTGTTGGTAGGGGAGGGTGAGATTTTGGGGAATCTCAGTAGGAAAACAATACCAATATGCATGTAAGATAAGTGTTTAATGTAAGACATACTTGCAATACATAATTCATGTTCAAATAATATACTCATGGCCATAGCATATGTTGAAACAGAGCTTCAATCACTCATGTATGTTTCACATAACCAAGCAAAACAATAACATGCATCACTACACAAACACAATTATCAAATACATGCAAGAGAAGTAAGTTCCCTACGCTTGTTCTTTCCACGTGTGCTCCAACACTGACTACTCACGATCAGAGAGAATATCGAACCCTATAAACCAAATCAAGGACATCGGTTATTCTCCACTCTAAGTTCTCACTTTCATAACACTTAATGTTGGTTATCATTACTATTGCTTAAGCCCTCACATATGGCTCTAACACAAGTCCTAAAAGGGTTGGAAGAACTATCCCAAAGATCCCCTTTTGGAAGCACAAGACATGAACTTTCACTGAGACATTCGAGTGAAGATGGGCTCACTCGAGTGATATTGTACGGATACTCGAGTGATGGTACGGTCAACACTCGGGTACTCGAGAGTGAAACACAGCAAGTGCACCCCCGAGAGCACAAGAACTCTTAGAAGGCTGCAACACTCAAGTCCAGAAAACCACACTCGAGTGATAGCCAAATACTCACTTGAGTACCAGGAAGTGAAGCACAGAAAGTGAGGACCCGAGACGAGAGTTCATGGTGTCAAATACACCTGCACTCCAGTGAGAGGAGGCTCACTCGAGTGAGAACTCACAACACTTGCAAGTGAGACAACACTCTTGCCTCTACACACGGAAGTGCAACATGAAACTGGAAGCAGAAAGGGAAAATACACAATCGCACCTGAGTGAACCCATCCTCACTTGAGTGATGTTCATCCCACACTCGAGTGAACCCCAGATCACTCGAGTGATGCTATCAGAAACCAGAAAATGCAGAAAACTGACAGCACTTCCCAAACTTTCCCCAAGTGATTCTAATAAACCTAATACCTCAACCAAAGCTATTCTCACATAAAAACACCTAAGGAAACCAAGGGAACCATCAAAACTACCAAATTTCTATTCCATTATCATGCTTTGGTTTTGGGCAACATAAACATAAAAATCCCAAAATCATCCAAACAAGACATTTCAATCCCAAATCCATTCTATCTATCCCAAACTTACCACAAAGTACCATTTTCATGCCAATGACATACCAAATACCCAATGACACTCATTTTCGAATTTAAGGCTATAGTTACCAAAAATTCCAAACTTCATCAAATGGCATGAAACATAGATAGAAAAGTTTGATTCACCTACCGCTTCAACTTTTCTAAAGACACTTCTTGATTCTCCAACTACCAGTTTTTCGTGATTCCTCAAATCACCACTAATAGAGAAACTACAACCATCAAATTGAAGCTCTCACTCCAAGGAACAACATTAATGAAGTGAACTTTGGCATTAGAGGTCATTTACATACATTTCCTCAAGCTTTTTTCCTTTCTCTTTCTTGAGCAACAATGGCTGCTGGTTTGGAGAGAGAGAACGAGAGAGAGAAGAGAGAGATGGAGTGTGAGAGAAGATGAGAAATGATGATAATCATACTCCCTCTATGCTCAGCCGAAAATCAAGGGAAGAGAGGAGAGAGAATTGATAAAATACTCCCCATTTGACTTTTCTCTTATCTCTCCCTTCACACACAATCTTGCCAAGTGTCAACATCTCATTGGCTCTCATAAAATAAACAACCAATTAGCAATTCTAATCCTTCCATTAGTCATTTAATCACCCTTCTCATTTTTCTTTTAGTTAGTAATTAATTTCTCTATTAATAACTAACTAATTGCCCAGTAATTTCATTCTTTCAATTTTCCTGATTATGGAACTTTATTTAAAATTGCCACAAAACACATAATTATTCCACTTTAATTTAATAATTATCCTCAATAATTATCATTAGCCCTTAATTGAAATTTGGGGTGTTACACAAGCATGTCATGTATTAAGCACTTATCTTGCATGCATATTAGTATTGTTTTCCTACTGAGATTCTCTCGAATCTCACCCTCCCCTACCAATAATTTAGACAGGTGAAGACAGAAGCTATGGTAAGAACAGCGAAGAGAACCATATGAGGGGTATGCCTTGGTGGAACAAAGACTGGAAGATGTCTCCGTTTTCCCTGGGATACGTTTAGACACCCACGTAGCGCTGCGAGGCTATATTAGTTGTAATTATCAAGTACGAATTTCTATGGGGAATTTTCGTAATCTTGCACATAATATCAGTATATTTATGCTATTCCTGTGTTGCCCACCTAATTGCATGTCGTTTTCTACAAATACTCTGAAATAGGTGAAACAAGATAAGGATGTGACAGAATTTGGTTGGGGTTTACCTAAGGAGAGCTCTCCGAATATAGTTTTATATTTTTTTCCCTTTTGAACTAATAATGTCAAATGCTAGTAAATGTTTGGCTTTAAAGTTATCAAGTTGGAGTAGCAAAGATGAAAATATTGAGATGTATATATGGTCATAGAAGAGTTAGCGTAATATTTATGGGAAAAAATCATTTGAATAGTGTAGACACATACAAAGAAAGCAATGGGAAACAGTGTTTTGAAGAGGCTAGATAAGATAATATGGGGTTCACTAAAAAGAGGTGGAGGAAATTAAAACCAAAGAGAAGGCTTAATAAAGTTATTAAACAGGACTTTTTGGTTAGTAATTCATCTACATATTTGGTTCCTGAAAAAGCACAGCAACACTATATGTTTGTGTAGCCGATCCATGTAATCTTATAAAATTTAGTGAGATAAGACCTATTGTTGAGTACTTGATAGGGAAAATCCTAATAAAGTCATACTGAAATCATTAAAGCCAAAAGTTGGCCTATACTTTTAACAAATTCTTAATCAGGCTAAGAGGCCTTAATTAGGGATTTCTGAATGTTACTAAAACACCAGAATGCCCTTATGTTGTTAAAAAGGAAAATTGAAGGTAGTTACAAAAGTAAAAAAGAGTTTTAAATTATGCCTCATCTAACTTAAATTAATTAATTATTCAACATAATCAACTTGCATTTGTTATTTTTACTTCCAAGATTCTTTTTTCAAAAATATTATTATGTATTTATAACTTCCAAGACTTTTAAATTATGCCACACCATTGTTATTGTTACCTCCATCACTACAACTATCGTCATCAGATGATCCTCGGCGAGATACCATGATGGCTATGATGAGACTGTGTGATGGCTCTTAACTATTGTTTATGCAAAGATTATATTAAGTGTAAAATAGATTTTGTATGATATATCAATTTTAAATAATTATTAAAAAAAATAACTCATTGCACCTTACTTAAAAATTAAACCAAACACTAGCTCTGTTATTAATATTGTATTATATTACCATAACATCACATTACACTGCACTGCAGGATGTAATGGGATTAATGCAGGGTGTAATGGGATTAAACCAAAGGCCCTTGGTCTTCCCCAATTTCTTATGAACTTGTTTTCTTCTTATATTTACCCTTCTATACACTTTATATCGTAATATCTTTTTATCTGATATATAATTGCCTGTTTATTAAAAAAACAGAGAGAGAAACATTTCAACGTATTTTCACTTTTATTTTCATTTTGGATAAATGTTAAGTATTCGATAAAATTTATCATGCTCTAAATATATGAAAAATATATAACTCTCTCTATCTAATGTCTTCTATATCCAAAAAAATTTGAAGTCAAGAAATTAGTTTAAAGGCTAATAATAACTCTTTTTCTATTCAATCTAATCATTTTCTCCTATACAAACACATCCAATTTTTTTATCAAGACAATGAAATAGATCCATACACGTGTCTTGTTGCTATGCATCGAATTCCTAAGCTTTCTTGAGCCAAACACTTGCATAGTTGCATGTGAATGCTTCTGTTTGGGCCATCTTTTGTTAGTTCTTATCTTAGCAGAATATGTATGTATGTATGTATGTATGTATGTATTTGTGGTGTTATTCTTATATGCTCACAATTATTGATTCGTAGCACCCCATGTAACTGTTATTAATTTATGGACCCTATACATTATTATTATGAGGCTTTGTTATTTCCTCCACCGTAGAACATTGTTATATTAATTCCATGCCACTTGTTCATTGTTTCATCACTTCTTTAGATCCTTTTATTTATGATCTCTTCTTGCTACTCAAATTAATATTAAAAATAGCTTTCTTTGAGAAAAATTAAATAGCTGATTTTAAAACACCATAACAATCATGCTTTTCTAAACATTATTCTCTACCATCCTAAATATATGACCTATATGACTAATTTATAGAAATTAAGAAAATTAGTTAATTTAGTTATAAATTTATAAAAAAAAAATTGTGAGTTGATTTTCCTAAGATTCCGAAAGTAGATCCTTTCCTCTTCCTTTATCTCCTTTTCTTCTCAATATTTCATCTTAACCTATAGATCAATATATTGATGCTTCAAATTTAATATTTTATAAATTATTTTTTATTTTTGTTATATTGCAGTTATGAATTGTGTAGATCAAATTTTAATTATTTAAGTTTATTTTCTTATGTTTATAATTATAGTTTTCTAAAATATTAAATCCAAACCATTAATTTTTTTAATCTAAGGGTAGATAAAAGATTCTAAGAAGAAGACGAGAAAGAGGAGAATGAGAGAACCCAAAACTAAAATACCCTATATATATATATATATATATCTTTAAATCTTTTGCATTTGAGCTACCCCTTGATGAAAATCTCTTAAATTAATACATGCAATTAATAATAATAGTTTAATGGAAAAAAATTGTAAATTTAGGAGATAAAATTGATTGAGACCTTATATTTAGAATCAAAATAAATCCTTTAACTAACTTTAGACATTCATACTAACAGGTGTTGGTTCTAGTATATATAAAGGCCTTTGATGGCTTAAGTATGAGCATATTATGAACTTTCTAGTATATTATGCACTTTCGAGTCCGAGTCCAAGTCCGAATGAATATAAAATTATCCTTTGGAAGACCTAGCCTCAATTGAGATTTACAATGCTTGAATTTTATCTAATCAAATACTGATGTTATGAAAAACACTTCAGACATGTCATAAGCATAGAACCTTAATGGTGAAAAGAGAGGGGCAGTGTTGTTGGAATATGGAAACATAGATCCAATCTTATGAGACACAAAAGTGGAGAAACCATAAAAGATAGTTTGATGCTATCTTATGATTATGTTTATATTTTTCCGCAGAGAACATATCCTTATTTTACAGCCTAGCTAATCTATATAAAAGATAGTTTGATGCCATCTTATGATTATGATTATTCCCACTTTTTTAACTTTATCATTTATTTTTCTTTTGTCACTACTATTTGATTATCGTATCAGAATGGGATTTAAATCTCTCAGCATGATATTTTATCAACTGTTAGGGTTTTCTCTGTAAGACATAATATATATAAAATTAATCCTTGCAATAGCTAATAATGTTAATATAAATTATTATAACTATTTCTTGCTATTTCCCTATTATAATTAGATTATTGCGACAGGGAACCAGTCACCACTAAAGGTCTATAAGTTGGAGCCTTTACCTAAATAGACACATATACCCAACCTATCGTAGAGTGTACAGATAGAATTATAGGGCATAATTGATATGTTCAGTGCTCAGTATTAATTAATCAGAACTAATCACTTAAAGTAAAGATTAGATATTCCCGTAAATTAATTCATTACAATCCACGTAATTATTAAATTTAACAAATATTTTGATCTAACAACTTTTCTGTCTCTCCGTGAAGAGCTCGTGCTTATAAAGCAAGTGATGGATTGGCGTGTGAAGAATAAGGAGAATGAAAGTTTGTAATAACATGTGAAGTGATGTTTCCCATTATTATTGTTTTTATACTTTTTATGATATCATACGCTGTAAGATCCCTTCATGCGGGAATCATTGACTACCTGTGTTTTTATCCCTTGCTTCCACTTCAAGAATTGACTATGTCTGTTTTGATTGGCCAAACCCAAAAGAATATTTATTTATATATTTATATTGCTCTCATTCCTCCTTACTGATCCATTTACAGGTTTCATATATGTATGTGTGTGTAGGGTTAATAGCATTGTTGCATGGTTACAATGCAAGAATTTTGGTTTTGATATTTGTAGTTTCAAATCATTGTTTTTAGTTCCTAAAATTATAAAGACTTGGTTTGAATTTAATGATGTTAATTTTTGTTAAGCATATCATTCAAAACCAAAACTTACTAAAAATATAACTTACTAAAAATATAGGGACTAGAACCAAGACTCATACTTTTAGTTTTGTTCCAATACTTTTAAAGAGTTTTAGTTTTTATCCCTATACTTTTTACGAGTTTTAATTTTGGCCTATATACTTAATTATGTTATCTTCAGTTAATGTTGTTAAACTCAGAGTAAGTCGTTATGAAATTATAAAAATTAAAAATCATAATTTAAAACTTCATATATCAAAATCAAAATTTGATCAACCGTCAACAACATTGATATTAACTTTTATATATATATATATATATATATATGGATGGCAATTTTTTTTTTTGATACATGTCAGATACTTTAATCTTCTTCTTCTACTTGTTTTGGCCAGGAATACTTTAACCTTAATTAGGTCCCATATCCACACACACACACACAGCAATGTAGTGTTGTCTTTTTCCTACTTTAATCATGGTATTGACTGTCGATTAATGGGTACGCTTATTTATTTTAAAATAAAAGTTAAAACATATATAATAAACATAAATATGTCTCATTTATGATAGATCATGCGTGTGGTCTATTTTTGTCAGAAGAGTAGTTGTTTACAATGTTGTAATAATTCTTAAGAGTCACGTGAACATCTATATGGTTGGGTTGGTTTAATTAGTTAAGATGTTTCTCTTTTGAGTAACGTGAGTACAATGTCTAGACTTATAACATTGGAGCGTCTTTTTAGCCAAGTCATGAAGGAATCTCATTCCTTCTCATCACATACCATTAAAGCATATTCTTCAATTTTTCTTAACTTCTGCTTTCTTCAGTTTACTTCTCTCATGTTTCTTTAGAACCTTATGTAATAATAATGTACTCGCCACCTTTTGTTTTTGTTTTTTTTTATATAAAAAGCTCTTTATTCACTTTAGTTAAACAGTTCTTTATCATAGGATTGATAATCATTCTCATAAATGGTAAAAGTATACATTGGGTCCTCTAATTTTATACACAATTTCAGTTGGTCCCCTAACTTTTAAAACACATAATTTTAGCCCTATAACCCTTACATTGTTAGTCTCAAACGACAATTTTTTGTAACAACCATTATTATTTAAAAAATTAAATTTAATATGTCAGCATTTGAAAAGGCTTTTTAAAAATTTCAAATTTTAATATTTGGACTTTTTTTTACTTGCATTGGGATTAAAGGACTAAAAATATATTTTATAAGATTAAGAGATCAAAATGAAAAACTTATGCCTTACTACAAACAGTAAAGAAGGGTAAACATTAATAATACTAAGTTATAAGTGGGATTAAAACCGCAACCT
Organism: Inga leiocalycina; assembly: GCA_963242795.1. Classification (NCBI taxonomy): domain Eukaryota; kingdom Viridiplantae; phylum Streptophyta; class Magnoliopsida; order Fabales; family Fabaceae; genus Inga; species Inga leiocalycina. The sequence goes on from OY725332.1 coordinate 39,898,343, forward strand.
CCTACTTATAAAAGATGTCTCGTATCATTTTATCAAGGCTGCAAGGTGATTCACAACTCACATACATGTGCCTTTAATGAGATATAGTAGAGAGGACCACACATGGAATGAGGGGACAATGGCAATTTAAGGACAGAATTATAGGAGGTGGTCACGTGGTGGGGATCAGAGGGACACCATATTAAAGCACTCTGCAATTTGCGAATGTATGGGTCCCCTTTGATTAGAGCTTTTCTGTGTCAAAAGTCTCATTATTGTGTTGCCCCATTTCTTCTTCTTCTTCTTCTTGCTGCTGCTCCCAAAGCTTAAAGTGACTGTAGATGCAAATATATATCTATGTATACGCAGGGAAAAGAAAGAAGAGGCCATGAAAGCTAAGTATGTGGGGAAGACACACACACACACACACACACACAAGAGCACGCGCTAAAAAGAAACCACACACACTTCTCTTTACTCTTTCTTATTCTTTCGTCTCATTCCTCAATCTGAACATCGCCAGACTTTTATTGTCTGGTTTTATCATATGCTTGGACACCCAAAAATACTGACATTTTTGCAAGGGGCCAATTCTTGATAAAAAACAATTTTTTTTTCTTTTTCTTATATATATATATATATATATAGCTATTTGGTAGGTGACACTTGAATATTATGGTCAAGTTCAGGTGGAACTACTAGCTCTTCTAATACTCCTTTTAATCCTTAATATAAAATATATTTATTAAATTTGATTAGATTAAGGAAGTTAGTTAAGTTAATTATTAGGATATATATTTTTTAAAACACTCTAGTAATCTCCTTTAATTCTCTCATTTCTTCTCCTTCTTGATTATTATTGAGGGAACATTCATAGGGTTAAATCAGGAAAAGATTAATAAATATGAAAAATATGTCTTATAGATAAGACCATGATTAACTTCACAAATATATCATGTATTAAGTATAGGAGGAAGTATATTGTTATAAACGTCACAGCCTCTTTTACTAGCTAGGCATATAGATATTCGAGCATCATTATTCCAAGGCATGAAGATTTCCACCCGTGGCTGGGCATGCAGAAGTGAAAACTGAAAAAGGAAATGAAATTTAGTTAATACACGTAAATTAAGATTTTTGTGTGGGAATTGCTTATAATTTTACCTGATTTGTGATTATTTTTTTCATCATCTTCTTCTTATTGGGTTCTTATAGTTTTTTTAATACACTTTCTTATAGTTTATTCAGCTATAGGCATTAATCTCTATGCTCATAATAATGTTAATTAAGGCTGATTTGGTGGCTAACTAAGTGATTTGTAAGTTTCCACAAAATTAAAAAAAGAGGCTCTTTTAAAAATAAAATTGATTCATTATCAACATAAATAGTTATCTTGCGCATGATATTCTCCTTACATTTATATATAGCATGTAATCTATTTGATTTTGATTTTATTTAGATTTATGTGGTGGTAAACTTAATCTACATGTATATTGAGTGAGAGCCACTTCATCCGTTTCTTTTACAAATTAATTAACAAATTATGAGTATAGGGGCCAATTTCTTTAATTTGGAAACTTTAATAATCTAATAAAAAAAAAACTACAACAACCTAATTTTTTTTTGGACAAAACAACAACCTAATTAAAAAAGAGGTGAAATTATAAGAAATTTTTTTATTGAGAAATTATAAGAAATTGAATATTCATTTTTCCTTTGTTTATACACACACATAATAATAACGACGACATTATTATTATTATTATTATTATTATTATTATTATTATTACTACTACTACTTTACAGTAATTTTTTATTAGTTTTCATCTGGTACCGAATATATATTTATAATTTGGCCATAAATTTTTGTAAAATCTGTATAACATACGGAATCGAATGATTGTGTTATTCAGTTAATCTTATAAAAACAGAGAAGCCCAAGGAAGTGTGCGTCGTATGTGATGAACAAGTTTTGAGGCCCAACATTTTCCTGGAAAGACTTGGTTCTCCATCTTTTTCAGTTTTTATGTTTTGCATTGTAAATTGAATTGTTCATAACGAACATCAAACCTCGGCCCAAAATACATACTAGCATGCCCACAAACGACAAATTTATTGCAAATTTATTTATATATAATAACCAAAAAGGTATCAACTTTATTTAATATATAATACAAATTTTTTTTTTTGAATTTCATACTGTTCTTGAGTTAGACCTGTTTTAATTATTGTTTATGTTGTGGTAACCTGTTTTAATTTTTGTGTATGTTGTGATAATTTGACGTCTCTCAAATTGCTTAACGATAAGTAGATTTTTGCTAGGTAGATAGCATATCAATTCGAAGAACAAATAAAAAATGAAAATTAATTTTAGAGTAAGTATAGTGATATCCCTTTAGTTTTGATAAAATTGTAGAAACATCTTCTTTTTTTTTTTTTCAAAGCCTACACTTTAATATAACTTTTTAAACCATTAAGAATATTACTTGTTATTTTAATTTGTCATTATGTTGAAAAATTCAAAATTGTTAATTTTCCTTTATCATCTAATTGCCCATACCAATTTAAATAAATTGAAATATTTAAGTATGGTGATATTTAAATAAATAATTTAAAATATTATGTCAAAATTAATACAATTTTAAAAAATAAACATAAATTATGTTAAATAATTTATTTCTTCTTATATTAAATTTCTATATCATTAGTCATTAGCATTTGAAGTATTATTTCAGCCAACTTTTGTATTTATATTTTTTAAAAATTCCTAAATAAATAATTTTACATAACTAAAAATAAAACATGTATTACAAAAAGTAATATGCATTTGTTATAAATAAAGAGAAAGATAAGAGAAAATATGAGGGGAGGAGAGAGTAATTCTTATTCACACTATTCAAGGTATGTAGAGTACACAATAGATGCCTGATATTTATAGGTATATGTTTACAATCTCAATAGAATCTATATATATTATCTATATATTTAATGAGAATAAAGATAACTATAAGATACGAGAGATAATATTAGATAACAGAGATATATGAACATCCACTCAAATATTATATTCATAACACTCCCCATTGTCTATTATATATGAATGTATCTCATTAAAAAATTTAATTAAGAAAACTTAGTGGGACAAAAACCTAAAAAAAAAAAAGAGTACATCATTTATTAATACATTGTCCAGTGATGCATCATTAAAAACTTTTTTAAGAAAACCTAACGGGACAAAACCTAAATAAAAGAAAAAGAGTACAACGTGTATTAACTCCCCCTCTTGACGACGTTAGTAGAGATCTATGAGTATGTGAAGACTAATATCATGGATAAGCTTTTCAAAGATTGCTCTTAGATGAGACTTGGTGAATAAATCTGCTAGATTTTCACTAGAATAGATCTACTAAATATATATTTTATCATCCTTTTGAAGGTCACAAGTGAAGAAGAATTTTGGTGAAATATGCTTCATTCTATCTCCCTTGATGTACCATTCCTTTGGTTGGGCAATACATGTAGCATTATCCTCATATATAACCATCAGGATTATTTTACTCGAAGATAAACCACAAGTGGTTTGTATGTGATATATTGTTGATCTTAACCATACACATATGAGGATCACTATGAAATAGCTATACCACTACTTGTGAATAAATATCCTATTTGTAATTTATCGTCCGGTGAATCAGACAAAAACTTAGCAACTACATGGCCAACAAGTTCATGCTTGGATAGATTTGAGTAAAATAATCCCATATTCATTGTACCTCTAAGATAACGAAGAATGTGCTAAACTCCATTCCAATGTCTTTATGTTTGTGAAGAATCATATCCTGCTAATAAGTTCATAGGAAATGATATGTTGGGTCAAGTGTGAATAGCTTGTCACGCCAAACATTAAAATTCATTAGTAAATTTCGGGTTTACATTATCAAACTGGTTTACATTATTATTTGTAAATTTCTGGTTTATATTCGTTAACTTCTGGTTTACAACATATGTTTTCATAGGAAACAATATATTAGTTTTTCTAAAGCCTTCAATCAGATTTATACTTCTAGACATAATTTGAACCTTGACTTCTATTATTACCAAGAAAGAAAATTATTTTTCATTTCTGATTATGGAATGAGTTGTTGAGAAAAAATCTTCAAGATTTATATCAATAAGACTCGTTGTTTATTAAAAAATACATGAAAAATAAAGGAAAATATAATTAAAAACGAAATACATATGACATAATTGAAATCTTCATCCAACATGATTCACATTTGTATTCTAACAATCTCCTTCTCAAGTGTAAGTTATATAAACATATTTTTCATATTCCTATATTAGTTCTTCAAGAACTGCATTAATTTGTTATTAGTTCTTTAGGAATTGTGTTTATAATATTTCTTTCTTGTTACGCAAAGTTCTACAAGAGTTGTCACATAGTTCTTTAGGAACTATCTTCTCGGTATATTCAACTTATGGAAAACATTACTCCTTTTATATATGTATTCTATAACATCCCAAAAGCTATTTACTAAGTTAATAAATTCAACATTAATTTGAAGAGATTCATGAAGGTAAAATCAAACTACATGGAGATAATACTACAATGATATATGATCAGCTAAAATAGAGAAAATTTGAGGGGAATGTGAGGACAAATATAACATGTCTTATCAACGTATGCTCCAACGTTTTCCAACACATAAAGTCAATTGATATCATGTGATGTACAAGAATCTCATCAACAAACATACTAATGCATCTTTCAGTTTATTCAAGAGCTTCTCGTAGTAATATAAGATAGGTTAACCATTAGCCTTTTAGGCTATATTATTTATAGCATTCAAATAGTCATTGTCTTATATAGATTCAGTAGAGACTCATGAGTTGCATAATTCTTTTAATGTGATCATTGTAAAAATAAATATGCTAATTAGTCTTCAAGACTATTGCTTTTAAGTTGCATAATTCTCTATGAGGAATTAGTCTTCAGGACACTATATGATACAAATATTTTTTAAAGTTGCAAAGCTCTTTTATGTCATTCAATATTTTAATCATAAGCCTTCAACACTTTAATCAGAGAACCACAATTTTCCTTTCCATTCCATGATTTCAACCATAAAGTAGACTTTTACAAAGAACCATTATCAAAAGAGAAGAGGCTCATGGCCATCTAATTAAGGAATCAAGAATATAATGGGTGTTAATTAGACTTGAAAATATAGTATTAATAAATACCCAAATCGGATATCATAAGTATACAATCATTTAATATTAGGATAAAAAAAGGAGGAAGATATTACTTTAAAATTAAACTTTATGACTTCAGGGTCAATTAATTCTCATAACTTCAAGCCAATTAATCTAAAGATGAGAAATTAAATATATATGGTTTATGGCTATTCATTTTCAAAATAAAAATTGTATGTCTTCTAGTCTTTTATCTTCAAGATAAAATTATAAAGCTTCTAGCCATTTAATAAAATAGAAGAGAAAAAAGCATATGACTTCTAACCATATAATAAGGAATCAAATGAATATAGCTTCTAGCCATATTATACCAAAATAAGAAATCAAAAAATCAAAGTAATATGATTTCTGGATATGAAATCAGAGGTGTGTATGGCTTCTAGTCATATTAATAAGTAACAACAACAATAGAGAAACAATAATAATCTCTAATCTTAGCCATAATCAAATAAGGTTTGAAGGTATCAAAGTTACACAAGATCTAGAGTTTAACTATTTTAAATATTCGTTTTTCTTGTGAAGATAGCCCATGTAGGATATGCAGAGCAATCAAATCCCAAAGATATAATTATTCATGCTATATGCTTATCAAGGAGTACAAACATTCGCCTGAGAAGAAAATTTAAACTAATCTTATTCATGCTCAATATATACGAGAGAATCAAGTTTGCACTAATAGATCTATTGTCAAAGTAGATAAATTAATTAGGAGGAAAAACAATAGCGTACCTTAGTTAGAAACTGATTCTCATAGAAGACCTTCCTAAAATTGTAATGTCATCATTCCCTCTAAATAAATTGTAAAAATCTTACCATGCCATCGTCAGTGTACGCACTCTTAGAACATTAACTACTAGTAATTAATAGCCAACAAAAATCAGATCTTCTTTCGATCTTATTCTAAATGAATTGAAAATATTTTAGAAGAAAAATGGAAGCCAGCTCAGAGGAAATTTTATAGAAAACAATAATAAATGACCGTTATTGCAAATTCTATGTATCTTTTTATCATTTTGTTAAATAAATTGTCTTTTATCAAAAAAAGAAAAAGACTCCGCAAGTCTAAATGGACGAAGCTTACCTTGCTATCTAATTAAATTGAACAGCCTTGCCGTGAATCTCATTAATCATTCCCTCTCTCTTCTTTTGCTTTGACTTTGCTGCTCTTTTTTGAATTTCCATCCCTCTAAGGGGACACGCACAACTATAGGAATAATCGTACTGCAAGAAAATATATGCGCATTAGTTACGCAAAAAAATCAAGACAACATGTTATAAATAAAGAGAAAGATAAGAGAGAATATAAGAGGAGGAAGAGAGAGTAATTCTTATTTACTATTTAAGGTATGTCTGTACATAATACAAGCCTGATATTTAAAGGGATAGGTTTACAATCTCAATAGAATCTATATCTATTATCCACAAATTTAATGAGAATAAATATACACTACTACAAAAGAGAGATTTAATGGCGCCCCTTTTATAACGCTTCTTTGAAGAAGCGTCGTAGATAATAGTTTTTTTTAAACAAAAAAAAAGTTTAGAAGCTACAGCGCTTCCTATTATAAGCATTAAAGCTTAATATTAGGCTTGTACATCATTTTCCTAAACAAGCGCCACACAAAATATTTATTTAAAAAAGGAAAAAGAAAGCCCAAGCTACGACGCTTTTCAAGAAAGCGCCATAGCTGGAATAAATTTTTGGCATTTTCTTATTTGAAAAACCCTTATTCGGCGCTTAAAAATAAAGTACCGGATAAACCACCAAGGTTAGTTGGGCACCTTGGCCGACGCTTGCTTATCAAGCGTTAGCCAAGGCTGAGCACCTTGGCCGACACTTCCTTGGCAAGTGCCGGCCAAGGCTAGCCTTGGCAGGCATGCCAAAGGCCGCTGTGGCCATGGCTTTTTGCCAAGGCCACACTGTGGCCTTGTCGCATGCCTGCCAAGTCTAGCCTTGGCAGGTGTGCAAGGCCACTGCAAGGCCACATGCCATTATATATAGAGCAAGGAGAGAGCGAGAGATCATAGACTGAGTTTATTAAGAGACCACAGAAGGTGAAGTTCATCACCTTCATTCCTCCTTTACATGCTAAGGACATGCACCCAAGCTGATTAGTTAAGTCACCCTATAAGCTTCACTCTGAAGTTAATTAAGGCAAGCTTCATGACCTTCCTTCCTCATTTAATTTATATGGTTTTGGCATTGTTTTAGTATGTTTTATTGCATTTAATTTGCCAATGCTTTCCCTTAGAATTATTTCAATAAGGGGATTTTAGATTATTTTTTTGGTATTTTAACTTATTTTCTTTTTTCTTTTTCCATTTAATAACAAGAAGTCAAGAACTTGGTAATTTCATTGTTCGGTTATATATGTATCCCGATTCATTTCTTCACTTTCACATGAATAATCTTACTTTTATCATTATTCATTAAATTTGTCTTACGTTATCATAATAATAATGTAATATCACTATTCATTTGTCTTATTTTATATCAATTTTTTTGGTCAAACTTACCTTATATTACACATTTGAAAGTATTGGACAATTTTTTTTATAAGGATGCAATGGCGCTTAATGTGCAAGCGCCATAGCTCCCTATTTATTTATTTTTATATATTGAAGGGATTCTATGGCTCTTGAAGACTAAGTGCCATAGCTTTTATATGCCTTGTATGTACAAGGTATCACTTTGAACGGCACTTGAAAGAAAGCGTCGCACAAGGTGATATAAATTTTCACAACCCGCCGTATTCCCCCACCATTATTGTCTTTCTCGCGCATCCTCCAGCTCTCCATTTTCTAGAACTAATTGCTCCACCATCTTATCTTCGTTCGATCCCCACTCTACCTTTCTTTATTCATTGTCCCCACTCCCTCCTCTCTTCGACGGCGGGAATTATAAGCTTCATTGGTCCCCACTTTTTGATTTTCTTGTCTCCTTGTGCGCATTTCTTCAAATCTTTTTGGTCACCGCACTTCCTATGGTATAAAGCTTGGTCACCCACATGTTCTTTGCTTTGTCTAAACCTCCTACAAGAAGTTTCCTATCTCGTGAGTTTTTTTAGATAGAGGTTGAAGACCGTACGTTTTCTTCTTATTCTTTTTTTTTTGTTAAAATATGTCATGAATCTTATATGTGTGCTCATGATTTTTTTTTTTCAGGTATTTATTTGAAGTTTCAACTGTCTTCTTAAAGCTTGGTCTCCTACCTGTGTTTGTTCCCTATCTCAGCCTACAAAAGTTTCTAGCCTGTAAATCTTTATGTATTTATTTTTTTCCAGAAGCTTAAGTCATACATTTTTTTGTTCCCTTTTAAATTTGGGTGCTTGAAGATTTGTCATCAATTTAGAATAGTTGATTACCTTAAGATTTTTTATGTGTCTTACCAATCATTAAAGGAGTATTGAACTAGTCATAGTGTTAAATATCATTAAACTATGCAATATTCCTTTGATTTATTTTGTTGTGAGCTGTGAAAAATTATTATGATGTTGCGGGATTAATTGGTTGATTATTTGTGACTTCAATGGTGTTTAATACTTGGAAAACTTAAAATTTGAGGATGTTATGCTGCTGATTTTTTTTTAAAATTAAATGACAGAACATAAAAATAATTAGTAACTGCAAGAGGCAAGCAACTAACTAGTTTTAAAAATATGTTTAAGGTATAGATGGATCGAAAGTGAATGTCATCTGATCGATGCTAAAGGGAATATATAGATGGGGTGAAAGAGTTTATTAGATTTGCACGCGAGCATACAAATGATCCTAACAAAATCTTGTGTCCTTGCTTATCTTGTTATTATGGAAAGCGGATTGGTCCACTTGATTTGTTAGGTCATTTAGTGTGTCATGGAATTGATCAATCATATACACAATGGACAAGGCACGGTGAGACGGATGATGCACATAGTGATCGAGTGAATACCACGAGTAGTCCTTCGAATGAGTTTGACCGAAGCATGTGTGATGATGAGGACGATGGTCTTCAAGAAATGCTAAATGCAGTCAAAGGGGGTGCTTCATGACTGTCCTCAAGAATTTGAGGAGTTGAAAGGTGATGCAGAGAAACTATTATATGCCAATAGTACTAAATACATAAGATTGCTAGCAGTGTTAAAATTGTACAACTTTAAAGGGCGATATGGATTGAGTGATTCGGGTTTCACTGCACTACTTGAACTTGTGCAAGATATGTTCCCAGAAGAAAATGTACTTCTTACCAAGACATACGAGACAGAGAATACTTTGCTCTACAACTAGCATGGCTTATAAGAAGATACATGCATGTCGTAACGATTGCATATTATTTCAAAATTAGTATGCAACGTTAGAGAAGTGCCCTAAATGAAATGCACCTCGATATGGGAAGAAGAAAGGAAAAAGTCCGTCGAAGGTTGTATAGTATTTTTCCATGACCTATTCTTGTATGTGTTGTTTATTCTAATAAAATTAGTTGTACATTACAATTGTTACGTTGTAATTCCATACATACATTTAATACTCATTTTATGAATTAGTTATGTGTCATTTAATTTTGTTTTGCTTTGTTCTGTTTGGTTTTTTTGATGAATTGGCCTGGGTTCATCACGTTCAGGGAAAGGAAATAATTATGTAAAATAATATTTTAAAAAAAATTTCCTCACCTCCTACAACGCTTCTCTAAAGAAATGCCGTAGGAGGTACTACTCTCCTCTGGTACTTCAAGATGAAGCACCGCAAGAGGTTCCTACGACTCTTCATCTTGAAGTGCAGGAGGAGGTTCCTACGGCGCTTCACCTCAAAGCGCTGGAGGAGGTCTTCCTTAAACGTTGGGGAAGGTTTTATTTAAATAAAAAAAATGCAAGCTATGGCGCTTTTAAAAATTCAAGAAGTGTCATAGCTTGCTTTTACGGTATTGTAAGTTATGGCGTTTGGTAAGCGCCGTAGTCTTCAAAAATATCAGCGCCGTTTATTAGGTTTTTTGTAGTAGTGATAACTATAAGATATTAGAGATAATATGATAATCGAGATATGTGGACATCCACACAATTATTATATTGATAATAACATTAAATTTTTTAGTAATACACATGATTTTTAAACACCTATGTTTAAAATGGGGAATTTTAGTCTAACATCTATTATTAATAGTCAACTAACAATTAGGAGTAGGAGGAGGATAGAAATGAAATCTTAACAGCAGAAAAGAGAGTTTTGTTTTTTTGACTAAATAAATAAGTTTACTTAACTAAAAAATTTAAATATGAATTAAAAAATTGAAAAAAAAATGCATTACATTTTTATGGTAATCTAACTGAGGATTTTAAAGATATACGTTTAAATAGGATTATTTTCGGTGTAACATATGTAACTTGCTCGTTAACCAAGGGTATGTTTAGTTTGAGGGAAGGGGAGGATATTAATGATTAATTTATCATTCTGTTTTTTTTTTTAATGAGTGGAGTTTCAATTAATTTATCATTCTATTCTGACATGTTAGTTAATAAACTTTATAGTAGAATTTTTTTATTTCTATGTTATATAAATTAATATTTATCTTAATTTAAATTGGATAATTTATTAAAATTAATTCCCATCTCAATATTTTGTTAGTCTTTGTATAAAAATTGATATAATGATATTTTTTTTTATTTCTAATTGGTATAATAATATATTTTAAAAGATGAAATATCAAAAATCATAAGGGGAAAATAGTTAAGAATTTTATATTTTTATTTTAAATTAAATTTCCCACCATGTCTAGAACAAGATATGAGGTTTTCCCCCTCATAGGTGGTAATAGAATATCACGAAATTATGAAGATAAAATAGTAAAAAAAATTTCATTTTTTTTTAAATTTTAAATCAATTTGCCATTGATGTGTTGGAAAGAGTGATGATTTTTTTTAAAACAATTCTCATGCCTATTAATGGAATATTACAAAAATTATAAAAACAAAATAATCATTTGTTTTTTTTTATCAAAAATAATAATAATTGATATATTATTTATTATTTTAAATTAATTTTCTTGTCTGGATTGAGTGAGGATTTTTTTTTAAATTTTTTTTCATAGGTATGAATAAAATTTAAAAAATATTATGAATACAAAATAGTCAAGAAATTTGGCTCCCTTCCAAAAACCCCTAATTTAAGGGATCCCAAAATACCTCACTCTAAAATTTCCCCTTGGATCCCCTCCCGTCACACTCAAGCAATTAAGTGGATGTAAATGAAATCTTAAAAGTAAAAGGGAGGTTCTTGTTTTGTGACCAATCGATTTGAAAGGCTAATTTTTATAAATATTTAATTTTAAAAATAGAAGTGATGTGTCCGTAATTAAAATAACATCAATGGGATGTTATTCTATTTTGCCCTAACTTTTACTTGGAATAAAAGGGATATACTATTCTTTGTTTTGCTTTTCATCTTCGGTGTATAAAAAAAGGGATGTACTACAGTGATTGCATATGTAATAAGTTGCCAAATGCATAAATTGTCAACCATTTTACCACATTATAATTATAATTATTTAATTTAGTTGAATAATATGTACTATATATATAGTATACCAAAGTTCTCGATATGATTAAGTCTGGATTCAGTTATTATACATTCATTATTCCTCATATTAAATGAAGAAATAAAAGTCCAACTAATTAAGAATAATGTATGGCTAGTCAACCATTCGTTTCATAGAGGCTCAAGTGCGCACATTTTGCAAGATTAGGTTTGATAGCTACATAAACAAAAGTAATAGCTAGAAAAAACAAGCGCTCTTTTGTTTTTGTTCGGTGTATGCAACAAGTTATACCTTGACCAATTAAAGTTTATTTATTTATTAATTATAGAGTAAATACGCTAACCACCCTCTATTTTACCTTAATTATATAGATCTTGTAACACCCCCAAAATTTATATTCACAAAAAATATTGTAAATATTTAAGAAATTCAATAAAATGGTGAATATCCATGAATTTGGAATTTATGAATTTATAAATGTTCATTTTCATGAGAAATTGGGCAAAACTAATTATGGAATTAATTTGGATAATTTAAAAAGCTCAAAAATAAGGTCCAAAAATGGAGAAATATTAGAGAAAATATTTGGTTCAAAAATATATGGAAATTAGCCAAAGAAAAATAAGAAAAGAAATTAGATTAAAAATGCAACGGCAAAATCATAATTTTGCCAAAATAGCACAAAATAAATTATTTTTCAATTAATTGAATTTAATTTCAATTAATTAAGAAAAATAAAGGGAAAAAATATATTTAGAATATTTTGTTCAAATAAATATGAATTTATGAAAAATTTGAGTGAAAATGCAATTTTGACCAAAATTGGGACTTTACGTGTATACGTAACTGGAACAAGTTGTGAAACCAATTGAGACCATAGGGATGGACCCCTAGGTGTCTTCTACATGTGGCGTGAAGAAGGAAATATTAGTTGGAGATAATGTAGGAATTTATGTCATAAACTTGGATTTTTAGAATTTTGGAAAAAATGGATAAATGAATAAAATACTATAAGATATATCATTAAAAGCTATCATCTTCTTCTTGCTCAGCCCAAAACTGACGTGAACCAGCTGCACTAAGAGAGAGAATGTGTGAATTTTAGAGCGAGAAAGGAGAAGAAATCTCGTAAGGTAAGCTGATTCCTCCGACGATTTAGCGCCTAACACGAATAACTCTAATCCTAAGTGACTCCTTTATGTTTTTTAAGGTTGTGAAGCTCAAAATTTGGTGTTAGGATAGCTAGGGTTTCAGCCAAGTCAAGGAAAAGTTAGTGGGAGCTTGAGGTAACTTCTAAACTCTTATATATTGATTATTCTGGCTGCTATAAACAATTTAATCGGTGAAATTTTGTTAGATTGCCATTGATTTTAAATTTTCGATTTGAGTTGCCTAAGGGTTATGCTGCCCAATTTTGGTTCCAATTGTAACCCCCTCACCGTAATGACATCCGGTTTATGAAATTTATGTGAAATAGAGACCAATAAAACAAAATAACAATTCATATTCCCTCATCCCAAGATGGGGTGTTTCAAAATCCGTTTCGAAACATAGTTAATCCTGGTCTCACATTCACAGGCGGATATAATTACTTGAGAAAAACAGAGTACATATTAAATATCAAAGTGCGGAAACCAAAATCCCGGCAAACCCCGGGTTACTTGCATACATAACTTGGGTTTACAGGTTTCCCAACAATGGGGATTACATAACCAAAATAGTCATTTACATAAAATGTACAAATTGCAATCCCAATCCAAAACTATGATAACCAACTACCACTTAGATCTCGGAGTGAGCCTAACTACTCCTGGTCGTCCGTTTCCCTTTCGAACCACTCGCCCTGTCTGAAAAGATTAATCATTTGGGAGGGTGAGATTCTAAAGAATCCCCGTAGTAACTACTATTTCATACCACATGCAATCACATAATATGTAAACACATCATCTCATATCAACAGCAACAAATTCACTCCACCCTCATCCCCTTTTACCGCCGGGAAGGCATACGACCTTCACCCGAACCGTTGTTAGCGACTCAGGGACTATTGGCGTGGCAGTGCATACAAATAGCCACACGGCTCACATATAGCCTTTCGGCTTTCACAAATGGCCCGTCGGCCTTCACAAATATCACACCCTAACCTCATCCCCTTTTACCGCCGGGAAGGCATACGACCTTCACCCGAACCGTTGTTAGCGACTCAGGGACTATTGGCTTAGCGGTGCTACCACAATATCACATAACGCATATATGACACCCTAACCTCATCCCCTTTTACCGCCGGGAAGGCATACGACCTTCACCCGAACCGTTGTTAGCGACTCAGGGACTATTGGTTTAGCGGTGCTTCCACACAAAGTTTTCACAAAACTTGCAGCATACAAAATCCCTTTAATCACAATGATATAGCACACATATCATACATCACATAAGGCATAAAGATAGAGTCACTACCTGTATCTTTCCTGACTGGCTCCGGCACCGTGGCCTCACGAGGGCGACAGATATCAAATCCTATATCAATTAGGGACAACCAATTAATCTCTTATCCATAGGTATATTTCAATAATTCTCTAAGTTGGTTATCATTTAGGACTCTTTAGGTGACATTTAGGGGCCTAAACATATGCCTAAAGGGTTGGAAAACACTACCTAAAAGACCCCTTACTCGAAGGCAAAACACTGATTTTTGGTCATCTCACTCGAGCACAGATGCTCTCACTCGAGCACATGTACGGACATCACTCGAGCACAAGTGCGAGTGAGACTGCGAGTGAGCTCCCGAGAGCATAAAGACACTTGCAGGAACTGGCTCACTCGAGCACGCTGACCCTCACTCGAGCACAAGGCCAAATACCTCACTCGAGCACACGCGAGAGAAAACCAGGAAGTGAGGACCCGAGAGCACCCAAAGCTCTCCAAGCATAGGATCACTCGAGCACAAAACCACACCCGCGAGCACACTCCCACCCGCGAGCACACTCCCACCAGAAGCACACCTCACACCCGCGAGCACACCTCACACCCGCGAGCACACACCTCTCACCCGCGAGCATACCCGCGAGCACACACCTCTCACCCGCGAGCACCTCACTCGCAAGTGAGAGCCTGAAAGCACAACTCCCTCCTGAAGCACAACCTCACTCGAGCATGACCCCCAGTGCTCGAGTGAGAAGGCTATGCTCGCGAGTGTCAGAGCACACTCGTGGCATCCACCAGCAAGTGAAGACCCGAAAGAAACCCTTCACTCTGAACTCCCACCTTCACTCGAGCAGACCATGCCTGCTCGAGCATGTTCTTCGCTCACTCGAGCACAAAGCGCTGTGCTCGAGCATCACCCAAAGAAACCCAGACGCACTCGAAGCAGGACAGGGAAAACTCTTCCATCACTCGAGCACGTTCTTCCTCTGCTCGAGTGATGCTCATGCGAGACCCAGAAATGCAGAAAACCAGAAAACACCAGATGGTCAAATTCACTCCCAAAGGTTCCCAAACTCTCCACAATGCTCACACACCTTAAGCACTAACTAGGGAACACTATGGCAACTTTATAAACACTCCAAAAACCAATTTGACCACAATCATCCACTAAGGTCTCTATGATACACATTATCCAAATTCCCTTAACCCATTTTTATCATTCCAAATTACATCAAATGCTTCTATACCTCCAACTACATCATTTCCATTCATCAATCATAATAAACTTCATATTTCCAAAAATAGGCATATTTAGGGCAAAATTCCAGATTTTACCAAACTTAACCAAAAATCATAAGCAATACATCAAAATGCTCTAAATGCCTACCTCTTCTCTTTGCTCAATCCAGAATCTGGATTCTCAAACTCCCAAATTCGACCAATGTCCCAATCTACACCATTTAAGGCTCTACAATCATCACAATGTAACTCTCATTGAGATGATCAATATCAGAGAAGAGGATTAGAGCAAAGGAGAAGCATAACTTACCAAGATCAAGCTTTTTCTTCTTCCTCTTCTTGCCTCAATGTCGCCGGAATTAGAGAGAAAGATGAGAGATGAGAGATGAGAGAGAAAATGATGATGAAGAAACACATACTCCCTCCCTTGCCCATGCCTCCAACCGAATAAGAGAGAGAAAATGAGGGAAAAGTGACATTTTGTCACTTAGTGCATCATCCTATGGCTTTCCACTTGCCACATGTCATCATCCATTCTCTTCCACAATGAACTCACCTCACCACAACACGCAGGATTCCGACCCACGGTCATAAAACCACAACCCTTGATCTTAAATACCACATGTATTTATTCTCAAAATTCACATTACATTAATCATCATTGTGCTTAATCAAGATAATTACAATAATTATCAGAATCATTAGCCCTAATTACAAATCGGGATATTACAATTCTCCTCCCGTTAAATAAATTTCGTCCTCGAAATTTGTTACATCCCTTGAGCCATAAACTCCGGATATCGCCTTCGCATATCTTCCTCCGTTTCCCAAGTTGCTTCCCGCTGAGTCATTCCCTTCCAGATCACTTTCACATAAGGAATACTCCGGTGTCTGAGCCGACGTTCTTCTCGTTCAATAATTTGCTCTGGCTCCACCGCATACGTGAAGTTATCTCGCAACTCCACATTCTCATACTCAACGACATGGGATGGATCCGGTTGATACTTCTTCAATTGGGAAACATGAAATACATCATGGAGTCTGCTCAAGCTCGGAGGTAGGGCTATACGATAAGCAACAGGCCCAATCCTATCAAGGATCTCAAAAGGACCTATATATCTCGGGCTCAACTTCTTTCGCTTTATAGCTCGCCCAATACCGGTGACAGGAGATACTCTAAGAAACACATGGTCACCGACCTCAAATTCTAGAGGCCTTCTCCTCTTGTCCGCATAGCTCTTCTGCCGACTCTGAGCTGCAAGAAGCCTCTTACGAATGATTCGAATCTGGGCTGAGGTTTGATCCACAAGATCCGGCCCATAGAGTTTCCTCTCGGACAACTCATTCCAACACAATGGCGATTGGCATTTTCTTCCATACAACGCTTCATACGGCGCCATCTGAATGCTCGCATGAAAGCTATTGTTGTAGGCAAACTCAGCAAGTGGAAGGAAACGGTCCCAACTCCCTTTGAAGTCAAGTACACATGCCCGCAACATATCCTCTAAGGTCTGAATAGTCCTCTCTGACTGACCGTCTGTCTGAGGATGATAGGCTGTACTGAATCTCAACTGAGTACCCAGTGCCTCATGCAACGCCTTCCAGAATCTCGAAGTGAAACGAGGATCTCGATCAGAGATGATATTCCTCGGTATGCCATGGAGCTTCACAATTTCACGAAGATAAATCTCCGCTAGTCTATCCGGAGAGTAACTAACATTGATCGGTAGGAAGTGCGCTGACTTCGTTAACCGGTCCACAATAATCCAGATCGCATCATAATTCCTGATCTTGGGCAATCCCGTAACAAAATCCATGGTCACGCTTTCCCATTTCCATTCCGGAATTTCAGGGCTTTGCAATAAACCAGGCGGTCTTTGGTGCTCAATCTTCACTTTCTGACATGTGAGACACCTCGCCACATACTTTGTCACATCACTCTTCATACCCTGCCACCAATACTCAGATTTCAAACCATGGTACATTTTGGTCATACCAGGATGAAGAGTATATTGGCTCTTATGCGCCTCATCTAAGATCTTCTGTCTCAACTCCGCCTTAAGTGGAACACAAATCCTATTCTGATAACGAATCAATCCGCTAGGCGACACATCATAGCCTTGAACTTCTCCACGCTCAATTCTGGCTAGGTTACCCTGTATCCAGTCATCTTGCCGCTGAGCCTCTTCAATCTCAGCTCTCAAATCACTTTCCCCTTGGGAAACATTAAAATGGGCACAGATGATCTGGTTTGCCAGGTTCATATCACGAAAATCAGCAACCAATTTCTCCTCGTGTATCATCATAGCTGCCACAACCACAGTTTTCCGACTAAGAGCATCAGCGACTACATTTGCCTTACCCGGATGATATTTTATTTCCAGGTTGTAGTCCTTAAGCAACTCCATCCAACGTCGTTGTCTCATATTCAACTCTTTCTGATCGTACAGATATTTGAGACTCTTGTGGTCGCAGTACAGTTCCACGGTCACACCATACAAATAATGCCTCCAAATCTTCAAGGCAAACACAATAGCCGCAAGCTCCAGATCATGAGTGGGATAGTTCAATTCATGAGGTCTGAGCTGTCGAGAGGCGTAGGCCACCACACGTCCCTGCTGCATAAGGACACACCCTAATCCCTGCCCACTGGCATCAGAGTACACAACATATGTCACACTGGGATCGGGCAAAATCAACACAGGTGCCGTAGTCAACCTCTCCTTCAGCTCCACAAAGCAATTTTCACATTTCTCATCCCACACATACGGCTGATCCTTTCTCGTGAGCTTGGTCATCGGCAATGCAATACGGGAGAAATTCTGAATGAATCTCCGATAATAACCAGCAAGACCCAGAAAACTGCGTACCTCGGCCACAGATTCTGGCCTCTTCCAGTTCAGTACTGCTTCCACTTTACTAGGATCCACAGCGACCCCACCTTGCGAGATAACATGGCCTAGGAATCTCACTTCCGATAGCCAAAACTCGCACTTACTCAATTTAGCATAGAGTTGTTTTTCACGCAATGTATTCAACACAATTCTCAAATGATGCTCATGCTCTTCTCTACTCTTAGAGTATATCAAAATATCATCAATGAATACCACAACGAATTGATCCAGATATTGTCGGAAAATACGGTTCATGTAATCCATGAATACCGCAGGCGCATTTGTCAACCCAAATGGCATCACTAAGAACTCATAATGACCATATCTGGTCCGGAAAGCAGTCTTCGGAACATCTTCCGCTTTCACACGCAGCTGATGATACCCCGACCTTAGATCGATTTTCGAAAACACACATGAACCAGATAGTTGATCTAATAGGTCATCAATTCTCGGGAGAGGGTACTTATTCTTGACGGTAACTTTATTCAATTCTCGATAGTCGATACACAAACGAAGACTCCCGTCTTTCTTTTTCACAAATAAAACTGGAGCACCCCAAGGCGACACACTGGGTCTAATAAACCCTTTCTCGAGCAAATCCTCAATCTGCTTTTTCAATTCGGCCATTTCATTTGGAGCCATACGATATGGGGCTTTAGATATCGAACCCGCTCCAGGCACAATGTCAATCGGAAACTGAACTTCCCTTTCCGGAGGTAATCCACTTAAGTCGTCCGGAAAAACCTCAGGGAATTCATTCACTATGGGTATACTATTCAAAGTTTCACTGATTTCTCCTTGTACCGAGAAGAAAACCATATACCCCTGACAACCCTTTTTCAAATATCTCTCAGCCTTCGCCGTCGAAAGAAAATTCAAATCAACATTGCCATTCTCGACGTTTTGAGAAACTGGATATACAATCCTCTCGTTCCCACAATCTAATAACACGTTATTCGCTCTCAACCAATCAAAACCCAAAATGACTTCCAATTGGCAGAGCGGTAAACAAATTAGATCTACCACAGACTCATGACCCTCTACGGTTATTAAACAATTCAAACAGGCTTCTGTAGTTACAGCCTTTACACCCATCGGTGTTGACACAATCAATTCGAATGGCAACTTATGTACAATTAAACCCAGGCGCTTTACACAATCATGCGCAATAAATGAGTGACTTGCACCCGAGTCAAACAATACTTGCAATACAAATCCATTAAGAAGAACTGTACCTTGTATCAGCTCTGGGGATTTCCGGGCTTCCTCATGAGTCATAGCAAATACTCTGCCCTGAGTTTTCGGTCTCTGCTCCGCTTGCGGTCGTTGGCAATCTCTGGAAAGATGTCCGGTTCGCTTACAGTTAAAGCAAATCATCTCACCCTGACAGTTCTTACCATAATGTGACTGATTACAGCGAGGACATTTCCTCTCAGTCCCAAACCTCTGGGGTTCACGATCTCTGGGCTGGTAGGGCTTCTTACCACCACCCCTATACGAAGATGACGATCCCGAACCCTTCCGCTTCTGGGAAGCACCACCCTTGCTGGGTTCACTATAACCACCCGCAGTCTTAGCCGGATACAATTCTCTCAGATTGCTCTCTGTAATCCGACACTCTTCAACGGCCTTGTTAAACTTGGAGAACCGATGAGTGGCTATTCTCTTCCTCATGTCACGCCTTAAGCCCCGGATGAGTAGATCTGAACTCAACTCCTCATCATCCCTCTTTTGTAGATAAGAGGAGTATCGGGACAACCGGGTGAATCGGGACAAGTATTCATCAAATGACTCCGTGTCCCCTTGCTTGATTTGTAGGAACTCGGTCTCCTTTTCAAGCCTCACCGACTTGGGAAAGTATTTCTCATCGAAGTGCTGTTGAAACACTTCCCAGGTCAATGGTATATTCTTGCTCTTCAGCGACAGAGCTATGTTCCGCCACCAGCGGTCTGCATCACCCTCAAGTTTGTACACCGCCAGCTTGGCTTTCACTTCCGAGGGACATTCTAGAACCTCGAATATCTTCTCAAGACGGTTCAACCAGTCTTCCGCCGCCTGAGGATCAAATTTCCCTCTGAATACCGGAGGTAGGTGTTTACAAAACCTGGAGACCCAAAACTGAAGATCTCTTTCCTCATTGACCGATTTCCCATGCGGCCTTTGATTTTCTTCAGTACGAGGAGGCGATTCAAGCGATCGTGCTGACCCTTCAGCTGTATCTTCCAGTCTAGTCTCCTCTCGGGTTTCCCCTCGAGTACCTTCTTGAGTAGACTGGCCTCTACCCTCATTGTTCTTTGCTTTCTCGGCTCGAAGCTCTTCTCTAAGCTCCGTAATCATATCCCTCTGATCCTTTATCAAGCCCATCAACTCTTGCATAGGATCTGGTGGATTGTCATTGACCAACTCCACATCGGGATCTTCTTGTTGTACTCTGGGGCGACCTTTTGTTGTTCTTTTCATTCTACAAAGAACTCACCCCATTAATCCAACAATTATGGTATACACATCTCTACAGAGCTCATATATCCACAATTATAACTCAAAGATGTGTAAACGAACAAACATTCACTAAGGACACACTATGGGAGCTATCCTAGCAAACTCTACCCTTGCCAGGAACTGCAGCTCTGATACCAAAAATGTAACCCCCTCACCGTAATGACATCCGGTTTATGAAATTTATGTGAAATAGAGACCAATAAAACAAAATAACAATTCATATTCCCTCATCCCAAGATGGGGTGTTTCAAAATCCGTTTCGAAACATAGTTAATCCTGGTCTCACATTCACAGGCGGATATAATTACTTGAGAAAAACAGAGTACATATTAAATATCAAAGTGCGGAAACCAAAATCCCGGCAAACCCCGGGTTACTTGCATACATAACTTGGGTTTACAGGTTTCCCAACAATGGGGATTACATAACCAAAATAGTCATTTACATAAAATGTACAAATTGCAATCCCAATCCAAAACTATGATAACCAACTACCACTTAGATCTCGGAGTGAGCCTAACTACTCCTGGTCGTCCGTTTCCCTTTCGAACCACTCGCCCTGTCTGAAAAGATTAATCATTTGGGAGGGTGAGATTCTAAAGAATCCCCGTAGTAACTACTATTTCATACCACATGCAATCACATAATATGTAAACACATCATCTCATATCAACAGCAACAAATTCACTCCACCCTCATCCCCTTTTACCGCCGGGAAGGCATACGACCTTCACCCGAACCGTTGTTAGCGACTCAGGGACTATTGGCGTGGCAGTGCATACAAATAGCCACACGGCTCACATATAGCCTTTCGGCTTTCACAAATGGCCCGTCGGCCTTCACAAATATCACACCCTAACCTCATCCCCTTTTACCGCCGGGAAGGCATACGACCTTCACCCGAACCGTTGTTAGCGACTCAGGGACTATTGGCTTAGCGGTGCTACCACAATATCACATAACGCATATATGACACCCTAACCTCATCCCCTTTTACCGCCGGGAAGGCATACGACCTTCACCCGAACCGTTGTTAGCGACTCAGGGACTATTGGTTTAGCGGTGCTTCCACACAAAGTTTTCACAAAACTTGCAGCATACAAAATCCCTTTAATCACAATGATATAGCACACATATCATACATCACATAAGGCATAAAGATAGAGTCACTACCTGTATCTTTCCTGACTGGCTCCGGCACCGTGGCCTCACGAGGGCGACAGATATCAAATCCTATATCAATTAGGGACAACCAATTAATCTCTTATCCATAGGTATATTTCAATAATTCTCTAAGTTGGTTATCATTTAGGACTCTTTAGGTGACATTTAGGGGCCTAAACATATGCCTAAAGGGTTGGAAAACACTACCTAAAAGACCCCTTACTCGAAGGCAAAACACTGATTTTTGGTCATCTCACTCGAGCACAGATGCTCTCACTCGAGCACATGTACGGACATCACTCGAGCACAAGTGCGAGTGAGACTGCGAGTGAGCTCCCGAGAGCATAAAGACACTTGCAGGAACTGGCTCACTCGAGCACGCTGACCCTCACTCGAGCACAAGGCCAAATACCTCACTCGAGCACACGCGAGAGAAAACCAGGAAGTGAGGACCCGAGAGCACCCAAAGCTCTCCAAGCATAGGATCACTCGAGCACAAAACCACACCCGCGAGCACACTCCCACCCGCGAGCACACTCCCACCAGAAGCACACCTCACACCCGCGAGCACACCTCACACCCGCGAGCACACACCTCTCACCCGCGAGCATACCCGCGAGCACACACCTCTCACCCGCGAGCACCTCACTCGCAAGTGAGAGCCTGAAAGCACAACTCCCTCCTGAAGCACAACCTCACTCGAGCATGACCCCCAGTGCTCGAGTGAGAAGGCTATGCTCGCGAGTGTCAGAGCACACTCGTGGCATCCACCAGCAAGTGAAGACCCGAAAGAAACCCTTCACTCTGAACTCCCACCTTCACTCGAGCAGACCATGCCTGCTCGAGCATGTTCTTCGCTCACTCGAGCACAAAGCGCTGTGCTCGAGCATCACCCAAAGAAACCCAGACGCACTCGAAGCAGGACAGGGAAAACTCTTCCATCACTCGAGCACGTTCTTCCTCTGCTCGAGTGATGCTCATGCGAGACCCAGAAATGCAGAAAACCAGAAAACACCAGATGGTCAAATTCACTCCCAAAGGTTCCCAAACTCTCCACAATGCTCACACACCTTAAGCACTAACTAGGGAACACTATGGCAACTTTATAAACACTCCAAAAACCAATTTGACCACAATCATCCACTAAGGTCTCTATGATACACATTATCCAAATTCCCTTAACCCATTTTTATCATTCCAAATTACATCAAATGCTTCTATACCTCCAACTACATCATTTCCATTCATCAATCATAATAAACTTCATATTTCCAAAAATAGGCATATTTAGGGCAAAATTCCAGATTTTACCAAACTTAACCAAAAATCATAAGCAATACATCAAAATGCTCTAAATGCCTACCTCTTCTCTTTGCTCAATCCAGAATCTGGATTCTCAAACTCCCAAATTCGACCAATGTCCCAATCTACACCATTTAAGGCTCTACAATCATCACAATGTAACTCTCATTGAGATGATCAATATCAGAGAAGAGGATTAGAGCAAAGGAGAAGCATAACTTACCAAGATCAAGCTTTTTCTTCTTCCTCTTCTTGCCTCAATGTCGCCGGAATTAGAGAGAAAGATGAGAGATGAGAGATGAGAGAGAAAATGATGATGAAGAAACACATACTCCCTCCCTTGCCCATGCCTCCAACCGAATAAGAGAGAGAAAATGAGGGAAAAGTGACATTTTGTCACTTAGTGCATCATCCTATGGCTTTCCACTTGCCACATGTCATCATCCATTCTCTTCCACAATGAACTCACCTCACCACAACACGCAGGATTCCGACCCACGGTCATAAAACCACAACCCTTGATCTTAAATACCACATGTATTTATTCTCAAAATTCACATTACATTAATCATCATTGTGCTTAATCAAGATAATTACAATAATTATCAGAATCATTAGCCCTAATTACAAATCGGGATA
Organism: Inga leiocalycina; assembly: GCA_963242795.1. NCBI lineage: Eukaryota > Viridiplantae > Streptophyta > Magnoliopsida > Fabales > Fabaceae > Inga > Inga leiocalycina. Next base: position 39,922,247 of record OY725332.1, read on the forward strand.
TTACACCAATTATAGTTGTAACTTTATTAAATAGCTAATAAAGAGGTTAGGAGTAGAAAGAAACACGTTTATGGAGTCGAAATTGCAAAACCTCGATTTTTCTCAGAGGATACCCATAGTTTGGCTAGAGCTATATCTTGGGGTTAAAGTTGGAATTTCAATGATTTGATGGTTCTATTGAGTTTAGGAGGGAAGATTAAGTGGAGTTATAGTTTATCACTTTTTCAGAAAATCCCGAAAAAGCATAATTGCAAAAACGCCCCTGAAATCCTTAAAGCGGGGTTGCTAAGGGTAATTTTGTCTTTTGGAAGTGCATTTAGTAATTCTGAGTCTGGAAATGGATTCCTTGGGTGAAAATATATCAGAATAGCCTTAGTCAAAATTTCAGGAAAAGTACAATAGGACCGGGTATGTAACCCCCTGCCTTTAAACATGTAATTATAATTCGAAATTCAGAATTTTAAATGAAATAGAGACCAATAATCATCAAAATTCATTTTCAATCCCTTCTTGCGGAAGGGTTTTTAAGAAAACATTCAAAATTCTTTCCCTGTTCTGGTCTCAATTGCATGTATCGCACATAATTACCTGTGTAGTTACATTTATACATATCACAGTGTGAGACAAAAATCCCGGCAACCCCCGGGTTTCATCTATATTTACACTCAGGGTTTAAAGATCCCAAAAAGGGGATTACATTATCACATTCAAAATAATGATCATATACAGTAATCCCAAAACCAAAAGAGATAACCAACAACCCACTCAAATATCTCTAAGAGATCCTAACCGCTCCGGGTCATCCGCTTCTCTCTTGAGCCACTTGCCCTATATGAAATATTAATTATTGGAAAGAATGAGATTCAAAAGAATCCAAGTTGTAATAAATCACTTATACAGTATACAATCACAGAGCATGAAAGATCATGTTAAGCAGCATCATAATATCACATGGCTCACGCCATATACGACAGCACACATGGCTGTAAACACTATGCGTCAGCTTTCGCTGTGATCTCAATGTATCACAATATATCACAAAGTATTCTCAATGCATGACAAACATACATACAATGTTTCACACACGGTACAAGAGAAAGAGTCATTACCTTGTTCTTTCTTGACATCTTTTGGCACTGTTGGCTCACGAGGATAGCAAATGTTAAATCCTAAACACCAAAATCAAAATGGTGGATTAATTATCTACTCCCAATTCTCACTTCCAAACACTTAAAATAGGTTACCACCTAAGTCCCTTAAGTGATTATAATAGGCTTAATGAAAACCTAGAGGAATTGGGAAGTACTAGGTTGGAAACCACTTTTCAAAATCACAAAATACTGAAAATGGGGGTTGGCTGCAGCCAAGAATCCTCTGGCTGCAGCCAAAATGTGCACAGAAGGTTTTTGGCTGCAGCCAAGAATTTCTGACTACGGCCAAAACGCACACTAAAACTTTTGCGCTGTAGCTAAGATTTTCTGCTGCATCCAAGGAAACTTTGAAAAATCATAATTAATTCTAGAAATATCAAAATAAGGTGATCTCAAAGCCAAATGAAAGCTATTTAAGTCCTCGTCTTAGAAAAAATATTGGCCATTACTGGAAATCACCAAAAAAATACAGAATCACACAAATTTTGATTACTGCCCTAAAAAAGGGTCCACTTTCTACCTCAAACTTTGGGCAGTCATATCTCCCAGTTCCCAAAACGAAATGACACAAATTATGTGTCCATTTTGAAGCTTGGAATGTGAAATTTAATAATTGAAATTTTCATAATTTTCTAACATCATTTTCCTAGTCAAAACGTTCACACAACCTGACTGCCCAGAATAGACTTTCAATGGACAACATTTCAATTTTGCACCAATGCTTCCAATGGTTCCCAAATTCATATCAAATACCATTCCCACATGAATTTGCATAAGGAATCCATTGAAATCATCAAAACAACCCAATTCAACCTCCATTGACATGTTACACAATGACCACCACATGTCTTACCAAGAACTCAATCAAACCACCATATTGCAAACCAATCCAACCCAACATTCCAAATCAATTTCAAATGCTCCAAGACACACTATGTCATCAATTTCACACTAAACACTAACCAATTCACACATTTCGAAATTAAGCCAAAATCAGGGCAAAAAACCAAAATCCTCAAAGTTAAACCAATGACCACAACAAATATGTCAAAGGTTCCAAATGCTTACCTTAACTTCTTCCCAAGACTAATTCTTGATTTCCACCACTTCCAAATTTTCTCAAGCTTCCAATCACTACTAATAAAAAATCTGAAACCATAGGAATAATGCTCCTGACACTATGATCAATATTAATGAAGAACACTTGAGCATTTAGAGACAAATACTCACCCAAAACTCAAGCTTTTCCTTTCGCTTTCCTACCAAGCTTGGACGAAAGTGGAGTGGAGAGGAGAGAGATGAGAGAATGAAGATGGATCAGATTTTCCTTGTGCATGAGACTTTTTGGCCGACCTAAGTGGAGGAGAGAGGGAGAAAAAGAGGTTGAAACATTGACTTGATCTAAGGGCTCACAAATGGACATTTGGTAACATCTTGGCCCTCCTTTCCTAACCTCACATAACACATGCACACACACAACTCCTCTCATACTCATGAATCCTAACCATTGATCTCAAGTTACCTATGAGTTCCCTCTTCAGTAACTTTCTAGTTTTACCATTTTGCCCTTGATTATGGCAATTATACTCAAATCACTTCCAACTAATCCCTATCACTCTAATTATTTAATCATGCGCCCTTTTCCTATATTTAACCCAATTAGACCTTATTGCAAACTTAATCATAAATATAGGGTTTAGGCATTGATCAGAACACGTTTGAATCAATATTCACATTGTATTCTTCAAAAGTGCTTAATTACAATAATTACAATCACTTTTGAAGTCATTAGCCCTTAATTGAAATTTGGGGGGTTACAAGGTATACTTGGCTACCAGGGATCACATAAGGTTTGTACTTAACCCTTAGGTCAAGCCTTCAATCCTTAAGGAGGCGACTTTTGGGGAAATTAGAGTATCTAAGAGGAAAATTCCTAAGCCTTTGATGGGCCGGGGGGGACAAATCCTGGCAGGGGCTCTCGGTGACGCCTGTTCAGCACCACTAGGGACCCCGTTGTGGGCGATGTCATGCCGTTACAGATCTCCCATTTATTTTGAAAACTCATATAGATCTCCCTTAAATTTAAATCTACATTACAAAAACTTCTCATATATTTTGAGATTTTATTTTCATCCACCAGGCTAAAACTGTTAGTTAATCGTTAATTTTAACTTTTGAACTTTTGTTTTACTAAAATGATCCTATTTAACATTAGAATTATTTAAGAAAACACACATACACACACACATGAGCTAAAATATTTTATACCATCAAATTTTAATTTTAATAGATTTTTTTAACTTTCTAATATGTTAAGATTTTATTAATTTTGAGATTATAAAATTTGTAAGTTTAATTTTTCACCATATTTATTGAAATTTATTCATGTTATGTTTCATAAATGATAAAAAATGTATATATCAAACACATTTTTTATCAAATATAATAAATTATATAGGTTTGAGAGATTGCATAAGTCATTTGAATTTATAATTTCATATTTTTTCCTACAAAAATTTTAAAAAATATCTCAAAATTTTAAAAGTTTGTAATATTTACAATCTGCCAATTAAAATTTGAGATTTAGTATTAAGGGTAAATTAGTAAATAATTTTTATTTTTACATAAATTTTAATTAAAAAATATATTTTTAGAATCTTTTTAAAATATTTTTGACGAAGTTAATGGTTTGGACTTAAGAGTATGTTTTCAAAATAGAACAGAGGTCTACGTAATTAAGGCAAAACAGAAGAGTGGTTAGAGTATTTCACTCTTAATCATACCATATTAATGGTTAGTAAGACTAAGGAGAAGATATTTTAGCTTATACTTCTCTAATAAGATTTTTAATTTCAATTTTATGAATAGAGAAACATCGCATTATACTTTTATTTAAAACTGACATTATACTAAATATATAAGCTTGTTGAGGAAAATGTTTTTATACTCACTCTATTTTGTCTCTCCATTTTATATTTTTTTGCTAAACTATTTTTATTGATTGCAGATATTAAATGAGGTTTTCATGTATCAATTAGGATAATAATTAAAGGGAGTTTTTAGGAAACCAACATAAACATATTTTTTAAATAACTAATTTTTTTTTGAATATTTACAAGGCTAAAGTATACTTTTGGTCTTTTATATTTGCATGAGGGTTCATTTTAGTCCTTTAAATTTATAAAGTGCACTTTTAGTCTTTAAAATTTAACTCCATCAATATTACTAATGGAAAGTGCTGACCAATCAAAGTTAAGTGGTGATGATACAATGCTAAAGAAGCTAGTCGGACTTGCAACTCAACATCTCATTTAATTTTAATCCTACATGGCATTTACTTAATTTATATTATTATATTTTTAAATAAAAATCTAATTCAAATAAATTACTTATTTTAATCAATTTCTTAATCCCTTTCGCTACAAAAAAAAAAGATAATTCGTAGTGGTTAATTTGTAGCAGTTACAATAAATTACTACAAAAATCAGGATTTTTAACGGTTTAAAAAGAAACCACTATAAATTTGCATTGGTATGACTCACGCCAATTGACTATTGTGGCAGTTACTTTGTAGTGATTTATATGATTGGAACTGCTATGGAATGCAAAGGGCCGACCGTTACAACGTTTAACGCTTATTTGTGGTGGTTGTTATGCATAACCGCTACAGAATGCAAAGAGTCTGCAGACTTGTAGCAGTTTTATAGAACTACTACAAATCAAGGCATCTTCACCTCCCATTTTACCACTTTTGCTAATTTCTTTTGGCACGTGCCCTCTAAAAGGTTTTGCTTAAGATCTGAGGTTCTGCTCAAGCATTTATAGAGTTTGGAACTTGAGGTTAGTAAAGTTAAGTCCTTTATTTCATTTTTTCCCTATTATTCTAATTTTGTTATAAATATTGATAATTTTTTTTTATTTTGCACTTATTATAACTTCCGAGAGAGATAAGGGGAAGGGGAAGGAGGCTGAGCTTCCCCTCAGACCTATTCTACAAGGGAACAGTAGTAGAAGGGGCAATAAGTGGGGCATTAGAGGGCAACACGGAGGTAGACATGTCCCTATGCCATTGTCGGAGGTGACCCCGCCATAGCAGCCACAACAGACTCTTGCACAGGAGGCGACCTAACAACAAATGACCCCACAGGAGGTGACCCTACCAGAGCTGCCTGTTTAGCCAGAGTGTACTATCCCAAAATGTACTCAAGGGCTAAATGTATAGAATAGATAGTAGGATTAATAACAGAATTGCCCTAGAAATTTTGCATGACTTTAGTTTCGATTAGCTAGAAGTAATTTCCCTCCATTTTCCCTTGACAAAAAACGTTCAAGACCATAGGAAGAGGGAAAAAGAATTTAAATGATATACTTCTTCACTTTTCCATTTGAAAAGTCAACAATTGTGGCTAGGAATAAATAAAGCACGAAGAGAGAATTGATCAATATTCTTTTTCCTATTTAGGAGAGGTATTTCAGTCAAGACTTCAAAAAGCAAAGGAAGAGCATATGCAAGTAAATCGTATCCATTGACAAGTCAAAAAAGAAAGTAAAAGGAAAGAGAGGAAGAAGAACAAGACAACAAGTCTCAAGTTTTTTCCAAGTTGAAAAGTTGACTAAAAAGTCATAATCCAAGAGTGAATTGGTAAAAAATCCTCTTCCTTTTCAATTGAGCATTTCGGTCAAGCATAAGAGGAAGGAGGAAAGAGAAAACCCAACCCAACCCACCATAGTTAATTAACTAGTCCACCTTTTTCAAGATGTCACTACAAATTGACACATGGTCTTTTCTCCTTTTTCTCTTCACATTTCGTCCAAGTAATTTTGGGGCTTCAGTGAATCATTTAAATACATATTATACTCCCTCATTCATCTGCAAAACCGTGGAAAAGAAAGAGAAAAATGAAAGAGGAAAGAGAAAGATGAAAGTTGAAGAACAACTTGAAGGTGAGATTTTCTTCTTGAATTTTCACTTAGAAAATGACCTTTCTAGCTAAAATACCCTCCATAAAACTTGCTCCTCTCTTCCTTAGCTTCATTTCTATGTTTTTATAATTTCAAGGGGAGGTGTTTTGAGATTCCTAGCAAGAGCCAAAGTTGGAGAATCAAGAGAAGAGCTTAAGGAAGAGCAAGAGGTGAGTATGAGCATCATTTTAACATATGTGTTGCTTGATTTGGTTGAGTTTTGGATGGGTTGTTTGGCAGCCCTAAATTTGGTCTTTTAGGGTTTATTTGGGTCCATGATGCTTTCATCTCATTCATGTGATTATATGTTGATTTGGGAGCAATGAGCTAAGTTTGATGATTAAGTTGTGAATTGGTTGCTTGTTGTAGAAAACCCTAAAATTCTGACCTAAATAAGGCATCATGAAGCAATGGGAATTTATTTATTTTGATGTTACCATTGTGTTCTACACAAAAAATTGTATGGGTATAGTCCCGAATTGTGAATTTTAGGTCATTGAAACTCAAAATTCAAAACATGATTTTTTGCCCGAACAGGATTCCAGTAAGGCACCCTAATTGTGTGGTGTTTTTGGATAAACTAATAATGTCAAAAAATTTGAAACATTCTAGAATAAAAGTAGACATATGAAGCTTTAATATGATAGGTCATTTGCATAATTTTGATTTGTCCACTGGGAGTTATGAATTTTTGAAGTTAGGTCATGAAAACTGGGCTGAATTCTGGCAGTGTGCAATAAATGACAAATCTGGGAATGTAGTGCATCCAACTAGCTGTGTGTGGTATTTTTCCTTGAAAATGGACTAAATAAGGGTTGCATAGCCTTTAGAATCGCTGCAATTCGATTTTAGTACATAAAGATATGATTTTTCAAAGTTTGAAGAAAATTCTGGCAAATTTGGTTCAAGTGTGTGAAAATTCAAAAGTAATGATACATGGTAATAACTATGAACTCTAAGGTTAGAAAATTAGTCTTTTGGGTTAATTATCCACTTTAGCTCCTTAGTTAACTTAATTAAATGACCATAGTGATAACCAACCCAAGTATTATGAGTTATTAAAGAATTAGAATAGATAATAACTCGTTGTCCTTAAACTCTAATTTATAGGATTTGACATCTACCTTGAGCACAAGAGATCAGTGCAAGAATAGGAACAAAAAGAATAAGGCAGTGACCATTTCTCTTATATCATGTATTTTGTTGGTATGTTTGTGCTTATCATTGAATTGTGACGAATGTGAAAGCTACGGTAATGTGCATATAGCGCAAGCTGAGGTAATATGCATACAGTGAGAGCTGAGGTATTTGTGAATACATCAGAAGCTGTCGTTTATGTGATAAAAGTCACGCCTTGTGTGATTGCTGTTGTGGATGCTGTTGTGTTTGATGTTTTGTGATAATAGCTTACATACTTTTTTAGTATATATCATATGAGTGAAAATGTTGCTACTGAGATTTGTATGAATCTCACTCTTTCCAATGACTAACCTATAGCCAGGGAAAGCGGATCGAAGGAGAAGTAGGTAACCAGGGCGGCTAGTGCTCCCGGCTAGGAGATTTAGCTTTTTGTTGTTGGTTATTAGCTTTTGGGGGGAAAATGTATATATCGTATATGATGTAAACATATGAAATTGTATGCAATCCCCGATACGGGATCTGAACCGGGCAAATGAGCCATGTAATCCTTTTGGTGAATGAATATGACTCGAGAGTTGTCGAGAAATGTTGGTTTAGTATTATGATATTTATGAATGAAACCAAATTGAATAGGCCAAATGGATTTGGAAAGTGGAAACGAGACCGTATTTAACAGATTATGAAAACTTTTAAAAACCCACTATATCACAGGATCAAATCCTATCTTAAAGTTGGGACCTTTTATAAGTTTTGAATTTTCCACTGGTCTCTGATTTTAATTAATGACTCATTTTCAAACCATATTAACGGCTATCAAGGAAGGGGGTTACACAGAGGGGGCTGACCTCAGTGTCAGTGATTACGACTAGAATGAGGAGTTTGACTTCAACATTCCCATTCTCAGTGACATAGAGTGGTTCTTGGATGAGGAGGAGGCCTAAAACTAGAATAACCCATGACGGTCGTCTTCGTGGTCGATGGGGTTTGAGATACAAGTTCAAGGTAAATTTAATTATTATTTTTAATAAATTTAATATTTAAATTTCATAGGTTAAAGGTGGAGTTAAATTTAATTAACATATGTGGTAAATTGTGTAGATAAGCAGGGGAACATTTACACCAGGAGGTTGGACATGGCTGGTCTCAATAGCCTGGACTGGACACTACGTGTGATAGTTCCATGGAATGAGGCCACGGACCAACTGGTTGAGAATGGTGGTCACCTATTCAACTACTATCTGAATGAGTTGGGCTCAAATTAGATGCGGTTCTGATTGAACCATATTTTTACATGTTTTTTCATGATTAATTTGGGATTTTAAATGTATTTTCTGGATATTATTGTGTGATTAAACATTAATTACAGTTAAGACCAATTGTATTGAATTAAATGTAATTAGGGGCAAAATGGTCAAAATTATTAATTATTTTGTACAATTGTTTCTTAGATTTTTAATGCAAATTTATGCTTAATTTTGCATTGTTGGTGTTATGGAAGGAAATTGGAGATTTTAAAATGGAAGGAAATTGGAGATTTTAAAGGGTAAAAATTAATATTTTGAGGGTTAGAAAATATTACAGAAAAGGTCCCAAGATTTTGTGAAAATTACAAAAATGTGTAGAAAAGGGCCCCGGACAAATCACAGAAAATAACCCAGATGTTTGAGAAATTACATTTGACCCTGCCAACATTTTAAAACGTTACAGTTAAGTCCCTCAACCAAACTTTTAATAATTTCATATTAGTCCCTGGTCAAAACGCAAGTTTTGACCGGGGTTACTATTCATCATCTGCAACCCGAGAACGCTGGAAACGGAGACCCAATAGGCTAAAAGAGCAGATCATCAGGGCCACTGTGTTTGGGCTTCTGCATTTGGATTCTGGAAATGGCAGCAAATGGGGAACAATAGATCCGAAAGAGAGGAGGGATCCGAGAGGCAATCTGCAGCTGGGAGAATAAAAACAGAAGGCACCGCAACACACACATCGCATCTTCACTTTCATCACTTTCATCTTCTTTACCTTCTCCGTCGCCGGCGACTGTCACCTTCACTACTATAGTCGCCGGTGAACCTCTCCAACTCAAGCAGAACCTTAGCAAAGCAGGGGCAACGATGAACAAGAGAGCTTAGCCGTGGGGGAGAGAGACGAGATAGAGGAAGATAACACAATGGCACCACCGTCGTCCACCATAATCGACTTCACCTTTCATCGTTTTCCAGGCTGTGACTCCTTCTGCATCTGAATTTGTCGGATTTCAGGCGTACCTGAAGTGTCGTTTCGAGTTCTTCCGGTACCCACGCGAGTCGAATCACCAGGATTTTGACTATAATACACAACAAAAACACAAGAAGAGTAGAGAGTTCTCAGAGAATATTTTTTGTCTCTGTGTGTTTTTTCTGGTGTATGTTAAGTATATTTCTCCACACACAAACACGTTTTTTGTTTTTCTCTAATAACTGTTCCCTCCAAATTATACGGGGAACTGCTTTCTGGTGGTTTTTAATTTTTTGAATCCTTTGGGGAAAATTACAAATAAATACCCCACATTTATCTGGGTATTTTATTTTGCCCCAAAACTCAAAGCTTAATGGGTTTGGGCCTAATCCACCAAGGGTGGACTAAGCCCAATTCCCAACAGAATTCATTTCAGCCGTGGCTTGCTCTGACGTGTCTGGGTTTAACTTCAACTGTGCCTATTTCCTCTGTTTGGTTTTTGATTCAAATCCAGCCCATGAATTAAATTGATTTAGGCTAATTGGTTAATTTACTCTGAGATTTTATGGCTGGGTGTTTGAATCAGAATGGGATTATATTTCTTGAAGTTATTCTCATGATTGGTTAGGCAATTTTGTGCTCTTGGGGATGAATTGGAGATGACTTGAGCTCATATGTGCTTCAAAGGGGAGTTTTTTTTATCTATAGCTCATTGTATTTTTGATTTCTTAGATTTAAGCATTCATTTATATATTAAGACTATAATTTTAGTTATGTAACTGCTACAGAGTGTGATGAAACTTTGTAGCGGTTTCTGGCAGAAACCGCTACAAAGTGTGACACTTTGAAATTTGAATATGTTAACCAGAAACCACTACAAAGTGTGATATTCTGAAATTTGAATATGTTAAATCCTGCCAACAGTCACGAAACTTTATAGTGGTTTTTGCCACATAACCGTTATAAAATGTGACATTTTGAAATTTGAATAAGTCAAACATAAAAATTTATAGCGTTTTCTGCCACATAACCACTACAAACTGTGACACTTAGTAGCGATCATGGTAGCTATTGTTATCCGCTACAAATTGTTGAAACTTGAAGAATTTGAATTTAAACTTCCAGGCACGCGTCATTCTCTCTTCACTCATCTTGTTTGCTAAAGTTTTTCACTAGCTATGGATAAGTCAGATCAAGTTGCCATGCAATTCTCTAGCATAATTGTACGAATTAAACAATTTCTTAGATTTCGCATACTCTCACGCCAGCTGTAATGGTACAATCATGTGTCCGTTGTAACATCCTAATTTTTGTATTAGGATTTAGCTGCAATTTAGGAGGAATTAATTATGATAAATAGATCTATCATGTAATTATTAAAATAAAAGGGTGTTTATTTGTATGATTTATAAGAGTGAGGGAAATTGTAAATTGATAAAAATGAAAATTTAAAAAAAATATAAAATAATATATATAATTATATATATATATATATATATATTAATATTAATATATATGTGGCACCTAAAGGGGTCACGTTGCTCCTTTAGGTGCGCCACAGGAGGGAGGGAGTATTATAAATGCCCCCCAACAATCACTTCATCGTGAGGTGAAGTGATTTCTCTGGAAGATAGAAGGCAGGAAGCTGGTGGGAGTATTTTTGGTTCTTCGGGGATCAATATGGTACTCAAAACCACTTCTAGTCACAAAACTTCTTTCATGAAAAATGTTCTAAATATTTTTCTCTTTCTTATGATTGTAATTTCTTATGGATTAGAGAATATATTAAGGTTAGGATTTTGTGCAAGTTTTGAGTTTTGTTAATAGATGACTGTGGGAATGTAGAGCATGATAAATAGTTAATTTTAATCAATTTACTTTTGCTATTTAGTTTATATAAGATTTTATAATGAATTTTCTATATAATCAGCCTATAAATAATTTCATATTAGACTTTTTTTAAAACCGATTAAATTTGGGGTAAATGATTTATTTGGATTATTGGAGGTGTTCTTAAAGATTTAATCGGTTTAGATTTTTTTTTATAAAAGTGAAGGTTTATAATTTTGCTATTTTATGCCCAAAAATTTAAATTGGGGATTTTATGAAGTGGAATGAAATTGATGATAATCAATGACTTAAATGAGTTGTCGGGTTATGAAAAAGAATATTTGAATTTATGTTAAAACAAATAATTGGGATTTTAGTGTGAAAATTGAAATTTTTAAGTAATTAATTCAAAACTTTAAATTTATAGAATTACGTTAATTAAGTTAATTGTTCTAATAACTCAGAGTCTCAGAGTTATTAATGTGTAATAAATTGATTATTGTAGATTAATTCTTATGTATGTTTGAGCTCTTGGATTAGAAGCAGTGTGGCTATAATTTGCTTTCGTAAGAGGTAACCACTTTCCACTTATTATGTGGGGTTAAAGGTCACTTTTGCCTCAAAAGTTTTTTTAGAGCCAATTTTGCCCTGGAAGTTTCAAATTTGGAGATATTTTGCCCTTGCGTTAGTTGACCGTTAGTTGACCGTCGGTTGATCGTTAGACGGGGCAAATTTGGTTCAAATTTGAAACTTTTAGGGCAAAATTGCACCTTAACCCAATGACCGTTAGTCAGGCGCATCGAACACCACACGACGTACTGTGCTCTTCCGGCCGCTAGACTCTACCTCCGGCTAAGCTAGGGTGGCCAGGCTGTTAAACAGAAAAGAGAACTATTCTCGAGGCCCCTTTCGAGTCTCCGGACTCACTAACGTTACTATTAGCTGTCACGCCCTGGTTCAGGGATTTTGACCCTATTCCCTTTAAAAGTATGCATGCTGCACACTATCAGATGGGCTTCCCCCATTTCTTAGGATCAACTAACTCATGTGCAAGTACCGTTCATATGGAACATTTCCTCTCTTCGGCTTTCAAAGTTCTCACTTGAATATTTGCTACTACCACCAAGATCTGCATTGACGACTGCTCCACCTGGGCTCGTGCCCCAAGTTTTGTAGTGACTGCTGTGGCTTCCTTCTCATTAGGGCCTTATACTTGCCCCAACAGCCAGGTATGGGTCACACACTTTAGCGCTCGGGCGGAGCAACTGTCAATGTAGATCTTGGTGGTAGTAGCAAAAAATGAGAACTTTGAAGGCTGAAGAGGGGAAATGTTTCATGTGAAAGGTACTTGCACATGAGTTTATCGATTCTAAGAGATAGGGGAAGCCCGTATGATAGCATGCAGCACGCGTACTTCAAAAGGGAATCGGGTCAAAATTCTTGAATTGGGACAAGACAGCTGACAGTAACGTGGTGTTTGATGCGCACAACTAACGGTCATTGGGTTAAGGTGCAATTTTGCCCCGAAAGTTTCAAATTTGGAGCAAATTTGCCCCGGCTAATGGTTAACTATCGCAAGGGCAAAATTGTTCCAAATTTAAAACTTTGGGGCAAAATTGGCCTTGGAAAAACTTTCGGGGCAAAAGTGACCTTTAACCCTATTATGTGTTGATTTGTTTTTTGTGAGTATTTTGTAAAATGATTATGAGATTGAAAATGGTATGATGATATTTATTAGATATTTCAATAAGTAAAGGTTTATTGTGATTGAGAAAGTTATCATGATATTAAGGAGTATTTTGATATAAACTTGCCTTGTGGAACCTTATGATTTGAATTGTAATATATATATTTATATATGAACTGAGAATTGAGATATTATGTCATGTACATGTAGTTAATTTGAATATTCTTAAATGAATGTGAAAATCTTGAGAAATTCCCATTGAGCTATTTATTAATAATTATTGTGATAAATGGCTTGGGATAAGGTGGAGTAATTTGTTTTACCACGTGGTATAGCCTCCATTGGTGTACGATGGTTGGCTTTTTATGTAATATCTCGAATTTTGGTCACCAAAATTCGTTATATTTAAGGAAATAAAATGGTGAATTAAAAAGCACACGAAATGACAAAACAAGACAATTAGGGGTCACACACAAATTATTATGTGGGAACATAAGTTGTACAAGTTGATGTTTGCTACCAGTGAGTTTTTACACGTAGCAGTCTTGTTGTGTGACATTTTTAAATAGGCAAATGATGTTTAAAAATTATGAAATTTTACAGGGTGAAATCAGACATCCTAAGCTTTAATTTGATAGGTCATATGAATCATTTGCAGCTATATACAAAGAGTTATGTATGTTTGAAATTAGCTCAGAAAAACTATTGATTTTTCTGGAACAACATCCAAAGAATTTAATTCTAAAAATTTTGTCCTTCCAATTGGTGAGGGCTATATATTTTTTTTGAAACTAGACTTAATAAAGGATCTATATCCTTTAGAATCACTGTAGTACAATGTCTACAAATTTAGTTATGATTTTTTAAAGTTTGGGCAGAAAATATGCCAGAATTTGCTTAAATCAAAAAATGAAAAATTAATTAATTAAATTAAGAAAAATTATGAGATATTTTTAAAAGTCATCTCCTTCCCTTCCATGCTATTTTTGTCAGTTTTGTGCATAAAGAAGAGAAAGAGAGCTTGTGAGAATTTGTAGAGAGAAGGAGGAGAAAATTCGCCAGGTAAGCTTATTTCTTCAGTGAATTAGCTCCTAACCTGCGTAATCCTTCCTCAAAGCTTCTCATATATGTGAATTAAGGTGTTTGTGAAGCAAAATTTCATTTTTGGGGGAGCTAGGGTTTCGGCGAATAAGGGAAAAGCCAGAAGGAAGCTAAGGTGACTTTTTAAACTTCAATTTTTGGTTGTTTTGGCTGTTGTGGATAATTTAATCGGTGAATTTCTGTTGAATTTTCTCTGAACGTACAATTTGGGAAAGGGTATGCCTTAGGCGTTATGCTGCCAAAATTAAGTCTAAATGGTGGTTTTAAAGTAATTAAATAGTTAATAAAGTTATTAGGATTAGAAAGAAGTAAGTCTGTGGAGTTAGAATTGGAAAACCCCAATTTTTCTTGGAGAATCCTGGGTTTCAGCCAGCCCTAGTTTAGGGGATTAGAGTTGGATTTTTGATGGTCTAATGATTCCATTGACTTCAGGAGGGAAAATTAGTTGGGGTTACAGTTGATCACTTTTTCAGAAAAGCCTTAAAAAGCATAATTACCAAAACACCCTTGAAACCTTGAAATAGGGGCTGCCAAGGGCATCTGGTCTTTTGGCAGTGAATTTGTTAATTCTGACTCTAGAAATGGATTCTTAGATCAAATTTTGGAAAAAGTACGGTCGAACCGGGTACGGCTAGGCCGGGTCGGGTCCCCAGGGGTATTTTGGTAAATTTTCATAATAGGCTCATATAACTACTAGAAACACTATAGGAGTTCCTGAAATAGTACATGAAGGTGTTTTAACCTAATTCTTGTACATTTGACATTTTAGGACCGAGTTGCGAGCCTGAGGGTTGGCATATAAATCGAGGCACAAAGTTTGAGGAGCCTCTTTAAGGATAAAAAAGGTTAAGGTAGGGGACTTACCTTACTTGCATGTATTTGATATCTCTGCTTGTATAGTGATGTATGTGATTGCTTTACTTGATTATGTAGAGCATATTTGAATAAATAAAGCTCTGTTTCTGTTTTTGCTGTCGCCATAGGTTTGTTGCATGAAACATTGAGCATGCAGAAATGTCATTGTGGGATATACATATAGTTAAACCTAACATGTTATACACATAGCATCTATCATGCATGCATTATTGTATCTGTTTCTGACTGAGATTCTCTCGAATCTCACCCTCTCCTACCAACAATTTAGATATGTGAAAACAAGAGGTGTACTGAAAGCAGAGAAGAGAACCATATAAGAGGAAGATAGTGGTGGAATGAAGATAGGAAGATGTCTCCGTTTCTCTGGGACGAGTTTAGACACCCTAATAGTCCTGGGTGGCTACTTTGATTGTAATTATCATGTACGAACCCATATGGGAAATTTCTGTAATCATGCACATATTATTAGTATAATTGTGCTATTCCTGTGTTGCCCACTGAACCAAGTATTAATATTTCATTGCAAGTCAAAATAAAGTAAGGGTATGACATTTTATTGTCCCACTAGTTCATTGAGGGATTGCCCTACTGGTTTAATGAGGGGCTGTGACACCGCACTAGTTCAATAAAGGGAAAAGACCCATGGTTCCGGCATATGCTTTGTGGATTTTAGCCAGTCCTTATCACTTGACCGAAGAGGTTTTTGAGTAACCAGTGACATGGATAATTACTTAGCCTATGGGTCTAGTCAGTGGGAATAAGGCGGTTTGGTTGGATTGATGGGAGGCAACTTGACAATTGTGATATAGAAATTTGAATATGGAAAATGTGATATGAAATTTATGATACTTAATATGTGATATAGAAACTTGTGATATTAAATTTTTGTGAATTATATCTTTAATACTTTGTTATATGAATTGTTTCACTTAGCACCTCATGAGCACATATCAGCATGTGTACTAAGTTGGATAGCTGGTTATTGAGACTTTTTGTCTCAGTCCGTTGATTTATCTTTTTTCAGGTGATAGTTCCCGTGCTGGGACGTCAGGGAGAGCTTCTGAGGCATAGATATCTCTCTATATATCTGTATAGCCTCTTTTGGTTTATTATGTGATGAATTGATGTATATTGCCACTCATAGAGCCCATATTTTGTAAACTCTGATTTAATTGTATACTTTTGATTAAACTGTCACTGACTAGTATGCTGATAAAAGGCTTGAGGTCTTTAGGATTGCATGTGAATGGACGTGGATCCACACACCCATATTTTGGAAAATTTTGATTATTATACTATGATTTGGATACTATGCAAAACTAGACTACTGGTCTTGGACTTTTCGTGAATGTTATATTCTAAGTTTCAGGAAACTAAAAGTCCAAATGTTATTCATAATTGTTTGAAATATTTAGATCGTCTCTTTCATGTCATGGATGATTTTAGTTTGAAATGGGAAACTCTTTATAATCCTAATAAAATCTTGAATTGTTTGTTAAACTTTAGTTCTGCCGTGATTAGTGTTTTGAAGGTGAGTTAATGTTATGAACTTAAGGGAAGGATGTTACATCAGTGTCAAATATGCAAGTTTAAGAAGTGGCATACATGAGAAGTTTTTAAGGAACATTTGCTTGTAAAGCCTTTCTCGGAGGACTGTATATTCTAGGGAGTTCACAGTGAGAAGGTCAGTATGAGATGTGATGATGCTCTTGCTCGAAGTGCACAAGTAGGAGTTCAAGTAGACTAAGATGATCCTATTAATGATGCTGTGTGTGATGCGTTTGGTTTTCAATACGACAACTTCAACTAAGAAGTGTAGGGTTCAGACCTTGTGTTTTTGAGGAATGAAGTAGCTCAGGATTTTTTTAGCCTAATGGATGAAGCAAATCATCCTTTATATCAAGGTTGTCAAAAATACTTGAAATTATCTTTCTTGATCAAATTGTATCATATCAAGTGCTTGTGTGGAATCACAGATAAGGGAATGTCGATGTTACTGGAATTATTACAAGATGCATTCCCCGATGTGGAGATTCCCATAATGTTCTACGAGGCCAAGAAGATTATTAATAGATTGGGCTTGAACTACCAAAAAATTGATGCATGCCTCAACGATTGTATGTTATATTGGTGAGATGATGCTAGCAGGGAGACTTGTAAGTGATATCACACATGAGGTATAAGACAATTCAGAAGGGGAAAAAGCAAAAGAAAAAGCCTACAAAGATTCTCAGGTACTTTCCTTTGAAGTCGCGGTTACAAAGATTGTTTATGTCATCTAAAACATCTGAGTACATGAGGTGGCATGAAGTTGTAAAGAATGAAGATGCTAAATTAAGACATCCACGGGATGCAAAATCCTGGAAAGCGTTCAACTCAGACTTTGCATCTTTTGCGGCTGACCTTAGAAATGTTCAGCTTGCTTTGGGGACCGACGGTTTTAATCCATTTGGGGATCTTAGCACAAGTTATAGTATTTGGCTCATAGTCTTAATTCCCTACAACTTGCACCCTTAGATGTGTATGAAACAAAGCTCTTTCATTTTGTCTATGATCATTTTAGGTAAAAAGGCATCGGGTAATGACATCGATGTGTATCTCCAACCGCTTATTATGGAATTGCTGGACTTATGGAATGTCGGCATCAAGACGTATGACTTGTACGAGAAGATACTGTTCAACTTGCTTATATCCTTGGTGTGGATGAAAAGTGACTTTCATAGGCTTGGAACATTATCCAGATGGAATGTGCATATTGGGATGACGTGTCTAGCTTGCAATTTTGACTCTGACTCAGTGTGCCTTCCCTATAGTAGAAAGTGGTGCTTCATAGGTTATCGGAGGTTTCTCGATGGTAAGTTTAGGTTGCAATGAAATCATTTCAATGGGGAAAAACAAGAGGACCTCCTTAGACTCTATCCAATGAAGATATCTTATGGCTGCTTCAAGATGTTGAATTTGAGTTTGGAAAAAGCTTTGAGACCTTTACAACATAGGTGATGGTGATAACATCGCCTATGAGAATGAGCCATTTCAACCCACCAATTTTGAAAACTTCTTCCCTGTAGGCGATCAAAATTTACCTATAGTTTGGTGCATTTTATAAGTTATGCTTCATTATTATATCATTTAAATTTAATTTTTATACAAAATAATACCACACTAACATTTTATCCACACATTTTTTGTAAGGATGACGACGATAAATGATTAAACAAATTATGCTTTTATTCTTGTAAACCTTAATTTATAATTTGTTTAAAAAAAAATTATTTTAGCAAATCAAACAAACCGCTACAAAGACTGTTACCTAATTCGCTACAAAAATTGTCCCATGAACTTCTGCAAGCGTTACGCAGATCCTTATAAATACCCTTTCCATACCTCATTTCATACCCTCCTCTATTTCTTCCCATCCTTCTTCTTTCTCATTTTCTCTCATCTGTGATTTTTTTTGAAGAGTCGAAGAGCTGAGCAAGGTGATCAAATATGGTAATTTTTTTTAAAATCTTTAATTTCAACATTTTTTTTCTTCTTATAATACTGATGCTAATTGTTTTTTCTTCTTCTCCAGAAACTTAAGGACTTTTCCTCAATATTTTCAACATTCCTTCCATAATGATCAATATCTAGTGGACAACATAATAAATCTTTTATTACCTACACATTATTACCTATATAAAATTTATATTGATCTAACTTAATTTAATCATTCTTCTCAAATATTAACTATTATCATTTAAGTTACTTAAATAATAAACTATTCAATACAATATTATAACAATGAACTCAAATTATTGTTTTATTTTTTTAAAAATTTCTCAACATTTTGTAGCAGTTTTAAAACCGCTACAAAGTTAAAATCAAAATTGGATTAAATTTTTGGCGCTACTTTTAAAATTTCATCCTATATTAGTAGCGGTTTGATAACCACTACAAATGTTTTGGCGCAAATTTTTTAAAATTCCTATATGTACTTAGTAGCGGTTTGAAAACCGCTACAACATTGGAGCCAAATCTTCATTTTTCATTTCTTGCCACCTGGCAAATATTTGCACCAACGTTTTTTGCGGTTTTAGAACCACTACAATCTTCTCAGATACTGCGTTGTCTACATGCGCATCTTGTATCGGTGAGAAGGAATTGTTACAAAGTTAGCAGTATTTTGTTACGTGAGTAGCAATTCGTGTGAACCGCTAAAAAACCATTTGTAACAGTGTGTTTTGTAGCGGTTCTTACAACCACAACTACTATCGTTTGTAGTGGTCAAAACTGCTACAAATACACCATTCTAACTGCTACAAAATGACAATTTTTTTGTAATGTTTATCTGTCATTTCTTCGTCGCAGAACTGTAGCTTTTTGCCGCAACACTATTCTTCATCCTTACCCCATACCTTCTTCTAATTCTCCATCAACTCATCCAATGAAATTTTCTAAAAATATATTAAAATAATAAAGAGTGAGAAGACTGCTGGGACCCACAGTGTAAAAAGTAACGAAATTTAGCCAGGGTTAAGGGTGTTGCTATATGGCTACTAAAAGAATTGATTATATGCTTGTTTGGAATAGTGATTGAAGCCTTCAAAAGTAGTTTTTCAATCGTAATTTTCAATTTATGAAGTAAGTATCTAAAAGGAGATTTATGTCTATTTGTGAGAATAAGCACTTTCGGGGTGTCCAAGAGTGATCCCAAACAAGCATATATATGTCTACTTTTGCATCCAAAAATAGTTAATTGTGTTGGGTGCCCATAAGAAAATAGTTCATTGCTAAATTTACACCTTAACCCTTAATTATATTATACTCCTATGATATTATTTGTGAAGCACTTCTAACATATTTCACACAGTTGAAGAAAAACCTTAAATTTCATTAACTTTTCTATAAAATTCAATAAATTTTCAACTTTATCCTTGTTTAATACTCCCTCTGATCCTTGATATAGGACATATTTGAGAATTGATCTTGGTCTTAAATATAAGACATAATTTTTCATATTTATCAATCTTTTCCTAATTTACCTCTATTGATGATCGCTCAATAATAATCATGGAGGAGAAAGAATGAGGGAATTAAGGAATATGATTAGGGTGTTTTAGAAAATATATGTCATATTAATTAACTCAACTAACTTTCCTTAATCTAATCAAGTTAGGTAAATATGAATTATATTAGGGACCGGAGGAAGTATATTATACTCCATGATAACAAAGTCAATATAATAATAAATGAAAAATAAAATTATACATTCATACAAAAAATTTCTCTTCCTGCCCTATCAATAGGACCGAAATTTTTCTTCTTTTTGCCATGTAAATAGGACCATAGTAGGAATTATAACACTTATTATTCCTTTGGTTCTAAATATAGGACCTAGTTTGTACTTTGTAGTGTAAATTGCAATACAAACATGGTCCAACAATTAGGACAAGAGGTATAGTATTGTTATAGTACACAATTTTTTTTTAATTTAATTAAGTCTTGATCTATTTTGCACTACAAAGTATAAATTAGGTCCAACATTTGGGATAGGAGTAGTATTATTATAGTTGAATAATATGTACTATATATGTAGTAACAAACTTTTATTGGAAAAATTACATTTAGGTCCTGGACAAGAGAAAATATGACAAAATGGTCCCTTAAAATCTTAAAATTTTATTTAAGTCATGTGGGACTATTTTGCAATAAATTCTAATTCTACTAATAAGTTCATGGGCATCCACCACTACTACAGAATTATGATATAACCACCCCAAGGGATGTCCCAATTTTAAAATTGGGTGGTTAAAAAGGAAGGCAGTGGCATTTTCATAATTATTTGTACGTAGGGAAACCTTTAGACATCCTAAATTTGAATTTGGGACGCCTAAAGTTCTTTATGGAGAGCAATCTAAATTTTCCAAATTTTTTTAAGCACGCAGAAACTGGGTTTAGACATCCCAAATCCATTTGGGACGCCTAAAGTCTGAGTTTAGGCGTCCCAAATGGATTTGGGACACCTAAACCTGGGACTTTAGGCGTCCCTGGACGTATGTTAGACAAGTGTCTGACATATGTCCTCTTACACACACCCCCCCTTTACTTTTTGACCATATCCCTCCTTCTTTATCTATTTGCCTCAGCTCTGTCGCGCGCTCTGGGTTATTTATTTGCCTCCCTTCTTGTCTTCTTTAACTCTTCCTCCTCCCTTCTTTGTCTCTTCTTCACAACTCGTCCTCCTCCTTTCTTTGTGTTCTTCAACTTTTACTCTTCCTCCTCCTCTCTTCTTTGTTGCACGTCCTCTGTGCTCTATGCTCTCTGATTCACTTCTTCACTCGGAACCCCTTCTTCTTGCTTCGGATTCAATAGTTGCGGGTTCTGAAGAAATCAAAACGATTGTGATGCCCTCCACCACCTTCCTTCCATTGTGACGCACGAAGGGGAAGCCTCCTCAGGTTAGTTTTTTAAAAAAATCTGAATTTACTTGAAGAATTGAATTTAAACTTGCAATGTGAAATTATTTTATATGATTTTAGTTATTGGAGTGATTTTACCTTGTGATTGATTTTTTTGTGTTTTTTGGCTAGAACCATAGAATCGTTGTTAGCTAGTAGTTATGCAACAATATATTGTTTGATATGTTTGGAGCTTGGAAATTAAGAGGGAAAAAACGTATGTATATTATTATAAATAAACAATAATTTTTGTTTGCTTAATATGGTTGGCTTTATTTTTTTTAGATTATATTAGTATGATTATTATTAGTGTAGTGGAGAAAATCTTATTTTAAGATAAAGAGATTAATAAGATAAAGACATTGATAATCAATAAACATATAATTGATTATTAAGAAACACAATATACTTAATAAATAGATTGAAATATATTCTATTAATCCTTCTCTTCAAATTGTTATAAGTTCTTTATGTCCTAGAATAGAAAAAAAAATTTGAATATTTATTTGAAATTCTATATTCATAGGAGAATTATATTATCAATAGCTAAGAATACAGAGTTAATAACTAAGATAGGGTTGCTTGAAATTTTGGGATGTCTTACTTTTAAGGGGAAATACTGTTGAAATTTTTGTTGAAAAAAGTGAAAAAAGGCAATCCCATCCTATATAGTTGACAATTGTACTAAACGTGTGAGTGTTATTGGGAATGGCTTAGGTGGTAACAAAATGGATCACAGTTGGATGAATTCTTTGAGAACTAATGAAGAATATGAGAAAGGGGTGGAAGAATTTATTGAATTCGCTAGAAAGAATGCTCCAGCAAAAAATGGGAAGTATTTTTGTCTTTGTGTGAATTGTTTAAATGAGAGTCGACGGGATGTTGATGTCATAAATGATTACCTACTTTGTGATGGAATAAATCTGCGATACACAAGGTGGATATGGCATGGTGAGGAAGTAACGGATTGTCTGTCACACAAGAAGGAAGATGTGGATGTCATAGATGAAGATATAATGGAGAAAATGATTCACGATGTTGAGGTAGAATCCTTTACGCAGTAGCATAAGTATGACAACCTGTGAAGTGATGCAGAGACACCATTGTACCCTGGGAGTAAGTACACGCGGCTGACGGGAACATTGCATTTGGTTAACTTAAAGGCAACTTGTGGGTGGACCGATAGTAGTTTCACATTACTGTTTGAACTATTGTGTGATATGTTTCCAGAGGATAATGTACTTTCAAATCGTATGTATGAGGCCAAGAAAATCCTGTCTACGATGGGTATGGAGTATAAAAAGAATATGCTTGCTCTAATGACTGCGTACTGTACAGAAATGAGTACAGAGGTCTTAGTGAGTGTCCTAAGTATAAAATTGCATGATACAAAGTGAAAAAAGATAGTGGTTGTGGCGATGTGACAACTAAAAGGCAACCTTTAAAGATTATGTGATATCTTCAAATAATACCACGTTTTAAACGTTTGTTTGCGACTGTATCAAAAGCGAAGAAGTTGAGATGGTACTCTGATGAGAGAATATATGATGGGAAATATCTTCGGCACCCAGCTGACTCTCCACAATGGCAAAAAAAGATGAAATGTTCCCTCAATTTGGCAGCGAGCTAAGAAACCTTTGGCTTGGGCTTTGTACAGACAACATCAATCCGTATAGAACTCTTACTATAACCATAGTGCGTGGCCAATTCTCCTTGAAATATACAACTTGCCTCCTTAGCTATGTATGAAACGCAAGTATATGATGCTTTCTATGATAATTTCTGGACCAAAATAGCCAGGGAACGATATTGATGTCTACTTGGCGCCTTTGATTGAGGACTTGAAGAAGTTGTGGGAGGAAGGCGTAAATGTGTTTGATGCTTATAAGAAGGAGTCCTTCAAGCTACGTGCAATGATTTTCACAACGATAAATGACTTCCCTGCGTATGAGAACTTTTCAGGGTACAGCGTGAAGGGTCATAAAGCATGCCCGATATGTGAAGCAGACACACACTTCCATCAACTAAAGCATGGAAGAAAAACTGTCTACCTTAGCCACATGAGGTTTCTTCATCGGTTCCACCTATATCGTAGGCTAAGAAAGCGTTTTAACGGCTTATCGGAGCATGGAATGGCTCTAAAGGCATTAACCAGAGAGAAAGTTTACAATCGAGTGGAATGTATCAATATCACTTTTGGTAAGAATCAGAGGACTGTGGGTGAGAAGAACATATGGAAGAAGAGATCCATTTTTTTTAATCTTCCATATTGGCGTTGGCTTGACGTGAGACACAGTATTGATGTGATACATGTGGAGAAGAAAGTATGGAAGAAGAGATCCATTTTCTTTAATCTCCATGTATGCCCTCCTACCATCATCTCTTAGTTGTGGGTGTTTTGCATGAAATTAAGGTGCCGCAAGGGTATTCCTCGACTGTGAGAAGATATGTCTCAATGGACGATTTGAAGTTAGTGGGAATGAAGTCCCATGATTACATGTGTTGATGCAACAACTATTATCGGTAGCTATTAGAGGCAGAATGAAAGATGAAGTACGAACCACTGTAACAAGATTGTGCATTTTCTTCAATGCTATATGTAACAAAGTCATTGACACTGAAAAGTTGGATGAACTGGAAAATGAGGTTTACATTCTTTTGTCACAACTAGAGATGCATTTTCCTCCTTCATTTTTTGATATAATGGTGCATTTGATAGTTCATTTGGTAAGGGAGGTAAGGCTCTGTGGTCCAGTTTACCTCAGGTGGATGTACCCTTTCGAGTGATACATGAAAATCTTAAAAGGGTATTCTAAAAATCCTTATCGACCAGAAGCCTCAATAGTAGAAAGATATGTAGTTAAGGAGGCTATGGAGTTTTGCAAAGATTATATGTCAGGGAAGAAGGAACAATCTCGGCATGAAGAGGGGAGAACCAAGGGAACACGAGGACTAAAAGTGAAGAATGTTCCTCGTGAAGAGGTATTGCAAGCACACTTGTACATCCTGAATAATATGGAAGAAGTTCAACCTTACATAGATGAACACAGAAAGACTTTGAAGAACAAGAATCCAAGGAAGAATGACATGTAGATTGCTATTGAGCAAAACAAAACATTTATAGAGTGGTTCGAGGAAAAGGTTTCGCACAAGACCTGTGTGTCTGAGACAATCAAGTGGCTAGCTTGGGGGCCTTCGTTTTAGGTCATTACTTGGATTGGTTATGATATAAATGACTATTCTTTCTATACAAAAGAGCAAGATGACAGAAGTACCATAAAAAATAGTGGGGTGATGGTAGAGGCTCAAGCCATGCACTTTTCTAATTTGAGAGACAAAAACCCTATATTAGTGTCCATGGCCTATTATGGAGTTATAGAAGAAATATGGGAGATTACATACAACAAGTTCAAAGTTGATTTATTTAAATGTAAGTGGATTACCAATAATGCTGTGGTAATATATAAACAATTAGGATTTGTCTTAGTCGATCTTCGAAGAGTTGGCTATAGAGATGAACCCTTCATTCTAGCAAGCCAGGCGAAACAAGTGTTTTATGTCACAAATCCTACGAGCAAAAAAATGTCCATTGTGCTTAAAAGTAAAAAACAGAAGTATTGTGATTTGACCTTCAACCTTGACGACACACTATCTTTCACAACAACTCCATCTAGAACAAATGAAGTAGAATTGATAGATGATGAAGAATATGCTGTAAAAAATGACCATGGTGAAGGAATATGGGAAACAATATAGAGTAAAACATTAACTTATAAAAGAAAACTATTTTTTTTTACTCTTGCTTAATGTATTTTATTTTTATTGCAATTTATTTATGTATTTGACGATGTTTTTTGTGTTAACAGGAATATGGACAACTCTAGTGACTCATCATAAAGTGTTGGGGATGATGAAAGGCTTAGAGAAGACGAAAACCCTAGAGATGACAAAAGGCCTAGATATGAACTCGTTGCAAGAAGGGATAGAGGCTGTACAAAGATGGGAGCATTGGTTGCACGTCATAATCATCAACAAGAGAAGCTGCATGTAAACTTTAATGCCAATCTGAATCCATTTAGTCATGAGGAAGACCATTTCATTAGCTGCTTAGGGTATTTGAGTCAAAGCAAAGTGTGCATTACCTATGATAATTGGAGATTGGTTCCGAGAAAAATGAAAGACATGATTTGGCAAACACTTCTGGTATGTAAGTTTTGATACATCTATGATAATTGTAGCTTTATTCCGATTGCTTCAAATATAATTATCTCATGTTTTACCTTGTACCAAACATACGATGTCCCAAACACCAAGGAGATGTACAAGCACTAGATGGGGGAAGTTTGTCTACGCTAGAAAGGTTTAAAGAACAAGCTAACATTGAGGTACATTCGAGGCAAACTTAGGGGTCAGGATCCATGTCAGTACTATTCGTATTTATCTCCAGAGGACTTGAGGTTGTTTGTGGTATCACGGGAAGATCCTCAATTTTTGGTAAGATTTTTGTCATAATAATATAGAGCTTTTGATTTTGATATGCTTGATATCTGCTTGATTTGTTTTTCTCAGTTTTTCATTCATAGGAATTAAGTGCAGCAAATGCATAAAGGCAAGCAGAAAATAAATATCAATATTACATGTCTCATGGTGGTTATCGAAAGCTTGAGTGGCAAATGATGCAAGAAGAGTCAAAGAAAATGAAGGAAGCAGCGGAATCAGATCCTAGCATTGTTATCCAGGCCCCGGCAGGTCCTCCACGTCACAAAAAATGGAAAGCAGGGAGGATTAAGGGTGGGAAGTACATAAATCTAGCTGTTGCTGACATTGCTGTGAGGATTGTAAGTAGTTATACCATAAGTACCTACTTTTTTTCATATCGAGAGTGGTTTCGATACATTTACAATAAACTGTATGCTACAGGATGAACTAAAAGATCATAGTAGCCAAGGTTCGTTCAATCCAAGTAGACGGATGGACATCTTGTCAACAGCTATTGGGAAGGCAGATGACCCTGGTCGTGTTCGAGGAGAGACACAGGGAGTTAGTGCTACAAGGTATTTTGGACGAGAGTCATGTTATTCGTCACAAGCTGGACCTAGTATGGACCTTGTGGCCAAGCTTTGAGAGGAGGTCGAACGAGAGCTCGAGGCCAAACTTCGCGACAAGATCAGACAAGAGCTGTTGCCAGAGCTTCAAATTGAAATGCTAAAGATGTTCGAATCGCATAGGGCAAGAGACGAGCATAAAACTCATGAATCCCCGGCCTTCCCTAGCACCAAAGGAAGTTACAACCCTCTGGAGGAACCACTTGGTGACCCTTTTCCCACTTTAGCGTCGGGAAACCCTTCCACCCTCTATTTGGATGATCTACTGTTGCATATTGTTGCTGATGCTCTTGTTCACACACGTGCTACCACCCACTATCATCAGCAAATTCCGTAGGATTTTTGTGGGGTGAATGTGACGAGTGTTAGAGAGGGGGAAGAAGGTACAGCCATCCCTGTTCCTGATCCAGAGGTTCGCACGTTAGGTCAGGTGATAGGATCTTTCATCCTTTAGCCTCACAATCTTATTGGTTCAGGGGCAACACCTCCAATGGTAGGCATTACCTTACTGTTACTGAAGATCTTTTGGCATCCTAATAACAATTTGTTTTTTGATGTTCTAAAAGGATGACGAAGATGCGAGGAAATGACCCTACTTAGCACGGCTGCAACAGATCTACAATGGCATTAAACAGGTTGACTTGAAGATGCCTTAAGGGATTGTGGGCCTTACATTGGAGTATCCCTACACGATTGACAATACAGATCTCAAGCAATTTATCAGGTTGGAGGAGATAGATGTAGGATGGGTGAAATTTGCAATTCGGTAATTTTTTTTTTCAATTTTTCTGTACAATATATGTAGTGGTTTTTTGATTTCATACATTCAATAATTCATTCCTTAGTTTAATTCTATTATAGCATCTTCCACCACCTCCTCTGCACAATGCAACCTTAGAAAGACCTAATTTGTATGGATTCTTATGTCCTGCAAACACGACAGGGGATACCAATACTGTGGCGGCAAGGACTCACTATATGGGCTATGCAGTAGGAGAGACCAAACTTCGTTGTTATTTAGCACCCATTGTTAAACGGTTTGTATTTTCATTTTGTCTATTTAAGATGTTTAATAAATAATTGCCTTGTCATCTAACTTCATTTTAATCTGTACATGTTGTTATAGTTACCACTGAAGTTTGTGTGTTATATGTCCTCACCGCAATGTAGTCTATTGATTTGATCCCTTGAGTAAAAGGCCAGACAAAGATACAAAATCCGTCTTTGACACGTAAGTTATTTTGTTTGTATTTTATTGACTCTTAAAAAAATGAATAGTTCTAATTCTGTTGATTTTGATTTTCATGATAGTGCGACTCAAACATATAGAGTCCTAAGCGGATCACGCGAGGGTCAAGTTGTTAGATACCCAAAGTGGTTTTATCCTTAAGTAAGTAGTTTCGATTCTAATTCTTTCATTGATGGTCATTTTAGATATACCTTTATTGATTTTAACAACCAATTGGCTTTGATTTAAAGTGCCCTCAACAACCTGTCAACACTGAATGCGTATATTATGTTATACTTTATATGTATAACATCATTCAAAGTGGAATAATTAGCGATTTTGAAAAGGTAATCGATTCTTCATTCTCAAATGATAATATTTTTGGTGTTGTAATTGAAATGCTAATTAATTCATGTGCTTGATTCATTTCATCAAAGCTTATTTTCTAATTTTCAGATTTTTGATAATGAAGATGCCTATCTACATGAAGACATTAATTTGATCAGAGACCTTTTGGCTGGACATCTTCAACATATAGTTCAGTGAACTTTTTTATTTATATTAGTTAGTAGTTGTGTGATGACAGCGTTTTAACACTTTCTGGGTGTTATTGTACATATATAGTAGTAGGTTGTAGGAGTTGTTCTTGTATGTATATATAGTAGTAGTGCTAGATGTCCTTACCATTTTGTAATGGACATTGTGGTTTATGAATCCATCTTCTATTCCATTTCTGCAGTTTGAATTTGCTGGGTAATGCAGAATATAAATAATAATTTTTTTTAAAAAAATCAAACCTTTTA
Organism: Inga leiocalycina; assembly: GCA_963242795.1. NCBI lineage: Eukaryota > Viridiplantae > Streptophyta > Magnoliopsida > Fabales > Fabaceae > Inga > Inga leiocalycina. Next base: position 39,950,788 of record OY725332.1, read on the forward strand.
ATGTCCCAAATTTGAAAAAGAGACGTCCAAAGTCTGGTATGGAGGGACTTTCGACGTCCCTATCCAGAATAGGGATGTCTAAAGTCTCACTTTAGACGTCCCATTTTTTTGGGACGTCTTTTCTTAAAATATACTACGCCCCCCACATATACGTCCCTCAGTTTTTGGACTTTAAAAGTGCCAAAATAGGGACATTAAAACCACTATTTGTAGTAGTACACACTAACAATTCTAGAGACGTCCATTGACAAGTCCATGGACGCTTACACTAACAAGTCCATGGGCGTTTATTGGCAAGTCCATGGGTATTTGACATTTGAAATTTATTGTAAAAAAGTCCCACCGGACTTAAATGCAATTTTGAGATTTCAAATAATCATTTTGTCTTATTTTCTTTTGTCAGGGACCTAAATGCAATTTTCCTATTTTTTTTTAAATTTGATTAAGTCTTGATCTATATTCCTCTATTAAATCAAGATATAAAAGTCCAACGGATTTAAAATAATGTGTGGCTAGTTAACCATTATTTTCTAGAGGCTCAAGTGGTACATTTTCAAAGTGCATGACATTTTGCAATAGCTAGTTTGATAGCTACATAAGCAAAAATAATAGTTTAAAAAGCGCTCTTTTGTTGTTCTTTCCATATAACAATTAAGTTACACCTTGACCAATCAAAGTTTATTTATACATTAATTATACCATATTAATGGTTGGTAAGATTAAGTAGAAGAGATTTTATACTTCTTTAATAAGATTTTGAATTTAAATTATATGAATAAAAAAATAACATTATATATATACTTTTATTTAAAACTGACGGTACTAAATACTTCTCAAATCATAAGTATAAGCTAGAATTACCTCAGTGGATTGTTTTAATTTTAAATATAAAAACTCAATTTACTGTCTCTCTTAAATTTATAAATTTTTCTCAAACTATATGCGCATATTGGTTGCTTACATTAAATAAGGTTTTCATCAATGGGATGATAATTAAAGGGAATATTTTACAAAACCCAACATATGTTTATTATAAAATAATTAACTTAACTAATTCCTTAATATCTATAAATTAGTTATATAAACTCATACATTGAATTTTAGTCAATAACAATGTACATTCTTCCGGTTCTAAATATAGGAGTTAGTTATGAGGTTGGTTTGGTACTAAATATAAGATATCATTAAATCCATTTTATCTCTAATATTTATCATTTCTTTAAACTAATTTATCTAATTTATAAACTAATATATATATATATATATATATATATATATATATATATATAAACTAACACCACACAACTTATTTTAAGGAAATCAGACCATATTTGTTTTAATTAAATAGTTTATCGGGCTTTCTTAATCTACTACAATTAGTTAATAACTCTTAAAAGCATGGTTCATGAACCCGGACCGGACTGGAACCTGACAGTTGGCAGGTTTGGTTCAGTCAACTACCTGTTACTGTTCCGACCTGGTGTCACTCCGGGGTTGACCTGGTCAACCCGGGGTGACCTGGTCAACCCGGTCGAGTCATGGGTTGCCTTTGTTTTTCTTTTAAAAAAAATGTTACTTTTTTATGTTGAAATTATCTTGAGAAAAATTATTTTCCTGAAATTTTTTAATTTTTAATGAGCTTTAAAAGAATCGTGGAATATTTTTGGTATTGGTTGGAGAAAATTGTTTATGTACTTAACAATATTTTTGTAGGTATTAGGTTTAGGAGATTATATTGGACTATTGGTTGGAAAAAAAGCTATTATGTAATTTTTTAAATGGTATGGATGAATATTTAAATTATATATATACATATATTTTTTTAATTGACACAGGTCTGAACCTCTTATCTTTGATCCAGTACCTGACCGATTAAGTGTCCGGTCCTTTTTTTAGTACCTTGCTTAGAAGTAAAGATCCGAGGAGTAATATAAAATAATTGGATAGAAAAAGCGTTATTTTGTCCGATTCAAGAAACGTCTATGTAATGTTGAACCATCAATCGAATTCGCCGGCTTTAGCCGGCAATTATATGAATTAAAATATACATATATGAGATGTTCGTAACAGTGTGGGTTAAACCTGAAACAACTGTAATCTCATAGCTTCAATGGCAGAGTCTATATATGGAGAGAGAGAGAGAGAGAGAAATTTGCATTCGGGTTATATATATGAGTTATTTCTATCGTTTTATGTATTAGAGTGAATAAGAATATCAAGAAGGGGGGAGAAAGACAGAGAGAGTTAGAGTGATAATTAAGAATTATGAGACAAGCAGGAGCATATTCAGGGCTACACTGTGGGGGAGTAACAGGGAGGATGGGGCCTCACGCGCTGCCATTGGCGAGGATAAAGAAGATAATGAAGAAATCTGGGGATGACGTCAAGATGATATCAGGTGAGGCTCCTATTGCTTTTGCTAAAGCTTGTGAGCTCTTCATTGAAGAACTCACAAGAAGGTCTTGGCTCATGACCACGAAGTCCAAGCGTCGGACCCTCCTCAAGGACGATGTCGCCTCCGCCGTCATCGCCACCGATCTCTTCGATTTCCTCATCTCTTTGGTCACCCACCACCACCACCACCACACTGATGATGATGCCTCTCCCTCTCCCTCTACCACGATTATGGAATCTTAAGCCTCTCTTTAATTTGTTCTCTCTTATGTAATGTTTGGTATGAGTGATGGAAGATTTAAGAAGAGAGAAGGAGGAAAGGAAATTTCCTATCTTAATTGTTTAGTGTACAATGCTGAAAATTCTAAAGAATTAATGCTTCTTTCAAGTATATACAGGAAGCATAGAACTTTCTCTTCATTTCCCTTAAAAACTAGCAATGCATGGGATGCTATTGCAACGGGATGAAAATGCTTAATTAAGATGGGTATGAAATTTATTGAACTCCACTGTTAAAAATGGGTCAATAGCGTTACTTCCTCGTTCTTTTTTTATGAGATAGGACTAAATGAACTGTGTAGTTTAAAGATGTAGTTACAATTACTTCGGTGCAATAAATATATAAAAAATAATTTTTTTTTCTGAAATGCCTAAGAGAGAGAATATGTTATATTAAGTGTTTTAGTCAAACATGAGAATTAAATACAATAATGATATGAGTAATTTTTGTAATTAAGTGAGGGTAAAATGGGGAGCTTGCAAAAAACTGTTTAAACATATCCTAAGCATATCTTATAAAAAGGAACATGACATACCCAAGAATCCTATATCTTAAAAAAAATGAACGGAGGGAGTATTATTTTTAGTGTCCATCACCATTTTAATTCTTGTTTGAAATAAGGCAAAATTGTTGATGAATCCCTTATTGAGAATACATATTTTGTAAAAGTACCAAAAATTTGTTTAATGACACATGTCCTTAAATGAGTGTAACTCATATTTAACTGTGTGCAATTTATTTTCAACCAAATCCAAAATGAAAGACATTTGCACATAGTTAAATATGTAATGCACATAGTTAAAGATGAATTTCACCCATTTAAGTACTTGGGTTCTCAAACAAATTTTAGATGCTTTTGGATAATAAATATTTCAATAGGGTTTATTAGCAATTTTCTCTTGAAATAAGGTCAATTTTCAAGTCAGGGTAGAGCTTTTCAGTAGTGAAGATAAGGAAATTTCATAATCATCTCAAATATTTTCAGTTACCAACGATTTGCTCCAAGTATGGAATAGGTCAATTTCCAAGAGAGATTTTTAGTAACAAAGTTAAGGAACGTCACACCCATCTTGGGCATTTTTAGTAGGCATGACCAAATTATTTTTTTATTACTAGAAAATTTTCCAAAGATCGGATGACAGTTGGAATCCAATCACTGGCAGATAGCAGGCTGATATTCGATGACTGACTGTATCTCGATGACAAGCCCGCATCAAGGGCATTATTGGTAGGTTTAGGGTTCATTTTTACCCTGAAAGTTATCACAAAATCTCAATTTTGACTCGTAAGTTTTTTCCTTGAAGTAATGTTTCCCCAAAAGTTTACAAATCGTAGCAATTTCGCCTCGGCTGTTATCCATGCTAAGTTTGATCGTTAGTTGACCAAATATGTTGAGTTGGCGGGTTCACGTGTCTTCCACATAATTTTTTTTGTTTTAGGTGTAAAATTGCTTCGAAAGTTTTCACTTAAGAACTATTTTGTCTCGGAAGTTTTCAAATTGTAGCAATTTTACTTCGGCTATTATTGAAGTTAAGTTTACCCCATTAGTTGGCCAAACATGCTTATTTGGCCTATCCATGTGTCATCCACTTCATTTTTTCCAAGTTAAATATTTAAATAAGGATTTGTTTTTAAACAAATGCACCTCATGTGAATGATGGGAGAAAATCAAAGAGGTGAAAACATCTTGTGTGATGAAGGAAAAATTGAAGAGGTACTTATTTATATTGACGTCGCTAGGGTATGGTGATAGAAGGTTACTAGTGGGCTTTGTTCTCGGTACTCTTACTCAGTGTGCTTAAATCCGAATATTGAATATTTTTCTTCACCTTCTCTAGCGACCGTGAGCTCATCCCTCATTCGCAGCTTCTTCTTCAATGTTGTTCATATTGCCAACTTAGCATATTGGGTTTACTAATAGTCAACCTTAACATTTATAATGGTTAGGGTGACATTGCTACAATTTGAAAATTTCTAGGGGAATATGGAACAAATTTTTTTTTTTTGAGACAACATTTCTCTTAAGTGAAAACTTTTAGGTCAAATTTGCATCTTGACAAAAATGGCATTTATGACACATGAACTTGCCATTTCGGTATATTTGGTTATCTAATGGTCAAACTTAACCTAGATAATGATTGGAGTGAAATTGCTACAAATTTAACACTTCCGGGATGACATTGTTCCTAAAAATTCTTTTGGGGAAAATTTGAGATTTTGTCACAACTTTTGAAACTAAAATGCACCTTAACCCATTATTGGTAAAGGGAACTTTTTTAATTACAATTAAGGACTATGGTTGTTGATTGAAATTTCTATAATTCAAGCTCTTAAATTGTTATTACCTTTTTCATATGATCCTTATTTATCATTTTCTAGAATACAAAAAACTAAAAAGACAAGTTTGGTTCATATGGGATTCATAAGTGAAACGCCTATAATCGCTCCCCTTTTTTTTAAATATAAGTCAATAGATGTTATAGAAAATGATCATTACACTTAGTGAGTGTTTGGGTATTTACCAAACATAGGTTTGCGTAACCCGAGATAAAACTCCTCTCATATATTTATCTTGTAAATCGTAAAAGATATTCCCAAAAACTAACCCAAACACACACTTAGTCATCGTAACAATGGGCCCTAAAAAAACACGGATGGAGCTTCAAAGATCAGTTGCATATGCATGGCCCAAAGCAAAAGATAAACTATAATACATATAAAGTGTGCAAATCCTGGAGTGGTGCCAATTACAGTAGGACATAAGTAGAGGAGCACATAGCTCCTCCTATAACAGCTTCGAACATGCGAAACTGAGAGTACTGCAAGAATGATAGGTGAAAGACGAACCCGACAGCTAAGGACCCACTTAGGTAGCAACAATCCACAGATTCACAAGGTCAAGCCATGAACGACGTTTGTACTCCGCAGAGTATAAGAGACTGACTCGGGTAGGAGAGCCAGCAAGAGCAATGACATATTGCCATCCAAAAAGAGCTTAGTACCTGCAAGTAAGCTAACATGATAGAAAAGTATATTAGTAATATGGGTATTATTATATATGTGAGCAGCTGAGGAGCCACAAACATCATCACAGAGTTTCTCTCCCTGCAAAGTGTGGCCTGAAACAGAGCCATGGACTTAGGTGAGCCCTGGCCGAAGGGGGCTTGCCAGTACTCAGAGTGAGTTCTGTCAAAACCTCTCTGTTAGACTCAGCAGACTCAAACTCAGCACGAGATCTATGGCAGCTAGCATGTTCATTCGAGTGCATCCAATCAACTGCGTGAGACACTGGCACAACAAGGGCAGACCGTGGAGACAGAGCATGGACAACATCAAATTCAGGTTGAGTTTGCACCACCACAAGCACGTAGGAATGGGAAGCACGATGATGTAGTAGAAGGGAAAGGTGCAGCTAAGGAAGGAAGGAGATATAAAGCTCTTTAAAGAGCACATGCAGCTGTGGCCAAATGGAGGGAACATGCATCACAATCAGATAGCCCTATCCCTGCAGATCCTCCCAACGAATATCATAAAGGTCGTGCATCCAAAAAGTGCATAGATCCAATGGAACTAAAGAAAACGTTCATCAAACCAGTAGGGCTCAGGAGGGTTGAAATCACTATGCTGAACCACCACAGGACGAGATTTATGAAGATTCAGATCATACTCTGTAACGATCACCCAAACAAACACAAGATGATAAAACTCAACTCAATAATATTGAACCATTTGTAATGGAAATTCCAAGATTAGATACATATAATGGGTTCAACAATATAAGGAAAACAGAATAGCTCCGACATAATAAAAATGAGACAACATAGAATAAGATAGTAGAAGAAAAGAAGAAGTAACCCAGTCATAGAGAAAGTGACGGCCAAAGAGAAGATAGGTGTTTGAGAGAGAGGAGACTTCACTGAATTCATCCACACCCATTCCTAACTACTTTTGTCCTTTTATATTGTTGCATCATCTTCCAATTATCATTTTCAGCTCCTTCTTGCTTTGCCAGATGTGAATGCTTAACTTTGGGCTTCTCATTGAAAGCCCATCTAGGCCCATGTCCTTTGTACTTGTTACATTACTCCCCCCATTAAAAGCGACCTTGCCCTCAAGGTCTTGGAATTGTCTATCTTGGATCAGAGCAATGGTAGGCTGCAGTCCCAACCACCACTTCATAACGCCCCACATCTGAACTGATAAATAACCTTAATATTTGTTGGATGATCTACTGTGTGGATGTCATTTGAAGGGACCGAGAATACCACTAGAGTAGGAGCAACAAAATGCAATTCTTCATTTCTCTTGTACATGATCTGAGAGTAACTACTGACAAATGATTGAACTTGGCAGCTTGTTTTGTACATTATTTGTGTTGTCTTTCCAATAAAACAAGCTCCACAATTCAAGACCCTTTAAAACACATAATTGAAACCATATAAAGACACCCACATCTTGGAAGTTATTATCCACAAAAGCAACATGGAACCAGTATGATCGAATTTGTAGCAATTCAACAAAGCTAACAAAATTTTGCCTGCTAATAATGTAAGGCATCCTAGTAAACCATATAGTAGACATAGAACGTGCAGCCAATGGTAAGGAGGCAACGTATAAGAACTCATCAAAGAAATCTATAATCTTGGTCAGTTGTGCCATGTTCAAATGCACATAAGCACTTTGATCTCTATAGTTTTGGCTAAAGCATGTAAGGCTATAATCAGCCCAAATAAAACGAGCAATTATCCACTCCAAAAGAAGTGAAACTTTTTGCCAAACAAATATATAGTAGCCCAAGAGAAACAACTTCTTGAAGGAGCCAAAATTGAAAGATGTATTGGATACAATAGAAATTACACCACCTGGATCATAAATGAAACTGAAGTTCAACCCTGGTTTTCTACACTCCAAAGCTTACCCCAGAACAAAATCAATGAACCAGCGAAACTATCTTTTTGAATACCTTTCGGATTTGTTCTCAACTTCTTTTTCACCATTTCATACTTTTCCCAAAGCAAATCAGTAGTTAACTTATTATTGCCCATCCAAAGCCTGATGAAAATATTATCAAATAAGTCCAGCAACCTTATCTCAAAATCAGTAGAGCTTCTATGGATGTCCATGCGAAAGGAAAAACAGAATTAGAGAGATAGAGTTGCAATATGAAAATACCAAGACAAACCTTTCCAATTGCGTCACTCCTATGCTCCGTGTACTCTAGAGCTTGCTCAAAATTTAGAATTTTTATAAACAAAGTTGTCCAGGATTTGACATCCAAAGTTAGACTCCAATTTTCTTTTGCACTTCTAAAATCAAATTCCCTAATTAAACTTAAGTACAGGGTTGGAATATTAAGATAGAAGTTGCAAATTTTAGTGGGTAATGTCACAAAAAGGAGGGAGCATTTTATCAAACAACTAATGTGCACCTGAAGAGCAGAAAGATGGGTGGGGCAGTAATGATTATGAGATTCCTCCAAGATGGAAACAAAAGTGCCATATCTACTCAAAGGGATGTGAGTAATGAAATCACGGGAAATCCAAACAATATCCACAACAACACAGTAATTCAAATAATAAAACTTAATTGAATTGAAGGTAGCAGTATCAAAACCCAATCTCAGTAGCATCCTATTCACAACCCAAGGTAATAAATTCAATGTATCATCACTACAACAATACCAGGACAGAGCATCAGGATGTGGCAGTAAATTTGAGAATTCATAAGAAATATTCTCACATACAAGTAACAGAGGCACATCGTCATTGATGAAATTGAAGAGACCCACATGCAGAACAGAGCGTACTCTCATTGTCCTTGTCGTTGGAAAACATGTGCCCAAACAGAAAAGAAAAGGTAGCCACAGAGTAATAACCTTGCACTTGACCTCCGATAATAAAGCCCAATGGAAACCGCCAAGCAAAACTGTACTGGAAAAACTATTGACATTCGCAAGAAGCACTGATAACCCTTCAGAAGATTGACTAATCAACCCTATTTGTAGAAGGTTGGAGCATTAGGTTTTGGTATTAGCATTTGTGAATGACCCAAATTGGGCTTCATTGTATGGCGTGAAATTGACACAAATATGATAGGACGACATAACTCCATCCTTCTGTTCGATAGTGAAGCCATGTATGAAGGAATGGAAAACCTGTTGAGACCCTGCCATTAAACTATAGTGACCTATACCAGGATAAAAAATTAACCCATATGGCAATGCATAACAATTATAGTGTTGAACCTGTACTCAATTATGATGGAGGAAAAGTTGAAGTAAGTCGATATCAAAGGAGCAAGATTATGCGTGATCTTTGATAGGACAAAAAAGTGAAGACAGCAACGGGGCCAAACCCTCGGGATTGATTTCTGACGGTATGAGACAGAGACTATCAACACTAATATCAAGCACCACAAACCCTTGGTAAAATTTTCTCACAGAGTTATCTAATTTAAGGTTGCACGATGGTGTTGTTATAATGGAATATGGGGAATTACTAGTAGATTTAAAAGCATTAGTTGTTATATTGATGGGAAGCAGCAGCAGAACGTTAGTAGCCAGTGATGAATCATGCGGATCAGAAGTAAGCAGCTCAATAGCTTCTGATGCGTGAACTTTTTCAGAAGTCACAAACGGTGAACCAACAAAAGTAAATGATGATTCATACTTTTGTATAGCACTTTGAAGTTCCGCCCGGATCTTACCAAATTCAGGGTCTGGATATGAAGTGCTCAGGTTGGATTGTTCCATTCGTCCTATCAAGGAATCAATAGAGTACGTGAGTCGAAGAAGACCAGCCTTAACTCGATCAATGGGTGAAGGGAGATCGTCAGCCATTAGAGGGGAACTCTCAACAAAAGCACCAATTGTAACGATCACCCAAACAAACACAAGATGATAAAACTCAACTCAATAATATTGAACCATTTGTAATGGAAATTCCAAGATTAGATACATATAATGGGTTCAACAATATAAGGAAAACAGAATAGCTCCGACATAATAAAATGAGATAACATAGAATAAGAGAGTAGCAGAAAAGAAGAAGTAATCCAGTCACAGAGAAAGTGACGGCCAAAGAGAAGGCAATGGCACCTCTGAGGGAACCAATGAAGAAGCAGCCTATAGAAAGCCACTTCATGAAAACGAATGAAGGTACGAAGTTCATCCATGCTGAGAAAGGGAGAGCTCTATTTTGAGTGTGAAGAAGCAGAGCAAGGCCAAGCTCTATTTATACTAGTTGAAGTCCATGCAAGTAACCATGCAGGAGAACCTCCAATACAGGGCACATGTCCCCTCCAAGCAAACCTTGACGAGTCAAAGATGAGTGAGGCTTTATTATCTGAGACATGTTAGCAAACCTAGACTCTGAGGCTCATAATGAAAACTTAAGATGCAGTGATTTGTCGTTGATGAGGGGAAGTAAATATGCAATGGATAATTATCAAGCAACGGCCACTTAGAGATAGGTGGAACAGATAGATGCGTCATGGCAAAATGGGAAGATGACACCTCAAGGAGAAAACAAGTAATGAGACAGTGTTTAGTAGGAACGCAGTGAAAGTTAAATTTTGGAGCACGTCATTGTTTTTTACTAAGAAAATGAGGTTGAGAAAAAGTATGGGGAGCCACATGGGTGTGGAGGTGGCATGGTAAGAAGGATCAGGTAAATGTGAAAGTTTTAGTTTTTTGAAAGAACAGGTTGTGGGTGCTGGGGCCAGGTGGCGTTTAAGAGAGTTGGGATGGAAAGGCGGGGCACATAGGCTAAAGTGGGTGGGTTTGGGTGCATGGGGCCAGAAGAGAAGCCCAGTGGGTTTGCTTATATGGTAAGTCACATGATGAAAGGAGACATGTGGGGATATTGGGCCGAAGGCACGGGAGCAAAATGGGTTGATGGGTTAGAGAGGATGTGAACACAGACTCGAAGTGTGACCACTGACCAAGGCAGCCGCAATGAAGACAAACACGTGTGACGCGCTAAAGGAGGAAAGAAGCTTTGACAATTTTGCCAGAATGGAGCATGATTTGCCGAGGCTTAGAGAATCTGAATGTCAATGGGACTTTCACACGTACACAGAATCCTTGCTGCCGGGAAAGAATATTCTGATAAAAGGCCAAAATCTCCCCAAAATATTGAGCTATAAACCAGCAACTGAGGGCGTGTAATAATTCAGCAGCAAGTTTTGAATAGCAAGCCAAATGGATGCATGAGTGATGGTAAGGGTAGAGATGGGAATATCAGGGAGCCATAGCGAGAAGACACACAAAAGTCCCTGAAGCCACCATACACCGCTATGTTGAATGAAACTCTTGTCCAAAGTGAGCCGAAAATGGAGAACAAAGTGGTTACACGACTCTTGAACGATGGAAATAGAGTCTCGTAACTGCTAATAAATATTCAAAAGAGGTTATAACTTGGCAGAGTGGATATGACGACAATGGGGGATATGCATATTACAGGAGGGTAGTCGAACCATGATGGAATCAATAGCCCACAATAGCAGTAAGAGTAATGAAATAGAGATAAGGGAAAGGCCAAGAAAAACAAACTGGAAAAGCATGAGAAGGAGCATAAGGTAGCAATGGCAGAAGCAGCTTAGAGAGAAAAACTCTCCCGCTTCCCCGTCCTTTCCCCTTGGCAATTCTCTTGTAATTGCAAATTTCGTCTATTCACAATTCGCCTATAAGCGCTCTACATGTCATAGCAACGAATAAGCTCCCCTTCTAAGGGCCCAATTAACCCAGCCCAATATCACTATCTTTTCGGCCCAGGATATCCCTTTAGTGATTTTTGCGATCTAGGTCCAAACCTGTGAAATATATGCTGTTTTGGGCTTAGCCCCTGAGAAGAGAGAGAAAGAGAAACAGACATATTTGATTCCTTATAAAGAAATTATTGATACTTTGATGTCTTAGCTTAAACACATGATCTGAAAACCAATACATAAATAAAAATAAAAAACGTTATCTTTGGTCTTTAATATAAGAACTCGTTAGAATTCCAAAATTTCCATTTTATCAAGAAACAAAAAACCGGATTGGCACTAAACGGGTTGAGGCAATGGTTCAAAGGTTGATTGGTTGAATCAGGGCGAACCTGGGGTCAAACTGGTCTTAATTAAAATAATATAATTTAATTAAAAAAATTTATATTTGATTATAAATCCTAAAAGTAAACTTTAAAGTTAATTAAAAACATTTATATTTGATTATAAATATTTTTAATTAACTATAAAGTTTACTTTTAGGAACTTTAAGCCTTGTAATCTTTGTCTTCATGTCTGTGTTTAAGTTTTTTTAGACTTTTTACAGGCATGAAAACCAAATTGTTCACAGAAAGATCCCAAATCTTTCCGATTTGAAGCTTTTTCTTTGGCAAGTTGATGTTGAAGTTTATCTTCTTGACAAATTTTTAAGACAGTTTTATAGACCATTGCGATAAGTTGTCCAAATGTTAAATTTTCGTAATGGATCTGACCATCACCAGTTTGGTTTCTGATTTTTTCTCTAACCATGTCTCCTAATGAACTAGGAAGACCAACTATGAATTTATCTTTCCAGATTGGATGATTACCATCTTCTTTGGCCATTACTATTAACAAAAAATTATCTCTATACCATCTAAAATTGGATAGAGTTTTGCATTTTGAATTGGATAGAAGATTTGCCGATTTATCTCTCCAAATAGATGGATCCCCAACAAAATATGCAATGATGTTGACTATAAGACAGTTAACAACATCAGACATTGGTTCACCATTATTTGTGATTATGGTACCATCTTGAGTGGTTTTTATTGCTTGTATAATTTGGTTCTTTTGTAGTTATGTGAGATGGAAATCCCACCAACCTATGAGTTGCCCAGTAAAGTCAGAAATTAATATATGAACAACATCTTCCTCTTAACAATTGTTATATATTGCATAGGCATTACTAACCATCGTCATTTGTTGGCAAATTTCCAAAATATTTATTTCAGATTGGCCATCTATGTTCCAAACATAGATGTTGTTTGCATTAAATTGTCGAAGAGCAGAATCTCTTTCTTCGAGCATTACATCCGGAGGTGTAGCTCTCGGATAATATAATTTTGTTGGATTTCTCCAATTTAGATTTTCAATTTTGTTGACTTTAAGACAATCTTCACCATAACTAGTTTGATTATCTTTCTTAACATTTATTGTTAATTTTGAAGTTGAAGAAGTAGATTTAGGAGGTGTATTCTGAACCGTAATTTTTCTTAATTCTTCTTCAATTTTTGCTTGAAAATTTCCTTTTCTAACACTACTCACAATGTTTGTAGGAATAGTGTAACTCACATTGTTTGTAGGAATAGTATAAGGTTTAAAAATTGGCTGTGAACTTGTAGGGCTAGGTAAAATAGAATTACTAGCTCCAGAAGTTACAGATTTTTTCAAAATATGTTCTCCAAGAGTTTGGAGATACGAATTTGTATAATTGTTTTGTTCAAAAAAATTTTGAAAATATTTTGAATTTATTTCAGTCTTTGGATCTTTGGTTTTAAAAGGCGAAGCAATTACAAGTGCTTCCTGATAAGTAAAATATTTGCATATTTATTTTCCCTTATATGATGATTTTATGGACGATATTTGAGTTTAATATAATAAATTTGGGTGTGATTGATAAATAAATAATGTTTTTGGAATAAATAGTATTTAAAAAAATGAAAAAAATGAAAATACTGTAGCAGATGGTTACACTGTAGCGGATGGAAGTTACACTATAGCGGATAGAAGTCACTATAGCGACAGAAGCACTGTAGAGCCGACGGACACTGTAGCAGTTGTCGATAGTCACTGTAGCAGCCGCTGGACACTATAGCAGTACTGTAGCACATGTTTTTTCCCTATAAATAGAGATCAAGGCCAAGCTCAAAGGCAGAGGAGAGGAAGAGAAGCAGAGGTTTCCTTCTCCGATAGGGAGAGGTCCTTCTCTGACCGTGAGAGATCTTTCTCTGACATTTCTGAGTTCATGTTATTACTTTTTAGATTTAATTTCATGCATTGCATGGCCTCCATCTTGGAAGACTTAGGATTGTATTACATTTTGCATGCCGCCTACATGGAAGGTTTTACCTCCTAAATGGACGGCTAGATTTCTTCATTTTTCATTCATCCCTTGGTTGTATATTTATGTTTCTGAATTTAATATTCAAGGTTTTACAGTATTTTTGAGGATTTCATTCTAGTTTTATGTAATGCTAATTTATTTTTATTTTGTCTTTAATTTTATCATGTGCTAAAATTTCTATTTTCCTAGGGTGATGACGTAGCTTACTAATGATGGATTGAATCTTAACTTATTAAATCTAGTTTTAATCTCTCCTTCATGATTGAGTTTTAATTATTATTCTTAATGCTTTCATTTGACTGGTCATCTTTTGAATGATTTCAATATGTATGTTGAGACCAGAAGGAGATACATGCGTGTAGACCCTATAATTAAAACCATGACTTGCATATGAAATAGGAATATATTCATATGAGTTGTGTAGTCTTACTGAGTTCCATAAATCTTAATGCATAATTAATTGCTTAAATTCATATAGGAATATATTGGATTAGCAATTGATTATAGAATTACTTGACCTTGGAAGAGGCTAGTAATTAAATGAGGGAAACTCGATTATTAATCTTGTGGAATAAATCAATCTAGAATAGATAAGTGATTCAATCCATAATTTGTTAAGTGAAATATAATCCCTAAGGCTTTTTCTCATATTTGCTTTCTTATCATCTACACTCATATTTAATTGTTTTTCTTTTATTTTTTACTCTCAATCACCAACTAATCGATCGAATAAATAGAATTAAAATTACCTATTTTGGTACTTAGTGCTCAATCCTCGTGGGAATGATACTCTACTTACTTCTATATTACTTGATTATGACAGTGTACACTTGCACTATTTGATTGATCATTCACACACGTATCACATCGGTAATTTTAACACCAAAAATCTCATAAGACTGTTTTGGTGGGAGATCATATTCAATTTTTTCTCCATTTTTCAAAATCCAAGAGGCATTAACCCCTTCAAATGGCTTGAAAGGATAATCCTTTATATTCTGTTCTTCTATATAGCCTTCAAACCATAGAAAGAATAGAATATGAAGTTTATACCTTTTAAACATTTTATAAAACTTTTCTTGAATTGGTTTTCGCAATTCTTCAATTTTATATTTTGTGAAAAACCATTTGCGTCTTTCAGTATTTTCATTAGAATAGAAATCTTTTTGCAAAAGTTTCTTATCTAATTCAAATTGTTCTTCTATGACACCAATCATATCAGAATAAGTTGGAGACTAACAAGTTTGAGTTTCTTCTTGTTCATCTTCCTGATTTTGATAGACAGGTCTTACGACACCAGCTGATTCATTTAAACCTTGCATTATTGAAGGTGAAATTACTGGTTCTTTAACAGAAGAGCTACAAGAATGCCTAGAAGGTTGTTCTAGAGCAGTCTTAAAACTTTCCTGAATAGTCCTAGAAGCATTGAAGTAGGATCTCCTTCTGTCAAAAGTGATTCTAACGTCTCCATTTTCATTTTTCCTAATTTTGTAAGAATCAGGTGTAGGTTTTAGAATGACAAGGGTAATTTTATTTAAATCCTAATCATCAGGAAGAGTAACTTCTTCCCATTTTATTGTTTTTGGTACCGTAACATTTGCTTTAATAGCATTTATTAGGAATAGATATGTTTCTTTTCCTTGATTGAACATTTTAACATTTGAAGTACATGAATTCATCACTTTGTACTAGACCCTATAGATTAAAGCTATAGGTGAAACACTAGGTTTCATGTTGAATCCATGTAGCTTAAGACTTAGCTTCAAAACTTCTATGACTTGGGGGAGTGACCCCGAAGTTGGTATCAGAGCCAGAAGGGGAAGTAGGGATATATTAGATACTTTGAAGTTCTAGAAAATTTGTGAAGGTGGTATGAATATTACTGGATAAGTATGCTCTGTGGTCATATCCTTAGTTGATCTTCCACATCAGAAATATGTTAATATAAGCTAAGTTTATTATCCGAAGAATTAAGAAAAATTATAGTTCAAGATACACCTCCTAAATCTACTTCTTCAACTTCAAAATTGACAATAAATGTTGTGAAAGATAATCAAACTAGTTCTAGTGAAGATTGTCTTAAAGTCAACAAAATTGAAAATACAAATTGGAGAAATCCAATAAAATTATATTATTCAAGATCTACACCTTCGGATATATCGAAGAAATAGATTCTGCTTTTCGACAATTTAATGCAAACAACATCTATGTTTGGATAATAGATGGCTAATCTGAAACAAATATTTTGGAAATTTACCAACAAATGACACTGGTCAGTAATGCCTATGCAATATATAACAATTGTCAAGAGGAAGATGTTGTTCATATATTAATTTCTAAATTTATTGGGCAACTCAGAGGTTGGTGGGATTTCTATCTCACACAACAACAAAAGAACCAAATTATACAAGCAATAAAAACTACTCAAGATGGTACCATAATCACAAATAATAGTGAACCAATGTATGATGCTGTTAACTGTCTTATAGTCAACATCATTACACATTTTGTTGGGGATCCATCTATTTGGAGAGATAAATCATCAGATCTTCTGTCCAATTTAAAATGCAAAACTCTATCCAGTTTCAGATGGTACAAAGATAATTTTTTGTTAAGAGTAATGGCTAGAGAAGATGGTAATCATCAAATCTAGAAAGAAAAATTCCTAGCTGGTCTTCCTAGTTCATTAGGAGACATGGTTAGGGAAAAAAATCAGAAACCAAACTGGTGATGGTCAGATCCATTACAAAATTTTAACATATGGACAGCTTATTGTAATGGTCCAGAAAACTGCCTTAAAAATTTGTCAGTTAAAAAATCTTTAGGAATCATAATGGATCCAAAACATTATGAATTCCCAATTGAAACAGTTTTGGCCTTACAGGCTAACCAAGCATTGGCCAAATTGCCAACCAAAGGATGGGCTGACATAGCCAAAGAAGAAGATCCTAAGGCCCTTGCCCTAGCAATGAAAACCAAATCTCAAGAGGTCACTAAGGCTAGTTTGTCGTCAAAAGAATTAGCCTTGTACTCTCAACCAACACAAACCACATTTGTGGCAAAACCAGAAAAGTCATAAATCTTTTCCACATAGAACCAAGTTTCTGTGACAAAAATCCTGTTGCATTGGCAACAAAAATATTTCCAAAAGGGTTCTTTTTTGCCCCAAAATCTTTTGAAAATACTCAACAATTTTATGAGTTTATTCTTGTAGATACAAAATCTACAGAAATAAGACATTTTGTAGATCCTTAAAACCCAAAAGATAAAAGTATCCATGGATATTCGACATTTCAAATTAAGAAATTTTTATATCCTGGAGACTGGGGTCAAGATTTAACAAAAGAAAACAATTTTTTGTCAAGCATAGTCCAATTGGTTTCAATTACTGGGATTATTTGGATGCTTGGTATTGTACCTTTTGGTACCAAAACCTAAAATTCAGCCACACTTGGCTATTCATGTTTACATATGATACAAAGTACCAATTCCCGTTATGGTTTAATCAATGGTGGGATTTCTTTGGACCAGTTCAAGAAATTCTTCCTAACACAGCGAAAATTAGTTTTGACTATTTCAAAAGTTATGTCAATCTTAATGAAGACCCCTTCCCAGCAGATCTTCATTATATTTCAAAATTTGGCTTAGCCTGGGTATGTAAATGGAGCTTCAAATATGGATTTTCCAAATATCAAAAAATGTTCCCCATATTGCAAAGAACTTCCTCAGTCAAATGGTGGGCAAATATTCCAAGCATTAAAAATGTGTCTGAAACATCACTCAAAAAATAGTTCAGGCAAAATCCCAAATTCCTGATGGTAGGAGATCATGAGTCAGGTGTCTTCCTCAACCAGAAGGCCAAAATCCAAGCTTGTTTGGCATCAGCAACCGACAAGGATAATCTGACCAAACAACTTTATGAACTCTTCGGGCTTCTTTAGACTCAATCAGATGAGCCCCAAAGTAGCATTTTGGCCCAATTGTCAAATGGGTCAAAAGATGAAGATATGGCCCAATGCTTCGGCCATGGTTCGGATGACAAAATCATTAGCCTCGGCGAAGATTGATTCCGGAGAAAATTCATCGGTACAAGAGTCCAAGACTAGGTAACACAAATTTTCTGCTTTTTTTGAAGATTAGACGTAAAGTTTGAAAAATCTTTACTTTTTGCAGACAAAATAATGTAATTTCTTTTACTTTATGTAAAAGCAAAAGTAAAAGCACTTTTACCTGAGTAAAATATTTCTTACTCTGAGTTAAAGTGATCTTGACCAAAAGGGGAAAATAATTTACTGTGAATAGGAACTGAATTAGATGCCTATAAAATGGCATTTCATTTTAGTTGCTAAACACACCAAGTTGTGTTGAGGACTCAATTCTCTCTCCCCTTCTCCTCTAGGCTAATAAGCCTTGTATTTTTTTCTTTCGTTTTCAGTTTTAAAATTTTTGTTCTTATGTTTTTGCCTTTGTTCTTTGTTTTGTAATTTTTATATTTTAATAAAATATTAGTTTTTCTACCTTCATCTCTTTTAAATTCCTGCATCTTTATCTGCATTTAATGTATTAATGACTTCATGTCAGTCTCTACTTCTCAGGCTTTCTTTCTCCTCCCTTTCTCTTAGATCCTTTCGGGGTCACTCCTCCAAGTTGGTATCAGAGCCAAAAGGGGAAGTAGGGATGTATTAGATACTTTGAAGTTCTAGAAAATTTGTGAAGCTAGTATAAATATTACTGGATAAGTATACCACAAATTTAAAGAAAATTGTTTTGCCCATTACCTGGGATTCTATTCCTTCATCTTTTGTTAGATAAGGAATTAATTGGTTTATGAAAGGTGCACCAAGAATTACATCTTGAGATAAAACCTTAGCTAAAATGATTTTTTTTTAATTTTAAAACCATTGTTTTCAACTAATACATTTGAAAGCTTGTAGCTAATGTCTAATGGTGATTTGTTTGGTCTATAGAGATTTTCTGTGGTTTTTCCATAAAATTTTGTTGGAATCAATCCTTCTCTTATGCAACTTAATGTTGCTCCAGTATCAAACAAAGCTATTGTTTCTAATACAAAGGTATTAGCAACAACAATTTTGACTGGAATGTTCCATTTTTGGATTGAAATACTTGACATAAGATTTAAGAAAGATTCTGAAGCTTCCTGATCCTTTCCACCTGTATCACTTCTTCAATTTCTTTCTTTTCTTTATCAAGAGTTTCTTCCTGAATTTGATTTAAAATAAGAGAATGTAAATCTTGAGTATTTTTAAGATTTCTTATCTCTTCTTTTAAATTGTTTATTTCATTATGAAAGTCAGAAATGGAAACATGTTTTGGATTACTCTGAAATCTTTTCATTATTTCAGAAAAATCATATTTTGTTTGCAAAGTCTTTTGCAAAGGTTTTGGTTTTGAATTTGAAGATGAGGCTTAACCTTCTCTTAGTTTGTTGAAAAATTTGACCTTTTCTTCATTACTCAGAAGAGAGTTAATGATTTCAAACACCAAATCTTCTTCAATGACATTAATTTGAAAAATGTCTTGTTTGGAATCAGTTAATTCCGATTCTTTGATTGGGTCATCAAGCTCAGAATTTTCTAAGCTCTTGGCAATCTTTACAAAACAATTTATTTGAAAATTATCTTCATCAGATGAAGATGAAATATCATCTTGCTGAAGTTCATTAACTTCCTCAGAAGATGATGCTTCATATTCGTTCTCAGAAAAGGTTTCAATCAAAACATTATTTAATTATTGAAGAACTAGTTCTTCAAGTTGTAAGGCATTAATTCTTTTATTAAGCCTACAATATTTTGCCATGTGGCCTTCTTTACCACATCGGAAGCAAACAACTTTTCTTTTAGGAAAATCCATAGGAGTTTTGGATTTAAATTCATTTTTCAACTTTTCTGGGTTGATTAGTTTTGGGTTTTTTCCAAGGTTTTCAATATTTTTTGTAATATGTTTTAGCCTTGTAATCTTTGTCTTTATGTCTGTGTTTAATTTGTTTAGACTTTTTACAAGAAGGAAAACCAAATTGTTCACAGAAGGATCCCAAATCTTTCTAATTTGAAGTTTTTTCTTTGGCAAGTTGATGTTGAAGTTTATCTTCTTGGCAAATTTTTAAGGCAGTTTTCTGGACCATTGCGATAAGCTGTCCATATGTTAAATTTTTGTAATGGATCTGACCATCACCAGTTTGGTTTCTGATTTTTTCTCTAACCATGTCTCCTAATGAACTAGGAAGACCAGCTAGGAATTTTTTTCCATATTGGATGATTACCATCTTCTCTGCCCATTACTCTTAACAAAAAATTATCTCTATACCATCTGAAATTGGATAGGGTTTTGTATTTTAATTAACTTTAAAGTTTACTTTTAGGGTAATGGAGTGCATGCATTGAGGGGTATAGTGATTAGTGTATTTGCATTGAGGAGCGGTTGAGGGATTATATGTGATTATATATATATTATATAATACTTGTTTATAATAGTTTACATTATATAATATTTGATTACGTTAGATTTGATTAGTTGAATCATATCAAATTAATTGGTCAAAATATTATATATTATACACACACATATATAATATTTTCTCATTTATTTTTTTTAAAGTGTCATGACCTTGAAATTAAAATCCATTCTTATAATTTAAAATTCACTTTTAAGTTTTCAATAAGATTCACTACTAGAAAAAAAAACTATAAGACCGCTACATCTTGATTTCTATTGGAGGAGTTTGTTTAAAAAGTATGACCAGTGACCTTTCTGTAAATATTGATACAACTTAACACCGTTCATACTTTTACTCAATCTAAATAATATTTTCTTGACCAGTTGTAATGTAATATGGTGTAGATAAGTATTAAATATTAAGAAAATTTTTAATGTTAAATTCCTTTTAGACCAGACGCTTATACATCCAGTTTAAATATCCTTTTAGATATCGTCATTTCTTATACCTAGTCTTAAATGTTTTAGAGTTTCTTTACCTTTCAAGGTAAACTTCCCAACTATGCACCTCTTTTGAAATATGAGGCTACTTCAGTAAATGTAAACTTTATCTATCTTGTCTATTTAAACTCCTCATTGTTTTTATTTCTTCAGATTCAGCTCCTCCTATCTCCTCTCTCAATGTAGTACTCGTTAGGGCTGCTTTTGTTCATCCTCCTTTTCCTCTTCCTCCTTTTTAGCCTGCTCCACTTTTTCCTCTGCCACCTTCAGTGACACAGCTTCTTCAGCACCTCCATGTGATAGTGGATCACATAGAGAGACGCTTCAGAAGACTCTTCACGTTGTTGCATACTGTCAACAACAAACTTAACCTTGTACTTAACGCCAATGACATTAAGTATAATCTTTCAGACGACCCATCTTCCCCTTCCTCTTCTTACTCTTCTACTACCTTCAACAATGAGGAGAAAGATTGAGGGTTTTTTTATTATGTAAAATATTTTTTTAATCAATGTAGGCAGTATAAAAAATATATTATATATTAATGAAACAATATTTTAATTTCTAATCTTGATCTTTTTCTTGTTCTTGATCACGTCTCTTACATCTTTATTCCATTGTTGTTTCTGTCCCCGGCTTGATAAGTTGATTTTATAATAGAATATATATAATTTATTAGTAAATTATATTATTGGGATATTCTACATGTTAAATATATAATTTGATTATATTCAGATCGGTTATAGTGGTCCAAGGTCTAAATATGTTAATCTAAACCATCGTTTAACTCTTGATCAGTCTAAATGTCATTTTTTTCTAACTTCACTTTTTATATAGACCAGATAAGATGTGCATCTTGTCTCGTAATTGTTATTTAGATCGCGTTTTCGAAGACGATTGGTCTAAATATGTAACGTTTCAACTTCCAATGCCTATCATCATGTCTCATCAGTATCATCTGAACTTTTTAGCCATCAGTCCTGTTTATAAATACCAAGGCGTCTTTAGTTTCTAAGTTCAAATTCAAAAGTTCCTTTCTACTTCTCTCTCTCTATTTTGAGCAGCAATACTTCCACTAACGGCAAGATCAAAGAGGTAATATTCACTCTAGTATATGAAAGATGGTGTCGTTATGACTTTTAAAAAATGTTTTTTTACATATTGACACTGGTCTTTAAAGAGAACCGGTCTAGAAAATGTTTCCCTAGTATATATACTTACTTTCATGCCCAATCTTCATCTCTAACTTCTCTTAGTCCCCCTGTGCGCTATATCTCTCTTTATCACCTCCGACGCTGTGATGTCTCTATCTATGCCATTAGGATGGCTTGGTATTCCTCTCTATTGGTCTCTCCACCTCTGTTGTCGCCATTTTACTCTCACATTCGGTAAAAATCGTTGCTTTTAACAAACCCTTGATAAATGTTTTGCTCTCATTTTCTGTTAGGGTTCTCTTTCGTTGTCTTTGCTTGCATAGAAGTTTTAATTGTTATCTTTTACATACCCTCGATACTCCTTTTCCTTCTTTATCAAAACCCTGATTGAAAGTTTATTTTTTTTCTTACATATGTAATATCCCAATTTTTGATTAAGGGCTAATCATGATTATTGTGGATAATTATGAATTTAATTGGAATTATTATGTGTTTTATGGAAATATTAATTAATATGTCATAATTAGTAAAAAATTGGAAGAATGGGAATATTGGCCATAAGTTAGTGATTAAGGGAGAAATTAATTACTAACTAAGAGGAAAAATGAGAAGTGTGATTAAATGGCTAATGGAGGGATTAGATAAGTTAATTGGTGACTTATTGTGTGAGAGCTAATAGGAGTAAGACATGTGGCAAGATTTTGTGTGTGTGTGAAGGGAGAAAAGTCAAAAGGGAATAAAGAAATATATTTTTCTCTCACTTTCCCTTGGTTTTCGTTGAAGAGGTATGGAGGGAGTATCACCATCATCATTTCATTCATCTCTCACACTCTATCTCTCCATTTCTCTCTCTCTCTCTCTCTCATTTTCTCTTTCTTGGTTCGGCCATTGTTGCTCAAGAAGGAGGGGAAGAGCTTGTGATTAAGGTAATCAAATGGCCTCTATTGCTTAAACTCACTTCATTAATGTTGTTGCTTGGAGTGAGAGCTTCATTTTCATGTTTTTGGTTTGGCCATTAGAGTTGGTTGGTGCCCACACGAAATTTTGGAGATTGGAGAATCAAAGAATCTCTTTGGAAAAGTTGAAGAGGTAAGTGAGACCAATCCTTCTATCTATGTTTTGTGCCAAATGATTTGGTTTAGAATTTTTGGGTCCTTTTTGGCCTATTTTAGTTGGATCTGGGTCATTGGTAATTTGGCATATTATTGGTGTGGAAAATGGTGTTTTGGTATGAGTTTTGAATAGATAGATTGATTGGAGGTTGAAATGTTAAGATTGGTGGTTTTGGGATTTTGATGTTTAATGTTGATTCAAACCAAAGCATGATAATAGAGTAGGATTTGGAAAATTTTGATATTTCTATTGAATTCCTTGGGTGTTTTTGTGTGGGAGTAGCTTTGGTAGAGGTTTTGGGTTCTTTTGGATCACTTGATAAAAATTCTGGAAGTGCTGTCTTACCTTCTATGTTTTCTGGTTTATGATAAAATCACTCGAGTTCGAGTGAGAGTGAGTTCACTCGAGTGAGGGTGAGCTCACTCGAGTGTGTTAGTGTATTTTCCCCTCTGGCCTTCGGTTTTCATGTTGCACTTCCGGGTGAGAGGCAAGAGTATTGCCTCACTTGCAAGTGTTGAGGGTTCTCACTCAAGTGAGCCTGCTCTCACTCAAGTGCTAGTGTATTTTTTAGCTGATCTATCCTCTTGGGTTGTCACTCGCGTCCAAAATTCAAGAGTGCGCATTAATACTTGCGAGTGTTGAGTTCTCACTCAAGTGAGGTCTTCTTCACTCGAGTGATCCTCTTCTTTGAAAGTTCTTGTGCTCATGGGCAAGCACTTCCTGTCCTCACTTTGTAGCACTTGAGGTGCTGTCCGTACATCACTCGATGAGGTCTTGTGTACTTGAGTGTCCGTACCAACACTCGAATGAGACCATTTTCACTCGAGGTGCAGTAGTGAAAAATCAGTTTTTGTACTTCTAAAAGGTGATCTTTGGGATAGTTCTTCCAACCCTTTAAGAGCTTTGTTAGGTGTATTTAATGACTCTAAAAGAGCAATATGATAACCAATTAAGTATTAAGAAGTCATTGAGGATTGGAATAGAGAATTGACTCTTTGTCCCTAATTATAAATATAGAATTTGACATTTGCCCTATTCGGGATAGACCGGCGTTAGGACACGCATGGAAGGATCAAGGTAGTGACTTTCCTCTCATGTTGTGTATGATACTTGGTATGCATATTTATCATTGTGAATGTGTTATCGAACATAAGGCATTACAGCGTGAGCCGTCGTAGGGGGCAATGCTACCCCAGCCGTTGTATTTGCCACTGTAAGTGCTGAGGCTGCGTTATGGAATGTGGATTCCTGTTTGAGTATCCAGCCCGTGGGGCTGCGTATTGTGAAATGTTTTATATGGATCCCAGCTGTGGTGATATATGTGATATGTTCATGTGGATGTGCAATACAACAAGTATTTCAGCATGAGCCGTCGTAGGGGGTGATGCCTATGATACCTACCCTGGCCGTTCTAACTGTTGTTGGGATTGCTGTGTGTTGTATGGATGATTTGCTTTCATGCTTTGATGTTGTGCATATTATGAGTGATTTGTTACTACGGGGATTCTTTAGAATCTCACTCTCCTAAAAATACAAATTTTTAGATAGGGCTGAAGGATCCAAGGGAAAGTGGGCGACGAAGAGTAGTTAGAGCTCCAGGCAAGGAGTTTTACTTTTGGAATATTTGGTTATCAATTTGTAATCATTTGGATATATTTTGTTAGGAATTACTTGTATACAGTGGATAGTATTTGTGTAATCCCCTAATTATGGATAACTTTATAGGCAATTGTGCCTTGTAGACCCATATTTGATTAATGGAACCTGAGTGTGTCAGGAAATTATGCTGCACTCTGATATGTATGAATGAAATCAACCTATACAGGCCATTTATGTATTGAGATGGGAATATGAGACCGTTGTGGAATAGATTTTGTAAAAGTTTTTGTAAACCCTGATTTTGGGAATTTTATTTTTCTATAAGTCCCAAATCATCTTACGGTCTCTAATTTCACATAATTACATATTTATGATCTAATCTCGGCCTATGTCGTGAAGGGGGTTACATTTGTGGTATCAGAGCTGTAGTTCCTGGCAAGGTGAGGATTTGCTAGGATAGCTCTCTTAGTTGGCCTTAGTTCTTTGGCTTAAGGTAGCTTGATGATTGATAATTGTTGGTTGTATACATATGAGTATTTCTACTATTTGTGGATATATCTAAGTCTTATGGATTATGTGTATACACTTGCTTTGAAACTGATATGGTGAATCATTGTAGAGTTAAAGGACAACATGGTTCACCTTAAAGTCAAGCAAGAGGACCTAGAGGTGGAGGAGTTGAATGACAATCCACCTGACCCAATGCGGGAACTGATTGATTTAGTGAGAGAACAACGAAATATGATCCGTGAGCTGAGAGAAGAGCTCCGGGAAGAAAGAGCCAAGTGTAATGAGGAAAGGACCCAGTCAACTCATGAGGAGACTCAAGTAGAGACTCATCAAGAGGAGACAGCTTAGGGGTCCAATCAGTCTCACGAATCCCTACCTCACTCGGTACCCAATCAAGAATCCCAAGGAGTGTCGGCTCGTGAGGAAAGAGACTTGCAATACTGGGTCTCTAAGTTTTGCAAGCATATGCCTCCAGTGTTCAAAGGGAGGTCTGATCTCCAAGTTGCTGAGGACTAGTTGAACCGTCTAGAGAAGATTTTTGAGGTCCTCGAGTGCTTTACGGAGGTGAAGGCAAAGCTGGTAGTGTATAAGTTAGAAGGTGATGCAGACCGGTGGTGGCAGAATATCGCCATGTCATTGAAGAACCGGAACGTGCCATTGACTTAGGAGGTGTTCCAAGAAAAATTCAATGAGAAGTACTTCCCCAAGTCAGTGAAACTTGAAAAAGAATCTGAGTTCCTGGCTATCAGGCAGGGGATACGGAGAGTTTTGATGAGTATCTTTCCCGTTTCGTCCGGCTATCTCGGTACTCTACACATCTCTGGGATAGGGATGATGAGGAGTGGAGCTCCGATATGTTTATCCGGAGTTTGAGGCTTGAACTGAAAAAGAGATTAGCCACTCACCTGTTTACTGACTTCAACAAGGCGATATAGCAGTATAGGATTGTTGAGAATAATCTGAGGGAGTTGTACCCATCTAAGGGTAGTGGTAGCCGAAATGAGCCAAGCAAGGCTAATACTTCCCAGAAGCGGAAGGGGTAAGGATCCTCATATAGGGGTGGTAGTAAAAAAGCCCTATCAACCTGGGGGTCGTAGTGATCAGAAACCTCCAGCAGGACCGGTGTGCAATCAGTGCAGAAAGCACCATCCGGGAATAACTTGTGTTGGGGAGGTGATTTGCTTCAACTACAAACAAGTGGGTCACATCTCTACTAAGTACCCACAACAGCTGGCAGAGCAAAGGCCTAGAAATCCAGGTCGAGTGTTTGCAATGACATATGAGAAGGCCCGAAAGTCACCTGAACTAATCCAAGGTAAAATCCTTCTTGGTGATAATGAATTAAATGCTTTGTTTGATTCGGGTACAAGTCATTTGTTTATATCTTATGACTGTGTTAACCGCCTGGAATTGGTTGTGCATAAATTGCCATTTGATTTGGTTGTGTCGACGCCGATAGGTGTCAAGGTTGTGGCGGCTGAAGGCTACTTAAATTGTGTGATAGTTGTTGAGGGTCGAGAGTCTACAGTTGATTTGATCTGTTTGTCGCTTCAACAACTAGAAGTTATTCTGGGTTTCAACTAGTTGAGAGCAAATGATGTGCTACTTGATTGTGGTAATAAGAAGATAGCTTACCGTAATGCACAACGGGAAATAATGTGAATGCTAGTTTGAACTTACTTTCAACGGCTAAAGCAGAAAGATATCTTGAGAAGGGATGCCAAGGGTATATGGTGTTTTTCTCTATTCATGGAGAGTCATGCGTAGCTTTAGAGAGTATACCTGTGGTAAATAAATTCCCTGAGGTATTTCCTGAGGATCTTAACGGATTGCCTCTGGGAAGGGAAGTGGAATTCCCAATTGAGATTGTGCCTGGAGTTGATTCGATATCGAAGGCCCCATACCGTATGGTGCCTAACGAGATGGCGGAGTTGAAAAAGCAAATTGAAGAGTTGCTTGAAAAAGGGTTCATCCGACCCAGTGTATCACCGTAGGGAGCTCCAGTGTTGTTTGTGAAAAAGAAAGATGGAAGCTTGAGGCTTTGTATCGATTACAGAGAACTTAACAAGGTTACTGTTAAGAACAAGTATCCTCTCGTAAGAATTGATGACCTATTAGATCAATTGTCTGGCTCGTGTGTATTCTCCAAAATTGATCTATGGTTGGGATATCATCAGTTGCATGTGAAGGCAGCGGATGTTGTGAAGGCTGCTTTCAGAACAAGATATGGGCACTATGAATTCCTTGTGATGCCCTTTGGGTTGACGAATGCACCGGCGGTATTCATGGACAATATGAACTGTGTCTTCTGATAGTATCTTGACCATTCTGTGGTTGTGTTTATCGATGACATTTTGATATACTCTAAGAGTAGAGAAGAGCATGAGCAGCATCTGAGAATAATGCTGAGAATTTTGTGGGAAAAGCAACTCTATGCCAAGCTAAGTAAGTGTGAGTTTTGGCTTACGGAAGTGAAGTTCCTTAGCCATGTGATCTCACGAGACGGGGTATCGGTGGATTCCAGTAAGGTGGAAGCAGTACTTGATTGGAAGAGACCAGAAACTGTTTCTGAGATTCACAGTTTTCTGGGTCTTGCTGGTTATTACCGAGAGGTTCATTCAAAACTTCTCGTGTATTGCATTGCAAATGACCAAGCTCACGAGGAAGGCTCAATCGTTTTTATGGGATGAACGTTGTGAGCGGAGTTTCACTGAGCTGAAGGAGAGGTTAACTACAACACTAGTATTGATTATACCTGATCCCAGTGAGGCTTATGTCATATACAGTGATGCGAGTAAGCAGGGGTTAGGGTGTTCCTGATGCAGCAGGGACGTGTGGTGGCCTATGCCTCTCAACAGCTGAAACCGCATGAGATGAACTACCCTTCTCATGATCTGGAGCTTGCGGCAATAGTGTTTGCATTGAAAATTTGGCGTCATTACCTGTACGGTATGACTGTGGAATTGTACTGCGACCACAAAAGTCACAAATATCTGTATGATCAGAAAGAGTTGAACATGAGACAGCGTCGGTGGATGGAGTTGCTGAAAGATTATAATTTGGAGATTAAATATCATCCGGGTAAGGCTAATGTCGTCACGGATGCTTTGAGTCAGAAGGCGGTGCTAATGGCAACGATGATGATCTAAGAGAAGAAACTGATAGAGGATTTTCAGGATTTGAATCTCTCGAATGATATCCTATGTGCCAGCTATGGTGTGGTCCAAGGGGAGAATGACCTGAGGACTGAGATTGAAGAGGCTCAGATGCATGATGAGCGAGCCCAGTCGATCCGAGCTATGATTGAGCAAGGAGAGACTCGAGACTATGACTTGTCACTAAGTGGGCTGGTGCGTTACCAGAAGAGGATCTATGTTCTACTGAAGGCTGACTTGAGATTGAGAATTCTTGATGAGGCTCATAAGAGTCAGTACACTCTTCACCTCGGTATGACCAAGATGTATCACAACTTGAAGTCTATGTATTGGTGGCTAGGGTTGAAGAATGATGTGACAAAGTATGTGGCGTGGTGTGTTACCTGTTAAAAGGTATAAATTGAGCACCAGAGACCGCCAGGATTGCTTTAGAGTCCAGAAATTCCAGAATGGAAGTGGAAGAGTGTGACCATAGATCTAGTAGTGGGTCTGCCTAGGATCCGAAACTATGATCGATTTGGGTGATTGTTGATCGACTCACAAAGTCTGCGTACTTCATACCCATCAATGCTAGCTATTCTCCTGACAGGCTGGCTGAGATATATATCAAAGAGATTGTAAGACTCCATGGTACACCGAAGAATATTAGCTCCGATAGAGATCCTCGGTTTACTTCTAGATTTTGGAGGGCTCTACATAAAGCTATGGGTATTCAATTGAGGTTTAGTATGGCCTACCATCCTCAGACAGACGGACAGTCAGAAAGGACTATCCAGACTCTTGAAGATATGCTAAGAGCATATGTCCTTGACTTCAAGGGAAAATGGGATTACTATCTTCCATTGGCTGAGTTTACGTACAACAACAGTTACCATGCGAGCATTTAGATGGCTTCATATAAGGCGCTATATGGGAGAAAGTGCCAGTCACTGTTGTGTTGGAATGAGTTATCTAAGAGGAAGCTGTATGGGCCAGATCTGGTTGACCAAACCACTTAGCAGATCCAAGTTATCAGAAAGAGGCTCCTTGCAGCACAGAGTCGACAGAAGAGCTATGCTGATAAGAGGAGAAGACCTCTAGAGTCTGAAATGGGGGATCATGTTTTCTTGAGAGTATCTCCGGTCACAGGCATCGAGAGAGCAATCAAGCGGAAGAATCTGAGTCTAAGATACATTGGTCCATTTGAGATTCTGGCAAGGATCGGGTCAGTGGCATACCGGATAACACTACCCCCAAGTTTGAGTAGACTGCATGATGTGTTCTATGTCTCGCAGCTCAAGAAGTACCGACCAGACCTTGAACATATCATTGAGTATGAAGAGGTTGAATTGCAAGATAACTTCACTTATGCAGTAGAGCCGGAGTGTATCATCGATCGAGAAGAGCAGAGGCTCAAGCATCGAAGCTTATCGTTTGTGAAGGTGGTTTGGAAGGGATTGTCTCCAAGGGAAGCCACTTGGGAGGCAGAAGCGGACATGAAGAAAAGATTTCTTGATTTTATGTCCGATGATGAGTAACAAATTTTGAGGGTGAAATTTATTGAACGGGTGGAGAATTGTAATATCCTAATTTTTTATTAAGGGCTAATCATGATTATTGTGGATAATTATGAATTTAATTGGAATTATTATGTGTTTTATGGCAATATTAATTTATATGTCATAATTAGTAAAAAAATTGGAAGAATGGGAATATTGGCCATAAGTTAGTGATTAAGGGAGAAATTAATTACTAACTAAGAGGAAAAAATGAGAAGTGTGATTAAATGGCTAATGGAGGAATTAGATAAGTTAAATGGTGACTTATTGTGTGAGAACCAATGGGAGTAAGACATGTGGCAAGATTTTGTGTGTGTGTGAAGGGAGAAAAGTCAAAGGGGAATAAAGAAATATATTTTTCTCTCTCTTTCCCATGGTTTTCGTTGAAGAGGCATGGAGGGAGTATCACTATCATCATTTCATTCATCTCTCACACTCCATCTCTCCATCTCTCTCTCTCTTTCTCTCATTCTCTCATTTTCTCTCTCTTGGTTCGGCCATTGTTGCTCAAGAAGGAGGAAGAAGAGCCTGTGATTAAGGTAATCAAATGGCCTTTATTGCTTAAACTCACTTCATTAATGTTGTTCCTTGGAGTGAGAGCTTCATTTTCATGTTTTTGGTTTGTGCCCACATGAAATTTTGGAGATTGGAGAATCAAAGAATCTCTTTGGAAAAGTTGAAAAGGTAAATGAGACCAATCCTTCTATCTATGTTTTGTGCCAAATGAGTTGGTTTAGAATTTTTAGCCTATTTTCGTTGGATATGGGTCATTGGTAATTTGGCATATTATTGGTTTGGAAAATGGTGTTTTGGTATAAGTTTTGAATAAATAGATTGATTAAAGGTTGAAATGTTAAGTTTGGTGGTTTTGGGATTTTGGTGTTTAATGTTAATTCAAACCAAAGCATGATAATGGGGTAGGATTTGGAAAATTCTGATGTTTCCATTGAATTCCTTGGGTGTTTTTGTGTGGGAGTAGCTTTGGTAGAGGTTTTGGGTTCATTTGGATGACTTGATAAAAATTCTGGAAGTGCTGTCTTATCTTATGCGTTTTCTAGTTTCTGATAAAATCACTCGAATGAGAGTGAGTTCACTTGAGTGAGGGATGAACATCACTCGAGTGAGGGTGAGCTCACTTGAGTAGGTTAGTGTATTTTCCCCACTGGCCTTCGATTTTCATGTTGCACTTCCGCGCGAGTGGCAAGAGTGTTGCCTCACTTGCAAGTGTTGAGGGTTCTCATTCGAGTGAGCCTCCTCTCACTCGAGTGCTGGTGTATTTTTCAGCTAATCTATAGTCTCGGGTTGTCACTCACATCCAAAATTGAAGAGTGCGCTTTAACACTTGCGAGTGTTGAGTTCTCACTTGAGTGAGGTCTTCTTCACTTGAGTGATCCTCTTCTTTGAAAGTTCTTGTACTCTCGGGCAAGCACTTCCTGTCCTCACTTTGTAGCACTTGAGGTGCTGTTCGTACATCACTCGAGTGAGGTCTTGTGTGCTCGAGTGTCCGTACCAACACTCGAGTGAGACCATTTTCACTCGAGGTGCAGCAGTGAAAAATCAGTTTTTGTACTTCCAAAAGGGGATCTTTAGGATAGTTCTTCCAACCCTTTAGGAGTTTTGTTAGGGGTATTTAATGACTCGAAAAGAGCAATAATGATAACCAATTAAGTATTAAGAAGTCATTGAGGATTGAAATAGAGAATTGACTCTTCGTCCCTAATTATAAATATAGGATTTGACATTTGCCCTATTCGGGATAGACCGGCGTTAGGACACGCATGGAAGGATAAGGTAGTGACTTTCCTCTCATGTTGTGTATGATAC
This sequence comes from Inga leiocalycina, assembly GCA_963242795.1. NCBI lineage: Eukaryota > Viridiplantae > Streptophyta > Magnoliopsida > Fabales > Fabaceae > Inga > Inga leiocalycina. The sequence continues at coordinate 39,982,401 of OY725332.1, forward strand.
TTGGTATGCATATTTATCATTATGAATGTGTTATCGAACATAGGGCATTACAGCGCGAGCAGTTCAGCGTGAGTGGTCATAGGGGGCAATGCTCATGATACCTACCCCGGCTGTTGTATCTGCCCCTGTAAGTGCCGAGGCTGCGTTATGGAATGTGGATTCCTGTTTGAGTATCCAGCCTGTGGGGCTGCGTGTTGTGAAATGTTTTATATGGATCCCAGCTGTGGTGATATATGTGATATGTTCATGTGGATGTGCAATACAACAAGTAGTTCAGCGTGAGCCGTCGTAGTGGGGGTGATGCCCATGATACCTACCCTGGCCGTTGCAACTGTTGTTGGGATTGCTGTGTGTTGTATGGATGATTTACTTTCATGCTTTGATGTTGTGCATATTATGAGTGATTTGTTACTACGGGGATTCTTTAGAATCTCACTCTCCCAAAAATACAAATTTTTAGATAGGGCTGAAGGATCCAAGGGAAAGTGGGCGACGAAGAGTAGTTAGAGCTCCAGGCAAGGAGTTTTACTTTTGGAATATTTGGTTATCAATTTGTAATCATTTGGATACATTTTGTTGGGAATTACTTGTACACAGTGGATAGTATTTGTGTAATCCCCTAATTATGGATAACTCTATAGGCAATTATGCCTTGTAGACCCATATTTGATTAATGGAACCCGAGTGTGTCAGGAAATTATGCTGTACTCTGATATGTATGAATGAAATCAACCTATACGGCCACTTATGTATTAAGATGGGAATATGAGACCGCTGTGGAATAGATTTTGTAAAAGTTTTTGTAAACCCTGATTTTGGGAAATTTAATTTTCTATAAGTCCCAAATCATCTTACGGTCTCTAATTTCACATAATTACATATTTATGAACTAATCTCGGCCTATGTCATGAAGGGGGTTACAACATCCACATAAATGAAAGTGTTTTGCTTAATCAATATTCTCTCTCATTGTTATAAAAAATATTTGCAATTTTACATTATAGATTAAACCTTGTGAAATATGTGGTGGTGTTGATTTGGGCATATTCTCTAATCACTTGGTTGTGATCAATTCAAACATGTCAACAGCACCACATATTTCACAAGGATCGACCTGCCTTAGAAATGGACATATATAAGGCATGTAGAAATAGCTGATATATCCCTATTTTATTATAATATTTAATGTTTTATTTAGGGATTTTATCAATAATTTTGGGTTAAATAGAATTTGTAATAATTAATTTGAATTAATGATGATTGTGTAAAAATAGAGTTTAAAAGAGTAATATTTCTATCAAAATTACAATTGCTATTAATAAGGTTGATTTTTTTTTTTTGCTACCTAATTTTCATTTGCATTGTAGGTTACTTTAGGAAGGCTGCGGTTGAAAATAATTGAGGAAAGCCAAGATCAAGGACGGCTAAAGGAAAAAGGAAATAATTTTTGAGGAGCCAAACAAAAACAAAAAGAGGAAAGAGGCGGCATTTTTGGAAGTCAAATTTTTGGTTGGGAATTTTCTATTAAATGAAAGAGTAGGTGGCCAACAATTTGGAATAGGATGGGGAGATTTGACCGAGATTTGAACGAAAGGAGAGAAAAAAAGAGCATGCTCTATCTTGGAGAAGAAGTTGGTTGATACATTAGATTGGAATAGCAGTAGCCAACATAAAAAGGGGAGGAGCGATACAATTTCAGAGAGCAGATTTCGAAAAAAGAAAGGAGAGAGGAAATTGAGCACCACCACTATCCTTTTCCTTCTTCTCTCTCCTTCCCACTACCTTCGTTCAAGTTCTTCATTCCCTTATCACAGACAGCACTCATTTTCTCCTCTCATCATATTCAGTTCCTTCATTCACCTTTAGTCATGGTTGTTTAGTGCTTGGGATGAGTTGGAGCTGTTATTGAAATCATGAGCAACTAAATTCTTTTGCTTCTTGGAGTGGATGCTATGACTTGGGTTTGGGAGCTTCAATTAGGGGAGTTTTTACTTTCCAATTAATTTTTTCTTGAACTATAATAATTTTTCCTTTGTTAGGAATTATTTTGATTTGGATTTGAGACTGAGATTATGCGTTATAATCTTTTTTAGTTGGATTATTGTGGTTTGAATTGAGTTGTAAGACTTGAGTTTTGATTTTATATATTTCCATTTGCACTCATTGAAATTGTTTTATCTACCATGTTGTTAGGTATGGTAATTGATTTGTGTTGTTATTGAGTATCTCCATAAGCATTCATTATTAGAGAAGCAAGTTTTATTAACTCAATTCAAATTGTACACCAAGTGTTTTGTAAAAGTGTCATAATAAGTGGTTGTTATCTAGCATTTAGGACAATTATTTGTTAAGAAGAATCACTTGACTCAAACCGTGTTTGGGGCTTTTAATTAGACTTGGTGCATTAACTAACTCCTACATCATTAGGCAAGCTAGGATAGACATAGGTTCACTTCTGAGGAGCGTTCCATCATATCATTCCTTAATATAATTTCATACTTTCATCCATCATTTTATAAAAAATCCAAAAAATAGTAGTTTAGGTTGTTTCCTTTATTAAAAAAAAAATCAATTTCAAAACCCCATCTCAATGTCTGTGTCACTTAGTTTAGCCTAGAAATTAAATAAAAGGCTACTTAAGAGAACACAACCTGAGTTGTGCCCTTCACTGCATAATTTAGTTTATTTTAATTTAACCTGAGGTGACTAAAGGTTTTAAATCAATAGCACAGAGCCTAGACAAGTGCCCTTTGTCAAAATATTGGTGCTTACTCATTTTCTTTCTTTATCGAAACCCTGATTGAAAGTTGTTTTTTTTTGTCTTGATTTATGAGAACTATCCGATATGTGATATATGTGATGGTGTTGGTAGGTGAGGATTATTTACTTTACTACTTGCTCAAAACGTGATGCACTCATGAACATCTGTAGTATATTATATGTGCAGTAATTTTGTTATGTACAACACATATTCATGAGTTGCATTGCATTTGGAGCAAGGAGCAAAGTTGAGTGGGAATGAGTGCAAATAGACCATATATTCATGAGTATGAAGAGTTTATGAAGAGGCCATGATTATTTTAATTTAATGTTTGCTTCAAATGCAATTTAGTTAGTCAACATATGTAGTATATTACATATGCAGTAATTATGTTATGTAGTACACATGTTAACGAGCTTGATTGCATTTGCATACATAGCACGTAGGCTAGATAAGTGCCAATCTGACCATATATTCATGAGTAAGTCAAAAACTTTATTTCATTACAATGAATTTGCATTTAATTTGCTTATTACAAATTTATTCTTTTTCATTACAGAAAGGTTTTTGTAGCTATCAAGTTAAGTGGGTTTTCATTACAATGAAGAGCACATACAAGACATGTGAAGAGCCTCAAGTTAAGTGGGTTTTTGTAGCTATCACTTATATTTTTGTAGACACGTGAAGAGCATTAAATAATCTAATCTAATATGTAACTCCAGGTAATTGAAACAGGGGATGAACACATGCAGTTCGATGCTGCAAATACATGCCGGCAAGTCATTCCTATAGGACTTGAAAAACAAAAAAAGTCTTCCTTTCACTGGTATAAATATGATATTCATTTTCTAGTTACTCGATATTCAATTATCATACATGTATATATATGCAAATTTTTGTCCATGGAATTCATGAAGGTTGGGGTCGTAAAACTTGTAATAATGACAATGATGCAATTAATTGTATCATTCTTATTATGACAATTTTCACAAATTTAATATTTACAAATTCCATGGACAAAAGTTTGCATACACGTATGTTAGTTGAATCTTGTTTGTTATGCTTTGTTCTTTTCAACTTTTTTTTTTATTTAGATGCCCCTTCCTTGAAAGGACTTAGATCATTATTGAGTGTTGAGAGAGAATGTCTATAACATCCCAAATTTTATTCAACAAGAATGTATTGTAATTATTTAATATATTCAATAAAATGGTGAATATTTATGGCTATAAGAATTAAATATTGAAAATTGAAAGGTGAATAATGCTTCAGGTGAAATTGCCTATGAGGCAGTGAGTTTGTCATGTGATTTTGAATGACCAAATGATGTTCAAAAATTATAAAATTTTATTGGTTGAAAGTAGACATCCAAAGCTTTAATTTGATAGGTCATATGACTTAATTAGAGCTATATACAAAAGGTTATGAATTTTTGAAGTTAGCCCAGAAAAACTATGAATTTTCTGGAACAACATGTAAAGATTGAAAATCTGGGAATTTTGTGCTTCCATTTGGCTAAAGACTATATTTTTTCTTAAAACTAACTCAATAATGGTTCTATAGCCTTTAGAATCGCTCTTATATGATGTCTACAAATTTAGTTATGATTTTTCAAATTTTGTGCATAAAATCTGCCAAATTGCCAATTGTTTCAATTTTTGAGGAAAAAAATGCAATGACCATTATGGAATAAAGAAAAACCTAATTGGGCTACTTTGGACCAAAAGTGGCATATTGATGGGCTTAAGGAGATGAAGGGATTAATTCAATTTTAATTGGGTTTGAAATGTCAAGTTACATGTACATGGGAATTTATGTCACAAAAATTGGAATTTGTGAATTTGGGAAATTTAATAATAAATAAGGGAAATATGACGTAAGCCTAATAAAACATCATCTTCTTTTTTATATGCTCAAAACCAACGTCACATTTTAGAAAAATAGAGAGTGAAATTTTGAGAAATTCTAGAGAGAGAAGGGGAAGAAAACTCACAAGGTAGGTCGATTTCTTCGGTGAATTCGTACCTAACGCGCATAACTGCGCTCCTAAGCTTCTCTTTCATGTACTTCAAGGTGTAGGAAGCTCAATTTTGATTGTGAAGAACGGTTAGGGTTCGGCCACATCAAGGAAAAGCCAGAAGGAGTTTGAGGTAACTTCCAAACCTTTGAATATTGACTGTTGTGGACAATTTAATCGGTGAAATTTCGCCGGATTGTCTTTAATTTAGAATTTTGGAAATGTGTTGTTGGAAATTTTATGCTGCAAAATTAGGACTAAATGGTAGCTATAACTTAATTAAATAGTTAATAAAGTGGTTAAGAGTAGAAAGGAACACGTCTGGGAAGTTGGATTTCAAAAGCCCCTTTTTTTTTGGGGAATTTGTGCAATTCGGTCAGAGCTAGAAATGGGCCTTAGAGTTAAATTTTCAATGATTTAATGATTCAATTGTGTTTAGGGGGAAAATTAGATAGGGTTATAGTTCGTCACTTTTTCGAAAAAGCCCAAGAAAGCATAAGACGAAAACGCCCCTGAAACCTAAAAATAGGGGCTACCAAGGGAAATTTTGTCTGTTGGCAGTGAATTTATTAATTCTGAGTCCGAAAATGGATTCCTTGGGTGAAATTATTTCAGAATAGTCCATGTTAAAGTTTTGGGAAAAGTACAGTCAGATCGGGTACGGCGGGGCCGGGCTGGGCCAGGTCCCTAGGGGCATTTTGGTAAATTTTCACTATAGGCTAATATAATCACACTATAAACACTATGCAAGTGCCTAAAATGATACATGAATGAGTTTTAGCCTAATTCTTGTACATTTGTTATTTTAGAACTAAGTTGGGAGTTTGAGCTGGCACGCTTTTTTAGGCACACAAAACGGGGTGAAAGAGACTTGAGGTAGGGGCATTATTCTTCATACATCATGCCTTAGTTCATATGAATGTGTGATTGCCATTGTTTGTGTCTTTATTAATCAACACGATTTGCCTATAAGGGGCAGTTAGTGCCAGAAGTGCACTTACACCTGGGGTTTGGGTAAGAATCTGAACGGTGTACGATTAGTGGGGTTGGAGCCCTACTTATATATATATATGATGATGATGTGTTATACTGTTCATTAATTGGTGGATACATGGTGCATGTCATATCTACTTATCGCATGTTATGTGAACGATAATATGTTTTTACTGGGATTCCTTGGAATCTCACCCCTTTTTCTAAATATTAATATCTCAGTGGGTGCCAGCGGCTCAAAGAGAGAGGACATAGATATGGAGAACTGATAGACACATTTCTCAAGACGAAGTTTGTGGTTATATGTAGTCTTTAATTTTGAATATTTTGGATGAATGGTATATATGACCAACCTTGTGGGGAATGCCTCAATTTAATCATGTATGATATATTAGTTTTTTGATGCTATTCCTGTATGACCACTAAACTGCATGTAAACACTCTGAAAAATGAGAAAATAAGATAAGGGTAGGACATTTTGGTATCAGAGCCCAAAGCAGTTCAGGATGAGTGTAACCCCCTCACCGTAATTACATCCGGTTTATGAAATTAAAGTGAAATAGAGACCAATAATACAAAAACAATCTTTATAATCCCTCACCTTCAAGATGAGGTGCTCAGAAAATAGTTCAAAATATATTCAGCCTGGTCTCACATTCACTTTCACATATAATTACTTGAGAAATCAAATCACATTGATAAATATCAGAGTACACAACTTAAATCCCGGCAACCCCGGGTTACATATATATATATATATAATGGGTTTAAAGTTTCCCAAAATGGGGATTACATATCCAAAAATCATATTTACATCCCATCTACATACAGTAATCCCAAACTAAAACAGATAACCAATAATCCAAAATTTACATGTCCTTAAGAAATCCTAACCACTCTGGGTTGTCCGCTTCCCTTTTGAGCCACATGCCCTGTCTGAAATATTAGTCATTAGAAAGAATGAGATTCTAAAGAATCCCAGTAGTAACAAATCACCCATACAGTATATAAACACATAGCATGTAAGTTTATCATGTTCATCAGCAACTCAATGATTCATGGCTTGCGCCACGAACGACAGCACTCACGACTGTAATCACAATGCCACAGCTTTCGCTGTAATCTTAATGCTCGCTTTCGCAGTAAACACTATGCCAGCTTTCGTTGTAATCACTATGGCCACTTTTGCGGTAAACACTATGTAGTAGCATCACAAGGCACAAAGTATCACAAAGCTTCACAAAGCGTCACAAGGCATCACAAAGCAGCAGCAGTAACACAATGCATGACAAACATACATACAATGATTCACAGACAGTATAAGAGAAAGAGTTACTACCTTGTTCTTTCCTAACGTTCCTCGGCACAGTGGGCTCACGCGTCTGACAAATGTCAAATCCTATAACCAAATTAGGGACAACCGATCAATCTCTTTTCCAAATACTCATTTTCATAATACTCTAAGTTGGTTATCATTTAAACTCTTTAGGATGAACATTAGAGGCCTAAACACATACTAAAAGGGTTGGAATAAACTACCCTGAAGACCCCTTTTTCAGAAGCACAACACTGAATTTCAGCTGGCTCACTCGAGTGAAGATAACCTCACTCAAGTGATGAGAGACTTGCACTTGAGTGAGAATAGCTCTCACTCGTGAGTGTTTGACAGTGAGCAACAACCATGGCCAGAAGGTGCTCACAACACTCGAGTATGGGGATTGCGCTTGAGTAATAGCTCCAAATTCACTCGAGTCCCAGAAAGTGCAACACAGAAAGTGCTTACTCGAGAGCACAGACAACTTCAGAGGAAAAAGCTCACTCAAGCACAACCCTTGGCACTTGGGTGAGAAGACCACACTTGCGAGTGTCAGAACATACTTTTAAAAATTGGCCATTGAGTGAGGACCCGAGAGCAACCATAACCATAAACTCACTCCATCACTCGAGTGAACCCATGCTCACTCGAGTGATCACCAATATTAGTCGCGGGCTGAGAAGTGCACTCGAGTTTTCTTTATGAAAACTCAGGCAAAACACAAAGGAGAAAGGGAAATTACACGACAGCAGTCGAGTGATACCCCCTCACTCGAGTGATGCTGTCAGATTGCCAGATCGTAGCTGTAATATCCCAATTTTTGATTAAGGGATAATCATGATTATTAATGATAATTATGAATTTAATTGGGATTATTATGTATTTTATGACAATATTAGTTAATGTCATAATTAGTGGAAATTGGAAATATTAGTGCATATGTGTGGTATTTAAGATCAATGGTGGTGATTTCCTTGACCGTGGGTCGGAATCCTATGTGTTGAGGTGTGGTGAGCTTTAGTGGGAATAAATGAGATGCTGACATGTGGCATGGTGGTGACCATTGGATGGGCCACATGGGGACAAAAGTTCACTTTTCCCTCTCTCTCTCCATCTCTCCATCTCATCTCTCTCTCTCACGTGCTCTCTCTCTCTTCTCTCTTTCTCCATTGTTGAAGGAAGAAAAGCTTGGATTTTGAGTAGGTAAATGATTTCCATTGCTCAAACTCACTTCCTTAATGTTGATCCTTGAGTAATGGGCTTCATTTGGGTGTGTGTAGTGTGGCCATTTGGTGTGGTTTGTGATCACACGAAAATTGATTGTTGGTGGATCAAGAACTCTCTTTGGAGAAGTTGATAAGGTGAGTAAAACCAATCTATCTATCTATGTTTCATACCATTTGGAATAGTTTCTAAATTCTGGAAATTTGGCTTGAATCCGAAAATTGGATGCCACTGTTCATTTGGTATGTTTTTGGCATGAGAATGGTGTTTTGGAATGAGTATGTGATAGATAGATTGATTAGAAGTTGAGATATGAAGTTTTGTTGAAAGAGGTATCTTGTTGAATTTAATGCCCAAAACCCAAAGCATGATAATGGAATAGGATTTTGATGATTTTGAGTATTCCATTGAGTTTGTTGGGTGTTTTTGTGTGGGAATGGCTTTGGGTTAAGTTTTGAGTCCATAGGAATCAATTGGGCAAAGGTTAAGGAGAGTGCCTCTGCTTTCTGCGTTCTCTGATATCTGAGGCATTCACTCGAGCAGACAGGGGTGTGCTCGAGTGAACGATGAATATCACCCGAGCACAGGATGATCGTGCTCGAGTGATGCGAGAGTTTTCCCTTTTGTGCTTCGAGTGCACCTGGGTTTTTATGATTGATGCTCGAGTGCATCGCTTTGTGCTCGAGTGAGGGTGTTAGTTCAGAGTGAAGGGTTTCTCTCGGGTTTTCACTCGCTGGTGGATGCCAAGAGTGTGTTCTGACACTCGCAAGCATGCTCGCGAGCACTGGGTGTCTGCTCGAGTGAGCTCGTGCTCGCAGGTTGTCACTCGCGGGTAAGGTGCGCAAGTGCGCCTTCTCACTCGCGAGCAGGGGGCTGTCTGCTCGAGTGAGCCGTGTGTGCTCGAGCACGGTGAGCCATTTGGGCTGATGTGCTTTCTCTTGTGCTCTCGGGTACGTGCTTTCTGTCTTCACTTCCTTGTGCTTGAGGTGAATTCCGTACTTGTGCTCGAGTGAGGATTTTGTGCTCGAGTAATCCGTTTCCTTGGAAGGTGTTGTGCTCTCGGGCAAGTGCTTTCTGCTCTCACTCTCTCTTGTGCCCGAGTGATATCCGTACCTGTGCTCGAGTGAGGCCATCTTCACTCGAGTGTCCGTACATTTGTGCTCGAGCACGGCCATCTGTGCTCGAGTGAGGCAGTGTAAAATCTGAGTTTTTGTGCTTCCAAAAAGGGATCTTTGGGATAGTTTTTCCTACCCTTTTGGAGTTTGGTTAGGGGTGTTTAATGACTCTAAAAGAGCAATAATGATAACCAATTAAGTATTATAAAGTGGATTAAGCCTTGGAATAGAGAATAACTCTTCGTCCCTAATTGTGAAAATAGGATTTGATATTTGCCTTCCTCGGGAGAGACCGGCGCTAGGACACGCCCGGAAGAACTCAGGTAGTGACTTTTCTCTCATATCTTGTATGATGTCTTGGTATGCATATCTTATCATTGAACTTGTGAAATGTGTACCATGGTCCATTACGGCGTGAGCAGGTCAGCGTGAGCCGTATAGGGAGTGACAGTGGTCATCTCTAGTCGGCCGTTGGACTGCCGTCGTAATCGACATGGATCTTTGTGAATCCGACCCGTGGGGGCGGCGTATGTGAAAACCAGCCGTGGGCTGCGTATGTGTATCTTGCCTATGTGGCTTGTGAATATGATATGCTTTATATGGATCCCAGCTGTGGTGAATTATACTGTGTTGATTGTTGTGATGCAATACAACGTGAGCAATTCAGCGTGAGCAATCGTCAGGGATGACATGTGTCATACTAACCATTGCCGCTGCAACTGCCGTTGTAGTTGCTTGTGTGGATGATGATTTGATTACATGCATTATTGTTGTACATTATATGATTGACTTGTTACTACGGGGATTCTTTAGAATCTCACTCTCCCAAAATTAAACCTTTTAGACAGGGCCGAAGGATCGAGAGGCAAGCGGGCGACGAAGAGTAGTTAGAGCTCCTGTTTAGGAGTATATTTTGGAGTTTATGGTTATCATGGTATATTTTGGAATTGTATATAGTAGGTTTTGTGTAATTCCCAAGTAAAAGGGTATGAATTGTAGGCTTTGTGCCTTGTGTAAATCCCTTTTATTATGTATGGAACCCGAGTGAGTCGGGAACTTATTTGCACTCTGATAATTGTAAATGGAATCTACCTGTTCAGGCCATATTGTATTAAAATGTGAATAGGAGACCATTGTAATTGAGTTTATAAAAGTTTTTGCAAATCCAATTTTTGGGCAAAAGATTTCTTTGATAAGTCCCAACTTGAATTATGGTCTCTAATTACAACTTAATTATGGGTTTAAGAACTTAATCTCGGCCTCAGGTGGGAAGGGGGTTACATTTGTGGTATCAGAGCTGTAGTTCCTGGCAAGGTGAGCATTTGCTAGGATAGCTCCTTAGTTGACCTTGATCCTTTGAGTTTAGGGTAACTTAATGATTGATAAGTGCTTGTTGCGTATACACATGGATATCTCTGCTAAGTTGTAGATATATCTAAGTCTTATGGATTATGTGTATACCTTTGCTTTGAAACTGATATGGTGAATCATTGTAGAGTAAAGGACAACATGGTTCGCCCTAGAGGCAGACAAGGGGATCCAGATGTGGAGGAGTTGAATGACAATCCTCCTGACCCAATGCAAGAGATGATGGATCTCGTGCGGGAGCAAAGAGATATGATCCGTGAGCTAAGAGAAGAGCTCCGGGAGGAAAGGGCCAAGCGTAATGAAGAAAGGGCCCAGTCGACTCGTGAGGAGACTCAAGCAGAGACTCATCATGAGGAGACAGCTGAGGGGTCCAATCGGTCCCATGAATCCCTACCTCACACGGTGCCTAACCAAGAGTCTCAAGGGGCACTGGTTCGTGAGGGAAGAGGCTTACAATACTGGGTCTCTGAATTTTGCAAGCATTTACCTCCAGTATTCAGAGGGAGGTTTGAGCCCCAAGTTGCTGAGGACTGGTTGACTCGTCTAGAGAAGATCTTTGAGGTCCTCGAGTGTTCTACGGAGGTTAAGGCGAAACTAGCCGTGTATAAGCTAGAGGGGGATGCCGACCGGTGGTGGCGGAATATCGCCATGACACTTCGAAGCCGGAATGTGCCATTGACTTGGGAGTTGTTCCAAGAGAAGTTTAATGAGAAATACTTCCCCAAGTCGGTGAGGTTAGAGAAAGAGTCTGAGTTCTTGGCTATCAAGCAGGGAGATACAGAGAGTTTTGACGAGTATCTTTCCCGTTTTGTCCGACTATCTCGGTATTCTACGCATCTCCGGGAAAAGGATGATGAGGAGTGGAGCTCTGATATGCTTATCAGGGGCTTGAGGCGTGAACTGAAGAAGAGATTAGCCTCTCACCTATTTACTGACTTCAACAAGGCGGTGGAGCAGTGTAGGATTGTTGAGAACAATCTGAGGGATTGGTACCCAACTAAGGGTAAAGACAGTCGCAGTGAGCCTAGTAAGGCTAACACTTCCCAGAAGCGGAAGGGGCAAGGGTCCTCATATGGGGGTGGTAACAAGAAGCCCTACCAACCTGGGGGTCGTAGTGACCAGAGACCTCCAGCAGGACCGATGTGTAATCAGTGCAGAAAGTATCATCCGGGAAGAACTTGTGCTGGGGAGGTGATTTGCTTCAACTGTAAGCAAGTGGGTCACATCTCTACTAAGTGCCCAAGACCGCCAGCAGAGCAAAGGCCCAGGAATCAGGGTCGAGTGTTCGCCATGACTCATGAGGAGGCCCGGAAGTCGCCTGAATTGATCCAAGGTAAAATTCTTCTCGGTGATAATGAATTAGATACTTTGTTTGATTCGGGTGCAAGTCACTCTTTTATTGCTTATGATTGTGTAAAGCGCCTGGGATTGCATGTGCATAGATTACCATTTGATTTGGTCGTGTCGACGCCGATGGGTGTCAAGGCTGTGACGGCCGAAGCCTGCTTAAATTGTGTAATAGTTGTTGAGGGTTGGGAGTCTACAGTTGATTTGATCTGCTTGCCACTCCAACAACTAGAAGTCATTTTGGGTTTTGATTGGTTAAGAGCAAATGATGTGCTGCTTGATTGTGGTAATAAAAGGATCAATTTTCGTAGTGCACAGCGGGATAGCAATGTAAATGCCAGTTTGAACTTGCTTTCAACAGCTAAAGCTGAGAGATATCTTGAGAAAGGGTGTCAAGGGTATATGGTGTTTTTCTCCGTTCAGGGAGAGTCAGGTGAAGCTTTAGAGAGTATACCAGTAGTAAATGAATTCCCTGAGATATTTCCAGAGGATCTTAGTGGATTGCCTCCGGAAAGGGAAGTAGAATTTCCAATTGAGATTGTGCCTGGAGCTGGTTCGATATCGAAAGCCCCATATCGTATGGCCCCGAATGAAATGGCAGAGTTGAAGAAGCAAATTGAAGAATTGCTTGAGAAAGGATTCATCCGACCCAGTGTATCACCGTGGGGAGCTCCAGTGTTGTTTGTGAAAAAGAAAGATGGAAGCTTGAGGCTTTGCATCGATTATCGAGAACTTAACAAGGTAACTGTTAAGAATAAGTATCCTCTCCCAAGGATTGACGACCTGTTAGATCAATTGTCTGGCTCGTGCGTATTCTCCAAAATTGATCTAAGGTCGGGATATCATCAGTTGCGTGTGAAGGCAGCGGACATTCCGAAGACTGCTTTTAGAACAAGATATGGGCACTATGAGTTCCTTGTGATGCCCTTTGGTTTGACGAATGCACCGGCGGTATTCATGGATTATATGAATCGCATCTTCCGACAGTATCTTGACCAGTTTGTGGTTGTGTTTATCGACGACATCTTGATCTATTCCAAGAGTAGGGAGGATCATGAGCAACACCTGAGAATTGTGTTGAGAATTTTGCGAGAAAAGCAACTCTATGCCAAACTGAGCAAATGTGAGTTTTGGCTTACGGAAGTGAAGTTCCTTGGCCATGTGATCTCTCGAGACGGGGTATCAGTGGATCCCAGTAAGGTGGAAGCAGTACTTGAATGGAAAAGGCCAGAAACTGTTTCTGAGATTCGCAGCTTTCTGGGTCTTGCTGGTTATTACCGGAGGTTCATTCAGAACTTCTCGCGTATTGCCTTGCCGATGACCAAGCTCACGAGGAAGGATCAACCGTTTTTGTGGGATGAACGTTGTGAGCGGAGTTTCACTGAGCTGAAGGAGAGATTGACTACGGCACCAGTATTGATTATACCTGATCCCAGTGAGGCTTATGTCGTGTATAGTGATGCGAGTAAGCAGGGGTTAGGGTGTGTCCTGATGCAGCAGGGACGTGTGGTGGCCTATGCCTCTCGACAGCTGAAACCGCATGAGATGAACTACCCCACTCATGATCTGGAGCTGGCGGCAATTGTGTTTGCATTGAAAATTTGGCGTCATTACCTGTACGGTGTGACTGTGGAATTGTACTGCGACCACAAAAGTCTCAAATATCTGTATGATCAGAAAGAGTTGAACATGAGACAGCGTCGGTGGATGGAGTTGCTGAAAGACTATAACCTGGAGATCAAATATCACCCGGGTAAGGCTAATGTCGTCGCGGATGCTTTGAGTCGGAAGGCGGTGCTAGTGGCAACAATGATGATCCAGGAATGGAAACTGATAGAGGATTTTAGGGATTTGAATCTCTCAAAGGAAATCCTGTGTGCCAGTTACGGTGTGGTCCAAGGGGAGAATGACCTGAGGACTGAGATTGAAAAAGCTCAAATGCATGATGAGCTAGCCTAGTCGATCCGAGCTAAGATTGAGCGAGGAGAGACTCGAGACTATGACTTGTCACCAAGTGGATTGGTGCGTTATCAGAAGAGAACCTATGTACCACTGAAGGCGGAGTTAAGATTGAGAATTCTTGATGAGGCTCATAAGAGTCAATATACTCTTCACCCCGGTATGACCAAGATGTATCACAATTTGAAGTCTATGTATTGGTGGCCAGGGTTGAAGAGTGATGTGACGAAGTACGTGGCGCGGTGTCTCACCTGTCAAAAGGTGAAGATTGAGCACCAGAGACCGCCAGGATTGCTTCAGAGTCCAGAAATTCCAGAATGGAAGTGGGAGAGTGTGACCATGGATCTAGTGATGGGTTTGCCCAAGATCAAGAACTATGATGCGATCTGGGTGATTGTCGACCGACTCACGAAGTCTGCGCACTTCATACCTATCAATGCTGGCTATTCTCCTGATAGACTGGCTGAGATTTATATCAAGGAGATTGTGAGACTCCATGGTACACCGAAGAATATAATCTCCGATAGAGATCCTCGGTTTACTTCGAGATTCTGGAAGGCTCTGCACGAAGCTATGGGTACTCAATTGAGGTTTAGCACGGCTTACCATCCTCAGACAGACGGACAGTCAGAGAGGACTATCCAGACTTTAGAAGATATGCTGAGAGCGTGTGTCCTAGACTTCAAAAGAAAGTGGGACTACTATCTTCCATTGGCTGAGTTTGCGTACAACAACAGTTACCATGCGAGCATTCAAATGGCTCCGTATGAAGCACTGTATGGGAGGAAGTGCCAGTCACCATTGTGCTGGTCAGAGTTGTCTGAGAGGAAGTTGTATGGGCCAGATCTTGTTGACCAAACCGCTGAGCAGATCCGAGTTATCAGGAAGAGGCTCCTTACAGCACAGAGTCGTCAGAAGAGCTACGCTGATAAGAGGAGAAGACCTCTTGAGTTTGAAGTGGGGGATCATGTTTTCTTGAGAGTGTCTCCGGTCACGGGCATCGGGAGAGCAATCAAGCGGAAGAAGCTGAGTCCGAGATACATTGGTCCATTCGAGATTCTGGCAAGGATTGGACCAGTTGCCTATCGGATAGCCCTACCCCCGAGTTTGAGTAGATTACATGATGTGTTTCATGTCTCGCAGCTCAAGAAGTACCAACCAGACCCCGAACATATCATTGAGTATGAAGAAGTGGAATTGCAAGATAACTTTACTTATGCGATAGAGCCAGAGAGAATCATTGATCGAGAAGAGCGGAAGCTCAGGCACCGAAGCTTACCGTTCGTGAAGGTGGTCTGGAAGGGAATGTCTCCAAGGGAAGCCACTTGGGAGGCGGAAGCGGACATGAGGAAACGATTTCCTGAGTTTATGCCCCATGATGTGTAACAAATTTCGAGGGCGAAATTTATTGAACGGGGGGAGAATTGTAATATCCCAATTTTTGATTAAGGGATAATCATGATTATTAATGATAATTATGAATTTAATTGGGATTATTATGTATTTTATGACAATATTAGTTAATGTCATAATTAGTGGAAATTGGAAATATTAGTGCATATGTGTGGTATTTAAGATCAATGGTGGTGATTTCCTTGACCGTGGGTCGGAATCCTATGTGTTGAGGTGTGGTGAGCTTTAGTGGGAATAAATGAGATGCTGACATGTGGCATGGTGGTGACCATTGGATGGGCCACATGGGGACAAAAGTTCACTTTTCCCTCTCTCTCTCCATCTCTCCATCTCATCTCTCTCTCTCACGTGCTCTCTCTCTCTTCTCTCTTTCTCCATTGTTGAAGGAAGAAAAGCTTGGATTTTGAGTAGGTAAATGATTTCCATTGCTCAAACTCACTTCCTTAATGTTGATCCTTGAGTAATGGGCTTCATTTGGGTGTGTGTAGTGTGGCCATTTGGTGTGGTTTGTGATCACACGAAAATTGATTGTTGGTGGATCAAGAACTCTCTTTGGAGAAGTTGATAAGGTGAGTAAAACCAATCTATCTATCTATGTTTCATACCATTTGGAATAGTTTCTAAATTCTGGAAATTTGGCTTGAATCCGAAAATTGGATGCCACTGTTCATTTGGTATGTTTTTGGCATGAGAATGGTGTTTTGGAATGAGTATGTGATAGATAGATTGATTAGAAGTTGAGATATGAAGTTTTGTTGAAAGAGGTATCTTGTTGAATTTAATGCCCAAAACCCAAAGCATGATAATGGAATAGGATTTTGATGATTTTGAGTATTCCATTGAGTTTGTTGGGTGTTTTTGTGTGGGAATGGCTTTGGGTTAAGTTTTGAGTCCATAGGAATCAATTGGGCAAAGGTTAAGGAGAGTGCCTCTGCTTTCTGCGTTCTCTGATATCTGAGGCATTCACTCGAGCAGACAGGGGTGTGCTCGAGTGAACGATGAATATCACCCGAGCACAGGATGATCGTGCTCGAGTGATGCGAGAGTTTTCCCTTTTGTGCTTCGAGTGCACCTGGGTTTTTATGATTGATGCTCGAGTGCATCGCTTTGTGCTCGAGTGAGGGTGTTAGTTCAGAGTGAAGGGTTTCTCTCGGGTTTTCACTCGCTGGTGGATGCCAAGAGTGTGTTCTGACACTCGCAAGCATGCTCGCGAGCACTGGGTGTCTGCTCGAGTGAGCTCGTGCTCGCAGGTTGTCACTCGCGGGTAAGGTGCGCAAGTGCGCCTTCTCACTCGCGAGCAGGGGGCTGTCTGCTCGAGTGAGCCGTGTGTGCTCGAGCACGGTGAGCCATTTGGGCTGATGTGCTTTCTCTTGTGCTCTCGGGTACGTGCTTTCTGTCTTCACTTCCTTGTGCTTGAGGTGAATTCCGTACTTGTGCTCGAGTGAGGATTTTGTGCTCGAGTAATCCGTTTCCTTGGAAGGTGTTGTGCTCTCGGGCAAGTGCTTTCTGCTCTCACTCTCTCTTGTGCCCGAGTGATATCCGTACCTGTGCTCGAGTGAGGCCATCTTCACTCGAGTGTCCGTACATTTGTGCTCGAGCACGGCCATCTGTGCTCGAGTGAGGCAGTGTAAAATCTGAGTTTTTGTGCTTCCAAAAAGGGATCTTTGGGATAGTTTTTCCTACCCTTTAGGAGTTTGGTTAGGGGTGTTTAATGACTCTAAAAGAGCAATAATGATAACCAATTAAGTATTATAAAGTGGATTAAGCCTTGGAATAGAGAATAACTCTTCGTCCCTAATTGTGAAAATAGGATTTGATATTTGCCTTCCTCGGGAGAGACCGGCGCTAGGACACGCCCGGAAGAACTCAGGTAGTGACTTTTCTCTCATATCTTGTATGATGTCTTGGTATGCATATCTTATCATTGAACTTGTGAAATGTGTACCATGGTCCATTACGGCGTGAGCAGGTCAGCGTGAGCCGTATAGGGAGTGACAGTGGTCATCTCTAGTCGGCCGTTGGACTGCCGTCGTAATCGACATGGATCTTTGTGAATCCGACCCGTGGGGGCGGCGTATGTGAAAACCAGCCGTGGGCTGCGTATGTGTATCTTGCCTATGTGGCTTGTGAATATGATATGCTTTATATGGATCCCAGCTGTGGTGAATTATACTGTGTTGATTGTTGTGATGCAATACAACGTGAGCAATTCAGCGTGAGCAATCGTCAGGGATGACATGTGTCATACTAACCATTGCCGCTGCAACTGCCGTTGTAGTTGCTTGTGTGGATGATGATTTGATTACATGCATTATTGTTGTACATTATATGATTGACTTGTTACTACGGGGATTCTTTAGAATCTCACTCTCCCAAAATTAAACCTTTTAGACAGGGCCGAAGGATCGAGAGGCAAGCGGGCGACGAAGAGTAGTTAGAGCTCCTGTTTAGGAGTATATTTTGGAGTTTATGGTTATCATGGTATATTTTGGAATTGTATATAGTAGGTTTTGTGTAATTCCCAAGTAAAAGGGTATGAATTGTAGGCTTTGTGCCTTGTGTAAATCCCTTTTATTATGTATGGAACCCGAGTGAGTCGGGAACTTATTTGCACTCTGATAATTGTAAATGGAATCTACCTGTTCAGGCCATATTGTATTAAAATGTGAATAGGAGACCATTGTAATTGAGTTTATAAAAGTTTTTGCAAATCCAATTTTTGGGCAAAAGATTTCTTTGATAAGTCCCAACTTGAATTATGGTCTCTAATTACAACTTAATTATGGGTTTAAGAACTTAATCTCGGCCTCAGGTGGGAAGGGGGTTACAGTAGCAACTGACAGAAATTCCCAGTTTTGCCAAAACTTATCCCAATGGTTCCCAAACTTAACACAAAGCTCATTCCCACTTAAAATTGTATAAGGAACCCATTGGTAACCTCCAAAATACTCAAAACCCATCCTAACAACAATTCACACTCTTGAGTCTCTATAACTCACACAATACCCAAATTCCTTCAACTTACATCCAAAATCCTAAACCATTACCAACACTCAAATAACCTCACAACATACCAGTTCCAACATCATTCATCATGCAATTCATACATTCAAAAATTGGCACAAAACCAGGGCAAATTTCAGAATTTATCAACCTTAACCAATAATCACAATAAATATATTAAAAGGCATCAAATCCTTACCTCTTCAACTTTGCTAAAACCAAACTTTGATTCTCCAACTTTCAAGTTTATTCAATACCTAAACTACCACCTTTCAAAATTCTGAAATCATCAAGATGTAGCTCTTAACACTATGAACAAGATTAGTTAAGAGGATTTGAGCATATGAGAACCATTACTCACAAAAAATTCAAGCTTTCTCTTTCTCTTTCCACCTTGATTATCGAAAAATGGAGAAGAAGGAGAGAGATGATGAAGAAGATGATGAAGTGTGCATATTTTCCCTTTGGCCCATACTCCTACCGAATAGGAGAGAGAAGAGAGAGAAAAGTGAGTTTTTGACTTTTAGCATAATCCTATGGTCTATCAAATTGCCACTTGTCACCATCTTGCTCACTCTTCTATGAGCTGACATAATCTCAAAGCATACAATTCCGACCCATTGATAATGAATCTCAACCATTGATCTCTAATCACCAATGAGTTTCCTCTTTGGTAACTGACCAATTGGTCGGTAAATTTCCAATTTTACCATTTTGCCCCTAGTTTTCACTATGATTATTAAATTATCACTATGAACATTTATATCAAATTCGCATCACATTTATCCAAGAGTGTTTAATTACACTAATTACAATCAATCTTGAAGTCATTAGCCCTTAATCTCAAATTGGGTCATTATAATGAGCCCAAGTGGTTGTGGTAGAGTGGCAGTTTTGGAAACATGATAATATATTGATATAGTCTTGATTACACAGTGATAGGAAATATGCATGGAAGGAGATACCAATGGAGTGCATCCTCCCAATCTGTGAGTTAGCCCTAAGAGATCAGTGAACATTCGAAGGGCAGGAAGTGGAATAATACCGATATAAGGAAGGTACCAATAGTCTCAAGAGGGTACTAGCAGTATCAGGATGGTATCAGGAAACAGGGACATCAATATACTCAGAGGTGATATCAGTACCCATATGATAATATTACTAGTGCACATGGAGAAGTATCAGGATGGTATCAGGAAGAAGTAGTATTGGTACACGCAAAGGCAGTACCAGTGCCCAGTTGACGGTATCAGTGGCTCTAATGTACATAGCAATAATACTCGTACTCATGATAGTGGTATTAGGATAGTACCAGCAGTATCAAAGTAGTGTAATGGTATTAGGGGACAATGGAATCAGCACACACGAAGGAGATACCAGTGCCCAGTCGACGGTATCAATGGAACTAGTGCCCTGGATAGAGGAATCAATGCACGCAATGATGGTATCAGAACACCAATAGTAACGATTCTGATAATGGTATCAGAATTGATATTGTGCATATACCAATACTGATACGCAATCTATACACAGTATTTTGATGCCCGGAGGCAATAGGCATGATTTTTAAGGTAAGGGTAGCCTTAGGGTACCGATGGTCAGAAGCAGATAAAGCCAGTGTCTACATTTTAGTACGGGTGCACGAAAGTTAAGCGTGCTCAACCCAAGGAAATATGAGGATGGGTGACGCCCTAGGAAGTTATGTTGTCAAGGTCATGGAGACTTGAGAAATAATAATTGTCATGAGGTTTCTCCATGACTAATAATCATTTAAGTTAGATAGTTTAAAGGGTGCATAGATGCATGGAGATATTGATGATATAAGCATTGATTTTAAATCGGGACAGTTATGTTGTGGAAATTTGAGGCATAGTAAATGTTTTGCGGTTTCTCCATGCTAAGTAATGATCCTTAGAACATTGTAGGGTCAAAGGAATATAGATATGATATACGATGATATATGATGAGTGATAATTATAGCGTATATAGATCTTAAAGGATCCTAACCGATGATACTAAAGGTTGGGAATAGATTTGAATTATATCTAAGCTGAAATAGTGCTTAGGTCGAAATGTGAATTGGTTGCACTATAGTTCTGATACATGATAGAAGTTTAAACCTTGTGGATAGTGTTGAACATTCAGTAATAGTTGGAGGATATTACCTAAATACTGTGAAGGTTAGAATAGGCGCTATATATCTTGATTCTTAATGGAACCTATTGGAATAATTGAGGAAAATGATCTCCGATCTATGTGATATTGAGGTTCTAAATTTCATGATGAACCGAAAAGTTGGGTTCAAGAGACCCTAGGCTGTAAAATCCTACAGGCCAGCGATGTGGTAGTGGACCTGTGAGTCTAGAGGCCCTAAGACCTAATGGGCCGCTGTGTCCTTAGGTTGGTAAGTTTATTCATTATTGTGTTGGGCCAGTGATGATCCGTGGGATTGAGGAACAAGATTCTTATGGACATGAATCCTTGTAGAAAGGAATATTGAAAATCTTCTAGCTGTTAAGTCTAGCATAGGGAAAGATCTTAATAATAGAATATTCCCTTAAAGGATCAATCGAGGTGATAGCTCTCTAATGAATGAGAGACAAAATTGATTTGTCTGCTATCCCACTAATTTGGGGCTTTACTAGAAATCGATTGGTGGATGGCAAATAAGGTAATGAAAGGTATGAGTAGAAGGGCTACTAAGTAATTCGTAACCCAGGAATCGGCTGTTAAGTTTTGATTCCATGAGAATTTGAAATTGATCAAAATGATTTAAGTTGAAACGGGCCAAGAACTGGCACAAAGAAATGCGTATTTCTAGTGTAGTCAAGTGTTATAGGGGGTTCCCGTGGAACTTCTCTTGAATCATCCTGACATTATAAAGGAACACATAAGGAGATAAACATCAGAGTGCGTAATGAAAGTCTACGACTCTGTGTTGGTTTCAGGAAGTTGAATAAATTGACTGTTGAGATCAAGCACCTACTTCCTGAAATAGATTATTTGCTCGATCAGTTGTATGGTTCCTATGTGTTCTCCAAACTGAGTTGAGTTTGGGTATCACCAGCTTGAGGTAAAAGCAGAGAATGTACCGACAATTGCTTATAGGACCAAATATGGCATTACTAAAATGGCCATTTGGGCTAACCAATGCACCTGCCATGTTTATGGACTACATGAATCGAATTTGTATCCGTACTCAGACCAATTCGTAGTATTCATTATTGATGATATACTGGTATACTCGCAGAGTAGAGTAGAACACAAGCAATATTTGAAAATCATATTGAACGTACCAAAATCTAATCAACTCTATGCCAAGCTAAGCAAATGTAAGTTTTGGCTTTCAGAAGTTAAACTTTCGGGCCATATTGTCTCACAGTAAGAAGTCACAATAGATTCTTGCAAGGTGGAAGCAGCACAGAATTGAAAAGGCCAGAGATTACGATTGTGATACGCAATGATCTGGGTCTTGTTGCTTATTATAAGGGGTTTATGTAATTTTCCCCATAAAACTCAACATTATGCATGGGATGATGATTGTGAGAAGAGCTTCAGGGAGCTAATGACGAAAATTTATTAAAGTACCAACACTGATAATCCCAAATCCACAGTGGACCTTTATTGTCTTTACTGATACCGGTCGGCATGGATTGGGAAGGGTATTAAATCCTAGATCTGAGTAGGCAGGGATTGAAATGTGCATTGATGCGAGCCAGGTGAGGGCGTATGCATCTCGTCAGCTGAAGCTTCGGGAAGTAAACTATCCTACCCATAATCTTGAGTTAATGGTAATAGTGCCATATTGAATTTAGAAACATTGCCTTTATGGCAAAGCCGTGGAGTTGTACTTTGACTACCAGGGTTTGAAATGTTTGTGTGATAAAAAAGAACTGAAGATGAGAAATCATATATGGATGGAGCTGCTTAAATATTTTAACCTAGAGATAAAGTATCATCTAGGAAAAGGCTAATGTCGTTGCTAACGCATTGAGCCATAAAACAATGCAAGTGGCAGCTATGAGGATTTATGAGTAGAAACTGATCGAGGATTTTGGAGATCTTAGTCTGTCTAAGTAGATTTTGACCAATGTGAATAATTTCAATGAGACATATAAGGATCTGAGAGTAGCAATTGAAAAAGCTCATATCAAGGATAGAGAAGGATATGCTAAAGTGTCACCCGGAGTTCAAGGCTATGTATATCTAGCAAATTTCAGGGACAAAATTTATTTAAGTGGGGGAGAAATGTAACACCCCAAATTTTATTCACCAAGAATGTATTGTAATTATTTAATATATTCAATAAAATGGTGAATATTTATTGCCATAGGAATTAAATATTGAAAATTGAAAGGTGAATAATGCTTTCGGCGAAATTGCCTATGGGGCAGTGAGTTTGTTATGTGATTTTGAATGACCAAATAATGTTCAAAAATTATAAAATTTTATTGGTTGAAAGTAGACATCCAAAGCTTTAATTTGATAGGTCATATGACTCAATTAGAGCTATATGCAAAACGTTATGCATTTTTGAAATTAGCCCAGAAAAACTATGAATTTTCTGGAACAACATGTAAAGATTGAAAATCTGGGAATTTTGTGCTTCCATTTGGCTAAAGACTATTTTTTTCTTAAAACTAGACTCAATAATGGTTCTATAGCCTTTAGAATCACTCTTATATGTTGTCTACAAATTTAGTTATGATTTTTCAAATTTTGTGCATAAAATCTACCAAATTGCCAATTGTTTCAGTTTTTGAGGGAAAAAAATGCAATGACCATTATGGAATAAAGAAAAACCTAATTGGGCTACTTGGACCAAAAGTGGCATATTGATGGACTTAAGGAGATGAAGGGATTAATTCAATTTTAATTGGGTTTGAAATGTCAAGTTACATGTACATGGGAATTTATGTCACAAAAATTGGAATTTGTGAATTTGGGAAATTTAATAATAAATAAGGGAAATATGACATAAGCCTAATAAAACATCATCTTCTTTTTTATATACTCAAAACCGACGTCACATTTTAGAAAAATAGAGAGAGAAAGTTTGAGAAATTCTAGAGAGAAAGGAAAGAAAACTCACAAGGTAGGTCGATTTCTTCAGTGAATTCGTACCTAATAACGCGTATAACTCCGCTCTTACGCTTCTCTTTCAGGTATTTCAAAGTGTAGGAAGCTCAATTTTCATTGTGAAGAAGGGTTAGGGTTCGGCCACATCAAGGAAAAGCCAAAAGGAGTTTGAGGTAACTTCCAAACCTTTGAATATTGACTATTCTAGCTGCTGTGGACAATTTAATCAGTGAAATTTCGCCGAATTGTCTTTAATTTAGAATTTTGGAAATGTGTTGTTGGAAATTTTATGCTGCCAAAATTAGGACTAAATGGTAGTTATAACTCAATTAAATAGTTAATAAAGTGGTTAGGAGTAGAAAGGAACATGTCTGAGAAGTTGGATTTCAAAAACCCCAATTTTTATTGGGGAATTTGTGCAATTCGGTCAGAGCTAGAAATGGGCCTTAAATTTGGATTTTCAATGATTTAATGATTCCATTGAGTTCAGCGAGAAAATTTGGTGGGGTTACAGTTGGTCACTTTTTCGAAAAAGCATGAGAAAGCATAATTACATAAACACCCCTGAAACCATGAAATAGGGGTTGCCAAGGGCAATTTTGTCTGTTGGTAATGAATTTGTTAATTCCAAGTTCAGAAATGGATTTCTTGGATAAAATTATGTCAGAATAGCCCATGTCAAAGTTTCAAAAAAAGTGAAAGCAAACCAAGTACGCAGGGCCGGGCCGGTCCCCAAGGGCATTTTGGTAAATTCTCACCATAGGCTAATATAACCACTATAAATACTATGGAAATGCCTAAAATGGTACATGAATGGGTTTTAGCCTAATTCTTGTACATTTGCTATTTTAGGACCAAGTTAGGAGCCAAGCTTGCCATGCTTTTCGAGGCACACAAAACAGGGTGAAAGAGACTTGAGGTAGGGGCATTATCCTTCATACATTATGCCTTAGTTCATATAAATGTGTGAATGCCATTGTTTGTGATTTTATTAATCAACATGATTTGCCTAGAAGGGGCAGTTAGTACTGGAAGAGCACTTACACCTGGGGTTTGGGTAAGAATCCAACCGGTGTACGATTAGTGGGGCAGGAGCCCTACTCATGTATACATGACAATGATGTGTTGTACTATTCATTAATTGGTGCATACATGGTGCATGTCATATCTACTTATCGTATGTTATGTGAACGATAATATGTTTTTACTGAGATTTCTTAGAATCTCACCCCTTTTTCTAAACATAAATATCTCAGCGGGTGCCAGCGGCTCAAAGAGCGAGGACGTAGATACGGGGAACTGATGGACACGTTTCCCAAGATGAAGTTCGTGGTTGTATGTAGTCTTTAATTTTTGAATTTGATGAAATGTATATATGACCAACCCTGCGGGGAATGCCTCAATGTAATCATGTACTATATATCAGTATTTTGATGCTATTCATGTGTGCCCACCGAACTACGCTTAAACACTTTGAAAAATGAGAAAATATGACAGTGTTGATTGTAATTTTAACCCCTACTTGTTGATGCTTAGTTCGTATCGCCAGCTATCCTTATAGCTGATTGTTGCAACTGTTGGATTGGATGCTAAGTTTACTAACCTTAGGCATTTTGACTCTTTTGAGGTCCAGAAGAGTCAAAATGCATAAGTATGGTAACCTAGTAGCCAATCCATAGGTAGTTGCATTCAATTGTAAGGATGCTCACAATATGAATCATGCATCAACAACATGCATATTCTAGGCCTAAAACTACATCCACTAAATCTAACACTCAAAAATCATCAAATTCCTTTAGAGGTGGGTAAAATGCAAGCAAACAAAATAAACCTTCAAAAACAAATGTTGTAATTAATATTCAATAATTATCTCATAATATAGGGCTTAGATTCATGGTTAGCAGCTATAATTATTTTTTTATACCTATTGCATCTATATTTTTAAGGATGTCTGTAGAATTTATATTGCAAAATATATGTTTTAGATATAATAATATTTAACAGGGCTTCTGTGAAACAAAATAAAATGCACATTTAAAAAAATGCCTACTTTTTAAACTGGATATGAACTTACTTGGTCTAAAGATTTTTTTATTATAAATTAAAAATTTTTAACTCTGGTTGTTTAAACAACTGGTCTAGTTTCAAAACAATAAATAAATAAAATAAAACAAAAGTAGCAAAGCGTTTCACCCGCTCAAACCACTGAGTTAAATGGTTTTTGACCAGGTTACACTGGTTCAAAACATTTTCCATTGAGTCACATCTCCTCCAATTTAATCATCAAACCAAACCAGGTAGCAGACCCGTTCATCGGTTTTCCGGTTGAACTGGCTAATCTGATCTGATTTTTTGTTCCATGCATGTTATAGTAGAACATGGCCAGTAGAGTTTGAAAATTAAAAAAAAAAAAATTGTTTGAGATATACAAATGAAAACCAGAAAATATTAGTCAATACCATCGGATCTTCTGCAATGACATTAGAATAGATATGAGATTGTAGCTTGTTTTTGCAAAAAATTTTCCTGAAACCTATAACTTTTACCAAATCACTCCGAAAAGTCCCTGAAGAAATGTAATTCCTTATTATCCTCCGCAGAGATAAGAGATTTTTTTTTTTTTATGAGAAAGTCAACTTTTTTAACTCTTACTAGATTTTGAATCAATCCCACAAGGACAACACATGATCCTTTTGAAATTGACCAGTATGATTTTTTTTTTTTTTTTGGTCAAGGCAAGTATGATATAACTATATATATTAAGTTATTAACTTGTTTTAAAATCAAGATTAAGGCAAATTATCAGAATTCATAATTATATGTGACTTTCCAAAATTCCCAAACAGTACAACCTTGTATGGATTGATTCTTTATCGTTCAATAAGAGTGATTTAATTAACAACTAATTAACCACATAATTTTCATTTCCTCAATTGGCTAATCGACTAACACGCAACTATAATAAAATTTTATATTCATAGCCCATACATACAAGTTTTCCCTCTGGTTATCGCCAACGGTTTATCTAACCCCAGCAGATATGTTATTAGTTTTGGGAAGTTGGAAACACCTAATATTGTTTTTTAAAAAATAATGCTTACACCCTTCATTTTTGCCTTTTCACTTGTCAAAATATCTCAGAGTAAAAAATAAGAAATGACCCTCTACTTTGCTTCATGAAAAACAATATATTATCTTTGCTTCTAAATATAAATTTCAATTACTTGTTTGTTTTTGGGAACATTTCAGGCCTATATGAAACATATTTTATTTCAGTTAACTTACAAATGCAGCTTATCATCATTTTAAAAAAAGGGGTAACACACACTAGGCCCCACTGTTGTTTTTTTAGTGCCATGTTTCCCTAAATAATACCAACCAAGAAAAATTTCCGGAAAATTCATCTTTTAGTTCTTATAATTTTGACTCAATTATGACTCAGTTTCTACATTTTCACCTTGTGCAGCTCATTATCTATAGTTTTGATTCAGTTATAATTTAGTCCCCAAATTTTGATTTATTACAACTCAATCCTTATAATTTTAAGCATTTTATAAATTTAGCCTTCATTGTATAAATGATTTTATTTTTCAAAACACAAGGACTAAATTAATGATTAAATTTATAAAGACTGAGTTGTAATAGAGCAAAAGTTCAATAAATAATTTAAGAGATTGAGTTGCATTGACTCAAAATATAACTAAGTTACAGTTAAGTGAAACTATAGCCTTAAAAGTTAAGATTAATTTTCCGAAAAAACTAAATGCAACTTCTAACCATTATAAAAAGAAGAAAACAGGGTCATATATATACTTGGCCCCACTGTTGTAGTGTATAAAAACGAGCGATGTCACCAGCCCACAGCACCATGAAAGAGTTCAGAATATAGCTTCGTATCATCGGACACAGAGTTCTAATACAGATCTTAAGAACAAACGACGTCGTCGTCATGGAAGAAGATTTGGCCAAACCATATAATAAGACTGTGGATTCTGCAGCTGCCTCTACATCTGAGCCGCCGCCTCATCAAGATGATAAGGATTCGGAGAAAGCAGACTATCCTCTAAACGACGTCGTAAGCCAGAAACTCTCTGATTATTATCCAAGTAACTCTCTCTCATCTTCTCTCGTCGTTCCTTACTGTGTTTGCATCAATTTCAATTCCCTACAAAACAACGTTGTCGTACAGAACCAAGTAATTTTATTTCTTTTATTCCATTGACGGTTCATTGATTTGCATTTGATTTTGTTTCCATAAACAGATCCTGCATCTGAAAAACATTTCGAGACTTCAACAGACAGAGGTAATATAATATCTTTCCCAATTAAAAATTAAAAAATGTGTATAGTAAATATAGAGTTAAGGTGTAATTTTATCCCGAAAATAATCACTCAAAAGCATTGGGTATTTGAAAGTGTTTCTAGGAGTAATTTTACTTCGGAAGTGTTAAAAAATGAATAAATTCATCCTAACCATTAAAAACCTACCGTGATTGTCAAAAAATTAACGTTGACCATTTATATTTTTAATAGTAAGAGGTAAAATTGTTATGTTTTAGTTAATTTGAGGGTAAAATTGTTTTTAAAAAAACTTTTAGATACCTAGTGTTCTTGAGTGGTTATTTAATTTCTAAAGGCGAAATTGCACTTTAACTGATAAAAATATCCACTAATTTTTTAAAAAGTAACCTTGTTGTTTTTTCCTTGGGGTTTCGACATCAGATGTTGCTCTTGCAAGAGTTGAATCAGAAAAAAGATTAGCTTTTGTTAGAGCATGGGAAGAAAGTGAGAAGACAAAAGCAGAGAACAAGTACGTAAGACAAAATCTTATTTATAGCTGATATTATTACCTGAATTTCACTTTTGCTTTAATAGCCGTTTTAGTATCACTGATTAATGTTTTCTTTTCAATATTTATGATGCAATTGTAATTATTTTATATCATTCAATAATTTTTATCCTTCTTATTATAACACATAATATCTTAACATGCACTCTTAATTAATTTTTTTATTAACCAATTCAAACTGGCCTGAACTCATGACTTACATGCGAAATCAAGTTTTAATTTCTATGTGATTTTGCTATAATCTGCAATTTGAGTTGTGCATGATTGGTGTGTGTAATATTTAAGAGTTGTAGTTCATAAAAAGTAAATTAAAATTAAACTGCCAACAGGGCATGTAAGAAGCTCTCTATGGTTGGACTGTGGGAGGAGAGGAAAAAGGCATCAGTTCAAGTACAAATCAAGAAAATGGAGGTAATATAGTAGTAGTAGTAGTAAATAATAATAATAATAATCTCTTTATTTTATATATGCATCTTGCCAAATCCATGAGGAGGTCCTCTTATCTCATAAAACCTTGACTTATATGACACCCACCTCTCAGAAAGAGGTCACAAGTTTAAACCTGTGTAGCACGCGCTCGTGTGTTTTTATGTGAAAATATGTGTATACTTTTCATTTGACCCCTATAAAAAAAAAAAAAGAATTTGAATAATATTCATAAATTCAAGGAAAAATCACTTCTAGGTCCCAAGCAAGCAATATATTATCAAAAAGGTCCATGTTTATAACTCTTCTGTATGTATTCACAACCTGTTGAGTATGTTTTACAACCTCGAGGGACCTTTCTGATAATATCTTCCTTCCTTAAAACTTAGGAGTGATTCTCCCTAAATTCAATTACTTGGGCCAAACAGGGTTGGATGGGCTTATATATGCAAGAAATCTGGCATCAATGGACCAAAATATTTGTTCCCATAGCTCTTTATTTGAGCCAGGTCAAGAGTTAGGTGTCAGCCCACCTCTATTTGAATAAACAAATAATAAATAAATATGAGTCTTTTTTTTTTTTAAATCTGCAAGTCCCTATAGTTTCACCTAATTTTTAATTAGGTCCTTATAATTTTCCCCCCTTTTTATTAGTTTTTATAATTTTACTTGAGTTTAAGGTCCTTTTAGTTTTTTTTTTTTTTCTTTTTATCAGTTGTCCTTTTAGCCTCACAATTTTTAGTCTAGTTCCTGTAATTGTTTCACTTGTTTTTTTAATCATGTCCTTGTAGTTTTAGGTGATTGATAAAAAGAAAAAAGCGTATATGATCTAATTAAAAATAAGATGAAACTATAATGTCATGATAAAAAGGAAAAAAAAAACTATAGCAGCCTGATTAAAAATCATATGACCCTATTGGGATTTGTAGATTAATTTTCCCTATTCCCTATAGTTTTTATTAGAAGATCAAGCTAATAACTTAATATATTACGAGCAAGATCAAATCTGCAGCGTGCCACTTACATAAGAGCTTCCATATACTATTATGCCAAGTCAAGTCTTTATACGTTGTTGTAAAACCTCATGTATTGGCAGGAAGGAATGGAGAAAAAGAAGGCAGATTACGTAGAGAAAATGAAGAACAAAATGGCAGAAATTCGTCAGTTAGCAGAAGAAAAAAAGGCAGTAATTGAGGCTCAAAAATATGAAGACTTTCTCAAGGTTCAAGAAAATGCTGCCAAGTATCGCTCTCGAGGATATACTCCCAGAAAATTTCGTCTTCTCTCTTGCTTCACACCCTATAATGATCTATCCTAATTATTTCTTGCACCAACTTTATATATATTGCCCAGTGTGTGAGATATAGTAATATTTATGGTTATGTTCTAAATATGCTCTGATCACTCTTTCTTGTTTTGGCACTTTTGATCAATTTCCTCACCTTTTGTAAGATAGGTGGTGATTGATTAAAAGTCCAGGAATAATTTTTTATAATCCTTTGTAATGTTTTTCTGATGTAATAATAATAGTGTCAGTATTTTACTCAAAAAGAGAGAGACCAATATAAAATCTATTATTGATTTTTGTTTGTCTTTGCTGTCTTGGAGAAAATTACAAAGGCATCCCCTAATTAATGTTTTTTCCAATTTTCCATTTCAACCCTTTCATTAATTTTTGGCACCATGTGTAATGTGTAATGTGTAATACATATATATACATGTCATGTGTATGGAAACAAAATACACAATATTCAACATTGATTATATTGACTAATCCAAACTTTGATTTGAATGTTAAATATAAGTAGTTCTTCCAAAAATATATCTTTTAATTATATGCTGTCTTTCTACTTTGAGAATTGAGAAGTACTACTTAGAAAGAGAGAGAAATAATCAAGTGGAGTTCACATAATTGTATCTTTCTCACTCCGTTCATGCTTTCCATAACCAAAAAAAAAAAGCAAGAGACTTGGTGGCTTTTTTTTAAGCATAGGTATCCTTTTATGAGTGTTTGATTCAAAGGAAGGGGATGAAAAGAAATGGTAAGGAGTTACCTTATTTGGTTTGATTGGTAGGAAGAAGAGGTGAGATGTTTATAATGATACTTTATTTGGTTTAAGAGGGGAGGGTAAGGGGGAAACAATAGCAATTTACCATTCTACTTTAACATATTTATTTATATTTATATATTATATAAATTAATTTACATCATATCTAAATAATATAATAATATTTTTAATTATAATTTATATAATGGTATATGTTAAACATTGAATAACATTTTTTATCATTAATAATATATTTTTTGTTTAAAATTAATTTAATAATAATATATTTTTAACTATAACACTACTACAAAAAGGTAAAACCGTGACGCTTATAATTGCATTAACTGTGACGCTAGAAAAGTACCACATATCTGGACGCCACTAAAAAAAGCTGTGGCATTTGGAAGCACCACAACATTTAAATTTTTTTTTAAAAAAATACCCTCATATGGCGCTTGTTTGAGGAAGTGCCACAGGATGGGGGCCTCCTGTGGCGCTTGCTTCAGCAAGCGCTACAATAGGACCCCCCTCCTGTGGCACTTCCTCAAACAAGCGCCACAGAAGGGTCCTTTTTTTTCTTTTTTTTTTTTCTTTCTTCTTCTTCTTCTTCCTTTTTTTCCCTGTGACCCTCTTTTATGCTTCCTGATTGTGAAGCTTTATATAAAATGAGTGGCTTTCGTATTTATCATCTCCACAAATTGTCAATCTTCTATTTTATATTTCAACCTATTATATATATATATCTATATATATATAATTTTCACATTTAAAATTCAAGTTCCCCAACAATAATGTTCTTATATTAATACTCTCCA
This sequence comes from Inga leiocalycina, assembly GCA_963242795.1. Lineage (NCBI taxonomy): Eukaryota > Viridiplantae > Streptophyta > Magnoliopsida > Fabales > Fabaceae > Inga > Inga leiocalycina. The sequence continues at coordinate 40,014,133 of OY725332.1, forward strand.
AAGCTAACATAAAAAATATCATAATACAAGAACTTGATATGTGAACACAGTACATCAACAACTAATTAAGTAAATTAAAAGATTACTAAAAAACGTAAGGTTGTCGGCAAAAAAAATTAAACAAAGCAAAAAGACAAACGAAAGAAAGCAAGCTAGAATGAAATAGTATTCTTCTTACAAATCTATTAATTGACCAGCGCAGGGAGTGGGAGACCACGTTGGTGACGCTAGCTTGAGTGACGAGTGAGCGTTTGAGTGTGTTTTTTAGTGTGAAGATGATAGGAAATGGAGGGAGGGGGCCGACGAATCTACTAAGAAGATGAGAAAGGGAAAGTAATTTAATGGATAAGAGAGTAGTTGAATAATTAAAGTGGAGTAGTAGTCAAAAAGAGAAGGAATGGAGGACGGACACGGAACTACTACGCGGGAAATGAAATAATTAAGAGATATACACTATCCATTTACAATTTTTCCTTTTTTTTTTTATAAAAATAGGCAAGTGTGGCGCCTAATTAATTAGGCGCCACAAATTGCCTATCAGCTGTGGCACCTAATGCTTAGGCGCCACAGCTGATATATATATCATGTGTGGCGCCTGGGCATTAGGCGCCACACATTATATAATATATATCATGTGTGACGCCTAATGCCCAGGCGCCACACATGATATATGATGCAGTTGTGACGCCTGGTGGGTCAGGCGCCACAGCTGCTTGTGTGGCGTCAAGAGTGGCGCCTGTGTAGGCAGGCGTCACATTAGGCATCCCCAATTGTGGCACCTAACCTATTAGGCGCCACAGCTGGTACTTAAAAAAAAATTATACAGGTTAAAAATAAAAAAAGGGAAGCTGTGGCACTTATTTACAGAATGTGCGCCACCTTTTATCCTTTTTGTAGTAGTGTAACAGTATGTTTTTTTATAATAATATATTTTTATGTTAAATTAATTTCACAATAATATTTTTTTTTAATTAAAATAATATTTTTATGTAAAATAATATTAACACTTTTCATAATTATAATAATTTCTTTTCTATAAAAATAATTTTTATTTTTAAATTAATTTTATAACAATATATTTTTTAATTATAATAATATTTTTACTAATAAAAATATAATTTTCTTAAATTTTATTTCATAATAATATTTTTAATTATAAAAAATATATTTCTCATTTATTTAATTTAATAATAATATATATTTTTATAATAATATTTTATTTTTTAAAATTATAATAGCACATGTTATAATTATAATTATTTTTATTCTGAAAATATATTTTGATATTAAATTAATTTTTAATAATATATTTTTAATTATAATAATCTTGAATAATAACATATTCTTATTTTCAATATGTTTTACAATAATAATATTTGATTGATTATAATATTTTTCATCATAGGCATTATTAGAATATCATATAAATTATAAGGGTAAAATGGTCTAAAATTTTGGCTCCCCTCTGAAACCTCCAATTTGGAGGGGAGCCTGTCACACCCTTACCTTATCTTAACCTTTTTTAGAGTATTCACGGAAAACGATATGTGGTTTGGTAGGTAACACAGGAATATCATAACTATTCTGATAATATGTGCATGATTACATAAATTTCACATAGGGGTTTGTACATGATACTTACAATTAAGGTAGCTGCACAAGGCTACTAGGGTGTCTAAACTCATCCCAGTGAAACAGAGACTTCTTCCTGTCTTCGTTCCACTACTCTAATCCCCTCGTACGGTACTCTGCATTGTTGTTTATATATCTTCCGTCGTCTCCTGTCTAAATTGTTGGTAGGGGAAGGTGAGATTTGAGAGAATCTTAGTAGGAAACAGATACCATAATGAATGCATGATTGATGCTATGTGTATGAGTGAGTATGACATGTTAGCTTTATCTAGATGTATGCCCCATAATGACATTTCTGCATTCTTAATGTTTCATACAAGTCTATGGCCACAACGAAAAAAGAAATAGAGCTTCATTTATTCAAATATGCTCTACACAATCAAGTAAAACAATCACATACATCATTACACAAGTAAAGATATCAAATGCATGCAAGTAAGGTAAGTCTCATACCTCCAATCTTTCTCCTCGATTTGCATGCCAACAGCTCGGGGCTCCATATTCGATCCTACAATGTCAAATGTACTATTTAGACACTTCCATAGTGTTTCTGGGAGTTATATGAGTCTATCTTGAAAAATTACTAAAATACCCCTAGGGACCCAGCCCCATCGTACCTGGTCCGGCTGTACTTTTCTCGAAATTCTAACCTGGGCTATTTTAACATATTTTCGCCCAAAGAATCCATTTCCGGATTCAGAATTACCAAATTCACTGCCAAAAGACAAAATTGGCCTTGGCAGCCCTTATTTCAATGTTTTAGGGGTATTTTTGTAATTATGCTTTCTCGGCCTTTTTCGAAAAAGTGCCCAACTGTAACCCCATCTAATTTTCCCTCCTGAACTCAATGGAATCATCAAATCATTAAAAATCTAACTCTAAGGCCCATTTATAGCCCTGATCAAAATATACAGGAACTCCAAGGAAAATTGGGGTTTTTCGGTTTCGGCTCCGTAAACGCGTTTCTTTCTACTGCTAACCACTTTATTGACTATTACATTAGGTTACAACTACCATTTAGTACTAATTTGGGTAGCATAACCCCTAGGAAAACCCATTTTTCATTTTTACAACCAAGGACAATCCGGCGAAATTTCACTGATTAAATTGTCCACAATAGCCAGAATAGTCAATATACAAAGGTTTGGAAGTTACCTCAAGCTCCCACTGGCTCTCCCTTGATATGGCTGAACCCTAGGTGCTCAACATTCAAATTTGAGCTTCCAAACCTTAAATCATATGAAAAGGAAGTTTAGGAACAGAGTTATACACATTAGGAACCGATTTACTGAAGAAATCACCTACCTTTACAAGCTTTTCCCTCTCCTTCTCTCTCTAAAAATATCAACTCTTCTCTCTCTCTAAAACTGAAAATGGCATCAGTTATGGCTGCTGGAAGGAGGAGGAAATGTTTTATATCATATATTATATGATATGGAATTATTTATTCAATATCCAAAATTTTCGGGTTAATTAGAAATTCTGGCAGATATGAATCATCGTGTTTAAGAGCCTATCACTACAAAAAACAGCTAATTACCCATGGAAATTACCCACGGAATTTCATCTTTGAATTCAAATTACTATATCATATTCAAATTACTGCTGGAAGGAGGAGGAAATGTTTTATATCATTTATTATATGATATGGAATTATTTATTCAATGTCCAAAATTTTCGGGTTAATTAGAAATTCTGGCAGATATGAATCATCGTGTTTAAGAGCCTATCACTACAAAAAACAGCTAATTACCCATGGAAATTACCCACGGAATTTCGTCTTTGAATTCAAATTACTAACGGATTAGGGACAGAAACGGAATTACAGACGGATCACCGATGGAATTTTTTCCGTCTCTAAAAAATCAGTGGCAAATTGATTTACCAATGAGATTTTTATTCTGTCAGAAATTATCGACGAATTACCCACTGAAAAAATTCCGTGGGTAATTACCGACGGAAATTACCCACGTAAAAATTATGTAGGTAATCACTGACGGAATTTATCCACGTAAAAAGTTCCGTGGGTAATTACCCACGAACTTTACCTACGGAAAAAATTTCGTCGGTGATTACCCACGGAAAATTTTCCGTGGGTAATCCATCAGTAATTTAATATTATTTTTTTAAAAAAATCCACATGGCAACCTTAAAAGAAACCACGTGGACATCACTGAAAACCCCTCACCGCCCGCCCCCGCATCCGGCCCTGGCGGCCCCTGAACAAGGGCCATGTGTCCCTTTAACCTTGAGCCATGTGTCTTTGTGAGATAATTGTTGCATTTTGTGACAAAGGTGGGATTCAAACCTTGGACCTTTAGTATGTGTTTTGATGCCTTTACCAGTTGAGTTGCTTTAATCTTGTGTTATTTTTTCACATAATAATATATATAATATAATAATTAAAAAAATATTATATTAAGATAAATATATATAATTAAATATATATTTATATATAATTATATTTTTCATTTTTTATAATATAAAATGTAAAATTTTTTAATTTCTAATTTCGTTTAAATACTTAATATTAATATAAATATATATAATATTACATATATATTTATAAATAATTATATATTTCGTTTTTTATAATATAAATTTAAAATTTTTTATAATTTCTTATTTCATTTAAATATTTAATATTAGTAAAGATATATATAATATTAAATATATATATATATATTTATATATAATTATATATTTTGTTTTTTTGATATAAATTTTAAAATTTTTAATTTTTTATTTCATTTAAAATTTTTGTTATTAATATTATATATATTTAATATATTATATTAAATATTAATTTTATGATATTTAAATTTTTATTTGTTATAGATTATTTTTATTTTTATTATTTTATATAAATTGTTAAAAGATAATAAAAAAATTATTAGTTTTACCGACGGATTACCCACGGAATTTCGTCAGTAATATCTCCTTAAATTAGCTACAGAATTCCGTGGGTAAGGCGTGGGTAAATAGCAACGGAAAAAATTTCGTGGGTAATCAGTCAGATTTACCGTCAGAATTTTTTTCGTCGGTAATTAGATACGGCTTACCCACGGAATTCCTCATTCAAATTACCCACGGAATTCTATGGGTAAGGTGTGAGTAATTACCGACGGAAAAAATTCAGTGGGTAATTCATCCGATTTACTGACAGAATTTTTTCCGTTGGTAATTAGAGATGCATTATGTAACCCCTTACCCACCTTAGGCCAAGATTAAGTTCTTAAACACATAATTAAGTTAGAATTAGAGACTATATTTCAAATTGGGACTTATTAAGGTAATCTTTTGCCCAAAATCGGATTTGCAAAATCTTTTTCAAAACTTATTCACAATGGTCTCATATTCACAATACAAAACAATAATGCCCTGTACAGGTGGATTCCATTTACAAATATCAGAGTGCAAAGTAAATTCTCGATTCACTCGGGTTCTATTCATTAAATAAGGGTTTATACCAAGGCACAAAGCCCACATACTTTTCCCTTATCTTGGGGATTACACAAAACTATACAATCTATCCCAATACATATACAATTGATCCAAAAATATCTAAATGCTTTACATGATAACCAATAACCAAAAAGGAACTCCTAAACCAGAGCTCTAACTACTCTTCGTCGCCCGCTTTCCCTTGGATCCTTTAGCCCTATCTAAAATATTTAATTTTGGGAGAGTGAGATTCTAAGGAATCCCTGTAGTAACAAATCACTCATAATATGCACAACATCAAAGCATGAAAGTAAATCATCCACAACACACAGCAATCACAACAACAGTTGCAACGGTTAGGGTAGGTATCATGGGCATCACCCCCTTAACGACGGCTCACGCTGAACTGCTTGCTGTATTGCACATCTATATGAACATATCACATATATCACCACAGCTGGTATCTATATAAAATATTTCACAACACGCAGCCCTATGGACTGGATACTCAAACAGGAATCCACGATTCCATAACGCAGCCTCAGCACTTACAACGGCAGATACAACGACTGGGGTAGGTATCATGAGCATTGCCCCCTACGATGGCTCACGCTGAACTGCTCTCGCTGTAATTCCCTATGGCTGATAACACATTCATAATGATAAACATGCATACCAAGTATCATACACAACATGAGAGAAGAGTCACTACCTTGATCTTTTCGGGCGTTCCCTAGCACCAGTTTCTCCCCCATCGGGCAAATATCATATCTTATAATTATAACAAGTGACAAGGAGTTATTTCTCTATTCAATTCTCAATAGCTTCTTAACACTTAATTGGTTATCATTATTGCTCTTTAGTACTCAAGAATACCTCTAACAATAGCCCTAAGGGGTTGGAAGAACTATCCCAAAGATCCCCTTTTGGAAACACAAACTGACATTTTCTATTGAGGCACTCGAGTGAAGATGGCCTCACTCGAGTGAAATTGTACGGATACTCGAGTGAAGGAGACCTCACTCGAGTGATGGTACAGTTTGCACTCGGGTACAAGAGAGTAAAGGATAATGAGTGAACACCCGAGAGCACAAGGAATTTTCAAAGACTACATCACTTGAGCATACTGGACCTCACTCGAGTGAAAGCCAAATGCCTCACTCAAGCACCTAAGAGTGAAGTCCAGAAAGTGAGAAGCCGAGAGCACAAGAGAAATGGCAGTAGCCTAAATGGCTTACTGCACTCGAGCACAACACAGCTCACTCGAGTGACTACCCTATACCCGCGAGTAAGAAGACATACTCTTGCACCATAACCGTTAGTGACAACCCGAGAAGCAAGTCCTTGGTATCAAATACACCAGTCACTTGATAATGAGGAGGCTCACTCGAGTGATATTCATCCCTCACTCGCAAGTGAGACTATACACTCTTGGATTTTCCAGAAAGCACAACAGAAAACTGAAGAGAAAACAGAATATACACACAGTACTCAAGTGGTACTCATCCTCCCCCAAGTGAACTTCATCCCTCACTCGAGTGAATCCCAAATCACTCAAGTGATTCTATCAGAACCAGAAAACGTAGAAAACAGAGGCATTTTCCCAACACTTGCCCAATTGATCCCAATGGACACAAAACTTTACTCAAAGCCACTCCCACAGCAAAACACCCAATAAACTCAATGGGATTATCAGAATCATCAAAATCCTACTCCATTATCATGCTTTGGGTTTTGGGCAACAAAATCAACAAAATACCAATCTCATCCAAACATCACATTTCAATCACCAATCAATCTATCCATCCTAAACTCATTCCAAGATACCATTCTCATGCCATAAACATACCAAATGAACAGTGGCACTCATTTTAGGATTCAAGCCAAAATTTCCAAAAATTATAAACTATTTCAAATGGCAAGAAACTTAGATAGATAGATTGGTTTCACAAACCTCTTCAACTTCTCCAAAACGCTCTTTGATTCTCCAACAACAAGATTTTCGTGTGATCACAAATACAGCCAATGGCTAAACTAAAAACACCAAAATGAAGCTCATTACTCAAAGATCAACATTTATGAATGGTGTTTTAGCAAAGGAGGGCATTTACTTACCTTAAATCAAGCTTCTTCTTTTTCTTTCTTGCCCAACTTGGTCACCGGAATTGGAGAAAGAGAAGAGAGAGAACAAGAGTGAGAGGTGGAGTGTGGAGGAAGAAGGAAAACAATGATGATGCTACTCCCTCCATGTTGCCAGCCAACCAAGAGAGGAGAGGGAGGAGAGAGAAATGATTGTTTAATCAATTTTGACCTTCACACACATACCCTCTCATTTGCCACATGTCCCAATGCTATTGGCTCACCAAATAAATCGCCAATTAGCCACTTAATCCCTCCATTAGCCATTTTAATTTCACACATCATCATGATTAGCCCATAATTAAAAATTGGGATATTACACATTACCCATGAAATTCCGTGGGTAATTTCTCATTCAAATTACCCATAGAATTTCGTGGGTAAGGCGTGGGTAATTACAAACTGAAAGAATTCAGGGGTAATCCGTCGGTAATTACCCATGGAATTTTTTTCCGTCGGTAATTATTCCGATGGAAAATTCATCGGTAAACCGTCGGAAATTACTGACGGAAATAATTCCGTAGGTAATAACATATTTTTTTTTGTAGTGTGTTTACTATGAGGGAAATGGAGGGCAAGAGAATCAGATATGTTGGGAAAAAAAATCTTAATGAGTTCAATTTTTAAAAAATGGATTAGTGAGGTTATAAAATCTTAATGAAGAGCATATGTAAGATAAAGGAGTAAAAAAAAGTTAATCAAAAACTTTAAATCCAACTTCTCCAATTTTTTTAAAAAATAAAATTCATTAAAATTTCCCATCCCTTTACCTCAAAATAGACCCTAAATAGAACCTAACTCCTTTTGCCATGCCAACTCTGATGAGTTATATAAATATAAGATATATTTAAGGAGTTAATTTTGGTCATAAATATAAAACATATTTTTAATATTTGTCAATCTATTCGTAATTTACCCCTATTGATGTTCCCTTGACAATAATCAATTAGGAAAGGAAACGAGAGAATTAAGAAAGATGACTAGGGTCTTTTAGAAAGTACATGTCATATTAACTAGGCAAATGTGCAAATTTACCCATAAACTTTTACCCAATATGCGCCCAACACTATAAACTTTTCTTGAGTGCAAAAGCACCCATAAATATTTAAAATTAGAGCAAAAATGGCACATCTACTAAAATAGGCTATCACTCTTACTTTTTGTAGTGGAGCTCGTGCTATATTCCTCAAAGTATCAAAATACCTCAAATAAAAAATGGTTAAGGCGCAAATATACCTATAAACTTTTACTTAAAGTGCATTAAACACTATATGTTTTTTCAATAGTGCAAAAATACACATGAATATTCAAAAGGGAGATGTAAATATTAAAGTACCCCTAGGTAAAAAACCACATCCACACACACATGTGAATATATTTTATGAAAATTATTTTCATGTAGTTGCTGGATACTCTAGTCAAGTTTATATCTTGTATCAAGTTCATTGTTTTCCTTTTGTTTGGTTAAAGGATTTTGAATTTAGATTAGTTTAATGATTTGATTCGTTTTAAATTAAGTCAATTTTATATCCAAATCCATGTAATTAATTTTTCAACGAAAAGAATATGTTCCTCCATAATTATTTTCTTATAAATTTATAATTTACACCTAAAAAATAATTCTTAAAAAGTTTAGAAAAAATTTGAAATAGAAAATTTAAGTTTGTGAAATGTAAGTTAATTTTTTTAAGAAAAATTAGAAAAATCAAAATAGAAAATTTAATAACATGTCCTCCAGCTAACATAATATACATTATCACGTCCAATTGCCAAATAATCATGTCCAATTCCTTGTGGTTGAGTGTATATTAATTAGGGGCAAAATTAGAAAGTTATTAAATTTAAAGGAAGAATTAACGAAGTTTAAGATTTTTCTTAGTTACAGCAACTTATACACTACTACAAAATTGTCTACATTTCACGGTTATTTTTAGCAATATTTTACGATTTTGAACCATAAAATATATGAGAGTTAAATATTAATATTTTATGTTACCAACCATAAAATATTTGAGCTAATACTTTATGGTTACAATAAAGAAACCGTGAAGTGCTTTTGATTTGCTTCACGGTTGTAAGCAAATCATTTTCAAATATTATGACCCATATTTGACAGTTGTACAACACAACTGTGAAATATATAACAAAAAACTTTACGGTTGCAATCTTTAACCATAAAGTATTTGTTTCCAGTTGTGGTTATTTTTAAGAAGCTTATTTCACTGTTTTTTTATTTTAAAACCATAAAATATATTGATATACTCCACGGTTGCTTTCAATAACCATAAAATATATCTCAATATTTCACAGTTATTAGCAAATAACCATAAAGTAATTGTGACAATATTTTTTTTAAAAAAATAGGGGCTCATTTTCGATCAGCCCCCATGCATATTACATACAAATACCTGTAAAGAAGAAACCAAAACAATTGTCCATTTTTCTAGAGCTACTCCATAGCAAATATATATACATACAACAAATTAAGAATCTAACATATCCAACAAATTAAAACAATGTGATCATATCCAAATCTGAAACAAAAACCACAACATGTCTATATATACTTAAACAAAAAAATGGCAACTCTAACTCCATTTTATAGCAACCCACTGACAATAAATAGTCATAACCAACTCATCTACCTCAAATTCCAACTACAACACATAATTCAACTTGTTAGGATCAGGTATACATGTTAAAAAGAAATTACTAACTATATAGCATCATATCTCACCGATAATTCTTCCCAGACACTTATCCATTGTAGGGGCTACCTCCTTCCAGTTGGTCAAAGTGATGAGCACATTGCTTTTTGCTACATACATGATGCAGCTAATGAACTTGTGAGCACTACTATAGAAGTCACTTTTAACGTCTGTTATTATAGCCTTTAGACAACCTTTTTTAGGGGGGGCGTGTATGTGAGTGTCGTTGAAAGTTCAAGAAACAACAGCTGTTGCAAAACAGTCGTGGTAACATGCTTACAAGGGCTGTTTTTTAAAAACAGTATTTGTAAGTCTTGAGATACAATGACTGTTTTATTGAAAACAGTCGTTGTAAGTATGATACAATGACTGTTTTTAAGGAAAATAGTTGAAGCTATATTTTTTTTATATAAAATTTACTCGTTGTAACCACCAATGCCATTGGAAAAGCACCAACCTAGACAATTATATTTTGAATCCTCAAAGTTCTATCATGACATATTGCGCATATATCATCATAACATCATTTTAATGTCCAAACTTCAACTTTCAATCTATAAATCATGACAATCATATGGTCAAAGAGATGGCATGCTTCCATGAAAGCTCTATACTTCATCATCAATTTCCAAAATGTTCTAAATAAATCATAATGCATTAACAAATTCAAAGCACTCATAAATACAGAACTATGAAAGTAACAGGAGGAAAAGTATTTGAATATGCAAACATATTATAGCACTGTACAAAACCACTGCACTATGTAAAAAACCTCTACACATCATCACTCTCTATGTGTTGTAGAAGATATCCTGACAAAAGGTCTCAAATCAAATTAATGTCTTCGATTGTGTAGGGGTCCTGATTATCAAAAATCTGTGTGCAAAATGGAGAATATTTTAACATAAATCAATCAATTGAATGAAATAACTAACAATTCAATTACAAGAACAAAAATGAAATTCATTTGAGAATCAAGAAATGATCACTTATTCAAAATTGGTAGTAAGGTCACTAAAGATGATGTTATACATATATAGTAAAACATAGAAGCTACACTCAGTTTTCCCTAATTGGTGAGCGCACTATACATCAAAAGCAAACGGTAAAAAAGAATAAAGGCATATGTAAAATAATTGTCAATCGAAGAACTTGAATTTAAACAACTTACTTTCGGCTGGAACCACTTCATCGAACCACTTTTACCTTCACACTTCCTACCCATTATATAATATGTCTTCAGTGCACTGTAATTAAAATGAAAAAAAAAAAGAATTAAAACAATTGATTAAAATAAAAAATCAATGATTTACAAAAAAATTAACTTACGTGTTAAAAATGGTCTTTATCTCTCTATCTGACTTGCAACCCAATGAGTCAAACCAAAAGATGACGTTGATGAGGGGACAAGCAACAAAAATACTCCAATGATAACTATAATCACATATGTAAATTAAAATGAGGTTAGATAGCATGATACTTCTTAGCAAACTGAATATGTATAAATATATAAAATTAAGTTACTTGTCTTTCAATAATTGGTGCTAGATAGCAAGACAGCTGAGTCTGTCCCAATGAATAGTCCACATAGCTCATCCTATCTTCCAACCTACTATTATTACACCTTGACAGATTGCCAAGACATAAGGAGCCATATGAAGTGTCGAGCTCTCTTTCGACACACATTTTGTGGAAGCAGCTACCATAGAAATAAAATAAGAAATGACTTAATAAATATAGAAACCAAAAACTCCTAAATATCAATGCATTAATTAAAGTTAAAAATGAAAAATAAACTCACACGGTTGCAAATGTGACCCATCCTATGTCTATCGCTTGCAAAGATAAGAACTCTCTAATATCTTTGCTATCAATTCCAAAATTATACGAGATTGCACGACCCATAATCCCACAAGGCATATGCAAGTCAACCTTGTTAATTTTGTTATGAATATTTTGCAGTTGTGCCAAGAAGGGAAACTTTATCGCTTCTTCTTGATCCTAGTAACACACAAAATAAAGATTATAAGTAAGATGTTAATGATCAAGTAACAGTAAGGTGTTTCCTACCATTGGAGGGGTTGTTGTTGTAATATCCCAATTTTGATTAAGGGCAAATCATGATTATTGTGGATAATTATGAATTTAAATTGAATTATTATGTGTTTTATGGCTATTTTAATTAATACGTCATAATTATTGAGAAATTGGAAGAATGGAATTATTGGTCATGAGTTGGTAATTAAGGGAGAAATTAATTACTAACTAAGAGAAAGTGAGAAATGTAATTAGAATGGCTAATGGAGAGATTAAAGTAGCTAATTGGTGTAAGCCAATAGCAAGTTGACATGTGGAAAAAGGTGTGTAAAAGTAAAAAGGGAATAAAGAAGCTTATTTTCTCTCTCTTCTTCCCTTGTATTCTGCTGAAGTTATGGAGGGAGTATCAGTATTTTATTTCTTCACTCCTCCTCCCTCTCATCTCTCACGTCCTCTCTCTCCATCTCACCATCTCTCTCTCATTCTTGCTCTCTCTCTCTCTCTCTCGTCAACTATGGAAGAGGAAAGGGAAGGGAAGAAAGCTTGAAAAAGGTAAGGAAAATGATCCCTATTGCTCAAACTCCCTTCATTAAAGTTGATCCTTGAGTTAAGAGCAACATTTCTATGGTTGTAGTTTGTCCATTGGTTGTGGTTTGTGGCCACACGAAATTTTGGGAGGTGGTGAATCAAGAACTCCCTTTGAGAAAGTTGATATGGTGAGTGAGACCTGTCTATCTATCTATGTTTTATGCCAAATGGATTAACTTGGATTTTCTGGAATTCTTGGGCCATTTTCGAAAATGAGGGCCATTGAGAGTTTGGTATGTGTTTGGTATGGAATTTGTATGTTTGGAATGCATTTTGGATAGATGGAATTGTTTGGGTTGGAAATTGTTAAGTTTGGAGAATTTGAGATTTTAGTGTTTAATGTTACCCAAAACCAAAGCATGATAATGGAATAGGATTTTGGTAATTTTGACATTCCCATTGGATTCCTTGAGTGATTTTGTGTGGGAATGAGCTTGGTTATTGATTTTGGGTTCATTTGAATCACTTGGGAAAAGTTGGGAAGTTGTCTGGTTTGAGCTCTGTTTTGTGCAGTCCGTTTGCATGAGCTTTTTAAATGACCAAATAGTATTGAAAAATTTTGAAACTTTCTAGTCTTAAAGTTCACATCCCAAGATTCAAAATGGACATATATTTTGTGTCATTTCGTTTAGTATTCTGTGAGATATGGTTGTTCAAAGTTTGGGATTGAAACAGAACTCTGTTTTGGAGTAGTGGTTAGTTTTTGGTGATTCTGTATTTGTGTAGTGATTTCTAGTGATGGGATATATTTTTCCTTGAAAGAGGACTTATATACCTTTCATTTGGCTTTGGAATCACCTCGTTTCAATTTTTCTACAATTAGTTATGGTTTTTCAAAGTTCAGCCAAGAGTCAGAAAATTTCTTGGCCGCGGCCCAAGATTTTCTGGCCTGTTTTGGCCACGGCCCATGGGTGGCTAGCCGCGGCCCATGGCATTCTGACCATATTTTGGCCGCGGCCAACCCCTGTGTTCCAGCACTTTAAGTTTTCGAAAGGAGATCTCTAACCTATTGTTTCTCAATCTTTTAGGGCTTTTATTAGAGGCATTTGTGGCCTCTTAAGGGTCAATTATGATAACCAAAATTAAGTGTTTCAAGTTAAATAAGTCTTGGAATAGAATATAACTCTTCGTCCCTAATCATGATTCTAGGATACGATATTTGCCCTAGGCGGGAGAGACCGGTGCAGGAGTACGCCCGGAAGGATCAAGGTAGTGACTCTTCTCTCATATTATGTATGCTGTTTTGGCATGCATAACTTATCGTTGAATTTGTGAAATGTGTGCCATGGTCCATTACGGCATGAGCAGGTCAGCGTGAGCCGTGTAGGGATTGACGGTAGTCATCTCTAGGTCGGCCGTTGAACTACCGTCGTAATCGATATGGATATTGTGAATCCGACCCGTGGGGCGGCGTTTGTGAATCCCGCCGTGGGCTGTGTGTATCTTGCCTGTATGGCTTGAGTATGAAATACATTATATGAATCCCAGCTGTGGTGAAATGTATTGTGTGGATTACTGTGATGCAATGCAACGTGAGCAATTCAGCGTGAGCAATTGTAAGGGATGACATGTGTCATACTGACCATTGCCGTTGTAACTGCCGTTGTAGTTGCTTGTTGTGGTTAATGATTTGCTTACATGCATTATTATTATACATTATATGATTGATTTGTTACTACGAGGATTCCTTAGAATCTCACTCTCCCAAAAACCATGTTTTAGACAGGGCAGAAGGATCAAAGGGAAAGCGGGCGACGAAGAGCGGATAGAGCTCTGATTTAGATGTATATTTTGGTTTATTGGTTATCATGTATATCTTTTGGATATTTTTGGGAAACAATTGTGCATATTGGGATTGGTAGTGTAGATTTGTGTAATCCCCAAGTTAAGGGTAATGAATTGTGGGCTTTGTGCCTTTGTAAAACCCTTATTAATGAATGGAACCCGAGTGTGTCGGGAATTTGCCTTACACTCTGATATTTGTGAATGAAATCAACTTGTACAGGCCATTTAGTATTGAAATGTGAATATGAGACCATCATGAACAGATTTTGTAAAAGTTTTTGTAAGCCATGATTTTGGGAAGTTTGATTTTGCTTAAGTCCCAAAATCATTTATGGTCTCTAATTCTACATCAATTACGTGTTTATGAACTAAATCTCGGCCTTAATCGTGAAGGGGGTTATAGTTGTCGTATGAACAAGATGTTGAGGCCATAGGATGGAAGATTCTATTGCCTGACCTAATTTGGCAACCTCTTCATCGGGGAACGGGATATCTACACCTTCCTCCCCCTGTCGAACACTTGTGACATTAACCTTATGTTGATCGTCTTGAATTTGCTTATTATGGTGGGTAGTAGCATGCATGTATATAACAACATCAACAATAACACGTAAGTACTGGACATCCAAATAAAGAGAGCAAGGTTCTCCAACCTCTAGTGAAGGAACAGGGTCGCCATGTCCAATCTCTGGTAGATTGTAACTAACTGCCTTTGGTGTTGGGAAAGGCCAGATTCCTGAGTAAGAGAAATGAAAGAATTAATTAAAATAACTTAAGGAAAAACACAATGTTATATTAAATGAAATTATTTACAAACCTGAGATCTAGGCTTCTCATTACATATCCTGACTTGAATGTGAGACAACACCATCAAATTCATCTCACCTCGTAGCTTACACAACAACTCTTCCTTAAGCTCATCTTGAAGTAATTGACGCATTTGCACCTCTAGCTCTACTCGAACTTTCTCTCGAACCCTGACCACAAACTTTCTACTCAGTTCACTTTATCCATAAGGTTGTGAACCTCATCTAAAGTATCTTGAGATACCAACTCCCCTTGGCTCCCTTCTAACTTGACCAGGGTGATCTAGCTT
The DNA here is from genome assembly GCA_963242795.1 of Inga leiocalycina. Taxonomy (NCBI): domain Eukaryota; kingdom Viridiplantae; phylum Streptophyta; class Magnoliopsida; order Fabales; family Fabaceae; genus Inga; species Inga leiocalycina. The sequence continues at coordinate 40,029,562 of OY725332.1, forward strand.
CCCAAGTGCCGTTGCTAAGATGTCTATCCTTCTACTTTGAGTGAAGGAACCTTGGTTGCTCTGCTCTTTAAGTTCATTTTATAGCATACAATGGAGAAATAAAAATTAATTACATGCAATCTTCGAAGGATAATGAAAAAAAATTAAATATACTTATTAAATACTCACAATCTATTTAGCGATGTCAGCAATGACTATATTTATATATTTTTCTCCCTTTATCTTCCCTGCTTTCCATTTTTTGTGATGTAGGGGAGGAGGCGGCGCCTGCATGATAATGCTAGGATATAATTTGACTACTTCCTTTGATTTTTTCAATTCAGCCTACATCATATTCTTTTCCAACTTCCAATAACCCCAACATGACATGTAATACAGATAATTATTTTTTGCTCGCCTCTCTTTATTTGATTGACTCAATTCCTATATAAACAGAGAATAAAGAAAATTGAGTTAGTGAGGTCAAATAATTTCAAGTAAAATGTTTCACACTAAGATGAACAAAATATATATACTAGAAATTTGGGATCCTGCTGCGATGCCATAAACAACCTCCAATCATTTGGAGAAAGAAATGAATACTCTTTACAAGGATCCTCGTTGCTCTTTGACCCTCAAATGTACTTGGTTGTAAGCTCGGACTTGAAATCTTTCCATCACTGACGAACTTCCCCCATCCAATGCTTGTACATCTTTCTTGTGTTGGGGACATCGTAGGTTTGCTACAAAGAAAAATATATAATAGTTATATATATACAAATAGAACTAAAGATAGAGATGAAAATACAACTTTATATACCAAAATTTATCCTTAAATCATAGCCTTTGTGTCTTTGGAGACTTACTTCCAAGAAGAAAATAGAATGGCAACTTTGCTCCTTGCCAAATAGCCAATATAGCTAATAAATGTGTCTCCCTCTTCGCCGATTGAATTCAAATCAACATCAAATTCTACATGCACCCTCTCCTTTTCTTCCTTATGATGTTTGACCAACAATCACAACTTCGTGCTTCCTCTAAACTTTTTCTTAATAGGTGAGCCACCTGAGTTGCCCGAATCTGAACTTGATATGTTCTTGATAAGAAATGAAGATAAGATATGATAATTAAATTGCAATTGAATAATACTTTAAACCATTCAAAATCTTACTTTATGTGTTTTCCCAAATTCCTTCACAATGATCAATTCTAGTTGCATATTCATCATGATCTACTAATTTTATTTCAGTTGGTGTAGGTGGATTTATAGTAAAAGAAGGTGTGTTACCAAGATTCAAACTTGGATCACCATTCTTTTGTTTTTTACTTTGGAGTAGAATAGATAATTTTTCATTTGCGGGATCAATGACATAAAACATTTGTTTTGTCTAGCTTGCTAGAATGAATGACTCATATTTATAACCAACTCTTTCAAGATCAATTGAAGTAAATCCAAATTGATCTATTTCAACAGCATTATTGTTAACCCACTTGCATTTGAATATAGAAACTCTCAAATTAGTGTAGCTTATTTCCCATATATCTTCAATAACTCAATAATAGATCATGGATGCCAATATGGGGTTCTTGTCTTTCAAACTAGAAAAGTGCATTGCTTAGGCTACCACCATCACCCCACTATTTTGCATAGTACTTCTATTATCTTGGGCTTTTGTGTAGAAAGAATACCCATTTATATCAAAACCACTCCAAGTTATGACCTTAAAAGAAGGCCCCCAAGCTAACCATTTGATTATCTCAAATACACTGGTCTCGTGCGAAACCTTTTCTTTGAACCACTCTATAAAAGTCTTGTTTTGCTCATTAGCTATCTGCATGTCATTTTTTCTTGAATATATCTTCTTCAAACTCTTTCTGTGTTCATCTAAGTATGGTTGAACTTTTTTTGTATTATTCAAGATATACAAGTGTACTTGTAACACAATTTCACAACACATACTCTTTACTTTGAGCCCTCGTGTTCCCTTACATGTACCTTTTTCATGACAAGATTGGGCCTTCGACCTTGATAGATATTCTTTGTAAAAGTCCATAGCCTCTTTAACGACATATCTTTCCACAATTGAGGCTTTAGGTCAATAAGGATTTTTAGAATACCCTTTTAAGTTTTTCATGAATCACTCAGAAAGGTATATCCACCTTAGATAAACTGGGCTGCATAGTCTTATCTCCCTAACCAAATGCATCATTATATCAAAGAATGCAAGAGCAAAATGCATTTCTAATTGGGAAAGAATAGTATAACCCTCATTTTCCAATTCGTCTAACTTTCCAATGTCAACAACTTTGCTACAAATATCATTAAAGAAACTACACAACCTTGTTATCATGCTTCACACATCTTCTTTCATAATGCCTCTAATAGCTACTGGTAATAGTTGTTGCATTAAGACATGGCAATTATAGGACTTTATTACTTCTAACTTGAAATCTTCCATTGACACAAGCCTACTCATATTAGAAGAATACCCTTATGGCACCTTAATGCCATGCAAACACCCTTACAAACTTCTTCTCTCAACTTTTGACAATGTATGCGCTACTGGTAATAGTTGTTGCATTAAGACATGGCAATCATAGGACTTTATTTCTTCTAACTTGAAATCTTCCATTGACACAAGCCTACTCATATTAGAAGAATACCCTTATGGCACCTTAATGCCATGTAAACACCCTCACAAACTTCTTCTCTCGACTTTTGACAATGTATGCGCTACTGGCTCCGTATACACCTTCTTACCACATCTCTTAGTTTTAGATATAGCCGTTCTCTTATTCCTATGTCTACCAAGTCTAGCCTCACACTAATTCCATCTTTAGTTTTTCCTGGCATGTACAAAAGCGTACCAATAAGGCTATCACATACACTTTTCTCAACATGCATCACATCAATACTATGTCTTACATCAAGGCTATGCCAATATAGATAAACAAAGAAAGTTGACCTCTTCTTCCATGTGTTTTTCTTATCCGTAGTCCTCTGATTCTTACCAAAAGTGACATTGATTCTTTTCACTTGATTATAAACATCATCTCTAGTTAATGCCTTTGGATCCATTCCATTCTCTAGCAAACCGTTGAAAGTCTTCTTTAGCCTACAGGATGGGTAAAACTGAGGAAGAAATCATCTATGACAAAGGTAGACCATTTTTCTTCATGCTGAAGTTGATGGAAGTGTGTGCCTACTTCACATATCGGGCATGCTTTATAGCCCTTTAAACTATACCATGACAAGTTACCGTATACAGGGAAGTCGTAAATCGTGGTGAAAATCATTACATGTAGCTTAAACTACTCTTACTTATATGTATCAAATACATCTACACCATCCTCCCATACAAAGGTGCCAAGTAGACATCAATATCGTTCCTTGGCTGTTTTGGTCCCAAAAGCATCATAGAAAGCATCATATACTTGTGTTTCATACACAACCAAGGAGGTAAGTTGTAAATCACCAGCAGAATCGGCCATGCACTATGTGTACTACTAAAAGTACCATAAGGATTGATTTCGTCTATGTAAAGCCCAAGCTGAAGGCTTCTTGGTTCGTTGCCAAATTCGGGATACATTTCATCTATTTTCTTCCATTGTGGAGAGTCAGCCAGGTGCCGAAGGTATTTTCCATCACATATTATGTCATCATAATGCCATCTCAACTTCTTCACTTCTTTCGCATTAACAAGCATTCATTTAAATCACAGAATGATTGGAAGAAACCACAAAATCTTTAAAGGTTGCCTTTTACTTGTCTTATCACCATAGCCAGCACATTTCTTCACTTTGTATATGGAAGTTTTACATTTCAGACACTCACTTAGTCCTTCATACTCCTTTCTATAAAATACGCAACCATTTGGACAAGCATGTATCTTTTTATACTCTATACCCATTGTAGACAAGATTTTCTTGGCCTCATACATATGATTTGGAAGTACATTATCCTCTAGAAACATATCACTCAACAATTCAAGTAAGAATGTGAAACTACTATCGGTCCACCCACATATTTCCTTTAAATTAACCAAGTGCAAAATACCTGACAAGGGTGTATACTTAGTACACCCAGGGTATAAAGGTGTCTCTGCATCACTCCGCACATTATCATATACAGGCGATTGTGCAAAACATTCTACCTCAACATCATGAATCATTTTCTCCATTCTATCATCATCTCCAACATCCAATACTTCTTTCTCGTGGGATGAACAAGCAGTTACTTCCTCACCATGCCATATCCACCTTGTGTATCGAAGATTTATTCCATCACAAAGTAAGTGATATCTTATATCATCAATATCTTATCGACTCTCATTTAAACACTTTACACATAAACAAAAATACTTCCTATTTTTACTAGGCGAATTTATTCTAGCAAATTCAATAAACTCTTCCACCCCTTTCTTATAGTCTTCACTAGTTCTCAAAGCATTCATCCAATAGTGATCCATTTTACTATACCTGGCCTATTCCATTTTCAACAATACTCAATTTTAGACCAATTGTCATTATAATATAAATATGGGTCAAGGAAGTGCATGACTGACTCATTTTTTAAAAATTTCAGCGGCATTTTCCCTTAAAGTTAAAACATCCAAAATTTGAACAACAACCCAATTAGCAAGAACAGAACTCTGACATACTTGAGAGGATTTCAACATCGATTATATACAAAAACAATCATTGAAATTGAACAAAAATAAGTTTCTTTCTCTGCCCCATGTTAGAATACAAGTTTTGATGATAACAAAAGTGACTATGTGTTTTGATAATTAAATCATGTTTTGAAAGTGTAAATATTAATCTAAAATTATTATCAAATGGATTTCACAAAGTCAAAAGAAAATTGCTGAGAATTTGACTAATGCACTCAAGTGAAGCAACATCACTTGAGTAAGAATCAATTTTGTACTCGAGTCCAGGAAGTATTGCTTTGAAAGTGTCTTACAGTAGCTACTGGATAGTGGAATATTTTAGCAACACTCGAGTGACAAGCAGTGCACTCTAATGATGACCAGGTTTGCACTTAAGCATGAAGGCACACTCTTGAGAGTGCGTGACAGAAAGACAAGTCAGAGATAGAAAATGAACGTTGCACTCGAGCACTGACTCAACACTCAAGTGAGAGCCACAAGCTCACTCAAGTCCTACGAGTGAAGCATAGAAAGTGTTTTTCTGAGAGTGAGCTGAAGCCTGAACGCATGAAGTGTACTCAAGTAAAGTACCACAACACTCGCGAGTGAGAAATTCCAAAAATTTTATAGCGTGTTGAGTCAGAGGGTTACCTTTCTTATGACACTTCCTTACATAAGCATCGTAGGAAGTTTTTTTTTAAAAAAAAAGATGCGCCACTTTCAGAAATTCAAGAAATGCCATAACTTACTTTTATGGCGCTGGAAGCTATGGCACTTCCCAAGCGCCATAGTATTCATAAAAATAAGCCCTATTTATTATGTTTTTTGTAGTAGTGTTGGTATTATAGCTAGGTTCCCTCTATTGCTTTCACTACCCTATTTCCCAAAAAAAAATCACCTTCCTTCCATTGCACCCCCGCTACTACATTTGAACCCATATATCATCGCCATTCATTTAAGCTTCAACTTTACCTTGCTACTTGGTTTGTAAGTTTGTGGTTGTCTTAAGGAGTTTTGGGCTTCATCAACACCCTCTACCCTTGTGCGAAATCTCACTTCCACCCACAGTAGTGGCTTTAACCGTTCAGAGGTCAATTATTGACGATTGCTACTTCGGTAATTTTTTTAAAATTTATTTTTAATTTCATTCTTGATTTTATTTTATATTTGAAAAAAGGGAAAAAAGAGTTGGAGGCAAAACAATGTGAGAAAAAAAGGAAGAAAGAAAGGCAAAAAAAGGAAATAGAGAAAAAAAGAGGTAAAAAAAACAAAGAAAGAAAGAGAAAGTAGAGAAGTTACTATGGTGATTAGTTGCAAGTATGAGTTATAGAGAATATGCAAATATGAGTTACAGATGATACTCATATAGGGAGTGTCGTTATACGTATGACACCCCCATATAAGAATGTTTATCATGACCGAGCCAGATGCTCTACTCGATGCCATCAGTATGCCAACTATGAGCACTACAAATATGCTACTTGAAACCAGCATGAGTATGTTAATCATGGCCATGATGGATATGATGCTTATTCATATAGCCTCCGCTCATATAAGTATGCCACATATCCTCAATACAAGGAAGTTGATTATAACCAGTAGGAAGATCCTAACTCCAGTCAAGATGAAAACTCTAATTACTTCCTACTGAAGTTAAAGAAGATTAAAAAGAGCTGAAAGAAGCCACAAAGAAAAGGATGAGTACGGGGCTTTTTGGGAATGCTAAAAGTACAAATACAGATTTTTCACTGTTGCACTCGAGTGAGAAGGGCTCACTTGAGTGATAATGCACTTGCACTCGAGTCATGAGAAGCACACTAGTGCGAGTGCTTGACAGTAAGCACAGACAGAAACCAGAAATGCCCGAAGCACTCAAGTATAGAGGTCAACACTCGAGTGATATCCTCACTCTCACCTGAGCCCTTGAAAGTGATCACCCGAGAGCAAAAGAAACTTTCTAAAGAGAATATCACTCAAGTAGGGACCTTGGCACTCGAGTGATGGCTTAACACTCACAAGTGTTAAGACACACTCTTGGAAATAGACCGTGGGTGACAACCCGAGATGCGAGTTCCTAATGTGAAATACACCTATACTCGAGTGAGACAAGGTTCACTCAAGTAAGAACCCACAACACTCGCAAGTGAGACATTACACTCTTACCTTCTGAACAGGAGGACAATAGAAAAACTGAAGGAAAAAGAGAACATATCATGCTGCACTTGAGTGAGACTCAAGATCACTCAAGTGAGGCTTATCAAAAGCCAAAAATGAAGCAGAGTTGAAGGCACTTTCCAACCTTTACCCAAATGATTCCAATGATTTCAAATTCTAAACCAAGGCTACTCCCACATAAAGTTGCACAAGGAATCCAATGGAACCATCAAAACTACCAAATTCCTATTCTATTATCATGCTTTGGTTTTAGGCAACATTCAACACAAAATTCCCCAAATCTTCAAACTTGACATTTCAAATCCAAATCAATTCTATCTATTCCAAATACACTACAAGACACCATTTCCATAACTATATCATGCCATACTCTTTAAGACCCTAATTTTTGAAAATAAGTCCTAAAATCCCAGAAATTCCAAGCTTCATCAAATGACATAAAACATAGATATAATGGTCTCTTTTACTCACCTTAACAACTTTCTCAAAGGTGATCCTTGGTTCTCTAACTCTTAGAGATTTCCTTGAGTGCTCAAATCAACTCCAATGGACAATCTAGAACCATAGAATCAAAGCTCTCAATCCAAGAAAAAAGATTAAATAAAGGAGTTTTGGTATTTGAGGTCATTACTCACCTTAAAATCAAGCTTTTCTTTCTCTCACTTGCACATCCATGGCTGCCGAAATGGAGAGAGAGAATGAGAGAGATGAGTGAGGAAGAAGAAGGTGGAATGATGATTTTCCCCTTGCCCATGCTTGCTTTAGCGAAAAGGAGGGAAGAGAAGAGAGAGAAAATGATAAACAAATGAGATTTGACTTTCCCATAATCTCTCTCATTCTACCAACTTGCTAAGTGTCACAATTTGATTGACTCTCATAAAGTAAGTCATCAATTAGTTACTTTAACCTCTCCATTAGTCATTTAGTCACACATCTTATTTCTTCTTAGTTAGTATTTAATTTCTTCATTAATCACTGACAATTAACCAACAATTTTCCATTCTTTCTAATTCCCCACTGATTTTGGCACATTTATCGAAATTTCCACAAAACACATAATAATTTAATCTTTAATTTACAAATTATTCTCAATAATTATAATTAGCCCTTAATCAAAATTTGGGGCATTATACAAGTGGAGGAGAAATTGTGTGATAGGGGATAAGAAAATCTAGGGTTTAATTAGGAGATATAGGGTTATCCATTATAATTATTAAATAAAGAAATTTATCTAGATTTGAATTTTAATTTTGAATTTATGATTTAGATTTGAATTTGAATTTTAAATTTGGGATTTAGAATTAAATTTATAATTGTTATTTTATTATTATTTTATTATTTACAAGGCTCTATAAATTGAGCTTAGGGTACTCTATTGTAGGTGGCTTTAATTGATTGATTGAATAAGAATTCATCTTCCTCTAAATATTCTCTCTCCTCTCTCCATTCGTCTAATTTCCCCCTCCTTATTGTCCTCCCTCCTCTAGTCTCTCTCGCCTCCCCTTTCCTAACCCATTTCACTTCACAAGTCCTCATGGAAATGATAATTTTCTCATGACTTTATTACTTAATACGGCCCATACACTTGAAACATTTTAGCCTATAAGTTTTTCCCTATCAATATTAATAACCATAAAGTATTCTTGTACACTATATCTACATCTTGATATTCCATGTTGTTCTTTAAACCATAAAATATTGGCCGTAAACTATTTACGATTCTGTTATAGTGATAATTAAATAGAAGTAGATGATAGTAATTTCCTTGTTAATTTAAATTTGATGCAAAAAATTCCACGTTATATTCATAACAATATTGTAAAATTTAAATAGTGATATATAAAAGTTTTTTTTAAGTTAGGGGTATTTTAGTACTTCCATGTCCATTTTAAATGTCAATGGGTATTTTTACACCTATGAAAAACATATGGTATTTGGTGCGCTTTGGGTAAAAGTTTATGACTATTTTTTCACTTTTAACATTTTGAGCTGGGACAATTTTGGCACTTTCAGAAAAATAATGTGGGTTCTATTATAAAAAGTAACGTACGTCAGCTCATTTTAACAGATATGTCATTTTTGCTAAGATTTTAAATGTTTGTGGGTACTTTTACACCCAAGAAAAGTTTATGGTGTTTAATGCATATTGGGTAAAAGTTTATGGGTAAATTTGCAACATAACCCTATTAATTAACTTAATTAATTTTTTTAATCTAATTAAATTAGATAAATATATCTTATATTAAGAACCAGAGAGAGTATTATATACTTTTTCGGTCCTTAAAATAGGAATTGATTAGATGACTTATATTTGATCTTAAATATAAAACTTTAATCCACTTTCTCTTTCATGATTATCATTTTTCTTCAAGTTAGTGTACCCAATTTATAAATTGATATATAATATAATATTATATACGGATATTTGAGAAGATCATCTCACATTTGTTATAGTTAACTTATTTATTTATCTTCCTTAATTTACTCTAACTAGTTAAAGGAATTCTATATGAAGGATGAGAGAAGCATAGTTTTATTGAATTGTACAACTTAGAAAGCCAATATAAGAATATAAACGTGACTCATAAGAATGTCTTATGCAACTAATAATAAGAAAAACAACAAATTGCAATAGGTGTCCGGTCAAAAAAAAAAAATTGCAATAGGTGAAGTCAAACAAGAGTAAAAATGGAAAATTTCCATATTAGATGGAATATCTAAAAATGGAGAAGCCTGTGTGTGATGGTAAACGACCCAATTAAAAAAAAAGAAGAGGAGTTGCGTTTTAATGGTATGTATGGAATCTAAAAATTCCATTGCTACACCTTTAATTTCGCACATTATTACCACTTTGAGTTCTTTTATCATCTGAAAGCTTTTTCCCAGATTCAATTGAAGGCAAATTCTTGTCTTTAATCACTGGGAAATTGCCATTAAGCTCAGAGAAGAAATTAAAGAGGGAATTAAGAGATAATTAATTAAACGACATGTCGTTCATCGGGACCCAACAAAAATGCAAGGCTTGTGATAAAACTGCTCATTTCGTGGATTCAGTATCAGCAGATGGAGCCATTTATCATAAGACATGCTTCAAATGCAGTCAGTGTAACGGCGTCCTTGCGGTACGTTACCATAAATAAAAACAGATATTTATTCATCAATCAAAGACATATAATTTGAATTAAATACATTTGATGGATTATTTTCAGTATAATCTAATCTTGTTTTAAAGATTTTCATTATCCATGTTGGTGTGTGTGTGTTATTTGTCATTGAATCAAGTTACTGGATTTAGCGTGGTATTAAAATGTAATCTGGGTCAACTGATCAAATCGGTGAATTGGTGAAGGATTGATCTTATATATACAATAATAATAACAAAAAAAAAAAAAAAAACCTTATTCTAATACATGGGGTCGGCTACAAATATTGTATGACGTCATTATGCTCTATGAATAACACAATCTTTGGGTACATTGTTGATAAAGAGATCTTGCTTAAATGTGTTTGAATCACTTTAAAATGATTTTAGAAGATTCCATACTATATGATCAATCCTTCTCACCGGCAAATTCAATTGTGTTCTTTAAATGTGTTCGAACCACTATAAAACAATTTTCTATCATTTTTTCTTTAATAGAAGTTACAAACGACTCTTCCACGTATATATTCATTATGAATATTATTTTTTCTTATATATATGACTACATATCCATTTGAGAATCCTCATCTCAACCACCCAAACTTTATACTCATGTTATCTTTTTGAAGCCTTACTTTTACTATTATATCGTATTATGGGCCTTATATAGGAAATGAAATTTTCTTCCCCAGCTCATACTCATGTAGAGAAACATGAATATACATAATACTTCCTTTGTCCCTATTCAAAAGACAAGTTTACCTACTTTAGATGAATTAAGAAAAATAATTCATGTTTTTAATTAAAATTATTAATCAATTTTGTGGGTTTGGAATTAATTTAATGATGTAGATAAGCACGTACTCATCGGTGGATGGAGTGTTGTATTGCAAGCCTCATTTTGAGCAGCTTTTCAAGAGCAGTGGCGGTCTCACCAGGAGATCCCTATCAAGTGAGTTCATTTATTGCTTTTATATATAAAACTTTGAATTGTTATCATAATTATTATTTTTAGGGAAGAAGACATATAAATACTACTTGAACTTTAAAATCTTAAATAAGTGATTTCCCAAAAACCTGAGTTATCAATTTCTACACTCTTTTTATCAATCTCATTATTCTTATTGTCAACAAATCCAATTTGAGATTTTGAAGTTCAAGTGGTATTTAAGTGTCTTTTTCCCTTATTTTTAACACCTTTTGGGGCTAATCAACAATTAATTAATGTTGTTTCTTTATTTCATGAACGTATCAATTCTGAATCAGCTGGAAAGAGTGAGCTGGTACGTTATCTTCTGTTTTCAAATGCCTAATTGGCTTTCTAAATCAAGTTTGTGTGTGTGTGTGTGTTTGTCTATACTCCCTTGGTTTAATATATAAGATATAAAGTTTTATATAGTATGGTATTATTTATAAGATAAACTTTAAAAAATATCTAAAATTTTAGTCAACTTTTTTCATTTATGCCCTCATTAGCTACATGTTATATCATTGCATTAGCATTAATTATCTCTCATATACGTCTTTTTCCTACTAATTTTCTCTAATTCACCTTCTCTCCGAGAAAAGGATATTTTTATAAAATACTATTCTTGACATATTTATTGACTTTAACCAACATTTACCAACTTTTTTATCTACATGATTCGGATTATTTGTATATTATATATAAGATATGGGAAGGAGTATTATACTAGTTATGTATTATTAGTGATGATTATTTAACAATTGTCCCACGGTTTTGAAATTGTTTGAATGTGCAGGCAAGGGCACCAAGCAAATTGTCGGCCATGTTCTCTGGAACTCAAGACAAATGCTCTTCTTGCAAGAAAACTGTCTACCCTCTGGAAAAGGTTCGTTTTGTTTTGCCCTTTCAATTACACACAATGGCTAGTGTTAGCTGCTCCATCTTAGCTGCGCCTCAATTTTACCCCATTCTCAAATATTTGTTTTGTGTTTTTTTCAAATATTAGATTTGATATAAAATAAGTGATATTTTGATATTTTAAGGGTAAGAAATGTCCTTTTTTATTTTTGTATGATTTTTCAAATATTTAATATTCAATTAAATCTATGAAAAAACATAAAAAATTGAAAAATGCACCATCTTTTGTTCATAAGATATCAAAATGTAACTTATTTTATGTGGAATCTAATGATACAAAAAAAAAACATGGCACAAAAAATACATTTGACACCCCCACTCCCATACACACATGCGCATGAAGGTGATATAACCTGACACCAGACAAAACTCCTGTTAAATATTTATTGCTTACAATGCAGAATCATTTACGAAATAAGCTGATCTAAACAATGACATAATACTCTTTGGTCCTATTTATAGGGCATAGAGAAAATCTTTACTTTAGTTCTATTTATAAGTCACATCATTAAATTTCTCATATGAATATATAATTTTATCCTTCATTTATTATTTTGTTGACTTTGTTTTTATGAGGTATATAATATATTAAATAGGGTTAAAACTAAAAAGTTGTTAAATTTTAAGATAATGTAAATGAGGTTTAATGTTGTTTTTTGTCTGTGTAAAATATGTTTGAAATGACTTATAAATAAGATCATGCGAGGGATATGATTATTGAGAAGAATGAATGAAGCAGGTGACAGTGGAAGGAGAATTCTATCACAAGTCATGCTTCAGGTGTGCACAAGGAGGCTGTTTTCTGAGCCCATCAAACTACGCAGCTCTTGATGGGTTTTTATACTGTAAGCATCATTTTGCTCAGTTGTTCAAAGAGAAAGGCAGCTACTCCCACGTGTCCCAATCTTCTTCCTTGAAGAAGAACAAGTCTGAATCTGCTGCTTCATCTGATCAAGAGGATTCTGCAGCTGATCCTCCTCCTCCTCCAAATGGTGATGATCAACCACAAGAAGTTTCTGAATAGTTCACTATTTATATTACTAGTCTGGTCCTTAACGTAAGATTTAATTAACTACTTTGAGTAGATTAAGAATATTAATTAAGTTAGTTAATATGATATATTTTTTTCTAAAACACCCTAACCACCTTCCTTAATTCTATCCCCCTCTGCTAATTGATTATTATTGAGGGAATATCAATAGGTTAATAATTTGGGGAAAAATTGATAAATATGTCAAATAGATCTTACTTTTAGGACCAACATCAACTCTACAATTAGGTTCTACATTAAGGACCGGGGAGGAGTAATATATATTTCACCATATAACTCTCATATTCAACACTTTTGATCATATCCACTTTTATCTTTTCTTGTTCAATCATTAATTTCTTCCCTCGGGGGTCTTATTAATTCTGTCCATACTTTTTGTTTTTTTTTGGTTTTGGCTGTGCACATGTTATGTATTTCATTTGTTAACTTCCTTTTTTGGCTTTGGAAGGAAAATAAGTGTTGTGCTCTTCAAGTCAGAAATGTTATACGCAATTTCATATTTCAATTTGATGTATTTAATTTGGTGTATTATAATTTGTTGGGATTTGGATATTTCTGGTGTATCAGTCATAAATGTTTATAGATACTCAGATGGATATCAGTGTTCTCTCTGGAAGTACATCTACGAAGACAATAAATTGTAAGAGAAGAAGTGAAGAAACTCTAGATTTAAAATAGGAAAAAGAGAAAAAGATAGAAAAATAACCAGCAAATTGCAAAATCTCATAATGGTGTACCAAAATTGCATAATGACTATGACAGTGCAATCATATTCCAAATTGAGATTTTGAAATTCAAGAAAAAAGTTAAATATGCCCCTTGCCTTTTTATGAAAAAGTCCACAAGCTCTCACTAGCTAGTGATAGGCCACCACAGGCCAGCTCACCACCTACGGTGGGGTGCCAACTTCTTATCAACTAGACCTCTTTTTGTTGACATTTGATGGAGCTATGAATAACTTGATTTTGCAGTAGTGCATAGTGCATCTGCTATATTAATAAGTTTCTTTCTTTCTTAGTTTTAAATGACTAGATACACCTTTTTATTATTATACAACATGTTGCTTGGGCTTGGAACCCATCATCTTCCCTCCCCATCATCTTCCCTCATTTTCTCTATTTTTAACCATTAGATCAACACTTTAATGGTCTAGATTTATTCTTTTATAAAATTATGATTAAAATATTAAATTATCGAAAGAACAATAATTAATCAAATACATATTACTAAATTTTGGTATGAATAATTCAGTACTACAACAAAAAAACAATATTTTGTATAAAACTAAATCTGATCCATTTAAATATTGATCTTATGGTTAGGAAAGGAAAATGGGAGAAGAGGATGGAAAGGGAAGAGAAGAGTTCCAAGCCGGTTTAAATAAGTGATTTATAACTTGAAAAGCTACTATCACTAAACAAAGGTAAGAATATGGCCCAAGACTTATTAGTAAATGGGCCAAACTTCTAAAAAATACCGTATACCCAAGAGAAACAATCCTGAATTGGTAACTCACTTTAACCGATCTCCTTATGTTCAGTTCGTTATAAGTGCATCACAAAGGTGATTGTTTCCCGACTAAAAATGGTGATGGCTGAATTAATCTTGCCATTCTAGGTTAGCTTCATCAAAGGGAGCACATTCAAGATAACATAATTGTGGGTCAGAAAATAATGCATATTATAAGCAAGGCTAGGGGAAGGAGGGGGCTCATAGCTCTTAAAGATCGATTTAGAAAAGGCCTTCAACCGCATCAGCTAGGAATTTCCCCAGGAGGTCCTATTTGACACTAGCTAAGATTCGTGATAAATCTCATTATGAATTGTGTCTCTTCAACATCCCATAATGTTCTCTCAAATGGTTCCACTACTGAATTCTTCTCTCCTTCAAGAGCACACGAGGGAGATCCTATTTCTTCCCTTCTTTTGGTTCTTTGAATGTATAGGTTATCCTGCCTTATATTGCGATGCTGTGAACTCAAGAAAATGGAAGCCAATTCATGTCGCAAAGTCCGGGCCTTCAGTTTCTCACTTAATGTTTGTGATGACCTGTTGCTTTTTGGTCAAGCAACTGAGCTATAGGCTGAATACATGATGAATTGTCTAGAAACCTTTTGCCAAGAGTCTGGTCAGAGAGTTAGTAAGAGCAAATCTTCCATGTTCTTCTCACCACAAAAGTTCAGATGAATAAGAGGGAAGGAATCAAGGAAATAATAGGCATGTCAATCTCCAATGAAACAGGAAGATATCTCGGTTTCCCACTATCATGGAATTTTGTCAATATAATGCCCCAAATTTTGATTAAGGGCTAATGGAAATTATTATGGATAATTGTGAATTAATTGGAATTATTATGTATTTTGTGGCAATTTTTAATTAATATGCCATAAGTGGTGGAAAATTGAAAAAATGGAATTATTGGCCATAAGTTAGTAATTAAGGGAGAAATTAGTTACTAACTAAGAAGAAATGAGATGTGTAATTAAAGGGCTAATGGAGGGATTAGAGAAGCCATTGGGTGTTTACTTCATGAGAGCCAATAGGGAGGTGACACTTGGCAAGCTCATATGTGGAGAGAGTAAAGGGGAAAATTCAAATTGAATTTTAAACTATTTCTCTGTCCTCCCTCTCCCTCATTTTCGGCTGATGCATAGGCTAGAGGGAGTATCATCATTTGCATCATCTCCACACTCCATCTCTCTCATTTTCTCTCTCCAATTCGTCCTCCATTGTTAGCCAAGAAAGATAAAGATAAAGCTTGTGATTTGGGTAAGTAAATGGCTTCCATTACTCAAGTTCTCTTCATTAATGTTGATCCTTGGAGTGAGAGCTTCATTTTGATGTTATAGTGTGCCCATTGGTGTTGATTTGTGCCCATATGAAATTTTGGAGGTTGGTGAATGAAGAAATCTCTTTGGCAAAGTGAAAGAGGTAAGTGAGACTAATCTATCTATCTAACTTTTATGTCAAATGGTTTAGTTTGAAATTTCTGGAAATTTTGACCTTTAATCTGAAAATGATGACCACTGGGCTTTTAGCATGTTTTTGGTATAGTAATGGTATGTTGGGAATGTATATGGATAGATAGGATTGATTGGGAATTAAATGATTGAGTTTAGTGATATTGGAAAATTGTTGATTTGTGTTGCCCAAAACCAAAGCATGATAATGGAGTAGGATTTGGATAATTCTGATGATTCCATTGAATTCCTTGGATGTTTTTGTGTGAGAGTAGCTTTGGTAGAAGTTTTAGGTCTATTGGTATCAATTGGACAAGTGTTAGGAAATGTGGTCAGTTTTGCTGCATTTTCTGGGTTCTGATAAAATCACTCGAGAGAGATTGAGTTCACTCGAGTGAGGGATGAACATCACTCGAGTGAGGGTGAGTTCACTCGAGTGCGTTAGTATGTTTGCCCTTTCTGCTTCCAGTTTCATGGTGTACTTCTGTAGATAAAGGCAAGAGTGCACCTTAATACTTCTGAGTGTTAAGCTGTCACTCGAGTGCTTTGTGCTCCACTCGAGTGCTCCTGATCTTTGAGAACTTTTGGTGCTCTCGGGTCTTCACTTTCTGAGTTTCACTTCCTAGTGCTCAAGTGAGCCTTTGACTATCACTCAAGTGAGGTCTTGTGTGCTCGAGTGTCCCTGTCTCTGAGAAAGTGCTTATGCTCTCAAGTGTTCACTCACTGTTGTTCATTCTCTAGTGCCCAAGTATAGACCGTACCATCACTCGAGTGAGGTCTCATTCACTCAAGTATCCGTACAATATCACTCGAGTGAGGCCATCTTCACTCGAGTGTCTCAGTGAAAAATATCAGGTTGTGTGCTTTCAAAAGGGGAATTTTTGGGGATAGTCTCCCAACCCTTAGAGCTATTGATAGAGTTGTTTATGGGCACTAAAAGAGCAATAATGATAACCAAACTAAGTGTTAAGAAGTCATTGAGAATTGGAATAGAGAATTGATGCTTTATCCCTAATTGTAAATCATAGGATACGATAATTGCCTTACTCAGGAGAGACCGGCGCTAGGACACGCACGGAAGGATCAAGGTAATGACCCTTCTCTCATATTGTATTCAATACTTGGTATTCATGTTTATCATTGTGAATGTGCTATCTGTCATAAGGCATTACAACATGAGCAGTTAGCGTGAGCCATTATAAGGAGCAATGCTCATGATACCTACACCGGCTGTTGTATCTGCCATTGTAACTGCTGAGGCTGCGTTACGGAATCATGGATTCCTGTTTGAGTATCCAGCCCATGGGGCTACGTGTTGTGAAATGTTTTATATAGATCCCAGCAATGGTGATATATGTTATATGTTCATGTGGATGTGCAATACAACAAGCAATTCAGTGTGAGCCGTCATAGGGGGCGATGCCCATGATACCTTCCCGGCCGTTGCATCTATGGTTGTGATTGCTGTGTGTTGTATAGATGATTTATTTTCATGCTTTGATGTTGTGCATATTATGAGTGATTTGTTACTATAGGGATTCTTTATAATCTCACTCTCCCAAAACAATTTTTAGATAGGGTCAAAGGATTAAAAGGGAAGCGGGTGACGAAGAACGGGTAGAGCTCCAGATTAGGAGTTTCATTTTGATTATTTGGTTATCATGTATAAATCATTTGGATAGTTTTTTGTAATCCCTGAGTAAAGGGAAAGATTATGGATATTAGGTCTTGTATAAACCCTTTATTAATCGATGGAACCCGAGTGTGTCGGGAATTCATGCTATACTCTGATATGTATGAATGAAATTAACTTGTACAGGCCATTTATGTATTGAAATGAGAATATGAGACCACTGTGAATAGGTTTTGGAAAATTTTTTGAAAATGCTGTTTTTGGGAAATTTTATTTATTTAATTCCCAAATCGTCTATAGTCTCTAATTCTACATTAATCACATTAATCACGTGTTTATAAACGCTAAACTCGGCCTATGGTTGTGAGGGGGTTATAGTCAAGGGCACTAAAGAACCATGTCCAGGATAAGAAAATAAAATAATTTTTCTATGGGAATTATCTCTGAATGAAGCATCAAGCTTGGTGGATGATTGGGTCGTGTATAGTACTTTGGATTTTACCAAACTCGACAACCTGGTGCCAAAAGAAGTTACCTAATGACTTATGTAATGAATAAACAAAAGAAGGCCCTCCCAGAAGAAGCATGAGGAATAAAAGAAGAACCTGTAGCTGCGTGGGTTGGATGATAATACTGTTATATAAACCACAAAGGACGTGAAGGAGGTTGTGAGATATTTTGTGTCATTCTTCTCCCTCTCTGACAATTCCTTCTGTACCTCTCTAAATTTACTTCTGCTCTATTGTCCTTTTCATCTTTTTCTGCAGCTTTTAGCTCAACTTTTGGCTTATGATGTATTTACCATTGATATAATACGAATATACCCGATGAGCCGTCTCTTATTTCATTATTGTTTTTTATTTCAGTGCTAACTCATAACATATTTGGTGCTTTCACTAAGTTGTGAAATGGAAGATAACACTCGGCTAAAGGAACTTCAGATGGATATGAAAGAAGCTAATGAATTTGTCGATAAGGCTAAGGGTTGTTTCTCTCATATTGATAGCATGTTGATAACTCTCCAATTTTAATGTATTTAAAGTATACTTTGAAAATATTTGGAGAGTTATCTATGTAATTTTGGAAGATTTTCTTGAGATTTTGTAAGATATCAATTTGGTACATTATTTGAGAATTACATTGAAAATATCTTAGTTTTAAATTAGAATATAAATACTTAAATCTAATTAGTAAAAGAATAAATAGATTAAGAGAATTCAAAGTTAAAAAAATGAAAAGATTAGTTATATTCTTATGGTTATTAGTATTATTTTTGTTTTAATATCATTTTCTTTTAATTTATTATGTAGAATCATCTGCCACAGCATTTTGGGGAGAGAATTAATATTAAATCTAAGATCTGACTTGAAGCTAAAGGCCAAGGAAGTGACATAGCTTTTAAAAAAGAAGGAGTTGAGGCAATTGGGAGACTTAAATAAAACAAGTTTGAACCATTAAAATAGGAGAGGCGGCTGGTTCTTTGAAGCATTTTTCATAATCTTCAAAAAGGGAACTAGAGCGTGCTGAGTGAGGTTATTGAGAAGCCATCACCATCGCCTTCTTGAAGAGCGACTGTGAGAGAGAGAGAGAGAGGCCGCCATCTTTCATTGACGGACTCGCGCTACTACTCTGTCTCTTTTCTTCACCGACATCATCTAAACTAGAGAGAGAGCTTATGGGTCATCTTCTTGGAGCAAGAAGAGTGAGCGTCGGTGACTGGATTTAGAGTGAGCTACTTTTTTCTCTCTCTTCTATTGAGCTCGACAGTGAGATTAGAGCCAAAGGAAATAGCACATTGTTGAAGGCATGATTCTGTCTTTTCTCTCTTCTTGACATTAAGCTGATCTGAAAGGGAGGAGATAGTAACAATGCTTTAATCGATTTCCATTTCTTTCACTCTAGACTTTGATGAATTTTAGATTGGTATGTACTGGAATGGGATCAATTTGGAATATGTGTGGCTGATTTTTCTTTGAACCCAAAGTAGCAATGAACTAATTTAAGGATTAAAGCATGTTTGGACTATTTATTTGTGCTTAATATTATTTTTTTTAGTTAATGATGTTATGTCTTCTCTATTTAGTGCTTAATCACCACTAAGTATGAAATTGAAGAATTTTGATTACTTTTGGGAAAGGGATCTTAATTGGATCATATAATTAAGTAATGTGGAATTAGAATTTATTTTAATTTATCAATAGGATAGGAATATACTTATTGGACCCATATAATCATATTAGGGTGAACTTGATTATTTATTGCCTTATGAATAGATTTGTTAGGAATAATAAGTTTAATTTGAGATAGAAAATAAGTGATCGAGAGATACTTATATCTATTAATACTCTAGATTAACAAGCTAACATTAAGTGCACTTATTTGGGTAATTACATGCTCTAAGACTTGAATAAAGGATTAGTAACTCTAGGTTATTTTTATCAATTGAAATTTTAAAAAATGTTACATTGACTACTTTGGCTCTTGTGTAAATTGATCTTCAATCTCCTTCTTTGGTTTGTTCAACTTAAATGAAACAAAAAAATTTAATATCTAATCACTAATTCGATTGAGTCTCTGTAGGATGACCTTGATTTGCTATTATAATATTTTCAAGTCCGTACACTTGCGATGCTTAATTAAATTTTTGCAACGTCACATGTCACCAACATTGCTTCAAGCGGTTAATGATTTGGAGAAACCACAAGACACACCCAGCGTTAGCTCTAACAGTTCGACTCTAACATCATATTTACAAGGTGCGATGCCTCTTCATGTTGTGCCTTACTCTGGCAAGACCATTAAGTTGGACTTTCCTCATTTTGATGGCACCGACACTCTCAAATGGATCTTTAAAGTTAAGATATACTTCAAGTATTTTGAGGTTTAGGATCTTTAATGCTTGATTATCACCTCCGTTCATTTTGATGGTGATCTTATTCCAAGATTTCAACTGTTGGAAAAGGCTAATTAAGTTACCACTTGGTCTACTCTTGCTAAAGTAGTTGAATAACAATTTGGCCCCTCAAAGTTTGATTGTGCTCGTTCCAAGATGTTTAAACTCTTTCAATAATGTTTGGTCAAAAAAACAACTCATTCAACAATGCTATTTGGAGGAATATAACAGTCATTTTATGTCACTAGCTAATCGGACAGAGGAAGTGCCTAAATCAACTTTGCTCAATTGTTATCTTGGTAGCCTTCAACCAGCCTTGAATCGTGATGTTATGATGCAAAAACCAATGTCAATGTTAAATGCCATGTCTTTAGCACATCTTTTCGCTAATACTAACTCTCAAATCTTGACCTCCGCTCAAGGCATGATTTCTAATCAAAATAGAGGCATTCCTATTTCTTCTGCTTTGAAACTATCCAAACTAACCACCTCTATTGCAAGTTCAAGCACCCCGTCTATTACTAGTAGCAGGGGTAAACCTAGTCTTCCTCTTTTATTACCAACCCTTTCTACTCCTCTGATCAAATGTATGACCACCGTTGAAATGCAAATCAGTCATAAGAAATGCTTGTGCTACACATATGATGTGAAATTTACACCAAGCCATTGTTGTCCTAATCTCCAATTGATGTTGCTCATGGCTGACTATGAGACTCCAAAATTTGAGATAATGAGATACCTATACATGATGCTTCACTTCACCATTTGTCTCTTCATGCCTTACAAGGCACTCATGGACCTACTACT
This sequence comes from Inga leiocalycina, assembly GCA_963242795.1. Classification (NCBI taxonomy): domain Eukaryota; kingdom Viridiplantae; phylum Streptophyta; class Magnoliopsida; order Fabales; family Fabaceae; genus Inga; species Inga leiocalycina. The sequence goes on from OY725332.1 coordinate 40,050,738, forward strand.
ATTCATTTTCATGGTACAATTCAGAGTACATTTGTCCATATTTTGCTTGATGGGGGCAACTTGAATAACTTATTCATCACCATATTATCAATCATGTTCATTTACTAAATGAACCAACTATCGAGCTTTATGTACTTGGAGACACAGGACTGATTTTGTGTACTACAAAAATTGCCAAGAAGGTTCATGTTCAAATCAATGATCATATACTATACTTAGATTTGCTTATTTTTCCAGTGGCAAGAGCTGATTTGGTTATAGGCTCAAATTGGCTAGAGACCTTAGGTCCACATGTGGCTGACTATAATATGCCCGCCATTCATTCTTGGAAAATGGATAATTTATTACCTTACATGGTTTTCAGGGACCATTGGTCACTCTCAAGACTAGTTTCACCATCTTGTTCGCATTCACTAAGTCAATATTGTTGCCAAATTTTTTATGCTTGAACCATTACAATCTAATGATAATGATCTTCATCGTCTAAATAATATGACAGACAATTTTATTCAATATTCTCATTTGTCATAGTAGTATTTTTGCAAAACTGTATGGTTAACCTCCTCACTGAGGTCATAAGCATCGCATTGATTGGGTAGTAGGATTTGGGGTTGTGAAAGGGTGTCCATATCATTATCCTATTAGTCAAAAGAACGAGATTGAGAAAATCATCTCTAAAATATTAGCAGAAGAGCTAGCTCTAGTCCTTTTTCAGCTCTAGTGATTTTAGTAAGAAAGAAGGATGGCATCTTCCGTGTCTGTCTAGATTTCAGGGACTTAAATGCCAACTTGTAACCCCATTACTCTTAACGTTTTCTGATAAGTTTTTACACAAAATGTATACAAACCACTAAGCCTGGTTTCAATGATACCTTTGATTGATTGGGCTTTTCTCAATATTTTGAAACTTTCCAAAGTGATTACTTAGTGGTTGCCAACTAAATCATGACTTTTCAGTTCTTAACTTCATTTATATTAGTTTTAAAGTATTTTCTTTGCTTATAAACCCACAGATTGATTGTTATCTAATGGGCCCTTATAAAACACTTGCCCATCTTAACTTAGTTAACGCGTTAACGAGGAATATCATATTACTATGTACTATCACTAGTAATATGATCATGTATCAGTATATAAAGTACAAAGTACTACGGCTACTAAAACATTCCAAGTCAAAATGTCAGTACAAAGATAGCCGACAGAAAAATTTAGTTCTTTCATCTCTGCCATTTACTTATCGACGCTTACCTCTTTACCCATTGAGTCACTCGCCTTTGTTGTTTAATTAAATTTTTGGAAAGGATGAGATTCAAAAGAATTTCAGTAGTAAGAGTCATTCAATCATATAAAATGCAAATTTATAGAGCATGCAACATAAACCATCATAACATAATGAGCATCACAACAGCATTCAGCATGTCAATATACTGCACAATATCAATCATATAGCATAGTACCACAACGCTTGGTAAAATAGGTCTTATGACCGCTACAGGCATCCGCTCGTCATATTCTTATTGGCCTCAAGCGTCCGCCCGTCATATTCTAAACGCTTATAAAACAAATGGCAAAACATACATGTAAAGCACTATATAGAATCTGCGAAAAAGAGTCCCTACCTGTTAACCTTTCTAGTAACTTGTTCTGATCTACTGGTCTCTAGGTCGGGTCAGGCAAAGGTTGAATCCTATAATTTCAAGTGCACAAATAGATCATTACTTGTCCCAATTCTATTGACATAATCAAAGTTATGTTATTCTTTGACCTATCCCTCTTCTTGTCCTTTACTTGACTTTTGTTGGTTACCTTTAGCACTTTCCTTACTTTATGTCTAATACATTGCAACCCTAGAGACATTACATGTCTTCCTCCTTAAAACATGTGTAATGTAGTCATATTGGTCTCTAATGTGGTAACATTTAGTTCTAAAACATACCTCTATTCCTCATGATCTCACTTATCACGATTCCATTCAAATGCTACAAATCCGCAAGTCATCCCTAAATTGCCAGATTTATTAATCAATTTTGAAAATTCATAAGTTAATCTAGGAAAATCCAAATGAGGTGGTTCTAGTTCCTATGGAAATCTTTCTAAGTCGAATGTAAAGCGAAAATACCATTCAATGCCAATTACAAGAGTAAAACTACAAGGATCCTCGACGAAACTTACTGCCATAAAATGCATTCCAGATTCAATACGCAACTTTTAACATATCATAACTTACAATATACTAACCCAAATTATGCATTCTATACCTCATTTTAAAGCTTGAAATGTCTACTATGAACCTATAAAATATCATAGTCATCAGGCAAGGTTTGGTCAACCAAAATTAATGCACAAGCAACCTGACATGAATCTAGCAGCTTCTATCCTTAATAAACTTAAGTCCCAAAATTAAGGTTTTCTATCCAATCATCCAAAAATCATAATCACAAGATATTATTACATAATTTTGCCTATAGAATCCATTTCCAACCTCAAATTTACCAAAATCCAATCCCTTCCCTACAAACCATGTTTGGCCATAACTTTAGGGTTGTTAGGCCAAAATTCCATTTTTGATTCCGATGCTTCCGAAATCACTTTCTCACCTTAATCCTACACAATTTTTCATTCTAATTGTAATGACCCAAAAATGGGATTAAGGGCCAATGACTTCAAAAGTGATGTAATTATTCTTAAATAAACACTTGAGAAAAATACAGTGTGAATTTTGATTCGAACGTGTTCTGATTGTGCCTAAAGTCTATATTTAAGTTCAATGGTGGATTAACATTTAAATTGAGTCAAATAAGAAGGAGAGCACATGTTTGAGTGATATGAACTATATAAATGTGTTTAGTGATGATTCAAGTGGAATTGCCATAATCAGGGGTAAAACGAGTAAAAAGGAAAGTTACCCACCAGTTGGTTAGTTACCGAAGAGGAAACTCATTGGTAATTGGAGATCAATGGTTAGGATTGATTTATCAAGGGGTGGAATCTTGTGCAATTGAGATCATGTGTGACATGGAAGAGGAGAACAAGATCTTGCCAGGCGTCAAAGCATGAGCCATAGGATCCAAGTCAAACATTCAACTTATTTTCTCTTCCCTCCCATTCTTTTAGGTCGGCAAAATGGGCTTAGTAGAGACCAAAACTCTGATTATATTCATCATCATCTCATATCTCTTTTCTCCTTCATTTTCGTTGAAACCAAGTAAGAAAGAGAAAAACAAAGGTAGGGTTTTGGCCTTGTAAATGACTTTGGAAGCTCAAACTTCTTTCATTAATTTTGTTCATGGTGTTGAAGGATTTATTGCTATGGTTTCATAATTTTGTAAGAAGGTGTTTGCACACTTGAAGAAATTTGAAAGAAAAGAAATCAAGAAACTAGTCTTGGAAAGAAGACGAGGTCAGAATTTGGCACATTTTGACATATTCATTATGGTTATTGGTTGAACTTGGAATTTCTGGATTTTGGCCCTATTTTTCATGTTGTTAGGGTCTTGTGGATTTCATGCAGATGTGGTATTGGAATAGGTGTCATATTGTGTTTTGGTGCCATTGGATTTGGTTTGGAACTTTGATTGGAAAGGAATTGCATTGTGAGTTTTGAATTGTGTTATTGTGTGACATGTGGTGTTTCTTATGGAATATGTCAATTTGAGTTGAATTTAGTCATTTTGGTGTTTCCAATGGATTCCTTGTGAAAAATTGGTGTGGGAATGGTATTTGTTGTGAATTGGAACTATTGGAAACAATGGCACAAAAACTGAAATTATGTCCCTTAAAACTCTGTACGGGGCATTCAGGTTGTCTGGATGTTTTGAATGGGCAAATGGTGTCTAAAAATTCTGAAACTTTCTGATCTTAAATTTCACATTCCAAGCTTTAAAATGGATATATAATTTGTGACATTTCGTTTTGCATGCTTGGAGTAATGGCTATCCAAAGTTTGGGATTGAGACTAGAATCTGTTTTGGAGTAGTATTGGATTTTGTGTGATTTTGTAATTGTGTGTGACTTCTAGTAATGATCCATATTTTTCCTATGAAGAGGACTTAAAGAGCTTTCAATAGGCTTTGATATCACCTCATTTTGATTTTTGTAGAATTAATTATGATTTTTCAAAGTTTCCTTGGCTGCAGTACAAAACTTTCTTTGCACGTTTTAGCCACAGCCAGAAAATCTTGGCTGCAGCCAAAAACCTTCTGTGCACATTTTGGCTACAGCCAACCCCCATTTTCAGCATTTTTTGATTTTGAAAAGTGGTTTCCAACTTAGTACTTCCTAATCCTTTAAGCATGTGTCTAGGCTTCTAGTAACCACCTAATGAGTGCAATGATAACCAACTTTAAGTGTTATAAAAGTGGGAATTTGGAATAGATATTAATCCGTCGTCCTTGATTTTGGTTTATAGGGTTCGATATTTGGCCTACGGGTGAACAACTTGTGCTAGAACACGCCAGGAAAGAACAAGGCAGTGACTCTTTCTCTTATACTATAGGTGTTGAATTGTATGTGTGTTATATAATTGGTTTGTGATTATTTTGAATGCTGCAAAGCGTATGGATATGTGAAAGCCGAAAGGCTATTTATGAAACCAAATCACTATTTGTGGTCCGAAAGACTATTTGTGAAGCTAAAAGGCTATGTGTATGCACTGCCACACCAATAGTCCCTGAGTCGCTAACAATGATTCGGGTTAGGACTGCGTGCCTTCCCAGCAGTAAAAGGGGATGAGGGTGGGGTGTGATGTGTATTGTTACTGCTTGGTGATTTACTTGCATGCTATGTGATCATGTATGGTATGAGACATTTGTTACTACTGGGATTCTCTTGAATCTCACTCTTTCCTTTGACTAACCTTTAGACAGGGCAAGCTGCTCCAAGGGAAAGGAGACGACCAAGCGCGGATAGTTCAAACATAGATTTTAGTTGGTTGTCATATTTAGATTGAGGATCACTATATATTCTGTAAACAGTATTTCGGATATGGTTGTGTAATCCCCTAAATGGGAATGTATAAACCCTTAGTATGTATATATATCAACCCGGGGGTTGCCGAGATTTTTTTTGTACACTCTGATATATATGTGTGTGATTTAACTGCACAGGGTAATTATATTCAAAATTTGAAATCGAGACTAGGATAGGGAAGGAATTTTGAAAGAATTTGTGAAAACCCTACCCGGAGGAAGGGACTGAAGTGAGTTTTAATTATCCGTTGGTTTCTAATTTATTTTAATTACGCATTCTAGAATCATAATTACGGTTTTTGAGGCAGAGGGTTAGAATAAACACATTAGAAACCTCAAAAACACCAAAATTATATTCCTTCCTATTGTTCTAACATGGTCGATTCAACCCTAGCTACCACAAAATGATTTCTTGCCAATTCACTCACAAGACTTGTTAAATCTTACTCCTAACATGTTCAAATCTTAATTATCATCATGTTCATAGCCACAAGAACAGCGAAATCCCTAATATTGCTCTTAGGCTAAAATTCAAGGTAGCTCAAGAATCTCATAAGAACTTAGAAAAACTTCAAGATATCATATTCAAATCAGAGCTTACGATTACCTCAACTTGATGCTATGATCGGTTCTTGATTCTAGCAGCACCTTTACAATAGAGGTAGCATAAAACTCCTCTATTTGAGAATTTGAAACCATATAAACATACCTCTCAATGAGTAGAACGAGATTTGTGAAGGCTCGATAGGCTGGAAACGCGAATTAGGGCTTGAAATTCGGCAAGAACACAATCTTCCAACACCTTCTCTCCTCTTTCTTTTTCTCCAAATTTTCTCTCTTATTTTTCCCTCAATTTCCTTGCCTAGGCCAAATTTAGGAAGCACTAGGGAGGTGTTGGATGATCTTGTGATGACATGTGTCCAAGTGTAAAAATCCCAGGGTACTAGGCGTTCCTTTTTAAAACCCGACCTCCTCCCTCTCTCACATGACTTGGTCAACCTCTATGGTTAGGGGAAGGAGGTCTGACAATTTCCTCTGACTTTTGTGTCCGGTGTTCGGGGAAGTCAAGTATGTGGCCGGACCAATAACGGTGAGTTATCCCAGCTTTTAGACATTTGGTGTCAAAAGGGCTAGGTAGGGGCTAGGTGGCGTTTCGTGACTGTTCCAATCCAAAAGCAACCTTTACAAAAAGCTGCTTTACAAAATGCTACTTTACAAAAAGTTACTTTATTAAAGTTACTTTATGCAGAGTCTACTTGGTATAGTGCCATATGTCCTTGTGGGTTTAAGAATGCACCAAGTATATGTGTGGACCATAAGATTGCTCTATTTGTGTCTAAGTGGCCTTGAGATATATGTTGTGTCTCAAGGGAAATGTCGAGCGTGTACCGGTGTATCTTGAAAAATGCTAGATATCCTTGTAAATGTCATTGGAAGGCACCATACTTGCCTAAATGCCATGAAGATAGTGCCATGTGCATATCCTTTAAAGAGTCACCAAGTGTCTTCATACATATATGCCCAGGTATATTTATCAAACTAATTTCACATACAAAGCAATAACGATTACGAAACTTCGGTATATTACAGACCCTGCCAAGAATGCTTTTCCCACAGCAATTATTGATGAATTGCTCGATGAGTTATATGGCTTTAATTTTTATTCCAAATTGGATCTCCAGTTCGACTATCACCAAATTCTCATGATAGAGTCATAAGAGAGAAAATAGCTTTTCGTATACATGTAGTGCTCTATGAATGGCTTGTAATGCCATTTGAGCTTACTAATGCACCGATTGTGTTTCAAGGTTTGATGAACACCATTTTTTGACCATTCTTCCAGAGCTTTGTGCTCATTTTTTTATGATATATTGGTTTATAGTGCTATATAGGAATCTCGCTTGATTCATGTTGATATCATTTTGTAGATATTGGAGGAACCCTGTGTTAGAACTGGATGACACCCAAGAGGGTGTGAATTGTGTGTGAGACAAAACTTAAGAACTTTGACATTCTTTTCAAAAAACTAATCACTAGCTAGTTTCACTATGGTGGACTAAAAGTGATAAAATTTAGAACATATCACTCAAGTGGTCTATTTGAAAAATATATTTTAGAAACAATATCACTGTCAAAATCACTATGGTGAAGTAAAAATGACAAGGAATTGTTGCATTACTCGAGTGATCACTCGAGTGATTTTCAATAAAGATACTTGATCACTTCCACTAGCTTTTGTGATGAAGAGCTTTTTCAAAACATGCCGCTTAAGTGATCAATTAGAAAGTCCACAACTAGCTTGATCATTGAGAGTGACAATAAGTATGAAATCCACAATCAATTAATCAAGTCAAATATGCTAGAAATATAAGAGGTAAGAGAAGTGAGTATGCAAATTATGATTTATCCTAGTTTTTTCCAATCCCCGATGACCTGCACCCAATCCCCAGACTCCTCCTGAGATTTCAATCCATTATCTCCCTCAAGCTTGAATCAGGTCCTTGAGTACCACTACAATCCCAAAAGTTTGATCCTTATGAAGCCTTTACAATTCTTTCACAGAGGCAAGCACCCCCTCCTTTACATATCATAAGGATACAATCTCTCTTGATAATAATATATTATAATCGATCTTATGTCTTGGAAGTGAATAAGATGAATACTAAAGTATAACACAAATAATCACTCTTTAAAGTAAATTATATAATCATTGAAAGATAGGGAGTATATGAGTTGGAGAGCTTTGGCATACTGATAGTGAAGGCATAAGCTCTCTCTTTAACTCATCTTGAATGCTTCTCCTTTTGTAGTTGATGAAGATTAGTGGAAGTTATTATTAAAGCCTCTGACACAAGGTTTCTTTTTGCCGTTGAACTCTAATCAATGTTTAATTATTTGTAATCCTAATATAAACTTCATTAGTGATAGTAGGGAAAAGTTAGGAGCAAGATAATCAAGACTTAAATGATTTTGTAAGCGTTTCAAATAAATCTAAGACGTTGATGAAAACTATGCAAAACATTACTACCAGGCTCACCATGGTGATGTGCCAATAATGGGTTATCACTCAAGTGGTCATCCTTAGTTTTTAGAAGAGCACAGTGTATTACTTTCTGGTTCATTATAGAGTTGTGATAGTGATGAGGGCAAATAGGATCACTTGAGTGATCACTCAAGTGATCATGTTTCATCTTGAAATTGATCACCAGTTGGCTCACAATGATGCAGTGAAAGTGATGTTAGAAAAGAACTTCATCACTCGAGTGATCTACCCATTTTAACTCCTAATTAGGCAAATGATCTATCCCCATAAAGCTTTTCAAGTTTACCTTCCAATGCAAAAAAAATCACTCTCAAATTCATTATCTTCTAAAAGTTATAATCCAAGAGTGATTGCTGGTTTGAACAATATTTGAATTTTGAGGGGTCAAATTCCAAACTTCACATCTCCTATATCTGACCCTCTTTGATCCTGATGCTTGCATCATTCAATCACCTTTTGAGTCTACTTTCATATGCAACAGATTTCATCTCAATTAGAGTTAGGGTTTGGGAGATATGCCCAAATTACTAAACCTAATCTGGCATAATACGAGAAACTCCAATGTCAACTCCTAATATTCATATCTTTTTCATCTGAAATCTATTGAGCTTGATATCAGTGTCATTATCTCATATTTGGAATCTAGTTTTATATAAAATAAGTTTCACCTCAATCGGAGTTGTGTTTTGGGAGATATGGAAAAAATACTAGACTTCTATCAAACTAAATGAAAATAGAGCAGAGCAAAGTGGTCATCATATGAGTAGTTACTCGAGTGATCATCAAAAATTCATCTCTAGAGATGCCACTTAAGTGAAGTTGATATTTCTTCCATATGAGTCATTTTAACTTCGAATTGACCCATTCTAACCTCCAATTGATCATAGAGACCTCTAATATTAAATCTATGAAGTTGAATCTTGATATTCTCCTTACATCTTGCAAGTTTTCCTTTCTTCAATCTCTTCTCCTTTTTCTTGATTAGTATCCATAATCCTTTTTGATAACTCCTTGCTTTTCTTGACTAATATTTTCAATCTCTTGCTTTTTCATCTTCCTCTAGCTCATTCTCCATTATCCAATTAGATAGCTTCTTTCTTTTGTTTGACTAATCTATAAGATATTCAACATTAAATATAGTAGTTAGTTAAAGTATAAGATAATTACATAATGCAAACTTTTTGCTCTTAATATTTGGCATCTATATTTGACATAATCATAACTAATCATATATCTAACACACTGCTTATCCACCAAGTTCTCTAAGAGTTCTTTTGGGTGTCGTCGGATCAATTATCTTGGTCATATTATCTCTAAACATGGCATCGAGATGGACCTAGTGAAGATATAGAGTGTGCAATAGTAGCCCACACCAGCTAATATATCTCAACTTAAAGGGTTTTTAGGATTAAGTGGTGATTATCACAAATTTATTAAAAATTATGCTCATACAGCTAGCCCACTTGCCAAGTTATTAGCCAAGGATTCTTTTCATTAGGATCCACAGGCTCAATCTGCTTTTGATGCTGTGAAACAAGCTTTGGCCCAAGCCTTGATTTTATCTCTAACTAACTTCAAAGAGCCTTTTGTTTTTTAGATCGATGCATCCAAGTTTGTAGTCGGTGTTATTTTAAGCTAGCATAATCATCTTGTCACTTTTTTTTCTAAGAAACTCTCTCCTCATCTCCAAGCTCAGTTTGCTTATGTCTGTGATTCCATTCCATTACTAAACCTATCTCAAATTTTTGCCATTATTTATTTGGTCAACACTTTATCATCTAAACTGATCGTGCTAGTTTAAAGCATTTATGTGATCAAACCATTCAAACTCTAGAACAAGAAGCCTATTTGCCTAAGTTACTAGGCTATCATTTCTATATTGAGTATAAACTAGAAAATCAAAACCAACCCACTGATACCTTGTCTCGATCTACTTGTATAGCTCTTTCCTCTATTACAAATGATTTCTTGGATTCAATCTACTCTGATGTTTTATCATCTACCACTTATAAGATTTGAAGAATAAGGTTGGTTAATGGTCAGTTGTAGGGAAATATGTTGTTAAACATTATCATCTTTATTGGGCTAATAGACTTGTTATTCCATTTGATAATTTAGATTTGATTTGCATGATCCTAATAGATTTCTATTCCTCTTATATCAGTGGTCATTCGAGCTTTTTGAGAACCTTTAATCATATAACCTCTCTATTTTATTGGCCCAATATTTGATTGGATATTCATCTTTTTATATGGAATTGTGCAGTATGTTAGTAGGCAAAGCTTTCTCAGCTCCACCCCACTAGCCTTTTTAATCCACTTCCTATTCTGACGCACATTTCAGAGGATGTTTCCATAGATTTTGTCATAGGATTACCTTCAATTCATGGCCAAGCTACTATATTGGTGTTGTTGATCATTTATCTAAGTATGGCCACTTCATTGCTCTACCCACAAATTTTTTGAGTTCCTCTATTGTTGATGTGTTTTTACAGCATGTGGTCAAATTACACAAATTACCACGAACTATTGTTTTCGATCAAGATAGTATGTTCACCAGAACTTTTTGGCACCACTTGATAAAGCTCCAAGCAACTTAGTTGAATTTCAGTTCGGTCTATCACCCCCACACTAGTACAAAATAGGCTTTTTAGACAATCATTTTTAAACTTTTTATAGAGGATAAGGTTTAAAAAGTGTGACCAGTGACATTTTTGTAAATATTATAAACTTTCAAAGCCGATTGCTTTTAGATGAGGTCTAAAAAATGATCTAGACCTTATTTCTAGTCATCCGGTCTAAAATGATATAAATAATTAAACAAATCATTTATATAACATAATTTTTAGACCTATAGTCTTTTAAATAGGTCAAAATATCTTTTTTAGTATTAAAAATAATTAAAAATGAAATATTTAATATTATTTAGACCTCATCTTCCAAACGCTTGCTCTAAAAGAACCTGGAACCCAAATTTTCATCGAATGATCTCCTCTATCGAGCGACCTCACTTTCTGAACTTCTCATAACGCAACCTCGTTCTCTGACACCTTCACCACAATCTCCCATGGCAATCTTGCACCTTCACCATGACTTCCCTTGACGACCTCTCTCTTTCACCGTAACCTCCCTTAACAGCCTCACTCATCCACAACCGTGACCTCCATTGTTCCCATAGATGCTCCACTCGAACTCACAAATCAGTCGATCCCCTTTTCAACCATACTTCCATTCTCATACTTGTTTCTTCTTTCTTCTTTCTCCTTTCTCCTTTCTACAATTCTAAAACCAGACTTCTTGATCTCACTTGCCTTCGTCCCACTCCTCCATCTATTAACTTTAATGGTATATTCAAATTCATCTCATTTTTTTTATCAGAATTTATAATGATTTAGTTCTGATTTTACCTCGATGCTTTTAACGCAATGAAATTAACATTCGACTCTGAAATAATCGTTTAGACAAACTTTCTTCTTTAGAGTAGTCTGGGCATGTTAATCATTTAGACACTTCTTTTTTGAAAAGCTTGGATTCAATTGCTTCAAGCTCTATGTTTGGGTATGTTTTCTTGTTATTGAAATTTTTTCATTTGCATTATGCAATGTTAGCATGCTGGCTTATTTTTTACTTACAAGTTTTGTATATGACAGTTTCCTTCTACTGCATAAAGGTTTAGCATTACCAATGCTGCATATATGCTTAAAAGCTTTTTCATGGACAGATAGTGAAGTTATGTGTTAGATCCTTGAATTTATGATCAAGGAATTTAAGAGGAAACTTTCTAGAACTAGAATCTAAGTTCTAGACCAAGACACAATAGGACTTCTGTATAATACTTCATATCCATAAACTGTTATACATAAGGATATAAATATAGAGGCAACATAACTGACAACAACAGTTACACAAACAATTATCGCAACCGACAATAACCACCCTTGTATTTCTAAAACTACCTAACATATAACCAGAAAATACTGCAAACAGAGCAGATTACAAAGTTCCTTAAACAGAACGCCTCTTCCTTGAGTATACTAACAGAGGATGCATTATCCTAACATTACCCTCCCCTTGAAAATGAGCCTTGTCCTTAAGGCAAAAGGAAGGAAATTGAGTAGCAATGATGTCATAAGATTCCCAACTAAACTCCTGGGAAGGACGGTTCTTCCATTAAATCAACAACTGCACCTCAGGAGTACCATCCACATCAATGATCAGCGAGTCAAGAACCTTAGCTGGTTCTAAAAGTAATTCCCAATAAGAATTAATTGGAAGAGAGGCTAATGGAGTCGAGAGATCATAACTGTGAGCAGCCTTGAGAAGTAAGACATAGAAGATAGGATGTACACGAGAATCAAAAAGTAGCTGAAGTTCATACGCCACAAAATCCACCGCATGTAGAACTGGATAAGGACCAAAGTAGCAAGGTCACAACTTTTCAAACTTGCGTTGAGAGAATTTTTTTGTCTATACGGTTGAATTTTGAGAAACACCATATCACTAGGAGCAAAAGCAACATCTCTGCAATGAGAATCTACCTGAATCTTCATTTGAGTTTGAGCATAACTCAAATTATCTTTAATGGTGGTGAGGACAGCATCACGGTCATCAAGAAACTCCTCCAAATTTTCATTATGAGTGTTACCTTGAACAAATGGCAGTAAGGACGGAGGATCCTTCCCATAAACCACTTTAAAAGGAGAGTAACCAAGAAGAGTGAAAATCGATATTGTAAGAGAATTCAGCCTAGTGGAGGAAGAGGCTCCGTTGATTAAGATGATCTTGATAGAAACACCATAAGTAGGTCTCCAAACACCGATTGACGACCTCGATTTGCCCATCCGTTTGCTAGTTGTAACGCCCCAAATTTTGATTAAGGGCTAATGATAATTATTGTGAATGATTTTGTAAATCAAAATGGATTTGAGATCCGAATAATTATTGGAAATGCCCAACACTCTATATTTGAGCATGATTATGTGATAAAGTAATTTAAAGGCTAAAATTAGAAGGAATGGCACATGGATGAAGAAGAAAGGATCTTAATTATGTGTTATGTGGTGATTTAAGTGAATGTGCCAAAATCAGAACAAGGTAGTGACACTTTATCCTATATCATTTTTAATGCATTGCTCGTACGTATTTATCATTGAATGATGCTGATTGGGTCCGTGGCGAATAGCCCATTTTCCTAGAACATAGAAGGCATATGCCTGAACAAGAATAGATAGAACAAGGTAGTGACACTTTATTCTATATCATGTTTAATGCATTGCTCGTACGTATTTATCATTGAATGATGCTGATTGGGTTCGTGGTGAGTAGCCCGGCCTTGAATGTTGTTGATTGGGTTTGTGGCGGTTAGCCCAACCTTGAATATGGCCGATTGGGTCCATGGTAGGTAGCCCAGCCTTGAATGAATGATTGAGTCGCGGCAAGTAGCTCGACTTTGAATGTTGTGTAGTTGAATTGTGATATATACTTACATGCTTTGTTTAATTATACATCATATACGTAAATTGTTCCTACGGGATTCTTTTGAATCTCACTCTTTCCAAATAACATTTTTAGCCAGGGCAAGTAGATCTCGGGACAAGCAAGTGAGCAAGGACGATTAGGATTACCGGTGGTAGTCTTAGTTTCTTTTTTTGGTTTTTGGTTATCATTTGGACAATTGTATGTATATATTGGATTGACCGTAGATTTGTAATTGTTGTGTAATCCCCAGTTTGGGAAACTGAGATGGGCAATGATGCCCTATAAAACTCTTGAATTAATGATATTATCCCAGGTGAATGTCGGGAATTTTATTAGTACTCTGATATTGTATATGTGACGAACCGATCAGGCAGATTGTTTTTGTAAATGAAACGATGGAGATCTTGTCATACAGGTTTTTGGAAAAAGATTTTTTATTACTCTCGATCTCTTATCCAATTATAAAACATATTTATGCACCTAATCCTGGCCTTGATGACGGCGGGGGTTACACTAGTGGTAAGAAGTGCTCATTTTCAAAGTTGTACCACTCAAGCGAAATAATTCCTGCCAAAAAGCACTGAGGAAAATAGGATCATGATCAGAAATAATGGGTTTTTTAAACCCATGGAGACGTACCACTTCTTTACAAAATAAATTGGCAATAGACTTGGCTAAGAACAAATGCTGCAAGCCTAAAATATGAGCTACTTTGCTAAAACGGTCAACCACCACAAAGATGTATTCCAAACCATTAGACTTAGGTAATCCAGTAATGAATCCAATGAGATATCTTCCCATATATGCCCTAGAATAGCAATAGGCTGCAAGAGACCCCTAGGAGCCTGTGGTACATATTTAGCACACTGGCAAGCCTCACACTTTTGAATAAAAGCAGCAACTTGATTTTTCATGTCTTTCCAGAAATAGTATTGTTGCAAACATTTCAAAGTTTTGAGAACGCCACTATGACCACCAGAAGGAGTAGAGTGTGCCTCGGTGATAAGGGAAGCAGTGAGGGACGAAGAAGCAGGTATGACCAAACAATCTTTATAATAAAGTTTGCCTAAGTTAAAACTGAAATGTGGCACTGACTTCGAATCAAATTGCAAGGAAGCCACAATGGAAGATGTATAAAGATCTTGTTCCAATTGGCAAGGAAGATCATCAAAGATTGAAGCATGAGGAATGACTAGAGAAAATAATTCACCAAAATATGGCATCCTGGATAATGCATCAATAGCCTGGTTAGAGGAACCAGATTTGTAGATGATGGAAAAGTCAAAAGGAAGAAGTTTTAGAATAAGCCTTTGCTGTTCAGGCATGGTAACACGTTGTTCAAGTAAATATTTAAGACTAAAGTGATCCATATGTACTTCAAAGTTTCTCCCCAAAAGATAGTATCGCCATTTATATAAAGAGGAGACCAAAGTTAGAAGTTCCCTGTTATAAACAGAAGTATATTTCTTAGATAAAGATAACTCTTTGCTGTAAAAAGCAATAGGATGGCCATCTTGTTGCAACACAGCACCAATACCACTTAAAGAAGCATCACATTCAACAATGAATTTCTTAGAAAAATCTCATAAGTGTAACACTAGAGTATTCACCAAAGCCTTTTATAAATCTTGGAAGGCTAACAAGGAAGCAGCATTCCATGAAAAACCATTCTTCTTAGTCATATCTGTCAATGGCTTAACAATTTGACTATAATGTTTAACAAACTTGTGATAATAGCCAGAAAGTCCCAAGAAGCCTCTAAGTTCTGAAATATCTTTAGGTAGTGGCCACTTATTGGTAGCAGCAATTTTGTTAGGATCGACCACCACACCCTTTGTAGAAATAATATGCCCAAGAAAAGAAATCTCAATGTTGAGAAAATCGCACTTGTCAGGATTAGCACAAAAAGCTTGCTGCCTCAAGAGTTGAAAGACAATAGTGAGATGTTCTATGTGATCCTGAAAGGTTTTGCTGTAGATCAATATATTGTCAAAGAAAACCAAAATGGACTTCCTGAGGTAAGGTCGAAATAGTTTATTCATAACAGCCTGAAATGTGGATGGGGCATTAGTAAGGCCAAAAGGCATCAAAGTAAACTCATAGTGCCCAGAATACGTGCAAAAGGTCATCTTTGGTATGTCCTCTAGTAGAACTTGGATTTGATGATATCCGGATCAAAGATCAATTTTCAAAAAATAAGTAGCCCCATAGAGTTCATCAATTAACTCATCAACGGTAGGAATAGGGAACTTATCTGGTACGATAAGCCGATTTACCTCTCTGTAATCCACACAGAAGCACCAAGAAGAATTTTTCTTTGGAACTAACAAAACAAGGCTTGCAAATGGACTGACACTAGTCTGTATGAAACCTTTCCTAAGTAATTCAATAACTTGCTTCTAAATTTCATCCTTCCAAGAATTAGGGTATTGATAAGGCCGAATGATTGGAGGAATGGCACTTGGATATAGTGTGATTGCATGGTTCTTTTCATGGACAGGCGGAAGAGTTTAAGGTTCTTCTAAAACCTCTACATACTGCTGCAACAAGTCTTGGAGAGTTTTAAAATGTTGAACAATTTCCATACTGCATAATGAAACTGTTGATGCAAGTTGAGAAATTCCCTGTAGTTTGTACCTCTTGTGTAATACCCCAAATTTTGAGACTTGAGGCTAGAGAATAAGCCTGAGATTAGTGGATTGCTAAGCCTCGGTTTAGCAAGATCCCAAATTGTGATTAATAGATAATGACTCCAAAAGTGGAAGTGGTTAGTGACAAATAACCCTTTTGGAGATTATGGTGTGATTCGGCACCCGATGTGATTCGTATGTGTTGTGAGCAGCGCCGAAACCCCATATTTGAGTTCAATTATGGATTAACATCTAAATTGACTTAAAATAGAGGGGAGGGCGCATTGTGAAAGAAAATGAATGGGAAAAAGAATTTGGTGGTGATTCCTTGAGAATTACCGTAATCAGGGGAAAAACGGTAAAGTTACCGACCAATTGGTCAGTTACCGAAGAGGAAACTCATTGGTAACTTCAAGATCAATGGTTGAGATTGATTTGTGTAATAGATCAAAGGGTGGAATCCCATGTGGTGTGCTCATGTGAACTCATGGTTGATGGAACAAGATCTTGACAAGTGGCACAATGTGAGCCCTTGGATTGGTCAAAGTGTCAAAACTCTCTCCTCTCCCTTTTAGGTCGGTTTTTGGCTCCAAAAACTGACCCTCCTTCTTCATCCTTTCATCTTTTTCTCTCTCTTATGCTCCCATGGTCGTCCAAGGCAAGGGAAGAAAGAGAAATGCAAAGGTGAGTTTTTGGTTGGCTTAATGGCCTTTAATGGTTAAAACCTCTTCACTAATCTTGATTATGTTGATGAGAGCTTCATCTCTATGTTTTAGATTCTTGATTGGAGTTGTTTGATGGCTTGACGAAATTTTGAAAGATGGAGAATCAAGGAATTTGTTTGGGAAAGAGGAAGAGGTGAGTGTTTGCTCCATTTTGATCTATTGATTGTGGTTTTTGGTGGAGTTTTGAGAATTGTGATATTTTGCCCTGATTTTATGGTATTTTCGTGTGGAATGTGAATGGTGGAATTGGATGTTTTTTTATGTTGAAAATGGTGTCATGTTGTGGTATTTAATCATTGGAATTGATTTGAATTGGATTTGATACATTGTGTGCAAAACTGGAAATTCTGTCCAGTGAGAATTCTGTTTGGGCAGTCTGATTGTGTGGACGTTTTGACTGGGCAAAGGATGTCAGAAAATTATGAAACTTTCCAGTCTTAAAGTTCACATCCCAAGCTTTAAAAAGGACATATAATTTGTGTCATTTAGTTTTTTCTTCTGTGAGTTATGTCTGTCCAAAGTTTGAGGTCGAAAATGGACATTGTTTTGGAACAGTCTTGAGTTTTGAGGAATTCTGTATTTATGTGGTGATTTCTAGTAAAGGCCAATATTTTTCCAGTGTAGAGGACTTGAATAGCTTTCATTTGGCTTTGGGATCACCTCATTTCGATTTTTTTGGAATTAGTTATGATTTTTGGAAGTTCAGCTAAGAAACTGGATTTTCTTGGCCGCGGCCAGTGGATTTGTGGGCCACAGCCAACCCCCAAAAATCAGCATTTTGGACTTTTAAAAGGTGATCTTTGGCCAAGTGTTTCCCAAGCTTTGATTAGCCACCTAAAGGTGTTAAATGATAACCAACATTAAGTGTTTGAGAATTAAGGAATTGGAAAAGGGATTAACCCTATGTCCTTGCTTTGATTATAGGGTTGATGTTCGCCCTAGACGTGGTTCGGTATTTGTTTTGATCGCGAGTAAGCGAAGCTGGAGCATACGTGGAAAGAGAGTAGGGAACATATCTCTTCTGCTTGTATTTGATATATGTGTTAATGTGTTGGTGCATGTCTTAGCTTTGCATAATTGTGTGTAATTTGAAGCTATGTTTCAATTTATGCTATAGCCATAGGTATATTGTTCGAAGCATTGAGCTTGCAAATTGTCATTGTGTTATCATGAGTTGTGTGATGCAAGCATGTCATGCATTAAACATGTATCATACGTGCATATTGATATTGTTATCCTACTGAGATTCTCTAGAATCTCACCCTTCCCTACTAACCTTTCAGACAGGGTAGTAGATCAAGGATATAGCGAGCAGCTAAGGGCGATGAAGACTCCTTCGGGATTGAAGTTGGTAGTTGGTTATCTTAGTTGAGATGTATATTTGGATAATTGTATTTGGTTATTGGGATGAGTATATGTGGATGAGGATTTGATTATTTGTACTGAGATTTGTTGTGTAATTCTCTATTTGTGAAGTTGTATGGGCTAATGTACCCTATGATTGTTAGCGAAGATATGTATTCCGGGATTACCAGGAATTTATATTGTGTACTCTAATATATGAATGTGATTTATCTTCGTGTAGTAATT
Organism: Inga leiocalycina; assembly: GCA_963242795.1. Classification (NCBI taxonomy): domain Eukaryota; kingdom Viridiplantae; phylum Streptophyta; class Magnoliopsida; order Fabales; family Fabaceae; genus Inga; species Inga leiocalycina. Next base: position 40,069,170 of record OY725332.1, read on the forward strand.
GTATTCGAAAAGTGATTATGAGACCAAGTTTATAAATGATTTCAAACTATATTTATGAAAACCCCGTCTGGTAGATGGGTTTATAAATGTTATTTGATTGTTATTGGTCTCTATTTCACTTCAATTGAGTATTTCGGATATAATTACGGCTGGGGGTTACATCTTGCCATCAACCCAGAAAACCATGAACAACTTTTGCCAATTAGCCTCCACAGTGTTAAGGGAAGCCAACCATTTGATTCCCAAGACCATGTCAACGCGGCCAAGAGAGAAAGGAAAGAAATCTTCCGTGATTGTCAAACTCCGTGACCACTAATTTTTTGCAAATAGAATGGCAAGTAACCATAGAACCTCGCCCACTTGTACGCCAAAAGGAGGAAGCCATTCTGATTCAATGCCTAAGTTAGTTAATAATTTGTAATACACAAAATTATGTGTTGAACCACTATCTATGAGAATTAAAACTGGTTTTAAACCGACAACCCCTTCCACTTTCATGGTCGAAGTAGTATAATTCTCGAGAATAGCATGAAAGGAAATATCGGCCTTAGTGACATTATACTCTTCCACTTCATCATCTACAACACTGTTATCATCTATATCCTCAGTAATTTCCATTAATCGTAGTGAAGTAGTCTTGCATCGATGACCCAAAATGAATTTTTCTCCACAGCAATAATAGAGCCCTTTTTCTCGTTGGAATTGACATTCGTGTTCTGAGAAAGAAGGCGTGGCTGAAGTAGCTAGATGATTAGTGTATGCGGATGTAATTATCGGCTTCACAGAATCCAAAACAACCTAATTTGATATTATATTTGAATTGCCCTACTGACGTGGTGTGAAGGCTCTATTTTCTCTCCAATTATTTCCCCATTCGTAGCCATGTGACAACTGCTGTGAGGAATATATAGTTTGTTAACTTTGAATTTTAGATTCAAATTCAAGAGCAAGGCTTACTGCTTTGTAAGTAGTTCGTGGCTTATGAATCTTGACGTCTACCTTTAATGCTTCCTTCAACCCATGCATGAATATCGCAAGTAAATAATGCTCTGACCAATCTTGAACTCTTGAAGATCGTCGGACAAATTCCTTTTGGTATTCCTCAACAATCCCTGTTTGCTTGATGTCACATAAAAAGATGTCTGGGTTTTGGAATTCTACTAGTCCAAAATTATCTTGGAAGATCTATTCTAACTCTTCACAATAACGAATGGTTCGATTGGAAGAGACCCAAGTAAACACATCTAAGGCATCCCCTTCTAAATTCATAGCCGCTACTTCTACTTTTAAATCCTCTGGAGTTTGGTCATAGAGGAAATATTTCTTCACCTTCATCATCCAGCCCCAGGATCTCCTTCTTCAAACTTTGGGAAATCCACTTTAGTATGTGGCTATTTGTTTGGTTTCTTGTTCCACCAAGGACTGTCATATTCTCCTTTCTCAAAAACTTCTATCTTCTTTCTAGCATCCTTCTTCGTAGACTCAATCTCTAAGGAAGAATTTTTATTTTTCTTCATCTCTTGCATATCAGCATCCTTCTTCGTAGACTCAATCTTGAACGATGTAGGTTAACTGCTTTGCCATAGAGTCTAGAGTTGAGGAAGTTTCAATTTCATTGTTTTTTGAAGACTCAACCTCGTGATTCTGAGAAGCAGAATCTGTTGACTGTTGCTTCTTGCGTGTACTGCCCATGATCCCACAATTTGGCCAAATATCAAGGCTCTGATACCAATTTGTTAAATCCTTGAATTTATGATCAAGGAATTTAAGAGGAAACTTTCTAGAACCAGAATCTGAAGTTCTAGACCAAGACACAATAGGATTTCTGTATAATACTTCATATCCGTAAACTATTATACATAAGGATATAAATATAGAGGCAATATAACTGACAACAATAGTTACACAAATAATTATCACAACCGACAATAACTACCCTTATATTTCTAAAATTGCCTAACATATAACCAAAAAATACTGCAGACAGAGTAGATTACAAACTTCCTTAAATAGAACGTGTAATCCCCTTCGTAATTATATCCGAAATGCGTGATTAAAATGAAATAAGGACCAATAATAAACAAAACCATTTTAAAATCCCATCTTCATGATAGGGTTTTCACAAATACATTTCAAAATCTAATTAATCTGGTTTCATTCAAATTTCGAATACAATTACTATGCGAAGATAAATCACATTCATTACAAATATCAAAGTGCACAACATAATCATCCCGGAAACTCTCGGGTTCATACCTTTAAATAGGCTTCATAGGGCACAATCGCCCTTTACAATTTCTCAAATGGGGATTACTCAAATTCTCATTCCAAATACATATCCAAATATGGTCATCCGAATACACATCTCGTCCTATCCAACCATATATACACCAAAATATATACATAATCCCAACTATTGAATCGATAACCAACTACCAAAATGACAACCCGAAGGAGTCCTTGTCGCCCTTGGGTGCTTGCTCCATCCTCGATCTACCTTCCCTATCTAAAATGTTGGTAGGGGAGGGTGAGATTCGAGAGAATCTCAGTAGGAAACAAATACCAATATACATGCAAGATAAGTATGTAATGCATGACATGCTTGCAATACATAACTCATGCTCATGCAATGACATATCTGCGTGCTCATTGTTTCAACAACATACTTATGGCCATAGTATAAATAGAAACAAAGCTACAATCATTCATATATGTTCCACATAATCATGCAAAGCAATACATGTATCAATACATCAACACAAATAACAAATACATGCAGAAGAGGTAAGTTCCCTACACTAATTCTTTCCACGAATGCTCAAGCATCAGCTACTCACGATCAGGGTTAATATCAAACCCTATAACCAAAGCAAGAACATAGGGTCAATCTTGATTCCAAATCCTTACTTTCATATCACTTAAAGTTGGTTACCTTTCACAACCTTTAGGTGGCTATAATAAGCTCAATGAAAGCCTAAAGGATTAGGAAGTATTAGGTTGGAAATCACCTTTCAAAATCATAAAATACTAAAAATGGGGTTGGCTGCAGCCAAAATGTGCACAAAAGGTTTTTGGCTGTAGTCAAGAATTTCTGGCTGTGGCCAAGACGTACACAGAACTTTTGCGCTGCAGCCAAGATTTTCTGCTGCAACCAAGGCAACTTCAAAAATTCATAATTAATACCAGAAAAATCAAAACAAGGTGATCCAATGCCTATTGAAAGCTCTTTAAGTCCTCTTTATAGGAAAAATATAAGTCATTACCAGAAATCACGACACAATTCCAGAATTACACAAAATCCAACATTTCTCCAAAATAGATTCCAGTTTCAACCTCAAACTTTAGACAACCATAACTCCCAGCTCACAAAACAAAATGACACAAGTTATATGTCCATTTTGAAGCTTGGGATGTGAAATTTAAGATTGGAAAGTTTCATAATTTTCTAACATCATTTGCTCATTCAAAATGGCAACACAAATAGAATGCCCAGAACAAAGTTTCACTAGACAAATTTTTCAGTTTTTTCTCAATTGCTTCCAATGGTCCAATTTTCACATCAAACATCATTCTCACACAAAATTTCACAAGGAATCCATTGAAAATACCAAATCAACTAAATTCACATTCCATTGACATGTTTCACCAAAAATCACAACATGCCAACACAAGTCACAATTCAAACTCACATTGCAATTCTTTACTTTCCAAAGTCCCAGACCAATCCAAACCAATTCTAATGAACATATAACATAATAAAACACCAATTGCACCTCAAAACACATGACAATTCATGCATTTCAAAATTACCACAAAATCAGTGCAAAATTCACAATTTGCAAAACTCATACACAAATCACAAAACTTAGATCAAAAGGCTTCACATACTCACCTCTTCCTCTTTTCCAAACTAATTCCTTGATTCTTCATCTTTCTAATTTTTCTCAAGCTTCCAAACACCTCCTTTCACAAATCTAAAACCATAGCAATGAAGCTCTCAGCACTATGAACAATATTAAAGAAGAGTGTTTAAGCTAAAGAGGACTATAAACCCACCAAAACTCACCTTGTTCTTTTCTCTTTCCTCCCCCAAGCTAGTGAAAATGTAGAAATAGAGAAAGAGTGGAGAGGATGAAGAAGAGGATCAGTTTTGGGAAAAAGAAGGCCCTTTGGCCGATCAAAAAGAGAGGAGAGGAGAGAGTAATGAGGGTTGAATCTTTGACCCAAATCCTAGGGCTCTCAACTTGACACTTGGCAAAATCTTACCAAATCTCCCATGAGCTCACATAAGCACACACACACATGATTCCACCCTTTGATCTCTTACACAAATCAATCCAAACCATTGATCTTGAAGTTACTAATGAGTTTCCTCTTTGGTAACTGGCCAATTAGTCGGCAACTTTACCATTTTTCTCCTGATTATGGCAATTCTTTCTGAATCACCACCAAACTCATCTTATCATTCTATATCACCACATTATGTGCCCTCCCTGTATTTTAAGTCAATTTAGATGTTAATCCACTATTGAACTTAAATACAGGATTTCAGTGCTGCTCATAACACATTCGAATCACATCGGATTCTCCAAAAGGGTTATTTTTTACTAATCACATCCACTTTTGGAGTCATTAACCCTTAATCGAAATTTAGGATCTGCTAAACTGGAGTTTAGCAGTCCACTTATTTCAGGCTTATTCTCTAGCCTCAAGTCTCAAAATTCGAGGTATTACAGAATGCCTCTTCCTTGAGTATACTAACAAAGGACGCATTATCCTAACATTATGACAAAGGTTTCCTCCTATTGTTCTGTGCTGATAGTTCTATCAATATGAGCAAATTGTACAGAACTTGTAGAATTTGTTGCTAGAGATCTTTTTACTTCCACTATTAAGGGTTTAACCCTTGAGTCAAATGCTATTGTCAGTTTTGAGTTACTTAGCCTCTGTCATGAAATATTTGTATATCTGTGATAGACACCCAGCTCCCAGACAGGTTTGTTTGTTCTATCTCATGCTACCTATGGGATTTAGTATATATTTTTGCAGATAAGAGACATCTAAAACATTTCTTTACTCTTTTCAAGTTTTGTTGTCCCTCCCCTCTATCACCCCCACGATTTACTTACTTTTGATGAAGCTTTAACAAAAACAGCCAATCCAAAGGAACAAAAGCAGCATATGAAAAGCCTGCTTTTGTTAGCAGCTGGAAACCAATTGAAAGTGCTTGAAGCTCAGAAAAGTGTGAATGTCATCGCAAATGTTTCAAGTAAGTGAGTACTATTTTTTAGAGCCAACAAAGCGATTACTTGGCTTTGTACTTCCTTTGACCTCTAGAAAGTAGAGTTTGGCATTTGATAAATTACTGCAGCTTCTGTTCAGCCTATATCGTGTAGTAATTGTTTGCTGTTGTAATTTAGACTTGGGGCCTCAGGCTCAATGTTATGATTTCTCCTTAAATATTCACTCTTTAAAATCTCACTTTGCAATTTTGAGATGGAGCTTCTTTAAAAGATGAATTAAGTTTGTCTGAGTCTAGGATCTGTGATATCTACTTTTACTGGCTATATTCAACTTTTAACGTCTTTTCCCTATCATTCAGCGAGGCTGCGCAGCTCATCTAATGCTCCTGAATCCAAAGTTGGTGATGAGGATGCTGTGAGATTGGCAGCTATTGACTTTATCGGCGAATATTGTGCTGAATTCATTATTTTGCTTTTACATCAATATTGAGTTAACTGTTATTGGAAACTATTGAATTGTGGGAATTCAATTTGTAACTCATTGAGTTTTTAAGACCTTGTGGACTGAATTTTATTCTTTTAGACATGAGTTCATTTTAGGTGCTGGCTTGGATGGTGGTGGGTTAGAAGAAGAAAGATATTCTAAAAAACATAACAACAAAATTAGACTAGTTGCAATATATATATAAGGTCTAAAATTTAGACTCCGAGTTTAGTATATTTAATCAACTATTGGTCAAAATTAATTGCGATAACGGTTGGAGTAAATTTGTTTTATTTTTTAAACCTCCGGTGCAAAATTGCTCTCATAAAACTTCCAGGTCAAAATGGCCCCTCAACGAAAACTTTTGGGATAAAACATCCCTTAACCCTATAATTTAATTATACACAACATTTGATATGATTAAGTAACTTATTTAGCTTCCTTAATCTCTTTAAAAAAATCAACTAAATTTCATATTTAGGATCGAAATTAGTACAGAGTCAGGACTCATACTTGAAGCCTCATTCTACTTCAGATCAGCAAAATGATGACTTTTCAGTGGGAGTTGCATGTAAAGCATAGATCTAGACAACAGACCTCTTTGAAACGTGTCCTGCCCACACACAAGGACTCAAGTAGATTCTGAGAAATTGGGATTCCATTCCCCCCTAATGTAATCATTTTACTGTTTATTGGGCTTCAGCCCTCTTTCTTACCAAAAAGAAAACTCCTTTTTAAAAACAGACCAGCCCGTAAGTAATTACTTTTTTAAAAAGATTTTGACACAATCATCTTAGCGTGATGCAATTTATTATGTGTAATTTACTATTGCAATTTTATTCCATATATTTCTGATGAAAGATGCGATGAGAATGGGAGAAGCAAAAGGGAAAACGTGCTGAGAGAGAGGAAAATGCAGCTCAAAAGTTGCAAACTGTTTGTTTCCCCTTTAAAGAGCTGATTCAATAATACAAATTGAAGATTATAAAAATAACAAATAAGAAATCCCTAGTGCCATCCACCCTTGAATCTTCATTAATTTATCCTTTTAATATCCATAATTAATCACCAGTAGTGTGATGTTATGAAGGTATTATTGGAACACTTCTAAACTTGCTGGGGCAACACGAAAGATGGTGTGAGCACACCAGCCTAAAGTATCCATTGTTTAAAAATATATACCAGAGTTAATATTTACCGATTTGTTCTTTATAATTTATGCAAAGTACGAAACCACCTAAAGTGAAAATCTCAGAAAAAAATTGGAAGGCGCTATCTGTTATATCTTTGATCATCTTATGCAGATAACAATGTCCTAGCCAACCTTAGGAATAAAGATTCATATGCAAATCATCAATATATAATATAATACTATTTCACCAAACACTGTTCATAAGAAAATGGACGGCAAAAATCACATAGAAATACTGTTCACATCAAATGGGTAGAGAAGCTACCACAAGGCAGGCGGCGACGGAGTGGACGCAAAGATGAGGATGCGATGGTGATGCCGAAGAGTTTGAGACGGATTCATTTTTCTCTACACGATAATCTTTTTCCCCTTTCCACCTTCTATCTCATTATTATCTCTAGATCTCATTCTTTTCATTTGTCCGTCCTGCATCTCTACCCATCCATTCACATTCTTCATTTTCATCCATTCTCTGTCTTCTTATTTTATTTAGATTTCCCTTTGCCTCCTTTTTTCTTTAATTGTATCATTAAGCTGGGATGAAGATGAATCTTCTCAGTTCTCTCCTTTTTTTATCTTTAGGACTGAATAAAGTACTCTGAATTTTTACCTAATAAACAGAAATGTGTCATTTGACTGGTGTAGGTTTTTTTATTAGTTGGTTTCAGATGGACCAAATCTCTCTATCAAGTTGGCTCTAACAAAATTCACTTTCTTGGTGTTAAGAAAGGGAAGCATCAAGCAACCCATTGACCTTGATAGCGTTGTTCCAAAATAGCAGCTCACATGAGGCTTCCAAGTAACTTCATATGATTAACCCAATGTTCTCAAATAACGTCATTTCCTTATCATTATTACTTGGCATATTTCAATGTCTTTGTCTGATATCCACCATCATATAGCTGTTGATGTGTACATTGATATTTTGGTATTTCCCTTTTATTGTAGGACCAAAGCTGTATCCAGAAAATGAAATCAATTGTTGATTTTCTTGGAAGATATGAAAGTCCAAATGCTTTCAAAATGCTCCCTTTCTTTTTTTGGCGCAGTCATGTCAGAACTTCTTCCCTTTAAACTCAATTTATATCTCAGTCTTCTCTATGAATCTTATCTTTAACAGTCTCTTTTTTACCTTGACAATTCATTTAATAACCTTTTATTGTCATTTCCTCTTTGTAGGTTATATAGCCTACAACTTTGTCATTGGTGCTTACTCATGTTGGGGCCCTAAAGCTGAATATAACATATATAATATGGTTAGCTTTGTCCCTTCTAATGATATAAGGGTTATCTCAGTCTTCTCTATAATGACATTCTAATGATATAACATTTATATCACATTTATAACATTTAAGATTCATAGAGAAGACTGAGATATAAAACTTTGTCCCTTCTAATGATATAACATTTATAATAAGGGTTATCTCAGTCTTCTCTATGGTTAGCTTTTTTACCTTACTCATGTTGGGGGCCTATATCTGGTATAACCCTTATTTAAATTGATGAATCTCAATTTATAGTTGATGAGTGGATGTTGACTTTCTTGCAGGCATTGCTCAGGGGTAGGTTCTTTAGCCCTAGGATTAGATTTATACCAAGTGAATTCACGTTCTTCACTTGAGAGTATGTATGTGAAAAAAGGGAGAGGAAGCCTTTTTTTTTCTTGAAAAAGACAGGGGAGAGGAGGCTGGTGAGTAATGTTAGAATAATGTTATTGTGCTGTTCATATGTTGTACAGATTTTCAATTTCAACGTCACATGCAAGCCTTTGCCTAGAATGGAATATGTACCAAAGTTGTTTATCCTATACAAAAGTGGTTTTTTTTTGGCATCATGTTCCATAGATTTGAACTGTCAATCAATGGTTTTGCATGTGTTTGGGTTACTTAGTCTGCAAGATTAGTAGGTTTTTCATGTGTTTATATATATATATATATGTAATTTTTTTTTTGTCATGTTTCATATGTTTATATAAGGAAACTTCCCCTTTCTTAACTAATAAATTCATACATCTTTTATGGCTATGATTTGAAATTACAAGCTATTCTTTCGCATTTTCAAGAATATTTTCCTCCTTTACAGTTTTCCAGTTGTATTCTTGGCTGATAGAATACTAAAGTATTGTCTAAAAAGAACTTGAGGAAATCGAATCAAAAAAAATTTTATTTATTTTTATTGCCTCTTATATTGATTTGGGAGGTCCGACCATTTATATACAAATGCTTCCTATATTTTGTTTGTACTCTATATCAGTAGTAGGTCTCTGCCAAATGAGACAAATCTGATAGAAGTTACTGGTGGTTTCCAAATTATTCGATGTAGCTGAAGTAAATTACTCTTATGTTTTTCTGCATGAAGTCCTGAGGAGTTTGATTCATGATAAGTTTTATTACTCAATAAAGTTAATTATTTATAAAAATATTAGACTATCAGCTTTATTTCTTTGTAATTTCTAATATTATTGTCATGTGTATTTGTGTTTTTTTCTTCATTGTTTTCTTAATCTTGCAATAATTTAGATTATTGACAAAAGACATGATTTGTGAGTTCAGGAATCTATCCTAACTATGCAATTTTTGTTTAATTATACTATTAATCACTTTTTGAACTTGCTATTTTTTGGTACAGCTGAAGGTGTATACACACGTTGTAAGATGTAAAACATTGTAATATTTAGATCCCAACTGTGAACAAAGTTTGAAGATAAGGTTAGAGATAAAGATTGGTGTGATCTAAGAGATATCAATAATCATCTCCAATAAAAAACCTGGGCTTTGGCATTTGAGATAAAGTTTAAAGGAAAAGTAGAATGTTTATTTTAAAATGCTTCATGGCAATTGCACAATTGGTTCTTCATAGATATTACGTTGCTTAATATTTAGCCATTAAGTGAATAATAAGTTTGAAGGAAAAGTAGAATGTTTATGCTGTTATGATATAATGATTTTATGAAATATCTTTAATTATGAGACATTTGTTTGGTGTGGAAATTGTGAGTTTTTTATTTGCATTAAAATGAAATGAATCCAAATTTATAAGGGCAAGAATGCATACAAATATTGTTTTATAATGTATACAAGGATATATTAGGAATTTTATGTATAACCCTAATGGGTTGAAAGAGAATTTTTTGTTTGGTAGTTACAATGTAGTAGTAGTTATTTGTAGTTCAAATAATTTTCTATTATAACAAAGTTGTTACATGTAAAAAAATAATATGATTATAAAAATATTTAATAAAGGAAAAAATATTTCAAAAGGCACAAGCTCTCTGTGAAATGTACGGAGAGAACAATCTCAGAAAAAGTTCAGAACCCTAATAAGAAAGTCATAATTTATAAGATGGATATGAATTTTTTAAAAAATATATGGTCATTTCACATATGGAGCAGATAATTCCCAGTCAATCTAAACTTTACAGTGAGAAACAACAAAAGTCGGGGGTAATCATTTTGCCATATAGAAATATGTCTATTAAAACCTGTATTAACACATGGTCAATTATATATTGCACTATCACAAGTTAGAAGTATGGATAGGTTAAAAATGTACATGCCAGACAATAGACATAATGTTCGAAGGACTACAACACATATAGTTTAGAAATGATGTGGGATAAGATGCTCCCCATGCAACGGGCGGGAAAAGAATTGCTCGTTTTAAAAGTACCAGTTCCCTATAAAACAACTCAAATGATAAACTTTGTGCCATTAAGTTATCAGAAGGAAGCTCCATTTGTATTTTAATCACAAGTGCTAGCTAACAACATAATCCACACTGAAGCTCCATAAAAAACATCATCCATGGACCTGGGGTCAACTAAGCAGCAGGGGAAAATACAGTTTTTCTCCTTAAATCAAAACCTAATTATGACTTTACCCTCACTTTCTTTTCCTTCCAGTTCCTGTTTAATTCACCTACCTATATATGATCTTTCTCAGAATCATTGCAAGCTATCACTATCAGCACCAAAAACCCTATAGGCTATAAAAGAACAGAAAGCATTAAAAGTCTACCTTGCTTTCTCTTCCTCTCTCAAGGTTTTCCAACACAAACAATATGCGATAATGATAACTTCAAGAAATTAAAGCTTGGAACCAAATCCAGCAAAAATATATGCTCTTGAGAAAGCCAATTTCAAATGCTCCAAGCATTAAAAATCCTGCAAAGATTCATCTGAGCCCTCTGCAAATATTTTAGAAATGCATCTTAGAAATCCAACTATAAAGCAAAGAAAGGCCCACAAAGTCAATCCCAATGAAATGAAGTGTGTTAACTATTAAAAGATTAGTTTTATTATTTTAAGTGTTTTTAAGAATAGTGATAGTCCAGAAAAGGAGAAATGATTGCAAAGACAGAGATCTGCTCATACACACTACCATTTCTAATATCGTTATCATTCCATCTATACAAAGTTCTCACTACAAGGATTCAGATAGAAGTAGAGATCCTAGGTACTGTGAAAGCAATTAGTAGAAATTCAATGTACAAAAAACAACCAAGCTCGATAATGACATCCACCAAATTCAGAATACTCTAAATTTACACTTAGTTTGTAGGCATCAATGTGTTAAAACTAAAACATCCTACTATAGGTATGAATGTGATCATTCCATCGATAAGCACAAACACAGAAGCGAATCTCATGCTCATCATTTTTCATCAACTTAAAGACACAGATATCTTTTGATTGCAGTTCATTATCCTCAACGAATCCCTGCCATCCTGAAGTCAATCGTGCACCTCGCACACGCTCGTCGTTATCAGATCTCCTATACGGTAGAAGATCCACAGTCCAGATGATTTGATCAAGCCTCTGAGTCTCAAGCTTCATCTCAATATATCTAGGCCCGCCTTCCTTCCATATGTATTTCCTGCAAAACCTCAGTGGTACACTCTGCAGCAAAATGTATCAGCGTTAAAAAAAAACCATTGGAAAATCTAAAATGTTATATTATTTCTAAGCATGATTAGAGTTTACCAAGTAATCGCTATTAGACTCGAGGATAACTTGAAAGAAAGGATTCTCATCTTCTTCTTCATCATCGTCGCCTTCTTCTTCCTCTTCTTCCTCTTCTTCTTCTTCTTCGTCATCTTCTTCGTAATTATCTACTTCTTCTTCCTCCTCTTCATCGTCCTCTTCAACATTATTATCGTCTCCACCAGAGTCTGTCTCACTCCTTTGGTTCACCTCATAGTCTTCTTGGCCATTCCAGTTTCTTTCTCCATCATCTTCAACAACATTTCTCAGCCGATCATCATCTTCTTCTACGTTGACTGCAGATTCTGAATATCTCCCATTGCCAGCAGCAGCCTCATAGATTTTGACCTTGGATCCCAAATCATCGGGCAAGTATTCAAAGCCCGGCAAATCTTGTTTCCCTGGGAAGAATTCACTCCAATAAGAGCCACCCTCAACCTTTTCCATTTGTATTATCCCAGATTCAACCAAAAAAGTCTCGCTCATCTTTTCTTTGGCAGCGCGATTTGCTGCATTATCACAAACCAGAGCAAGATTTGTCAAAATCAACGGAAGTAAAACAAAAAAACAATGTAGTTGGGCAATTACAATTGGGAACACGGAAGAAATTGAAATCCAGTAAAATGATACTGACCAAAAAAGGATATAGCCGAATGGTTCAGAATTGGAGTTTGAAGGAAGAAAAGGAATTGAGGAGCTGGTTCGAGACAATGAACTAGGGCCACCGAAATAGTGTAATGCCACTAGTTAGGGTTTGGACCGGAGAGAGAATGTTTTTTTAAGATCAGATGAGATTTTAGTTAATGAGTGTGTGTATGTAAATTAAAAATAGGCTGAAGTACTTATAAATCTAAATTTACCCTAAATTTTAGTTCAGTCCTAAGTTTATAATAAAATGTATTTTTAATCTTTAATATTGACATCTTTAGTCTTATTAACTAAAAACGCTAACTCAGTAAATTTAGATAGTAACTCTATAATTAAATGTTGACAAAATATAATTAAAATTTAATAACTCAGTATAATATTTTTTTACTTCATACATTCTAAATTAAAAATTAATATAGTAGCATTTAATTATAAGTCAGTGTTTTCCGTTAATTAGATTAATGATATTAATATTAAGGGACTAAAAATTTATTTTATAAATTTAATGAGATTAACGGTTTTAATTTTATTGTTCCTATGGATTTTTTTTTTTTTTTTTGCCCGTAATTGTTCCTATGGATTAACCACATGTGTCTTTCCCTTTATTGTACAATGGTAAATATTAAAATAGCGCCAGTGGCCGCAGTATATTAACTGTACAAATTCGGAGTGAAAAAAAAAAAGAAAGAGTCATGTTATTTACGTGACTCTAAACTGAAAATGTCTAAATCACGCGTCTTGTAACGCTCGACCCCTTGGTGAACAAAGTGCTCTAGAATTTATTTACATTTATGAGCGAAAAAACTTACTCCTCTAATTTAAAATATAAGACTTAATTTATAATATGTTGCACTATAAAATACAAACTATATTTTATATTTATAGCTAGATGATGATGTAGTGGTAAATACTTGATCATGTTTTACACATATATGAGAATGTTCTAACAAATTAAGTTTTTTTTTTTTGAAAAATTAATCTTTTAATCTCTTACATTTAATTTTTGTCTCATTAAATGAAAAATGATAGGACTATTCATTGGAATTTGTCCTATCTCCTGTAGGATGTATGTGTATTATTAGGATATTTTGTTGCTTGTACTCTTTCATGTTGAATACAGTTATATTCCATCAAAAAATAAATAAATAGAAAAGATGACTCAGCAAATTTATAGAGCCATCATGCAATTAAATGTTGGCATGCTCTAAATTTTAATTCTATATATTTTAAAATATAAACATGTTTTTCAACATTTAATTAAAAAGCTAGTCATAATTTAAATTTGTCAAATAAGCATTTTCCAAAAAGAAAACAGAGAGATTAAGATTAAGAGTGTCAACATTTAATTAAAAAGCTAATCATTATTTAAAAATAGACTTTATAAAGTTGAGAGATTAAATGTAACACATACTTTAGCATGTATACAAAGTAGAGAAAGTAAAGACTCCAAGTCAATAAGTAAAGGATTGAAGAATCTATAAGTGCCCATTTGATTCAAGAAAAATAAGAGAAGGGAAAGGAAAAATTAGATTTTCCCGCCAACGGCAATCATTTGGTTCGTCATTTCTGTGAGAAATTTTTTTCCTAGGCCCACCAATTTTCAGCCATACGATTGAAATTTTGGTGGGAACCAATTTTCAAATGAGGAGAGAAAATACCTAAAGACACAAAAGCTCCTTATGTGACTTTGGATATGATACAAAAAGATGAGTGGACCTATGGACATTTAAATTAAATTTTTACTCTAGGGTAAAATGATCTTTTGGTTCATTTTTCTACCTTATTTTCTTCAAAATCAAACAAAAAATTTTTCATCAACCCATTTTCTTGTCCAATGCAAGCCAAACACCTATATGGCAAAATATTTTTCATTCCTTTCCAACCTTTTATTTGATCCAACTAAGCCTGAGACTTCATCAATGAGAAGGATTATCCATGATCACAACATTAGTGTCACAGGCATCCAGTTAGCATAATTGTTAGTGTCGTAGAAAAACATGCTTTTATTTCTTCTTTTTTTTAATAAAATGATCAATTATATTTAAAACGCAACAAAATTATACAGCTAAAGTTAATATGAAAGGGTCAGGGGAATGGGGATTAAGAAGTACATCAGTCTTGTAGAGAGAATAGTTGGAAAAATGTAGAAGCAAGGAAATAGTATCCTTTTCCAACGTGCCACTGAGATTAGATTGAAGGAGGCCATTGAGCAAATTCCTCTTGTATATGACGACAATAATGTGTCTCAATGAGGCAGCAAACGTTGAGGCAGCTTGAATAAGCCAATGAAGCATTAATCTTAGGTAGGAAATGCAAAAGAGAGAAGGATCAGTGGATTGTGATTTTTCCCATTTGAAAACTAGGATTTCATCATGGTCCAAAAAGATTATAGCCAAACAAGTGGTATGCCTTCCAAACTTAAACTTCCTCATAAAGATTATCCAACCCCGTGCAGACTTTAGGATATTACAAATATCACAACTTTGTAATGAAGTTGTACGGGATGGATTAAGATTATGCGAAAGGGAATATTGCCCTACAAATTTCCGTAAGATATTGAAAAGAGCCTCAGAAATTTTGGAATTACTTGCTCACGATTGTTTATAACTCCCCTGTGAAAAGCAGCATTCCGTTTATCCCAGATAAGATTAAGTAAGATAATGATGCCCTTGAGCATTAACAAATCGCCATAAAAAATAATCGATGCAATGTCTCAATCAACCATGGATGAAAGCCTTTGCTTGAAGTATTAATGGAGTGAAGAGAAAGTGCTCCAAACCAGATAGCCTGTATGTAAGGGAGAGTGCAGAAGAGGTGATCGATGGTTTCTTCAACATGACAACAAAAAACACAGCTTACCTGAATGTTTAAATGATGTTTCTTCAAGACCTCTCCAATAGGTACAGCTGAATGTACTAATTTCCAAATAAATAAAAGTTGTTTATGAGGCAATTGGACCTTCCAAATAAAATCCCAAAGTTTCAATGGACCATCCAGTGTTTAAAAAGTTTATGGTTTGTCAACATGCTTTTATTTCTTAATTTTTAATAACTAGATACAACATTTTATGTGTTATATTAAAATTTAAATTAGGGAAAATTTCAGAAAAATACCTCAGAAATAGGGAAATTCTGATTCAGTACTCCAAAATTCAAAATCCCGGATTAGTACCATGTCAGTATGGATGAACAATGCGGAGGCGCCAAAAGACGATTTTGCCCTTCAGCCCTCAGTCTCGCCACTTCAGAATAACAACACGAGGCTCTTAATTAACAACTCCGGATTCTTGATTAACAACTCCGTTTTATTCTTTCACATATTCGCATATCAAAAATATAGTGTTGTTAATGTAAAATACGGTGTTGTTAATAAAGAAAGAGGTGTTGTTATTGGCCCTGAAACTTAAATTATGAAATTGTGAAACAAGAAATGAGAATTGTTAATGTAGAATATAGTGTTATTAATAACAAGACCGGTGTTGTTATTGTGAAAGTAAAAAGATGAATCCGGAGTTGTTAATTAAGAGCTTTGTGTTATTATTCTAAAGTGGTGAGAATGAGGGCTGCAAGGCAAAATCGTCTTTTGGCGCCCCACAGTATTCATCCGTACTGACACGGTACTGATTCGGGATTTTGGAATTCGGAGTACTGAATCGGCATTTTCCCATTTCGAAGGTATTTTTCTAGGATTTTCCCTTTAAAATAAGGAAAAATTAGAGCTAAGAATGTTAGAATGCAAAAAAGAATTATATTTATTGAATAGCACAAGACAATAAAAAGTAAAAAATGTAATTATTTAGAATGATCAAATATTAAAATATAAAACAAAAAATACCAAATTACCTTTGTAAACTTATCTTTGTTATGACTTATGAGCCACCAAATGAGATATTAATAACATTTTTTAATTTGATCAAGGATTTCCCTTTTTGAGGTTTAGTATAAAAGGTTTTTGTATCTTTCAATAAGTATGCTTTTTGATATTTGAATTTGTATTCTTCTTTTTACGGAATGAGGCTGCTTACCACTTCAACCAACATCTTATTTATATATTAGTGGTATTTTTTAAGGTTGTTCATTTTTAAATGTTATGTAATTTTTTGTTTCCACTCATCAATATATAATTCATGATATAAAATATGTGCAAATTTATTTTTTATTTTCAAAAAAAAATTAATGAAAAATTTTAAGTTGATTTCTTTTTCATTCCAAAAAATTTGTTTACCTTTTATTTAATTGAAAAAAAATATAATTGAACACGTGAAATTTTAAGAATACAAATGTGAGATAGAGTGGAGGGGGAGAAGGGGTAAATTTACCAGCATGCTATAAACAAAAAAAGAAAATACCAAAATGCTATAGGATGAGAAGTATTTATCAAAATACTACACTTGAAATCGTTTTTTATTTGCAAATTGTGAAGAAATCGTTTTTGTCAAGAACGATTTTTTCTTTTTTCACATTTCTCTTTGTCACATTACATTGAAATTCGCCATTTAATTCAAAAAAACAAAATAAAACATGTTCACCTCCCTCCCCCTCTTACTTTTTCTCTTTTACCTCTCTCACATCTATCCACTCTCTTCTACTCTCTTCTATTTAAAATGGATTAGTTAATAAAGTAATCCATTTTTTTTAAATACCCGGCAACACATTAAATCTCAAAAAATTAAATGTTGTCAATCGAAATGCATATTTATAATTTTAAAATTTACAAATTTTTGTTTAAAAATTATTTTAATTTTAAATTTAATAGAAAACGTTTAAAATTATAAATTAATTATATTTTTCAAAAAATTATCTCTAAGATTTATCAAACATTTATGAGATTGATTTTGTCTTTGAAGATATATTTTGAATAGAAAATGAAATAATTTCTAAACGGAAATGGTAAAGTAAGAAACTTTAGCTAAATTTTATAGATAGTTTTTTTTAAAAAAATTTATTTTATAATTTTAAAGGTTTTCTATTAAATTTAAACCAAAGAAGATGCATTTTGACTGATCCCTTTTAAATGGGAAAGAGTGGGTAGATGTGAGAGAGAGGCAAAAGGGGAAAAGTGTGAGAGAGATAGAAGTGAACACAATTTGTTTTTTCTAAATAAATGGCGGATTTCTTAAAAAATTATTATAATTTTAAATTTAATGGCAAACCTTATAATTATAAATTAATGTTTTTTTTTTAAAAAATGATCTATAAGATTTAAATAAAGTATGTTGCTTTACAATTTCTTTAAAAAATTATTTAATAGGAATCTTTATAAGATAATCCATATTTTTAAAACCAAAACATGAAGTCATTCATTAAGGCCCTATTTGGTTTGGTTGGAGGGGAGGGGACGAAAACCCACCCCTTGTTTGGTATAAAATATTAGAGGGGAGAGGCCCAAAAAAATTGATTCCAAATTCCTCCCATCCCCTCATATTCATTC
This sequence comes from Inga leiocalycina, assembly GCA_963242795.1. NCBI lineage: Eukaryota > Viridiplantae > Streptophyta > Magnoliopsida > Fabales > Fabaceae > Inga > Inga leiocalycina. The sequence continues at coordinate 40,087,148 of OY725332.1, forward strand.
CCTCCAAATTGAGGTTTTTTGGAGGGAGCCAAAAATTTGGGATTGTTTTGCCCTCATGATTTCTTTCATATTCCTATTTATACCCTGTGTTGAAAATAAAAGCAAACCTTTGTTCTCCAAATAAATGCCGCTGTTAGTTTCCTTGCTTGATCTTTTGTGATATTGGGTTTGGTTTTGGACCCACTTGATCTTCAATAGTGTCTGGACTTTTTTTTTCTTTTGGCCAATCAGCGTCTGAAATTATATCAGCGTCTGATTTTTTTTTTGAAATACAAATCAAATGCATGTAAAGGTTTTTTTTCCTGGGTTGAAACATAATGCATTATTTCTCAACCCATATCTTATGAACCAATTCATTTCTTTTCTTTTTTTTTGTTTATTATACTTAATAGTTGGACGTAATAGTAAAATAGAGGGAATTTTTTATTTAATTTAATATGATAATAGCTGGAACATTCATATAACGAGAAATTAAGTTTGGGGGGAATTGGAAACTATTTCCATTTTATATCTTCATCTTGTTTTTTATAAATTATATAATTTATATTCAGGTGTGAACTAATTTAAATCATTTATATAAGAAAAAATATATAAACTAATGTTTAAGGGTAAAATGGTAAATTAGATATTATCTCACATCCCCTCTTAAACCAAACAAAGGATCATTAAAAAAAAATTTCCCTTCCTCCTCCTCCAACCAAACCAAATAAAGTTACCCTCCATCCTCCCATTCCATACCCTCCCATTGAACCAAATAGGCCTTAAGTGATAAAGTTCACCTCTCTCTCTCTCTCACACACACACACACACTTGCCCACTCTCTCTTGTTTAAAAGGGATTGATTAATAAGGTAATCCATATTTTTTTTTAAAAATGGCAACTCATTAAATCTAAATAAAAATTAAATATTATCCATCAAAATGCAACATAGAGAGGGTGGTCATTTTTAAAAAATAACATTCAATATCCAGAAATAATTTTTTAGTGGCAACTGGCACCCAATATCTTGAAGTTATTTTGTATGTACATTGCACTCTAAAATATATTTTTTACTATTGCCTAGTATCCACAAGCTACACCTTGAAGTATTTTTCAATAGCACACATATCATAAAGTAATTTTTAGCGTATCCAACACCTTGAATAATTTTTTCAATAACACTCAATACCCTAAAGTAATTTTATGTGCATCTAATATCTTGACATATTTTTTCATTAGCACTCCTTACCATAAGTTTAGGGTGCTCATTGCAATCTGAAAAATATTTTAGGATGCGAGATACACTAAAAATTAGTTTGGGATGATGGGTGTTACTTTAGAAATCCTTTGATGTTGGATGTTAGATCCTGGGTGGCAATGGAAAAATATTTACTCTAAAAATAAAATCTCTCCATTTCCCTCGATTATGCAATCAGACTCACATGATCTTGCTCTCTGCTCTCTGGAAACTTACTAGGATACTATAAACAGCAAAAAGAAAACACCAAAATGCGGTGGGAAGTATTTACTAAAATGGTATAGTTTTAAGTATAGGAAGGGAAAAAGATGGATAAAGTATGGGAGACAAACCGAATAGAGTTGGTAAAAAGGGTTGGCCTTCTGCTAAAGAAAAATAGTCATTTTTTGAGGCTCAACCTTTGAACATAAGGACCAGGGCTAGCCCTACAGCTTGCAGGGTCGGAAGCCCTTCTAACAACATTTTACTATTTTTTTAGCATTTTTTTAAAGAAATAAAATTATAACAATGAAAGTCATAATTTAACACATTAATTGTAACGCCCCAAATTTCAATTAAGGGCTAATGACTTTAAAAGTGATTGTAATTATTGTAATTAAGCACTTTTGAATAATACAATGTGAATTTTGATTCAAACGTGTTCTGATCAATGCTTAAACCTTATATTTATGATTAAGTTTGGAATAATGTCTAATTGGGTTAAATATAGGGAAAGGGCGCATGATTAGATAATTAGAGTGATAGGGATTAGTTGGAAGTGATTTGAGTATAATTGCCATAATCAGGGGTAAAATGGTAAAATTGGAATGTTAACGACTGATTGGTTAGTTACCGAAGAGGCAACTCATTGGTAAATTGTAGATCAATGGTTGGGATTACATGTCAAGAGATTATGAGAGAGTGTGATCCAATGCTTACATGAACATGGAAGGAGTTGGGAGGAGGAACAAGATCATGACATTTGGCTTCATGTGAACCATAGATCAAGGTCAAAGTGTCAAAATTTGCTTTTCACTTCCCTCTCTCATTTAGGACATCTAATAACCAAATGAAGGGCCAAAAATAGATCATCATCTTTACCAACTCATCTCATCTCTCCTCTACTCCATTTTTGTTCAGCTAGAGAAGGAAAGAGAAAGAGAAAAACCTAAGGTTAGTGCTCCAAATGACCATGAATGCTAACATACTCTTTATTAATATTGATCATAGTGTCAAGAGCATTATTCCTATGGTTTCAGATTTTTGATTAGTGGTGATTGGAAGCTTGAGAAAATTTGGAAGTGGTGGAAATCAAGAATTAGTCTTGGGAAGAAGTTAAGGTAAGCCTTTTGAACCTTTTGACATATTTATTGTGGTCATTGGTTTAGCTTTGAGGATTTTGGATTTTTGCCCTGATTTTGGCTTAATTTCAAAATATGTGAATTGGTTAGTGTTTAGTGTGAAATTGGTGTCATAGTGTGTCTTTGAGCATTTGAAATTGATTTGGAATGTTGGTTTGGAATGGTTTGCAATATGGTGGTTTGATTGAGTTCTTGGTAAGACATGTGGTGGTCATTGTGTAACATGTTAATGGAGGTTGAGTTGGGTTGTTTTGATGATTTCAATGGATTCCTTATGCAAATTTATGTGGGAATGGTATTTGATATGAATTTGGGAACCATTGGAAGCATTGGTGCAAAACTGAAATGTTGTCCATTGAAAGTCTATTCTGGGCAGTCTGTTTACATTGGCATTTTGAATGACCTAATAATGTTAGAAAATTCTGAAACTTTTCGGTCTTAAATATCACATTCCAAGCTTCAAAATAGACATATAATTTGTGTCATTTCATTTTGTGAACTGGGATTTCTGGTTGCCCAAAGTTTGATGTTGAAACTGGACTCAATTCTAGAGCAGATTGGAATTTTGTGTAATTCTAGAATTTTGTGGTGATTTCTGGCAATGGTTCATATTTTTCCTATGAATAAGACTTAAAAATCTTTCATTTGACTTTGGGATCAGCTCATTTCAAGTTTTTTAGAATTAATGATGATTTTTCAAAGTTTCCTTGCCTGTAGCAGAAAATCTTGGCTGTAGCGCAAAAGTTTCTGTTTGCGTTTTGGCCGTAGCCATAAATTCTTGGTTGTAGCCAAAAACCTTCTGTGCATGTTTTGGCTGTAGCCAGAGGATTCTTGGCTGCATCCAATCCCCATTTTTCAAAATTTTATGATTTTGAAAAGTGTTTTCCAACCTAGTACTTTCCAATTCCTCTAGGTTTTCATTGAGCCTATTATAGTCACTTAAGGAACTTAGGTGGTAACCTGTTTTAAGTGTTTGAAAGTGAGAATTGGACATAGAGAATTAATCCACCATCTTGATTTTGGTATTTAGAATTTGACATTTGCTATCCTCGTGAGCCAACGGTGCCAAAGGACGTCAGGAAAGAACAAGGTTAGTGACTCTTTCTCTTATACTATGTGTAAAACATTATATGTATGCTTGTCCTGCATTGAGAACACTTTGTGAATACATTGTGCTGCTTTGAGACCACAGCGAAAGCTGACGTATAGTGATACTTTGTGAATACATAGAGAACGCAGCGAAAGCTGACGCATAGAGTTTACAACCATGAGTGCTGTCACATGTGGTGTGAGCCATGATACATTGTGATGCTGCTAACATGGATTTGTTTTTACTGAGATTCTTTTGAATCTCATTCTTTCTTATAACTAACATTTCAGTCAAGGAAAGTGGCTCTAAGGAGAAGCGGACAACTCGGAGTGGTTAGGGCCTTCAGGGATATTTTGGTTTTGATAGTTAGCTATCAATCTAGGTTTGAGATTACTGTAAATTATTTTTGGGATGTATATAATATTTTGATTATGGTATGTAATTCCCTAGTTGGGAATTATAAACCTAACAGTTAGTATATACATTGTAACCCCCTCACCGTAATCACATCCGGATTTCAAATCATGATGTGAAATGGAGACCAATAAAATGAAATCAACAATTTATAATCCCATAACTCGGGATAAGGTATTTCAAAATCAATTCAAAACGTAAATCATTTCAAAATATCGATATTCTTGGTCTCACATTCACATGCGGATATAACTACTTGAGAATTCAAATCACATAAGAAATATCAGAGTGCGGAAACTAAAATCCCGGCGAAACCCCGGGTTACTATATATATAAATGGGTTTACTATTTTCCCAATTGGGGATTACATATCAAAAACTCACTATGAACATCTATATACAGTAATCCCAAGCTACAAAAGATAACCAACAAATCCCAAAATCCTGGTTGTCCCTAAGAGGTCCTAACCACTCCGGGTTGGTCGCTTCTCCTTCGAGCCACTTGCCCTGACTGAAAAGGTTAGTCATATGGAAAGAATGAGATTCTAAAGAATCCTAGAGCAACAAGTCACTCATACAATATATAAACATAAAGCATGTATGTTCATCATAATCAGCAGCTTCACAATGATCTCTGGCTCGCGCCACATACAACAGCACTCACGGCTGTAATCACAATGCACTACGCCCACTTTCGTGGTGAACACTATGCCAGCTTTCGCTGTAATCACTATGCACAACGCCCGCTTTCGCGGTGAACACTATGTAGCAGCAACACAAAGCACAAAGCACAAAGCACCACAAAGCATCTCGAAGCACGATGTATCACTAGGCTCCACAAGGGATCTCAATGCACAAGGTATCACAAAGTAGCAGCAGCAGCATCCACACAATGAATGACAGACAAACATACAATACATTTACACAAAGTATAAGAGAAAAGTCGCTACCTATATCTTTCCTGACAATCTTTGGCACAGTGGGCTCACGCGTTCGGCAGATATCAAATCCTATACCAAATTAGGGACAATTGATCAATCTCTTTTCCAATTACTTAATCCCATAATACACTAAGTTGGTTATCATTTAGGACTCATAAGAGGCCACAAATGCCTCTAATAAAAGGCCTAAAAGGTTGGGAAACCATAGGTTGAAGGTCACTTTTCGAAAACACTAAGTGCTGGAACATAGGCTTGGGCCCCGGCCCACCATTCCTTGGGCCGCGGCCCAAATATGGTCAGAAGGTCTTGGGCTGCGGCCCACCACTCTTGGGCCGCGGCCCAAAACAGGTCAGAAAGGCTTGGGCCGCGGTCCGCCACTCTTGGGCCGCGGCCCAGAAATTTCCTAACTCTAGGCTGACTTCGAAAAACCATAACTAATTCTAGAAAAATCGAAACGAAGTGATTCCAAAGCCAAATGAAAGGTATATGAGTCCTCTTTCAAGGAAAAATACAACCCCTCACTGGAAATCACTACACAAATACAGATTTACCAAAAACTACACACTACTCCAAAACAGAGTTCTGTTTTCATTCCAAACTTTGGACAATCATATCTCACAGAATTCTTAACAAAATGACACAAAATATATGTCCATTTTGAAGCTTGGGATGTGAAATTTAATACTGGAAAGTTTCACAATTTTCCAATACCATTTGGTCACTCAAAACGCTCGTCCAAACTGACAGCGAAAAACAGAGCTTAACAAAACAGATTTTCCAACTTTTCCCAAGTGACCCAAATGAATCCCAATCAATTTCTATCTATCCAAAATGCATCAAATGTTCATATATATCCAAACTCAATCATTTCCAATCATCAATCATAATGAACTTCATATTTCCAGAAATAGGCATAATTAGGGCAAAAATTCCAGATTTCACCAAACTTAGCCAAAGCTCACAAACAACATACCAAAATGCTCTAAATGCCTACCTCTTTACTTTGCCCAATCAAGAACTTTGATTCCTCAACTTCCAATTTCGAGCAAGTCACCAAGCACCACTTCTCAAGATTCTACAACCATCACAATGTAGCTCTCATTGAGATGAACAATATTATAGAAGAGGTTTTGAGCAAAGGAGGAGTATTTCTTACCAAAGATCAAGCTTTCTTCTTCTCTTTCCAAGCTCAAACCAGCGCCAGAAATGGAGGAAGGAGAAAGAGAAAATGAGAGGGAGATGATGATGATGAAGCCTTTCTCTTGCTTGCACACACATACACTCCACCGAAAAGGGGAGAGAGAGTGTGGGAAAAGTGGTGTTTTGTCACTTAGTACATCATCCAATGACCACCATAATGCCACTTGTCATCATCTACTCAATTCCCTCTATAAGCTCACATAGATGCAACACATAGGATTCCGACCCACGGTCAAGGAATCACAACCATTGATCTTAAATACCACATGTATTTATTCTCAAAATTCATATTACATTGATCCCAAATGTATTTAAATCAAGATAATTACAATAATTATCGAGGTCATTAGCCCTAATTACAAATCGGGATATTACATACATGACCCGGGGGTTGCCGAGATTTTTGTCTCACACTCTGATATGTAGAAATGTGATTTAACTGCACAGGTAATTATATACGATACATGCAATTGAGACCAGAGAAGGGAAAGAATTTTGAAGTTTTGTTGAAAACCCTTCCACAAGAAGGGATTGGAAATGTCTTTTGATGATTATTGGTCTCTATTTCATTTAAAATTCTGAATTCTGAATTATAATTACGTGTATAAAGGCAGGGGTTACATAAATGATGTCAAAATTAAGATGTAAATTGTACGCATCATGCAATAAACAAATATAGCCATTAAGTCATACTTAAATATTGTCCCCAAACCACAATTACAAATAATTAATGACAAGCCTTAACAAAATAAAAAACACTTCTTATAATATGTCTTGAAAAGTGTAAGTAGTTAATAAAATGAATAACACAAGATATGAACAAAAAAAAATCACTAGAAAATAAGTTAAAAAATACAAAATTAGTAAAAATACTTATGAAATAAGAAATATCTTTTATAAGTTTTTAATTTTTAGGGTTCTTAATACAAGTTGTTCTTAGGAAACTTAATTCTAAAAAGATAATAATAATTAAATATTTGTAACATCATTAACAAAGTATAAAAAATCAATAATATTAGTATCATATAAATAATTTAAAAAAAACATATGAGCCTAAATGGACTGGCCTTTCACCCTACAAGGCTGACCCTTTTAGGCCCTCGCCCTTATAGGGCAAGTCCTTTTATGACTGTTTTCATTTTTGAGGCAAAAATCTCAAGTGTGATCCTTACAAATTCAAAGCCTAAACGAGTTAATCTGACGGGCTCAGCCTATTTTCCCAACTCTAGAGATAGTTCCATCTTGAAATAGCTAAAAATTTCTAATTTAAATAGCGTAAGATCTTCCACCATGGATATTAATTTTGTTAAGCTCATTTCTCACTTAAGGGCTTAAATGCATTTGGCATTATCATGTTTTAAATTTTGCTCAATATAAAAGCAGAAAATCACATAAATGATCTTAATATTCATTCTCATCCAAAACTCAAAACTCAGGTCTTAAAAACTAATTCACTAAACTATATTAATAAAATCGGTTTTATAATCCCACATATAACACACATTTTTAATTTTGCTTTATATATTTTTCATCATAAATGCACATATGTCTACTTTTAATGGACTTTTCTGGTTCAGCTCCAGGTTCCTCAGGGTTGCACAACACTAGTTCCATTTGGATTAAGGGCTTGTTTGGTATGAGGGGAGGGGAAGTGGGTGGAGGGAAAATTTTTTTGAGTTTGATTTAAAAAAATGGAAGACGTGGGGTTAAAGGTTTTTAATTAATTTTTCCTACTCTTTTATCTTATATATTCCCTCTATTAAAATTTTGAAACCCCACTTTTTAAATTTTCTTAAATTCAACTCATAAAAATTTTCCCTCCCTCCCCTCCCCTCCAAATTCATCATACCAAACACACCCTAAATGTTTGAGAGAGCATCCTTCACCTCACCATATGTGTAATATCCCAATTTTTAATTAAGGGCTAATGACAATTATTATGGATAATTGTGAATTAAAGTGTGCATTATTATGTGTTTTGTGGCTATTTTAATTAATATGTCATAATTGGTGGAATATTGGAAGAATGGAATCATTGGCCATAAGTTAGTGATTAATAGAGAAATTAATTACTAGCTAAGAGAAAAAAAATGAGAAGTGTGATTAAATGGCTAATGGAGGGATTAAGTGATTAATTGGGTTTTTACCTTTATGAGAGCCAATGTTAGTGTGACATGTGGCAAGTTGGAAGAAGAGTGAGAAATAAAGAAAAGTCAAATATGATTTAATTATTATTTTCTGTTTCTTCCTCTTCCTCCATTTCGGCTAAGAGGGGATGGAGTAGCTTCATCATCATTTTCATCTCTCACACTCCATCTCTTCCTCACTTTCTCTCTCCCATTCGTCCTCAATGGCTGCCAAGTGAGAGGAAGAAGAGCTTGTGATTTGGGTAGGTAAATGGCTTCCATTGCTCAAGTTCTCTTCATTAATGTTGTTCCTTGAAGTGAGAGCTTCAATTTGATAGTTGTTGTTTCTCCATTGGTGGGGATTTGAGAAATCACAAAAATCTGGTAGTTGGAGAATCAAGAAGTGTATTTGAGAAAGTTGATTAGGTAAGTAAAACCAATCCTTTTATCTATGCTTTATGCCAAATGACTAAGATTTAAATTTTTGGGACTTTTGGCCCATTTTTGTTGGGATAGGGTCATTGGTAGTTTGGCATGTTATTGGTATGAAAATGAGTGTTTTGGTATGAGTTTTGGATAGATAGATTGATTTGGGAATGAAATGTTATGTTTGGATGATTTTGGAATTTGGATGATTATGTTGCCCAAAACCAAAGCATGATAATGGAATAGGATTTTGGTAATTCTGATGATTCCATTGAATTCCTTGGGTGTTTTTATGTGGGAGTAGTTTTGGTAGAAGTTTTGAGTCCATTGGGATCATTTGGGCAAGTGTTAGGAAATGTGGTTAGTTTTGCTGTGTTTTCTGGTTTCTGATTGAATTACTCAAGTGATTGGGGTTCACTCGAGTGCAGGATGAATAACACTCAAGTGGTGATGAGTTCTACTCGAGTGCGGTAGTGCAAACTTCCTTTCTGCCCTCTGTGTTCTTGTTGCACTTCCGTGATCAAAGGCAAGTGTTGCCTCACTTGCGAGTATGGTGGAACATCACTCGAGTGATCTTCCTATCACTTGAGTGAGGGTGTATTTGACACCAAGGACTTGCCTCTCAGGTTGTCACTCGCGGTTATAGTGCAAGAGTGTGCCTTTTCACTCGCGGCTATGTGGTATCCACTCGAGTGCAATTGGTTGTGCTCGAGTGCTCCTTATCCTTGAGAACTTTTGGGTGCTCTCGGGTCTTCACTTTCTGGACTTCACTCTCTAGTGCTCGAGTAAAGCATTTGGCTATCACTCGAGTGAGGTCCAATGTGCTCGAGTATTGTAGTTTTTGAAAAGTTCCTTGTGCTCTCGGGTGTTTACTTGCTATTGTTCACTCTCTAGTACCCGAGTGTAGACCATACCATCACTCGAGTGAGGCCTTCTTCAATCGAGTATCCATACAATATCACTTGAGTGAGGCCATCTTCACTCGAGTGTCACAGTGGAAAATATCAATTTTAAGCTTCCAAGAAGGGAATCTTTGGGGATAGTTTTCCAACCCTTTAGAGCTATTAATAGAGTTATTCATGGATACTAAAAGAGCAATAATGATAATCAAATTAAGTGTTAAGAAGTCATTGAGAATTGGAATAGAGAATTGACTCTTCGTCACTTATTATAACTATAGGATTTGACATTTACCCTACTCGGGAGAAACCGGCGCTAGGACACGTACGGAAGGATCAAGGTGGTGACTCTTCTCTCATGTTGTGTATGATGTTTTGGTATGCATGACTTGTCATTGGGTTTTGTGAACTGTGTGTACCATGGTCCATTACAGCGCGAGCAATGCAACGTGAGCCATTTAGGGATTGACGCTGGTCATCTCTAGCTCGGCTGTTGTGGTGCCGTTGTAATCGACATAGATCTTTGTGAATCCGACCCGTGGGGCGGCATTTGTGAATCCAGCCGTAGGCTGTGTATTTGTATATTGCCTGTATGGCTTGCGTTATGAAATGCTTTATATGAATCCCATCTGTGGTGAAATATATTGTATGGATTGTTGTGATGCAATGCAGTGTGAGTAATTCAGCGTGAGCAAACGTAAGGGTGACATGAGTCATACCTGCACTTGTCGCTGTAACTGCCGTTGTAGTTGCCATGTGTGTGTAATGATTTGCTTTCATGCCTTATTGTTGTGCATACTATGATTGATTTGACACTACGGGGATTCTTTAGAACTCACTCTCCCAAATATAAACTTTTAGACAGGGAAGAAGAATCGAAGGGAAAGTGGGTGACGAAGAGCAGCTAGAGCTCTGTTGTAGGAGTTCATTTTGACTATGTGGTTGTTGGTTATCATGTAAAATCCATTGGATATCTCTTTTTGGATCAATTATATATATATTGAGATATGTTGTATAGTTTTGTGTAATCCCCAAGAAAGGGGAAAGAAGTTATGGGCATTATGCCTTGTAAAAACCCTTTTATGAATTAATGGATCCCGAGTGTGTCAGAAATTTATACCGTACTCTGATATGTATGAATGAAATGAACCTGTATAGGCCATTTATGTATTGAAATGTGGATATGAGACCGTTTCGAACAGATTTTGGAAACGTTTTTGAAAACCCCGATTTTGGGAAATTTACTTTTGTAAGTCCCAAATCGTCTATGGTCTCTAACTCTACATTAATTACATGTTTATAAACATAAATCTCGTCCTTAATAGTGAAGAGGTTACTGTAACCCCCTCACCGTAATTACATCCGAATTACGAAATTTAAGTGAAATAGAGACCAATAAAACAAAATCACAATTTATGATCCCACATCCAAGAGATGGGGTATTTCAAAATCTTTTCAAAACATATATATATTCTTGGTCTCACATTCACGTGCGGATATAACTACTTGAGAAATCAGAGTACATAATAAATATCAAAGTGCGGAAACCAAAATCCCGGCAAACCCTGGGTTACTACATATATCATGGGTTTAGTTGTTTTCCCATAAAGGGGATTACACAATCAAAATAATTATTTACATCTATGTACACTTGGCAATCCCAATCCAAAGTAAGGATAACCAACTATCCCAAAGTCCCGAATGTCCCTAAGAGGTCCTAACCACTCCGGGTTGGTCGCTTCTCCTTCGAGCCACTTGCCCTATCTGAAAAGATTAGTCATATGGAGGAATGAGATTCTAAAGAATCCCAGAGCAACAACTCACTCATACGATATATAAACACAAAGCATGTAATGTATCATGTTCACCAACATCATCCGCAACACAATGATCCATAGCTCGCGCCACAGACGACAGCACTCACGGCTGTATCACAATGCACTATGCCCGCTTACGCGGTAATCACAATGACAGCTTTCGCTGCAAACACTATGCCCGCTCGCGCGGTAATCACTATGCACAACGCCCGCTTTCGCGGTGAACACTATGTAGCAGCAACTCAAAGCACAAAGCACCACAAAGCATCTCAAAGCACAATGTATCACTAAGCATCTCCAGACACAATGCATCACAAGGCACAATGCTCCACAGTACACAAAGCTCCACAACGTATCTCAATGCATCTCGAAGCAGCAACAGCACACAATGCATGATAGGCAAACATACAATACATTTACATAAAGTATAAGAGAGAGGTCGCTACCTGAATCTTTCCTGATAATCTTTGGCACAGTGGGCTCACGCGTTCGACAGATGTCAAATCCTATTCAAATTAGGGACACTTGATCAATTTCTTTTCCATAATCATATTTCAACAATACTCTAAGTTGGTTATCGTTTAGGACTCTTTAGGTGACTAAAATAGGCCTAAACATATGCCTAAAGGGTTGGAAGAACCTACCCAAAAGACCCCTTACTCGAAGGCAAAAACACAGATTTTTGGTCATCTCACTCGAGCACAGATGCTCTCACTCGAGCACAAGTACGGACATCACTCGAGCACAAGTGCGAGTGAGACCGCGAGTGAGCACCCGAGAGCACAAAGACACTTGCAGGAACTGGCTCACTCGAGCACAAATCCTCACTCGAGCACAAGGCTAAATGCCTCACTCGAGTACCCGCGAGAGAAACTCAGAAAGTGAGGACCCGAGAGCACACACAATGCTCTCCAAGACCAGGATCCCTCGAGCACACCCCTCTCACCCGCGAGCACACCCGCGAGCACACACCTCACACCCGCGAGTGAGAAGGCACTCTCGAGCACCTTACTCGCGAGTGAGAACCCGCAAGCACAACTCGCACCAGAAGCACAGCCTCACTCGAGCACAAAGCGATGTGCTCGAGCAGTGTTCATAGAAAACCCAGGCAACTCGAAGCACAAAGGGAAAACTCTCCCATCACTCGAGCACGTTCTTCCTCTGCTCGAGTGATGCTCATCCGAGACCCAGAATTGCAGAAAACCAGAAAACACCAGATGGTCAAAATCATGCCCAAAGGTTCCCAAACTCCCCACAATGCTCATACACCCTAAGCACTAACTAGGGAACACAATGGCAACTCCACAAACACCCCAAAAACCACTTTGACCACAATCAACCACTAAGGTCTCTAAGGTACACATTATCCAAACTCATTCCAACATTCCAGATCATATTCAATGCTCAAATAACTCCATAATACATCATTTCCAATCATAAATCACAATGAACTTCATATCTCCAAAAATAGGCATATTTAGGGCAAAATTCCAGATTTTACCAAACCTAGCCAAAACTCATAAACAATATATCAAGATGCTCTAAATGCCTACCTCTTCCCTTTGCTCAATCCAGAATCTTGTTTCTCCAACTCCCAATTTCGACCAAATCACAAATCAATACTATTTCAAGATTCTGAAATTACCACAATGTAGTTCTCAATGAGACACACAATATTACAGAAGAGGTTTAGGGCATTAGAGATCAAACAAAGCATCAAAATCTCACCTTTCTTCTTCCTTCTTCCTTTGATCGCCGGAAACAATGGAGGAGAGGAGAGAGAATATGGTAGAGGGAAGAGATGATGATGAGATGTCACTTCCTCCCCTTGTCACACATACTCAACCGAAAATGAGAGAGAGAAGGGAGGAAAAAGTGAGGTCTTGTCTTCTTGTGGCCTCATCCAACCACTACCACAATGCCACATGTACACATCTCAAGCACTCTCTCTAGGAGCTCACACAATCTCAAAGCGTAGGATCCCGACCCATTAACAATGAATCACAACCCTTGATCTTAAATACCACATGTATTTATTCCCAAAATTCACATTACATTAACTCAAAAGTGCTTAATTACACAAATCTCAATGATTATCAGAGTTATCAGTCCTAATCACAAATCGGAATATTACAGTTACAATATGTATTTTTTAGGATAATGATCTCCAAAGGACTTAGAAGTCTTAGTCTCTAAATGTAATTTTGGCAAACATTGAGAGAAAGGGTATGCGGAATTTTCATGAGCAGATCTACTGTCAAATAAACTTGACAATACCTGAATAAAAAAAATATAAATATGAACTTCACGAATTACAATTTTTTTCTATCTTTAAAATGATTCAAAATTATAAGACATTTTTCAATATTTATGTTCATCCTTTGAATGCTAAAAGGGATGCATTTGTTAAGAAACTTTAGTTTGATTAAATGTGTAACCCTCCTACCTTAATAGCCAAAATTATAGTTTGAAAATGCGTCATTAAGTTAAAATAGAGACCAATGAAAAATGTAAAATTTATTAAAAATCACATTTTCAAGACAGGGTTTTCAAAAACTTTTCCAAAATCTATTCGATGCGATCTCACATTTACATTTTGAATATATATTTGGCCTGTGCAGTTTGGTTTCATTCATACATACCAGAGTGTAATAAGAATTCCCAACAACACTCAGGTTTCATTTATTTAATGAAAGGTTTACAGGGTGGGCACATTGCCTATTCTCAGTTTCCTATACAAGAAATTACACAATACTATTCAATATATACAACATGTGCAACTAATCCCCAACAAAATATGATAACCAACTATCAAAATTAAAAATTTTAGCTAGGAGCTCTAACCGCCCTTCGTCACTTACTTTTCCTTTAAACCCCTTGCCCTGGTTGTAGGTTAGTCAATGGAAAGAATGAGATTCAAAAGAATCCTAGTAGTAACAATTTACTTATAACATGTACAATCACAAAGCTTATAAGCAAACCACAAACAACAACACATCAATGGCATTTATGTGACAGCTTTCACTGTATTCGATACAGCATGTTTCACAACAACATATTTTACAACAGCATATTTCACAACGGCATGTTACACCACGACATGTTTCTCAACAGCATATTTCACAACATCATGTTTCACAACGACATGTTTCACAACGGCATGTTTCAATGATAAGACATGCATATAATGCATCATACACAATATAAGAGAGAGGGTCACTGCCTTGTTCTTTCCGCTCATGTACTGGCACCGGTTTATCACGTGCAGGGCAAATGTCAAATCCTATAATTAGAATTACGGAAAACAAGTTATTACTTAATCCAATTCTTTTTTAATTCAAACACTCAAATTGGTTATCATTAGGGACATTTAATCAAGTTAAATAAGGATTTAAAGTGGTCAATTAATCTAAAAAACCAATTTCTAACCTCAGAGTTCAACATATTATATTATGCCATTACATCTTCAATTTTCGCATAAGTGACCAAATCTGTCAGAATTTTTCATCAACTTTGAAAAATCATAACTAAATCTTTAAAAATTGAAATGGGTGATTCCAAAGGATATATGGCCCTTATTTAGCATATTTTCAAGGAAAAACATCACCCATATCCAGTTGGATACACAACATTCCCAGAATTTTCATTTATTGCACACTGTCAGAATTCAACCCAGTTTTCATGACCTAACTTCAAAAATTCATAACTCTCAATGTACAAATCAAAATGATACAAATAACCTATCAAATTAAAGCTTGATATGTCTACGATTTAACTGGAAAGTTTCAGAATTTTTAGAGATCATTTGGTTATCCAAAAACACCACAAAATCAGGGTACCTCGTTGAAATCCTGTTCAGCAGAAAATCTAGTTTTGCACTTTGAGTTTCAATGACCCAAAATTCACAACCCGGGGCTATAACCACACAATTTTTATGTAGAACACAATGGTTACATCAAAATGAACAAATTCTCACTCATTCCTCACATCCTGTTTTGGCAGAAAAATCAACAAAGTCCCAGAAATTACCAAACTCCTAAATTGAGCATCAAACTTGTGTCATATGGTTTCTAATCATCATAAAACACCAAATACATAACCAAAACACCATGACTTCTCCAAACCCTAACTTGGACAAAATCAGGGCAGAATTATATATGTCAAAATACTTATTCAACCTACACAACCAATAGCTCAAATTGAAGCCAATACTCACCTCTTTCTTCTCTTTAGTTCCTCTCTTTGATTCTACAACTTTTGTTCTTGGATGATGTCTCAAAAAACCTCTTTTTGAAATTCTAAAACCATAGAAATAAAGCTCTCATCAAGAGGAACAATGTTTGTGAAGGACACTTGAGCCATAAATGAGGTTAAGAAGGTGAAAATCAAGATCAAAGTCTCACCTTTACTTGCTTCTTCTTGCACTCTCGTGTTGCAGCTATAGAACTAACTTGGTGTATTACCCCAAATTCTGAGATTTGAGGCTAGATAATAAGCCTAAAATAAGTAGACTGCTAAGCCCCTGTTTAGCAGGATCCCAAGTTTCAATTAAGGGTAAATGACTCCAAAAGTATATGTGATTAGTGATAAATGGACCCTTTTGGAGATTATGATATGAACTGTGATTTGTATGCATTGTGAGCAGTGCCGAAACTCTACATTTAAGATCAATTTTGGATTAACATCTAAATTGACTTAAAATATAGGGAGGGCACATATTGTGGCTAAATGGAAAGATGTAAAGTGTTAGTGGTGATTCAGTAAGAATTGTCATACTCAGGGGCAAAACGGTAAAGGTATCGACCATTTGGTCAGTTGCCGAAGAGGAAGCTCATTGGTAACTTCAAGATCAATAGTTGAGATTGATTTATGCAATAAATCAAATGGTGGCATCATGTGTGTGTGTGCTTAGGTAAACTCATGGAGGTGTGATAAGTGTGTGATACATGGCACTCTTTGGACCCTTGGATCTTAGTCAAAGTGTCAATACTCATTTTCCTCTCTTTTCTCTCTATTAGGTCGGTTTTGGTCACCAAATATGCTGACCTCTCTTCATCTTCATTGTCTCTCATCTCTCTCTTCTCAACCTCCATTTTTGTCTAAAGAGGAGGAGGAAAGAGAAAAGAACAAGGTAAGTTTTGGTTGGTTTCTGGTCCTCTTTAGCTTAAATCCTCTTCTATAATCTTATTCATAGTGATGACATCTTCATCTTTATGGTTTTAGATTTTTGAAAGGAGGTGTTTGAATGCTTGAGGAAAATTGGAAAGATGAGGAATCAAGGAATTGGCATGGGAAAGAGGAAGAGGTGAGTATTTGTAACATTCTGACCTAAGTATTGTGATTTACGGATGAGTTTTGTGACTTGTGAATTTTGCCCTGATTTTGTGGTATTTTCGTGTGGCATGTAATTGGGAGAATTTCATGTTGTTTTGTGTTGTAATTGGTGTTTGGATGTGTTATTTGGTCATTGGAATTAATTTGGAACTTTGGATTGGAAAAGGTTTACAATGTTGTGTTGAAATGTGATATTGTGACATGTTGTAATTCATTGTGAAATATGTTAATGTGATGTGAATTAGGTTGATTTGGTATTTCCAATAGATTCCTTGTGAAATTTTGTGTGAGAATAATGTTTGATGTGAAGATTGGACCATTGGAAGCAATTGATCCAAAACTGAAATTCTATCCAGTGTGAATTCTGTTCTAGGAAGTCTGTTTGTATTGACATTTTGAATGGGCAAATGATGTCTGAAAATTTTGAAAATTTCTAGTCTTAAAATTCAAATCCCAAGCTTCAAAATGGATATAAAATTTATGTCATTTCATTTTGCGAGTTAGGAGATATGATTGTCCAAAGTTTGGTATCAAAACTGGACTCTGTTTTAGAGCAGTGTTGGGTTTTATGTAATTCTGGTATTGTGTGGTGATTTATGGTAACAATCCATATTTTTCTTAAGAGGACTTAAATATCTTTCATTTGGCTTTGGAATCACCTCATTTTGATTTTTCTGCAATTAGTTATGATTTTTGAAAGTTCAGCCATGAAACAGGATTTTCTTGGCCACGGCCAGAGGTTCTGGGCCACAAGCCAAATGTTTCTAACCTGTTTTCCAACCCCCAAAAATGACATTTTGGACTTCTGAAGATGGTCTTTGGTCAAGTGCTTTCCCAAGCCTTTAGGCATGTGTTTGGGATTTGAGTAGCAACCTAAAGTTTGTGGAAGATAACCAACATTAAGTGTTATTAAAGTAAGGTTTTGGAATAGAAAATAACCCTATGTCCTTGATTTGATTATAGGGTTTGATATTCGCCCTGATCTTGAGTAGTTGGTGCTAGAGCACATGTGGAAAGAATAAGTATAGGGAACATACCTCTCCTGCATGTATTTGATATTTGTGTTAGTGTGTTGATGCATGTTATTGCTTTGTTTGATTATGTGAAACATGTATGAACGATTTGAATCAATGTTTCAATTTATACTATTGGCATAAGTATGTTGTTCAGAGCATTTAGCTTGCAGATTTGTCATTGTTTGAGCATGAGTTATGTATTGCAAGCATGTCATGCATTAACATTTATAGTACATCTATATTGGTATTATTATCCTACCGAGATTCTCTCAAATCTTACCCTTCCCTACAAACCTTTCAGATAGGGTAGTGGATCGAGGATGGAGCAAGCACCTAGGGCGACAACGACTCCTTCGAGTTGTCATATTGGTGGTTCGTTATCATAGTTGGGAGTATTAGGTATTGGATATTTGTATTTGAATTTGGAATGTGTATTTGAGATCATTGTTAAGTGATCCCCTGTATGAAAATTTGTAATGGGCGATGCGCCCTGTAAAGCTTGAGTTAATATATGGAACCTAGGATTGCCGAGGTTATTATATTGTGCACTCTGATTTATATATTGAATGTGATTATCCGCTTGAAGTAATTGAATTCAAAATGTGAATATGAGACCGTGTTAAATTGTTTGTAAACCGTATTTATGAAAACCCAGTCTGGTAGATGGGCTTGAAATGAGTTTTGCTTGTTATTGGTCTCTATTTCACTTTAATCGCGTATTTCGGATATAATTACGGGTGGGGGTTACACTTCGAGAAAGAGAAAATGTGTGATTTAATTACCAAATTTTTGGCCCCTCTTATCTCTTAAAGTCCAGCTGAAATATGGTGCAATAGTAGATAAAAGTTGTAGTCAAAATTACTTCATTTGCTCATACATTTGTGGTGAATTAACTAAGTGTAATTTTCTTCAAGTTTTCTCCTTTCCTTCCTCTTCCCTTTTTGATTGAAATGATTTCCCTTTGTATTCAAGATATCATCTTATGGTTAGCCTACAAATGTTGACCAAGTCTTCATCTCCTTACTTGGTCTTTCATGTGTTTTTCTTTCTCTCTTTATTGTCACCGAAAATAGCTTTTAAAGAGCAAAAACAAACACTCCTTGATTTATCATAAATTTTGCTTCTTCAAATACATTACTTTAGTTGCAATATTTGACCAAATTCAACATACTTTCTTGTCCTCTTCATGCCATACGAATTGTAGCCCTAGGAATAGCCAAAAGGGCTTCTTGAATTAATCATAATTTCAACTCTTCAAATATTATTTCTTTAGTTGAAATTGTTGACTTAGTCATCATCTTTTACAACTTGGTTAAATTGCCTTCACATGTCATATATTAATAACCTATATTGTTTCCTCATGTCTTACGTAAGTCATAACCCTTTGAAAGAGATGATGATCTTATAAAATATCCACTTGCAATATAATATTTAATTATCAACTTTTGCACGTGAAAATTGACTAAAGTCATCATCCCCTTTTACTTGGCCAAAAACGCTTCCATATGACTCATATTATGGCTAAATAAATATTCTCCTCATATTTCTCTTCCATATGCCATTTTCCCTTCTTCTCATATTCAAATTAGTCCTTTGGTCATTTTTAACTTTAGGTGAAAAGACGAAGTAGTTATCTCAAGTTAATATGAACTAAAGTCATAACAAAAATTTCAGAGGTAATTCTGTCATTAATTCCACCATCTATTCTGTACATTTAGCCCTTGAGTACATTTTGGGGTATTACAGAATTCCCATAAACATAAATTTAGAGCAATTTATTTCACAAAGATTTTAGTATGTGTGACCGGTAATTTAAATAGGTAGTAGTCATATAAACAACGAGCTAGTACTTAGATGCTTGCTGTATGGTTAACTAAAGTACATCAACACCTACTATTTCAATGCTTTTAATATCCAGCTTAGTGCAGTGTCCACAAACAACAATGAAGAAACAAAACTTTAACTGATGACTTCAAATTATATAGAAGAATGTTGGGTTCACTTTCTAACGTCACAGGTGGATACCTAGGTATTTATGTTTCTAAACACTTCTTCATATACGACATTCTTTGTAGTGTTACTTGTCCCTAAAGCATCAAGCCCTACAACAATCTTCAGCCTATTTATGCTTCTCACTCTCAAAAGTGCAACATATAATTGTCCATGAGTGAATACTGGTTTTGACAAATATAATCCGACATGACGCAATGATTGTCCTTGACTTTTATGATTGTCATTGTAAATGAAAGTGTAAATGGGAATTGTCTCCTTTACATTCGAAAAGGCCATCTACACTCAGAAGAATTCATATTCATTTTATGTATCAGAACCTTCACATTTGGTTTAGAACCTTTAAGGGTGACTGACTCAATGACCTTGTGGCCCAACATCGTAACATGAAGCCATGTTCCATTACACAATCTAGATGCTTGATCAATATTTTGCAGTAGCATTATTGGTGCTCCAACTTTCAAGAGAAGTTTATAGTTTGGCAAACCAGAAGAAGTAATGGTGTTGAGGAATTCGGTTATATATAAGTTGTCAAAAGAGTCAGAATCTTTAGTTGACTTGCACACTGAGTCACAACTCAAGAACTCATATTCCTCACCTGGGAGTAATGCACACATGTAATCGTTGATCTTGGTAACCATTTCAACCATCAGTGCAAGGATTGCTCTTTCATTAAAGTAGTCATTGGAAGTTAGATTGTCCAGAAGTAGTTCATATGTTGCCTACACAATTGCATTCATTGGATCATTGCAACCTGGAATCAAGACTTCTTATGGGATTTCTATATCAGCAACACCATCAACAGGATCTCCCAGGTTCCTATCACCAACGTCTAGTAACCATCGTGAGAACCATTCAATCCTGTTGTACTTATTGGTATTATGACATTGATTCAATCGCATGTTTTTATTCAAGCAAAGAATAGTGCAATGTCGACCGAGAAGAGCTTATGCAAGCATTAACTATAGCCGCCCGTGTACCTTTAGGAATGACAAGAAGTATTTGCCTGAAATCACCACCCATAAGCAAGCATTTTCCTCTAAATGGTAGATTGCATTGCATTATATCCTTTAGAGTCCTGTCAAACACTTCAACACAATACCGGTGGACCATAGGTGCTTCATCCCAGATGATCAACTTAGTATGCTTAAGCAAATTTGCCAATGGTGAATTCTGCGATATGGCACATATTAAAAATTCTATTATTTGTATTGGTATTGCAAAGTGTGAATGCGCTATCCGTCCAGATGGTAGTAATGTTACAGCTATACCACTGGATGCAACTGTAAGGAGAATATGTCCCTTTGAACGAAGACTGGTGGCCAATGCATTCCACAAGAATGTTTTGCAAGTGCCACCAAACCCATAAACAAAGAAAAAGCCTCTATAACAAACTTGCAATGACACCATCACCTGATCATACACATGCCTTTGATCTGAATTAAGAGCCGTAAACAATGACTCTGCTTGTGATCGTAGTGATTCTTTATCATAACACATCTCTTGTACGATCAAGTGATTGGTGCATCAATGATAGGTAGTTCAGCTGGAAGAGGAAGAGTGTTGAAGTCATGCAAACTCTTTCTATTTGAATGCAGCAATGCATCAATCTCTTTGAGGGTAGCTTCTTCCTTTTGATAAAGAGGTATATGGACACCTATGTAAAACTCAATAGTTATAACAACAACACTATATCATTACATATGTATGGAGTACATATAAACAAATGAAGTGGAAAAGTGATTAACCAAACTGACCTGAATTACTATCATCCCTGTATGGAATGTATAGCATATCTTCTGAATGGAATTGTGATGATTCTTTCTAAACATAATATGGACATTGCACAGAACCACAAACCAATATTGTGACAAACAGCTTCCTTAATGAATGTCCAGAAGCCCATATGGATGCTTCTTTAATCACATCAACATATTCTCTATCATCATCTAATAAGCCACGTGCGAAGCAAGCCTCTTTGAAGGTTTTATATGTAACACCATCAGCTATTTTAATCAGATCAAAGGAACATGGTCCACGTACTTGTGTTAGAAGCATTCTGAAGTAATATAGCTCTCCCGCTGAAGGTGATACGTGAGCCATTCATCCAACAACAAATCCTCTTTTTCTTCTCTTCCATTAATGTTTATGCCTCTTATATACATAATTGTGAACGCCCTATTTTGTCCGGGCCCTACTCAAAAATACAAAAATAATTGATGATGATTGGTGTCCAAATTGGCAATCATCATTGAAAGGAAAAAAATAAAAAACAAAAATAAGAAAAAATAAGAAAATCCTCCTATTGATGATGATCGGTGTCCAAATTGGCGATCATCATTAAAAGGAAAAAAATAAAAAAAAAATTAAAATAAATCTCCTCATTGATGATGATTGGCATTGTCATTCATTAAGGGAAAATAATAAATAAAAAATGAAAAAAAAAATCTCATTTATGTTGATAGATTTAAATTATGAAACTACTTTTGAATGAAAGAAAAAAAAAATAAGAAAAACGAAAATAAGAAAAGAATAAGAAAATTCTTCTATTGATGATGATCAGTGTTCAAATTGGCAATCATCATTGAAAGGAAAAAAAAAAGAAAATTGAAGCAAATCCCCTCATTGATGATGATTGGCATTGTCATTCATTAAGGGAAAACAATAAATAAAAAAACGAAAAATAAAAAATAAAAAAAATCTCATTTATGTTATAGGTTTAAATTAGGAAATTACTTGTGCGAAGAGTAATAAAAAAAATTAAAAACGAAAAAATCTCCACTAATGGTGATTAGGTCAAGCTAGTAAGTTTTATCAATAGAAAATACAAAAAAAATAATAATACAAAAATAAAAATAATAAAAAATCTCCATTGATGGTGATTGGGTCAAGTTAGGTATTTCTTAACATAAAATATAAAAAAAATTCAAAAATGAAAATTCAAAAAAGAAGGAACATTTATGAAGAAATATCTTGAGACTATAAATAGAGGAGCAAGGGTTGAAGCAAGACACAAGAATTTTGGGAGAGCAAGGAGATAACGTATGTGGCTGAGTTTTCATCCTTTTCTTTTATTTCTGATGATACATGGGATCTTATTACTTTCACCGTGCAACTTGATTCACTGTGATTACATCTTCATGCTTTCATTACCCCTTCCTCATGCTTACCTCATCGTGACTCATGCTTACCTCATCATTCATGCACTGTGACTTTTCTCATCTTTTATTGCTCATCCAATATAGATTAAGTTACTAGACGTAGCAATCTTGTGGATTGGCTTTTTATTGTCCGATTGAATTATCTCCTACATCATTGCTGGACGCTTTGCATTTATTCAAGAGTTATGTGTTGTCTTGTCTTCTTATGATACCAGGTGTCATGCTTAATAAATATAGATAATGTGATTGTATTTGCCTCTTGTTCATTATGTGGTTCTATCACCCTATCTCTTGTTGTAGCGAGGTTCAAAGGATAAAGGTACGCATAAATCTTCTCACCTTTAACTTCCTTTTTGTTTAACTTGTGCTACTTTTTCTTCTTTTTTCTTTATCCCTTTCTTAGGTCCTCTTTCAAAAAAAAGAAAAAAAATATTTTGACACATTTTGATAAATGAAAATAAAATGGGAAAACTCTCTTTTACAAGAAAATAAAGAAAATACTTTTTTAAAAAATTAAAAACACAAACCAAACAAAAAAATATTTTTCTCAAATAAATTAAATAAATATTTTTCTAAAAAACACCAACAAAGTGACACGCATTTTTACCCCCGAATTACATGGGCTTTAATCCCTGTAAACGTTACGTAGGCCCTAGGTTCTCTTCCTAGGTCAAGTCCAATTTTGTAAATAAATATATTTTCCCTCATTTTCTTTTTGTAAATAAATGTTCATTTTTTCCTTTAGTTTTCATTTCATTTATTTTTGTAAATATTCTTTCTTTTATTTAGGTAATTATAATAAAATTAAAGGCCATAACATTTTTAAATAATTAGCTTACGGTAACCATTTCTTATGAATGGGTGTTGTGGGCTGCCTAACACCCTCCCCATACACAATCGACTCCACACACACTGAACACATGCACTATTCTCCCCACACACATTTTGGGCCCTATACCCAGGTCTGTGAGTTCCTTATGTGAGTGGAAGTTTCTAGTGGTCACCCTGTGGGGTTTTAAGAACCCCCTAAGGTTACCGTGAAGACTTCATCCTAGCTGTTACTTATTTGGTGAGGTTGATCTCTGTGGGGTTTTCAGAACCCCCTGAAGGTCAATTTCGTCAAATGGGGTCTTCATCTTTACGATAAGGACAATTAGGAAACCTTTAACTGTGAGAATTAGAACGACCTTGAAACCATTGCACCTATTAGTAGAAATTAACGACCTACCCAATTAATTAATACCAGCCTTTCTTAGGATAGATGTAATGACCCAATTTGGGATTAAGGGCTAATGACTTTGATATTGATTGTAATTAGTGTAATTAAACACTCTTGTAGAAATGTGATGTAAATTTGATATAAGTGTATTTGGAGATTAAAGATCAATGGTTGAGATTTATTGACCATGGGTTGGAATCCTATGCTTTACGTCTATGTGAGCTCATGATGGAAGTGGATAAGATGTTGCCAAGTGGCATTTGGTAGACCATTGGATTATGCTAAGAGACAAAAACCCACTTTCCTCTCTCTTCTCTCTCCTATTTGGCTAAGTGCATGGGCAAAGGGGAAAGTTGTACACTCATAATCATCTCCTCCATATCTCACCATTTCTCTCTCCTCCTTCTTCCATTTTTGATGGACCAAGCAAGGAAAGAGAAAAAGAAAGCTTTCATTTTGGGTGAGTAATGATCCTCCTATGCTCAAATTCGCTTCACTAAACTTGTTCATAGTGTTAAGAGCTCCATTTTGGTTGTTTCAGAATCTTGAGAGGTGGTGGTTTGGGTGTTAGAGAAATTTGAAAGTTAGAGAATCAAGATTCTGGATTTGGCAAGTCGAAAAGGTAAGGATTTGATGCATTTTGGTATATTATTTGTGATTTTTTGATAAGTTGAGAAATTCTGGGAATTTTCCCTGGTTTATGTCCATTTTTGAATGTATGAATTTCATAGTGATTGATGTTGGAAATAGTTCATTGTGAAGTTACTTGAATGTTGGTTATAGTTTTGAAGTTGGGAGGTGTGTTGATTAGAATTGGGTATTGAGTGTGGATTAGAGACCCAATAGCATAGATTATGTTTAAAATGGTTTTTGGATGTTTTGGAGGTAACCAATGTGTTCCTTAGGTAGTTTTAAGTGGTTATGAGCTTTGTGTGGAGTTTGGGAACCATTGGGTGTGATTTTGGCCAATCTAGGAATTTCTATCAATTGCTGTGATCTGGCAATCTGATAAGTCTCACTCGAGTGAGGGAGGATCTCACTCGAGTGCGTTCGTCTGATTCTTGCCTATTCATTTGTGTTTCGCTTGGATTCTCAAGAAGGAAGCTCGAGTGCACTTCTTAAACTGCGAGTGAAGTTGGCGATCACTCGAGTGAGAAAGGGGTCACTCGAGTGATGGTGTGTTTTCAAGGTTAGGGTTGCTCTCGGGTTGTCACTGCTGGTCAATATTCAAGAGTGTGTTCTAACACTCGCCAGTGAAGCCCTCTCACCGAGTGCCAAGGGTGGTGCTCGAGTGAGCTATTTTCCTCTGATGTCACATGTGCTCTCGGGTTCTCACTTTCTGTGTTGCACTTTCGGGGAATCGAGTGGATTTGGAGTCATCACCCAAGTGCAAAGCCTTATGCTCAAGTGTTGTGAGTACTTTCTGGCTATGGTAGTTGCTCACTGTTAAACATTCGTGAGTAAGAGCTGTTCTCACTCGAGTACAAGTCTCTCATCACTCGAGTGAGGTCATCTTCACTCGAGTGAGTTAGCCAAAAATCTGTGTTTTGCCTTCGAAAAAGAGGTCTTCAGGGTAGCTTCTTCCAACCCTTTTGGCATATGTGTAGGCCTTTAATAGTCACCTAAAGAGTTTTAAATGATAACCAACTTAAAGTATTATGGAAATAAGTATGTGAGAAAGAGATTAATCAATTGTCCCTAAATTGGTATAGGATTTGATATCTGTCAGACGCATGAGCCCACTGTGCCGAAGAACGTCAGGAAAGATACAGGTAGTGACTTCTCTCTTATACTTTGTGTAAATATATTATATGTTTTCCTATTATGCATTGTGTTGTTGCTGCTGCTGCCTTGTGATGCATTGAGACGCCTTATAGAGCTTTGTGTTGCTTTGTGCCTTGTGATGCTGCTGCATAGTGATTACAGCGAAAGCTGGCATAGTGATTACCTCGAAAGCGGGCATAGTGCATTGTGATTACAGCCGTGAGTGCTGTCAGTTGTGGCGCGAGCCATGACTCATAGTGTTGTTGCTGAACATGTTGAACATACATGCCTTGTGTTTATATATTGTATGAGTGATTCATTACTACTGGGATTCATTAAAATCTCACTCTTTCCAAATGACTAACATTTTTAGACAGGGCAAGTGCTCGAAAGGGAAGCGGCCAACCAGAAGTGGTTAGGGCTAGAGGGACATTTTAGATTTTGGGACTATTGATTATCTAGCTGGATTTTTGGATTACTGTATATATGGATTGTAAATATAAATTTTTGAATATGTAATCCCCATTTTGGGAAACTTTGAACCCATTGTGTATATATACAAGTAACTCGGGGTTGCCAGGATTTTAGTTATGACTATTATATTTATTATGTGATTTATCTGCACAGGTAGTTGTATCCGAAGGTGAATGTGAGACCAGATTAACTATGTTTTTAAACTGTTTTCGATAGATGAGGGATTTTAAATGTATTTTTGTCTTATTGGTCTCTATTTCACTTAAATTTCATAATCCGGATATAATTACGATGAGGGGGTTACAATAGATACCACCAACCTAGGGTCATTCCTAAAATAGGATACTGGAGGGCATATATTTATTTATTGTTGATAATCATTATTATCATCTATACATAATCAACGAAACCCCTAAGATCAAGTGACTAACTGTCACTTTACCTAAGTATGTATCTAGCATCACTTCACATAAAGATACATCACAAGGACGATGTATGCATTAGATAGGCAACCTTAGTCTAAGGGTCTATGACCCTAAAAGACCATGATCTCATCACATCAATCATGTTAGAAAACATCTCAATGAGAGATAATCCTTTAAGGCTTATAAGGTATCATTATATCATTCATTAGCATTTTAGCTTTATTTGATATGGGCCTTAGACATTATCATCATTTTTAAAACCCTTAGTCACGTGATGGCTTGGGTCATTCACAAGTTTATGGGCACTTTATTCTCCCTATGAGGTAATAGATCCCTTGAGGAGGTGAAGTTTTTTTTCTTAATGTCCATTACCCATATCAAAACTTGAATTATATGTCATCACTCTTTCATGTCTGATAAGGTATCCCTACATCATCTATTGGCATTTAGCTCCATTTGATATGGGCCTTTGACATAATAAATATTTAACAAAACCCTTAGCTGCGTAATAGCTTGGGCCGTTCGCAGGTTAATAGGCACTTCATCCTCCCTATAGGGTATTGGATCTCTTGAGGAGGTGAAGTTCTTTTTCTCAATGTCCATCACCCATATCAAGGCTAGAAAGCACATGTAATCGTCTGCATAGCATGCATTCGGAAATGCTTTCTGACTCTTCCTTCTATTTTCTTTAATAAAGGACAAGCAAGTTATCTAACAACTAAAAATTTGGCACAAAGGTTCAATGTCACAAGAACCAGGTTTAAATCAAGTTCCTATAGGAAAGGTGTATTGTGTGCTTATCACATGGTCAATGACAACATCTTGGCTAGGATAGGATTCAAGGTCCCTCCTATCCAATGATTAACTCTAGTTCTCCCTGAGGAAGCTAAAGGATACTTGTGCCAGAATACCTTTATGCCAATACACCATAGATAACTCACTATGCCCGCTTGAAATTGTGAGTTCAAATAAACTAATGATATTTTGTTCCTTTCTACGCAGGTGATACAATATTGCTCTATTTAAACGTCCTAACCAGCTACCCCCTGTGCATTCATACAACACGCGCTCACATAGTCGTCAGATGGCAGCCAATTCCGATGAAGCCGAATCTAATATGAATCATCGGATGTCTCATATGGAGGCACAAATGGCATATTTGAAAGAAATGATTTTTACCTTGACTATAGCTCTTCAAGCCCATAATGATAAGAAAGAATCAGGAATATCTGATCCGTTGAAAAATACTGAGATAAGTATAGCAGAAAATGGCTAGAAAGAAAAAATGACAGAAGAGCCTTAGAGTAAACAGAATCCTCAAATTTTGAGCACTAAGGAGGAACAACCAGGTAAAGATTCAACATATACTTTCAACATTCCCTCCTTATCAGCTGAAAAGGAGGAATGGAAGGAAGAGTTAGGTGAAAAGACCAATTAAAAGCCCTCCAAGGACTAAACACTTGGGGCTTACTTGATCTAAAGGATTTATGCTTGGAACCACATGTCACAATTGCCAAGAAATTCAAGATGTCGGACTTTGATAAGTACATTGGCACAGGGAATCCGATATACTATCTTAAGGCCTATTGCACCAAGATGCTTGTATGGTCAAGAGATGAAAAATTTTTCCTACTCTTTTTCCATGAGAGCTTGAAAGGGCCAGTACTGGAATGGTACATGCAACTTGATCAGACAAAGATCAAGAAATGGAGAGATTTGACTGATGTCTTCATAAAACAATACAGGTTCAATCTTGACACTACCCCCACTAGAGAACAACTAAAGTCAATGAGCAAGAAAGCCACTGAAGCTTTCAAAGATTATGCCCAAAGATAGAGGACGGTTGCAGTACAAGTTCAACCTCCCCTTATACCATTTGAGCTCAGTTCTTATTTCATCCGTACTTTACAAGAACCTTACTACAGATATATGGTTAGAACGCATGTCACTGATTTTTCTATTTTGATTGAGATTGGTGAGCGAATCAACACTGACATACGTGACGGTAAGAATCTTCAAAGCGAAAGTAGCATCAAAAAGGGGAACAATGGGAAGAAGAAGGAAGGCGATGTTAGCTTCATCTAACCACTAGACAACCTTAAGTAATACATCAAGGTGGTAATAATGGGTTCGATAGATAAAGAATGATCCGACACAAAACAGGCAAGGTCAACCTAGAGGATGAAGGAATTGGTAACAACAAGATAATCGGCAATGGCCAGATTTTGGCATGTCAAATACTGAGCTATATCACCAACTTTTGGAATCTCAGCTGTTAGGGCCACGTACTTACAAACAGCTTCAACCATCATTCCCCACTTGGTATGACTCTAATGCCTTATGTGAATACCATATGGGCACCCTGGGATACTCAATAGAGGGCTGTGAAACATTCAAGAGGAATGTATTAGACTTAATTGATTCTAATCACATTCAATTGAAAAGGAACAACAACTTCGCTATCAACGCTAATCCTCTTCCAAGCTATAAAAACCAAGTAAATGTTGTTGATGAAATTGAGTTCTCTAATGATCCTCTACTAGTAGGAGAAGATATATATGCTTGTTTAAAGTCAGCAGGTTATACGCCTCGAGAAGAGAAAGAAGTAGGCATGGCGGAAACAAGACATGTCGAGTTTGTTGTTAGGGAACCATATGAAAAAAGAAATTCCCATATTGTCTCTTTCACTATCTTGACTCCATTGCTACAGCCTGCAGTGACCATTAAGGTACCGACCCATTTTCCATATCAGAGTAATCGTGTCATACCATAGAGGTATAAAGGTATGGTTGAAAATCCCTCAGGTCAAGTAATGGTAACCTAGGCTAGCAACAAAACAATGGTTCATCCAACAGGAGTAACACGAAAGGAGAAATCTTATCTGCCATAAAATTTCGGATCGTCAAAGAAGGGAAAACAAGCCAATGTTGATATTGCATCAAGTTCTGGTCTAAAAGACATGGGAAATAAAGATGAATAATTCCTTCAAATCATGAAGCAAAGTGAATATAGCATAGTAGACCAATTGAATAAAACTCTAGCCAGGATCTCAATTGTCTCTCTGATCTTGAGTTCTGAACTATATCGTCATGCGCTACAAAAGGCCCTAGATAAAGCATATGTGCAGTCCAGTATGACCCTAGAGAAGGTTGCAAGCATTATGAATGAGGCGAGGGTGTTCTCTACTATCTCATTTTTAAGAGAAGAAGTTGTTCAATCAGCCATTGATCAATATAAAGCCCTCTACATTTCCCTAAAGTATAAAGGGTTCATTATGGCCAAAGGTTTTACCACTATCCATATTTGAGCAATTCTCAGTAGAGGCGTCAGAGGTTGAAAAGAGTAACACGGTGGTTAGAGGGTTTGATGGTACTCAGAGAGGCGTGTTGGGAACGGTTCGTTTGCCTTTACAGATTAGACCAACTTCATTCGTAGTAAACTTTCAGCTTAAGAACATTGACCCATCCTACTCTATGTTGTTGGGGAGGCCATGGATACACTCAGCTGGGGCAGTACATTCTACCTTACACCAGAAGGTAAAGTTCATTGATAACAGGAAGATAGTGATAATGAAGGGTGAAGAAGAAATCATGGTGAGGAAGTTGAGCTCTCTTCCATACATTGAGGCTACCGAGCACGAGGAAGGAATGGTTTTCCAAGGCTTTGAAGTTGAAAGACCTAAGGGATATAAAAATGTCAACTCTATAGTGTTAGATATGATTAGTTTTGATAATGTCAAATATAGATATCAAGTATTAAGAGCAAAAAGTTTGTATACTATACTTATCTTCTATATTGACTAACTACTATATTTAATGTTGTATATCATATAGATTATTCATAAACCCAATGGTGGGTTGATGTTATTTTGCTTATAATACCTTATAAATGGAAAATGATCATCAAAAAGAAAATCAAAAGTCAAGGGATTGAAGAAAGAAGAAAGAAAGAAGAAGATTGAAGATATTCAAGAAGATATCTAGTTGGGTTATGAAGAATGATCATTAAGAGGAAAAACAAGAAGATATCTTGTACATTAGCCAAGCAAAGAA
Source organism: Inga leiocalycina (assembly GCA_963242795.1). Taxonomy (NCBI): domain Eukaryota; kingdom Viridiplantae; phylum Streptophyta; class Magnoliopsida; order Fabales; family Fabaceae; genus Inga; species Inga leiocalycina. Next base: position 40,118,092 of record OY725332.1, read on the forward strand.
AGAAGAAGATTGAAGAAAGAATAAATTGCAAGATCACATGACAACATCAAGATCCAAGCTATTAGAAGTGATAACGGAGGTTTCTTTGATCATATGGAGGTTGGAATAGGTCAATTCGAAGCCAAGATAACTTATATGGAAGTTATGGAAATTCCACAATGTGTTCCTTTGAGTTTTGTATCTTTATCATGTTTTGGAAGGCATCACTCATATGGTTACTCGAGTGATGGACATGATCACTTGAGTGACCACTCTAGTGATCTACCTTTTTATTGTGCTCTGTTTTTGCACGGTAAGAAAGAGGTTTGGTATTTTGGAAATATCTCTCTAACCATACGTCGGATTGAGCTAAAACTAGTGTCATATGAAACTAGACTCCCAACACGAACTACAGACACTAATATCACATTAAAAGGAGTTCATATGAGGGAGATATGATTTGTTGAAGTTGACACATAAATAAGCATCTTTTTCCAGAACAACTTTGGTATTTTAGACATAGCTCTTAAAATACACATCGGATTGTGACCAAACTAGTGCCATATGAAAGTAGACTCAAATAGCTTTCCATGGATAGGTAATTTGGCAAATTTGAAGTTATATCCTAAGAACTATGCCTTCTGGAAGTTGCTGTTCGTGATTTCAGAGATTGTCTAAGAATAGTTGATACTCTTTGGATCATAACTTTCTATACACAATGAGTTTGGAGTTGATTCTTATTGCATTGGAATATAGACAATTAGAGCTTTCCGATGATATATAATTTGCCATGTTTTGAATCAAAATGAAGAGATCACTTGAAGGGCTTACTTGAGTAATATGCAAAGTTATTTAAAATTTACTCGAGGGACCACTTGAGTAATGTGTGAGAAATTATTCTAGAAAGCTCTCTATCACAAATTGTATAGGATTACTAGAAGGGATCACTCGAGTAATCTACAAAGTTATTTGAAAAGCTTACTCGAGTAAGCAGAGCATAAATCATCCAATAGCTCTCGACCAAGAATTAACAGACTTTATTCGAGGAACCACTCGAGTAACCAGTTGTGAAAAGGCTTTACTCGAGGGAGCACTCAAGTAATATGCAAACTTATTTGAGAGCTTACTCGAGGGATCACTCGAGTAATGAAGATGGAAATACTCTCAGCTAGATTTTGAACGTGATTACTCAAGGGATCACTCGAGTAACGACCCAGGCTTACTCGAGTACTGCTTCCCAGGAGAACAAAACAACGTACTGAAGCTTTCAAAAATCATGGGATTAATTATGAAACTTACTCTTCTTGCTTCCAACCATTCTTACACTTCATTGTATTAGTGTTTAATGTATTTCTCTAAGAATACAATGAAGATATGATGTGAAGACTCAAAAGGTGACTTACAGAAGCGGAGCGTCAACGTTTGTAATGGCTAGTTTTCAAATTCAAGCAAATGGATGAAAGAAGCAACCATACTCCAACAGACAAGTTGAAATGCTCAAACAGTCATCAATCCTCATCAACTATAACTAGGACATCATCCAAAATAGAAGAGGGACCCAGTACATACATCGTCTAAATGCCAACATTCTGACATCAATGCTCATCGCACATACTCTCTGTTTCTCTACTTTCTATATCATTTACCTTTAGAGAGAGATTATTTGTACAGTACCTCAGTGTTTATTTTATTCACTTCTAAGAGAGAAGATTGATTGTAATTCTTCATCATCAAGGTTGTATCCTTACGGTGTGTAAGGAGGAGTAACTCAGTTGTAACCTTACAGTGTATAAGGGGGAGTAACCCAGTGAGAGATTTATAGAAGGCTTCTCAAGTGCCCGACTAAACTTGGGATTGTAGCGGTTCTCAAGTACCTAGTTAAACTTAAGGAAGATAGTGGATTGAAAATCTCAGGAGGAGCCTAGGGACTGGACATAGGTCATCGTGGATTGGGCCGAACCAGGATAAATCACAGTTTGCATCTTCTCTTCCCTAAGCTCTTATATTTCCAGCATATATGTTTTAGATACTTACTTATGGTCTCATTCTTCCATACTTATTGATTTCATAAGATGCGAAAAGATTTTTAAAATTATTAAGTTTTTATTTTACACCCAATTCACCCCCTCTTAGGTGCCAGTCAGTTCTAACACATAGTAACCAAGATAATAGAGAAGAATGGGTTTAAGCATGGTAGAGGATTAGGCACTCACCTCCAAGGTATCAAATCTCCTATAAATCTACAAGAGAATCACAAGCGCCAAGGGTTAGGATACGAGCCACCATTGGAAAGATAGTTGGAAGAGCAAGTAAGCTTGAAGATAGGGAGGGAGGATGAGCACTTTGAAATCCCCCACATAAGGAAGACATTATTGATATCCTCTGAAGTGCTAAACAAGCCAATTGTTGCAATGGTTTCAATAATAGGCAAAAAGACTTGTACGTGGATTTCAACTGATGATTCTGAAAGAGCTCTGGAAAATTGGGAGTTTGAGGACACCTTCAATTCTATTATTTTAGAGTAACATGCCTAGCTAAAAGCTGTCCTTTTATATTTTCTATGCGCCTTTAGGCGAGCTCTTATATGAACCATGAATAAAGAATGATATGCGAATAAAAATCACTTATTTATATCCATTCTTACTTTTTTCCTTCTATTCATTTATTGTTCAATTTTCACCCTCCAAGAAATCAATTTCCTTGGAATCTTGTCCAACTAGAGGTTTCTGAATCCCTGAATGATGATTCGCTTGTTGCCATTGATATGCATGATTACGAGTATGATGATGATGAGATCATTCAAGTATGCAAAAAAATTCTTAAATCTGACGATAATAGAATGTGCCCACATGAAGATGTAATTGAAGTAATAAATATGGGCACAGAGGAAGAAAAGAGAGAACTAAAGATAGTAAATAACCCCGAAAGAGAGCAACTGGTTGAACTCTTCAAAGAATTCATGGATATGTTCACGTGGTCCTATCAAGACATGACAGGCCTTGATCTAGGGATTACCTCTCACAAGATTCCCTTATTCCCAGACACCTATGCTAAAAAGCAGAAATTGAGGAGGCTCACTTCCGATATGTCCTTAGTAGTTCGAGATGAGGTGATGAAGCAATTGGAAGTAGGTTTCCTGGAAGAAGCTAAATACCCACAATGGATAGCAAATGTTGTTCTTGTCCCAAAGAAGGATGGCAAAATTTGAATGTGTGTTGATTATCAAAATCTGAACAAAGCTAGTCCAAAAGATTATTTTCTATTGCCTCATATTAATATCCTAGTTGATAATATAACCCTTAGCTATAGGTACTTATTCATGGATAGGTACTTAGGGAATAACCAAATCCCTATAGATGAAGAGGACAAAGAAAAAACCACATTTATTATACAATGGGGTACTTATTGTTACCGCGTCATGCCATTCGGGCTAAAGAATGCTGGGGCAACTTATCAGCTTGCCATGGTGACACTCTTTTATGATATGATGCACAAAGAACTTAAAGTATATGTGGATGATATGGTAGCTAAATCTTCTGAGGGAGAAAGCCATGTTGTGGTATTAAGAAAGCTCTTTGAAAGGCTATGCAAGTACAAGATGGGGCTAAATCCTAACAAATGCGTTTTTGGGGCTTTATCTGGGAAATTGTTAGGGCTTCTTTGTAAGCCAAAATGGGATTATAGTAGATCCTGAAAAAGTAAAAATAATACAGGAAATGCCCCTCCTTAAACAGAAAAGGAAGTTCGAAGCTTTTTGGGGCAGTTGAATTACATTACACGATTCATTGCCAACTTGACTGCAACTTGTGAGCTGATATTCAAGCTTTTAAAGAAGAACTGCACAAGGAAGTAGGATGAAGATTGCCTGCAGGCATTTGAAAGAATCAAGGATTATTTGCTAAATCCCCCAATTTCGGGACGACCTTTAATTTTGTATTTGACAATACGACCAAACTCCATGGGAGCCATACTAAGGCAACACAATGCATCTAATCGAAGAGAACAAGCGATCTATTACTTGAGCAAGAAGTTTAATGATTATTAGTCACGTTACCAGATGATCGAGTAAACTTGTTGTGGTTTAGTCTGGGCTGTAAGGAGGTTGAGGCAATACATGCTTTATTACACTACTTGGTTAATTTCTAGAGTAGACCCACTCAAGTACATCTTTGAAAGCCTGCATGTAGCTGGAAGAGTCTCTAAGTGGCAGGTAATATTGTCTGAATATGATATAAGATACATCACTCAAAAATCCGTCAAGGGTGGTATGATAGCCAATCACTTAGCGAAAAACCCCATAGATGAATGCCAACCACTAGATTTCAAATTCCCAAATGAAGACATATATGCTACAGAGGATTTGATTGAGGAAAGCAAATCGAAGGAGTGGGAGATGTATTTTGATGGGGCAGCAAACATGCATGGCAATGGTGTGGGGCAGTAATCATATCCCCAGACGGAAAGCAATTTTTAATTGCTATAAAGTTAGGGTTTGATTGCACCAATAACATGACAAAATATAAGGCTTGTATTAATGGTCTCCAAGCTGCTATAGATCTTGGAATAAAAAATCTAAAAGTCTATGATGACTTGGCTCTCATAATTTATCAGGTGACTGGTGAATGGCGTACTAAAGACCCAAAGTTGATCCTTATCAAGAGTATTTGATAGAGTTGATAAAAAATTTTGAAGTAATCAATTTCCATCACATGGCCAGAGAAGAGAATCGCTTCATTGATGCTTTAGCTACTTTAGCAGCTATGATCCAACTCAATTGTGGGGTCCAAGTTCAGCCAATATAGATTAAGACTAAAAGATCGCAAGTATTTTGCTTCAATATTAGAAGAAATTATGACGAGCAACCTTGGTACCATAGTATCAGGGTATATATGGAATATGGTACTTATCCTCTAGACACAACACACAATGAAAAGAAGACCATCCGGTGATTGGCCATGGGCTTTTGTATTAGTAATAACATCCTGTATAAGAGGAGCTTTGATGGGGAATTGCTACGCTGTGTAGACATGAGGGAGGCACACAAGATTATGGCAAATATCAATGAAGGCATATGCAGTACACATGTAAATGGCCACTCATTAACTAAACAAGCTCAGAGATCTGTTTACTACTAGATAACTATGGAGAAGGATTGTATTAATTATGTTAGAAAGTGTCATAAGTGCCAGATATATGCCAACAAAGCAAATGCTCCTCCAACTATGATGTATAGTTTTATATCTCCATGGCCATTTTTCATGTGGGGAATCGATGTCATCAAGCCGATTAACCCAAAAGCTTTGAATAGTCATCATTCATCCTCAAGTCAATTCCTTTGCTAGTATTACTCAGAAGGCCTTTATCAAGTTCTTAAAGGCTAATATCATCTGTAGATATGAGTTACTAGAGAGGATCATAATTGATAATGCACCAAACCTCATTGGGGCAACAGTTAAAGAATTATGTGATCAATTTAAGATCAAACATCATAATTCTGCACCATATAGGCCACAGATGAATGGTACAGTTGAGGCGGCCAATAAAAACATTAAGATGATCATCGGTAAAATGACAGTGACCTATAAGGATTAGCATGAAATGCTTCCATATGCATTACATGGATACCGTACCACAATGCGTACTTCAACTGGGGCAACCCCTTACTCTTTAGTTTATGGCATGGAGGCTATTACTTCAACTGAAGTAGAAATACCATCCCTGAGAATCTTGGCTGAATCAGACCTAGATGAAAGTGAATGGATACGCTCTCGGTTTGAACAATTAAATATGATTGAAGAAAAGAGACTTATAACAATATGTCATGGGCAGTTATATCAGTCACGAGTGGCAAGTGCCTTTAATAAGAAACTGCAACCCAGGGGGTTTAAAGTAGGAGACCTAGTCCTCTAAAAGATCCTGCCAAATCAAGAAGATGACAGAGGTAAATGGGCTCCGAATTATGAAGGCCCATATATTGTTAAGCAAGCTTTCTCTGGATTGGCATTGATATGATAAACATGAATGGCCAAGATTTACCAAGACCAATCAATTCAGATGTTTTAAAGAAATACTATGCATAATATATATATATATATATATATATATATAATATAGCTCGCTAAGTTGAAAACCTAAAAGGGCGGCTTAGGCAAAAGTTAGAGCAAAACAAGAAAAAAAACGGGCTCACTAAGTTGAAAACTCGAAAGGGCGAATTAGGCAGAAATTAGAGCAAATAATAATAATAATAATAAAGAAAGCTCACTAAGTTGAAAACCCGAAGGGGTAACTTAAGTAGAAATTAGAGCAAAAAAAAGCTTGCTAAGTCGAAAACCCAAAAGGGCGGCTTAGGCAAAAGTTAGAGCAAAAAAGAGCTTACTATGTTGAAAACCCAAAAGGGCAGCTTAGGCAAAAATTAGAGCACAAAATTGGGAGTTTGTTGAGTCAAAAACCCAAAAGGGTGGGTTAAACAAATATCGAAGAAGGTTATCAGTCCTAGTCCCTTGACTCTCTTTCCTTTATTTATTTAGAAGACTCCATCATCACTCGTCGAAAAGTGCATATCTCTAGTAATTAAGCAAGGCACCATCAGGGGGACTACACAAAATTGAAAGCGAAGGACCTCCTAATAGCATCATGTCTACACCAATATATGCTCATCATTATGCATCCACTTGAATATTGGAAGATCATTTCTTTTAAATGAATCTTCATCCTTGGTATATCTTTCCCTTCCATTAAATCGCATGTCAAATTTTGTGTCAAGATTTGTATAAGGGTTGCACTTTTTAATGAAAGCACAACTTTTGTCTAGATAAATGCTCACAATGATATACATGGTGTCCTTTACTCCCATTTAACTTGTGTAATTTCAAAACCATTAGTGAAGGTCCCAATTGGAATCTCTGTTGTGGGGTCAAATATTTGAGAAAAGGACACAATCTAAATTGAGGGTTCTAGGCTGTGGCATCTATATGAATCTCATTATACACATCTTCATACCTCCGACAAGATTGCGTGAGTAAAGGGGCACTGGTTAGGCACCTGGACGAAGAAGGAGCAATATCACCTACCAGGCTATTCTTTAACACCACCATTTGCACTCATTCTCATTAGCATGTCATCACCTCCATTATTAACACCACCATTAACATCGTCATCATCACTACTATCGTCGTCGTCGTCGTCATCATCATCAGCATTATCATTGTATTCATCATCCTCATTAGGATTCCATCATCACTATCATCATCATTATTAGTGTCACCACCTCTATCATAACTTCACTATTTTGATATTCCCCTCATTATCATGGCCATTATCATCCTCTTCATCATTATTGTTGTCATCTTCATTAGGATTTCATCATCATTGTCATCATTATTATCAATGTCATCATCTTCATAAGCACTACTCCAAGGGGCATCACATGTTCATAGCACCCTTTTCAAAGACCTACACCGGCAGGCACCCTTAAAGCCCAGTAACTGCTAGCACCCTTTTAAAGACCTGTATCGGCAGGTACCCCTAAAGCCCAATAACAGCTGACACCATTTTCAAAGCCATGTACCGATAGGCACCCTCAAAGCCCAGTAATAGCTGGCACCCTTTTCAAAGCCCTGTATCGGTAGGCACCCTCAAAGCCCAATATCGATGGCACCCTTTCAAAGCCCTGTACCAAAAGGCTCCCTCGAAGCCTAGTAACGGCTGACACCCTTTTAAAGCCTTCTACCGGCAGGCAACCTCAAAGCCCAGTATTGGATAGCACCCTTTCAAATCCCTGTACCGGTAGGCACCCTCAAAGCCCAGTAATGGCTAGCACCCTTTTCAAAGCCCTATACCAGTAGGCACCCTTTCAAAGCCTAGTAACGGCTGCCACCCTTTTCAAAGCCCTGTACCGGCAGGCACCCTCAAAGCATAGTAATGGCTGGCATAATTCTTTTAAAGCCCAATAACACTTAGCACAATTCTTTTAAAGCCCTATAACGGCAGGCACTATTCTTTCAAAGTACTATACCAGCAGGCACCCTCAAAGCCCAGTACAGGATGGTACCCTTCCAAAGACATGTACCTGCAGGCAACCTTAAAACCTAGTACTGGCTAGCACCCTTTCAAAGCCCTGTACCGGCAGGCACCCTCCTAGTAACAGTTGGCACAATTCTTTTAAAGCCCTGTAACGGCAGGCACTATTCTTTCAAAACCCTATACCAACAGGTACCCTCAAAGCCCTATAACAGCTGGCACAATTCTTTTAAAGCCCTGTAACGGCAGGCACTATTCTTGCAAAGTCCTGTAACAGCAGGCACCCTTTAAGCCCAATAACGGCTAGTATAATTCTTTTAAAGCCCTGTAACAGCAGGCACTATTCTTTCAAAGCTCTGTATCAGCAAGCACTCCCAAAGCCCAATACCGGCTGGCACAATTCTTTTACGCCCCACCAAAGTCCTATGCAACTAGGTGCTTTACTTCCACTCCAGGTAATCATCTATCTCCACCTGTATTCTTTTCCCCTATAAACCAAGTAAAGAAGGGCATGGGCACTATATTTTGTCCAAACCCCTCTTCGACCCTCTTTGGTTTCAAGGGGGCACCTTGTTCTTTGGCCAGACAAAATACGTGTTCTTATCTTTACTTGCTTTATAGACGAGAATCTCACTTTTCTCAACTATAAAACAAGTAAAGAGGGGCAACTATGAACACCCTATTTCGTCCAGGCCTCACTCAAAAATACAAAAATAATTGATGATGATTGGTTTCCAAATTAGCAATCATCATTAAAAGAAAAAAAAATAAAAAACAAAAATAAGAAAAAAAAATAAGAAAATCCTCCTATTGATAATGATCAGTGTCCAAATTGGCGATCATTATTAAAAGGAAAATAATTAAAAAAAAAATAAAATATATCCCCTCATATATGATGATTGCCATTGTTATTCATTAAGGGAAAATAATAAATAAAAAAATAATAAATATATCATTTATGTTGATAGGTTTAAATTAGGAAACTACTTTTGAATGAAAGAAAAAAAATAAGAAAAATGAAAATAAGAAAAAAATAAGAAAATCCTCCTATTGATGATGATTATGTCTAAATTGGCAATCATCATTGAAAGGGAAAAAATAAAAAAATAAAATTAAAATAAATCCCCTCATTGATGATTATTGGCATTGTCATTCATTAAGGGAAAATCATAAATACAAAATGAAAAATACAAAATACAAAAAAAAACTCATTTATGTTGATAGGTTTAAATTAGGAAATTACTTGAAAGGAGAATAATAAAAAAATTAAAAACAAAAAAATCTGTACTAATGGTAATTAGGTCAAGTTAGTAAGTTTTATCAATAGAAAATACAAAAGAATAATAAAAAAAGAAAATTAAAAAACAAATCTCCATTGATGGAGATTGGGTCAAGTTAGGTAGTTCTTAACATAAAATACAAAAAAAATCAAAAATAAAAATTCAAAAAAGAAGGAACATTTATGAAGAAAATCCTACCTGGAGACTATAAATAGGACAGCAAGGGTTGAAGCAAGACACACAATAATTTTGGGAGAGTAAGGAGATAAGGTATGTGGCTGAGTTTTCATCCTTTCTTTTATTTCTAATGATACATGGGATCTTATTACTTTCACCGCGCAACTTGATTCACTGTGATTACATCTTCATGCTTTCATTACCCCTTCCTTATGCTTAGCTCATCGTGACTCATGCTTACCTCATCATTCATGCACTGTGACTTTGCTCACCTTTTTTTGCTCATCCAATATACATTAAGTTGCTGGACGTAGCGGTCTTATGGATTGGCTTTTTATTGTTCGATTAAATTATCTCATACATCATTGCTGGTCGCATTGCATTTAGGCAAGAGGTATGTGTTGCCTTGTCTTCTTATAATACTAGGTGTCATGCTTAATAAATATAGATAATGTGATTATACTTACCTCTTGTTTATTATGTGATTCTATCACCCTATCTCTTGTTGTAGTGGGGTTCAAAGGATAAAAGGTACGTATAAATCTCCTCACATTTGACTTCCTTTTTGTTTAACTTGTGCTACTTTTTCTTCTTTTTTCTTTATCCCTTTCTTAGGTCATCTTTCAAAAAACAGAAAAAAAATATTTTGACACATTTTGATAAATGAAAATAAAATGGGAAAACTATCTTTTACAAGAAAATAAAGAAAATACTTTTTTAAAAAATAAAAAACACAAACCAAACAAAAAAATATTTTTCTCAAATAAATTAAATAAATATTTTTTCTAAAAAACACCAACAAAATGACACGTATTTTTACCCCCGAACTACATGGGCTTTGATCCCTTTAAAGGTTACATAGGCCCTAGATTCTCTTCCTAGGTCAAGTCCAATTTTGTAAATAAATATATTTTCCCTCATTTTCTTTTTGTAAATAAATGTTCATTTTTTCCTTTAGTTTTCATTTCATTTATTTTTGTAAATATTCTTTCTTTTATTTGGGTAATTATAATAAAATTAAAGGCCATAACATTTTTAAATAATTAGCTTAGGATAACCATTCTTATGAATGGGTGTTGTGGAATGCCTAACACCTTCCCCATACACAATTGACTCTCGAACCCTAAATGGTTTTTGAAGACCAGTTTCATTTAAAAAAAAAGGTTTCTAAAATTATCCTTTTTCAAAATTTTGGTAACGGCTTCATGTTTTCCAAATTCCGGGCACTATAATAATGGTTTGGGAATTCAGAGTACTCAGGGTTGCTGCAAAGGTGTCATCAGCATTAATCAGCATCCATGATAGAAATTGGGATTCATAAACTTGTGGTTTGTCCATCAATTCATAGACGTCATCTCTACTTGCGTAAATAACAAATTGCTGACTTGATAGATGGAAGCTTAGTCTTTCAATTGCAGGGTACCTATGATGGATGCTGAACCCAAAAATGCGCTAGGAAGCTTCACATGCCGAAACATATCGGCAATTATAATATTGCTTAATCTCATTTGTGACTTTTCTACCCCAGTGTTATCATCGTTGTTATCAAATGATCCAACAACAACCCTATCGTTCCCTTTGCTAATATACTTGAATAAGTATTTAATAGCAGTTGAGTGGTTGTACTTCTCAACATTTATATGTGCTTCAAACTTTTGGAGTATAATAGCAATATAGGGAACAACGTACCGATTGTCTAACGGGATACATTTTAACTGAATTGTTCTTCCATCATCCCTTCGCCTATATGTAGGGAAACTATCTTCATCTATAGTTGTAAGTTGATTGAACTACTTTGGGAAGTACTTACTCTATTTTTTCTCCTTCATGCATGGAGCATTCAGCTTGCTTGCTCCACAAGGTCCATGGATCATGAATTTTTTAACTTATTCGTGAAGAAATGGTGAAGAATACTCATCTAGAATTTTTGCTGAAAATATCTTGTTGATAGACTATGGATCTGACATCTTGTCCTTCTGATCTAGAAATAAGAGGATATGTGCATGAGGCAAACCTCTTCTTTGGAACTCAGTAATGTACATCTCTGATTAACAGATGAGAAAATGAAATGGTTAGTGCATGATTGTAATAGAAATTAATAAACAGTATGAGAAATGTGTTTCACTATGATAATGTCAGTAAACACTATACCTGCACGCACTCTTCCAAATATCTTTCTAGACTTTAAAGTTTTCATCAACGACTTCAATTTCAATTCAAAAATTCTGGCTAGTTGATGTGGACAATCTGAAGGATGCAAGTGTAGTTGTTTGCAATATCTACATATTTCTGGCCATACTAGGTTTCAAGTGAACATAATGAACAGATCAAGATAACCAATAGTTTTGTATATCGCCATTGCATCTTGGTAACTTCGGATCATATATCTTGTGCCGCCTGTAAAAGATGCAGGCAGAATAATCTGCTTTCCAATTGAAGCAGCATCTCTCTCCCCACTTATCACTGCATCTGATAATCCTTTATACAAATTAGCTTGGAGGTCTTTTTGATGAGTCCTAATCCACAACAGTCTTTGTGACTCCATCATAATGTAGCCATCAACAATAAACTATTGGAGCAACCTTGATGCATGTTGTATTATTGATAGCTCAATTTCTCTGACCATTAATCTGTAACAAAGGAACTCTCAAATGATGACCCTTTTATGTGTTTTGGTTATGATTAATGTATCTTTTCTATATGAAACATCATCTCTATAACCATCTTCACCGTAGGGAAAAAGTAATAGATATTAGAGAGGCAGATAAGAAAGATGCAATTCATTTATTCGTTATAGGTTGCCTGTGTGTGTTTCCAACACGATATCATGAACATTAAAATCCAAATCAATGTCACCCACAATTAATGCAGTAGCTTCTGATGCAAATGGTAAATTGTATACATGAAGTATACAAATTGTGTTCTGTGCATAATAATTTTTACCTGACAGTTGCAATTTAGTTGGAGACTTCATTATCAGTGTCATGAATGTAAAGCTGAGAATAAACTGGTTTGACACCTTCTGATGGCATTAAAGTGCCAATGGTGTGATAATTCATCCTTGATAACGTGAATGTGTAGGGTCCAACACCTGAGTTGATTGAATGGTCAATTTTCCCTGTCATGAATGTGAAAGAGAACATGTTGTTGTATTGCCTGATGTGTTCATGAAAATTCTGAGAAAAGGTATACTTCTTATTGAAAAATAATGTCTAGAGTAATGATGAAGGCATTTTGATGGGAGGAAGGACCACCTTCCCTTTCAAGCAACATAATGAGAACGTGTCTACATTATTTCCATTTGTTTCTTTCTTAACTCTTTCATTGAACTAAAGTTTTGCATTGCAATGCTTGCATTTGTATATTTAGTCCCCTTCATCTAAAAAGAAGTGCAGACAAATCATTAAATAAAAGTATATATTTGTTTGTCTTCTTCCTTTACTAATCCTGTTGAATTAACAATTGGAGTAAAGTATGGATAAAGTGTAAATGGCTATTTGGTGTATGTATCTTGGTAGGAAAAGTCAGCAGAAGTGGTTTTAATTGTATTGACAATAAACGGTTGTGTCTCATTGAGCACGCGGTGTCCAAACTCATTTGTAAAGATAACTTTGAATTAGTAAATGTTAATGAAATTGCCATAATGAAATCAACTTGTACTTATTGTTATGGCAGCTCGTTTGGCCAGCTTGTTGTTTATAAATTGCTTGCATACGTTAATGGAATTTCCATAACAATAACAACAACTCACCTCCACTTGTGGCATTATCATTGCTCTCACCTTCAATTTCTTGAAATTCTTCAACATCAAAATCGAACTGGATGTTCTTGTAATATTCTTGTTGTGGGACACCTTTATTGACAATACATACAAAGCAAAAATGATCCCCTCTATTAATACGTGAATGAGACAAGCAATCGGTTCGAGTTGGAGAGCATAATTATAATTGTACTTCATTGGAGTTAATAAGCAAATAGACACAATATAAAATATGACAAAAAATGAGATACATGGTAAGACGTGGATAAAGTATTTTCAATAATTGTGACCAAATAAGCAAAAGGTTGGTTTTAAAATGCCTAGCATATTAGATATAAAGTGCATTCAAGTGGCAAATTAAATAATGAAATAGCAAAGAATTTTGAATTTTTTGTATGAAGGATAACAATAGGTCATGTGGAAAATGATATTTTAATTGTAATGGGAAAAGGGGCATTGGTAAAACTAATAAAGTGCACTTTCTAAACAAACAAATTTGTTTAGGGGACAATTTGTTCCCAAATCAAAGTTGGAAAGGCTCATATTAAATGAGTGTAGAAAATTAATTTACGATATCCTTCACAACAACAATCTTTAAATTTTTGTTTAAAGGCATTTGGTTCCCAAAGATATATATAGATATAGATATAGATATAAATTATGAAAAAGTGGCGTATGTGTTGCGTAAGAGTATTTCTTGGATCTATACATGTAGTAGAATATAATGTTAATTCCCAACATGTAAGCTTCAAGTATAAGATGAGGCACATGTGTTATGAAGGACAGACATAAAGAAGCAATCGTGTCAAACATAATTTTGTAAGAACTAATATGCTGATAATGATAAATTAATTAAGCACTGAAGAAAGGGCCTGCAACTGCTAAAAATAGTTAAACAGAAATGGTGTAATGGATTATAAGTGTAAAAGTAGGTCTGGTGACAAAAGATGGGTATATACATACATACATATATCTATGTATGTATGTATGTATGTAACACATAAGAAACAAAAATAAATAGCTGTCAGTGATGTTCCTTTTGGTGTTTTAAAAGTAAGTGAGTATATAGAACAAATGGGAAAGAACTGAGAGAACAAATGTAAACATACCCATTGTGGACTGGGGGAACTCATAATGACTGTAACAAAAGGAAAGTTGTTTGGTTGTTAAACTCTTCCTCTTCCTAATATCTAGTGTATCACCATCTTTTTGTGTGAGGTTGTTGGTAAAAGTTGGTGGAGGAGATCCACATTGCATGTCGTCATTAGCTCCAAGTGGTTCTGTGGAAAATGTATTACTGAGTATTTATGTCCACTTCATGGAGTGTATTTAAAATGAGGGAAATGTGCTAGTCAAATTGCAAATGCAATGGTTGAAAGACAAAATAGAAAAATCACAATGTCGTCATGCATATATTTATGAACAAATAACTTATAAAGGAAATTAAATTTAATATACTATTTCATAAACATAACATAGGCAAATTGTGCTTCATATGCATGTGCGGTACGTGAGTTGTAAGTTGGAAAAAAATTATTTGATTGTTTCTATATTTACCTTCTTGTCTAAATGGACTCTTCTTAGTCTGTAGGTTTGATCAGATTTCTTCACGTATATCTAACCCTCTTAGCCTAGTGCTCTTACGTGTTGGCATATGCTTCAAATAGTAGGCATTATCATCTTTTTGGTCTGTACTATCTAAAATGTGGCATATCAACCTTGTAAACAAGATTAAGTTTTAATGTTCCTTTGTTCCAAAGTACAAATAGATTTACCTTGGAAAACAGTGTTCAAGTTTGATTGAACATTAGTAATATCTGTTAAAGCTTGAGACCTTCTTGTTTGTCGTCTAGCAGACTGACCACTTCTTACAAACTGAAACTGAGATACTCATAGTTATGTATAGATATAGGTAGAAGATGTTGGTGTTGTTTATTCATAATGTGACTATAACTGCGTATGAGGTGAAGTTGTGCAGCATCTTGTGTTTGTTCATTAACTCTACCACCGAGTATGACTTATGAACCGCATGAAGTAAGAAAGGACCTTCTCTGCAACAAAAAACAAAAGTATTGGCAATGCTACAGTGATTGAAGCATAGGTGAGCAGCATTAGAAGAAGAGTCAGAAGTCTGTACATAGAAAAGGAGACATGAAATTCAATAAGCATAGTATAGCATGGGAAAGTCATTAAACAAATCAAAATTATATGAAATTTGTTCCCCTGCTAGAATTAAGTTTATGAACAACACTATGTTCACTTGCCAATGATGCTAGAAGACCATGGGAATCAGTAAGGTATGTGGACATATAAGGAAGTTTGTGGTAGGAGGATTGAGAAGCTTACATAAAGAGGGGTAATGAACATAGCTAATGAGGTTGAAGAAGTAAGTTGTGATTAAATAAGAGATATTTTTGTTTGGCGGGAAACATGAATTTTGAACTGATATTTTAAGCTAGTTTGTCAAATGAATTATTAGCAGATCAGAGTTGTTAGATGAAAGTTCAAGTTGGGTAACTCATGAAGCTTATGTGTTGTAAAAAGTGAGGTGAAAGCACAAAAAAAAAGTAATGTTATTTCCTGTAAAAAAAAGTTTTATATTATTTTGTGCATGCTGGATTTTATAACATTGTCTACAAAACCTATGTATCTCAAAATCCAATGTATAATTGTGTGATCCTTGCTGTTTTGTATTCTTTTGTGAATGCAGGAGTTCACATGTTTACAAATCCAAAGCTAATCAACCATGGCAATGTTGCAAATAGATGTGTTACGTAAAATGGAGTTTATTGTTTTCCAAATGCATGTGAAGGGTTGCGATTAAATATGTCTAACATATCTATTCGTACATTTAAGTTGACAGTAATGGCATCATTTTTGTTGGTTTAAAAGAATGAATTTCAGGAGCACATATACTAATGTAACTTTCCCTTTAACAAATTGTAAAATTGATGGTTTTTGTTACTGAGTAATGAATGAAAGAGCAAGTTTATATATGCTAACTGGTATTTAGGCCATTTATTTTCAATCTTTAAAGGCAATACCACGTTTAAGTTGTCTTAGACTACCTACATATAGAATCGAGGAATTTCTTTACAACCGTAAGTTGATAAATTGAAGGGATTGTAGCAAGCATGACTGATGTGAATTTTAAGACCAGGAACCTAGCTTAAATTGGATAGCAATTGTAATTGAAAAGAAATGGAGTGAAATCAAGTAAGTAGAAATAGAGTTGTTAAAAAGATAGAATCTGAAATTACATGGACTGAAATACATGAACATTGCTAAAAGGTACAATACAACGACAGAACTAACAGGGAACAAACTCTGGAAATTAAATTGCATGATTGAAAAGGAAATCCTACAATAGGACAACTACAAACTCTTACTACAAAAATTAGTATAACTAATTGCCCCTCATCTCATGCAAAATATAGGAAGGGAGATGACATGAACGTAATTAAAGGCATATAGGACATAACTGTGCTGTCAAACGGAGCACTACTTTTCTTGCTTGATGTTTTTAATAAGTTTGCCATCATTACTTGAACTGGCTAAGGACTAGGTTTCCTTACAAGGTTGACCAATATTGGCATTCCTCTTGATGTAGTTTTTGTGTTTCCCTCTAGTTGTCCCTTGTAATATCTGCTGTGACATTGTTGCCACCGTGTCATCTTTAAGATTTATTGCATCTTCAACAATTGGAAAAGAAGGATGTTGTTGTGCATCAGTGAAGACATCATGCTATTCTGGAGGTGCATCATTTCTAGGTCCACTAGCCTATTGCAAGTTAAGTGAGAGAGTTAGTTAACAGGTGGCTTATTGGTAGGTTTATTTTCTTCATTGCCATAAGCAAACACATGGTTGAAATTTAATGACTATTAAAACATACTATAAAGCTAACCTCTGTGTATGTGGCATCAAATTGGTTGAGCAAGTCTTAACACACTATAAATTCTGTGGGCCTTATACTGGATGCTGGAAACTAATTATATCCATTGACCTTGAGCTTATATAATATCGTCCTTCCCACAGGAGCTTCAAGGCCTTTGGGGAAACCATCTTTTTGTTTATACTACAATAAATAAATATCAATGTTATGAGTTCATACTATAGTACATTCTTACATAATATCTTCTTTCCCACAGGAGCTTCAAGGCCTTTGGGGAAACCATCCTTTTGTTTATCCTGCAATAAATAAAGATCAATGTTATGAGTTCATACTATAGTACATTACTAACTGATAGTGGGAGAAACTAATATCAAGTTTTTATTGTGCCTCAAGAATTGTCATCTTTAACTGTGATGTTGTCTTGTCCAGTAATTATATGGCAAGCTTATCCCAAAAGATAATAGAAGTAGTAGCAGAGTCATCTTTCACAATGTAGTATAGTTTCATTATGTGCAAAGGGATGTAAGTTTAGCAACATTAGTCGTTAGTTACAATTGTTATATCAAATAATGAAACTTTATAATAACTACGTAACCTTACTTGGGCTTAAATTTCTGTTGTTGTATATTTGATGGAGGTGGGCCCTTACATTTTTGGAAGACCAAAACACTGTTTGGATATTTTTCATCCTTCAACTTTTCCTTGCAAGAACACTTACAGCATGCTTGGTAGGTCCACCCATGTTTCGATTCAAACTTCACTATCTCATAGTGTATAACAAAGGCAATTCCCTATAGCCATCAATAAATGCGGTAACTAAATGATATTCAATAATTTATGTACTTTCCTTGTGAAGTAACATGCACCATTGCAAGTTCTGGAATGTTTTCTATCTTCGTCTTGGTTTCATTAATAAGTGATGTGCCAGAAGTAGGATGAGTAAGTTAAGTAGGCTTTGACTGAGTTAAAGCTTCAGAAATGGCGACGCCTGATCTTTAGCCCTGTAGAATAAGTGAAAGAAAATATTTCAAATAAGGTATACAGTGATGATTGGTACAGAAAAAGTTCCACGAAGAAAATGCATGAGCATGAATAAAGTGGCATTGATATGGATTTATGAAGGAGTAGTCAATATTTTCCAGCTGTGAATAAAGGTTGAATATAAATTATAAACTATATATTTTATGATTTATGAAGGATTTGTGACTTGTTTCAGGTTATACAAATGACAGGTGTAGCATTCAAACCAAATGAGAATGAGGATTTAAATACATGTTGAGCATACAAAGTTATGAATCATCAGTTACAATACTGAATCACATGAAGGACTACAAAAAAAGAAGTGTATTTATAGTAACATTTGAATTAGATCCCCAACCTCCTTGACCTTAGGATTAAAGTAAAGTCTGGTTGCATTGAAAGAACTTGACAACTAGCATAATTCTTATATGTGTAAAAGTAGTGTTAAATGAGATTATTTCCTCCAATCGGGAAAAGAACGAGATTATTGTATGAGCAAGGACTTTACTATCTTGAGTCCAACTAAGCTTAGCTAGATTTAAGAGGACCACAACTGGCATTTCAGAGTTCCCAAGCTGATCCATATATGCATCGGTAGAACATTGGTCAAATAGAACACATTCAATCTCATTTTGCCTAACAAAAATCAGGATTTTTGTTAGTAACTGAAGACAAAGAAATAAGTATGAGGGGAACAAACTTGACCAATACTGTTAGACAATCGAATCCATCTTATATAGTGGAATATGAAGAAGTCAAATTGCAAGACAACTTCACATATGCGGTAGAGCCAAAGCAGATTATTGACTGAGAAGAATGACGGCTCATACACCAAAGCATTCCGTATGTGAAGGTGATCTGGAAAGGAATGACTCAGAGAGAGGCAACTAGGGAAGCAAAAGCAAACATGCGTAGGCGTTATCCGGAGTTTATGGCTCAAGTTTGTAACAAATTGTGAGGACAAAATTTATTTTTTAGGGGGAGAATTCTAATATCCCAAAAAGTGATTAAGGGCTAAGACTTCAAAAGTGAATGTAATTATTGTTGAATAAACACTTTTGAAGAATATGATGTGATCTGAATGTGTTGTGATCAGTGCCAACTCCTGCATTTAAGCTTGAGTGTGTGAAAAAACTTAAAATGAACCCTAATGGTTAGGGAGGGCGTATGAATGAAGAAAAGAATGATAAAAAGTGTTTGGTAATGATTCGGTAAGAATTTCCATAATCAGGGGCAAAATGGGGAAAAGGAAAGTTATCGACCAATTGGTCAGTTACTTAAGAGGAAACTCATTGGTAACTTAAGGATCAATGGCTAGGAGTAAGTGAGCAAGAGGGTGGAATTGCTTGTGTGACTGTTCATGTGTGTCCATGGAGGGTGAAACAAGATCTTGCTTAGGGTCAAGGTGTGAGCCATAGATTAAGGTCAAAGTTTCAATAATTTTTCCATCTCTCCTCTCTCCCTCTAAGTTAGCTAGTGGCATGGGAGCAAAGGAAAAATCTGCATGTTCATCATCATCATCTCATCTCTCTCAACTCTATTTTCGTGTGACTTAAGAGTAAAGAGAAAGAAGAAAACTTAAGGTTAGCATTCTATGTGACCTCTAATGCTCAAACACTCTTTATTAATATTGTTCATAGTAATAAACAGTGTTCTTGGACCCGGATCAAACCGGCTGGTCCGGCCCGGAACCCGCCGCACCGGTCAGTAGATCGGTCCGGTTCCTGGTCCCAATTTAAAAAAAAAAATAACTTTGTCCTTTAGAATTTCATACTATAAATCTAAAATCTTCAATTACTCACTGGTTTGGTCCCGGTTTAACTCCGATTTGACCCACTGACCCTTAACCCAGTACCACGACCGGTTCAATACCCGGTCTGAGTTTTAATACCTTGGTAATAAGAGCTTTATTGCTATGGTTTTAGATTTTTGAAAGAATGTATTTGAGTGCTTGAAGAAATTTGGGAGTTGTGGAATCAAGAATCTACTTTTGTAAAGAGAAAAAGGTAAGAAAGAGCTCTCTATTGACATATTCATTGTGACGTTTGGTTGAGTTTTATGATTTAAAAATTTTTCCCTGATCATAGTATGATTTTGAAATGAATGAATTGCCTAGTGTATCGGGTTGGATTTGGTGTCATATTGTGTCTTTGTGTCATTGGAATTGATTTGGAAATCTTGGAAGCCAAGTTGGTTATTTAGTGGTTTTGGATTGTAATGTGTTTGAAAGGGTGGATTGTGTCATTGTGCTAGGAATTTGATTGTTTTGGTATTTCCAATGGATTCCTTATAAGAATTTGTGTGGGAATAGGTTATTTGTTAACTTTGGGATCATTGGAAGCATATTGGGTAAAATCTGGACAATTATGTCATCTGCTGCGTTTTGGCTTCTGATAAGCCTCACTTGTAACCCCCATCACGATCAAGGCTGAGATTAGTTCATAAAAACGTAATTAAGTTTGAATTAGAGACCATATACGATTTGGGACGTAGTCAAAATTAAATTTCCCAAAAATCAGGGTTTACAACACCTGTTCCACAATGGTCTCATACTCACATTTCAAACATAAATGGCCTATACGCGTTGATTCCATTTATACATTTCAGAGTACAACATAAATTCCCGACACACTCAGGTTTTATTGAATAATCAAGGGTTTATACAAGGCATAATGCCCATAATCTCTTTCCCTTTTTAACTTAGGGATTACTCAAAACTATGCCATACCACAAATATACACAATTGCTTCCCAAGAATATATCCAAAAATTATAAGTATGATAACCAAATATTCCCAAAATGAAACTCCTCTCCAGGGCTCTAACTGCTCTTCGTTACCCGCTTCCCCTTTGATCCTTTAGCCCTGTCTAAAATTGTTTTGGGTGAGTGAGATTCTAAGGAATCCCCATAGTGTCAAATCACTCATATTATGCACAACATCAAAGTATGTAAGCAAATCATCACACACACATTGCAACTACAACGGCAGTTACAGCAGCAAGGGCAGGTATGACTCATGTCACCCTTACGTTTGCTCACACTGAAGTGCTCACGTTGTATTGCACAATCACATGATCATATCACAATATCACCACATTTGGGATCCATAAAAAATATTTCACATACATACCCAGCCATACTGGCAAGATACTCAAACAGGAATCCACGATTCCATATGCACCCCTGGCAATTACAATGGGAGGAACAACGGCAGGGGTAGGTGTGATAACCATCACCCACTACGACTGCTCACGCTGAACTACTCATGTTGTAATGCACTACGGGAGATAACACAATGGCCTCATGCCAAAGATTCATACAACAAACAATGATGAGTCATGCATACCAATCATTGTAACCCCCACCTCGAGAAAGACCACAATTAGCGTTTAAACATGTTTAATAATCAAATGAGAGATCCAGGATAATTAAAAAACTTTTATAACACATGTATAAATAGATCTCCATTCATTTCGTTCCTTAAAACAAATGGTCTGTTCGGTCTGTTACATGTACAATATTAGAGTATACCATAATTCCCGACATTCACCTGGGATAATAACATTAATCCAAAATAATAATCAGGGCATCAATGCCCATCTCAGTATCCATATTGGGGATTATACAACACTATACTTCTATGGTTTATTCAATATGTACATTTATCCAAAATGATAACCAGTTCTGTATAAAACGAAAATTTCTAACTAAGACTACCGCCGGCAGTCCTAATCGTCCTTGTTCACTTGCTTGTTCTTTGATCCACTTGCCCTGTCTAAAAATATTATTTGGAAAGAATGAGATTCTAGAGAATCCCAGTAGCAATAGTTTACGTATATGATGCATATAAACAAAGCAAGTAAACATATATCACAATGCAGCAATCAATATTCGAGGCCAGGCAAATTGCCACGTCCCCTTCACTGTATACAAGGTCAGGCTTACGCTACATCATTTACTGTATCTGTATTTGAGATTAGGCTTATGCCACGTTCCCTTTACTGTATTCAATGATTAATACATACAAGCTATGCAATATACATGATATAGGATAAAGTGTCACTACCTTTGTCTTTCCGTTCTTGAGTAGGCACGGGCCTTCTACGCTTCGGGCAAATATCAAATCCTAAAGTCATAATTAAGGATGAAGCATTATTCTCTATTCCAATACTCAGTTGACTCTTCAACACTTAGATTTGGTTATCAATAATGACCCTTAAGAAGCTACAAATGCCTCTAATAAAACACCTAAAAGGTTGGAAAACAATAGGTTGAAGATCTCTTTTCAAAAACTCAAAGTGCTGGAACACAGGGGTTGGCCGTGGCCAGCCCTCCCTTGGGCCAGGGCCAAAATATGGTCAGAAGGTCACTGGCCGAGGCCAACCACCCTTGGGCCATAGCCAGAATCAAATCAGAAAGGTTTGAGCCGCAGCCAAGAAATTCCCTTATTCTTGGCTGAACTTCCAAAATCCATAACTTATTCTAGAAAAATTGAAACGAGGTGATTTCAAAGCCAAATGAAAGGTATTTAAGTCTGCTTTACTATAAAAATATGGATCATAACCAGAAATCACAAAATTCCAGAAATTACCCAAAACTCAACACTACTCCAAAACAAAGTCCAGTTTGTAATGCCCCAATTTTCGATTAAGGCCTAATGATAATTATTGAGGATAATTATCAGATTAAAGTGGAATTAATGTATATTGGTGACAATATTAATTTATATGTCATAAGTGATGGAAAATTTAAAGAATGGAATTATTGGTTTAAGTTGGTGATAATGGGAAATTAATTACTAACTAAGAGAAAAATGAGAAGTGGGATTAAATGGCTAATGGAGGGATTAAAGTAGCTAATTGGTGGTTTACCTTTATGGGAGCCAATGAAGAATTGACATATGTCAAGATGAGAGTATGAGAGAGGTAGAGAAAAGTCAAAACCCCCCAATTGTTAATGTTTTTTTTCTCTCTCCCTCCCTCCTCTTCGTTAGATGAAGCATAGGCTTGGAGAAGGAATCATCATTTCTTCTTCCTCACACACTCATCTCATCTCTCTCTTCACTCCATTTGTGCGCCATTTTTGAAGAAGCTAGGAGAAGGAAAAGCTTTCAAAAGGTAAGGGGAAATGCCTTTCATTGCTCAAACTTCCTTCTCTAATATTGATCCTTGAATGAAGAGCTTCATTGTGATGGTTGTAATGTGTTCATTGGTGTTAGTTTGTGACCTTAAGAGATTGTGAAAGTTGGAGAATTGAAAAGTCACTTTGAGAAAGTTAAAGAGGTAAGTGAAACCTATCTACCCATCTAAGTTTTGTGCCATTTGAGGTAGCTTTAAATTTCTGGGATTTATTGGCCATTTTCAAAAATGAGTGTCATTGGTCATTTGGCATGTTAAAGGTATAGAAATGGTATATTTGGAATGTGTATGGATAGATAGGATTGATTGGGAAAGAGATGAGTGAGATTGGAAAGTTTGGAAAGTTAGTGTTTAGTGTGGCCATGGACCAAAGCATGCTAATGTAGTGGAAATTAGGTTGTTTAAATGGTTTTATTGGATTCCTTGATTGTTGATTTTGGAGCCATTGGTCACTTTGGTAGAAAATTGGAAATGTTGCCATTGAAAGTCTATTCTGAGCAGTCTGTTTGTATTGGCGTTTTAAATGACCAAATGATTTCAGAAAATTGTGAAACTTTCCAGTCTTAAATTTCACATCCCAATCTTCAAAATGGATCCATATTTTGTGTCATTTCGTTTATTATTCTGGGAGATATTATTGTCCAAATTTTGATGTTAAATCTGGGAACAATTCTGGAATAGTGTGGACATTTCTTAAATTTTGTATTTGTGTAGTGATTTCCAGTATTGGTCCATATTTTTCTAGTGAAGAGGACTAAAATAGCTTTAAATGGGCTTTGGGATCACCTCATTTCTATTTTTCTACAATTAATTATGAATTTTCGAAGTTGCCTTGGCTGCAGCAGAAATTCTTGGCTACAGCGCAAAAGTTTCTGTTAGTGTTTTGGCCGCAGCCAGAAACCTTCTGTGAGTGTTTTGGCCACAGCCAGAGGTTTCTTGGCTGCAGCCAACCCCCTGTTTTCAGCACCTTGGGATTTTGAAAAGTGATTTCCAACCTAGTACTTCCCAATCCTTTAAGGCCTTTATTAGAGCCAATTGTAGCTACTTAAGGGACTTTAATGATAACCAAAACTAAGTGTTTTGAAGTCAATTGAGTATTGGAATAGAGAATAATGCTTCGTCCTTAATGATTATAGGATTTGATATTTGCCTGGAACATAGAAGGCATACGCCTGCTCAAGGAAGGAAAGACAAAGGTAGTAACACTTTATCCTATATCATGTGTATTGCATCGCTTGTTTGCATTAGTCATTGAATACAGTGAAAGTGAAGAGGACGTGGTGAAAGCCCAGACTCGATTACAGTGAAAGTGAAGGGGACGTGGCGGAAGCCCGACCTCGTATATAGTGAAGGGAACGTAGCGAAATCCCGGTCTCAAATATTGATTTCTGCATTGTGATATATGTGACTTGCTTTGTATATATGCATCATATAAATAAACTATTACTACTGGGATTCTCTAGAATCTCATTATTTCCAAATAACATTTTTAGACAAAGTGGATCGAAAAGCAAGCAAGTGGCAGAGGACGATTAGGACTGCCAGCGGTAGTCTTAGCTATATATTTTGGTTTTATATTAAATTGGTTATCATTTTGGATAAATGTATACATATTGAATAGAATTGTAGTGGTATAGTTTTGTGTAATCCCCGGTATGGATACTGAGATGGGCATTGATGCCCTGTATAAACCTTTGGATTAATGTTATTATCCCGAGTGAACATCGGGAATTGAGCTTACTCTGATATTGTATATGTAATAGACCAAACAAGCCATTTGTTTTAATGAATGAAATGAATGGAGATCCATTTGTACAGGTGTTTTAAAAAGTTTTAATTGTCCCGCATTTCTTATTCGATAATTAAATGTGCTTAAACGCTAATCTCGGCCTGATTATTGAAGGGGGTTACACAGTTTTTGTCCCAAACTTTGGCAAAGCATAACTCATAGTTCACAAAATGAAATGACATAAATTATATATCCATTTTGAAGCTTGGGATGTGAAATTTAAGACTGAAAAGTTTCAGAATTTTCAAACACCATTTGGTCATTTAAAATGTTTGTGCAAACTGGCTGCCGAGACAAAGTTCACACGACAGATTTTCCAACTTTCTACCAAAGTGTCCAATGGCTCCAAAATTAACAATCAAGCCTATTCCCACATAAATTTTCACAAGAAACACAATGGTAATCTCAAAATGACCAAAATCCCAACCTATCACCATGCCCTATTTTGACCAATACACAAAACCAAATACAAAGTTCCCAAACTTCACCTTTAAGCTTCAATTCAATTCTATCCATTCAAAATACTAAACAAGGCACTAATTCCATGACAACAACATGCCAACAACACAATGACCCTCAATTTCGAAATTCAAAGCAAAATTTCTTGAAAATTCAAACTTAACCAATGGCTACAAAACCTATATAGAAAGGTTTGTCTTACTCACCTCTATAACTTTTCCAAAGGAGTTTCTTGATTCTCCAACCTTCCCAACTCCTTTTGAACTTAATCCAGCCCCAAATGCCAAACTATGACCATCAAATTAAAGCTCTTAATGCAAGGAACAACATTAAAACAATGAAGTTGAGCATTTGGGATCATCTCTCTTACCTTTTTGCAAGCTTTTCTCCCCCTAGTTCTGCAACAATGGCGCCAAGAGAGAAGAGGAGAGAGAGAACGAAAGAGATGAGAGATGAGATGAGTGATGAAAGAGGGAAATGATGATCTCTACTCCCTCCCCATACCATTTCAGTGCACAAGAGGGAAGAGAGGAGAGAGAAATCATTTTTTTAATGCATTTGAATTTTCTACAACTCCTCCCACAACCCCAACTTGCCACATGTCACTTTTCCATTGATTCTTTTAAAATAAACCACCAATTAACTTCTATAATCCTTTCATTAACCATTTAATCACACTTCTCATTTCCTCTTAGTTAGTAATTAATTTTCCCATTAATCACCAACTTATTGCCAATAATTCCATTCTATAAATTTTCCATCAATTATGACATATTAGATAATATTGTCACAAATACACATTACTTTAACTTTAATTCACTAATTACCCTCAATAATTATCATTAGCCCTTAATCAAAATTTTGGGCCGTTACAATCATCATACAAAATATAAGAGAAAAGTCACTACTTTGGTCCTTCCGTGTGTACTCTAGCGCCTGTCTCTCCTGAGTAGGGCAAATGTTGAATCCTATAATTCATAATTAGGGACGAAGAGTCAATTCTCTATTCCAATTCTCAATAACTTCTTAACACTTAATTTGATTATCATTATTGCTCTTTTAGTTCTCAAGATTAACTCTATCAATAGCTCTAAAGGGTTGGAAGACTATCCCCAAAGATCCCCTTTTTGAAAGCACAAAACTGATATTTTTCACTGAGACACTCAAGTGAAGATGGCCTCACTTGAGTGATGTTGTACGGATACTCAAGTGAATAAGACCTCACTCGGGTGATGGTACAGCCTATACTCGAGCACTAGAGAGTAAAGGACAGTGAGTGTATACCCGAGAGCACAAGAACTTTCAGAAGACTGCAATACTCGAGTCCAGAAAACCACACTCAAGTGATAGCCAAATGCTCACTTGAGTACCAAGAAGTGAAGCACATAAAGTAGGGACCCGAGAGCACAAGATTTTTCAAGTATTAGGAGCACTCGAGTACTCGAGTGACAACTTAACACTTGCAAGTGTTAAGGTATACTCTTATCTTTAACCATGAAGTGCAATGGAACACAGGGAGCAAAAAGGAAAATTGCACTACCGCACTCGAGTGGAACCCATCACCACTCGAGTGATATTCATTCTGCACTTGAGTGGACCCCAGATCACTTGAGTGATTTTATCAAAACCTAAAAAATGTAAAAAATTGATAGCACTTCCCAACCTTTGCCCAAGTCATTCTAATGGTCCTAAACTCTCACCCAAGACTACTCCCACACCAAAATACCCAAGAAATGACATAGAACCATTAGAATTACCAAAATCCTATTCCATTATCATGCTTTGGTTTTGGGCAACATAAACATCAAAATTCCAAAATCATCCAAACAAGCCATTTCAATCCCAAATCCATTCCATTTATCCCAAATCACTACAAAATACCATTTTCATGCCAATGACATACCAAAAACACCATGATCCTCAATTTCAAAAATCAGGCCAAATATTCCAGAAATTCCAAACTTAACCATTTAGCACAAAACATAGATAGAATGATTGGTTTTACTTACCTTATCAACTTTCTCAAAGACACTTCTTGATTCTCCAACCTCCACAATTCCTTGTGGCCACAAATCAACACCAATGGGCACACTAAAAATATCAAAGTGAAGCACATTACTCAAGGAGCAACTTTAATTAAGTAACTTTAATTTAGTGAAAGGAGGAAGCACCAAATGGAATAAAAAGTCAGGTGTGGCGGCTGAAAAAGGGGGCGGATCACGTGAGAAGAAAGGAAGCACCAAAAATGAAATAAAGTGGTGAAAGGGAGGAAAGGCAGCAGCGAAATGAATGGAGAAAAAGAGGATAAGGGTTGTGGCTGTGTGAAAAGAAGCGTGGCTATGCATGAAAGAAGGAAGACTGAATGAAATACCAAGAGAAGGCGTGAGTGCAGACTAGAGAGCTAATCGGTCTCTTGATCCCCCATGGTTAATTTCTCCTTCATTCTTCAATCTCCATCTTTCTCCTCCATAAGTAGCTAAAGTGTTGGTGATTTCCTTGAGTTGGGTAATGGTTTAAGCTTCTAAACTTCAATGGAATTCCTTAAGCTCTCTTTCTATTTCATAATTGTATGGCTTGGTAAAGTATGTGATTATGATCTAGATTGTTCTATGCCAAGTGAATAAACTTGGTAGTTGAGCTAGGAGTTGATTAATTAAGCTTTGTATAATTCAAATTAGGAGTAGGTTGAGTTGTTTATTCCAATTTGACTAAGTAGATTGTAAATGACTAAACTGAATGCTTTGAACTTTTGTAATAGTAATTACAAGCTAGAATTGGAAGTTAGTTATTCATCTCCTTGAGTTTGAATTATTTGGTGATATTCATTTAATTGCTTCGGTAGAATGAATTAAATGATTATTGCAAGTATGGAGCTAGTGGTAACTTAGTTCCATCCTCTTGGCTCATTATGGAATTCATATCATTAGAAAGCAAGGAAGAATAAAACCTCAACTCAAGGGAATCCCATTTCATTATTATTCTAGTTTATTAAATTTACTTTGTTGTTATTGTTAATTTCAATTCTGTTTACTTCTTTGTCTTATAAACCCAAGAATATAAAAATATTGCTTTAGCTTAAATTACTTCATTAGTTTACAAATGCAATTTCTCAAAATTATTTCTCACAACTTTAAGGTTTTTATCACTTTACTACTTAGAAATTTGGAAATTAATCTCCTCACAAGAACGACCTAAGTCAAGCTACTACGCTACATTTTCAAACCTAGTTTTATTTTGTGAACTCACACGACATGGGTCCATCAAATTGGCTTCATTACCAGGGATCAAACCCGGGTCGCCCGCGTGACAGGCGGGAATACTCACCGCTATACTCACCACTCACAAGTATTTTGTCATCACTCAAGTGATAGCGTTATTACTCAAGTGTACTTCCTGTTTCAAGATTTCTTTTTCTCTCGGGAAGTTACTTTCTGTGCCTTACTTGGTGGGACTCAGGTGAGTATGAGGCTACCACTAGAGTATTGAGTTCAGAACTCGAGTACTGTAATTATGTTCTGTCTCAGTTGTTACTCTTGGCCAAGTACTCGAACGAGTGAGCCGTCCTCACTCGAGTGCAAGTTGTCTCATCACTTGAGTGGGCCATCTATCACATGAGTGCATGAGCTAAAATCAGTGTTTTCATTTTTAAGAGGGGGTTTTGGGTCAAGTTTTTCCCAACCCTTTAGGTATGTGATTAGGCTTCTAGTAGCCACCTAAAGAGTTCAAATGATAACCAACTTTAAGTGTTATAAAAGTGAGAATTTGGGATAAAGATTTATCCATCGTCCTTGATTTTGGTTTATAGGATTTGATATTTGCCCTACTCATGAACAGACTGTGCCAGAGCAAGCTCAGAAAGACCAAAGTAGTTAAGCTCTCCCTTATACTATATGTGATACATTATATGTTTGATTTATCATTGTTTGTAAGTCCTTTACCTACAGCCTATCAGTGGTTTTGGTAGGAGGACCGTACCTACAGGGTGGTGGAGATACGAGGGATGTGACTATGTGATTATGTGTATATGTGACAGCTTGTATGCTATGTTTCATGCTGCCAGGCTGATTGATTATGTCATTGCATGCTTTGTGATTATGTATGGTATGAGTAATTTGTTACTACTGAGATTCTTTTGAATCTCATTCTTTCCATTGACTAACCTTCAGACAGGGCAAGTGGCTCAAAGGGAAGGAGACGACCAAGGGCGGCTAGGACCTCTATAGGGTCATATGATTTTGGAATATTGGTTATCAATTTTGTAAATATTATTTTTGATGCGGTTGTGTAATCCCCTAAATGGGTATTTATAGACCCCTAGTTGATATATATATATATTGAAACCGGGGTTTGTCGAGATTTTTGCTATACACTCTGATATGTATGAATATTATTTAATTGCATAGGGTAGTTATATTCAAAATGTGAACAGGAGACCAAGTTAAACTGATTTCAAAAGAAATTTGTAAAACCCTATCTCAATGATGGGATTAAAAACAAAATTTTATTATCCGTTGGTCTCTATTCATCTTAATTACGTATTTTCAAATTATAATTAATGTTTATAAGGCGAAGGTGACATTTGTGGTATCAGAGCTGTAGTTACTGGCAAGGGTAGAAATTGCTAGGATAGTTCCCTTAATTGTCCTTGATGGTACAATATGATTTGTGATAGTTGTTGAGTATACACATGTATGTCTGTGTTATGAATATATATATATATATATATGAGATTTGTGGACATTTGTGTATACCTTAACTATAATATTGATGTGGTAAGGTACTTGTAGAATTTAGAAAATAAAGGGTAATCCCAGAGTACAACAAGTAGACCCAAAGGTGGAAGTGGTCAATGATAATCCACCAGATCTTATGTAGGAAATGATGGGTTTGATCAGAGATCAGAGGGATATGATTACTGAGTTGAGAGAAGAGCTCAGAATAGAAAAGGTGAGATGTAATGAGGGACAGGGTTAGTCCACACAGGAGGAGACCCAGGAGGAGACTCAAAGGGAGGAAACTGCGGAAGGGTCAGCACGACCACCAGAGTCACCTCCTCACATTGAAGCAAACCAGAAATCACACGGAGTTCCAGTTAGAGAAGTTAGAGATCTGCAATATTGGGTCTCCAAGTTCTGCAAGCATCTACGTCCGGTATTCAGAAGGAGAATCGATCCCCAAGCAATCGAAGATTGGTTGAATAGGTTAGAGAATATCTTCAAAGTCCTTAAGTGCCTGACTAAGGTGAAGGCATGGCTAGCAATATACAAGTTAGAAGGGGATGCGGATCATTGGTAGCAGAATGTCGCCCTAATATTATGGAACAGAAATGTACCACTGACTTGGGAATTGTTCCAGCAGCAATTCAACGAGAAATATTTTCCCAAGTCGGTGTGAATTGAGAAGGAGACTAAATTCCTCTCTATCAAGTAGGGTAATTCGGAAACTTTTGATGACTACTTATCTCATTTTATCCGGCTATCTAGATATTCCTCTTATCTACGGAAAATGGATGATGAGTAATGGAGTGTAGATATGCTTATTCATAGGTTGAGGCGGGAACTGAGGAAGAGGTTAGCCACCCACCAATTCACCGAGTTCAACAAAGCAGTGGAAGAATACAGAATCACCAAGAACAATTTGAGAGATTTGTATCCAACTAAATGTTCTAGTAGCAACAGTAAGCCCAGTAAGGGTAACACTTCCCAGAAGCGGAAGGGTCAGGAATCCTCTTCGTCTAAGGGCAGTGGTAAAAAGCCCTACCAGTCCAGAGATCGTAAGCCTCAAAGATTTGTGACAAAGTTGTTATGTCCCCGTTATGGTAACCCGCATTACGGTAGAATCTATCAAGGTCAAATAATCTGTGTTTACTGTAAACAACTGGGACATATTTCTAGAGATTGTAAGCGGCCACAGGCAGAGCAAACACCGAGGACTCAGGGCAGAGTGTTTGCCATTACCCATGAGAAAGCCCAGAAGTCTCCTAATTTGATATAAGGTAAAGTTTTTCTTAACGATAACTGGTTACAACCGTTATTTGACTCGGGTGCAAGTCGCTCCTTCATTGCCTATGATTGCATGTATATAGATTGCCATTCGATTTGCTTGTATCGACGCCGATGGGCGTCAAGGCTATGACTGTGGAAGCCTGTTTAAATTGTGCTATAACATTGGAAGGGCACGAGTCTACTGTGGATTTGATTTATCTGCCGCTATATCAATTGGAAGTCATTTTGGGTTTTGATTAGTTAACGGTAAATAATATGTTACTTGATTATAGGAACAAGAGGATTTGTATCCTGCCTTGTGAAATGTCAATGATGTGAATGCCAGCTTGAATTTCCTTTCGAAGGCTAAATCTAAGAAATATTTAGAAAAGGGTTGCCTATGGTGTTATTTTCCGTGCAAGGAGAGACTGAAGAAATTTTGAGTAATATACCCATGGTAAATGAATTTCCTGAGGTATTTCTGGATGATCTTAGCGCGTCTTGAAAGGGAAGCTCAGTTCCCAATCGAGATTGTGCCTGAAGCTGGTTCAATATCAAAGGCCCCATACTGTATGGCCCCAAATAAAATGGCGGAGTTAAAGAAGCAGATTGAGGACTTGCTTGAGAAAGGGTTTATTAGAACCAGTGTGTCGCCTTAGGGAGCTCCAGTGTTATTTGTTAAAAAGAAAGACGAGAGCCTTCGCTTGTGTGTTGATTATAAATAATTGAATAAGATTACCGTCAAGAACAAGTACCCTTTCCCAAGAATCGATGACCTTCTAGTTCGTGTATGTTTTCAAAGATTGATCTAAGCTCGGGATATCATCAACTGAGCATGAAAGCAGAGGATGTACCAAAGACTACTTTCAAAATGAGATATGGGCATTATGAGTTTCCGGTGATGCCTTTTGGGCTAACCAATGAACTTGCGGTATTCATGGATTACATAAACCATGTCTTTCGATAGTATTTAGATCAATGCGTGGTTGTGTTTATTGACTACATTTTGATATACTCCAAGAGTAGAGAGGAACATGAGCATTACTTGAGGATTGTGTTAAATATATTGCATGAAAAGCAGCTCTATGCCAATTTGAGTAAATGTGAGTTTTAGCTGACAGAAGTAAAATTCCTAAGCCATGTTATCTTACAAGAAGGGGTTTTGGTGGATCCCAATAAGGTGGAGGCAGTAATGGACTAAAAGAGGCTAGAAACTGTTGCTGAGGTACGCAGTTTTTTGGGTCTTACTGGCTCCTACCGGAGATTCATCCAGAATTTCTCTCATATTGCATTGCCGATGACCAAGCTTATGAGAAAGGATCAGCTGTTTGTGTGGGATGAGCGTTATGAAAATTGCTTTGTGGAGCTAAATGAGAGGTTGACTACAGCACCTGTGTTGATTATACCTGATCCCAACTTGACTTATGTTGTGTATAGTGATGCGAGTAAGCAAGGATTAGAGTGTGTCCTTATACAGCAAAGACGTGTGGTGGCCTATACTTCTCGATAGCTTGAACCTCATGAAATGAATTATCCTACCCATGACCTGGAGCTTGTAGCAATTGTGCTTGCTTTGAAAATTTGGCAGCATTATTTGTATAGCGTGACAATAGAACTATACTGTGCCATAATAGTCTCAAGTATTTGTATGATCAGAAAGAACTGAATATGAGACAGTGTTGTTGGATGGAGTTGCTAAAAGACTACAACCTGGAAATCAAATATCATCTGGGTAAGGCAAATGTAGTCGCGGATGCTTTTAGTCGAAAAACGGTGCTTGTGGCAACAATGATGATATAAGAGAGGAAGTTGATAGAAGATTTTCAAGATCTAAATTTGTCGAACCAGATCGTCTATGCCAATTACAGTGTTTCCTAAGGGGAAAGTGATTTGAGAGATGAAATTGAAGAAGCTCAAAGGCAAGATGATCGAGTACAGAGAATTCAAGCTAGAATCAAACGGGGAGAAACTTAGGGCTATGATTTGTCGCCTAGTAGATTGGTTTATTACCATAGGAGAATTTGGGTTCCACATAAGGAGGAATTGAGGCAAAAGATTCTTGATGAAGCACATAAGAGCCAATATACTCTTTATCCCGGTATAACCAAAATGTACCATAATTTGAAGTCTATCTATTGGTGGCTAGATTGAAGAGTGATGTGATGAAATCTATGGCGCGGTGTCTTACTTGCCAAAGGGTAAAAATCGAGCACCAGAGACCGCCAGGTTTATTGCAGAGTCTTGAGATTCCAGAATGGAAATGGGAAAGTATGACCATGGACCTTGTTATGGGATTGCCCAGAATCAAAAATATGATGCAATATGGGTGATTGTAGACCAGTTAATGAAGTCGGCACACTTCATACCAATCAATGATGGTTACTCTCTAGACAAACTAGCAGAGATTTACATTCGAGAGATTAAGAAGCTCCATGGCACACTGAAGAATATCATTTCCAATCGAGATCCCCGATTCACTTCAAGATTTTGAAGAGCTTCGCATGAGGCTCTAGGTACTCAATTAAGATTCAGTACGGCCTATCATCCTCAGATAGAAGGATAGTCAGAAAGACTATTCAAACATTAGAAAATATGTTGTGAGCCTGTGTCCTATACTTTAAAGGGAATTGGTACTACTTTCTTCTACTTGCTGAGTTCACCTATAATAATAGCTATCATGCAAGCATCCAAATGACCTCGTATGAAGCATTGTATGGGAGAAAGTGCCAATCACCATTATGCTGAAATGAGTTATCTGAGAGGAAGTTGTATGGGCTGGAACTTATTGATCAAACCTCATCACAGATTCAAATCATTCGAAAGAGGCTCTTTACAGCGCAGAGTCGACAAAAAAGCTATGCTGACAAGAGGAAAAGACCTCTAGAATGTGAGGTTGGTGATCATGTATTTCTAAGGGTGTCCCCAGTTACCGGCATCGGGAGAGCTATAAAGTGAAAGAAGATGAGCCTAAGGTATATAGGACCTTTTGAGATTCTTCTGAGAATTGGGCCTGTTGCTTATCGAATAGCCCTACCCCCAAACTTGACTAGGCTCCACGATGTATTTCACATTTACCAACTGAAGAAGTACCAACAGGATCCCTCTCAAATAGTAGAATATGAAGAAGCCAAATTGCAAGAAAACTTCACATATGCGATAGAGCCAAAGCAGATTATTGGCTGAGAAGAATGACGGCTCATACACTGAAGCATTATGTATGTGAAGGCGATCTAGAAAGGAATGACTCAGAGAGAGGCAACTTAGAAAGCGGAAGCAGACATGCGTAAGCGTTATCCAGAATTTAATGGCTCAAGTTGTGTAACAAATTTCAAGGACGAAATTTATTTTTCAGGGGGAGAATTGTAATATCCCAAAAAGTGATTAAGGGCTAATGACTTCAAAAGTGAATGTAACTATTGTTAAATAAACACTTTTAAAGAATATGATATGGAATTTGATCTGAATGTGTTACGATCAGTGCCAAATCCTGTATTTAAGCTTGAGTGTGTGAAAATGCTTAAAATGAATCCTAATGGTTAGGGAGGGCGCATGAATGAAGAAAAGAATGATAAAAAGTATTTGGTGGTGATTTGGTAAGAATTTCCATAATCAGGGGCAAAATGGGGAAAAGGAAAGTTACCGACAATTGGTCAGTTACCTTAGAGGAAACTCATTGGTAATTTAAGGATCAATGGCTAGGAGTAAGTAAGCAAGAGGGTGGAATTGCATGTGTGACTGTTCATGTGTGTCCATGGAGGGTGAAACAAGATCTTGCCAAGTGTCAAGGTGTGAGCCATAGATTAAGGTCAAAGTTTCAACAATTTTTCCCTCTCTCCTTTCTCCCTCTAAGTCAGCTAGTGGCATGAGAGCAAGTAAAAAATCAGCATGTTTATCATCATCATCTCATCTCTCTCCAAATCCATTTTCGAATGATCTCAAGAGAAAAGAGAAAGAAGAAAACTTAAGGTTAGTGTTCAATGTGACCTCTAATGCTCAAACACTCTTCATTAATATTGTTTATAGTGATGAGAGCTTTATTGCTATGGTTTTAGATTTTTGAAAGAAGGCATTTGAGTCCTTGAAGAAATTTGGGAGTTGTGGAATCAAGAATCTACTTTTAGAAAGAGAAAAAGGTAAGAAAAAGCTCTCTATTGACATATTCATTGTGACGTTTGGTTAAGTTTTGAGATTTAAGAATTTTTTCCTAATGATAGTATGATTTTGAAATGAATGAATTGCCTAGTGTATTGGGTTGGATTTAGTGTCATATTGTGTCTTTGTGTCATTGGAATTGATTTGGAAATCTTGGAAGCCAAGTTGGTTATCTAGTGGTTTTGGATTGCAATAAGTTTGAAAGGGTGGATTGTGTCATTGTGATAGGAATTTTGGTTGTTTTGGTATTTCCAATGGGTTCCTTATGAGAATTTGTGTAGGAATAGGTTATTTGTTAACTTCAGGATCATTGGAAGCATATTGGGTAAAATCTAGAAAATTCTATCATCTGCTGTGTTTTGGCTTCTAATAAGCCTCACTCGAGTGATCTGGGGTCTCACCGAGTGTAGCATCATGCTTTCTCTTTTCTTTCAAGTTTCAGTTGCACTCTCCCGCAGAGAAAGCAAAAGTGCATGTTCTCACTTGCTAGTGATTTGGACTATCACTCGAGTGTATATGGTATCACTCGAGTGCCAGTGCATTTGGCACTATGAGCTAGCGTCTCAAGTTAACACTCGCGACAAATTGTCAAGAGTATGTGTTGGCACTCGCAAGTATTTTGTCATCACTTGAGTGTTAGGGTTGTCACTCGAGTGCACTTCTTGTTTCAAGATTCCTTTTGCTCTCAGGTAGTCACTTTCTGTGCCTCACTTGGTGGGACTCCGGTGAGTATAAGGCTACCACTCAAGTGTTGAGTTCAAAACTTGAGTGCTGTGATTATGTTCTGTCTCATTTGTTGCTCTCGGCCTTCGGGGCCGTACAGATACGGGGGATGAGACTATATGTTTATGTGTATATGTGACAGCTTGTATATTGTGTTTCGTACTGCCATACTGATTGATGATGTCATTGCATGCTTTGTGATTATGTATGGTATGAGTGATTTGTTACTACTAAGATTTTTTTGAATCTCATTCTTTCCATTGACTAACCTTCAGACAGGGCAAGTATCTCCAAAGGGAAGGAGACGACCAAGGGAGGCTAGGACCTCTGTAAGGTCATATGATTTTGGAATGTTGGTTATCAATTTTGTAAATATTATTTTAGATGCGGTTGTGTAATCCCCTAAATGGGTATTTATAAACCCTTAGTTGATATATATATATATGGAACCCGGGGTTTGCCGGGATTCTTTTTGTACACTCTGATATGTATGAATGTGATTTAACTGCATAGGGTAGTTATATTCAAAATGTGAACAGGAGACCAGGTTAAACTGATTTTAAAAGAAATTTGTAAAACTTTATCTCAAGGATGGGATTAAAAATGAAATTTTATCATCCGTTGGTCCCAAATTAATCTTAATTATGTATTTTTGAATTATAATTATTATTTATAAGGCAGGGGTTACAAATACATAAAGGAATTTTACTCAAGGTCAGATATTATCATCCTGAGTTAGTACTTGGTATGATCATCTTTACGTTCTTCCTCATGAGAGCCAATGGACTTAAGAAAGCTAACCACATTTGCATAAAGAGATTTGTGTAAACTATTACACTAAATTTTATAAAAAAAAGCTTCTTAAACATAGGTATAATTTGTAGGTCAATGGCAAGGTTAATGTGCATGTTTTGTAAAGGACGTATAAAGTTTGCAAAATTACCAAATAGATAATCAATATCGTCTTCATGAGGAAGGGAGAGGATATGAGATATTGATTTGAATGAGTAAGAAAAAGTTGGGATATTAGCTTCAACAGGTGAGCAAGATGTATGAGTAGTAAAAATACGCTTGAATTGATGAGTTGTTGATCGATATTTGAAACGATTTGGTGACACAAGGAAGGTTATATGACTTTAATTTCGAAAATAGGGAGGGAGGGAGAAGAAAATATTAAACAAAGCCTATATGACTTTCTTACACTCTCTTGCTTCATCCCATCTGGACAATTGTCAGCATTTAATTGGCTCTCATAAAGTAATCACCCAATTAATCACCTTAATCCCTCCATTAGCCATTTTAATTTCACATCTCATTTTCCTCTTAGTTAGTAATTAATTTCTCCATTAATCACTAACTAATTACCCGACGATTTTCCATTCTTTCTAAATTTTCCACTGATTATGGCATATTGATTTAAATTGCCACATAACACATAATTAATTATTTTCCTCTTCTTTATGCGTCATTTACCCGTATTTTAGCCCAAATAATTATTTTATCACATAATTATACTAAAATACAGGGTGTTGGGCATTTCCAATAATAATTCGAATCTCAAATCAACTTTAATTCCCAAATCATTTTCAATAATTGCCATTAGCCTTTAATCAAAATTTGGGGCGTTACACTTACATTATATGCTAAAGTGATTGAGTTAAAAAATGATAATGATAGGGCCATAAGTTTCCAAGTGAGCAATTTGTTATGTTTTAAGTTAATTTGTTATTGACAAGGCCATAAGTTTCCAAGTTGTCCTTCCATAAGTTTTCAAAATGCACTTATCTATCAATGGTGGCAATAGAGTTTTGTTTTGGAGTAATACTTGTAGAGTGAAAGGGGGACTTAAAAGTGACCTAATGGATATGGTGTAGGTACAATTTTCTTTTGTTTCCTAGGGATGATCTGAGAATAAGAATGGCTTCTTAGAGTTTTTCATGCCAAACATCTTATTTGACGTCCATGGCTCATGAAGATTTTGATTTCAATGCTTGTATATATGATGGTAAAGTTTCTTTATGTCCTTTTTTCCTTATAAATCCTTATGGTCCATAAAAAGGTATGCTTATTAAGGGAAATTGTAAGAGCACCTTGTCTGAGTGATTTAGGGACTTGCTGAGGTTTTTGCTGGTAATGTTTTATAAAATAATCAACCGTAGTGTGATATTGGAGTTTTTTGCTTACCTTTGTAGGTATATAACAATTATGACCAAAGATGAAAAAAGTTTCCAACTGCTCAAGCAGTGTTGATATTAGTGTTTTCATCTGTTTATCTTGATATCTTGGTGTAAGCAAGGTAACTGCAGCACCAAAGGTTTTTGTTTTTTTTTCTAATTTGTAAATGTCATTTTTTTTTTTTACTAACTTGCTATACAATTTCAAGTTATCCTACTGCTAATCAGTTATTTTTAATACAAGATTACTACTGAATGATTTAGCATTGATATTGATCATATTCCATTATACCAATCTTTGTTTGAATAATTTGTTAATCTTCCTTCTTCCCTAAGAGTTAGTAAAACTACAAACCTAAATTGAATATTTTCTTCAACCTTAGCCAACAAAATTATGGTCTCAGTTTCACCCACTTTACACCTATATCTAATGATGACTAGTAAGTCCTATGTCATATTAGTTAATCTTTTATCACCAACTAGTGTGTCATTAAATAATAGGTACACGTGAACTAATTACTGTTATCTAAAGAGATCCAAGTTGATTTTAGAACAATGACTTTTGATCTCCTGATGTAACCTAAACTTTTGTTTGTAGTAGGATAGTTGTAGTACCCATAAAAGTTTTGGCTTATTAGGGATGACAGAGACATCCTTTCCCCTGCACTGGGATTTACATTGGAAAAGGAAGTCAAAATTGGCTACTACATCAAGTCACATAAATGAGTATGTGGTGTCATTTGCGGGTAAAGACTGATCAAGCAGAACAGTGATTTGGATGCAGTAAATATTGTGATGCTGGAAACAGAATGTCAACACAATGCGCAGCAAAATTTGTCCAACTGATAGTAGGAGTTTTGGTACTAATTGAAACGTCATCCATGATCTATGTAAGATATAAAATCTATAAAGAGGGCCACGATTAAGCATTTATTAATAGTACTTGGTAGACTTAAACTATACATGATGTGGGAAGATTTATGTAGTGTAATAGCTTGTATGTTGGGGG
Organism: Inga leiocalycina; assembly: GCA_963242795.1. NCBI lineage: Eukaryota > Viridiplantae > Streptophyta > Magnoliopsida > Fabales > Fabaceae > Inga > Inga leiocalycina. Next base: position 40,157,647 of record OY725332.1, read on the forward strand.
GAGAGTGATAGATATGTTCCTGATGACTAAATTAGGCATATACATTATATATGAACGACACTTCAGGGTAGGATTTTATTCAATTTACATATGGAGAAATCTGTTATGGTTACAAACACAAGTCCAAAAAATGACATTCTAATATTTTGTTCTAGCCTCAGTCACAAGTCAAAAAATGGACTGAAGGCTTAAAGTATTAGAAATTGAGTAAATGAAATAACATATATGAAATTGAGTCAAGTAGGTTGGAAGTAAAGGAACTTGTGTGTTTGGAAGGAAGTACTAACAAGTCACAAATTCTTCAAAGTAATTTCAGGACATGGGTAAGTTGGAAAATGTATGCATATCTTATTCATATTAAGTTGGGCCTTATACTATAGTGAAGATAAGTATGCTACATATATGAGTAAGCATAGCAACAACACAATGCTTCAAAGATAAGATGCACATTAAATAAGTGACATTTGACAGTAAGTTGCAAACCAAATAACAACACTACTTTAAGAGAAGAAGCTGTATATTCGGGAGAGTTGGTAGGAAGTGTAAGGAAGACAGTCATTTAATTATATGTAGGGTGTAATAATGAATGCTTAGCTATAAGACAACAATGGAAATTGCAGCTTGTAAGAGGATCCATCAGTTTTGTCTTATGTCTAAATTGTCATATTTGTAACAGGTATGCACATAGGGGATTTCAAAGTATGTTTGATGAGTTGTGACACTTAGTAACATAAATTTCTATTCAAACTCTAATTATGACAATAAATTAATCAATCCTTCTGATGTGACAAAATGTGGCATCATGTTATACTTCCATAACTACTGCTGGAACTGAGATATAACACATAAAAGGCAATTAAATTGAAGCATGGGTCTGTGTAGCCATGAAATAAAGGGCTTGTGATATTGACAATTGCACATGACATAGGCATTCCCATAAAGACCCAAGGCTGATTGAGGTTAGGGGAAAACAAACCTAAAGATGGACTCCTGTTTAGTGGCATGTGAGGATAATTACACCCTTCTCCATTATGGCTGTGGCAAACTCTTATTCAGACAGGGAATTTTGATAAATTCTCCAGCAATGGAGAGAAATAGGATTTCATATTGTAAGTATCAAGTATAGACTCCTGTACTACGAACATGTCATGAGTTTAGAAGCTGCAGTAGAGAACATTGTTGTCTACACCGAAGATAACATGGTTGAAGTAGTTCCTATGATGACGTACAAGGTGTTGCTGTCTATACAAGCATCAGAAGGCATAGCAATAAGAATGGGGTCACCAAGATGGAGTGAGAGCTGATACTACTTATTTAGGTGCTTCTATTGGCTGCTGAATGAAGAAGAATTCTCAAACAACTTGTGGCTAGGAATGCATGATCCATGCTATGGTGAACATACCATTCTATGATTGAAGCATCTCAGTCTGACATAGGTGTGTTCTACCCTAAAGAAATTCTTGAGCCCATCGTTATCCACGACTTCAAGAGATGCACTTACATGGAGATAAAGCCAGTGAACTTCAAGGTATACCGTCCGAGGCAATTATCGGCAACAATGGGATAACAGAATGGTAACTAACTTGCCGTCATTTCTACCAGTAATGATGGGGACTCAAATAATCAACTCTAACCAGCGACAGCGATAGCAATGACGGCATAACCGAATGAAAACAATTTGGAGGTAAGTGTAATATCCCAAAAAGTGATTAAGGGCTAATGACTTCAAAAGTGGATGTAATTATTGTTGAATAAACACTTTTGAAGAATGTGTGATGGGAATTTGGATATTTTAATGATTCCAATGGATTCCTTGTGAAAATTTATGTGGGAATGATGTTTGGTATGAAAATGGAACCAATGGAAGCAAAGATGCAAAATCTAAAATTCTGTCCAGTGAAATTCTATTCTGGGCAGTCTTCTCGTGTGGATGTTTTGACTAAGCAAATGATGTCATAAAATTATGAAACTTTCCAGTCTTAAAGATAACATCCCAAGCTTCAAAATGGACATATAATTTGTGCCATTTCGTTTTGGGAACTGGGAGATATGACTGTCCAAAGGTTGAGGTCGAAAATGGACTCTGTTCTGGGGCAGTGATGAAATTTGTGTAATTCTGGAATTTTGTGGTGATTTCTAATAATGGTCCATATTTTTCCTATAAAGAGGACTTAAATACCTTTCATTTGGCTTTGGAATCACCTCATTTCAATTTTTCTAGAATTAGTTATGATTTTTCAAAGTTTGGGCAGAAAATCTGCCAGAAAATCCGAAAATGGGAATTATGACATCATCTCATTAAAAGATGATGTCAGCATGGAATTACATATGTTATCATCTTCCTCAGCTCATTTCTGTCGCACACAGCAGCTGAATGAGGAGTGAGAACGTTGAGGTTTGTAGAGAGAGAAAGGAGAAGAAAAATCACAAGGTAAGCCGATTTCTCCGACGATTTAGCTCCTAACGCGTATAACTCCGATCCTAAGCTACTCCTCTTTGTTCTTTAAGGTTTGGAAGCTCAAAATCTGTTGTTGAGCACTTAGGGTTTTCAGCAATATTTGGGAAAAGCTTGTGGGAGCTTGAGGTAACTTCCAAACTTTCGTATATTGCTTATTCTGGCTGCTGTGGGCAATTTAAGAGGTGAAATTTCACCGGATTGCCATTGGTTTTAAAGTTTGGAAATGATATGGCCTAGGGGTTATGCTGCCCAAATTGGGTCTTAATGTTAGTTGTAACCTAATGTAATGGTTAATAAAGTGGTTAGGAGTAGAAAGGAACGCGTTTACGGAGCCGAAATCGTAAAACCCCGATTTTCCCCGGAGAACTCATAAATTTCGGCCAGCTCTAGAAATGGGTCTTAGAGTTGGATTTTCAATGATTTGATGGTTCCATTGAGTTCAGGGGCAAAAATTAGGTGGGGTTACAGTTGGGCACTTTTTCAAAAAAGGCCGAGAAAGCATAATTACGGAAGCACCCCTAAAACCCTAAAAGTAGGGCTGCCAAGGGTAATTTCATAATTTGACATTGAATTTGATAATTCCGAGTCCGGAAATGGATTCCTTGGGCGAAAATATGTCAGGATAGCCCATGTCAAAATTTCAAGAAAAGTACAGCCGGACCGAGTACGGCGGGCCCGGGCCGGGTCCCCGGGGGTATTTTTGTAAATTTTCATTATAGACTCATATAACCCCAAGTAACACTATGGAAGTGTCTAAATGGTGCATTTGGAATTGTAGGATTCGATATTTGCCGCCCTCGTGAGCCAACTGCGCTGAAGGACGTCAGGAAAGGACAAGGTAGTGACTCTCTCTCTCTTATACTGTGTGTAATGCTTTGTATGTGTGTGTTATCATGGTTCTGTGATGATTTCTTTAATGCTGCTGCGGTTACAGCTGGTGATAGCTGTCGTTTACAGCGCAAGCTGTCGTTTACAGCGCAAGCTGTCGTTATTGTGATTACAGCGTAAGCTGTCGTGATGAAGATTACAGCGAGAGCTGTCGCATTGTGTATACAGCCGTGAGTGCTGTCGTTTGTGGTGAAAACCATGTATCTTTGAGATTGATGTTGCTGTTGTTGCTGGTTGTGATTTATATACATGCTTGGTATTTATACATTGTATAAGTGGTTTGTTACTACTGAGATTCTCTCGAATCTCATTCTTTCCTATGACTAACATTTCAGACAGGGCATGTGGCTCAAAGGAGAGGCGGTCAACCCGAAGCAATTAGGACCCTTGGGGGTATATAGTTGATTTTGGAAATGTTGGTTATTTCTTTTGAATTCGGGATTACTGTATAATCTGAAATATGAATAGTATATTCGATTTTGGATGTAATCCCCTAGTGGATACTTAAACCTCAGGTTATATATGTATAGAATCCGGGAGTTGCCGGGGAATTGGTTTTACACTCTGTCATACGTGAATGTAGATAAACTGCATAGGTGATTATATTCGAATTTTGAAATGGAGACCAGGAACAGGAAAGAGATTTTGAATGATTTTGTGAAAACCCTACCACAAAGTAGGAGATTGAAACGAGTTTAAGTTATCTGAAGGTCTCTAATCTACTTTAATTATTTAATATCGAATTATAATTACATGATTAAAGGCAGGGTGTTACAGTAAGCATCGACGCAAATGCTGTAGACTCAATTCTAGTACTCCTACTGACGGTATCTGATTTAGGTGAAGATTTAGGATTTGTGGCGGACTGAAAATGTAATCCGATAAGGGTAATGGAGTGGGTCATCGATTTCAATATTGTTTGACATATACAGACTTCATTAGTGTGCGTGATTTGTGAAAGTTTCTCTGTTAACGGTAGATTTGTTTTGAGCAATTTAGGGATAAGGGCAATTAGACTTAAACACAAATAGTGGAGACCTTGTTTCTAGTTAATTTGCTGTCTATGCCTTTCCCTTTTTTGAGTATGGCAAATCTGTCTAAGTCTTTACTATTATGGAGAAATTGTATATTGTTGTATGAATATTGTGGATGGAGGGCTAATTTCAGTTATGGAATTGTATTTACTTGTTATTATAGAGGACGTTCCATTGAAATGGTAAGCATAGCTTAACATATGGCTTGATGAAAAAGCCATTAATACATTTGTGAGCTAAAAAAACATTCGGTGGGCCAAAAGATCAAGATTTTGCTAAAGAAAGTTGAACAAAGTTGATATGACAAAAATAACAATGAAAGACATAAGACAAAAGTGATAATATATTCTTCACAGCTGTAATTGTCAATGTTAACCTATGGAAAAGTTGACCCTACAAGAAATTTGGCACTTACCCCAATATGAAAATAATAATAGAATGAAAGACATAAGAAAGAAATATTTGTCACATCTTGGATACATGACAAGATAAAGAAAAAAAATGTAGTCTATTGAACATGCTCATTCACATGTCAATATAAAGAAGGATAAATGAATGCTTTTTTGTATCAAGTATTGCGAGTTAGGTGACCTAATGTTACAATGGTTGGTAAGAGAAGTCAAGTTTACTGTCATGTGATAGGAACTACAAGTCATATCAAATATGATGTGATGGTATTAGTTTGCTGCATTACTTGACTTTGTTGTCTGCATTATACTTAGCTCCATGATAGTGTGCAAGGCAAGACAGGGGAAGTGCATTTTGACAAGTACGGTTACTTAAAAAAAAGGTTGTCATGGACAAATTTGTTTTCAAACGATTGCCTTACATATCAATCTAAAATGATATGTTAGAAGAGAGAAATTATCAGTTAGCATATATAAAATCGGGTTTCAGGAAATTATGAAAGTAAATTGTTAAAGTGGGACAATAATATGATGCTATAAGCATAAAAACTCAGACGAATAATTTATAACAATGATGAAATCTAATGCATCAATAATATTGCTTCGTAATAAGTTTGTTGAAGTACAGAAAGTTATGAACAACGATCCTATATGAATGCAATTTGAACTCTCTAACTTTTCTATCGTAATAACTCCTCCTAATACTTCCCACACTAATCAATATAATAAGAACAGGCCCTACATTTGGGGTCATCATTCGTCTTTTTCATGGCCATGGTTTTCTCTTCTACGAACTTCATTATGTGGCTCAAACCCATGTCCATAAACATGACTTTTAACTATGGACAAAATTTAGGACAAATAAGGTACAGAGGCATCAAAAATTTGAATGCTCTTCTGGTCAAACATACATCAGGTGGCCCAAACATATGCAATTTGTAATCCTCTCACCGTAATTATATCTGGATTATGAAATTCCAGTGAAATAGAGACCAATAAGACAAAAATAACCTTTATAATCCCTCATCTTCAAGATGGGGTATCCCAAAAAACAGTTCATAGACATAATTCATCTGGTCCCACATTCACTTTCAGATACAATTACCTGTGCAGTTAAATCACATTCATAAATATCAGAGTGCGTAACTAAAATCCCGACAACCCTGGGTTACATGTATACATATATAATGGGTTTAAAGTTTCCCAACATGAGGATTACATATCCAAAAATCATATTTACATCCCATATACATATAGTAATCCCAAACCATAGCAAATAACCAATAATCCAAAATTAAAATGTGTCTAAGAGATCCTAACTGCTTTAGGTTGTCCACTTCTCTTTTGAGCCACATACCCTGTCTGAAATGTTAGTCATTGGAAAGAATGATATTCTAAAAAATCCCAGTAGTAAATAATCACTCATATAGTATATAAACACATAGCATGTAAGTTTATCATATTCAACAGCAACTCAATGATTCATGGCTTGCGCCACAAACGACAGCACTCACAGCTGTAATCACAATGCACTATACCCGCTTTCGCGGTAAACACTATGCCAGCTTTCGCTGTAATCACTATGTCCGCTTTCGTGGTAAACATTATGCAGTAGCATCACAAGGCACAAAGTATCACAAAGCTCCACAAGGCGTCACAAGGCATCACAAAGCAGCAGCAACAACACAATGCATGACAAACATACAACAATGATTCACACACAGTATAAGAGAAAGAGTCACTACCTTGTTCTTTCCTGACGTTCCTCGGCATAGTAGGCTCACGAATCTGACAAATGTCAAATCCTATAAACCAAATTAGGGAAAACCGATCAATTTCTTTTCTATATACTCTAAGTTGGTTATCATTTAAACTCTTTAGGATAACAATTAGAAGCCTAAACACATGCTAAAAGGGTTGGAAGAAACTATCCTGAAGACCCCTTTTCGGAAGCACAACACTGATTTTTGGCTGACTCACTCGAGTGAAGATGACCTCACTCGAGTGATTAGAGGCCTGCACTCGAGTGAGAACAGCTCTCACTCGTGAGTGTTTGATAATGAGCAACAACTATGGCCAAAAGTGCTCACAGCACTCAAGCATGAGGGATCACACCTGAGTAATGACTCCAAATTCACTCAAGTCCCCGAAAGTACAACACAGGAAGTGACCACCCGAGAGCACTAACAACTTTAGAAGAGGAAGCTCACTCGAGCACAACCTTGGCATTCGGGTGAGAAGACCATACTTGCGAATGTCAGAACACAATCTTGACAATTGGCCAGCGAGTGAGGACCCGAGACGCAGCCCTTAACATGAACTCATAGCTTCACTCGAGTGAACCCATGCTCACTAGAGTGATCATCAATATCACTCGCGGGTTAAGAAGTGCACTCAAGCTTCCTTCATGAAAACTCAAGCAAAACACGAAGGAAAAGGAAAGTTTACACTGATGTACTCGAGTGAGACCCTCCTCACTCAAGTGATGCTTATCAGATTGCTAGATCACAGTAACTGACAGAAATTCTCAGATTTACCAAAACTGATCCCAATGGTTCCCAAACTTAACACAAAGCTCATTCCCACTTAAAATTGCATAAGGAACCCATTGGTAACCTCTAAAATACTCAAAACCCATCCTAACCACAATATTACTCTTGGGTCTCTATTGTTAGATCTCACATGTTTTGATGATAACAAAGATTGGTATGAAAAAGATTTGATAAACAAATAAGTTTGAACAAAGTAATAACAAGGCAAATCATCACTTGAAGTAAGTACTGGAGAAATGAAGAAAGGCCAAGAGAAAAAGCTGAGAAACTTCATAACTGGCAATATTTCTAAAGGGTTACTCGAGTAATGAGACAGAAACTTGAAGTAACCAGAGTCAATCTTCAAGTAACCTGCCAACGTTACTCGAGTAAGTACTCGAGTAATAAGGTAAAGGACTTCCAGTTGCTCTCGGCCTGCCAACGTTACTGGAGTAACCAGGTAAATCACTTCCAGTTGCTCTCGGCCTGCCAACCTTACTAGAGTAGCTACTCGAGTAACCAAGTAAATCACTTCCAGTTGCTCTCGGCCTGTCAATGTTACTCGAGTCTGTACTCGAGTCCCTTGCTTCAAGAAATATGTTGCTCTCGACATTTTCAATCCTACCAATGTTACTCGAGGAGCTACTCGAGTAACCCACTGTGGTAAGCAAAACTTGAAGGTAATACTCGATTAATTTGATATGCTTTTATCAGACTTCACTCGAGGCACTACTCATGTATGCAGGTATTCATTTATTCCTTATCAAATTTTGGAAAGATTACTCGAGTAAGGAATCGAGTAATCTGCAGATTTATTTACATAGCACTTGAAGTATCTACTCGAGTAAGCTATGCAGAAAATTTATGTTTACTGGAGTAAGTACTCGAGTAACAGGGTAAGCAAACTTGAAGTGCTCTCGGCCCTGAAATCCTGCCAACATTACTGGAGTAAAGCATCGAGTAACCTAGGGTTTATTTGAGAGATTACTCGAGTAGCTACTAGAGTAACCTATGAGGAAAAGTGTACCATACCCAAGTAAGTAACCGAGTAAACAGGTATTTCCAAGGATTGTAAATTTGTTTACTTCATGCACTACTCGAGTTAAGTGATGTTCATTCATTAACTTGCTATCATTACTCTCACGATGATACTCAAGTAAACTTAATGAATACTCGAGTATGCAAGTCCAGAAATTCAGAAATCATTCCAACGTTCATTGATTTGTTTCCTATGTGATTAACCCTTCATTGGATTAGTATTCTTAGCATATTCGCAGATAAACAATAAAGAGATCTTACCAAATAAGGAAAGTCAAATGCAACGTTCAAACGCTACCTACCGCCGCCTACCGCAAACGGATATTTTTTTCAAATACTGGAAAAGTCAACAGTGGCTGCGCACACTCTAACGGACGAGAAGAAAATGTTCCAACGGTCACTACCAACACATCTATATATATGGGAATATCCAAACAGAGAATAATAACAAGAACACACACACGAACGCATTATCAAGTTCACGTTCAATACTCTGTTTTACATATACTTGTAATTCTGTACTTCAGTGATTCTTATTCACTCTGTGAGAGAGATATTTCACTCAAACTCAATATTTGTTATTGAGGTAACTTAAGGTTGTGGAACCTTGAGTTGGGATTGGATTACAACTTATGAGGGGGAGCGAGTGTCCAGGCGAAGGAACTTACTTGTACTGAGGTACCAAGAACCCACTGAATCTTGGAAGTTATAGTGAAACTCTCAGAGATACTCTGAGAACTGGACGTAGGTCAAAGTGGTTGTGGCCGAACCAGAATAACTCCCGGTGTACACTTCGGTGAAATTTCTCCTTACTCTTTACTACATTATATTCACCATCAAGTTTTATATTTGCAGCGAAAAATTTAGTATCACCCAATTCACCCCCCCTCTTGGGTGAAACGCTTGCTCTAACATTTATGACACACACATTACCCAATTCCCTTCAACTCACTTCCAAAATTCAAAACCATATCCAACACTTAAATAACTTCACAATAAACCAACTTCAACATCATTCACCATGTAATCCATACATTCAAAAATTGGCATAAAACCAGGGCAAATTACATAATTTATTAACCTTAACCAAAAATCACAATAAATATACCAAAAAGCATCAAATCCTTACCTCTTCAACTTACCAAAGCCAAAACCTAGATTCTCAAACTTCCAAATTGCTCCAACACCCAAACTACCACCTTTCAAAATTCTGAAACCACCAAGATAAAGCTCTTAATGAGGTGCACAACATTAGAGAAGAGGTCTAGAGCATTAGAGATCAACAAAAGCATCAAAATCTCACCTTTCTTCTTCTCTTTCTTCCTTGGTCGTCGGAAATGGAGGGATCGAGAGAGATTATGAGAGATGAGGAAGATGATGATGATGTGTGTTATTTTTCCCTTTGCCCATACTCCCCACCGAATATGAGAGAGAAGAGAGAGAAAAGGTGGGTGTTTGAGTTAAGGCATGATCCATTAGTCCATATAATGCCACTTGGCATAATCTTACTCACTTCCTCCATAAGCTCAATTAAACTCAAAGTACATGATTCTGACCCATAGACAATGAATCTCAACCATTAATCTCTAATCACCCATGAGTTTCCTCTTCGGTAACTGACCAATTGGCCGGTAAATTTCCAATTTTACCATTTTGCCCCTGGTTTTTACTATGATTATTAAATCATCACCATAAACATTTATATCAAATTCGCATCACATTTATCCAAAAGTGTTTAATTACACTAATTACAATCAATCTTGAAGTCATTAGCCCTTAATCTCAAATTGGGTCATTACACAATACGTCTTTCACAAGCGACCTTGAATATAACACTAGTACAACTCAGCTTAAACCTTCACGAAAACAGAGAGGGTGTTTAATAACACTATCTGTAAGCTTCACAAAAGATATCTCAATATTGTTGGATAGAAAGAAATGCAGTTCACACGATAGATACTTATCACAACACCTATCCACATACATCTTACCAGTTTGAAATTGTTTTGGCTGAGGAGGATACTAATGAAAAACAGAGAACCAACTGGTGCCGAAGTAGGGGATAGTTGATGACAACGCTCAAACGATAGATACTCCTCACAACACCTTCTATTTTAAGCTGCATAAAGGTTGGCAAACATGCAAGCGTAATCCTTGCATGTTATTTGTGGTTGTTGTCGACACAGATTGGCTCTATGGAAGGATGTCATCATGAAACCAACGATCACAACATTGGTTTATCAAATTATATCCTGGCTCATTGTTGTGAAAAGTGGGACACATATTATATACAGCATACCCACTGAGGTTATGATGTAAAATTTATGGAGGGCGAGAAAAATTTTTGAACACAATTTGAAGAAGGATAGGGCTGCACGGAGCACGATGAAGCCAGCTTACAATTTGGAGCCGAGGACGAAACGGCTTATGAATAGTTGTTTTCCCTTTGTGCATATGGGAAAGGAATTTAATTATATATTTATGACTCTTTTTTTCAGAATTTTTACCACATATATTTGCAATGGTACAACAACAGGAGAGACACGTGGTTGTCAATAACAACCTATATCCCCAAATACATTAATAACATATATGTCTTTCCATTTATGGGACTTCTTTAAAATTATAAAATTGTAAAAAAAGAAAAAGAATTAAGTTAAAGGCATTTCTAGGTATTAAATCAAATATTAGTTTAAAGAGTAATATATATTTCATGGAAGGATTTTGTTTTTGCCAAAAATATTTTATAGAAGGATAAAGCTTACGTTTAGTTCACTAAATTTTACCATAAGTTTTAGTTTAGTTTCTTAAATTGATAGATAGGTTTTTTTCTTTTTTTTAGAGTTATGATTCCTAGAAAAATCCAAAAAGTGAAGAAAAATTGCTGGGAAATTTATCCTTACAAAATTTATTGCCCAGGCTAACCTTAATCCTTGAATGGATAAATTGTTAATAAAACTATAATTTTTTTAAAAAAAATTGAGTTGATGTGCCTATAGTTAGGATTAAAATATTATGACTTTGATGAGTCAGTATTTTTTGTTAAATGAGATTAATGATGTTAAAATTAAAGAACTACAAATATATATTACAAATTTAAGGGATTAAAATGAATTTTGATGTAAATATAAAAAATCAAACATATACATTATCCTACAAAATTTGTTGGCCAAAAATATCTAATGACCTAGGTCCTTGAAAGGATAAATTGTGCGATACTTATCTTTAATTTATTGCAAATGTTTTCTATTTTCACTTATATAAAGACACATTACAGTGTTGCACACGCTTCTAAAAAAAGTTGTACCAGCAGAGATCTTGAATTTCCTTGGACAGATTTCTAATACTTTTAAGTATTTTTTCGTTTTTAATATAAGATATATTTATAAAGTTGATTTGAATCCAAAATATAATACATAATTTTTATATTTATCAATATTTTCTTAATTTACCATCATTGATACTCCTTCAATAATATTTAAGGAGTAGAAGGGATGGGGGAATTGAAGAATATGACTTAAGATGTTTTATAAAATATGTGTCATATTAACTAATTGAAGTAACTTCTATAATCTAATCAAATTAGGTAAATATATTTTATATTAAAAATAAAAGAGAGTAATATTTCCTCCGTCCCTATATATAAGATCTTTTTTTTAATTGATTGTCCTTTTTTATAAGATTACTTTTGAATTTATTTCAATAATAAATACACTTTTACCTATTTTATCCTTGATTACTTTGTCATGGTTTATTCTAGAGAGAATGATAAAAAAATACCACTTGAACTTCAAAATCCTCAATTAGTCCTTTGACAAAGATTTACGTTATCAATCCCATTACTATTCTTGTCAATTCCATTACCATTCTTGTCAGCGGGATTTTGAAGTTCAAATGATATTTTTCTGTCATTCCCCCTTTACTCTTTATACATTCTCTTTCATCTTTTTCTTATTATTTACCTCTCTCTTATTCATTCATTCATTCATTCATTCATTCATAAAGAGTGATATTTTTTAAAAACAAATTATATTTCTACACGGAGTATAAAAGACTAAACGTTGTGGTTGCCCAAAGGAAATTTCCAGGAGGATATCAAAACCATTAGAAATATCCACACAAGTTTCTCAATTATGGCTGCTGCCGAATCGCGTTATGCACCAAACCGTACCTAAGTGCCATATAACTCTTGTAAAAACCTCTTCTCTTCCCCTCAAGGCTTTAACTTCTCTAACGCTTTGACATTCAAACGCATCAATTCATCGGCGCTAATCTGAAACTTCAGGTTGGGTTTTCTCATGTCCCTCCCATCTTTCCCTGAATCAACACTGTCCCTTATTTAAAAACCCTTTTGATGCCGCTTTATGATTATAGAATGATCTTTTTCGTTTCGGTTTGCCTTTTTGTACGATCGTTTGAAGTAAGTTATTGTTTTTTTTGTCTCAATTTGAATTAAGTTATTCGAATTCCACATCCTGAGTTATTGTATTTGCGGATGATAATTAGGAACATGTGGCGAGCTTCTGTCCATTGTATCAGACGGGTGCATTTTTGTGTCATCTTTCCGTCTTTTGTTGCCTTGATATGATTTGGTGTCAATTTCGATCAAGAATCTAGTTTTATTGAACACATTTTCAAACAGAAATCAGAAATTATTGGTTCTAGTGTTACCTGTTGATTTGCTTTGATTTCGATCTCAAAACAATTACCCTAAATTGTTGTATATGCTGACCATCCTGATTCAGCAATATTAATCTCAGATGGCGCTACAAGAAAAGTTAGATCGATTTAAAAAGCAGCAGCAAGCGTGTCAATCAACCCTCATAGGCATTGCATCTACTAGAAAGTCCGCCGGACCTGCAGCTGCATCTTCATCTTCCAATGGAAAAACTCAAGCTTCTGCTACTAAATTTTCAAATGATACTGAGAGGCTTCAACATATTAACAGTATTCGGAAAGCCCCCATAGGAGCTCAAATGAAGCGTGTCATTGGCCTGTTGTTCCAGGTATCTATTTCAACTACCCTTTTGCATTTTCTTCCTACTTCAATGCCCAAATATTGATCTTTTACCATGTTAAGTTTGCAACTTCTGTCACTTGTTATTAAAATAATGGCCGGTATTAAAGTCTTTGAAACAAAAATTGAATCCTATAATTGTATACTTCTTGAGTTGCCAGAGGGCTAGAGTTGACAATGAACTGTATGATAATACTTATTAATGGAAAAGTTGCGTTCAAATAATATTTAGTCATGCTGATGGGTTACTTATAGTGAAGCATGCCTTAATTCAATGTTGATCGCAAAGAAAGACATTTCTTCTCTTGGTTAACTGGTCATGGGGATGCAGAAAAGGGAGGCATAACAAAGTGACTAGCAAGTGATGTTTGTTATGATAAATGGTACTTAGCATTAACATTCTGGTACAGGCCAGGGACACATTCTTTGTATTATCAAATGCTAGAGATTTCCAAACTGCTTTAATAGAATGCTGATTTGAAGAGATTCCATGATCATCTCTTGTTATGTATGATTAGGTTTGTCTTTTGTGTCTTCCATATGTAAAGCTATGGGTGTCTGTAATGAATATATAATGGTAGTTGTTACACAACTTCTTGTTTGCAGACCAGACAGGCTTTAACACCTGAGCAAATAAATGAGGCATGCTATGTTGACATGAGGGCTAACAAAGATGTTTTTGAGAGTTTGAAGAAAAACCCTAAAGTTCACTTTGATGGGGAACGATTTTCTTACAAGGTAACATCTACAAATTTGGACCTTCATATGCTCAGATGTTCCTTTACATGATAACAAACCCATCCTGTTGTGTCGCATATATGGAGTTTAGTCAAAGCATGACCTTAAGGATAAAAGTCAGCTCCTCTACCTGATACGAAAGTTTCCAGAGGGCATTCCTGTTATTGACATGAAGGATGCTTACCCAACTGTAATGGAGGATTTGCAGGTAAAAGATTTTTCTAGTTTCCTTTTTGTTTGATGAACATTGACCTATTAGTACTGGAGGGATGTTGGTTATAGATGTATTTTTAACTCCAATGTGACTTTGGGCTTAAGAAGCAAACAGCCAAAGACAACCTGTTTTCATCAAGTTAATTGCTTCTGTGGACTATGAACTTTTGGGACAATTGAGTGAAATTCAGTGTTCTTTTCAAATAAGCTTAGATGTTATGGTAGTACATTAACATTGCACATTATTGCGCATTTTAGGATCAGTTTAAAACTTTCCTAAAACGCTTGGTTGTCCTTGAAACATTATGAAAATTACTGAGAAAATGGAGACATTTCTCATGTTTCATTGAAGGATCCATACTAATCCTTGCTGTTTATGGTGCTAGTCTGAATGTGTTTTAGCCTTTCTTGCTGTTCATAAAAGTAGTTGCAACTCACTGATTTTCGCATAAGGCTGGTTATGAAAAATCCTTCGGAAGAATTTCCAACTGAAACTTTTAGGTGGTTACCTAGGGAGGGTTTGGTGAGGTGGATGGATTCTATCCATGGCACTATAGCTCGCGTGGAGGAATGATACAGGGGTTGAACTTATGCTAGGACATGGGTTTGAGGCAAGTGGAGATCAGTAGCAATTATGCGAAAGCTATAAATGTGATCACTATAGACCAAAATAGAGGCCACCCACCCATACCAGGATATCTTTGGGATTATGCAATCCCTTATTAATAGGAGGTGGCAAGTTTCTGTGGTTTTTGTGTATAGAGAGGATAATTGATGCGCAAACACCTTAGCTAGGTTTACTCATGATATTACTGATTACTTTTGTATTTTTTATCATCCTCCACCTTCTTGTAGGAAGGTGGTAGAATGATGAAAAGGGGTTGGTTTATACTTGTTGATCTCTTGTAATTCTGTTGGTTGAAAGAAGTTTCAGTTTATATTTGAAAATGGTAATAAAGGCATGAGGCTTCCCTCTCCTGCTTGTCTTCCTAGTCATTTTACGTGCTGCTTATATCTGGTTGAATATACGAGAAAGAATTTACCTGATGTTTAAGAGAAGCAAGTTTCTACTATTAGATAGAGGTAGTATTGATTGATGTTGCGTATAATGGCTCGGCGCCGTGTGATTCATTTAGTCGATCCCATCTAATAAGGTATAAGGCTTGACTTTGTTGTATTAAAATATGGAAAACTCAATTGAACCATTTGATAATGTTGGTATAAAAACATACACAACCCAATGACTTGTCGTTTGGGGAATGATGTTTCATTAGATTTGTTTCAATTATTTGTTTGCATGGACTAACACATTCTATGTTTGCCCTTTTCCAGGCGCTGAAAGCTGCAGGGCAGATTTGGCTGTTGTCAAACTTTGACTCACAGGAAGACATTGCGTACCCTAATGATCCGAGAGTGCCGATTAAGGTGGATGATGACCTAAAACAGCTTTTTCGGGGAATTGAATTGCCTAATGATATGCTTGACGTGGAGAGGGATCTACAAAAGAACGGGATGAAACCTGCTACCAACACAGCAAAGAGGAGGAGTGCTGCTCAAATCCAGGGCATATCTACTAAGCCCAAGTCTAAGAAGAAGAAGAATGAGATCACCAAGAGGACCAAATTGACCAATGCTCATCTTCCGGAGCTTTTTCAGAATTTATCCTGACATTGATGAATCTGCTGCAAGAATTCAATGAAGTCCCATATGGATGATCATTTCCTTTTGAGGAATTGACCGTGAGATGCTGATGCTGACCGGCAAAGTGCAAATTCTGGCCATTCCTTCATTACTCAAATATAAAAGAAGAATCTATTTAAGAGGGAGGGCGTAGCTGGTAGACATATTCTGTTGTCATTTTCAACTGTGAACGAGGGAACAGAATGAAGTTGGGATATATGGTCGTTAAGAGTGAAAATATTCACAAGGCTTGGTCTGTTGCGAGAGTTCCTACTTACTAGTCCAAATGGACTGTTGTGATTCTTTTTTTTTTTTTAATTTTTTATATGTGCCCAAGTCATTTGGATTTGAGACTGATTCCTTTCGTGATTTATATATTATCACCCCAAAAGTTTTAAAAAAAAAAAATTATCACACTGAATAAATGTGATTTAGTGAGTTTTGATATAAAACTGGCATTGGTTGCTCACTACCTTTGCTAGGTTATCTCAACGTAGTTTTTAGGGGATTTTTACACTTCTGATCAACCCTTAACTTCCATCAGAGAGGTGATGGATGATCAGTAGTAGTACCTTTTGATTTTGTTTTCACTCTTTTATGTGTAGTTTAGCTGTTAAATTTAAAAACAATGTCATTTAAAAAAAATTATTCTGGGGCTTTTTCCGATTTGTTACTTAATCCTCAGATCTGTTTACATCTTGTTCTCTAGAGATACTGGTTATTCGTAAATTTATTAACGCATTTTTAACCTTAATATTACTCTCATTTTAATTGTAAATTGTGATGCCATTTTTTTTGAACACACCTGGATTTTGAAAAGTCCGGATTTACATGTATTTCAATTAATTTTGCAGCGTAAGCTATTAGAAATCACACTTGAGATAATCTTTGATTCTCTTCCTCCAAAGGGAATAAACTACTCCGTTCAGCTCTTAATATAAGATATAGTTTTAAAATTTGATTAGGTTAAAGAAGTTAATGGCTTTTTCGTTTTTTAAAGAATCTAGGCTATATACCCCAACCAATAGTTAGAAATTAATCCTTCTAAGGCGTAAAGATCACTGAAGTGAGTTTTGCCTCTCCCAACAAAGTCTTTTCCAGGCACACGGCTTGATTCGAACTTAGGACATTATGTTTAAAGGATCCAGCCATATACCAACCGTGACAAGATTTTGTTGGTAGATTAATGTAGTTATGTTAGTTAATATGAAATATATTTTCTAAAACACTCTAATCTTCCTTAATTCTTTCATTTCATTTTCTCTTTGATTATTGTGATGGAACATCAATAGGGTTAAATTAGGAAAAAAAAATGACTATAAAAAATGTTTCTAGTATTTAGGACCAAGATATATATTTAGAATCAAGATAAACTTTCCAAATATGTCCTCTATATCCAGGATTCGAGGGAGTATAAACCACACTATGGATGGTTAAACTAATCTGAGCACAGTAAGTTTCCTAAATTTGGATTTTCTATACACAAAAGAATATCAATGGATGATAATACAATTCAAGTCAGGTCATGGGTACAGAAAATCATACAATTCTTTTAGCAAATGGAATAAAAAAACTTTTACAAGTCACAAACAAGTACAAACCAAATGCCGCAGACATTGAACTATCCTTTTGGCTTTTAAATCAAAAGCAATTTGTAGAAGCACATAGATTCTCCCTTCAAGCCTTAGAATGGCTCCTAGCAGCATTTCTTCTTGCACAGCATCCCACAAAGTATACAATAGACTGCCATTTCACATCATATTGCAAATCAAATTTATGGCATGCAAGGAAATGCATTGTTGATTACTAAACTGGACAATAATTGGGTGTTTTAGAGTTTTTTGGTGAAAATATATGTAAAAACCGTTTCAAATGACCTGACATTTTGTTAAATCGTTAGATAATCTTTACTTATCATATTTTCCTCAAAAATGTGTATGGGATCTGCTTTTCCCTATCACTTGCTTCATATTTTCAGGGAGGAACCTCTCCTTTTCTGTTCTCATCCACTTCCCTCTTCATCTTTTCCTAATCATAAGATCAACATTTGAATGGTCCATATTTGGTTTTATACAAAATAATTGTTTTAATCATAGTATTACATTATTCATATCAAAATTTAGCAATTTGAATTTAATTAATTATTTTTCATTTTATAATTTAAGCTTTTGTTAATAATTTTATTAAAAGATCAAGTTTGAACCATTCAAATATTGATCTAATAGTTATAAAAAGGAAAGAGGATGGAAAGGGAAAAGGAGAGATTCCTCTCCCCATATTTTCCCTCTATCTTTTCTAAATACATTTTATGCATTTACTTGATTAATACAGAGGTTCCAGATCAAGTTCTTAACTTGGAACTTTCCTGAGAAATAATTTGATGAATCTAGCTAACGGTGCAGGAATGTCTTACCAACACAACAAATAAAACAACATTAAATATTGCAACGATTCTCCACTCGGTTTTCATGTATTGTGCGACGCCGGCCCTGGAAACATAAACAAGGAGAACACAAGAGTAGCCGGTTAACTTTGACACATCTAAATGGTTGGAACATTGACCATAGGATAGGGCTATTAGGCATGCTGCTTACTTGCAAGAATCACAATCATAGCATTTGATGGCCCGAGAGTTCTTGTACCGTTTGCAGTCATTGTTAGTGCTAACCGGATGAAAGGTCAAGTCATAGTATGATGCATTTACAGCAGGATATCCACATCTGAGTTACAAAGAAGAATGTCAGTAATCTGCACTGATTTTTCTTGGCCAAATGATGAGCTCTAGTCAAAACATAACTGAAACTAATATGAAAAAATAGTCATGAACAAGGAAATCTTATACTCCCTCCATTCCATATTATAAGATATGCTTTGTAGGCATAACATGTTCCCTTTTATAAGAGATACTTAAAAGCTGTCCAAAATTTTTTTTCGTTGTTTGCCCATTTTACACCCATTGAATAACTCATATTTTATTCATTTATTTGTCACTCTCTCTCTCCACCACATTGTTTGCCCATTTTACACCCATTGAATAACTCATATTTTATTCATTTATTTGTCACTCTCTCTCTCCACCACATATTCTATCCCCACAACATATTCTCTTTATTTCACGTATATGAGGGTATTCCTGGCAAACAAACTACATTTTATACATATTTATTGTCTCCTACTAAATTTAACTAATATTTTGAACAATATAATTCGGTTAATTGTTGCTTATCATAAGGAACGGAGGGAGTAGAAAGGAAGGCAAGTGGAACCTACTCAGAAG
The DNA here is from genome assembly GCA_963242795.1 of Inga leiocalycina. NCBI lineage: Eukaryota > Viridiplantae > Streptophyta > Magnoliopsida > Fabales > Fabaceae > Inga > Inga leiocalycina. The sequence continues at coordinate 40,176,928 of OY725332.1, forward strand.
GTGGTCTGCAGCAGCCCGCCTCAATCGGACTTAATTTAGCTGATTTATACTGTTTAAGAGTCTGAAAAATGCAAAGATAGGAAAGAAAATAAGTGAGAATTGTTCACACAGATCATAACGGAGTTTATATTCAGTAGCATGATGGGACCTTGTATTTTTTGTATAGCTTATTGCAGTCTTCAGATTTGACAAGACAACTCCTCAGGCGAGCCCAGTTATGAGAATTGTTCAACTAAAACAAAGCAACAGATCAACCAAAGGGTTGTTTAATTGTTACCATGTTAGCATCAGTTCTCTAGGTTGCTACAAACTTACTTGTTTGATGAACCATGAGCTGTAATCTTCCAGTTGATACTCTTTGTACCTAACAAGATAAGACATTCCTTCTATTATAGTCAAGCAGTGGTACAGAGTACACGGAGAGAGGGGAGAGAGAACTATACTAATTTCTCATTCAACACACAAATAGGTACACTTAGGGGTATTTATATTTCTGTGCACTGCTTAACTTAAGTATTTATATTTCCCTGCTACTTGCTTATTATGATTCAACTCCCTAACTGAAGTAGTTAGGGTCAAACTAGAGTAGTTATCCTACTACCACATTGATAATGTTGTAATAAATGATTTGAAAAGTTAGTTAGATTAGTTAGTTAATTAGAAGAGTGGGATTAACAATTAGAGGCATTAGTTGTTTAAGAGCAACACTAGCCAGACATCGCCTTACCCATGTATAATTAATAATAGGTCCTTGATTAATGAACCCCTAATCCCTGCTGTGTTGTTATTTTGTTTCTGTTTTCCCGGTTCTGTTCTAGTGCCTATATATATGGCCATTGTTTTACTGTTAGTCAGTTTTTGTGAGTAAATGAAAGTCAGAGCACTACTCAGAAATTCCTCTGTTCTCTATCTTCTACTCCTAATTCCTCTAATTCTCTTATTCAACCCTCTAATTTCTTCTTCTCTACCCTAATTCCCAATTCCTAAAGACATTCAGATTACAACCTTCTATCACACACATCAACCAGTAACAGTTGTAACTAGAAAATACCATCCATATGCAATTAACTACAAAATTGAAGGACAACAATCAAGTATACATATATGAAGAGCTTGTTTCCTTACCTCAAGCCAGCCACATTATGACCTGAACCATTATTAGTGACAATGAACCTGAAACAATAATTAGATTACAAGACACAAATAAGTATTCAAAGTTTAAACAAGTCAGGTTGTCATACAATTGAGACAATAGAAAACAAAAATAATGAAACACATCCAAATTTTATTGTACTTTGGCATAATTTTGACAACTCTTCATCCGATATGTATTGCTTTCAAACTCTAGTATATAATTCCCTAATTGAGATTATTATGCTTCACTTATATTGAGAGGAGTAAACCTAAACCATGATAGTTTTACCCTGCCCCTTAAAAATTCAATTTCAAGACTAAACACATATAATGAACTGTGCTAGCTCTATATATTATCGCTTGATGCTTCATAAATCAAAGAATTGTTGCCAAGCGGTAATGAGAAAATATAATAAAGAGATCACATGAACTGCCAAACTAATAAACAGAGCGCCTATATCAAGTCCTCAATGCCTAAATCAATCAATAAACCATTTAAGGCAGCAAAGGATTTTTTTTGTGTTTGAAAAAAAAAAAGAGCAAATCTGCTGAGACATGTTAATTGCAGAAATGCCATATGGACTACGTGTAAGGACCAAAGGATAACATGGACACCAACAAGAATGTGGTCAAGGAATTTGCATACTTACGCCAATACAGTGAAGACCAGAATAGCTATTAAGATGAAGCACAGTGTGATCAGATACTGCAAGTGAAATGTCAAGGAAGATACTGGAATCATGAATCTAAAATCAAATTCTTTATGGTGTTGGTAAGTTGCTATGGATTTATACACTACAGAACAAATATCTGTAAACAGTGCATTCAAAGAGAAATATAGGGAAAATATAATATCAGTTTAAAGAGGGGAAGTTACCAGCCAGCTCCCCTACACAATTATGCTCTTATATTCCACTCTCTTCCAAAAGCATGGTTCAAAATTCAATATAGAAATGTATGAAACCATAATGGATATTCATCTGATAAGGATACAACCCATAACAGTATAGAGCTGTTCTTTAGGGCGCCCAAGAAACCGATTACGGATCTATAAAATTTAAAAAACTTGGATTAGAGGACAATCCACAAGAAGAAATGTTCCAATCAAAGAAGATACTAAAGTTAATAAGAAATGCAAGACTGACATTATGAAGATGAATGCTCCAAGGCCTATCACTGGCAGAGTGAGAGACTTCCTACAGCCATCATGATGATTGCTCATCCATATTCCAAATATCATTACTGCAACAGCCAAAAGCTGCACAAGGAGAATATTAAACATCAACCAACGATTAAAAAAAGGAAAGAACGAGTAATACTTATGCCCTAATTCACAGACATGTCAGTTCTATCTGCTGTACACCTCATGAAGTTAGTGTCTGATGTCATCATTTTGAATCAGCATTTCTGTTCTAACTAACCATCAACCAAATAAACTAGCTAGAGAAAGAAAATGTAAACAGAAGTAAAGAAAGCATCTAAAAACCGTAGCTTTGAACATGTTCAGCTGTAAATGAAAGCAAATAAGCAAGAACAGCAATGAGAGGTTGGGGAAAAAACAAGATCAAAAATCAAGACTAGGGAAAATGGAGCAAGTCCAAATGAACTTTCTAGCAGAGGAAGCGCAACCCATTTAGAGACGATTTAAAAAAACAAAGAAGAAAGGGCTTACGCAAAAGAAACAATGGCATGCTTCCAAAATGCAGCTCAGAATCGCCATTAAAGCATAAGAATGAAGTAAAAAGGCATGCGCGAAGACAAAAATGAAGAAAGGAAACAGAATCATACCATGGTGAAAAAGTTGATCCATCTGATTACAAAATTACTAGTTCCCACTCCCATTTTCCCCTTTCCTCCTCTGCATAAAGCAAAGAGGGAAAAAAGGTTGAGACGTCAGAAATATAATTCGGAGTTCGAATGTTTACCAGAAGATTTTGCTCCTGTTTCTTTGTCTTTAGAAAAAGGAAAAGAAATTGAAGAAGGAACAGTTTCTAGTGGCGTTTGCGAGCGCGTGAAGTAAGCACTTGCACTCCAAGGAAACGACAGAGCAAAGAGGAAAGGTCAGGTGTGAGATAATGATTGGGAAGAGGGGCATTTTCGTCAAACAAAATATATATCTACATGCTCATTACATAATGAAGGGTTCCTCCAAGCTCAGAGTCTGCAATGGAAGACGTTACGAAAGCAAAGAGGCAAGGATTATGTCAAAATAATTTATCCCAATGAAAACTTACACTCAAATCCTGAAAAAAATAAGAAATTAAAAAATATCCCTTAAAATTACAAAATGAAAAAATTATTTCATCAACCGTTTTTTAAATGGGTTATTGACAAGTCTAGAATCAAGTATTAACAACTTTATTGAATCATTTTTTTATTTTATAATTTCAAAAGACCATTTTTTTATTTTCTTTTTTTCTTAGAATTTGACTATAATTTCACATAATTTAATTACAGAATATGTATTTTTAAGAAACCTTTTCACATATTTTATTATTTCATTTAAAATAAACTAAATATTTTCCTATACAATATAACTCCAAGAAACCATTTTTTATTCAGTTTAAAAAAGAAACCATTTTTTATTATTTAAATTATGTCAAAATATATAAAAACAAATTACACAAAACTTAATAAAATGTAAAAAGATAAAAATAAAAAATACGTGGAGCTGAATTATTCATGAATGTTTTTTTATTTTAATATTTCAGATTGATATTGATGTAATTTTTTTATATATTATATTAAACACACACACATATAATTCCTTAAATCGCGTGGAAATATTTTTTTAAAAAAATTGTTACGTGACATGACAAGCTCAAATAGAGGGGAGAAATTTGTTGCCGAAATCCGAAGTTTGGTCTAACTTAACGGTCAAAAAGGGCAGAGTTGAGTGTCAACGTATGTCAGTGGGCTTTGTACGCTGACGCTCTTGCCAAAATAAAACAGGGAGACGAATATTTAGGTCCTGTGTAAAAGAAAATAAAATAAAAAATTGTCTTATTAATAAATTTAAGGGTTTCAATTAATAAGCCTAAATGTGTCATTGATTTGGGCAAAAAAATAAATGTGTCATTGACTTCAGGAAATCATTTCTTTATTTTTTTTCTCTTATATGAAACCTAAATGTAATTTTCCCAATAAAATAAAATAATTTTCCAATTCAAAACATTTGGTGAAAATGACATTGAAAGACCCCTAAGTGAAATAATAACATTAAAGGATCACAAATTCTTAAAATACTCCTATTGTCCTAGATGTAGTACAAAATATAGGATTTATTTTACTCCTAAATGTAATACCACAGTTTACTTTATTTCTCTATTGGGTTAATATAACTTTTGGTCCCTGAAGTTTGATTCAATTTTGGTTTTGGTCCCTCAAGTTTGAAATATGTGGTTTTGGTCCCTGAAGTTTCATGCGATTTTGGTTTTGGTCCCTGAAGTTTGAAATCGATGGTTTTGGTCCCTAAAGTTTCACCCGATTTTGGTTTTGGTCCCTCAAGTTTGAAAAGGACTTGGCGACCCAATTAAAAAACCCGACCCGACCCAGAAAAAAAACCAAGTCCTTTTCAAACTTGAGGGACCAAAACCAAAATCGGGTGAAACTTCAGGGACCAAAACCATCGATTTCAAACTTCAGGGACCAAAACCAAAATCGCATGAAACTTCAGGGACCAAAACCACATATTTCAAACTTGAGGGACCAAAACCAAAATTGAATCAAACTTCAGGGACCAAAAGTTATATTAACCCTTCTCTATTTATAATTTTTTTAAACTTTCTCTATTAGTTACACATATTAATTATAAAAGTGTTTTTTCTCCAAGGGAATAATTTTCAATATGCAGGAATACATCAACACGCAAATTTTACAAAATAGATATGCTAGCTACTTTTTAATCTCTACAAATTAATTATTTAGATTCTACACTGAAAACTTGATAGAATACTAAAATAGTGTCTTGGCAAAAAATAAAATAAAATAGTGATGAAATCACTTAAGCTCAGTGTACTCTCTTACTGAATGGATATGGCAATTTCTTCCACTAATGTGCATAGTATGTGAACAACTTTCTTTAAGCCACCTTGGGTTCAAATAGCCGAATACTATTCTGATACTATTTATAAGTTTTTTTTATTAAAAAATTTGGTCTTATTTATAAATCAATTTTTAAGGGTAGGAAATGCATTTTGTACTTTTTTACCCCTATTAATTGCAATAATCAAAAGGAATTTATTCATATTGACTTTTGGAACCAATCATAGATAAAGACAAAATTGAAAATTTTGCCCATAGTTAATGAGTTAACAAACTCTCATTGGTAAAAAAGACTTATAAATTGAACCGAAGTGGTAATACTGTAATATGCTCCCATCATGTCTGTTTATAAGCAACATTCTCTATCATGGCCTTGATCCTTTATATAAGCAATAATTTTGCTTTGTCTAAAAGTTTAATGCATTTTATCTATTTTTACTCTCAATTAGTTGCATATATATATATATATATATATATATATATATATCTCTCTCTCTCTCTCTCTCTCTCTCTCTCTCTCACCCACACACACACACCTATTATCTTTATAAATAAGGGTGGAAACAGGCCAGGCCAGGCTTTTGCCTTAACAGGCCTGGCCTGTTAAGGCACAAACTGGCCTGAGCTTGGCCTGTGGCCTATTGGAGACCAATTTTTAGACCTGGGCCTGGCCTATTCACTGGCCTAGCCTGAAGCCTGTTAAGGAGGCCTGAATTTTTAAAATTTTTTAAGCAAACTAACAGGCTAATAAGCCATATTGCAAAACAGGCCAACAGGCCTCCTTAAACAGGCCGAAAACAGGCTAAAACTTACAAGCTCAAACGAAATTATCCTTTATCCCTTATCTATTTTTTTTAAAATATTTTAACAGTCTCAGACTAACCTGACAGGCCTAACAGGCCTGTCAATAGGCCTTGGTATGGCCTATTAAGCAAAACAGGCTTTTGTTTTGGCCTTGGTCTAGCCTTTTAGCCTGACAGGCCAGGCCTGAACAAGCCAATCACAGGCCAGGCTACAGGCCGCCTGGCCTGTTTCCACCCCTATTTATAAATAAGGATATGTTTGGAAAAATTTGTATCTCTTACGCATTTATTGCTTTTAATTAATGTTAACCACCAATTCATTTTACATGATCTAGCTAGTTACATTATTGCTTATAAAGATGACTGAAGGGAGTAGCAGTACAATCCGGGTCGTGTTCCCTGTATGAAGCATAAAATGAAATTAATTCTCAAGTAATCTAAGCATCAAAGTTAATAATAAATGAGAGTGGGTTTGTTCCTTTTATCTATAAACTACTTTTGCAAATATAATTTAAAGTTCCCTAAACTACTTTTTTAGTATTTTCAATTTATAAAATGAATTGGGTGGATTTTTTATCAAAAAAAAAATGAATTGGGTGGATGAGTGTGAAATATATGGTATGTAGAAAAGGATTAACAATGAGAAGGATTACCCTCTAACACAATGGTTCAACCTATCATTACTTCAATTAAATTGGAAACTAGCTAGTCTAATGCTTTGTTTGGTTGGAGGTTAGGTTGGGGTGGGGTGGGGTTGGTTTTGTTTGGTTGGAGGTTAGGTTAGGTTGGGGTGGGTTGGGGGTAAAATAGTGGTGTTTGGTTGGAAGAAGGTTAGGTTAGGTGTTGAATGTTTTTTTGTCTTCTAGTGGTAACCTAACCTAGGTTGTGAACCCTCAAAAATTGGGATTTTTCCTAGGTGAGAGAATATTTGTCTTCAATTGTGACTAAATTGCCCATGACAATTTTTTAAAATTCCAACACTGCCTTCCCCTTTAAAACTTGACCTCCTGATTCAACGAACTTTCCAAATAATAATAATTTTATAAATAATTATTTATATGCTTACACGAATAATTATTTTATAAATAATAATTTTATATAAATAATTATTATTAATAAATACATTATAAAAGAAGAAGGAAAATATGTAGAAGGGCATTTTAACCTCCTCTAACCTAACTTAACTTAAATAAACTTCACTTAACCTAACCTTCGTTGAACCAAACAACATTATAACCTCTTCTAACCTAACTTAAGTAAACCTCACTTAACCTAATCTTCGTTGAACCAAACAAAGCCTAAAGCTCTGAGGCCCACCCTTAATTAGGCTTGTTTTAATTAAGATAATTAACACCAAGTGATCTTGCATATAAGTCACCCACAATTAAATTGTTTCAACACACTCTCAAAACAGATTTAAAGGCATGTATTTGACTTATAGTCTAATAATCAAGTCACCTTAATTACCATTAAATATTCACAGTAATCTCATAAAAAAAATGTGCACATAAGGGCCAAATTGTACTTAAATATAGAACCAAAAAAGAAAACATAATATAATAAACCCAAAGCTTTAACATATAAAAGTTCTAGGCATGTGGCGACATACATATAAGAAAAACTGATATGAGCATGTGTATTACCCAAAACGTACTGTGAACACACTATTTTGTCCGGGCCCCACTAAAAAATACAAAAACAATTGATAATGATTGGTGTCCAAATTGGCAATCATCATTGAAAGAAAAAATAAAAAAAATGAAAATAAGAAAAATAAGGAAATCCTCCTATTAATGATAATCGGTGTCTAAATAGGCAATTATCATTAAAAGGGAAAAAATAAAAAAATGAAAATAAGAAAAATAAGGAAATCCTCCTTTTAATGATGATCGGTGTCTAAATAGGCAATTATCATTGAAAGGGAAAAAATAAAAAAAAACAAAAATTAAAATAAATCCCCTCATTGATATGATTGGCATTGTCATTCATTAAGGGAAAATAATAAATAAAAAAACTAAAAATAAAAAGTCTCATTTATGTTGATAGGTTTAAATTAGGAAGTTACTTGTGGGGAGAATAATGAAAAAAAATTAAAAACGAAAAAATCTCCACTAATAGTAATTAGGTCAAGTTAGGAAGTTTTATCAATAGAAAATACAAAAAATTAAAAAAACGAAAATTAAAAAAAAAATCTCCATTGATGGTGATTGGGTCAAGTTAGATAGTTGTTAACATAAAATACAAAAAAAAATCAAAAAATTAAAATTAAAAAAAAAGGAGCATTTATGAAGAAAACCCTACCTTGAGACTATAAATAGGAGTGGAAGGGTTGAAGTAAGGGAGACAAGAATTTTGGGAGAGCAAGGAGGCAAGGTAGAGAGTTAATTTTATTGCTCATACATAATTCTTATGGGAAAGGGTAGTTAACATAAGAGCCCATCTTATTTTTGCTCACTACTCTTTGATTGTGATTAAATTTGCATGTTGTTCTTTTGATAATATTTAGCCATATGTGCAAGATGATGAATTTGACTAACTCTCCTCACCACTGTAATGTTTTATGACTTTGTACTTGGCTTTGTGTTTATCTTGATGACTCAACATTTGCATGAATCACCTACTCTCATATATGTTGGGCTTGCTGGATGTTTCAAATCTGGGATCAAGAGTTATGTGGACTTGCTTTCCATTGCCTCATTGAATTGTCTTATGTATTGTTGCTGGATGTGTGGCATTTGGATCAAGAGATATGTGTGGCTCTATCACCCTATCTCTTGTTGTAGTGGGTTCAAAGGATAAAATGTACGTATAAATCTCCTCACCTTTAACTTCCATTTTGTTTAACTTGTGCTATTTTTTTCTTCCTTTTTTCTTCATCCCTTTCTTAGGTCCTCTTTCAAAAAAAAAAAGGAAAAAATATTTTAACACACTTTTATAAATGAAAATAAAATGGAAAAGCTCTCTTTCATGAAAAATAAAAGAAGTTCTTCCATAAATAAAAAAAACGCTTTTTTTTAAAAAATAATAAAAAATACAAACCAAACAAAAATATTTTTCTCAAATAAATGAAATAAACATTTTTTCTAAAAAACCACCAACCAAGTGACACGTTTTTCTACCCCCGAAACTACGTGGGCTTTGATCCCTTTAAAGGGTACGTAGGCCCTAGGTTTTCATCCTAGGTCAAGTCTAATTTTGTAAATAAATATATTTTTTCTTATTTTCTTGTTGTAAATAAATGTTCTTTTTTTTAAAAAAAAATATTTTTTCTTATTATAAATAAGTGTTCTTTTTTTCTTCTTTAGTTTTCATTTCATTTAGTTTTGTAAATATTCTTTTTTTTTTATTTGGGTAAATATAATAAAGTTAAAGGCCATAATATTTTTTAAATAATTAACTTATGGTAACCATTTTTATGAATGGGTGTTGTGGGGTGCCTAACACCTTCCCCACATACAATCGACTCCCGAACCCTAAATGGTTTTTGTAGACCAGTTTCCATTTTTAAAAAGGTTTCCAAAATTATCCTTTTTCAAAAATTTTGGTGGCGGCTCCATGTTTTTCTAAATTCCGGGCACTACAGCTTGGCGACTCCATTGGGGAGGGTTTGAGAGTCAAGCCCATTTAAGTTAAGTGTTTAAAAATAATATGGCCTTAATTTTATTTTAATTACCCTTTTTCTTTTTTGTAAATATTTGTTTTATTTTTTAAATTCTTTATTCTTCTATTTGTTTATTCTTTTTTTTCCTATCTATCTTGTGATCTGCTTAGCAGATGAGGGTTGGGTAGAACCTAGGCCCATAGGTTGATATGCTCTCCACACACACTGAACACATACACTATTCTCCTCACACACATTTTGGGCCCTATACCCGGGTCTGTGAGTTCCTTAGGTGAGTGGAAGTTTCTAGCAGTCTCCCTGTGGGGTTTTCAGAACCTCCTGAGGTTACTGTGAAGACTTCATCCTAGCTGTTACTCATTTGGCAAGGTTGATCCCTGTGGGGTTTTTAGAACCCCCTGAAGGTCAATTTCGTTAAATGGGGTCTTCATCTTTACGATGGGAGAAATTAGGAGGCCCTTATATGTGAGAATTAGAACCACCTTGAAACCATTGCACCTATTAGTGGAAATTATTGACCTACCCAATTAATTAGTACCTGCTTTTCTTAGGGTAGACATCCCCCAACCTAGGGTTATTCCTAAAATAGGACACTGGATGACATATATTTATTTATTGTTATTAATCATTATTATCATCCATGCATAATCAATGAAACCCTTAAGATCAATTGACTAACTGTCGCTTCACCTGAGTATGTATCTAGCATCACTCCACATAAAGATACATCATAAGGACGGTGTATGCATTAGATAGCTAACCTTAGTCTAAGGGTCTATGACCCTAAAAGACCATGATATCATCACATCAATCATGTTAGAAAACATATCAATAAGAGATAATCCTTTAGGACTCATGAGGTATCATTATCTCATTTATTAGCATTTTAGCTTCATTTGATATGGGCCTTAGACATAATCATTATTTTTTAAAACCCTTAGTCGCATGATGGCTTGGGTCATTCGCAGGTTAATGGGCACTTCATTCTCCCTATGAGGTAATAGGTCTCTTGAGGAGGTGAAATTATTTTTCTTAATGTTCATCACCCATATCAAAACTTGAAGTATAAGTCATCACTCTTTCATATCTCATGAGATATCCTTGCATCATCCATTGGCATTTAGCTTCATTCGATATAGGCCTTAGACATAATAAACATTTAGCAAAACCCTTAGCCGCGTAATAGCTTAGGCCGTTTGCAGGTTAATGGGCACTTCATCCTCCCTATGGGGTATTAGATCTCTTGAGGAGGTGAAGTTCTTTTTCTTAATGTCCATCACCCATATCAAAACTTGGAGTATAAGTCATTACTCTTTCATGTCTCATGAGGTATCCTTGCATCATCTATTGGCATTTAGCTTCATTTGATATGGGCCTTGGACATAATCATCATTTTTAAAACCCTGAGCCACGTGATGGCTTTGGCCATTCGCAGGTTAAGGGGCACTTCATTATCCCTATGAGGTAATAGATCTCTTGAGGAGGTGAAGTTCTTTCTCTTAATGTCCATCACCCATATCAAAACTTGAAGTATAAGTCATCACTCTTTTCATGTCTTATGAGATATCCTTGCATCATCTATTGACATTTAACTTCATTTGATATGAGCCTTGGACATAATAAACATTTAACAAAATCCTTAACCGCATAATAGCTTGAGTCGTTCGCAGGTTAATGGGCACTTCATCCTCCCTATGGGGTATTGGATCTCTTGAGGAGGTGAAATTCTTTTTCTCAATGTCCATCACCCATATCAAGGCTAGAAAGCACATGTAATCATCTGCATAACATGCATTCGGAAATACTTTCTAACTCTTCCTTCTATTTCCTTTAATAAAGGACAAGCAAGTTATCTAACAACTAAAAATTTGGCATAAAGGTTAAATGGCGAAAGAACCAGGTATAAATCAAGTTCCTATAGGAAAGGTGTATTGCATGCTTATCACTATATGATAAGATCTTGGCTAGGATGGGACTCAGGGTCCCTCCTATTTAATGATCAACTCTAGTTCTCCCTGTGGAATAATAGATTCCCTGAGGAAGCTAGAGGATGCTTGTGCCAGAATACCTTTATGCCAATACACCATGGATAACTCGCTATGCCCGCTTGAAATTGTGAGTTCAAATAAACTAATGATATTTTGTTCCTTCATAGGCAGGTGATACAATATTGCTCCATCTAAATGTCCTAACCAGCCACCCTCTAAGCATTCATACAACACGCACTCACGTAGTCGTCAGATGGCATCCAGCAGTGGAAATAAAGCCGAATCTAATATGAATCATTGGATAGGGAGGGAAGATTAGCACTCTGAAATCCCGATATAAGGAAGAAATTCTCGATGTTCTCTGAAGTGATAAACAAGCCGACTATTGCAATGATTTCAACAATAGGCAAAAAGAACGGCACATGGATTTCAGCTGATGATTTTGGAAGAGCTCTAGAAAATTGGCAGTTTGAGGACACCTTCAATTCTATTATTTTAGAGTAACATGTCTAGCTAAAAAGTTGTCATTTTATGTTTTGTATGCGCCTTTAGGCAATCTCTTATATGAATCATGAGTGAAGAATGATATGCGAATAAAACTCACTTATTGATATCCATTCTTCCTTGTTTTTTCCTTCTATTCATTCATTATTCATTTTTTGCCCCCCAGGAAATCGATTTCCTCGGAACTCTTATCCAACGTAGAGGTTTCTGAGTCCCTGAATGATGATTCGCTTGTTGCCATTAATATGCATGATTATGAGTGTGATGATAATGAGATCATTCAAGTATACAAAAAATCCTTGAATCTAACGACAATAGAATGTGCCCACATGAAGATGTAATTGAAGTAATAAATATGAGCACAGAGGAAGAAAAGAGAGAACTAAAGATAGTAGATAACCCCGAAAGAAAGCAAATGGTTGTACTCTTCAAAGAATTCATGGATGTGTTCGCATGGTCCTATCAAGACATGCCAGGTCTTGATCCAGGAATTGCCTCTCACAAGATTCCCTTATTCCCAGACACCAAGGCTAAAAAGCAGAAATTGAGGAGGCTCACTTCCGATATGTCCTTAAGGGTTGGAGATGAGGTGATGAAGCAATTAGAAGCGGGTTTTCTGAAAGTAGCTAAATACCCACAATGGATAGCAAATGTTGTTCTTGTCCCAAAGAAGGGTGGTAGAATTCGAATGTGTGTTGATTATCAAGATCTGAACAAAGCTAGTCCAAAAGATGATTTTACATTGCCTCATATTGATGTCTTAGTTGATAATACAGCCCGTAGCTATAGGTACTCGTTCATGGATGGGTACTCAGGGTATAACCAAATCCTTATGGATGAAGAGGACGAAGAAAAAACCACATTTATTACACAATGGGGCACTTATTGTTACCGCGTTATGCCATTTGGGCTAAAGAATGCTGGGGCAACTTATCAGCGTGCCATGGTGGCACTCTTTCATGATATGATGCACAAAGAACTTGAAGTACACGTGGATGATATGGTAGCTAAATCTTCTGAGGGAGAAAGCCATGTTGGGGTGTTAAAAAAGCTGTTTGAAAGGCTACGCAAGTACAAACTGTGGCTAAATCCTAACAAATGCGTCTTTGGGGCTTTATCTGGGAAATTGTTGGGCTTCATTGTAAACCAAAAAGGGATTACAGTAGATCTAAACAAAGTAAAAGCAATATGGGAAATGCCCTTTCCTCAAACAGAAAAGGAAGTTCGAAGCTTTTTTAGGCGGTTGAATTATATTGCACGATTCATTGCTAACCTGACTGCAACTTGTGAGCCGATATTCAAGCTTTTAAAGAAGAACTGCACAAGGAAGTGGGATGAAGATTGCCAGCAGGCATTTGATATGATCAAGGATTATTTGCTAAATCCTCCAATTTTGGTTCCTCCTGTACCAGGACAACCTTTAATTTTATATTTGACAATACGACCAAACTCCATGGGAGCCATGCTAGGGCAACAAGATGCATCTAAGCGAAGGGAATAAGCAATCTATTACTTGAGCAAGAAGTTTAATTATTGTGAGTCACGTTACCAGATGATCGAGCAAACTTGTTGTGGTTTAGTCTACAAGGAGGTTGAGGCAATACATGCTTTACTACACCACTTGGTTAATTTCTAGAGTGGACCCATTCAAATACATCTTTGAAAGCCCGCATGTAGCTGGAAGAGTCTCTAAGTGGCAGGTAATATTGTCTGAATATGATATAAGATACGTCACTCAAAAATCCGTCAAGGGTGGTACGATAGCAAATTACTTAGCGGAAAACCCCATAGATGAATGCCAGCCACTAGATTTCAAATTCCCAGATGAAGACATATGTGCTACAGAGCATTCGATTAAGGAAAGCAAATCGAAGGAGTGGGAGATGTATTTTGATGGGGCGGTAAATATGCATGGCAATGGTGTAGGGGCAGTAATCATATCCCCATACGGAAAGCAATTTCTGATTGCTATAAAGTTAGGGTTTGACTGCACCAATAACATGGTAGAATATAAAGCTTGTATTAATGGTCTCCAAGCTGCCATAGATCTTGGAATAAAAAACCTAAAAGTCAATGGTGACTCAGCTCTCATAATTTATCAGGTGACTGGTGAATGGAGTACTAAAGACCCAAAGTTGATCTCTTATCAAGAGTATTTGATAGAGTTGATCAAAAATTTTGAAGTAATCAATTTCCATCACATGGCCATAGAAAAGAATCGCTTCGCCGATGCTTTAGCTACTTATTAAGACTAGAAGATCGTCAGCATTTTGCTTCAATATTAAAAGAGAGCACAACGAGCAACCTTGGTACCATAGTATCAGGATATATATAGAACATGGTACTTACCCTCCAGACACGACACATAATGAAAAGAAGACCGTCCGACGATTGGCTATGGGCTTTTTTATTAGTAATAACGTCCTATATAAGAGAAGCTTTGATTAGACATTGCTACACTGTGTAGACATGAGGGAGGCGCACAAGATTATGGTAGAGATCCATGAAGGCGTATGCAGTACACATGCAAATGGCCACTCATTAACTAAACAAGCTCAAAGATCCGGTTACTACTAGATTACTATGGAAAAGGATTGTATCAATTATGTTAGAAAGTGTCATAAGTGCCAGATATATGCCAACAAAGCTAATGCCCCTCAGACCATAATGCATAGTCTCGTATCTCCATGGCCATTCTCCATGTGGAGAATAGATGTCAATTGGCCGATTAACCCAAAAGCTTCGAATGGTCATCGTTTCATCCTCGTTGCTATTGACTATTTCATTAAGTGGGTAGAAGCCAATTCCTTTGCTAGTATTACTCAGAAGGCCTTCATCAAGTTCTTAAAGGCCAACATCATCTGTAGATATGGGTTACCGGAGAGGATCATAACTGACAATGGATCAAACCTCAACGGGGCAGCAGTTAAAGAATTATGTGATCAGTTCAAGATCAAACATCATAATTCTGCACCATATAGGCCACAGATGAATGGTGCAGTTGAGGCAGCCAATAAAAACATTAAGAAGATCATCATCAAAATGACAGTGACCTTAAGGACTGGAACGAAATGCTTCCACATGCATTACACGAATACCATACCACAATGCGTACTTCAACTGGGGCAACCCCTTACTCTTTATTTTATGGCATGGAGGCTATTACTCCAATTGAGGTGGAAATACCATCCCTGAGAATCTTGACTGAATCAGACCTAGATGAAAGTGAATAGATACGTTCTCGATTTGAAAAATTAAATATGATTGAAGAAAAGAGGCTCACAGCAATATGTCATGGACAGTTATATCAATCACAAGTGGCAAGGGCCTTTAATAAGAAACTATGACCCAGGTGGTTTAAAGTAGGAGACCTAGTCCTCAAGAAGATCCTGCCAAATCAAGAATATGATAGAGGTAAATAGGCTTCGAATTATGAAGGCCCATATATTGTTAAGCAAGCTTTCTCTGATGGGGCATTAATATTGACAAACATGAATTGCCAAGATCTACCAAGGCCAATCAATTCAGATGCTGTAAAGAAATACTATGCGTAAAGAAAAAAAAGCTCGCTAAGTTGAAAACCCAAAAGGGCAGCTTAGGCAAAAGTTTGAGCAAAACAAATAAAAAGGGGCTCGCTAAGTTGAAAACCCGAAAGGGCGGCTTAGGCAAAAGTTAGAGCAAGAAAAAAAAAGCTCATCAAGTTGAAAATCTGAAAGGGCGGCTTAGGCAAAAGTTAAAGCAAGGAAAAAAAAAAGGCTCGCTAAGTTGAAAACCCGAAAGGGCGGCTTAGGAAAAAGTTAGAAAAAAAAAGACTCACTAAGTTGAAAACCCGAAAGGGCGACTTAGGCAAAAAAAACTCGCTAAGTTGAAAACCCGAAAGGGCGGCTTAGGTAAAATTTAGAGCAAACAAATTGGGAGCTGTTAAGTCAAAAACCTGAAAGGGCGGGTTAAACAAATATCGAAGAAGGTTATCAGTCCTAACCCCATGACTCTCTTTACTTTGTCTATTTGGAAGACTCCGTAATCATTCATCGAAAAGTGTATATCTCTGGCAATTAAGCAAGGCACCATCAGGGGGACTACACGGAACTAAAAGCGAAAAACCTCCTAATAACATCACGTCTACACCAATATATGATCATCATCATGCATCCACTTGAATATTGGAAAATCATTTCTTTTAAATGAATCTTCATCCTTAGTATATATTTCCCTTCTATTAAATCTCATGTCAAACTTTGTGCCATGATTTGTATAAGGGTAACTCTTTTTAATGAAAGCACAACTTTTGTCTGGTAAACACTCACGTTGATATACATGGTGTCCTCTACTCCCATTTAACTTGTGTAATTTCAGGATCATTAGCGAAGGTCCCAACTAGAATTTTTGTTGTGGGGTCAAACAGTTGACAAAGGGACACAATCTAAACTGAGGGTTCTAGGCTGTGTCATCTATGTGAATCTCATTATACACATCTTCATACCTCCGACAAGACTACACGAGTAAGGGGGTACTGGTTAGGCACCTGGACGAAGAAGGAGCAATATCACCTGCCATGCTATTCTTTAACACCACAATTATTGCACTCATTCTCATTAGCATGTCATCACCTCCATTATCAACTTCACCATTAACATCATCATCATCACTACTATCATCATCATCATCATCATCATCAGCAGCAGCATTATCATTGTATTCATCATCCTCATTAGGATTCCATCATCACTGTCATCATCATTATTAATGTCATCACCTCCATCATGACATCACTATTCTGATATTCCCTTCATTATCATGGCCATTATCATCCTCTTCATCATCATCGTTGTCATCATCACTGTCATCATTATTATTAATGTCATCATCTTTATAAGCACTACTCCAAGGGGCATCACATGTTCATAACACCCTTTTCAAAGCCCTGTAACGGCAGGCACCCTTTCAAAGCCCTGTACCGGCAGGTACCCTCAAAGCCCAATAACAGCTGGCACCCTTTCAAAGCCCTGTACCGGCAGGCACCCTCAAAGCCTAGTAACGGCTGGCACACTTTCAAATCCCTGTACCGGCAGGCACCCTCAAAGCCCAGTAACGGCTGGCACAATTCTTTTAAAGCCCAATAACGCTTGGCACAATTCTTTTAAAGCCCTGTACTGGCAGGCACTATTCTTTCAAAGCCCTGTATCAACAAACACCCTTAAAGCCCAGTAACGGCTGGCACAATTCTTTTAAAGCCCTGTACCGGCAGACACTATTCTTTCAAAGTCCTGTACCAATAGGCACCCTCAAATCCCAGTAACGGCTGGCACAATTCTTTTAAAGCCCTGTAACGACAGGCAATATTCTTTCAAAGCCCTGTATCATCAGGCACTCTCAAAACCCAGTATCGGCTGGCACAATTCTTTTACGCCCCACCAAAGTCCTATGCAACTAGGCGCTTCACTTCCATTCCAGGTAATCATCTATCTCCACTTGCGTTCTTCTCCCCTATGAACCAAGTAAAGAGGGACATGGGCACTGTATTTTGTCCAAACCCTCTTTGGTTCCAACAGGGTCACCTTGTTCTCTGGCCGGACAAAATACGTGTTCTTATCTTTACTTGCTTCATAAACGAGAATCTCACTTTTCTCAGCTACGAAACAAGTAAAGAGGGGCAACTGTGAACACCCTATTTTGTCCGGGCCCCACTAAAAAATACAAAAATAATTGATAATGATTGGTGTCCAAATTGGCAATCATCATTGAAATAAAAAATAAAAAAATGAAAATAAGAAAAATAAGGAAATCCTCCTATTGATGATAATCGGTGTTTAAATAGGCAATTATCATTGAAAGGGAAAAAATAAAAAAATGAAAATAAGAAAAATAAGGAAATCCTCCTTTTA
Organism: Inga leiocalycina; assembly: GCA_963242795.1. NCBI lineage: Eukaryota > Viridiplantae > Streptophyta > Magnoliopsida > Fabales > Fabaceae > Inga > Inga leiocalycina. The sequence continues at coordinate 40,194,905 of OY725332.1, forward strand.
ATGATGATCGGTGTCTAAATAGGCAATTATCATTGAAAGGGAAAAAATAAAATGAAAATTAAAATAAATCCCCTCATTGATATGATTGGTATTGTCATTTATTAAGGGAAAATAATAAATAAAAATTCTCATTTATGTTGATAGGTTTAAATTAGGAAGTTACTTGTGGGGAGAATAATGAAAAAAAATTAAAAACGAAAAAATCTCCACTAATGGTAATTAGATCAAGTTAGGAAGTTTTATCAATAGAAAATACAAAAAATTAAAAAAAAACAAAAATTAAAAAAAAAATCTCCATTGATGGTGATTGGATCAAATTAGGTAGTTGTTAACATAAAATACAAAAAAAAAAAAATCAAAAAACGAAAATTAAAAAAAAAGAGCATTTATAAAGAAAACCCTACCTTGAGACTATAAATAGGAGTGGAAGGGTTGAAGTAAGGGAGACAAGAATTTTGGGAGAGCAAGGAGGCAAGGTAGAGAGTTAATTTTATTGCTCATATATAATTCTCATAGGAAAGGGTAGTTAACATAAGAGCCCATCTTATTTTTGCTCACTACTCTTTGATTGTGATTAAATTTGCATGTTGTTCTTTTGATAATATTTAGCCATATGTGCAAGATGATGAATTTGACTAACTCTCCCCACCACTATAATGTTTTATGACTTTGTATTTGGCTTTGTGTTTATCTTGATGACTCAACATTTGCATAAATCACCTACTCTCATATATGTTGGGCTTGCTGGATGCTTCAAATCTGGGATCAAGAGCTATGTGGACTTGCTTTCCATTGCCTCATTGAATTGTCTTATGTATTGTTGCTGGATGTGTGGCATTTGGATCAAGAGGTATTTGTGGCTCTATCACCCTATCTCTTGTTGTAGTGGGTTCAAAGGATAAAAAGTACGTATAAATCTCCTCACCTTTGACTTCCATTTTATTTAACTTGTGTTATTTTTTTCTTCCTTTTTTCTTCATCCCTTTCTTAGGTCCTCTTTCATAAAAAAAGAAAAAAATATTTTAACACACTTTTATAAATGAAAATAAAATGGAAAAGCTCTCTTTCATGAAAAATAAAAGAAGTTCTTCCATAAATAAAAAAAATGCTTTTTTTAAAAAAAATAATAAAAAATACAAACCAAACAAAAATATTTTTCTCAAATAAATGAAATAATCATTTTTTCTAAAAAACACCAACCAAATGACACGCTTTTCTACCCCCGAACTACGTAGGCTTTGATCCCTTTAAAGGGTACGTAGGCCCTAGGTTTTCATCCTAGGTCAAGTCCAATTTCGTAAATAAATATATTTTTTCTTATTTTCTTGTTGTAAATAAATGTTCTTTTTTTTTAAATAAATATATTTTTTCTTATTATAAATAAGTGTTCTTTTTTTCTTCTTTAGTTTTCATTTCATTTAGTTTTGTAAATATTCTTTTTTTTTATTTGGGTAAATATAATAAAGTTAAAGGCCATAATATTTTTTAAATAATTAACTTATGGTAACCATTCTTATGAATGGGTGTTGTGGGGTACCTAACACCTTCCCCACACACAATCGACTCCCGAACCCTAAATGATTTTTATAGACTAGTTTTCATTTTTAAAAAGGTTTCCAAAATTATCCTTTTTCAAAAATTTTGGTGGTGACTCCATGTTTTTCTAAATTCCGAACGCTACAGGTACAAATTACGAACCATTCACCAGGCTCAAATAAAACCTTAGCTTGTTTCTTGTAATATCCCGAATTTTGGGATTGGAGGCTTTGGAATAAGCCTAAATTGAGTGGACTACTAAGCCCCGATTTAGTAGATGTCCCAAATATATTCCCTAATGATTCTAATATCTTTGGGGTATTAAAAAAGTAAAATGGTGAATTTTGGAGAATATAATTATGTTTTCGATAAAATCGCCTATGAGGCAGTAAGCTTATCATAAGGTTTTGGAAGACCAAATGATGATAAAAAATTATGAAATTTTACAGGATGAAAGTATACATCCTAAGCTTTAATTTTATAGGTCATATGACGCAATTAGAGCTATACACAAAAAGATATGAATTTTTGAAGTCAGCACAGAAAAACTGCGAAATTTCTGGAACAATATGCAAAGATTGAAATTCTGGGAATTTTGTGATTCCATAAAGCAAAATTCTATATTTTTCCTTGAAACTAGACTCAATAAGAGTTCTATAGGCTTTGGAATCACTCCAATTCGATTTTTCTAGAATTAGTTATGATTTTTCAAAGTTTGGGCAGAAATCTGCCAGAATTTTGCAAAAATCCGAAAATTGGGAAAATTAATTAATTAAATTAGATATATCATTATAATCATCCTCCTCCTTCTTCAGCTCATTTCTGACGTGAACTTGCTGAACATAGAGAGAGGAAGTGTGAAATTTTAGAGAGAGAAAAGGGGAGGAAAAAGCTTACAAAGGTAAGTGATTTCTTCGGTAAATCGGTTCCTAATGCGTATAACTCCACTCCTAAGCTATTCTTCTATGTGATTCAAGGGTTGGAAGCTCAAATTTGGTGTTCAAGAGAGCTAGGGTTTCAGCCATAAGAAGAAAAGCTAGTGGGAGCTTGAGGTAACTTCCAAACCTTCGTATATTGACTATTCTAGCTGCTGTGGGCAATTTAATCGGTGAAATTTCGCCGGATTGCCATTGGTTTTAATTTTTGGAAATGGGTTTCCCTAGGGGTTATGCTGCCCAAATTGATACTAAATGGTAGTTGTAACCTAATGGAATAGTCAATAAAGTGGTTAGGAGTAGAAAGGAACGTGTTTACGGAGCCGAAACCGAAAAACCCCGATTTTCCCTGGAAAACCCATATATTTCGGTCAGGGGTCTAAATGGGTCTTAGAGTTGGATTTTCAATGATTTGATGGTTCCATTGGATTCAGGAGGGAAAATTAGGTGGGGTTACAGTTGGGCACTTTTTCGGAAAAGGCCAAGAAAGCATAATTACGGAAACGCCCCTAAAACCCTAAAAGTAGGGCTGACAAGGGCAATTTCGTACTTTGAGATTGAATTTGATAATTCCGAGTCCGGAAATGGATTCTTTGGGTGAAAATATGTAAGAATAGCCCATGTCAAAATTTCGGGAAAAGTACAGCCGGACCGGGTACGGCGGGGCCGGGCCGGGGTCCCGGGGGCATTTTGGTAAATTTTCAAGATAGACTCATATAACCCACAGAAACACTATGGAAGTGTCTAAATAGTACATTTGACATTGTAGGATCGAATATGGAGCCCTGAGCTGTTGGCACGCATTACGAGGCACACATTTCGAGGCGGGAAAGGGTTAAGGTAGGGGACTTACCTTACTTGCATGTATTTGATATCTTTGCTTGTGTAATGATGTATGTGATTGCTTTACTTGATTGTGTAGAGCATATTTGAATAAATGAAGCTCTGTTTCTGTTTTCACTGTGGCCATAGACTTGTTGTATGAAACATTGAGCAGGCAAAAATGTCATTATGGAGCATACATCTAGATAAAGCTAACATGTCATACACATAGCATCAATCATGCATGCATTATGGTATCTTTTTCCTACTGAGATTCTCTCGAATCTCACCCTCCCCTACCAACAATTCAGACAGGAGACGATAGAAGATAAGCAAACAACAATGCAGAGTACCGTACGAGGGGATTACAGTAGTGGAACGAAGATGGGAAGAAGTCTCCGTTTCACTGGGATGAGTTTAAACACCCTAGTAGCCTTGTGCGGCTACCTTAATCGTAAGATCATGTACAAACCCTTATGGGGAATTTATGTAATCATGCACATATTATCAGTATAGTTATGCTATTCCTGTGTTGCCCACCGAACCGCATACCGTTTTCCGTGAATACTCTGATAAAGGTAAAATTGAGATAAGAGCGTGACATTTTGGTATCAGAGCAAGGATTCTGGCCACAGAATTGTTTGCTCAGAGTAAGTGCGGTGGTTCTGGCAACAGGATGGTATACTGATAAGGTCTTGCTTACACAGTGATAGGAAATATGCCCGGACAGGAGGTACCAAAGGAGGGTATCTTCCCAATTTGTGAATCATCCTTGAGAAATGGTGAGTACCAAAGGGCAGCTAGTGGTGTAATACTAGACGAGAATGATCGAAGGATATTGCGGAACCCAAGGATATGGGTACGGCCAAGGCCAATGTGCTGTCCACACCCAATATTTTGGTGACCGAAGATATCCAGCACGTCTTTTGAGACGAGGGTAGTCACAGGGTACCCGTGCATAGAAGCAGTAAAAGCTTGTATCTACGTTTGGGCATGGATACGCAAAAGTTAACCGTGCTCAACCCAGGGAAATCCTATGATGGGTGACCCCCTGGGAAGTGATTTTATAGGGTCATGAAGATTTGAGACATAATAATTATCTTAAGGTTTCTCCATGACTAATGATTATTTATGTTAGATGATTTAAATGGTGTGACAGGGGGTGGATTTACCAAATTTGATGAATAGTGCCTATGGGTACATCGAACATAGTGCCTTCAGGTACATCGAATATAGTGCATATGGGTACATTGAGTATGATCGAGCATGGTACCTACAGGTACACTGAACTGCATATTGTTATTCTGATTCAGATCGATAACAAGTGGTATGTAATGATCAATGATTATCAGGAAGGTTATCCAAGAAAGGCCAATGTAGTAACTATAATATCTCATACACTATGTGATAGTTAATATGTTGTATGTTCTGTATTCTGTGATATGAACACGTGCCTAGGGCACATTACCTAGCTATGGTCTGGGACCTAGCTAAGGTACACTGATCTTACCTAGTTGTAGTCGGTGACTCGGCTGAGGTACACGTAAGGGTTTCAACTGGATGGTTGGCCCTGAACTTTGTGTACACACACGGATTGTTGTTTTAACTGGGTGTTTGGCCCTGAACTTTGTGTACACACACGGATTGATATGATTTTCATTTTACACTATATGGTGTATGACATAATTATCTATCACATTTTCTATGGATGATTGTGGGTTACTATGGAGGGCCATGTGGTGTGAATAAAAAGGCACCCTACCCGATGAGGTTGCTAGCCACGTCCTAAGGGACTCTGGTACGAGGCCAAGAAGGGCTACGGGTGTGACAATAATGAAAAAAAAGGGATGGGATGTTTATATCGAAATTTCCCAGAACTCAGCATTATGCATGGGATGATGATTGTGAGAGGAGCTTCAGAGAGCTGGTGATGAAAATTTATTAAAGTACCAACACTGATAATCCCAGATCCATAGTGGGCCTTTGTTGTCTTCACTGATGCCAGATGGCATGGATTGGGAAGGGAATTGAATCCCCAGATGCGAGCAAGCATAGATCGAGATGAGAATTGATGTGAGCCAAGTGAGGGCATACGCATCTCGTCAGCTGAAGCTTCGAGAATTGAACTATTCCATCTATAATCTTGAGTTGATGGTAAGAATGTTTGTATTGAATCGGGAAACGTTGCCTTTATGGCATAATGGTGGAGTTGTACTGCGACCACAAAGATTGAAAGTTCTGATCGGAAAGGGCTACCTATGGTGAAATTTGATCGGAGAGGGCTACCTACGGTGAAATCTGATCTGAGAGGGCTACCTAAGGAAAGTTCTGACCGGAAGGGGGCTGACCAGGTGTATGGGCGCCTGTGTGAAGCACCGAGTATAGAACCTTAGAGTGCAGCCACCGTGACGATGAACCCTAGAGTGCAGCTACCGTGATGATGAACCCGCGAGTGCAGCCACCGTGATGACTAATCCTAGAGTACAGCTGCCATGAAGTTGAATCGTAGAGTAGAGCTACGGAAATCTTAGTCCTCAGCGATGGTGTATTGTAATGAATCCCATATTGAATGTGTTTTCTTGAGATAAGAGTTTATATGATCAGAATGATTCAAGTTCAAACAGGTAAAGAGTGGGCACAGGGAATATAGATTGTGAGTGATGTCAGGTGTCATGGGAGGTTCCTGTAGGACTCCTATTAAATCATCCTGATATTAGTAAAGCTCATTTAAGGAGATAGACCTCAGAGTGGACAGCAGAAGTGTGACGAATCTAGGTGCAATTTCGAAACTTACAGAAGGGGTTGATGTTCGCACCATTATTGATCATCCCAAAACATAATATGGCCTTGCTGGTCAACATTGTTACAGTGTATGTGATGAACAGTATTACACCCTGAGTGGTGTACAATATTACATCCTGTGTGGTGTACAGTATTAAACCCTGCGTGGTGTACAGTATGATGACCTATATGGTCAACAGTCACACAACCTTTGTAGTTTGTGGTGACACATGTGAACTGGAATTGGGATGAACCCTAGTGTCGTAGGGCATAATGGTGGCGAATACCTCTCAACAGCACCAGTAATAACAATCCCAGATCCACAGTCGACCTTTACGGTCTACACAGATGCAAGTAGGCATGGATTGGGATGTGTTCTGATGCAACAAGGTCGAGTAGAGGCATGAGCATCTCCATAGCTATAGCCTCACAGAATGAATCATCCACTTGTGATATAGTGCAAACAGTGGATGGTCACATAGTGAATAGTGCACACAGTACGGCCAATAAGGGTCAACTAGTCATTTGATCCTAAACACCGAATAGGTCGGCAAAATGTGATGTGACTGAAAATTGTGACGAGCTGAGGCTCGAGGCAGTAAGACCAGTGTGACCAAACGTTTTGGTGTCCAATGGTACCATGTCTCACATGAGGCGCGATATTCTACTATGAGAGGAACCTAACAAAGTGAACCATGGCTGGCTCACTAGCCCAACCTCGTGGACTCGGGGTGTGGGACATCCAAAAGACCGTGTACTCGGGTGAGGATTGGGCCGTTACATAGAAAGACATCGGCTTACTAGCCCAACAGACCTCGTTAAGGGGGTGAGGATTGGGCCGTTAAAAAAAGTGATCGTGTGAATTCGGGTGAAGTTCCGAAGAGGCTGTAAGGCCTATAGAACCAAGCGTTGTGGGAACCTGTGTTTGATTGCACGTTACATATTGTGTACAGAATGGATGATGAATGTTGAATACTATCTGATATTAGTAATGGAAGTATGACTACAGTGTTACATGGCTTTTGAGCTTGCCTATGATAATAGAATGAGATAGGATTAATCCCTAAGTTGTAGATGTTCAAATTTCGAGGACGAAATTTATTGAACGGGGGGAGAAATGTAATATCCCGAATTTTGGGATTGGAGGCTTTGGAATAAGCCTAAATTGAGTGGACTACTAAGCCCCGATTTAGTAGATGTCCCAAATATATTCCCTAATGATTCTAATATCTTTGGGGTATTAAAAAAGTAAAATGGTGAATTTTGGAGAATATAATTATGTTTTCGATAAAATCGCCTATGAGGCAGTAAGCTTATCATAAGGTTTTGGAAGACCAAATGATGATAAAAAATTATGAAATTTTACAGGATGAAATTATACATCCTAAGCTTTAATTTTATAGGTCATATGACGCAATTAGAGCTATACACAAAAAGATATGAATTTTTGAAGTCAGCACAGAAAAACTGCGAAATTTCTGGAACAATATGCAAAGATTGAAATTCTGGGAATTTTGTGATTCCATAAAGCAAAATTCTATATTTTTCCTTGAAACTAGACTCAATAAGAGTTCTATAGGCTTTGGAATCACTCCAATTCGATTTTTCTAGAATTAGTTATGATTTTTCAAAGTTTGGGCAGAAATCTGCCAGAATTTTGCAAAAATCCGAAAATTGGGAAAATTAATTAATTAAATTAGATATATCATTATAATCATCCTCCTCCTTCTTCAGCTCATTTCTGACGTGAACTTGCTGAACATAGAGAGAGGAAGTGTGAAATTTTAGAGAGAGAAAAGGGGAGGAAAAAGCTTACAAAGGTAAGTGATTTCTTCGGTAAATCGGTTCCTAATGCGTATAACTCCACTCCTAAGCTATTCTTCTATGTGATTCAAGGGTTGGAAGCTCAAATTTGGTGTTCAAGAGAGCTAGGGTTTCAGCCATAAGAAGAAAAGCTAGTGGGAGCTTGAGGTAACTTCCAAACCTTCGTATATTGACTATTCTAGCTGCTGTGGGCAATTTAATCGGTGAAATTTCGCCGGATTGCCATTGGTTTTAATTTTTGGAAATGGGTTTCCCTAGGGGTTATGCTGCCCAAATTGATACTAAATGGTAGTTGTAACCTAATGGAATAGTCAATAAAGTGGTTAGGAGTAGAAAGGAACGTGTTTACGGAGCCGAAACCGAAAAACCCCGATTTTCCCTGGAAAACCCATATATTTCGGTCAGGGGTCTAAATGGGTCTTAGAGTTGGATTTTCAATGATTTGATGGTTCCATTGGATTCAGGAGGGAAAATTAGGTGGGGTTACAGTTGGGCACTTTTTCGGAAAAGGCCAAGAAAGCATAATTACGGAAACGCCCCTAAAACCCTAAAAGTAGGGCTGACAAGGGCAATTTCGTACTTTGAGATTGAATTTGATAATTCCGAGTCCGGAAATGGATTCTTTGGGTGAAAATATGTAAGAATAGCCCATGTCAAAATTTCGGGAAAAGTACAGCCGGACCGGGTACGGCGGGGCCGGGCCGGGGTCCCGGGGGCATTTTGGTAAATTTTCAAGATAGACTCATATAACCCACAGAAACACTATGGAAGTGTCTAAATAGTACATTTGACATTGTAGGATCGAATATGGAGCCCTGAGCTGTTGGCACGCATTACGAGGCACACATTTCGAGGCGGGAAAGGGTTAAGGTAGGGGACTTACCTTACTTGCATGTATTTGATATCTTTGCTTGTGTAATGATGTATGTGATTGCTTTACTTGATTGTGTAGAGCATATTTGAATAAATGAAGCTCTGTTTCTGTTTTCACTGTGGCCATAGACTTGTTGTATGAAACATTGAGCAGGCAAAAATGTCATTATGGAGCATACATCTAGATAAAGCTAACATGTCATACACATAGCATCAATCATGCATGCATTATGGTATCTTTTTCCTACTGAGATTCTCTCGAATCTCACCCTCCCCTACCAACAATTCAGACAGGAGACGATAGAAGATAAGCAAACAACAATGCAGAGTACCGTACGAGGGGATTACAGTAGTGGAACGAAGATGGGAAGAAGTCTCCGTTTCACTGGGATGAGTTTAAACACCCTAGTAGCCTTGTGCGGCTACCTTAATCGTAAGATCATGTACAAACCCTTATGGGGAATTTATGTAATCATGCACATATTATCAGTATAGTTATGCTATTCCTGTGTTGCCCACCGAACCGCATACCGTTTTCCGTGAATACTCTGATAAAGGTAAAATTGAGATAAGAGCGTGACATTTCTTCCCTTGTTTTCTAACTAGGCATGAATATATGTTTTGCTGAGTATAGTCGAACATTATATATATGTTTTCATATTTCTTGTTAAATAGAATTGCAGTAAAATGAGAGCATTCTAGTAATAAAATCTATTAAAAAATTATCTTTATATTAACATCATCGAGAATTCATTAATTAATAAGATCACGTATTTATGTTATTGTACAAAAATATAAAGTATAGAAAGGATCAAACTTAAAAGAAAGGGATTATCTCCATATAATTTACTTTCCACTATCTCTTCAGTAAAAATCTCCACCATTGAATAGAATTAAATGTGAAAGGTTTATATTTGATATTTAATGTGTTATATTATTTACTATTTGTGAATAATATGAGGCATTATGAGTTGGATGAGTTACGTACTTTTAATTGGATGCTGTTATAGGTTTGATGATATTTTAATATGATAGTTTCAACTATAAGATAATTATATAAAAATTAGTATTATATTAGTTATTAAAACATTTATATTGAGAATATTGATGATGAAGAGAACCAAAGCACGTGGACGGATGCATTATAAAGTCTAATGATAATTTATTTCTACAGAGAGACAGGGTACATATTAGTCTCTTCTTCTCTTGTTCTTCTTTGTTTTTAAAACCCCTCGTATAACACCTAAAATAGCCCAGCTGGCTTATACTTTTTCCTTAATTAAATTGGACAACTTAACTAAAATCTGGCAATTCAATAAGAAAATAAACCCAAATTAAAAACAAAACAAGAAAATGCTAGAAAAAGAGGATGTGATTTCATCATCTCGTAGCTTAGAAGTTCTGTCATCAGACATTGATAATTTGCAGGTGTGAAGTTTCGGGCTGTAAGTTGATGTCCTTGTTAGCTTTGAAATCGCGACTATCGTTGTTGCCACCACTGGAGTTAACGCCGCCGCCGTCGACGGTGGCGGCCTTCCATTCCGGCAACTCGCATTTTGGCTCACTGCTATTCTTCTTATTGCCGTCCTTGTACATCATATATAAAACCATTTGAGCTACTCCGAACGAAAACCCCAACACATTCGGCAGCTGATGATCGATCGATCCACCATGCATGCAAATTAAACTTCTTTGATTAGTTATTAAAACACATTAATTTATACACGTTATAAATACTACTATATGATATCTAATATACTAATTAAATATTATTACCAGTACGACCCCCTAAAGCTATTATAGGTTTTTTAATATACGCAAGGCTCAAGCTAACCTTATTAATGTGTATTTACAAGCATGATTACAGATATATATATATATATATATATATATAGAGAGAGAGAGAGAGAGAGAGAGATGTTATGACGATTCTCACCATGATGAAGTAATCTTTGCTGAAGAAGCCATAGAAAAACCACATGATGGCAGTGAGCGTAAGAAAAAAGGAGAGAGAAAATGGCATGAACTCTACGCTCTTGGTTTTAATGACCCTCCTCTGCAATTTTTTTTTCCGCCACAACAAATTGTAAGCAAATGCACAATGTCAATATATATATAAACACACAGGTATGTAATAAATGCTTCATTTAATAACTAAATAACTTATTTACAGATATCATGAAAATTAGTTAAGTTATTTATTTGTAACAAAATGTTTGTTGATTTATCTTTAAATATCTTCTTTAATCAAGTGCATTGAAACTACATGCTATGGAAACCTCTTTTATATGCGGATCAATAGGGGTTTGGAAAAAAAAAGTGAATTCAAGAGACAAAGTGAATTAGGACTAGATGTTTATATACGTACCATGATGCTTAGAGGAGCAGCGAAGACGGCAATATTAAAAATGGCACAGACCCAACCAACAGCATGAACACGCTTAATTCCCTCAAAAACAAAGATGGAAGTAATCATTGTCAACCCAAATCCTCCGACGTCTAATATCCCAAACATCACCAGCGTCGAAATCTGCAGAACCAGATAACTCAAACATATAAACTACGAGGAGGTTTAAAAAAAGAAGGTAGCTAGAATTTAATATGGTTATTGATATATATATTTATATTATTTCACCACCTTCTGTTTCTTGGGAGCATATATGAAGTATAGTACGAGGTAAGTGCTTTCGATGGCACAGCCTATAGCATTGATAGTGATAATCAAAATGGCGTGGCTCTTTAAGAAACCATAATATAACAGTAACAATGCGCTGAGCAGTGCAACCACATATGGGATGGATTGAAACCCTTCTGAAGACTTTTTCTTGCATATTGTGTAGAACGTTGGCCTATACATATATACCATTCACAAAAACAAACCATAAGAATAAGAAATTAAACAGTATCAATAGGATTCACATAAATTGATGGAAATGAAAGATTAAATGAAGATTTTTGAGAATATTCTCTTCCCCGCTCTATTAGTCTAATTTTTCCCTTATTCTTGCTGTCCTCCCTACTTTTTAATCTCTCTGTACCTTAAAAAACAGGATATTAGCGATAGAATTGGATCATTTCATTGTTTGACTGTCGATAATTAATTAGTGAAGAAAATCTGTCGCTAATTAAGTCAATTTAGCGGCAGTATTCCGTCACTAATTAACCGTTATATATATATATATATATATATATATATATTATATTCTCTCTTTTCTCCCTTTCCCTTCTCTCTCTTCTCTATATATAATAATAATATATAAGAGGATTTCACTTACAAGGGTGCTAAGAACACCAAGAATGCGACGATGTTGCCTGTACAGAAAGAACAACATCAGTATGAAATTAAAGAGAGGCAAATATCAAAGTAGTGAAGCTAAAATAATGAAGAAGGAGATGGAGGATTAATTGTTAAAATGATGGAGCTATACTGTTGCTAGAAAATAATTGCGCTGGTAATTAATATGACACATTACCTAGAAGGCCAAAGATGAGAACCAATTCATGATCAGAGAAGAAAAACATTTTTGGTAGTGCTAGTTAAGTTAGCTTGCGCTCTCTAACTAGTAGATAACTCTGTGTCACAAGAAGTCGATATAGATCGATGTTGGTTCTACAAGGCAAGGTTGGCTCCATATTTATATATATATAATGGGCCTAGCTATCAAAAGAGGTTAGGCAAAAGGATGATGAGGTTTATGATAAAGGAGGTGGCAGCAGCCAAATGTAGTTTAGGTTGGGTAAATCTCCAAATATTCCCTCTAACATGTAGTTTAGGTTGGGTAAATCTCCAAATATTCCCTCCAAATATACGTTGGATTATTTATCAATGTATTACTCCCCCATCTCCATTATAAGCAATAACCGTCTAAATCATATAAAACGAACTGTTCAACTACACAAATCATACAAAATAAACTGTTAGTTAAAATTAGTTTCAAGCAATAAATGTGCAAGAAATATAACATTTTTTTTTCTCAAATGTACCTTTATTTATGAAGATAATAAGTGTGTGAGAAAGAATGAGAGGGAAAAGAGGCGAGAGAGAATGAGTGGAAAAAAATATCAGAGACATATAATTAATTAGAGTTAAAAGTGAAAACAGGGCATGAAATTTTTAGACAAATTAAAGCCAAATTCTTGCTTAATGCTTATATGTAGGACCAATCCTTTATGAGGGAATGTTGCTTTTAACTAATACGGGGAGTAATAATCTTTGGACTCTTATTCATCACATTATTCATGATTATTTATCATAAATTCTATACGTTACCAAGTCACATCATTTATAAATTATGACCTTTACCATTATCTACATCCACTCTAGCTGCTCATTATAACAAGGCACATCATTTTTATGATTAATATGCTTTAATTATTTTCTCAGTTTTATGTAATTGTTCACAAAATTTATATCTAGTTTGAAAATAAAGATTGTGATATTTAACGCTTTATACTTATGCGTCGTTTGGTATTCTATAAGAGATTTTTTTATGGAATTGGAAGTGGAACTAGAAAAAGAAGTGAGTTTTTTAAAGTGTATTTGGTATAGTGATGGAATTGATGTATCAATTATCATTATTACAGATAATGTTTTTAGCATCCGTTTTTTAGTCCTTCTAACGTTTGAAAACAGAAAGATGCCCATGCCGGGGACGTAGTAAACTAAGGATACAGCATGCGTTAAAAAAGGAACACCTTAAATGAATACTTTAGATGTCCCTTTTTTAAAAAAGGGATGTCTAAAGGTTCTTTTTTTTAAAAAAAAAATGTTTATATTACATATCTAGATTAAACACTATTTGAGACAAGAAATTACAGATCATAATCAATAAAATTATAAAGCTGGTATCTAAACTCCAATCCAAAATCTACACAATAATAACTCTAAAGCAAAATCTCACAGGTAGAAGATGATAATAATAAGAGGAATCAATTGCGAAAAACTTATCTATTTATATTATTGAAATTCATTTTCTCATAATAGCGAATAGAGAAGAGCGACTGGGAGATGAACATTGTCTTCTCAACAAGAACGTGGGCCAAGATGCATGTTTCAGAGTCTCAATCTGCAAACCATAACAATACGAGTTGGAAGGTAAAATAGAAGGGAAACTTTAAAAAACGAGAGAAAGAAGGTAAAATAATAAAAAAAAAAGTGTGAGAAAGTAAAACAGATCTAGAGGTAAAAAAAAAACAAGAAGAAGAGGAAGAAACAAAAAGTCTTAGATTACATAAAAGTGTGAAACTAACAAATAAAAACTATTAATTTAAATACAAACCATTTTTAACATCCCAAATTTAATTTAACAATGTCAACGATAGACTTTTAGTGTTGCTAAATTAATTAGGGATGCCAAAGGACATCCCTAATATCAGGGACGCCAAGACCTTTGGCGTCCCTATCCAAGACCTTTGGCGTCCCTATGCATAGGGACGTCAGGACGTCCCTAATATCAGGGACGCCTTGGTGTCCCTTGGGGACGCCAAGTAATATGTCCACTTTTAGTTTTTTTTAATATAAATTTGGTGTGTTAAAAGTAAGCTTTTGACGTCAATTTTTGAAACTGAAATATCTAATATGTCTAATGCATATAATTATAAAAATGTTATTGTGTTTTTTTATTTTAAAAAATAAACATCCTTTAAAATAATAAAATTTATATTTTATAGGAGTGTATATTTCATCTATATATTTATGCCAGAATGCCCATAAAATTTTTTGGAGAAAAATACTCAACCCATGATTGAACACTCCTGTCATTTGCCCCAATCCAAACCCCATGTTTACCGGCGGTACCCAAAACCGCCAACGGCCACAAAGCATTTTAAACCTTATTTGTTTATTGATAAACCATTTAATCAAACCTAGATTTGATATACAAATCAATTTAAAAACAAAAATGGAAGCATCGAATGGCACAAATCACAACCTCATATATTAAAATGAACATTCAAAAGAACAAATCAAACATTTTGTTTTGGAAGTATCAAATGCAACCAAACCACAAACAAGAAGCAAGAAGAAAAATCTTAAGCGCAATGAGAAGGATAGACAACCATTTAATAAAGAGAAGATGTAGTAAAATAAAAAAAATAATAAAAATTAATTAAAAACTTTTAATTCAACTATTCTCATTTTTTTAAATTCAATTCAAAAATTTTTTCCTTTGCTCACTTTCTCTCCCCTCCCCTCATGCCAAACAAACCCTAAAGGTGTGTTTGGTTTGAGGGGAGGGTGGAGAAATTACCATTTTGAATAAGAGAAACCCAAAATTTACCCCCTCATTTTTTTAAATTTTGGTTTCCCGCCCAAAATTTACTTTCTCATTCTTTTTAAATTTTGGGTTCCCGCCCAAGATTTAAATTCCTTCAACCCAAAAAAGTAATTTACCCACCCTCTCATTCCCTCCCACCCCTACCCTCTCCTCAAACCAAACACACCCTAAGGAAAAAAAGGTAGGAATATGAATTGTTAAATTGATACTTCCTTTAATCCTAAATATAAGACCTAATTAATTGTTTTAAAGATGTTAAAGAAGCTAAATAAATTGGTTAATCATATTTTAAGTTGTATGTTATTAGATTATATATCAATTTATAAGTCAAACAAATTAGTTTGAAAAAAAACAATGAGTATAAATACTTTAGAGTAACTTAATTAGCTTTCTTAATCTATCTAAAAGAGTTAATTGGATCTTATATTTAGAACCGGAGATAATAATGAGAGCAAATTAAAACTTGGCTTTTGAAATACCAAAGGAGAGTTTGATATGGTCACGTAATTGGATGTGACAACATAGGAAAGCATATATGAGAAGGCACATATGAACCACGGCATATAGCATATTGGTTAGATAGTTATTTATGAAAAGTAAAAAGGAGGGGGGAACAAATTAAAAGGGTTCGGCTGAATAATGGAAAAAACATAAGAAGATAGAGAAGGGAGTTCACACGTGTTGCCACTAAATTTGCACAAACATCATATCGTAAAGAATCATTTATTAAGCAAGTTGGTTCAATCTAGCTAATTCCCAAAAACAAAAGAAAGAAAAAAGAGGTTTTCAATAACAATAATTAATGTATATGAATCTAAATGAATATGAACTCATTATAAAACATGTTGTCATATTTGTATAAAGTCGGTCAAAACTAATAAAAATAGTCCAAAATAAAGAAGAAAACAAAACTATTCGGCTTGTGTGTGTGGATAAAATATAGATATTGGTTCTATCAGTTCAGAGACATTCTTTTTTATTTTTCATTTGTTAGTGTAAAATGACATTATTTTTTAGGTATAATATAAAAATGAAAGCCATTGTAACTTTAGTATTAGATGTTGGATTAAATTTTTATACAAAAAATTCTATAAAATTTTTTAAAGCAATTATTCTTGATCTTTTAGTATTATTAATAAGGTCAAATCTATAGCGCTCTTTTAGTTGTAAATGACTTTCTATCATGCATGCATTCATGCATGATTTGATTAAATACGAAAATTGAGAGGCTCTATAATTTTAATTAATTCATTATTGAGGGTTTTCATAAGGACACACACACACATATATATATGTATGTATGTATGTTTAATTTTTCACTATGCATGCTCTTTAATTAATCAGCCGAGACTTTTGAAAACCCTAGTTATTCAGTTTTTCTAATAGATCCTTATCAGGTTGGCACATTCTATCACGTAACTAAAGTTGACTTTGTGATTATTGAGTTTTTGTCATACGATCAAAATTACGAAACAGGCAATATATCCTTTAAAAATCCAAGATATAAAAACCATACACTGTTGGGGGAAGATCTATCAATTCTATAATATCTAAAGGAGAACCAAACTTCTTCCTCCAATATTTGTTACAAGGAACTCTTACATGTTTTATAATATAACATGTTCTGTTTAAAGCATTATTTTTTTTCTACCCAATATCTCTAACTAAGTATAAAACCTCCTAACTAATTAACCAAACCCCTCTAATTAATGACCTTCTATGGATGGTATCAATCCTTAATATATGAGCTAGTTAGGGGTTAGATTTAACTTTAAATAAAATACCTTAATCCACTTTGTCTCTCATATTTATCATTTTTTCCAGACTAATTTGCCTAACTTATAAATTAATATATATATATATATATATATATATATATATATATATATATATAATGTTACACTCCCTCCAGTTTTTAATATAAGATATATTTGAAGAGTTGATCTTGATCATAAATATAAGACATAATTTTCATATTTATCAATCTTTTCTTAATTTACCCTTTTGATGCTTCCTCAACAATAATCAAAGAGGAGAAACAATGAGGAAATTAAGAAAAATGACTAAAGTGTTTTAAAAAATATATGACATATTAATTAACAAACCTAACTTACTCATTTAATCTAATCAAATTAAATAAATATGCCTTATATTAAGAACTGGAAGGGGTACATGGGTATAGAGATCATGTCATATTTGTTAGAATTAACTAATTTAATTATTTGACTTTTTTAATGTATATAAATTAGTTGCTCTTATATTAAGAACTAGAAGAGTAATAAATTTTAACTAATTTCACTAGCTTACGTAAAGTGTTGTTATCAAGTGCTAATGATAAGGACTACATTTCAAAACCAAACAAACGGGAACCACAAAACCATGATTTACTGATTTTCGTTAGGTTGTTCGATAGAAGGAACTGATGATAATGCTTTTGGATTTTCAATATGCGGTAGGCAATGAAATTATAATATTCTATCTAAGGATGATTTCTATACATCTTTTTAAGAAATCAATTAGGCCGTGGTAAAAAATGCTAGATCTCAACATTGATGATGAAGAATATCCTTTAGAATTAATACTTAGTACAAAAATATAGAGAGAGTAATAAGAGTTGACCCGCAAGCTTAAGCTTCCAACCCATATAAATTAGGAGGGTTGAGTTGTGAAAAAAGATCCCATTTTATTATAGATCTTTTTTCGGCACGAACTCACATAACTCATAACTGTGAGGGGGTCGCTCGTGTTTTTTTAAAGTTGTATGAAATTATAAAAAATAAAACGCATTAATATTGACTAATTGTTGATTGATTGTGTTGAATGTTAATCATGGATTTGAGATTTATGTTTAGTTTGTAATGTTTTAAATTTGATCTTATGAATTGTGATATATGTTTAATTTGTAATGTATTTGATTTATGAATAATTATAAGATCAACATTTAAATGGTCTGATTTAATATTATATAAAATATTTTTATTTTATTTATTGTAGTATTGAATTATTTCTAACGAGGTTTAGCAATTTATATTTAATTAATTATTTTTTATTTTATAATTTATCATCTTAATAATTTTATAAAAGATCCAATCTAAATAATTCAACTGTTAATCTTAGCGGTGGGCATGGGCAGGGCTGGGCAAGGCGAGATCCCTGTCCGATGCCCAGCCCGAAGGATGAACGGGCTGCATTTTTTCAGCCTGATGCCCTGCCCTACCCACTAAAAGCCCTAACCATTTTGGGCTGGGTAAGGGTGGGCTGGGCAGGGTGGGCTTCCTTACCCAAGTGATAACATCTTGTCTTGTCTACATATGAAAAAATAATTCCATATAAATTTCATGAATATTCCTGTAGTTATCAATACCATATGTCTTAACTTCGCCGTAAGTAATATAAACTTCAAATACATTTGATGATTCCACATCTTGGGATATTTCAAAATAAGTCTATAACTTGAATTTTGAAATTTAAAAACTATCATATGTCTTAACAAATATCCATACTTTAAAAATTAAACATCCATAATCCATTATAAATAAGAAAACAAAATGATTGTAATTAAAGCCGTGAAATCAAAGTAGTTTGCATCAATTCAATGTCCCAAAAGTTGATCAAATAATGAAGCATCTGGAAAAAAAAAATAAAAGAACTATAGTTTAATACATCACAAAGTAAAGAACGAAGGAAGAAATCTACTTGTAAATAGTATTTAGTAACTAGGGCAAAAAAAAGATGACCAGAAGAGTATTATACAATAGACAATATATATTTTAAATATATATATATATATATATATATATATATGAAATAATATTTAATTGATATGAAATTTTATATTTTAAATAAATAAACATAATTTTCAGGGCAGGGCAGCACTCCTTGCCCGATGCCCGACCCTGCCCGGTTATTAGCCAGCCCAAAACTGCCCAAATTTTTTAGGGTTGGGCTGGGCAATTTTTTACAGAGTCAGGATAGGCGCACCGGACCACTGGGCACCATGCTCACCCCTAGTTAATCTTATGATTGTAAAGAGACAAGAGGAGGGAAGATGAGGGTACCAACCCGACTTAACATGTACCATTAATTGGAGTAGTATTTTTAGTTTTTTACATATTTTTAATTTTAAGAGAAAAGTTATTTGTTTTTCACAGCTGAAGAAAACCAACATAAAATTGAGGGCTCTCCAAAGTTTTTATTTTTTATCAAATAACTCCCCAAAATTAACTAAGTGAGAATTTATAGGAGGAACAAAGAGGAACTTCAAATAGAACGCAAAACAAAAACTTGCAATTAATTTTGTTATGTGAAATTACCGTAACATTTTTTTTTTTTTGAGTTTACAGCACTCATCCTTGATGTCTGAATCAAAAAAAAAAAAAAGTGAAAGGAAACAAAAAACACATGATAATCTGGACGAACACAACGCTCGACTCTAGCCTTTCCTCAACAATTAAAATGACAACACATAAATTGTACAAAAATATAAACAAACGAATGTACAAAATTCAAAACCTGCTTCCATTTAGCAATAAGATTTTGATCCTCCTCATACATTATAATTTCTAGTATTCCTCCTCCTCCAACCTTATGCACAATTAACTACCAATGACCCTCCTCATGCTGTCAATACAACCTTGTAGCCTAATGGGATGAAAGCTTTCTTATAAGTGAGAGGTCGCAGGTTTAATCCTTCCTACCAATAATTTCAGGCATTAGTTACTGCCCCTCTGAACCCAAAAAGGGAGGGAATTACTATGAGGTTCTAAAGAAGGCGATTAATTACCATGAAGTCCCAATAACAAGTGAGGTGGGTGTTATCTTTTCTTACACCTCTGAACAAAAAAAGAGGGGAATTACTATGAGGTCCCAAAGAAATGACTTAATTATCAGGAGTTCCAATGCCACAAATGGTCCACAGATGTCAGTATTGTTCATAGTTGAATGCACAATAAGTCAATAACCAGTGATCAAGCCAAAAGCTGCTTACCTCTACAAACCATATTATTCTACTCTATTCGTACATCTCAGAATTGCTGATTTCATCTTTTCTTTATCCAAAGATGTTTGAACCATCACCTGTGCAAGATGATTTCTTTAGTTTATATTTCACCCAAAAAAAGAAAACAAAAAAAACACTGTAATATGAATAATAAATATTTAAATTCTACCAAGAACGAATAGATACGCAACAACATGCCTTCATTTAGTGACAGTGCATTCATATTGTGCTGCTTTAGAGGGGGGAAAAGGTGGACCACAAAAGGTGTATAGCTAGAAGATTATATCACATTTCAAGAATAAATAGAGCATAGAAATGTCCATTTTTACAATAAAATCTCAAAATCAGTCTTATCAGCAGTATCAATGACCCTTACCTCTTGTATTCTATTTCCAGATCGAGCAAGCAACTTGTACTGATTCTCAAACATGGAAGCCATATAAACCTAGAGAAAAAAATTAAATTAGAAAAATGATTACAAAAAACTAATAAAAGTGGTAATAATAGCCAAGAAAAAGGTGATAAAGCCAGCTAGAATCAGAATCAAATGTTATAGAACCCCAAAATCCGTTATTCATGAATAGGAGAGGTCTTAAAATACAAGGAAAAGAGTGTTATCCTGTACTTGAAAAAATAAAATCTGAGAATTACGCTAAGTTGCACATGTATATCTAAAATCTAGGCTGCTCAAAGAAGAGATGAGTGAGCAGCATAATTAATGGATGGTGAAAACTGAGCCCGTTGTGGACTTTTATGACAAATGACTTTCTAGTAGAACCGCACCAGCACACCTTTATGACAAATGACTTTCTATTAGAACAGCACCTGCACATCTTTTTTTTTTTTAATGGTGGAGCACCAGCACATCTTTAGTCATATTTTCTATTTTCATGAGCAGAACCCATGTGACGGTTCATCGAAGTATGCCTCAACGTGACCCCCGCAAAATTGCAGAGATAATAAAATGATGCAAAAATTATCATCCAAATGCATAATACTAACTAGATAGCAAATTCTGAGAAAACAAACAATGAGGTAATGCCAATTCAGGCGAATAAGAAAAAAGCAAAACCTACACTCAGAATTTGGTTACATTTATGTCTTTTAAGCCAACAGATCATGTCCCGTTTGGATTGTAGGTGACTAGGTGTCGGTACCTGAAATGTTGGAGCTAAACCAGGGCTTCTGAAAAAGCGACCTTTTGTAACAGATTGGATCCCATCAATCTGCTGCAATTCTTGGATAAGACATTCCACTTCAGACCACTGACAAAATTTAGCATATTAGCAATACACTTAATGATGCTTCAGTGGATGCACAATCCACATTCCACCACATATAGTCATTTCCCGATTTAATTGGGGTTGGGAAAAATATATGCAGGATATGAGATCGGACGCCAAGTGTAGGCCATAGGCCAGAAATAGAAAAATGGAACAAAATGCAGGAACCAGCTATTAATTATTATGTGGAAAGTTATATATCTCTTAATATTTATTATGAGTAGATTCTGATTGTACAGGGTAATCTCTGCATTTATTGTATTTATTTGCTTTGATGTATATATTCCCATACCTTGAACATTTCAATGTGAATAAATGAAATTTATTTTTCCTCCTCTCAATTGAGCATATTATACAATCATGTGGCCACGCAAGGTCACCCTTAACGGAACATTTCACCTATCGTTCTCATCATCACATCAGAGCCTCCTATTCTCTTCCCCCTTTTTTTTTTGGCCAGCATCAGAGCCTCCTATTCGCTTCCATATACCATGGACTCCATCACCAGGAAAAGCAACACGACATGAGCCAAATTCTAAAAACAATGCAACTCTCTTAATTTACATCATAAATAATAACTTGAGGTTTAGCTACAAAACTAGGGTTATGTAGCTGCAGCATCCATTCCGGATAGGCAGTCCATAAGTGTTACATAGCTTATAAATATCATTGTTTTGTCCAACTTGGGCCATTTCAGAGGGGCCTAGTTAGAAGGCCGATGGCTTCTCTATCAGGGAAGTCCAATCTTGGTTCAATTTTTCCCACAGAAGGTACAAAGGTATGAGCCTCATTGTCGTAACTCCATGCAACACCAAGGATCCTCAATATATGGCCTTCTAGAGACCCAACCTCACGAAGGTAAATTACACCAATAGGCCTCGTTTCTCCATTGGTACTTTGAACTTCATTCAACTCTTCTTAATAGAAACTTATTAATTCACACACTAAGATCCATATTTACTATTGGTAACAGCAGAAATGGCCCATTCCACTAGTTATTGAATAATTTTATTTTGTCAGAGTTCGCCTTTACCCATCCATCCAGATAATATGTGCACATCTGACCAACACATACCACAAACGGTTTAATTTCAAAAAAAGAACATATAGACACTATTTAACAATACTAACACCTGCATTCAATTGATAAAACAACAGGTCTTGTAAATAAATCCCTCAGCA
The DNA here is from genome assembly GCA_963242795.1 of Inga leiocalycina. Taxonomy (NCBI): domain Eukaryota; kingdom Viridiplantae; phylum Streptophyta; class Magnoliopsida; order Fabales; family Fabaceae; genus Inga; species Inga leiocalycina. The sequence continues at coordinate 40,217,415 of OY725332.1, forward strand.
TCATGTATCTGATAATGCCGACTGCTCTTTTCTCATATAAAGATCTAACATGTTTACCTCTGCATCAAGCTCAGCTGCTTCCAATCTCTCATCAATGGGGTCATCATCCCCAACTACAGACTCCAAGGACTTCAACAATGGATCAGGCTGCCAAAGAAAGGAATGCATTTTGTTAATTTCAAAAAGTAAATAGATTAGTGCTTCATGTAAAGTGCAGCATGATGAGTGGATAGGAGTATTAATTAATGAAATAAAATTCAATGTGAATAGTCACAGGACCACAATGTTAGGAGCTGATTAGCAGCTGATTTTGTGGGATATGACTTAAATATTACCATTACCTTTCTAGCTCTGTATGTGTACATATATATATAGACCTTTAGATGATATTGAATAAATGAAATAAATGGATTAAACCCACAAAAAATAAAGCTTATCACAAACTATGTCTGTAGTTTCACCCTATTTAAATTAAAAGCATAAATGAAAACACATAAATAAATATATTACCATGATCTCCTTTAATGACAAAAATATGTGTTCATGCGCAAAGTCTAATTGGTGAACTTTTGCCTCTACAACCTGGAACACAACAAGAGCTTTATAAGAAGTATAGATGTTCTACATGTTTAATTAGTTTCACCAATGTTGAATATAAATGGAAAAATCACATAAGTTGTTCATGGGATGCATTCATACTCTCCCTTGTCATTTAGTACTGAAAAGTAATATCCAGTTTCCTAGTCTGAAATGCTATCATGGAGGAAAATACCTGCCCGATCTTAAAATATGATGTTGGGTCTAAAGTGGCATCCCATGATACTTCTGTCTGATGAATTAGTGCAGGAACTCCTTCGACCTGCATTTATATTGGGTCAAACTTTACAAATTTGTCACCTTCGTGGAATTACATGAAAGGCACTCCAAGCCCTTGACTAAACATATTCCCAACAAGGCACTTAAACTATTTAAAGTTATGCAAAACTTAAGACAGTAGTAAGAATTAACTTCCCAAATGAGAATCATATGATTTTTTATACCTTAACAAAAATGCCAAAGTAAGTTATTTTCTGGACGCTGCATTTTACTATATCACCAACTTGAAGTCTAGCCTGCCATTAGAAACAATAAAAAAAAGTTGAAGACCACTTTTCACCATATTCAACCAACAATATTGATACAAAGATTTTGTATATCAGTGCGTGTCTGTGTTTACACTACTTACCATAAGATTTCTTTTCTTCTCAACAAACTCTTCCTTCTCTTTTGGTCTTACTGACAATGTGAGCTTCCTTAATTTCCTGTCTGCCGATACTATATTGACTTTAACTTTCTGCAGTCATAGTATATGTATTAAGATTGATGATATTCAAATTCACTTTTAAAGGAAAACTATAGTACATATTTAAAAATAGCTTATGAGCTTTCAATACTGGACCTGGCCAATAAATGATGACAAGAACCTAATTTTCTCTTGGTCATAAATCCTTAACAGATCTTCCAATTTCATATCTGGTGAAATCTTCTCTTCAACTACATTATCAATCTTCATGTGTTGAAGAGAATCAAGAGGCAAATACTTGTTTTCCGTATCATAACTTGTAATAATGCCTAAGTTTTGCTTGTAGATTGATGGATCCAAGCCCTTTTGTCTTAACCAAGACTCAAAAGCAAAGAACTTCCACTTGGCAGAAAGATTACGATATGGCAGAAATCCTACCAAGGAACCAAAAGATGCCTGCAAAATGTTTTAATCAAGTTCAGAAGAGCTATATGGAGAAAAGGCCACTACTGCCCACTAAGTACTTACAACAAAACCTCTGGTACTACAGCTTATAAGTTCCACATCTGCCCTATCTCCACTCTTAACTAAATCTTCTGCCCTGGTCCAATCAGCATCTTCACTTTCCTTTTAAAAAGGGAGCAAAGGTTATCACCAAACATTTGTAAATACAAGACAACTAAAATAGCAGAGTAATCACTTGGGGAACATGAATGGTCTAACCTGCAAGTTTGTCATAGCTAGGAGATTTTCTAATTCAGCAATGCTTCTGTTATCTCCAGGATTCTCAAAAGCAGTCACTTCTCCAGTAGATTTTGAAGTTTCTTTCACAGGTCGGTCTAATCTATAAGACAAATACATGTAGTCTGAGAAGAGTTGCCACTATATAATAACACTATGTAACTGTAAAGGTAATTTCACAGACCTCTTCGGTTTTCCCAGTAGTGCAGCTTCAACAGGCAACTCAACTCTAGAATCAGCTGAATTTAAATCTGACTGGTGACTGGAATCAATTTGCTCTTGATGAGATTCCAAATGTCTCTGCCTGTGTTGCTCCAATCCCTAAATAACCAAACATTGAAAGAAAGAAAAAATTCTAGCCTTGCATAATTAATACCTCTATAGCTATGAAGATAAATACCCACATCATTCGGGACAGTGACATCCCCAAACTCCTCATCTTTTTTGCCAGCTTCTTTGTCTGGACGTTCCATCAAAGTCAAGTTTTCAGTTTTATCATCTATTTCTTCTGTTCTCATTTGCATATCGTTACCATTGTTCATTTGAGCACTTGCATTCTGATCAGTCCCCTTTGGAATTGATGGCTCAGGTTTCTTCAATAGTGCCATATCACCTGATTCTTCCTTTCTCATCTTCGAATCATTATCATTGGTCATTTGGGCATTCACCGGAGCAGAAGGCTCTTGCTTCAGATCAGTCTCCTTTGCAATTGATGGTTCAGGCTTCCTCAATAGTGTCATATCGCTAAACTTGTCCTTTGATTGTCCATTCCGCATTTTTAGAGACAAATTTGGTTTTATTCTCAACTTTGATGAAATGTCTTCATTACCATCCTCATTATAAACAGTTGGCTTTCTTAAGATAACATTTGGCACACTACTTTTTGCTGCATTCATTGCCTTACTCGCTGGTTTGCTTGGTTTCTTGATCTCCAATGAGGCTTTGTTATCATCAGATTTGAAGTTTGTTCCTTTCATTGGGACAGGTCGTACTAAACCCAAATCATCCAATGAACTTGAGGATTTCCTGTTAGACCCCTCAAATGGAACTTCCTCTACCTCAACGAGTTTACCCTTATTCTTATAAAAGGATTTCTCAATATCAAGATAAGAAGCTTCAGGGTTCGCCTTTCTTCCCATTATCTGAAGCAGCAAATACAATCATAAATGACAGATAGAGTTATATGCAAGCACATACTGAATCATTGAATGTCATAGTTACCAGACATTCAAGCATTCAGGTTCACTTTCACCACATCAAGTTATATGAAACAAACTTATTGTAGAAAATTTAAAAGAAAAAAAGTCCAACACACAAGCAGAGTTTGCCTTCCTGCATTTAACCTCTTTACCAAATTCGATCAGTACCACCTCTTATATGGGACCAAATATGAATGTCCAAACAGATGGTCTAAGAATATGACCAATTTCACTCATGTCCAACATCTTTGACACTTATACCAGATTTAGACACGCTTTAAATTACATTTAACACTATTATCCCACTATTTGAATTGTATTATGTTGGTATCCCTGCTGTTACTTCTCAAAGTACACATTGAAATGAAAGAAACAAAAACTGGAGAAGAAAGGATACAGAAAAAGACCTTAGCTAGGGTTAGCTTAGGGTCCTCGCCAATTAAGCGCCCGAACTTGAGTTCCATCTGGTCGAACCTGTCAAGCTTCGGGGACTCATCCCGAGAGGCACAAACTGTGAAAGCATTTGATCTTTTATTGAAACAAAGGATTCCGATTGCACTTCTTCTCTGTGATGAAAACGAAAGGAGGCGAGTTCGGCCATTGAAGAAGGGTTTGCCGGAAGTGGCTGTAGTGGTGAAAGCAAGACCGTCCATTTCCCTTAGAGCTTGCTACTATTATTCTCATCACACGTCACAGGGCAATAATGGAACAATTGCCCACTGTTCTTCTGTATCGTGTGGGTTTTCTTGCGATTGAGCAGCCAGAGAAAAAGATGATTCTGAGAATATGGTGGTGGCGATTAGAGAAACGGCTAGCGAGAACTGGAAGAGAAAGGGGTTATCGGTTATCCTGCCCCAAGTGACGTGGCGGCAGTTTATCACGAGAATCAGAACGCGGATATGTAGCGACAAGTCTCAAAACAAGCTTCTGGTCCGGCTTGGACATGGAATTTGCCAAATTTTATTTTATTTTACTTTATTTTTTTCCAACTCAACAAAAACATTGGAAATTTGAAGCGAAGCCTTGAAGGTGATTAATTTACTTTGGAAAGAGTTTTTTTATTTTGATGATTTAATGTTATAAAGTGTCTTTTTAGTCTTCTAATCCTAACACTGTTAATCAAAAATATTAAAATTGAAATTTTCAGTATTACAGAATATGATCAAATGCTTATATTATATTTAATTTTTAAAAAATGATGATGATAATTATTGACACAAAAAAATCATCACTTACCACAAAGATACTTTATAATTAAGGATTACACTGAAATTTAGTATAAAATGATAGGACTCAAGATATGAGATAGAAGCCAAGTACCTTTATTTTACAAGACAAAGTACCCATTTCTTAAAGTTTATAGTTGAAATATAATAGTTTATAGAAATAGGAATTAATTTGAATTATTCAGACTTTATTGTTTATTATAAAAATATTATTTTGTTTGAGAAGGATGAATTGGGAGGAGGACCATTTCAAGAAGTTTGCCTTTAATTGCGTCCTTCCAATTTGTTGTTTACATGTGTAGTACAAAGTCTACCCTTTTAATAGTAATGAAATTCATTATCTATGTTAAAAAAACAATGCATATTTTAAATAAAAATATTGACCAATTTTTGTTTACTAGGGCACAGGTATCCTCTTATTGAAAGTAATCATATTTAAGGTACTGTTGGAAACTAAATGTGGGCACCTTTCCCAGTAGAGATTTAAACCTTAATCACCATATTACGAGGGACTAGCCCCTTCTGTTAGACTCAATTCCCGTTGGTAAATATTGACCAATTTGAAGTGATCGAAACATCAATTTTATTAATTAGATCAATTTATAACAAGTGTTTTTTTAAACTTTTGGAGTAGTTTATTACCCCATTCTTCAAAAAGAGGTAACTGATTCATTGATTTTTTTGGTCCTCTTCCAATTGTTTATGCCATATTCAAATGCATATTCAAAGAAGAGTATCACAATTACCTCAAAATTGGCTTTATTAGTGACTCTGTTGAAGCCTTGCAGCCAATCAATAGCAATCTATCCGAAGATCATCCTCTCAAAGGCCATGTCAGACAAATTCGCCATCTTTTGATGTGTGACTGGACCGTCACTTTTGATCTCATGTGAATAAAAGTCAATTATTGTGCCAATTATTTGGTTCATCAAGGTTATTAAATAGATATTGAAGCTGTCGTCATGAATGTTCCTCCTATAGAGTATAAAGCAACTCTTTTAGAAGATTTCAATCATAGGTTTCCCTTAGCTAGCTTATCCCTGCACGTCTTCTCACACCCTTTTCATTTCAAAAAATGGAGTGTTTTGCTAGTATAACAATAAGATGTTCATTATTTTTAATTATATCAAGAGAAATAAAGCCTTGAAAATTATAATATATATGCTACATGTATCACATTTATGCTTGTTTGGAATCACGATTTATAAACATGTTCATATAAGTCGAAACAAAATTCTTCTTACATATAAATTACAATTTATGCTACTTTTGAATAAGGCTCCAATCCATTACAAACAAAACCTTTGATGACCTTTTCATTTGAAGGGAGGTACAAAGGGTTTAAGGAATTGTAGTGATATACTCTATATTGAAGTGCCATTTGAGTATTGATATTCAATCCTCTCACTGGGTAACCAACATTGGTAGCCTTTTGGTTCCTTAAACATATAAAGATGGATGCTTGACTGAAGGATTGATTCAGACTATTTAATCAAATGATATATTATATATGTTACGATTAATTAACTTATTTAGTTTTTTTAATCTCTTAAAAAAAAGTCAATTGTACTTTATATTAAAGACAGGATGAGTATTACTTAAATGATTACTCAATTAACCAAAATAATCAATGAGTTGCCTCCATTTCTTACTATGAATGTTCCACACGCACGCTCCACTCCATTTTTAGCGATAAATATGAATGTGTAATTTCCAAATGAAACTTCTACCTCTGACAATGCTTCAATGATTTGCTATAGTCACTAAACTACTAGTGATGTCATCTTTTCCTATGTATGGTGATACAATTATTGAAGCTCAAAACAATATGGGCCTACGAAATTTTTCTATCCCAAATTAACGAACTTCATTGGCTACTTGTATTAAACGAAAGCGGAGATAGGAGCAAAGGAACCAGAGAAAAAGATATGCATAAATTCTTCGCACCCCTTATGATGCGAGCACTCTCATCTGCTTTTGCTTTTACCTTTTAATGACTTGGGCCTCATTGATTTCTTGGCCCATTCTCCCCTAAGCCATATTTCCTCCTATTAGCCCACCATAAAACAAGTCTTGTGTATTGCTATAAAATTTATAAGATAAAGGGGCAAATGAAACTACTATTTCTCATCCAAAAATTAGTTCAGTTGGTAAAGAGGTTGGTTTATAATCATAAGCGCTTTTTGAGTCTGGAGGCATACCCTGACCCTAATGAGCCCTCAATCACAACTCATCTAATTTTTTTTTGTAAAAAAAACACTACTATTTCTCATAACAATGCTAAAAATGGTTTGTTCATGTATAAGATAACCCTACTATTAATGTTGGGCCATGAAAAAAATGTTAATGTTGGGCCATGAAAAAAATGTGGTTTTGCCTAAAAAACATACAATAACTTTTAGTCTTAACACCAACAAGGATTGGACCTAGTGGAAGAGACTAGTTTCTTATAAAATAGTGAACCAAGGTTCAAATCCTCACTAAGAGATATGCCCACATTTAATACCCGATAGTATGTCGAATAGGATTATCTCCAATAGGAGGATACTTGTGCATAACCAAAAAAAAAAACTTAGAATCTCAACTTCATGAACTTCAAGTTATACACACACTAAATTAAACTTAGAGGACATTCCCAATATAAGCATACTTGTCAATCTCAAAATAAGATCTAATAAAAAAAATCTCAAAATTAGAGGAAAAAAGTTATAAATGTTATGAATATTGTGGTAGTGGATGTTCATAGTCTCTTAGGATTCCATAACACCTATAACCTCCCATGATTTTATGTAGCTTTATGTTGTAGATTAATTCTTATGTTTATGACATTGTAACTCCAACATAATGTGGGTTAATTCTTATGTTTATTACATTGTAACTCTTGAGAGAATTGGAGGCCTATATATAGAGGCTTAACACAAAAGAATGTAAGCACATGAAAATTCCATAGGAATGAGAGTTCTTCACTCTTCATTACTACAATTCTCTCTTGTCTTTCTTCATCTCTTCATCTCAATCTTGTATATTTTCTTGATTTCATAACACGTTATCAGCACGAATTTGCTCAGAAGACCTATGGTCTAGTTTTCTATCTCTTCTACTCTCTAACTTTCTCATTTCCATACTATGTTTTATATTGTTTATTCTCTATGTTATTTTATCTTTCTAGTCTACATTATCAATCTATTGTTCTATATTATTTTTCTTTTACACTATCTATTTTTATCTATCCTGTTGTTATCTTTTACATATATCTAGGATAATCTAAACCATTATATGAAATTAAATAGACTCTTTTATTGATTGTTTTATACATCGGGTTCTATGGCTCAGATTTGATATTATATTATCCTTCACAAGTTTTCTTTCCTTTCACTTTTATTTATTGTTTTCCATTAATCTCTTATTATGCAAAATTTATATTTATTTATTTATTTATTTTATATTCTAGTTTCTTTACATTTTATGTTATTATATTATGTTATTTCATTCTATTTACACTTATTTAACATTTATATTTTTTTTATTTTATTTACATTTTATGTTATACATGATTGTTTGTTTCTTTATTTTATGTCATTTATTTTATCTTGTTTTATTGTTATTTTATTTACATTTCATTTATTTATATTAATACATTATTGTTATATCATTATGTCAATCTTTTATTTTCATTTGTTTATTATATTACATTAATATATAATAGTATTATATATGAGCATGTAATGTGGTCTATATGATCATGGGCTTATCTATTATTTATTTTTAATTATGAATTTGAATTTTTTTAAATTTATTTTCTAGTATTTTGGTTTTATCGAGAGGCCAGAAGCCATAATATTCTTAATTTCGTGATTAGATGACCAGAAGTCACATCACTTTTGTATTAGCTCTTATGAGAAAGAACGCTATTGGTTTCATTAAATTGCAAGATTGACAAGAAAAATTTTAGCACTTTGATGATTTAATTGTTACAAATATCAAAGCCCTGATGGCTAAAGGTTCAAATATCAAACTAAACAAAAAAAAAAGCTTTGCAAGATTTTTGCTGTGGTCCTGAAGACCAATATTTGGAGAAATTGATGATGCTATTGAAAGTAAAGAAAATATGTAAGAGTGAAAATGAACATGATCACATTGCATTTATAGAATTGATAGTTGAAAGTTGAGAATACTTTGTCTTAGCGATTGAACTACAATCGTGAAAATAATAACATTTCTAAGGTGATCAAAATTATGAGCAAATATTATACTATGACTAGAAGTCATATGGATAGAAAAATGGTATAATATGACCAGAAGTCATATAGACTAATATGTACTAATTTATTGAAAATAAAGATCAAAATGGCTGTGAAGCCAAAAAGACCATGAAATATTGTGAAAAATATAAAAAATAGTTATGATGCTTAAAGTAATAAGTTACGAAGAAAGATGATCAGCTTGTATAGCCAAAAGAAATAATTGTAAGCCCTGAAGGCTATATGATAATTGTAAGCCTTGAAGGCTATATATTTTGATTCTTTATGTTTAAATTTAAATTGATTGTGATTAATTTGTGAGAGAGAAATTATTATTTAACATTGTGATATCAACATGAGTGATATATGAAATCAAATAGATAAAAAGGTAATGATTGGTCATTTTAAAATTTCAGTATAGTGCCAATTTATTTACAAATTTAAACATTATTAGTAACTATTGATATATTTTGATTTTATGGCCTTTTAGAATTCTAACTACCTCATGGTTAATCCTTATAACTCCCATATGAAATAGTTTTCAGTATTTATTCATATAACCTTCAATTATAAAGTTAAGTTGTTTAATTACCTTCTTTATGTATAATTGTACAATTTATTTGTAATTTTAAGTATATTGTGTATGTGAATACTAATCATACATCAATGAAGTTTACCACCTCTATTTTCTTCTTGGGACTTGTATTTCTCTGTTGCACCAAAGATTTCCCAACAAACATTCAACTTATATACCTCAACATCAAGGTACTTTCTTTTATTATTAGTCATATTTTTCATTTTAGCCTTGTCTTCCATGTCTTTTCTCTTCTTGAGCACTATTATGTTGCCTTACATATATATGCAATTTTTCTTAGTTCCAAACTTTCATTATTGAAAGGCATACAAATACTCTTCAATTTGTATCTTATTTTAGTATTGATAATTTATTGCCTCATTTCCCAATTCATTGTATTAACATTTCTTCTACTCCTTAGTATTTTTATATGATATGTGCAAATTTCATACATTAATCATGATATAATATATAATATGATATATATTGGAATCAAATTAGTTTTATGTGACATTTGTGAAGAGAAAAAAAATCATATGTCATATTTGAATTAAGAAAGTGAGAATTTATTTAATTTTATGAGAAAATTCATAATGAATAGTTTATTATTTGTTAGACAAAATCATTTTCGTAATGTGCAAGTCAAATTTATGGATGATTAAATAGTAAGGAATATTTGAAAGAAGACTATGTATATCATAAGTCTTTGTTATTTTATATTATAATGCATTTGTCTTTATATTTCTCTCAAATTAATTTTAGCCCCAAAACATCAAAATTTATTGCAATAAGATCTTTATGTATCTTGATTATGGATCTCCTCATATTTCTTTAGTGGAAAATTCTAAACATTTCATATTTTGAACATGCATCAAAAGAGATAAATTGAAGCATATTATTATTAATAAGTAGCAAAATTATATAAAAGTGCAAGAATATATGTTAGTTCCTGAAGAATATAAATGTAACAAAGTCGATATAGTTCCTAAAGAACTAATATAGTTTTTCTTAAATTCTATGGGCAGAAGAAGAATTGATTAAGGAAAGTTATAACCCATAGATTTACATTAGAGTTTTACTCTATTACAGGGTTTAAATGGTAGCCCAATTGACTGAAATCCATGATTAGTTGTGAGTTATGAAGTACTTGAGTTTTGAAATGAAAGTTATAACCCATATATTATTAGTTTTGAAATCCATAATATACAAATTTGTCTTTGAAATAGAGAAATAAAGAAAGTATATCTATATGACTCACACTTGAGGGGGAGGTTGTTAGAATATAAGTGTGAGTTAATATTGAAAAGTTTTACTCATATACTTCCTCACAAAACTTATTGATCTCCGAAAAATGGATGTCATATTGACATTTTATATCAATACTTATGGAAATTGAAAAGTTTGTTGTTGGTTAAGCAACATGTTACAGTAAACTAGTGGTTTACTGATCCAAATAAATTTATGTTGGCATGACTTGTTTGATTCATCCGAGTCATATATAAAAGATTACATTTGACATCCATTGAAGAACTAGAAGATTTTTCATGAATAGCCAACATATTATATAATTCAAGAATTATCATGTGCTGCATGTTCTCAAAGAAATTTGATTATGAGAGTATCACAAGTTATGATTTGGAATGAATCTCTATATTTCTGGAAATATATCAAGCTGATATATGGGCCCATTCAAATAACATGTAAACCATACAAGTATTCAATGAATTTGATAGATGCATCTATAAGATGGTTACATGTAATATTAATATTAGTTTGCAACCTGAAGTTTGCAGAATATTTGAATAAATTATTATGTTATGCGCAATTTCCGGATTATACGATTCATTCATTAAAGCCTCCATAAATAGCTAAACTAATACTTATGAGAACAAAATTTATGTTTCAGTGTTGGCATATTTGATCTTACATATTGCAGCACACTTATACTAGCCAACCAAATTCTCCCGATAAAATTGGCTTTTGGTCAGGAGTCAAGTTTATTCCATCTTAAAAAGTTTGAATGTGCATTCCTATTGATTCACCACAATGCATATAGATGGATATTTAAAGGAAGTTAAGATAAATGTTGGGTAAGAATCTCCTTATTCTTGTTTGTCTCTAAATGAAACAAAGGGATGTTTCTAATGGAAACAAATGGGTTTAGGAGACTTATACTGCATGATTAGTCGATTGTCATTTGACTTAGTTTTCCTAACATGAGGGGGAGAAATTAAATAGCTGGAAAAGAAAAGAAAAAGAATGCATTATTACTATCAAATATAGATCCTCGAATATAACAACATGAACCAGAAGTTCATTTGGTTTGCATTCATGAAATATTACATAAAATCTGCCAAATGCAATTACTGACCTAAATGGGAATTACTAAATCTCATATTCCAGCTATAAGTGGTCTAATCAGCATAAATGAAAGTGAGACATACCTGAAGTATGAGAGAATAATCAGTTCCAAAAGAAAAAAGAAAGAAGCAAATAATCAAGATAATCATATTAAGGAGGCAGACACTCTAGAAGAGGTCAATACATAACTACTTGCAGAACCCTCAAAAGAGGTTCAGGTACCTGAAAGTAATAAAGAGATCTCAATGAATTATGTCATAACAAGAAAAATGGAACTAAAAAGATAAAGTTGTCGACAACAGTTTTAGTAATAATATCACTTGATTAAATGAGGATCTTATACATAAATATGTCAGTAGAAAAAAAAGGTGATTGGCCAACTGAAGAAGAGGACAAGACGCAATGAAAAATGTTCTTTCAGCATGTGAAATTTATGGACCTGTAGTCCAAAATATTTGAAATATTAAGTTATTTGTGATATATGAATATTCATGTGAAAATAAAGATTTTCACAAGGTTTAATGATGATTATGATGAGGTACAACATTTGATAGTGGATACAATAATTGTTGCATATATTATTAGTCTGGCAGTATATGCAAACAAAATAATGTGTCTATTAGATATCATTATATATAGCATATGCATATGGATAGGGAATATTATATGAGACTCTTTGAAGGATCTAAAATGCCAGAAGCATATACAAGAAAATCATTCTATATATAAAATGTTGTGTGAGTTTGAAAATAATTCAAGCATATATAATTGATAGAAAAATATATTGAAAAATGAGTAATTTTACATTTTACTTGACTTGTAGATCAAGTTATCAAATGCATCAATGATTTCAAAATCACATATTTTTACCGTGGTGAATTTTCTTATAAAGATGCATTGAATTTAATGGTCCAGAAGTACCTTATACTTTATGAGAATATTTTTGTATTATGCTAATATTGTATCTATTATGATTTTATTGATAAAAATTAGTTCTTGCAAGTGCACAGTGGATAACAAAAATGAGATTTAGTATGATAGTCCTATTAACATATTATATAATATTATTTTGTTCAAAACAAACTGAATATGTGGATGTAAGATATATTTTGATGATTTTCAGAATAATTTTTCTTTATTGTTTTCACGATGAATAAGATAAAGGCATAATATACTGATATTTTAGCATATCCAGAAGATATGTAAGAGGAATACATCTAGCAGAATATTTGGTGACAATGTATCATTCATAGTTTGGTGGCTAAAAGAATGATATGCTCGACAATACATTAGAAATGATGTTCTTATCAGGGGGAGTAAAACTAATGTTATTATCAGGGGGAGTAAATACAATATTATCATCATGTGAAGTAGAGATCATGCTGTACTCTTTTCCTTAACCAAGGTTTTGTCCCACGGGGTTTTCCTGGTAAGGTTTTTAATGAGGCAGCTTCAATTTGTATTGTGTACTCTTTTTCCTTCACTAGGTTTTTGTCCCACTGGGTTTTTCCTAGTAAGGTTTTAATGAGGCACAACATTTGTTTATGAACATCCAAGGGGGAGTGTTATGAATGTTGTGGTAGTGGATGTTCATAGTCTCTTAGGATTCCATAACACCTATAACCTCCCATGATTTTATGTAGCTTTATGTTGTAGATTAATTCTTATGTTTATGACATTGTAACTCCAACATAATGTGGGTTAATTCTTATGTTTATGACATTGTAACTCTTGAGAGAATTGGAGGCCTATATATAGAGGCTTAACACAAAAGAATGTAAGCACATGAAAATTCCATAGGAATGAGAGTTCTTCACTCTTCATTACTACAATTCTCTCTTGTCTTTCTTCATCTCTTCATCTCAATCTTGTATATTTTCTTGATTTCATAACAATAAAACTAATGAAATAAGAAACAACTAATGTGAAGGAGTGGACAACTACATGATTGCAAATGGAATATGAGAAGTTTCAGAGAGAAGAAAAAAGACGTCATAGAAAGAGTATAGAGATGGCAAAATTCATTTGCACCCTTCATGCCTTAGGCCCTCTTTTTTGTTTGTTTGTTTGTTTTTTTTGATACAAGAGAGGCTAAACAACTAATTAAAACAGTAAGAACTAGAGGAGATTGAATCCCATAAAATCATGTTGCTGCACATTCCATAGATTAGATGGAATGCTATCCAAAGTGGAGGTACGGGAGATGCCCTACTTGCTAGATAGCCTACAAGCAAGGTTCATGAACTCGGATCGGGTACTGAACCGGTTGGAGTATTGGATTAAGGGTCAGTGGATCAAATCGGGGCTAAACCGGAGCTAAACCTAGGGCAAACAGGTGAGAAATTGAAGATTTTAGGTTTATTAATATGAAATTCTAAAAAAAAATAAAAAATTTATTTATTTTTAAATAGGAACCCTAATCGGTCTACCGGTCGGTTCACTAGTTTTCAGGCTAGACTAGCCAGTTCGGTCTGGGTTTGCGAACCTTGCCTACAAGTCTGTTTTGATTCCTTTCTTTGTGAGCTAGCTTCAATTCCCTATCATAAAGGTGTGTTTGGTTTGAGAGGAGGGGTGGTAAATTACCTTTTTGGATTAAAGGAACCCAAAATTTACCCTCTCATTCCCTTTAATGAGACGGTAAATTTTGGGTTCCTCCTGCCCAAAAAGGTAATTTACCTCCCCTTCCTCCCCTTAAACCAAACATACCCTAAGTCGTCTTCTCCCTAACACGTAAAAACACAAGGCAACACCTACAAGTGACAATGGGGTAGCGATGCTTAATATAACCCTTCTTTGCGTGACAATGACTAGGGCATCTCTAATTTGTTGGCCCCTTCCTTTCTCAAATGGTATTCCCTCTTGGATTTAGCTTCCCTCCCATCCTTTTCCTGTCCTTGGCGTCTCCCTTGCCCAAAACAACACCCTTTTGGGTGTTCAACATTTTTTTTTCTTGCAAAATAACATTCAATATTCTGCAGTATTTTTTTAGTAGCACTCAATATTCTAAAATAATTTTTGGCATTATAAAATAATATTTTAGTAGCATTCAGTATCTGACAAGCTATACCTTGAAGTATTTTTTCAATAACATTTCATATCCTAACCTAAACTTTAGCCCATCCAACACTTAGTATCCTAAACTTAGGATGCACATTGCAACTAGAAAAATAATTTAGGGTGCTGAATGTGATTTAGAGGCTGTTCATTACAACTAAAATAGTTCAGTGTGCGGCTTGCTAGATACTGAGTGTTACTGAAAAATTATTTTATGATACATATTACGTGAAAAATTATTGTAGAATATTGAGTGATACTGAAAAAGATAGATAAGGGCCCTGAATGTTATTTTGCATAAAAAAATGGAACACTCTCCCATTTTACACCCAAAATGGTGTAGGTTTGGGCAAGGGAGAGGCCAAGGACGGGAAAAGCATAGGAAGTAAGTTGGATCCATTCCTCTTGGCCCATGATAAAGTCTCATGACAAGAGGTTGAGCCTTTGACGTTGAATAGGGGCGACCAACGGGGGTTAGGTTGAGCAGAATGAGTTAGTTCCTCACAATGTGGCGAATTCATGCTAAGAGAGATACCCACTTTTTGTGCTCGACAATACTTTGACTAGGATTGCCTCCAATAGAAGAATACATGTGCTTATAGAAAAAACATGGAATAGGGACTCCACACATCCTAATTCAGGTCTTATTCTACATTTAAAATTTTAAATGGATAACTCAAATTCTTACCCAAGGTATTAAAACCCGGATCGGGTATTGAACCGGTTGGGGTACTAGGTTATGAGTTAGTGGGTCAAAACCGGGGCCAAACCGGAACCAAACGGGTGAGAAATTGAAAATTTTAGACTTATAGTATAAAATTCTAAAGGAAAAATCAAAAAAATTTTTTTTTAAAAAATTAGTAACCCGGACCGGACCGGGAACCGGACTGGTCTACCGGCCGGTTCGCCGGTTTCCGGGCCGGACTGGCCAGTCCGGTCTGGGTTAATGAACCCTGTTCTTACCTAACTAGTTTGTAGTGAAAAACCTTGATGATATAATCATTTATAGTCTACCCTTATCAATTACTCCTTCCAATTTTATTTATATATTGTCCTTAATACAATATCCATCCTTTATAAAATTTAATGAAATATTTATAACTAAGATCAAAAAGTGTGCTTGTCTCCTTTTAATGGTGTTTTCTTCCTCCCCAATGAGGTATACCAATCACAGAATAAAAAAGCTGTAAAAAATTTCAATGTTTACCTATTTTTCTTAATATAAAAATTGTAGCTAACATGGCTTTATAAAAATGATTAAGAAAGTATTTGTTGAACTAGTTTTAGGCAACTAATATTCATAAAATGACCTCCTTTTTAATGGAAAAAGTAGAATAAGTAGAAGTTATGATATTTCTTCTCTAAAATTGCCCATTTATTTTTATTAATTTTAGTACATTTTAAAATGAAGACAATATATCATATTTTATTTATAGGCACAAAAATCCTCCTATTGAATGTAATCCTGTTTAAAGCATTGTAGTACTCTAAATGTTGGCACCTCTTCCAGTAGATATTAGAATTGTGGTTCATTACATTATGAAGAACTAACCCTTTTTTTAGATTCAAATCCCATTGGTGACAATATATTATATTTAATGGTGAAGAAATTTTTATGTTTTTTTTTGTTTGAACATGGACAAGGTTCGAAGGCACAAAGTACATTGGGCCAGCCAACTAAGCAAGGCACCAGGACTCAAAAAAAACCAAGGCCCAAGGGACAAAACCCTAACAAAACACATGGTAATGATAATGAAAGCAGTGGACCAATTGTTCAAAACCAAAAGAAAATATTGGACCCATAATGCCAATCCATTTTATTGGTCCATGATGTCCAAATACTTTTAGCTGAAAGTATTGGACCAATTTTTTTATTCTATTCTTTTCATTCTATTCGAATACCTGATAAAGCGTTTTTCCCATATTTTTAATTAAAAAATATATGTGATCCCATATTATATATAGAGTTTAAAACGAGCCATATTATCAGTAATTTATGAATAAAACATTTTATTTTACATCTTGTATTTGATATTGATACTAATACTCATCCTGTTCTATTTATAAACAATTTTCTCTTTCTTAAGGTTGGTTCTTAATATAAATAATATTTTTTGAGTCTCAAAATTTAAATTAATTTTTTTAACTATATCAAATACTCATATTTATATTAATGAACCACTAATTCCCGTTCAATTATTTATTACCCATTTTTTCTTATATTTTTTTATTTATTATTTCTTTTATGCTCTTTTCATAAATATGAGTATATTTGGAAAAGTCATGATATTATTAACACATTTATTATTTTTAACTAATTTTAATCAACAGTTCGTTTTTTGCAATTAGAAAAAAAATTACTCATAAAATTGATAGGAGGAAGTAATATTTACAATTAAATAATCAACTAATCAATATCAATATCATATTAAAGTCAAGCTGTTAACATTTCTTACTGGTACTCTAATGTTGAATTTGATGTTGAGCCTTTTTTGTTTTTTTCTCTTATTTTTTTTTCTTTTTGATTACTCCCTTTATTTTTCATAAGTTATTTTTTAGCAATTCATATTTTTTTTTTATAATAATAGATAGATAACAGATATTGTTAAGTAAATATAATCTAAATAAAGATTAAAAGCAATGAGTAAGATTTGATTATTTATTACATTCAATTAAATGTACTTTTGGAAAGATGAGTTTTATTATTTAACCTTCTAAAAATGAGATAGTTTTAATCCCTAACAATGAGATAGTTGTAAGAAAATAAACAATTACTATTATTAACTAATTTCTTTTATCTGTATGGATTAATTTAAAAGAATTATAAATAAATATATAGGGATGATTATATTTACTTTATTGCAGTTAACATTAACAATTAATTAACATTAAGCAAACCATTAATTTATTTTGTCCCCCTTTTGATCCCAAGGGGCATTTAAGGTTAGAACACGTGTCTATAGAGTCCCATTCGTGGACTCTGCTTCAATATGTGAAAGAGGCAAAGAGCGTCCCGTAGTCTGTTCCGGTCAGAGTCGCTCCACTTCTATCGTCGGAACACTCCTGGATCTTGCTGTTACTTCGCTGTTAATCGTTTACCGATCTTATGGCAGATCGCGGCTCCGGTAGCAAATACCAGTCTCAGAATTAGGGTACCTCTTTATTTGCTTTTAATGTTCATTAATATATGTTCGAACTGATTTTGGGATTTACTTTGATTGTTAATACCTGATTAGATTTTTCTCTGCTGGGACCTACATATTTGAATTTGAATGTTCGTTTTAGTGTTTTTTCCTTCCCTCATGACATAGATGAGGACAATTTTCTTCTTCTGTACCCTAATTAGTTGATCAGCGTTGAAATGAAGGAAACGAATATGATTGAATCCTATTTTGAAATCAAGACATAGATTGGAGATTAAATTCCTTCTCTGCTTATTGAAATGAATCTGAATTCACTTGAAACCTCAAGTTAATTTGAAAACAATAAAGAACTCATTCCAAAATGGTGTTAATAAGAACGGATGCATTCGCAGCCGGCTTTTGTCATAGGGAATAGGCATGCAATTTACTAATGTATCAATGCATTTGTCATGCCTAGCTATATTCTTAGTCACTATTTCTCATTTTCTTCCCTCAGTGTTGTGTTTCCTGAAGAAACCCTAAACTTTGTGGTCATCTGTGGCCTGCAATAGATAATTTCTTTTGACCTTCACATTGTGGTATAGTCTAGTGACAAATACAATGAGGCTTCAAGTATAGTTGTTGCTTATTGAGTGTCCTTGTTAGAAGAATGAAGAAGGCAGGGTAATTAGTTATAGCAGATCGAATAAGTCATACAAATAAATGGAAATAAGGAAGCTCTAACAAATTTCACAAGTCTGAAACAACAGAAAATATTATTTTAGAAGACACACCTTGAAGCATCTGAAGTAACCAATCCGAAGATGGGCAGTAACAGTACAGGCAATGCAAAGCAAGTGAGTAAAAATTATATGTGGGCGTTTTTCATTTTTGTCTCCCCATCCTTTGTTAAATCGTTAACAATTACCATTTGGTTGTGATTGACAATTTCAGATTGTAGAGAACGCAAATAAACATCCAGATTGGTTACCTGAGGGCTGGAGTGTGGACTTCAGGACACGAAAAAGTGGTTCAAATATGGGAGCTGGGTACAAGGTAGTAGACCATTTTAATGAAGTAATGATTTAGATATTGTTGCTGGATACCCTCAGCTATTCTTGTTAGCCCGTCACTTTTGTGTTTTATTTTAGTTCAGTAACAAATTTATTGCTAAAAATTCCAGCTTGCTTTTACTAGGAAGTGAATCAATAAATACTGCTACTACCACACTGTCATTTTCATGTTTTTTAAACTCATTTTGTTGAATCATAATATCATTTTATTTAGTTTGCTATTGAATATAGCAGAAAGTTTGCTTTAGTCCTAAATATGATTGTATTTGTGAGGGACCTCTAGCTAACTCCTATATGCCTGAGTCATGCATACAGGGACCAGCACTTGGACCTGGACATATGCATGAAGTTGATCCCCATTTACGTTTATGACTTTTGTGTATGGCACACACATGTGGCATTTTATATTACCAATGTGTTTGGCATGTGATTAGGTGTCAGTTGTGCTAGACCCCTGTTTGAGGAGGCAAAAAACTTTCTAAATTTTTATATTCAAGTTTAGAAAACTAATACAGGATTTTGTTAAAGTTTTCCAATGGGCTTTCAAATTTAACTAAATCAAGTTTAGAAAATTAGTATGGACTTTCAAATTTAACTCAGTAACAATATCCTTACTTCCTCCTAAATTTAGTAATAATTATGAATTTAAATGATCAATGCACTAAAAATTCTATTGATTTTAATACGAATACCTTCACTAATTAAATATTCATGAAGACACGATTCTACATCTACATAATACTCATGTAATGCAGAGCAAGAATACGCTCAAAATATATCATTGCTCAACAACATTATAATAATATAATGAACAATTCAAAGCATTTTGAAGGGCTAAAATTTGTTTGATGAAGCACATTAATTTGTTACTTTTAATTTACAAAAAACTATAGTTAAAGGGAGTTGCTGATGCTATTTTATCCAACATCATATACAAAATTTTTGTAGTGTTTTCAAAAGACTATGTTTACATAGCACAATTTGGACATGGAGAAACGAAGCTAGATGATATGGACAAAAATGAAGAAGCCTAAAAAAGGAGCTGGGGGCAATGAGGACAGAGAAGAAGCTCTGAAAAATCTAACAAAACATGCGACAATTCCCAAAAGAGAGGGGGGGGGGGTCGAGAGAGAGAAGAGGAAGAATTGCAAAGAAAAAAGAGTAAAATGAAAAAAAATGATGGAAAAGAAGAAGAAAAAACGTGTAAGTTTAGTGGATTCAAATTAAAATGTCAGATAAAAAATTGCATGTGTGTTTAGTATGCTAGGAATTCAATTATGAAGTTTTCTTTTTCCTTTAAGAGTTATACACATAACACATGTATGAATCTGTTGGGTTCAAAATAAAATACCCAATGACAAAAGGAAAAAAAGCTCCAGAAGATGATAGGCCTAATGGGTTCAATTTTATTTTTTTTAAAAAATGAATTCATATTATCATAAGACAATAATAGTATGCTAGAAATCCAATCATGAAGTGTTCTATTTTCCTGTAAGAGTTATGCACCACACATGTATGGGTCTGTGGAATTCAAAATAAAATATTGAAATAGATCCAATTGGTTCAGATTTTCTTAAAAAAACATGGATGCATACTATCATAGAACAACATATATAGGGCATCCAAACCGCTTTAACCTTATGTGACCTTGCCACTAGTTGTGCCACCTCAGCTGGGTTTTCTGACATTTTGTTTGAGACCATACTTAAATTGTCTACATAATTATTATCATGAGTGTAAAAGCTGCATGCTTTAATTGATGTAGATATGTGATTTATACATGTTATTGTTGAAATTTTATTTTCTCTTGTTCAGTTATTGGATTACCAAGTTTCTGTCATTATTGTTCTAATGTTATGCTTTATCGTATGCGTTCCACCTTTTGGCTCTTAATTATTTTTTCCCCTGAATATAGGAAGTATCACTCATAAGATCTTATTACCTTTTTCATTT
Source organism: Inga leiocalycina (assembly GCA_963242795.1). Classification (NCBI taxonomy): domain Eukaryota; kingdom Viridiplantae; phylum Streptophyta; class Magnoliopsida; order Fabales; family Fabaceae; genus Inga; species Inga leiocalycina. The sequence goes on from OY725332.1 coordinate 40,238,241, forward strand.
TTGCAGTGTTACGTCGAACCATTGAATGGATTCAAATTTTACTCTAAGCCTGAGGTATTAAGGTATCTCAACGCCCACAATGGAAGTGGGAACAGTTTGAAGAAGGGATGCACTGTCACACATTCTCCAAGCAATGTTCGTACTTCATTTACAAATTTTCAACCTTTGTTCTTCCTCTTACATTCATTTATATGGCATGCACTGTTGATAATTTTCCTAATTGGATTGTTTATTTTTGGATGACCTGAAATCATAACTGACTTGAAATTGGATAGGAGCCTTCTAGCGCTTCCAGAAAACCAGATTTTGACTTTAACATGGAAAACAGCACTAGACAAAGCATTTTCGTTCAACAATATTCACATATAGAGAGGAACACTCCAATGACTTTCGAGGATAATCTCACAGAAAGATACTATTCATAGTCTGAAGCTAACATTGAGAAATGACGATAATACAGAAAAAAACCCAATCGTTTGCATCTAAGAGGCTATTGGTTCTTGTGGTAAATTTAGGATTATTAGGATTGAATAGAATTAAATTGTATAGGCTCTGTATAGATCTGGTTTAAGAATTAGAGGTTGATGAAACTATATAACACAAGCAAAGGGGTTGGATTTCATCAAGACAAGCCTTCTTCCTACCAAAATCCCAATTCTAGCGTACCAAACGGGCCCTAAAATTTTTTAATTTATGACAACAAATAAATGATCCTAGTTGCTTAATTGATTAGAGGGATCGAACAATTATGGATTTAATATTAGCAATTGGTAACAAATAATGGAAAATCTTGATAGCATGATTGAAAGGAAAAATTTGGCATAATCACCATAAAAAAAAAACTAAAAACATTTGATATGTGTTGATATTTTTATTCAAATGTACCTTGAAACATTTCATGAATCTGCTTCCTTAAGGAAGGATCTTTTGGTAAAACTTGTTAGCTAGGCATCTGCAGATCCATACAACATGTATAAGGAATGTTACATTCTTTGAACTTCTTCTCATTGATTATTAAATGAACCTCTATGTATTTCAATGAGAATTACTAGAAGTTATTTTTCACTTTTTCAAGTATGTAGGCTTTTTATAGTTTTGGTATGCTTTAGGTTGCAGTTGAGAAGTCTGCTGTGGACATTTCATTGCCTGGGTCAACAAAAGAAGTTAAGATTGGGAAGAACAGAAATTCCATTAAGAGCGACCCGGTATGAAATTTCATTTGATGCATGAAAGTGTCTTTGTTATAATGCTTCCCTTCCCCACCTCTCAAGTTGGCCAGGCAGCTGCAGATCCGTCCAAATTATGGAATTTGATTTTTCCCCTAACATTGATTATTGAATCAGCAGCTATCTACTTCATTGAATATTACTAGGAGTTTTTCTTTTTAAGAATTTGCTCCGTATGTAATGTTTTTGATAGTTTTTGGTATGTTTTAGGTTGTAGTTGATGAGTCTATGGTGGCTGATTTGCCAACTGAGCAGACAAAAGAAGTCAAGATTAGCGAAAACAGCAATGGCATTAGGAAAGATCCAGTATGAAATTTCACTTCTTGTTTGAAACTTGTGACTTTTTGCCCCCTGCCCAATCAAATCAAAAGGAACTTTAATGTAACAAATATAAAAATTATGAATATTTGTGCATTATTGCCTTCTCTTTCCTCTTTATGGGAGATGGTTTGCATGCAATTTCTTCAGTTTGGAATATTGTGTAATTCTGTGCATTTACAGTTTCCTGTATGCTGATGAATCCTGAATTTTTGATTGGTTTGTAATTCACACAGTGCTATACAGATCCAGTGAATGAATATCATTCCAAGACAGATGGATTGCACTGTGCTGAGTCGGGAGATATAAGCACACATCTCTCTAAACCAAATAAAAGACAAGTCCAAGATGAAGACATCTCCACTGTAAGCCTTACATGTTGGTTGATATGGGCAGTATGATTATTGTTAGGAAACAATGTAAATATCCCACTTAATTAGGGATTGTTAGTATCCCACATAATTAGGGGATTATGATTAGTATCAATCATCATAATGAGTGATGATGAGCCATTAATGATGAGGCTCCTACTTTGTATATAAATACCTAGTGATTACATGAATAAGATACAACTTCTTCGGTGAATATTTAGATTGCATGGTATCAGAGCCTGGGTGCTCTTTGTTTTTCGTTTCTGGTCTTTTGTTTCTGGCGTCGGTCAGTCAGAGTGCTCCGTTAGTATTGTTCATCGTGCAAGAGGCTTCAGTGGCTGAGGGAATTTGAGGACACGCGCCCCACCATTGGCTCCGCCGTCCCCCGATCGGCCCGTCCCCGGAGCGCCGTCGTCATTGGACCTGCGCGTGGACGTCACGCGCCACCCTCAGTCTCGCCGGAACTCCACGCGCGTGAGTGTGACCTCCGGCGAGTTTTCCGCCCCCGTTTGCTGTGCTGACGTCGACTCACTGCCGCCGTCCTTCCTGTGGTGGTTTCGTGTTATGGGTCTCTCCGATTGGGATCTTTGTGGTTGATTTCGGCATTTGGTCTCATTTTGCTGTGCGTTTTTGCTTCTGTTCTGGTATGCTTTTGCCCTAATTGCTCTCTGAGCTGTCTTTGGCTTTCGTTTGTTCCTCTGTTGGATGCTTCTGCCCTAGGAGAAATACATTGGCTTTCGTTATCAGCTTTCTTACTGCCCTTGATCTAGCCTATGAGACAGTTCGTTCCCAGGTTCTGTCTAGTTCTGACCTTCCTTCGCTTCAGGATGTGGACTATCGTGTGCTACGTGTAGATAGTCTCTTACACCCGACTCCTACTAATGCTAGTGTGTTAGCTGGCCATGGTCTCACTGATAACCGTCACCAGAGTTTCGTGCAATCTGGAAGTAGTACACCATCTTCGACCTCTGCTGATTCGCGACACCAAGGTCCTCCTTGCTCAGGGAACAATACCCCGATCCCTGGTCCTATTGTTTGCTTCTATTGTAAAGAACCTGGTCATACCAAACGATACTGTCGTAAGTTGCAAAATAAGCTGCAACGTACTGGAGCTGCCTATATGGCCCAATCCTCAGATCAGTCGGCCACTGTTCCCTCCACTCCGAGTGCACTTGCTATAGGTAACGATGACTCATGCCTTGCTACTTTTTCCTCGAAGTGGATCATCGATTCCGGTGCCACTGACCACATGATAGGTAATCATCATTTGTTCTCTACGTATGCACCCTATGCCAACCCCTCATCCATCACTATTGCCAATGGTTTTGCTTCTCGTGTTCTTGGATCTGGCACTGTTACACCTTCATCCTCTGTTTCTTTATCGTCTGTCCTTAATGTTCCTGACCTTGCCTTTAATCTTTTGTCTCCTAGCAAGCTTACTCGTCAATTGAACTGTTTTATCTCACTTTTTCCTGACCATTGTGTGATTCAGGATCTTACGACGAAGTGGATTATTGGTATGGGATATGAATCTGGTGGTCATTACTTTCTTGACGATCGGGTGCTGCGTTTAGTTGCTTGCTCTGGTGGTTCCTCTCCTTTTGATGTTCATTGTCGATTAGGTCATGTGTCCTTGTCATCCTTGTCATCCTTGAAGAGGTTGTATCCTCAATATCATCATTTGTCGTCCTTAGAGTGAGTCGTGTCAGTTTGCCAAACACCACCATGTTCACCTGGCACCTCGCGTCAATAAACGGGCTGCGTCCCCCTTTGATTTGGTTCATTCTGATGTTTGGGGTCCTTGTCCTATTGTGTCCAAGTCTGATTTTAAGTACTTTGTTACTTCCGTTGATGATTTCTCTCGAACCACCTGGCTTTATTTAATGAAAAGTCGTTCTGAGTTATTTTCTCACGTTTGCAATTTTTGTGCCGAGATCAAAACTCAGTTTGGGGTCTCTGTGAAAACCTTACGCAGTGATAATGCTAAAGAGTATTTCTCTACCCAATTTCACGACTATATGCTTACACATGGAATGCTTCATCAGTCCTCTTGTTCAGATACACCTGCTCAGAATGGTGTAGCTGAAAGAAAGAACCGACACTTATTAGAAGTTACCTGTGCCCTCATGTTTCAAATGCATGTTCCTAAATCCTTTTGGGCTGATGTTGTGTCCACCGCCTGCTTTCTTATTAATCGTATGCCATCTCCTGTTCTCAGTGGTGACATTCCATACACAACTTTGTTTCCTTCCAAACCCTTGTTTCCTATTGATCCCAAAATCTTTGGTTGTGTCTGTTTTGTCCGAGATATTCGTCCCTGTGTCACTAAACTTGATCCTAAATCTCTCAAGTGTGTCTTCCTTAGCTATTCTAGGGTTCAGAAGGGTTATCGGTGTTATTCTACTGATCTTCGGTGCTATCTTGTGTCTACCGACGTTACTTTCCATGAGTCCACTTCGTTCTTCCCTATCCTTGCTCTATCTCCATCTCCTACCCCTAACCCCGTCCTTGATCACCTCTTAGTGTATGAGGTTCATTCCCTACCAGTGCAAGAGTCTGTGCCGGCCCCTGCTCCACCGTCGATCCACCATGTTTATCAGAGACGTCCTAAGGAAAGTAATGCCGCTGCTCGTATTTCTGACCTACCAATGCCCGCCTCGGCGCCTGATCCGCACTTAGTCCCTTCGTCTTCTCCTCTTTCTAACCCTATACCAGTGCCTGATACTCTAGATCCTACTGCCCCTTCTGCTGACCTGCCCATTGCCCTCCGTAAAGGTAAACGCACGTGTACATACCCGATTTCCTCGTTTGTTTCCTATAATCACCTGACGCCCGCATCATGTTCCTTCATAGCATCCTTAGACTCTCACTATTCCCACCAATCTTTCCCAAGCCTTGGCCCATCCCGGTTGGTGTGCTGCGATGGAAGAAGAAATGATGGCCCTTGATAAGGCTGATACCTGGACTCTTGTTGATTTACCTCCTGGAAAGAAGGCTATTGGGTGTAAGTGGGTGTTTGCCGTTAAGACGAACGCTGATGGCAACTTGGAATGATTGAAAGCTCGATTGGTTGCTAAGGGTTATGCTCAAACGTATGGTGTTGACTACTCCGAAACTTTCTCCCCTATGGCCAAGTTGTCCTCTGTTCGTCTGTTTATCTCTATGGTAGCTACCCATGGATGGGATCTTCATCAACTGGATGTTAAGAATGTTTTTTTGAATGGTGATTTTCTTGAGGAAGCCTACATGGAGCAACCGCCTGGCGTTGTTGCTCAGGGGGAGCATGGTAAGGTATGCCACCTTCAGAAGTCTTTATATGGTTTGAAATAGAGCCCTTGTGCTTGGTTTGATAGATTCAGTTCTGTGGTTAAGAATTTGGTCTGAACTAAAGTAAATGTGATCATTCTGTGTTTTATCAACAAACGGAGGCTGGCATGATTCTCTTAGTGGTCTATGTTGATGACATTGTTATTATAGGTAGTGATACGTCAGGGATCTCATCACTCAAGGCCTTTCTTAATTCTCATTTCCAAACAAAGGATTTGGGTCCGTTAAAGTACTTTCTTGGGATCGAAGTTATGAGAAACAAGAAAGACATTCTCCTAACCCAGCGAAAGTATATCCTTGATCTATTGAAAGAAACTGGGAAACTCGGGGCAACACCCAGTAGCTGCCCCATGATTCATAATCCCTTTTTGGACATTGATGATAGTGTGCCGTTTGATGAACTACCCGTGGATGTGAGAAAGAAGATTGATCCTGAGAAGATTAAATCGTTTGCCTACCCTGAACGATACCGAAGGCTGATTGGAAAATTAAACTATCTCACAGTAACTCGCCCTGATGTAACCTTTCCTGTCAGTAGACTTAGCCAATTCATGGTAGCACCGACCGTTGCTTAGTGGGAAGCTTTGGAACATGTCCTGCATTATTTGAAGGGGTCCCCTGGTCGTGGTATACTCTATACAAATCATGGTCACACAAAGATTGAGTGTTTCTGTGATGCAGATCATGCGGGGTCAAAAACAACTAGGAGGTCTACTACAGGCTATTGCGTTCTTGTTGGTGGAAACTTGGTATCTTGGAGGAGCAAGAAGCAGGACGTAGTGGCCAAGTCTAGTGCAGAGGCCGAGTATCGAGCCATGTCTTAGTCCGTACAGGAGATTGTGTGGATTCACCAGTTAATGAAGGAGGTTGGTCTTACCACATCATTGCTTGCAAAGTTGTGGTGTGATAATAAAGCTGCCTTACACATAGCCTCCAACTCCATGTTCCATGAACGTACGAAACACATTGAGATTGATTGCCACTTTGTACGTGATAAGATCAAAGAGAACTTTATCTCTACAGGACATGTATCGTCTAGTGATCAATTGGGTGATTTTTTGACTAAGGCCTTGGATGGCACACGGGTTGACTATCTTTGTAACAAGTTGGGCCTGATTAACATCTATGCTCCAACTTGAGGGGGAGTGTTAGGAAACAATGTATTTGGAAACAATGTAAATATCCCACTTAATTAGGGATTGTTAATATCCCACATAATTAGGGGATTATGATTAGTATCAATCATCATAATGAGTGATAATGAGCCATTAATGATGAGGCTCCTACTTTGTATATAAATACCTAGTGATTACATGAATAAGATACAACTTCTTCAGTGAATATTTAGATTACAATTATTATTGCTTTTATCGGTTATTCTGATCAATGGCCCTTTTACAATTTGAATCCTAAGTCCTAACAAACGGGTGATCACAAGGAGGGAAAAAGAATAATTCTTCCATGACATCAGCGATACCTTGAGGCTTTTTAAACAATTTATGCATGTGAAAAAAAGTTAATTTTGATTTGTCTTCAAAATAATGGCATACTTCTAATTTTAGTTTCTATATCCAGCATATACTAGTTTTCGGGATGATCTGATGATCTTTCTGCTAGTATCCTATCATGATATCTTTTTCTTTTCATAGTATTGATTGCTGAATAAGCCTTTACCTATTTTATTGAATATTACTAGTAGTCATTTTTAATTAATTACTTTTTATTATGTATTTTTATTATGGTTTTGGGTATTTTAGGTTGTGCTTGAGAATTCTACAGTGGATGTTTTACAACCTGGGCCTACAAAAGAAGCTGATATTGTTACAAAAGACCCAGTATTGAATTTCATTTGATTTTTGTTATCCCCCCCCCTCATGACATTGATTATGGAATAACATACTGTGTAGTCTGTTGAGTATTACTAGAAAGTTCGTTTTCTTAAATTATTATTCAGTTTGTAGTTTTGAAGCAATTTTGAAATGCTTTAGGTTGCAATTGAGAAGTCTACCGTGGATGATTTACCTCCTGGGTGGACAAAAGAAGTCAAGATTAGGAAGAACAGCAGTGGCATCCGGAAAGACCCGGTATGAAATTTGATTTAATGTTTGGTATTGCTTATGTTTTACACCCATCCCAACCCCAGTATGCTGTATTCACAGTTTCTGATATGCTTGATGTGTAATTAAATTCTAATTGATATGTGATTTCTACAGTACTATAGAGATCCGGTGAATGGTTATGTATTCCGTTCCAAGAAGGATGCATGGCGCTATATTGAGTCTGGAGATATAACTAAATGTCTGCTTAAATCAACAAAAAGACAAATCGAAGATGAAGACAATTCCACTGTAAGCGTTCATTGCATGTTAATATGACTACTATGATACTACTATAGATTTTATTGAATATACTTAAATTCATATCCTTTTACTAGGGGTTCTTAACTGAAAGTCCTAACAATCTAATGATTACAAAATGGGAGAAATATCATTCAATCACATCTGCAATATCTTGAGACATTCTTAAATCACATCAGCAGTAGGCCTTTGAAAATTGTAAATTAGTTTTGAACTTGATATCTAATTGTAATATGAATGTTGTAGAATTGGGAATTAGGGTAGAAGAGAAGAAGATTAGAGGGTGAAGAAGAAGAAATAGAAGAGAGTGGAAGAGAGATAGAGAGAGTAGAGTAATCTGAATTATTCACTAGACTTTATTAGCAATGCAAATCTGAATTACAATAGAGGTACCTTGCCATATATATATAGGCATTAGAGGGGTTCATTAAAATAGGGGCACCTATCAACCTAGGGCTCATTAGTTATTAGACACGGCTAAGGCCATGTTTGGTTAGTGTTGCTCTCAAAACGGCTAATGCCTCTAATGGTTAATGTCGCTCGTCTAATCAACTAAACTAACTAACTTCCAAAATGCTTTTATTTCAATATCATATCCATAGGCCCCCCTCCCCCAACCAACAAGACATCCTTGACCTCAAGGGTTAAGAACCATAAAAGTAGGGTATTGTTGTTGAAAAGAGTAGAGGGCCATCCACGAGGCTTCTTCATCTGGTAAGCCCTTCCATTGGACCAAAACTTATGTAATCATCCTCTTTTGACACTTCTTAGTCCTTTGGTTCAGAATTCTCTTTGGTTCCATGGCCTAAGGCAACTCGGGAAATTCAGTGGGAGGATGCCTAGGCGTCACAGTGGGATCCAGGCATAGTTTCAATGGTGAAACATGAAAGATGGGGTGAAATCTGGACTTTGGTCGTAATTCTAGTTTGTATGCTACTGCCCCAATCTTCTCTATTACCTTATATAAGGTCCATAAAGCCGAGGAGCTAACTTTTGAGAAGCTCGTCGCTGTAGATATTTGCCTATAGGGCTTGAGCTTCAAAAACACCCATTGCCCAACATGAACTTCATGATCCGTCCTATGCAAATCGGCCTTTTGTTTCATCAAGTTTGCTGCACGGTGCAAATGATGCCTCAAAAGTGCTAGAATTTCTTCTCTAGCGGTGAAGCTACGATCTACTAACTAGCACCGAGCTATGGGGCAAATAGGGTGTATGTGGTGGAGGTTGTTGCCCTTAAAGCAACTCATACGGTGTAGCCTTTGTTGCTGTGTGGTATGTTGTATTGTACTACCATTCTGCGTGTGAAATCCAATTAGCCCAATCTTTAGGCTTTTCCCAACACATACACCATAGATACGTCTCCAAATACCTATTAAGCACTTTCGATTGCCCATCGGTTTAAGGGTGATAGGGTATAGAAAGCTTTTGATCCATACCTAACACGAAGAAATTCCTTTCAAAAGCTACTAACGAAGAGTGAGTCACAATCACTCACAATTTCAGCTGGGGCACCATGAAGCTTGTAAATCTGGTCCATAAAGTGTTGTGCCAAGGTAGAGGCTGAAAATGGGTGAGCTAGTGGTATAAAGTGGGCATACTTGCTTATTCAGTCAATTACTATCTATATAGTATCCTTTCCTTGCGACTTAGGAAGACCTTCAATGAAATCCATAGCAATCAACTCCCACACCCTACTAGGTATAGGTAGAGGCTGCAGCAATCCTGGAGAAGCTGTAGTCTCATATTTACATCTATAGCACGTATCACATCGCTTAACATACGCCACAACATCATTCATTAGCTTCTTCCACCAAAAGAGACCCCTTGTACGTTGAAAGGCAGCTTGGATTCTCGAGTGGCCTCCTTGAGGACTTGTGTGGAGCCAATCTAGAATTTGCATTCAAAGTGTAGCTACCTTGCTTATAAGTTATAACCAACTTGCCTTTCCTTCATAAGAGAGTACCATCCCAAGTGAAGTGACTCCACACTCGATTTTGTTTCACTTTTTCAAGTAGAAAATGAGTGAAGTCATCTTCATTCCAACTAATCTTCACTTGTTGCAAAATTCCGGTGAGGTGGTGCTATAGGTCATTTGCATTAGTTGCTACTTGGGAAGGCGAGAAAGTGCATCTACTACTGAATTATCCACTCCTTTCTTGTATACAATATCATAGTTGAAGCCAGCAAGTTTTGCCACCCAAAACATCTGGAATGGTGTCTTTAGTTGCTGACCCAACAAGAATTTAAGGCTTTGTTGGTCAGTTTGAATTAGCACGCACATGAACATAATCTTCATTTCGCAAAGGACTTTCAAGCTGTAGCTTGGGAACTTTTGGTATTGCCGACGAGGGAGAAATAGAGACCAAAGGCACCAACGGCGGGAACCCAGGAACAGAGGACGATGCTGATGGTGTCGAAACTGGGTCAAGAAGTAGCGACGGCAATGAAAAGGCTGGTTCCCCATTTTTGTTTGTTTTCAGGGTGTCGCAAGTCATCGACCCTTTTTCCAAGAATACCAAAGAGACCGAACCTTTAGTCCTCAATGACTGGGATCCACTAACTCCAGAATCATCGTCATACCCTTCCACGCTTCAGGAGTTCAAAATGTTTGATTAATTGCACGCGTAGGTTGCTCCAGCTCATTAATGTTGATCACCGCTTTTCTGTTTTTCTCCGTTGCACGCCGGAACATCTGCGTCGTCTCCAAAGAACTCCATCGCATCACTCCATCGTTTCTGCATTCGAATGTAGTCACTTCTCTTGGTTCTTCTATTTTAACGCAATCTTGGGTGGTGTCGACACAAGCCCCACGATCTTTTTGAGCAAAGGAATGTGTTTGTGTATTTTGGGTACACTCCTCGAAGTTCATTCCTAGCGTCAATGACCGGTAGAGGAGGTTCTTGCTTTGAAAATTCTTGCGACCCACAATTATCTTGAGGAGCCACAGCCCTGTCTTGATTGTCCAAGGCTTTTTGTGCTTTCTTGGCTCGTTGTTGCAAGGATATTTCATGCACTCTTGCCAAACATCGAGCTTCAAGCAGAGTAAGGGGGTTGAAAAGCTTAACCAATTCTGCAGTCTTTTCCTTTAAGTCTCAACTAGGTAATCCTCTGGCACATCGAGATTGGCTGAAAGGGAATCGAACTTGCAAGTAAAATCTGCTACAGACCCCTCTCGTCGAAGGTGTTATAGCTGAAGTCACCTCTCCATTTGTTGGAGACGTTCTTCAAAGCTTCTTGAAAGAAACCGAGATGCATATGTACAAGCCATGTTGGGAGGACTTTTTTTTTAACTCCCTGGTATTGCAGTGGAAGGGCCAATGATTGAAGGCTCTGATATTGCTGTTATAGGATATCAATTCTATCTTGAATAGAAAGAGAGGGGAAGAATCAGGTTGGAGGGGTAGAAGAAGAAGGCATAGAAGAGGTTAAGAGAGATAGAAGAGTGAGAGGCAGAGAGCAATCACTGCTGCATGATACTTCTGGTTTATTCATAATCTGATTTGCAATAGGGATTAGGCCCTTATTTATAGGCTAGAGTGACTTAATGACCAAGCTAACGCTAAACTAACTAATTTTCTAATGGATATATTTCGTAACAACTCGTAACTAACTTTTAACTTTTTATTATCTTTACATATTACAACTGTTGTCAAAGTAGTGGTGCATTTCTTTGATTTTTAGGTTCTAAATCTATCATATACTCCCTCTGGTTCAAAATATAATGTTGGAGATCCCGATATATTAGGACTGAAATATTAGGAAATTAATTAGCCAAGATTATAGGATCTGATTTTGTTTTTTAAATTTTGTAAATATACCAGATTGTAATCCCTTGATTGTAGGACCAGATTCTCGGCACCTATTAGTGCCCTAGATGTATATAATCTCTGAATAATATAGAGAAATCATACAAGAGGATTATTCAATCATTGGCACATCATATACTTTCATGGTATTAGAGTTGTAAAGAGAGCAGTAATGACCGATTCCTTAGCTATCAACAAGGAGTTGAGTTCCCGGCTAGAGTCAGAACCTTAAATGACGATGGCGACTGGGGATTCCTCTGCCAGTAACGTGACGCGGCTTGCAACGATAGGCCTTGAAGGGTCAACTGTCTCAATTGTTTCCAAGAAGCTGACCGGAGATAACAATCGGGAGTGGGCCCAATCATCCATGTTCGCTTTGAAAGGCCACGGAAAACTCGGACATGTCACCGTGCTTCACTACCACCTCTTTTCACAGACCTGAAAGCAACACAGCAATGGTAGGGCGAAGATGCTCTTGTGTGCTTGTGGATGGTAAACTCAATGGGGCAAACAATAGAGATACTTAATGTTTATGTCAACCGCAGGCGAAATTTAGGACGCTATTTGGGAAGTCTACAGTGAAGGAGGCAGCGAATCCTATATATTTGATCTAAAATTTAAGGTGGGATCTTAAACAAGGTACTCTCTCATTAGGCGACTATTAACTTGCTAAGAGCACCCTTTGGAAAGAACTTATCTTCTTCATGATGACAGCTCCTGTTGTGCATCACATGGTGTTTCTCATGCCAAAAGAATCGAGAAAGAACGCCTTTTTGTACTTCTTGCAGGACAGAATTCCTCTCTTGATGATATCTGTGGAAGGATCCTCAATCAAAGACCTCTGCCATCAGTCAGAGAGCATTCGCTATTCTCCGGAATGAAGATTCAAGGGAAAAGGTCATACTGAAATCAGCCTTGATGCCTCAAATTACTGCACCAGAACCTTCTGCCCTTGCTGTCCGACCTTCTGAAACTTGTTCTAACAAGCCTTGGCCTACCTGTGACCATTGTAAAAAGGTAGGACACACTAAAGACACTTGCTGGGAAATTCATGGCAAACCAGCCGACTGGAAACCAAAGAAGCATCATGGCCGTGGATACATTGCTGAAACCTCTTAAGAAGAGGATGTTGATGGTCCTTTCTCTTTCCCACAAGGTGACAAATGTGATAAAATTCTTGAATTACTCTTTGCACTTCAACCTTCTCAGAGGCAGCCCACTGGTATGATAGTAAAATGAGGTAACTTTTCTTAGGCTCTGTCTACTATCAAGGGTATTAGTAAAGGACAGTGTTGGATTGTCGACTCAGGAACTTTTGACCATATGTCTAATGATGCTTCGTTATTCACATCCTATACACCAACAACGATAAAAATGATTGTCAAAATTGCTAATGCCTCAGAAACTATTGTTGCTGGTTTTGGAAATGTTAAAGTGTCTCCTACTCTCACCCTCCAGAATGTTTTACATGTCTCCAAGCTAAAATGTAATTTGTTATCTGTTAATTAGTTAGCCCGTGATGAAAGATGCCATCCTGATTTCTTTTCTAATCTTAGTATTTTTTAGGATCTACTCATTGGGACAACAATTGGCCTTGCGAATGAACTTGATGGGTTGTATTACCTTGACGGACGCGACTTTCAAGAAGTTAGATGTTGCAATAAAGTGTCTCTTCCTAGAATTAGTAATTTGGAGTTGTGGCACAAACATTTTGGTCACCCTAATCTTGATTATATGTCAAAGTTGTTTCCCTCAATTTGCGCGAATGAAGACACTTCTACTTTTTATTGTGATACATGTGAACTTGCCAAACATCATTGTACTTCTTTTTCGAGTCTTCCATATCGTGCCTTTCAACCTTTCACTACCATACATAGTGACGTGTGGGGTCTCTCTCATGTCAAAAATCGCACTAATTCAAAATGGTTTGTTACATTTATTGATGATCACACTAGAGTAAGTTGGGTCTTTCTTTTAAAAGATAAATCGGAGGTTTCTCAAACCTACATTGCTTTCTACAATATGATCCAAACACAATTTCAAACCAAAATTAGACTTTGGTACACTGACAACGGCTCTGCGTACCTCAATAATACCCTTTCCACATTTCTAAAAGACCATGTCATCATTCATACAAGCACTTGCCCAAATAGTCCCCAACAAAATGGTGTAGCTGAAAGAAAAAATCACCACATCCTAGACACCGCAAGAGCTCTCATGCCTAGCTCCAATGTCCCTAAATATCATTGGGATGACGCTATCCTTGGCGTTGTGTTTCTCATCAATCGAATGCCTAGCTAGCCCCTATCCTTTAAAATGCCTCTCCAAGTCCCATATGCCCATTATAACCTACCTTATCTTGAGAGCACCCTACCACAAAATCTTTGGTTCCACCACTTATGTCCACCTCCATCATATCTCCAAACTTGATCCAAGATTTGTTCGCTTCATCTTCTTAGGGTATTTTGCATCCCAAAAAGGTTACAAATGCTATGACACCACCACTAAACGTCTTTTTGTCTCTTGTGATGTCACTTTCCATGAAACGTGAATTTTAGAACTTGAGTGTGTACACACCTGAGTCTGAACCTAAACTTATCCCTCTTGAATGCCAACTTGAACCAGGACTCTTCATCCCTAACACATACCTTGAGTCATCTGTAGATGAGTTTGTGCCCAATGATGAGGAAGTAACTAATCTAGGGGGAAGACAAAGGAGAAAAGGGGGAAGACAAAGGAGAAAAGGGAAACAAACCTACACACGGAGACAACAAAAACCAGGTAAGGCTCCTCAAGTTCATAGCACACGTCATGAGTTGGATCCGATGATAGGTCTAGAAGAAGAACATGATGAAGAAAATGATCTACAGATAGGGGGTGATGACATTGCAGATAATCTTTATGACCTTGATCTGCCAACTGCTGAGAGAAAACGGCCTAGAGCTTGTACAAGAAGGTTTGTCTCGTATCAAGCCTTGTCTTCCAAGTATCATGCCTTTATCTCTCAGCTTGATGGTGTTGAAATACCAAATGACATAAAGGAAGTGATGGATCATCCTGAATGGAAGCGGGCTGTTCTTATTGAGATGGAAGCACTTGAGTAAAATAGCACTTGGGAGTTTGTAGATCTTCCTAGAGGAAAGAAACCAGTTGGCTGCAAATGGGTTTTCACCCTAAAATACAGAGCTGATGGAAGCCTTGACAAATACAAAGCAAGACTTATAGCAAAAGGTTTCTCTCAAGTTTATGGTATGGATTATATTGAAACTTTTGCTCTTGTAGCAAAATTAAATACTATCATAATCCTATTGTCCTTGGTAGTAAATCTAGACTGGTGCCTACATCAACATCAATTGGATGTTAAGAATGCATTCCTCAATGGAGAATTGAAAGAGGAAGTATACATGAAACCTCCTCCTGGTTTTCTGCAAAAGAATGCAGACCAGGTATGTAAACTGAAGAAATCACTTTATGGACTGAAACAATCTCCTTGGGCATGGTTTGAAAGGTTCACTCAGGCATTGAAGAAACAGGTGTACTCATAGGGGCAAAGTGATCATACAAAGTTTTTCAAGCATTACAATGGAAAAAGGACTGTACTAGTAGTCTATGTGGACGATATAGTATTAACAACAGATGATGAGGATGAAATTGCTCATATCAAGTATGCACTGAATCAAGAATTCCAAGTCAAAGATCTGGGAGAAATGAAATATTTTCTCAGGATGGAGGTAGCCAGATCAAAGAAAGGCATCTACATCTCTCAACGAAAATACATTTTGGATCTCTTAAAGGAAAGGGCATGTTGGGTTGTAGACCAAGTGACACTCCAATTTGAGTAGATAAAATTGAGGATGATAAGGATTTGGGAGAAGTTGTTGATATAGGAAGATATGAGCATATGGTGGGAAAACTAATTTATCTCTCACACACTAGACTAGACATAGCATTTGCAGTGAGTGTAGTTAGTTAGCGCTCTCATGATCCTAAACAAAAGCATCTTAATGAAGTTTACCAAATACTCAGGTACTTGAAAGGCTCTCTAGGAAGGGGACTCTTATTCAAAAAATCTGTCTAGAGGAATGTAGAAATGTTCGCTGATGCAGACTGGGCAGGTGATCAAGAAGATAGAAAGTCAACCTCTGGCTACTGCTCATTTGTCTGGGGGAACCTGGTCACATGGAGAAGTAAGAAACAGATTGTGGTAGCACGAAGTAGTGTAGAGACAGAATTTTGGGCCATAGCATTAGGAATTTGTGAAGGTACATGGATAAAATGAGTGCTTGAAGAACTCAAGATGAGTGTGATTCTTCTGATTAGGCTTCACTTAGATAGCATGGCTGCCATTAATATTTCTTGCAACCCAGTACAACATGATCAAACTAAACATGTTGAGATAGATCAGCATTTCATAAGAGATAAGATTGACGGTGGAGTTATCAGTCGTAAGTATGTCCCTTCCAAGGGGCAAGCTGCTGACATGCTAATGAAGGGATTAGCTAAAGACAAGTTTGAATATCTTGTCGGCAAGTTGGACATGATTAATATCTATGATCCAACTTGAGGGGGAGTGTTGGAGATCCTGATATATTAGGACTGAAATATTAGGAAATTAGTTAGCCAAGATTATAGGATCTGATATTATAGGATCTGATTTGTTTTTTAAATTTTGTAAATATACCAGATTGTAATCCCTTGATTGTAGGACCAGATTCTCAGCACCTATTAGTGCCCTAGATGTATATAATCGCTGAATAATATAGAAAAATCATATCAGAGGATTATTCAATCATTGGCACATCATATACTTTCATATATAAGAGCCAAACTTATGGGGGGTATGGTTTTTTTTTTATAAGACCCACTTTGTTTTTCTCTCTGCACTTAATGTTTTCCCCCCCAAATTTGCCCCTACTTTCTCTCTCCTTTGCCACATTCTCTCATCTTTTTTCTCTTTCCACTCTCTCCTTTGCCGCACTCATCATTTTTCTCCCCTGCATTCTCTTTCTTCCTTTTTCTCATTTATTATCTCTCACACTTATTTCCTTAATAAATAAGGGTATATTTTGGGGGGAAAAGTAGATATCTTGCATATTTATTATTTTTAACTACTTTTAACTAATTTCTGGATAAATGTAAAACGGTCATTTGGTTCTTTTATTTTGAACCAGTGGGAGTACTTTTTTTTTCAGTGGATGATCTTTATACTAATCTGCTAAGTATGTGCTTTTTTCGTATTCATAGAAAAATGATAGAGTTTATGTTAGTGATTTCTTAATATTATTAAATTAGACTCAAGAATGTAAGTTTTTTCCATTTATTGACAACCTTGCCTTACCCCAAGTATCAGCCTACGATATCTCTTGTTCCTCAAAATATACCATTTTAGCTAAATGTCTTCTATACATTCCATGGCATTGATAGTCTAAAATCCAGGTGTATTGTATGAATTCTGCAAGCGATTGAAGCAAAAAGGTAAACATTACATGTGGGTATTTGAGCAAGAATAACTTGAAATTTTCATTTTTGCTTTGTCCTCTCCAGCCGTCATCTGCAGCTAAGAGACAGAAATTTAAGCAGCCTGCAACCAAACGGCAGCTTTTTGTAGGTACATCATGATGACAATATTGGTCTTGGTAGATAAATTGTATCATAAGTTTATCTAAACTCAAAAGAATATGCCTTTATGAGCCTGAAGCTTATTGCCAACTCTTTTTTAATATTCTATTTTATTTTTTTATTCAGGCAGAAAGATATCTGACAAAGACAGCATAAAATTGTCCAACACCAACAGCTCAGAAAAAGGGCACAATGTGAAGGTGTCCACTATTGAAACTGTTGTGAAGGTGCATTCACTAGAGGATGCAGCTGCAAACACTCCAGAAATGAACAAAACATCTGATCCAGGTACCTCACTCAGAAAAGTTGTTTCCTTGGATTAAAAAAAAACAAGGTTATTCTTCTAAAGTTGAAGTTTGACTTGTATCTTGCAGCTGATGTGCAAGGAAACAATAATGTTCCAGGTACATTGAAGAATGCTGATGAAAAGAATCACAAAAGCCCGAGCATATCCAACAAGAAAGGGTTGAATGTGCCTCACAGATTTTCAAGACGACTCGCTGGAGCTGAGCCTGATAATGCTTCTGATCCTGATATCACCGTCAATGAACAAGCTCTTCCAGTTCCAAGGAGAAGCTTGAGGAAAGGTATAACCACTCTAGATGTTGGTTCAGCAAATGTATCATCTCAACAGCTCAATGTTGCTCCTAAAATTGAGCACATGCATGATATAGCAGGTGAGTTACTAAACAAAAGCAGCGGATTTTCTCAAGGCCAAGGAGGTTTCAGAGAGCAATTGAATCTCAATTCTCTATCCAATGATTATAGCTCACCAGGCCTGAAGGGTGTGACAAAAACTACAGGTGACCTACCAGTTTTGGATAATCTTGATATTGGTTTTGGCTTGACTTCTGAAACTTATCTCCTAAATGAAAACAAATTGAATGCAGGTGAGATTGGAAAGTATGGTGCAGAAAAGAAAAAATCCGGTAACAAGGAAGTTCACATTCCTCATCGAGCTTCAAAACGACTAGCTGGATTTGAACCTGATATTACCAACTCCATGTTATGTGACAAGCCTCCTGAATATAGGGGTAAAATGTCTAAAGTTGCCATTGAGGAGACTGCATATACTTCTAGCTCCATTAATGTGCCAAGAGTTGGTGAGTCATCAGCGAGGAGTAAAAGTTCTCCCATAACCCCACCCAGAACTTGTGAACAACAGGAGAAGCTTGGAGGGAAACAGTTGGATGATGAGAAGTCAGAACCTCAACTATCCTTTGCATTTCACTATTCTTGGTCTGACCCATCCGTGGAATTTGCAATTAAGACGCTTACTGGTGCATTACCAGTCGAGAACTTGGGTGATAAAGGGCCTGTTTTGGTTCCTGAAACAGATGAGGCTGATAAAACTAAATTGTCCAAGAATGTTACTGAAGGTCAGGGGCCTGTTTTGGTTCCTGAAGCACATGAGGCTGATAAAACTAAATTGTCCAAGAATGTTACTGAAGGTCAGGGGCCTGTTTTGGTTCCTGAAGCACATGAGGTTGATAAAACTAAATTGTCCAAGAATGTAACTGAAGGTCAGGGGCCTGCTTTGGTTCCTGAAGCAGATGAGATTGTTAAAACTAAATTGTCTGAGAATTTTGCAGAAGGTCAGGGGCCTGTTTTGGTTCCTGAAGCAGACATGGATGATAAAAATAGCATGTCCAAGCGTGTTACTAAAGGCAGCAATGACAAAAGTAGACAGGCCACTCCAAAGAAATCCAAGCATAAGAAGGAGCCTAGTTTTCCTCGCAGGTTATCAAAGCGACTTGCTGGCCATGAACCTGAAATAGCACCTGCCGATAGGGCTGTTGAATATTCCTCTAAAAAATCATGCAAAGATGGACTAACTGCTGCAGCAACTTCTGGCAATGGAGCTTTGGAACATGTTGATGTTGGGGAAGGGACGCAGCTTGATCTTCCAGCTCCCACCAGTCCCAAAAGAAGAGTACATGGAGAGTCATCAAATAACAGTGAGAAGTCAAATGAAGTTCAGATTACTCCCAGTGAACAGTTGCAGAAGGTTGAAGCTGAAAAGGTCAATGAGAGGTCTGAGTCAGAGGTATCCTTACCGTTTGGGGACTCTTGGGCAGATCCATGCTTTGAATTTGCAATCAAGACTCTCACAGGTGCATTGCCAGTGGATGGTTTTGAGGAAATGTTGCCTGTCATGACTCCTGATCTTAATTGTCCACCAAATACAGGATTGCTTGAGAGTGTGGTAGAGAAGTGCATTAATGAAGAATCTCATGATAACATGAATCAATCACAGAATAATGAAGATATTAACAAGGTTTGCCAGCTTTCGAAACAACTCCCTGATCAACCTGAGTTGTTTATCAGCTCCACATCCTGTGAAAATACTCCTAACTTCTCTACTATAGAATCTCATGGTGATGACGCCAAGCAAACCAGGGATTTGAACCAATCACAGAATTGTGAAGATGTGAATGAGATTTGCCAGCCTTCAAATCATCTCACGGATCAACCTGAGTTGTTCATCAGCTCTACATCCTGTGAAAATGCTCCTAACTTCGCTACTATAGAATCTCATGGTGATGATGCCAAGAAAACCAGGGATTTGAACCAATCACAGAATTGTGAAGATATTAATGAGATTTACCAGCCTGCAAAACAGCTGACAGATCAACATGAATTTTTTATCTGCTCAACATCCTCTGAAAATGCTCCTAACTTAGCTACTATAGAATTTAATGGTGATGCCAAGAAAACCAGGGATTTGAAACAATCACAGAATTGTGTAGATATTAACGAGACTTGCCAGCCTTCAAAACAGCTCCTGGGTCAACCTGAGTTGTCGATCAACTCTACACCTTGTGAAATGTTCTGCCAGCCTTCAAAAGATCTTCTGGGGCATCCTGAGTTGAGAACCAATTCTACATCTTGTGAAAATACTCCTAAATTTTTTGTAAGAGAGTGCCATGGTGATGAAGCCAAAATAACCAATAATTTGGATGGAAGGGCATCCCTGAATATTGGAACTGGGAATGAATTTCAATTTGTGCATCAATCTAGACTTATAGATACATCAGAAGTGCAAGAATCATCTAACAATATTGGTATGGTTCTTGGGCAACAATTTGCTCCGGCAAAGCAGCCACAACTTGAAACTCGAATTGAGATCCAGGATAAGTCTCAACTGGAGTTTTCTGCTCCACTAATGGATTCTTGGTCAGACCCATGCCTAGAATTTGCATTTAGGACTCTTACAGGCGCACTACCTGTAGAGGAAAATTTATCAATTCAAAGATGTTTCCAGGAACCTGCTAACAACTTTTGTAGCCAGAGTGATACTAGCCCAATGTTGCCTGATTTTGGAACTCCCAGCTTACCTCGGGCTGATATTTCGTTTCACTACAATGTGAAGTCCATGCCAGAGCAGCAGACATCAATGAGCTCCTCCTCTATCCTTCCCCCGGAAAGAGTGAGTCCGCACTGGTTCCCTGGGTTTGATTCTCAAAAGCACTATTCTCAGTCAAGTAAGAATTCTCAAGGCGGTTAAATAATTGCTTACTAGCCCAGGATAACTGTTAATCGCTGACTGTACTTTAGGCAATAAAGTCATAATCAAATATCTGTTGTATTTCTGAGAATGTGTTGTGTTTTGCTTCTAAAACTAAGGCCTAGACAAACTTCTTTATTTTCTGATGAAAATATCTAGGATCAACTAGGCAGGGACTTATGGGACCCCCTCAGCTTATGATTTATTCTCATGTCACGACTTTATCGTTGTTAATTCTTGCCATCAGGAAAGATTAGCCTTGTAATGTTAGACCTTAATTCAATGTTTTGTCTGTAACTGCTGGATTGGTTGAATTGCTGTTTAGTATTTACAGAGGATCAAGTCATGTTTTGGCCCTTCCTCAAGCATGCCTATTTATTTATTTATTTTTTTTGATAAAATACCAGCAAGCATGGGCATGGCATTCTGAGCAATGCAAATCCCTTGAATGACGCTGTGGAAATAGAGTTCCATAAAATGGCAGGGATGGGTTCCCAATTAGCACTACTAGAAAATGTGTAGACCATGAGATATTTAACCCCTCTCCATTTGCCAGAGTAACGTTGCATACATCCAGCTCTTGAATTTGACTTAGTGAGATTCTTGTGCATTGGGTCATCCTTTTTTTCTACAATTCTTAAAGCATCCTTGCCTCTAAATATGTCTCGGGAACGAAGGCGGCAGAAAAAGAAATGCGTCCGATGGAATGCTGAAAAATCTAGGGATTTATAAACCAACTTGTTCTGATCACAAAATCTCGAGCCTAGAAAGTTGTCCGCATGGTTGCCGCCTTGAAAAAAAAGAAGAAAAGAATATAGCTTTGTGCGTAATCTGTCTTGCTTCAAAATAGAAACAAAATGAAAATGGCAAGTCTCCCCTTTATACTTGTGTGTCTCATAAAAGCTGAGTCCACTTCTCCATGATTTCATCATGAAGTATTTCATATGAAATGTTTAAGAAGTTGGAATCGAATAAAAAAGTTCAGCAACCAATTGCTCTCGTGCCTTACAACATGGCTCTCGTCCTCTTCTTCTCTGATAAGAATTTTTGGAGTTTTATTTTAATATGCCCTTTCTCTTTTTTGGAGGATGAAGTTTGATCACATTGTAATGAGGCCTACATTGAGTGAGTTTCCTTGAATGAGAAGCCTTATAAGGTTTTATATTTCCAAACGTTGAAGTTAAATTTTAGAATGTGGTAATCCCAAGGGTTTGTGCCCATTACAATTGCTTTCATTGAGAGACAGCCGACAAGAGGGGGCCACCTGTAAAGGGTTCTGATCGGAGGGTTTGATCAATAGAAGATTGAGTGAAGCGTTGAATAAAGTGTCATTCAGGTGAGTTTCCTTAAATGAGGGGCCTTATAGCCCCTTTTGGGGTGTGGCTCTTTTAAGTACTCGTACTCTTTACATTATGTTCTAAGGTGAGTCATTCTTCCTGTTTTGGCCTTCTCTTCTCCTTAAATCTTGTTCGTTAAATTTTTTGGTGCTTGATGAAGCTATTCATATCCAAAAACTTTTGAATCTATTTGTTCCTTGTCATCTTCAAATCTCAGTGATAGGTTTGCCCTCTTCTTCAGTCATCATTCTCTTTCCACCTTTGCCTCTAAAGCTCACAGTATTCTAAGGAATCCATCCGATTTTTAAGATTAATTTTAGCTCTTAGGCCAAATCTGGTTCCCGACTCAATAGCTGGTTTAAAGTAGCTCAAACCAGTCCAACCTATCAAATGGTTTGAAGGATCAAAATGAGCCTTTTGTGTCTTTGACTGAGGGTCACACCAATCCGACAATCCTAAAAGAAAAAGGGTTGTAAATCAGGTCCTCTCCCTCCCTTTGTATAATTGTCCACCATAGTTTTGGAATGCCCAAAGATTTGTTAATTCAAAGCTCTGATTACGTATTGGATCATCACTCCTCTTGACCTGCATTCTGAATTTGTTGGTACAAATACATACCCATTAATTGTATTATGCTCTTCTGAACAATAATCAACAAACATAACTATTCATAATCGTTTGTATTGTAATCAGACTTCGATTCCCTAGAGCAGTAAGTATTTGATCATTTCGACTCAAAGAAGAGATCATTTGATGTTCTTTGATGCAACGCAACGCTTCATTCCTGCTCCTTGGCACTACGGCATATGACGAGGATCATAACGTAATCGGATCAAAACTTCAAAACCCATATAGAAAATAATGAGTGATCAATCAATCGAAAGAAACTTTCAAATAGATTCAATGATCACAAAATAATTCGCACTATCATGAATTAACCTGATTGATGCGGTTTCACGAGGCATTTTGGAGCGGAAGAATTAACCGAATCGAAGCTGATCAAAGAGAGAGAATCTTGCCCTTTTTTTTCCAGTTTCACTAGACAGGGACTTATGGGACCCCCCACAGCTAATAATTTATTCTATGTCATATGACTTTATCGTTGTTAATTCTTGCCATCAGGAAAGGTTAGCCCTGTAATGTTAGACCTTGATTCAATGTTTTGTCTGTGACTACTGGATCTGTTGAATGGATGTTTAGTATTTGTATAGGACAAGTCATGATTTGATCCACCCTCAAGCATGCTGTTTACCATTAGAACTAGTGCGCGCGCGCTCATGGCATTCTGAGCAATGCAAATCTCTTGAATGACGCTATGGAAATAGAGTTCCATAAAAGGCAGAGTCTAGAACATGAGATATTTAATATCTGACTTCATTGCTACTGAGGGAAACAACCTATTTGCTTGTCGGGCCTTAAACCTCACTTGGTATGAGCCTCGTGTGGCAGGCTACGCTTTTTTTTTTTCCTTTGTTGAGGGTAAGGCTACGTGCATCTATTTCTCTTTAGACATTACCTGGTGGGAGTTTTGTGCTCACTAGACAAAGCCAATAAAAAAAGAAATGCATCCATTGGAATGCTGAAAAATCTGCAGATTTATAAACCTAATGACTGATCAGAAAAGTCTCGAGCTTAGAAAGTTGTTCACATGGTTGCTACATTGTTAGGGAAAAAACAGAAAATAGCTTCGTGCACAATCCATGTCTTGTTTCAAAATAGGAACAAAATGAAAATGGCGAGTCTCACCTTTATACTTGTGGGTCTCAAAGAAGTTGAATCCACTTCTCTATGATTTCATCATGAAGTCTAATCATACATTAAGTTCTAATGAGCATCATCCTTCCTGATTTCGCCTTCTCTTCTTTACCTTAAATCTTCTTGTTTGTTAAATGGTTTGGTGCATGATGAAGCTGTTCATATCAAAAAGCTTTTGAATCTCTATGTTTAGCATTCACAAAGGACTTTGTTTTTGTCCTCCTTCAATAATGCCAGTTTACTATGAAAACCAGTATGCATGGGCATGGCATTCTAGGTAATGCAGATCCCTTGAATGATGCCGTGGAAAGAGAGCTCCATCAATGGCAGATGGATCCCCAAGTAGTACTACGGGAAAATGTCTACACCATGAGATATTTAATCTCTAGTTCTTCTGGTTGTGAGGGTAAGGCTGTTGTATGCTTCTATCTCTCTTCATACTTCACCTGACGGGAGTTTTGTTTTCAGTGAAATGAAGCCGGCTGAAAAAGAAACGCATCCATTGGAATGCTGAAAAATCTGCAGATTTATAAACCAACTTGTTCTCATAACTGATGAGAAAAATATCGAGCTTCAAAAGTTGTTCACATGGAAAAGCAAAAACAGAAAATAGCTTGGTGCACAATCCATGTCTTGTTTGAAAATAAGGAGCAAAATGAAGATGGTTAGTCTCACCTTTATACTAATGGGTCTCATAAAAGTTGAGTCCACTTCTCTATGATTTCATCATGAGGTATTTCATAGGCAATATTTTAGAAGTCGGAAAAGGTCATTAACCAATTGCTCTTTTACCTTCATGAAAACATTGCTTTCTTCTTTTTTCTAATAAGAAGTTTTGAAGTTTTACTATACTCTGCCATTTCTCTTCTCTGGAGGATGAAGTCTGATCACACATAAAGTTTTAAAGAGAATCATTCTTCCTGTTCTCGCCTTTTCTTCTTTGCCTTCACTCTTCATGTTCGTTAACCTATTAGTTCGTTGTCATCTTCAAATCTCATTGATAGATTTGCCATCTTCAATCA
Source organism: Inga leiocalycina (assembly GCA_963242795.1). Lineage (NCBI taxonomy): Eukaryota > Viridiplantae > Streptophyta > Magnoliopsida > Fabales > Fabaceae > Inga > Inga leiocalycina. The sequence goes on from OY725332.1 coordinate 40,262,889, forward strand.
TCATTCTTTTTCCACCTCTGCCTCTAGAGCTCATATATAGTATTCTGAAGAAGCCATCTGGTTTTTAAAAAGGAGAATTATTATGAAGTTTCATCGAAGAGATCTAATTACCGAAAAGTTCTAATGACAAGTGAGCAATATAAATTTGTTGTCATTTCTTGTCCTAAAACTTGTCATTGGGTGACTAAATTCCTCTCTAGACCTTATAGTAATTCCTCCATTCTAAAATCTTGCTTAAGCTCTTAGGTCAAATCAGGTTCTTGACTCTATATAACTGGTTTAAATCGATTCAACCTGGTCCAACCTACAAATGGTTTGAAGCATCAAAATGAGCCATCTATGTCTCCCGTGACGGTCTGATGATCAGACTATCCAACATTTGGTCCTGCTTCAAAAACACCATTTGTAGGATCCTCTCCCTCCTTTGCATAATTGTTAACCAGAGTTTGGGAATGCCCAAGATTTGTTAACACGAAGCTCTCATTACGTTTTGGATCATCATTCTCTTGGCCTGCATCTGGAATTTGTTGGTACAAATACACACCATAAATTATATTATGTTTTTCTTAACGATAATTAACATAACTATTCATAATCATTTGTATTGTGATCAGACTCTGATTCCCAAAAGCAATAGTATTTGATAATTTGAACTCAAAGAAAAAATCATTTGATGTTCTTTTCTTTTGGGTGGGCTTAAGACATTTACCGCCAATAGCAGTGATTTATTCCCTCACATTGTAGGCTTCTTGAGGGGCTTTAATGTTGGTCATATGACTTTTTCTATACACACCGATAAGAATCAAACCTCTAACTAGATGCTAAAAGAACCCATTGTTTGATGTTCTTTGATGCAGCACAACGCTTCATTCCTGCTCCTTTGTGTTAGGGCATATGTTGAGGATCATATAGTATTTGGATCAAAACTTCAAAACAACATAGAAAATAACGAGTGATCAAATGAAATAAACTACAAAAAGATTCAATTCGATGATCTCAAAATTATTGGCACTAGCATAAATTAACCTGGTTGATGCGGTTTCACTGGCATAAATTAATGTTGGTCATATGACTTTTTCTATACACACCGATAAGAATCAAACCTCTAACTAGATGCTAAAAGAACCCATTGTTTGATGTTCTTTGATGCAGCACAACGCTTCATTCCTGCTCCTTTGTGTTAGGGCATATGTTGAGGATCATATAGTATTTGGATCAAAACTTCAAAACAACATAGAAAATAACGAGTGATCAAATGAAATAAACTACAAAAAGATTCAATTCGATGATCTCAAAATTATTGGCACTAGCATAAATTAACCTGGTTGATGCGGTTTCACTGGGCATTTTGGAGCGCCAGAATTAAGCGACTCAAATCCGATCAGAGAGAGAATCTTCTTGCTTTTCTTTTTGGTTTAAGGTGCATAACTACCGTGCAGTATTCTCAATGAGCAGTTGGCATCATCAATCATATTTGTATGCATTATACCCATGATGCTTTTTCAAACAAAGCAAGTTAAAACTGCCATCTCAGTTAATTGCAGGTAACTTCCGTTACTTTAGTGTCGTGGGACCCATTAATGGAGATGAGAGTTTTGCTCTGTTTGGAAAGGTTCATGATACTGATATATGCACCTGGGTAATACAATGCCATGGGTTGGGAATATTTCATGAGTATTTTTACAATTTAACTTCTTTTTTTTAATGAAAAGGTAAGTAGAAAATGGAGTTAAGTGTCAATGGTCTTCTAACCTAATTGTATCGAAACTTTTTTGAAAGTGAGAGATCAAAGGTTTGATCTCATTTATAATCTCTGGTAGTTAGTGCTTACTCAATCTCTACACTCTAATTGAATCCTCTCGATAGCATCTTGCTGCTATTTATTCAGAGAAATCTCAAATGCGATGCAGGTCGAACAAATCTCTGGATCATCGAGAAGGATTCGGAGTGATTGATCCGGACTTCTATGTTCTATATCGATGCAATATATACGTGTGTGTACATATTTATAGCAGTGCTCAATATGAGAATCGCCAAATTGAATGTGTGGCTATTATAGTCTTTACCCTATTATAGGTTCACTTTCAAATTTGACAGTGAAATATGCAAAGGCAAGACAAGAATAATCGTACTATGATCTATGATACTAAAATTATAGATCTAAAATTAAAATTTAGATTCGTCCTATATTTAGAATCACCCGTTTGTGTTTACAAATAGCATCCAGCGACAATATTAGGGTAATTTATCTGTCAATTGTTATTAATAAAGAGATGGTGTCGTATTTTTCAAATAAACTTTATTGTTGCTCAATCTATCATTGTTTTAGACATAGAAAGCATACAGGGAGTCTGCATGACATGGTGAAAAATATTAGTTTTATATATTAATATATAGATTCAAGAAAACTATATGTATTAATCAACTCATAGATTAATATTTTATTACTCCTACCATTTTACATATAGTTAGTCTTTTAGGTTTTTACCTAAGTGATTAAGAAATGCCATTAGTACATTAAAACATTGACCATAGTACTAAATTCACCCTTAATTTAAAGATAAAAAAAGATAGAAAAGAACTTTAAAAGTAATAAAAGACAAAAATGTGTTTTGAATATTTATGATACCAGAGAAGTATTATGCATGATTTGTCCTTTTTGAAATAAAAAATAAATGACACAAATGCCCTCACAGATTATTTTTAAAAAAGTAACCCCCACCCCGCCATGTTGGCACTAGAGCTCCGGTGGTAGTATGATCATTTGCCGGCATTGGAGCTCCAACAGGGATAATATCAATAAAAAATAAGAATATATATATATATATATATATATATATATAATAAAAATAAGCAAATATAAAACTTAAACAAATCCCGTAATATAACTTTGAAAATCAAAATATAGTGAAAATTGACAAATATAAAAACTTGAGCAAACCTCGAAACCTGATTTCAACTTGTAGTTTACATTATTAAAGTTTAGGAACGTGAGATGTTCAATAATAAAATATTGAGCATTTTACTTCATTGTTTTTTCTGTGTTCCCTGCTTTTTGTTGCGTTTTTTTCCTCTCCTTTAATATTTAAACCAATGACCATTATCATATTAGATATCGTAATCCCAACCGGTGATCTTGAGCATGAATTAACAAGCTCTTGTTATATAAAAAAGTAAAATGAAGCTAAAAACATTAAGCGAAAAACAAATGAATGGCTTACACAAGGAAGAATCCTAAGATAAAGGAGTTGTAGAGTGAAGATCCATAGTAGTGGTGGAGGATAAGACCTACAGTACCAGAACAAAACTTATAAAAAAAGAGTATGAGCTAACCCACTAGGAAAGCTCAAAAAACATTTGAGAAAAAGTTTAAAGTGTTGCTCAGATAAATTTTTTTTTCAAAATCCCGCCTTATATTTAGTATTTTTCAGAATCTTGCTTTTCAATTAAATAATACATAACAGTTCTTAGTGAAGAATCATAACGTATTGTCCAATAATTATTTTACAATACCTAACAGTTATTAGTGAAGAATTATAATGTATTGTTAAAAAACTTAATGATTCTTAGTGAAGAACCGTAATATAGTGTTAAATAAAATTTTTTTTTTCAAATCCTGCATTCTTATATTAGATATCTTTCAGAATCCCACTTTTATTGATATTATATAATACTCAACGGTTCTTTGTAAAGAACCATAATGTATTAATTTTTTTTTTAGAATCCTACCTCCTTTTATATGATACCTTTCAGAATCTCACTTTTATTCATTTAAATAATACTTAACTGTTGTTTATGAAGAACCATAATGTATTGTCAAATTATATTTTTCAGGATCCTACTTTTTTATATATGATATCTTTTAGAATCTTATCTTTATTTATATTAAATACTACCTCCGGTCCTAAATATAGAACAAAGTTTGTAGTGCAAATTGCACTACAAAATTTATCTTATATTTAGGACCGGAGGGAGTAATACTTAACAGTTATTTGTAAAGATCCGTAATGTATTGTCAAATAATATTTTTTACTGTAAAGTATTCTTAAAAAATGTATAAAAGTTCATTATGAAGAACTCTCAAATATTATCAAACTAAAGTTTTTTAAAATCATGCCTTCTTATACATGACAGATGTCATTTTTAACATTGAAGCCCACCAATTATTTATTTTCTCAAAATGAAATGGTTTTTCCACATTTTTTCTTCATCATTTTCCATTTTGCTTAAAACAAATTCAAGCAAACTATTAGGCTACTAGCATATAGGAAAATATTTTTATATTATATTTTCATGATATCATATTGCCATATTTTCTTTATTTAAGTAATTTTTAGATTAGTTTTTAATCATTGCATGGGCAATGAGTTACGTTCAGAAAAAAAAAAAGAGATCTTTATATTTTTAATATGCACAAGAGCAACAAATCGTACAAAATAACTTGTTACTCCCGGTTTTTAATATAATACCTATTTACCTAATTTAATTATATTAAGAAAATTATTTAAATTAGTTAATGTGACATAATTTTTTCTTCAACACCCTAACCATCTTCATTAATTCCTTTCGTCCCTCCTTTACTTGACTATAGTTGAGGGATATTAATAGAGTTAAATTAAGAAAAAAAAGATAAATATGTGGAATATATTTTACATTTGAGACCAAGATCAATTCCCCAATTAGATTCTACATTAAGGACGAGACAGGATACTAGAATATTAGAATAACTTAATATCATACATTTTCATATGACAATAAATTTTGGTACGAAATATATACGGGGTAATAACAAAACAATAAAATTATTAAAAAAAAACCAGTTGTTATTAAAATAATTTATAATACATGGGGCACCTAGTATAATAAATTATAGAATATAATATGGCATAAGTGTAATAACAAATTATTCATTAATTTGTGAAAAATAACAAATTGCTATCAATTACTACTCACATTGTATATATTATAGGCTAAAGTGTATTTTTAGTCTTTTAAGTTCACTTAAGGTATACTTTTGGTCACTTAACTTTATAAAGTATATTCTTGATCCTATAATTCTAACACCATTAATGTTGTTAACGGAAAATTTTAACTCAACAAATTCAAGTGATGACTGTATAATTAAATCCTATTAATTTTAAATTTAAAATGTATCGTAAATTGAAAAATATCTAAAAACTTAATAAAGCAATCAATATTATTAAAACCTCAATTGTATTGAGAAATTTTAGTTTACTAAATTAAATATATTAGTTTAATAATCTAAATAGCAAAACCTCAATATATTTCATTTGTATCGATTTGTCAGTTTATTTTCGTCTAATAATCTAATTATAATAAAAATTAAAACTATGTCACAAAAAAAAAACTTAAATAGGCTTTGTTAGCTGTATAGTCAGCACTTGAGTTTGTTGTGTTGACATTTTTCATTGGCAACATTAACGGTGTTCGAAATATAGGACCAAAATTATACTTTATATTTTATAAAGTTGATGGACCAAGACTTAAAGGGCTAAAAGTATACTTTAACCTATATAATATGATATTAACAGTTTTAAAATTTATAATATCAGACTAAATTGGAATATTTTGTAAATTTGTATATATAGTAAACTTGTGTGTGTGTATATATTATATTACATTAATCTTTGACACTCCATGGCGTATATATCCGTTCAGATACATCCCATTTATTCATTCATTTATTTACTCTGTCACCCCATCACTCAACCTGGCTAATTAAACCGCGGCAGAGATTCCATGACCTCATTATACTTATATATATATATATATATACATATATATCATCGTACTTAAGACTTAAGGACAGAAGACGACTCCCTAATTGGAACCAGTAGGGCAAGTGAAGGTGCTTGATGGATCATTCTGAGGATAACTTTAAGCAACAGGACACTTACTCTTGAAGAATTGTGTGTAGTTGGTGGGCCCACAGCTTCCTCGCTTTATATTACAGCAATATTTTACAGTCTTAAACACTGTGCATGAGTTGTTACATCCTCCTGCTGCCTTTAATTCTCTAGGGCACTGTCCGCTAATGTCCGCACAGCTTATCTTCCGGCAACCATCTCTGAGAGGATTGATAGCCATTGGTATATTGAAGCCTTCCACTAAGGATATATCGTACGTATCGGTGTTGATGCTTTGGTTGCCCAACGCGAACTCTAATAATGTGTTCGGAGCAATGCCCCAACCGGTGCAGTTCAGGTGGCCGCTGCAGTTGCCGGTCTGGCATCCGCCTTGACCGCTGACGTCAAAGCTGCAGCCGGTTCGGCCCCAGATGCGAGCCATGACTGTTCCGGGGTTCACTTTCAGGTTCCATGTCTGGCCGTGCTCCAGGTGGTAGCCACCACGGGGGCTGGCGGCGGCCCAGACAACGTGAGGACAGTTGTTGACATACAATGTCGAAGTTGCACTACTACAAAAAATAAAATATATGCCTCTTATTTTTAAGAATACTATGATGATTGGGAAGTAGCATAGGTTTTAGCATCGTACAAGAAAGCTATAGGGTTTTTTGAATCTAAGAAAGTACTATAGCTTTTTTTTTTTTTTTAAATACCTTCCTATGACGCTTTCACATGAAAATGCCCCATTTCTTATGGCCCTTCCATAGGAAGCTCCATAGGAAGTGGTATAACTTCCTATGGCACTTTTCAAAGAAGTGTCATATGAAATCTTTTTTTTAAAGATAATTCTGCATAATTGTTTCCTTTTCCTAATGTGCAACTAATTCATAAAATTACTGCTAAATGTATTTAATTACAACAATTATAATGCACAACTAATTTTAGGCGAATAAACAATACAAGAATAGACAAGAAACAACCTACGTGCCTAAATACTAGCTAATTGTCTAATCATATATTATATTTGTAGAACGATCCATCATCAAACTTGCAGGTATCCTTTGCAATATTGAATTCCCTTCTTTATCTTTCAAGCATAAAAGAACTCCAGCATTTAACTTACTTAAACTTGAGCCATATACGTTACTGGTACATGTAGTTCTACATATGATTCAACTAATATTATTATATTTGTAAGTTTAAAAATTTAAAAACTTCCAATGAATAGATAGTTTAAGAAGACAGAGTTGAAATTTCAAGTAAATACCTGAAAAAAAAAAATTTAAGCACACACATAGGATTCATGATAGATTTTAACTTAAAAAAAAGGAAGAAGAAAATGTATGGATTTAAGCTTTTGTATATAAAAAAAATGACTTACAAGCTAGGGAGTTTCTGTAGGAGGTCGAGACAAGAAGGAAAAGAACACGTGGGAGATCAAGCTTTGTATTGTAACGGAAGCCGGTGACCAAATGTTGAAGAAATGTGTATGAATGGGGACAAAGAATTATATAGGAAGAGGGGAGTGGGGAGAATGGACAAGGAAAGGTTTCGCGCTTCCCTAGTTTCTGGGAAATGAGAAGCTGAAGGACACGCAAAGAAGGCGATAATGGCAGGCTAGTGAAAAGTTGAAATAGAACCTTGTATCTAGAAAAGCTTTGACACTTTCCTGGCAAGCACCATTGCTCCCCTAGTTTTTCTAAAAAAAGAAAAAGAAAATTAAAAAAACCATTGTAGACAATTTTACATAGTTCTGTGTGTTTGTTTGTTTGTGATTGTCTTTAAATTGTATTTTTTTCCCCTTAAAAAAGTTACTCAAATATGCTCTTTTCGTCTATTTTTCATTTTTCTTGTTGATTTTTTATGTAAAAAATAAAATGTACTTGATCTTATTTTAGAATTAAATTAAAAATTAAATTACGATATTTTTTTAATATATTTCAAGATAATAGACATTGAATCAAAATAAGGAAGACTTGACACTTTAATAATTCAACCATTTTCACCCAAAAGAAATCTAAATAAATCATCGTTATATATATATATATATATATATATATATATATATATATAAATAAGATTATGCTATTTAATAAATATAAAAATAAAATAGAAAACTATTGGAAAATTAATTATTTAATACATGTAATCTTGACCCATTATAATTCAATCCATAAACTTTTTTTTTAAATCTAATCCTCCAAGAATTATTGAGTCATTAAATGAAAGTCAGGGCCATTAAAATTAAATGGCCAAAACTTAAACAACTGAGTTGCCAAGTTAAACTTTAAACAATGTGTTGTAAGGTTGGCTGATTTGGAAATCCAGGCCAGATCTTTGAAGGAGAAGATCTATCAGCGAATGAAGTTTTCCTTTTGCCGCGTTTTGGTCGAAGGATTGAAGGGAGAAAGTGCATCAAGCTATTCGTAAGGACCGCCTTGATCTTCTTCCCCAAGAATTCCAGAAGAGGAAACCAAGGCTGCTTGTGGAGGATTAATTAGAGATGCCGAAGGTCACTGAGTTCAAAAAATCACATGGCATATACAGTTTTGTGGCTAGATGTATGCCAAGATCTCAACCTTAGGGACATGATCAGGTGTACTCAGACTCATTAGATGCAATTATTCCGTTGTTATGTGCCAGCGGAGCTCATCACCCATTTAGGGTATAGAGATTGAAGAGGCAAGGAAGCTCATCACATATATATAGTTATCTAAGGAGTTGGCAAGTGATAGAGTATTAAAATGTGATTCATATAACCGAATCCTACGAGATTATACTTGTAGTTGTAATTGTGCTCATTGTATATATAGTTATCTGAATTAAATTGATTAAAATCCATAAGTTGTAAGGCAATCCATATACATTAATAAATTATGCAACAATATTATGTATATGAATTCTCACGAAGTACACTGGGGAAGACTTAGTATAAATCCCTCCCGTCATAGTTGAAATGGTTTAGAGCAACTCACAATCTGAGAGTAAAAAGAACAGTAAACAGAGAGAGCACTGCTAGTTATTATAATGATCCAGGCTTCTTTCAAGTGGCGGTGGGCACAAAGATGACAATCGAGTCAAGCCATCACCAGTCGGGAAAACCTCAAAAAGAGTAGAGATGGATTTTTAGAACAAAGTGTGTAACTCGCTCTCACTCAACCTGTCTTATGTTTATTACCCATCATCAATTAATGAAAATAATTATTAAATAATGACTGTGTCAAACCCCTACCAAGACTGTGCCTAATCTGACTACAGGTCGCACTTGATATTTTAATTAACTAACATAATATTATAATGATAATAATTAAGGCTATACTACAAAGATCATGGTCAAGGTCAATTGAGGCTATACAACAAGATCACGGCGATAAATCCCTTTATGCCAAGCACTACATATATTGCAAGTAGCACGCTGAATTAATGGGTATAACTTTATGAATAACCAGAATATTTATTTGGTTCTTGTCTCAATGTTTATCAATCTCAATGTCACAAATACATACAAATTATAAATTAGAGATGATAAACCATAAATCAAATTTCATAATATTCCTCCACATACCTCGACTAGATGAATGAAGTCCTAAGCGCCAAGTGTGGCTCATGTAAAACGAATTGCTTCGGTTGAATCCCTCTAGTCAAAGGATTAGCGAGCATTTCCGGTATATTAATGTGTTCAACTGGGACTTGGTCATCTTTGACTCCGTCTTTCAAGCATAGGAATTTTAAGCCCATGTGTTTACTTCGACCTTCACTCCTATTATTTGCTATGGTCACTGTAGTTGTGTTTTCACTATACATTCTAATGGGCCTAGAGATTGAGTCCACATTGTCAAGCCCAACAATGTAATCTTCGTTTTCATTTAGATTGCTTGTGAACTTTCCTCAAAAGATGATTGTAGTCAAAAGTTGCGGGAGTTTTTGTTTTGCACATTTTCATGATAGGGCGCGTTCACCTAGTAGGAAGATATAACAAGTAGTAGAATTGTTTGTATCTGCACATCCTCCAAGATCAAAGTCTAATTAAGTACCCAACTCTAGATTGTTCATCTTTTTAATCCCTTTCTACATTAGCATATAGTGTTTGACTGGGTCAAAATCCTATCTGTGCTAGGCCTAAGCTGACTATGGCGTGATATGATGCCTGCCATTTTTTTTTATTTGAAGTGAATAACTAATGAGTATTGTCTACTATGTTTAAAATATAAAGCAGATAACATTACCTTTAAGTAACGAAATGAATACGACCGACTTTGCCTTTGTCCTCTAATCAATTATTCTATTTAAAGTCTTTGTTTGTGGTTAGTTATTATTATATGCAACATGTTGAAGGGACTATAATGTTTAGTAATTGAAGATTTAGTATCAGATATAGGACGCCGTTGTTGATTTTTTTGTTGACTTCCGAATCTGAATTACCATTACTTAACACATTATCTAAACGAGAAAAGGTCCACATAGCTATTATGTGTTACAAACAGACTAAATCGATCCATAGCCTTCATTTATTTACTCCAAAAACCCACACCCAAAACTGAACAAAAGTTTATTCATTAATTCCTCAGAACAGTACGAGAGAAAACCTCGTCCTCATAAACTTGCAGGCATCTCGAGATTGACAAGAGAGGAACGTGAAGGACAGAACACAACTCTGTAATTGGAACCAGTAGGGCAAATGAAGGTTGTTGTGGGACCATCTCGAGGAAAACTATAAGCATCAGGACATTTAACTATGAAGAACCTTGAATAAGCTGTGCAGGTCCTTTAAAACAGCAATATTCCTCGGTTTTAAACACTGTGCATGGATGGTTACATCCGCCAGGTACCCTTAATGCCTTAGGACACTGTCCGTTAATGTCCGCTGTACAGCTCGCCTTCCGGCACGCACTGTTCAGAGGGGTGAAATCCATGGGGATATTGAAGCCATCCACTAAGGATATGTCGTAGAAATCTATGTTGGTGAATTGGTTTAAGGCAAACTCGGCGAGTGTGTTCGGAGGGGTACCCCAGCCAGTGCATTCAAGGCCGCCAGTGCAATTGCCGGTCAGGCAGTCGCCGTGGCCGCTGGCGTCAAAGTTGCAGCCGGTGCGACCCCAGATGCGACCCGTGGTGGTTCCGGGATTTACAGAGAGGTTCCATGTCTGGCCATGATCAAGGCGGCGGCCACCACCGGGGCTGGCAGCGGCATAAGGACAGTTGTTGAGGATCTCAAAGGTGGTTGAGTGAGTAGGGATGAAAGAGAAAGAGAGGAAGAGAAGGTAAAATAATGAGCGGGAAGAAGAAGAAGAAGAAGCCATGTTTTGGTGGGTAACCGAGTGTGACTAGAAATGTGAATAATGAGAATATAATGATAGTTGGGATTGCATGAAGTTAATCTTATTTTTATTTTTTTATGTATTTAACAACAGTTGCTCTACTGTAAGTTTGGATTGGATTATTATTAGAGAATTGTTTTGGCGTTGAGATATGAACAGTAAATTTGTTTCATAAAGATAATTTGTTTTTTGAACTCATCCAAACAGCTTAATTAATTACCTAATCTATAAAATTTTATTATTCAATTATAGAGAGAGAAGAGGAACAAATTTTTTTTAATATAAGGTTTTTTTGCCTAACGCACACCTATAAAAAATTATTAGGGTTTTGAAATCTCAAGCTTTATTCAACTTTATTTTTCTCAAATTGCTTACGGAATGAGCCACATATGGGAGATAAGTAATTTTAGTATACTCCTAGGGATATTTTAGGTATAAAGATATTAATTAATGTTTCATATATATATATATATATATTTGATTATGGGCATAATTACTTTTGATGAGGCTTAAAGGGTAAGGGGGTTCTCACCTCTCCTAACAAGTATATTTCCTATAATTTGAACTTCTGTTCTCCTCTTTACGGGGTAAAATCCCTTATCACTTCAACCAATAACTTATTGGTAATAATAATTGGTATTTGTATGATTGTATCTGTGTATTTATATTGTATACATCATATTAACTTAAAACAAAAGTCAAGGTATATATTAAAACCTGGACTGGGTACTGAACCGGTTAGGGTACTGGGTTAAGAGTCAGTGGGTTAGACCGGGGCCAAATCGGAGCTAAATCAGGACAAAACCGGTGAGAAATTGAAGATTTTAGGCTTATTGGTATAAAATTCTAAAGAAAATTTAAATTTTTTTTTTTGTAAAAAAAGTGGAAACCGGACCGGCCGGTTCACCGGTTACCGGGCTGGACCGGCCAGTCCGGTCCGGTTTCCATAACATTGACAAAAGTATAATATGTATTTGAACCTATTTTTATGCAACAACTTTTTTTCGATTAAAATTTTTTAATTTAGAGTTAATTAATATTCCGACCTCTCATGCACTGCGCAAATCATCAGGAATTCTAGTTTTAGTTTATAATAAATTAAATCACATTATTTATAGACAAAGAACTTCTTTTTTTAAAAAAAAAAAATCTCGTGCACAAAACCGAGATGCAAAACTTGTAAATTATTGAAAGTTTTCATTGGCGCATAAATAAAGAATTGTGATGTGTACTAGTTGAGAAAAAAATGTTGAGATCTTATTTTTAATCAAATCAAATATATATATATATATAGGATTTGAGATCTATATAGAACGTAACGTGGCATTTACAGAGGAGAAGCGTATCGAACATTGGTTCCTCTTTTCCATGGTGAAAGCGAAATGCAAATGTAGAGTTCACTGAATTCAAACATGCATGCTAAAAGCACTCTTTTTATCAAACGGTGACAAAATCAAGACAATATAACATGATATTTCTTATTTTATCAAATAATTTAAAACTGAGGGTTTCAATATATGAATAAAAAATCATATTGAGTTTATTAGTATATTTGTCTTAAAAATGATCAATATAAATTAACGAATATATTGTATAATATATTTGTAAAAAAAATATACACTACTGTTTTTGTTAATTTTGTGCTAAATGAAATGAATTAATTTTGTTCAAATTGATATTAATGTGCACCTAAACCTAATCCTAGCTAGCTCGACTTCGTGTGCGGGTGTTTTTTTTTTTTGTTTTTTTCATGAATAAGAAGTATTATTTTCTCTTAACCTAAATATAAGATATATTTATCTAATTTGTAGATATTGAAGAAGGTAAAAAAATTAAATAATTATTACTAACTCCCGACTTTAATATAAGAGCTGATTGACTTTTTAGGAAAGATTAAGGAAGTAAAATACATTACTTAATTATAATATATATTGTGTATAATTAGATTAGATATCAATTTATAAATTAAATAAGTTAGTTTGGAAAAAAACTGATAAATATAAATACTTAAATCTAACTTATTGCTTTGAACAAAAAAACAAATCTAACTTATTAAGCTTTCTTAATCTCTCCAACAAAAGTCAACTAACATTTATATTAAGGATCAGAGTGACAACAATATATATGATATGATCTCTCTAAAATGCATACTTCTGTGTAACATGAAATTATATATCTGTTTATAAGTCAGACAGATTAATTTAGAAAAAGCTAATAAATATAAAAGCTGAAAGGGAAAAAGATTTTACATTTAAGTTCAAAACTTATAAAATGAGTTCTACATTTATAAGTGGAGATATAATATTTTCTCAATTATTAAGGTAAAAAAGAAAATACTTTAGGTTGCTGCACGCACATGAAAAATACTTTAGGTCGAGCATGGGATACTTCATCAAATATTTTAAGGCATTGAATGCACATTAATCTTATCTCTTATAATTTGCATAATTTAGGTCTAATATTTTTTTTTCTGGCTCAAACGCCTTCAAATGTTTAAAATACCATAAAACCTTGATGTTAATTATATGAAAAGAGCTTTGTCCAAAAAAAAAAAAAAAAAAAAATTATATGAAAAGAGCAAACTTTGTCCTCTAATAATCAATTGCTCAATTTAGATTCTTTGTTTGTGACTAAATTATATGCAATATGCCGAAGTATATGCCTCACAGTTTAGGTAATTGGACATTTAATAATCAGATATGGGACGTCATTGTTGATTTTTTATGATGCCACAGGGACGACTTTTGCGATAAGAATTAACTAACATATTATATATCCTAATAGCTGCGTGTTCGGTGGTCACCTCAACCAAATACCATTGGTTTTTTTTTTTTGGAATGATTTTAGATTTGAATTGAAATAATTATTATCCATTGTAAGTTTACCTTTAGGGCTTGTTTGGTTTGAGGAGAGGGGAAGGAAAGTGGGCGGAGAGAAAATTTTTTCGAGTTGAATTTAAAAAAATTAGAGAAGTGGGGTTAAAATTTTTTAATTAATTTATCTTACTGTTTTATCTTATATATTCTCTTTATTAAAATTTTATTATTCTACTTCTTCAATCTTTTAAAATTCAACTCATAAAAATTTTCCCTCCCCTCCCTTCCCCTCCAAATCCCTCACACCAAACAGACCCTTAAAGTATCTTCGATTGATTTCAACTCATTTAATACTGGAGATTACTTTTTTATCTCTCATTATATCAAGTCCTCACTTCACACTCGAAATCAATTCTAATATGATCTGATTAGAACATATTGTCACTTATAAAGTGTGGATTAAGTTAGAAATAACGACTTTTTAGTTTAGTACAAAAACTCAATAGAGTTTCCAGCTCAAAATCGAGTTCATATTTGTAAAAAATTGCAACGGTTAGTTCAATTGCTGATATCTCCTGAACAATACTCCTTCAACAATAATTAAAGAAGAGAGGGAATGAGAGAATTAAAGAAGATGGTTAGGGTGTTTTAGAAAATATATGTCATGTTAACTAACTAAATTAATTTTTTTAATCTAATTAAATTAGATAAATATATTTTATATTAAAAACTAGAGGGAGTGTCCATATCACTGGCTCGGGATTTTTGGTCTCGTGAGGATAGAAAGTGGCATTTCCAGAACATTGTCTCCTTTTCCATTGAATTCAAACATGCATGCCAATAAAGCATCCTTTTATCATTACCAAGGTGAACCAACATGATCAATTCTTTAATTTGTAATAAAATTGGAGCTTTAAAGTACATGAATTTATTTTTTTTTTAAAAAATACGTTAAGAAAGTTACTTTATATTTGGCCTGAAAATGAACAAAAATAAAACAATCAATATATTAAAAAATAAAACTTAGATCCATTTGCTAGTTAGGTCCAATTCTCCAATTAAATAATGTCATATAGACTTTTCTTAATGATAAAAATTCAAATTAATAAAATTTCAAAATTTTGTTGGACAATTATTAATAATAAAATTCACATATAGTAAGCAGATTAAATTGAAAAATTGGACCTAATGAGTATAAGCAAATCGACCTAAATTTTATCCTATATTATATACTAAGTATATATTTGTAAAAAGAAAGCTGGCAAAAAAATAGTTTATTTGTAGAAAGAAAAAGAAAGAAAAGGTGTCCTACTGTTTTGTCCAAATTGAAATAATAATTTTTTCCAAAATTGACAGGTCACCAAACGGCTTGACTTGTTAAACCCCGGACAGCTGTATGAGCCCAATCAAAAGTCACTTAAATAAATCTTTAAGTGTGTGTTTCAGTGAAATGACCACTTATACATTATCTCACCGTTAAATTTATATCCTCTTTTTGAGTTTTTGTCAATTATTCTCGGTGTAATATTTGTGAAAAAGTGAACCTAATATGATCTTATATTAAATTTTAATATTTTTTATTGTTTCAAAACATCAGACATTGAAATCAAAATAAAGACCGCCGCCTTCTAGTTTAATCGTTCACCCATGATTAAAATAGAATCGTTATATATGTGCATTTAAGATTATATTACCTAATAAATATATAATATAAAATAAATATATGAGTTGCGTGGACTTAATGCCTATGGCAATCAGTGGTGACGTTTACCAATTTGAGTAACCAAGCAATGCCTCGGTGCATATAGCATTGATATTTTTTATACTCCTTCTTATTCTAAATATTTGAGCTAAATATTTAAACTAATTGAGTGGTTTGTTTTAACGCTTTAATGTAAGATCCCAACCCAATTATCCTTCTGAATTTATAATTTTTTTCTGAAATTATTCCTATTGATTGCATATATCAATACTAATTAAATTCTAAATTTTAAAGATAAATGTTAAGAAACTAATTTTTATTCAATTCTTATCAATGTAAAATACAAAAATAATCCTACTATTTTAACCAACTACTTTAACTATAATTAAATAATCTAGATGTATTTTATTGTGCGTCATATCAAATCTAATTAAATTAGTTACACTATTTATCACTTAAAAACAATATTTTTCCCCCAAAATTTTATATTTACATTGATTTAAACTAATTCTAATGTGTTTATTGTCCATCATATCTACCAAAAGTTACCAATAAAGCAGATCAGATATAATAATTCAGTTTCAACAGTGATTGGCTAAAGTGACATAAAGACTAAAACTTATCCATAACTGTTATAGAAGTATGTGTAATAAGAGAGTAAGAGAGAATTTCAAAGAGAGAAGATTGATATAATTTCTCATTCACTTGTATGTTCTAAATCCTTGACCCAAGGCCTCTATTTATAGACACAAAATGAGGTGAATAGTAACTTTTTCACATGATGCTACAGTCTGCTATAGTGAAAAGTACTACAATAACTTCGCCCGCGCTGCTACATTTGTAATACCCCAAAAATGGTATTAAGGGTTAATGACTTCAAAAGTGAATGTAATTATTGTTGAATAAACACTTTCAGAGAATGTGATGTGAAATTCGATCTGAATGTGTTTCAATTAGTGTCCAAACCCTGCATTTGAGCTTAATTATGTGACAAAGCTTAAAATGAACCCTAAGGGTAGGAGAGGGTGTATGAATGAAGAATGGGATGATCAAATGTGCTTAGTGGTGATTCAAGTGGAATTGCCATAATCAGAGGCAAAATGGGTAAAAAGGAAAGTTATCGACCAATTGGTCAATTATCGAAGAGGAAGCTCCTTGGTAACTCAAAGATCAATGATTGAGATTCATTGGTCAAGTGTGTAGGGGGTGGAATTGTATGTGTGAGTGTCCATGAAAGGGGAAACAAGATCTTGACAAGTGGTAACATGTGAGCCATGTGATCATTGTAACCCCCTCACCGTAATTACATCCGAATTACGAAATTTAAGTGAAATAGAGACCAATAAAACAAAATCACAACTTATGATCCCACATCCAAGAGATGGGGTATTTCAAAATCTTTTCAAAACATATATATATTCTTGGTCTCACATTCACGTGCGGATATAACTACTTGAGAAATCAGAGTACATAATAAATATCAAAGTGCGGAAACCAAAATCCCGGCAAACCCCGGGTTACTACATATATCATGGGTTTAGTTGTTTTCCCATAAAGGGGATTACACAATCAAAATAATTATTTACATCTATGTACACTTGGCAATCCCAATCCAAAGTAAGGATAACCAACTATCCCAAAGTCCCGAATGTCCCTAAGAGCTCCTAACCACTCCGGGTTGGTCGCTTCTCCTTCGAGCCACTTGCCCTGTCTGAAAAGATTAGTCATATGGAGGAATGAGATTCTAAAGAATCCCAGAGCAACAACTCACTCATACGATATATAAACATAAAGCATGTATGTTCATCATAAACAGCAGCTTCACAATGATCTCTGGCTCGCGCCACATACGACAGCACTCACGGCTGTAATCACAATGCACTACGCCCACTTTCGTGGTGAACACTATGCCAGCTTTCGCTGTAATCACTATGCACAACGCCCGCTTTCGCGGTGAACACTATGTAGCAGCAACACAAAGCACAAAGCACCACAAAGCATCTCAACGCACGATGTATCACTATGCTCCACAAAGTATCTCAATGCACAAGGTATCACAAAGCAGTAGCAGCAGCATCCACACAATGAATGACAGACAAACATACAATACATTTACACAAAGTATAAGAGAGGAGTCGCTACCTGAAGCTTTCCTGACAATCTTTGGCACAGTAGGCTCACGCGTTCGGCAGATATCAAATCCTATACCAAATTAGGGACAAATGATCAATCTCTTCTCCAATTACTTAATCCCATAATACACTAAGTTGGTTATCATTTAGGACTCCTAAGAGGCCACAAATGTCTCTAATGAAAGCCCTAAAAGGTTGGGAAACCATAGGTTGAAGGTCACTTTTCGAAAACACTAAGTGCTGGAACATAGGCTTGGGCCCCGGCCCACCATTCCTTGGGCCGCGGCCCAAATATGGTCAGAAGGTCTTGGGCTGCGGCCCACCACTCATGGGCCGCGGCCCAAAACAGGTCAGAAAGGCTTGGGCCGCGGCCCGCCACTCATGGGCCGCGGCCCAGAAGTTTCCTGACTCTGGGCTGAACTTCGAAAAAACATAACTAATTCTAGAAAAATCGAAACGGAGTGATTCCAAAGCCAAATGAAAGGTATATGAGTCCTCTTTCAAGGAAAAATATAGCCCTTCACTGGAAATCACTACAAAAATACAGAATTTCCATAAACTACACACTACTCCAAAACAGAGTTCTGTTTCAATCCCAAACTTTGGGCAACCATATCTCACAGAATACTCAACGAAATGACACAAAATATATGACCATTTTGAATCTTGGGATGTGAACTTTAAGACTGGAAAGTTTCATAATTTTCCAATACCATTTGGTCACTCAAAACGCTCGTCCAAACTGACAGCGAAAAACAGAGCTTAAACAACCAGATTTTCCAACTTTTCCCAAGTGTCCCAAATGAATCCCAATCAATTTCTATCTATCCAAAATGCATCAAATGTTCATATATCTCCAAACTAAATCATTTCCAATCATCAATCATAATGAAACTCCTAAAATCCACATTTGGTGCAAATTAGGGCAAAATTCCAGATTTGACTAAACTTAGCCAAAGCTCACAAACAACATACCAAAATGCTCTAAATGCCTACCTCTTTACTTTGCCCAATCAAGAACTTTGATTCCTCAACTTCCAATTTCGAGCAAGTCACCAAGCACCACTTCTCAAGATTCTACAACCATCACAATGTAGCTCTCATTGAGATGAACAATATTATAGAAGAGGTTTTGAGCAAAGGAGGAGTATTTCTTACCAAAGATCAAGCTTTCTTCTTCTCTTTCCAAGCTCAAACCAGCGCCAGAAATGGAGGAAGGAGAAAGAGAAAATGAGAGAGAAAAATGGGAGGAGGATGATGAAATTCTCTTCCTCACACACACACACAACCGCACAAGAGAGAGAGAGAAGAGGAAAAAGTGACTTTTGTCTTTTAGTGCCACATCCAAAGGCTACCCTCTTGCCACTTGTCATCATCCTATCCACTTCCACTTTAAGTTCATATAACCGCAAAGCATAGGATACCGACCCATGGTCAAGGAATCACAACCATTGATCTTACATACCACATGTATGTATTCTCAAAATTCTCATTATATTAATTCCAAATATATTTAATCAAGATAATTACAATAATTATCGGAGTCATTAGCCCTAATTACAAATAGGGATATTACAATCATGGTAAAAAATTCAACACATTTTCTCTTCCCTCTCATTTGTCAAGTCGGTTAGTGAGCTTGGGAGCAAGGGAAAAATTGATCATCATCATCATCATCATCATCTCATTTTTCTCTCTCCAACTCCATTATCGTGCAAGCTCAAGAGGAAAGAGAAAGAAGAAAGCTCAAGGTGAGTGTTCCATTTGACCTTAAATGATAAAATCCTCTTCATTAAAATTGTTCATATTGATGAGAGCTTCATTGCTATGGTTTTAGATTTTTGAAAGAAGGTATTTGAGTGTTTAAAGAAATTTGGGAGTTGTGGAATCAAGGAACCAACTTTGGGAAGAGGAAGACGTGAGTGTAAGTTGCATTGTGGGATCACTACTACAAAAAGGGGCTTTAACCTCCCAAATTTGGCACCTTTAACGTCCCAAAACGTGGGGACGTATATACTGGGGGCGTAGTAAGTTGAAACAAAAGACGTCCCAAATGATAGGGACGCCTAAAGTCCCCCCAGGGTGGGACTTTAGGCCTCCCAAATTGTAATTTGGGACTTCTAAAGTCCCACCCTGGGGGACTTTAGACCTCCCAATTCTTAATTTGGGACGTCTAAAAGTTAGGTTTTTTTTATACCATAATTTACATTCTGTATTACCCAATGAATTCAAACTCCAGAAATAGAATAGAAGATGGATTCATAAACCACACTGTCCGTTACAAACTGGTAAGGACATCCAGCACTACAATCTTTACTATATATACATACAATAACCTTTCATACAACCTACTACTATATATATCAACAAAAAACAACCAGAAAGTGTCAAAACGCTGTCATCACCAAGTACAAACTGATATAAAATAAAAAGTTTACTGCTCTATATGTTGAAGAAGATGTCCAGCCAAAAGATCTCTGATCAAATCAAGGTCTTCACGTAGGTAGGCATCTTCATTATCAAAAATCTGAAAATTAGAAAGTAAGCTTTGATGAAATGAATCTCAAGCAAATGAATTAATTAGCATTTCGATTAGAACACCAAAAATATTATCATTTGAGAATGAAGAAGCGATTACCTTTTCAAAATCGCTAGTAATTCCACTTTGAGTTATGTTATACATATAAAGTATAACATAATATCCGCATTCAGTGTTGCCAGGTTGCTGAGGGCACTTTTAATCAAAGGGATGCAATTGGTTGTTAAAATCAATAAAGGTATGTCTAAAAGGACCGTCAATGCAATTGGTTGTTAAAAGGACCGTCAATGAAATAACTATGGGATAACACCACTTTGGCTTTTTAACAACTGTACCCTCGCGTGACCCACATAGGATTCTATATGTTTGACAAGCACTATCATGAAAAGCAAAATGAACAGAAATTAGAACCATTCATTTATTTTTGTTGTCAATGAAATACAAACAGAATAACTTACGTGTCGAAGACGGATTTTGTATCTCTGTCTGGCTTTTTACTCAAGGGATCAAACCAATAGACTACGTTGCGGCGGGGACATATAACACACAAAGTCCAGTGGTAACTTTAACAACATGTACACATTAAAATGAAGTTAGATGAGTGAGAAGACAATTATTTATTAAACTTCTTAAATTGACAAAATGTAAATACGAACCATTGGACAATGGGTGCTAGATAACAACGAAGTTTGGTTTGTGCCATTGCGTAGCCGACATAGTGAGTCCTATGCGCCACAGTACAAGTATCCCCTGTCGTATTCGCAGGACATAAGAATCCATACCAATTACTTCTTTCCATGTTTGTGCAGAGATCGTGGAAGGTACTATAATAGAATTAAAATAAGGAATCAATTCTTGAATGTATGAAAACAAAAAACCACTAAATGAATTCTATGGGAAAATTGAAAAAAAACTTACCGGACTGCAAATTTGACCCAGCCTGCATCTATCTCCTCCAACCTGATAAACTGCTTGAGATCTTTATTGTCAATCGTGTAGGGATACTCCACTTGGCCCACAATCCCTGGAGGCATCTTCAAGTCAATCTGTTTAATGCCCTTGTAGATCTGTTGCAGCCGTGCTAAGTAGGGCCATTTGCTTGCAGCTTCGTCATCCTTTTAGAACATAAAAAAAAAATTGTTATTAGGATGCCAACAGATTTTCAGTAACAGTAAGGTAATTCCTACCATTGGAGGTGTTGCGTCTGAACCAATAAGATTGCGAGGCCAAAGGATGAAAGATCCTATCGCTTGACCTAACGTGCCAACCTCTGGATCAGGAACAGGGATGGCTGTACCTTCTTCCCCCTTTCTAACACTCGTCACATTCACCCTACGAAAATCCTCCGGAATTTGCTGATTATGGTGGGTGGTAGCACGAGTGTGAACGAGAGCATCAGCAACAACACGCAACAGTGGATCATCCAAATAGAGGGTGCAAGGGTCTCCCGACACTGGAGTGGGAGGAGGGTCGCCAAGTGGTTGCTCCATAGGGTTGTAACTTCCTCTGGTGCTATTGAAGGCCGGGGATTCCTGAGTTCTATGCTCGTCCCTTGCCCTTTGTGCTTCAAACATCTTTGCCATTTCAAGTTGAAGCTCTGACAACAGCTCTTATTGGAGCTTGTCGCGAAGGTTGGCCTCGATCTCTCATTCGAACTCCTCTCGAATCTTGGCCACAACATCCTTACTAGGTCCATCTTGTGACGAATAACGTGGGTCTCGTCCAAAATACCTCGTGGCACTAACTCTCCGTGTCTCTCCTCGAACACGACCAAGGTCATCTGCCTTCCCAATAGCCGTTGACAAGATGTCCATCCGTCTACTTGGATTGAATAAACCTTGGCTACTCTGCTCGTCCAGGTCATCCTGTAGCATGTAGTTTATCGTAAATGTATCGAAACCACTCGCGACATGTAAAAAATTAGGTACTTATGGTATAACTACTTACAATCCTCGCAGCAACCTCAGCAACAGGCGGATTTATGTACTTCCCAGCCTTAATCCTCCCTGCTTTCCATTTTTTGTGACGTGGAGGAGGTGCCGGTGGCTGGATAACAACGCTAGGATCAGATTCCGCTACTTCCTTCATTTTCTGTAACTCTTCTGCCATCATTTGCCGCTCAAGCTTCCGATATCCACCGCGAGACATGAAATGTTGATATTTATTTTCTGCTTGCCTCTGGGCATTTGCTGCACTTAATTTCTATGAATGAAAAATAACAAAAAATGAATCAACGATATAAAGTATATGAAAATTACAAGTTCTTTATCATGATGACAGAAATCTTACCAAAAACTCAGGATCTGCTTGTGATGCCGCAAACAACCTCCAGTCCTCTGGAGATAAATATATATACTGTGTACATGGATCCTTACCCCTAAGGGCCCCTCGAATGTAATACGCTGTTAGCTTGTTCTTGAAACCTTTCCATCGTACACGGACCTCATCCATCCAGTGCCTATACATCTCCGTGGTGTCTGGGACATCGTATGTTTGCTGCAAGGTAAAACATAAGATTATTATATTTGAAACAATAAGAACAAAGCTACAATGCATCAAAACTTACATACCAAAAGTTGCTGCCAAATCATGTCTTTCGTTTTTGGGGGAACCAAGCTCCAATTATTGTAGGTAATGCGCACTTTGCTTCGAGCTAAAAGCCCTACGTAGCTAATGAAGTGGTCTTCCTCAAGACCAACTGGATTCAGATTGTCATCGAAGTCTATATGCAGCCTCTCCTGTTGATGTTCATGACGTGCAACCAATGCTCCCATCTTTGTACAGCCTCTAACCCTCCTTCTTGCAGGGGGTTCAACTCTAGGCCTTTCGTCATTGCTAGAGCTTTCGTCATCTCTACGCCTCTCATCATCACTAACGTTGTCCATATTCCTGTTAACACAAAAAGCATCATTAGAAACGTAAGTAAATTGCAATGAAAACGAAATATACTAAGCGGGAAGTAAAACAAAACACAGTTCTTGTTTATAAATTAAGGTCTTACTCTATATTGTTTCCCATAGTCCTTCACCATGGTCATTTCTTACAGCATATTGGTCATCATCTACCAATTCTACTTCATTTGTTCGAGGTGTAGTTGTTGTGAAAGGTGGTGTGTCATCAAGGTTGAAGGTCGGATCACCATACTTCTGTTTTTTACTTTTAAGGACAATGGACATGTTTTTGCTGGCAGGATCGGTGACATAAAACACTTGTTTCGCCTAGCTTGCTAAAATGAAGGGCTCGTCTCTATAGCCAACTCTTCGAAGATCGACTGAGACAAATCCAAATTGTTTATCTATTACCACGGCATTGTTGCTAATCCACTTACATTTAAATAAAGCAACTTTGAACTTGTTGTACGTCATCTCCCATATTTCTTCTATAACTCCATAATAGGCCATAGACACTAATATGGGGTTTTTGTCTCTCAAACTGGAAAAGTGCATAGATTCAGCTTCTACCATGACCCCACTATTTTGCATGGTACTTTTGTCATCTTGCTCTTTGGTATAGAAAGAATAGCCATTTATATCATAACCGGTCCAAGTAATGACCTGAAACGAAGGCCCCCAAGCTAGCCACTCGATTGTCTCAGACACACCGATCTCGTGCAAAACCTTTTCCTCGAACCACTGCATGAATGTCTTGTTTTGCTCAATAGCAATCTGCATGTCATTCTTCCTTGGATTCTTGTTCTTCAAAGTGTTTATGTGTTCATTTATGTAAGGTTGAACTTCTTCCATATTATTCAGGATATACAAGTGGGCTTGCAACACCTCTTCACGAGGAACATTCTTCACTTTCAGTCCTCATGTTCCCTTGCTTCTCCCTTCTTCATGCCGAGATTGTTCCTTCTTCCCTGACATATAATCTTTGCAAAACTCCATAGCCTCCTCAACTACATATCTTTCTACTATTGAGGCTTCTGGTCGATAAGGATTTTTAGAATACCCTTTTAAGATCTTCATGTATCGCTCGAAAGGGTATATCCACTTCAGGTAAACTGGACCGCATAGCCTTACCTCCCTCACCAAATGAACTACCAAATGCACCATTATATCAAAAAATGAAGGTGGAAAGTGCATCTCTAGTTGTGACAAAATAATGTAACCCTCATTTTCTAGTTCATCCAACTTTTCAGTGTCAATGACTTTGTTACAGATAGCATTGAAGAAAACGCACAATCTTGTCACTGTGTTTCGTACTTCATCTTTCATTATGCCTCTAATAGCTAATGGTAATAGTTGTTGCATCAACACATGATAATCATGGGACTTTATTCCCACTAACTTCAAATAGTCCATTGAGACACATCTTCTCACATTCAAGGAATACCCTTGCGGCACCTTCATTTCATGCAAACACCCACAGAAACTTCTTTTCTCTGCTTTTGATAGTGTATGCGCTGCTGGCTCCATGTATGCCCTCCTACCATCATCTCTTAGTTGTGGATGTAACCGTTCTCTTATTCCCATATCGATAAGGTCTAATCTCGCATTAATCCCATCCTTAGTCTTCCCTGGTATGTGCAAAAGTGTACTGATAAGGCTATCACAAACATTCTTCTCCACATGCATCACATCAATACTGTGTCTCACGTCAAGCGAACGCCAATATGGAAGATCAAAGAAAATGGATATCTTCTTCCATATGTTCTTCTCACCCGCAACCCTCTGATTCTTACCAAAAGTGACATGGAAACATTCCACTCGACTGTAGACTTCCTCTTCGGTTAGTGACTTTGGAGCCATTCCATGCTCCGGTAAGCCGTTAAACCGCTTTCTTAGCCTACGATACGGGTGGAACCGATGAAGAAACCTCCTGTGGCCAAGGTAGACAACTTTTCTTCCATGCTTTAGTTGTTGGAAGTGTGTGTCTGCTTCACATATTGGGCATGCTTTGTGACCCTTCACGCTGTACCCTGACAAGTTTCCATACGCAGGGAAGTCGTTTATCGTTGTGAAAATCATTGCACGTAGCTTGAAAGACTCCTTCTTATAAGCATCAAACACATCTACGCCTTCCTCCCACAACTTCTTCAAGTCCTCAATCAAAGGCGCCAAATAGACATCAATATCGTTCCCTGGCTATTTTGGTCCAGAAATCATCATAGATAGCATCATATACTTACGTTTCATACATAGCCAGGGAGACAAGTTGTATATTACAAGGAGAACCGGCCACGCACTATGTGTGCTAGTAAGAGTTCTATACGGATTGATGCCGTCTGTACAAAGCCCAAGCCGTAGGTTTCTCGGCTCGCTGCCAAATTGTGGGAACATTTCATCTATTTTTTGCCATTGTGGAGAGTCAGCTAGGTGCCGAAGATATTTCCCATCAGATATTCTCTCATCAGAGTGCCATCTCAACTTCGCTTTTGTTGCACTCGCAAACAAACGTTTAAAATGTGGTATTATTGGAAGATACCACATAACCTTTAAAGGTTTCCTTTTACTTGTCACATCACCACAACCACCTTCTTTTTTCACTTTGTATCGTGCAGTTTTACACTTTGGACACTCTCTAAGACCTCCGTACTCATTTCTGTACAGTACACAGTCATTAGGGCAAGCATGTATCTTCTTATACTCCATACCCATTGTAGACAGGATTTTCTTGGCCTCATACATACGATTTGGAAGTACATTATCCTCTAAAAACATATCACACAATAGTTCAAGTAGCAATGTGAAACTACTATCGGTCCACCCACAAGTTGCCTTTAAGTTAACCAAATGTAATGTTCCTGTCAGCCGCGTGTACTTACTACCACTATACAATGGTGTCTCTGCATCACTCCACAGGCTGTCATACTCCTGCGACTGCGCAGGATTCTGCCTCAACATCGTTAATCATTCTCTCCATTCTATCTTCATCTATGACATCCACAGCTTCCTTCTTGTGTGACGGACAATCAGTTACTTCCTCACCATGCCATATCCACCTTGTGTATCACATATTTATTCCATCACAAAGTAGGTGATCCTTTATGACATCAACATCCCGTCTACTCTCATTCAAATAATTGACACAAGGACAAAAATACTTCCCATTTCTTGCAGGAGCATTCTTTTTAGCGAATTCAATAAATTCGTCCATACCTTTCTCATATTCTTCACTAGTTCTCAAAGCATTCATCCAACTATGATCCATTTTGTTACCACCTAAGGCATTACCAATAACATTCACACGTTTAGTACAATTCTCAACGACATATGATGGGATTGCCTAATTAAGTTATCAACCCAATTTAGGATTTTAAAATATGGGCTTAATAACTTTATTGCCCCCTCCTAGCCTCATCTCTCCTCTTAAAAAGGTTTCAGTGCTATGTAACTTATTTTTTTAATAAGTATATATATATAAAATTAATGTATAATAAAATAAATACAATAAGATTAAATTAAAGAATTTTTTTGAGGTTTGGAAGAATTAAAAACAAAACGAGTTTCATATTAACAAAACAATTTTAAGTTGAGTTCTTCCAAAAATAAAATTGTTTTATTGAAAATATTTAGATAAAAATCATTTAATGAATATTGGGGTTATGGTTTTCTTTTTAAGTTTTGGCTTGAATTATTCTTCATAATTCGTTTGGAATTAATACAAGAATTTCTTTAATTTAAATAAATCATATTTTATTTTATTATATATACTAATTCATGGTGCAGGAACAAGACTAATGAAATGGGGTGGTGCCACTATGTGTGTATGGATAAATCTCCATTGGCTTATAAAAGCTAGATTTCCCTAAAACTGAACAACAGGGATTTCTATTATACACAAGTAAATTTATATTTAAACAAGAAAATAAACCATTCCTGAATAAATGCAATTTAAGCAATATAACCACACCAAACACATCAGGCTAATATCAACTATCTCAATATAAGCAATATATAATAAACCAACCAGCCTAATATCAATATATAAACAAAAAAAAATGAAGAAAATAAACCAACCTACCTGATCAGGAGGGCGCCCACTAGCTAGTATGTTGGAGAGGTAGAGAAGACGTTGGAGATCCACGGTGGTGTGCACAACAATGGAAGGACGGAGGTGGAGGAGAGAGCAAAAATCTACCCACTGTGGAGGAGGTGAAGTTGCAGCAGTGACGGTTGCGTGCGTTGAAGAAACAAAGAAACAAAGAGGAAGAAGAAGGGAGGAGGGAGGAGTTCAACAAGGGCCGACGGTGGAGGAGAGAGCTTGAACAAGAGAGGAGGGAGGAGTTGAAGAAAAAAATAGAGGAGGGCCGACGGTGGGTGCGTGGGGAGGAGAGGAGGAAGAAGAGTAAAGTTGAGAGGATGTAAGGAGAGGAGGTGTGATAGATGAGAAGACGCATGTCAGACAAGTGTCTGACATGTGGGTAGGGGACGCCTAAATGGCATTTGGGACGCCTAAAGTCTTAGTTGACGCCTAAACCCAGACTTTAGGCATTTGGGACGCCTAAACCCAGATCCAGGTGCTAAAAAAAATTTATGAAATTTATATTTCGCGCCAGGAAGCACTTTAGACATCCCAAATTCAAATTTGGGACGCCTAAAGGTTCCCCTACATATATATAATTATGAAAATGCCACCGCCTCCCCTTTTAACCACCCAATTTTTAATTTGGGACGTCTTTAGGGGTGGTTATATCTCAATTTTGTAGTAGTGGATATCCATTGTAATTGTTGGTTAAGTTTTAATATTTATGAATTTTGCCTTGATTTTCATGTGATTTTGAAATGGATGAATTGGTAGTATATTGGGGTAGAATTAGTGTGATATTGTGTCTTTGTGCCAATAGAGTTAGTTTGGAATTTTGGAAGGAAAATTTGTGCAATTGGTTAATATATGGGAATGTGGTGTCAAAAAAAAACTTATTTTTAGAATGAAAATTTGGTTGTTTTAGTGTGACCAATGGATTCCTTATGAGGATTTATGTGGGAATGAGTTGTTTGTGAATTTTGGGAACCATTGGACAATTTGGTGGGAAGTTTGGAAAATTCTGTCATTTGTTGCCTGTTGGCTTCTGATAAGCCTCACTCGAGTGATATGAGGTCTCACTTGAGTGCAGCATCATGTTTTCTCTTTTCCTTTAGGTTTTAGTTGCACTCCCTCATAAAGAAAGCAAAAGTGCATTTTCTCGCTTGCAAGTGATATGGGATATCACTCGAGTGTAAGAGTGTTTTGCACATGAGGTTGTGTCTTAGGTTAGCACTCACGGCCAATTTGTCAAGAGTGCGTGCTAGTACTCGCAAGTGCTGTGCCACCACTCGAGTGCCTAAACTAGTGCTCAAGTGCACTTCTCAATCTAGGGTTTTCTTTGCTCTTGGGCAGTCACTTCCTGTGTCTCACTTGGTAGGATTCGGGTGAGCATGAGGCTACCACTCGAGTGTTGTGGTTAAGACTCGAGTGCTGTGATAACTTTCTGTCTCTGTGGTTGCTCTCGGCAAGCATTGGCAATAGTGAGGCTTCCATGCTTGAGTACAAATCTCGTTATCACTGGAGTGAGGCCTTATTTGCTTGAGTGAATGAGTCAAAAATTAGTGTTATACTTCTGAAAAAGGGGTGTTTGGTGTTATTCTTCCAACCCTTTAGGCATGTGTTAGGCTTCTAGTAGCCACCTAAAGAGTTCAAATGATAACCAACATTAAGTGATTGGAATTAAGAACTTGGAATACATATTGATCCGTCATCCTTGATTTTGGTTTTTAGGATTTGATATTTGCCTTGCTCCTGAACAATTGGTGCCGAAGCATGCTCAGAAAGAATAAGGTAGTGGCTCTTTCCCTTATACTATATGTGATATATTGTATGTTTGATTTATCATTGTTTGTGGGCCTATCACCTATGACCTGTCGGTGTTTTTGGTGGGAGGATCGCGCCTTCGGGATGATAGTTTATAGGGATAAGGCTATGTGGAAGCTAAAAGGTGGTATGTGGAAGCTGAAAGGCTATTTATGAACCCTTCACCTACGGCCTATCATGGTTCTGGTGGGAGGACTGTGCCTTCGGGGGGTAGAAATACGGAGGATGAGATTATGTGACTATGTGTATATGTGATAGCTTGTATGCTGTGTTTCGTGCTGCTATGCTGTTTGATGATGTCATTGCATGATTTATGATTATGTATGATATGAGTGATTTGTTACTACTAGAATTCTTTTGAATCTCATTCTTTCCATTGACTAACCTTTAGACAGGGCAAGTGGCTCTAAAGGGAAGGAGACGACCAAGGGCGGCTAGGACCTCTGTAGGGTCATATGATTTTGGGATGTTGGTTATTAATTTTTGATTGGGGATCACTGTATATTTTGTAAATCTTGATTTGGATGCGGTTGTGTAATCCCCTAAACGGGAATTTATTAACCCCTGTTGATATATATGGCACTAGAATTTACTGGGATTTTTGCTGTACACTCTGATATGTATGAATGTGATTTAACTGCATAGGGTAGTTATATTCGAAATATGAACAGGAGACCAGGTTAAATTGATTTCGAAAGAGCATTTGTAAAACCCTATCTCAAGAACGGGATTAAAAATGAAATTTTATCATCTGTTGATCTCTAATACATTTTAATTACGTATTTTTGAATCATAATTACTATTTATAACGCAGGGGGTTGCAACATTATCCGCCAACATGATGCTATAGTGACTATACACATGAACAATACTTTTGCTACAGTATCCGTATGTATGAATAATGACCGTATATGAACAATATTTTCCGTATAAACAATAATATTTGGTTTTAGATATCACATTGACTGGAGGAGCAAGTTGGTTTGGATATGAGTCAATGAACATCCATATAATTAATATTCATAACACTCCCCCTTCGATGTCTATTATGAATATGCCTCATTAAAACTTTAAATAGGAAAAACCCAGTGGGATAAAAACCTAGCCAAAGAAAGAAGTACATCATTCATTGATACACTATCGAGTGCTGCCTCATTAAAAACCTTTCTAGAAAAGAGACAACGTATGTCGACTCCCCCTCTTAACAACATCAGTTGATATCTCTAAGTCTCTGAAGTCCAATGTCATGTACACACTTTTCAAAGATTATACTAGGAAGTGACTTGGTGAATAAATCTGCTAGATTTTCACGTGAATTGATTGCGGGATATCTATTTCACCATCCTTTTGAAGATCATGAGTGAAGAAGAATTTTGGTGAAATATGTTTCGTTCTGTTGCCCTTGATTTAGCATTCTTTAAGTTGGGTAATACATGCAGAACTATCCTCATATAGGACTGTTGGGATCATTCTTCCTGAAGATAAATGACAAGTTGTGCATATATGATGTATCATTGACCTTAACCACACATATTCTCGACTTGCTTCATGTACTGCTACAATTTCTACATGATTAGATAATGTGGTTGATATAGTCTGTTTATAGATCGCCATGAAATAGTTGTACCTCCACATGTAAACAGATAGCCTGTTTGTGATTTACCATTATGTGGATTAGATAAAAATCCAGCATTTGCATAACCAACTAGTTCTTGCTTGGACACATTTGAGTAGTATTACCCCATGTCCATAATGCATCTGAGGTAACAAAGAATGTGTTTTACTCCATTCCAATGCTTTCGTGTTGGTGAAGAACTATATCTTGCTAACAAATTAACAACAAATGATATATCAGGACGTGTGTGATTAGCAAGATACATTAGTGCTCCAATAGCATTAAGATATGGTATTTCTGGGCTAAGTAGTTCTTCATCATCTTCTTTACTAATTTCTTTAGGTTGGAATGGGTCTTTATCCACCTTTAAAGACCTTACAACCATTGGGATACATAATGGATGTGATTTATCCATGTAAAATTGCTCTAGGACCTTCTTTGTATGAGTTTCTTGATATACAAAGATCCCATTCTTGAGGTACTCAATCTGTAATCCAAGACAAAATTTTGTTCTTCCCAAGTCTTTCATTTTGAATTCTTTCTTCAAACAATTAATTTCCTTTTGAAGCTCTTTAGGAGTTTCAATAATGTTGATATCATCAACATAAACCGCAATTATAGCAAACTCACTTTTAGATCTTTTCATAAAGATGCATGGGCATATCAGATCATTTTTGTATCATTCGTTCAACAGATATTCATTAAGACGATTATACCACATGCGCCCTGATTGCTTCAAGCCATACAGGGACTTATTTAACTTAATTGAGTATTATCCTGGAGAACTTGAACCAGATGTTTTTGGCACTTTAAGTCCTTCAGGGACTTTCATATAAATATCATTATCAAGTGAGCTATACAAATAGGTAGTCATGACATCCATTAGGTGAAAATCAAGTTTTTCATTTACTACTAGGCTAATCAAATAACAAAAAGTAGTCACATCTACTATTGATGAATACATTTCTTCAAAATCAATACCGGGTCTTTGTGTAAATTCTTGGGCTACAAGACGTGATTTATATCTTGTTATTTCACCTTTTTCATTTCTCTTTCATACAAAACCCATTTACATCAAACTGGCTTTACATCTTCAGGTGAAAGGACTATAGGTTCAAATACTTTTCGTTTTTCTAATGACTTTAATTCTGCATTAATGACATCTTTCCATAGGAGCCAATCTTTTCTTTGTTGGCACTCACTAATAGATTTTGGGTCATGATCCTTATTATCATTCATTACATCATATGCTATATCATAGGAGAAATACCGGGTCAAGCGGATGAAACGGGACAAATAATCATCAAAGCTCTCCGTGTCCCCTTGTTTAATGTTAAGAAATTCTGTCTCCTTCTCAAGTTGCACTGATTTAGGAAAGTACTTCTCATTGAACTCTTGCTGAAACAATTCCCAAGTCAGCGGCACATTTTTGCTGCGCGGAGTGAGAGAGATATTTCTCCACCAACGGTCCGCATCACCCTCGAGCTTGTAGACTGCCAGGTGTGGCTTCACCTCATCCGGGCACCCAAGGAACTCAAATATCTTCTCGAGATGGTTCAACCAATCTTCCGCTACTTGAGGATCAAACCTCCCTTTAAACACTGGAGGCAGATGTTTGCAAAATCTTGTGACCCAAAAACTGAAGATCCCTATCCTCTTTAGCTGGCACCCCATGAGACTCTTGATTTGGGACAATATGGGGTGGGGACTCCAATGGTCGTGCTGACCCTTCAGCAGTGTCCTCATAGCGGGTTTCTTCTTGAGTTTCTACTGGAATGACTGAACCGGGTTCTCCTTGTTCTTTGCTTTCTCCACCCTGAGCCCTTCTCTCAGCTCAGTGATCATGTCCCGCTGATCTTTTATCAAACCCATTAATTCTTGCATTGGATTCGGTGGATTATCATTGACGACCTCCACCTCTGGGTCTACATGCGGAACACTGGGGCGTCCTCTAGTTTTCTTCATTCTACAAACAACTTACCCCTATTAAGATAACAAAGATAGTATGCACACATATGCATGAATTTCATACATATCTATATCAATAAAACTTATATGTGCATACACAACAATTATTCACAGATGATCTTCTATCCCTAAAGCCAACTAAGGGATCTATCCTAGCAAACTCTACCCTTGCCAGGAACTACAGCTCTGATACCAAAATGTAACCCCCTGCCTTAATTAGCATAATTAAGATTCGATAATGCATAGTAAAAAGGGTTAGAGACCATCGAATAATTCAAAACTTATTAACACACCCACAAAGTAGTAGGGACTTTACAAAATTTTCAAAGCTTCTTTCCTAATCTGGTCTCAAGTTCAATTATCGAATATAATCACCTAAACAGTTAATTTACATTCATACATATCAGCGTATATAACCAAAAATCCTGGCAACCCCCGAGTTCCATTCATTCACTAAAAGGGTTATAATTCCCATATAGGGGATTACACAACTATATTCAACTAATAATTACAACCCAAAATAATTTACAAAATCTCTATCCAATATGGTTAACCAACATATCCAAAAGAAAATGTCCCTACAGGGTCCTAACCACTCCAGGTCATGCGCAGAACCTTAGAGCCACTCGCCCTGTCTGAAAGGTTAGTTAAAGGAAAGAATGAGATTCAAGAGAATTCCAGTAGTAACAAAACATTTATACAACACATAAGCATATAGCATGTAAGCAAATCATCATACAGCAGTAGCAGCACAAATCACACTCCACCCTCATCCCCTTTCTCCGCCGGGAAGGCACACCATCCTAACCCGAACCGTTGTTAGCTACTCAGGGACTATTGGTGTGGCAGTGCATACACATAGCCTTATAGCTCATATAGCTATCCAGCTTTCACAAATGGTCCGTCGGCCTTCACAAATGGCCTTTCGGCTTTTCACATAATCATAAAGTCACACCTCATCCTCATCCCCTTTCTCCGCCGGGAAGGCACACAACCCTTACCCGAACTGTTGTTAGCTACTCAGGGACTATCGGATTAACGGTGCTTACACATATTCACAATGTCACAGCATATGAATTTATCACGAATCAATGATAATACATACATACAATGCATCAGATATGGTACGAAAGAAAATTTACTACCTCGTTCCTTCCTGACGTTTGCTAGCTCAGTGGGCTCACGAGGACGGCAGATATCAAATCCTATAAAACAAAATAGGGACAATAGGTCAATCTCTTTTCCAAGTTTCCAAATTTTGTAATACTTTATGTTGGTTATCATTTAGACTTTTTAGGTGGCTATAATAGGCCTAAACATATCCCTAAAGGGTTGGAAGAAACTACCCAGAAGATACCTTTTTTGGATGCAAAACACCAATTTTGGGCTGCCTCACTCGAGTGATGCCCCCAATTGTGCTCGAGTCCTAGCGAGTGAAACACAAAAAGTGTTTGTCCGAGAGCAAATCCTCAAAATATCTTTCACACTCACTCGAGCACAAGATGATGCACCCGAGCAATGACCTCTAGTACACTCGAGCACCAAGAAGTGCAACACCAAGAGTGTTTGCCCGATAGCACAGACCACTTCCAGGCAAGACCTCACTCGAGCATGCCTATGCGTACTCGAGCAGGATCATATCTCACTCACAAGTCAGGAAGTGTGCTCACGGTTTCTGCTTAAAGACTTAACCAAAATACCCAGAAATTCATATCGTGCTCGAGTGAGATCCTCCCTCACTCAAGTGATGACTATCAGATGCCAAATCGCAGCAACTGATATGGTTTTCCAGAATTGACCAATTTGCTACCAATGGTCCTAAGACTTATATCACAACTCATTCTCACTTGTTTTAACATAAAGAACCCATTGGTAAACCTAAAACAACCAAATCCCTACTCAAACAACACATTCTTATCTCTAGACCATAAAATCACCAAAACCATTGTAACACCCCGATTTTCGATTAAGGGCTAATGGCATTGAGATTGATTGTAAAATTGTGTAATTAAATATTTTGGGAGAAATATGATGTGAATTTGGTGTAAATGTGTGTGGTATTAGAGATCAAGGGATGAGATGTTGCCAAGTGGCATTATGGTGGACCATAGGATGAGGCGTAAGAGACAAAAACCACTTTTTTCTCCCTCCTCTCTCTCCTATGCGTTTTTGGGGGCAGATTTTCTGCACTTCATCCCTCTTCTCCATCTCTCTCTCACGTTCTCTCTCCCCTTCTCTCCATTTTCGCCATTGTTGCTCAAGAAAGAGGAAGTGAAAGCTGGATTTTGAGGTAAGCAAATGGCCTTAAATGCCAAAATGCTCTTCATTAATGTTGTTCCTTGACCTAAGAGCTTTCATCCTTTAGTTTTAGATTCTCCATTGGTGGTGATTTGAGGAATCACGAAAATGTACAAGTTGGAGAATCATGAAGTGCCTTTGAGAAAGTTGTTGAGGTGAGTGAAAGCTTCCTTCTCATATAAGATTTGTGGCCATTGGTTAGGCCTTAAATTTCTGGAATTTTAGCCCTAATTTCGTGATTTAGGGTCTTGTGGTGATTGAATTGTTGTTGTCATGGAATTAGTGCATTGTTAAGTGTTTTGAATGAATGGTATTGAATTGAAGCTTAAATGTGAAGTTTGGCACTTTTTGTGTTGGTTTTGTGCTTTGGTCAAAACAGGGCATATAAATGGGTTGTGATTTTGGTCATTTTGAGGTTACCATTGTGTTCCTTGAGTGATTTTGTGTGGGAATAAGCTCGGTTATTAATTTTGGAGTTATTGAACACTTTGGTAGAAAATTGGAAATCTGTTTGGTTTAAGCTCTGTTTTGCGCAGTAATTTTGTATGAGCGTTTTGAATGACCAAATGGTATTGGAAAATTCTGAAACTTTCCAGTATTAAAGTTCACATCCCAAGCTTCAAAATGGACATATAATTTGTGCCATTTCGTTTTTTCTACTGTGAGTTATAGCTGTCCAAAGTTTGAGGTCGAAAATGGATTCTGTTTTGGGACAGTCTTGAGTTTTTGGTGATTCTGGATTTGTGTAGTGATTTCCAGTGAATGGATATATTTTTCCTTGAAATATGACTTATATACCTTTCATTTGGCTTTGGAATCACTTCTTTTTGATTTTTCTAGATTTAGTTATGAATTTTGGAAGTTCGCCCAGAGTTAGGAAATTTCTGGGCCGCGGCCCAAGACTTTCTGGCCTTATCTGGGCCGCAGCCCACGACCTTCTGACCATCTTTGGGCCGCGGCCCAAGGAATGGTGGGCCGGGGTCCACCCCTGTGTTCCAGCACTTTGTGATTTCAAAAAGTGACCTTCAACCTTTTGTTTCCCAATCTTTTGGGGCTTTGATTAGAGGCATTTGGGGCCTATTAAGGGTCAATTATGATAGCCAAATCTAAGTATTATGAAAGTGAGAATTTGGAAAAGAGAATGACCATATGTTCTTGATTTGGTTATAGGGTTGGGTATTCACCCTGATCATGGTTTGACACCCGCTCGGATCGCGAGTAGCCGATGCTGGAGCATACGTGGAAAGAATAAGTGTAGGGAACTTACCTCTCCTGCATGTATTTGATAATTGTGTTAGTGTATTGATGCATGTTGTTGCTTTGCTTGTTATGTGAAACATGTATGAGTGTTGGAAGCTCTGTTTTAACTTTTACTATGGCCATGAGTATATTGTGTGAACATTGAGCATGCTAATATGTCATTGTGTGAACATGGATTTTGTATTGCAAGCATGTCATGCATTAAACACTTATCTTACATGTATATTGGTATTGTTTTCCTACTGAGATTCCCCAGAATCTCACCCTCCCCTATCAACATTTTAGACAGGGAAGGTAGATTGAGGATGAAGCAAGCATCCAAGGACGAAGAAGACTCGTTTCTGGGTGAGAGCTTAGTAGTTGGTTATCAATACGTAATTGGGATTATGTATTTGTATATTTGGATCAGTATTTGAGCATGTAATCGATGAGTTGTGTAATCCCTATGAGTTGTATATTAGGAAGGGGAAGGGTAGGAGGAGGAGGACAACAGTAATGGCGATGAGTATTAAAAAGTATTTAAAAAATCACTTGATACTTCATGGTTATTAGTAAATAATTGCTACTTATATTAATAAGTATGGCAATTTACAATGACACGTTCGGCTCTATAACCCTTTCCATTATAAAGGATACATTTGACTTTATAACCCACAAAACCCTTTCTATTCCAAAGGACACAATGAGCATTATAATCCTTGAAATCCTTTCTATTTAAACGTTCAAAAATTGAACTCCACTTCACTACAATTTCAACTTCTCATAGCCAAATTTTGACTTTTGTTCTTTGCCAAAATCATGGACAAACACAAGAGAACTTCCAGTTTATCATATGGGAATAAACCAAAAGAAGAACTCCCTCCAGCGACAAGCATTAAAGGGCTCGCCCATGTGACCTATGAGCTTCATCATCTGGCCCAGGTTTACATGAGAGAGAAGGACACATGGATTAGTACTTGAAGGAACTTACCTCCCTCGTTTGCTCCCTGAATGAGAAGCTGGACAAATTACTGGCGAAGTAAGAATCTGATGATGCATTAAATCGTTCATTTTCATCACTTTTTATTTTTTGTTTGTTTATTTACTTTGTTTTTTATTTTTTAAATTTTTGTTTGTATATGGGTTGAATAATAAACCTCTAAAATTTAAAAAATATGTCAAATACATAATGATTATTAAGTAAAACCTACTACTTTTTAAAATACTATGTCAAATACCTAAAGTTTATTAAGAAAAATTGTCACCATTTGTAAAAACTAACTATTGTAATGTAAAACCCTTGAACTAACGTTCTTAAAAACATTACAATTATAAAGTAAGAACAATAAGAAAAGGCCACCTTTCATAAGTTATTTTCATCAATTTGCCTCTTTTAAAACACTTGTTATCTCGTGTCTCTTCACATTCTCAAGTTATTACACTTAGCGTACTTGTATTAGGTGAAAAATTATTTACCAACCTTAAAACACGACAACTCCGGTTGACTTTCTCGACAGTCACGATCATTTTTAGTCAAACCACAACCTTTAAAGCTTTGGTTTGACTTTTGAACGATTGCCACATGACTTGTTTTGCTTGCCCTAACTCGCTTTTTGTTTCAAAGCGCTAGCTAAGTCATATTCCTTCACGTGCTCTATTCTCTTTATTTGTAGGTATGATTTCCCTTTTGCATTCTTTATTCTCCATTTGTTGCTTCATCTAACCTAGTTAGGTTTTGACCTAAGTCATGCTCCTTTTTTTTAGGAAAACCTAATGCTCTATTACTTGTGACTGAATGAATGAGTTATGTTTTCCAATTAAAGATGCTAGTTCTAGTAGCTCTGGCACTAATAGTCTCCTTAAGAAAATTAGATACATGACCTGGGAAGAGCCAATAGAAAAAGCAAACAAAATTGTAAAAAAGGGCCACTGCGCCATGACTTTCACGAGTAAAGCAAAGTTTGACAAGAGAATATTTCATGTGAATTGGAACTCTATCGGTCAAGTTGCTCACCTGCCATACTTTATCAGCCAAATTGGTATACTGGTAAGGACCAATACTCCTATCTCGTTGCATCATTGGAGTATGGAAAAGAAAGATTGCAAAGACATTATTTGTGATAGTGTCTTAGTAAGATATATATGTATGCTATTTACTTGTTAAAAAAGTTAACTTGAATTGTGTTTTGCAATTGGCATATGATATAGACCAAACTCGGTTGAAATTTGTCATCGAGAAGGCTACGCATACACTATGTACATTATGTCATGTATTGATGAAGTTGTACTTGCAAAATCTAGATGAGGTCAATTAGACAACAGTTCCTAATGGACTTTGGTCTATAATCAAACCATACCATTGGAGAGAATTTGTCCTCTTACATCGCCATGAGTCATTCAAGGTAATAGTTATTTGTAATTCATAAGACTTGCATGTATCTTTTTAATATTAATTGGGGAGTTGTGTGTTTTTATGGAAAATAAGATAGGAGAATAAGGAAAGGGTTAAGAAGAATGTATTTCAGTGAAAGGAGTATGTGGGCATTATTGAAGAGTTATCCGCTTATAATGAGGAGGTATTAGACCTCCCCATTATGAACTTTGGTCGAAGGTGAGACAAAACAAAAATGGCTCTTTTGACAGTCCTCATGCGAATGAAGTTATCAATAAAATGGTAAGTATTAATGTTACTCCCCAATTTATGGAAGTAATGTCTTTAATATTAACTATTAATATTAACATTATTGTTAAATGCACAACATGCCATGCCACAGGAAGATACTACACATGGCTACCTTTTTACATATGAGGACAAATATGCCAAGGTATTGGGGATTGATTATCTCAGTCTTCTTAGTGATGTTGGCTTTGGATTGACCAAGACATATTATTATGGTCACCGGCAACCTTACAGAAATAAAAAGAACAAACAATTTGAAGAGCTCTAGAAATAGTACAATGAAATGGAAAATATATAGTTTATAACACAAGAGTTGATGAAGGAGAGTGTAGTGTGAGGTTGTAGATGTAGGGGAAATGGCAGGCCAAGTACTAAAGGTAGCTGCACATTCCCCCCTCATGATCTATCTTAGGGAAAGGCGGACATTGAATGTTTTGCAGATAGCCTGGATGCTATACAGTTGCAACGGGCTATATGTGTTAGAACCGGCTATCACCCAAGAGTGGGTGAATTAGGTGTATGATAAAAACTTAAGAACTTTGGAAATCTTTTTGCATCTTAACGAAAGCGGTAAGTATGAAGGTAATAAATTATAAATCAACAGTTAGATTAAATAATATATGCTGGAAATATAAGAGCTTAGGGAAGAGAATATGCAAACTGTGATTTATCCTAGTTCGGTCCAATCTGTGATGGCCCACGTCCAGTCCCTAGGCTCCTCCTGAGATTTTCAAATCCACTATCTTCTTATTTAATTCGAGCAAAAGAAAAGCCTTTACAATCCCACAAGTTTAGCCAGGTACTTGTGAAATCTTTTACAAATCTCTCACTGAAATACTCCCCCTTACAGCAAGTCTTACGAGTAGAGCAATCCCGAAGATCTTCCTCTCCTGCTTACTTTTACAAGTCTTACGAGCAGCAACGTTCTCTCCTACTTATACCCCTATAAGTCTTATGAGCAACAACATTCTCTACTGCTTGTACCTTGCAAGTCTTACGAGTAGAATGTCTTACTGGCAATTCTCTCTACAGCTTCTCAAGTAAGAAAATCAACCCTCTCAAGGTCCCTCTACCTTGAGATCAACTCAGAAATATAGTTGAAAGTGTTTACAGACTCTCTCATAGAGTGGATATAATGCTCACTGAAGTACAATACAAATAATCACTCTCTTTGATAAGTAATATAGAAACTACAGAATAGAGAGTGTTTAGGTAGAAGCAGAGGATTCATGTTTCTATCATTTTTCTCGTAGTTGTTCGCTATCTCTGTTACCCATCGACTTTGATTGCTCTCTCATTTATAGTTGATAAAGATGATGACCGTTGTGAGTATTCATCCGTTGGAGTCACATTCCTTCGTTTAACCGTTGTGTGCATTTGAACAACTAGCCGCTATCCGTTGCAGAGCAGAGCATCCCGTTGAAGAGTGAGATGTTTCATTATGAGCTATACGTCACGTTGTGGAGCGTTGGTGTTTTAGACATTCGTTCATAGTGGGTAAATCTTTTATCGTGGTAGGTGGCCAATATTCTGTATGTAATGATGCCGCCCGCCATAATTGACTCTCTAATTTGAAACTGTAATCCGAATGTTAAATTTCCTGTTTCACACTGCAAAATACTTAATCA
Organism: Inga leiocalycina; assembly: GCA_963242795.1. Classification (NCBI taxonomy): domain Eukaryota; kingdom Viridiplantae; phylum Streptophyta; class Magnoliopsida; order Fabales; family Fabaceae; genus Inga; species Inga leiocalycina. Next base: position 40,303,484 of record OY725332.1, read on the forward strand.
CTAATATGATGAAGTGTTAGTCATGGGTATATTGGATCATTGGTCAAAAGTTGAATTTCTAGCTTCTGGGACTCATCATGTTGAGTGACAATATTTGCCATAAATAACCTCCGTTCTTGAAGATGCAATCTAAATATTTAATCTCCTATTTTACACTTGAAATATATGTTAGTTAACATTTAAGAACAATAACAAGTGAAAATATAATGAATGTATAACATTTAACCAAGTTTGGATTGATGGTTATGAGAGTATGAACTTTCTGCGTTGGTTCTGTCAGGACTTCACTCGAGTGTAAAGAAGCCTCACTTGAGTACATGTATAATTTCACGTTCTGGCTTCCTCTTGGGCAAACACTTGCTGCTCTTCACTCGCAGGACTCGAGTGTAATTCTGGACATCACTCGAGTGCACTTCTTGTTTTCACGTACATGCTTCTTCTCGGGTTAACACTTTTATGTCAATACTTGCATGACTCGAGTGCAATTCTGATCCTCACTTGAGTGTGTTGTTCAATGCTCAAGTGCTGCTAAATTTCTCCACACTTCAGCCGCTTCTGGACAACATTCACATGACATTTTTCAAGAGTGTGCTTTTACACTCATGAGTGATGTGGGGCTACATTAGACTCAATTTATTTATTTAATTCTAATGATGTATCACAAGAAAGCTCTTGCCATATGCATTCCAATACAAAAAGAATCAGCTCCAAACTTCTTGTATTCTGTAAGTTAAAATCGAAAGAGTGTCTATCGCACTAAACTGCACAAGCGTCAACTTCTAGAAAGCATAGCTCCTAGAATATAACTTCAAATTAGGCAAATTACCTATCCATGGAAAGCTCTTTGAGTCTAGTTTCATATGGAACTAGTTTTGTCTCAATCTGATGTGTCTAAAAGTGATGGTGATTTCAGTGTCATCTTCAACGGATCATATCTCCTTCATCTGAGCTTCTTTCAATGTGATCTTGGTGTCCATTTTTCGTGTTGTGAGTCTTCTTTCATATGCCACCAATTTTGGCTCAATTCAACGTGTGGTTTGAGAGATATGGCCAAAATACCGGACCTCTGTTAGGCTGAACATAAAACAGAGTAGAATAGAGTGATCCAATACTCGAGTGTGTTCTTGCTTCACTCGAGTGCTACAGTGCCACACTTGCTACAGTAATTTTACACTTTCATTCTACACCTCGAGTGCTATAGTGATTTTGCATGCTACAGTGCCTCACTCGAGTGATTGCTACAGTACCTCTGCTACAGTGCCAAAGAGTGCCTCAAATTTCTGAAATCTCCAAAATTACTTCTAATAACTTGAATCTTGATATTCTCATAAGATCTTGTAAGTTCTTTTTTCTTTAATATCTTTCTTTTTTATTTTTCTCTTGATAATCATTTCGATAGGCAGCTCCTTGACTAGCTTCAGTTTCTTTCTTCTTCTTCCTTTTGTTCATTCTCATCAATTCAATCACTTCTTTGTATATTTGATAATTTTGTCTTCTCATTCTTCCTCCATAATTCAACTTAATTAATCTACAAGATATTTCACATTAAACACAATAATTAATCAAAGAAATACATTATATAAACTTTTTGCTCTTATCATTTCACATCTATATTTGATATCATCAAAACTAATCATATACAACAATATGTACAGCTTCTCGAAGGATAACATGACTCAAAACGTGCCTCTACATCCTATGCATGTGAAAGTAGTGTAATGCCCCAAATTTTGATTAAGGGCTAATGACCTTTTAAGAGGTTGTAATGAATATTTAAAGAATTTTTTGTGAACTAAAGTTGAATTGAGACTCGAAATAATTATTGGAAATGCCCCATACCCTGTATTTTAGCATAATTATGTGACAAAGTAATTTTAAGCTAAAATGGAGGGAAATGGCACATGGAGAAGAAGAAAAGAATGAAATTATATGTTATGTGGCAATTCAAGTGAATGTGTCATAATCAAAGGAAAAATTTAAAGAATGAAAAATTATGGGCCAATTAGTCAATGATTAATAAAGAAATTAATTACTAACTAAAAGAAATGAGAAGTGTAACTAAATGGCTAATGAAGTAGTTAGAGTAACTAATTAGTTACTTACTTTATGAGAACCAATGAGAGTTGGACAAGTGGAAAGTTGAAATGATGATAGAGTAGTGAGAAAAGTCAAATACACATTATTTTATCATTTTTCCCTCTCTCTTCCCCCTCACTTTCGCTGAAATGGTATGAGCATGGGAAGAGCCCATCATTTCTTCATCTTCCTCACACTCTCATCTATCATTTCACTCTCTCTTGCTTCTCATTTTCAGCAGTCATTAGAGCCAAGGAAAGAGAAGGAACTCAAGGTAAGTTTCATGCCATTTGACCCTAAGATGACCTCAAATGCAAAAAATCTCTTCTTGAATCTTGTTCCTTGATTTGAGATCTTCGATTATATGGTTTTAAATTTTCCATTGGTGGTGTTTTGAGCACACTAGAAAATCTAGTGATTGGAGAAGCAAGGAATACCTTTGAGAAAGTTGTAGAGGTGAGTAAGATGAACACTTTCATATAAGTTTTGTGGCCATTTGGTTAAGTATTGAAATTCTAAAATTTTGGCCTATTTTCAAAAATTAGGGACATAGAGTATGGCATGTTGTGGTCATGGAAATGGTGTGTTGTTGTGTGTATTGGATAGATAGAATTGATTTGAGCTTGGATTGTGAAGTTTGAAGTTTTTGGGAATTTGCATTGAGTTATTGTCTGAGTTTAATCATGTGAAAGTAATATGAATATGGGCATTTTGGTATTTCCATTAGATTCCATGCGAAAAATTGTGTGGGAGTAGTGTTGGATGTGAATTTTGGAACCATTGGAAACACATATTGAAAATTGGAAAATTCTGTCAAGGGAAACTCTGTGCTGGCATTTATTTTGCATGGATGTTTTCAAATAGCAAATGGTGTCAAAAAATTTTGAAATTCTTCAGTTTTGTAGTAGACATTTCAAGCTTTCCAATGACATAAAGTTTGTGTCATTTTGATGTGTGTGTGCTAAAAGTTATGCATTTCCAAAATTTGATGTTAAATTTGGGATCAAATCTAGAACAAGAAGATAGGTGCAATTATGTATTTTTGTGATTATAGTAAGTGGTAATTCATATTTTTCCATTGGGTTTCCATAGCTTTGGAATCATCCCATTTCAATTTTTCTAGAATTAGTTATGATTTTTGGAAGTTCAGCCAAGAAACAGAATTTTTCCTTGGCCGCGCTCAAAAGATTCTGTCCTACTTTTGGCTACAACCAAAAACTTTCGGATCTCTTTTTGGCCGTAGCTAAAAGACTCTTGGCTACAGCTAACCCCCTATTTTCAGCACTTTATAATTTTAAAAAGTGATTTCTAACTTAGTACTTCCCAATCCTTTTAGGCTATTGTTAGAGACTTTCATAGCTACCTAATGGACTTTAATGATAACCAAATTTAAGTGTTTTAAAGTCATTTGAATATTAGGATAAGTGATAACCTATCGTCCTTAATTATGATTGTAGGATTTGATATTTGCTTGGAACGTAGAAGGCCTGTGCTTGAACAAGAACAGAAAGACCAAGGTAGTGATACTTTCTGCTACATCATGCTTAATGCATTGCTTGTTTGTATTTATCATTGAATGAATGATTAGGTTGTTGTGGATAGCTCGACCTTGAATGCTGCTGATATTGATTGATTCGCGAGGGTAGCCCAGCTTTGAATGAATGATTGGGACGTGGCAGTTAGCTCGGCCTTGAATGTATGATTGAGTCACGGCGGGTAGCCCAGCTTTGAATGATCAATTGGGACTTGGCAGTTAGCCCAGCCTTGAATGCTGTTGTTGCTAATTGAGTCGCGGTAGGTAGCCCGGCTTTAAATGTTGCTGTGTTGCTGAATTGTAATATATGCTTACATGCTTTATTTAATTATGCATCATATACATGAAATGTTACTTCTAGGATTCCTTTTGAATCTTACTCTTTCCAATTAACAATTTTAGCCAGGGCAAGTAGATCAAGGGACAAGCAAGTGAATAAGGGTGACTAAGATTGCCGGTGGTAGTCTTAGCTTTTGGGTTTTGGTTATCATTCTAGATAAATGTAAATATATGTTGACCTTACAATAGTATTATTGTGTAATCCCCGATATAGGAAACTGAGATGGGCAATGAAGCCCTGTAAACCCCTTTGATTTATGAAAATATCTCAGGTGAATGTCGGGAATTTTATTAGCACCCTAATATTGTATGTGTGACAAACCAAACAGGCCAATTATTTTACTTTAAAATGAATAGGGATCGTATTATATAGGTTTTTGTAAAAAGTTTTTAATTATCATCGATCTCTTATTCAATTATAAAATGTGTTTTAAATACTAATCACTGCCTTGATGAGGACAGGGGTTACAGGTAGAGCTCAAAACCAACATATGTAATGCCCCAAATTTTGATTAAGGGCTAATGACTTTAAAAGTGTATGTAAATAATGTTAAATAACACTTTTGGAGAATATAATATGAGTTATGGCTTGAATGAGCAGTAATCATACCCAAACCCTGTAATTAATCTTAATTGTGTTGTTAAAGATTAAAATGAAATTCAAGAGGAGGAAAGGGCACATGAAATAGAGAAAGAAATGAGAAAAATGTGTTAAGTGATGATTTAGTAAGAATTTCCATAATTAGGGGAAAAATTGGAAGAATGGAGAATTACCGACCAATTAGTCAGCAAATGAAGAAGAACTTAATTACTAGCTAAGGAAATTGGTTAGTGACGCTAAGTGGAAGATTAATTTTGTGAGATTTCATGAGATGATGACATGTGGCCATTAGTGATCCTGTATGGTGAGAGTTGGTAGAAGAAAGTCAAATAGATAATTTTTAATCATTTTCTCTCTCTCTCCTTCTCTCTTATGTGAATGGGCATGGGCATGGGGGCAGAAATTTTGCTCTCATCTTCTTCATCATCAAGTCACTTTCTCTCTCTCCTAGCTGTCTCTTGCGCCATTATTGAAGGAAGAACGAGAAAGGGAAAGCATAAGATTTAGGTAAGATCTTGACCTTGTATGACAAAATCTCCTTATTTAAAGTTGTTTCTCTTATTAAGAGTTTCCTTTCTATGGTTTTATAATTTTAAGGGGAGGTACTTTTATGGTTGAAAAAAGTTGGAGGTTGTTGAATCAAGAACCAAGTTTGGGAAAATGTAAGAGGTGAGTGTTAGCTACCTTTTGCCATATATGTTGTCACTATTAGTTGAGTTGTGAATTTTTTGTATTTTGCCCTGATTTTTTCCTGAATTTGGATTGCATGAGTTTCATGTTGCTTTGTTGTGGAAATGGTATATTGTGATGTCTTTTAGACAAATGAATTGGTTTGAATCATTGAAGGTTGGGTTTGGCAACTTTGTGTTTGATTTTGTGTATTGGTCAAAATAGGACATGTTAATAGGTTTCAATTTTCATTTTAAGATTGCCATTATATTCTTTGTGAAAAATTGTGTAGGAGTAGTCTTGGATGGGAATTTTGGAACCATTGGAAACACATGTTGAAAATTGGAAAATGCTGTAAGGGGAAACTTTGTGCTGGTAGTTGTATTGTAGAGACATTTTGAAATAGCAACTAGTGTTGAAAAATTCTGAAATTTTCTAGTTTTGTATTAGACATTTCAAGCTTTCCAATGACAAAGTTTGTGTCATTTTGATGTGTGTGTTAAAAGTTATGTATTTCCAAATTTTGATGTTAAAACTGGGATCAATTCTAGAATAGCGAGGAGATTTGTGCAATTCTGTATTTTTGTGGTTATAGTCAGTAGTGATTCATATTTTTCCTATAAAGAGGACTTAAATAGATTTTCATAAGCTTTAGAATCACCTAATTTTAATTTTTTTAGATTTAGTTATGATTTTTTGGAAGTTTAGCCAAGAACTTTCAGACCTCTTTTTGGCCACAGCCAGAAGACTCTTTTACTACAGCCAAAAACTCTCTGAGTTGTTTTTGGCCGTAGCCAGAGATTTCTTGGCCATAGCCAACCCCTGTTTTTAGCATTTTGTGATGTTGAAAAGTCGTTTCCAACCTAGTACTTCCCAATCCTTTTAGGCTATTGTTAGAGACTTTCAAAGCTACCTAAGGGACTTAAATGATAACCAACTTTAAGTGTTTTAGAATTGAGTTCTAGATTAGATAATAATTCTTTGCCCTTAATTATGGTTCTAGCATTTGATATTTGCCCTGCCTGTGAGAGACCATTGCCAAAGCAAGCATAAAAAGACTAAGGTAGTGACATTTCTCTTATGTTGTGTATGATACATTGTATGCATGACTTATCATTGAATTGTTGTTGTGAAATATGTCATATGCGACTTTGCCATTGTGAAATCTATGGATGTGAAATGTGCCGTAGTGTAATATCCTGGATTGTAATCAAGGATTAATAACTTCAAAGTGATGTAATTAATATTAATTGAGCACTTTTGAAGTACATGTTGTGCAACATGATATAAAGATGCTTAGTGATGGTTTAATGAGTATTGAAATAATCTGGGGTAAAACGGTAAATTTACCGATCAATTGGTCAGCTATCAAAGAGAAAACTCCTTAGTAATCAAGATCAAAGGCTAGGATTGAAAGAACAAGAGGTGGAATCAAGTGTGTTGGAGAGTATATGAAACCATGGAAGGAAGCTTAAGATGTTGACAAGTGGCATCTTGAGTACCATGGATGAAGTCAACATTTTCAAACTCATCCTCTCTCCCTCTCAAGTCGGCTAAGTGTATGGGAGTGTGGAAAATCTGATTTTTCATCAATATCCTATTTCTCTCTCTCCATTGTCTCCATTTCCGGTGAACTAGGCAAGAAAGAGAAAAGAAGGGTTTGAAATTGTGAAGGTAAATGACTTCATATGCCTAATCACCCTTCATTGATATTATTCAAAAAGTTAAGAACTTGATTTCTATGGTTTCAGAATTTCCATTGGTGGTATTTGAAAATTGTGGAGTTTGAGAAGTTGAGGAATCAAGGGTTTGATCTTGGCAAGTTAAAAAGGTAAACATTAGTGACCTTTTGGTATAAATGTTATGGCTTTTGGTTTAGTTTAGCAAATTTTGGATTTTTGCCCTGATTTCTTGTGATTTTAGAAGACGTGAATTAAGTGATGTAATGTGGTGGAATAGACACTAAATAGTGTATGGGAGTTAGTGGTTTTGGTTTGGATTTGAAAGGAGGAAGTTTGGCAAATTGTGGTTTTGAGTGGTTTTGTGAGTTAGAGTTGAGAATGTGTTGTTTGAGGGGAAGTTTGGTTGTTTTGGGTCACCAATAGGTTCATTATGAAGTTTTGGATGGGAATGAGTATTGGTATAAGTTTAGGAACCCTTGGAGCTTAATTGGTCAATTCTGGAAAACCATATCAGTTGTTGCGATTTGGCATCTGTAGACATCACTTGAGTGAGGGAGGAACTCACTCGAGCACGATGTGAAATTCTGGGTATTTTGAGAAGGTCTTCAGTCAGAAACCACGAGCACACTTCCTGACTTGCGAGTGAGATATGATTCTGCTCGAGTGAACATGGGCATGCTTGAGTGGGGGAATCATTATAAGACTTGGGAATTTATGGTTGCTCTCAGGTAGTCACTCACTGGGTCTCACTTCCTGGTGCTCGAGTGCACCTAAGGTCATTGCTCGAGTACAGCCTCTTGTGCTCGAGTGAGAGTGTATGATGTATCAAGATTTGCTCTCGGGCAAACACTTTCTGTGTTTCACTCGCTGGTGCTTGAGTACTGATGGGGGTGTCGCTCGAGTGAGACTCCTTTCACTCGAGTAAGCCAGCCCAAATTCAAAAATTCTTCCTAGAAGGAGGGTCTTCGAGGTAGTTTATCCTAACCCTTTAGGCGTATGTTTAGACCTAAAATAGTCACCTAAAGAGTCCAAATGATAACCAACTTAAAATATTATAGAAATAAGAACTTGGGAAAGAGATTGACGGGTTGACCCTAACTTGGTTTACAGGATTTGATATTTGCCGTCCTCGTGAGGCCGAAATGCTAAGAAACATCGGGAAAGGATCAGGTAGTGACTCTCTCTCTCTCTTATACTATGTGTAATGCACTGTATGTGTGTTGTATCACTGTTTTATGATGAGTTCTGATGCTGCTACGGCTACAGCTGGTGATAGCTGTCGTTTACAGTACAAGCTGTCATTTACAGCGTAAGCTGTCGTTATTGTGAATATAGTGTAAGCTGTCGTGATGGTGATTACAGCGTAAGCTGTCGTGATTATGATTACAGCGAGAGCTGTCGTATTGTGTATACATCGTGAGTGCTGTCGTTTGTGGTGAAAACCATGTATCTTTGAGATTGCTGCTGCTGTTGTTGTTTGTGATTTATGTACATGCTTTGTATTTATGCATTGTGTGAGCGATTTGTTACTACTGGGATTCTCTCAAATCTCATTCTTTCCTACGACTAACATTTCAGACAGGGCGTGTGGCTCAAAAGAGAAGAGGCCAACTTGGAGCAATTAGGACCTTTAGGGGTACATTTGATCTTAGAGATGTTGGTTATCCATTTTGAACTTGGGATTACTGTATATTTTAAGATATGAATATTATATTCGATTTTGGTTGTGTAATCCCCTAGTGGATACTTATAAACCCTCAGGTTATATATGTATAGAACCCGGGAGTTGCCGGGGATTTGGTTATACACTCTGATATGAATGAATGTATATTAATTGCACAGGTAATTATATTCGAACATTGGAATTGAGACCAGGATAGGAAAAAGTTTTGAAAGATTTTTGTGAAAATCCTACTGTAAGGTTGGTAATTAAAATGAGTTTAAATTATTCGGTGGTCTCTAATCCGATTTAGTTACCCGTTATCGAATTATAATTATGTGTTTAAAGTCAGGGGGTTACATGTAGTGCATTATAGCGTGAGCAATCGTAGGGGTGATGCACGTCATACCTACCCCTGTCGTTGTAATTGCCGTTGTTGTGTTGTGGTATTGTGAATTGCCCACTGTTGAGGAACATGCCAGTATGGCTATGTTGTTGTGAAATATGTCATATGGAACCCTGCTGTTGTGAAATATGTTGATGTGAGATATGTCATTGTGCATTGCAACGTGAGCATTACAGCGTGAGCAATCATAGAAGTGATGCAAGTCACACCTACCCCTACTATTGTAAATGATGTTGTTTGGTTGTTGTGTTGTAATTTGGTTACATACTTTGTGGTTGTGCATACTATGAGTGAATTGTTATTGCTAGGATTCTTTAGAATCTCATTCTTTCCATTGACAAACCTACAGACAGGGTAAGAGGTTCGAAAGAAAAGCAAGTGACGAAGGGCGGTTGAGCTCCTATATAGGGGGTTTACATCTTGGGATACTTGGTTATCATGCTATTAACTAGTGGATATTTTGTTTAGGATGTGATGTATATGTTGTATATATGGAATAGTTTCATGTAATCCCCCATATGGAAAATTGTAAATAGGCGAATGTGCCTTGTAAACCCTTTAGATGAATTAATGGAACCTGAGTGTGTTGGGAATCTTTGTTATACTCTGATATGTATTAATGAAATCAAACTACACATGCCAATTATATTCTTGAAATGTAAATGTGAGACCATGTTAAACAGGTTTTGTGAAAGTTTTTGAAAACCCTGTTTTGGGATAGAAATTTCAATAAGTTTTGAACTATCTTTTGGTCTCTAATTCAATATAATTTCTTAATTGTGAACTTAATCTTGGTCTTTATGAGAAGGGGGTTACAACATAGACCACCACTATCAGGTCCTTATGGCCATTAGAGATGCAAAAATAGTAGGAGAGACTATGGGTGGCTTCAATGCATGGCCTAACCATCTAATTTGGGTATGCAAGTTGTAGAAGAAGCTTGTCACTTAAAAGAAGCCCCCTAAGTCCAAGCCCGCTAGTTAGTCCAAGATGACCACTCATTCCAAGAAGGGGAAGCATCTCACACTCAATGATCAATCTCGTAAGAAGTGACTCAAGGAATTCACTGATAATTTCTTTTCTTCGAGGTTAGAGCTAGAGTATCCAATGATCCACTTTAAGGATAACCAGAGTGAGGACAAGAAGGAGAAGGTGATGCAAACTCAAGTGAAGTTTTTGGCTAATAACTTCATTAGGAGGGCACCAAAAAAGAGACACTTACTTTGTGGGACTTTACATATATGTCTCTTCTTAGTGCAGTGTACAAGTACCTGACGTAAAATAACCTTGAATGCAACAATTGCAAGCTCACTGGTGGCCACTTCAAAAACTCCTTCCAATGGCTGACAACAAAGGTATATATATTATTCACCATTAACTATATTATTATATTGAAGTACACATATAATTTATATATGATTGACTTCTTCTCATTCTTTATAGTGCCAATAGCAACCTGAACACAACAATGATTATGGGTACAACGTTAGGTGGTACATGAAGGATATAATCACACACGATCTCGATAAAATTCATCATTCAAAGTTATATATATATGTTCATTTGTTTAGATATACATTCAGTCAGCTATATATTACAATATCTTACTTGATCTATTATTTCCTTTAGTGCACAGTATTTTCAAGATGCCCACTGCACGAAGAATAGCCCATCACAAATGGAAGAAGTGGTTGAAGAGTTTGCAACAACTCTACAACATCAATGGACCGAGCAAAGCTTATATATGTTTGTATATATATATACTGATTTGTTTGATTATTTTACGCTTTTGGTTTTAATAGTGTGTATATATACATGAACGACGGTAAACATATTCTAATTCATTTATGTACAAAATGCATATGCAGAGGGATATTGAAAGCAAAACCCCCCATTTTTTAAAAAATAGCTTCGATGCATCATGGTTGTTACTTAACAACCGTTATGTATTTAACTAGATACATATTGATTATAATATAACAACCATAATTGATTTAAAAACTACACAGTTGTAACTTAACAATCATTATTTATATCAACTATATAAAAATATTGTCTACATAAAGCTATTAAGAATACAATAAATGCATAAGCATTTTTGTGAAAAAATTGTTATGTATGTTACTAAATATATAACGATTGTTAAAGTGAAACCGTTGTATACTATGACAATATTACTAAATATATTATTGTTGTTTATATGTGCCTATTATTTATTATTACAGCGTTGCGCACATTATGGCCTCATGAAGCCTCACTATATAACGTATGTTATAAAGCACATTAATATATGACAGTTTGAAACCTTGATGCATGGTCGATAATAACCGTGATGAAAGGCCTTTTCTATAGTAGTGATAGAACATAAATAAAAAGGTAACCAAACAAAAATTAGGTATCTCTTATTTTTTTTTAGAACAAAATTTAACTTCTTTATTTTTCAGAACACATAATCGAAACATAAACATGATTTTTATTTTTTAAAAAAATTGAAAGGATGAAACCAAAATGTCCTTTAACTTTTTTCGTTTTTGAGGATAAACATGTGGTCTTCAACCTTTTTTTCTTTTTTCCTTTTTTGAAAAAAGGCCATTTTTGGCAGCAAATCATAGCGTGTATATCAATAGATATACATAACCCCTTCCAAAATTACACTAGACAACATATAAATAAAAAAGTCAAAAGAAATTTAGCTTAATGAATATTTCTCTAAACCTAACTGCAAAGCATTTCTAAATTATTCAAAGTTATCACTAGCTCATGAACCAAGTGGGTTTTTCGTCCCTTGAGGATTGAACTTGGCAATTACAGAGGAGAAGCGTCTCAAACATTGTTTCCTTAGCTTTTTCCAGATTGAAAAGGAAATGAAGTTCATTGAATTCAAACATGCATGCCAAATAAAGCATCCTTTTATCAGTACGAAGGAAAATCAACATAATATATTTTTTAAACAGTAAAAAAACAGCAAATTCACAACGAAGTTTTGTTGCTAAGCCAGTTCAGTGGTAACCAAATATAGTTACAATTTATTTCATGATGAAATAATTAAAATATGTCACTAACTTACTATTCTTTTGTAGTAAAATAAAATTGGAGCTTTCATCGGATGTCCCCGAAGGGACAATAAAATTGGAGCTTTAAACATCATGAATCTTATATATATTAAGGAAGTTATTATTAGTTGGAATGAAAGAGAAAAACAAATGTCTGTAAAAAGAAGAAAAATAAAAGGCGCCCTACCATTTTTGATAATTTGTTATGATTATTGAAATAGTAATTTTTTCCCGATGGACATGCATCTAACCTGCTTTGCTTGACTTGGTAAACGCACGACAGCTGTATGACGCCAATAACAAGTCAGTGAAATAAATTATTTTATTATCTCACCATTAAATTTATATCCACTTTTTGTCTCTTATTCATTTATTCTTGGTGTACTTTTTATTAAAAATAAAATCGACGTGTTCTTATTTTAAATTAAATTTTAATATTTTTTTTTTCAAAATATCAGATATTGAATCGAAATAAATAACTCCTACTAGCTAGCTTCATTATTCAACCTACATGATTAAAATAGAATTGTTATAGATTATACAACTCTGTGTGTATTTTAACTAAAATATTATATAATTTGATTATATTAAGAAAATTAGTTAAATTAATTAATATCATATGTAGACATATTTAATTCATTTAGAAAAATTTATTTAATTTGATTATATTAAGAAAAGTAGTTAAGTTAATTAATATCACATGTAGACATATTTATTTCATTTTTTTTGTATTCATTATGCAATTTTATGTTAAATAATACTTAAAATAAAATATTATTCTTTAAATGTAATTATCACAAAAAATTAATGTCCTTCTTAATAATTTGATTATAAAAAAATCTATTCTGATCATAATGTCTAAACACTCTCATTTTATCAAAATCATTTTTTTTATAATCTATTCTGCTCATAATTTATTCTCTAAAAGTTATTCTACATTTTTTTCAGAAGTTATTCTCTAAAAACTAAAGGAAAATTCCAAAAAAATACATTGAAAATAGCAAAAGGACAATTCAATACATTGAAATTGCAAAAGGATAGATCAGGCGGTGTCAGACGGGCAGAGGAATCTGGCATTTTGAAATTTCGGCCAAATGACAAAAATGCCCTTCAGCCCTCCATCCCCACTTCAGAATAACAACATGATCCTCGTAATTAACACCTCCGGATTCGTTATTAACAACTTCAATTCTTCTTTTATAATTCACAAGTTTCAGGGCCAATAACACCACCGATCTCGTTATTAACAGCTCCGGATTCGATATTAACAACTCTATTTTCTTCTTTCACACTTAACAAATTTCAGGGCCAATAACAACAGCCATATCTTAATTAACAACTCTGGATTCAAAATTAACAACTCAAATTTCTTCTTTCACAAATAATAAGTTCCAGGGTCAATAACACTATCGATCTCGCCATTAACAACTCCGGATTCGCCATTAAAAACTCCTATGTTGTTATTCCGACTGAGGGCTGAAGGGCATTTTCGTCATTTGGCCGAGATTTCAAAATCCCAAATTCATCTGCCCATCTGACACCGCCTAATCTATCCTTTTTCAATTTCAATGTACTGAATTGTCCTTTTACTATTTCTAATATAATTTTTTGAAATTTTCCCAAAAACTAATCCAAATACACTATATTACTATATATATGACTTAAATTGATTATAAAATACATAAATCATCACATATTTTAACAAAATTAATTAATTTTATAATATGAACAGAAAATGATAAATTCCTCTCATCCGTGTCCGTGTATATATTATTATTTTAACATAAGATTTTCAAAACAGCGGGCAATAAGGATAACATTAGCGTCACGTCAACTAAATGAAAAGAACAGGCTTTGTCCTCTAATCAATTACTCTCTTTAAAGTCTTTGTTTGTGGCTAATTATTATATGCAATATGTTGAAGTGGCTATCATGTTTAGGCGCTATCAGTGATAAAAATCAGATTTATAAATATTATTTATATTTAGATTGATAGTAACATAACTCACTTTTTTTTTCTTAAAAAATCAAACTTTTGAATTTCTGTTCAAAAATTACTTTTGGTGAAAAAACATAGTCATCAAAACCTCAATTCAAACACCTTAATTTTTTAAAAAATCAGATAAAAACTACTCTTTCAAAGAAAAACCCATGTTTGTGATGGCTGTACGCATGTGCCAGCACAAACAGGCTCTAAGTGACTGAAGATTTAGCATCTGATATGGGACGTCATTGTTAATGTATTGTGTGACAAGCCACGACTTTGCCAAAGCAGAATTATTGATAGTTTGATACTTTTATTATTTTTAATTCTTAATATAATATTCAGTTGATTAATTTAGAGAAATTAAAGAAAATAAATAAATTATTTAATTATAATATATATTATATGATCTTTCTAAAATATTTATGTGTATATATCATTTTATTAGTCAGAAAAATTAATTTGGTTCTATTTTAGTTCTATTTATAAGGCATATCATTAAAATTTTTTGTTTGATATATCCTTCATTTATTATAGTTTGAACTTTGTTTTCCTAGGGAGGGAGTAATATATACTCCCTCCGGTCCTATTTAAAAGTAATTTTCTTTTTGATTGCGCAAGACGAACTGGTAGTTAAAAGTAATAAGTGTTTAAAAAATGTCATGTTTTTTTATATATGCCCCTATTTATGAAAAAAGTATAGGAGAGAGAATAGATAAAAAAGTATGAGAGAAAATGAGTATAAGATATGAGAGAGAATGAGTATTTAATAAGGGTAAAATAGGAAAAAGAAACTTACATTTTCAGATAAAAAGTGAAAGTTGCTTATAAAAAGGATCAGCCCTATGAGAGAAAAAGTTGTTTATAAATAGGACTGGAGGAAGTACTAAATAAGGATAAAGTTGAAAATTTTTTAAATTTTAAGACAGATTAATAGAGTTTAAAGTTTTTCTTGGTCAGTGTAAAACATGTTGGAAATAGCTTATAAATAAAACTAGAGAAGTAATTTATTTTGCTTTCATAATTTTTCCAAATTAGTTAACTAGGTCTTATTATAAACACAAGGAACCAGATGTGCCTAATACTACTTAACACGTTATATTATAGCTACGTGCACTTAATGCCTGCTTGGATTAGCAGTAAAAAAGTAGCTTGTTTTGCTATCTAAATTTTAGAAAAGTCATATAGGAAAAAAGTCATAATATAAATGTGATTTGTGTTTGAATTAGCGGTAGAAAAAGTGACTTTTTTTTTAACCTTAAGCCTGTTTGGATTGGTGCTTGAAAAGCCTGTTTGGATTGGTGTTTGAAAAGCCTGTTTAGATGAGAAATGACTGAAAAAAACATGAATCTTATTGAATACTACATATATATATATATATATTAGTTGTATATATTGTGATCATTGAAGTGAAAAAATATAAATAAAAGTTGATAAAGTAATAAAAGTTCAATTATTATTGAAAAAAAAATACACTAAAGCCACTTCAATTAAAATGGATAAATTTATATCTAAATTAGAATGAATATATGAAATGTCTCATTATTGGATCATCTACCCCTAACAAGTTGGTCTGTAATTGTATCACGAACATGATTCATTTGTGTTGAAGATAATCTACGGATAGTTGATGTGAATGTGACACCAATCGGATCATTAGTATCTTGACCGGTATATTTCCTCGTTCAGCTTCTTAAAAATCCATATATGTTTGGGAATTTCTCCGAATAAAATTATATATAACCATTATAGCACAAACTATGTGAACTTGTGTTTCAAAGCTATATGACATCATTTTTCTAAGAGCTGAAACCTATTCTGCCAGACTCCAAACGTCCTTTCTATAGTCGTCCACAAACTTGAATGATAATAATTGAACATCTTGTTGGGATTTGCAAATCCCTTGTGTCGCTTGAAGTCTGGAAGATGATAATGCTCACGTCTATACGGACCAAGATATCCAACTGGTGTTGGATAGCCAGCATCGACTAAATAATATTTCCCTGATAAATAGACAGAATTTTTATTTACATTGTAAAATTATAGCAAATGTGAGGGGGAAAAAAGACACAAAGTAGGTGCAGGTGTTGAAGATATACCTTGAGGTGGATGGGGGAAATTCATAGATGGACTAGAGATAGCAGTTTAGAAGACACGAGCATCATGTGCAGTTCCTTCCCACCCTGCCAACGCGAAAGTGAAGCACGTATCACAATCACATATGATCATGATATTCTGTGCTGGATATCCATTTCTCCCAATATATCTCTCCTGCACAAACTGACTGACCACACACTTGATGTGAATTCCATCAATTGCTCCTATTGCATCCTGAAAATAGGAGTAATATTACTGACCATTATATATTTTTGGGTGACAATGACGAAACTCAGGATCAAGCGGTTTGATAATTTCTGTCGATAGATTGATACAAACATTTAAAACCATGTGGGAAATCCTACTAATGGTTTCTCCAGAATGCTGAAATCATTCTTGTAGGATTCTATTTCCTTGTACATGTCCAACTATATATAAGAACATTACAACCATTTGTTCAATTCCAATATACCTAGTTCTCCGTAACTCATGTTCTACCAATTTAGAGCACAAGAGAAAGAAGACATGTTTTTCCATTAGGAAATTTTCATGACAAACTCCATCGTGCCCTTCCAATACCTTTTTCACCCACTTTGAACCTGTTTAATTGCTAGTTCTGTATGGCTCTTTGCAAATATAAGGCACGAGATATTGAGTCATCAAGACACCTACGTGTTCATACTCTATTAACTCTTCATCTAAAAGGGATATGAGTAGATACCTTCTATCTGCACGAGACGATCGTACTTCCTCCGTTCGCTCTGAAATATCTTCACCACTCGAACTTGTCATAGACTATGTAACTTGTGTTTTTGTGAAAATTGTATGAAATCAAATACGACTATAAAATATGCAACTAAATTCACATCATACAACAGAAGTTAGTAACATTCACAACTGACTTAAAATATAGCTGCGTCGTCTAATATAAGTACTATCAAAACATCAATAAAATCAGACATATCAATATAACTACACATGGCCAAGTTTTCAAAAGTAATATACATAAAGTCAGGCATATCGATGTAACTATACATGACCAAGTTTTCAAAAGTAACATACAAAAAGTCAGGCATATCGATGTAACTACACATGACCAAGT
Source organism: Inga leiocalycina (assembly GCA_963242795.1). Taxonomy (NCBI): domain Eukaryota; kingdom Viridiplantae; phylum Streptophyta; class Magnoliopsida; order Fabales; family Fabaceae; genus Inga; species Inga leiocalycina. The sequence continues at coordinate 40,320,687 of OY725332.1, forward strand.
TTTCAAAAGTAACATAAACTGGAGTTCAGGGCTTCAGGGCAATCTAAAGATGTGGGCTGTTGTAAGCATGTTTCTGCAAACACTCTAGCAAGGCATCTTTATTTTCTTTCAATCCAACAAACATGTCACGAGGCATTTGGTGCATCATCATATTACAACATCGATGGCAAAAGTCCCTATCAGTAACAATTTCTAAAATGGTCAATAATTTAGCTACGACGTCATTCACTTGTGTATCATTCGTAGAGATCTTTTTTATCGCATGTGCTTTATCCGTAGATGCCTCAAGTATTCTACTAACCGCATCTGCTATTACTTTCGAAGTTGGATTTTTTTTCCTTTTTGATTTCTCAGACCCTTCAACCCTCTTTCTCTTCCCACTACTTCCCGAACCACTGAGTGCAATAGATGTAGTGTTCATTGTCAATGTTATTCCTTCAAAATCACTTGTCACTCCCACACTACCTCCAGTAGCAGGACCTTCAAGATCTTCCCCACTGTCTTCTGATCCTTCTTCTAAGTCCATTATGGGTTGGTAGACATCGTCTTCATCATTACCTAGTGACATCCGCTATGTATAAGATAGTGCGAACATGTTGGCGCCCAATGCCATAGCATCCTTGAATAGTATCCCTAATTCTTTCGCAAACATGAGACCTTTGTACCTATACTTAGCATACTGCGCATTCTCTTGCATGCATACAAGCTACCAAAATCAATGCCTTATATAAAATAATACAAATAGTAATCATAATATTGTTCTTCATAATAAGACTAATAACAATAACAGCAACAACAATAACATTTGTGCACCTTTATTTTTGTCTCCTACCAATCATCTTCAGCAATCACCATATTCCGCATAGAGTCAAACGATATGCCCGTCTCTTTCGAGAATAATTTATCCCACACCTTCCATTCTTCCTCAAGCTATCAAACCTATTTTTCAGTTGCTTCTTGTCATATGATTGTCCTATTTTTTCATTGAATGCACACATAATATTCTTCCACCCATCCTTTGTGAATGAAGATCCTTGATGTTTTTTCTTGTAAATTTGATCAATGCATTCATGTATGAAAATCCCCGTGGTATTTACATCCCATGTTATTCTATGTTTCTCCTTGTTCATACTTCTATGTCAACCATGAACAAGGTAAGATTAACATATATTAAACCATTTCAATATAGTTCAAGCACATATAAAAGACATGGAACATAAGTATATGGCTAGATATGATTATGCAATTAGGACTGTAAATTGCACATTTGCCTCCTTATCCTTAAAATGGCATAATCAATTCCCTAGCATAACATTTTAAAAGAGAATTGCATGTAGAATAAATAATGCAAAGAAGGCAACTAAATAAATAATTTAGAGAAAGCAACCATATTTGTTTCCTTTCATACCAGTTCATCTTCCTTTCTATATTTGTCCTATTAAACTCGTTCACAATATCGTTTATATGGATGCTTTTTAGTGAAGTTAGTTTGAAAGTTATGTTCGTTTTTCATTCACTAGGATTAAGACTTTTATCAAAGCCCCTATTTCCTAGTCATTTTCCTCAGCCACGTATTAAGCAATATAAAAGAAGATATTCATAAAATAGGGATTACTAGAAGTAGTGATTGAACCTGCTACTGTTGTTGCAAGCTTGAGTTCCTTAACTATTTTCTTTTGCTAGCGTTAGACTATCTTGCCTTCTTGAGATTCCTTTCAAGAGCATAAAAATCAAAGGGAGAAAAATTGACACTAAGCACACCAAAAAATCAACGATGAATCATTAACGGAAGAGTATTCAAAATAAGGTGAAAAAGAAAAAATAAAGCAGAAATTAGGAACCTTATCGATTTGAAGAATATAAGAACTTAAAATAAGAATTGCTAGAGATAGCGCAAGAAAATCTGAAGAGGATAGAGTAACGGAAAACTAAACCATGGAACCATATAAAAGAACATGTTAAGAAAACAGTGATCACCACAAGTTTCGAAGTTCGTACACATCAGAAAGTATTCATGAAAAAGGTAAAAGGAATTGAGAGAGTAGAGATTAAAAGAATAGAAATCACATTATTGAGTTCGTTAACTATCTTCTTCCTACAAACCTTGCCTTCCTGAGAATCCTTTCAAAAGAATAGAAATCGCATTCTCTTTTACTCACTAGTTCTTGCTAACCAACCAGGCTCTTATTGCATATAAACACACAAAAAAAACAACGATGAAGCATTAATGCTTAGCATTCAATGTAAAGTGAAAAAAAAAAAAGCAGAGCTTGAGAAACCTATCAATTTGAATAACATAAGAGCTTAAAAGAAGAATTGCTAGAATTAGCACAAAAATAATCTGAAGAGAAGGCAGAGAAATGGAAAACTCTAGCATAGAGGAGATTAGAAGAAAACGCCGTTGAGCATTTTACTCTCTAGTTCTTGCTAACTAGCCACAGACTTGATTTTGCAAATAAACACCAAAAAATCAAATCAACAAAAAAGCATTAATGCTTAGCTCATCGGAAGAGCATTCAAAGTAAGGTGCAAAAAAAAAAACAACAGAGATTAAGAACCTTATCAATTTGAAGAATATAAGAACTTAAAAGGAGAATTGATAGAGCTCACGCAAAAAAGAATCTGAAGAGGACACAGAGAAACGGAAAACCAAAAAAATAGCGATATGTTGATTTTACTCACGTGTTCTTGCTAACCAACCAAAGACTCATTTTAGCACATGAACATCATAAAATCTATAGTGAAGATGTAGAAACATAAATGGCAGCAAACCAACAGCAAGCATCAAAGCTGGTTACTTGTGAGGCTTCAAACCGTGAACCCAAATCAGGAAAAGTGAAAGGTGAATCACATCTGGCAACCACAAAGCAGAGGAAAAGCTCCGGTGACCACGCGTCATCCGTAAACCTCAGATCGGAACACCCACCAATGGATTTGGCCACCAAACCTCAGGGACAAGCCGTAGATCACAACACGCAATTGAACAAGGGACGAATTGGAGAAGGACAACCGGCCAACGGTTAACCAGTGACGGATGGAGATGCTTCTCAGCCTTCGACCACATCGACACCAATCTTTGACTACACTACCACAAGCATGACAGACACCAAGATCAAGGAGAATAGGCACGGTTGAGGGAGGCGTCTATGAGAAAATGAGAAGAGATGAAAGGGAGGTGTCTGTGAGAAAACAAGCATTAAGCAAGATATGTAGGGAATTCATTGTGCATTTATTGCTCCATAATAACATATTTCTGTTGTGCCCCTGTGAAAAAGTTGGAGCGGTGAGCTTCTAATCTTAACCCACTTTTTATATAAAAGCTTAGTTATATTATTGTGAACCCAAACAACAATAATTACGATAACCGGGCTTTTTTTCTTTACTGCACGTTTTCCTCTCCTTACCGCTTTGCCAAACAGACCTTTAATGTCTATGGTGATATGCTGTTACCTTTACCAATTGGAGTAAACTTGCAATGCCTTGTGTAAATGGCATTGATATTTGATAATTGTTTAATAAATAACGATGAAAAGATACCAAATAATAAACCATTGGAAATATGAATAAAAAATATAGTCTGAGATATATAAACAAAAATCCAGAAAAAATAGTCAATGCAAAATGATGTTTGAATGGATAAGTTGATTAAGGTCATCTAGAGCCTCTGGTAAATTATATGCGTTATTTAAATTAGGGATATTGGGTATCCTAAAATCTAAATTATCAAGTGGCCTGGTGGTGGCGTGGTACAATGTCACCGCGGAAATATTAAGGCTGTGATTCGCCTCCCCTCTTCTTATTTTGTTGAAACCTTTGGAAATTTTTGGAATTGGCTTCAGTCCGCTGCGCTCTTCGTCCGCTGCTCGTGCTTTTCTTTAAAACTACACCGTTTTGGTGTAGTTTTAGGTGATGGGGCTGATTGTTTTTTTTTTAAAATATTTTTTAGTATTTTGAAGTATTTTTTTAGAAGTATCTAGTATCTTAAAATATTTTTAAGTAACATACAATATCCTAAAATAATTTTTAATACTTTTAACCCCCTAAACTATTTTTTTGGTTGTACCCAGTGTGTTAGCATCCTGAGTGCAATTTTATCCTTAATAAATTTTTTTAGCTACAAAAATAACTTTAAAATATTTTCAGCTACTGATTTATTGATTTTCACCCACTCTAAAATATTTTTTCAGTAGCAACTAATAATTTAAAGTAATTTTTGTAGCTAAAAAAATTTATTAAGGATAAAATTGCACTCAGGATGCTAACACACTGGGTACAACCAAAAAAATAGTTTAGGGGGTTAAAAGTATTAAAAATTATTTTAGGATACTGTATGTTACTTAAAAATATTTTAAAATACTAGATACTTCTAAAAAAATACTTCAAAATACTAAAAATTATTTTTTTAAAAAAAAAAAAATCAGCCCCATCACCTAAAACTACACCAAAACGGTGTAGTTTTAAAGAAAAGCACTAGCAGCGGACGAAGAGCGCAGCGGACTGAAGCCAATTCCGAAATTTTTGGCTTACTTTCAAATTGGAGGTTTTCTTCTGGGAGTCAATTTTTTTTTTTTTTTTACACTATTTTGTCCCTATAGTTTTTGTGACATTATATTAGTATGTATAAAAAAATAAAAATGAACTCCACACTCGGTCCAGACAGAGAGGGAAAATTAATTTAAAATAAAAATATAAAATTCTTGACCATTGTGTCCTCACGATGTTGGTGATATTTCATTAATACCCGTAAAAAGTAAAAATAAACTTCTCACTCCTTACTAACTCATCAGACTACAAATTAATTTAAATAAAGTAACCCCTCGTTTCCAACCAAACACATCCTAAAAAAGAGTGTAATGTTGGCCTTCATATCCATTAAACATAACCATGATCCAAAAAATTATAAAAAATGATCCAATAATTATAAGAATACTGCACTGTTCTTATTATCAAGGAATGAAAAATCGAACAAGGTAATTAACTGGTTGTGATACAAGTTTTAGGATGTAATGTTGGCCTTCAGATTCATTAAACATAACCATTAGTTGATCCAAAAAATTATGGAAAATGACCCAATAATTATAAGAATACCACTCTGTTCTTATTATCAAGGAATGAAAAATCGAATAAGGTAATTAGCCGATTGTGATATAGGTTTAAGGATTAATGGATTAATTCAAGATCAGACCGGATATATTATTAAAATCAAGGAACAAAAAATTGGACTGGGCAATGAACCGGTCATGGCACAGGTTCAAGGGTTAATGGGTCAACCGGGGTCTAACCGGTTATTAAACCGATGATCGAACCGGTCATATTAAAATATTATAATTTATTAATGACAATATATATATATATATATATATATATATATATATATATTAATATATGTTTAAACTTCTATAGATAAAAATGAATATCTTTACAAAAAATGCTTAAAATCTATTAGTATTAGTTATGATGCCTATACATATGCAATGATATTTCCTTTTCTATAATTGTTATATCCTTTTAAATAGATTTTTTTCATCATCATCTTTTTTTTAGATTTATTCTTTCTTTACCTATTTTTTTCTTCATCTTGGTCATCAATCTTTCATTTTTCCCTAAAAAATAGTACGAGATAATAGTTGAAAAATTTTTTTTTAAAAAAAATAAAAAGGAAACCAATCCAACCAGTGAACCACCGGTTCTGACCGATTTTAACCTGTTCGGCCGGTTCTGACTGGTTCCCAGTTCGACCGGTCAAACCGGCCGGTCCGATCCGATTTTTTGTATTATGATTAAAATATTATAATTTAATTAAAATAATATAATTTAATTAACATAAATAAAAATATTCATACTTTAATTATAAAAAATAATATTTTTGAATGTATCCCATATTTTATAAAATATTTATGTTTATAAATTTTTTCCGAATTTTGTTCTATTCCCTTTCTTTCTTTCTTTCTTTTTTTTTGCCAGTTTTATTCCCTTTCCCTTTCCCCCTTATCCCCCGGCTGAATTTTCTCTATTTCGTTTTTTTCCCCCTTTTATTACCCTTTCTTCTCTCTCCCGCATGAAGCATCTGAGTATCTGACTCATGATAAGAATTCTTTTTTTTTTCCCCCCTTTTTCTATTACCCTTTCTTCTCTCTCCCACGTGCAGTGCCTCTTTTCTCTCAACAATCAATACAGATCTGACTCATGATAAGATAATTTTTTCTTTCCTCTCCATACTTGCACACGTTTTACGAGGTTTGGGAGAGATGATGTTAAAAACTGAGGTTGAGCACTATATATTTTTAAAAAACTTCCAACTATACATCTTACCGGTGTTTTTAAAAGTTGAGCTTTGCAAATAAATCAGTCCCAAAAACTCCGACTGCAATACTATCGTCGCCCTCGCCCAGCCTCTCTTTCTTCAAACTCACAACCTTCTTGAATCTTCTGAGATCTACTGATAAGACCTACACGTCTCTTGTTTATTCTTCCTACTTCATCAAAACACTCTTCATCTTTTTCTCCACTTTTCTAGTTGTTTTTCTTATGGCTCGTTTCTCTTCCCTTTTTTATTTTTACATTTTTCCAATAAGATTCATACTGAATCATTTATTCACCGATTTTGCCACCAAATCAGACCAGAGAAATTATCGGTGAATCGGTTTTCCGATTAAACCAGTCAATTTAGTGTGATCCAATTTTTTATACCATGATTATTATAAGTTTAACTTGTAAAAAAATTAGTCCTAAGTATAAGTAAACCCTAGGAATCATTTATTACAAATTTAATCCAAACACGATGATCCACGAGACCATAACCTTCATTTATTTAGTCCTCAACACTCCTTACACAAACCCACTTCAAAACCACACTACAAACTCCAAAGCTTATTAATTCTTCTCAAAAGTAAAGTTTTTCAACAAAGAAAACCTCATTTTGAAGCACAAGGAGTCACATATATTAGAATCGCTCTTCATCATTACTCGGTGCTCGAGCTTCCAGGCATCTCAAGATGCACATGAGAAGAACCCAAAGGACAGAACACAACTCTGTAGTTGGAACCAGCAGGGCAAGTGAAAGTACTTGTTGGGTCATCCTGAGGATAGCTATAAGCATCGGGACATCTTTGTTTGAAGAACCTTGAAAGGTTGGTGTCCTTACAGCTTCCCGGTCCCTTAGTACAGCAATATTCATTGGTCTTAAACACTGTGCATGGATTGTTACATCCTCCAGGAGCCTTTAATTCTCTAGGACACTGTCCATTAATGTCGGCCGTACATCTTATTTTGTGGCAACCTCCGTTCAAAGGGTAGAAATCCATGGGGATATTGAAGCCATCCACCAAAGAAATGTCGTAGAAATCTCGGTTGGCGAATTGGTTTAAGGCGAATTCCGCAAGTGTGTTTGGAGGGACGCCCCAGCCGGTGCATTGGAGGCCGCCGGTGCAGTCACCGGTCTGGCAGCGGCCACGGCCACTGGCGTCGAAGTTGCAGCCGGTTCGGCCCCAGATGCGAGCCATGGCTGTTCCGGGGTTCACCCAGAGGTTCCATGTCTGGCCACGGTCAAGGCGGCGGCCACCGCCGGGGCTGGCCGCTGCCCAGACAGTGTAAGGACAGTTGTTGACGATCTCGAAGTTGGCTGCGTGAGTGGAGATGAGAGAGAAAGAAAGGAAGATGAGGGAGAAGGAGAAGGACAGGGTGGAAGAGGACGCCATGTTTAGTGAGATGAATGCATCATGGGATTTACACACATATATATAACTTAGTGAAGTGGGATTGCTGCCCTTGTTTTTCTATATTTAATTGAGTATTTATTTATTGCCGGAGGCTGCCATTGTATTATTTGAAGGAGAAGGCGCCAACAGATGATGAGATTCACCGGTTTAGGTGGCAGTCGAGCATTTTAAAAGTAATGTTTTAATTTTTTTCATACGAGATAAATATATAAAATAAATTTAATCTCAATTTATATATACATGAAAACACTACTATAAATAGTTATTTGATTAAAAGAAATAAATACTACCTTCAGACACTTTTATAAGAAATAATTTATAAATTATATTTGGCACCGAAAAATTTTGATATTTTTTTATAAAAAAGGGTTTTCAGTTATTTCATTTAAATTATTTTTATTATAAAAAATTTATAATAATTATTACAGACGGGGAGGCGGCTATCCATAAGTTGAGGCTCATAATTAAAGAGAAACGTCAAAAGTATTCCACTTCCTTTCATAAAAAGTTTTATCCAATTATTACAAATTTGTTTTGTACGGAATCGGAAATTCTGCTTTATGGTCTTTCCTTTTCATAAATTTTTATTTTTTCATATGAAAATATTTTGGTCATTTTAATAAAAAATATTAGAAATAAATACAATATAATATTGCAATAATATATATATTGATTTGATATAATAAAAAATTCGATTCCATTGGGCATTGGATATACTAAAGAAACCTTAAAAATTATGTTCAAGCTGAAAAATCAAGCCTGTGTTATTTTAATTAATATTAAAGATAGATCAAAAAATAAATACTAAGTGACCAAACAAAACGAAGTATTTTACTCATCTACTCTTCTAGAATGTATTTTTATTTATAATTAAGTGACCGCTATTATAAATTATTTCTTCAACGTCCTCTTTTTATGTCGGTTAAGAGAAAAAACGACGTTATAAAACAATGACATTTTTTTTGTAAAAAAGTTAAAATAAAAAAAAGAGATATTATGTAGTATCTCATTAAGTGTGTGTTTGAGATCACTTAAATTTAGAAAATAAGTCCTTATTACGCAAGTCGAGATAAAGTTCATCTCACATACTTACCTCGTATACCATGAATCACGATTTATAAGCACTTAGTACCTAAAAATAAACGATTCCAAATGAGCACTGAGATAGTTAAACAAAAAAAGGAAACGAAGCCTTAGAAACTACGCCGGTACGCCCCTTGTTTTACGATTTAAATTTTAAGGACATAATAGCTCTAAATTAAATAAATCCTAACAGCAAATCACGAGTTACATTTTAACGTTTTTTAATATTGTTATTTTTTTTTTTTTGCCAACTTTTAATATTGTTATTTGACATCTGGTTCAGATTTTGTGGCAACCATTTTAATATCTCTCTTTTTTTTTTTTTTATTAGAAGTGACAAGAGGAGAAAACCTCTTAAGGCCACAGCGGCCAAAAGTACAGGAACCGAAAAGAAAACCAAGAGTAAGAAGCTACAAAACCCAAAGATTAGCTAAGATCAGCTAACAGTTGGGTCAAACAAAAATTCTGTGGGAGATACAGTAGATGCAAATCGTTGTTCAAATCCAGGGCCCTTTTTGCCAAAGCATCAGCACATTGAAGGGCTTCTCTGTGGTAATGATGAATCTCTAAATCCCAATCATTGAAGATTAATTTCCTGACTTCCTCCACTTCGAACTGTAGCGGGTGGTAATGACCCCCAGTCTGGTATAGTAGTTGGATTGCTTCTAATGAGTCAGTGTAAAGCCTGATCCTTCTGAAATTTCTGGATTCACAAAACTTTAGAACAATGCTGATTGCTTGAATCTCCGAGGCAGTTGAGCCGGAACTGAAACCCGTGTTTTGCTGGAAACCCCAGATCCATGCTCCTGAGTTGTCACGCACTACTCCTCCAACAGCAGAGTTCCTATGTTTGTCAACCGCAGCGTCTACATCAATCCGAACATAGCCTTCTGGTGGGACATTCCAACCTTCTGTATATCTGTCTGGAACTCTAAAGAAACCTGCTGTGTGGTGGATCGTCTGCTGCGCCCGGATCTCGGCATTCCTCAGAGCAACCTCCTGGAAAAAAAAATTAAATGTATTATAATTTAAAATTAAATACAAAATAAATTGATATTATAATTTAATATTTAACAATTACAAAATTATATATCAAAAATCTAATAAATACATTATCTGCGCCTCAGAGCTCCTCCTGAACTGGACAAAACGCGCCCAGTTGTTCGGCGGCATGCCGTCCGGGACGCTCTCCTGCAGCTGCTCCAGAGGCATCGTCCCGTCCCTGTCCACCCTGTGGAAGAGACGGTTCCTCCTGTTCCTCCAGGCGTCGCCCATCTTCACGAGGGCGTACCTCTTCCGGTTGGCCCGGAGGGCAAACCGCAGCTGAAAAAAATACATTTAAATATCAATAATTATAAAAACCATTATTTAAATAAAATAATTCAATAGAATTAATTACAAAAATATTAATTAAATAGTTTTAATTACCTGAATCACCTCCTCCCAAGCCTGGTCCTTCGGCCCCCTCGGAATGTGCCTCCAGGACTGGAAGTGAAGGGGGAACCGCATCCAATTCGCTCCCAGGTCGCTCAGGAAGCGGTTGAGCAGGTGACCCCCATTGTGGATCGGCTGGTCAGTGCCTTCGTTCCACGGCACTATCACTCGCAGGGACCGGTCCATGCTGTTCAGACCGGCCACATCCAGCCTCCTCGTCGACACGTTCCCCTGCTCATCTGCACAGTTGACCGCACGTTAGATAAATTATAATTCAAAGTTAACATTTCTAATTTAAATAAATAATTTACTAAATTAAAATATTAATTTACCTTCGACCTGCACCTCAAACCCAGTAGATCGCGAAGACGACCCTCGTGGGTTGTTCTGCTCCCGAGCTTCCTCCTCATCGAGGAACCGCTCCATCTCCCTGAACCCCATCGGCATATCGAACTCCTCCTCGTTGAGGAAGTCCTCAACGCTAATCTCTGGTCCCTCCACCTCAGGCACCTCTGCTGCGGTCGTAGCCTGTGGGATGGTCTGCGGTTCCTGTGGGGGGATGGGCTGAGATGCCTCGGTAGACCTGCCTGCGCGCTGCCCCCTCCCTCTGCCCCCTGCCCGGCTGCTGCCACCCCGTAAAGTCGGTCTGGGGAGCTCAGGGGCCTTCCCCTTATCCTGCCCTGAAGCCATATCAACTATACAAATTAAAAAAAATTAGTCCATTATTATACAAAAATATAATAAAAATAAAAATAAAAATAAAAATACGTGTTATATACGTACCTCAAGTGCAAATACTGCGGAATACGGACCAAAAACTCCTATAGATACGTCTGAACGCTCAAATCTCGAAGAAATCACTCAGAGAAACCTCAGGAAACAAAATGAGCAAACGGAGAAATGAAGGAGGTGGGGGGTTTAAATAGCCAGTAATTAGTAGCGGTTATTAAAATAACCGCTACTCTAACCGCTACATATATCCAAATTTGTAGCGGTTCTACAATAACCGCTACAAATCTTCACAACGTTTGAAATTCTGTAGCGGTTATTGCCCAGAACCGCTACAAATTTGGAGTCTCTTCAAATTCTGTAGCGGTTTTCAGTAAAAACCGCTACAAAATTTTGACCTTTGGTATTTTGTAGCGGTTTATGTGCATTAACCGCTACAAAGTAAACTGCTACAAGTTTTGGCGGGAATTTCGCGCCAAATTTGTAGTGTTTTTTTGTAGGAAACGGCTACAAAATATCTTGCCACTACAAATTTGTAGCGGTTTAGGTAAAAACCGCTACAAATGCTATAATTTGTAGCGGTTATATTAAACCGCTACAAATGCACCGCTACAAAATGCCTTTTTTTTGTAGTGAATAGGCCATCTCCAAATACGTTGCCAAAACGGATCTGCGGAATCCGAAAGCGATGAATAAATCATTGAATAAACTGATTTGACGCTAAAGTTCCCATCAGAAGATTTCCTCCACCAAAATAAGTCATCACCTGTTTGAGAAGGGGGAGAGACTTGTTTGATTTTATCAATCACCCACCTTGGCAGGAACATATTCCATCTCTGAAGATCCCATTCCCCAGCTGGGGTCACAAAATTTTTTACCTCTTCCTCAGGGTTTATTAAGTCTTGATTTTTATTCACATAGTAGATGAGGGGTTGATCAAGACTTGTCCATAAATCCCACCAAGCATTTGTAGACTGCCCGCTTCTAAGCTTGCTACCCACAGCTTTCCTAAAAGCATTCCAAACGGTTGTAATTGCATTCCAGACAGCAGACTGGTTCTTTTTCCTTTCAACTCTTGGGATTTTACTATCTCCGCAACCATATTTTGATCTGAGAACCTTCACCCATAAGGCATCAGGTTTTGTGATAAGGTTCCAGCACAGCTTCATGATGAGGGCCTCGTTTTGGCTAGAAAGATCTTTGATTCCCAGGCCACCCTCTTTTTTATCTAACTTTATTGTCTCCCAAGCAATAAGATGCATTTTCTTACCATCCTGCCCCTGATTCCAGAAAAAATTTCTATTTAATTCCTCAAGGTCCTGAAGAACACCTTTAGGAAGCAGGGTAGTCTGCATCTGGTAAAATGGCAGAGTAGAGAGGATAGAATTTATCAGGACTGTTCTCCCGGCCATGTTCAAGAATTTTCCTTTCCAAGAGGATAACTTCTTACGAACTTTGGAAACCAAAGGTGCGAAAGTCAGTTTGGTGGCTCTCTTATGCAGCAGGGGAACACCTAAGTATTTCCCAAGATCCCCAGAAATATTGATTCCCAAGGTTTGTCCCAGCTGAAGAGCTCTGTGAAAATGAACATTCTGAGAGGCAAAGATTTTTGATTTCTGGAGGTTGACTCGGTGACCAGATACTTTGCAGAAGAATGTCATCAAGTCTCTGATAATCTCCATCTGATTTGTGGAAGCTTCACAGAAGAGAATGAGGTCATCAGCAAAAAAGAGGTGAGAAAGGTTCGGGCCCGATTGATTAAGCCGTAGAGGCTTCCACCTTCTCTCTGCCACTGCCTGGTTTATCATTTGACTGAGTCTTTCCATACACAGGATGAAAAGATAAGGGCTCAAAGGGTCACCTTGTCTCACACCTCTAGAGGGTTGGAAAGAGGATGAAAGAGATCCATTCCAGACAACTCTCATAGTAGGCGAGGAGACACACATCATCAATAACTTCACAAAATGGTCTCTAAGCCCCAGACTCCGAAGATTGAACTTCAGGAAATTCCAGTCAAGCCTATCAAAAGTTTTTTCCATATCTACCTTGATGGCAACATAACCTTTCTTCTTTCTGATCGTTCTCATCGTGTGGATCGCTTCTTGTGCCAAAATAATGTTGTCACAACTTTGCCTACCCCTGATAAAACTGCATTGGGTGGGGTGAATTAGGTAGTCCATCACAGCTCTCAATCTGTTAGCCAGAACTTTGCTAAGAATTTTGTAACTCACATTACACAGAGATATGGGCCAGAATTCTTTAATTGAGACGGGGTTATCCACTTTAGGAATCAATGTTATGTGGGTCTGGTTAATATCTTTTACCCTGCTAGGATCCCTGAAAATGGAGAAAATAAGATCACAAATCCTCGGGCCCACAATGTTCCACTGCGTCTGGAAGAAATGAGGTTGAAGACCGTCAGGGCCAGGAGCCTTGAAAGCACCCATCTCAAAAGTTGCGTTTTTTATTTCCACCGGGGACACATCCTTCTGAATATATGAAAGCTGAGAGTCGTCCAGGGTGCGGAATTCAATTGGCCATTCTGATACATTTTGCACCTCATGATCAGCCGAATAAAGATCTTGGAAGTAGTTAAGAGCAGAAGTCTTAAGCTCATCTTGATCGGTAATCCAGTTTCCCCGAGGATCTTGAAGAGAGTCAATTTTGCTCTTCTTTCTTCTAATCACCGTGGAAGAGTGAAAAAAACTTGTATTCTTATCCCCACACTTGAGCCATTTGCATCTTGACTTTTGGTACCAAAGGAGTTCTTCTTGATTCACAACCTTGATATATTCCTTCCAAAGTCTCGTTTCCAGCTTGAATAGACTCGCATGAGGCCGAGCAGAGATCTCCCGGTCAACCCCCTCCAAGCGCTTGACCAATGCCCTCTTCTTTTTGGGGAGGGTGCCTATGACGTTTTTATTCCACCAGGAGGCTTAAAAGAGATGTTAATAAGCATGTTTGTTTGAGCTTATAAAAACTTATAAGTTGTTTTTTACGTAAATCGAGACACAACTCTTCTCACATACTTACTTCGTATACCGTAAATTACTATTAAAAAGTAACTTATAAACAATCGAATCACTCAACCAAACATACCCAATATCTCTTTTAAATCTCGAGCTTGAGACTTACTTACCGTTTCACTTTTTACTTTCACATGCACATTGTGATCGCCTGATCGGGATGCTCTGGGTCATCCTCTACTCTGAAGAGCTTCATCCTTTAATTAATAAAAATATTACTAAAATATATTTACATTTTACATTTAATGACAATTTCTTATTTTCACTAATATTTAACTTTTTTCTTGGTACGTGTGAATAAGAGAGGGGTGGCGGCTATGAGCTGTCCATCTCATCTTTAATGAACATAGAAGTCACAAATATTGACGCGCAAAATTTTGCCTATCCCTAGTACTTCTAGGCTATAGCCACTTGCTAAAAATATTTGGAAAAATATAGGCAGGTCATAAAAAAAAAAAAAATAGTCTTTTTAAATCTCAAAATAAAAACATGGTTTAAATAACTTGTTAATAATAACTTTAGTATTGTTAATGACCCGCACTTAAAATTATCAATATGATCATTTTTTTTATTTTGAGATTTTAAATGATATTTTTTTATTTTTTCTCTTACTAAGAACCTAAATATAATTTTTACAAAATACTTTGATCTCTTGATCCCATAATATATTATACCTTACAATTTTTAAGCTTCTATAATATATAGAAGTCGTTCATGAAAGAAAAAATATTTTATCATTGTTGCTCAAAAAAATATTTATTAATAAATGATCAATTATTTTTTAAATAAAAAAGTTCTGCAGCTAAAGTTGGTATATAAGGGTCCGTGGAATGTTATATAAGATTTATATAATGGTTGGAATAAAAATAGAAGCAACAAATTAATAATGTCTTTTTCTAATATGCTTTTGACGTCGGAATGGAGGAGACCATTGAATATGTTTTTATTGTATATAATGACAGTAAGTTTAAGAAGGCAGCAAATGTTGAGGCCGCTTAAATAATCCAATGAAAGATTAATCTTAGACTGGAGATAAAACAAAAAAGGATCAGTGGATTGTGTTTTTTCCCATTTGAAAACTTGGATTTCATCATGCTCCAAAAAAAAAATTTTTTGGCATTGCAAATGCTCAAAAGATATTTAGTATATGTATCCAATAGAACACATATTTCGATAACTCTTTGGGTCACTGACGCTTTTTTTGGATTATAGTATTAGACCATTCAAGCAACCAATGGATTCTGATTGAAGTTTCACCGAGTCCTCCTGGGTCTTTATTATCCAATGGATCATATTAAATGCATAAATAAAAATAGAAGTTTCAACCGAACGCACTCGGACAGTTGGCATTCATATAATCAATTGCTCGTTAGTCAACAAATTGATTGCAGCAGCTACTACGATTTCGTTCTAATCCAGAGATTTTTTTTTTTTAATTGTATATTATAAAAATATTCTTATATTGATTATTGATTAATTTTTCTACAATTATAGTTAGTTATTTGGAACATATTCTACAAATTTTAAATAAATTTGAGGTCCATGCCTTTACTACGTACATGTCTATACTAAATCATGCTTAAATATAATCAACATAAAAAACCGGATTAAAAATAAATTTCAATGAAAGTGAAAAAAAAATCAAAATTATCCTTTTGATCTATATCCAAAAATTATTCATAATAAACATATAATTGTAAATGATAAATTATATTAGGCCTTGTACATCATATAAAAGATTTAATGAGTTGCGTTTATTAATGCATTGAGTCCCATCTTGACTCACACTAGTAGAAAAATGACTTTTTAGACCGGTTAAAAATAACTTTTTAGACTATTTCTATATTAGGTCTTTGATACAACAGGTCTAAAAAGTCTGTTATTTTTTAGACCGGTTGTTATAACCGGTCTTAAAAGTCACACGTTTAAGACCGGTTGTGCCCACAACCGGTCTTAAAGTACTTTTTAAGACCGGTTGTGACTACAACCGGTCTTAAAGCTTCATTCTTTTTTAAAAAAATGTCCCTTTTATTATATGTACACGCACAAAATGCTCCAATTTTAACAGCAGTACATAACAATCACTTATTTTAATTTCAAAATTCAAAAGCAGCAGTCTATAGCAGCAACAAATTAATGTTTATACAAGCCAGTACAGTCATACATTGATGATTCATTTGCAATTAGACAGTAAGGATGACCAAATGATAGCAGTAAAACAAAAGCTTCTTCTTTTGAAGTTGATTGTACCTTCCCCAGTCCCCAGTGTCCCTTTGGTTGCCTACACCAAACATGAAGTTTCTGGGAAAAGAACCAAGCAAAGAAATGAACATGCCATAAAAAACGTGTAAATAATTTTAAGAATTAGAGAATGAAATAGAGCAAACACGCAAGAACCAACAAAAGCAAAATGACATTAACCTTTCTTCCACCTAATTTTACTTTGAGATTTTCACTTTCACACTTATCAATTTTGAATAGAATTATCAAGATAAATATATAGGTGATAATTCTCAATCAGATAATTGTGATCAGCCAGATTCTAAGTTTACTGAACCATATGCATGTTCATGAGATCATTGCTTCAGCTGACACTGACCTCAATTCCTCTTTGCTTCAAATAGCCCTTGGCGTCAATTATGTCCTGTACAAAAACCCAAATAATCAAGCATTCTGTATTAATTAAGGCATTAAATTGAGATTATTTTCCTGAATCTTAGCAATACATATGAGAACAATAATGTACAATGTAACGTTGGATTCAAAAACTCACTATTTTTGTAACAGCTCATGGGTGAATTCAGCACAACATGTGCGAATGAAATCAATATCTTCTTCAGGAAAGGGATCAGCAAGATCAAACATCTGTAACACCAAAACCAGACAAAACATTGACGTAGTAACTTAAAAACAATAAAGTAAAACAAAAGTTCTGAAATATAAATTTACCTCTTGAGTAAAATCAGTCGTGCCTAGAGTGATAATATTGTAAATGTGTCTCAAAACATAAAAACCACATAAGTTGGACCCCTTTGGTTGCCTACGGCTTTGAGAAAAAACATGATATCATTAAAACAAATATAAAGGCATGTCTTATTACATTCTTTAAACAAATCCATATGTACTAACCTTTGGTATGATCCATGTAGGGTCCTTTAAGTCACGAACATGCTTACCACAAGCACTGTGTAGGAATGTCCGCATAGACCTATGATCATCACAATGACAAAGGTTATTGGTTTTACACAAATTCCATAAACTTTGCATACAAAAGGTAATAATGCAAGAAAACTAACGAATTCATGGTCTTTTTCAAATCATTCCCTGGTTTGAAGTGGAGGGAATATAAGAGGATGACAGTGTAACTACTCTTGCATAGAAGAAGCAATTGCCAATGATCACTGAAAAAAATAGAAGAATATTAAGCAAACATAAAACATTATATAAACTATAAAATATCAGTTTGTTTCTTACCTATGCACATATGGAGCCAATAAACACTCAGTTCCAGTTTCACTAAGCCTCTCTGACAAGTATCTATATCTACTAGCAGCAGTGGTCCCTTTCTCTTGGATGTGATGGGGGCATAAGAATCCAAATTTTTCGCTTTTGCCAGAGGAGACCAACCTACGATGCATGTACCTACAATAATGCAAGCACATAAATAAAAGGTAAACGGTGAAACTTTTAAAATATTTACTTTGAATTGCAGAAGCTACTTATATTAAGAACAGTTGGATAATCCCAATCGTAAGATTTTGTCCAGGAGCTACTAGGGACATCAAATCATCCCTCTCAAGATAGCATGTCACTCCTGATTGTCCAACAACTGAATTCGTAGGCCACTCTCTTGTTTTGAAGGATGTATCATATGCCATCAGAATCACTTGTTGCATGATATTCAATGGAGACTGTGAAACTTCTTGCTGAGTGAAGGGAGCTGGACTTGGTGGGGCTTTGATCGGACTTGGTGGGGCTTTAATCGGACTTTCCTCGGCTCGACCAGAAACAAGGTTCGTTGGCCATAAGATGAACGTGCCCAAGACATCGCTAATGATCTTGAATTCATCAGAAGGGATAGGGACAGGTGCATCTGCAATAATCACCTCGTCAATTGACACTCGGACTTGATCACCTTCCATTTGTCGGTGGTGGACAGTTGATCCTAGGTTATGCACACTACCCCATGCAACTAACCGTCTCAGAGGATCCTCGACAAAAAGATCACAAAGCTCAGTAATTTCTGGGTTAGGACCCTCTGATGACTGCCCGATGTTGCAACAACTACCTTTAGTGCTCTGCTTATTAGGATCAATCGATTGTGGCTGGGGAGCACTGGTATCTTGTCTTGAGCTCATAAACACTATCATTTCCTCTTTCATCTTGCTCAACCGAGTCTCTAATAGTGTATCAAATGATGCTTCAGCCTCGGCCTTTGCTTCTGCTCTTGCAATGGCCAACATAGTCTCCAATTCCTCCCTAGTCACGATGTTTGAGGAATGGCGTACGGGGGCTCCAAAGTAATCCCATATCCCTACCCCTCCTCCAACTCCCCTGACACGGCCTGGATGCTCATGTTTGCCAGTAGCAACTGTTAGAATATCATTCCTGCCCTCCGACTTAAAAGAGCCCTCAACTTGTTGTTTTCTAAGTTCATCCTGTAAGATAATAAAAAATAACAAACATAAGTAATAATGTATGTTTCTTATGTAATTAATTACAATAACGATATATACTTACAATTCTTTCACCTACTATACGAGATTGTTCACTCGTATAAGTCCCACTCCTCTTTTGGTGGGCAAATTGCCATTTTTCTTCTTGACGAATCGGAGATGGCGGAGAAAGAAGAACAGAAGGATCGGATTGAGATGCTTCTTCCAATCTCTTCCGTTTGGCCGCCAACAAGTCTCTTTCAGCCTTTGCATAACCCTCACGAGACATTGTATAAGGGTAATCATTCTTTCTACCACTTTCTTGTGCTTTTTGCCTTTTTGCCTGCGAATAAGAAATGATACAAAAGGAAAGTGTTATAATCAATTAAGATAATTGCTAAGTAAATAAAATGAAAAATAAGTCAACTAACCAAAGATTCTGGAGTAGTTCGAAGCCTAACAAATTCTTGCCAAGTCGCTTGATCAAGAAATGTATACTGGTCGCACGGATTAGGATGAGGCTGGCCATCTTTCACCTCAATATGAATGTAATTGTTGGTCAGATTTGTCTTAAACTTGCTCCAGCGCTCATAACAATATGTCATCGTCTTGTTGTACAAGATCTCACTCTGAGGAACGTCATAGGTGAGTTGAAATGCATGCATTGAAGGAGTAAGTGACAAATTTGTGACATTTGATAATAATTAATTACATACAGAAGAGAATTGTATACCTGAAGAGTGTCCCAAATATGCTGCTTCACCTTTGCATCGACATTTCTCCACTCCTCTATCAAGATGCTCGGCTTGTTACGTGCAAGGAGGCAGACGAAACTCCTATATTGTTGTGCATTAGGCCCGATTGGTTTCCAATGTCTATCAAACTCAATCGGTATCTTTTGGCCTGCACTCCGACTGAGGGAAACATCTGTCAACCGTGTGCCACGTCTACCCCTCCGTACAGACTGGCTACTGCGCTCACTATGACCCTGGCTCGGAGCATTGCTAGGCTCGCCCTGGTTAATACTAGCTGGCTGACTCTCCTGAGCACTAGGTGGCTGACTCAGAGGTGTAGGAGGTGGCTGATCCTCTGTACTAGGACGCTGGGGATTCGTCATTTGCCTGTAACGACAACAAAGAAAGATAAATCCTAAGCTATGACATGTGAAGACTATATCGATAAAATAACTAAACATATTCTTCGGATATAAATCATAATCATAATTACTTTAGTTAGTTAAGGTCAAAGTAGTATCATAAAGAGATATCCTCCCATATTCCCTCGTGATGATCATTTCTTGTGCCATGCGCATTATCTGCTTCATCTTCTTCGTTCAATTCTGGTATACCCTTGGAAAAAGGAGTCTCAAGAAGATCATAATTTGAGTGACTTTTCTCGTCAATATCAATGACCCTTTTTCCTTGGAGAGCTACATACCACATTTTATTTACCTGATCAGTGATATAGAACACTTGTTGCGCCTGATCTGCCATAATGAAAGGTTCATCTCCAAAACTTCTACTATTCAGATCTACTAATGTAAATCCTAACCTATCGATCTTCACACCATTATTGACATCAACCCACTTACATTTGAAAATGAGAAATCTAATTTTAACATAGTCAACCACCCAAATCTCTTCAATCACCCCATAATAATACAACACTAATACAACACCACTGTTCTGGACGGTGCTCTTTGTAATATCCCAATTTTTGATTAAGGGATAATCATGATTATTGTGGATAATTATGATCTAAATTGGGATTATTATGTAATTTATGACTATATTAATTAATGTCATAATTAATGGAAATTGGAAGAATGGAATTTATGTAACATGAAGTTGGTGTGCATGTGTGTGGTAAATAAAAATCGAGGGTTGAGATTCATTGTACATGGGTCGGAATCCAGTGTATTTAGCTTGTGTGAGCTCATTGTGGGAATGAATGAGATGCTGACAAGTGGCATTGTGAGAGTTGTTGGATGAAGGCCACAAGAGGACAAAAGATTGCTTTTCCCCTTTCACTTCATCCCTCCATCTCTCTCTCGTTTCTCTCTCTTCCCTCCCTCCATTTCCGGCGGTCAGCTAGGCAAGAAAGAGGAAGATAAAAACTAGTGATTTGGGTAAGTAAATGATCTCCATTGCTCAAGTTCCTTTCTTAAATGTTAATCCTTGAATCATGGGCTTCATTTTGGTCTGTATAGTATAGCCATTTGGTGCTGATTTGTGCCACACAAAAATCTGATTGTTGGTGAATCAAGAACTCCCTTTGGAGAAGTTGATAAGGTGAGTGAAACTAATCTATCTATCTAAGTTTCATACCATTTGAAGTAGTTTATAAATTCTGGAAATTTTGGCTTGAATCCGAAAATTGATGACACTGTTCATTTGGTATGTTTTTGGCATGAGAATGGTGTTTTGGAATGAGTTTAGGATAGATAGATTGATTGGTAACTGAAATGTGAAGTTTGGTTAAGATTGGTGTTTTGATGAGATTGTTGCCCAAAACCCAAAGCATGATAATGGAGTAGGATTCTGATAATTCTGAGGATGCCATTGAGTTTGTTGGGTGTTTTTGTGTGGGAATGGCTTTGGGTTAAGTTTTGTGTCCATGGGAATCAATTGGGCAAGTGTGAGGGAGAGTGCCTTTGTTTCTGCGTTTCTGCTATCTGATAGATTCACTCGAGCAGGGATGGGTCTGCTCGAGTGAAGAATGAGTATCACCCGAGCAGAGATGGGTCTGCTCGAGTGAGGGATGAATATCACTCGAGCAGGGATGAACTCTGCTCGAGTGCTGAGTGGTTTTTCCCTTTTGTGCTTCGAGTTCGTTTGGGTTTTTATGAGCAATGCTCGAGCACATCGCTTTGTGCTCGAGTGAGCGAAGGACATGCTCGAGTGAGCATGGTCTGCTCGAGTGATAGTGGGAGTTCAGAGTGAAGGGTTGCTTCGGGTCTTCACTTGCGGGTGGATGCCAAGAGTGTGCTCTGACACTCGCGAGCATAGCCTTCTCACTCGAGCACTAGGTGTCTGCTCGAGTGAGCTTGTGCCTCAGGTGGGGGGTGGTGCTCTCGGGTTGTCACTCGCGAGTAAGGTGCGCGAGTGTGCCTTCTCACTCGCGGGAATGGTGTGTGTGCTCGAGTGCAAATGGCTGTGCTCGAGTGATCCAGTTCTTTGAGAGCTTTGTGTGCTTGCGGGTCCTCACTTCCTGGACTTCTCTCGTGGGTGCTCGAGTGAGGCATTTGGCCTTGTGCTCGAGTGAGGTTCTGTGTGCTCGAGTGAGCCAGTTCCTGAAAGTTTCTTTGTGCTCTCGGGTGCTCACTCGCAGTCTCACTTTCTCTTGTGCTCGAGTGCTGTCCGTACTTGTGCTCAAGTGAGAGCATCTATGCTCGAGTGAGATGACCAAAAATGAGTGTTTTGCCTTCGTGTAAGGGATCTTTGGGATGGTTCTTCCTACCCTTTAGGAGTTTTGTTAGGAGTATTTAGTGACTCTAAAAGAGCAATAATGATAACCAATTAAGCATTATAAAGTGAATTAAGTCTTGGAATAGAGAATAACTCTTCGTCCCTAATTGTGAAAATAGGATTTGATATTTGCCTTCCTCGGGAGAGACCGGCGGTAGGACACGCCCGGAAGAACTCAGGTAGTGACTTTTCTCTCATATCTTGTATGATGTTTTGGTATGCATATCTTATCGTTGAACTTGTGAAATGTGTGCCATGGTCCATTACGGCGTGAGCACTTCAATGTGAGCCGTATAGGGAGTGACAGTGGTCATCTCTAGGTCGGCCGTTGAACTGCCGTCGTAATCGACATGGATATTGTGAATCCGACCCGTGGGGCGGCGTTTGTGAAACCAGCCGTGGGTTGTGTGTGTGTATTTTGCCTATGTGGCTTGTGAGTATGATATGCTTTATATGGATCCCAGCTGTGGTGAATTATACTGTGTTGATTGTTGTGATGCAATACAGCGTGAGCAATCGTCAGGGATGACATGTGTCATACTAACCATTGCCGTTGTAACTGCCGTTGTAGTTTCTTGTATGGATAATGATTTGATTACATGCATTATTGTTGTACATTATATGATTGATTTGTTACTACAGGGATTCTTTAGAATCTCACTCTCCCAAAAATTAACCCTTTTAGACAGGGCTGAAGGTTCAAGAGGCAAGCGGGCGACGAAGAGTAGTTAAAGCTCCTGTTTAGGAGTATCTTTTGGAGTAGATGGTTATCATTGTATATTTTGGAATTGTATATAGTGGATTTTGTGTAATCCCCAAGTAAAAGGGTATGAATTGTAGGCTATGTGCCTTGTGTAAATCCCTTTTTGGTTATGAATGGAACCCGAGTGTGTCGGGAATTTACTTGCACTCTGATATTTGTAAATGGAATCCACCTGCTCAGGCCATTATTATTTCGTATTGGGAATTTGAGACCATTGTGAATATGTTTGAAAAAGTTTTTGAAAATCCGTATATTGGGCAAATGAGTATCGTATTAAGTCCCAATTTCATTATGGTCTCTAATTACAGCTTAATTATGAGTTTAAGAACTTAATCTCGGCCTAAGGTGGGAAGGGGGTTACTGTAACCCCCTTCCCACCTTAGGCCGAGATTAAGTTATTAAACTCATAATTAAATTGTAATTAGAGACCATAATCAAACTGGGACTTAATAAGATACTCATTTGCCCAATAATCAGATTTGCAAAAACTTTTCTAAACTCAATTACAATGGTCTCAAATTCCCAATATGAAATAATAATGGCCTGAACAGGTGGATTCCATTCATAAATATCAGAGTGCAAGTAAATTCCCGACTCACTTGGGTTCCATTCAAAATAAAAAGGGATTTACACAAGGCACAAAGCCTACTATTCATACCCTTTTACTTAGGGATTACACAAAATCTACTATATACAATGCCAAGATATACAATGATAACCATAATCTCCAAAATATACTCCTAAACAGGAGTTCTAACTACTCTTCGTCGCCCGCTTGCCTTTCGATCCTTCAGCCCTGTCTAAAATGGTTAATTTTGGGAGAGTGAGATTCTAAAGAATCCCCGTAGTAACAAGTCAATCATATAATGTACAACAATAATGCATGTAATCAAATCATCATCCACACAAGCAACTACAACGGCAGTTGCAGCGGCAATGGTTAGTATGACACATGTCATCCCTGACGATTGCTCACGCTGAATTGCTCACGTTGTATTGCATCACAACAATCAACACAGTATAATTCACCACAGCTGGGATCCATATAAAGCATATCATATTCACAAGCCACATAGGCAAGATACACACACACAGCCCACGGCTGGTTTTCACATACGCCGCCCCCACGGGTCGGATTCACAAAGATCCATGTCGATTACGACGGCAGTCCAACGACCGACCTAGAGATGACCACTGTCGCTCTTTATACGGCTCACGCTGACCTGCTCGCGCCGTAATGGACCATGGCACACAATTCACAAGTTCAATGATAAGATATGCATACCAAGATATCATACAAGATATGAGAGAAAAGTCACTACCTGAGTTCTTCCGGACGTGTCCTAGCGCCGGTCTCTCCCGAGGAAGGCAAATATCAAATCCTATTTCCACAATTAGGGACGAAGAGTTATTCTCTATTCCAAGACTTAACTCACTTTATAATGCTTAATTGGTTATCATTATTGCTCTTTTAGAGTCATTAAACACCCCTAACAAAACTCCTAAAGGGTAGGAAAAACTATCCCAAAGATCCCCTTTTGGAAGCACAAAACTAAGATTTTACTCTGTTTCACTCGAGCACAGATGACCATGCTCAAGCACAAGTACGGACATCACTCGAGCACAAATGCTCTCACTCGAGCATTGGTACGGACAGCACTCGAGCACAAGAAAGTGAGAGACAGCGAGTGAGCACCCGAGAGCACAAGGAAGTTTTCAGAAGCAGGCTCACTCGAGCACAAATGCCCTTACTCGAGCACAAGTACGGAATTCACCTCAAGCACAAGGAAGTGAGACAGAAAGCACACGCCCGAGAGCACCATCCCACACTAGGAGCACAAGCTCACTCGAGCACACACGGCTCACTCGAGCACACACGGCTCACTCGAGCACGGTGCCCATACCCGCGAGTGAGAAGGCACACCCGCGCACCTACTCACGAGTGACAACCCGAGAAGCAAGCCCTTTGGTGTCAAATACACTCATCACTCGAGCACGAAATCCTCACTCGAGTGATGCTCATCCCTCACTCGCGAGTGAGGACATGCTTGCTATGACCCAGAGAGTGCAATAAGAACACAGAAAGCAAGAAACGAGAATTGTACTACCGCACTCGAGCAGACCCATCTCTGCTCGGGTGATATTCATCCCTCACTCGAGCAGACCCATCTCTGCTCGGGTGATGTTCATCCTTCACTCGAGCAGACCCCTCCCTGCTCGAGTGAATCCCTCAGATAGCAAAAAATGCAGAAACAGAGGCACTCTCCTTAACCTTTGCCCAATTGATTCCTATGGATACACAACTTAACCTCAAAGCCATTCCCACACAAAAACACCCAACAAACTCAATGGAATACTCAGAATCATCAAAATCCTACTCCATTATCATGCTTTGGGTTTTGGGCAACAATTTCATCAAAACACCAATCTTAACCAAACTTCACATTTCCATTACCAATCAATCTATCTATCCTAAACTCATTCCAAAACACCATTCTCATGCCAAAAACATACCAAATGAACAGTGGCATCCAATTTTTGGATTCAAGCCAAAATTTCCAGAATTTATAAACTATTCTAAATGGCATGAAACTTAGATAGATAGGTTAGTTTCACTCACCTTATCAACTTCTCCAAAGAGAGTTCTTGCTCCACCAACAATCAGATTTTCGTGTAGCACAAATCAGCACCAAATGGCCACACTATACACACCAAAATAAAGCCCATGATTCAAGGATCAACATTTAAGAAGAGAACTTGAGCAATGGAGATCATTTACCTACCCAAAGATCAAGCTTTTCCTTTCTTCCTTCCTTCCTCTTCAATGGCCGAAAGAGAGAGAGAGAGAGATGAGATGGAGAGATGGAGTTAGGGAGGAGAGGAAAAAGTAACCTTTTGTCCTCTAGCAACTTCATCCAATGGCCTCCACACTGCCACATGTCAACATCTTGATCATTCCCACAATAAGCTCACCCAAGCTTAATACACTAGATTCCGACCCACGGTCAAGGAAATCTCAACCCTTGATCTTAAATACCACACATATGCACCAATATTTCCAATTTCCACTAATTATAACATTATTATTATAGCCATAAATCACATAATAATTCCAATAAATTCATAATTATCATTAATAATCATGATTATCCCTTAATCAGAAATTGGGATATTACAGTTACACTCTTATCATCTAGGGACTTCGTGTAAAAGGTATAACCATTGATCATAAATGAAGTCCAACTTATGACATCAACTTTAGGACCACATGCTAACCAATTTATTGTATCAGAAACACATTCTTCTCCGTCAACCTTTTGTTTGAACCAATGTGCGAAAGTTCTGTTATGCTCCCTGATTAACCTTTGTTCAGTCATTCGACTATTTTGTTTCCATACAATTTCTTTATGGGCATTTATGTAATATTGAACTTCATCAACGTTGTTCAAGATGTACAAGTGGACTTGTTGCAATTCATCAGCATCTATACTCTTTACTGTTGCCCCGCATCTACCCCCTTCTTGATCATGACGTTTAGGAAGGCCAATATGTCGTACATTTGACAAATAATGTTGACAAAATTCCATAGCTTCTTTAGAAACATATTTTTGAACAATAGATACTTCAGGCCGATTGGGGTTCTTCACATACCCTTTTAGTATTTTCATAGCTCTTTCGATTGGGTACATCCACTGGAAATAGATAGGGCCACACAACTTTATCTCCCTCACTGGATGAACAATCAAGTGTACCATAATATCAAAAAAGGAAGGAAGAAAAAGCTTCTCAAGCTGGCATAAGATCATATATCCTTCATTTTCCAATTTCTCCAATATTTCCGTGTCAATGACTTTACAACAAATGGCATTGAAGGAGAAACAAAGTCTAGTCAGTATGTGTTGAAGATCATATTCGGCAATGCCTCGAATAGTTACTGGGAGTAGTTGTTGCATTAAGACATGACAATCATGAGACTTTAGCCCTATTAACTTCAAGTCTTTCATCAATACAAGCTTTTTAAAATTTGAACAATACCCTGAGGGAACTTTAGCGCCATGTAAACACTCACAAAAGCTTCTTTTCTCAACCTTAGACAAAGTATGAGCAGCTGGAGGACAAAAAGTTCTATTACCGTATGGCCTTGGATGTAAATCTTCTTGTATTCCTATTTCTTGCAAGTCTAATCTTGCCTTCACACCATCCTTAGAACTTCCTTGTATGTTGAGTAGTGTCCCAACAATACTATCACATACGTTCTTCTCCACATGCATGAAATCAATACAGTGTCTGACGTCAAGATTGCAACAATATGGAAGATCGAAGAAGACAGACCTTTTTTTCCATATATTTTTCTCATTTCTACTCTTTGATGACTTACCAAACATAGTATTGATATTTTTCACCTTTTCATAAATTTTCTCCTCAGTCAATGCCTCTGGAGCATCTTCAAACTCTTGGCCACCGAAAAAAGCTTTTTTTAATCTACGATAAGGGTGCCTTCATCTTAGAAATCGCCTATGGCCAAGGTAAACCGTCTTTCTTCCATGTTGAAGTTGATGGTAGCATGTGCCTTCTTCACATATCGGACAAGCTTTGTGGCCTTTAACGCTATATCCTGACAAGTTCCCATATGCAGGGAAGTCATTTATAGTACAAAAGATCATTGCTCGCATATTAAAAGTCTCCTTCTTGTTCGCATAAAAGACATCGACACCTTTATCCCACAACTCTTTCAAGTCTTCGATCAAGGGTTCTAGGTAAACATCTATGTCATTTCCGGGTTGCTTTGGTCCCAAAATCAACATAGACAACATAATGTACTTTCATTTCATACAAAACAAAGGAGATAAGTTATAAATTACCAACAGAACAGGCCATGAACTATGTATACTACTTAGGCTACCATAAGGATTCATACCATCTGTGCTAAGCCCAAGCCTGAGATTCCTAGGTTCTTCACTGAAGCTAGGAAATAATTGATCGATTTTCTGCCATTGAGAAGAATCAGCTGGATGTCGAAGCTTTCCATAAAAAATCCGCTCATCTGCATGCCATCTCAAATTTTTGGCATCAATTTCATTAGCAAACAGGCGCTTGAACCTTGGAATGATTGGAAGATACCACAACACTTTTACAGGGCCCTTATTTGATTTATACCTCAGAGTTTCACATATCAGACATTTCTCCTTCTCTTCATGATCTTTTCTATACAATATGCAATCATTAGGGCAAGCATGGATCTTTTTATACTTCATCCCTAGTGGACACAGTATTTTCTTAGCATCATAGTATCGACAAGGCAACACATTATCATCAGGAAGCATATCTTTAAAGGCCTCAAGCGTTTCTGAAAAACTCTTGTCACTCCATCCATGCCGTTCTTTCAAGCTTACCAATTTCAATACAGCATTCAGCAATTGGTATTTTTTACACCCCGGGTATAGCGGCTTCTCAGCATCACTGAACATATTACCATATGCATGTGATTGTTCAAAAGCCTCTGCTCCTACATCACGAATAATATCCTCTATCCGATCATCCATATCCGTGTCATTATCATCACAAGTCACTTCCCCCTGTTGAGATGCACTTGGCATTTCTAATTGTTCACCATGCCATACCCATACTACATACGTCTTACAAAACCCTTCACAAATTAAATGTGTATATATATCTGCAGCACTTAGTCGCTTCTCATTCAAACATTTTACACAAGGGCAATAAAACATCCCACTATCATCATCGGCATTTCTTTTTGCAAAGTCTAAAAAACCCTTGTCCCCAACATTATATTCAACACTCGTCCGTTTAGCTTGTATCCAACTACGATCCATATATTCCAACACCTTTTTTTTGTTTTGTACTTTTTCCCTGGAAAAGGTAGGAGAATGATGAGAGCATGCAATCATTACACCCAAGTACATAGTGTAACTAGAATAGTACCATAAATAAAGAAGATCAATAATGTTGGACCTTCTTCTAGTCTAACTTAACCTGTAGTGCCTCATGAGATTGAAGCTTAGCAATAAGGACATAATGAAGAAGAAGATGAAGAGGATCTTCTCATGGCACCACCTAGATTTATTGCTGATGAACTTGATGATTCAAAAAAGTTCAAGACACACTTTACAGCAAGAACAATTTGGAAGATGTTCTATGTTAACATGCAAGTGTTGTTAGATACTTTGAAGCAAGATTTATCTCCATATCTTCGTCAGCATATGCCATGGTTGTCTTGCCACTTTATTGTCCTAAGATTGTAAGGCATTTCTATTGCTACCTGGAACTGATTGAAGACTACTCTGATAGTGGCTTGTGATTGAAGAAGAGTTGGAAACCATTGTAAAGGGGGAAATTTCTTGATTTCACCCTTTAGAATCAACAAGTGTTTAGGAATTAAGAAGCCACCAACTCAAGCTCCTGGAAAATTCAATCCAAGACATATGTATAGAATTCTAAGACCTGGATAGCCTATAGGGATTCTGAATTTCAAACCAATCATCATATGTGATCGTCATAGGATAATTTATTACATATACTCTTGGGCAATGGTGAACAAATCCAATAACTTCACTCATTTTATTATAGGGTAATGGCATCCATTCTGATCAAAGAAGAGAGAAATCTGGGTGAAATTATCTTTTTAGAGATCAAGAGATACAAGTACACATCTATAAAGTCCATTTCCATACCGTATCTACTGCTAATATCATTGTTTCTGAAGGAGAATAGGATTTGGTATCTTAAACCATTGTCATAGTCCCAAGTTTTCCAATCTCAACCATAACGAATTCAATGGATAAAAATCTATATGCCATAACAACAACACATGCTTAATTATATATACAAAGGAACACACACACTACCAGCCACCAATAATATCAGTATATACTTAAATTTGCATACAAAAGAAAGTTTGTGACTTACTCATGAATATATGGTCTGTTTGGCACTCATTGACCCTCTATGCTATATATGCATGTCTTGTGTTCATTTCCATTAATGGTTGAACCTTGTGATATATGTGGGGTTGTTGATTGGCAGAACTAATGCTACTTGCTTCAAATTTAATGCACTATATATGTTCACCAGCTACATTTAATTTGAAGCAACCAGCAAATTAAATAATCCTAGCATACTAACAACACCACATATAACATATATAGAACCCTTCTCTAGCTCTTCATACTCTTTTTTTTATATTACGCGATCCTTAAGGCATATGCAAATATTTTTCACACTCAAGTGACAAAAAATTCACATATAATAACTACAACAATCATAGAGAATATCGAGCAAGCAGAAAATTTTTTACACTCAAGCGATAAATATACAAGTGGGCAACATTCTTGTCAATCATGTAGATGTAAGACAAAAAAAAATTGAACTTTCAAAAAAGGGTTCAACAAAGAACAAAAAGAAGTATGCATCAACATTTTGACAAAGAAAGAAAAGGAATGTGCATGAGGATCAACTAATTAAGATGTCCATGCAAGGAAAAAACAATAAAAGAGAACACTTGTAGAATAGGGCTAGCACAAGTTTATGAAAGCCAACAATTTTCATCAAACACGAGACCACAATGGCAACAACAGAGAGGGGGAGCTTAACATAAAGGAAGTCCAAGCCATCCCAACAATGGAGAGAAAGAGAGAGTGTAATATCCAAAAGTTTGGGCCTAAAGACTTGAGGATAAGCCTATATCAGACAGATTACTAAATCAATTTTAGGGAGAGTCCCAAGAATGATGAGAAATAGATAGACTCTCGGTAACTGTGTGATTTAGTTTTAGGAAAAAGAATGGTTCTCTCGGTGATATGAGGGCTCAGATGTTATAGTTAAATGAAATATATCGGTACAAGGAGTACACTTGAGGCCGTATTTGAATAGTGTGTATGGTGATGTATGGTGCCATGAGAGAGAGAGAAATAATGAAATTGGAAGACATATGGCACTCCAAGATTTAATACTTGGACACATAGCACCTTAGGATTTAAGCACTTTGATAAGTGTGGAACTAAAGCCAAGACTCCCTAGCCTCCATATAATTTCATCCAGCCAAGGGAAAATAAAGAAAAAAAATCAAGAAAATCAAAAGAAAAAAAAAGAGGAGAGAAAAGGAGCAAACTTGAAATCTCAAGAGTTCCCACCCGATTTCACCTCTGAAATAGCGTTTCTAGCTCCCGATGTCTTCTCTAATGTTATTCCTCTCGGTGAGAGTAACATTTTTACAATTTTAGATTCTTGATCAGAGGGTTTGGTGCCATTTACCAGGCAGCGGTGCTGCCAGAATCAAGAACTGGCTATAGCATCGCGTAGAGGTAAGCGTAAGCTTCGATTTGAATTGATTGTCTTGAGGTTTTGTTAAGTTTTCTTGAAGTTCTTTGGGCTGCCTAGTTTTGGCCAGAACAGGGCATAGAGTGGGAGTGTGATTTTGATAGTTTTGATCCTTCCATTGAGTTTAGAATGTCATAAATGTGCAGGATAATAGTGAGAAACTAATGCGATCTAGCAAGTTATGTCAAATTTAAGCAATCCTTTGCAAATACCAAGTGAACCAATCACAAGAGCAAGAGTCAAACAAATTAAGGAAGCATTAAATGGGCTAGTGCAAGGCACTTGGACAAAGCAAGTAGCAATTGGATCAAAGCTGGACAAAAATACTGAAAACGTCACTAACTTCATATGGGCTACAAATAGAGATATTGATCAAGTTTTGGGCTTACAAACTTGAAACTAAAGAGCTTGGACCAACTACTACACATGGGAGGCCTCATTTGGGCCTTAATAAGCACATTTTGAGCCTTAATTTGCTTAGTACATTTTCTTGAAGTTAGGTGTGCGAAAATCAACAAGTAGTTGATGGCAGATTTGACTTTTGTTTTCATTAGCATGTTGTATTTGATTTTTTCAACTTTCTTCTAGATTGTATTAGACTTTTGTGTTTATTGTATTAGACTTTTAGGTTTCCTAGTACATGGTTTTACAATTTGTATTAGCTATTTTCAAAATTGCACTTATTGCAATTAGGTCATATTTTCCTATAAATACTTGGTGCTTCTTTATTTGTAATAGACAATTCAGATTTGAATGATAAATGAAAGTTGCACTTCTGCACTTTGTTTTTTGAGAGTGGATTCTCTCTAGGGTTCTTTTTAGAACTAACAAACTTATCAAGGCTTGATCAACCTTATGGCGTTTTCCAATACTTCGGGTCCTTATTCTTTCGTGTTCAAGGGTTCAAGTAGATCGTCGATCTGTGTTTAGCTTTCTTAGGGTATGTATATTTCAGAATTGGTTGTGGGTTCGTGGGATCTTCCCTTGTGGGTTTGCACCATCTTGGTATCAGAGCTTCGGATCTAAACTCAGGTCATATTTATCTGTTCTTCATTTCCATTTTTGTTTTAAGTTTTGTGCTTTGTTCTTGAGTCTGTCCGTGTCTAGATTTGTTATTTCTGTTCGTCAAGATTTTCTTTGTGTTTTCCAATATTTAGTATGTCAAATTCATAGTTCAGAATCTCTTCTTTCATCTCGGTTTGGAATCGTTTCAATCCGATTTGTCATTCGTGAGTTCTATCTATTTTTATCTAGTTGTGTTTTCTGGAAAATTTCTGGGTTTGTTCATCTTTGTTTTTCCAGAAAGTCCTGAAATATTCTGTCCTTGTTTGACCTCTTTTCTTTTGTGTTTTACATCGTTCAATAGGTCATTTTCATAGTTTAGAATCTCATCTTTTTATTCATTTTGGTATCATCTCAATCCAAAATTTCCACTGTGAGTTATAGGCTTTCCAAAATAGACGCTTTTCTGGAATTTCTGGGTTCAGATTTCTTAAGATTTGTTGTTTATGATAGATTCTGCATTCTCTAATTTCAGTAAAGGAGAAAAAAAAGACATGAGCATCAGAAAAAGAAAAAGAAACAAAAATACTGAAAAAAAAAGAATTGTGTTGGAAGTGTTTTGAGCAATATCTATTGTCATACATAGAATTTGTGAAGTCTGTGTCATTTAAACTCTAGATATTCTTAAAATTCCTTTTCCAATGCTCACTTTGATATTCCATATTTTCTAAGTGTTGTGTTGATTCTGCAAATTGTGATTGCTTTGATTATGAATTGCTTAGTTCTTTAAAGTGCCTCAAAAGGAATCTAAGAGTGGAAAAAGGCAAGAGTGAAATACATCAATTTAAAAGCCAAATTTGAGTGAAACACGAGTGTAGAGTGACATCCTTGAGGGAAACATGTGAGGAACTTGTGAGGACAATTATTTCTCTAACATCATTTTTTTTAGATACAATGTCAAATGCAGAAGAAACATCCGATGGTAACCCAAAGAATCCAGAAGACCACCTCAAGGCAATGCAGCAATATTTTGCACATATGGATGTTGTTTTTTGGAGAAATAAGGGATAGGATGGATAGACAAGATGAAAGAATTGCAAACCTGCAAAGAGTTAGACCAAATCCTAGAAGGCACAATAGGTGGGATACTTCTATAGATGAATTTGAATCTAAGAATGATGAGGGTAGTGGTGCTAGTGAAGAAGATTTTGAATCTAAATATGAAGTAGGAAGTAATAGGTATAGAGGAGACAGGATGTAACACCCTGCCTTTAATCATGTAATTATAATTCGATATTAAATAATTAAAGTATATTAGAGACCTTCGGATAACCTAAACTCGTTTCAATCTCCTACATTGTGGTAGGGTTTTCACAAAATCATTCAAAATCTCTTTCCTGTTCCTGGTCTCCATTTCAAAATTCGAATATAATCACCTGTGCAGTTTATCTACATTCACGTATGACAGAGTGTAAAACCAATTCCCCGGCAACTCCCGGATTCTATACATATATAACCTGAGTTTTAAGTATCCACTAGGGGATTACATCCAAAATCGAATATACTATTCATATTTCAGATTATACAGTAATCCCGAATTAAAAAGATATAACCAACATTTCCAAAATCAACTATACCCCTAAGGGTCCTAAGTGCTTCAGGTTGGCTTCTTCTCCTTTGAGCCACATGCCCTGTCTGAAAGGTTAGTCATAGGAAGGAATGAGATTCGAGAGAATCTCAGTAGTAACAAACCACTCATACAATGTATAAATACCAAGCATGTATATAAATCACAACCAGCAACAACAGCAACATCAATCTCAAAGATACATGGTTTTCACCACAAACGACAGCACTCACGGCTGTATACACAATACGATAGCTTACGCTGTAATCACCATCACGACAGCTTACGTTGTAATCACAATAACGACAGCTTGCGCTGTAAACGACAGCTTGCGCTGTAAACGACAGCTTGCGCCAGCTGTAACCGCAGCAGTATCAAAGATTCATCACAGAACAGTGATAACACACACATACAGAGCATTACACATAGTATAAGAGAGAGAGTCACTACCTGATCCTTTCCTGACGTCCTTCAGCGCAGTTGGCTCACGAGGGCGGCAAATATCAAAGCCTATAAACAAAATCAAGAATGGTGGATTAATTTCCTACCCTTAATTCCTACTTTCAAACACTTAGAATAGGTTCCATATGAGTCTATAATGAAAATTTACAAAAATACCCCCGGGGACCCGGCCTGGGCCCGCCATACCCGGACCGGTTGCACTTTTCTCGAAATTCTAATCTGGGCTATCCTAACATATTTCCGCCCAAGGAATCCATTTCCGTACTCAGAATTATCAAATTCAATGTCAAATTATGAAATTGCCCTTGGCAGCCCTACTTTTAGGGTTTTAGGGGTGTTTCCGTAATTATGCTTTCTCGGCCTTTTTTGAAAAAGTGACCAACTGTAACCCCACCTAATTTTCACCCCTGAACTCAATGGAACCATCAAATCATTGAAAATCCAACTCTAAGACCCATTTCTAGGGCTGGCCGAAATTTATGAGTTCTCCAGGGAAAATCGGGGTTTTACGATTTCGGCTCCGTAAACGCGTTCCTTTCTACTCCTAACCACTTTATTAACCATTACATTAGGTTACAACTAACATTAAGACCCAATTTGGGCAGCATAACCCCTAGGCCACATCATTTCCAAACTTTAAAACCAATGGCAATCCGGCGAAATTTCACCGATTAAATTGCCCACAGCAGCCAGAATAAGCAATATACGAAAGTTTGGAAGTTACCTCAAGCTCCTTCTAGCTTTTCTCAAGAGTGGCTGAAAACCCTAGCCCCTTGAACACCAAATTTTCATCTCAAACACCTTAAATAACATAGAAGAGAAGCTTAGGAACAAGGTTATACGCGTTAGGAGCTAGATCGTCGGAGAAATCGGCTTACCTTACGAGATTTCTCCTCTTTCTCTCTCTAAGAGCTCTCAACTTTCTCTCACTATCTTCAGCTGGAAATGGCGTGAAATGGCTGAAGAAGATGAGCAATTTGATTAATAATCCATGCTGACATCATCTTTTAATGAGATGATGTCATAATTCCCATTTTCGGATTTTCTGGCAGATTTTCTGCCCAAACTTTGAAAAATCATAACTAATTCTAGAAAAATCAAAATGAGGTGATTCTAAAGCCAAATGAAATATATTTAAGTCCTATTCATAGGAAAAATATTGGCCATTACTGCAAATCACCAAAAAATTCCCAGAATTTCAATCTTTGCATACTGTTCCAGAAAATAATTAATTTCGCTGGTCAAACTTCAAAAATCCAAAACTCTTAGGTCAAAAATCAAAATGATACAAATTATATGTTCATTTTGAATCTTGACATGTGAACTTTAATACTGCAAAATTTCAGGATTTTTAGACACCATTTGCCTATTTAAAACGTCCATACAAATTGGCTGCCCTGTACAGAGTTTCAATGAACAGAGTTTTCAACTTTTGCACGATTGTTCCTAATGGTTCCAATTTCACAATAAACACTCTCCCCACATGAATTTTCACAAGGAAGCCATTGGAATCATTAAATATCCAAATTCCCATCACACATTCTCCAAAAGTGTTTATTCAACAATAATTATATCCACTTTTAAAGTCATTAGCCCTTAATCACTTTTTGGGATATTACACAGGAGGTATAGGAGAGGACATGGCAGAAATATTCCTAGGGAAAGAAATAGAGTGGATGGGAACCTAGGGAGAATCAAAATGAAAATACCACCTTTCCAAGGTAGGAGTGATCCTGAAGCATATTTAGAGTGGGAGAAGAAGATAGAAATTATTTTTGGTTGCCACAATTATTCTAAGGCTAAAAAGGTGAAGTTGGCAGCAATAGAATTCACTGATTATGCCATTGTTTGGTGGGATAAATTGGGCATCAATAGGAGGAATAATGGTGAGAGGCCTATAGCAACATGGAGGGAAATGAAAACTCTAATGAGAAGGATATTTATTCCTAACCATTACTATAGGGAGCTTTATCAAAAGTTGCAGACCCTTACACAAGCCTCTAGGAGTTTGGAGGAATATTATAAAGAAATGGAGTTAGCTTTGATAAGAGCT
Source organism: Inga leiocalycina (assembly GCA_963242795.1). Classification (NCBI taxonomy): domain Eukaryota; kingdom Viridiplantae; phylum Streptophyta; class Magnoliopsida; order Fabales; family Fabaceae; genus Inga; species Inga leiocalycina. Next base: position 40,357,043 of record OY725332.1, read on the forward strand.
AATGTGCAAGAAGATGGAGAGGCTACAATGGCTCGGTTTTTAAATGGGCTTCACAAAGAAATTGGTGACACTGTGGAATTGCAACATTATATGAAGCTGGAGGACATGGTGCATATGGCAATTAAGGTGGAGAAGCAACTCAAGTGTAAAGGTGCTTCAAAATTTCATTCGGGATCAAGTTCTTCACAAAAATAGATTTGGAAGAAAGGAGAAAGAGCTTTCTAAAAGGAGATGATAAGTATATATTTTATAATTAAATAAGTATATATTTTGGATATATTTACTATATTTATGAATATTTTATGCTTATTTAATTATATTTTATATCTTTTTTATTATTTAATTAATTATAAGAGAAAATAAAATTTTAAATATAGAATCTAATCATATCCTATTTTATCTGACAGGAGATTAAGGACCAGGTGTATGAAAAAATATATATATATCTATATATATATGTAAAGATATATAGATATATAATCCAATGGAAGAATCAGATAAAACAACTCAAGCAAAAGTAAAAATGTGGACCCCATGCAATAAAAGACGTACAGAAGATATTAGAAGAAAGAAAAGAAAATTGAAGGCAACATACATGATATTGATATGCCATATCTTTGAGAAATTGAGATAGTGTCGCGGACCCCACATGGATTATGATAGAATATCTCAGGCAAACAAAAATCGCAAACGGACGGCAGAGAGACGCCGACACGCAAAGAGCACGCCGACACAGATAGCTGAGACGCACAGATCTGGGGGAGGCACAGCACGCCGAGACAGATCCGAGGAGCTGAGCACACAGAAGCCGGACGAGGAGCAGAGATAAGAAAGAGAAGCAGAGTTTTAGGGAGCTGGGGCTTGAAGATTCAAAGAGATTTGGAGCTTTAAAATTTGGTTTTCCATTAATTTTTCTTCTCTCTCTTTTTTAGTTTCTGATATGAACAGAATTATTATTTATGGTTTTGATTTGTTGATGAACATGAGTAGCTAATTTTCTCGTTCTAGGATTTTCTTGAACCTATTTATGGATTGAATTATTTATTTACTCTTTTTTTGCATCGAATTAATTTTTGTATTGATTTTATCTTGCTCTTAATGCCTCTAAATGCCTGATCACCATTTAGTTGTCTTGTTCATTTAAAATTAATCTTGAGAAAGATAATTTAAGTGTAGAACTTGAGTAAAATCATGTTAGACTTGAAGTTTAGATATATTAAACGGATGGTTTGTTAGTATCATAGAGATATAGTTACTAACCTAACATTCTAAGATTAAGATTGGTGTTTAAAGTTAGTCCTTATAAATTAATACAAGAGATTGATTAGTGTATTAGGATAAATATTTGGTTTTGAGTCGAGAGAGCGTTATCGAATACTTTTGAATCTTAGACAAATACATATCTTCGTTTGATTGCTTATTGAGGGTAAATTAATTAGTTCATGAAATAAATAGGGGATAGATAATCCTAAGTTCCTCCTGTCTTGAAGTTCTCGATTTAATTAATTAATTTTTAAGTATAAAATTTCTTTCAAAATATTCTCACTTAACTTGATTGATAATTTAATTGAGATAATTAATTAATTTTTGTCATAGTCCTCGTGGGAACAATCTTTTTATATTACTTGCGACTCGTACACTTGCGGTAAAGCTAAACAGCTAACAGGAGACAACTAAAAGCAAAGAAGAAGCTACATCAAAGAGCAAAGGTAAATTTGATTCCCAAACTTCTAGAAATAGAGATAAAAAGTGTCTCAAGTATTTGGGTACAGGTCATATAGCTTCTCAATGCCCCAACAAGAGAGTCATAATTCTTAAAAATAGTGAAGTTGTGACAGAAAGTGAAAGTGATCATGATTCCATTGAAGATACTAGCGATGATGGGGTTGAATATGCTGTAGAAGGAGAATGCCTCATGGTTAGAAGAGCTTTGAATTGCCAAGTGAAGGAAGATGAGACGAATGAGCAAAGGGAAAATATTTTCCATACTCGTTGCCTCATTAATAACAAGGTTTGTAGTATGATCATTGATGGTGGGAGTGTAACAAATGTTGCAAACACTACATTGGTTGAGAAATTGAATTTTCTTACCATTAGACACCCTAGATCATACAAGCAGCAATGGTTGAATGAATGTGGGGAAATTAAAGTTGATAAGCAAGTTCTTGTTTCTTTTTCAATTGGCAAATATTGTGATGAAATATTGTGTGATGTTGTTCCTATGCATGCTGCATATATACTTTTAGGAAGACCATGGGAGTTTGATAGAAAAGTCAAGAGGGATGGGTTTACAAATAGATATTCTTTTGTAATGAACAGCAGACCTATGACTCTTGTTCCATTGACTCCAAAACAAGTGTATGAGGATCAACTCAAGATGAAAAGCGAGAAAAATGAGAGAAAAAAAAAGAAAAGAGAGTGAAAAAGAGAGAAAATCTGAAAGTTCAAAAAAAGAAATCCAGAGAAAGGAAATGAGTGAAGAGAGAAAAGAAAAGAAGAAAATGAGTTTTTATACAAAAGAAAGTGAAGTGAGAAGTGCTTTTCTGGATGAAACACACTTGCTACTCATTGTTTACAAGGAATCCTTTTTGAATACTAATGACATTAACTCTTCCTTTCCTAGTGTTGTTGGTTCTTTGTTGCAGGAATTTGATGATGTGTTCCCTGAAGAAACTCCACCAAGTTTACCACCTATTAGAGGAATTGAACACCAAATTGATTTCATTCCTGGAGCAACAATTCCTAATAGGTCAGCTTATAGAAGCAATCCTGAAGAAACAAAAGAGCTTCAAAAGCAAGTGGGAGAACTCATGGCAAAGGAGTATGTTAGAGAAAGTTTAAGCCCTTGTACAGTTCCAGTGTTTTTAGTTCCAAAGAAAGATGGAACTTGGAGGATGTGCATTAATTGTAGAGCCGTCAACAATATCACTGTAAGGTATCGCCATCTCATTCCTAGATTAGATGATATGCTTGATGAATTGCATGCTTCTATTGTTTTTTCTAAGATTGATTTGAAATCTGGGTACCATCAAATTAGAATGAGAGAAGGGGATGAGTGGAAAATTGCTTTCAAAACTAAACATGGATTATATGAATGGTTAGTTATGCCCTTTCGGTTAACTAATGCACCTAGCACTTTCATGAGATTAATGAACCATGTTTTGTGTACTTTCATTGGGAAATTTGTTGTGGTTTATTTTGATGATATTCTGATTTATAGCAAGAATTTGGATGAGCATTTGGATTGATAAATATATATTTTATAATTAAATAGGTATATATTTTGAATATATTCACTGGATTTATTAATATTTTATACCTATTTAATTATAGTTTATATATTTTTCTATCTTTTCATTAATAATAGGATAATAAGAAATTTTAACAAAAAATCTACTCATATCCTATTTTATTTTGTAGGAGATATTATGAGCTTGAGGATAGAAGAAAAATAAGAAAAGAATATATATATAAATATATATATAATGATACAGACCCACACATGGATTAAAGAATGAAAACAATATCTTGAGGATCCACGTCATAATTCAATTACTGAGAAGAATTCAACATGTATATATATATATTATTATATTGGAAGAAAGATGGAAATCATTGATAAGATCTCATGCCAAAAATGTGGGCCCACGTGAGAAAACGAGAATGAAGATTCGGATCTGAACAGTATATCATATCTTCAAATTATATCATATCTTCAAATGCTGAATAGAAATTTGTGGAGCCTGCAGAGCGACCGAAAATGCATCCATAAAAAGGGGCAGAGCATGCTGAGACAAAAACACAGAGCTGAGACACACAGAGCCGGGACACGAGACAAAACCGAGAGGAGCAAAGACGAGAGGCAGAGCAGAGATTAGGGAGTTTGAGTTTGAAGATTTAAAGAGATTTAGAGCTTTAAATTTGGTTTGCCATTAATTTTCTTCTCTCTATTTCTTAGTTTCTGATATGAACCGAATTATTATTTATGGTTTTAATTTGTTGATGAACATGAGTAGCTAATTTTCTCGTTCTAGGATTTTCTTGAACCTATTTATTGATTGAATTATTTAATTACTCTCTTTTTGCATCAAATAAATTTTTGTATTGATTTTATCTTGCTCTTAATGCCTCTAAATGTCTGATCACCATTTAGTTGTCTTGTTCATTTAAAATTAATCTTGAGAAAGATAATTTAAGTGTAGAACTTGGGTAAAATCATGTTAGACTTGAAGTTTAGATATATTAAACGGATGGTTTGTTAGTATCATAGAGATATAGTTACTAACCTAGCATTGTCAGATTAAGATTGGTGTTTAAAGTTAGTCCTTATAAATTAATACAAGAGATTGATTAGTTTATTAGGATATATATTTGGTTTTGACTCGAGAGAGCGTTATCGAATACTTTTGAATCTTAGACAAATACATATATTCGTTTGATTGCTTATTGAGGGTAAATTAATTAGTTCATGAAATAAATAGGGGATAGATAATCCTAGGTTCCTCCTGTCTTGAAGTTCTCGATTTAATTAATTAATTTTTAAGTATAAAATTCCTTTCAAAATATTCTCACACAACCTGATTGATAACTTAATTGAGATAATTAATTCATTTTTGTCATAGTCCTCGTGGGAACGATCTTTTTATATTACTTGCGACCCGTACGCTTGTGATAAAGCTAAACGACTAACATGGATCATTTGCATTGTGTGCTTGATGTTTTGAGAAAAGAAAAACTGTTTACAAATATGAAAAAGTGTGATTTTTGCATGGATAAACTTGTTTTTCTTGGTTTTGTGGTGAGTGCTAAAGGAATAAAAGTTGATGAGGAAAAGATACGAGCTATAAAAGAATGGGCAACACCTAAAAGCATAACTGAGGTGAGAAGTTTTCATGGTTTGGCTAGTTTTTATAGGCGATTTGTGAAGGATTTTAGCACACTTGTTGCACCACTCACTGAGGTCATTAAAAAATCTATTGGTTTTAAATGGGATAAAGCACAAGAAGATGCATTCATTGGCCTTAAGGAAAAATTTTGTTATGTACCTGTATTAGTATTGCCTGACTTTAGCAAAACTTTTGAGATTGAATGTGATGCATCTGGAGTTGGATAAGAGCTGTTTTAATGCAGGAAGGAAAGCCAATTGCCTATTTTAGTGAAAAGCTAAATGGAGCCGCCTTAAAGTATCCAACTTATGACAAAGAGCTTTATACGCTTAAAAGAGTATTGGAAAATTGGCAGCACTACCTTTGGCCAAAACAGTTTGTGATTCACACTAATCATCAATCCTTGAAGCATATTAAAGGTCAAGGTAAGCTGAACAAGAGACATGCAAGGTGACTGGAATTTATTGAGACATTTCCATATGTCATCAAATACAAGAAAGGTAATAAGAATGTAGTTGATGATGCATTGTCTAGAAGGTATACTCTTCTTTCAACTCTTAATACTAAGTTGCTTGGCTTTGAATATATCAAGGAGTTGTATGCAAATGATGCTAATTTTGCTGAATTGTTCCTTGATTGTGAAAAGAAAGCATTTGCTAAATTTTATAGAGTTGATGGGTACTTGTTTAAAGAAAATAGACAGTGTGTGCCTCAATGTTCATTGCGTGAATTGCTTGTTAGAGAAGCATAGGGGGGAGGTTTAATGGGTCACTTTGGTGTGAAAAAGACTTTGGATGTTTTGCATGAGCATTTCTTTTGGCCTAAAATGAAACGTGATGTGGAAAGAATTTGTGCTAAATGCATACCATGTAAAAAGGCTAAATCTAGAGTCTTGCCACATGGTTTGTATACTCCTTTACCTGTACCTAGTGAACCTTGGATTGACATATCAATGGATTTTGTTTTGGGTTTGCTTAGGTCAAAAAGAGGAATGGATTCCATATTTGTGGTTGTTGATAGATTTTCTAAAATGGCACATTTCATTGCATGCCATAAAACTGATGATGCCGCATGCATTTCTGATATGTTCTTTAAAGAAATTGTGAGCCTTCATGGCGTCCCTAAAAGTATTATTTTTGATAGGGATACCAAATTCTTGAGTCATTTTTAGAGAGTTTTGTGGGGAAAGCTTGGTACTAAATTGTTATTTTCTACTGCCTGTCATCCACAGACTGATGGAGGAACTAAAGTTGTTAACAGAACCTTATTATAATTACTCAGAATTGTGATTCAAAAGAACTTGAAAAATTGAGAAGATTGTTTGCCATTCATTGAATTTGCATATAACAAAAGTGTGCATTCATCTACTGATTATTCTCCTTTTGAAATAGTATATGGTTTTAATCCACTAACTCCTTTGGATTTATTACCATTACCTATTAATGAGAAAGCAAGTCTTGATGGGAAAAAGAAAGCTGAAATAGTGCAACAACTTCATCAGCGTGTTAAACAACAAATTGAAAAGAAAAATGAACATTATGCATCCAAGGCTAACAAAGGAAGAAGGCGTGTTCTTTTTTAACCTGGAGATTGGGTGTGGGTGCATATGAGAAAAGAAAGATTTCCAACTCAGAGAAAATCAAAATTAGCTCCAAGAGGAGATGGTCCATTTCAAGTGCTTGAAAGAATAAATGATAATGCTTACAAGATTGATTTGCCTGGTGAGTATTCTGTTAGTGCTACTTTTAATGTAGCTAATTTATCTCCTTTTGATGTAGGTGAAGATTCGAGGACAAATCCTTTTGAGGAGAGAGGGAATGATGCGATCCATCAAGTTATGTCAAATTCAAGCAATCCTTTGCAAATACCAAGTGGACCAATCACAAGAGCAAGAGCCAAACAAATTAAGGAAGCATTAAATGGGCTAGTGCAAGGTACTTGGACAAAGCAAGTAGCAATTGGATTAAAGCTGGACAAAAATGATGAAAACGTCACTAACTTCATATGAGCTGCAAATGGAGATATTGATCAAGTTTTGGGCTTGCAAACTTGAAACTAAAGAGTTTGGACAAGTACTACACATGGGAGGCCTCATTTGGGCTTAAATAAGCACATTTTGAGCCTTAATTTGCTTACTACATTTTCTTGAAGTTAGGTGTGCGAAAATCAACAAGTAGTTGATGGCAGATTTGACTTTTGTTTTCATTAGCATGTTGTATTTGATTTTTTCAACTTTCTTCTAGATTGTATTAGACTTCTGTGTTTATTGTATTAGACTTTTAGGTTTCCTAGCACATGGTTTTACAATTTGTATTGGCTGTTTTCAAAATTGCACTTATTGCAATTAGGTCATATTTTCCTATAAATACTTGGTGCTTCTTCATTTGTAACAGACAATTCAGATTTGAATGATAAATGAAATTTGCACTTCTGCACTTTGTTTCTTGAGAGTGGATTCTCTTTAGGGTTCTTTTTAGAACTAACAAGCTTATCAAGGCTTGATCAACCTTGTGGCGTTTTCCAAAACTTCGGGTCCTTGTTCTTTCGTGTTCAAGTGGATCGTCGATCTGTGTTTAGCTTTCTTGGGGTGTGTATATTTTAGAATTGGTTGTGGGTTCGTGGGATCTTCCCTTGTGGGTTCACGCCAGAAAACCGGTCTTGGAAGCATTAGAATCAAAAACTAAATTTTTGGCCTAAGAACCCTAAGTTTCAGCCAGATGCAGAATTGTAGAGAAGGAATGTGATTTTGGTATTTTTGAGGTTAAAAATGGATTCTATACATAAACTTGTACATAATCAGTTGTGAACATGATTTTAAAAAGGTTGAATTGAAAACCCAAAATTTGAAGTTAGAGAAGTAGTGCTGCCAAATTGCGTTTTCTAGGAGATAGGTTGTTTGTGGTTGTTACTAGATGAAATGTTATCTAATTGCCATGAAACTTTCTAAAACAATATTAGTAATGATAGGCTTTAATTTGATATATATTATGTGGCATTTGGATTAGTACATTGGGAGTTATGACCTGTTAAAGTTAGACATCAAATCTAGAATGATATTTGAGGTAGTAAGGATTGATTAGAGTTTCTGGAGTAGTATGTGTGTAATTGGCAGTAAGGGGCATTATTTTCCTTAAAAGTGACTTAAAGATCTTCACATGGGATTTTGAACCATCCCATTTAGAGTTCGAGGGATTAAGTTATGAATTTTAGAAGTTGTTGGCCCATGAAAACTAGCAGATTAGGGTGACCCATGAAATTATGGCATTTGAGGTAGTTTGAGACAAGTATGGGTCTAAAGATAATAGATATGTCTTAGAGGCTAATGTAGCCACATTGTCTTAGAACCTATTGTGACCACAATAGAGACCTAACTAACAAGGGACTAAAGCACATGATGTGCTAGACATAAAGTGAGGAAAATTATAAAGATTAAATAAGAAAGACAAGTCATGAGTAATGACTTACTTCCATGGCTCTAATGACTTAACCACATAATGTAATTACATGTCTAGGGCCATGAGAGATCAAAGAAGAGGAATGGAAGGAATTCCAAATAACTTCAATGGTTGGAAGAAAAGGGACAAGAGGAGGACATAAAGACATAAGGTATTAAAACTTTCCTGACCTGCATATACTTAATCAGTATGTTGAAGCATTGATGTGTTTAATTGCTTTGATGAATGGTATGAAGTATATATGAATGATTGAAGCTCTGTTTTTACTTATGCTATAACCATAGGTGTAATGTATAAAGCATTAAACATGCAAGTATGTCATTATACTAACATGAATTTATGTAAGCAAGCATGTCATGCATTAAGCTTTTATCTTGTATGCATAGTTAGCAAAGTTTGCTACTGAGATTCTCTCAAGTCTCACTCTCCCTTACCCAACCATATAGGTATGATGAGTACAGGAGAAGAACGCATGAAGATATGTAATGGGGAAATATGAAGGAGAATCAAATATTGAAGTACAATGCATGTTTATGTATTTTGATCAGATTTGTGCATGTACATATATGAATGAACTAAGAATGAGCAGAAAAATACTCTGGTAATTATAAAAGGAATTAAGAAACAATGAGTTACTAAAAAGTTGCAAACCACTTTGTGATAGCTTTTAAAAAGTTTTAAACTATTCAAAAAACCCACTCAACTACAGGTTCAAATCCTGTCTTGAGGTTGGGAATTGAAAGAGTTTTGTAAAAGAATATTCATTAGTGGTTCAAATTCATTGAATAAAAATCATCAGACTAATTATAGGAATAAAGTATTACAAAGAGAGCACAGCAGATGAGGCAACTGAGAGAGGAAGAACGCACACACGACTCTGTACAGCAAGAGATGAAGTATGAACGTGATGCATACTTACATCTCCTTACATCTGCTCTAAATATTTAAAAAAATAATTTTTTGCCCACTGAAATAATATATTTTAATAATAACTAGATCTACATTGTCACTAAATGAACTATCTCAGCTTGGTTGTTGAAGTAGCACATTCGAATTATGACAGGCAAATATCTATCTCACTCTCATCAGTCAAGCCAAGATAGTTCATTTAGTGACAATACAGATCTACCTAAAACTTTAACATTAAGACTTATGTTCTTAATGTGTGATTTGTACCTTGCATTTATATGATGGAACAGTGAGACTAAGTATAAATCTTAACTGGTTTAAATTAAGATTACATTTATTAATAGACATCATGATGGATGAATATTACATTTATTGAAGTGACTTCAGATTTCAAAGAGACGTATTAGGAAGTTTACTTTGGAAGCTGAAGAAACTCTAAAACATTTAAGATTAATTGTAAAGAAAAAGACAGTCTCTAAAAAGATATTTAAACTTGATGTATTAAGATTACATTTATTAATTGACATGACAGATGCAGATTACATTTATTGATGTGGCTTCAGATTTTAAAGAGACGTGTTGGGAAGTTTATTTTGAAAGCTGAAGAAACTCTGAAACATTTAAGAGTAGTTGTAAAGAAACGATGGTTTCTAAAAAGATGTTTAAACCAGATGTATTAGAGATCGGTTTAAAAATAATTTAAATTTTTAAATTTTCATAATATTTAATACTTATCAAGACCGCATTAAACTATAATTGGTCTAGAAAATATTATTTAGATAGTGCGAAAGCGTAACTGGTCTCAAGTGGTATCAATTTTTACAAAAATGCCGCCAGTTATAGTTTTAAACCATCTCCACCTATAAAAGTTTAGATATGGCAGTCTTATATACCTTTTTTTCTAGTAGTGTCAACACCTTTTTTGTAGTCATTGTGCCTACTTTGTATAACACAAGAAAGGCAGGATGTGCAAGATTCTAGTTCTTCTTCTTTTGAGTAGTGTAGGGTAGTTATGGTTGATATGTTTTATTCCCTTATAAAAGAATAATAATGAGTGAATAAATGGCCACAACCAAGAAGACCTATTACCCTTCTTAGCATTCAAAATATCACAGTTGGAAAAATATCTACATTTTAGCAATTTAACACCTCTCCCTTTATTAAAAGCATTCAATCTAGAAAAGGCATTCTAAGGCCTGAAAATGAACTGATTCTATGGAATTTGTAGTATTAGCCTTCGTGACGTGACCAATACCTTAAGCTCACTTCACTAGAGCGTATACTTATCCGTTTTCTTTATATCCAGCAGCTAGTATTGATATTCGCTCCTATGACTTGTACAAGTCTAAATCTTTTTACCTTTAGTTGTATCTGAATATTTCCTGCTTCAATTGGGCCTTGCAGGTAGACAAGCTAACTTGTGGAGAAAAAATGGAATCCTCTATAATTATAATATAAATGAGAATGGCATGTCCCAGAGGTGAACTTAACAACTATTCTAGTTCTTTCCAAATTCTCCATCCTAATTTTGCCAAAAGTGCAAGATTGAAAGCTCAAAGTCTTTAAACCCCAAATCTTTTATTACCTTATCATCCTTCAATCTTTCCTTAGATACCCAATGAATTTTCCTTTTATTATCACCTTCTTTCCACCAGACTCTAGAGTTTAAACTACCCAGTTTAACTAGCGCAACCTTAGGAAAAAGAAAACAGGACATAAGATATACTGGAATAGAAGTTGCAACAGATTTGATTAATACCTCTCTTCTTGCTTCAAAAGAAAGATCTTCTTCCAGCCTTGGTGTAACCCCTTCACGGTAATCACATCCGGATTTCGAAATTTAAGTGAAATAGAGACCAATAAAATGAAATCAACAATTTATAATCCCTCAACTCGGGATGAGGTATTTCAAAATCAATTCAAAACGTAATAATTCCAGGTCTCACATTCACGTGCGGATATAACTACTTGAGAAATCAAATCACATAAGAAATATCAGAGTGCGGAAACTAAAATCCCAGCAAACCTCGGGTTACTCTATATATCGAATGGGTTTACTATTTTCCAAATGGGGATTACAAATCAAAAATTCACTATGAACAATTTATATATAGTCATCCCAACTCTACAATAGATAACCAACAATCCCAAAATCCTGAATGTCCCTAAGAGATCTTAACCACTCCGAGTTGGTTGCTTCTCCTTCGAGCCACTTGCCCTGTCTGAAAAGGTTAGTCATATGGAAAGAGTGAGATTCTAAAGAATCCCAGTAGCAACAAGTCACTCATACAATATATAAACATAAAGCATGTATGTTCATCAAGTTCAGCAGCTTCACAATGATCTTTGGCTCACGCCACATACGACAGCACTCACGGCTGTAATCACAATGCACTATGCTAGCTTTCGCTGTAATCACTATGCACAACGCCCGCTTTCACGGTGAACACTATGTAGCAGCAACATAAAGCACAAAGCACAAAGCACCACAAAACATCTCAAAGCACAATGTATCACTAACTCCACAAGGTATCTCAATGCACAAGGTATCACAAAGCAGTAGCAGCAGCAGCATCCACACAATGAATGACAGACAAACATACAATACATTTACACAAAGTATAAGAGAGGAGTCGCTACCTGAATGTTTCCTGACAATCTTTGGCACAGTGGGCTCACGCGTTCGGCAGATATCAAATCCTATACCAAATTAGGGACAATTGATCAATCTCTCTTCCAATTACTTATTTCCATAATACACTAAGTTAGTTATCATTTAGGACTCTTAAGAAGCCACAAATGCCTCTAATAAAAGCCCTAAAAGGTTGGGAAACAATAGGTTGAATGTCACTTTTCGAAAACACAAAGTGCTGGAACACAGGGGTTGGCCGCGACCAGCCCTTCCTTGGGCTGCTGCCAAAATATGGTCAGAAGGCCGCTGGCCGCTGCCAGCCACCCATGGGCAGCGGCCAGAATCAGGGCAGAAAGGTTTGGGCCGCAGCCAAGCAATTTCCTGATTCTTGGCTGAACTTCGAAAAACCATAACTAATTGTAGAAAAATCGAAACGGAGTGATTCCAAAACCAAATGAAAGGTATTTAAACCCTCTTCCTAGGAAAAATATGGCTCATAACTGTAAATCACTACACACATACAGAATTACCCAAAACTCAACACTACTCCAAAACAGAGTTCTGTTTCCATCCCAAACTTTGGACAATCATATCTCCTAGAATACTAAACGAAATGACACAAAATATATATTCATTTTGAAGCTTGGGATGTGAAATTTAAGACTGGAAAGTTTCATAATTTTCCGACACCATTTGGTCATTCAAAACTTTCGTGTAAACTGATTGCCCAGCACAGAGCTCACACAAGACATAGTTCCAACTTTCTACCAAAGTATTCAATGACTCTAAAATCAATAACCAAGCTTATTCCCATACAATTTTCCATAAGGAACACAATGGCAACCTCTAAAACTTCCTAAAACCAATCTAACCACAATCAAACACTATGGTCTCTATGATTCACACAATGTCCAAATTCCAATCAACACAATTCCAAACTTCAAAACTATCTCCAATACTCAAATATCATCATAATGAACCATTCCCAACATCAAACACAATTAAACTCATATATTCAAAAATGGACATAAGCTAGGGCAATTTTCCAGATTTTCATAAACTTATCCAAAAATCACAAATAATATATCAAAATGCTCCAAATGCCTACCTCTTCACTTTGCCAAATTCAGAATCTTGATTCTCATACTTTCATATTTCTCCAACTCACAAATCAACACCTTTCAAGATTCTACAACCACCACAATATAGCTCTCAATGAGATACACAACTTTTGAGAAGAGGTTTTGAGCAAAGAAGGAGCATTACTTACTCAAAATCAAGGCTTTTTCTTCTCTATCTAAGCTTGCTTCAGCGAAAAAATGGAGGAAGAAAGAGAGAGAAAATGAGTGAGAGAGATGATGAGATGAAATGATGATGAAGAAGCTTTCCTTTCCTTACCCATTCCTCTTGGCCGAATATGAGAGAGAGAATGAGGGCAAAAGAGAAATTTTGTCCTCTAGTGGCTCATCCAACAATCTCCACAATGCCACATGTCACCATCTCCTCCCTTCCACTATGAGCTCACATAGACACAATACATAGGATTCCGACCCATCAATAATGAATCTCAACCCTTGATCTCAAATACCACACACATTTACACCAAATTCACATCATATTTCTCTCAAAATATTTAATTACATAAATTATAATCAATCTCAATACCATTAGCCTTTAATCACAAATTGGGATATTACACTTGGACTAGCCTCTTAACTTTATCTATCACAAAATGAATAGCCTGAGTCTTTGATTAGCCCCAAGTAATAGGTAAGCCAAGAAAATTCCTTAGTATATCAGCTAATGCAATCTAAAAAATTTGGACATATTTCCTCTTTCATTAGTTCCGAGACATTGTTGGAAAAATAGAGACATGATTCCTTTACATTTATTAACTGTCCAAAAACTTGACAATAGACATCAAGAATATATTTTCATGTTTTTGTAATTATCAATGCCAGCTTTCAGAAAAAACACTCAATTGTTTGCAAACAGCAAGTGAGTTATATTAGGACAACCATTGGCCACCTTAATCCCGGTGATGTGCCCCTATCTTTCCTAACATTCAATCATCTCAGACAGAGCATTGCTAACCAAAATGAACAAATAAGGGGAGAGAAGATCCCCTTGCCTCAATCCCCTCTTTGGGAGCACCTACGCCATTATCTTTCCCTCCATCATAATGGAAAAATCCACTTATTCAATACACCAGTAAATCCTCTTGACCCATTCAGAGTAGAAGCCCATTTTTAACAATAAAGCTAGCTGGAAATCTCATTCTATTCTATCATATGCTTTTGTTTTATATCAAGTTTAAGAGCCAAGCTAGATACATTCTTCTTAACTTTCAAATTGTGGAAGTCTCATCGTCATTAATAATATTATCCTGAATGAACCTCCCAGGCACAAAGGCTCTTTAGCTTTTATAAATACAAGAATTTAGTAGGGGCTTTAACTTGTTAATAATAATTTTTGAAAAAAAAAAATTGTACACAAAATTACATAGGCTAATAGGCCAGTAGTCACCCAATGTCTCAGGACATTCAACTTTAGGTATCAAAACAAGATCAATTTTGTTAATTGCATCAAGATGAAAACCTTCATGAAAAGATTTACTAATCAAATCACATACCTGCAATCCAATCAGATGCCATTCTTTTTGAAATAATACTCTAGTAAAACCATAAGGCCCTGGGGCCTTCAATGCCCCTAATTCAAAACCTACTCTCTTGACTTCCTCATCAGTGATATCAGCCATGATAGCTCTATTGTTAGCATCAGTATTTATCCTATCTATATAGTTCAAAATCTCACCACGTCTCTCTGTCCAATCCCTTGAAACAGTTTGGAATAAAATTCTTCAAAACATTTCCTAATATCCCTTATCTTCAATCCTGGAATTATTAGCCTTATATAATCTTGTAATCTTATTTTTGCAAAGACGATAAATAATAGCCATGTGAAAACATTTGGTGTTCTTATCTCCACATTTCAGCCACTGAACTTGCGATTTTTGAGCCCAAACATCTCCTCTTGGTCCCATATAGTGTTTTTTTTTGCTTTAATTATGCCAATTCCTTTGCAGTCAAATTAGTACATTCCCCATTCAAGCAGCATGCTACTTTCTCCATTAATTTATTCAAAAAATTTTGGGGATTTTTAAACCCCTTCTTTCTCCATTTACTCAGCACTAAGCTTAAACTTGCCAAATTCTCAACAAATTTTTTCAAAAAAATATTACTAGGTCTCCCCTTCCAATTATTTCTAACTAATTCCTCAACTTGAGGATAAGCAAACCATTTAACATCAAACCTGAATAGATTAGGGGTTAAAGATTCCTTATGCTCATATTCAAGGAAAATGGGACTATGATATGACCCAATAGCATTTAGCACTTGAACCTACCCCTTTGAAAATTTTATTCTCCATGCACAATTACTAACTACTCTATTCTGTTTTTCCCTTATAAACTCCTCTCCCTCTCTGTTATTCCTCGAAGTGAATTTCCCGCCTTTCGTCTCCACTTCTATCAAATCACATTCCATCATAAAAATTCTAAATATGTCCAAATCCCTTTCTGCATTCATCCTACCTCCTTCTTTAGCTGAATGGTATAGAATTTCATTAAAGTCCCCTAATATAACCCATAGAACCTCACCCACGGGTTTTAACATATGTAGGCTACTCCACTATCTCCTCTTTTTATTTAATTCACTTGGACCATAACATAAGTTAATGCTCCCAGTTTAAGTCCACTAACAACAACTTCCTTAATATATATTATATATCAACTCACAAAGCCAATGCTCAGTTCAGTCCCCTCTTTCCATTACAATGCCAACCTACCTGATCTCCCTATGGGATCACAATATTCAGCATGAATAAAACCCCATTTATGGTTTAACCTTTCCAACTTAAACTAGAGCTGGGGAATTCGGGCTAGCCCGCGGGTTGCAAGATGGCTCGCCATAACCTGCTAGTCAAACGAGACGGGCAAGTGCAGACAACTAGCACTAGCCCAAGCCTGCTAAGGCGGGTTAGCTAGCTAGCGCACTAGCCCGCCTATTTTATATTTTAAAAAATTGGAAGAATGTTGGCCTTAGTATATCTTCTTTTTATAGCACCAACAGGGGAGAAATATCAAAATAATATATTGTAAAAATTATTTATTAAGAAGCGACAATATATACATATTAGAAATAGATGTTGAATTGGCAAATACATTATGCTTAATTTTATTATTTTTCACACAAACAAACTCTTCATTTTCTCATTCTTTGCATTAAGCCATATGATGTTCCATTTATATTTTAGTCCTATATATCTTAGGTCTTATGGTTTATCATTTATAAAGATAAATAAAAAAAAGATAGTGTAGGTGAGCCAACCAGCCAGCCTGGGCTATCCCATAACAACCTGCAAGCAAAGCGCGGTTGGTGGGCTAGCCCGCTGGCTTTATAGCCAGGAATAAGGGCCGGCCCTTACAGGCTCAAGCCTAAACAAACCGGTTCGTTCAGGCCCATATCTTGTAAAACCCCCAATTTATGAAGCCTACGGCCCTATAGGGCTGGCCCTTCACGGGCTCAAGCCTAAACTTAGTTTAATTCAAATAAAATTTACTTTCAAGTTTTATAATTTAGTTATTATTTTGCTTTAAATTGAGATACATTATTTTTAAAACTCAAAAATTTCTAGTTAAAATAATTATCTAATGTCTAAATTAGCCTATTTTTAAAAGTTTAAATGAATAAAATATTGTAGAAAACCAAATAAATCAAACCATTTAATAAGTATTAGCCTGCTACTAATAATCTATTAGATACTTAGGTATCTCTCATATTGATAATTTGATATAATGATATCGCATATATTAATTTATTTTTTTAAAAAATTAAACACACTTAAGGGCCTGTCCTTTTAAGTTGCGGCCTTATAGGGCTGGACCCTTTAAGCCCGACTCCTTCTGAAAGTTCTAAATCATAAGCTCAGCCCTTGACGAGCTCGACCCAATTTCCCGGCTTTAGTTGGCCTGCCTATTTATATTTTAAAAAAGGGAAAGAATGTTGACCTTAGTATATCTTTTATTTTATAGCAATAAAAGGGGGAAAATCAAAATAATCTATTGTGAAAATTATTTATTAAGAAGCCACAGTATATACATATTAGAAATTGATGTTAGCGAAGATGTTATGCTTAATTTTAGTATTTTACACACAAACACACTCTTCATTTTCTCATTCTTTGCATTAAGCCTTTGATGTTCCATTTGTATTTTAGTATTATATATCTTAGGGGTTATGGTTTATCATTTGTAAAGAGAAGTAAAAAATGATAGTTTAGGTGAGCCAACAAGCCAACCCGTTAGCTAGCCCCTTATCAACTCATGGGACAGGCTTGGAGGGCTGAGATTTAGCCAACCTGAGCCCGTCACTTTCAGGCAAGCTGGCTCCGCGGGCTGAATCCCATTTTACTAGCTATTACTTAAACCTTCTTATTTCCATCTCAAATAAGAATGCCACCAATGGAATGATTTTCCTACATATGAACCTTAGGTGACAAAATGTTTGGGTAGTTCCCAAACCCTGACAATTCCATGCTTTGAAACTCATGGCAACTTTGTGGTTGTGGATGGCCAACCATTACACCCTCCTTTACTTTCATATCTATCTACAGAGGAATTTGGATTAGAAGACTCACCTTTGAACAGCTCCCTCTTCGCTTTGCCCTTTCTCTTCATTAAATCATCTTCATCCGGTTCCACTACTCCTAAATTATGGAACCACCTATTTTCTTCTTCTTTCGAAGCTCTTTGTTCTTCAGCCTTTTTCAATTCCTTTTCTTTACTTTCCTACAAAGCACGTATCTTTGATTTACTTGGGGAATCAAAATTGGAACTCTTCCTCCTCTTGGCAATTGAAGATTCCCAATCGTCAGTGGCGCCGCTCTTCAGTGCTACTCAATTAATTCGCTCACTAGCTCTATAATTTTCGACCCACCCCTAGCTTGAACTATCGCACCATCTCTCTCTTGTCTGACATTGTTAACTTTCAGAAATTGATAACATTCTAACACATTGTTTTCTCTTTTTACCTATTTTTGTATTCAAAATGTGCATAGAAAGAGATTTGTAGAAGAAAATGTGTATATCAAAGTGTCAAATCAAAGAAATTCTTGTATATCCTATACAGTTTGTGATTCAATTGAGAATTTATAAATCCTCCCTCTTTTGTTGGAGGATAGAGACAAGTTTTAAAGGCCTTTAAGAACCAAAAAGAAAGGAAAAAACAAAGGAAGTGAGGCATTATAAAGTTAGAAGAAGGAGCCTATTACAACTTGCCTCAGCGAGTTGGAAACGTGCTGAAGCAAGTAGGAGAAAAATAAGAAGTTTTCTCTCTGTGCCACTGGCCTCAGCAAGTGGCAAAACTTGCCGAGGCAAGAAGAACTTTGTAGAAGAATTCTACTCTTTGCCAGTGGTCATACAATTTAACAAACTTGCCGTAGCAAGTAAAGAATATAAAGAAAAATTGACTTTCTATGTCACTGGTCATGGCAAGTTGACAAACTTGTCGAGGCAAGTCTTGGAAAAGTACAGCTATATGTTTTGATTTCAGAAGCTACAAAAGACTATTTAACCAAGGGAAAAGAGTTAAAAATGTACATTCTTGACTCTGAAAAGTTGAAGCATGAAAAGAAAGAGCTTGGGAGAGAGTTCTTGAAGAGTTTGGAGGCTTGGATGATCTTCCTAAGAGAGATTTTAGGAGTTTTACCTCGGTTTTGTCACTTTTCTCAAATTTTCTAGTTAAATTATCTTGTATTTAGTTGTTTTGTATGGATGTTATGTACACTTGGACATGAGTTGTGCTAAAACTTTCATTCTATGATTCTTTTGAACATTTGTATAGATTAAGACTTGATATTCCTCTCTTTTGGTAGAGAATGATATATATGTGTTGATTTTATCCTTTGTTTAATGTTTCTAAGTGATTGGCCACCATTTAGATTGATTTGTTCACTTGGGGTTGACTTTTGAGAGCTTATTTAGGTGTAGAACTTGGTTAAAATCATGCAAGACTTGAAGTTTACTTGACAAATAAATGGTTTGTTGGTAAAATAGATATATATTTACTAACCTTGCATTGTCACATTGAGGTTGTTCCTGAAAGATTGATTTTCATTAGTTGTAGCAAGAGATTGTGCATTTTAGTGAGAAGAGAAACTTGATTTTGACTTGAAAGAGATTGTAAAGTGCTTTTAAACCTTAGACTAACACATATATGCATTGAAATACTAGTAGAGAGGAAGTTAATCAAGTTTTATGAAACAAAAGGGAGAAAGAATCCTAAGCTCCATTTAATCCTTAAAATTAAAGAATAATTTTCCTTCATCACTTTTTAGTCTTAAAAGTAGTTTTTACAAATCTCTTTCCATATCAAAACTTGTTTTAGCTCAATTTAATTGAATTCACTAAATCTTTGCTTGACTATTTTGTTAATCAAATCTTCGTATGAATGATCTTTACTTATTACTTTCTTATTTAGCATGACCCGTACACTTGCGATGTGAACAGCCTTAGTCCACCAAATCCATCCTAAAACCCACACCTTGTTCATCAACGCCAAACGAGGTTCCTCGCCTCGACCTGTGCTCAAAACCCAGGTAGGCTAACTCCTTCTGACCCAACATCTTTTCCTTGTCAGTACATAATTTTGGAAAAAAGCATTAGGCCCTATACGAACAGGTCCTCCGGATGATAAAGCATAACTAGTAGTATACTTTTGGGCCTTTTCTCTTATACCAAATCTAGGCCCATTAACTGGTCCACTGCCTTTCGTCTCCCGATAAACCATTATATTATTCTTTGAAAATACTCCCCCACTATTATCAAACTAATACGCTCAAGATTCCCAGGCATGTCCCTTCCTCCTTCCTGATTGTTTGACTTCTGCCGACCCTTGAACTCTCCTGACGCCGGAGAAGATGCCTGCCGGTGGGATCTAATTGAAGGAGCACATATACTCTTATCATATTTCCTCCTATGATTGCTACTTTCTCCTCTTGAATCCTGCCACTCGCGCGTCCTACTTTCATGTCCAAGATGTCCATAGCTGAAACAAAACCTGGTTAACTTTTCACATTTCACTTTAACATCAGCATCATCTTTTTTATCAGGCCTGGAAAACTTAAAGCCAGTAACAAGAGGTTTATTAAAATCCATTTCAATTCTTGCTCTTCCAAAGCTTCTCTTTGGTCCTTTCGAATCTTCATGATCTTCAATCTCAATAACCCTGCCCATTTGTTCTGCCATTCTCCTTATACTTATGCTCTTCATACCTTCCAAGGGAACATCATTGAATTGCACCTAAAACACAACAGTAGAGAAAACCAGTTCAGTATCACTTACAAAAAGGAGGTCTAACCTGTAGAGAGATAATATTATTGCGCACAAACCAGGGGCCCTCCATAAGAACTCGTTCCGCCTCCTCCTTCCTTGCAAACGTGAAAGAGTATACATTCGTACCAATATTCCTTATCGTAAGACTTCCATCTACCTTCCAGGTTGGAAAGATGTTATCTTCGACAGTCTTCGCTCCTATGGTCGCTTGTGAGATATCCGTACTAACCAGAATAGTTTCCCCTCCATGTTGACTGCACCCTTCCTTCCATTGGATCTCCGAAGTTTCCTCATATTCTTCGTCCCAACGCTTACTCTGCTCCACTTCCATCCCTTAGCTTCCATAACGAACGTTTCTCCCCAAAAGAGAAAAACGCGATGGCAAAGACAGCACTAGACTGATGCACCACCTAGGTGAAGAAACCCACTAAGCTAGGATTTCGAAACGTTTCTGCTAACACTCTCAAAGAAGAGAGAACTATTTTTGGTTGTAAGTGATTTAAATTAATAATATTCATTACAAATACAGTAAGTGAGAAGATTTTCTAGATCATCAAACAGCTAAAGCGTGTAGTTTTAAAAAATCCAAAACTTCATTATTAACTTTATCTTAAAATTTAACAATTTTTTAATTTTACCCTATTTAATATACACACTACTACATAATATAGATTTTACTTCCCCAAAGGATATCCCTTTTTTAAAAAAAGAAGTAAAAAACAAAGATGGTGACATTTTTATAATTATAAGTGAGAACTGAATAGCTTTAGACGTCCCCAATTTAAATAGGAATTTACAAACTTTAGATGCCCCTATTTAAATTGGGGACGTATAAAATAAAAAGAAAAAAAATTTACTTTAGATATCCCCAATTCAAATAAAGACATCAAGTCTGTAAAGTCACACTTTAGACGTTCCTATGTAAATTGGAGACATCTAAAGTTTTTAAATTTTTTTTAATGAGGGACCCCTTTGGCGTCCCTCATATATATTAGGGTAGAGCCGGGAATTCAGGCCAAGCCCGTTGGGCCGACTTGTTTAGGTCCAAGCCCTTTAAGGGCCGGCTTTATGATTTAGAAGCTAAAAAGGGAAGCCGGTCTAAAAGGGCCGGCCCTTAATATTTTTTTAAAATAAATTAATAAATATAATATATTTATATCAAATTATTAATATGAGAAACACCTAAGCACCTAATAGAGTATTAATAACAGGCAAACACTTATTAATTAGTTTGATTTATTTTATTTTCTGCAATGGTTTATTCATTTAAACTTTATAAAAAAGGCTAATTTGGACATTAGATGATTATTTTAACTAAAAATTTATGAGTTTTAAAAATAATGCATCTCAATTTAAAGAAAAATAAAAAATAAATTGTAAAACTTGAAAAATAATTTTTTTTAATTAAAATGAGTTTAGACCCGAGTTCGTGAAAGGTCAACCCTGTAGAATCGCGGGCTTAAAAAATATGATACTTTTTAAAAAATGGGCTTAAACGGTCCGGCCGTTTAAGCCCGAGCCTGTGAAAGGTCGGCCTTATAGGGCAGGGCCGGTCCATATTTCCGGCTTTATTATATTAGGAATGCCATATTGGCGTCCCTGATGTATCATCAGGGGCGCCCTTTGGCGTCCCTATATATATGAGGGATGCCAAAGGGTGTCCGTCATTTAAAAAAAAACAACATTTGACTTTAGACGTCCCCAATTTAAATTGGGGACGTCTAAAGTAAATTAAAAAAAAAATAACTGAATAATTTTAGATGTCCCTAAATTAAATTGGGAACACAAAAAATAATTCAAATTTTTACTGACAGTCTTTATTTACCAGTTTTATATTACTTTTACATTCATCTTTCTCTTTCCATCTCCGCAAACAAAAGAAGAGCCACTGTCACCACACCTTTTAACTCTTGCTTCTTCTTTATATGCTCTTTTCACTCTTACTTCTTCATTTCTCTCTCTTTTTTTCACCTTCAGATCTGTTATGCTTTCTTACTATTTTTTATTATTTTATTCTCTTTCTCTTTTTTCTTTGGGTTTCCCTTCTATGTTATCTTCTAACTCATGTTGTTATAGCTTGTAAATCAAGACTCTTGAAACATGCTTCATAGCCACATTCCAGCTGAGAAAACGAGGTGCATCTCTCCATGTCGCTCTTCTCTATTCATTATTACGAGAAAATGAATTTTAATAATAAAAGGAGATAAGTTTTTTGTAACTAATTTCTCTTATTGTTTTCATCTTTCTGCCCATAAGATTTCAGCTTTAGAGTTATTATTGTGTAAATTTTGGATTTAGATTTCAGATGCTAGATCTATAATTTTATTGACGATGATCTGTGATTTTTAGTTTTAAATACTGTTTAATCCAAATCTGTAATATAAACAATTTTTTTTTAAAAAAAAAACACTTTAGACGTCCCTTTTTAAAATGGGGACGTCTAAAGTTTAGGCCTTAGACTTCTTTTTATCTACGGACGTTATTGTCATTTTTTACCACGTCGCTCACATAGACTCCCCTTATTTTCAGATGTTAAAAGGCTTAAAAAATGGACGTTAAAAACGTTTTTTGTAGTAATAACACTACTCAAACCATAAAAGCAAAGTCTACACAATAATAAATGAATGGTGAATAAAATTTTACATTCATCTAAAAAATTTAATGATGTAAATTACCACTTTAATCTTTTTTATAAATCTAGTTTATATAATTTTCACATACCAACAAAATTAAGAAAGTTAGTTAACTTATTAAATATATACTAAATAGATGTATTTTCCCAATTTTATCCTCATTAATGATGGCATTTTCAACCCTCTCTCTCTTCTTTCTTTCTAACATGAATTAATTCACTTTTTCACTCATTTAATAGGCACAAAATTATAATACTATCATTAGTTACTCTCTAACTGGACTTGTAATAAGAATTGCAATTTTTTTTTTCAATTGGACGTATAAAAAAGATCAAAGTGATATAAATAGGGGACAAAAATCTTCTCTACACGTTATGAATAGTATAAGAAGAGTAATTGATATTCGATTACGGAGAAAGAAGGGACCTTAAGAACTTATAAATTAATGCCATAAAATTTGAGACTCATAGTGGCGTATCCTAAGAACTTGTAAATTAATGTTATAAAATTGACAGCCTCAAAGTGGCCACTAAATGCTGTGATTAAAATAACACCAAAGTTTTGCGCATTAATTGAATAGGGTTAATGTATAAATCTAACAATAATATTTTATCAAAGGGACAGATGACATAATAAAGTTTTGATTGGTGCAAAATTACACACAAGTATTTGAAAATAGGGTAAAATTAACAAGGGTTAAGGTGCAAAAATATACATACGATTATTCTTAAAGTGCACCCAACATCAAATATTTTTTTTAGGTGCAACAGTGACTATGTGGTTACAAAATAGGTGCAAAATTACCCTTTGATCGTTAGTTTGACTATTTGACTCTGAAAGTGATGAAGTGTACGATAATATGGATACTGGAGTGACATCCTGAAAAAAAAAACTTGCTGACTGATAAAGCTTTACAATTAATATTACCCATATTTCACTATTTTAGTACCATTTTCACTGAAGTAGATTCAAACCTAAATGCAGAGTGCTTAACTCACTCAGCAGAGCTACTGCCCTAAAAAATATATTAATTGCTCAATTTTTTCCAACCCTAGATTCCCAATATTATTAAATTAAAATCATTATAATACATATATTATATTACTAATTTTTATAAAATTATATGATTTATTAGGAAAATTTGATTTTTAGCAAGTTTTTTTTTCTAGAATGTCACTTCAGCATCCATGTTATCATGCACGTCATCACTTTCAGGATTAAAAAGTCAAACTAACGGTCAAAAAGTCAAACTAACAGTCAAAAGGTAGTTTTGCACCTATTTTATAACCACATAGTCACTATTACACTTAAAAAAAATATTTAGTGTTTGGTGCACTTTAAGAACAATCACATATATATTTTTACACTTTAACACAATTAACAAAGCCGTTAAGTGCCGCATAACTGCCGTTACTTTATTTTTGTGGAACCTACAAAGTCAAGCAAACTATGCTCTTTTGGCCATCTCATCACTCTCACGCCACCTCTCCCTCTCTCACCGTCTCTGCTCTCCCTCGCACAGACCTTCTGCTGCTCCAATAGCTTCCGTTTTTTTTTTCTCCTTTATCATCTCTCTCGCTCTTTTTTCTCTTCCGATTGGGGGATTGAGCTCGAAAGAGAAGAGATAGTTGTGGAAGTCGTCCGGGGTGAGAGAGTGCCTCATGAATTTGGTAATGTGGTGCCGCTTCTGCAACCCCTGCTCCACGTCTGCTGCACGTCGATATCACCGCTACTCTCACCCTGAACCTCCACGAGGAAGCGGTGGAGCTGCTCGGCGGTCATGTGGGCCCACCTTTTGCGTATTTGTTAAATTGTTCCCTCACTTCCTCCGGCGGCACTGCCTCCTCCGCCTTGAACTGCCCATGGAAGCACATGCAGATTCTGTAGCTCCCCATTATAAGATCAAAAGTCAAACAAACAACAAGCAAAAGCACAGTTATCTATGAATCAAGATCAAAGCCGAAGAGGCAAAGATGGTACGTTGAGACAGAAAGGTATATTCAAGTGAAAAGGGCCTCTTGGCTTGCTTCTCCACTATATAAAATACTACTCCATTTGCGCTGCTAAAGCAGCAAAAGAAGGTCTGTGAGAGGGAGAGGATGGGGAGGGAGAGGATGGGGAGAGAGAGTGAGGTGGCGTGAGAGTGATGATATGGACAAGAGAGAGAATATTTTGCTCGATTTTGTAGGCCCCACAAAAATAAAGTAACATCTGTTATGCAGGCCTTAATGGCTTTGTTAATTTTGCTTCTTCTCAAATGTTTATGTGTAATTTTGTATTCATTAAAATTTTGTTGTGATAGATTAACTTTTGATAAATATTGTTGTTAAATTTATATCTTAATCCAATCAATTATATAATCTATATCCAAAATCATTTTTTTAAAACATGGCTGTGCATTTAAAAAGTAATATTATAGTGCACAAAGTATCTTAGTAAGATTCGGATATCATTTGAGTCCAACGTGCACATGATACTTATTTTTTCACCCCCAAGATGAACGGATTTGGCTGCGGTCCGCTGCCAATCCTTTTCTCTCAAACTACACTATTTTGGTGTAATTTGAGGGTAAAGGGGTGAGTTTTTTTTTTAAATAAGATATAGTATTTTGAAATATATTTTTAGAAGTATCTAGTATCTTAAAATATTTTTTAAGTAACATATAGTATACTAAAATAATTTTTAATACTTTAACCCCTTAAAATATATTTTCAGTTGTATCTAGTGTGTTAGCAGACTGATTGTAATTTAACTCTTAATATATTTTAAAGAGTTCAAAGCACCAAAAAAATATTTTAAAGGGTTAAAAACACCAAAAAAATATTTTAAAGTGATTTTTGGAACTAAAAAAATATATTAAAAGTTAAATTGCAATCAATCTGCTAACACACTGGATACAACTGAAAACATATTTTAAGGGGTTAAAGTACTAAAAATTATTTTATGATACTATATGTTACTTAAAAAATATTTTAAGATACTAGATACTTCCAAAAAAATATTTCAAAATACTATATCTTATTTTTTTAAAAAAAAAACTCACCCCTTTACCCACAAACTTCACCAAAACGGTGTAGTTTGGGAGAAAAGGATTGGCAGCGGACCGCTAGGCAACGGACCGCAGCCAAATCCATGATGAACACTCTACTACTGTTCCTTGCGTTTCGTTTGGTTTGAGAGGAGAGAGGGTTAAATTATTTTTTTGAGTTGAAGATACTCCCTCCGATCCTAATTATAAGATAAAATTGATTTTTTTTTGGAGAAATTAAGGAAGTTAATTAAATTACTTTAAAGTATTTTTATTTTTATTTTTTTTCTTCAAACTAATTAGTTTGACTAATAAACTAATATATAATCTAAAGATATATAACATATGATATGATTAAGTAACTTATCTAACTTCCTTAATTTCTCCAAAAAAAGTCAACTTTGTCTTATATTTAGAATCGGAGGTAGTATTTAAATTTTGGGCAGGAACCCAAAATTTAAAAGGAATGAGAGGGTAAAGTTTAGGCGGGAATCTAAAATTTAAAAGAACAAGAGGGTAAAGTTTGAGTTTCTCCAGTCTAAAATTGTAATTTATCACTCCTGCCATCCGCTCCCCTCCCTCCCCTACCCCAAAACAAACACACCCTAAGTGATCGCTAGTCTTGACCGGTGCAATGTAAAATGACAAGATAGACCACATAGAAAGAGAGCTTCTAATTAATATTAATAGTAGTAATAATAATAACTACAAATTCTTAGGAAATCTAAATTTGAAAATAAGCAAATGGATCAAATCAGATAAAGATAGACATATAAATATCTCATGTGTATGTCCCAGTGGAATTCTCTAAGAATTCCCCCTTGCTTGTACCAAAAGTTGATGAATCATATATATATATATATATATATATATATATATATATATATATGATATATCTGAGGTCATGTTAGGGTTTTAATTTGATCGATGGCCATGTCAAGATTATAAAAATAAGAAACCACCACCATATTTCTGATAACACACACACACACACACACACAGATATATAGATATATAGTTGAAACTCAGAATGATCTAAGAAAGAAAATGATTGCTACAAACTCATGTGATAAATAGATAAACGAAAAAGCAACTCACACTTTAATCCTAAAATATCTAAATATCTTTTCTTCAGTTACAGGTTAATAAAAACATAGCTTCTAATTAAATTAAAAAAAACTATACTAACATCTCAATTTGAAAAATAAATAAGTAAATAAAATCAAATATGAATAGAAATATATTAAGTGTTTTTGTGAAATTCAAAACCTGAATACTTGATTTTGTTTATCAATTTGTTATAAACAGATGCTGCATATGAGAAAGAGAATTCTTCTTAATTGAATCAACTTATATACTACAACAATAAGCTATATTCTACTAGATAGAATCGGGCTACATGGATTATACAATATCATTGTAGTCTATCAATAACAAAATATTTGGATATCCTGCTAACCAATACGTTCTGCTCAATAATTCCATTTAGTATTCTCCTATAGTCTTTGTTAATCCCAAAGTTTTGCAAATTAATTAATTATTTAATCCTTACCCAAAATCATTTTGTATCCAACATGCATAAGATATTTATTGACAACTTTTTCACCCCCAAAATGAACACTTCTGTTTCTAGGGGATCACTTTGCGATGTTAAATGACAAGAAATATAGACCACATAGAAAGAGAGCTTCTAATTAATTGGCAATTATACTCCTATAATCTTTAATGTAAGACCTATATATTTATTTAATTTAAGTATATTAAGAAAGCTAAATAAATTATTTAATTATAACATATAAGATATGATATCTCTAACAAAACCTATGTATAATATTCAATTATATATCAGCTTTTCAGTTAAACAAATTAGTTTAGAAAAATGATAAATTTGAGAAATAAAATGAAAACTGTTTTATATTTATAACCAAAGTCCACTTTCACATTTGATCCTACATTTAGTATAGAAGAGTAATAACTATAAATTCTAAGGAGATCTAAATTTTAAAATAAATAAATAGATCTAATCAAATATAAATAGACTTATAAATATATAATGTGTATGTTTTAGTGGAATTCAACAAGAATTCCCCTCACTTGTACCAAAAATTGATATGACACACCCACACACAATACCACCTAAGGTCATGTTAGGGTTTTAATTTGATGACCATGTCAAGGTTATAAAATTAAGCAACCACAAAATTTCTGAAAACGCGCTTATACAGATATATAGTTGAAACTCAGAATGATCTTAGAAAGAAAATGTTACAAATTAAACTCATTTGTTAAAAAGATAAACGAAAACACAATAGCATGCATGTGGCATACAACAGAAAGGCATGTTGCAACTCGTCTCACATTGAAAACCAAGTACTAATATTTATAAATATCTATTCTTCAGATATAGGCTATCAAAAAGAGAGCTTCTAATTAATAAAAAATTTTCTTAGGAAATCTCAATTTGAAAAAATAAATAAGTGAATAAAATCAAATATAGTAAGTGTCTTTGTTAAATTCAAAACTTGAATACTTGATTTGATTTTTGTTAACCTTTTATAATCCAGTGCTAGATGAGAATGAGAATTCTTCTTAATTGCATCAAGTTATACAATAACAACGAGCTTTATCCATCCAACTAGATAGGGTCAGCTACATATATATGGGGTAGTAGTATTAATTATATTGTTCAATTAATTTATTTAGTGTTCTCCTTAGTCTTCCTCTCCCCCTTCTTCAATGAACTCCAAACTGGCTGATCTATTGTTCTCACCCGCATCTCCAATTGCCTTCTTTATACATGTTCAAACTACCTAAAAAGATTAACTAGATTTTCTCAAATTGCACCAACTTATAATATGAGTGGTATAATTTTTTCCCCCTCGTTTTTTCTTTCTTTCCTTGGCCCCCTCTTTAAGTTCTGAGAGAAACGTATAGTTGAGATATTCAGAAAGATTACATGATTGCAACAGACACAGTATATATCATAAATATTGGCGAAAACACATCATACATGAATCCGATCTCTCATTAAAAGCAAGTTATAAAGCAAAAATAACATAATAAGATACATTGTTCAGATGAACACAGTAGCTTTTATCAATTTAATTCCATGTGTACGGACGCACACATCTAATACAATAAAGCCTTAACACCATCTGCAACGTAACAATAAAAGAAAAAGAAACACATACAAACCACTCACATATTCCAATCCCAAAATGTCTAAACACCTATTCTTAAGTACAATAGTCCACTAGATGTGCCTTGGGTTTAGTGGTATAAGATGTGCCTTTTGTGACACTAGTTCTGTCCCCACCTCAAGCAATATGCCTGCCGTCTAAACTAAAAAAAAGTACCGTAGTCCACTGTTTATTTGCTTCCAGGGGGTTTTTCATGTCCCACGCCAGGGCTATGACCTCTAGTTGTAGGACGGAAAGCATCATCATCCTCTTTAACCTTACAAGGGTTTGTGGTGTAAGAAACATGAGAGGGAGCTTGAGTGCTTCTCAAGGAGACGAATCTAGCAATAGTTGGAGGATGAGGTCGAATATGTAGCTTCCTTGATGCTGCTACTAATGAACTGAAGTAAAGTTGCAGAAGAAAAAGGAAAAGAATACAGGTCAATATGCTTATTTTCTTAGCCATGGCTGAAAACCCTAGGCTTATAAGGAAGGAAGGATTAATATTGATGGCTTCTTGAATTGAACTATACTAGCTGCTTCAAGAACCACCAGGGTTTGAGGTTGGTGATCATCAGATGAGACTGCTATTTATAACGGAGGGATAAGCATTAGTATGTTTTCCAAATGAGGAAAGTGCAACATCGTTTGACTTTAGCTAAAATTCCCTCACAACCGTTCATTGAAAAGCAAAATGATTCCTAATTTCAAAGGAAAAGATCATTGATCGTGATTAGACAACATTACGGAGACATTTGCATTAATAAAAAGAGATTGAAATCAGCAATATAATGCAAGTTGTTATATATTTAATTTTTGGCTTGTTAGAATTTGAAGGATTAAAATAGAGAGAAAACAAGAACCTCTAAATATTATTGAATCCTTAATACTTAATCTTTAAATCAATGAGAGTACAAGAGCTTTATATAGGCAAAGCATAACCTAACCTAATTATAGAATATAATCGAATCTAATCTAAATAAATCTTAATCAAATATAAACTCTAATAATAATATTTCTAAGATATATCAAATATCAACAAATGATATATAATATATTAACATGAGAATAATATATCAAATATTAATGGAAGATATAATAATATCTTAACACCCCTTCAAACTCAAGATCATCTTGACTTTGTTAGCTAGCCACTACGGTAAAAGGTGGACTAAAAGTAATATCTTAGAGCTAGAGTTGATCTCGACAGAACATAAACGACGTCGAGCAGATTTGTATAGAACTAGGCAGCAAAAACAACTTGGATCAAACGTCGATCTAGACGGAACAGAAACAACATTGAGCTGATGATCTGGATGGAAATAGTGGATCTGGGCGGAACCATACTGCCTTCAGATCTGGGTAACATTAGATGGTCTTCAGATCTGAACGAGACAGTCAAAAGAGTGATTTGGACAGAACCAAATGATCAAAAGATCTGAGCGGAACTAAATGGTAGAAAGATGGTCAAAAGATCAGGATGAAACTAGATAATCAAAAGATCTGAGTGATATTAGATGATTTAGAGATTTGGATAGAGTCCTGGGATGGAACCAGACACTCTAGAAAAGCAAGATTTGGGCAGAACTAGATGGTCAATAGATCTGGATAGACAGAGCTTTGGGATGGAACCATATACTT
This sequence comes from Inga leiocalycina, assembly GCA_963242795.1. NCBI lineage: Eukaryota > Viridiplantae > Streptophyta > Magnoliopsida > Fabales > Fabaceae > Inga > Inga leiocalycina. The sequence goes on from OY725332.1 coordinate 40,387,798, forward strand.
TTCAGGTGATGAGTCTACTAATCTGGATAGAGCTCTAAGATGGAATCAAACACTCTCAAGGGAACAAATCTGGGATGGAACCAGATAGTCTGCAAAGGAATCTAATAATAATATTTCTAAAAAACATCAATATCAACATATGATATATAATATCTCAATATGAGAATATATCAAATATTAATATAAGATAAAATAATATCTTAACATGGTTAAAACATATGAAATAATATCTTAACATGATTAAAACATATAAAATCTCCTTGAACTTTGAATCAGCTGCACGTCACCTCTCTAACCTTTTAAAGCTTTAATTGAAGATCCTATTGATTCATGTTTTGGCATTTCATATGTTTGTTTAAATTGAAGACCCTACTTTTTATATTTTTTATCTGATACTTTTTTAAAAATATTTAAGAGGATATAATATTTACATAGTTAAACAGTCTTTAAAATATGTATTCAAATAAAAAATTTTAAAATACTTAAAGTTACATGTCAATTTGTTGCGCATATTAACTTGTCTCCACTAATTTTAAGGCCACGCTACACTCTATTTCTGTACAAGTTAGGAACACTTGGTATGATTAGCAGCAAATTTTTTATAAACTTTTAATTACTATATGGTTAACAAATTTAAAGTGAGGAGAATATATCATGGCCATAGAATTATTTAATTCCCATAATATTTTTTTTAAAAAAAATGAGTCTCCATTTCTATAGACCGCTATGCTAATTTCTAAGATGTACGGCGTGTTGTTGTCATCAGACCCCTAAAAGATTTATAATTGTCATTTTCCTAAATGTATATGAACCAAGTCTCTATGAAAGATATTGATTCATTTCTTACCTTCTTCTAACATTGAGTTAGTCAAATAGGTTACACGGCAGTGGGGTTATTTTTCTAATCAACTTGTTCTTATATATATAACTAATGAATTTTTCCCAAGATAAACATGAACAAATGTTTTATTCATAGCTCAAGTTCAAAATCTAGTTCAACCAGAACCGAAATGACTGTAAGAAATTTATAGAACTCCAGTTATCCGCTGCACAACATATTCCCCTCAACTCTAATTAATGGCCATAATCAACTCATCTTTACTTGAAAAAAAGAAAAATCCCTTCGCCTAAAAATGTCCTCATTTAGCTACATGCATGTGACGCCATGAATTGAGATTTCTCTTTAATGTAGGGCATCATCAATATATCAATATATAACATAAAATTTATAGTAGCGGACCGTATTTATAATAATCTATGAATAATATGACTCATTCTTCAAGATCCATGTCATGTTTCCATAACATATCTAGTTTATGCTGATAAAACTATGAGCTTAGAACCCCCCATGAACTTTTCTTCAAACTCAGGAAATTGTACCGACTATATATAGGAATTGTAGGCCAAGGAATGAGTCTAGCAAGTGGTGGCTAAAGGCCTAAACCTACGTTTCTAAAACTACCACTGTTTACAACAAGGGATCAGATTGTTCAAAGACTAACATTGTGTTGCGATCGAGTTGTGACTATACATTAATTATAAGCTTAATGACTTTAACATAATGGATTGCTAAAGTTGACATTTTAGTATTCATATGATTGTGAGGTGGGGTAAAAAGGTAAAAAATAAAAAATGGGAAGGAACCTAAGTTACATGGTTAGAATGATAATATTGTTTTTCGTCACCACCACAACTATTATATGGGGTTATAAAAATCATATGCGTGCTTTACTGTAAAGCATTGATTTAGAATACACATATAATGATGTTGATGATAACCTGTTATTGATAACCATCAAATAAACTCATTAGAGGTGGTGAAAATCTCACTTATGTCCATTATGAAGCTTGCACTTTGATAAAGTAATACAATTTTTTTTTTTTTGGAGTGAGCACTAACCACTGTGCAAAAGTTGTAGATAATGGCTATGATATACCCTCTTCTTAACAAAAAGGCCAACCCAGTGCAAAACGCATAATCAAACGCATCATCTCCCACTTTATAGGGGAAGGGTATGGGAAGAATAGAGGTATGCAAATTCTTCTTCTAGTTTTACTTTTAAATTAAAGGAGCAAACACTAACAATTTGATCAAACTCGTGACCTCCTACTTACAGAGGGATAGATGTATGAAAATTTTTCTTGTTTATGGTTATTTTTTTTCCTTTTCCTTTTGTTTTTTTTTTTTGCAAATTAGAGGGGGAGATACTAACAACTTGAAGTTACAAATAAGATTGAACCTGCAACCTCCCTCTTACAAAAAACCTTTCATGTTATTAGCTTACAAGGCCATTGGCTATAAAATTTTTTCTGACCAAAAGCACCATGGTAGAAAGAAATAGGATACTATGTACATTTGGTGCAACGTGTGGTAGTTATATATTGCAATAGCGAAGTGCACTCATATTCTTTGACCCCGAACTTCATAAAACCAGCAAACACACAAGACACAATAATCAAGTGGAGTATATATTTCCAATGCTAGACCTGCTGTTGCAGAACATATAGCTCCGACGAAGCTACTAAGCGAAAGTATGAAGCTGGACGGTACCACCAAGGGAAGAACGTGATGAGCTATGTTTGTGTCCTCATCAAGTCAAATGATGTGCGATTTTTGGAATTTTCACACATTAAGTCAATTCCATTCATATTTGACATCTGATCGTTATCTGTATTTGAGAATCCATCCTCAACAAATATATAGAAAAGCTCTTTAGAATCTGATAAAAAACATAGGAGGAAAAAATCAGGAAAAAAGAAAGAATCATAATTGGCACAAAAAAACCAAAATAAGTAGATCATATTTACCACCAATGTTTTATTCAAGAAGTTGTTGGTCTCGAGTTTTATGACTCTGTAAGCATAATAACCTTAACAAGCACTGTGAGTTCGTTTTTTGGGTACCTTTGAAAACCAAGAGATATTCATATAATAGAGAAAAGGCAACATTTAAGTTGAATGGAAGACTTTATTCTCTTTTTACAGTATAATGTGCAACAAATTACACTAGGATTACGTATTAAAGTTGTTTAGTTATTTAAGAATCACTTTTGACTCATTTAGAATCCTTAAATTAAGACCGAAAATTAAAACTTTTACAAAGGAAGTTTAATATTATTCAGGCCACTTTTGTAGAATAGAATCTTTCCATAACCTTTTTAATTTCCAAAATAATATCCCATAATTTTTCCTTGATTTTCTAAGCCTTTAAATGATGCAAACAATGGTTTTCTCCTTTAATTCTTTTAAATTTACCTGTAAATAGACTTTGAATAATTAATTTATTTTCGAGACTTTCACTTTAACCACTTACCTTCAGCTTCAGAAACACCTTAGAAGTCGTCACCCAAAAAAAAAAAAGAAGAGAAAAGAAACACCCTGGAAGCCTTTTAACTTATCTTTTTTCTAAAATTTAGGGTGTTACATGCTCCATTTCGTATTTTCAGTTTTGTGGTTCAATTTTGAAAAATCATGACTAATTTAAAAAAAGTCATATGAGGGTGCTCTAAATTTATATTGAAAGCTCTTGAAGTCCTTTACATGCTAAAAAGATAATATTATCCTGATCATGTACACATTCATACAGTTAATTCATTTTCTAATCTTACTCTGTTTCACTGGCAGAATCTATTCCTTAGCTTTAAAATTCCATATAACTCATGTTTTACACTTCCAGTTGACCTGAATTAGGACTTATTGGAAAGCTGTATATGTCTACTTCCGACTTACTAAATTTCATGAGCATTAAACATCAATTACTATACTTTATTTAATGAAACAGTTATAGACAGTCAGGAGCTCAAGCATCAGGACAATTTATTCTCACATACTTATATTATGGGTCCAACTCATTTTTAAGACTCCAATTCATGGTTTATCATACTATGCATAACTAAGATACAGAATAATAGTTTAGAGTGAATTTACATAACTTATATATATTTATATGTAATTTGGGACATATATCTCAAACTTCGCCACTTTACTTGTCCCTACCTTCTTGAAATTCTTCATGCTTTCATTCCTGCTTCCTCCTGATTGCCCTCTACCTTGCTTGAGTTTGAACCTAGTTTTTTGTCATTGTAGGGAGGGATGAGATTTTGCAATCCCAGTAGCAACGTAACACAAGCAATTCCACAAGTACATAAACCATTTCAAAGACATCCATTATCAAAAACTATACAAGATATATCTAGGCATGATATACTTTATGCTTGCCATGGACATATCCAATATAATTAATCATGCGCTCAAACGTGGTACCACGTTTACAGTAGATATAATTTACATTCAAGCATGGCATAGCAAAGAATCAATAGTGCAAAACTCACTTTTTAGACCTGGTGAAAATTTCTTTTTAAATCGGTTCTAAATCAAGTCTAGATACAGCCGGTCTAAAAAGTTTGTTAATTTTTAGCCCAATTGAGCAACCAGTCTTAGAAAGAACTTTAATTCTGTTAATTTTTAGCCCAATTAAGACAATCAACAATGTTCTAGGAAAAATTGTTTCACAACATTGATTTTCCTCCTCCATATTTTTTAAGGCAAAACTGTCAGTACTCATTCAGCTTGAAAGCAACAGCACACAAAGATTAATTAAACAAACTTAAATATTGATTACATATATGTAAACATTAAACAATAGTACACAAAGATTAAGTAAGCACATCAATCACACGGGGCATGTAAGAATAATCTTCAGCAAACCAAACAAGGAATGGATCATCGATCACTGTCAGAGCACAACACACATAAGTCTTTAGGAGAGGATAAAGATTATACCTTCCACAAAAATGATTGCCCTCCTAAACCATAATGAGGTTTTCCCTTTGTTACATTAAACTATAGGATTCCTTAAAAAATAGAGTGATAAATTAAGTGCATTAGACGGTGAAGCTAGTAAAGTGTAGCAGATACCTTAAGATTATCATCAAAGAGCAAGCTCTGCTGCATGAAAACCTCATCATAATTGGAAGCCATGCATGGAAATATCGGAAGCAGATCCACCTTATTCATCAAAATTATGAAGAAAGTTTAAATTTTGAGCATGGGAGGGTAAGAAGGTGGAAAAGAAAAAGTTGACATCTTCAAATGAAGAAACGCCAAGAAATGAGGGACATAAAGAAAGAGACGGCCTCCTCTCTAACAACTAACAAGATACCAAAAGCTCAGATTATTAAAATCAGCAGCAGATAGCGTCCTTTACCTCTTGTACATGCTTACCACACGCAGCGAATCAATATGTCCTCAAAGCCGTATCATCTATGATAGAAGCCCAAATGCTTAATATAGTCATTTGGCTGCATTTTGAAACAGTCAGTCATCTGCTATAATAATTTCATCTTATGATCTTAAACCAACAACATATAACAATTTTAGAACTTCAGATATTCAGGACCATTAATGATGAGCAACTGAGAATGACTCGTTACTAAAGAAGTCACAACAAAATTTCAATTTTTTTTTTAAAATGAGCATACCTCAATGTTGGAATGTTTGAGATCCAATATCTTAAAGTGAAGGCAGTAGCTGAAATATCAAAATAGGAAAAATCAAATGAAGACCTTCTGCAGACAAAATTTGGCTCCGATTTACTGCAAGCAGGCAGCCAATGCACATCATAGTGTATATCATCGCAACAAAGGGCATACAAGCACAAATTAACACAAAAACTAGTAGCTGAAAATCGCCGCCATTCTTAGAAGCTTTTATCGGAACCAAAAAAATCAAGGTCACCACAAAGCAACACCAACAAGTCTACCAAAAATCAAGAATGGAAGACACGAGCCTAACAACAAACGGAGGGAGTAATTATCTGTCACGAGCCCATAAAGCAACCAGCAAGGCGACGGGAAGAGGACCATAATGGTGAAGAGATGAGACGAAAAAGCCGAGCAAAATTGGGGGGTTAGGGTTTTTATGTATGGAGGCAAACTAAAGAAGTTGTCGATAGAAGAAATGCTCGAGAAAGAACAATCGATTTGGAGGCCATGGTAGAATGAGGGCAAACGTGGGATGAATATTAGGGATTTGGTTTTCATAGAGCAGTTGTCTTCTAGTAAGTGAGTGTTTGGCAACATCTCAAACTAAGGTTTTAAATTTAGGTTTGCGTAAAATGAGATAAAACTTCTCTCACACACTTATTTCGTAAATTATAAAAGTTATTCTTTAAAGTTAATTCAAACACATAATAAGTGCTAAACAATACTCCTATACCAAAAAAAAAAAAAAACAACACTCCTATTAAATATTTTTTAATATTTATTTAATAATACATCAAAAAAGGTTGGACATTTTATAAAGACACCTGGTCTAAAAATTACATGTTATATATTATTTTTATTTTTATTTAGATCAGGTTTATGGATATAAAGTCTATAAAGTATCTTTTAGACTTTACAAACAAGAAATAGGTCTTTTTTCAATATTTATAAAAATATTACTGGTAATACTTTTTAGACATTTTTCTCTAAAACCGGTTTAAATAAGGTGTTTAAAAAACTCAAGCAAACTTTTCAACCTTGAAGCATCTTTTCATCCTCTCCACGTTCGTTGCCTGCTTTCGTTGATGACCCTAAACAGATTTTGTCTCAAGTATAATACATAAACCAACTAATCCAAGTCATCTAAACCAACAATCTCTTCCTTAGTTCCATTGGTCTTCCTTCTTGAGGTTTTGGTTATAAATATGATTTTCAATTCCCTTGACTTTTGACTTGGTTCGTTGGTCCTATCCTACGCACTTCTCACATATAAAATAATTGGTAAACTCTATTTCACCTGATTTTATATAACATTAGCCGATTTGGGATCAAATCGCAAATTTTTATCATAAATTAAAATGCAATATAGCAGAAACAATTTCGTGATCGTTCTCTTATCAATGAGTCTTTTATTTTGAATTTCCTAGGTTAAACGAAGTGCTAAAAGAATGGTTAGAAAGGGGGTTTGAAATTGGTTTTTCTAAACCCAAAGGAAAGGGGAAGTGTCTAGACACTACCATTGAGGGGACTTTTAATGTCCGTTTTTATACCCTTTAGACGACCATTTTCAGGGAGACGTGCATGTGAGTGTTGTTGAAAGTTTTAAAATAGATGACTGTTTCAAAATAGTCGTTGTAAGAGACTTACGACAACTGCTTTTGCAAAAACAGTCGTTGTATCCTCTATTTAAAAAAATCTTTTACACAAATCGAGTTTTGGGATAGAACTTGAGTTTTGACCTCAGATGAACTCGAGTTGGCATTTGCACTCCTGTGAGCTTATCCAGAGACTTGTTCAAAATCTTGCAATACTTGGAGAACTTGAGCTTTAGATCAAAACTTGATTTCTTGAAAGAAATTTCCAACGAACAACATTCAAACAAAATTTTAAACTTTTCGTTTAAGGAAGTAAACCCCAAATATAATTGCAATTCAACTTCCAAAAACGATTAGCAAACAAAATTAAATATAAAAAGGCAAGGAGAAAAACCTCAAGTGCTTTGCAAACACTCTCAAGCGCTTTGCAAATACTCTCAAGCTCAGGGAAATACTTAATCTTTTGGGCTGTCATTACAACCTCATTAACACCCAAGCAAATATTGCTACTTTGCTCAAAGACTGGAAGTGCTAAAGATCCACGCATATCATACTCTTGAGCATGTTCCTAATTAGCAGAGTGAGGTAGAGGAGGAGAGGGTTCGTGATAATGCTGGTAGAGAGGAAGGTGAAGGTCGTGATTGGGTCAGAGAATAGGCTAGAGGTCGTGTTTGGGGTCGGAGAGGGGCCAGATGATGTGATTGGAGGTTGGACTAGGGCTCAGAGGTGGATCTGAGACGGAGGGGTGTGACTAGGAGAGGAGATACGATTGGGATTAAAATAGATCTGGGCTGTTTTCAATGACTGTCATTGAATCTATTTTAATCCCAATCGTATCTCCTCTCCTAGTAATGACTGTTTTCACAAACAGTCATTGAAAACAGCCCAGATCTATTTTAATCTCAATCGTATCTCCTCTCCTAGTAATGACTGTTTTCACAAACAGTCCTTGAAAGTTGCTTTCAATGACTATTTTCAAAAAAATAGTTGTTGAAAGACAAGCCAAAATTTCAAAAATACCACCCTCTCCTTTTTAACTTTTGTTTTTTAAAAAAGGATGTTAATTAGTGATATTAAAAGTACTTTTTGTAGTAGTGGGAAAGAAGTAAGAAAGAGAATTAAAAGAATTAATGGCACAAAAATTAATATTGCCATAATTAAAGGCAAAAGAGTTAATTGCCACTTGATCTTGAGGTTAAAATTGGAAGACAAGATGAAGGGCCAAGATTCGCTTTTCAAAAGTAAGAAGTAATTATGAGATCAGAAAGCAAATTAACCCTCCTTACATAAGAGTTAAATTTTGGTCAACAAGGATAAATAAAGAAGGCAGAGTAAAGTTTTGGTCAACAAGTTCACCTCCTTCTTGGGAGTGTTAATTTCCGTCAAGGCTCCAATTAGGAGAGGGATAATGTAATTCAATGACAAACCATATCCATTGACCAAGCCAAAATGCAAGAAAGAAGGAAAGGAAGAAAAGTCAACAAGTATTGCAAGTTAGTACAACTTGAAAAGTTTGACCAAAAAGCAAGAACCAAGAACAATTTGGACAATAAACGTTCCCTACCCTTTGAGCATGACTTTCAGCCAAATCAACAAGAAAGAGGGAAAGAGGAAATATCCATTGTCTAACCTAACCAACACTTGGTTAATTAACCAAGCCACTTTATGCAAGAAGCCACCAATTTCCTCTCAAATTTTGGCCAAGTAAAGTGAATGGATAGAATAAATCAATCAAATATCATGACTCTCTCACTCCATTCTAAAAGTGACGGCCATAAAGGAAACGGAAAGAGAAAGAGGATTTTGAAGAAACAAAGAGTAAGGTAAGATGTTCTAGTCTAAATTTCACTCCCTTAATCACATTTCTAGCCTTTTAGGCCTTCATAAACCTTGTTCCCCTTGATGAGATAAACAATTATATGGTTTTAGATTTTCAAGGGGAGGTGTTTTGTGCTACCAATCAAAGGCCAAAGTAGGAGAAACAAGAAATAAGCACTAGAAAGCATAAGAGGTGAGTATAAACTTCAATTTGATATTTATGGATTTTGTATTGCTGCCCTATTTTTGGTCATTTAGGGTTTTTAGGGTTTCATCATGCTTTGGTCCTATACATGTGTCTATATGATGTTTGGGAAGCATGCATATCACTACAAAAAAAAAGGTATTTTGTAGCGGTGCAATTGTAGCGGTTATATAAAACCGCTACAAATTATAGTATTTGTAGCGGTTTTTACCTAAACCGCTACAAATTTGTAGCGGCAAGGTTTTTTGTAGCGGTTTCCTACAAAAAACCGCTACAAATTTGGCGCGAAATTCCCGCCAAAACTTGTAGCGGTGATTTTGTAGCGGTTAATGCACAGAAACCGCTACAATATTCCTGCCAGTTGGCGCGCTAACAATCTAGCAGTTATTTGTAGCGGTTACAACAACAGAACCGCTACAAAATACCAAAGGTCAGAATTTTGTAGCGGTTATGCCCCAATAATCGCTACAGAATTTCAAGAGTCTCAACATTTGTAGCGGTTCTGGGCAATAACCGCTACAGAATTTCAAACGTTGTGAACTTTTGTAGTGGTTGTTAAAGAACCGCTACAAATTGAATTATTTGTAGTGGTTAAAGTAGCGGTTATTTTAATAACCGCTACTAATATCTGGCCCATTTAAACCCCCGCGTCCTTCATTTCTCCTTTTGCTCATTTTGTTTCCTGAGGTTTCTCTGAGTGATTTCTTCGAGATTTGAACGTTTCTATAGGAGTTTTTGCTCAATATTTCTCAGTATTTGCACTTGAGGTACGTATATAACACGTATTTTATTTTTATTTTTATTTTTATTATATTTTTGCATAATAATGTGACTAATTTTTTTTTTTAATTTTTACAGTTGATATGGCTTCAGGACAGGATAAGGGGAAGGCCCCTGAGGTCCCTAGACTAATTTTAGGAGTGGCAGCAGCCGAGCAGGGGGCAGAGGGAGGGGGCAGCGCGCAGGCAAGGCTACCGTGGCATCTCAGCCCATCCCCCCACAGGCACTGCAGACGATCCCATAGGCAACGACCGCACCAGAGGTGCCTGAGATGGAGAGGCCAGATATTAGCGTTGAGGACTTCCTTAACGAGGAGGAGTTTGAGATCCCGATTGGGTTCAGGGAGATGGAGCAGTTCCTCGATGAGGAGGACGCTCGGGAGCAGAACAACCCTCGAGGGTCGTCTTCGTGGTCCACTGGGTTTGAGGTGCAGGTCGAAGGTAAATTAATTTTTTAATTTAGTAAATTATTTATTTAAATTAGAAATGTTAACTTTGAATTATAATTTATCTAACGTGCGGTCAACTGTGCAGATGAGCAGGGGAACGTGTCGACGAGGAGGCTGGATATGGCCGGTCTGAACAACATGGACTGGACCCTGCGAGTTATAGTGCCGTGGAATGAGGGCACTGACCAGCCGATCCACAATGGGGGTCACCTGCTCAACCGCTTCCTGAACGACCTGGGAGTGAATTGGATGCGGTTCCCCCTTCACTTCCCGACGTGGAGGCACGTTCCGAGAGGGCCGAAGGACCAGGCTTGGGAGGAGGTGGTTCAGGTAATTAAAACTATTTAATTAATATTTTTTGTAATTAATTCTATTTAATTAATTTTTTTAAATTATGGTTTTTATAATTATTGATATTTAAATAATTTTTTTTCAGCTGCGGTTTGCCGTCCGGGCCAACCGGAAGAGGTACGCCCTTGTGAAGATGGGTGATGCCTGGAGGAACAGGAGGAATCGTCTCTTCCACAGGGTAGATAAGGATGGGACTATGCCTCTGGAGCAGCTGATCGAGAGCCTCCCGGACGGCGTGCCGCCGAACGACTGGGCGCGTTTCGTCCAGTTCAGGAGGAGCCTTGAGGCGCAAGTAATGTATTTATTAGATTTTTGATATATAATTTTGTAATTGTTAAATATTAAATTATAATTTCAATTTAATTTGTATTTAATTTTAAATTATAATACATTTAATATTTTTTTTCCAGGAGCTTTCTCAGAGGAACACCGAGATCCGGGCGCAGCAGACGATCCACCACACAGCAGGATCGAAGACCTTTGCTGTGACCTACAGCGAGCTGGTAACTTTTCAAAATATCACTTACTTTTAGCTGATTATTTCATAATACTAATTATTGTTTTGTAATTGTTTCAGGAGACGAAGGCACAGTAGGAGAACCGTCAGACGGACTATGGGAGCTGTACGCCATCACACAGACACCGTGACGGGACTGCGACCTCTCAGCAGGCAGAGGCGGCCATTGTAAGTAATTTTATTATTATATTTTTTATAAAACCAAGTTAATAATGAAAAATGCTAATTAGTAATTGTTTCATAAAATGGCAGGAGCGGATGCAGCAGTCACAGGCTGAGCTGCGACAGACCCAGCCTGAGGAGTCACAGGGGTCAGTGGACCCGACGGCTCCTTTGAAGGCGGGTCTGGCTTAGCCTGAGCACCCCGGACGCGTGTGGGGGATGGGGATAGGTGCCAGACCCAGCATGGTCTACGGCAAGAGCGCCGCCTCTGAGGCTGGCAGCTCTAGAGGGGTCAGACGTCGGAGGGACGAGTCTATTGACCAGCTGTGGTTAGATTTGGAGCAGTAGATGACGCAGCAGCAGCAAATGCAGGTGCTGCAGCAGCAGCACCTGCAGATGCACTCAGATATGATGTACGCTCAGCAGACGCAGTGGCGTGAGATCGTGAACAACATGCTCGAGGGAGCATGGAGTCGCCTGTTCCCGAAAGAGCAGCATCCAGCGGTTCCCCCTGTCCCTCGCTACGTCGTCCCGAGTACTACTCCTCCTGCTACTGCTCCTCCTCCTGCTGACGACGACGGTGCAGTTCACTCTGCGCAGCGGCCCGATCCAGTGGCACATAAAGGAGCCCCACTTGAGGGAGCACTAGAGGATCAGCCCCCAGCTCCTTAGTTTAGGACATTTTTTTTGTTTAAACATTTGTAAATATATATATGAGTTTTTATTTCAGAACTTTCTTATTGTGTTTTATATAATTATATTTATATTATTAGATCGCGTTGTTTAATTTATGAATTATTTATATCTAAATTTTAAAAAAAATAAAGTATATATATATTTGTAGCAGTTTTAACTTAAAACCGCTACAAATATATAGATTTGTAGCGATTTTACACTAATAACCGCTACAAATGTATATATATAATTGTAGCGGTTTCTCAACTGTATATATGTTTGTAGCGGTTATACACTAATAACCGCTACAACTTAATATGTTAGTAGCGGTGTTAAAATAATAACTGCTACAAATACTCATCATTTGAATTTTGAAATTTTCCGCTTTTGTGCACATTTGTAGCGGTTATGTTATGTATAGTTCTACAAATTAAAAATTATTTTTAAATTTAATGTCCAACGGCTTTAATATTAGTAGCGGTTTTATATATATAACTGCTACTAATATGCAAGAAGTAAATTTTGAATTTCCCACCAATGTGTAACGGCTTGAACATTAGTAGCGGTTTTATATATATAACCGCTACTAATACTCAACAAGTAAATTTTGAATTTCCCACCAATGTGTAACGGCTTGAATATTAGTAGCGGTTTTATATATATAACCGCTACTAATATTTTATAACTGTAGCGGTTAGTGTAGCGGTTTAAGAACCGCTACAAAATTATAAACGTTGGAATTTTAGAATATAAGGTTCTAGGCATTCGTCATTATCTTCTCACTCATCTTCTTCTCTATACTTTCTTCTCTCTCACTTGTAGCTATGGATAAATCATGGATAAGGTTGCCGCGCAATTCTCTTGAATATTTGTACGGATTAAACAGTTTCTTAGATTTCGCATTTACTCATGCCAGTTGTAACAGCAAGATCGTCTGTCCGTGTCGGAAATGCAAGTTCAAGAAGTGGCATGCACGAAATGTTGTGAAGGAACATTTGCTTGTGAAGCCTTTCCCTGAGGACTATACGTTCTGGGCAGTTTATGGTGAGAAGGCCGGCATTAGATATGACGATGCTCTTCCTCGAAGTTCTCAAGTAGGCATTCAAGTAGATGAAGATGATATTGTGAATGATGCTGTGCGTGATGCGTTTGGATTTCAAGGCGACAACTTCAACGAAGAAGTGCACGGCTCTGAGTCGGCTTTTATGGGGAATGAAGCAGCTCGGGATTTTTTCAGCTTGATGGATGAGGCAGATCGTCCTTTATATCAAGGTTGTCATAAATATTCTAAATTATCTTTCTTGATCAAATTGTATCATATCAAGTGCTTGTGTGGGATCACAGATAAGGGAATGTCGATATTACTCGACTTATTACAAGATGCATTCCCCGACACCGAGATTCCCACAACGTTCTATGAGGCCAAGAAGATTATCAACAGGTTGGGGTTGAATTATCAAAAGATTGATGCGTGCCCAAATGATTGTATGCTGTATTGGGGAGACGATTCCAGCAGGGAGACTTGTAAGAGATGTCACATATCGAGGTACAAGACAATTCAGAAGGGGAAAAACCAGAAGAAGAAACCTGCAAAGATTCTCAGGTACTTCCCTTTGAAACCTCATCTACAAAGATTATTTATGTCATCTAAAACTGCTGAGCACATGAGGTGGCATGCCGTTGATAAAAATGAAGACGGTAAATTAAGACATCCGCGGGATGCAGCTGCTTGGAAAACGTTTGACAACGACTTTCCAGATTTTACGACTGACCCCAGAAATGTTCGGCTTGCATTGGTGACCGACGGTTTCAATCCTTTCGGGAATCTTAGCACAAGTTACAGTATTTGGCCGGTAGTCTTAGTTCGCTACAACTTACCCCCTGGATGTGTATGAAACAAAGCTCTTTCATTATATCTATGATCATTCCAGGCAAAAAGGCACCGGGCAATGACATCGATATGTATTTCCAACCGCTTATTGCGGAATTGCTTGACCTGTGGAATGTCGTCTTAGAGATGTACGACGCTTACAGCAAGACTTTGTTCAATATGCGTGCAGCCTTGATGTGGACGATTAGTGACTTTCCTGGCCTTGGCACATTATCTGATTGGAATGTGCATACTGGGTCGGCGTGTCCAGCTTGCAATTTTGACTCTGACGCATTGCGCCTTATCCACAGCCGAAAGTGGTGCTTTATGGGGCATCGGAGGTTTCTCGATGGAACGCATAAGTTCAAATTGCAACGGAATCGCTTCAATGGGAAACTAGAGAAAAGAGGACCACCTCAGACTTTGTCCGGTACAGATATCTTACAGCAGCTTGAGCATGTTGACTTCGAGTTTGGAAAAAGCGATGATTCAACACAAACTCACCAAAAGACGCGCAGGACTTCGGCTCCTCAGCAGTGGAAGAAGATAAGTATTTTCTTCACGCTTCCATATTGGAGATCTAATTTACTTCGCCACAGTCTTAATGTAATGCACATTGAAAAGAATGTTTGCGACAATGTGCTGTATACGCTGTTTAACGAACCCGGTAAGACAAAAGATCACCTTCAAGCGAGGAAAGATTTACGCGACATGGGAGTTCGTGAAGACGCTTGGCCAGATGAGCATGACAGATTTACACCGGTAAAGTTTACCCTCACAAAACCGAGCAAGGATGTGTCCCTCGCGACATTGAAGAAATTAAAAGTCCCTGATGGGTATTCAAGCAACATTTCTCGATGTGTCGACTTGCAGGCTTGAAAGGTTGCTGGCCTGAATAGTCACGACTCACATGTTCTTATGCAGCAATTACTCCCTCTGGCTATAAAGAATACACTTCCTCCCGATGTTTCCATCATTTTGGTGGAACTTTGTTCTTTCTTTCGGAAGTTGTGTTCTAAGGTTTTGATCGTTGAGGAGCTCGATCATCTGCAGTCAAAAATCATTCTTACGCTTTGTTATTTGGAGATGATCTTTCCTCCGTCCTTTTTTACTGTGATGGTTCACCTCACAGTCCACCTCGTTCATGAAACAAAGCTCGCTGGACCAGTACAATATCGTTGGATGTATCCGATTGAGAGGTACTCATTTTAAATATGTGCTTTAATTTATTGTCCGTATTTAATGTTTGCTAGTCGTCATTTTCATCATTTTATATCAATTTTCTCTTCTGTACTTTGTAGGTTCCTTGGGAAATTAAAATCTTACGTGAGGAATAAGGCGTGGCCAGAAGGTTCTATAGCTGAAGGCTATATAAGGGATGAGGTGCTATATTTTTGCTCAAGGTATTTTGATGATCTTGAGACGGCTTTCAACCGCCCGCCTCGTGTTGACGATTGTCCGGAACCTGCGCCGACATCAGGAGAATTTATCCCTCGTGTTGGTAAACCAGTTAGAGCAACTGAGAACTTCAAACTAACGGCAACTAAGAAGTTCAAAGCACATAGACATGTCTTGATTAATTGCACTCAAGTTGAACCTTTCATACGGTAAGAATTGTACACTCACATGTTATTCGATCTATATCTTTCATAACATTTCTCACTTTTATTTCACTATCGCCTTTCCATTATTAATTACAGGGAATTCAGAAGTCATGTTAAGCGTCAACTCAGGATACGTACACAGACATCCTTGGAAGTTGATAGGAGGGTCCATAGAGAATTCCTGAGCTGGTTTGCGCGCAGAATACTAAATGACCACAACCCATACTCACCAGATTTCAGAGCTCTCGCAATCGGCCCTCTTGATCATGTAAAACGGTTTACAGCATACAATGTCAATGGTTTTAAGTTTTGCACGGTTTCACGGGATCAAGGATTGCAAACACAAAATTCGGGTGTTTATGGCACATTTGGGACAAGGAGTTATGCGAACAGCAGTTACGCCAACATGCAGTTCGGAGGCGTCCCTTACTATGGCAAGCTTCTTGATGTGGTTGAGCTTAATTATCAAGGCCGTTTCACCGTGACGCTGTTCAAGTGTTTGTGGGCAAATACCACTACTTCTCGGGGACTGACAACTGACGACCTAGGGATCACATCAGTCAATTTCTCACGGCCGATTCATACTGGTATTTCTCAAGATGATGAACCGTATATTTTAGCTTCAGAGGCACATCAGGTTTATTATGTCGAGGACGAGAGGCACAGGGATTGGCACATGGTCGTTCATTTAAAGCCAAGAGACCTTTACGACATGGGTGAAGGCGATAACATCGTCAACGAGAGTGAGCCATTTCAGCCAGCTGATTTTGAAAACTACTTCCCTGAAGGCGATGACAATTTACCTCTACTGCGGTGAGTTTTTTTAAGTCCACGGCATTTGAATTAAATTTTTTAAATTTAATAATACATCAATAACAATAATTTTTCTACAAAATTTCTGTAGGGATGGCGACGATGAGTGATCAAATTCAAATTATGCTTTTGTCTTTACAAAAAATGAAAATAAAAAATTTAAAATAAAATGTAAAAAAAAAATTTTAAAAAAAATTAAAATAATATTTGTAGCAGTTATTGAACCGCTACAAAAATATAAATAACCGTTACATTAACCACTACATTAACCGCTACAAATAGCACTATGAATATTAAACCGCTACAAAAATATAAATAACCGCTACATTAACCGCTACAAATCGTACGTGGATCCCTATAAATACCCTTACCACAACTCATTTCAAACACTCCCCAATTTCTTTTCACCTTACCTTTCTTTCATTTCCTCTCATTTACAACTTCTTTCGTATGAGTAAAGGAGCTGAATAATACGATCAAATATGGTAACAAGATTTTCAATTTTTTTTAGAATACTTCTTTCCTTTCTATAAAATTTATTCTAATCATTTTTTTTCTAGATATATCATAACTGTATCTCATTTTCATCTATTTTTCATACACAATTACATTATATTATAAAACATAATAATTCCTTATTACCTACCTATCCTTAATAATATTATTAATATAAATTTTATACTAATCCTATTCAATTACATTTTTCCTTTTTATTTATTAATAAGTTAAATTATTGAATAATAAACTAATTGAAATAGATAAAATAATAACAAAATAAACTATTTAATATAATATTGAAAAAATAGAAAAAAAATCATTGTATATTTTTAAAAAAAAATTTAAATATTTGTAGCGGTTATTAAACCGCTACTAAATAACGCGCCTTTTTACGACTCAATTTAAATTTTTTTGCGCCAATTTTGAATTTCATGAAATTAGTAGCGGTTTTTAAAACCGCTACTAATTTCATGAAATTCAAAATTAATAGCGGTTCGTTAAACGCTACAAAATAAAAAAAAAGTCATTTTTTTTCGCCAACAAATTTTCAAATTTTTATATTTGTAGCGGTTTATTAACCGCTACAAAATAAAAAATTCTTTTTTTTAGCTCTCAATATAATTTTTTATATTTGTAGCGGTTATATAACCACTACAAATATCTCTGGGTGTTGTAGCGGTTAAGCTGAACCGCTACAAAGTATGTAGCGGTTATTTTTGATTGAGTAGCGGTTTTATAAAACCGCTACAAAACTGCTTGCAACGTACGATTTAGTAACTGTTTGAGTAACCGCTACTAATCTAGTTTGTAGCGGTTAGAACCGCTACTAATACCCATTTTTAACCGCTACTAAATCACGTTTTTTTTTGTAGTGTATGAGCTAAGTTTGGTGGTTAAACGTGTATTTGGTTGAAGGAGATGATAATAGTGATGGATAAATCATTGTAGCGGTGGTATCAAAAAGCCTTTCATGTTATGATGTGAAGAAATGAGTGGTAAACTTAAGAGCTACCAAGCACATCTATGCAAACAAAGAGATATTTACCTCCTTTGAAGAAGGGGAAGACCATATTTATCTAGCTGACTCTCAAACTTCTAAGGTTCAAGGAATAGGGAAAGTAGTACTGAAGCTCACATATAGAAAGATCTTGGAACTAAATGACGTGCTGTATGTACCTTAAGTTAGAGCTAACATAGTCTCTGCGTCGCTGCTGGAAAAATCTAGGGTTAGAGTGTGTTTTGAGATTAACAAGATTGTAAAAAAAAAAAATATTTTAATTGGGAAGGGCTATTATAATAAGGATCTATTTGTTCTTAGTGTTGCCAAAATGAAAGAAAATGCATCTTCTTCTGCTTACTTGGTTGATTCTTTTGATGTGTGGTTTATTAGATTAGAACATGTTCATAAATCATATGTTAAAAGGTTGCAAAATTTTGGGCTATTTTCTGAAACTAAAAACGATTTTCAAAATAAATGCGAGGTTTGTGTAGAAACTAAAATAAACAAAAGAATGCATTTTCTATGGAAAGGGAAACTAAATTATTGTTGTCCTTAATTCATACCGATTGAGGTGATTTGAAACAAACTAAAATTAGATGAGGTAAAAGATATTATATTACCTTTATTGATGTTTTTTCAAGATATACTAAAGTATATTTATTGAGAAATAAAGATGAAGCTTTTGAAAAATCTCTTTTATATAAGGCATAAGTAGCAAATCAATTGAATAAAAGAGGCAAACGAGTTAGATCGGATAGAGGAGGGGAATATTTATTGTTAAATGATTTTTATGAAAAAGAAGGTATACTACATGAATAGGAGTGGTAATTCGGCTCGGGTTGGGCCAGCCAGCCCGTTTAAAAAATTAGGTTCGGGCTGAGAAAAAACCAACCTATTAGTATTCGGGCCAAACGGGCTAGACCCGTTTAACTCGCGGGTTAAACAGGTTAACTCGCATGTTAAACGGGCTAGCCCGTTTTGTTAAAAAAAAACAAATTTCACTCTAACACACACAAGTACTCACTGTGTCACTTCACTTCTCAGTTCTCACTTTCTCAGATTCGAGTATTCGACCGGCTCGGCACTTCTCATCTCATCTCAGCTTCTCACTTCTCCGTCTCTCACGCACACTGCCGCGGCTTACCGATCGGAACCGTCTCTCCCTCCCTCTTCGGATCGAGTCCTCTCGTGTCTCATGGGTCCGCCATCCGGTAAGTTGCATGGTGGTAGTGCAACATCTGAAATCGAACCCTAATCCCCCACATCAGCTTCCTCTCGCATCCTCTGCTCTCATTCTTAACACAGTGGACTGCCGGCTTTGATTGTGGACCCTCGACTGGCAACGGCGTCCTATTCCCCCTCTCTGATTTTTCGTTGTGGCCTTCATCGTCTGGAGTGACGCGTCCGCGTGTGACTGTGTGAGAGCCGAGAGGTAAAAATTTCCTTCGATTTCTTTGCTATTGCAAAATTTCTCATCGATTTCTCTTGATCGCGTGTTCCTGTGGTCTTCTAATTAGTTTTAGAGGTAAAAATTTCTCAGTTCTGTCTTGATAGTTGATTGGTTGAATTGCATATTGATATTGGTCAACAAATAATGGCAGAGATAGAGGGAAATTAATCTTTTGTACATCAAGGAGTTAGAAAATAGTCATGATGTTGCATTGTTGCTAGACGCTGGTTATTAGAAAATAGTCATGAAATTAATATTAGTTATGATGCTGCATTGTTGCTGGACGCTGGTTGTCACTCATGGGTCTCCATTCTTGAATGTAAAATTTCTAAATAGTAGTATGTAATATGTGTATTTCACTTACTCTATTTCTAATAGATTATGTGTGGGGTGTGGCATATACTAATATTCCTTTTATTTCTTAATTTGAAATTTTACATTACTGTAATTTTTGTTTTATTAGATATTGTGTAATGGTATGAACTGCTTCAATATGAAATCTGAATGAGTGAGTTTCTCTACTATGGCTTTGAATTTGGAATTCTGAATTGCTTGGTGGAATATTTTTTCAATTATGCTGGTAATCTTGATTTCTACATTGCATATGTGATTGTTGCAAACTTGCTATGTGCTGGACTTTTTGATTAATTCATTGTTATAAAAAGATGGCTACAATTACAAATATGAATGAGGATAAAGATAACAAAAGAAAGAATGTTGACAGTAGTACAATTTCTGCAATGGATGTTGATGATGTCGTGCCAACATAATCTGAATAAGTTGCTGAACCTGACTCTTTATGTTTACGAACACAAAATAAAGATGCTCCTGCTCCAAGTAAAAAGGCTAGGTGTACCACATCTGATGTTTGGAGATATTTTACCAAACTTGGCGTAGTTGATGGTAAAGAAAAAGCCAAATGTAATGGTTGTGGGAAACCATATGTTGTGGGAAGCAAGGATTGTGGCACTTCACACCTTTGACGTCATGTTGAACAGTGTAAATCACTCCCAAAATACAAGGATGTTGTTAGCATGATGATAGACCAAGCAGGGATTGTTTGAGCTAGAAAGATTGACCCGAACAGGGTGCGAGAAATCATTGCTTATTGCCTCATTAAGCATAATCTTCCATATTCTTTTGTTGAGTATGATAGAATTAGGGAGATGCTCACATATTTAAATCCGAACCATAGGAGCATTACTAGAAAAACTGTTGTAGTAGATGTCTGGAATTTCTATCTTCAACAAAAGGATAACCTGAAGAAAAAGCTTTTATTGAGTCCGAGCAGAATATGTTTTACTTTTGATTGTTAGACTGCAATAACTGCTGAAGGTTATCTTTGCTTAACTACTCACTTTGTTGATGAGCAGTGGAATCTTAATAGCAAAATACTTTCTTTTTCTAAGATGGAGCCTCCTCACACTAGATCTGAAATGGCAAAAAGGGCGCATGAGATTTTGATAGAATGGGGGATTGAAAAGAAAGTATTCTCTATCACTCTGGACAATGCTTTAGCAAACACTACTACAAAATATACTTATAACTACCCTAAAGGACGTCCTTTTTTGAAAAAGGGACGCCAAAATATTGGGCGGTGGCATATATGTAATTATAGATCAAAATTGAAAAGGTTGGCTCGTCAAATAAAATTGAATATCGCGCCTGAATGTGTTTTAGACGTCCCCATCTTCATTGGGGACGTGTAAAGACTGTTTTAGATGTCCCCAATGAACATGGGGACGTCTAAAGACCCCCAGAAAATCGTATAAAGGAAAAAAAAAGAACACATATAAGACATCCCCAGATGGCTTGGGGACGTCTAAAGCTTCACATTAGACGTCCCCAGCTGGTCTGCGGATGTCTAAAGGGTCCCTTTAGACGTCCCCAGCCCAGCTGGGGACGTCTTAAGCTAGCTTACATGCACTGGTCGACATGACCAGTGCATGTTCAGTGTCAGAATTCTTACTTGCTTTATTACTTTACTCTTTCACTCTCCCATCTTCATCACTTCCATCTCCTCTCCCCTGGGCTGCGCTTCTTGTTTTGTTCTTGTTTCTCCAAATCAAATACGGCTATTTCTCCTCTCCCCTGTTTCTTCTTGGTCCTTCTTAGCCTCTATTTCATCCAGAACATTGCTAGTTGCCGTCTTTGCTCTGCTGGGTCTGCACTATTCTCTCTCATTCTCTCCACCGTCAGCCTCCTCTTACCACCGTGGGTCATCTACCTCTAAAGTTGCAGCAACAGGTTAGCTAAAACTAAACTTGTGAATGAACTTGTGAATGATTAGCAAAATGCATTTGATTCTCTGCTGGAATTTAAGTGTGGTTTGTGCTTGAGCTTTATCTTTGCTATTTTGCTGAATTTAAGACGTACCACATCAAGTTTTAATCTTTTGCTTTTTTGCATTGTGATTGAGATCTTTATTTACCAAAAGATATCGAGTTGTGATTGGCTCATAACAGAAATATCAGCTTTAAATGGAGGAAATAACTATAAACAATGTAGAAACCTTGTCCTCCCACTCTAAACACACCATTTGAGAAACATGAAATTCTCATTAACTCAAAAATATCAATCCACAACTTGAAGCTGTGCAAGTGCCTAATATTTATACAACTATGAGGGTCGTATTGAGCAATACGACAATACTAAACATTGAACACAGAAACACAAAACGACAACAAATAACACTAATATCAATATCCTAATTACAATACATCATAATTGTATATGTTACTTGTCTTCACAACAAGGTGATGATTGCAATTTAAATTGCAATTTAAATTTTTTTGGTTGATTTGAAGATTGAAGAATCATTATCTAATTGTTTTAAATAATTAATTTGATTTGAAACAAATTTGCATTTGCAATCTTAATTTTTTTTAATTTGATTTTATTTGAATAATATACTAATATTTTGTACTTATTGAATTATTTGAATGTTTTATTTGAAATACAATTTTCAAGATGATGTTTTGTTTCAAATTTGGTGATGATTTTGTTTGCTTTTTATTAAAAGAAGTCCTCATCTCTCAATTGATTTCAAGTTAATGGTGATGATTTTGTTTGCTTTTTATTAAAAGAAGTCAGTTGCAAAGAAAATTACAAGTTCTCTTTATAAAGAAAATTACTGTGAAAACATGACTAATTTGACACTTCAGTCACTAATCAATAAAATTATATAAGAATTCATAATCTTGTGGTATCTTAAGTTGTAAGTTGTAATGCAACATTGTATTTAACTAGTAAGCAGCGCATTCATCAAGGAAGTTCTCAACTATACTTGCTAATAATGTTTGTGGACTTTTCAAGCATGTAAATAATAGGAGTAGATAAAAAGTTACGGTTAATGCAATGTAATCTTACCAATTAATGACTATTATACTATGAGCCCTCAATTCCTCAGCCCCAAATGCCCTTTATAAATTCCCAAAAATTCCCACATGTGTCTCTTGTAAATACACATAGTTGATTTGTAAATTCCCACATATCTCACTTATGGTACATATCTGATTTAATATTTTGATTTCTAAAATATAAGTGTATTCTGTTTGTGCTTGGTGCTAGAAGCTAAAGTTTAGTTTCATTTAAATTAAGTTGAGATGGTTTGTTATTTTGATTTTGGGATGTCTCACTTCTAAGGGGAAATGCAGCCAAAATTTTGAAAAACATGCGTGTAAAAGGCAATTCCCCGTGTTGACAATTATTTTAAACTTGAGTGTAAATGGAAATAGCATAGGTGGTAATAAAATGGATCATAGTTGGATGAATGATTTGAGAACAAGTGAAGAATATGAGAATGGGGTTGAAGACTTTATTGAATTTGCTAGGAGGAACGTTCCAGCCAAAAATGGGATGTATTTTTGTCCTTGTGTCAATTGTTTAAATGAGAGAAAACAGGATGTTGAAGTTATAAGGGATCACCTACTTTGTGATGGAATAAATCTTAGATACACAAGGTGGATATGGCATGGTGAGGAAGTAACTGATTGTCCGTCACATAAGAAGGAAGCTGTGGATGTCATACATGAAGATAGAATGGAGAGAATGATTCACGATGTTGAGGTAGAATCCTTTGCGCAGTCGCATGAATATGACAGCCTGCGGAGTGATGCAGAGACACCGTTGTACCCTGGGAGTAAGTACACACGGCTCACAGGAACATTACATTTGGTTAATTTACAAGCAACTTGTGGTGGACCGATAGTAGTTTCACATTGCTGCTTGAACTGTTGTGTGATATATTTCCAGACGATAATGTACTTCTAAATCGTATGTATGAGGCCAAGAAAATCCTATCTACAATGGGTATGGAGTATAAAAAGATACACGCTTGCCCTAATGACTGTGTACTGTACAGAAAGGAGTATGAAGGTCTGAGTGAGTGCCCTAAGTGTCAAAACGCACGATACAAAGTGAAGAAAGATGGTGGTTGTGGCGATGGGATAACTAAAAGGCAACCTGTAAAAGTTTTATGGTATCTTCCAATAATACCGCGCTTTAAGCGTTTGTTTGGCACTGCAAAAAAGGCGAAGAAGTTGAGATGGCATTCGGATGACAGAATATCCGATGGAAAATATCTTCGGCACCCAACTGACTCTCCACAGTGAAAGAAAATAGATGAAATGTTCCCTGAATTTGGCAGCGAGTTGAGAAACCTCTGGTGTTTTGCATCTGCTCTCCAAGTCATGAGCTTCAGGTCAATTTTCAGACCTAGTCTCTAGTCAAAACGCAAGTTTTGACTAGGCACTAAAGTAAAACATTCAAAAGTTCATGCGGGCCTAAACTACAAATTTTAAAACATTTTGGATGTAAACTGTACTTTTTGCAATTTGTTTTGGTGTTCTGCATCTACCTCCAAGTCACGAGCTTCAGGTCAATTTTCAGACCTAGTCAAAACGCAAGTTTTGACTAGGGACTGAAGTAAAACATTCAGAAGTTCATGCCGGGGCTAAACTACAAATTTTAAAACATTTTGGATCTGAACTGTAATTTTTGCAATTTGAGCCTAAACTTTCAGTTTCAAATTTAGTCTAATTTCTTCAAGCACCTACAATGCAAGATTAAATATAAGGTAGTATCAAAAGTCCAAGAAATCATTTGCAGGAATAATTAATAAATTATGACCATTTTACCCTTAATTAGACTTAATTTAATATAAATGTCCCCAACTCAAATTAATGCTTAATCATGCAATAATGGCGTAAGAAATACATTAAATTCCCTAAATTAATTATGAAAAAGCATATCAAAATATGGTTCAATCATAACTTATCCTTATTCACTTGAGTCTAACGGTGTTGCTGAAAGACAAAATAGAACTTTAAAAGAAATGATGAATGCCTTGCTTGTAAGTTCTAACACCTAATAACTTGGGGGGCAAGGCTTTGTTGTCTGCTTGTTTTCTAAAAATTAGAATACCTTATAAGAAAACTAAGACACCTTATGAATTGTGGAAAGGCTTTGTGCCTAACCTTCAATATTTGAAAGTGTGGTAGTTTATTGCTAAAGTTTTATTACCCAATTCTAAAATGAGAAAAATTGATTCTAAAACTTTGGATTGTATATTTATTGGATATGCTTAACAAAGTGTTGCTTATCATTTTCTAGTTTTGAAAAGCAATGTTTTAGATAATAACACCATTGATGAAACAAAAAATGCAGAGTTTTTTGAACATATATTTCCAATGAAGGTTGAGCATATATTCCTAAAAGAATTGAAAATTTTTCCTCTTCTTCTAAACAAAATTCAAACGAAGGTTTGTTTGAAATTTTAAGAAGTAAAAGACAAAGAAAAGAAACATCTTTTGGAGATGATTTTTATACTTATTTGGTACAAGATAAATCCAAAAATTTCCATGAAGCAATTTCTTCTGTGGATGTATATATCTTTTTGGAAAGAAGCAATAAAAGCTTAAATGTATTCTTTGAATCAAGATAAAACATGGGTTTTGGTAGATTTGCCTCCAGGAGCAAAGCTTATTGGTTGCAAATGAGTTTTTAGAAATGAAGTATTTTCCTAATGGAACTACTGGTAAATATAAGGCTAGGTTAGTAGCCAAAGGATATACTAAAAAATCATATTTTATTTTTCTTTAAATGGGTTCTATGAAGCATTTGAATTTGAGACCTTAATGTTTTGGTTACAAGGGCCATAAATCATTTTTTTTTCTTTAAATGGTTATCTTCTCCAACGTTTAAATCTAATTTCTGAGCTCCCAACATTCAAAACTGAATATTTTATGAGCTCTCAACGTTCAAGACGGAAGG
This sequence comes from Inga leiocalycina, assembly GCA_963242795.1. Classification (NCBI taxonomy): domain Eukaryota; kingdom Viridiplantae; phylum Streptophyta; class Magnoliopsida; order Fabales; family Fabaceae; genus Inga; species Inga leiocalycina. Next base: position 40,413,340 of record OY725332.1, read on the forward strand.
TTTTATTGTAGCTAATGTTTCTAACCAGAGATTGAATTGTCATTAACGAATTCAATGGTTTTAAATTTTTGCCCACTGTGTGCCTTGATTCACTACCTATAAAAGGTAGAGTCTGCAGATGTTCAAGGCACCCTACTCTAGAAATCTCAAGCATTCCACCTCTGCGCTTTTTCTTCGTCTCTCATATTTTCTCTACCTGTTGCTTGTTATTGTATTTTGCCTTTTTACTCACCCTTTTCTTGTAGTAAGAATCCATTTTATCATGAGGAATATCGCTTCTTATTAGCTGATGGTTGCAGAATAGCTCTTAAAAACAGTATCTTAGGATGTGACTCAGATTACACACTTTATTTGCAGGAACTACGCCAACACTTTATGCATGATTGTCGCAGCTTTATTTGTGTCATACTTTAAGCATGAAAACATGTAAACTCCTTACTTAGCTAGTTATTGCCATTGCCATGTGCATGCATTATTCAGTTTGTACATTTTATTCAATTTATTTGGTTGTGAGGTATTGTTCTATGTGGGTTGCATTTGACATATATTGAGATAATGATTTTGCTATTGAGATTCCCTAAATCTCATCACCCCTTCCTCACATGTAACAATAGTAAGAGCTAGTTTCTCAAAAGGGAAGAGTAAGCTGGTGGAAGAGATTTGAAGGTGTGACATAATGTTCGAGTTTTTGAAATTGGGGGAAAAAATCAATTTTGTTCTCCAAAAAAGAACATTTTTTCAAAAAAAAAGAAGAACATTTCGAGAGAGATTTTATTCCACATTGATATGAAGTTCAACAACATTTGATTCTAAACTAGTTGGTAATGTCAAATTATTTGTTACAAAATAAATCTCGCAGAGTCAACTCGAGTTTCGTGTGTGTTAATATATTTTTAAGCCTATTAAAAACAAAAAATGCTTTCGAGAAACAAATAAATCACCTTCAACTCGAAGACATATTCTGATATTCATGAAGCTTGCATTTTAGAATAAGTAATAAATTAAAAACCAAGGAAAGGGATTATCAAATTTAAGAGAAAGAACGTATTTGATGTCTGAGGAACATGGTAAAGTAAAGTAATAATGTCATAAAAGTTGACTGACTCAAAGTGATCCACTAAGCGTTGCTGTGATGATACAACTGAAATGGTGTCTTTGAGCAATAATTATTAATTAATTATTTAACCCCCATCCAAAATCAAATGTTTCCATCAAGCCTAAGATCTTTGTCGCCGACAACTTTTTATCTTCATTTAAATAATGAAACTTCACTGGTCCGAAGTTGGATCAGTTCAATACAAAATGACAAAATTAGACCGCATAGAATGAGAGCTTCAAATATTCTGTGTTTTTAGCAGAAGGCTTCAAATCAAATATTTTTTTTTTAAAAAAAGAAAAATTTCACGAGAAGATATCAAATCAAATGACAAATATAAATTGGCTTTCAAAGATATCATATATGAATTTTAGTGAAATTAAAATAGGATGAATAATTTTGGTTTATTAATTACTCTCCACCCGAGGCTAAACGGAATAATTATTCTCCTTAGTTGCCCCGGATTCATTATATCGAATAAAGCTTCTTTTCCCACTCTTTCCAGTCATGTTAGCTTTATGTCAACCATGTCAAGGTTATATGGCTAAGTAAACTCCAGATTTATGTCTGACAGGAGAATATATATAGCTGAAATTAAATATTGAAAAAGATCATAGGAAGAACATGCACGAATGCAATAATTCAATAGATAACATTAACATGCATGTGTTTGAATTTTACTGAAATTCAACTAACTAGGATGATTAACTTTGGCTTATTAATCTCTTATAAACCGAGCTCCACACCAAAGATTTCTCTTTTCTTGCACCAAGTTTATACTAGTTTTTGCCCCCATTTATTTAAAGTCAAGTTTTGTTATCAGGTCAAATAATAACCCCTCCAGATGTTTCACAGGAACATATATAGTTGAAATATAAGAAAGATCTCAGTGATTAATTAGAAAATTGCGATGAACTTAGTTTCTATCAATATTAACAAAAGCACAACAGAATGCAAGTAGTTGATCTCATATTAATAGCAAAGCAATTACTAATGCACAAGTATACAACGGAAATAATACAAACAAACCATAACACTATTTTTTAAATGCTGCTTTAGTATACAGCGAGGATTCAAGAAAACCCTAGTCCATCATAAGGAACTTTCACTTCGATACCTTCCACAACACACACACACTGTAATATCCCAATTTTTGATTAAGGGATAATCATGATTATTGTGGATAATTATGAATTTAATTGGAATTATTATGTGTTTTATGGCAATATTAATTAATATGTCATAATTATTGAAAAATTTGGAAGAATGGAATTATTGGCCATGAGTTGGTAATTAAGGGAGAAATTAATTACTAACTAAGGAAAAATGAGATGTGTGATTTAAATGGCTAATGGAGAGATTAAAGTAGCTAATTTGTGACTTATTTGGTGAGAGCCAATGGTAGTGTGACAAGTGGCAAAGAGTGAGTATGGGGGAAAGTCAAAAGGGGGATAAAAATATCATTTTCTCTCTCTTCTTCCCCATATTTTCATGTGCAGCTGAATGGAGGGAGTAGGTTATCATTTCTTCATCTTCTCTCACACTCCATCTCACCATTTCTCTCTCATTCTTGCTCTCTCTCTCTCGTCAGCCCTTTCTGCAGAAAAGAGGAAGAAGCTTGGTAAAAGGTAATTCATTTGACCCTCTTAATGACCTCTATTGCTCAAACTCCCTTCATCAAAGTTAATCCTTGAGTTAAGAGCTACATTTCTATGGTTGTAGCTTATCCATTGGTTGTGGTTTGTGGCCACACGAAATTTTGGGAGGAAGTGAATCAAGAACTCTCTTTGGAGAAGTTGATAAGGTGAGTGAAACTAACCTATCTATCTAAGTTTCATACCATTTGAAGTAGTTAATAATTCTGGGAATTTTGGCTTGAATCTGAAAATTTGATGCCTCTGTTCATTTGGTATGTTTTTGGTATGAGAATGGTGTTTTGGAATGAGTATGTGATAAATAGATTGATTAGAAATTGAAATGTGAAGTTTGGTTAAGATTGGTATCTTGTTGAATTTATTGCCCAAAACCCAAAGCATGATAATGGAATAGGATTTTGGTGATTTTGACATTCCCATTGGATTCCTTGAGTGATTTGGTGTGGGAATGAGCTTGGTGATTGATTTTGGATTCATTTGAATCACTTGGGAAAAGTTGGAAAGTTGTCTTGTTTAAGCTCTGTTTTTCGCTGTCATCTTACACGAGCGTTTTGAGTGACCAAATGGTATTGGAAAATTCTGAAACTTTCCAGTCTTAAAGTTCACATCCCAAGCTTCAAAATGGACATATATTTTGTGTCATTTCGTTGAGTATTCTGTGAGTTATGGTTGTCCAAAGTTTGGGATTGAAACAGAACTCTGTTTTGGAGTAGTGTGTAGTTTTTGGTGATTCTGTATTTTTTTAGTGATTTCCAGTGAAGGTCTATATTTTTCCTTGAAAGATAACTCATATACCTTTCATTTGGCTTTGGAATCACCTCGTTTCGATTTTTCTAGAATTAGTTATGGTTTTTTGAAGTGCAGCCCAGAGTCAGGAGATTTATGGGCCGCGGCCCAGACCTTTCTGGCCTGTTTTGGGCCGCGGCCCACGAGTGGCGGGCCGCAGCCCAAGACCTTCTGACCATGTTTGGGCCGCAGCCCAAGGAATGGTGGGCCGCGGCCCAACCCTGTGTTATGGCACTTTGTGTTATCGAAAGGGGATCTTTAACCTATTGTTTCCCAACCTTTTAGGGCTTTTATTAGAGGCATTTGGGGCCTCTTAAGAGTCAATTATGATAACCAAAACTAAGTTTTTCAAGTTAATTAAGTCTTGGAATAGAATATAACCCTTCGTCCCTAATTATGAATATAGGATTTGACATTTGCCCGACGCGGGAGAGACCGGTGCCAAGGAACGCCCGGAAGAACTCAGGTAGTGACTCTTCTCTCACATATTGTATGATGTCTTGGCATGCATAACTTGTCGTTGAGCTTGTGAAATGTGTGCCATGGTACATTACGGCGTGAGCACTTCAATGTGAGCCGTATAGGGAGTGACAGTGGTCATCTCTAGGTCGGCCGTTGAACTGCCGTTGTAAATGTACATGGATCTTTGTGAATCCGACCTGTGGGGCGGCGTTTGTGAAACCAGCCGTGGGCTGTGTGTGTGAATCTTGCCTATGTGGCTTGCATTTATGATATGCTTTATATGGATCCCAGCTGTGGTGAATTATACTGTGTTGATTGTTGTGATGCAATACAGCGTGAGCAATTCAGCGTGAGCAATCGTAAGGGATGACATGTGTCATACTAACCATTGCCGTTGTAACTGCCGTTGTAGTTGCTTGTTGTGAATAATGATTGGCTTACATGCATTATTATTGTACATTATATGATTGATTTGTTACTACGGGGATTCTTTAGAATCTCACTCTCCCAAAATTAAACCTTTTAGACAGGGCTGAAGGATCGAGAGGCAAGCGGGCGACGAAGAGTAGTTAGAGCTCCTGTTTAGAAGTGTATTTTGGAATTAATGGTTATCATTGTAGATTTTGGAATTGTATATCTATTGGATGTTTTTGGGAAACAATTGTGTAAAATGGGATTGGTAGTATAGTTTTGTGTAATCCCCAAGTTAAGGGTATTGAATTGTGGCTTTGTGCCTTTGTAAATCCCTTATCTAATGAATGGAACCCGAGTGAGTCGGGAATTTATTTGCACTCTGATATTTGTAAATGGAATCCACCTGTTCAGGCCAGTATTATTTTGTATTAAGAACTTGAGACCATTGTGAATAAGTTTTGAAAAATGTTTTTGCAAATCCGATTTTTAGGCAATAGATTGTCTTAATAAGTCCCATTTCGAAATATGGTCTCTAAGTACAACTTGATTTTGAGTTTAAGAACTAAATCCCGGCCTAAGGTGGGAAGGGGGTTACACACACACACCCCAACGCAGATACAGACTATTTAAAATCTCTTCTCTTTGATACCATAGCCCACTACTTCATGCAGCTCCAGAGGGTATTTCATTTCCCACTCCAGGACTGTGACCTGGAGTTGTAGGACGGAAGTAATCTCTAGGCTCATTCGCCTTATTATATGTGTTTTTGGTAAAAGAAACCTGAGAGTGATCTTGTAACTTCCTTGATGCTGCTACTGATGAACTGAAGTTAAGTTGAAGAAGAAAAAGGAAGAGAAGAATACATGTTAATACGATTGTTTTCATAACCATGATTGAAAACACTAGATAGCTCGCTTAGGAAAGATTGATAATGATGGCTTCTTTGAATTAAAAAAGGTAGCTAGATCGAAACCTAGCTACTTCAAGAACTACTAGGGATTTATGTTAGTGATCATGAGATGACACTGCCATTTATACTTGAGAGTTCTGTAAGGTCCCACGTGAGGTAAGTAGATCCTCTCGTTTCCATTTTTCTCCTTTTCTTTTACTATCTCATCTCTATATTTCATCAAAAAAATAAATGGTTCAGATTTAATATTTTATAAAATTATTATTATAATATTTTATAAGTTTTTTTTTTAATTTTTCCCTAAAGATTTTATGGACTGGATAGATCAAATTTTAACAATTTAAGTTTATTTATTTATTTTTAAAATAATTTTTCAAAATATTAAATATGAACCATCCATGTTTTTATATATCTAATGATGAATATGAGATTTTAAGAAGAAAATGAAAAAGAAAAAAAATAGAGAAACCCAACCAGTGACGTTGGATCATTTTCAATTGTTTACAAAATAAGGTTTTGGCTCACTAGGAGATGTCTCTTAGGATGCATCCAAATGAGGAAAGTCCAGAATTTGTGGACTTTGCAAAAATTTTCTCACAACCATTCATTCAAAAGTAAGTTGATTCCTAAAATTTTTCTCACTAGGTTTTTGTTAGGGGTTTATCCCTAGCGGTATATATAGAGATGGTCTCGTAGCTAGTACTAAAGCCTCTTTAGGAAGTCTACGGTGCGAGGAGATTAATTACCGCTACAAGCTGTGGATACCCTGAGCCTACAAAAAAAAAAAAAAAAGCGAACTGATTCCTAAAACGGAAAAGGGCATTTTTGGTCGTGTGATTACACAACACTAAAAACAGTTTGAATTATTAATATATACCATTAAAGAGATTGAGATATTCAAATATGATGCAAGTTGATTGCCATGTTTTATTAAGAAATTGTTTCTTCCACTAACTTAAATATGGCTTTGCTGATGCTGACATCTCCTCCACATCTTCATTTATTGATTATCTTTCTCTAACAAAATGAGTATAGGGCATGAAAAACGTTTGTGGACGGCTTATTGTTGCGCATAAACTATTTGCCTTTTTTTATTTGCTTGAAAAGCAAGTGTGCTCTAGCTAATTCATTCCACATTCAAGTGACCAAATATAGGTACAAACAAATCTCTGAGAAAGTTTATTTACTAAGCCTCGTCAGAGTCAATAAGGTATCCATAACTAACCTACGTAATAAATTTCTCGTTTGAGTTTGAATATCATAATTCCTATATGAGAAAAAGGAAGTTTTCTTGACGAAACATATGAATTCCAAACTTCATCACTATTGAAGAAGTTAGATATCACCCTCATTTCCCATTCCGATCTAACACTTTTGTTGGCTTTAATTCTTATGTTTACTCTCCCATATCATAGGATGTTAGCTTTTGTTTTACCTTATCACACTACCTACTACAGTATCAGCCATAAATTACGGTTTTGAACTCTCATATATCCGGGTGCTATATATGCTTAGTTTCAAACCATAATATATGTTGAGGGCATATATAACGATTATTTGTTAATAACCTTAATGTATTGGCTTTATTTTTTTTATTATATATAGTTATTTTTTATTATTTGTTTTTATTTACTTTTATTGTTAATATTTATTACATAAAACATAATCATTGATAATAACAAGATAATAATATTAAATCAAAAGTTTTATTTATAGTATTCAAAATTCAATCATTATAGATAAATATCATACAATTTAAAAGAAATTAATCACTTAAACACTCTAGAACATTATCTTATAATTTTTTGAATTGTAAAAGAAAATCTATTAAAAAAATTCTACAATATTCTCCAATGTGTTTGCTGTAGATTGTCAACCATGTATCAATATTTTAGAGTTCCCGTAACTGTAAAAGCATAATATAAATATAAAAATCAAAATATATATAGTAAAATTGGCAATATTAAAACTTGAGCAAATCTCGAATCTAATTCAACAAATTTGATTTCAAAAGACCTGCTAAAGTTTAGGAACGTGAGAGAGTGAACGTTCAAGTGAATCGTGATTCAACAAGCTGCTAAAGATTGGGAGAAAAAATTATATTGATTTTAGTCCATATATAGTGTAATCAGAATTATTTTTATGGTAATAAAACAATAATAAAAAATTTGGCAATTTACATCATCATTTTTTCGTGCTCTCTAGTTTTCTGTAGTGTTTTTCTCTTTTTTTTATCTTCAAACCAATAGCCATCATTAGAAATTAGATATAACTTTTTATTTGCGATTCTTCTTCCTAGATAATCCAACGGCCATGGGTCTCAACTAGAGAGCTAGCTCTCGTTATAAAAAAATAAAATTAAATTAAAACATTAGTTGAAAAAAATGAAATCTTACCTAAGGAATAATCACGAGAGGAAGGAGCTGCGAAGTGAAGATCCACATTAGTAGTGGAGGATGGAACTCGCAGCAACAAAGCAAAACCCATGGAAAGAAGAGTATGAGACTCACTAGAGAAGCTCAAAAACCTTTAAGAAGGAATTGGAAGAGATGCATCAAAAAAACTTTTTCCATAAAACTACAAAAAAACACTGAATTTATGATGGAATTAGAGTTTTTGACGGAATTCACAACGGAATTTCTGACAAAAATTTTGTCTCAATTTTTTTTTTAAATTTTAAAAATTCATGTGGCAACTCCAGCAACCTCCCCTCATCGCCAGCGGTGTCCACCTTCTCGCCGGCCCCTAGATCCACCACACGTCGCAACCTTTGTCTGCCACGTGTTGCAACTTCCCTCTGACACGTGTCGCAACCTCATATTTCCTAGAAATGCAACTCAACTTGCCCCTCCTTTGATTCGAACCCACGACCTCCTTCATACACGCGCGATGCCTTACCGGATGAGCTCGACTGCTTTGGCGTTCTATTATTACACACAATTATATATATAATCATATGACTATATTTTTTTAAATTTCTAAAATTAAATTTTTATTAACATTAATTAATAACTAATAAATGATTATTAACTAATATTTTATTTAATAATATTAATTGATAACTAATAATTTTTATTTTTTATATGACTATTTTGCCCCAACAAGGACCAAAATCTATGATTGAAAATTAAAAATATTTTAGAAATTAGAAAATAATAATAAAAATTAAATTAAAAATAATAAATTTTATAAAAATAATTTTTTAAAATTAAATTAAATTTTAAAATATTAAATAATTTAAAAAAATAATTTTAAAATTTTTCCACGGAATTTAATTCCTTCGGAAATTACGAGGGAATTTCCAACGGAATTCAATTCTGTCAGAAATTACGACGGAATTTGATTCCGCCGGAAATTCCCAGGGAATTTCCGACAGAATTCAATTCCGTCAGAAATTCCCTCGCAATTTCCGGCGGAATCAAATTTCGTCGGGAATTTCCGTCGGAATTTTTCATAGGAAATTCCATGGCAAAAGTCAGAATTTCTGACGGAATATTTTTCGTCGTTAATTCTGAGGCAAATTTTGCCATAAAAAAAATTCTGTCGAAAAATTTTCCGATGGAATTTTTGACGGTTTTCCAATGGAATTCAATTCCGTAGGAAATTCCATGTTTTTTTGTAGTAAAATCTACCTTTTTAAATGAAAGAATACTTAATGGTTCTATGTGAAGAACCATAGTGTATTATCTATAATATTAATTAATATATCAATAAAGAATATATTAATATATTGTTAGATTACTTAATGATTCTTTATGAAGAATAATAATGTATTGTCAAATAGTTTTTTTATAGACTTCCTCCTTCTTATACTTGACATTTTTCAGAATGCTACCTTCTAATATATGACAATTATTATTTTTAACCATTCAGTAATCTTAAAAAATATATAATGGTTCTTTGTGAAAAATTGTCAACTATTATGAAATAAACTTTTCTAGAATCATACATTCTTATATATGACAGTTTTCATTAATAACTGTTAAGTATTCTTAAAGAATATATAATGATTTTTTATAAAGAAATGTCAAGTATTGTCAAATATTTTTTTTTTCAGAATCCCGCATTTCTCGTCTCCTTAAGATATTAATAGAATATATATTTGATTAATATCTTAACATATTATATTTACCATAGAAGTATAAATCTAAGATATTATTATTATTATATATAATTATATCTTAACATATTGTATTTATCTTAAAAGTATAAATCTGAGATATTATTATATATTATATCTAATAATATCTCATATTTATAATCATAATTTACAATTAATTGTTATAACTGTTATGTATTTGTTTTTACTAATATAATGTTGGAAAATAAATTATTTGTAAGTGTTACATGATGGTTGTTTCATAAGAACGTTATATTTGTCACTAAATAAATAACGGTTATTTATTACAACCGTTATTTTTGTGTTTTCGCGAATTCCACCTCTTAATGCATGATGGTTCACATATTTAATTGTCATATTTTAGCGCTATGTATTCTTGTGCAATCTCCGCCTTGACATACGTGATGTTTATTCATTATAATCATTATTTAATAAGTGTTATATGTAAACCCTCAAATTTATTTAATTTATAAATAAATTATTACTTAATATCATTATTATTCCCACAATAAAATAAAAGATATATTTGGTTTCTAATTCAAAAAATAAAAATAAAAATAAAGATATTGGCAAAAAACATGCTGTGAAAAAAAAATATTTTATTAATACATAGAGTTCTCAAATACATCATTATTTCCTATAAGAAGTCTAAAAAAAATCTGCCTAAAGGAAAATATAGAGGTTTTTGTCTGCTACTCTAGCTCATCTTCATATCGGCATGATTTTCAGTTTCTGGGACATTACGACAAGATATGAGTGATACTAAATAAGTTTTAACCAATAATGCCCAGCTGCTAATTTAGTAGAAAACAATTTAAATCCTTGCAATATAATTATATGTGAATATGCATATAAAATATTCATAAGCATCCACAATACCATAATTTCATCACTTAGATATACTAGGGCGTCCCCTAGGTGGATCCACAATAATTCACACAGAAAATCTTACCGCATAGAATAGTTCACATAGCAATCCTTCTTGGGGAGATCATAATATTTATGGACACCACAATATAGTCTTCCTTGCATATTCTCATACAATTCCAAATAAGTTTCAAATATAAAAAGTATTTAGATCAATCAAATCAATCACATAGAGAGTATTAGTGAGGCATTTGAAATACTTTTGAGAAGCATAAATAAGAGCAGGGTGTATCACTTAGTAAGAAAACTACTCTTGCATAATTTTCAGCAGTTTCCTTCTATTCTTCTCTATGACTTTCGCTTTCTCTCTTTTCTTTTTGTTCAAAAATCAAAACAGAAGACCATATATATATATAGGCATTACTGACTCACCTCTTAGTTTTCACCCTTATCCATTTTACATATATTAGATTCTTATCCAATTTTTTTCCCTTTTTCCCAAGTCATCCGAAGCTAAACCTCTTTTCTACTTGTTTTCCAAGCCAATTCCGTGACATCATTTATTTCCTCTTACTGATTGCATTGATGCAACATAATGACGTCTTCACTTGTTTTTCCCTTGATTTCACCCAATAAATAACACAAAGACATCCTAAATAATATAGATATATTTATCTTCATACACACACACAATTATTTATCTTGTAATACTTACAAAAACCCGTTTAATTTAATAATTATATATATATATATATTTATGTATGTATATATTAATTATATATACACACAATTTTTCCAGGATGTTACATTATATATGCCCGAATCAATGTTTGTGTCGGCTAATCATTCTTTTGATTAATCACCAATTTCTAGGCATATTTTGATTTCCTCCAGGACCTTCTCCATGAATTGCTAGCTAATTGATTCTTTCATAAACTTATTTATTCTAAATCATCATTTATTGCCAAAAATCATCTCTTTGTTTTCATATGTCGATAGGAGGGGTAGCTGCAAATCAATCTCCCCACAAAATATGTGCAAAACCACCTTTATCATAAATAGAATTAAATTAATCAATTTTTATCATTTTACCAACCATGTTACCAACCCTGCATAGTGATTCGACATTGTAAAACTCAAAGGGAACATCTGATAAATGAATCTAAGTAGCAATGTTACATTGAAGGTCCACCTTCCAAGGGTTAAAATTTGGAAGCCAATGATACTCTTAGAAGATGCTTACAAGAAATCTATTCATAATCATAGAAGATTGAATCCTATGATAGAAGAAGTGATCAAGAAGGAAGTTATTAAGTGGTTAGATGCTGGGATCATTTACCCATTTCTAATAGCTTATAGGTAAGCCCGGTGCAATGTGTTTCTAAGAAAGGGGTATGATAGTGATTACTAATGAGCAAAACGAGCTTATGCCCACTTGCACAATTACTGGTTGGTGTGTTTGCATGGATTTAAAAAATTTAAATGATGCTGTAAGGAAAGATCATTTCCCACTTCCTTTTATTGACTAGATGTTAGACCGATTGGCTGGTAAAGAATTTTTCTATTTCTTATATGGGTATTTAGGGTATAACCAAATTGTTGTTGCTCCTAAGGATCAAGAGAAAACAACATTCACTTGATCTTATGACACGTTTGCCTTTAGAAGAATGTCATTTGGCCTGTGCAATATGCCTGTACTTTCCAAAGATACATGATGAGTATATTGTTTGATATGATAGAAGAGATAATGGAAGTGTTTATGGATGACTTCTCAATTTTTAGTGAATCATTTGATGAGTGCTTGATAAATTTGGATAAAGTGTTGAAGCGATATAAGGAGACGAACTTAGTGCTTAATTGGGAGAGAAGTGTCATTTCATGGAGACTGAAGGAATAGTTTTAGGTCATAAAGTTTCTAAAAAAGGTTTAGAGCTTGATAGAGCCAAAACTTCTGTGATTGAAAAGCTTCCTCCTCCTTCTAATGTCAAAGATGTGAGAAGTTTCTTAAGCCATGCTGGATTCTATCATCAATTCATTAAAGATTTTTCCAAGATTTCAAAACCTCTTTCACAGTTACTAGAGAAAGATACTCCTTTTCGTTTCAATCAGGAGTGCATGAAGGCTTTTGAAGAATTGAAGAGAAGATTGACTTCAGCTCTTATCATTGTAGCTCTTAATTGGTCACTACCTTTTGAAGTAATGTGTAATGCAAGTGACTATGTTGTTGGAGCTTTGTTGGAACAAAGGTGTGCAAAACCCCATCTACTATGCAAGTAGGACCCTAGTTGTAGCTCAAGAAATTACTCAACTACTGAAAAAAGAAATGCTTGCTATAGTGTTTGCTTTTGAAAAGTTTAGAGTATATTTGATAGGTACTAAGGTTATAGTTCACACTGATCATACTGCCATTAAATTATTTGTTAGGGAAGAAAGAGTATAAACCTAGATTGACTAGATGGGTTTTGTTGCTACAAGAATTTGATGTGCATATAGTTGATAAGAAAGGAATTGAAAGTCAAGTTGCTGATTATTTGTATAGGATTGTGAACACTTTTGATTGTGCGAATGATTTGTTGGTGAATGAATGTTTACCTGATGAACAATTATTTGCTATGAGTAGTTGTAGTTTGCCATAGTATGCTGATATTGTGAACTATCTTGTGTGTGAAATATTACCTTCAAATTTGAATTTTTATCAAAGAATAAAGATTTTGCATGATGTTGCCTACAATTGAGACATGCTTATACCTTTCATGTCTAGTCCAACCTAAGGCACTTTTGTGATCCCAGAGAACTTTCAACAACTATTTTTTTGAATCTTTAGATAAATAAGAAGAAATGATAATAGGAAGTGCCTCATATTCACCCAACTATGCATATTCAAGATGCGGTGGTAGGGGTTTAAGATCTAGAATTGGTGCTTGTTTAATAAAAGGTTTTAAAGAAGTAGTTTGTCTTGATTCCATCTCTAACAACTCAAACTGCCATGATGAATTTCTGTAATAAGAAGAGGCTTCAAGTAACTTCTTATTTTCACATTACTACAAAAAAAAGGGGTTATAACGTCCCAAATTTGCCACCTTTAACGTCCAAAAACGGGGGGACGTATATGTTGGGGGCATATTATGTTGTAAGAAAAGACGTTCCAAATAAAAGGGATATCTAAAGTGAAACTTTAGACGTCCCAAATTGTCATTTGGGACGTCTAAAGTCCCACCAGGGGGACTTTAGACGTCCCAATTCTTAATTTGGGACGTCTAAAGGTTAGGCTTTTTTTATATCATAATTTACATTCTGTATTACCTAATGAATTTAAACTGCAGAAACAGAATAGAAGATGGATTCATAAACCACATTGTCTGTTACAAAATGGTAAGGACATCCAGCACTACAATCTTTACTATATATACATACAATAACAACTCATACAACCTACTACTATATATATCAACAATAACAACCAGAAAGTGTCAAAACGCTGTCATCACACAACTACAAACTGATATAAAATAAAAAGTTTACTACTCTATATGTTGAAGAAGATGTCCAGCCAAAAGATCTCTGATCAAATCAAGGTCTTCACATAGGTAGGCATCTTCATTATCAAAAATCTGAAAATTAGAAAGTAAGCTTTGATGAAATGAATCTCAAGCAAATGAATTAATTAGCATTTCGATTAGAACACCAAAAATATTATCATTTGAGAATGAAGAAGCGATTACCTTTTCAAAATCACTAGTAATTCCACTTTGAGTGATGTTATACATATAAAGTATAACATAATATCTGCATTCAGTGTTGTCAGGTTGCCGAGGGCACTTTAAATCAAAGGGATGCAACTGGTTGTTAAAATCAATAAAGGTATGTCTAAAAGGACCGTCAATGAAAGAATTAGCTAGTATCAAAACTACTTACTATCGGATAAAACCACTTTGGTTTTTTAACAATTGTACCCTCGCGTGACCCACCTAGGACTCTATATGTTTGACAAGCACTATCATGAAAATCAAAATGAACAGAAATTAGAACTATTCATTTTTTTTAAGAGTCAATGAAATACAAACAGAATAACTTACGTGTTGAAGACGGATTTTGTATCTTTGTCTGACTTTTTACTCAAGGGATCAAACCAATAGACTATGTTGCGGCGGGGACATATAACACACAAACTCCAGTGGTAACTTTAACAACATGTACACATTAAAATGAAGTTAGATGACAAGACAATTATTTATTAAACTTCTTAAACTGACAAAATGAAAATACGAACTGTTGAACAATGGGTGCTAGATAACAACAAAGTTTGGTCTCTCCCATTGCGTAGCCGACATAGTGAGTCCTATGCGCCACAGTACAAGTATCCCCTGTCGTATTCGTAGGACATAAGAATCCATACCAATAACGTCTTTCCATGTTTGTGCAAAGACCGTGGAAGGTGCTATAATAGAATTAAAATAAGGAATGAATTATTGAATGTATGAAATCAAAAAATCACTAAATGAATTCTATGGGAAAATTGAAAAAAAAACTTACCGGACTGTAAATTTCACCCAGCTTGCATCTATCTCCTCCAACCTGATAAACTGCTTGAGATCTGTATTGTCAATCATGTAGGGATACTCCAATGTAAGGCCCACAATCCCTAGAGGCATCTTCAGGTCAATCTGTTTAATGCCCTTGTAGATCTGTTGCAGCCGTGCTAAGTAGGGCCATTTCCTCGCATCTTCGTCATCCTTTTAGAACATCAAAAAACAAATTGTTATCAGGATGCCAACAGATTTTTAGTAATAGTAAGGTAATTCCTACCACTGAAGATGTTGCATCTGAACCAATAAGATTGTGAGGCCAAAGGATGAAAGATCCTATCACTTGATCTAACGTGCGAACCTCTGGATCAGGAACAAGGATGACTGTACCTTTTTCCCCCTTTCAAACACTCGTCACATTCACCCTATGAAAATCCTACGGAATTTGCTGATGATGGTGGGTGGTAGTACGTGTGTGAACGAGAGCATCAGCAACAACAAGCAACAGTGGATTATCCAAATAGAGGGTAGAAGGGTTTCCCGACACTGGAGTAACTGGAGTGGGAGAAGGGTCGCCAAGTGGTTCCTCCAGAGGGTTGTAACTTCCTCTGGTGCTATTAAAGGCCGGGGATTCCTAAGTTCTATGCTTGTCCCTTGCCCTTTGCGCTTCGAACATCTTTGCCATTTCAAGTTGAAGCTCTGGCAATAGCTCTTGTCGAGGCTTGTCGCGAAGGTTGGCCTCGATCTCTCGTTCGAGGTCCTCTCGGATCTTGGCCACAAGTTCCTTACTAGGTCCAGCTTGTGACGAATAATGTGAGTCTCGTCCAAAATACCTCGCGGCACTAACTCCCCATGTCTCTCCTTGAAAAGGACCAAAGTCATCTGCCTTCCCAATAGCCGTTGACAAGATGTCCATCCAACTACTTGGATTGAATGAACCTTGGCTACTCTGATCTTCCAATTCATCCTGTAGCATACAGTTTATCGTAAATGTATCGAAACCACTCGCGATATGCAAAAAATTAGGTACTTATGGTATAACTACTTACAATCCTCGCAGCAACCTCAGCAATAGCCGGATTTATGTACTTCTCAGCCTTAATCCTCCCTGCTTTCCATTTTTTGTGACGTGGAGGAGGTGCCGGTGGCTGGATAACAACGCTAGGATCAGATTCCGCTGCTTCCTTCATTTTCTCTAACTCTTCTTGCATCATTTGTCTCTCAAGCTTCCGATATCCACCACGAGACATGTAATGTTGATATTTATTTTCTGATTGCCTCTGTGCATTTGCTGCACTTAATTTCTATGAATGAAAAACAACAAAAAATAAATTAACGATATCAAGTATATGAAAATTAAAAGCTCTATATCATGATGACAGAAATCTTACCAAAAATTCAGAATCTGCTCGTGATGCCGCAAACAACCTCCAGTCCTCTGGAGACAAATATGAATAATGTGTACATGGATCCTGACCCCTAAGGGCCCCTCGAATGTACCGTGCTGTTAGCTTGTTCTTGAAACCTTTCTATTGTACACGAACCTCATCCATCCAATGCTTATACATCTCCCTGGTGTCTGGGACATCGTATGTTTGCTGTAAGGTAAAACATAAGATTATTATATTTGAAACAATAAGAATAAAGTTACAATTACCATAGATACATCAAAACTTATATACCAAAAGTTGCTGCAAATCATGTCTTTTGTTTTTGGGGAAACCAATCTCTAATTATCGTAGGTAATGCGCACTTTGCTTCGACCCAAAAACCCTACATAGCTAATGAAGTGGTCTTCCTCAGGACCAACTGGATTCAGATTGTCATCGAAGTCTATATGCAGCCTCTCCTGTTAATGTTCATGACGTGCAACCAATGCTCCTATCTTTGTACAGCCTCTAACACTCCTTCTTGCAACGGGTTCATCTCTAGGCCTTTCGTCATTACTAGGGCTTTCGTCATCTCTACGCCTCTCGTCATCACTAGAGTTGTCCATATTCCTGTTAACACAAAAAGCATTGTCAGAAACATAAATAAATTGAAATAAAAATGAAATAAACTAAGCGGGAAGTAAAACAGAAAAAACACACAGTTCTCGTTTATAAATTAAGGTCTTACTCTATATTGTTTCCCATAGTCCTTCACATGGTCATTTCTTACAGCATATTCGTCATCATCTACCAATTCAACTTCATTTGTTTGAGGTGGAGTTGTTGTGAAAGGTGGTGTGTCATCAAGGTTGAAGGTCGGATCACCATACTTTTGTTTTTTACTTTTAAGGACAATGGACATGTTTTTGCTCGCAAGATCGGTGACATAAAACACTTATTTCGCCTGGCTTGCTAAAATGAAGCGCTCATCTCTATAGCCAACTCTTCGAAGATCGACTGAGACAAATCCAAATTGTTTATCTATTACCACAGCATTATTGCTAACCCACTTACATTTGAATAAAGCAACTTTGAACTTGTTGTATGTCATCTCCCATATTTCTTCTATAACTCCATAATAGGCCATAGACGCTAATATGGGGTTTTTGTCTCTCGAACTAGACAAGTGCATAGCTTCAGCTTCTACCATGACCCCACTATTTTGCATGGTACTTCTGTCATCTTGCTCTTTTATATAGAAAGAATAGCCATTTATGTCATAACCGGTCCAAGTAATGACTTGAAACGAAGGCCACCAAGCTAGCCACTTGATTGTCTCAGACATACCGGTCTCATGCAAAACCTTTTCCTCGAACCACTGCATGGATGTCTTGTTTTGCTTAATAGCAATATGCATGTCATTCTTCCTTGGATTCTTGTTCTTCAAAGTCTTTCTATGTTCATCTATGTAAGGTTGAACTTCTTCCATATTATTCAAGATATACAAGTGGGCTTGCAACACCTCTTCACGAGGAACATTCTTCACTTTCAGTCCTCATGTTCCTTTACTTCTCCCCTCTTCATGCCGAGATTGTTCCTTCTTCCTTGACATATAATCTTTGCAAAACTCCATAGCCTCATCAATTACATATCTTTCTACTATTGAGGCTTCTAGTCGATAAGGATTTTTAGAATACCCTTTTAAGATCTTCATGTATTGCTCGAAAGGGTACATCGACCTCAAGTAAACTGGACCATAGAGCCTTACCTCCCTTACCAAATGAACTACCAAATGCACCATTATATCAAAAAATGAAGGAGGAAAATGCATCTCTAGTTGTGACAAAATAATGTAACCCTTATTTTCCAGTTCATCCAAATTTTCAGTGTCAATGACTTTGTTACAAATAGCATTGAAGAAAACGCACAATCTTGTTACAGTGGTTCATACTTCATATTTCATTATGCCTCTAATAGCTACCGGTAATAGTTGTTGCATCAACACATGATAATCATGGGACTTCATTCCCACCAACTTCAAATCGTCCATTGGGACACATC
Source organism: Inga leiocalycina (assembly GCA_963242795.1). Taxonomy (NCBI): domain Eukaryota; kingdom Viridiplantae; phylum Streptophyta; class Magnoliopsida; order Fabales; family Fabaceae; genus Inga; species Inga leiocalycina. The sequence continues at coordinate 40,431,607 of OY725332.1, forward strand.
TTCTCATATTCGAGGAATACCCTTGCGGCACCTTAATTTCATGCAAACATCCACACAAACTTCTTTTCTCTGCTTTTGATAGTGTATGCGCTGCTGGCTCCATGTATGCCCTCCACCATCATCTCTTAGTTGTGGATGTAACCGTTCTCTTATTCCCATATCAACAAGGTCTAATCTCACACTAATCCCATCCTTAGTCTTCCCTGGTATGTGTAAAAACATACTGATAAGGCTATCACAAACATTCTTCTCCACATGCATCACATCAATACTGTGTCTCACGTTAAGCGAACGCTAATATGGAAGATCAGAGAAAATAGATCTCTTCTTCCATATGTTCTTCTCACCCGCAATCCTCTGATTCTTACCAAAAGTGACATTGATACGTTCCACTCGACTATAAACTTCCTCTCCGGTTAATGACTTTGGAGCCATTCCATGCTCCGGTAAGCCGTTAAAATGTTTTCTTACCCTACAATATGGGTGGAACCGATGAAGAAACCTCCTCTGGCCAAGGTAGACAGTTTTTCTTCCATGCTTTAGTTGTTGGAAGTGTGTGTCTGCTTCACATATTGGGCATGCTTTATGACCCTTCACGCTGTACCCTGACAAGTTTCTTTACGCAGGGAAGTCGTTTATCATTGTTAAAATCATTGCACGTAGCTTGAAAGACTCCTTCTTATAAGCATCAAACACATCTATGCCTTCCTCCCACAACTTCTTCAAGTCCTCAATCAAAGACGTCAAATAGACATCAATATCGTTCCCTGGCTGTTTTGGTCCAGAAATAATCATAGATAGCATCATATACTTACGTTTCATACATAGCCAGGGAGGCAAGTTGTATATTACAAGGAGAACCGGCCACGCACTATGTGTGCTAGTAAGAGTTCCATACGGATTGATGCCGTTTGTACAAAGCCCAAGCCGAAGGTTTCTCGACTCGCTGCCAAATTGATGGAACATTTCATCTATTTTTTGCCATTGTGGAGAGTCAGCTGGGTGCTGAAGATATTTCCCATCAGATATTCTCTCATCAGAGTGCCATCTCAACTTCTTCGCTTTTGTTGTAGTCGCAAACAAACGTTTAAAACATGGTATTATTGGAAGATACCACATAACCTTTAAAGGTTGCCTTTTACTTGTCACATCGCCACAACCACCATCTTTTTTTACTTTGTATCGTGCAGTTTTACACTTAGGACACTCACTAAGACCTCCATACTTATTTCTGTACAGTACGCAGTCATTAGGGTAAGCATGTATCTTTTTATATTCCATACCCATCGTAGACAGGATTTTCCTAGCCTCATACATATGATTTGGAAGTACATTATCCTCTGGAAACATATCACACAATAGTTCAAGCAGCAATGTGAAATTACTATCGGTCCACCCACAAGTTGCCTTTAAGTTAACCAAATGTAATGTTCCCGTCAGCCGCGTGTACTTACTCCCACGGTACAATGGTGTCTCTTCATCACTCCGCAGGTTGTCATACTCCTGCGACTGCGTAAAGGATTCTATCTCAACATCGTGAATCATTTTCTCCATTCTATCTTCATTTATGATATCCACATCTTCCTTCTTGTGCGACAAACAATCTGTTACTTCCTCACCATGCCATATCCACCTTGTGTATCACAGATTTATTCCATCACAAAGTAGGTGATCCTTTATGACATCAACATCCCGTCGACTCTCATTCAAACATTTGACACAAGGACAAAAATACTTCCCATTTTTTGCAGGAGCATTCTTTTTAGCGAATTCAATAAATTCTTCCACCCCTTTCTCATATTCTTCACTAGTTCTCAAAGCATTCATCTAACTATGATCCATTTTGTTACCACCTAAGGCATTCCCAATAACATTCACACGTTTAGTACAATTGTCAACGACATATGATGGGATTGCCTTTTTTCACATTTTTCAACAAAAATTTGGACAGCATTTCCCCTTAAAAGTAAGACATCCTAAAATTTCAAGCAACCATATCTCTCCACTACACGAATAATAATCATACTACTTACTATATTATTATATTAAGGAAACTACATTAATAATCTTACCAATCTTTTTAATTGTTGTAAATTTCATCAAAATCATTCAAAAGCTCCATTTATTTATAATAATATATATACATTGCCTTTAAATTACATGGAATGGCTGTGTATGAAAAAAAATAATTAAAACCATGAATAGTAGCTTATTTTAAGTTCTATGCAAAACATGAGTCCATATAATAAATTTCTATATAAAACAGAATAATTTTTTTCCCAAAGATGACAAATGAAGACATGAAGATAGAACATATACATATATGTAGTTGCAGTTTTGTTATAAAATCCTCAAAAAAAGGGTGATTTGATTAAAGGGAAAATCCCATATAAAGCTACCTAAAATAGGGAAATTCTAAATAAGGTTGGTAAATTCAGTAAATCCCTAATTAAGTTATCAACCCAATTTAGGATTTTAAAATATGGGCTTAATAACTTTATTGCCCCCTCCTAGTCTCCTCTCTCCTCTTAAAAGGGTTTCAGTGCTCTGTAACTTATTTTTTTAATAAGTATATGTATATAAACATTAATGTATAATAAAATAAATATAATAAGATTAAATTAAATATTTTTTTTTGAGGTTTGGAAGGATACTCTAGAATAATGCAAGCCAAAAGAAAAAAAAAAGAAAGAAAGCAAAACCCCAATTGCAATTAGATGATTTTTAGTTGAATATTGACAATACAAAATTTTAATTTCTACCTGAATTTTTTTTATGAGAAGAAAATTAAACTTTGTTGATCACAAAAAGTTGGACTCCTGTGATATTATATATATCAAAGATTTTCATTAATGGAATTAAAAAAAAACAAGTTTCATCAACGTTAAAAACCAACCTATATATCGCAAAAGTCAAAATTCTATAATTTATGAATTTTGATTAACTTTTATTAACAAAACAATTTTAAGTTGAGTTCTTCCAAAAATAAAATTGTTTTATTGAAAATATTTAGATAAAAATCATTCAATGAATATTGGGGTTATGGTTTTCTTTTTAGTTTTAGCTTGAATTATTCTTCATAATTCGTTTGGAATACAAGAATTTCTTTAATTTAAACAAATCATATTTTATTTTATTATATATAGTAATGGTAATATATATACACAAAACTAAGTTACACAACAATATAACTAAAGAGAGGAGAGAGAGGATAGAGAAGACTATGAGAGTGCAATGAAGTCATTTTGCTTATATTTTAAAATTCTAAATTGGGTGAATAACTTAATTAGGGATTTGTTGAGTTTAACAACCTAATTTAGAATTTTCCTATTTGAGGCAACTTTATGTGGATTTTTTCCTTGATTAAAATTAAAATAACCCCTACTCATTCAAGTAAATTTATATTTAAAAAAGAAAATAAACCATTGCAATGGAGTTCCCAAATACAATTTAAGCAATATAAGCACACCAAACACACCAGGCTAATCTCAACCATCTCAATATAAGCAATATATAAGCACAATTAACGTGACATTTCCTATTGCCTAGGCTTTTCACATTGCAAGTTTTACTTTAATTTATTCAAGTAAATTTATATTTCAAAAAGAAAATATACCATTCTGTTACAAAAAAAAACAAGAAGAAAATAAACTAACCTGATCAAGGGGGTGCCGATTGCTATGTATGCTGGAGCGGTAGAGAAGACATTGGAGATCAGAGGTGTATGCACGGTGGGGAGGTACACCGGAGGGTGGAGAAAGCAAAGAACCACGGTGGTATGGAGGTGTGGATGACAATGGAAGGAAGGAGGTGGAGGAGAGCAAAAACCTACACTGTGGAGGAGGTGAAGTTGCAGAAGGGTGGCCTAGTGCGTGCGTCATTCAATGGATTTCAGGTGGAGGAGGGAAGAGTTGAAGAAAGAAAGAGTAGTTGAAGAAGGGAGGAGTTGAAGAAAGAAAGAGCTAGGCCGACGGACAAGCAAGGAGGGGGAGGAAGAAGAGTAAAGCTTTTGGTCAAAAAAAGGAGGGAATGGGAGTGAAGATTGAGAAGACGCATGTCAGACAAGTGTCTGACATGCGCACAGGGATGCCTTTAGGCGTCCCAAATGCTAAAGGTGGGACTTTAAGGGTCCCAAACGATTTTGGGATGCCTAAACCAAAACTTTAGGCGTCCCAAATGGATTTGGGACGCCTAAAGTTTGGGTTTATGCGTCCCAAAATTATTTTGGGACGTCTAAACCCAGCTCCTGGCACTAAAAAAAATTTACAAAATTTATATTTCGCGCCTGGAAGAACTTTAGACGTCCCAAATTCAAATTTGGGACGCCTAAAGGTTTCCCTGCATACATATAATTACAAAAATGCCACCGTCTCCCTTTTTAACCACCCAATTTTAAATTTGGGACGTCCTTGGGGGTGGTTATATCCTAATTCTGTAGTAGTGTCAACTATATTCCCTTCTTCAATTTCATCAATCCCAAGTAACACAGCTACTAACAGTTCTTTTATAGAAAAGGACTTTAAATTCTCTTGAATTACCCCATCAAGCATGTCACCCTAAAGCAATCTATAAGGTCCTTAGGATTCTTCAATGCCTTGTTTATATTGAATATAACTTCTCATCATTCACCCTCAACTTGATATCTCCCTTTTTAACATCAATCAAAGTTGCTGTAGTAAGGAAAGGTCTTCCCACGATGAGTGGAAGATCTCTCTCTTCATCACAATCCAAAACAATAAAGTCGGCAGAGAAAATAAACTTATCAACTTTAACCAAAACATCTTCAATGATACCCTTTAGTAAAGGTAAACTTCAATCAACTAGCTAAAGTGTCACAGAAGTCGGTTGAGCTTCACCTAATAGCAATTTTCTGAACACATATAGTGGCATCAAGTTAACACTTGATCCTAGATCACATAATGCTCCTCCTTGAAACTTTTCTCCAATTATGCAAGGAATGGAAAAAAATTCCTAGATCTTTCTGTTTAGGGGGTAACTTGTTGAGAAGAATAGCACTATACTCTTTAGTTAGAGCTACAGTTTCATAGTCACCAAACCTCCTCTTCTTACTTAGTATCTCCTTTAGAAACTTTACATATTGAGGCATCTACTCTAAAGCTTCAAGGGAAGTGATATTAACGTGTAGTTGCACGAAAATCCCCAAAAACTTCTTATATTACTCATCTAAAGTTTTCTTCTGAAATCTTTGAGGAAACGGTAATGAAGGTACCTATTTAAGATTCTCATGAGTTGCCTTCTTCTTCACATCACCCTTCTTAGATCACTCTCAACTTTCTCCTCATGGACTTGTCCATTCACCTTCTATATAGCCTCTTCATTATTAGAAGCTAAGGGTTTCTTTATTGGTTGAGGAATTCAGGTAATTCTTTACCACTTCTCAGAGTAAGAGCTTTATATTCCTCTTTTCCATCTCTACGAGGATTAATAATGGTGTTACTTGGCAAGCTATTAGTCTTCACACTATTTGCTACCAACTGCCCAATTAGCATTCCAAGTTCTTAATAGAAAAATCATAATGTATATTAGAATTCTATTGCCCTTGCACAACTTGCATCATTCAATTCTCAAGTCTCTCCATCCTCTTGTCTATTTGTTGTTGAAAAGAATCCTGTTGAGGTATGGGTTGCTTAACTTGAGCTTTAAAATCTTTCATTTTAGACCCGGAGCTTGGAGCTTGAAGTTTGAAGCTTAATTGAGAGTTTGACCTTACCTCCAAGAGAAATTAGAGTGATTTATCAACCCTAGATTGTAGGTATTAGAGTAGGGTTGTTTAGGTTATTGACACGGTAGTTTCTTACATAGTTTCCTAGCTCGATCGGTTGAGATATGAGGCATTGTCCATTAGTATGACAATCTCCACAATAATCACAAGGAGCATAAATAGCATTCACTCCCATGTGTGTACCATTGGATCGATTTACTTGACCTTACAATTAATCAAATTTCTTGTTCATAGCACTTAGCATTACTACTAATACCGAAGCAATGTCATCCGCAACTTTCTCAATTGACTTCACTGGCCTTCTTTTATTATTATTATGGATAAAATCAGCTGATGATAAGCAAACAAATCCAAACATAATTTACTGGTTGCTTTGTAATCCTCCTAATAGTGACGACATTCAATTCAAATTCAGATTCAGGAGTCAAACATGTGCAAACAATTTGTAGCAATACACACCTCTGTATATTATGAATTGGACTCTATCTGATAAGCAGCTTAAACCTCTCCCAATCTTCATATAAATGTTCCCCAAATAGTTGGTAGAAGTTAGTAAGAGTAGCTCTTGCATCTATCATCTTGTTGTGTGGAAAGAACCTCAATATAAACTTTTCTTCCAATACGTCCTAAAAGGTTTTACTGCCCTCTTCTAAGTTATTGAGCCATTCTCTAGCTTTCCTTTGTAGAGAATAAGGAAAAAAGCTGAAAGTGGATCACATCATTTGGAACTCCATTCTGCTTGAAAGAGTTGCAATCAAGAAATTGTATTAGATGCTGATTTGGATCTTCTAAATCATTTCCTGCATACTGACCCTCTAGTTCAAGCATCTTAAGCATAGTCTACTTGATCTCAATGTTGTCTGCTTGAAATTTAGTTACTCTAATTCCTGACTAATAACCTCAATTTTATCTTGCCAGAAAATCATTAACACCCAAATGATCATTTTCATCCTGAGCCATTTCTTCAGTTTCAATATGTATTAAGTCCTCCTCTTGATTCTGAGATGTTGGAGCTTCAAAAAGTTCATGGATGTTCCTTGTTTTCTACAATGTCTTAGTAGCTTTGGACCTACAAATCATATAGTTCTTTGTGAAAAGTCTTTGTTATTATTAGTTTCTTTTTCTTATTGGATTTCTCTTTACTCATATTGAAAACAATTTTGATTTGTTTAACCTAAATGAAATGAAGAAATTCACTGCTTAATCACTAGTTAGATTGAGTCTCTATGGGATGACATTAATTTTCCACTTACTATTTTTATGACCCATATACTTGTGGTGCTTAATTAAATTTTGGTAGCATCAAGGGTTTTGGAATTGTTAAATTAATTCAAACCAACTATGAGTGTTATATGACCATAGAGTCAATGATTCATAAACACATAAAGCATAGAACCTCTAATGAAGAGCAAACTATTAGAGAAATCAAAAGGATGAAATAATATGGATCACATTTAGTGATCTAGATGAGGATGAAATAGGATGGATCACATTTAGTGATCTAGATGAGGCATTATTAAGTGATGAAATTCAAATTGAAGTTTGTTGTCTTAGTTTTTGGTACCTAAATTATGAGATACTAGCAAAGATTTAAGTTGGAACTGAATGAACTTTCAAGGTTTATTCATTTAAGTTTTTGACTCATTAAGAAAGGATACTACTTGTCTTGCATGGAAGGTAATACTTGATCAAAGGGGACTTATCGCCATGATTCCTATAATATTGCTTAAATGAACCTTCACTCACCAATAACATTAGGTTGCGGACCAAGTGGAAGAATGTTAGATATTTTATTAAATATGATTACATATTTTTTTTATTTAATATAGATTATATTTAGATACTATCTTATTAGTTTTTGGATAAAATATCTCTTGATTGTGGCCCGCACATGATTTGGATAGAAATTTAGTTTAGAGCTACTTGCATAGCCTGTAAGTTGTTGCAAGCCTTGATAGAAGGTTATAAATAACGTAAGTTGGGTCTTAAAATAATAACATTGAAAAACACTTACTGGCTCCTTGAGGTTTCCCTGGCTAGTGACGGCTATTCCCAAACCATCACTATGCCTATCTCTCCTTTAAACGAAACCCTAACTTATTTTCTTCTGACTTTCTCTTGCCCCTGAATTCTCTTTCCCTTTACGGTTTCTAGGTTGAGATGTTATTATGTGCAAAATCACTATGGATAGAGGTACTTCAAATAAAACTCTTCCACTACTGCCCTTTGGTTTAAAATTCTTTTTTTGCCAACCTGTTTTTTAGAATTCATATGAAGTATTTAGGATTCATCATTGTGTTTATTCCTACAGGCCCATCATTTACCCAAAAAAAAATGAAAAGAAATTATTTTAAGCCATCAAAATAATATTGTAAATTGTGGGTGAAAGTTTTATGATTGACTTTAACGTCTCTTTTAATTTGTTATTGTAAAAGTGGAATCTTTGGATTTTTTCGACAATTTAAAATATAACAATGTTTTTATAAGATGCGTAAAAATGTTGGAAATACAAGGATCAAAGGGAGTATTTCAAAGTATCCAAGATTGTGCAGGAGCGTAATTTTGACTTTGGGGCCTATTAACGTTCACGATATCTTGTGATCCTTATCGTCATGTCTTGTTGGAATCATTGGATAGATGTGCATGTATTTGGAGATTGGAGACTTTTGGAAAATACTACATGTTGGCAAAACCTGAATATGCTTAGTATATATATGCAAGGTATATATTCCATCCAATCCATTTTATAAGCTTTAAATAAATAAATTACGCAACTCAAAAGGTTGGTTAAGATTATTTAAAGACAATAAATATATTACCTCCGGTTATTAATAATATACCAAAAAATATGGTTTTCGACAGAGCATAATGGCGTCGTGCGATCCATGTAGCCAACCTCACCTAGTGGGATAAAGTCTTTATTGTTGTTGTTATATTAATATAAGATTTAGTTAATTAATTTAGGGGGTCAAGAAAGCTAAAAAAATTGTTTAATTATAGCATGTGTTACATGATATCTTTGAAATATTTATACATATCATTATATTCTATATCAGTTTATATGTCAAAAAAATTAGTTTGAATAAAAATAATAAATATAAGAGATATAATAGCAAAAGTCTTATATTTAAGACCAAAATTCACTTCCAATTGAATTAACTGTTATATATACGACACGAGGTAGTATAAAATAACACTTCCAATTAAATTAAAATGATTCCTTTTTTTTTTTTGGTCGAACAGAGAAGAGTTCTTTCAAGATATAAAAATATGCAAAATTTACACGCGTGCACATGCGATTGTATCTTTGCCATTTGGATCTTATTCAAGCCCAGCTCAATCATCAGAAGACTGTACCTCTGTTTGTAGTTACTAGTTTGAACCTAAGGAAATGAATCCATTCCGAATATTGCAGAACAGTAGTTTGAGAAAATTCACTGATTGAGAGTGAAGTATTTTATTGTCAATTTTGGCACACAAGCTTGAATACATCAAATAAACAAACAAAAACTAATAAATAAAATTCCATTGACAATAACTCAGAGTATGGGACAACTGAATATTTCTTGCTCTCTCAACATCATAAATTTGACGATAGTATGGTCCATCATAAGCACTCTGTCTCCTTCTGGTTATGGACACGCAGATTCTCCAAAGGAGTATAATAAAGACGAAGAAAAAGGACAAGGCAATCAAAAGGATGATAATTCCAAAACCTTTGGAAACTCCCAAAACAGTATACATGCCCATCCCAAATGCAATGACCATGAATCCCATTGCCACCATGGTTAGAAACACACACTTTACCAGCAACAATTCATACACGTGCTCCTCTCTTCTTATAATTGACGGGAAAAATAAGGCAAAAACAGCAGAAGTAGAATGAACGAATGATAGAGAGTCTGTTATAACAAATGTTATGAAAGCTGCATTATACTTTAATATGGGACAGCCCTTATCTTGAATCAATCCCCCAGGCAACGTAAATCCTGCTGCAGATGTTATTGTTGCAATTAAAATCGCCACAACTGAGAGGCTCGTTGCTACTCCAGCTAAATCATCTTGGTTACATGTCTTATATTGCTCCTCTCTTTTATCAATTGCTAAATCATGTCGATTCTCCTGTTTGTTCTCTCTAGGATGCTTATCTGGAACCCGTCCTCCTAACCTTGCTCCAATATCTTGCAATTTTTTTAACACTGTGTTCTGCACCATGTATCACGTAAGGTCTTATCATTTTGTTGTTAACCAGATTAAGCCTACAAAAGCTGAATGAATCATTCACTAGTACCAATCCAAACTAATCAAACCAACGCAAGACCTATTTAAAGATGTTACTGCCGTAACTAAAACAATATGATATCCAATAGCTTAATCTCTTAACGTAGCAAGCTTGACAAATAATTGTTTCGTTATATATATAATGCTTTAGTTATAAAAGCACTCTACATTTAGAAAGTGATAGCTGAAAATTTTTATCAAACAAACTTAATGCATGACTATTCTAAATTATTTTATTCTCAATAACTTAAACGCAAAGTATATATAGCACAGCTAATTGTCTTTTATTCTATCACTATCTATCATCTAAGTACCACTCTTATTATCAGTTACTATGGATAGTTCATACCATGGTGTTTAGGAAAAGGGTATGCGTGCATGCAAATGTTTGTAATGTCAGAATAATTGTGGTGAATGAATTCATATATTGTGGGTTTTTGTTTCTTGTTACCTTTTCAGCTAAACCTGGGGGCATATCAGCAACAGCAACATCAAGAACAATTTGACCATATTTATTGCATGCCATTATGTCCATTCTTGGATGTCGTTTTTCCAAAAGAGGATGCCAAACATAATCTTTCGGTTTGGGAGCATGACGGGCTAGGAGGTCATATTGCTTATTAGTGGTGCATCTTGCATAATATGTTTTAGTTCAAAAAACAATTTGCTTTCTCCCGTTGAAGTGTAGTGAAGAGCATTGAAGCCCTTTTCATCCACCAATTCACAGCAATCTGGACAATATTTTATTATCTTTTCTATTACAGATGAACCTTCACGATGTGCTGCAAAGTGAAGAGCCGTCCTTCCCTTTTTATCTCTCATGTATGCCGTGCTTCTATCCTTCCTTAGCAACACCTCTACTACATCTGAATTTGCACAAAGTGCTGCCAAGTGTAGTGGCACCCAACCATTTTCATCTAATATGTTTTGTTGCTGACAAGTTTCTTGACAACAACTTTGACACCTTCTCTATTATATATATAACATCAAAATTAAGCATCATTCATTTCATCTAAAAACTAACTGCTTTCTCACATGAGCACTCTTTGAATTTGAAATGCTAATTTAAAACATAACTATCATACCTTAATTTGTAAGGAAATTTTATCTAATGATTGCAACATTTCTTCAAATTAATTTGAAGAGTTTATACACGTTGTTATTTCTTTAAAAAGTCATTTCAAGAATGTCAATTAGTCGCCATTATTGTTGTCGGTTTATTCCTAGGAAATTGAATTACCATGTTGGAAATACAAATAACTTGAATGATTATAAATGATAAATTTCAAAAACATATTATAAAATACCATTGTCACCATGAAGGACTGCCGCATGTAAAGCAGTTCTGCCATTGGGGTCATAATATTGAGGAGAATTACTGTTATCCAATATTGTATCTACCACGTCCCAATATTGTCTCTCAACAGCAATATAAAGTGGAGTTTCCCCTTCAACATTTTTACCAAAATATGAGTGGTCTAGTTCTTCCTTTATCAAGATATCCACGACTTCTTCAAGACCATAGCGAGCTGCTTCATGAAAGGCCATGTCCATTTTATCATTTATTGCTCTTATAAGTTTTTTCTCAACTCCAACTTCATTGATATCTTGAGGGAGAACTTTAGCATAATCAATTAATTTTTTCACTATTTTATGATGTCCATACTTTGCTGCTATATGAAGAATGGTTTCATACTTCACATTGGTCTTTAAAAGAAGTGCAGGACACGTACCTAGAACCTCTTCCACAAATGTCTCTGATACACTATCAGTAGAGTTTGTGAAGTGTATATGAAGGATTGTATTTTTATTTGGGGTAGGTATGGACTCAATGTGCTCACTCATTCCTTGAAAGGCATTAATGTTACCTTGCAATGCAGCTTTGTGAAACTCAGGTTCCATGCCTGTGATTGTGATATTTGTATCGTTGTTGAGATCTGAAACAGGTTCTACTAATGTGATTTTGGTATCTTTTGTCTTTCTGGTGGTAGCTTTATCGATTGTTATCTCCATCCACTTCCTTTCTCAGCCAAACTGTAAGAAACCAAAATTTTGAATATTGATTATATGCAAGACAATATAACTGTATGTCAGGATCTATACTTTAAAATTTCAGAAACACTAAAATAGACAGATAATGATAATTAGATGAATGATTCGATCCATTGTAACCCATGATTCATCATACCCATCTACTACATTAATTGTTTATCCGCTTCGTGGGTCGGAATGAAGAAACACGTTTTTTAACCTACATGGTTATAGATACCCATGAGAATTAAGCAAAATTAAGTGAGCCTTGACCCACTACCATATATATAATTTGATGGATTAGAATTCAAAGATTAAACTTGGCTTCTTCCTGCTATCAGAAATGTACATTGTCTCTATGGATCTGAAATTAATTATTCTCGCAGCCAAAGTCCCACAGTCCCGAAGCTTTCTAACTAAAAATAGCGTCCAAATGTTTCAACAAGAACAAAAGTAAGAGGAAATACAAGTAGAAATAGAGTTCACATTATTCTAGGCAATATCGATATAGCCAGGAAACTGAATTAAACCGAAAAATAAAGAATAAAAAAACCATGTAATATAAGTACATCAAAAGAAGCCGACGTTGGAGCCCTGTAAAATGGTGAAACAGAAATTCTTTGATGCGACTTCTTTAGATAAATTTGTGGAAGTAGTGTGAGTGAGGTAGAGAGTTGAAAAAGAATGACTAAAAAGTGTATTGAATTTGACGGGTTGCTGAAACAGGGTAGATAAAGAGAGAGAACATGAGGATTTTGTTTTCAACGCGCAAGAAATTTCAAACGCTTTTATTAATGGAATCTCATACCAAACGCTCTGGTCCACATCTCATTTAGTAACTGTGTTGGAAACACTGTGGGATTCAAAACAGTTAGTTAGATGGTAAAAGCATCCAGAAGTTTAGTTGCATTATTAGAAAAAAAGGTTTTGACGCCTTTTTTTTCGGCCTTTTAACAATCTCTTAGTCTCTCTTTCTTCGTTTTTTCTCTTTCTTGTTATATCATTTTTCTATTTTCTTTTTCAATTTCTCTTTTCTTTTCACTATTTAAAAAAATTCACATAGCATTGTTTCTCTTATTCATCAATCCCTTCACTGTCTTTCTTTCTTATATCACTTACACTTAATAAAACAATAAATGAATGAGAAGATAGGGGGAAATTGCATTAACTCAAACAAATGGCTAATTAATCAATGCAATTTTTCTTTAATGAAAGTTTTGGCTCAAATGGTTGAAACAAAGGATTCATGAGATAGGAATGGACATTTGGCCAAACTAGCTATAAAATTAAATGCCTAAATTATTTTTGATCATTCAAAAAGAGTTTTAAATTTTAAAAGAGATTCAAGACTATAAGTTCTAGAGATGAAATTGCAATAAATATACCCTCTCTTAAAAGAAATAAATATTTAGCCTTAATTCCTCACTAGTCTTTGGCTTCCTAAAGTTAATTACCAAAGCCAAATTCTATGCCTACCTACTAACACTCTAAGAAGATAGAACCAAATCCTAATCAAACTCAATTCTTTCAAGATCAAATCAAACAACTTTTAGAATATTCATAAATCAAAATCCAAACTTCCAAAACGCAATTTTTTTGTTCAAAATTTTTCAAAAAAATTTCTCTATATGTATAAAAGCAAAGAAGACAAGTTATGCAAACTCAATAGTATTAGTTATAAATTTTTAAAACTTAAAAAAAACACAATTTAACAAGTGAATATATAGAGTGACCCGAAAACCATGTCAAGTTTTGAAGTTTTTTATTTTGTAGGGTTTTGTAAGGATTCAGTTGGATCATAAGTGATTCTTAAATGTCTAAACAAATATGATAAATGACCCCAACATACATAACGTTTGACATATTCTAACATTAATTCAATTTTTTCTTAATATAAACAACTCATTTGAATCACATGAGCTTACATTGTAAACAAGATCTGTTCCTCAAAATAATTATTTACATTACACAAAACATACGCGCTTGATTTTCTCAGAAACCAAGTGCAGAATCCAAGTGCATGCAGCAACAATATAACCCAGAAACGCAGAACCAAGTGCACACAGCAACAATCCAGAAACGCAGAATCCAATTGCAGCAACAATCTAGAAACACAGAATCCAAGCTTTTCTGTAAATTCTTAATTGCTTCACATAATAATCCAACTCACGCCTCATATGCACATGATTTTAGGAAACCCAGAAACGCACCTGAATAATTCTGAGAATGCAGCAGCAACAGCAAATAGCAACACCCACACGGCCACGAGAATGGGAGAAGAGGGAAGACAAATGCAGGGGAGGGGAGGTGCGCCTTTGTTCAGTGAAGGAGTTATGAAACTCAGCTCACGGGTTTGGGAGAAGAGAGAAAACGAATATAGCAGGGGAAGTGGAAATCTGGAGACACTCATGGGTATGGCTTTGGCACTTGTTCAGTGAAGGAGTTATGAAACTCAGCTCACAGGTAGAGCCGGTAATATGGGCCCAACCCGCAGGCTCAACATGTGAGCCCGCGGGTTTTGACGGGTTAGGATTGGGAAAATCCCAACCCATAAAAATGCGGGCCGCACAAGCCCGCACCGCATAACCCGCGGGTTGATGCGGGCCAGCCCGCGGGTTGGTGGGTTGGCCTGCAAAATTTTTTATTTTTTATTTACATATAATAATTTTACAAAATTTATAAGTTTTCCACTTTTATCTTGGTACCTCCCAATCCAAAGAGAAAAAATCTTAGCTTCTTCCCTTCTTCTTTAAACAAAATTGTTATATCTTGGTTGCTTGAGGATGGGTTTATGTTTTGTTTATAAACTTTAACAAATTTGATAACTTTATCTCTTAAATTGTAGATTATGTTTTTAAATTTTTATAAAAGAAATTATTGATATTAGGAAGGTAAATTTAATTACTCATATATATGTGTATTATATTTTCAATCCTCTTTTTAAAAAATATGAATTTTTTTTTCAAACAAAAAAATGCAAGCCCGCGAGCTGGCCTGCAACCCGCACACTGTGGGTTAGGGTTGGCATTTTGCCAGCCCGCAGAAGTGCGGGCTGCACAGACCCGCACTGCGCGGGCCGCGGGTTGGTGCGAGCCAGCCCGCAACCCATGGGCTGGCCCGTATTCCCAGCTATACTCACAGGTTTGGGAGAAGAGAGAAAACGAATGCAGCAGGGGAAGTGGAAATCTAGAGACACTCACGGGTATGGTTTTGGCACACAAGGTAAAGCTGCCATGTGCAGTGAATGAAGTGATGGTTCTGCATGATTCTGCGTCCCCAGTCAAAATGGGGACGCCTAAAGTAAGCTTTAGACGTCCCCAGTTTCTCTGGGGACGTCTAAAGTGTTGGAAATTTTTTTTTTGTCAAATTCATCCAGCGCCATATCCTCCCACCAAATAGTGAATTTTGGACGTCCCTAACTTAAAAAGGGACGTCCTTTAGGGACGTAAAAAGTATAGTTTATAGTAGTGTTGGTTATTTTTCACTCTGTTTAGGAATCCGGTCGGTGGCATTAGGCTTCAAAAGAAAAAGCATTTTTTAATAGAAACTCTCAGTTGGAGCTTTTTTCTGAGAAACTGCTTCAACGATGTGGTCACGTTGACTTATTTGTACTTTGGACTAATCAAGTTTCTCCACGTTGCTTCAACGATGTGGTCACGTTGACTTATTTGTACTTTGGACTAATCAAGTTTCTCCACGTTGCACAGTAGGATCCATTAGAATGGAGAAGTGTTTCATTCCTATATTAATTTTATGGTTTGAATTTGACGTTACATTTCATATGCTGCAGGTGAAATATAAATGTATAAAATGATTACAAATCTGTATCATTTTCACTTCTTGTTATTTGTTTATTATTTAAAAAACACTTAAAATTTGGCTTCAAACGTCTTGAAAATTAATTTTTCTTATCAAATTTTTTTATATTTTTCATTTCAATTATCACAATATATATAAATTATATATATATATATATATATATAGTATTCAATAAGATTTATGCATTTTTTAGTCATTATTCATCTAAACCGGTTTTTCAAACACTAATCCAAATAGGTTTAAAGTTAGAAAAAAAAATCACTTCTACCATCGCCAATCTAAATACAATCATATCTACAATCTAACTTTTTTCTATCTGATTTTCATCTACAAAAAAAATTTCCTCTCCACCACTAATCCAACACAAACACTAACAAGATCCGGCAATCATCCGATTCAATAATTAACACAACACAGCAAGCCTGTGGGAAAAATGTAATGATACGGTAAACTATTGGCCTGGGCATAGTTGAAAGAAATGGGCCGAAAGCTTGAAAAAATGGGCTCAAGTCGGCGAAAATGGAGAATAAAAAGCTGAAAGTAAAGTAGTGTGGAAGCCAATCTAAGATTTTTATTCATTTCTGGGCCTCTGATCTCTTCTCCTCCTGTCTGAATTTCTGCTGCTTCTTGTATTTCCCTTCTATGTTGTGCTCTTTTTTATTTTTAATATAAGATATATTTATTTAATTTAATTAGATTAAAGAAGTTGGTTAAATTAATTAATATGACATACATTTTCTAAAACATAATAGTCATCTTCTTTAATTTTGTAATTCTCTGTCTTCATTTATTGTGGTTGAGGAAGCATCAATAGAGGTAAATTAGGAAAATATTAATAAGTATTAAAACTATGTCTTATATTTATTAAAATCAAGATCAACTTCTTAAATATGTCTTTTATTAAGGATCAGAGGAGTATTTCGGAACTTAGAGTTTAAGCTTGAAATTTTAGTATTTTTATAATCGAACAACTGATTTATATATGTAAAGAAGACTTATTTGCTTTTGGAATTGAAAAGTTGTTTTTTTACACTTTGTACCTTAAGAGTGGATTCTCTTAAAGGTTCTTTATAGAGCTAATTAACATAATTATCAAGGCTTGGTCAACCTTATGGTGTCTTCCAACACTTCGGGCCCTTATTCTTTAGTGCTTATGGGTTTAAGTGGATCGTCGATCTTTGTTTATCTTTCCTGGGGTGAGTATATCTTTGATTGATTGTGGGTTCGCGCCACCTTGGTATCAGAGCTTCGAATATAAACTCAAATTATATCTTTGTATTCCTTGTTTTTAGTTTTATTCATTGTTTGTGCCTATTCATTGTGTTTGTTCGTTTTCATCTATTATGTGCACAAACATGCGAAATTTTTGCCTCTGTTTGTTAAGTTTTTCTTTAGATTTTTTAACGTGTAATGGGCCATTTCCGTTCAAATTCTTATCTTTTTGCTTGTTTTGAAATTGTTTCAATCTGATTTTTCTATTGCAAGTTATAATTATTTTAATCAAGACCCGTTTAATATCTTGATTTGTTAGAGATTAATTGAGAAAAAATTGTCGTATTTTGTGGAATTGGGAAATCAATGTAATTTATATTAGTGATGGCAATTTTTTCATAATGATGGTTGCTAAATTATTAGTTTTGGCATTATTTATTTAGGTAAATTGCTATTTATATTCATATAATGCTACTATTTTTTTATTAAAAAAACACCTTTACTTGACAGTTCTTTAGGAGACCTCTTAAGCAAGGCGTCAAGTAAAGTGTCTTTGACTCTCTTTACTTTACCGATATTTCTAATCAAGGCTTTTATACATGGCTTTTGGGAATATTGCATCGGCTATTATTTTAGTCAATTTAACAAGGTAAAAAGGAATTATTAGCTTGAAAATAACAAGAATATTTAGAAGTTACTTTTTATATTTTATATTGATAGTTATAACTATCATTTTTAAAATCACATGAAACCAATTAGCGGATTATTCAATTATTGATTTAGCTCCTCAAATTTTATAATTTTCAACATTTTAGATAAATGGAGATGTTATAAACAGAGCATCAAAATTCAAATAGATCAAAAACTACTAGTTTTTCTTTATACGAACTGTAAATATCAACATAAATTTGTATTGTTAAGGGAAAATGTGAAATAAACAAAAGAAAATATAAAATCTAAATCTAGCTAAGCAACGCGATTCATCATCAGTCATGAATGCCTATAGACTAATGCACATTAGTAGGAACAAGTTGGAACCACTGACTCTGAGGATTATCCATGCACTTAGAATCATCGCCAATGCAAATACACTTTGAAGTGATGATGTTTGAAGAGTTTGAGTCCTTTTGAAGGCATAAATTATGGCGACCTATTTGATCGGCAGTAGCCAAGTGAAGACCTGTTGCTGAAACTTGCTTCCATGAACTCTGCTCACTCAAGCAATCTCTAGAAATCCTAACAGAATGGCCTTCCCCAGTTGCCTTCAAGCACGCATTCGACTCCAACGATCTTATCGGCGACCCATCTCCTTCGTAACTCCATCTGCTGTAATTCTCAATGCAACTGCCAACTTCAAGTCTGTTCGTCTCCTTGTTCACATGAACACATTCTCCACTCAGTGGATGAAACAGTATGTGTGACTTGGCCATGTTTGAACTTGGATCTGCACATTCAATCACATTCAAATATTAACATTTCTATTATGCTAGCATAGAGGAGCAGATCCAACAACCACGAATTGGGAGGTTAAAGTTTCTCTTTTAACATCAAGTGGCTTCTGGACGTAGTATTGGTTCAATTGATTTGGATTGATAAAGAAGAGGTAATTAGGTTATATGTAAATAATTTCCCCCACCTTCTGGCTCAAAAGGAAAACAAATAACCATCAACCTTTAAACTTGAGGACTAAACTCTCCTATTTATTTCAAATATATGACAGCATCACAATAGGCAACTCACTCAATCTGTTATATATTAATGTAACATGGGAGAAGAAGATGCATATTTGCATTTAACTACTCAAATTTTAAGAGATTAATTAAAAAGGTTCGGAGAATTTGAAGTTAACATGACAAATTCCTTTGACTCAAATCAAATTCAGACCCAATCTCCGTCGACTTTGGTGCCCCTGACCGATCCCACTCGACACCACCAATATTAAGAGTTTCCTACGAGTTATACACACACACATATGTATAAGTATGATTGAGATGTATACCTTGAACCATTCTTTGCAGAAGCTGAAATTTGTCTGTAAAATTAGGGTCTCTGTAGTTTTTCCAGGTGCCATCCAACACAGCATATGCCTCTTCAACTCCTATCTGCCCTTGTCTTTCATAGTAGCTTCCTCCAAAGGCCCACAAGCTCCAATCCAAGTCTGCCGCTGCCGCATACGCCGTGAAGCACGGCACAAAGTTGTTGTCAGACGGAGTCAAACCTCTCATGTCATAACCGAATTCGCTCACAAACAATGGCGCCGCGTTCTCACCGCTCATCAGAAATGCAGATTGGCCGTTCACTAGTGATTCAATAGTGTCAGCACAGATTCTGTTTAGTGGTTGAATCGTCCACCTGTCTTGTGTTGGTCCTGTGAATGAGTACAAATGCATCTCGTACACAAGCTTGTTTCCCAAGTCTTCTAGGTCAAGACCCTTCTTCTTCAAGAAGGTGAAGTCGCTGTCAAAGTTTAAACCTGAAACAATAACTAACACTTTGGGGTTTGCTTTGTGAATTGTTCTTGCTCCTTTCCTCACGTACTCGTACCAATCATGCTTGTTCTGTCGTGCACCTCTTAGCTCGTTTCTCAAGTCAACAGCTATCACCTGAAAAAGAATATCAAGTTTCGTTGAATTTCAAATCCAGAGTCACTGTGAAGTTATAATTCAATTAAACTTGTACATAATCTTACAAGTGGAAGAACCACCTTTTGAATGCCATAATAGAAAGAAACATACACCGTAATTAAAAAAAAAAAAAATTTGTCAGGAAAAACCGAAAAACCAATCTTTTGTGATCTCTCTGAACTAGTAGAAATATATATATTTGGTTGAAGGGAAAGTTAAATAATCTATTCATGATTTTCTATACGGGATCCGGTCTTATCTATTTCCTTTTTTTTGGTATGACAAACTAATTAGATTTAAGTAACAATAACAAGAAGAGAATCCACATCCATTTTTTCCGAGAGAGACCTGATTTACAGTATCAACGATATATTTAATATATATATATATATATATATATAACACTAGTCATTTAAATATATATTCATATATTATAACAATATTTGAATTTCTTCTGTTATGAGTAATTCTTGGGAAATCTTACGAGGCTATAAAAAATTTGTCCTTTAATGCCCTTAAGACAAGGGGCCTCTCATTAATTATTTGCTTCTTCTCACAAAAAATCGTTCATTATAATGTACTTTCTTCCCACCCTTGCGTTACCCCACTGCCTTTAACAAGATTTTCCCTACTAGCTTAATAAAATTAAAATATATATATATATATATATACACCTCCAAACATTTAAAATGAAACAAGTAAAGCGGAAAAGAAAATATCACAATCGTTTTTTATCCATATCTCAAATTATAGAAGCTAATTAAACATAATTATTGAAACTAACTAAATATAATAATTGAAAGATATCTTGGTTACTTACCTGAGATTTTTCCTTGAAGTGACCGGCCACAAAAGCTAATCCTCGAAGCCACTCATCAGGATCAAAGTGTCGATCTCCAAAGAACCCGTTACCATCAGCATTATCACAACACCAATTTGGGAAACTAACGTGATTATCAATAATAGTCATAACGCCGTTTTTATCCAAAGCATCAACCACAGTTTCATAAGCCTCAAGATGAGTCATGTTCAAGACCCAAGGATTGTGTTTGGCTATGGCGGATTTAGTGGCCTCCGGTAGATCCAAACCAGATAGGGTTTTCGCAACAGTTTGATTGGCATAACGAGTAAACAAGTAGGTTGAGTAAGAGAGGCGAACACAGTTAAAGCCTTTATCATGGAACTGATCAACAATATCATTCAAAGGCAATTTGTCTAAACCCTCGACCACCATTGGAGAAAGATGACCAACCCAATGAGCACAAACTAGTTTCACGCGTTTCCCTGTTGCTTCGTCCACGATCCATCTCTTGTTTGTTGAGAGAGGTAAACCATTGGAGGACGATATCAATGCCCCGAGAAGATAACATAACACTACTAACAGTGAGCTTTTCGTCAACATCTTCATATTGACGGGAAAAGGAAAACTAAGTTGTTTTTTCTTAAGCCTCCTTCAGCTAGTGTTTTGAATGATCAAGTGTACACCAACCTAATCATGGAGGGTGCATATATAGCCTTAGAAGTTAGATCCCATATAGGAAAAGCGGATAAAGATAAAGATATGTATTATTTGTTTGGATATATTTATTTAAATTTTATCAAAAAACTTTATCTTTTAAAATATATTAATTTATTGATTACTGATATTAACTCTTTTATATTTTTAATTGACATGATAACTTGAAAATTTAGTAAATTTTTAATTAATAAATATATATAGATATTTGGAAATGAAAGAAAAGATTCGGTATAATATTTTTAAAAAAGAATCAAGTAAAAAATTAAATTAACATCGCTCAAGATTAACTAGCCATATAGGAAAAGCGAATAAAGATATGCATTATTTGTTTGGATATATTAATTTAAATTTTATAAAAAATTAAATTTTAAAATATATTAATTTATTCATTATTGATATTAACACTTTTATATTTTTAATTGACATGATAATTTGAAAATTTAGTAAATTAATAAATAATTTTTTTGAATTCAAATTTTATATTTGGTATAATATTTTTAAAAATAATTAAGTAGAAAAAACTAAATCTTTGTATGGGATAATAACAGAAAAATATCACTTGAACTTCAAAAAATCATAAATTAGTCTTTTGACAAAGATTTGCATTGTCAATCTCATTACTATTCTTCTCAATGTCATTACTCTTCTTATCAACAGAATTTTGAAATTCAAATGGTATTTTTTTGTCATTCTCCCATTTTGTATTTTGTAAGAAATAATTATCATAATAATAAACAAAACATAGTTATAGTTGTAATAAGTATGATGTGATATCTTCAAATTATAATATATTAGAATCTAGGGTCAATTTGAGTTGGGTTTGGATGAAACAACGTTTATGAGAAAATAGGTACCAGTACTCTGTAGATATATTATACCCTGATCAAATAAAAGAAAAGAATATAGTTAGATATTATATTGATATATATATATATATACTGTTTAATAGAAAAGTATATAATTTAAGTGGTATACACTGAATATTTGTTTTTTCCGGATATTTTTCAGATATAATATATAAAGTATATAATATACAAGATATCAATTATATAGATTATATATATATAAATTTAAAAAAAAATATTTCTTTATATATATATCACTCTAATTAACTATTATACAAATTGATTAACATATGAAATTGAAATACATAATTATGATATCACTAATTAATTAATTTCAGTGATATAATTAGTAATTATAATGTAATTAACATAAATTTTGATAAACTAATATTATTTTGATGCAAGACCAAAAATGGGAAATTCCCATATTGACATGCTGATGCCACTGAGGCTTTCGGTGAATCAGCAAAAGTATATTTATGAGATCATCTATGTCGCAAAAAGAAAAAAACAAACAAACAAACAAACGAAAAAAAAACCGAAAAGCAAACCCACTCTCACGTCTAAAGTCCTGATACATAACAAAGTCCTGATAACAGAACAGAATCATAAAATAACTAATTAGGGAAAAACAAAGAAACTCACCCCACGTCTTCATGCATCCGAAACTCATTGAAATCACTGTCTAGCAGTTTGGAGGTCTCCAAACCCAGTCATCAGAAAATCTCTTCTGCAACAATTTGTTTGCTTCCCTTGGAATCTATCATAGTTAATAACTACTAAAATTAAGGATCTAAAAATTTCTTTAATATACTCCAAACCCAGTCATCAGGACATCTTTTCTGCAACACTCTGTTTCCTTCTCTCGGACTCCATCATAGTTAATAACTATTAGAATTAAGGATCTAAAAATTTCTTTAATATAAATTAGAATGGCGGTATAATATTGGTTATCCTATGCTCATTTTGGTTCATTTTTTCAATGAAAAATGCTTGGTTCAAATTCTTTACCCTATATCTAATTCTCCAACCTCATATAACACTATATTCTATTTTTGAAATATCATCATTTAACTATAAATTCACGTGAAATAATTTATACTGTTTATGTTTTTTCGCCTTCCCTCTCATTGGGTTTGTTTATATATGTGTGTGTGTATGCATATATGTATATATGAGCGCGCGCACCAGCGCACACATGTATATATATACACGCATAGATACACACACTTAAGTTGTTTATATATATAATGTCATGTACATGATTCTGGTAAGTATACTACCTTATATTTTGTGATTAAATGACCCGAAGTCATATTACTTTCAATAATGGTTCATTCATATTAGTTTTTATTTCCAGGAAAGAGACCATCTTGTGGTTCTAATAAATGGCCTTCGTAAATGAAGGGAATATGGGAACGTTTTGGACCGGGTATGGCATTTTTCACACACATCTATTTATAAAATTAATTAAACAATTTCTTTAATAGAAAAACTAGAACTTTAAATTTTTTTCCAACAAGAATTTTAATAATTTAACTTGATTAACATAAATAAAAAAATCAAAAATAAATAAATCTTTTATTATTATAAAGAAAGCTTTTTTCATGTGTGAGGGAAGAAATTGACATAACAAATAAAAGTAAGCCTAAGCATTGTACTTGCAAAAAATCATACTTAATTAATACTAGAAATGATAAAGTAATTATTAGAATTATTTAATAAAACTTGAAATCATTTTAATTATAGTTATATCTACACACACACACACACACATAATATATAATATATGATTAAAATATATCTATTTTAAAAAACTAGAGCAGATGAGTCCACCCCTCATGTGCCTCAAACTAGACTGAAGCATCTCAACAAAATAATCCTTCATTCTAGTTCGGCCTTTTGAATATCTTTGAACAATTTATTCAAGAAAAAGTTGTAACATGTGTCTGAGACGAAACAATGCCGGGACAATTTTGCATACCAAGCAACGTGGTCCTATATATATAGAGGAAGGTTGGGAGCATTATTATCAAACTCGCGAGTTAACTATCAGAGTTTATTATTTTTACATTTATAACTTACAAAAGTATGTCAAGTCACTTTTAAACTCGTGGTAGTGATAAAATAAGTTAAACTAGTAAGTTTACACACTGAATTTACCATTTTTACATTTATATCTTAAAAAATCATGTTAAATCACTCTAAAACTTGTACTAACTTTTTCAATTAGATTATGCTCAGTAGCTTCATATATGAATTGTATAGAAATTTCTTTGTTCAATATAATAAGACTAAATTATAAACCCCCATGGAATTTGGGTCAGTTACAGATAACCCCTTAACATTTTAAAGTTTAAATTTAGGGTTATTATGCAAATTTAGCAACAAATTATTTCTCTATAGGCACCCAACACAACTATATATTTTCATATACAAAAGTAGACATAATCAATTTATTTAATAGCACTTATAGCAACACAATTAACCCGAGTTAACTTTCGTTACTTTTTGCACTACGAGTCCCACCATTATTCTCACTCTCTATTATTTTAACATATTTTTACAAAGGTTAAGGTCCAAATTTAGCAATGAACTATTTCTGTATGAGCACCCAGCACAATTATTTTTCATAAGAGCATTTACAAGACAAATATGGGTATTTACATTTATGCCCTTATTTTGTTATTTTCATAAGAGCATTTACAAGACAACCATGAGCATTTACATGACAAATAAAAGGATTTAAAAGAATCCAAAGAGTTAAAAAATTTTGGTCATTTACATATTTGTCTTGTAAAAAAATTTTTATTTCACCCCTTGGGTCAAAATAAAATTAGTTTTGTCAATAAAAAGACAATAATGCCCTTACTTTTGTATATTTTTTTTCATAAAAGCATTTACAAGATAAATATGTGGATGACCAAAATATTTTAACTCCCTTGATTCTTTTAAATCCCTTTATTTGTCTTATAAATGCTCTTATGAAAAAAAGTAAAGTAAGGGCATTAATATAAATACTCTTATGCGAATTCCCATAGTAGTCTTGTAAATGCTCATATGAACAATAATTGTGTTAGGTGCCCATAGAGAAATAGTTAATTGCTGAATTTGCAACTTAACCCTTCTAAACAAAATATTAAAATAACAAAAAGTGAGAATACTGGTGGGACTCAGTACAAAAAATAATGGAAGTTAACTCGGGTTAACAACATTGCTATAAGTGCTACCAAATAAATTGATTGTCTACTTTTGCACCTGAAAATAGTTAATTTGTGTTGGATGCCCAGAGGAAAATAGTTTGTTGCTAAATTTGCACCTTAACTCTTAAATTTAACCTCTCTAACATTTGATATTTTTATTATAAACCCCTGCTGTTAACTTATCATTATTTTTTTAACTGAAATTGCCATGTCAGACTAATCAAAGACACATGGCTTCCTACATTTTTTTTTTTGGATTAAAGATCAAATTTTATTAAAAAATCAAATTTCGTTCCATATTAATACCCTACAGCTAAAAAAGGACATGACTGTAGAGAAACAATAACAGCATGGTTAAATCCTGACACTATATTTTACCCAAAAAAAAAAAAAATCCTGACAGTATAACTAACTTTTGAAAAAGAGAAAACTCCATAAATTCCCTATATCATGAAGGATTATGTACGACCCCATCCGTGAAACTCATATACTTAATGTTCATCATTCTGTTAGACTGTACTTATGGGTTTTTTGACGTGATATACGAAGTCCAAACAACACTAGCCGATTTGGAAACATCAAGAAATTGTATTAAATGCCGATTTGGATCTTCTGAATCATTTCCTGCATACTGACCCTCTAGTTTAAGCATTTTAAGCATAGTCTGCTTGATCTCAATGTTGTTTGGTTGAAATTTTGTCACTCTGATTCCTGACTAATAACATTGAGTTTGTCTTCCCAGAAAATCATTGACACCCAAATGATCATTTTCATCTTGAGCCATTTCTTCAATTTCAGCATGTATTACTTCCTCCTCTTGATTATGAGGTGTTGGAGCTTCCAAAAGTTCATGGATGTTCCTTGTTTTCTGCAATGTCTTAGTAGATTTAGACCCGCGGATCATATAGTTACGTTCTTTGTGAAAAGTCTTTGTTATTATTAGTTTCTTTGTCTTATTGGATTTCTCTTTACTCATATTGAAAACAATTCTGATTTGTTTAACTTAAATGAAATAAAGAAATTTAATGCCTAATCACTAGTTGGATTGAGTCTCTGTAGGATGACTTTGATTTGCCACTTACTATTTCTATGACCCATACACTTGTAGTGTTTAATTAAATTCTAGTAGCATCAAGGGTTTTGGAATTGTTAAATTAATTCAAACCAACTATGAGTGTTATATGGCCATAGAGTCAATAATTCATAAACACATAAAGCATAGAACTTTTAATAAAGAGCATACTATTAGAGAAATCAAAAGGTTGAAATAGGATGGATCACATTTAGTAATCTAGATGAGGATGAAATAGGATGGATTACATTTAGTGATCTAGATGAGGCATTATTAAGTGATAAAATTCAAATTGAAGTTTGTTGTCTTAGTTTTTAGTACCTAAATTATGAGATACTAGCAAAGATTTAAGTTGGAATTGACTGAACATTCAGGGTTTATTCATTTAAGTTTTTAACTCATTAAGTAAAGGTACTACTTGTCTTGCATGGAAGGTAATACTCTATCAAAAAGGACTTATCACCATGATTCCTATAAGACTGCTTAAATGAACCTTGACTCACCAATAACATTAGGTTGCGGGCCAAGTGGGAGAATGTTAGATATTTTATTAAATATGATTACATATTTTTTATTTAATATAGATTATATTTAGATATTATCTTATCATTTTTTGGATAAAATATCTCTTGATTGTGGCCAGCATGTGATTTGGATAGAGATTTGATTTAGAGTGGCCGGTAAGTTGTTGCAAACCTTGATGGGAAGTTATAAATAGCGTAGGCCAGGTCTTAGGTAATAACATTGAAAAACACTTACTTGCTCTTTGAGGTTTCACTGATTGATGATGGCTATTCCCAGACCATCACTGTACCTCATCTTCCCTTTAGAAGAAGTCCTGACTTATTTTCTCTTGCCCCTGACTTTTTCTTTCCCTTTACAGTTTCCAGGTTGTGAGATATTATTACGTGCAAAATCACTATGGCTAGAGGTACTTCAAATAAAAGTATAAAACTCTTCCGCTACTGCTCTTTGGTTTAAAATTCTTTTTTTTTGCCAACCTTTGTTTTAGAATTCATATGAAGTATTTAGGATTTATCATTGTGTTTATTCCTACAGGCCCATCATTCACCCCAAAAAAAAATGAAAATAAATTATTTTAAGCCATCAAAATAATATCGTAAATTGTGAGTGAAAGTTTATGATTTGAATTTAATGTCTCTTTTAATTTGTTATTGTAAAAATGGAATCTTTGGATTTTTTTGACAATTGAAAATATAACAATGTTTTTATAAGATGCGTAAAAATGTTGGAAATACAGCACAAAAGGGAGTATTTCAAAGTATCCAAGATTGTGCAGGAGAGTAATTTTGACTTTGAGGCCTATTAACGTTCACAATATCTTGTCATCCTTATTGCATGTCATGTTGGAATCATTTAATAGATGTGCATGTATTTGGAGATTAGAGAGTTTTTAATGGATCACTTGAGACTTTTGGAAAAATACTATATGTTGGCAAAACCTGAATATGTTTAGTATATATATGGAAAGTATATACTCCATCCAATCCTTTTTATAAGCTTTAAATAAATAAACAACTTAAAAGGTTGGTTAAGATTATTTAAAGACAATAAATATATTACTTCCGGTAATTAATATAAGATTTAATCAATTAATTTATGGGATTAAAGAAGCTAAAAAAATTACTTAATTATAGTATGTGTTACATGATATCTTTAAAATATTTATGTATATCATTATATTATATATCAGTTTATATGTCAAATAAATTAGTTTGAATAAAAAATGATAAATATAAGAGATATAATAGAAAAGTCTTATATTTAAGACCAAAGTTCACTTCCAATTAAATTAACCATTATATATAGGACACAAGGTAGTATAAAATAACACTTTGAAGAGAAGAGTTCTTTCAAGATATAGAAATTTGCAAAAGTTACACGCGAGCACATGCGATTGTATCTTTGCCATTTGGATCTTATTCAAGCCCAGATCAATCATCAGAAGACTGTACCTCTGTTTGTAGTTACTAGTTTGAACCTAAGGAAATGAATCCATTTTGAATATTACAGAACAGTAGTTTGAGAAAATTCACTGATTGAGAGTGAAGTATTTTATTGTCAATTTTGGCACACAAGGTTGAATACATGAAATAAACAAACAAAAACTAATAAATAAAATTCCATTGACAATAACTCAGAGAGTATAGGACAACTGAATATTTCTTGGTCTCTCTCAACATCATAAATTTGACGATAGTCACTACAAAAATAAAAGTCGCCGCTGAAGACTTTTTGTCTCCGCCAGGTCGTTGGCACTATGACCGTGCCTGAAAGTATAGTTGGTGACTTTTTAGAGTTGCTGCTAAATGTTCACTTTGAACTGCGACATTTTGTCGCCGCTGAAGGTGACTTTCAGTGGCAACGCACTTTTATGTCGCCGTTGAATGTAGCTTTCAGTGGTGACTTTTGTCACCGCTAAAAGTGTCAATTTTTTTTAAAAAAACAAATTCGAAAAACATTTTTTTAAAAAAAATTTGAATTTGAAAAAAAAAATTACAAATGCCACGTGTTTGCTCCTCAGAGTGCCATATGTCCCCCTCCCCTGGCTCCTCATGCTGCCACGTGTCCACACCTCATAATTCCTCCAAGTGACTCTCCTCCCGTTCAAACCCGCAACCTCAGGGAGGCGACACCTTCTCACGCGAGTCTTTGCCAATTGCGCCGAAATGAACCTGTGTCATATTATTACATATTATTATATATATAATATTATCATATATATAAACATACATACATATAATTAATTATTGATTAAATATAATATTATTTAAAATAATGAAAAATTTAATAAAAACGAAAAAAATATTTATATATTTAAATTAAAAATTTTTTTATTTAAAATTACTTAATAAATAATAGCGGCGGCTTAATTGTCGTCGTTGAAAGTGTGAGTTTCAGCAGCGACACGAAATGTCGCCGCTAAAAGTGACACTTTTAGCGGTGACTATCAATAGTAGCTACTAAAAACTCACTTTTATCGACGACAATTAAGCCGCCGCTGAAAGTGCTATTTTCAGCGGCAAAACAAAATGTCGCCGCTGAAAGTGATCGCTGAAAATCAATTTTTTTTGTAGTGAGCATGGTCCAGCATAAGCACTCTGTCTCCTTCTGGTTATGGACACGCAGGTTCTCCAAAGGAGTATAATAAAGACGAAGAAAAAGGACAATGCAATCAAAAGGGTGATAATTCCAAAACCTTTGGAAACACCCAAAACAGTATACATGCCCATCCCAAATGCAATGACCATGAATCCCATTGCCACCATGGTTAAAAATACACACTTTACCAGCAACAATTCATACACGTGCTCCTCCCTTCTTATAGTTGACGAGAAAAATAAGGCAAGAACAGCAGACGTAGAAAGAATGAATGATAGAGTCTGTTATAACAAATGTTATGAAAGCTGCATTATACTTTAATATGGGAGAGCCCTTATCTTGAATCAATCCCCCAGGCAACGTAAATCCTGCAGCAAATGTTACTATTGCAATTAAAATCGCCACAACTGGGAGGCTTGTTGCTACTCCAGCTAAATCATCTTGGTTATACGTCTTATATTGCTCCTCTCTTTTATCAATTGCTAAATCATGTCTCTTCTCCTGTTTGTTCTCTCTAGGATGCTTATCTGGAACCCGTACGTCCTCCTAACCTTGCTCCAATATCTTGCAATTTTTTTAACACTGTGTTCTTCACCATGTATCACGTAAGGTCTTATCATTTTTGTTGTTAACCAGATTAAGCCTAGAAAAGCTGAATGAATCATTCACTAGTACCAATCCAAACTATTCAAACCAATGCTAGACCTATTTAAAGATGTTACTGCCGTAACTAAAACAATATCATATCCAATAGCTCAATCTCTTAACGTAGCAAGCTTGACAAAGAAGTTTCTCATTATATATATATAATGCTTTAGTTATAAAAGCACTCTCCATTTAGTAAGTGATAGAGCCGATAAAAAAAATTAGAAAGTGATAGCTGAATGTTAGAATATCATAATTAATGTAAGAGTCAATCAGATTTGTCTTATGCACTTTAGAATATTGACAGTTAGCTATAGTATACGTTTGTGGTCTTCCTTGTGGTGCCCCTTGATTGACGCATTCTGTTGAGACTTTTGAATAGTCTGGGGACCACTCAATTATTATAATTGCTTTGTTATATAAAGATACCACCGGGCCCGAGCAATTCATCTCAGCCTTTATTCATTTCTTTTGCTAGTCTTTCTTGGTATCAAAGCTTGAGATCGTGGAACTAGAAACCACGTTTGATTATGTTTTAACGCATCAAATTCATCCACCATAGCCTTCCTCCAGTGAGGGATTGAGATACCTTCTTGACTGTTCTGGGTTTTGCAACAATGGACAGGGATTTCGGATCCTCCATTTGCAAAAGTCTGACAAAAGGGTATTGTGGCTTGTGAATGCCCGATTTTGCCCTAGTAGTCATAGGATGAAAATTGGCATCAGTTGGATTATGTTGGGTGTGAAGGTTTGAAGCTTCTTCCAAAATGGGCTATGAAACTTGATCCACTACCGTCATTTGTTGCAACATGATTTTCCTGAGTAGAGGAACCTGAGCTCAAAATAATATGATCAAGTGACTGTTGAGCCAAAAGAGATGAGTCCGTAGGTTTTGTAGAAGCTTGCACCTGATCATTTATAATTAATGGAATTGATGCACTTCCATCAATAAAATCTTCAATCTTTCACCTATTAATGAAGCCAGATTTAAAAGAAAAAGTAAGGTTGTCAAAAACCACATGTCGAGAAACAAAAATTCTTCCTGTAGAGCTCAAGCATTTTGATCCTTTATGTTGTGATGCAGGCCCCAAATATACACATTTTTTACTGTGAAATTGAAACTTGTGATCATTGAAGGGCTTAAGACATGGATAGCATGCACAACCAAAATGTTTTAAGGACTTATAATCAGGATCTATCTTGAGTAAACAAAATAGAGGAGTGGAAGTATCCAATACTAGAGTAAGAAGCCTATTAATTAGCGACATTGCAGATTGAAAAGCATCAACCCAATAAACTAAAGGCATATGGGCCTGAACCAAGAGAGTTAATCCCATTTCCACAATATGACGATGTTTTCTTTTGGCTTGTCCGTTTTGAGGTGAAGTATAGGGACAAGTGTACATCTCATAGTAATTCCAGCATCTTGAGCAATCGGTATGAATGGCTTGTATTCACTTCCATTGTCACATTGCAATATCTTTATCATTATGTTAAATTGATTTTCAACTTGCTTTCTAAACACATTAAAAGCATAGACTGCATCACTCTTATTCTTTAATTGAAATATCCAGGTATACCTGCTAAAATCATCCACAGTTAAAGTTGCTCAGTCCAGGCCCATTATTGAGACTCAGGCCCATCACAGGCCCATCATTGAGAAGTCCAAGACGCTGACTTATTCACACCCATCTGCTCTACTTTTACGCTAGTCAGTAACAAGTAGCTAGAATATAGGAGCTGTTACAACCATACATAGTCATGATCCTATCTATATGGATCTACAATGTAATCATGGGCCTAACAACCCTCTATAAATAATACAATAAGCAAAGGCAAATACAAGCCATTTTTCAATATCCTCAGAAATACAAAACTTAACTTGGTATCAGAGCGCCTATAGGCTAAACGCCATGACAAGTCCAATTGGTGAGCACAGTAGCAATTCCTCAACCGCACTACTGTCCAAAGCCAGTGATAAAAATAATTTTCCTACCTTTATCTGTTTTGTCAAGCTGGATAGAACCAACTACTCACTATGGCTCACTCATGTCCTCCCTATAATTAAGGGATACAAGCTCGAAGGCTTCATAAATGGCACCAAACCGTGCCCACCTCAATTTCTATCCAAAAAGGATCAAACAAAAATCAATCCGGAGTTTGAAGAATGGGAATCAGCTGACCAGCTGCTGTTCGGTTGGCTTCTCAACACAATGACCCTCGATGTCTCAACTGAAATGACAAACGTATCCACCTCTTCTGGCCTATGGAATGCTGCCAAACAACTTGCTGGGGCTCAAAACAGATCCCGCCTACTCATGCTTCAATCATAACTGCAACGCACTAGGAAAGGCACGATGAAAATGACAGAATACCTCACAAAACTGAAGGGCATAGCTGATCAACTTGCCCTTACCGGAAGCCCAATTTCACTGCTTGATTTAATCATTCAAGCACTGGCTGGTCTTGACAGAGATTACAATGCTGTGGTTGTTTAACTTTCTAACCAGGCAAATACACTCAGTTGGATTGAACTGCAGACAACACTCTACACCTTTGAGTCTCGGCTTGAACAACTAAGTCAATCCACACACCTTTCGGTAAGCAACAACTTGGCAAATATGGCTCGATCTAATGCAGGCTCTAATCCTAGAGGCAACTGGCGTGGAGGAAGATCCAAAGGAAGAAGTGGAAGAGGAAGCTGGCGACGAGGAAATCGCTTCAGCAACAATGAAAGTGATGATGAGGAGAAACCCCAGTGTCAACTCTGCACGAGATTTGGGCACACTGTGGAGACTTGTTTCTATCGATTTGACAGGTCCTTTGTTCCTTCCTCTAGAAGAGGAAACTCCAGAGGCAAGAAAAATCCAAGTTCAGGTAGCTCCTCAAATTTTGATCGAGCCTACTGGGCAACACCAGAAACAGTCGCTGATGATGCTTGGTACCTGGATAGTGGAGCAACAAGCCATGTAACCAATGATATCAGCAAATTGGAAAATCCTACTAACACAAATGGTAAGATAAAAATCACAGTCAGTGATGGTTATAAACTTGGAGTTCTAAAAGTTGGAGATTCCACAATTCAAAATACTCCATATAAGAAAGTTAAGCTCCGAAATGTTCTCTTTACCCCAGAGATTAAGAAAAATCTATTAAGTGTGTACAAAGTGGCTGTTGATAACAAGGCTGATGTGGTTTTTAACAATAAAGGTGTTTTTGTGAAGGATTAGGAAACAGGGCAGACAATACTCACGGGAAATCCAAGTGACGGTGGCATGTTCCGAGTAAGCAGCGAGTGAGAGTATCCACACACCAGCACTGCAAATCTGGTATTTAAAGTTATTGAAGCTGTCAACCAGACAAGAAACAAAGAGCATGTTAGCAGATTACATTGGCACTGTAGACTCGGTCATCCAAACGATCGAGTACTAAATAAATTAATTGATGATTGTAGCTTGAAGGTTACTAGTAATAAAACTCTGTTATTTTGTGAAGCATGCAAATTTGGGAAATCACACTCTCTTCCTTTTAAATTGTCTAGTTCACACTCCACCAAGCCACTAGAACTGATACATACTGATCTCTGGGGACCTTCCCCAGTCACTTTTATGAACGGTTTTCGTTACTATATTCTGTTTTTAGATGACTACAGCCGCTATTCGTGGGTTTACCCCTTGAAGACAAAGGATGAAGCATTACCTACATTCCTAAGCGTCAAGAAACTAATGGAAAACCAATTTGACCACAAGATCAAAACTGTTCAAAGTGACTGGGGTGGCGAGTACAGGAGCTTCTCACAAGTTTTGATTAATTCAGGTATACATTTTAGACAGTCTTGTCCCTACACTTCCTCACAAAATGGAAGAGCTAAATGAAAGCACAGACACATAGTTGAAACGGGTCTCACTCTTCTAGCTGAAGCAAAAATGACTCTTTTTTTATTGGTGGGAAGCATTTCACACTGCCACTGAGTTAATAAACAGATTACCCACAAGTGTCCTAAATGGTGATACTCCTTATTTTCGATTGTTGGGCAAACAACCAGACTACAACAATCTGAAAATTTTTGGTACCGCCTGCTACCCATGTCTAAGACCATACAATGATCACAAACTACAATTTAGGTCAACTAAATGTGTTTTCATTGGTTATAGTAGCTCTTACAAAGGATATAAGTGTCTGAATTCTGCAGGTAGAACATATATCTCCAGGCACGTGGTGTTCAATGAGTCAGAATTCCCATTTTCTACAGGTTTCATCAATAAAAGAAAATTACCTGAATAGACAGCAATTCATCCAACCACCTTCCTTAAACTCCTATCACCATCCATACCTACCACAACCATGCCACCCGATTCTGATACATCCTCTCCTGATGAGCCTACTCCACCATCACAAGTCCCTGACCAAACACATACAGATGATAATCAGTCAACCAATCTGCAAACACAAACCGAACCAATAACAGATATTAGAACAACCAGCCATCATTCCACTCCTACAGATGACACCCCAGTAACCTTACAACCACACCCTATGGTGACTAGAAGTAAAGCAGGTATACACAAACCTAAAACACCTTATATTGGTAACCTTTCAACTAGTGTAACCTCGCTAAAGGAACCGTATAGTGTGAAAGATGCATTAAACACCACTGCTTGGAGAAAAGCAATGCTCGACGAGTATAACGCCTTGATAAGAAATCAGACATGGATTTTAATTCCTAAAACGGAAGGAAGGAAAGTGGTAGACTACAAATGGGTGTTCAAATTAAAGCCTACAGCAGACAAAACTATATTCAAGCCCAAAGCAAGGTTAGTGGCCAAAGGTTTCCAACAAAGCCCAGGAGTGGATTTTGACGAGACCTTCAGCCCAGTCCTAAAAACAGCAACACTAAGGTTCATTCTAACCCTAACAGTTACTTTTGGTTGGCAGATTAGACAAGTGGATATCAATAATGCCTTCCTAAATGGTGAGTTACAAGAACAAGTGTTTCTAAAGCAGCTAGAAGGTTTTGTCTTGGCTAAATATCCCAACCACATGTGTCTACTACAAAAAGCATTATACGGGCTAAGACAAGCCCCACGGGCATGGTTTGACAAATTGAAGGCTACACTAGTTCGCTGGGGCTTTCAGAACTCCAAATGCGATACATCACTATTTTTTATCAAAGATAAGAGGTTTGCCCTATTTGTACTCATCTATGTGGATAATATAATTGTCACTGGAAGTTCAAACCAGGCCCTAGAGCTCTTTATCCAACAACTTAACTCTCGGTTTGCACTAAAAGACCTTGGGACATTACACCAATTCCTGGGAATTGAAGCTTTTAGAGATGACACAGGCCTTTATCTAAAGCAGGAAAGATACATAGCTAATCTACTGGAACGATTTGGTATGGAAGGTTCAAGCACAGTTCCAACACCCATGACAGTAAACACTCAGTACTCAAAAAATGACAGCACTCCAATGACTAATCCAACAATACTCTGACAAGCAATTGGGGGTTTACAATACCTGATAAATACAAGGCCAGACATAATGTTTGCGGTGAACAAGCTCAGTCAATTTCTCTCATCTCCGACGAATATGCACTGCAAGGCAGTCAAGCGGATTTTTCGGTACCTTCGCGGCACCATGAGCTTGGCTCTTCACATCAAGCCAACAACGCACCTTACTCTCCAGGGGTTCTCCGACGCCGACTGGGCTGTGTGTCCCGACGATCGAAGCTCCGTTGGGGGTTACTGTGTATATCTCGGAGACTCCTTGATTTCGTGGTCAGAAAAGAAACAAGCAGTGGTGTCTCGTTCAAGCGCCGAATCGGAGTATAGAGCTTTAGCAAATCTCTCAATGGAGCTCGCCTGGGTTCAAGCCCTAATAACTGAACTTGGTGTATACCTTCGACAACCTCCAATCACATAGTGTGACAACTTAAGTGCAGCGGTGCTAGCTTCCAATCCTGTATTCCACGCTAGAACGAAGCACATCGAGCTCGACATACACTACATCAGAGGGTATTGAGCCGGCAGCTGGTCGTTTGCTACATACCCTCATCGGAGCAAATTGCCGACTTGTTCACCAAAGCATTATCACCGTCCAAGTTCTGGGCCTTCTGCACCAAACTCGGTCTTGTTCTCTCACCAGGCCCAAGTTTGAAGGGGGGAGTTAAAGTTGCTCAGTCCAGGCCCATTACTGAGACTCAGGCCCATCACAGGCCTATCACTGAGAAGTCCAGGACGCTGACTTATTCACACCCATCTGCTCTACTTTTACTCTAGTCAGTAACAAGTAGCTAGAATATAGGAGCTGTTACAACCATACATAGTCATGATCCTATCTATATAGATCTACAATGTAATCATGGGCCTAACAACCCTCTATAAATAATACAATAAGCAAAGGCAAATACAAGCCATTTTTCAATATCCTCAGAAATACAAAACTTAACTTCCACAAAATGTATATAGAAACAATGACCAACAGTAGATTGAACTGGCGCAAGACCCCACAAGTCTGTATGAATAAGCTCAAGAGGGGAAGATGCATGAGAGAGAGAATTAGAAAATGGCAATAATTTTGATTTTCCCATTTGACAAGCTTCACATACAAAGGTGTCATTAACATGAACTCTAGCATTACAATTATTGACTACTAGTTCAAGATTTTATTACTGGGGTGACCAAACTCGTAATGTCATCGACGTATGGGATGACCGAAAATCTATGGCAAGATGCTGTGCCTATTTTGATAACTCTCTTGTTTCATGGACATCACGCAAGCAAAGAGTTGTCTCTCGGTCAAGCTTTGAATAAGAATACAGAGCTCTTGCAGATGGTGCTTCGGAAATCAAATGGTTATCATCACTATTATTTGAACTTGGTTTAAGGATAAGAGAATCATCTATTATATGGTGTGATAATATTAGTGAAAAGGCTCTTGCTGCTAATCCTATTCTTCATGCACGAAGTAAACACATTGAGATTGACATCCATTTTATACGTGACATAATGCTAGATAACTTTATTGACATTCGATATGTGCTTTCATCACGTCAGATAGCGGATTGCTTCACCAAAGCTTTATCATACTCTCAATTTGATTATTTCAGAAGTAAACTCGGATTGCTTCCCACACCCTCTCATTTGAGAGGGGATGTTAGAATATCATAATTAATGTAAGAGTCAATCAACTTTATCTTATGCACTTTAGAATATTGACAGCTAGCTGTAGTATACATTTGTGGTCTTCCTTGTGGTGCTTCTTGTTTGACGCATTCTGTTGAGACTTTTGTATAGTTTGGGAACTACTCAATTATTGTAATTGCTTTGTTATGTAAAGATACCACCGGGCCTGAGCAATTCATGTCAGCCTTTGTTCATTTCTTTTGCTAGTTTTTCTCTGAAAATTCATATCAAACAAACTTAATGCATGACTATTCTAAAGTATTTTATTCTCAATAACTTAAACGCAAAGTATATATAGCACAACTAATTGTCTTTTATTCTATCAATATCTATTATCTAAGTACTACTCTTATTATCAGTTACTATGGATAGTTCATACCATGGTGTTGAGGAAAAGGGGATGCGTGCATGCAAATGTTTGTAATATCAAAGTAATTGTGGTTTTCTTTGTTTTATTTTTTAGTAACTTGATGTGGTTTCTTGTTACCTTTTCAGCTAAACCTGGAGGCGTATCAGCAATAGTAACATCAAGAACAGTTTGACCATATTTATTGCATGCCATTATGTCCATTCTTGGAGGTCATTTTTCCAAAAGAGGATGACAAACATAATCTTCCGGTTTAGGAGCATGACGGGCAAGGAGGTGAAGGGGTGTGTTCCCTTTATCATCTTTCTCATTGTACATGTTGCTTATTAGTGGTTGAAGGAAATAGAAACCAGATTAGAGTAGAAGCGCGTACCGATAAAGTCGGATCCGGGTTTGGGGCCCACACAAGGATTAGACTACAGCAGTGCACCAGAACAAGAAAGATGGTAGATAAGAGGAGATTGCCAGAAAGCTCAATGGCAGGGGTGGTTTGCAATGCTAGAGGCACACCCTATTTATAGTGATCAGATTGACCACTAATTAGGCAGTGTGTGCACTCCTTGCTTGCTCTCCAAGTCGGTGAATTAATTCAATTGACTCTAAATCAATTCCTCAATCATGGAGATTTGTTTCTTAATCATGATCTCACAATTAATTCCCAACTTATTCACCAAGCAACAATCTTATGTTGATTGATTAATTTGATAAGGCAACTTATGCCCCTAATCAAATAGTCCGGCCCATCAAGGGCGGACTTGGACCCAAAGTCCAACATCTCCCACTAGCACTTGATGGGCCACCCATCATGCGACTACATCTTCTTCTTGTTTCATACTTGGTGTTTGCCGTGACTGTGTGGGCATAACATCTTCAGAACCTTTGGTGCTTGTGATACTAGAAATCCTTGATATCGGATCAGCATCCAAGGACACCCTTTGTGAACCTGTAAATTGTTGCCTCATATGCCCTAGGTCTGTCCATACACTCAACTCATGGAATATCTGATCCCTCTTAAGTCATAGATTCTCTTGTTTTTTTTGAACTTGACTCAGATTGCCTACTATGCGCGTGGTATCCACACTTATAAGTTTTTCTCATAACTTGTAAGGGACATGTCACAGATGCCACCGCAAAAAGTGTACTTCAAGATAGACCTTCCTTTTTTACCAGAAACATTGATCTTTCTCGACTTGGTCGCTTTCCCAGCTTTTAGGTGTCTGATCGAATCGTACGTGATCATAAAGCTTCAGCCAAAGTAGCTGGCCCTAAGTCAGGCTTTCAGGATGCCTGCCTAAGTCCTGAGGGCATCGTGTGAAGGATTTCTCCTTCCTGGGACTCACACCGTAGTGAACCAGGGATCTGTCACCTACGTCCCATATTGCAGTTATTCTCTCAAGCACATGCAGTATGAATTGCATGCTACGGTGATTTTGCAATGGTGTATGTCGATTTTACCTTCATGTTTCACCGTACAGACTTTAGTTCAAATGTACTCAACATTGGAACCAGGACTTCCCTTTTTACAATCATTCCCCTTTTTGGAACCTCATTTGTAAAAGAGAGTCCTTTGCCTAGCTACAGGTCTGATGATACATCCTTTGTAATCATGCCTCGATCCATGACGTATTTACACGTGCGGATCTCATCTCAGTTCAACTGAGGCGACTCAAGCGCAAAGATCTTCCTTACCCATCTCATGGTGATCATTTGCTCGTCTTATTATCCCACACCCCTGCAAATCATGGGAAGACGGTTGTTCGTGTGAGCAAACCAACCTTCCTGACCTGTACGACATACGGAATTGCATACCTCGTGCCTATGCATTAATATATACACAATATATTTGGAAAAAAACTGAAAATGCATCATTTTATTGCAACGTTCAATACATTACATTCTACGCATGCCCAAAGCAGTTACATGTTTAACAAAAGGGTTTCTGGCAATGGGCTTTGTAAGGGGATCAGCTAACATCTTATGAGTAGAAAGGTATTGAACGGTCACTTGTTTCTTAGTGATCATGTCTCTTACAAAATGATATTTAATGTCTATGTGCTTTGTCCTACTGTGATCCTTAGGGTCCTTAGCATAGGCTATTGCGGCTTGACTATCGCAATGTATCAGAATAGGACCCTCCTTTCTGCCTGTCATTCCTAGACGTTCTAGAAATCTCTTAAGCCATACAGCTTCTTGAACAGCGGCAGAACAAGCTATGTATTCAGATTCCATGGATGACAGAGCCACACAAGTCTGTTTCTTGCTGCTCTAGGAAATTGCTCCATTGTTTAGGAGGTACGCGTACCCTAAGGTGGAGTGTCGTTCATCTATATCTCCCGCCCAGTCGGCGTCAGAGTATCCTATTAGATGCATATCTCTACCTTGGTAACATAGCTCGTAATCCATGGTTCCCTTCAGCTACCTCATGATTCTTTTCACAGCTTCTTAATGCTTTATTCCAGGGTTG
Source organism: Inga leiocalycina (assembly GCA_963242795.1). Classification (NCBI taxonomy): domain Eukaryota; kingdom Viridiplantae; phylum Streptophyta; class Magnoliopsida; order Fabales; family Fabaceae; genus Inga; species Inga leiocalycina. Next base: position 40,471,739 of record OY725332.1, read on the forward strand.
GATTGAAATCGGCTCACAAGTCCGACTGCGAAGCATATGTCTGGTCTAGTACAAAGCATAGCGTACATCAAGCTTCCAACTGCACTCGAGTATGGGACTCTTTTCATGTGCTTTATTTCGGATTCTTCCATGGGACACATGTCCATGCTGAGGTGGTGTCCTTTAACCACAGGGGTATCCATAGGCTTGCAGTCTCTCATATTGAATCGTTAAGATCTTTGCTATGTATACCCTTTGTGACAAGGATAGCAATCTTTTTGAACGATTCCTCTTTATCTTGACTCCCAAGATATATTCTGCTTCGCCCATGTCTTTCATTTCAAAATTCAAGGATAACCAATCCTTGATTGTTTTGACTACCTTAAGACTCGTTCCGGCCAGGAGTATATCATCTACATAAAGAGACAAAATCACAAAATCATCTCCAAACCGCTTTATGTAGACACAGTGGTCTTCTTCGATCATCTCGAAGTTGAATGAGGTCACTGCCTCTTGAAATCTTAGATACCACTGTCTAGATGATTGTTTCAGTCCGTAAATGGACCTTAGGAGTTTGCAAACCTTTTGTTCACTTCCCTTTTCTATGAAGCCCTCAGGCTGCTCCATATATATCTCTTCATCTAGTTTTCCATTAAGGAATGCGATTTTTACATCCATTTGATGTAACTCCAAGTCCATACTTGCCACTATGGCGAGTATGAGTCTTATTGAGTTAAAACGCACCACTGGCGAGAAGGTATCTTCATAATCTATCCCTTCTCGTTAGGTGTACCCCTTAGCTACCAAGCGTGCTTTGGGTTTATCAATTGATCCATCTGCCTTTCGTTTATATTTGAGAACCCATTTGTTCCCAATTGCCTTTTGGCCTGTGGCAGGTCAACCAATTCCCAAACTTGGTTAGCTTTAATGGAATTCATCTCCTCTTCTAAGGCCTTTTGCCATATTTCCTTAGCGGGTCCAGTTAGCGCTTCTTTAACGCTTCTCGGATCTTCCTCATTGTCTTCCGGATTGACAATGAGTACTTCCCCTTCAACGGATAAGCGTCTTTTAGGGATTCTATCCCTTTGGCTTCTCCGAGGTGGGAGTTGCATAGGATTCTCTTCTAGTGCTTGATTATCAATTCCATGTTGTGAAAATGATTCATTTCTCCCACTCGGGTCAGTGATCTGAGGGATGCCTTCAACTTCCTCACTCTCATATAGAGTTTCTGTTTAGGTAAGGCTTCCTCTGCTAGGAAAATCTGATTCTAGGAATACTGCGTCCCTTGACTCGACCTCAGTCATTGAGCCGTCCTCATTTTCACCAATAAAGACATATCCTTTTGATTGCTCAGAGTATCTTATAAAGATACATTTCTTGCCTCGAGGTCCCAACTTTCCATGTTTGTGAGACGAGTTGTGTATATAGGCCGCCGATCCCCACGGTCATAAGACACTTAGATCAGGCTTACGGCCTGTCCACAGCTCATAAGGCGTAGAAGTGACTGATTTGGAAGGCACTCGGTTAAGTATAAATGTTGCAGTCAACAGTGCATCGCCCCAATACGAAATTGGTAGTTCAGCTTGTGACATCATTGACCTAACCATATCGAGAAGTGTTCTATTTCTTCTCTCGGCGACCCCATTTTGTTGAGGAGTGCCAGGGATAGTCAATTGTCTGATAATCCCTTTTTCATCACAGAGCGTTTTGAACTGTTCTGAGAGGTACTCTCAACCTCTATCAGTTCTCAAGGCTTTAACCTTACAATTTAGTTGATTTTCAACTAGATTAAGGTACTTCCTGAAGAATTCTAAAGTTTCAGACTTGTGATAGATCAAGTATACATGTCCATATCACGAAAAATCGTCGATAAATGTAATGAAGTACCACGCTCTATGTCGTGCCCTCACACTCATAGGTCCGCAGATATCCGAGTGTATCAGTTTAAGAGGATGTTCTGCTCTGGTTGCCTTTCCGAAGGGTTTCCTTGTGCTTTTGCCAGCAAGGCAATGCTCACATAGAGACATTTCCCTTTTCGACACTTGTCCTAGCAATCCTTCATTTGCTAGTTTGGTCATGCGTTCTTGACCAATGTGTCCTAATCTGGCGTGCCATGTATCGTAATTATCATTAGATGAAATCACATAGCATTGACTAGAATGAAAATCATAATTCATTAAAACAAAGAAACCATCCGAAATACAACCAAATCCGAAATAATCGGTCCCAATTGAAATGTCAACAACTTGATCATGAAAGTTAACATTAAAACTGAATTTAACCAAAGAAATAATAGACACTAGGTTTCGTCGGATCTCCGAAGCGTAGAGGACATCTTGCAAAATTAGGGTTCGCCCGCCTTGTAAAGTCAATTTACAGGTGCCGATCCCTTTGACTTCTACTATCGCATTGTTCCCAACGTAAAGCCATCTGCTTCTAGCTGGTAGCTTGCGAAACTCCGTGAAGTTCCCACGATCTCTGCTCACATGGTCTGTGGCCCCTGAGTCTACAACCCACACAGGATTAGCCTCAGCTACAAAGGCAGTACTAGAAACAAAAGAAAAATGAGAAGGGTTATCACATAGTACCTTATTCTTCTCAGGGCAATCTTTTGCAAAATGGCCTTTCTTTTCGCAAGAGTAGCACTTGACCTTGGAAAGGTCTCGCTTCTTTGCAGGTTTCTTGTTCTTCTTGAAGGCATTCTTATCCTTCTTTGCCCCTGGGTTCCCCTTCCTCTTTTAGGGTCCCTTGCCTTTATTGGGCTTTCGCTTCTGGGATGAAGCTCCTTTTTCTTCAGTTAAGAGTGCTTGACCATTGGTCTTTGCACCGTACATACGGTCATCCTCCAATTAGATGTGACGAGCAACGTCAGCAAAGGTCTTGATGGTGTTGTTATGAGTTATGGTGTGTTTCATGTGATCCCAGCTTGCAGGGAGCGAACTCACAACAGCTTGCACTTGCTGTGCTTCAGAAAGGGTTCCTCCTGCCTCAATAAGTTCCCTTATCATATTCTGCATTTTCCTCAAATGCTGCCTTATGGTAGTGTTTGGACCCAGCTTATAATTGTCAAGCTTGACAGTGATTCTCCTGAGTCTTGCATCAGAAGTGCCATCAAACTCGTCTTTCAGTGCTATCCACATGGCAGAGGCAGTGACATGTCCTTCAAATTGACATATCACATCGTCGGTCATTGCCGCAAGCATTGTGATCCGAGAGATGGTATCCTTTCTTTTCCAGGTTGCTAAAGCATCCTGTTCCCTTCGTGGTGCATTAGCATCGGGTTGCGGAAGCACATTGGTCAAGACGTCCATAACATCTTGTTCCTCCAAGACATACGAGATCTTACGGCGCCACATGCCGAAGTTCTCACCATGCAGCTTGTCTCCTCTAACGAGATCAGCAACAAAAGTCTTGCTTGACATTTGAGCCATTTTTTTCTGTCACATAGACATGCATTTTCATTAGGTATGCAATTTGTATTCTTTGAGACACTATCTCTTTGTTTAAGTAAGAGTAGAAATTATTAGAATGAGAGTTTGCTAGCTTCGTGTTCAGGAATCAACTAGGTTGACACCCATCCCACTCATTCCAGTTTACTGCTCATTTTTCTTACTTTCTATTCTTATTTAAACATATCCCCATGTCCTTTTTTTTTCTTTAAAAAACAATTCCAGAAAAAAAAGGAAAGGAAAAAAAATATGCTCCCACTCAAATAAAGCATCATAAGGAAGTAGAATAAATAATTCAAAAAAAAACAATTTATTCATTGAGCAATAATTCCATGAAAGGTTCATATAAGTTGCAATGAAAACAAATTCAAAAAGCAAGCAAATGAAAATATGGATAATCAAGTTTTAATAACGAGGTACATCAATACCAAAATCTAGAAAAATTTTCCTAGCCTTAGCTCTATGAGCTCCTTTGTCCATGTTGTTTATGCCTCTCTTGAAAACGTCTTTCCAAAATCTTTGGCCATGGAGATGACCCCTCTTTGTCACTTGCTCACGGTATTGAAGCATAGCTTTTATGTAGAATTCAGTGTCACTAGCATTAGTGACTTGTGTGCCATATCCACAAATGAGCCCATAGACGCTTTTGATTTGAACATATCTATCAACGTCTTTTTCAACAAGAGATTTGATTAGAGCACTAGTTCTTGGTCTATCGACCTCCTCTTCTTCGAACTTATCGAATTTGAACTTTGCTTTCTCTTCTTGTTGCACCTCGTCAGGTGTGTTGGAGTCTTGTAGTGACAAAGGGGGACCCTTCTTGTTGGTGCTACCAACTCCACTTGAGGTCTTTGCCTCTTGTTCATCATCAGAAACCGGAGAATATTCAGGGGGAGCCTCATCAAAGGATTGGTCAGTGTGTATACTAGCCATATCTGACCAATAATCGTTTATCACAAAGAAAAACAATTTTCAGAACTTCTTTTAAATAGTTTAGGGTTAAAAAACATTAAAAAACGTATATAAAATGTTCTGAATAATTTCCAAAAATAGACAAATAATATACCAATGTGAAGAACATGAATTTACAAATTTTTAGGGCCAAAAAAATTCCAAAAATACCCATGCACATGCCCCCACGCGCCACCAGAAGGTTTCTGAAAAAAAATTCATTTAAAAAATAGGAAACTGGAATTTTCCACTCTCGGTGGTGGCGCGTGTCACTCACGCGCCGCCATAGAGACCGTATTTTGACACGATCTCCAAACCCCTGGACTTGTCTCAATTCACTAAGTCTGATGATGTCCTTGATTGGCTCATTAGGCCTTGGGGTGGATCTCACGCTCCACATAGGCGCGCTGTCAAGGGAGAGGAAATTTTTTTTTTTTTAAATGAATAAAAAAAAAATTTTGGAATTTTTTTTTGGAAATCGGGTTGGGCTGGTACGGGTCAAGTGAACCGGCCCAATGTCCTTTGAGGCGGGTTTCGGGTCGCCCCGACCCGAAACGTTGCGTTTCAGTGATTTGAAACACAGCTCCCACTAGCCGAAATGACGCCGTTTTGGCCAGCGTTAAACGGCGCCGTTTCACAAAGTGAAACGGCGCGTTTTGGGGTTTAGGCCAAAACGACGCCGTTTTGACCCCCCTCCCCCTTCTTTAACCTCCAGCCGGGTCGACGTGACCCGGCCGGAGCTCAGGCGGGTCTGTCGCGATCCGCCTGTTTCGTTTCCCTTTTTCTCCCTCGTCTGACCTTCTTTCGACGCAATTCCGGTGCCGTTGGAACCGTCTCCTCGAGTACTTCACGTTCATAACCTTTTTTTACACAGAGGCTCACGTTTTCGAAGACCCAATTTCTCGAAGCTTGTCGGTGACCGTGGATTCACATAGAAAACACGGTGCTTCTCTTTCTTCTTACGTTTTATGATCTCATGCATTTATTTATATGTTCAAGTTTCTGTTTTTGAACTCATATATATACCAGAATCAAAAAAACGAAATTCACAGAGAAAACAAGAAGAGAGAGAGCATGTGACAAATTTTGATCGGTAAAATGAAAAAGACATGCTTCAAGGTATTGGTCATTAAACAGAAGCGAAAAACGTAATTGATCATGTGAGTACATGTTAATTTCAAAAAAAAATTGCAGAGGAGAGAGAGACGAAGAGAGAGACGGAGATGAAGAGAGAGAGACAGAGCACATGTTCATATATACAAATGCATGCATCACGGACATGCAAATACACAGAGTAGCAGCGGAATAAAGAAAGACATATGAGCATGTGAAAATCTATATTTACATATACGCAGGTGTTGATATATATTTTGTTTCTTCGGACATATATATACACGTATATATTTAAAAATGGCAGAACACATGTTGAATACAGCAACAAGAACAAGCAGGCTCTGATGCCAATGAAGGAAATAGAAACCAGATTAGAGTAGAAGCGCGTACCGGTAAAGTCGGATCCGGGTTTGGGGCCCACACAAGGATTAGACTACAAGAGCCTAATCAGGGTTTGCACAGCAGTGCACCAGAACAAGAAAGATGGTAGATAAGAGGAGATTGCCAGAAAGCTCAATGGCAGGGGTGGTTTGCAATGCTAGAGGCACACCCTATTTATAGTGATCAGAGTGACCACTAATTAGGCAGTGTGTGCACTCCTTGCTTGCTCTCCAAGTCGGTGAATTAATTCAATTGATTCTAAATCAATTCCTCAATCATGGAGATTTGTTTCTTAATCATGATCTCACAATTAATTCCCAACTTATTCACCAAGCAACAATCTTATGTTGATTGATTAATTTGATAAGGCAACTTATGCCCCTAATCAAATAGTCCGACCCATCAAGGGCGGACTTGGACCCAAAGTCCAACAGCGGTGCATCTTGCATAATATGTTTTAGTTCAAAAAACAATTTGCTTTCTCCTATCGTAGTGTAGCGAAGAGCATTGAAGCCCTTTTCACCCACCAATTCGCAGCAATCTAGAAAATATTCTATTATCTTTTCTAATACAGATGAACCTTCACGAAGTGCTGCAAAGTGAAGAGTCGTCCTTCCCTTGTTATCTCTCATGTGTCGCGCTTCTATCGTTCCTTAGCAACACCTCTACTACATCTGAATTTGCACAAATTGCTGCCAAGTGAAGTGGCACCCAACCATTTTCATCTGATTGTTTTGTTGCTGACAAGTTTCTTGACAACAACTTTGACACCTTCTCTGTTATATATATAATATCAAAATTAAGCATCATCCATTTCATCTAAAAACTAACTACTTTCTCACAAGTTTCTTGACAACAACTTTGACACCTTCTCTTTGAATTTGACATGCTAATTTAAAACATAACTATCACACCTTAATTTGTAAGGAAATTTTATCTAATGATCGCAACATTTGTTCAAATTAATTTGAAGAGTTTATACAAGTTGTTATTTCTTTAAAAAGTCATTTTAAGCATGTTAGTTAATCGCCATTACTGTTGTCGGTTTATTCCTAGGAAATCAAATTAACGTGTTGGAAATACAAATAACTTGAATGATTATAAATGATAAATTTCAAAATCATATTATAAAATACCATTGTCACCATGAAGGACTGCCGCATGCAAAGCAGTTCTGCCATTGGGGCTATTATATTGAGGAGAAACACTGTTATCCAACATTGTATCTACCACATCCTAATATTGTCTCTCAACAGCAATACAAAGTGGAGTTTCACCGTCAACATTTTTACCAAAATATGAGTAGTCTAGTTCTTCCTTTATCAAGATATCTACAACTTCATCATGATATAGCGAGCTGCTTCATGAAAGGTCCTGTCCTTTTCATAATTTATTGCTCATATAAGTTTTTTCTCAACTCCAACTTCATTGATATCTTTAGGGAGAACTTTAGCATAATCAATTAATTGTTTCACTATTTTATGATGTCCATATTTTACTGCTATATGTAGAATGGTTTCATCCTTCACATTGGTCTTTAAAAGAAGTGCACAACGCGTACCTAGAACCTCTTCCACAAATGTCTCTGATACACTATCAGTATAGTTGGTGAAGTGTATATGACGGATTGTATTTTTATTTGGGGTTAGTATGGACTCAATGTGCTCACTCATTCCTTGAAAGGAATTAATGTTACCTTGCATTGCAGCTTTGTGAAACTCAGGTTCCATGCCTCTGATTGTGATATTTGTATCGTTGTTGAGATCTGAAACAGGTTCTACTAATGTGATTTTGGTAGCTTTTGTCTTGCTGGTGGTAGCTTTATCGATTGTTATCTCCATCAACTTCCTTTCTCAGCCAAAACTGTAAGAAACCAAAATTTTGAATATTGGTTATGTAAGACAATGTAACTGTATGTCAGGATCTATACTTTTTTACTTTAAAATATCAGAAACACTAAAATAGACAGATAATGATAATTAGATGAATGATTCGATCTATTGTGACCCATGATTCATCATACCCATCTACTATATTAATTGTCTATCCTCTTCGTGGGTCGGAATGAAGAAACATATTTTTAACCTGTATGGTTATGGATACCCATGAGAATTAAGTAAAATTAAGTGAACCTTGACCCACTACCATATATATAATTTGATGGACTAGGATTTTTTTTTGATCGAATGATGGATTAGAATTCAAAGATTGTCTCTATCAGAAATGTATATTGTCTCTATGGATCTGAAATTAATTATTCTCGCAGCTAAAGTCCCACAGTCCCGAAGCTATCGTAACTCAAAACAGTGTCCAAATGTTTCAACAAGAACAAAAGGAAGAGGAAATACAAGTAGAAATAGAGTTCACAAATTATTCTAAGCAATATCGATATAGCCAGACAGGAAACTGAATTAAACCGAAAAATAAAGAATAAAAAAGCCATGTACGTAATATAAGTACCTCAAAAGTTGCCGACGTTGGAGCCCTGTAAAATGGTGAAACAGAAATTCTTTGATGCGACTTTTTTAGATAAATTTGTGGAAGTAGTGTGAGTGAGGTAGAGAGTTGAAAAAGAATGACTTAGAATTGTATTGAGGGGTGGCTGAAACAGGTAGATAAAGAGAGAGAACATGAGGATTTTGTTTCCAACGCGCAAGAAATTTCAACGCGTTTGTTAATGTAATCCCATACCAAACGCTCTGTTCCACATCTGGTTTAGTGACAGGATCGGGCTATAGGCCGCTTTAATAGTTTACACAATCCGGCAAGCCTGTGTGGAAAACGTAATGATACCGTAAAATATGGGCCTAGGCCTAGTTAAAAGAAATGGGCCGAAAGCTTGTAGAAATGGGCTCAAGTCGGTGAAAATGGAGAATAAAAAGCTGAAATTAAAGTAGTCGTTGTAGTATAGTGGTGAGTATTCCCGCCTGTCACGCGGGTGACCCGGGTTCGATCCCCGGCAACGGCGCCAAAAACTTGATGCTGCTAAATTTTAAATATGCACCGCAAGTGTACGGGTCGTAGAATAGTATAGTAACAAATCAAGGTCATCCCACAGAGATCCAAGGTAATAGATAATTAGGCATTAAAATTCTCATTTTCATTTAAGTTGAGCAAATCAAAGAAAGAGATTGAAAGACAATTTAAATAAATGTAAAAGAAACAAACCTAATGATTTAAAGGCTTCAATTGATAAAAACAACCTAGAGTGGCTAATCCCTTCTTTAAGTTTTAGAGCATGTATTTACCCAATTAAAAGTATTTAATGTTAACTTGTTAATCTAGAGTTTAAATGAATATAAGTATCTTCCAATCACTTATACTCCTCTCTCAAGTTAAACTTGTTATTCCTAACTAATTTACTCAAGAGGCAATAAATGTTCAAATTCACTCTAATATGATTATATGGGTCCAATAGGTATATTCCTATCCTATTGGCAAATTAGAATAAATTCTAATCTCACATTACTCAATCCCATGGTCTAATTAAGATTCCTCTTCCAAGGCTAATCTAAATTCCCCAAATTCATACTTAGTGGTGATCAAGCACAAAGTAGATAAAATTAATACAAGATTAAGTAAACAAAAATTAACACTAAACACAATTAAATGGTTCATACATGCTTATATCCTTAAATTAGTTCATAACTACTCTAGGTTCAAAAGTAACTAGCCACACATGGCTTTAAACATCATCACAGTAGCCGCAAATCCAGAATTCAGATTGGAAATCATAATGAAAACAAGAAGAATCAGATTAAAATATAATGGGCAGAAATCATGAACTAATCACTATCCACTGATCCTTGTTTGTTGATTCCGGTTGTTGAAGAAGAATCTTGGAGTAGCAAATGACAATTTCAGTCCAGAATAGCCTCTCCTCTGTTTTCCGCCACTGATAATGATCTTCAACAATGCTCAGTCACCACTTTCTCAGCTCCTTGGTTCAGCTCGAAACCTCTTCTGGTTCAGCTCCGATTCTGCTCTGGTTCCAGTCAAGAAGATGAAAACAGAGGATATCAACGACACACCGGAGTTCCTTCCGTCCTCACTCCGGTGGCCGATAATGGAGATGAAGATGAACGAGATTCTCTCTCTCACGCCTGCTTCGCTCCCTCTGGTTTCCTCTTCTCTTTTGTTCTCCCCTCTCGGCTTCCAGATGATGATGCTCCGAGTCAAGTATTGCGGCTGTCTCTGCTTTTCCTTCCCTGTGCGGCTGTGACTCTTTTCCTTCAATAACCAATTCAGCCCAATTACCTCTCCATTACGTGGCTTTTAATTGCTCTAGCCCAATGATTCCAATTCCCTAACCCAAAACCACGTCACATGTTCACCTAAGGGAAGAAAAACAACTATTTAATAATAATAACAAAAACTAACATAAAGTAATATAAATATAATATGGCATCATTTTATTTTATTATTATTTTTCCTTCAAAATATTGAAAATTAGAATATTTAAAATAAAATCCCTAGATAATGCACCAACTTGATATCTTATAAAATCTCAAGAAAATCATCTTAAATTAACATTGATAACTCCCTAATTATATCAAAATGTGTCTCAAATATATTAAAAATGGGGAGTTATCAGAGGCGGTCTAAGATTTTTGTTCATTTCTCGCTGGGCTTCTGATCTCTTCTCATGTCTGAATTTCTGCTTATTCCCTTCTAAGTTGTACTTCTTTTAGCCTTTGATATAAAACATATTTTTCTAATTTAATTAGATTAAAGAAGTTGATTGAATTAGTTAATATAACATGCATTTTCTAAAACATCCTAGTCATCTTCTTTAATTCCTTAATTCCCTCTCCTCATTGATTATGGTTGAGGAAGCATCAATAAGAGTGAATTAAAAAAACATTAACAAGTATGAACACTATGTCTTATATTTACTAGGAGCAAGATCAACTCCTTAATTGTTTTTTATATTAAGGACCGGATGAGTATTTGGGAACTTGGAGTTTAAGCTTGAAATTTTACTATGTTTATAATAGAACGACTGATTTATGTACTCAATTTTTGGTCACCAGTGACAACATATATATCTATATATATATATAAATTCTGCTGGGTGTAAGATCATCACAGGGGAACATCAAAACAAGTTCTGAATATATTAGCATCAAGAGCCAGTAGAAGGATCCCGTTGTAATGTGCATTATCATCAATCTGCGCTCTCTCTCTCTCTCTCTCTCTATTTTTTTAAAGTTTATCGCTAGACTAACTTTGGATTGGTGACAATATGTTACTCTCTAGTACTATACAAACTATCCAAATAGCATTGTAGGATTGAAACAAAAATGATATTATGAAGGGCTAATTACACTCAATTGTTTTGTAACTGAGAATAATATGAAGGGCAATAATCCTCATAGAGCTTCATTTCATGTTAAAAGACAATTTTATACAAGAACGTGTTGCCATAATTTTATAAGTTAAGACTCACAAAAATGGTGAACTCAACGAGTCAACAACAAGCACTACTACAAAAAATGTTATATATCATGGCTATTTTCAAAAATACATTACAGTTCTAAATACTTATTTATAGTGGCGTTATATATTCTTGACACAAATATTTAACAATTCTGAATGGTGATGTATTTAGTAACTTATATGATGGTTCTAATCAACGTCTGTTATATACCAAGGCTTGTTGAGGTCATGATGTGTGTAATACTAGCATAATACATAATGGACTCAGATGAACAACCGTTATATATTCAGTAATATTGGTATAATATATAACTGGCTCATGTAAACAACCATTACATTATATATTCAGCAGTGATGCACATCAACAAGCTGCCTCTTCAACTTCAAGTGAGCTTTTACAAATTCCAACTATACTAATCACAAGAGCACATGCTAAAATATATAAGGAAGCTTTGATTAGGCTAGTTCAAGAGACTTTTGCAAAGCAAATGGCAATTCGATCAACAAAGCTGGATGAAGATTGGGCTTGGAGACTCCAAACTAAAGAGTTTGGACCAAGTACTATACATGGGAGGACTTATTTGGGCCTAGATAAGCACATTTTGGGCTTTAAATGATTATTATGTTTTAATAATTGTATTTGTACGAAAATTAATATTTAGATTGCAAATTTGACTTTTAAGTTCCCTAGTTTAATGTATTATGTTTTAGTTTTTATTTTCTGTGTTGGATTTAATGGAATTAGGTTAAATTTTTCAATGTATCCTTTATATTCATTGTACATCCTAATTTGAAAAGAAGACTTCAGACTTACATACTTATCAAGGTTTGATCAACCTCATGGTGTCTTTAAACACTTCAGGCCCTTGTTCTTTAGTACTCAAAGGTTCAAGTGGATCGTCAATCTTTGTTTATCTTTCCTGGGGTGAGTATATCTTTGATTGATTATGGGTTCGCACCACCTTGGTATCAGAACTTCGAATATAAACTCAAGTGATATCTTTGTATTCTTTGTTTTCAGTTCTATTCATTGTTTGTGCCTATTCATTATGTTTGTTCATTTTCATCTATTATGTGCATGTGTGAAATTTTTGCCTCTGTTTGTTAAGTTTTTCTTTGATTTTTTTAATGTATAATGAGGCATTCTCATAGTTCAGATTCTTATATTTTTTTCTTGTTTTGAAATTGTTTCAATCTGAGTTTTCTATTGCTAGTTATAATTATTTTAATCAAGACCTGTTTTATGGAATTTCTCTATTTGTTCATCTTCATTTTTTCTAGAACGTCATCAAAAGTTTCGCCCTTGTTCAACCAGTTTTCATTTGAACTTTGGGTTGTGATAGGTTATTTTCATTTTTTGGAATTTTTTTTTAATCGTTTTGGTTTAATCTCAATCTGAAATTTCTACAGTGAGATACATCCTTTTCCAAAAAGGACATTTTTTTGGGAGTTTTTAGGTTTAGATTGCTTATGTTGTGTTGTTTGTGATAGATTCCGTTATTCTCTTTAAGTTTCAGTAGGAAAAAAAGAAATATGAAAAAGAGCATCAGAAAAAAGTGAAAAAACAAAAAATATATACAGAAAAAAAAGAGAGAAGAAAGTTCCAATTATTGTGTTGGAAGTGTTCTAAGCTATTCATCTTCACACCTAGAATTTTCTTTAATATTTAAAACCTTTGTATCATTTGAGCTCTTGATTCCTTTGAAACTCCTTTTTCAATACTCACTTTGATATTTCAAATTTCTAAGTGTTGTGTTGAGTTTGTAAATTTTGAAAGCTTTGATCCTCAAGAAGAGTTGAGAGAGTAGAAAAATGCAAGAGTGGTATATAACATTTTAAAAGCCAAATTTGTGTGAAACACGAGTGATACTAGACTTGTTTAAGTGAAATAGGCGAGTAGAGTGATTAGGTTCCTTTTTCTTATTTCTAACTTTTCAGGTATCAACATGTATGGTGAAAAAGAACTTCAAAAGGATCTCCCGTTCTCACTAAAGGTTAGGGAGGTTCAATTTAAATTTTTGAATGTCAAGGATTATCTGTAAGTAACCTAAAATTGATGGGGTGTTTTATATAATTTAGCCTAATTTTAATTTCCATTAAAGAAATTACTTTGAGAGGTTGTTCTTTAATTTTTTTCATTTATTTTTATATCCTGATTTGTTAGAGATTAATTGAGAAAAAAAAGTGTTGTATTTTGTGGAATTGGGAAATCAATGTAATTTATATTTGTGATGGTAATTTTTCCATAATGATAGTTGCTAAATTATTAGTTTTGGCATAATTATTTAGGTAAATTGCTATCTACACTAGTATAGAAAAGGGTTTTTAGATCAGAACATTTAGACCAGTTATATCGGATATGGTCTTGAAAATATGACCGGTGGTATTTTTGTTATTATGATAAAATTTTAAGACCGGTTAATAATAAAAACCGGTATTAAAATATATACAATTAAAAAAATAAATATATGTAATATATTTTCTAGACCGGTTCTAAATATAACCGGTCCAGTAAATATTATCTGAATTAAAGACAATTAAAAAAATTAAATATTTATTACTTTTAAGACCAATTGTAAATAAAAACCGGTCTTAAATATTAAAACTTTAAGACCGGTTATTATTAATAACCGGTCTTAAAAATTTTTTATTTTTAAGACCGGTTATTTATTAATAACCTGTCTTAAATATTACTTTTAAGACTGGTTTTTAATTACAACCAGTCTTAAAACAGACCTAATTTTTAAAACCCGACTAATTTTAATTCTAAAATCTGATACTCAAGCACATAAGCAAAACCCCTCCGTTGGTTCGCGGTAGCTCCTCCTTTCCCCTTCTCTCCTCCGTCTTTAACCTTCACCGCCGTCAACGCAGATCTACAGTTGAATACATTATCGTAAGGCTATCATCATTTGTTCCCTCCGATTGGTTTCGTTCTCAACCTCATTTTAATTGTCAAGTTTGTGTTTCAATTGCCAGGTGTTCAATTAAATTAATGGTTTCATTTTTGGGTATTTCATTAATGGTTCCATTCAATTAACTTTTCAGAAGCATCCATTGTCTCCCAAGAGAGACCTTACTCGATTCGTAAAGCGGCGAAAGACTATTCAAATCCAGAGGAAGGAGAATCCTCAAGCAAAGGTTGAAGGTACTGTTAATTATTCTAAAGAGTTTTACTATATGCATGTGTGTGAGGTTAATGTCCTTATGCTTATGTGGACCTGGGTTTATTTTGGTTGTGTATGAGAAGGGTTCATTGTTGTAAGTTATAGTTCATTGGACTTTGGTGTTACTTTTGAGTCTGCCTCCTAATGCATTTAGGATTGTCTACGTGTTCATGGTGCTTCATACTATATAAACTCTTGTAGGAACATTTTGATGAATGAAAACTTGCTTGTGTTCATATTGCCTAACTGGATGGCTTGGCTTCAATTCTAATTCTGTATTTTTGCATGTATGTTCAATATAGTAAAACTCTGGATTCATAGTGTTGATATAGCTTGATATTGGTTATCAACTTGTGCATTACAATTAATTATTTGTTCATATTTGCATAACTTGGGAATTGCTTTTGAACGATGCCTTTGTAGATAGTGCCGTGTTATAGCAATAAGCACCGTGTAGCAAAATTTCCTTAAACCATTACTAGCTATCCTTAAATAGTGTCCTTAAAGTGAGGATAATGAGTTGTCCTAGTGAGAGTACTCCAGATCCAATTAATGTTAATCAAAGCGAGCCTAGCAATACTCTGAGCCAGGAACACAGTGAGCCACGTAACCGGCCTAGACAAAGGGGTAGGAGAGCCACCCGATTGAGAGACATTCCTCTCAATCAGAATACCAAGGAAATGATTCTGATTGAGTTTGATAGATATTGGAAACTAATTGGTCCTAATGCCCAATGGTATAGGAGTTTTGTCGGCCTCCTAGCACGCAACAAGCCTAGCATCTTGATAGAGCAGTGGAGAACTATGGATAAAAGTGTGAAGTGACATATTTGGGAAACTATCTAGCTCACTTACAATATTCCTGAGAGTGAAGTCTTGTATGACAAGACAATGACCTATTGTGATGAATGCTGGAGGAAGTTTAAGACAAGTCTAGCTAACAATTATGTGCATATCGAGGTAGAAGAAGGTCAACCTCGTCCTAATCCATGCGACCAGTGTTCTTTTATTAACGAACAAACTTGACAAGAATTTAGACGGCTTCGGACTACTCCAGAAGCATTGGTGAGTTGACTTATTTTGCATTTGATTTACTTATGAATTACGAATTGTCTTTATTGATTTACAATGACTTAATTTTGATTTCTTATTTGCAGGAAAAAAGGCAAAAGGCCCAAGAGAATGGTAGAAAGAATGATTACCCCCATACAATATCTCGTGGGGGTTATGCAAAGGCCGAAAAAGACTTGTTAGCGGCCAAACGGAAGAGATTGTAAGAAGTAGTTCAATCCAATCCTTCTGTTCTTCTTTCTCCACCATCTCTGATACGTCGCGAAGAGAAGTGGTTGTTCGCTTACCAAAAGAGGAGCAGGTCTTATACGAGTGAACAATCTCATATAGTTGGTGAGAAAATTGTATGTATTGTTATTGACTTGTTATTAATTATTTAGTAAACAAATTTCATTACTACCGTTTGTCATCTGTGTTTTATAGGAGGAGCTTAAAAAAAAGCTGAGGGATCATTTAGGTCGGATAGAAGGAATGACATCCTGACCATAGCTACAGGAAAACGTGAGCATTTTGGCCGTGTTGGGGGGTTGGAGGAGGGGTAGGCATAAGGGATTACTTTGGAGCACCCCCACGCCGTTCCTCAAGTACTATGGTGACTAGGGAGGAAATGGAGCATATATTGGCCACTGTGAGGGTGGAAGTTAGGACCGAGGCAGAAGCATCATTTGATGCATGATTTGAAGAAAGGTTCATCAAGATGAAGGAGGAATGGATGATCATAACGAGCACAAGACAAGAAGATACTAGTGTTCCCAAGGCTTATTCCCTAAACCCTAAACAGAGCACTAAAGGGAGTTGTATTGGTCAGTCATCAGAGGGTCCTGGAAAAGAAATTGGTGATCTTTGTGACTTGTTTGTGGAGGATCCTCTGAGATGATTAGTTGCACGGGGGAGCGTGCAAAACTTGGGGTCAACTGTCCACCGCCAAGAAATAAATGATGATCAAGTCAGAGTGGCAGTTGAAGAGGTGATCGTTGTAGATGCAGTAACGCCCCAATTTTTGATTAAGGCCTAATGATAATTATTGAGGGTAATTTTCGGATTAAAGTGGAATTAATGTATATTAGTGACAATATTATCTAATGTCATAATTGATGGAAAACTTATAGAATGGGATTATTGGCCTTAAGTTGGTGATTAATGGGAAATTAATTACTAACTATAGGAAAATGAGAAGTGTGATTAAATGGCTAATGAAGGGATTAAAGTAGCTAATTGGTGGTTTACCTTTATGGGAGCCAATGAAGAATTGACATGTGTCAAGATGAGAGTATGAGAGAGGTAGAGAAAAGTCAAAACCCCCCAATTGTTTAATGTTTTCTCTCTCTCCCTCCCTCCTTTTCGTTGGATGAAGCATGGGCTAGGAGAAGGAATCATCATTTCTTCTTCCTCACACACTCATTTCATCTCTCTCTTCACTCCATTTCTGCGCCATTTTTGAAGAAGCTAGGAGAAGGAAAAGCTTTCAAAAGGTAAGGGGAAATGTCTCCAAATGCTCAAACTTCCTTCTCTAATATTGATCCTTGAATGAAGAGCTTCCTTTTGATAGTTGTAATGTGTTCATTGGTGTTAGTTTGTGACCTCAAGAGATTGTGAAGTTGAAGAATCAAGAAATCTCTTTGGCAAAGTGAAAGAGGTGAGTGTTAACTCTCTTTTGATATATATATATTGTGGTTGTTAGTTGAGCATTGATTTTTCTGGAATTTTCTACCCTATTTTCGAAAATTAGGGTCTTAGTGAGTTTGGCATGTTGTGATCATGGAAATGGTATATTGTGATGTCTTTTGGACAAATGGATTGGTTTGAATCATTAAAAGTAAAGTGTGGGAACTTTGTATTGATTTTGGTGTATTGGTCAAAGTAGGGCATGTGGTTAGATTGTGAATTTGGTCATTTTGAGGTTACCATTGTGTTCCTTGTGGAAAATTGTATGGGAATATGTTTGGTTAATGATTTTGGAGTCATTGGACACTTTGGTAGAAAAGTTGGAAAATGCTGTCAATGTGAACTCTGTCTGGGCAGTTTATTCGTGTGGACGTTTTGAATGACCAAATGATTTCAGAAAATTTTGAAACTTTCCAGTCTTAAAGTTCACATCCCAAGCTTCAAAATGGACATGTACTTTGTGTCATTTCATTTAGTATTCTGGGAGATATGGTTGTCCAAAGTTTGGGGATGGAAACAGAACTCTGTTCTGGAGTAGTGTTGAGTTTTGGGTGATTCTGTATTTTTGTGATGATTTGAAGTTATGAGCCATATTTTTCCTTGAAATAGGACTTAAATACCTTTCATTTGGATTTGGAATCACTCTATTTCGATTTTTCTACAATTAGATATGATTTTTTGAAGTTCAGCCAAGAATCAGGAAATTTCTTGGCCGCGGCCCATGAGTGGCTGGCCGCGGCACATGGGTGGCTGGCCGCAGCTGGCGACCTTCTGACCATATTTTGGCCGTGGCCCAAGGAAGGGCTGGCCACGGCCAACCCCTGTGTTCCAACACTTTGAGTTTTTGAAAAGAGATCTTCAACCTATTGTTTCCTAACCTTTTAGGGGTTTTATTAGAGGCATTTGTGGCTTCTTAAGGGTCATTATTGATAACCAAATTTAAGTGTTGAAGAGTCAATTGAGTATTGAAATAGAGAATAATGCTTCATCCTTAATTATGACTTTAGGATTTGATATTTGCCCGGAGCATAGAAGGCCCGTGCCTGCTCAAGAGCGGAAAGACCAAGGTAGTGACACTTTATTCTATATCATGTGTATTGCATTGCTTGTTTGCATTAGTCATTGAATACAGTGAAAGTGAAGAGGACGTGACGAAAGCCCGGACTCGATTATAGTGAAAGTGAAGGGGACGTGGCGAAAGCCCGAACTCGAATACAGATAAAGTGAAGGGGACGTGGCGAAAGCCTGACCTCGTATATAGTGAAGGGAACGTGGCAAAAGCCCGGTCTCGAATATTGATTGCTGCATTGTGATATATGTGACTTGCTTTGTATATATGTATCATATAAATAAACTGTTGCTACTGGGATTCTCTAGAATCTCATTCTTTCCAAATAACATTTTTAGACAGGGCAAGTGGATCGAAAAGCAAGCAAGTGGCAAAGGACGATTAGGACTGCCAGCGGTAGTCTTAGCTATATATTTTGGTTTTATATTGAACTGGTTATCATTTTGGATAAATATATACATATTGAATAAAATTGTAGTGGTATAGTTTTGTGTAATCCCCGGTATGGATACTGAGATGGGCAATGATGCCCTGTTGATGGCGCACAGTGATGTTTCTTTGTTGCTGCTTCTAATATAATTTAAATTGACGGTGTGAGAAAACTCCAAAATAACGGATTGTTGCTGTTTCTAATTAGTTGCGTATTGAATGACAAAATAAAAGATGCAAGGAAAACACCAAACCCAATTCATTCTTCCGTTTTTGTGGCCAAAAAAACAAAAAATGTAAATATTTAGAATTAACCTGCATAAAAAACGGGACTAATTAATATCATTAATACTGCCTCATTAAAAATGGGACTAATTAATATTATAAACCAAACTGCATAAAAAACGGATCTTGAACAAATGATTAATATTTTGGCCTAAAAATCAAGAGGAAGAGAGAGAAAAAGAAATGAATTAAAAGAGAAATTAAATTCAAGAAACATATACTCTTTCAGTATTTTAATTTGATCAATGATTAAGAAGTAATTAATTAAGAATAAGAGAAGAATAATCATATCTATCCTCCATTAACTTCTAGATAAGTGGGTTCAGCTGTAAACTAACGTGCTCCTCCATATGGCTCTATCTATTGTAGAACTTATAGGAATCATCCATGAACTTAATCATCCATGGCTCTATCTATTGTGGATAAAAAAACAATGAACATATTCTAAATTATCCTAATGAGTACAAGAGTGCTGATTTGGTTTTATTTTATGTTAACTTGCATGAAAAAGGAGAAATGAATACAAGAGTGCTGATTGGGTTTTATTTTAAATAAATCCAATTCCTTTTGAAGAGAATAATGGATTTAATAATTATCATTGAATGACTTATTATTCAAGGGAAAAGGCAAGTGTAATATATGGCATACCAAAAGGTGTAAGGAACTGATATGGGGAAGTTCTAAGGATGAATCTAAGTAATTAGGGGGTTACACTACTATTGATTGGATCTAAATGTTGCCGTTCGAATTTTTTATTATTGGATTTTTTAGGAGGAAAATTAACATGGGGGTTACATAAATAATACGGTGGATTTTGTTGGGTGGATTTTTGGGTGTTTTTATTTAATGACATCTATAAAAGGATGCCCCCCAAGAAAAAACACATTGCCAACCACATTTTGCATCCACACATTAAAAAACTATTCTAAAATCTCAAAATGTCAACTATGCTGTGAGATCTGATTTGTCAAATCAATGATAGTAAAGATACCTGGGTTATCGTTGCACGAGTTCTTAGGAAGCTGGTTGGGAGAAAAAGTAGTCCACTGTATGATGCCTGGAAGGTGGGTATGATTTTGGTGGATGAACAGGTTTGACATTCATGAAATCCCACTAATTATACACTAATTTCTACAATGACACTTACATTTTTTAATGAAATAAATGCAGGGTATCATAATTGAAGGTTTTGTTACTCAAAAGCAACTGAGAGAGCATTTCATGAAGGAGCTTAAAGAGGGTGATGTTTATTAGTTCCAAAACTTTGAGGCTTTAGACAACAATGACAAATATAAAGTAACTCCACATTCATGGAGAATCCGGTTTCACAAAAAAAAAATTCCAATGGAAAAATACAACTTTGTCCCTATTAAAAACATTGCAAATTATACCACAGATAATGAAGAACTAATTGGTTAGTGCTTTTTAGTAAGATATTCTTATCAACTTATATTTCTAAAAGGTTATTGTCATGTTCGTTTGTTGTGGTTGCGAGCTTAAACATTAAGGCAAACCTCTTTTCAGATGTCATTGGGTTCTTTCAAGCTTTTGGAGAATTGGAAGATCAACAGAGAGGATCTGAGTCCTTCAAACAACTTAATCTCACCCTTACAAATAAAGAGTAATGTTTTCTCCATTTAATGTGCCACTATTATTATATTGTGTAGAACACTCAATAATTAGTTTCCCCGGTATAATTGTTGTGCAGTGATGCTACAATCAATGTAGTACTACTTGGAAACTGTGCAACGCAAACATTTAACAAAAAGCATGCTAAAATAGAGCCACCAATTGTAGTTGTTATCATGTTCACGGAGTTGAACAAAAATAAAGGTAAATAATTGTACAACCCTTAAAAGACTAAGCATGTGATCCCTTTTACATGACAATATTAAACACTTGACAGCATATAGCCACATTACTAATGCTTTGGAAGCTACAACAATTTTATTCAATCCCGAAATCCCTGAGGGAAGGATGCTACTGGACAGGTAAGCAATATTTTCCATAGTAGCTTTAAATAGGTAATTTAAGCATTTATGATTATTTATAAAATATAGTGTGGTCACTTATACTTGTAACCCATGAGCAGCCTTAGCATGACTCCGGGCATAAAGGAAAGTTTCTACCAGATAACCAGTATTGTGAAACCCAATATCAATAATGAGGACATGTTGACATTTCCTACTAGGATACCCCTTGGAGATTTATGCAACATTAAGAAGGTATTTTTAACATTGTGCAGCCTGATTCATTTTGATCATGACTAAGTGAAAAAACAAGTTGTTATTTCATAATTGTGTATCAATAAAAATAGGAGTGCAAGATTGTCTCAATAGTATGTATCCAAAAACTTGAATCAGCATATGGGTGGACTGAAAGAGGCAAGCTTCACCTAAGAGGGGGGTGAATTGGGTAATGTTATAAATTTTTTAGTTGATGCGGTGATATAAAAATAACTGTAGATAGAGTAGAGATGAGAAGATTGGCACATAAAGAGTTATACTGGTTCGGCTCAAAATCCAAGCCTACGTCCAGTCCTTAGAAATCAAGACCTACTGAGATTTTCACTTTCTTTCCAAGATTCAGTGGGCTCTCAGAACACTGCAAAACAACAATCGTCCTTGAATGGACTACGAGTAGAAATATTCTAACACCTAGAAATTTCACTCCCCCTTACGACAAGTCTTATGTGCAGAAAATAAATCTATGACCTTTCTCTCTTGCTTACGTATACAAGTCTTATGAGCAGTAACGTTCTCTCCTGCTTACACCACTGTAAATCTTACGAGTAGCAACATTCTCTACTGCTTGTATCTTGTAAGTCTTATGAGCAGAAAGTCCTACTAGGAATTCTCTCAACTGCTTCTCTCGTAAGGATATCTACCCTCTCAAGGTCCCTGTACCTTGAGATCAAATGAAAATAGAATTTGAAGTGTATGCAGACTCTCTTACAGAGAAAATATGATAAACACTAAAGAGCAATATGAATACAGAGAAAATATGAATAATAGAGACTTGTGAATTTGCTTGTGTGAGTTCTTGTTCACAGTTCATGTTTGATGCTCTATGAAACTTTGTATTTATAGTCAGAAGATTTTGCCTATTGAATGATAGTCGTTGTGGAGCAGAGCATTGTACTATGGAACAGCATGCGTATGCTTGAAATCTTTGAACAAAATATCGTGGTAGGTACGTGCTTAGTTGGTTGTAATGATTCTGTTCGTTGTTGTTTGACTTCATTTGCCTTTCTAATTCAAACGATCAAACTCTTATTTCAAACTTGTAATATATGTTAAATAATGTTAGATAATAATAACAAGTGGAAATAGAATGATAATAATATTAAACCATATTCACATTGATCGCTGTGAGTCAATGACTTTTTGGCTTCTGACAGAGGTTCACTCGAGTGCATCTTCATATTTGTTCTTCTACTTCTACTTTTATGTTGCACTTTCACGAGATTTTGAGAGAGTGCATTTTCATACTTGCAAGTGATGTGAGTCCTCACTCGAGTGCACCTGTAATTTACAGTATGAGCCCACCTCTCTGGATAACACTCGCATCCCATTTTATCAAGAGTGTGATTTTGCACTTACAGGTGATGTGGGGCCTCACTTGAGTACAATGATCCTCACTCGAGTGAAGAGTATATTTTTGTATAAGATACTTTTTTGCTTCAGCACCTGCATCAGAATAGAGAAAGTTAGATTTCTTACTCTCGGGTGCTGAGGTATCACTCAGGTGCAAGTCCCTTTGCTCGGGTACACTTGCTCTTCCAAGCAACTGACTCTCGGGCATGCACTTTCTATGCTTCACTCACTTGGACTTAGGTGCAGTTCTGATTATCACTCGGGTGTCACACTGAGTGGTCGAGTGAGCTTTTGCCTTCAGTATACGTTGCTCTCGGGTAAGCACTTCTTCTACAACATTTGGTAGGACTCGGGTGCACTTGAAGCCATCACTCGAGTAGAGAGACTGTGCTCGAGTGAAATTATAATATTCTACCTTTGTGATTGCTCTCTGCCAAATACTTGCACAAGTGTCCCTTCATGCTCGGGTACAAATCTTATCATCACTCAAGTACTGTGCTCATTACTCGAGCCATCCCGGCATTTTCTGTTGAAGTGTGCTTATGTCAAACACTTTTTGATCAACACTTGCTTGTGCCCGAGTGCAAAAATGCTCAATGCTCAAGTGCTAGCTCCATCACTCTAGTGTATCAGTTAAAATAGTAGCAATGACCTCTGAACTTTATGATATGGATTTGGTACTTTTTATCAATTGTCTAAACTTGCAAAAACATAAATTTCTTATCTTAACATATAATAATCTTTTGTTATCATCAAAACTTGAAATCTAACATGGACCTATGTTGGGTGCCCGTGTAACACCAAACCAACCTATGAAAAAGGCCAGCTTACATGCAGCAATTGTAAGAAGGAAGTGTTGATGACTCTGCCTAAGTATGTTCATGTCATTTTCACTAAAACTTATAGAACTTATAGAATTACTGATTTTTACACCCGCCTATGCTAAATCAAACAAGCCACTGATCGTGACAAATTTATCACAGATTCAAAGTGCATTACAGGGTCTTTGAAGCTACTGGCAAATGTTCTGTACTATTCTTCAATAGGCATTTAACTCAACTTATAGGATGCACAGCTGAGCAGCTCAAAAATAAGCTAGATGAGGTAAAGTAGGAAATGTAGTACACTATATTGTTTAATGCATTGTAATAAGACCACAATTATTGCTCATCTACTTTGACCAGGAAGGAACACCGTACTCTTTCCTGAAGGAATTGAGTAGTTGTACAGGGAAGAAAGAATCAAGTTTAGGATCAAAGCACACAACATACAACATCCATCAAGTAGCATGCCAATTACACAATTCTCAGATGATCCACAACTTATAGCCCAATTTACTTATTCCAATTCTAACACCAAGATGCTCCTATAACCATATAAATACAAAGAACTTTAACGTATTACATTCCTACATCCAATGTAGATGTTAACATCCCATTTTACAAATCGTAGGTGCCACCCATTTTGGGAACAAATGAAGAAGCCAATGTGGCAGTTTCTCAACAACTAAGCTCCCATAAGCAAGTGATCAAGAAGAAAAAGATTATAAAGGAGTCAATGATTGAGCATGAACATGTCAGCCCTAGCATAATACGCGCTACAACATCTTGCATAGCTGAAGTCATAAAGAATATGAAAAAGGAGAAATAAATACATGAGTGTTGATTTTGTTTATTTTATGTTAACTTATGCCTAAGCAATTTGTTGTGCCGATTGCTTTATAATGTTGACACAACATTAAATAAATCCAATTTGTTTTGAAGAGAATAGTGGATTTAAAGGAGTGGAACTAAAATAGCATAGGCTATGCAGACACCAAATTTATATTAATAATGATATTAATTGATGATAAACAATTCCAGCATAAATAAATTTGAACAAAAGAGCAAGTTAAATTTATAACGTTGGTTAATTATTAATTAAATTAAGAATGAATATTTTGAGTTCTTTAGATGTTGATCAACAGGTAAGATACCAACACGATATATAAATTGGCAATTATTATTACTTGCAATTTTGCTGGGAATACAAAAATGAAATTCCCAACATCATCATCATTATAAAAAAAAAGGAAATACAAACTACAATCATTTAATATTAACATTAACACTAATATTAATATTATTATAAAAATTTTTTTTTAAAAATATCAACTATTATATATGTAGTGCCATTTTTTTTAATTAATGATAATGATGGAATAGTGAATTTTGGGGGCTTTTGTTTTCATAGACACATTACAAATTACAAAATTAACTAAAATACATAAATGCTGAAGTTACAGACAAAGAAAGTTACGCAAAATAATGATTGTGAGAGGTAATTTGTATACTACTACATATATACAAATGATTACAATTATTAAAATGGCGGCTGCTTGAATGTGCATCCATACAATAGTTACAAGCATTTTACACAACAAACTTATAATAAAAAATTTCTAATAAAGACATTTTAATATTTATATGCGCATTTAGGGAGAGAGTATTAATAACCGAAATAGACACGGTTACTCAAAACAGGCTGAAAACAAAAAACCAAAATATCACTACATTAATGCCAAACAAAAAAAAACCTATGGATCTAATGGGTATACAAACAAATAGGAAACCACAAGATGTTGTGCCATTTGTTCTTAATGATGGAAGAGTGAATTTTGGGGGCTTTTGTTTTTATAGATAGGTTACAAAATTAACTAAAATAAATAAATGCTGATGTTTTAGATAAAGGAAGTTACACAAAATAATGATTGTGAAAAGTAATTGGCATACCACTACATACATACAAATGATTAACTATTATTATAAAAAAATAAAAGCAAAATTAACTTAAAAAATAATGACATTACGAACAAAGAAAGTAACAAAAAATATATCAGTATAAATTACAATTATTTAATATTAATATTAACATTAACACTAATATTAATATTAGTATCAAAAATTAAAAAATAAAGATAAACTATTATACATGTTGTGCCATTTGTTTTTAATTAATGATGGAAGAGTGAATTTTGGAGGCTTTCATCTTCATAGATAGGCTAAAAAATTAACTAAAATAAATAAATCATGATGTTACTATATATATATGCGCATTTAGGGAGAGAGTATTAATAGCCAAAATAGAAGTTGTTACTCAAAACAAGTTGAAAACAAAAAGCTAAAAGGACACTACATTAATGGCAACCAAATAAAACCTATGGATTTAATGGGTGCATAAACAAATGGGAAGTCAAAAGACCAAGAAACACTATAATAATAGTAAGCAAATAATAAATTTGATTAAATGAGCAGTTACACAAATGGGAATCCAAAAGACAAATCATGACCTTAAATGTATTAATAGCCGAGATAGAAGTGGTTACTCAAAACAGGTTGAAAGCAAAAAGCCAAAAGGTCACTACATTAATGGCAAACCAAATAAAAGCTATGGATTTAATGGATGCACAAACAAATGGGAAGCCAAAAGACCAAGAAATGCTATAATAATGGTGAGAGAATAATAATTATGATTAAATGGGCGGTTACACAAATTGGAATCCAAAAGACAAATCATGACCTTAAATTCAACTGCCGCACACCCCGCAGCAACACAGAACCAGAAAAGCATGGCCTTACAAAGTGTCCTATACAACAAGCCAGGAGCAACTGGGAATAGGAATTTACTGATAAACTAGTACACAGCCCACACCAAAAGCAATCCAAAACGACTAGGCTCCAGGGTCAAGTAGAGACATCACTCACACATAACGCAAAAGCAATTCAAATAGATAACGAAGGATGTGAGTGAATGTGAATACATGATGCTATAGAAACTTGTTAACAATAACTATGCAATTGAGGTAGATTAATGAAATTATGATGTAAAATGTAGGGGAAATTGAAGAGTCATTGAATGACGAGGCCACCACAACGCAGGCTGTACCCATGGACACTACTGCAATTTCAACCACAGGATATCAAGATGAAGGAGACCCTATTTACGGGTGCCAATATTGTGGTGCGCTGTTATGGTATAATGAGAGGCTACAAAGAAGTGCAAATTCAGAGCACCCACTATTCTTAATCTGCTGTGGTCACGGAAAGATCAATGTGTCATTCTTTAAGGCACCACACCACTACCTGAACTGAGATAGCTCTTCTTCGATAAAGATGACACCCAAGCCAAAAAGTTCTTAGCCAACATAAGAGCATATAACGGTATGTTTGGATTCACATCTATGGGGGGAAAGATAGACCACTCTATCAATCATAATGGCCAGGGGCCATACTCATTTAAAATGTGTGGCTAAAACTATCATTACCTAGGAAGCTTATTGTCCCCTGAAGGAAGAACACCAGTGTGCTCTCAACTATACATATATGACACCAAAAATGAAGTAGCAAATCGAATTGCATTAGTCAAGTGACTACTACAAAAAAAAACATCCAATATCCTATCAAAATGCTCAGTTTTATATGCTTCTCTTTATTTTGCATGCTATGATCTACTTGCAGGAAAAACTCAGATGGCGTAGAGCTCGATGAAACTATAGTGAGGGTAATCAAAACATGCCTGGACCAAAGAAACAGTTTGGTTCGGCAGCATAGGATGGCTGCAAAAATTTTAAAGTGGGATGTGCTTGCTGACATAAGGATTCGACTTATTAGACAATCAAGCAACAGCCAAAGAAATTATGACCTACCTGTGGCATCAGAGGTTGCAGTACTAGTAGTGGGGGACTTTGACATGTCTTACTTTAAGAGAGATATAATTGTGGAGAAGAAAACAGGCACTCTGATACATGTCGATGAATTACACAATGCATATCTACCTCTGTAATACCCACTCATTTTCCACTATGGTGATAATAGGTACCTCTCATTTATAGAACATAACAATCATTCACAAGCGACCACAAAAAAGATGAAAACACTAACAATGCAAGAGTACTTAGCATTCATAGTTGATGATTTTACGATGGTGGAATATAAAAGGTTGTCCTACATACACAGGCATCAAAAGGACATCATAGTGGATTTGTATAGGGGTTTAACTGATGCAATAATTCAAGGAGAAATTGATGCGTCAGCCATAGGGAAGAGGATAATCCTCCCCTTATCTTTTACTAGAGGATCGAGATACATGATACAAAACTACCAGGATGCAATAGCCATTAGAAAATGGGCTGGATATCTTAACCTATTTTTAACATTCACATGAAACCCCACCTGGCCTAAGATCACACGGTTCTGTGTCAGAAATAGGCTCCAACCGTTGGACCATCCAGACATCTTAAGTAGGGTGTTCAACCTTAAACTCAAGGCACTAATGAAAGTTATAAGGAGCGAAAAGGTGTTTGGACCAGTCAAAGCAGGTAATCTGAAAATAATTTTATAGGCAACTCATGATGTAGACTAATCCAGCCATTAATATAATTGGCTGCCACATTATATTACTTTACCTCAACTCACGACACGTTTTAACATTTCCTTAATGTTTCAGAGATATACACGATCAAATTTTAGAAGAGGGGATTGCCACATGCCTACATCATATTGTTCTTAGAGCAAGCAACGAAGCAAAAAATGCTAGAGGATATTGACAAAATTATCTCGGCTGAGATACCCAATAAGGATGCAGATCCACTGCTCTATGACTTGGTGACTAACTACATGATGTACGGACCTTACGGCACTAGGAACCCCAAATCCCCATGCATGAAAGATGAAAAATGCAAAAAATACTTCCCCCGAAATTATCAAGAGCACACAATTGTCGACAGTGAGGGCTACCCTACATATCGGCGGAGGAATGATGCAAAAACAGTTGCTAAGAAAGGGACAGAACTAGACAATAGATATGTTGTGCCTTATAACTTGACATTATTGAAGCTTTTCCAGGGGCACCTTAATGTCGAGAAAACAAACCAGTCGAGGGCAATCAAGTATTTGATCAAATATATTAGTAAGGGGAACGATCGAGTCATTGTTGGCCTGTATAATAACGAGCACTCTCGCGACTCCCAACAATCCTTTAATGAGATCACACATTATCTCAACTGTAGATATATTTCATCATGCGAGGGTGCTTGGAGGATATTCTCATACAACATCCACTACAAACACCCTTCGATTGAGAGATTGAGTTTCCACCTGCCCAACCAACAATCGGTCTACTACTCAAGAAGCCAGGAGATGCATTCTATATTAAACAAGCCAAGGATCAAGGATTCAATGTTCCTCGCATAGTTGGCTCAAAATAAATATGATGATTTCGCTAAAACATTGACATATGTCGAATTCCCCTAGCACTACACATTCAACAAGCGAAAACGACTATGGAAGCTAAGACAAAGAGGTTTCTCTATTAGAAGAATAGCCCATGCATCTCCATCTTAGGGCCAGACTTATTACTTACGCATGCTACTAATAAAGGCAAAGGGGCTAAAGTCCTATAAGGACATCAGAATGGTAGATGGTGTCATCTACCTAACATATAGAGTAGTTTGCTATGCACTTGGCTTGCTCGATGATGATCAAGAGTTCATTGACACCATAAAAGAGGCATCCCATTGGGCTATTGGCCAATACTTGCACCGCTTATTTACTAGCATGCTCTTATGCCATTTCCTGTCAAATCCATCAATGGTTTGGTAACAGACAGAGCAACTAATTTGTGAGGATATACTCTACATACCACGACATGACCCCCAATTCAAAGGTACAACTATCGTATTTAATATCAAAAATATTCTTCTACAAAAAAATACAATGAAAAAATTTATATTTACTACATAGAAACAATGTGTAAAAAAACTAAATAACAAAGAAATATAGTACAATGGATAAAATGCCTTATCATACTAAGGGACATTGGCATATTTCATAAAGAGCTTATAGTGTTTTTGCTTTTAAGTTCATGTACAAAATTACCATTTCTACCATATTCTTAAACCGGCTAAAGACCATTTTTTACTCAAAAATTGACAAAAAAAGAAGAAAAAGAGCCATAATGATGTAAAAAAGAGCAACATATAACCAAAGCATCCCACTCTTAAATTTATTCCCAAAGTAATCATCTTTAATTGATACCTATGTCCTAACAATTATAACTACACTTCTTATATAGAGATGCAAGTGACCGAAGCAGACAAGGAGGAGGCAGGATTGTAGGAAATTGAGAAACTATTATGCATGAATGGACGGTCTCTAAATGATTATGCTTGAATGCCAAGGCCAAAAGGAGGAGACATGATGAACACCACAAACAATCTACTCCTCCAAGAACTCAGCTTTGATAAGGACAATTGTGAGGCAGAGCCCACGAAGCTCACAACCTCGCTAACAGAAGAGCAAGCTAGAATATTCCAAGATATAATGAACACAGTCAACAATACCACAGGTGGAGTCTTTTTTGTCGATGGCTACAGTGGGACTGGACAAACATATTTGTGGACCGCCTTAACCGCGACAATAAGAGCTGAAGGCCACATTGTGATAAATGTTGCATCTAGTGGAATAGCAGCCACTTTGCTCCCATCAAGGTGAATTGCACATTCAAGATTCGCAATCTATATTGACATTAATGAGGATTCAATGTGTAACATCTCCCACAACTCATCATTAACAGCTCTTTTGAAAGCGTCCAAAGTTATAATATAAGATGAAGCTCCAATAATCAAGAGGTATTGCATCGAGGCTGTGGAACGAAGTCTTAGAGACATCATGAGATTCAATCTACCTTTTGATGGAAAATGCATCATCATGGGAGGGGACTTTAGGAAAATCCTACCAGTCATACCGAAGGGAGCACGTGTTGACATTGTGAATGCCTTTTTGAACTTCTCACCACTATGGCCATCATGTCAGTTGTACAAGCTCATAAAGAACTTACTCTTAAAGGCGATGACTGGAGTAGTAAACCAACAAAGAGTTACAAAATTCTCAGAGTGGTTGCTTGATGTTGGCAATGGAAAGGTGGGATTGCCACATGAAGGCATTACTGAAATTGAGATCCTAAAAGAACTAATGATTTCAAATTGTACCCAACCCCATCAAATCCATAATGGAAGAAATATATCCTGATCTACAACAACACATATCCGAGTCTGAATACCTTACAGACAGAGCAATCCTTGCCCCAACAACAGAGGTTGTCAAACAAATTAATGACTACATGTTGTCAATGCTTCTTAGAGAATCTGTAGATTACTTTAGCTATGACTCTTTTCAATAATAGATGAGATCAATGGTACATTTGAAGAATTATATCCCATAGAGTTCCTAAACACAATAACTTGCTCTGGCCTTCCACCCCACAAGCTTGGACTCAAAGTGGGGATTCCAATAATGTTGTTAAGAAACATTGACCAAGTAGCTGGGCTTTTCAATAGAACAAGGCTTCTTATCACAGTCTTGGGAAAGCAATCCATAAAGGCAATGGTCTTAAATGAGACAAGTGCAAGTCAATAGGTACTAATACATCGAATAGACATGAATCCCTCAGAGTCAACGTTGCCCTTCATAATGATTAGAAGGGAATTCCCTATAATAATTTCATTCGCAGTGACTATCAACAAAAGTTAGGGACAATCAATGAGTCCTGTTGGCCTATTCCTGGCACGACCCATAATAGGATGCACAAATACAAACACAACACCATAAAGTGCACTGGAGCACACCTACTACTAACATGCTCTTGTCTTTGTAACAGGATCAATACGTGTTCACAGCTGCGCTAATGTCACAAAGATCACGCTGGATTTGTGCCTCCCTCAAAAGAGCCAGTACCATTATATGCTAGGGAAGGACACCGAGGAGGTGCCGATAGATGAGTCATCGGCATGATCAAGGTAACAAAACCACTTCAAATGGCATTTGGTTATTCTAAAATTTACTAAAGGAAGTGAAACTCTAAATGTTATTCTAAAATCTCATAGAGTTTCCTTTAATAAATCTAGAATTGGATATAAGTCTGATTAGGATAAAAACAGAGGAAATAAAAAAAATGGCAGTAGAACTTATCTCAAATATTTTAAGAAGTCTATGCATACATTAAATCCATTTGCATCATGTAGTTATTGTAATAGGAAAAGACATTATACTTTATCATGTTATTTTAGAAAAGGAAAGGTCATTGGTACGTATGAATGGGTTTCAAAAGGGATAAATGTATCAAAAGTAATGCATACTAACCACAAAGGACCCAAGAAAGTATGGGTACCTAAGACTTGATCACCTTACTCTAGGTATGTCTCAAGGCATCACGAGAAAATAAGTGGTACATTAATAGTGGATGCTCGAGACACATGACTCACGACAGAAATAAGTTTACCATGCTAGAAACCAGAGAAAGAGGAAAGGTAACTTTTGGAGGAAACCAATATGGACGTATTGCTGGAATTGGTGAAATGGGAAAATTCGATGGTGTTCAAATCAATGATGTATATTACGTTGAAGGATTATGCTACAACCTCCTGAGTAAAGAAAACTTGGGTAAATTTAATTCAAAATCTGATGAAGGTTTATTCCTAGGATATTCTAATAGAAGTAAAGCATATAGAGTTTTTAATAAAAGAACATGTACTGTTAAAGAATCCATTCATGTTGTGTTTGATGAACTTGATTCTCAGATAAAGCATTTTGATAAAGAAGAAATGGATTTGATAAAGAAAAACAAAACTTTTCAAATCAGAATGATTTTGAAACAAATGATTTTCAAAATAAAGATGTCGATGATCATGCTCAACCAAAAGCATGGAGTCATATTAAAGATCATCCAATTGATCAAGTGATTGAGATATTCATGAAGGTGTCAAAACCAAAAATAGAATTCTTAATGAAGTAACTTTTTCTACTTTTATTTCTGAGATTGAAACTTCTAATATTGAAGAAGCTTTATCTGACAATGATTGGGTGATTGCTATGCAGGAAGAATTAAATCAATTTCGAAGAAATCAAGTTTGGCATTTGGTTCCTCGACCTAAATATCACTCGGTTATAGGAACCAAATGGGTTTTCAAAAACAAACTTGATGAATCAGCAATCATTGTGAGAAACAAAGCAATATTAGTTGTCAAAGCTTATAATCAAGAAAAAGGTATTGATTATGAGGAAACATATGCTCCAGTGGCAAGATTGGAAGCAATACGAGTACTATAAGCCTTTGCTTGCATTAAAGGTTTTAAACTTTATCAAATGGATGTGAAAAGTGCTTTTCTAAATGGTTATATTATAGAGGAAGTATATGTAGAACAACCTCCTGGTTTTGAAGATGAAACAAAACCTGATCATGTTTTTAAACTAAAGAAAGCTTTGTATGGTTTAAAACAAGCACCCAGAGCTTGGTATGAAAGGCTAAGTAAGTTTCTTCTTGATCAAAACTTTATCAGAGGAAAAGTAGATACAACTCTTTTCATCAAACATAACAAAAATGATCTTCTAATTGTTCAAATTTATGTTGATGATATTATTTTTGGTGCTACTAACAAATCTCTTTGTCAAGAATTTTCCAAGATTATGCAGGGAGAGTTTGAAATGTCCATGATGGGAGAATTAAACTTCTTTCTTGGACTTCAAATGTAGCAAAGGAAGAATGGGATATTTGTATCTCAAACAAAATATTTGAAAGAGTTGTTGAAGAAGTATGGAATGGACAATGCTAATGGAACTGATACTCCAATGAGCTCTACAACATTGTTAGATGCTGACGTAAAAAGCCCTGACTTCAACATCACTAAATATAGAGGAATGATTGGTTCATTACTCTATCTCTAACAGCAAGTAGGCCGGATATACAATTCAGTGTCGGAATGTGCGCAAGATATCAATCTGCTCTTAAGGTATCACATGCAGAGACTGTAAAAAGAATCTTCAAATACCTAGGAGATATTGCAGAACTTGGCCTATGGTATCCAAAGAGAGGAAACGAATATTTAATGGCCTATTCAGATTCAGATCATGGAGGATATAAAACTGACAGAAAAAGTACCAGTGGACAATGTCAATTTCTTAGAGGCTTTCTGGTATCATGGTTCAGCAAGAAGAAAAACACAGTGCCATTATCTTCTACTGAAGCTGAATATATAGCTACAGCAAGTTGTTGTTCTCAAGTACTGTGGTTGAAGCAATAACTTCAGGATTTGGGGATATACTTAAAGGAGATATCAATTTACTGTAACAGTACTAGCACCATTAGCTTGGCCAAGAATCCAGTACAATATGCAAGAACCAAGAACATAAATATCTAACATCATTTCATTTGAGATAACGTACAAAAGAAGGATGTCAAAGTAGAATTCATATCGACATATCTTCAACTCGCTGACATATTCACAAAGCTGATAGCTAAAGATCAATTCTTATATATACGAAGAGAATTGGGAATGGTTAATCCCAATGAGCTATAAGTTCTTCTTAATTATTATGTGTAATAATATAAGTTTTGATGATAACCATACTGACTTAGGCATCAGAGTATGTAGAAATTGTTTTGCAGGACTGTCACTCGAGCACAGAATGTGTCACTCAAGTGACAAGGACATTTTCACTCGAGTCAGAGATCAATATTCGAGTAAAGAACTATATCATATACTATGTTTTTAAGCTTGCAGAACATGGGTTAACAGAGGAGATAAAAGTACCAAGAGGTTACTCAAATACAACGGGTAGAATAGCTCTCACTCAAGTGATGGTTCTAGTGACTCGAGCACGGTATGAACACACCTGAAGTGAGGCAAGAACACTTGAGTAGAAGAGAAAAATGTATGCAAATACTCATTCAAAGCATGGTTACTCAAATGATCTTGGAGGATTTGAGTACAAAGATGAAAAATATAATAAGATACTTTTAAAATCAGGTACGTTTTTATATGCTTTATGCAAATACTCATTCAAAGCATGGTTAACTCTTTTATATTTTTAGTTGACATGATAACTTGAAAATTTAGTACATTTATAATTAATAAATTTATTTATTTTTTAAATCAAAGTAAAGATTCGGTATAATATTTTTTAAAAAGAATCAAGTAAAAGGTTAAATTTAGATCGTTCAAGATTAACTAGCCAAATAGGAAAAGCGAATAAAGATATACATTATTTGTTTGGATATGTTAATTTAACTTTTATAAAAAAATTAAATTTTAAAATATAGTAATTTATTGCTTATTGATATTTACTCTTTTATATTTTTAATTGACATGATAATTTGAAATTTTAGTAAATTTATAATTAATAAATAATTTTTTGTAATTCAAAGTATATATTCGGTATAATATTTTTAAAAATAATTAAGTAAAAAAAATTAAATCTTTTATGTTGTAACAAATAATTATCATAATAATAAACGAAACATAATTATAATTGTAATGAGGATGATGTGATATCTTCACATTATATTATATTAGAATCTAGGGTCAATTTGAGTTGGGCTTGGATGAAACAATGTTTTTGAGAAAATGGGTACCAGTACACTGTAGATATATTATACCCGGATCAAATAAAAGAAAAGAATATAGTTAGATATTATATTGATATGTATATACACTGTTTAATAGAAAATTATATAATTTAAGTGGTATACACTGAATATTTGTTTTTTCGCCGGAGTGTTTTTTAGATATAAAATATGTTATCTACAAGATATCAATTTATATATAAATATATACACACTAAAATTTAAAAAATATTTATTATAGTTAAATGAACAGACTGGATGAGTATATAATAAAAAGTATGAAAATACGAAAATAGAAATACTTACAAATAGAAATAAAATTACATTAGACAGAAAAGAAAAAATAGAGGTGGTTTGACAAAAAACAAATCTGAGTTATGAAAGGACTCCTATCTTCTTTCATTCAGGAGATCTTTTAGATAATATCCATATAAGATCTAAGACTTTTTCCTTTCAGGTTATTTCAGCTCTTTCATTTCCTACAGGAGGCGTGACCTCTTTTCTTCTTTTTCCTCCGGTCTCACAGGAGGCGTAACCTCTTTTCATCTTTTTTCTCCGGTCTCTCTCTCTCTCTCTCTCTCTTTTTTTACATACTCGCCTGATTTAAAGATTGATAATACCCAAGTTAAACATTGGCTAACAAAAGGTATAAAAAAATAATAAGTTGAGTAATAAGATGCTTATTAAGTGGCAAACTGATATGATATTTATATATATATACACACACTCTCTAATTAACTATTATACCAAATTGATTAATATATGAAATTGAAATATATAATTATGATATCATTAATTATTAATTTCAGCGATATAATTAATAATTATAATGTAATTAACATAAATTTTGATAAATTGATATTATTATGATGCTAGACCCAAAATGGGAGATTCCCATTGACATTTTTTTTTCTTCGGAAAGTATCCGCCGGAGCGAACCCAATGACTAATCCTTTGAGCACTGTCGGGTCTAAAATGAGGACGACCCTCCTAAACGGATTTTCTCTATACACACAGCCAGCCATAAGGATCAAACCCAAGACTAAAGCATTCAAGGAAACGCAAACCCCTATGAACAAGCAAAAGTATATTTATGAGATCATCTATGGGCAGTGCTAAAAGCAGCCTCGCCGTCGCAAAAAAAAAAAAAATGCCGAAAAGCAAACCCACTCTCACGGTATTCAAATCTACATGGGTTCCCATGATGAGCTTATTGCACCCATAGTTTTTTTTTTTTTTTGCCAACAAATTCTGGTTCATTACATTCCATAATAAAAGATACGAAGTCTAGAGAAGAAAATTAAACAACGTAACAAAGTCATGATAACAGAACAGAATCATAAAATAACTAATTAGAGAAAAACAAATAGAAACTCATCCCACGTCTTCATGCATCCGAAACTCATTGAAATCACTGTCCAGCAGAATTTGCAATGCCTCTGGAGGTCTTCAAACCCAGTCATCATGACATCTTTTCTGCAACACTCTGTTTGCTTTCCTTGGAATCCATCATAATTAATGCTACCTCCGGTCATAAATATAAGATATAGTTGACTCTTTTTGGAGAGACTAGAACTTTTTTTTTTTTGTCAACAAGAATTTTAATAATTTAACTTGATTAACATATATAAAAAAATAAAAAATAAATAAAACTTTTGTTATTGTAAAAAAAGCTTTTTTCCATGTGTGAGGGAAGAAATTGACATAATAAATAAAAGAAAGCCTCAGCATTGTACTTGTAAAAAATCATACTTAATTAATACTAGAAATGATAAATTAATTATTAGAATTATTTAATAAAATGTGAAATCATTTTAATTATTGTTATATGTATATATATAAAATACATAATATATGATTAAAATATATCTATTTTTAACAAAATAAAGCAGATGAGTCCACCCTCATGTACCTCAACTAGACTGAAGCATCTCAACAAAATAATCCTTCATTCTAGTTCGGCCTTTTGAATTTCTTTGAACAATTTCTTCAAGAAAAAGTTGGAACATATGTGTCTGAGTCGAAACAATGCCGGGACAATTTTGCATGCTAAGGAACGTGGTCCGATATATATAGAGGAAGGTTGGGAGCATTGTTATCAAACTCGGAAATTAATTATCAGAGTTTGTTTATATTCCTAATTTACAAAATCGTGTCAAGTTACTTTTAAACTTGTGGTAGTTATAAATTAGGTTAAACTCCCGAGTTTACACCTCGAGTTTACTGTTTTTACATTTATATTTTAAAAAATCATGTTAAATCACTCTAAAACTTGCCCTAACTTGTTTGATTTGATTATGCTAAGCAGTTTTAGATATGAATTGTATAGAAATTTCTTTATTCAATGTAATAAGACTAATTTCTAAACCCCTGTGAACTTCAGGTCAGTTGCAGATAACCCCAATGACATTTCAAAGTTTAAATTTAGGGTTAAGGTGCAAATTTAACAACCAATTATTTTCCTATAGGCACCCAACACAACTAACTATTTTCAGATGCAAAAGTAGATATAATCAATTTATTTGATAGCACTTATAACAAAGCCATTAACCCGAGTTAACTTCTATTACTTTTTGGACTGTTGGTCACATCAGTCTTCTCATTCTCTATTATTTTAATATATTTTTAGAAGGGTTAAGGTCCAAATTTAGCAATGAACTATTTCTGTATAGGCGCCTAATGTAATATCCCAATTTATGATTAAGGGCTAATGGCATTGAGATTTGATTGTAATTTGTGTAATTAAATATTTTGGAAGTAATATGATGTAAATTTGAGATAAATGTGTGTGGTATTTGAGATCAATGGTTGAGATTCATTATTGATGGGTCAGAATCCTATACATTGTGTCCATGTGAGCTCATAGTCGAAGTGGATGAGATGGTGACATGTGGCATAGTGGAGGCCTTTAGATGAGGCACTAGAGGACAAAATGCTACTTTTCCTCTCTTTTCTCTCTCTCTTGATCGGTAGAGTGTGTGTGTGTACAAGGGAGGGAAAGTCTCATTTCATCATCATCCCTTCCATCTCACCATTTTCTCTCTCTTCTTCCTCCATTTTTCTGGAAAGAGAAAAGGAAAGCTTGATCTTTGAGTAGGTAAATGATCTCTATTGCTCAAACTCCCTTCATCAAAGTTGATCCTTGAGTTAAGAGCAACATTTCTATGGTTGTAGCTTGTCCATTGGTGGTGGTTTGTGGCCACACGAAATTCTGGACTTGGGGGAAACAAGGAACTCCTTTGAGAAAGCTATAGAGGTGAGTAAGACAAACCTTTCTATATAGGTTTTGTAGCCATTGGTTGAGTGTGAAATTTCTGGAAATTTTGCCTTGAATTTCGAAAATGAGGGTCAATGTGTGGTTGGCATGTTGTTGTCATGGAATTAGTGCTTTGATATGTGTTTTGGGTTGATAGAATGGATTTAGGTTGGAAATGTGAAAGTTGATAACTTTGTGATAGCTTTGGTGCATTGGGCAAAACAGGGCATGTGATTGGGTGATGATTTTGGTCATTTTGAGGTTACCATTGTGTTCCTTGAGTGATTTTGTGTGGGAATAAGCTTGGTTGTTGATTTTGGGATTCATTTGGATCACTTGGAAAAAGTTGGAAAATCTGTTTTGGTTAAGCTCTGTTTTTCGCTGTCAGCTTACACGAGCGTTTTCAGTGACCAAATGGTATTGAAAAATTGTGAAACTTTCCAGTTTTAAATTTCACATCCCAAGCTTCAAAATGGACATATATTTTGTGTCATTTCGTTTAGAATTCTGTGAGATATGGTTGTCCAAAGTTTAGGATTGAAACAGAACTCTGTTTTGGAGTAGTGTTTAGTTTTTGGTGATTCTGTATTTGTGTAGTGATTTCCAGTGATGGGATATATTTTTCCTTGAAAGAGGACTCATATACCTTTCATTTGGCTTTGGAATCACCTCGTTTCAATTTTTCTAGAATTAGTTATGGTTTTTTGAAGTCAGCCCAGAGTCAGGAAATTTCTGGGCCGCCGCCCAAGAGTGGCTGACCTGATTTGGGCTGCGGCCCATGAGTGGCGGGCTGCAGCCCAAGACCTTCTGACCATATTTGGGCCGCAGCCCAAGGAAGGTCGGGCCGTGGCCCAACCCTGTGTTCCAGCACTTTGTGTTTTCGAAAAGTGACCTTCAACCTTTTGTTTCCCAACCTTTTAGGGCTTTCATTAGAGACATTTGTGGCCTCTTAAGAGTCCTAAATGATAACCAACTTAGTGTATTATGGGATTAAGTAATTGGAAAAGATATTGATCAATTGTCCCTAATTTGGTATAGGATTTGATATCTGCCGAACTCGTGAGCCAACTGTGCCAAAGATTGTCAGGAAAGATACAGGTAGCGACTCCTCTCTTATACTTTGTGTAAATGTATTGTATGTTTGTCTGTCATTCATTGTGTGGATGTTGCTGCTACTGCTTTGTGATACCCTGTGTATTGAGATACCTTGTGGAGTTTTGTGATACATTGTGCTTTGAGATGCTTTGTGGTGCTTTGTACTTCGTGTTGCTGCTACATAGTGTTTACCGCGAAAGCGGGCATTGTGCATAGTGATTACAGCGAAAGCTGGCATAGTGTTCACCACGAAAGTAGGCGTAGTGCATTGTGATTACAGCCGTGAGTGCTGTCGTATGTGGCGCGAGCCTGAGAGCATTGTGAAGCTGCTGAACATGATGAACATACATGCTTTATGTTTATATATCGTATGAGTGTCTTGTTGCTACTGGGATTCTTTAGAATCTCACTCTTTCCATATGACTAACCTTTTCAGACAGGGCGAGTGGCTCGAAGGGGAAGCGACCAACCAGGAGTGGTTAGGGCTTAGGGACATTTTATATTTGGATGTTGGTTATCCTTGTTTTGGTTTTGGGATTACTAAGTGTATATGAGATGTAAATGAATATTTTGGATATGTAATTCCCATTTTGGGAACTCGCAACCCATGATATATATGTAGATGAACCCGGGCTTTGCCGGGATTTTAGTTTCCGCACTCTGATATTTCTTATGTAATTTGATTTCTCAAGTTGTTATATCCGCACGTGACTGAGACTGGAATTAACACGTTTTGAATTGATTTGAAATACCTCATCCCGAGTTGAGGGATTATAAATTGTTGATTTGATTTTATTGGTCTCTATTTCACTTAAACATCGAAATCCGGATGTAATTACCATGAGGGAGTTACACCTAACACAGTTATTTTTCATAAGAGCATTTACAAGATAAATATGGGCATTTACCTTAATGCCCTTACTTTATTTTTTTCATAGGAGCATTTACAAGACAAATATGAATACTTACAAAGCAAATAAATGGATTTAAAATAATCCAAGGAGTTAAAAAATTTTGGTCATTCACATATTTGTCTTGTAAAAATTTTTTTACTGCACTCCCTTGGATCAATTAAATTATATCAGTGAAAAAACAATAATGTCCTTACTTAATGTTTTTTTCATAAAAGTATTTACAAGACAAATATATGAATGACTAAAATTTTTTAACTCCCTGAATTCTTTTAAATCCCTTTATTTGTTTTATAAATGCTCTTATGAAAAATATAAAGTAAGGGCATTAATATAAATGCTCTTATGTGAATTCTCATATTAGTTTTATAAATGCTCATATGAACAACAATTGT
The DNA here is from genome assembly GCA_963242795.1 of Inga leiocalycina. Taxonomy (NCBI): domain Eukaryota; kingdom Viridiplantae; phylum Streptophyta; class Magnoliopsida; order Fabales; family Fabaceae; genus Inga; species Inga leiocalycina. The sequence goes on from OY725332.1 coordinate 40,512,424, forward strand.
GTTAGATGCCCATAGGAAAATAGTTTATTGCTGAACTTGCACCTTAACCCTTCTTAAAGTATATTAAAATAACAAAGAGTTAGAATACTAGTGGGACTTACTGTGCAAAAAATAAGGAAAGTTAACTCGGGTAAACGACATTGCTATAAGTGCTACTAAATAAATTGATTATGTCTACTTTTGCACCTGAAAATAGTTAGTTGTGTTGAGTGCATATTGGAAAATAATTGGTCACTAAATTTGCACCTTAATAACCTCCCTAACCTTTCATATATTTATTATAAACCCCCTGCCGTTTACTTGCCATTATTTTTTTTAACAGAAATTGCCACATCAAACTAATCAAAGACACATGGCTTCCTACATTTTTTTTTGGGATAAAAGATCAAATTTCATTAAAATATTAAATGATGTTACATATTAATACCATACAACTAAAAAAGGACATGACTGCAGAGATACAAGAATAGCATGGCTAAATCCTGACACTATAGCTGACTTTTGAAATGAACAAATTAACTCTAATAAATTCCCTATATCCTAAAGGATTATGTAACATCCCATCCTTGAAACTCATATACTTAATGTTCATCATTCTATTAGACCATACTTATGGGTTTTTTGACGTAATATATGAAGTCCAAACAACATTAGCCCAATATAGAACCTACAAGGTTCACTCTATATGTGGCTTCCCTTAGTCCCTAATGGAATGATCACCTAAAAAATGTTAATATTAAGGGATGAAATTCCACATCCCAATAACAACTGAAATTTTCTACCGTACAAAAGCAAACTACATATGATTTAAAAGAGGAAACAAATTACATGTATATTTGTATATATCACAATCCTTATATAAACCAATTTCAAATTAATCATCATTGTGCCAATCTCTATTTTTATCACAACATGTAATATACAGTTATGTAATATACACCTTCCCTTATATCACTAACCGTCCTTATTCCGCTGACTGAAACCATAGGCTAACACATAGTCTAACAAAAACTCATTGATTTGACAGGATTGCCCCAAGCTCACAAGTTTTTAAGATACGCCGGCCAAAGGTATAGAGCTTAAGTTTGGACTATGGCTTTCCTCCTTAAAAGAACTAAAGTAAGGAGGTGTCACATGTCCCATAGCTCCTATGCAATTTCAGCTAAAGAAAAATATGGAAGAAGGGGCTCTGATAAGTGCCATCCACTTTGTATCGAATGATGGCTTACCACGTGGTAAAAGATCTCACCATATAAATTCTTCCTCCTTACTCCAACACATCACAAATGCAACTGTCAACACCCATTTACATTTTGATATACACAGAGTAATAGAGACCAAGTTCCACAGGCATACAGAAGAGTACATATATACTTATAAAAGTAATTGTATACAAACCGAAATCAACCATTCAGAATTTGATAATATTTACAAATCTTACAGAATACCCAAAAGGATTTTAAATATAAACTATATATAACCACAAACTTTGTCTTCGACTCAGGACATGTTCCTGTCAATTCCCTTCATCTACATCCTGGCCTTTTGAACTGCTGGCACCCGCTGAGATATTTTATTTCATATAAAGGGGTAAGATTCCAAGGAATCCCAGTAAAAACATACTATTGTTCATATAAAATGTGAAAAGTAAATATGATATGCACCATGTATCCATCAATTAATGAACAATATAAAACATCAAACATTAAACATCATTGTCATGTATACATGAGTTGGGCTCTTGACCTACTAATCGTACACCATATGCAAATGTTATCATAATATATACATGAGTAGGGCTATAGCCCCACTAATCGTACACCGGTTGGATTCTTACCCAACTCCCAGGTGTAAGTGCTCCTCCGGCACTAACTGCCTCGTCTAGGCAAACCAGGTTGATTAAAAGCACAAACAATGGCATCCCGACAATCATATGAACTATGGCATGATGTATGAAATATAACGTTCCTACCTCAAAGCTCTTACCCCCTGTATAGCGTGACTCGTAAAATGTGTCAACCTTCGACTCCCAACTCGATCCTAAAATATTAAATGGACAAGAATTAGGTTATAACCTATCCATGTACCATTTTTGACACCTCCATAGTGTTTATTGTGGTTATATTAGCCTATGATAAAAATTTACCAAAATGCCCCTGGAACCCCAGCCCGGCCCTCTTTACTTTCCCCAACTGCACTTTTTTTGAAATTTTGACTAGGGCTATTCTAACATATTTTCGCCCAAAGAATCCATTTCCGGACCCAGAATTACCAAATTCACTGTCAAAAGATGAAATTGCCCTTGGCAGCTCCACTTTAAGGGTTTCATGGGCATTTTCGTAATTATGTTTTTCGGGCTTTTTCGAAAAAATGACCAACTGTAACACCACCTAGGTTTCCCTCATAAAATTAATGGAATCATCAAATCATTGAAAATCCAACTCCTAATCCCATTTCTAGCTCTAGCTGAATTTAGTACAACTCCGAGGAAAATTGGGATTTTTCTATTATAACTCTGCAGACGTGTTCCTATCTACTCCTAATCACTTTATCAACTATTTAATTATGTTACAACTATCATTTAGACTAAATTTTGGCAGCATAACCCTTAGCCAAAATAGTTAATATACAAAGGTTTGGAAGTTACTTTAAGCTCTTTTGGGCTTTTCTCAAAGTGGCTGAAACCCTATCTCTCTTCACAATAAAAATTGAGCTTCACAACACTTTAAATACATGGAAGAGTAACTTAGGATCGGAGCTATACACGTTAGGAACCAATTTACCGAAGGAATCACCTACTTTTGTAAGTTTTTTCCTCCTTTCTCTCTCTAGAATTCCACACATTCTCTCTCTAGCTCAGATATATGATGAAATCATTTTGGCTGGAATAAGGGGGAAGATGATGTATTTTTATAATATATCATATGTTATGTTATTTATTTAATCAATTTCCAAAAATTCCAAAAATCAATTTTATGTACATAAACCCCATGTACATGTAACCATGCTCATTAAGCCCAACCAATATTTCCTTCTTCATACCACATGTAAGAGATTCCTAGGGGTCCTACCCTTTGGTCTCAATTGACTTCACAACTTGTTCCAGTTACGTATATATGTAAAGTCACTATTTTGGTCAAAATTGCACTTTTTGCTTAAATTTTCCATAAATTCATATTTAATTAACCAAAATATTCCAAATATATTTTTCCCCTTCATTTTCCCTAATTAATTGAAATTAACTTCAATTACTCAGAAAATAATTAGTTTTGTGCTAAATTGGCAAAATTATGATTTTGTCATTACCTTTCTAATCTAATTTCTTGTCCTCTTTTTATTTGGCCAATTCCCATCAATTTTTGAACTAAATATTTTCTCTATTATTTCACCATTTTTGGACCTTAATATTGGGCATTTTAAATTACCCAAATTAATTCCACAATTATTTTTCCCGTTTTCTTATGAATATGAACATTTATAAAATTCATAAATTCCAATTTCATGAATATTCACATTTTATTGAATTTCTACAATAATTATAATATATTTGGTGAATATAAAATTTGAGGTGTTACAATAACCGCCGTGATACTTATATTCAATCACTGATAAATATAATATTATTAAACGAGAAGGTACAATAAATCATGCTTCCATTCATATCAAATATCATCACATATTCAAACATGCCTAAAAGGAAATATCAAGTATCGTCACATATTCAAACATGCCTAAAAGAAAACAATAATCCAACAATACATTAATTATAATTAAATTATTAACTATACACTACAAAAAAAGGGCATTTCATAGTTGTGCATTTGTAGCGGTTAGTTATAACCGCTACAAATATGGATATTTGTAGCAGTTCTAAACTAAACCGCTACAAATTTGTAGCCATAAGCTTCGTGCCAAGTGGCGCATTGTTAAGCAAACGTTATTTGTAGCGGTTTAAAAAAAACCACCACAAATTTGGCGCCAATTTCCCGCCATAATTTATAGCGGCTAATTTGTAGTAGTTATATCATGTTAACCACTACAAATGTGTCGCCAGGCTGGCGTGACAGTTGTGGCGGTTATTTTGTAGCGGTTATGTGGAGATAAACCGATACAGAATGCAAATGGTTGCCTTCTTGTAGCGGTTATGGATAATCGCCACAAATGTAAAATGACATTGGTAGCGGTTTGTGGTTAAAAACCGCTGCAGAACTCTAAGAGTCCTTATATTTGTAGCAGTTACCAACATGTTTTGTTGCTCGAGGTGGTGTGTAGCTGTTTTATCAACAACCACTACAAATTTCAGTGCTTTAAATACCAAACGACCATTCAGTTGCCTCATTTAGCGATTTTGTTTTTTTACTACTCTTTGAGAGTTTTCCTTTAGATATGAGCGTTCTGACGTCTCTTTGAGAGTTTTGCTACAACATTTCACATTTTTCTCACTTGAGGTATGAAAGTTACATATTTTCTTTCAGGGTCTGTTTGGTGTGAGGGATTTGGAGGGGGAGGGGAGGGAAAATGTTTATAAGTTTAATTTTAAAATATTGAAGAAGTGGGGTAATAAACTTTTAATAAAGAGAATATATAAGATAAAAGAGTAAGAAAAATTAATTAAAAAATTTTAACCTCACTTCTCTAATTATTTTAAATTCAACTCAACAAAATTGTCCCTCCGCCCACTTTCCCTCCCCTCCCCTCATACCAAACAAGCCCTCAAATTTTTATTATTATTATTATTTTATTTTTATATAAAAATCTAACTGAATTTTTTTATTTTTTAAAATTTTTGCAGTTGATATGGCTTCAATGAGGGACAAGGGGAAGGAGCCCAAGCTTCCTAGACTGATTCTACGGGGTGGCAGCAGTAGGGGAGGGGGCAAGCACGGTGGGAGACCAACCCCGGCACAACAGATGGCCTCACAGCGGCTATAGGAGTTGGCCCTACTACAGCCACAGCATATGGCCCCGTAGGAGGCGACCACACCACAGGTGCCTAAGGCTTTTTTGGGAGAGGGAGTTGAGCTCAGTGTCAGCAACTACGAGGAGAACAAGGAGTTTGAGATCCCGATTCCACTCAAAGACATGGAGCAGTTCCTCGATGAGGAAGACACGCTGGACCAGAACAACCTACAATGGTCGTCTTCCCGGTCGACTACGTTTGAGGTGCAGGTCCAAGGTAAATATATTTTTTTATTTAATAAATTAAATATTTAAATTCAACCTATTAAATGTGAATTTAAATTTATCTAACATATATGGTAAATTATGTAGATAAGCAGGGGAACGTGTCCATGAGGAGGTTAGACGTGGCCGGTCCGAACAGCCTGGATCGGACATTACAAGTTGTAGTTCAATGGAATTAGGCCACAGACCAGCCTATTGAGAATGGGAATCACCAATTCAACCACTTCCTAAACGAGCTGGGCTCGAATTGGATGTAGTTCCCCCTTCACTTTTGGACATGGAGGAACATTTCCAAGGGGCCGAAGGACCTAGCATGGGACGAGGCGGTGAAGGTAATTAATAGTGTTTCATTATATTATATTTTTTATAATTAATTGTATTTAATTAATATTTATTAATTGTATCATTTGTAATTAGTCGTGTTTAATTCTTTTTATTCAATTGTATTACAGCTTGGTTTTCCATCCAGGACAACCAGAAGAGGTTCACTCTGATGAAGATGAGCGATGACTAGAAGAATAGGAGGAATCATCTCTTCCACAACATGAATAAGAATGGGATGATTCCTCTGCAGCAGCTGATCAAGAACATCCCAGACGACGTCCCACGAATGACTGGGCGAGTTTTGTCTAGTTCAAGAGGAGCGCAAACACACAGGTAATTTATTTATAATAATAATTTAAATTTAAATTCATAAATTTCATGTTTTTAATAATTATAATTTTTTTAATACTTTTAATATTGTTCTTTTTTGTAGACGCTTTCTCAGAGGAATATGAGGTGCCGAGGGCAGCAAACGATCAACCACATGGTAGGATCGAAGACCTTTGCTGTCACTTACAACGAGCTAGTAACTTCTTACAATGTCAATTACTTTTAGCTGGTTATTTCATATTATAAATTTAGTGTTTTGTTGTTCATAATATTAATTTAATTTTGTAATTGTTTTAGGAAAGGAAGGCACAGTAGGAGAACCGTCAGATGGATTACGAGGAGTTATTCGCTATCACCCATAGATATCGTGACGGGACTCTAACCTCTCAGCAGGCAGAGGAAGCCATTGTAAGTTAATTTATTATTTTATAATAATAATTTGCTGTTATATTGTTTATAAAACAACTTTATTGTGAATAATAATAATAATTAATTATTTCATAAAATGGCCGGAGCGGATGCAGCAGTCGCAGGTTGAGCTACAAGAAACCCAAACCCAGGAGTCATAGGGGTTTGTGGACCCCACTGCACCATTGAAAGCTTGGCTGGGTCCAGTCAAGCACTCTGGACATGTGAGGAGGATGGGGATAAGCACCAGACCTAGTATGGTCTATGGTAGGAGTTGCACCTCTAAGACTAGCAGCTCTCAAGCATGGACATCCGGGGTCAGATGTTCGAGGGATGAGTCTATTGAGCAGCTTCGTTTAGAGGTTGTCAAGACACAGGCTGTAGATGCAGCAACAGGCCGATTACTACTATGCTCAGCATACGCAGTGGCACAATATCACAAACTACATGCTGAAGCGATCGTGGAGTTGCCTGTTCCTAGAAAAGGAGTATCCACAGGTTCCCCTTGTCCCTCAGTTCATCGTCCAGCTGGCTCCTCCTGCTGATAATAATGGTGCTATTAACTTTGCTCAGCATCCTGATACAGTAGCACCTGAGGGAACCCCCCTGAGGGAGGACCTGATGATCAGCACCTTGATCCTTCCCCTCCTGAGGGAGGACTTGATCATCATCCTTTAGGTAGTTAGTTTATGTTTTTAATTAGTTAGCTTTAGGACTGTTATATTTTTTTTTCAAACATCTGTAAAAAAACTTGGATATTTATATTTTCAAAGCCTTGTTAAATTATTTTTTCATTTATAATAGTTATATTTATATTTTTAAAACTAACCACAAAAATTAACCAACAAAAAAAGTAAACTAGATGAAATTTGTAGCGGTTATATAGTAACAACTGATACAAACTTTGAAAAGACTTTTTTGTAGCGGTTTAAGGCCATAACCTCTACAAAGATTCAAAGATTTGAAATTTGAATTTCATGTTCTGCCAACAGTCGTGCAATTTGTAGCGGTTGTATTTAATAACCACTATAAGATGAAAATAAAATTTTTAAAAAAATTGGCCAACGGTCATGAAATTTTGTGGTTGTTGTAATGTCATAACCGCTACAAATTATCAAACATTTGAAATTTGAATTTCATATCCCGCCAACAGTCATAAAAATTTGTAGTGGTTATATTTAAAAACCACTACAAAATGGAAATAATTTTTTTAAAATGGCCAATGGTATTGAAAATTTGTAGCTGCTTTATTAATATAACCACTGCAAATTGATTCTTAGTAGCGGTTGCATCAGTGGTTTTATAACGACTACAAAATGTTAAACATTGAAAAAGTTGAATATAAGCTTGCAGGTACCCGTAATGAAGCATTCACTCATCTTCTTTACTAAATTTTCTCACTAGCTATGGATAAGTCATGGATCAGGTTGCCACACAATTCTCCAGAATATTTGTATGGATTAAACAATTTCTTGGATTTCGTATACTCTCATGCCAGCTGTAATGGCAAGATTGTCTATCCATGTTAGAGATGCAAGTTCAAGAAGTGGCATGCTCGACAAGTTGTTAAGGAACATTTGCTTGTGAAACCTTTCCCAGAAAACTATACGTTATGGGGAATTCATGGTGAGAGGCTGGTGTGAGATATGATGATACACTTTTTCAAAGTTCACAAGTAGGAGTTCAACTAGATGAAGATGATCCAATTAATGATGTTGTGTGTGATGCATTTGGTTTTCAAGACAACAACTTCAATGAAGAAGTACAGGGTTCAAAGTCAGTGTTCATGAGGAATGAAGCAGCTTGGGATTTTTTTGGCTTGATAGATGAAGCAGATCGTCCTTTATATCAAGGTTGTCAAAAATACTCTAAATTATCTTTCTTGATCAAGTTGTATCATATCAAGTGCTTGTGTGGAATCACAGATAAGGGAATGTTGATGTTACAGGGATTATTACAAGATGCTTTCCCCGATGTGGAGATTCCCACAACGTTCTACGAGGCCAAGAATATTATTAACAAATTGGGCTTAAACAACCAAAAAATTGGTGCATGTCCTGACGACTGTATACTGTATTGGGGAGACGATACCGATAGGGAGACTTGCAAGCAATGTCACATACAAAGATTCTCAAGTACTTCCCTTTGAAGCTGCACCTACAAAGATTGTTTATGTAGTCCAAAATGGTGGAGCACATAACGTTGATAAGGATGAAGATGGTAAATTAAGACATCCCTGGGATGCAGATGTCTGAAAAAAGTTTAACAATGACTTTCCATCTTTTGAGGCTGACCCTAGAAATATTTGGCTTGCTTTGATAACTAACGGTTTCAATCCATTTAGTAATCTTAGCACAAGTTATAGTATTTGGCTGGTAGTCTTAGTTATCTACAACTTACCCTTTGGATGTGTATGAAAAAAGCTCCTTTATTATGTCTATCATCATTTTAGGCAAAAAGGCACCTGTTAATAACATTGATGTGTATCTCCAACAACTTATTGCGAAATTGCATGACCTATGGAATGTCGGTATCGAGACATACGACACGTATGGGAAGACATTGTTCAACTTGCGTGCAGCCTTGATATGGACGATTAGTAACTTTCTTGGCCTTAAAACATTATTCGGGTGGAATGGCATATTGGGTCGGTGTGTCCAGCTTGCAATTTTGATTTTGATGCAATGCATCTTCCCCATAGTGGAAAGTGGTGCTTCATAGAGCATTGGAAGTTTCTCGATGAAAGGCACAAGTTTAGATTGCAACAAAATCGCTTTAATAGGAAACCAGAAAAAAGAGGACCCCCTTAGACTTTATCCACTGCAAATATCTTACAGCAGCTTAATGATGTTTAATTCGAGTTCGAAAAAAGCGGTGATATAGTAAAAACAGGGTAAAAGATGGGCAATACTTTCGTGCCTCAATAATGGACGAAGATAAGCATTTTCTTCACTTTTCCATATTATAAATCTAATTTACTTCACTACAATCTTGATGTCATCCACATTGAAAAAAATGTTTGCGATAATGTGCTATATACCTTGCTTAACGAACCCAGCAAGTCAAAAGATCATCTTCAAGCCAGGAAAGATTTACATACTATTGGAGTTCGTGAAGACGCGTGGCCAAATGATCATGATAAATTTCAACCGACAAAGTTCACCCTCACAAAAATGAACAACGAAGTCTTTCTCACGACGTTGAAGAAAATAAAAGTTCCTTATGGGTATTCAAGCTACATTTCTCGATGTATTGACATGCAGGCTCAAAAAGTTGCTGGTCTAAAGAGTTATGACTCATGTTCTTATCCAACAGTAACTCCCGCTGGTTATAAAGAATGCACTTCCTCCCGATATGTCCATCATTTTGGTAGAACTTTGTTATTTCTTTTGGAAGTTGTATTCTAAGGTTTTGATCATTGAGGAGCTCGATCAACTGCAGTCCAAAATCATTCTTATACTTTGTCATTTAGAGATGATCTTTTATTTGTCCTTTTTCACTATGATGGTTTACCTTGCAACCCACCTTGTTCATGAAACAAAGTTTGCGGGCCCAGTTCAATATCGATGGATGTATCCTATTGAGAAGTACTCATTTTACATATGTGCACCATTGTTAGTATCATTTTTCCATCTTTACTTCATAGGTTTCTTGGGAAATTGAAATCTTATGTAAGAAATAAGGCGTGGCCAGAAGTTCTATAGTTGAAGGTTATATAAGGGATGAGATCATGTATTTCTATTCCAGGTACTTTGATGACATTGAAACTGCTTTCAACTTCCTGCCTGGTGTAGACGATTGTCTAAACCTGCGCCAACATTAGGAAAATTTATCCCTCGTGTTGGTAAACTAGTTGGAGGAATTGAGAACTTCAAACTAACGACAATTGAGAAGTTGCAAGCACGTAGACATGTCTTGATTAATTGCACTTAAGATAAACCCTTCTTTAGTAAGCATTGTACACTCATATGTTATTCTATATTTTTCGTAACATTTTTTACTTACATTTCATGATCTTCTTCCCATGATTAATTGTAGGGAGTTCAGAAGTCATGTCAAGTGTCAACTCAGGATCCATACACAAACATCCTCCAAAGTTGACAAAAAAGTCCACAGAGAATTCCCAAGCTAGTTTGTGTGTAGAATACTAAATGACCACAACCCACACGCACTATATTTTAGAGCTCTCATAATCGGCCCTCTTGACCATGCAAAATGGTTTATAGCACACAATATCAATGGTTTCAAGTTTTGCACGATTTCACAAGATCAAGGATTGCAAACTCAAAATTTGGGGGTTTATGGCACCTTTGAGACAAGGAGTTATGCGAGAAGCAGTGACGCTAACATGCAATTTGAAGGCGTCCCTTACTATGGAAAGTTTCTTGATTTCATTGAACTTAATTACCAAGGCCGTTTCACCTTGACGCTGTTCAAGTGTTTGTACGCAAATACCACTAGATCTCAGGGACTCACAACTAACGACTTAGGCATCACATCGGTAAATTTCTCACAACCAATTCATACTAGTCATTCTAAAGATGATGGGTTGTATATTCTTGCCTCAAAGGCACACCAAGTTTATTATTTTGAGAATGAGAGGCATAGGGATTGGCACATGGTCGTTCATTTAAAGCCTTGAGACCTTAACGATATAGGTGATGGTGATAACATCACCCATGAGAGAGCCATTTCAGCCCGCTAATTTCAAAAACTTCTTTCCTGAAGACAATGACAATTTACCTCAACTTCGATGCATTTTTTTATGTTTGCATTATTTAAATTTAATTTCTTTTACAAAATAATACCACACTAACAATTTCTTCACATAATTTTTGTAGGGATGGCGAGGATAAATGATTAAACAAATTTTGTTTTTATTTTTGTAACCCTTGATGTATATATTCTTTTAAAAAAATTTAGGATATTATTTGTAGTAGTTTTAAAACTGCTACAAAATCAACCAAAACCGCTATAAATGTAACAAACCCCTACAAAGAACGTCACAATAACCGCCATAAACCGCTACAACATCCTTCACATTAACCACTACAAGTGCTATTCAAATCCCTATAAATACCCCCACCACACCTTATTTCAAACACTCTCCCATTTCTTTCACCCCTTCCTCTCTTTCGTTTTCTCTCATTTACAATTATTTTTCCAAGAGTTGAGAAACTGAATAAGGTGATCAAATATGCTAAACAGTTTTTTTATTCTTTCATTTTAATATTTTTTCCCTCGCATAATATTTATTCTCACTATTTTAGATAATATTTAAAGGGATAAATTAGGATATTTCAAGACGCATATTAAGTGTCTCTAAGGGGCTAAGTTTCAGTGAAGTAATGGAAGAAAGAGAAAAGATGATGGTTAAAATAAAATAGCATGTGATAAATATAATAAATATAACAAATTGAGGAGGTGGATGAAAGATATTTTAAAAGCCTCTCATCATCATTCCTCAAGCTAATTTTCATCTAACTTGGGAGGAAAAGGCTTGAGCAGGAACATAGAAACCAAGAGAGAACAAGAAGCAAGGATTAAGGTAAGTAGTAGGTGATTTCACTTGTTTATCCATACAAATCCAAGGAAACTCTCTCTAATCCTTATATCTTCATAAATATCACTTGTAGCAAGGCAAACTCAAGAGGAAGAGAGAGAGAGAGAGAGAGAGAGAGAGAGGGGTCGGCTAGAGAGATAGGGAAGGAAAATCAAAAGGTAACCACAAATCACCTTGTTCTCTTATAAATCCAAGGTTATATGATGTTGTTGGTTGAATTTTGGTTGGTTGTTTTGTTTGCTTTGTGATTTTGGGATGTTGAAACCCTAAAATATTATGCTAATAAAATTTCCCCTATTCATGTGCAATTGGTGTTTAATGGGTTCAACATGTGATTAGTGTAACCCCTGACCTTATCAAGGCCGTGATTACTGTAAAACACGTTTTATAATTGGATAAGAGATCGAGAGTAATTAAAAACCTTTTTCCAAAAACCTATACAACAAGATCTCCATCCTTTCATTCATAAAAACAATTGGCTTATTCAGTTTGTCACATATACAATATCAGAGTACTAATAAAATTCCCGACATTCACCCGGGATAATATCATTAATCCAAGAGTTTTACAGGGCATCATTGCCCATCTCAGTTTCCCAAACCGGGGATTACACAACAATTAAAAATTTATGGTCAATCCAATATATACAATTGTCCAAATGATAACCAAAAATAAAAAGAAACTAAGACTACCACTGGCAATCCTTGTCGTCCTTGTTCACCTATTTGTCCCTTGACCAACTTGCCCTGGCTAAAATTGTTAATTGGAAAAAGTGAGATTCAAAAGAATCCCAGTATTAACAGTTTATGTATGTGATGTATAATTAAACAAAGCATGTAAGTATATATCACAATTCAGCTACACATCATTCAAAGTCAGGCTACCTGCAGTGACTCAATCATTCATTCAAGGCTGGCCTACCCGCTACGGACCCAATCAGAAATATTCAAGGTTGGGCTAACCACCACAAACCCAAGCAGTAACATTTAAGGCCGAGCTACTCGCCACGGACCCAATCAGCATTATATAATGATAAATACTTACGAGCAATGCATTAAACATGATATAGGATAAAGTGTTACTACCTTGATCTTTCCGTTCTTGATCAGGCACAGGCCTTCTACGATCCAGGAAAATATCAAATCCTATAGTCATAATTAAGGACAACAGGTTATCACTTATTCCAATACTCAATTGACTTCACAACACTTAGATTTGGTTATCATTAATACCCTTTAGGAATCTACAAATGTCTATAACAAAAGCCCTAAAGGGTTGGGAAACACTGGGTTGAAAACCACTTTTCAAAAGTGTAAAATACTGATTTTTGGTGGTTAGTCGCGGCCCAAAAATCCACTAGCTGCGGCCAAAAATAGGTCTGAAACATTTGGGCCGCGGCCAAGAAAAATCCTGTTTCTTGGCTGAACTTCGAAAAATCATAACTAATTCTAGAAAAATCTAGATAGGATGATTCTAAAGCCTATAGAAAGTTGTTTAAGTCCTCTTTACAGGAAAAATATGAATCATTGCTTTCCATAACCATAAAAATATAGAATCCAACAAATGTCTATATTGATCTAGATTTGATCCCAAATTTAACACCAAACTTTGGACAATCATAACTCCTAGCTCACAAATCAAAATGGCATGAATTATGTGTCCATTTTGAAGCTTGGCATGTGAACTTTAAGAGAAAGTTTCAGAATTTTTCATCACCATTTTCTATTTCAAAACGTCCATACAAAACCACTGCCAGCACAAAGTTCTTGCTAACCAAAACTTGCAACTTTTAAACCTAAGTTTCCAGTGGTTCAAAATTCGCATCCAACACTACTCCCACACAAATTTCCATAAGGAATTCAATGAAAACATCAAAATGACCAAATCCTCATTCCATTATCATGCTCTGTTTTTGGCATATATCCAACAAAATCCCAAAATTGCCAAACTTGACATTTAAGCTCCAAGCAAATTCTATCTATCCAAAACACATACTCAAGACACTATATCTATGACAACAAGATGCCATACACACCATGACCCTTATTTTTGAAAATCAAGCCAAAAATCCCAGAAACTCCAAACTCAATTAATGGCAACAAAACCTATAGAGAAAGGTTTATCTTACTCAACTCTATAACTTTTTCCAAAGGAGTTCCTTGATTCTCCAACTTCTAGATTTCATTGTGTGATCAAACACCACCAAATGGAAAATCTAAAACCATGAAATTGAAGCTCTCAACACAAGGAACGACTTTATAGAAGAGAGTTTTTCCATTAGGGGCTATTAAAAGGGTCAAAATGCTTACCTAGGTTAAGAGCTCTTCTTATTTCTTATTCAGCAATGGAGGATAAAAATGAAGAAAGGGAAGAGAGAGATGAGAGTGCTGAAAGTGTGAAGAATAAGGGGAAATGATGATTTTTCCTTTGTCCTATGCTTGCAGCCAAAATTGAGGAGGGAAAGAAAGAGAGAAATGCAATTTTTAATTGGGTTTTGACTTTCTCAAACCCTATCTCATCTAACCAACTTGCCACTTGTCAGAATTTCAATGGCTATCATAAAGTAAGTAACCAATTTAGTTACTCTAACCCTTCCATTAGCCATTTAGTTACACATCTCATTTCCCTCTAAGTTAGTAATTAATTTCTCCATTAATCACTAACTTATGGCCATTCTTTCAATTTCTCCACTAATTATGGCATATTAATTAAAATTGCCACACAACACATAATAATTCACAATTTAATTCATAAATTATTCTTAATAATTATCATTAGCCCTTAATCAAAATTTGGGGCATTACAATTAGAGGTGTAAAGAAGTTGGTTTAAGGATTAAAATCAAGAAACTTAAATTTCCCTTTTTATTGTGAAATTTGTCCAGCTACTATTCACTCAGGGTAGAGCTAGAATTTTGAAATTTTGATGGTTCCATTGGATTTAGAAGGGAAAATTGTGTGGTAATATAGGTGTTCATAATTTTTAGAAATTTGTATGCAAATCTGGAATTTATTGAAGTTATAAGTGCATGATGTTTGATTTGCCTTCAATGAGGCAGTGTTGTTGTGCAATGGATTTTGTTAGTCAAACCTAGTCCAAAAAATTATAAACTTGATAAGATTAAAGCAGAGATGTAGAGCTTTAATTTGTTAGGTAGTTTGTAATTTTTGGACAAGTATATTAAAAGATATGAATTTTCAAAGTTGTGCCCTGTCTCTAAAAGGAAATCTAAAACAGTGCAGATTTGATGAATTTCTGGGAATAATATGAGTACGGTAGTTAGACTTAGGTATTTTTTCATGAAAATAAATTGGAAGAGCTTCATTTGGACTTTAAAATAAGTCAAATTAGATTTTTTTAGATTTAATTATGAATTTCCAAAGTTGTCTGAAATTCTGCCAGTTTTTTAAAATAGTGAAATTGCACTGTGCAGAATTGTACTATGTAGAAATTGTTATAACCACATTAGATAACTAGCAGAATTTGATTTAAAGACAGTAATGATACAAATAATAATCAGTTACATGTAACTTTAATTTTGATAGGAACCGGAAATGTTTCGAGTCGGAACCAAGGTTAGGACCGACCGAGGAATTGAGAAAGGAGTCAGGTAGTAACTTTTTCTTGCATATACTATGTGATTATTGTATGTTTGGGTATACCATCTTCTGTAATATGAGCATAATGTCTCGGACACACATATTAGTTTAGTTGTGGTCTGTGATCCTAATGGAGGAGTAATATTAAGCTAGGGATGGTGCAAGATTAAGCCAAGGTTAAACAATCATTTGGCCTTAGACAGTGTGCACATAGTAATCTATTATTTTACATAACATGGTGTATGACATATTTATTTTTCACATTTTCTATGTCTGAAATGAATCTTACTACTGAGACTCGCTCGAATCTCAGCCTTTTTCAAACTGAAAAACCTTACAACCGAGGCTAGCGGCTCAAAGGGCAAGGAAGTGGCTACTGGTGAATAGAGTTTTGGTGCATACCAAAACTACTATTAGTTCTTTAGCACTGTACTTTTGTTTCTTTTTGAACACTCTGTACACTTTGTATATATTTGTTTTCAAACCTTACAGGAAATTCCTATATTTTAAATAAGCACTTGATGTCAATGTGTTTATGCTATCTATGTATGCCTTATAGAACTACGTGCTTAATACTCTGCAAATACCAAAATATTAAGGGGTTTGACATTATTATATCAAAGCTTAAAGCGGTTCTGGCATTATTAGAATAGTATACTGATATGGACTTGTTTGCATAGTGAGAGAAATCATGCATGGATGACAACGACGACAGCTTGAGCAATCACCCTCATTAGTGAACCAATGTCCCTAAAGGAGTGGATTCCTAAGGGATAGTTGTAAGTGGAGTACCCGTCACCGGGTGGCGCTAGCATAAGGAGGACAACCAAGAAAAGAGTTCGAGATAGGCCAGTATATGGATTGCAACCATGGCCAAAGCTAATACCTAATGCATCAGTGGGAGATACTTCACATCCACTATCAAACGGTACAGAGTCAGACCCGAGTGAAGTTGACATCTCTTGAGCGGAGACTGTTCATGTGCCCTATAACCTGTAGCCAGATGAGGAGTTGTGGGAGTATATCCAAGACAAATATTGGTGAGCTGTACAAGCACATGCCACTTCCATTGACCAGTACCTCTCATATCTAGGCATTATAGAGTCCCTATACCAAAAATAGGAGCTGTTAGAGAGTTCTGGCATACAAGTTCTAGATATTTACTACATGGACTTCTTTCTGGGCAAAGCCTTTTGGAATAGGAAGAAGAATGACATAGTCGAGCGAGGGTCGTACGAACACTTTGGGGCGTTCATGGAGCATATGATTGACTATGTATGGAGATATATGTACCAAGAGTGGTGTGGGGTCTAGGCATACTATTTTGGGTGACCAGAGGTAGTTGCACGTATTTTGAGGTGAGGGTAGTCACAGGGAACCTGTGGACAGAAGCTGAAAGAGCCAGTGTTTGTGTTTTTTATGGGTACATAGAAAGTTAAGTGTGCTTAACTCAGGGCCATCACGGGATAGGTGACCCCCTGGGAAGTCACCTATACATGTAGAGATAGGATGTGCAATATATTATGCAGTTGTTTATAAGTTGTGTATTGCTATCAACTGTCCCTAAACTGCTATAGTTATCTGTTGTATGTCAAATTTGAACACTTATGTATCAGAATTTTGTGAAATGAAAAATATACCCTTATGGCTATGAGAAATTTACCACTTCCTCATTTTAATATAATGAAACTAAATATGGTAAGAACAAGAGGTAGACCAAGAGGTGGAGGTACTGGGCAGGGTTGGGAGAGACCTGATCTAATGCAGTAATAATTGGGGCATTATGATAGCACAATAGACTATGCTAAATGAATTGAAGGATGAGTTGCGAGAGGTACAACAAAAATAGAATATAGATAGAGAAATGCAGGATAATCCTTGTGGACAGGAATAAGAACAGTGGGGATATATTGAACAGTGGTAATCCTTCTCAAAAACACAAGAATTGAGAACTTTCCTTCCAGAGGAATATTAACAAGCCAAAATAGGCTGATAGCCACAACAAGCAAATATTCTTTAAGGAACAGAACATATTGGCATTGAGGCTAATCATATGATGACAACCAAGAGCCTCTGCTTACACTTGCCCCTGTGGGAGACAGATTACAAACAAGAGCAATGCAGTTTAGTCAATCGGGGGGTTGCTGTTAACAGAGGCCGACACCCCTATTTACTGAGGAAATTTTATCCTCAGCTAACGAAGGATTGGTTTCCTCCTACCTTATTAAGTAGTGATTTTTCACAGCATGAAATTATTGACCGTGTTTAGACTAGCTTTGATAAACTCAGTGTTGACATTCTGATCTACTCAAGGAATAGAGGAGAATACAAGAATCGTTATAAGTAGTGCTAAGACATGTTGACTCATAAACTAAGGACCGACAGATTTTAATAAAGTAGGAACATTACTGAGCCGAAAGAAGCTAGGAATTTGTCATCGAGGTGCACAATTTTGGGTTCAGTTAAATGTTATAGGAGGTTCCTATGAAACTCCTATTAGATTATCTTGACATTGATAGCTCTTATAAGGACATAAAATATCAGAGTGGTGCAACAGAAGCATGGTGGTCAATAGTCACACAACCTATATGGTTTGTGGTGACACAAATAAACAGAGATTGGGATAACCCAAGTGTGGTAGGGCATAATGGTGGAAAATACTTCTCGACAGATGTAATGTAACCCCCTACCTTAAAAGCCGTAATTATAGTTCAAAAATTCATCATAATGTTAAATTAGAGACCAATGGATAGTTCAAAACTTATTAAAATTCCCAACTTTAAGACAAGGTTTGGCCTTGTGATAAAGTGGGTTTTCAAAAACCTTTCCAAAATCTGTTAAATGTAGTCTCACATTCACTTTTCGAGTCTATAAACCTGTGCAGTTCGGTTCCATTGAAGAATATCAGAGTGTATAGCAAAATTCCCTACAACTCTTGGGTTTCATCTATTTACCACAAGGATTTATAGGGCGTATTCACGCGTTCAATTTCCCATACCGGGGATTACATCATACTAACCAAATTTACAATGTTTATATATATACAATAATTCCAAAATATGATAATAAACTAACAAAATACAAATCTTCTAGCTGGAAGTACTAGCTGCCTTTATTCACTCGTTTCTCCTTCAACTTGCTTGCCCTGGTTGTAGGTTAGTCATTGAAAAGAGTGGGATTCAAAAGAATCTCAGTAGTAACAGTTCAGTCATATGATATATACTAACAAAGCATGTAAGCAATTATCACAAAGCAGCAATACAACAATGGCATTCACAACAGCGGTACTATAACAACATTTTCAACAGCAATACAACAATGGCATCCACAACAGCGATACAAAAACAAAATTCACACAGCGGTACAATAGCGGTACTTTCAACCGCAATACAACAATGACATTCTCTTTCACGGAGATTCAATGATAAGTGCAAACATACAATCCAATATACATAATATAAGAGACAGGGTCACTACCTTATTCTTTCCGCCCGTACTCTGGCACCGGTTTATCATACGCAGGGTAAATGTCAAATCCTATAAATCATAATTAAAGACAATGAGTTATTCCCTAATCCAACTCTTAATTCTAAAACACTTAGGGCTGGTTATCATTTGAGACCTTTAGGTGGCTACTAAAAGCTCAAACAAAAGCCTAAAGGGTTAGGAAGAACTAGAACAGAAACCACCTTTCAAAAATTCAAAATGAAGGATTTTGGGGGTTGGTCGCGGCTAAGAGAAGGTCAAAACGTTTTGGGCTACGGTTAGGAACCTCTTGCCACTACTAAAATTAGGTCAAAAACTTTTAGGTCGCACTCAATATCTACCGGCTGTAGCCAAAAACAAGTCAGTAACATTTGGACCGCGGCTAACTCCCCTTTGGCCGTCAACAAGAACTGGTCCAAAACTTTTTGGCTATGGCCAATAATGCCTTGCCGCGGCAAAAAACTGGCCTGATTTTTGCTAATTTCAACTTAGCATAACTCTTAGCACATAACACCAAATGACACAAAATTTATACCATTTTAAAGATTGTAATATCTACTACAAAACTGGAAAGTTTCACAACTTTTTGGCACCATTTGCTATTTCAAAACATTGTACAAAGTAGGTCCCCTGCACAGAATTTCCATTGTCAAATTTTCCAGTTTTACAACTTGAGTCTCCAATGGTTCCAAAATCCATAACCAAAACTACTCTCACACAATTTTCCATAAGGAATCTAATGGAAACATTAAAACACCCAAATTCCCATTTCTTTCTCATGTTCTTTTTTTACCACATTTCAACATAAAACTCACAAATACTAACATTTCACATTCAAGACTCCAAACCAATTCCATTATCAAAAACACAACCCAAGACACCTAACTATCAACAAAACACCATGGTACTCCACAGCCCTAATGTACATGAAAATTAGCACATAAATCCAGAAATCAAGGCACTCAACTAATGACCACAACATATATATTAAAGGGTAGTTTTTGCTCACCTCTTTCACTATCTCCTACTTGTTCTTTGATTCCTCCACCACTAACTTTTCTTGAACTTACAAAACGCCTCCTCTTGAAAATATAAAACCATAGAAATGAAGCTCTCATCAAGGTGGTTGAGATTAAAGAAGAGGTTTTTGGCATTTAAGATCATTCACAAGGTCAAATGGAGCTTACTTACCTTGCATTCTTCTTTCTCTTTTCTCCTCTATATTAGGCATCTATGGAAGCTTCAGAGAGAGAGAGAGAGAAAATGATGATAAGATAAGATTTCCCCACTCCCTCCATGCCCCAGCCAACTTTAAAAGAGACAGAAGAGAAAAATGGGTTAAAACTTTGACTTTCATCCAAGGGTGCAAATGGTGCCATGTATTAACATCTTGTAGCTTCTTTCATGTGCGTACAACTATATAATTATTCTCTCTTGGTCACTTGGCAATTAGTCACACTATTTAATCTTTAAGTTATTAGTGGATTCCCTCTTCGGTTGCTAACTAATTGGCAGGTAAATTTCCTTTCTTTCTATTATGCCCCTGACTATGTTAATTCATATTGAACTACTATTTAACACATTATTTTATTCCTTTTCCTTATCTATGCACCCTCCCCCTCCCCTTCTCTTTTAATTCAATTTAAGCCTTAACAACATAATTGAGCTTAAATACATGGTTTGGGCACTTATTACCTCCACTTCGGTCATAATTCACATTGTATTCTCCAAAGGTGTTTATTTAACCTTAATTACTTTCATATTTGGAGTCATTAGCCCTTTATCATATTTTAGGGCATTACAATTCTCCCCCCGTACAATAAATTTTGCCCTTAAAATTTGTTACACAAATTAAGCCATAAACTCTGGATAACGCCTCTGCATGTCTACTTCTGCTTCCCAAGTTGCTTCCCTCTGTGCATTCCCTTCCAAACCACCTTCATAAATGGTATGCATCGATGTCTGAGCCATCTTTATTCCCTATCAATGATTTGTTCTGGCTTTACTGCATAGGTGAAGTTGTCTTGCAAGTTGACATCTTCATACTTGATAATGTGCATTGGATCCGGTTGGTACTTCTTCAGCTGTGAAACATGGAATATATCATGGAGCCTGCTCAAGTTCGGGGCTAGGGCTACTCGATATGCAACAGGTTTATTTCTTACAAGAATCTTATCAGCATATAATGCCTGTGATTTCTCTTTTGATGCCTATGACTGGATACAACCTCAAGAACATATGATCACCAACTTTAAATTCTAGAGGTTTTCTCCTCTTATCAACATTGCTTTTCTATCGACTTTGCACTGTAAGTAGCCTCTTTTTGATGATTTTAATCTGCTATATGGTTTGATCAACAAGATTCATCTTGTAAAAGATACGGAGCCATCTGAATGCTTGCATCATAGCTATTGTTATAAGCAAATTCAACAAGGGGAAGAAAGTAGTCCCAATTCCCTTTAAAGTCTAGGATGCATGCTCTTAGTATATCTTCTAGCATTTGAATGGTCCTTTCTGACTGTCCGTCTGTCTAGGGACGATAGGTTGTACTAAATCTCAATTTCATACCCAAAGCGTCATGTAGAGCCCTCCAGAATCTTGAACTGAAATAGGGATCTCTGTCTGAAATAATGCTTTTCAATGTGCCATGAAGTCTCACTATCTCTCAAAATATAGATTTTTGCCAGTTTGTCCAGAGAGTAGCATGCATTGATCGATATAAAATGTGCTGACTTCGTGAATTGGTCCACAATCACCCAGATTGCATTATAGTTTTCAATCCTAGGCAATCCCACAACAAGGTCCATGGTCACACTTTCCCATTTCCATTC
Source organism: Inga leiocalycina (assembly GCA_963242795.1). Lineage (NCBI taxonomy): Eukaryota > Viridiplantae > Streptophyta > Magnoliopsida > Fabales > Fabaceae > Inga > Inga leiocalycina. The sequence continues at coordinate 40,534,149 of OY725332.1, forward strand.
TGGAATCTCAGGACTCTGTAGTAATCCCCACGGCTTTTGATGTTCAATCTTCACTTTCTGACAGGTAAGACACCGCGTCACATACTTGGTCACATCGCTCTTCAATCCCAACCACCAATACATAGACTTCAAACGGTGGTACATCTTGGTCATTTCGTAGTAAAAAACATACCAACTCTTGTGTTCCTTATCCAAGATTCTCTGCCTCAAGTCAACCTTTAGTAGAACACAGATTCTCTTCCTGTATCAACTAATCCATTAGGCGATAAATCATAGTCCCAGGTTTCTCCTCATTTGATCATTTTTCCTCTAAGCCTCTTCAATTTTGGCCCTTAGATCACTTTCCCCTTGGGAAACAATATAATTAGCATTTAAGATCTGGTTTGACAAATTCAAATCCCGAAAGTCTTCTATCAATTTTTTCTCCTGTATCATCATTACTGCCACTAGCATTGCCTTTCGACTAAGCGCATCCGCGATGATATTAGCTTTACCCGAATGATATTTGATCTCCAGGTTGTAATCTTTCAACAACTCCATCCATCGGTGCTATCTCATATTCAACTCTTTCTGATCGTACAAATATTTGAGACTCTTGTGGTCACAGTACAATTCTACCGTCTCCCCATACAAGTAATGTCGCCATATTTTTAATGCAAACACAATCACCGTAAACTCCAAATCATGAGTGGGATAATTCATTTCATGAGGTTTCAGCTGTTAGGAGGCATAGGCCACTACTTGTCCCTACTGCAAAAGGACACACCCCAACCCCTACTTACTCGCATCACTGTACACAGCATAAGTCAATCTAGGATCGGGTATAATCAACACCAGTGCTGTGATCAACCTCTCCTTCAGCTCAACAAAATTGTTTTCACAATGTTTATCCCACTTAAATGATTGATCTTTGCATGTGAGCTTGGTCATCGACAAGGCAATCCAAGAGAAATTCTGAATAAATCTCCAGTAGTAACTAGTAAGACCCAAAAAACTGTATATCTTAGCAATAGTTTCTAGCCTCTTCCAGTCTAGCATTGCTTCCACTTTACTAGGTTCCATTGAGACCCCTTATCAAGAAAATAACATGGCCTAGGAACTTTACTTCCAAAAGCTAGAACTCATACTTACTCAACTTGGCATAGAGTTGCTTTTCACATAATATCTCTAACACTATTCTCAAATAATGTTCGTGTTCTTCATAACTATTGGAGTATATCATAATATTGTCGATAAACACCATTACAAATTGGTCTAGGTACTGTCAAAAGACACAATTCATGTAATCCATGAATATAACAGGTGCATTAGTTAGGCCAAAGGGCATTACCAAAAACTCATAGTGCCTATACCTAGTTATGAAGGCAGTCTTCAGTACATCTTCTGCTTTTACTTGCAGCTGATGATAACCCGACCTTAAATCAATCTTCGAAAACATACAAGAACTAGACAATTTATCTAAAAGGTCATCGATTCTTGGGAGAGGGCATTTATTCATGATGGTTATCTTGCTCAATTCTCTGTAATCCGTATACAATCTCAGGCTCCCGTCTTTCTTCTTAACAAACAATACTGGAGCTCCCCATGGCGAGACACTAGGTTGAATAAACCCTTTTTGAAGTAACTCTTCAAATTGCTTCTTTAGTTCTGCCATCTCATTTGGGGCTATTCGGTATAGGGCCTTCGAGATAGAACCAGCTCCAGGCACAATTTCAATTAGAAATTCTACTTCCCTTTTCCGGAGGCAATTCGCTATGATCGTCTAGAAACACCTCAAGAAGCTCTTTTACCATAGGTATATTGTTTAGAGTTTCTTTTGCCTCTCCCTACATGGAAAAGAATACCATATACCCTTGGCACCCCTTCTGCAGGCATTTCTCAGCCTTAGCCATTGAGAGAAAGTTTAATTTTGCATTCACATCATCATTCCTCTATGGAGTAGGATAAATTATTCTTTTGTTCCCACAATCCAATAACATATTATTCACTGTCAACCAATCGAAACCCAATATGACTTCTAGTTGATCGAACGGCAAACAAATCAAATCAACTGTGGACTCTTTCCCCTCAGCGGTTATTACACAATTCAAACAAGCATCAGCAGTCATAGCCTTAACACCCATGATGTTGACACAATCAAATCAAATGGCAGTTTATGAACATGCAATCCTAGGCGCTTCACATAGTCATAGGCAATGAAGGAGTGACTTGCACTCGAATCAAATAAAGCTTGCAGTAAACTACTATTGCGAAGGATTTTACCTTGAATTAGGTTGGGAGATTTTCGTGCTTCTTCGTCCGTCATCGAAAACACCCTACCCTGATTCCTGGGCCTTTGCTCTGTCGGTGGCCGTCTGCATTCAATAGCAATATGTCCTAGCTATTTGCAATTATAACAGAATACTCCCGTACACGTTATGCCAAGATGTGCCCTCTCACAATGAGTGCATGTCAATATATTGGAGGTTTCTGATTATGAAGATACTCATATTGATAGGACTTATTGTTGCCACCTTTAGATGAGGATCCCTGGCCCTTCCGCTTCTGAGGAGTACTTCCCTTACTACGCTCATCAAGACCACCACCCTTAGTTGGGTTCAAATCTCTCAAATTATTTTTTGTGATTTTGTACTCCTCTACAGCCTTGTTGAATTCAATAAACTGGTGGGTAGATAATCTTTTTCCTTAACTCACTCTGCCAGCCTCAGATCAGCGTATCAGAACTCCACTCCTAATCATCTATGCGTCGTAGATAAGGGGAGTATTAGGCTAGCCGGATAAAGCGAGAAAGGTAGTCATTAAAGGTCTCTACATCACCCTGCTTAATGGATAGGAATTCTGATTATTTCTCTATTCTCACAGACCGTAGGAAGTACTTGTCATTAAACTATTCCTGGAACAGCTCCCAAGTCAAAGGAACATTCCGGTTGCATAATGTCATAGCAATATTATGCCACCACCAGTTGGCGTTCCCCTCCAGTTTGTAAACGGACAATCGTGCCTTTACCTCGGTTGAGCAGTCTAGTACTTTAAAAATCTTCTCCAATTGAATTAGCCAATCTTCAGTCGCTTGGGGATCAAACCTTCCCCTGAACACTAGAGGTAGATGTTTATAGAATTTGGAGACCCAATACTATAGATCTCTCTCATCTCAGGCTGGTACCCCATATGACTCCTAGTTTAGTGCTATATGAGGCGAGGATTCCTGAGATCGAATTGACTCTTCTGCTATTTTTCTCATGATGTGTCTCCCCTTAGGCCTCTTTTTGGGTCGATTCAACTCTATCGGCATTACGTTTTTCCTTCTACTTTCAAAGTTTTTCCCTTAGCTCGTTGATCATATCTCGTTGTTCCATTATCATACCCATCATTATTGTTGGCTACTCAAAGCACGCAAAAGAGCTATGACGACAAAAGGCGAAAACCTCTCGAGTTTCAGGTTGGAGATTATGTATTCATAAAGGTTTCGCCTATTACCGGTATCAGCAGGGCACTAAAGGTGAAGAGCTGAACCCTAGGTACATTGGTCCCTTCAAGATCTTATCAAAGATTGGGCCAATAGTATACCAAATAGCTTTACCCCCAAGCTTGAGCAGGCCACATGATGTCTTCTTTGTCTCACAATTGAAGAAATATCACCCCGACCCAGAACATATGATTGAATATGAAGAGCTAGACGTGCGGGATGATCTTAAGTATGAGGTCACACCTAACCTAGTCATTGATCGGCAGGAGAAACAACTTAGGCATAGGAGTATCCCATTCATAAAGGTGGTATGGAAGAGGTTAACTCCAAGAGAAGCTACTTGGGAAGCCGAGGGAGACATGTAAAAGCGTTACCCCAAGTTCATGAGCCAGCACATGTAGCAAATTTTGGGGATGAAATTTATTCAAGAAGGGGAGAGCTATAACACCCAGATTTCTATTCACCAATATGCCTTGTAATTATTATGGCATTCAATAGAATAAAATGGTGAATGTTGATGTATGTAGAATTCAAGAAGCTAGTAAATTTCCATTTTCATGAGAATTGGGCTAGAACAAGTTATGGAATTAATTGTTGGGTGTTCCAAAAAAACCCATTACTAAAGGCCAAAATGGAGGAATAAAAGAGTGCAATATTAGGCCCAATATTAAGGGGGGGAAATATATTTGGAGCATTCTTGGCCAAGTAAAATTGTTGGAAAAAAAAAGAAGGAAGTCAAAAAAAATGGCAATTAATTGATGATTTGAAGAAAGAGAAGCATGATAATTCATGAAACAATTTCCTCTCCCTTTTTCTCATGATAAATTCGGCCAAGAGAGGGAAATTGGAGGGAAAAAATAATTACTTGGATAAATATTATGCCATGTGTTTTGATTTGGAGCCAAGTAATTAAATATGAAGTCATAAAAATAAGAGCACATGGGAATTTGCATAAAATATATTATTGCAAGATAGATAAAGAAAATATTTCAAGAAGCCAATTTTTGTTCTCTCTTCCTCTACAATTTCTATCAAACAAAGAAGCAAGAAGGAAATGAAATACTTTGTGCAAATATGCCTAAAGTTGGAGCATTTATGGCTAAAAAAAGTGAGGTAAAAAGTCAATAATTGTGGGCAAAATGATTATAATTAAAGATAATATTTCAAGGGATAAATTAGGATATTTCAAGACACATATTAAGTGTCTCCAAGGGGCTAAGTTTCGGTCAAGTCAAGGAAGAAAGAGAAAAGATGATGGTTAACATAAAATAGCATGTGATGATAAATATAATAAAATATAACAAATTGAGGAGGTGGATGAAAGATATTTTAAAAGCCTCTTATCATCTTTCCTCAAGCTCACTTTCGTCCAACTTGAGGGAGAAAGGCTTGAGCAAGAACATGGAAACCAAGAGGGAACAAGAAGCAAGGATTAAGGTAAGTAGTAGGTGATTTCACTTGTTTATGCATACAAATCCAAGGACACTCTCTCTAATCCTTATATCTTCATGAATATCACTTGTAGCAAAGCAAACTCAGGAGGAAGAGAGAGAGAGAGAGAGAGGTCAGCTAGAGAGAGAGGGAAGGAAAAATAAAAAAGGTAACCACAAATCACCTTGCTCTCTTGTGAATTCAAGGTTATATGATGTTGTTGGTTGTTTGGTTTGCTTTGTCTTGCTTTGTGATTTTGGGATGTTGAAACCCTAAAATGTTATGCTGCCAAAATTTCCCCTAATCATGTGCAATTGGTGTTTAATGGGTTAAACATGTGATTAAAGATGTAAAGAAGGTGGTTTAAAGATTAAAATCAAGAAACTCCAATTTTCGCTTTTTATTGTGAAATTCATCCAACTACTGTTTACTCAGGGTAGAGCTAGAATTTTGAAATTAAGATGATTCCATTGGATTTAGAAGGAAAAATTGTATGGGAATATAGGTGTTCATAATGCAAATCTGGAATTTATTGAAGTTGTAAATGCATGCTGTTTGATTTGCCTCCAATGAGGCAGTGTTGTTATGGAATGGATTTCGTTAGACAAACCTGGTCCAAAAATTATGAAACTTGACAAGATTAAATTAAAGATGTAGAGCTTTAATTTGATAGGTAATTTGTAATTTTTGGACAAGTATATTAAAAGATATGAATTTTCAAAATTGTGCCTTGTCATTAGGACGAAATCTGAAACAGTGCAGGTTTCGTGAATTTCTGAGAATAATATGAGTACAGTAACCAGACTTAGGCATTTTTTCATGAAAATAAATTTGAAGAGCTTCATTTGAACTTTGAAATAAGTCAAATTTGATTTTTTCAGAATTAATTATGAATTTCCAAAGTTGACTAAAAATCTGTCAGTTTTGAAAACAATGAAACTGCACTGTGCAGAATTGTACTGTGCAGAAACTATTATAACTACCTTAGATAACCAGCAGAATTTGATTTAAAGGCAGTAATAGTACAAGTAATAATTAGTTACTTGTAACTTTAATTTTGATAGGAACTAGAAATTTCCTGAGCTGGAAACAAGGTTAGAACTGACTGAGGAATTGAGAAAGGAGTCAGGTAGTAACTTTTTCTTGCATATACTATGTGATTCTTGTATATTTGTGTATGTCATCTTCTGTAACATGAGCATAGTGTCTCAGTTATGCATATTAGTTTAGTTGTGGTCTGTGACCCCAACGGAGGAGCAGTGTTAAGCCAAGGTTGGTGTAGGGTTAAGCCAAGGTTAAACAGTCGTTTGGCCTTGGACAGTCTATCATTTTACATAACATGGTGTATGACGTATTTATTTTTCATATTTTATATGTCTGAAATGCATCTTACTATTGAGATTCGCTCGAATCTCACCCTTTTTATTGAAAAACCTTATAGCTGAGGCTAGCAGGTTGAAGGGCAAGGAAGTGGTTGCTGGTGAATAGAGTTCCGGTGCATACCAAAGCTGCCATTAGTTGTTTAGCACTGTACTTTTATTTCTTTTTGAACACTCTGTGCACTTGTATACATTTGTTTTCAAGCCTTACAGGAAATTCCTGTATTGTAAACAAGCACTTGATGTCAATATGTTTATGCTATCTTTGCATGCCTTATAGAACTACACGTTTAATCCTCTATGAATATTGAAATGTTAAGAGGTTTGACAAGTCACATTAACATTGAAGCTAAAAATTGGGTTTTACTAATTGTAACAAAAGATTGAGCAATTAATGGAATTAAACACTTGTTCTTGACTTGAGAACGCTTTTAAAAGTATCTTTTGAATCATAGAGTAACATATATATTTATTAAGAGCATCTATGAGAGGAAATTAATAGCATGTTATGAAATACAAGGGGGATCAATAATCCTAGAACCCATTTTTATCCTTGAAGTAATCACTTGTTAATATTAATTTTTAGTTTTAGTATAGGTTTATTTCGTAGTTTCTATCCCTTCACTCTTGATTTTTTTTTGTTACTCGAATTAGGTGAAGGTATGATAATTGATGCTTGACTATGTTTTGGAATCAAATTCTTGTGGGAATGATACTTTACTTATCACTTTATTATTTTCCAGAACTCTTGTACTTGTGGTGTGAACATAGGATCATATTATAAAAAAAGATTATGTTGCTTGTTCCATTTTTTATCTTTGTTAACACCTGTCAACACCCGTTTCCATTTCGATATTCAAAGAATAATAAAGACAGAATTCCATGGGCAAACAGAAAAGTACAATTATACTGATAAAAATATTCGTTTACAATTTCGATATCATTCGTCGACGGAAACTTAATATTTACAATTTCCTCAAAATGACAAAACATAGGCTAAATTAAAACCACGTTCTTGACCTTACCTTGAGACATGTGCCGCTCACTTTCTGACGTCAACGTCTTTGGCCTTTGCCCCACTAGTACCCACTGAGGTATTTGTTTAAAAATAGGGTGAGATTCTGAAGAATCCTTAAAGAGACATGCTATCATTCATAGAGAATGCGAAAAGTAGATATGATATATGCCATGTATGCACCAATTAATGAACATTATAAACATATCATCTATATGTATACATGATTTGGGCCCAGCCCCACTATTCTGCACCGGTTGGATTTTCACCAACTCCAGTGTAAGTGCCTCTGGCACTACTGGCCCCTCTCTAGGCAAAACATGTTGATTAATAAGGTGCATTTACAAACAATGGCAACCACACAATATCATAACTATGGCATAGTGTATGAAGGATAATGTCCCTACCTCAACACTTTATAATCCTCTATTTAACAGTGTCTCGTAAAGCGCGTCGTTCCTGCTCTCGACTCAGTCATAAAATATTAAATGTACAAGATATAGGTCATAACCTATCCAAGTATCATTTTAGAGTCTTCCATAGTGTTTCTTGTGGTTATATTAGTCTATGGTAAAAATTTACTAAAATACCCCCGGGACCCGGCCCGGCCCCACCGTACCCGGTCCGATGGCACGTTTTTCTAAAATTTTAACTAAGGCTATTCTGACTTATTTTTTCCCAAAGAATTCACTTCCAGGCTTGAAATCACCAAATTCACTATCAAATTACGAAAATACCCTTGACAGCCCTTATTTAGGGATTTCAGTGGCGTTTTCGTAATTATGCTTTTTCAGTCTCTATTGAAAAGGTGCCCGACTGTAACCCCACCTATTTTTGCTCACTAAATCCAATGGAACTATTTATTTCATGAAAATCCAACTCCTAATACCAATTCTTGTTCTGGCCAAAATTTAAGGAAAAAATGGAAAATGGAGCTGTGTTTTAGCTTCCAAAACTTATACTTTTTCACTTCTAATCCTTGATTAACTCACTTAAACACTTCTTAATCATGATTTAAAGGATTTTGGGCAGCATAACCCCTTAGGATTAGGGATTTGTCCAATTTCATAACTCAACCAAAAATCACAAAAACCAAACAATAATTACCAACAACAACTTCATACTAACATAAAGTTGAGATTAGTATAATTACCTCTTAAAATTCTAGGATTCTCTTACTCTAGGCACCTCCTCTTTCTCTTCTTGCTCTCAAAGTGTGACTTCACCACCATGGATTCATGAGAAACGAGTTTAGAGAAGGATTCTAAGGAAATGCTATAAGAAAAACCAAAGAAACCATACCTACCTTAACTTCTTCTTCCTTAAGCTCTCCTCTTCTCTCTATTTCTCAAGCTCTCTCTTCTCTCTTTTTTTCTAAGTCTTGGAAGAAAATGAGGCATGAAAGAGGAAGGAGGATGTTTTTATTAATTTATCTTCTTCCTTCCTAACCATTGATTTAATCAAGAGCTCCCAATGTGACACTTGTCATACTCCCTTCTTCCTCATAATTTCTCCACCTAACTTCCATTAAATTGAATCAATGGTCTCCCTTTGCTTGCCTCTAAAATCTGTCCCCCCCCCCTCTCCTCTTACAAGACAAGCAAGCTCCTTCCCATGTAATCAATTTTGTCCTCTTCCAAGCACTCAAGTATTTCACTCCTTCACTCAAGCTTCTCTCATCATGCATTACACCATCCTTCATGTTGTGTACACTCCATCTTTGCCGTCATTGATATGTGCATGTAGTATAGTCATCATCACCTTCTTCTTGTAGCATGTGATCATGGATTTAATATTTTTCCCTTTACTTTCTTGCTTGGATGAAAATTAAAGAGAGGAAGAGAAGGAAAATTATTTTTTCTCAATTCCATAATTCACATAATTGGTTTATGTATAATCCCTTCTTAATTTCGCAATTCTTGATTTATTCCACCAAGAATAATCCCATTATGCATTTTCCTTTATTTTTCTTAATTAATTGAAATTAACTCCAATTAATTGGAAAATAATTAATCTTGTGCTAAATTGGCAAAATTCTTATTTTGCTATCACCATTGTAATTTAATTCATTTCTTGAATTAATTTGCTCATTTCCTTATGAATATGAATATTGATCCAAATTCATAAATATTCACCATTTTATTGAATTACTCAAAATAATTAAAATATATTTTTGGTGAATAAAATTTGGGGTGTTACAATACCAGGACACAGGTTTAATTGCTACATATAATACTACCTCCGATCCTCATAAGATCAACTTAACTAATTCAGGTAAACAAAGAAAATTAGTTAAATTAGTTATTTGTCAAAAATGTGCATGTTTCTCAAAAATACCATCGTAAATCATTTACATTGAATTCACCTCTTTATGCAAACTCCCTTGACATATTTTGCAATCAATTGGGTTAGTGTAGAAAAAAAAAAGATAAATATGAAGGACAAAATAAACTGAGGTCTTATATTTAAGACCAAATCTAACATACAACTATCTCTTATATTAGGGTGTCAGAAGTAGAATATGTAAATGGTATCAAGATAACTTAAGATTTAGATTAAAAAAATAAAGAAAAAGAAAAACAAGTTTACCATTTAGCAAAATCAGCAAAACCCTTTTTTTTTCAATACAATGGTTGGTCTTTATAGTTTACACTCATTTTAGTATTAATCCCTAAAGTTTGAAACTGTTATTTTTGGTCTCTCAATTGTTTATTCCTTCTAAAATGTTGGTCTTTACAATTTTACGAAGACTTGAACTCAGAGTTAACACCGTTAATTGTACTTATGTGCCATTAACATTATTTATTGTTGATGCACATGTCACTTTGGGGTTAAATTAAAGCTTTATTAGTAATGCAGCAAACTAGTGCTAACCTAGGTCAATTTCATTTTGGATCCTAATTAACTAAATCTTAAGTTAACTAATCATTCAAAATTGCCAATAAAAAATGTGAAAAACTAAACTACTTGTTTTTATAGATAAAAACAAGTAAACTAGGTCCATTTCATTTTGGATCCTAATTAATTAAATCCTAAGTTTTATCGGTAAAACTAATTTTGCAATTAAGTTAAACATGATTTCCTAAACTATTTGTTTTTATGATTTTCTTTTATAAAATGAGTTGATAAGTGAATGTGTATGAAAATGAGTTAATTAACAAATAGATATTAAATAAGATGAGTAGATCCCCTTGGAATAGTGACACTACATAAAGACATGAAATTATCCATGGAATTGTCTATGGAATTTTTTTCATGGGTAATTTCCAACAAATCACTTATGGAAATTACGTCAGTAAATTTACCAACAGAATTTCTGATGGAAAACTTATGTCAAAAATTATATTTATTGGAAAAAAAATTTTCATCAATAATTTTTGACGTATTATCGATGAAATTCTGTCTCTAATTTATCGGCAAAATTACTGACATATTTGAGATAGAATTTTCTGAGGGAATAATTCAGTTGATAAGTCTGTCGCTACTTTTTTTTTAAATTTTTATTATATAAAATAAGTTATATAAGTTAATAATTTATTAAAATAAAAATTGTGGTAAATCTATAGATGTCTTGTAAATAATTATATTAGATAATTATCTGATTAACTTTTGGCCAACATATTATCTAATTAATTATTTACTGATTATTAGGCTATTATTATGGGATATCATTAGTCACAGAATCCCACCTATTATTATCATGGTGATTCTCCAGCGATCACCTCTTCACATGAATAATATAATCGGACTAATCATAATTCTCTATGTCTACAAAAATATATAATGAAAACAATCTGATATCGAAAACAACAAATCTATAAATATAAAAAATTATAATATAAATAGAATAATAAGATAAAAATATAAAATTTATTTTTTATCAAAATTACAACATAAAATAAAATAATTGCATTTTTAAATATTATATTATATAAATAAAAAATTCAAATACAAATAAAAATTCGAATATGTAACATAAATATTATTGTATCAAATTTTAAATAAAGAATATAAGTATTATGAATAAATATTTACATGAAATTAGAAAATTAAAAAGAAATGTTTAATACTATATTGAAGGGAGAATTGTGAAAAAATACCTCAGTGAGAACTTATTGCCAAATGGGACCTTGATGTGCAAACGATCTTCCAAGTGTGCAAAATATCTTCCCCTGTGTGTAGACGATTTGTCCTGTGCGCAATATTCTTCTTTATGTGTATTCAAAACATCTTCCCCTGTGTGCAGAAGATATTCCCCCATGTGCAGATGATCTTTCCAGGTCTCATTTAACAATTAATTTGCCAATGAGGTCTTTTTTCACAATTCTCTCTATATTAATTATGCTCCCTACAGTCCTAAATATAAGACCTAATTGATTGTTATGGAGAGATTAATGAAGTTAAATAAGTTAGTTAATCATATCATATATTGTATATTATTAGATTATATATCAGTTAATAAGTTAGAAAAAATAGTTTGGAGAAAAAACCATAAATATAAATACTTTAAAGTAGTATAATTAACTTTCTTAAAATCTTCAAAAAAAAAGTAAATTGGAACTTATATTTAGGACTGGAGGTAGTATATATTATATAAATGTTATATATATATATATATATATTTTCATAATTAATATCATTATTATACTTGTTTTTGTGAATTGAAATATTATATATATAATTTTGCAAATAAAAACAGTTCATTTCAGCTCAACTAGCTAAGGCTGCGAGAGGTCGTGGGTTCAAATCCTCTTTTGGTCACAAAATGCAAGACCCACGGTGAAGGGACACATGGCTCTAGGAGAGATGAGGTGGCACCTAGATGTGGAGGAGACACGTGGTGGGTTGCAGTGGCGGCCGGTTGTTGATGCACATGTGGCGACTTCTAGATGTGCCATATGGATCTTCTGAGGGTGCCATGTGGCTTTTTTTATTAAAAATAAATTAGCGATGGATTACCGACAAAATGTTTTGTCACTAATTAGAAGCGGAATTTTTCGTCAGTAATTTGTTGGTAACTTCCATTGCGAAATTTTGTCAGAAAATTACCAATGAAAAATTCTGTCAGTAATTTCCAATGGAATTGAATTTCTATCAGTAAATCAATTTGCCACGTAAAATGTAGCGATAGAAGATTTCACCAGTAATTTTATTTCTGTCACTAATTTGTTGGTAATTCCATCAATGAATTGAAATTTCATTAGTAATTTGCTGAATTTTTTAGTGTGACCTATGCCATCCTAGCTTCAATTGATAATGGAGTTCAAGTTACCAATCCACTTAATTAGTTTCAGTCAATACTTAAACATAGATTTATATACTTATTAATTACTTCTTTAATAAGGACCACAACAATATTCATAATCCTCATCAAGTGCCATTGGATGAAATTAAATGGATTAACAAAGTCAAACTCACCAAACGTATGAACAATGTGATGTTTATGTATCATAAGATTATCAAATCCAACTACATTATTGTTTTTCTAAAAAGGTGAGCGAGAAGCATTTATACTAGCAAGAGACATGTAATCTGTGATAGCTAGTACCGGTGACAACATTAGAGTGGCAACCCGAGGAGTTATCAACAGCAGTGACAATGGAAGAATTGGTTGAGTCGTTGGTAATAAGGAAATAAAGGGAAGCATCATTGACGAAGAGAGGTTCATTATTGTTGGGAAAGTCAAGGAAGTCATTGATAACAAAGGAATCAGCGATGCAACCGTATTGTTGTCGGAGGTGGAGAGTTGCGGATTTTGCATGAAGTCAGGAGCTTTCATGCATTAGGGCAGCAAGTGAGAAGACTGGGGGGATATGATGAGAGTACGAGAAAGCAAAGGAAATTATTTTGCTTAATCAGCTTGTCTAGTCAACATCAACATAAGCAGAGTAAATTATTTTAATGTCACATAAGCACAATTAACAATGTTAACTTTTGGTTCAAGTGCTCCTAAAATTATTAGGATCACATTTGAAAGAGAATAAACTTAAGGGATAAAAAAACAATTGTTTCAAATTTCAGGAATTAAAACCAAAATAAATTTAAACTAAAAGCATCAACTATTATATTAACCTCTATTTTTTTATTGGGTAGACGGGTCAATAATCTTCAATGTGGTGCGTTGCATCTTTTTAAGCACAACTCACTCGTTATATTGGGATGTACATGTCTAATAGAGTTAGAGATGCGGGACAATCCATAGGTTGCAATCCTTATAGGCCAACCTGGAAAAGATTACCTCAGGGTAGGATGCCATTTTGCTGACTGAAACCTACCATTTTGCCTAGTCTCTAATTTTGTGGAATAAAAAGTAAAAAGTATAAAAAAAATTTCCTCAATGTTTTTTTCTAGAACAAATTTGTGCCTGTTTGTTTTATTCTCTATTTTTATGTTCTGACCTCTTAAAACAAATCTATAGAATAAACTTTTAGAACAAATGAGGTTGAATATGACTTCCATTCACACCATTCAAATCCTTCCTCTGACATTGATGGTGTGCTGGGGAAGGGGAAGGGCAGGAGGAGGAGGATAATAGTAGTGGTGATGAGTGAAAACCATTAATATATTTTTTTAATTATTAAAAAGTATTTAAAAAATCACTTGATACTTCATGGTTATTAGTAAATAACTATTACTTATATTAATAAGTATGGCAATTTACAATGCACGTTCGGTTCTATAACCATTTCCATTCTAAAGGACACATTTGACTCTATAACCCATGGAACCCTTTCCATTCCAAAGGACACAATGAGCATGATAATCCTCAAAATCCTTTCGACTTAAACTTTCAAAAATTGAACTCCACTTCACTACTATTTCAACTTCTCATAACCAACTTTTGACTTTTGTTCTTTGTCAAGATTATGGACAAATGAAAGAGAACTTCTGGTTCACCATCTGGGAATAAACCAAAAGATGAACTCCCCCCACCAACAAGCATTGAAGGGCTCGCCCATGCGACCTATGAGCTACATCATCTAGCCCAAGTTTACATGAGAGAGAAGGACACATGGATCAGTGCTTGAAGGAACTTACCTCCCTCATTTGCTCCCTGAACGAGAAGATGGACAAATTACTGGAGAAGGAAGAATCTGATGATGCATTAGATCATTCATCTTCATCACTTTTTATTTTTTGTTTGTTTATTTACTTTTTTTTCTTTTTAATTTTTTTGTAATATGGGTTGACTAATAAACCTCTAAAATTTAAAAAATATGTCAAATATATAACGATTAATAAGTAAAACCTACCAATTTTTAGAATACCATGTCAAATACCTAATGGTATTAAGAAAAAATTGTCACCATTTATAAAAACTAACTATTGTAATGTAAAACCCGTGAACTAATGTTCACAAAAACATTATGATTAGGTATTTTCGTTAAGTAAGAACAATAAGAAAAAGCCACCTTTTATAAGTTATTTTCGTTAAGTTGCCTCTTTTAAAACACTTGTTATTATCTCATGCCTCTTCACGTTCTCAAGTTGTTATACTTAGCATAATTGTGTTAGGTGAAAAATTACCTTCCAACCTTAAAACACCATAACTCTAGTTGACTTTCTCGGTGTCGATGGTCATTTTCAGTCAAACCACAACCTCAAAGCTTTGGTTTGACTTCTGAGCGATAGCCACACAAGTTGTTTCACTTGCCCTAACTCACTTTTTTGTTTCGGAGCGCTAGCTAAGTCATATTCCTTTGTGTGCTTTATTCTCTTTATTTGTAGGTATGATTTCCCTTTCACATTTCCCATTTTCAATTCTGCATTCTTTATTCTTCATTTTTTGCTTCATCTTGCCTAGTTAGGTTTTGACCTTAGTCATGCTCATTTTTTTGGGAAAACCCAATGCTCTATTACCTATAGCTGAATGAATGAGCTATGTTTTCTAATTAAAGTGGCTAGTTCTAGTAGCTCTGGCACTAATAATCTCTCTAAGAAAATTAGAAACATGACCTGGGAAGAGCCAATAGAAAAAGGGAACAAACTTGTAAAAAAGGGCATTTCATGTGAATTGGAACTCTTTCAATTAAGTTGTTCATCGGCCACACTTCATCAGTTAAATCGGCGTACTGGTAAGGACCAATGTTCCTATCTCATTGCGTCATTGGAGTATGGACAAGAAAGACTACAAAGACATTATTTAGGATAGTGTCTCAGTAAGATATATATGTATGCTATTTAGTTACTATTACTTGTGAAAAAAATTTAAGTTGAATTGCGTGTTTTGCAATTGGCATATGATAAAGACCAAACTCGATCAGTTGAAATTTGTCCTCAAGAAGGCTATGCAACACTACGTACATTCTGTCATGTATTGATGAAGGCGTTCTTGCAAAATCTAGATGAGGCCAATTAGACAACAGTTCCTAACCATACCATTGGAGAGAATTTGTCCTCTTATGTCGCTGAGAGTCATTCAAGGTAATAGTTATATGCAATTCATAAGGCTTGCATGTATCTTCTTAGTATTAATTTGAGTGTTGTGTGTTTTTATGGAAAATAAGCCACGAGAATGTCTATCCCTATAGGGGAGGGTGAAAGGACTATGTGGGCATTACTAAAGAGTTGTCTACTTAGAATGAGGAGGTATTAAACCTCCCCATTATGAACTCGAAGGTGAGACAAAATAAAAATGGCTCTTTTGACAGTCCTCGTATGAATGAAGTTTTCGATAAAATGGTAAGTATTAATATTACTCCCTGATTTATGGAAGTAATGTCTTCAATATTAACATTATTGTTAAATGCACAGCAAGCCATGTCACAGGAAGATACTACACATGGCTACCTTTTTGCAGATGAGGACATGGCTACCTTTTTGCAGATGAGGACAAATTCACCAAGGCATTAGGGATTGATCATCCCATTCATCTTAAGGGTGTCGACTTTGGATTGACCAAGGCATATTATTATGGTCACTGGCAACCTTGCAGAAATAAAAAGAACGGCCAATTTGAAGAGCTCTAGAAATAGTACAATGAAATGGAAAAAAATATAGTTTCTAACACGAGTTGATGAAGGAGCGTGTAACGCCCCAAATTTCGATTAAGGGCTAATTACAATTCTTGTGAATGATTATATGGATTAATGTGGATTTGAGATCCGAATTATTATTGGAAATGCCCAACACCTTATATTTTAGAATAATTATGTGATGAAATAATTATTGGGCTAAAATAAGGGTAAATGGCGCATAAAGAAGAGGAAAAGAATTAAATATGTGTTGTATGGCAATATTAATTAATATGTCATAATTGTTGGGAAAATTGAAAGAATGGCTCTAAATTAGTTATTAATGGAAGAGATTAATTACTAATTAAGAGAAAATGAGATGTATAACTAAATGGCTAATGGAATGGTTAGAGTAACTAATGAGTTACTTGTTTTATGAGAACCAATGATATTAGGACACTTGGCAAGTGGGTATGGTGAGAGAATGGTTGAGAAAGTCAACCCACATTTTTTTATTGCTTTCTTTCTCTCCCTCTCTCTCCTTGTGCTCATGTGAAGGGGCATGGGGCATATTTTTCTACCATTCTTCATCATCTTCACCTCTCACATCTCTCTCCTCTCTCCATATTTTCGTCCTCCATGGCTGCTCAAGAGAGAGGAAGAAATCTTGATAAAGGTAAGCCATTTTGACCCTCTAAATGGCTTCTAATGGAAAAACGCTCTTATATAAAGTTGTTCCTCTTGTTAAGAGCTTTCATCCTATGGTTTTAGATTTTCCATTGGTGGTGTTTTGAGCATACAAGGAAATCTAGAAGTTGGAGAACCGAAGAACTTCTTTGGGAAAGTTGTTGATGTGAGTGAAAGCTTCATTTTTATATAAGTTTTGTGGCCATTGGTTAGGCCTTGAATTTCTGGAATATTTGCCCTAATTTTTGTGATTTAGGGTCTTGGGGAGTATAATATGTTGTTGTTATGGAAATGGTGCCTTGTTTGGTGTTTTGAGTTAATTGAATTGAATTGAAGTCTAAATGTGAAGTTTGGCACCTTTTGTGTTGGTTTTGTGCTTTGGTCAAAATAGGGCATGTTGATAGGTTGTGATTTTGGTCATTTTGAGGTTACCATTGTGTTCCTTGTTGAAAATTGTATGGGAATAAGTTTGGTTATTGATTTTGGAGTCATTGAACACTTTGGTAGAAAAGTTGGAAAATCTGTCCCTTGGAACTCTATTCTTGGCAGTTTATTTGTGTGGACGTTTTGAATGACCAAATCATTTCATAAAATTGTGAAAATTTCCCGTCTTAAATTTCACATCCCAAGCTTCAAAATGGACATATATTTTGTGTAATTTCGTTTAGTATTCTGGGAGATATGATTGTCCAAAGTTTGGGATGGAAACAGAACTCTGTTTTGGAGTAGTGTTGAGTTTTGTGTAATTATGGATTTTTGTGGTGATTTCCAGTAATGGTACATATTTTTCCTAGAAATAGGACTTAATTACCTTTCATTTGGCTTTGGAATCACCTCATTTTGAGTTTTCTAGAATTAGTTATGATTTTTTAAAGTTCAGCCAGGAAACAGAATTTTCTTGTTCGCGGCCAAAGGTTATGAACCGCGGCCCAAGACCTTCTGTGCATCCATTGGCCATGGCCCATGGGTAGGCTGGCCACGCCAACCCACAAAAATCAGCATTTTGGACTTTTAAAAGGTGACCTTTGGTCAAGTGTTTCCCAAGCCTTTAGGTATGTGTTTAGGCTTTGATTAGCCACCTAAAGGTCATGAATGGCAATCAACTTTAAGTGTTATGCAAATGAGAATTTGGAAAAGAGAATGACCCTATATCCTTGATTTGGTTATAGGGTTGGGTATTCACCCTGATTATGGTTTGATATCCGCTCGGATCGCAAGTAGCCGACGCTGGAGCATACGTGGAAAGAATAAGTGTAGGGAACTTACCTCTCCTGCATGTATTGATATTTGTGTTTGTGTATTGATGCATGTTATTGCTTTGCTTGATTATGTGAAGCATATATGAATGATTGAAGCTTTGTTTCTATTTATGCTATGGCCATGAGTATGTTGTTGAAACATTGAGAATGCGGATATATCATTATGTGAGCATGAGTTATTGTGATGCAAGCATGTTATGCATTAAACACTTATCTTGCATGCATATTGGTATATATTTCCTACTGGGATTCTCTAGAATCTCACCCTCCCCTACCAACATTTTAGACAGGACAAGTGGCTCGAGGAAGGAGCAAGCGACTAGGGGCGGCGAGAATCCCTTATGGGCATTTGGATTTGGTAGTTGGTTATCATTGCTATTTGGGATAATGGTAGTTGATTTGGATGTATTTAGAGTTGTATATGTTAGGATGGATATAGTTGTGGAGGTGTATTTGGATATATATTTGGATTGAAACTTGTGTAATCCCCATTTGAGAAATTGTAAAGGGCGTATGTGTCCATGAACCTTTAGTGAAGATATGAACCTGGGATTGCCGGGATTGTTATTATGCACTCTGATATATTATGGATGTTAATTATCTTCGCAATGTAATTGTATTCGAAATATAAATGTGAGATCATGTTAAAGTGTTTGTTAAAGAATTTGTGAAAACCCTATCTTAAGGATGGGAAATGTAAATGAATTTTGATTATTATTGGTCTCTATTTCACTCTAATGTTATATTTCGGATATGATTATGGAGGGGGTTACAGAGCGTGTAGTGTGAGGCTGCAGATGCAGGGGAAATAGTAGCCCAAGTACTCAAGGTAGCTGCACATTTCCCTATCATGACCTACCTCAGGGAGAGGCAAACATTGAATGTTTTACAGATAGCCTGGATGCCATACAGTTGCAATGAGCTATATGTACAGCTTCTTGAAGGATAACATGACTCATAACGGGTCTCTACATCCTATGCATGTGAAGGTAGAGCTCAAAACCAACAAGGACCACCATTATCAGATCCTTGTGGCCATTGGAGATACAAAAATAGTGGGAGATGCTATGGGTGGCTTCAATGCATGGCCTAACCATCTAATTTGGGTTATGCAAGTTGTAGAGGAAGCCTATCACTCAAAAGAAGCCCCATAAGTCTAATCCCGCCAATCAATCCAAGCTGGCCACTCATTCGAAGAAGAGGAAGCATCCCACACTCAATTATCAATCCAAATATGAGTCATACTTGTAGAATAAGCCCGTTAATCAATCTCATCAGAAGCGTCTCAAGGAATTCACTAATAATTTCTTTTCTTCGAGGCTAGAGCTAGAGTATCCAATGATCCACTTTAAGGAAAACCAGAGTGAGGACATGACGGAGGAGGTGATGCAATCTCAAGTGAAGTTTTAGGCTAATAACTTCATTAGGAGGGCACCAAAAAAATGGGATCTTTACTTCTTGGGACTTTGCATATATGTCTCTTCTTAGTGCGGTGTTCAAGTACCAGACGTAAAATAACCTTGAATGCAACAATTGCAAGCTCACTGGTGGCCACTTCAAAAACTCCTTCCAATGGCTGACAACAAAGGTATATATATTATTCACCGTTAATTATATTATTATATTGAAGTACACATATAGTTTTTATATAACTGACTGACACATTTTTCTTCTCATTCTTTATAGTGCCCATGGCAACCTTTTTTTTGGATAACCCATGGCAACCTGAACACAGCATTGATTATGGGTACTATGTTATGTGGTATATGAAGGATATAATCACACATGATATTGATAAAATTCATCATTCAAAGTTATGTGTGTGTGTGTGTTCATTCATTTAGATATACATTCGGTTAGCTCTATATTACAATATCTAACTTGATCTATTATTTCCTTTTGTGAAGTGTATTTTCAAGAAGCTCACTGCACAAGGTATAGCCCATCACAAATGGAAGAAGTGGTTAAAGGGTTGGCAACAACTCTATAACATTAGTGGACCAGGCTAAGCTTGTATATGTATATATATACTGATTTGTTTGATTATTTTACACTTTTGGTTTTAATAGTGTGTATATATACATGAACGACTGTAAACATATTCTGATTCATTTATGTACAAAATGCATATGCAGGGGGATATCAAAAGCAAAACCTCCAATTTTTTTAAAAATAGCTTCGATGCATCACGGTTGTTACTTAACAACCGTTATGCATTTAAGCAGATACATATTGGTTATAATATAACAACCGTAATTGATTTAAAAACTACACAATTGTATCCTAACAATCATTATTTATGTCAACTATATATAAATGTTGTCTACATAAAGCTATTAAGAATACTATCAATATATAACCTTTTTTGTAAAAGAGTTGTTATGTATTTTACTAAATATATAACGGTTGTTAAAGTGAGACGTTATGTACTATGACAACATTACCAAATATATGATTGTTGTTTATATGTACTTGTTATTTATTATCACAGCGTTGCGCACATTATGGCCCACCAAGCCTCACTATATAACGTATGTTATAAAGCATATTAATATATGACGGTTCGAAACCGTAATGCATGGTCGATGATAACCGTGATGAAAGGCCTTTCTGTAGTAGTGATAGAACATAAATAAAAAGGTAACCAAACAAAAATAGGTAGCTCTTAATTTTTTTTAGAACAAAATTCAACTTCTTTATTTTTCAAAACACATAATCGAAACATAAACATGATTTTTATTTTTTAAAAAAATTGAAAGGATGAAACCAAAATGCCCTTTAACTTTTTCCGTTTTTGAGGATAAACATGTGGTCTTCAACTTTTTTTTTTTTTTGAAAAAGGGCCATTTTTGGCAGCAAATCATAGTAGGGGTGAGCAAATTAGAACCGAAACCGAAAACCGAACCGAACCAAACTCAATTCGGTTTTTTCGGTTCGGTTTTTGGTAAAATTTTGGTTTTTATTATTTGGTTAATTCGGTTTTCAGTTCGGTTAATAGAAAAAAATTTCAGTTAAAACCGAAATATATATAATATATTTATATTTAATATATATTATTTGATAAATGCATGTTTTTATAATTAAATAAGTGTAAATTTTCAATAATATTAGATAAAATCTATAGATATTTTAAATCTAGTTAATTTATTTTATATGTTTTACCCCTAAATGTAATCTTAAGGATAAAAAATAATCTATTTTAAAAATTTAATTATATATATTTTATTTTATAGATAATAAATAAAGAAATCGGTTAATTCGGTTATTAACCAAACCGAATTTAAATATTTCGGTTACTTCGGTTCGGTTAATCAGTTTTTGGTTCGATTATTAGAATTAGCTTAATTCGGTTTTTCGGTTATTTCGGTTTTTATGGAAAACCGAATGCTCACCCCTAAATCATAGCGTGTATATCAATAGACATACATAACCCCTTGCAAAATTACACTAGACAACAAATAAATAAAAAAGTCAAAAGAAATTTAGCTTAATGAATATTTCTCTAAACCTAACTGGAAAGCATTTATAAATTATTCAAAGTTATCGCTAGCTCATGAGCCAAGTGATTTTTCGTCCCTTAAGGATTGAACTTGGCAATTGCAGAGGAGAAGCATCTCAAACATTGTTTTTTTTATAGTAAATGATATTCTACAAAACACATCAGAAGCTATCCTCCTAAGTCAACATGCAATCTCATTCTGTTTACATCATTAATTAAAAAGTTTGTAATAGCATCAGGGGGCGATTCTGTGATATGAAGATCAATTGCCATCTTCCAAGCTTCTTTTGCCATAGCATCTACAACTGTGTTAACATCCCGGGTGCAATGTGAAATTTCCACCTCCCAATCTCTATCCAGCAGCGTGTGAATCTCCAACATAAGTTGTAAATCAGGGTGTTCCCGAGATACCGTACTCTGAACAAGATCCATTACTTCACTACAATCAGACTCAATCATAATTTTTCTGTATCCTCTATCCCATGCCAATTTAAGTCCCTACAAAACACCCCAAGCTTCCGCAGTAACTATTGTTCCTTGCCCAATCTGGTACATAAACCCCATCAAAAAGTCACCATTGTGATCTCTCAACACACCTCCACACGTGCAAGTCCCTAAGTTGTCATTCCTAGATCCTTTCTGCACTCCTATTTTGAAGCAAGCTTGTATTACCCCATGTTAAGCAGACACGAGCACGAGCTAAAATAGCCTGTGTACTCCAAGTATTATTATTAAAACATCTGTCATTACGAGCCAACCAGATATACCGGCATAGTACCGTAAACCAAAGATGAAACTCGAATCCCTGTATTACTTCTTTTCTCCTCGCACACCATGTAAGCCAGTCATTTCTCCCAAACATGCCAAAAAATCAATTACGCCAATCCGGCGGTAAGAATCCTTTCCATAATTCAGAAGTGAATGGACAATCCCGCAAAACGTAGATTACTGACTCGCGTGAGTTATGGCAGATATCACAAATACCCGTCGGATAACTACCACGATGGTAACGCATCATGTTTGTCATTAGTCGACCATGAAAGCACAACCACAAGAAAATACAGTCCCTTTGAGGAACTTTCAATTTCCAAACACATTTCCTCCAGTTATTACTGAGAGGTTGTTGTGTTCCCACCAGGTATTTGTAAGCAGATTTGATGGTGAAAATTCCATCTGATGACCACCTCCATACCGGAAAATCCTCCCCATTTAGCTGATTGATATTAACTCGTGCAATAGCTATACAAACTTGGCTTGGAAGTAGGTGATTAAACTTGCTCATATCCCATTGTCTGGATGAAGTGATATAATCAGCTACTCTCCATTCAGTAACATCTCTCGGCAGTTCTTTGATTACCAAACTCTGAAGCTTGTCAAAATGCGGTACCCATATGTCATTCCAGAAAGAAGTGTTCTGTCCATCGGTAACTCTCCATGGTAAGCTATCTTTGACCTTGTCCCAACAGTTACGAATACCCCTCCACATACTAGACTCCGACCGGCGCTTCTCAACTTTAGGAATAATATCATTGCCGGCTTTATATTTTTCTCGCAAAATCCTGACCCAGAGCGAATCTCTTCTATTAATCATATTCCATCCAAGTTTCATCATGAAAGCCTGGTTCTGTTGACGTGCCAACCTAAGACCTAGGCCTCCATCCTCCTTACGTGCATATACGAGGTCCCAGGATACTAGATGAGGTTTTCTGCTAGCTGAGCTACTACCCCAGAGGAAGTTACGACAACGTTTATCAATTTCATCACAAATCCCCAAAAAAAGAGGCACTATCTGCATAGCATAAGTTGGCATAGCCGACATAACAGACGACACAAGAGTATGCCTGGCAGCCATCGATAACATGTTAGACTTCCAATTAGCCAGGTGAGCATCCATCTTATCCAAAAGAAAACTATACGTAGCCTTTGATCTTCATTCATGTAAAATAGGCATACCCAGATATTTCCCCAGATTCGATGTCGGAGTAAAATTTAAAAACTCGCTGATTTCTTTGCATTTTATGTGATTTACATTCTTAAAGAAGTAAACTCTTGATTTTCCAGCATTTACTTTCTGTCCCGAAATGTCACAGAAGTCATCCAGGATAGCCTTAATAACCCCTGCGTTATCTAGATCTGCCTCTACAAACAAAATGAGATCGTCAGCAAAAAAATATGAGAGACAAGAGTACCTCGTTTGGAGAGCCTAAACGGTTGCCAAACACCCTCTTCTACTGTCGTTTGGATAAGATGCCCCAATCTTTCCATCATGATAACAAAAAGATACGGCGATATTGGGTTACCTTGTCTAACCCCTCTGGAAGGGCAAAACATGTTAGTAGCCTCTCCATTCCAAAGCAATTGCAAATGAGACGTCGATATACAAGCTTGAATAACTTTACTAAGATATTCAGGAATCTTGAGTTCTTTTAGACATTCGTAGACAAAATTCCATCTCACCCGATCATAAGCCTTCTCTAAATCAATCTTAATGGCCATAAAACCCTTTTTCCTTTTTAATGACATCATAGAGTGAATGATCTCCTGCACAAGTATAACATTATCTGAACTCTGACGCCCTTTAACAAAACTGCATTGATTTGGGGCTATCACCAAAGGCATAATTGCCTTGAGTATGTTTGATATAACCTTCGTAACAATCTTGTAAACAACATTGCAAAGACTTATAGGACGAAAATCACAAAACGTCTTTGGATGTTCCACCTTCGGAATGAGAACAATCTGAGTCCCATTGATTTGTCGTATCCACATCAGATCATTGAAAACTCTTTTCACTAATTCAATTACTGACGGTCTTACAGTTTCCCATTGGCTTTGGTAAAATAGCGGATTGAATCCATCTAGCCCTGGTGCTTTCAACGGCCCCATATCAAACAAAGCTCTTTTAATCTCTTGCTCTTCAACCGATCTCCCCAAAATATGCAAATTTACATCGTCAATCTCAGGATAAGTGCATCCGAATACCAAAGATTCATTATAATTATGGGTTTCTGTATACAAAGTTTCTAAGAATTAGCTTCCCAATCTCATAATTTTCGCTATATTATATGTCCATTCCCCAGATTCAAGCTTTAATGCTTCAATTTTATTCCTTCTTCGTCTGCCATTAGCCACAAAATGGAAGTATCTAGTATTACGCTCTCCATCCATATACCAATTAGCCCGAGAGTATTGAAGCCACATGACTTCTTCCCGTGCCAAAAGCTTTTCAAGCTCTCCCCATAGCTCCCCTCGTAACTTTTCAAGGTGCTCTGAGATACCTACCGAAGCCATCTTTGCATTAATCTCATCTAATCTTCGATATAATCTGTCTTTCATATAGGATATATTGCCAAAAACCTCTTTATTCCATAACCTCAGATCCTCAGTAAATTGTTTAACAAATGCGCACCAATCATCCTCCACCCCCCAGTGTGAATGAACAAAATTCTTGAAATCATCATGCATAATCTAGGGAGCGAAAAATCTAAAAGGCCTTCAATTCTTTGGCATCAGAACATGAGATTCAGTATCAACCAACATCGGACAAAGATCGGATTTATATTTTGGCAAATGTGTCACTGTGGCATTAGGATTATTTCTAAACCAGCAATTATTAACCAAGGCTTTGTCTATTCTGCTCTGGCTATTCAGATTCCCCCAAGTAAATTAAGGTCCGCTAAAACCAATATCAAGTAACTCGCTACTCAGAAGCCAATTCTGAAAAAACCTATCAATACCATTAGTCTTCCTGTGATTCTCACTCCAGCATTCCTCGGGATGAGAAGCAGCATTAAAATCACCAATCACAACCCAGCCTCCCATAGTCAATTGCTGAATACCCTCAAGAGTCGGCCACAGTTGACGTCTAATAACCATATTTGGGTGCCCATACACCACAGTTAGAGACCACTCATCCCTGGTACCTTTATTAACCACCCCATGAACAAATTGATCCCCTGAAGAAGTAATAGAGAAATTTAAAGTAGAATCCCAAAACAACCACATACCTCCACTAAAACCACGAGCTTCAACCTCGTGCATATTCATCCATCCCAACTTCTTAGCAATAAGCTTAGCTTTTACCCCTAGCTGTCTAGGATCCAACAGCGCAAATAAATTAACTCCATGTCTGGCAACAACATCACTAAGTAACCTTCGAAAGGAGGCACCACCGGCACCTCGAGTATTCCAAGTCATAATAATCATTAAAAAATTAATAAAATAAGAGAAGAACACAAACAACCCAGGCATTATTGAGACAAATGTCCCTCCTGAACATCCTCAATCCCATGCATCACCACTTCATCAACACCTCCAAGAGGACTAAGTCGAGGTACAACGGTCTTTCCTCCTTCTGCACCTAGGTCAATAGGATTAGAGGCTTCTAGACGGATAGCGGGGGAATTGGAATCTAATTTTATAACATTCTTCTTTCTTTCAGACCCCACTTCCCCACTTAAATTACAAGACGTTCCAGCTTCTTGTGTTTTTTCCATACTCAATATTTCTTGGGAAGCTCCGTCCTCAATCCCTTTCTTCTTAGCTACTTGGATCCCACGTGATTTATTCAACTTATTAAAATGCCCAACATTATTCACAGTATCACCACTAATCTCCTTTTTTCTTACATTTGAAATATCCGATCTATTATTACCCTTGCTCCCTTTATTTAGAACAGGTAGATGACCAGTTTTTTCTTTCGTATCCCGCGACCTATCGTCTGGCTTTGAACTAACACGAATCTTCCCCTGATATGCGTTATCACCAGAACCACCATCAATAATTGTCATGTCTTCAACATTCAGAGCCTCAAACCGAGATCCTCCTCCCATATTTCTAGAAGGTAAATCACGCCTAGGCTCACAACTATAATTGCCATTCCTTGCATTCGAGTTTCATTGCCCCCTTCTCCGACTTGGCCCAACCATCCATTCCCCATACATTCCAGCAGTTGTTTCGGAGGATGTGGACGATGGTGTTATAGATGTAGAATTCGACGTGTTATCCGTGCATGGTGACTTTGACGTATTTGTTACTTGATTATTTGGGCAATGTTCAGTATCATGACCATACCGCCCACATGAGAAGCAAATCAAATGCAAACCCTCATAAACAATCTTCTTTTCTTTCCCATTAATCATCATGGATGGAAACAAATATGCATTCAAATCAATCTCAACACATATATGGGCAAAACGCCCTTTGGTTTGCCTAAGGTTATTATTATCCACTTTTAGAACCCTTCATATTTGGTTACCCACCACATATAAAATACCCTTATCATAAAAATCAACAGGGAATTTAGGAATTCTTACCCATACTGTAATTTTGGAAACCTCACCAGAATCGGGATCAAACTCTGACTTCCATGGCTGCACTGCTAGGTAATGATCCATGTATAACCAAAGGCCTCCTGTTAACGCAAAATCATAGTCCTCCTTATTGCTCATACGAACCAGAAAAATACCTGGAGCCTATCTCAATAGTTTCAACCTACCCTCTACGTCCCCATAATTGTTGCAATTTTCAACCCAATTGATCCTCCCGCACCATTCTGCCAAGTAATCTAACGAACAACGACGTTGACCATTTCCGTGCTAGCTTCATTCTAAACTCTGGAGACACAATGATATTTGGACCCTTCTTCGTTATCTCCACCTCAATTTTAGACTTCCATGCGTCCCCTTTCCACCATTTTTCTTCTTCATCTGAACATTCCTCCCTTGTCTGATCTTTGACATATGCCTCCTTGTATGATCTTTTTGGTGCTTCTGGTATAATTGTTTCCTCTTCAATCTCCACATCCCTCATCCAGTCCTCAACCCATGGGGCTAATGATTGCTTACCTGTGAACTCTTCATTATCATCTCGAATTTTCTTTGAATTACGCTCCAAGGCATCACTTGTAACACCCCAAATTTTGAGACTCGAGGCTAGAGAATAAGCCTAAGATTAGTGGATTGCTAAGCCCCGGTTTAGCAAGATCCCAAATTGTGATTAGGAGTTAATGACTACAAAAGTGGACGTGGTTAGTGATTAATGAACCCTTTTAGAGAATATAAAGTGGATTGTAGTCGCTTGTGTTATGAGCAACGCCAAAACCCTGTATTTGAGTTCAATTGTGGATTAACATCCAAATTGACTTAGAATAGAGGGAGGAATTGAATGGGATATTGTGATGGAAATGGTGTCATGTTGTGGTATTTAATCATTGGAATTGATTTAAATTGGATTGGACACATTGGTTGCAAAAAATTGGAAATGCTGTCCAGTGTGAATTCTGTCTGGGCAGTCTTCTCGTGTGGATGTTTTGACTAGGCAAATGATGTCAGAAAATTATGAAACTTTTCGGTCTTGAATTTCACATCCCAAGCTTCAAAATGGACATATAATTTGTGCCATTTCGTTTTGGGAACTGGGAGATATGACTGTCCAAAGTTTGAGGTCGAAAATGGACTCTGTTTTGGGGCAGTGATGAAATTTGTGTAATTCTGGAATTTTGTGGTGATTTCTAGTAATGGATCATATTTTTCCAATGAAGAGGACTTAAATACCTTTCATTTGGCTTTGGTATCACCTCATGTCAATTTTTCTAGAATTAGTTATGATTTTTCAAAGTTTGGGCAGAAAATCTGCCAGAAAATCCGAAAATGGGAATTATGACATCATCTCATTAAAAGATGATGTCAGCATGGAATTACATTTGTTATCATCTTCCTCAGCTCATTTCTGTCGCACACAGCAGCTGAAGCAAGAAAAAAACGTGGAGAGAGCTTGGAGAAAAGAGAGAAAAAGAGGAAGAAATCTCGCAAGGTAAGCCGATTTCTCCGACGATCTAGCTCCTAACGCGTATAACTCCGACTCTAAGCCACTCCTCTTTATTCTTTAAGGTTGTGAAGCTCAAAACTTGGTGTTTTAAAGAGGCTAGGGTTCAGCCAAATTTGGGAAAAGCTAGTGGGAGCTTGAGGTAACTTCCAAACTCTTGTATATTGACTATTCTGGCTGCTGTGGGCAATTTAATCGGTGAAATTTCGCCGGATTGCCATTGGTTGTAAAAATGGAAAATGGGTTTCCCTAGGGGTTATGCTGCCCAAATTGATACTAAATGGTAGTTGTAACCTAATGGAACAGTCAATAAAGTGGTTAGGAGTAGAAAGGAACGTGTTTACGGAGCCGAAACCGAAAAACCCCAATTTTCCCCTTAAAACCCATATATTTCGGCCAGCATTGTAAATGGGTCTTAGAGTTGGATTTTCAATGATTTGATGATTCCATTGGATTCAGTGGGCGAAAATAGGTGGGGTTACAGTTGGGCACTTTTTCGGAAAAGGCCGAGAAAGCATAATTACGGAAACGCCCCTAAAACCCTAAAAGTAGGGCTGCCAAGGGCAATTTCGTAATATGACATTGAATTTGATAATTCCGAGTCCGGAAATGGATTCCTTGGGCGAAAATATGTCAGAATAGCCCATGTCAAAATTTCGGGAAAAGTACAGCCGGACCGGGTACGGCGGGGCCGGGTCGGGGTCCCGGGGGCATTTTGGTAAATTTTCAAGATAGAATCATATAACCCCCAGAAACACTATGGAAGTGTCTAAATAGTACATTTGACATTGTAGGATCGAATATGGAGCCTCGAGCTGTTTGCACGTAGATCGAGGCACGCGTTTCGAGGCGGAAAAGGGTTAAGGTAGGGAACATATCTCTTCTGCTTGTATTTGATATATGTGTTAGTGTGTTGGTGCATGTCTTAGCTTTGCATAATTATGTGTAATTTGAAGCTATGTTTCAATTTATGCTATGGCCATAGGTATATTGTTCGAAGCATTGAGCTTGCAAATTGTCATTGTGTTATCATGAGTTGTGTGATGCAAGCATGTCATGCATTAAACATCTATCATACATGCATTTTGATATTGTTATCCTACTGAGATTCTCTCGAATCTCACCCTCCCCTACCAACAATTTAGACAGGGTAGGTGGATCGAGGATGGAGTAATCAATCAAAGGCGACGGGACTCGTTCGGGTTGTAATCTTGTGATAGGTGGTTATCAATGCATGATTGGGATTAAGTATATTTGGATATATAATTGTGTAGGTTGGAATGTATATTCGAGTATATATTTGATATGAGAATTTGTGTAATCCCCATATGAGGGCTTGTAGGGGCGAATATGCCCTATAAGGCTTTGAGTTAATGTATGGAACCCGGGATTGCCGGGATTATATTGTGTACTCTGATTTCCCATGAATGTGATATTCCGCGTAGTAATTGTATTCGGAATGTGACTGTGAGACCAAGTTATCAATGATTTTGAAAGGCATTTATGAAAACCCCGTCTGGTAGATGGGTTTGCAATTTGTTATTTGTTTATTATTGGTCTCTATTTCACTTTAATTGCGCATTTCGGATATAATTACGGCAGGGGGTTACATCACTCTTCTTCATCATCGGCACCGAAACCATTCTTTTAGGACTACGTTCCCTCTCACGTTCAATCATGTCTAGCAGCTCTAAAGCCGTCCAGACGATGAAAAAGTACAATCTTGCACAAACTTAAAAAAACAAAACAAAACAAAAAAAACCAAAAAACAAAAAAAAATCCAAAAACAAAACTCTCCTTTTCTTACCTCTCTCCGACAGCCCCTCAACGGAAACTGCTCAGCGGGAAAAGAAGCAGGTTGACTGGAATGAACAGATCCATCAAAGTAAGGCAGAGGCTTGGATTGTCGGTAACACAACAACCACAACGCAAATCCGTCGAACAGAGAAGATCATATGAGAAACACGAACACTGAAGAAGCAGATCTGGCAACCCACGGCAACCACACCCAGTGGCAACCCACTGGAACGAACTTGCTGAACTTGATTGAGAAATAATTAGATTTCTACCGTTGCAAACACCACTGGAACAATGTAGGCATGAAGCTGGAGACACTGCTCCCTTAACAGCATCGACGACGAAGATCGGCTGCGAAGAAGCTAGAACCAAGCACCGCCAGCTGCGAAGATCGACTGGGTAAGCAGTTCGACGGCGCTAGCTGCAACGGAATCGGATGCTATTCAGTGACCGTTTTTACTTTCAGTTTGGTTAATCAAACATTGTTTCCTTAGCTTTTCCCACATTGAAAAGGAAATGAAGTTCATTGAATTCAAACATGCATGCCAAATAAAGCATCCTTTTATCAATACGAAGGAAAATCAACATAATATATATTTTAAACAGTAAAAAAACAGCAAATTCACAATGAAATTTTGTCGCTAAGCCAGTTTAGTGGTGACCAATTAGTTACAATTTATTTCATGATGAAATAATTAAAATATGTCACTAACTTACTATTCTTTTGTAGTAAAATAAAATTGGAGCTTTAAACATCATGAATATTATATATGTTAAGAAAGTTCTTATTAGTTGGAATGAAAGAGAAAAACAAATGTTTGTAAAAAGAAGAGAAGAAAAAGGTGCCCTACTGTTTTTGATAATTTGTTATAATTATTGAAATAGAAATTTTGTCCCAAGAGACATGCACCTAATTAACCTGCTTTGCTTGACTTGATAAACGCACGACAGCTGTATGATCCCAATAACAAGTCAGTCAAATAAATTATTTTATTCCAGGTCAAAATAAATAAAAAATAAAAATAAATTATTTTATTATCTCACCAGTAACTTTATATCCACTTTTTGTTTATTATTCTTGGTGTACTTTTTATTAAAAATAAAACCGACGTGTTCTTATTTTTAATTAAATTTTAATATTTTGTTATTTCAAAATATCAGATATTGAATCGAAATAAATAACTCCCACTAGCTAGCTTAATTATTTAACCAACATGATTAAAATAGAATTGTTATAGATTATACAACTGTGTGTGCGTATTTTAACTAAAATACTATATATATGACTTAAAATGATTGTAAAATACATAAATCATCACATATTTTGATAAAATTAATTAATTTTATAATAGAAAATGATAAATTCCTCTCATCCGTGAATATATTTTAACATAATATTTTCATCATAGCGGGTAGTAAGGATAACATTTGCGTCACGTCAACTAAATGAAAAGAACAGGCTTTGTCCTCTAATCAATTACTCTGTTTAAAGTTTTTGTTTGTGGTTAGTTATTACATGCGATATGTTGAAGTGGCCATATTGTTTAAGGCCGGTTTAATCAGCGGTAGCAGTGGTTTTTCAATCTGATTTTTTTAAACTTAAGATATGATAAAAATCAGATTATAAGTATGATTTGTATTTAGATTGAGGTGGAAAAAATCACTTTTTTCAAAAAATCAGATTTTTTATCTTTTGAAAAATTATTTTTGATAAAAAAAACTCAGTTGTCAAAATGCCAACCCAAACATCTTAATTTTCAATAAGCCATATAAAAGCTGCTCTTTGAAAGAAAAAGCGACGTTTGGGGTGGCAGAATGCCAACCCAAACAGGCTCTAAGTAACTGAAGATTTAGCATCTGATATGGGACTTCATTGTTAATATATTATACGACAAGCCACGACTTTGCCAAAGCAAAATCATGGATAGTTTAATACTCTTATCATTTTTTAATTCTTAATATAATATCCAGTTGATTAATTTATAAAAAATAAAGAAATTAAATAAATTATTTAACTATAACATATATTATATGATCTCTCTAAAATATTTATGTGTATATGTCATTTTATTAGTCAGAAAAATTAATTTGGTTCTATTTTTGTTCTATTTATAAAACACATCATTAACTGCTTTACCCTTCATTTATTGTAGTTTGACTTTTGTTTTCCTAGGGAGGGAGTAATGTATACTAAATAGGGATAAAGTTGAAAAATTGTTAAATTTTAAGAAAGGTTAATAGAGTTTAAAGTTTCTTTTTATCAGTGTAAAACATGTTGAAAATAGTATATAAATAAAACTAGAGAATTAATTTATTTTGCTTTCATAATTTTTCTAAATTAGTTAACTAGTTCTTATAATAAGCACAAGAAACCCAATGTGCGCAGTACTAACACATTATATTATAGCTGCGTGCACTTAATGTCTATGGTGATCTGTGGTCACCTTTACCAATTGGAGTAAACTAGCAATGCCTTGTGCAGATAGCATTGATATTTGATAATTTTTTAATAAATAACAATGAAAAGATACCAAATAATAAACCCTTGTAAATATGAATAAAAAATATAGTCTGAGATATATAAACAAAAATCCAGAAAAAATAGTCAATGCAAAATGATATGATGTTTGAATGGATAAGTTGATTAAGGTCATCTAGGGCCTCTGGTAAATTATATGCGTTATTTAAATTAGGGATAGTGGGTATCCTAAAATCTAAATTATCAAGTGGCCTGGTACAATGTCACCGGCCGCGGAAATATTAAGGCTGTGATTGGACTCCCCTCTTCTTATTTTGTTGAGAACGTTGGAAATTTTTGGCTTGCTTTCAAATTGGAGGTTTTCTTTGGGGAGCCAAATTTTTTTTTACTATTTTGTTCCTATAATTTTTGTGATATTATATTAGTATGTATAAAAATTAAAAATGAACTCCATACTCGTTCCAGACATAGAGGGAAAATTAATTTAAAACAAAAATAAAAAAATTCTTGACTATTGTGTCTATGATATTCCATTAATACCCATAAAAAGTAAGAATGAACTTCTCACTCCTTTCTGAATCAGAACACAAATTAATTTAAAAAAGTAACCCCTTCCCTCCAACCAAACACAACCTAAAAAAGGTGGAATGTTGGCCTTCAGAGATCCATTAAACATGACCATTCGTTGATCAAAAAAATTATGGAAAATGACCCAATAATTATAAGAATACCACTCTAATTCTTATTATAAGTCTAGTTTATAAAAAAAAAATATTGTTCTCAATATAAGTAATTAAACTCTAAGAGTCATTAATGACTATTTTTCGATTTTACCCTGTGAGAGAGAATGTACCAATAGTATATTTTTTCTATATTCATTATTAAATAAGGATAAATTTTAAAAAGTTAATCAACTTCACACATATATATTAAATATTTTAACTTCCATTTCCTACCCGGAGTATATGATATTTGGTTAAAGTTGGCTTATGATAAAGATATGAGTGGTATTTTTTGTTTGATCGGATATGTGAGTGGGTATTCGCAATAAGAAATATTAACAAGAAAGTGGAATTCAGTTGTTAGATAAAGTGACGCACAGACTAAAACTGATCCACAAGACCATAACCTTCATTTATTTAGTCTTCAACACTCTTTACACAACCCCACTTCAAAACCTCACTACAAACTCCAAAGCTTATTAATTCTTCTCAAAAGTAAAGTTTTCCAGCAAAGGAAACCTCATTTAGAAGCACATGGAGTCACATATATTTGAATTGCTCTTCATCAATACTCGGTGCTCGAGCTTCCAGGCATCTCAAGATGCACATGAGAAGAACCCAAAGGACAGAACACAACTCTGTAGTTGGAACCAGCAGGGCAAGTGAAAGTACTTGTTGGGTCATCCTGAGGATAACTATAAGCATCGGGACATCTTTGTTTGAAGAACCTTGAAAAGTTGGTGGCATTACAGCTTCCCGGTCCATTAGTACAGCAATATTCATTGGTCTTAAACACTGTGCATGGATTGTTACATCCTCCAGGAGCCTTTAATTCTCTAGGACACTGTCCATTAATGTCGGCCGTACATCTTATCTTGTGGCAACCTCCGTTCAAAGGGTAGAAATCCATGGGGATATTGAAGCCATCCACCAAAGAAATGTCGTAGAAATCTTGGTTGGCGAATTGGTTTAAGGCGAATTCCGCAAGTGTGTTTGGAGGGACGCCCCAGCCGGTGCATTGGAGGCCGCCGGTGCAGTCGCCGGTCTGGCAGCGGCCACGGCCACTGGCGTCGAAGTTGCAGCCGGTTCGGCCCCAGATGCGAGCCATGACTGTTCCGGGGTTCACCCAGAGGTTCCATGTCTGGCCACGGTCAAGGCGGCGGCCACCGCCGGGGCTGGCCGCTGCCCAGACCGTGTAAGGACAGTTGTTGACGATCTCGAAGTTGGCTGCGTGAGTGGAGATGAGAGAGAGAGAGAGGAAGATGAGGGAGAAGGAGAAGGAGAGGGTGGAAGAGGACGCCATGTTTAGTGAGATGAATGGCATCGTGGGATGTATACATATATATATAACGTAAGTGAAGAAGGAATGCTACAGTTGCTTTTTTATATTTAATTGAGTATTTATTTATTAGGGCCAGAGGCTGCTATGGTATTATTGAAGGAGAAGGGGCCAAGAGATGATGAAATATTATAAATTATTACATGTTGTAGGGTTATTTGATTGGTACGTAACGGAAAACACTCCTATAAATAGTTATTCAATTAAAATAAAGGAAAATCCTTGAAAAATACCTCCAAAATTGGAAAATTCATATTCAGTACTCTGAAATCTAAAATTCCGGATCAGTACCCTGTCAGTACGGATGAACAGTGCAGGTGCGTCAAAAGACGATTTTGCCCTTCAGCCCTCATTTTCACTACTTTAGAATAACAGCACGCGGTTCTTAATTAATAACTCTGGATTCTTGATTAACAACTCCAGTTTCATCTTTTTACTTTCACAATAACAATACCGGTCTTGTTATTAACAACACCATAGTCTACATTAACAACTCTCATTTCTTGCTTCACAACTTCGTAATTTAAGTTTCAAGGCCAATAACATCACCTCTTTCTTTATTAACAACACCGTATTTTACATTAATAACACTATATTTTTGAGATGCGAATATGTGAAAGAATAAAGCGGAGTTGTTAATCAAGAATCCGGAGTTGTTAATTAAGTGCCTCGTATTGTTATTCTGAAGTGGCTAGAATGAGGGCTGAAGGGTAAAATCGTCTTTTGACACCTCCGCACTATTCATCCA
The DNA here is from genome assembly GCA_963242795.1 of Inga leiocalycina. NCBI lineage: Eukaryota > Viridiplantae > Streptophyta > Magnoliopsida > Fabales > Fabaceae > Inga > Inga leiocalycina. The sequence continues at coordinate 40,569,749 of OY725332.1, forward strand.
TACCGACATGTCACTGATTCAGAATATTTTATTTTAGAGTACTGAATGGGGATTTCCCTATTTCGGAGGTATTTTTCAGGGATTTTCCCTAAAATAAATAAATACTCTCTTCAGACACTTTTATAAGAAACAATTTATAAATTATTTCTAGCACCGAAAAATTTCTATTTTTTTATAAAAAACATAAGGTTTTCAGTTATTTCATTTAAATTTCTTTATTATAAAAAATTCTCAAAAATACTCAATTGCCTATTTCATAAAAAAAAGGTTTTCAGTTATTTCATTTAAATTTTTTTATTATAAAAGATTCTCAAAAATACTCAATTGCCTATTTCATAATTTATTTGATTTGGTTGTTTCTTGAATTTACTTAGGGATGGGATCTGTGATAATCTATGTCAGATCTTTCAAGTACATGGAGAATTTATAAGTGTAATTTTAGGCATAAAGTTTTATACCTTTTTTTTTTAAAAGCTTTTATAGCTTTATTGTTTTACAAATTTTCTGAATCTTTAGTATACTGTGCAATGATGTATAAGTTGGAACACGGGAAAATTTTTTTTGCAGCTGTGATATAAACAAATTAAATTTGACTGCATATTGGTAATATTTGTATACACTGTAGATATTTAAAATATTTTATTTTAATCTAAATTATGACTGTATTTGAGTTCTGTGAATAAGTATATTATTATGTATTATATAGATAATTTACGGGAAATACTTTTTATTATATTTTGACTAATATCTATCTATTATTAAAATATGACCCCAAAGCCGCCTCATTTCACGGCTTTATATCTGCATCGGACACATGTTACTGTCACAATCCGGTCTCAATTTTTTTCACATATAACGTTCATGTCCTTGAGCATTGCATGCGCCTTTCCAGGGAATACATATGATATTTTCAACATTATCATAAGCTTTGTGCCGGGAGCCACGAGGGGAAGATGGAGTTTCATAAACAAATTCAAATAAAATCAAGAGTTAAGTATCAATAAAATTTTAAGAAAAGAGTGCTTGACATAATTATATTTTAAAGAGAGTAAAAATACATATAAGGAATTAAAAGTGGAGCATCCAACACAAAATCGTTAAATTTGACCTAACACCATTAAGGATTTACTTCTCTTATAATTTAACGGTTTTGTGATGGATGCTCCACGTTTAATTCCTTATGTGTATTTTCCCCCATTTACAATATAATTGTGTCAAGTGCTCATTTTTTAAAACTTTGTTAATAAATTTACTTCTTAACCCTAAATTTAATGTCCCATCCCATATCATGAGTAAAAAAATCATGAGTTTGTATTGCAAAACCCATGATAACTTCTTGAATTTTGAAACCCAATTGAGTAGCTTGGTGGACCGGTATCACTTCCTGCTCATCCTTTGGATAAGTAGGGAGATATGAGTCGTCCATATTTATTTTTTTATTTTTTTAAAAAAAATTATTTTAATGGATACAGAATCTAAAATAAAAATAATCTCTTAACTAACATTTTTTTAAAAAATAATTTTTTTATTAAAAAATCACTCATTTAAAAAAATTAAATCTGGACTATCTAGATTCAAACCTAAACGGTCTAGATCTGGGGAAGCTCAAGGATAGGCACCGAAACAGGTTCTTCGTGGAGCTCCGCTTACGGTCTTACTTCATTATTGTATATTGGTACCACACCTTATTGAATCTTGGTAGGATAAAACATCTTAATCATCTTCTTTAATTTTCTTTATCTTTATTACAGTCTTACTTAATTATTGTTGAATGAACATCAGTAAAGATAAATTAGAAAAAAAATGTTGATAGATATGGAAAATAATTTTTATATTTAAAATCAATATCAACTCTTAAAATTGGAGTAGTATTTTATATTTATTTCTTTTAAAATGAAATAATTTAAATTAAATACACTGAAAATTGTTCAATCTAATCTAATATAAAAGAAGAAAAAGAATTAAAAGTAACTAATGAGGATTGATTAATTGAAGTGGTTCCTCACTTATTATCATATCAAACCATATTTAATACCTAACCGTGGTCTAGGACATCTTTAAAAAACTATTAGACAAAAGTCCAAAAAAGGGTTAGTACATCTATTATGTGGGGAGTCACGGGTGGCACATGGAGTGGTTGTAAAACAATTTCAAATCAAATCAATGGGCCCATCCCATGTCATGAGTTAAAAAAGTCGTGTGTGTATTGAAAACATCAAGATAACTTTTTGAATTTTGAAACCCAACTGAGTACCTTCGTCTCTCTTTCTTATTATTTATTATTATTGAGTAAACAGTAATAAAATTAAATTAGAAAGAGATTGATAAATATAAAAAAAAAAAAAATTATATTTAACATCAATATCAACTTTTAAGACTGGAGTAGTATTTTATATTTATTTTTTTAAAAATGAACAATTTAAATTAAATACATTGAAAATTGTTCAATCTAATATAATATAAAAGAAGAAAAAGAATTAAAAGTAACTAATAAGGATTGATTAATTGAAGTGGTTCCTCACTTATTATCCTATCAAACCATATTTAATGCCTGACCCATGGGATGGTCTGGAACATCTCTAAAAAAACTGTTGGACAAAAGTCAAAAAAAGGGAACATTTTTAAGTCGGACAAAAACACCCAAAAAAATAAAGCAATAGGATGTATTGGACATCACAAAATGAAAAAGGGAAAAGCCCTCTCAAATACATTAGAAATAGGAAAATCCCTATTTAGTGTATTGAAATTGAAAAATTCGAATCATTCCACTATCTGTACGGATGAACAGTGTATGTGGCGCCAAAAGACGATTTTGCCCTTCAGCCCTCATTCTCGCCACTTCAGAAATAACAACACGCGGTTCTTAATTAACAACTTCAGATTATTAATTAACTGTTCATCTATAATGATAGTGGACCGATCCGGATTTTTCAATTTCAATGCACTGAATAGGAATTTCCCTATTTCCAATATATTTTAGAGGGATTTTCCCAATGAAAAAGCTTATATTTTTAAAATAAATTGCTGCAAATATATGCTAAATGTATGTGGTTTTTTAAAAGCTCGTTGAAGTACAGCTATAACTTTGGGGGTGGGGTTGTCTCTTCAATCATAAGCTTTATTTTGGTGTTATTGGACATTTTTTCTTTTGACCTTTGCAATTTACCATATTGATCCAAGCTTGATTAGTTAATTAAAGCAATTTGTGAACATCCAAAGCTTTGAAACAAAATTGAAAGCCATTTTTAATGTTTTTTCCCCATCATCTCATACTTCATGTAAGAGAGGTGGCTTCTTTTTTGATTATTTTATTGGTAAATGTGATAATGCTAATTTTGTAAAACAAAGTTTAAGTTATTAAAACATCATTTAATTTATGCCCTATAATAAAACAATAAACTATTGCATAGTCTTTTTGATCCTTTAACATAAAGTACTAAATTTAGAAAAGAAAGTTTGCACCTTAATAAATTCCCACCTGTTGAGAAGAGAGATGCTACAACATGTAAATATAAAAGATTTTACTAGCTGTTTGTTTTTTTTTTTTTTTTTGAATGGGACAAGCTGCTTGCTTTTCATTATAAGCATATTGTATATTGATGTATTGCGAACTGTTAGCTTCACTCCTCATGTGGACTAAGTTTTTGAATAAAGTCAACAATATTTTATCTTGACAATTCTGAATTAAAGCTTAAAAAGGCTAAATACACATAGGAATCAAAACTTTTGTGAAAAGGCTTATGTCATATTAAAAGGCCATGTTTAAAAATCATCCCAACAATTTACATTTCTGTTCATATAAATGCTATCAAGAAGAATCTTATGTTGAAAGTCACTACAGACAATGCATTATTAAATGGATTTTGTGTGTTTATTATATTGATAATTTTCGGAGAATATTTTTTATTATGTTTTGGCCAATATTTCTTGTGATGTTGGTGTATGTAAATTGTGGGTGCTATAATAAATATTTGATATTCATGCTCCGTGTACTTTTTACGTTGAAGAATTGATGGTATGTGGGTTAACCTTAATAAAGCAACAAGGCTATGCTTTGAAGCAATTTATTAAGTTCGATGCTTATTCATGTGGAAGCATTAACATAGTGTGTCAATACTTATTTTCATTTTGTTAATTGAAGAGTAATAAAGACGGAATTTCATGAGCATACAAAAAAGTATAATTATACTGATAAAAATATTCGTTTACAACTCAAAGTCATTCGTCTACAAAAATACAGAAATACAATGGAAATTATAATATTTACAGGATATATGTCACACCACCCTTATCTTTATTTCACCTTTACTAGAGTATTCGTGGAAAACGATATGTGGTTTAGTGGGCAAAACAGAAATATCATAAATATACTGATAATATGTACATAATTACATAATTTCCCCTAAGGGGTCTGTACTTGATAAATTCAAATAATGTAGCTGCATAAGGCTATTAGGGTATCTAAACCCGTCCTAGTAAATGGAAACACCTTCCTGTCTTTGTTCCACTATTGCAATTCCCTCTCGTATAGTCTCGTCTCTGATCTCTGCATACCGTCTGTATTCACCTATCTAAATTGTTGGTAGGGGAGGGTGATATTCGAGAGAATCTCAGTAGGAAAATAATATCAATATGTGTGTGCAATAAATGTTTAATGCATGACATGCTTGCATCACATAACTCATGCTCACATAATGACAAATCTGTAAGCTCAATGTTTCGAACAATATACTTATGGCAATAGCATAAATTGAAACATAGCTTCAAATCATTCATACATGTTTCACATAATCAAGCAAAGCAATAATATGCATAAACACACTAACACAAATATCAAATACATGCAAGAGAGGTAAGTTCCCTACCCTAACCCCTTTTCGCCTCGAGACGTGTGCATCGTAAAGCGTGCAACATTTTGAGCTCCATATTCGATCATACAATGCCAAAGGTACCGTTCAAACACTCCCATAGTGTTTCTGGGGGTTATATGAGCTTATTATGAAAATTTACTAAAATGCCCCTATGGCCCGGCCCCGCCCACTGTACCCGATCCGACTATACTTTTCCTAAAATTTTTGACATAGGTTATTCCGACATATTTTCGCCAAAGGAATCCATTTCTGGACTCAGAATTATCAAATTCAATGTCAAATTACAAAATTACCCTTGGCAGCCTCACTTTAAGGGTTTCAGGGGCGCTTCCGTTGTTATGCTTTTTCGGGCTTTTCTGAAAAAGTGACCAATTGTAACCTCACCTAATTTTCGACCCTGAACAAAAATGGAACCATTAAATTATTAAAAATCCAACTCTAAGACCCTTAACTAGAGTTCACTGAAACTTATGGATTCTTTGGGAAAAATCGGGGTTTTTGAGTTTTGACTTCGCAGACGTGTTCCTTTATCCTACTAATCACTTTATCAACTATTTAATTAGGTTACAACTACCTTTTAGACCTAATTTTGGCAGCATAACCGCTAGATAACTCAATTTCAAAACTTTAAAACAAATGACAATCCGATGAAATTTCACCGATTAAATGTCCCACAGCAGCTAGAATAAGTAATATACGAAAGTTTGGAAGTTACCTCAAGCTCCTTCTGACTTTTTCCAAATATGGCTGAAAACCCTAACTTGTCCACACCAAAATATGAGCTTCACAACCTTAAAGGACATGAAAGAGAAGCTTAGGAGTAGAGTTATACGCGTTTGGAGCTAAATCGTCGAAGAAATCGGCTTACCTTGCGAGTTATTTTCTCCTTCTCTCTCTAGCTTTCTCTCTCTAATTTCAGATCTGTTCACGTGGTTTACTGGCAAGAGGAAGAGGATGAGCTTATATTATTATATTTTATCAATTTTTCAAATTTTTGGATTTTTACAAAATTCTGGCAGATTTTCTGCCTAAACTTTGAAAAATCATAACTAATTCTAGAAAAATCGAATTGGAGTGATTCCAAAGGCTATGGAACCCTTATTGAGTTTAGTTGAAGGAAAAATATAGCATTTTGCTATCTGGAAGCACAAAATTCCCAGAATTTCAATCTTTGTATGTTGTTCCAGAAACTTCACAGTTTTTCTATGCTAGTTTCAAAAATTCATAACTTTTTGTGTATAGCTCTAATTGATTCATATGACCTATCAAATTAAAGCTTAGGATGTATACTTTCATCCTGTAAAATTTCATAATTTGTTATCATCATTTGTTCATTCAAAATCACATGACAAGCTCACTACCTCATAAACGATTTCACAAAAAACATAATTATATTCTCCAAAATTCACCATTTTACTTTCTTAATACCCCAAAGATATAAGAATCATTAGGGGATAAATTTGGGCTCCTGCTAAATTGGGGCTTAGCAGTCCACTTAATTTAGGCTTCTTCCCAAGCTTCAAATCCCAAATTTCAGGGTATTACATTGTTAGAGCAAGCGTTTCACCCAAGAGGGGGGGTGAATTGGGTGATACTAAAATTTCGTTGCAAATATAAAATTTTGACAGTGAAATTAAAACAGTAAGGAGTAAGGAGAAATATCACCGAAGTGTACACTGGGAGTTATACTAGTTCGGTCACAACCACTTGACCTACGTCCAGTCCTCAGAGCTTCTCTGAGAGTTTCACTATAACTTCCAAGATTCAGTGTGTTCTTGGCACCTCAGTACAAGCAAGTTCCTTCGCCTGGATACTCGCTCCCCCTTACAAGTTGTAATCCAATCCCAACTCAAGGTTCCACAACCTTAAGTTATCTCAATAACAAATATTGAGTTTGAATGAAATATCTCTCTCATAGAGTAAATAAGTATCACTAAAGTATAGTATTACAAATATGATGTAAAACAGAGTAATGAGCTTGATGATACGTTCGTGTGTGTTCTTGTTGTATTTTCTCTGTTTGGATGTTCCCACATTTATAGATACATTGGTAATGATTGTTGGAACGTTTTTCTTCATGTCCGTTGGAGCGTGCGCAGCCATTATTGACTTTTCCAGTATTTGAAAAACATCCGTTTGTGGTAGGTGGCGGTGGATGACATTTGAACGTTGATTTTGACTTTCCATATTTGGTAAAATCTCTTCATTGTTTATCTGTAAATAAGCTAAGAATACTAATACAATGAAAGGTTAATCATATAGGAAACAAAATAATGAACGTTGGTATGATTTCTGGATTTCTGGGTTTGCTTACTATAGTAGCTACTCGAGTATTCCTTGAAGTTTACTCGAGTACCTACTCGAGTATCATCAGGAAAATTTTGATCAACTGCAAGTCAACAGACAAATATAAGATTACTCGGGTAGTGCATGGAATAACCAATTTTCAAACCTTTAGAAATGTATGTTTACTCGGGTACCTACTCGAGTAATACACTCACAACTTTATGGATTACTCGGGTACCAACTCGAGTAAACCTTCAAATAAACTTTTAGTTACTCGATGCTTTACTCCAGTAATGTTGGCAGGATCTCAAGGCCGAGAGCACTTCAAGTTTGATTACCTTGTTACTCGAGTACATACTCGAGTAAACTTACTTTTTGTGCATAACTTACTCGGGTAGTGTCTTGAGGTTTTCCTTCAAAATATCTGTCCATACTCGAGTACCTACTCGAGTAATCCACTTAAAATAAAACATTAAATACCTGCATACTAGAGTAATGACTCGAGGAAAATGAGATAGAATAAGATCAAGTTATTCGAGTACTACCTTCAAGTTTTGTGCTTACCTCAGTGAGTTACTCGAGTAGCTACTCGAGTAACATTGGCAGTGGTACAAAGTGCCGAGAGCACCATATTTTTTGAAACAGGGTAACTCGAGTACATACTCAAGTATCATTGACAGGCCGAGAGCAACTTAAAAACTTTTACATAGTTACTCGAGTACCTACTCGAATAACGTTGGTAGGCCGAGAGCAACTCCAAGTATTTACCTGGTTACTCGAGTGGCTACTCGAGTAACATTGGCAGGCCGAGAGCAACTTGAAAACTTTTACACTATTACTCGAGTACTTACTCGAGTAACGTTGGCAGGTTACTGGAAGGTGCCTCTGGTTACTTCAAGTTTTGTCTCATTACTCGAGTACGTACTCGAGTAATGCCTTAGAGAAATTGCTCCTGCTTAAGTTTCTCAGCATTTTCTCTTAGTCTTTCCTCATTACTCTAATGCTTACTTCAAGTGATGCTTGTCCCTGTTATTACTTTGTTCAAACTTATTTATTAATCAATTCTTTTTCATACCATACTTTTGTTATCATCAAAACATGAGATCTAACATACATTTCTCTCCCACATTCAATAAATTTCGTCCTCGAAATTTGAACGTCTACAACTTAGGGATTAATCTTATCTCATTCTATTATCACATGTAAGCTCATAAGCCATGTAATACCATAGTCATATTCCCATTACTAATCTCAGATAGTATTCAGCATCATCATCCATTCTGTACACAGTATGTAGCGTGTAATCAAACACAGGTTCCCACAGCGCTTGGTTCCATAGGCCTCACAGCCTCTTCAGGACTTCACCTGGTTTAACACAATCACTTTTTTTTTCTTTCTATTTTTTTTGTAACGGCCCAATCCTCACCCCTTTAATGAGGTCTATTGGATGTCCCTCACCCCCTTAATGAGGTCTGTTGGGCTAGTGAGCCGGCCATGGTTCACTTCGTTAGGTTCCTCCCATAGTAGAATATCGCGCCTCATGTGAGACATGGTACCATTGGACACCAAAATGCTTGGTCACACTAGTCTGACTGCCTCTGCTACAACCTGGTATTGTTTGAATCTTTTGTCAACCTTAAAACATTACCTTGGACATATTGGTCCAATGTCATCGCACTAGGCATCAACCACAGTGCTTGACATATAGGTCTTACAGCCTAGGGACACCACCCTATGCAACCTTGAACATCGGGTCTTATCGCCTCGAGCCTCAGCTCATCATAATTTTTCGACATATCACATTCTGTCGGCCTAAGGACTTACTAGTTTAACAGGTCATATGGCTTAAGCACATACAATTCATCATCTTTGATGAATACATATCGAGACTAACAACCTCAAACAAATCATTGGTGCCTAAAGATTAAGCATAAAGTTACTATGCTTATGCTGTCCACTCTGAGGTCCATCTTCTCATATGAGTTTTAATAATGTTTGGATGATATAATAGGAGTCATACAGGAACCTCCATAATACCTGACTGCACCAAAAATATGTGTTTCTTTATGCCAGACCTTGGCCCGATTCCATTTGAATCTTTGTGAGCCATAAAAACTCTTATCAAAACCCATTCAATATGGGATTCATTACAATGCACCATCTTTGAAAGCCAACATTCCCATAGCTCTACTCTATAATTCAACGTTACGGCGGCTGCACTCTAAAGTTCGTCGTCACAGTGCCTACACACTATGGTACTGTACTTAGTGCTTCATACAGGCGCCCATATACTTGATCAGCCCCTCTGGACAGAACTCTCCATAGGTAGCCCTTTCCGATCAGAACTCTCTGTAGGTAGCCCTCTCCGATCTGAATCCTCCGTAGATAGCTCTGTTTGATCATACACACATTTCAATCTTTGTAGTCACCATACAACTCCACAATTACGCCATAAAGGCAACATTTTCAGATTCAAGCAAACATCATTACCATATACTCAAGATTATGGATAAGATAGTTCAATTCCTGAAGCTTCAGCTGATATGATGCATACGCCCTCACTCGGCTCGCCTCAATTCTAATCTCAATCTATGCCTGCTTGCATCTGGGATTCAATTCCTTTCCAATCCATGCCATCTGGCATTAGTGAAGACACCAAAGGTCTACTATAGATCTGGGATAATCAGTGTTGGTACTTTAATAAATTTTCATCATCAGCTCTCCAAAGCTCCTCTCACAGTCATTATCCTATGCATAATGTTGAGTTCCAAGAAATTTTGATATAATCATCTCATAATAATCAACAAGATTCAAAATACTGCATATCACAACCACAGTTTCCATAATTCAGCTCAATTAGAAACGTTCAGGGCCAACCACTGTTGCAATCCTAACTTATTCTATAATTTAGTTCAATGTACTTGTAGGCACTATGTTCGATGTACCCATAGGTACTATTCATTAGTTTCGGTAAGTCTACCCCCTGTCAGTTAGCCCAATCCAGGCCCAAGGGACATGGTTTCGAATTCATTAGTTTCGGCTTTTTATTATCACAGTCGCACTAGATCGCACCAGCATCGCACCCTTCCGAGGTAAGCTGGGTAACTGGGTACCTGGACTCAATCGAATATCCTTGCTCACCTTTTTATTGTAACACCCTCATTCTCTGATTAGACCTCACTTACTGATACCATATCACCTAGCTTGGAGGCACCTGCCTCGGGGTCGAGGGTGGACGAAATTGGAATATCCCACGCCCCTACATGGTTTCTTTCACCTTTTTCACACCTCAAACTCGCACCCCTGGGGATAAAGGTGAACCCCATGTGAGATGTGCTACCAATGAGCTACCTTTTTATTATCACACCCCCAATCTGTTGATTGAACCTTACTTACTGATACCAGATCACCTAGCCTGGAGGTACCTGCCTCGAGGTCGAGGGTGGACTCACAAGGATATCCCCACTCCCCCAGTGGGTTTCTTGCGCCTCCGTAGGATTCAAACCACGTACTTAGGGGTAAGTACAAGGCCCATGAGAAACCTGCTACCATTAAGGCAATATTTACCGCAATAGAAATGTCCCAATTTAAAATCAATACTCATATTATTATTATCTCCATCGTCTAGGTACTCTTTAAATCATTTAACTCAAAGGATCATTAGTCATGGAGATACCTTAAGACAATCACTATTCCTCAAGTCTCCATGACCCTATCAACTTAACTTCCCAGGGGGTCACCCATCTTAGATTACCCTGGGTTGAGCACACTTAACTTTCGCATAAACATGCCCAAACACAGATACAAGCTTCTACTGTTTCATCCACGGGTACCCGTTGACTATCCTTGTCTCAAAAGACGTGCCGACTATCTTTGATCACTTAAATTTTGGGTGTGGACCGCACATTGGCCTTGGTCGTATCCACTTCCTCATGTTCCGCAATATCCTTATACCATTCTCGTCTAGTATTGCACCACTAGCTGCCCTTCGGTTCTCGCCATTTCTCAGGGCAGATTCACAAATTAGGAAGATACCATACTTTGGTAGCTCCCGTCTGTGCATATTTCCTAGCACCGTGTAATCAAGACCATTTCAGTATATCATCCTGTTACTGGAACCGCCCTCTGCTAGAACCTCATGGGCTCTTCCAGAACTGCTTGAAGCTTTGATACCAAAATGTCACACCCTTATCTTTATTTCACCTTTACTAGAGTATTTGCAGAAAATGATATGTGGTTCGGTGGGCAAAACATAAATATCATAAATATACTGATAATATGTACATAATTACATAATTTCCCCTAAGGGGTCTGTACTTGATAAATTCAAATAATATAGCTGCACAAGGCTACTAGGGTATCTAAACCCATCCTAGTAAATGGAAACATCTTCCTGTCTTTGTTCCACTATTGCAATTCCCTCTCGTATAGTCTCGTTTCTGATCTCTGCATACCGTCTGTATTCACTTGTCTAAATTGTTGGTAGGGGAGGGTGATATTCAAGAGAATCTCAGTAGGAAAATAATATCAATATGCATGTGCGATAAATATTTAATGCATGACATGCTTGCATCACATAACTCATGTTCACATAATGACAAATCTGTAAGCTCAATGTTACAATATACTTATGGCCATAGCATAAATTGAAACATAGCTTCAAATCATTCATACATGTTTCACATAATCAAGCAAAGCAATAACATGCATCAACACACTAACACAAATATCGAATACATGCAAGAGAGGTAAGTTCCCTACCCTAACCCCTTTTTGCCTCGAGACGTGTGCCTCATAAAGTGTGCAACAACTTGAGCTCCATATTTGACCATGCAATGCCAAAGGTACTGTTCAGAAACTCCCATAGTATTTATGGGGGTTATATGAGCCTATTAAGAAAATTTACTAAAATGCCCCTGGGGCCGGTCCAGCCGTTCCCGGTCCGACTATACTTTTCCTGAAATTTTTGACATTGGCTATTCTGATATATTTTCGCCCAAGGAATCCATTTCTAGACTCGGAATTATCAAATTCAATGTCAAATTACAAAATTACCCTGGGCAGTCCCACTTTAAGAGTTTCAGGGGCGCTTTCTTAATTATGTTTTTTTAGGTTTTTCTGAAAAAGTGACCAATTGTAACACACCTAGTTTTTGATCCTGAACATAATGGAACCATTAAATCATTGAAAATCCAACTCTAAGACCCTTAACTAGGGTTGGCTGAAACTTATGGATTCTTTGGGTATAATCGAGGTTTTTGAGTTTTGACTTCGCATACATGTTCCTTTATACTACTAATCACTTTATCAACTATTTAATTAGGTTACAACTACCTTTTAGACCCAATTTTGGCAACATAACCGCTAGGCAACTCAATTTCCAAACTTTAAAACCAATGACAATCTGGTGAAATTTCACCGATTAAATTGCCCACAACAGCTATAATAGGCAATATACAAAAGTTTGAAAGTTACCTCAAGCTCCTTCTGGCTTTTCCCAAGTATGGCTGAAAACCTCACTCCTCCACACCAAAATATGAGGTTCACAACCTTAAAGGACATGAAAGAGAAGCTTAGGAGTAGAGTTATAAGCATTTGGAGCTAGATCGTCGGAGAAATCGGCTTACCTTACAAGTTTTCTTCTCCTTCTCTCTCTAAACTCTCTCAAGCTTTCTCTCTCTAATTTCAGATCTGTTCACATGGTTTGCTGGATGGAGGAAGAGGATGTGCTTATATTATTATATTTTATCAATTTTCCAAATTTTTGAATTTTTACAAAATTCTGGCAGATTTTCTGCCTAAACTTTGAAAAATCATAACTAATTCTAGAAAAATCGAATCGGAGTGATTCCAAAGGCTATGGAACCCTTATTGAGTTTAGTTTCAAGGAAAAATATAGCATTTTGCTGATTTTTACAAAATTCTGGCAGATTTTTTGCCTAAACTTTGAAAAATCATAACTAATTCTAGAAAAATCGAATTGGAGTGATTCCAAAGGCTATGGAACCCTTATTGAGTTTAGTTTTAAGGAAAAATATAGCATTTTTCTATCTGAAAGCACAAAATTCCCAGAATTTCAATCTTTGCATGTTATTCCAAAAATTTTACAGTTTTTCTGTGCTGACTTCAAAAATTCATAACTTTTTGTATATAGCTCTAATTGATTTTTATGACCTATCAAATTAAAGCTTAGGATGTCTACTCTCATCCTATAAAATTTCATAATTTTTTCTCATCATTTGTTCATTCAAATTCACATGAAAAGCTCACTTCCTCATAGGCTATTTGACCTAAAACATAATTATATTCTCCAAAATTCACCATTTTACTTTCTTAATACCCCAAAGATATAAGAATCATTAGGGGATAAATTTAGGCTCCTGGTAAATTGGGGCTTAGCAGTCCACTTAATTTAGACTTCTTTCCAAGCCTCAAATCCCAAATTTCGGGGTATTACAATATCCCAAAAAGGTCTTAATCATAAACTAATTATAACCACCGACTTTGACCTTGCCTCGCGACACGTGCCAATTACTTTTCGGCGTCTACACTTTTGCCTTTCATCCCGTTGGTACCCGCTAAGATGTTTATTTTAAAAATAGGGTGAGATTCTGAAGAATCCCCATAGAGACATACGATCGATATATAAAATGTGAAAATTAAATATGCAATGCACCATATTAAGCAAAAATGAAAGTTCAATTCGATTCACATATCATTATCTTAGTCAAGTCACCGACTACAGCTAGGATTTTTGATATACCTTGGTTGGGCACCGAACGACAGCTAGGATTTTCTAATATACCTATGTTGGGCACCGAACCACAACTAAGATTTTCCAATATACCTTCGTTGGGCACCAAACCACAACTAGGTACTGTGCCTTTAGCACACAATCATATCAAGAAATATAGTAACAAATACATACAATTATTCACATAGTGTATAAAAGATGGTAGTCCTTACATCAAAGTTTTATCAATCCCTTTTTAATGTCCCTCGTAAAATGGGTCGTTCCGGCTAACGACTCGGTCCTAAAATGTTAAATGTATAATAAATAGGTCATAACCTATCTAAGTATCATTTTAGACTCTTCCATAGTGTTTCTTGTGGTTATATTAGTCTATAGTGAAAATTTACCAAAATGCCCCTAGACCCTTGCTTAGCCCCACCGTACCCGCCCCGATGACACGTTTTTCCAAAATTTTGACTAGGGTTATCCTAATGTATTTTTGCCCAAGGAATCAATTTCTTGGCTCAAAATCACCAAATTCAGTGTCAAATTATGAAAATACCCTTGACAGCTCCCAGTTTAGGGATTTTAGGGGCGTTTTCATAATTACACTTTTTCGGCCTTTTACAGAAAAGTGACCAACTGTAACCCCACTTATTTTTGTCCATTGAATCCAATGGAACCATCTATTTTATGAACAGTGCTGGCCAAAACTCTTAAAGAAAAATGAAAAAATGTAGTTTTGTGTTTTAACTTCCAAAACTTATACTTTTCCACTTCTAATCCTTTATTAACTCATTTAAACACTTCTTAATCATGATTCAAAGATATTTGGGCAGCATAACCCCTTAGGATTAGGGATTTTCCAAATTTACAACTCAACCAAAAATCATCAAACTAACAACAAACTTAAAAATCTCAACTTCATACAAGTATAGATTTGAGTTTGGTGTAATTACCTCTTAGGCTTCTTGATTCCTCTCACTCTATACGTCTCCTCTCTCTTCTCCTTGAGCCAAGAATGAGTCTTGAAGATCATGTATTCATGAAGGAACAAGGTTTAGAGGAGGATTTTTCATGCATGCTTATAAGAAAAGCTTAAGAGTTCATCTTCTCACCTCAAGTTTCTTCCTCCTTCTCTCTAACTCTTCTTTGCTCTTCCAAGTTCTCTCTCTCTCTTTTCCTTGCTTGGCCGAAATGTGCACATGAAGGGGGAGGGAAGTGTGTTTATTAATTTGACTCCCTTCATCCTTCACCAGAGGATTTAATCAATGGGTGTTATGGTGACACTTGGCTCCAACTATACCTCCATCCATGCTTCCACTCATACTTCCTTCATAATTGCTCCCTTTGACTTCCCTTGACATTGAACTAGCCTTCTCCCTTGGTTAGCTTTTAAAAAAAATGTCCCGTTCCTCTTGATCCAACTAAACAATTATTCTTCCAACTAAACTAATTCCCGTCATGCATTCTACCATAACTTCATGTAATGTACACTCCACCATTTTCATCATTACCACCATTATGTAGCATTTTGACATGTTCTCTTGGAATTCAATCATCATTTAATCTCCTCTTCATATGATAATGGTACTTAGCATATTAGATTTCATTAATCAATTTTCCCTCCATACACCTCATGCTAGGTGAAATTTTGGAAAGGGAAGGGAAGAAAAATGGTTTCAACATTTCCATAATTCCCTTAATTGATTTATGCCCAAGTCCTTCTCATTTCACAATTCTTGATTTATTCTATCAAGAATAATCCAGTTATACATTTTCTTTTATTTTCCTTGATTAATTGAAATCAAATCTAATTAATTGAAAAATAATTAATCTTGGGCTAAATTGGCAAAATTATGATTTTACTATCACCTTTGTAATTTAATTCCTTTCTTGAATTAATTTGCTCATTTCATCATGAATATAAATATTTCAAAATTCATAAGATCTAAATTCCATGAATATTCACAATTTTATTGAATTTCTTAATTAATTACAATATATTTTTTTTAATATAAAATTTAGGGTGTTACAGTGTGTTAATAAATTTCAGCTTTTCAGTTTATTTATTAGTATAAGTTGGTTTAACCCTATATTTCATTTTCTTTATTAGTAAAATTTAATCAATGAAAGAAGTGCATCATTATGACTAAGAATAGCAGAATAAGTTATAATTGATGATGATATTATTTATAAGCTCCCTGGAGCAACACACGGGAGCACATGCTATTAAAAAAATCACTATGTAACATTTCTCCTCTGTGTTTAGTCTTTACCAAAAGTATATAATTAAATTGTAGTTGATAGTTAAGTCAAAACAATATTATTTAAGACTAAAATGATAGTTCATTATATGAAGATGGTTTATAATGATATCGATTTTAATTGAAGTAATGAAGGATTGTAGAGTCTAGTTATTAGAGAGGGGGAGGCGGCTATCCATTAGTTGCGGTTCATAATTAACGAGAAAAGTCAAAAGTATTCCACTTCCTTTACATAAAACGTTTTATCCGATTATTAAGGCCAATAAAAGTTTTATCCTGTTATTACAAATTTATTTGGTACGGAATAGGAAAATTCTGCTTTATGGTTTTTCCTTTACATAAATTTTTATTTTTTCATATGAAAATATTTTTTTTTTCATTCTAATAAAAAATATTAGAAATGACTACAATATATATATATATATATATTGATTTTATATAATAAAAATTCGATTCCATTGGGCATTGGATACACAAAAGAAACCTTAAAAATTATATTCAAGCAGACAAATCAAGCTAGTGTTATTTTAATTAATTTGAAGATACATAAAAAAAAATACTACTTGAGCAAACAAAACGAAGTATTTTACTCATCTATTCTTCTAGAATGCATTATTATTTATAATTAAGTAACCGCTACTATAAATTATTTTTTCAACGTGCTCTTTTTATGTCTGTTAAGAGAAAAATATGACGATAAAAAACAATGACATTTTTTTTTGCAAAAAAAGTCAAAATAAAAAAAGAGAGATATTATGTAGTATCTCATTGTGTTAGTTAAAAAAACAAAAGGAAATGAAGTCTTAGAAACTACGCCCCTTGTTTTGTATTACGATTTAAATTTTAAGGACATAATAACTCTAAATTAAATAAATCCCAACAGAAAATCATGAGTTACAGTTTAACCTTTTTGTATTTAAATTATAATCCTGTATTCGGTTAAATTTCATGACGTACCTCTCAATATAGATATTTCTTTTGAAATTCGATCTCTAGACTTGGCTGCAGTTTGAGTTTTTACTTTCACATGCACATTGTGATCGGGCTGTTCTGGGGTAATTCTCTACTTTAAAGAGCTTCATCCTTTAATTAATAAAAATATTACTAAAATAAACTTAAATTTAATGACAATTTTATTTTTTAACTAAATTTAACTTCTTCTTTTTTTTGTACGTGTAAATAAAAGAGAGGGGGCGGCTATAAGCTGTCCATCTCATCTTTAAAGAACTAGAAGTCAAAAATATTGAGGGCCATTATTTTGCCTATCTCTATTCTCTAGTCCTTTTCGGCTATAGCAGTATAACCACTATTGGGTTCCTAACTCCTACAGGCTCGGCCCAGAATGAAGAGAAAAGAACTTCTCATTTTTCCACAATAATGTTTCTGTACACCATACAATGAATAAAATGCCTAACACACTATATATATACTTTCCGTAGCGTATTGATCAATACGACAACACACTGACGGCACACTCACTATCAAAACGACCTAAACTATAACTAACTTATACAATCAAACATATACATCATTATTTACATCAACAATTCTCACACTCCCCCTCAAGTTGTGGTTTGAAAATGTCCAAACAATACAACTTGCGGAGCAATCTCTTCTGAACGGTTCCCGTGACTGCTTTAGTGAGGAGGTCTGCTTCTTGTTCAGCAGATCTGATATAACGAAGATCTATGATACCTTGTTGCCATTTTTCTCTTATGAAATGGCAATCTACCTCAATGTGCTTTGTTCTCTCATGATACACTGGATTTGCAGCTATATGTAAGGCTGCTTTGCTATCACAATGTACAGTAACTGGTTGCTCATGTGAAATACTTAAATCTTGAAGAAGGCTTCACACCCACACGATCTCTGAAAATGCCATGCTGAGGGCTCTATACTCTGCTTCAGCTGAGGACTTTGACACAACATGCTGCTTCTTGGTTTTCCACATCACCAATGATCCCCCAAACTTTAATACATATCCAGTGACAGACCTTCTGGTAATGGGACAAAAGGCCCAATCTAAATCAGAGAAACACTCCAGTTGCAACTCCCCCTTACTGCTCAGAAATATACCCAGTGCAGGGCTCCCTTTTATATAGCGAATCACATTTTTGACCGCTGCCATATGGGCCTTGGTTGGTGCACTCATGAATTGACTAACAAGCTGCACAGAAAAGCATATGTCAGGGCGTGTCATGGTGAGGTAAATTAACTTACCCACTAGCCATCTGTACTGTTCTGGGTTTTTGAGGAGGTCTTCCTTTTTGTTTATTCCTTCTCTATATGGCAGCAACTTTAGATTATGTGGTAGAGGGATATTTAGTAGTCTATAGCCACTCATACCTGTTTCACATAATAGATCCAGTACATATTTTTGTTATGACAATACTATTCCCTGTTCAGACTTACTGACCTCAAGTCCAAGAAAATACTTCATTAATCCTAAATCTTTCATTTTAAAGTTATCATGTAGGAGATTTTTGGCATAAGCAATTCCTTTCTCAGAATTTCCAGTAATCAAAAGGTCATCTACATAGACTAAAATCAGGACCATTCCATCAGAACAATTCAACACAAACAGAGAATAGTCATTTTTACTTTGCCTAAAACCACCCTTAATAAGTGTTTGTGAAAACTTTTGATTCCATTGACGTGATGCTTGCTTTAAACCATATAATGATTTTCTTAATCTACACACTAAGTTCTCCCCTTGATTCTCAAACCCTTGAGGAATTCTCATATAGACTTCCTCATGAAGACTTCCTTGTAAAATTGCATTTTGAACATCCATTTGATAAAGATTCCATGAATGTAAAGAAGCTAATTTAAGTACTAGGCGGATAGTTAGCATTTTTACAACCGGAGAGAAGGTATCATAATAATCTACCCCTTCTCATTGGCTGAAACCTTTAGCAACAAGTCTCGCTTTATACTTATCTATATTTCCAGAAGAGTCATACTTAACCTTATAAACTCATTTGCACCCAATGGGTCATTTCCCTTTGGGAAGAGGAACAATATCCCATGTTTTGTTGCTTTCTAAGGCTTGCATTTCTGCTTTCATAGCCTTAACCCATTCTAGATTTTGGACTGCTTCCTTATAGGATGTAGGTTCAGTTACTGCATCAATACTAGTCAAGAAACATAAATGATCAGAGGATACAGATGCATATGAAAGATAATTTGCAATTGGATATGAGCATTTATTTGATTTCCTATGATCAAGCCGAGAAGTCACTAAAGAACACACGTAATCATTTGACCATATTGGTAGGCGCCTTTCCCTAGTGGGCCTTAAGGTATTTGAAAGTGTTTGAATATAATTCTCATCATTATCTAAGGGTTCTTCCTGTCTTTCATTAGCATTTTCCATAGCTTGGTCTATAGATGCTCCTTGTACAGGTGCATAAGGTTGGATTTGAGTGGTGGCTGTTTCAGTTTCAAACCAGAACATATCCCTCAATTCCTGGTGAGTTCCCTTGTATTCTTGAGGTACTGCATCTCTAAAAGGGAAACTATGTTCTACAAAACTCACATGTCGAGAGACCATCAGTTTATTAGACTTTAAATCAAGTAAGAGATAACTTTTTTGATTTTCAGGGTACCCCAAGAATACACAGGGAATTGCTCTGGCCTACAACTTATCAACAACATTAAGATTTGTAGCATAAGCAAGGCACCTAAAAACCCTTAAATGGTTAAGATCAGGTGGAACTCCATACACTTTCTCAAATGGCATTTTAAAATCAATAATTTTTGATGGTATTCTATTAACTAGATAAACTGCAACCTTAACACACTCACCCCAATACTGCACAGGGACGTTAGATTGAAGCATTAGACTCCTAGTGACTTGCATTATAGTTCTATGTTTTCTTTCCACAACCCCATTTTGCTGTGGGGTATATGGACAAGTTGTCTCATGAACTATCCCCTTTTCTTGAGTGAATTGCCTAAAAGAATTATTGATAAATTCATTCCCATTGTCACTCCTAATTTTCTTTACATGTATATTAAATTATGTCAATGCATATGAAACAATATTTTTAACATACCTCATGCAATCAGATTTTTATCTTAATAGGAAAATCCATGTTGCCCTAGAATAATCATCTACAATGGTAAGAAAATATCGATGATTTTGATGTGTAGGAGACTTGTAAGGCCCCCATACATCAAGATGGATAAAGTCAAAGCATTTAGTAGTTTTAATGCAACTGAGGGAAAAGGGAAATTTAGTCTGTTTTGATTGAACACAGATTTCACATTTATCATTGATTGAATCATTGTTGCTGAATACAAGATCTAAATGACGCATTACAGTTAGGGGGACATGCCCAAGTCTCTTATGCCATAAGCACATACATAAGTTTGAGAATCTTTATTGTTCCTAACACTATTAACCACATGGGACTTCTTAGCTATACTAAGTACATATAATCCATTGAATTCTTTACCAATCAGGTTCATCTTTCCACCCGGAAGGCCCTACAATATACAATCGTTAGAAGAAAAACAAGCCATGCAATCATGCTCCTTTGTAAGTCTAGATATTGTAATGAGATTGAACTTCAATTGGGGTGAATATAAAACATTAGTGAGTTCAATTCCTGGAGCAATTCTTACACTACCTATGTGAGTGACAGGGACTCTATTACCATCAGGAATTCTAATTGACTTAGAGGGTCTACTGCACTTATAATAGTGATCTAATAATTCCAGACTACCTACCATATGGGTGGTTGCACCTGAATCAAGAATCCAATGAGCAGAGGATAAAGAATTATGGTTACTCAAACCTGTATCGGTTAATGCATGAATGGTATGATCTGTGTCTTTCTGAATCAATTCCAAAATCTTCTCATACTGTTGTTGTGTGAAGGTTGGAGCATGTGTGTTGCTAACATTGGTGTGGCATTCAGGATCCCCAGTTGTCTCAAGGACTGTGTCAGTGGAAGATTTTGGTTGTCGGCCCTTGTTTCCTCTGAAATTTGGAGGATACCCAATGAGTTCATAACAGATCTCCCTCAAGTGCCCTTTCTTGCGACAATGTGAACATTCGACAGAACCAGTATCCCCTCATCCGTACCCCCTTCCGCGTCCTCGTCCCTTGGTGACCATAGCAATACCCTCAGTATTGTATTGCTTATCAGCAGAGGCAAGAGAGCGTTGGGTCTCATCCCGTATAATCATCCCGTATGCCTCATTAACGCTTGGTAAGGGATTCATCAGGAGGATTTGGCTTCTTGCGGCGTGGTATGATTCATTCAATCCCATAAGGAATTGAAGAAGTTTCTGTTCTTGAACGAGATTGGCATAGGCTTTGGAGGTGTGGCACGTGCAAGAAGGCAAAGTGATTAGGGCAGATTGTTCTTCTCAAAGTTCACGGAGCTTCGAGAAATAGGTAGAAACAGATGTAGTGCCCTGTTTATGGGACGTGATTTCAAGATGTAATGCAAAGATCCACGCACCATTCTTCTTATCGAATCGTTCCTTTAAATAGATCCAGACATGGTGAGCATCTTGAAAGAAAATCACGCCGGTGGCAAGTTCTTTAGAAATCGAATTGAGAATCCAAGACAGCACAACGGTGTTACACAGTTCCTATTGATCATGTAACGCCGGATCTTGTGAAGATTTCAGACACGTACCGTCGATGAATCCCAATTTTTGCTTGCCAAGAAGAGCAATCCGCATCGCACGGCTCCACACCATGTAGTTCTCAGTTCCGGTGAGAACATGCTGGATGATCGACGCACCTTGAGTGTCGGATGGATGAAGAAACAGGGGATGAGAGAAGGCCAGGCTCTCGGCGATGGTCTTGTCAGTCATAGCGCCGGAATTCAAAGCTTTCTCATCGCCAGGGACGATAGGCTCTACACTCATTCTAGGGATTTTGAGCAAGAGGGTTGGAAGAGGTCAGGATCTTTGGGCTTTTCTTGATTAGCCGTCGCTGGACCTGAGACGCTCTGATACCATATTGGGTTTCTAACTCCTACAGGCTCGGCCCGGAATGAAGAGAAAAGAACTTCTCATTTTTCCACAATAATGTTTCTGTACACCATACAATGAATAAAATGCCTAACACACTATATATATACTTTCTGTAGCGTATTGATCAATACGACAACACACTAACGGCACACTCACGATCAAAACAACCTAAACTATAACTAACTTATACAATCAAACATATACATCATTATTTACATCAACAATTCTCACAGCCACCCACTAAAAATACTTTTACCTCTTGATCCCATAATATATTACATCTTACAACTTTTAAGCTTCTATAATATATAGAAGTTGTTCATGAAAGAAAAAAAAAATCTTATCATTGTTGCTCCAAAAAATATTTATTAATAAATGATCAATTATTTTTTAAATAAAAAAGTTACGCAGCTAAAGTTGGTATATAAGGGTCCGTGGAATGGTATGTAAGAAGTATATATCATATTTATAGAATGGTTGGGAAAAAAATAGAAGCAACAAATTAATAATATCTTTTTCTAATATGCTTTTGACATCGGAGTGGAGGAGACCATTGAATATGTTTTTCTTTAATGTAATGACAGTAAGTTTAAGAAGGCAGCAAGTGTTGAGGCCGCTTAAATAATCCAATGAAAGATTAATCTTAGACTGGAGATAAAACGGAAAAGGATTGGTGGATTGTGACTTTTTCCATTTGAAAACTTGGAATTCATCATGTTCCACAAAAAAATATGGCTTTGCAAATGCTCAAAAGATATTTACTATATGTATCCAATGGAACATATATTTTGATAACTCTTTGGGTCACTGACGCTTTTTTGGGATTATATTATTAGGTATTCAAGCAATCAATGGGTCCTGATTAAAGCTTTGCAACCAGAATGTCTTTCTCGAGTCTTTTTTAACCATTGGATCATATATTAAATGTATAAATAAACATTGAAGTTTTAACCAAACACAATAATGTGAGCATTTAAGAGAAAGGAATTAATATTTACACACACACACACTCGGACACTAGGCATTCATTAGATCGATTGCTTGTAAGTCAAGGTCAAGTGGGACAACAAATTGATTGTATCAGCTAATATGATTTCGATCTAATCCGGAGATTTTGTTTTTAATTTTATATTATAAAAAAATTCTTATATTGATTATTGATTATTTTTTCTACAATTATAGTTATTTATTTGGAACATATTCTATAACTTTTAAGTAAATTTGAGGTCCATGCCTTTACTACGTAGTACGTACATGTCTATAGTAAATCAAGCTTAAATATAATCAACATAAAAAACCAGATTAAAAATACATTTCAATGAAAGTAAAGAACTAATCAAAATTACCCTCTTGATCTATATCCAAAAATTATTCATAATAAACACATAATTGTAAATGATAAATTATATTAGGCCTTGTACATCATATAAAAGATTAAATGAGTTGCGTTTATTAATGCATTAAGTCCCATCCACTTGACTTACGATTAATTAGATATGATATAGACTTGTCTTTACTGAAGGGGAAAAAAAAGATTTGTGCTTATGAATGATTTATTTAAAAAAAAAAAAGGAAAAACTTTATGGATGAAAATTTCTTTTGAAAAAAGATAAAACGTTAGGCTTCAAGATGCTCCGAATAAACGTACAGGTTAAAAGGCATAATCGAAATCCATCTAGACATTATTTTTTGGTGGGACCATCATAATGTGTGCGTTGATTGTGGATAAAGCAAAACTATGTTTTAATCAATGCAGACTTATTTAGTTAACTATAATATGACTAATATTGTATTTCATAGAGGTTTGAATTCGAGTTTTGTTTTGTGTTTTGTTTTTGTCCGCAACGAGTTTTGTTATTCATGTGAGAACTTTGTTGATAAATAATTCATGAACACTTTAATAAGC
The DNA here is from genome assembly GCA_963242795.1 of Inga leiocalycina. Taxonomy (NCBI): domain Eukaryota; kingdom Viridiplantae; phylum Streptophyta; class Magnoliopsida; order Fabales; family Fabaceae; genus Inga; species Inga leiocalycina. Next base: position 40,593,809 of record OY725332.1, read on the forward strand.
GTCCTTCAAGTTGTGAACCTCAATGTTTGTTACCTCTCTATTCTCTAAGTCTTAATTCACAAAAATTTTTTGAACATCAACTGGGAAAAATAAAGTATGCTTTAGAATTTGGATGTTGATTCTTGCACTGTGTGAGAATCTATGAACAAGTACTTCTCTAAAGCTAAAGAAAAATTTTATAAGTTCACAAAAACGAGAGTACAAATTGAAGAAATTAAAGATATAAGCGCAGAGCATTACTTTTTAAATCACTTCATCTAAAATAGTGATTTGCAAGAGTCATGCTCTAAAGATTTCAGCAAACATGATGAGGAGAAGTTTAGTGCTACCTCTGTTACTTAATATAAAACTCAGTTGACTAATTTAAGAATATTAAGGAAGCTAAATAAATTAATTTAAACTAATTATATTTATAATTTTTCTCTAAACTAATTTACTTAACTTATAAACTGATATATAATTTAATGATATAAATAATTATTTCAAAGAGATCATGTAATATATGCTATAATTAAGTAATTTATTTAGTTTTATTAATCTCCTCAATTTAGTCAACACTACTACAGAAATCACAATACATGATGGTTATTAACTGACATACTTCATAGTTCCAAACCTTCATATATGCGGGCGCTATATTTACTCCACACAAATAAATTACGGTTCCTAATCGTTATTTATTCTTGACATATTTAATGATTATAAGATAACACCTGTTATGTATTGATGCTTGGTGAGGCCATGATATACGCATTGCTATGATAATAATTGACAGGCACATGTGAACAACCGTCATAATATATGATAATGCTTACATGATACATAACGGTCTCATTTTGACAACCATAATTTATTCAGTAACATGAATAACGGTTCTTTTGTAAGAATTGTGCCTTTCAATAACACTAAATAACGGTTTCACGTATACAACCATTTTGTATTTAGTACATTAAATAACGGTTACTAAATAAGAACCGTGAACTTTTATAATATAGGGCGGTTGTTATATAATAATCGTGATATATAGTTGTGAGACTCTTCAAGTGAGAGTTTATGAGCTAGTTGGACTAGACTGTAGATAATAGAACAATACCTCCCACATCGAATTTCTATGCAATATAGGATAGATCAGGACATTCCAGGCTTTATGGGAAGAATTAATAGCAACTATTGACCTATATAAGTGAGAATATAGCTGTTTACCTATAAATTGTATCTCTTAATAGGAATTAACCCTAGAAAGCAATGGATTGGGGAAAAAACTTGTGAATATCTATATTGGAAAGGCTACACAGGGTATACAAACCCTTGAGCAAAGCATCTCAAGGGTTTGGCTACCCCTTGCGGCCTTTCCGATATTCATGTTTTTTTCACCAACCCATTGCTTGATGTGGGAAGTACTACTCTATTTGATAGAGTCGAGACCAAATAGCTCATAAACTCTTACATTGAAGAGTCTAAGACTAATCACAATGTTGAATTTTAGAGCTCTTAACTTGGTGCCACCTGCTCAATATAAAAATAGGAGAGGAACCTTTGATTAGAGCAATAATGGGTTTTCCAAAAAACCATAACCTCACAACAACATTTAATGTCACCTTGAATGCTTGAATGCATCTTGGTACAATTGAACTAATTTATTCATTACATTCCTATTGATCTTTTCAAAGTAATTCCGGAGCTATGGATACTTCCAAGAAAGGAGGTATTTGCTTAAGAATCCATATCTCTTGAAATGACATAAAAAACGATCAACAGAGTAGGAACCATGAATCAAAGCAATGGGTTGACAACTTCCTGTAACATGAAAGGAACCTTCGATCAGAGCAATGCTAGGGTTTCTAAAAAAACATAACTTCACAAAAGCAATTTTGTGTCACCTTGAATGCTTTATCACGTCTTGGAACAACTGAACTAGTTTTTTTCATCACATCCTTATTGATCCTTTTGAAGTAATTTCTGGAGGTATGGTACTTCCAATAAAGGAGGTTTTTGCCTAGGAATCCATATCTCTTGAAGTGATTTCGAAAAAGATCAATAAAGTAGGAACCATGAATCAAAGCAATGGGTTGATGACTTGCTATAATGGGAAAGAAACCTTTTATCAGAGAAAAACTAGGGGTTCTACAAAACATAATTTTACAAAAGCAATTTAGGGAACCTTTGATCAGAGCAATTGTAACTCCCTGCCTTAAAAACCATAATTATGATTCGAAATATGTAATTAAAATGAAATAGAGACCAAGAATCATCAAAAGTCATTTACAATCCCTTCCTTACGGGAGGGTTTTCACAAATTCTTTCAAAACTTCATCCCTTATATGGTCTCAATTTTCAAGTTTCGAATATAATTACCTGTGCAGTTAGTCACATTCAAACATATCAGAGTGTATAATAAAGTCCCAGAAACTCTTGGGATTCACTAATGAAGGGTTTAAAGTTTCCCATATAGAGGATTACAATACCGTTCCAAAATAGTATTTACATCCTAGAAATAATATACAATAATCTCAAATCCAAATGGATAACCAACAACCCAAAAGTAATATCCCTACAAGGTCCTATCCACTCCTCGTTGTATGTTTCTCTTTGGAGCCACTTGCCTTGTCTAAAGGTTAGTTAATGGAAAGAATGAGATTCAAGAGAATCCCAGTAGTAACAAATCACTCATACAATATATAAACACATAGCATGTAAGATCATGTTTAACAGAAACACAATAATGCATGGCTCATGCCACACACGATAGCACTCACGGCTGTATACACAATGCTATAGCTTTCGCTATAATCTCTATGCTCAATGCGACAGCTTACATTGTAATCATTATGCTCAAAGCATCACAAAGCATCGCAATGCATGACAACATACATACAATGTTCTATACATAGTACAAGAGAAAGAGTCACTACCTTGTTCTTTCTTGACGTTCCTCGGCACAGTGGGCTCACGAGTATAGCAGATGTCAAACCCTATAACCAAGATTAGGGACAACGGATCAATTTCTTTTCCAAATTCTTAATTCCATAATACTCAAAGTTGGTTATCATTTGAACTCTTTAGGTGACTATTTAAAGCCTAGACACATGCCTAAAGGGTTGGGGAAAACTACCTTGAAGATCCTTTTTTGGAAGCTAAAGCATTGATTTTTGGCTGAGTCACTCGAGTGATGGCCCCAATCGCACTCGAGTCCCAGCAAGTGAGACACAGAAAGTGTGTACCCGAGAGCACCAACACACCTTAGAGTGGCCAATTCACCCAAGCACCATCCTTGGTACTCGAGTGAGGACACATATTCACCTGAATCCCATCGAGTGAAATGCATAAAGTAACAACTCGAGAGCAACTAAAATTTCAAAGTGACAAGTGCCCTCGAGCACTAGCCTTAGCACCCGAGTGACCACCCAATACCCGCGAGTGCCTACGCGCACTCCCAACAACTTGCCTGCGAGTATGAACCCGAGACACACTTTCATAGTGCTACATGCACATACATTCGAGTGATACCCTACGCACTTGAGTGGAAACCCTTATCACTAGCAAGTGAAGAAGTGTACTCTTGGTTTCTGCCTAAAATTCCATAAGGAACCTATTGATAACCTCCAAACACCCAAAATCACATCCTATCAACAATTTTAGTCTTAAACCAACACATTGGACACAAACCAACCAATAGCCCAAACTTAGTCTTTCAAATTCCAATCAAAACCAATGACATAATAATACATCCTAACACCATTTTCCACACATTACCATATCTAATTCATCCATCTCCAATTCTCATGAAATCAAGGGAAAAATCCAAAATTCCCAAAACTTAACCAATGACCAAAACAAGTATGCCAAAATACTACAAATGCTCACCTCTTCAACTTCCAATGATTAGCTTCTTGATTCTCTAGCTTCCAAACTTGTTCATGCTCTAAAACACTTCTCTCAAAATTTTGAAACCATAGGATTAAAGCTCTCAACCTCTTGAACAACATTAATGAAAACCATTTGAGCTAAAGAGAGCATTTCATAAGTCAAAATCCTACCTTTTCTTTTCTCTTTCTTCTTCTCTTGTGCAAAAATAGAGAATGATGAGAGAGAATGAGATATTGATGAAGAAGCAGATTTTCCCTTGAAACATACCCATCAACCGACTCTGAGAGAGAAGAGAGAGGGAAAATGGTTTGACAATTGGACCTTGATCCTTTGGTCCTTAAAATGCCACTTGGCATAATCGTATGCTTCCTTCCATTATCTCACATACTCATACACACACTTGATTCTGCCCCATTGGTCATTCTAGAGTTAATTCTAGCCATTGATCACAAGTTACCAATGAGTCTCCTCTTCGATAACTGACCAATTGGTCGGTAAATTTACCATTTGCACCTGATTATCATAATGTTTACTAAATCATCTTCAAACATATTTATATTACAGTGCACATCATATTCCTCAAAAGTGTTTATTCATTAATAATTACATCACTCTTGAAGTCATTAGCCCTTAGTTACAATTTAGGATATTACAATTCAGGATATTACAGCAATAATAGATCTTCTAAAAAAATGTAACTTTATAAAAGCAATTTAAGAAACCTTCGATCAAAGAAATAATGGGTTTTCTAAAAAACCATAACTTCACAAAAGTAATTTAAGGAACCTTCAATTAGAGCAATAATGGGATTTCTAAAATAACATAATTTCATAAAAACAATTTAACGTCACCGTGATGCTTTATCGCGTCAAGACTTCACAAAGACAGTTAAATTGGCTAGGGCTCACAAACAAAAACAACTCACGTAGCAGTCGTTGAGAGTTGTGTCAAGTGCGTTCACTAGTGCGGCTGTCATTAAAAAGTTGGATGAAGGCTTTTTATAGTGGGATTCAACTAAAAAAAACTCCCGATAGCTAGAAAAAGACAACATGAGTCGTAGGGTTAAATGTTGGTAGGTTTTATTTTGGAAAGACTAAGTGTCAAGTGTATTTTGTTTCAGACGTTTAAATAGAAGAGGAATTATATGGTTTTTGGATTAACGTGCTTAAGACTTTACATCACGGTTCGTTTGAAAGAACTATTAGTTATTTGTTTACATATTTATCACATTTCTTTGTTAATAATTGTTATGTAATTCACTTTTTTTACATGGTATTTTAATAAGTGATGGGTTTTACCTAATAACCATTATATATTTCACTTTTTTTTAAATTTTGGTGGGTGATTATGCAACCACCTTTTTTACAAACAAAATACAAAAAAAGAAAAAAAAATTTATAAACAAACTAAAAATAAAATGTTATAGAGATGTTTTAAGAATCTGATGCATAATAAGATTCTTCCTTCTCTAATAACTTGTCCAACTTCTTGTTCAAAGAGCGAACGAGAGTGGTAAGTTTCTTCAAGCACGGGTACATGCTTCCTTACTCTCGTAGTTAAACCTAGACCATATGATGGAGCTCATAGGTTGTATAGATGAGCCCTTCAATGCTTGTTGGTGGATGGAGTTCACCTTTCAGTTTGTCCCGAGATGATGAGCCAGAAGTTCTCTTACGTCTGTCATTAAGTTTGGTGAAGATGTTGGCTATGAGAAGTTAAAATGGAAGTAGAGAAGTGGAGTTCATTTTTCAAACATTTATATAGAGAGGGTTTCGTGGATTATCGAGTCGTTGTATCCTTTAGATTTATAGATCAAATCATTATATTTTATAAATGGTTATGGTTGGTTTTTAATAACTATTATTAATTTGTATAAGACTAATTGTTTGCAAGTGTTATTGACGGTTGTTCTTTTATGATGGTCGTTAATAATGAATAGTATAAGAACTGTTATTTATTTTATTTTATGATGGTATTTTTCTAAGAACCGTTGGATATATTCTTTTTTTTTTACAAAATATTTAAAAATAGAAAATGATAAAAAAAAAGAACAATGGTGAGTAGCCTAATGAACTGATGACACCACCAGGCTACTCGTCACAAGAGGATTGGCCAAGATCATTATAAGGATCATGGCCAATCCCATACTCATTCAAGTATGAGATTGATCTTCTAGTTCATATTGGAAATGTATCCAGAAAGTCACCTCATAGCATGGTCAGTCTGTTATGTGTTACATGTGTAAACGATATATTAAATAGTGCAAGTGTACATTATCGTAATCAAGTAATACAGAAGTGAGTAGAGTATCGTTTCCACGATGATTGATCACTAATTACCAAAATGAGTAATTTTAACTCTATTTAGTCGATTGATTAGTTGATGGTTGAGATTACTAAATTAAAAATAATTAAATATGAATGCAAATGATATGAAATCAACTATGAGAAAAAGCCCTAGGGATCAGATTTCACTTAACAAATTTCGGATTGAATCACTTATCTATTCTAATCCAATTTATTCTACGTAATTGATAATTGAGTTTACCTAATTTAATTACTAGCCACTTCCAAGGTCAAGCAATTCTATAATTAATTGCTAATATAATATATTCCAATATGAATTTAAGCAATTAATCATGCATTAAGATTTATGAGACTCATTAAGACTACACAACTCATATGAATATATTCCTATTTTATATGCAAATTATGGTTTTAATTATAGGATCTACACACATGCATCTCCTTTCGGTCTCAACATGCATTTTGAAATCATTCAAAAGATGGCCAATCAATCAAAAGCATTAAGAATACTAATTAAAACTCAATCATGAAAGAGAAATTTAAACTATATATAATAAGTTAAGATTCAATCCGTCATTAGTAAGTTGCGTCATCACCCTAGGAAAATAAAAGTTTAGCTCATGATGAAATTAAAAACAAAACCAAAATAAATTGCAAACTTCATAAAAATTTCATAAAACTTGAATATTAAATTCTAAAACATAAATATACAACCAAAAGATGTATGAAAATGGAGAAAATCTAGCCATCCCTTTAGGAGGTAAAACCTTCCATATAGGTGGTAACCTATACCATCTATAAAGGAGGACTACTTAAGCCTTCCATATAGGAGGCATGTAGGAATTAAATACAATGCATAAAATTAACTCTAAGATGGTGTATGTAGAGAAGAGAAGAAAGTAATGGATATAAAATGGTTTGTAAGTGGAGAAGAGAGGAAAGTAATGGATATGAAAAATGGTTGTGTAAAATGTGAAGGAGAGGATGGCTATATATAGGGAGGAATGGAGTATGGTAGATGAAGTGGTAGATGCAGTAATAGGTGAAACGGAAGATGAGGTGGTAGATGAAGTAGTAAGTGAAAAGGAAGATAAAGTGGTAGATGAAATATGGTAAATGGAATGATTGGTGGAATGGTAGATGATTTCCGCTCTCAACTTCCATGAAAATTCGAAACCCTTGGAGATAGAACTGAGTTTTGGTTTCAACATAAAAGTTGTAGAGCTCTTTTTTAGCTTTTTATCCATCTATAGAACATCCTAATCCGACATCTAGAGCTCCAGATATTGTCTGAAAATTGAAAGAGGGTCTAATTTAGTATTTTTCAATAAATTTTATTTCATGCCAAAATCATTATTTATTTATTAATTACACCCAAATTATTCAATTGAGCTCAAATATCATCCACAAAATTATCATATAAGGGAAAATAAATATGCAAATATTTTACTCATCAAATTCCCCCACACTTAGCTCTTAGACGTCCTCAGACAAGGAGTGACTAATTAGCGCTAACAAAATTAGAAGTGTCAAGTCATAAGCAAGAATGCAATTGAAAAACAAAGAGATCATAGTATTTATGAATCAACAAAAATATAAACTGGTAATTTTATTTGAAAATGAATAAACCAAGTTCTTAATTGTGACACATTTTCCCAATCTCTCAAGTGTTTAAGGGTAAGTGTTTCACTCGAATTAAATCAAAAAAATTGCACAACTATAGGCTTGCTAAAAATCTCAATCTCCACTACCTAATTCACATGCATAATTCAAATCAAAAGGACTTATTAAGGGTTGTAATGGGGTTAAGGTAAAAGGAATGTAAAACGTGATATGAAGAGCTAAATTTAAGAAAATAATAGAACAATTGAAAAATGGGCCAACTTCCTAATAAATCTATTTCATTACAACAACCCACAATTCGAATACTCAAATTTTTTTTCCATTTTTTTTCATCATCTTTTTTAAATTGCAACTTTAAAGTTGATGATATATACACCCCCACACTTGTCAAAAGCCCATTTCACAAAAATTTCAAATGTTCTGCTAATATTCTGAATTAGGTAAAAGCACTTGATATATCATTAAAGCATATGTTAATGGGTTGAGAACAAAGAAACAGTCAATTAGGCTCAAAGGGGCTTATCAACGGTATAATTGCAAGGTTGGCTATTTGACTCTGGATAAACAAAATGAATGCCTTTATTATCTTTGAATGTGCATGTGAAATGTAATCTCAACCAGATTTAAAGCAAGTTCTAGAGTGACAACTTAATAGGTGAATATCACACACAAGAGAAATAATCATTATAGGCTCAAAAGCTCACTATTAGGGGCTTTCAAACTCAGCTCAGCCAATCTCAAAATTCATCACCAATTGCAAAATTCCATTGTTCATTCATGCTATGAAATCTCTAAATTCAATTGATCCATACTCAAAACTTATATACTTCTTAAGATCATTACAAAGCACTTAAACAGGATGATTTTTTTTCACTTTTACTCTTTTTTTTAAAAATAAAAACACGCAACTAATAAAATGTATCTCAGGAGTTAAGAATAACTTCTTACTCTGCCATTTTTTTTTCACACCCCATGCATTTAATGGTTTTACTAACTAACTAAAAAATTTTTGTTCTCCTCCTCGAACCTAAATCAGACATTGTCCCCAATGTCTTCAAAAGCTTAGAGAAAGTTTTTTTTAACATAAACACACCATAAAGTAAAACCAACATACCAAGAGTAAAACCAAGAGATTAAGGAAAGTTACAACCGAAGAGTGGTATCTGGATCCTGCTTCTCACTGATATCTGAAGATTTCCTACCTATTTTCTTGACTAGTATATCTGGTTTAGGTTCGTAGGTTTGCAATTGATTGAGCGGCTAATCAGCAGTTGGGCAAAAATTATGGAATGGCGAGTTGCTTGGGGTATAAATCCTATTTCTACAGAATGAAAAAAAAACAACAAATCATCATGAAAACCATTAACACTTAACAATCCTAATGGCTTTTTGTGAAAGTTTAACTTAGCCCAATATGTGATGCTGGAAATCCCATCCAACGTTTCCAAACCACCGGGTCGATCAATAAAAGCTTCAGCCCTGTAGAACATACGTCCCATACATTCCGACAAGTTGGAAACCTGTAGCTCTTGTCCTATGGAAAAGATGTGACCATATAACTCCTTTACCTTTACACTCAAACCCTTGCTTCCATTAATGGTTGCTGCAATGGCCACACTTCCCCTTAAGCCTTGGATGCCTCCGGAGTATACAAAATTGATTTTTCGAGCAGCTAATGCATTTCCTAGTTCTTGTGCTGTAGTTAGAAACTCTCTATTCTTTCCCTCATCAGTTTCACAAAAAATGTAGATAGATTTAAATCTACATTTTAGTGTGATACCCTTTCTCTCTTCTTTTCTCTTAGACCATTTGTGCTTACAAGTGGAAATGTGTGTATTTACAAATGAAAGAGTGCATATATATCATATTAAAACAACGACAACTAGATCATGCAAATCATGCATTTTTCAAAGAAGTTTGAAAAATTTCTTACACAAATGACCGGTAGGCTATTACTTGAAGAAATTAAATAAAAAGAGTAAAGAAAGTCAAAAGTTATTGAAAAGATAAAACAAATTAGATAAAAGCTACTGAAAAGATAAGACAGATTAGATAAAAGCATGATTATGTATAGTAGTTGTGATTTTGGCTAACATCTTCCTCTGGTTTTAGATCCAGCAATAGCTTAAACGATTTTTATGAATCAAAGCATTTGCTTCCCATCCAGTTTTCTTTTAAACTGGCAAACAGGGTTTTTTAATGTCAGATTCCTAAGACAGTAGTGCCATTTTTCTTTGATGAATACATCTATTAAATCAAGAAGAATACGATGAATATCACCACGCGTGTAATATCCCGATTTGTAATTAGGGCTAATGATTCTGATAATTATTGTAATTATCTTGATTAAGCACAATGATGATTAATGTAATGTGAATTTTGAGAATAAATACATGTGGTATTTAAGATCAAGGGTTGTGGTTTTATGACCGTGGGTCGGAATCCTGCGTGTTGTGGTGAGGTGAGTTCATTGTGGAAGAGAATGGATGATGACATGTGGCAAGTGGAAAGCCATAGGATGATGCACTAAGTGACAAAATGTCACTTTTCCCTCATTTTCTCTCTCTTATTCGGTTGGAGGCATGGGCAAGGGAGGGAGTATGTGTTTCTTCATCATCATTTTCTCTCTCATCTCTCATCTCTCATCTTTCTCTCTAATTCCGGCGACATTGAGGCAAGAAGAGGAAGAAGAAAAAGCTTGATCTTGGTAAGTTATGCTTCTCCTTTGCTCTAATCCTCTTCTCTGATATTGATCATCTCAATGAGAGTTACATTGTGATGATTGTAGAGCCTTAAATGGTGTAGATTGGGACATTGGTCGAATTTGGGAGTTTGAGAATCCAGATTCTGGATTGAGCAAAGAGAAGAGGTAGGCATTTAGAGCATTTTGATGTATTGTTTATGATTTTTGGTTAAGTTTGGTAAAATCTGGAATTTTGCCCTAAATATGCCTATTGTTGGAAATATGAAGTTTATTATGATTGATGAATGGAAATGATGTAGTTGGAGGTATAGAAGCATTTGATGTAATTTGGAATGATAAAAATGGGTTAAGGGAATTTGGATAATGTGTATCATAGAGACCTTAGTGGATGATTGTGGTCAAATTGGTTTTTGGAGTGTTTATGAAGTTGCCATAGTGTTCCCTAGTTAATGCTTAAGGTGTGTGAGCATTGTGGAGAGTTTGGGAACCTTTGGGAGTGAATTTGACCATCTGGTGTTTTCTGGTTTTCTGCATTTCTGGGTCTCGCATGAGCATCACTCGAGCAGAGGAAGAACGTGCTCGAGTGATGGAAGAGTTTTCCCTGTCCTGCTTCGAGTGCGTCTGGGTTTCTTTGGGTGATGCTCGAGCACAGCGCTTTGTGCTCGAGTGAGCGAAGATCATGCTCGAGCAGGCATGGTCTGCTCGAGTGAAGGTGGGAGTTCAGAGTGAAGGGTTTCTTTCGGGTCTTCACTTGCTGGTGGATGCCACGAGTGTGCTCTGACACTCGCGAGCATAGCCTTCTCACTCGAGCACTGGGGGTCATGCTCGAGTGAGGTTGTGCTTCAGGAGGGAGTTGTGCTTTCAGGCTCTCACTTGCGAGTGAGGTGCTCGCGGGTGAGAGGTGTGTGGTCGCGGGTATGCTCGCGGGTGAGAGGTGTGTGCTCGCGGGTGTGAGGTGTGCTCGCGGGTGTGAAGTGTGCTTCTGGTGGGAGTGTGCTCGCGGGTGGGAGTGTGCTCGCGGGTGTGGTTTTGTGCTCGAGTGATCCTATGCTTGGAGAGCTTTGGGTGCTCTCGGGTCCTCACTTCCTGGTTTCTCTCGCGGGTGCTCGAGTGAGGCATTTGGCCTCGTGCTCGAGTGAGGATGAGCGTGCTCGAGTGAGCCAGTTCCTGCAAGCGTCTTTGTGCTCTCGGGTGCTCACTCGCAGTCTCACTCGCACTTGTGCTCGAGTGATGTCCGTACATGTGCTCGAGTGAGAGCATCTGTGCTCGAGTGAGATGACCAAAAATCAGTGTTTTGCCTTCGAGTAAGGGGTCTTTTGGGTAGTGTTTTCCAACCCTTTAGGCATATGTTTAGGCCCCTAAATGTCACCTAAAGAGTCCTAAATGATAACCAACTTAGAGAATTATTGAAATATACCTATGGATAAGAGATTAATTGGTTGTCCCTAATTGATATAGGATTTGATATCTGTCGCCCTCGTGAGGCCACGGTGCCGGAGCCAGTCAGGAAAGATACAGGTAGTGACTCTATCTTTATACCTTATGTGATGTATGATATGTGTGCTATATCATTGTGATTAAATGGATTTTGTATGCTGCAAGTTTTGTGAAAACTTTGTGTGGATACACCGCTAAACCAATAGTCCCTGAGTCGCTAACAACGGTTCGGGTGAAGGTCGTATGCCTTCCCGGCGGTAAAAGGGGATGAGGTTAGGGTGTCATATATGCGTTATGTGATATTGTGGTAGCACCGCTAAACCAATAGTCCCTGAGTCGCTAACAACGGTTCGGGTGAAGGTCGTATGCCTTCCCGGCGGTAAAAGGGGATGAGGTTAGGGTGTGATATTTGTGAAGGCCGACGGGCCATTTGTGAAAGCCGAAAGGCTATATGTGAGCCGTGTGGCTATTTGTATGCACTGCCACTCCAATAGTCCCTGAGTCGCTAACAACGGTTCGGGTGAAGGTCGTATGCCTTCCCGGCGGTAAAAGGGGATGAGGGTGGAGTGAATTTGTGCTGTTGATATGAGATGATGTGTTTACATATTATGTGATTGCATGTGGTATGAAATAGTAGTTACTACGGGGATTCTTTAGAATCTCACCCTCCCAAATGATTAATCTTTTCAGACAGGGCGAGTGGTTCGAAAGGGAAACGGACGACCAGGAGTAGTTAGGCTCACTCCGAGATCTAAGTGGTAGTTGGTTATCATAGTTTTGGATTGGGATTGCAATTTGTACATTTTATGTAAATGACTATTTTGGTTATGTAATCCCCATTGTTGGGAAACCTGTAAACCCAAGTTATGTATGCAAGTAACCCGGGGTTTGCCGGGATTTTGGTTTCCGCACTTTGATATTTAATATGTACTCTGTTTTTCTCAAGTAATTATATCCGCCTGTGAATGTGAGACCAGGATTAACTATGTTTTGAAACGGATTTTGAAACACCCCATCTTGGGATGAGGGAATATGAATTGTTATTTTGTTTTATTGGTCTCTATTTCACATAAATTTCATAAACCGGATGTCATTACGGTGAGGGGGTTACAACGCGGATGTGTCTCAAGAGTTTGAATGATATCATCCAGGGACTCCTTACTCAGTCCATCCTTTATAAATTTAATTTTATCTTCTCAATTTATAGAAACCATACCTTTGCTCCTACAGCTCTGATCACATGTCCACCTTGTACATTTATAGCAGACATTCATTCTTTTTGCCTTCTCTTTTTGGAGTAAGAACTTATTCCCATTCCTGGCAAAGTTTTAACAACTGATTTATTAAACTTACCTGCTAAACGTACCTTAGCTTCAATGATCCAGTGTATGTCCTCAGGAAGGCCCAAATGCTTGAATATCTTCTTCCTTTAAAGTCGACAGCTATAGAGCTTCCTGAGCACATCTTTGGGAAGAGTGGGGAACCTAGTCTTATGCTTTACAAGAGATTCCTCTGTTAGATATGAATAGTTTTGATGATGTCAAATATAGATGTTAAATATGAGCAAAAATTTTGTATAATATACTTATCTTCCACATTGACTAACTACCATATTTAATGTTGTATATCTTGTAGATTAGTCATAGACATCATTGTGGGTTGATATTATAATGCCTCATAAATGGAGAATAATCATCAAAGAAGAAAATCAAGAGGCAAGGAATTGAAGAAAGAAGAAAGAAAGATGAAGATTGAAGATATTCATCAAGAAGATTGAAGTTGGGTTATGAAGAATGATCATCAAGAGGAAAAATAAGAAGAAAGAGATTAAAGAAAGAAAAACTTGCAAGATCACATGAGAATATCAAGATTCAAGCTCTTAGAAGTGATACCGGAGGTTTCTATGATCATACGGAAGTTGGAATGGGTCAATACGAAGCTAAAATGATGTATACGGAAGCTATGGTACCTTTGGGGATGATTACCCGAGTAATCACTCGAGTAATATGGTATTGTCTTATTTTGGAGGTGTTTACTCGAGGCCTTACTCGAGTAATCTGCCGGGTTATTTGATAAATCACTTGAGGCGGAACTTGAAGTAATGGGCACTCTGTTTTTTGCGCGGCAGAACAGAGGTTTGGTATTTTGATTATATCTCTCCAACCACATGTCGGATCGAACTGAAACCAGTGGCATATGAAACTAGACTTCCAACACGAACTTTTGACACCAAGCTCACATTCAAAGGAGTTCAGATGAGGGAGATATGATCTGTTGAAGTTGACTCATGAATCACCGTCATATTCCAGGACAGCTTCGGTATTTTGGACATAACTCTCAAAATACATATCGGATTGAGACGAAACCGGTGCCATATGAAAGAAGACTCAAAGAGCTTTCCATGGATATATAATTTGTCACATTTGAAGCTATATCCTAAGAGCTATGACTTCTGGAAGTTGCTGCTCGTGATTTCAGGATTGTCTAAGAATAGTAGATACTCTTTGGATCATAACTTTATGTACACAATGAGGGCTTTCCGATGATATATAATTTGTCATGTTTCGAGTCAAAATCAAGAATTTACTTGAAGGCACCACTCGAGTAACTAGTTGATAATAAAAGACTTTACTCGAGTAGGTACTGTTAACTCATAGAAATCAAGAGTATTCTAGCACATTTTCTTCTCTTTACACTTATTTTTGGGTTCAAATTGTGCATACAAAGAGATTATAGAAGAAAATGTGATAGGACATAAGATAAATCAAAATTTTGTTGAATCATGAGTTAAAATGCACATAGTTTTAATTATTTGTGAAAGTTAAAAGAGCTCATAACTCCCTCCTCTTTGTAGGTGGAGGATGATAAGTTGTAAAAGCTCATAAAAATCATGGGAAGATGTGGAAGGAAGGGAAGAATGCAAGAGGAAGAGGAAAATGGACATTATGGAGAAGAAGCCTGCACTTGCTGTGGAATATGCTGTAGCCAAAGTCATGGCGAAACCACCTGAAAAAGCACTGCTTCTGTCTGGTTCTGATGACAATTCGCTATGGCATTCGCTATAGCAAACCCACGGCGAACGCGCGAAACTGATACTGTGCGTTTTGCAAAAGTAACGCTGCTGATGCTATTTTAACCTAATGGGGGCGCCGAAATGGACATATTCTGCACAAGGGAAAGGTCTAAAACACAAGGAGGCTACTTGGGAGAGAACTCTTGGTGATCTTGGAGCTTGGGGAAGAGATTTGTGAAGAATTTCAAGGGTTTTCTTTCCCTTTTCTGGTTTTTCCTTCTTTTCTTCATCTTTTGCTGTTATGGATTATAATTTTGTGCTGAGATTTTGGCTTTTACAGACCATGAGTAGCTAGAACCATCAATTAGGATTACTTTTACCCATTGTATGGATTGAAACTATTGGATTATCTTGCTTTTGTTGGTTAATGAGTATTATATGTTGATTTTTCTTTGAGCTTAATGCTATCTTGTGCTTGATCACCACATGATTAGAGTTGTTCAATTGGAAGATGCTTGAGAGAGCTATTTTGATTGTAGAACTTAAGAAAAATCGTGCTAGACTTGAAGTTTAGGTATTAAATGGATGGTTTGTTGTTAGAATAGAGATATATCTAACAACCTAGCATAGTCAAGTGAAGGCTTGTTTTGGAAAGATGATTTTCATTAATTGTAAACAAGAGATTGAATATTTTTAATGAAGATTAAGAATCGATCTTGACTTGAGAGAGCTTGGTTGATGATTTTAGGATCTTCGACTAGCATATAGACTCATTCAATCAACATAAGTGGATATTTGCATAGTTTTATGAAATACAATGGGGAAGAAGTAATCCTAAGTTAATATCTCTTGAAGTTAGACCCAATTTCCCAATTTTCACTGTTTTCCTTAGTTATTTTCATTCAACTTCTTTATTTAACTTGATCAATTTCAAATGATTCCATTCAACCTAATTAAGAATATGGTTAAATTAGTTAACTCACTTTTGTCATAGTCCTCGTGGGAACGATCTTGACTTATCACTTTATTACTTGCGACCCGTACGCTTGCGAAAGCTAAACGGCGAACAGGTACTCGAGTAATCAGATAGAAAACTTCCAATTGCTCTCGGCCTGCGAACGTTACTCGAGTAAGTACTCGAGTAACCATGTAGGTCACTTGCAGTTGCTCTCGGCATTTTGTACCACTGCCAATGTTACTCGAGTAACTCACTGTGGTAAGCAAAAACCTGAAGTTCATCAAAGTTTTCCCGATGATACTCGAGTATGTACTCGAGTAAAATTTAATGAATACTCGAGTAGCTACACGAGTAAAGCACTGTGCTAGCAAAACTTGAAGAATTATTTAGACGAAAACTTCAAGTCACTACTGGAGTAAAGCACAAAAACTTCAAGTCACTACTGGAGTAAAGCACGAAAACTTCAAGTCACTACTGGAGTAAAGCACTGTTTAGACGAGAACTTCAAGTCACTACTGGAGTAAAGCACTGTTTAGACGAGAACTTCAAGTCACTACCAGAGTAAAGCACTGTGTATGCAGAGTTATTTAGAAGAGAACTTCAAGTCACTACCCGAGTAAGCTATGCAGAAAATGGAAGGCCACTCGAGTAGTCACTCGAGTAACATGTGAAGAAACATGATGTTTACTCGAGTAAGCACTCGAGTAATGCTTCCCAGGAAAATAGAACAACGTCCCGAAAATTCTGGAAATCAATGGAATGATCATATAACTCATTCTTATTGCTTCTAATCACTCTAACACTTCATTGTATTAGTGTTTAATGCATTTTTCCAGTAAAACAATGAAGAGATGATGAGAAGAGATAAAAGTTGAGTTTACAGAGCGGAGCGGCCAACGTTCCAATGGCTAGTTTTCAAAATCGAAGAACGATCAAACAAAGCTGCGTCACTCTAACGGACATGTTGAAATGCTCAAACGGTCATCAATCCTCATCAGCTATAAATAGAAGATCATCCAAAACAGAAGTAAGACTCAGAATATACATCGTCCAAATGCCAACATCCTGACATCAATACTCATCGCACATACTCTCTGTTTCTCTAGCTTCTATATGATTTACCTTTGAGAGAGATATTATTTGTATTGTACTTCAGTGTTCATCTTATTCACTTCTAAGAGAGAAGATTGATTGTCATCTTTCATCATCAAAGTTGTATCCTTACGGTGTGTAAGGAGGAGCAACTTGGTTGTAATCTTACGGTATGTAAGGGGGAGTAATCTCAGTGCGAGAATTGTAAAGGCTTCACAAGTGCCCTGATCAAACTTGTGAGATTGTAGTGGTTCTCAAGTACCCGGTTAAACTTGAGGAAGATAGTGGATTGAAAATCTCAGGAGGAGCCTGGGGACTGGACGTAGGTTATCGTGGATTGGGCCGAACCAGGATAAATCACAGTTTGCATATTCTCTTCCCTAAACTCTTATACTTCCAGTATATATCATTTAAATATCTAACTGTGATTTATGATTCATTACTTTCATATTTATTGCTTCCTCTAAGATGCGAAAAGATTTCCAAAGTTCTTAAGTTTTTACCTTACACCCAATTCACCCCACTCTTGGGTGTCAGCCGGTTCTAACATCCTCCATGTTAAATTGAAATGAAAGAGATGAAAACTAAAATCTCTAACGTAGTGCAGTATGTTTCGGTGTGTAGGAAAGAAAAATGGGAGAGTAGGAAGCAAGTTTTGGGTTGCCTCCCAAATAGCCACCCTTCTTTAATGTCTTTAGCTAGACAAATACCAAACAACTTAACTTTCTCTTTTTTAATTATTTTTTTTTATTATTTTATGAGACGGAGGACTCACCTGTTGGTTCCTTAAACGTGATGACAATTTTCAAAGTGTTGAGTGCACCACCATTATACTCTTTGAATGTTCTTGTCATCAGGGGCTATAGTAGTCCTATTAAATCAAAACATCTAACCAAATCTTGGGTTACCTCCCAAGCAGCATTAAATTTATAGTCTTTAGCCAGACTTCCCAAAACAAACTACTAATCAAAAGTATCAAACACCATGATTACCTTGTCTTTATTTCTTTTCAAGCAACAATGTTTCAGACACCAACAATGATCATTCAAGGTAATTAATTGTACTTCTTCAATCATAGACAATTTTAGAGTACAATTATTTACTGAATTCAAATAAAGCACAACATGCATGTATTTGCAAATATTTAGGAGTTTCTAACAATTTAGAGCATCCTATAAAATTCACTTGACTCTCATCAGTAAGAGTCAACACTTCAACAAGAGAGACATGAATAATAGCTGTTGGAACATCCACATTAGTTTGAACATCAAAATGACAAGAATTAGGTTCCATAACCAGAACTTCTTCTAGACTACACCCACTATCCTCTCTAAAAGTGATTTCAAGTTCCTTCTCATATTTCACAAGAGCTAAAGTTTCATTCAATTCCACATCCTCAACTTCCGCACGATAATCATCATCAGCACAAGAAGTGGTCATCATAGTTAAAGAATTATTTTGCCTCATAGTCTCAAGTGATGAAATAATCTGACTCACATATATTCTAATATTTTGGACACTTGACTCAATACTAGTGACAAGTTCCTTTTGCTCTCTACTAAACTCCTCACATAATCTTTCTAAATAAGATTTTTCCTTATACTCAAGAGTTTGTTCTTCAATATATGAATAAGAGAAGAAAGGAGGATTAGGACAATACCTGACATATGGATCCAAAGACTCTTATTGCTCTAAAATCCCACCAGGATAAAAGGAATGATCAAAACAAGTTTGGTTCATATTGACTAGTAGTGCTATATGGATAATGCTCATAGGAATGACACCCTCCACAATAAGCACCAGAAAAAAAATTATAAAGAGAAGAATTTTCAATCCAACCAGTATTTATATTTTCTTGTCTCATTCCATCCACATGCATTCTCGAAAAAGAACTAAGATATGATAATTTATCACCGATTAAACCAAAAGAATGCTGGGAATAATAATCCATTTTTTTAATTTTTTAATTTTTAATTTTTTTTGAAATTTTAAAATGAAGAATAAATTAGTATTAAAATTACTTGGTATTCATATTAATGATAACAATCCCCGGCAACAGACCCAAAAAATTGTTACACGTGTCAATGATATATTAAATAGTGCAAGTGTACAATGTCGTAATTAAGTAATACAGAAATGAGTAGAGTATCGTTTCCACGAGGATTGATTACTAATTACCAAAATGAGTAATTTTAACTCTATTTAGTCTATCGATTAGTTGGTGATTGAGATTACAAAATTAAAATAATTAAATATGAATGCAAATGATATGAAAGCAACTATGAGAAAAAGCCCTAGGGATCATATTTCACTTTACAAATTTCAGATTGAATCACTCATCTATTCTTGTCCAATTTATTCCACATAATTGATAGTCGAGTTTCCCTAATTTAATTACTAGCATTTTCCAAGGTCAAGAAATTCTATAATTAATTGCTAATCCAATATATTCTTATATGAATTTAAGCAATTAATCATGCATTAAGATTTATGGAACTCATTAAGCCTCTTCCAAGGTCTCAACATGCACATTGAAATCATTCAAAAGATGAACAATCAATCAAAAGTATTAAGAATAATAATTAAAACTCAATCATGAAGGAGAAATTTAAACTAGATTTAATAAGTTAAGATTCAATCCGTCATTAGTAAGCTATGTCATCACCCTAGGAAAATAAAAGCTTAGCTCATAATGAAATTAAAAATAAAACCAAAATAAATTGCAAACTTCATAAATATTGCATAAAAATTGAATATTAAATTCTAAAATATAAATATACAACCAAAAGATACATGAAAATGGAGAAAATCTAGCCATCCCTTTAGGAGGTAAAACCTTCCATATAGGTGGCAACTTATACCATCCATAAAGGAAGACTACCTAAGCCTTCCATGTAGGAAATATGTAAGAATTAGATACAATGCATAAAATTAACTCTAAGATGGTGTATGTAGAGAAGAGAAGAAAGTAATGGATATGAAATGGTTTGTAAGTGGAGAAGAGAGGAAAGTAATGGATATGAAAAATGGTTGTGTAAAACGTGAAAGAGAGGATGGCTATATATAGGGAGGCATGGAGTATGGTAGATGAAGTGGTATATGAGGTGATAGGTGAAAAGGAAGATGAGGTAGTAGATGAAAAGGATAATGAGGTGGTAGATGACGTAGTAGGTGACAAGGAAGATGAAGTGGTCAATGAAATGTGACAGATGGAATAGTGGTGAAATGGTATATGATTCCCACTCTCAACTTCCAAGCAAAATTCGAAATCCTTGGAGATATAACTCAGTTTCGGTTTCAACATAAAAGTTGTAGAGCACTTTCTTAGATTTTTATCCATACATAGAATGTCCCAATCTAACATCTAGAGCTCTAAATATTGCCTGAAAATTGAAAGAGGATCCAATTTAGTATTTTTCAAGAAATTCTATTTCATACTAAAATCATTGTTTATTTATTAATTACACCCAAATTTATTGAATTGAGCTCAAATATCATCCACAAAATCATCATATAAGGAAAAATAAATATGCAAATATTTTACTTATCATTATGCATTTTGCAACATTACCTCCAGTTGAGGAAGCATAAGATGTGGAGGTAGTGGAGATGGTAGTGGAGGAGGCGGCGGCGGCGGCGGTGGAGGTTAAGAAGGAGGAGAAAGAGGAGGCAGAGGATGACGTTGAGAGTTTTATAGCATGTCTTCTGCACGGTGTTTCATCTTGGCAATTGCATGGGTTAGAAGTTGAACAGTAAGGCATAATGAAAGGGCACTTGGTTCATTCTCATGATGAAGAGGCACCCATGTGAGCAAGGGGAAGAGGAAAGGTTTCAAAATCTTTAATTAGAATTTATTAAGTTATAACCGTTAAGTATGTTGGCAAGAATACTTTACAATTCTTAATTAATAACCGTCAATTATTAAGTTGTTTTTTTAAATTTATCAATAACTTAACATTTATTGAGTTAAAACCATTAAGTATATTAGTAAGAATACTTTACGGTTCTTAATTAATAACTGTGAATTATTAAGTTATTTTTTTAAAACTTCTTCTCCCTTCTATGATGATAAGAATGAGGAAGAGGACGGGGAAGAGGATGATGATGAGGATGGCAGGCAAGAAAACAATGATGATGTTTAGTCATCACCACTACTACAATCCTTATCCTCCTCATCGTACTCTTTATCCTTCTCTTCCTTGTCCTCATCCTCATTCTCATCATTAGATGAGGGAGATGAAGGGTATGACTGCAAGTCATATTCAACATCATTGTGATAAAGTATGTGGTTTAACTCCCTATTTAGCTTATTGGCGTATGCCACAAGACGCCTTGTGTTGCTATCAAGGCTTGCAAAACATCTGCATCAGAGCATCCATTTCAGAAGGAGATAGAGGAGGAGGAGGAGGAGGAGGAGGTGGTGGTGATGGAGGAGGAGGAGGGGACGGCCGCGGCAAAGGAGCTCCCTGGGAACTTAATATGATGAAGGAGAAGGAGGAGGTAGATAAAGAAAAGTAGTAAAAATTAGAAGGAATATATAAGTTTAAATAGAGGTCTAACGATTATGGAGGGTTATGACTTATGACTTATGAAGGTCTAACGGATTATGATGAGTTATGACTTATCAAGTGCTGGTGGGGTGTTAGATGACAATTATTTCTAAAAACCATCATGTTTTGTTTTCACTAATATAAGAGTTTGAAGACAAATTATTACATGACGGTTGTTTCAAAAGAACCATCACTTTTGTCACTAAATAAATTAGTTATTAACTGCAACCATTATTTTTGTGTTTTCGCAAATTCCACCCTACAACTTGTAATAGTGTGAATAATTAACCGTTACTTTTAAGCATTATATATCCTTTCATGACCTCTGTCTCAACATACATGATATTTATTAGTTATTATTGTTATGTATTAAGCATTATAAATGCGCAAATATGTAATAGTGCAAGTGGATCTTATAATAAGGACTGGACGTTGTATAAAGTATAAACTATGATATAAACCGTCAACTAATAAACCAAGAGCATTACACCTCTTAAATGGGAGGTTATGAGGTTATGGGATTTAACTTGAAAGTGGGTATGTAAAACAAAAAAATAGTTAATCCCATATTTTTGACAAAAAAAAATTCTAGCATTATGGGCATTAATTTTGGGTTTATATACCTCCAACCTAAATATATGCCTTATCCATAAATTTAGGTTTCATTCTGATCCAAACCTACAGTGAATATGAGTGTAATGAAAGAGTTCATTATATGAATCCACTCTAGAGGGTATAGATGCAGTGTAATTTTAAAAATAAATAATTAAATCATTTACAAAATTCGTACCTTTTCATCACCTACCACTGCACATTGTGCATAACTACTCACTTCTAATGTACAATAATGGTTCGAAGCTATTATACTCTGTTTAAACTCTCATTTTTCTTTTGTTTCTTAGTTTTCTTTATCAGCCTCCTCCTTCTATCCTTCAACATGGAAAAACTCTAGAGAGCTCTATAACACCCCAAATTTTATTCACCAATAAGCCTTGTAATTATTTGTGGCATTTAATGAAATGGAATGGTGAATATTTATGAACTTGGAATTTAAAAAGTTAGTAAATTTCCATTTTCATGAGAATTGGGTTAGAATGTAAACATCCATTTCCATTTAGATAATCAAAGAGTAATAAAGATAAGATTCTGTAGGCATACACAAAAAGTACAATTATACTGATAAAAGTATTTGTTCACAATCCCAACGTTGTTCTTCTATGAAATACACAAATACAATGGAAATTCTAATATTTACAGGATTCCCTAAAATATCTTAAACATAAACTAATTATAACCACCAGCCTTGACCTTTCCTTGAGACACATGCCAATCACTTCTCGGTGTCTACGCCTTTGCCTTTCATCCTACTAGCACCCGCTGAGATGTTTATTTTAAAAATTGGGTGAGATTCCAAAGAAACCCTGTAGAGACATACGATCGACATATAACATGTGAAAATTAAATATTCAATGCACCATATTAGGAAAAAATGAAAGTTCAATTTGATTCACATATAATTACCTCAGTCGAGTCATCGATTACAACTAGGATTTTTGATAGTGTACCTCAACTGAATTATTGACCACAACTAGGATTTTCGATATACCGTTATTGGGCACCGAACCACAACTAGGTACTGTGCCTCTAGCACACAATCATATAACAAAATATAGTAACAAATACAAGCAATTATTCACAGTGTATGAAGGATGGTAGTCCCTGCCTCAAAGTCTTATCAATCCTTTTTTACTGTGCCTCGTAAAACGTGTCGTTCCAGCTTCCGACTCGGTCCTAAAATATTAAATGTACAAGAAATAGGTCATAACCTATCCAAGTATCATTTTAGACTCTTCCATAGTGTTTCTTGTGGTTATATTAGTCTATGGTAAAAATTTATCAAAATGCCCCCGGGACCCCGGCCCAGCCTGGCCATACCCGGCCCGATGGCACAATTTTCCAAAATTTTGACTAGGGCTATCTTGATGTATTTTTGCCCAAGGAATCCATTTCTAGGCTTGAAATCACCAAACTCAGCGTCTAATTATGAAAATACCCTTGACAGTCCCGGTTTAGGGATTTTAGGGACTTTTTCGTAATTACCCTTTTTCGGCCTTTTCCGAAAAAGTGACCAACTGTAACCCTACATATTTTTGCCTACTAAATCCAATGGAACCATCTATTTTATGAAAATCCACCTCCTTCCCCCAGAAAATTGCTGGCAAAAATTTTGGAAGAAAATAAAAAAAATGTTCTTTTGTGTTTTAGCTTTCAAAACTTGTACTTTTCCACTTCTAATCCTTTATTAACTCATTTAAACACATCTTAACCATGATTCAAAGAAATTTGGGCAGCATAACCCCTTAGGGTTAGTGCTTTCCAAATTCACAAACTTGACAAAAATCACAAAACCAACAACAATCACCAACAACACTTCATACTAGTATAGATTTGAGTTTGGTATAGCTACCTCTTTAGCTTTTTGGATCCTCTCACTCCAGGCGCCTCCTCCCTCTCTCCTTGATCTCAAAGTGTGTCTTCACCACTATGGATTTATGAGGAAAAGCATTTTAGAGAAGGTTTTTCATGCAAAGATTCAAAGAAAAGCTTCAGAAACCAACTTCTTACCTTAGATTTCTTCTTCCTTCTCTCTAACACTCTTATGTTCTTCAAGCTCTCTCTCTCTCTCTTCTTTTTTGTCTCTTGGCCAAAAATTTTCATGGGAAGAGAAGGGAAATGTGTTTTAATTATCATGCCTCATCTCTTCTCTTAGCCCTTGATTTCAAGATGCAATCTTGTTGTGACACTTGTCACAATTTTCCCTTCCTTCATGTTTATATCATACTTACTCCATTAAGCTTCCTTTGGCATTGAATTATTTTCTTCTCCCTTGGTTGGCCTAAAAAAAATGTCCCCCTCTTATGCTCCAACTAAATCAATTGCTTCTTCCAACAAATCCAAACTTGCACTCAACTATGCACTCAATTAGTAAATTGAGTTTACTCCATCTCATTCCCATCATGCACTCACCTATGCCTTCATGTAGTAAACACTAAACCTTGCATACATGTAGTGTACCATTATCATCATGACTTTGTTCATGTAGCAATTAGACATGTGCTCTTGGAAATTAATTATAAGTTAATCTCCTCTTCATATGATAATGACACTTCGCATATTTAATTTCATTCGTCAATTTTTCCCTCTCATTTTCCTTGTTAGGCGAAAATAGGGAAGAGAAGGGAAATAAAATTGTTTTCATATTTCCATAATTCAATTTAATGAATTATGTATAATTCCCTCTAATTTAAAAATTCTTGATTTATTCCATCAAAATATTCCAATTATACATTTTCCTTTATTTTCCTTGATTAATTGAAATTAACTTCAATTAATTGGAAAATAGTTACTCTTGGCTAAGTTGGGAAAATTATGGCTTTGCTATTACCATTGAAATCTAATTCCTTTCTTGAATTAATTTGCTAATTTTCCCCATGAATATTCACCATTTTATTGAATTTTTTAAATAATTACAATATATTCAGTGAATATAAAATTTGGGGTGTCATAGTTCTCCTCCTCTTAATTAAATTTTGTCCCCAAAATTTGCTACACTTATACATTCATGAATTCCAGGTAATATTTCTTCATACTTTCTTTAGTTTCCCATGTAGCCTCTCTGGGTGATAACTCTTTCCAGACGATCTTTACAAACAGAATGCACTTATTGCTGAGTTGCTTTTCCTACCGATCGATGATTCGGTCAAGCATGACTTCGTACGTCAAATCTTTGCGCATTTCCACATTTCATACTTTATTACGTGTTATGGATTAGGTTGATACTTTTTCATATGAGAAACATGGAAAACATCATATAGCCTGATCAGATTCGGTGGCAAAGCGATATGGTACGCTACAGGCCTAATCTTCTCTAAGATCTCAAATGGACCAATATACCTTGGTTACAACTTCTTTACTTTCAATGCTCTACCAATACCTATAACAGGTGATACTTTCATGACCACATAGTCACTGACTTCAAATTCCAGAGGTTTTCACCTCTTATCTGCATAGCTTTTATGTCGG
Organism: Inga leiocalycina; assembly: GCA_963242795.1. NCBI lineage: Eukaryota > Viridiplantae > Streptophyta > Magnoliopsida > Fabales > Fabaceae > Inga > Inga leiocalycina. The sequence continues at coordinate 40,619,442 of OY725332.1, forward strand.
CTCTGAGTAGCTAGCAACCTTTGCTTGATTAACTCTATCTACTCTATTGTCTGGTCAATAAGATCTAGCCCTAGCAATTCCCTCTCAGATAACTCAGTCCAGCATATTGGCGACTGACACTTCCTCCCATAGAGTGCCTCATACGGAACCATCTGGATACTCGAATGATAACTGTTGTTGTAGGAAAACTCTCCAAAGGAAGGAATTTGTCCCAACTACCTTTATAATCAAGCACACATGCCCTTAGCATGTCCTCAATGGTTTGAATCGTTTGTTCTATCTGCCCATCTGTTTGAGGATGATATGCTGTGTTGAATCGGAGCTTGGTACCCAAAACTTGGAAGTAAACTGTGGATCTCGATAGTAGATAATATTCTTTGGAATACCATGTAATCTCACAATCTCCTTAATGTAGATCTTTGCTAGTCTATCAGGAGAATAGTGAATACTAATTGGTAGAAAGTGAGCTATCTTTGTGAATCTGTCAACTATCACCCATATAGCGTCATGGTTTCTGACCTCAGGAAATCCTGTCATGAAATCCATAGTAAATTTTTCCCACTTCCACTCAGGTATCTCAAGATTTATCAAAAGCCCGATGGTCGTTGATGTTCAACTTTTACTTTTTGATATGTCAAGCAATGAGCAACGAACTCGATCACCTTTCTTTTCATCCCTGGCCAATAGTATTGAGCCTTCACATCATAGTACATCTTTGTAGCCCCTAGATGTAGAGTGTACTTACTCTTATGTGCCTCTTATAGGATTTGTCATTTTATTTCTGGTTACGGTGGAACATAAATCTACTTCTTGTACCTGACTACTCCGCTAGGTGACAAGTCAAACTTCTGAGTTTCACCCTTATCAATCATCCCTCTGATAGATAGTGCTTCATCATCATGCAGTTGGGCCTCTTATATCGCCACCCTCAAATCACTGTACACTTGACTTACTCCACTGCCTAACAGAATCTAACTAGACGGATTTAAGTCTCTGAACTCCTCTATCAGTTTCTGCTCATAGATCATCATTGATGCCACATGTACTGATTTACAGCTTAATGCATCAGCGATGACATAATCCTTACCAGGATGATACTTCATTTCTAAATTGTAGTTTTTCAAAAACTCCATCCATCTGCGCTGCCTCATGTTGAGCTCTTTCTGATCATACAAGTACTTCAAGCTCTTGTGGTCACAGTACAACTTTGCAGTCTCACCATAGAGATGGTGTCTCTAGATTTTTAAAGTGAATACAATTGCCACTAACTCAAGATTGTGGGTGGGATAATTCGATTCATGAGGTTTCAATTGTCGAGATGCATAGACCACCACTCGGCTATGTTGCATTATTACGCATCCCAATCCATGCCCACTAGCATCTGTATAAATGACATACAAAAATGATGGATCTAGGATCATTAACACTGGTGCTGTAGTTAACCTCTGTTTCAACTCTATGAAGCTTATTTCACAATTTTCATCCCACGCTAAATATTCAGCTTTTCACGTCAATTTCGTCATCGGTAATGCAATTTTGGAGAAATTCTGTATAAACCTTTGATAATAAATAGCTAGACGCAGAAAACTGTGTACTTCAAATACCATTTCTGATTTCTTCCAATTCATTACTTCTTCCATCTTACTAGGATCAATAGAGACCCCATTCTGTGAGATGACGTGGCCTAGAAATTTTACCTCTAAAAGCTAGAATTCACACTTGCTCAGCTTGGCATAGAGTTGCCTACCCTATAATACGTTCAACACAGTTCTCAAATGCTATTCGTGTTCAGCTTTACTCCGTGACTACACTAGTATATCATCGATAAAGACTACTATGAACTGGTTCAAGTACGGATAAAAGATTCAATTTATGTAGTTCATGAACACAGTATGTGCATTGGTAAGCCTAAATGGCATCACTAGGAACTCATAATGCTCATATCTAGTTCTAAAAGTAGTCTTCAATACATCTTCTGCTTTTACCCTCAATTGATGGTATCCTGATCACAAATCGATCTTTGAGAATACACAGGAACCAGACAATTAAGCGAGCAAATCGTCAATTCTAGGGAACAGATACTTGTTCTTAACGGTCACCTTATTGAGCTCTCGGTAATCGATACAGAGACACAGGGTTCTCTCTTTCTTCTTTATGAAAAGCATTGGAGCACCCCAAGGTGATACACTGGGTCGTATGAACTCTTTCTCAAGTAGTTCCTATATCTGCTTCTTTAGCTTCGCCTTTTCACTTGGAGCCATATGGTATGAGGTTTTGGAAATTGGACCTGCTCCAGGCCTCAAATCAATCGAGAACTCCACTTCCCTATCTGGAGGTAATCCATTGACATCTTTCAGAAAAACATCAGGAAACTTACTCATTACAGGGATACTTTCCAAGGCTGCACTGACCTTTAATTGCATAGAGCAAAATACCATATACCCCTACAACCCTTCTGCAAATATCTCTCAACTTTAGCAGCAGAGAGAAGGTTAAGAGTGATTTCTGTGTCAGCTTGCGGTTGTGGATTCAGATATATAACCCTCTTCTATTTACAATCCAACAACACGCTATTCACCGTCAACCAGTCAATTCCCAAAATTACTTCTAATCCTTGCAGTGGCAAATAAATCAAATTTACAATCGAGTCGTGCCCTTTGGCATTTACCATGCAATTTAGACAAACGTTTACCATCATAATTCATGTGCCCATAGATATAGATACAACTAAATCATATCGTGATCTATGCACAGGTAAATGTAACCATCTCACGCAGTCGTATGCAACTAATGAATGACTTGCACTAGAATCATACATAACATGCACTAAATTGTCGTTTAGAGAAACCATACCTTAAATTAGCTTCAAAAACTTTCTGGCTTCTTCTTGTGTCAGTGTGTAGACCCTACCTGAAGCTCTGGGTCTTGTCTCCGTCGCTTGCTGCTTCTGCGGGTAGTCCTTGGACATGTGTCCCGTCTTTCCATAATTATAACAAATCAATGGTTTGTTGGGATCAATTTTTTATGGTAGTTGTACACCGTTACAAGCCTTGCTAGGATGGAATGGTTTATGACAAAACCAACACATTCGACTTCTTGAGAATCCTTGATCTCCACAGCCTCCCATTTGATTCGGCCTCTTCGTATTTCCTCCAGAAGGTCTACCATGATCCTTCATCTTCTGTGCTGAGCTATCACTTCCAGAAACACCTGAATTCCCAGTCTATGCCGTCAGGTTCGACATACACTTTTCAATGTATTGGCACTCTTCGGTCGCTTTGCTGAACTTGGTGAAATATTAGGAAATTAACTTCTCTTTGAACTTGGATCTCAACCCTTCAATCATCATGTCCACGTTCCACTCTTTATTATCATTCATCTTGTGATATGACGAGTATCGTGAAAATCGGATATATCAGGCAAATAGTTATCAAAGCTCTGGTGGTAAATTCTCTAGTGGAGGTTCCTCATATATTTCTTCATAATTTCCCCACATAAACTCATCCATACGATTCTCCAGATGATCCTGCCTTTGCTGTACTCCCTGAAGATCAACTCTTATTTTATTTATTGTTTGTTGTTGTTGTTCCAACATATCTAGTATTCACTATTAGATAAGGTCAGGCCTTGGTTCTTCCTCATTGTTACGATGTCTACCCCATCCTCGGCCTCAACCTCTACCTTGGCCTCTACCACCTTCTTCGGGTTGTACCGTTTCCATGTTTACTCTACATGAAATTTAAAGAAGAGTAAATTTTGATATAAGAGTAAGGGCATTTTTGTCATTTCATAAAATTTAGGGTACATATATGTTATATATAGCATATCACAACTAATTACAGTAGTTATCGAGAAATAGAAATATCATACATCCTACATACTACCATATATGACATATTGCCTTTTACATATCCAAAATATCAAGTTCATGAACTTTCTCTATACCCTCTCAAAATAATGACTCTAGCAAAATCTTTCTCTGTTTGTCAATTCTGTTGAACCGGTCTAAACTCGTAATACATGCCGGTCAGCTCCGGTCACCAAAATATACCACATGGGTCCCACGTCAACTGATCTATATATGATCTACTACAAGGGTGTTCATGTGATTTAGGAACTACCAAAAGTTCCTATTCGGACCCCTCTCCACGATGAGGTTCTTCTGTCTGTTCCAGAAATGTGTGTTCGGGAAGAAACCCATAGTAGTATATACCTAGACCTCATTCGTGAACCCTATTCCCAGCTCTATCTGAAGCCTATACATCACTACCACGTTGATCAAGAACGTAAGATACTAGCTGCGGAGAGTGTCATGCTCCAGTACCGCTCGAATGTATCGGCCCTGCAGGTAAGGCCAATACTCAGGGATAGGTCGTAAGTTATAAAGCACAGTTATCGACTCTGTCTAAGACTCCCGATCAGTCACTTTATCCAACAGATTCTCCTCCGGGTCGTATTCAGAATCATACTCCTCTGGCGCATCTCTGGTCTTGCCAACCTCTGTCACTCCTGGTGACACCGGCCTTAGCTTCGGACTGTATACAGGCTGTCTCGACACATTGTTTGGTGTTATGTAGCACATACCATACTACCGTATCTGAAGTTATAGATCATCAGCCCTCTGTACAAAACACATTAGTTCACTATTGTTTCACTGTCATTGCCAACCACGATCATATACTCACTCTGACCATCCATGATGTCTTGTTACTATGCAAATAAAACCATATCAGTATACAATTCTGATAATGCCAAAACCGCTTATTAGCTTTGATACCAAAAATGTCAACACCTGTTTCCATTTCGATAATCTAAGAGTAATAAAGACAAGATTCCGTAGGCATACATAAAAGTACAATTATACTGATAAAAGTATTCGTTCACACTCCCAACGTTGTTCGTCAACAAAATACAGAAAATATAGAAATACAGTAGAAATTCTAATGTTTACAAGATTCCCCAAAATATCTTAAACATAAACTAATTATAACCACCAGCCTTGACCTTGCCTCAAGACACGTGCCAATCACTTCTCGGCATCTACGCCTTTGCCTTTTGTCCCATTGGCACCCACTGAGATGTTTACTTTAAAAACAGGATGAGATTATGAAGAATCCTCGTAGAGACATATGATCGACATATAACATACGAAAATTAAATATGCAATGCACCATATTAGGCAAAAATGAAAGTTCAGTTCGATTCACATATAATTATCTCAGTCTAGTCATCAAGTACAACTAGGATTTTTGATAGTGTACCTCAACCGAGTCATCAACCACAGCTAGGATTTTTCATACGCCGTAGTTGGACACTGAACCACAACTACATACTATGCCTCTAGCACACAATCATATCACGAAATAAAGTAACAAATACATACAATTATTCATTTAGTGTATGAAGGATGGTAGTCGCTACCTCAAAGTCTTATCAATCCCTTTTTATTGTGCCTCATAAAACGTGTCGTTTCGGCTTCCGACTTGATCCTAAAATATTAAATGTACAAGAAATAGGTCATAACCTATCCAAGTATCATTTTAGACTCTTCCATAGTGTTTCTTGTGGTTATATTAGTCTATGGTGAAAATTTACCAAAATGCCCCTGGGATCCTGGTCTCTCTGTACCTGGCCCAATGACACGTTTTTCCAAAATTTTGACTAGGGCTATCCTGATGTATTTTCAATTTTTCCTTCATAAGTTTCATCCAAATAAAGAAAAATAGGGGGAATAATTGTTTGGGTATTAATTATGCTAAGTGTCATTATCTCACATTATCTCAAGTCAAAGGATTAAATAAGAATTTGTTAAAGATATAAGCACATGTGAAATTTCAATAAAATATTATATGTAGTGTAATTAGTTGAGATAATTGTAGAAAAACCCAATTGGTCTAATTGGGACCAAGAGTGGCGTATTTTGGGCCATGAAGGGAGAAGGAAAAATTGGTTCAAAGTCAAAGAGAGTTTATGACAGAATTTTATGAAGGGATAAGATTAAATAAAAAGGTGTAATAACTTATTAAATTAATATATGTTAAAAGAGAGGCTCCCTCTTCATATTAATAACTTATTAATATATTTTTAGAGGCTCGCTCTTCATATTTCCTTCTTCATTCACGACAAGCACATTCAAAATAGAGAGAGAAAGTTTCATAGAAGAGCTTTGGGAACTTACAGTTCAAGAGAGCATAAGAAGCCAAAATCAAAGGGAAACCTTGATATTTCAAGAGCTAGTGTCTTCTAATTTGTGAAATTTCTCTTCTAAGTTCTTGTTCTCCATGAAAAACCATGTGTAGCAAGCAAATCTTCATAGTTGAGGAGGGATAAGGTGACACTTAGAGAGAGAAAGTTTGAGGATCAAGAGGTAACTTCAAGAATTTCAATTCCTTTGATGTTTAGTTGTTGTTGTTGTGGATATTGTCATGATTTGTAGTTTGGTTGTTGATTTTGTAAATTTGGGTTGTTATAACCCTAAGGGGTTATGCTACCCAAATTTCCTCAAATCATATCTAATAAGTGTTTAAGAGGCTTAACAAGTGATTAGGAGTGAAAAGGAAGGACTTTCAAGGGTTAAATCACAAAATTGCATTTTTCCCCTTTTCCTTAGATAAGTTTCAGCCAGTGCTAGAAATAGGGGCACGGGCAAGAATTTCATTAGTTTGATGGTTCCATGGTGTTCAGAAGGGAAAATTGTGTAGGGTTTATATTAAGGAGAAACTGTGAAAAGCCCTATAAAGTGGAATTACAAAAACACCTCTAAAACCTTAAGTAGGGTCTGTCAATGGCAAAACTATCATTTGGCAGTGATTTTGAGAAAACCAAAGTAAAAAATGGATTCTTCACTCAAACCTGTGTAGGAATAGCCCGGGTCAAAATTTATGGAAAAGCATGGTCGGATCGGGTAAAAAGGGGCTTAGACTGGGTCCCTAGAGGCATTTTGGTAATTTTATAGTTTTAGACTAATATAACCAACAAAAGCAATTTGGAAGAGTCTAAAGTGATACATGAATGGGTATTAACCTAATTCTTATAAACTTGGATTTTTAGGATCAAACTGTTGAGCCTAAGCCGGATCGAATTGAGGACTTATTTATGAACAAAAAGGGACTTAAGGTAGTAACTCTATCTTTCATACACTATGTCAATGTTTATATGCTTTGTGATGCCATCTTCCATAATATGATGATACACTGAATATAGTGCCTAAGAGTACATTGAATCTAGTATCTATGGGTACACTGAACATAGTGCCTATGAGTACACGGATATACCCATTTGGTGGTCTCAAGTTTAACTGAGGTATAGAACAAGTAGGGGTTGCAACAGTGGTTGGCTCTGAATGTTTTCGACTGAACTGAATTATGTGTTATTATAAGATTGTTGTATGTGGTAGTTGGCATTTAATATTGCATTTTCTATGATCGATTGTCTGTTACTACTGAGATTCGTTTGAATCTCACCCTTTTTCAAACATAAAAATATTCCAGTAGAAGCTAGCAGCTCTAAAGGCAAAATGGTAAATACGGGCAACTGAAGCATATGGGCCAAGAGAAATGGAGCTATTGGTCATATTTAGTTTATTTTTGGATATTTTAGACAATTGTATATATTCTTCAAACCCCGTGGGGATACTCCTATATTTAAACAAGTACTTAATATCGGTATGTTTTTGCTATTTCTGTATGCCCTATGGAACTTTCGCTTAATATCCTGCGTATATTGAAATGTTAAGGGGTTTGACAAACTCTTCCCATTTGTCCTCTATTGGAGCTACCTCCTCCTCTTATTCGTCCTAAACTACTGCACTCTTCAGCTAGTGTTGTGCATGGATTGCTCCATTCCATTAGAAGACTCACCATATATATCGACAACTTGAACAGGAAGTTCAACATTATTCTTGATCAGAATGAGATTGAATATAATCTAGAGTCAAATACTTCATCTTCTTCCTATAATGTTTTTGATGATGACAACAAGAAAGATGAGGAGGTGGTGGAGGTGGAGGGGAGGACATTAGTTGTAATTCCCCAAAGTCTGTTTAAGAGCTAATGACCTTATATGAGATTGTAAAGAATGTTTGATGAATGCTTTTGGGAAATAAAGTATGGGTTATGACCAAATTAGTAGTATAAAATGCCTAAACCCTGTATTTTAGTTTAATTATGTGGCAAAGTTATTATTAGACTAAAATAGATGGGGAATAGCGCATGGAGAAGGGAAAAGAAGTTAAATCATGTGTCAAGTGGCAATTCAAGTGAATTTGCCATAGTCAAGGGAAAAACTAGAAGAATAAAATTTACTGGCCAATTAGTCAGCAACCAAAGAAGAAATTAATTACTTGCTAAAGAAATGAGTAATGTGACTAAAAGGATAATGGAATTAGTTAGTGGAATCATTTGGTTACATGTCTAATGAGGAACCATAGGATCGTGACAAGTGTTAAGACGTGGATGAAGTAAGGAAAGTTGAAAAGTCAAATGAAAAATTTTTAATTCTTTTCTCTTACCTCTCTCTTCTATATTTGGCTGTCAAGGTAGGAAGGATGAGGATTAGATCACTTCATCATCATCTTCTAGTCTCTCTCTCTCTCACTCTCCATTTTTGCCCAAGCAAGAAGCAAAAGAGAAAGAAGAAAAATCAAGGTAAGTGAGCCATTTTGACCTTGAAGATGACTCCTTTGGCTTAAATCCTCTTCATTAATCTTGACCACCTTGATGAGAGCTTCATCTCTATGGTTTTAGATTTTTAAGAGGAGATGTTTGAGTGCACAAGAAAAGTTGGAGATTGAAGAATCAATGAACAAGTTTGGGAAAGTGAAAGAGTTGAGTGATAGCTACTTGTTGATATATATATTGTGGCAATTGATTGAGACTTGAAGTTTTGAAATTTTTGCCCTATTTTTATTGGATTAGGGCCTTAGGGAGTTTGGGATGTGTTGAGTATGGAAATGATGTTTTGTTGTGTCATTTGGACAATGAAATTGGTTTGGAGTCATGGAAGTGAGATTTGATGAAATTGGGTTGTGTTGAAATGTTGTGGCCAAAATAGAACTTTTAGATGGGATGTGAATTTGGGTGTTTTGATGTTGCCATTGGATTCCTTGTAAAAACTTGTGTGGGAATGGTATTAGTTGTGAAAATCTAACCTTTGATAACACTTGGTGAAAAACTAAAATTTTTTGAAAATTGTCAAGTGTAAAATTTTTTGCAAGGGACCAACTTTGCATAGTGTTTTGAAATAGTAAATGATATTAAAAAGCTATGAAACTTTCTAGTTTTGTAGTAGACATTGTAAACTTTAAATTGATATGTTACGACAGTCATTTTGATGGCTATGTTGGGAGTTATAAATTTCCAAAATTTGAGGTTGAAGGTAGTAACTCTATCTTTCATACACTATGTCAATGTTTATATGCTTTGTGTATACCTTAAAGAATTCATCAATATCTTGCAATTGCTCTTTTATCTCCTTAGAGCTATCAATTGTTCCTTGATACATGAGTAACTGAGGGTATTGCTCTTGGAGTGTATCATACTTTCTTGTTAAGGCACTTCTTAGGGAATCCATGTTGTTAGAACCGGCTGACACCCAAGAAGGGGTGAATTGGGTGTAAGATTAAAAACTTAGGAAATTTGAAAATCTTTTGCATCTTAGTAGAAGCAGTAAATATAAAAGTAATGAATCATAAATCATAGTTTGGAAAATATAAGAGCTTAAGGAAGAGAGTACGCAAACTATGATTTATCTTAGTTCGGTCCAATCAGCGATGACCTACGTCTAATCCCCAAACTCCTCCTGAGATTTGCAAATCCACAATCCACTATCTTCTTGTTTAATATGGGCACAAGAAAAGCCTCTACAATCCCACAAGTTTAGCTGGCACTTGTAAAGACTTTTACAAATATCTAACCAAGATACTTCCCCTTATGCAAGTCCTACGAGCAGAGCAACCCCGAAGACCTTTCTCTCTCGCTTACTTATGCAAGTCTTACAAACAGTAACGTTCTCTTCTGCTTATTCCCCTATAAGTCTTACGAGCAACAATATTCTCTACTGCTTATTGTTAGGATCGGTAATCACAGCGGAAGAATTTTAAAAATTTTACCGATCATAATCAAGGATCTATCAACGGCGTTTAAATCGGGTTAGAAAGAACTCGTACATTTTCAACTTAGGGTTTTCGCAATCTCTAGGAGCCAACATGTTAGGTCCGCTCCCTCTAATGGTATCCACACGAATGCTCTCTAACTGAGACTGCGTGCTAGCGCCTCCAATGTTTTTAGGGTTTCCCTTGCGGCTCTGAATTCTCATGCGCGTATGAGTATATCTGCTCTATCAAGTTTATAACCTATGATGACTATATTCAAATTTCAAAATTAATCATCATTAATTTTGAAATTAATCAATAATTAATTATCTTGATGAGCTAATTAAATAAATTCAGTTTAAATTAAATCTGTCCAACAGTTTTAATTTAACCTATTTATTTAATTCAAATAAAGAGCCATTAGATTTAATTTATCTTCATAAATTAAATCTGAGATACTATATTTCTATCATGTTAGTTATTAAATTTAATATATCTTAATAAATTAAATTTAAATTTAAAAATAACACAATATAATAATATCATATAATATATATATACACACACATATACATATATATAATATATAATATATGTATTTCAAAAATATATATCTATATAATATTATTAACGAATTTTATATTATATATATATAATTCGTCCACCCTAAATTAAACATTATCTCGTGTTGGGTCATTCTTGTGTGCGACCCTATAGGTCCATATGAAGTTGGCAATGAGCCAATAACTATACTAATCCAAAAGTCACAAGCGGCCTCTAGCAAGACATTACGACTACCCAAATCATATGAGGATCATTATCATGATGCAACCTGTCATACAACCATGTCACGTCCCTTTTATCACACGATATATCGATCAATGATAAGGCATGGATAATGTCATCCTCTTGTTCCTAACCATTACTTTCTCGATTCCTGAGTAGCCTGACAATAGAAATGGCCATACATTTTAGTATGGCCATACATTTCTCAGACTTACTCATCGAAGGACCCAATAATATCTCTCTACTAATGTGAGGGACAAATTCCATCTTGATCATTCATATTCCTCTGCATGAAAAACCACCAAGCCCGATCATAGCCTTTATCATCACTCGGTCAAAAGTGACTTTTGACTAGTTCAAAGCTTAGCAACTCTCATGTAGGAATTCATGATGACCTCATGTCTTAGAGCATTGTTACGTGGTTATACATGAGAAAAACTTATGACTTGATCCATGTAGCTTTCTTATAGTGGGTCGGTCCAGCACCTTGTATTCTTATAAGTGCCTAAGACTTTGATTCGTATCTCCATATCTTATCAAAGTCATATTGGTCTTGTTTCATCTCTTCTCCCGCATAGATGACCAACCAGGGAAATTTTAGGACAATCTTCATGAATTATCCAAGGATACAATTATCACAGTTAACATGCAAATAATATGATAACAGAATGGAGAAATTTCATTAAAATAAAATGTTTAAAGTATAATGATTGGCCCTTAGGGCATAATTTCCAACACTTACACCTTGTAAGTCTTATAAGCAGAAAATCTTACTGGCAATTCTCTTTCTACAGCTTCTCCCATAAGAAAATCATCCCCCTCTACCTTGAGATCAATTCTGACATATAAGTGTTTACAAACTCTCTCACAAAGTAGATAAAATGCTCACTGAAGTACAATACAAATAACTCTCTCTTAAATATACATGATATAGAAAATAGATAAGAACATATAGTGGTTAGATCGAAGTGGATGACTCACGATATAAGCATGTTGGCATTGTTGAGCTCTCGTTGTTGTTCTGAACTCTAAATACGTTTCTATTTATAGTTGATGAAGATTGATGACTGTTTGAGCATTTCAACTTGTTCGTTAGAGTCCTGTTGCTTCGTTTAATAGTTCTTTATATTTCAAAAACTAGCCATTACCTTCGGTGGATGCTCTTCTTTCGTAAAGTCAACTTTTGTCTCTTCACATTATCTCTTCATTGTATTCCTAGAGAAATACATTAAATACTAATACAATGAAGTGTTAGAGTGATTGGAAGCAATAAGAGTGAGTTTCATAATTATTCCCATGATTTTCCAAAGTTACGATACATTGTCTATCACATCACTCGAGTGATCTTGGTTCATCACTTAAGTGATCCCCTTCAAAATGTGGCAGAGAGCATCAGAGTCATTTTCCAACTTCATCACTTGAGTGATCACTCAAGTGATCCTTGGTCAATACTCAAGTGATCACTTGAGTGGTCTCTTCATTTTGATTCAAAATATAGAAAATTCCATATCATCAGAAAGCTCTTACCGTCTACATTCCAATGCAATAAGAATCAGCTCCAAACTCATTGTATTCAGAAAGTTATGATCCAAGAAGTGACAACTGCACTATATAGTCTCTGAATTCACAAGTGTCAACTTTCAAAAGGCATAACTCTTAGTATATAACTTCAAATATGAAAAACTACCTATCCATGGAAAGCCCTTTAAGTCTATTTCATATGACACCAGTTTCATCTTAATCTGGTTTGTAGTTTGAGAGTTATGTCCAAAATATCGAAGCTATTCTGGAATATGATATTGATTTGCATGGAATCTTCTAAAGATCATATCTCTTTCATCGGAACTCCTTTGAATGTGATTCTGGTGTGTATTTAATGTGTTGGGAGTCTAGTTTCATATAAATTGGTTTCAGATCAATCTGAAGTATGGTTAAAGAGATATGGCCAAAATACAAAAGCTCTATCATGCTACGTGAAAACACACCATAGCAGAATGCTCATCACTCAAGTGATCACTCGGGTAATGCCCTCCAAAACTTATCAGAGAGCCAATACTCAAGGGAACAGCTTAGGGAAGTTCCATAACTTCCATATAAGTCATTTTAGCTTCGTATTGACCCATTCCAACCTCCGGTATCACTTCTAAGAGCTTGAATCTTGATATTCTCATTTGATCTTGCAAGTTCTTCTTCTTCTTCTTTCTTCAATCTCTTTTTTTCTTGATTTTCCTCTTGATGATCATTATTTATAGCCCAACTAGATATCTTCTTAAATTAATGATCATTCTTCATAACCCAACTAGATATCTTTTTGAATATCTTCAATCTTCTTCTTTCTTTGCTTGACTAATCCACAAGATATGCAACATTAAATATAGTAGTTAGTCAATGTAGAAGATAAGTATATTATGCAAACTTTTTGCTCTTATTTGACATCATCAAAACTAATCATATCTAACACATGTTGTGGGGTGAGAAGATGGTATCCAATCCATTAGGTTGTGGGTTATGAAGTTGAGTGGAGGTTCAAGGTAGGGTGGTAGGGAAGGTTCACAAAGTGATGGTGAAATGATTAGAATGAAGGTTTGTAATATCCCAAAAAGTGATTAAGGGCTAATGACTTCAAAAGTGGATGTAATTATTGTTGAATAAACACTTTTGAAGAATGTGTGATGGGAATTTGGATATTTTAATGATTCCAATGGATTCCTTGTGAAAATTTATGTGGGAATGATGTTTGGTATGAAAATGGAACCAATGGAAGCAAAGATGCAAAATCTAAAATTCTGTCCAGTGAAATTCTATTCTGGGCAGTCCGTTTGTATGGACGTTTTAAATAGGCAAATGGTGTCTAAAAATTCTGAAATTTTCCAGTATTAAAGTTCACATGTCAAGCTTCAAAATGAACATATAATTTGTATCATTTTGATTTGTGACCTAAGAGTTTTGGATTTTTGAAGTTTGCCCAGCGGAATTAATTATTTTCTGGAACAGTATGCAAAGATTGAAATTCTGGGAATTTTGTGGTGATTTTCAGTAATGGCCAATATTTTTCCTATGAAGAGGACTTAAATATCTTTCATTTGGCTTTGGAATCACCTCATTTCGATTTTTCTAGAATTAGTTATGATTTTTCAAAGTTAGGGCAGAAAATCTGCCAGAATTTCTGAGAAATCCGAAAATGGGAAATTAAAATTATGACATCATCATATTGTATGATGACATCAACATGGACTTAAAACCAATTACACCATCTTCATCAGCCATTCCCGACGCATTTCACAGAAAAAAAAACGTGAAGAGAGCTTGGAGAAAGGAGAGAAAAAGAGGAAGAAATCTCGCAAGGTAAGCCGATTTCTCCGACGATCTAGCTCCTAACGCGTATAACTCCGACTCTAAGCCACTCCTCTTTATTCTTTAAGGTTGTGAAGCTCAAAACTTGGTGTTTTAAAGAGGCTAGGGTTCAGCCAAATTTGGGAAAAGCTAGTGGGAGCTTGAGGTAACTTCCAAACTTTCGTATATTGCTTATTCTGGCTGCTGTGGGCAATTTAATCGGTGAAATTTCGCCGGATTGCCATTGGTTTTAAAGTTTGGAAATGATGTGGCCTAGGGGTTATGCTGCCCAAATTGGGTCTTAATGTTAGTTGTAACCTAATGTAATGGTTAATAAAGTGGTTAGGAGTAGAAAGGAACGCGTTTACGGAGCCGAAATCGTAAAACCCCGATTTTCCCTGGAGAACTCATAAATTTCGGCCAGCCCTAGAAATGGGTCTTAGAGTTGGATTTTCAATGATTTGATGGTTCCATTGAGTTCAGGGGCGAAAATTAGGTGGGGTTACAGTTGGGCACTTTTTCAAAAAAGGCCGAGAAAGCATAATTACGGAAACACCCCTAAAACCCTAAAAGTAGGGCTGCCAAGGGCAATTTCGTAATTTTACATTGAATTTGATAATTCCGAGTCCGGAAATGTATTCCTTGGGCTGAAATATGTTAGGAAAGCCCATATTAGAATTTCGGGAAAAGTGCAACCGGACCGGGTACGGCGGGCCCGGGCCGGGTCCCCGGGGGTATTTTTGTAAATTTTCATTATAGACTCATATAACCCCAAGTAACACTATGGAAGTGTCTAAATAGTGCATTTGGAATTGTAGGATTCGATATTTGCCGCCCTCGTGAGCCAACTACGCCAGCGAACATCAGGAAAGGATCAGGTAGTGACTTTTCTTTTGTACCATATATGATGCATTGCATGTGTGTTATATCGTTGATTTGTAATGAATTCGTATGCTGCGACATCTGTGGATTTGTGTTAGCACTGTCATTCCAACAGTCCCTGAGTAGCTAACAACGGTTCGGGTTAGGACGGTGTGCCTTCCCGGCGGAGAAAGGGGATGAGGATGAGGTGTGATATATGTGATTATGTGAGCCGAAAGGCTATTTGTGGAGGCCGACGGGCCATTTGTGAAAGCCGAATAGCTGTATGGGCTATAAGGCTATATGTATGCACTGCCACGCCGATAGTCCCTGAGTAGCTAACAACGGTTCGGGTTAGGCAGTGTGCCTTCCCGGCGGAGAAAGGGGAGGAGGGTGGAGTGTGATATGTGCTGCTGCTGCATGATGATTTGCTTACATGCTATGTGCTTATGTGTGGTATAAATGCTTAGTTACTACTGGGATTCTTTTGAATCTCATTCTTTCCTTTGAACTAACCTTTCAGACAGGGCGACTGGCTCCAAGGAGAAGCGCGTGACTCGGAGCGGTTAGAGTATACTAGGGACACTAGTATGGTTTTTGGTTGGTTGTCCATTTTGAATAGGGATTACTGTATAATATTTTGAGACGTATATAGGTTGAATAGTTGGTTCTGTAATCCCCTACTCAGGATTATAAACTCCATATATGTAGTTGAACCCGGGGGGTTGCTGGGATTTTGGTTATACACTCTGTCATACTTAAATGTGGATATACTGCACAGGTGATTATATTCGCTAATCGAACTTGAGACCGGAAGAGGAATTAAGTTTTGAAAATTTCATAAAGACCCTACTACTAAAGGGAATTTCTAATGAGTTTTAAACTATCCGATGGTCTCTAATCTAAATTATTACCTAATATCGAATTATAATCACGTGATTAAAGTCAGGGTGTTACATTTTGGTATCAGAGCTGTAGTTCCTGGCAAGGGTAGAGTTTGCTAGGATAGATCCCTTAGTTGGTTTAGGGATAAAAGATTGTTTGTGAATGATTGTTGTATGTGCACATATATGTTTAAATGACTTGGATACATATAAGTTTTGTGACCATATGTGCATACCATCTCTGCTAAATTAATGGGGCAAGCTATTTGTAGAATGAAGAAGACTAGAGGACGCCCCAAAACTCCGCGTGTAGACCCTGTGGTGGAAGGTGATAATGAAAACCCACCAGATGCAATGCAAGAGCTTATGGGTCTAATTCGGGATCAAAGAGATATGATCACTGAACTGAGGGAAGAGCTCAGAGCTGAGAAGGCGAAGAACCAGGAAGGTCCGGTTCAATCCACTCCGGAGGAGACTCAAGAAGAGACTCGACATGAGGACACTGCAGAAGGATCAGCACGACCTCTAGAATCCCCACCTCGTGCTACCTTGAATCAGGAATCATATGGGATGCCACCCAGGGAGGAAAAAGACCTTCAGTATTGGGTCACCCGATTCTGTAAGCATATGCCTCCGGCGTTCAGAGGAAGGTTTGATCCTCAGGCAGCCGAAGATTGGTTGTACAGACTGGAGAAGATATTTGAGGTTCTGTGTTGCCCAGAGGAGGTGAAGCCACGGTTGGCAGTGTATAAACTCGAGGGGGACGCGGATCGTTGGTGGCGGAATATCGCCCTGACATTGAAGAGCAATGAAACACCATTGACTTGGGAACTGTTTCAACAAGAGTTCAACGAGAAATACTTTCCCAAATCAGTGCGGCTCGAGAAGGAGACAGAATTTCTCAACATCAAACAAGGGGATACAGAGAGCTTTGACGACTATTTGTCCCGTTTTGTCCGGTTAGCTCGGTACTCCTCTTACCTCCGGTTTAAAGATGATGAAGAATGGAGTTCTGATATGCTCATCCGCGGTCTGAGGCGAGAATTGAGAAAGCGATTGGTTACGAACCAATTCACTAAGTTCAACAAGGCTGTGGAGCAATGTCGAATTACGGAGAATAATCTGAGGGAGTTGAATCCTACCAGAGCTACTGGCCACCGCAGTGAACCCAGTAAGGGTAATGCTTCCCAGAAGCGGAAAGGCCAAGGATCTTCTTCATACAAGGGCGGTGATAAGAAGCCCTATCAGCCCAGAGACCGTGAACCTCAGAGATCTGCAACCGAGTGGAAATGTCGTCGCTGCAACAAATCACATTATGGCCAGAATTGTCAGGGAGAAATGATTTGTTTTAATTGCAAGCGGCCAGGACATCTTTCTAGAGATTGTCAACAACCACGAGCGGAGCAAAGGCCGAAGACACAGGGTCGAGTGTTTGCAATGACCCATGAGGAGGCTCGTAGATCTCCTGAGCTGATACAAGGTAAAATCTCTTTAAATGGCTATCTATTACAAGCATTGTTCGACTCGGGTGCCAGTCATTCCTTTATTGCGTATGATTGTGTGAAACGCCTGGGTATGCATGTGCATAAGTTACCATTCGATTTGGTAGTATCGACTCCGATGGGTGTTAAAGCCTTAACCACAGAAGTTTGCCTGAATTGTGTTATAACTGTGGAAGGGCGTCAGTCTGTTATAGACTTGATTTGTTTGCCGCTTTACCAGTTGGAAGTCATTTTGGGATTTGATTGGTTAACGGCAAATAACGTATTACTTGATTGCGGGAATAAGAGGATAGTATATCCTGTTTCTCAGAGGGCTGAAGCTGTAGGTGCTAGTATGAATTTCCTTTCTACGGCTAAAGCGGAGAGATATATTGAAAAGGGTTGCCAGGGGTATATGGTATTCTTCTCCGTTCAGGGGGAAGCTGGTGAAACCTTGAGTAATATACCCGTGGTGAATGAATTCCCTGAGGTATTCCCGGATGACCTTAGTGGATTGCCTCCTGAAAGGGAAGTTCAGTTCCCAATTGACATTGTGCCTGGAGCTGGTTCTATTTCAAAGGCCCCATATCGCATGGCCCCAAACGAGATGGCGGAACTAAAGAAACAAATAGAAGATTTGCTTGAGAAAGGGTTCATTAGACCCAGTGTGTCGCCTTGGGGAGCTCCAGTGTTATTTGTGAAGAAGAAAGATGGAAGCCTACGGTTGTGTATCGATTATAGGGAATTGAATAAAGTTACTATCAAGAACAAGTACCCTCTTCCCCGAATCGATGACCTATTAGATCAACTCTCTGGTTCATGTGTGTTTTCAAAGATTGATCTAAGGTCAGGGTATCATCAGCTGCGAGTGAAAGCGGAGGATGTTCCGAAGACTGCTTTTCGAACCCGGTACGGTCATTATGAGTTCTTGGTGATGCCATTTGGGCTAACCAATGCGCCTGCGGTATTCATGGATTACATGAACCGTATCTTTCGACAATACCTGGATCAGTTTGTTGTTGTATTTATCGATGACATTCTGATATATTCCAAGAATAAGGATGAGCATGAGCATCATTTGAGAATCGTATTGAATATCTTGTGCGAGAAGCAATTATATGCTAAATTGAGCAAGTGCGAGTTTTGGCTATCAGAAGTGAAATTCTTAGGCCATGTTATCTCGCAAGAAGGGGTCTCTGTGGATCCTAGTAAAGTGGAAGCAGTACTAGACTGGAAGAGGCCAGAATCTGTGGCGGAAATACGCAGTTTTCTGGGTCTTGCTGGTTATTATCGGAGATTTATCCAAAATTTCTCCCGTATTGCGTTGCCGATGACCAAGCTCACGAGAAAGGATCAGCCGTTTGTGTGGGATGAGAAATGTGAAAAATGTTTTGTGGAGCTGAAGAAGAGGTTGACTACGGCACCTGTGTTGATTTTGCCCGATCCCAGTTTGACATATGTTGTGTATTCTGATGCCAGTGGGCAGGGATTAGGGTGTGTCCTTATGCAGCAGGGACGTGTGGTGGCCTACGCCTCTCGACAGCTCAGACCTCATGAATTGAACTATCCCACTCATGATCTGGAGCTTGCGGCCATTGTGTTTGCTTTGAAGATTTGGCGTCATTACCTGTATGGTGTGACTGTGGAACTGTACTGCGACCACAAGAGTCTCAAATACTTATATGATCAAAAAGAACTGAATATGAGACAGCGCCGCTGGATGGAATTGCTTAAGGACTACGACCTGGAAATAAAATATCATCCGGGTAAGGCAAATGTAGTCGCTGATGCTCTAAGTCGAAAGATCGTTCTCATTGCCGCTATGATGATACAAGAGAAGAAACTGATTGAAGACTTTCGTGATTTGAATTTGACAAACCAGATCATTTGTGCCAATTACACTGTTTCTCAAGAGGAAAGTGATCTGAGAACTGAGATTGAAGAAGCTCAGAGGCAAGATGACTGGATACAGCGCAATATGACTCGAATTGAGCGGGGAGAAGTTCCAGGGTATGACCTATCGCCTCGTGGATTAGTTTGCTATCAGAAGAGAATCTGTGTTCCACTTCAGGCGGAGTTGAGGCAGAAGATTCTAGATGAGGCACACAAGAGTCGATATACTCTTCATCCTGGTATGACCAAAATGTACCATAACCTGAAATCTGTATATTGGTGGCCGGGTTTGAAGAGTGATGTGACGAAGTATGTAGCAAGGTGTCTCACATGCCAGAAGGTGAAAATCGAGCACCAGAGACCACCTGGTTTACTTCAGAGTCCTGAGATTCCGGAATGGAAATGGGAAAGCGTGACCATGGATTTGGTTGTGGCATTACCCAGGATCAGAAACTATGATGCGATCTGGGTAATTGTGGACCGATTAACAAAGTCAGCCCACTTCATACCAATCGATGCTGGTTACTCTCCGGATAAGCTAGCAGAGATTTATATCCGAGAAATTGTGAAACTCCATGGTGTACCGAAGAATATCATTTCCGATCGAGATCCCCGATTCACTTCGAGATTCTGGAAAGCATTGCATGAAGCCTTAGGTACTCAACTGAGATTCAGTACGGCTTATCATCCTCAAACGGATGGACAATCTGAGAGAACAATTCAGACGCTGGAAGATATGTTGCGAGCTTGTGTTCTCGACTTTAAAGGAAGTTGGGATCGTTTCCTCCCACTTGCTGAGTTCGCCTACAACAATAGCTATCATGCGAGCATCCAAATGGCTCCGTATGAAGCATTGTATGGAAGACGGTGTCAATCACCAATATGCTGGAATGAATTGTCCGAAAGGAAGCTTTATGGGCCAGATTTGGTTGATCAAACCTCTGCACAGATTCAGATTATTCGTAAGAGGTTGCTTGCAGCGCAGAGTCGACAGAAAAGCTACGCTGACAAGAGGAGAAGGCCTCTAGAATTTGAGGTTGGTGATCACATATTCCTGAGAGTATCACCAATTACGGGTATTGGGCGAGCCATCAAGAGGAAGAAGCTGAGCCCGAGATATATAGGTCCTTTTGAAATCCTTGAGAGGATTGGGCCTGTTGCTTATCGAGTAGCCCTACCCCCAAGTTTGAGCAGACTCCATGACGTGTTTCACGTTTCCCAACTGAAGAAGTACCAACCAGACCCATCTCACATAGTTGAGTATGAAGAGGTTGAGCTACAAGATAACTTTACATATGCGATAGAGCCAGAACAGATCATTGATAGAGAAGAACGACGGCTCAGACACCGAAGCATTCCCTTTGTGAAGGTGATCTGGAAGGGAATGACTCAGAGGGAAGCAACTTGGGAAGCGGAGGCGGATATGCGAAGACGTTATCCAGAGTTTATGGCTCAAGTTGTGTGACAAATTTCGAGGACGAAATTTATTTTACGGGGGGAGAAATGTAATATCCCAAAAAGTGATTAAGGGCTAATGACTTCAAAAGTGGATGTAATTATTGTTGAATAAACACTTTTGAAGAATGTGTGATGGGAATTTGGATATTTTAATGATTCCAATGGATTCCTTGTGAAAATTTATGTGGGAATGATGTTTGGTATGAAAATGGAACCAATGGAAGCAAAGATGCAAAATCTAAAATTCTGTCCAGTGAAATTCTATTCTGGGCAGTCCGTTTGTATGGACGTTTTAAATAGGCAAATGGTGTCTAAAAATTCTGAAATTTTCCAGTATTAAAGTTCACATGTCAAGCTTCAAAATGAACATATAATTTGTATCATTTTGATTTGTGACCTAAGAGTTTTGGATTTTTGAAGTTTGCCCAGCGGAATTAATTATTTTCTGGAACAGTATGCAAAGATTGAAATTCTGGGAATTTTGTGGTGATTTTCAGTAATGGCCAATATTTTTCCTATGAAGAGGACTTAAATATCTTTCATTTGGCTTTGGAATCACCTCATTTCGATTTTTCTAGAATTAGTTATGATTTTTCAAAGTTAGGGCAGAAAATCTGCCAGAATTTCTGAGAAATCCGAAAATGGGAAATTAAAATTATGACATCATCATATTGTATGATGACATCAACATGGACTTAAAACCAATTACACCATCTTCATCAGCCATTCCCGACGCATTTCACAGAAAAAAAAACGTGAAGAGAGCTTGGAGAAAGGAGAGAAAAAGAGGAAGAAATCTCGCAAGGTAAGCCGATTTCTCCGACGATCTAGCTCCTAACGCGTATAACTCCGACTCTAAGCCACTCCTCTTTATTCTTTAAGGTTGTGAAGCTCAAAACTTGGTGTTTTAAAGAGGCTAGGGTTCAGCCAAATTTGGGAAAAGCTAGTGGGAGCTTGAGGTAACTTCCAAACTTTCGTATATTGCTTATTCTGGCTGCTGTGGGCAATTTAATCGGTGAAATTTCGCCGGATTGCCATTGGTTTTAAAGTTTGGAAATGATGTGGCCTAGGGGTTATGCTGCCCAAATTGGGTCTTAATGTTAGTTGTAACCTAATGTAATGGTTAATAAAGTGGTTAGGAGTAGAAAGGAACGCGTTTACGGAGCCGAAATCGTAAAACCCCGATTTTCCCTGGAGAACTCATAAATTTCGGCCAGCCCTAGAAATGGGTCTTAGAGTTGGATTTTCAATGATTTGATGGTTCCATTGAGTTCAGGGGCGAAAATTAGGTGGGGTTACAGTTGGGCACTTTTTCAAAAAAGGCCGAGAAAGCATAATTACGGAAACACCCCTAAAACCCTAAAAGTAGGGCTGCCAAGGGCAATTTCGTAATTTTACATTGAATTTGATAATTCCGAGTCCGGAAATGTATTCCTTGGGCTGAAATATGTTAGGAAAGCCCATATTAGAATTTCGGGAAAAGTGCAACCGGACCGGGTACGGCGGGCCCGGGCCGGGTCCCCGGGGGTATTTTTGTAAATTTTCATTATAGACTCATATAACCCCAAGTAACACTATGGAAGTGTCTAAATAGTGCATTTGGAATTGTAGGATTCGATATTTGCCGCCCTCGTGAGCCAACTACGCCAGCGAACATCAGGAAAGGATCAGGTAGTGACTTTTCTTTTGTACCATATATGATGCATTGCATGTGTGTTATATCGTTGATTTGTAATGAATTCGTATGCTGCGACATCTGTGGATTTGTGTTAGCACTGTCATTCCAACAGTCCCTGAGTAGCTAACAACGGTTCGGGTTAGGACGGTGTGCCTTCCCGGCGGAGAAAGGGGATGAGGATGAGGTGTGATATATGTGATTATGTGAGCCGAAAGGCTATTTGTGGAGGCCGACGGGCCATTTGTGAAAGCCGAATAGCTGTATGGGCTATAAGGCTATATGTATGCACTGCCACGCCGATAGTCCCTGAGTAGCTAACAACGGTTCGGGTTAGGCAGTGTGCCTTCCCGGCGGAGAAAGGGGAGGAGGGTGGAGTGTGATATGTGCTGCTGCTGCATGATGATTTGCTTACATGCTATGTGCTTATGTGTGGTATAAATGCTTAGTTACTACTGGGATTCTTTTGAATCTCATTCTTTCCTTTGAACTAACCTTTCAGACAGGGCGACTGGCTCCAAGGAGAAGCGCGTGACTCGGAGCGGTTAGAGTATACTAGGGACACTAGTATGGTTTTTGGTTGGTTGTCCATTTTGAATAGGGATTACTGTATAATATTTTGAGACGTATATAGGTTGAATAGTTGGTTCTGTAATCCCCTACTCAGGATTATAAACTCCATATATGTAGTTGAACCCGGGGGGTTGCTGGGATTTTGGTTATACACTCTGTCATACTTAAATGTGGATATACTGCACAGGTGATTATATTCGCTAATCGAACTTGAGACCGGAAGAGGAATTAAGTTTTGAAAATTTCATAAAGACCCTACTACTAAAGGGAATTTCTAATGAGTTTTAAACTATCCGATGGTCTCTAATCTAAATTATTACCTAATATCGAATTATAATCACGTGATTAAAGTCAGGGTGTTACAAGGTTGGTATAGTAAGTAAGAGGGTAGATGGTGTAGAGGAGATGACTCATAGGGTGACCTTTGTAGTGAAGGGATAGGGTTAAGATTTAGGTTGTATGGTGGGGAACAAAAGTCATGTCGAGGTCTATATGGGGGTTGTGGAGGGAATGAAGGGACATGAAAGGGTTGGTGTGGTAGAAATGATTGTTGATGATATAGGTTATGGAAGGATGAATCATATTCTTGACAATTGGAACCTCTCCCTTGACTCTCCAACCAGCCTTAAAGAAGCTTTAATTGATGTTGTATGACTTTAGAGTTTTGTGAAAGAGGATCTTCCATTCCGATGGTGTTACCAAAAGCTTCCCAATGATTTTGTTTTGGCCAAACAAAGCTTCCCAATGATGAAAAATGCAAATTTGCTCACCATAAAACCAAAGTAAATCACACAATGACCACAAGGAATATGATAGCAAAGCAATAAAATGCAAATTTTGTTGTCTTTTTTTTGAGAATTTTATATGAAAATGGAATGCAAAACAACTATGAACATGAAAAATGACCTAAAGCACTACCAAACAATCCAAAAATTAACAACTAGCTAAAACAAACGGAAAAACACACTAAAAACCAAGAAAAATCAAAGAAAACCCCAAAAAACAAACCTAATAAAAAATATGAAAAAATCCCAAAAAAGAAATAAAATTTAGAAAAGTATAGCAAACCTTTGAAATTGGCTAAATTTTAGTAGATGTAATAGATTTAGTTATTTGTCTTGTTTAGAATACCGAAAAACTTTGAGATCTCAAATTTCAAAATTTTCTGGGTAAAACTTTTTTAGTTCCAGCAAGACAGTTCTTATGCAAAACTTAGATTTTTGTCAAAATTCAAATGAGTGCCACATACTTTCTAGCAAACTAAGATACACTATGACAACTTAAAAGAACACTTAACTACTTAAAACCTTGGCAATCATCCTCCCTAGCAACAGTGCCATTTGATAAACCCATGTCGTGTTATTTCTAAAAAAACTAGGTTTGAAAATGTAGCGTAGTAGCTCAACCTAGGTTGTTCTTATGAAGAGATTAATTTTCAAGTTTCTAAATAATTAAGTGATAAATACCTTAAAGTTGTAAGAAATCACTTTAAGAAATTGTTTCTAAGACAAATGAAATAATCTAATCTAATTCAATATTTTCGTATTTTTTGGTTTTCAAGATAAAGAAGCATAAAGAATCGAAATTAATGATAACAATAAGGCAAATTCAATAAACTAATATAATGATAAAGTGGGATTTCTTTGAGTTGAGGCTTTAGTCTTCCTTGCTTGCTAATGATAAGAATTCAATAATTTGAGTCAAAAGGATGGACCTAAGCTACCACTAGATCCATACTTGTAATACTTATTTAATTCATTCTACTAAAGCAATTAAATGAGCACCACTATTCAACCCAATAAATCTAAATCAAGGAGAAGAATAATTAAATTTCAATTCTAAATTATAATTACCATTACAAAAATTCAAAGCATTCAATTTAGTTATTTAAAATCCACTTAACTAAGTCAGAATAAACAACTCAACCTACTCCTAATATAAATCATACAAAGCTTAATTACTTAACTCCCAACTCAACCACCAAGTTTATTCACTAGGCATAGAACAATCTAGCTCACAACCAAATACTTAACCAAGCCCTATAATAATGAACTAGAAAGAGAGCTTAAAGGAATTCCATTAAGGTTTAGAAGCTCAAACTATTATTCAACTCAAAGAAATCATCGAAACTTAGCTACTCATAGAAGAGTAAGATGAAGCTTGATGAAGGAAGAAGCATTTAGCCATGGATAAGGAAGGAAGAGTTTCTTCTCTACATGCTCTTCAAAATTTTCGTCCTCTCTCTCCTTCTCTCTTGCTTCTAGTCGCCACACACACCAATAGTCCCCCCTCTTCTTTTTTTTATTACTATTTTTTTCAGATATTGATGGACTTTTTCTCACCTTTTCATATTTTCCTTACATAATGATAACCACATTTTAGCAGACAATATAATAATTTCTTATTACCTACATATTTTGAATAATATTACTAATATATAGTTTAGACTATACCAATTTAATTAAATCATTCTTTTTAGATAATAACTATTATAAGCTAAACTACTGCAATAATAAATTATTCAATCCCATATTATAAAAATGGGGACAAAATTGTATAATTTTTAAAAAAAAAATTCACAAAATATTTGTAGCGGTTTTAAGAAATACAACCACTATAAATTTAAAAAACAAAAAGGTACTAAAGTTTTGGCGCCAAATTTGAAATTTCATATGAGATTAGTAGCCGTTTTACAACCGCTACTAATTTTTAGTGCCTTTTATTCAAACTTTCCTTTTAATTTTAGTAGCGGTTTTGTAACCTCTACAAACATGGAGTAAATTTTCATTTTTGATCTCCCACCATTGGCGCCAATATTTGTAGCAGTTATAAAACTGCTACAAAGCTGGTAAGAAGATGTGTTGTCGCTATTGAATATTGTAGCGGTTAGTATAAACCACTACAAATGTAGTAGCAGTTGTGTTACTTGAGTAGCGGTTCATTATAACTGCTACAAAAATGTTTGCAACAGTCAATTTCATAGCGGTTTTGTTAAACCGCTACTAAATCACATGTTTTTTTTGCAGTGATGTGAATAAAGAGAGTTATAATGAAAGTTACTTATAACATTACTTACTTGAGAATTTACAATACATACACATATAATTTAGTCTATAAAGAAGGGAGTTAATAGGATGGAAGGATATGAAAAAGGGATTTGAAAGAAGCTTCTATATCTGGGTGAAGAAAAAAATAAATTAAAATCATACTACCCAAGGAGAAAGGTTAAAGGAGGGATATAGGTGGGATAAGTATACAAACAGACTCAAGACACAAATATGACGCCCACACACAATATGTGCATAAGGAACCAAAACGGGTTATGTGCTGGCAGGATGAAAAGACCATGGGAAGGGGAATAACATGCACATTCACATAAGAAAGTATTCATGCCTTGTTTAGTATATTGGAATTGGGCTCTGATAAGTGAAATCCTAAAATTAGATTGTTTGGTAGGTTGGAATCAACTTCCATGATGGAACTCACTTCCATCAAATTGATGGAACTCACTTCCTTAGGTAGACCTATGGAAGTGGGGTGGGTTCCATGGAAGTGAAATTTACTGACTATTATACCCTCATGTATTTTACCAATTGACCACTTTACTCGCGACCCTACTTCATCTTTCTGTACTTCCCGACTCAACAGTGTCCTCCCTCTCTTATGGAGACGGCAAGCCCCCTTCCTCACTTACGACGATGATGAGTAGAGCGACGGCATGGCACAACGATGACTAGGCACAATCTCTTCTCCAATCTCCAGCAGCACGAGTCACTCAAGCAAAGTCGCGTCTTCGATCTCATCTCGCTTGGAATTTTTTTGCATTCACTACTATCTCTGCCTTTCATCCTTGAAACCTTATGATGGCCTGGTCAAGAAGCATCTAGGTTGCGATAACTCCATTCATTTGAACTCTGCGATCTCAATTTCTGAGTTTTCCATGAATAGCGATTTGAGTTTGATTTCTAGATTTGAATTTGTTTTAAGTTTAATTTCTAGTTTGAAATGGAACTACAATTTTTTAGAGGTGTTATGTGATTTCGTTCATACTTTTTTCTGGTTTTGTTCCTTTCTCTGATGTAACCTACTTCTCCAGTAGGGTCTTAGTTTCTAACTCTTTTGAAATTGGTTATTTTCTTGCTTGATTTGGTTTGATTTCTTTCTTATAGTGATTCTAGTTCTTGTAATCATCTTCCTTTATGGCTGCCGGCAATTTCTAAGTCGCCGTCACCGGTTTTCTGTGGAGGTTGATAGTGGTTGGAACTGATTTGGTAGGAGGCTAGGTTTGTTTCCATAAGGGTAAATTGGTGATTTAATATTTGAAATGAATGTATTAATTAAAAATTATATCATATTTCCATAGCCATATCAAACACACTTTTATCCCCATTTCTATTTCCATTTCCACTTCCACTTCTAGTTCCACTTCTATTTTTACTTCCACTTTCACTAAAAACTCTTCCACTGTACCAAACGAGGCATAAGGGAAGTGGGAACATGATACACTGTGCGGTGGTGGTGTGGGGGAATACAAGGTGAAATGACAAGATACACAAGACAAAATAGAAGCCAACGAAGGAAGAGAGATGGAAAATAAAAATAGTGACAAGACTGAAATAGGGAACCAAACAAGAGGAAAGGAAAAGAAGAAAAGATGGATACCCAACTATGAAGGCTATGTGATGGCAGTAAGTGTGAGGAATGTAGTGAAGGGGAAGAGAAATTTAAAGGAACAGTTAGTTAGGGCTTTTAACAACTTGGGCTTCTCATAGTTGGGCCATTCTTATATTTATTTACTTCTAAACGTTACCCATATGTTAAAACTTGAATCTATATGAAAAAAATTTGTGACTCAATCTAAAAAAAAATCTTAAAAGCTACCTAGTTATTGTTTACTTCCAATAGTAGTGCTTAATCATCTCCCACTACAAAAAAAATGGTATTTTGTAGCGGTGGACTTGTAGCGGTTATATTAAACCGCTACAAATTATGACATTTGTAGCGGTTTTTACCTAAACCGCTACAAATTTGTAGCGGCAAGAATATTTGTAGCGGTTTCCTAAAAAAAACCGCTACAAATTTGGCGCGAAATTCCCGCCAAAACTTGTAGCGGTTATTTTGTAGCGGTTAATGCACAATAACCGCTACAAAATACCAAAGGTCAGAATTTTGTAGCGGTTTTGGGCAAGAACCGCTACAGAATTTCAAGAGACTCCAAATTTGTAGCGGTTCTGGGCAATAACCGCTACAGAATTTCAAACGTTGTGAAGATTTGTAGCGGTTATTGTAGAACCGCTACAAATTTGGAAATTTGTAGCGGTTAGAGTAGCGGTTATTTTAATAACCGCTACTAATTACTGGCCTATTTAAACCCCCCACCTCCTTCATTTCTCCGTTTGCTCATTTTGTTTTTTGAGGTTTCTCTGAGTGATTTCTTCGAGATTTGAGCATTCAGGCGTCTCTATAGGAGTTTTTGGTCAGTATTCCGCAGTATTTACACTTGAGGTACGTATATAACACATATTTTTATTTATATTTGTATTTTTATTATATTTTTGTATAATAATGGACTAATTTTTTTTTAAATTTGTACAGTTGATATGGCTTCAGGACAGGATAAGGGGAAGGCCCCTGTGGTCCCCAGACCGACTTTACAGGGTGGCAGCAGCCGGGCAGGGGGCAGAGGGAGGGGGCAGCGCGCAGGCAGGGCTACCGCGGCATCTCAGCCCAGCCCCCCACAGGCACCGCCGATGATCCCACAGGCGACGACTGTACCAGAGGTGCCTGAGGTGGAGGGGACAGATATTAGCGTTGAGGACTTCCTCAACGAGGAGGAGTTTGAGATCCCGATTAGTGGGTTCAGGGAGATGGAGCAGTTCCTCGATGAGGAGGAGACTCGGGAGCAGAACAACCCACGAGGGTCGTCTTCGCGGTCCACTGGGTTTGAGGTGCAGGTCGAAGGTAAATTAATTTTTTAATTTAGTAAATTATTTATTTAAATTAGCAATGTTAACTTTGAATTATAATTTATCTAACGTGCGGTCAACTGTGCAGATGAGCAGGTGAACGTGTCGACGAGGAGGCTGGATGTGGCCGGTCTGAATAGCATGGACCGGTCCCTTCGAGTTATAGTGCCGTGGAACGAGGGCACTGACCAGCCGATCCACAATGGGGGTCACCTGCTCAACTGCTTCCTGAGCGACCTGGGATCGAATTGGATGCGGTTCCCCCTTCACTTCCCGACGTGGAGGCACATTCCGAGGGGGCCGAAGGACCAGGCTTGGGAGGAGGTGGTTCAGGTAATTAAAACTAATTAATTAATATTTTTTTAATTAATTCTATTTAATTATTTTTTTAAAATTATGGTTTTTATAATTATTGATATTTAAATGCATTTTTTTCAGCTGCGGTTTGCCGTCCGGGCCAACCGGAAGAGGTACGCCCTCGTGAAGATGGGCGACGCCTGGAGGAACAGGAGGAACCGTCTCTTCCACAGTGTGGATGGGGACGAAACGATGCCTCTGGAGCAGCTGCAGGAGAGCGTCCCGGACGGCGTGCCGCCGAACGACTGGGCGCGTTTTGTCCAGTTCAGGAGGAGCCCTGAGGCGCAGGTAATGTATTTATTAGATTTTTGATATATAATTTTGTAATTGTTAAATATTAAATTATAATATCAATTTATTTTGTATTTAATTTTAAATTATAATACATTTAATTTTGTTTTCCAGGAGCTTGCTCGGAGGAACGCCGAGATCCGGGCGCAGCAGACGATCCACCACACAGTAGGATCGAAAACCTTTGCTGTGACCTACAGCGAGCTGGTAACTTTTCAAGTGCTTCACTTACTTTTAGTTGATTATTTCATAATACTAATTGTTTTGTAATTGTTTCAGGAAACGAGGGCTCAGCAGGAGAACCGTCAGACGGACTATGCGGAGCTGTACGCCATCACACACATACACCGTGACGGGACTGCGACCTCTCAGCAGGCAGAGGTGGCCATTGTAAGTAATTTTATTATTATATTTTTTATAAAACCAAGTTAATAATGAAAAATGGTAATTATTAATTGTTTCATAAAATGGCAGGAGCGGATGCAGCAGTCGCAGGCTGAGCTGCGACAGACCCAGCCTGAGGAGTCACAGGGGTCAGTGGACCCGACGGCTCCTCTGAAGGCGGGTCTGGCTCAGCCTGAGCACCCCGGACGAGTGCTGGGGATGGGGATAGGCGCCAGACCCAGCATGATCTACGGCAGGAGCGCCGCCTTTGAGGCTGGCAGCTCTAAAGGGGTCAGACGTCGGAGGGACGAGTCGATTGACCAGCTGCGGTCAGATTTGGAGCAGACGCAGCAGCAGATGGCACAGCAGCAGCAGCAGATGCAGCAGATGCAGGTGCAGCAGCAGCAGCTGCTGCAGATCCACACAGACGCTATGTACGCGCAGCAGACGCAGTGGCGTGAGATCACGAACACTATGCTCGAGGGAGCATGGAGTCGGCTGTTCCCCGACGAGCAGCATCCAGTGGTCCCCCCTGTCCCTCGCTACGTCGTCCCGAGCACTACTCCTCCTCCTACAGCTCCTCCTCCTGCTGATGAGGATGGTGCGGTTCAGTCTACGCAGCGGCCCAATCCAGCGGCATCTGAGGGAGCCCCACCTGAGGGAGCACCAGAGGATCAGCCCCCAGCTGCTTAGTTTAGGACATTTTCTTTTCTTTTAAACATTTGTAAATATTTCTGAGATTTTATTTCAGAATTTTCTTATTGTGTTTTATATAATTATATTTATATTATTATATCTCATTGAAATAATTTATAAATGATTTAAATCTAAATTTAAAAAAAAATAAATTATATATATATTTGTAGCGATTTTAACTTAAAACTGCTACAAATGTATATATTTGTAGCGGTTATTAGTTTAAAACCGCTACAAAGATATATATTTGTAGCGTTTTTGAACTCATAACCGCTACAAATTTACTTATATATTTGTAGCGGTTTCCCTTCAGAAACCGCTACAAATATATATCTTTGTAGCGGTTATTTACTAATAACCGCTACAAACACTCAAATCATTTGAATTTTGAAATTTGCCGCCTTTGTGCACATTTGTAGCGGTTATCTCATGTATAACCGCTACAAATTAGAAAATTATTTTTATATTTAATGTCCAACGGCTTTAATATTAGTAGCGGTTTAATATATATAACCGCTACTAATTCTTTGAACATTAGTAGCGGTTATATATACAAAACCGCTACAAATATTCAACAAGTACATTTTGAATTTCCCACCAATTAACGGCTTGAATATTAGTAGCGGTTTTATAAATGTAACCGCTACTAAATTATAAATGTTGGAATTTCTGTAGCGGTTGGTGTAGCGGTTTAATAACCGCTACAAAGTTATAAACGTTGGATTTTCAAAATATAAGGTACTAGGCATTCGTCATTATCTTCTCACTCATCTTCTTCTCTATACTTTCTTCTCTCTCACTTGTAGCTATGGATAAATCATGGATAAGGTTGCCGCGCAATTCTCCTGAATATTTGTACAGATTAAACAGTTTCTTAGATTTCGCATTCACTCACGCCAGCTGTAACGGCAAGATCGTCTGTCCGTGTTAGAAATGCAAGTTCAAGAAGTGGCATCCACGTAATGTTGTGAAGGAACATTTGCTTGTGAAGCCTTTCCCTAAGGACTATACGTTCTAGGCAGTTCATGGTGAGAAGGCCGGCGTTAGATATGACGAGGCTCTTCCTCGAAGTTCTCAAGTAGGCGTTCAAGTAGATGAAGATGATCCTGTGAATGATGCTGTGCGTGATGCGTTTGGATTTCAAGGCGACAACTTCAACGAAGAAGTGCACGGCTCTGAGTCGGCTTTTATGGGGAATAAAGCAGCTCGGGATTTTTTTAGCTTGATGGATGAGGCAGATCGTCCTTTATATCAAGGTTGTCGCAAATATTCTAAATTATCTTTCTTGATCAAATTGTATCATATCAAGTGCTTGTGTGGGATCACGGATAAGGGAATGTCGATGTTGCTCGACTTATTACAAGATGCATTCCCCGACGCCGAGATTCCCACAACCTTCTACGAGGCCAAGAAGATCATCAACAGGTTGGGGTTGAATTATCAAAAGATTGATGCGTGCCCAAATGATTGTATGCTGTATTGGGGAGACGATTCTAGCAGGGAGACGTGCAAGAGATGTCACACATCGAGGTACAAGACAATTCGGAAGGGGAAAAAGCAGAAGAAGAAACCTGCAAAGATTCTCAGGTATTTCCCTTTGAAACCTCGTCTACAAAGATTATTTATGTCGTCTAAAACTGCTGAGCACATGAGGTGGCATGCCGTTGATAAAAACGAAGACGGTAAATTAAGACATCCGCGGGATGCAGCTGCTTGGAAAACGTTTGACAACGACTTCGCAGATTTTGCGACTGACCCCAGAAATGTCCGGCTTGCGTTGGTGACCGACGATTTCAATCCTTTCGGGAATCTTAGCACAAGTTACAGCATTTGGCCGGTAGTCTTAGTTCCCTACAACTTACCCCCTGGATGTGTATGAAACAAAGCTCTTTCATTATGTCTATGATCATTCCAGGCAAAAAGGCACCGGGCAATGACATCGATGTGTATCTCCAACCGCTTATTGCGGAATTGCTTGACCTGTGGAATGTCGGCTTGGAGACGTACGACGCTCACAGCAAGACTTTGTTCAACATGCGTGCAGCCTTGATGTGGACGATCAGTGACTTTCCTGGCCTTGGCACATTATCTGGTTGGAATGTGCACACTGGGTCGGCGTGTCCGGCTTGCAATTTCGACTCTGACGCACTGCGCCTTCCCCACAGTCGAAAGTGGTGCTTTATGGGGCATCGGAGGTTTCTCGATGGAACGCATAAGTTCAGATTGCAACGGAATCGCTTCAATGGGAAACCAGAGACAAGAGGACCACCTCAGACTTTGTCCGGTACAGATATCTTACAGCAGCTTGAGCATGTTGACGTCGAGTTTGGAAAAAGCGACGATTCAGCACAAACTCGCCGAAAGATGCGCAGGACTTCGGCGCCTCAGCAGTGGAAGAAGATAAGTATCTTCTTCACGCTTCCGTATTGGAGATCTAATTTACTTCACCACAGTCTTGATGTAATGCACATTGAAAAGAATGTTTGCGACAATGTGCTGTATACGCTGCTTAACGAACCCAGCAAGACAAAAGATCACCTTCAAGCTAGGAAAGATTTACGCGACATGGGAGTTCGTGAAGACGCTTGGCCAGATGAGCATGACAGATTTACACCGGCAAAGTTTACCCTCACAAAACCGAACAAGGATGTGTTCCTCGCGACCTTGAAGAAAATAAAAGTTCCTGATGGGTATTCAAGCAACATTTCTCGATGTGTCGACTTGCAGGCTCGAAAGGTTGCTAGCCTGAAGAGTCACGACTCACATGTTCTTATGCAGCAGTTACTCCCTCTGGCTATAAAGAATACACTTCCTCCCGATGTTTCCATCGTTTTGGTGGAACTTTGTTCTTTCTTTCGGAAGTTGTGTTCTCAGGTTTTGATCGTTGAGGAGCTCGATCAGCTGCAGTCGAAAATCATTCTTACGCTTTGTCACTTGGAGATGATCTTTCCTTCGTCCTTTTTTACTGTGATGGTTCACCTCACAGTCCACCTCGTTCATAAAACAAAGCTCGCTGGACCAGTACAATATCGTTGGATGTATCCGATTGAGAGGTACTCATTTTAAATATGTGCTTTCATTTATTGTCCGTATTTAATGTTTGCTCGTCGTCCTTTTCATCATTTTATATCAATTTTCTCTTATGTACTTCGTAGGTTCCTTGGGAAATTACAATCTTACGTGAGGAATAAGGCGTGGCCAGAAGGTTCTATAGCTGAAGGCTATATAGGGGATGAGGTGCTATATTTTTGCTCAAGGTACTTTGATGATCTTGAGACGGCTTTCAACCGCCCGCCTCGTGTTGACGATTGTCCTGAAACTGCGCCGACATCAGGAGAATTTATCCCTCGTGTTGGTAAACCAGTTGGAGCAACTGAGAACTTCAAACTAACGGCAACTGAGAAGTTCCAAGCACATAGACATGTCTTGATTAATTGCACTCAAGTTGAGCCTTTCATACGGTAAGAATTGTACACTCACATGTATGTTATTCGATCTATATCTTTCGTAACATTTCTCACTTTCATTTCACTAACGCCTTTCCATTATTAATTGCAGGGAATTCAGAAGTCATGTCAAGCGTCAGCTCAGGATCCGTACACAGACATCCTCGGAAGTTGATAGGAGGGTCCACAGAGAATTCCCGGGCTGGTTTGCTCGCAGAATACTAAATGACCACAACCCGCACTCACCAGATTTCAGAGCTCTCGCAATCGGCCCTCTTGATCATGCAAAACGGTTTACAGCATACAATGTCAATGGTTTTAAGTTTTGCACGGTTTCACGGGATCAGGGATTGCAAACACAGAATTCGGGTGTTTATGGCACATTTGGGACAAGGAGTTATGCGAGCAGCAGTGACGCCAACATGCAGTTCGGAGGCGTCCCTTACTATGGCAAGCTTCTTGATGTGGTCGAGCTTAATTATCAAGGCCGTTTCACCGTGACGTTGTTTAAGTGTTTGTGGGCAAATACCACTACTTCTCGGGGACTGACAACTGACGACCTAGGGATCACATCAGTCAATTTCTCACGCCCGATTCATACTGGTATTTCTCAAGATGATGAGCCGTATATTCTAGCTTCAGAGGCACATCAGGTTTATTATGTCGAGGACGAGCGGCATAGGGATTGGCACATGGTCGTTCATTTAAAGCCAAGAGACCTTTACGACATGGGTGAAGGCGATAACATCGCCTATGAGAGTGAGCCATTTCAGCCAGCTAATTTTGAAAACTACTTCCCTGAAGGCGATGACAATTTACCTCTACTGTGGTGAGATTTTTTAATTCCACGTCATTTCAATTAAATTTTTTAAATTTAATAATACATCAATAATAATAATTTTTCTACAAAATTTCTGTAGGGATGGCGACGATGAGTGATCAAATTCAATTGTAAAAAATTCGTCTTTACAAAAAATGCAAAAAATTTGTGTTAAAATAAAATGTAAAAAAAAATTTAAAAAAAAATTAAAATCATATTTGTAGAATTCAAGTGTAAAAAATTTTTCTTTACAAAGAATGCAAAAAATTTGTGTTAAAATAAAATGCAAAAAAAAATTTTAAAAAAAAAATTAATATAATATTTGTAGCGGTTATTAAACCGCTACAAAAAAATAAATAACCGCTACTAAATAATAACCGCTACATTAACCGCTACAAATAATTAAACCGCTACAAAAATATAAATAACCGCTACATTAACCGCTACAAATAATACGTGAATCCCTATAAATACCCTTATCACAACTCATTTCAAACACTCCCCAATTTCTTTTCACCTTACCCTTCTTTCATTTCCTCTCATTTACAACTTCTTTCGTATGAGTAGAGGAGCTGAATAATACGATCAAATATGGTAACAAGATTTTCAATTTCTTTTAAAATACTTCTTTCCTTTCTATAAAATTTATTCTAAACATCTTTTTTTCTAGATATATCATAACTCTATCTCATTTTCATTTATTTTTCATATACAATTACATTATATTATAAAACATAATAATTCCTTATTACCTAACTATCCTTAATAGTATTATTAACATAAATTTTATAATAACCATATTCAATAACATTTTTTCTTTTTAATTTATTATTAAGTTAAACTATTAAATAATAAACTAATTGAAATAGATAAAATAATAACAAATTAAACTATTTAATATAATATTGAAAAAAAAGAAAAAAATCAACGTATATTTTTTAAAAAAATTTTAAATATTTGTAGCGGTTATTAAACCGCTACTAAATAACGCGCCTTTTTAAAGCTAAATTTAAATTTTTTGGCGCCAATTTTGAATTTCATGAAATTAGTAGCGGTTTTTAAAACCGCTACTAATTTCATGAAATTCAAAATTAGTAGCGGTTTTTAAAACCGCTACTAATTTCATGAAATTCAAAATTAGTAGCGGTTTCTTAACTGCTACAAATAAAAAATGTCATTTTTAACAAA
Organism: Inga leiocalycina; assembly: GCA_963242795.1. Lineage (NCBI taxonomy): Eukaryota > Viridiplantae > Streptophyta > Magnoliopsida > Fabales > Fabaceae > Inga > Inga leiocalycina. The sequence continues at coordinate 40,655,624 of OY725332.1, forward strand.
TTTTTATTTTTATATATTTGTAGCGGCTTTTAAACCGCTACAAAAAAAATCCTTTTTTAAAGCTCTCAATAAAATTTTTTATCTTTGTAGCGGTTATATAACCGCTACAAATATCTCTTGATTTTGTAGCGGTTACTATGAACCGCTACAAAGGTTGTAGCGGTTTTATAAAACCGCTACAAAACCGCTTGCAACGTACGATTTAGTAGCGGTTTTCGTAACCGCTACTAATCTAGTTTGTAGCGGTTAGAACCGCTACGAATACCCATTTTTAACCGCTACTAAATCACGTTTTTTTTTGTAGTGTCCCAAAAGCATAATAATCTTATATCTACATGTAAGTTTATATAAAACAATTATTTTAAGTAAGAATTTCATCTTATTTTTAAATTTATCAACCTATAATCCATAAAATAAATTTGAAATATCAAATCTTTCATATAAATAATTTATATTTATGCATATACTTTTTTTTCAGAATTGATGCTCTAAATCATTAAAATAATAGGATGTCACGGATTATATCTGAGTGCTGCTTCCAATTCTTCATCTTTTGTAACCATTTCTTCCTTCAACAAATCAAGGTTAATGACTCCTTTGCTTCCAAGTTAAAAAGGGAACATTTAACAATCTAGGTCAACGATGCTCTTAATGTTGTTATTGCCAATCAAATTATCAAAATAGCTTTCTTCCACTACATGCATTGCACTGAATGCTCTTGGAAACAAACGAAAAATCTCAGAATTTGATAAGCACCAAATCTTACAAAATCAATAATAACACTCTAACCAGTTGCAGGAATATTGTTCAAAGGAGTAGAAACATGAGGAGCCTGAGAACAATTGAGGTTGACATTGTCCTTTGATGAGAAAGATGAAATACTAAGGGAGGATGCAACTTTGATCTCCTTGATAAATGTAGCCAAATCAACCTTCTTCCCTTTATGAGCAGGTGGTTTCTATTCATCTATAACATAGAAATGAGTTTGATAATTTGAGATACTTCCTCGAAGAACCCATCCTTGTGAAGCTTGACAAGGACCTTTTTTAGCCAAAATTTAAAATCCGGCAATGTACTAAAAGGTAAAACAATTGAAAGTCCTCCAAACCATACAACCTTTGAGAATGGACAAGTCACAAATAGATGCTCTATAGATTCCTCTTGGTGGCAACCAAATAAGCATTTACCTTGAACAGGTAGATGATGCTTATTAAGGATATCCTCTAAAGGAATGTCATCATTCAAAATCTTCCAAATTAGAAGAAGATCCTTTGAAGGCAAAGATATGGTCCATAAGTATTTCCAAAACTCCTCATTTTGCCTATGTTGTGTTGAGAGTGAGATATTTTTGAAAGCAAGAGAGGCCTTATATTCTCTCAAAGGACTAGACAACCAAATTAACTTATCTTGACCATTTAGGAAGGAAACAAGAATCTAGAAAATAGATCTGGCAATGTGAGAAGGATAAACTTCCCTTACCGAGTTGTGATTCCATCTAAATGGACACTAGGTAGATGGAAGTTGCACTAATAAATCTGAGACAATTCTTTGAGATAAAGAACTAGAGGATTCATACTGCATAGGTCACCACAAAGGGTGGTTGATAGCAATGGAATTTCCATATCCCACTTTCCATCCTAAATGATTTGTGATTATAGAAGCACATTGGAACATTCCTTTCCATAACCAAGAAGAATTAAAAGGTTTCTTCACTAATGACTCCCCTTCAAGATCTATATATTTCGGCTTTAAAGTCTCAGCAAGAAGAGAGCCAGTCTGAGCATTGATAATTCTCCAAATTTGTTTTGCAAGAAGAGAATCATCACTTTGGAGATAGGTCGAATCCCCAATCCTCCTTCCTAGAGAGGCCTAAAAATAAAATCTTTGCTTACCAGATAAATTCTGTTCCTATCACTAGTAGATCCCCAGAAGAAATTTGCACATCTTGCATCAATTTGATTGCAGATATATTGGGGGAGTTTAAGGCAAGAGATAATATAAAGATTGACTGCAGAAAGAACATATCCAATTAGAGTCAATCTAGATGCTTGAGAGAGAAGCCTAGCCTTCTGTGCTGTCATACACTGATCCACTGAATTAGATACTTGTCTATAAACAACTTCGTTATTCCTTCCAGGATCCACCCAAGTTCCTAAGTAACTTCTAAGTTTGTCAGAAAATCCAACACCTAGAAATTGAGTGTAATAAAACTTGATGTCATGAGAGAAATTATGACTGCAAATAAGTGACGATTTATTCCTATTGATCTGTTGTCTTGACTACACTACAAACAATTAATGAATTTCCAACAAAATTTGTCACAAAATTTTTTCCCGTGGCAAATTCTGTCGGAAATCTGTTAGAAATTTCATCAGAAAAGTTTCCTACAGAAATAGGAATTAGCCACGGAAAAAAATTCCATAGCAAATTCCAATAGAAAAATTTTCCACGGAATTATTCTGTGGCCAATTTTGTCATGGAATTAGCCAGGGAAATTTTGTAACTATTTGCCACGGAACTAAATCCGTCGAAAACATTAAAAAATTATTATTTTTCACATAAATGTAATTATTAAAAAATTATTATTTTTGATAAATATATATAAATTATTAGTTATAAATTAATTTTAATTAAAAATAATTTTTACATTTAGAAGTTGGACAAAAATATAGTCATATGAAAATTTATTTAAGATGTAAAATTTTTTAATTTAAAATTAATTTATATTAAAAAAACATTAAGACTATATAAAATTATTTTGTATTATTATTAAATTTATATTTATTTTTTTATAATAATATATATTTATGTATAAGAAATATATATATATATATATATATATATATATATATATTTATTTATTTATAAATAATTGCTTATATATAATAAAATTATATATATATATATATATATACATAATTGTGCAATAAAAAAACACCAAAGCATTCCAGACCAACTGGTAAGGCATCACGCGTGCATAGGGTAGGTCCTGTGTTCGAACCACCAGGGGGCTAAGAGTAGTTGCATTTTCAAGAAATATGGAGGGCAACATGTGGCAAAGTGAGGCGGCGACACGTGGTGGGAGCCAGGCGCAGATGATGTGGTGGCGGCCTTCGGAGCTGCCATGTGGCTTCTCCTAAGAATGCCACGTGGCATTTTGAAATTAAAAATTTAAAAATAATTTTCCAACAGAATTCAAATTTCTGACAAAATTCCGTCACAAATTTTGTGACGGAATCTAATTTCATTGGAAATTGATTTGTCACGCTATTATTAGCGATAGAATCCATTCCGTAGGAAATCCATGTCTCTCGCAAATCCGTGGCAAATTCTGTTGACAGCTTTGAATTCCATGACAAATTCCATCACAATTCAATGTTTTTTCCCTAATGCTATAAGTTATATAGATCCAGTAAAGCCTTAATAGAACTAAGACTTCGATAAGTACCCTAAAAAAGAAGACTGTCTCGTCAACTTATAATAAATGAGAGACAGGTTAAGAGTTATTGTTAACTTTGATCCCTTTTAAATGGCCAGAATGTTCAAAAGTATTCAAAATACAAGAGAGAGCACATTAGCAGCCAAGATGTGTGAATAGGGTGATAAGGGGTCACATTGACGAACTCTTCTTGTTGGAAATATTGAGGTAGTGACTTGATCATTGAAAACCACCTGATATTGCACACCTGTGAATGACTTGATCATTCACATGGCTTCTCACATGATATCCTATATATGTTACTAATTTTATAAAAACCTCCTGAACTTTGACAAGTTGCAGATAAACACCCTAACATTTTAAAATTTAAACTTAACTCCCTTGATGTTTTAATTTTTAATATTATACCCTTCATCTTGATAAATTATAATTTATTAACTAAAATAGTATTTTTATATGGCGAAAACTAAATTTGATCATGAAATTGTGCTATTACTCGATTATATCGTAAACATTATTTTCAAATTATACAATGAAAAATTTTCGCTTAAAAGTGTTAATTATATACTATGCTTTCAAAAATTGTGACGTAATTTGTAAAATAATAATTAAAAAGTCCATGGTGATAAACCAATGATTTTCGTTAAACAAGCGTAATATGTAGCCACATTGGTACTTCTGACGAGAAATATGCTATTTCAATTGTAACATACTATATAACAAAAAAAAATTCTTTAAACAAGTGCAATATATAAAAATAGCCTTTTATTTTTATATTTCTTTAAATATCTTTTTCTATAGTTTTTTATGCCAATAGGCTATTTTATTTTATAAATAATAATAATAATTTTACTGAATATATTAAGATGATAAAAGTAACGGAACGTGTTTAATATTACAAATTAAGACATTATCGGGGTTAAGTTAAAATTTTGAAATGTTAGGGGGTTTATCTACAACTGGTCAAAGTTCTGGGGGTTTTGTAAAATTAGTAATTTACATAAGATTCCATATAAGAAGCAAGGTTTTTAATTAGTCTCACATGATGATTTTTGTTAAAAAGATAATGGTAAGTTAACAACAGGGGGTTCATAATAAAAATATGAAAGGTTAGGGATGTTAAATTTAATTTTTAAAATGTCAGAAGGGTTATCTGCAACTAGTTTAAAGTTTAAAGGGGGTCCTGTATAATTTAGCCATATAATAAATTATAGATGTTGAGAGATTTAATTTCAATTACTTCAATTTAAAACGTATTTAAATCAAATTGTTGTTATGTTTTACATTTTAATTATTTAATTATTCATTATTAATATATTTATTAATAAAAGCAAACTCATAATATTTGATAAGCTTAGTTGGGAGGTTTGATTTAAAATAGATGTCTCCATAAGAATGACAAGTGAGTTTGACAAAGAATCTAAAAAAAATCTTCAGCATTGGCGAATCCAAGTGTTTGCAATGATAGGCCATAAATAGTCAATGTATATACTCTGGCATATGTATCTTCAATAACTCCCTTTATCTACTGTGAATTTCTTTTAGGATACTGTGACTTTTATTTTTAATTTTAAAGGAACAAATCACTAAAAAAATTCATAGTCATTCTTGGAGAAATAAATATATATTATGGATTGTTGGCAAAAAAAAAAAATATTATAGATCAATAATAACGATAAATATGATAGATCAACTTAAACAAAATATATACAAGAAATTTACTCAATAGAATTTCACGAATCAATTGTAATCAAATTATATTAAATTATATCAATAGAGTTGCTTTTGTTGTCGCAGTTCGAAAGGAATCAATTCATCCTTCCTACATCTGCGAGCAAGCCGCTTCATGGAGTCGGACGTACAGCTTTGTTCTGTCTTCATTCTGTATTCTCTTCAAATATCAACTTCCATAATCTTGACTTATACAAAATCACCAAGACCCAAGTAAATAGGTTTGCCGTCTGTATATAAAAATTTGTCGTTTTTTATGTAAAGTGGAGTTCCTTTGCTGTGTTGGTCCCAAAAAACAGAAGTATTTTTCATAATCAGGCAATCATGCTCCTACATATAAATTTTTTAAAAATTTGGTTTTGGTTGTTGATATAAATTTTTTCATATTTTAAATTACAATTTTTCAAATATAGTATTTAATTATATAATTATTATTGCTGTCCATAATTTTCAAAAATTATAAACTATAATGTTTGATTATTTATTACTTATTTTAATTTATATCACGTTAATGAATAAATAGTTATTCTGAATTAAAATTAAAGTACAAAATTCATTAATATTGAGTTATATAATACTTTTAAGATTTAAAAGTAAAAATTCATTAATTTACTTGTTGGCAAAAAAAACTAATTTACTTACAAGAAATTATACTTTAATGAGTCACAACTCATAAACCTTCTTGAAGAGTTGACTTTTCTTTTTTGTGATTTTGACCAGATGGACGATTGTTTAAACTAGCTGTAAAAACAACGCGCTAAATGCTAATAGACTAATGGGTCTCTTTTTTTCTTTTCTTTTTTTTTTGGGTAGGTCTTAGATATCCATCGTGGGTAACAATGACTAATGAATCTTTCTTACTCAGAAATGTGGACATAAAAATAAATACACTATTTTTTTGTTTGCCAACGGCATAAAATATAAATATTCTAGCTTTATAAAAAGTAAATATATAACATTATCAAACTGAGGATATAAGTGACCAAAAAAAAAAAAAATCAAACTGAGGATATAAGAAATCATTCAACTGATTAAAATTACATTATAAACCTCAAACTCAGGAAAAAAGAAAGAATATAATAAATACATTTGCCACTGTAAGCTCTATTATTTATTTATTTCTCAAGCTTAAGCCAATCAATCCTCCTTTCCCTGGTAGCCCCATGGATTGTTTCTGGCCCAATTCCATTGATCTCTGCACATCTCCTCTACACCATATTTTGCCCTGAAGATGAAAAATCATATTAATTATAGTAAATTGAATAACAACAACTGATAACATCACCCATAGTATAAACATTAAGGATTATATGTTTGTCTTGGCTTAAAAAATAAATGAAAAAATAAACCAGGTCCTTACTTCCAACCCAGTTCTTTCTCAGCCTTCTCTGTTGATGCATAAACAGCAGTAGCATCTCCAGGTCTTCTAGGAGACAATTTCAGTGGAATTTTCTGCAAGAAAAAGAACCAAATAAAATATGAACTTGTAACAAATTGATCATACATATTACCAGTCCCAGGTTGTATGAGCAAGATCTATAAATACCTTGCCAGAAACTTTTTCAAATGCAGCAACCATTTCAAGCACTGATGTACCTTGTCCAGTTCCCAGGTTATAAGCAGTGCAACCTAAGCAACAAGTTGACCAATTAACTTTAAGTAAACAAATTAAAGATGGTAGGAAACAGCTCTCAAACTATGTTATATATAATGAAAAGAAGAAGATATTTCACCTATGTTCTCAGTGGTGAGAAGCTTTCTCAAAGCAGCAATGTGACCATCTGCCAAGTCCATTATATGTATATAGTCTCGGACCTAATTCACAACCAAAATATTTGAGGGTTAATTAACATGTAGAATTTGGAAATATATATTTTTGAGCAAGCATGCTTGTTTCTACTGTACTGTTAATTATTCTCTTTCAATAGATTTTTTTTTATTCCTCAAATACATCTTACTGTCAAATAAAGATATAATGATAATGATCTTATCAAATGCACTAATGAAAATCTCTGGTTAGGTGATTTAGTCTCATGCAAAAAGAAAATTTAGTACAAGTGTGAATTTTAACGAACCGCTGATCCGTCCTTTGTGGGATAATCTAAACCATAAACATTAAGCTCAGGCAATCTCCCCACAGCTACTTGTTGAATATAAGGCATGAGTTGATTTGGGATGCCCCTGGGATCTTCACCAAGTTTACCACTTTCATGTGCTCCAACTGGATTGAAGTATCTCAGCAAAATAATCCTCCATTCTGGTTCGGCCTTTTGAATGTCTCGAGCAATTTCTTCTAAGAAAAGCTGTAGAAATATGTGAGCCAGAGAGGAAATAAATGCCAACATTCTCGATCCCCAGTGGCGAGGAAGAAAAGAAAAAAAAACAAGAAATGTGTGTACCTTAGTTCGTCCATAAGGACTTATTGCGCGTAGCTCAAAATCCTCAACGCAGGGCATCTTCTCAGGTTGGCCATAAACGGTTGTAGATGATGAAAAGACCATCTATTTTCCCCATAGATTCAAATAATTAAGTGTCAGTTTTGCATGAACGATGAAGACAACTCATGCACACGTAAAATGCTTGAAACAGAAGCAAAATAAAATGCTTTAGTATTGATTTATAAAGACCAGAAACATAAATATTATATATCTATATAACTGTCTTGCCATTGCAAGAATAGGCCACAAATCATCCATTTATATTCTCTGGTATATTCTTTTATCTTCAATAACTTCCCCTATCTACTACTGTGACTTATTTTTTATAGGATACTGTGACCTTTTTATTTTGAAATAAGGTAATAATATTAATAATAGAAATATTTTGCCATAACTTTTCATTCTAATTTTAAAGTAATAATAGAATTATGTACAAACCTTTTTGCAGTTATATTTTGCCATAACTTCATAGAGATTAATGGTGCCAATCAAATTAACGTCAAAATATCTGCGGGGATTAGCAACACTTTCACCAACAGCTTTGAGACCGGCAAAGTGAATCACAGCATCGAATCTGTTTCATCGTTATTCCCAATGAAAGAAACACATCTCTTAGCAACCGTACTGTTTTCTTGAATTTAAAAACCAAAAAACAGAGCTCTAGGAAAGAGGAATAGAACAAGACATTATGCTTCATGAAGGAATTTCTGTAAAACTTCGAATTAAGAGATGCAAACAAAATTGGAATCAGTTCATCGACGTACTTTGTTTTAGAGAACAGATTCTCCAAGTCGTTTTTATTTCTGAGATCGCCCTGAAACGAAACCAGAGCAAGAGAATCAAATCACTGAAAAGAACTAATTAACTTTGAAACAAGTGATTGAAATCCAAAATCAAAGAATAAATCGGTTCATTACCTTTGTAAATTCAAGTCTCTCGGAAAGTTCAGGTCCGACGACTTCACGAACTCGATCCACGGCTTCTATGACGGAATTGTCCAAATTATCGATGATCGAAACCTTGAATCCACTTTTGATAAGCTGAACGACGGTGTGAGTGCCGATAAATCCTGCACCACCGGTGACCAGAATGGTTTGATCGGAGCTTGCCATTTTTTCCGATTACAACAAGGAAGGAATTGGAGTAAGAACAAAAGAACAGAGGATAGAATGAGATGAGACGACATGAAAGGTAGAAAGCAGAGAGAATTTATAGAAATTGGAGCTCGAAAGATAAGATTCTATGGATATGAATTCGGATAGAAGTGTTATTATCTAAATTTTGATTCTGTTTGATTCAAATCTTTCTTGATTTTCTATTTATAGGTTGTTTGGTTTATTACTGTTTGGCGCGCTGCTTCTGATGTGTTAAAAGGCGGGGTGTGACAGCTATCTTAAAATTTTTGATAATTAATTTTTGGCAAAAAACAATTGATAGCTAATAATTCTCACAATTGGTGCTTTGTTTTACCTAATTTGCTTGCTCTGTTAAAAGTGAAGTGCATATAACTTCTTAAAAACCTTCTCATTCTTTTGATAAATGAATCTAATTTTAATAAAGTAAAAGATATGATATATCTAATACTACTTTTTCATATATTTATTTCAAATTAAACTTTTTATCCAAAAGAAATTCAAATTAAACTAAATAAAGAAAGAGACGTTTTTTACTTCATGGTATGCATCGTGTTTAATTGATCATGAGGATAGATCTTAGATGTATATCAAAATAAAATTTATTCTAACTGAAAATTTGAATTATTATTAAAATTTATAATTAATCCCTTTGAAATACTAAATTATCGATCACAACCCATCGAACTATCTAAAATTTATTTGATTATTTTGCATTCATAAATTGATTTTCACTTCTCATTTTTTATTGATTTATTATTTTTATATTAATAGAATAATCATATGAAATAGATTATATATTTATATTTATAAGTTTTGAGCAGTTAATTTGGCTATTTAACTTTATCAAAGTATAAAAAATTTCTTTAATGTATAAAAACTTGAAATTTAAATTGAAAAAAAAATTAAACAAAGGATTGGTAGGTTGACTCGCCAACCCATCTTAAGCGAGCTTAAGTTAGCTAACGCCTGAGGCAAGTATTTTCAGGCCTTGCTCAGCTTACACCCCGCATGTTGACCCGCATTACTACTTTTAATTTGAAGCATTCACATCTTTAAGCTCAGAGGGTATGACAAGCCCTAATGAGTCCCAAAACCTAATTCATCTAATTTTTTTAATTAAAAAAAAATTGGTTGGCCATTTTGTAAATAACTTTCCGTTCTTAAATTTGTTTACCCACTTACAATTTGTTTGCTTTTAAAAAAAAAATCCTAAAATTGATGCGTGCTATTTCAATTCTTACAAAATCCACCATTCACCGCCACACCTTGGCGATCGACGACTCCATCTACGTCGACCATCGCGACACCGTCCCTGTCCAAGAAAACCACAAACCATTTGCACAACCCAATTACACAAAACAGAACTCCATCGAAGATTGCAAGCAAAACATCGTCGGTGTTTGTCGGAGGTGAGGTTGTCTTGGTCTGTCATGGCTGAGAGCTTATCACCTCTGGCATGGATCGAACATGAAGCGCGAAGGTCATCGTTGTTAGCTGTTGCGAAGCACATGATCATATATGCTCTAACTGATTATTGTCACAAGGAGGGAGATAGAAAGGGTGGAATGGAACAAAGAACCGATTCCATGAGAATCATGATTAAGGCATACCAAACATGCATGAAGGAAAATATGTCTGATTCCGTTTCTCTTTTCCTAATTCCGTTTGTTACGGGGAGGGGGAGGGAAATTAAAATTTTTGATAGAATTTTAAAAAATTGAAGACGTACTACTAGGTTATAAAATTTTAATAAAATTAAAATACCCTAATTACCCTATGTTTTACTTTAATTACTTGAATATTTTCTATATTTTGAAAACTCAAATAAACCTCTTTTGAAATTGAAATATATGTTACACACACTTCCCTTATATTTTTAAAAATTTTTTTCCATCCATCTATTTTTTAGTGGACCATTAAATTTGACTCTCAAATTTGTTTAACCAAATATCCATATTTAACATAAGAATTATTTAAACATTTATACTTGTCCGGAAATAATTATACAACCAAAAAAAATTATAATATATATTTGCAAAATTTATAATATGTTACAAAATTTATTAATTTTGATTATGTTATAAAATTTTATAATTTTAATTTCTCATTATATTTATTGAAATATGTTTATTTTGGTTTTTTTTTTTCAAATGATAAAAACATATTGCAAACACATATTTTTGTTATCATATAGTATAAATAATACTCCCTCCGGTCCTAAATATAGGACAAAGTTTGTAGTGCAAATTGCACTACAAACTTTGTCCTATATTTAGGACCGGAGGTAGTATAAGTTCAAGATAATATATATATAATTCATCACGATTGATTTTTTTTCCTTAGGTTTTCAAACCTTCCAAAATAAATTAGGGATTTGATATGATTAAAGGAAAATTTGAAAATAAAATTTATTTTGATATAAATTTTATTTAAAACATATTTTTTTGGAATCTTTTTGGAATATTCTTAACAAATTTAAGGGTTTGGACCGAAGTGTATATTTTCAAAATAGAAGGCCGTCTTTGTAATTAGGGAAAACAAAAGGGTGCTTATAGTACTTTACTATTTTAATAAAGATGAAATGTAAAATAAAAGAGTACGGAAAATTAATTAAAAAATTTTAACTCCACCTCACTAATCTTTTTAAATTCAACTCATAAAAATTTTCCTTTCTCGCCATTTTCCTCCAAATCTCTCGTACCAGATTTGGGGCCTCAACTACCCCTTCCTAGATGTGCTCTCTTCTGTGCCCCCATTTTAGGGACTTTCGCAAATATATTTTTCATGGCTCTTTAGATCATTAGATTCTAAACGAAATGGGTGACATTTTGATATATTATGGGCAAAAAATGAACCTGTTTTCAATTTTTTATGACTTTTTAAAGATATTTCAAAAAAGTGTTTAAAGTGAAAAAAAAAAATACACCATTTTTCTGAAATATCTTTGAAAACTCATAAAAAATTGAAAACTTATCCATTTTTACCCATAATATATCAAAATGTTACCTATTTCGTGTAGAATCTAATGATTTAAAGAGCCATAAAAAATATATTTGGGAAGACCTCCAAAATGGGGGTGAAGCAGAGAACACAGCTGGGAAGGGGCAGCTAAGGCCCCAAATCCTATCAAACAAGCCCCTAAGGTCAAGGTCAACGATGGGTTTTGATCTCCACACTACCACAAATTTGCACATTTATAATGCTTAATACATAACAGTTACAACTAATAAACGTTATGTATGTTGATGCGGAGGTCATTCAAGGATATATAATGCTTAAAAGTAAAGGTTAATTATGCGCATTATCATGTATTGTGAGGTAGAATTCACGAAAACACAAAAATAATTATTGTAGTTAATAATGTCATTTTTTAATGACAAAAGTGACAGTTCTTTCAAAACAACCATCATGTAACACTTACAAAAGCAAATACTAAATATAGATTCTACTACCCTAAAAGACGTCCCTTTTAAAAAATGGGAAGTAAAAAAGAAATGTGGTGGCATTTTTGTAATTATGGGTGAGAACTTAATAGCTTTAGGCATTCCCAATTTAAATAAGGACATCTAAAACACGACTTTAGAGACTTTAGACGTCCCTATATGTATTGGCGACATCTAAAGTTAAAAACAAATATTTTTTTAAATCAGGGACACCCTTTGGCGTCCCTAATTTATATTAGGGACACCAAACGGTGTCCCTGGTATCATCAAGGACGCCATCTAATAACATTAGGGACGCCAAAGGTGTCCTGATGATACACATAAGGGACGCCAAAAGATACCAAGGACGCCAAAGGGTGTCCCTAATTTTTGAAAAAAAAAACAACTTTAGATGTCCCTATTTAGATTAGGGACGTCTAAAGTAAAGTAAAAAAAAATTAACTAGATAACTTTAGGCGTTCCTAAATTAAATTGGGGACGCAAAAAACAATTCAAATTTATACTGACAGCCTTTATATGTCAATTTTATAATACTATTACACTCATCTTTCTCTTTCCATCGCTGCAAACACAAGAAAAGTCACTACCACCACGCCTTTTAACTTTTGCTTCTTCTTCTTTATATGCTCTTTTTACTCTTACTTCTTCCTTTCTCTCTCTTTGTTTCACCTCTAGATCTGTTATGGTTTCTTATCATTTTTTTTTATTATTTTAGCTTCTTTCTCTTTTTTCTTTTGGTTTCCCTTCTATTTTATCTTCTAACTCGTGTTGTTATGGCTTTTAGATCGAGACTCTGGAACATGCTTCATGGCCACGTTCCTGCCAAGAAAACGAGGTTCATCCCTACCTATCGCTCTTCTCTATTTATTATTACGAGAAAATGAATTTCAATAATAAACAACAGTCATGTAAAGAACAAATATAAAAAGCACCTTTTTAAAACCTCATTCCGTCTGACACCAAGTACTAGTTCTCCCAAGTTAAATACTTTAGAGTGAAGTACCTATTCCTTTTGTTCTTAGTACTTTTCTAAAAAACTCCTTTTCATAACCTCATCCTTTTCTCCCTCATTATGGTCAACCACCATAGAGCTCTTTCCATTCACCCTTGGCATCCTCTCGCTCCTCCTCCTCCTCCTTGGCATCCTCTTACTCCTCCTCCATAAGCCCCTTCTCTTCCACTACTGCCTCCACCACCATCACTACCTCCTTCTCCATGTCCTCCTCCTCCACCACCACCACCACCTTCTCCAGCTCCTCTTCTACCACCACCACCTCCTCCTCAAATAGAGGCTCTGCTCCAGACGTTGGCCAACCTTGACCGCTCTTCAAGGAGTCTCACTAGACACATACCCACGGTTTGAATGCAAAGTTGGACCTCATCCTTCATCACAACTACGTTATATATGATCACTTCTAGCCCGACCCTTCATCTCCTTCCTCAGATGTTGATTATGTGCCAAGCAAGAGGGAGGGCAAGAGGAAGAGGACAGTAGTAGTGGTGATGACTAAAAACCACCACTATTGTTTTTTAATATTAAAAATAATTAATTGCCAGAGCAATGTAGACCAAAAATATTTTTTAAAAAAAAATTGACTATTCATGGTTATTAGTAAATACCCGTTACTAATTTAGGCATTTTACAAGGGATGTGTACGGTTATTAGTAAATAACCGTTACTTATGTTATCTGTGGCAATTTATAAAGGCACCTTTGGCTTTATAATGTTACCCTTTCCATTCTAAAGGACATGATCTGCTGGATAACCTGTGAAACCCTTATCTATGCATTCACTTCTATTCCAACTTCTGACTTTTGTTCTTTATCGATTTCGTGGGAGAGTAAGGACACATGAACAAGTGCTTAAAGGAACTGAACTCTCTCATTCACACTCTCATTTTCTTTTTTTAACTTTTTTTTTTGTACTATTTTGTTGAATAATCAACTTTTTAGAATAAGTTATTGTTATTATTAAAACTTGTCATTTTTTAGAATACCATGTCAAATACCTAACGATTATTAAGAAATCACCGTCACTGTTTACAAAACCTAACAATTGTGATGTCAAAACATTGAACTTTTGTTCAAAATTTGATGGAGGAAACATGTCACCATTTACAAAACCTAACAATTGTGATGTTAAAACCGTGAACTTTCGTTCAAATGTTTATTACAAATGTAAATTAAGAACTGTAAGAAAAAGGCCACATTTTATAACAGATCTAGACTTGTAACCGTAAGCAAGTTTCGCCAAGTCTTTTAAAACACCCACTATCTCACGCCTTTTCACTTTCCCAAGTTATTACATTTAACACATTTTTCTTTGGTCGAACGTTACCCATCATCTTCGGAAGCCCACAACTCAGGTTGACTTTTTTGGCCGTTAATAGTCACTTTCAGGTGAACCACATCCTCCACTGCTTTCTTTGAACTTTGGTCCGATAGTCACACAAGTCACTTTAATCACCCTAATACACTTTTTCATTTTGAAGCCCTAGCTAGGCTGCATTCCTTCGTGTGCTCTGTTCTCCTTATTTTAAGGTATGATTTCTCTTCTGCATTTCACATTATCCATTCTGCATTGCACATTCCCTTTATTTTTCACTTTGTCTTGCTTAGGTAGGTTTTGACTTTAGTCGTACATCATGTTTTTTTTCCTTTTGCAAAACCCATTGCTCTATTTGTTGTGGTTGACTGAATGAGTTTTGTTTTCTATTTAAAATGGTCAGTTCTACTACCTATGACAGTGACAATGCCCATAGTTTTGATAGTGCCCCTAGTTCTGATAATGTGCCTAGTACTAGTATTCTCACTAGTACTGATGTTGTCCCTATGCAACCCAGAAATGAGACCCTAGAACAATCATTAGAATGAGTGTGGGATATTTTAAGGAGGGCCATTACGCCTTAACTTTGGTGAATAAAGAAAAAGCATTGGGGAGAAGTTCCAAGTGACATGGAACAATGACAGTCAACCTCTTGAGCTGTCATACTTCAATAGTTACATTGGCTTAATGGCAAGGACCAACATTCCTATCTCAGGAGGTAATTGGCATTGGTTATAGGCTGATTAAGTAGACATTATTTGGAACAATGTCAGGATAAGGTATATATGCATGCTAATTACTTGTTATATACTTGTAAAATATGTTAAGTTGAATTGTGTGCTTTGCAGTCTGCATATCATGTAGATGAAAATTCCATTAGGGAATTTGTCATAAAAAAGGCTGGCAATTACTATGCACATTCCATCATGCATTGATGAAAGGGTATTTGCATAATGCTAAAGAGGTTGATGAAACAAAAGTTCCTATGGATTTTT
The DNA here is from genome assembly GCA_963242795.1 of Inga leiocalycina. NCBI lineage: Eukaryota > Viridiplantae > Streptophyta > Magnoliopsida > Fabales > Fabaceae > Inga > Inga leiocalycina. The sequence goes on from OY725332.1 coordinate 40,671,132, forward strand.
GGCCTACCATCAAAATAAAAGATTAGAGAGATTTTGTCATCTCACGTCGTGACCCAGCATTCCATATAATTGTTATTCGCAATTCATAATACCATCATGTATCTATTTAATATTAATTTGAGTGTTGCATGTTTTCATAGGAATTAATTGGGCGAATAGGAAGATGATGAAAAATAATAAGTATCCATAGAAGGGAGGGTGAATGGGGCATGCTTGGATTATTGAAAAGTTGAAGGCTGAGAGTAGGGAAGGTAGTAGTCCGCCTGTCATGAACTTTGGTCAGTAGCAAAACAAAATAAATATGGCTCTTATGACGATCCTTAGGTGAATGAGATCGTCGATAAAATTGTAAGTATTAATATAGTCTTTGATTCATGGAAGTAATGTCTTCAATTAACTATCAATATTAACATTATTGTTAAATGTATAGCAAGTCATGTCCCAATAAGTTACAACACAAGGGGCTACCTTGCTACGAGTGAGGACTTATGGGCTAAGACATTGGGGCCTGACCATCCCGGTATTCTAAGATGTGCTAGTTTTGGATTGACCAAGGTAAAATATTATGGTTAATTGCAACCTCAAAGAAACAACCAGCACGAAAAGTATGAAAAGCTCTAGAAACAATGTGATGAAATGTAAGAACAAATACAATTTCTCGTACAAAAGTTGATGAAGGAGCATTTATGAAACAGCAAGGGGGAAATGGCAGCCCAAGTCTAGAGGCAGCTACGCATTCTACTCTAATGATCCGCCTGAGGGTTTGACAGATGTTGAGTATTTTGCTGATAGCCCTAAACACCATACAGTTGCAACGAGCAACTTATTCAACCACCTGGAGCATAAGATGCTTCATAACTAGCCTATCCCTCCTGAGAATGTGAAGGTACAAATAAATACCAACATTGACCTCAGCTATCTACTCCCTGTGCCCACCAAAGACATTAACACATTGAGAGGGGCTACAAGCAGCTTCGTTACGTGGCCTCACCATCTACTTAGATTATGGAAGCCCCTCAATCAAAAGAAGTCGGCCACTCAAAAGAAGCTGCCTACTAAGTCTAAGTCCCCCCACTTCTAAGACCCCCAATCAGTCCAAGCCTACCACTTCCATGACCCCCAATCAGTCCAAGTCCTCTACTTCTAAGACCCCTACACAGTCCTAAAAGGGAAAGCATCATACCCCCAATGACCAATTTAGGAAGAAGTATTCCTCACAAAATAAGATTGTTGGTCAATCTTCCTAGAAGTCCCTCCAGGAGTTCACTGAAAAGGACTTTGCTTTAGACCTCACTACTACAAAAAAGTAAAGCTGTGGCACTTATAATTGCATTAACTGTGGCGCTAGAGAAGTGCCATATATCTGATGCCACTAAAAAAAGCTGTGGCGCTTGGATGCGCCACAACATTTTAAAATTTTTTTTAAAAAAATACCCTCCTGTGGCACTTGTTTGAGGAAGTGCCACAGGAGGGGGGCCTCCTGTGGCGCTTGTTTGAGCAAGCGCCATAGCAGGGGGGTCCTATTGTGGCGCTTGCTCAAACAAGCGCCACAGGAGGGTCCCTTTTTTTTCTTTTTTCTTCTTCTTCTTCTTTTTTTTCCTGTGGCCCTTTTTTATGCTTCCTGATTGTGAAATTTTATATAAAATGAGTGGCTTTCGTGTTTATCATCTCTACAAATTGTCAATATTTCTATTTTATATTTCAACCTATTATATATATATATATATAATTTTCACATTTAAAATTCAAGTTCCCCAACAATAATGTTCTTACATTAATACTCTCCAAAGCTAACATAAAAAATATCACAATACAAGAACTTGATATGTGAACACAGTACATCAACAACTAATTAAGTAAATTAAAAGATTACTAAAAAACGTAAGCTTGTCGGCAAAAAAATTTAAACAAAGCAAAAAGGCAAACGAAACAAGCTAGGTTTTCATTCTTTCCTATTAAATTAGGAACAAAAAGGCAAACGTTATATTACGGTTTATCTTGACTAAAAAAAAAATTTAAACAAAGCAAGCTAGAATGAAACAGTCTTCTTCTTACATATCTATTAATTGACCAGCGCAGGGAGTAGGAGACCACGTTGGTGCTGCTAGCTTGAGTGACGAGTGAGCGTGTGGGTATTTTTTAGTATGAAGATGATAGGAAATGGAGGGAGAGGGCCGACGGATCCACTAAGAAGATGAGAAAGGGAAAGTAGTTTAATGGAGGAGAGAGTAGTTAAATAATTAAAGTGGAGTAGTAGTCAAAAAGAGAAGGAATGGGGGGCGGACACATGACCACTACGCGGGAAATGAAATAATTAAGAGATACACTATCCATTTGATTTTTTTTTTTAAAAAGGGGCAAGTGTGGCGCCTAAATAATTAGGAGCCATACATTGCCTCTTATCAGCTGTGGCGCCTAATGCTTAGGTGCCACAGCTGATATTGAATTTATCATGTGTGGCGCCTATTTATTTAGGCGCCACACATGCCCATTTTTTTTTAAAAAAAAAAATTCAATGCTGCAGCTGTGGCGCTTGGTGGGTTAGGCGCCATAGCTGCTTTCGTGGCCCCAAGTGTGGCGCCTGCGTAGGCAGGCGCCACACTAGGCCTCCTCAATTGTGGCACTTAATCTATTAGGCGCCACAGCTAGTACCCAAAATTAAAAAAAATTATAGAGGTAAAAAAAAAAAAAGAGAGAAGCTGTGGCACTTGTTTAAAGAAGTGCTACAAAATATGCGCCACCTTTTACCCTTTTTGTAGTAGTGCCTATTTCCATTGATCAAATTTGAGAGAGAAGTCTTCGACCAACAAAACCAAGAGGAAGCTATAAGTGAAGAGCTTGTTTCTAAGGTTCTGAGAGAAGACATGGCAAATTCAAGCTTTGTCAATTTCTTTATAAGGTATTTCGTCAATTATGATTGAATAATTGGCTTCTTAAAACTTTGATTATATTTTGATATGTTGGTTTTGACATTTTTTAGGAACTTGTACCATAATTACCTCATCCCTTATGGCCTCTAGCACAAGAACAAGTTCATAAGCCATGACCATCTCAATAACCAGAGTGACGGCATTAAAAAAGATGTCAAGCAACAATACGCGAGATTTATGGGGGATGAATTCATCAAGAGGGCGCTAGACAGAAGTGACATTTCTTTATGCCTTACATTCAAGGGTGGGAACATCATTAACTCTATTTAAATTATTTTTTATTTATTTTTGTTATTGTCCTGATGGTGTGATCTATTATTGTACTTAGGAACTACTGGATGCTCATGGTCATAAATCCAATACGCAAAAGGATTTGGTACTATGACTCCACGAGCGGGGTTCTAGATAAGAGCCATACATGTAAGAGATATTCAACCAGTAAGTTCTTCATTTATCATATCTTATGATTCAGTTCTTCTTGCATGTTTGTATATATATAATTTTATATTGTATCTTCTCAGAGCGGTCTACAATTATTGCACTCAAAATGGTCTCGAGTGCATTAAGAACAAGCTCATAGATGGTACTTCAGATGCGCCTTCCAATGGCTGTGTTCGAAGGTATATATATTATTCATCAATGACTCTAATATTAATAAATCGATAAAGTGCACAATATAGTTTATATATATATGATTGACTGACACGTTTTCCTTATCATTTCTTTATAGTGCCCAAAGCAACCGAACAATAACAACGATTGAGGGTATCGCATGATGCAGTACATGAAGGATATCATCACCCACAATCTTGAAAATATTGATACAAATATGGTATATTATATGCTCAATTCATTCATTTATACATTTGATCAACTATATATTACAATATCTAACTTCAATTTATTGTTTCCTTTTGCGCACAATATTTTAATACCTCCTGCACGATGTTTAGCAACTCACAAATGAAAGAAGTGGCTGAAAAGTTGGCAACATCTATGCAAAATTAGTGGAATCAACTATATATAACGGTTGTTTAAAATCCGTTAGCATTATCAATATATAATAGTTGTTAAAGAGGAACCATTATTTATTATGCAAACATTACCATATATTATTATGGTTGTTTATGTGTGACCGTCAATTATTATTATCACAACAATGTGCATATCATGACATCACCTAGCCTTAATATATAACATGTTTTATCTTATAATAGTTATAATAGATCTAGAATAAATAACAGTTCGGAACCGTAATTTATCTACTCGGTACTCGGAACAAATATAGCGCCCACATATATGATGGTACGGAATTGTGAGGTATAGTAGTTAATAACTGTTATGTATCACAATTTCTGCAGTAGTGCCATATCAAGAGGCCATGTGTCTAGCTGAAAGTACACACACATATTTAACAAGACACATAACTAAAACCCTCCTTCATCAACAACAACAGTAGAAAGAAAAAAACTAAAACCCTCGTTCATCAACAACAACAGTAGAAAGAAAAAAGGAAAAAGAAACACACACACACACACACTCTTTCCATTCCCAGGATCTCTAGATAGCCTTCGATTGGACCAGTATTAGTGTCCACCAGTACTGTTCATGCAGTTGGAAGTACTGTTACATCAATTCCCACAAGGCATGCCTTCAGGTAGTGTTTTACTTCTCCCAGAAGGGGGGCTATGATCACTTGGATGACAGCCACAAGCTTGCTCATTATTCGCGATAGCTGAAGGAGGCTGTTCGTTTGCCTTGCTTGATGCTGCCACTGAATCCATGTTAACTTGTAGAACAAGGAAGAGAATAGAGGTAAACAATAAGACTGATTTCGCAGCCATGGCTGATATATAAAAGCACTGGAAATATTAGTATAGACATGGCTTATTCAAACATGTGAGAGTGCTATTTATAACCTGAGACACTGCTAACTAGGGTCCCAAGTGCAAACATATTAAATGAGTTTTTAATTAATTTGGTTCCCACAGAGATAGATGCCTACTCTCCTAGATTGCACGTTAATGGAATCACAGTAAAAGAGAGAGAGAGAGAGAGGAGGATCATGCCTACAGAATTCATTCCCATACTATTTTACTCTCTTGAGTCTCTAATATAAGAGGTAGCCAAAGGGGTTTATTTTAGTATTGTATATAAGATCTCAATCCACTTTGTCTTCCATATTTATAATTTTTGCTCTAAAATATCTCCATCAATTACGTATGTTAAGGGGGTTTTCATCAGGGATAGTTCTAATGTTTATGATTAAAAAAAGTATTTTAGGGAAATCGAAACTTAATTATTACAAATAAAAAATTTAAATAATTTTTTTAATATCTGCAAATTAGTTATATAACTTATATTTTTTAAGCAAATTAAAGATGTCAATAATGGTCACAATAAACAATTTTACTAAACTCTTCAATCCAGCATTCACCTGTCACTGCTGCAAAAAATATTCCTAGCTACCTCAGTAATTAATTAACAGTAGTTATTATAAGACTGATGATGTAGAAAATTTAAAAAAACAAAATACTTTAGTAAGTAAAAAGGATTAAAAATAAGTTTTCTATGTTAGTTTATCTCAAATTGATGTAGAAAGTTATATCTATATGTTTGCTTCATATCTCCTACCTCCAACAAGAGCTGAGGTAGGCTTTAGAAGGCAATTCTAACCATCATCTGAGGCTGATGCTATAGCTGCATGAAAGTGTTGAAAAATCGAGTTAATTTGATTTATGGAGACTCCATAATTATTAATCAGTTTTAATTTTTCTCCTTTTCTTGAATTAATAAGATAAATTGGTTGAATATTATAAATATGCATCACTTGAAGTATTGCAGGTATTGGTTAGAAGAATATTCTAAATACTCTCATTGGAAGTTGTACGATATATATATATATATATAGAAGCTTCATGGCTTACTGCAAAAATTTGCAACTTGGGGTTCAAGAATTTAATATACAGCAGTGGATCTATTGGGCAGAAAATCAAAAACCAATGGGCATTGTGAAGTCAGGTGCACTAGCATTGATTGTTTCGGGGAAAAGTTCATTAATTAAGAAAAAATTATTTGTGAGTGGAGAGTTTCAAGGATGCACTAGCTTTACGAAAGGATACTTAATTGCCGTGGACTGTGAAAATTAAGTAAAACAATACCAGAGAGAGCACACAGTGACGCACTTGTAAACTAATGGCCTGCTTATTTTGATTGCATGAAAGGTTTTTTTTTTTTTTTGCAAGTAATCCAGATTAAAATGACAGATTCAGATATGTTTGATTAAACTTATCTAATCAAGCGTTATATACATCCGAGGCCAGTGGTTAAGTAATACTCCATTTGCTCTTTAATAAAAGACATATTTATCTAATTTGATTTTATTAAGAAAATTTAGTTAAGTTAACAAATATGATATTTATTTTTTAAAACATCCTAGTTATATTCCTAAATTCCTTCATTTACTCTCCTTGATTATTGTAGAGGGAGCATCAATAGAATAAATCACTACTACAAAAATCTTGCATATATAGAGCATAATAAATAATTGTTACAGTGAATAACCGTCATGTATGTCAAGGCAGAGTTGGCGCAAGAATATATTTTAATAGTTAAACATGCGCACCGTCATGTATTGAGAACAAAAATATAACGATTAATTGTAATTATTAACCTTCATGTATTTACTAACAAAATAATGGTTCCTATAAGACAACTGTCATGTAACACATTCAAATTATTTGTCTTCCAATCTTATATCAGCAAAAATAAAAATATAATAGTTATAATAATTAACCATAAAGCTATGATTTCTAAATACTTAACAGTTAAAAATGATAACCATCATATATAAAGTGAGATTCTAAAAAAATGTATCTAACAATACTTTATGGTTTTTCAAAAAGAACAATTATTTATTCTTGGTAAAATGACATTAAAAATATAGTCAAAATAAGTAAAAGACAAATAAGGGTGGTAAATTTCAATAATTCCAAATTGATTGATTTGAAATCTTCAAATGTTGACAAATGCATGAAATTACATAAGTGCCCTTAGTTTTTATTTTTTTAAAATAAAATCCCTAAAACCCTTTTCCGGTGTCAACAGCTTGTCACAGGAGCTTCGGTGTCCTTACTGATGATCAGCCCGCAAGAGCTCCAGCACCGGCAACCGTTGACGAAAGCTCAGCGGCCTAATATTTTTTTTTTTTTGAATTTCTCAAGCCAAAGTTGTCAATACAGATACTTGGGTTGTTAATAGCAATACTAAAGTTATAAATGGCGACCTAATATATATTTTTTTGAATTTCTCAGGTATCCATATTAAAAAATTTTGCCTAAAAAATGTATTAAAAAAATATTAAACCACTAGAGCTCTAGTGAAAATTTTTAATAACATGTTTTCTACTTTAGTATCACTATTAAATACTTGATAAATAATAATAATAATTATTATTATTAATAATAATAATAATTATTATTATTATTATTATTATTATTACACCGTCAGAGCTCCAGTGAAATTTATTAGTAAATATTTAACAAATACTCCATTTACAACTTTAGTATCACTATTAACAACTCAAGTATCAATATTGACGACTTTTGCTTGAGAAATACAAAAACAATATTAGACAACTAGAGCTCTGGTGTAAGTTATTAGGAAATATTTAATAAATACCATGTTTACAATTTTAGTATCACTATTAATAATCAAGTATCCATATTGATAACTTTTGAATTAGAAATTCAGAAATATATATATATATATTACGCTGCGTTTATAACTTTAGTATCGCTATACACTTGAGAAATTAAAAAAAAATATTATGCCATCAAAGCTCTGGTGACAGGCCATTGCCGGAGCTCTGGTTATGTAATTTCGCACATTTGTCAATATTTCAAAATTCTAAATCAGTCAATTTGGAATTATTGAAATTCACCACCCTTATTTATCTTTTACATATTTTGACAATATTTTGTTTGTCTTTTTCCCTTTATTCTTTAAGATGGGAATTTGAAATAATTTATTTGACAATACTTAACGGTTCTTCACAATAAAATGTTATATATTCTTTAATAAAACTTAACAGTTAAAAGTTATGACCATCATATATAAGAAGGCAAGATTCTGAAATATATCAAATATAAAGAAGCAGGATCTTGAAAAATTTTATTTGACAATATTTGATAGTTCTTCACAACAAATTGTTATAGTATTCTTTCATATTAGAAGGTGGGATTCTGAAAAATGTCAAATATAAGGAGGGATTTTGAAAAACTTTTATTTGACACAACTCTTTTAACTCATTCTCAAACATTTTTTGAGCTTCTCTTGGGTCTCATACTCTTTTTTTCCTGGATTTTGCTCTACCATTGCAGGTCTCATCCTCCACCACTACCATGGCTCTTCACTCTGCAACTCCTTCCTCTCGTGATTCTTCCTCATGTAAGCTTTCATTTCTATTGCTTATTAACATTTTTAGTTTTATTTTATTTTTTATATAACAAGAGCTAGCTAATTGAGGCTCAAGGTTTCTGGTCAGGATTATATAAGAAGAAAAATCACAAACAAAAAATTATCTCTAATTTATGATGATATCCATTGGAGAAAAGTAGAGAGCATGAAAAAGACCATAAGGTAAAATGCTAAATTTTTTTCTTCTTGTTTTATTATAGTAAAAATAATTCTAATTACACTAGATTATAGTGACTAAAAACCAATAACAAATTTTTCTCCTAATTTTTAACAGTTAAATAACAATCTATTTGAATATTGGTTAATTCCTTAATTTTTAGTATCTTATGTTACGTTCCTAAACTTTAGCAACCAAATCAAGTTTGTTGAATCATGTTCAAGATTTATTCAAGTTTTTATATTTGCCACTTTTTACTATATGTATTCTAATTTTCATATTTATATTCTGAGATTTGCTCAAATTTTTATATTTGCGCATTTTTACTATATATATTCTTATTTTCCTATTCATATTATCTTTTTGCAATTAAATGATATGTGACGGGAACTCTGGGAATATATGTGACCTCTGGACAATCTACAACATAGGCATTGGAGAATAATGAGGGACTTTTTATTAATAGATTTTCTTTTAGAATTCAAAAATTATAAAATAATAATGTTCTGTCATGAAAGTGTTTAAGTGATTAATTTCTTTTAATTTGTATGATGTTTATTTATAATGTATTGGATTTTTAAAAAAAATAAATATAATTTTTATTTAACATTATTATAATATATTATCAATGATTATATTGTGCCTTATATAATAAATATTAAAAGTAAAACTAAATAAAAACAAATAATAAAAAAAAAAGCCAATACATTAAGGTTATTAACAAAGAACCATAATGTATGCCCTAAATACATCACGGTTCATAGCCGTTTGATAATAACTGTCATATATGTGCAATCCTCTTGTAGTAAATTAGGACAAGATTGATAAATATAAAAAATATATCTGATATTTAGGACCAAGACCAAGTGTCCAAATATATCTTATATTAAGGATTGGAGAGAGTACCTCTTTTTAATGCATAAGAAATAATAATCACTTTAACTTATATGTAATTTATTATAGGTGCCATAGAAGTAATAATCTCATGATATATTATATTAGCTATCTTAAAGGGTTAATATAATAATTGGTCCTTTAGTTCACAAAAAAAAATATTTGGTCCTTTAAGTTTGCCTTCATTTTGGTTGTGATCCCTCAAGTTTTAAACCATAAGTTTTGGTATAACATCCCAATTTTTAATTCTAAGATCTAAGCAATATTTGGATGAGATCAATTTAGGGGAAAATGGGAATAAATCCCTATTTAACAAATTAATTCGAAATTAGGACCAGAAGATTTAAGTCCTTGAAGGTCAATAAATGTAAGAGGACCAAATCACCTTTATACCTTTTCAGCCCTCCCTCTATGCATTCAAACTTATCCAACCACCCTCTCCTTGCCTTTCTTACTACCACCGATGATCTCCACACCCACTGCCGCGAACCTGCTTCCCCCTACCGCTGGCAACCTTTACATGTGCCTTCTCATGCCATCCTTCCACCATTGACGTCATATATTTGCTAACTCTTTCAAGTCACCCATCGACTCTATCATTGGTAACAAACCACCTTCTTCTTCTAGATTTATTGCCTACCACAAGCCATTTAGGGAGAAGCTTTATCAAAATCAAAGTCATTGGCCACAATTTCTTTGAAGAAGATGAAGAGTAAGACCCAATGCCGTTCATCGAAGACCCATCGTCATTGTTACCACCATTGCCCGTCTTCACTGGAAGGCATGTACTTTTTGTTGTCATTGGAAGCAAAAATGAAGCAGGGAAATTGTTACTCTTCTCTAATTTTTGGATCTTGATTTTTAGAAAATTGTATTTTTGTTTCATTTGTGCATTTGTGGATTCAATAGCTTTGTAGTGGGGGTTCAATTGCTTTGCCTTTTTGAATAGAAATGAGATTTCATTCAATAAAATGAATAAATACAGTGTAAAAACAAAGAATAACATAATCAATGAAAAGGTTAACTAAAGAAGAAAACTAACATATCAGAGCAACAATTAAGCATGGGAATATAAAGAAACTAGGAAATTCAAGGCTTCGATTGTATGATTTGTTAGATATGATTAGTTTTGATGATGTTAAATATAGAAGTCAAATATTATAAGCAAAAAGTTTGCAAAATATACTTATCTTCTATATTGACAAACTACTATTTCATGTGAAATATCTTGTAAATTACTCAAGCAAAGAAAGAGAAAGATTGAAGATAATCAAGAAAATAAAGAAGCTATCTTGTTGAGTTATGGAGAATGAACATCAAGAATCAATAAGAAAGAGATTGAAGAATCAAGAAATTGCAAGATCTAATGAGAATATCGAGATTCAAGCTCTTAGAAGTAATACGAAGCCAAGATAACTTATATGGAAGTTATGGCACCTCCAGAGATGATGCACTAAAGTTTTGATGAAGTACTCGAGTGCTAGAAGCTGCAACACTCGAGTATTGGTGTTGCACTCAAGTGTCAAAGCACTCTGTTCTACCCTGTTCTTTATTCAGCATGACAGAGCTTTGATATTTTAGACATATCTCTTAAACCACAAGTTCGATTGAGCTAAAACCAATTTCATATAAAACTAGGCTCCCAACACGTAAAATGCACACCAAGATCACCCACAAAAGAGTTCATATGAAAGAGATATGAGTTTTAGATGTTGATATTGAAATCACCATCGTATTCCAAAGAAGGTTTGGTATTTTGGATATAACTCTCAAAATTCACATTAGATTGAGATGAAACTAGATTTAAAGAACTTTCCATGGATACGTTATAGGTCAAATTTGGAGTTATATTCTATGAGTTATGCCTTCTGGAATTTGATGCTAGAAAATTCAAAGACTGTTTAGAACAATAGACACTCTTTGGATTATAACTTGCATAAATAATTGAGTTTGGAGTTGATTCGTTTTGCATTGAAATGTAGATGACGATAGATTTCCGATGATGCCATATTTGGAGTCAAAATGAATAGATCATGTTTGAAGAGCACTTGAGTTTGTACTCAATAATTTGGTCATATCTCCCAAACTACAACTCCGATTGAGCTGAAACTTAATTCATATGAAACTAGACTTCTAATGCATAATTTTAACACCAAGATCAAGTTAAAAGGAGCTCAGATGAAAGATATATGAATTTTGAAACATGACACTCAAAATCAACGCTAAATTTCAAAAGAGTTTCAGTATTTTGAACATATCTCTCCAACCACAAATCCAATTGGGATTAAACTTGAGGCATATGAAACACAACTGGAAGATCTTTCCATTAATAGGTATTTGTCACATTTTGAGTTATATTCAAAGAAATATGACTTCTGGAAGTGGCCACCTGAACTTCAAACACTCTCTAGACCAAATGCTACAAATTGGATCATAACTTTTGGAATATAAAGTATTTTGGACTGATTCCAATTGTTATGCAAATAGACTTAAGGGGCTTTTTGGTGATAGGTTATTTGCTAAATTTAGAGTTATATCTAAAGAGTTTATGATAATAACAAATCTTAGGAGGCTGGTGCTATTCGTAGATGTTGGTTTGTATCTGAATAAGTGAAAGTTTATTTGAATAATCTTCAACTTGTTCTAGATACTACTATTTGAATACAAGAGTCATTATTCGAATAAAATCATTTATTTTGTGTAGGAAGCTATTCAAATAATAAACTAATTATTTGAATACACTTTAACCCAATGTGAGTAAATCCCCATCCAACTCATCACTCATCATCTACGTGTCTACCAAGTTAATGGACAACATGTTTTTTAAAAATGCCATCGTGTCCATTTAACAATCAATGTTACCTTTTCTGTTAGTGGAGGGCGACATTACTACGTCTTATTACTTCCAGCGTGACATTGAGCCAAAAAAAACTTCCAGGGCTACATTGCTCCTTCAAGAAAACTTCTAGGGTGGATTTGCTACTTAACCTTATATATATATATATGTGTGTGTATATATATATATATATGTATATATATATATGTATATATATGTATATATAGACATATATATATATGTATACATATATATGTATATATATGTATATATATATATATATATGATATGAAACCATTGATTAATGCCTTTCAAGATGGAGAAATTTTATGGAATTAAAGAGGTTTTGTCTAAAACTTTGCTAAGTGGATGTGTTTTTGTTTTAAATTATATGGTGCCATTTAAGTTATTTTGGCTATGGGAAATATTTATTATGAATTTGGAGCTTAAGAACTAATTTAAAGTTCCATTTTATGTCTAAAACTGTTAAGTAATTGTTCAAGGTAACTATATTATTGTTGGAGAAAATGGAATGATTATTTAAATATTGTTTTGAGATTTGGCAACAGTTGAAGATGCAAATGAAAAGGCTATTTGAAATTATGAAGGGACTTAAGTAACCAAATGCCAAAGAAGTTACATTTTATGAGTGTTGTTTGGATGTTGAATTTGAGTTCAGGATCTGAAAGTAAAGAAACGCTCACTATTTCAAAAGAATTTATATGTTAAAACTAGATTGAAATGGAAAATAAAGCATGTGTGACAGCTAAAGGGTAAAATATAAGGTATTTGGATAGTATAATTGAATTTTGAGAAATTTTCCCTAAAGCCTTGTTTTATACAGCAGTTGTTTAGATAAGGAGCTGGAATTTTGTAATTCCATGCTTAGGAATGAATATCTTATGTCAATTATGTAGGATGGGCATTAGGAATAAATTTCCAACAAAGTAAGTTAAAAGTTAAGATAAAAAAAAGGGGGTCTAAAGGAAAGGCCAAGTGAAAATGTTAGAGTCTAGGCAATGTTGAGAATGATTGCTTTTGCTTTTGCCATTGAAGAAGACACACAATGAAATGCCCCAAAATTTGTAACACATGATAATGAATTCTTTCCGGAAATAAAGTGTGAATTATGACCTGAACTAGCAGTAGTTAGTGCCCAAACCCAGTATTTAAGCTTAATTATGGTGTCAAAGTTTAAATTGAATTAAAATGAAGGGGAGGGCGCATGATATGTGAAATGGAATCAAAAGATGTGCTAAGTGGCAATCCGTTGAGAATTGGTATGGCCAGGGGCAAAATGGGAAGAAAGAATTTTCTTGGTCAATTAGTTAGTTACCGAATGAAAAATTTACCAATCACTAATGAGTAAGTGGTGTGACTAAATGGCTAATGGAATTGGTGGGAATAATCCTATGGTTCATGCTTATGGGAGAATGCATAAGATCATGACACTTAGCAACACATTGGACCATTGAATAAGGAGTCAAAGTTTCAACTCAAAATTTTCTCTCTCTCTCTCCATTTCGATCAAAAGGGCAAGGAGGGAGTTGAAAATCAGATTTCATCATCTTCACTCTCTCTCTCTTACTCTCTTAAGGTCGGCTATGGAAAGAGGAGGAAAGAGAAAGAATCAAGCTTGAAGGTAAGTCATTTTAACCAAGTATATGAGCTTTATTGCTCAAAACCTCTTCTCTAAACTTGTTCCTCTTGATGTAAGCTTCATTTGTATGGTTTTAGATTGTTACGATAAGGTGTTTTGTGAATCCAAGAAAAGCTAAAAGTTGGAGAATCAAAGAATCAACTAGAGAAAGAGGAAGAGGTGAGCCAAAGCTATCTTTTGATATATATATATATATATATATATATATTGTGATGTTGGTTGAGTACTGAGATTTCTGGAATTTTTCCCTAATTTTCATGTAATTAGGGTGTGTGAGAGGTCATAGTGTCTTGATGATTGTGTTGGTGTCTTGTGGGGTCTATTGGTTAAAGGGCATGAATTTGAGACTTGAATATGAAATTTGATGATTTTAAGATTTTGTGTTGAATTGGTGTTCAAAATATAACATGTTAAAGGAGTGTGAATTTAATTTCTTTGATGTTTCCAATGGATTCCATGAGAAATTTGTATATGAAGTAGCCCCGATTGTGAATTTTGAACATTTGGAAACATTGGTTCAAAGATTGGAAATTCTAGAAACTCATTTAAGTGTAAAATCTTGTGCAAGGGAACATGTTTTTGTCTAGTTCTTGGTTGCTGCCTAAAACTCTCTAACCTGTTCTTGGCCGCAGCCCAAGGGTTATCAACCATCTGTTGGCTGTAGCTAACCCCTCAAAAACTGCATTTTGTACTTTTAAAAGATGGTCCTTGGTCTAGTTTTTCCCAACCCTTTAGGCATCTATTTGGGCTTCTAGTATCCACTTAAAAGGCTTAAATGATAACCAACCCTAAGTGTTTGAAGTTAAGAATTGGTATAGTGAGTAACTCATCATCCTTGATTATGATTTATAGGACTTGACATCTGCCCTAAGCACGTGGAATCGGTGCCTGAGCGAGAATGGAAAGAATAAGGTAGTGACCCTTTCTCTTATATTATGTATAATGCATATCTTATCATTGAATGATGATGAATGTTAATGCTGTTGTTATTCTGTTGTGAACTTGTGATGAACATGAATGCTGTCATAACGCCGTGAAAGTGAATATGGCAAGAGCTATAGTAGTGCCGTGAAAGTGAATATGGCAAGAGCTATAGTAGTGCCGTGAAAGTGAATACGCCAACAGTTGTGGTAGTGCCGTGAAAGTGAATACGATGAGAGCTAATGTAGTGCCGTGAAAGTAAATACGGTGAAAGCTGTTGTAGTGTTGTGAAAGTGAATACAACAAAAGCTGTCGTAATGCCGTAGAAGTGGATGTCCTGCCTAACCACTACCGAGACATAGTGGGCTAGAGCCGGGTGCTTCAGATAGAAGAGATTGAGACTCCAGAGTAACCCATTATAGTAGGGTGCTTCGGATAAAAGAGAGTGAGATTCTAGAGTGTCCTGTTACATTTGGTTAGCCGAAAGTCCTAATAGAATGTACGGGTAAGGTAGTTGTGTATACAGCAGCGATTGCGGTCGTGATTGCACCATGGCCATGAGAGCTGTCGTTTTGTGACTTGCGGGTCATGCATTACTGTGGTAGCTGAATACAGCTTTGGAGCTATTGGGACAATCATCACGCATATTTGTGGTTACAGTGAAGGCTGTCATTTTGTGACTTGCGAGTCATGCATCAATATGGAAGCTGCTGCGGATATTGTTGTAAATTGCTGTTGAGATTATTATTGTTATTGTGAGCCGTTGTTTATACTGCTTACATGCTTTGTTTATTATACATTATATTAGTCAAATTGTTGTTACTGAGATTCCTATGAATCTTACTCTTTCCACTACTAACGTACAGCTAGGGCAAGCAGATAAAAGAAGCTGGTATATAAGGACGGTTAGAGTTCGTGGCTAGGAGATTAGTTTTATGTTGGTTATCACTTGTTGGGATATTTGCATATGTAAAGGTAGACCATTGTAGTGGAATTTTGTAATTGTCTGTAATCCCTGGTTGAAAATGGGCGAATATGCCCTATAGGCTTTTATAGTTAAAGGTTGAATCCCGAGCGTCATTGGGAATTTTGTTGGGTACTCTGGTACGTTTAAATGGATCGGTACCGAATAGGCCATGTAGTTTTGAATAGGGGTGTTCAAATCCAGGACCGAGATCCACCACTCCCGGTCCCGGTCTTGGTTTTTAGCCGGGATGCAAATTGCATCCCGGCCCCGGTCCCAGTTTGGTCCCGGTCCTGGTAATCCCGAGCGAGACCGGGATCAAACCGAGAATTCCCGCTTTTTTTTTAAAAAAATTAATTTAAAAAATAATATTATTTTAGTTAAATTTTCTATAATCTAGTGTTGTTTAAAGTAATTATTTAACATCTAATAAGGTCATAATAATCACACAAATTGATCTAAAATTGAAGAATAGCATTTTATTATTATTATTATGATCACCTTCATCATTTTTGTTATTATTTTTATACATTATATAGTAGGATTAGTATCACGATATATATAGTTTAACTCCAACTAAGCATGCGATACACATTTTATCAAATGGTAACTTAAATTCTGGGATAAAAAATACAAAAATAAAACAATAACTTAATTTTTAAGAAAAAAATTTTAAAAAAACATCGGGACCGGGACCGAGACCGAGATCACAACATGTGTGACCGGTCCTGGTCCCAACCGAGATGGAAAATTCTTAGGATCAAAATGTCTGGGACCGGGACCGAACAACTGGGACCGGGACACTTTGAACACCCCTAGTTTTGAAATATGGGCATAAGACCTGATTAAAATAGATTGTGAAAAGTTTTCAAAAAAATCATCTTTACTATAGGTTCAGTCCTGTCTTGCAGTTAGGATTGCAAATGAGTTTTAAATTGTTCTTTGGTCTCTCGCTTGCTCTATGACACGTTTTCGAACCATATTAACGTCTGTCACAGTAGGAGTTTACACACAAACACACATGTTTTGTTTAAGATGACCTACTACTAATATGAAGGGTATATTTACTTTAAAGTAAGGATTTTGAGAAGAGTTAGTTTGGCTATGAGTTATGTAATATCCTAAATTTTGGGCCTAGGACTTTGAGGATAAGCCTATATCAGGTATACGACTAAGCCTAATTTGGGAAGATTCTAAGAATGACAAGAGATAGAAAGACCCTCAAGGACTATGTGATCCGGCCCTACCAGGCAGAGGGCCTAGTATGCATAGGCAGTAGGATTAAAGTGTCGGTGTAAATAAGCATATGACACATATATGGTGCCATTGGGTTGGTAAAAAGATGCTATCCAGCTATGTCATGAGGTATGGAACTAATTAGTTGAGCAAAATATGCCGATATAGGTGTGCACATGACATTTTCAGGGCATACATGTGTACCCTGCGTTTTTAGATAAGAAACCAGAATATGGTGCCATGTGGGGCCTACATACGTACTCCAACCTAGTGTCATCTTGCAGGCTCCGATACACGTGACACAATTTTGAGTAAGTCTCGAGTGAAATCCAAGTAGACACTGATAAAGTAACTTTATTAAAATATCATTAATAAAATAAGTAAGATAGCTAATGATCACACAACTTTTCTATTGGCAGTATAAGAAATTGGCACGTGTCCCCTCATCATGCAAAGTACAAAAGCCACTTTTGTGTTGGCCAAATGAGGAGGTGACAAGTGTCCCTCATCATTACATCACCTTTACGCCTTATGTGGTGGTATTCCCTGAGCGTGCCACCTAATGCCTGAGTCTAGGGAATCCACCAGTCTTCGATCTGGACACCGAATTGACTTTCTCAAATACTGAGCCCAAGAAAATCATCATACCCCTATTTTCCCAGACATGTTGGACGGCTAGAAGCCTTAGAAAAGAGACGAGACCCACTTTAGTAAAGTAAGTGACACGTGTCACCGAAGCAGTAGATTACCGGATAAATGGCATCCTAAGGTTTCAACACATGGCGAACAACTTTTAAGACACATTAAGGGCCTTAAATTTTTATCCAAGCTGCCCAAAAAATCATAAAAATATGGAAAAATGGTAGAGAAGAGATAGAAGGTGAATAGTAACTATTCTTTAGGTCCAGAGCTGATTTCACCTCTGAATCGGCGTTTTCTCTCAAAATACTCTTCACAAACCTTCTTCTACTCATCCCAAGCATCATTGCTATGATTTTGGATTTTTATTTGGAGGTGTTTGGTGCCAGCTCGCTTGCCAGAGTCCTACTGAATTTTTGAATCAGTTGCGGAAACCTGTAGAGGTAAGTGTGGGCTTCATTTTGAACCAATTGGTTTGTTGTTTGGATGAGTATTCTTGAGGGGTAGGTACTATTCATAATTCATCCAAGGGGTGTTTTTATGGTTTAATCTTGTATTTTATGGTGTTGTATGATGATTCTGGTCGAAGAAATTGCAAGAATCCATTTTCAGTAGAAGTTAGGGTTTGTAAAGTTCTGCCCAAAAATTTGAGAAGAAAGTGGATTTCGATATTTCTTATTATTCCATTGTGTTCTATATGAAAAAGCATGTAGTTATAATTTTTGGATAATTATACATGATTCTGAAATTTTTGGAATTTGGATGACCCTGCTGCCAGAATTCATTTTTCTAGAGCAAAGTTGTTGTGATGTGTTTTTCAATAGTCAAACCTGATCTAAATTTTGTGATATTGTATAGGCTTAAATTAGACATCTGAGGCTTTAATCTAATAGGTAATATAAGCAATTTTGACCAGTGGATTAAAAATTATGGATTTTTGAAGTTGTGCCCTATTTATGGACTTGATTCTGGAACAATGTGGAAATTTATGGAATTCTGTAATTCTGTAGCTGTAGATGGTGGTAGTTCATATTTTTTTCTGCATAGAGGATTTAAAAAGCTTTCTATAGAACTTTAAACCACTCCATTTCAATTTTTATTAATTTAGTTATGATTTTTGGAAGTTGGGCCAAGAATAGAGAATTTCTTGACTGCTGCCTAAAAGCTTCTAACCTCTCTTTGTCGCGGCCAAAGGATTTTTGGCTAGGGCCAAGACTCTTATTACAACATTTTACATTTTTTATTGGTTTAGCTTTCCTAACCCTATAGGCACTTGTTTGGACTTCCAATGGCTACCTAAGTAGCTCAAAATATAACCAACATGATGTGTTTAGCGTCCCTAACTTCTTGGACATTGATATGCACTTCTAGTGACTCTCTATCATATCTCTAATGATGTGATTGGGTATCTAGAGCCATGAGAGGTCAAGGAAGAAGAAATGGAAGAATTTCCAAGAAGCTACAATAGTTGGAGGAAAAGGTACAAGAGGTAGTGAACTTACTTAACTTGCATGTATTTGATATGTTTGCTATGTATTGATTTGCATTTATTGCCTTGCTTGATTATGTGAAGCTTGTATGAATGAATGAAGCTTTGTTTTTATTTTTACTATGGCTATAAATATGTTGCACGAAACATTGAGCATACAAAGTATCACTATGCGATCATGAGCCTATGTAAGGCAAGCTTATCATGCACTAGCATTTATCTTACATGCATTGTTTGTAATATTTGCTACTGACATTCCCATGAATCTCACCCCGACCAACATATAGGTACAGTACGAACTATAAGAATGCTGAAGATGAACAAGAAGGAAAGGAGATGAAGAATCGAGAAAGAAAGAATGTGTATTAATTTACTGTATGTAAATCATCTGTACGACAAGAATGTATGGTTGGATTCTTACTCAACAACCAGGTAAAAGTGTCTACTCACACAAATTGCCCTACTCAACAAAACAGTTTTCATCAATTATATCACTGAAGATGGCATACACAAACATATAAAACATTCATATAATTTGTGAAATATAAAGTTACTACCTGAGTCCTTTTCCAATTCCAATATCCTTTCTAAACTTTGATTTCGGTTTAGGAAATTTCCAATTCCTATCAAAATTAAAGTTAAAAAGCAACTGGTTATTACTTGTACTACTACCGTCTTTAAATCAAACTCTATTGGTTATTTAATGTAATTATCAAAATTTTTGCACAATGCAGTTTCACTATTTTTAGAAACTGGCAGATTTTTTAGCCAAATTTGGAAATTCATAATTAATTCTAGAAAAATCCAATTTGACTGATTCTAATGCGTAAACGAAGCTCTTTAAATTTGCTTTCAGGGAAAAATACCCAGTTATGACCACTGCAACCATATTGTTCCTAGAAATTCGCCAAACCTATACTATTCCAAATTTCCTTCAAGAAATAGGGCACAACTTTGAAAATTCATATCTTTTAATGTGCTTTTCCAAAAATTACAAAATACCTATCAAATTAAAGCTATATATGTCTACTTTAATCCTATCAATTTTCATAATTTTTAGACTAGGTTTGTCCCATGAAATCCATTACACAACAACACTACCTCACTGGAGGAAAATCAAGCAGAATTCACCTACAACTTCAATAAATTCCAGATTTACATGCAAATTTTCAAAAAATTATGAACACCTATATTCCCATGCAATTTTCCCTTTTAAATCCAAGGGAACCATCAAAATTTCAAAATTCTAGCTCTACCCTGTGTGAACAGTAGCTGGACGAAATTAGGGTTCTTAGGAGAGAAAATGTGTTTTCTTGATTTCTCTTGTTTAATCACTTCCTTTCCACTTCTAATCACATGATTAACTACCTAAACACTAAGGGCATTTTTGGTTCGATCCCATTATACCCTACAATACAGTGCAATGCGATGCAATAGTAATGGAATGCAATATTAATTACAGGGCTAGTATTTGGTTTGATTTTTAAGTAAGGTGCAATGAGCTATTATTTTAACAATTATTTAAAATTAATAAATCACGCAAAGTCTATTTTACCCTTAATATAATTTTTGTAGAAAAAATAGTTAAGAGTCATCCTACTGCCTCATCATAACTTTCATGCTATCTCGTCGATGATCGTCCGATGGTAATAGCTGTGGTGGCGGAGGATGGTAATAGTGCTACGCTATGGCGATGGCTAGTAGTAATAGTGACAATAATGAAGGAGGAGGTAGTGGCGGCGGTGGCGGCAACGATGGATGAGGAGGTGGTGGTGGCAACAGCAGTAGAGGAGGAGGTACTAGTGGTGGGCGACGGTAATAATGGAGGTGGCAATGATAGGGTTTGGCGGAAGAGGAAGAGGTTGTGGCGACAATGGCAATGACGACGGCAATAAAGGAGGAGGATGTAGTGGTAGTGGTGATGGGTGGTTGTCGCAATAGTGGAGGCGATGGCGGTGGAGGAGATAGTGGTGATGGCGGTTGTGGCCGGTGAAATGAGATGAGTGAAACAAAGCACATGAAACTAAAGGGTAAATTGGACTTTTTTAACTATACAATGAGATAGTAATGAGGATTCATAGGGAGAGGTATGAATGTAGATTACCAATTTTTTGGTAATCATCATTACCATTGTAAACCCTATTACTATACTAAAGAGCAACCAAACACTCTTCTCTTAGTAGTGCAATCATGATTACCATTGCAGGCATACAATAAGGTTGAACCAAACATGCTCTAAATGAACATGATTTGTAGAAATTTGGGTAGCATAACCCTAGGGTTCAATCAGCCTAAAATTACAAAACATGAGAAAATTAAGCCATATTCAAGAACAACAACCACAACACCATCATATCTAACAAGATAATCAAAGTTTTGAGATCACCTCTTGGATTCACCACTTTCTCTCTCTAAACTGTGGAGCCTTTCTCTCTAAACTCAGAAATTTTGCCTTGCTACAAGAAATGATCATGGAGATATAGGATTTAGAATAAGTATGCTAGGTTTTTAGCGAGCAAATTCACAAGAAAATCATCCCCTTACCTTAGATTGCATGGAACCTTAGCTTCTTGTTTGTGTTCTCTAGTTCGTGTGATAGCTCTCCCTCTCTCTCTCTCTCTCTTGCTTGTTTAGCCGAAATAGGAAGCAAAGAGAAAGAGAAAGTGTCTTGTAAAAATATCACCTTCCTCCTTTTACTTTTTTATGTTATTTTTTTTCATTTTCTCACATGCCATTTGAATTGGTCATTACCTCTTTTTCCTTTAGCCACTATACTTGGACGAAATTGAAGATTAGGAGGGAGTAAAATATGTCTTCAATTATCTCATTTATCCTCTTCCACAAAAATTTACTTTGAGTTGCAATAGCTGACCATATGCCTTGATGCTACTAAATTTTAAATAAGCACCGCAAGTATACGGGCCGTTGGAATAATATAATAGCAAATCAAGGTCATCTCACAGAGATTCAAGATAATTGATAATTAGGCGTTAAAGTTCCCAATTTCATTCAAGTTGAACAAATCAAAAAAGGAAATTGAAAGACAATTTGAACAAATGGAAAAGAAACAAATATAATGTTTTTAAGATTTCAATTGATAAAAACAACCTAGACTGGCTATTCCCTTTTCAAGTCTTAGAACATGTATTTACCTAATTAAAAACACTTAATATTAATTTGTTAATCTAGAGTTTAAATAAATATAAGTATCTTCCAATCACTCATACTCCTCTCTCAAGTTAAAATTGTTATCCCTAACTAATGTACTAAGGGGCAATAAATATCCAAATTCACTCTAATAGGATTATATGGGTCCAATAGATATATTCCCACCGTATTAACAAATCAATTAATCCTATGGTCCAATTAAGATCCCTCTCCCAAGGCTAATCTAAATTCCCCAAATTCACACTTAGTAGTGATCAAGCACAAAGTAGACAAATTAATTCAAGATTAAGTAAACAAAAATAACAATAAGCACAAATTAATAAGTTCATACATGCTCAAATCCTCAAATTAGTTCATAACTATTCTAGTTTCAAAAACTACTAGGCATACATTACTTTAATTCCAAACACAGTAGCAAATCAGTCCAAAAGCCATCAAATTCTATAACAACAAAAGAGAAACATTGCTACTGTTCATCGATGATGAAAACAGTGCAATTAGCCCTGTGATGCAGTGGCCTCCACTGGTTCAAACGATGATGAATATTCAAAGTTCTAGTTCCTCTGTTCTTGTAGCTCTCTCTCTCTTGCTCTGATTCACGATGCTTCCTCTGACACTCCAAGCTCCGGCGATGATGGTTACTTCCCACCGAAACACGGCGCCCAATTGAAGATGGCAATGAACAGTATGGCTCTCCGATCACCTCATTCGCCTCTCAGCTCGTGTCTCTGGTTCGGTTATAAAGGAAAGAGATAATGAATAGTATTTTTCTCCTCTTTTTCTTCCTTCACCCGTCAACGTCTCTTATATCAGATTTCTCTCCCGCTCCAAACGCCGATGGTTACCTCTCTCTCCCCCCTTCTTTGACTCTCTAGTTCAAGCTCAAGCAAAGCGATGGTGATTCTCAATTGTCTGTGTCTTCTATAGCTCACCTCATCTTTTTTTTTTTGCATGTGCATCCGGTATCCCAGGGTAGGCCATCTTTCAGGTACATCAACGACCCCAAACTAATCTGGATCACCCATGGCAGTACCTCTTCTTTTCTTTAGGTCTTCCCTTATCTTCAATTAGTCCCCAAAATGGTGTAACTGCTGTTGCCTTTTCATTTATAATCAACTCCACCCTTCTAACTCTAAATGGTGTCGTATCCCCCACAAGCTGCAGAAGAAAAAAATATTAAAATATAATGCTAACATCAATTATAGACTGAAACTATCTTCCTTTCCCTCTTTCTTTCTTTTTTTTTAACTTAATTATTTAATCAATCTTTTACCTGGACTTAATTATTTCTATTTTAATTTTAAACTAGGATATTTATAATAAAATCCCACAAATGATGCACCAATCTGATTTGATCTTATAATAATATAATCTCAAAAAAATCTTCTAAAACTTACCTAGAAAACTTTCCAAATGACTTCAAAATATACTTTAAAAGCACTAAAAATAGAGAGTTATCACACCCCCACACTTGCATCAAATCTTGTCCTCAAGATTTTAAATTGCAAAACAACCAAAGAGGCTTATGGAAGCAATTTTTTTTAAAAAAAACAAACATCACAAACTTGGAATTAATCCAAACCTTCAAGAATCAAGCTTTCTTAAAACTCTTTTCCACTTTTGAAAAATACAAGTAGAAATGCAAATAACTTGGCAAAGACAAAAAATAATGGAATCTTCCTCACAAGTGTTTACACTCTTCTCTCAAGATAATTAAAGGGTTTGTGCTTCACTCTAAACCACTTATTGCAACCTGTCTACCATAAGCTTGTTTATAATTTCCATCTCCACTACATTATCCCATTGCTCACACAAATCAGAAGGGCTTTTCTAAAAGTTGTAATGAATAGGGTAGAATAATGAAATGAAAGTAGTCAAATGGTATGGAGGCATACTTTAATTAGTTCTAAGCAACTTAATGAAATTTATGAAGAATGAAGGAATACCCACTAAGATAAAACAAACTCACTTGCACTCTACAAATTTTTATTTAATTGAACTCAACAATCTTGTCTTTTTCTTTCTTTCTTCCTTTTTTTTTTCATTTCTATTTCTTTTCTTTCTTTTTATTTTCTCTTTTTTTTATATGTACTTTTTTTTCACTTTTCCTTGTTGCCATCTACTCACACTCCTACTATAATGTTGAATTTCTAACTCCTTCACTTTCTTTCTAAAATTGTTTCACTTAGAACTTACTAAACTAGCAAATGAATGGAAAGGAAAAGATGTAAAAATTGCATTTCTTAAACAAATGGCTATTTACTCTATGCAATTTTCTTTTAAGAACAACTTAAGGCTCAAATGGGGTAAAGCAAAGAACTTTCATGTGACAAAGATAAACATTTGTTCTAACTGGTTGTGAAATGAATGCCTAAATCATCTTTGTGCATGCAAAAAGGATTTAAAGCTTCAAAAGAGATTCAAGACAAGTTTTAGAGATGAATCACAATAAGTATACTCCCTCTTGAAAGAAATAAATATTTAGGCTCAAGATTCTCACCGGTTTTTAACATCCTAAAGTTAATCATCCAAGCCAAATTCTTTGCCTATCTACTAACATTCCAAGAAGATAGAACCAAATTTTAATGAACTCAATCCCTTCCAAATTTAAATCATCCCAACTTTACCAATATTCACAAGTAAAATCCAAACTTTCATGAAAAGTAAATTTTTTGTTTAAAATTTGTCAAAAATTTTTCTATTTATATGCAAAACCAAAGAGATTTGTCAAAATTGAGGACAAGTCATACAAAATCAATAGTACCCTCACCCCACACTTAGATGTCACATTCTCCTCAATGTGAACAAGTAACACTAAGTAATGGAAATAAAAACATAACTAATCCAAGTATAGGGATAACAAAGGCTTCTAAGATCTTAAATTTTTCACCAATTGTTTAAAACTAACAAGTCCATGAATCAAATCAATAGTCACTAGCAAATATCTATCACATGTAAATCTAGACTATAACCAGCACTCATGTCTAGAACATGTTATCAATTATCAAATTAAACAAAATAAGGAAAAGTAGAAAAAGCCCCCTTGTTTTCCTTTGTCTTTTGCTCTTGACTATGTCTAACAAAGTGGAATACATCATCAGGGGCTACAAAAGTCCTACAAAATCAAAACAAAATATCAAACCAAACCTTGAATTGCCTCCCAAGCAACACTAAGTTTATAGTCCTCAGCCAGACTCCTCAAAACAAACCACTAATCACAAGTATCAAACATCATGATTACCTTGTCTTCATTTTTTTTCTAGTAACAAGGTTTCAAACACATGAAATGATCATTCAAGTTAATTACTTGTACTCTTCAATCATAGACAATTTTAGAGTACAATTATTCACTGAATTCAAATAAAGCATAGCATGCATATTTTTACAAATAGATTTAGGAACTTCCAAAAATTTAAAGTATCCCACAAAATCTACTTGACTCTCATCAGTAAGACTCAAAGAGTCAATAGGAGAGTCATGAATAACAGCTTTTAGGACATCCACATCAATTTTAACCTCAAAGTGACATGAATTAGGCTCCTAAACCTGAACCTCTTTTAGACTACACTCACTATTCTCTAAAGTGATTTCAAGTTCATTATCACATTCTACAAGAGCTAAAGTTTCATTCAATTAAATCCTCAACTTCCTCACAATAATCATCATCAACACAATAAGTGATAATCATACTTAAGGAATTATCTTGCCTCATAGTCTCAAGGGACGAAATAATTCGATTAACATAAACTCCAATATTTTGAACGCTTGACTCAAATCTAGTAGCAAATTCCGTTTGCTCTTTATTAAATCTCTCTAATGATTCCACATACTCCTCAAATAACCTTTCTAAATTAGACTTTTCTTTATATTCAAAGGTGTTTTCTTCAAAATGAGGATGAGAGTGAAAAGATGGGGAAATTCCTTTTGAATAATGGCTAAAATGTGGATCCCAAGAATCTTGTTGCTCTAAACTTTCACTAGGACAAAAAGGATAATCATAACAAGTTTGGTTCTTAGTGAAAACATCTCTCATATAATAACTAGTAGTGTTATATGAACAATACTCATATGAATGACTCTCTCCACAATAAACACAAGAAAAGCAATAATAAGGAGAAGAATTTCAATCCAACCAACATTTGTATTTTCTTGTCTCATTCTATCCACATGCATTCCTAATAAAGAACCAAGAGATGACAATTTATCACCGACTGAATTAAATAAATGTTGTGAATAATCCATTTTTTTATCTTTTTTTTAAAAGATAAACAAGAAACAATGAAAATAAAGCAAATCACATACAAGAAAATAAAATAAAAATATTCACAAAGCTCAAGCTTAAACTACTAAAGAATTTCTAATTCTAATCACCACTTAATTTGAGATTCCTTGCAATAGCACCAAAAACTTGATGCTACTAAATTTTAAATAAGCACCGCAAGTGTATGAGCCGTTGGAATAGTATAATAGCACATCGAAGACAAAAAAAAAGTATAATAGCACATCAAGGTCGTCCCACAGAGATTCAAGATAATTGATAATTAGGCATTAAAGTTCCCATTTTATTTTAAGTTTAGCAAATCAAAGAAGAAATTGAAAGACAATTTAAACAAATGCAAAAGAAACAAATCTAATGTTTTTAATATTTCAATTGATAAAAACAACTTAGAGTGGCTATTCCCTTTTCAAGTATATTCCTATCCTATTAGCAAATTAGAATAAATTCTAATCTCATATTACTTAATCTTATGGTCCAATTAAGATCCCTCTTCTAAGACTAATCTAAATTTCCCAAATTCACACTTAGTAGTGATCAAGCACAAAGTAGACAAATTAATTCAAGATTAAGTAAACAAAAATAACAATAAGCACAGATTAATGAGTTCATATATGCTCTAATCCTCAAATTAGTTCATAACTACTCTAGGTTCAAGAACTACTAGGCACACATTACTTTAATTCCAAACACAGCAACAAATCAATCCAAAAGCCATCAAATTATATAACAACAAAAGATAAACACTGCCACTATTCACTGATGATGAAAACGGTGCAATTAGTCCAATGATGCAGCGGCCTCCACTGGTTCAAACGATGATGAATATTCAAAGTTCCATCTCCTCTATTCTTGTAGCTCTCGCTCTCGCTCTCTCTCTCTTGCTCTAATTCGCGATGCTTCCTCTGTCACTCCAAGCTCCGACGATGATGGTTGCTTCCTACCAAAACTCGGTGCCCAGTTGAAGATGGCAACGAACAGTATGGCTCTCTAATTGCCTCCTTCGCCTCTCAGCTCCTATCTCTGGTTTGGTGATGAAGGAAAGAGATAATGAATATTGTTTTTCTCCTCTTTTGGTTCCTTCACCCATCGGCGTCTCTTATATTAGATTTCTTTTCTGCTCCAGACATGGACGGTTGCCTCTCTCTCCCCCTTCTCTAACTCTCTAGTTCAAACTTAAGGAAGGTGATGGTGATTCTCAATTATCGGCTGCTGTGTCTTCTGTAGCTAGCCTCTTCTTAGGTCTTCCCCTCTCTTCAATTAGTCCCCAAAACGGTGTCACTTCTGTTGCCTTTTCTTTTACAATCAACTCCACCCTTCTAACTCCAATTGGTGTCGTATCCTCTACAAGCCGCAAGCAAAAAAGAAATATTAAAATAATACTGATGTTTTTTTCTTTCTTTTTTTTCTAACTTAATTATTTAATCATTCTTTTACCTGGACATAATTATTTCTATTTTAATTTCAAACTAGGATATTTATAATAAAATCCCACAAATTATGCACCAATGTGATTTGATCTTATAATAAAATAATTTCATAAAAATATTCTAAAACTTATCTAGATAACTCTCAAAATGAATTCAAAATATATTTTAAAAGCACTAAAAATAGAGTTATCAATGGCATCATTTTTTTTCTTTTGACCATTGCCCAAAAATACGATCATGAATATCCAATAAATAATTTTCCCTCCTTATCCAGCACACTTTGGAAGAAAATTAAAGTATTTTCTGGAGAAAATAAATTTTCTTTTGATTAATATGGCTAATTACCATTTTGCCCATACATTTTATGATTTTCGCCCAAAACTAACAGCATTTTCACCCAATTTTGAGAATTTATATCTTTATTTGTAGACATCCAATTGAGGTTCTTCCAAAGGCTACTTAACCCTTATTGAGTCTAATTTAAGGAAAAATATAGCCTTTAGTCAACTGAAAGCCCAACATTCCCATAATTTAAATTTTTGGATGCTATTCTAGAAAGTAGCTAATTTTCATTGGGTAAAATTCAGAAATTCATAACTCTTAGTATACATGTCCAAATAATTCATATGGCCTATTAAATTAAAGCTTGGAATGTGTACTTTCATTAGGTAAAATTTCACAATTTTTGGACATCATTGGATCATCCAACACTATATGACAAACCCACTGCCGCACAGGAAATTTTCACTGGCAACAAAATCAAATTCACCAAAATTCAGCCTTTATTCTATTTGTTGAATAAATATGCTTTGGACCTTTGGTGTATGAATTTTGGGATACTAAAGATTTCCCCCCTAATAAAATTTTGTCCATGAAATTTGTTACACATATTGATTCGTAAATTTCGGGTACTGCTTGCATATGTCTTCCTCTGTTTCCCATGTAGCTTCTCTAAAAGACAATCCCCTCCAGACAACTTTGATGAATAGGACTCTTGTGTCTTAACTATTTCTACTACTGATCAATGATCCGGTCAAGTCTGACTTTCACGCGTCAAATCATCCCGCACATCTAAATCTTCATATTCAATGACATATTTGGGATCAGATTGATATTTCTTTAACTGTGACACGTGGAAAACATCATGCAATATTCACAAATTTGGGGCTAAAGTGATTCAGTATGCTATTGGCTCAATCTTTGCCAAGATTTCAAATGGGCTAATGTACTTAGGGCTCAACTTCTTCACTTTCAATGCCCTACCAATCCCTGTGACAGGTAAAACCTTCATAAACTCAACATAACTTTTCTGTCTACTCTGGGTATTTAATAATCTCTGTTTGATCAACTTGATCTAGTCTGTTGTTTGATCAATAATATTTGGTCCAAACAAATGTCTCTCTGATAACTTTGTCCAACATAAGGGTGACTAACACTTCCTTCTGTACAATGCCTCATAAGGAGCCATTTGTATACTTGAGTAATAGTTGTTATAGTAGGTAAACTTAGCAAGTGGAAGGAATTGATCCCAACTGCCTTTAAAATCTAGTACATATACTCTCGGCATATCCTATAGTGTCTAAATGATTCATTCCGTCTGGCCATCTGTTTGAGGATAGTATGTTGTGTTAAACCTGAGTTTAATACCCAAAGCCTCATGCAACACTTTCTAGAAATTGAAAGTGAAGTGAGGATCTCAATATGATATATTACTCTTTGGTGTATCGTGTAATCTCATAATCTCTTTGATGTAAATCTCTACAAGCCTATCGAGAGAATCATAGATGCTAATTGGTAAGAAATGGGCTATTTTTGTAAATCGATCGATGATTACCCATATAGCATCATGATTTCTGATCTTGGGCAACCCCGTCATGAAATCCATCATGATACTTTCCCATTTCCTCTCAGGAATCTCAAGATTTTGAAGAAGTCCTGATGGTCGCTAATGCTCAATTTTCACCTTTTGGCATGTAAGACAATAACAAACCTGATCACATCTCTCTTCATGCCTACCCACCAATATGTGGACTTTAAGTCATGATACATTTTGATGGCTTTTGGATGTAAAGTATATTTACTCTTGTGAGCCTCCTCCAGGATTTACCACTTCAATTTTATTTGTGGGGGAACATATAATCGCTTCTTGTATCTGACTAATCCACTTGGTGACAAATCATATTCTTGTGTTTCACCTCTATTAATCATATTTCGGATGGATTGTGCTCTTCTATCCTATATTTGAGCTTCTTTAAGTTCTACTCTCAAGTCATTCTCAACTTGGCTGATATTGTTGCCACAAATTAACATTTGATTAAATAGATTAAGATCTCTGAGATCCTCGATCAATTTATACTCATGTATCATTAGGGCTACAACCTGTACTATTTTATGGCTCCATGTATCTACAACTACATTGGCCTTCCCTAGATGGTATTTGATCTCCATGTTATAATCCTTCAGCAACTCCATCCACCTGCGCTATCTTATATTGAGCTCTTTCTGATCATATAGATACTTCAAGCTCTTATGGTATAGTACAACTTTACGTTCACACCATAAAGATAATGTCTCCATATTTTTAAGGTAAATATAATAGCTGTCAACTCAAGATCATGGGTGGAATAATTCAAATCATGAGGCTTTAGCTAACGAGATGTTGTAACCCCCGACCTTAATAGCCAAAATTTTAGTTCAAAAATGCGTCATTAAGTTGAAATAGAGACCAATGGAAAATGTAAAACTCATTAGAAGTCCTAACTTCAAGACAAGATGCGGTCCTATATTAAAGTGGGTTTTTCAAAAACTTTTCTAACACATGTATAATACAGTCTCACATTCACATTTTGAATATATTTGGCCTGTGTAGTTCGGTATCTTCAAACATATCATAGTGTAACAAAATTTCCCAACAACACTCAGGATTCATTCATTTAGCAGAGGGTTTACAGGGCATACTCGCCCCTATCAATTTCCCATATCGGGGATTACATGAAAGTATTCAAATTTACAAAACTTACAAAATATACAATAATTCAAACAAGAATGTTTCCTGGCTGATTTTCAAACAACCATAACTTCTTGCACATATATCAAAATGACCCAAACTTTATACCATTGGAAAGTTTGCAATGTGAACTACAAGAATGCCAAATTTCACAATATTTTGACACCATTTGCTATTTCAAAACCCTATGCAAACTTAGTCACCTGCACAGAATTTTTCACCTAACAATTTTTCAGAATTCCAGTTTTTCACCGAAGTGTCTAATGGCTCCCAAAATTCACAACCAAACCTATTCTAATATAATTTTCCACAAGGAATTCAATAGCAATGTTAAAACACCCAAAATCACATCCTATCTCCATGTTCTATTTTGACCTCAACATTTCAACATAAAATCACCAAGTTTCCAAAATCAATCCTTAAAAACTCCAAAGTAATTTCATTGTTCAAATGACACAACAACATACCTATTCCAACAATCAAAAGACCACTAATCATATAAAACCCTAACATGTGAAAATCAAGGCAAAATTCAAGAAATTCAAAGTTTCAACAATGACCACAATATATATATATATATATCAATAAGTAGTTATCACTCACCTCTTTCACTTTTCCAAACTTGTTTCTTGATTCTTCAACCTCCAATTTTTCTTGAGCACTCAAACACCTCCTCTTGAAAATCTAAAACCATAGGATTAAAGCTCTCATCAACATGAACAAAATTAAAGAAGAGGATTTGAGCATTAAAGGTCATCTTTAAGTCAAAATCTCACCTTAAACTTGAATTTCCTTTCTCTTTTCTCCTTCTCTTTGGACGTCAATGGCTACTTGTGAGAGAGAGAATGAGATGATGATGAAGATCAGAAGTTTTGGCCTCCTTATGCTTCTTGGTCTACCTTAATGAGGAGAGAGGGAAGAGAAAAGAGGTTTGACACTTTAACTTTCATCTATGGTCCATATAATGCAACATGTCATGATCTTACAACTCCTTCCATGTGCATGCAACCATAGGATTCTTCTCTCTTATTCCTCCTGGCAATTAGTCTCTCCACTTACTCTTCAAGTTATTAGCAGATTCCCTCTTCGGTTACTGATTCATTGACTGGTAACTTCTCTTTTTCCCATTACTGCACATTGAAATCGTAATTCACATCGTATTCTCCAAAAGTGTTAATTACATTCACTTTTGAAGTTATTAGCCCTTAATCATATTTTAGGGCATTACATATGCATAAGCCACTACTCGATCATATTACATCTAAACATATCATAATCCATGCCCACTAGCATCAGTATAAACAACAAAGGTAAACTACGGATTTGGGATCGTCAACACTGGTGCTGTGATTAATCTATGTTTATTTTAGGGCATTACAGATGCATAAGCCACTACTCGATCATATTACATCTAAACATATCATAATCCATGCCCACTAGCATCAGTATAAACAACAAAGGTAAACTACGGATTTGGGATCGTCAACACTGGTGCTGTGATTAATCTATGTTTCAACTCCATAAAGCTCCTCTCACAACTATCATCCCACACAAAATATTGAGTTTTCCAAGTCAACTTTGTCAAAGGCAAAGCTATTCTGGAGAAGTTCTATATAAAACGTTGATAATAACCCAAGACCCAGAAAATTGCATATCCCTAGTATAGTCTCTAGTCTCTTCCAATTC
This sequence comes from Inga leiocalycina, assembly GCA_963242795.1. Lineage (NCBI taxonomy): Eukaryota > Viridiplantae > Streptophyta > Magnoliopsida > Fabales > Fabaceae > Inga > Inga leiocalycina. The sequence continues at coordinate 40,703,903 of OY725332.1, forward strand.
AGTATTGCTTCCATTTTGTTAGGATCGACTAAGACCCCTTGCTGTGAGACTACATGGCCTAGAAATTTAACCTCTGAAAGCTAAAACTCACACTTGCTCAGCTTGGCATAGTGTTGTTTTTTCCTCAACATGTTCAATACTATTCTCATATATTGCTTATGCTGTATTCTGCATCTTGAGAATACTAGAATATCACTAATAAAGACTACCATAAATTAGTCCAAGTATGAATAAAAAATTTGATTAATGTTGTCTATGAACACAGCAAGTGCATTTATCAACCCAAATGGTATTATAAGAAATTTGTAATGGCTATATCTGGTTCAAAAAGCAGCTGTTGGTACATCTTCTGCTTTAACCTTGAGTTGGTGACACCCTGATCATAGATCCATCTTTGAAAATACATAGGAACCAGACAATTGATCAAGTAAATCATCAATTCTGGGAAGTGGGTATTTGTTCTTGACGATGAGTCGTAGGCTTCCGTCTTTCTTTTTTATAAAGAGTACTGGAGCTCCCTACGGTGCTAAATTGGGTCTAATAAAACCTTTCTCTAACAACTCTTCAATCTGCTTCTTCAACTCAGCCAGCTCACTTGGAGGTATTTTGTATTCGGCTTTAGATATTGGTCCAGCTCTAGGCCTAAGATCAATTGCAAACTCTACTTCCCTATCCGAGTTTAATCTACTGATATCCCCCAGAAACAAATAAAAAATTCATTTACTATAGGGATACTGTAATGACCTAATTTGAGATTAAGGGCTAATGACTCTGATGTTGATTGTAATTAGTGTAATTAAACACTTTTGGTGAAATATGATGTGAATTTGATATAAATGTTCATAGTAACGATTTAATAATCATAGTGGAACCAAGGGCAAAATGGTAAAATTGGAAATTTACCAACCAATTGGTTAGTTACCAAAGAGGAAACTCATTGGTGATTAAAGATCAAGGGTTGAGATATATTGTCTATAGGTCAGAATCCTATGTTATGCACCTATATGAGCTCATGGAGGTAGTCAATAAGATATTGCTAAGTGGCATTGCATGGACGATAGGATTAGGCACAAAAGTCAAAAATTCACTTTTTCTCTCTCTTCTCTCTCCTTTTCGTTGGGGGAGTATGGGCTAAGGGGAAGATACAATCATCATCATCTTTCTCATCTCTCCCCCATCCTCCATTTTTCAGTGACTAAAGGTAGAAAGAGAAAGAGAAAGCTTGCTTTTTAGGTGAGTAATGGTTCTCATATGCTCAAATCCTCTTCATTAAAGTTGTTCATAGTTTTAAGAGCTCTATTTTGGTGGTTTTAGAATTTTGAAAAGTGGTGATTTGGGTATTGGAGCAAATTTGAAAGTTTAAGAATCAAGGTTCTGGTTTTGGCAAAGTGAAGAGGTAAGGATTTGATGCTTTTTGATATATTTGTTGTGATTTTTGGATCATTTTGAGAAATTCTGGAATTTGCCCTGGCTTTGTGTAAATTTTGAATGTATGAATTTCATAGTGGATGATGTTGGGATTAGTTCATTGGAAAGTGATTTAAGTGTTGGATGTGGCTTTGAATTTTGGAAGAGTGTTGATTGAAATTGGGAGTTGTGTGTTATAGAGACCCAGGAGTTAGATTGTGGTTAAAATAGTTTTTGGGTCTTTCAGAGATTACCAACGTGTTCCTTAGGCAATGTTATATGGGTATGAGCTTTATGTGGTGTTTAGGAACTATTAGGAGCAATTTTAACCAATCTGGGAATTTTTGTCAATTGCTGCGATCTGGGCAATCTAATAGCATCACTTGAGTGAGGGGGTCTCACTTGAGTGCTGCAGTGTAATTTCCCTTTCTCCTTTGTGTTTTTCCTGGGTTTTCATGAAGGAAGCTCGAGTACACTTCTTAAACCGTGAGTGATATTAATGATCACTCGAGTGAGCATGGGTTCACTCGAGTGAAGCTATGAGTTTATATTAAGGGCTGCGTCTCGGGTTGTCACTCACTGGACAATTTTCAAGAGTGTCTTCTGACACTCGCAGGTGCAGTCTTCTCACCCGAGTGCCAAGGGTTGTACTCGAGTGAGGCTCTTCCTCTGAAGTTGTTTGTGTTCTCGGGTAAGCATTTTCTGTGTTGCACTTTCGAGGACTCGAGTGAATTAGAAATCTTCACCCGAGTGCAAAACCTCGTGCTCGAGTATTGTGAGCACTTTCTGGCTAAGGTTGTTGTTTACTATTAAACACTCGTGAGTGAGAGCTATTCTCACTCGAGTACAAGTCTCTCATCACTCGAGTGAGGTCATCTTCACTTGAGTCAGTCAGCCAAAAATTAGTGTTGTGCTTTTGAAAAAGGAGTCTTCAGAGTAATTTCTCCCAACCCTTTTAGCATGTGTTTAGGCCTTTAATGGACACTCAAAGAGTTCAAATGATAACCAACTTAGAATATTATAGAAATAAGTAATTGGAAAAGAGATTGATTGGTTGTCCCTAATTTGGTTTTAGGATTTGACATTTGCCAGACACGTGAGCCCATTGTGCCGAGGAACGTCACGAAAGATCAAGGTAGTGACTCTTTCTCTTATACTATGTGTGAATCATTATATGTATGTTTGTCATGTATTGTGTTGTTGTTGCTGCTTTGTGATATATTGAGACGCTTTATGGAGCTTTGTGCTTTGTGATACTGCTACATAGTGTTTACCATGAAAGCGGGCATAGTGATTACATCGAAAGCTGGCATAGTGTTTATCGTGAAAGCGGGCATAGAGCATTATGATTACAGTTATGAGTGTTGTCATTTATGACGTGACCCATGAATCATTGAGTTGCTGCTGAACATGATAAACTTACATGCTATGTGTTTATATACTGTATGAGTGATTTGTTACTACTGGGATTCTTTAGAATCTCATTCTTTTCAATGACTGACATTTCAGACAGGGCAAGTGGCTCAAAAGGGAAGTGGACAACCAGGAGTGGTTAGGATTTCTTAAAGACATTTGGTTGGGGGTTGGTTATCTGTTTTTGGTTTGGGATTACTGTGTATATGAGATGTAAATAATATTTGGGATATATAATCCCCATTTTGGGAAACTCTAAACCCATTGTATATATATACAAGTAACCCAGGGTTGCCCGGATTTTAGTTACGCAAATCTGATATTTATGAATGTGATTTAACTATACAGGTAATTGTATTCGAAAGTGAATGTGAGACCAGATGAATTATGTTTTAAACCATTTTTACTGGATACCCCATCTCTTAAATGAGGGATTATAATTATTGGTTTTGTCTTATTGGTTTCTATTTCACTTAAATTTCATAATCCAGATATAATTATGGTTGGGGGGTTACATTTTTGGTATCAGAGCTGTAGTTCCTGACAAGGGTAGAGTTTGCTATGATAGCTCTCATAGTTTGACCTTAGTGATAGAAGATCATCTATGAATGACTATAGTATACACATATACATTCTGATTATGTGGACATCTATATGATTTATGGAATAATGAGTATACCATGATTATTGGATTAATGGGGTGAATTATTTGTAGAATAAAAAGAGCAACGAAAGGTCGCCCCAGAGTACAACAAGTAGATCCTGAGGTGGAGATGGTTAATGATAATGCAAGAAATGATGGGGTGGGTTGATTCGGGATTAATGGGATATGATAGCTAAGCTGCGAGAAGAGCTCAGAGTTGAGAGAGCTAAGAACAATGAGGGTCGGGGTCAATCTACTCAAGAGGAGACTCAAGAGGGGACCCATAGAGAAGAAATGGCAGAAAGGTGGGCATGACCACTTGAGTCACCTCCTCGTGCTAAACTAAACCAGGAATCATATGGAGTTCTAGTAAGAGAGTAAAGAGATCTTCAGTTTTGGGTCTCCAAATTCTGTAAACACCTACCTCTGATATTTAAAGGGAGATTTGATCCTCTAGCGACTGAAGATTGGTTAAACCATCTTGAGAAGATTTTTGATGTTCTTGTATGCCCCTCAAAAGTGAAAGCTCAACTGGCAGTGTATAAGCTTGAGGTAGATGCAGATCATTGGTGGAAGAATATTGCTTTGTCATTGCGGAGCAAAAATATACCATTGACATGGGAAGTGTTCTAGCAATGTTTTAATGAAAAGTATTTTCCCAAGTCAGTGAGGCTTAAGAAGGAGATTGAGTTCTTGAACATCAAGCAAGGGGACATAGAGTCTTTTGATGAGTATTTGTCCCATTTTATCCGATTGTCTCGGTATTCTGCCTATCTTCGGAAGATGGACGATGAAGAGTTGAGCTTGGACATGCTTGTATAGGGTTTGAGGCATGATATGAGGAAGAGATTAGCCACCCATCAGTTCACCGAGTTCAACAAAGCAGTCGAAGAATGTCGGATCACAGAGAGCTATATCCGGCTAAGGCTGCTGATGGTCCTAGTGAGCCGAGTAAGGGCAGTGCTTCTCAGAAGCAGAAGGGCTTAGGATCATTTTCATATAAGGCCAGTGGTAAGAAGCCCTATCAGTCGAGGAGTCATGATCAGTAGAGAGCTCCTACAGTATGGACATGTCCTCAGTGTAACAAGCCACATCATGGCAAGACATGCGATGGTCAGGTGATCTACTTTAATTGCAAACAAGTGGGGCATATATCCATTGAGTGTAGACAACCACGGCAAGAGCAGAGATCAACGGCTCAGGGTTGAGTATTTGCTATGACTCGGGAAGAGGCCCAGAAATCCCCAGAGTTGATACAAGGTAAAGTCCTTCTTCATGGATATGTGTTACAAGCATTATTTGACTCGGGTGCAAGTCACTCCTTTATTGCCTACGATTGTGTGAAGCACCTGGTTAAGAGTGTGTATAAGTTACCATTCGATTTGATTGTGTCAACGCCAATAGGTGTTAAGGCTGTGACTACAAAAGCCTGTTTAAATTGTGTTGTAACAGTTGATGATCATGAGTCTGTAATAGATTTGATTTGTTTACCGCTTGACCAATTGGAAGTCATTATGGGTTTTGATTGGTTGAGAGCAAATAATGTATTGTTAGATTGTGGGAACAAAAGGATAGTGTATCCTGTTTCTCAAAGCATTGAGGACAAGAATGTCGACCTAAATTTCCTTTCAATAGCTAAGGCTGAGAAATATTTGAAAAAGGGTTGTCAGAGGTATATGGTTTTCTTTTCGGTGCAAGGAGAAACCAGTGAAACTTTGAGTAGTATACCCGTAGTGAATGAATTATCAGAGGTATTTCCGGATGACCTAAGTGGGTTGCTATTTGTCGTTTAGCTTCCACAAGTGCATAGGTTACAAGTAATAATTTAGTGAGTAAAAGAGTGTCGATCCACAAGAACTATGACGAAAGTGAGTTAATTATTGTAACTATGTTCTTAACTAGGTCGAATGAAATCATTTGAAATTGAGTATGTCAATTAAGAAGATTTGCTAAAAACAATAAGGTAAAACAAAGGTGATTGTAAAATTGAATCTACTTCAAGGTTTAAAGGTTTAGGATTACTTCTTCCTCATTGTATTTCATGAAACTATGCAATTGATTCACTTATGCTAATTGTGTGAGTCCATATACTAGTCAAAGATTCTAAGATCATCAATCAAGCTCTCTTAAGTCAAAATTGATTTTTAATCTTCATTAACAATATTCAATCTCTTGTCTATCATTAATGAAAATCATCTTTCCTAAATCAATTCTTCATTAGACTATGCTAGGTTGTTAGATATATCTCTATTCTAACAACAAACCATCCATTTAATCCTTAAACTTCAAGTCTAGCATGATTTTTCTCAAGTTCTACAACCAAAATAGCTCTCTCAAGCATCATTCAATTGAGCTAAACTAATCATGTGGTGATCAAGCACAAGATAGTAATTAAGCATAGAGAAAAATCAGCATATATTCTCAACAACTAACAAAAGCAAGAAAATATAGTAGTTTTAATCCATACAATGAGTAGAAGTAATCCTAAATAAAAATTTTAGCTACTCATAATCAATACAAACCAAAAAATAAACTCAAAAGTTACATCGATATTTGCAAATGGGAAGAAAAGAGGAGAAACACCAGAAAAAGAGAAGAAAATCTTGAATTTCTCTAAGAATCTAATCCAAGAAGCACCAAAATCCTCCTCAAGTTCTCAAAGAAGCCTCCTTGTGGTTCTCAGCCTCTTCCTTGTGTAGAATGTCCTCATTTCGGTGCCCCCATTAGGTTAAAAAACAAGCTGCAGCTTCAGTTTTTCAAAATGCACAGTTGCAGTATCACAACTTTGCTTTCACTTCGCTATAGCGAACCCATAGCTTATGCAGTCAGAAGGGCCTATTTTTTATGTGTTTTTGCTTTTGCTTCGCTATAGTGAACCCAGGTTAGAAGGGCCTATTTTTTATGTGTTTTCGCTTTTACTTCGCTATGGCGTAGCAAAAGCGACTGAGAGCACCTTCAAGCTACTTTGATCTTCCTTTTTTACATTTGTTATTCTTTTCTCCACCTCCAAGTGTAACCCCTTGCCTTAATTGGTGTAATTAAGATTCGATAACACATAATAAAATGGATTAGAGACTGATAGATAGTTTGAAACTCATTTTAAACACCCTCCCTAAGGTAGGGTTTTCACAACATTTTGAAAACTTCTTTCCTTTCCCAGTCTCAAGTTTAATTATCGAATATAATCACCTATGCAGTTAATTTACATTCATACATATCAGAGTATATAACAAAAATCCCGGCAACCCCTAGGTTCCTTTCATTCACTAAAAGGTTTATAATTCCCATAGAAAGGATTACACAACTATATTCAACTAATAATTACAACCCAAAAATAATTTACAAAATCCCTGTCCAGGATAATTAACCAACATGGCCCAAACAGAATGTTCCTATAAACCGCTCCGGGTTGTACGCTTCTCCTTGGAGCCACTTGCCCTGTCTAAAATGTTAGTCAAAGGAAATAATGAGATTCAAGAGAATCCCAATAGTAACAAAACATTCATACCACACATAAGCACACATCATGTAAGTAAATCATCATACAGCAGCAGCATAAATCACACTCCACCCTCATCCCCTTTTACCGCCGGGAAGGCATACCGTCCTAACCCGAACCGTTGTTAGCGACTCAGGGACTATTGGCATGGCAGTGCATGCACATAGCCTCATAGCTCATATAGCTATCCGGCTTTCACAAATGGCCCGTCGACCTTCACAAATAACCTTTCGGCTTTTCACAAAATCACACATATCACACCCCAACCTCATCCCCTTTTACCGCCAGGAAGGCACACCATCCTAACCCAATCCGTTGTTATTGACTTAGGGACTATTGGTATAGCAGTGCTTACACATATCCACAAATATCACAGCATACGAATTTATCACAAATCAATTATATAACACACATACCATGCATCACATATGGTATAAAAGAAAAGTCACTACCTCGTTCCTTCCTGACGTTTTCTGGCTCAGTGGGCTCACGAGGACAACAGATGGCGAATCATATAAACCAAATTAGGGACAATAGATCAATCTCTTTTCCAAGTTCTTAATTCCGTAATACTTTAAGTTGATATTCATATGAACTCTTTAAGTGGTTATTAAATGCCTAGATATATGCCTAAATGGTTGTGGTAACTATCCTCAAAGACACCTTTTTCAGAAAAAGAAGTACTAATTTTGGGTTGCCTCACTCGAGTGTCGAACACCTCACTCGAGTGATGCCTATAGTTGTGCTCAACTCCTAGCGAGTGAAACACAAAAAGTGTTTGCCCGAGAGCAAACCCCACAATAACCCTCATATTCACTCAAGCACTGGAAGCTCCACTCGAGTGATAACCTTAAATGCACTCGAGCACTAAGAAGTGAGGCTCAACGAGTAACTACCCGAGAGCAACCCAACTCTCAGGCAACAAGTGCACTCGAGCACCAGCCTAGTGCTCGAGTGACTTCCCAATGCTCGCGAGTCATGATGCACGTCACTCGAAGATGAAAAAGTACACTCGTGATTTCTGCCTGAAGACTCAACCAAAATACCCAGAATCTTATACCGCACTCAAGTGAGACCCTCCCTCACTCGAGTGATACTTATCAGATGCCAAGTCACAGCAACTGATATAGTTTTCAAGAATTGACCAATTTGCTACCAATGGTCTTAAAGCTTGTACTAAAACTCATTCTCACTTATTTTAACACAAGAAACCTATTGGTAACCTCAAAACAACCAAATTTCCACTCAAGTAACACATTCCCATATCTAGACCACAAGATCACCAAAAACCACAATTTGCCAAACTTCCTTACTCAACCTCAAATCAAACTTAATGACATCATAACACATCTTAACACCATTTCCTACACATTACCATAACAAACTCTTTCATTATTCAATTCTCATGAAATCAGGGCAAAATTCCAGGATTTACTAAACTTAACCAAAAATCATAACATATATATCAAAATTCATCAAAATCTTACCTCTTAAACTTGCTGAAATCAAAACCTTGATTCTTCCACTTTCAAATTTCCTCAAGTTTCCACACACCACAAATCAAAAATCTGAAAACATTGGAATGAAGCTCTTGACCATTTGAATAAAATCAATGAAGGTGAAGTGACTATTTAGAGTCAAATACTCACCTAAAATTCAAACCCTTCCTTTCTCTTTCCTCCTTGGTTCCGCCGAAAATGGAGAATAGTGAGAGAGAGATGAGTTGATGAAGATGATCTCATTTTCCCATTTCCCATGGTTCTTCACCGACTTGAGAGAGAGGGAAGAGTGTTTGAAAATTTGACCTCATATATGGTTCATATTTTGCCACTTGGCACCATCTTATTCTTCCTACCATGATTTCACATGGACTTACATGCATAGGATTCCACCATTGCTCTTTCAATCCTAGCCATTGATCTTAATTACTAAGGAGTATTTTCCTCGCTAACCGACCAATCGTTTAGTAAATTTACCATTTTGCCCCTGATTATCACAATGCTTACTAAACTATCACTAAGCACCCTTATATCATATTGCACAACATATACTTCAAAAGTGCTTGATTATCATTAATTACATCACTTTGAAGTTGTTAATCCTTGATTACAATTTAGGATATTACACCAAGGATCCATATAAGTTTCCATTTCTTGTCCTCATCCTCCTACAAAGAGAAGGATTTTATGAGCTTTCCAATTTTCTTCAGTTTAATCTAAAACCCTATACATTTAGCTCAAAATTTGCACTTTTCAAAGTATTTTCATCACATCACATTTTCCTTCATATGTATAAATTTTATGCACAATTTTATTTTAAAACCACAAATATTTAAGAAAAATGTGATGAAATACAAGAATTTCCAGAGAATAACAGTTGCCTCCTGAAAGGGAAGTTCAATTTCTGATTGAAATTATGCCTGAAGCTGGTTCTATATCAAAAGTCCTATATCGTATAGCCCTGAATGAAATGGAGGAATTAAAGAAACAAATTGAAGATTTTCTTGAAAAAGGGTTTACTAGACCCAGTGTGTCGCCTTAGGGAGCTCCAATTTTGTTTGTGAAAAAGAAAGATGAGAGTCTTAGTTTGTGTATTGACTATAGAGAGTTGAATAAGATTACCATCAAGAACAAGTACCCTTTCCCTAGAATCGATGACCTTTTAGATCAAATATCCGGTTCATGTGTATTTTCAAAGATTGATCTAAGGTCAAGGTATCATCAGTTGCGAGTGAAAGCAGAAGATGTTTTGAAGACTGCTTTTCAGACTAGGTATGGTCATTATGAATTCTCAGTAATGCCATTTGGGCTAACCAATGCACCTGCAATTTTCATGGATTACATGAACTGTGTTTTCCGATAATACCTGGATTAGTTTATTGTGGTATTCATTGACGATATTCTAATATACTCTAAGAGTAGAGAGGAGCATGAGCATAATTTAAGAATTGTGTTGAATACATTACGTGAGAAGCAGCTTTATGCTAAATTGAGTAAGTGCGAGTTTTGGCTATCATAAGTGAAATTATTAGGCCATGTTATCTCACAAGAAGGGATCTCTGTAGATCCCAGTAAAGTGAAAGCAATACTGGACTGGAAGAGGCCATAAACTATTACGGAGGTACACAGTTTTCTGGGTCTTGCTGGTTACTACCAGAGATTCATTCAGAATTTCTCCCGTATTGCCTTGCCGATGACCAAGCTCATGAGAAAAGATCATCTGTTTATGTGGGATGAACATTGTGAAAATTGCTTTGTGTAGCTGAAGAAGAGGTTTACTACGGCACCTGTTTTGATTATTCCTGATCCCATTTTGACATACGTTGTGTATAGTGATGCCAGTGGATAGGGATTATGGTGTGTACTTATACAGCAGGGACGTCTAGTGGCCTATACCTCTCGACAGCTCAAACCTCATGAAATGAACTATCCCACTCATGATCAGGAGCTTACGGCCATTGTGTTTGCATTGAAGATTTGGTGGCATTATTTGTATAGTGTGATGGTAGAACTGTACTGAAACCACAAGAGTCTCAAGTATCTGTATGATCAGAAAAAATTGAATATGAGACAACGTCGCTGGATGGAGTTTCTTAAGGACTATAACCTGGAAATTAAATATCATCCGGGTAAGGCAAATGTAGTCGCTAATGCTCTTAGTTGAAAGACAGTGCTTGTGGCAGCTTTGATTATACAAGAAGGGAAGTTGATTGTTGATTTTCATGATTTGAATCTATCGAACCAAATTCTCTGTGCCAACTATACTGTTTCCCAAGGGGAAAGTGACTTGAGAGTTGAGATTGAAGAGGCTCATATGAAGATAGCTAGATACAGCGTAATCTGGCTAGAATCTAACAGGGAGAAGCTCAGGGCTAAGATTTGTCACCTAGTGGACTATTTTGTTATCAGAAAAGAATCTGTGTTCTACTTAAGGTAGAGTTAAGACAACAGATCTTAGATGAGGCGCTTAAGAACCGATACACTCTTCATCCTAGTATCACCAAGATGTACCATAATTTGAAATATGTGTATTGGTGGCTGGGAATAAAGAGTGATGTGACAAAATATTTGGTGAGGTGTCTCACTTGTCAGAGAGTAAAGATCGAGCACCAGAAACCACCTAGTTTGTTGCAAAGTCCTGAGATTCCAGAATGGAAATGGAAAGTGTGACCATGGACCTTGTTGTGGGATTGCCTAGAGTTAAAAGCTATGATGCAATTTGGGTAATTGTGGACCGGTTAACGAAGTCAGCGCACTTCATACCAATCAATGCTAGTTACTCTCTGGACAAGCTAGTAGAGATTTACATTTTGAGATTGTGAAGCTCCATGGCATACCCAAGAATATCATTTCCGACTGAGATCCCTGATTTACTTTGAGATTTTGGAAGGCCTTACATGAGGCATTGGGAACTCAGTTGAGATTTAGTACGGCCTATCATCCTCAGACAGACGAACAATCAGAGAGAACTATTCAGACCCTATAGGATATGTTACGGGCATGTGTCCTTGACTTTAAAGGAAGTTGGGATCATTTTCTTCTACTTGTTGAATTTGCCTACAACAATAGCTATCATGCGAGCATCCAGATGGCGCCGTATAAAGCATTATATGGAAGAAAATGCCAATCACCATTGTGCTGGAATGAATTGTCTGAAAGGAAGCTTTATGGGCCAAAGCTTATTGATCAAACCTTAGCAAAGATTTGAATCATTTGTAAGACGCTTCTGGTAGCGCAGAGTTGCCAGAAAAGTTATGCAGCCAAAAGGAGAAGGCCTCTAGAATTTGAGGTTGGTGATCATATGTTTTTAAGAGTATCTCTAGTTACCGGTATCGGGAGAGCTATGAAGAGAAAGAAGCTGAGCTCGAGGTATATAGGTCCTTTTGAGATCCTTGAAATGATTGGGCCTGTTGCATATCGAGTAGCCCTACCCCCGAACTTGAGCAGACTCCACAATGTGTTTCATGTTTCCCAACTGAAGAAGTACCAACCGGATCCATCTTACATCATTGAGTATGAGGAAGTTGAATTGCAAGACAACTTCAGGTATGTGGTAGAGCCAGAGCAGATTATTGATCGAGAAGAATGGCGGCTCAAACACTAAAGTATTCCTTATGTGAAAGTGAGCTGGAGGGGAATGACCTAGAGAGAAGCAACCTGGGAAGCAGAAAAGGATATGCAAAGACGATATCCGAAGTTTATGGCTCAAGTAGCTTAACAAATTTCGAGGGCGAAATTTATTTTATGAGGGGAGAATTGTAATGACCTAATTTGAGATTAAGGGCTAATGACTCTAATGTTGAATGTAATTAGTGTAATTAAACACTTTTGGTGAAATGTGATGTGAATTTGATATAAATGTTCATAGTGATGATTTAATAATCATAGTAGAACCAGGGGCAAAAGGGTAAAATTGGAAATTTACCGACCAATTGGTCAGTTACCAAAGAGAAAACTCATTGGTGATTAAAGATCAAGGGTTGAGATCTATTGTTTATGGGTCGGAATCCTATGTTATGCACTTATTTGAGCTCATGGAGGAAGTAAACAAGATATTGCCAAGTGGCATTGCATGGACCATAGGATTAGACACAAAAGTCAAAAATTCACTTTTTCTCTCTCTTCTCTCTCCTTTTCGGTGGGGGAGTATGGGATAAGGGGAAGATACAATCATCATTACCTTCCTTATTTCTCATCATCTCTCCCCCATCCTCCATTTTTTGGTGACCTAAGGTAAAAAGAGAAAGAGAAAGCTTGCTTTTTGGGTGAGTAATGGTTCTCATAAGCTCAAATCCTCTTCATTAAACTTGTTTATAGTGTTAAGGCTCCATCTTGGTGGTTTTAGAATTCTGAAAAGTGGTGATTTAGGTGTTAGAGCAAATTTGAAAGTTTAAGAAACAAGGTTCTGGTTTTGGCAAAGTGAAGAGGTAAGGATTTGATGGTTGTTGATATATTTGTTGTGATTTTTGGGACAAGTTTGAGAAATTCTGGAATTTGCCCTGGTTTTGTGTAAATTTTGAATGTATGAATTTCATAGTGGATGATGTTGGGATTAGTTCATTGGAAAGTGATTTAAGTGTTGGATGTGGTTTTGAATTTTGAATGAGTGTTGATTGAAATTGGGAGTTGTGTGTGTTATAGAGTCCCAAGAGTTAGATTGTAGTTAAAATGATTTTTGAGTATTTTAGAGGTTACCAATGTATTCCTTAGGCAATGTTATGTGGGTATAAGCTTTGTGAGGTGTTTGGGAACCATTGGGAGCAATTTTAACAAATCTGGGAATTTCTGTCAATTGCTACAATCTGGGCAATCTGATAGTATCACTCGAGTGAGGGGGTCTCACATGAGTGCTGCAGTGTAATTTCCCTTTCTCCTTTGTGTTTTGCCTGGGTTTTCATGAAGGAAGCTCGAGTACACTTCTTAAACCGTGAGTGATATTGATGATCACTCGAGTGAAGCTATGAGTTCATATTAAGGGCTGCGTCTCGGGTTGTCACTCGCTAGCCAATTTTCGAGAGTGTGTTCTGACACTCGCAAGTGCAGTTTTCTCACCCGAGTGCCAAGGGTTGTACTCGAGTGAGCCTTTTCCTCTAAAGTTGTCTGTGCTCTCGAGTAAGCACTTTCTGTGTTGCACTTTCGGGAACTCGAGTGAATTGGAAATTGTCACCCGAGTAAAAAATCTCATACTCGAGTGTTGTGAGCCCTTTCTGGCTAAGGTTGTTGCTCACTGTTAAACACTCGCAAGTGAGAGCTATTCTCACTCGAGTGCAAGTCTCTCATCACTCGAGTGAGTCAGCCAAAAATCAGTGTTGTGCTTTTGAAAAAGGGGTCTTCAGAGTAGTTTCTCCCAACCCCTTTAGCATGTGTTTAGGCCTCTAATAGACACTCAAAGAGTTCAAATGATAACCAACTTAGAGTATTATGGAAATAAGTAATTGGAAAAGAGATTGATTGGTTGTCCCTAATTTGGTTATAGGATTTGACATTTGCCAAACATGTGAGCCCACTGTGCCGAGGAACATCAGGGAAGATCAAGGTAGTGACTCTTTCTCTTATACTGTGTGTGAATCATTATATGTATGTTTGTCATGCATTGTGTTGCTGCTACTGCTTTGTGTTACATTGAGACGCTTTGTGGTGCTTTGTGCTTTGTGATGCTGCTATATAGTGTTTACCGCAAAAGCGGGCATAGTGATTACAGCGAAAGCTAGCATAGTGTTTACCGCGAAAGCAGGCATAGAGCATTGTGATTACAGCCATGAGTGCTGTCGTTTATGGCGCGAGCCATGAATCATTGAGTTGCTGCTGAACATGATAAACTTACATGCTATGTGTTTATATACTGTATGTGTGATTTATTACTACTGGAATTTTTTAGAATCTCATTCTTTCTAATGACTACTATTTCAGATAGGGCAAGTGGCTCAAAAGGGAAACAGACAACCAGGAGTGGTTAGGATCTCTTAGAGACATTTGGTTGGGGATTGGTTATCTGTTTTTGGTTTGGGATTACTGTGTATATGAGATGTAAATAATATTTGGGATATGTAATCCCTATTATAGGAAACTATAAACCCATTGTATATATATACAAGTAAACCGGGGTTACCGGGATTTTAGTTACGCACTCTGATATTTATGAATGTGATTAACGGTACAAGTAATTGTATTCGAAAGTGAATGTGAGACCAGATGAACTATGTTTTAAACCGTTTTTGCTAGAAACCCCATCTCTTAGATGAGGGATTATAATTATTGTTTTTGTCTTATTGGTCTCTATTTCACTTAAATTTCATAATCCGGATATAATTATGGTTGGGGTGTTATAGATACTCTCCAATGTTGTTTCGGCCTCTAATTGCATGGAGAAAAACATGAGGTACCCCTGACAACCTTTATGTAGGCATCTCTTGGTCTTAGCTGTAGAGAGAAAATTAAGATTGATTTCTATACCAGTATACTGCTGTGATTTGGGATATGTAACCCTTTTATTTTTGTAGTCAAGGAACACATTACTGGTCGTAAACCAGTCAATACCAAGGATTACCTTTAAGCCTTGCAATGGTAGACAAATCAGATCCACGGTTGATTCACACCCCTTGACATTTACTACACAATTCAAACAGACATCAGTCATGACAACTCTAACACCCATGGGTGTAAATACGATCAGGTCATATGGGAATTTATGTACTCTCAAGTCTAGCCATCTCACACAATCAAATGCAATGAATGAATGACTAGAAACCGAATCATACATGACCTGTACTAAGTTGCCATTAAGGGAAATAGTACCTTGTATCAGTTTAGGAGACTTCCTAACTTCCTCCTGCGTTATAGTATAGACCCTGCCTGGAACTTTAGGCCTTATCTCCTCTAGTTAGGGCTTCTGCGGACAATCTCTAGCGAAATGTTCTAGTTTATGGCATATATAACAAGCAGGCTGTCTACCTGGATCCAACCTCGATGGAGCACCATTGCAAGTTCTGCCAGGGTAGTATAGCTTATAACAATGCTAGCAGGTTCTACTTCCTAAAAAACTCTAGTCTCCACAGCCTCCAGCCTGGCTTGGCCTTTTATTATCCCCTCTGGATGGTCTCCCCTGATCCTTACATTTTTGGGATAAACCCCCACTTACAAGTGCACCCTTGTTATGGTTGCTTTTAGCAGAGTACAAGCTCAACAAGTTGTTCTTGGTGGTACGACATTCTTCAACTGTCTTGTTGAACTTAATGAAATGTTAGTAAACAAGTTTCTCTTTCAGCTTAGGCTTTAGCCCCTGAATCATCATATCAAAACTCCACTCCTCATCATCTTAATATTTAAGGTATACAAAATATTGATACAACTAGATGTAACGAGCTAAGTAGTCATCAAAGCTCTCTCTGTCTTGATGCTGTATGTTAAGGACCTCTTTTTCCTTTTCCAACTGGATGGAAAAGGGAAAATATTTCTCATTGAATTTTTCTTGGAACAGCTCCCATATCACCAGAATATTCCTCCCTTGAAGAATCAGTTTGGTATACTTCCACCATCTATCTAAATCGCCCTCGAGCTTATAAATTAACAGCAGGACTTTAATTTCATCAAGGCACAACAAAATGTTGAAAATTTTCTCTAATTGCGATAGCCAGTCTTTGGCTAGCTGAGGATCAAATTTCCCTTGAAAGATAAGAGATTGCTATTTATTAAACCTTTCTACTTAGATCTATATATCAGCCTCAGGATCAGGCAGAAGATCTTCTGGTTGAGGTCCCTCAATCGGATTATCTTCATCATCTCCCCTCACCAGCTCTTCCAGACAATCCTGCCTCTGCTGCTCTTCTCGCAGCTCTTCCTTAATCTCATTCATTGCTGCTGGGTCAACATACCCAGAATATGTTGTTGTATTTGCTCAAGTCTAGCACCCAGTTTTTCATCATTATTTCCATGTCAACCCCCAGCTCGGCCTCCACCTCGGCCCCTACAACCTCTTCCTGTTTGTGCCATCTTTATAATTCACTCTTAATTCCTGTCACCATGCAAACAAGAACATATCAGTATACTATTCTAAAAATGCCAGAAACGCTTTAATCTTTGATACAAAAATGTCAAACCCTTTAACATTTTGATATAGGTAGAACAATAAGCGTATAGTTCTATAAGGCATATAGAAATAGCAAAAACATACTGATATAAATACTTGTTCACAATACAGGAAATTCCCAGATGGGTTTGAAAAATATTTATAATATCCTAAAAATTAACTATACTAGGAAACCAACGTAAGTTCCTGAATCTTCACCGGGACCCTCAATCACCCGCGTTGGCATTTTTGCCCTTTACGCTATTAGCTTTAGCTGGAATATTTTTAATTTTGAAAAAGGGTGAGATTCAAAAGAATCTCAGTAGTGACATACAACCAATCATATAACATGCAAAAATTAAATGCGTCATGCTCCATGTTAGGCAACATATTAAGAACACAAACCACATCACGGTATGTATACATGAGTCAGGGCTATTTCCCTACTATTCGTACACCTCAGTTGGATTCTTACTCGACAACCAGGTAAAAGTGCTACTCGCACAAACTGCCCTACTCAACAAAACAGTATTGATCAGTTATATTAATGAAGATGGCATACACAAACATATAAAATATTCATATAATTTATGAAAGATAGAGTTACTACCTGAGTCCTTTTCCAGTTCCAATATCCGTCCTAAACTTTGATTTCAGCTCGGGAAATTTTCAATTCCTATCAAAATTAAATTTAACAAGTAACTAGTTATTACTTGTACTACTAACATCTTTAAATCAAACTCTGCTAGTTATCTAATGCAGTTATAATAGTTTTTGCACAGTGCAGTTTGACTATTTTTAGAAACTGACAAATTTTTCAATCAACTTTGGAAATTCATAATTAATTCTAAAAAAATTCAATTTATCTTATTCTAAAGCCTAAATGAAGCTCTTTAAATTTTCTTTCAAGGAAAAATACCCAGTTGTAACCACTGCATCTATATTGTTCTCAGAAATTCGGTAAACCTATACTATTCCAGATTTCCTTCCAAAAATATGGCACAACTTTGAAAATTCATATCTTTTAATGTACTAGTCCAAAAATTACAAACTACCTATCAAATTAAAGCTCTATATGTCTTCTTTAATCTTGTCAATGTTCATAATTTTTTGACTAGGTTTGACCCATGCAATTCATTGCACAACAACAATACCTCACTAGAGGCAGATCAAACAGCATTTACCTACAACTTCAATAAATTTCAGATTTACATACAAATTTCTAAAAATTATGAACACCTATAGTCCTACAGAATTTTCCCTTCTAAATCCAATGGAACCATCATAATTTCAAAATTCCAACTCTACCCTGAGTGTACAATAGCTAGATGAAGTTATGGTTCTTAGGAGAGAAAATGTGTTTTCTTGATTTCTCTTGTTTAATCATTTCCTTTCCACTTCTAATCACATTAACTACCTAAACACTAAATGAACATGATTTGTAGAAATTTGGGCAGCATAAGCCCTAGGGTTCAATCAACCCAAAATTACAAAACATGAGAAAATTTAGCCAAATTCAAGAACAACAACCACAACATCATCATATCCAACAAGATAATCAAAGTTTTGAGATACCTCTTGGATTCATCACTTTCTCTCTCTAAAATGTGGAGCCTTTCTCTCTAAACTCTGAAATTTTGCCTTGCTATAAGCCATAATCATAGAGATATAGGATTTAGAAGAGGTATGCTAGGTTTTTAGCAAGCAAATTCACAAGAAAATCATCCCCTTACCTAAGATTGCTTGGAACCTTAGCTTCTTGTTTGTGTACTCTAGTTGGCGTGATAGAGCGCTCTCTCTCTCTCTCTCTCTCTCTCTCTCTCTCTCTCTATTTCTTTTTTGTTTAGCCGAAATAGGAAGCAAAGAGAAAGAGAAAGTGTCTTGTAAAAATATTACCTTCCTCCTTTTTTTTATGTTATTTTATTACATTTTCTCACATACCATTTGAATTGGTCATCACTTCTTTTTCCTTCAGCCATTATGCTTTGTCAAAATTGAAGATTATGAGGGAGTAAAATATGTATTCAATTATCTCATTTATCCTCTTCCACATAAATTTACTTTGAGTTGCAATAATTGTCCATATGCCATCATTTTTTTTTCTTTTGACCATTGCCCAAAAATATGATCATAAATATCCAATAAATAATTTCCCCTCCTTATCCAACTCACTTTAGACGAAAATGAAAGTATTTTTTAGAGAAAATAAATTTTATTTTGATTAATATAGCAAATTACTATTTTGCCCATACATTTTGTGATTTTCACCCAAAACTAATATCATTTTCATCCAACTTTGAGAATTTATATATTTATTTATAGACATCCAATTGAGGTGCTTATAAAGGCTACATAACCCTTATTGAGTCTAATTTTAAGTAAAAATATAACCTTTAGCCAACTGAAAGCCCAACATTCTGAAAATTTAAATCTTTGAATGCTGTTCTAAAAAGTAGCTAGTTTCACTAGGTAAAATTCAGAAATTCATAACTCTTAGTGTACAGGTCCAAATAATTCATATGTCCTTTGGAATGTGTACTTTCATTCTGAAAAATTTCACAAGTTTTGGACATCATTTGATCATCTAAAACCACAGACAAGCTTACTACCTTACAGGAAATTTTCACTGGCAACATAATCAAATTCTTCAAAATTCACCCTTTATTCTATTTGTTGAATAAACATACATTGGACCTTTAATGTATGAATTTTTGGATATTGCAGTAGCCATAGGTTTATCAAACTATTATATGTCTTTATCAGCCCTTAATAAAGATTGAAACTGCATGTCAATGTATTCTCAAGCTTGACTAATTGAAAAGGATCATGTTCAGCAAAATGA
The DNA here is from genome assembly GCA_963242795.1 of Inga leiocalycina. Taxonomy (NCBI): domain Eukaryota; kingdom Viridiplantae; phylum Streptophyta; class Magnoliopsida; order Fabales; family Fabaceae; genus Inga; species Inga leiocalycina. The sequence goes on from OY725332.1 coordinate 40,723,271, forward strand.
CCAAAAATTTTATCATGAAAATGTCCTATTGCACATATTAATATCCCTTATTTATTAAAAAAAATATTACAAATAGCAATCCAATCATGTGAACACTATAGTCAACAACCAATCAATATAAAACTTATAGGGAATTAATACTCAATGTGTAGAATTTAACAAAATAGTTGTTCCAACAAATAGAGTTGATGACATTTCCTTTTTTATTAATCTAAGAGTATACTTAGCGAAGTATTTATATTTTAGAATATAAAGATACCCCTCTACCTCTGATGATAAAAAAAAAACCTTATTTATACATCACTATACATGAATGTCTCACGCTACCAACCACAAAATTAACATGAAAAGTCTAAATGCTAACACAATTAGAAGATCCATCACCTAACGCAACATACAACATCTCAAGAATAACCTATGCCTATCTGAAGCTCTACATGGGCATGAAAGGGACAAGGCTATATAAGTTTTTAGTTCACTCAAAATAGATTTGTGAAAAATTTAGGATCACTCAAGTAAGCACATAGAATTGACCTTGCTTGAAATGTATCCTTATTATATAGCTAGGTCATTCTCATAAGCAAGGCACCCAAGTACTGTCATATTATCATAACTAGGCACCTTTCCACTTAAACTATTTGATATGGGGTCTTAAAATAAAGTTTTGGAAGGGATTCAATTAGTTAAGTAAGCAATCATCTTAACACATTTTCCCAATATTTAACTGAAACTCCTAATTGTAACATCTATCCTCAAGATATTTGCATCAAAGTCTTGTGTTTTCTTTTCATTATTCCATTTTTCTCAGGGTTATAGGGACAAGTTGTCTCATGTACAATTCTATTATCTCAAAATTATTTTTTAAGCTCCTGATTTGTGAATTCAGTGCTGTTATCGTTTCGTTCTTAAGATGAATTAAGAATTTGGTTACAACGCATAAGCATGAGTTGTGATTGGTGCATAAGCTAAGCCAAATAATTCCACTTAGCCTAGCAAACCTCAACAAAGTATACCAACTCTCAAACAAACATTTACACAACAATAACAATACTTATTGAACTTGCATATTAAAATCACAATGAGAGAACAAATCCACAACAATTAACTTTGGGGATGCACATGCCATCCTATTTGCTGCATAACACAATGACTTTGACACCATCATAATGGTCATGACATAACGGAATCCCTTGAGGTTCACCAATACATTACAATATATTCCATAAGTTTTTGAAGTACATCAATCACAATCAACCTCACTAGTTGTGTTATATGAAAAACAATAGAGAGAGGAATGGGACTACCACTGACTCCATGAGAACATAAATAACAAAGTATGTTGAAGGGAAGAAAAGGTGCACCGATTCTTTCAAAAATGATTTTCTTCAAAATAAATAAATGTAACAAAAGATTCAGTGTTACATCTCACGTCGGCTGGGGAGGGGAACAAAAGACACCTTATAAGGGTATGATACCTCCCCCTCTCGATGTGTTTTAAAGTCGTCGGGGTGATGGGCTCCAAAGCGGATAATACAAAGAACGAGGTGTTGGGATGTTACAATTCGTATCAAAGCCAAATTAGGGTCAATGTTGGCCAGTGTGTCAGCAAGGACGCTGGGCCTAAAGATATGGGTGAAGTGTTATGTCCCACATCAGCTAGGGAGGGGAACGAAAGATACCTTATAAGGGTCTAAATACCTCCCCCTCTCGACACATTTTAAAGCTATGAAAGGTGGCGGGGCCCAAAAAAGGATAATATCGAAAGCGAAGTGTTGGAATGTTACATTTATATTTGATATTTTTCAGAATCCCTTATTTTATTAAAGAATACTTAAAAGTTCTTAGTGAAAAACTGTAACGTACCATCAAATAATTTTTTTTTTAGAATTATGCCTTCTTTTTCTTTTTCTTTTTCTTTTTCTTTTTGCCTTCTTATATTTGATATCTTTTTGAATCCTACCTTTGTTTATATTAAATAATACTAAATGAGTCTTCACTAAGAACCATAATGTATTTTAGATCCCTATATATTTGATATTTTTAAGAATCCCACCTTTATTTATATTAAAGAATACTTAACAATTCTTTGTGAAGAACTTTAATGTATTGTCAAAGTTTTTTAGGATCCTGCCTCATTATATATGATATCTTTCAAAATCCCACTTTTATTTATATTAAAGAATACTTAATGATTCTTTGTGAAGAACCTTAATGTATTGTCAAATTATGCTTTTTAGGATCCTGCTCCTTTATATATGATATCTTTTAGAATCTATTTTTATTTCTATTAAATAATACTTAATGGTTATTTGTGAAGAACTGTAATGTATTGTTAAATAATTTATTTATGTTAAATATTCTTAAAGAATATATAAGGGTTCATTGTGAAGAACTGTCAAACATTATCAAATAAAATTTTTTAAAATCCTGCCTTCTTATATATGACAGTTATCATTTTTTAACTGTTAAGCATTTTCAAAAAAGACAAGTATTTAGGAATCATACTTTACGGTTAATTATTGTAACCGTTATATATTTGTTTTTGATGATATAAAGTTGTGAAGACAAATCGTTTGAAAGTGTTATATGATTGTTATTTGATAAGAACCATCATTTTTGTTAGTAAGTACATGACGGTTAATAATTACAACTGTTATATTTTTATTTTCATGAATTCTGCTTCTCAATCCATGACAATGTGCATATTTAATCACTAGGTTTTAGCGTTATATATTCTTGCGCGACCTCCGCCTCGACATATATAACATTTATTCACTATAGCCGTTATTTATTAAGCGTTATATATGTGTGAATCTGAAGTAGTGTATAAATATATGTTATAGTATTTTACATATGAAAAGTGTAATAAAAATAATATGATACTTATTTTTTTATTAAACTTGTTAGTTAACAGTCTATCTAAATGTTGATAATGCATGGCATTGAGTATTGGTTATGAGAATAACCTAGAAATACTGGATTTTGTGATGTTGAACTCTTGGACTACAAATTGGGTAGTGCTGGATTGTACGGAGTTGTGATTGTGGAAGGTTTGATGCTTTTATACCATATGGTATAGCTGCCACTTGGTGCATAGTAGCTGACTTTAAGATTATTAGAGCCTTTTGTAACACCCTTCCTTGGTCAGGTTAAAAGTCAGCTCAAGGGACATGTGACCCATTTCCATATTCTAAAGAAAGGGAACCCACAGTTTGATGTGTGAGTTCTATAGCTTTTGGCCAAGCTACACCTTACTATTGGAGAGTTTGGTGCAGTCTTGTCATAGACACAAATCCTATTATGTCAATATAGAAGAACAATCTTTTGTGGTGGTTAAAAAGGAGCATTTGTAGTGGTTATAACAGCTACAAACGACATGTGTAGTAGTTTTAGTAAGTGCTACAAACTTTGCCGTGGCAAGTATTTTTGCAGTAGTTATTTGGAATTGCTACACTTTCGGTCAAAATGCTACTATTTTTGTCGTGGTTTGCACATAAAGGCTATAAGATTGATGGCAGAAGAGGCAGTATAAGGTGACATTAGTAGTGGTTTGTGTTAGATCTCACATGTCTTGATGATAACAAAGAATGGTATGAAAAAGATTTGATAAACAAATAAGTTTGAACAAAGTAATAACAGGGCAAATCATCATTTGAAGTAAGCACTAGAGTAATGAAGAAAGGCCAAGAGAAAAAGCTGAGAAACTTCATCACTGGTAAAATTTATAAAAGGTTACTCGAGTAAGTACTCGAGTAATGAGATAGAAACTTGAAGTAACCAGAGTCAACCTTCAAGTAACCTTCCAACGTTACTCGAGTAAGTACTCGAGTAACCAGGTAAATCACTTGTAGTTGCTCTCGGCATGCCAATGTTACTCGAGTGAGCACTCGAGTAACCAGGTAAAAGACTTCCAGTTGCTCTCGACCTGCCAACATTACTCGAGTCTGTACTCAAGTCTCCTGCTTCAAGAAATATGTTGCTCTCGGCATTTTCAATCCTGCCAATGTTACTCGAGGAGCTACTCGAGTAACCAACTTGAAGGTAATACTCGAATAACTTGAAATGCTATTATTACTTCACTCGAGGCACTACTCAAGTATGCAGGTATTCAATTATTCTTTATCAAATATTTGAACTGGATTACTCGAGTCAGTAATCGAGTAATCTGCAGAATTATTTACAAAGCACTTGAAGTATCTACCCGAGTAAGCTATGCAGAAAATTAATGTTTACTCGAGTAAGTACTCGAGTAACAAGGTAAGCAAACTTGAAGTGCTCTCAGCCTTGTAATCCTGTCAACATTACTGGAGTGAAGCATCGACTAACCTGAAGTTTATTTGAGAGATTACTCGAGTAGCTACTCGAGTAACCTATGAAGAAAAGTGTACCATACTCGAGTAAGTACCCAAGTAAACAGGTATTTCCAAGGTTTGTAAATTTGTTTACTTCATGCACTACTCGAGTTATGTGATGTGCATTTATTAACTTGCTATCATTACTCTCACGATGATACTCGAGTAAGTACTCGAGTAAACTTAATGAATACTCGAGGAACTACTCGAGTATGCAAGTCCAGAAATTCAGAAATCATTCCAACGTTCATTGATTTGTTTCCTATGTGATTAACCCTTCATTGTATTAGTATTCTTAGCATATCCGCTGATAAACAATAAAGAGATCTTACCAAATAAGAAAAGTCAAATGCAACGTTCAAATGCTACCTACCGCCACCTACCGCAAACGGATATTTTTCAAATACTGGAAAAGTCAACAGTGGCTGAGCACACTCTAACGGGCAAGAAGAAAATGTTCCAACGGTCACTACCAACACATCTATATATATGGGAACATCCAAATAGAGAAAAAAAACAAGAACACACACACGAACGCATTATCACGTTCACCTTCAATACTCTGTTTTACATATACTTGTAATTCTGTACTTCAGTGATTCTTATTCACTCTATGAGAGAGATATTTCATTCAAACTCAATATTTGTTATTGAGGTAACTTAAGGTTGTGGAACCTTGAGTTGGGATTGGATTACAACTTGTAAGGGGGAGCGAGTGTCCAGGCGAAGGAACTTGCTTGTACCGAGGTGCCAAGAACCCACTGAATCTTGAAAGTTATAGTGAAACTCTCAGAGATATTCTGAGGACTGGACGTAGGTCAAAGTGGTTGTGGCCGAACCAGTATAACTCTCGGTGTACACTTCGGTGATATTTCTCCTTACTCTTTACTGCATTATATTCACCGTCAAGTTTTTATATTTACAACAAAATTTTAGTTCTCCCCCTCTTGGGTGAAACGCTTGCTCTAACAGTTTGCAAACTGCTACAATAGGAAAAATCATTTTTTATTTAAATTTTTGCACTCCATTTGCAATGGTTCTAGAACCGCTACAATTGCCAGGCCAAATTTCATAAAGTTTTGGCAGGATATTAATAGCAGTTAATGCAACCACTACTACTGTGCGGCAAAAAATTTCATGAAAATTTGGCAGGGCATTAGTTGCGGTTAAAATAACCACTACTCGTGTGAGGCAAAATTTTCATGAAAATTTGGCGAGACATTAGTAGTGGTTGTAGTAACCGCTACAAAATGCCCTCCAAAATTAAATTTGTCATTTTTCAAATTCTTTTGTAGCGGTTTGCAACCGCTACTAATTCTTTAGAGAAATAAAAAAATTTCTTTCTAGAAAGTTTGTAATTTTATGAAAATGTTAAAAAATATTTAATTAAAGGTATTTTTATTGGCATCATCATCATCATCATAATATTTATTTTTAATGAGCTAAATAAGTGTTTTTTAGATTCATGTTGCTCAAGTTATATTCAATAATACATAGATAATAAAAATAAGATGAGAAAAAATAACTAGTTTGAAAAATATATATGTTGTTAGTTTTTTAAATTTTAAAACTGAAATATATAGATATAAGAGAAGAGAGGAAAAAGATGATGATGAGGTGGATGAGAGATATATGGTGAAGAACAATATTGGTAAACCTGGAATAAGGGAAAAATTGTAAAATAAATAATAAAAATGAAAGAATAATAAATAATAACAAATTTATGACTCACTTACATTAATGAAAGCTGAATGTGGTTGGGATAGAAGGAGAAGAGAGGAGGGAGGTGAGTAAATGAAAATGAAGGGTCTAGGGTATTTATAGACGTCTGATTTTGTAGCAGTTTTGACAAAACCGCTATTAATTAGTAGGGTTTGAGTGGTGGTTTAAAATCGCTACAAAATTGCACAGATAATATTTTTAAATAAATTACTTACATGTCTCATATGATGGAAATAAGTGAAAACTTGCTTTTGTGTCTCATTCATCGTCATCATGCCTGTAGCATATATAAGAATATGTTAATATGTATTATTTTTTTTAATATAATTAAACCATAAGAAAAATGAAAAGTATAGGGCAACACAACTAATGAGGGGTAAATTATCATCTCTATCAAGGAAGAAGTTGTCAAAATGATTCGGCTGGAATGGGTTTGCTAACTTTATCCTCACTGTATAAACTGAAATGAAATTAATATTAAAATTTTTTTCTTGCTAAGAAATTAATAGTAAACTAAAATAAGGCATGAAGCATAGTTTTCTAGTGCATGCACCACCCCTAAAGACAAAGTTAGTCAAAGATATAAATTTCAACATAAACATGAAATGACCATTAGACAAATACTCTATACTTCATGCGTGAGTACTCAATTTATTATAATATTCTCATTTATTATTATAATACAATAATCTTAAAAAACACAAAAGAGATCAAGATCTCACATTCCAGTCCAGATGCGCTTGAAATGCCCTTTATTTGTATTTTCCAGCTACAAAATCATATAAACAGCAATGTATGCTAATCACAATATAGTTAAAAAACGAAAATAAAATTTAATGTAACAACTAAATGATATTAAAAATTGGAATTTCTTTTTAATTCCAAAACTACTGTCTAATTTCACGATAAAATTATTATTGAGAATTTAAGAAGTAAATCAAAATCACTTTAATGTATAAGAAGTAATAATCACTTAAATGCATATGTAATGCATATAAGCTTATACTATGTATTATAGGTACCAAAGAAGTAATAATCTCATTATGTGTGTGTGTGTGTGTGTGTGTGTGTGTGTGTGTGTGTGTGTGTAGTATTTGCTTAAACAATCAAACCTTATACCATTTTTAAGACTACAAAGTTTTGAAATCAAGCTTTATATAATTGGCGCTAAAAAGAATGCACTTTCAATGACAACTTTCCACAGCGACTATGAAGGTTGTCGCTGAAAGTTTGACCTTCAGCGCTGACATTTGAGGGTCACCGTTGAAAAGCTTAGCATATAGTGACAATGTCAGTCACTACCAAAAGGGTTAATATATATGTTCTACAACTTTAAAAAGTCACCGCACAAGGTATAACCCGCTCCAAAGTGGAGATTATCAGTGGTGATGGATACTACTACATGATATAGATTTTACTACCCCAAAGGACGTCCGTTTTTAAAAAAGGAAAGTAAAAAACAAAAGCTGTGATATTTTTGCAATTTTGGGTGGGAACTAGGTAACTTTAGGGGTCCCAATTTGACTTTGGGATGCCTAAAGGCAACCTTTAGGCGCATCAAACTTAAATTGGAATGCTTAAAATGTGTTTTTAGACATCTCCAAGAAAAGGGGAAGCCAAAAGCAAGGCTTCTGGATCCAAAAGCCCTACTTTTAGCGTCCCTTTTGTTTTTTGGGGACGCCTAAAATTACACTTTAGGCAAAGGGACGCCTACAGTCATTTACGGCGTCCCTTTTTTAACGAACGTCGTATCCTTATTTTACTATGTCCCTGGCATAGGAATCCCCCTGTTTTCAAACTTTAAAATAGCTAAAATATGGATGTTAAAAGTGTTGTTTGTAGTAGTGAGAAATGGTCACTATTGAAGTTTAAGAGTTTCAGCCGGGATATAGATTGTCGCCATTAAAGGTGAAGACTTTCTATGGCGACTTTCCTACATGGCTGCTGAAAGTTAGTTTCTTCGGCGGCAACTTCTATTTGTCACCACAGAAAGTGGTCTTTTAGTGATGATTTTGTTGTCGCTACATAAAGTCTTTTCTTTTTCTTTTTTATATTTTATTTTTAAAAAACAATTTTTGATATTTATGTAATACATTTGTTTATTAATGCAATATGTTATTATAATAAATAAAGTAACATTGTTGTGAAAGAGAGAGCGTTAAAGAGATAATGCAGTGTGTAGGTGTGGGAAGCGAGAGACTAGAGAGCAGGGGAGGGTGAAGTGTATGTGTGGAAGAGATATTATAATTATGTGTAGTATTGTGTGAGAAAAATAATTAAAGAGACTGTGTGTGTGTGAAGGGAGGTAGTGTACGTCTAAGATGGGGAAAAAGGGGTACGTCCAAAGAGAGGGAAAATGTATTTGTGAGATAGGGAGGGAGAGAGAGGGGAAGTGTGTGTGTGTGTGTGAGAGAGAGAGAGACAGAGAGAGAGAGAGAGAGATAATTAATATATTTGAGAGAAATAATATAATTAGTTAATAAAAGAATATAGTTTTACTTATAATTAAATTTATGCTTGTATAGTTAACTTAAAAGGTATAATAATATTTTATGATAATAGTGTACGTCTAAGATGGGGGAAAAGGGGTACGTCCAAAGAGAGGGAAAATGTATTTGTGAGATAGGGAGGGAGAGAGAGGGGAAGTGTGTGTGTGTGAGTGAGAGAGAGAGACAGAGAGAGTGAGAGATAATTAATATATTTGAGAGAAATAATATAATTAGTTAATAAAAGAATATAGTTTTACTTATAATTAAATTTATGCTTGTATAGTTAACTTAAAAGGTATAATAATATTTTATGATAATAAATTGTTTGAATTAGAGAGGGACAAGAAATGAATATTGTTGGAATATGCCTAGTCCACCTTGGTGGATTAAGTCTAAGCCTAATTCAGTTGGGGCTATTATATAATTATGAAAAATTATGACTCCAAATAAAGAGTTTTATCCTTATAATTTGAAATTCAAATCTGTAACTTCCTGTCCGTGAAATATGGGAGTGATAGATTGTGGGAGACAATTGGTTTTATTCTTAGAAAAACTTTCAAAAACTTCTCTCTCTGGTTACTCTTCATCCGGATGGTGAATCTGGAATCAGAGTTCGAATCTGTGCTCCGATCTTATATGGGTACTCAGTGAGTCAATCAGATTCCAGGTACACCCGAAATCCTTCAAATATAAAATAATTGAGAGAGATAATATAATTAAATAATGCATGTGAGAAATAAATAATTAAATTTTAAATTGATATTTATATTTTTTATTTTAAACTTGGTTAATTAAAATTTATTATATCCTTTTTTTTATTTATATTTTCTTTTGTCTCATACTGTAAAATGTGTGCTGAGTTGGTTTGGTTTTATGCTTTCAAGGAAGCTGTTGGATCAAAGTTTGAATCTGGGTGCTCGATGGGGCGACTTTTTTTGTGGTGCATCCAGCACTAAAGTAAATTATCTCAGGACAGTAGATGCATATCACAAAATAGTTTAGGATACTCGATACATATGGAAAAATAATTTAGGGTGTTGATAAAGTTTGATACTAGTTGCCATATACGTTGGATCAATACATCTGATTGAATCAATTTATATTTTATTCTTGTTTAGTGTAAAATCAAAGTATCCCAAAATCACTTTGGATTTGAATCTATTTTGTCGGGTTAGAAGCGCTAAGGTTTAAACCCTTTCTAGAAGTGTGATTTCCAAGATTCTCCTCTCCTTACTAGGGCAAAACTGCTTACCATTTCAGCCAATGACTTTTTGATAATTTAAATTTTATTCTAGCTATATACACCATGCACGGATACGTATTTTTTCTGCCAAGAAGCTATTTCTTAATTAATGTTTTTATGCAAATAAAAAGTTATTCAAAATTCAACGTGAGACCTATTCGAATATATCTGATAAGTATAGATCTCAATCACAATCAAATGTGAATGCGTCTGCTAACTTTTTCTTCATTAAAATGGAACAAAATTAATTGGCATTTGTATCAAATTAATACCAAAATAAAGATAAGGCACAAAGCATATTTTTCTTGTGCCCCACCCTAAAGAATAGAGTTAGTCAAAGATATAAATTTCAACATAAACATGACATCACCGTTGACAAATATATACGCTATGCTTTGTGCACTCAATTTATTATAATAATCTCATTTACTATTATAATATATAATATTAAACAATACAAAAGAGATCAAGATCATATCCTAGATGTACCTACAATCCCCTTTATTTGTATTTTTCAGATACATAATCATATAAACAACAATGTATACTAATCACAATATAGTAAAAAAAATGAAAATAAAACTCAATGCAAGAACTAAATGATATTAAAAATCTGAATTATTTTTTAATGCTAAAACTACTGTCAAATTCATATTTAACGATAAAATTATTACTGAGAATACAAAAAGTTATTCAAAATCATTATTTTTTTTTAAATTATTAAATTTGACAGTAATTTTAATTATTCCAAAAATAAGTCTGATTTTTTAAAACCATTTAACATAAATTTTAAAGTATCTGAAATCTCAAGAAATTAAATAAAAATATGTTCAAGGGCAAAAAACAACGCTATAGCTTGTTCCTCCGGGGCAAGTGAAGGTACTGGTTGGATCATCCATGGGGTAACTATAAGCACTAGAGCACCTTTCCTTGAAGAATCTTGAATATGTAGTGGCCGTACAGTTTCTTGAGCCTGAAGTACAACAATACTGATCTGACTTAAACACCGTGCATGGATTATGACACCCTCCAGCGACCTTCAACTCCCTGGGGCACTGCTCGGTGATGTTTCCGGTGCACCGGATGGTGTTGTTGCAGACGGTAGCATTTGGACTGATCTCCAGCGGCACGTTGAACCCATTCACCAGTGAAATATCGAAGAAATCCATGTTGTTGTATTGGTTCAATGAGAACTCAGCCAGTGTGTTTGGTGGCGTACCGGTTTGGTTGCATTCGAGGACACCGCCACAGTCTCCGGTAAGACACCGACCCTGTCCCGACTGGTCGAAGCTGCAGTTGGTTCGTGGCCAGATGCGAGCCTGGGAGGTTCCGGCTGCAATGTTGAGGGCCCAGATTTCGCCGGAGTTAAGGCTTCTGCCTCCGCCAGGGAGGGCGGCCGCCCACACGGTGTAGGTGCAGTTGTTTGAGATGGTGAACATGGCGGCTCTGGTGGAGACGAGGAAGAGGTTTATGAGGAGGAAGGAGAAGATGGGGCTTGTTTTGTTGATCGCCATGGTTGGGGTTGGAGAAGTTGTCGAAAGTTTTTTCCCTGAGGAATGGTATACTGGCCGGTATGTTTAATTTATATTTGAAGAGAGTGATGAATTTAGAAAAAGAGACGTATGGGTAAGGTTTCTTTGTTTTGAAAATTCATAGGATGATGTGTTAATAATGGTAAGATTTTCTTGATAAATTATATATATGGTTATCCTTAGTCAAGCCCTTTGAAAATTAATTTAATAAGGAAAATAAACTAATTTTTTCTTTGCCAACAAATGAAACTAAATTTTTTTTTTTTTGGCCAAGAAACTAAATTTTATTGGTCCAACGATGATCGAGTTAATGTATTCATTTAATTTGTAACTATCTCGGTAAAACTGTTCACATCACTTGGACTTTGATGAATTAACCATTTGTTCACTGTCAAAAACGTTTTTAGTTGGTTATTTTATTGACCAAATTTTATTTGGTTATTAAGAAAATGTTAGTCTTAACAGAAACAACATATATATATATATATATATATATATATATATGCCATTCAAATAAAAATTGTTATTTTTTCCCGTATTTCATCAATTTGTTTTACTTAGCTTGCTTTCACAAGTTTATAATCATACGTCATGATTATTATTACTAAGGCATGTCTTTAGTTTTCAAAAGGGAAGAAAAATCAACAATTGCCTCTAGAAAAGTAGTGGAGAGAACCCTTGAGTATTTATTTAAAATATTAACACCTCCTTTCACATATCAACCCAATTTTAATTAACGGTTCTTTTCATGGGTTGATAAAAGAAAATTAATATTGGATCGATGATCTCTTATAAAATGTGTATGTATATATTGTTTAAACTTTTCATTAACGATATATTCTTAACATACAGGCACGTGATGCACACATTAATTTTTTATCTGTATAAGTTTTTGCTCCAATTCAGTGTTTCACTGTATACTAATTAAATACCAAACAGTTTCATAGGATTATTATATACCGATTGCAGTAATTAAAGACCACGACATTAGGATGAGCAATTTGTATATAAAGAAAAATTAATCAATATATTTATATATATGTATGTATGTATGTATGTAGATTAGGAAGCTGATCCTCTCATCATCTCATTTTCTCGTCATCCCTCATTAGCTCATCAGAACTGTTGATTGGGAAGAGAAGCTCATCTAAACCGTTCATTTGAAGGAGGAGAGAAAAGTTGAAGGAGTGATAACTTGATAATATAACTCATTTTTTATCTTTCAGATTGATTGAACGGATATAATTCAGAGATCAGGTGATGAGAAAAGAGATAATGAGAGAAACCGGACCCATGTAGATTAGGTGTATGTCTGAATATATATATATATATATATATAGTTGGCTAATATATATATATATATATGGAGAGAGAGATTTTCAAAAACTTTATGATGTCCTTCGTTTCATTTCACACCGTTTTAACATTAATATATTTTAATAAATAGAATCTCATAAAGTTTATAACTTAAAATTAGCGGGTGAGACAATAAGGATTTAATTCAAACAAAATAAATTTTAAGAACCTAATTAAAAATTGGTCAGGTAAACTATATATATAAGAAGTTGTAAATTAATTTTTCCTATATATAAATATATATAATACATAAGGTTGTTGGCTCTATTTCAAGTATATTTAAATTAAAAATAAAATGAGTTTTTATTTAAGATATTATCGTTAATTTCTTAGGATGACCTTCTCATGCTCAAATAGTGAGCACTTGGATTAACTTTTAGAGAATAAGTAATTTTAGAAAATAGATCTTGGGGAACAATTTTAAGTAAACAGAAAAAATTTGCGTTTGGAAAACCATGATTTTCATGAAAAAGTGAGTGCTTATATATTTATATTTCCAAAACCATGGCCTCCTCTCCAAAACCATAGTCATACAAATGTTGCTTATGTTCAAATGTTGCTTATGTTATATTAAAATGTTGGAAGCTAATTGCCTCATTGAGATCTATATCATCTAAGTACAGTTTAAATGGTCCAAATTTAAATATTAAATTGTTGAATTAAATAAAAAATTATTTTATTTAAAAAATTGATGGTCTTTTTTATCTTAAAAAATGGCAGTTAAAAGATTATTTTATTTTAAATTATGTAACCACTAAATTTATTAAAATACAAAATTTAAAAATAATCTAAACTGTTCATATTAGATTTGGATAGTTCAGTTTTCCAAACTCATCACCCCTCTAAAAGGCATGTTATTACTGTAATAATGTCCAATTAAAAAAACGTAATAGTTTAATCAACAAAAAATGTTAAAAAAATATATCTTTTTGCCATTAAAATTTAGAATAATAGGCATGAAATATTTCACAAGAAACTCAAAAGTCAGAATCGAGATCCAATTTTGGTTGGCCAAGAAAGTCAAAAACATATCTGAATTCATTGACATGCGGTGGTAAAAATTGAAGAAAAAGAAGTTGGCTAAGGGAGAAATATATTATTGTAGTTGTGTGTAGGATACGTGAACATCATAAAAGCGTCCAAAATTCAATAACTTACGCTTCTAGACGTACGTTTCATTAATTTCCAAGTTTCTTTCCGGTGATTGCTATTTTAAAGTTGAATTTCGTTAATTTGCTTGAGACAATTTCTCTTCTAATTTGATGTCAACACGGGGAAGCTGTTGAATCCTTATTTTTAAGTGATAAATACTACAAAAAATTAATAAATTTCTAACGGAATTTAGAGTTTCTGACGGAAATAGATTTCCGATGGAATTGATTCCGTCAGTAATAATAGCTTGACAAACAAATTTCCAACGGAATTCATATTCCATTTAAAATTTCCGTCGGAATTAATTCTATTAGAAATTCCGTCGCAAACTTTTTTTTTTAAATTTAAAAAGCCACGTGGTAATTCCGGCGACGTCCACCTTGTTGCCGCACCACGTGTCGCAACCTCCCTCCGCCACGTGTTGTAACCTTTTTATTCCTGAAAATGCAACTCAACATGCCCCTCCTTTGATTCGAACCCACGACCTCGTCTGTAGGCGCGTGATGCCTTACCGGATGGGCTCGACTGCTTTGACATTCTATTATTACAGTTATATATATATAATCTTATTATACATAATTAATTATTTATAAATATATATTTGTTTCTTATATATAACTGTAATAGTAATATAAAATAATTTTATATATTCTTATAATTTTTAATATAAATTAACTTCAAATTAAAAAATTTTACATCTTAAATAAATTTCATATGACTATATTTTTTTCTAATTTCTACAATTAATTTCTATTAACATTAATTAATAACTAATAAATAATTATAAACTAATATTATTTTACTAATATTAATTAATAATTAATAAATTTTATTTTTTTATAAATAAATTTTTATATGATCATTTTACCCCTATAGGGACTAAAACCTATGATTGGAAATTAAAAATATTTTAGAAATTAGAAAATAATAATTAAAAAATAAATTTAAAATTAAACTTAAAATATGTATTAATAAATAACAAATTTTTTAAAAAAAATTTAAAAATTTAATTTAATTAAAAAATAATAAATTTTAAATTTTCTGATGGAATTCAAATTGCAAGAAAATTTCTAATGGAATTGAATTCCATCGGAAATTGCGACGAAATTCAATTCCGTCACAAATTTCCGTCATAAATTTGTGACGGAACTATTCCGTCAGAAATTCAATGGTAAAAGACAGAATTTTTATGAAATATTTTCCGTGGCAAATTTTGCCACAGAAAAAATTCCGTCTAAAAATTTTCCGACTAATTTTCGTTGAAATTTGCCATGAAAAATTTTTCCGTGGTAAATTCCGTCAGAAATTTCATGTTTTTTTGTAGTAAAAGAGTCATTTTTGTCCCCGAACTAAAGTACTGGCGAGGGAGAAGTGGATATTGGAAATTTTATTTCAGCTTAATATCTCTTTAAGTGTTAATAGAGAGAGCAATGTTACCCTGATCTTTAATAAAACATTAAAAATCAACATTACTTTTAGGGAAATAATCCTAAAAGACCTCATTATGAAGATAATTGCTAAATATGACCTGAGGTACTGAGGTATTTGAACAATAATAAAATATTAAGTAAAATGATCACGTTGTCTTATTACATTAGTGAATAAAGAAGGATTCAAATTTGCCTCAGAGCAATACCCTGCTAACTTGAAGAGTGAAGGGAGGAGAGATCAATAGAAGCGAATGAGAGTGGGTGTTTACGGCGACGACAAGGTGTTAGGTCTTTCTGGTAATGGCGGCAGAGTTTGGGTCTTTGCGGTGGAGGCACTACTATAAACTAGACATTTAACGACCCTAAAGGACATCCCTTTTTAAATTAGGGACCCCAAAGTTCAATATTTAGCACGAAATATTGGCGCTGGTTGAATTTAAAACAAAAAAAAATTGTACCACTTTAGACATCCCTAGAGTCTTTGGAGACATCTACAGTATGCCCTTTATGCACTTTAGATGTCCCCCAGTCAAACTGGAGACGTCTAAAGCTCACTTTAGACGTCCACAGTTTGACTGGGGACGTCTAAAGTGAGCTTTAGACGTCCCCATTTTAACTGGGGACACAGAAAAGCCTGTCAGACGCCCATCCCATCAGCAGCAGGCCAGCAATTTTACTTTCCTTCCCCAAGCTTCATTCCGTCTTCCCCCGTGAGCTTTGTTCCCAACTGTCTTCCTCTTTCCCCTTTCCCTTGCTTCCTTTCCTGTCTTCCTGCCTCTTTCTCAGTTCGTTGCTGCAACTCCCTTTCCCATGCTTCCTTCCCCATCTGCCTTCCTCTTTCTCATAATCATATTTCTATTTTTCCCTCTCTCTTCTTGACAAGAGCACTGTCGTTTGTGTCTCCCTCTCACAACCGTCGTCTTCCCAGCTAGTGGCACCATGAGTCGTCTCCATTTCCATTGTCCACAGGTTTGTCTCTCACTCCCACAACTTTGGACACAAATGATTGAACAAATGCTTGTAACTGTTAATTTAAATCAGATTATGAAACTGGAAAAATAGAGTAACTTGTATATGCATACTTTTAATCTGCTTTTAATTTGCTTGATATGGAAATGGACTGTCATTATTGCATACTTGTTTTTTTTCGTCAGCAGACTTCAACTCGGTGATGTATATATATATAGACATGAGTTAAAAAAATGACAATGATACTTAGGAATGAATTTGGTTTGGCTTAGGAATGAATTTGGTTTGGCTTAGGTTAGTCTAGTTTAATATTATTCAAAAGTCAACTAAATTACAAAACTATGTCAGAGTTTTGCCTCAAATACGTGTATGGTTCTAGAATATTGATGAGGTACAATTTAATACAACATCAATTATGCCATAAAATAGGTATGAAGATGGCAATTTTTTTTCTAGGGTGGTACATGCATTCTAAGAGAGCTCATTTCTTGTGATGGGATGAATAATACTTATCTAAAAATTGTGGAGGCTTGAAAATTGTTTAGTTGGAAGCTTTGAACTTGGCATGGGTTGTTTGGTAAAAAAAAATCACAATGATAAATTGTCTTGAATATGAATTACCTTAATTAGTTTAGTTTCATTTAAATTAAGCTGAGACGATTTGTTATTTTGATTTTGGGATGTCTCACTTTTAAGGGGAATTTTGAGATGAATTTCCAAGGTGCGAATTAGAGTTGTGTTGTTGTACATACTATTAGATTGTTGGATAACATTTTTATTAGATAGTGCTGAACTGCTGTTGTTTCTATTCTGGTTTATGTAATATTTCTTCTATCCAATTTCTGTAGTTTAAATTTGCCGAACAGTGATGTATGTAAAAGGCCATAAAAAAACTTTAGATGTCCCTAGTGCAAATTGGGGACGTCTAAAGTGTTTATGCAATGTTTTAAAAGCCATATCAGATGTTGAGCCAGAAAAGTCAACGGGTCAAGGTTCAATTGGTTGGATCGGTTGAGGTAGACCGGTGATGTAATAATTAATTTAAAAATATTATATTTATATATATATTACAATAATTAGTCTTTAGTTTAATTTCATATGAAGTTAGTAAAGTCACAAAACACTATTTAAGGAAGAACATTTAAATCAACTATTAACCTAACAAAAAGCACAAATAATAATGTTTCATGCCTTTTTAAACATTGGTATTTGATGGCTTTTGATTGATCCAAATTAAAAGCTAGACCGGAGATGAAACGGTCCAGCCATTCAGTCGGACTGGTAATGTAATAATTAAATAAAAAATAATATTATATACTTATACAATACTATAAGTAAAAAATAAAATATTAAATTATCAAATAATTTTAAAATAAAATTTTTTATCAAAATTAAAAATATATTTATTTATTTTAATTTTAAAATAAGTTAATAAATTTATAAGGTATCTCATAGCATATGTTTAATTTTTTTTTTATGATAGCTCTTTTTTTTTGTGATAAGCACACGTAATATTTTGTATTAAGTATTTTAGATAAAAAATAAAAATGAAATGAGAAATTGAGAATATGTAAATAAGTTTTAAAAAATTTAAATCTATAAAAAAAAATAAAACAAAAAAAAAAGGTAAAAGAAAGAGTTAATAAATAACTTAAATATAATATCATTAGCTTTCATTCAAATTCTAAAAAAAATAAAAAGCTTTTAAAAATTTTGAACTTTCAATGCCTCCTCGGTGAACGTGTGTGGCTGTGATGGGGTGTTGAAAAGTGAGAATACATTAAAGTGATTGTATCAATGGCAGAGGAAAGAGATTACTACTGTATACTTCATTTATCAGCGACTGTAAAATTGGTTTGTCTTCGTTTTTCTTTCATCCTTCCCATGTCTTCTAAGTTTCTTTCTTCAACATTTTCTTGGCTGGATAAGTACAGCATATTCGAGAATCATGGCTAGTAAGTGGTTCAAGTTTTATATTTTGATTTGTCGCTAACTTTTTTTCATTCTTTCGGTTATTTCATAAAGGTAGATACTTGGTAATGGGGTTTTTTTGTTGGTTCTCCTTCTCCTTCTCCTTCTTTCAGTTTTAATGTCACTAGTGTGAACCGTTCGATTTTTGAAAAATCGCTTTGGTTTCCGGCTTGATAGCGATTTCCGGCTCAAAAGCCGGTTCTTGCCAGCTCAACACGACCCAATCTTCAAAATGGTTTTCAACTAAGAAACGAACCGTTCAGAGCTCCCGCCGACGGTCTAACCGGTCTGACCGTTCGGTCCGGTTCGGCTCTAACATCACTGTGTTTATGAACCACTTTAGATGTCTCCAGTTTGAACTTTAGACGTCCCCAGTAATGACTGGGGACGTCTAAAGCCTGACTTTAGACGTCCCCAGTAATGACTGCGGACGTTTAAAGTCTGGCCTAGAGACGTCCCCTATTTTAGGGACGTTATTGACAGTTTTTCTACGTCACTCAGATAGACGTCCCCTATTTTCAGACATTAAAAGGCCCAAAAAAGGGACTTTAAAAGCGTTTTTTGTAGTAGTGTGGATCTATGCAACGGCGACAGAGTAAATCGATTTATGAATGTTATAAATCGATTTATCAAAATTGGTTGAGAACTAAATGCTTTTCAAAACTCAACTAAATTGATTTAACACTATTCAAATCAATTTATCAAACTTCATGATATAGAGGAAATCATTTTAAGGTTAGTTAAATCGATTAATGTAAGTTAGGCAAAATGAAACAAACTTCTTGAACCTAAGGAAAGATCTTTTGCACCTACGAAAGATCTTTTGAACTCACAGGAAGATATTTGCACGTAGGGAAGACTTCATGATACAGAGTAAATCAATTTAAGGTTAGTTAAATAGATTTATGTAAGTTGGGCAAAAAAATTTTTGAACCCACCCAAAGAAAATTTTTTTGCACCTACGGAAAATCTTTTGATCGCACAAGAAGATATTTGCACGTAAGGAAGATATTTTGAATGTATGGGAAGATCTTTTGTACATAGTTATATTACACTAGGGAAGATTTCTTAAACCCAATGGCATATGTTTTGCACCTATGGAAAATCTTTTGAACACACGGGAAGATATTTGCACACAGGAAAGATTTGTTGAATCCAAGGGAAGATGTTTTGCACGTAAGGAAGATCTTCCCATACGTTCAAATTATCTTCCCTCCGTGCAAAACATCTTCCCTTGGGTTCAACAAATCTTTCCTGTGTGCAAATATCTTCCTATGTGTTCAAATGATCTTCTGTATGTGCAAAAAGATCTTCCTTTGAGTTCAAGAAGTTTGTCTCATTTTGCCCAACTTACATAAATCGATTTACTTTGTATCATGAAGTATGGTAAATCAATTTGAGTAATGTTAAATCGATTTACTTGAGTTTTGAAAAACATTTAGTTCTTGTCCAATTTTGGTAAATCGATTTATAATATTCATAAATCGATTTATTTCGCTGCCATCACCACAAAGACCCAATACTTCGTCATCACCACAAACACCCACTCTCATTCGCTTCTGTCGATCTCTCATCTCGTCACTCTTTAAGTGTGTGTTTGTTTTGATGTTTTAATGCTTTAAACAGGCTTCAACAGTGGACAAACGGGATTGAACTGTGAAAAAGCTAAATACGGGTGTTTGGTTCAGCGATGAGATTTAAGTTAAAAAAAGTCAAAAGTTAGAAAAAGTAACAAGCCTCAAAATGGAGCTTATGTGCATGTGTGTAATGTTGATAGAAGTATTTTCATATCTTTGGGAATCAATGAGATACTTAAAATCACTTCTAATCACAAAACTTCTTTTATGAAAAATGTTCTAAATAATTTTCTCTTTCTTTAGATAGTAATCTTCTGTTAATTAGATAATACTTTGGGATAAGAGTTTAGGCAAGTTTTGAATTTTGTCAATATATAACTGTAGAAATGTAGAGAATAATTAATAATTAATTTTAATCAGTTTAGATTTATTATTTAGTTGTTTTATGATTTTATAATCAATTTCTTTTATAAACCTGTCGTAAATTAATTTCTATATGGTGTTTTTACCGATTAAATTTAGTTTAAATAATTTATTTGGATTATTGGAGGTATTATTGAGGTTTTAATCGGTTTATTTTGTTAGATTTTGAGCTATGTGAGAATATGAGTTAGGATTTAATATTTAAATTAGAGTTTGATATAATTTATAAAATTTAAGCTTGAGGTGCACAATAGAAAAGAATTTTGGAGTGTACCAATTTAAATTAGAGTTTGATATAATTTTATTAAAATTGTACCATTGCCAAATTTTCAAAGTTAATTTTTGAAAACATTGTGAAAAAATCTCTTCACGTATAGATATCTTCCCAGGTCCCATTTGGCAATTAAGTTGCCAATGAGGACTTTTTTCACAATTATCCCTTCATTTTTTCATTTTTCATAATTTTTACAATTTTTTCTCTTAAATAATACAAAAGCCACTTATGCAAAAGTCAAACCAAACATCATTCACCTTTACATAAGTTACTTATCCAATCGTCAATCCAAACACTCATCATTTTACCCAATCTAACTTTTTTCCAATTTTAAGATTTCATAAGTCTAAGTAAAAATAAATCACGTATCCAATCGCCAATCCAAACACACCCTAAATTGGTGGGGTATTACTCTGAGGCAAATTTGAATATTTCTTTATTAACTAATGCAATAAGGGCAATATGGTCATTTTAATTAATGTTTTATTTCTGTTCAAGGACCTCAATATCTCAAGCCTCATTTAGCAAATATCTTCCTAATGAGGTCTTTTAGGGTAATTTCCCCTTATTTTTATTCAAGAGAGAATTATCTCTAGCTTGTTTCCTACTCATGTCATTTTTCATGTAGAATTTAATTGGAAAGTTAATCTTAATTGTAAATAGAAAATCTATTTTCTATATTTATCAATCTTTTTCTAATTTACCCTATTGATGTTCTCTCCCTCAATATAAAAGAGATAAAGGGAATTAAAGAAAATAATTAACGTAAAAAAAATATATCATATTAACTAATTTTCTTAATTTAATTAAAATAAAAAAATAATATATGAGAGGGAGTATTTGCTAGATCAGTTTTCCACTGCCAATGCAAAACCTCACTTCAGGAAGCAAATGATCATATGTTATTGGTTTAGAACATATGGATCTTGGTTTTTTTTTTTTGGACAAAATATGGATCTTGGTTTTGAACAATGTGATTGGCATTATTGAATCTGTCCTTGTTTTTTTTTTTATGCCAACGGCGTTATTGAAGCTGTCTTCATCACCCAGATTTGACGTCATTGTCACATCTTGTATACGTCAATGTGTGCAATCTTGGTCAAGCACATATAATTGAGTGGTGAATTGAGCCTTATTTTTTGGCTGAGATTTTAGGAGGCATGCTTTTGAATTCATTTGTAACATTTTAAGGGGGAAAAAAAATGTAATAATAAGAACAATGAAATATCTTATGGGTATGTATCATAAAGTACTGTGGATGTTTCTTTCAAATATGTACTAGACATGTGTATTTTCTTTTTCAAATTTGATTAAGTATATTTATCTCCAAGTCAGTTTGGAGTTGAAACTAATTCTTACCTGGATTTAAAGTATAAAGGATTTTTTTTGCCTCTTCCATCAAATGTGATTGCCAGTGTTTAAATTTGTATTCTCCTTTTGATGTTGTTAATTTGTAGGTTCTAAGCTTCTCTAATTCACAAATTAATAAATTTAAAAGAAATTATGCTATTACTATTTTTAAAATATAATATTTTACTAATTGGAGTTTTATATTTTTAAAATTAAATAAATGAATAATACATAATTTAAGAATCCATAAATTTATGTATTTTTTAATGACTAGATTCCATTTATTGTTAAACTAACATAATCCCCTGCAAAATTTCATGGCTAACACAAACATTAAAAAAATAAACAGAGTTATGCTATAACATTAAAATTATAGGTTTGCCGATTTTAATTTTTATATCTACAATGATGATTTTATGTTCTATGAATAAAAAATTAATAATTTATCCAACAGTATTTCCCCTTTATTATTAATCAAATATTAAATATCTCCCCAATTATGAGAGAACCCAAGCCCATTTTCTCTTTATGAAAGAGGGTATTCTTATAATCATTTTCTTCTCAGAATCCTATCTTCACCTTAAGTTCAAAAAATGAATAATTTAGATTTAATGTTTTTTAAAAATATTATTATAATATTTTATGATTTAATTTTTTAAAATTTTGTTTATATTATAGTTATAAATTATGTAGATTAAATTTTAACGGTTTAAATTTATTTATTTATTTTTAAAATAATAATTTTATAAAATTTAAAATATGAAACATATATTTTTTTAAGATAAAGGTGTAATTTTAATAATAAAGTTTTATGTTAGAGGTATCTGAAACCATTAAATTTTCATGGGTACTAAAATGAACATAAACTCTATAAATTGGTGCAATTTTACCACAACTGTTAACTTGATGCAAACGTAGTTACTTTAATGTGTGTGGGTCCCATAAGGTGTGAAAATCATTTTCCCCCCATTTTACCGTTCATCATCGTCGCCCATTTTACCGTTCATCATCGTCGCCCATTTTACCGTTCATCATCGTCGCCCATTTTACCGTTCATCATCGTCGCCCATTTTACCGTTCATCATCCTCCCCGTCTTCATCGATGTGCAGCAGAGGGAGAGCGAGAGTGGAAGGGAAAAGGCCACCATTCATTGTTTAGTAACCATCATCGTTGCCGAGAGAGAGATACGCCACCAGTGTTCGTATGGAATAAAGGAAAAGTAAGGAGCAACCGAACACTGTGGAAACTCCTTCATCGGAATAACCAGAGCGAGAACGAGGGCCAGAGGGTAAGCTGTGGTCTTTTCCGGCAATTTTCATCACTGTAGAGCATAGAGAGGGGAGCGCCAGAAAACTAGAGGGGACCAGCCACCATCAGCACCGATTTATTGTCTTCTTTTAAGGGGACTTTCACCATCTTCTTCAACCTGGTTTTGGACATAAGGAGAGTGAGATCGGAGAGAACGCCGGATAACCATAGTGCTGAGTTGTTTCTTCAAACTGCCGAGTTATTTCTGACGCCTTCAACTCTGGTTTTATCTCCATAGTAAATCTAGTATTTCTTTAAAAGATCTTAAAGAGCTAAGACTTCGTCTCTTATTGTGAGTGTTGTTTTTCTCCATTTTTCCTTGCCATTTCCTTGTATCAGACAAAATTCAATCAAATGGAACAAAAGACATTTGATGGATGGAGGTTACCTCACAGCCTTGTATAGACGGTGAATCTCCGGCCTTTCTTCCCACGACCTTTACTTTTGCGTGGGACCCACATGCACTAAAGAAGCAAATGACACGTGTACCCGTGTGGGACCCACATACATTAAAGTGACAGTGTTTGTAGGGTTTGATAAAATTGCCTCAGTTTGTAAAGTTCATATGCATTTTAGCATTCTAAAATACTTAATAGTATCATATGCCACTGACATAAAACTTTATTATTAAAATTACACCTTTACCTATTTTTTTAATATAAGAGTGGAAATGAAATTCTTAAACCCTTGTTGAGAATTCTAATAGAACTGAAACCCTTCGTAAGACTTTTTTTTTAATAAAAAACAGAAAAAGA
Source organism: Inga leiocalycina (assembly GCA_963242795.1). Taxonomy (NCBI): domain Eukaryota; kingdom Viridiplantae; phylum Streptophyta; class Magnoliopsida; order Fabales; family Fabaceae; genus Inga; species Inga leiocalycina. Next base: position 40,747,175 of record OY725332.1, read on the forward strand.
CTAGCATTTCAAATCACATATGGGCTCAATATTCGCGACAAATCTAGACCTCAAGCCCAGACCAACAGAAAAGCCCGGCCCACAATTAAGTCCCACCTTCCCGCCAATGGCTTGCAACTTCGAAATTTTTTTTTTTTTTTTTGGACTAGTGCAACTTCGAAATTAACGGACACAGTTCTGTTTACCATAATTCATCAGCTAAACACCCGTCGTTTCGTTTTTTCAGAACGGAGCCGTCCCCGTTACCGTTATTGCCCCTTTAGCTTACGGGAGAAGCTCTCTCTCAAGTGCTTCTTAGCCTTCTGCTTCCAAAGCAAGCTTCCGACGTCGTTAAATGACCCAATTTCAATCTTCTTGTTCACCTCATTGGTTCATTCTGACTCATGCGATTCTACAAAGTGCCTTTAGTTACTGACATTGATCCTCGACCTTTGCTAATTTCTTCATTTCTCGCTCGTTTTCCTTCCGGCGGTTACGTTTTCAGAGTTCCGAGCAGGTAGAACAAATTTTTAATGGAAACTCTTGCAGTCCTTTTCTTCTCAATGCTTTCAAGCTAGTGCGATGCATTTTATACCTATTCTCCGTCTTCTAATTGATGAATTTTCTGTCTGAATTTTCTATTCATAAGGCAGTAAATAAGGCGTACCTTTTTAGCTTTTAGTTTATCGGTATTTTTTTATCTGTTCAATAAATTGGAGCACATTTCTAGATCGTGTTTACTTAGCTGAGGTAACTTGGGCCTAGAATCGAATTTTATAATACTATTGTACATGATCAATGCTTAAAATGTGGTGATAACTTTGTTCTTTCCCCTCCTTGTTTCGTATTTATAGGATTCGATTTAGGGGAAAATCATGGTAGAGGTTAAAATGGAGCCGGAGGAGTTCTCTTTGGATTCACCTAAAGGAGATGGACTCCAGTTATGTTTTTCAACCCCTGTGTCACGGTATGCTACACTATCCAGAATTTCCTTTCCATTTTCATCTTAAGTGGTGTTTTATTTTCCACCCCTTAGAATCTGGTATATGGCATAATGAAAGAGGCTATCACCATGGGATTCATGACTTCTAGAAGTGTCAGTTGAGTAAATAGAGTCGGCAATCTTCTCTTAATCAAAGGCACCAATGTGTGGCACAATATAAATGAGAGTTGAGCTCGAACCTACTTTTAATCAAAACAAGTAACTTCAAACATGAGCCCCCGCAATAATTACCTTGTTGTTCCAATTCTAAATTGATGATTTTGAGGAAACCAAGTTCAATCTAGATTTTTGGCTAGATTCATTTTACTTCCTTACAATTTTACAATATTTTTATAGGAGAAGAGGACGAGCTAGACGCTCATCAAAGGGGTGCTGGACAGAGGAAGAGGTCTGTCACTTGTTGTCTAATTACGTGTGAAACTTTTCGTTTGATTTTCTTTGCGAAACAACAATGTCATATGCTGACAAAGTTTCCTAATTATGAAATACCTATATATTTCTGTAATCTCTAAATCGCCTAGGAAGCTGATGTCATATATTTGGCTTGAATGGTTTTATGATTTGCAATATTTGACTTGTAGTGGTTCGTGTTTTGTTACTTTGTGGCATAACATTTGAATTGAATTGATTTTTTAAACGAAATTATATATAAAATGTCTTAACAAAAGAGGCTGAAATGAAGAGGGAAACCTAAAATGGGAATGAAAACTAAAACTAATGTGCTTATTTTTCCGTTACTCTGTTTTTCCTCTAGATACTCTTTTCTTGTCAAGTCGTTCTAATTTTTCAGCGATATGACTGACATATACAGGACAGCCGTTTGATTGAAGCAGTCAAGAAGCACAATGGAAGGAATTGGAAGAAAATAGGTGAATGATTATCATTATTGTTTAGAATCTTTTTGATAAAATGTATTTGGCGGATCATCAACTGCTTGCCTGTGTGTAATCAAATGGAATTTCTTAAAGTAGAAACATTGTGAACTATGGCACTGCTCGTCATTCATTCACCTAAGGTTGCCTCTTGTGTCCATTTTTATACTTTTCGGTTACAATATGAGGCTTTAACCCAATAAGGGCAAAGGAAGAAAAGAAGCCTTCCACTTGAGAAGGGAATATATCATGTAGTATATGTTTATTTGCAGTTCTGACCTTAATCAACTAGTGGCTATCACTTCACTGTATCATTTTTGTTTCACTCTGCAATGGTATTGGGATAAATTGTGTAGTACTAGAGAACAACATAGTGATGATAGTGAACATTATAAGGAGATTCATCTTCTGGCTTTTAATGCTAATACATTCAAAAGTTGATGACAGTAAGCTCATTTGCGACTCTGTTTTTACAGCTGCATATCTCCCAGGGAGAACTGATATTCAATGCTTGCATCGCTGGCAAAAAGTTGTGAATCCTCAACTTGTCAAGGGATCGTGGACAAAGGAGGTGCAGTCCTCATACATACTTTCTTGTGTAAATCCTATGTACTGTTATATGCTTGTTGTAATATTATTGTCCTCATTATCGTTCTGATACGTTTCCCTTTAATAATGAGTAGGAGGATGATCGTATAATTGAGCTACTCTCGAAGTGTGGTTGTAGGAAATGGTCCATTATTGCAAAACACTTGCCTGGTCGCATTGGGAAGCAATGCCGAGAGAGGTAATATTTAACATATTCTTTGAATTAGTACCTTGTGTTGTCATCTGATGTTTGACTAATGCTTGACACTACAGGAACATATAGATGCAACATCATACTGTTACAAATTATTTCCTGGGCCTTTTGCTGTTTGATTTCTAGCTTGGTCTCTGATTAACTCATGGTTTAGATTATGACATCTTAAAATAGTTGCATCATATATTGAATTCACATGTGATTTAAGCTTTAAGTCGCTTTTCTATTAGTTCTCTTTTGGTCAAGTAGTTCAACAGAACTGGTTTATTCAGCTTAGGCATGAACGAATGATGTGTTGTGAGTGATGTTATTGAAATCAATAGTTTTCAATTATGTAGTGGTTAAATTGTCCGGGAATGTTGCTTTACAATTGACTGCAGCTTTGTTGTTTGGCCTAAATTGCTGTCCGAATAGCTATATTCTGAAATCATGTTAATTGTGATGTATGCACTTCATCATTGTCAATATCATTAAATTTTGCGGCAAAGGGGAACAACATTGAGTTTTATGCTGGTACATCAACCCATATTCTTGCTTCATGCAAATTATGTACTGAGGTGCAAGCTCATTTCAGGTGGCATAATCACTTGGACCCAGCTATAAAGAAAGATGCATGGACAGAGGAGGAGGAAGCCACGCTTGCTTTCTATCACCAAATATATGGTAGCAAGTGGACAGAAATTGCAAGGTTTCTCCCTGGAAGGTATGTACTTTTATCTATGATAAAGGTTGCTTTCTGCAACATCATGCTTAAATATTTTACATTTTATTTATACACATATCTTAAGCAGCTGAATATTATTTCTGCTATATCATTGAATATTATGAAAGCAGGCCTGACAATGCCATCAAAAATCATTGGAACTGTTCAATGAAGAAGAAGTCGGAGGCATCCTCACCTGGATGTGATGCAAATACTGCTGCCAGTGATTCCTCCTTGGCAGAATTGATTCCTCCGAATACGTGTGAGGGGATGAGTGTTGGAATCTTGCAAGATGAGAGCAGATTGATCTCCTCACTGAAAGGAGTTGTCAACAGACCTATAACTCGTATCGATGTTCCTCAAGTCAGGCTTGCTGCTGAACTAGATCGTGTTACTACTGAAACTGCCAGTACTGTCCCTAATGAGCTGTCTAAGTCTTGTTCAGATGCAACGTTTTTCGGGGATGGTGAGTGTGTCAGTCCTTTTCCGAGCCTATCAGTATTGGCTAGTTACATGGAGGAAGCTCAAGTTGAACTGAGAAATAAAAGAAACAGATCTCAAAGTCAAAACTTGTATCCAGCAAAGTTATCTCTGGTGGAAGATTTGGCTTCCTCCACAGAATCTATGAAAGAAAACCTCATCAATGGTTATTATTATCATATTCATCCCAAGTCCACAGCAGTCAGTAGCCCTGAATCTGTCCTGAGAAGCTTAGCTATGACCTATGACAATATTCCTTCCATCATTAGGAGGAGAGCTCACGATAAAACAACTCCTGAAGCTGTATGTGTTGGTGTGAATGGGTTACATAATTTGAATTCGCAGCAGGGTGGTGCCATGTTCATGTCGAAATCAATGACCACTGCAAGATCTCTCTTCAAAGGGCATTGAAACATTGTACTAAATAAAATGGTAATCCCATTATATTGTAGAACGATTTTTTTCTGTTTTTTTTGCCCTGTTTACTGTAATTTTTTGCCTTAACTGTAAATGAATGGGAAAATCTTAAATAAATATCATTTGAAAATGTAAAATCCTAAAAAGTCTATTAACACTTTAAAAAGACTTAGAGATACTAAGTATTAAATTGAGTTTTTCAAGTTTTGACACATTTACCATTTTATCCCTCAACTGATCAGGACCCCCAATGGCCGGAGCTCCAGTCGTCGATGATGAAGCTTCGGAGCTCCGGCCGGTGGAAGCTTTTTTGATGGGAAGGGGTTCTTTTTTTGAAAAAAATTTATAGAGAAATGGCAAAAGGTGGGATTGAACCCATCCCACCCCTTGAGAAAAGAAGCATGGTGGCCATTGGGGCATCAAAGCTTCTTTAATATATATATATATATATATGTATTATTAAATATGTATAATATAATTTAACGTGTAGTAATTTTGATAAAGTCAGTAATGGCGTTGGCAAATTCAATAATGAAAATAACCAAATTCGTTATGGTATTGACAAAATCGTTTGTTGATGAACCTTAACTTGTATGTTTTCATCAACATTTTTGCACAACTTTTTTGTCAAAACCATTACAATTCTTATCAAAATCATTACTAAACTTGTCAATCTCATTACTAAATTTGTTAAAATCATTTTATTTATATTATGAATGTTTCTATAATGGAATCTCATAATAGGATTGTCTAAACCATTACTAAATTTGTCAATCTCATTACTGAATTTGTTAATATTCTTTTATTTATATTATGAATGTTTTCATAATGGAATCTCATAATGAGATTGTCAAAACCATTACAATTCTTGTCAATCTCATTACTCAACATGTCAATCTCATTATTGAACTTGTTAAAATCATTTTATTTATATTATGAATATTTTCATGATGGAATCTCGTAATGGGATTGTCAAAACCATTACAATTCTTGTCAATCTCATTACTCAACTTGTCAATCTCATTACTGAATTTGTTAAAACCCTTTTATTTATATTATGAATGTTTTCATAATGGAATCTCATAATGGGATTATCAAAACCATTACAATTCTTGTCAATTTCATTACTAAACTTGTCAATCTCATTACCGAATTTGTTAAAATCCTTTTATTTAAATTAACAAGTTTAGTAATGAGATTGACAAGAATTGTAATGGTTTTGACAATCCCATTATGAGATTCCATTATGAAAACATTCATAATATAAATAAAAAGGTTTTAACAAATTCAGTAATGAGATTGACAAGTTGAGTAATGAGATTGACAAGAATTGTAATGGTTTTGACAATCTCATTATGAGATTCCATTATGAAAACATTCATAATATAAATAAAAGGATTTTAACAAATTCAGTAATGAGATTGACAAGTTGAGTAATGAGATTGACAAGAATTGTAATGGTTTTGACAATCCCATTATGAGATTCCATTATGAAAACATTCATAATATAAATAAAATGATTTTAACAAATTCAGTAATAAGATTGACAAGTTGAGTAATGAGATTGACAAGAATTGTAATGGTTTTGATAATCCCATTATAAAAACATTTATAATATAAATAAAATGATTTTAACAAATTCAGTAATGAGATTGACAAGTTTAGTAATGAGATTGACAAGTTGAGTAATGAGATTGACAAGAATTATAATGGTTTTGACAATTTCATTATGAGATTCCATTATGAAAATATTCATAATATAAATAAAAGGATTTTAACAAATTCAGTAATGAGATTGACAAGTTTAGTAATGAGATTGACAAGTTTAGTAATGGTTTTGACAATCTCATTATAAGATTCCATTATGAAAACATTCATAATATAAATAAAATGATTTTAACAAATTTAGTAATGATTTTAACAAGAATTGTAATAGTTTTGACAAAAAACATTTTGTGCAAAAATGCTGATGAAAACATGCAAGTCTAGGTTCATCAGCAAACGGTTTTGTCAATACCATTAGGAATTTTGTTATTTCCATTATTGACTTTGTCAAAGTTACTATACATTTAATTATATTATATATATATATATATATATTTAATAATGCATTTATATATCGCCACCAAAGCTTCTTTTCTAAAGGGGTGGGATGGGTTCAATCCCACCTCTTGCCATTTTTCTACAATTTTTTTTCAAAAAAAAAACCCCTCCCCACCAAAAAAGCTTCCACCGGCCGGAGCTACTATCGCCGACGACCGGAGCTCCGGCCGTCGGGGGTCCCGGTCGACCGGCCGGCGGTGGTGCTCCGACGGGGGCACTACTATTATTTTTAAAAAAATTTAAGGGGTAAAATGATAAATGTGTCAAAACTTGAAAAACCCAATTTGATACTTGGTACCTCTAAGTCTTTTTAAAGTGTTAATAGACTTTTTAGGGTTTTATATTTTCAAATGGTATTTATTTAGGATTTTCCCTAAATGAATTGACAATAGGCATGGTTTTTTTTTTTTTTTGGAAGAATCTGGGCATTTCACACAATAGAAAAATTTTTCAAAAATTTCCCCAATTTTCTATTTGGGAGAGTTGTGAAAAAATCCCTCAATGGGAACTTAATTGTCAAATGGGAACCAATGTGTAAATGATCTTCCATATGTACATAAGATTTTCCCGTATGTGCAAACGATCTTCCCTGTGTGCACCAGATCTTTCTTATACGTATGCAAAACAACATCTTCCTCTGTGCACACAAGATTTTCCCCTGTGTGATCTTCTTCTATGTGCACAACATCTTCCCCCCATGAGTAGATGATCTTCACAGGTTCTATTTGACAATCAATTTGCCAGTGTGGTCTTTTATTACAATTCTCCCTCTCCATTTTCTGCCTGCTCTTTTCGTTTCCACTTTTCCTGTATTCCCATGTTTTCTTCTCTTTTGTTCTCTTAACATTTCTTTTGTATTTTAACAAAGAAATTCTGAAACATTCAGAGCATGCTTCTGTCCTTGCTCTCAAAGAATTGGTAAATAGAACTAGGCCCAACAATAACAACTACATGTCAGTTCTTGGACCCATCTTGACACAAACTTGAGCGTCTGTTTTGCATAATTAATCGTTACATAGGTGCTTGCAGTCAGTAGTATTGTACATTAGGATATACTCTTACCATCTTTAATATAAGACATATTTATCTAATGAGTTGGTTAATATAACATATTTTCTAAAACATCCAAGTCATATTCTTTAATTCCCTCGTTCCCTCTTCACTCTGATTATTATTGATGGACCATCAATAAGGGCAAATTAGAAAAAGATTGATAATTAAGAAAACTATATTTTATATTTAGGACCTAGATTAAATTTTTAAATATATTTTATATTAAGCACCGGAGGGAGTACTTATCCTTTTCTACTTAAAAGTGAGGATTATTTTAGAGATACCGAACTCCGACTTTTTTTATAAGAAACACTTGACCAAATAATGTTTCTGAAAAAAGTAGTTAATGACAATAAATATGTAAAAATTTTAACATTTTTCTTAAAAATACCTTTTAGTTATGGGGAGATAGGGAATAAGAAAAAGAATAAAGAAATAATTATAAATAAAAAGGATTGTGGAAGAGAGAATAAGAAAATTAGTATAATAAACAAGATTGATGCTTATTAACATTAAAATGAGTAATTAAATGGAGGCAAAATGGGAAATTAACAGAGAAAATAAGAACGCGGCATCTATGATAGTTGTTTCTTATAAAAAAAAAATAGAGGGAGTTTATGTTCCCCGACGCATAAAAAAGATGAGAATGGTTGTGGTTTGGATTAAGATGTAGCTTCCTTCCACCTTTCTTTCCTTTTTCAATAAGTGACAAACCCTCTTTTAACCACCCAATACGCTTCACTCGTAGAATACATGTTGAAATTTCTTCGGCCAAAAGGAAGCACGCGGAGAAATTTCCTCCTCATGTTCTCTCTCCTTATATATATTTTGATCTAGATTTGTGCCTCAATTATTTGATCCCTAAATCTAAAAGGAAAGATTTAGTGAAAAGAATCAACTAAAAAATAAAACTAATATACATAATTTAGAGCTAATGTGTAACACCTTACTCTGTGAACACTTAATAGAGTAGTTTATCTAATTCTAAAACACTATTGACCTATTTAGTAACTTAAAGAGCTGAACTTTCAAACTTAAAAAAAAAACAAAAAAACCTTAGGGATCATCCTTTATAAGGAATGAGATTGTGAAAACTTGAAAATCCAAAATAGATTTATTTTGAATTCATTACACTAGCCAGAGGGTCCGGACTGAATGTTAAAAATCATTGGAACTGTTCAATGAAGAAAAAGTTGGAGGCATCCTCAACTGATGCATATGTGATGCAAATACTGCTGCCTGGGATTCCAACACTTGGAGAATCAGTATGTTGGTTAAAGAAGATCAGAACCTCAGTCAGAAAACCTCATCAATGGTTATTATTCCCTTCCGTCCTTAATATAAGATATATTTACCTAATTTAATTATATTAAAGAAATTAGTTAAATTAGTTAATATGATATATATTTTTTAAAATACTCTAATCATTTTTCATTTTCCTTAATTCCGTAATTCTCTCTTCTCTGTTGATTATTGTTGAGGGAATATCACTAGGATTAAATTAAAAAAAATTGATAAATATAAAAAATACATCACATATCTAAAATCAAAATCAACTCCTCTCAAATGTGTTATATATTAAGAACCGGAAGGAGTATTATTATACTCATCTCAAGTCCACTTGAGGCAGTAGCCCTGAATCTGCCCCGAGAAGCTCTAGTTACGATCTATCCAAATATTCCTTCCATTGCTAAGAGGAAAACTCACAGTAAAATGACTCCTGAAGTTGTATGTATTGGTGTTAATAGCTTACACAAATTGAATTCGAAGCAGGGTGGTGCCATGTCGTTCATGTATAATCCAATTACCTCTGCCAGATCTCTTCAAAATGCTTGGAGTCAATGCACTAAATAAAAAATTCAAATCCCATTATACTGTACATTACACACAACGAAAAGGTTTTCCAATTTTTTCTCCAATCATCCTTTATTTTCTGCCTGCCTCTTTTCGTTTCAAATGAAAATTTTTTCCTCACTTTTCCAGTATTAGTACCATGTTTTCTTCTCTTTTGTTCTCTTAACATTTCGTTTGCATTTTCTCAACAAACAAATTCTGAAAGTTTCAGAGAACATGGTTCTTTGTTGTTTTCGAAGATTAACACAATATGCAAAGATCACAGGTTCATGAACCATACATTTACATACGCTAGAAAATGTTACCTGGCCAAGACTCATCAAACCCAACAATGAAAGTATTGGTAAATAAAATAGGCCCAGTAATGACAATAACATATCAGTCCTTGAACACGCCTCCACTTCAGCCTCTGTTTTGCATAATTAATCAGTTATAGTTGATTGTGGTCAGTATTATACATTAGGATAGAGCTATCTTTTCATGCGTAAAAGTCTGAATTTTTTTGGACATATTTGTTTCCCGACCTATCAAAATAAGAGAATTTTCGTGGTCAATATTGTAGCTTATCTCTACCTGTCTCCCATTTGGGACTAAATGACAAACCATCTTTCTACCAACTTCAGCATCTGTTTTTCATAATTAATCAATTATAGTTGATTGTGGTCAGTATTGTACATTAGGATAGAGCTATCTTTTCGTGCGTAAAAGTCTGAATTTTTTTGGAGATATTTGTTTCCCGACCTACCAAAATAAGAGAATTGTCGTGGTCAATATTTTAGCTTATCTCTACCTGTCTCCCATTTGGGACTAAATGACAAACCCTCTTTCTACCAACTTCAGCCTCTGTTTTGCATAATTAATCAGTTATAGTTGATTGTGGTCAGTATTGTACATTAGGATAGAGCTATCTTTTCGTGCGTAAAAGTCTGAATTTTTTTAGAGATATTTGTGTCCTGACCTACCAAAATAAGAGAATTGTCGTGGTCAATATTGTAGCTTATCTCTACCTTTCTTCCATTTGGGACTAAATGACAAACCCTCTTTCTACCAACTTCAGCCTCTGTTATGCATAATTAATCAGTTATAGTTTATTGTTGTCAGTATTGTACATTAGGATAGAGCTATCTTTTCATGCATAAAAGTCTGAATTTTTTTGGAGATATTTGTTTCCCAACCTATCAAAAAAAGAGAATTGTCGTTGTCAATATTGTAGCTTATCTCTACCTGTCTCCCATTTGGGACTAAATGACAAACCCTCTTTCTACCAATCAATACACTTCACTGATAGAAACGCGTTGAAATTTCTTCCTCGTGTTCTCTCTCTTTATATGCTCTCTTCAACCACTCAATACATTTCACTCATCTATACCCTTCTTGCAAACTCTACCCTTCACTCACACTACTTCCACAAATTTATCTGAAGAAGTAGCATCAAAGAGTTTCTGTTTCATCATTTTAGAGGGCTTCCTCATCGAATACTTTTGAGGTACTTGTATTACATGCTTCATTGTTTTGGTTTGATATGTAGTTTTCTGTCTTGTTATATCCACTTCGCGTAGAAGAATGTGTACGTGATTTCTCTTGTTAAACTTGTACCTGCTCTTACTTTTGCTCTTGTTGAAACATTTGGAGATTATTTTATGTCACAAACGCTATGGGCTATGGTGACGGGTGGAAATACGTTAGGTGGCGTATAGTTTGGCCAGACGGTTAGGCTAGATCTATATATAAAAAGGTCAGGTCAGGCCTATTCAAAGGCCATAATGTGTAAATAGGATATACTTATGTTGTTAAAGCTTGGTTTGCAGGCCTTTAGGCCTGACCTATTTACACTTTAAAGAATTAAAATTATATTATATCCTATATATAACATTTATATATATTATTGAGATATATTTTGGATGATTTGGATTGAGTTATCGTAATTTTGAATTAATTTATTTGATTATAGTCTATTTTTGATCTGTTTTCGGCTTGTTTGCAGGCATAAGCCTGTTTTCTTGCGAAGGCTTATATTTGGTTTGTTTAGCACTTAGGCCTATTAGCTTGTTTGAAATATTTAAAAATGCAGGCTTTTGTAATAAGTTTTAGGGTACGGCTGATATTTGTTTAGGTCCTGCTTAAGCTGGAAAAAAGCCTACGATAGGCCACAGGCCAAGTTTAGGCCAACTTGTTACAAAACAAGTTTGGCTTGGCCTGGATCCACTCTATTGGTGAATTACAATAAAAAATTTGTATAGCACTAGAGAGCAACATTATGATAGCAACATAGAGTTAGTCTAATAGTATAAGGTCCTGCTAAATCTCTTTGGGTTTCAAGTTTGCCTCCTTGAGGAGGCACTCGTTGTGGGAGGAGCAGTTACAAACCCCGAATTGGGTACTGAATAATAATATAAAAAAAACAAAGAGAGAGCAATATAGTGATGATAATGTATAATCATTACGCCCAACAGAATATATATATTGTCATTGATGACAAAAAATTGAGTACATAAATCAGTCGTTCTATTATAAAAATAGGAAAATTTTGAGTTTAAACTCCAAGTTCAAAAATACAACTTAGAGAGGAATTAGAAGGAGAAGCAGAAATTCAGACAGGAGAAGAGAGCAAAAGCCCAACGAGAAATGAACAAAAAATCTTAGACTGGCTATCACACTACTTTCCCTTCCGCTTTTTATTCTCCGTTTTCACCTACTTGAGCTAATTTTTTCAAGCTTTCGGCCCATTTCTTTCAACTAGGCCTAGGCCCATAATTTACAGTATAATTACATTGTTCACTCGGGCTTTGCTAGATTGTAAAGCCTGAAAACTATTGAAGCGGCCAATACTGTCACTCAAACCCCGCTAAATATTTTTTAGTAGTTATAAGAAGAATCCAACTTATATTCGAAAACAAACAAACCCACTAAATGAGATGTGTAACAGTGCGTTTGGTATGAGATTCCATTAATAAACGCGTTGAAATTTTTTTTTTTTTTGAGTTACAATAACAAGAGAAAAGAACTCTTGAGGCCACGACGGGCCAATACAGACAAACAAACAACAAAAAACTACTGAGCCCAAATCTCAGCTGAGATTAGCTAACATTTGGGGCGAACAAAAATCTGGTGGGTACTGTAAAAAAGACATATCATTGTTCGAATCTAGGGCCCGTTTTGCCAAGAAATATGCACATTTAAGGGCTTCTCTGTGGCAGTGGTGAATCTCTAAATCCCAATTCCTATAGATTAAACGCGTTGAAATTTCATCCTTATGTTCTCTCTCTATTCATCTACCCTCTTTCAGCCACCCAATACATTTTATGGTACATGTTGATGAGCATCTAATTTTTTATTATTGTGATAAGATTTCAACCGTTTAAATTTAATTTGAACAGTTCAAATTTAAAATTTTTTATTTTAAAGTTTTAAAATGATAAATTCATTTTTATGATAAGTGATTTTTAAATTTTTAAAATGATAAATTCATTTTTATGATAAGTGATAGTTATAAGATTATCTTTATTTTTAATTTTTAAAATATAAAAGTTAAGTTAATTAAATCTGAATAGTCCAAAATTAATCTAAGAGTGAGATGGATATGAGCACATTTGCCCTCATCAAATTGATGAGCATAAAATATGTGGATTTGGCTTTTCTCCTATACCCGTTCCCATCCTTTTTCCTTTTCCACTATTAGATTAAGGGCTCGTTTGGTACGCTGGAATTGATTTTGATGGAAATGGATATGGATATGGATATGGAAATGGAAATGGGGACTAAAAGTATGTTTGGTATGTCATGGAAATGAGATCTAATTTTTGTATAAAAATACCAAAATGTCCTTCAATTTTTTATTTTTTATTTTTTTTGAAGGTAGTAGAGGGTAATAGATGGAAATGATCACATGGAATTGTAAATCTTAGGGCTCGTTTGGTACGCTGGAATTGATTTTGATGGAAATGGATATGGATATGGAAATGGAAATGGATATGAAAATGGAAATGGAAATGGGGACTAAAAGTATGCTTGGTATGTCATGGAAATGAGATCTAATTTTTGTATAAAAATACCAAAATGTTCTTCAATTTTTTATTTTTTTTGAAGGTAGTGGAGGGTAATAGATGGAAATGATCACATGGAATTGTAAATCTTAGGTATTTTGATGGAATTGATTGGGTGGAATTGAGCCTATTTGGCTTCCACATGGAATTGGAAAATTTTCCAATTCCATCATACCAAACAAGCATCATGATGGAATTGATCCTCAATTCCATTTCCATCACCCCTAATTCCATCATACCAAACATGGCCTAAGATTTCAACGGTTCAGATTTATGATATTAAAAAAATATTATTATAATTTTACCTAAAATATACAAAAATAATTTTAACAGTTTAAATTTATTTTATATCTTGTATAAAAAAATATTATTTTTGTATCTTTAACGTAAAATTATAATAATATTTTTATATTACATTCACACAAGTAAGCTAACATGGTTTTCCTATTCTTTATTTTTCGGTTTAATTCAGTTTCCTGTCTTGCTATGTCGATATTGTTTAGAATAATTTGTGAACTCTATTTCCTCTTACTTTTGTTCTTGTTGAAACATTTTGGCGCTATTTGAAGTTACGAAAGCTTTGGGATTGTGGGACTTCGGCTGCGAGAATAATTAATTTCAGGTCCATAGAGACAATACAGTTCTGGTAGCAGGAAGAAGCCAAGTTTAATCTTAGAATTCTAATCCATCAAAATATATATATATATATATATATATGGTAGTGGGTCAAGGCTAACTTAGTTTTACTTAATTATCATGGGTATCCATAACCATGTAGGTTAAGAAAATGTTTTTTCTTTCCGACCCACGAAGTGGATAAACAATTAATATATAATGGATGGGTATCATAAATCATGGGTCGCAATAGATCGAATCTTTCATCTAATTATCATTATCTGTCAATTTTAGTGTTTCTGAAATTTTAAAGTATAGATCTTGACACAGTTATACTGTTTGCATCACCAATATTAAAAAATTTTGGTTTATTATGGATTTCATAAACAGTTTGGCTGAGAAAGGAAGTGGATGGCGATAACAATCGATAAAGCTACCACCAGCAAGACAAAAGCTACCGAAATCATAGAAGAACCTGTTTCAGATCTCAACAATTTTACAATGATCACAATCACAGGCATGGAACTTGAGTATTACAATGCGGCAATGGAAGGTAAAATCGATGCCTTTAAAGAAAAGGGCGATGACCAAATTGAGTCCATACTAACCCCAAATAAAAGTACAATCCTTCATATACACTTCACAAACTATACTGAGAGTGTATCAGAGACATTTGTGGAAGAGGTTCTACGTATGTGTCCTGCACTTCTTTTAAAGACCAATGTGAAGGATGAAACCATACTTCATATAGCAGCAAGGTATGGACATCATAAAATAGTGAGAAAATTAATTGATTGTCCTAAAGGTCTCACTAGGGATGTCGATGGAGTTGGAGCCGAGAAAAAACTTATAAGAGCATTAAATGATAAGAAGGACACGGCTTTACATGAAGCAGCTCGCTATGGTCACACAGAAGTTGTGGAAGTCTTGATAAAGGAAGAACTAGATCATTCATATTTTGGTAAAAATGATGACGGTGAAACTCCACTTTATATTGCTATTGAGAGGCGATATTGGAATGTGGTAGATACAATCTTGGATAATAGTAATTCGCCACAATATAATGGCCCTAATGGCAGCACTACTTTGCATGCAGCAACCATTTTCGGTGACAAAGGTATGTTTTTGGTCTGATTTTGCAATTAGTCATTCATAATCATTAACGTTTGATTTGTATATCCAATATGTCTGATTTCCTTGGTATTAAACAATAATGACAATATACTGGCATGCCTATAATAATTTGTTTTAAAAGAAAAAGTTGATAGAACAAATCATATAAACTCTTTGAAATAATTTAAAAGAAGGGTTGTTTCCATCACTAGATAAAACTTCCATCCAAATTAAGGTATGACAGTTGTGTTTTAAATTAGCACTTCAAAGTTCTGTTCATGTGAGAAGCATTTAGTTTTTATATGAGTTGGATGGTGTTTAATTTGATGTTACCTATTACAGAAAAAGTGTCAAAGTTGTTGACAAGAAACTTATTATTAGCAAAACAAGCAGATGAAAATGGTTGGGTGCCACTTCACTTGGCATCAATTGTTGGATGTTCAGAAATAGTAGTGTAAGAAAAATATAATTAAAAAAGAGATTAGGCGTACCTGGACGAATCTATGTTCGGATCCGAGTCAAAGCTCCAATACTTCATACTTGTGCCCACACAATTATTAGACTACTAGAGCCTAATTGTGATTTGCACAGCAGATCACCAAAACCAGAAAGATGGTAGGAGAGAAGGGAATTACCAGAAAACTCAATGGCGGGGTGAATTGCAATTGAGGAGGCACACCCTATTTATAGTGGTTTATGGAGGCCACTAATTAGGAAACGTATGCACTCCTTCTTGCCCTCCAAGACAGCAATTAATTGACTCTCAATTAATTCCCTAATTATGGTGATTTGTTCCTCTTTTAACAAATCCATAATTATTGCTGAATTATTCCCCAATATGTAATTAATGCTGATTTTATGCTTATTTGATTAGGCTATTTATTTTCTAATCAAATAGTCTGGCCCATCAAGGGCGGACTTGGATCCAAAGTCCAACAAGTAGAGTTGTTGGTAAGTAAAGATAGAAGCACGGCATACATGAGAGATAAGAAGGGAAGGACGCCTCTTTACTTTGCAGCTATTTCTGGAAAGAAAGAACTTGACGGAAATATGAGTGCAATGAAAATAATATTAAAATATTATCCAGATTGTTGCGAATTGGTGGATGAAAAGGGCTGCAATGCTCTTCACTACACTACAATGAATCAAGCAAGCTTTTTCGATATTTTCGTTTCTGAAGAAGGAAAAATAAAGATTCTGAAAGATGCACCACTAATGAGGAACCTGTTCAATGAGAAAGATGATGATGGAAACACACCCCTTCACTACATTGCCCGTCTTGCTCCCAAATGGAAAACTGATTATAATCATCCTCTTTTGGAACAACAATTTCCAAGGAGTACTGGACACGATGGCATGCAATAAATATGGCTAGAATCCTCTTGATGTTGCTGGTGCTGATATGATTCCAGATTCTACTTTTAAGGTAACAAGTAACAACATCTTGTTACTAAAAATTTTGAAAAAACATATTACACACACACAAATACACACACACACACACACACACACACACACACATATATATGAATTTATTGACTACATTTATTTTGATATTCCAAACATTTGCATACCCACATACCCCCCTTTTCCTAAATACCATTGTATGAACTATCTATTGTGACTGAAAACAAGAGAAGTATTAATGTAGTAGAGATTGAGAGAGTGAAAGACAATTAGGTATGCGTGCTGTGAGTTTAAGTGATTGTGACCAAAATAATTTAGAATATTCATGAATATTATGTTTGTTCGATCTAAATTTTCATCTATCAGAGTCTAAATGGAGAGTGCCTTCACACATAGTTCTTTTTGAAGCTTTGTACTTAAGAGAATGGGCTATTTGTTTTCATGTTGTTTTAATTAATTCTTTTTGAAGCTTTGTAGTTAAGAGAATAGGCTATTTGTCTTCATGTTGTTTTACTTAAGGCCGTAGCATCTTTAAATAGGTCTTACACTAGTTTGATTAGGCGTAATTATCTAGGCAATTGCATTGGTCAAATAGGGTGTAGGTGAATGCAACTAATTCATCATTCAACATGTATAGGCTGAATCTCGATAAAAATGAAAGATATTTATGTTTTACATGGTGCAGAACAAATTATATAGGAAACTGCTAAATATTGGAGCAATGTTTGGGGGACGAGCTCTGGATAAGAACCTTAGAGAGAAGAAACAAGAGAAGAGACATGATCCTGTAGTTGATAAAAAGGAGAAGGAAAATAAAACAAATGAGGAGAAGGAAAATAAAAGAAATGGTAAAGATGATTTACATTCCGGAAGAGCAACATCTCTCTCAGTAGTGATGATTTTAATTGCAACAGTAACATTTGCAGCAGGATTTAATTTGCCTGGGGGACTGAATCAAGAAAAGGGATCTCCTATATTAAAGCATAAGGGAGCTTTCAAAGCATTTGTTATCACTGACTCTCTCTCATTCGTTCTCTCTACTTCTACTGTTCTTCTACTATTTTTGTATAACCAAGCGCTAAATAAAAAGGAGGAGTGGGGCAAGCGCTTATATGATCGAGTGCTACTTCAATGTTCGATTTTAACCATAGTGGCAATGGGATTTATGATCATAGCATTTGGGATGGGCTTATATGTAGTACAGGGTGTTTCCAAAGGTCTTGGTGTTGTCACCCTTTTGATTGTTTTGTCATTCTTTTTCATCATTATTATATTCATTTGTGTGGGCCCACGGAGACTGGATGCATTAATTGCCAAAGAAGAAAGGGAATACGAGGAATTAGCCAAGAGATTTAGCCTTCGTTTGTTTCAGCGTTTTGAAAAACGCACTTATTACGCAAGCCGAGAAAAAACTCTTCTCACATACTTACCTCGTATACCGTGAATCATGAATTATAAGCACGTTTTGGATAAAAATAAGCCATTCTAAACGCACACTTAATTGAAGAGTAAGACGCTCTTTTCCTGATGCTTACCCTCTTCTCAGGGTAAGAGATATTCAGCTGTCCCATATTGTTTGAGTCCTTGTCTATGAAATTCTATTTAATTATTATTTTTACTTCATCTAATGCATGTATTCTACCTATGTACTGAAATTGACAATAAAATACCTCAGTTTTAATCAGTGAATTTTCTCCATCCACTCTTCTGTTGAATTTAATTTGCATATTGTTTATTTAAAATCATGCAAATCTTCTATATATCTTATGATTACTTCATATATACACTGGTGCAAAATGGCCATTTTACATCAGTTAAGTGCGTGTTTGTTTAAGCTTTTTGCACAGTAAAAACGGACTTATTACGCAAGCCGAGAAAAAACTCCTCTCACATACTTACCTCGTATACCATGAATCACGAATTATAAGCACGTTTTGGACAAAAATAAGCTTTTCCAAACACACACTAAAAAGGCCTTTTTTACATTTGATGGTAGAAGAAAAATAGGCCTTTTTGCATTGGTTTCCGGACCCGCATAGTGTAGATACGGCTGATTTATAAAGTCCAAGGCCATGTTCACCTGTTTTACAAGTGTGGAAAAAAATAATTCTACATCAATTGTTGCTAATTGATTTAACATAGAAATAGTTACCTAATAACATAAGAACTGTTAACTTTCTATCCTGGTCGCAAAGTGATAACCAGTCTAGAAAGCTACATTTTCTACAAACTATTACTGTATCACAACTATAATAAAAGGTGTACTTCAACACCAGTTACTGTTGAATTTTTTTTTTGATATTTTCATAAAAAATTATTTTGATGTGTATAAAATCTAAAATAAAGATATATAATATCTTAACTTTCAATTTATCAAAGAAATAAACTTTATTTAAAAATATTCAGTTGAAAATTTAAAATCTAAATCATTAAAACTATACGTAAACACATGGCAAATCTCATAATAGAGATGACCACCCATATAAGTCAAACATACCTAGTAAATAAAAAGATTACAAGTCTTGCGACATTAGAAAATGTTTGAGTCAAGACTAATCTAACACAAAATTGCATATTAGTAGTAAACAAAACTATGCCCAATATAGTAAAGTGGGCTGAAAAAAAAAACATGTCAATCCTCAACACAACCATCAACAGGGACTGGGAAACTTCAGCGTTTGCTGCACTATGGAATTTCGTAATTGGCTCGTTGCTCAATTGATCAAATTATCCATGAGAGCGTGTGCCATTGTTTATGTTATACGAAAAGAAGAAAGAGAAAGTTGTTGGAAATTGTGCCCTAAGCATCAATTATTGTACTTTGAACATTATTAATTTAATGAAATTTCTCCATTTTGTTATTATATTATTTGCATGTTAACTGTGATAATTATATTCTTGGATAAATCATAACGATTGTCCTAAAATGTCCTTGGTCGGTTATCTATGTGGGAGCAGAGATGAAAGAAGACCAGTATGACTTTGATAAGATATGGAGATATGAATCAAAGTCTTAGGCACTTGTCAGAGTACAATGTGCTGGACCGACCCACTATGAGAAAGCTACATAGATCAAGTCATAAGTTTTTTTCATATACAACCACGTCACAATGTCCTTTGACTTGAGGTCATCATGGATTCCTACATGAGAGTTGTTAAGCTTTGAACTAGTCAAAAGTCACTTTTAACCGGGTGATGATAAAAGCTACGATTGGGCTTGGTGGTTTTTACTTTTGACCAGGTGATGATAAAAGCTAAGATCGGGCTTGGTGGTTTTTCATGCAAAGGAATATGAATGATCAAGATGGAATTTGTCCCTCACATTAGTAGAGAGATATTACTGGGCCCCACAACGAGTAAGTCTGAGAAATGTATGACTATACTACGATGGAAAGGAGTTTCCATTTCTATTGTCAGACTACTCAGGAATCGAGAAAGTAATGGTCAGAAACAAGAGGATGACATTATTCATGCCTCATCCTTGACCGATATATCGTGTGACAAAAGGGACGTGACATGGTTGTATGATAGGTTGCATCGTGTTAACGATCCTCATATGAATTAGGTAGTCGTAATGTCTTGCTAGAGGCCGCTTGCGACTTGTGGGTTAGTACAGTTATTGGCCCACTGCCAACTTCGTATGGGCCTACAGGGTCGCACACAAGAATGACCCAACACGAGATAATGTTTAATCTGGGGTGGATGAATTTTATATTTATATATATATATATAATATAAAAAATTCGTTAATAATATATATATATATATATGTATGTATTTTTGAAATACATATTATATATATATATTATATGATATTATTATATTGTGTTAGTTTTAAATTTAATTTTATTAAGATAAATTAGATTTAATAACTAACATTATAGAGATATAATATCTCATATTTAATTTATGAAGATAAATTAAATCTAATGGCTCTTTATTTGGATTAAATAAATAGGTTAAATTAAAACTGTTGGACAGATTTAATTTAAACTGAATTTATTTAATTAGCTCATCAAGATAATTAATTGTTAATTAATTTCAAAATTAATAAAGATTAATTTTAAAATTCAAATATAGCCCTCATAGGTTATAAACTTGATAGAGCAGATATACTCACACGCATGAATTGTGAGCCGTAAGGGAAACCTTAGGAGACATTGGAGGCGCTAGCATGCAATCTGTGTTGGAGAGCATTCGTGTGGATACCGGTAGAGGGAGCGGATCTGAGGTGTTGGCTCCTAGAGATTGAAAACCTGAATTGAACAAGGAATGAATCCTTCTAACTCAATTTAAACGCTGTTGATAGATCCTTGATTAAGATCGGTGAAAATTTTAAAATTCTTCTGTTGTGCTTGCTAATCATAACAAAAGTGATATATAAATTCAAATCTTAAAAAAAAGTTAAATTTGATCTCGTGCTCGGGTTATAATTTTCAAGGAACGAAAAGCCGGACTGAGCAATGAACCGGTCACATCACAGGTTCAAGGGTTAATGGGTCAACCGGTAGTTGAACCGGTTATAACCGGTCATATTAAAATATTATGATTTATTAGTGATAATATATATTAATATATTTTTAAACTTCTATAAATAAAAATAAAGATTTTTAGAAAAAAAAAGCTTAAAATTTATTAGTATTAGTTATAATGCCTATACTTATGCAATTATATCTCATTTCCTATAATTATTATATTTTTTTAAATAATTTTTTTCACTATGTTCTTCATTTTCTTTAAATTTGTTCTTTCTTTACATATTTTTCTCTTCATTTTAGTCTTCAACCTTCCATTTTCCCCTAAAAAGCACAAAATAAAAATTTAGAAAATTTTAAAAAAATGAAACCGGTTCGACCACCGGTTTTGACCGGTCCAACCGGTTTCAGACCGGTTCAACCGGTTTGACAGTTGAATCAACAAACCAGACCGGACCATGGACCGGTTCCCGGTTCAACCAGTCAAACCGGTCCGGTCCGATTTTTTGTTCTCTGTTAATTTCTAATCCCTTTCTGCAAACCAAATTAATTTATATATTCTTTTCACAAATTTAAATATGTTGTTTCTCAAACCTCCACCTCAATACACAAACAGTAATCTCTCCTCCCAGTCTGTATTAGTCATGGATTACAGGACCATACAATAGATTTATGTCTTGAATTATTTTTTTGAGAGAAAACTCCTCTTATATATTCATCTCAGACAATGTAAAATCATTTAAAATAACTTAATCCAAATATTAAGAATTCTTTTGGCAATTACTAATGAACATTATGAATTGTATGCTATATGTAACATCTTAAATTATGGATTTAGAATATAAAAAAATAGTATAAATTAAGTAAACTACTAAACTCAGTTGAGCCAAATATCTTAAACATATCAAGAGGAAAATACTTAAGATAATTAAAATTATTTAAGGGCCCAGATATACAAAAAAAATAGTATGAAATGTTATTATGGGGAGTTAGAAAAATTATACAAAGGCTTAGCTCCCCATAAATGACCCAAATAATTTAAAAATTAATTTTGGGATTTAAAAACTTAATTTCCTAAAAATTTGAGGAAAAAGAGTTAAAAATCATAATTTGGCTTGAAAATTTCAGAAAAATTATTTTAAGGCTTAGAGAAGCTAATTAAGATAATAAGCCAATACCGATTTAGAAAATTGAGGAAAGTTAGTAACTTTATTTTTTGGACCCGAAAATCGGAACTGGACTGAAGATAAGTCAAATTATGGAATCTAAGGAATTGTAATTTATTCAAAGTGAGAAATTTAGAGCATTGTATGTGAGATTGATAGGATACAAATACACCAAAATATATATACACACATGTATATAAACACACTCAACTTGCTCACCCAAATAAACCCGACCCAACACCCAACACCCAACACCCAACACTCAAATAAAACACTCCCTCCCACTCTCATTTCTCATTTCTCATTTCATTTCGGCCAGAGAAGAGAGAGAGAGAGAGAGGCCGACAGATTCATCGGAGAAGTGGAAGAAGAAGGACTCAATTACCACATGCAAACCCAGAATCTTGTGTAGGTGAGTCTCCTACACCTATTTCCAGCTTTTTTCGTTTGATTTGAAGTGTTTATTTGGTTGTTTTGGTGGCTGGAAGTAAGAGAGATCGCCGGAAAAGGTTACTGTCGCCGAATAAGTTGAAAGACATGCAGTCTTGCACGTCGGTTTTTGGTGTTTCTTTGGTTCTGTTTGTGGTTCACCAAAGCAGAGCTTAAGTATAGGAGTTCCTAGAGCCAAAATTTATGAGGTTTAGAGTTCAAATTCACGGTTGCATGTCATCTTCTTCACCTAGTCTTTACCGTCGGAAAACAGAGTTGAACATGCATGTAATGGAAGAGGTTATTAGAAAATGAGTTTTGAGCGAAGAAAAATATTAGTCTTACTGAGTAATTGAATCTTTTCTTGTCATTAGTAAATCCCCAACAGAAGTCTATGCAACGGCCATCAATTTTATCACAAATAGCTTTTGGAAGATTAACATCTATTAGTATTAGTTATAGATAATTGACTAGTTTCTACCAGGGTCAATCTAGGTTCCCAAATATTTTCCCAATCTAGTGCTAAAACTAAGATTAAGGATTTGCACCAATATGATTTTGCTGGAATGATTTACATTAGGACTAAAAATCACAGTAGATTTATTACCATTAGCTTTCTGTCCAGACCATAAAGCATTTTTGTCTAGGATTTGCTTCAATGCCTCCAAACCACAATCAGAACATTCCACAAAAGATAGGAGGTCGTCCGCATAAAGCAAATGAGAAACTGGCATGGCACTTGATGAAATTTTAACTCCTTTCGGTAAAGAATTGGCTTCAAACTTGGCAATTAAACAAGATAGAACCTACAAATCATAATTAACTAAGGAGTATCAAATTATGTAACCTCTAAATTTATTAAAAAAAAAATGTAAAAATAATCTAAACCGCCCATATTAGATTTGAATAGTTCAGTTTTCCAAACTCATCACCCCTCTAAAAGGTACGTTATTACTATAATCATGTCCCATAAAAAATGTAATAATTTAATCAACAACAAAAATGTTAAAAATATATCTTTTTGCCATTAAAATTTAGAATAATAGGCATGAAATATTTCACGAGAAACTCAAAAGTCAGAATTGAGATCCGATTTTGGTTGGCCAAGAAAGTCAAAAACATATCTGAATTTATTGATATGCGGTGGTAAAAATTGGAGAAAAAGAAGTTGGCTAAGGGAGAAATATATTATTATAGTTGTGTGTAGGATACGTGAACATCATAAAAATGTTCCAAAATCCAATAACTTACGCTTCTAGACGTTTCATTAATTTCCAAGTTTCTTTCCGGTGATTGCTATTTTAAAGTTGAATTTCGTTAATTTGCTAGAGACAATTTCTCTTATAATTTGATGTCAACAAGGGGAAGCTGTTGAATCCTTTAAAGTTTAAGGGCCTATTTAAAACAAGAGTAAAATACTCTAACTTCCCATCTGTTTTGCCTTAATTACATAAACCTCCTCTCTATTTTGGAAACCCATATAAATCTCCCTTAAAACTAAAATATATGTTACACAAACCTCCTTTAACTGCTAGTTAACCGTTAAGTTTGACTTTTAAACTTTTTTTAACCAAAATGCCCTTCTTCAGTATTAGAATTATTTATATATATATATATATATATATAAATATAGGGTCCAATAAAAATTTATACAACCATAAATTTATTCTATTAGATTCTCTAAATTTCTAATTTGTTAAAAAATTTATTAATTTTGATATTATAAATTAATTTTGACTTAAAATATATATTAAACACATATTTTTATCAAATATAATAAACTATATAAGTATGAGATTGTATGTGTCATTTAAATTTATAATTTAATATTTTTTTCCACAAATATTTATAAACACATTTGATCAAGCATATTTTTATTTAAAATCTTGCTTGAATATTCAACTTTTGTGATATTCACATTAACCAATGCTAAAATCATCAAACAGATAACTACTTGTAAAGATAAAAATAGAAATTAAGGAATAGATAAAAAAAACTCTTAAATTCTTTAAAACAACTTAGTCAAAATGTGCAAGAAAAAAATAAATGTAATTAAAAAAATATATTTTTGGAATCTTTTTAGAATATTCTTAACGGAGTTAACTGTTTGGACTTAAGTGTATGTTTTCAAAATAGAGGGGAGGTCTGTGTAATTAAGGCAAAACTAGAGGGTGGTCAGAGTATTTTACTCTTAAAAAAATGGTGGAAAAGTAAGTTCACGCAAGTTAAAATAAAACTCATCTTATAAATTTACCTCGTATATTATAAATTATGTTAAAAAAACAGTTTCTACTGCTAATCTAAACATGCACTTAAGTGGTAAAGGATCATTTTTGTCCCTAAACTAATGTACTGGCAAGAGAGTCGTGGATATCAGAAAGTTTATTTTAGCTTAATATCACTTTAAGTGTTAAATAAAAAAACAGAGAGAACAATGTCACCCTCACCTTTAATAAAACATTAAAATCCAACATTTTTTTTTTCAAGAGACAATTATCTCAAGTTTGTTTCCTACACTTGTTGTTTTTAATGTAAAACTTAATTGGGGAGTTAATATTGATCGTAAACGGAAAATCTATTTCCTATATTTATGAATCTTTTTCTAATTTACCCTATTGATGATATCTCCTTCAACAATAATCAAGTATAAAAGAGATAAAAGGAATTAAAGAAAATGATTATGGTGTTTTAGAAAAAACATATCATATTAAATAAATTTTTTAATTTAATTAAAATAAAAAAATATTTCTTACATTGAATATGGGTAGAACTGGGAATCAGGGTCGGCCTGGCCCTATAGGGCTGACCCTTGATAAGCTAAGGCCTAAAAGGGCCTGCCCTTTTAGGCTTGAGGTAAAAAAAATTGTTGCTTTTTAAAAGTCCGGCCCGAAAGCATACTGGTCAGGGTTGGCCCGTGGGGCTTGAAACCCTTTTCACAAGATTTAACAAATTTTACATTTTTTCAGTTTTTTTAAAAAAATTACAACAATGAAATTCTTAATTTAACACATAAATGTTGTCAAAATTAGAGTGTAAATGATATGCATCATGCAACAAACAAACATAGTCATTAATTTATAATCAAAAGTAAACTATTGTCTACATACCACAATTACAAATAATTAATGAAAAGACTTAACAAAATTAAAAATGCTTCTTATAAATATGTCTTGAAAAGTGTAAGTAGTCAACAAAATAAACAACACCATATATAAATAAAACAATCACTAGAAAATAAGTCAAAAAATACAAAATTGGTAAGAATACTTATGAAATAAGAAATATCTTTTATAAGTTTTTAATTTTTAGGATTATTAATACAAAATATTCTTATGAAACTTAATTCTAAAAAAGATAATAACAACTAAATATTTACAATATCATTAAAAAAATATAATAAATCAATAATATTATTATTATATAAATAATTTTCAAAAATAAAAAAATATATACAAGCTTAAAAGAGCTGCTTTTACTTTTGAGACAAAAATCTTAAACTCAATCCTTATAAATTTAGAATCTAAACAGACCGACCCGAAGAACTCGACTGTTTTTCCTCCTCTAAATATGGGAGGGAGTATCTGCTTGATCAATTTTCCACTGCCAATGCAAAAGCTTACTTCAGCAAGCAAATGATCCCTCATGTTATCGGCGGAGCATATGGATCTTGGTTTTGAACAATGTGATTGCCATTATTGAAGCCGTCCGTTTTTTTTATGCCAACGTCATTATTGAAGCTGTCTTCATCCCCCAGATTTGACGTCATTGTCACATCTTGTATACTTCAATGTGCAATCTTGCTCAAGCACACTTATATAGGGTTTTTTTTATTGATTTCTCTTTCTAATTATTTTATATTGAGGGTATCTATTTTAATATTAGTTTTTAAAGGTTGCGATTTAATAATACGGAAAATCCCTCAAAAAAAATTTTTAAATTAGTAAAAGATAAAAAGGTGATCCGAAATTGCATATTTCTAAAAAAGTGCGAGTGCCTGAACTAGGATATTGAATTTGAGACAAAATGACGTGCGTAACCTTGGAAGTTTTTAAATTGAAAAACGTTGAGGGAGCCGTGATAAGAAGGGCAAAATTGTGCCAAAATGCCGTCGGGACTCTTCATCTTCTTCTGGCGTCGTCGGTGCCATTGGTCGACCGTGGTTCAGTGGCGTTGAGAGAGGATAGTGGCAGCGACACTGTGGGGCAAATTTGGTGTGGATTTGAGGAGGAGCGAAGGCGAGGAGAGGTTGTGGTGAAAGGCATTGGATAGTTGTAGAGGTACCGGTGTTCGGATGCGAATTTGAGCTTCGGTGCTGAAGTTCGGTAAGTGATTGTGTTAAAAAATGTATTTCATTTTAACTTCTCCAGCTGATTAGAATGGCGGTTCAATGTGCATGGGTTAAAATAAGTTTGGGAAATGTGGATAAAATGTAACGATGACAAAACCTATGAACTCTGTTGTGAGAATGTGCATGGGTTAAGATAAGTTTGGGAAATGTGGATAAAACGTAATGAGGAAGGTTGTAAAATAAGTTGTGAAATTCTGTTGTTAAGTGAGGAAGTTTGAATTGCAACTTTTGAAATTTCTAAATCGTTAAAACAGCATATGAACGCGTCAATTGGTGAAGTTGTGAGACGGTGTTGAGATGTAGGAAATTGTGATTTTATTGTTGTGAGAATGTTATACATACAGTTGCGAATGGCTTCAGTGAAGTTGTGAAACAAAACCTATGAAAACCCAAAGATAACCTGCGAAAATCGAATGTTATAGGATGCAGAACTCGAGTTTTTCATTCACAACTCGAGTTCATATCATCACTGGAGGGTAACCGGCGAGTGATTAGCTTATAGGATGCAGAACTCGAGTTATGAATTGATAACTCGAGTTTACCAACACAGTTTTGCATTTTCACAACATCCCGTTAGACTTTCACAACTCGAGTTCATATCATCACTGGAGGGTAACCGGCAAGTGATTAGCTTATAGGATGCAGAACTCGAGTTATGAATTGATAACTCGAGTTTACCAACACAGTCTTCTATTTTTACGACATCTAGTTAGACTTTCACAACTCGAGTTCATATCGTCACTGGAGGGTAACCGGCGAGTGATTAGGCTTATAGGATGCAAAACTCGAGTTATGAATTGATGACTTGAGTTTACCAACACAGTCTTACATTTTCACAACATCCCATTAGACTTTCACAACTCGAGTTTGCCATTCATAACTCGAGTTCATATCGTCACTGGAGGGTAACTAGTTAGTGATTAGGCTTATAGGATGCAGAAATCGAGTTGTCTATTGATAACTTGAGTTTACCAACACAGTCTTACATTTTCACAACATCCTATTAGACTTTTACAACTCGATTTTGCCATTTTCACAACATTGCAGGGTGATCATCCCACTTCTGGAGATAAGACCATATTAGAATAGTTCAGTTTTCCAAACTCATCACCCCTCTAAAAGGTACGTTATTACTATAATCATGTCCCATAAAAAATGTAATAATTTAATCAACAACAAAAATGTTAAAAATATATCTTTTTGCCATTACAATTTAGAATAATAGGCATGAAATATTTCATGAGAAACTCAAAAGTCAGAATTGAGATCCGATTTTGGTTGGCCAAGAAAGTAAAAAACATATATGAATTTATTGATATGCGGTGGTAAAAATTGGAGAAAAAGAAGTTGACTAAGGGAGAAATATATTATTATAGTTGTGTGTAGGATACGTGAACGTCATAAAAATGTTCCAAAATTCAATAACTTACGCTTCTTGACGTTTCATTAATTTCCAAGTTTCTTTCCGGTGATTGCTATTTTAAAGTTGAATTTCGTTAATTTGCTAGAGACAATTTCTCTTATAATTTGATGTCAACACGGGGAAGTTGTTGAATCCTTTAAAGTTTAGGGGCCTATTTAAGAAAATGGTGGAAAGTAAGTTCACGTAAATCGAGATAAAACTCTTCTTATAAACTCACCTTATATACCATAAATTACATTGAAAAAACAGCTTCTACTACCGCTAATCTAAACATGCACTTAAGCAGTAAAGAGTCATTTTTGTCCCTAAACTAAAGTACTGGTAAGAGAGACTTGGATATCAGAAAGTTTATTTTAGATTAATATCATTTTAAGTGGTAAAAAAAACAGAGAGAACAATGTTACCCTCACCTTTAATAAAACATTAAAAAGCACATGGAGAGCAATGTTACCTTATCTTTAATAAAACATTAAAATTCAACATTATTTTTATTCAAGAGAGAATTATCTCTAGTTTGTTTCCTATTCCTGTTGTTTTTAATGTAGAACTTAATTGGGGAGTTAATATTGATCATAAATGGAAAATCTATTTTATGTATTTATTAATCTTTTTCTAATTTACCCTATTGATGATCTCTCCTTCAACAATAATCAAGTATAAAAGAGATAAAGGTAATTAAATAAAGATTATGGTATTTTAGAAAAAATATGACATATTAACTAAATTTTTTAATTTAACTAAAATAAAAAAATGTTTTACATTGAATATGGTTAGAACTGGGAATTAAGGCCGGGTCGGCCCTACAGGGGCGACCCTTGATAGGCCAGGGCCTAAAAGGGCCGGCTCTTTTAGGCTTAGGGTAAGAAAAATTGTTGTTTTTTTAAAAGCCCAGCCCGAAAGCATACGGGCCAGGGCCGGCCCGCGGGGCCTGAAACTCTCTTAACAAGATTTAACAAATTTTACATTTTTTCAGTTTTTTTTTAAAAAATTACAATAATGAAATTCCTAATTTAACACATAAATGTTGTCAGAATTAGAGTGTAAATGGTATGCATCATGCAACAAACAAACACAGTCATTAAGTTATAATTAAAGGTAAACTGTTGTCTATATACCACAATTACAAATAATTAATGAAAAGACTAAACAAAATTAAAAATGCTTCTTATAAATATGTCTTGAAAAGTGTAATTAGTCAACAAAATAAACAACGCAAGATATAAATAAAACAATCACTAGAAAATAAGTCAAAAAATACAAAATTGGTAAGAATACTTAAGAAATAAGAAACAAGGCGAGCCCGCTTTCCCATCTCTAAATATGGGAGGGAATATTTGCTAGATCAATTTTCCACTACCAATGCAAAAGCTCACTTCAACAAGTAAATGATCATGTGTGTGTTTGGAACAGTGATTGCCAAAATGGTTTTTTTCAATTTGACTTTTTGTAATATTACTTTTGGTAAAAAGCAGATTGTGTAATGTGATTTATGTTTGGATTGACAGTTGTATGAATGATTTTTACAAAAGTAAAACTTGTTTGGATTGACTTAAACATAAATGATTTTTGTGATAACGGTAAAAGAGAGTGGGTGGAAAAATATTTAAAAAATCAAGTAAATATTTAAAAATTACTTTAAAATATTATGTGCTACTGAAAAAATATTTTAGAATGGGTTGAAATCAATAAATCAGTATTCTAAGTTTTGGGTGCTTTTTACTACTAAAAAAATATATTAAAGGTGAATTTGTAGTTAGTCTCTTAAAATTGGGTACAACTGAAAAAATATTTTAAAGGGTTAAAGCCACAAAAAAATATTACATACATAATTGGATCATGGGGGATTGGCTAGTTGTGAGTCTTTCACTTGCGGCCGCATGGGGGTTTCCATGGTGGAGGACCGTCCCGCTGGGGCAGTAGTTTACAAGGAATTGACTATGTGAAAGCCAGAAAGGCTATGTGAATAAGTTGGGATTGGGGTGTGGTTGTGTAGCAGAGCAGAGCTAGTTCAGCGGATGGCAAATTCGACTACATGAACGGGGGTTCTCACTTATGAGAGCACTACCCCGGCATGGCCAGCATGGCCAGCCACCAGGTTGGTTGCATCGGTGTTGACCCTAGGCCGAAAGGCATTGCGTAAAATTAGAGTATGCGATGTGTGTTGCTGTGGAAGCTATGTGAATGAGAGTGTGTGCATGTCAGCGTGCGCCGTTGTAGGGTTTGACATTGGTCATCTCTACCATTGGCCGTTGATATACCATTGTAAATGTGAATGCTGGGAAGGCAATGTGTATATGTGGATACAGTTGGGATAGCTGTCGTTTTGTGACTTGCGAGTCACGTATCAATGGGAAAGTTGTTGTGGATATTGTGTTAATGCCCAAAAGCCCCGATTACCACTAGCGGAGTCACTAGTGGGTGTATGGATGAAGGTAACGCCGTGAGGGTGGATGCGGTGAAGTGGGGTTGTGTTAGCATCCAAAAGTCCTGGTTACCACTAGTGGAGTCACTGATGGGTGTACTGGTGAGGATAATGTTGTGAAACTCAAAAACAGTGAAAGCTGAGGTATTGTTGCAAATAGTGAAAGCTGAGGTAATTTTGCAAAAAGAGAAAGCTGACGTAATTACGAAAACAACAAAAGCTGAGGTATTGTTGCAAACAGCAAAAGCTGAGGTAATTTTGAAAACAGCGAAAGCTGAGATATATGTGAATACAGTGAAAGATGTCGGTTGTGTGTAGTGAATCTTTAGTGCTTTGAGTTATTCCCATAAGGGGTAACTAGATTGAGCAAAGTGGTGGCATATACCTCTCAACTACTGAGGTTTTATGAAGTGAGCTAGCCACTTATGATTTGAGGATTGCAATAATTGTGATCGTGTAACGATTGTGTTCCTGCAACGATTGCATTCGTGCAGTGATTGAGTATAGTGGCGATTACGGCCTTGGGGCAATCGTATTGTGTTAGTATTTGTATCAAAGTTATGGTGATGTTGCCTGTATGGGGTTACAATGGAACAGTACTGCGACCGATAAAGTTCTAAGTATTGTTTGATCAGAAAACATCGAATGTGAGATAGCACAAATGAATAGAGCTACTGAAAACTCATAACCTGGAGATCAAGCATCATCTAGGTAAAGTTAATCTCATCGCAGATATGTTTAGTCGTAAGGCGATGTGGATTGTTGCAGTAATGACTGAGAGTGAAGAGGCTTAAAGCTAGAATGCATGGGTGTAGTCCATTCGGATTATGATTGAATGAGGTGAAGACCTCTAGTGTTTGAAAACAGAGATCACACGCTCGTGAGAGTGTCTCCGGGTACGGGAATGGATAAGTGATTAAGAGAAAAAAACTGAGCCACAAAGTATTGGTCTATTTAAGATTCTTGTGAGAATCGGACCGGTAGCGTACTGTTTATACTAGTGGTCTTGAAGGGACTATCCTGATGAGAAACAATTCGAGGAATGGGAGCCGTCATAAAGAGGCATTCGAGGTTTATGTCCCTAGTAGTGTAACAAATTTCGAGGATGAAATTTATTAAACGGGGGGAGAATTGTAACTCCCCAAATTTTGATTAAGGGATAATGGCAATTATTGAAAATGATTTGGGAATTAAAGTTGATTTGAGATCCGAATTATTACTGGAAATGCCCAATACCAGGTATTTTAGCATAATTATGTGATGAAATAATTATTTGAGCTAAAATAGAGGTAAATGGCGCATAAAGAAGAGGAAAAGAATTAATTATGTCTTATGTGGCAATTTAAGTAAATATGCTATAATCAGTGGAAAATTTGGAAAGAATGGAAAATCGTCGGGTAATTAGTTTTTGATTAATGGAAAAATTGAAAGAATGGTCATAAGTTAGTGATTAATGGAGAGATTAATTACTAACTATGAGAGGAATAAGAAATGTAATTAATTTGGCTAATGGAGGGATTAAAGTGATTAATTGGTGGTTTACTTTATGAGAGCCAATTAAATGCTGATAAGTGTCAAGATGAGATGAAGCAAGAGAGTGTAAGAAATTCAAATAGGCTTTTTTTTACTATTTTCTTCTCTCTCTCCCTCCCTCCCTCCCTTTTTTCGAAATTAAAGGGTATGGGGGCATGGGAAGTGTCATCATTCTCTTCTTCAAGCTTCACTCTCACATTCTCTCTCTCTCTCTCTCTCTCTCTCTCTCTTGTTCCACCTCCATGGCAGCCTAGAGGAAGGAAGAAAAGCTTTGATAAAATGTAGGTTTTTGACCCTCTTAATGGCCTCTAATGGAAAAAATCTCTTCTATAAACTTGTTCCTTGTGTTGAGAGCTTCAATTTCATGGTTTTAGATTTGTCATTTGGTGGTGTTTGAGCTCTCACGAAATTTTGGACTTGGCTGAATCAAGGAACTCCTTTGGGGAAAGTTGTAGAGGTAAGTAAGACAAACCTTTTCATACAGGTTTTGTAGCTATTGGTTGAGTTTGGATTTTCTAGAAATTTTGCCTTGAATTTTGAAAATGAGGGTCATTTTGTTGTGGCATGTTGTTGTCATGGAAATGGTGCCTTGTTTAGTGTTTTGAATGAATAGAACTGAATTGAAGCTTAAAAGTAAAGTTTGGCAACTTTATGTTGGTTTTGTGTATTGGGAAAAAACAGAGCATGTCAATGGGTTGTAATTTTGGTTATTTTTAGGTTGCCATTATGTTCCTTGTGAGAAATTGTATGGGAATAGGTTTGGTTATTGATTTTGGAGTCATTGGACACTTTGGTAGAAAATTGGAAATATGTCAAGTGTGAACTCTATTCTAGGCAGTCAGTTTGCACGAAAGTTTTGAATGAACAAATGGTTTTGAAAAATTCTGAAACTTTCCAATCTTAAATTTCACATCCCAAGCTTCAAAATAGACATATAATTTATGTCATTTCATTTTGTGAACTGAGAGTTATGCTTTGCCAAAGTTTGGGACTTAAACTGGACTCTATTTTGGAGTAGTGTTGAGTTTTGTGTGATTCTGGAATTGTGCGGTGATTTCTAGTAATGGTCCATATTTTTTCTATGAAGAGGACTTAAATACCTTTCATTTGACTTTGGAATCACCTCATTTTTATTTTTCTAGAATTAGTTATGATTTTTGGAAGTTCAGCCAAGAATTAGGATTTTTCTTGGCCGCGGCCAACAGATTATGGGCCGCCGCCCAAATGCTTCGGACCTGTTTTTGGTCACGGCCAACCCCCAAAAATTACATTTTGGACTTCCGAAGATGGTTTTTGGTATAGTTGTTTTCCCAACCCTTTAGGCATATGTTTGAGCTTTTAGTAGCCACTTAAAGGACATAAATGATAACCAAATTTAAGTGTCATGAAGTGAATTAAGTCTTGAAATAGAGTATAACTCTTTGTCCTTAATTATGATTCTAGGATTTGACATTTGCCCTACTCGGCAGAGATCAGTGCCAGAATACGCCCGAAAGGACCAAGGTAGTGACTCTTCTCTCATGTTGTGTATGGTACTTGGTATGCATGTTTATCATTGTGAATGTGTTATCGGCCATAGGTCATTACAGCGCGAGCTGTTTAGCGTGAGCCGTTGTAGGGGGCAATACTCATGATACCTACCCCGGCCGTTGTATCTACCGTTGTAAGTGCCAAGGCTGCGTTATGGAATCATGGATTCTTGTTTGAGTATCCAGCCCGTGGGGCTGTTTGTTGTGAAATGTTTTATATAGATCCCAGCTGTGGTGATATATGTGATATGTTCATGTGGATGTGCAATACAGCTAGCAGTTCAGCGTGAGCCGTTGTAGGAGGCGATGCCCATGATACCTACCCTGGCCATTGCAACTGTTGTTGTGATTGCTGTGTGTTGTATAGATGATTTACTTTCATGCTTTGATGTTGTGCATATTACGAGTGATTTTTTACTACGGGGATTCCTTAGAATCTCACTCTCCCAAAAACCAAATTTTTAGACAGGACCAAAGGATCTAAGGGAAAGCGGGCGACGAAGAGCGGTTAGAGCTCCGATTTAGGAGTGTTACTTTGGTTATCATGTAAAAATCATTTGGATATATTTTTGGGAAACAGTTGTATATATTTTGGATTAATGTATAGTTTTGTGTAATCCCCGAGAAAAGGAAAAAGTTTATGGGCTTTGTGCCTCTGTAGAACCCTTATTTATTGAATGGAACCCGAGTGTGTCGGGAATTTGCATTATACTCTGATATGTATGAATGGAATCAACACGTACAGGCCATTTATGTTTGAAATGTGAGTATGAGACCATTGTGGAACAGGTGTTGTAAAAGTTTTTGAAAACCTTGATTTTGGGAAATTTTATTTTGTCTAAGTCACAAATCATACATGGTCTCTAATTTAAACTTAATTATGTTTTTAATAACTAAACTCGGCCTTGATCGTGATGGGGGTTACATATAGTGCTTGAAAATTTGATTTCTTAAAAAGGTATTGAAGTTGACAAGGCAAAAATTGAAGTGATTTCATCATTGCCCTACCCTTCTTCACTTAAGGACCTTAGATCCTTTTTAGGGCATGTTGGTTTCTACCGACGTTTTATAGAAGATTTTAGCAAAGTTGCTTTGCCTTTGTCAAAATTACTTCAAAAGATGTGGATTTTGTTTTTGATGATATGTGTAAGCTCACATTTGATGAGTTGCGATATAGACTAGTCACTCCTCCTATTTTGGATCCTCCGAATTGGGCACTTGCATTTGAATTGTCATGTGATGCCTCCAATAATGTTGTTGGAGCAATGCTTGGCCAAAGATATGGTAAGATCTCTAAGGTCATAGCTTATGCTTCAAAAAATTTGGACAATGCTCAGATTAATTACACAACCACTGAGAGAGAGTTGTTTGCAGTTGTGTTTACTTTGGATAAATTTAGACCATATCTAATCAACTCTAAGGTTGTTGTCTTTACAGATTATGCAGCTGTCAGGTATTTGTTCAGAAAGCCACAATCTAAGCCTTGACTACTTCACTGGGCTCTTCTTATGTAGAAATTTGATATTGAGATCAAGGATGAAGCTGGAACAGAGAACCATGTGGCAGATCACCTCAGTCGGCTTCCTCATGATACAAGGGGAGTTGATTGTTCTGCTTTAGCATGTGATGATTTTCCTGATATTGCTTTGTGTGCTGTGGAATTGAAAGAACCATGGTTTGTTGACTTGGTTAATTAACTAGTTATTGGACTAATTCCTGAATATTTGTCTCCATTTCAGATGAAGAAACTAAAGAGAGAAGCCCAGTACTATGTATGGGATGAACCACACCTATGGAGAATGTGCAATGATAAGATAATTCGAAGATGTGTATCAAAGGAAGAATTCCAGTCCATCCTCTCTGCTTGGCATTCATTGATATATGGTGGAACTTTAGTGCTAACAAGACCTTTAGGAAATTGTTAGATGCTGATATTGACCCACCCTATTTAAGGATGCGTACATGTATTGTAAGGCATGTAATAAATGCCAATGATTTAGGGGATTAGGTAAAAGGCACGAGATGCCACGGCACTATATGTCATTTTGCGAGGTATTTAATGTATAAGGTATAAACTTTATGGTTCCTTTTCCACCTTGGGTTTAACTATATTGTATTAGTAGTAGATTACCTTTCTAGGTGGGTAGAAGTCATTCCTACTAGGAAAGATAACGCCTAAACGGTCTCCAAGTTTCTCAAGTCTAATATTTTTGTAGATTTGGAGTGTCAAGGGCTATAATTAGTGATAGAAGTACCCACTTTTTCAATAGAGTTGTCAATACCCTACTTGCTAAGCTTAAGGTTACCCACAAAATGTCCACAGCTTATTATCCACAGACGAATGGGCAAGCAGAAGTATCCAACTGAGAGATCAAGCATATTTTAGAGAAGATACTCAAACCTTCAAGGAAATATTGGAGGTCAAGGTTGGAGGAAGCATTATAGGCATATAGAATTGCCTTTAAGACACCGATAGGGATGTCTCCTTACCAACTTATCTATGGGAAAGCACGTCACATTCCAGTAGAATTGGAGCACAAAACCTATTGGGCAGTGAAGATGTGTAACACGGATATGGGAGAATGTGGCTTAGAGAGGAAGCTGCAACTATATGAATTAGAAGAGATGTGATTTGAAGCTTATGAGAGCTCCCACATCTACAAGGAGAAAACCAAGTTGTTGCATGACCAGAAGATTTTGAGAAAGCACTTCAAAGTTGGTAACAAGGTCCTACACTTCAAGGCCCAGTTTGCACTCAAACCTAGAAAATTACACACCATGTAGGAAGGCCCTACATAGTCACCAAGGTGCATAATTTTGGGCATTTGTTGAACATGAATGCTTGAGATCCATGTGGGGGAGGGACATTCCCAGGAGTGAAGTAGGATTAGTAGTTTAGATTAGTTTGTTTTCAATTACATAAAACCCCTATGTACCCAATCTCTTGTCCTATGCCATACTTACTCCTCACTTGCACTTTATTGATATATCTTGCATTGAGGACAATGCATAGTTTAAGTGTTAGGGGATTTTAGATCGATTGGTGATAATTGTGCTATTTTTTGGGGGGAAAAAATCAATTTGAATCACAATCATCAAGTTGAATGATATTTTTGTCAAATTTAGGCTATTGTGCTCCTCTTATAATAGGAAATTGAGAGATTATCTAGACTTATCTTGTGCAATTATAAGGGTTTGTTTGATTTTGTTCTCATAAACAATTTTATAAAATAGCTTTTGGAAATAAGTTTTAAAAATAAAAAAACAAAAAATCTGTTTGGATATATTGTTTTGAAAAATCTATTTTTGAAGTGATGTAGTGGTGTGGTTGCCGGTAGTGACATGTTGCTGATCATCATTAGTAGTGTAGTGTCATTAGTGGATAAGTGGTGGCCTAAAAAAAAGGAAAACAAAAACAAGAAAACAACTAAAAACTGTTTTTGTTTTTTAGTTTTTAAAAACAGCCTTTTGTTTTCAAAAAAAAAATTTGAAAACAGTTTACCAAACAAGTTTTATTGTTTTTAAAAACAAAAAAAAAGTTTTTAAAAACAAAATGAAACAGCCCCTAAATCTCTTATATCATTGTTGATGAAGGAATAAACAGACTAGATATAGAGTAGAAACGCGTACTGGGTCGAGTCGGATCCTGGTTTAAGAGCCCACGCAAGGATTAGACTACAAGAGCCTAATATGGATTTGCACAGCAGTACACCAGAACAAGCAAGATGGTAGATAAGAGGGAATTGGCAGAAAACTCAATGGTAGGGGTGATTTGCAATTAAAGAGGCACACCCTATTTATAGTTATTAGAGTGACCACTAATTAGGAAACGTGTGCACCCTTTCTTACTCTCTAAGACGGTAATTAAATTGATTGATTCTCAATCAGTTTCCTAATTATGGTGATTTGTTCCTCAATTCACAATCCCATAATTAATTACCGATTTATTTACCAAGCCACAATTAATGCTAATTGATTTCTTATTTGG
This sequence comes from Inga leiocalycina, assembly GCA_963242795.1. Lineage (NCBI taxonomy): Eukaryota > Viridiplantae > Streptophyta > Magnoliopsida > Fabales > Fabaceae > Inga > Inga leiocalycina. Next base: position 40,784,932 of record OY725332.1, read on the forward strand.
TAAGGCTACTTATGTCCTTAATCAAATAGTCCGACCCATCAAGGGCGGACTTGGACCCAAAGTCCAAAATCTTCTACTCGTACTTGATGGGCCGCCCATCGCGCGACTACATCTTCTTCTTGTTTCATACTTGGTGTCTGTCGTTACCGCTTGGGCACAACATCTTCAGAACCTTTGGTGCTTGTGATACTAGAAATCCTTGATATCATATCAGCATCCAAGGATACCCTTTGTGAACCTATAAATTGTTGCCTCATATGCCCTAGGTCTGTCCACACTCAACTTATTGCATATCTGATCCCTCTCGAGTCATAGTTTCTTTTATTTTTGATCTTGACCCAGATTGCCTACTATGCGCGTGGTATCCACACTTATTGGTTTTTCTTATAATCTGTAAGGGACATGTCACAGATGCCACCGCAAAAAGTGTACTTCAAGATAGACCTTCCTTTTTGACTAAAAACATTGATCTGTCCTGACTTAGTTGCTTTCCTAGCTTTTAGCAGTCTGATCGAATCATGCGTGATCATGAAGCTTCAGCTAAAGTAGCTAGCCCCAAATTAGGCTGTCATGATGCCTGCCTCTTAGTGAACGGTCACTTGTTTCTTAGTGATCATGTCTCTTACAAAATGATATTTAATATCTATGTGCTTTGTCCTACTGTGGTCCTTAGGGTCCTTAGCATAGGCTATTACGGCTGACTATCGCAATGTATCAGAATAAGACCCTCCTTTCTGCCTTTCATTCCTAGATGTTCTAGAAATCTCTTAAGCTATATAGATTCTTGAACAGCGGCAGAACAAGTTATGTATTCAGATTCTATGGATGACAGAGCCACATAGGTCTGTTTCTTGCTGCTCCCAGAAATTGCTCCATTATTTAGGAGGTACACGTACCATGAGGTAGAGTGTCGTTCATCTATATCTCCCGCCTAGTCGGCGTCAGGGTATCCTACTAGATGCATGTCTCTACCTTGGTAGCATAGCTCCTAATCCATAGTTCCCTTTAGGTATCTCATGATTCTCTTCACAACTTCCTAATGCTTGATTCCAGGGTTGGATTGAAAACAGCTCACAAGTCCGACCGCAAAGCATATGTCCGGTCTAGTATAGAGCATAGCGTACATCAAGCTTCCAACTATACTCGAGTATGGGACTCTTTTCATGCTCTTTATTTCAGATTCTTCCATTGGACACATGTCCGTGCTAAGGTGATGTCCTTTAACCATAGGGGTATCCATAGGCTTGCATTCTCTCATATTGAATCGTTCTAAGATCTTTTCTATGTATGTCTTTTGTGACAAGGATAGCAATCTTTTTTGAACGGTTCCTCTTTATCTTGACTCCCAAGATATATTCTGCTTCGCCCATGTCTTTCATTTCAAAGTTCAATGATAACCAATCCTTGATTGTTTTAACTGCCTTAAAACTCATTCCGGCCAGGAGTATATCATCTACATAAAAAGACAAGATCAAAAAATCATCTCCAAACCACTTTATGTAGACACAGTGGTCTTCTTTGATCATCTCAAAGTTGAATGAGGTCACTGTCTCTTGAAATCTTAGATACCACTGTCTAGATGATTGTTTCAATTCGTAGATGGACCTTAGGAGTTTGCAACCCTTTTATTCACTTCCCTTTTCTATGAAGCCCTCAGGCTACTTCATATATATCTCTTCATCTAGTTTTCCATTAAGGAATGCGGTTTTACATCCATTTGATGTAACTCCAAGTCCATGCTTGCTACTATGGCGAGTATGAGTCTTATTGAGTTAAAACACACCACTGGTAAGTTGGTATCTTCATAATCTATCCCTTCTCGCTGGGTGTACCCTTTAGCCACCAAGCATGCTTTGGGTTTGTCAATTGATCCATCTGCCTTTTGTTTATATTTAAGAACTCATTTGTTCCCAATTGCCTTTCGGCCTGGTGGCAGGTCAACCAATTCCCAAACTTGGTTAGCTTTTATGGAATTCATCTCCTCTTCTAGGGCCTTTTTCCATTTTTCCTTAGCAGGTCAGGTTAGTGCTTCTTTAACGCTTTTTGGATCTTCCTTATTGTCTTCTGGATTGACAATTAGTACTTCCCCTTCAATGGAGAAGCGTCTTCTAGGGATCCTATCCCTTTGGCTTTTCCGAGGTGGGAGCTCTTCAGGATTCTCTTCCTGTGATTGATCATCATTTCCATGTTGTGAAAATGACTCATTTCTCCCACTCGGGTTAGTGATATGAGAAGTGCCTTCAACTTCCTCACTCTCATATAAAGTTTCAGTTTGGTTAAGGCTTCCTCAGCTAGGAAAATCTGCTTCTAGGAACACTGCGTCTCTTGATTCTACCTCAGTTATTGAGCCATCCTCATTTTCACCAATGAAGATGTAATATCCCAAAAAGTGATTAAGGGCTAATGACTTCAAAAGTGGATGTAATTATTGTTGAATAAACACTTTTGAAGAATGTGTGATGGGAATTTGGATATTTTAATGATTCCAATGGATTCCTTGTGAAAATTTATGTGGGAATGATGTTTGGTATGAAAATGGAACCAATGGAAGCAAAGATGCAAAATCTAAAATTCTGTCCAGTGAAATTCTATTCTGGGCAGTCTTCTCGTGTGGATGTTTTGACTAAGCAAATGATGTCATAAAATTATGAAACTTTCCAGTCTTAAATATAACATCCCAAGCTTCAAAATGGACATATAATTTGTGCCATTTCGTTTTGGGAACTGGGAGATATGACTGTCCAAAGGTTGAGGTCGAAAATGGACTCTGTTCTGGGGCAGTGATGAAATTTGTGTAATTCTGGAATTTTGTGGTGATTTCTAATAATGGTCCATATTTTTCCTATAAATAGGACTTAAATACCTTTCATTTGGATTTGGAATCACCTCATTTCAATTTTTCTAGAATTAGTTATGATTTTTCAAAGTTTGGGCAGAAAATCTGCCAGAAAATCCGAAAATGGGAATTATGACATCATCTCATTAAAAGATGATGTCAGCATGGAATTACATATGTTATCATCTTCCTCAGCTCATTTCTGTCGCACACAGCAGCTGAATGAGGAGTGAGAACGTTGAGGTTTGTAGAGAGAGAAAGGAGAAGAAAAATCACAAGGTAAGCCGATTTCTCCGACGATTTAGCTCCTAACGCGTATAACTCCGATCCTAAGCTACTCCTCTTTGTTCTTTAAGGTTTGGAAGCTCAAAATCTGTTGTTGAGCACTTAGGGTTTTTAGCAATATTTGGGAAAAACTTGTGGGAGCTTGAGGTAACTTCCAAACTTTCGTATATTGCTTATTCTGGCTGCTGTGGGCAATTTAATCGGTGAAATTTCACCGGATTGCCATTGGTTTTAAAGTTTGGAGATGATATGACCTAGGGGTTATGCTGCCCAAATTGGGTCTTAATGTTAGTTGTAACCTAATGTAATGGTTAATAAAGTGGTTAGGAGTAGAAAGGAACGCGTTTACGGAGCCGAAATCGTAAAACCCCGATTTTCCCCGGAGAACTCATAAATTTTGGCCAGCTCTAGAAATGGGTCTTAGAGTTGGATTTTCAATGATTTGATGGTTCCATTGAGTTCAGGGGCAAAAATTAGGTGGGGTTACAGTTGGGCACTTTTTCAAAAAAGGCCGAGAAAGCATAATTACGGAAGCACCCCTAAAACCCTAAAAGTAGGGCTGCCAAGGGCAATTTCGTAATTTGACATTGAATTTGATAAATCCGAGTCCGGAAATGGATTCCTTGGGCGAAAATATGTCAGGATAGCCCATGTCAAAATTTCAAGAAAAGTACAGCCGGACCGGGTACGGCGGGCCCGGGCCGGGTCCCCGGGGGTATTTTTGTAAATTTTCATTATAGACTCATATAACCCCAAGTAACACTATGGAAGTGTCTAAATGGTGCATTTGGAATTGTAGGATTCGATATTTGCCGCCCTCGTGAGCCAACTGCGCTGAAGGACGTCAGGAAAGGACAAGGTAGTGACTCTCTCTCTTATACTGTGTGTAATGCTCTGTATGTGTGTGTTATCATGGTTCTGTGATGATTTCTTTAATGCTGCTGCGGTTACAGCTGGTGATAGCTGTCGTTTACAGCGCAAGCTATCGTTTACAGCGCAAGCTGTCGTTTACAGCACAAGCTGTCGTTTACAGCGCAAGCTGTCGTTATTGTGATTACAGCGTAAGCTGTCGTGATGAAGATTACAGCGAGAGCTGTCGTATTGTGTATACAGCCGTGAGTGCTGTCGTTTGTGGTGAAAACCATATATCTTTGAGATTGATGTTGCTGTTGTTGCTGGTTGTGATTTATATACATGTTTGGTATTTATACATTGTATGAGTGGTTTGTTACTATTGAGATTCTCTCGAATCTCATTCTTTCCTATGACTAACATTTCAGACAGGGCGTGTGGCTCAAAGGAGAGGCGGCCAACCCGAAGCAATTAGGACCCTTGGGGGTATATAGTTGATTTTGGAAATGTTGGTTATTTCTTTTGAATTCGGGATTACTGTATAATCTGAAATATGAATAGTATATTCGATTTTGGATGTAATCCCCTAGTGGATACTTAAACCTCAGGTTATATATGTATAGAATCCGGGAGTTGCCGGGGAATTGGTTTTACACTCTGTCATACGTGAATGTAGATAAACTGCACAGGTGATTATATTCGAATTTTGAAATGGAGACCAGGAACAGGAAAGAGATTTTGAATGATTTTGTGAAAACCCTACCACAAAGTAGGAGATTGAAACGAGTTTAAGTTATCTGAAGGTCTCTAATCTACTTTAATTATTTAATATCGAATTATAATTACATGATTAAAGGCAGGGTGTTACAGAAGACATACCCTTTTGATTGCTCGGAGTATCTTATAAAGATACATTTCTTGCCTCTAGGTCCCAACTTTCCATGTTTGTTAGACGAGTTGTGTATATAGGCCGCCGATCCTCATGGTTGTAAGACACTTAGATCCGGTTTACGTCCTATCCACAGCTCATATGGCGTAGAAGTGACTGATTTGGAAGGCACTCGGTTAAGTATAAATGTCGCAGTCAACAATGTGTCACCCCAATATGAAATTGGTAGTTCAGCTTGTGACATTATTGACCTAACCATATCAAGAAGAGTTTTATTTCTTCTTTAGGCTACCCCATTTTATTGAGGAGGGCCTGGGATGGTCAGCTATCTGACAATTCCCTTTTCATCACAGTGCATTTTGAATTGTTCTGAGAGATACTCTCGACCTCTATCAGTTCTTAAGGCTTTAACCTTGCAGTTTAATTGATTTTCTACTAGATTAAGGTACTTCTTAAAGCATTCTAAAGCTTCAGACTTGTGAGAGATCAAGTATACATGTCCATATCGTGAAAAATCATCTATAAATGTAATGAAGTACCACGCTCCATGTCGTGCCCTTACACTCATAGGTCCGTAGATATCCGAGTATACCAATTTAAGAGGATGTTCTGCTCTAGTCGCCTTTCTGAAGGGTTTCCTTGTGCTTTTGCCAGCAAGCCAATACTCACATAGAGACATTTCCTTTTTTGACACTTCTCCTAGCAATCCTTCATTTACTAGTTTGGTCATGCGTTCTTAACCAATGTGTCCTAATCTTGCGTGCCATGTATCGTAATTATCATTAGATGAAATCACATAGCAATGACTAGTATTAAAATCATAATTCATTAAAACAAAGAAACCATCCGAAATACAACCAAATCCGAAATAATCGGTCCTATTTGAAATGTCAACAACTTGATCATGAAAGTTAACATTAAAACTAAATTTAACTAAAGAAATAACAAACACAAGGTTTCATCAGATCTCCGGAGTGTAGAGGACATTTTGCAAAATTAGGGTTCGCCCGCCTTATAAAATCAGTTTACAGGTGCTGATCCCTTTGACTTCTACCATCGCATTGTTCCCAACGTAAAGTCATTTACTTCTAGCTGGAAACATGCGAAACTCCATGAAGTTCCCACAATCTCTACTCACATGGTCTGTGGCCCCTGAGTCTACAACCCACACAGGATTAGCCTCAGCTATAAAGGAAGTACTAGAAACAAAAGAAAAATGAGAAGGGTTATCACATAGTACCTTGTTCTTCTCAGGGCAATCTTTTGCAAAATGGCCTTTATTTTTGCAAGAGTAGCACTTAACGTTGGAAAGGTCACGTTTCTTTGCAGGTTTCTTGTTCTTCTTGAAGTCATTCTTATCCTTCTTTGCCTTTGGGTTCCCCTTCTTATTTTGGGGTCCCTTGCCTTTATTAGGCTTTCGCTTCTGGGATGAAACTCATTTTTCTTCAGTTAAGAGTGCTTGACCATTGGTCTTTGCACCGTACATACAGTCATCCTCCAATTGGATGTGACAAGCAACATCAGCAAAAGTCTTGATGGTGTTGTTGTGAGTTATGGTGTGTTTCATGTGATCCCAACTTGCAAGGAGTGAACTAACAACAGCTTGCACTTGCTATGCTTCAGAAAGGGTTCCTCCTGCCTCGATAAGTTCCCTTATCATATTCTGTATTTTTCTTAAATGCTGCCTTATGGTAGTGTTTGGACCCAGCTTATAATTGTCAAGCTTGATGGTGATTCTCCTGAGTCTTACATCAGAAGTACCATCAAACTCCTCTTTCAGCGCTGTCCACATGGCAGAGGCAATGACATGTCCTTCAAATTGACATATCACATCGTCGGTCATTGCCGCAAGCATTGTGATCCGAGCGATGGTATCCTTTCTTTTCCAGGTTGCAAAAGAGTCCTATTCCCTTCATGATGCATTAGCATCGGGTTGCTGAAGCACATTGGTCAAGACGTCCATGACATCTTGTTCCTCCAAGACATATGAGATCTTACGGCGCCATATGTCGAAGTTCTCACCATGCAGCTTGTCTCTTCTAACGAGATCAGCAACAAAAGTCTTGCTTGTCATTTGAGCCATTTTTCTGTCACATAGACATGCATTTTCATTAGGTATGCAATTTCATTTTGAGATACTATCTCTCGTTTAAGTAAGAGGAGAAATTAATAGAATGAGAGTTTGCTAGCTTCGTGTTTAGGAATCAACTATGTTGACCCCTATCCTACTCATTCTAGTTTACTTCTCATTTTTCTTAATTTCTATCTTATTCAAACATATCCCCATAATTGAGAAAACACAATTCCAGAAAAAAAAAACATGCTCCCACTCAAATAAAGCATCATAAGCAAATAGAATAAATAATTCCAAAAACAATTTATTCATTAAGCAATAATCCATGAAAGGTTCATATAAGTTGCAATGAAACCAAAATCAAAAAACAAGAAAACTATAACATGGATAATCAAGTTTTAATAACGGGATACATCAATGCCAAAATCTAGAAAGGTTCTCCTAGCCTTAGCTTTATGAGCTCCTACATCTATATTGTTTAAGCCTATCTTAAAAAAGTCTTTCCAAAATCCCAGGCCATGGAAATGACCCCTCTTTGTCACTTGCTCACGGTATTCCAGCATAGCCCTTACATAGAACTCAGCGTCACTAGCATTAATGACTTGTCTACCATATCCACAAATGACCCCATAGACGCTCTTGATTTGAACATATTTATCAGCATCTTTTTTAGCAAAAGATTTGATTAGAACACTAGTTCTTGGTCTATCAACCTCTTCCTCTTTGAACTCATCGAATATGAACTTCGCTTTCTGTTCTTGCTTCACCTCGTCAGGTGTGCTGGAGTCTTGTAATGACAAAGGGGACCCTTCTTGTTGGTGCTCCCAACTCTACTTGAGGTCTTTACCTTTTTTTCATCATCAGAAGCCGAAGAATATTCAGGGGGTCCCATCAAAGGAATGGTCAGTCTCAAAACTTGCCATATTTGACCAATGATTGTTCATCACAAAGAAAAACAATTTTCAGAATTTATTTTAAATAGTTTAGGGTCAAAAACACTTAAAAACGTATATAAAATGTTCTGAATAATTTCCAAAAACAGACAAACAACATACCCACTTGAAGATCATGAATTAAAAATTTTTAGGGCAAAAAACATCCCAAAAATACCCCTACACGAGCCCCCAGAAGCCTGTTAGGTGAAAAATTCATGAAAAAATAAAAAAATGGGAAGGTTCACTCTCAGGTGTCACGCGCCACCTTAGGGACCTGATTTTGACATAGTGTCAAAACCATTAGACTTTTCTCGGTGCACTGAGTCCAATGATGTCCTTGATTGGCCCATATGGCTTGGGGGTGGGTCCCACAGGCCACAGAGGTTTTTTTTGGAAATCGGGTTGGGCAGTTTGGGTCGGTTGAACCGGCCCATTGTCCTTTGAATCGAGTTTGAGGTCGCCTGAACTGAAACACTACGTTTCACTTGGTTGAAACGCAGCGCCCCTACTGGTCGAAATGACGTCATTTCTGTCAGCGCCAAACGTCGTCATTTCACTTATGAAACGGCGCGTTTCGGGGTTCTAGCTAAAACGACGCCGTTTTGGCCCCCTCCCTTTTCTTCAACCTCCAGCTGAGTCGTCGCGACCCGGCCGGAGCTCAGATGGGTTTGTCACGACCCACCATTTTCTTTCCCCTTTTTCTCCCTCGTCCAACCTTTGTTTCAAGCGATTCCGGTGCCGTTGGGACCATCTCCTTGAGTACTTCACATTCATCACCTCTTTTCACACAGAGGCTCGCGTTTTTGAAGACCCAATGCTTGAAGCTTGTCAGTGACCATCGGATTCGCACAGAAAGCACTGTACTTCTCTTTCTTCTTACATTTTATGATGTCATGCACCTAGTTATATGTTCAAGTTGTTGTTTTTCGGATTCACATAGATTCCATAATCATAACGACATTAACAGAGAAACCAAGAAGAGAGAGAGTATATTGTAATGTAAGTATTTGAGAATAGATGAACATGCTTCATAAGAGTGGTCTCATACTCATAAACAGAAATGAAAACGCAATACTTGATCATATGAGTACATGTGAACAAGAAAAAAAATTTGTTACAGAGGAGAGAGAGAGACGAAGAGAGAGAGAGAGAGAGGCACAGGTTCGTATTTTCATATACATGCTTCATGGATAGGATATTAATATAGAGAACATGCAGATACACAGAGTAGCAGCGGAAGAATAAGAAAAATAATATGAACATGTGCAGAGAGGGAAAAAAAGAACGCATGCGATAATTTTTCATATACATATACGTATATATTAAAACATGGTAGAACACACATCGCATACAGCCACAAGATCAACCTGGCTATGATACCAATGAAGGAATAAACAGACTAAATATAGAGTAGAAACACGTACCGGGTTGAGTCAGATTCGGGTTTGACAGCCCATGCAAGTATTAGACTACAAGAGCTTAATATGGATTTACACAGCAGTGCACTAGAACAAGCAAGATGGTAGATAAGAGGGAATTGCCAGAAAACTCAATGATAGAGGTGATTTGCATTGAAGAGGCCCTATTTATAGTGATTAAAGTGACCACTAATTAGAAAACGTGTACACCCTTTCTTGCTCTCCAAGACGGTAATTAAATTGATTGATTCTCAATCAATTTCTTAATTATGGTTATTTGTTCCTCAATTCACAATCCCATAATTAATTACTGACTTATTTACCAAGCCAAAATTAATGCTAATTGATTTCTTATTTGATAAGGCCATTTATATCCTTAATCCAATAGTCCGGCCCATCAAGGGCGGACTTGGACCCAAAGTCCAACGGTTGATTATGATGACAAGTTATATTTTGAAAGTCAGGCTAAGAAATAGATAAGACAAATGCTTTGTAATCAGTTAGTCTTTAGTTGGACATTGTGAATATCTCAGAATAGAGAAAGCCTTCCTATGAGGATTTTTGAGCTTTATAATTCTTAAAATTGAGTGATTAACCTCCTACATAGGTAACTCTTCAGAACTTGTTTTAATTCTTTTACAGTTACTTTTTACATGTGCAAACTTTAAGATGATAGAGATATTCATATTCTAAAGCATTATATCCTAAACACAAGCCATATATTATTATCCATTGCCACCCATCTGAGCCTATCACTTTTCTTAAATTCCATTATATTGTGGTATGTTATTGTGCATGTAAATTCATTCTCTAAGCATTATTATTTGTCATATATTAAAATTACATCTTGTAGTATTGTTGCTATTATCTCTTTATTGTGGAATGCTATACAAAAAGGAAAAAAAAGTATACATGGAAAAAAACAAACAAAAAAAGTTGAGAAAAAGAAAGGAGCAAGAAATAAAAGAAAATATATAGCTCCTAAAAAAATGAAAAAAGAAGGTATCCCTAGAAAGGTCTCCTTATTGGCAACAACATTACTTCTACATTTACATGTATTATGCGACAAATTTTGAAAGCCATCTATCTCTTTTACATGTATAATACTTACCACTCCACCTTTCATTCCACCTAGCCTATTCCTAACATTACAAGCAGGAAAGACCTCTTGATTATAGAATGCACATGTATGTGGTGGTTTACTTAGAATTATTATAAGCTTATGGTAGGGCCCAGTCTAGGTTGGTCTGAGAGAAAGAACCCACATAGAGGTGAGATGAGCGAAAATATCCTAAGAGATTCTCTTCTGTTATATTCCTTTATCCTAACTTTGTTCATATCATAATTTCTCAGCATTATTACTCTGTGACTTTTGCTAACGTAAGGAATGTGTTCAAGAAAGCTCATCACTCTCGTGCTTGAATATAATTGATTATTTTGATTGCAAGTATCTATTTCCTAAGATAATCCCATGATAATATTTGCCGAGGAGTGTAAAAGTTTAAGTGTGGGGGAATTTGATATATCCCTATTTTATCATAACGTTTAATGTCTTAATTGGGGATTTTATCATTAATTTTGGGCTAAATAGAATTTATTATGATTAATTTGAATTAATGATAATTGTGTGAAAATAGAGCTTGAAAGAATAATATTTCCATAAATATTGTAATTAATATTAATTGAGTTGATTTTCTTGGAATATAAGTTGCTACCTAATTTTGATTTGCATTGTAAGTCACTTTAGGAAAGTTGGAGCTAAAAATAATTGAGGAAAAGGCAAGGGCAAGGATCAAGAAAAAAAATGGAAATAATTTTCGAAGGGACTAAGGGCTTATTTGTTTAAGCGTTTGCTTAAAAAATAAGCCCGTATTACGCAAGCCGAGAAAAAATTTCTCTCACATACTTACCTCGTATACCGTGAATCACGAATTATAAGCACGTTTTGGATAAAAATAAGTCATTCCAAACGAGCACTAAAAGGAAAAGAAAAAGGAAGCACTGTTTTGACGGACCAAAACATAAAGGAATTTCTGCGCGGCCCATCTGGAATTCTGTCAGGAAAAAAAGGGGATTTTTCTGCAATGTCCGCTGTCACTTTTAGAACAGAACAGAATCAGACAAAATTACAGAAAAACCCAGCTGCTGAAAATTACAGAATTGTCCCCGAACTGAAATCAGCATTTTTGTTGATTGGAGCAAGCCGGTTCTGAACAGATTTTTGGGGATCTTCCTTCCGAAAGGGGCCCACATTGTTGAGAGCTAAGGGTTGTGACTTGTGGAGCAATTTTGGCAAATATTTGGAAATTAAAAAAAGGAGTCGATTTTAAGGAATGTGAGAGAAGGGAGCGAAATTTTTCATCACCACTATCGTTCCTTTCGAGATTCATCACCACCATATTCACCTCCATCTTCTTTTTCTTCTTCTATCATCTCATTCCATGGATTATTTATGCTATGAAGGAATTATGGTTGCAACTAAAATCATGTGTAGCTAATTCTCTTGTGCTTCTTGGAGTGGATGCTATGGCTTGAACTTGAAATGTTTAATTGGAGGAGTATTTGCTTTCTACCCTACATGTATAAGATCTTTATTTTTTGGGAAAAAAAAGGGAGCAAAAGGACTAGCATTTAAAATCACATATGGGCTCAATAATCTCGACGAGCCCAGACCCACAGAAAAGCCCGCCTGACAATTCAGCACCGGCCACGTTCCCGCTGAAGGCTTTCAACTTCGAAATTAACGGACACTGTTTCGTTTACCATGATTCATCCGCAAAACACACGTCGCTTCGTTTCTATGACCGGAGCCGTCCCCGTACCCATTATAGTCCCTTGAGCTTACGCCGCAGTCCACAAGCTCTCTCTCAAGTTCTTAACCTTCTGCTTCCAAAGCAAGCTTCCGACGTCGTTAAAATGATCCAAACTCAATCTTCCTCTTCACCTCATTGGTTCATTCTGACTCATGCAATTCTACAAAGTACCTTTAGTTGCTGACTCTGATCCTCGACCTTTGCTAATTTCTTCATTTCTCGCTCGTTTTCCTTCCGGTGGTTACATTTTCAGAGTTCCGAGCAGGTAGAACAAATTTAATGGAAACTCTTGTAGTCCTTTTCTTCTCAATGCTTTCAAGCTGATGCGATGCATTTTGTACCTATTCTCCTTCTAATTGATGGATTTTCTGTCTGCATTTTCTATTCATAAGCCACTAAATAAGGCGTAGCTCTTTAGCTTTTAGTTTATCGGTATTGTTTTCTGTTCAATAAATTGGAGCACATTTCTTTTTTTTAACTTGATACTGGAGTACATTAATCCAACTAGGAATTAAAAAAACAAAAACAACCTCTAACAGAGGCCCCAATAAAAATCTCTCATCAACTACCGCCTACCAAAAGAGCAGGAGGTGGGTGATTAAATATGACAAAATTCTCTCTACTATTATGAGCAGTCCTAGCTAAAAGATCCGCCTCAACATTATGCTCTCTAGAGAAGTGGTTAATCAGGACGCACCAATCTCTGGATAACCAAAACCTAGCCTCTTCGATAACCTCCTTAAAGGGATGGAGCACATCACAACCCCTCATGAGAAGATGAATGGCTTCAATACAATATGTAGATAGATCAATATTCTTCAGATTTCTATTCCAGCAAATTTGAAGACCCTGGATGATTGCGATAATTTCAGCAACAATCGGAGGAACCTGCATAAGTTTACCCATGAATCCACAAACCCACTCTCCATCTTCCCCTCTAATGAAGCCAGCACTTGCACTTTGACCTGACTGAAGAACAGAACCGTCTGTTTCAAGTGTATTAAACCCTGGCCTCCTTAATTGTTGACTTCTATCTCCTCTACCAGCCTGAGTATAGAATTTGCACTGACTACTTAAATCCATATCCCAACTTGCACGAAAAAAGCTAGAGTAGGCATTTGTATAGTCAGCTTCAGCATCATCTCCAAACAGCTTCCTGCATCTGCTCACCCAGATATCCCAGCAAACGTATCCAAACAGAGTTGCCCATATGATTTTCTTGGTGAACTCCCTTCCCGCTTCATGTCTGAGGTTCCATTCAATCCACTCCATTCCCTGTAAATTAATGAAATTATTCCACATTATAGGTTTGATTATGGATACCCACCTTTCACGGGCATTGTCACAATCCCTCAAGAGATGCATCAGGTTCTCATCCTGCTCACAAAGAAACGGACAAGATGCAGTTTCCGATATTCCCCTCCTCGCTCTGAGATCTGTTGTATGCACTCTTCCATGTGCCACAAGCCACATGAAAGATTTAATCTTCTCTGGGATATCCCATCTCCATAGTAATCTCCAAAAGGTTGTATTAGAACTGGAAGGACCTGCAGAAAGAAATTGATAAGCAGAACTAACTGAAAAACAACCATCAGAAGAAGGTTTCCAGAAATACTTATCTGTTCCTCTGCTATCCCCAGGGGGTTGACCACATGTGATTTGTTGGACCACGTGAGAGCTAAACCATCTCCCCAGTTTATACATATCCCATTCACCTTCGGGATTTACATAATGACGGACTGTTTCAGTCCTGTCTACAAAATCCTCCCATCCCGGAACCAGCTCGATCAAAGGTTGATTCATTTGCGACCAGTTGTCATTCCAAAAGGATGTTGAAGCTCCATTACCGACTCGAACTCCCACTCCTCTGTGGAATTTATCCTAAATCGAGCAGATACCTCTCCACGTTGCGGACATATTCCTTCGAGCCACTGGACCATTTATCTCGTCCCACCTGTACTTCTCTCTCAGAACACGAACCCACAGTTTGTTTGTATTATTCATCACATGCCAGCATAGTTTCATAATGAAAGCCTCATTCTGTTTACACAAATCCCGAATACCTAGACCACCCTCTTTTTTTTCCCTTGTAATCTGATCCCAGGCAATGAGATGGAGCTTTTTCTGGTCATCCTGCTCATCCCAAAGAACTTTTCTGCTTTTTCTCTCCATTTCCTGTAAGACTCTTTTAGGAATAAGCAAAGTCTGCATCTGATAAGAAGGCAAAGCTGAAAGAACAGATTTGATAAGAGTGATCCTGCCCGCAAAACTCAAACATCCTTTTTTCCAACCCGAAATCTTTTTTAGAGTTCTTTCCAGAAGAGGCATGAAGGTGAACTTGGACATTCTTTTATGAATAAGAGGAATGCCAAGGTACTTCCCCAAATCCCCAGTCAAACAAACCCCCATCTTCTGACTAAGATCATAGGCCCTAGAAAAGTTTACCTTCCTGGAAAAGCACACCCTGGTCTTGTCCTTGTTCATTTTCTGACTCGACATATTACAAAACCTCTGCAAACAATCTATCATAACCTCCGTTTGGCTATCCGAGGCCTCTCCAAATAAAATTAGATCGTCCGCAAAGAACAAATGAGAAATGTTAGGGCCATTTCTACTAAGCTTAATTGGAACCCATTCTCCTGCATCAATATCATCTTGGATTATGTGACTCAGACGCTCCATGCACAGAGTGAAGATATAAGGAGACAAAGGATCGCCTTGTCTTATTCCACGGGATGATTTAAAACTTTTAGTGGCTTCCCCATTCCATAAGATTTGAAAAGACGGACTCGAAATGCAAGCCATAATAATCTGACAGATTTTACCATCCACACCAATAGATCTAAGGGTATCATACATAAAAGGCCATTCAAGACGGTCGTAAGCCTTCTCCAGATCCACCTTAACCGCCATCCAACCCTTCCTCCCAGCTTTAGTCTTCATGGAATGGATCACTTCTTGGGCAACGATAATATTATCTGTACTTTGACGCCCCGCAATAAAGCTGCACTGATGGTCACCCACTACCTTCCCCATGATGTCACGAAGCCGACGACTCAAGATTTTTGTGATGATTTTATAACTCACATTGCAGAGAGAGATAGGCCTGAAATCTCTAATAGTCTCCGGATTTTCTACTTTAGGAATTAGGACAATGTTGGTGTTGTTTATGTCTTCTATACGCTCAGGTTCTTGAAAAACACCCATAACTAAATTATTAATATGCACTTCAAGGGTGGACCAATATTCTTGGTAAAAGACAGCTTGAAGTCCATCCGGTCCTAGAGCCTTAAAAGCTCCCAGATCAAAGGTAGCCTCTTTGATTTCTTCCCTAGACAGATTTGCATAGATCTTAGCAAGGTCGCTAGAAGTTAAAGCCGGAAAACAATTCTGCGTGTCGATGGGGTTGAAACTAGTCAATTCACTTTTGAAAATATCTTTATAATAGTTGATAGCCATACTTCTCAGGAAAACTTGATCAAAGTTCCAAGTTCCTTCATTATTTTTGAGCCCGTCAATCCTATTTCGCCTTCTTCTTATCATCGCAGTAGTATAAAAAAACTTACTGTTTTTATCACCCCATTTCAACCAATTGCACCTAGACTTCTGGTACCACAAAAGCTCCTCCTGGGCAAGGACTTTATTATACTCCTTCCAAAGTTCATTCTCAGTTTGAATAAGATGTTGGGTATCCCGTCTTGCCCTCGCTCTTTCAATGCCCTCAATTCTTTGAATAATTCTCCTCTTCTTTCTATTCAAGTTACCCACATTCCTTGCATTCCACTCGTGGGCTTCTATCGAGAAATTTTTAACTTTATCATTCCAACTACCCCTACACCAAGATTGACTGACCAAATCCCCAAAACCGTCTTCCATAAACCAGGCAGCCTGACAACGAAATGAAGGTTTACCACGGTAAGGAGATTGAGAGGGGGAAGGTTTAACTAGGATTGGTCGATGATCAGAACCAAACCTACTCAAATGATAAGTTTTCGTAAGGGGTTGTAAAAGATTCCACTCACTGTTCATGAATGCCCAGTCAATTTTTTCTTTGAGAGTCCCACGCTCCCACGTGAACCTCTCACCCACGATGTCCGTCTCAATAAGGCGAGCCCTAGAAATGCAGTCTTGAAACTGTTGCATTGAGCTTAAATTTGGACTTGACCCGCCTCTTTTATCATCACTGTAGAGATAAGCATTGAAATCACCCACCACCAGCCAAGGAATAGCTATCCTATAACTCATATTGGTAATTTCATCCCAGAGTGGTTGACGAAGAATGCAAGTTGGCTCAGCATAAATACAGGAGAGAGCAAATTCGGTAGCCTCGTTATTCACCACTACCTTAACATGAATAGCTTGGGTTGAAGAAGAAATATACTCTATCATAAGATCTTCAATATTCCACAACACCCAAATCCCTCCAGAATATCCTGTCGCTTCCAATCTTAACCAGGTATTAAAACCCAACCTTCTAATAATTTTATTTCCCTTACTCCCACTAACTCGGGTCTCAATGAGAATCAGAATCTTGACATCTTTATCCCGAATCATGTCTTGGATCTTTCTGGGGAAATATTTGGAACACGCTCCCCTACAATTCCAAGCTAATATGTTTGTATTAATCATAAAAAACAAGGTAAGAGAAACGAACCTGAAAGCTACGGCTTAATGCCTCGACCCTGTTTGCTCCATGGTTGCATCGTCCACCAAGTGTTGATCCTCTTCTGAAATTCCTTGATTCAGGACTTCTCCCACATTGGTTATCACAATTTGGTCAGCATCCATGTTAACTTCTCCCGTGATGGCAATATTCTGAGCATCAGCATTGGTGACCTTTTCCCCAGAATAGACAAAAGTTTGTGTGTTAGACGGAGGATGATTTTTGGCTAGTGATCCAAAAACCAAATTATGGGCTCTCCCTCCTCCGGCCTGCTTCTGTTTCAATGGAGAGGATGATTTATTTGGCCCAAACAAGCTGCCATTTCTCCTATTTTTTGTGATGTTCAGCATTGGGCTCAGTTTGGGATTTTTTATAGGCCCACACCCCTTTCCTTATAGGCCCATCGGCTCCTCCGCATCCATTCTAGTTCCCAGTTCTCCTTCTCTTACGTGGTTCTGAGTTTTTTCCTGCACGTGATCCTTTCCCATCGTATTTACCAACTCCACTCCCATCATCCTCTGTTCCGACATTTTCTCTTCCACCACCGCCTTTGAGCCACTCGTTTCTCCCATCTCGAAATCCAAAACTGCTCCTACTAGCCGTTGCTTAATTGCTCCCTCACCCCCATTTGTATCTTGCTTCCCTGCTTCTTTCTTCTTCCACTGTACCTCCTGCCCCTTTTTCTTGATTAATGGCATTTTATCCTTGGATGGAACTTCTGACTCATACTGTTGCAGTGCGTTGAATCTCGAACCATTTCCTCTTTCCGCTCCTTTGCCGCTTGATCTGACCGAGGTTGATGATTTTGGCTGTAAGCGCCTGTCCGTTTCAGCGAGGTGTTGGCACGTCCTCACCCTAGGCTTGACCTGCATCCAGGTTCCGTATTCTTCTTCCACACTGACACCTGGCACAGAGACTAACGGTAATTTCTGGCTCCCATTCACGTCGTTCACAACCACCAGAGGTCCCATCTGAGTGTCCTTTTCCGCCACTGCATTTGAGACCTGTGATTGCAATTTACAGTTCTCCAACGTATGTTCGTAGAGACCGCATCTAAAGCATATGGCACTCAACCCCTCATATTCCACTGTGTACACATAATTTCTAAGCATGAATCTGGATTGGAGCTTCTTATTGAGATCCACTTCCACACTGACTCTTGCGAATTTCCCCCTTTCTATAGCCTGTGTATTATTCCCTTTATTGGCTAGTGTGTTCATATCCACCTTGAGTGTTCGCCTTATCAGATTGCCAATTTCATACATACAGTCTTCTGAGTAAATATGTAATGGAAGTGTGGGAACTCTTATCCACACCGCCACTCTCTTAACTTTATTGCAATGAGGATTGAAATTAGGGCTCCATCTCTGAATTGCTAGATAGTGTCCCTGTATCGTCCATGGGCCATCAAAAAGAAGTTTAGAATATAGAGACTTCTCTGTTGTCCTAAAAACAAAGTAGTTATTAGGAAGATCAATTAGTTCAAAGTTGTCAGATCTGAGAAGCCCCTTGATCTAATCCTTCATCATGTGCAAGTTGGTATTTTTCCCCAGGACTGTCAATATTAGGGCATCTTTCCACGGCCTGCATAATTCCTTCAGCTTTTCATTTGGTAGAACCAGAGATGGTATTGTGCCCAGTGACTGTTTCTGATCTTCTGTTAGAACAGGGGCCAATTCTGCCTCCTCTTGAAGCCATTCCCTCATCTGTTCTTCGAAGCTCTTGTCCAGCTCCTTCTCCTCCTCTCCCAAGAGTTTTGCTTTATATGATATTTGGCTTCTAGACATATTTGATCCATTCTGTTTCTTTTGGCCCTGCAGATCTGTAGAAGTTTTAGTAATTGTATCTTCTATCATTGCATCCGGCTGCCTCATTCCTTCTTCCCCAGTTGGTATTCCTATTGGCATTCGTTTAATGTTTCTTCCCATTAGGTCCTCCTCCTCTTTTGATGCTCATGTTCCTCCGTCTGAAACGTTTCCAGCATTGTTCAAGGAAAGCATTGTTTTTCCTTTTTCCAAGTCAAGCACACACAAGATGACACTGGCTGTTTTCAGCTGCAAATAAATTGCCGGTGAGACAGGAACGATGAAAACAGATCTCTAACAGATCTTTTCGGCACCACCGGCGAGTTCGACAATCCGTAACCGGACCACAGACCACAGAGCGATGAAGCTCACAATCGGCGTCTTGCAACCGAAGTAGGACTTCACCGGTGTGATTTCTTCTTCAACCCAAAAGCATAAGCTCCAACGACTGCTCCACCTGCTGCAGGACAATCCGGCGGACCTGTGCAACAAAATGAAAATGCCGAGAGAGGAAAGATCAAGACAGATCGGAGACGGCAAAGCAGGTGTGGGACAGATCCAAGATGAAAAATGAAGACGAGGTTCAGCTGCAACCAAATCGCCGGCGAGACAGGAACGATGAAGGAAGATCTCTAATGGATCTTATCTCAGGTCTCGACAGCCGTTCTGGTCAATTTTGGGTGCGCATTCTAATTGGAGCACATTTCTAGATCGTGTTTACTTAGCTGAGGTAACTTGGGCCTAGAATCAAATTTTATAATACTATTGTACGTGATCAATGCTTAAAATGTGGTGATAACTTTGTTCTTTCCCCTCCTTGTTTAGTATTTATAGGATTCGATTTAGGGGAAAATCATGGTAGAGGTTATAATGGAGCTGGAGGAGTTCTCTTTGGATTCATCTAAAGGAGATGGACTCCAGTTATCTTTTTCAACACCTGTGTCACGGTATGCTACTCTATCCAGAATTTCCTTTCCATTTTCATCCTAAGTGGTGCTTTATTTTTCCCCCTTAGAACCTGTATATGGCATAATGAAAGAGGCTATTACCATGTGATTCTTGATTTCTAGCACTACTACAAAAAGGTTGAAAAGTGGCGCACATTTTGTGGCCCCTCTTTAAAGAAGTGTCACAGTTGCCTTTTCTTTCTTTTTTCTTTTTCTATATATATATATATATATATTTTAAAAATTTTGGGTACCAGTTGTGGCGCCTAGTGGGATAGGGGCCACAGTTGGGAGGGCCAAGTAGGCAGGCGCCACACTTGGTGCCTCATACGCAGCTGTGGCGCCTGGCCTTCGCAGTAAGCCATGTGTGGCGCCTAACTAGTCAGGCGCCACACATGGCCCTTAATTACCAACTGTGGCACTTGGGAATACCTAGGTGCCACAGCTGGTTAAGCAAGTGTGGCGCCTGCCTTTGCAACAAAGGATAATGTAATCTATTCTAACCAATAGCAACTCCCCCCGCCCCAACACGTATCTCTCAATTTCACTTCCCGCGTCCTCATTCTTTCTCTTTTTGACTACTACTCCACTTTAATTATTCAACTACCCTCTCCTCCATTAAACTACTTTCCCTTTCTCAAGATCTTAGTATCCGTCGCCCCCTCCCTCCATTTCCTATCCTCTTCACACTAAAATACACACCCACACGCTCACACGTCTTCATCAACGAATCTATACTTTGTTTTAATTTGTTCCAATTGCTATCCATCCCCACTCCTGTCCCTTCCCTTGTCTTTGTGTCTTCCATTTTTGGTCCCCACTCCATCCAGTTGGTCCCAACTGCTCAAATTTCCTCCTCCTCCTCACTCAAGATTGCGTCACCAACGGGTAACGTGATCCCCCACTGCACTGCACTGATCAATTAACCTGTAAGTTCAACGTGCTTCCTTTTTTTATTTTTTTCCAGGTTGATCTGCTTTTTTTTGTTATCACACGCACGTTAGATCAGAAATGTTTTTGGTTTAATTTAAGCAAATTAGTTAATTTGTATATCAATCCCATTATATTGTTGTGAGCTATAATATATTTTTAGTCCTTTAAATTTTACATGAGGTATATTTTTAGTTCTTTAATTTTATTTTTTTAATACCGTTAATATTATTAACGAAAAATATTGGTGTAGTAAATTCAAGTAATAATTGTGTAACTGACCTGATATATTTTAATTTTAATTTTTTAATATAATATATTTAAATTATTAAACTAAAATAAACTGATAAATCCCTGTAAATAAAATTAACGTTTTTATATAAACGCCCAAACAGTGATGTTGACCAAACTGAGGACATGCTTTCTGAGAACCATACTTGAACCATACTTTCCGTGATGTCCAGAACGCTTATTTCTCAGCCAATGATAATAGTCTTGATTCTTGAATCTTTCTCAGCTGGAGCCTGGAGGTGGGGTTGAAGGTTTGGACCAATCATTGGCTACTGTGTCACTAGTATGAGAATAGTGGCGTGGGGTTGTGTAATTAGTGGGAAGAAATTATAAACACATAATGATGATTGTAAAGTCTAATATAAAGAGCTTTCCATATAGTTAGAAAAAAAAAAGAGCTTTCCATATAATTATGTGCATGCTCATTTGTTTTTTTTGGGATGATTTTGAAAAACATGTTTTCTCTCCAAAAATTTTAACTAATAAAAAGAAAACATGTGAACCACATGTTTCCTTTTCTCCTTCACTTTTCATTTCTTCTAATCTTATCTTGCTAACCAAATAGGTAAACATCTATTTTCTTTTCTTATAAAAAGAACGTTCTTTTCTTTTTATTCTCTTCTCTAGTTAGTTTTCTCTTTCCCCATTTATTCTCTATTCAAATATGGGGCTAAGGTAATTCAACCGATAAATAACTAGATTTTAACTCTACATGGTTTGATATTTTTCTTTTATCGTTGAAAGAAGTTCATATTGCCTTGATGAGAAAACAACTAAGTACAACAATAAAAGGGTAATGAATTAAGTTATATATATTAAATAATTATTTGCTTAAATTCAATCTCATTCTTAGAATATATATGTATATATATATATATATATTTATTTTTATATCAACGCATATATTTTTTATAAAAAATATTTCAAAAAGTATTTGGTGCCTTAGGCTGTGTTTGGTTTGAGGTGAGGTGAGGTGAAGTGAGGTGAGAGAGGGTGGGGAAATTACCTTTTTGGGTTAAAGGAATTTAAATTTTGAGCGGGAATCCAAAATTTTGAAAAGAATAAGAAAGTAAATTTTGGGCGAGAATCCAAAATTTAAAAAAATGAGAGGGTAAATTTTGGATTTCTTTTGTCCAAAAAGGTAATTTCCCCACCCTCTCTCACCTCACCTCACCTCACCGCACCTCACTTCAAACCAAACACAGCCTTAAGGAAAATTCGTTTAAGAAAAATCCATGGATAATTTGAAAATTATAAGAAAAAAAAGATGCTCTAGATTTGGTTTAATGGAATGGACTAACATCTTATAATATGCGGAATCCATGCTGTGATAGGTACACACATCTAGTATGCGTGCAATTTATGAATGATGTAATTACGCATGATCAGGCATTTATTCCTCAAAAAGTAAGTCATTTAGTTGCACTTCATATTGTGTTTTAATTAAATTTAATTAGTTCATGATAATTACGTTTTGCTTATTTTAATTTGTTTTAATTTGTGGCTGATTGTATATATGTGTAGTATTATGAAGATCAACGTTGTGACACTTTGACTGACCATCAGCTTGATGAACTGATCGAGGAATGGTGTGAATATGTGTTTAGGAAAATATACTATTTAATTCATCACTAGCTGCTGGCCTTTGTTGTGTTGTTTCTTGGCAATTGTTGTGTCATGCATGCATGTATTCAAGTTGAATTTGTTATATAATTCATTCATGTACAATATGTTGTATAATTATTTTATATTCTATTTTAACTAATTAATCATCTATTTGTATCATTTTGAAGTTATATATCATTGTTGTTTGCTTTTCTTCATTCTGATGTACTGTGGATATAGATACAAAATGTTTATTAGACCATGCAGTGTGAAATACTGTATAATTATGGTATATATGATCGAACAAAAAATACAAAAAAAAAAAGAGTTTCTGTGGCGCTTCTTTAAATAAGGGCCATGGGAAGAGCCCAAAAAAAAAATAAAAAATAAAAATAAAAAAAATAAAAAAAAAATCTCCTATAGTGCTTGGTGACGTAAGCGCCACAGGAGACCCCCCTCCTGTGGCGCTTGCGTCACCAAGTGCCACAGGAGACCCCCTCCTGTGGCACTTGCTCCAACAAGCGCTACAGGAGGGTATTTTTTTTAAAAAAAAATTTATAATGTTGTGGTGCTTACCAGTACTACAGCTTCTTTTAGTAGCGTTCAGATATGTAGCACTTCTCTAGCGCCACAGCTAATCAATTATAAGCGACACAACTTTACTTTTTTGTAGTAGTGTAGAAGTATCAGTTGAGTAAATAGAGTCGGCAATCTTCTCTTAATCAAAGGCACCAATGTGTGGCACAATATAAATGAGAGTTGAGCTCGAACCTACTTTTAATCAAAACAAGAAACTTCAAACATGAGCCCCGGCAATAATTACCTTGTCGTTCCAATTCTAAATTGATGATTTTGAGGAGACCAAGTTCAATCAATTTTTTTGATTAGATTCAAATTTTTTTTTTGGCCAAACATAGGCAATTTTATTAATAACTAAACAAAACAATTACAAATACTAATAACCAAAGCCAAACAAAAACCACTCAAACAAAACCTATAGAATACAACCTAACCCACAAAAACAAAATACAACATAGGAAAAAGAAAAGCCAGGAAAGCACATATCTACTATAGCAACATATATCAATAATAATATGCTTAGCCAATACCAACTTTATCATTGCAATGAGCATTTGGAGAGATCTCTGCCTTTTGATCCCTGTCACAATCCACTATCATGGCAAGAGGAGGTGGGAGTCGATTGACCCAGTCATCAAGACACACCCCCTTTGAGCCAGCAGTTGTAAGCCAATCTGCAGCTTTATTCTGAGTTCTAGGAACAACATTAATCTCAATGTTTTCTAAAGAACTCAATTGCATCAGAACATCCTTCACTATAGTTTGACATCTCCACTCACATATACTGCTCTCACCACTACACAAAGCTTTATACAATACTTCACAGTCTGTTTCTAATATAAAACGCCTATCATCAAATTGTTTTATCATTTCAACATGTCTAGCAGCTAGAGCTTCTACCATAAGAGCAGAAGTTGCTCTCACAGAACCTGAATATCTATGCATTATCAATCTCATTTGATTCCTGAAAATGATTCCAATACTAGCATTACCATACTTACTAGCAAAAGAACCATCAAAATTTACCTTTATTACACCAACATCAGGTACTTTCCAGCTACTTGCTGAATTGGATTTTTTTTCTTTCCTCCTTCTCCTTCATCCAACCGTTAGCCATCCAGAATTCTTCAACCAGCACAGTTGCAGCTTGCAGAGTTCGCTCTGGATTTTCAGCTACCTCCTGAGAACCACACAACATCTTCTTTTACAAACATTCCAGCAAATTGAAGCCACTATTGCCTTTTGAAATTCCCCCAAACCATACTTCCCTCCAAACAAATTCCACAACCACTCCTCAAACCTTATGACAGATTTTGCCTCAATCCAAAAATTCAAAGGAGAGCCATACCAAATCCTTTTAGTCCACTCACATAACAAAAGACATTGTTCGACTGTCTCATTAGCCTTCCCGCATATGTAACAAATTGAATCATTTGAACACTTTCTTCTAAACAATTTCTCTCTAGTGGCCAAGCACCCATTCACCGCTCTCCACAAAAAATGCTGAATTTTTGGAGGAACCTTCAATTGCCATATCTCTTTCCATAAATCATCAGGAATTGAGTATGAAGATTCAGGTTTGAAGCTTCTAGAACACTTCTTCCTTTTCTTCAGTAGTGCATAACCAGACTTCACTGAGTAAACACCACTCCAACATCCCTTCCATATCAATTCATCTTTCCTCCCAGAGTTAGAAATAGGAATCTGCTTAATTCTCAATCTAATATCATCATCAAACAGTGATATATCCCAATTTTATCATAATATTTAATATCTTAATTAGGGATTTTATCATTAATTTTGGGTTAAATAACATTTATAATGATTAAATTGAATTAAAGATGATTATATGAAAATAAATCTTAAAAAGATATATTTGTTATAATCTTGTGATCACTCTTTAAAATTTGAATTTTGAATGAAGATATTACAAGATATTGATTTGAATTGTAGGTCATTTTAGAAAGTTGGAGATGAAGGATCAAAAAGTAAAGATGCACAAGAACTAAAGAAGAAAAAGAAATTCTACATGTGGCTGATGGGAATTGTTTCAGAAATTTGGGGTACTTTCTGTAATATTATCCCCGACTTTCAGTGGAGAACATATCAGCAGAAATAACATAAAATTACCCCGAATTTCCAAAATACCAGTTGGATTCAAAATGCCTAGGATCTCCGCTGGAGCTATTCTTTTGGCAGGGAAAAGATCAGAGAAAATTACAGAACATACCCCGAATTGGAAAAATTCCATTTTGGTCCAAAATGTCGCAAAAAGCCGCTGGAACTGAATCTTTTGGCAGCTAATTCATGGAGATCTGATTTGAAGATATTTCCGCAAGGATTCTGCCGCAAATGGAGGAGATTTGATGGAGATTTCAAATTTTAAAAAAATAAAAAAAAGAAGGATAAGCACTTTTTTAAAGGGATATCTGAAATTAGACGGAGGCACACCACAGACACGCACAGAGCTGCAGACGAGAACGAGAGCGCAGATACGAAGGAGGTAGATAGGAGTGATTCCGGACAGAACGAGACCAGAGAGAGAACAAAGACCAAGCTTCATCACAACGGCTTCCCTCCTCCTCTAATCTATTCCTTCCATCTTAATTCCATGAGTTTCTTGAGTTCTTATAGAATCGAAGCTGTGATGAATTTCATGGTAAGAGGCTAAATCCTTTCAAGTTTTTTGGAGATGAAAGATTTGTTTAAACTCCAGAGATACATTAAGGGGAGTTACTTGTTTTAATCTTTTTATTTAACTATATAACGGATTTCCTGAGTTAGGATTTTTCTTGTTATGTGGTTAATTTATTGAGATTGCGAGTTGCTTATCTTAGTTTGGATTGAACAATTGTGATTTAGATTGGATTATGTAGTTTGAGATTTAAATTTCTATATTTCCTTTTTAGATTAATGTGGTTGTGCTATTCTTTCATAGTTTAATTGAGTATTATGACTGCTTTGATCTTGTTTAAATATCTCAGTTGAGTGTTCATTGTTTAGAGGAACAAGTTGCATAAATCCAATCCTAAATTACACATTAAGTGGTATTTAATAGTGTATTAAGAAGTAATTATCTAGCTAGAATTCTAGGGGTAATCACTACTTAATATCACTAGACTTAGCGAGTTGTTAAGGTTTGATTTTTGACTTAGTGAATAGTTTAACTCTCAAATCATCTTGAGCAAGGATAACCTAAATTCCATTTTTCCAAGAAGCATTCATTGTGAGTGTTTGGAATAGCTTATTCTTGGGAAATAAGCATTTATTACGTAAGTCGAGACAAAACTCCTTTCACATACTTACCTCGTATACCGTAAA
This sequence comes from Inga leiocalycina, assembly GCA_963242795.1. NCBI lineage: Eukaryota > Viridiplantae > Streptophyta > Magnoliopsida > Fabales > Fabaceae > Inga > Inga leiocalycina. The sequence goes on from OY725332.1 coordinate 40,811,175, forward strand.
TTATGATTTATAAGCACTTATTGCCTAAAAATAAGCTATCCCAAATGAGCACATCATCAATTTGCTTAAAACACAATTTCATTAATTATCTCAACAATTTCTCAAAAATAAAAAAATAGTAATCTAGGTTATTTTTCATTATTAAAAAGAAAAAAAATCAATTTAAAACCCATCTTAATGTTTTTGTCACTTAGTTTAGATTAGGAATTAAATAAAAGGCTCCTCAAGAGAATACGATCCAAGTTGTGCCCTTTACTGCATAATTTGGTTTATTTTGATTTAACCTAAGACGACTAAAGGCTTTAAATCAAATAGATTTTCAAGCAACTCCTCTCTCCACTCTCCACTCTTCATTGTGTATTAAATCAGACACCAATAAGTCTGATTCCTCCCAGAATCCCTCAAAGCCGCGTCACCAACCCACCAATCCTTCCATACATTAACCCTCCTCCCATAACCAATCCTCCATATTAAATCAGGCTTCAATACATCCCTTCCTTCTAACAGGCTAGACCATCCCCAAGATGCCTTCCCACCTTTCTTTGCCTTCAAAAAATCAGATTTAGGAAAATATATGCCTTTTAATAATCTCACCCAAAAAGCATTAGGATTATTAATCACTCTCCATGCACTCTTTGCTAATAAAGCATGATTGAATTATGTAAATTCCCTAAATCCCATGCCACCATATTTTTTCTGCTTAGACATTAAATCCCATGCTTTCCAATGAATACCATCTCCTTCCAACCCCCTCCCCCACCAGAAATTTGATATCATCCTATCAAATTCTTTATAGGTTTTCAATGGAAATTTAAAGCAAGCCATAGGATAGACTGGCACTGCATTTGCAACATATTAAGACCTCCTTCCTAGCTTGAATTAAAAATCTATGCTTCCAGCCCTGTATTTTCTTCATCATTTTTTCCCTTATGAAAGCAAGGGACTCAGCCTTGGATCTGCCCTAAAGGATAGGCAAACCCAAATACTTTCCAGGCTCAATTGTTTCTTTAATAGCCAACCACCTACAAACATCATTCTTCCTATTCTCATCAGTATTAGCAGAAAAAATACCCCAGACTTATCCAGGTTTACTTGCTGACCTAAACCCTTACCATATACATTAAATATCCTCATTAACCTCCTACAATTTCTCGTTGTAGCTCTCATAAAGAACAAGGAATCACCCGCAAAAAAACAATGAGACAAAATTGGACAGTTTGGGGCCAATTTCACTCCCACCAAGTCACCTCTTTCAACATTCTTCCTAATCATATTAGAGAGCACATCAGCAACCAAACTAAACAGATAAAGAGAAAAAGGATCACCTTGTCTCACCCCTCTATTAGGCTCTATTCCAGCAATTTTCTTCCCAGACAACATTATAGAGTATCTCACGGATCTAACACACCCCATGATGCACTTAACCCACTTAAGATCAAATCCAATTTTTTTCAAAACTGCCTCCAAAAAATCCCATTCAACCCTATCATAGGCTTTGTTCATATCTATTTTAAGGGCAAATTCAAACCTCAATCCACTTTTTCTTCGTTTAAGATAATGGAAAGCCTCATGTGCTGTCATGATATTATCATGAATCATTCTTCCTCCCACAAAAGCACACTGACTAGATTCAATTTACTTCCTTACAATTTTACGATATTTTTATAGGAGCAGAGGAGGAGCTAGACGCTCATCAAAGGGGTGCTGGACAGAGGAAGACATCTGTCACTTGTTGTCTAATTACGTCTGAACTTTTTGTTTGATTTTCTTTGCGAAACATTAATGTCATATGCGGACAAAGTTTCCTATTTATGAAATACCTACTCTGTAATCTATAAATCGTGTAGGAAGCTGATGTCATGTATTTGGCTTGAATGGTTTTATGATTTGAAATATTTGACTTGTAGAGGTTTGTTACTTTGTGGGATAACATTTGAATTGAATTGATTTTTTTAAACAAACTTATATATAAAATGTCTCAACAAAAGAGGCTAAAATAAAGAGGGAAACCTAAAATGGGAATGAAAACTAAAACTAATGTGCTTATTTTTCCGTTACTCTGTTTTTCCTCTGGATACCATTTGCATGTCAAGTCTTTCTGATTTTTCAGCGATATGTCTGACACATACAGGACAGCCGTTTGATTGAGGCAGTCAAGAAGCACAATGGAAGGGATTGGAAGAAAATAGGTGAATGATTATCATTCTTGTTTATAATTGTTGGATTTTGGGTCCAAATCCGCTCTTGATGGGTCAGACTATTTGATTAGGAAATAAGTAGCCTAATCAAATAAGAATAAAAATCAGCATTAATTGCAGATTGGGGAATAATTCAGCAATAATTATGGATTTGTTAAAAGAGGAACAAATCACCATAATTAGGGAATTAATTGAGAGATAATTAATTGCTGTCTTGGAGAGCAAGAAGGTGTGCACACGTTTCCTAATTAGTGGCCTCCTTAAACCACTATAAATAGGGTGTGCCTCCTCAATTGCAATTCACCTTGCCATTGAGTTTTCTGGCAATTCCCTTCTCTCCTACCATCTTTCTGGTTCTGATGATCTGCTGTGCAAATCACAATTGGGCTCTAGTAGTCTAATAATTGTGTGGGCACAAATATGGAGTATTAGAGCTTTGACCCGGATCCGAACATGGATTCGTCCAGGTACGCCTAATCTCCTTTTTAGTTATATTTTTCCTACAATAACCTTTTTTATAAAATGTATTTGGCGGATCATCAACTGCTTGCCTGTGTATAATCAAATGGAATTTCTTAAAGTGGAAACATTGTGAACCATGGCACAGCTTGTCATTCATTCGCCTAAGGTTGCCTCTTATGTCTTTTTTTATTCTTTTCGGTTACAATACGAGTAAGGACACAGGAAGAAAAGAAGCCTTCCACTTGAGAAGGTAATATATCATGTAGTATACGCTTATTTGGAGTTCTGACCTTAATCAACTAGTGCTGTCACTTCACTATATCAATTTTGTTTCACTCTGCAATGTTTTTGGGATAAATTGTGTAGTACTAGAGGACAACATAGTGATGATAGTGAACTTTATAACGAGATTCTTCTTCTGGCTTTTAATGCTAATATATTCAAAAGTTGATGACAGTAAACTAATTTGCGACTCTATTTTTACAGTTGCATATCTCCCTGGGAGAACTGATGTTCAATGCTTGCATTGCTGGCAAAAAGTTCTCAATCCTGCACTTGTCAAGGGATCGTGGACAAAGGAGGTGCAACCCTCATACATTCTTGTATAAATCCCATGTACTGTTATTTGTTTGTTGTAATATCATCGTCCTCATTATTGTTCTGATATGTTTCCCTTTAATAATGATTAGGAGGAAGCTTGTATAATTGAGCTAGTCAAGTAGTGTGGCAGTAGGAAATGGTCCATTATTGCAAAACACTTGCCTGGTCGCATAGGGAAGCAATGCCGAGAGGTAATATTTAACATATTCTTTGAATTTGTACCTTGTGTTGTTATCTGATGTTTGACTATTGCTTGACACTACAGGAACATTTAGATGCAACATCATACTGTTACAAACTATTTTCTCGGGATTTTGCTGTTGGATTTCTAGCTTGGTCTCTGATTAACTCATGGTTTAGATTATGACATCTGAAAATAGTTGCATCATATATTGAATACACATGTATGATGATCTAAGCTTTGAGTCGCTTTTATATTAGTTCTCTTTTGGCCAAGTAGTTCAACGGAACTGGTTTATTCAGCTTAGGCATGAACCAATGATGTGTTCTGAGCGATGTTATTGAAATCAATAGTTTTCAATTATATAGTGGTCAAATTGTCCGGGAAAGTTGCTGTACAATTGACTGCAGCTTTGTTTTTGGCCTAAATTGCTGTCCGAATGGCTATATTCTGAAATCATGTTAATTGTGATGCACGCACTTCATCATTCTCAATGTCATTGAATTTTGCAGCGAAGGGGAACAACATTGAGTTTTATGCTGCTACATCAACCCATATTCTTGCTTCATGCAAATTATGTACTGAGGTACAAGCTCATTTCAGGGGGCATAATCACTTGGACCCAGCTATAAAGAAAGATGCATGGACAGAGGAGGAGGAAGCCACGCTTGCTTTCTATCACCAAATATATGGTAGCAAGTGGACAGAAATTGCAAGGTTTCTCCCTGGAAGGTATGTACTTTTAAGCAGCTGAATATTATTTCTGCTATTTCGTTGAATCTTGTGAAAACAGGCCTAACAATGCCATTAAAAATCATTGGAACTGTTCAATGAAGAAGAAGTTGGGGACATCCTCACCTGGATGTTATGCAAATGCTGCTGCCTGTGATTCCAACACTAGCAGAATTAATATGTTGGTTAAAGAAGAAGATCAGAACCTCAGTCAAATGGTTTCTCCCAAAAGGAGCTGCAGATTGAAGCACAATATAGATTCCTCCTTGACAGAATTGATTCCTCCGAATACGTGTGAGGGGATGAGGGTTGAAATCTCGCAAGATTAGAGCAGATTGATCTCCTCACGAAAAGGAGTTGTCAACAGACCCATAACTCGTATTGATGTTCCTCAAGTCAGGCTTGCTGCTGAACTAGATCGTGTTACTATTGAAGCTGCCAGTACTGTCCCTAATGAGCTGTCTAAGTCTTGTTCAGATGCAACTGTTTTTCGGGGATGGTGAGTGTTTCAGTCCTCTTTCCAGCCTATCAGTATTGGCTAGTTACAAGGAGGAAGCTCAAGTTGAACTGAGAAATAATAGAAACAGATCTCAAAGTCAAAACTTGTATCCTGCAAAGTTATCTCTGGTGGAAGATTTGGTTTCCTCCCCAGAATCTATGAAAGAAAACCTCATCAATGTTTATTATTATCATATTCCTCCCAAGTCCACAGCAGCCAGTAGCCCTGAATCTGTCCTGAGAAGCTTAGCTACGACCTATGACAATATTCCTTCCATCATTAGGAGGAGAGCTCACAGTAAAACAACTCCTGAAGCTGTATGTGTTGGTGTGAATGGGTTACACAATTTGAATTCGAAGCAGGGTGGTGCCATGTTCATGTCAAAATCAATGACCTCTGCAAGATCTCTCTTCAAAGGGCATTGAAACATTGTACTAAATAAAATGATAATTCCATTATATTGTAGAACGGTTTTTTGTTTTGGCCCTTTTTACTGTAATATTTGGCCTTAACTGTAAATGCATTAACAATAGGCATGGTTTTCTTTTTTTGGAAGAATCTGGGCATTACACATAATCGAAAGTTCAAAATTTTGCCCAACCTGCCATTTTCTGCCCGCCCTTTTCGTTTCCACTCTTCCAGTATTCCCATGTTTTCTTCTCTTTTGTTCTCTTTAACATTTCTTTTGTATTGCAACAAAGAAATTCTGAAACATTCAGAGCATGTCTCTGTCCTTGTTCTCAAAGAATTGGTAAGTAGAACTAGGCCCAGCAATAACAATTACACATCAGTTCTTGAACTCCCCTCGACACAGACTTTGCTTCAGCCTCTGTTTGGATAATTAGAGTGCGTTTGGATTAACTTTTAGAGAATAGTTTCCGAAAAAAAAATGGAGAATAACTTTAAGAGAATAGATTATGAACAGAATAGATTATAAAAAAAATGATTTTAATCAGCTACATAGGTAATTGCGGTCAGTATTGTACATTAGGGTATGCCCATCCTTTTGTTCTTAGAAGTGAGCATTGTTTTTTCACCAATTGTATTAAATTTAAATATTATATTAATTATTACGTTCTCTCACTACTTTTATTAAATATGCTCACTATTTTTATTAAATGTGAGCAATACAGGGAAAACTAAATTTAATGGTCCTTATAAATTTATAAATGTCTTATAAAAAAGATAAAAAATATTTATTAGTTGATTACTTTATAATGTAATAAAAAGCAGAAGGAGTATAAGTGCGTATTCAATTTGTTTGCCGACCTGAAAAAAATTGAGAATAGTTGTGGAATAGTGTAGCTTCCATGTCAAGACCTCTTTCCACCGACCTGTAAAAAACGCGTTGAAATTTCTTGGGCCAAACTTGTTAAAATGCCTTCTCTCTCTATTCCGCGGATCCGTCACTTTATTCAACTCTCTATCCCTCACCCACACCACCACTTCAACAAATTTATCTGAAGAAGTAGCTAAGCTAGCATCAAAGAATTGCTGTTTCACCACATTCTAGGGCTCCCTCAACGGCTACTTTTGAGGTATCTGTATTACATGCTTCATTGTTTTTGTTTGATATAGTTTTCTGTCATGCTATATCGACATTGCTTAGAAGAATGCGTACGTGTTTTCTCTTTGTACTTGTTCTTGCTCTTACTTTTGTTGGAACATTTGGACGCTATATAAGTTACAAAGCTGTGGGTTTGTGGCTGTCGCAACCGAAAATGTAAATGTTGCATAGTGCGGGATTAATTAATTTCAGATCCATAGATTCACATTTCACCTTTCCTTCTAATCATATATTTCCTAACTTTTGATGGATTGCATTAACAGTTGCGGTTCAGAAAAGGAACTGGATGGAACCTGAGTATTACAATGCGGCAATGGAAGGTAAAATCGATGCCTTTAAAAAAAAGGGCGGTAAGAAAATTGAGTCCATACTAACCCCAAATAACAATACAATCCTTCATATACACTTCACAAACTATACTGAGAGTGTATCAGAGAAATTTGTGGATGAGGTTCTCGCTATGTGTCCTGTACTTCTTTTACAGACCAATGTGAAGGATGAAACCATACTTCATATAGCAGCAAGGAATGGACATCATAAAATAGTGAGAAAATTAATTGATTGTGCTAAAGTTCTCCCTAGGGATATCGATGGAGTTGAAGCCGAGAAAAAACTTATAAGAGCATTAAATGATAAGAAGGACACGGCTTTGCATGAAGCAGCTCGCTATGGTCACACAGAAGTTGTGAAAGTCTTGATAGAGGTAGAAACAGGTCATTCATATTTTGGTGGAAATGATGGCGGTGAAACTCCACTTTATATTGCTGTTGAGAGGCAAAAATGGGAAGTGGTAGATACAATCTTGGATAATAGTAATTCGCCAAAATGTGATGGTCCTAATGGCAGAACTGCATTGCATGCAGCAATCATTTTCTCTAACGCAGGTATTTTTTTGGTCCGATTTTGTAATTTGTCGTTCATAATCATTAACGTTTGATATGTATATCCAATATGTCTGATTTCCTTGGTATTAAACAATAAGGACAATATACTGGCATGCCTATAATAATTTTATTAAAAGAAAAAGTTGATAGAACAACTCATATAAACTCTTTGAAATAATTTAAAAGAAGAGCTGTTTCCATCACTAGATAAAACTTCCATCCAAATTAAGGTATGACAGTTGTGTTTTAAATTAGCACTTCAAAGTACTGTTAATGTGAGAAGGCATTTATTTAGTTTTTATATGAGTTGGATGGTGTTTAATTTGATGTTACCCATTACAGAAAAAGTGTCAAAGTTGTTGAAAACAAAGTCATCATTAGCAACACAAGAAGACGAAAATGGTTGGGCGCCACTTCACATGGCAGTAAATGTTGGATGTTCAAAAATAGTAGAGTTGTTGTTAAGTACAGATAGAGACGCAGCATACATGATAGATAGCAGGGGAAGGACGGCTCTTCATCTGGCAGCACTTGATGGAAATGTGAGTGCAATGAAAATAATATTAAAACATTGTCCAGATTGTTTGGAATTGGTGGATAAAATGGGCTGCAATGTTCTTCACTACACTGCAATGGAGCCAGCAAGCTTTGTCGTTTCTGAAGAAAAAGAGATGCTGAAAAAATCACCACAAATGAGGAAACTGTTCAATGAGAAAGATGATGATGGAAACACACCCCTTCACTACATTGCCCGTCTTGCTCCCAAATGGGAAACTTATCATGACCATCCTCTTTTGGATCCGCGATTCCAAAGAGAAGTGGACACGATGGCATGCAATAAACATGGTCAGAATCCTCTCGATGTTGCTAGTGCTGATATGACTCGATATTCTGCTTGCCAGGTAACAAGTAACAACATCTTGTTACTAAAAATTTTGAAAAAAAAAAAATATCACACACACAAATACACAAATATATTTGAAATTTATTGACTACATTTATTTTGATATTCCGAACATTTGCGTACCCACATTCCCCTTTTCCTAAATACCGTTGTATGAACTATCTACTGTGACTGATAACAAGAGAAGTATTAATGTAGTAGAGATTGAGAGAGTAAAAGACAATTAGGTATGCGTGCTGTGAGTTTAAGTCATTGTGAACAAAATAATTTAGAATATTCATGAATATTATGTTTGTTCGATCTAAATTTTCATCTATCACAGTCTAAATGGAGAGTGCTTCACACATAGTTCTTTTTGAAGCTTTGTAAGTTAAGAGAATGGGCTATTTGTTTTCATGTTTTTTAATTAAGGCCGTAGCATCTTTAAATAGGTCTTACACTAGTTTGATTAGATGTAATTATCTAGGTAATTACATTGGTCATATAAGGTGTAAGTGAATGCAACTAATTCATCATTCAACATGTATAGGCTGAATCTCGATAAAAATGAAAGATATTTATGTGTTACATGGTGCAGAACAAATTATTTAGGAAACTGCTAAATATTGGAGTAAGGCCTGGGCAACGAGTTCTGGATAAGCACCTTAGAGAGAAGAAACAAGAGAAGAGGCATGATCCTGCAGTTGATGAAAAGGAGAAAGAAAATAAAACAAATGACAAAGATGATTTATCTGGAATAACAAACTCTCTCTTAGTTGTGGCGATTTTGATTGCAACAGTAACATTTGCAGCAGGATTTACGTTGCCTGGGGGACTGAATCAAGACAAGGGATCTCCCATATTAAAGTATAATGCAGCTTTTATAGCGTTTGTTATCACTGACTCTCTCTCATTCGTTCTCTCTACTTCTGTTCTTCTACTATTTTTCTCGTCAGTGGTAGGTCAAGAGGGGGAGTATGGCAAGAACTTATCTGACGAATTACTACGTAAATGTTCGATTTTAACCATAGCGGCAATGGGATTCATGGTCGTAGCATTTGGGACGGGCTTATATGCAGTACTGGGTGTTTCCCAAGGCTTTGGTGCTGTCATACTTTTGATTGTTTTGTCATTCTTTTTCATCGTTATTATACTCGTTACTATGGTCGATCGGAAAATCGTGGAATTAAAACGGGTTGGTAATATGGAAATCCGCTATATTCGTAGTAATTACCCTCTTTTCAGGGTAAGAGATACTAAGTTCTTCCATGTTGTTTGAGTCCTTGTCTATGAAATTCTATGTAATTATTTTTACTTCATCCATTGCATGTATTCTACCTATGTGCTGAAATTGACAATAAAATACTTTAGTCTTAATTTGTGAATTTTCTCCATCTACTGTTCTGTTGAATTTAATTTGCATATTGTTTATTTAAATTCATGCAAATCTCATATATATCTTGTATTTACTTCATATATACACGGGTGCAAAATGGTCTTTTTACACAAGTTAAAAAGGCCTTTTTACATTTGATGGTACAAGAAAAACATGCCTTTTTACATTGATTTCCGACCAGGGTAGTTAGGGCTGTTCAAATACTAGGGAAAGACCGGAATCACCTAATCCCGGGTCTTGTCCTGGTATGATGCCGGGACGGGGAACTTGTTCCCAGTCCCGGTACAACCAGGACTTTCCTGGGACCAAGATGGGTAATTCCCGGATTTAAAAAGTAACAGTAGTGCAGTGACAGAATTGGAAAATTGCAGATCCTATGTTTGGGGGAAAAAATTGCAGATCCTGAAAATACATAGACAAATCCATGATTGAGATGGCAGGTGGAGAAATTAAACATGAATTAAACACCTGCTACCTCATTGTTACAAGTTTACAACGTCATTACAAACTACAAAGGTTCGGTCCAGAAATTAAAGAACAACAACATTGTTACAAGAAGCAATAAAATATGAGTGCTTGGTCCTTGCTTTTCATAAAACACGGCCAAGAAACAACCATTCACACCAACAAAATGACATTTAATACTTCAATCCTTGCTCTTCAGCTGCAAAATTGAAAAGAAAAAAATGGAAAGAAATGAATAATTATTATTAAGAAATCAAACAAGACAAGTGAATTAAATAAAACAAAGATTATGATATCACCGATTAAAGCTGCTAGTTTGGATGGTTCCTTCATTGGCGGGCGTATTTGGAGTTGCTTGGATGGTTCATTCATTGGCGGGTGTAGTTGCCATATTTCTGGACAATGCGCAACTTACATCAACAACATTACAATGATGCAAGCCCAATATTCAGGATTAAGATATAACTGAATATTCATTTAAAGTAATAACAGAAAACTACAAAGAGAATCTAAAATGTTGGGAATGAACCATTAGACCCCAAGAAAAATTGCCCAACATGTTCAGGAGTCAAGAAAAATGTCAAGCAAAATGAAATAAAGGGGACCAACAAATTTCAGGATTTAAAACTTGTTCAAGGACATTCCATGATCAAAGATCAAAAGTGAAGTATTATGATTTGTTGTTGTCACTTGCAAGTTTCCAAAATCCTAAAATCTTTCAAATTTCATGGATAGTTGTCAGGTATTGCTCATCCTGTTCACGTCATTTTTCAGCACTATTATCAAGGATATTCAAAAAAGACATCCATATAGTAAATCATATAACATTCCCAATTGGAAAATAGAACCATCGTTTATTGCATTTTGCAGCACTATTATCCCAGCTCTCAGTGACATGACAAACAACCAACTGAATCATCCAGTCCTAATTTACAATGAATCACAGAAAACAAAGAAAGACATATGTCGAACATCATCCAGAGCCATTCCTCATCATTCTTAAACTGACTTCAAAAATTAAAATAAAATCTTACAGCACTACTGATAGACCAAATAAGATATCCCTGACCACTAATGGTTAAAAATATAACTCTTTAATCCTATGACACACAAAAGTTGGCTAATACCTGATTTTTTCCCCACCAATAATTACAAACACTCCTTCCTCATTCTAATACCATTATTGCTCACTTTTCAAGTCTCCAATAAACCAAGACTGGGTTTGAATCATCATCCCAAGTTGAATTTTCACACCAGACTAAGGAATCCTCGTTCCTACAACATAAAGGCTAGAATGGAATCACCATTCTGTTAATCAAACACACTCTATGATGCATAAAAGGACTTTACTACAATGATGAAGGTCGAAGCAACAGGGAAAAACCACCACATTAGAATAAAAGCAGGGTAAGTTCAAGAAGGCAATACCGATTACAACCAAGAGTGATGACTTACAGGACGACAAATTAGAGAACTGAGGGGGATTTAGAGAATACCACACAGCGATAACGACAACTCGGCGAGGGGCGACGCGAGATGGGACGTCGAGGTGCGACAAGAGCAAGCTCAGTGGGCGACAGCAAGGCTGATGCCGACCTGGAACTGCCGATTGATAAAGCGGAAGAAGACGAAATTGCCGGTTGCCGAAAGTGCCACGCATCTGCCGACTTGCCGAGAGAAGGGAAAAGGCAAAGCCGAGAACCCTAGGTCATTGACTCATAACTCATTACCATGTGACAGTGATTGAGTGTGAGCACTGATGGCTTATACTCATGCGAATGAGGCTGTGTTTGGAAACACGTTTTAGGGGTAAATAAGTCTTTATTACGCAAGCCGAGATAAAACTTCTCTCACATACTTACCTTGTATACCATGAATCACGATTTATAAGCACTTATTGCCTAAAAATAAGCTATTCCAAACATCGTATGGGTCGAACTTTTGGTGTACTTTTGGGTTCATTTTTAGTAGTTTTGGGTTCAGTTTTGAGCCTATTTTTGACCGAAACCCAAATTTAAGTGTTATTGATAAATAACACAACAATATATATATATATATATATATATATATATAAAAACTAACTGGATCGAGATCGGGATTCCCAAAGGCTTAACTGGGATCAGGATTCCTGAAGGCTTGACCAGACCCCATCTTGTATGGTTGGGATTTTTTAATGGGAGAATTGCTGATAAATATCTTTTTAGCAAATTAATTGCTGAATGCTACCATTGCACATAACGGAAGATGTTTTGCACATAACGGAAGATTGCTTGCACATTTATACGGAAGACTTTTGCACATACAGAAGATGATTTACACAAAACGGAAGATCACTTGCACGCTTGGTAGCAATCAGCAATTAATTTGCTTCCAAAGTATTTTTCAGCAATTCTCCCTTTTTTAATCCATGTCTTGTCGGGACCGGATCGGGACTACTAGGATAGGGACCACATGAACAACCCTAGGTGTATTGTAGATACAGCTGATTGAAGTCTAAGACCATGTACGCCTGTTTTTCAAGTGCAGGAAAAAAAATAATTCTACATCAATTGTTGCTAATTGATTTAACATAGAAATAGTTACCTAATAACAAAAGAACTATTAACTTTCTATTTGAGATGAGTTCGGATTAGCTTTTAGAGAATAGCTTCTGGAGAAAAAGTGGAGAATAGTTTTTAGAGAATAAATTATGAGGAGAATAGATTATGGAAAAAAAGTGATTTTGGTAAAATGAGAATGTTTGGATGTTTTGATTAGAATAGCTTTTTTCATGGTCAAATGACTAAAAAAGACATTAAATTTTGTAATAATTACGTATAAAGGATAAAATTATATTTTAGGTATTATTTAACATTAAATTGCATAATAAATACAAAAATGAAATAAATTTGTCAAAAAATTTTAAAATTATAACATTTGTCAATTATGTAATATAAAAAAATAGATGCAAAAATTTTTAAATTATAACATTAGTTAATTATGTAGTAAATTACAAAAATAGATCAAACATACATACTGAAGGCGTATACTATATTATTTTTCATTTCACCCACTGTATTATTCTTCATTAAATTCTTGTGAATATTTTTTATTTTTGCAAGTGTGTCCGTATCTTTAAATTTTGTTTTGTTTTTTGTTTATCACTCATGCCCAATCTCTCAGAAGCAGCTCACTTTCATGGTAAAGAATAAATAGGAATACCATTCATCATTCAAGTTTGATTTAGATGTATTACAATGTACATATCTTCTAAATAAACCATAGCACCAAACGAAAATACAATAAAAAAGTGATACACAAGTACCACAAATCATCTAGGATTTGTGAATCAAATATAGCACCAGAACCAAGAACCACAAATCATCTAGGATCAACATAAAGATACACAAGAACCACAGATCATCTAGGATCAACATAAGTACTAGAACCACAACACCAAAACCATAGAATGCAGAGCGATACGCAGAGAAATACACCAGAACACCAAAGCACTAAACGAAAATACAACATAAAAATGACACACATGCAAAGAACACCAGAGCAAAGAGAAATACACCAGCCAGAGACTCTTTCCCTTTCAGCCAACAACACCAGAGCACCACCGACTGCCATTTCCAATCTGCAACAACACACCTTTTTGAGATAGGGAAGAGAAGAGAGAGATCAGCTTGTCAAGGGACAGTCAAGATTTTCCTTTAAAAGCAAAGAAATGCTCACAGGACAGAGGAGTAGCCATTGGGTCGTTCACCGCTCCGATCGTCGATTAACGTCCACCAATGACCACCTTGTTGACAAAAGCTGCAGTTTTTGCTACGCCGCCTCCATTGCAAGTAACGGGAAGCCAGTCAATGAACTCGACAAAGAGGACAATGGAAACCTCGAAGCGACACTCAACAATCGGCCAAAATGAAGCAATCTATTTCGGATCTGGAAGAGAATGGGAAAGAGAAGGGGAAGAGGGGATTGTATCTATTGGCGAACGGGATTGGCGACAGGAAAGGGATAGGGAAAACGATAGGGAAGACGGCCGAAAGAGGAAGAAAGGGAAGACGGGGATGAAGAAGGGAATGAAGAAGAAAGGGAAGATGGACATGGGAAAGGGAAAGAGAAAAAGAGAAAAAGCACAAAGCTATAATAATTACCCCCTAACGGTCACAATTTTCAGAAAAAGCGGATTGCAATAGATTCTGGGTGAAACCAAGGTTTTGAGCTGAAACCTTGGTTTTGAGGTAAAAACGGGATTGTGGGTTTTTTGTGAGTGTTCGGCTACTTTTTTACAAAACCTAGATTTTGTCAAATAATCACTTTTCAGAATCCTATCTGAACACACACCTGGGCGCAAATTGATAACCGGTGCAGAAAGCTACATTTTCTACAAACTATTATGTCACAACTACAATAAAAGATGTACTTCAACACCAATTACTATTTAATATTTTTGTTTTATATTTTCATAAAAAACTATTCTAATGTGTACAAAACCTAAAATAAAGATATATAATATATTAACTTTCAATTTTTCAAAGAAATAAATTTTGTTTAAAAATCTTCAGTTGAAAAATTAAAATCTAAATCATTAAAACTATATGTAAACACAAGGCAAATCTCATAACAGTGATGACCACCCATACAAGTCAAACATACCTAGTAAATAAAAAGATTACACAATCTTGATACATTGGAAAATGTTTTTGGGTCAAGACTAATCTAACACAAAAATGCAAATAAGCTGTAAATAAAACTAGGCCCAACATAGTAAAGTGGGGTGAAAAACAAAAAACATATCAACCCTCAACACAACCCTCAACAGGGACTAACTAGGATACTTCAGCGTTTGCTGCACTTTGGAATTTCGTAATCGGCTCTTTGCTCAATTGATCAAATTATATATGAGAGCGTGTGTCATTGTTTATGTTATACGAAAAGAAGAAAGAGAAAGTGATATATAAATTTAAATCTTTAAAACAAGTTAAATTTGATCTCGTGCTCGGGTTATACTTCCTAATACCTTTTGGCAAACCAAATTGATTTATATATTATTTTCACAAATTTAAAGATGTTTTTTCTCGAACCTCCACCTCAGTACACGAACTGTAATCTCTGCCAGTCTGTCATAGATTACAGGACCATACAATAGATATATGTCTTGAATTATTTTTTAAGACAAAACTTCTCTTATATATTCATCTCAAACAGTGTAAAATCATTTAAAATAAGCTAATCAAAATATTAAGAATTCTTTTGGCATATACTCATGAACATTATGAATTGTATACGATACGTAACATCCCAAATTGTGGGCTTAGATTATAAAAATTTAGTCTAAATTAAGTAAACTATGCCCAGTTGAGCCAAATGTCTTAAGCTTATTAGGAGGAAAATGCTTAAGATAAATATAAAAATTATTTAATAGCCCAGATACATTGAAGAAATAGTATGAAATGTTATTATGGAGAGTTAGAAAAATTATAAAGAGGTTTAGTTTCCCACAAATGGCCCCAATAATTTTAAAGTTAATTTCGGGATTTAAAAGCTTAGTTTTCCAAAAATTTGAGAAAAATAGTTGGAGGTTATAATTTAACTTAAAAATTTCAGGAAAATTATTTAAAGCTTAGAAAAGCTAATTAAGTAAGAAACTCCTTAAAAATTATTAAGGATTAATTTATGGAATTAGATAATGAGCCAATTCCAATTTAGAAAATTGAGGAAAGTTAGTAACTTTATTTTTTTGGACTCAAAAATCAGAATTGGACTGAAAATAAGCCAAATTATGGAAACTCTAACTAATTGCACATCAGTTCTTCAACTCCCCTCGACACAAACTTTACTTCAGCCTCTGGTTTACATAATTAATCAGCTACATAAGTGATTACGGTCAGTATTGTACATTAGAATATGCCTATTCTTTTGTGCTTAAAAGTGAGCATTGTTTTTTCACCAGAAGAAAAAAAATGTGAGTATTGTTTCAGAAATACTAGTTTCGGTAACTTTTTATGAGAAACACTTGATGTAGATCAAAAGGTTAATTAAAAATAATAAATAAGTAAAAATTGTACCTTTTTTCTCAAAAATATCTTTATTTATTAAGAGATAGGAAATAAGAGAGAGAATAAAGAAATTATTATAAATAAAAGGTACTGTGGTAGAGAAAGAATAAGAAAATTAGTATAATAAAGAGGATTGATGTTTTTGAAGCTGTGATAATAAATGTATTGCCATTAAAATGATTAATTTAATGGTGCCAAAATGGGAAACTAACACAAAAATTTAGACACATTATCAATTTCTTATAAATAAGAATAAGGTATATGTGGTACGTTGTTGTTTCTTACTTCCTCGGGTCCTTATTAAAAGGCATCAACAACCAATTCTTACAAATCAATAAAAACAGTTAAAAACATTTAAGCTATTATAAAATTCAAGTGAATTCCAATATTACCTTTATCAACTATAGTAAACTCAAATATCATATTTATTCTCCCACTACCATTATTAAATATGGGCATTACATAAAACAATAAATTTATTGCTCCTTGTAAATTTGTTAATGCCTTATAAAAAGGATAAAAAATACATATTAGATAGTATCTTATACCACTCTGACCCTATTTATAAGTCTTTTTTACCAAAAAATTTGGTTCTATTTATAAGTCTACTTTCAGGGTAATAAATGCATTTTATATTTTTTTACCCCTATTAATTGTAATAAACAAAATGAATCTATTCATGTTGATTTTTAGAACCAATCATAGATAAGGGCAAAATTGGAAATTTAGTCCATAATTAATGAGTTAACTAATTTTCCTTGGTATGTGAGAATTAGTTAAAAAGGATTTATAAATAGGACCAGAGTGGTAATATAATAAAAACCAGGTGGAGTATAAAAGAAACTGAGTGAGTATTTAATTTGTTTGCCGGCCTTAAATCAATGAGAATTGTTGTGGAATAAGATGCAGCTTCCTTCTGCCTTTCTTTCCTTTGGCAATAAATGACAAGCCCTCTTTTCAACGACTCAATAAACTTCACTCGTAGAAAACGCGTTGAAATTTCTTGGGCCAAAGGAAATTTCCTCCTCATGTTCTCTCTCTTTATATACCCTCTTCAACCGCAATACATTCCACTGATTACTCACACTTTATTCAACTCTCTATCCCTCACTCATACTACCACTTCCACAAATTTATCTGAAGTAGCAGCTATCATCAAAGAATTGTTGTTTCACCACATTATAGGGCTCCTTTAACGGCTACTTTTGAGGTAAATGTAAATGTTAGTGCGGGATTAATTAATTTCAAATCCATAGATTCAAATTTCACCTTTGAATTCAGTTAAATATAATTACTGTTATATTCTTCTGTACAAATAGGCTGAATATTGTATTCTAGAATACTCCACACTTGTACAGGTGTCACTATATGATTTGTAAACAGTATTTATAAATAGAAATCATACAGACCCAGAGCATTCATTCTAGGGCCACAGATATTCTGATATTTCAACTTGGTATCAAAGCTGAATCGTCAGCAATGGCATCACCTATTGGGAATCCCACCAGTGGACAACAAAACCCTAGTGTCCCCACCACCTATTGTAATATCCCAACTCGGGATCAAGGGCTAATGACTCTGATAATTATTATAATTAGTGTGATTAAACACTTTTAGAATTAATGTGATGTGAGTTTGGTATACATGTGTGTGGTATTTAATATCAAGGGTTGAGATTCATTATTAATGGGTCAGAATTCTATGCTTTGTGTCCATGTGAGCTCATAGTGGAAGTGTGGAGATGGTGACAAGTGGCATTGTGGTGGCCATTGGATGAGGCCACAAGAGGACAAAGGACCACTTTTTCCCTCTCCTCTCTCTCTCATTCGGCTAGTCAAGGAGGGAGGGGTATCATCATCATTTTGTCAACTATCACACTCCATCTCTCCATCTCTCTCTTCTTCCTTCCATTTTCGACAGCCATTGTGGGCAAGAGAGAGGAAGAAAAGCTGGTGATTAAGGTGAGAAAATGCCTTTCATTGCTCAAACACAATTCATTAAAGTTGTTCCATGAGTGATAAGCTTCATTTTGGTGATTGTAGCTTGTCCATTGGTTGTGGTTTGTGATCACACGAAATTTTGGAAAGTGGTGAATCAAGAACTCTCTTTGGAGAAGTTGATAAGGTGAGTGAGACCAATCTATCTATCTAAGTTTCATGCCATTTGAAGTAGTTTATAAATTCTGAAAATTTTGGCTTAAATCCGAAAATGAGTGTCACTATACGTTTGGTATGTTTTTGGCATGAGAATGGTATCTTGGAATGAGTTTAGGATTGATAGATTGATTGGTGATTGAAATGTGATGTTTGGATGAAATTGGTATTTTGATGATTTTGTTGCCCAAACCCAAAGCATGATAATGGAGTAGGATTTTGATGATTCCATTGAGTTTATTGGGTGTAGGGGTGGAAATAGGCTAGGCTTTGCCTAAATAGGCTTGGGCCTGCAACAGAGATTCAAAGCCTGAGCCTGGGCCTGAGCCTGTATGTAGGCATTTTTTTAGGCCTGGGCCTGGGCCTTCAAAAGGCCTGACAAGGCCTGAAGCCTGTTTAAAGGCCTACTTAAATAATGTAGACTTTTAAATAGCCTTTAAAGCTTATGCCTCCAAATTCATATATAACCCTTCACAGTTATATACAATCCTACATTATACCTTAAAAGTCTAATATCCATTCTCATAGTAATATTAGGGCTTAGTAAGGAAAAGAAAAGAATATCTAGTGACAACAATTGTCCGAGAAAATAGGAATAAAAAAACAAATCATTTGTTGACTAATGAGATATATTTTCTAAAATTGACTAAGCATAACAAATAGCATACAAAACTAGATTCTACCCCTTTTGTAACCCCCCCTCACAGTAATTACATCCGTATTTCAAAATTTAAGTGAAATAGAGACCAATAAAAAGAAATAACAATTTATAATTCCACATCCAAGAGATGGGGTATTTCAAAATTAATTTCCAAAACATACTTCACCCTGATCTCACATTCACTATGAATATAATTACTTGAGAAAAACAAATTACATAATGAATATCAGAATGCGGAAGCTAAAATCTCGGCAAAACCCCGGGTTCATCTACATATATTTATATCATGGGTTTACAGATTCCCAAAATGGGGATTATATAACCAAAATATTCATTTACATTCTCATGTACACTTGGTAATCCCAAAACCAAAATAAGGATAACCAACTACCACTAAGTCTCAGAGTAATCCTAATTACTCCTGGTTGTCCGCTTCCCTTTCGAGCCACTCGCCCTGTCTGAAAAGGTTAGTCATATGGAAAGGGTGAGATTCTAAAGAATCCCAGTAGTAACAACTTTTTCATACCACATGCAATCACATAATATGTAAACAAATCATCTCATATCAGCAACACAAATCACACTCCACCCTCATCCCCTTTTACCGCCGGGAAGGCACACCGTCCTAACCCGAACCGTTGTTAGCGACTCAGGGACTATTGGCGTGGCAGTGCATACGAATAGCCTTACGGCTCGCATATAGCCTTTCCGCTTTCAAAAATGGCCCGTCGGCCTTCACAAATAGTCTTTCGGCCCACAATTAGCCTTTCAGCCCACATAATCACATATACACACCCTAACCTCATCCCCTTTTACCGCCGGGAAGGCACACCGTCCTAACCCGAACTATTGTTAGCGACTCAGGGACT
This sequence comes from Inga leiocalycina, assembly GCA_963242795.1. Taxonomy (NCBI): domain Eukaryota; kingdom Viridiplantae; phylum Streptophyta; class Magnoliopsida; order Fabales; family Fabaceae; genus Inga; species Inga leiocalycina. The sequence continues at coordinate 40,830,772 of OY725332.1, forward strand.
ATTGGTATAGCGGTGCTTCCACAATTTTCACAAACATGCAGCATACGAAATCCATCTCATCTCAATGACATTGAACACATACAATGTATCACATAGGATATAAAGAAAGAATCACTACCTGTATCTTTCCTGACTGGCTCCAGCACCGTGGCCTCACGAGGGCGACAAATGTCAAATCCTATATCAATTAGGGACAACCAATCAATCTCTTTTCCAATGTATATTTCAATAATTCTCTAAGTTGGTTATCATTTAGGACTCTTTAGGTGACTATTAGAGGCCTAAACATATGCCTAAAGGGTTGGAAGACACTACCCAAAAGACCCCTTTTTCGAAGGCAAAATACTGATTTTTGGCAGTTTCACTCGAGCACAGATGCTCTCACTCGAGCACAAGTACGGACATCACTCGAGCACAAGAGAAAGTGAGACAGCGAGTGAACACCCGAGAGCACAAAGAAACTTTCAGGAACTGGCTCACTTGAGCACGCTGAACCTCACTCGAGCACAAGGCCAAATACCCCACTCGAGCACCTGCGAGTGAAGCTCAGGAAGTAAGGACCCGCGAGCACACAAAGCTCTCAATGATCAGGATCACTCGAGCACAGCCATTTGCACTCGAGCACACACCCTATACCCGCGAGTGAGAAGGCACACTCGAGCACCTTACCCGCGAGTGACAACCCGAAAGCACCACCCCCACCTGAGGCACAAGCTCACTCGAGCATGATCCCCAGTGCTCGGGTGAGGAGGCTATGCTCGCGAGTGTCAGAGCACACTCTTGGCATCCACCAGCAAGTGAAGACCCGAAAGCAACCCTTCACTCTGGACTTACACCATCACTCGAGCAGACCCAAGCTCACTCGAGCATATTCTTCCCTCACTCGAGCACAAGGCAATGCACTCGAGCATTCTTCATAAACCCAGACGAACTCGAAGCAAAGAAGGGAAAAAACTCACGCATCACTCGAGCACGTTCTTCCTCTGCTCGAGTGATGTGTATCAGAGACCCAAAAACGCAGCAAAAACCAGAAAACACCAGATGGTCAAATCCTCACTCAAAGGTTCCCAAACTCTTCCAAAATGCTCATACACTCTTAACACTAACCAGGGAACACCTTGGCAACTCTAAAAACACTCCAAAACCATTTTGACCACAATCAAACACTAAGGTCTCTATGATACACAATATCCAAATTTCATTCCCCATAGTTCCCACCTTCCAGATTATATCTACTATCATATAACTCAACATTAAACCATTTCCACTATCAAACACCATAAAATCCACATTTTCAACATTTGGCATAATTAGGGCAAATTTTCCAGATTTCACCAAACTTAGTCAAAAATCTCAAACAATAGATCAAAATGCTCTAAATGCCTACCTCTTCGCTTTGCTCAATCCGGAACCTTGATTCTCTAACTTTCAAATTTGCCCAAATCACAAATCACAACTAATGGACAAACTACACCCACCATAATGAAGCTTATCACTCAAAGATCAACATTTATGAATGGTGTTTGAGCAAAGGAAGGCATTTACTTACCCAAATCAAAGCTTTTCTTCTTCCTTTCCCTTGCTTGAGCCCCAGAAATGGAGGAAGAAAGAGAGAGAAGATGAGTGAGATGGTGAAATGATGATGATGAAGATGTTTCCCTTTCCCTCCCATACACACAACCGAAAGAGAGAGAGAGAAAAAGAGAAAAAGTGCTACTTTGTCTTCTAGTGCTCCATCCAATGGCTTCCATTAAGCCACATGTCACTATCTTACACATCCCTTCCATGAGCTCATAAAATCACAACACATAGGATTCCGATCCATCCACAATGAATCTCAACCCTTGATCTTACATACCACATATATGTACACCAAATTCATATTACATAAATTTCTAAAAGTGCTTAATTACACTAATTACAATGATTCTCATAGTCATTAGCCCTAATCACAAATCGGGATATTACACCTTTTACCTTTCCCACATAAATTGGGATAAACTCTTTTTACTCAGATTATAATATTTCATTTGACACTAATATAAACTCATAACAATTATTATGCTTTAGTAGAGGGTGAAAATTAGGGGAGAGTGAGTTAGTGTTGTCATCTCGAGCGATCGAAGAGAAGAAAGGCAAGGGTGAATGATTTGTTCGAAAGTAATGGTTGAGTGTAATGACAATGTGATATGAAACTTAAAAATAAGGTTAAGTTGATAAATTTATAAAATTATTTAGATTATATTATATATACTTATGTAATAGTATACATTAAAAAAAAGCTAAATAGGCCAGGCCTGTAGGCTTGTAGGCTAGGCCTTATGAAAATATGCCTGGCCTGTTTATCTAAATAGGCCTAGCAATATGCCTGAGCCTGGGCCTGGCCTATTTACTAAATAGGCTAAGCTAGGCTTTATGTAGGCTAGGCCGTAGGCCCCTATTAGGGGCCTGGCCTATTTCCATCCCTAATTGGGTGTTTTTCTGTGGGAGTGGCTTTGGGTTAAGTTTTGAGTCCATTGGGATCAATTGGGCAAGTGTTAGGGAAAATGCCTCTGTTTTCTGCATTTTCTGGTATCTGATAGATTCACTCGAGTAGTCTGGGGTCTACTCAAGTACTGGATGAATATCACTCGGGTGGGGGAGATCCTGCTCGATTGCGGTTGTGCAACTTTCTATTTCTGCTTCTAGTTCATGTTGCACTTCCAAGGGTGAGGCAAGAGTGTTACCTCACTTGTGAGTGAGTGAAGAACATTGCTCGGGTGAGCCTCCTTGTGCTCGAGTGACTGATGTATTTGACACCAAGTCTTGCTTCTCGGGTTGTCACTCGCGGGCATGGTGCAGAGTGTGCCTTCTCACTCACGGGTATGGGGTATCTGCTCGAGTTAGCCATGTTGTGCTCGAGTGCAGTGAGCCATTTGGGCTATTTCCATTTCTCTTATGCTCTCGGGTTCTCACTTCCTGGACTTCACTCGTAGGTGCTCGAGTGAGGCATTTGGCCTTCACTCGAGTGAGGTCCAGTATGCTCGAGTGATCCTGTCTCTGAAAAGTTTTGTTGTGCTCTCGGGTATGCACTCGCTGTCTCTCACTCTCTTGTGCCCAAGTGCCGTCCGTATCATCACTCAAGTGAGGTCGTCTTCACTCGAGTGAGGCAGTCAGAAATCAGTGTTCTGCCTTCCAAAAAGGGATCTTTGGGGTTTGCTTTCCAACCCCTTAGGGCTATTGTTTGAGGTATTCTAGAGTTCTAAAGGAGTAATAATGATAACCAAATTAAGTCATTAAGAAGTTATTAAGTATTGGATAGAGAATGATACTTTATCACTTATTATGATTATATGATACGATATTTGCCCGACGCGGGAGAGACTGATGCTAAGGAACGCCTGGAAGGTAGTGACTCTTCTCTCATATTGTGTATGATGTTTTGGTATGCATAACTTATCATTGAAATTGTGATATGTGTGCCATGGTACATTACGGCGTGAGCACTTCAGCGTGAGACGTATAGGGATTGACGTTGGTCATCTCTAGGTCGGCCGTTGAACTGTCGTCATAATCAACATGGATTTTTTTGAATCCCACCCGTGGGGCGGCATTTGTGAAACCAGCCTTGGGCTGTGTGTATCTTGCCTGTATGGCTTGCTTTATGAAATGCTTTGTATTGATCCCAGCTGTGGTGAATTATATTGTGTGGATTGTTGTGCTGCAATACAGCGTGAGCAATCATCAGGGATGACATGTGTCATACTAACCATTACCGTTGAACTGCTATTGTAGTTGCTTGTATGGATAATGATTGATTTCATGCCTTATTATTGTACATTATATGATTGATTTGACACTATGGGGTTTCTTTAGAATCTCACTCTCCCAAAATTAAACATTTTAGATAGGGCTGAAGGATCGAAAGGTAAACGGGTGACGAAGAGCGGGTAGAGCTCCGTGTTAGGAGTTCCTTTTTGGGTATTGGTTATTATTGTATATTATTGGATATTTTGTGGGAAGTATATGTATATTTTGGGATTTGTGATGTAGTTTGTGTAATCCCCAAGTAAAGGGTATGAATTATGGGCTTTATGCCTTTGTATAAACCCTTATTAAATGAATGGAACCCGAGTGAGTTGGGAATTTACTTTGCACTCTGATGTTTGTAAATGGAATCAACCTGTACAGGCCATTTAGTATTGAAATGTGAATGTGAGACCGTCATGAACGGGTTTTGTAACCTATGGTTTTGGGAAGTTTGATTTTGTTTAAGTTCCAAAATCATCTAAGGTCTCTAATTCTACATCAATTACGTGTTTATGAACTAAATCTTGGCCTTAGTCGTTAAGGGGGGTTACGCCTATCCTCAAAACCCTAACCCTAGCCTCCCTATCGCCTCTGTTTCTCAAAACCCTCAGCCGTCACCATCCTTCTTACCTCCAGTATACGATTCTGTTGTCACTACTGTCACTCCAACCTCTGCACCCACCTCTCTTTAACATTTCATCTTCCCAACCTCTCATTCCATCTTCCTCCGATCTTCACCGTATCCTAGCTTCACAGGACCCATCCCTTCCTATACATCGGCTCCCTTTTACTTGTCCCGCACCATTTCCCCACCTTCTTCATCTTCCACCTCCTTTCCTCACTTACCCACATCCATTCCAATCCCGATTACTAACACTACCATTCCACATCCTTATTTGTCTATTGGTCCATATCAATAATCGGTTCCCTATTTTCTGGCTCAACAATTGTAATGACCCAATTTGGGATTAAGGGCTAATTGTGTTAGAAGTAGTGTAATTAATGTGAAGTTAATGTAAATGTGTTTTCATCAATGCTTAAGCCCTATATTTATGTTTAATTGAGGATTGATGTAAAAAAGGGTTGGAATATAGGGGAGGGCACATAGTGATGTTAATGGAATGATATGAATGAGTTTGGGAAGTGATTTGAGTGGAATTGCCATAATCAGGGGCAAAATGGGCAAAAATGAAAGTTACCGACCAAATGGTCGGTTACTGAAGCAAAAACTCATAGGTAGTTGAAAATCAATAGCTAGGATTGAATGAGCAAGAGAGTAGAATTGAGTATACATGTGTTTATGTGAGTTTACAAGAGGGAGAACAAGGATTTGACAAATGGCAAGTTATGGACTATTGGATTGGAGTCAATTGGTTAAACTTTTCTTCTCTCTCTCTTCCTTCTTTAAGTTGGCTTATTAGGCCTTTTCATGTTCCAAAAATCTGTTCCCATCATCATCATCATCATCATCTTTATTTCATCTTTTCTCTCTCCCAAACTCCATTTTCGTCCCACCAAGGAAGGAAAGAGAAAGAAGAAGTCTAAAGTTTTGGTAAGAGTTTGTGCTTGAGAGCTCAATTTGAAAGAGGCAAGCTTCACCCAAGACGGGGGTGAATTAGGTGATGTGATAAATTCTTCGGTTGATACGGTGATATAGCAATAGAGTAGAGTTGAGAAGATAAGCACACAGAGAGTTATACTGGTTCGATCCAAAATCCAGGCCTACGTCCAGTCCTCAGAGATCAAGACCTACTGAGATTTTTACTATTCTTCCAAGATTCAGTGGGCTCTCGGAACGCTGCAAGACAACAATCGTCCTTGAATGGACTACGAGTAGAAATATTCTAACACTAAAAATTTCTCTCCCCCTTACGACAAGTCTTACGTGCAGAAAAACAAACCTATGACCTTTCTCTCTTACTTATGTATACAAGTCTTATGAGCAGCAACGTTCTCTCCTGCTTACACTCTAACCCCCTGACTTTAAACACATAATTATAATTCGATAACACATTTTTAAAACAGATTAGAGACCATTGGATGTTTTAACCTCATTTTAAACTTTCTGTCTTACAGTAAAATTTTCACAAAATCTTTCAAAATCTTTTTCCCATCCTGGTCCCAATTTCAATATTCGAATATAATTACCTGTGCAGTTATTATACATTCATTCATATCAGAGTGTATAACCAAATCCCCGGAAACTCCTGGGTTCTATACGTATACAACCTGATGGTTTATAAGTATCCACTAGGGGATTACACAACCAAAATCGAATATAATACTTATATCTCAAAATATACAGTAATCCCAAGTTCAAAATGGATAACCAACAATTCCAATATCAAATGTACCCCTAAAGGTCCTAGTTGCTTCAGGTTGGCCTCTTCTCTTTTGAGCCACACACCCTGTCTGAAATGTTAGTCATAGGAAAGAATGAGATTCGAGAGAATCTCAGTAGTAACAAACCACTCACACAATGTATAAATACAAAGCATGTATATAAATCACAACCAGCAACAGCAGCAGTAATCTCAAAGATACATGATTTTCACCACAAACAACAGCACTCACGGCTGTATGCACAATATGATAGCTTTCGCTGTAATCATAATCACGACAGCTTACACTGTAATCACAATAACGACAGCTTGCACTGTAAAAGAAAGCTTGCGCTGTAAACGACAGCTATCACCAGCTGTAATCGCCCCAGCATCAAAGAATCATCACATAACAGTGATAACACAACATATAGAGCATTACACAAAGTATAAGGGAGAGAGTTACTACCTGATCCTTTCCCGACGTTTCTTGGCACTGCGGGCTCACGAGGACGGCAAATATCAAATCCTGTAAACCAAGTTAGGTACAACCCGCCAATCTCTTTCCCAAGTTCTTATCTCTATAATACTTTAAGTTGGTTATCATTTGAACTCTTTAGGTGACTATTTTAGGCCTAAACATATGCCTAAAGGGTTGGGAAAGGCTATACCAAAAACCACATTTCAAAAGTGCAAAACACTGATTTTTAGGGGTTGGCCGCGGCCCACAAATCCACTGGCCGCGGCCAAAAAGTGGTCAGAAACATTTGGGCCGCGGCCAAGAAAATTTTGTTTCTTGGCTGAACTTCCGAAAATCATAACTAATTCAGGAAAAATCAAAATAAGGTGATTCCAAAGCTAAATGAAATCTATTTAAGTCCTCTTTCAAAGAAAAATATTGGCCATTACTGGAAATCACCACAAAAGTCCAGATTTACCAAAAACCTAACATTGTGCCAAAACAGGGTCCAGTTTTGATGCCAAACTTTGGACAGTTCAAACTCCCAGCTCACAAAGCGAAATGACACAAAATTTATGCCCATTTTGAAGCTTGGGAAGTGAACTTAAAAACTGGACAGTTTCATAATTTTCTAACATCATTAGCCTATTCAAAACGCTCACACAAAAAGACTGCCCAGCACAGACTTACATTGGGCAGATTTTCCAGATTTTCACATTTGATCCCAAATGATTCCCATTCCAACCCAAACACCATTCTCACACAATTTTGCTAGAGAAAACCATTGGAATCATCAAAATGACCAAATTCAACTCCCATTGACATATTACACAACAACCACAACATGTCTCACATTGTCACAACACAATTCACACATTGCCACACTTTCCAACCCAAGTTCCCAAATCAATTCCAATGGCCAAAATGTTCAACAAAAGACCAAATTCTACACAACACATAAGCCAATTCATTCCATTCGAAAATTTCACAAAATCAGGGCAAATTCATAAATTCTCAATGCTCAACCAATGATTACAACAACTGTAGCAAAATGCTTCTAATTCTTACCTCTTCTTCTTCCTAAAGCCAATTCTTCAATTCTCCAACTTCCAAATTTCCACAAGTTCTCAAACTTCACCAACCAAAATTCTGAAACCATAGGAATATAGCCCTCAACCTCATGAACAACATTAATGAAAGACACTTGAGCATATGAAGGCATTAACTTACCAAAAACTCAAGCTTTTCTCTTTCTCTTTCCTTAGCTTGTTCAGCGAAAAAAAATGGAGGAGGATGAGAGAGAAAAATGAGATATTGATGATGATGATTTCATTCCCTCACACATACACACATAAACCGACTAAGAAGAGAGAGGAAGGAGAAAATGGTTTGAAAGTTTGACTTTAATCTAAGGTTCCTTAGTTTGACACTTGGCACCATCTTGTTTTCCCTTCTATGATTTCACATACATTTGCATGCACAAGATTCCACCTCTTGGTCTTTCAATCTTAGCCATTAATCTTGATTACTAAGGAGTGTTCTCAATGGTATCTAACCAGTCGGTCGGTAAATTTACCGTTTTGCCCCTGATTATCACAATGCACGATATATACTTCAAAAGTGCTCAATTAATATTAATTACATTACTTTGAAGTTGCTAATCCTTGGTCACAATCCAAGATATTACATACACCACTGTAAGTCTTATGAGCAGCAACGTTCTCTACTGCTTGTACCTTGTAAGCCTTATGATCAGAAAGTTTAACTAGGAATTCTCTCAACTGCTTCTCTCGTAAGGATATCTACCCTCTCAAGGTCCCAGTACCTTGAGATCAAATAGAAAATAGAATATGAAGTGTTACAGACTCTCTTACAGAGCAAATATGATAAACATTGAAGAACGATATGAATACAGAGAAAATATAAATAACAGAGACTCGTGAATTTGCTTGTGTGAATTCTTGTTCTTGGATATCTTCGATGGTCTCTGAAGCTCTGCATTTATAGCCAGTTGATTTTGCCCGTTGAATAATAATCATTGTGGAGCGGGGCATTTTACTGTAGAACTGCATGCATTCGTTTGAAATCTTTTAACGTGGTAGGTACATGCTTGGTTGGTCGTAATGAATCTGTCTATTGTTGTTTGACTTCCTCTGTGCTATTCTAATTCAAACGATCAACCACCTGTATCACACTTGCAATATATGTTAAATGATGTTAAATAATAATAACAAGTGGAAATAGGATGATTAAATAATATTAAACCACATTCGGATTGATCGTTGTAAAACTGATGTGTTTTAGCTTCTGATAGAGCATCACTCGAGTGAAAGAGGGGTCACTCGAGTGCAATACCATATTTTCTCTTTTTGCTTCAGCTTTATACTTGCACTTCTATATGAATTTGAGAGAGTGCATTTTCACACTTGCGAGTGATGTGGGTCCTCACTCGAGTACAAGTCCTCTCACTCGAGTGCCTTCATATTTTACACTATGAGCCACGTTTCTGGACAAGACTCGCATCCTATTTTATCAAGAGTGTGATTTTGTACTTGTAGGTGATGTGGGCCCTCACTCGAGCATACATAGCCTCACTCGAGTGTGCAGTGATAAGATACTCTTTGTCTTCAACACTTGCAACAGAATTAAGAGAGTCAGATTTATCACTAACGGGTGTTGAGGAATCACTCGAGTGCATGTACTCTCACTTGGGCATGCTTATTCTTCTCTGCTCTGCATGACTCTTGGGTAAACACTCGCTATCACTTACTCACATGGACTCGAGTGCAATAGACACTCTGAGATTATCTTGCTCTTGGGGTGAACACTTCTTATGGCATGCTTGCAAGGACTTGGGTGAGCTGAAGTCCATCACTCGAGTAGGACATTAGTGCTTGAGTGAGGTTATAATATCCTGTCTCTCCCTTTGCTCTCGGTCAAACACTTGCACGAGTGTGTCTTCATGCTCGAGTACAGATCACACCATCACTCGAGTGCTGTTCCCATCACTCGAGTTGTCCTGGTATTTTCAGCTTGAATCTGCTTCTATAAAACACTTTCTGTGCAACACTCTCTTGTGCTCGAGTACAAAATAGCTTAATGCTCAAGTGCTATCTCCATCACTCGAGTGCATCAGTTAAATTGATAGCAAACACTTTTAAACTTTATGAAATGCATTTGGCAACATTTTTAAGCATTAAAAAGTTTGGATTTCTTACTACAACACACAATGATCTTTTGTTATCATCAAAACTTTGAATCTAACACAATTCACCTTCATTAATATTACTCATGGTGTTGAGAGCTTAATTTCTACGGTTTCAGATTTTTGGATAGTGGCATTTGAGAATTTGAGAAAGTTTGAAAGTAGTTGAATCAAGGAGTTTGCTTAGGGAAGAAGTTGAGATAAGAATTGGCTACACTTTGACCTAAAATTTGTAACCATTGCTTGAGGTATGGGAAATTGTGATTTTGCCCTGATTTTTGGTGAATTTCAAAATGCATGTGTTGGTTAGTGTATTGTGTTGATTATGGTGTCAAATTGTGACTTTGTGTCATAGGGTTGATTTAGAACTTTGGGTTTGTAATGGATTGCAATGTGATGACTTGATTGAGTTTTGGTGTGACATGTTGTGTTGGTGGTGGAAAATGTCCAATGTGAGTGGAATTCGGTTGTTTTGATAGTTCCAATGGATTCCTTGTGCAAAATTATGTAGGAATGGTGTTTGGTGTGAAATTGGAACCATTGGAGATCATTGTGTGAAAACTGGAATTCTGGAATTTTGGCTAAGTATGAAATGCTGTGCAAGTGGCCAATCTTGCATGATAATTTGACCTAGTAAATGGTGTCTAAATGTTGTGAAACTTTCCAGGATTGTAGTAAACATTGCAACCTTCCCATCCGTATAAAGTTTGAGACATTCTGAATTTTGTGCACAAAGTTATAAGTGTTTGAAGATCAGCCAGGAGTCAGGGTCACAGGTTGGCCGCCGCCCATAAGGCTGGCCGCGACCCAAAACCTTCTGACCATGTGTTGGCCTCGGCCCATGAGGGGCTAGCCGCGGCCCAAAACTTTTTGACCTGACTCTGGCCGCAGTCTAAGGTGGCTGACCGCGACCCAAAAGCTTCTGTGCATCCGTTGGCTGCGGCCCATGGTTGGGCTGGCCGCGGCCAAACATTGGAAATTTGCACTTTGAGCTTCTAGGGAGGGTCCTTCGTGCAATCTTTCCCCAACCCTTTAGGCTTATATTTAGGCTTTTAGTAGCCACCTAAAAGAGTCCCAATGATAACCAACCTAAGTGTCTTGAAAGTGAAAATTTAAGTAGGAAATTAATCCACTGTTTTTGATTTTGGTTGATAGGATTTGATATTTGCTATCCTCGTGAGCCAATGGTGCCAAAGGACATCAGGAAAGAACAAGGTAGTGACTCTTTCTCTTATACTGTGTATGGAACATTATATGTATGATGTCATGCGGTGAGATGCTTTGTGATGCTTTGAGATATTGTGGCCATTACAGCGTAAGCTGTCGCATTGAGTATAATGATTACAACGTAAGCTGTTATATTGAGCATAGTGATTACAGCGTAAGCTTTCGCATTGTGTATACAGCCGTGAGTGCTGTCGTATGTTGTGTGAGCCATGTACCATTATGTTGCTGCTAACATGATCTTACTTGCTATGTGTTTATATATTGTATGAGTGATTGTTACTACTAGGATTCTCTTAAATTTCATTCTTTCCATTGAATAACCTTCAGACAGGGCAAGTGGCTCCAAGGAGAAGCGAACGACCAGGAGTGGCTAGACCCTTGTAGAGATATTTAGTTTGGATTGTTGGTTATCCATTGTGAAATTTAGGATTACTGTATATCATTTTTGGGTTGTAAATAATATTCTGAGACAGTATTGTAATCCCCTATATGGGAAACTTTAAACCCTTAGTATAACCTTTAGCATTAAACCCGGAGTTGCCGGAAATTTTGCTGTACACTCTTATATGTATAAATGTGATATAACTGCAAGGTAATTATATTCGATATTTGAACTTGAGACCAGGATAGGGAAGAAATTTGAAAGATATTGTGAAAACTCTACTGTAAGGTAGGAAGTTGAAATGATTTTTAAATTATCCGATGGTCTTGAATCCATTTTATTACGCGTTATCGAATCTTAATTACATTTATTAAGGCAGGGGGTTACAACAATCATCCAGACCCATTCCACTTCTCAGCTCCCTTAATAATGCCAGTCCCGTTAAGTTGGACGGCGACAACTTCCTAACCTAGGAATCAACTGTTATGCCTATTATTCGAGGGCATCGACTCGAAGGATACGTATTCGGCACTAAGGCTGTACCTCCAGAGTATGTTCTTGACTCAGAGGAACAAGTATGCCCGAACCCTGCTTATGACGAGTGGCACGTCACATATCAAATCCTTCTCGGATGGTTATTTGGAATAATGACCATTGAAATTGCTTCTCAGATGACTTCGTGCAAGACAGCTACATTGTGGAAAGCAGTCATGGAGTTTATCGGTGCAAACACAAAATCTCGAGTCACTTTTCTGAAGAGTGAATTTCAACGCACCGGGAAAGGGCCCTCCAAAATGCGAGACTATTTGACTAAGATGAAGTCACTTTCTGATAACTGACTCTTGCTGGCTCACCCCTATCTCTTCCTGATCTGATTACTAAAACACTAGCTGGGTTAGATGCTGAATATACACCTATCATGGTGATGTTGTTTGAAAAAGATAACATGAGTTGGGCTGATCTGCAGTCTAAGCTCCTTACTTATGAGTCAAGAATGGAGCAACTTCAAAGTGCATCACAGGAATCACTGTCCACAGCTTTTGCTAATCTTTCGTTTCAGCACAATGCTCCAAACACTAATTGATTCTCAAATTGGAGAGGCAGAGGTGGACGACGTGGCCAAAACAGGGGAGGCAGATCTTACGGTAACGAAGGAAGAAAACAGGACAAAAAAAATTGTTTTGTCACCTTTGTCACAAAACAGGACATGAGGTACAAAATTGCTATCGTCAATTTGACAAAAACTATAAAGGACCATATAAGGGTGAAAGTGCCTATGCCTATATTGCTACACCGGAGACTACCACAGACCTAGCCTAGTATCTTGACACTGGCGTAACGCATCATGTGACTCATTCTCCAGAGAATGTTGAGCCTCATGATGGCTCATTAGGTATACGCTCTCTCTCTGTAGGTGATGGAGCTTCTATTATTGTGGTGAATACTAGAAATTCCAAATTATTATGTGATCACCCCTCTCAGTCTCTAAAACTCAACAATGTTCTTATAGCTCCAAGCATAGCTTAGAACTTGATTAGTGGCTACAAACTCACTAATTATAACACTAATATATTTGTTCAGATTCACTCACATGGCTGTTTTGTGAAGGATAAAAGACTATGCAAAAATCTACTTCAAGGGGCCGCCACACAAGGATCAACACCGGGTTTGTACAGAATTGACAATCTCATGCTTCCAAATAGCAATATTGCTGCCACTACTTATGCTTATAATAAGTCTAAGTCAGAAGGAAAAAGTTAGCCTCATGTTTCCTTATCTGTTCTAGAATCTTGGCATAGAAGACTAGGTCATCCTAGTAGAAATATTTTGAATAGAGTTCTTATCAATTGTAATGCCTCCTTGAATATTAATGAAGATATTTCTTTTTGTGAGTCATGTCAATTTGGAAAATCACATCATCTCCATTTTTCACATTCTCAATCTCATGCTTCACACCCGTTAGATCTGATTCACACAAACCTGTGGGGGCCATCGCCAGTAAATTTGTGGCTGGAAACAGATATTACATAAGCTTTCTAGATGATTATAGCAGAAACACTTGGATATATCCCCTGAAATCCAAAGATGAAGCACTTTCAGCTTTTAAACAATTCAAAAACATGGCTGAAAACCAATTAGAAAGAAAAATTAAGATTGTTCAAAGTAATTGGGATGGAGAATTTCAGATATTCAAACCTTTCCTTGATGAACATGGAATTATTTTTCATCATTCCTGCCCTCACACATCTGCTCAAAATGGACGAGTGGAACGAAAACATTGCCACAGAGTCGAAATGGGTCTTACATTACTAGCTCAAGCTAAAATGCTTGTCTCATATTGGTGGGAAGCTTTCTCTACGGCTGTATACATGATTAATAGGTTGCCAACTGCTGTTCTTAAACACCTTTCTCTATTTGAGGTGTTGAACAATAAGACACCAGATTTTAGTGGCTATAAAGTTTTTGGCTGTGCTTGTTATCCCTGCCTTAGCCCCTATAACTGAAACAAGCTTCAGTTTCACAGTACTAAATGTGTTTTTCTTGGCTACAGTGGATCACACAAAGGATATAAATGTCTCAACTCTACTGGTCGAATTTATATTTCAAGGCATGTTATCTTTAATGAGGATGATTACCCTTTTGCTCATGGTTTCTTGCATTTAACACAGCCTTTATAGGAAGAAGTCATAAATTTCTCCATTGTCTTACCAGTGACATGCATACTACCATCCTCCTTTGCTGGTGACTTGTAGCATTCTATTGCTGACACAGATTCTGATAAAGAGACTTAGCTGGCCTTTTCTCCAACTCAGTTCCACCTTGAAAATCAAGATTCAAGGGAAAATACTGCAAATCCTTCCAGCCCTGATTCATTGCTGAATCACGGCCCTGCTGAAGCTCCAGATGAAGTCTCTTTAGCCATGGCCTCTCAGTCATCCTCTGGTAGCACAATGCCACCTGTCTCTACATCAGAAATTTCAGTCTCACCAAACACTCAGCAGCCATTGTTATCTCAGGATAATAATTCCACACAACCAGCCTAAAATATTCATCCCATGTTGACTCGTAGCAAACAAGGAGTTTTCAAGCCCAAAACACCTTATATTGGGCTTACTCAACTATCTGAAGTTGTTCCTCACACTGCTAAAGAAGCCCTGCGACAACCACTGTGGAAGAATGCAATGATTAAGGAATTTACAGCCTTGCAAAAGAATCAGGCCTGGATCCTTGTTCCCAAGCCATCAAAACATAATGTTGTTGAAAATAAGTGGGTGTTTAAATCAAAATTTAATCTTGATGGATCTCTAGCCAAAAGGAAAGCAAGACTTGTTGCAAAGGGTTTTCAACAAACCGAAGGTATTGATTTTTACAACACCTTTAGTCCAGTGATCAAATCTCCTACCATTCGAATTATTTTAACTATTGATGTGGCTTTAAATTGGGAGATCAAACAACTTGATATTAACAATGCATTTCTAAATGGTTTTCTATCTGAGCCTATGTACATGGAGCAACCAGAAGGATTCATTAATTCTTCAAAACCCCTTCATGTTTGCAAGTTGTCTAAAGCACTTTATGGGCTAAAGCAAGCACCTTGGCCTTGGTTTGATTGACTCAGAGGAGTTCTTTTAAGTTGGGGTTTCACTAATTCTAAGAGTGATATTTCTCTCTTTATTTATTATGACAAATCTCAAATCCTTATGATCTTGATCTAGGTGGACAATATCTTGGTTACTGGAAGCAATAAATGAGAATTGTTGTGGAATAAGATGCAGCTTCCTTCTGCCTTTCTTTCCTTTGGCAATAAACGACAAGCCCTCTTTTCAACGACTTAATACGCTTCACTCATAGAAAACGTATTGAAATTTCTTGGGCCAAAGGAAATTTCCTCCTCATGTTCTCTCTCTTTATATACCCTCTTCAACCATAATACATTCCACTGATTACTCACACTTTATTCAACTCTCTATCCCTCACTCACACTACCACTTCCACAAATTTATCTGAAGTAGCAGCTAGCATCAAAGAATTGTTGTTTCACCACATTATAGGGCTCCTTCAACGGCTACTTTTGAGGTAAATGTAAATGTTGGCTAGTGCGGGATTAATTAATTTCAGATCCATAGATTCAAATTTCACCTTTGAATTCTAATCCATCTAATCATATATTTCAGTCCGTGCTTAATATAAGGCCTGGTTGGCTTTTTTTGTAAGAGATTAAGAAGCTGAATAAACTAATTTAAAGTATTTATCTCTATTATTTTTCTCCAAACTAACTTCATGACTTATAAACTGATATATAATTTAATGATACATGATATATGCTATGATTAAATAATTTATTTAACTTCCTTAATCTTTTAAAAAAAAATCAAATTGATCTTATATTAAGGAGGGGATATGGTAGTGGGTAAGGGCTCACTTAATTTTACTTAATTCTATTGGGTATCCAAAACCATGCAGGTTAGAAAAAATGTAGCTTCTGACTTACGTGGTGAATAAATAATTAATCTAATGGATGGATATGATGAATTATGGGTCCAAAAAATGAAAAAGAAGAAGAAAGAAAGAGAACAAGAGAAATTATACATCTTGACATATGATTATACTGTGTCTCGCACCACCAAAATTTAAATTTTTTGTTTTTGATGGATTTCATGAACAGTTTCAGTAGAGAAAGGAATTGGCTGGAGATAAAGAATGCTGCAATCACATCAGTAGAACATGTTTCTGATCTCAACAACTATACAATTGCCACAATCACAGGCATGGAACTTAAGTTTCACAGAGCTGCAGTGAAAGGCAACATCAATGCCTTTCAAGGAATGCATAGTTGGCAAATTGAGACCTTACTAACCCCAAATGAAAATACAATCCTTCATGTACACTTCACAAACTATCCTTACAATGTATCAGAGACATTTGTGGGAGAGATTCTATGATAAATATATATTTTATAATTAAATAGGTGGATATTTTAGGATATAATTAGTTGGATTTATTAATATTTTATACCTATTTAATTATCTTGTATATATTTTCCTGCCGTTTAATTAATTATAAGATAAAAAAGAGTTTTGATATAGAATCAACTCATATGCTATTTCAGGATATATTAAAGGAAATTACCTGATTATCTTGCATGAGATATTAATATTATCATATTTGAGAAAGAAGGAAATATCAAATAAATGAAGAAGTAGGGCATTGGAGGAAGTAATTCATTAATCAAATAATATTATATATATATATTGTGGAATAAAAGGAAGATAATCAGGTAGGCCATGGATCCCGCGAGAGAATCAAACAATCAAACAATTGAAGGAAAGAATAACTGGTGGAAATTAAAGGAATGAATAAGAAAATAAGAAAAGAGAAGAAGCAATCGCATAAGTCCAGGCATCAATATATATTAAGATAACAATTGGATTTGGATAAAAATATACGTAAGAGTCCAAGAGCACACGGCATAAGCAACTGATGTTTCTAATTAAAAGGGAGCGAGACTTGGAGGAAGGTGGACGTCTTTCTCAGCAGCGGCGGCAGCAAGAGGGCGTGGAGGGATTGAAGAAATAGTGGGCAACCTGCAGTGAGAAATCAAATGACTTTTTCTTCCTTCTGTGACAGCAACGGATAGGAAGAAGAATTCTTTGATAGATTTGCTCTCATTTCCTCTTTCTCTTTATTCTTTGAATCTGAATTTCTATCTTTGTTTTATGGATTTTGTGAGAGCCATGCGTAGCTAATTTTTTTCTTGAACCTAGAGTAGCTATGAATTGATTCTTAGTTTAGAGTTTGTTTGAACCATTAAATTATGCTTAATGTTTTCTTGTTTTCTTAATCTTGTTATGTCTTATCTATTTATCGCTTGATCACCACCAAGTATAAAATTGGAGAATTTTGAATACACTTGAGAAAGGGATCTTAATTGGACCTTAAGGTTAAATAATGTGGTATTGAAATTTATTCTAATTTGCTAATAGGATAGGAATATACCTATTAAACCCATGTAATCATGTTAGAATAAATTTAGATATTTATTGCCTCTTGAATAGATTGTTAGGAATAATAATTTAATTTGAGAAAATGATATAAGTGATCGGGAGATACTTATATCTATTAAGACTCTAGATTAACAAGTTAGCATTAAGTGAATTTATTTGTGTTAGAATTTATTAGTCCACCCTTGGAGGATTAGGGCCCAAGCCCGATTCAAGAGGGACTATCATGGAAAGACACGAGTTATAAAGAGAGATATCCCTTGTGGTTCAAAGATTATATCTATTGCCATATAACCATACGTTTAAGGGTTGCATCTATTTATATGTAACCGTACGTACACTATATATATAGGGTGTTGAATTAAGGGAGAAGGCTAATGAAGATATAACACACCGAATATTATTATTCTCCCTCTAAAAGATTCTCTCATAAGAATGTTCTCTTCTCTTCTTCTCTTTGGTGTATTTGTTATATAATGTAATCGGGGTCCGCATCGATGCTCCGGTTTCTTGTGGATACTTCAGCAAGTTAGTCGGATTCCAGGTATGCCCAAAATTCTTACAATTTGTGTAATTACATGCTCTAAAACTTGAAGAAAAGATTAGCTGCTCTAGGTTGTTTTTCTCGATTGACATCGTTGAAACATTAGTTTACTATTTTTCTTTTATGATCTTTAAATTTCTCGTTAATCTCATTATCTTTGGTTTTCTCAACTTAAATGAATATAGGAAATTCCTAGTTAGTAATTATTTTTGAGTCTCTATGAGACGACCTTGATTTGCTAATTTACCATTTTACGCCTGTACATTTGCATTGACTACTTAAAATTTGGTAGCATCATTCTACATGTGTCCTGCACTTTGAAAGACCAATGTGAAAAAATTAATTGATTATGCTAAACTTCACCACATCAATGAATTTGGAGCTGAAAAGAGACTTATAAGAGCAATAAATGGTAAGAAGGACACGGCGTTGCATTAAGCAGCTCGTTATGGTCACACAAAAGTTCTGTATGTCTTGGCGCAAGAAGAACCAGATTAGTCATATTTTGGTAAAAATGTTGATGACGAAACTCCACTTTATATTGCTGTTAATTGAGAGAAAATATCGGAACGCGGTAGATACAATATTGTATAACACTAATTCCCCACAATATAGTGGCCCCAATGGCAGGGCTGCTCTGCATGCCAGAGTCCTTCGTGGTGACCCAGGTATGTTATTAAATGATTTGGTGATTTATCATTTATAATAATTTATCTTTTATTTATATATCTAATATGTTTGATTTTCTAGGCACAAAGCGGCAACAACAATACGATTAACTGACTTCCTTAAAATATTTTTTTCAAAAAAAATTGAAATAACAACTCATACAAACTCTTTAAAATAATTTAAAAGAAATCTTACTATCTTTTGATAAAATTGCCAGATAAATTAAGATGTGATAGTTATGGTTTATATTAGCACTTCAAATTTTGAGAGTGTTCATGTGATAAAGCATTTAATTATTTTTAGATAAAACAGATTGTGTTTGATTTGATGCATTATAATGTATATCTATGACAGAATAAGTATCCAAGTTGTTGAGGAGAAACTTTTCAGCAACAAAACAAGTAGATGAAAATGGTTGGTTGCCACTTCACTTGGCAGCACTTTGTGCAACTTCAGATGTTGTAGAGGTTTTGGTAAGCGAAGATAGAAGCACGGCATACATGAGAGATAACAAGGGAAGGACGGCTCTTCACTTTGCAGCTCTTTGTGGAAATTCATCTGCAATGAATAAGATATTAGAATATTGTCCAGATTGCTGTGAATTGGTGGATGGAAAAGGCTGCAATGCTCTTCACTACACTATCATGGAAATAGTAATTAAGCTATCTCCTTCGTCAAGTTTCTGAAGAAGAAAAAGAGATTCTAAACAATGAACCACAAGTAAGAAACTTGCGTAATGAGAATGATGATGATGGAAACACACCCCCTCACTTCATTGCCCTTAATGCTCCCAAATGGCAAACCTGCTATAACCATGCTCTTCTGGAACCTGAACAGTCCCCAATGGTGGTGGACACAATGGCATGCAATAAATATGGTCAAACTGCTCTTGATGTTGCTGGTGCTGATATGACTCGAGATGAAGCATGCGAGTTAGTCTTTTCTGTCATTAATATAAGACATATGTACCTAATTTAATTATATTAAAGAAGTTAGTTAAGTTAGTTAATATGACTTATATTTTTCTAAAATACCCCATTTATCTTCCTTAATTTCCTTCTTCCCTCTCCTACTTGATTATATTATTGTTGAATGAACATTAATAGGGGTAAATTAGGAATAGATTGATAAATTATGAAAAATATATTTTATATTTAGAACCAATATCAACTTATCAAATATGTATTAACTAACAAATGCTATGATGCAAAAGTATTAATTAATGGACTATTACATCTAGCAAAACAACTTAGTATGAGCATGTTATATTTGCTCCAGACATATACAATCTTCCCCACATTCTTCTACCGAGCTCACTTAGTCAAATAGGAACTTAATTTTGGATTTCATTAACACAACTTTCCTTCTTTTTTTGTCTTTTTGTTTTTGGTTATAATCAAGCTTTGTAAGTTAAGAGAATAATCTTCTCATTTGATTTTGTTTTTAATTTAGGTCATCACATATTTAAATACGTCTTCCACTTACTGTTTTGATTAGGTTGGGCCTATGTACAATATTAATTACATTGATCATATAGGGTATCAGTGAATGCAACTTACTCATTCAGCATTTATAGGCTGAATCTCATTAAAATTGAAAGAATTTTATGTTTTACATGGTGCAGAATAAATTATTTAAAAAATTACAACATGTTGGAGCAATGTTAGGAGGACAAGTTCTGGGTAAGAACCTTAGAGAGAATAAACAAGAGAAGAGGCATGATTCAGCAGTTGGTGAAAAGGCAATGGAAAATAAGACACATTGAGATTATTTTGCTGAAGTAGCAACAACCTTCTCTGTACATAGTGCCAATTTTAATCGCAACAGTAAAATTTACAGCAGGATTTACGTTGCCTGGGGGATTGTTTCAAGATAACTCTTAGTGTATAGGTCCAAATGACTTATATAAACTATCAAATTAAAGCTTGATATGTTTAATTTTATTCTAGAAAATTTCATAGGCCTTAGACATCATTTGTCTATCCAAAATCACATGAAAATCTCACTGCCGCGCAAAAAAACACACTGTCAGTAAATCCAAATTTTTACAATTCGTGTTCTAACTTAATCATGTTATGTGTAACCACTAATTGTCTTGTTTTGTCATTTTATGTGCTCTTTAATTAACCATTTAATTCCATTAAATGCCACAAAGTGCAAGGAATTTTGGTGAATAAAATTTGGGATGTTACATATAGCCCTCCCGTGAGGATTCTTGAGCTTTATATTCTTAAAATTGAGTGATTAACCTCCTACACAAGTAACTCTTCAGAACTTCTCTTGATTCTTTTACAAACTACTATAAAAAATACAATAATTGACACTTATTTTTAAGAATACTATGGTGCTTAAGAAATGCCATAGCTTCTAGTGCCATTAAAAAAAGCTATGATGCTTCTCAAATATATGGAAGTGTCATAGCTTGTTTTTATTTTTTAAAAGACTTCCTATGGCGTTTCCAGGGGAAGCGCCATAGGAAGTGCTTGGACACCTCCTCTACTACAAATGAGGGATTAGTGGCGCACATTGTATGGCACTTATTTAAAGAAGTGCCACAGTTTGTAATACTTTATGTAAAAAAAAATCATTGGGATGTTATAGCACTTCATAAAGGAAGGGCTACAGGATGGGGGGATCTTGTGTGGCGCTTCTCTAAGGAAGCGACACACAAGACAAGGGGGAGTAGTTGTAGCCCTTCTCTAGGGAAGCGCCACAGCTGCACATGACTGATTGGGTGGCGCTAGTTCCACGTGTGGAATCTAGCAAGCGCCACACAAAATTATCTCTCCTTGTGGATAAGAAAATCCACCATCCCCCAATCAAACAACATGCAAGAGAATAAAGTAAAAGCTATTCCCTCCTCTCCTTATATCCATGCGGTCCATTCCCATTATCAAGCAAGACTTCCATTTTATTTCCTCCGTGCGGTCCCCCACAACCAAGTTAAGTGTTCTAATTTATTTCTTCCCCCTCTCGATCACCCCCTCTTGTTCCTTTTTTCCCCACAAGCTTTCTTTTTCCTTTATCCTTTTGTTCCCTTTTCATCGTACCGTGCTACTCTTTGGTCCCCACTACTCCTCTGTTCATTGTCATTACAGTGTCCAATTCATATTCGGTCCCCACTGCAAATATGTAAGTTACATATGCCATTTATCGTTTTTTTGTTTAATTTTTATGCATAACTTGTACTTTATCTTCTTATTTTTAAATATTATTAGTTAAGTTATTGTGCTATCTGATCTATGCACACAAGCACACATGGGCTTTATTTTGTTTTTATTATATACTCCTTTCTTGTAGCACACACACGCACATGGAGGCTTTTATTATTATTATTATTTTTATTATTATTATTATTATTAGTAGTAGTAGTAGTAGCAGCAGCAAACCGTGTATATATATATAGCTTGAAAAGCTTTCTCAAGATCTACTTTACTTGAATTGATATAGCAAGATATTGTTTAGAAGTGCAAACGTGTATATATAGCATGAAAACTGTACATATACGGAAGAATAATCGATTTTTACCTAATGAGGCTCTAAAAACTTCACATGATAGAAATCCCTTTTAAAATCAATTTTATTTATTTTGATAAAAGAGAAGCTTTCTTTTTTATTATTTTCATTTACGAAAATGGGTTACAAGCATTTTTTTTTCTTTTTCCATTTTATAAAGAAAACTTATGTTAGAGAGAGATATGAAAATAACAAATAGGTAATACACATCCAAACAGTGAAATAAGAGGTGGAAGCAAATCATCACATGTCAAATCAATCAATGAAGGATGCGTACCTTCTTCATGGTCCAAGTAACACACAAATATCATTGGTCAGATCCTCGCAATATCAACAAAAAGATAGCAGCAAAAAAATTGTTGTGGTGGCGGAGTGAAAGAAATAAAAAGAAAGAGGGATGAGTGGTTCAATCACTCGATATTAAAAAGATTAAATAGAAAAAATAACAAAAACAAGAAAAAGAATAGAGAAGAAAGATATAAGAAGAAAAATAAGGGAAAAGAAAAACAAGATAATATAATCCAAATCATATTGGATTGCACCGTCTAACAATTAGTGTTGTGGCTCACAAAGGTGACAACAATCACAAAAGCATATGCTTTCCTTGGGCACAAAGACGAAACAATTAAAAGAAGAGAGAGAAAATGAAGAATAATAAGAAAACAAATCAATCCAAATTTCATGTTAGATTCACTCTCTAGCCATTAATGCTTAAGCTTGCATATGTGATCATCATCACAAGAGTATAGATTTTCCTTGGGTTTTTAAAAAAGAGATAAGAAAAGGAAAATAGAAGAGAGAAGGAAAATGGAAAAAAAATAGGAAAATGAATTAATCCTTGTAACATTGGATTCCTTCCTCTAACCATTGGTGTTGAAATATCATATATGTGACAACAACCATAAGAATATAGCCTTTCCTTGGATATGAAGAAGAAGAAAATAAAAAGATGAACACAATCAATAATTCACTCTTATTTTTAGACACATCTAACAATTTCTTGCCTCTTTTCTCTTCTTATTTTTCTTGTATCTTTTCTCTCCCAATTTTTTGTGTTTTGCTTTAACCCTTGCTCCCTATTTATAGTCTCAAGGTAGGGTTTTCTTCATAAATACTCTTTTTTTTTTTGTATTTTATGTTAACAAATCTATCTAACTCAACCCAATCACCATCATGAGAGATTTTTTTAAAAAAAATTTGTTTTATTTTGTTTAATTATTTTTCCCACAATTGATTCCCTAATTTAAACCTATCAACATAAATGAGAGATTTTTGCATTTTTAATTTTCATTTTTTTTTATTTATTTTCTTATATTTTCCCTACGAGCAATTTCCTAATTTAAACATATGATTGAGAGATATTTTTTGTATTTATATATATATATATATATTTCCCCTTAATGAATGGCAATGCCAATTTGAACACCAATCATCATCAATAAGAGGACTTTTTTTTCTTTTTCATTTTTTATTTTATTTTTAAATTTTCCTTGAATGATGATTGCTAACTTAGACACCAATCATCATCAATGAGAGGATTTTCTAATTTTCTTCTTTTTATTTTTCCTTTTAATGATGATTACCAATTTAGACACCAATCATCTTCAATGAGAGAATTTTCATTTATTTTTTTTATTTTTATGTTTTTTTAAGTAGGGCCCGGATAAAATAGAGTGTTCACAGTTATATTAAAATGTTGGAAGTTGATTGCCACTTTAAGATCTATATCATCTAAATACAGTTTAAATGATCCAAATTTAAAATATAAATTTTTTGATTCAAATAAAAAATTACTTTATTTAAAAAGCTAATAGTCTTTTTTACCTTAAAAAATTGATAATTAAGAGATTATTTTATCATAGATTATAGAACCTCTAAATTTATTTTAAAAAAAAATTAAAAAAAATATAAACCTTTCATATTAGATTTGGGTAGTGCAGTTTTCCAAACTCATCACCCCTCTAAATGTACGTTATTACTATAATCCTATCCCATAAAAAAAATGTAATAATTTAATCAACAAAAAACTGTTAAAAATATATCTTTTTGCCATTAAAATCTAGAAAAATAGGCATGAAATATTTCACAAGAAACTCAAAAGTCAGAATCGAGATCCAATTTTGGTTGCCCAAGAAAGTCAAAAACATATATGAATTTATTGATTTGTGGTGGTTAAAATTGGCGAAAAAGAAGTAGGCTAAGGAGAAATATATTATTGTAGTTGTGTGTAGGATACGTGAACATAAAAAAAACGTCCAAAATTCAATAACTTACGCTTCTAGACGTTTCATTAATTTCCAATTTTCTTTCCGGCGATTGCTATATTTTAAAGTTGAAATTCATTAATTTGCTAGAGACAATTTCTTTTATAATTTGACGTCAACACCGGAAGCTGTTGAATCCTTAATTTTTTTAAGGGGTAAAGGGTCATTTTCTTCCCCAAACTAAGGGTAAAGGGTCATTTTCTTCCCCAAACTAAATACTGGCGAGAGAGACATGGATATCTGAAAGGTTTTTTTTTTTTTTTAAATCACTTCAAGTGGGGAGGGAGGGAGGGAGCAATGTTACCTTGATCTTTAATAAAACATTAAAAATCAACTTTTTTTTTTCAGGAGAGAATTATCTTTAGCTTGTTTTCTACTCCCGTCATTTTTAATGTAGAATCTAGCTAATTGGAGAGTTAATCTTAATCATAAATATAAAACCTATTTTTTATATTTATCAATCTTTTTTCTAATTTACCTTATTAATTCCCTTTATCAATCTTATTTATCAATCTTAATCTTTTTCTTAATTCTCTTTATCTCTCTTATACT
The DNA here is from genome assembly GCA_963242795.1 of Inga leiocalycina. Lineage (NCBI taxonomy): Eukaryota > Viridiplantae > Streptophyta > Magnoliopsida > Fabales > Fabaceae > Inga > Inga leiocalycina. The sequence continues at coordinate 40,855,703 of OY725332.1, forward strand.
GGATTATTGTTGAGGGAGGAAATATGTCATATTAACTAATTTTCTTTATTTAATTAAAATAGATAAATATGTTTTACTTCAAAGATCAGAAGGAATATTTGCTAGATCAATTTTCCACTACTAATGCAAATGCTCACTTCAGCAAGCAAATAATCATATGTTAATTTACCTGATTCGGATGAGGAGTTTATGTGAGGGTAAGGAACATACATATGGATCTTGGCTTTGAACAATGTGATTGGCATCATTGAAGCGGTCTTCATCACCTAGATTTGACGTCATTGTCATATCTTGTATACCTCAATTTGTGCAATCTTGATCAAGCACATATATATGGGTCTGTCTGGCAAAGTGATAGGCATCGATGATCACACGTTTAGAGCAAAAAAATGCCCGATGGCCATTTTTTCATTATTTGGCAAAGGGGTCCTTTTCACTGTGTTTTTAATATTACCGTAGCTTTTTCATTTCCTCCACTGCACTTCTACTACTCTCTTCCATTCCATCAATGCTCTGCTGCAGACCGTTAGAAGCATTCATGTTTTCATTATTTTGTCTCACCAAACTCCATGTTAGTCGGAATTCTAACCATTTTCACAGCCACGGCTCTCTGCTTGTAAATTCTGCTATAAATTCGACTGTGAGCGCCGGAAGCGAACCTGTTTCCGATGAAAAGCTGAGAAAGACCGGCGACCGATTCTTCCTGATGATCCTCCTTTAAAGCCTCCCATGTCTCCAAATTCTCAGACTCCAATATCATGGACCATGATTCCAAGCTATCGAATCTCTTCCCTTCCAAATTCTCCCCATCACAATTCAACTGCCTCTCCGACGATGACGAAGAAGACGAAGCCGCCGCCGGTAATAACGTTTTCCTCTTCCAATTTGGTAATCGAAGTAGATGAAAACACGAGGCCGCCATCAAAGCTTTATCTGAACTATTACGAAACGTTACAGTGATATTTACTGTCAAAACATATCGTCAAAGGGGATTTGAACTTGAATTTGAATTTTCCTTTGGATTGGAGGAAGTGATTCTGAAACATGACGGTTTTCTTTCATCAAAATATCAAAATTGATCTGTTCGAACTTCAGAGAGTGGAAAGTAACCAGAAGCACAAACCGAAAGACCGATATTGCAATAGATAAGATGAAATAGAGAGTAACAGAGGAATTGGATTTCAAGAAGAAGAGGGAGATTCAAGCATCGATCATAGGATGAAGGAGGAGATTCACCGGCACACTCTGTTTGCAATTCATTATTTCCCTTTTCTATTTCCCATTGTCTATTGTTTTACCGACGATTTATACTATGTGCTGTAATGAGATTTCCTAAAGCTATGTGGGGCATATTTTCTTGAACGTACCTATAAACTAATTTAAGGATTAGAGTATTTATGAACTAATTAATTGTGTTTAGTGTTATTTTTGTTTATTTAATCTTATATTAATTTGTCTACTTAGTGCTTGATCACCACTAAGTATGAATTTGGGGAATTTAGATTAGTCTTAGAAGACGGATCTTAATTGGACCATAAGATTAAATAATGTGGGATTAGAATTTATTCTAATTTGCTAATAGGATAGGAATATATTAATTTATTAGTCAAACTAATTAGTTTGAAAAAAATATAAATATAAATATAAATACTCTAAAGTAATTTAATTAGCTTCCTTAATTTCTCTAAAAAAAGTTAACTTTATCTTATAATTAGAACCAGAGGTAGTAGCATCCATGCCATTTTCAGTCATTTTGCATCTAAAAGGGCTTTTTAAACTCTAATCCAAACAGGTTCAAGGTTAGAAAAAAAAGTCACTTCTGCCACCGCTAATCCAAACACAAATCACATTTACATTTTCACTTTTAATCCTATCTTACTTTTTCAAAAGTCAGATGGTAAAACAAGCTATTTTTCCACTGCTAACCCAAACGAGCACATAATTGAGTGGTGACTTGATCCTTATTTTTTGCCTGAGATTTTAGGAGGCATGCTATTGAATTAATGTGTAAAATTTTAAAGAAAAAAAATCAATAATAAGAAAAATGAAATATCTTATGGGTAGGTATCATAAAGTATGGTGGATGTATCCACCAAATATGTACCATGAAGATTTTCTTTTTCAAATTTGATTAAGGATATATATCCAAAGGACTTTAATTTTTTTTTTATTTTAACTCTTCCACCAAATGCGATTTTTAGTGTTTGAATTTGTATTCTCTTCCTTAAATAGTTAATTTGAAGGTTTCTAATCTTTCCTAATTCATAAATTAATAAATTTAAAAGAAATTATTCTATTACTATTTTTAAGATAAAATATTTTACTAATTTTAATTTTATATTTTTAAAAATTAAATAAATGAATAACACGTATTTTAAGAATCCATAAATTTATGTATTTTTCAATGACTAGATTCTATTTATTGTTAAACTAACATAATCCAATGCAAAATCTCATGGCTAACACAAACATTAAAAAAATGAACAGAGTTCTGCGATAACAATAAAATTATAGGTTTACGGATTTTAATTTAATATGTACAACGAATATTTTATGTTCTATGAATAAAAAAATTAATAATTTATTCAACAGTATTTCCCCTTTATTATTGATGAAATATGAAATATCTCCCCACTTTTTCTCTAAAAATTTTATTAGAATAAATTACATTCATTTTAATTCTCTACAATCATGTCCTGTTATGATTATAGAATCATGATGTATAATCTTTTATTTAATGAATTTGATCATTTAAAAAAAACAAGAAATATGTCCCCTACATGCATGAGATCTTTTTTTTATTAAAAAAAAAGCTAGCATTTAAAATCACATATGGCTAAATAATTGCGATGAATGTAGATCTCAAGCCCAGGCCCACAGAAAAGGCCGGCCGACAATTAAGGACCACCTTCCCGCCAATGGCTTGCGACTTCAAAATTAACGGACAGTATTTCATTTAGCATGATTCATCTGCAAAACAAACGTCGCTTCGTTTCTAAGAACGGAGCCGTTCCACTGGCCAAAAAGAATTTTAATCGAAAGGGAGAGGAAATTAAGAATTTTAATATTATTTTGTTTGGTTGAGAAGGAGAGGGGATGAAAAATATTTTTATTTAGACAATTTTATCCTTATTTAATCATATTTTTTCATACATAGTAAAATGTTTAATAAAATATAATTATTAAGATTAAATAAATATAATCATAAATAAAATTTTAAAATATAGATAATAATCATTTTAATAAAAATAGAGTAATTATAAATATTATAATAATGAGGGAGGGACAGTTTGAGAATAATAAAATAAATAAAGGTATTATGGTCTTTATATGACAAAATATCATTCTTACCCCTAAATCCCCCATTTTAAAAGAGAAGGATTTTGAGGGGAGGGGAGGGAAAATTTTAAAAAATTTCCTTTTCCCTCTTTAAATTTTGTTATTGTCAAATAAGGGGAGGGGAGCAAAATCCATCCCCTCCCCTCAATCCAAACAGACCCTTAGTCCTGACATTGATCCTCGACCTTTGCTAAGAAAGCTTAACCTTAGTTACCTAACCTTCTGCTTCCAAAGCAAGCTTCATTTCTCGCTCGTTTTCCTTCTGGCGGTTACGTTTTCAGAGTTTCCAGCAGGTAGAACAAATTTAATGGAAACTCTTGTAGTCCTTTCCTTCTCCATGCTTTTAAGCTAGTACGATGCATTTTATACCTATTCTCCGTCTTCTAATTGATGAGTTTTCTGTCTGCATTTTCTATTCATAAGCCAGTAAATAAGGCGCACCTTTTTAGCTTTAGTTTATCGGTATTTTCTTCTGTTCAATAAATTGGAGCACATTTCTAGATCGTGTTTATAGGGCTGAGTAATGGGCGGGCTGGGCTGACCCGAAGATCAGCCCGTTACCCGCCCGTTTATGTCTTAATGGGTACGGGCTAGCCCGTACCCATTAAGTACCGGAGATAGCCCGGAAATAAACGGACTAGACATACCCGTCCAAATTCGGGCGGGTAATGGGCAGCCCATTTAACATATGATATTAAAAAAATTCCTGCTATTACAAAGTGTAAAACAATTTATTGTCATACTTAATACTTTAAGTCCTACAGTACTACGCTTTTGCATTTAACAAACACATAATACTCATATAATTGAGGAGTGAGGATGAGGTCTGTCTGCGTGCGGCTGGCTAGGGTTAGACGTTAGGGGTGAGTGTTGATAGGGTGAGGACTGAGGACGAGAGTTTATCTTCGTTTATGATCTGATTCTGAGGCATGAGTGCGTGATCGCGTGAGAAGCGAGAACGTGATTGACGTGAGATAGAAACTGATTAACTGAGAATGAGATGAGTGATAGATTAGATATTAGTTTAATTTAAAATCAAAAATAAAATAAAATAAACGGGCGGGTATGGGCAGCCCAAAGGGGTACCTATAGCCTACCCGTTTAATGCTTAAATAGGCGGGTAATTTGCCCGCCCGTTACAGGCTTGTTTTGGGCGGGCCCATAATGGGTAAATTTATAACTGGTGCGGGCGGACTTACCGGGTTGCGGGCTCCTTGCTCAGGCCTATGTGTTTACTTAGCTAAGGTAACTTGGGCCTAGAATCGAATAATACTATTGTACATGACCAATGCTTAAAATGTGGTGATAACTTTGTTCTTTCCCCTTTGTTGGAAAATAGCCTAGTCCACCCTTAGTAGATTAGGCCCAAGTCCAATAGGATTGGGGTCAAAGTATAAATAATATAAATACTTGGGTGGCTATATGTAATATTTCCCAAACCATAATGAGTCATGTTGTTTAACCGATATAATATGACTCTACAAGTGATATTGTTTTACCAAAACAATATGTCTCTCAATTGAAATGATTTCTTGTCTCTCTGATAGAAGAACATGTTAGTGAGAGATGGAAGGACATGTTAATAGAAGAGAAAGGGGTGCATAGAACCCTATAAATAGCCGTAAAGGGATTCAGTTGAAGAACACTGGAAATAACATACAGAAACTCTGTCAAATTGACTCATCATTCCCTCTACTATATTTCTCTCTTCTTCTTCCTGTCGGTGGTGTATTTGCTGTGTGTCATAATCGCTTCCGCAACTGTGATCTGATTAGCGTGGGTATAAGAGATAAACGGTCGCACTCCAGGTACGTCCAATTATTCTTACACCCTCCTAGTTTTGTATTTATAGGATTCGATTTAGGGGAAAATCATGGTAGAGGTTAAAATGGAGATGAAGGAGTTCTCTTTGGATTCGCCTAAAGGAGATGGACTCCAGTTATGTTTTTCAACCCGTGTCACGATATGCTACTCTATCCAGAATTTCCTTTCCATTTTCATCTTAAGTGGTGTTTAATTTTCCCGCCTTGGAACATGGTATATGGCAAAACGAAAGAGGCTATTACCATGGGATTCTTGACTTCTTGAAGTATCAGTTGAGTAAATAGAGCCGGCATATCTTCTCTTAATCAAAGGCACCAATGTGTGGCACAGTATAAATGAGAGTTGAGCTTGAACCTACTTTTAATCAAAACAAGTCGTTAGTAGTTTGTGTGTTGTATTATGGTTTACTGTTGTTATACGTATTGGGCCTTAGGCCTTGCGTGTAACCCCCTCACGGTAATTACATCTGGATTAAGAAATTCAAGTGAAATAGAGACCATGAAATAACATTATTTATAATCCCACATCTTCAAGATGGGGTTTTCACAAACAATTCAAAACACAATTAACCTGGTCTCACATTCACTTATCGGATATAGTTACCTGTGCAATTAATTTACATTCACAAATATCAGAGTGCGACACTAAAATCCCGGCAACCCCCGGGGTTCATATATATATATATATCAAATGGGTTTAAGGTTTCCCAAAATGGGGATTACATATCCAAATTCAATATATACATCTCATATACATACAGTAATCCCAAATCTGAAACAGATAACCAACATCCAAAACTAATGTCCTTATAAGCCCTAACCGCTCCGGGTTGGCCGCTTGTCCTTGGAGCCACTCGCCCTGTCTGAAATGTTAGTCATTAGAAAGAATGAGATTTTAAAGAATTCCAGTAGTAACAAATCATTCATACCACACGTAATCACATAGCATGTAAACAAATCACCACATAACAGCAACAACACACAAATCACACTCTATCCTCATCCCCTTTTACCGCCGGGAAGGCACACCATCCTAACCCAAACCGTTGTTAGTGACTCAGGGACTGTTGGTATGGCTATAACGCCCCAATTTTCGATTAAGGCCTAATGATAATTATTGAGGATAATCCTCGGATTAAAGTGAAATTAATGTATATTGGTGACAATATTAATTTATATGTCATAATTGATGGAAAATTGAAAGAATGGAATTATTGGCATAAGTTGGTAATTAATGGGGAAATTAATTACTAACTAAGAGAAAAATGAGAAGTGTGATCAAATGGCTAATGGAAGAATTAAAGAGATTAATTGGTGACTAAGTGTGTGTGAGCTAATAGGAAAATGACACTTGGCAATAAGAGATGATGAGTGTAGGCATTGGAAAAGTAAAAAAGAGGGCATATTTTATTGATTTTCCTCTCTCTCCTTCCTCTCATTCGGCTGACATGGTATAGGGGGTGGAGTGTTATCATTTCTTCTTCATCCTCACTCATCTCTCTCACTCTCATCTCTCTCTCTCGTCGGACACCATTGAAGGCCAAAGGGAAGGAAGAAAAGCTTGAAAAAGGTAAGGGAAATGTCTCCAAATGCTCAAACTTCCTTCTCTAATATTGATCCTTGAATGAAGAGCTTCATTTTGATGGTTGTAATATGTTCATTGGTGTTAGTTTGTGACCTCAAGAGATTGTGAAAGTTGAAGAATCAAGAAATCTCTTTGGCAAAGTGAAAGAGGTGAGTGTTAACTCCCTTTTGATATATATATTGTGGTTGTTGGTTGAGCATTGATTTTTCTGGAATTTTCTGCCCTATTTTCAAAAATTAGGGTCTTAGTGAGTTTGGCATGTTGTGATCATGGAAATGGTATATTGTGATGTCTTTTGGACAAAGAGATTGGTTTGAATCATTAAAAGTAAAGTTTGGGAATTTTGTGTTAGTTTTGTTGTATTGGTCAAAATAGGGCATGTGGTTAGATTGTGAATTTGGTCATTTCGAGTTTACCATTGTGTTCCTTGTGGAAAATTGTATGGGAATATGTTTGGTTAATGATTTTGGAGTCATTGGACACTTTGGTAGAAAAGTTGGAAAATGCTGTCAATGTGAACTCTGTCTGGGCAGTTTATTTGTGTGGAAGTTTTTAATGAACAAATGATTTCAGAAAATTGTGAAACTTTCCAATCTTAAATTTCACATCCCAAGCTTCAAAATGGATATATATTCTGTGTCATTTCGTTTAGTATTCTTAGATATATGGTTGTCCAAAGTTTGGAGATGGAAACAGAACTGTGTTCTGGAGTAATGTTGAGTTTTTGGTGATTCTGTATTTTTGTGATGATTTTAAGTTATGAGCCATATTTTTCCTTGAAATAGGACTTAAATACCTTTCATTTGGCTTTGGAATCACTCCGTTTCAATTTTTCTACAATTAGATATGATTTTTCGAAGTTCAGCCAAGAGTCAGGAAATTTCTTGGCCGCGGCCCAAACCTTTCTGGCCTGATTCTGGCCGTGGCCCTTGAGTGGCTGGCCGAGGCCAGTGGCCTTCTGACCATATTTTGGCCGCGGCCAACCCCTGTGTTCCAGCACTTTAAGTTTTTGAAAAGAGATCTTCAACCTATTATTTCCCAACCTTTTAGGGGTTTTATTAGAGGCATTTGTGGCTTCTTAAGGGTCATTATTGATAACCAAATCTAAGTGTTGAAGAGTTAATTGAGTATTGGAATAGAGAATAATGTTTCGTCCTTAATTATGACTTTAGGATTTGATATCTGCTTGGAGCATAGAAGGCATGTGCCTGCTCAAGGAAGGAAAGACAAAGGTAGTGACACTTTATCCTATATCATGTGTATTGTATTGCTTGTTTGCATTAGTCATTGAATACAGTGAAAGTGAAGAGGACGTGACGAAAGCCCAGACTCGATTACAGTGAAAGTGAAGGGGACGTGGCGAAAGCCCAGACTCGAATACAGATAAAGTGAAGGGGACGTGCTGGAAGCCCGACTTCGTATATAGTGAAGGAAACGTGGCGAAAGCCCGGTCTCGAATATTGATTGCTGCATTGTGATATGTGACTTGCTTTGTATATATGCATCATATAAATAAACTGTTGCTACTGGGATTCTCTAGAATCTCATTCTTTCCAAATAATATTGTTAGATAGGGCAAGTGGATCGAAAAGCAAGCAAGTGGCAAAGGATGATTAGGACTGCCAGCGGTAGTCTTAGCTATATATTTTGGTTTTATATTGAACTGGTTATCATTTTGGATAAATGTATACATATTGAATAGAATTGTAGTGGTACATACGAATAGCCTTACGGCCCATAATTAGCCTTTCGGCCCACATAATCACATATATCACACCCTAACCTCATCCCCTTTTACCGCCAGGAAAGGCACACTGTCCTAACCCGAACCATTGTTAGCGACTCAGGGACTATTGGTATAGCGATGCATTTACAATTTCACAAATCTTGCAGCATTTGAATTTATCACAACTAATGATATAGCACACATACAATGTATCACATAAGGTATAAAGAAAGAGTCACTACCTATATCTTTCCTGGCTAGCTTCGGTACCGCGGCCTCACGAGGGCGATATATATCAAATCCTATAAACTAAATTAGGGACAACCGATCAATCTCTTTTCCAAGTTCTTAATTTCATAATTCTTAAGTTGGTTATCATTTAGGACTCTTTATATGACTATTAGAGGCCTAAACATATGCCAAAAGGTTAGGAGAAACTACCCTGAAGATCCCTTTTTCGAAGCCAAAAACACTGATTTCAGGCAGCCTCACTCGAGTGAAGAAGGCCTCACTTGAGTGACACCCACACCCGCACTCGAGACCCAGCGAGTGAAACGCAGGAAGTGAGCACCCGAGAGCAACCAGAACACTTTGGGTGGCCAGCTTACTCGAGCATGAGGACCCGCACTCGAGTGATAACTCCAAAATCACTCGGGTCCCCAAAAATGCAACACCAGAAGTGACAACCCGAGAGCACAAACAACTCCAAAGGAAAAAGCTCACTCGAGCACCCTATGCCACTCGGGTGAGGAGCTCACATTTGCGAGTGTCAGAACACACTCTTGAAACTTAACTAGCGAGTGAGGACTCGAAACATAGCCCTAATCCTGAACTCACACCCTCACTCGAGTGATCCCATTCTCACTCAAGTGATCATCAACATCACTCGCGGTGAACAAAGTGCACTCGAGCCTCCCTCATGGAAACTCAGGCAAAATCACATAACAGCACTCGAGTGTGTTCCTCCCTCACTAGAGTGTTGTGCATCAGAGACTAGAAACGCAGCAGATGACAGAAATTTCCAGATTGACCAAAACTCATCCCATGGTTCCCAAACTCTACCCAAAGCTCATACACACTTAGCATTGTCTAGGGAACACATTGGTAACCTCCATAACAACCCAAAAACCATTTTAACCACAATCAAACACTTAGGTTTCTATGATACACACAATATCCAAATTTCTTTTAACACATTTCCAACATTCCAAACTAAATCCAACAATCAAATAACTTCACAGTGAACCTGTTCCAACATCATCCACTATAAAATTCATACATTCCATATTTAACACATAACTAGGGCAAATTTCCAGAATTTCTCAAACTTATCCAAAAATCACAAATAGTATATCAAAATGCATCAAATTCTTACCCCTTCACTATGCTAAATCCAGAATCTTGATTCTTCAACTTTCAAATTTCTCCAACACACAAATCACCACCTTTCAAGATTCTGAAATCACCACAATGGAGCTCTCAATGAGATGCACAACATTAGAGAAGAGGATTTGAGCATATGAGACCAATCAAAGCATCAAAATCTCACTTTTCTTCTTCCTTTTCTTGCTTGGTCGACAGAAATAGGTAATGAGGAGAGAGAAGATGAGAAATGGAGGAGATGATGATGATGAAGTGTACTCTTCCCTTCTTTGCCCATACTCAACCGAAAAGAGAGAGAAGAGAGAGAGAGAAAGTGGACTTTTGTCTCTTATGTCCCATCCCATGGCCACAACAATGCCACATGTCACCATCTTCCTCACTTCCACCATGAGCTCACACAAACGCAAAGTATAGAATTCTGACCCATAGACAATAGATCTCAACCCTTGATCTTAAATACCACACACATTTACACTAAATTCACATCTCATTTCTCCAAAATATTTAATTACACTAATTACAATCAATTTTCATAGTCATTAGCCCTTAATCTCCAATTGAGATATTACATTGCGCCTTATGGATCATGTAAGAATATTCATGTACATGATTTATTATAAATAGGAGAGACTGTCAGTCAATCAAGGTTGGCTGGAATTATTATTCATTTTGGATCCCTTGTTCTGGATTTTCACAAGTAACTTCAAACATAAGCCCCCGCAATAATTGCCTTGTTCCAATTCTAAATTGAAGATTTTGAGGAGACCAAGTTCAATCAAGTTTTTTGACTAAATTCATTTTACTTCCTAACAATTTTACAATAGGAGGTCTGTCACTTGTTGTCTAATTACGTATGAACTTTTTGCTTGATTTTCTTTGCGTAAAATCAATGTCATATAGATCAATGTCATATGCTAACAAAGTTTAATAATTATGAATACCTTTATATCTCTATAATCTCTAAATCGCCTAGGAAGTTGATGTCATATATTTGGCTTAAATGGTTTTATGATTTGAAATATTTAACTTGTAGAGGTTCGTGTTTTGTTACTTTGTGGCGTAACATTTGAACTGAATTGATTTTTTAAACAAAATTGTATATAAAATGTCTTAACAAAAGAGGCTAAAATGAAGATGGAAACCTAAAATGGGAATGAAAACTAAAACTAACGTGAATTTTTTCCATTACTCTGTTTTTCCTCTAGATACCCTTTGCATGCCAAGCCTTTCTAATTTTTCAATGATATGTCTGACACATACAAGACAGCCGTTTGATTCATGGCAGTTAAGAAGCACTAGGAAGGAATTGGAAGAAAATAGGTGAATGATTATCATTCTTGTTCATAACCTCTTATAAAATGTATTTGGCAGATTATCAACTGCTTGCTTGTGTGTGATCAAATGGAATTTCTTAAAGTAGAAACATTGTGAACCATGGCACAGCTGGTCATTCATTCACCTAAGGTTGCCTCTTATGTCTTTTTTTATTCTTTTCGGTTACAATAGGAGACTTTAACCCAACAAGGACATAGTAAGAAAAGATGCCTTCCACTTGAGAAGGGAATATATCATGCAAGTATATGTTTATTTGGAGTTCTGACCTTAATCAATTAGTAGCTGTCACTTCACTATATCATTTTTGTTCCACTGTGCAATGGTATTGGGATAAATTGTGTAGTCCTAGAGAACAACATAGTGATGATACTGAACTTTATACGAAGTGTGGTTGTAGGAAATGGTCCATTTTTCAAAACACTAGCCTGGTCGCATTGGGAAGCAATGTTGGGAGAGGTAATATTTAACATATTCTTTGAATTTGTGCCTTGTGTTGTTATCTGATGTTTGACTATTGCTTGACACTTCAGAAACATTTAGATGCAACATCATACTGTCTACAAACTATTTTCTGGGGCTTTTGCTGTTGGATTTCTAGCTTGGTCTCTGATTAACTCATGGTTTAGATTTTGACATCTTAAAATAGTTGCATCATATATTGAATAGACATGTATGATAATCTAAGATTTGAGTAGCTTTTATGTTAGTTCTCTTTTGGTGAAGTAGTTCAACAAAGCTGGTTTATTCATCTTAGGCATGAATGAATGAGGTGTTCTAAGTGATGTTATTGAAATCAACAGTTTTCAATTTTATAGTGGTTAAATTGTCCGGGACAGTTGCTTTACAATTCACTGCAGCTTTGTTGTTTGGCTTAAATTGCTGTCCGAATGGCTATATTCTGAACTCATGTTAATTGTGTGATGCATGCACTTCATCATTCTCAATGTCATCAAATTTTGTGGCGAAGGGGAACAACATTGAGTTTTATGCTGCTACATCAACCCATATTCTTCCTTCATGCAAATTATGTACTGAGATACAAGCTCATTTCAGGTGGCATGATCACTTGGACCCAGCTATAAAGAAAGATGCATGGACAGAGGAAGAGAAAGCCACATTTTATCACCAAATATATGGTAGCAAGTGGACAGAAATTGCAAGGTTTCTCCCTGGAAGGTATGTACTTTATCATATGCTTTCTGCGACATCATGCTTAAATATTTTACATTTTATTTATACACATGTGTTAAGCAGCTGAATATTATTTTTGCTCTATCATTGAATCTTATGAAAGCAGGCCTGACAATGCCATTAAAAATCATTAAAACTGTTCAATGAAGAAGAAGTTGGAGGCATCCTCACCTGGATGTGATGCAAATACTGCTGCCTATGACTCCAACACTTGCAAAATCAATATGTTGGTTAAAGAAGAAGATCAGAACCTAAGTTAAATGGTTTCTCCCAAAAGGAGCTGCAGATAGAAGCACAATATAGGTTCCTCCTTGGCAGAATTGATTCCTCCGAATACATGTGAGGGGATGAGTGTTGGAATCTCGCAAGATGAGAGCAGATTGATCTCCTCACCAAGAGGAGTTGTCAACAGACCCATCTCGTTTTGATGTTCCTCAAGTCAGGCTTGCTGCTGAACTAGATGGTGTTACTATTGAAGCTGCTAGTACTTGTTGGAAATGGTAGGCACAGTGGAATAATTTTAAAAATTTTGCCAATCCCAATCGATGATCTATTAATGGCGTTTAAACAGAGTTCAGAAGAATCGTACATTTCTTTTTGTGCGTTCTTGGTTTTCGATCTTCAGGAGCCAACACATCGATCAACTCCCTCTACCAGTATCCACACGAATGCACTCTAACACGGATTGCGTGCTAGCGCCTCTAACGTCTGCTAGGGTTTTCTTGCGGCTCTGAATTCTCATTTGTACATGTGTTTTTCTGCTCCATCATTTTTATAACCCATGAGGGCTATATTCGAATTTCAAAATTAATCTTGATTAATTTTGAAATTAATTAATCCTTAATTATCTTAATGAGCTAATTAAATAAATTCGGTTTAATTAAATCTGTCATACAGTTTTAATTTAACCTATTTATTTAATTCGAATAAAGAGCCAACAGATTTAATTTTTTCTTATAAATTAAATATGAGATATTATATCTCTATCATGTTGGTTATTAAATTTATTTTATCTAATAAAATTAAATTTAAAACTAACATAATATAATAATATTATTATCATATATATATATATATATGTATGTATTTCAAAAATACATACATATATAATATTATTAATTTTCTTTTCACAAATTTTATATTTTATATATAAATATAAAATTCGTCCACACAATATTTAACATTGTCTCGCAACCATTCTTATGTGCGACCCTATAGGTCTATATGAAGTTGGCAGTGGGCCAATAATTGTACTAACCCACAAGTCGTAAGTGGTCTTTAGCAATACATTATGATTACCCAATTTATATGAGGATCGTTAACACGATGCAACTTGTCATACAATAATGTCACGTCCCTTTTGTCACACGATATTTCGGTCAAGGATGAGGCATGAGTATGGCCATACATTCTCGATTCCTGAGTAGTTTGACAATAGAAATAGAAACTACTTTCCATCATAGTATGGCCATACGTTTCTTAAACTCACTCATTGAGGGGCCCAATAATATCTCTCTACTAATGTAATGCACAAATTCCGTCTTGACCATTCATATTCCTCTGCATGAAAAAACACCAAGCCCGATTGTAGTCTTTATCATCACTCGGTCAAATGTGACTTTTGACTAGTTCAAAGCTTAGCAACTCTCATGTAGGAATCCATGATGACCTCAGGTCGAAGGGCATTGTGACATGGTTATATATGAGAGAAGCTTATGACTTGATCCATGCAGCTTTCTCATAGTGAGTCGGTCTAGCATCTTGTACTTTTACAAGTGCCTAAGACTTTGATTTGTATCTCCATATCTTATCAAAGTTATACTGGTTTTATTTCATCTATGCTACCACATAAATGACCGATTGAGGACATTTAGGACAGTCTTTATGATTTATCTAAAGATACAATCATCATAGTGAACATGCGAATAATATAATAACATAATGGAGAAAATTCATTAAATTAATAATATTTAAAGTACAATGATTGACCTTTAGGACACAATTTCCAACAGTAGTGTCCCTAATGAGCTGTCTAAGACTTATTCAGAGACAATGTTTTTCAGGGATGGTGAATGTTTCAGTCCTCTTTCAAGGCGACCAGTATTGGCTAGTTACAAGGTGGAAGCTCAAGTTGAAACGAGAAATTAAAGAAACAAGGCTCAAAATCAAAACTTGTATCCACACAGATTCTATGAAAGAAAACCTCATCAATGGTTATTATTGTCATACTCCTCCCAAGTCCATGGCAGCCAGCAGCCCTGAATCTGTCCTGAGGAGCTTAGCTATGACCTATGACAATATTCCTTCCATCATTAGGAGGAGAGCTCACAGTAAAACAACTCCTGAAGCTGTTTGTGTTGGTGCGAATGGGTTACACAATTTGAATTCGAAGCAGGGTGGTGCCATGTTCATGTCTAAATCAATGACCTCTGCCAAATCTCTCTTCAAAGGGCATTGAAACATTGTATTAAGAGCCCATTTGGTACGCTGGAATTAGAGGTGGTGGAAATGGAATTGGGTCTCAATTCCATGAAAGGGTTTGTTTGGTATGATGAAATTGGCTCTCAATTCCAATTCCACATGGAAGCCAAATTAGCCAATTCCACCCAAATGAATTCCATCCTAGAAGCTAAGATTTGTAATTCCACCTCCACATTTCCCTCAATTAGCCTCCTCACCAGGGTTCTTGGACTCGGACCGGACCGGCCGGTCTGGCCCGGAACCCGCCGAACCGGTCAGTAGACCGGTCCGAGTCCCAATTTAAAAAAAGAAAAAAAATTTAACTTTTTCCTTTAGAATTTCATACTATAAGCCTAAAATCTTCAATTACTCACTAGTTTGGTCCCGGTTTAGCTCCGGTTTGGCCCCGGTTTGACCCACTGACCCTTAACCCAGTACCCCGACCGGTTCAATACCCGGTCCGGGTTTTAATACCTTGCTCCTCACTCCATCGACAGGGTATATTAGTAATTTCATATTTTAAATATAAATATTAAATAAAAATTCTGAATTCCATGTACATACCAAACACACTTTTAAACTCAATTTCCATATCCATATCCATTTCCATTTCCATATCCATCAAAATCAATTCCAATGTACCAAACGGGCCCTAAATAATTTCCACCAATTCTTCCCATTATATTGCAGAGCGATTTTTATTTTGGCTCTTTTTACTGTAATTTTTGCCCTTAACTGTAAATGCATTGACAATAGGCATGGTTTTTTTCTTCAGAAGAATCTGGGCATATCACACTATCGAAAGATTTTTCAAAATTTTCCCCAATTTTCCAATTTCCGCCTGCCCTTTCCGTTTCCACTTTACGAGTATTCTCATCTTTTTCTTCTCTTTTGTTCTCTTAACATTTCTTTTGTATTTCAACAAACAAATTCTGAAACATTCAGAGCAAGTTTCTGTCCTTGTTGTCAAAGAATTGGTTCATAGAACTAGGCCCAACAATAACAAATTACACATCAGTTCTTGGACCCCACCTGGACACAGACTTAACTAGCTTGAGCCACTGTTTTGCATAGTTAATCAGTTACATAGGTGTTTTCGGTCAGTATTGTACACTAGGATATACCTATCCTTTTCTGCTTAATGTGAGGATTATTTTAGATATGGATGCCTCCGTCTTTTTTTATAAGAAACACTTAAGCAAATAATATAAATAAAAAAAGTAGTAAAGACAATAAATATATAAAAATTGTAACATTTTTCCTAAAATTATCCTTATTCATGGGGAGAAAGGGAATAATGAGAAAGATAATAAGGAAATAATTATAAATAAAAAGGATTGTGGAAGAGAGAATAAGAAAAGTATTATAATAAACAGAATTGATGCTTTAGGGGCTATGATAATAAATATATCAACATTAAAACGAGCAATTAAATAAAGACAAAATGGGAAACTAAGCCAAAAAAACAGAAAAAAGAACAAGGCATATGTAATGTTGTTTCTTATAAAAAGGAATACTGTAAAAAAGATGAGAATTGTTGTGGATTAAGATGTTGCTTCTTTCCACCTTTCTTTCCTATCGCAATAAGTGACAAACCCTCTTTTAACCACTCAATATGCTTCACTCGTAGAATACGCATTGAAATTTCTTGGGCCAAAAGGAAACGCGTAGAGATTTCCTCCTCATGTTCTCTCTCTTTATACATATTTTGATCAGATTTGTGCCTCAGTTATTTGATCCCTAAAGTTTAAAGGCAAGATTTAGTGAAAAAGTCAACTGAAAAATAAAACTAATGTCTACTACCTTTCTCTAGGAACACTTAATAGAGTAGTTTGACTAATTCTTTAACAGTAACGACCCATTTAGTAACTTACAGAGTTGAACTTTCAAGACTTTCTTCTTAAAAAAAAAAAAAAATTCAGGGTATCATCCTTTATAAGGAATGAGATTTAGGGTCTGTTTGGTGTGAAGGATTTGAAGGGAAAGATAAGAGAGGGAACATTTTTATGAATTGAATTTTAAAAGATTAAAGAAGTAGGATAATAAAATTTTAATACAGAGAATATAATAGACAAAGAGTAAGAAAAATTAATTAAAAAATCTTAACTCCACTTCTCTAATTTTTTTAAATTCAGCTCAAAATTTTTTTTCCTCTACCTGCTTTTCCTCCCCTCCCCTCATACCAAACAAGCCCTTAGTGAAAACTTGAAAATCCAAAATAGATTTATTTGAATCCATTACACTAGCCAGAGAGCACTACTACAAAAAGGGGCTTTAACCTTCCAAATTTGACACTTTTAACGTCCCAAAACGGGGGGACGTATATGCTGGGGGCGTAGTAAGTTGAAACAAAAGACGTCCCAAATGGTAGGGACGCCCAAAGTCTGACTTTAGGCGTCCCAAATTGTAATTTGGGACGCCTAAAGTCCCCCAGGGTGGGACTTTAGACCTCCCAATTCTTAATTTGGGACGCCTAAAGTCCCACCCTGGGGGACTTTAGACCTCCCAATTCTTAATTTGGGACGTCTAAAAGTTAGGTTTTTTTTTTATACCATAATTTACATTCTGTATTACCCAACGAATTGAAACTGCAGAAACAGAATAGAAGATGGATTCATAAACCACATTGTCTGTTACAAACTGGTAAGGACATCCAGCACTACAATATTTACTATATATACATACAATAACCTTTAATACAACCTACTACTATATATATCAACAAAAAACAACTAGAAAGTGTCAAAACGTTGTCATCACACAAGTACAAACTGATATAAAATAACAAGTTTACTGCTCTATATGTTAAAGAAGATGTCCAGCCAAAAGATCTCTGATCAAATCAAGGTCTTCACGTAGGTAGGCATCTTCATTATCAAAAATCTGAAAATTAGAAAGTAATAAGCTTTGATGAAATGAATCTCAAGCAAATGAATTAATTAACATTTCGATTAGAACACCAAAAATAATGAAGAAGCGATTACCTTTTCAAAATCGCTAGTAATTCCACTTTGAGTTATGTTATACATATAAAGTATAACATAATATCCGCATTCAGTGTTGCCAGGTTGCCGAGGGCACTTTTAATCAAAGGGATGCAATTGGTTGTTAAAATCAATAAAGGTATGTCTAAAAGGACCGTCAATGAAACAATTAGGTAGGATCGAATGTACTTACTATGGGATAAAACCACTTTGGCTTTTTAACAACCATACCCTCGCGTGACCCACCTAGGATTCTATATGTTTGACAAGCACTATCATGAAAAGCAAAATGAACAGAAATTAGAACCATTCATTTATTTTTGTTGTCAATGAAATACAAACAGAATAACTTACGTGTCGAAGACAGATTTTGTATATCTGTCTGGCTTGTTACTCAAGGGATCAAACCAATAGACTACGTTGCGGCGGGGACATATAACACACAAAGTCCAGTGGTTTCTTTAACAACATGTACACATTAAAATGAAGTTAGATGAGTGAGAAGACAATTATTTAGTAAACTTCTGAAATTGACAAAATGTAAATACGAACCGTTAGACAATGGGTGCTAGATAACAACGAAGTTTGGTTTGTGCCATTGCGTAGCCGACATAGTGAGTCCTATGCGCCACAGTACAAGTATCCCCTGTCGTATTCGCAGGACATAAGAATCCATACCAATTACCTCTTTCCATGTTTGCGCAGAGATCGTGGAAGGTGCTATAATAGAATTAAAATAAGGAATCAATTCTTGAATGTATGAAAACAAAAAACCACTAAATGAATTCTATGGGAAAATTGAAAAAAAACTTACCGGACTGCAAATTTGACCCAGCCTGCATCTATCTCCTCCAACCTGATAAACTGCTTGAGATCTTTATTGTCAATCGTGTAGGGATACTCCACTTGGCCCACAATCCCTGGAGGCATCTTCAAGTCAATCTGTTTAATGCCTTGTAGATCTGTTGCAGCCGTGCTAAGTAGGGCCATTTGCTCGCAGCTTCGTCATCCTTTTAGAACATCAAAAAATAAATTGTTATTAGGATGCCAACAGATTTTCAGTAACAGTAAGGTAATTCCTACCATTGGAGGTGTTGCGTCTGAACCAATAAGATTGCGAGGCCAAAGGATGAAAGATCCTATCGCTTGACCTAACGTGCCAACCTCTGGATCAGGAACAGGGATGGTTGTACCTTCTTCCCCCTTTCTAACACTCGTCACATTCACCCTACGAAAATCCTCCAGAATTTGCTGATTATGGTGGGTGGTAGCACGTGTGTGAACGAGAGCATCAGCAACAACACGCAACAGTAGATCATCCAAATAGAGGGTGCAAGGGTCTCCCGACACTGGAGTGGGAGAAGGGTCGCCAAGTGGTCCCGACACTGGAGTGGGAGAAGGGTAGCCAAGTGGTTGCTCCAGAGGGTTGTAACTTCCTCTGGTGCTATTGAAGGCCGAGGATTCCTGAGTTCGAGCCTCATCCCTTGCCCTTTGTGCTTCAAACATCTTTGCCATTTCAAGTTGAAGCTCTGGCAACAGCTCTTGTCGGAGCTTGTCGCGAAGGTTGGCCTCGATCTCTCGTTCGAGCTCCTCTCGAATCTTGGCCACAACGTCCTTACTAGGTCCAGCTTGTGACGAATAACGTGGCTCTCGTCCAAAATACCTCGCGGCACTAACTCCCCGTGTCTCTCCTCGAACACGACCAAGGTCATCTGCCTTCCCAATAGCCATTGACAAGATGTCCATTCGTCTACTTGGATTGAATGAACCTTGGCTACTCTGCTCGTCCAGGTCATCCTGTAGCATGCAGTTTATCGTAAATGTATCGAAACCACTCGCGACATGTAAAAAATTAGGTACTTATGGTATAACTACTTACAATCCTCGCAGCAACCTCAGCAACAGTCGGATTTATGTACTTCCCAGCCTTAATCCTCCCTGCTTTCCATTTTTTGTGACGTGGAGGAGGTGCCGATGGCTGGATAACAACGCTAGGATCAGATTCCGCTGCTTCCTTCATTTTCTGTAACTCTTCTGCCATCATTTGCCGCTCAAGCTTCCGATATCCACCGCGAGACATGAAATGTTGATATTTATTTTCTGCTTGCCTCTGGGCATTTGCTGCACTTAATTTCTATGAATGAAAAACAACAAAAAATGAATCAACGATATAAAGTATATAAAATCAACGATATAAGTAGTTCTATATCATGACAGAAATCTTACCAAAAACTCAGGATCTGCTCGTGATGCCGCAAACAACCTCCAGTCCTCTGGAGATAAATATGTATACTGTGCACATGGATCGTTACCCCTAAGGGCCCCTCGAATGTAATGCTTTGTTAGCTTGTTCTTGAAACCTTTCCATCGTACACGAACCTCATCCATCCAGTGACTATGCATCTCTGTGGTGTCGGGGATATCGTATGTTTGCTGCAAGGTAAAACATAAGATTATTATATTTGAAACAATAAGAACAAAGCTACAATGCATCAAAACTTACATACCAAAAGTTGCTGCCAAATCATGTCTTTCATTTTTGGGGGAACCAATCTCCAATTATCGTAGGTAATGCGCACTTTGCTTCAGCCAAAAGCCCTATGTAGCTAATGAAGTGGTCTTCCTCAGGACCAACTGGATTCAGATTGTCATCGAAGTCTATATGCAGCCTCTCCTGTTGATGTTCATGACGTGCAACCAATGATCCCATCTTTGTACAGCCTCTAACCCTCCTTCTTGCAGGGGGTTCAACTCTAGGCCTTTTGTCATTGCTAGAGCTTTCGTCATCTCTACGCCTCTCGTCATCACTAACGTTGTCCATATTCCTGTTAACACAAAAAGCATCATCAGAAACGTAAGTAAATTGCAATGAAAACACATGTATATAGTAAGCGGGAAGTAAAACAGATAAAACACAGTTCTCGTTTATAAATTAAGGTCTTACTCTAGATTGTTTCCCATAGTCCTTCACCATGGTCATTTCTTACAGCATATTCGTCATCATCTACCAATTCTACTTCATTTGTTCGAGGTGTAGTTGTTGTGAAAGGTGGTGTGTCATCAAGGTTGAAGGTCGGATCACCATACTTCTATTTTTTACTTTTAAGGACAATGGACATATTTTTGCTGGCAGGATCGGTGACATAAAACACTTGTTTCGCCTGGCTTGCTAAAATGAAGGGCTCTTCTCTATAGCCAACTCTTCGAAGATCGACTGAGACAAATCCAAATTGTTTATCTATTACCACGGCATTGTTGCTAACCCACTTACATTTAAATAAAGCAACTTTGAACTTGTTGTACGTCATCTCCCATATTTCTTCTATAACTCCATAATAGGCCATAGACGCTAATATGGGGTTTTTGTCTCTCGAACTGGAAAAGTGCATAGATTCAGCTTCTACCATGACCCCACTATTTTGCATGGTACTTTTGTCATCTTGCTCTTTGGTATAGAAAGAATAGCCATTTATATCATAACCGGTCCAAGTAATGACCTGAAACGAAGGCCCCCAAGCTAGCCACTCGATTGTCTCAGACACACCAATCTCGTGCAAAACCTTTTCCTCGAACCACTGCATGAATGTCTTATTTTGCTCAATAGCAATCTGCATGTCATTCTTCCTTGGATTCTTGTTCTTCAAAGTGTTTCTGTGTTCATTTATGTAAGGTTGAACTTCTTCCATATTATTCAGGATATACAAGTGGGCTTGCAACACCTCTTCACGAGGAACATTCTTCACTTTCAGTCCTCGTGTTCCCTTGCTTCTCCCTTCTTCATGCCGAGATTGTTCCTTCTTCCCTGACATATAATCTTTGCAAAACTCCATAGCCTCCTCAACTACATATCTTTCTACTATTGAGGCTTCTGGTCGATAAAGATTTTTAGAATACCCTTTTAAGATCTTCATGTATCACTCGAAAGGGTACATCCACCTCAGGTAAACTGGACCGCATAGCCTTACCTCCCTCACCAAATGAACTACCAAATGCACCATTATATCAAAAAATGAAGGTGGAAAGTGCATCTCTAGTTGTGACAAAATAATGTAACCCTCATTTTCTAGTTCATCCAACTTTTCAGTGTCAATGACTTTGTTACAGATAGCATTGAAGAAAACGCACAATCTTGTCACTGTGTTTCGTACTTCATCTTTCATTATGCCTCTAATAGCTACTGGTAATAGTTGTTTCATCAACACATGATAATCATGGGACTTCATTCCCACTAACTTCAAATCGTCCATTGAGACACATCTTCTCACATTCAAGGAATACCCTTGCGGCACCTTCATTTCATGCAAACACCCACACAAACTTCTTTTCTCTGCTTTTGATAGTGTATGCGCTGCTGGCTCCATGTATGCCCTCCTACCATCATCTCTTAGTTGTGGATGTAACCGTTCTCTTATTCCCATATCGACAAGGTCTAATCTCGCATTAATCCCATCCTTAGTCTTCCCTGGTATGTGCAAAAGCGTACTGATAAGGCTATCACAAACATTCTTCTCCACATGCATCACATCAATACTGTGTCTCACGTCAATCGAACGTCAATATGGAAGATCAAAGAAAATGGATCTCTTCTTCCATATGTTCTTCTCACCCGCAACCCTCTGATTCTTACCAAAAGTGACATGGATACGTTCCACTCGACTGTAGACTTCCTCTCCGGTTAGTGACTTTGGAGCCATTCCATGCTCCGGTAAGCCATTAAACCGCTTTCTTAGCCTACGATATGGGTGGAACCGATGAAGAAACCTCCTGTGGCCAAGGTAGACAGTTTTTCTTCCATGCTATAGTTGTTGGAAGTGTGTGTCTGCTTCACATATTGGGCATGCTTTGTGACCCTTCACGCTGTACCCTGACAAGTTTCCGTACGCAGGGAAGTCGTTTATCGTTGTGAAAATCATTGCACGTAGCTTGAAAGACTCCTTCTTATAAGCATCAAACACATCTACGCCTTCCTCCCACAACTTCTTCAAGTCCTCAATCAAAGGCGCCAAATAGACATCAATATCGTTACCTGGCTGTTTTGGTCCAGAAATCATCATAGATAGCATCATATACTTACGTTTCATACATAGCCAGGGAGATAAGTTGTATATTACAAGGAGAACCGGCCACGCACTATGTGTGCTAGTAAGAGTTCTATACGGATTGATGACGTCTGTACAAAGCCCAAGCCGTAGGTTTCTCGACTCGCTGCCAAATTGAGGGAACATTTCATCTATTTTTTGCCATTGTGGAGAGTCAGCTGGGTGCCGAAGATATTTCCCATCAGATATTCTCTCATCAGAGTGCCATCTCAACTTCTTCGCTTTTGTTGCACTCGCAAACAAACGTTTAAAACGTGGTATTATTGGAAGATACCACATAACCTTTAAAGGTTGCCTTTTACTTGTCACATCACTACACCACCTTCTTTTTTCACTTTGCATCGTGCAGTTTTACACTTAAGACACTCACTAAGACCTCCGTACTCATTTCTGTATAGTACGCAGTCATTAGGGCAAGCATGTATCTTCTTATACTCCATACCCATTGTAGACAGGATTTTCTTGGCCTCATACATACGATTTGGAAGTACATTATCCTCCGGAAACATATCACACAATAGTTCAAGTAGCAATGTGAAACTACTATCGGTCCACCCACAAGTTGCCTTTAAGTTAACCAAATGTAATGTTCCTGTCAGCCGCGTGTACTTACTACCACTATACAATGGTTTCTCTGCATCACTCCGCAGGCTGTCATACTCCTGCGATTGCGCAAAGGATTCTGCCTCAACATCGTTAATCATTCTCTCCATTCTATCTTCATCTATGACATCCACAGCTTCCTTCTTGTGTGACGGACAATCAATTACTTCCTCACCATGCCATATCCACCTTGTGTATCGCAGATTTATTCCATCATAAAGTAGGTGATCCTTTATGACATCAACATCCCGTCTACTCTCATTCAAACAATTGACACAAGGACAAAAATACTTCCCATTTCTTGCAGGAGCATTCTTTTTAGCGAATTCAATAAATTCGTCCACCCCTTTCTCATATTCTTCACTAGTTCTCAAAGCATTCATCCAACTATGATCCATTTTGTTACCACCTAAGGCTTTACCAATAACATTCACACGTTTAGTACAATTCTCAACGACATATGATGGGATTGCCTAATTAAGTTATCAACCCAATTTAGGATTTTAAAATATGAGCTTAATAACTTTATTGCCCCCTCCTAGCCTCATCTCTCCTCTTAAAAATGTTTCAGTGCTATGTAACTTATTTTTTTAATAAGTATATATATATATATATATATAAAATTAATGTATAATAAAATAAATACAATAAGATTAAATTAAAGAATTTTTTTGAGGTTTGGAAGAATTAAAAACAAAACGAGTTCAATATTAACAAAAAAATTTTAAGTTGAGTTCTTCCAAAAATAAAATTGTTTTATTGAAAATATTTAGATAAAAATCATTTAATGAATATTGGGGTTATGGTTTTCTTTTTAAGTTTTGGATTGAATTATTCTTCATAATTCGTTTGGAATTAATACAAGAATTTCTTTAATTTAAATAAATCATATTTTATTTTATTATATATACTAATTAATGGTGCAGGAACAAGACTAATGAAATGGGGTGGTGCCACTATATGTGTGTATGGATAAATCTCCATTAGAGATTTCCCTAAAACTGAACAACATGGATTTCTATTATACACAAGTAAATTTATATTTAAACAACAAAATAAACCATTCCCGAATAAATGCAATTTAAGCAATATAACCACACCAAGCACATCAGGCTAATATCAACTATCTCAATATAAGCAATATATAATAAACCAACCAGCCTAATATCAATATATAAACAAAAAAAATGAAGAAAATAAACCAACCTTACCTGATCAGGGAGGGCGCCCACTAGCTAGTAGAGAAGACGTTGGAGAGAGCCACACTTGGAGACGTTGGAGATCCACGGTGGTGTGCACAACAATGGAAGGACGGAGGTGGAGGAGAGAGCAAAAATCTACCCACTGTGGAGGAGGTGAAGTTGCAGCAGTGACGGTTGCGTGCGTTGAAGAAACAAAGAGGAAGAAGAAGGGAGGAGACGGTGGGTGCGTGGGGAGAAGAAGTGCTTGAACAAGGGAGGAGGGAGGAGTTGAAGAAAAAAATAGAGAAGGGCCGATGGTGGGTGCGTGGGGAGGAGAGGAGGAAGAAGAGTAAAGTTGAAGAAAAAAATAGAGGAGGTGTGATAGAAGAAGACGCATGTCAGACACTTGCCTGACATGCGCAGGGGACGCCCTTTAGGCGTCCCAAATGCCATTTGGGACGCAAGACTTTAGGCGTCCCAAATCCATTTGGGACGCCTAAACTAGGACTTTAGGCGTCCCAAATGGATTTGGGACGCCTAAACCCAAATCCTGGCGCTAAAAAAAATTTGTGAAATTTATATTTCGCGCTAGGAAGCACTTTAGACGTCCCAAATTCAAATTTGGGACGCCTAAAGGTTCACCTACATATATATAATTACGAAAATGCCACCGCCTCCCTTTTTAACCACCCAATTTTTAATTTGGGACATCTTTTGGGGTGATTATATCTCAATTCTGTAGTAGTGGAGGTCCGGACTGACAATGCTATTAAAAATCATTGGAACTGTTCAATGAAGAAGTTGGAGGCATCCTCACCATGATGCATATGTGCTGCAAATACTGCTGCCTGTGATTCCAACACTTGGAGAATCAATATGTTGGTTAAAGAGGAAGATCAAAACCTCAGTCAAAAAACTTCATCAATGGTTATTACTCCCTCCCATATTTAATATAAGACACATTTATTGAATTTGATTAAATTAAAGAAGTTAGTTAATATGACATATATTTTCTAAAATACCCTAGTCATCTTCATTAATTCCTTCATTTCCTCTCTTCTGTTGATTATTGTTGAGGGAATATCAATAAGGTTAAATTAAAAAAAAATTGATAAATATGAAAAATATATCTTACATTAAGGATTAAAATCATGGAACAAAAAACTGGATTGGGCTACCCGATCCGGCCTGAAAACTGGTGAACTGGACCCTGATCCAATGGTTGAGTGGGGGGAAGAGTCAAGTCACCCAATTCATCTTTGAATTAGGAAAACAGCCGAGTCACTGCCCGAGTCATATTTTTTTTAAGTGAAAATGTCCCAAAACAGCGTCGTTCTGGGACATTTTAATGGGGAAAAAATCGAATTGGCTCTTCTATTCTGTCATTTCTCTGTGCCCTAAAGCTTCATCGAGTCGAGCGTTATGCGACGCAGCGACGGTGAGCGTCTGAACTGTGAAGTCCACAATCTCCATTTATGATGTCCTTTCCTCATTCGTATTGAGATTTCTCGGTTTTAATTGATTATCTCTGGGTAAAAACTGAAGATTTCCAATTCTGCGTTTTTGTTTGGGTTAAATATAAGATTTTGATTTGTGTCATGATTTATGAAATTAGTTATTCCAAAGCTATTGGGGTTCGGCCAAACCTGCTCTGGTTCTTCTTTTGCTTGAGTTTTTACTCATTTCGGAAGATTTTGATTTGGGTTCTTCACCCTACCCTTCTTCTGCTTGATTTTTTTGCTCATTTCGAAAGATTTTTTGCTTATACTTGTTTATTTTTTTCCAAATGTGTAAGAAATTCTAGTATACAGAATTATCAGTTCTATAAGACTCAGAAGATGGATTTTCAAGCATATATGAGGTACAACTTGTAATGATGAAAAAAATAACCAGATCCTTCCGGTGGAAGAAGACCTTGCTCTTCGTATATACTCAGTTGTATCTTTCTCTTTATTTTGGAATGCCAGCTCACTCGAACCCGCACCTTGCCGTTTCAAAGCATGGCTTTAAACCACAAAGGCACAAGGTAGCTAGCTATCTTTCTCTTTTTCCAATTGCATATATTAGTCACAACTATTTCTTAATGCCAGAATAATTCCAACTCAATTTAGATCCAATTATTACAATTTGGGTCGGTTGCATAGTTACACCTTCTTAGTTATTAAGAATTTAAGATTAGGATGAGTTTGTATTTCTCCATTTCCTTTCTTTTGCAATTGTTGCAATTGTTTAAATATATTTTTGTGTCTATTGACTCATTATCAACCTCATTGCTTGCTGGATTTTTGCGTTGCTGTTTCGAAGATGAGATTTTTTATTTTTTATTTGATTTTTTTTTGCGGGGATGGATAATTCAAGTTCTAAGAATGAGAATGTCACTCATAGTTCTAGTTCCAGTTCCAGTACTAAACCTCTCACTCCCAATTCCAACACTAATCCTAGTCTTACTCCAAAGGAGTACCTCATTTCTTATCAAAACTGATCCAATATGGGCTCATGTTGCCTACAAAAAAGAGGGGACATAAACTGTTTATACATTTCTTTTTTGTTCTAATAGCTTATGATAGCTCTTCATTTTTTATATATTTAAAGTATATTTTGGATATATTTAGAAAGTTATCTAAACAAATTTTGAGGCAATTCTTGAGATTTTGATAAGATATTAATTGAATGCATTATCTGTGGGATTTTAAATTAAAATAGAAGTTTTCAAGTTTGAGAAAGTAAAATAATAAGGGGAGGTTTTACAGGAAAAGTCTAAAAAAAATACCATTTTAAACTTCAAAATTTTAAATCAGTGATTTGATAAAAACTTGAGTTATTAATCTTATTATTCTATTTTATTAATCTTATTACTCTTATTGTCAATAAAACCAATTTAGGATTTTAAAGTTTAAGTAATATATTTTTTAGATTTTTCCAAGTTTTATCTTATATTTTATTATTAGTATTATATTTTCGTTTGTTTTGATCATTTCCTTGTTTTCGTCATTTTCTATGAGACACAGTGCGCACCGGTTGGGGAACAAAAAGAAAATAAAAAAGAGTGGTTTTTGGAGAGACCTAGGGGCCGAAAAGAAAGAAAGAAAAGGGAAAATTCCAGGAAAATATCTTGGAATATGTGAAAGAATAAATCAGAGTTCTGAAATTCGAAAATCTTAAGTTAGTTTGGTATCAGTATGGAGGAGGAATATGAGGTTATGAAATTTCGGCGAAAAAACGCACATACCATTTAGCACCCTCGCTCTCTCTCAGCTCGAAATAATAACACCGATCTCTTTATTAATAACATCAGATTCTATATTAAGAACCCCCCTTTCTTCTTTTATAATACTAACACCGATCTCTTTATTAATAATACCGTATTTTACATTAACAATTCGACTTTCTTGTTTTACAATAACAATACCGGTCTTTATATTAACAATACCGTATTCTTTATTAACAACTCCGCTTTCTTGTTTTACAACTTCATAATTTAAGTTTCAGGATAAATAACAACATCTCTCTCTTGATGAACAACACCATATTTTTTTATTAACAACACCATATTTGAGATACGAAGATGTAAAAGAATAAAGTGGAGTTATTAATATAAAATGCAGTGTTATTAATAAAGAGACCGGTATTGTTATTCTAAGTTGAGAGAGGGGGACAGCTGAAGGGCAGGTTCGTTTTTTCATCGAGATTTCATAATCTCAAATTCCTCCTCCGTAGTTACACTGAATTGACAATTTTCGAATTTCAAAATTCTAACTTATCCTTTTGCATATTTCAAGATATTTTTTTAGAATTTTCCCGAAGAAAAACAGAGGCGGCTGGACAGACGAAAGGGGGCGACACTGTTCGTCGCTACGGTAGCAGTAGGGTTCACCGACACTGTTCGTCGCTACGGTAGCAGTAGGGTTCACCGACACTGTTTATCATCACTGTAATGGTCACTGTCACCCATCACTGTTCACAGGCTACTGTTCATGATCTTCATCGTCAATTTTTCTAATCGACCATAAAAGAGCATTTTTGTTGGTTTGATCGAAAAAACCAGAACCAACAAAGAACGCCGTCGGTGAACTTGTCGGCGTCTGGATCGAGAGAGAAAATCTGAGATAAGAGACGCCGATGGGGTGAAGGAACCAAAGGCAGAAATTGTTCACTCACAGCAACTCTTCACCATCTTCTTCGTGACTGAACCAGAAGATGAGGCGCTGCTTTGCAATTGAAGAAAAGAAGCTGTGGTGCAAATTAGAGAGAGGATTTGAATATTGAAACTTTTGTTGCTGTACTGAGATGATTTTGATTTTGGCTTCAGTGACGTTGACGTAATTGTTTTTTAATTTAGAAACTAATTTAGGGATTTGAGCATGTATAAATTAATTAGTTGTGTTTAATTATTATTTTTGTTTACTTAATATTGTATTATTTTATTTACTTAGTGTTTAATTATCACTAAATTTGAAATTGGGAATTTAGATTAGTCTTGGAAGGGGATCTTAATTGGATCATAGGATTAAGTAATGTGATATTAAAGTTTATTCTAATTTGCCAATAGGACGAGAATATACCTATTGAACTCATATAATCTTATTAGAGTGAATTTGGACATTTATTGCTTTTTGAGTAAATTAGTTAGGAATAACAATTTTAATTTGAGATATGGGTATAAGTAATTGGAAGATACTTATATTCATTAATACTCTAAATTAACAAATTAACATTAACTGCTTTTAAATGGGTAATTACATACTCTAAGACTTGAAAAAAGGATTAGCCACTCTGGGTTGTTTTTATCATTAAAAATCTTTAAAACATTAGATTAACCACTTTTGCATTTGTTTGAATTAATCTTAAATTTCCCTTTTTAATTTTCTCAATTTAAATGAAAATGAGAACTTTGATGCTTATTTACTGGTTTACTTGAATTTTTTTAGAACAACCTTAATTTGTTATTATACTATTTTCATGACTCGTATACTCGCAATGCTCACTTAAATTTTAGCAGCATCAGCTTGAGAGGAGGTGGCATACACAGGATGAAGCTAAATGGAGTGCTAATGGCTGCACACTTATGGCAGATGGATGGACTAATGTGCGACAATGGACTTTGATCAATTTCTTAATGTATTCTACACATGATGGTATAGTATTTGTTAAGTCTGTTGATGCATAAGATTTAGTGAAAGATGCTAAAAATTTATTCATATTATTTTGTGAAGTCATTGAGTGGGTTTGTTTTAAAAATATTGTTCATGTAGTGACTGATAATGCTGCCAACTATGTTTGCGTTGTTCATTGTTTGAATCTTGTCCTAAAAGATATTTCAAGCATGCCTCATGTGTTCAACTAATATTATATACTTAGTGTTTCATTTTGTAGATGAATGGTGGACGTACTATGGCTATTCAATTCTAAAATTGCAACGTATTGCAATGTGTATTATTTCTTACCCAATCGTCTGCTTCTTCTAGTTGTGAGAGAAAATGGAGGTTATTTGAACACATCCATACAAAAAGGAGAAATAGATTGAAGCATAAAAAACTGAATGATTTAGTTTACATGAACTATAATTTGCAATTAAAGCATGCATAGGTAACCTTAGATTATATGAAAAATGCTTGTATTCATAATTTATTTTTTACTGAAACTTGACTTGTAATTAAAGGAGTACATTGAAAAAGAAAAAAACATTTTATGTTCCAATTGACTATGAATTTATTGATGAAGTGGATATTTTGGTAACCAAAGAAGAACTCATTCTAGAATTTAATGTTGAAGATGCGGGAAATTTTGAAGGTGTCTTTAATAATGAAGGCATTACAAATTCAACTCCTCTTTATAGGGTTAATAGAGGTTTATATGTAATATTACTATTTTATTATCTAGCCATATAATCATTCTTTATACATAACTATTGATATTAATTATAATGCATAGGTGACGAAGTTATGGATATTGATGATCCCCGACTTTAAGTGATGATGTTACTACTAGTTATGTTTTCCCCAATCTAACTCATAATGTCTCACTTCCAACATATTTCAATGATCTCCATGATGAGTTTGGTGTCAATGAGTATTGGGTGGAAGTACTATCTGGGGTTGATTGATGAATGATGATTAAAATTATTAAGTTTTTGACTATTGATGTTAGTTATAAGTTATGTTTGAAGAAATGACTAAGTATTTTGACTATTTTATTGTTAGTGATGACTTATGAATGATGGTTAATAATGTCATTTTGTTATTATTAATTCAATTGTAATATTTTAATATAGCTAATTCAATCACCGGTTAGACCCTGATTGACCTATTGAACGTAGAACTTGTACTGCTACTGGTTCATTGTCGGGTTTAGTTTTTTGTTCCTTGACCAAAATCCTTAAATATATCCTATATTAAGGATCAAAGTAAATATTATTATACTCATCCCAAGTTCACTGGAGGCCGTGGCCCTGAATCTGTCCCGAGAAGCTTAGCTATGACCTATTTAAATATTCCTTCCATCATTAGGAGGAAAACTCACAGTACAAAGGCTCCTGAAGCTGTATGTGTTGGTGTTAACAGCTTACCCAAATTGAATTCGAGGCAGGGTGGTGCCATGTCATTCATGCATAAACCAATTACCTCTGCCAGATCTCTTCAAAATGCTTGGAGTCAATGAACTAAATAAAAAATTCAAATCCCATTATACTGTACATTACACACAACGAAAAGGTTTTCCAATTTTTTCTCCAATCATCCTTTATTTTCTGCCTGCCTCTGTTCGTTCCACATGAAATTTTTTCCCCACCATTCCAGTATTACCATGTTTTCTTCTCTTTTGTTCTCTTAACATTTCTTTCTTATTTTCTCAACAAACAAATTCTGAAAGATCCAGAGCACATGGGTCTTTGTTGTTTTCGAAGATAACACAATATGCAAAGATCACAGGGTCATGAACCATACATATACTACGCTAGAAACTGTTACCAGGCCTAGACTCATATCAAGCCCAAAAATGAAAAAGCTGGTAAATAAAATAGGCCCAATAATGACAATAACATATCAGTCCTTGAACACGCCTCAACACAGACTTTAACTTCAGCCTCTGTTTTGCGTAATTAATTAGTTATAGTTGTGATCAATATTTTAAAAGCTGGATCTAACGTAGAGTCGGGAAGGTCAGCAGGTCATAGTTTAAATGGTTAAAATGATCGATCCGTTCGGGAAGACTGGTGATGTAATAATTAAAATTAAAAATATAATATATATATATATATATATATATATATTACAATTGTAGTCTAATTTCATATGAATTTAATAAAATCACAAAATATTATTTAAGGAAGAACATTAAATCAATCATCAACTTAACAAAATGCACTAACAATAATGATTTTATGACTTGTTAAATATTGGTGGCTCTTGATTGATCCAAGCATGAGTTTCTTGAAAGGCATTTGAATCATACCACTTTGGTTCTATTTATAAGTCATTTTTGACCAAAAAAATTAATCCTATTTATAAGTCCAATTTCAATGTAATAAATGAGATTGTGACAATTTTACCCCTATTTATTGTACAAATGATGAAATAATTTAAAGATAGATAGAGAAGAAAGAATTGAAAAGTACTCATTCATAAATGAGGGCACGGTTGTAAATTTACCCCATAATCATTAAGTTAACTACCTCTCCTTAGTATATGAGATTTAGTTAAAATGGACTTATAAATAGGACCAGATGGTAAATGTCATCATCTTCTTGAGAAAATGACCCAAAATCAAAATTAAGACTTTCAACTCCAATCCTAATGCTTCCAATTTCATCCTTAGCTTGAGAATGAACCCCATTGCCTTTTTCTATAAAAACATCTTTTTTAAAAAATTTGATGCTGTAAAAAATTTAAAAAATGGCATATAAATTTTAGACATGTTACTTTATTTTATTTCACATATTTATTGGGCCGGACGGTTTTTGAAAAACCGGTCTAGTTTCCTGCCCAAAAACGAATAAACGATGGCCCAAAACGGCTCCTTCAGAAAAATGATCCAACGTATGTATCTGGCCCGTCTCAGTGACCGGCCAATGGTCTTACCGTCCGATCCGGTTCTCTAAACAGTGGCTGTGATGCTACTAAAATTTGAAGTACACGGGCCGAAAAAATAGTATAAAAGCG
This sequence comes from Inga leiocalycina, assembly GCA_963242795.1. NCBI lineage: Eukaryota > Viridiplantae > Streptophyta > Magnoliopsida > Fabales > Fabaceae > Inga > Inga leiocalycina. Next base: position 40,888,568 of record OY725332.1, read on the forward strand.
AATCAAGGTCATCCCACAGAGACTTAATCAAATTAGTGATTAGGCATTAAATTTCTTGTTTTCATTTAAGTTGAGCAAATCAAAGAAGAAAATAGAATTTGAAAATCAATTTAAACAAAATAAAAAGTAGTAAATATAATGTTTCAAGATTCCAATTGATAAAAACAACCTAAAGTGGCTAATCCTTTTTTCAAGTCTTAGAGCATGTAATTACACAATTAAAAACACTTAATGTTAAATTGTTAATGTAGAGTTTAAATGGATATAAGTATCTTTTAATTACTCATATCTCTCTTTCAAGTTAAAATTATTATTCCTAACTAATTTATTCAAGAGGTAATAAATATCCAAATTCACTCTAATAAGATTATATCGGTCTAATAGGTATATACCTATCCTATTGGCAAATTAGAATAAATTCTAATCCCATATTACTTAATCATATGATCCGATTAAGATCCCTCTTCTAAGGCTAATCTAAATTCTCTAAATTCATACTTAATAGTGATCAAGTAGACAAAATAATACAAAAAGAAAACAAAAATAAAATAAAAAATAAGCACAATTAATACTCAAATCCTAAATTAGTTCAATTCAAAAATAAATAGCCACTCATTACTAAAAAGAAGCTCAATTTGGCAGCCATAAGGTTCAGATTCAATCCCATCTCAATACAATCAAATTCAAAACTCAAATCTATATAAAATATAATACTCTTCCACTCAAGCCACGGCTTAAATGGCTCCTCCTTAGCTACAGACTCATTCACTGTTCACAAGGAAAAATGGCTTCAAACAATTTTTCTTGGTCTTCGTGCTTTATGGCTAATACAAATGGCTCTGTTCCACTCATTAGGAGACATGCTATCTTACATTTTGAATTTGAATTCAAAATTCAAATACCCGGGCCTTACTTTTCCACCCGCGGCATCACTTCTCAACAGCCTCCATCCCTCATCTTCTCCCCCACACACTCTCTCTTCTCCATCTCATTTTCCACCCGCCTCAGTCCTCTTCAACTCCATAATTGCCTCTAGATTGTTTCCTTTTTTAAGAGAAGGGGGTACGATGGAGGGAAGGCGCCTTTGTCGATTTCATATAGGAACTGGAATGCGATTTTCAGGTGATAATGCAACGATGGAGAGGAACCGGTAAGGATGTGATAGGGGAAATCACAAAGCAAACCATCCTTCTGAAGATAGCCTCCTCCAAAGAAACATAAAGTAACAAAATGATATTCTCAGTATAGGGGAGGAAATGGCTGCAGGTAAGAACCTCTCAGTTAGGTTGGGATAATAGATGGGTATATATAAGGAAAGCTGTAATTGGTGATGGCCTTTGTTTGAAAACCTATTAAAGACCACGTCTTTGATGGCCTTTGTCGAGGTCAAACCCATTTTAGGGATTCCATGAACTCTAAACCTATTAAAGAACCTTACATCTAATTAGTTGTTTCATCCTCATAAATCTTGTATTTTCTCTTTAATTCTAAACCCATCAAACCTATATGTTTAGTTTTCATGGAATACGGGTACTTTTATGGCCTTTCTTTCATAATGAAATTTGCATTTGCAGTGTTAGAATAGGAGAATAATGATTCATCAGGGATGATTAACGAGACTGAAGAAGAAGATTGAATAGGTGGCAAGTGGGGAAGACCTTGTAAAACTTTATCTTATTTTATTTAGATTTCCCTTTTCCTCTTTTTGCATCATCTAGGTTGTATGAGATCTCTGTTTTCTTTGTATGTGGGGCAAAGAGAGAGGGAGAGAGAGGAAGCCAGGTATATGACTTTGTGGGATATGTTTTCATTGAATGTACGAGGTTGCTATTTTCTTCACACTATTCCATGTTGTTCAAGCTTTGTTCAAAATGACAGTGAGATTTTTTGTTCTGGTCTGATTTAATGCCATGTGAAGCATGTTCTTCTTACCTACCTCTCTCTCTCTCTCTCTCTCTCTCTCTCTGTGCCTCTCTTATCAATCATCTACACTTACGTATAATATTAAAAATATGAGATTCTGTATTGGGAGTAGAAATGCTTGTTGTTCAGGTGGCAATAGAGGTGGTAAAGGGGTGAGGTTAAGGGAGAGTTGGTATTGAAACTAATATATATTAGTGGTAGGTAAAGGGGTGAGGTTAAGGGAGAGTTGGTATTGAAACTAATATATATTAGTGGTAGGTAATAAGGGGAGGGAACAATTAATTAAGGAGCAATGTAGTGGGCTCAAAAAGAGACAAATTAAAGGAAAAGAAGACAAAGGCGCAGGTGATAATAAAAACATGAAAGCCTTCTACTTTCATGATTATGATGGTGATTCGAGCATTAGATTGTGTAGAGAGAGGGACAAGCAAGAGTAATAGGAGATAATAAAGTGAAGACTTTTTTCCATGTTGAGAAGAGCACAACAAGATTCCAAAAATGAAGATAAATTGAAGATTTTTGACTATATGTGCGGGTCCAGCTATTCACAAGTACTTTCAGTGTTTATCTTAGGTGTTGCTTTGTCTTTTGTTGTAGAACCCCTAATTTTAGTTTCCATGTTACTTTTAGTTTCAAGGTTCCATATAAGTCTATCAATCCACTACAATCTCCTTCTATTCAACATTCATTTGCTGCAGATAAGGATACACTGCAATTTTGTGAAGGCAAGTTTCCAAAATTCCCTTAACCACTTTAAATCTGTGCTTAATTGATACTATTAAATCATGGGGTAAAAATACATGACACATGGATTATTAGATCAAAAAATTATAACTGAAGGCTAATTATAATTATAATTTTCCTTACAACACGAGTTAAAAAGGAATAAGTAATTAGTCTACAAAATGGTGCTCAAAATACTGCAATTTGTTAAGAACCTACTTTATAAGTAATTTAATGATAAAGGCATAAGCAAATAGTCTGCAACCTAAGTGAAGGACAATGCAGATAGTTGCCTTGATAAACCTGATTTTTTGAGAAAACGTGCTGCAATGCTAAGTCAAAACTCAAAAGAAAGCTGACTTGTCTTTGTCATTTGAAAGGCTGCTTTTAAGTTCCTTATCTTGGTTACTTGAAACACATTCTAGTAAGAAACTATACGAAACTCAATGGTTTGTTTGTCATACAAAAGCTGACATGTCTTTGTCATACAAAAGGTTGCTTTTGAGGTTAGAATTATTCATAAAGTATGTCATCAGCCATAACTGTTTTCCATAGTTTCAACTTTTCCAACTTCAATTATCCTGCATGTTTCACAATTTAAAAATTTAAAAATTGGTAATTAGTGGTTTTAGTTATTAATTATAGTTTTTTATTCCTCCTTAAGCAATATTTAGCATTTGTATGAGATTGAATAGGTAAAGCTAAAGACATATTCAATTACTATAGAAAAACAATTAATTGAAGTTGGCGATAAAGTATGGGACATCCAAAAGTCATGATAGTTGTTGATTGTAGTTTTTTATTCCTCTGCTAGCTGTATTTACTATTTAGTATATGTTCAAAAGTGAGAGGTTTCGTTTGAAACCTTATAGAAGGAGTATTACAGGTTAATTTGCCCATGTTGTTGCTTAAACCTCTTAGAGGTCATTCATGTGATCAGAAAGCATTTGGTTGGTTATCTTGTTCTTGTCTTATATTTTGCTTTGTTATCATAGAGGTAATACATGCATTTTTCTTTTCCTGTAGTGATGAATTCTTCTTTGCCTTAAATGAAGTGTCTTAAGCTTAGTTAGATCAAGGGGCCCAGTTTTCTCATTAGTTCATATAGCTTAATCTTTATTTATTTATTATATCTTTTCATGGTGTTATTGGTTTTTTCCAACAAAATTGATAACAATGAGATTTTTCATGAGAAACTAAACATTGGTGATTTTAATGATAAATTATGAAATTATGATTAAGCAGAAATTTTTTTTGACGTGCCTTTTAGGAAATATATCTTTTTTGTCAATTTGGAAGTCAGATCATTGTTTGACACCTTTGCACAATCATGGTATTCTTGGAAGTCTCACTATGTAGTTTCTTAGGAAAAATCTTATAGTTATGCAAATAAACAGAGAATCCAAACATTTTCATGAACTCCTATACCAAAACCTCATATATGTAATATTAAAAATTTCCAACTTTTAATCTCCCATGCAATATTTGGATAATTGAAAAAGTCTGGAGTTGCCTTATACCCAAAACTCAACACCCTATGCAAACATATTCGGCAGTGCAAGCTTTTTGATGAATATATTCAATTTTTTGGTGCAATATTGAATGTTTTGGGTAATAACTATTTTATTGCTTTCTTTTCTTATATAGAAAGTGTCGCATTGTTTTGCAAGTTCTAATCACTAACCTCTGTATGATGACTTATCTTTCATTTGTCCAACGGTCACAAGACCACCCTGTCATTTATGGTTGTACATGTTGGTTCATAGAGATTTAATTATCTAACTGATGCATATTCACTTTATACTATTATGTTGACCATGCTTATGTTGATTTTTCAATTTTATATATCCTGATAAAAGATACAGTTGTCTAATGTTGCTCATTCTATTTCATAGCTTTGATTCCTTCTTCAATTCCTCACAAAGGGTCATATCAATGTAGTCTTTCGGTGAATACCTTAAGCATGCTAAGTTGCAGTCTTAATTTTCAAAATGTAGCTAATGTCATTACTATTTCATGCCAATATGGGGCTTGCTAATGTTAATTTGTTTCTCTCAAGCTACTTTTTGCAACATTGCTTTGTCCTTTATTTTATGTCCTTCACATGTTCTCCTAAGCTATTTTTATTTTTCATCTTTATGGCTTATGTCGACCTGTCCATAGGAAAAACTAGCCCGCCCTATTTTATGTGTTTATTAAATTTATCTTCCAACAATAACTTAGTTTCGTCTTCTTACAATAAATGCTTAATACAAGTTTATGCTTTCCCTGTTACTTCCTCTGATAATGTTGCATATAGCCAAACCTTAAACATCAATATGCTACATGCCTATTTCTTTTTTGCTGGACTACTCTAAGTCCATATAGTCATTGAGAATGTTGACATGCATACCCACACATTTATGTCTTGATGCTATTTGTCTTGGTGCATTTAATTGGCTCAAGACGTACAATAGATTTGATATGATGTGGGTAAGTTATTCTGAGTCGACTTTGCTTATAACCTTTTTGTCCAAGTCAATTCATGGCATACCACCTTTTGACTAACGTTTCCCTTCCCCAAGGATCGTGTGTGGGCTATTTTGATTCAGGGATGACATGTTCTTGTATTTTCGTCTACTTCCGAAGAAAACCGATTCCAAACAATTGCATAGGTATGTGAATCTATCAAATATTTTCCCCAAATCACAATGTTCCCTTTTGTAGCCATGCATTATATTGTCTACAAAAATGCTAATGTTTCCATTAACTTGCAAGGTGTATTTGATGCCACCTGTTGCTAACTTAACTATCCATCTTGTTTACACCTCCAAGCCTCCAGCTACACAGGACATGAACAAATGACATGATTTGATATGAATTAAATTAATATTATATAGACTTATCAAGTGACTATATTAGTGTTTGAATATTAGATTTATATGATTAAAGCTGCCACTTATTCAAGTTGTAAACACGTTTTTTAGTTTGTATATAAGTTGAATAGTTTCCTTAATCGTTTCTTTTAGTTTCATATAGTTGATTATGGTTTATCCCTAGCAATAATGTTGCATCCTATTATAGTTTAAGTCAAAATATTTTATTTAATGGGGGTGAAGCATTTTAATTTTGAACTGAAATGGTAGTGTATGGAGAGAGTGATAGATGAGGTTGGCTTTTATGCTTTTGTAGGATACAAAGAAGTCACTGCCAATGCTTATAAAAGACAACTCACAAGGAAAGTTGGTTAGTTAGCACTCCTAGTAATGTTAAAGATGTACAAGAGGATTAATATATGAAGAAAGCAGAATAATTTTATGGCTTTAGTTGGTTAGTTAGCACTCCAAGTAATGTTTTTTTATGTTATATGGTAGTAGGATTGCTTTTGTTTCCTTTTTTATTAGTTGGATACTTTATTGCGAATATATCTTATTTTCTGTGAAGATTTCGTGCCCTTGCCTCAGATATGAGTACCCTTATTTTGCTTTTGTTTATAGTATGGTTATCTCTTCCTTTTGGTATGCAAGAACTTTGGGAGGACTTCAATCTGTGCATGCCCTTTTTTGGAAAATGGGTCTCTACTTTTTGACAATATCCTCATGCTACTTAAGCTAGGCTTAGATTGGTTTCATAAATTTTGAGTTGGGGTAGTCATAATATTGTATTCAAATCAGATTGAAAAAAGCCAAGACCCAATTTTTTCCTGAAACCAAATTTATCCTCTTGCTTTTATAAAAGTATTTGCCATTTCTCTATGAATATTTGCAAACTTCCTTCACACATGCTTGTTTGTTTTGAATTTTTTATAATTGTTATTGGAATTATCTACAATTGGTGATACAAAAAATATCCTGCTCTTTTGAAAAAGGCAACTTTGAGTACATTCACATTCTACTGATATATTAGCATTGAACCTTGATAACAAAAAGTTCACACAAAATTTTCATATTTTGGATGTTTATTATGGGTAAATCTTATCTCATGGGAATTGAATGGTATCTATTTTGTGTTGGTAGTGTGAAATCAAATATATAAATATTAAATACTCAAACTACTTGATTCCAATGTAAATTTTGTGTTTATTAACGGAAGAAATTTTGTGTTGGAAGTTGCTTTCAATGTTATATTTCAAATTACATGATTTTCTTTTGATTACTTTTTGATTCGTAAACTTCGATTTTACCTTATGTTGATAATTTATAGGAAAAGTGGTTAGTTGTCTGTGAAGTTTGATCTCATGGAAAAACCAAAGTTTAGTGTACCCTTTATTTAATTAGTTGTATTCTTGCTTATGCATTCCCTTTTTTGGTTAAGTACTTTGCAATGAAGATAAATTTCTTCCGTTAAATATTGCTCCTTGCATGTAACCCCCTCCGTAATTATATTCGAAACACGTGATTAAAAATAAAATAGAGACCAATAATAATCCAAATTCATTTACATTCCTATCCTTAAGATAGGATTTTCACAAATACATTTCACAAACACTTTAACCTGGTCTCACATTCATATTTCGAATACAATTACTTTGTAAAGATAAATCACATTTATATAAATATCAGAGTGCACAATAATAATACCGGCAAACCCAGATTCATACCTTCACTAAAGATTCATAGGGCACATACGCCCTTTACAATTTCTCAACGGGGATTACACAAATCCATCTCCAATACATAACCAACTAACCCAATAGACATCCAAGCACATATACATCCAATATCCAATTATACATTCTAATCTATCATCTAAACATATACAATTATCCCAGCATATAACAATAACCAACTACCAAATCCAAATGCCCATAAGGGATTCTCGCCGCCCCTAGTCGCTCGCTCCTTCCTCGAGCCACTTGTCCTGTCTAAAATGTTGGTAGGGGAGGGTGAGATTTTAGAGAATCCCAGTAAGAAACAGATACCAATATGCATGCAAGATAAGTGTTTAATGCATGACATGTTTGCATCACAATAACTCGTGGTCACATAATGATATATCCGCATACTCAATGTTTCAACAACATACTCATGGCCATAGCATAAATAGAAACAGAGCTTCAATCATTCATATATGTTTCACATAATCAAGCAAAGTAATAACATGCATCAATACACAAACACAAATATCAATACATGCAGGAGAGGTAAGTTCCCTACACTTTTTCTTTCCACGTATGCTCCAGCATCGGCTACTCACGATCCGAGCGGATATCAAACCATGATCAGGGAATACCCAACCCTATAACCAAATCAAGGACATAGGATCATTCTCTTTTCCAAATTCTCATTTTCATATCACTTAAAGTTGGTTACCATTCATGACCTTTAGGTGGCTATAATAAGGTTAATGAAAGCCTAAAGGATTGAGAAGTACTAGGTTGGAAATCACCTTTAAAAATCCCAAAATGCTGAAAATGGGGGTTGGCTGCAGCCAAGAATCCTCTGGCTACAGCCAAATTGTGCACAAAAGGTTTTTGGCTGCAGCCAAGAATTTTTGGCTGTGGCCAAAACGTGCACAGAAATTTTTGTGCTACAGCCAAGATTTTCTGCTTCAACCAAGGAAACTTCAAAAATTTATAATTAATTATAGAAAAATCGAAATGAGGTGATCCTAAAGCCCATTGAAAGCTATTTTAGTCCTCTTCATAGGAAAAATATGAACCATTACTGGAAATCACTACAAAAATACAGATTTCAAGAAAAGTCCACCTTGCTTTAGAATTATTCCCAAATTTAACATCAAACTTTGGACAGTCATAACTCCTAGCCCAAAAATCGAAATGACATGAAATATATGTCCATTTTGAATCTTGGCAAGTGAAATTTAAGACTGAAAAGTTTCATAATTTTCCAACACCATTTGCTATTTTAAAACGTCAATGCAAGATCATTGCCAGAACAGAGTTTCTTACTATCCAAAACTTGCCACTTTTAAAACTAAGTTCCCAATGGTTCAAAATTCATATTCAATACTTCTCCCACACAATTTTCCACAAGGAACACAATGGCAATCTCAAAATGACCAAAATCCTACTCCTTTATCATGCTTTGGTTTTGGGCAACACAAACATCAAAATTCCAATCTCATCTAAACATCAAATTCCAATCACCAATCAATCTATCTATCCTAAACTCATTCCAAAATACCATTCTCATACCAAAACATACCAAATGAACAGTGGCACTCATTTTTGGATTCAAGGCCAAATTTCCAGAAATTACAAACAATCCATTTGACACAAAACATAGATAGATAGATAGGTTTCACTCACCTTATCAACTTTCTCAAAGGGAGTTCTTGATTCACCACTTCCCAAAATTTCGTGTGGCCACAAACCAACACTAATGGGCACACTATAAATATCAAAATGAAGCTCTCACTCCAAGGAACAACATTCATGAAGTGAGTTTGAGCAATGGGGGGCATTTGCTTACCTTTTTTCAAGTTTTTCTTCCTTCCCTTTTTGGCAACAATGGCGCTGGAATTTAGAGAGAGAAGGAGAGAGGTAAGTGAAGGAGATGAAGGAGGAAAATGATGACACTTCCTTCCCCTCCCATGCCATGTCCAGTGTACAAAGAGGGAAGAGAGGAGAGAGAAACACTAAAATATTCATTTGACTTTTTTCCCTTCACACACACCCACAACCTTGCCACATGTCACCTTTCTATTAGTTCCCACACACTTAGTTACCAATTAGCTTCTCTAACCCATCCATTAGTCATTTAATCACACTTCCCATTTTTCTCTTAGTTAGTAATTAATTTCCCCATTAATCACCAACTTAAAGCCAATAATTCCATTCTTTAAATTTTCCATCAATTATGACATATAAATTAATATTGTCACCAATATACATTAATTCCACTTTAATCCGATAATTATCCTCAATAATTATCATTAGCCCTTAATTGAAAATTTAGGGCGTTACACTGCACGTTCATGCTAGTTCATATGGAAAGAGAAACGACCCAGTGGCTCCTCTAAGATGAACAGTGATCCTCCCTTTTTTTCTATCCAACCGCCTCCCTTTCTCTTCTTTCATTCCAGTGCAACCTTTCGAACTTATCTTTCTTCAATCGTCCCAAAGAAGATAATGATTTCTGTCTTTCGACACTCCGCTACCAAGCTCTCCTATTCTCCGTCGAGCTCGTAGGACTTGGGGAAGAAGAAGATGAATAGCAGGTCACAGTGCCTCCTCAGGTCCCACCTTCAATGATGCTCTCTCGCTGCTCCCAGAAGTTCACTGGTTTGCCAAAGATCGCTCTCAGTGAAGTTGCCTCCCTTTTTTTATGCTTGTCTTTAATCACCCCATGAAAACCGATCCGCTACAGTACCCAATGTGGGCCTCCTTTTTCCTTCCTTTTTTTTTGGCAATCAATCAAGTTCATCCCTTAGGCTAGAAATTCCCATCTATTTTTTGAGTAAGATCTGGACATCATCTTATCAACTCAAAAAAAAAAAAAGAAAGCATTTACAACATCCTACAATCTCTCATCATTATCCACCTCTTGATCCCTAGATGGAGGATGATCAAAGATAAAAAAATTACCCAAAATACTATGAGAAGATTTTGCTAATGTATCAGGAAGGAACAAATCATCTCATGGGACATTTACAAAATGAACCTGCCAATCTCTATAAACATGATTCCTAATCTCATCCGTAAGATCTTTGAAAGGATAGTCAGAATCACATTCTCTAACTGCTAGATTAATGGCCTCTATACAGTCAGAAAAAAGACATACTCTTCAGATTCCCCTGTACCAACAAAAGTAAAGTCTATGAATCATACCTATTAGCTCAGCTATAGCCAGTGGCACAACAATGAGTTTGAATGAAAATATGCAAATCCATTGATTATTAATATCCTTTACCACCCCACCACACCCACTTCTACCATCTCTTAAAACAGAGCCATATATTTCTAGTGAGAAGAAAATCTTTGAACTCATTTGGCTGGGTTTCTTGAAATGGATGCCCCATGTTAGCAAAAGCTCCCAAAGACAATAGGTCTTAGTCAGTAGTGGCTCTAAAGAAACTAGAGGCTGCATTATGGTCTTCACCATGATTTATGTCTCCAAATAGCTTGTTACATCTTGCCACCCAAATGTCCCAACAAACATATCGAAACAGAATCGGCCATCGAACCTTCTTTATGTATCCTTTACCAGCCTCATGGGTCAGGTTCCGTTTAACCCAATCTGTGCCCTCAAGTGAAACAAAAGTACTCTACTGGTTCTGAACAATCACTGCTTTCCATCAATCTACATCGTTTGAACAATCTCTAAGGAGATGCATGGAATCTTCTTTCTGGTTGTATGAGAATGGACAAGAGTTTGATTCCTGAATTCTTCTACTTGCTCGTAGATGTCCCGTGTGGGCCCTTCCATGTGAGAATAGCCATATAAAAGACTTGATCTTCTCTGGAACAGTCCATCTCCATAAAACTTTCCATATATTTTCAGCATTTCCATATGTACCTGCAAAAAGTGAAAAATAGGTAGATTTTACAGATAAACGACCATCGGAGGATGGTTTTCAAAAGAACATATCCTTTCTTTTCTCCTCATAGGGTGGGTGAGCACAAGTAATTCATTCAATAATCTCCGACATGAACTATCTCTGAAGTTTTTGTCTATCCTAGTCCTGTCTATTCAAAACATAATCAACAACCCTTTCATTTCGGTTAATCAACCCTTCAAAACCTAGAACCAAGCCAACCAAATGAATGCTGAGATTTGACCAATTTTCAAACCAAAACGAGGTATTATTACCATTACTAACTCTCTTTCTCAAACGTTTTTTGAAATGATCCCATACAACACATATTCCTCTCTAAGTACGGGATGAGTTTTCCTTTTTCCCCACTTCTGACATATCTCTTCCTCCACAATTATATTTAGATCTCAGAACCTTTACCCATAAAGCATTAGGGTTATAGATCATCCCCCAATAGAGTTTCATCAAGAAAGCTTTATTCTAATTTCTAAGGTTCCTCATCCCTAATCCTCCTTACTTCCTGTCCCTCGAGACTACCTCCCAATAAATCAAATGCTTCTTCTTGATTCCATCCTATTCACCCCACAAAAAATTTCAACTCTTGCATTCTAAATCATTAATGAATCATATGGAAAGAAGCATGGTTTGCATATAGTAAGAAGGCATAGCGAATAAGACAATTGTGATAAGGGTAGCTCTTCTAGCCATATTTAAACATTTACTTTTCCAACCCGTAAAAGCGCTTCTGACATTTTTCAATAATTGGAGCAAAAGTCACATAAGACACCCTCAAGTGGATAAGAGGAATCCCTAAATATTTTCCTAGATCTCCTGCAAGGCCAACACCCAACCTCTGGCTCATACACTGAGCTCTATTAAAATGGACATTCCTTGAAAAAGATACTTTTTTCTTGGCTCTATTTATCTTCTGACCATATACCGCACAAAATTTGTCAATATATTCCAGCATCACATCTACTTGAGATTCAGAAGGCTTCCCAAAGAGAATTAGATCATAAGCAAAGAAAAGATGGGATAGTTTCGGACCTCTAGCATTTAACTGAATAGTCTCCCACTCACGTTCATCCACAACATCTTGTATGATATGGTTCAATCTTTCTATGCAAAGAGTGAAAATGTACGGAGACATAGGATCACCTTGATGGATTCCTTTGGATAGGGTAAAGGTATCAGTAGGTTCACCATTCCAAAGAATTTGAAAGGAGGAATTGGTGATACAAGCCATAATGATTTCACACATCTTGCATCCAAGCCTATAGCCTTCAAGGTCAACAATAAAGGGCCATTCTAGACGAACATATGCCTTCTCTAGATCCACCTTAACCGCAAGCCAACCATTAGTTCCCTTCTTAGTTTGCATAGAGTGTATAACTTCCTGAGCTATAATGATGTTATCACTACTTTGCCTTCCTGCAATAAAACTACTCTGATGATAGGCAACCACCTTTCCTATTATGGATCTAAATTTATGAGAAATGACCTTTGTGATAATCTTGTAGCTTACATTGCAAAGTGAAATGGGTCTGAACTCTTTTATTGATTCCGGTTTCTCTATCTTAAGAATAAGCACTAGGTTGGTATGATCAATACTTTTAACATTTGAAGGATTATTAAAAATATCTTTCACCAGAGAAATCACGTACCCTTGTATTATATTCCAAAATTCATGATAAAAGAAAGCCTGAATACCATCTGGGCCAGGCGCTTTGAAAGCTCTGAGATCAAATATCGCTGCTTTTATTTCCTTGTCAGACACAGTTGCTCTTAAATTCCCCAAATCTTCTAGAGACAGGACAGGGAAAGCATTTGTTGTTCTAAGTGGTTGGAGACTGCTTAAATCACTGTGGAATAGTTCTTTATAGTAGGATAAAGCCATCCTTCTTAGTTCATTCTGCTCAAAGTGCCATTCCTCGTTCGAGTTCTTCAGACCCTCTATCTGATTCCTCCTTCTTCTAATAATGGCTGAATCATGGAAACATTTTGTATCACGGTCACCCCATTTCAACCAGTTGCAACACGATTTTTGGAACCATAATAGTTCTTCTTGGGTCAAGGCTTTATTGTATTCTTTACATAATTCCTATTTTGCCTGCAGAAGTTGCTGGGCATCTCTTTTAGATCTTGATCTTTCAATCCCTTCAATCCTATGAATAATCCTTTGTTTCTTCTGATGGATATTCACCATTTTAAAACAATTCCAATTCTTTGCTTTATCCATAAAAACAGCTAGGTTCTCCTGCCAATTCCTTGAATCCTAGCTTTCTCTCACCACTTCAGAAAACCATTCTTCCAAGAGCCATGCCGCTTGACATCTAAAAGGCGCCTTTGGATTTTTAAAAGCTCTACTAGGTTGGCACTTAATAAGAAGAGGTCAATGGTTCGACTCAAACTTGCTTAAATGGTGAATTTTTGTCAAAGGATACAACATGTTCCATTGATCATTTGTAAAGCCCCAGTCAATTCGCTCTTTTAAGAAATTCCTTTCTCAAGTATATCATTCCCCTACAAAATCTACCTCAATTAAAGAAGACTGATTAGCATAATCTACAAATTGGCGCATAGATTGAATATTTGGATATGACCCCCTTTTTTATCCGAATCTGATAAGTAAGTATTAAAATTCCCGTCTTTTTCAGAAACGATGTCGGAGCTTCTTCTCTCTTTCTTTGAATTAAAAGATGCCACAATTGCCACGTGCTTCCAAAATATCTCTCCTCAATATTGTCCATTCCATTATTCTCACTACTATTTAATATGGCTTTAGAAAAGTGTGGAGGTTAAGGTGGAGCCCTTACGAAATGCCTGAAAAGTCATTCATAACACAAGCTAAAATAAGATAAAGTAAATGGGTGTGTTTGGATTAACGATTGGATAAGTGACTTATTTTTATTTTGACTTATGAAATCTTAAGATTGGAAAAAAGTAAGATTGGGTAAAATGATAAATGTTTGGATTGACGATTGGATAAGTGACTTATGTAAAAGTGAATGATGTTTGGTTTGGTTTTTGCATAAATGGCTTTTGTATTATTTAAGAGAAAAAATTGTAAAAATTATGAAAAATGAAAAAATAAAGGGATAATTGTGAAAAAAGATTTCATTGGCAATTTAATTGTCAAATGGGACTTGTGAAGATATCTACACACGGAGGGATTATCAAAAATTAACTTTGAAAATTTGGCAATGGTACAATTTTAAATAAAATTATATCAAACTATAATTTAAATTGGTACACTCCAAAAATATTTTCTATTATGCACCTCAAGCTTAAATTGTATAAATTATATCAAACTCTAATTTAAATATTAAATCGTAACTCATATTTTCACATAGCTCAAAATCTAACAAAATAAACCGATTAAAACCTCAATAATACTTCCAATAATCCAAATAAATTATTTAAACTAAATTTAATCGGCAAAAACACCATATAGAAACTAATTTATGACATGTTTATAAAAGAAATTGATTATAAAATCATAAAACAATTAAATAATAAATCTAAACTAATTTAAATTAATTATTAATTATTCTCTACATTTTTACAGTCATATATTGACAAAACTCAAAACTTGCCTAAACTATTATCCTAAAGTATTATCTAATTAGCAGAAGATTACTATCTAAAGAAAGAGAAAATTATTTAAAATTTTTGTGATTAGAAGTGATTTTGAATATCTCATTAATCCCCAAAGATATGAAAATACTCCTCAAAACAGAAGCCAATGTTTGATTTGAGTTCATAAGCTCCAATTCATAGCTTATGGCAATCGCAGGCTTTTGCTCATTTTGACTGAAATGAAAATGCCGAACCAAACATTAGAAAATGAAGTTGTTACTGTTTAAGACTGATTGGGTACTATAAAAACCCGATTGAGAGCCCAATCGGTCCAAACAAACACACGCAAAGAAGTATGATAATAACAATAATAATAAGAATAATACCAACAACAAAAACAACTTGATCTCAAACTTTTTTTTTTCTTTTTTCTTTTTAATTTAAACTATTAATATTAATTATTTAAAACGTATTCTATTTTTATTTAAAAAATATGATAATTATAATGAAATCTTTAAATCATGCATCAAATTGGTATCTTATCAAAATCTCAAAAAACATCTCAAAATTTATTTAGATAATTCTCTAAATATCTTCAAAATATATTTTAAATATACTTAACAATGGAGAGTTATCAAGTTGATTGTGGTCAGTCCTGTACATTAGGATAAAGCTATCTTTTTGTAATTAGAAGTCTGATTTTTTTTTTGAGATATTTGTTTCCCGACCTTTCAAAATAAGAGATTTGTGTGGTCAGTATTGTAGCTTCTCTACACCTTTCTCCCATTTGGCATTACTCGTTGATGATAAACCCTCTTTCAACCACTCAATCCACTTCACTCATAGAAACGCGCTGAAATTTCTTCCTCCTGATCTCTCTCTTTATATTCCCTCTTCAACCACTCAATACATTGCACTCATCATCTAGCCCTCTTTCAAACTCTACCCCTCACTGCTCCTTCCACAAATTTATCTGAAGAAGTAGCGTCAAAGAATTTCTGTTCCACCATTTTAGAGGGCTTCCTCAACGGCTACTTTTGAGGTACTTGTATTATATGCTTCATTGTTTTGGTTTGATGTAGTTTTCTGTCTTACTATATCGATATTGCCTAGAAGAATGCATACGTGATTTCTCTTTGTACTTGTACTTGCTCTTACTTTTGTTCTTGATACATCTGGAGGCTATTTTTAGTAATAAAAGATGTGGGCTGTAGGATGGAGCTGTATATAAGTTAGGTGGCCTATAGCCTATAGCCTAACCGGTTGGGGCTTGGTCAGGTTAGACCAAACCTGTATGTAAAAAAAGACAGGCCAATGCTTATTTAAAGATTTGAATGTGTAAATAGGTCATACTTGTTTTGTTAAAGTTTGGCTTATAAGCCTTAAGACCTGATTTATTTACACATTAAAGAATTAAACTTACATTATGTTATATATATATATATATATTCGATTGAGCCTATATATAATATATATATATATATATATTATTCAGATGTATTTTCGATAATTTGAATTGAGTTATTATAATTTTGGATTTAATTTATTTAAGTATGGCATATTTTTGGTCTGTGTAAAGCTGACATGTTTTTGGCTTGTTTGAAGGCCTAACCATGTTTTCTGGCAAAGGCTTAGGCTTGTTTTTTGACAAACGGCTTATATTTAGCTGTTTAGCATTTTGGCCTATTAGTTTGTTTGAAATTTTTGAAAATGTAGGTGATGTAAAACACACTCATACACACTTAATTTCACAAAAGCAACTTTGATCTAAGGAAGGGAAAGACAAAGTAGAGAAGAGGGAGAAACAAAAACAAGAGAAGGGAAAGTGAGAGAAATAGACAGAGGAGGAGAGAATTTTATAAACCATCATACTATCATTCATTTTAAGTATGTCCATATACAAAGGGTCAAAGCTTCTATTTATAGACTAATAAGGAGATAATTTGCAATCCACTGCTTATAAAAATTACCTACTTACACAGTAGACAACAACTTGCACCCTCTTACAAAACAGAATGTACCCACTTGATCTATCTCATTTAATACATGTAATGATTAAACACCATATTTATTAAATAAACTAAAAACATAAAATAATAAAATATTACTGTCAAGTTCATTCCTTAGGTTTGAAATTCCCGTCTTTTTCAAAAACGCTGTCGGAGCTTCTTCTCTCTTTCTTTAAATTGAAAGATGCCGCAATTGCCACGTGCTTCCAAAATATCTCTCCTCAATATTGTCCATTCCATTACTCTCACTAATATTTAATATTGCTTTAGAAAAGTGTGGGGTTATGGTGGAGCCCTTACGAAATGCCTGAAAAGTCATTCATAACACAAGCTAAAATAAGATAAAGTAAAAGAAGTATAACCACAACAACAACAACTTATCTCAATTTTTTTTATTTTAAACTATTAATATTAATTATTTAAAATTTATTCTATTTTTATTTAAAAAATATGATAATTATAATGAAATCTTTAAATCATGTTTTAAATTGGTATCTTATCAAAATCCCAAAAAATATCTCAAAATTTATTTAGATAATTCTCTAAATATATTCAAAATATATTTTAAACATACTTAACAATGGAGAGTTATCAAGTTGATTGTGGTCAGTACTGTACATTAGGATATATCTATCATTTTGTGCGCAGAAGTCTGGTTTTTTTTTTTTTTGAGATATTTGTTTCCCGACCTTTCAAAATATGAGATTTGTGTGGTCAGTATTGTAGCTTCTCTCTACCTTTCTCCCATTTGGTATTAAATGACAAACCCTCTTTCTATCACTCAATACACTTCAAACATAGAAACGCGTTGAAATTTCTTCCTCCTGGTTTCTCTTTATATACCCTCTTCAACCACTCAATACATTTCACTCATCTACTCCTCTTTCAAACTCTCCCCCTCACTGCTCCTTCCACAAATTTATCTGAAGAAGTAACATCAACTAATTTCTGTTTCACCATGTTAGAATGTGAACATAGATTGTTAGAAGTTTTCATGTGAACATATTGAGCATGAGATTGTTGAAGAAGCTAGTCGGTGGTAGATAATCTTTTGATTATTTCTTCACCTACTCCACCAATTACGCTTGCTTTGTCTCTGTTTGTACGTGTATAAATATCCTTGTAATCTTCTCATTCGGACATAAGAATGTAAATCACATTTCAAGATTATTTAGTTTACATGGTACCAGAGCCATACCTTATTCTAAGTTCAGATTTTCTGTTTCACAAGCGTTTTCCGTCTTTCCGTTCACACCTCCAAACACACTTTGAACCAAGTCTCAGATCTGTCATCTCCGCAACGTATTAAATTACACGCGCCTCACCATTGGATTCAGAAGCTCAAAATCGGTGCTACCCTGAAGTGGCATCCATTTCCGACCAGGGGTGAGCCTCCACGCGCCGCTGCACCTTCCGCCGTCGACGACATGCGCCGGCGCATGAGCAATATTCCGGCGAGATTTTCCGGTGATTCCAGCGGCGCTCCGATCGACTTGCTGACCCCGTTCCATCCCTGGTACCCATCTGGTCTGATTCTCACTTTGAATTTTTTGCCTTCTCTAAGATTTTGTGAAGAACCAAGGAGCTTCATTTTTTTTTTCTGTGAGAGACATTTCAGTTCCACCTTTGGTTCAGTTTGGTGTTATTATACTCTAAAGAGTATTTTGGTTCACGTGGGATTTCAATTTTTGGAGTGTTGTGGCCTACGTGGATGTGACTTGGTTTTTTAATTATTTCGGGAGTTCTCTGCATCTGTGACTTCATTCTTGCTTTAAGTGCCTTAAGCTTATTTTTTTTCTCATTATTGTGGTTGACTACTCCACATGGCTGAATCTAAACCATCTGATATGTTACCTATGTCTGCTAAAATTACCGATTCAAAATTGAATTGGACAAATTATAGTGACTGGAACAAAACTGTCAAGCTATATCTTTTGGGCATTGAAAAGGAAGTTCACTTAACTCAAGACCCCCCTTCTGGTGATGATGATAAGAGTTTGGCCTGGTCAAGGGCTGATGCACGTATTTTCTTTCAAATTAGAAACTCGATTGAACCATAAATTCTATCTTTTGTTGGTCACTGCAACACGGTCAAAGAACTCATGACTTATCTTGAGTTTATGTTTTCCGGTAAAGGTAATATTACTCGGATCCATGAAGTTTGTAAAGGTTTTTATCGTTCTCACCAACAGGGACGTTCATTGAAGGATTTCTTCTTAGACTTCAAGCGGTTATATGAAGAAATGAAAGTACTCATGTCTCTACAGGCGGATCTTCAGACACGAATTAAGAATATGGAACTACAGGCCATCGTTAGTTTTCTTGAAGCTCTTGATCCTTCGTATGAGACCATTCGATCTCAAATTCTTGCTAGTCAGGAGCTTCCATCTCTTGAAGAAGTGTTCTCCAGGGTACTTCGTGCTGATAGAGTTGTTCGTCCGTCTAATGATTTGAATGCCAGTGCTTTAGCTGGGCGTGGACCATTTGATAACAAGCCATTTAATTCCAAACAGGGATATAGCGGTGCTCCAAATATGCACTCTGCAACTATTATTTGTAATTATTGTAAGGAACCCGGTCATATTAAGCGAAATTGTCGAAAATTACAGAATAAGCAACAACGTGATCAGCAACGTGGTTTTGCCCATATTGCACAGACACTTGATCCATCAGACACTGGTCCATCATCTGTATGAGCACTCGCTGCAGGTACTTCGTCTTCTGGTCTTGCTACTACCTCCATAAAGTGGGTCATTGATTCTGGCGCTACCGATCATATGACAGGTAATCATAAGTTATTTTCATCGTATGTTCCTTATGCCAACCAATCCTCCATATTCGTGGCCAATGGATCCTCTGTCTGTGTGCTTGGTTCAGGCACCGTCAACCCCACCCTATCTATTTCATTATCCTCTGTTCTTAATATTCTTGATCTTACATTTAATCTTCTCTCACCCAGTAAATTAACTCGTCAATTGAACTGTTTTATCTCATTATTCCCTGACCACTGTTTAATTCAGGATTTGTCGACGAAGCAGATTATTGGTAGAGGTTATGAATCTGACGGCCATTACATTCTTGATGATATGGTTCCACGTTCTATTGCTTGTTCTAGTGGGTCATCCTTGTTTGATATCCATTGTCGTCTTGGTCATATGTCACTTTCGTCCTTAAAGAAGTTGTACCCTCAATTTTCTTCCGTGTCTACTTTAGATTGTGAGTCATGTCAGTTTTCCAAACATCGTCGTGTTCATTTGGCACCTCGCGTCAATAAACAGGCTGCGTCCCCTTTTGAGTTAGTACATTCTGATGTTTGGGGTCCTTGTTCTGTTATGTCCCAGACTGGTTATCGTTATTTTGTTACCTTTGTTGATGATTTTTCTCGTACCACTTGGCTTTACTTAATGAAACATCGTTCTGAATTATTTACTCACTTTCGTAATTTCTGTTCTAAAATTCAAAACCAGTTTAATACTTCTGTGAAAATCTTACGTAGTGATAATGCAAAAGAATATTTTTCCACCCCGTTCACCGACTACTTGCAAAATCATGGTATTCTCCACCAATCCTCTTGTGTTGATACCCCTGCTCAAAATGGTGTTGCTAAGAGAAAGAATCGGCATCTCTTAGAAACTGCATGAGCTCTCATGTTTCATTACTCTGTCCCTAAACGTTTTTAGGCCGATGCAGTGTCAACTGCCTGTTTTCTCCTTAATCGCATGCCTTTAGCTGTTCTTGGTGGAGATATTCCATATTCTATTCTGTTTCCCACTACTAAGATGTTCCCTATTGACCCAAAACTATTTGGTTGTGTTTGTTTTGTTCGGGATGTCCGTCCTGGTGTTAGTAAACTTGATCCCAAGTCCTTAAGATGTGTTTTTCTTGGCTATTCTCGAGTTCAGAAAGGTTATCGATGTTACTCTCCTGACCTTCGTCGTTATCTTGTGTCTACTAATGTTACTTTCCATGAGTCCTCTCCTTTCTTCACATCTTCGCCCGTGTCTGAGTTCCCCTCTGTCATGAATGAACCTGATGATATCCTGGTCTATTCTGTCCCTATCTCCCCAGTACAGGCTACTATTCAGGAACCTGATATCATCAATGATGCTAATGATGCCACTGTTTCACCTTCTCCAGTTCCTGCTTCGCCGATTGATTCTGTTGACACGTCCCTCGTTCCTGGTTCTGTTTCTGTCGATCATCCCCTTGCTATAACTGAACTGCCTGTTCCAGATTCTCCTGTTGCTACCACTGATGACCTGCCCATTGCCCTCCAAAAAGGTACCCGTCCATATTGTCCCCCTAAATGATATACAGACTGTACCTATCCCATCTCATCTTTTGTATCCTATCAAAATTTGTCCCCTGCTTCCTTATCCCTTGTTGCCACCGTAGATTCCATCTCCACTCCTTCTACTCTTCACCAAGCCCTGACTCACCCTGGTTGGCGTGCCGCAATGGAAGATGAAATTTTGGCCCTTGACAAGGCTGGTACTTGGACTCTTGTTGATCTCCCACCTAGAAAGAAGGCTATTGGTTGTAAATGGGTGTTTGTTGTTAAAACCAACGCTGATGGTTCCTTGTAACGTTTAAAAGCACGGCTCGTTGCTAAAGGGTATGCACAAACCTATGGTATTGATTATTCCGAGACATTCTCTCCTGTGGCTAAGCTCACCTCTGTTCGTCTTATCTCTTTTGCTGCCACATATCATTGGGATTTACATCAATTAGATGTTAAGAATGCATTTTTGAATGGTGACCTCCTTGAAGAAGTTTATATGGAGCAACCTCCTGGGTTTGTTGCTCAGGGGGAGAATAGGAAAGTGTGCTACCTTCGGAAGTCGTTGTATGGTCTAAAGCAAAGTCCTCGTGCTTGGTTTGATAGATTCTGTGATGTAGTCAAGAAATTCGGATTAAGTCAAAGCAAGTGTGATCACTCTGTGTTCTACCAGCAATCTGATTCAGGGATGATTTTTTTAGTAGTATATGTTGATGACATTGTAATTACAGGAAGTAATATTTCCGGAATCTCACAACTTAAAGTCTTCCTAAACTCTCATTTCCAGACAAAAGATTTGGGGTCATTAAAATACTTTCTAGGTATTGAAGTTTTGCGAAGCAAGAAAGGTATTCTTTTAACTCAAAGGAAGTATGTTCTCGATCTCCTAAAGGAGACTGGAAAGCTTGGAGCAGCGCCAAGCAGCATTCCCATGATTTCGAATCCCTTCCTAGATCTTGATGCTAGTATGTTTGATGAACTTCCTTATGATTTGAAGAAAAAGATTGATCCAGAAAAATTGAAGCCATTTCCATTTCCTGAGAGATATAGAAGACTCAATGGGAAACTGAATTATCTTACAGTGACTCGTCATGATATAACTTTCTCAGTCAGTAGGCTCAATCAATTTTTGACATCGCCAACGGTGGCACAATGGGAAGCTTTAGAACATATCTTGCATTATTTGAAAAGTTCTCCAGGTCTTGGTATTCTTTATACAGATTATGGGCACACTAAAATTGAGTGTTTCTGTGATGCGGATCATGCAGGATCTAAGGCTACAAGATGATCTACTACGGGTTACTGTGTATTTGTTGGTGGAAATTTGATATCTTGGAGAAGTAAGAAGCAAGGAGTTGTGTCAAAATCTAGTGCAGAAGCGGAATACAGAGCCATGTCACAGTCAGTACAAGAAATTTGTGTGGGTAGTTCAACTCTTGAAAGAAATTGGAATCACCACAACATTGCCTGCAAAATTATGGTGTGACAATAAAGCAGCACTTCATATAGCATCGAACTCTGTGTTCCATGAATGAACAAAACATATTGAGATTGATTGCCATTTTATTCGTGATAAGATCAAAGAAAATATTGTATCTACAGGGCACATACGATCCGACGATCAACTGGCAGATCTTCTGACAAAAGCCTTACATGGGACAAGGGTTCAATATCTTTGTAACAAGTTGAGTATGATAAATATATGTGCTCCAACTTGAGGGGGAGTGTTAGAATGTGAACATAGATTGTTAGAAGTTTTCATGTGAACATATTGAGCATGAGATTGTTGAAGAAGCTAGTCGGTGGTAGATAATCTTTTGATTATTTCTTCACCTACTCCACCAATTACGCTTGCTTTGTCTCTGTTTGTACGTGTATATATATCCTTGTAATCTTCTCATTCGGACATAAGAATGTAAATCACATTTCAAGATTATTTAGTTTACACACCATTTTAGAGGGCTTCCTCAACGGCTACTTTTGAGGTACTTGTATTATATGCTTCATTGTTTTGGTTTGATGTAGTTTTCTGTCTTGCTATATCGATATTGCCTAGAAGAATGCATGCGTGATTTCTCTTTGTACTTATACTTGCTCTTACTTTTGTTCTTGATACATCTGTAGGCTATTTTAAGTACTAAAAGATGTGGGCTGTAGGTATAAGGGTGGAAATAAGTTAGGTGACCAATAGGCTAACCGGTTAGGGCTTGGTCAAGTCAGACCATACGTGTTTGTAAAAAAGGCAGGTCAATGCCTATTCAAATGCTTGAATGTGTAAACAGGCCAGACCTGTTTTGTTAAAGCTTGGCTTGTAAGCCTTCAGGTCTGACTTATTTACATATTAAAGAATTAAAATTACATTATGTCATATGTATAAATTTTTTTTTTCAATTGAGCCTATATATAATATTTATATATATGATTTAGATATATTTTCATTAATTTGAATTGAGTTATTATAATTTTGAATTTAATTTATTTAATTATGGCCTATTTTTGGTATATTTAAAGCTTGCATGTTTTTGGCTTGTTTGAAGGCCTAAACTTGTTTTCTGGCAAAGGCTTAGTCCTGTTTTTCAACAAATGGCTTATATTTGACAGTTTAGCACTTTGGCCTATTAGTTTGTTTGAAATTTTTAAAACTGTAGGTGACGTAAAACACACTCATACACACCTAATTTCACAAAAGCAACTTTGATCTAAGGAAGGGAAGGGCAAAACAGAGAGGGAGAGGGAGAAACAAAAACAGGAGAAGGGGGAAGGATGTTCAGACATGGAGGGAAAAGTGGGAGAAACAAATAGAGGAGGAGAGAATTTCATAAACCATCATACTATCATTCATTCAAGTATGTCCATACAAATGGTGAAAGCTCTTATTTATAGGCCAATAATGAGACAATTTTGCAATCCACTAGTAACAAAAATTACCTACTTGCACAATAGACAACTTGCACCCTCTTGCAAAACAAAATGTACCGACTTGCACTATCCCATTTAATACATGTAATGATTAAACACCCTACTTGCTAAATAAACTAAAAACATAAAGTAATAAAATATAAAAGTAATATAGATTTCCTTCTATAGAAAGTTATCTCAAAATATATACAGTTCTTATATTCCATCATTTCTCCTCTGCTTGATGAACTTGGCTCCCAACAAATTAAAATGAAAGCACAGCTTTGAAGAGGAATGGTAGAATTCAATATGACACTTCAATCCAGAAATCCTTTCCAATGAACAAGGTAGTGAAAAATGAGACATTGAGAAAAGCAAGCAATCTATTGGTGTTGGTTTGGAAAACCTTTCCAATGAACAACTAGTTGCAAAGGTTATCATTGAATAGGAATACAATATGCTCTTTCATAGCCTCAACAACTTTAGGATGATGTGCAGCATGAATTTGGTAAACCTGAAGAATAGGAGAACAATGTGCAATAGAAGTCCGTGGAATTTGAACACCTTTCTTGTCAATATTTTCAACATGAGTATTTTCTAAGGCTTGTAACTCTTGATCTTTGGCCATCAGTTTGAATTCTTGATTCAGTTCAAGACTCATGTCTTCAAACTTCATGAAAATTTCTCCTGATTTAGCCTCCTTTTCTTGCTTCTTAACATCTTTGTCAGCTTCATTTACTTCCTTGATCTCTTTCATGGCTAAGCTTACACTTTGATTAGAGTTGTTTAACATCTCATGGTGGTACAAGAAATATAGGTGAAGGCGAGTTGGAGGTAGTACCACCCTTTTGAGTTGTCAAAATATCTTGATGCTCTCCATGCCTTGAAAAAATTTTCTCCCTATCTCTTTGTTTGCCTAAACATTTGAGAGCCTTCAAAATTTCTTCAAACTTGTTATCTATGTGTCGGTTCAATTCTTCAATCCTATCATCTATATACTTTCTAAGAAACCTTCCATATTCCTCAAGGCTATTGTAGGTACAATAGGTCGTAACAACTTTAAGGGTAACAATTCCTAGGTGAATTCAACTTAAGACTAAAAGAAACGAATTTCACCCCAAACAAAGCTTTCTGTTTAATGATTCTTGCATCCGGGATAGGTAGGAGTGGAAAGAACCTCGACAAGGAGCTCAAACAATGCAAAAGATTGGGTTCTGGATGTCGGTGCGTGGAGCACCTTCGCCAGTGTATGTGGCATGTGAAATCCATGTGCAGAGAGCTCTAGCGGCAAGTGAGGGCGCGTCAGGTGGCGAATGGCGACAGGATTTGTGGGTTTGACCAGCTTCTTCAGCCCAAACGTGATGGTCGTGGAATTTTGATGATATGGAGTCAGGAAATAGATGTTTTGGTACTGACAATGGCGAAATAGAGTGTTAGGGTTCTTTTTCCTGGTGAGTTTTCTTGATTTTCCGGTGGTTGAAACAGCCTAGGAGTGTAGGAACCTAAGTTCTGATACTAAACTGATGTAAAACACACTCACACACACTCAATCTCACAACAATAGACCTGATTTAGGACAAGGAAAATAGAAACAGAGAGGGAAAGAGAAAGGAAGAAATAAGAGAGAGGAGGGGAGATGAGAACTGTTTCAGAATTTGAGAGGGAGAGAGGAAATAATTCATCATATAGGGAAAAGTGAGAGAAGGAGAGGGAGAAACAGAAACAGGGGAAGGGGGAAGGATGTTTAGACATAAAGGGAAAAGCGAGAGAAAGAGATAGAGGAGGAGAGAATTTCATAACCATCATACTATCATTCATTCAAGTGTGTCCATTCAAAGGGTGAGAGCTCCTATATATAGGCTAATAAGGAAACAATTTGCAGTCCACCAGTAAGCACAATAGACAACTTGCACCCTCTTCCAAACCAAAAACTACCCACTTGTACTATCCCATTTAATACATGTAATGATTAAACACCCCACTTTCATCATACTATATATCATTCATTCAAGTGTGTTTGTGCAAAGTTTGAAAGCTCCTATTTATAGGCTAATAAGGAGACAATTTGCAATCTTCTAGTAATAAAAAGCAACCATTTGCACAATAGATAACTTGCACCCTCTTGCAAAACAAAAAGTACCTACTTGCACTATCCCATTTAATACATGTGATACATGTAATGATTAAACACCCCACTTGCTAAATAAGCTAAAAACCTAAAGTAATAAAATATAAAAGTAAGATAGATTTTCTTTTATAGGAAGTTATCTTAAAAAATATATATTTTTCTTATATTCCATCAGTAGGCTTTTCTAACAAGTTTCAGGCTAAGGTAGACTTTTTCTCAGCAGGCTAGGCTTAAGTTGGGAAAAAAAAAAAGCCTATAATAGTTACAGGTTAAGCTCAAGCTGACTTGTTAGAAGACAAATTTGGCCTGGCCTATGTTTCCACTCTACTTGGCAGTTACAACCCAAAAGGAAAATATTGGCTAGTGTAGGATCAATTTTTTTCAGATATATCCATAGACCCAAATTTTATGTTTGAATTCCAATCCGTCTAGTTATATATATGGTAGTGGGTCAAGGCTGACTTAATTTAACTTAATTCTAATGGGTATCCAAAACCATGCAAGTTAAAAAGATGTCCCTTCATTCTGACCCACGTGGTTTATAAATAATTAATATAGCGGTTGGATGTGATGAATTATTATTCGTCTCGCATAACCAAAACTCGAAGTTTCTGTTGGATTTCATAAACAGTTTAAGTTGACAAAGGAATTGGATATATGGAGATAACAACCGAAAAGGCTACCTCCAGCAACACAAAAGCCGCCAAAATCACAGCAGTAGAACCTGTTTCTGATCTCAACAACGACGCAATTATCACAATCACAGGCATGGAACCCAAGTTTCACAAAGCTGCAATGGATGGTAATATCAATGCCTTTGAAGGAATGGGTGAGGAAATTGATTCCATACTAACCCCAAATAATAATACGATCCTTCATATACATTTCACAAACTATACTCACAGCCTATCAGAGACATTTGTGGAAGAAGTTCTAGGCATGTGTCCTAGACTTATTTTGAAGACCAATGTGAAGGATGAAACCATTCTTCATATAGCAGCAAGGTACGGACATCATAAAATACTGAAAAAATTAATTGATTGTGGTAAAGTTCTCTCAATAGATATCAATGATGTTGGAGTTGAGAAAAGCCTTCTAAGAGCAATAAATGATAAAAAGGACACAGCCTTGCATGAAGCAACCCGTTATGGTCACACAGATGTCGTTGATGTCCTGATAAAGGAAGAACCAGATCAGTCATATTTTGGCAAAAATGTTGATGATGAAACTCCACTTTATATTGCTGTTGAGAGACAATATTGGGACGTGGTTGATACAATCTTGGATAATAGTAATTCACCGCAATATACTGGCCCCAATGGCAGAACTGCGTTGCATGCCAGTGTTCTTCACGGTGATAAAGGTATTTTATTGTATAATGTTACAATTTATCCTTTATAGTCTTTACATATATATATTTTTTGTTTTTATATTTCTGGTGTGTCTAATTTCCTTGGCATAAAACAAGAATAATAACAGTACTCTAACGTGACTATAATAATTTTCTTAAAAAAATAAATCACAATTCATATAAAAAATTTAAATAATTTACAAGAAATATTGCGATCACTAAATCAATTTCCCGGCCTTTCACGTTAAGTTATGATATTTTTGTTTTAAATTGGCACTTCAAATTTAAAGAGTGTTCATGTGAGAATGCAACTAACTTTTTTGATAATATGAATGGGGTTTAATTTGATGCTATTCATCTCAGAAAAAGTGTCGAAGTTGTTGAACAGAAACTTGTCAGCAGCGAAACAAGCGGATGAAAATGGTTGGGTACCACTTCACTTGGCAGCACTTTGTGCAAATTTAGATGTGGTGGAGTTGTTGGTAAGCAAAGATAGAAGCACAGCATACATGAGAGATAACTTGGGAAGGACTGCTCTTCATTTTGCAGCACTTCATAAAGATTCATCAATAATGAAAAAGATAATAGAATATTGTCCAGATTGCAGTGAAGTGGTGGATGAAAATGGCTCCAATGCTCTTCACTACACTACAATGGGAGACAAGTATTACCGTTTTCAACTAAAAAGGAATCTGCGAGATGCACCACTAATAAGGAACTTGTACAACGAGAAGGATAATGATGGGAACACACCCCTTCACCTCCTTGCACGTCAACCTTCCCAAAAGGACCATTATTGTGATCATTCTCTTCTGAAACTGCAATCCCCAAGAGTGGACACGATGGCATGCGATAAATATGGTCAAACTCTTCTCGATATTGCAGTTGCTGATGTCCCTCCATATACAGCCTATAAGGTAACAAGCAACAACATATGAATTCCCTTTTCCTAAACATTTGCGTGCACTCCCTTTTCCTCAATACCATGGTATGAACCATAGATTTTCATATATAATAATAGAAGAAATTATATAATAGATAGTGATATAATACAAGACAATTATCTGCGCTATATGCACTGTGCATTTTCAGTTATCGAGAATATTCATGCATTAAGTTTGTTCGATCTGAATTCAGCTATCTTATTCTAAATGGAGACTGTTTTTATACGCAAAGCATTGTGTGTGTAATGAAAATATTATTTTCTAAGCTTGGTAAGTTAAGACACTGGGAGTCATTGCATTTCATATTGTTTTAGCTAACACCATAACATCTTTTAATAGGGTCTTGCACTAATTTGAATAAATTTAATCTATGTAATTACATTGATCATATACGGTACTAGTGGATGAGACTTATTCAATGAGCCTTTGTAGGCTGATTTTTTTTTTTTTGTAAAATTGAAAACTAAAATGAACGATTTCTTTGTGTTACTTGGTTCAGAATAAATTACTTACAAAATTACAAGATATTGGAGCAAGGTTAGGCGGACGAGTTCTAGATAACCACCTCAGAGAAAAGAAACAAGAGAAGAGACATGATTTAGCAGTTGATCAAAAGGAGGATTATTTGGCTACAAGAGCATCAACCCTGTCTTTGGTGGCGGTTTTAATTGCAACGGTGACATTTACAGCAGGATTTACTTTGCCTGGGGGATTGATTCAAAATGGTGATAAAAATGAAGGTTCTCCCGTATTAAGAAATAATTATACTTTCATATTGTTTGTTGTAACCGACTCTCTCTCTTTCGTTCTTTCTACTTCTGCTGTGTTTGCCCTTTCTTACTCATCATTTCAAGGAGTAGAGGCGGACGAGGACGTGAATGCATCGCTGCTCAACATCAGTAGGATTGCCACGTCGTTTGCGTTGGTCCTCATGGTTGTGGCATTTGCGGCAGGCCTAGGGGCTGTCCTGGATACTTCCAAAGGTGCTGGTAGTGATGTCGCCTTGGGGATTATTTACTTCTTTTTAATCATCTATTATATAGTCATTTTTAAAGTCGTGATAGTCAGAAAAAGGACTCGTAATTACAGTCTTCAAAGAGTAAGGGATGTTCAGTTGTCTCACACTGTCTGAATCATTGTCAATAAAATCTATTTGTCAGTTTTACTTTATTTTTTTCGTGTATCCAACCTGTATATGTCGTCATTAACAATAAAGTACTCCAGTTTCAATCAATAAATTGATTTTTTTTTCTCAAACTACTTTTCCGTTAAACTTAATCTTTATATTGTTTATTTAGGTTTATGCAATTGTACTATCTTGTGTTTGCTCAATAATTTTTGAGCACTTATCCTTTTTGGATAAAATAAATTTACATTCTTCCAACAGATCTTTATATTTGTCCAGTAAAAATGTAAATCAATCTTTCACGTATTGAATAAAATGTAAAAATTAACTATAATACAATTTTTTTAAAAAAAATCAAATAATATGTTTTAAATTAAAAAAAAACACCTCAATTATTTGGAGCCTTTGCTATTGGATTACTAATTTCTTGTATGACTATGCCTGCTAGATAAACCCCACAATCGTTTGATAAAAACCCTTTTCATACTTTACAAGACAAAACTCTTTTCCAATATAATTCATAGTGCAAAATCACTAATTAAAATAAAGTAATCCAAACACAAGCTGACTCAATGTCAAAAGATCACATTCAAAGTGTAGTTGCATCATTACATTTAACATAAGTTATTCATCCAGCTAAGGCGTGACACAGAATGATATGTTAAGGTAATCGATAGTTTTAAATTATGTTGCAGTTTGTCCAAAAAAATTATGTTGCAGTTGCATTATCAAAGAGTGGCTTTATAATTGATTGCAACTATGTCATAATGCCTCAAATGCTGTCTACTTGCATTTTCAAAAAATATGTTCATTCAAAAGTTTTTCTCGGATCATTGACATTTGAAACAATATATATTAAATGAAATACAATATAATATATGAGAAGAATATAACAAAAACAAACGGCAGAAAATGTTACTGGGCAAACGCATATGAAACACAAAATTGTAAGGAATTAGTAAGTATAACTAGGCCCAAAAATAAAGTGGACAAAAAGCTGACAACATTCCTTAATGAGAGATATGGAAAAATATAGGGTTACTCTTGCTTTAGATCCTGAACAATAATGGAAGGTAAAAGGAGAGATAAGTGATGAATGAAAGGGTTGAACTTGTATGTGAATAATGGAATATGAAGCTTTAGAGTTAAGGTTAAATTGGTAATTTATAAATAATTTATAAAATTTATTTAGATTATATCATATACGATTAAAAGATGGTGCAAATTTTTTTTTTTAAAAAAACAAGATCAACAGATGAGGTTTGTAAGCTTGTGATATGCGTGTTGGCAAAAAAAAAAAAAAAAAAAAAAGAAGCTTGTGATATGCTTATAGTCTTTTATGCACGAGTTAGTTTCTAAGGTAAACACCCTATAATATAGAGTGCAACCTATATCATATCACTTTAGGGAGCTTTAACCAATGTTTACACCTAAATATGGACAAATTGAGAACTCTAATTACCTAATTCAAGTGTTGATTTACTAAACTAACAAATCATTAATCAAAGACACGAGGACACTAACTACGCGTTTGGTTTTCAAGGGTGCGTTTGGTTTTTGCTTTTTTTTTTGGGAGGGGAGGAGAGGAAACCGTAAGAAGTTACTTTGTTTGGTTTTATTAGGAGGGGGAGTGTAATAATAATTTACTATTCTACCCTTACATGTCAGTTTATATTTTTATTTATATGTTATATAAATATATACACCTTAATTCTAATTAATGTAATAATATTTTTTGGTAAGAAATGTTATAATATATTTTATTTAAATTATAATTTTTAATTATAATGATATTTTATTTATAATAATATAATTTTATTTTAAATTAATTATTTCGTGTCAATAATGTGTGAAATTTTTTTTTTTAAATGGGTAATATTGGAAAATCATAAAAATCATGAAGGCAAAATAGTAAAAAATATTTAGAGTAAAATACTGTAACCTCCTTTGCGTTTTGGCTTAATTACATAGACATTCCCTCTATTTTGAAAATATACACTTAAATCCAAACATTAACTCCCTTAAGAATTTTTATTTTTAATTAAAATTGATATTAAAATAAATTTAATATACTAATTTACCCTTCATCAGTGCTAATTCCCTAATTTTGGCTAAAATTGTTTAAGTAATTTGAGAGTTTCTTTTTCTTAATTTATTTTTTACTTTTGCACATAGTTATCTGTTAATTTTTTCATATTGAGATAATGACTTAATCAATTTAATTAATGCAAACATAGAAAAATTAATTAAAAATATGATTAATAGATGCACACTTTAATAAAGGTGTTTATAAATGACTGTGCAAAAAATGTATTTAACAATTCAAAATTTAAAATTAATATAAGTTATATAATATCTCAAATTTATATTATTAATAACATATGATGAATAAAAATATGTCTTTCAAATATGTCTTCAATCTTTATTAAATAAATAAGTTTCAATAAATATGATAAAAAATTTTAAAATTTAAAATTTTTTAAGATAATAAAATTAATAATTTTTATAATATATTAGAAATTTTGAACATACATGTATTAGCATTATTTTTTGTTTGTATAAAAAATTATTTTAGGAAAACATAAATGTTTATTCATTTGTCGAAAGAGGGGTATTTTGGTCAAAGAAAATGTTCAACAGTCAACTAATGGTTGAGTGGACAAATCTCAAATATATAAAGGAGGTTTCTATAATATGTATTTTAATTTCAACGGAGGTCTATATACGTTTTCAAAATAAAGGAGACATTTGTGTAATTTAAGTAAAATAGAGGGCTGGTCAATGTATTTTACTCTTTTTTTAAAATTAATTTGACCTTCGTGTCAAGAACGAGCAATGTGTTATAAATAAAGGGAAAAATGAGGAGAGAAAGGAAGAAAGAGTAATTCTCATTCACTATTCAGTATTATATCAAGTACATAACATATGCCTTCTATTTATAGGCACAACTTTCTAATTTACAATTAATGTGATTCCATAATAATAGGAAATAATGGGAAAAAATCGGAAACTATGAGAGAATATGAAATAATGGGAGATAGGAACATCCACAATTTTATATTCATAACACTTCCCCTTGGATGTTCATTACTAAACATGTAATTAAAAAACTTCAACTCAGAAAAATCCCGTGGGACAAAAACTTAGTAGAAGAAAAAGAGTACATTGTTTATTGATACATTTGATAGAGCTATCTCATTAAAAACTTTGGTAGGAAAACCTAGCGGAAAAAATCATAGACAAGGGGAAAAGAGTAGAGTATGTATCAACCCCCCTTTTGATAGCATCAGTTGATTCTTTGAACCTATGATGTCCAATGCCATGAATGAGCTTTTCAAAGATTGTACTAAGAAGGGACTTGATAAATAAATCTGCTAGATTTTCACTAGAATGGATTTGCTGGATATCGATCTCATCACCCTTTTAAAGGTCACGAGTTTAGAAGAATTTTGGTAAAATATGCTTTGTTCTATCGCCCTTGATGTATCCTTCCTTTAGTTGGGCAATACATGCAATATTATCCTTATATAGGATTGTTGGAGGCATTCTACTAGGAGATAAACCACAAGTGGTTCTTATGTGATGTATTGTTGATCTTAACCAAACACGTTCTTGACTTGCTTCATGCATTAGTAGAATTTTAGTATGATTCGATGAGGTGGCCAATATAGTTTGTTTTATAGATGTCCATGAAATAGTCATGTCATCACTTGTGAATAAATTCCCTATTTGTGATTTACCATCATGTGGATCAAACAAAAACCCAGCATCTGCATAGCCAAAAAGTTTATACTTGCATACATTTGAGTAGAATAACACCATGTCTATAGTGCCTCTAGGGTAACGAAGAATGTGCTTCACTCCATTCTAGTGTCTACGTGTTAGTGAAGAACTATGTCTAGCTAACAAGTTTATAACAAATGGTATGTCGGGTCGAGTGTGATAAGCAAGATACATTAGTGCTCCAATAGCACAAAAATATGGTACTTTTGAACCAAATAGTTCTTCATCATCTTCTTCGCTAATTACTCGAGGTTTGAACGGGTCTTTATCCGCCTGCAAAAACCTTACAACCATTGGGATACATAGTGGATGTGACTTATCCATGTAAAAATGCTCTAGGACATTCCTTGTGTAAGTTTCTTGATATACAAAGATCTCATTTTTCAAGTACTCAATCTGTAACCCAAGACAAAATTTTGTTCTTCCCAAGTCCTTCATTTCAAATTATTTCTTCAAGCAATTAATTTTCTTTTGAAGCTTTTAAGGAGTTCTAATAATATTGATATCATCAATATAAACAGCTATTATGGAAAACTCACTTCCAGATCTTTTCATAAGGATGCATAGGCATATTGGATCATTTTGAATCCTTCTTTTAACAAATATTCATTGAGACAATTATACCACATGTGCCCTAATTGCTTGAGGACATATAGAGACTTATTTAACTTAATTGAGTATTGTTCTTGAGAACTTGATTGGTGTGCTTCTGGCACCTTTAGTTCTTTAGCAACTTTCATATAAATATCATTGTCAAGTGAGTCATACAAATAGCAAGTCACGACATCCATTAGATATAGATCAATCCCTTCATTTACTGCAAGGCTAATCAAATAATGAAAAGTAGTCGCATCCATCATTGGTGAATACATTTCTTCAAAATTGATATTGGGTCTTTGTGTAAAGTCTTGGGCAACAAAATATGCTTTATATCTAGTAATTTCACCCTTGTCATTTCACTTTCGTGCAAAAAATCATTTGTATCCAACTGGCTTTACATCTTTAAGTGTAAGGACTATGGGTCTAAAAAGTTTTCATTTTGCTAATGATGTTAATTCTGCATTAATGGGATCTTTCCATAGGGGCAATCCTTTCTTTGTTGGCACTTGCTAATGGATTTTACACTACTACAAAAAGGTTGAAAGGTGGCGCACATATTGTGGCCCTTTCTTAATGAAGCGCCACAGCTGCTCATTTATTATTTTTCTTATATTTTATGTTTTTTTTAACCAGCTGTGGCGCCTGGTAGGGTAGGTGCCACAGCTGGTATGATCAAGTGTGGCGCCTGGCTAGGAAGGCGCCACACTTGTCAAAGTGGAAGCAGCTGTGGCGCCTGGCACGCCAGGCGCCACACTAGCTTATGGTCAGATGTGGCGCCTGGCTGGTCAGGCGCCACCCCTGACCCTTAAAAAAAAAAAGTTTTTGTTAGGGGTGGCGCCTGTCTAGCCAGGCGCCACCCCCGACCCTTTTTTAAATAAAAAAAAAAAATTTTCTGATCAGGACTACTGGCGCACCCCTGACCCTTTAAAAAAAAAGTTTTATCCTTTTTTTAAAAAAAAGTTTTAATCAGAGGTGGCGCCTGCCTAGCCATGCGCCACCCCTGATTATTTTTTTTAAAAATAAAATTTTTTTTTTCAGATCTGGCCCATCTCTGACACTTTTTTTTTTTAAAAAAAAATATATTTATCAGGGGTGGCGCCTGCCTCCTGATCATTTTTTTTTTAAAAAAAAATTTGTTTAGATTTGGCGCATCTCTGAGACTTTTTTTTAAAAAAAAAAAAAATATTTGTCAGGGGTGGCGCCTGCCTGGGCAGGCGCCACCCCTGATCATTTTTAAAAAAAAAAAAAATTTTTTTTCAGATCTGGCGCATCTCTGAGACTTTTTTTTTAAAAAAAAAAAATATTTGTCAGGGGTGGCGCCTGCCTGGTCAGGCGCCACCCCTGACTCTTTTTAAAAAAAAAAAAATTAATTTGGATATCCCTATCCCTTCCCCACCAATAAGATCATAACCCACCCCCCACCCCTTATCCCCTTTTATTTTCCCGCCGCCCCCCCCCATTCTCTTTCATTTCCCGCCTCCACCCCCCATCTCTTTCTCTCTATCTTTAATTATTCATTCCCTCTATCACTTTCCCTTCCATCTGTGCGTGCACCCTGTCCTTCCATTTTCTCTTCTTCATATCTTAAAACTACACCCACACGCGCACACGTTTTTGTATTTTTCCAACTGCCAACCCCACTTCTTTCCGTATTATTTCGTTGTCTTCAACTCTTTTGGTCCCCACTCCATTTGGTAGCTAGTGCTCAAATTTCTTCCTTCCCTCACTGAGATTGCGTCACCAACGGCAATTACGTGGTCCCCCACTCCACTAATCAACCTGTAAGTTCAACTTGCGTTTTCTTTTTATTAATTTTTTTTTCAGGTTGTTTTGCGTGGCTTTTTTTCTTTATGGCATGGTTGCGATGCTTTTTTTGATTTTTTCCCTGTGATGACACGCATCCATGTATATTTATATTTATTGAGAGATTTTTCATTTTAATATAGAATGCATAATGGACCCTCGGCGTATTTGGGAGGACAATTAAATTTATTGAACATTTTCGGTTGCAGATGTTAGTATAATTTATAAATAATAAAAAGAAGAGGAGAAGTGTAAAGAGTAAAGTGTGCATACTTTACTGTCATTCTCACACACACACACGGGCATTTCGGTGCAAAAGCATGTCTTTTTATTTTTATTATTTTTAATTTCATTTCGGTACAACATTCCCTCCTTGTCCTTATTATTTTATTTATTCATTTCAATTTTTAATCAAGTTGCTCAATGAAAATGATAACATTATTACCTCCTCTTTTTATTAATTCAGACATCGGATAATACCGATAGAGATGGCTTAGTTAGGACATAAAATATGTGTAACATTCTCTGCAATAATGTTTGAAAATTAGTTTGTGCGTGTGTGTGCACTGGCAAAAATAGTATATATATATATATATGAGAAGTGATTTATACTTTTTTTGGTTTTTTTGGCCATATATAATCCATATATGAACACGAACGTTGAAAGAATTGTAAGAATTCAACTGAATCAAGGGGGGAATGTACATTAATTACTAGGATAAAAATTAATCAAATGACGTGACTTTGTCTTTGAAAAAATGGCCCTAGATGTTAGATTTTGCCTAGCTTGGAATAAAATAATAAAACTTACATATAAAATGACTTTAATGTATCAATGTTAATATTTAATGAAATAAAATATAATTTGTCTATATTGTTTAACTTTAAATATATTAACTAAAACCGTAAGGGGAAAAACATACAATAAGGAGATAATTAATGTTGGGATTATGCTTTCTTTTTCATTTTATTTTTTTTTCTTTATTTTTTTTCTGAATCATAATTTTTGATTTAAGCTAATCATATTTGATTTTATTATATTTTGATGTTTATTACACATATTATTATTTAAAAAAAATAACTTAGAACCTCAAATATTTTATTGATTTGTTTATGTTTAATTTGTATTTGTAGTTTCAGTTCATCAGTCTATTGAAGCTTCTATTTACGGTATGTTTTTTAAATTTTGAGCTTAATTACAAATGTGATTTTAGTTAAATTTAATAGTTATAATTTGTAGGTGTTGTAATGATTGTTATTGATTAATTGCACAAGCAAAATAATTATTTATATATTTTTAACACTTGTATTTTATTTAATTATTGACTTGTAATGTTTTATAATTTAACTATGATATATTATTGTGGCAAATATGGTTTCTTTTGTTATGAGTTGTAAAATTTTATTATAATGCCTGGGAATAATTAATGAATTATTTGGCAATTTAAATATTCAGTTTAAGACTTAGAAAGCTCCAATAATAAAGATTCATGTGGTGTATGTTATTTTAAATTAAAATTGGTAAGAGAATATAAAAGTAATTAGTAAATGCAATAGTTATACAACTAACCACGTAATTTTTAAAAAAAATAGATTGAAGCCCATAGATGGATCGTAAATGGATGTCATCTAATCGATGTTCAAGGGAATATA
Source organism: Inga leiocalycina (assembly GCA_963242795.1). Taxonomy (NCBI): domain Eukaryota; kingdom Viridiplantae; phylum Streptophyta; class Magnoliopsida; order Fabales; family Fabaceae; genus Inga; species Inga leiocalycina. The sequence continues at coordinate 40,925,845 of OY725332.1, forward strand.
TAGATGGGGTGAAGGATTTTATTACATTTGCAACTGAGCACACAAAAGATCCTGGCAAAATCTTATGTCCTTGCTTATCCTGTTGTTTTGGAAAGCGGATTAGTCAACTTGATTTGCTAGATCATCTAGTGTGTTATGGTATTGATCAAACATATATACGATGGACAAGGCATGGTGAGACCAACGATTCATATAGTGATCGGGTGCATACCACGGGTGGTGCCTCGGATGAATTTGATCAAAGCATGTTTGATGAAGATGATGATCTTGAAGAAATGGTAAATATGGTTGAAGGGGTGCTTCATAACTGCCCTAACGAATATGAGAAGTTGAAAGGTGATGCAGAGAAACCATTATATGTCGGAAGTATTAAATACACAAGATTGCTAGCAGTGTTGAAGTTGTACAACTTTAAAGCTCGCTACGGATTGAGTGATTCGGGTTTTACCGCATTGCTTGAACTGTTGCAAGATATGCTTCCAGAAGAAAATGTACTTCCTACCAAGACATACGAGGCAAAGCGAATTCTTTGCTCTACAACCGGTATGGGATATGAGAAGATACATGCATGTCTTAACGATTGCGTATTGTTTCAAAATCAGTATGCAACGTTGGAGAAGTGCCCTAAATGCAACGCATCTCGATATAGGAAGAAGAAAGGAAAAAGTCCTTTGAAGGTGCTATGGTATTTTCCCATTGTTCCGAGATTCAGGCGACTGTATAGTAATGCAGAGATAGCTAAGCAGTTGACATGGCATGCAGATGAAAGGATTAAAGACACGAAGCTTAGGCACCCTGCAGACGCTCCTCAATGGAAAAAAATTGATCATGAGTACCCTGACTTTGCTGATGAAGTCAGGAACCTTCGCCTTGCACTGTCAACTGATGGAATTAATCCGCACGGTGTTCAGAGTAGCACACATAGCACGTGGCCGGTGATATTGATGATTTATAACCTTCCTCCACACTTAATCATGAAACGCAAGTTTATGATGTTGTCCATGTTAATTTCTGGGCCAAGGCAACCTGGGAATGATATAGATGTATACTTGGCTCCTTTAATTGATGACTTGAAGCTGCTTTGGGATGAAGGCGTTAGTGTGTATGACGGGTACATGGAAGAAAGTTTCACTTTGAAAGCCATGTTGTTTGGCACAATTAATGATTTCCCTGCTTATGGAAATTTGTCAGGATACAGCGTCAAAGGATATGGTGCATGCCCTATATGTGAAGATGACACTCATTCAATGCGACTTCATCATTGTAAGAAAAATGTTTACATGGGGCATCGAAGATTCTTACCATCACAACATCGTTGGAGGAAGTGGAAAAAGCCTTTCAATGGTGATGCAGAAGAAGGTAGCCCGCCGAAGATGTTGACCGGTTCCCAGGTGTATTCCAAGGTAAAAGACTTGGAGAACAATTTTGGCAAACCTTTTGCAAAACAAATCGAGACAAGCGGTTGGAAGAAAAAGTCTATTTTCTTTGAACTTCCATATTGGAAGTCTTTATATGTGAGGCATTTTCTTGATGTGATGCACATAGAAAAAAATATCTGTGATAGTCTAATTGGCACGTTGCTTAATATCCAAGGAAAAAGCAAGGACAATGTCAATTCGAGGTTGGATTTAGTGAACTTGGGAATTAGAGAAGAGTTGGCACCGATTGAGCAAGGGTTTCGTACCTATCTACCACCAGCGGCATACACTCTGTCGAGGAAAGAGAAGAAATTGTTTTGTGAGTTTCTGCAAGGAATTAAAGTCCCCGAGGGCTACTCTTCAAATATAAAGAACCTTGTATCGGTAAAAGAGTTGAAGTTAAAGAACCTTAAATCTCATGATTGTCATGTGCTCATGCAAAATTTCCTACCGGTTGGTATACGATCCATTCTTCCCAAAAAATTAAGGAACACTATCACGAAACTTTGCGTGTTTTTCAAGTTGATCTGCAGTAAAGTGGTTGATTCAACCAAGTTACAAGATTTGCAAAGGCTGATTGTGTGTACTCTGTGTGAACTTGAAATGTATTTTCCGCCTTCTTTTTTTGACATTATGGTACATCTAACTGTACACTTGGTCAAAGAAACTCAATTGTGCGGTCCAGTGTACTTGAGATAGATGTACCCAAATGAACGATTCATGAAAATATTAAAGGGGTATGTGAAAAATAGATACCGTCCAGAGGGTTGTATCGCTGAAAGTTACATGGTTAAAGAAGCAAGTGACTTCTGTGCTGATTTTCTATCAAATGTTGACCCTGTAGGGATCCCCAAGTCCCGTCATGATGGCCGAAGATCAGGGAAAGGAACAACGGGGAGTGATGTAATAACGATATCAGTGACTGAACGGGATCAAGCCCACTTGTATGTCCTACATAACACTGATGAGGTCGAACCGTATGTAGAAGAACACAAGGATGCTCTCCGATTGGTACATGGTGATAGGAATGAAAATTTATTAACAACAGAACACAATAAACAATTTGCAGGCTGGTTGAAAAATCGTATTAACGATGAGATGGAGAGGAATCCTGATTCAGTTTCCGAAAAATTGAAGTGCCTGTCGAAGGGACCGAGCTTACATGTATTATCTTACAATGGTTATGCAATCAACGGTTACACATTTTATACACAAGACCATGATAAACAGAGCACGATGCAGAATAGTGGGGTAACACTTGTTGCTGATTCTTGGCATAGATCCAGTGCTAAAGATACACACCCTATCTATGCATCAATGTCATACTTTGGTGTCATTGAACGCATATGGGAGTTAGATTACTCTATGTTCAGGGTCCCTGTCTTGAAATGTCAGTGGGTTAACAACAACAGTGGATTGCGGATAGATGACTTAGGCTTTATGCAAGTGGACCTTTCTAAGGTTTGGTATGAAGATGATCCTTTTATTTTAGCAGCACAGGCAGAACAAGCATTTTACATTCCTGATCCTGCTAAGAAGAATTGGTCTATTGTACTTCCATCCAACAAGAATCGTCAAGCAGAAGTTGATTTTGAAAGTAATGAATATTTGAACATCAATAATGATGATCCTTCATTTGAGAATTTGTGGTCAGCAGAGATTGATATAGATGGAGATGCAGATGAAGATGAAGATGGAGATGGACCCCTATACGTGAGACATGATCATAAAGAGGGAACTTGGGTCAAGAGGAACACAATTCTCAATCCAACACGAATTCTGAAGAATAAAATTTTAAATCAAACAAGAAAAAGGAAAAGATAATGATTGCCTTGACTCATTTACTTGTACGTATGTTTTTATAAATTTCAAAGTAATTTGCTTTCGTTGACATACAAGACCATTGTGTACTGATGTTTTGATTTGGTTTATTTCACTTGCAGGAGTATGGACTCACCACATCATGACATTGATGACGTGCCCAGTCCCGTACCTGATGACATTGATGACGTTCCCAGGCACATTGGTAGACAGAGATTTGAGGTGAACGTCAGACGTGGCAGGACAGTTATGGCGAGGTTGATCAGACTGAGAAGTAACGGGATCAAGTTACAAGTAGAGTGGAATGAACTTGGAAACCCGGTTGGGGAGAACAGTACCTCGTTAAATAACTTCATCGGGACTACGGTTCGAGACAGAGTCCCTATTACAGTTCAAAATTGGAAAATGGTAAAGAAAAGTTATGAGGATGGGATCTGGGCTGAAATAAAGGTAACACCTTAATTATATATATTTAGGAGTTGAGCTTTGTTTCACTTCATTTCAATCTTACATATGATATATGTTTTTTGACTTGTTTACAGAGTGTTTTTATTATTGATGATGATCGGAAGAACTTCGTAATGAGAAAAGCCGGAAAAATTTTGCGAAAGTTTCGTTCTGATCTCGTCAAATATTTCTTGAGGGATGATAATGATGATATCATTACTACACCGCCTTATCCATTGTACGAAGGAATCATCACTCAAGCAATGTGGGATGAGTTTATCAAAACACATACAACTCCTGATTTCCTGGTAAGGGGATTTGTTTATTTTTCCCTATTTCGTGTAATGTACGTATTTGTAAGTAACATTTATATATTTATATGAATCATTTTGATCTATCTAGGAGTTGAGCGAGAAGAATCGAGCTAACGCGACCAACATGCCATACCGATACACACAAGGACCTGTTTCATACGGAACTTTACAAAAACAAATTGTACGAACTGATGATTATTTCATTCATAATAAAAATTATATGAATATCATTTAACTCCGACTAACTTCGATGTGTAGATACAAGAATCAGGCTCAGATAGTACACAGGTTCCACGACATGAGCTGTGGGTCAAGGGTGTCACAAATAAGAAAGGTGAAATTCGTAGTGAGGAAGCAAGAAGAGTAGCCGAATATTGTGTAAGTATTCAATTATATTATGCGTTCAATAAATAATTGGCTTTACTTAAATGAACTCCATTTATAATAACTAATTTTCATTGTAATTCTTTTTGGGAAAGCGACAAATGACACAGGAGGATCCTGCGTTGGCGACCTATGTTGGTCGGGACGATTTATTGAGCAGAGCGTTACCAGTACCCGAGTATGATGGTCGTGTTCGGGGTACTGGTTTTGCAGTCACCCCATCAGCATACTTCGGACGTCAGAAGCGCTCGAGTAGAAGTGATGTTTCTCACCTACGTGACGAGATGTCTAGCTTTAAGCATCAAATGCAAGAACTTCAACAACAAATGCGCTACAAGGAACAACGAGAAGAACAATTCACCGAACAAATGCGTTTGCTGCAAGAACATAATGAGTTGTTAACAACGCAAATACAACAGTTGGTCCAGGGTAGGCCAATACCAAATGTTCCGTTCTGTGATAGCCCAAGTTTCAGAGATAGCTGCAATTCCGTGCCTAAAGTCCCTTTTCCTTCGGTAATTAATTTCTTTTCTACTTAACTTTATGTTAAATTATAATTAAGCGAATTTAACATATTAACTCTGTTTTCTGTAGGGGGAATTTCAATGCAAGCTATATGTCGAGCAAGCATCCAAGCACGCGGTTGCAGTAGGTGTTGCCTACAACACTGGTGAGGACATACTGCACAATTCACCGTTGCCGGATAACACACTCCGGGTTAGGGTTGACATCTGCACGAACGAAGACGCCCTCTTACCGATCCCGTCTCAAGATGAGCAAAATAAGGTGGCAGATGTTGTAGGTGGCTATGTTGCTTGGCCAATAAGTCTTATCGAGCCATGTGGAAAGGTCGTTCATTCAAAATTCCCTGCACTTTTCCTTCAAACTTTCATCTCGAACTGTGATTTAATTTTCTGATTTGCGCAGGGTAAGATTTCAAAGTCTTCAACAACACAACCCAAGTCAAAAGCATCGGCCAGCCAACAGAGCAGAAGAAGACATACCTCATATCTCGATCAATTAATATTGATTGCACCTCAATTGATCGGTGAGGGAGTAGTGGCATTACGTATTCCAAGACATATCTACAATGTTGGTGGTCTAGTTGATTATATTACTGCCGAGGTCGTGCAGGAAATATGTGCTCGTGATTGGGTTAGTGCTTCGGCTATCAACATCTGGATAAGGTACTTCACTATCATCGTTTATCACTGTTATTAATATATCTCGTTCCATTTCTTTTGTTTCTCATGACACTGTATGTTTTATACTAGGCATTTGGACCAGGACGTTTTAATGGATACACACAGGGTCCAATTCGCATTTGTCAACCCTTTTCTCGTTGGTAATCATGAGGGTAAAATAGATGTGACTGCGCAGTCTAATGGGCTGAAAGATTACTTTAGCAAGAAAGCGGCAGCAAATACATTATTTTTAGTGCCGTATAATGCGGGGTAAGTTATTATTGGTACAATTTTTGTTTTTATTGTTTAACTTCTATCATAACATGATTGTACAAAAAAATTTTTTAAAATATATTTTAGGCGCCATTGGATTTTGATCGTTATCAATCCAGCGGAACCTTCAGGCCCTCACATTTATTATGTGGATCCTCTGCAAAATGGTCTTCCACAAGACCGTTTTGATATGATGCTATTGATCAGTAGGTAAGTATACGTGCCTATGTATAAATATTTGCGAACGTGATTGAATAATCAAAAGTAATCATTTTCTGTTTTTTGTTAGCGCATTGACTGCATATCGGTCGTCTGTCGCGTTAAACTATTCTAAAGCTACTGACCCCCGCCTTAGTTATCCTTGGAAGAAGATACAGGTATTGATATTTGACTTTACTTAGAATTTGTTAGTAAACACTTTTTATTCATGAACAGAGTTAAATATTGCATTATATTATTGCAGTGCCCTTTCCAACCTAATGACAATGATTGTGGGTACTATATCATGAAATTTATGAAGGATGTTATTATGCATGATCAACCATTTATTCCTCAAAAAGTAAGTCATTTAGTTGCACTTCATATTGTGTTGTAATGAAATTGAATTAGTGCCTGACAGTTATGTTTTACTGATTTCAATTCGTTCTAACTTGTGTCTGATTGTATATATCTGTAGTATTATGAAGATCAACATTGTGACGCTTTGACAGACCATCAGGTTAATGAAGTAATTGAGGAATGGTATGAATATGTGTTTAAGTAAATCCCTAGGTAGCTATATTTACTATTAAATTCACTAGCTGGTTTTTTTTGTGTTGTTTCTAATTGCCAATATAATTGTTGTGTCTTGCATGTTTGTTCAAGTTGAATTTGTTGTATTATATTTCATTCAGCTAGGTTTACAGTATATTGTATAACAATTTTCATTACTACTTTAGCTAATCAATCATTTGTTGGTATCATTTTAAAGTTATCTATTATTGTTCTTATTAAACCTTGCAGACTATAATTATATATGCATGAGAAAAAAATATGCTAAAAAATAACCAACACGACAAACCCAAAAAAATATGAGAAAAAATATGCAAAAAAAAAACCAGAACGAAAAGAAAAAAAAAAACCTACTGTGGCGCCTGGCCAGCCAGGCGCCACCCAAAAAAATAAAAAAAAAACCACGACAAAAAAAAAAAACCACCTACTGTGGCGCCTGGCCAGCCAGGCGCCACAGGAGGTTAAGGCCTACTGTGGCGCCTGGCCGGCCAGGCGCCACAGGAGGCTTACCTGCTGTGGCACCTGGCCGGCCAGGCGCCACAGGAGGTATGCTTCCTGTGGCGCCAGCCACGTTAGGCGCCACAGAAAGCTATTTTTTTAAAAAAAAAAATTTAGAAAACTGTGGCGCTTCCAAGCGCCACAGCTGTTTTTCGTAGCGTTAAGATAGGTGGCATTTCGCAAGCGCCACAGCTAATGCAATAATAAGCGCCACAGATTTGGTTTTTTGTAGTAGTGTTAGCTCATAATCTTCATTATCATTTGTTACATCGTATGCTATATTATAAGCAAAGAAGTCATAATGTTGACTTCATTTCAATTCCATCGAATTCCATCCATAACATAATTTATTGAGAGATCATGATTTTCACACATTTCATGTATCTGAGTCTCTTTTGGGACTACTTCACTCTCTTATGGAGATATCTCTTTTGGAGATAATAACTCAACAAGAGATGCCTCTTCTGGAGCTATTAATTTTTCTTGATTATCTTTAGCTTGATCATCTATATTCTTAGCTCCTTTTCCATTTTGGGGATTTTAATCTTTGCAACTGATGGACCTTCCACACTTTAGGCTTGTTTTAGATTCATTTGCAATAGGTTGTCCTTCAGGGACATCAATTTTGATAGAAGCATTAGCAGCTAGTGTTAGCACATATGTTTTGATGATAACAAACTTAAAAAGATTTTATAAAATTATAATCGAGTGACTATATGACCTTGAGTCACCAGAAGGTAACTGGCCAGTAAAGAAGTTATTTTAAATAACATTTGATGCACTCAAGTGAATTTTGTGCCACTTGAGTGATATCTTAAAGAGGCAACATCATTGTCAAGGTATCGACTAGTAAGAAAAGGAATATGTGGAAATTTTCTCATTCACTCGAATCCTGAACCTGTCACTTGAGTGATTAAATAAAAATAGTGTGTGACTTGCAAGGTACTCGACAGTGGTCTTTGAAAAATCTTCCTTTCAACCGAGTCAAGTGACAGACACTCAAGTAATGGTAGAAATCATACAAGTTACATAAAGGTAACTTGCCATTTTTTAAAAAAACTCTGAATCACTCGAGTTATAAAAGAAACACTTGAGTACTGCCAAAAACACTATGAGGTATCTGATGGTAACTGCCTATCTGTTAAGAAAATTCACTCAAGTACTCGAGTGATAGCTTTATCACTCAAGTGATTCCCAATACTCAACGAGTTACCATACAATAACTAGCTAAATTTTAGAGCTAAAGATGATGCGTCACTCGCGTTAGCAAACTATCACTCGAGTGACACTCAAAATATTTGCAAGTTACCTCTTGGTAACTAGAAGGAAATAACATAGGAAAGTCTTTAGAAATTAGCATCACTCAAGTGACACTTAAGAATCCCATTTTATCACTTTTCAGTTACCTGCTGGTGATCAACCATTTTTGAAAAAGTAAGAGAAGTACTCGAGTAAACTTAAGTAACTCGAGTGTTCACTTGATTATTGTAAAACAAAGTACTGCTTCTTATCTTTCAAAAATAATTGGATTATTTAGGTAAAATGAGTTTCTTGCATCAAATCAAATTGACTTGTCATTATTTTAGTTCTTAAGCTTTTACCAGGTGATCAAACAAAGTTTAACACAAAAACTAGAAAAGACACATTTTTTTCAGAAGCATTAGATATGTGGCAGAGATAATCAACGTAAACACTCTCTTTCATCAATCGTTACAATTACTCTCTAACAGACAGATTTGAATGCTCACAACGATCATTAAAGACATTCCACCTATAAATACAGAAGCATTCAAGACAGAGAATGTAACCAACAATAAAATAATTCTGCTCATTAAGTGCTCTGTTACTCTGTATGATATTCTTATTGCTCTTCAGTATTCATTTATCAACTCTTTGAGAGAGATTTTACAACTTTACTCATTACTCTTATAAAGAAAATGTCACAAAAGTGGGACCTTGAGTGTGGGTGTCAGCTTATAAAGTGTAAGAGAGAGTGAGTGTCTTATTAAGGAACTTGCTTGTACTATGGTGCCAAGAACCCATCTAATCTTGGAAGTTTAGTAAAAATCTTAGAGGCGCTCTGAGGAATAGATACAGGTCAAGAGGTTAAAACCAAACCAGTATAAACCCCGACGTAGCCTTCGGTGATATTTCTCTAACTCTTATCTTTTAATTAAGTGCTTTAATCATAATATTTTTAATTTTTTAATTTACCCAATTCACCCCCTCTTGGGTGAAATCGTTGTCACTAACAGCTAGAATATGTGACTTTGTCACTTTTCTAGGTCAGTAAATGCTTCTAAAATTTGATTAACTAAATTTTGCAAATGAATTATCTTTTGAACTTCTAGTTCACATTATTTTGGCAAGGATCAAAATAAGCCAATGATAATTCATTCAAGCTAATCTCTTTAACCAATTGCTTATTTTCTACCCCTAATGTTGGGAAAAGTTATTCATCGAAATGACAATCAAAAAAATGTGCAGTAAATAAATCTCCTATTGATGGTTCTAGATATTTTACGATTGAAGGAGATTCATACCCAACATATATTCCATCTTTCTTTGAGGACCTATCTTAGTGCATTGTGTTGGTGCTACAGGCATATATACTGCACACATAAAAATCCTTAGATGGGCAATGTTAGATTCCTGACAAAAAACTATTTGTAAGGGGGAAAATTTTTTAAGTAACTTGTTAGCTTGATGCGTATCAACATTACTGCATGCAAAATGGCATGGCCCCAAGCAGAAATTGGGATTTTAGATTTTATAAGTAAAGTTCTTGAAATTAATTGCAACTGTATAACCAATGATTTTACAAGTCCATTTTGCGTATGAACATGAGATACAGGATGTTCAACATCAATTTCAATGGATATACAATATTCAATAAAAGCTTGTAAAGTGAATCTACTAGCATTATTAAGACGTATTTTCTTGATAGGATGATCAGGATACCATTTTCTTAATCTAATCAAATGACCAAGCAATCTCACAAAATTCAGGTTGCGAGAAGATAATAAGTAAACATGTAACCATTTAGTTTATGTATCAATTAAAACTATATGGTAATTAAATAGTCTGTATGGTGGGTGTTTTAGCCCACAAATATGTCTCTATATCCATTATAGAGATGTGATAGACTTACTTCCTATTTTGCTTGGTAATAGCTGAAAAATTAAATTTCACTTGGAACATGCAGCACATAAGAAATCATAGAATTGCGGTATGTCACACCCTTATCTTATTTTTAGCTATTTTAGAGTATTCGTGAAAAATGATATGCAGTTCAGTGGGCAACACAGGAATAACATAATTATATTAATAATATGTGCATGATTATAGAAATTCCCATAGGGGTTCGTACATAATAATTACCATCAATGTAGCCACAAAGGGCAACTTTAATGTCTAAAACAGTCCAAGTGAAATAGAGACATCTTCTCGTCTTCGTTCCACTACGGTAATCCCCTTGTACGGTACTCTACATTGTTCTCATCATAACTTCTGTCTTCTCCTGTCTAAATTATTGGTAGGGGAGGGTGAGATTCAAGAGAATCTTAGGAGGGAAACAGATACAATAATGCATGCATGATAGATGCTATGTGTATGACATGTTAGCTTTAACTAGATGTATGCCTCATAATGACATTTTTGCATGCTCAATGTTTCATACAACAAGACTATGGCCACAATGAAAACAGAAACAGAGCTTCATTTATTCAAACATACTCTACACAATCAAGTAAAGCGATCATATATATCATTACACAAGCAAAGATATCAAATACATGCAAGTAAGGTAAGTCCCCTACCTTGTGTCCCTTTTACTAAACTGAAATAGTTCCTCGATCTACGTGTAAACATCTTGGGCTCCATATTTGATCGTACAATACCAAATGTAATATTTAGACACTTTTATAGTGTTTTTTTGGGTTATATGAGTCTATGTTGAAAAATTACTAAAATGCCCCCGAGGACCTGGTCCGCCCGTACCCGGTTCGACTGTACTTTTTTTGAAATTTTGACTAGGGTTATTCTGACATATTTTCACCCCAGGAATCCATTTCTAGACTCAAAATTAATAAATTCATTCCCAAAAGATGAAATTGCCCTTGGCAAACCTTATTTTAGTGTTTCAGGGGCGTTTTCATAATTATGCTTTTTCGGGCTTTTCTGAAAAAGTGACCAACTGTAACCCCACCTAATTTTGCCTCCTGAACTCAATGGAACTATCAAATCATTGAAAATCCAACACTAAGGTCCATTTACAGCCCTGGCCGAAATATATGGGTTTTCCAGGGAAAATCAGGGTTTTGCGATTTTGGCTCCGTAAATGCGTTCTTTTCTACTCCTAACCACTTTATTGACTATTCCATTAGGTTACAACTACCATTTAGTACCAATTTGGGCAGAATAACCCCTAAGGAAACCTATTTCCAAAATTTAAAACCAACGGCAATCCGACGAAATTTCACCTATTAAATTCCCACAGCAACCAGAATAAGCAATATAGAATTGTTTGGATGTTACCTCAAGCTCCCACTGGCTTTCCCTTGAAATGGATGAACCCTAGCCCTTCTTAACAAGGAAAATTGAGCTTCAACAACCTTAAAGAACATGAAAGAGAAGGTTAGGAACAAGGTTATACGTATTAGATACGAATTCTCTTTCTCTCTATAAAAGCTCTCAAACTTTCACTCTCTCTTGAGCTGAACTTCACGTCATTTATGGCTGAAACAAGGAGGATGAAGTGCTTTTATCATATTATTATATGATATTTTAATTATTTATTAAATTTCCAAAAATTCCAAAATTCGGATTTTCTGGCAGATTTTTTACCCAATCTTTGAAAAATTATAACTAAATTCGTACACATCTTTTTGATTGATTCAAAAGGTTATAGAACCATTATTGAGTCTAGTTTCAAGAAAAAATATAGCCTTTTTCTAGCTATAAGCACAAGATTCCCATATTTTCAATCGTTGCATGCTACTTCAGAAAATAATCAATTTTGCTAGGTAAACTTCAAAAATTCATAACTTTTTGTATATAGCTCTAATTGAGTCATATAACCTATCAAATTGAAGCTTAGGATGTCTTATTTCACCCTGTAAAATTTCATAATTTTTGAATATCAGTTGGTCAATGAAATGCATTGCACAACAACACTACCTCACGGTAAGCAATGAAACGGAATGCACTTGCAACTTCAAGGTTGGTGCGTTTCAGGGTATTACACAGTATTTATTTACGCTTCAGGGTATGTGCACATGAATTATCAATCTTTTTTTCCATCATGATTGACCCGGGATGGTTTAATCGGTCATGCCAAACATTAGATTTATTAGTAATCTTCTAGTTTACAGTAGCAAACTCCTGGTTTGTATTGGTAAACTTCTAGTTTGCATTCCTAACTTTTCTGGTTTACAATAGCATGTGTTTTAATTGTTCTTATAAATGTATAGTACAAGATAGAAGAAAAATCAGTAAAGCTTTCTAATATGTATTTTCTACCAGAAACTAAATTCTGCATATATATTGAAACTCAATAAGTTTCTTTCTGACTTGTTAGAATAAAATGCATTATCAATGCATAAATTTGTTCATTCAGGTAATAAAATTTAGCTCTTCTAGAGCCTTCAGTCAAATTTCTACTACCAAATATTGTCTGGACATTTGCTTCTTGTATTACCAAGGAAGAAAACTATTTATCATTTATGAGTATGGTGTGGGTTATTGCTAGAGACGGCAATACGGGCCCAACCCACGAGCTCAACCCACGAGCCTGCGGGTTTTGACGGGTTAGGGTTTGGAAAATCCCAACCCGTAAAAATGAGGGTCGCACAGGCCCGCACTGCATAGCCCGCGGGTTGACAGTGTAACACCCCAATTTTTGATTAAGGGCTAATGATAATTATTGAGGATAATTATCGAGCGAAAGTGGAATAATTATGTGTTTTAGTGACAATATTAATTAATATGTCATAATTAGTGGAAATTGAAAGAATGAAATTGTTGGGCAATTAGTTAGTGATTAATGAAGAAATTAATTGCTAGCTAAGAGAAAATGAGAAGTGGGATTAAATGGCTAATGGAAGGATTAAAGTATCTAATTGGTGACATAATTTGTGGAGAGCCAATAGAAATGTGACATGTGGCAAAAGTGAGTATGATGAGTGAAGGGAAGAAAAGTCAAATGGGGGAGTATTTTATCCATTTTCTCTCTCTTCGTCTCCCTTATTTTCACTGAACAGCATGGAGGGAGTATAATCATCATCAATTTTCATCTCTCTCTCATTTCTCCTTCTCTCTCTTGTGTGCCTTGGAGACCAAAGAAGGGAAGAAGAAAAGCTGTGATTTGGGTAAGTAAATGGAATCTAATGCTTAAGTTCTCTTCCTTAATGTTGTTCCTTAGGGTGAAAGCTTCAATTTGATGGTTGTAGCTTCTCCATTGGTTGTGATTTGAGGAATCACAAAAATCTGAAGTTTAGAGAATCAAAGAGTGTTTTTGGAGAAGTTGAAGAGGTATGTGAAACCAATCTATCTATCTAAGTTTCATGCCATTTGAAGTAGTTTGTAATTTCTAAAAATTTTGGCTTGAATCCAAAAATGAGTGCCACTGTTCATTTGGTATGTTTTTGGCATGAGAATGGTACCTTGGAATAAGTTTAAGATAGATAGATTGATTGGTGATTGAAATGTGATGTTTGGATGAGATTGGTATTTTGTTGATTTAGTTGCCCAAAACCAAAGCATGATAATGGAGTAGGATTTTTTTTATTCTGATGATTCCATTGAATTTATTGGGTATTTTTCTATGGGAGTGGATTTGGGTGAAGTTTTGTGTCTATTGAGATCAATTGGGCAAGGGTTGGGAAAATGCCTCTGTTTTACTGCGTTTTCTGGCTCTGATAGAATCACTCGAGTGATTTGGAATTCACTCGAGTGAGGGATGAAGCTCACTCGGGTGAGGTTGAGTATCACTCGAGTGCTGTGCATATATTCTGTTTTCTCTTCAGTTTTTCTATTGTGCTTTCTGGAAAATCCAAGAGTGTATAGTCTCACTTGCGAGTGAGGGAAGAACATCACTCGAGTGAGGGTAAGTTCACTCGAGTGTTGGTGTATTTGACACCAAAGGACTTGCCTCTCGGGTTGTCACTCGCGGTTATGGTGCAAGAGTGTGCCTTCTCACTCGCAGGTATAGGGTATTCACTCGAGTGAGCTGTGTTGTGCTCGAGTGCAATAAGCCATCTGGGCTACTACCATTTCTCTTGTGCTCTCGGGTTCTCACTTTCTGGACTTCACTCTCTAGTGCTCGGGTGAGGCATTTGGCTATCACTAGAGTAAGGTCCAGTGTGCTCGAGTGTTGTAGTCCCTGAAAAATCCTTGTGCTCTCGGGTGTTCACTCGTTATCCTTCACTCTCTAGTACCCGAGTGCAGACTGTACCATCACCCGAGTGAGGCCTTCTTCACTCGAGTGTCTGTATAATCTCACTCGAGTGAGGTCATCTTCACTCGAGTGTCGTAGTGAAAAATGTTAGTTTGGAGCTTTCAAAAAGGGATCTTTGGGGATAGTTTTCCAACCTCTTGGAGCTATTGATAGAGTGATTTATGGGTACTTAAAGAGTAATAATGATAACCAAATTAAGTATTGAGAAGTCATTGAGAATTGGAATAGAGAATTGATACTTCGTCACTCCTTATGAATATAGGACATGACATTTGCCCTACTTGGGAGTAACCAGTGCCAGATCGTGCATGGAAGGAATGAGCAGGTAGTGATTTCTCTCTTATATTGTGTATGATATCTGGTATGCATGATTTATCATAGTGTTTGTGAAATGTGATTTTGTGCTTAGTGAAATGTGAAGGAAAATGTGCCATGGTCCATTACAGCGTGAGCACTTCAGCGGGAGCCGTCGTAGGGGGTTGATGCTTATCATACCTACCCCGGCCGTTGAACTGCCGTTGTAATCGACATGGATCTATTATGAACTGTAAACCGGCCAGTATGACTGTGTATTGTGAACTGTTATATGAAACCCAGCTGTGGTGTAATATATCTATTGTTGTGAACTGTGATGTGTGCGATACAGCGTGAGAAAATGTAAGGGTGATATGGGTTATACCTGCCTTTGCCGCTGTAATTGCTGTTGTAGTTGCAATATCTGTGTGATATGATTGCTTTCATGCCTTATTGTTGTGCACATTCTGAGTGAATTGACACTACGGGGATTCTTTAGAATCTCACTCTTCCAAAAACTAAATTTTTAGACAGGGCTGAAGGATCAAAGGAAAGTGGGTGACGAAAAGCGGTTAGAGCTCCGGTTTAGGAGTATACTTTGGTTATTGGTTATCATGTAAATCATTTGGATATTTTGGATCAGTTGTATACGCTTGGGTTAGATTGTATAGTCTTGTGTAATCCCCTAGTAAAGGGAAAGAGATTATGGGCATGGTTGTTTTATAAGACCCTTTACTGATTAATGGAACTTGAGTGTGTCGGTAATTTATGCTGTACTCTGATATGTATGAATGAAATCAACCTGTACAGGCAATTTTGTATTTGTAATGTGAACATGAAACCTTATGAGCATGTTTTAGAAAAGTTTGTTATAGACTCTGATTTAGGGAAGTTTGATTTTATTTAAGTCCCAAATCAGCTAAGGTCTCTAATTTCACTTAATTACTTGATTATAAACGTAATCTCGGGGGCATTTGATTGGAAGGGGGTTACAGACAGGTTGGCCCGTAAATTTTTTTTTACAAAACTTATAAGTTTTCCACTCTTATCTTGGTACCTCCCAATCCAAAGAGAAAAAATCTTAGCCTCTTCCCTTCTTCTTTAAACAAAATTATTATATCTTGGTTGCTTGAGGATGAGTTTGTGTTTTATTTATGAACTTTGGCAAATTTGATAACTTTATCTCTTGAATTGTGGATTATGTTTTTAAATTTGTATAAGAGAAATGAATGATGTTAGGAAAATAAATTTAATGACTCATATATATGTATCTCATATTTTGATCTTTTTTAAGAAATAAGAATTTTTTTTTAAAAAATGCGGGCCCGCAGGTTGGTTTGCAACCCACACACTGCGGGTTAGGGTTGGCATTTTTCCAACCCGTAGAAGTGCGGGCTGCATAGGCCCGCACTGCATGGCTCGAAGGTTGGTGCGGGCCAACCCGCAACCTGAGCCATAAATCTTCAAGATTGATGTCAATAAACTCATTATTCATTAAAAGAGACATGAAAATAAAGGAAAACATAATGAAAAGGAAATACACATGATAGTAGCAACTTTAAACATACTAAAATATAGCAGTTCAAATAGGTGAAGATAATTTATGCTAAGAAATCAACAACATATAAATGGGTAGTATCCACGTCACCATATTCAAAATTATCAGCTTTATCAACACAATTTATTTCAATCTTTCCTCACTTCGGGTGGAAATTTGAACCACCACGATTATGACCACGATTACACTTACAACTATAGCCATGTCTATGTCCATGCTACGGCCACAATTATATTCATTCATTACTATATTCACTTTTGGGAATGTAGTTGAGCCTGTTGGATGAGATTCATGATTATTCAATAAAAGCTCATTGGTTTTTTAACTACGTAGAGACAAGAAATTAATTCAGCATATTTCTTAAACTTTGTTTACGATATTGCTACTAAAGCAGCAAATTGTATGCATCCATTCATAATGAGCCTTTTGGAAGGATAACCATCTTCTGGTAGTTATACCTCTCTTTTAAGTTATTACAAAGAACAAGTGGGTCTTTTATGGTCGTATATTCTGTTTTGAGACCTTCATGCAAATGGCGGCATAGAAAAATCATGGATTAAATGAGATAAATAGTTCTTTCAGGGAATAACAAGAGCCTCAAATTCAAATTATACAGATTTGACATGGTTCAAACTAATTAAATCAATAAACGAGAATTATTAAAATATGACATATAAAAACGCAATATAATAATACAAATGATAATAATAGAAATTCGTAAAGAAAGGAAATAATATAATTCATAAAGTAAAATATTATGACAAAATTAAAATTATATGGCTTTGGGCCATTTAGTTCTCATGACTTCAGGTCAATTAATCTCAAGATGAGAAATTAGAATTATATGGCTTCCTACATTTTATCTTTAGGATAAATAAAATTATATGGCTTCTGGCATTTTATCTTTAGGATAAATAAAAGTTGTATATGGATTCCAACCACATAATAAGATAGAAGATAAAAGGTATATTGCTTATGGCCATATAATAGGGAATTAAAGTAATATGACTTCTGGACATATAATAGTGAATCAACAGAATATGGCTTCTGGCCATATTATATTAAAATAAAAAATCATAGTAATATAACTTTTGGTCATATAATTTTAGAATATGAAATTAAAGTAATATGGCTTCTGGTCATATAATTTCAAAATATGAAATCAAAGGTGAATGACTTCTGGTCATACTAAAATAACAATATTAATAATATAGAACAACTCATAAAGGAGATTAAAACTAAGATAGTAAAACAATAACAATCTACAATCTAAGCCAAGGAACCTGATGTTTAAAACAATCAGTAAAAGGGTCTCTTTAATTCCATATGAGAACCCAGATTATCCCATATATATCAAATAAAATAAGGTGAAAGAAGGAAGAGGAAATTGTTATAATAACTTGAGAGAATTATACCATCATTAGAGCTTTCATGCTGATAACATGTTATAAAATAAAGGAAAAATGAGGAGAGAAAGGAAGAATAAGCAGAAAGCAAGAAAGAGTAATTTCCATTCACTATTCAGTATTGTATCAAATACGTAATATATGCCTTCTATTTATAGGCACAATTCTCTAATATACAATTAATGTGATTCCATAATCATAGGAAATAATAGGGGATATAGACATCCACAAATATTATATTCATAACAAAATGGATTTATTTGTATTTTTCTCATGTGCATAAATGGAATAATATAAAAATGGTAAAAGTATACATTTAGTTCTTTAAGTTTAGATGAGATATTATTTTGGTCCTTTAAATATAAAAAGTGTACTTTTAGTCTTAAAATTTTAACACTGTCAATGTCGTTAACAGAAAATGCTGATCCAGTAAACATAAGTGTTGATGCAGCTGACAAAGCAAGCTTAAATTTTAATTTTAGAAATTTTTATGAGATTAATTTCCTTATCAAACAAAGATATTGATAATATAATAAAAAAAGATATTGATCTCAGTTTGCTAAGTAGACCCAATATTTCCGTCGGGAATTATTGCCTTTGATTTTTCCTCTCCTTCCTGAATTTTCCTAACTGTGGCAGTGCACAATCCAAGTTCAACGTAAAGGCTCTATTAGATTTGATGAATATTGTTACCAAAGATGATGGGGCTGATGTATCAGAATCAATGGTGATGATGGCCCCCACGCTGTGCAATCTTTTGTCCGTTTTAACCGACAGGAATGTATCGAACGCTCTGCCATTTTCAGAGTGAACCTCGCACGCTACCATAGCCTAGAGAAATTAAAGGAGAGGAAAAATCAAAGGGAAGAATTTGAGATCTTTAATTTATCTTTTTTATTATATTATCAATATATTCGTTTGACAAGGAAATTAATCTTACAAAAGTTTCTAAAATTAAAATAAATAATAGGGTTAATATAACTTTTGGTCCCTGAAGTTTGATTCAATTTTGGTTTTGGTCCCTCAAGTTTGAAATATGTGGTTTTGGTCCCTGAAGTTTCATGCGATTTTGGTTTTGGTCCCTCAAGTTTGAAATATGTGGTTTTGGTCCCTGAAGTTTCATGCGATTTTGGTTTTGGTCCCTGAAGTTTGAAAAGGACTTGGCGACCCAATTAAAAACCCCGACCCGACCCAGAAAAAAAACCAAGTCCTTTTCAAACTTCAGGGACCAAAACCAAAATCGGGTGAAACTTCAGGGACCAAAGCCATCGATTTCAAACTTGAGGGACCAAAACCAAAATCGCATGAAACTTCAGGGACCAAAACCACATATTTTAAACTTGAGGGACCAAAACCAAAATTAAATCAAACTTCAGGGACCAAAAGTTATATTAACCCTAAATAATATTATATTAAAAAATTAAAATTTAAGCTTACTTTGTCACCTGTACAGTTATCACTCTGTTTGCTTTGGTTAGCATTTTCCGTGAGGGACACTGACAATGTTAAAACTTTAGGACTAAAAGTACACTTTTTAAACTTAATGAACCAAAATAATACCTCATCTAAACTTAAAGGACTAAAAGTATACTTTGGGATATAAAAAATTAGTGGTCAATAAATTTTTATGTTTTATTTTAAATTAATTTGCTCCCAGTGTCTAGAATGAGTGATGAGTTTATTTTTATTTTTTCTTATGAGTATTAATGGATTAAAACAAAAATTATCAATGCAAACTTGTCAAAATATTTTGGCTCCCTTATAAAAAAAAACCCCCAATTTGGAGGGGGCCAAAATGGAGCTCCCTTTCTGATGGGAATCACAAAAGGACTAGAAGGATTCCTAAAGATTTGAAGACCATCAAACTTAATGCTGACTTATTGTCCTTATCATCATGGTCATTTATTTTAATTTTGGTTTTGAATCTTTTATCATTATTGTAATTGCATTACATAAGTTTTTGCTACTAAATTCTAAGATTAAAGTTGAGATTATAAATAACCCTCAACCCATCTCATTTGGTATACCTTTGAATGATTGAATAAGAATTTCCCTTGCCTTTTCTCTAAGTTTCTCTCTTCTCTAATTTCTACTTCTCTCTAAATCTCTCTCTCCCTTCTCTCTTCTCTCTCTTCTCCCTTTCCCCTTCCCTATTCTACATCAATTGGCATTTGAGCTAGGTTACCATTTCACTTCTGTTGCCTTTCCTTGAAATTCCTTGTTGTTGTTGTTGTTGTTGTGTGGTTTCTATTGTATTGGACCTCCCTTGAGCCAAGAATCATCATACGGAAACATTTAGGGGTAAAGTTTCTAACTTTAGGCTCCTAAAGTTATTCGGTAATGTTCTCTGATCTTAAACTTTAAGTTTGTGCTGTAGGATATCATGGAGGTACTCATTCTTTGTTCATTTGATTATCTTGTCTCTATTGACTTCTCTAGTTGTGCTTTATTTTTTTTTCATTTTAGCTATCTCATAATTTCCTCATATTTTTTTCCTATTTTTTCCATTGAATTAACGCTCAAAAGAAAGAAAGAAAAAAGAAAAGGGAAAAAAAGAAGAAGAAAAGAGCCAAAAAAAAAAGAAGAAAAAAGGGGTTTCCTTTCCTAAAATTGAGTTCATTTTTGAATTTCATTTGTTGATTTGAGTTGATCATTGCTTATTTGCTCAGCAATTATTTCTTTAAGCCTTAAGACCTACCTACACACTTACCTCACACACATTCGGCCCTATACCCAGGTCATATTTCACCCTAGGTTAGTCGAGGTTTCTAGCAGTTTCCCTGTGGGGTTTTAAGAACCCCTGAGGTTACTTGAAGACTTCACTCATCTTGTTACTTATTTAGTAAGAGTAATCCCTATGGAGCTGTAGAGTTCCCTAAGGGTTAAGCTTGTTCAATATGGTCTTCAACTTTTTTTTAGGTGAAGGTAACTTGGGAGCCTTTATAGGTTTTTTTAGAACCACTCGCTACTCTGCACATTATAATTCCACCTTCGACCCAACATGACCATTCAAGGCATACTTAAGAACCAAGCCCTACTTGAAAGAGAAATTATCAATATCAAAGCCACCATGACTAGCCTTGATAACTGTGAAAGGGCTGCCAAAAACTATGTACACCGTTTGGTAAGCGAATCAGCTCATGGGACTAATGTTAGGATTGATGAGATTAATAGTAGGATTGAAGCTCTTGATACTAACTTTGACACTAAGTTAGAAGAACTCATGCCAGCCATTCTTTTTTTAGGGCGTAATAAAGGAAAATACAAAGAGGACCCACTTCCAAATCCTCAAGAAGGGTTACTGCCAAATCCTAACAAGGATAGAAGGTCAATCCAATATAACCCTATGCCCCATCAGGGTAGAGTGACTCAAGTAGCTCATCACCATTTATCTATGGGCATTGGCACTAGCCACAATCAGCCAACCCCACATAGGCTTAATGTCCAACAGTTTGAGGATGAAGAAGACATTTAGGATGTCAATGAAGTTGTAAGACATAGGCATGAAGAGTCCCCCAAGGTATGATAGAGGTTACCCTATACGTGGTTATGTGGAAAATGTCACCAAGAAGTTAAGGTAGATGCCCCTAAATCTGATTGTCAATTAGATCTATGCCTTCTTAGACTAGTTAGCCAACCCAGAGGACTATTTTGACTAGTATGATATAAATGACAACCAATGAGTATGTTTCACCAAGAGGAAACTTGTTGGAGCCATACACAAGTACTGGCTACTATTTAGATAATCCTAGAAGACTAGGGTTAGCTACCAATTACCACATGCGCCAAAATAGAAGTAATATTAAGGGAAAAGTATATGCCAGCATGATATAAGTGCCAATTATTCAGCCAGCTCCATAATCTACAATAGACCGCCATTGTTATTGAGTATATAGCCTGTTTTAATGAACTTATCATAAGGTGTGGGTTGAAGGATGAGCCTTTGTCATTATTGACTCGGTTAATCAATGGTCTTAGATCTGATAGTAAAATGGAGCTTGAGTTAAATGTTCCTGAAACTCTTGAGGAAGCTTACTATAAGGCCTAGAGTATAGAATCTCTATCTAGATACCTTCTTTTAGATGACCTACTTCATAGGGCATAAAGTTTCGTTAGAATTGTAGCTTTCTTCCCACTGATAGGACTACAGGCTCCTCATCTAAGGAAACTTCTCAACTCCCTTTGACTTAAATGTCTGGTCTTAAAGGTGCCAAGAAGCCGGTTAGTGAATCTATAGGGGCTAGCTCTCTTCCTGGTGGCTCAACTATTAAATGCTTCAAATGCCATGCTCAAGATCATATCGCTTCAAAGAGTCCAAAACATATTTTGCTCCTTGGGTCCCACGATGATGGCATAAGTATTGGGATTCTCCAGATATGGTAGTTGACCCTACTGATTACCCCTTGGATGTTGATAAAGAAATCATTATTAAAGGAAATGAGCCATAAAACCTTAGAGTTAAGTAATACTTACTATCCATTCCAGAACCAGAAAACTCATAGAAAAGGAACAACATATTCTACACATTCAAGAAGTACGATAAGAAGTCGTATAAGTTAGTCATTGACAGCGGAAGTGAATGGAATGTGATTTTCAGCTAAGGCATTACTCGACTTGGACTTAAAATAGAACCCCTCCTCAAGCCTTTTTGGGTTGCTTGGGTCAATAACACTTCCCTTATAATCACCCAATAATGTCGTGTACCCCTTTACCTAGACGACTTTAAGGAGGACATTTTTTACATTGTCATTCCCATAGACATGCCCCACATCCTCTTAGGATGATAATGACATTACTAGTCATGGTTGGGCAAACACCCAATTGTTAAGTATAAGGGTAAAATAATCTTATTGCACCCCACAAAGCTTGAGCCTAACCCTATGTTTGGATCTATAGAAAATTAGGGGGGAAAGAATAGTAGGAGAGGAAACACCTAAAATTAGTAAATTTCCTTCTTGGTTTTCCTTCCTCCTTATTTTCCCCACTTTTCTCTCCTTCCAAATATAGGGTAAAGGAAAATACCTTACTAACGCGAAGGGATATGCCCCTAAGGACCATAACCTTCATCTCATCATAGAGAAAGAGTTTATGCAGGAAAGTAAGGAGGTTAACATAATTCTGGCTATCATATCTAAGGTTGTCTTCCCTTCCATAATTGTTGCTAAGGATCTACGTAAAGAGGTATCCTATTAACTAATGAATTTAAGGACGTCACACATGTAGAGCTACCCTTGACTTGCCACCCGTAAGGGATATCTAGCATGTAATCAATTTAGTGCCTAGGTCATAACTCCCTAACTTGCCACATTATAGGATGAACCCTAAAGATAGGGAAGAGCTTAATGGACAAGTCATTGGGTTGTTGGAAAAGGGTTACATCCAACATAGCCTTAGCCAATGTGATGTACCTACCCTATTGAAAACAAATAAGGATGGTACTTGGAGAATGTGTGTCGATAGTAGAACCATTAACAAGATCTCTATTAAGTATCGGTTTCCCATACCTAAGCTTAAGGATATGCTTGATCTTGTCTTAGGGTCTTATTGGTTTTCTAAGATCAACCTTCATAGTAGATATCACCATATTAGGATTCATCCTAAAGATGAAAAGAAAACTGCATTAAGACAGAAGATGGCTTGTATGAGTGGCTAGTATGCCTTTTGGCCTTATTAATGCCCTAATACTTTCATGCAAGTTATGACCCACCTTTTCCAACCTTACTTAGAAAACTTTCTTATTGTCTATTTTAATGACATCCTAATATTTAGCAAGTCAGAAGCCGAGCACTTGACTCAAATTTGCCAGGTGTTCATTACCCTTTAATAGGAGAAATTTTATGTCAATCTTCCCAAATGATCTTTCCTCCAGCAATAGGTTGTTATCCTCAGATTTATAGTTCTGCTAAGGGTTTAGCTACTGATCCCAAGAAGGTTAACACCATTTGCGATTGGCCCAAACCCAAATCCCTTCAAGAAGTGCATAGTTTCCATGGCTTGGCACCTTTCTACCGACATATCATTTGGGATTTTAGCACCATTATAAGCCCTATCACAGATTATCTCAAGAAGGATAAGTTCCATGTGGCGCTAACTACATTACGAGCTTTCCAAACTATCAAGCAAAAGCTTTTTGAGTCACCACTTTTAGCTTTAGCTAACTTTTCCAAGTGCTCTGAGGTCGCTTGTAACCCCTCCAAAGTAAGGATCGACATTGTCTTAAGTACAATAAGGTCACCTTGTAGCCTTCTTCAATGAGAAGCTTAATAAAGCTAAGTAGATGTATTCCACTTAATTATGATAAGGAATTCTATGCATTAGTTAGATACTTTGAACATTGGAAATCCTACCTCTTGCCCTAATAGTTTGTGTGTACTAAAACCATCAAGCTCTTAAATTCTTGAATTCCTATATACATTTGAATCCAAAGTATGCCATATAGACTAAATTCCCTCAAGAATTCACCTTTGTTATTAAGTACTGAGCTAGAATTGAAAATATGGCAGCTGATGGTTTGAGTCGTTGAATCTATCTCTTACACGCTATGAGTGTCAATGTTGTTGGCTTTGATCATTTGAAGGATGATTACCCCTCATGCCTTGACTTTAGTGTCATTTATCAAAAGATTTAGGATGGACCCCATCAAGACCACACCTACTTCCTTCTTAAGGACAATTGCTTCTTTTGTGGTACTAAGTTTTATGTTCCTCGAACATCCCTAAGAGACTTTCTTATCTAGGAGCTTCATGAAGGAGGTCTAGCTAGTCATTTTCGGAGAGATAAGACAACTACTTTAGTTAAGGATATGTTTTATTAGACTTCTCTTCGATGTGATTTGCTCGAATTATATCCCAATATCGTACTTGTCAAACTTCCAAGGCTAGGAAGCATAATACTAGTTGGTACATGTAATATCCTAAATTGTAATTAAGGGCTAATGACTTCAAAAGTGATGTAATTATTAATGAATAAACACTTTTGAAGAATATGATGTGCATTGTGATATAAATATGTTTGAAGATGGTTTAGTAAGCATTGTTATAATCAGGGGCAAAATGGTAAATTTACCAACATGTTGGTTAGTTACCGAAGAGGAAACTCATAGGTAATTTGAGATCAATGGCTAGGATTAACTTTTGAATAATCAATGGGGTGAAATCCAGTATGGAGGAGCCTATGAAAATCCATGGAAGGAAGAATAAGATAGTGACAATTGGCAAAATATGGACCATTGGATTAAAAGTCAAATTTTCAACATATTTTCTTTTCCCTCTCCCTCCAAAGTTGGTTTTAAGCATGGAACAAGGGAAAATTCAGATCATCATTATTAGTTCTTGTTCTCTATTTTTGCGTAAGAGAAGGAAGAAAGAGAAAATCAAAGGTTAGATTTTGACATCTTTATTGGCCTCTAATGCTCTAGGTCTCTCTATTAATGTTGACCACCTTGATGAGAGCTTCATCTTGATGGTTTCAGAATTTTGAAAGGTAGTCTTTTGGTGCTTAAACAAATTTAAAAGTTGTGAAATCAAGAAGCTAACTTTGGGAGAAGGAAGAGGTAAGTATTTGATGCATTTTGGTATAACTGTTTTAGTCATTGGTTAAGTTTTGAGAACTTTGGATTATTGCCCTGATTATGGCCTAATTTTTGAAATGAATGAATTAGCTAGTGCCTTGTAGTGGAATATGTGTTAAATTGTGTCTCGATGCCAATGGATTTAGTTTAGAATTGAATTGGGAGGTATGATAATTTGGAGGATTGTGTTGCTTTTTGAATAAAAATAGAGTATGTGTTAATTAAATGGAATTGGGTTGTTTTGGAGGTTCCCAATAGGTTCCTTATGACATTTTAGATGGGAATGAGTTTTTGTAGAAGTTTTAGAACCATTGGAATTAGTTTTGGCAAATCTGGGAAATTCTGTCAGCTGCTGCGATTTTGGCTTTTGATAAGCCTCACTCGAGTGAGGTAGGGTCTCACTCGAGTGTAGCATGATATTTCCCTTTCTCTTCAGCATTTTGGTATCGTCTTCAAGTAAATTGTCAAGAGTGCGTGTGTTCACTCGCGGGTGATGGGTGGTCACTCGAGTGCTAGGACTAGTGCTCGAGTGAACTTGTCGCTTTAGGGGCTTTAGTTGCTCTCGGGTTGTCACTTCTTGCACTTCACTCAATGGGACTAGGGTGAATATGAGTCATCACTTGGTGCCAAGGATAGTGCTTGAGTGAACTAGCCACTCCAAGGTGTTTTGGTGCTCTCGGGTACACACTTTGTGTCTCACTTGCTGGGACTCGAGTGTGAATGGGGATATCACTATAGTGAGCCCTTCTTCACTCGAGTGATTCAGTCAAAAACCAGTGTTTTTCTTCTGAAGGGAGGATCTTTGGGGTAGTTCTTCGAACCCTTTAGGCATATGTTTAGGCTTCTAGTAGCCACCTAAAGAGTTCAAATGATAACCAACTTGAAGTGTTATAGAATTAAAAACTTGGAAAAGAGATTGATCCATTGTTCTTAACTTTGGTTTATAGGGTTCGACATTTACCTTGGTCGTGAATGAACTGTGCCAGAGCCAGTCAGGAAAGGACAAGGTAGTGACTCTTTCTCTTATACTGTGTATAGAACATTGTATGTATGTTGTCATGCATTGAGATGATTTGTGATGCTTTGAGATACTACTGTTGTTATAGCGTAAGCTGTCACATTAAACATAGAGATTACAGCGTAAGCTGTTGCATTGAGCATAGAGATTATAGTGAAAGCTGTCGTATTGTGTATACAGCCATGAGTGCTGTCATATTTGGCGTAAGCCATGTATCATTGTGTTGCTGCTATTCGTGATCTTACATGCTATGTGTTTATATACTGTATGAGTGATTTGTTACTACTGGGATTCTTTTGAATCTCATTCTTTCCATTGACTAACCTTCAGATAGGGCAAGTGGCTCCAAGGAGAAACGGACGACCAGGAGCGGCTAGGACCTTATTGGGATAATTACTTTTGGGGTTGTTGGTTATGCATTTGAATATGGGATTACTGTATATTATTTTTGGATGTAAATAATATTTTGGAACGGTATTGTAATCCCCTATATGGGAAACTTTATACCCTTAGTGAATGAATCCTGAGAGTTGCTGGGACTTTATTATACACTCTGATATATTTGAATGCGACTAACTGTATAGGTAATTATATTTGAAACTTGAAAAATTGAGACCAGGGAAAGGATGAAATTTTAAAAGTATTTGTGAAAACCCTACCAAAAGGAAGGGATTAAAATAAGTTTTACTATCCATTGGTCTCTAATATATTTTAATTACGCATTTTCGAATCATAATTACGCTTATTAAGGCAGGGGTTACAGTACACCCCTTGACCTATCCCTAACTCACCATGGAAGGACCTTAGTATGGATTTTGTCTTAGGATTGTTCTGAACTATCCGACAACATGACTTCATCTTGGTTGTCATTGATAGCTTCTCAAATATGGCATACTTCATTCCTTTTAACAAGTCCACATATGTCTCCTACTTAGCTAAGCATTCTTTAAAGAAATTGTCTTGTATGGGTTGCCTACTTTTATTGTGTTTGATAGAGACGTCAAGTTTGTCTGCTACTTTTGGAAGACCCTTTGGAAGCTTATTGGTACCCAACTAAAATTCTCTTTTGCCTTCCACCCCCAAATTGATGGTCAAACTAAAGTGACCAATCATAGTCTTGGAAACTTACTTCGCAATTTAGTTGGGGACAAGCTAGTGAATTGGGATGTCATCTTGCCTATAAATAAGTTCGCTTATAACAGCTCTACCAAACAGTCCATAGCTAAAAGCCCATTTGAGATTGTTCAAGGCTTTAACCCCAAATAGCCAATTGACTTAATCACTCTCCCTTTGACAGTCTGTATGTAATGACCTAATTTGGGATTAAGGGCTAATGACTTTGATATTGATTGTAATTAGTGTAATTAAATACTTTTGGTGAAATATGATGTAAATTTGATATAAGTGTATTTGGTGATTAGAGATCAAGGGTTGAGATCTATTGGCTATAGGTCAGAATCCCATGCTTTACACTTTTGTGATCTCATAGAGGGAGTAAGATAGTGACATGTGGCATTATGTGAACCATTGGATGTGGCACAAAAGGACAAAAGATCACTTTTCTCTCTCTTCTCTCTCCTATTCGGCTAGGTGCTTGGGAAGGGAAGGATTACACTTCATCATCATCATCTCCATACCTCACTATCTCTCTCTCTCGTCTTTCTTCTATTTCCGGCGGGCACAAGCAAGGGAAGAGAAAAGAGAAAGCTTTGATTTTTGGTGAGTAATGGTCCTCCTAAGCTCAAATCCTCTTCTCTAATTTTGTTCATAGTATTAAGAGCTTCATTGTGGTGGTTTCAGAATCTTGAAAGGTGGTGATTTGGGTGTTGGACGAAATTGAAAGTTGGAGAATCAAGATTCTGGATTTGGAAAAGGGAAGAGGTATGTATTTGATACTTTTTGATATATATGTTATAATTTTTGAATAAGTTTGAGAAATTCTGGAAATTTGTCCTGGTTTATGTCCATTTTTGGATGTATGAAGTTCATAGTGATTGATGTTAGAATTAGTTCATTGTGAAGTTCTGAGTATTTGATATGGTTTTGAAGTTTGGGAGGTATGTTGATTGAAATTGGATGTTGTGTGTGATATAGAGACTAAAGAGTTAGATTATGGTTAAAATGGTATTTGGGTGTTTTGGAGGTTACCAATGGGTTCCCTATGTCCTTTTGAGTGAGTATGAGCTTTGTGTGGAGTTTGGGAACCATTGGGTGTAATTTTGACCAATATGGGAGATTCTGTCAGTTGCTGCGATCTGGCAATCTGATAGCCTCACTCGAGTGAGGGAGGAACTCACTCGAGTGCTGCCGTATATTTTCCCTTTTCTCTTTGTGTTTTGCCTGGGTTCTTATGAAGGGGGCTCGAGTGCACTTCCTTCACCGCAAGTGATGTTGGTGATCACTCGAGTGAGCATGGGATCACTCGAGTGATGGTGTGAGTTCTTGGTTAGGGTTGCTCTAGGGTTGTCACTCGCTAGTTGATGTTCAAGAGTGTGTTCTGACACTCACAAGTGAAGGCCTCTCACCTGAGTGCTGGGGGGTATGCTCGAGTGAGCTCTTCCCTCTGATGTTGTCTATGCTCTCGGGTTGTCACTCTTTGTGTTGCACTTTCAGGGACTCGAGTGGATTTGGAGTCATCACCTGAGTACAAAGCCTTATGCTCGAGTGATGTGAGTACTTTCTGGCCGAAGTAGCTGCTCACTGTCAAACACTCGCGAGTGAGAGCCATTCTCACTCGAGCACGAGTCTTTCATCACTCGAGTAAGTCAGCCAAAAATCACTGTTTTGCCTTTCAAAAAAGGGGTCTTCAGGGTAGTTCTTCCAACCCTTTAGGCATATGAGTAGGCCTCTAATAGTCACCTAAAGAGTCTTAAATGATAACCAACTTAGAGTATTATGGAAATATGCATTTGAAAAAGAGATTAATCAATTGTCCCTAAATCGGTATAGGATTTGATATCTGTCAGATACGTGAGCCCACTGTGCCAAAGAACGTCAGGAAAGATACAGGTAGTGACTTCTCTCTCATACTTTGTGTAAATGTATTGTATGTTTGCCTATCATGCATTGTGTGCTGCTACTGCTGCTTTGAGATGCATTGAGATACCTTGTGGAGCTTTGTGCCTTGTGGAGCTTTGTGCATTGTGGAACTTTGTGCCTTGTGATACATTGTACTTTGAGATACTTTGTGCCTTGTGATGCTGCTGCATAGTGATTACCGTGGAAGCGGGCATAGTGATTACAGCGAAAGCTGGCATAGTGTTTACAGCGATAGCTGTCGTTGTGATTACCACGAAAGCGGGCATAGTACATTGTGATACAGCCGTGAGTGCTGTCGGTTATGGCGTGAGCCATTACTCATAGTGTTGTTGCTGAACATGATGAACATACATGCCTTGTGTTTATATATTGTATGACTTTTTTGTTACTACTGGGATTCTTTAGAATCTTACTCTTTCCAAATGACTAACATTTCAGACAGGGCAAGTGGCTCGAAAGGGAAGCGGCCAACCAGGAGTGGTTAGGGCTAGTAAGGACATGTTAGATTTTGGACCGTTGGTTATTTGTTTTAGATTTTAGATTTTTGGATTACTGTATGTATATGATTGTAAATATGGATCTTTTGGATATGTAATCCCCATGTTTGGGAAACTTTAAACCCATTCTATATATACAAGTAACCTGGGGTTGCCAGGATTTTGGTTATGCACTCTGATATTTATTATGTGATATAATTGCACAGGTAATTATATACGGAGGTGAATGTGAGACCAGATGAATTCTGTTTTTTAAACGTTTGATTTGGACACCCCATCTCTTAGATGAGGGATTATAAATGTGAGTTTTGTCTTATTGGTCTCTAT
This sequence comes from Inga leiocalycina, assembly GCA_963242795.1. Taxonomy (NCBI): domain Eukaryota; kingdom Viridiplantae; phylum Streptophyta; class Magnoliopsida; order Fabales; family Fabaceae; genus Inga; species Inga leiocalycina. The sequence continues at coordinate 40,956,120 of OY725332.1, forward strand.
TTCACTTAAATTTCATAATCTGGGTATAATTACCGTGAGGGTGATACATTTTTGGTATCAAAGTTGCAGTTCCTGGTAAGGGTAGAGTTTGCTAGGATAGCTCCCATAGTGTGGTCTTAGTGATAGGAAATCATATGTGAATAATCGTCGTATACATATATCTATTCTGGTTATGTGGATATATTTGCTTTATGAAATTATGTGTATACCATAATTGTTGGATTAATGGGGTGAGTTCATGTAGAATGAAAAGAACAACGATTGGTCGCCCCAGAGTACAAGTAAATCCCGAGGTGGAGGTTGTCAATGAGAATCCACCGGACCCATTGCAAGAAATGATGGAGTTGATTCGGGATCAGTAAGATATGATTGCTAAGCTTAGAGAAGAGCTCATAGCTGAAAAAGAATAGAATAATGAATGCCGAGGTCAGTCTACTCAGGAGGAAACACAAGAGGGGACGCATAGAGAAGAAACGACTGAAGGGTTGGCACGACCACTTGAATCACCTCCTCGTGCTAGACCAAATCCTGAATCATATGGAGTCCTAGCTAGAGAGGAAAGAGATATTCAATTTTGGGTCTCTAGATTCTGTAAGCATCTACCCCCAACATTTAAAGGGAAATTTGATCCTCAAGCGGCTGAAGATTGGCTGAACCGTCTTGAGAAGATTTTTGAGGTCTTAGAGTGTTCCTCAAAGGTGAAAGCCCGGCTAGTGGTGTACAAGCTTGAGGGAGATGCAGACCGCTGGTGGAAGAATATTGCCTTGTCATTGTGGAGTAAGAATATACCATTGACCTGGAAAGTGTTCCAGCAACACTTTAACGAAAAATATTTTCCCAAGTCGGTGAGGCTTGAGAAGGAAACCGAGTTCTTGAACATCAAGCAAGGGGACACGGAGTTGTTTGATGAGTATCTGTCCTGTTTCGTCCGTTTATCTCGGTATTCATCCTATTTGCCGAAGATGGACGAGGAGGAGTTGAGGTCGGACTTGCTTGTATGAGGTTTAAGGCGTGATATGAGAAAGGGAATAGCCACCCATCAGTTTTCCGAGTTCAACAAAGCAGTTGAGGAATGTCGGATTACAGAGAGCAATCTGAGAGAGTTGTATCCGGCTAAGACTGCTGGTGGTCATAGTGAGCCCAGTAAGGGCAGTGCTTCTCAGCTCCCACTTTAGCAGCATTGTAACCCCCTTTACGATTAAGTCCGAGATTTAGTTCATAAACACGTAATTGATGTAGAATTAGAGACTTTAGATGATTTTGGGACTTAAACAAAATCAAACTTCCCAAAATCATGGCTTACAAAAACTTTTACAAAATTTATTCATGACGGTCTCATATTCACATTTTAATACTAAATAGCCTGTACAAGTTGATTTCATTCACAAATATCAGAGTATAAAGAAAATTCCCGACACACTCAGGTTCCATTAATTAAATAAGGGATTTACAAAGGCACAAAGCCCACAATTCATTACCCTTAACTTGGGGATTACACAAAACTATACTACCAATCCCAATATACACAATTGTTTCCCAAAAATATCCAAAAGATATACATGATAACCAATAACCCAAAATATACATCTAAATCAGAGCTTTATCCGCTCTTCGTCGCCCGCTTTCCCTTTGGTCCTTCTGCCCTATCTAAAACATGGTTTTTGGGAGAGTGAGATTCTAAGGAATCCCTATAGTAACAAATCAATCATATAATGTACAATAATAATGCATGTAAGCAAATCATTAACCACAACAAGCAACTACAACGGCAATGGTTAGTATGACACATGTCATCCCTTACGATTGCTCACGTTGAATTGCTCACGTTGCATTGCATCACAGCAATCCACACAATACATTTCACCACAGCTAGGATTCATATAATGCATTTCATACACAAGCCATACAGGCAAGATACACACAGCCCAAGGCTGGATTCTCAAACGCCGCCCCATAGGTTGGATTCACAATATCCATATCGATTACGACGGCAGTTCAACGGCCGACCTAGAGATGACCACCGTCAATCCCTACATGGCTCACGCTGACCTGCTCACGCCGTAATGGACCATGGCACACATTTCACAAATTCAACGATAAGTTATGCATGCCAAAACATCATACATAATATGAGAGAAGAGTCACTACCTTGATCCTTCCGGCCGTACTCTGGCGCCGGTCTCTCCCGCCTAGGGCAAATGTCGTATCCTAGAATCATAATTAGGGATGAAGAGTTATATTCTATTCCAAGACTTATTTAACTTGAAACACTTAAATTTGATTATCATAATTGACCCTTAAGAGGCCACAAATGCCTCTAATAAAAGCCTTAAAAGGTTGGAAAACAATAGGTTAGAGATCTCCTATCGAAATCATAAAGTGCTGGAACACAGGGGTTAGCCGCGGCCAAAATATGGTCAGAGGGCCACTGGCCACGGCCAGCTACTCATGGGCCGCGGCCAGAATCAGGCTAGAAAGGTTTGGGCCGCGGCCAGCCACCTTGGCCGCAGCCAAGAAATCCCCTGATTCTTGGCTGAACTTCTAAAATTCATAACTAATCCTAGAAAAATCGAAACGGGTTGATTCCAAAGCCAAATGAAAGGTATATAAGTTCTATTTCAAGGAAAAATATGGTCGATCACTGGAAATCACTACACAAATACAGAATCACCAAAAACTAAACACTACTCCAAAACAGAGTTCTGTTTCAATCCCAAACTTTGGACAACCATATCTCACAGAATACTAAACGAAATGACACAAAATATATGTCTATTTTGAAGCTTGGGATATGAAATTTAAGACTGGAAAGGTTCAGAATTTTCCAACACCATTTGGTCATTCAAAACGCTCGCCCAAACATACTGCGAAAAACAGAGCTCAAACAAGACATATTTCCAACTTTTCCCAAGTGATCCAAATGAACCCAAAATCAATAACCAAGCTCATTCCCACATAAAATCACTCAAGGAATCCAATGGGAATGTCAAAATCACCAAAATCCTATTCCATTATCATGGTTTGGTTTTGGGTAACATTAAACACTAAACTCTCAAAATCTCCAAACTTAACAATTTCAAACCCAATCAAATCTATCTATCCAACATGCATTCCAAACATACCAATTCCAAACCAAACACATACCAAACTCCCAATGGCCCTCATTTTCGAAAATGGGCCCAAAATTCCAGAAAATTCAAACTATTTCAAATGGTATGAAACTTAGATAGATAGATAGGTCTCACTCACCTTATCAACTTTCTCAAAGGGAGTTCTTGATTCACTACTTTCCAAAATTTCGTGTGATCACAAACCACAACCAATGGACAAGCTACAACCATAGAAATGTAGCTCTTAACTCAAGGATCAACTTTAATGAAGGAAGTTTGAGCAATAGAAGCCATTTTCCTTACCTTTTTCAAGCTTTCTTCTTCCTCCTTTTCTACAAAAATGGCTGACGAGAGAGAGAGAGCAAGAATGAGAGAGAGATGGTGAGATGGAGTGAAGAAACAAACAATGATACTCCCTCCATGACTTTAACGAAAAGAGAGGAGAGGAAGAGAGAGAAAGTGATTAAAATACTCTCCTTTTTGACTTTTCTCCTCATCACTCACCATACACACTTTTGCCACATGTCCACATGCCCTTGGTTTACACAAAATATGTGACCAATTAACTTATCTAATCTCTCTATTAGCCATTTTAATCACACATCCCATTTTCTCTTAGTTAGGAATTAATTTCTCCCTTAATTACCAACTCATGGCCAATAATTCCATTCTTCCAATTTTTCAATAATTATGACATATTAATTAATATTGCCATAAAACACATAATAATTCAATTTAAATTCATAATTATCTACAATAATCATGATTTTCCCTTAATAAAAAATTGGGATATTACAAGCATCGTGTCCCTTATTTCCCAGTAGCTATCTCGTGAATTTCTTCCTCCTTTTTCTTATCCTCTTGTCTCCACTCCCATTGGCCTCTTTCTTTCATTATCCTTGGTCTACACTCCTAATGGCCTTTACCTTTCCTTATCCTTGGTCCCCACTCCTCTCTCCTTTTATAAATACATAGCATGCACCCACTTCCATTTCCTTTGGTCCCATTTCCTCTACTCATCCCCATCCTAAAGATCCCATAAGTACACACACACTTTTCCTTTTTTTTATTTATTAAAGCTGCATGCAACCTTTTCTTTTTATTTTTCCTTTATTAACTTCTTTTTTTAGGTGTTGTGCTTGAAGTTTTAGCTCACTCTAGTTAAGTTTCCTATACAACATAAGTTTTTTAATTTTTATGCTTACAAATCTAATTTTATTAGTAGTTAATAGTTTAATTTGCTCAATGTCTTTTACATTTAATTTATTATGAAATCTAAAAAAATTATTCTCAATTTTATACACTGAAAAATAAATAAGATAAAATTAAATGTTATTATATATAAGTTGTGTATGAAGATATGTAGTAGTTATACTTTTTAGTTGTTGTAGTAATTTTTATTGATGAGTTGCATAATTAAAATAATTATTTATTTTTAACACCTGTATTTTATTTTTTGGCTTGTAATGCTTTCTAATTTACCTATGATATGTGTTGGCAAATATGATTTCTTTCGTTATGAGATGTGAAAAATCATTATGATGCTATAGGATTAATTCATTGATTATGTATCAATTAAAAGAGAGGGTTTAAGACTTGGAAAGCTTCAATTTGTAAGATGTTATACTGCTGATTTTAATTTAAAATAAATAACAAAAGATAAAAGTAATTAGTAAATGCAATAGTCAAACAACTAACTACTTTTTAAAATATGTTGAAGGTATAGATGGATCGAAAATGGATGTCATCTGATCGGTGTTCAAGGGAATATATAAATGGGGTGAAAGAGTTTATTAGATTTGCAATCAAGCATACAAAACATCCTAAAAAAGTCTTGTGTCTTTCCTTATCATGTTGTTATGGAAAGTGAATTAGTCCACTTGATTTGCTAGATCATTTAGTATGTCATGGAATTGATCAAACATATAAACGATGAACAAGGCATGGCGAGACGGATGATGTATGTAGTGATCGAGTGCATACCATGAGTGATACTTCAAATGAGTTTGACCCAAGCATGTGTGATGAGGATAATGGTCTTGAAGAGATGCTAAATGCAGTCGAAGGGATGCTTCATAACTGTCCTAAAGAATTTGAGAAGTTTAAAGATGGTGCAATGAAACCATTATATGCCGATAGTGCTAAATACACAAGATTGCTAGCAGTGTTGAAATTGTATAACTTTAAAGCGTGCTATAGATTGAGTGATTCAGTTTCACCGCACTGGCACTGCTTGAACTTTTGCAAAATATGCTTCTAGAAAAAAAGGTACTTCTTACCAAGACATACAAGGCAAAGCGAATTCTTTGCTTTACAACTGGTATAGGTTATTTTAATTTGTTGTGTGCATGATTGTATATGTAGCATTATGAAGATCAATGCTGTGACAGTTTGACTGACTATTAAGTGCATGAAGTTATTTAGGAATGGTGTGAATATGTGCTCAGGCACTGCTCTAGCTAACTACTAGTTAAGTAGCTAGGTTGTTTCTTGCCTATTGTTGTGTTGTTTATTTAACTAGAATTAGCTGTATTTCATTCACCATTGTCTTAAATATATTTAGTACTCCCTCCGGTCGTAAATATAGGACATAGTTTGTAGTGCAATTTACACTAAAAACTTTATCCTATATTTAGGACCGAAGGTAGTATTAATTTTGTTAATTAGTTATTTCTTTGTAACATTTTGAAGTTATTTAATTGTGATTTTATTTTCTTCATTTTGCTGTGGAATAGAAATTTGTGTTTAAAGTTTGTTGTCGACTACAATTATAGGGTTCTGAAGAAAAATTATTTCTTTTTTTAAAAAGTACTTCTGTGGTGCTTCCTTGGAAAAGTGCCATATGAAGGAAAAATTTAATAAAAAAATATATACACTTCCTGGGGTGCTTGCTCATAGGAGGTGTAACATTTCCTGAGCAAATGCCACAGGAAGTGTTTTTTTAAAAAAAAAACTACATGTTGTGGTGCTTAGTGAAGCGCCACGCTTCTTTTAGTGGCGATAAGATATATGATGCTTCCTAAGAGCCACAATTATGCTAAAAAGAAGCGTCATAGCTGCCCTTTTTTGTAGTAGTAGATGTTCATTGTCGAGCTCAAACTTTTAGTGAAGGTGATTATGTAATGGTTCGTATTTGTGTTAACTTTTTTCCCAAAAATTCCTTCAAAAAGTTGCAAGTCCGTGCCTCCGGTCCATTTCGTATTGTCCAAAAACTTGGCCTTAATGCTTATTGACTTGAATTACCTCCTGACATGTCCATTAGCCCAGTTTTTAATGTTAAGGATGTTATTTCTTACCGAGGTACTTTTGATCCTCCCCCTGTTTAGTGATGATTCTGCAGGTATCAAGCACAGTGCTCCGGTACCACCATTACCAACCATTTTACTGGTTAAGGAGATGAATAATGCTATCATGGATGAGTAGACTATCCTCACCATTGATGGTCCTATTTATTGCTATCTTGTTCGATGGAAAGGTTCCTCTGATACAGATGACACTTGGATCACTAAAGAAGACTTTCAGCAAATTAACCTCACATTGCTTGACTTGTACCAACTCTCTACCTTTCCAGAGGATATTTCTTTTCAGCCGTGGGGAAATGATGGGAATCAAAAAGGGACTAGAAGAATCCCCCTAAGATTTGATGACTATCACACTTAATGCTGAAGACTTGAAGACCATCAAACTTAATGTTGAAGATTTGAAGACCATTGATAAATCCCAAATTTAATATACTTTATCCCACCTTATTCATTTATTTTGGGGACTATTTAAGGCTAATTTGGATTTATTAGATAATATTTGGATAGTTGGCCAATTTTAGGAAATAATATAAATATGAATTGATTATGATATTATTGAGTTTAAATTATTAATATTTTGATTGCTATCTTGTGATTGAATAATATTTTCAAATAAATAATAGATTACGATTTTATTTAATTCTTACAGGGCAAGGAAAAGCATATCAGAAAATCCTACGATGCAGAATTTTTCTTGGAAGCTAAAAGAGAATCCAATGGTTGGATTTTATTAGGTTACTTAAATTTTAATGGGCTCAAGTTTAGCCTAAAAACTTTCTCTTCCTACTTTAAAATTAACCGAGTTGCTGCAACTATAAAGAGACACACTTACAGATGGAGGCAGGAGGATGGAAAGAAGATTGAGGAGGCTATTAGGAACCATTCACCACATCTTGTCAATTTCTCTCTCTTCCTCTCCCTCAATTCACAGCTACGCAAACATAAATATGTATATTTTCCCTTTTGATTGCCATGCACAGAGTTGTGTGATAATTCTAATTGAATTTTTGTTTCTTTTTCTCCTTTGACAATTGCTTCCACTGATGGTGACATATAACGAGATTGAAGGGAGAACTTTATGGCAGCTTAAGCTTATTTGGGAGGTAATTTGGGAGGAGCATGGAGAAAGTTAGAGCCTTAGAGCTTACAATTTAAGACCATAAGGGAGTGTCTTTCTTTTCTTCTTTTGAATCAAGACTTGAAATTATTTAGTTTTAAATGATTTTGAGTTGTATTAATTGAGAACAATCTAGTTTTAGATTGTAGACATATTTCTTTTGGACTGGATTGATATTTTGGAATCTTTTGTGCTTGAGCTAATTACTGGAATTTTTATTTGCAAACCTTTAGATTGCGAATTGAATTATTAATTGAGTTTTCGTTATTAATTTAATTATCAATCTGGGCCTTAATAGCCAAATTTATAGTTCAAGAATGCGTCATTAAGTTGAAATAGAGACCATTGGTTAATTCAAAACTTTTCCAAAACCTGTTTAGTGCGATCTCATATTCACATTTCGAATATAATTGGCCTGTGCAGTTCGGTTTCATTCATACAGATTAGAGTGCAATAAAAAATTCCTGACAACGCTCGGGTTCCATTGACTTAATAAAGGTTTATAGGGCATATTGCCCATTTATAGTTTCCTATATAGGGAATCACACTACACCATTCATTATATACAACATGTACAACTACTCCCCAACAAAATATGACAACCAACTACCCAAAATTAAAACTCCTAACTAGGAGCTCTAACCGCCCTTCATCACTCGCTTTTCCTTTGAACTGCTTGCCCTGACTGTAAGTTAGTCAATGGAAAGAATGAGATTCAAAAGAATCCTAGTAGTAACAGTTCACTTATAATATGTACAATCACAAAGCATGTAAGCAAATCACAAGTAACAACACATCAATGTCATTTCTACCACAGCTTTCGCTGTATTCGTAACGGCATATTTCACAATGGCATATTTCACTACGGCATGTTTCACATCAGCATATTTCACACAAAAAATTTCACAATAGAATATTCCACAATGACATATTTCTCAACTCAATGATAAGACATACATACAATGTATCATACACAATATAAGAGAAAGGGTCACTACCTTGTTCTTTCTGCTTGTGCTTTAGCACTGGTTTATCACGTGCAGGGCAAATGTCAAATCCTATAATTAGAATTATGGGCGATGGATTATTACTTAATCCAATTCTTCTTTAATTCAAACACTCAAGTTGGTTATCATTAGGGACATTTAATCAAGTCAACTAAAGAGTTAAAGTGGTCAATTAACCTAAAGCCAATTTCTAACCTCGGAGTTCAACAATATTACATTATGCCATTACATTTTCAATTTTCGCGTAGGTGACCAAATATGCTAGAATTTTTCATCAACTTTGAAAAATCATAACTAAATCTATAAAAATCGAAGTGGGTTGATTCCAAAGGCTATGTGACCCTTATTTAGTATATTTTCAAGGAAAATATCACCCATAGCCAGTTGGATACATAGCATTCCCAGAATTTTCATTTATTGCACATTGTCAGAATTTAACCCAGTTTTCATGACCTAATTTCAAAAATTCATAACTCCCAGTATACAAATTGAAATGATACAAATGACCTATCAAATCAAAGCTTGATATGTATAATATTTAACATGAAATTTTCAGAATTGTTTGAAATCATTTTGTTATCCAAAAATAAAACACAATCAGGGTACCTCACTGAAATCTTGTTCGGTAGAAAATCTAGTTTTGCATTGAGTTTCAATGGCCCAAAATTCACAACCCGGGGCTATACCCACATAATTTTTCTTGTAAAACACAATGGTAACATCAAAATTAAAAAATTCCCACTACTTCATGGTGCTCTGTTCTGGTCAGAATTTTAGGGTATTTCACAACAAACAACCACTTTACTATTTAATCACTATGCTTAGCTCATTTGCCTCCAAACCAACATATAAGCACATACATAGGATGAAAGCTTCATGATCCCTAATATACCCTAAAAACCAAAATTTGGGCTATCACAATAGTCCACCAAAACTCATCCAATTAAAGCATCATGTACATCAAAATAATGCTCTTACTCATCTCTTGCTTCTTTTTGTGTTCTTTTCTTGCTTCCACAACTTTTATTTTTAGATGATGGCTCAAAACACCTCTTCTTGAAATTCTAAAACCATAGAAATGAGGCTCTCATCAAGAGGAACAATGTTTATGAAGAGCTTTTGTGCCATAGAAGAGGTTAAGAAGGTGAAAATCCATGTAAAAGATCTTACCTAAACTTTGCTCTTCACTTTCTCTTGTTTTGCTGAACTTGGCCGACCTTGTGAAGAGGTGAGAGAGTGAATTATCATCATTTTTTCTCTTCCCTTATCCTCTTAATATCTGACCGAAAATGTGGCCCAAAGAGAAAGAAAAGTTGTGGCTAATAATGAATCCCTTTGGTCATATAATTATATTATTTAACTTGTTTTTCCTTTCCTTCCCTTTATCTTTTGACCAAAAATTTGCTGCCCAAAAGTTGTCCCAATTAATTCAATCTTCATCCCCTCTTCTCCCTTCATTTGACCAAAATATATGTCCCAAAAAGGTGACAATTTGATTGACCAAGCTTTCTTACAATTAACTTGCTTTTTGGTCAAAATTTCCAACTTGTAACCAATTGTAAGTCTAGTTGAATTTTCACCTCTTCTTCTTTCTTTCTTTCATCTTGTCAATGGTTATGCTTTAATTATATATACTATTTCCCTTTCTTTGGGATCTTAGATGAAATCAATTGAGAGAAAAGGAGAAAGATATATTGATCCATTGATCTCTTGGTTTTTGCTTTATTTATATCTAGCCACAATTGTTGATTTTTCAAATGGAAAAGATGAAAAAGTATATCATTTAAATTCTCTCCCATAAGCCATTTTCCTTCTTCTTCTTATGTTCAAATTAGGCCTTTGGTCATTTTTGACTCTATGCGAAAAGACAAGGTAGTTATCTCAATTTAATTGGAACTAAAGTCATAACAAAATTTTCAGGGTAATTATGCCATTAATCTCACCCTCTATTCTGTTCATTTAGCCCTTAAGTACATTTTAGGGTATTACACTGGGTTTATCCTCTTGATTGTTAAATTGGGTTGGTTAATTGTCTAGTTGTTAAATTAGGCAATTGTAAACAAGATTTCTAAAATTATTTTGAAATTAATTCTAATTGGGTTTTAGTGAGTTTAATTAACCACCGCTTATTTCATTATGAGTTTTCTAGTGGAGTAAGCGTTATTTATCTTGAGAGTTTTCCATGTCTCAATTAGGTGATTAAATTGTTAATTCCAATCTTTTATCAATCTTCCTTTGGTCTTCATAAATTGAATGGTTAAGAAAGCTAAATCTATGTGAATCCTAAGTTGTCCCCTTCATCTTCATAACTGAATTAAACCTTTATTGTTTGTCTTGCTTCTTCTTAATTTTTTTTCTTAGCATTTAGTCCTTCTTTCATAAAAAAACCGCCAATTGCATTCAAATTCATATGGATTAGTCTCATTCTCATATAGGTTTTAGAGTCAATTACATTAGTGCATCTAGTTAGTTTAATTACATTGAGATAGTAGAGTCTTGCATTTTAGTTTAGGTCCATTCCATTACATCTTTTATCACTTAAAAATCAATCCTAAAGAAAACGCATAGCTTGCTCCTTAGGAGAATGACCTATGTTGACCCTAAACTACATAATAATTTAGGACCTAGTTTAATTGATTGCTTTAGCGACAAAAGCAAGCATCAATTTTGGCGCCGTTGCTGGGGAGAAATGGTTAGGCTTTAGGTTGAGTTTTTAGGTGGCTTTTTAGGTAGTTGTTTATTGCATGACCCAACCCTCCTCAGAGACATTGTTTGAATTTGATCCTGAGATTGAGAGGACATTTCACCAACAAAGAAAAACTAGAGCTAGTACTCTTGTAGGTAGTAGTTCCTCTGTTGATCCCACTATTAATTCTTCTTATACTAAGGCCAATATGGATGATAATAATATTGTTGTTAATGGTAATGGGAATGTTAAGGTGAATGCAAATGCAAACGCAAATGCAAATACAAATGCTCATATTGTTGATCTTGCTAAGGCCATTAGAGAATTGGCTTCACCTTATTAGCATTTTCAAAATTGGTGCATCAATTATCCTGATATTAATACAAATTTTGAGTTGAAATCTGGATCGATACACTTACTTCCAAAATTTAATGGCCTTTTAGGTGAGGAAGCGTATAATCACTTGAAGATGTTTCACATGGTTTGCATTGCTATGAAACCTATTGGTGTGACTGAAGATCAGATTAAGATGCGTGCTTTCCCATTCTCTTTAGAAGGATCTACTAAAAATTGGTTGCTTCGATTGCCTCCTGGATTCATTACTTCATGGAATCAATTGAAGAAATTGTTCTTGGAAAAGTATTTCCCAGCCTCTCGTACTTCATCTATCAGGAAGGACATATATGGATGTTGATAAATGGTTGGGGAATCCTTATATGAATATCTATAGTGTTTTAAAATGTTATGTTCTAGTTGTCCCCACTATCAGATTCCAGATACATTATTGATCAAATACTTCTATGACGGTCTATTACCTCTAAAGAGAGATTTATTAGATTCAGTTGTTGTCGGTGCTCTTCTTCACTTGACTGTTGATCATACTTAGAAAATGATTGAAAGGAAATCTCAGAATAGCCAACAATTTGGTCCTAGAGAGCAAAATTGATAGGCTTGCATTTGCTATAGAAAAAATGGTTGTCTTATATGCAAAATTCTTCTAATATAGTCAATCCTATGGGGCCCTCTACTACTTTTACCCCACAACTTAACTCTTCTACTCTAGTGGGACCACTCTGTTCTATTTGTTCTCTAGCCACTCATGGTACTAACTCTTGCCCTTATATAAATGATGGAGTTGAATTTTGTAATGCGATATATCCTTCTAAACCTATAACTCAAGGTGGCAAAAAATATGATCCTTACTCCAATACATATAATCCTGGATAGCGTGAGCGTCTAAATCTTCGATATAGAAATGGCCAACCTTAGCAAGCACAATTCAATCAAGGTGGAAATTCTAATGGCGATATGTTTCAATAAGTCAGACAATCAATGCCAGTCCAAGATGAAGGTTCAAAGTTAGAAAGTAAGATGGATGCTATGATGAAAATGCAACAATAACAACAACAAATGCAACAACAACAACGACAAAAATAGCAAATTCAAGCTCTTCAGACCTAAATGGGTCAATTGTCTAATGCACTTAGTAATGTACAGAGTCAAGGTTCAGGAAGGCTTCTATCTCAAGTGGTAACCAATCTAAATGCTAGAACTCAACAGAATCGTAATATTGGTATAGTAAATGCTATATCTATCTGATATGGAAAGATAATCTCTTCCGCAGATCCTGTTACCACCAATTCTTCAAAAGACAAGGAAGTTGTTAATGACTCTCCTTCCACTCTTCCTTCTACTTCCACATCATATGATCAATCCACTTTATCAAAACCACAAGTGGTGCCTCATGAAGAACAAGAAAAGGATGAGGAAGGAAAGTAAGTGATAAAGCCAGCCCTTTCCTTCCCTTCCCTGTCGTAATAGCTAAGGATGAAAGGAAAAAGAAGGAAGTTGAGATGCTTAATGAAGTCTATGATATCTTCAAGAAGGTGGTGATTAATGTTCCACTAGTTGACTTAGTTCACAAGTTCCTAAATATTCAAGTTCTTGAAGGAGTTGTGTACTACAAAGAGAAAATTTAAGCATAAAGGCAAGGTTGAATTAGGGGCAGTTGTCTCCTCTCTTTATCAAATGCCAATGACAATAAAGTGCAAGGATCCTGGTAGCTTTCTCATACATTGCGCTATTGGTGACATTGAATTCTTAGATGCCTTAGCAGATTTGGGAGTAGCTATCAATGTTATGCCAAAATCAGTCTTCAATCAACTCAAAGGAGTAAAGCTTAAACCCATAAATCTCATTGCATCCCTTGCTGATAGATGTTGCATAATCCCAGAAGGTGTTTTGGAGAACATCTTGGTTAAGGTAAAAGATTTCATATTCCCTGCAGGCTTCTATATTCTTGATATGGATGATTGTAGGTTTAGGCAAAAAGGGCATTCATCTTTGATTCTAGGTAGGGCCTTCCATAAAACTGCTAGAACTATGATAGATGTGCATACTGGTAGTCTTACTTTGGAATTTACTAGTGATACTATTAAATTTAATGTACTTGAATCTGTGAGACATCTCTTGATGATTGTGCTGAGATAGATGTTAATGTTTAATGCTATTATGGATGATTTTGTTGTAGATCTTGGAGATAGCATGCTTAGTAGATCCTGTGATATTGCTAGTTTAGATTATACTATCTCTTATTGATGTGCTAGAATTGGTAGTTGTGATATATGTGCTGATCTTGATTTTGCTGTTATTGATATTTTCACTGATGCTATTGAGATTATGAGATATTCTAGACATGATCCTTTTGTGCCTATTTATAGCATTAGTGATTCTAATGATAATGCTTCTACTACTTATGTTGATTCTGATGGACTTTCTCAGTTACTTAGTGTGATTGATGCCATGAATAAATTTGATTTATCTTCAATACCTAACTCTAAATTATTGATTGGCATTGATCATGTTTCTGATAAGGAGATTTATGATTCTAATTTTATCTCTAACATGAGTGCTACTAATGTCACTATTGTTATTGATTATGATGTGTTGGTTGATTCTTCTGCTCTTGCAATTTCTACTAATACTCTCCAAAATGGGAAGGTTTGCTCTTTTGTTTGTGAATCTGTTGTGCAGGTTTCTAGATTAATTGATGTTGAGTTGCAGCCTCTCATACCTTCAATTAAGCAAGCTCCATCCTTGGAGTTAAAGCTGCTTTCTGACTTATTGAAGTATGTCTATTTGGGGAAGGATAAGACACTTCCTGTGATTGTAGCTAGTGACATAGCTGCTGAAGAGGAAACCCACCTCCTAGAGGTACTTAGGCGATGGATAAAAGCTATTGGATGGATACTTGTTGATATCCTTGGAATCAACCCATATATGTGCATGTACCAGATCCTACTAGAAGATAGTGCTAAATCAGTGCGAGAACCACAAAGACGACTCAATCCATTGATACTTGATGTGGAAAAGAAAGAGGTCTCTAAACTTCTTACTGTAGGTATAATCTACCATATTTCTGATTGCCAGTGGGTAAGTCCAGTTCAGGTAGTACCTAAGAAAACTGGTATTACAGTTGTTCGTAATGATAAAGGTAGCTAGTTTCGACTAGAGTCCAAAACAGTTGGAGAGTGTAATGCCCTAAAATGTGATTAAGGGGCTAATGACTTCAAAAGTGAATGTAATTATTGTTAAATAAATACTTTTAGAGAATATAATCTGGATTATGATTTGAATGTGTAGTAATCGGTGCCCAAATCTTGTGTTTAGGCTTAATTGTGTGTCAAAGCTTAAAATAAACCATAAGAGAAGGGGAGGGTGCATGGCATGAGAATTTGAAGGAGAAAATGTGTTAAGTGATGATTTAGTAGGCATTGCCATAGCCAGGGGCAAAACGAGGAAAAAAGTTACTAACCAAATAGTCAGCAACCAAAGAGGGAATTCACTAATCACTTAAAGATAGATTAAGTGGAGAGATTAATTGCCAAAGAGAACAAGAAGGATTAATTATATGATGCAAGCTTATGGAGGAAGTGGTAGGATGATGACAAATGTCACCAAAGAGACCATGGATGATGGTCAAACTTTCAACCTCTCTTCCCTCTCTCCTTTGCTCTTCAAGTCAGCCAAGAAGGGCTTTGGGAGCCCAAAAATTTGATCATCTTCATCTTAGTTTCTCTCTCTCCAAGCAGCCATTTTTGTCCAAGTGAAGGAGGAAAGAGAAAGGAAAAGGTGAGAGTTTGACCTTGAATGCTCAAATCATCTTCTTTAATGTTGTTGATATTGATGAGAGATTTAACCCTATGGTTTTAGATTCTCAAGAGGAGGTGTTTTAGAGGTTGAGAAAATTTGAAGGTTGGAGAATCAAGAAACAAGTTTTGGAAAGAGAAAGAGGTGAGTAATAGCTTCATTTTGACATATTTATTGTGACTATTGGTTGAGTATTGAATTTTTGGAATTTTGCCCTGATTTTCATATGGCATTTGATTGCATGAATTGCATGGTGCTTTGTGGTGGAATTAGTATCTTGTTGTGTTATTCGAACAATGAAATTGCTTTGAGACATTGAATAGGAAGTTTGGCAATGTTAGGATTTGTATTGAGGTTTTGCGTTGCAATATGGTCAAAACAGGACATATGTAGAAGTAATGTGAATTTGTGTGTTTTAAGGTTTCCGTTGGATTCATTGTGGAAAATTGTGTGGGAGTGGTGTTTGTTGTGAATTTGAACTATTGGAGACAAAAATGAAAAAATTGGAAATTCTAGAAATTTGGTTAAGTGTGAAATGTTGTGCAGGGGACCAATTTTGCATGGTGATTTGAAATGGTAAATGGTTTCAAAATGTTGTAAAATTTTTCATATTTGTAGTTCACATTGCAAGCTTTCCATTGATATAAAGTTTGGATTATTTTGATGTTTGTGTAAAGAGTTATGGTCATTTGAAAATCAGCTAGGAAACAGGTCAATGACATGCCGTGGCCCACAACCTTCTGACCAGTTCTTGGCTACGGCCCAAAATTTTTTGACCTATAACTGGCCGAAGTCTAAAACTTTCTAAACATCTGTTGGCCGCAGCCAACCCTTAAAAATGGCATTTTGAACTTTTGAAAGATAGTTTTTGGTCAAGTTTTCCCTAACCCTTTAGGCATTTGTTTAGGCTTCTAGTAGCCACCTAAAGTTCTTAATGATAAATAACTTTAAGTGTTTTGGAATTGAGAACTTGGAATAGAGTTTAATCCATCATCTTTGATTATGTTTATAGGATTCGATATTTACCTTGCACGTGAGCAACCTGTGCCAGAGCATAACCGGAAAGAAAAAGGTAGTGAAACTTTCTCTTATACTATCTCTAATGCATTGTATGTATGTCATATCATTGAATTGGGATTCTTGCAAATGTTGTGAAGTTTGATGCTGTGTATGTGTGAGCCGTGAAGGCTATGTGTAAGCCATGAAGGCTATGTGTATGCCATGAAGGCTGTGTATTCAGCTGTGAGTGTTGTTGATTGTGACACTGGTCACGCATCACTGTGATCGTTGCTGCTTGGGGATTTGCTTGCATGCTATGTGATTATATATTGTATGAGTGATTTGTTACTACTGGGATTCTCTGGAATCTCATTCTTTCCTTTGACTAACCTACAGCCAAGGCAAGCGGCTCGAAGGAGAAACAAGCAACCAAGGGTGGCTCTTTAGAGATGTAATTTTGGTAGTTGGTTGTCAAATTTTGGTTAGGATTACTGTACATATTAAGACGTATATTTTGAATGCTGTTATGTAATCCCCTAAATGGGAAATTGTAAGGGGCGAGATTGCCTGTAAACCCTTTAGTTAATATATGAAACCCGAGTGTGCCCAAGAATTTTATTTACACTTGATATATATGAATGCAACTGAAATGCGCAAGTTAATTATATTTGAAATGCAAATATGAGACTGGATTAAACAGATTTTGAAAGAAATTTTTGAAAACCCACTTTATTTCAGAGCGGGTCCCTATTTTGAAGTTGGGACTTATAACAAAGTTTGTATTATCCATTGGTCTCTAATTCAACTTAATTATGCATTTTCGAATTATAATTACGAATAATAAGGTAGGGGGTTACAGAGAGTATGTATTGACTATAGAAAATTGAATTCTATGACTAGAAAGGACCACTACCCCCTTCCCATTATAGGTCAAATGTTAGAAAGACTGACTGGTAGATCACATTACTGCTTTTTGGATGGTTTTTCTGGATATTTACAAATTTCTATTGCCCCTGAGGATCAAGATAAGACCACATTCATATGTCCATTTTGGAACCTTTACATATAGATGCATGCCATTTGGCTTATGTAATGTATCAAGTACTTTTCAGTGTTGCATGGTTTCAATATTCTCTGATTTTCTTGAGCATTGCATGAAAGTTTTCATGGATGATTTCACTGTTTACGGTGATTCTTTTGATGCATGCTTAACTAGTTTGGACAAGGTTTTGGAAAGATGCATTCAATATAATGTTGTGCTGAATTTTGAAAAATGTCATTTCATGGTTAAGAAAGGATTTATTTTGGGCCATGTTGTTTCACATGATGGTATTGAAGCTGATAAAGCTAAAGTTGATATTATTTCATCTCTTCCATATCCTTCTTGTGTGAAGATGTACACTCTTTTCTTGGACATGCTGGATTTTATAGAAGATTCATCCAGGATTTTAGTAAGATAGCATTGCTATTGTCTCGATTATTACATAAAGATGTGGGTTTTGTTTTTAATGATGCTTGCAAGTATGCATGGGATGAGTTAAAGAAGAGACTCATTACACCCCCATCATTCAGTCATCTAACTGGATCCTTCCATTTGAGCTCTTGTGTGATGCTTTAGATTATGCACTAGGTGTAGTTCTTGCCCAGAGATTAGAGAAGAGACAACATATCATAGCCTATGCCTCTCGAACATTAGATGCTGCTCAGGCTAACTACACTACCATAGAGAAAGAGCTATTTGCAATTGTCTTTAGGCTAGAGAAATTTTGATCCAACATCCATCACATGAAAGTGATTGTCTTTACAGATCACTCAGCTATCAAATATTTGTTCAAGAAACCGGACTCTAAACCCTGCCTCATTAGGTGGGTGATATTGACACAAGAGTTTAATGTCGAGATTCGTGATAAGAGTGGCACAAAGAATATGGTAGCTGATCACTTGAGTAGGATTGATTCAGCTACGGTAACATCTCTACCCTTAGATGATTTTCCTAATTAAAGGCTTTGTGAGGTTGTTGTTTCTATCCCTTGGTACGCTGATATTGCTAATTATCTAGTTGCATCTGTTTTACTAGCTGACATGAATAAGCATCAATTGAATAAGTTTAAAAGAGATGTTAAATTCTATATATGGGAAGATCCTTACTTGTGGCATATTTGTAGTGATCAAATTATTAGGAGATGCATTCCTGATGATAAATTGGAGCATGTCTTACCTTTTGCCATACTCTTACATAGGGGGACATTTTAGTGCTAAGTGTACTGCGAGGAAAGTTTTGGAAAGTGGATTGTTCTGGCCTAGTATATTTCGTGATGCCCATGAATTTTGCAAGAAGTATTCCAAATATCAATCTGTGGGTAATATTTCTAGGAAGCATGAGATGCCCCAACAACCCTTATTATTCTGTGAAGTCTATGATGTTTAGGGTTTAGGAAAGTTCTGGAAAGTGGATTGTTCTGGAGGAAAGTTTTGGAAAGTGGATTGTTCTGGCCTAGTATATTTCGTGATGCCCATGAATTTTGCAAGAAGTATATTTCTGGAGGAAAGTTTTCCAAAACTGCGAGGAAAGTTTTGGAAAGTGGATTATTCTGGCCTAGTATATTTCGTGATGCCCATGAATTTTGCAAGAAGTATTCCAAATGTCAATTTGTGGGTAATATTTCTGGGAAGCATGAGATACCCCAACAACCCTTATTATTCTGTGAAGTCTATGATGTTTAGGGAATTGATTTCATGGGACATTTTCCCACTTTATTTGGTTATTTGTACATCTTGCTGGCTATGGATTATGTGTCCAAGTGGGTTGAGGCAATACCCACTCATACTAATGACTCTTCTGTAGTGGTTTCCTTTGTTCAGTCTTATATTCTTTGCAAGTTTGGCATTCATAGAGCTATCATTAGTTATCAAGGAATTCATTTTTGCAATCAGAGTTTGCAGAGCTTGCTTAGCAAGTATGGTGTGATGCATAAAGTGGCCACTCCATACCACCCTCAGATGAATAGTCAAGCAAAACTCTCTAATAGAGAAATCAAGCTGATTTTAGAAAAGACGGTGCAACCCAACCAAAAGGATTGAAGTAAAAGGCTCGATGATGCTTTTTTGGGCGTATTACACAACATATAAGAGTCCCACTAGCATACCCCCATTCAGGATTGTCTATGGCAAAGCATATCATTTGCTAGTAAAGGTGGAGCACAAGGCATACTGAGCAATAAAAAGGTGCAACCTCGATCTTACTAGTACCGGTTTTGAAAGAAATTTGCAACTGCAAGAGCTTGAAGAGTTAAGAAGGAAAGCTTATGAGAATGCTAGGATTTATAAGGAAAGAACTAAAGCAGCCCATGACAAACTCATTATGAAGAGAGAATTTCAAGTGGGCCAAAAAGTTTTGCTCTGCGTTTCCTGATTAAAACTCATACCTGGAAAACTTCACTCTAGATGGCAGGGAACCTTCATTGTCACTGATGTTTTTCCCTATGGAGTTGTGAAGATCAAAAGGGAGCTGAATGTAAAATGCTTCACAGTCAATGGACACTGCTTGAAGCTGTTCTATGACAGATTCTCCACTCAAGTAGTGGAGGTTACTGTACTGTGAGACACCGCGTAGACCCCGATTGTATTCCTTCCTTCGCTCTTTTATTTTGCATTGTCATATTACTGAGTTAATTAGTGCTGCATATTACTTGTCTTTATGCATTGCTATGACTATTTTGCATTGAGGACAATGCACTGTTTAAGTGTGGGGAAGGGAAAAACTATTTTGAATATGAAAATTGCAAGTTTTAAGTAACTTTAGCATGATGTATTCTTGATTTGAAAAGTGATTGATCATGTTTTGAGTTAGTAAACCTAGTGGCAATGTATTTGACTTAGGTGAACTTAGGCTAGTGATCATACACCTTATGAGATTTTGAGCCTAATGCAATTTCTTTTCAATGTGTACTCCCTATCTCTTTACTTAATCTAGAACTTGACTTGAATCTTATTTGATGTCACATTTAAATATTTAATGCATGTGTATTTATAAAGATGATAAAGGCATTCATTTCATTTTAGCCAGATAAGCCAAAAAGCCTACCCTTTTTATACATATATCCTTGGCTTCGCCCCTTTGAGCCTATATTTTTTTCCATTTTATCTATACTCATAGCCACACAAAAAAAATAGAAAAACAAAATCATACCCTTTTGAATGTCCTAGAAGTTGAAGAGCATTGCATTATATCTATTTTGGATGGAAGAACACGTATAAAATTAGGAATTGAGTCATTGTGAAAAGTACGGTATGTTATCTTGAAAAAGGGGAAAAAAGAAAGATAAGATTCCGTTCTGCTGGCTTGAGCTGTGCTTAGTAACTAAGGGTCTTAATCACCAATGTTGATCTTCATGTCAAATGGCCAGTAAGAGCTATGAGCGTGCGTGTAGCATCTTGGTGCTAATTGAGTTATAAATGTTTGAGTAATCAAGTTTGTATAACCAATATAAAGGTTTGCGTCAAAAGAGCATATATATAACAGCCCAAGAGAGTTAAAAAAAAAAAGAAGAAAAAAAGACTAATTACCCAGTTCAAGTTTAGTTGGTTTCTTTCATC
Organism: Inga leiocalycina; assembly: GCA_963242795.1. NCBI lineage: Eukaryota > Viridiplantae > Streptophyta > Magnoliopsida > Fabales > Fabaceae > Inga > Inga leiocalycina. The sequence continues at coordinate 40,977,086 of OY725332.1, forward strand.
CTATTGTATAGTTCTCTTCATCCCCTAAGATATTCAACTTTATTTCTCAAACACTACATCCATTTTTTCTTAACCTTAGTCCCATTACAACCTAATAAAAGTCTTTTTGATTTATGCTTGCATTTGCTTTGCTAGTAGTGGAGAACTTAGATTCTTGTCAAGCCTATAGAAAGAGTATTGGATAGGGTGGATTTGAGTGTAAACACAAGCCTATACACTTTTGAGTGATGAGTGACATACACATTATCCTTGGTGAGGGATTTCGAGCTTAGATTCCCCTTTGTCAAATAAATTACCATGATGTTTGTTTTCTTGATTCATGAAAAAATCACTTGTATAAAAGAGATGTTGAAATGTTTTTGTTTACTTTTTACTTGTGATTGGAACATTCAATTTCGAAGCTTTTGTTTGTTTTGTTTTGTTATTCTCCCTTGGTCTTGATTTGTTTTGCCCAGGAGTGCAAATAATAAGTGTAGGGGAATTGATAAATCCCAAATTTAATATATTTTATCCCACCTTATTCATTTATTTTGGGGACTATTTTAGATTAATTTGGATTTATTAGATAATATTTGGATAATTGGCCAATTTTAAGAAATAATATAAATATGAATTGATTATGATATTATTGAGTTTAAATTATTAATATTTTGATTGTTATCTTGTGATTGGATAATATTTTTAAATATATGATAGATCACGATTTTATTTAATTCTTGCAGGGCAAGAAAAAGCATATCAGAAAATCCTACGATACAGAATTTTTCTTGGAAGCTAAAAGAGAATCCAATAATTGAATTTTATTGGGTTACTTAAATTTTAATATAATGGGCTCAAGTTTAACCCAAAAACTCTATCTTCATACCTTAAAATTAACCTAGCTAGTGCAACTATAAAGAGACACACTTACGTACAGAGGCAGGAGGACGGAAAGGAGTTTGAGGAGGCTATTAGGAATCATTCACCACATCTTGCCAATTTCTCTCTCTTCCTCTCCCTCAATTCACAGCCACGCAAACACCAATATGTATATATGCCATTTTGACTGTCACGCACAGAGTTGTGCGATAATTCTAATTGAATTTTCGTTTCTTTTTCTCCCTTGACAAATGCTTCCACCGATGGTGACATATAAGGAGATTGATGAGAAGAACTTTATGGCAGCTTAAGTTTATTTGGGAGGCAATTTAGGAGGAACATGAAGGAAATTAGAGTCTAAGGGCTTGTTTGATCTGAGGGGAGGAAAAGTAGGCGGAGAGAAATTGTTTTTGAGTTGAATTTAAAAAAAATTAGAGAAATGGGGTTAAAAATTTTTAATTAATTTTTCTTACTTTTTTACCTTATATATTATCTTTATTAAAATTTTATTACCCCATTTCTTCAATCTTTTAAAATTCAACTCATAAAAATTTTCCCTCCCCTCCCTTCCCCTCTAAATCCCTCATACCAAACAGACCCTAAGAGCTTATAATTGAATATCACAAGGAGTGCCTTTCTTTTTTTCTTTTGATTCAAGACTTAAGATTATTTAGTTTTAAATGATTTTGAGTTGTATTAATTGAGAACAATCTAGTTTTAGATTGTAGACACTTTTTTTTTATAGGATTGATATTTTGGAATGTTTTGTGCTTGAGATAATTGCTGGAATTTTTGTTTGCAAATTGTTTGCAAACCTTTGGATTGCCAATTGAATTATTAATTGAGTTTTCGTTATTAATTTAATTGTTAATCTGGGTTTATCCTCTTAATTGTTAAATTAGGATGGTTAATTGTCTAGTTGATAAATTAGGCAATTGTAAACAAGATTTCTAAAATTATTTTGAAATTAATTCTGATTGGTTTTTAGTGAGTTTAATTAACCACTGCTTATTTCATTATGAGTTTTCTAGTAGAGTAAGTGTTATTGAGCTTGAGAGTTTTCCATATCTCAATTAAATGATTAAATTTATTAATTCCAATTTTTTATCAATCTTCCTTTGGTCTTGATAAATTGAATGGCTAAGAAAGTTAAATCCATGTGAATCCTAAGTTGTTCCCTTCATTATCATAATTGAATTAAACCTTTATTATTTGTTTTGCTTCTTCTTAATCTTTTTGCTTAGTATTTTAATCCCTCTTTCATAAAAAAAAAAACTCCAAATGCATTCAAATTCATATGAATTAGTCTCATTCTCATATAGGTTTTAGAGTCAATTGCATTAGTACATTTAGTTAGTTTAATTACATTTAGGTAGTAGAGTCTTGTATTTTAGTTTAGGCTCATTCCATTGCATCTTTCATTACTTAAAAATCAATCATAAAGAAAGCACATAGCTTATTCCAGGGAAAAATGATCTAGATTGACCATAAACTACATAATAATTTAGGACCTAATTTAATTAATTGTTTTAACCACAAAAACACGCATCAACCATCAAACTTAATGCTGATCTATTGTCATTATCATCATAGTTATTTATTTTAACCATGGAGCGAGAAGATGACGAGAAAATGAATGAAGAAAAAATGGAATAGATGCATTAGATCATGGAGCGAGTGAAGGCGCTAGCTACTCGTGCTTTTTAGCGATGTTGTGCTTTTTTTTTTTTTTTTTTGTGCTCCCAAAAAATTAATGTGGCGTCTGAAGTTGACTTCAAGAATGCTAGGGTCGCTGGCTGTAATGTACTGCTTCTGATCCCATTTGATTTTCTTTTTTATATTAAAAAAGTTAAATAAGTTGATTAATTATAACATATTTTAGATATTATTTGATTGTATATCAATTTATAAGTCAAACAAATTAATTTTATATAAAAAAATAAATATAAATACTCTAAAATAATTTATTTAGCTTCTTTAATTTCTTTAAAAAAATTAACTGAGTCTTATACTTAGGAGATAGTGTGCTAATATTTCGCCAACTCGAATGGGAATTGGACCTAATTACCAATGTGCAACATGTGAGTAATGTGGGGCCTAAAATTTTTCCTTGAAGTAGCCGAAATATAGCACTTTGCAGCCCACTAAGGGAGAAGGAATTAGTGGCCCACTTGTGTCCTAATAAATTATGCACTTTATCCCATCAAATTCTATCTTTGTTCTCTTCATAAAAGCTAAAATTATCTTACAATATCAACCATTAGATTGAATCAGCAAGATCGCGCCGCCCCTCCACACCTTGACCAATTGATATATGTTGTACCACATCACCTACAAATCATAATTATCAAGGTAGGATCATATGTTTTAAATCATAGTTGATATTCTGGTTTTAAAAAAAAAAAAGTCATAATTGAATTTACTGTGTGTTTAGACTCCAGCTATGTTTTTCAACCCGTGTTTCACGGTATGCTAATCTATCCAGAATTTCCTTTCCATTTTCATCTTAAGTAGTGTTTCATTTTTTCCCTCTTTGAACCTGGCATATGGCATAATGAAAGAAGCTATTAACATGAGATTCTTGACTTCTAGAAGTATCAGTTGAGTAAATGGAGTCGGCAATCTTCCCTTAATCAAAGACACCAATGTGTGGGAAAATAAAAATGAGGGTTGAGCTCGAACCTACTTTTAATAAAACATGAGCCCCCACAATAATTACCTTGTGGTTCCAATTCTAAATTGATGATTTTTAGGGGACCAAGTTCAATCAAGCTTTTTGGCTAGATTCATTTTACTTCCTGACAATTTTACAATAATTTTATAGAAGAGGACGAGTTAGACGCTCCTCAAAGGGGTGCTGGACAGAGGAAGAGGTTTGTCACTTGTTTGTCTAGTTACGTCTGAACTTTTTGTTTGATTTTCATTGCGAAACATCAATGTCATATGCTGACAAAGTTTTCTAATTATGAAATACCTATATATTTCTCTGTAATCTAGAAATGGTGTAGGAAGCTGATGTCAAGCATTTGGCTTGAATGGTTTTATGATTTGAAATATTTGACTTGTAGAGGTTCGTGTTTTGTTACTTTGTGGCATAACATTCAGTTGAATTGATATTTTTAGACGAAGTTATATATAGAACTTCTTAACAAAAAAGGCTAAAATGAAGAGGGAAACCTAAAATGGGAATGAGAACTAAAACTAATGTGCTTATTTTTCTGTTGCTCTGTTTTTCCTCTAGATACCCTTTGCATGTCAAGTCTTTCTAATTTTTCAAGAATCACAACGGAAGGAATTGGAAGAAATTAGGTGAATGTGCTGATTATCATTCTTGTTTAGAACCTTTTCTACTTTTAAAAAACTGTATTGGGTGGACCATCAACTGCTTGCCTGTGTGTAATCAAATAACATTTCTTAAAGTAGAAACACAGTGAACTATGGCATAGCTGGTCATTCATTCACCGAAGGTTGCCTCGTATGTCTTTTTCATTCTTTTCGGTTACAAGGCAAGGGATCGTGGACAAAGGAGGTGCAGCTCTCATACATACTTTCTTGTTTAAATTTCTTATGTACTGTTATATATTTGTGGTAATATTATTGTCCTGATTGTTGTTCTGATATGTTTCCATTTAATAATGATCAGGAGGATGATTATATCATTGAGCTAGTCACCAAATATGGTTGTAGGAGATGGTCTATTATTGCAAAATACTTGCCTGGTCGTATTGGGAAGCAATGCTGAGAGAGGTGATATTTAACATATTCTTTGAATTTGTCCCTTGTCTTGTTATCTGATGTTTGACTATTGCTTGACCCTATAGGAGCATTTAAATGCAACATTGTATTATTACAAACTATTTTCTGAAGTCTTTGCTGTTGAATTTCTAGCTTGGTGTCTAATTAACTCATGTTCAAGATGACATCTTAAAATAGTTGCATCATATATTAAATTCACATGTAAGATTATCTCAACTTCTGAGTCGTTTTTACATTGGATCCCTTTTGGTCGAGTAGTTCAATAGAACTGATTCATTCAGCTTAGGCATGAATGGATGATGTGTTCTGAGTGATGTTAATGAAATCAATAGTTTTCAATTATGCTTGGCAAAAAAAAAAAAAAAAAAAGTTTTCAATTATGTGGTGGTTACATCTTACTGCTACAAACTGTTTTCTGCAGCTATGTTTGTGTCATAAATTGCTTTCTGGATATAATAAGTGGGACAACATTGAGTTTTATATAGATGCTCCATACAGCAACCCATATTCTTGTTTCATGTGAGTTATGTATTGAGATACAAGCTCGTTTGAGGAGGCATAATCACCTAGACCCAGCTATAGAAAGATGCATGGACAGAGGAGGAGGAAGCCACGCTTGCTTTCTATCACCAATATGGTAGCAAGTGGACAGAAATTGCTGAGTTTGTTCCTGGAAGGTGTGCACTCTTATCTATGATGAAGGTTGCTTTCTGCAACATCATGTTTAAACATTTTATGTTTTATTTATACACATGTGTTAAGCAGCTGAATATTATTTCTCTTATATCATTGAATCTTGTGAAAGCAAGCTTGACAATGCCATTAAAGATCATTGGAACTGTTCAATGAAGAAGAAGTTGGAAGCATCCTCACCTGGATGTGATGAAAATACTGCTGCCTGTGATTCCAACACTTGTAGAATCAATAGATGTTGGTTTAAGAAGATCAGAATCTTAGTCAGAATACCTCATCAATGGTTATTACTCTGTTTGGTCCTTAATATAACATATATTTACCTATTTTATTATATTAAAGAAGTTAGTTAAATTAGTTAATATCACATATATTTTCTAAAATACTATAAATATATTTCTTGATTCCGTCATTCACTCTCATCCGTTGATTAGTGTTGAGAAAGCATCAATAAGAGTAAATTGAAAAAATATAGATAAATTGGAAAAATATATCTCATAATTATGACCAAAATCCTCAAATATATTGTATGTTAAGGACCAGAGGGAGTATTATTATACTCATCCCAAGTGCACTGGAGGCAGTAGCCCTGGATCTTTCCCTAGAAGCTTAGATATGACCTCTCTAAATATTCCTTCCATCGTTAGGAGGAAAACTCACAGTAAAAAGACTCCTGAAGCTTAGATATGACCTATCTAAATGTTCCTTCCAGTATTACCATGTTTTGCTTCTCTTTTTGTTCTCTTAACATTTCTTTTGTATTTTCTCGACAAACAAATTCTGAAAGATTCAGAGCATGGGTCTTTGTTTTTTCCGAAGATAACGCAGTGCTGCTGCAAAGATCACAGGGTCCTTAACCATAAATATCCATACACTAGAAAATTTTCCCGGGCCAAGACTCATATCACACCCAACAATGAAAAAATTGGTAAATAAAACTAGGCCCAATAGCAACAAGAACATATTAGTCCTTGAACACGCGTCAACGCAGACTTAACTTCAGCCTCTGTTTTGCAAAATTAATCATATATAGTTGATTGTGGTCAGTATTATACATTAGGATATAGCTATCTTTTTGTGCTTAGAAGTCTGAATTTTTTTTTTTTTTTTTGAGATATTTCTTTCCCGACCTATCAAAATAACAGAATTGTTCTGGTCAGTATTGCAGCTTCTCTCTACCTTTCTCCCATTTGGTACTAATGACAAACCCTCTCTTTCTACCAATCAAAATACACTTCACTCATGGACACGCGATGAAATTTCTTCGGCCGAAAAGAAAAACACGTTGAAATTTCTTCCTCCTGTTATCTCTCTCTATATACCCTCTCCAACCACTCAATACATTTCACTCATCTACCCCTCTTTCAAACTCTCCCCCTCACTCCCACTGTTACTTACACAAATTTATCTGAAGAAGTAGCATCAAAGAATTTCTGTTTTACGATTTTAGAGGGCTTCGTCAACGGCTACTTTTGAGGTACTTGTATTACATGCTTCATTGTTTTGGTTTGATGTAGTTTCCTGTCTTGCTATGTTGATATTGCTTAGAAGAATCCATACGTGATTTCTCTTTGTACTTCTACTTGCTCTTATTTTTGTTCTTGATAAAACATCTAGAGGCTATTTTATGTAATAAAAGATGTGGCCTATAGGGATAGGGGTGAAAGTAGGCTAGAAGGCCCAGGTTAGGGCTCGGGTCGGGCCAAACATGCCCATGAAAAAGGTAGACCAATGCCTATTCAAAGGCTTGAATGTGTAAACAGGCCAAACTTGTTTTGTTAAAGCTTGATTTATAAGCCTTCAGGCCTGACCTGTTTACACTTTAAAGAATTAAAATTGCTTTATATCCAATATATATATATATATATTTGATTGAGCCTATATAATATATATATATATATATTATTTAGATGTATTTTGAATAATTTGGAATGAGTTATTGTAATTCTAGATTAATTTATTTAATTATGGCCTATTTTTTGTCTGTTTAAAGCCGGCTGATTATGGCCTTTTCATCGTATGTTAGCCTTGGGATCTATAATCAAAATTTCACTAAGGATTGCGTATAGACAAATTTAAGATTGCTCTCTCTTTTCAAGGAACCTTTTATTGAATCCTAAGTAATCTAAATGTCATGCAAATGCAATGAAAACAAGGAGAAATTGGTTTTGGTTTTTCAAATTAATAGCTAAAAGAAAATACAAGTTAATTAAACGCTAACCTAAGATTTTTGGCATTTTCATAAAAATGGGATGGTTAATGAAATATGAATGAAGTGAATTCTCTTGAGAAATTGGTTCTTTAACTATCCTAGCTCATTAAATGATATGGGAGTTGAAATTCATCAAGTCTTAATTAAAAACCTCAAGCAAACATGTTGAGTCCAATTTATCTAATTAATGACAAATCCTACGATCGCATTCATAGTCATCTCTTGGATAAATTGTTAAAAACCACTTGATGTGTGAAATGGATTAAATTAATGCAATTGTTTCCTTTAATATGAATTCACAAACACGCCACTTAGATTAATTCAAATCAATTACGCAAACTAGTGAACACGGAGCAAGTATAACTCAATGAATTAATAGGAAATATATAACTATTAATCAACCAATCACAATAGTTCAAATCCAAACACAAAATAAGCAATCTTAATTCAACAATATGAAGTCTAAATAGCTCATAACAAAATCCAATTGCAACTACCTTAGAACACATCTAGGAACTATAATAACAATAGGAAATTCATAAAAGAATTAAGAAAAACTCTCATTTGAAGCTCTTTGAACTCAAGACAAATCCCTAATCCTCAAGAGTTGAAATGTTAGCCACTCATTGCTTTGAAAATAACCACAACTCAGAATCTTGAACTCGCCAGAAAATTCATGAGCTCGCTAGAATCTGGAAATTCTTGCTAGAAAATGCTAAACTTCCCCGGGAAGTCTATGGCTCTCACCGGAGGTTGGTTTCTCAAAGCTTAGTGTAACGAGTGTAAATGGTCTATTAAATAGTACAAGTATACACTGTCGTATCCAAGTAATACAGAAATGAGTAGAGTATCGTTCTCACGAGGATTAATCACTAAGTACCAAAATGGGTAATTTTAATTCTATTTAGTTAATTGAATAGTTGGTGATTGAGAGTACAAAATAAAAAATGATTAAATATGAGTGCAAATGATATGAAAGCAACTATGAGAAAAAGCCCTAGGGGTAATATTTCACTTAACAAATTTCAGATTGAATCACGTACCTATTCTAACCCAATTTATTCCACATGATTGATAGTCGAGTTTTTCTACTTTAATTACTAGCCTCTTCCAAGGTCAAGCAATTCCATAATTAATTGCTAATCCAATATATTCCTATATGAATTCAAGCAATTAATTATGCATTAAGATTTATGAAACTCATTAAGACTACACAACTCATATGAATATATTCCTATTTCATATGCAAATTATGGTTTTAATTATAGGATCTACACATATACATCTCCTTCTGGTCTCAACATACATATTTAAACCATTCCAAAAGATGGCCAATCAATCGAAAGTATTAACAACAATAATTAAAACTCAATCATGAAGGAAAAATTAAGAACATATTTAATAAGTTAAGATTCAATCCATCATCAGTATGCTACATCATCACCCAAGGAAAATAGAAATTTAGCTCATGATGAAATTTAAAAAAAAAACTAAAATAAATTAACATTGCATAAAACTTAATTATTAAATTCTAAAACATAAATATACAACCACAAGATGTATGAAAATGGAGAAATCTAGCCGTCCCTTTAAAAGATAAAACCTTCCATGTAGGTGGCAACCTATACTGTCTATAAAGGAGGTCTACCTAAGCCTTCCATAAAGGAGGCATGCAAGAAGCAAATACAATGCATAAAATTAACTCTAAGATGGTGTATATGGAAGAGAGGAAACTAATGGATATGAAATGGTGTGTTTCAGATGTGAGGGAGAGGATGGCTATATATAGAAAAGAATAAAGTAGGTGAAATGGTAGATGGAATGGAGTAGGTGAAATGAAAGATGAAGTGGTAGATGAAGTTGTAGGTGAAGTGGTAGGTGAAATGGAATTGGTGGAATTTAATATTTTCAACTTCCAAGCAAAATCAAAACTCTTAGAGATAGAATTGGGTTTTGGCTTCAACATAAAAGTTGTAGAGCTCTTTCTTAGCTTTTTATTTATATAAAGAACGTCCCAATTCAACATCTAGAGCTCTATTTATTGCCTGAAAATTGAAACAACGTCTGATTTAGTATTTTTTCAAGAAATTCTATTTTATGCAAAAATCATTATTTATTTATCAATTACACCCAAATTCATTACATTGAGATCAAATATCCTCCACAAAATCATCATATGAGGGAAAATAAATATGAAAATTTTGTACTTATCAAATTTCCCCACTTTAAGCTCTTGGACGTCCTCGTACAAGGAGTGACTAATAAGTGCTTCCAACAAAATCAGAAGTATCAAATCATAAGCAATAGCACAATTAAAAAAAATAAAGAGATCATAGTATTTATGTATCAATGAAAATATAAACTGATAATTTTATTTGAAAATGAATGAACCGAGTTCGTAATTGTGAATCATTCTCCCAATCTCTCAAGTGTTTAAGGGTAAGTGTTTCACTCAATTCAACTGAAAAAATTGCACTACCATAGGCTTGCTAAAAATCTCAATCTTCACTACCTAATTCATATGTATAATTCAAATCAAAAGGACTTATTAAGGGTTGTAATAGGGTTAAGGTAAGAGGAATGTACAACATGATATAAAGGACTACATTTAAGAAATTTAATAGAGTAATTGAAAAATGGGCTACTTATGAATAAATTTATCTCATTACAACAACCCACAATTCGAATACTTAATATATATATATATACTTTTTTTTTCTTTTTTTTCTCTTTTTTTTTCTTTTTCTTTTTTGGTTTGTTTGTTTTTTTTTCTACAATTCTAAAGTCGATGATATATACACCCCCACACTAGTTAAAAGCTCATTTCAAAAAAATTTCAAATGCTCTGCTAATCTTGTGAATGAGGTTAAAGCACTTGATATATCATTAAAACACATGTTAATGGGTTGAGAACAAAGAAACAATTAATTAGGCTCAAAGGGGCTTATCAACGATATAATTGCAAGGTTAGCTATTTGGCTCTGGCTAAAGAAAATGAATGCCTTTATCATTTTTGAATGTGCATGTGAAATGTAATCTCAACTAGATTTAAAGTAAGTTCAATAGTGACAACTTAATAGGTGAATATCACACACAAGAGAAATAATCACTATTGATCAATTAGGCTCAAAAGCTCACAGTCAGGGGTTTTTCAAACTCAACTCATTCAATGTCAAAAGTCATAACCAATTACAACAATCAGTTGTTCATTCATGTTATAACATCTCTAAATTCAAATGATCTATACTTAAAACTTATCTACTTCTTAAGATCATTACAAAGCACCTAAATAGGATGATTTTTTTGTACTTTTTTTAATAAAAATTGCAACTGATAAAATGAGTCTCAGGAGGTAAGAATAACTCCTTACTCTGCCATTTTGTTCCACGCTCCATGCATCTAATGGTTTTTACTAACTAACTAATTTTTTTTACTACTCCTCCCCCAACCTAAATCAGACATTGTCCTTAATGTCTTCTAGAGCTTAGAGAAAGTTGTTTTTTTAAACATAAACACACAATAAAGTAAATTAGAATGCTAAGAGTAAAACCAAAAGATTAAGGAGAGTTACAACCGAAGAGTTGTATTTGGATTCTTCTTCTCACTGCTATCTGAAGATTGCCTACCTATTTGCTTGACTAATATATCTAGTTTAGGTTCATAGGTTTGCAGTTGATCGAGCAGCTGATCTGTAGTTGGTTCAGAAATTATGGAGTGGCAAGTCACTTGGGGTATGAATCCAGTTTCCACAGCATGATCAAAAACAGACAATAGAGTATCATAAAAACCATTAACATTTAACAATCCTAATGGCCTTTTGTGATAGTTTAACTTAGCCCAATATGCAATGCTAGAAATCCCATCCAACGTCTCCAAACCACTAGGTAGAGCGATGAAAGCTTGAGCATTATAGAACATTCGTCCCATTCGTTCAGGCAAGTTTGAAACTTGTATCTCTTATCCTAAGGAAAATATATGATCTTCCAACTCCTTTACCTTTACACTCAAACACTTGCTTCCATGAGTGGATATAGAAATGGCCACACTTCCCCTTAGACCTTAGATGCCTCCCCTGTATACAAAGTTGATCTTTCTGGCAGTTAATGCAATTCCAAGTTCTTTTGCTGCATTAGAAACTTTCCATCCTTGGCCGAATCAGTTTCACCAAAAATGCAAATGGATGTAAATCTACATTTTAGTGTGATACCCTTTCACTCTTTTTCTCTCTAAGATATTTTGTGTTTACAAGTGGAAGAGTGCATATTTATAAGTGAGAGTGCACATTTACAAGTGGAAGAGTGCATATTTACAAGGAAGAGTACATATTTACAAGTGGAAGAGTACATATTTATACTACTAAAATAGTGACAACAAAATCATGCAAATCATGCATTTTTCAAAGAAATTTGAAAATTTTTTTAACATGAATCACCAGAGTAATTTGCGTGAAGAAATTAAACAAAAAGAGTAAAGAAAGTCAAAAGTTACTGAAAAGATAAAACAGATTAGACAAAAGCCACTGAAAAGATAAGATAGATTCGACAAAACCATGATTATGTACAGTAGTTGTGATTTTGGCTCACACCTTCCTCTAGTTTTACGTCCAGTAACGGCTTAAATGCTTTCTATGAATCGAGGATTTGCTTCTCATCCAGTTTTCTTATAAACTGGCAAACAGGGTCTTTTAACATTAGATTCCCAAGACAATAGTGTTCTTTTTCTTTGTTGAATATGTCCACTAAATCAAGAAGAATATTATGAACATCACCACTCATATGTATCTCAAAAGTTTGAATGATATCATCCAATGACTCCTTACTCAGTCTATCTTTTATGAATTTAATTTTATCTTGTTGATTTATAGAAATCATACCTTTGCTCTTACAACACCGATCACATATCCACCTTGCACATTTATAGCATACCTTCATCCTTTTAGCTCTTCTCTTTTTGGAGTAAGAACTTCTTCCCATTCTTGGCATAGGTTTAATAATTGATTTACAAATCTCACCTGCTAAACATACCTTGGCTTCAATGATCCAGCGTATGTCCTTAAAAGGCCCAAACACTTGAACATCTTCATCCTTTTGAGTCGACAACTATAGATCTTCCTGAGCACATCTTTGGGAAAAGTGGGAAACCTGTTCTTAAGCTTTACAAGAGATTCTTCTATTTTAACTTGAAATGAAAATGATGAAAATTAAAATTCTCAATGCAGTGCAAAGTGCTTCAGTGAGTAAGAAAGAGAAATGAGCAAGGAAAAGAAGTTTTAGGTTGCCTCCCAAATAACTGCCATTCTTTAAAGGCAATTCCTTTAGCTAGACAAAAGCTATACCAATTGACCTTTTTTTATTTTTTATTTTTTTATCCAACTGAGCACAACTCACAAGTGTCACCATTCAAATCAATAGTCATTAACAAATATCTATCACATGCAAAACTAGACTATAACCAACACTCATTCCAGAACATATTATCAACAATCAATTCAAACAAAACAAGGAAAAGTAGAAGGAAACTACCCTCTCAATACTTGTCTTGTGATCTTACATGTCCTTGATTGTAGCCACCAAAGTAGAATACATCATCAGGGGCTACCAGAAGTCCTACAAAATAAAAAAAATCATTAAACCAAGCCTTGGGTTGCCTCCTAAGTAGTGCTAAATTTATAGTCTTCAGCTAGACTTTCTAAAACAAACTACTAATCAAACGTATCAAACACCAGTATCACCTTGTCTTCATTCCTTTTCAAGCAACAAGGGTTCAGACACAAAACATGATCATTCAAGGTAATTAATTGTACTTCTTCAATCATAGACAATTTCAGAGTACAAGTATTCACTGAATTCAAATAAAGCACAACACGTATATATTTGCAAGCAGATTTAGGACCTTCCAAAAATTTAGAGCATCCTACAAAATCCACTTGACACTCATCAGTAAGAGTTAACACTTCAATAGGAGAGACATGAACAACAACTTTTGGAACATCCACATAAATTTCAACATCAGAATGACAAGAGTTAGGTTCTACAACCGGAACCTTTTCTAGACTACACCTACTATCCTCTCCAAAAGTTATTTGAAGTTCCTTATCACATTCCACAAGAGTTAAAGTTTCATTCAATTCCACATTCTCAACTTCCTCACAATACTCATCATTAACACAAGAAGTGGTCACTACTATAAAAAAGTAAAGTTGTGGCGCTTATAATTGCATTAACTGTGGCGCTAGAGAAGTGCCACATATCTGGACGCCACTAAAAAAAGCTGTGGCGCTTGGAAGCGCCACAACATTTTAGAATTTTTTTTTTTAAAAAATACCCTCCTGTGGCGCTTGTTCGAGGAAGTGCCACACAAGGGGGGCCTCCTGTGGCGCTTACGTCAGCAAGCGCCACAGGAGGGGGTCCTATTGTGGCGCTTACGTCAGCGAGCGCCACAGGAGACCCCCCTCCTGTGGCACTTCCTCAAACAAGCGCCACAGGAGGGTCCTTTTTTTTCTTTTCTTTTTCTTTTTTCTTCTTCTTCTTTTTTTTCCTGAGGCCCTTTTTTATGCTTCCTGATTGTGAAACTTTATATAAAATGAGTGGCTTTTGTGTTTATCATCTCCACAAATTGTCAATCTTTCTATTTTATATTTCAACCTATTATGTGTGTATATATATATATATATATAATTTTCAAATTTAAAATTCAAGTTCCCCAACAATAATGTTCTTACATTAATACTCGCCAAAGCTAACATAAAAATATCACAATACAAGAACTTGATATGTGAACACAGTACATCAACAACTAATTAAGTAAATTAAAAGATTACTAAAAAACGCAAGCTTGTCAGCAAAAAAATTTAAACAAAGCAAAAAGGCAAACGAAACAAGCTAGGTTTTCACTCTTTCTTATTAAATTAGGAACAAAAAGGCAAACGTTATATTACGATTTATCTTGACTAAAAAAAATTTAAACAAAGTAAGCTAGAATGAAACAGTCTTCTTCTTACAAATCTATTAATTGACCAGCGCAGGGAGTGGGAGACCAAGTTGGTGATGCTAGCTTGAGTGACGAGTGAGCGTGTGGGTTTGCTTTTTAGTGTGAAGATGATAGGAAATGGAGGGAGGGGGCCGACGGATCCACTAAGAAGATGAGAAAGAAAAAGTAATTTAATGGATGAGAGAGTAGTTGAATAATTAAAGTGGAGTAGTAGTCAAAAAGAGAAGGAATGGGGGACGGACATGGGACTACTACGCGGGAAATGAAATAATTAAGAGATATACACTATCCATTTGAAATTTGAATTTTTTTTTTAGAAATCGGCATCAGCTGTGGCGCCTAGGCATTAGGCGCCACACATGATATATCAGCTGTGGTGCCTAAGGCATTAGGCACCACAGCTGATATATTATATATCATGTGTGGTGCCTATATTTAGGCGCCACACATGATATATAATATATCATGTGTGGCGCCTAATACCTAGGCGCCACAGCTGATCTTTGATGCAGCTGTGGTGCCTGGTGGGTTAGGCGCCACAGCTGCTTGCGTGGCGTCAAGTGTGGCGTCTATGTAGGCAGGTGCCACACTAGGCCTCCCCAATTGTGGCACCTAACCTATTAAGCGCCACAGTTGGTACCCAAAAAAAAATTATACAGGTAAAAAATAAAAAAGGGAAGCTGTGGCACTTGTTTAAAGAAGTGCCACAAAATGTGCGCCACCTTTTATCCTTTTTGTAGTAGTGGGTCATCATGGTTAAAGAATTATCTTGCCTCAGACTCTCAAGCAATGAAACAATTTGACTCACATACATTCCAATATTTTGGACACTTGAATAAACTCTAGTGACAAGTTCATTTTGCTCTATACTAAATCTCTTAGATGATTCTATAAACTCCTCACATAATCTTTCAAAATTAGATTTTTCCTTGTACTTAAGGGTGTATTCTTCAATATGTGGATAAGAGTAGAAAGAAGGATTAGGACAATACAGGCCCTGACATATGGATCCAATGATTCTTGTTGCTCTAAAATTCCACCAGGATAAAAGGAATGATCAAAACAAGTTTGGTTTAGAGTGAAATCATCTCTCATATAATGATTGGTAGTGCTATATGGACAATGCTCATAGGAATAACACTCCACAATAAACACAAGAAAAAAAATTATAAGGAGAAGAATTTTCAATCCAACCAGCATTTATATTTTCTTGTCTCATTCCATCCACATGCATTCCTAGGTCCCACCTAGAAATGCATGTGGATAATCCTTCTTTTTTTTTGTTGAAATTTTAACATGAAGACCAAATTAATATTAAAATTACTTGGCATTGATATTAATGACAACAATCCTTGGCAACGACGCTGTTACAAGTGTAAATGGTCTATTAAAAAGTGCAAGTATACACTGCCGTAATCAAGTAATACAGAACTGAGTAGAGTATCGTTCCCAGAAGGATTAATCACTAAGTACCAAAATGGATAATTTTAATTCTATTTAGTCGATCAAGTAGTTGGTGGTTGAGAGAACAAAATAAAATGACTAAATATGATTGCAAATACTATGAAAGCAAATATGAGAAAAAGCCTTAGGGGTTAGATTTCACTTAACAAATTCTGGATTGAATCACTTATCTATTCTAACCCAATTTATTCCACATGATTGATAGTCGAGTTTCCCTAATTTAATTACTAACCTCTTCCAGGGTTAAACAATTCTATAATTAATTGCTAATCCAATATATTCCTATATGAATTTAAGCAATTAATTATGCATTAAGATTTATGGAACTCAGTAAAACTACACAACTCATATGAATATATTCCTATTTCATGTGCAAGTCATGGTTTTAATTATAGGATCTACATACATGCATCTCTTTCTGGTGTCAACATGCATATTGAAATCATTCAAAAGGTGGCCAACCAATCAAAAGCATTAAGAACAATAATTAAAACTCAATCATGAAGGAGAAATTAAAACTAGATTTAATAAGTTAAAATTCAATTCGTCATTAGTAAGCTACGTCATCACCCTAGGAAAATAGAAATTTAGATGATGATGGAATTAAAAAAAAATAAAAATAAATTAACATTATATAAAATTAAAATGAAATTCTCAAAAATATTGCATAAAACTTGAATATTAAATTCTCAAACATGAATATACAACCAAAAGATGCATGAAAAATGAAGAAATCTAGCCGTCCATTTAGGAGGTAAAACCTTCCATGTAGGTGGCATGTAAAAAGTAATACAATCCTAAGCCTTCCATATAGGAGGCATGCAGAAGAAATAGAAGAGAGGAAAGTAATGGATATGAAATGGTTGTGTCAAATGAGAAGTAGAGGGTGGCTATATATAGGGAAGAATGGAGTAGGGTACATGAAGTAGCAGATAGAATGTGGTAGATGAAGTGGTAGATGAAATGTGGTAGATGAAGTGAAAGATGAAGTGGTAGATAGAATGGTTGATGATTCCTGCTCTCAACTTCTGTAACCCCTACCGTCAGCAAGGTTGTGATTAGTGTTTAAAATACTTTTTATAATTGAATAAGAGATCCGGGATAATTAAAAACTTTTTACAACACTTGTACAATATGATTTCTATTCATTTTTAAATAAAAAAAATTGGCCTGCTCGGTTTGTCACATATATAATATCAGAGTATTAACAAAATTCCCGACATTCACTCGGGATAATATCATTAATCCAAGAGTTTTATAAGGCATTATCGCCTATCTCAATTTCCCATACCAATGATTACACAATAACTACAAACCTATGGTCAATCCAATATATACATACAGTTGTCCAAATGATAACCAAAAACCAAAAAGAAACTAAGACTACCACCGGCAATCCTAGTCTTCCTTGTTCACTTGCTTGTCTCGAGATCCACTTGCCCTGGCTAAAAATGTTATTTGGAAAGAGTGAGATTCAAAAGAATCCCAGTAGCAACAGTTTACGTATATGATGTATAATTAAACAAAGCAAGTAAGCATATATCACAATGCAGCATAACAATATTCAAGGCCGGGCTAACTGCCACATCCCCTCAATCAATATTCAAGGCCGGTCTCACACCACGTTCCCTCAACAATATTCAAGAACAGGCTCACGCCACGTCCCCTATTCAAGGCCGGGCTTACTGCCACATCCCCTCGCTCATTCAATGATAAATACATACAAGCTATACATTAAACATGATATAAGATAAAGTGTCACTACCTTATTCTTTTCGTCCTTGATCAAGCATAGGCCTTCTACATTCTGGGCAAATATCGAATCCTAATTTCATAATTAAGGACGACGTGTTATCACTTAATCCAATACTCAAATGACTTCAAAAAATTTATTTTTGGTTATCATTAAAGTCCCTTAGGTGGCTACTAAAAGGCCAAACAAATGCTTAAAGGGTTGGGAAGTACTATCTCAAAGACCACCCTTTTTAGTGTGCCTTGTAAAACGTGCCGCTTCCGGCTTCCAACTCGGTCCTAAAATATTAAATGTAAAAGAAATAGGTCATAACCTATCCAAGTATCATTTTAGACTCTTCCATAGTGTTTCTTGTGGTTATATTAGCCTATGGTGAAAATTTACCAAATTGCCCACGGGACCCCGGCCCGGCCTCGCCGTACCCAACCCGATGGCACGTTTTCCCAAAATTTTGACAAAGGCTATTTTGATGTATTTTCACCGAAGGAATCCATTTCTGGGCTCAGAATCACCAAATTCAGTGTCAAATTATGAAAATATTCTTGATAGCCTCTATTTAGGGATTTCAGTGGCATTTTCATAATTATGCTTTTTTAGCCTCTACAAAAAAAGTGACCAATTGTAACCCTACCCATTTTTACCCACTGAATCCAATGGAACTATCTATTTCATGAAAATCCAGCTCCTACCCCTCAGAACAGTGCTGGCCGAAAGTTTAGGCAAAAATTTGGAAAAATTAGACTTTTGTGTTTTAGCTTCCAAAAATTATAACTAATTCTAGAAAAATCAAAATGAGGTGATCCCAAAGCCTATTGAAATATATTTAAGTCCTGTACATAGGAAAAATATGAATCAAGGCTGTCCATAACCACAAAAATACAAAATTCAAGAAATGTCCACACTGCTCTAGAATTGATCCCAGATTTAACATCAAACTTTGGACAGTCATAACTCCTAGCTCACAAGTCAAACGTATATAAATTATATGTCCATTTTGAAGTTTGGCATGTGAACTTTAGGACTGGAAAGTTTCAGAATTTTCCAACACCATTTACTATTTTTAAACATCCATGCAAGACCACTGCCAGCACAGAGTTTTTCATTGACCAAACTTGCCACTTTTCAACCTAAGTTTCCAACCAACTTCTATCTATCCAAGATACATCTCAAAACACTATGTCCATGACAACAACAACTCAAACACCACAAGACCCTAAATCACAAATAGTAGGCAACATTTCCAAAAAAAAAATCCAAACTCAACCAATGGCTACAAAACCTATATGGAAAGGTTTGTCTTAGTCACCTCTACAACTTTTCCAAAGGAGTTCCTTGATTCACCAAATCTAAAACCATGAAATTGAAGCTCTCAACACAAGGAACAACATTGTAGAAGAGAGTTTTTTCATTAGAAGTCATTAAGAGGATCAAAATGGCAAGAACTTACCTTGGAGCTTGCACTTTTTTTTCCTGCAGAAATGGAGGATGAAATAGAGAGAAAAGAGAGAGAGGGAAGCTTGAAGAAGAAGGTGAAATGATGAAGAAACAACTACTCCCATCCCTCCATACATGCTCAGCTGATTTGAAGGAAAAAGGGAGAGAGAAAGAAATGATAACTTAAAATGTTGACTTCTTCAAACACTTCACCATCATGTAGGCTTGCCATGTGTCACTCTCACATACAATCTCCTCATAATTAATCCTCCACTTAGTTACACTAATCAATTCCATTAACATTTAATTACACATCTCATTTTCCGCTTTGCTAGTAATTAATCTCTTCCATTAACCACTAACTTATGACCATCCTTTCAATTTCTCACTAATTATGGCATATTAACTTAAATTGCCACATAACCCATAATAATGTAAACTTTAATTGACAAAATATTCTCAATAATTATCATTAGCCCTTAATCAAAATTTGGGGTGTTACAACTTCCAAGCAAAATTCGAAACCCTTGGAGATATGAATTTTGGTCTCAATATAAAAGTTGTAGAGCTCTTTCTTAGATTTTTATCCATATAAAGAATGTCTCAATCCGACATTTAGAGCTCCACATATTGCCTGAAAAATGAAAGAAGGTCTAATTTAGTATTATTCAAGAAATTCTATTTTATGCCAAAATCATTATTTATTTTTTAATAATACCCAAATTTATTAAATTGAGCTCAAATATCATCCACAAAATCATCATATAAGGGAAATAAATATTCAAATATTTTACTTATCAAATTGCCCTACACTTAGTTCTCAAACGTCCTCAGACAAGGAGTGATCATTAACTGCTTTCAACAAAATCATAAGTGTCAAGTCATAAGCAAAAATTGAAACATAAAGAGATCATGGTATTCATGAATCAACGAAAATATAAACTGGTAACTTTATTTGAAAATAAATAAACCGAGTTCGTAATTACTACTCATTCTCTTAATCTCTCAAGTGTTTAGGGTAAGTGTTTCGCTCAAATTCAACCAAAAAATTGTACTACCATAGACTTGTTAAAAATCTCAATCTCTATTACCTAATTCACATGCATAATTCAAATAAAAGGACTTATTAAGGGTTGTAATGGGATTAAGGTAAAAGGAATGTAAAACTTGATATGAAAGGCTAAATTTAAGAAATTAATAGAACAATTGAAAAATGGGCCGGCTTTTGAATAAATCTATTTTATCATAACAACCCACAATTCTAATACTCAACTTTTTTTTTCCATTTTTTCTTCTTCTTTTTTTCATCATTACCTTTTTTTTTTTGCAACTCTAAAGTTGATGATATATAGACCCCCATACTTGTCAAAAGCCTATTTCACAAAAATTTCAAATGCTCTGCTAATCTTCTGAATTTGGTAAAAGTACTTGATATATCATTAAAGCATATGTTAATGGGTTGAGAACAAATAAATAGTCAATTAGGCTCAAAGGGGCTTATCAACAGTATAATTGCAAGGTTGGCTATTTGACTCTGTTAAACAAAATGAATGTCTTTATCATTTTTGAATATGAATGTGAAATATAATCTCAACCAGATTTAAAGCAAGTTCTAGAGTGATAAATTAATAGGTGAATATCACACACAAGAGAAATAATCATTATAGGCTCAAAAGCTCACGGTTAGGGACTTTCAAACTCATCTCATTCAATCTCAAAATTCATCATCAATTGCAACAATAAGTTGTTCATTCATGTTATGAAATCTCTAAATTCAATTGATCCATATTCAAAACTTATATACTTTTTAAGATCTTTCAAACTCAGCTCATTCAATCTCAAAATTCATCATCAATTGCAACAATCAGTTGTTCATTCATGCTATGAAATCTCTAAATTCAATTGATCCATACTCAAACCTTATATACTTCTTAAGATCATTACAAAGCACTTAAATAGGATGAATTTTTTTAAGAAGGAAAAAAAACATGCAACTAATAAAATGCGTCTCAGGAGTTAAGAATAACTCCTTACTCTGCCATTTCTTTCACACCCCATGCATCTAATGGTTTTACTAACTAACTAAAAAAAAATTTTTCCTCCTCCCCCAACCTAAATTAGACATTGTCCCCAATATCTTCTAGAGCTCAGAGGAAGTGTTTCTTTTTTTTTTTAATATAAACACACAATAAAGTAAAACCAAGAGATTAAGGAAAGTTACAACCGAAGAGTGGTATCTGGGTTTTGCTTCTAACAGCTATATGAAGATTGCCCACCTATTTGCTTGATGAGTAGATCTGGTTTAGGTTTATAGGTTTGCAGTTGGTCGAGTAGCTGATTAGTAGTTGGTGCAGCAATTATGGAGTGGCGAGTCGCTTAGGGTATGAATCTTGTTTCCACAGCATGATCAAAAAAATATAACAAACCATCATAAAAACCATTAGCATTTAACAATCCTAATGACTTTTTGTAATAGTTCAACTTAGCCCAATATGCAATGCTAGAAATCCCATCCAACGTCTCCAAACCACCGGGTAGAGAGATAAAAGCTTGAGCATGGTAGAACATTTATCCCATACGTTCAGGAAAGCTTGAAACCTGCAACTCTTGTCCGAAGGAAAAGATGTGGTCTTCCAACTCTTTCACCCTTACACTCAAACCCTTGCTTCCATTCATGGATGCAGAAATGACCACACTTCCCCTTAGGCCCTGGATGCCTCCCCCGTATACAAAATTGATCTTTCGAGTGGCTTATGCACTTCCAAGTTCATTTGCTACCATTATAAACTCTCCATCCTTACTCGTATCAGTTTCACCAAACATGCAGATAGATGTAAATCTACATTTTTATATGATACCCTTTTTCTTTTCTTTTCACTCGGACCATTTATGCTTACAAGTAGAAGACTGCATATTAACACGTACGTTTAGACTAAGACTATTCGCAATGAGCGACGGTAAGGCTTGTCCGAGTGCGGAGGACCCAACGCCGGAGGAGGCGGCGGAGCTTTTACGTAGTCGGAAAAAGGTTCGGAAAGGGGACACGGTGGTCGTACGCGGACGTGTGCATGTACCTAGGGTTGAGGATTGGATGGAGGCTGATGAAGAGGGGGACAAGGAGGATGAGTCAGGGGGGCCATGGAGTACTCAGAAGATGTCATATAAGCAAGCTTGCTCGAATGGCGAGAGTGACGAATTCGGTGGGGATGAGGAGGAAGATGGTTGGTGGTTGGACGAGGGATGGAAAGAAAGGATTCGGGTAGAGAAGACGACTAGAGGGGCCAACATCATCATGTTGCCTGCTTATAAAAATCTCGTGGAGAGAAAATGGCGGTTTGCTGTGATTTTTACGGTGCTAGGCCGAATGGTGAGGGAGGACGTTCTGGCTACCAAGCTTTCCCAGTTGTGGGGGGATGTAAACACCATTGATATCGGTTCTGGTTTCTATATTGTTAACTGTAAAAGGCAGGACATATATGAGATGGCGCTTACAGGAGGACCATGGCTTATGCATGATCATTATATTTGTGTTCGTCCTTGGCAACCGGACTTCGACCCTGATGATGGAAAGGTGTCAACGATCGCTGCATGGGTTCGTATCACTAAGTTACCCTTGGACTACTATGATAAGGGTACCTTATTTGTCATAGGAAGTCAAATTGGGTCTGTGCTGAAGGTCGACCCAAACACTATGCACAAGACAAAAGGTCGTTTCACACGTATTTGTGTCCAGCTTGATCTAAGCAAACCTCTGGTTCCGAGCATCTTTGTGAATGGAAAAGAGAAGAAGGTGGAATATGAAGGGCTACATTTAATTTGTTTCCGATGCGGCAAGTATGGACACGATGTTGATCACTGCCCGTCTAGCGGCGCCACCCAAGGAAGGAGTATTCCGGGGTCCGCTGTGAGTGACCCACCAGGTCAGACACCCCCTGTCACAGCACAAACGAAAATGACACAGAATACAGGAACAGAGTCGCCGGAGTACGGTGGATGGATGGTGGTGCAGCGGCCATGGAGGGGACGACGCTCTGGGAATCAGTTTTGGCATGGGCGAGAATCTAGCCACGCGAATCAAGCCCAGCAAACGCAATCTAAGGGATCACGATTTGGTGTGTTAATATCGGATACGCAGGATCGGTCAGTTCCGAAATCAGGGGAGATTAATCAAGGAATTCCCAACGTACCTCCCCCCCAGTCTGTGAGCGAGATTCCTATCGGGCGTTTTCAAGATATTGGGCCTAGACCCGCTGAACGACCTGTAAGGCCCCGCATGGTTAATGGGCCCACCAAAAATCATGGGAAGAATAAAACAGCAATTTCAAGCAGCCCAATGGAAGAATATCTGGAGTATAGGCGGAGGTTGGAATCCAGAGATAAGCAGGTTAGCAACACGGGGCGTCTCAGTATCGCAGAGCCTATCGGAGCTTCGTCAAGCGAGAACCTACACATGCATGAGGTTAGTCTGGGATTACATGGCTCGACGTCAACGGGTACTGTACAAATGATGTAGGCCACGGCTGATAACCCTTTAGATCCTGGGGATAGGTTGCGTATCCAGATTCACCAAAACCCACTAGCAAGGTGTTCGGAGGATGCGGATGATATTGCTGAAGTCAGAAGGGATGAAGAGGATCGCATGAGCGATGCCTAGACTCAGGACTGTGCCAACATATAATTATCACTAGCTTCCTTATAAAGGGAATTGTTTGGAATTGCAGGGGAACGGGAGCGAAGCACTTCCCGTCTCTCATCAAGGATTTTACACGTTATCACGGTGTGGACTTCATGGCCCTTCTAGAAACACGTTCGCATGGGGTAAAAGCAAGGACAATTGCACAAAAGTTAGGTTATGAGCATTACGAGATCGTGGATGCTATCGACTACAGTGGAGGTATCTGGTTCCTATGGAAAACAACCTTGCAGCAAGTGTCGGTGGTTGAAAAGAATAGCCAGTTTTTGCATGTGAATATTAGTGCTCCTATGGGTCCTTCATGGCATTTAACAATAGTGTATGCTTCCCCAAATTGTAATAACAGACGGATTTTGTGGAGGAACCTCACAAGGTTGCGGGGTGTGTTACATGGTCCGTGGATGATCGTTGGGGATATGAATGCGACTTTGGCATCGGATGAGCGGTTCTCAGTCGCTGTTAATAGTACACAGGTGGACAGGGAATTCCTGGAGTGGTTTGATGGTTCGGGTTTGACTGACCTTGGCTTTTCTGGTCCCAAGTTCACTTGGAGCAGAAGTAGGTATGGAGCGCGACTTGATAGAGCACTTGTAAATAATGATTGGCTTCTTCAATTCCCAAACTCAACAGTAACTCATCTTCTTAAGTTGAAATCAGACCATATGCCTATTTTGGTTCAGCTCTCAACGGCAGGCAGTAAGAGGAATGTTGCACGACATTTTCGGTTTATAGCATCATGGGTTCTCCACGATAAGTTTAATGATTTGGTTAGAGCACATTGGGATAAGAACGCTGGCTGGTCAGAGAATGTTGATAATTTTACGAAAGCCTGCTTCACATGGAACCGAGAGGTGTTTGGTTTTACCCACATCAAGAAAAACAATCTTTTCCGAAGACTTGAGGGAATTCAAAGAGCCTTGGCTCGTAATCATCATCGCCCTGACCTTCTTTCTTTGCAGAATGAATTGTGGAAAGAATTGGAGCAAACGCTCATCCAAGATAATCTAATTTGGGCATAGAAGGCTCGGGCAGAATGGAATATACTAGGGGATAGAAATACCCGGTTCTTTCATCTCCGGGCTAATGGGAGAAGACGACATAATCGAATAATGGCACTAAAAGATGAGGATGGATCTTGGCTGTATGAAGAAGAGGCAATAAAGTCGAATGCCATGGCCTTTTTTACAAAGTTATTCACAGAGGAAAATCCGTCTCGCCCTTCAATTAATTGTTCGACTACTTTTCCTACCATTAACACTTATCATCTCCAGTTATGCAGTGAAGAGGTTACTCCAGAGGAAATTAAAGCGGCTTTGTTTGATATGGGAGCATTGAAAGCTCCGGGACCAGATGGGTTAAACGCTCTGTTTTTTCAACACCAATGGAACCATGTGGGCCCCTCCATTATTTCCCTAGTCCAATACTTGATTCAGAATCCAAGGGATATTGCTCAAATTAATGGCACTCTTCTGGTTCTAATTCCTAAGTTGAATCCCCCAGAAATGATTAGGGATCTCAGACCGATCAGTTTATGCAATGTCATCTATAAGGTGATTTCGAAGATTATGGCTAAAAGGATTAAGCGCTTTCTCCCTGACATTATTAGTCCTGTCCAGTGTAGCTTTGTTCCAGGTAGATTGAGTTCAGATAATATTATAGTAGCACAAGAAGTTATCCACTCTATGCGCACAACTCGGCGGAAAAATGGTATGATGGCGATTAAACTTGACCTTGAAAAGGCGTACGACCGAATAAGTTGGGAGTTTCTTACTCATTGTCTTGCGGAGCTTTCTCTTCCTCCAGGTATGATTGATGTCTTGAAATATTGTGTATCCTCCCCCTCCATGCAGTTGATGTGGAATGGGAACAAGGCTGAAAGCTTCTATCCATCCAGAGGGGTTCGGCAGGGGGATCCTATCTCTCCGTATCTCTTTGTGATATGTATGGAAAAGTTAACTCACATAATTCAGCAGAGCATAACTGATGGCCAATGGAAACCTATTCGGCTAAAGAAACATGGTCCCCCCATTTCTCATCTTATGTTTGCAGATGATATAGTGATTTTTGGGGAAGCATCGCTTCAACAGGTGGATGTCATCAAGGATTGCCTACGAGCCTTCTGCGAAGCTTCTGGTATGAAGGTCAACTCATCAAAATCTCGAGTATTTTTTTCCCCAAGCATTAACCACAATAGGGCTGCAGAGCTTAGCCACGCATTGGGGTTCACACCAACGGTTGACTTAGGTAAATATCTTGGGGTTCCACTTCTGCATAAGAGGATATCGAAAGATACTTTCGGTACTGTGTTTGACAAGGTGTCGAGGCGTCTTGAAAATTGGAAAGCACAAACTCTCTCTCTGGCTGGTAGACACACTTTGATTACTTCGGTCACTTCAGCTATCCCGAACTACACCATGCAAACTATGGCCATCCCTTCTAGTGTGTGCGAAAGCTTAGAAAGAAGGAATCGCAATTTCCTGTGGGGATCGACGGAGGAGAAGAAGAAGACACACTTGGTGGCATGGGATAGAGTGTGTACGGACAAAACGAGAGGAGGCTTAGGTATTCGGCATGCACAAAAGCAGAACCAAGCATTCCATATGAAACTAGGATGGGGTCTCGTGAAGCGTCAGGACGCCTTGTGGGTCCAAGTGATTCGAAACAAGTATAATTGTGGGGAGGATTTGCTTCCGGTGATAGATAAAAGAAGGCCCGGGTCTAACGTTTGGTCTGGCATTAAATCATCATGGGACATCACGTTGAGGAATTTGACGCACCAAGGTACAAGGGAGAGTGTGAGATGGAAGGGGACTAAGGATGGGTCCTTTTCCATCAAGTCAGCCTATGCTTGTACGGTGGAGGATAATACGGAGACTGACAAGACATGGGGAAGAATATGGAAACTGTTTGTGCCACAAAGATGTAAGTCTTTTATGTGGCTCTTATATCATAATCGCCTCTTGACCAATGACGCCCGTAGGAAACGGAACTTGACTAATAATGCCTGCTGTGACCTGTGTGTGGATATGACTGAGACGTGCCTGCATGTGCTACGTGACTGTGGTGAGGCGCGGCGATATTGGCTTCAGGTTGTCCCAGCTCAGCTTGAAGGCGCATTTTTCCGCTGGCATGGTAAAGAATGGGTCTCCAAGAATCTCAGATTTGCTGATCCCACGGGTGGTAACAACTGGCCGAGGCTCTTCACAGTGTCTTGTTGGTTACTCTGGAGGAAAAGGAATTTGAGGATTTTCGAACATAAACTCCTACGGAATGAATCTCTCTATGGCCAAGCTATGGCGATTATCTGCTCGAGCTTAGAGACGAGTAGGAAGCTGCACGGGACTCGGGCGATGAACGGATCTGATGTTATCTTTTCACAACGTTGGTCTGCCCCTGAGGCTAGCTTTTGCAAGGTTAATGTTGATGGAGCCTTCTCCGAAGTGGCTGGCTGTGCTGCGAGTGGGGGAGTAATCCGGTCTGAGGCAGGTGTCTGCTTGGGAGGTTTTATGCACCGGCTGGAGCATGGGGATTACCTCTCTGCGGAGCTTTGGGCGTGTTTACTTGGTTTAAAATTCGCCTGGGATCGTGGGGAGAGGCAGATTGTCTTGGAAACGGACTCCTCTAATGTGGTCGAGCTCATCTTGAACGCGTGCCTTGACAAGCACGAAGAGAGAGATATCATCATGGAAATTAAGGGCTGCTTGGAACGTGAGTGGCATGTGAAGATGCAACAGGTGGCGAGGGAAGCCAACGCAGCAGCAGATTTTTTAGCTAAACGGGCACTGGCCTGTGTGCCGGGGTTCCACCCCTTTTCGGGTAGTTTCACAGAGTTGGACTGGTTTCTCGAGAAGGATCGCCGACTGATGGGTCCGGGTTGTGATTAATTGTAATGTTATCGTCTTTTATCAAAAAAAAAGAAGACTGCATATTTACAAGTAGAAGTGTGCATATTTAGAAATAAAAGAGTGCATATATATATAATACTAAAACAACGACAACCAGATTATACAAATCATGCATTTTTCAAAGAAGTTTGAAAAATGTCCAACACGAATAAGCAGTAGGCTGTTGCGTGAAGAAATTAAAAAAAAGAGGACAGAAAGTCGAAAGTTATTAAATAGATAATACAGATTAGACAAAAGCATGATTATGTATAGTAGTTATGATTTTGACTCACATCTTCCTCTGGTTTTACGTCCAGTAACGACTTAAACGATTTCTATGAATCGAGGATTTGGTTCCCATCCAGCTTTCTTATAAACTGGCAAACATGGTCTTTTAATGTCAGATTCCCAAGACAATAGCACTATTTTTCTTTGTTGAATACATCCATTAAATCGAGAAGAATATGATAAATATCACCACTCGGATGCGTCTCAAGAGTTTGAATGATATCAACCAGTGACTCTTTACTCAGTCCATCCTTTATGAATTTAATTTTATTTTCTCCATTTATAGAAACCATACCTTTGTGCCTACAACATTGATCATATGTCCACCTAGCACATTTATGGTAGACATTCATTCTTTTAGCTCTTCTCTTTTTTAAGCAAGAACTTTTTCCCATTCCTAGCAAAGGTTTAACAAATGATTTATGAATCTCACCTGCTAAACGTACCTTACCTTCAATGATCCAGCGTACGTCCTCAGGAAGGCCCAAACGCTTGAATATCTTCATCCTTTCAAGTTGACTATTATAGATCTTCCCGATAGCAAATCTTTGGGAAGAGTGGGGAACCTGTTCTTAAGCTTTGCAAGAGATTCCTCCATGGTAATTTGAAATGAAACTAATGGAAACTAAAATTCTCAATGCAATGCAGTGTGTTTCAGTGAGTAAGAAAGAAAAATGAGAGAGTAAGAAAGAAGTTTTATATTGCCTCCCAAATAGCCGCCCTTTTTTAATGTCTTTAGCTAGACAAACACCAAACACTTAACTCTCTCTTTTTTTTATTTTTTTTTAAATTTTATGAGAAGGAGGACTTACCTGTTGGTTCCTCAAACGTAATGACAGTTGTCAAAGTGTTTAGTACACCGTCATTGTACTCCTTTAAATGTTATTGATTGTAACCACCAAAGTGGAATACATTATCAGGAGCTACCAGAAGTCCTACAAAATTACAACAAAATATCCAACCAAATCTTAGGTTGCCCCCCAAGCAGCGCTAAATTTATAGTCTCAGCTAGACTTCCCAAACACAAACTACTAATCAAAAGTGCCAAATACCATGATTATCTTGTCTTTATTTCTTTTCAATCAACAATGGTTCATACGCAAAAATTGATCATTCAAGGTAATTAACTGTACTTCTTCAATCATAGACAATTTTAGAGTACAATTATTCACTGAATTCAAATAAAGCACAACATGCATATATTTGCAAATAGATTTAGGAGCTTCCAAAATTTTAGAACATCCCACAAAATCCACTTGACTCTCATTAGTAAGAGTCAACTCTTCAATAGGAGAGACATGAACAACAACTTTTGGAACATCCGCATTAACCTGAACATCAAGGTCATAAATATCAGGCTCTACAGCCGGAACCTCAATTGGACATCCACTATTCTCTCCAAAAGTGATTTCAAGTTCCTTATCACATTCCACAAGAGCTAAAGTTTCATTCAATTCCACATCCTCAACTTCCTCACAATAATCATCATCAACACAAGAAGTAGTCATCATGGTTAAAGAATTATCTTGCCTCATAGTCTCAAGTGATGAAATAATTTGACTATAATATATTCCAATATTTTTTACACTTGACTCGACACTAGTGACAAGTTCCTTTTGCTCTCTACTAAACTCCTCACATAATCTTTCTAAATCAGACTTTTCTTTATACTCAAGAGTGTGTTCTTCAATATATGAATAAGAGTAAAAAGGACGATTAGGACAATACCTTATATATGGCTCCAAAGACTCTTGTTGCTCTAAAATTCCACCAGGATAAAATGAATGATCAAAATAAGTTTGGTGCATATTGAAATCATCTCCCATATAATGACTGGTAATGCTATATGGATAATGCTCATAGGACTGATACTCTCCATAATAAGCACAAGAAAAACAATTATAAGGAGAAGGATTTTCAATCCAACCAGCATTTATATTTTCTTGTCTCATTCCATTCACAAGCATTCCAGACAAAGAACCAAGATATGACATTTTATCACTGATTAAACCAAGTGAATGCTGTGAATACTTTATTTTTTTTTAAATTTTTGTTTTTTGAAATTTTTACATGAAGACTAAATTAGTATTAAAATTACTTGGTATTGATATTAATGATAATTCAGAAGGTAAAATGTCCATTAAAAAGTGCAAGTGTACACTGTCATAATCAAGTAATACAGAAGTGAGTAGAGTATCGTTCCCATGAGGATTGATCACTAAGTACCAAAATGGGTAATTTTAATTCTATTTAGTCGATCGAGTAGTTGGTGGTTGAGAGAACAAAATAAAATGACTACATATGAGTGCAAATAATATGAAAGCAAATATGAGAAAAAGCCCTATGGGTCAGATTTCACTTAACAAATTCCGGATTGAATCGCTTATTAATTCTGGAGCCTCTTCCAAGGTCAAACAATTCTATAATTAATTGCTAATCCAATATATTCCTATATGAATTTAAGTAATTAATTATGCATTAAGATTTATGGAACTCAATAAAACTACACAACTCATATGAATATATTCCTATTTCATATGCAAGTCATAGTTTTAATTATAGGATTTACACACATGCATCTCCTTCCGATCTCAACATGCATATTGAAATCATTCAAAAGGTGGCCAATCAATCAAAATCATTAAGAACAATAATTAAAACTCAATCATGAAGGAGAAATTAAAACTATATTTAATAAGTTAAGATTCAATCTGTCATTAGTAAGCTACGTCATCACCCTAGGAAAATAGAAATTTAGATCATGATGAAATTAAAAACAAAATAAAAATAAATTAATGTTACATAAAACTAGAATGAAATTCTCAAAAATACTGCATAAAACTTGAATATTAAATTCTCAAACATAAATATACAACCAAAAGATGCATGAAAAATGGAGAAATCTATATGTCCATTTAGGAGGTAAAACCTTCCATGTAGGCGGCATGTAAAAAGTAATACAATCCTAAGCCTTCCATATAGGAGGCATGCAGAAGAAATAGAAGAGAGGAAAGTAATGGATATGAAATGTTTGTGTCAAATGTGAAGGAGTGTGTGGCTATATATAGAGAAGAAAGGAGTAGGGTAGATGAAATAGTAGATAGATTGTAGTAGATGAAGTAGTAGGTAAAAAGGAAGATGAAGTGGTAGATGAAATATGGTAGATGAAAAGGAAGATGAACTGGTAGATGGAATGGTAGATGATTCCCGCTCTTAACTTCCAAGAAAAATTCGAAACCCTTGATGAAAGAACTGGATTTTGGTCTCAACATAAAAGTTGTAGAGCTCTTTCTTAGCTTTTTTTTTTCATATATAGAATGTCCCAATCCGACATTTAGAGCTCCAGATATTGCTTGAAAACTGAAAGAGGGTCTAATTTAGTATTTTTCAAGAAATTCTATTTTATGCCAAAATCATGATTTATTTATTAATTACACCCAAATTTATTAAATTAAGCTCAAATATCATCCACAAAATCATCATATAAGGGAAAATAAATATGCAAATATTTTACTTATCAGGCGCCAAAAACTTGTTACGAGTGTAAATGGTCTATTAAATAGTGCAAGTATACACTGTCTTAATCAAGTAATACAGAAGTGAGTAGAGTATTGTTTCCACAAGGATTGAGCACAAAATACCAAAAAGGGTCATTTTAATTCTATTTAGTCAATCAATTTGGTCATGATTGAGAGTACAAAATAAAAAATGATTAAATATGAGTGCAAATGATATGAAAGCAACTATGAGAAAAAGCCCTCAGGGTCAGATTTCACTTAACAAATTTTGAATTGAATCACTTACCTATTCTAAGCCAATTTATTTCACATGATTGATAGTCGAGTTTTCCTACTTTAATTACTAGCCTCTTTCAAGGTCAAGTAATTATATAATTAATCGTTAATCCAACGATCGCATCCATAGTAATCTCTTGGTTAAATTGTTAAAAACCACTTGATGTGTGATGTAACCCCCTACCGTAATTATATCCGAAATACGTGATTAAAGTGAAATTGAGACCAATAACAGACAAAACTCATTCTCAAACCTATTTACCAGACGGTGTTTTTCACAAATACTTTTCGAAATCTAATACACCTGGTCTCACATTCACATTTCGAATACAATTACCACACAAAGATAAGTCACATTCATTATAAACATCAGAGTACACAATAATAATCCTGTCTAACCCCGGGTTCATACTTTTACAAAGGATTCATAGGGCACACATGCCCTTTACAATTTCTTATATAGGGATTACACAAATTCATCTCAATTACATAATCCAACACTCATTCGAACATATACACACACTCAAATCATATACAATTATCCCAACAAGCAATGATAACCAACTACCAAAATGACAACCCGAAGGAGTCCTCGTTGCCCTTGATTGCTTGCTCCATCCTCGATCCACCTACCCTGTCTAAAATGTTGGTAGGGGAGGGTGAGATTCGAGAGAATCTTAGTAAGAAAAAATTACCAATATGCATGCAAGATAAATGTTTAATGCATGACATGCTCACACAATGACAAATTTGTAAGCTTAATACTTCGAACAACATACTTATGGCCATAGCATAAATTGAAACATAGCTTCAATCATTCATATATGTTCACATAATCAAGCAAAGCAATAACATGCATCATCACACTAACACAAATATCAAATACATGCAGGAGAGGTACGTTCCCTATACTTATTCTTTCAATGTATGCTCCAGCATCAGCTACTCGCGATCCGAGTGAATATCCAACCCTATAACCAAATCAAGGACATAGGGTCAATCTCAACTCCAAATCCTTACTTCCACAATTCTTAAAGTTAGTTACCATTCACAACCTTTAGGTGGCTATAATAAGCTCAACGAAAGCCTAAAGGATTGAGACGTACTAGGTTGGAAATCACCTTTCAAAATCACAAAGTGCTGAAACAGGGTTTTGGCTGCAGCCAAGAATTCTTTGGCTACGGCCAAAAACAGCAAAGAAGGTTTTTGGCTGCAGCCAAGATTTTATGGCTGAGGCCAAAACATGTGCAGAAACTTTTGTGCTGCAGCCAAGAACTTTTGGCTGCAGCCAAGGAAACTTCAAAAATTCATAACTAATTTCAGAAAAATCGAAATGAGGTGATTCCATAGCCTATTGAAAGCTATTTAAGTCCTCTTTATAGGAAAAATATGAACCATGACCAGAAATCACCACACAATTCCAGATTTACACAAAATCCACACTGCTCCAGAATTAAGTCCAGTTTCGATATCAAACTTTGGGCAACCATAACTCCCAGCTCACAAAACGAAATGACACAAATTATATATCCATTTTGAAGCTTGGGATGTGAAATTTAAGAATGAAAAGTTTCAAAATTTTTAGACACAGTTTGGTCATCCAAAAATATAGTGTAAACTGACTGCCCAGACAGAGTTCACACTTGACAGCATTCCAATTTTCAACCAAAAATGTCCAATGGCTCCAAAATCAACAATCAAACCTATTCCCACACAAATTTTCACAAGGAATTCATTGGAAACACCAAATCAACCAAATTCACATCACATTTACACATATTCTATTCTTGAACCCCATTGCCGCACAAAACCACTAAATGGCTAAACTTTCCATTCAAAGTTTCAAACCAACCCAAACCAATTCCAAGTTCTCAAATCAATTTCAATGACATCATAACACCATATGACACCATTTTCTACACAAAACACATCGTAATTCTCCCAATTACTTGTCACATGAAATTATACCAAAATCAGGGAAAACTCCACAATTCACAATACTCAACCAAATATCACAAAACTTAGTTCAAAAGGCATCAAATACTCACCTCTTTCTCTTTCCCAAACCAATTCCTTGATTCTTCATCTCCCAACTTTTCCTCAAGCAATCAAACACCTCCTTTCAAAAATCTAAAACCATAGAGATGAAGCTCTCATCAACATGATCAAGATTAATGAAGATGATTTAAGCATTAGAGGCCATTTACCAAGTCAAAACTTACCTTGTTTCTTTCTCTTTCCTCCTTGGCCAAGACGAAGATGGAGTTTGAGAGAGAGAATGGAGATGAAGAAGATGAAGGAAGATTTTGGAGAGCCCAAAAACGTCCAAATAAGGGAGAGATAAAAGAGGGAAGAGTTTGAACATTTGACCTAAATCCAAGGGTCCATATTGTGCCAAGTATCACACTCTCATTCCATCTTCCATTAGCTCACATAGGCGTACACACACACACACACACACACACACACACACACACGATTCCACCCCTTGATCTATTCTACAAATCAATCTCAATCATTGATATTTAAGTTACCAATGAGTTTCCTCTTCGGTAACTAACCAATTGGTCGGTAACTTTACCATTTTGCCTCTGATTATGGCAATTCCTCTTGAATCACCACCAAACACATTTTATATCACATTTCTTCATACCATGTGCCCTCCCCATCACATTCAATGCATCTTATGCTTTGACACACAAATAAGCTTAAATGCAAGGTTTGGGCACTGGCTACATGTAACCCCCCAAATTTCAATTAAGGGCTAATTTCAATTCTTGTGAATGATTAAGTGGAATAATTATGTGTTTTGGTGGCAATATTAATTAATTTGCCATAATTGTTGGGAAAATTGAAAGAATGACTCTAAATTAGTGATTAATGGAAGAGATTAATTACTAACTAAGGAGAAATGAGATATATAACTAAATGGCTAATGGAATGAGTAGAGTAACCAAGTGGTTACTTACTTTATGAGAATGCATAAGATGTGGACAAGTGTCACTTGATGATGAAGAGAGATGAGATGAAAAGTCAAAGCACCATTTTTTTTATTCACTTTCCCTCTTTTCTCTCTCTCTCATGCGCATGAAAGGGCTTGGGAGGGGCAGAAATTCTGCACCTCACCCTCATCTTCATCATCACACACTCATCTCTCTCTTCTCTCTCCATTTTTGCCATTGGAGACCAAAGAGGAAGAAGGAAAAGCTTGTACAAAAGGTAAGATCTTGACCTCTAATGCCAAAACTTCCTTCTATAAAGTTGTTCCTTGGAGTGAGAGCTTCAATTTGATGCTTGTAGTTTCTCCATTGGTGGTGATTTGAGGAATCACAAAAATGTACAAGTTGGAGAATCATGAAGTGCCTTTAGAAAGTTGTTGAGGTAAGTGAAAGCTTCAATTTCATATAAATTTTGTGGCCATTGGTTAGGCCTTGAATTTCTGGAATTTAAGCCCTAATTTTCGTGATTTAGGGTCTTGGGGATTATGGTATGTTGTTGTTATGGAAATAGTGCCTTGTTTAGTGTTTTGAATTGATAGAATTGCATTGAAGCTTAAATGTGAAGTTTGGCACCTTTTGTGTTGGTTTTGTGCTTTGGTCAAAACAGGGCATGTAAATGGGTTGTGATTTTGGTCATTTTGAGGTTACCATTGTGTTCCTTGTGGAAAATTGTATGGGAATAGGTTTGGTTAATGATTTTGGAGTTATTGGACACTTTGGTAGAAAATTGGAAAATCTGTCCCTTGGAACTCTGTTCTGGGCAGTTTATTTGTGTGGATGTTTTTAATGACCTAATGATTTCAGAAAATTGTGAAACTTTCCAGTCTTAACTTTCACATCCCAAGCTTCAAAATGGACATATATTTTGTGTCATTTCGTTTAGTATTCTGTGAGTTACGGTTGTCCAAAGTTTGGGATTGAAACAGAACTCTGTTTTGGGGTAGTGATGCGTTTTGTGTAATTCTGGGATTTGTATGGTGATTTGCATTAATGGTTCATATTTTTCCTATGAAGATGACTTAAATAGCTTTCAATGGGCTTTGGGATCACCTCATTTCAATTTTTCTATAATTAGTTATGAATTTCCGAAGTTTCCTTGGCTGCAGCGCAAAAGTTTCTGTGTGCGTTTTGACCGTAGCCAGAAATTCTTGGCTGCAGCCAGAAACCTTCTATACGTGTTTTGGCTGCAGCCAACCCCTAATTTCAGAATTTTGGGATTTTTAAGGGTGATTTCCAACCTAGTACTTCCCAATCCTTTAGGCTTTCATTGACCTTATTATAGCCACCTAAAGGTCATGAATGGTAACCAACTTTAAGTGTTATGAAAATGAGAATTTGGAAAAGAAAATGATCCTATGTCCTTGATTTGGTTATAGGGTTGGGTATTCGCCCTAATCATGGTTTGATATCCGCTCAGATCGTGAGTAGCCGATGCTGGAGCATACGTGGAAAGAATAAGGGTAGGGAACTTACCTCTCCTGCATGTATTGATAATTGTATTTGTGTATTGATGCATGTTATTGCTTTGCTTGATTATGTGAAACATATATGAATGATTGAATCTCTGTTTCTATTTATGCTATGGCCATGAGTATGTTGTTGAAACATTGAGCATGCGGATATATCATTATGTGAGCACGAGTTATTGTGATGCAAGCATGTCATGCATTAAACACTTATCTTGCATGCATATTGATATCTGTTTCCTACTGGGATTCTCTAGAATCTCACCCTCCCCTACCAATATTTTAGACAGGACAAGTGGCTCGAGGAAGGAGCAAGCGACTAGGGGCGGCGAGAATCCCTTATGGGCATTTGGATTTGGTAGTTGGTTATTGTTATATGCTGGGATAATTGTATATGTTCGGATGATAGATTAGAATGTATAATTGGATATTGGATGTAGATGTGCTTGGATGTCTATTGGGTTATTTGGTTATGTATTGGAGATGGATTTGTGTAATCCCCGTTGAGGAATTGTAAAGGGCGTATTGCCCTATGAATCTTTAGTGAATGTATGAATCCGAGTTTGCCATTATTATTATTGTGCACTCTGATATTTATATAAATGTGATTTATCTTCATGAAGTAATTGTATTCGAAATATGAATGTGAGACCAGGTTAAAGTGTTTGATAAATGTATTTGTGAAAATCCTATCTTAAGGATGGGAATGTAAATGAATTTTGATTATTATTGGTCTCTATTTCATTTTTAATCACGTGTTTTGGATATAATTACGGAGGGGGTTACACTACACGCTTATGAAGCATAGCTCATGTTGTATTCTCCAAAATTCACCATTTTACTTTCTTTAATACCCCTAAGATATAAGAATCATAGGGAATATATTTAGGCTCCTGCTAAACCGGGGCTCAGCAGTCCACTTATTTCAGGTTTATTTTGTAGCCTCAAATCTCAAAATTCAAGGTATTACATGTGAGATGGATTAAATTAATGCAATTTTTTTTTCTAATATGAATGTACAAATGCGCCACTTATATTAACTCAAATCAATTACACAATCAAGTGAACACATAGCAAGTATAACTCATTGAATTAATAGGAAATATATAACTATTAATCAACCAATCACAATAGTTCAAATCCAAACACAAAATAAGCAATCTTAATTCAACAATATGGAGTCCAAATAGCTCATAACAAAATCCAACTATAACTACCTTAGAGCACAACTAGGACCTACAATAACAATAGGAAACTCATAAAGGAACTAAGAAAAACTCCCCTTTGAAGCTCTTTGAACTCAAGACAAATCCCTAATCCTCAAGAGTTGAAATGTTAGCCACTCATTGCTTTGAAAATAACCACAGCTCAAAATCTTGAACTAGCTGGAAAATTCATGAGCTCGCCAAAGTCTGGAAATTCTTGCCAGAAAATGCTAAACTTCCCCGGGAAGTCTATGGCTCTCACTGGAGGTTGGTTTCTCAAAGTTGTATGTTATGAGTGTAAATGGTCTATTAAATAGTGCAAGTGTACACTGTTGTAATCAAGTAATACATAAGTGAGTAGAGTATCATTCTCACTAGGATTGATCACTAAGTACCAAAATGGGTAATTTTAATTCTATTTAGTCAATTGATTAGTTGGTGATTGAGAGTACAAAATAAAAAATGATTAAATATGAGTGCAAATGATATGAAAGCAACTATGAGAAAAAGCCCTAAGCATCAGATTTCATTTAACAAATTTTGGATTGAATCACTTACCTATTCTAGTCCAATTTATTCCACATGATTGATAGTCAAGTTTTTTTACTTTAATTACTAGCCTCTTCCATGGTCAAGCAATTCTATAATTAATTGCTAATCCAATATATTCCTATATGAAATCAAGAAATTAATTATGCATTAAGACTTATGAAACTCATTAAGACTACACAACTCATGAATATATTCCTATTTCATATGCAAGTTATTATTTTAATTATAGGATCTACATAATGCATCTCCTTCAGGTCTCAACATACATATTGAAATCATTCCAAAAGATGGCCAATAAATCGAAAGTATTAAGAACAATAATTAAAACTCAATCATGAAGGAAAAATTAAGACTAGATTTAATAAGTTAAGGTTCAATCCGTTATTAGTAAGCTACATCATCACCCAAGCAAAATAGAAATTTAGCTCATGATGAAATTAAAAACAAAACAAAGATAAATTAACATTGCATAAAACTTAATTATTAAATTCTAAAACATAGATATACAACCACAAGATGAATAAAAATGGAGAAATCTAGCCGTCCTTTTAGGAGGTAAAACCTTCCATATAGGCGGTAATCTATACCGTCCATAAAGGAGGCCTACCTAAGTCTTCCATGAAGGAGGCATGCAAGAAGCAAAAAAAAACATAAAATTAACTCTAAGATGGTGTATATGGAAAAAAGAGGAAAGTAATGGATATAAAATGGTGTGTTTCAAATGTGGAGGAGAGGATGGCTATATTTAGAAAAGAATGGAGTAGGTGAAATGGTAGATGAAGTTGTGGGTGAAGTGGTAAGTGAAATGGAATTGGTGGAATTTCACATTTTCAACTTCCAAGTAAAATTCAAAACTCTTGGAGATAGAACTGGGTTTTGGCTCCAACATAAAAGTTGTAGAGCTCTTTTTTAGCTTTTTATCCATAAAAAGAATGTTCTGATCCGACATCTAGAGCTCCAGATATTTCCTGAAAGCTGAAACAGGGTCTGATTTATTATTTTTCAAGATATTCTATTTTGTGCTAAAATCATTATTTATTTATCAATTACACCTAATTAAATTCATTACATTGAGCCCAAATATCCTCCACAAAATCATCATATGAGGGAAAATAAAAATGAAAATTTTGTACTTATCACTGTGGTGTGCTTAATGATGGTGGAAGCTAGTGGTGGTGTGAGAACGAAGGAGAGACAGTAGATGAGAATGAAGATGCTATGACAAACCAAAGAATGAGGAAGTGATGTGATGATGATAAACAGAGGAGATAGTGGACGCTGGTCTGGTTGTAGAAGCAGGGGAATGACTATGAGCTATGAAGAAGAGTGAGAATGGAGACAAAGACGATGGTCTACGGTAGAGGACATTTGACGGTGAAGATGTTTCAGTAGTAAGGACGAAAACAACTGGAGAAGGTGAAGATGATGATAGTGGTAACTCAAAGCTCTCCCCGACAGTGCTGGTGGTCTGGTATCTCTTCTCCTACGACAGGAAGAAGAATGGCGGCAATATGGTATGAAGCTTGGTCTCTTCCCTTCCTTCTCGTTCTAGTCGAGTCTCCCTTACCATCAGTTACCTCAAGTATGAGTGGCGAGCTTCTGTAACTCAAGATCTAGTTCCCAACTCCACAGCACCTCTCTTCAAACTTTCGATCTCTATAACAATGGTGGTTGAAGAAGAAAAAGGTGGTGGTAGCGTGGTGATGGGAAAATCCCGCCAGCGAAAGTGAAGGTGAAGTTGTCACCAGCGAGGAAGAGAGTCTAAGATGGAAGGAAGGTTTGCCACCCCACCCCGCTGCTCACAACGTCCAAGTCTTTTTAATCCAATGTCAGGTCGTCAACTGTTGTTGGGTCTAGAATCAAGTGGAAGAAGGATTAACCCTGGTCAAAATGCAAGTTTTGACCAAGGACTAAAGTAAGAATTGTCAAAATTTTCTTTGAGGGACTACATTGCATATTTTTGAAACTTTGGTGGGTAAAAACTAAAATTATCTAAAATTTGGGTACATTTTGTAATTTTCTTTGACCCCTTTTCCTTCACAAATGTATGATTTTCAGAAATTCTGGGGCCCTTTCCGTAATTTTCCTCAATCCTCAAAATATTAATTCTGGCCCTCCAAAATGTCAAATTTTCTTCCAAAACACTTGTAATGCAAAATTAAATACAATATAGCATCAAAATTTCAATAAATCATTTGTATGTATAATTAACAAAATTTTGACCATTTTGCCTCTAATTGCAATTAATTAATACAAATGTCCCTAACTCAAATTAATGCTTAATCATGTAATATTGTCCCAAAAAATGCATTGAAAATCTCAATTTAAATATGAAAATTTATATAAAAATATGGTTCAATCACTGGCAGGTTTTCAGCTTGTTTGAAGGCCTAAACCTGTTTTTCGGTGAAGGCTTATGCTTGTTTTCCGACAAAGACTTATATTTGGCCTGCTTAGCACTTTGGCCTATTGGTTTGTTTGAAATTTTTAAAAATTTACGTGATGTAAAATACATCGCACACACCTACTTTCAATCAAGCAACTTTGATCCAAGGAAGGGAAGGGCAAAACAGAGAGGAAAGGGAGAAACAAAAATAGGAGAAGGGGGAAGGATGTTTAGACATAGAGGGAAAAATGAGAGAAACATATAGATGAGGAGAGAATTTCATAAACCATCATACTATCATTCATTCAATTGTGTTCAGATAAAGGGTGAAAGCTCCTATTTATAGGCCAATAAAGAGACAATTTGCAATCCACTAGTAACAAAAATTACCTACTTACACAACAGACAACTTGCACCCTCTTGCAAAACAAAAAGTACCCACTTGCACCATCCTATTTAATACATGTAATGATTAAAAATCGTACTTGCTAAATAAACTAAAAACATAAAGTAATAAAATCTAAAAGTAAGATAGATTTCATTCTATAGAGAGTTATCTCAAAATATATATGTAGTTCTTATATTCCATCATTTCTCCCTTGCTTGATGAACTTGGCTCCTGATGAATTAAAATGAAAGCATAGATTTGAAGAGGAATGTTAGAATTCAATATGATACTTCAATATGGAAATCCTTTACAACAAACAAGGTAGTGAAAAATGAGACCTTGAGAAGAGCAAGCAATCTGTTGGTGCTAGTTTGAAAAACCTTTCCAATGAACAAGGTAGTTGTAGAGGTTATCATTGAATAGGAAAACAATATGATCTCTCATAGCCTCAACCACTTTAGGATGATGTGCAACATGAAATTGATCAACTTGAAGAATTGGATAACAATGCGCAGTAGAAGTTTGAGGAATTTGAACACCTTTCTAGTCAATATTTTCAACATGAGTATTTTCTAAGGCTTGTGACTCTTGATCTTTGGCCATCAGTTTGAAGTCTTGATTCAATTCAAGACTCATGTCTTCAAACTTCATGGAAATTTCTCCTGATTTAGCCTCCTTTTCTTGCTAATTAACATCTTGTCATCTTCATTTACTTCTCGATCTCTTTCATGGCTAAGCTTACACTTTGATTAGAGTTGTTAACATCTCATGGTGGTAGAAGAAATATAGGTAAAGGAGGGTTGGAGGTAGTGCCACCCTTTTGAGTAGTCAAAATATCTTAATGCTCTCCATTTTTTGAAATAGTTATCTCTCTATCTCTTGTTTGCGTAAACATTTGAGAGCCTTTAAAATTCAAACTTGTTATATATGCATGGGTTCATGATATATCCCGATTTTATCATAATATTTAATATTATATTTAGGGATTTTGTCATTAATTTTTGGGTTAAATAACATTTATTATGATTAAATTGAATTAAAGATGATTATGTGAAAATAAATCTTAAAAGCATATATTTGTTATAATCTTGTAATTACTTTTTAAAATTTGAATTTTGAATAAAGATATTACAAGATATTGATCTGAATTGTAGGTCACATTGGAAAAGGAGGAGCTGAGGGACCAAAAAGTAAAGATTTTTAAGGACTGAAGCAGAACATAAGATTCTATGTGTGGCTCCAAGGGAATTCTTACAAAAAGAAGGGTACTTTCTGTAATATTAGCTGTCACTTTCAGAGAGGAAAATATTAGAGATAATTACATATAAGTACCCCTAATTTACAAAATGCCATTTGGGTCCCAGAATGTGAAGATCACCACTGGAACTGATTCATTTGCTCTCAGCTGAAATTACAGAACAGAACCCCGAATTCGAGAATTTCTATTTTGGTCTCAATATTCGGAAATCAGCGTCTTAGCCTCTGAAACTAATTTTTTTTTTCCAGATTCTCATACAGAATCTTGGAAAATCTTATCTGAATATAGTTTTGAAAGATTTTGCCGCAACTTGAGGAGATTTGACCTAGATTTCAATTAACAAAAAAATAATAATAATAAAAAGGAGACACGCTTAGCCGCAGATGGACGAACATCAGAACCTGGAGGAGAAGTACACAGGCGGACAGAGCGGCAGATCTGAACGAGAACCAGAGAAGACGCACCAGAACGGAGGATGTCGCAGAAGAGAAGGAGAACAAAGACCAAAATTCACCAACAACGCCTCTCTCCTTCTCTAATTTATTCCTTTCATCTTAATTCTATGGATTCTTGGTGTCTTGAAGGAGTTGTAGCTGTGATAAGCTCCATGAGAGGCTAAATTCCTCTTTGCTTCTTGGAGATGGAAGATTGGTTTGAGCTCCAGAGATACATGCAGGGGAGTTATTTGTTTTAATCTTTCTATTTAATTATGTAACAAATTTTCTGAGTTAGGATTTTATGTTATATGGTTAATTTACTGAGATTGCGAGTTGTTTATCTGAGTAGTGATTGAACAATTGTGATTTAGATTGGTTTATGTGGTTTGAGATTTAAATTTTTATATTTCCTTTTGGTTTAATGTGGTTGTCTATTCTTTCATAGTTTGAATGAATATTATGACTGTTTAGATCTTGTTTGAATATTTCAGTTGAATGTTCATTGTATAGAGGAACAAGTTGCATGAATCCAATCCTAAATTGCACACTAAGTGGTATTTAATAGTGTATTAAGAGTAATTATCTAGCTAGAGTTCTAGGGGTAATCACCAATTAATATAATTAGACTTAGCGAGTTGTTAAGGTTTAATTTTGACTTAGTGAGTGGTTTAACTCCCAATTCAATTTGAGCAAAGATAACCTATATTCCATTTTTTCCAAGAAGCATTCATCATCAATTTGTTTAAATCACAATTTCATTAATTATTTCAACAATTTCTCAAAAATCCAAAAAAATATAGTAGTCTAGGTTATTTTCCATTATTAAAAAGAAAAAAAATCAATTTAAAACCCATCTTAATATTTTTGTCACTTAGTTTAGATTAGGAATTAAATAAAAGGCTCCTCAAGAGAATACGACCCGAGTTGTGCCCTTCACTGCATAATTTGGTTTATTTTGATTTAACCTGAGGCGACTAAAGGCTTTAAATCAATGGCGCTGTTGTCGGGGTGTCAATTTATTTGACTCCTTGTTTAACTAAGTGTCAATTTAAAAAAAAATTTGGGTTAATCTTTTGTGTGCCTTTTAGTTAGTTAGCTAGCTATAGTTTCTTGCATTCATTCATCATATAGGTTTTAGATTGCATTTGCATCACATATCATACATTTTGCACATTGTGGTTGAATTTTGTGTGCATGCCCCGAGGTAAAAAAGTTGTACCTAGTGATCTTGATCTTGACATAACTTTAAAATAGCTTAGGGAACAACTAAAAAGGAGTAAAGAAAAAGGAACAAGGGGTATTAGTAAAAATCCCTTAGGATATCACATATCTGCTGAACCTAGTGCCTTTAGGGAACTTCATTCTGAAATAGGTGATCAATTTAATCGAACTTTAGATATGGAACGTCATAATGAGGATGAAGAGGAAAATAATGGTATTCCACATAGAAGAACAATTAGGGAAGTCACTACTTCTGGTATTGATTTAAATCATCTTGCTAATGCTGGACCTAACATGAATACTGATTTTGAGATTAAAGGTTTATTGATCAATTCACTAGCTAAGTTTCATGGTTTATCTGTAGAGGATCCGTATCTACATCTAAGGGAGCTTTACTTGAATTTTTCGAGTATGAAGCCAGTTGGAGCTTCTGTAGAATACGTCATGTGGAAAGTCTCTCACCACTCATTGGAAGGCAAGGCAAAGGAATGGTATATGAGCTTACCAAGACATGTAGCTGATGCATATCAAAGTTGGCAAAACTTGCAAAAAGCTTTTCTTGAGAAGCACTTTCCTG
The DNA here is from genome assembly GCA_963242795.1 of Inga leiocalycina. Lineage (NCBI taxonomy): Eukaryota > Viridiplantae > Streptophyta > Magnoliopsida > Fabales > Fabaceae > Inga > Inga leiocalycina. Next base: position 41,021,394 of record OY725332.1, read on the forward strand.
CATCTCGAACTTCTGCTATCAGAAAGGAGATCAATTCAATCCTCCAAGATCCAGATGAGACTTTGTATGAGTATTGGAACCGTTTTCAAGATCTTTTGGCTCGGTGCCCACATCACCAGATTCCTGATGAGCAGCTAACTCAAACTTTCTATGACGGTTTGAAAGAGAAAGATCAAGACAAGATTGACGCAGCCGCTGGTGGTGCTATCATTGATTTCACTGCTCTTGAAGCTTAGGAATTGATCAAGAAGATAGCCCTAGCTAAGGAAACCTATGGGGAACCAAGAAGGAATTCTAGAAGAGTTTATCATGTTAACTCTTCACCTTTACACATTCCTCAGCTTGACACCTTCACTTCTCAAATTTCTGCTTTAATGACAAAGTTAGACCGGATTGCTTCTAAACCATCCATTCAAGAAGAAGTAAATTCCATAGGCAAGGAATTGACAGCCCCAAGTTGTGATCTTTGTGGCTCATCTATGCACATCTCATGCAATTGTCCATCTCGTTATGAACAGGTCTCTACCATGTATCAAGGCCACCCCAACAATCCCAAGTGGGATCCCTACTCAAATACATATAATGAAGGGTGGAGGCAAAATCCTAAATTTAGTTGGAGAGACAATGATAATAGAAGACAAAATCTTTTTCAACAAGGAAATATTGGAGCTGGTATCTCTTCTAACCAGTTTCAAGAATCTTCAAAGATGGTCATTCCACTTCAAGATAACACGCTTTCCCAACCAAAGAGTGGTGAGACCAACCAACTGTTGAAGAGTATGGCTGCTCAACTTACTAATAAGGACAATCGGATGAAGGAAGATAAAGCTTTAAATGATAGTAGATTCTCCTCTATTGCCACAATCCTACAACAAATGCAAGGTGATAGAGCAAGTAATAACAACCAAATGGAAAATATTTGCAAGAAGTTGGAAGAGTTAGAAAGGAAGAATAACACGGTGCAATCTCACTTGACTCAAGTCTCCAACACTCTTAATGACTTGCAAGCTAAGAATGGAAGTGGTCTACCTTCTACCACTGTGATCAATCCTAAATCTATCAATGCCATTGAGTTAGGAAGTGGCAAGATAGTGCATTTCCCAGGAGATAGTGAAGACTATGTGGATGAAGAGATAGAAGCTGAGAGTCCACCCTGAAGCCCTATGAAAGTGGGTGATTCTGAAAGCATCAAAGAGAAAGAGATCTTAGAGAAGAAGAATGGCAAGGAAATTGAGCAACCTCAAGTGGAGGAGCAACCACTTCTGGAAGAGGTCAATGAGAAAGCTCAATCCACACATGAGAAGGGCGAATCAAGCATGCAAGGAGTCTTAATGCAAAATAGTAAGGAGGTAAAAATTTCTGATATTCCTTTCCCTAAAGCTTACCTTAGAAGTAAGAAATTGCATGATGAGAAAACTGAAAAAGAAATGTTTGAGTTTTTTAGCAAGTTAGAAGTGAATATTGTTAGATCTCATGTTTTGATGATAACAAAAGAATGGTTTGAAAAGGAAATGTTCAATAATCAAGTTTGAACTAAGTAATGACAGGAATAAGCTTTACTTGAGGTAAGCATGGAAGTAGTGAAGATTGGCCAAGAGAAAATGCTGAGGAACTTGATCAGAAGTACAATTTCCAAGGCATTACTCGAGGCGCTACTCGAGTAATGAGCCAAAACTTGAAGTAACCAACCAAAACTTCCAGTTACCTGCCACCATTACTCGAGGCGCTACTCGAGTAACCAGGTAAAATTTTAAGGTTGCTCTCGGCCTGCGAATGTTACTCGAGGAGCTACTCGAGTAACCATGTGAAAACTTCCAGTTGGTTTCAAGTTTTCCCCATGATACTCGAGGAGCTACTCGAGTATCCGTGTTGCCTAAAATATGGACCTCTCGGCATTTTGTACCACTGCCAATGTTACTCGAGGAGCTACTCGAGTAACCAGGTCAGAAACTTCCAGTTCCCTTCAAGTTTTTAATGATACTCGAGGAGATACTCGAGTACCCCTGTTTGTGAAAAGATGTAACTCTCGGCACTTTGTACCACTGCCAATGTTACTCGAGGAGCTACTCGAGTAATAGACTAAGGTAAGTGAAAACTTGAGGTTGGTACCCGAGTGACTTGATCTTTCTTTATTTCATCTTCCTCGAGTCCTTACTTTAGTATACAAGTTTTTCATGGTTTATTTTAAGTGGATTCCTCGAGTAAGTACCCCAGTATGCACAAATTTTTCAAAGAAAACTTCAAGTCATTACCAGAGTAAATCATGCTTAAAAGTCATAGTTACTCGAGGAGCTACCCGAGTAACCTATGCAAAAATGAATGCATTACTCGAGTCCCTACTCGAGTAACAAGGTATTTGCTCTCGGCCTTGAAATCCTGCCAACATTATTGGAGTAGAGCATCGAGTAATCAAAAGGTTTTTAATGAATTACTCGAGGTGTTACCCGAGTAATCTATGAAGTTGCCAAAGCATTACTGGAGTAGCTACCCGAGTAAATAACTATTCCCAAAGGTATGAAATTTAGTTTACTCCATGCACTACCCGAGTAATCTTATATTTATTCATTGACTTGCAGTTGAACAATGATTTCACGATGTTACTCGAGGAGCTACTCGAGTAAACTTCAAGTGTTACTCGAGGAGCTACTCGAGTAAGCTAATCCAGAAAGTGTGAAATCATTCCAACGGTCATTATTCTGTTTCCTATTTGATTAACTTTTCATTATATTAGTGTACTTAGTTTTTCAACAGGAAAACAGTGAAGAGATCTTACCAAATAAGGAAAGTCCAAAAGCAATGCTCAAATGTCACCGACCGTCACCTACCGCAACGTATGTTTTTCAAAAACTAGAAAAGTCAATTATGGCTGCGCACGCTCCAACGGACATGAAGAAATATGTTCCAGAAATCATTACCAAAGTATCTATATATGGGAACATCTGAACAGAGAAAGATATAAGAAAACACAAGAACTCACATACGAACGTATCATTAAGTTCATTGCTCTGTTTTCACGTTGAAATTGTATTTCTATGCTTCAGTGATTATTATTATTCTGAAAGAGAGTTATTTCATTCAAACTCAATATTTGTTATTGAGATAACTTAAGGTTGTGGAACCTTGAGTTGGGATTGAATTACAACCTGTAAGGGGGAGCGAGTGTCCAGGTGTAAGGAACTTGCTTGTACTGAGGTGCCAAGAACCCACTGAATCTTGGAAGCTATAGTGAAACTCTCAGAGAAGCTCTGAGGACTGGACGTAGGTCAAAGTGGTTGTGACCGAACCAGTATAACTCCCGGTGTACACTTCGGTGATATTTCTCCTTACTCATTACTGTTTTAATTCTTTTGTCAAAGTTTTATATTTTCGAAAGAAATTTCAGTATCACCCAATTCACCCCCCTCTTGGGTGAAACCCTTGATCTAACAAATATGCCTTTTCTCAAGATGATTAAAAGTATGCCGGCATATTGTAAGTTCCTTAAAGATCTTTGCACAAACAAGAGAAAATTCAGGCCTAATGAAAGAGTCCAATTGAGTTCTAATGTGTCAGCCATCTTTAAGCCCCAACTTCCCATTAAATGCCAAGACCCTGGTGCCTATACTATTCTTTGTACTATAGGACTTGTTAACATAACTGCTGCTTTGCTAGACTTAGGGGCTTTAATTAATGTGATGCCTAAGTCTGTTTATACTGCTCTAGGAATCAAGGGTATTAAACCTACTAGTGTTGTGTTATAGCTAGCTGATAGGTCAATTAGGCATCCAGATGGTATCTTAGAGGACATCTTAATCAAAGTCAAAGATCTGGTGTTCCCTGCTGACTTTTATGTTCTAGATGTGTCTAGTGAATTAGCTCATGATTCGACTCTCATTTTAGGCAGACCTTTCCTTAGAACAGCAAATACCATCATAAATATGAAGGAAGGTGCTATAACCATGGAGGTTGGGAATCATAAAATCTATTTTAATATGTATGAGGCCATGAAACATCCTTATGAGGATTATTCCTTGTTAGGTGTTAATGCTATTGATTTGGCCATTGAGGATGCTAGAGATGATTATGAATTGAACTTGCATGATGATTACTGTTTCCATATGCATGCTGAACATGATTCTTTTGAGCTTGATGATGATACATATTTTTCATCTCTCCCGTCTATACATTCTCTTTCTGAAGCTTGTGTTAGTGACGTGATTTTCCCTGATTTTGATATTAGTTGCACTCTTCCTGCTTCACCCGTTTACACATTTTCTTCTGATGATGCTAACCCCAATTTTGCAAGTGATTCTGTTTTGGAAAAAGGTTTGCTTCTTGAGTTTGCAGATACCCATAATAAGGTGGAAGCTGAGAATATAGCTGGAAGTGACTGTAATAGCTCTCTTGACCAGGAAGATGAAGAGGGTTTCCTTTTAGTTGTTCCACCATCTCATACATTTGAACCGCAACAGAAGCAACTTATGTCTAAGAATAATGGGCTTAAAGAGACTTATTCTCTTGCCACTTCTCCTAAATCTATAATTTCCCCTCATACCTTAAAATATTTGTAGGATATTCTCTCTAACTGTGATGCAGGTATGAAAGATGATAAATCCAAGTCTGTTGCTGCTATTAGTCAACCTCAAGTTGACTCAACACTTGGGAAGGTCAAGGAGCAAGAGATGACTGCAAAGAAACTTAATGCACACCAACCACCTGAGGTTACAAAGGGAAGTTCTCTTTACTCCCTTCAACTCCCTGAACTAATCCCTTCTACTGTTCAACCCCCTCCCTTGAATTGAAACCTTTACCTCCTAATCTTAAGTATGCATTCCTTGAGCATGATGATAAACTGCCTATAATTATTTCTAATGCTTTGCCTTATGATGAAGAGGCTAGATTGCTTTGTGTGCTTAGAAAGAATAAGGGAGCCATTGGTTGGACATTAGCTGATATACCAGGGATTAGTCCATCTATATGTACTCATAGAATTTTATTGAATGAGGGTTCTAAACCTGTTAGACAACCCCAAAGGAGACTTAATCCATTGATCTTAGATGTTGTAAAGAAAGAGGTTACTAAGTTACTTAGTGCCGGGATTATATATCCTATTTCTGATAGTGAGTAGGTTAGTCCTGTTCATGTAGTTCCAAAGAAGAGTGGGCTTACTGTTGTTAAGAATGAGCAAAATGAATTGATTCCCATTAGAGTACAAAATGCCTGGAGAGTGTGTATTGATTTTAGAAAACTTAATGATGCTACTAGGAAGGACCATTTCCCTCTACCCTTTATTGACCAAATGCTAGAGAGATTAGTGGGAAAGAGTCATTACTGCTTCTTAGATGGGTTTTCTGGGTACTTTCAAATCCCTATAGCTCCTGAGGATCAAGAGAAAACCACTTTTACTTGCCCTTTTGGCACTTTTGCTTATAGGAGGATGCCTTTCAGTCTTTGTAATGCTCCTAGTACTTTTCAACGTTGCATGATGTCAATATTTTATGATTTTCTTGAGCATTGCATGGATGTTTTTATGGATGACTTTACTATTTATGGTGACTCATTTGATACTTGTTTGTCTAGTCTTGATCATGTCTTAGCACGATGCATTGAGAAGAAACTTGTTTTGAATGATGAAAAATGTCATTTTATGGTCACTCAGGGCATAGTGCTTGGACATTTGATTTCTCAAAAAGGTATTGAAGTTGACAAGGCAAAAATTGAGGTGATTTCATCATTGCCCTACCTATCTTCACTTAAGAACCTTCGGTCATTTTTAGGGCATGTTGGTTTCTACCGATATTTTATAAAAGATTTCAGTAAAATTGCATTGCCTTTGTCAAAGTTACTACAAAAAGATGTGGATTTTGTTTTTGATGACAAGTGCAAGCTAGCATTTGATGAGTTGCGACATAGATTAGTTACTCCTCCTATTTTGGCTCCTCCTAACTGGGACCTTGCATTTGAACTGTCTTGTGATGCGTCTAATAGTGCTGTTGGAGCAATGCTTGGCCAAAGAGATAGTAAGGTCTCTAAGGTCATAGCTTATGCCTCCAAAACATTGGACAATGCTCAGATTAATTACACAACTACTGAGAAAGAGTTGTTTGCCATTGTATTCGCCTTGGATAAATTTAGATCATATATAATCAACTCTAAAGTTGTTGTCTTCTCAGATCATGCAGCTGTCAGGTATTTGTTCAAAAAGCCACAGTCTAAGCCAAGACTGCTTCGCTGGGCTCTTCTTATGCAGGAATTTGATATTGAGATCAAAGATCGAGCTGGAGCAGAGAATCATGTAGCGGATCACCTCAGTCGGCTTCCTAATGATACAAGGGGAGTTGATTGTTCTGCTTTAGTCTGTGATGATTTTCCTGATATTGCTTTATGTGTTGTGTAATTAAAGGAACCATGGTTTGCTGACTTGGTTAATTATTTAGTCTTAGGATTGATTCCTACATATTTGTCTCCGTTTCATGTGAATAAATTAAAGCGAGAAGCCCAATACTATGTCTGGGATAAACCACACCTGTGGAGAATGTGCAGCGACCAAATAATTCGAAGATGTGAACCTGAGGAAGAATTCCAGTCCATCCTTTCTGCTTGCCATTCAATGATATGTGGTGGACACTTTAGTGCTAACAAGACCTCTAGGAAAGTGTTAGAGGCTGGGTTTTATTGGCCTACCCTATTTAAGGATGCGTATTTATATTGTAAGGCATGTGATAAATGCCAACGGTTTGGGGGGTTAGGTAAGTGGCACGAGATACCACAACAACCCATGCTCTTTTGTGAGGTATTTGATGTATGGGGTATAGGCTTTATGGGCCCTTTTCCACTATCATCTGGGTTTACTTACTCTTGTTAGCTGTAGATTACCTTTCTAGGTGGGTAGAAGCCATTCCCACTAGGAAAGATGACGCCCAAACGGTCTCCAAGTTTCTCAAGACTAACATTTTTTGTAGATTTAGAGTGCCAAGGGCTATAGTAAGTGATAGAGGTACCCATTTTTGTAATAGGGTTGTCAATAACCTACTTACTAAACTTGGAGTTACCCACAAAACGTCCACTGCTTATCATCCACAGACGAATGGGCAAGCAGAAACATCCAACCGAGATGTCAAGCAGATTTTGGAAAAGATTGTCAAGCCTTCAAGGAAAGATTGGAGCTCAAGGTTGGAAGAAGCACTATGGGCATACAGAACTGCATTCAAGACACCAATAGGGATGTCTCCTTACCGGCTTATCTATGGAAAAGCATGTCACATTCTGGTAGAGTTGGAACATAAGACTTATTGGGCAGTGAAAACGTGCAATATGGATATGGAAGAATCCGGCTTAGAGAGGAAGCTGCAACTACAGGAATTGAAGGAGATGCGATTAGAAGCTTATGAAAGCTCCTGCATTTACAAGGAGAAAACCAAGCAGCTACATGACCAAAAGATTATGAGAAAACACTTCAAAGTTGGTGACAAGGTTCTACGCTTCAAGGCTCGATTTGCACTTAAACCTGGAAAACTTAATACCAAGTGGAAAGGACCATACATAGTCACCAAGGTACATGATTTTGGAACAGTAGAGCTACTGGATGAGGTTAGCGGATCAGAATTCAAAGTCAATGGTCATCTCCTCAAGCTCTATCATGATAGCACCGAGCTTCCTTGAGGCCAGGTTGTCCCTTTCCTCTCTCAATCTCTCATATAATGTATCTAATTACTTGTGAAATTTGTTGAACATGAATGCTTGAGATAAGTGTGGGGGAGGGACATTTTCAGTAGTAATAGTAGGATTAGTAGTTTAGTATTTAAATTCAATAAAACCCCCTATGTCTCCTTGGTCCTCTCATCATATGCCATCCTCATTCTCTCTTACATTCAAGAATAATTAGATTATTGCATTGTATTCCTTGAATACATTGAGGACAATGTATTGAGTAAGTGTGGGGGAGAGTGTATTTTTGAAAAGAAAAAAAAAACCACACTTGAATTTTTGGTACTTGAATGTTTTGAAAAATGAAAGTTTGTCCAAAGTCATTAATGCATTTGAGAGTTGAGCTTGATTATGGTTAATTGCAATGTTTTGATTAGTTATTGTTCTTAATTCTAGTATTGGAAATAGCTTAGTAAATGCGTTGTGGTTAGTTTGTTATGCAATTGGGTGTTTTGGTAAGTATTTGAGAAAAACTCTTGTTGGAAGGTTATTTGAGCCTAAATTTTTTTTCTTTGTATATGTGCATGCTTTCTTAGCTTTTCATCTTCTAGAACTTGTCTCAACTCTGTGTCAAAGCTGTATTTACATTAATGTGATGGAAAGGATAGAGGCATTCGATTCTAAACCCTTTTGACCTAAACACAAGCCTTTCAAATCATCCATTGTTTACCCCTTTGAGCCATTCATTAAGTTGTTATGTACGTATATATCATTTACGTATCTTGGCATCCTATCTTGTTATAAGTAAATTGTCATCACTCCTAGTTTCTATGAATGTTGAATTGCCATGTATATAGATATTGAGAAAAAGAAAAAGAAAAGAAAAAAAATTGTGGAAAAAAATGCAAAAAAAATGAAACAAAAAAAAAGAGCAAAAAAAAGAGAGAAAAGAAAAGAAAGAAAGAAAGAAAGAAGAAAAAGAAAAGAAACGAAAAATCCTTCAAATAAGGCAATTCTAGGGAATCTCTATAAATGGCAATATGCACTTCAAGTGGTAAATTGGATGCTAAGTGATGAGTTATTAGCTTATATACGTGCATGACACTTGTTTCTTTCTCAATTATTTCATGTGGCCTTCTCCATCATTACAACCCATGAAAGTCCTCTTGATTCGTTACATTATTGTTGTTAACGGTAGAGATGTTAGAGTTGTTACAAGCCTATGGTAAGGTGATAGTTAAGTGAGCCAGAGTGACATGACCTAATGAGGAGAGTTGAGCATAAACACTAATATCCTAGAGAGTTCTCTTATGCTTATTTCAATTACATTTGATTGTGTAGTGGACTAATCCCTTTGCATTGCTTTATACTATGACTTATGCTAGTTGTGGAGCTTAATTAATCAATTTATTGCTTTTCATTCCATGAGACAGCTCATCTTTAGATTGTATTGATGTTCATCTTGGATGGCTTTAAATTGATAATCTTTGTTCAGGAGTACAAAGGTTCAAGTGTGGGGGAATTTGATATATCCTGATTTTATCATAATATTTAATATCATATTTAGGGATTTTATCATTAGTTTTTGGGTTTATTATGATTAAATTGAATTAAAGATGATTGTGTGAAAATAAATCTTAAAAGCATATATTTGTTATAATCTTGTAATTACTTTTTAAAATTTGAATTTTGAATAAAGATATACAAGATATTGATCTGAATTGTAGGTCACATTAGAAAAGAAGGAGCTGAGGGACCAAGAAGTAAATATTTTTAAGGACTGAAGCAGAACATAAGATTCTACATGTGGCTCCAAGAGAATTCTTACAGAAAGAAGGATACTTTTTGTAATATTAGCTGTCACTTTCAGAGAGGAAAATATCAGAGATAATTACAGATAAGTACCCCTAATTTACAAAACGCCATTTGGGTCCCAGAATGCGAAGATCACCAGGGAACTGATTCATTTGCTCTCAGCTGAACTTACAGAACAGAACCCCGAATTCGAGAATTTCTATTTTGGTCTCAATATTCGGAAATCAGCGTCTTAGCCTCTGAAACTGATTTTTTTTTCCAGATTCTCATACAGAATCTTGGAAAATCTTATCTGAATATAGTTTTGAAAGATTTTGCCGCAACTTGAGGAGATTTGACCTAGATTTCAATTAACAAAAAAATAATAATAATAAAAAGGAGACACGCACAGCTGCAGATGGACGAACATCAAAACCTGGAGGAGAAGCACACAGGCGGACAGAGCGGCAGATCTGAACGAGAACGAGAGAAGACGCACCAGAACGGAGGACGTCGCAGAAGAGAAGGAGAACAAAGACCAAAATTCACCAACAACGCCTCTCTCCTTCTCTAATTTATTCCTTTCATCTTAATTCTATGGATTCTTGGTGTCTTGAAGGAGTTGTAGCTGTGATAAGCTCCATGAGAGGCTAAATTCCTCCTTGCTTCTTGGAGATGGAAGATTGGTTTGAGCTCCAGAGATACATTCAGGGGAGTTATTTGTTTTAATCTTTCTATTTAATTATGTAACAAATTTTCTGAGTTAGGATTTTATGTTATATGGTTAAATTACTGAGATTGCGAGTTGTTTATTTGAGTAGTGATTGAACAATTGTGATTTAGATTGGTTTATGTGGTTTGAGATTTAAATTTTTATATTTCCTTTTGGTTTAATGTGGTTGTCTATTCTTTCATAGTTTGAATGAATATTATGACTTCTTAGATCTTGTTTGAATATTTCAGTTGAATGTTCATTGTATAGAGGAACAAGTTGCATGAATCCAATACTAAATTGCACACTAAGTGGTATTTAATAGTGTATTAAGAGGTAATTATCTAGTTAGAGTATTAGGGGTAATCACTAATTAATATAACTAGACTTAGCGAGTTGTTAAGGTTTAATTTTGACTTAGTGAGTGGTTTAACTCCCAATTCAATTTGAGCAAGGATAACCTATATTCCATTTTTTCTAAGAAGCATTCATCATCAATTTGTTTAAATCACAATTTCATTAATTATTTCAACAATTTCTCAAAAATCCAAAAAAATATAGTAGTCTAGGTTATTTTCCATTATTAAAAAGAAAGAAAAAATCAATTTAAAACCCATCTTAATATTTTTGTCACTTAGTTTAGATTAGGAATTAAATAAAAGGCTCCTCAAGAGAATACGACCCGAGTTGTGCCCTTCACTGCATAATTTGGTTTATTTTGATTTAACCTGAGGCGACGAAAGACTTTAAATCAATTCAATTCCTCATGTCCTATCATCTATATACTTTCTAAGAACCCTTCCATATTCCTCAAGGCTATTGTAGGTACTATAGATCATAACAACTTTAAGGGTAACAATTCCTAGGTGAATTCAACTTTAATACTGAAAGAAACAAATTTTACCACAAATAAAGCTTTCTCTTTAATGATTATTGCATCCGTCATTGGTAGGAGCGGAAAAGAATCTCGAAAAGAAGGTCAAATAGTAAAGAAGACTGGGTTCTAGACGCTGGTGTGTAGAGCACCTTCGCTGGCATGTGGACTGTTAGATTACGTTAGAATAATCATGAATAATATCCCTATAATCAGGGATCCTAACAACTATTAGTGATACTGACATATGTATATAAATAGGGTACTTTGTACATGTTAACTCAAGGAATTTAGAATATCATTTTTCCTTCTAAGATTACATGGTACCAGAGCCTAGGTTTTAGATTTTTTTTCCCTTTTCTTTTTCCCCTACCGTCTGTTTCTTTTGCCCAGAACGCACCTATCGTGATTTCTTTGAAGCTTCAGATCCTCCATCGCCGGTCTCTCCCTTGCCGACACGCGCGACTCTCCGTGCTCCGCCGGCCTCCGATCGGTGCATCCCCGTGGTGGTGTCTCAATCCGGTGACGCGTGCTCCCTCATGAACTGTCTCGTCCTCCGCCTCCCCGCACACGCGCAGGCCCGTGCAGATTTTCCGGCCGCCGTTTGCGACGCTTCTCCAGTGTGTCCTGCTCGACTCATCAAGACGATTCCTTCCCCAGTGGCTGCATGACCCAATTCTGATTTCCGTCGGGTACCTCCTGATATTTTTTTTCCCGCTGTGATATATTTTTTGGCAATTTTTTATCTCAGCTAGTGTTGCTACGTTTAGTCACGTCTGTGGTATTTGTTGGCTGTATTTCTTTGGTATTTTGTGGTTTTGCTCTTGTGGCCTACTTGTGTTGATCCACAGTCTCCTGAAATATTATTTATGGATGTCTCTATGAATTCTGATATGTTACCTATGTCTGCTAAGATTACTGCTTCTCAATTGAACTGGACGAATTATAGTGATTGGAACAAAACTGTTAGAGTTTATATTTTGGGTGTTGAGAAGGAAGCCCATTTAACTGAGGATCCACCCTCTGGTGATGAAAAACAACTTTTGGCTTGGAATAGAGCCGATGCTCGGATCCTTTTTCAAATTCGGAACTCTATTGAACCACGGATTCTGTCTTCTGTTAGTCACTGTAACACTATAAAGGAACCTGGTCACATTAAGAAGAATTGTCGTAGATTGCAGAATAAACAGCAGCGTGATCAGCAACGTGGTCTTGCCCATATTGCCCAGTGCCCTGATCAGTCTGATTCTGAACCATCCTCTGCCGGGGCCCTCGCTACAGGTACTTTATCTTCTGGTCTTGCTACTGCTTCCACGAAGTGGGTCATTGATTCCGGTGCCACCGATCACATGACAGATAACCATCATTTATTTTCATCGTATGCCCCGTATGCCAACCCATCCTCCATATTCGTCGCCAATGGTTCCTCGGTCCGTGTACTTGGATCAGGCATTGTTAAACCAACTCCATCTCTTTCACTCTCTTCTGTTCTTAATGTTCCCGATCTTACGTTTAATCTTTTGTCGCCAAGTAAACTGACCCGTCGTTTGAACTGTTTTATCTCACTATTTCCTGACCATTGTTTAATTCAGGATCTTTCGACGAAGAAGATTATTGGTAGAGGCTATGAATCTAGTGGGCATTACATCCTTGATGATCAGGTGCCGCGTTCTGTTGCTTGTTATGGTGGTTCGTCTCCCTTTGAAATTCATTGTCGTCTAGGTCATGTGTCCCTTTCAACCCTTAAACGATTGTATCCTCAATTTTCGTCTTTGTCAACTTTAGATTGTGAGTCCTGTCAGTTTGCCAAACACCATCGTGTTCATTTGGCACCTCGAGTCAATAAACGGGCTGCGTCCCCCTTTGAGTTAGTTCATTCTGATGTTTGGGGTCCTTGTTCAATTTTGTCTCAGACTGGTTATCGTTATTTTGTCACTTTTGTTGATGATTTTTCCAGAACCACTTGGCTTTATTTCATGAAACAGCGTTCTGAATTATTTACTCATTTTCATCATTTCTGTGCTTAAATTCAACCCAATTTAATACTCCAGTGAAAATCTTTCGAAGTGATAATGCAAAAGAATATTTTTCCGCCCCGTTCACCGATTATATGTATAGTCATGGCATTCTCCACCAATCCTCCTGTGTTGATACACCTGCCCAAAATGGTGTTTCCGAACGAAAGAACCGTCATCTCTTAGAAACTGCCCGAGCTCTCATGTTTCACTCCTGTGTCCCTAAAACCTTTTAGGCTGATGCCGTGTCTACTGCTTGCTTCCTCATCAATCGCATGCCTTCGACTGTCCTTAGTGGTGAGGTTCCATATTCTGTTTTGTTTCCCACCACTAAGTTGTTTCCTGTTGATCCTAAAATTTTTGGATGTGTCTGCTTTGTCCGGGATGTCCGTCTAAGTGTCAGTAAACTCGATCCCAAGTCCTTAAGGTGTGTCTTTCTTGGTTATTCTCGGGTTCAGAAGGGTTATCGGTGTTACTCTCCTGATCTCTGTCGTTACCTTGTATCCACTGATGTCACCTTTCATGAGTCTTCGCTTTTCTTTACATCTTCGGTTTTGTCTAGGTCTCCCTCCGTCGTTGACGAGTCTGATGATGTCTTGGTTTATCATGTCCCTGTCTCACCAGTCCAAGCAGCTACTCCGGAACCTGATCTCATTACTGATGCTGATGTTGCCAATATTCAGCCTTCACCAGTGACTATTTCACAGACGGATCCCGTTCATGAATCCCTACCTACTAATCCTCCTTCCTCAGATCTAGTTGTCCCTGATTCTGCCATTGCTCAACCTGATGACCTGCCTATTACCCTCCGAAAAGGTACCCGTCCTCATTGTCCTCCCAAACGATATGCTGACTGTACCTACCCTATCTCCTCCTTTGTCTCCTACCAGCGTTTGTCCCCTGTATCCTCCTCCCTTGTGGCCACCCTTGAGTCCATTTCCACCCCAACTTCCCTTCATCAAGCCTTGTCTCACCCTGGTTGGCGTGCAGCGATGGAAGATGAAATGATGGCCTTTGAAAAGGCTGGTACCTGGACTCTTGTTGATCTACCTTCTGGGAAGAAGGCCATTGGTTGTAAATGGGTGTTTGGTGTCAAGACTAAGGCTGATGGTTCCTTGGAACGGCTAAAAGCTTAACTTGTTGCCAAAGGATATGCCCAGACTTATGGCGTTGATTATTCTGAAACTTTTTCCCCGGTGGCTAAGCTCACATCTGTTCATCTTCTTGTTTCTTTGGCTGCTACCTATCATTGGGATTTGCATCAGTTGGATGTTAAGAATGCCTTTTTGAAATGTGATCTCCTTGAGGAGGTTTATATGGAGCAACCACCTGGTTTCGTTGCTCAGGGGGAGCATAGGAAAGTGTGCTACCTCCGCAAGTCATTATATGGTTTGAAACAAAGTCCTCATGCCTGGTTTGATAGGTTTTGTGGTGTGGTTAACGAGTTTGGATTAAGCCAAAGCAAGTGTGATCACTCTGTGTTCTACCAGCAGTCCGATGCAGGCATGATTCTTCTAGTAGTATACGTTGATGATATTGTCATTACTGGGAGTAACATTTCTGGAATCTCAGAACGTAAAGTCTTTCTTAACTCTCACTTCCAGACAAAAGACTTGGGCCCATTAAAGTACTTTCTTGGTATTGAGGTTTTGAGAAGCAAGAAGGGCATCCTTTTGACTCAGAGGAAGTATGTTCTTGATCTCTTAAAGGAGACTGGAAAGCTTGGAGCTGCGCCAAGAAGCATTCCCATGATTTTGAATCTGTTTCTAGATCTTAATGATAGCATGTTTGATGAGCTTCCTGATGACCTGAAGAAAAAGATTGATTTAGAGAAACTGAAGCCGTTTTCATATCCTGAAAGGTATAGGCGCCTCATTGGGAAACTGAATTATCTGACAGTGACACGTCCTGATATAACATTTTCAGTCAGTGTACTCAGCCAATTCATGGCATCTCCAACAGTGGCACAGTGGGAAGCCTTAGAGCATATACTGCATTATTTGAAAGGTTCTCCAGGTCATGGAATCCTCTATACAGATTATGGGCACACTAAAGTCGAGTGCTTCTGTGATGCAGATCATGCAGGATCTAAGGCCACAAGACGGTCCACTATGGGTTACTGTGTGTTTGTTGGTGGAAACTTGATATCTTGGAGAAGTAAGAAACAAAGTGTTGTGTCAAAGTCAAGTGCAGAAGCAGAATACAGAGCCATGTCACAATCAGTACAAGAAATTGTGTGGGTATTTCAACTCATGAAGGAAATTGGCATCGCCACGACATTACTTGCGAAACTATGGTGTGACAATAAAGCAGCACTTCATATTGCATCGAATTCTGTGTTTCATGAACGTATGAAGCATATTGAAATTGACTGTCACTTTATTCGTGACAAGATCAAAGAGAATGTTGTATCTACAGGGCACGTGCGATCAAATGACCAACTGGTGGATCTTCTTACGAAAGCCTTAAATGGGACACGGGTTGAGTATCTTTGTAACAAGTTGGGTATGATCAATATATATGCTCCAACTTAAGGGGGAGTGTTAGATTACGTTAGAATAATCAGGAATAATATCCCTATAATCAGGGATCCTAACAACTATTAGTGATACTGACATATGTATATAAATAGGGTACTTTGTACATGTTAACTCAAGGAATTTAGAATATCATTTTTCCTTCTAAGATTACATGGACCATGTGAATTCCAAGTGCAGAGAGCTTTGACGGCATGTGGCAGCATGTCAGGTGGTGAATCGTGATGGAATTTGTGGGTTTGGCTAGGTTCTTCAGCCCAAACGCAATGGTGGTATTATTTTGATGAAATAGCATCAGGAAATAGGTGTTTTGGTACTGACAGTGGTGAAACAGAGTGTTAGGGTTTTTTTGTTGAGTTTTCTTGATTTTTCGACGGTTGAAATAGCCAAGGAGTGTAGGAACCTAATTTACGATACCAAATTAATGTAAACACACTCACACACACTCAATCTCACAACAACATACTTGATTTATTAGCACAAGGGGAATAGAAACAAAGAGGGAAAGAGAAAGAAAGAAACAAGGGAGCGGAGGGGAGATGAGAAATGTTTCAGAATTTGAAAGGGAAAGGAGACAACATGTAGATAGAGGGAGAGAGAAAATAATTCATCATAGAGGGAAAAGTGAGAGAAGGAGAGGGAGAAATAGAAACAGGGGAAGGGGGAAGGATGTTCAGACATAGAGGGAAAAGTGAGAGAAACGGATAAAGGAGGAAAGAATTTCATAAACCAGTATACTATAATTCATCCAAGTGTGTCCATACAAAGGGTGAAAGCTCCTATTTATTGGCTAATAAGGAGACAATGTGCAAACCACTAGTAACAAAAAATACTCACTTACATAATAAACAACTTGCACCCTCTTGCAAACAAAAAGTTCCCACTTGCACTAATCCCATTTAATACATGTAATGATTAAACACCCCACTTTCATCATACTATATATTATTCATTCATGTGTGTCCGTACAAAGGGTGAAAGCTCCTATTTATAGGCCAATGAGGAGACAATTTGCAATCCACTAGTAACAAAAAGTAATTGTTTGCACAATAGACAACTTGCACCCTCTTGCAAAACAAAAAGCCATTTGCACTATCCCATTTAATATATGTAATGATTAAACACTCCACTTGCTAAATAAATTAAAAGCATAAAGTAATAAAATATAAAATAATAGATTTCCTTCTATAGGAAGTTATCTGAAAATATATATATTGTTCTTATATTCCATCAGCAGGCTTTTCTAACAATTTTCAGACTAGGGCAGACCTTTGTTTAGGCTGACTTAAGTTTGGGGGGGGGGGGGAAACCTATGATAGGTTACAGGCTAGGCTCAATCCAACTTGTTACAAGACAAGTCTGGCTTGTCCTATGTTTCCACTCTACTTGGCAGTTACGACCGAAAAGGAAAATATTGGCTAGTGCAGGATTAATTATTTTCAGATATATCCATAGACCCATATTTCATGTTTGAATTCCAATCCGTCTAATTATATATAAGGTAGTGGTTAAAGGCTGATTTAATTTAACCTAATTCTAATGGGTATCTAAAACCATGCAAGTTAAAATGATGTCGCTTCATTCTGACCCGTAGTTTATAAATAATTAATATAGCGGATGTGATGAATTATTATTGGTCTAGCATAACCAAAATTCGAAGTTTTCGTTTCTGTTGGATTTCATAAACAGTTTAAGTTGAGAAAGGAATTGGATATATGGAGATAACAATCGACAATGCCACCTCCAACAACACAAAAGCCGCCAAAATCACATCAGTAGAACCTGTTTTTGATCTCAACAACGATGCACTTATCACAATCACAGGCATGAAACCCAAGTTTCACAAAGCTGCAATGGAAGGTAATATCAATGCATTTCAAGGACTGGGTGAGCAAGTTGATTCCATACTTACCCCAAATAAAAATACAATCCTTCATATACACTTCACAAACTATACAAACAGAGTACCAGAGACATTTGTGGAAAAGGTTTTGGGCATGTGTCTGACACTTGTTCTGAGGACCAATGTGAAGGATGAAACCCAACTTCATATGGCAGCAAGGTACGGACATCATAAAAATACTTAAAAAAGTAATTGATTGTGCTAAAGTTCTTTCAATGGATAGCAATGAAGTTGGAGCTGAGACAAGCTTTGTTGGAGCAATAAATGATAAGAAAGACACGGCCTTGCATGAAGCAGCTCGTGTTAGAATAAAGTTAGTTTCTATACTGTTGTAACTTAAATCAGTTCTACTGTAACCAACTATGACACGTGTACATAACACCTGTCTATATAACCCTGTATACACTCTCTGAATTATCACATCAGTTTCATCTCTTCACTCTTCTTTATTTTCTCATAGCTCGTTATGGTCACACTAAAGTTGTGGCTTTCTTGATAAAAGAAGAACAAGATCATTCATATTTTGGTAAAAATGTTGATGATGAAACTCCACTTTATATTGCTGTCGAGAGACAACACTGAAACGTGGTTGATAAAATGTTGGATAATAGTAATTCACCGATAATGGCCCCAATGGCAGAACTGCGTTGCATGCCAGCGTTCTTCATGTTGATAAAGGTATTTATTTCATAATGTTGCAAGTTATAATTTATAATCGATTTTTTTTATATAGTTTTATATGTCTAGTGTATCTATGAATAATAACAACAACAACGTGCCTATGATAATTTTTTAAAAAAAAAATAATAAATCACAATTTATATAAAAACTTTGAAATAATTTACAAGAAATATTGCGACCACTAAATAAATTTCCCTTTCAAATTCAGGTGTGATAGTTATGTTTAAAATTGGCACTTCAAATTTAAAGAGTTTTCATGTGAGAATGCAATTAATTTTTTCGAAAATATGAATGGTGTTTAATTTGATATTATTTATCTCAGGGAAAGTGTCAAAGTTGTTGAACAAAAACTTATCAGCGGCGAAACAAGCAGGTGAAAATGGTTGGGTGCCACTTCACTTGGCAGCACTTTATGCAAATTTAGATGTGGTAGGGTTGTTGGTAAGCAAAGATAGAAGCACAGCATACTAATAGAATGTCCAGACTGTTGTGAATTGGTGGGTGAAAAAGCCTCCAATGCTCTTCACTACACAACAATGGGAGACAACTATTACCGTTTTCAACTAAAAAAGAATCTGCGAGATGCACCACTAATAAGGAACTTGTACCATGAGAAAGATAATGATGGGAACACACCCGAACCAGTTTCCCTAAAGGATGAGCAGGGAGATCTGAGTCATCCAGATGGAATCTGGATAGTCCAAACTTTTTTTTTGTTACTTTTAATTTTTTAACAAAAAAAAATTATTTTAATGGGTAAGAATCTGAAATAAAGATAATCTTTTAACTAATATTTTTTCAAAAGATGATTTTTTTTATTTAAAAATCCTCAATTAAAAAATATTAAATCTGGACCATCCAGATTTAAAAGAGAGGAAGAGCTCTCCAAGGATGAAGGGAAACGGTTCCGGAACACACCACTTTACCTTCTTGCACGTCAACCTCCCCAAGTGATCATTCTCTTTTGAAACTGCAATCCCCAAGAGTACGTGGACACAATGGCATGCCATAGATATGGTCAAACTGTTATGGATATTGCTCTTGCTGATGCGCCTCCATATTCAGCTTATAATTAAGGTAACAAGAAACAGCTCCAAATTACTAAAAATTAAAAAGAACACAAAAAATAATACTCACAATACATGAATTCATTGACTACATTTATTTTGATTTTCCAAACATTTGCATGCGCTCATCCTCCTTTTCTTTAATACCATGCATGGTATGAACGATCAATTTACATTGATAATTAGTACTACTTACTAGTAATATTTATAGTGCAGAGAGAGAGAGGAGATTTATTTTAGTCCTATTCATAGGAATTTTTTTATATAAATGTACATTTATATATACCATTTATTTATTATTATATTGACTTTGTTTTCTTGAAATATATTGAATATTAAATAGGAGTAAAGTTGGAAAGTTGTTAATTTTTAAGATATTTAATGAGGTTTGAAAATATTCTTGGTCTATCTGAAACATACTAGAAGCAAAGTGACTTATAAATAGGAAGAATGGAGCATATAATAAATGTTGATATAATACCAAGCAATTACCTGCGCCATATGTACTGTGCATTTAAGTTATTGAGAATATTCATGCATTAAGTTTGTTCGATCTGAATTTTCAGTTTTCTCACTCTAAATGGAGAGTGGTTTTACAAGTAAAGCATTTTATATATAATGAAACTATTATTTTCCAAGCTTGGCAAGTCAGGACACGGAGTCCTTGATTTCATATTGTTTTAGCTAACATCACAACATCATTGAATATGCCTTGCACTAGTTTGATTAAATTTAATCTATCTGACTACATTGATCGTATACGGTACTAGTTAATGCAACTTCTTCATTGAGCTTTTGTAGGCTGAATTTTTGGTAAAAAATGAAAATTAAAATGAAAGACTTTTACGTGTTACATGGTACAGAATAAATTATTAACAACATTACGAGATATTGGAGAAAGGCTAGGAGGACGAGTTCTGGATATCCGCATCAGAGAAAAGAAATAGAGAAGAGACATGATTCAGCAGTTGATCAAAAGAAGGATTATTTGGCTAAAGAGCATCAACCATATCTTTGGTGGCCATTTTAATTGCAACAGTAACATTTACAGCAGGATTTACTTGCCTGGGGGACTGGTTCAAAATGGTGATAAAAATGAAGGTTCTCCCGTATAAATGAAAAAAAAATATTTATATATATTTCCTATTATTTGTTATAAATGACTCTCTCTCTTTCATTCTTTCTATTTCTGTTTGAAGGAATAAATAGGCTAGATAGAGAGTAGAAACACGTACCGGGTCGAGTCGGATCCGGGTATTAAAGCTCCACGTAAATATTAGACTACCAAAGTTCAATATGGATTTGCACAGCAGTGCACCAAAACAAGCAAGATGGTAGGAAAGAAGAGAATTGCTAGAGAGTTCAATAGCAGGGGTGGTTTGCAATTGAAGAGGCACACCCTATTATTTATAGTTGTTTAGAGTGGCCACTAATTAGGAAACGTGTGCACCATTTCTTGCCCTCCAAGACGATAATTAAATTAATTGATTCTCAATTAATTTCCTAATTATGGTGACTTGTTCCTCAATTCACAATCCCATAATTAATTACCAACTTATTTACCAAGCCATAATTAATGCTAATTGATTTCTTATTTGATAAGGCTACTTGTATCCTTAATCAAATGGTCTGACCCATCAAGGGCGGACTTGGACCCAAAGTCCAACATCTTCCACTCGCACTTGATGGGCCACCCATCGTGCAACTACTTCTTCTTCTTTCATACTTGGTGTCTACTGTGACCGCGTACTACTACAGAATTGAGATATAACCACCCCCAAAGACGTCCCAAATTGAGAATTGGGTGGTTAAAAAGGGAGGCGGTGGCATTTTCGTAATTATTTATGTGTAGGGGAACCTTTAGGCGTCCCAAATTTGAATTTGGGACGCCTAAAGTGCTTCCTGGCGCGAAATATAAATTTTATAAATTTTTTTTAGCGCCAGGAGCTGGGTTTAGGCGTCCCAAATTAATTTGGGACGCCTAAAGTCCCACTTTAGGCGTCCCAAATGACATTTGGGACGCCTAAAGTGGGACTTTGAATTTGGGACGCCTAAGAATTTGGGACGCCTAAAGTGGGACTTTAGGCGTCCCAAATGCCATTTGGGACGCCTAAAGGCGTCCCTGCATGTCAGACACTTGTCTGACATGCGGTCTTCTCATCTTTTATCACACCCTCACCTCACATCCCAACTTTACTCTCTTCTTCCTCCTCTCCCCACCCACACCGTCGGCCCTGCTAGTTTTTTTCTTTTCTTCAACTCCTCCCTCCTCCCTTGTTCAAGCTCTCTCCTCCACCATCGGCTTAGCTTGTTCAAGCTCTCCCTCCTCCCTTCTTCTTCCTCTTTGTTTCTTCAACGGCTGCAACCGTGTCTACTTCAACCTCACCTCCTCCACAGTGGGTTTTGCTCTCTCCTCCATTGTTGTGCGTGGGTGGAGCTCCAACATCTTCTCAACCTCTCAAACATAGTAGCTAGGGGGCGCCCTCAGGTTGGTTTATTTTCTTCAATTTTTTTTTGTAACAGAACATGGTTTATTTTGTTTTTGAAAAATATTTCCGAATGGTTGAGATAGTGCTTATTATATATATATTGCTTATATTGAGATATCAAAGATTAGCCTGATGTGTTTGGTGTGGTTATATTGTTTAAATTGCATTGATTTGGTAATGGTTTATTTTCAATTTACTTGTGTATAATAGAAACAAGTCTTCTTAGTTCTCACCCGTTCCATTGTGTTAAATATGAGTAAAGTTTAAAATTTACTCCCTGTTTCAATTTGCCTCTCGTTAATTATTGAGTAAACTTTGTTCTTATAAGATAAAATGTTATATTAAATAGGGATGTAGTTAGAAAGGTTTTAAATTTAAAGGTAGAGTTAATGAGATTTAAAGATTTCTTTCACTATTGTGATCATGTTAAAAGTGACTTATAAGAACGATTAGAAGTAGAGTATTAAATTTTAAGACAAAGTTTTTGAACTTTTATTTATTTATTTGTTCAAGTGTAACATAATGAAAGTGGCTCATAAAAGTTTCTTTCAATCATTGATTAGTGTATGCCACATGAAACCAATACAATTCATAGTTGTATTAAAATCCTGCACCATTAATTAGTATATATAATAAAATAAAATATGATTTATTTAA
Source organism: Inga leiocalycina (assembly GCA_963242795.1). NCBI lineage: Eukaryota > Viridiplantae > Streptophyta > Magnoliopsida > Fabales > Fabaceae > Inga > Inga leiocalycina. Next base: position 41,043,749 of record OY725332.1, read on the forward strand.
ATTAAAGAAATTCTTGTATTAATTACACACAATTGTTTTGTTAATTCCAAATTCTTGAATTATGAAGAATAATTCAAGCCAAAACTTAAAAAGAAAACGATAACCCCAATATTCATTAAATGATTTTTATCTAAATATTTTCAATAAAACAATTTTATTTTTGGAAGAACTCAACTTAAAATTGTTTTGTTAATATGAAACTCGTTTTGTTTTTAATTCTTCCAAACCTCAAAAAAATTCTTTAATTTAATCTTATTGTATTTATTTTATTATACATTAATTTTATATACATATACTTATTAAAAAAATAAGTTACATAGCACTGAAACCCTTTTAATAGGAGAGATGAGGCTAGGAGGGGGCAATAAAGTTATTAAGCCCATATTTTAAAATCCTAAATTGGGTTGATAACTTAATTAGGCAATCCCATCATATGTCCTTGAGAATTGTACTAAACGTGTGAATGTTATTGGTAATGCCTTAGGTGGTAACAAAATGGATCATAGTTGGATGAATGCTTTGAGAACTAGTGAGGAATATGAGAAAGGGGTGGACGAATTTATTGAATTCGCTAAAAAGAATGCTCCTGCAAGAAATGGGAAGTATTTTTGTCCTTGTGTCAATTGTTTGAATGAGAGTAGACGGGATGTTGATGTCATAAAGGATCACCTACTTTGTGATGGAATAAATCTGCGATACACAAGGTGGATATGGCATGGTGAGGAAATAACTGATTGTCCGTCACACAAGAAGGGAGCTGTGGATGTCATAGATGAAGATAGAATGGAGAGAATGATTAACGATGTTGAGGCAGAATCCTTTGCGCAGTCGCAGGAGTATGATAGCCTGCGGAGTGATGCAGAGACACCATTGTACAGTGGTAGTAAGTACACGCGGCTGACAGGAACATTACATTTGGTTAACTTAAAGGCAACTTGTGGGTGGACCGATGGTAGTTTCACATTGCTGCTTGAACTATTGTGTGATATGTTTCCGGAAGATAATGTACTTCCAAATCGTATGTATGAGGCCAAGAAAATCCTGTCTACAATGGGTATGGAGTATAAGAAGATACAATCTTGCCCTAATGACTGCGTACTGTACAGAAATGAGTACGGAGGTCTTAGTGAGTGTCCTAAGTGTAAAACTGCACGATACAAAGTGAAAAAAGATGGTGGTTGTGGTGATGTGACAAGTAAAAGGCAACCTTTAAAGGTTATGTGGTATCTTCCAATAATACCACGTTTTAAATGTTTGTTTGCGAGTGCAACAAAAGCGAAGAAGTTGAGATGGCACTCTGATGAGAGAATATCTGATGGGAAATATCTTCGGCACCCAGCTGACTCTCCACAATGGAAAAAAATAGATGAAATCTTCCCTCAATTTGGCAGCGAGCCGAGAAACCTACGGCTTGGGCTTTGTACAGACGGCATCAATCCGTATAGAACTCTTACTAGCACACATAGTGCGTGGCCGGTTCTCCTTGTAATATACAACTTGTCTCCCTGGCTATGTATGAAACGTAAGTATATGATGCTATCTATGATGATTTCTGGACCAAAACAGCCAGGGAACGATATTGATGTCTATTTAGCGCCTTTGATTGAGGACTTGAAGAAGTTGTGGGAGGAAGGCGTAGATGTGTTTGATGCTTATAAGAAGGAGTCTTTTAAGCTACGTGCAATGATTTTCACAATGATAAACGACTTCCCTGCGTACGGAAACTTGTCAGGGTACAGCGTGAAGGGTCACAAAGCATGCCCAATATGTGAAGCAGACACACACTTCCAACAACTAAAGCATGGAAGAAAAACTGTCTACCTTGGCCACAGGAGGTTTCTTCATCGGTACCACCCGTATCGTAGGCTAAGAAAGCGGTTTAACGGCTTACCGGAGCATGGAATGGCTCCAAAGTCACTAACCGGAGAGGAAGTCTACAGGCGAGTGGAACGTATCCATGTCACTTTTGGTAAGAATCAGAGGGTTGCGGGTGAGAAGAACATATGGAAGAAGAGATCCATTTTCTTTGATCTTCCATATTGGCGTTCGCTAGACGTGAGACACAGTATTGATGTGATGCATGTGGAGAAGAATGTTTGTGATAGCCTTATCAGTACGCTTTTGCACATACCTGGGAAGACTAAGGATGGGATTAATGCGAGATTAGACCTTGTCGATATGGGAATAAGAGAACGATTACATCCACAACTAAGAGATGATGGTAGGAGGGCATACATGGAGCCAGCAGCGCATACACTATCAAAAGCAGAGAAAAGAAGTTTGTGTGGGTGTTTGCATGAAATGAAGGTGCCGCAAGGGTATTCCTCGAATGTGAGAAGATGTGTCTCAATGGACGATTTGAAGTTAGTGGGAATGAAGTCCCATGATTATCATGTGTTGATGCAACAACTATTACCAGTAGCTATTAGAGGCATAATGAAAGATGAAGTACGAAACACAGTGACAAGATTGTGCGTTTTCTTCAATGCTATCTGTAACAAAGTCATTGACACTGAAAAGTTGGATGAACTAGAAAATGAGGGTTACATTATTTTGTCACAACTAGAGATGCACTTTCCGCCTTCATTTTTTGATATAATGGTGCATTTGGTAGTTCATTTGGTGAGGGAGGTAAGGCTATGCGGTCTGGTTTACCTGAGGTGGATGTACCCTTTCGAGCGATACATGAAGATCTTAAAAGGGTATTCTAAAAATCCTTATCGACCAGAAGCCTCAATAGTTGAAAGATATGTAGTTGAGGAGGCTATGGAGTTTTGCAAAGATTATATGTCAGGGAAGAAGGAACAATCTCGGCATGAAGAAGGGAGAAGCAAGGGAACACGAGGACTGAAAGTGAAGAATGTTCCTCGTGAAGAGGTGTTGCAAGCCCACTTGTATATCCTGAATAATATGGAAGAAGTTCAACCTTACATAAATGAACACAGAAACACTTTGAAGAACAAGAATCCAAGGAAGAATGACATGCAGATTGCTATTGAGCAAAACAAGACATTCATGCAGTGGTTCGAGGAAAAGGTTTTGCACGAGATCGGTGTGTCTGAGACAATCGAGTGGCTAGCTTGGGGGCCTTCGTTTCAGGTCATTACTTGGACCGGTTATGATATAAATGGCTATTCCTTCTATACCAAAGAGCAAGATGACAAAAGTACCATGCAAAATAGTGGGGTCATGGTAGAAGCTGAATCTATGCACTTTTCCAGTTCGAGAGACAAAAACCCCATATTAGCGTCTATGGCCTATTATGGAGTTATAGAAGAAATATGGGAGATGACGTACAACAAGTTCAAAGTTGCTTTATTTAAATGTAAGTGGGTTAGCAACAATGCCGTGGTAATAGATAAACAATTTAGTTTTGTCTCAGTCGATCTTGGAAGAGTTGGCTATAGAGACGAGCCCTTCATTTTAGCAAGCCACGCGAAACAAGTGTTTTTTGTCACCGATCCTGCCAGAAAAAATATGTCCATTGTCCTTAAAAGTAAAAAACAGAAGTATGGTGATCCGACCTTCAACCTTGATGACACACCACCTTTCACAACAACTACACCTCGAACAAATGAAGTTGAATTGGTAGATGATGACGAATATGCTGTAAGAAATGACCATGGTGAAGGACTATGGGAAACAATCTAGAGTAAGACCTTAATTTATAAACGAGAACTATGTTTTTTCTGTTTTACTTCCCGCTTACTATATACATGTGTTTTCATTGCAATTTACTTACGTTTCTGATGATGGTTTTTGTGTTAACAGGAATATGGACAACGTTAGTGATGACGAGAGGTGTGGAGATGACGAAAGCTCTAGCAATGACGAAATTCCTAGAGTTGAACCCCCTGCAAGAAGGATGGTTAGAGGCTGTACAAAGATGGGAGCATTGGTTGCACGTCATGAACATCAACAGGAGAGGCTGCATATAGACTTCGATGACAATCTGAATCCAATTGGTCCTGAGGAAGACCACTTCATTAGCTACATAGGGCTTTTGGCTCGAAGCAAAGTGCGCATTACCTACAATAATTGGAGATTGGTTCCCCCAAAAATGAAAGACATGATTTGGCAGCAACTTTTGGTATGTAAGTTTTGATGCATTGTAGCTTTGTTCTTATTGTTTCAAATATAATAATCTTATGTTTTACCTTGCAGCAAACATACGATGTCCCCGACACCACAGAGATGCATAGGCACTGGATGGATGAGGTTCGTGTACGATGGAAAGGTTTCAAGAACAAGCTAACAAAGCATTACATTCGAGGGGCCCTTAGGGGTAACGATCCATGTGCACAGTATACATATTTATCTCCAGAGGACTGGAGGTTGTTTGCGGCATCACGAGCAGATCCTGAGTTTTTGGTAAGATTTCTGTCATGATATAGAACTACTTATATCTTTGATTTCATATACTTTATATCGTTGATTCATTTTTTGTTGTTTTTCATTCATAGAAATTAAGTGCAGCAAATGCCCAGAGGCAAGCAGAAAATAAATATCAACATTTCATGTCTCGCGGTGGATATCGGAAGCTTGAGCGGCAAATGATGGCAGAAGAGTTACAGAAAATGAAGGAAGCAGCGGAATCTGATCCTAGCGTTGTTATCCAGCCACCGGCACCTCCTCCACGTCACAAAAAATGGAAAGCAGGGAGGATTAAGGCTGGGAAGTACATAAATCCGACTGTTGCTGAGGTTGCAGCGAGGATGACGAAGCTAATAACAATTTGTTTTTTGATGTTCTAAAAGGATGACGAAGCTGCGAGCAAATGGCCCTTCTTAGCACGGCTGCAACAGATCTACAAGGGCATTAAACAGATTGACTTGAAGATGCCTCCAGGGATTGTGGGCCAAGTGGAGTATCCCTACACGATTGACAATAAAGATCTCAAGCAGTTTATCAGGTTGGAGGAGATAGATGCAGGCTGGGTCAAATTTGCAGTCCGGTAAGTTTTTTTTTCAATTTTCCCATAGAATTCATTTAGTGGTTTTTTGTTTTCATACATTCAATTATTGATTCCTTATTTTAATTCTATTATAGCACCTTGCACGATCTCTGCGCAAACATGGAAAGAGGTAATTGGTATGGATTCTTATGTCCTGCGAATACGACAGGGGATACTTGTACTGTGGCGCATAGGACTCACTATGTCGGCTACCAAATGGCACAACACAAACTTCGTTGTTATCTAGCACCCATTGTCCAACGGTTCGTATTTACATTTTGTCAATTTCAGAAGTTTACTAAATAATTGTCTTCTCACTTATCTAACTTCATTTTAATGTGTACATGTTGTTAAAGAAACCACTGGACTTTGTGTGTTATATGTCCCCGCCGCAACATAGTCTATTGGTTTGATCCCTTGAGTAACAAGCCAGACAGAGATACAAAATCCGTCTTCGACACGTAAGTTATCCTGTTTGTATTTCATTGACAACAAAATAAAGGAATGGTTCTAATTTCTGTTCATTTTGCTTTTCATGATAGTGCTTGTCAAACATATAGAATCCTAGGTGGGTCACGCGAGGGTGCAGTTGTTAAAAAGCCAAAGTGGTTTTATCCCATAGTAAGTACATTCGATCCTACATAATTGTTTCATTGACGGTCCTTTTAGACATACCTTTATTGATTTTAACAACCAATTGCATCCCTTTGATTAAAAGTGCCCTCGGCAACCTGGCAACACTGAATGCGGATATTATGTTATACTTTATATGTATAACATAACTCAAAGTGGAATTACTAGCGATTTTGAAAAGGTAATCGCTTCTTCATTCTCAAATGATAATATTTTTGGTGTTCTAATCGAAATGCTAATTAATTCATTTGCTTGAGATTCATTTCATCTAAGCTTATTACTTTCTAATTTTCAGATTTTTGATAATGAAGATGCCTACCTACGTGAAGACCTTGATTTGATCAGAGATCTTTTGGCTGGACATCTTCTTCAACATATAGAGCAATAAACTTGTTATTTTATATCAGTTTGTACTTGTGTGATGACAGCGTTTTGACACTTTCTGGTTGTTTTTTGTTGATATATATAGTAGTAGGTTGCATGAAAGGTTATTGTATGTATATATAGTAAAGATTGTAGTGCTGGATGTCCTTACCAGTTTGTAACGGACAGTGTGGTTTATGAATCCATCTTTTATTCTGTCTCTGCAGTTTCAATTCGTTGGGTAATACAGAATGTAAATTATGGTATAAAAAAAACCAAACTTTTAGACGTCCCAAATTAACATTTGGGAGGTCTAAAGTCCCCCAGGTGGGACTTTAGGCGTCCCAAATTAAAATTTGGGAGGCCTAAAGTAACCCAGCGTGGGACTTTAGGCCTCCCAAATTAAAATTTGGGACGCCTAAAGTCCCCCAGGGTGGGACTTTAGCCCTCCCAAATTTTAATTTGGGACGCCTAAACTCCCACCCTGTGGGGACTTTAGGCGTCCCAATTCTTAATTTGGGACGCCTAAAGTCAGACTTTAGGCGTCCCTATCATTTGGGACGTCTTTTGTTTCAACTTACTACGCCCCCAGCATCTACGTCCCCCCGTTTTGGGACGTTAAAAGTGTCAAATTTGGGAGGTTAAAGCCCCTTTTTGTAGTAGTGGTAGGCACAATATCTTCAGAACCTTTGGTGCTTGTGATACTAGAAATCCTTGATATCAGATCAGCATCCAAGGACACCCTTTGTGAACCTATAAATTATTGCCTCATATGCCCTAAGTCTGTCCATACACTCAACTCATGGCATATCTGATCCCTCTTGAGTCGTAGTTTCTCTTGTTTTTTATTTTGACCCAGATTGCCTACTATGCGCATGGTATCCACACTTGTTGGTTTTTCCTATAACCTGTAAGGTACATGTCACAGATGCCACCGCAAAAAGTGTACTTCAAGATAGACCTTCCTTTTGACTAAAAAAACATCAATCTGTCCTGACTTCATTTTCCTAGCTTTTAGCTGTCTGATCAAATTGTGCGTGATCATGAAGCTTCAGCTATAGTAGCTAGCCCCAAGTCAGGTTGTCATGATGCCTGCCCAAGTCTTGAGGGCATCATAGAAGGATTTTTCCTTTCTGGGACTCACACCGTAGTGAACCAGGGATCTTTCACCTACGTCCCATATTGCAGTCATTCTCTTAAGCACATACAGTATAAATTGCATACTACGGTGATTTTACAATGGTGTACGTCGATTTTATCTTTATCTTTCACCGTACAGACTTTAGTTCAAAAGCATTCAGCATTGGAACTAGAACTTCATTTTTACAATCATTCCCTTTTGGAACCTCATTTGTAAAAGAGAGTCCTTTGCCTTGCTACAGGTCTGATGATACATCCTTTGTAATCATGCTGCGATCTATGACGTATGTATATACATGCAGATCTGATCTCAGATCAACTGAGGCGACTCAAGCGCAAAGATCTTCCTTACCCATCTCATGGTGATCTTTTGCTCGTCTTATCATCCCACGCCCCTGCAAATCATAGGAAGACGGTTGTTTGTGTGAATAAACCAACCTTCCTAACCTGTACAACATATGGAATTGCATACCTCGTGCCTATGCATTAATATATACACAATATATTTGAAAAAACTGAAAATGCATCATTTTATTGCTTTGAAAAATAATGTTCAATACATTACATTCTACGCTTGCCCAAAGCATTTACATGCTTAACAAAAGTGTTTCTGGCAATGGGCTTCATAAGGGGATCAGCTAACATCTTATGAGTGGAAAGGTATTGAACAGTCACTTGTTTCTTAGTGATCATGTCTCTTACAAAATGATATTTAATGTCTATGTGATTTGTCCTACTGTGGTCCTTAGGGTCCTTAGCATACGTTATTACGACTTGACTATCGCAATGTATTAGAATAAGACCCTCTTTTCTGCCTTTCATTCCTATACGTTCTAGAAATCTCTTAAGCCATACAACTTCTTAAATAGTGGTAGAACAAGCCATGTATTTAGATTCCATGGATGATAAAGCCACACGGGTCTGTTTCTTGCTGCTCCAGGAAATTGCTCCATTATTTAGGAGGTACGCTTACCCTGAGGTGGAGTGTCATTCATCTATATCTCCCGCCCGTCAGCGTATCATACTAGATACATATCTCTACCTTGGTAACATAGCTCGTAATCCATGGTTCCCTTCAGGTACCTCATGCTTCTCTTCACTGCTTCCTAATGCTTGATTCCAGGGTTGGATTGAAAAAGGCTCACAAGTTTGACCACGAAGCATATGTTTGGTCTAGTATAGAGCATAGCGTATATCAAGCTTCCAACTGCACTCGAGTATGGGACTCTTTTCATGCGCTTTATTTCGGATTCTTCTAAGGGACACATGTCCTTGCTAAGGAGGTATCCTTTAACCACGGGGTATCCATAGGCTTGCAGTCACTCATATTGAATCATTCTAAGATCTTTGCTATATATGACTTTTATGACAAGTATATCAATCTTTTTGAATGATTCCTATTTATCTTGACTCCCAAAATATATTCTGCTTCACCCATGTCTTTTATTTTCAAGTTCAAGGATAACCAATCCTTGATTGTTTTAATTGCCTTAAGAATCGTTCCGGCCAGGAATATATCATCTACATAAAGAGACAAGATCACAAAATCATCTCCAAATTGCTTTATGTAGACATAGTGGTCTTCTTGGATCATCTCAAAGTTGAATGAGGTCATTGCCTCTTGAAATCTTAGATACCATTGTCTAGATGATTGTTTCATTCCGTATATGGACCTTAGGAGTTTACAAGACTTTTTTTCACTTCCCTTTTCTATGAAACCCTCAGGCTGCTCCATATATATCTTTTCATCTAGTTTTCCATTAAGGAATGTAGTTTTTACATCCATTTGATGTAACTCCAAGTCCATGCTTGCCACTATGGCGAGTATGAGTTTTATTAAGTTAAAGCGCACCACTAGTGAGAAGATATCTTCATAATCTATCCCTTCTCACTGGGTGTGCCCCTTAGCCACCAAGCGTGCTTTGGGTTTGTCAATTCATCCATCTACCTTTCATTTATATTTGAGAACCCATTTGTTCCCAATTGCCTTTCGGCCTGGTGGCAGGTCAACCAATTCCCAGAATTTCATGGAATTCATCTCCTCTTCTAAGGCCTTTTGCCATTTTTCCTTAGCGAGTATGGTTAGTGCTCTTTAACACTTTTCAGAGCTTCCTCATTGTCTTTTGGATTGACAATTAGCACTTTCCCTTCAATGGAGAAGCGTCTTCTAGGGATCCTATCCCTTTAGCTTTTTTGAGGTGGGAGCTCTTTAGGATTCTCTTCCTGTGATTGATCATCATTTCCATGTTGTGAAAATGACTAATTTCTCCTACTCGAGTCAGTGAATTGAGGAGTGCCTTCAACTTCCTCACTCTCATATAGAGTTTCAATTTGGTTAAGGCTTCCTCTGCTAGGAAAATCTGCTTCTAGGAACACTGCATCTCTTGACTCTACCTCAGTCATTAAGCCTTCCTCATTTTCACCAATAAAGACATATCCTTTTGATTGCTCGGAGTATCTTATAAAGATACATTTCTTGCCTCTAGGTCCCAAATTTCCATGTTTGTGAGACAAGTTGTGTATATAGGTCGCCGATCCCCATTATCGTAAGACACTTAGATCCGGCTTACATCTTGTCCACAGCTTATAAGGAGTAGAAGTGACTGATTTGGAAGGTACTCGGTTAAGTATGAATGTCATAGCCAATAATGCCTCACCCCAATATGAAATTGGTAGTTTAGCTTGTGACATCATTGACCTAACTATATCGAGAAGAGTTCTATTCCTTTTCTCGGCCACCCCATTTTGTTGAGGAGTGTCAGGGATGGTCAGTTGTCTGACAATTCCTTCTTCATCACAGAGCATTTTGAACTGTTCTAACAGATACTCTTGACCTCTATCAATTCTTAAGGCTTTAACCTTGCAGTTTAGTTGATTTTCAACTAGAATAAGGTACTTCCTAAAGCATTCTAAAGCTTCAAACTTGTGAGAGATCAAGTATACATGTCCATATCATGAAAAATCATCCATAAATGTAATGAAGTACTATGCTCCATGTCGTGCCCTCACACTCATAGCTCCATAGATATCCAAGTGTACCAGTTTAAGATGATGTTCTGCTCTAGTTGCCTTTCTGAAGGGTTTCCTTGTGCTTTTGCCAGCATGGCAATGCTCACATAAAGACATTTCCTTTTTCGACACTTCTCCTAGCAATCCTTCATTTGCTAGTTTGGTCATGTGTTCTTGACCAATGTGTCCTAATCTGGCATACCATATATCATAATTATCATTAGATGAAATCATATAGCAATGACTAGAATTAAAATCATAATTCATTAAAACAAAGAAACTATCCGAAATACAACCAAATCTGAAATAATGGGTCCCATTTGAAATGTCAACAACTTGATCATGAAAGTTACATTAAAACTGAATTTAACTAAAGAAATAACAGACACTAGGTTTCGTCAGATCTCCAGAGCGTTGAGGACATCTTATAAAATTAGCGTTCACCCACCTTGTAAAGTCAGTTTACAGGTGCCGATCCCTTTGACTTCTACCATCGCATTGTTCCCAACATAAAGCTATATGCTTGTATCTGGTAGCCTACGAAACTCGGTGAAGTTCCTATGATCTCTGATCACATGGTCTGTGGCCCCTGAGTCTCAACTATAAAGGCAATACTAGAAACAAAAGAAAAATGAGAAGGGTTATCACATAGTACATTGTTCTTCTTAGGGCAACCTTTTGCAAAATGGCCTTTCTTTACGCAAGAGTAGCACTTGACCTTGGAAAGGTCTCGCTTCTTTGCAGGTTTCTTGTTCTTCTTGAAGGCATTCTTATCCTTCTTTACCCTTGGGTTCCCCTTCTTCTTTTGGGGTTCCTTGCCTTTATTGGGCTTCCGCTTCTGGGATGAAGCTCCTTTTTCTTCAATTAAGAGTTCTTGACCATTGGTCTTTGCACCATACATACTGCCATCCACTAATTGGATGTGACGACCAACATCAGCAAAAGTCTTGATGGTGTTGTTGTGAGTTATGGTTTGTTTCATGTGATCCCAACTTGCAGGGAGTGAACTCACAACAGCTTGCACTTGTTGTGCTTCAGAAAGGGTTCCACCTTCCTCGATAAGTTTCCTTATCATATTCTACATTTTCCTCAAATGCTGCCTTATGGTAGTGTTTAGACCCAGCTTATAATTGTCAAGTTTGACAGTAATTCTCCTGAGTCTTGCATCAGAAGTACCGTTAAACTCCTCTTTTAGCGCTGTCCACATGGCAGAGGCAGTAACATGTCCTTCAAATTGACATATCACATCGTCGGTCATTGCCGCAAGCATTGTTATCTGAGCAATGGTATCCTTTCTTTTTGAAGTTGCAAAAGCTTCCTATTCCCTTCGTGATGCATTAGCATCGGGTTGTGGAAGCACAGCAGTCAAGATGTCCATGACATCTTGTTCCTCCAAGACATACGAGATCTTACGGCGCCACATGCCGAAGTTCTCACCATGCAGCTTGTCTCCTCTAACGAGATCAGCAACAAAAGTCTTACTTGTCATTTGAGCCATTTTTCTGTCACATAGACATGCATTTTCGTTAGGTATGCAATTTCATTAGATATACAATATCTTGTTTAAGTAAGAAGAGAAATTAATAGAATGAGAGCTTGCTAGCCTTATGTTCAGGAATTAACTAGGTTGACCCCCATCCCACTCATTCTAATTTACCGCTCATATTTCTTAATTTCTATTCTTATTCAAACATATCACCATAATTGATTTTTTCAAGAAAAACATAATTCCAGGAAAAAACATGCTCCCACTCAAACAAAGCATCATAAGCAAGTAGAATAAATAACTCAAAAAAAATCATTTATTCATTAAGCAACAATCCATGAGAGGTTTATATAAGTTGCAATGAAAAACAAATTCAAAATAGGCAAATTATAACATGGATAATGAAATCTCAATAACAAGGTATATCAATGCCAAAATCTAGAAAGGTTCTCCTAGCCTTAGCTCTATGAGATCCTATATCTATATTGTTTAAGCCTCTCTTGAAAACGTCTTTCCAAAATTATAGGCCATGAAGATGACCCCTCTTTGTCACTTGCTCACGGTATTCCACCATAGCTCTTATATATAACTCAGCGTCATTGGCATTGGTGACTTGTCTACCATATCCACAAATGACCCCATAGACGCTCTTGATTTGAACATATTCATCAGCATCTTTTTCAGCAAGAGATTTGATTAGAAGACTAGTTCTTGGTCTATCAACCTCTTCCTCTTTGAACTTATCGAATATGAACTTCGCTTTCTCTTCTTGCTTCACCTCGTCAAGTGTGTTGGAGTCTTGTAGTGACAAAGGGGGACTATTCTTGTTGGTGCTCCCAACTTCACTTGAGGTCTTTACCTCTTTTTCATTATCAGAAGCTGGAGAATATTCAGGGGGAGTCCCATCAAAGGAATGGTCAATCTATATACTTGCCATATTTGACCAATAATTGTTCATCACAAAGAAAAACTATTTTCAGAATTTATTTTAAATAGTTTAGGGTCAAAAACACTCAAAATGTACATAAAATGTTCTGAATAATTTCCAAAAACAGACAAATAGCATACCCATTTGAAGATCATGAATTTATAATTTTTTAGGGCTAAAAACATCCCAAAAATACCCCTGCACGCACCCCCACACGCTCCGAGAAGGTTTCTGGGTGAAACATTCATGAAAAAAATAAGAAAATGGGAAGTTTTACTCTCGGGTGTCGGCGCATGAGAGTCACGCACCGCCTTGGGGACCTGATTTTGACAGTGTCAAAACCATTGAACTTGTCTCGGCGCACTGAGTTCGATGATGTCCTAACTTGGCCCATATTGCCTAGGGGTGGGTCCCACGTGCCACAGAGGCGCACTGCCTCAAAAAAAATTTAAATAAAAAAGTAAGTTTTTTTAGAAATCGGGTTGGGTCGGTTCGGGTCGGTTGAACTGACCTATTGTCCTTTGAATTAGGTTTCGGGTCACCTGACCGTAAACGCAGCATTTCACTTGGTTGAAATGCAACGCCCCCACTGGCCAAAACGATGTTGTTTCGGCCAGTGCCAAAATGTCATCGTTTCACTTAGTGAAGCGATGCGTTTCAGGGGTTCTGGCCAAAACGACGCCGTTTTGGCCCCTTGGGTAGTCTTTTTCCTCTGGCAGAGTCCTCGTGACCCGACTGGAGCTCCGGCGGGTCCGTCGTGACTTGTCTAGCTTTGATCTATGATATCTCCCTCATCCGACCTCCGTTTCAAGCAATTCTGGTGCCATTGGAACCGTCTTCTCGAGTACTTCACATTCGTCACCTCTTTACACACAGAGGCTTGCATTTTTGAAGACCCAATTCTTGAAGCTCGTCGGTGACCAATGTATTCACACAGAAAACATGGTTTGGCTCTTTCTTCTTACGTTTTATGATCTCATGTTCTTAGTTATATGTTTGAGTTGTCATGTTTGAACTCACATAGATTCCAAAATCAATTCACAGAGAAAACGAGAAGAGAGAGAGAGAGCATAGACAATTTTGATCTTTAAAAAGTAAAGGGACATGCTTCAAGGAATAGGATCATGCTTATGAACACAAATGAAAAATGCAGCACTTGTACACAGAGTACAAGCATGTGAACCAGAAAAAGAAACTAGGAAAAAATTTGTAACAGAGGGGGGAGAGAGAAATATACATGTTCATATATGCATATGCATGCTTCATGTATAAAACAATAATACTGAGAACATGCATGTATAAAGAATGGCAGCGGAAATAAAAATGAACATGTAATGGGGAGGAAGAAAAATTAGAGTACGAAGATGATATTTTTTTTTCATATACATATATAAAAAAACATGGCAGAACACACATAGCATACAGTCACAAGATCAGGTAGGCTCTGATACCAATGAAGGAATAGATAGGCTAGATAGAGAGTAGAAATGTGTACCGAGTCGAGTCGGATCCAGGCATTAAAGCTCCACGCAAATATTAGACTACCAGAGTCTAATATGGATTTGCACAACAGTGCACCAAAACAAGCAAGATGGTAGGAGAGAAGAGAATTGCTAGAGAATTCAATAGCAGGGGTGGTTTGCAATTGAAGAGGCACACCCTATTTATAGTGGTTTATAGTGGCCACTAATTAGGAAACATGTGCACCCTTTCTTGCCCTCCAAGACGGTAATTAAATTAATTGATTCTCAATTTATTTCCTAATTATGGTGACTTGTTTCTCAATTCACAATCCCATAATTAATTACCGACTTATTTACCAAGCCATAATTAATGCTAATTGATTTCTTATTTGATAAGGCTACATGTATCCTTAATCAAATGGTCGGCCCATCAAGGGCGGACTTGGACCCAAAGTCCAACACTGTTGTTGTTGCCCTTTTTACACAATTTTTTTCAATGAAATGAGGAGGACAAGGACGGGTATGAATTGCTACTCAACAACATTAAGGATGCTACGTTGGCTGCGTTGATGTTCATGGTCATGGCATTTGGGGCAAGCCTAGGGGCAGTCCTGGATACTTCCAAAGGCGTTGGTCATGCTGTCACTTGGGGGATTTATACCTCCTTTGGCTTCATTTATTATATAATCCTTTTTCAAAACGTGATAATTGGAATAAGGGCTCGTAATTACAGTCTTCAAAGAGTAAGAGATGTTCAGTTGTCGCATACTTTTTCAGTCCTTGTCAATAAAATTCTAATTATTAGTTTTACTTTATTTGTTTCGTGTATCCGACCTGTATATATCGTGACAATAAAAATACTTCATTTTCAATCAATAAATTAATGTTTCTCAAACTACTGTTCTATGTGTTATGTTATGAGTGTAAATGATCAATTAAATAGTGTAAGTGTACACTGTCGTAATTAAGCAATATAGAAGTGAGTAGAGTATCGTTCCCACGAGGGTCGATCACTAAGTACCAAAATGAGTAATTTTAGTTCTATTTAGTCGATCGATTAGTTGGTGATTGAGAGTACAAAATAAAATATAAGCAAATATGAATGCAAATGATATGAAACAACTATCAGAAAAAGTCCTAGGGATTAGATTTCACTTAACAAATTCCGGATTGAATCACTTATCTATTCTAGCCCAATTTATTCCCCATGATTGTTAGTCGAGTTTCACTAATTTAATTACTAGCCTCTTCCAAGGTCAAGCAATTCTATAATTAATTGCTAATTCAATATATTCCTATATGAATTTAAGCAATTAATTATGCATTAACATTTATAGAAAAGACTACACAACTCATATGAATATATTCCTATTTCATATGCATGTTATGGTTTTAATTATAGGGTCTACACACATGTATCTCCTTCCAGTCTCAACATATATATTGAAATCATTCAAAAGATGGCCAATCAAATGAAAGCATTAAAAATAATAATTAAAACTCAATCATGAAGGAAAAATTAAAACTAGATTTAATAAGTTAAGATTCAATCCGTTATTAGTAAGCTAGTCATCACCCTAGGAAAATGGAAATTTAGCACATGATAAAATTAAAAACAAAACCAAAATAAATTGACATTATATAAAACTAGAATGAAATCCTTATAAATACTGCATAAAACTTGAATATTAAATTCTCAAACATAAATATACAACCAAAAGATGCATGAAAAATGTAAAAATCTAGTCGTTCCTTTAGGATGTAAAACCTTCCATGTAGGTGGCATAAAAAAAGTAATACAATCCTAAGCCTTCCAAGATGGAGGTGTGCAAAAAGTAATACAATGCATAAAATTAATTCTAAGATGATGGAGTAAGTGGAGAAGAGATGAGAGTAATGAAATGGTGTGTAAGTAAAGAAGAGAGGAGAGTAATGGAAATGAAATGGTATGTGTGGAGAAGAGATGAGAGTAATGGATATGAATTGGTGTGTGTGAAATGTGAAGGAGAGGGTGGCTATATATAGGGAAGAATGAAGTAGGGTAGATGATGTGGTAGATGAAATGTGATAGGTGAAGTAGTACATAGAATGTGGTAGATGAAGTAGTTGGTGAAAAGGAAGATAAAGTGGTAGATGAAGTAGTAGGTGAAAAGGAAAATGAAGAGGTAGATGAAGTGGTTGGTGGAATGATAGATTATTCCCGCTTTCAACTTTCACGCAAAATTCGAAACCCTTGGAGATAGAATTGGATTTTGGTCTCAACATCAAAGTTGTAGAACTCTTTCTTAGCTTTTTATCCATATAAAGAATGTCCCAATCCAACATCTAGAGCTCCAGATATTGCCTGAAAACTGAAAGAGAGTCTAATTTAGTATTTTCCAAGAAATTCTATTTTATGCTAAAATCATTATTTATTTATTAATTACACCCAAATTTATTAAATTGAGCTCAAATATCATCCATAAAATCATCATATAAAGGAAAATAAATATGCAAATATTTTACGTATCATGTTAAACTTAATATGCATAATGTTTATTTAGGTTTATGCAATTCTACTGTCTTTTGCTTGCTTTATGAATTTTTAACTCTGATCCTTTTTGGATTAAATATATTTAGATTCTTCCAACAAAGTTAAAAAGTCTTTTTATTTGTCCAGTACAAATGTAAAAATCACGTATTGAAATGTTAAGGACATCAATTGCTTTAAATTATGTAGTAGTTACATTATCAAAGAGTGGTTTTATAATAGATCTGGAGGCGAGGCGAGGGGATGAGAAATTTTTATTGGTTGAATTTAAAAAAATAGGAGAATTGAGATTACAGAATTTTAATAAAAAGAAGAATTAAGATAAGAGAGCAAACAAAATTAATTAAAAACTTATAACTCCACTGCTCTCATTTTCTTAAATCTAACTTCAAAAATTTTTTCCCTACGTTCATTTTCTCTCTCTTTCCCTCACATTAAACAAGCCCTGATGTGTTTGGTTTGAGGGGAGAGGACGGGAGCATGTTACCTTATTTGGTTTGTTAGAGAGGAGGGAAGGAGATCTTTTGTGATGAGAGTTAAAAATAAAGAGAGAGAAGGAAATAAAAGTCAACATTTTGGCTTCTCTCCAACTAAAAAATTCAAACTAAATAAGAGAATGATGACCTTTCCCTAGGAATGATCATGGACCAGACCGGGTTAGAGGCTAGCTTAAGGTCTGGTCTGGCTAATACCTCGGGCTGGAAAAGGCAGCTCGAGGTCTAGTCTAGCCTGGTAACAACCCGAACTCGGGTTAGACCGGACTTGGTCCATCGGGCCGATGGACTGGTCTGGGTAGTCCAACATATATAATTGTTTTGCTCTAAAAAAATTGAAACAAAAAACTAGAGGAATGAAAAATACAGGAAGGATGCCGATTGAGAAGAGAATCAGAGAAGCGTCCGGAGCAACACCAAGAGGAGTACCAACAGCAGCACAAGACCAGAGGGATCGACATCAAGAGGAGGACCAGTAGCAGCACAGGACTAGAGGGATCGATGCTGAGAGGACGACTGTAGTCCGTAGGGTTCGACGTTGAGGTGAGTGATTAACAATGGAGTTTCCATGCAATTAAGGGTATAGGAAGCAAGGATGAGGCAATTAACGCCGAGGTGAGAACATCAATGTCATAAGATTGAAGGTCAAGGAAGCAAGGATGAAGTGAGATTGAAGGCAAGGAGGCGAGGTTTGAGGTATTGAGTGACATTTTTTTCTGTGGGGAGGTGAGATTGATGAAGTGAAGTGGGTCTGCTGTGTGTCAAATCAATTGAAAAAGAAAGTGAGGGTGTGTGACTGTGTGGTTCACGTGGGTGTGGGAATTGGGTGGACTTTTTTTTTTTTTATAATAAGAGTGGAGTTAGTTGCGAACCCATTTAATTTTTTTTTTATAAAAAAATAAACCATTCGGGTCAAATCAGACTAGACTATGTGGACTAAAAACCTGATTTTGAACCTAGTCCAACCCGAGTAGTTGGTCTAGTCTGGTCCAGTCTTTTTTGTTATAAGGCTGCTTTTCATCGGACCGGACCAGATCGGGTCACCTTGGGTTAGACCGGGTTACTTGGACCACCGGATCTGTTTGCTCATCCCTACCCTTCCCCTTTCTTCCCCTCAAACCAAACACACATAAAAGGTTTTAGGAAGGGGGATCTTTTGTGAAATTTTCCTTCCCCTTGGGAAGGGAGGGGTAATATTTTGTTATGTCCTGACCTTTATGCCCATATCTTTAGCATCTCGCTATTTTGGATCCAGCCGACCTCTCCTGTGTCGACAACCACTCCTGGATGGCGACCTTTGCCTTGTCCTTCTCCTGCGAAACAACGACCAGTACTGCACGGAGGACCTTTCCGACAGCAACCCCAACACCATCCATTTCCTCCTCCTTCTTCTCGCTGATCTCTCTCTCTCTCTCTCTCTGCTTATTTGATCTACAACCATTCTCTTATGGTGATGATAAAGACAGAGGCAACGGACAAACAATGAAAAGCAACGCGGATGGTATAAAAAGGCCAGAGATGGTGAGGACTGAAGCCTATTTTTTGTAAAATATCAAGCGAGGATTGAACCACTGTGAGGAAAGGATCGAGAATTTGGGGATTCGTTTTAGGTTAAAGTGATGAATAATGAAATATTGATTAAAAAATGTAAATTTGAAAAAAACAAGTATATAAATAATTATTTCAATTCTCCATATGCGCATATATATATATATATATATATATATATATTATTTACAGAATTGTTTATTTTCTTATATTTAATTAAATATGTCATAGAGTTAAAAAAAACCCTTTTAAATAAAATAAGAGTAAAATTGTCCATATAAAAATATTTTCTCTCTCCTCCTAATTAATGAGATAATATTAAAATTGCTCCCCCACCTCTCCTCCAATAAATTCAAAAGAGACAATATTAAAATCTTTCTCCATCCCTATCAACCATTAGCAGCCCGCTAAAGGGGGAAGGAATTAGTGTCTCGCTTGTGCCCTAACAAAAATAAAAACAAGGGAAAATAAGTTCTGCACTCGCGGCCATCAAATTCTATCTTTGTCCTCTTCATTAAAGCTGAAATTATCTTTCGATATCAACCATTATATTGAATCTCTAAGATCAGGCCACCACTCTCCATCTTGACTCCTTGATATATGTTGTGCCACATCATCTACAAATCATAATAAAACAAGGTAGGATCATATGTTCGAAAAGTCAAATATTAATAAAAATATGGCAGTTCATCACTAAACTTCCCCAAATACCATTGCTATCAAATCTGTACAATCATTCTAAGTCATGCTGGATTAATCGATTAAAGCTTATAAAGCCTAAGATTAATCACTAAAACACAAAGAAATATATCTATTTATATCAGCTCATTGACTAAGCCTTATCTCGATAAGTCTAACCTATTTGTTTATATATGACTGCAATTGCGATTAAGCTATTTATTACTCTCTTTGTTCCTATTTATAAGTTTTTTTTTTCTAAAATAGTATGTCCCCTTTAATAAGGTCCACCTTAGCTTTGTTTGAATATTAAATGTTTTTATATTCTTTTCATCCTTCATTAATTTCATATATTCTCTTTCCCTGCCTCTATTATCTCTCCCTCAAACATTCTAATTCATTGTTTTTCTCATTATTTTTATTCACTCATGAATAAATAAGGGTATACTTGAATATATATATATATATATATATATTTCTTATATATTTATTATTTTTACTAATTTTAATTTATTTGTTCAACATCTCAATTTGGTCAACTAAACCTTATAAACAGGGACATAGGGAGTAATAAATAGGTTAGGTTAGAGTTAAGGTATAGGAGAGGCTATAAGCCTCTAATATAGCCACTAAATGGATCCAAATCCCACAAGCATAACTGAAAGAATAAAAAGATAAAGAACGTGAAGCTAGGGGCAAACAAGCATCAGTCCCATCTAATATTTGTAGGGCCCCTAAATAAGCTGTAACAAAGCAGTGTCTAGAGATTCATGATAGCAGCAATATATCATTGTCGAAGGTAAAATCCTTGGTATGTAAGAAAGCTTCTCTCCCAACATTTTGCTTGGGCAAACTTATGGAAGACCACTCTGGCTTTAATCTCTTGGCCTCTTTTACTTGTTTCTTTTGCATTCTTAGTTTCTTCGGTGCTCTTCTGAGATTTTTTGTTTTCTAGGTGTTACTTTTCAAGCTTTTTTCTTGCCTTGTAGTTGGGGGGGGGGGGGGAAGCAAGAAAGAAAGCTTCTCTCCCGTAACAAAGAATAAATAAAATAAAAGAGAGAGATTGTCTGGGAAGAGTTGAATTTATGCTCTTTATTTTCTTATGAAACGGGATTTCTTTTTTTTTTTTTCCTGCAATATGAGATGGGATTTCGTGAGTTGCGAATGAGAGTGAGGGAACATTTAAAAGTGTTTAAAACAACTTAACGAGGGCCACCCAAAGTAATGATATGTTTTCTTTAGTGATTTTGATGGAAGTACACGACTTTTTGGTTCTTGAAGCCAGAGTGTGAGTTGGGGATTCCTCTAGGCTCTAGCGTCATTATTATTGCGCAAAGCATTATATGTGCTGACCTTTACATCATCACGAGAGAAATCCATTAAGCTGTGTCATTAGAATCATTTCACTCTTTCTTATTGAACTCTCTTCCTCACTCATACACTTCCAGCATCATATATATATATATATAATTTTATGAATTTTTTTTTTTTAGTTTTCTAATTCTAACATCGTCACTTTCATTAACAAAAAGTATGGACATTGAAATTTTAAGTTTTAACAAAACATGGTTAAAGATTGAAATATTAAATTTCATTTTTTTAAATAACACTGGTTGACACAATAAATATTATTTTTTTGAATGGCACAATAAATATTATTTGACGCTAACAATATATGTATATATAATTTTATCAAATTTTTTTTAGTTTTCTAAATCTACAATCGTCACGCAAAAGCAATATTGTCCTAAAAGTTTTCTAGGTTTAATGCCGTCCAAAAATTTCAAGTTGTAGCAATGTCACCTAGCCATAATTGAGGTTAATTTTAACTTTTAGTTGATATAATATGAGCTACCAGGTATATGTGTCATCAACGTCATTTTTATTTTGGGTTAAAGTGTAAATTTATCCTGAAAGTTTGTAAATCGTAGTAATTTCACCCTATCTATTATCCTAATCAAATCTGATTGCTAGTTTACCAAATATGTTGATTTGACCTGCTCACGTGTCATCCATTTCATTTTTTTTAATTAGATTTATAAATAAGGAAAATTTTTAAAAATGCATCGACACAAAGGATTGGATAAAGTGAAAGAGCTATGGAAGCATCTCGTGCAGTGAAGAGAAAATAAAAGAGGTACCTACCTCTCTTAGCGCCACTAAGATATGATGGCATAGAGCTTCTTTCGACCTTATTCTCGACAATCTCCCTCAATATGTCCTACATCTAGTAGTCCGATCTTATTCTTCATACTCTTGCGATTATGAGCTCCTCCTCCATGTGGGGCTACTTCTTCTTCATTGTTGTTCACTCCTCCATTTATACTCAACACATTTTATCAACTAATGATTAAAGTTAACTTGGATAACAACCAAAGTAATATTGCTATGATTTAGAAACTTCAGGGGCAACATTACTCTTGAATGAAAATTTTCATGTTAAATTTACACATTAACAAACATGACGTGATGATACGTAAACTAGCCAACTTAAAATATTTGGTCAACTAATAATCAAACTTAACATAAATAATGACATGGTTTGGAAACTCGTTGGACAACATTGCTCCCACGAGAGAACTTATGGGACAAAATTAAATCCCTTTTTTTTTTTTGGTCAAAACCGAACATCTCTTTCATTGTGCTCTGACATTGCACTTTAGAATTAATGTCTATTTAGTTATAAATGAAAACAAAAATCATAAATGTAATGTAAAAATTAAAATAAAAGATAAAATTTAGATCAAATGGCTTATATGCTCGTTTGGGATAGTTTATTTTTGGGCAATAAGTGCTTATAAATCATTATTTATGTTATACAAGGTAAATATATGAGAGAAGTTTTATCTCGGCTTACGTAATAAGTGCTTATTGACCTCCAATAAGCAATCCCAAACATAATATTCATTAAGTGAAGTTCCTCAATTATATTTGTTATTTTATTATTATTAGTTGTTAAAATGCATACCTGTACTTATAGATTCACCTTTAACAAGTTGTAAGTTTTTGTATAAGCTATTATAATGTAAATTAGGATTTGTAAATTTTTTTAGTCACTTGTTATTTTAGTATTATTAATTGTTAAAATATATATGTACACTTGTAAATTCACTAATAAACTTAACATTATATATATATATATATATATATAAGCAATTTAACATTAGTTTTGTCATAAAATAAAATATCCTCGGAGGTTTTTTTTCTTTTTCTTTTTCTTTTTGTACCGGAAAACATCCTGGTAGGTTGTCGCTTGCTAGCTTGCAGATTTTTCCAAATAAACATAATCTTGTAATTACGAAAATCTTATAAACACCCCTCGCCCACCAAATAGTATTCACGTTTGCGTTGTTGGGAAAAAAGTTATTAACGTTTAAGCTGAAAAAAAAGAAAAAAGAAAAATTACAATGAGATTCTAAATAATGAATTTAATTATTAAGAAGTCATAAGTATAAACACGTTTTCATTTCTTGTTTTGACATTTTGTCATTACATGCTACAAAGTTATTATTGAATTTTTGAGTAATTAAATATTTTTTTTTGGGACTTCATCACAATCCCAAAAAAAAAAGGTTATTCACATTTACCCCATGAATCTCTCAATAATTTTTTTTGACCATATACTTACATGAAAATTTGGATCCCTCAATCTAAGCTCAACTGATGGATAATAATCGTGTTTTTTTACCATGGATAATAGTCATTAAATTATATGATTTAACGGTTTCAAGTGAGAAGGTACAAATTTATTATTTAAAAAGATAAAATGTCAAAAATATTCAGTCATTATAAGATGTTTAGGACTTGTTTGATTCTATTTTCAAACCTCAGAAAAAATAATTTTTTAGTTTTAAAATAAAATATAAGAAAACTTGCTTGATAATTAATTTTCAACTAAGTTTTTTAAAACAAAAACAATAATATTTTTTGAAAAATAAAAAGATAAGAACATTTTTATAGGTTTTTTTTCTCCCTTTTATTTTATAAAATTAAGTAAGAAGCAAGAGAGCCTTGTCTTCTTTTACCATTCTGCCATTGAAGCTCTCACATCTCAAACTTAAACTTGCCACTCTGAAGTGCCATTTCCTTTGTTCCTAAATACAAGACAGAGTTCATTTTTTTGAGATATTAAGAAAGTTAATTAAATTATTTTATAATATTTATATTTATTTATTTTTTCTCGAGATTATTTTACCTAACACAAACTGATATATAATATAATGATACACAACATAAAATATGATTAAGTAACTTATTTAGCTTCCTTAATTTCTAAAACAAAAAAGTCTACTCTCTTTTATATTTAGCACGCTAGGAAGTAAATAATTAAATAATATAGTAAGGGCCCACCCAAAGTAATGTTATGCTTTCTTTAGTGATTTTGATGGACGTGCGTCCGTGTCTTTATGGCTCTTTACGCGACACATGAGGAGGCTATTCACTTCAATGGGCACTTCCATTCGTACTCTACAGACCCCATGGGATTCATAAGCTGAGTGATTTTAGACCAAAATGTGAAGGAAACAATTGAATCTTCTATATATGTGAAGGAATTTAAATTTTAACTGTAGTTATAAATGTAACGGCAATACATTTCAAGTGTTTTATTAGATATGGATGCTGATCTAGGCCCTAGATCATTGTTACTGCACAAAACATTATATATAGAGATCTTAACATCAATCCATTAAGCTGTGTCATCACAAATCAAATTACTCTCCCAAACTCAAACTCTTTCAACAGAGAGCTGTTCAGTCTCACCATTCATTTTATAAGGCTAAGCTACGTCATTTTATAAGGTACACTTGTTTAACATCAATTTTTTGTTCTTTTTATATATGCATCCTTGTTTTGGTTTGATGTAATTTTCTGTCGTGCTATATCAATATTGCTTAGGAGAATTCATATCAATGATACATATATAGGGATAAATTATGGGTCACAGATCAAATTTTTCATTCCTACTTTCATTATATGTGTCTAATACAGTGTTGTTAACGAAAATAAAGTTCCCAACAAAAAATACCGTCTCACTTAACCAAAATTCAAAGTTTTCATTTTTGATGGATTGCATTAACAGTTGCGATTGAGAAAAGGAACTGGATGGAGATAACAATAGAAGATGCTTTCCAAGCTTTCACAATCACAGGCATGGAACTTGAGTATTACAATGCGGCAATGGAAGGCAAAATCGATGCCTTTAAAGAAAAAGGCCGTGAGGAAATTGAGTCCATACTAACCCCAAATAAAAATACAATCCTTCATATACACCTCCCAACTACACAGAGAGTGTATCAGAGACATTTGTGGAAGAGGTTATCGCTATGTGTCCTGCACTTCTTTTAAAGACCAATGTGAAGGATGAAACCATACTTCATATAGCAGCAAGGTTTGGACATCATACAATAGTGAGAAAATTAATTAATTGTGCTAAAGTTCTCACTAGGGATATCGATGGAGTTGGTGTCGAGAAAAGACTCATAAGAGCATTAAATGATAACAAGCACACGGCTTTGCATGAAGCAGCTCGATATGGTCACAAAGAAGTTGTGGAAGTCTTGATAAAGAAAGAACTAGAGCATTCATATTTTGGTAAAAATGACGGCGGTGAAACTCCACTTTATATTGCTGTTGAGAGGCAAAAATGGGATGTGGTAGATACAATCTTGGATAATAGTAATTTGCCACAATATAATGGCCCTAATGGCAGAACTGCTTTGCATGCAGCAACCATTTTCGGTGACAAAGGTATGTTTTTGGTCTGATTTTGCAATTAGGCATTCATAATCATTAACGTTTGATTTGTATATCCAATATGTCTGATTTCCTTGGTATTAATCAATAATGACAATATACTGTCATGCCTATAATATTTTTTTTTTTTTTAAAACAAAAGTTGATAGAAACTCATGTAAACCCTTTGAAATAATTTAAAAGAAGGGGTGTTTCCATCACTAGATAAAACTTCCATCCAAATTAAGGCATGACAGTTGTGTTTTAAATTAGCGCTTCAAAGTGCTGTTCATGTGAGATGGTGTTTAATTTGATGTTACCTATGACAGAAAAAGTGTCAAAGTTGTTGACAAGAAACTTGTTATTAGCAAAACAAGCAGACGAGAATGGTTGGGTGCCACTTCACTTGGCAACAATTGTTAAAAATCCAGAAATAGTAGAGTTGTTGGTAACTAAAGATAGAAGCACAGCATACATGGGAGATAAGAAGGGAAGGACGGCTCTTCACCTCGCAGCACTTGATGGAAATGATCGTGCAATGGAAATAATATTAAAATATTGTCCAGATTGTTGCGAATTGGTGGATGAAAAGGGCTGTAATGCTCTTCACTACACTACAATGGTTCCAGCAAGCTCTTTCGGCTCTTTCATTTCTGAAAAAGAAAAAGAGATTCTGAAAAATGCACCACTAATGAGGAACTTAAGCAATGAGAAAGATGATGATGGAAACACACCCCTTCACTACATTGCCCGTCTTGCTCCCAAATGGAAAACTTTTCATAATTATGCTCTTTTGGAACCACAATTCCAAGGAGTAGTGGACAAGATGGCATGCAATAAATACGGCCAGAATCCTCTCGATGTTGCTGGTGCTGATATGACTGCATCTTTTGCTTGTAAGGTAACAAGTAACAACATCTTGTTACTAAAAATTTTGAAAAAAATATTACACATGCACAAATACACAAATATATCTATATATATATGAATTTATTGACTACAGTTATTTTGACATTCCAAACATTTTCATGCATTCATATTCCTTTTCCTAAATACCATTGTATGAACTATCTATTGCTACTGATAACAAGAGAAGTATTAATGCAGTAGAGATTAAGAGAGTAAAAGACAATTAGGCAGGCGTGCTGTGAGTTTAAGTCATTGTGAACAAAATATTTAGAATATTTATGAATATTATGTTTGTTTGATCTAAATTTTCATCCATCACAGTTTAAATGGAGAGTGCCTTCATACGTAGTTCTTTTTGAAGCTTTGTAAGTTAAGAGAATGAGCTATTTGTTTCCATGTTGTTTTAATCAAGGCCGTAGCATCTTTAAATAGGTCTGACACTGGTTTGATTAGGCGTAATTATCTAGGTAATTACATTGGTCATATAGGCCGTAAGTGAATGCAACTAATTTATCATTCAACATGTGTATAGGCTGAATCTCATTAACAATGAAAGATATTTATGTGTTACATGGTGCAGAACAAATTATTTACGAAACTGCTAGATATTGAAGATATGTTTGGGGGACGAGTTCTGGATAAGCACCTTAGAGAGAAGAAACAAGAGAAGAGACATGATCCTGCGGTTGATGAAAAGAAGGAGGGAAATAAAACAAATGGAGAAGCAGAATCTCTCTCACTAGTGGCAACTTTGATTGCAACAGTAACATTTGCTGCAGGATATACGTTGCCTGGGGGACTGAATCAAGACAAGGGAACTCCTATATTAAAGTATAACTTAACTTTCAGATTTTTTGTTATCACTGACTCTCTCTCATTCGTTCTCTCTACTTCAGCTGTTCTTCTACTATATGTCTCGTCAGTGTTAGGTAAAAAGGGGAACTACTATGGCAAGAACTTATCTGACGAACTGCTACGTGCCTGCTTGCCTTTAACCATAATGGCAATGGAACTCATGATCATAGCATTTGCGACGGGCACATATGCAGTACTGGGTGTTTCCAAAGGTTTTGGTGTTTTCACACTCTTTCTATTGCTTTGTCATTCTTTTTCATTGTTTTTATACTCTTGAATATACCCCTTTGGAAAACATCCATGAATTTAGGGACCGTTTGGTTCGATCCCATTACACCCTGCGGTACAGTGCAATGCGATGCAATAGTAATGCAATGCAATATTAATTACAGGGGTAGTGTTTTGTTTGATTTTTAAGCAACGTGCAATGAGTTAATATTTTAACAATTATTTAAAATTAATATATTACAAAAAGTCTATTTTACCCCTTAATATAATCTTTGTAGAAAAAATAGTTACAAGCCGGTGACGACGGGGATAGAGGAGAAGGAGGTGGTGGCGGTGGCAATGATGGGGGTGGCGGGGGAGGAGGAGGTGGTGGCGGTGGTGGGCAGCGGGGGTGGAGGAGGTGGTAGCGGTGGTGGTGGGCTGTGGGGGGTGGGCCGGGGGTGGCGGAGGAGGAGGTGGTGGTGGCGGCGGGCGGCGGCGGGGGTGAGGGTGGCGGCGAGGAGGAGGTGGTGGCGGCGGTGGGTGGCGGGGGGTGGAGGAGGTGGTGGTGGGCGGTGGGCCGGTGGCGGAGGAAGAGGAGGTGGTGGTGGTGTGTGTGGCAGGGGGTGGAGGAGGCGGTGGTGGGCGGTGGGCCGATGGCGGCGGCGGAGGTGGTGGTGGTGGCGGCGGCGGTGGCGCAGTAGGGGTGAGGGTGGCAGCGGAGGAGGAGCCGGCGGCGGCGGTGGGTGGAGGTGACGGCGGTGGAGGTGGTAGTGGTGGCGGCAGAGGGTGGAGGTGACGGTGGTGGAAGAGGAAGAGGTTTTGGCGGTGGCAGTTGTGACGTGATGCGGCAAGTGGAATGATATAAGTGAAACAAAGACAAAGGAAATTAAAGATTAAATTAGACTTTTTAGACCATGCAATGGGATGGTAATGAGGATTCATAAGGGGAGGTATGAATGAGGATTACCAATTTTTTGGTAATCATCATTATCATGGTAAACCCTATTACCATACTAAAGAGCAACCAAACACTCTTCTCTTAGTAATGCAATTATGATTACCATTGCAGGCATGTAATGTGGTTAAACTAAACGGGCTCTTAGTCGTCGTTGGTAAGACACGAAGAAGCTTTTCTCGTAATTACCCTCTTTTCAGGGTAAGAGATATTCAGTTGCCCCATGTTGTTTGAGTCCTTGTCTATGAAATTCTATTTAATTATTATTTTTACTTCATCTATTGCATGTATTCTACCTATGTGCTGAAATTGACGATAAAATACCTTAGTTTTAATTAGCGAATTTTCTCCATCTACCATTCTGTTGAATTTAACTTGCATATTGTTTATTTAAATTCATGCAAATCTCCTATATATCTTATGTTTACTTCATATATACAATGGTGCAAAATGGTCTTTTTACATCAGTTAAAAAGGCCTTTTTACATTTGACGGTAAAAGAAAAATAGACCTTTTTACATTGGTTTCCCGACTGGTGCAGTGTGGATACAGCTGATATATAAGGTCCAAGGCCATGTACACTTGTTTTACAAGTGTGGAAAAAAATAATTCTACATCAATTGTTGCTAATTGATTAAACACATAAATAGTTACCTCCGATCCCAGAATCTGTTGTATAGAGACACAAGTCTCCTTTTAACTTCTTTTACTTTTGAGCAAGCCTATAGGGTGTCAAGTGTTAGTCCGAACATTTTCTCTTCCCTACAATCATGCTCAGTTATGATTGTAGATTGCTGATGTAATATCGTTTTATCCTTTCTTGTTTTTTAATGATAATTGCATTTTGCCCAAAAAAAAAAAATTGACAAGCCCTCTTTCTCCCAGTGGAGTATAAAACAAACTGAGTGAGCATAATTTGTTTGCCGACCTTAAATAAATGAGAGTTGTTGAGGAATAAATGACAATAAATTTCGATCTTTCTTTCCGTTGGCGATTAAATGACAAGCCCTCTTTCTACCAGTCAATACGCTGCACTCGTAGAAAACGTGTTGAAATTTCCTGCTCATGTTCTCTCTCTTTATATACCCTCTTCAACCACAATACATTCCACTGATCACTCACACTTTATGCAACTCTCTATCCCTCACTCACACTACCACTTCCACAAATTTATCTGAAGAAGTAGCTGGCATCAAAGAATTGTTGTTTCACCACACTACAGGGTTCCCTCAACGGCTACTTTTGAGGTAACTGTATTACATGCTTCAGTGTTTTTGTTTGATATAGTTTTCTGTCATGCTATGTCGATATTGCTTAGAAGAATGCGTACGTGGTTTCTCTTTGTACCTGTTCTTGCTCTTACTTTTGTTCTTGTTGAAACATTTGGACGCTATTTAAGTTACAAAAGCTGTGGCTTTGTGGCAGTTACAACCGAAGATGTAAATGTTGCATAGGGCGGGATTAATTAATTTCAGATCCTTAGATTCAAATTTCACCTTTGAATTCTAATCCATCTAATTATATATTTCATTCGGTCCTTAATATAAGGCCCAATTAATTTTTTTTAAGAGATTAAAGAAGTTAAATAAATTAATTTAAAATATTTATATTTATTGTTTTTCTCCAAACTAACTTTCCTGATTTATAAACTGATATAAAATTTAATGATATATAATATATGTTATGATTAAATAATTTATGTAATTTTGTTAATTTCTTCAAAAAAAATCAAATTAGTTTTATATTAAGTACTGAAAGGGAGGATATGGTAGTGGGTCAGGCAGATTTAATTCTACTTAATTCTATTGGGTATCCAAAACCATGCAGGTTAGAAAAAATGTAGCTTCATTCTGACCTACGTGGTGAATAAAGAATTAATCTAATGGATGGATATGATGAATTATGGGTCCATGAAATGAAAAAGAAAAAAGGGAACAAGAGAAATTATAGTAACTTATCTAGTTTTGTTAATCTCTATAAAAAAAATCAATTTTATCTTATATTTAATATTAGAGGGAGGTATGCTATTAAAAACAAAACCAAAACCCCCCCCCCCCAAGTAACGTTACGCTTTCTTTAGTGATTTTGATGGAAGTGCGGGCGTGTCTTTGTGGCGACACATCTGGAGCCTATTCGCTTCAATGGACAGACTCTCATTATGCGATCGCAGGATTAATATTGATAATGAGCACTTTCATTCGTACTCTAGAGACCACATGGGATTCATAAGCTGAGTGATTTTAGACCAAAATGTGAAGGAAACAATTGAATCTTCTATATATGTGAAGGAATTTAAATTTTAACTGTAGTTATAAATGTAACGGCAATACATTTCAATTGTTTTATTAGATATGGATGCTGATCTAGGCTCTAGCTTCATTGTTACCGCACAAAGTATTATATATAGAGATCTTAACATCAATCCATTAAGCTGTGTCATCACAAATCAAATTACTCTCCCAAACTCAAACTCTTTCAACAGAGAGCTGTTCAGTGTCACCATTCATTTTATAAGGCTAAGCTACGTCATTTATAAGGTACACTTGTTTAACATCAATTTTTTGTCCGTTTTATATATGCATCATTGTTTTGGTTTGATGTAATTTTCTGCCGTGCAATATCAATATTGCTTAGGAGAATTCATATCAATGATACATATATAGGGATAAATTATGGGTCATAAATCAAACTTTTCATTCCTACTTTTATTATATGTGTCTAATATAGTGTTGTTTACGAAAATAAAGTTTCCAATAAAAAATACCGTCTCACATAACCAAAATTCAAAGTTTTCATTTTTGATGGATTGCATTAACAGTTGCGGTTGAGAAAAGGAACTGGATGGAGATAACCATAGAAGATGCTTCCCAAGCTTTCACAATCACAGGCATGAAACTTGAGTATTACAATGCGGCAATGAAAGGTAAAATCGATGCCTTTAAAGAAAAAGGCGGTGAGGAAATTGAGTCCATACTAACCCCAAATAAAAATACAATCCTTCATATACACTTCACAAACTACACAGAGAGTGTATCAGAGACATTTGTGGAAGAGGTTATCGCTATGTGTCCTGCACTTCTTTTAAAGACCAATGTGAAGGATGAAACCATACTTCATATAGCAGCAAGGTATGGACATCATACAATAGTGAGAAAATTAATTAATTGTGCTAAAGTTCTCACTAGGGATATCGATGGAGTTGGTGTCGAGAAAAGACTCATAAGAGCATTAAATGATAACAAGCACACGGCTTTGCATGAAGCAGCTCGCTTTGGTCACAAAGAAGTTGTGGAAGTCTTGATAAAGGAAGAACGAGATCATTCATATTTTGGTAAAAATGATGGCGGTGAAACTCCACTTTATATTGCTGTTGAGAGGCGAAAATGGGATGTGGTAGATATAATCTTGGATAATAGTAATTCGCCACAATATAATGGCCCTAATGACAGAACTGCTTTGCATGCAGAAACCATTTTCGGTGACAAAGGTATGTTTTTGGTCTGATTTTGCAATTAGTTATTCATAATCATTAACGTTTGATTTGTATATCCAATATGTCTGATTTCCTTGGTATTAAACAATAATGACAATATACTGGCATGCCTATAATAATTTTTTTAAAAGAAAAAGTTGATAGAAACTCATGTAAACTCTTTGAAATAATTTAAAAGAAGGGGTGTTTCCATCACTAGATAAAACTTCCATCCAAATTAAGGCATGACAGTTGTGTTTTAAATTAGCGCTTCAAAATACTGTTCATGTGAGATGGTGTTTAATTTGATGTTACCTATGGCAGAAAAAGTGTCAAAGTTGTTGACAAGAAACTTGTTATTAGCAAAACAAGCAGACGAAAATGGTTGGTTGCCACTTCACTTGGCAACAATTGTTAAAAATTCAGAAATAGTAGATTTGTTGGTAAGTAAAGATAGAAGCACAGCATACATGGGAGATAAAAAGGGAAGGACGGCTCTTCACCTCGCAGCACTTGATGGAAATGTGAGTTCAATGGAAAAAATATTAGAACATTGTCGAGATTGTTGCGAATTGGTGGATGAAAAGGGCTGCAATGCTCTTCACTACACTACAATGGATCGAGAAAGCTCTTTCGGCTCTTTCATTTTTGAAATAGAAAAAAAGATTCTGAAAAATGAACC
Organism: Inga leiocalycina; assembly: GCA_963242795.1. Classification (NCBI taxonomy): domain Eukaryota; kingdom Viridiplantae; phylum Streptophyta; class Magnoliopsida; order Fabales; family Fabaceae; genus Inga; species Inga leiocalycina. Next base: position 41,075,791 of record OY725332.1, read on the forward strand.
ACTAATGAGGAACTTAAGCAATGAGAAAGATGATGATGGAAACACACCCCTTCACCACATTGCCCGTCTTGCTCCCACATGGAAAACTGATTACAATCATCCTCTTTTGGAACCACAATTCCAAGGAGTAGTGGACACGATGGCATGCAATAAATACGGCCAGAATCCTCTCGATGTTGCTGGTGCTGATATGACTCTAGATACTGCTTTTGAGGTAACAAGTAACAACATCTTGTTACTAAAAATTTTGAAAAAAATATTATACACGCACAAATACACACACACACACACACACACACACATATATATATATATGAATTTATTGACTACATTTATTTTGACATTCCAAACATTTTTATGCATTCATATCCCTCTTCCTAAATACCATTGTATGAACTATCTATTGCTACTGATAATAAGAGAAGTATCAATGTAGTAGAGATTAAGAGAGTAAAAGACAATTAGGCAGGCGTGCTGTGAGTTTAAGTCATTGTGAACAAAATAATTTAGAATATTCATGAATATTATGTTTGTTTGATCTAAATTTTTATCCATCACAGTCTAAATGGAGAGCGCCTTCACACATAGTTTTTTTTGAAGCTTTATAAGTGAAGAGAATGGGCTATTTGTTTCCATGTTGTTTTAATTAAGGCCGTAGCATCTTTAAATAGGTCTGACACTAGTTTGATTAGGCGTAATTATCTAGGTAATTACATTGGTCATATAGGCCGTAAGTGAATGCAACTAATTTATCATTCAACATGTATAGGCTGAATCTCGTTAAAAATGAAAGATATTTATGTGTTACATGGTGCAGAACAAATTATTTAGGAAACTGCTAGATATTGAAGCAATGTTTGGGGGACGAGTTCTGAATAAGCACCTTAGAGACAAGAAACAAGAGAAGAGACATGATCCTGCAGTTGATGAAAAGGAGAAGGAAAATAAAAGAAACGGTAAAGATGATTTACCTGGAATAGCAGAATCTCTCTCACTAGTGGCGATTTTGATTGCAACAGTAACATTTGCAGCAGGATTTACATTGCCAGGGGGACTTCAGGACAAGGGAACTCCTATATTAAAGTATAATGCAGCTTTCATAGCGTTTGTTATCACTGACTCTCTCTCATTCGTTCTCTCTACTTCTGTTGTTCTTCTACTATTTTTCTCGTCAGTGTTAGGTAAAAAGGGGAACTACTATGGCAAGAACTTATCTGAGGAACTGCTAAGTGCCTGTTCGACTTTAACCATAGTGGCAATGGGATTCTTGATCATAGCATTTGCGACGGGCACATATGCAGTACTGGGTGTTTCCAAAGGTTTTGGTGTTGTCACACTTTTGATTGCTTTGTCATTCTTTTTCATTGTTATTATACTCTTGAGTATGGTCTTTTGGAAAACATTCAGGAAATTAGTCCACGTTGGTAAGCCAAGCAGCTTTTCTCATAATTACCCTCTTTTCAGGGTAAGAGATATTCAGTTGCCCCATGTTGTTTGAGTCCTTGTCTATGAAATTCTATTTAATTATTATTTTTACTTCATCTATTGCATGTATTCTACCTATGTGCTGAAATAGACAATAAAATACCTTAGTTTTAATTAGCGAATTTTCTCTATCTACCATTCTGTCGAATTTAACTTGCATATTGTTTATTTAAATTCATGCAAATCTCCTATATATCTTATGTTTACTTCATATATACACTGGTGCAAAATGGTCTTTTTACATCAGTTAAAAAGGCCTTTTTACATTGGTGTCCCGACTGGTGTAGTGTGGATACAGCTGATATATAAGGTCCAAGGCCATGTACACCTGTTTTACAAGTGTGGAAAAAAATAATTCCACATCAATTGTTGCTAATTGATTAAACACAGAAATAGTTACCTAATAAGGAAAGAACTGCTAACTTTCTATACTAGTCGCAAAGTGATAACCAGTGTAGAAAGCTACATTTTCTAAAAACTACTATGTCACAACCATAATAAAAGGTGTACTTCAACACCAGTTATTGTTTAATATTTTTTTTATATTTTCATAAAAAAATATTTTAATGTGTAAAAAATATAAAATAAAGATATATAATTTCTTAAATTTCAATTTTTCAAAGATATAATTTTTATTTAAAAATCTTGTGTTGAAAATTTAAAATATGAATCATTAAAACTATATGTAAACACAAGGCAAATCTCATAACAGTGATGACCACCCATATAAGTCAAACACACCTAGCAAATAAAAGGGAAAATTTCAGAAAAATATAAATAAAAATGAGAAAAGATAAATTGATACTGCGAATTTATCAAATCTCATATCAAAGTTGAAGTAAGAATATAGGATTTTCAATTCTGATCAAATAACAAAATTGCCCTAAATTCAATTGTGAAACATGAAAGTGAAGTTGTTAATATAAAATCTAATGTTGTTAATATAGATACAGATGCTATTAACCCATGAAACTTACGCTCTCAAAATTATCTTTAATTTTTGAGATATGAAGTTCTCAAACATGAAAATAAAGTCATTAATGTAAAACCTAATACTATTATTGACCCTTACCCTCAATTCAGGGAATTTTGGTCATTTGTTCAGAATTGAAAATTCCATATTCCTACTTCAATTCTGACTTGAGATTTGATAAATTCATAGAACTAATTTATCTTTTTTCCTTTTTAATTATATTTTTCTGAAAATTGTACCTCAATAAAAAGATTACATAGTCTTGAGACATTACCAAATGTTTTTGGGTCAAGACTAATCTAACCCAAAAATGCAAATAAGTAGTAAATAAAACTCGGCCCAATATAGTAAAGTGGGCTGAAAAAAAAAAATGTCAATTCTCAACACAACCCTCATCAGGGACTAGGAAACTTCAGCGTTTGCTACACTTCGGAATTTCGTAATTGGCTCTTTGCTTAATTGATCAAATTATATATGAGCTGCGTGTGTCATTGTTTATGTTAAATGAAAAGAAGAAAGAGAAATTGATATTTAAATTTAAATCTTAAAGACAAGTTAAATTTGATCTCGTCCTCGGGTTATAATTTCTAATCCCTTTTGGCAAACCAAATTAATTTATATATTCTTTTCACAAATTTAAATATGTTTTTTTTTTCTCAAACCTCCACCTCAGCACTCAAACTATAATCTTCCCCAGTCTGTATTAATCATAGATTACAGGATCATACAATCGATTCATGTTTTGAATTATTTGTATGAGACAAAACTTCTCTTATATATTTATCTCAAACAGTGTATAATTATTTAAAATAAACTAATCCAAATATTAAGAATTCTTTCGGCATATATGTGTGAATGTAATATAGAGACACGCATATTAATTTATGACATTTTTCTAACTCTGTTTTTAGCATTTGTTTCAATAAACAAAACCCAGCAACCCCACTGGATAATCAATAATGTTGGCACAGAATTAGGTAGGCATTCTCATTGCAACGATATGGTGGATGGACGGAATATCAAAGAGACATATATATTTTCTAGTCTTTATTATAAGTCCAATTGGTATAAATTTTTTTGTCATAAATATAAGTCCACCCTGAAAGTCATTAATGATTATTTTCTAATTTTACCCTTATTGAATGAAATTAAAGAAATATATGAGAGAAAATGTATAACACCTTTTTTCAATACTCATTGAATAAGGGTAAATTTGAAAAAGCTAATCAATTTAAGACACATTAAATGTCTTACTTCCGTTTCTTGGCATGTGAGTCCGTTATGTATTGTGTGAGTTCTATACACATCATGACATCACTAAGCTTTAATACGTAACGACTGTTGATTAGAATCGTCATATATATTGTTAAATAAATCATAGTTTGGAACTGTTAAATATTTGCTTTGAGGATATATAATGCCACTATACATAACTATTTGGAACTGTAATGTATTATCGAAAATAACTGTGATGTATAACATTTTCTATAGCAATGTTTGTTGACCTGATGAGTTTACCATTTTTCTGATTTTTAACTTATAAAATTATGTTAAATCCTTCTGATGCAAAATTGTCTTGTAATATGAAACGGAGCTTTTCAACCCCTGTTTCACGGTAACTTACTCTATCTAGAATTTCTTGTCCATTTTCCTCTTAAGTGGTTTCCCCCTTGACTAGAAATCTGGTACATGTCAAAAAGAAAGAGGTTATTACCATAGCATTCTTGACTTCTAAAAGTATCAGTTCGGTAAACAGATTCGGCAATCTTCCCTTAATCAAATGCAGCAATAGATCATTAAAACGTATCAGTTGGACAATATTGATGAGAGTTGAGCGCGAACCCTCTTTTAATCAAAACAACTAACTTCAAACATGAGCCCCACGATGATTTCCTTGTGGTTCCAATTCTAAAATTGATGACTTTGGCGAGACCAAGTTCAATCAAGTTTTTTGACTAGATTCATTTTACTTCCTAACAATTTGACAGTATTTTTATAGGAGAAGAGGACGAGCTAGACGCTCATCAAAGGGGTGCTGGACAGAGGAAGAGGTCTGTCACTTGTTGTCTCATTACGTCTGAACTTTTTGTTTGATTTTCTTTGCGAAACATCAATGTCATATGCGGACAAAGTTTCCTATTTATGAAATACCTATATATATCTCTGTAATCTATAAATCGTGTAGGAAGCTGATGTCATGTATTTGGCTTGAATGGCTTTATGATTTGAAATATTTGACTTGTAGAGGTTCGTGCTTCGTCACTTTGTGGGATAACATTTGGATTGAATTGATTTTTTTAAACGAACTTATACATAAAATGTCTTAACAAAAGAAAAGAGGCTAAAATGAAAAGGGAAACCTAAAAAGGGAATGAAACAAACTTGGATATATATGCTAGGACATCTGGGTGGCTCCGTGTAACAAATTTCGGTGATATAAACCGGGAAGAAGACCAGTTGGCTACTTCTAGTTTTTTCAGAGCTAGTGCGGATCTTGATCTTCTGGGTATGGGGGTTCTTGCTAACATAGGACGCTCTAATTAGTTGACTAGACCACAGGAGCTTCAGATTTACTTCTCCTTAGAGGTGGATTGTTCAGTCTTCAGGGATGGTCGGAGTGGGTGTGGGGGGACGCTTAGGGGCCCTAATAGCCAATGGATTTGTGGTTTTTCCTATAAACTTATTGCTGTTCCTCCTGCTATAGCAGAGTTGATTGGTATGATTCATGAGCTATATTTATGCTGGTCAAAGGGGAGTTCGTAAGGCAGTTATTTTTTCTGACTGTATAGAAGCTATCAATCTAGCTGTCCGGGGATGCGATGCGGATTATCCTTTCAAGGATTAGGTGGATGAGATTAGGACTCTTGTGTATAGAGAATGGCAAGTGAGGTTTGTTAATGTTCCTAGGGAGGACCTTATCCTTGTTGATCGTCTGGAAAAACTTGCTCATACTATTTCGGGCAATTTTTGTATCTATGATCTTCTTCCACCTCCGGACCAAGAGGTGAAAAATGATGAAAGAGGGTAGATTGGAGTAGTATCTTTTGTATTTGTTGTTTTCTGTAATGAATTGATATCTAGTTTTTCACTCAAAAAAAAAAAACTAAAACTAATGCGCTTATTTTTCTGTTACACTGTTTTTCCACTAGATGCCCTTTGCATGTCAAGTCTTTCTAATTTTTTAGCTATATGACTGACACATCCAGGACAACCGTTTTATTGAGGCAGTCAAGAAGCACAACGGAAGGAATTGGAAGAAAATAGGTGAATAATTATCATTCTTGTTTAGAACCTTTTTTATAAAATGTATTTGACGGATCATCAACTGCTTGCCTGTGTATAATCAAATGGAATTTCTTAAAGTAGAAACATTGTGAACCATGGCACAGCTGGTCATTCATTCATCTAAGGTTGCCTCTTGTGTCTTTTTTTTTCTTTTTATTCTTTTCGGTCACAATACGAGGCTTTAACCCAAATTGGACATAGGAAGAAAAGAAGCCTTCCACTTGAGAAGGGAATATATCATGTAGGATATGCTTAGTTGGAGTTTTGACCTTCATCAACTAGTGGCTATCACTTCACTATATCATTTTTGTTTCACTATGCAATGGTATTGGGATAATTTGTGTAGTACTAGAGAACAACATAGTGATGATAGTGAACATTATAACGAGATTCTTCTTCTGGCTTTTGATGCTAATATACTCAAAAGTTGATAACAGTAAACTAATTTGCGACTCTGTTTTTACAGCTGGATATTTCCCAGGGAGACCTGATGTTCAATGCCTGCATCGCTGGCAAAAAGTTCTGAATCCTGAACTTGTCAAGGGATCGTGGACAAAGGAGGTGCAGCTCTCATACATACTTTCTTGTATAAATCCCATGTACTGTTCTATGCATGTGGCAATATTATTGCCCTCATTATTGTTCTGATATGTTTCCCTTTAATAATGATTAGGAGGATGGTTGTATAATTGAGCTAGTCACGAAGTATGGTTGTAGGAAATGGTCCATTATTGCAAAACACTTGCCTGGTCGCATTGGGAAGCAATGCCGAGAGAGGTAATATTCAACATATTCTTTGAATTTGTACCTTGTGTTGTTATCTGATGTTTGACTATTGCTTGACACTACAGGAACATTTAGATGCAACATCATACTGTTACAAACTTTTTTCTGGGTTTTTTGCTGTTGGATTTCTGGGTTGGTGTCTGATTAACTCATGATTTAGATTATGACATCTTAAATAGTTGCATCATATATTGCATACACATGTATGATGATCTAAGCTTTGGGTCGCTTTTATATTAGGAATAGTTCTCTTTTGGTCAAGTAGTTCAACAGAACTGGTTTATTCAGCTTGCCATGGACGATTGATGTGTTCTGAGTGATGTTATTGAAATCAGTAGTTTTCAATTATGTAGTGGTTAAATTGTCCGGGAAAGTTGCTTTACAATTGGCTGAAGCTTTGTTGTTTGGCCTAAATTGCTGTCCGAATAGTTATATTCTGAAATCATGTTAATTGTGATGCATGCACTTCTTCATTCTCAATGTCATTAAATTTTGCGGCGAAGGGGAACAACATAGAGTTTTATGCTGCTACATCAACCTGTATTCTTGTTTCATGCAAATTATGTACTGAGATACACTCTGATTTCAGGTGGCTTAATCACTTGGACCCAGCTATAAAGAAAGATGCATGGACAGAGGAGGAGGAAGCCACGCTTGCTTTCCATCACCAAATATATGGTAGCAAGTGGACCGAAATTGCAAGGTTTCTCCCTGGCAGGTATGTACTTTTATCTATGATGAAGGTTGCTTTGTGCCACATCATGCTTAAATATTTTGCATGTTATTTATTCACAGATGTTAAGCAGCTGAATATTATTTCTGTTATACCATTGAATCTTGTGAAAGCAGGCCTGACAATGCCATTAAAAATCATTGGAACTGTTCAATGAAGAAGAAGTTGGAGGCATCCAGCATCCTCACCTGGAAGCGATGCAATACTGCTGCCTGTGATTCCTACACTTGCAGTATCAATATGTTGGTTAAAGATGAAGATCAAAACCTCAGTCAAATGGTTTCTCCCAGAAGGAGCTGCAGATTGAAGTACAATATGGATTCCTCCTTGACAGAATTGATTCGTCCAAATCCGTGTGAGGGGATGAGTGTTGGAATCTCACAAGATGAGAGCAGATTGATTTCCTCACGGAAAGGAGTTGTCAACAGACCCATAACTCGTTTTGATGTTCCTCAAGTCAGGCTTGCTGCTGAACTAGATCGTGTTACTATTGAAGCTGACAGTACTGTCCCTAATGAGCTGTCTAAGACTTGTTCAGATGCAACGTTTTTCGGGGATGGTGAATGTTACAGTCCTCTTTCGAGCCGACCAGTATTTGCTAGTTACAAGGAGGAAGCTCAAAATCAAAACTTGTATCCTGCAAAGTTGTCTCTGGTGGAAGATTTGGCTTCCTCCACAGAATCTATGAAAGAAAACCTCATCAATGGTTATTATTATCATACTCCTCCCAAGTCCACGGCAGCCAGTAGCCCTGAATCTGTCTTGAGAAGCTTAGCTATGACCTATGACAATATTCCTTCCATCATTAGGAGGAGAGCTCACAGTAAAACAACTCCTGAAGCTGTATGTGTTGTTGCGAATAGGTTACACAATTTGAATTCGAAGCAGGGTGGTGACATGTTCATGTCTAAATCAATGACCTCTGCCAGATCTCTCTACAAAGGGCATTGAAACATTGTACTAAATAAAATGCTAATCCCATTTTTACCCAAAAAAAAATTACCAAAAAAAATGATAATCCCATTATATTGTAGAACGATTTTTATTTTGGCCCTTTTTACTGTAATTTTTGCCCGTAACTGTAAATGCATTGACAATAGGCATGGTTTTTTTCTTCAGAAGAATCTGGGCATATCACACTATCGAAAGATTTTTCAAAATTTTCCCCAATTTTACAATTTCCGCCTGCCCTTTTCGTTTCCACTTGTCAAGTATTCCCATATTTTCTTCTCATTTGTTCTCTCAACATCTCCTTTGTATTTCAACCAAGAAATTCTGACGCATTCAGAGCATGTTTCTGTCCTTAATGTCAAAGAACTGGTTAATAGAACTAGGCCCAACAAAAACAATTACACAGCAGTTCTTGACACTGACTTAACTAGAGCCTCCGTGTTGCATTATTAATCAGTTACATAGGTGCTTGCGGTCAGTATTGTACATTAGGATATACCTATCCTTTTTTGCCTAACGAGAGGATTATTTTAGAGATACCGGACTTTGTTCTTTTTTTTGTAAGAAATGCTTAGTCAAATAATATAAATAAAAAAATTTAGTTGAAGATAATAAATATGTAACAATTGTAATATTTTTCTTAAAAATATCCTTATTCATGAGGAGATAGGGAATAAGAAAAAGAATGATGAAATCATTATAAATAAAAAGGATTGTGGAAGAGGGAAGAAGAAAAGTGGTATAATAAATAGGATTGATGCTTTAGGGGGCTATGATAATAAATATATTAATATTAAAATGAGTAATTAAATGGAGGTAAAATGGAAAACAAACAGAAAATAAGAGCAAGGTATATGTGATAGTTGTTTCCTATAAAAAAGAAGAGTAATAGACAGAGTAGTATCTGCTTCCCGACCTATAAAAAAAAAGAGAGTTTTTGTGGACTAAGATGTAGCTTCCTTCCACCTTTCTTTCCTTTCGCAACAAGTGACAAACCCTCTTTTAGCCACTCAATACGTTTCACTCGTAGAGTACGTGTTGAAATGAATCAACTAAAAAAATATAACTAATGTACGTAATTTACAGCTAATGTGTAACACCTTATTTTAGGAACACATTATACAATAGTTTAACTAATACTAAAACACTAACGACCATTTAATAATTTAAAGAGCTGAACTTTCAAAAAAAAAAAAACTCGGTGTCTATAAGGAATGAGATTTTGTGAAACTTGAAAATCCAAAATAGATTTATTTTGAATTCATTACACTAGCCAGAGGGGTCCGGACTGACGATGCTATTAAAAATCATTGGAAATGTTCAATGAAGAAGAAGTTGGTGGCATCCTCACCTGATGCATATGTGATGCAAATACTGCTGCCTGTAATTCCAACACTTTTAGAATCAATATGTTGGTTACAGAAGAAGATCAGAACCTCAGTCAGAAAACCTCATCAATGGTTATTGCTCCTTTCGGTCCTTAATATGAGACACATTTATCTAATTTGATTATATTAAAGAAGTTAGTTAATATGATATATATTTTTTAAAATACCATAATTATCTTTTTTAATTTCTTCATTTTCTCTCTTTCGTTGATTATTGTTAGGGAACATCATTAAGAGTAGATCAGGAGAAGATTAATAAATATAAAAAATATATTTTATATTTAGGACCAAAATCAACTTTTCAAATATGTTATATATTAAGGAGTGAAGCGGGTATTATTATACTCATCTCAAGTGCGCTAGATATTGTTTATTTAGGTTTATGCAATTCTACTGTCTTGTGCTTGCTTTATGATTTTTCAAATCGTATCCTTTTTGCATTAAATAAATTTAGATTCTTCCAACAAAGTTAAAAAGTCTTTTTATTTGTCCAGTATACAAATGTAAAAATCTTTCACGTATTGAAATGTTAAGGAAATCAATTGCTTTAAACTATGTAGTAGTTACATTATCAAAGAGTGGTTTTATAATTGATTGCAGCGATTTCACATTGCCTCAAACGCTATCTGAATAGACATTTTCTGAAATTATGTTCATTTAAAATATATATTAAATGAGATACAATATATATATATATATATATATATATATAAAATTGAGAAGAATGTAGCATTGACAAACAAATGTTACCGGGCCCAAAATTGTGAGGAATTAGTAAATATAACCAGGCCAAAAAAATAAAGTGGGCTAAAACCCAACAACATACCTTAATGAGAGATATGGAAAAATGTAGGGTTACACACGCTCTGCATCTTGAATGATGGAACATAAGAGACGGAGAGATGAGCAACTAATGAAGGAAAGGTTGATTCTGGAAAAAAAAAGAACGAAAGGTTGAACTTGTGTGTCAATAACAAGGTATTAAAATCCGGACTGGGTATTGAACTGGTTGGGGTACTAGGTTAAGGGTCAGTGGGTCAAACCGAAGCTAAACCGGGACCAAACCGGTAAGAAATTGAAAATTTTAGACTTATAGTGTAAAATCAATTTTTTTAAAAAATTAGTAACCCGAACCGGACCAGTCTACCGGCCGGTTCGCTGATTTCCGGGCCGGACTGCCCGGTCCGGTCCGGATTAATGAACCCTGGTCAATAATAGAATATTAAACTTTATGGATGTGTTTGATACAGGGGAATTGAAGGGGAGGGGAGGAGAACCGAGGGTCCCCTTATTAAATGTTTGAATATTCTTCTTATCCTTAGCTTTGTTTGAATATTAAAAGTTTTTATATTCTTCTTATCCTTCATTAATTTCGTATATTCTCTTTCCCTGCCTCTATTATTTCTCATCATCATCTTTCCCTCAAACATTCTAATTCATTATTTTTCTCATTATTTTTGTTCACTAATAAATAAATAAGGGTATATTTAAAAAATAAATAAATATATTTCTTATATATTTATTATTTTTACTAATTTTAACTTATTTCTTGAATAACTCAATTTGGTGAACGAAACCTTATAAATAGAGACATAGGGAATAATAAATAGGTTAGGTTAGAGTTAAAGAATAGGAGAGGCTACAAGTCTCTGATATGGACCAAGCCAACTTCCACCTCTAGATGGATCCAAATGACCAAATCCCACAAGCACAACTAAAAGAATAAAAAGATAAAGAACGTGAAGCTAGGGGCAAAAAAGCATCAGTCCCATATAATATTTGTAGAACCCCTAAATAAGCTGTAACAAAGCAGTGTCTAGAGATTCGTGATAGCAGCAATATGTCATTGTCGAAGGCAAAATCTTTGGTATGTAAGAAAGCTTCTCTCCCAACATTTTGCTTGGCCAAACTTATGGAAGAGTACTCTGGCTTTAATCTCTTGGCCTCTTTTGCTTGTTTGTTTTGCATTCTTAGTTTCTTCTGTGCTTTTCTGAGATTTTTTGTTTTCTAGGTGTTACTTTTCAAGCTTTTTTCTTGCCCTGTAGTTGGGGGAAAAAGCAAGAAAGGAAGCTTCTCGCCCGTAACAAAGAATAAATAAAATAAAGAGAGAGATTGTCTAGGAAGAGTCGAATTTATGCTCTTTATTTTCTTATGAAACGGGATTTCTTTCTTTCTTTTTCTTTTCCCAGCAATATGAGATGGGATTTCGTGAGCTGCGAATCAGAGTGAGGGAACATTAAAACAACTTAACGAGGGCCCATCCAAAGTAATGATATGTTTTCTTTAGTGATTTTGAGGGAAGTACACGACTTTTTGGTTCTTGAAGCCAGAGTGTGAGTGGGGGGATTCCTCTAGGCTCTAGCGTCATTATTATGGCGCAAACCATCATATGTGGTGACCTTTACATCATCACGAGAGAAATCCATTAAGCTGCGTCGTCAGGATCATTTCACTCTTTCTTATTGAACTCTCTTCCTCACTCATACACTCTCCGGAATCACACACACACACACACACACACATATAATTTTATGAAATGTTTTTTAGTTTTCTAATTCTAACATCGTCACTTTCATTAGCAAAAGTATGGACACTGAAATTTTAAGTTTTAACAAAACATGGTTAAAGATTGAAATATTAAATTTCATTTTTTGAAATAGCACTGATTGACACATTAAACATTATTTTTTTGAACGGCACAATTAATATTATTTGACGCTGACAATCTATGTATATATAATTTTATCAAATGTTTTTTAGTTTTCTAAGTCTACAATCGTCACGCAGAAGTGATATTACCCTAAAAGTCTTCTAGGTTTAATATCTTTCAAAAGTTTCAAATTATAGCAATGTCACTTAGCCATAATCGAGATTAATTTTGACTGTTAGTTGATATAATATGAGCTAGCAGGTATATGTGTCATCAACATCATTTTTATATTGGGTTAAGGTTTAAATTTATCTTAAAATTTTGCAAATCATAGTAATTTCACCCTATCTGTTCTCCTAATCAAGTTTGATTGTTAGTTGATCAAATATGTTGATTTGAAATGCTCATGTGTCATCTATTTCATTTTTTTTTCAGTTAGATTTATAAATAAGAAAAAATTTTAAAAATGCATCCATATGAAAGATTGGATAAAGTGAAAGAGCTATGAAAGCATTTCATGTAGTAAAGAGAGAATAAAAGAGGTACCTACCTCTCTTAGCGTCACTGGGATATGATGGCATAGAGCTTCGTCGACTTATTCTCGATAATCTCCCTCAATGTCCTGCATCTAGTAGTCAGATCTTATTCTTCATACTCCTGCGATTATGAGTTTCTCCTCCATCTGGGACTACTTTTTCTTTGTTGTTGTTCATTTTGTCAGCTCAACACATTTTATCAACTAATTATTAAAGTTAACTTGGATAATGCCAAAGTAATATTGCTACGATTTAGAAACTTCAGGGGCAACATTACTCTTAAATGAAAATTTTCATGTTAAATTTACAAATCAACAAAAATGACATGATGACACGTGAACCTGTCAATTTAAAATATTTGATTAACTAATAATTAAAATTAACATAAATAATAGTATGGTCGAAATTGATATAGTTTGGAAACTCGTGGAACAACATTGCTCCCACCAGAGAATTTATGGGGCTAAATTAAAACCCCCCACCCTCCCTTTTTGGGTCAAAACCGAACATCTCTTTCATTGTGCTCTGACATTGCACTTTAGAATTAATGTCTATTTAGTTACAAATGAAAAAAAAATCATAAATGTAATGTAAAAATTAAAATAAAGGATAAAATTTTGATCAAATGGCTTATATCCATCAAGTGAAGTTCCTCAATCATACTTATTATTTTATTATTATTAATTGTTAAAATGCGCAGATGTACTTATAGATTCATCTTTAAAAAGTTGTAATTTTTTGTATAAGCTATTATAATATAAATTAGGATTTGTAAATTTTCATAATCACTTGTTGTTTTAGTATTGTTAATTGTTAAAATGTGTATACACACTTGTAAATTCGTTTATAAACTTAACATTATATATATATATATATATATATATATATATATATAAAAGCATTTTAACATTAGTTTTGTCATAAAATAAAATAGGGAAAATCCCTATCAAAAACCCTTGAAATATGCAAATCCCTAATCAGTACATTGAAATCAAAAATTTCGGATCAGTCACGCGTCAGTACGGATGAACAGTGCAGGCGGCGCTAAAAGACGATTTTGCCCTTCAGCCCTCATTCTCGCCACTTCAAAAATAACAACACGGGGTTCTTAATTAACAACTCCTGATTCTTGATTAACAATTACGTATTCTTATTTCACAACTTCCTAATTTAAGTTTCAAGGCCAATAACAATACTTCTTTTTTTATTAACAACACGCCCTCTTAATTAACAACTCTGGATTCTTGATTAATAACTCCGTATTCTTGATTAACAACTCCATTTCATCTTTTTACTTTCACAATAACAACACTGGTGTTATTATTAACAATACCTTATTCTACATTAATAACTCCCATTTCTTGTTTCACAACTTCGTAATTTAAGTTTCAGGTCCAATAATAACACCGTATTTTACATTAACAATACTATATTTTTGAGATGCGTATATGTGGAAGAATAAAGAGGAGTTGTTAATCAAGAATCCGGAGTTGCTAATAACAAGATCGGTGTTGTTATTGTGAAAGTAAAAAGATGAAACTGGAGTTGTTAATCAAGAATACAGAGTTGTTAATCAAGAATCCGGAGTTGTTAATTAAGAACCCCGTGTTGTTATTTTTGAAGTGGCGAGAATGAGGGCTGAAGGGCAAAATCGTCTTTTGGCGCCGCCTGCACTGTTCATCCGTATTGACGCGTGACTGATCCAGAATTTTGGATTTCAATGTACTGATTAGGGATTTACATATTTCAAGGGTAGTTTATAGGGATTTTCCCAATAAAATATCCTTGGAGGATTTCTTTTTTCTCTTTATCTTTTTGTGTTTTTAGGAAAACACATCCTGGTAGGTTGTAGCTTGCTCTTTGGCAAGAAAAAAAAAAAAAAAGGTTGTAGCTTGCTAGCTTGCACATTTTTCCAAACAAACATAATCCTGTAATTACGAACATCTCATAAACATCCCTCGCCCACCAAATGGTATTCACGTTTGCGTTGTTGGAAAAAAAGTTATTAATGTTTAAGCTGAAAAAAAAAGAGAAATTACAATGAGGTTCTAAAAAATGAATTTAATAATTAAGAAGTCATAAGTCATAAGTATAAATACGTTGTCATGTCTTATTTTGACATTTTGGCATTACATGCTACTAAGTTATTATTGAATTTTTTAGTAATTAAATCTTTTTTTTTTTGAACTTCATCATAATCCCCCCCCCAAAAAAAAAGGTTATTCACATTTGCCCCATGAATCCCTCAATAATTTTTTTTGACCATATACTTACATGAATAATTGGATCCCTCAATCTAAGCTCAATTGATGGATAATAATCGTGTTTTTTTTTACCATGGATAATAGTCGTTAAATTATATGATTTAACGGTTTCAAGTGAGAAGGTACAAATTTATTATTTAAAAAGATAAAAGGTTTTTATGTCAAAAACATTCAATCATTATATGATGTTTAGGACTTGTTTGATTCTATTTTCAAAACTCAGAAAAAAATAATTTTTTATTTTCAAAATAAAAGTAAGAAAACTTGCTTGATAATTAATTTTTAACTAAGTTTTTTAAAACAAAAACAATAATATTTTTTGAAAAATAAAAAGATAAGAACATTTTTATAGGTTTTCTTTTTTTTTCCCCTTTTATTTTATAAAACTAAGTAAGAAGCAAGAGGGCCTTGTCTTCTTTTAGCATTCCGCCGTTGAAGTTCTCACATCTCAAACTCAAACTTGCCACTCTAAAGTGATATTCTTTTCGGTCCTAAATATAACGCAGAGTTCACCTTTTTAGAGATATTAAAAAAATTAATTAAATTACTTTGTAATATTTATATTTATCGTTTTTTCTTGAGACTACTTTACCTAACGAATAAACTGATATGTAATATAATGATACACAACATATAATACGATTAAGTAACTTATTTAACTTTCTTAATCTCTATAAAAGAGTCAACTCTCTCTTATATTTAAGACTGGAGGAAGTAAAATATTAAATAATATAGTAAGGGCCCACCCAAAGTAATGTTACGCTTTCTTTAGTGATTTTCATGGAAGGGCGTCCGGGTCTTTATGGCTCTTTACGCGACACGTGGAGGCTATTCACTTCAATGAGCACTTTCATTCGTACTCTACAGACCCCATGGGATTCATAAGCTGAGTGATTTGAGACCAAAATGTGAAGGAAACAATTGAATCTTCTTTAAGTGTGAAGGAATTTAAATTTTAAATGTAGTTATAAATGTAACGGCAATGCATTTCAAGTGTTCTATTAGATATGGATGCTGATCTAGGCTCTAGCGTCATTGTTACTGCACAAAGCATTATATATAGAGATCTTAACATCAATCCATTAAGCTGTGTCATCACAAATCAAATTACTCTCCCAAACTCAAACTCTTTCAACAGAGAGCTGTTCAGTCTCACCATTCATTTTATAAGGCTAAGCTACGTCATTTTATAAGGTACACTGGTTTAACATCAATTTTTTGTCCTTTTTTATATGCATCATTGTTTTGGTTTGATGTAATTTTCTGTCGTGCTACATCAATATTGCTTAGGAGAATTCATATCAATGATACATATATAGGGATAAATTATGGGTCACAAATCAAACTTTTAATTTCATTCCTACTTATCATTATATGTGTCTAATATAGTGTTGTTTACGAAAATAAAGTTCCCAATAAAAAATACCGTCTCACATAACCAAAATTCAAAGTTTTCATTTTTGATGGATTGCATTAACAGTTGAGGTTGAGAAAAGGAACTGGATGGAGATAACAATAGAAGATGCTCCCCAAGCTTTCACTATCACAGGCATGGAACTTGAGTATTACAATGCGGCAATGGAAGGTAAAATCGATGCCTTTAAAGAAAAAGGTGGTGAGGAAATTGAGTCCATACTAACCCCAAATAAAAATACAATCCTTCATATACACTTCACAAACTACACTAAGAGTGTATCAGAGACATTTGTGGAAGACGTTCTCGCTATGTGTCCTGCACTTCTTTTAAAGACCAATGTGAAGGATGAAACCATACTTCATATAGCAGCGAGGTATGGACATCATGAAATAGTGAGAAAATTAATTGATTGTGCTAAAGATCTCCCTAGGGATATCGATGGAGTTGAAGCCGAGAAAAGACTTATAAGAGCATTAAATGATAAGAAGGACACGGCTTTGCATGAAGCAGCTCGCTATGGTCACACAGAAATTGTGGAAGCCTTGATAAATGAAGAACCAGATCATTCATATTTTGGTGAAAATGATGGCGGTGAAACTCCACTTTATATTGCTATTGAGAGGCGATATTTGAAGGTGGTAGATACAATCTTGGATAATAGTAATTCAGCAAAATATAATGGCCCTAATGGCAGAACTGCTTTGCATGCAGCAACCATTTTCTGTGACAAAGGTATGTTTTTGGTCTGATTTTGCAATTAGTCATTCATAATCAGTAAGGTTTGACTTTTATATCCAATATGTCTGATTTCCTTGGTATTAAACAATAATGACAATATACTGGCATGCTTATAAACTCTTTAAAAGAAAAAGTTGATAGAACAACTCATATAAACTCTTTGAAATAATTTAAAAGAAGGGCTGTTTCCATTGCTAGATAACAACTCATATAAACTCTTTGAAATAATTTAAAAGAAGGGTTGTTTCCATCGATAAAAAAAACTTCCATCCAAAGTAAGGTATGACAGTTGTGTTTTAAATCAGCACTTCAAAGTACTGTTCATGTGAGAAGGCATTTAGTTTTTATATGAGTTGGATGGTGTTTAATTTTATGTTACTGATTACAGGAACAGTGTCAAAGTTGTTGACAAGAAACTTTTTATTAGCAAAACAAGCAGACGAAAATGGTTGGGTGCCACTTCACTTCGCAGCAATTGTTGGACGTTCAGAAATAGTAGATTTGTTGGTAAGTAAAGATAGAAGCACAGCATACATGAAAGATAACTTGGGAAGGACGGCTCTTCATCACGCAGCACTTGATGGAAAAGTGAGTGCAATGGAAATACTATTAAAATATTGTCCAGATTGTTGCGAATTGGTGGATGAAAAAGGCTGCAATGCTCTTCACTACACTACATTGATGGACAGAGGAAGTAACTATAGGTATGATGAATTCGTTTCTGAAAAAGAAAAAGAGATTCTGGAAAATGCACCACTAATGAGGAACTTGTGCAATGAGAAAGATGATGATGGAGACACACCCCTTCACTGCATTGCCCGTCTTGCTCCCAAATGTGAAACTTATTGTAATCATCCTCTTTTGGAACCAAGATTCCGAAGAGTAGTGGACACGATGGCGTGCAATAAATACGGCCAGAATCCTCTCGATGTTGCTGGTGCTGATATGACTCCAGATTCTGCTTTTAAGGTAACAAGTAACAACATCTTGTTACTAAAAAATTTTGAAAAAAATATTACACACACAAATGCACAAATATATATGAATTTATTGACTACATTTATTTTGATATTCCAAACATTTGCATGCATTCATACCCCTTTTCCTCAATACCATTGTATGAACTATCTATTGCCACTGATAACATGAGAAGTATTTATGTTGTAGAGCTTGAGAGAGTAAAAGACAATTAGTTATGCGTGCTGTGAGTTTAAGTCATTGTGAACAGAATAATTTAGAATATTCATGAATATTATGTTTGTTCGATCTAAATTTTCATCTATCAAAGTCTAAATGGAGATTGCCTTCACACATAGTTCTTTTTGAAGCTTTGTAAGTTAAGAGAATAGGCTTTTTGTTTTCATGTTATTTTAATTAAGGCCGTAGCATCTTTAAATAGGTCTTAAACTAGTTTGATTAGGTGTAATTATCTAGGTAATTACACTGGTCATATAAGTTGTAAGTGAATGCAACTAATTCTTAATTCAACATGTATAGGCTGAATCTCGTTAAAAATGAAAGATATTTATGTGTTACATGGTGCAGAACAAATTAATTAGGAAACTGCAAGTTATTGGAGCAATGTCAGAGGGACACGTTCTGGATGAGCACCTTAGAGAGAAGAAACAAGAGAAGAGACATGATCCTGCAGTTGATGAAAAGAAGAAGGAAAATAAAACAAATAAGGAGAAGGAAAATGAAAGAAACGGTAAAGATGATTTAAAATCTAGAATGGCAACATCTATCTCAGTAGTGGCGACTTTGATTGCAACAGTAACATTTGCAGCAGGATTTACGTTGCCTGGGGGATTGAATCAAGAAAAGGGATCTCCTTTATTAGAGCATAATGCAGCTTTCATAGCATTTGTTATCACTGACTCTCTCTCATTCATTCTCTCTAGTTCTGCTGTTCTTCTATTATGTTTCTTGTCAGTGATAGTTGATTATGATAAAACGAACTCATTTTCTTTCACACTGATACTTTCGTCTTCGATTTCAACCATATTGGCAATGGGATTCATGATCATAGCATTTGGGACGAGCTTATATGCAGTACTGGGTGTTTCCAAAGGTTTGGGTGTTGTCACCCTTTTGATTGTTTTGTCATTCTTTTTCATCGTTATTGTAATCATTTGTATAGTCATCATTCAGCTAATGATGTCGTTAATTGTAAGTTCTTTTAAGATTTAGCCTAGAGAGAAACCTTGAAATAAGTGGACTGCTAAGTCCCAGTTTAGTAGGAACCCAAATTTATTCCCTAATGATTCTTATATATTTGGGGTATTAAAGAAAGTAAAATGGTGAATTTTGAAGAAAGTAATTATGTGTTTGGTGAAATCACCTGAGGTAGTGAGCTTGTCATGTGATTTTGTATGATCAAATGATGAGCAAAAATTATGAAATTTTACAGAATGAAAGTAGACATCCTAAGCTTTAATTTGATGGTCATATGACTCAATTAGAGCTATATACAAAAAGTTATGAATTTTTGAAGTCAGCACAGAAAAATTGTGAAATTTTTGGAACATGTAAAGATTGAAAATATGGGAATGATGTGCTTTTAAATAGTAAAAGGCTATATTTTTCCTTAAAACTAGACTCAATAAGGGTTCTATTGCCTTTGGAATCACTCCAATTCAATTTTTCTAGAATTAGTTATGATTTTTCAAAGTTTGGGCAAAAAATCTGCCAGAATTTCTGAAAAATCCGAAAATGGGAATTATGACATAAGCAATTAAGGAGATGACATAAGCATGGAGAAGTAAACATTTCTATCTTCATCTTCTTCTTATTCCTGACGTGAAGAGCAGTTGAAATACAGAGAGAAAGTGAGAGAAAATCTAGAGAGAGAAAGGGAAGAAATCTCATAAGGTAAGCCAATTCCTCCAACGATTTAGCTACTAACGCTTATACCTCTACTCCTAAACTTCTATTCGGTATTCTTGTCGGTTGTAAAGATCATATTTTGGTGTGGAGGAGTTAGGGTTTTCAGTCATATTGAGGAAAAGCTAGTGGGAACTTGAGGTAACTTCCAAACTCTTGTATATTGACTATTCTGGCCATTGTGGACAATTTAATCGGTGAAATTTCGCTGGATTGTCATTGGTTTTAATTTTTGGAAATGGGTTGGCCTAAAGGTTATGCTGCCCAAAGTGCTACTGAATGGTAGTTTTAACCTAATGGAATAGTCAATAAAGTGGTTATAAGTAGAAAGAAACGCGTTTACTAAGCCGAAATCGCAAAACCCCGATTTTCCTCGGAAAACCCATATATTTCGGTTAGGGCCGTAAATGGGCCTTAGAGTTGGATTTTCAATGATTTGATGGTTCTATTTAGTTCAGGAGAAAAATTAGGGTTACAGCTGGTCACTTTTTCGGAAAACCCCGAAAAAGCATAATTACGAAAACGCCCCTGAAACCCTGAAATAAGGGCTGTAAAGGGTATTTTGTAATTTGACACTGAATTTGATAATTTTAAGTCCGAAAATGGATTCCTTGGACGAAAATATGTCAGAATAGGCCCATTCAAAATTTCAGAAAAAGTACAGTCATGTACGGAGTAGCTGGGCTGGGGTCTCGGGGGCATTTTAGTAAATTTTCACTATAGGCTAATATAACCATAATAAACACTATGGAAGTGTCTAAATGGTACATTTGGAATTGTAGGACTGATTTGAGAGCCAGAGTTGCTGGCACACAAATTGAGGAGAAAAGACTGGAGGTAGGGAACTTACCTTTTCTGCATGTATCTGATATTTGTTTTGGTGTATTGATGCATGTTATTGCTTTGCTTGATTATGTGAAATATATATGAATGATTGAAGCTCTATTTTTGTTTATGCTATGGCCATAAGTATGTCAATTGAAACATTGAGCTTGCAGATATGTCATTGTATGAGCATGAGTTATGTAATGCAAGCATGTCATACATTAAACACTTATCTTGCATGCATATTGGTATTATTTTCCTACTGAGATTCTCTCGAATCTCACCCTCCCCTACCAACAATTTAGATAGGGCAAGAGGCTCGAGGAGGGGACAAGCAACCAGGGGTGGCAAAGACTCCTTTGGGATGTAGATTTGGTAGTTGGTTATCAGTTATGGATGGGGATAACTGTATATGTTTGTGATGTATATTTGGATGTGTATTTGAAAGGATATTGTGTAATCCCTTTAATGGGCATTTGTAAATCCTTAGTAAGGGTATGAACCCGGGATTTGCCAGGAAATATTGTTGTGCACTCTGATATTTATACGAATGTGATTTATCTATGAGAAGCAATTGTATTTGAAATGTGAATATGAGACCAGGTGTATTAGATTTGAAAGATATTTGTGAAAACCCTGTCTCAAGGATAGGGAGTGAAATGAGTTTTGCTTTCCGATTTTCTCTAGTTCATTTTAATCACGAATTTCAGATATAATTACGGATGAGGTTACATCTTGGTCCTAGGTAAAATACAAAATAGGTTGAATTGGTGATCAGAGACCACCTTCACTTTATTATTAATTATATTGAAATGTACATTACTAACACTGATCATAGAATGATCACCTATATGTATACAGTCCTAATATGCCTATATATTAGGCCTTTTATGTTAGTTCATACAGATGGGCTAAGGCCCATTACCCTATTACAACTATTATACAACTATCCTAAACATCCTAATATATATTTTAACACTCCCCCTCAAGTTGGGGGTCATATATATTCACCACCCCTAACTTGCTGAGAATCCGACTTTGTGTCTCCATAGTTGTAGACTTAGTAAGGATATATGCTTGTTGTTCCGTGGTCTTTACATGCTGCAATTTGATGAGCTTTGATTGAACCTTTTCACGAACAAAGTGACAATCTATTTCAATGTTTTTGGTATGCTCATGAAATACTGGATTTGTTGCTATATGTATCGCCGCTATACTATCACAATACACATCTACCGGCTTAACTTGAGGATATCCCAACTTAGTTATCATCCTTTCAGCCCAAACCACTTCAGAAGTAGCAGATGAAAGTGCCCTATACTCTGCCTCTACTGAAGATTGAGAAATTGTGCTTTGTTTCTTTGTTTTCCACTGGATGAGGGACCCTCCTAACTTAAGTAAGTAGCCTATGACAGACCTCCTAGTTGTCTTATATGCTCCCCAATCTGAATCACAATATCAACTTAAAGATGTGCCTCCATCTGAGCTAATTAGAATTCCTAGGCCCGGTCCTTGCTTTAGATACCTTACAACATTTAGAGCTGCTACCATGTGCACCTTCATAGGTTACTGCATAAATTGACTAAGTGCCTGCATAACAAAACAGATATTAGGGTGAGTAACAATTAAGTAAATCAACCTCCCTATCAATCATCTATACCGCCCCGGATCACTCAACAACACAGATTCCTTATTTTTACCTTCCTTAAAGGCACACAATTTCAAATTTTGTATCATAGGCATTCCAAGTGGCCTATAACCGCTCATGCCTAAATCTGCCAAAAAATCCAATACATACTTTCTTTGTGATAATATGATCCCTTTCTTTCATCTAGCCATTTCTATATTGAGAAAATATTTCATAATCCCTAAATCCTTTATTTTGAAACTACTATGAAGGAACTATTTTACCTCTTTTATCTTCTCCTTAGAGCTACCAGTAATGAGCAAGCCATCCATATAAACTAATGCAAAAATAATCTCATTACTGTACCTCTTAAAGAAGAAAGAGTAGTCATACTTACTTTGAGTAAATCCTCCCTCAACTAGGGCCATGGACAACTTACAACTCCATTGCCGAGATGCTTGCTTGAGTCCATAAAAGGACTTACAGAGGTGACATGCCATATTCTGCCCCTTGTTATCAAAACCTTGAGGGATGGTCATGTAGACCTCCTCATCTAAGTCTCCCTGCAGAAAAGCATTGTGTATATCCATTTGGTATATATTCTATTTATTTATTGTAACCATTTTTAATGTAGTACGCACGGTAATCATTTCTACAACTGGGAAAAAAGTCTCATGGTAATCAATTCCTTCTTTTTGGTTATAACCCTTGGCAACTAATCTTGCCTTATACTTTTCCACTTCACTATTTGATTTATACTTTACCTTATAAACCCATTTACAACCAATAGGATTTTTATCTTTAGGCAATGGAACAATGTGTAATGCCCTAAAATATGATTAAGGCTAATGACACCAAAAGCATATGTAATTAATATTAAACAAACACTTTTAGAGAATACGATGTGAATTATGAACTGAATGAATAGTAATCAGTGCCCAAACTCTGTATTTGAGTTCAATTGTGGTATTAACACTTAAAATAAATTCAAGGATTAGGGGAGGGCATATGAATGAAGAAAGGAAGTATAAAATGTGCTTAATGGTGATTCAATAGAAATTGCTATAGTCAAGGGCAAAATGGGGAAAATGAAAAGTTATTGGGCAATTAGTCAGTAACCAAATAGGGAACCCACTAATAACTTAAAGATTAATGGGTGAGACTAATTGGCAAGTGAAATAAGAGAGAGTAATCACATGATGCAAACTCATGGAAGAAGTGGTAGGATGATGATAAGTGTCAACATATGAGCCTTGGAGCAAGGTCAAACTTCCAACACAAATTTCTCTTCCCTCTCTCCTCATTAAGTCGGCCAAGGAGGTATGGAGGGAGTGAAAAATTTGCTCATTATCATCCTATATTTTCTCTCTCAAGTCTCCATTTTTGTTCAAGTGAAGAAGGAAAGAGAAAGGAAAAGGTGAGAATTTGACCTTATAGATGACACCAAATGCCCACATCCCCTTCTTTAATTTTGTTCATGTTGATGAGAGCTTTAATTCGATGGTTTAATATTTTTAAGAGGAGGTATTTGAGTGCTTAAGAAAATTTGAAGGTTGAAGAATCAAGAAACAAGCTTTGGAAAGTGAAAGAGGTGAGTACGAGTTATATTTTGACATGTGTATTGTAGCAATTGTAGAGACTTTAGAATTTCTGGATTTTGCCCTGATTTTCATGTGGTATAGGATTGTATAGATTGTATGATGTTTTATGGGGGAAATAGTGTGTTGTTGTGTCATTTGAGCAATGAAATTTGCTCGAAGTTTGGAATATGAAGTTTAGCAACTTTGTGAATTTGTGTTGGAATGTGTCTCAAAATAGAACATGTGTATGGGGTGTGATTTTAGGTGTTTTGATGTTGCCATTACATTCCTTGTAAAAAAATGTATGGGAATAGGTTTGGTTGTGAAGTTTAGGAACCATTGGACACTTTGGTGAAAAACTGGAAAATCTAGAAAAATGGCTAAGTGTGAAATGTTATGCAGGGGACCAACTTTGCATAAGGTTTTGATATAGGAAATGGTGTCAAAATGTTGTGAAATTTTTCAGTCTTGTACTTCACATTGCAAGCTTTTCAATAGTATAAAGTTTGGGTCATTTTGATGTCTGTTCTAGAAGTTATGGTTGTTTGAAAATCATCCAGAAGATAGGTCCATGGTTGGCTGCGGCCAGTGATATGGGCCACGACCCAAAACCTTCTGACCAGTTCTTAATCGTAGCCCAAAAGTTTCCTCTAGCTGCAGCCTAAAACTTTCTGACCATCTGTTGGCCGCGGCTAGTGGATGGCTTGGCCTCGGCCAACCCTTCAAAAATGACATTTTGAACTTTTGAAAGGTGGTCTTTGATCAAGTCTTTCCTAACCTTTTAGGCATTTGTTTAGGCTTCTAGTAGCCACTTAAAGGCCTTAAATGATAACCAACTTTAAGTATTTTAAAATTAAGAACTTGGAATAGAGATTAACACATCGTCCTTGATTATGGTTTTAGGATTTGATATTTGCCCAAAATGTGATCAATCGGTGCCAGAGCACATCCGAAAATAACAAGGTAGTGACATTTTCTCTTATGCTATGTGTTATGCATTGTATGAATGTCTTATCCTTGAATTGTGTTGCTTGTAAATGCTGCGGAGTTTGTTGCTGTGAAAGCTATATGTATGATGTGAAAGCTATGTATATATAGCCGTGAGTACTGTCGATTATGACATTGGCATGCATCATGTGTATAGAGCCGTGAGTGGTGTCGTTTGTGATGCTAGTCATGCATCATGTGTATACAGCTGTGAGTACTGTCGTTTGTGGCAAAAGTCACGTATAACTGTGATTGTTGCTGCTTGGTGATTTGCTTGCATGTGATGTGATTATATATATTGTATAAGTGATTTGTTAATACTAGGATTCTCTTGAATCTCATTCTTTCTATTGACTTGCCTATAGCCAGTGCAAGTGGCTTGAAGGAGAAACAAGCAACCAAGGGCAGCTAGTACTCCTCTAGGAATGTAAGTTTAGTAGTTGGTTGTCATATTTTGGTTGGGATTACTGTACATATTATAAATGTAAATTTTGGATAGTGTTTTGTAATCCCATGAATGGAAAATGGTTAGGGGCGGAAATGCCCCATAAACCCTTTAGTTAATACATGAAACCCAGGTGCTGCCGAAAATTTTGTTTACACTCTGATATGTATGAATGCAACTGAACTGCATAGGTAAATTATACTTTGAAAAGTAATTGTGAGACCGAGTTAAACATGTTTGAAAGAAATTTTTTAAAACCCACTTTATTACAGGGCGGGTCCCTGTCTTGAAATTGGGGCTCATAACAAATTTTATAACGTCCATTAGTCTCTAAGTGTGTGTTTGGTTGGCCTTATTATACCCAAATAAGCCCATTTTCACCAAACAAGCCCGAAATAAAAGTGATGACAAATTTTTAATTGTTTGGTTGGACTAATTGGGTTTTGGGTGAAAATAATCCCTTATTGAAAAAGCCACTGGACCCAACTTAATGCAAATGCGTTTCATGTTTTTGTTACATTTAGCAAGCTAAAAATTGCCACAAACTCTTTAATTTTCAGTTTCTTTTCCCTGCACCAAAGCTGGTATTTGTCTCCCTCTCATCGGCGGCCACGGTTGGTTGGCCATTCAACCTGTGTTGTCTGTCTTCCCTCTATAGGCATCACCATCATCTTCCCCCTCTTGGCTCTGTCTTCCATCTGTGACAGATCCGATTCCTAGCTCCATTCGTGTCTCGGCGGGCACTCATTGAATATGAAGGGCGTCTCCATCTTCATGCATATTGAGTCGTCACGGATTTGTGCTTTAATAGATGCATGCTCTGCCGTCTTCGATCTGTGCTTCAAGTTCAATAGGCCCTTCTTCTTCATCTGCGATCTAGCTTCAACCACGAGCTGTGCCTGAACATCAACAGGCCCTTCTTCTTCATGTGGGATCTAGCTTATTGTACGAGCAGAGCTCCAACCGCAACAAGGCCGTCATCTTCATCTAAGAGTTAGAGGTAATATTTAGAGTTGACATTCAACTTCAAATGTATTTTATGCCTGATCCGACTGGTTTTGTTTGCCTGTGGCCTCTATTTTTGTAGTTTTTCATGTTTGTGAAATTATTGTTAGGGCTCATGTACATTTTTTTGTTGACTACATTATCTAAGAATTTTTAATTCTAACGTATTTTAGTTGCTTCTTTTTATTATTCTGAATTTTGTTGGCCTTGTCATTATTTCAGAAGAAGCCATAATCCATATTTCCAAACTGATCTTCAACTTAAACAGGCATTCATCTTCATCTATGGAAAGCTTAAGTTGGTCTTAAGCACAATTTCTGCTTCTTGTTATTGATTGCCAGCTGCTACTATCATTTGTCATATGAGGCTTTGCTAGTGTTGTAATACCCCAAATTTTGAGATGTGAGGCTAGAGAATAAGCCTGAGATAAGTGGACTGTTAAGCCTTGGTTTAACAGGATCCCAAATTGCAATTAAGGGATAATGACTCCAAAAACGGATATGATTAGTGATAAATGAACCCTTTTGGAGAATCTAATATAATTTGAGATTTAGATGTATTCGTATGTGTTGTGATCAATGTCGAAACCCTGTATTTAAGCTCAATTGTGGATTAACATCTAAATTGACTTAAACTATAGGGAGGGCGCATATTATGGCTAATGGAATGATATGAGGTGTTTGGTGGTGATTCAGTGAGAATTGCCATAATCAGGGGCAAAATGGTAAAGTTGTCAGCCAATTGGTCAGTTATTGAAGTGGGAACTCATTGGTAACTTCAAAATCAATGGTTGAGATTGATTTATGTAAAAGATCAAAGGATGGAATTCCATGTGCTTGTGTGTATGTGAGCTCATAAAGACAGAAAAAGGTGTTGACATGTGGCAAAATGTGGACCCTTGGGTTTGGGTCAAATATTCAAACTCTTCCCTCTCTCCTCTCTTTCCTTTTAGGTCAGCCAAAAGGCCCAAAAACTGCTGCCCATCTTCATCATCATCGTCTCTCTCTATTTCCATTATTGACTGAGAGGAGGAAGGAGAGAAAGGAAAGGTGAGTTTTGGTTTATGTAATCGCCTCTTTAGCTTAGACACTCTTCTATAATGTTGTTCATAGTGATGAGAGCTTCATTACTATGGTTTTAGATTTGTGAAAGGTGTTTTAAGTCTTGAGGAAATTTGAAAGATGAAGAATTAAGGATTGGCTTGGGAAAGAGGAAGAGGTGAGTATTTGTACCCTTTTGATCTAAGTTTTGTGATTTTTAGTTGAGCTTTGTGAATTGTGGAATTTGTCCTGATTTTGGTATATTTGTGAAATGATTGAATTGGTTAGTATATTGTGGTTAAATTGGTGTCATAGTGTGTTTTTATGCTATTAGAATTGATTTAAGTTATTGGGAGTAAAAGTTGTGGAATTTGGTAATGTATGTGAAAAGTGTGACTATTGGGGAAAAATGTTATTGTGATGTGATTTTGGTTGTTTTGTGGTTTCCAATAGGTTCCTTGTGTGAAATTATGTGGGAATAGCCTTGTGTTAGAGTTTTGGAGCCATTGGAAACATATTGGTTAAGTTAGGGAAAATTCTGATATTTGCTGTGTTCTGGCTTCTAATAGAGTCTCACTCGAGTGAACAGGGGTTTCACTCGAGTGCAGTGTTATGTTTTCCCTTTTCCCTTCAGTTTTGGTTGCGCTTTTCGTGGAAGAAGTGAGAGTGCACTTCCTTACCCATGAGGGATGTGGGTTATCACTCGAGTAAAGGTGGTCTCACTCGAGTGATCATATGCTTCTGTACTAAGAGCCGCTTCTCGGGTTGTCACTTGCAGTTGGTTTGTCAAGAGTGTGAGCTAGCACTCGCAAGTGTTGTGCCATTACTCAAGTGCCAGAGCTAGTGCTCGAGTGCACTTCTGGCTCTGGGATTTCTATTGCTCTCGTGTGGTCACTTCTTGAGCCTTACTCGGTAGGACTCAGGTGAGAACGAGGTTATCACTTGAGTGCTATATTGGATGCTCAAGTGCTGTGTGTATTTTCTGTTGCTAGTTGTGCTTTCAGTCAAGAACTCGCATGAGTGATCCGTCCTCACTCGGGTAAGAGTAGTCTTTCACTCGAGTTGTGCCATCCATCACTCGAGTGATGAAGCCAAAAATAGGGTTTTGAGGTTTCAAAAGAGATTTTTGGTCAAGTTTCTCCCAACCCTTTAGGAAAGCGTTTAGGCTTTGAGTAGCCATCTAAATGTGATGAATGATAACCAACTTAAATGTTTGAAGGTTAAGAAATTAGAAAAGGGATTAACCTTATATACCCTATATCCTTGTTTTGGTTATAGGGTTGGATGTACGCCCTGATAGTGAGCAGCTGGAGTTGAAGCTTACGTGGAAGATTAAGTGTAAGGAACATATCTCTCCTGCATGTATTTGATATTTGTGTTAGTGTGTTGGTGCATGTCTTTGCTTTGCATGATTACGTGTAATTTGAAGCTATGTTTCAATTTATGCTATGGCCATCAATATGTTGTTTGAAGCATTGAGCTTACAAATTTTTGATTGTGTGAGTATGAGTTATGTAATTCAAGCATATCATGCATTAAATATTTATCATACATGCATATTGGCATTGTTTACCTACTGAGATTCTCTAAAATCTCACCCTCCCCTACTAACCTTTTGGACAGGGTAGTGGACCAAGGGTGGAGCAAGAAGCCATGGGCGATGAGGACTTCTTTGGGTGGTCATTCTGGTTGTTGGTTATCATTACTTGTTGGGATGTGTATTTGGATGTATATGTATATGGATGAGTATTTGTTATGAATTTGAACGATGGATTTGTATGGATTTGTGTAATCCCTATTTGAGAACTTATTTATGAGCATATGTGCCCTGTAAGGCTTTGATTAATGTATGAAACCCAGGATTGGCTGGGAATTATTTTGCGTACTCTGATATATTTAAGTGTGATTTATCTTCGTGTAGTAAATGTATTCGAAAAATGAATATGAGACCAAGTTATAATTGATTTTGAAATGTATTTATGAAATCCCCGTCTGGTAGATGGGATTGTAAATGTTATTTGATTATTATTGGTCTCTATTTCACTTTTAATCACGTATTTCGGATATAATTACTGAAGGGGGTGACATTTTTCATATCAGACCTGCAGTTCCTGGCAAAGATAGGATTTGCTAGGATAGTGGTAGTAGTTGTTGCCTTAAGTCATCCTCTAAATGACTTTGTTTGTGGTATACACATCAATGTCCTGGAATTGTGGATATATGAGATTTGTGGATTATGTGTATACATTATCTGTGATGTAGATGTGGTGAATCAGACCCGTCACCTGATTAGATAATAGAGGAATGATTTCCAAGGAATGTGATATTGAGGTTCTAGCTTGATCATGACACTAACCTAGATGTTGGGTGAGAAACCCTAGGTAGTATGACATCACTAGACATGTCATATTGGATTTGTGTGTTTAAAGGCCCTAAGACCTAGGGAACCAGTGTGCCTTAGGCTGGCAGAGATATTTGAACTTGTGATGGAGTTGAGGATGCTCCGTGGAATTGAGGGAAGTGATTTCCTGGTTCAACTGAGGTTGAGACCTTTAAGAGTTGAGTTGTGATCCAAGGATCAGACTCAATAATTGATCTGATTCTTAGGAATATGATTTGACTTGGATGGTTTGTGGTGCCAGAGTATGGTACTAGATGTGAATTGCAATGTGTATCTGGTATCCTAAGGTTGCTAGTTGTTAATCTAGCACAGAGGAAAAGTTATCTACAGAGGATACGGATCAGAGAATGCTATCTATGGGGAGTCTTGATTGGAGAGGGTTACCTATGATGACATCTTATCGGAGGGGCTATTTGTGTGTGTTTATCACCTGCGGACAATCAGTGCTTCGGTGGCAGGACCGTGCCTTCAGGGCAGTGGAATATGGGGGATGTGTCTTAGTTACCCGAAAGACTATTTGTATGTGTCTTTCACCTACGGCTGCATGGGGGGTTCCCATGGTGGAGGATCGTTCCACTGGGATGGTAGTTTACGGGGATTGACTATATGGTTTTGAGAAAGCCGCCTAATGATAAACCCTAGTGTGCAGCTGCCGTGATAACGAATCGTAGAGAGCAGTCGCCGTGATGTTGAATCATATAGTAGAGCTATGAGGACGTTGGGAGTATGGGCTCTCACGATGTATTGGTTATGGCTCTAAATGATTCGAGTTGAATCAGACCAAGATTTGGCACAGATTGTGAGTGTGGTCAGGTGTAGTGGGAGATTCCTACAGGATTCCTATTAAATTACCCTGACATTGTGAAAGCACAAATGAGGGGAAAGACCACAGAGTGTGTGTAATGCCCCAAATTTGGATTAAGGGCTAATGATGATTTTCGAGAATGTAATTATGAGTTAAAGTTGATTAAGACATGAATTGTTCTTAGAAATGCCCAATACCCTGTATTGTAGCATAATTATGTGATAAAATAATTATTTGGGCTAAAATAGGGGTAAATGGCGTATGAAGAAGAGGAAAAGAATTAAATTGTGTTATGTGGCAATTTAAATAAATGTGCCAAAATTAGTGGGAAAAATTGAAGAAATGGGAAATTGATGAGTAATTAGTTAGTGATTAATGGAGAAATTAATTACTAACTAAGGAAAAATGAGATGTGTAACTAAATGGCTAATAGAGGGATTAAAGTAACTAATTGGTTACTCATTTTATGAGAGTCAATGATATTGTGACACTTGTCGAGTTGGCAAGAAGAGAGAGTAAGAGAAAAGTCAAATCTTGCATTTTTAAAAGATTTTCTCTCTCTTTCCTTCCCTCCATTTCATCTGACATGAGACAAGGGGGAGGGGGTGTCATCATTTCATCTTCTCCAACTCTCCTCTATCTCATTTCCTCTCTTATATTCGTGCATCTATGGCAGCCTAGAGAAAGAAGAAGAACTTTGTGTAAAAGGTGAGCTTTTGACCCTCTAAATGGCTTCTAATGGAAAAACTCTCTTCTATAAACTAATTCCTTATGTTAAGAGCTTTGATTTCATGGTTTTTGATTTGTCATTTGGTGGTGTTTGAGCTCTCATAAAATTTTGGACTTGGGTGAATCAAGGAACTCCTTTGGGGAAAGTTGTAGAGGTGAGTAAGACAAACCTTTTCATATAGGTTTTGTAGCCACTGGTTGAGTTTGGATTTTCTTGAAATTTTACCTTGAATTTTGAAAATGAGGGTCGTTGTGTTGTTGGCATGTTGTTGTCATGGAAATGGTGCCTTGTTTAGTGTTTTGAATGAATAGAATTGAATTGAAGCTTAAAAGTAAAGTTTGGCAACTTTGTGTTTGGTTTTGTGTATTGGTCAAAATAGGGCATGGTGATGGGTTGTGATTTTGGTCATTTTGAGGTTACCATTGTGTTCCTTGTGGAAAATTGTATGGGAATATGTTTGGTTAATGATTTTGGAGTCATTGGACACTTTGGTAGAAAAGTTGAAAATTTGTCTTGTGTGAACTCTGTTCTGGGCAGTCAATTTGCACGAACTTTTTGAATGACCAAATGTTATTGGAAAATTCAAAAAATTTCTAGTCTTAAATTTCACCTCCCAAGCTTTAAAATGGACATATAATTCATGTCATTTCATTTTGTGAATTGATAGTTATGCTTTGCCAAAGTTTGGGACAAAAAATGGACTCTGTTTTGGAGTAGTGTTGAGTTTTGGGTAATTCTAGAATTTTGTGGTGATTTTTGGTTATGGTCCATATTTTTATAGTAAAGAGGACTTAAATACCTTTCATTTGGCTTTGGAATCACCTCGTTTAGATTTTTCTAGATTTAGTTCAGCCAAGAATCAGAGAATTTCTTGGCCGCGGCCCAAACCTTTCTGTCCTGATTCTTGCCGCGGCCCATGAGTGGCTGGCCGTGGCCCAAGGGAGGGCTGGCCGCAGCTAACCCCTGTGTTCCAGCACTTTGAGATTTTGAAAAGAGATCATCAACCTATTGTTTCCTAACCTTTTAGGGCTTTTATTAGAGGCATTTGTAGCTTCTTAAGGGTCATTATTGATAACCAAATCTAAGTGTTGAAGAGTCAATAGAGTATTGGAATAGAGAATAATGCTTCGCCCTTAATTATGACTTTAGGATTTGATATTTGCCCAGAGCATAGAAGGCCTGTGCCTACTCAAGAACGGAAAGACCAAGGTATTTATCCCATATCATGTATATTGCATTGCTTGTTTACATTAGTCATTGAATATAGATACAGTGAAGGGACGTGGCGAAAGCCCGATGTCAAATACATATACAGAAAGGGAACGTGGCATAAGCCCGGTCTCGAATACAGATACAATAAAGGACGTGGCGTAAGCCCGACCTTGTATACAGTGAAGGGGACGTGGCAATGTGCCTGGCCTCGAATATTGATTGCTGCATTGTTATATATGTTTACTTGCTTTGTTTATATGCATCATATACGTAAACCGTTGCTACTGGAATTCTTTTGAATCTCACTCTTTCCAAATAACATTTTTAGACAAGGCAAGTAGAACAAGAAGCAAGCAAGTGGATAAGGGCGATTAGGACTACCGATGGTAGTCTTAGTTAGATATTCTTAGTTTATTTTGGACTGGTTATCATTTTGGATAAATGTATATATTGAATAGAATTATAGTATTATAGTTTTGTGTAATCCTCGGTATGGATACTGAGATGGGCAATAATGCCCTGAACAATATTTTGGTTTAATGTTTGTCCCGGGTGAATATCGGGAATTGTGGTTATATTCTGATATTGTACATGTAATAGACCGAACAGGCCAATTGCTTTATGAATGAAATGAATGGAGATCTATGTGTACAAGTGTTTTAAAAAGTTTTTAATTATTCCGGATCTCTTATTTGATTATTAAATGCATTTTGAAAACGAATCACGGTCTTAATATATAGGCGGGGGTTGCAGTGTGCAGCAGAAGCGTGTGAATATAATGTATATGAAACTGCCTTGAGCTTGCAGTAAGTATGCAATGCGTTAACCACTCATGGTTTAGAGTGTGTTTGGTTCAACGGAGGTTAGGTTAAGTGAGATTTCTTTAAGTTAGGTTAGGAGAGGTTATAATGTTATTTGGTTCAAGAAGAGGGTAGGTGAGGTTTGGTATCTTGTTTGGTTCAGGAGATTATGTTAGGGGAGTTAATTATAAGTGGACAAAAATGCCCTTCTACATATTTTCCTTCTTTTTTTGTAATGTATTTATTAATAATAGTTATTTGTAAAATTATTATTTATAAAATAATTATTCTAACAATTATATACACTTCTTTCATACATTTGTCATTTTAAGACTTAAGACAATAAAAAAGAATACAGAAAAAGAATATTTTTTCTAATCACTAAATGCTTTTCTTATTTAATCAATATATATATATATATATTTGTGTGTGTGTAGTATAAATATATATACATATACAAGTGTGTGTGTGCCGGGTGTATCTATATACCTGTGAGTCAAGTTAGAAGTACAGAACGCGAGAGAAAGAAAGGGTAGAAACAAGGGTTTTTGGGTCAGAGATTACAAGGGTGATTTAGTCATAATTGGACACAGAAATTCTCTCACCTAGAAAAAACCCCAATTTTGGAGGGTTCACAACTTAGGTTAGGTGACCACTAGAAGACAAGAAATCATCTCACACCTAACCTAACCTCCTTCCAACCAAACACCTATTTTTAATCTCCAACCCCACCCCAACCTAACCTAACTTAATAAAACCTCCAACCAAACAAAGCCTTAAGGTTTAGGTGTACCTTACCTAGCTTAAAGCATAGTGTGAATTGTGCAGTGAAATGGCATCGATGATAAGTATACTTGGTTCTAGCTTGATGTGATTGTGCATTATGAGTCCACCTGTTCTCCCTTGCGGGGGAGTTCCGGTGCGGTCGGTCGGGATGCCGATCGAGGCTGCAGACGGAGCCCGTCCGGTTGGGTTGTCGACTGAGGCTGCTGGCAGGGTGGGTGTGAAATTATGAACAAGCTGGGATTGGAGTGTGGTTGTAGCCGCAAAGCAGAGCTAGTTCAGATGATGGCGAATTTAACTACATGATCGGGGGTTCTCATGTGTGAGGGTACTTACCCTGGCATGGGCAGATGGTTAGCCACCAGGCTGGTTGCACGAGTGTTGATCCTAGGCTGAAAGGCGCTGCGTAAAATTAGAATATGTGATGTGAGTTGTTGTGAATCTATGTGAATACGGTGGAAGGCTGAGGTACTTGTGCAAGCGGTGAAAGTCGAGGTATTCTTGCAAATGTGTATGCACTGCCATGCCAATAGTCCCTGAGTCGCTAACAACGGTTTGGAAAAGGACAACGTGCCTTCCTGGAGGTAAAAGGAGATGAGGGTGGAGTTTAATTGTCATCTTGTGACTTACAAATCACGCATAATTGTGGTAGCTGAATACAACTTTGGAGCTATCACTTGTGACAATCGTCATGCATTATTGTATATACAGCCGAGAGTACTGTCGTCTTGTGATTTGCGAGTCACGCATCAATGTGAAATTTGCTGCGAATCGTGTGTAGTGCTCAAAAGTCCCAGTTAGTACAAGTAGAGTCATTGGTGGGTGCTCGGTGAGGGTAATGTTGTGAAAGTGAATACAACAAGAGTTGAAGTACTTGTGTATACAGCAGAGGTTGTCGTTAGGTGTGATGTGTTGAGTTATTCCTGGTAGGGGTAACTAGATAGAGTTGAGCAGAGTGGTGACTTATGCTGCCTAACTGCTGAGATCTTAAGAAATAGCTCACGATTTGGAGCCTCTGATGATTGTGTTTATGCGATGGCAAAATTTTGTGGCAATCGTACATGGTGGCAATTGGATTTATTTAGCAATGGTGTGATGATTGTGTTCATGCGCCAATCATATAATGAATCATTTACGGTTTCATGGCAATAGTGTTGCATTTGTGTTGATGCCAAAAATGTGGTGCTATTACTTAGATAGGGTGATAGCAGAATCATGTGGTGATTAAGAGAATTTGTGTGAGAAACTAGCACAACACATTGGTTTTGTTTAAGATGCTTGCAAGAATTAGAATTGTGGCATATTGTTTATGTGGGTGGTCTAGAAGGGACCGTCCCAATGAGAAATGATTTGTGAACCGGAAGCCGTTGTGAAGAGGCGTTTGAGTCTATGGGATTTGTGGTGCGACAAATTTCGATGATGAAATTTATTTGAACGGGCGGAGAAATGTGATACCCCGAATTTTGAGATATAAGGCTAGATAATAAGCCTGAGATAAGTGGACTGCTAAGCCTTGGTTTAGCAGGATCCTAAATTGCGATTAAGGGATAATGACTCCAAAAGCGGATGTGATTAGTGATAAATGAACCCTTTTGGAGAATCCGATATAATTTGAGATTTGGATGTGATTCGTATGTGTTGTGAGTAGTGCCGAAACCCTCTATTTAAGCTCAATTGTGGATTAATATCTAAATTGACTTAAAATGTAGGGAGGGCGCATATTGTGGCTAATGGAATGATATGAGGTGTTTGGTGGTGATTCAGTGAGAATTGCCATAATCAGGGGCAAAATGGTAAAGTTGTCGGCCAATTGGTCAGTTACTGAAATGGGAACTCATTGGTAACTTCAAAATCAATGGTTGAGATTGATTTATGTAAAAGATCAAAGGGTGGAATTCCATGAGTTTGTGTGTATGTGAGCTTATAAAGACTGAACAAGGTGTTGACATGTGGCAAAATATGGACCCTTGGGTTTAGGTCAAATATTCAAACTCTTCCCTCTCTCCTCTCTTTCCTTTTAGGTTGGCCAAAAGGCCCAAAAACTGCTGCCCATCTTCTTCTTCATCGTCTCTCCCTCTATCTCTATTGTCGACCATGAAAGGAGGAAAGAGAAAAAGGAAAGGTGAGTTTTGGTTTGTGTAATGGCCTCTTTAGCTTAAACACTCTTCTATAATGTTGTTCATAGTAATGAGAGCTTCATTGTTATGGTTTTGGATTTTTGAAAGAAGGTGTTTTAAAGCTTGAGGAAATTTGAAAAATGAAGAATTAAGGAATTGGCTTGATAAAGAGGAAGAGGTGAGTATTTTTACCGTTTTGATCTAAGTTTTGTGATTTTTAGTTGAGCTTTGTGAATTGTGAAATATGCCCTGATTTTGGTATATTTGTGAAATGATTGAATTGGTTAGTATATTGTTGTTAAAATGGTGTCATTATATGTTTTGATGCCATTAGAATTGATTTGAGTTATTGGGAGTAAAAGTTGTGGAATTTGGTAATGTATGTGAAAAGTGTGACCATTGGGGGAAAATGTTATTGTGATGTGATTTTGATTGTTTTGTGGTTTCCAATAGGTTCCTTGTGTGAAATTATGTGGGAATAGCCTTGTGTTAGAGTTTTGGAGCCATTGGAAAAATATTGGTTAAGTTAGGGAAAATCTTGATATTTGCTGCGTTCTGGCTTCTGATAAAGCCTCACTCAAGTTAACAGGGGTCTCACTCTAGTGCAGCGCTATATATTCCCTTTTCCCTTCGGTTTTGGTTGCTCTTGTTAGTGGAAGAAGCGAGAGTGCACTTCCTCACCTGCAAGGGACGTGGGTTATCACTCGAGTAAAGGTGGTCTCACTTGAGTGATCATGTGCTTTTACACTGATAAATCACAATTTTAATATATTTTATCCCACCTTATTCATTTATTTTGGGGATTATTTTAGGTTAATTTGGATTTATTAGATAATATTTGGAAAGCTAGCCAATTTTAGGAAATAATATAAATCTGAATCAATTATGATATTATTGAGCTTAATTTATTATTATTTTGATTGATATCTTGTGATTGGAAAATATTTCTAATTATATGATAAATCACGATTTTATTATATCTTGCAGGATAAGGAAAAGCAGATTGAAAGATCCTACGGTGCAGAAATTTTCTGAGAAGCTAAAATAGAATCTGATGGTTGAATATTATTTGGGCTTCTTAAATTTTAATGGGCTCAAGTTGATACCAAAAGGCTTTCTCCTCCTCCCTTTTAATTAACCTAGCAGCCACGAGGATTGGAGACGGAGAGACGGACTGACGGGGAGACGCTGAGACGAGGTAAGGCGGGGGCCGAGACGCACGAACACACGCACGCGGAGGTAGGAGGCTGAAACAAGGAAGGACACAAGCTCTCTTGCTTTTTCGGCACTATTCACCTCAACAATATTTCTCGCCCTTTTCTTCAATTCCCATCCTCTTCTCCCACGGGCCCACCTCCACAATCCCTTTGACAATTCAACGAATTGTCATCCATTCTCATTGCTCAGTGATGGAGCATGCACAGTGACGGAGCTGAATTAACCAATTCTTCTCAACTTTTCTTCATGACCGTGACGTGTTTGGGGCGTGAAGGAGAAAGGATTTTCATGGAAGCGTAAATTCTCTTGGGAGGCAACTTAGGAGGAACATGGAGGAAGCTAGAGCCTAGGAGCTTACACTTGAAGACTATAAGGGAGTGTCTTTCTTTTATCTTTTTGATTCAAGACTTGGGATTATTTAGTTTTAAATGATTTTGGGTTGTGTTAATTGAGAACAATCTAGTTTTAGATTGTAGACTTATTTTTATTTGGATTGAATTGATAATTTGGATTTGATTTATTCTTAATTGATTATTGGGATTTTTGTTTGCAAACCTTTGATTGTCAATTAGATTATTAATCGAGTTTTCATTATTAATTTAATTGTCGATTTGGGTTTAATCTCTTGATTGTTTAATTAGGGTGATTAATTGTCGAATTGTTTAATTAGGCAATTGTAAACATAATTTCTAAAACTATCTTAAGCAATTGTGATTGGTTTTTAATAGATTTAATTAACCACCATTTTTCCATTATGAGTTTTCTAGTGGATTAGATGTTATTAAGCTTGAGGGTTTCCCATGTCTTAATTAGGTGATTAAGTTTATTAATTCCAATTCTTCATTAACCTCCCTTTGGTCTAATAAATTGAATGGCTAAGAAAGCTAAATCCATGTGAATCCTGAGTTGTCCCCTTCACCATCATAACTGAACTAACATTTGTTGATTTTCTTAGATATTAGTTTATTTCTTTTCCTTAGGATTTTAATTTCCCTCTCATAAGAAAAACCCCAAAGATTGCATGTTCATTATTTAGGTTAGTTTCATTCTCATATAGGTTTTAGAGTCATTTGTATTTAGGTAGTAGAGTCTTGCATTTTAGTTTAGGTTCATTCCATTGCATTTTTTATCACCTAAATTCAATTCTAGAGAAAACCCACATATTGCTCCTTGGGAGAATGACCTAGGTTGCCACTATATTGCATTAGTAGGTTGTCCTAGTTATTAATTGATTGCTTTAGCGACAGAAGCACGCATCAATTTTGGCGCCGTTGCCGGGGAGCAATGGTTAGTCTCTAGATTTGGGTCTTTAGGTGATTTCTTAGGTAGTTGTTATTTGCATTACTTGATTGTTTTTTAAAAAAAAAAAGAAAAAAAAATTGAATTGATCCTATTATGGCTTGGAATGCTTCACCTTATGGAAATTTTTCTTACACTCCTATGCCTTATCATTATGACTATGATGTTGAGCAGATATATGATGCATATTCAAATGTTAATAATCCAAGATATCATGATTACTCAAATCATGGATATGTCAATGAAACTTCACTAAGTCCAGAAGCAGCATCAAGATTAGAAAGCAAGATAGATGCTATGATGGAAATCTTGATGCAACGACAACAACTGATACAACAACAACAAATGCAACGACAACAACAACATAGACAATTAATTCAAACTTTACAAACTCAGATTGAGCAGTTGTCCAATGCAAATTGTAATATGCAAAGTGAAGAATTAGAAGTTCAGGATGAAGTTCCATGTGGTAATACACTTTCACCTTCTAATGATTTATGCCATTTTTCTTCTACCACTTCAAATGATGGGATAATTGATACATTCACTGAATATCCATGCACTAATGTGGTTTCTGAATTGACTTGTTCCATTTATTTAAATCATGTTGAACCTTGTGACTCATGCATTAATGCTTATTCCCATGCCTCTTGTCCTATGAATTCTATTAATTCTGATAATGAGGTTGATGAAGAGATTGTTGTTGAACCCTCTGACACTATTGATTTTAAAGATACCCTGCTTAACACTAATCATGATGATGCTTTAAACGATGAAAATAATACCTCTATTGAGGCTATTGATACTACTCATGATCTTGACATGACTATTGTTAATGGGGATTCTATTAAGGATAAGTGTGGGGGAAGCCTTGATTTGGATGTGCATTTAGATAGTAAGAGCATAATGCATCATGATGTTTCACATGTGGAATTTGTCTTGAGTGATGATTTGAACAATCATGGTGAGACCATTTTGAGTGATCACTTGATTCATCCCTTAGAGAACTTGACTCTTACTGAGGAGAGTCATATTGATTTTGTGGGTTGTTCAAAATATTTGGAAGT
Organism: Inga leiocalycina; assembly: GCA_963242795.1. Taxonomy (NCBI): domain Eukaryota; kingdom Viridiplantae; phylum Streptophyta; class Magnoliopsida; order Fabales; family Fabaceae; genus Inga; species Inga leiocalycina. The sequence goes on from OY725332.1 coordinate 41,115,821, forward strand.
TCCACCACTTTCTGTTGATCAATTTCTCTTAGGATCTTCCCTGATTCTTGATAAGTTCCTTTTTATTAAGCATATCCATATGGGGCAAGGTACTGCTTGGTGGTATGATTTTGTGCAGGTACATGGATTGCTTCCTCCCATCCAAACACCTTCTATACTTGAGTTGAAGTGTTATCTGAGGATCTTAAAAAGGGAGATATTTGCTGAACGTCAAAAGCAAACACCACTTGTGCTTTCATGTGACTTACAACCAGACAAAGGAGAGAAGCCATATTTGCTACTTCAATTGGGTCTTCAATCTTTTAATAGTCCGGTCGTACTCCTTCCTTACTCTTTTACTTGCATTGCTTGTTCTTGTTTGTTAGATCTATCTTTTGCATTGAGGACAATGCGAGATTTAAGTGTGGGGGAGGGATTTTGCTCCTACTCTTGGTTCTTGTTCTTTGTTTTTAAAATGAGAAAAAGAAAAATATTTTGGACTTTACTTTGGTTTTTGTTCCTTGTTTTCAAGAAAAGAAAGAAAAATTTTTTTTGAGAAAAAATTGCAAGTTTTAAGTAACTTCAGTATTATGCATTCTTGATTTGAAAAGTGATTGATCATGTTTTGAGATAATAGACTAAGTGGCAATGAATTTGGCTTAGGTGAATTTAGGCTAGCAATCATATAGACCTAGTGAGATTTTGAGCCTAATGCATTTTTTTGATCAGTGTGTACCCCCTATCTCTTTACTTGATCTAGAACTTGACTTGAATCTTATTTGAGGCCACATTTTATGCATGTGTATACATGAAGAAGATAAAGGCATTCATTTCATTTTAGCCAGATAAGCCAAACAGCCTATCCTTTCCATACATATACCCTTTGTTTAGCCCCTTTGAGCCTATATTTTATTTTTTTTTCTCACCCCATAACAAAAAAAAAATCCTACCCTTTTGAATGTCTTAGGAATTGCAGAGCATTGCATTATATCTATTTTGGATGCAAGAACATGTATAAAATTAGGAATTGGGTCATTGTGAAAAGTATGATATGTTATCTTGAAAAAAAAAAGAAAAAAAGAAGGCAATAAGATTCCGCTCCGCTGGTTTAAGCTGTGCTTAGTAACCGGGGGTCTTCATCACCAATGTTGATCTTCGCGTCAAACGGCTAGTAAGAGCTATGAGCGTGCTAGTAGCATATTGGTGCTATTGAGTTATAAATGTTTGAGTAACCGGGCCTTTGTATCACAAATATACAGGTTCACGTCAAAAGAACATGTATATAACAGCCCAAGAGAATTGCAAAAAAAAAAAAAAAAAAAGAGAAAAAAGAAAAAAAAAGAGAAAGGAAAAGTAATGACCCAGTTCAAGTATGATTTGGTTTCTTTCATCCTGTTGCATCATTCTCTTCATTTTCTAGGATATTCAACTTTGTTTCTCCAAATACTATACCCTTCTTTCTTAACTTTAGCCCCATTACAACCTAATAAAAGTCCTTTGGATTTATGTTTGCATTTGCTTTGCTAGTGGTGGAGAACTTAGATCCTTGTCAAGCCTATGGAAAGAGTACTGGATAGGGTGAATTTGAGTGTAAACACAAGCCTATACACTTGTGAGTGATGAGAGACATACACAAATCTTTGGTGAGGGATTTCTAGCTTAGATATTCCTTTGTCAAGTAAATTGCCATGAAGTTTGTTTTCTTGAGTTATGAGAAAATCACTTGGATAAAAGAGGTGTTGAAATGCTTTTGTTTACTTTTTACTTGTGATTGGAACATTCACTTTTGAAGTTTTGTTTTATTCTGTCTTGTTATACTCCCTTGGTCTTGATTTGTTTTGCCCAGGAGTGCAAATGATAAGTGTGGGGGAGTTGATAAATCACAATTTTAATATATTTTATCCCACCTTATTCATTTATTTTGGGGATTATTTTAGGTTAATTTGGATTTATTAGATAATATTTGGAAAGCTAGCCAATTTTAGGAAATAATATAAATCTGAATCAATTATGATATTATTGAGCTTAATTTATTATTATTTTGATTGATATCTTGTGATTGGAAAATATTTCTAATTATATGATAAATCACGATTTTATTATATCTTGCAGGATAAGGAAAAGCAGATTGAAAGATCCTACGGTGCAGAAATTTTCTGAGAAGCTAAAATAGAATCTGATGGTTGAATATTATTTGGGCTTCTTAAATTTTAATGGGCTCAAGTTGATACCAAAAGGCTTTCTCCTCCTCCCTTTTAATTAACCTAGCAGCCACGAGGATTGGAGACGGAGAGACGGACTGACGGGGAGACGCTGAGACGAGGTAAGGCGGGGGCCGAGACGCACGAACACACGCACGCGGAGGTAGGAGGCTGAAACAAGGAAGGACACAAGCTCTCTTGCTTTTTCGGCACTATTCACCTCAACAATATTTCTCGCCCTTTTCTTCAATTCCCATCCTCTTCTCCCACGGGCCCACCTCCACAATCCCTTTGACAATTCAACGAATTGTCATCCATTCTCATTGCTCAGTGACGGAGCTGAATTAACCAATTCTTCTCAACTTTTCTTCATGACCGTGACGTGTTTGGGGCGTGAAGGAGAAAGGATTTTCATGGAAGCGTAAATTCTCTTGGGAGGCAACTTAGGAGGAACATGGAGGAAGCTAGAGCCTAGGAGCTTACACTTGAAGACTATAAGGGAGTGTCTTTCTTTTATCTTTTTGATTCAAGACTTGGGATTATTTAGTTTTAAATGATTTTGGGTTGTGTTAATTGAGAACAATCTAGTTTTAGATTGTAGACTTATTTTTATTTGGATTGAATTGATAATTTGGATTTGATTTATTCTTAATTGATTATTGGGATTTTTGTTTGCAAACCTTTGATTGTCAATTAGATTATTAATCGAGTTTTCATTATTAATTTAATTGTCGATTTGGGTTTAATCTCTTGATTGTTTAATTAGGGTGATTAATTGTCGAATTGTTTAATTAGGCAATTGTAAACATAATTTCTAAAACTATCTTAAGCAATTGTGATTGGTTTTTAATAGATTTAATTAACCACCATTTTTCCATTATGAGTTTTCTAGTGGATTAGATGTTATTAAGCTTGAGGGTTTCCCATGTCTTAATTAGGTGATTAAGTTTATTAATTCCAATTCTTCATTAACCTCCCTTTGGTCTAATAAATTGAATGGCTAAGAAAGCTAAATCCATGTGAATCCTGAGTTGTCCCCTTCACCATCATAACTGAACTAACATTTGTTGATTTTCTTAGATATTAGTTTATTTCTTTTCCTTAGGATTTTAATTTCCCTCTCATAAGAAAAACCCCAAAGATTGCATGTTCATTATTTAGGTTAGTTTCATTCTCATATAGGTTTTAGAGTCATTTGTATTTAGGTAGTAGAGTCTTGCATTTTAGTTTAGGTTCATTCCATTGCATTTTTTATCACCTAAATTCAATTCTAGAGAAAACCCACATATTGCTCCTTGGGAGAATGACCTAGGTTGCCACTATATTGCATTAGTAGGTTGTCCTAGTTATTAATTGATTGCTTTAGCGACAGAAGCACGCATCAATTTTGGCAATTGTGGACACTTATCATTTGCACTCCTGGGCAAAACAAATCAAGACCAAGGGAGTATAACAAGACAAAATAAAATAAAACTTCAAAAGTGAATATTCCAATCACAAGTTAGAAGTAAACAAAAGCATTTCAACACCTCTTTTATCTAAGTGATTTTCTCATGACTCAAGAAAACAAACTTCATGGCAATTTACTTGACAAAGGAATATCTAAGCTAGAAATCCCTCACCAAGGATATGTGTATGTCTCTCATCACTCAAAGTGTATAGGCTTGTGTTTACACTCAAATCCACCCTATCAAGTACTCTTTCCCATAGGCTTGACAAGGATCTAAGTTCTCCACCACTAGCAAAGCAAATGCAAACATAAATCCAAAGGGCTTTTATTAGGTTGTAATGGGGCTAAGGTTAAGAAAGAAATGGTATAGTGTTTGGAGAAACAAAGTTGAATATCCTAGAAGATGAAGAGAATGATGCAATAGGATGAAATAGGATGAAAGAAACCAAATCACACTTGAACTGGGTCATTACTTTTCCTTTCTCTTTTTTTCTTTGTTTTTTCTTTTTTCTTTAATTTTTTTCTCTTTTTCTTTTTTGCAATTCTTTTTTTTTTAAAGATAACATATCGTACTTTTCACAATGACCCAATTCCTAATTTCATACATGTTCTTACATCCAAAATAGATATAATGCAATGCTCTTCAACTCCTAAGACATTCAAAAGGGTAGGATTTTTTTTTTTTTTTGTTATGGGGTGAGAAAAATAAAATATAGGCTCAAAGGGGCTAAACAAATGGTATATGTATGGAAAGGATAGGCTGTTTGGCTTATCTGACTAAAATGAAATGAATGCCTTTATCATCTTCATGAATACATATGCATAAAATGTGGCCTCAAATAAGATTCAAGTCAAGTTCTAGATCAAGTAAAGAGATAGGGGGTACACACTGAAAAAAAAAATGCATTAGGCTCAAAATCTCACTAGGTCTATATGATTGCTAGCTTAAATTCACCTAAGTCAAATTCATTGCCACTTAGTCTATTATCTCAAAACATGATCAATCACTTTTCAAATCAAGAATGCATAATACTGAAGTTACTTAAAACTTGCAATTTTTTCTCAAAAAAATTTTCTTTCTTTTCTTGAAAACAAGGAACAAAAACCAAAGTAACGTCCAAAATATTTTTCTTTTTCTCATTTTAAAAACAAAGAATAGAAACCAAGAGTAAGAACAAAATCCCTCCCCCACACTTAAATCTTGCATTGTCCTCAATGCAAAAGATAGATCTAACAAACAAGAACAAGCAATGCAAGTAAAAGAGTAAGGAAGGAGTACGACCGGAATATCAAAAGATTGAATATCCAAATGAGGTAGCATAATTGGCTTCTCTCCTTTGTCTGGTTGTAAGTCACATGAAAGTACTAGTGGTGTTCGCTTCCAATGTTCAGCAATTAGTTCCCTCTTTAAGATCCTCAGATAACACTTCAACTCAAGTATAGAAGGTGTCTGGATGGGAGGAAGCAATCCATGTACCTGCACAAAATCATACCACCAAGCAGTACCTTGTCCCATATGGATATGCTTAATAAAAAGGAACTTATCAAGAATCAGGGAAGATCCCAAGAGAAATTTATCAACAGAAAGTGTTGGAGCTTCCAAATATTTTGAACAACCCACAAAATCAATATGACTCTCCTCAGTAAGAGTCAAGTTCTCTAAGGGATGAATCAAGTGATCACTCAAAATGGTCTCACCATGATTGTTCAAATCATCACTCAAGACAAATTCCACATGTGAAACATCATGATACATTATGCTCTTACTATCTAAATGCACATCCAAATCAAGGCTTCCCCCACACTTATCCTTAATAGAATCCCCATTAACAATAGTCATGTCAAGATCATGAGTAGTATCAATAGCATCAATAGAGATATTATTTTCATCATTTAAAGCATCATCATGATTAGTGTTAAGCAGGGTATCTTTTAAATCAATAGTGTCAGAGGGTTCAACAATAATCTCTTCATCAACCACATTATCAGAAACAATGGAATTCATAGGACAAGAGGCACATGAATAAGCATTAATGCATGAGTCACAAGGTTCAACATGATTTAAATCAATGGAACAAGTCAATTCAGAAACCACATTAGTGCATGGATATTCAGTGAATGTATCAATTATCCCATCATTTGAAGTGGTAGAAGAAAAAGGGTATAGATCATTAGAAGGTGAAAATGTATTACCACATGGAAATGCATCATGAACTTCTAATTCTTCACTTTGCATATCACAATTTGCATTGGACCACTGCTCAATCTGTTGTTGCTGTTGTTGGATCCATTGTTGCTGTTGTTGTATCCATTGTTGTCGTTGCATCAGGATTTCCATCATAGCATCCATCTTGCTTTCTAATCTTGATCGTGCTTCTGGACTTAGTGAAGTTTGATTGACATATCCATGATTTGAGTAATCATGATATCCCGGATTATTAACATTTGAATATGCATCATATATCTGCTCAACATCATAGTCATAATGATAAGGCATAGGAGTGTAAGAAAAATTTCCATAAGGTGAAGCATTCCAAGCCATAATAGGATCAATTCAATTTTTTTTCCTTTTTTTTAAAAAAAAAAAACAATCAAGTAATGCAAATAACAACTACCTAAGAAATCACCTAAAGACTCAAATCTAGAGACTAACCATTGCCCCCCGGCAACGGCGCCAAAATTGATGCGTGCTTCTGTCGCTAAAGCAATCAATTAATAACTAGGACAACCTACTAATGCAATATAGTGGCAACCTAGGTCATTCTCCCAAGGAGCAATATGTGGGTTTTCTCTAGAATTGAATTTTGGTGATAAAAAATGCAATAGAATGAACCTAAACTAAAATGCAAGACTCTACTACCTAAATGCAAATGATTCTAAAACCTATATGAGAATGAAACTAACCTAAATAATGAACATGCAATTTTTGGGGTTTTTCTTATGAGAGGGAAATTAAAATCCTAAGGAAAAGAAATAAACTAATATCTAAGAAAATCAACAAATGTCAGTTCAGTTATGATGGTGAAGGGGACAACTCAGGATTCACATGGATTTAGCTTTCTTAGCCATTCAATTCATTAGACCAAAGGGAGATTCATGAAAAATTGGAATTAATAAATTTAATCACCTAATTAAGACATAGGAAACCCTCAAGCTTAATAACACCTAATCCACTAGAAAACTCATAATGGAAAAAATGGTGGTTAATTAAATCCATTAAAAACCAATCACAATTGCTTAAGATATTTTGGAAATTATGTTCACAATTGCCTAATTAAACAATTCGACAATTAATCACCTTAATTAAACAATCAAGAGATTAAACCCAAATTGACAATTAAATTAATAATGAAAACTCAATTAATAATCTAACTGACAATCAAAGGTTTGCAAACAAAAATCCCAATAATCAATTAAGAATAAATCAAATCTAAAATATCAATTTAATCCAATTCAAAATAAGTTTACAATCTAAAACTAGATTGTTCTCAATTATTACAACTCAAAATCATTTAAAACTAAATAATCCCAAGTCTTGAATCAAAAAGATAAAAAGAAAGACACTCCCTGATAGTCTTCAAATGTAAGCTCCTAGGCTCTAGCTTCCTCCATGCTCCTCCCAAGTTGTCTCCTAAAATAGCTTAAGCCTCCATGATATTCCTCTCTCCTTCGCACTCTGAGCAATCCGTGACAGCCATCAAAGAGATTTGTGAAATATTGGTTGGTGATTTCTAATGGCCGTGGGACCCGCGTGTGTAGAAAACGTTGGGAATTGATTGAATCAATCTCTCCTTGTGCGGTGTCTGTGCGGATGCAAAAGAAGAATTGGAATTTATGGTGAATAGGGGAGAACCTCCGGCAATCCCAGCGTCTACGTGCGTCTCAGCGTCAGTCCGCGTCTTCGGCGCCCGCGAATGCTGTCTGCGAGTCTCGGCCCTCGCGTCTGCCTCTCTCTCCCCCTCATATGTGATGGCTAGGGTAATTAAAAAGGAGTAGATGAGAGCTTTTTGGGTATCAACTTGAGCCCATTAAAATCTAAGAAGCCCAATAATATTCAACCGTTGGATTCTTGTTGAGTTTCTAAGAAAAGTTCTGCACCGTAGGATCTTCTAATCTGCTTTTCCTTATCCTGCAAGATATAATAAAATCGTGATTTATCATATAATTGGAAATATTTTTCAATCACAATATATCAATCAAGATATTAACAATTTAAGCCCAATAATCTCATAATTGATTCAGATTTATATTATTTCCTAAAATTGGCTAGCTTTGCAAATATTATCTAATAAATCCAAATTAGCCTAAAATAATCCCCAAAATAAATGAATAAGATGGGATAAAATATAATAAATTTGGGATTTATCAACACTAAGAGCCACTTCTCGGGTTGTCACTCGCAGTTGGTTTGTCAAGAGTGTGAGACAGCACTCGCAAGTGTTATGCCATCACTCGAGTACCAGAGCTAATGCTAGAGTGCACTTCTGGCTTTGGGATTTCTGTTGCTCTCGGGTGGTCACTTCTTGAGCCTCACTTGGTGGGACTAGTGTGAGTATGAGGTCATCACTTGAGTATTATGCTAGATGCTTGAGTACTGTGTGTACTTTTTTTCGCTGGTTCTGCTTTCAGTCAAGCACTCGCACGAGTAAGTTGTCCTCACTCGGGTACGAGTAGTCCATCACTCACGTATGCCATCCATCACTTGAGTGATGAAGCCATAAATGGGGTTTTGAGGTTTCAAAAGAGATCTTTGGTCAAATTTCTCCCAACCCTTTAGACAGGTGTTTAGGCTTTGAGTAGCCACCTAAAGGTCGTGAATGATAACCAACTTAAGTGTTTGAAGGTTAAGTAATTGGAAAAGGGATTAACCCTATATTCCCTATATCATTGTTTTGGTTATAGGGTTAGATGTACGCCTTGATCGTGAGCAGCTGGAGCTGGAGCTTACGTGGAAGATTAAGTGTAAGGAACGTATCTCTCTTGCATGTATTTGATATTTGTGTTAGTGTGTTGGTGCATGTCTTTGCTTTGCATAATTACGTGTAATTTGAAGTTATGTTTCAATTTATGCTATGGGCATCAGTATGTTGTTTGAAGCATTGAGCTTACAAATTTCTCATTGTGTGAGCATGGGTTATGTGATGCAAGCATGTCATGCATTAAGCATTTATTGTACATGCATATTGGTATTGTTTACCTAATGAGATTCTCTAAAATCTCACCATCCCCTATTAACCTTTCGGACAGGGTAGTGGACCGGGGATGGAGCAAGCAGCCAAGGGCGACGAGGACTTCTTCGGGTGGTCATTCTGGTCGTTGGTTATCATTACTTGTTGGGTGTGTATTTGGATGTATATGTATGTGGATAAGTATTTGTTATGAATTTGAACGATGGATTTGTATGGATTTGTGTAATCCTCATTTGAGAACTTATTTATGGGCATATGTGCCCTGTAAGGCTTTGATTAATGTATGGAACCTGGGATTGGCCAGGAATTATTTTGCTTACTCTGATATATTTAAGTGTGATTTTTCTTCATGTAGTAATTGTATTCGAAATGTGAATATGAGACCAGGTTATAAATGATTTCAAAATGTATTTGTTAAATTCTCGTCCGGTAAATGGGATTGTAAATGTTATTTGATTATTATTGGTCTCTATTTCACTTTTAATTGCGTATTTCGGATATAATTACTGAAGGGGGTTACAAGTGTGGTCTTTGTTTCTTCATTTTTTATATTTCATTTGAGGCTTTGCTATTGGTTTTAAGCAACATTTGTGGTTCATGTTATTATTTTTGGTTCATGTTAATGATTCCAAGCACTAAGCTAGTTTTGGAGTTACTGAGGCTTACTACTGATATGTTAGTGTTGGATATCACATATATGATCTATCTAAAATTTGAAGAATATCCAAATGCCCTTCAATTTCTCCACTAATTTTTAATTTTAAGTATCATGTTTTGTTATAATTAACATAAAAGTACAAATGTAATTGCCAATCTAAACAAGTTTTTACTTTTAAAAAAACACTTATACAATCGCCAATCCAAATAAGTTGACTTATGAAAAATTACTTATTCAATCGCTCATCCAAACATAAATTACATTACAAAAACTGACTTTTCTATTAAGTCATTTTTAATAAGTCAGAATCATAATAAGTCATTTTTCCTACCGCTATCCCAAATATACATTAAATTATCCTAATTATGCGTTTTTGAATTATAATTACGGCAATTAAGGTAGGGGGTTAAACAATATCCCATGTTTTGTTACTTTCTAGGGCCTCTATTTCTAGTTGCATGGCCTTAATCCATTCAGTACACTTTACTGCCTCCTCATAAGTTTTTGGTTCCACAACAGAATCTAAGTGACATAGAAAATGTAAGTGTGAAGAAGACACATTTTGATAGGATATATAATCATTAATAGGATAAAAACATTTACCATTACTCTCATGAGACCCTTTAGAAATCAAGTTACATATGTAATCTTGAGCCTATATGGGCGGTCGCCTTTCTCTAAGGGTTTTACCTTGAGTTTAGGTGATGGCATTTTCTTTAAATGCAAGCTCACTTGACCCTATTGATCGCATGCTACCTTCACCTAATCCATCTATTCTATTCTCATTATGAGGTTCTTCTCTCGGGTTGGTGGTTAAGTGAGGCAATGGATCCTCATCAAATAAGAACATGTCTCAACTGCTCGGGATACTCCCCCTGAATTTGAATGGTCTTCCTTAAATGGGAATCGGTGCTATAAGAATGTCACGTGCCTACTTACTACAATGGCTTTAGTATTCATATCTAATAGGATGAACCCCTTTTGATTGTTTGGGTACCCAAGAAATACACATGCAACACTTCTAGGTTGTAACTTATCAGATACATTTAGATTAGTAGCATAGGCAAGACAACCGAATACCTAAAGGTGCTCTAAGTTAGGCTGTACCCTATCAACCTTTTCATATGGTTTTTTTGTAGCCTAACACTTTAAAGGGAATCCTATTGATCAAATGAGCAGCCATACGAACACACTCTCCCCAATACCTTATAGACACTCCCGATTGAATCATAAGGCTATGAGATACTTGCATCAAGGTGTGATGCTTTCTTTCTACAATCCCATTTTGTTCAGTGGTATAGGGACAACTTGTTTCATAGATGATGACTTTATCCTCAAAGAATCCCCAAAGGTCATTATTGACAAATTCTTTACCATTATCACTTCATATTCGGTTGACATGGATTGAAAACTAAGTAGAAATATAAGCAATAAAGTTCTTAATACAACCAGCAGTCTCATATTTAGATTTCATTAAGAACATCCATGTACTTCTAGAGTAATAATCAACAACGGTTAGAAAATAACGATGGCCTTGATGTGTGGGTACTAGATAGGGCCCCCACACATCTATATGAACCAATTCAAAGCAAGCATGTGATTTGATACAGTTGGAAGAAAAAGGCAATTTGGATTACTTAGACTGAATACACACTTTACATTCTTTATTCAATCCCACATACTTGTCTTTTATAATATCAAGATGCCTTAAAACGGGAAGTGGGGCATGTCTTAGCCTATTATGTAAAAGACACAATTCACTAGAGCTATTAAAAGAGTTTACAGCAGCAGTACTTTTAGGAAATTTCAACATATAAAGGTCCTATTCTAGCTTACCAGTCGTATTCTTCTTCCCATCTTGAAAGCCATATACCAAAAAATGGTTAGGAAAAAACACAACCATGCATTGTTGTTCATTGGTTAACCTAGGTATTGAGATTAAATTGAATTTTAATTGGGATGCATACAACATATTCGTTTGGTGTAAATCATGGGACAACTTAATAGTGCCAATGTGAGTGACTTATACACGATCTCCATTAGGAATTTTAATAGCCCTAATTGAACTATCATTAACACAATATGAATCAAATAGAGACAAATCCCCTGTTATGTGTGTGATTGCACCTAAGTCTAAACCCCATCTACTATTTGTGCCTAAACAAGGAATAGAAGTATGCAAACCTGTATTAGTACCGGTTAGAGCATACACAGTGTTGTTTGAATCCTTCTTCAGTAAGGTAAGAAGATGTTCATATTGTTTAGGAGTAAAAGTGAGTGAGATCATGTGAGTTCCAGAAGGTGCTGATTCTCCTTGATGAGACCTATCTATTCCTAATTGATTGGCAAAGGCCTCTGGAGCTCGTTTTCCTTTATTGCCTTTAAAGTCTATAGGGTGCCCAACTAGTTCCCAACATGCTTCTTTCAAGTGGCCTTTCTTACCACAGTGGTCACATTCTGGTGCAAGTCCCGAACAACCACTTCTGCGGCCCCTTCCTCTGTGACGCATAACCATTGCAATTCCCTCTATTGGTGTTGCCTTAGAAGAATGTCCCAGAAGTCATTGTGCCTCATCTTCAGTGGCTATAGCAAACGCTTGGTTGACCCAAGGAAGTGGGTGCATGAGCAATATTTGGCTCTTGGCAATACTATATGAATCATTGAGTCCAAGAAGAAATTGTAAGATTTTTTTATGTTTAATACACTCAGAATAAATTCTAGAAGTATCACACTTACAATTAAGATGGGATAGGTAGTAAGGCAGATTGCTCTTCCCAGAGTTCCTTCATCTTGGAATGATATTGTGTCATGGTCAGTGATCCTTGCATAGCAAGTTGAGCTCTTAGTGAAGTGCAAAAATTCTGGAACTAGTGACTTTGTCAAACCGCTCTTGAAGGTCAAGCCATACCAGGTGAGCATTCTAGAAAAATATCACGCTGCTGGCCAGTTCCTTAGAGATCGAATTAAGCAACCAGGAAAGTACAATGGTGTTGCATCTCTCCCATTGATCCTGAAACTTCGCCTCTTAGTTTTCCTTCACACATGATCCATCAATGAATCCAAACTTCTATTTCCCTCGTAGGGCAATTTGCATAGCTTTGTTCCACACTGTGTAGTTTTCACTACTAGTAAGGACGTGAGGAATGACAGACGAAGCTTGAGTATTGCTCGGGTGGAGATATAGTGGGTGTGTGAATGGAATTTGTTCAATGCTAGGATCATCTTTCTTTTCTTCCATGAGAGTCTCGTTGAGAGTTCTGAGAATACGATATTGCCACCATGAATAGAGATAAGAGAGGAGATGGAGTTACCGGAAAGGTAGTTGGATATTGTGATGGCGTCCTTGAAACTGCAGGTCACAACCAACTCCGATCGGTGCTCTGGAATCATTCAGGGTTATGACGATGTTCTTGAATCTTTAGGTCACGACTAACGTCGATCGACGCTCTTGAATTGTTCACATCACGACGATCGGTGATCTTGAATCGTTCAGATCATGACTAACCAGATTATGATGCGATTAGAAAGGGCAGAGTCATTGATGATCTTTGATCGATCTCTTCCCAAATTTTGTAGTTAGTATATCGAGATTGCAAACTTTGGGATACACCACCTGTTTCACCGAATGCCATTCTTGGACTTGGATTCTGGACTACCTGATCTGTCTCACCAATCTCTGTTTTGAGGTGGAGTCGATTCTTGGGCCGTGAATCTCAAGCCGGCCAATGGAGTTTCTAGGCTTTCTTTATTTTTGGACTGAGCTTTAGGACTATAGGTGATGGTTTTCTTGGTTCTTCAACCTGGATGCTTTGGTACCATGTTGGTTGGTAAAACACAAAATAGGCTGAATTGGTGATCTTAGACCACCTTCACTTTATTATTAATGATATTGAAACATACATTACCAACACTGATCATAGAATGATCACGCATATATATACAGTCCTAATCAAGGAACGAAAAACTGGACCAAGCAATGAACCAGTCACAGCACAGGTTCAAGGGTTAATGGGTCAACCAGGGTCTAACCGGTAGTTGAACCGGTCATATTAAAATATTATAATTTATTAGTGACAATATATATTAATATATTTTTAAATTTCTATAGATAAAAATGAAGATTTTTAGAAAAAAATACTTAAAATCTATTAGTATGAGTTATAATACTTATACTTATGTAATGATATCTCCTTTTCTATAATTATTATATCTTTTTAAATAAGTTTTTCATTATCTTCTTCATTTTTTTAGATTTGTTCTTTCTTTACCTATTTTTCTTTTCATTTTGGTCTGCAACTTCCAATTTTCCCCTAAAAAAAGAAAAAAATAAAAAAATAAAAAAAATGAAACCGGTTCAACCGGTTGAACCACCAATTTTACCGGTTTTAACCGTTTTTGACCGGTTCAACTGGTTTTATATCGGTTCGACCAGTTCCCCGGTTTAACCATCAAACCAGACCGGACCACTGGCCGGTTCCCAGTTCAACCGGTCGAACCGGCCGGTCCGGTCTGGTTTTTCGTACAGTGGTTTTAATATGCCCGCATATTGGGCCTTCTATGTTAGTTCATACAGATGGGCTAAGGCCCATTACCTTGTACAACTAATATACAACTATACTAAACATCTATCCTAATATATTCTTCAACAATTCTATTTACGTGATGAAATTGACAATAAAATACTTTAGTTTTAATTAGTGAATTTTCTTCATCTACTGTTCTGTTGAATTTAATTTGCATATTGTTTATTTAAATTCATGCAAATCTCCTATATATCTTATGTTCACTTCATATATACACTGGTGCAAAATGGTCTTTTTACATCAGTTAAAAAGGCCTTTTTACATTTGATGGTAAAAGAAAAATAGGCCTTTTTACATTGGTTTCCCGACCGGTGCAGTGTAGATACAGATGATCTATAGAGTCCAAGGCCATGAACACCTGTTTTATAAGTGTGGAAAAAAATAATTCTGCATCAATTGTTGCTAATTGATTTAACGTTGAAATAGTTACCTAATAATAACAAAAGAACTGTTAACATTCTAACTGGTCCCAATGTGATAACCAGTGTAGAAAGCTACATTTTCCAAAAACTATTATGTCACAACTATAATAAAAGGTGTACTTCAACACCAGTTATTGTTTAATATTTTCATAAAAAAATATTTTAATGTATACAAAATCTAAAATAAAGATATATAATATCTTAAATTTCAATTTTTCAAAGAAATAATTTTTATTTAAAAATCCTCGGTTGAAAATTTAAAATCTGAATCATTAAAACTATATGTAAACACACGGCAAATCTCATAACAGTGATGACCACCCATATAAGTCAAACATACCTAGTAAATAAAAGGGAAAATTTCAGAAAAATATAATTAAAAATGAGAAAAGATAAATTGATATTGTGAATTTATCAAATCTCATGTTAAAACTGAAGTAGGAATATAGGATTTTCAATTCTGACTAAATAACCAAATTGCCTTGAGTTCAGTTGTGAAACATGAAAGTGAAGCTGTTAATGTAAAATCTGACGTTATTAATATAGATACAGATGTTGTTATTGACTTATGAAATTTGTGCCTTCAAAATTATCCCTGATTTTTTAAATATGAAGCTGTCAAACATGAAAGTAAAGTCACTAATGTAAAAAATGATATCATTATTAAACCCTACCCTCAATTTAGGGTATTTTGGTTATTTGATCGGAATTGAAAATCTCATATTTCTGCTTCATTTCTAACTTGAGAGTTGATAAATTTATAAAACTAATTTATCTTTTACTATTTTTAATTATATTTTTCTGAAATTTTTCCTCAATAAAAAGATTGTATAGTCTTGAGACATTGCCAAATGTTTTTGGGTCAAGACTAATCTAACCCAAAAATGCAAATAAGTAGCAAATAAAACTTGGCCCAATATAGTAAAGTGGGCTCAAAAACAAAAAAAAAATATATCGGGGACTACGAAACTTCAGCGTTTGCTAAACTTTGGATTTTCGTAATTGGCTCTCTGCTCAATTGATCAAATATATGAGAGCGTGTGTCATTGTTTATGTTATATGAAGAGAAGAAAGAGAAAGTGATATTTAAATTTAAATCTTAAAAACAAGTTAAATTTGATCTCATGCTCGGGTTATAATTTCTAATCCCTTTTGGCAAACCAAATTAATTTATATATTCTTTTCGCAAATTTAAATATGTTTTTTTTTTCAAACCTCCACCTCAGTACACAAACTATAATCTCTCCCAGTATGTATTAGTCATAGATTACAGGACCATACAATAGATTTATGTCTTGAATTATTTTTATGAGACAAACTTCTTTTATATATTCATCTCAAACAGTGTAAAATCATTTAAAATAAACTAATCCAAATATTAAGAATTCTTTTGGCATATGCTCATGAACGTTATGAATTGTATACTATATGTGTGAATGCAATATAGAGACACACGCATATTAGTTTATGACATCTTTCTAACTCTATTGTTAGCATTTGTTTCAATCAACAAAAACTAGCAACGCCACTGGATAATCAATAATGTTGGCACAGAATTAGGTAGGCATTCTCATTCCAACCACATCACTACAAAAAAACACTGAATTTGCGACGGAATTTGAGACGGAATTTGCGACGGAATTTGAGTTTGCGACGGAATTTGAGACGGAATTTGCGACGGAATTGATTCCGTAGGTAATAATAGCGTCACAAAAAAATTTTCGACGGAATTCAGATTCTGTCGGAAATTTCCGACGGAATTTCCGACGGAATTTATTTCCGTCGCAATTTCCGACGGAATTTGCGACGGAATTTGAGACGGAAATTTGAGACGGAATTTATTCCGTCGCAAATTCCCTCTCAATTTCCGACGGAATATTCCGTCGGAACTTCCGACGGAATTCATTTCCGTCGGAAATTCCGTCGCAAATTTTTTTTTTTTTTTTAAATTTTAAAAATCCACTTGGCAACTCCGGCCACCGCCCCCTCATCGCCGGCGACAGCGCGTGGCATCTCCGGCGGCATCCACCTTGTCGTCGACCCCCAGATCCGCCACGTGTCGCATCCTCCCTCCGCCACGTGTCGCAACCTCCCTCCGCCACGTGTCGCAACCTCATATTTCCTGGAAATGCAACTCAACTTGCCCATCCTTTGGTTCGAACCCACGACCTCGCCCGTACGCGCGCGATGCCTTACCGGATGAGCTCGACTGCTTTGGTGTTCTATTATTACACACAATTATATATATAATCTTATGTGCATATTTTTTTAAATTTCTAAAATTAAATTTTTATTAACATTAATTAATAACTAATAAGTAATTATTTCCTAATATTTTATTTACTAATATTAATTAATAACTAATAAATTTTATTTTTTATATGACTATTTTGCCCCTATAAGGACCAAAACCGACGATTGAAAATTAAAAATATTTTAGAAATTAGAAAATAATAATAAAAATTAAATTAAAAATAATAAATTTTATAAAAATAATTTTTTTAAATTAAATTAAATAAATTTTAAAATATTAAATAATTAAAAAATAATTTTTAAATTTGCCACGGAATTCAATTCCGTCTGAAATTCCGTCGGAAATTGCGAGGGAATTTCCGACGGAATTTGATTCCGTCGGAATTTGCGACGGAATTTAATTCCGTCGCAAATTCCCTCTCAATTTCCGACGGAATCAAATTCCGTCGCAAAATTCCGTCGGAAATTCCGTCGCAAATTCCGTCGGAAATTTCCGACGGAATTTTCCGTCGGAAATTCCGTGGCAAAGGTCAGAATTTTCGACGGAATATTTTCCGTGGCAAATTCCGTGGCAAATTTTGCGACGGAAAAAATTCCGTCGGAAAATTTTCCGACGGAATTTGCGACGGTTTTCCGACGGAATTTGCGACGGAATTTGATTCCGTCGCAAATTCCGTCGCAAATTGGATGTTTTTTTGTAGTGCATGGTGGATGGACGAATGTGAAATATATATATATGTGTGTGTGTGTGTTATTCTAGTCCTTATTATAAGTCCAATTGGTATAAAATATTTGGTTCTAAATATAAGTCCACCCTAAAAGTCATTAATAATTATTTTCAATTTTACCCATATTAAATGAAATTAAAGAAATATGTGAGAGAAAATGTATAGCATCTTTTTTCAATACTCATTGAACATGAGTAAATTTGAAAGAGCTAATCAATTTAAGACATATTAAATGCCTTAGCTTTCATTTCTTGGCATGTGAATCCGTTATGTATTGTGTCAGCTTCATATATATCATGACATCACTAAGCCTTAATATATAATGGGTGTTAATTAGAACCATCATATATGTTGCTAAATACATCACAGTTTCAAACTGTTAAATATTTACGTTGAGAATATATAACGACACTATACATAATTATTTGGAACTGTAATGTATTATAAAAAATAACTATGATGTATAACATTTTCTATAATAGTGCTTGTTGACTCGATGAGTTTACCATTTTTATGATTTTTAACTTGTAAAATTAAGTTAACTCCCTTTGATGCAAAATTGTCTTGTAATATGAAACGGAGCTAGATAAGGATTATTAGCTCTTCATATTATTTTCAATTACAAAAACAATTGCGTATAATTAGCCCCTTCATAATATCATTTTCGTTCCACTCCTACAATGGTATTGGGATAATTTGTTAAATACTAGAGAGCAACATAATGTCACTAACGTAGAGTTGAATGGGGTAAGGCTCTATTAGATTTCTGAGTTTGGAATTCAAGTCCCTAAGGAGGCACCTGTAGTGAGAGGGGTAGTCAAGAACCCCAAATCACATACCAAATAATAATATAAAAAAATAAAGCAATATATTGATGATAATGTACATTACAACTAGATCCTTCTATCGGCTTTTGATGCTAATAAATTCAAAACTAGTTTTCATGTTCCTCTGTGATAATCTTACACCCAACATAATCTATATATATATATATATATATATATTGCATGGTTTTCAAAGCCGAGCCGGACCAAATGGTCCAGCCGGTATGATCGTCAGCCTGACTCGACAACAGCTCGTTTCAATGGTAAAAGCCATTTTTAACGTTAAGCCGTTTTGGATCGGAGAAAAGCTGGTTTTTTGACCGGAATTCACTTTTCAGCCGAGAACCAGAACGGCTATGCAATAGCCAGACGGTCGAACATAGGTGAGGAAGGGATATAGAAAAATGAAAAAAAAAACAGAGAGGGAAAAAGATGAGGCGTTTCAACAGCTCCTTGTGCTCTTCCGTCTGTTACCTCGTGTAGTCTTTGTTTGTTTGAACATTTCCCTTCCTGACATTAGCCCATGCACATGGAAGATATACAGGACTGAAGACCAAGAAGAAGAAGAAGGAAGGAGAAGTGAAAACTGTTGAAGTGAAGAAGAAGAAAGAGAAAAAATATCCATCTATGCCATTAAACTTTGCGTGTTGACTATTGGGCTCCATTACTTTTCAAATTGTCATATAGGAAAACGTGTTTTGGGACAAGTTAAGGGTGACACTAGAACTAGAGTGCAGGTAGTAGGAATTATACTATTCATTAAGTCAGTTTCTCTCTCTCACGATTTTAGTAATGTTTTTATAAATAGGTTTCATTTTTTTTTGCCAATATAAATAGGTTTCATATATCAATATATATTTGAAAAGTTAAAAAATTTTAATATTATCTATCTTTATATTAATTTTTTAACAATTTTAATTTTACTTTAATTTTATTAATGTGAACTGATAAAATTTAAAATAAAATTTATTATTTTAATGTACAATAAGTGTTATATAATTGAAATTTTTTTATAACCCATGAATTTAGGTTAGTTGTTGAGAATTAACTTGTTAAAGTGCTATTTTTAATTAGTTCAATTTACTAAACTATATGTATATAATATTAAATTGAACAAATTATATTTATATTATTAGATTTGTATATAATATTATTTATAATTTAATTATTATATCACTGGCTCAACCAAACGATCCAACTGATCCGACCGGTTGAACCATGACCCACTGATCTTTCCAGTTCGATATCCGATCTGGCTGTTAAAACATTGATATATTGTCACTGATGACCAAAAATTGAGTGCATAAATAAGTCATTTTATCATAAAAATAGGAAAATTTTGAACTTAAACTCCAAGTTCAGAAACACAACTTAGAAAGGAATTAAAATGTCACACCCTTATCTTATTTTAACTTATAGCAGAATATCAATGTGTGGTTTGGTGAGCAACACATGAATAACATAAATCGACTGATAATATGTACATGATTACAAAAATTCCCTATAGGGGTTCGTACATAATAATTACAAACATTGTAACTGCACAGGGCTCCAGGGTATCTTCCCGTCTTCATTCCACTACTGTAATCTTCTCGTATAGTTCCATTCTCTGATCTCTGCGTACTTTCCGTATTCACCTGTCTAAATTATTAATAGGGGAGGGTGAGATTTGAAAGAATCTCAGTAGGAAATAGATACCACAATGAATGCATGATAGAAGCTATGTGTATGATATGTTGGCTTTATCTAAATGCATGCCCCATAATGACATTTTTGCATGTTCAATGTTTCATGTAACAAAACTATGGCCACAGCAAAACAGAAAAAGAGCTTCATTTGTTCAAATATGCTCTACACAATCAAGTAAAGCAATCACATACATCACTACACAAGCAAAGATATCAATTATATGCAACTAAAGTAAGTCCCCTACCTTAGCCCTTCTTGATCCTTAAGTATGTTCCTCGAACTTCGTGCCTCTAATGCGTGTTGCAGCTCGACTCTCCACTCAGTCCTAAAATTCTAAATGTACCATTTAAACACTTCCATAGTGCTTCTGGAGGTAATAGGAGCCTATTATGAAAATTTAACAAAATGCCCCTGAGGAATTTTGACTTGGGCTATGTTGATATATTTTCGCCCAAGGAATCCATTTCTAGACTCAGAATTACCAAATTCATTGCCAAAAGACAAGAATGCCCTTGGCAGCCCTTATTTCAGAGTTTCAGGGGCATTTTCGCAATTATGCTCTTTCATGCTTTTCTAAAAAAGTGTTCAACTGTAACCCCACCTAATTTTCCCTCCTAAAATCAATGGAATTATCAAATTATTAAAAATCCAACTCTAACCCCTTATACCAGCCCTGGCCAAAATATGCTATTCCCTGAGAAAAATTGGGGTTTTAACTTTGCAGACGTATTCCTTTCTACTCCTAATCACTATATTAACTATTTAATCACGTTATAACTACCATTTGGTACCAATTTCAGCATTATGACCTTTCCAACAACCCATTTTCCAATTTTAAAAACAATGACAATCCAACGAAATTTCATCGATTAAACCACTTACAGCAGCCAAAACAATCAATAACCGAAGGTTTGGAAGTTACTATTCGTTTCCTCGAGCTTTTCCTTAGTGTAGACGAAAATGCTAGCTTTTTCCACACCAAAATTGAGCTTCAAAAACCTTGAAGAACATAGAAGAGTAGCTTAGGAGTAGAGTTATAGGCATTAGGTACGAATTCACCGAAGAAATTGACATACCTCTTGAGTTTTCTTCTCTTTCTCTCCCGAGAATTTCTCAACTCCTTCTCTCTCTATGGCTGCTGTTAGGTGACAAAAATTAAGGAAGAAGATGAAGAAAAATGTATTTTGTATTATCATGCTTATGTCATCTAAGACTTTGCTTATGTCGTAATTCCCATTTTCGGATTTTTTGACAGATTTTCTGGCCAAACTTTGAAAAATCATAACTAAATTTGTAAACATCATATTAGAGTGATTCCAAAGGCTATAAAACCCTTATTGAGTCTAGTTTTAAGAAAAAAATATAGAATTTTCCAATTGGAAGCACACAATTCCCAGAATTAAATTCTTTGGATGTTGTTCTAGAAACTTTCTAGTTTTTTTGGGTTAACTTCAAAAATTCATAACTCTTTGTATATAGCTTTAAATGATTCATATGACCTATCAATTTAAAGCTTAGGATGTCTACTTTCTCCTTGTAAACTTTCATAATTTTTTCCCATAAGTTGATCAATGAAATGCATTGCACAACAACACTACCTCACTGGAAGCAATAAAGGAACAAGCACTTGCTACTTCAATAAATTTCATTTTTGTATACAACTTTTCCCTACTCTTTAATTTACTTTTTTTCCTTTAATACCTCAAAGATATAAGAAAAATTAGGGAATAAATTTGGGACACCTGCTAAACCGGGGCTTAGTACTCCACTTAATTCAGGCTTATTCTCAAGCCTCCAATCCCAAAATTCAGGGTATTACACAGAAGTAGCAGCATAAATTCAAACAGGAGAAGAGATTAGAAGCCCGGTGAGAAATGAACAAAAAATCTTAGACTGCCTTTCACACTACTTTCCCTTCAGCTTTATATTCGCCAATTGCGCCTACTTGAGCCCATTTTTGTAAGCCGTAGGCCTATAGTTTAATGTATGGTTACATATGGAACAGTGCGTTTGGTATGAGATTCTGTTAATAAGCGCATTGAAATTTCATGGGCTAACAAAGGAGCTCGCGTAGAAATTTCATCCTCATGTTCTCTCTCTTTATCTACCCTTTACAACCACTCAATACACTTTACTAGTTCTTTTTCAACTTTCTCTACCTCAATCACACTACCTCAACTCATTTATCTGTAGTATCGAAGAATTTCTATTTTGTTATGAAAATAAAAGATATATGGGATAAGAGAGTAAGAGATAAGAGAAAAAAAATTCAAGAGTAAAATAGGAGAGTAATTTTAATTCACTAGCGTGTCTTCAGTGCTTGTACTAAACATCTATTTATAGGTCTTGATGAGCCTTACATTACAAGTCACCATCAATCTATAGGAAAACTTGGAAAATAAGTCAAACTTGGAGAGCAAGCTTGTTGACTTGGAGAGGAAGTAGAAAAAAGTATTAAAAGCAGTTAAGTAGATGTTGATTAGGATATGACTTAATAGACATTCACATGATTAATTCTCGTAACATGTTTCACCATTTACAGGGCTCCAACAACGGCTACTTTTGAGGTACTTATATTACATTTAAACAAATAAGATAACATGGTTTTTTATTCTTTAACTTTCGGTTTAATTTAGTTTCCTGTCTTGCTGTATCAATATTGCTTAGAATAATTTGTGAACTCTCTTCTACTTGTATTTCCTCTTACTTTTTGTTCTTGTTGAAACATTTGGATGCTACTTTAAGCTATGAAAGCTTTGGGACTGTGGGACTTTGGTTGTGAGAATAATTAATTTCAGGTCCATAGAGACAGTACATTTCTGATGGCAGGAAGAAGCCAAGTTTAATCTTAGAATTCTAATCCATCAAATTATATATATGGCTGTGGGTCAAGGCTCACTTAATTTTTCTTAATTCTCATGGGTATCCATAAACCATGTAGGTTAAGAAAATGTTTCTTCATTCCAATCCACGAAGTTGATAAACAATTTAGTATATGGATATAATGAATTATGGGTCACAATAGATCGAATCTTTCATCTAATTATCATTATCTGTCTATTTTAGTGTTTCTGAAATCTTAATATATAGAAACTGACACAGTTATATTGTCTTGCATAACCAATATTAAAAATTTTTGTTTTCTTTTGGACTTCATAAACAGTTTAGCTGAGAAAGAAAGTGGATGGAGATAACAATCAATAAAGCTACCATCAGTGAGACAAAAGCTACCAAAATCACATTAGTGGAAACTGTTTTAGATCTCAACAATGATACAATTATCACAATCACAGGCATGGAACATGAGTTTCGCAAAGCCCCTATGCCAAGTAACATTAATGCCTTTCAAGGAATGGGTGAACTTATTGAGTCCACACTAAGCCCAAATAAAAATACAATCCTTCATGCACTTCACAAACTATACTGAGAGTGTATCAGAGACATTTGTGGAAGAGGTTCTTGGTACGTGTCTTGCACTTTTTTTAAAGATCAATGTGAAAGATGAAACCATTCTTAAAATAGAAGTAAAGCATAGACATTGGACATCATAAAATAGTGAAATAAATAATTGATTATGCTAAAGGTCTCCCTAAAGATATCAATGAAGTTGGAGTCGAGAAAAGACTTATAAGAGCAATAAATGATAACAAGGATACAGCCTTGCATGATAAAGTATGGACATAGCACTCCATGGTCACACAAAAGTTGTGGAAGTCTTGATAAAGGAAGAACTAGATCATTTATATTTTGGTAAAAATGATGGCGGTGAAACTCCACTTTATATTGCTGTTGAGAGACAATATTGGAATGTGGTAGATACAAATTACATAATAGTAATTCGCCACAATATAATGGCCCTAATGGTAGAACTGCTTTGCATACAGCAACCATTTTCTGTGACGGAGGTATTTTTTTGGGTATGATTTTGCAATTTTTCATTCACAATCATTAAGGTTTGATTTGTATATCCAATATGCCTGATTTCCTTGGTATTAAACAATAATGAAAATGTATACTGGTATGCCTATAATAATTTTTTTAAAAAGAAAAAGATGATAGAAAAACTCATATAAACTCTTTGAAATACTTTAAAAGAAGGGTTGTTTCCTCTACTAGATAAAACTTTTAAATTAGCACCACAAAGTATTGTTCATGTGAGAAGGCATGTAATTTTTATATGAGATGAATGGTGTTAAATTTGATGTTACCCATCTCAAAAAAAGTGTCAAAGTTGTTGACAAGAAACTTATTATTAGCAAAACAAGCAGACAAAAATGGTTGGGTGCCACTTCTGTAATGCCCCAATTTTCGATTAAGGGCTAATGATAATTATTGAGGATAATTATCAGATTAAAGTGGAATTAATGTATATTGGTGACAATATTAATTTATATGTCATAATTGATGGAAAATTTAAAGAATGGCATTATTGGCTTTAAGTTGGTGATTAATGGGGAAATGAATTACTAACTAAGAGACAAATGGGAAGTATGATTAAATGACTAATAGATGGGATAGAGAAGCTAATTGGTGACTAAGTGTGTGGGAACCAATAGAAAGTTGACATGTGGCAAGGTTGTGGGTGTGTGTGAAGGGAGAAAAGTCAAATGAATATTTAAGTGTTTCTCTCTCCTCACTTCCCTCTTTGTACGTTGGACATGGTATGGGAGGGGAAGGAAGTGTCATCATTTTCCTCCTTCATCTCCTTCACTCACCTCTCTCCTTCTCTCTCTAAATTCCAGTGCCACTGTTGCCAAAAAGGGAAGGAAGAAAAGCTTGAAAAGGTAAGGGCAAACGATCTCTAAGGCTCAAACTTCCTTCTATAAAGTTGTTCCTTGGAGTGAGAGCTTCAATTTGATGGTTGTAGTTTCTCCATTGGTGGTGATTTGAGGAATCACGAAAATGTACAAGTTGGAGAATCATGAAGTGCTTTTAGGAAAGTTGTTGAGGTAAGTGAAAACTTCAATTTCATATAAATCTTGTGGCCATTGGTTAGGCCTAGAATTTCTAGAATTTTAGCCCTAATTTTTGTGATTTAGGGTCTTGGGGAGTATGGTATGTTGTTGTTATGGAAATGGTGCCTTGTTTAGTGTTTTGAATTGATAGAATTTCATTGAAGCTTAAATGTGAAGTTTGGCACCTTTTGTGTTGGTTTTGTGCTTTGGTCAAAACAGGGCATGTAGATAGGTTGTGATTTTGGTCATTTTGAGGTTACCATTGTGTTCCTTGTGAAAATTTATGTGGGAATAGGCTTGATTGTTAATTTTGGAGCCATGGGACACTTTGGTAGAAAATTGGAAAATCTGTTCCTTGGAACTCTGTTTTGGGCAGTTTATTTGTGTTGACTTTTTAAATGACCAAATGATTTCAGAAAATTGTGAAAATTTCTAGTCATAAATTGTTAGATCAAGCGTTTCACCCAAGAGGGGGGGTGAATTGGGTGATACTGAAATTTCTTTCGAAAATATAAAACTTTGACAAAAGAATTAAAACAGTAATGAGTAAGGAGAAATATCACCGAAGTGTACACCGGGAGTTATACTGGTTCGGTCACAACCACTTTGACCTACGTCCAGTCCTCAGAGCTTCTCTGAGAGTTTCACTATAGCTTCCAAGATTCAGTGGGTTCTTGGCACCTCAGTACAAGCAAGTTCCTTACACCTGGACACTCGCTCCCCCTTACAGGTTGTAATCCAATCCCAACTCAAGGTTCCACAACCTTAAGCTATCTCAATAACAAATATTGAGTTTGAATGAAATATCTCTCTTACAGAGTAAATAATAATCACTGAAGCATACAATTTCAACGTGAAAACAGAGCAATGAACTTAATGATACGTTCGTATGTGTGTTCTTGTGTTTTCTTGTATCTTTCTCTGTTCAGAGGTTCCCATATATATAGTTACGTTGGTAATGATTGCTGGAACATATTTCTTCATGTCCGTTGGAGCGTGCGCAGCCATTATTGACTTTTCTAGTTTTTGAAAAACATACGTTACGGTAGGTGACGGTCGGTGACATTTGAGCATCACTTTTGACTTTCCTTATTTGGTAAGATCTCTTCACTGTTTACCTGTTGAAATGCTAAGTACACTAATATAATGAAAAGTTAATCAAATAGGAAAAAGAATAATGACCGTTTGGAATGATTTCAAACTTTCTGGATTAGCTTACTCGAGTAGCTCCTCGAGTAACCCTTGAAGTTTACTCGAGTAGCTCCTCGAGTATCATCGGGAAATCTTTATTTATTTGAAAGTCAATGAAGAAAACAAGATTACTCGGGTAGTGTATGGAGTAAACTAAATTTCAAACCTTTGGGAATAGTTATTTACTCGGGTAGCTACTCCAGTAATGCTTTTGCAACTTCATAGATTACTGGGGTAACACCTCGAGTAATCCTTTAAAAAAACTTTTGATTACTCGATGCTCTACTCCAGTAATGTTGGTAGGATTTCAAGGCCGAGAGCAATTACCTTGTTACTCGAGTAGGGACTCAAGTAATGCATTCATTTTTACATAGGTTACTCGGGTAGCTCCTCGAGTAACTAAGACTTTTGAGCATGATTTACTCTGGTAATGACTTGAAGTTTACCTTGAAAATATTTGTGCATACTGGGGTACTTACTCGAGGAATCCACTTAAAATAAACCATGAAAAACCTTGTATACTAGAGTAAGTACTCGAGGAAGATGAAACAAAGAGAGATCAGGTTAATCGGGTACCAACCTCAAGTTTTCACTTACTTTAGTATGTTACTTGGGTAGCTCCTCGAGTAACATTGGCAGTGGTACAAAGTGCCGAGAGTTACATATTTTCAGAACAAAGTTACTCGAGTAGCTCCTTGAGTATCATAGGGAAAACTTGGAGGCAACTGGAAGTTTTCACAGGGTTACTCGAGTACCTCCTCGAGTAACATTAGCAGGCCGAGAGCAACTCCAAGTTTTTACCTGGTTACTCGAGTAGCTCCTCGAGTAATGGTGGCAGGTTACTGGAAGTTTTCCTTGGTTACCTCAAGTTTTGTCTCATTACTCGAGTTGCGCCTCGAGTAATGCCTTAGAAACTGTACTTCTGATCAAGTTCCTCAGCATTTTCTCTTGGCTAATCTTCAATACTTCCATGCTAACTTCAAGTAAAGCTTATTCCTGTCATTACTTTGTTCAAGCTTGATTATTAACCATTTCCTTTTCAAACCATTCCTTTGTTATCATCAAAACATGAGATCTAACATTCTCCCCCTTTTTGATGATGACAAAACTTGGTGATTTTGAACATGATTTTTCAAATTGGATTCTTAATTAATTATTTTTTTTATTAAGGTTGAATATACCTTGCATACATAACAACTTCATTAGTCCAAACATGTATCATAATTCAAAACATAAATGATATCAAATGAAGTCATAATTTAAACATACTTGCATTAAACTTTAAGAATTTCAAATTACAAGATAAGTTCAAGAAAACTAATAACAAAATGCACCCTAGAGCCCATATACAACCAAATATCCCAAATTAAGCTAGGACACATCCACAAAATCATTCTCAAGCTCTTCTCCCCCTTTTTGGCTTCATCAATCAAGTGGAGGGCTAGGAGGCTTGGCCATGGAAATTGGTGTTGCTGGAAGGACCATAGAATCATTTGATTTTAAAGAATCAAATGAGCTAGAGGGTACTGGATCAGGCAGATGAAGTGGAGGGATATAGATGTCATCACCGGGAAGAGAAGGTTGGAAGACAACCATAGTAGAGGTTTCTCCTTCCGGGGTGGTCTGAGTCTCAGGTGAAATCTCAACCTCAGGTGTATGCTTTTCAGGTGATGAAGAGGGAGATATTTCCTCAGTGTGAGTAGGAGAGGGAATAGGTTTAGAAGTGGTTTCTGGCTGTGGCTTTTGAGGTGAATCATCGATGATAATATGTGTGGTCTCGTGGGTGTCAGGATCATCCACTGTGAATAAAATATCTTTCCCTTAGGGCTCAAGTGGATCAGAAACCAGAGGGGTAGATGGTTCAGCCTCGGGAATAGGAATGTCTGAAGGAGGGTCTACTGGAGGTTGTGGTGGTGCAGATGAGGAGGGACCGGTAGAAGGTCCAGGACCCAAGGAATCCAATCGTGCCAGGATCAGTCTCAATGTCTCTCCCTGGGCACGTTGCTCTGCTAGCAACTCCTCATGCCTTCGATCCATTCTTTCAACCAACTCTCCCATTTTTGTGTTCATGTGGGTTATGAGTTCTACATTTGTGTTGGCTATGTCCACATGAAAACCTCTGAGGATATTCTCCATAAAGTGCTGGAGAGTGGCATTGAGGAAAGATGGTGATGAAGTGGTAGCAGCTGGAGCTGATGACTGAGTGTCATCCATCCTACTGGTCTCTGCCTCAGTGACCTTTCGCTTCTTCTTGGACCCAGACTCCAGTGGGCCTTTGAGAGGGATGTCGATGTTCAGTTTTCCAATCTGGTTCCTCCCCACTGGGGTCATCCTCTCAATTGGCTCCTTACTATCCAAGTACTATATTTTGTTCTCTTTTAGGATAAGAGACACAATCTGGGGATATGGCATTGGAGTGGTACCCTTTCCATCCACCTTATACCTTTTCATTTCTGAAAATATATACTCTCCCAGATCCTTTTGCTCCTTCAGGAGAAGTGAAGCAAACCATCTATAGTCCCTATCGGAGAAGTGGGTATAGTTGTTGGCTTTGTTCACTAGGGACCTAGAGTAGATGTACCATAGGACCCTGTGATGATCACACATATCACTCGGTTTAAAATTGAGGGGGCCAACTAACTCACCGGGCTTAAGGATAGTGAAAATTTGATTTGGCTCAAGCTCAGAATATATATCATCTGGGGGGTTCTCTATTCCTAACCACAAGTTAATTTTGGATGGTGAAATTAAAATCTTTTGACCTCTCACAGTTGTGGTCATCTCTTCCTCTACTGAGGTTCGGTTAGGTTCATCTATGATCTCTAGGTTGCAATAGAAATGAGTGATTACCTTTGTGTAAAAAGGCAATCTAATGGACAACCAAGGCATAAATGAATCTAGATAAGGACTAAGATCGTGCTTCAATACCTCCTGAAGTAGCCTGAGATCCACATAGTGTGTCTTACACACTTTTCTTCTGGAGAATTGAGTTAAGTACTTGGGAGACTCCACCAGTTTGCCCACATTGAATCCCTTTAGAGGGGTAGTGATCTCTGCTTCTGGAATCTTGGACTTCTTAGAAGATTGACCCTTCTCCATTTGGTCAATGATCCCAGCCATTGCCTTAGCCACATTTTTGTCATATTTTGGCTTCTTGATAGGCTTTGGAGTGAAAGAGGGTGTAGAGGAGTCAGAGTGAGAAGGTGAGGGAGTTTTGGCACCTTTGCTTCTTCTAGTAGATGTGCTCTTTTTAGACCGAGCCCTAGTCACAATAGGCTCTTTGATCACCACACCTTTGGTTTTAGGTTGTGATTGAGGTTGAAGAGGAATTTTGGCTTTTGGTCTTGGGATTAACTTTCTTCTCTTTGTTGGAGGAGGAGAAAGGAGATCAGGGTTTTGTTGTGAATCAGAGGAATCTGTGAAGTTGAGATTCTTGGTTCTAACCATCTTGAAACACAGAAAATCAAGAATCTCAGAAAAACAGTGTCAATGTCGCGAGTTTAGGGCACAAAGATTTTGAACAAAATAGGAAGTTTTTGGACTTGAAATCAGTTGGGTTTTGACGGAAATAAGGCAAGGAATCGATTGGGAAAAGTTTTTGAAAGGGTGTATAGTGATTTACTCGAGGAGATTTTGTGGAAATGACCGAGTTTGCGCAAGATAAAGACCTAAAACCCGACGTTACTCGAGGCCTTACTCGAGTAATGTTCAAGTCTACTCGAGGCCTTCCTCGAGTGTTCATAAAGAAAAATTCAAAAATAATTCATTTAAATTGCGTACCTGGCATGAATAATATAGTAATTATCCATGGATGTTCCCTCGATCATTCATAGTCCATTTGGGTCAGATTTGAGTCATTATTCAACACTTTGAGAATCTGAACTCCGACATTACTCGAGGCCTTCCTCTAGTAATCTTCAAGTTTACTCGAGGCCTGCCTCGGGTAAACAGCTTATCAACTTCTGACTCTTCATTTCGTTGAAAACTGAACCGTTATATTTGAAAATCAAGTAACTTGATCCGTTACTTCCAGTTTTGGGGGCCATTACTCTAGTACATACTCGAGTAAGCTTCTACTTTACCTCAAGTTACTCCTCGGGTATTGCTTCTGTCTTAGCCATAACTTCAAGTTGGTACTCCAGTATATGTGTCCTCTAATAATCTCTGTTTTTGTTTCCCAAAACAGAGTTTCTTTCTTCCTGCAAAACACGTTTCTATATACTCCGATGCTTAAGTTAGTAATCATCAAAACATTATCAAGTGACTTCATCTAATATTATGAAATGTTTAAATTTCTTATAACTCATTGGGATTTACCATTCCCAATTCTCTTCTAATGAATAGAAATTGATCTTTTGCAAGGGGTTTTGTGAAGATATCAGCTAGTTGAAGATGAGTAGGAATGAATATCACTTTCACATCTTTCTTTTGGACATGATCTCTGATGAAGTGATGTCTGACATCGATATGCTTGGTTCTAGAGTGTTGAACTGGATTCTTTGCCAAGCTTATCGTACTAGTATTGTCACAATAGATTGGTATTTCTTTGAGATAAATACCAAGGTCTTGTAGTTGTTGTTTTAACCATATCACTTGTGCACAACAACTTGAGACTGCAACATATTCGGCTTCTGTTGACGAAAGAGACACTGTATTTTGTTTCTTGCTGAACCACGAGACAAGAGATCCTCCAAGAAATTGTCCTTGTCCACTGGTGCTCTTTCTGTCTGTCTTGTATCCTCCATGATCAGAATCTGAATAAGCAACTAAATATTCACTTCTTCCTTTGGGATACCACAGACCCAATTCTGGTGTGTCAGCAAGGTATCTAAAGATTCGTTTGACCGTTTCAGCATGTGATTCCTTTGGCGCCGATTGATATCTTGCACATATGCCAACACTAAATTGGATGTCTGGTCTACTTGCCGTGAGATAGAGTAATAATCCAATCATTCCTCTATATTTTGTGATATTGTAGTCTTTCCCTTTAACATCAGCATCAAGCAACGTTGTTGAGCTCATAGGCGTGTCTGAGCCATTTGCTTCATCCATTCCATACTTCTTCAATAGCTCTTTTAAATATTTTGTTTGAGATATGAAGATTCCATTATTTCTTTGTTTGGTTTGCAAACCAAGAAAGAAATTCAATTCTCCCATCATTGACATCTCAAACTCTCCCTGCATTATCTCAGAAAATTCCTTACATAGAGATTCATTAGTAGCACCGAAAACAATATCATCAACATATATTTGAACAATTAAAATATCATTACGTTTTTTATTTATAAATAATGTTGTATCAACTTTTCCCCGTACAAAACCTTGATCGATGAGAAACTTACTAAGCCTTTCATACCAGGCTCTAGGAGCTTGTTTTAAACCATACAAAGCCTTTTTAAGTTTGAAAACATGGTCCGGTTTAGTGACATCTTCAAAACCTGGAGGTTGTTCTACATACACTTCTTCCATGATGTAACCATTTAGAAAAGCACTCTTAACATCCATTTGATAGAGTTTGAATCCTTTGATGCATGCAAAGGCTAAGAGTACACGTATAGCTTCCAATCTAGCCACTGGAGCATACGTTTCCTCATAATCAATTCCTTCTTCCTGATTATAGCCTTTGGCCACCAATCTTGCCTTGTTTCTGACAATAATTGCAGATTCATCGAGTTTGTTTTTGAATACCCATTTAGTACCAATGATCGTATGATCTTTGGGTCGGGGCACCAAATCCCAAACTTGATTCCTTTCAAATTGATTTAGTTCTTCTTGCATTGCTATGACCCAATCATTGTCTGATAGAGCTTCATCAATGTTAGAAGGTTCAATCTCAGAAGTGAATGCAGAAAAACTTACTTCATTGAAAACTCTATTTCTGGTTTTGATCCCTTCATTCACATCTCCTATGACTTGATCTAAGGGATGACTTCTATTGTATTTCCAGGCTTTAGGTTGACCTAGAGATTGCTCTTCTTCCTTAGTTTCATCAACCTCTGGAATAAGAGACTTAGAGATAGATTGATCATTTTCTTGATTTAAAACAACTTCCTATTCTTCATTAATGGTTTTGTCAGAGGATTCAAATTCATCAAATACAACATGAATTGATTCTTCAACAACACAAGTTCTTTTATTAAAAATTCTATATGCTTTACTTCGGTTAGAATAACCTAGGAAAATTCTTTCATCAGTTTTAGAATCAAATTTTCCTAAGTTATCTTTACCATTATTATGAATGAAACACTTACAACCAAAGATGTGTAGATGAGCAATATTTGGCTTTCTCCCTTTGTATAGTTCGTATGGTGTCTTTCCAAGTTTTGTTCTGATATATGCTCTGTTTGAAACATAGCATGCTGTACTCATAGCATCAGCCCAAAACACTTGAGACACATTCTTTTCATTTAGCAATGCTCTAGCCATCTCTGTGAGCACTCTATTCTTGCGTTCCACAACTCCATTTTGTTGAGGCGTCCTTAGAGCAGAGAAATTGTGATCAATGCCATTAGTATCACAATACTCTTCAAAGGCTTGATTTTCAAATTCTCCACCATGATTAGTCCTAATACCTGCAATAGACATACCTTTCTCATTTTGCACTTTCTTGGCAAAAACAATAAATTCTTCAAAGGTTTCATCTTTTGATGATAGAAAAATAACCCATGTAAATCTAGAGAAATCATCAACAATGACCAATGAATATAAGTTGCCACCAAGACTCTTTACTCTTGCTGGTCCAACTAAATCCATATGTAGTAATTGTAATGGTCTATTTGTTGAAATCTCATTTTTCAATTTGAAAGATGATTTAGTTTGTTTACCCTTTTGACATGCATCACAAATCAAGTCATTTTTGAAATTAACTTTGGGTAAACCAAGCACTAAATCCTTTTTGAGTAATTTCCCTAGTTGATGCATATTAACATGAGCCAATCTCTTATGCCATAACTAGCTTTCATCGGTATTACTCAGAAAACAGTTTTCAGATTCATTTCTACTAATATCTAGAGTATAGCAATTACCTTCCCTTTTTGCTCTGAGCTTAGCCTTGATATTCTTCTTATCAAGCTGTAAGTCATTCTTGTTGATGATTAAACATTCTTCTGAGTCAAATATCACCCAGTTGTTTTTATCTGCACTTTGACTTACGCTCAGCAAATTGTGACACAAGCCTTCAACATAATATACATCTTTGACTTGTATTCCTTTGTCATTTTTGATTTCACCAATTCCTGCTATCCTTCCGGATTGATTTCCTCTAAATTTTACCTTTCCACCTTCTTTAGGTTGTAATGTGGTAAAACTTTCGAAATCTCCGGTCATATGTCTAGAGCATCCACTATCTATGTACCACTTGCTATTTTTGGATGCTTTGAGACATACCTGCAATCAATTGTCTAAGTCTTAGGTACCCACATCTTTTTGGGTCCTTTAGGGTTAGTACAAATGATTTTCTGAATATATGAACCTTTAGGTACCCATTTGTAGGTTCCTATGGTTCCTTTCTTCTTATGAATTCATGAAGATGTATGATGTCCTTTTCTATTACAGTAATTACAAAATGCAAAAGGATTTGACGTATGCACAGAATGTTGAAAATAATTCAAATATGTCTTACCTCCTTCTTTCTTTCTTCCTTTTCTTTTATCTAATTTTGGATCATATCCAATTTCAGATCGATCATTTACAAATCGTTGGGCTTTTAAAATAACATTTAGCATCTCACTTCCTTGTGTAAATTTTTCAAGAGTTTTTGTGAGATCAATGTTTTTCTTTTTCAAAGATAAACAATTTTCACAATCCTTTCCCTTAAGTTCAGTTTCAAGAACTTTTTTTTTCTTTTTAATAACAATCAGTTCTTTAACAATTTTGATGAATTCAGAATGTAAAGCATTATACTCAGAAAGTAATTCATCATAGGTAGGTTCAGAATCATTTACTTCTTCTTCTGTTTCTTCTTGAGCAACAAGACATATATTAGCTACTTCTTCCTCATCACTTTCTTCATCTGAGGAGCTATCACCCCATATAGCAGATACAAAGGCTTTCTTTTTGTTGAAGAATTTACCTTTTCTCTTTTCTTTGCTCTTTTGGCTCAAATCTGGACATTCTGACTTGATATGTCCTGGTTTCCCACATTCATAGCAAATGATATGATCTTTGCTACTATTTCCTCCTTTCTGAAAATGTTTGAATCCTTGACCTTTCTTGTAGAACTTTCTGAATCGTTTTATGATTAGACCCATTTCGTCATCGTCGAGCTCTTCATCCTCATCCTAATTCTCTTCTTTCGCTTTTAGAGCTAGACCTTTCTTTTTCTTATCGCCAATGTCATCTAGTTCTCTTTTGAACTTTAGCTTGCTTTCATATTCAGAAAGACTTCCAAATAGAGAAGCAACTGATCTCATTGATTCTCCTTTTGCTTCTTCTATTGCAGTAACTTTTGCTTCCCACTCTTTAGAAAGAATATTCAAAATCTTTCGTACTTGGGTATGCTGATCATAGACTTTCCCAAGAGCTGCAAGTTGATTAACAAGATGAGTATATCTAAGTTCGAATTCAGAAATTGACTCACCTGATTTCATTCGAAGTAAATCGAATTCGGTGACCAAGGTGTTGATTCGATTCTCCTTTATTCCCGAAGTTCCCTCATGAGCTATTTCCAGAGCTTCCCACATTTGCTTTGCTGTTGGGAGTGTGCAAATTCTGAAATATTCACTTTGACTCAAAGCGCTTTGTAACATCAGAATTGCTTTGCTATTGAGAGTGATGAGTTTCTTGTCATTCTCATCGTATTCCGCTGGCGTCTTTGGAATTTTCTGAGAATCTACAACCTTTGTAGGTTGATAATTTCCACTCTCAATTACATCCCATAGTCCATATTCAGTAGCCATCACGAACACTTTGAACTTAGCTTTCCAGAAAGAAAAGTGTTCTCCATTGAAACCAGGGGGTCTAGTGATAGATGCTCCGTCGGGAAGAATTCCTTCACCCATGCTTGCCATTGGATCCTTCTTAGGCTGTTAAACCTTAACAAGAAGACCTACGCTCTGATACCAAATGTTAGATCAAGCGTTTCACCC
Organism: Inga leiocalycina; assembly: GCA_963242795.1. Lineage (NCBI taxonomy): Eukaryota > Viridiplantae > Streptophyta > Magnoliopsida > Fabales > Fabaceae > Inga > Inga leiocalycina. The sequence goes on from OY725332.1 coordinate 41,151,029, forward strand.
AAGAGGGAGGGTGAATTGGGTGATACTGAAATTTCTTTTGAAAATATAAAACTTTGACAAAAGAATTAAAACAGTAATGAGTAAGGAGAAATATCACCGAAGTGTACACCGGGAGTTATACTGGTTCGGTCACAACCACTTTGACCTACGTCCAGTCCTCAGAGCTTCTCTGAGAGTTTCACTATAGCTTCCAAGATTCAGTTGGTTCTTGGCACCTCAGTACAAGCAAGTTCCTTACACCTGGACACTCGCTCCCCCTTACAGGTTGTAATCCAATCCCAACTCAAGGTTCCACAACCTTAAGTTATCTCAATAACAAATATTGAGTTTGAATGAAATATCTCTCTTACAGAGTAAATAATAATCACTGAAGCATACAATTTCAACGTGAAAACAGAGCAATGAACTTAATGATACGTTCGTATGTGTGTTCTTGTGTTTTCTTGTATCTTTCTTTGTTCAGAGGTTCCCATATATATAGTTACGTTGGTAATAATTGCTGGAACATATTTCTTCATGTCCGTTGGAGCGTGCGTAGCCATTATTGACTTTTCTAGTTTTTGAAAAACATACGTTACGGTAGGTGACGGTCGGTGACATTTGAGCATCGCTTTTGACTTTCCTTATTTGGTAAGATCTCTTCACTGTTTACCTGTTGAAATGCTAAGTACACTAATATAATGAAAATTTAATCAAATAGGAAAAAGAATAATGACCGTTTGGAATGATTTCAAACTTTCTGGATTAGCTTACTTGAGTAGCTCCTCGAGTAACCCTTGAAGTTTACTCGAGTAGCTCCTCGAGTATCATCGGGAAATCTTTATTTATTTGAAAGTCAATGAAGAAAACAAGATTACTCGGGTAGTGTATGGAGTAAACTAAATTTCAAACCTTTGGGAATAGTTATTTACTCGGGTAGCTACTCCAGTAATGCTTTTGCAACTTCATAGATTACTGGGGTAACACCTCGAGTAATCCTTTAAAAAAACTTTTGATTACTCAATGCTCTACTCCAGTAATGTTGGCAGGATTTCAAGGCCGAGAGCAATTACCTTGTTACTCGAGTAGGGACTCGAGTAATGCATTCATTTTTACATAGGTTACTCGGGTAGCTCCTCGAGTAACTAAGACTTTTGAGCATGATTTACTCTGATAATGACTTGAAGTTTACCTTGAAAATATTTGTGCATACTGGGGTACTTACTCGAGGAATCCACTTAAAATAAACCATAAAAAAACTTGTATACTATAGTAAGTACTCGAGGAAGATGAAACAAAGAGAGATCAGGTTAATCGGGTACCGACCTCAAGTTTTCACTTACTTTAGTATGTTACTCGGGTAGCTCCTCGAGTAACATTGGCAGTAGTACAAAGTACCGAGAGTTACATATTTTCAGAACAAAGTTACTCGAGTAGCTCCTCGAGTATCATAGGGAAAACTTGGAGGCAACTGAAAGTTTTCACAGGGTTACTCGAGTACCTCCTCAAGTAACATTAGCAGGCCGAGAGCAACTCCAAGTTTTTACCTGGTTACTCGAGTAACTCCTCGAGTAATGGTGGCAGGTTACTGGAAGTTTTCCTTGGTTACCTCAAGTTTTGTCTCATTACTCGAGTTGCGCCTCAAGTAATGCCTTAGAAACTGTACTTCTGATCAAGTTCCTTAGCATTTTCTCTTGGCTAATCTTCAATACTTCCATGCTAACTTCAAGTAAAGCTTATTCCTGTCATTACTTAGTTCAAGCTTGATTATTAACCATTTCCTTTTCAAACCATTCCTTTGTTATCATCAAAACATGAGATCTAACATAAATTTCACATCCCAAGCTTCAAAATGGACATATATTTTGTGTTATTTCGTTTAGTATTCTGTGAGATATGGTTGTCCAAATTTTGGGATTTAAATAGAACTCTGTTTTGGGGCAGTGATGAGTTTTGTGTAATTCTGGGATTGTATGGTGATTTCCAGTAATTTCTCATATTTGTCCTATGAATAGGACTACAATATCTTTCAATGGGCTTTGGGATCACCTTATTTCAATTTTTCTTCAATTAATTATGAATTTTCGAAGTTGCCTTGGCTGCAGCGCAAAAGTTTCTGTATGCGTTTTGGCCGCAGCCAGAAATTCTTGGCTGCAGCCAAAAACCTTTTGTGCAAATTTTGGCTGCAGCCAGAGGATTCTTGGTTGCAGCCAACCCCCATTTTCAACATTTTGGGATTTTTAAAGGTGATTTCCAACCTAGTACTTACCAATCCTTTAGGCTTTCATTAACCTTATTATAGCTACCTAAAGGTCATGAATGGTAACCAACTTTACGTGTTATGAAAATGAGAATTTGGAAAAGAGAATGATCCTATGTCCTTGATTTGGTTATAGGGTTGGGTATTCACCCTGATCATGGTTTGATATCCGCTCGGATCTTGAGTAGCAGATGCTGGAGCATACGTGGAAAGAAAAAGTGCAGGGAACTTACCTCTCCTATATGTATTGATATTTGTGTTTGTGTATTGATGCATGTTATTGCTTTGCTTGATTATGTAAAACATATATGAATGATTGAAGCTCTGTTTCTATTTATGCTATGGCCATGAGTATGTTGTTGAAACATTGAGCATGCGGATATATCATTATGTGAGCACGAGTTATTGTGATGTAAGCATGTCATGCACTAAACACTTATCTTGTATGCATATTGGTATTTGTTTCCTACTGGGATTCTCTAGAATCTCACCCTCCCCTACCAATATTTTAGACAGGACAAGTGGCTTGAGGAAGGAGCAAGCGACTGGGGCGGCGAGAATCCCTTATGGGCATTTGCATTTGGTAGTTGGTTATTGTTATATGCTGGGATAATTGTATATGTTCGGATGATAGATTAGAATGTACAATTGGATATTGGATGTATACGTGCTTGGATGTCTATTGGGTTATTTGGTTATGTATTGGAGATGGATTTGTGTAATCCCCGTTGAGGAATTGTAAAGGGCGTATGTGCCTTATGAATCTTTAGTGAAGGTATGAACCCGGGATTGCCGAGATGATTATGTTGTGCACTCTGATATTTATATGAATGTGATTTATCTTCGCGTAGTAATTGTATTCGAAATATGAATATGAGACCAAGTTTATAAATGATTTTGAAAGGTATTTGTGAAACCCCGTCATGTGATGGGTTAGTAAATATTATTTGATTATTATTGGTCTCTATTTCATTTTCATCGCTTATTTCGGATATAATTATGGAGGGTGTTACAAGTGAGGCCTCTTCTCACTCGAGTAAGGCTCTATTAGAAGCCAAATTGTAGCAACTGACAGCAACTTCCAATATTTACTAAATGTTTTCCAACGGTCCTAAAACTCCTATATAAGCCTAATTCTAGTTACTTTCACCTAAGGAACCCATTGGAAACCTCAAAACACCCAAAATCCCACTCTAACAAGTTTTGTTTTGGGTCACCATATAACCCATATTACTCAATTTCCCCTAATTCCTCTTCTAATGTTCCAAACCAATATCAACATACAAATAGCACCACATAACACCAATTCTACCATAAATCATCATACAACTCATGCATTCCAAAATCACACTTAAAACAGGGTAAATTCCACAAATATTAAAACTTAACCAAAAATCACAACATATATGCCAAAATGCTACAAATGCTCACCTTTTAAGCTTGCCAAGATTAGATCCTTGATTCCTCAACTCTTAGTGTGTGTTTGGATTAGCTTTTTTTAATAGCTTTTACGACTTCGAGGTAAGTTTGTGAGAGGTGTTTTGTCTCGGGTTGCGCAAACCATGGTTTGAAACCATGGTTTGGAAAGCTCCCAAACACAAAATTTGTTCAAGCTCTAAAACACCTTCTTTTTAAAATCTAAAACCATCAAGATGAAGCTCTCATCAAGTTGGTCAATATTAAAGAAGAGCATTTGAGCATTTGAGAACCATAATAGCATCAAAATCTTAACTTTTACTTTCTCTTCTTCCTTGAATCCCACTGAAAATGGAGGCTAAGGAAAGAGAAATGAGATAAAGATGATGATCATAATTTTTTTTTCTATTCCCATGCTCACCACCGACTTTGAGAGAGAGAGAGAGGGAAGAGAAAAAGCAAGTTTGAAATTTTGACTTCATCTATAGCCTCCATAATGACACTTGCCATGATCTTGGCCTCCTCCTAACTCCTTCCATGTACATGCATACATATGATCATTCTAACATAATCCCTTAACTAATTACATACTCCACAATGAATCCAACCAATTAGCTGACTCCCTCTTCGGTAGCTAACTAATTGGTCTGCAAATTTCGTATTTTGCCCTTGATTATCACAATACTACTAAATCATCACCAAATACATTTATATCAAAATTCACACCACAGTCTCCAAAAGTGTTTGTTTTAAATTAATTACATCCACTTTGGAGGTCATTAGCCCTTAATCACAAATTGGGTCATTACAAGTTTTGTTGGGAATCTTTATGTTCGGATGGTGTTAATTGGTGGTTCCTTTAGGTTTATTTTGATTATTTTTTTTAAAAAAATTACCAGTTCAAAGAAATCATTCACTCCCGAAGGTAGGAATAATAGAATGTGCATTTTCTGTAGTGAGATTAAAGTTACCATGCGGTGTTTTATATATTGTCTTATATGTTGTCTTTTGTATGGTTCTTGAATATCACACGTTTAATTAAGTTCAAGGGTGAGCTTATTAGGAGGGGAGAGCGTGAACTATCCAACTAAGGAAGACCGAGTTGAAACCTTTTCTAAGTTTTGATTGGACCCCTCGTGATTCTGGATAAATTGTGTGACTACAACAGGTTTTTTCATGGACTTCCAATCATGTCTTTGTCATCTCTGCTTCTAATGAAACACTTTGATTGATTAAAATAAAAACAGTTTTATGCGAAATCTGGATAACCAAGGTTAGAAGCCTTGAACCAGATTTGCAATTGGATATCATTCAGAAGTTGTGGTGCTTTCTCTACTATTTGAATCTGTTTACTTCAATAAAGACAGAGGAGTGGATTGAGTTTGAGAACCTGTTACCGGTTCTCATTCTTGTGGCCTGTTTTCTTGATGAATTTTGAGATCTATGAGAAAAGGTGATTGCATACTACCCAATTGTGGGGGTTCATGGCAAGCAAAGCAAAGAAAAATATATATGTTTGATGATAATTGAGAATAAAGGGAGTGAGAATTGGGTCTTACTATATCTAATAAAAGCATATTTAAATAAGCCTATGATCAAGGCAAACCATGATTAGTATATAATGGACGAATATCCAATTTTCCCTTCAACTAGACTATTTTAATCTCTATGGTAAAGAGATTTTGAGGGCACTATGATCCTTGATGGTTGAGATTCAATATGCCGTTTAAAATCATGATATTATTTAATTATTTGATTTCCACTGTGGTGAATTTAAATGAGTTGGAGGCTATATTTTTTTTAATGAATATATTAATTTGATTTTAATAAGTTGCTAATATCCTATTATCTCCCATAAACTAAGTCTCCTATTATCTCTCCTATTATTTATATGAGGATTTGATAAATATTAAATTAAAAAATGAAAGATAAAAATTATCTTGTGAAGCAAATGTTACAGGCATCGAAATATTGTTTCTTGCTATGGTACTGCTATTTTTAATTTAATATATGAACGGACTGTTTTATATCCTATATGTCCATATTTCTGTGGTGCTTTGTTGCGTGGGAGATAAACTATGAATTTAAAATTATTTGATATAATTATGGTTATTATGATTATTGGGTTATCATATACATTTGATATTGAAAAGTTGTAAAATATAATGAAATATTTGAAAGTGTAGGGGTGCCTAAGATATAGAGTATTTTATGGGGGCATCTTGGAATATATATTGATATATTGAAAAATTATAAAATTCTTATATATGACGTGTGTTATAATTAAAATTAATTTAATGAAGGCTTTGTTATTTGCTGAAAAGAGTAGATCTTGTGATGTGAATTATTAAAATTTTCATACAGCTTCAAATAAGCATTATAGTAGTGATATGGAAATTTAATATTTATCTAGTGTTTACATAAATGTGATTTAAATTTTCATGATTTGTGGATATGTATTTATCCTGGTATATGCATGCATGATTATTGTGAACATATATTGAATTTTAATGTGGATGACTTGTATGGTTAAATATATCATATTATGCTCTTGAAACCATGAGAGAATCACATGTGATTTTGGGTGTTAAAGATCATAAAAGACAAGTGATGATAAATGAGAAATGTTTGTGAAGATTGGTTTTGTATGTGAATAGTCATTATGAAACTTGAAGTGATCTTAAAAGCTCAATCAATGTATGCACAAATTGTTGAGAATTTGTAGCATTAATAAATGTTAATCCTGTGACATAACAAAAGATGTGTGGAGATTGAGCATATATAAACTCTCATGAAGAGAAAGAAACAGTTAAAGGATGTCATAAATGATGGCATCATGTATAGTGAATTCCTATTGTATTGATATGCACGGATGGTAATTGAAATTTAGTTTATATGTGGAAATCCACTGATTATCATTGACCTTTAGTAGTGGTAAAAATAAAGTATATTATGAGAGTTAGAGTTGATTACTTTGAAAATAGATGGAATGCTAAGAATGTCGAAAATCTCTTAACAAATATTTTGGTATGAAACCAACATTAAGTGTCAATGATATGTGCTTGCTAAATATGGCGATAACCATTATAGAAAGAACAATGATGTTTGTAATATCCTAAATTATAATTAAGGACTAATAGCTAAAAGAGTAACTTGGTCAATATGTTTCCCCTTCTTGAATGATATTTCGTCCAACATAAAGGAAAGGCAAGAGAAAATGATATTTGGCTCATAATTAAAGCATATGGAGGCATTTGGACTTTGGTCAAATATATCATGCTAAAATCAATATAAGTGGAGGCAAAAACCATGAGAGTTTAAGAAGTCTTTTAACTCATTCAAGAGCCATAATTCGGTGGAAATCTCATGGTCAAAGGTTAAGGGAATAAAGAAACAAAAGATGATATCAAGCAAAGAGTTGAAATATGAAAAATTTCAACTCCCTTCCCTCTCTCCTTGCAAAGTCGGTTAAGAGGTGTATGAGAGGCCAAAATTCTGATCTCATTTCATCACCTCTCTCTCTCTCACTTCAGCTGCCATGTTCGTCCGACCAAGAAGAGGAAAGAGAAAGGAAAAGGTGAGAGTTTGGCTTTATAGAGTCCTCTTTAGCTCAAATGCTCTTCTTTAACTTTGATCAAGTTGATGAGAGCTTTATCTTGATGGTTTTAGAATTTTGAAAGAAGGTGATTGCACACTTGAAGGAATTTGAAAGAAGAGAAATCAAGAATCTAGTCTTGGAAAGAGGAAGAGGTAAGAATTTGGAACCTTTTGACATATTTATTGTGGTCATTGGTTTAGCTTTGAGGATTTTGGATTTTTCCCTGATTTTTGCTTAATTTCGAAATGTGTGAATTGGTTAGTGTTTAGTGTGAAATTGGTGTCATAGTGTGTCCTTGAGCATTTGAAATTGATTTGGAATGTTGGTTTGCAATATGGTGGTTTGATTGAGTTCTTGATAAGACATGTGGTGGTCATTGTATAACATGTCAATGGATGTTGAATTGGGTTGTTTTGATGATTTCAATGGATTCATTGTGCAAATTTATGTGGGAATGGTATTTGATATGAATTTGGGAACCATTGGAAGCATTGGTGCAAAAATGGAAATGTTGCCCATTGAAAGTTTATTCTGGGCAGTCAGGTTGTCTGGATATTTTGAATAGGCAAATGGTGTCTAAAAATTCTGAAACTTTCCAGATTTAAATTTCACATTCCAAGCTTCAAAATGAACATAAATTTTGTGTCATTTCGTTTTTTGAGCTAAGAGCAATGACTGTCCAAAGTTTGGGATTAAAACTGGAATCTGTTTTGGAGTGGTGGTGAATTACGTGTAATTCTGTACTTCTGTGGTAATTTCCAGTAATGGCCAATATTTTTCCTAGGAAGAAGACTTAAATAGCTTTCATTTGGCTTTGGAATCACCTCATTTTGATTTTTCTAGAATTAGTTATGATTTTTCAAAGTTCCCTTGGCTGCAGCCAGAAATTCTTGGCTGCAGCGCAAAACTTTCTGTGCACGTTTTGGCTGCAGCCAGAGAATTCCTGGCTGTAGCCAAAATACTTCTGTGCTGTTTTTGGCCGCAGCCAGAGAATTCTTGGCTAAAGCCAAAACCCTATTTTCAGCATTTTGTGACTTTGCAAAGTAATTTCCAACCTTGTACTCTCTAATCCTTTTAGGTTCTCTTTGAGCTTGTTATAACCATTTAGGGGACTCATATGGAACCTATTTTAAGTGTTTGAAAGTAAGAATTGGGGGTAGGAAATTAATCCACCATTCTTGATTTTGGTTATAGGCTTTGATATTTGCCGCCCTTGTGAGCCAATTGCGCCGAAGGACATCAGGAAAGGACAAGGTAGTGTCTCTTTCTCTTATACTGTGTGTGAAACATTGTATGTATGTGTGTCGTACATTGAGAATACATTGTGACATTGTGATGCTTTGTGATCGCAGTGAAAGCTGACGCCTAGTGAATACTTTGTGAATACTTTGAGATCACAGCGAAAGCTGACGCTTAGAGTTTACAGCCATGAGTGCTGTCGTTTGTGGTGTGAACCATGATACATTGTGATGCTGCTAACAGGACCTTATATGCTATGTGTTTATGCACTGTGTGAGTGATTTGTTACTACTGGGATTCTCTTGAATCTCATTCTTTCCAATGACTAACATTTCAGATAGGGCGAGTGGCTCTAAGGAGAAGCGGGCAACCCGGAGCGATTAGGCCCTTTGGGGTATATTTGGTTTTGGGATATTGGTTATCCACTTTTGTAATTGGGATTACTGTATATGTTGAGATGTAAATATTATATTTGATTTTGGTAATGTAATCCCCTTGGGAAACCTATAAACCCTTAGTTTATATATGTACAACCCAGGAGTTGCCGGGGTTTTGGTTATACACTCTGATATGTATGAATGTAAATTAACTGCACAGGTAATTATATTCGAAAATTTGAAATTGAGACCAGGGGAGGGAAAAGTTTTGAACGATTTTGTGAAAACCCTACGGTAAAGTAGGAAGTTGAAAAGAGTTTAAGTTATCCAATGGTCTCTAAACCACTTTAATTATGCATTATGGAATCATAATTACGCTAATTAAGGTAGGGGGTTACAATGTTATTGGAAATCGTTTGAGATATGATATAGATAAGCGCTTAAGAATTATGGTAGAGTTATCTCAATCGATTTGGTTAGGTCAATAATAGACCTATTGGCCATTAACAAAACCTTGCAGAACGAAATAATTAGTCGAGAGGGAGGAATGAGACTAAAGCCAGCTACTAATTGACAGCGATGGCAACCCAACCTTTGTGATTGGTGATCCCATGAAGAAGGTTCAATGAATAAGAATAAGTTGTTCAGCAGTTCTGACTAGTACAAATATTTTACGTTCCTTCCTATAACACTAAGAATGTGCTAGACTGTATTATTGTAGGTTAAGCAAAGCTGTTAATGATTTCATAGTCCAATGAGACAGTGTGCATAGTGTAGGTACACTTATATGAAATCACCTCTATGAATGTAGAGTGTGGCCACCCCTATGAGATCTTGGGAAAATCTCTAAAGCATTCATTGCGCACTAGGCACTCGCACGGCTGACATAACGCACAAAACCGTCATTAACAGTGGAAATGTTAGGATATAATTTGACTTTTAATGACTCTGATACACACTAAGATTTGTTAGTTCATAGAAGCATGCTTCACTGACATTTCTGTGTATTAAGTGTTATTGGTCTAGGACTGGTTTATAATTCTACGAACTACTAGATACAATGGTTATATTCATGGGTGTAATTTAGCAAATGGTGTGTTTTCTTTGACACATATGGGGGATTATTATAAATATTGCATATAGGTATGTTAAAGAAAGAGTTTCTCCAATATTATGGAATATGTTTAAATGAAGAGATGCGTTGTGATAAGTCATATTCTTATAAATCAAGGGATTTGTGTTGGTTTATCAATCAATATCGTTCATGAATTTAACATATAGATATGACTTTCTAATTGAAAAGGTGTAGTCTTCAAGAGGCACCACTTCAAGTTATTGATTCATTATCTATAAATACTCCAACCATGACACCATTTGGAGTAGAGAAATAGTAGCCTCGGTAATCTCTCACAGAGTTACTTTATCTTCTGCCAGTTCTGCCGCCCCGTATCCTTACAGGATGGGTTTGTTTAATCCTGATAAGATGTCACTTTTTATTTATTGAGGGGGTTGCGGAATATCTCTTAAAGATAGTGTCCTCGGACGCGACTCAAATAAAAGATTTTCTTATTTCTTTTGTAAATTTTGCCTACAATAACAAGAGAAGTATTAATGTAGTAGAGATTGAGTAAAAGACAATTAGGTATGCGTGCTATGAGTTTAAGTCATTATGAAAAAAATAATTTAGAATATTCATGACTATTATTTTGTTTGTTCGATCTAAATTTTCATCTTTCACAGTTTAATGGACAATGCCTTTATGCGCGGATGCACACACACAGTTCTTTTTAAAGCTTTGTAAGCTAAGAGAATAGACTATTTGTTTTCATGTTTTTTAATGAAGGTCGTAGCATCTTTAAATAGGTCTTACACTAGTTTAATTAGGCGTAATTATCAAGGTAATTACCTTTGTCATATAGGGTGTAGGTCAATGCAACCAATTCATCATTCAACATGTGTAGGTTGAATCTTGTTAAAAATGAAAGATATTTATGTGTTACATAGTCCAAAACAAATTATTTAGAAAGCTGCAAGATATTGGAGTAATGTTAGGGGGACGAGTTCTGGATAAGCACCTTAGAGAGAAGAAACAAGAGAAGAGACATGATCCTACAGTTGATGAAAAGGGGAAGGAAAATAAAAAAAATGGTGAAGATGATTCATTTAGAATAGCAACATCTCTCTCAGTAGTGGTGATTTTGATTTAACATTTGCAGCAGGATTTATGTTGCCTGGGGGACTGAATCAAGACAAGGGATCTCCTATATTAAAGTATAATGCATCTTTCTTTGCATTTGTTATCATTGTCTCTCTTCTATTTATTCTCACTTCTTCTACTATTCTTCTACTATTTTTCTCGTTAGTGGTAACTAAAGAGGAGGAGTAGGATAAGAACTTTTATGACTGTTCAATTTTAACCATAGTGGCAATAGGATTTATGATCGTAGCATTTGGGATGGGCTTATATGCAGTATTGGGTGTTTCTAAAGGTTTTGGTGTTGTCACCCTTTTTATTGTTATGTCTTTTTTTTCATCGTTATTACACTCATTGCAAGAGGTGCTAGCGCTGTAGGATTACTAGTAGGGGATTATCAACAGAGACGCTATCTTCATAATTACGCACTTTAGAGGGTTAGAGATATTCAATTGTCTTATATTCTCTGAGTCCTTGTTTCATGGAAGTTGGGGCAGTTTTAAGGAGTTACACAAACATTATAATTACCCTCTTTATAAGGTAAGAGAATTTCAGTTGTCCTATACTATCTAAGTCCTTGTCTATGAAATTCTATTTACACTAGTACAAAATTTATCTTTTAGACTAGCTTATTTAGACCGGTTATATAGGGATAAGGTCTAAAATGTATGACTGGTGGCATTTTTATAAGTATAGATAACTTCTGAGACTGGTTCCCTGGATATAAGGTCTTAAAGATATTATTTTGACCTTATTTATGCGTAACCGGCCTTAAAAGGATAAAAATAATTAAAAATAAATACACTTTTTAGACTGGTTATTTCTATAACTGGTTTAAATAAGAGACCCGTAATTAAATCTTTTTTAACTTTTAAGATCGGCTATATCTTATAACCGCTTGAAAATTTGAAATTTTTTAGATTGCTTATTTTTAAAATCTATCTAAAATGTATATTTAAGACCGGTTCTTACAAACAATCGGTCTTAAAAGTGCATGCCCTAATTAAAACTTCACTCTTCTCTTCCTCTCGCCGAATTATAGCATGCTCTTTGAACTCACTTTTCCCTAAAATTTCTTAGACGGTTTTCTTGTTTACAACTCCACCATCCTCTTTCACTCTAAATTTGGAGCAATCTTTCTCTCTGAACCTCATATGTCACAATCTAACAGACGGTGTTCTTGTTCACAATCTTAGGGTCGGCATTGGGCTGGGTCTGTATTAGCCGCGGAAGAGTCACTACCCACACCTTGCCAATAGTTGACCTTCATTTTGCCGTCAATCGATAACATTCTAGCTCCTACTCCTCCTCCCTTAAAAGACTCACTACTTATTCTTCTTTCAAATGGGAGCACAAAGAGCAACTACTTGTGAAACAACTTGCCAGGTTTGTTTTTATTGATGTTAATAATTTGAACTTGATCCTTTTGATATTGTTTCGGGTGGGTTTAACCATATCTGGCATCAGATTCTAATATGCTTGAAGTAGGAAATGGAGGTGTTCTATTTTATGGTTATGGCTTTGTTTGAATATGCCCAATGTTGCTCTCTATCTTACGCTCGCCATTAAACTCAGTGATGATAACTTCACATACTAGCTTAATGATCACATTATGATATTTGCTATGTGGGTTTGAATTGAATATAAAATTATGAACAAGAGTTTGATAATCAATAGGGTGCTACTGTTGGAAATTGTGCCCTAAGGGCCAATCATTGTACTTTGAACATTATTATTTTAATGAAATTTCTCCATTCTGTTATCATATTATTTGCATGTTAACTGTGATAATTGTATCCTTGGATAATTCATAAAGATTGTCCTAAAAATGTCCCTGGTCAGTTATCTATGTGGGAGCAGAGATGAAACAAGATCAGTATGACTTTGATAAGATATGGAGATACGAATCAAAGTCTTAGGCACTTGTAAGAGTACAAGGTGCTAGACCGACCCACTATGAGAAAGCTATATGGATCAAGTCATAAGCTTTTCAAATGTATAACCACATCACAATGCCCTTAGACCTGAGGTCATCATGGATTCCTACATGAGAGTTGCTAAGCTTTGAACTAATCAAAAGTCACTTTTGACCGGGTGATGATAAAGGCTATGATCGAGCTTGTTGGTTTTTCATGTAGAGGAATATGAATGATCAAGATGGAATTTGTCCCTCACATTAGTAAAGAGATATTACTGGGCCCCTCGATGAGTGAGTCTGAGAAATGTATGGCCATACTATGATGGAAAGGATTTTTCGTCTCTATTATCAGGCTACTAAGGAATCGAGAAAGTAATGGTCAGGAATAAGAGGATGACAATATCCATGCCATATCCTTGATCGATATATCGTGTGACAAAAGGGACGTGACATGGTTGTATGACAGGTTGCATCGTGATAACGATCCTCATATGAATTGGGTAGTCGTAATGTCTTGCTAGAGGTCGCTTGCGACTTTTGGGTTAGTATAGTTATTGGCCCACTGCCAAGTTCATATGGGCCTACAGGGTCGCACACAAGAATGGCCCAACACGAGATAATGTTTAATTAAGGGTGGACGAATTTTATATTTATATATATATAATATAAAATTCATTAATAATATTATATAGATATATATTTTTGAAATATATATCTTATATATATATATGTATGTATATATATTATATGATATTATTATATTGTGTTAGTTTTAAATTTAATTTATTAAGATATATTAAATCTAATAACTAACATGATAGAGATATAGTATCTCAGATTTAATTTATGAAGATAAATTAAATCTAATGGCTCTTTATTTGGATTAAATAAATAGGTTAAATTAAAACTGTAGGACAGATTTAATTTAAACTGAATTTATTTAATTAGCTCATCAAGATAATTAATAGTTAATCAAGATAATCAAGATTGGTAAAATTTTAAAATTCTTCCGCTATGCCTGCCGATCCTAATAGCTACAAGTTATTTATACTTTATTATCTTGTTTTTTTGTCTTTTGTTTTGCTATTGGATAGGGTGCTACAAGATGTTGAAATATATGGATCATAGTTGGATAAAAGCTAAACGGACGAGTGTTGAATATGATATTGGGGTGAGGGGTTTTTTAGACTTTGCTAGAAGAAATGCTAATGATGACAGTGGGATGCTTTGTTGCCCTTGTGTAGTATGTTTGAATGAGAAGTGACTAAGTATTGCAAATATATATACACATTTAATTTGTGAAGGATTTTGTAAGAGTTATACAATATGGGTATCATATAGTGAAAAATTAGAAATGTCAAGTACATCTCAATAGGGGGAGTGGCCTTTGATAATAATGACAAGGATATGGATGATCAGATAGAGGATATTATTCATGATGTAAGAAAAGAGGCTTTTAAGCAATCACATGCATATGGTAATATGTGTAGTGATGCTGAGAATCTGTTGTACCTGGGGTGTAAAAATTCCAATTGTTGAGAGCAGTATTGAAATTGGTAAGCTTGAAAGCATGACATGGATGGAGCGACAAGAATTTTTCAGAAACGCGTGAGGCTTTTAAGGATATGCTTCCAGATGATAGTGTGTTGCCTTATTGATACTATAATGCTAAGAAAATATTATGTCCACTAGGGATGAAGTATAAAAAGATCCATACATGCCCTTATGATTACATATTGTATAGAAAAGAGCATGAAGAAAAACAATAGTGTCTGATATGTGAAACCCTGAGGTACAAATCAAATAACATCCCTACAAAGGTGTTGTGGTATCTTCCTATCATACCAAGATTCAAGCGCTTATTTGCTAATGAAAATGATGCAAACAATTTGAGATGGCATATAGATGAGAGGATATCCGATAGAAAGCTTTGACATCTGCTGATTCTTCTCAAGGGAAGAAAATTGATCAATTATTTCCTAGCTTCAGCGAAGAACCTAGAAACTTTAGGTTTGGGCTTAGCACGAATGATATGAATCCTTTAAGTAGTCTAAGAAGTATACATAGTTTATGGCCTATTCTGTTGGTAATTTACAACTTATCTCCTCTGTTAAGCATGAAACAAAAGTACATCATATTGTCTATATTGATTTTGGGACCAAAACAACTTGGAAATGACATAGATGTTTACCTAGAACCATTGATTAAAGACTTGAAAGAGTTGTAGGATGAAGGTGTTGATGTTTTTGACGGAAATGAGAAGGAGATTTTTAAAATGCGTGCCATAATCTTTTGTACTATAAATGACTTCCTTGCAAATGGAAACTTGTCAGGATATAGTGTTAAGGCCATAAAGCATGTCCGATTTGTGAAGAAGGCACATGCTACCATCAACTTCAACATGGAAGAAAGACGATTTATCTTGACCATAAGAGATTTCTTAGATGGGGCCACCTATATCGTAGATTAAAGAAAGCTTTTTTTGATGGACAAGAGCTTGAAGATGCTCCAGAGGTATTGACTGGGGAGCTAGTTTATGAAAAATGTGAAAAATATCAATATTATCTTTGGTAAGACTACAAATAGTAGTAATTAAAAAAATAAATGAAAAAAGAGCTTTGTCTTCTTTGATCTTCCATATTGGCCCTATCTTGATGTGAGACACTATATTGATTTCATGTATGTGGAGAAAAACATATGTGATAGTCTTGTTGGGACACTGCGCAACATACAAGGTAGTTCTTGTTAGAACAAGCATTTCACCCTAGAGGGGGGGTGAATTGGGTGATCTTAAAATTTCGTTGCAAATATAAAATTTGACGTTGAAATTAAAACATGAAAGAGTAAGGAGAAATATCACCGAAGTGTACACCGGGAGTTATACTGGTTCGGTCACAACCACTTTGACCTACGTCCAGTCCTCAGAGCTTCTCTAAGAGTTTCACTATAACTTCCAAGATTCAGTGGGTTCTTGGCACCTCAGTACAAGCAAGTTCCTACACCTGGACACTCGCTCCCCCTTACAAGTTGTAATTCAATCCCAACTCAAGGTTCCACAACCTTAAGTTATCTCAATAACTAATATTGAGTTTGAATGAAATATCTCTCTTACAGAGTAAATAAGAATCACTGAAGCATAGAATCACAAGTATAATGGGAAACAGAGTAATGAACTTGTTGATACGTTCGTAATTGTGTTCTTGTGTATCTCTCTGTTCAAATGTTCCCATATATATAGAAACGTTGGTAATGATTGCTGGAACATATTTCTTCATGTCCGTTGGAGCGTGCGCAGCCATTATTGACTTTTCCAGTTTTTGAAAAACATACGTTATGGTAGGTGACGGTCAATGACATTTGAGCATTGCTTTTTACTTTCCTTATTTGGTGAGATCTCTTCAACATTTGCCTGTTGAAATGCTAAGTACACTAATATAATAAGAAGTTAATCAAATAGGAAACAGAACAATGACTGTTGGAATGATTTCAAACTTTCTGGGTTTGCTTACTCGAGTAGCTCCTCGAGTAACCCTTGAAGTTTACTCGAGTAGCTCCTCGAGTAACATCGTGAAATCATTGTTTAACTTCAAGTCAATAAATAAATATAAGATTACTCGGGTAGTTCATGGAGTAAACTAAATTTCAAACCTTTGGGAATAGTTATTTACTCGGGTAGCTACTCCAATAATACTTTAGCAACTTCATAGATTACTCGGGTAACACCTCGAGTAATCCATTAAAAAACCTTTTGATTACTCGATGCTCTACTCCAATAATGTTGGCAGGATTTCAAGGCCGAGAGCAATTACCTTGTTACTCGAGTAGGGACTCGAGTAATGCTCTCATTTTTGTATTGGTTACTCGGGTACCACCTCGAGTAACGAAGCCTTTTGAGCATGATTTACTCTAGTAATGACTTGAAGTTTCCTTTGAAAATATTTGTGCTTACTGGGATACTTACTCGAGGAATCCACTTAAAATAAACCATAAAAAACTTGTATACTAGAGTAAGTACTCGAGGAAGATGAAATAAGAAGAAATCAGGTTAATCGGGTACCAACCTCAAGTTTTCACTTACCTTAGTATGTTACTCAGGTAGCTCCTCGAGTAACATTGGCAGTGGTACAAAGTGCCGAGAGCTCCATCTTTTCAGAAACAGAGTTACTCGAGTAGCTCCTCGAGTATCATGGAAAACTTGAAGGAAACTGGAAGTTTCTGACCTGGTTACTCGAGTAGCTCCTCGAGTAACATTAGCAGTGGTATAAAATGCCGAGAGGTCCAAATTTAGGAGACACAGTTACTCGAGTAGCTCCTCGAGTATCATTGGGAAAACTTGAAGGCAACTGGAAGTTTTTACCTGGTTACTCGAGTACCTCCTCGAGTAACATTAGCAGGCCGAGAGCAACCTCAAAATTTTACCTGGTTACTCGAGTAGCGCCTCGAGTAATGGTGTCAGGTTACTGGAAGTTCTCCTTGGTTACTTCAAGTTTTGTATCATTACTCGAGTAGCGCCTCGAGTAATGCCTTAGAAACTGTACTTCTGATCAAGTTCCTCAGCATTTTCTCTTGGCCAATCTTCACTACTTCCATTCTTACCTCAAGTAAGACTTGTTCCTGTCATTACTTAGTTCAAGCTTGATTATTAATCATTTCCTTTTCAAACCATTCTTTTGTTATCATCAAAACATGAGATCTAACATTCTCCCCCTTTTTGATGATGACAAAACTTTGGTGATTTTGAACATGGTTTTTCAAATTGGATTCTTAATTGAATATGTCTTATTAAGTTTAAATGCACCTTGTATACACAGCAATTTCATTAGTCCAAATATGTATCATAATTCAAAAACGTAATAGAACTTAAAATGAAATCATATAACTTAAACACACTTGCATTAAACTTAAAATTTCAAATTACAAGATAAAGTTCAAACTGAAATCAAAAGACTCCCTAAAGTCCCATGTACACCCAAATACCCAAAATGAACTAGGACACATCCACAAAATCACTCTCAAGCTCTTCTCCCCCTTTTTGGCTTCATCATTCAAGTTGAGGATTAGAAGGCTTCACCATAGAGATAGGTTTTACTGGAAAAACCAAACCACCACTATCTGAACTAGATGAATCAAAGGAGCTGGATGACTCTGGTTCAGGAAGATTGACTGGTGGGATATAAATGTCATCTCTAGGTTGGAGAGGAGAAGGCTGGAAGACAACCATAGTGGTCTCAGCTTCTGGAGGTGTGTCTAATACTGGAGTGAGATGCTCAGAGGAGGAAGAGGGAGATATTTCCTCTGTTTGGGTAGGAGAGGGAATAGGTTTAGGGGCAATGTTTGGCTGTGGCTTGGGAGGTGAATCATCGATGATAATATGTGTAGTCTCATGGCTTTCAGGATCATCCACTGTGAATAAGATATCTTTCCCTTGGGGCTCAAGTGGATCAGAAACCAGAGGGGTAGATGGTTCAGCCTCAGGAACAGGATTATCAGTAGGAGGGTTTTCTGGAGGTGGTGGTGGTGCAGATGATGAGGGACCGGCAGAAGGTCCAGGACCCAAAGAGTCCAGTCGTGCCAGAATCAATCTCAAGGTCTCTCCTTGAGCACGTTGCTCCGCTAGCAACTCCTCATGCCTCTTATCCATTCTGTCAACCAACTCTCCCATTTTTGTGTTCATGTGGGTTATGAGTTCTGCATTTGTGTTGGCTATGTCCACATGAAAACCTCTGAGGATATTCTCCATAAAGTGCTGGAGAGTGGCATTGAGGAAGAATGGTGAAGATGTGGTAGCAGCTGGAGCCGATGACTGAGTGTCATCCATCCTACTGGTCTCTGCCTCAGTGGCCTTTCGCTTCTTCTTAGACCCATACTCCAGTGGGCCTTTGAGAGGGATGTCGATATTCAGTTTTGCAATCTGGTTCCTCCCCACTGGGGTCATCCTCTCAATTGGCTCCTTACTATCCAAGTACCATATTTTGTTCTCTTTCAGGATAAGAGACACAATCTGGGGATATGGCATTGGAGTGGTACCCTTTCCATCCACCTTGTACCATTTCATCTCTGAAAATATATACTCTCCCAGATCCTTTTGTTCCTTTAGGAGAAGTGAAGCAAACCATCTATAGTCCCTATCGGAGAAGTGGGTATAGTTGTTGGCTTTATTTACTAGGGACCTAGAGTAAATGTACCAAAGGACCCTATGGTGATCACACATATCACTTGGTTTAAAGTTTAGGGGGCCAACTAACTCACCGGGTTTGAGAATGGTAAAAATTTGATTTGGCTCAAGTTCAGAATATATATCATCAGGGGGGTTCTCAATTCCTAACCATAAATTAATTCTAGAGGGAGATATCAGTATCTTTTGACCTCTAACTGTGGTGGTCATCTCTTCCTCAACTGAGGTTCGGTTAGGCTCATCTATAATTTCTAAGTTGCAATAAAAATGGGTAATTACTTTAGTGCAAAATGGTAACTTAATAGATAGCCAGGGCATAAAAGGTTCTAAATAAGGACTTAAGTCATGCTTCACTACCTCTTGAAGTAACTTCATATCAACGTAGTGTGTCTTACACACTTTTCTCCTGGAGAATTGAGTTAAGTACTTGGGAGACTCCACTAGTTTGCCTACATTGAATCCCTTTGGAGGAGAAGTGATCTCTGCTTCAGGAATCTTAGACTTCTTGGAAGATTGATCCTTCTCCATTTGGTCAATGATCCCAGCCATTGCTTTAGCCACATTTTTGTCATATTTTGGCTTCTTGGGAGGTTTTGGAGTGAAAGAGGGTGTAGAGGAATCAGAGTGAGGAGGTGAGGGAGATTTGGCACTTTTGCCTCTTCCAGTAGATGTACTCTTTTTGGATTGAGCCCTAGTCACAATGGGCTCTTTAATCACAACACCTTTGGCTTTAGGTTGTGATTGAGGTTGAAGAGGAATTTTGGCTTTTGGTCTAGGTGTTAACTTTCTTCTCTTTTTGGGAGGAGAAGAAAGAGGATCAGAATGTTGTTGGGATTCAGAGGATTCTATGGGAGTAAGATTTTTGGTCCTCATTCTTCTGAAAGATTGAGAAACTGAGATTTTCAAAGAAAGAGAAGTATCTGACGCAAATTTAAGGCAGAAAGATTCTGAATAAAATAGGAAGTTTTTGGACTTGAAATCAGTTGGGTTTTGACGGAAATGAGGCAAGGAATCGATTGAGAAAATTTTTGTGAGGGTGTATAGTGATTTACTCGAGGAGATTTTGTGGAAATGACCGAGTTTGTGCAAGATAAAGGCCTAACACCCGACATTACTCGAGGCCTTACTCGAGTAACCTTCAAGTTTACTCGAGGCCTTCCTAGAGTAATCATTCAGAAAAATACAAAAATAATTCATTTAAATTGCGTACCTGGCATGAATAATATAGTAATTATCCATGGATGTTCCCTCGATCATTTATAGTCCATTTAGGTCAGATTTGAGTCATTATTCAACACTTTGAGAATCTGAGCTCTGAAGTTACTCGAGGCCTTACTCGAGTAAGCTTCCAGTTTACTCGAGGCTCACCTCGGGTAAATAGCTTTTCAACTTCTGACTCTTGATTTCTTTGAAACTGAACCGTTACATTTAAAAATCCAAGTAACTTGATCCGTTACTTCAAGTTTTGGGGACCATTACTCGAGTACATACTCGAGTAAAGAGTTACTTTACTTCAAGTTGTTCCTCAGGTATTGCTTCATGTGAGTCATTACTTCAAGTTGGTACTCCAGTAATGGTGTCCTCTGATAACCTCTGTTTTTATTTCTCAAAACAGAATTTCTACCTTCCTGCAAAACAATTTTCTATACACTCCGATGCTAAAATTAATAATCATCAAAACATTATCAAATGACTTCATCTAATATTATGAATAACTTAAATAGCTTACAACTCATTGGGATTTACCATTCCCAATTCTCTTCTAATGTATAGAAATTGATCTTTTGCAAGGGGTTTTGTGAAGATATCAGCTAGTTGAAGATGAGTAGGAATGAATATTACTTTCACATCTTTCTTTTGGACATGATCTCTGATGAAGTGATGTCTGACATCGATATGCTTGGTTCTAGAGTATTGAACTAGATTCTTTGCCAAGCTTATTGTACTGGTATTGTCACAATAGATTGGTATTTCTTTGAGATAAATACCTAGGTCTTGTAGTTGTTGTTTTAACCATATCACTTGTGCACAACAACTTGAGACTGCAACATATTCGGCTTCCGTTGACGAAAGAGACACTGTATTTTGTTTCTTGCTGAACCATGAGACAAGAGATCCTCCAAGAAATTGTCCTTGTCCACTGGTGCTCTTTCTGTCTGTCTTGTATCCTCCATGATCAGAATCTGAATATGCAACTAGATATTCACTTCTTCCTTTGGGATACCACAAACCCAATTCTGGTGTGTCAGCAAGGTATCTAAAGATTCGTTTGACCGTTTCAGCATGTGATTCCTTTGGCGCCGATTGATATCTTGCACATTGCCAACACTAAATTGGATGTTTGGTCTGCTTGCCGTGAGATAGAGTAATGATCCAATCATTCCTCTATATTTTGTGATATTGTAGTCTTTCCCTTTAACATCAGCATCAAGCAACGTTGTTGAGCTCATAGGCGTGTCCGACCCATTAGCTTCATCCATTCCATACTTCTTTAAAAGCTCTTTTAAGTACTTTGTTTGAGATATGAAGATTCCATTCTTTCTTTGTTTGATTTGCAAACCAAGAAAGAAATTCAATTCTCCCATCATTGACATCTCAAACTCTCCCTGCATTATCTCAGAAAATTCCTTACACAAGGATTCATTAGTAGCTCCGAAAACAATGTCATCAACATATATTTGAACAATTAAAATATCATTGTGTTTTCGTTTTATAAAGAGTGTTGTATCAACTTTTCCCCGTACAAAACCTTGATCGATAAGAAACTTACTAAGCCTTTCATACCAGGCTCTTGGAGCTTGTTTTAAACCATATAAAGCCTTTTTGAGTTTGAAAACATGGTTAGGTTTAGAAACATCCTCAAAACCTGGAGGTTGATCTACATACACTTCTTCCATGATGTAACCATTTAGAAATACACTCTTTACATCCATTTGATAGAGTTTGAATCCTTTGATGCATGCAAAGGCTAAGAGTACATGTATAGCTTCCAGTCTAGCCACTGGAGCATATGTTTCCTCATAATCAATCCCTTCTTCCTGATTATAACCTTTAGCCACCAATCTTGCCTTATTTCTGACAATAATTGCGGATTCATCGAGTTTGTTCTTGAATACCCATTTAGTACCAATGATCGGATGATCCTTGGGTCGGGGTACTAAGTCCCAAACTTGATTTCTTTCAAATTGATTTAATTCTTCTTGCATTGCTATAACCCAATCATTGTTTGATAGGGCTTCATCAATGTTAGAAGGTTCAATCTCAGAAATAAATGCAGAAAAACTTACTTCATTGAAAATTCTATTTCTAGTTTTGATCCCTTCATTTACATCTCCTATGACTTGATCTAAGGGATGGCTTCTATTGTATTTCCAGGCTTTAGGTTGACCTAGAGATTGCTCTTCTTCCTTGGTTTCATCAACTTCTGGAATAAGAGACTTAGAAATAGATTGACCATTTTCTTGATTTAAAACAACTTCCTATTCTTCATCAATGGTTTTGTCAGAGGATTCAAATTCATCAAACACAGTATGAATTGATTCTTCAATAACACATGTTCTTTTATTGAAAACTCTATATGCTTTACTTCGGTTAGAATATCCTAGGAAAATTCCTTCATCAGTTTTAGAATCAAATTTTCCTAAGTTATCTTTACCATTATTATGAATGAAACACTTACAACCGAAGATGTGTAGATGAGCAATGTTTGGCTTTCTTCCTTTGTGCAGCTCGTATGGTGTCTTTCCAAGTTTTGTTCTGATATAGGCTCTATTTGAAATATAGCATGCTGTACTCATAGCATCAGCCCAGAATACTTGGGACACATTCTTTTCATTTAACATTGCTCTGGCCATTTCAGTGAGCACTCTATTCTTTCGTTCCACGACTCTATTTTGTTGAGGTGTCCTTGGAGCAGAGAAATTGTGACCAATACCATTAGTATCACAATATTCTTAAAAAGCTTGATTCTCAAATTCTCCACCATGATCAGTCCTAATACCTGCAATGGACATACCTTTCTCATTTTGCACTTTCTTGGCAAAAACAATAAATTCTTCAAAAAGTTTCATCCTTTGATGATAGAAAAATAACCCATGTAAATCTAGAGAAGTCATCAACAATGACCAATGTATATAGATTGCTACCAAGACTCTTTACTCTTGCTGGGCCAACTAAATCCATATGCAATAGTTGTAATGGTCTATTTGTTGAAATCTCATTTTTCAATTTGAAAGATGATTTAGTTTGTTTACCCTTTTGACATGCGTCACAAATTAAATCGTTTTTGAAATTTACTTTGGGTAAACCAAGAACTAAATCCTTTTTGAGTAGTTTTCCTAGTTGATGCATATTGACATGAGCTAATCTCTTATGCCATAACCAACTTTCATCGGCATTACTCAGAAACCAATTTTCAGATTCATTTCTACTAATATCTAAAGTATAACAGTTACCTTCCCTTTTAGCTCTGAGTTTTGCCTTGATATTTTTCTTATCGCGTTGTAAATCTTCCTTGTTGACAATCAGACATTCCTCTGAATCAAATATTATCCAGTTGTCTTTATCTGCACTTTGACTTACGCTCAGTAAATTATGACACAAGCCTTCAACGTAATATACATCTTTGACTTGTATTCCCTTGTCATTTTTGATTTCACCAATTCCTGCAATCTTTCCGGATTGATTTCCTCCAAATTTTACCTTGCCACCTTCCTTAGGTTGCAATGTGGTAAAACTTTTGAAATCCCCGGTCATATGTCTAGAGCATCCACTATCTATGTACCACTTGCTATTTTTGGATGCTTTGAGACATACCTACAATCAAATGACTAGGTCTTAGGTACCCACATCTTTTTGGGTCCTGTTGGGTTAGTACAAATAATTTTCTGAATATATGAACCTTTAGGTACCCATTTGTAGGTTCCTATATTTCCTTTCTTCTTATGAATGCATGAAGAGGTATAATGACCTTTTCTGTTACAGTAGTTATAGAATGCAAAAGGATTTGATATATGCACAGAATGCTGGAAATAATTTAAATATAACTTACCTCCTGCTTTCTTTTTACCTTTCCTTTTATCTGATTTTGGATCATATCCAATACCAGATCGATCATTTACAACTCGTTGATCTTTTAAAATCACACTTAGCATCTCACTTCCTTTAGTAAATTTTTCAAGAGTTTTTGTGAGATCAGTGTTTTTCTTTTTCAAAGAAGAACAATTTTCACAATTCTTTTCTGAACTTTCTTTAAGTTCAATTTCAAGAACTTTGTTTCTCTTTTTGAAAACAACTAATTCTTTAACTACTTTGATGAATTCAGAATGTAAAGCATTATATTCAAAGAGTAATTCATCTTAGGTAGGTTCGGAATCATTTACCTCTTCTTCTGTCTCTTCTTGGGCAACAAGACATATATTAGCTACTTCTTCTTCTTCCTCACTTTCTTCGTCAGAGGAACTATCTCCCCATATAGCAGATACAAAGGCCTTCTTTTTGTTAAAGAATTTTCCTTTTCTCTTTTCTTTGCTCTTTTGATTAAGTTCTGGACATTCTGACTTGATATGTCCTGGTTTTCCACATTCGTAGCAAATAATATGGTCTTTGTTGCTAGTTCCTCCTTTTTGAAAGTGTTTGAAGCCTTGACCTTTCTTGTAGAACTTTCTGAATCATTTTATGATTAAGCCCATTTCATCATCATCAAACTCCTCATCTTCATCTTGATTTTCTTCTTTCGCTTTTAGTGCTAGACCTTTCTTTCTTTTGTCACCTATGTCGTCTAGTTCCCGTTTGAACTTTAATTTGCTTTCATATTCAGAAAGGCTTCCAAATAGAGAAGCAACTGATCTCATTGATTCTCCTTTTGCCTCTTCTATCGCAGTGACTTTGGCCTCCCACTCTTTAGAAAGAATATTCAAAATCTTTCGTACTTGGGTATTTTGATCATAGACTTTACCAAGTGCTACAAGTTGATTAACAAGATGAGTATATCTAAGTTCGAATTCAGAAATTGACTCACCTGATTTCATTCGAAGTAGATCGAATTCAGTGATCAAGGTGTTGATTCGATTTTCCTTTATTCCCAAAGTTCCTTCATGAGCTATTTCCAGAACTTCCCACATTTCCTTTGCTGTTGGAAGTGTGCAAATTCTGAAGTATTCATTTTGACTTAAAGAACTTTGTAACATCAGAATTGCCTTGCTGTTGAGAGTGATAAGTTTCTTGTCATTCTCATCATATTCCGTTGGCGTCTTTGGAATTTTCTGAGAATCTACAGTCTTTGTAGGTTGATAGTTTCCACTCTCAATTACGTCCCATAGCCCATATTCAGTAGCCATCACGAACACTGTGAATTTTGCTTTCCAGAAAGAAAAGTGTTCCCCATTGAAACCGGGAGGTCTAGTGATGGATGCTCCGTCGGGAAGAATTCCTTCACCCATGCTTGCCATTGGATCCTTCTTAGGTTGTTATACCTTAACAAGAAAACCTACTCTCTGATACCAAATGTTAGAACAAGCGTTTCACCCAAGAGGGGGGGTGAATTGGGTGATCTTAAAAATTTCGTTACAAATATAAAATTTGACGTTGAAATTAAAACATGAAAGAGTAAGGAGAAATATCACCAAAGTGTACACCGGGAGTTATACTGGTTCGGTCACAACCACTTTGACCTACGTCCAGTCCTCAGAGCTTCTCTGAGAGTTTAACTATAACTTCCAAGATTCAGTGGGTTCTTGGCACCTCAGTACAAGCAAGTTCCTACACCTGGACACTCGCTCCCCCTTACAAGTTGTAATTCAATCCCAACTCAAGGTTCCACAACCTTAAGTTATCTCAATAACAAATATTGAGTTTGAATGAAATATCTCTTTTACAGAGTAAATAAGAATCACTGAAACATAGAATCACAAGTATAATGGAAAACAGAGTAATGAACTTGTTGATACGTTCGTAATTGTGTTCTTGTGTATCTCTCTGTTCAGATGTTCCCATATATATAGAAATGTTGGTAATGATTGCTGGAACATATTTCTTCATGTCCGTTGGAGCGTGCGCAGCCATTATTGACTTTTCCAGTTTTTGAAAAACATACGTTATGGTAGGTGACGGTCGATGACATTTGAGCATTGCTTTTTACTTTCCTTATTTGGTGAGATCTCTTCAACATTTGCCTGTTGAAATGCTAAGTACACTAATATAATAAGAAGTTAATCAAATAGGAAACAGAACAATGACCGTTGGAATGATTTCAAACTTTCTGGGTTTGCTTACTCGAGTAGCTCCTCGAGTAACCCTTGAAGTTTACTGCGAGTAGCTCCTCGAGTAACATCGTGAAATCATTGTTTAACTGCAAGTCAATAAATAAATATAAGATTACTCGGGTAGTGCATGGAGTAAACTAAATTTCAAACCTTTGGGAATAGTTATTTACTCGGGTAGCTACTCCAATAATGCTTTAGCAACTTCATAGATTACTCGGGTAACACCTCGAGTAATCCATTAAAAAACCTTTTGATTACTCGATGCTCTACTCCAATAATGTTGGCAGGATTTCAAGGCCGAGAGCAATTACCTTGTTACTCGAGTAGGGACTCGAGTAATGCTCTCATTTTTGTATTGGTTACTCGGGTACCACCTCGAGTAACGAAGCCTTTTGAGCATGATTTACTCTAGTAATGACTTGAAGTTTCCTTTGAAAATATTTGTGCTTACTGGGATACTTACTCAAGGAATCCACTTAAAATAAACCATGAAAAACTTGTATACTAGAGTAAGTACTTGAGGCAGATGAAATAAGAAGAAATCAGGTTAATCGGGTACCAACCTCAAGTTTTCACTTACCTTAGTATGTTACTCAGGTAGCTCCTTGAGTAACATTGGCAGTGGTACAAAGTGCCGAGAGCTCCATCTTTTCAGAAACAGAGTTACTCGAGTAGCTCCTCGAGTATCATGGAAAACTTGAAGGAAACTGGAAGTTTCTGACCTGGTTACTCGAGTAGCTCCTCGAGTAACATTAGCAGTGGTATAAAATGCCGAGAGGTCCAAATTTAGGAGACACAGTTACTCGAGTAGCTCCTCGAGTATCATTGGGAAAACTTGAAGGCAACTGTAAGTTTTTACCTGGTTACTCGAGTACCTCCTCGAGTAACATTAGCAGGCCGAGAGCAACCTCAAAATTTTACCTGGTTACTCGAGTAGCGCCTCGAGTAATGGTGTCAGGTTACTGGAAGTTCTCCTTGGTTACTTCAAGTTTTGTATCATTACTCGAGTAGCGCCTCGAGTAATGCCTTAGAAACTGTACTTCTAATCAAGTTCCTCAGCATTTTCTCTTGGCCAATCTTCACTACTTCCATTCTTACCTCAAGTAAGACTTGTTCCTGTCATTACTTAGTTCAAGCTTGATTATTAATCATTTCCTTTTCAAACCATTCTTTTGTTATCATCAAAACATGAGATCTAGCAGTTCTAACGCTGGAGTAAAGGCAAGATTAGATTTGCAAGAAATGGGAATACGAGAAGACTTGCATTCAAGGCCATATGGTAAGAGAACTTTTTGTCCTCCCGCTTCTCATACTTTGTCAAAGGATGAGAAAAAAGTTTTGGTGAGTATTTACATGGCATCAAAGTTCCCTCAGGGTGTTCTTCAAATTTTAAGAAGCTTGTGTCGATGAAAGACTTGAAGTTAGTATAGCTAAAGTCTCATGATTGTTATGTCTTAATGCAACAACTACTCCTAGTAGCTATTTGAGGCATTGTTGAATATGACCTTCAACATATTTTGACTAAACTTTGTTTCTTCTTCAATGCTATTTATAGTAAAGTCATTAAGACAAAAAGATTGGATGAACTGAAAAATTAAAGATATCTGATCTTGTGCCAGCTTGAAAAGCTTTTCTTCCTTCTTTTTTGACATCATGGTTTATCTAATTGTTTATCTAGTGAGGGAGATAAAGTTGTGTGGCCGTATCTATTTACGATGGATGTACCGAGTGGAAAGAACTATGAAAATCCTAAAAAGGTATGTGAAAAATGCAAATCGACCTGTAGTATCTATTGTTCAGAAATATGTTTATGAAGAAGCTACGGAGTTTTGTCAAGATTACTTGTCAAATGTAAGACATATTGGGCTTCCTAAAGTCATGATGAAGAAGAAGGTAGACGCGGGGCTATAGTAAAAAGTGTGGATCCTGACGAATTGCAACAAGTCTACTTGTATATCTTGAATAATGTTGTTGAAGTTCAAGATTACATTAATGCTCATAAAGAAATTGTATGGAAAGAAAAAAAGTCAAATGACTAAATAAAGGTTAATTAGGGAGCATAATAAAAATTTTACACATTGGTTCAAACAAAAGTTTGATGGAAAAGAATGTTTTTTTGATACAATTAAATGGTTAGCATGAGGTCCTGAAATTGATGTCATAAGTTGGACTTCATTTGTGATCAATAGTTATACATTTTACAAGAAGTCCCTAGATGATAGGAGCACTTTCCAAAACAATGGGGTTATGTTAATGGCTGAATCTATGCACTTCTCTAGTTCGAAAGATAAGAACCCTAGATTGGCAGTCATACCTTATTATGGGGTTATTGAAGAGATTTGGGTGGTTGATTATGTTAAAATTACATTTCCCATTTTCAAATGCAAGTGGGTTGATGTCAACAATTGTGTAATGATCGACCAGTTAGGATTTATGTTAGTTTATCTGAATAGTAGAAGTTTTGGAGATAAACCTTTTATTATAGCATATTAGACGAAACAAGTATTCTATATTACAGATCAGGCAAATAAAATGTAGTCTGTAGCTCTCCAAGGAAAAAGAGTCCTTGATATTAATAAGGAAAGTCGTTCAATGAATAATCTTCTTGAGACTCCTTTGTTTTCTAGGGATCTTCCAAAATTGAACGAAGAAGATGAAGTAGATAACGAATACGGCACAAGAAATGATCATCATGAAGGGATATGGGAGGATGTCCCTTTATAAAACTATTTTAAAGGTTATCTAGCTAAAGTAATTATCATAGATTATATTTGAATTATGTATATAGTTATTTTATATATAAAAATACTTTTTTGTTGTTGTCATAGGAAAATGAAGGATTTAAGGTGTCCTAGTGTAGATGCTCTTGAGCCAACTAGTGCTTATCAGTGATAGATTACTGTCATGTCACACCCTTATCTTATTTTGACTTATAGTGGAATATTATTGAGTACAGTAGGCAACACAGGAATAGCATAAATATACTAATAATAAGTGTATGATTGCAAAAATGTCCCCTTAAGGGTTCGTACATAATAATTACAAACCTTGTAGCCGCACAGGGCTCTAGGGTATCTAAACTCATCCCATTGAAACAGAGACATCTTCCCCTCTTCGTTCCACCACTACAATCCACTTGTACGGTTCTCTTCTTTGTTCTCAACATATCTTTTGTCTCCTCTTGTCTAAATTGTTGGTAGGAGAGGGTGAGATTTGAGAGAATCTCAGTAGGAAACAGATACCATAATGCATGCACGGTAGATGCTATGTGTATGACGTATTAGCTTATCTAGATGCATGCCCCATAATGACATTTCTACATGCTCAATGTTTCATGTAACAAAACTATGGCCGCAACAAAATAGAAACAGAGCTTCATTTGTTTAAATATGCTTTATACAATCAAGTAAAGCAATCACATATATCACTACACAAGCAAAGATATCAATTACATGCAATTAAGGTAAGTCCCATGTAATGACCCAATTTGTGATTAAGGGCTAATGACCTCCAAAATGAATGTAATTAATGTTAAACAAAACTTTTAGAGAATGTGATGTGAATTAAGATATAAAGTGTGCTTGATGATGATTTAGTAAGTGTTGGGATAATCAAGGGTAAAATGGGAAATTTGTTGATCAATTAGTCAACCACCAAATAGGGAGTTTGCTAATTTCGTTGGAGCTATTGTAAAATATGTAGTGCTCAAGAGAAAAAGGGTGGAATTGCATGTGGTAGTGTTCATTTAGGTTCATAGAAGGAAGCATAAGATCAGGACAAGTGGCACTTTATGAACCATAGGTTCAAAGTCAATTTGTCAAACTCTTTTTCTCTCTACTCTCTCCCTCCAAGTCAGCTAAATGAGTGAGGGAAGCCAAACATCTGCATCTGCATCTTCATCATCAGCTTATCTTCTCTCTCCATTTCTCCATTTTCGTTGAGCAAGGAAGGAAAGAGAAAGTTCAAAAGTGAGATTTTGACTTGATCAATGCCTTCTAATACTCTAGACTTCTTCTTTAATGTTGTTCACCTTGATGAGAGCTTCACCTTGATGGTTTTAGATATTTGAAAGAAGGTGTTTTAGAGCTTGAACAAATTTGAGAGTTGAGGAATCAAGTATATAATTTTGGCAAGTTGAAGAGGTAAGCATTTGTAGCATTTTGGCATATATGTTGTGATTTTTTGTGTTTTGTTGTTTGTGGAATTTGCCTTGATTTTAGTGTCAATTTGGAATGCAAGAGTTGTATGATGATTTATGGTAAAATTGGTGTTATGTGCTGCTATTTGCATGTTGAAATTGGTTTGAAACATTGGAAGAGGAATTGGGGGAAATTGAGTAATATGGGTTATATAGCGACCTAAAACAAAACTTGTTGTTAGAGTGGGATTTTGGGTGTTTTGAGGTTTCCAATAGGTTTTTTGGGTGAAAGTAGGTGGGATTAGGCTTATAAAGGAATTTTAGGACCATTAGAAAATATTTGGTAAAAATTGGAAGTTGCTGTCAGTTGCTGCGATTTGGCTTCTAATAGAGCCTTACTCGAGTGAGAAGAGGCCCCACTTAAGTGTGGCATTATGATTTCTCTTTTCCTTCAATTTTCTATTGCACTTCCGCACCAAAAGTAAAGAGTGCATTTCCTTACTGTAAGTGACAGGGGTCCTCACTCGAGCACACCCTGCCTCACTCATGTGTTGGTGTATTTGACACCTTAAGCCGATTCTCGGGGCAACACTCGCAGTTCATTTTTCAAGACTGTGATCTAGCACTCACAAGCATTGAGTTGTCACTTGAGTACTGGGGACATCACTTGAGTGCACTTCCCACCCCAGAGTTTCTGTTGATCTCAGGTCGTCACTTTCTATGCCTCATTCGGTAGGACTCGGGTGAATTATAGGCTATTACTCGAGTATTGGGTTTAGGACTCAAGTGCTGTGACTACTTTCTATTCTCTTTGTTGCTCTCTGCAAGCACTCGTACGAGTATACCTTTCGTGCTCGAGTGCAAGTCACTCCATCACTCGAGTGCATAATCCATCACTCGAGTGAATCACCTGAAATCAACGTTTTAGCTTCCAAAAGGGGAGTCTTTGGTATAATTTTGCCAACCCTTTAGGCAATTCGTGCTCTAGCAATGATATTTGCCTTGTGCGTGAACAGCCTATGCCAGAAGATCGTCGGAAAGAACAAGGTAGTGACTCTTTCTCTTATACCATGTGTAATACATTGTATGTATGTTTATCATTCTTTGTGATGATTTCTAATGTTGCTACGAATACAGCCGAGAGGGCTGTCATCATTGTGATTACAGCGGGTTTGTTGGATTTCCCTCACCCCCTTAACGAGGTCTGTTGGGCTAGTGAGCCGATGTCTTTTTATGTAACGACCCAATCCTCACTCGATTCCAAGGTCTTTTGGATGTCCCACACCCCAAGTCCATGAGGTTGGGCTAGTGAGTTGGCCATGGTTCACTTCGTTAGGTTCCTCCCATGGTGGAATATCGCACCTCATGTGAGACATGGTACCATTGGACACCAAAACGCTTGGTCATATTGGTCTTACTGCCTCCGTTACAACCTGGTGCAGTTTGAATGTTCTGTCATCTCAAAATATTACCTTGGACACACTGGTCCAATGTCATCGCACTAGGCATCAACCACAGTGCTAGACACCCAGGTCTTACAGCCTATGGGCACCGCCCTATACAACCTTGCACGTCGGATCTTACTACCTCGAGCCTCGGCTCACCACAATTTCAGACACATCACATTCTGCAACCTAAGGACTTACTAGTCTATCAGGTCTTATGGCTTAAGTATATACAATTCATCATCTTTACTGAATATATATCAAGACTAACAACCTCAAACAAACTATCAGTGACTAAAGATTAAGCATAAATTTACTATGCATCCGCTGCCCACTCTGAGATCTATCTCCTCATATGAGCTTTAATAATATCAAGATAATTTAATAGAAGTCCCATAGGAACCTCCCATGACACCTGATGGAACCCACAATCTATATTCCTCTATGCCCATTCTTGGCCTGTTTGAACTCAAATCATTCTGGGCCATCTCATATGGACTTCCACTGGACCTCCGTAGTAACCCTTACTTGTTTCGTAATTCAGTTCAGTTGGAAACATTCAAGGCCAACCACTGTTGCAACCCCTACTTGTTCCATAATTCGGTTCAATGTACCCATAGGCACTATGTTCATCAGTTTCGGTAAGTCCACCCACTGTCAGTAAGCCTAATCCAGGCCCAAGGGACACGATTCCGAAGTTCTAATTCCAGAAGCCATAATCAACATATCGTTGAGAGCCTACATTTCCATAGCTCTACTCTATGATTTAACGTCACCGTAGCTGCACTCTACGGTTCGTCGTCATGGTGGCTCCACACTAGGGTTCGTCGTCACAGTGGCTCCATACTATGGTATTGTACTCAATGCTTCACTTAGTCAACTGACTGGTTAGCCCTTTCGGTCAGAATTCTCTATAGGTAGCCCTTTCTGATCAGATTTCACCGTAGGTAGCCCTCTCCGATCAGAACTCTCTGTAGGTAGCCCTCTCCGATCAAGACTATCCGTAGGTAGCTCTCTCCGATCAGAACTCTCCGTAAGTAGCCCTCTCTGATCCAAATCCCCCATAGATAACTCTTTCCCTATGCTAGATTAACAACTAGAAACCTCAAAATACCTTATACACATTTCGATTCATTTTTAATACCATATTCTGGTACCCCAGACCATCCAGGTTAAGTCAAATTCCTAAGAATCAATTCAACTATTAAGTTTGATCCTTATATCACAATTCAACTCTTAGAACCTCAATATTAGCTGAGTTGAGAAATCACTTTCCTCATTTCCACGGATCATTACTAACCCAACACAAATTTGAGTGTATTTGCCAGCCTAAGGGCATACTAGTCCCCTAGGTCTTTGGGCCTTTGGACACACAGGTCCACTATAACATCACTGGCATGTAATATCCTGCAGTCTAGGGTCTCTAACCCAACCTTTAGGTTCATCATGAAATCTAGAACCTCAACTCACACAAATTGGAAATCATCTCCCTCAATTATACCCAATAGGTTTATTAATAGTCAATATCAATAGCGCCTATTCTAACCTTCACGGTATTTGGGTAATAACCTTGAAACATTATTGATGGCTTAACATTATCCATCAGGTTCACATGGTTTGAGCTTTTGTCAGGCATTAGAACCATAGTGCAACCAATTCGCATTATGACCTAAGCACTATTTCAGTTTAGATCTAATTCAGGCCTATTCCCAACCTTTAGTATCATCATATCAAATCTTTCAGGATCAATATACGGTATGATCACTACTCATCATATAGCACTGTCCCAATTTAAAATCAATGCTTACATCATTATTATCTCCAGCGTCTAGGCACCCTTTAAATTATCTAACATAAATGATCATTAGTCATAGAGAAACCTTAAGACAATCACTATGCCTCAAGTCTCCATGACCCTATCAACTCACTTCCTAGGGGGTCACCCATCCTAGGATTTCTCTGAGTTGAGCATGCTTAACTTTCGCATACCTATGCCCAAACATAGATACCAGCTTCTACTGCTTCCATCCACGGCTACCTCATGACTACCCTTATCTCAAAAGACATGCCTACTATCTCCGGTCACCAAAATATTGGATGTAGACCGCACATTGGCCTTGGTCGTACCCACTTCCTCAGGTTCTGCAATATCCTTAAACCATTCTTGTCTAGTATTGCACCACTAGCTGCCTTTCGGTACTAGCCATTTCTCAGGGCTGATTCACAAATCGGGAAGATACCCTCCTTTGGTGCCTCCTGTCCATGCATATTTCCTAGCATTGTGTAATCAAGACCATATTAGTATACCATCATGTTACCAAAACCGCCCCACTGCCAAAACCTCTTGGGCTCTTCCAAAATCGCTTGAAGCTCTTATACCAAAATGTCATGCCCTTATTTTAATTTCACCTTTACCAGAGTATTCACGAAAAATGATATGCGGTTCAGTGGGCAACCTAGGAATATCATAAAAATACTGATAAAAAGTGCTCGATTACAGAAATTCCTCATAGGGGTTCATGTATAATAATTACCATCAATATAGCTACACAAGGCTATCAGTGTGTCTGAACCCGTCCGACTGAAACTGAGACATCTTCCCGTCTTAGTTCTACCACCGCAATCCCCTCGTACGGTTCTTTTCTTTATTCTTAGCATACATTCGTCTTCACATGTCTAAATTGTTAGTAGGGGAAGGTGAGATTTGAGAGAATCTCAGTAATATATACCAATATGCTTACAAGATAAGTGTTTAATGCATGACATGCTTGCATTACATAAACTCATGCTAATACAATGGCATATCTGCGTGCTCAATGTTTCGTGCAACAAAACTATGGCCACAGTATAGACAGAAACAGAGCTTCAATCATTCATATATGTTTCATATAATCAAGCAAAGCAATAACATGCATCAATACACTAGCACAAATATCAAATACAAGCAAGAGAGGTAAGTTCCCTACCTTAACCCTTTTCTACCTCAAAACGTGTGCCTCGATCTACATACAAACAGCTTGGGGCTCCATATTTGATCCTACAATGTCAAATGTATTATTTAGACACTTTTATAGTATTTCTGGGGGTTATATGAGTCTATCTTGAAAAATTACTTAAATACCCCGGGGAACCCAGCCTGTCCTTGCCGTACCCAATCCGGCTGCACTTTTCCCAAAATTCTAACCTGGGCATTTCCACCCAAGGAATCCATTTTCGGACTCAGAATTATCAAATTCAATGCCAAATTACAAAATTACCCTTAGCAGCCCCACTTTAAGGGTTTCAGGGGCGTTTTCGTAATTATGCTTTTTCGGCCTTTTCCTGAACTCAATGGAATCATCAAATCATTGAAAATATAACTCTAAGGCCCATTTATAGCCCTGGCCGAAATATATAAGTGCTCTAGGGAAAATTGGGGTTTTTTGGTTTTGGCTCTGTAAACGCGTTCCTTTATACTCCTAACCACTTTATTGACTATTCCATTAGATTACAACTACCATTTAGTACCAATTTAGGCAGCATAAGAGCCCCACACACCCATTTTCCATTTTTACAAACATAGACAATTCGACAAAATTTCACCAATTAAATTGTCCACAACAGCTAGAATAGTCAATACACAAGAGTTTAGAAGTTACCTCAAGTTCCCACTAGCTTTTCTCAAGAGTGGCTGAACCCTAGCTCACTTCAACATAAGAAATAGAGCTTCTAAACCTTAAATTACTTAGAAGAGTAGCTTAGGAATGGAGTTATACGCATTAGGAACCGATTTACCGAAGAAATCACCTACCTTTGCAAGCTTTTTCCCTCTTTCTCTCTCTACACTTTCTCACACTTTCTCTCTCTTGTTGTAGCCTTGCACCACGGTTTTGGGTTGATGGGGGAGGTGGATGATGATTTAATATGATAGAATATTATTTTCTAATTATTTCTTAAATTTCCAACAATTTCAAATTTTTACAAAATTTTGGCAGATTTCTGCCCAAAATTTGAAAAATCATAACTAATTCTATAAAAATCGAATTGAAGTTATTCCAAAGGCTATGGAACCCTTATTAAGTCTAGTTTCAAGAAAAAATATAGCCTTTTGCTAGCTGGAAGCACATAATCCCCAGAATTTCAATCCTTACACGTTGTTCCAGAAACTTCATAGTTTTTTTGTGCTGACTTCAAAAATTCATAACTTCTTGTAAATAGCTCTAATTGAGTCATATTACCTATCAAATTAAAGATTAGGATGTCTACTTTCATCCTGTAAAATCTAATAATTTTTGCTCATCATTTGGTCTTTCAAAATGTTATGACAAGCTTACTACCTCATAATTGAGAGTTGAGGAATCAAATATCTAATCTTGGCAAGTTGAAGAGGTGAGGATTTGTAGCATTTTGGCATATATGTTGTGATTTTTGGTTAAGTTTTGTTGTTTGTGGAATTTGCCCTGATTTTAGTGTCAATTTGGAATGCAAGAATTGTATAATGATTTATGGTAGAATTGGTGTTATGTGCTGCTATTTGCATGTTGAAATTGGCTTGAAACATTGGAAGAGGAATTAGGGGAAACTGAGTAATATGGGTTATATAGTGACCTAAAACAAAACTCGTTGTTAGAGTGGGATTTTGGGCGTTTTGAGGTTTCTAATGGGTCGTTTGGGTTAAAGTAGGTGGGATTAGGCTTATCCAGGAATTTTAGGACCATAGGAAAACATTTGATAAAAATTGGAAGTTGCTGTCAGTTGCTACGATTTGACTTCTGATATAGCCTCACTAGAGTGTGGCATTGTGATTTCTCTTTTCCTTCAGTTTTTTGTTGCACTTCCTTGCCAAAAGCAAAGAGTGCATTTCCATACTTATGAATGACAGGGGTCCTTACTCGAGCACACCCTGCCTCACTCGAGTGTTAGTGTATTTGGCACCTTGAGCCGCTTCTCGGGGCAACACTCTCAGTTTATTTTTCAAGAGTATGATCTAGCACTTGCAAGATTGAGCTTTCACTCGAGTACTGGGGACATTACTCAAGTGCACTTCTCACCCCAGAATTTCTATTGATCTCGGATCGTCACTTTCTGTGCCTCACTTGGTAGGACTCGGGTGAATTAGAGGCTATTACTCGAGTACTGGGTTTAGGACTCAAGTGCTGTGACTACTTTCTATTCTCTTTGTTGCTCTCTGTCAAGCACTCGCATGAGTGTGCCTTTCGTGCTTGAGTGCAAGTCACTCCATCACTCGAGTGAATCACCTGAAATCACGTTTTAGCTTCCAAAAGGGGAGTCCTTGGTATAATTTTGCCAACCCTTTAAGCAATTGTCTAAGCTTTTATGGGATACCTAAAGGACTTAAATGACAACTAATCTTAAGTGTTTTGAAAATAAAAGCTTGGAATAGAGATTGATTCGTCATCCTTGGTTTTGGTTATAGGTTTTCATATTTGCCCATGTGTAAACAGCCTATGCCTGAGGATCGTCGGAAAGAACAAGGTAGTGACTCTTTCTCTTATACCATGTGTAATACATTGTATGTATGTTTATCATTCTTTGTGATGATTTCTAATGTTGTTGTGAATACAGTTGGGAGGGTTGTTGTTATTGTGATTACAGCGAAAGCTATCTCATAAAGTTTACAGCCAAGAGGGCTGTCGTCATTCTGATTACAGTGAAAGCTGTCACATAGTGTTTACAGCCAGGAGGGTTGTCGCTATTGTGATTAAAGTGAAAGCTATCACATTGAGTTTACAGCCGTGAGTGCTATCGTGCATGGTGAATGCCATTAATCATTATGCATGGTGTTGTTGCTGCTGATGATTTGCTTGCATGCCATGTGTTTATATATTGTATGAGTGATTTGTTACTTCTGGGATTCTCTTGAATCTCATTCTTTCCATTGACTAACCTACAGCTAGGGCAAGCAGTTCACAGGAGAAACAGTCAACCAAGGGCGGATAGTTCAGATTTAGGTTGTAGTTGTTTGTCATATTTTGTTTGGGGATTATTGTATTTCTATAAATATTATTTTGGATACAGTTGTGTAATCCCCTGATTGGGAATAATATTGAGGGGAAATGTGCCTATAAACCCTTTAGCTATTTTATGAAACCCGGGGTTTGTCGGGAATTTTTGGTTATATACTCTAATGTCTATGAATGTGGCTTATCTGTACAGGTGAATTATGTTCGAAATGTGAATATGAGACCAAATCGATCAAGTTTTGAAAGAAATTTTGAAAACCCACTTCATCATAGGGAGAGTCTTTGATATGAAATTTGGGACTTAACAGGTTTTGAAATAACTGTTGGTCTCTAATTTAACTTAACTATATATTTTTGAATTATAATTACGGTTTATAGGGCAAGGGGTTACATCCCCTACCTTAACCCTTCTTGATCCTTAAGTACGCTCCTCAAACTTCGTGCCTTATAATGCGTGTCGTAGCTCGGCTCTCCACTCGATCGTACAATTCCAAATATACCATTTAGATACTTCCATAGTGTTTCTGATAGTAATATGAGCCTATTATTAAATTTTACTAAAATGCCTCAAGGGACCTGGCCTGGCCCCGCCATACCTGGTCCAGCTGCACTTTTTCTGAAATTCTAACCTGGGCTATCCTAACATATTTCTGCCCAAGGAATCTATTTATGGACTTGGAAATTACCAAATTCACTGTCAAAAGACTAGAATGCCCTTGGCAGCCCCACTTTAAGAATTTAAAACCGTTTTCGTAATTATGCTTTTTCGGGCTTTTTCGAAAAAGTGGCCAACTGTAACCCGACCTAATTTTCCATCCTGAACTCAATAGAACTATCAAATCATTGAAAATCCAACTCTAACCCTTAGATCTAGCTTTGGCCAAAATCTTGATATACTTCGGGAAAAATCGAGGTTTTGCGATTTTGGCTCTGTAAATAGCCTTACACGCCAATTTTCCATTTTAATAAAAAAAGACAATCTGGCCAAAGTTCACCGATTAAATTATCCACAGCAGCCAGAATAGTCAATATACAAGAGTTTGGAAGTTACGTCAAGCTCCCACGAGCTTTTCCTTGACTTGACTGAAACCCCAATTGTTACACAACAGATTTTGAGCTTCACAACTTTAAAGAACATAGAGCAGTAGCTTAGGATCGAAGTTATACGCGTTAGGAAACGATTTACTGAAGAAAACACTTGCATTTACAATTTTTTCCTCTGTTTCTCTCTCTCTACAATTTCACACATTCTCTCTCTATATTTAGGTCTATTTGATGTGGTTTTCTGGCTAGAGGAAGAGGATGAAGCTTATATTATTATATTTTATCATATTTTAATCATATGTGAAGTTTTCCAAAAATTACAAAACTCCAAATTTTATGTACATAAACTCTATGTACATGTAATCATGCCCATTAAGCCTAACAAATATTTCCTTCTCCATGCCACATGTAGGAGCCTCCTAAGGGTCCCTCTCTATAGTCTTAATTGGCTTCATAACTTGTTCCGGTTACGTATATATGTAAAGTTTCAATTTTGGTCAAAATTGTACTTTTTACTCAAATTTTTCATAAATTCATATTTATTTGATCAAAATATTCTAAATACAATTTTCCCCTTTATTTTCCATAATTAATTGAAATTAAATTCAATTAATTAAAAAATAATTAACTTAGCACCTGTTTGGCAAAATTACAAGTTTGCCGTTACATTTTTCTCTATTTTCGGATTTTCTGCTAGTTTTTCTGCCCAATATTTGGAAAATTATAACTACTTTTGTAGACATTGCATCAGAGTAATTTTAAAGGTTATAGAACCCTTATTGAGTCCAGTTTCAAGGATAAATATATAATTTTTCCAATTGAAAGAACAAAATCCCCAAAATTAATTTCTTTGAACGCTGCTCCAGAAACTTTCCAGTTTTTTTGGGATAATTTTAAAAATTCATAAATTTTTGTATATAGCTCTAATTGATTCATATGACCTATCAAATTAAAGATTAGGATGTCCACTTTCATTTGGTAAAATTTCATAATTTTTGAACATCATATGGCTATTGAAAAATGTCACACAACAAGACTGCTACACAAGAAAACTCACCGGTAGCAAACATCAACTTGTACAACTTGTGTTTCCACATCTTAATGTTGTGTGTGACCCCTAATTGCCTTGTTTTGTTATTTCATGTGGTCTTTAATTCACCATTTCATTCCCTTAAACATAAGGAATTTCGGGGACCAAAATTCAAGATGTTACATTTCTCCCCCCTTAAATAAATTTCGTCCTCGAAATTTGCTATACATACATAGTCATAATTTCCAGGTAACATTTTCACGTATCTTTATTTGTTTCCCTTGTTTGTGTGTGAAATAGCTATTAGCCTCCACACATTCAACCTATTACTATTCACATATGCTACTTGTTTATTACACATAGGCCACGCAGTTCATTACTACATAAATTGTTTGTCTGGTCTTACTGTCTAGGGACATTGCCCCATGCAATTATATATATCAGGTCTTACCACCTTTGTTCTCTATTTTATACCCATGGGCTGCCCAACCTACTGCTGTACTAATTGTCCATCAGGATACTCAGTTCATTATTCTAGGCCTCATTGCCTTGTCAGGACACTACCTAGTGTACTTAGCCTTGCGATTTATGTCATTTCACTCTCACAATACTGAGTATTCTAGTCTTGCCACCCTATACAAATATGTACACTGGTACGTATTGGCAATATATCTGTCTGTATTTATGCCTGCCGGTTTGGTGTTTAAGAAAAAATGACTATTTGACCCTTATTGGCTATATTGTGTGCACTGTTCGGGATCAAATTACTATTTGACTCTTACTAATTATACTGCGTGCACTGTAACATGAGTGGGTAATCATTCTGTGAGGCTACAGCTGTTGAGATGCATATACCTCTACTTGACCTTATTGCATCAGATCACATCCCAATCCATGTCTACTTGTATCTGTGTAGACCATAAAGGTCGACTGTGGATATGGGATTATTAATACTGGCGTTGTTGAGAGGTATTCGCCACCATTTTCCCTACTACACTAGGGCTCATCTTAATTCTAGTTCACATGTTTCACCATAACTATAAGGTTGTGTGAATGTTGACTATATAGGTCATCATACTGTACACCACTCTGGATGTAATACTGTACACTATACTGGATGTAATACTGTATACCACACATGGTGTAATATGGTTCATCACACATACTCTAACACTATTGACCATCAAGGCCATATTATGTTTTGGGATGATCAACACTGGTACAAACATCAACCTCTCCTATAAGTTTCAAAATTGTACATAGATTCACCACACTTCCATTACCCACTCTGATACTTCACACTGTTAAATACAATATAGGTGAGTTTACACTGTCTGCCCACCCTTGTCTTACTACCTCTGTTAGATCCCACTTGGCTTCTGTAGTAACCCATAATTCTCCATAGAAAATGTCATAGATAAATATGCCATGTGTAACCCCCGTCATAATCAAGGCCGTGATTAGTGTTTAAACACGTTTTATAATTGAATGGGAGATCGAGGGTAATTAAAAATTTTTTACAAAACCTATGCAACCAGATCTCTATTCATTTCAGAGTAAAAATAATTGGCTTGTTTGGTTGGTAACAAATACAATATCAGAGTAATAACAAAATTCCCGACATTCACCCGGGATAATTTCATTAATCCAAGAGTTTGTAGGGAATCATTTCCCATCTATGTTTTCCATACCGGAGATTACACAATACTAAAAATCTATGATCAATAATATATACATTTGTCCAAAATGATAACTAATCCAAAACCAAAAATAATCTAGCTAAGACTACCATTGGCAGTCCTAATTGCCCTTATCTACTTGCTTGACCCTTGATCCACTTGCCCTGTCTAAAAATGTTATTTGGAAAGAGTGAGATTCTAAAGAATCTCAATAGCAACAATTTATGTGTACATGAGGCATAATAAACAAAGCAAGTAAGCATATATCACAATGCAACATACCAAAATTCAAGGCTGGGCTAGCCGCCACATCCCCTCAACAATATTCAAGGCCGAGCTTTTGCCACGTCCCCTATACAATATTTAAGGCCGGGCTCTCGCCACGTCCCCTATACGATATTCTATGATTAATACAAACAAGCAATGCATTACACATAATATGGGATAAAGTGTTACTACCTTGGTTTTTTCATTCTTGAGCAGGCACAAGCCTTCTACTCTATAAGCAAATATCAAATCCTAAAGTCATAATTAAGGATGACGCGTTATCACTTGTTTCAATACTCAAATAACTTCACAACACTTAAATTGGTTATCATTATTATCCCTTAAGTACCCATAAATGTCTCTAATAAAAGCCCTAATGGGGTGGAAGAACTATCCTAAAGATCCCCTCTTGGAAGCACAAGGATTGAGTTTTCACTGTTGTACTCGAGTAAAGATGGCCTCACTCGAGTGATGATGTACTTTGTACTCGAGCACAAAGCTTAACACTCGAGTGATAGCCAAATGCTCACTTGAGTTCTAAGAAGTGAAGCACAGAAAGTGTTAACCCAAGAGCAATAAAAACTTTCAAAGAAGAGGAGCACTCGAGTGAAGACCCTGTCACTCGACTGACAACTTAACGCCCGCGAGTGTTAAGGCACACTCTTAAAACTTGGCAGCAAGTGACAACCCGAGACGAGAGTTCATGGTGTCAAATACACCTGCACTTGAGTGAGAGGGGGCTCACTAGAGTGAGAGGGGGCTCATTCGAGTAAGAACCTACAACACTTGCAAGTAAGGCAACCCTCTTGCCTTTTGCTTAGAAGTGCAACATGAAAACTGAAAGCAGAAAGGGAAAATGTAGTACTGCACTCGAGTGAACTCATCCTCACACGAGTGATGACCATCCCGCACTCGAGTGGACCCCAAATTACTCGAGTGATTCTTATCAGAAACCATAAAACACAGAAACACTGACAGTATTCTCCATAAATTTCCCAAGAGTTCCTAATAAACCTAAAACTTCAACTAAAGCTATCCCCATACAAAATCACTCAAGGAATCCAAATAAACCATCAAAACAACCAAAATCCTACTTCATCATCATGCTTTGGTTTTGGGCAACAATAAACACTAAAATTCCAAAATCTCTAAACTTAACAATTTCAACCAAATCAATTCTATCTATCCAAAATACATTGCAATATACCCATTCCATACCAATAACATGCCAAATACCCAATAACCCTTATTTTTCAAAAATGGGCAATAAA
The DNA here is from genome assembly GCA_963242795.1 of Inga leiocalycina. Lineage (NCBI taxonomy): Eukaryota > Viridiplantae > Streptophyta > Magnoliopsida > Fabales > Fabaceae > Inga > Inga leiocalycina. The sequence continues at coordinate 41,194,284 of OY725332.1, forward strand.
TTCCAGAATTTCCAAGCTAATCCATTTGGCACAAAACTTAGATAGATAGATTGGTTTCACTTACCTCTTCAACTTTTCCAAAAGGACTTCTTAATCCTCCAACTTTCACAATTCCTTGAGAGCTCAAACAGACACAATTGGACAATCTATAACTATCACAATACAGCTCTTAACTCAAGGAACAACTTTAGAGAAGAGAGTTTAAGCAAATGAGGTAATTTCCCTTACCTTTTTCAAGCTTTTCTTCCTCCTTCTTGGGATAACAATAGCGCTGGAATAAGGAGAAGAAGTGAGAGAGAATTGAGTGTTGAAGATGATAGGGAATGATCACTCTACTCCCCTCAAGTCTTATGTCAGCCGAAAAGAGGGAAGAAGAGAGAGAGAAAAAACATTTAAAAATATTTCTTTGACTTTTCCTCCACTCCTCACACAATACCAACTTGCCACATGTCGGCCTCTTCCTATTGGCCCTCACATAATAAGTCACCAATCATCATATCTAATCCCTCTATTAGCCATTTAATCATACTTCTCATTTTCTCTTAGTTAGTAATTAATTTCTCCTTAATTTTGGCACATTAATTAAAATTGCTACAAAACACATAATAATCCCCTCTAATTCACAATTATATTCTCAATAATTAACATTAGCCCTTAATCAAAAGTTAGGGCGTTACACCATGCACTATATAAGTAACAGAATTATAACACCATAAATCCGACTGTCTGGCTGCATGCAATATTCATGATCATATGACTGTATGACCCCTACTTGTGCCCTCATTATCTATATGCATTATTTAGGATCACATGATTATATGACTCCTACTTGTGCCCTCACTGGCTGTATACATTATTTAGGATCATATGACTGTATGACCCCTACTTGTGCCCTCATTGGCTGCATGCATTATTTAGGATTATATGACTATATGATCCCTACTTATGCCCTGTTCCTGTATAGACAACTGCTTGCCAAGAAATGTTTCTCTGTCCCAACGGAGACGACTACCTGCCCAGAATGTTTCTCTATCCTAGTTAGGTTCCATACCACAACCAAGTTATGTGTTTACAACTCCTATTACAAAACATGGCTTATACGGAATATAGATAATCACATAATGTATAAAGAAAGAGTCATTACACTGCCCTTTCCTGAATGACATTGAATTTCTAACTTTCCCTTAATCTGTGATTTGCTTTTGCTGCACCTTTTGCAACTTTTCGCTAATATTATGTATCACTGTATTGGGATTCGAAAAATCATATTCTATAAGATAACGTGTCTTAGCACCACTCTTAGGTACTCATCATGTTCTTCTCTACTTTTCAAGTAGATTAGAATATTGACATTAAATCTATAACCAGTCCTCTCTCAACTGGAAATCAAACCTTCCTCAGAAACTAGGGGTGTCGGCCTCTGTCAACAGTATACCCATGTTGATTGAGCTGTGTTGTTCATGTCTAAAAATTGTCTCCCCTAGAAGCAAGTGTAAACAAAGTCTCCAGTTTAGGCTCCTTCGACTGCTGTTCAAATTCTTGTTCACTAGAATTGTCCCGGTTTATGTTCTATTCCCGCACTCTTCCCCCGGCTCATTCCTAATGATCATGGATCATTGTTTGCAGTCTTGTTAACTTGCCCTGTGTTTGTTGTTTTAGGTTAGGTCTAACTTCTTGACCCTACCTGGCATCTGTATCTCCTAGTCTCATCACCTTTATGTTTCACTATGTGAAACAAAGAAGAGGTAAGCATCTCACATCACAAGGGCATATCTATCATTACACAATGTGTTGGTTACACATGTACTCCTAAAATTATGTATAACAGATGTTTGCAGTAGACAGGGAAGATCTGTAATAACATACAGTCCTCTGAACTACTGTACAACATATGCTTACTCCTATTATATGACATATCACAACATGTACATGTAACTTCCTAAGGGGTCACCCATCCTAAGATTTCCCTGAGTTGAGCACACTTAATTCTTGTGTACTAGTGCCAAAACGCAAATACCGGCTGAATCTATTCCCATTCACAGGTACCCAGAGACCACCCTTACCATGAGAGTCATGCCAACTGTCATCAGTCAACTAAACACTGTTTGTGGAATTCATATTAGTGCCAGTACAAGTACTTGAATACGTACCCTGATGTCTATAAAGTTGTTTGTAAAACTCTGCTCTGCAATCTCATTCTTCTTCTGGGCCAAAACACTATATCCAGAAAGAAGTATAGTGTTATGTGGATCCTTATGTCATTCGAAATCCCCGAATTAACTTATCCCTGACCACCAGCTACTGGGGTCAGTTTATCCGTATATACTGTATACTAGGCACTAGGGTGTCATACTTGCAGACATCCCGCAGGCATATGCACCATACATCCTCTTATAATCCTCGATCTGGTTGTGAACCACATATCACATATACTGCTCCAACTTTGGGATCAGTAACGAAACTCAAATCTATCTCTGTTGTCTATTTGTGGCTTATCTACCTATCACTTTACTACCCATAACTATGGCTAGTCGCTGTTGAGCCAACTGGTGACTCTATTTTAGGATAAGGGTCCACACTTTGGCCTTACTTGGATCCACTCCCTCGGTGTCTGTGTCATTCTTGTACTATCCTCTTTTCGTATGGTAACAAATACTGCCTTTTGGGTATTCCACTGTTTCCCTGAGGCATGTATGTTCCTTTCAGGGCTTAAGAACTAGCCAAAGCAATTCACTTCATTGTTCCTATCACTTATAATCAAGCATATCAGTATACTATATGTTACCAGAACCACCGCATTTACTCTGAGTAGATAATACTGTGGCCAAAATCCTTGCTCTAATACCAAAATGTCACACTCTTATCTTATTTTGACTTGCAGTGAAATATTATTGTGTGGTTTGGTAGGCAACACATGAATAACATAAATATACATATAATAAGTGCATGATTACAAAATTTCCCCTTAGGGGTTGGTACATAATAACCATAAACCTTATAACCACATAGGGCCTAGTGTATCTAAACTCATCCCAGCAAAACAAAGGCATCTTCCCGTCTTCGTTCCACTACTACAATCCCCCCGTACGGTTATCTTCTTTGTTCTCAGCATATCTTTCGTCTTCTCCTATCTAAATTATTGGTAGGGGAGGGTAAGATTCGAGAGAATCTCAGTAAGAAACAGATACCATAATGCATGCATGGTAGATGCTATGTGTATAAGATGTTAGCTTTATCTAGATGCATGCCCCATAATGACATTTCTGCATGTTCAATGTTTCATGTAACAAAACAGAAACAGAGCTTCATTTGTTCAAATATGCTCTATACAATCAAGTAAAGTAATCACATACATCACTACACAAGCAAAGATATCAATTACATGCAATTAAGGTAAGTCCCCTACCTTAGCTCTTCTTGATCCTTAAGTACGCTACTCAAACTTCATGCCTTGTAATGCGTGTTGCAGCTCGGTTCTCCACTCGATCATACAATTCCAAATGCATCATTTAGACACTTCCATAATGTTTTTGGTGGTAATATGAGCCTATTATGAAAATTTACCAAAATGCCCTTAGGGAGCCGACCCGGCCCCGCCTTACCCGGTCCGGCTTTACTTTTCCCGAAATTATAACCTGGGCTATCCTGACATATTTCCACCCAAGGAATCCATTTTTGGACTTGAAATTACCAAATTCACTGCCAAAAGACTAGAATGCCCTTGGCAGCCCCACTTTAACGGTTTTAGGACCCCACCTAATTTTCCCTCCTGAACTCAATGGAACCATCAAATCATTGAAAATCCAACTCTAACCCTCTGATCTAGCCCTTGCTAAAATCTTGGTATACTTTGAAAAAAAATCAGGGTTTTGCGATTTCGGCTCTATAAACGCGTTCCTTTTTACTCCTAACCACTTTATTGACTATTCCATTAGGTTACAACTATCATTTTGTACTAATTTGGGTAGCATAACAGCCCCACACACCCACTTTCCATTTTAACAAATAAAGGCAATTTGGCGAAAGTTCACTGATTAAATTGTCCATAGCAGTTAGAATAGTCAATATACAAGAGTTTGGAAGTTACCTCAAGCTCGCACAAGTTTTTCCTTGACTTGGCTGAAACCCTAAGTGTTCCATAGCAGATTTTAAGCTTTACAACCTTAAAGAATATAGAGGAGTAGCTTAGGATTGGAGTTATACGCGTTAGGAACCGATTTATCGAAGACAACACTTACCTTTGCAAGTTTTTCCTCCCTTTCTCTCTCTACAATTCCACACATTGTCTCTCAATATTCAGGTCTGTTTGATGTGGTTTACTGGTTGGAGGAAGAGGATGAAGCTTATATTATTATATTTTATCATATTTTAATCATATGTCAAGTTTTCCAAAAATTACAAAAAACCAATTTTTATGTACATAAACTTTATGCACATGTAATCATGCCCATTAAGCCTAAAAAATATTTCCTTCTCCAAGCCATATGTAGAAGGCTCCCAGGGGTCCCTCCCTATAGTCTCAATTGGCTTCACAACTTGTTCCAATTACGTATATATATAAAGTCTCAATTTTGGTCAAAATTATATTTTTTTACTCAAATTTTCATAAATTCATATTTATTTGACCAAAATATTTGAAATATATTTTTCCCTATTATTTTCCTTAATTAATTGAAATTAACTTCAATTAATTGAAAATTAATTAATTTAGCACTTGTTTGGCAAAATTACAAGTTTGTCATTATATTTTTCTCTATTTTCGGATTTTCTGCAAATTGTATTGCCCAATCTTTACAAAATCATAACTAATTTTATAGACATTATATTGGAGTAATTCTAAAGGCTATAAAACCCTTATTGAGTCTAGTTTCAAGGAAAAATATAGAATTTTTCCAATTGAAAGAACAAAATTCCCAGAATTAATTTGTTTGAATGCTGCTCCAAAAACTTTTTAGTTTTTTAGGCTAACTTCAAAAATTCATAACTTTTTGTATATAGTTGTAATTGATTCATATGACCTATCAAATTAAGGATTAGGATGTCTACTTTTACCTATAAAATTTTATAATTTTTGAACATCATGTGACAATTTAAAAATGTCACACAACAAGACTGCTACTCAGGAAAACTCAGCAGTAGCAAACATCAACTTGTACAACTTGTGTTTCAACATCTTAATGTTGTGTGTGACCCCTAATTGCCTTGTTTTATCATTCCATGTGGTCTTTAATTCACCATTTCATTCCCTTAAATATAAGGAATTTCGGGATATTACATGTTCTTTCTCTGTAGATTCCTCTATCATCAATTAAAGTGTGTTGATTTTATTATTGGCTAAAGTTTTGATTTTTTTGTCAAAGTGTAATATTAAAACATGGGAATAAAAATGTGTAGTAGCATACCTTAATTTTTCGATTGTGTGTGATAATATGTTGATTTTCAATGATTTATTGTTGTTGCTTTTGTGGAATGTGGGGTGTAGGAAGAATGATGTAAGTTACACCAGTTGAAATTATGTTTTAGAATGCTTGATGAAATGAGAATACGTAAGAGAAGAATTTATTGGGGTGTAGGAAGAATGATTTATTGTTTTTGCTTATGAGGAATGTGAGGTGCAGAAAGAATGATGTAAGTATTACACCAGTTGAAATTATGTTTTTACTTGATGAAAATGCTTCTGTATAAGGTGTTAGTTATAATGTGTAAGAAAATAATTTATTAGGATACTGCTGGAAATGGCTTGCTGGGTAAAATGTTTAACAAGAGAAATGGCTTGCTGGCTAAAAGGAATATTTTAAAAAAAAATGCAACTTTTAAGACTGGTTCTTTGAACAAACGGTCTTAAAAGTATGACTTTTCTTCATCATTAAGCATTAATGCTATTATGTTTAGACTGGTTGTATAAACAACGGGTCTAAAAATTTATTTTTGAGACCGGTTGCTTAACTGGTCTAAAAAGTAACTGACTTTTAAGATCGGCTGTATCAAGACCTCATCCAAAACTAGTGTAAAATGTTGTTTTTAACCAGTCTAAAGAGTGTTTTTTCCACTCGTGTTATTTGTTTCATTTCATATATTGCGTGTATTCAACCTGTGCACTGATATGGACAATAAAGTACTTCAGTGTTAGTAAATTTTCTCAATCTACTCTTTTTGTTGAATTTAATTTGCTTCTTGTTTATTTAAATTTATGAAAATGTTCTATCTTGTGTTTACTTCATTTATACACTAGTGTAAAGTGATCTTTTTACACCAATTATACTTGTTGGATGCAAAATGGCCGTTTAATTCATTTACTTCATTTATACTTATTGCATCCAAAGGCCTGTTGTAAATATGAGTATTTTAGTGGGTGTGTTAAAGAAGCTAGTCCTACATTGCTTGGGAATAAGAGATCACTAGCCTATATATATCACTATGCTATCTTGGGCTTGCAAAGAGACCTAAAGGAGTGGTGGGCTTGCGCGCACAACAACGGACCACTAGAAGGCAAACATAGTTGAAATCCGAAAATTCCCCCCTATGCGTGAATAAATACGTGGTACCGGCACTTTTTGTAAAATATTTTTGCTCACCGAAAATATTAGTTTTATATAATAAAAATAATAATATATTTGGGCTTGCCGAAAAGTCGCTATATTTGGGGGTTTAAAATTCATGACCCTTCGTGGCTGAAAGTTGCCAACGGTTAGACGCTTCGCCAAATGCCCTGTCCGTTATCAATGCACAAACTTATCTATTCGGTGGTGGCTATCTTGTCTCAAGGGATATATTGTCCGGGTTGTATTTTGACTGATGCCTCTTCGTAAAACGTGTCTATAAGAGGGACACAGATGGAGTGCTCAGTACATTGCGTTCTAATCTCTTCTCCTCTACACAATACTTTCTAATTGTCATTACCATGACCTTCCGCCAGTTCAAGTGGGGTCTGTTTAATCCTAGGGAGTGCCGCTTCCTCTCTGCCGGTGGTCACGAAATAACTCTATAGGATATTGTCCTCAGACATGACTCAGATCATCGATTTTAGTTCTTCCAGATTGTTCGTGATCGTCTTCAATCTAAAAAGTTAATACCAATATAGAGAACAATGCTGATAAAAACGTTCCTGAGACTCATCCTAGTGCAACAGTTTCTGAGACTAATCCCACTGCAACAACGGTGCCTGTTGCCATGCTGCTCCCGAGGCCTTTTCCCGACACCTCTAAGATTGACATTTTTTATGGGAAAAATTTTAGGCGTTGGCAAGAACGTGTTTACTCTATTCTCGATATGCATGGGGTGGCTACTGCTCTTGATCAACCAAAACCTTCATCAGATTCTGACCAAGCTGTGAAGGATTCTTGGACATATGCAAATAAGGTTTACAGGCACACCCTTATAAGTACTCTCTCTAATAATCTGTTTGATGTTTGCTGTGTCTATAAGGAGGCACAAAAGATTTAGGAGTCACTTATCTTGAAATACAATGCCGAGGACGTCGGGAAACAAAAGTTTGTTGTGGGGAATTTCTATAAATGGGAAATGGTCGAGGATAAAGACATCAAACTACAAATCAATGAGTGTTATAAATTACTTGAGAACTTCAGGCTAAAAAGATCAATACGATGGATGAGTTTGTAGAGGGAGTCTCAATTGAAAAGTTGCCAGAAATGTGGAATGATTACAAACAATAATTAAAGCATAAGCAAAAGCAGTTGTCACTGTAGGATCTGATTATGTACATTACCAACAAAAAGTGATCCAAGCAGGAAAGGGGAGGCAAATGATTGCAAAAGCCAACTTAGTGGAAGCAAAGCCACACGACAAGAGGTATGGCTCTAAACATTAGCACAAAAAGAAGTCTAATTACAAGCCTAATGATTCTAACCCCAATTTAAAGAAGAAAGGAAATTGTTATTTTTGTGGAAAGCCAGGTCACTTTGCTGCTCAATGTAGGAAAAAGGCAAAAATTGAAAACCACAAAAGAGATGAAAACTCTCCAAAGCCAAAAGTAAATTTGGTTGAAGGAGATGAAAATAGTGATGATGAAGTTATTATTGCAGTATTCTCTCAAGCTCTGATGTAAAGAAGTGGGTGGTAGACTCTAGTGCTACTAAGCATATATGTGCAAATAGGGACATGTTTGCCTCCTTTGAAGAAGGAGAGACCACAATTATTTGGCTGATTCACAAACTGCAAAAGTTCAAGGGAAAGGAAAAGTGGTGCTAAAACTCACTTATGGGAAGACATTAGCACTGAATGATGTTTTATATGTGCCTGAACTTAGAGCAAATTTGATATCTATGGCTCTATTAGGAAAATTTGGGGTTAAGGTGCATTTTAATCTAATAAGATCATTATGACAAAGAACAATGTTCTGATAGGAAAGTGTTATTGTAATCAGGGTCTTTTTGTATTGAGTGTTGATGAATGTAACCCCCTCAGTAATTATATCCGAAATACACGATTAAAATGAAATAGAGACCAATAATAATCAAATAACATTTACTAACCCATCACATAATGGGGTTTTCAAAAATACCTTTCGAAATCATTTATAAACTTCGTCTCATATTCACATTTCGAATACAATTACTACGCGAAGATAAATCACATTCATATAAATATCAGAGTGCACAACATAATCATCCCGGCAATCTCGGGTACATACCTTCGCTAAAGATATACAGGGCACAATTGCCCATTACAATTCTTCAAATGGGGATTACACAACCTCATCTCGAATGAGTCCTGCCGCTCCCTCCACGAGCCACTTGCCCTGTCTAAATTGTTGGTAAGGGAGGGTGAGATTCGAGAGAATCTCAGTAGGGAAACATTATCAATATGCAGGCAAGATAAGTGTTTAATGCATGACATGCTTGCATCACATAACTCATGCACACATATAATGACAAATCTATAAGCTCAATCCTTCTAACAATACACATATGGCCATAGCATATATTGAAACATAGCTTTAAACCATTCATACATGTTCCACATAATCAAGCAAAGCAATAACATGCATCAACACATTAATACAGTTATCAGAGCATGCAGAAGAGATAAATTCCCTACCTCCAGTCATTTCTCCTCGATTTGCGTGCCAGCAACTCGGGGCTTCACATTCGATCCTACAATGTCAAATGTACTATTTAGACACTCCCAAAGTGTTTCTGGGGGTTATATGAGGCTATATTGAAAATTTACTAAAATACCCCCGGGGACCCAGCCCGGCCTCGCCGTACCCGGTTCGGCTGTACTTTTCTTGAAATTTTGACATGGGCTATTCTGACATATTTTCGCCCAAGGAATCCATTTCCGGACTCGGAATTATCAAATTCAATGTCAATTACAAAATTACCCTTGACAGCCCCACTTTAAGGGTTTCAGGGGCATTTTCGTAATTATGCTTTTTCGGCCTTTTCTGAAAAAGTGCCCAACTGTAACCCCACCTAATTTTTGCTCCTGAACTCAATGGAATCATCAAATCATTGAAAATCCAACTCTAAGACCCATTTATAGCCTTGGCCGAAATATACATGTATATTGGGGAAAAATTGGGGTTTTTCGGTTTCAGCTCCGTAAACGCGTTCCTTTCTACTCCTAACCACTTTATTAACCATTACATTAGGTTACAACTAACATTAAGACCCAATTTGGGCAGCATAACCCCTAGGCCATAACATTTCCAAACTTTAAAACCAATGGCAATCCGGCGAAATTTCACCGATTAAATTGCCCACAACAGCCAGAATAAGCAATATACAAAAGTTTGGAAGTTACCTCAAGCTCCTAATAGCTTCTCCTTGACTTGGCTGAAAACCCTAGAAGAGAAGCTTAGGAGAAGGATCATACGCGTTAGGTACGAATTCACCGAAGAAATCGATCTACCCCGCGAGTTTTCTCCTTCCTTCTCCTTATTTTCTCCAAGCTCTCTCTCACGTTTTTCTTTCTCAAATGGCATCAGGAAAATGGCTGATGAAGATGAAGGAATTGCTTTTAATTCCATGCTGATGTCATCTTTTATTTTGATGATGTCATAATTCCCATTTTCGGATTTTCTGACAGATTTTCTGCCCAAACTTTGAAAACTCATAACTAATTCTAGAAAACTCAAAATGAGGTGATTCCAAAGCCAAATGAAAGATATTTAAGTCCTCTTCATGGGAAAAATATTGGCCATTACTAAAAATCACCACACAATTCCAGAATTACACAAATTTCATCACTGCCCCAAAACAGAGTCCATTTTTTACCTCAAACTTTGGACAGTCATATCTCCCAGTTCACAAAATGAAATGGCAAAAATTATATGTCCATTTTGAAGCTTGAGATGTGAACTATAATACTGGAAAGTTTCATAATTTTCTGACATCATTTTCCTAGTCAAAACATCCACACGATAAGACTGCCCAGAATAGAGTTTCACTGGACAGAATTTCAGATTTTGCATCTTTGCTTCCAATGGTTCCATTTTCATACCAAACATCATTCCCACATAAATTTTCACAAGGAATCCATTGGAAACACCAAATCAATCAAATTCACATCTCATTGACATGTTTTCACAGCAATCTCAACATGTCAACACAATTCACATTTCAAAACCTAACATTGCAACATTTCCATTCCAAAGTTCCAAACCAATTTCAATGACATCAAAACACACTATGACACCATTTCCAACACAATACCCCATCCAATTCTTCCCTCTATTCTAAGTCAATTTGGATGTTAATCCACAATTGAACTCAAATACAGGGTTTCGGCACTGCTCACAACACACACGAATCATATTCGAGTGCCAAATCACATCATATTCTCCAAAAGGGTTATTTATTACTAACCACATCCACTTTTGGAGTCATTAACTTTTAATCACAATTTGGGATCTTGCTAAACTGGGCCTTAGCAATCCACTAATCTTAGGCTTATTCTCTAGCCTCGAGTCTCAAAATTCGGGGTATTACAATGAAAATCATACTAATGCATCCTCTTCTGCTTACTTGATTGATTCCTTTGATTTATGGCATGCTAGACTAGGACATATACAAAGATCTTATATAAAGTGAATGCAAACTCTTGGGATAGTTTCTAGAATTAGTATAAATAATGTTAATAAATATGAAGTATGTGCAGAAACAAAACAAACTAAGAAAACATATTGTGTCACTCAAAGAGAAACTGAATTGCTTGTTAGTGCAAGTGTTTCACCCAAGAGGGGGTGAATTGGGTGATACCAGAAATTTCGTTGTGTATAAGAGAATTGACAGAATATTTAAAGCAGATGTGAGTAAAGAGAAATATCACCGAAGTGTACATCGGGAGTTATACTGGTTTGTTCACAAGCACTTTGACCTACGTCCAGTCCTCAGAGCGTCTCTGAGAGTTTCACTATATTCTCCAAGATTTAGTGGGTTCTTGGCACCTCAATACACAACAATTTCCTTCACCTGGACACTCGCTCCCCTTTACACATTGTAATCAAATTCCTAACTTAAGGTTCCACAACCTTAAGTTATTTCAATAACAAATATTGAGTTTGTAATGAAAAACTCTCTCACAGAGCAGATATATAATCACTGAAGTACAATGAATGAGTATATGAAAACAAAGCAGTGTGTTGATAAATGTATGATTGCTTATTCTCGGTTGTTGTTTTCTGCTCTTTGAATGCTCCATATATATAGATGATTTGTAATGTCCATTGGAAGCAATTCAAACATATCCGTTGGAATCAATTCAAACATGTCCGTTGGAATCAATTTAGACATTTCCGTTGGAATACTAGTGGCTTGACATAATCTTTCATTGTTTCTCTGCAAATGTACTTAGATTACTAGTGCAACAAAGAGTTAACCATATAGAAAACAATTTAATAAACATTCGATGAAAAACATAATTTCTGGACTTCATTACTCGAGTGGCTACACGAGTGAACAGATTGATCACTCGAGTAATCCTATCAAAAATATGACAGTGGCTTATTAAATAATTTGATACGCTATTACTCGGGTAAGACATGGAGTGAGATAAATCACAAAACTTGGAAATACTTGATTACTTGAGTGGGTACTCGAGTGGCCATGTCTTTTCTTTGCAGGTTACTCGGGTGATGACTCTGGTAATTTGGTTACTCGAGTGGCCATGTGTTTTCTTCAGAAGTTACTTGAGTGATGACTCTGGTAATCTAGTTACTCGAGTGGCCTTCTCTTTTCTTCAGACCTTACTCGAGTGGTCCCTCGAGTAGATATCAAATAACCCGGCAAATTACTCAATTATTCCCTCGAGTCATTGCATCAAATTCTTGGCCGAGAGTTTGCTTTCTGGTTACTCGAGTAATGCCTTTTTCTCACCTGGTTACTCGAGTGGCTACTTGAGTAAAATGTTCCATTTCTTGCCAGAGAGCTACTAGAAGATTTTTGACCTAGTTACTCTAGTGGTTACTTGAGTGATTCCTGTATAACGTTACTCAAGTGGCTACTTAAGTAATGGTCTATATAACTTTGCATATTACTCGAGTACTCCCTCGAGTAACTTTGTCCAAATTTTGGCAGTGCTTAACTGGATGAAATTCTCCTTGATTACTCAAGTGGCTACTCGAGTAAGCCTTAACAAAATTTGTTTATTACCCCAGTGCTTACTTGAAGTAGTGTTTAGCCACTTTGTTCAAATTCATTTGTTTGTTATCAAATCCTTTTATATCAATGATCCAATCTTTGTTATCATCAAAACATATGGAATCTAACATTCTCCCCTTTTTTAATGATGACAAAACTTGGTGATTTTGAACAAAGTTTTTTTTTAAAATTAAGTTTTCAAACATATGCTTCTCAAATACTTTTTATATGAAATCTTTTGTTCAATGTAAACTTGAAAACTCTTGAAATAGCTTGTTAAAGATCTTTTCTAAGTTTTTGTTCTTATATTTACTTGTTTACCTTGCATATACAATTGAAAACACATTAGTCCTAAAATGCAATATAATTTCAATGAAATGTCATAAAGGAATAAATTGCATAATGAAGAATTCAATATATAAGCAAACTTAGAATAAAACTTATAAGCAAACTTAGAATAAAACTTAAAAGCATAAGCACCCGAAAACCCCAGACACCCAAATCCCCATTCATCAACTCAGCCATTTATCACACAAAATCACTCAGTCTCTTCTCCCCCTTTTTGTCTTCATCATAAAGGTGGAATCAATCATGAGGAGGAGTAGGTGGCTTGGCTGCCTAGATAGGAGTAACAGGAAACGCCAATGATTCATATGAACCATCTGAACTGGAAGGATCTAAAGATGATGGTTTAGGATCAGGAAGGTTCACTGGCGGTGTCTGAAGATCCTCTGGAGGATTCACCGGGGATGAAGGGTAAGGAACCAGAGAAATAATTTATACTTCCTCTGTAGCAACCGGTAAAGATTCAAGCACCTCCTTAGTGCGTGCAGGTGAAGCAATGGGAGTATATATGGGCTCTGGCTGAAAAGGCTGAGGTGGATCGTCAGTGGTGATGTGGATAAGCTCGGATGTGTCAGGGTCAGGCATAGAGAACAACACATTGCTAGGTCCACTCTTAGAGGGTCTATGCTCAATGGGTATAGAAGGTCCTGGTTCAAGGACAAGTATGGGCTCAAAAATACCAGAAGGACTAGGAGTAGAGGATCCAGATACCATAGCATCATGTCTAGCAACAATGGATCTCAGAAGCTCACCTTGGGCACGTTGTTCAGCTAGCAAATCTTTGTGCCTCTTATCCATTTTCTCCACAAGTTGTCCCATCTTCTCATTCATATAAGTTACCAATTCCACATTGGGATTCACAATATCAATATGGAAACTCCTCAGGATGTTCTCCATTAATGTTTGCATTGCGGCACCAAAGAAGGATGGAGAAGATGTGTTGGCTGGAGTAGAAGACTGTGTGTCATCCATTCGGCTTATTGCTGTGTCAGTCTTCTTCTTTTTCTTGGGACTTGCTTTTAGAGGTGTTTTCAGAGGAATCTCAATATTCAACTTTCCAATTTGATTCCTTCCCACTGGTGCTAACCTCTCAATCGGCTCCATACTCTCCAAGTACCAAATCTTATTCTTCTTGAGGAACAAGGAAATAAGTTAAGGATAAGGCATTGGAGTAGTTGGTTTTCCCTCATATCTATACCTCTTGATCTCATTGAAGATATACTCTCCCAAGTCTTTTTGCTCTTTGAGGATCACTGAGCCCAATTTCCTGAAGTATCTCTCAATAAAATGAGTGAAGTTATTGGATTTGTTCACCATGGCTCTAGAGTAGATATACCATAGGGCTCTATGAAAATCATTCATATCACTTGGATTGAAGTTGAGAGGTCCTACTATCTCACCAGGTCTAAGGATAGAAAATATCTGGTTTGAATTAAGGTTAGGGTAATCATCATCAGGAGGATTTTCTATTCCTAACCAGCTATTGATTCTAGAAGGTGAGATTAGAATTCTTTGTCCTCTAACCTCAGAAGTCATTTCTTCTTCCACAGACTTCCTAACGGGATCATTAATAGGTTCGAGGTTACAATAAAAAATGTCTCACTATTTAGGTGCAAAATGGAAGCTTGATAGATAACCAGGGCATATAGGAATCAAGGTAGGGACTTAGATCAAATTTCAATACCTCTTAAAGCACCTTATAGTCAATGTAGTGCATCTTGCACACATTTCTTCTTGCAAAATGACTCAAGTACTTCTGTGATTCCTCAAGCTTTCTTACGTTGAATCCCTTTAGAGGGAATTTAACTTTTTCATCCCTCTCTTCTGTTTGTTTTAAAGTTTTCCCTTTCTTTGCTTCCTTAGATTGGAGAACTTCCTCAAGCATGCCTACCATGACTTTGGTAAGCTTCTCACTAACCTTAGGCTTTTTCATAGGCTTGGGAGTAAAGGTAGGTGTGTCGGATGAATCAGAGGAAGGAGGAGATGGTTCTTTTGCTATTTTCCTTTTTCCAGGAGGTGAACTCTTCTTGGATTGAGCTCTTATGGCAATGGGTTCCTTAATCACAACCCCTTTCACTTCAGGTTTGGTTTGCAGCTTGGTCTTGGAGTTTGGTTTGGAAGAAATTTTCCTCTTCTTGGTAGGAGGAGAGGAATGTGAATTAGAGGGTTGATATGATTCAGAAGACTCATAAGGAGTGCTAATATTTGGAGATTTTATCCTTACCATTGTGATTTTTGAAAAACAAAAATTTCAGAAAAAAACAGAGACGAGGTCGCGAGTTTAGGGCAAATGATTTAGTGCAATCTGAGAGGTTTTTGAAGGTATAAATCACTGGGTTTTGATGGTTATGGGAAGAGAAAAGGATTTTCAAAAGTTTTTGTGAGAGTACTAATAGAATCACTCGAGGAGATTTTGTGAGAAATGACCAAGTATCGAGTTGAAATAACCTAGAGCCCGACATCACTCGAGGGCTTACTCGAGTGATCATCAGCATTACTCAAGTAGCTACTTGAGTGATCATACCAGAAATTTTAAAATGCAGTGAATTCAAGTGCGTACCTGGCATGAATAATATTGTAATTACCCAAGAATATTCCCTTGATCATTTTATGGCTCTTTAGAACAGATTTGAACTGAAACTCAGCTAATTTGAAATTTGCACCCAAGTTCACTCGAGGCCTTACTCGAGTAACGTTGAAGGTCACTTGAGGTAAGCTGTATCTTCACCTTTTGACTGTTCATTTCTAACCATTGTGCCGTCCCATTTGACATTAATGCTTCACTGGCATATTTCCAAGTTTATTACTCGAGTGGCTACTCGAGTAATACATCGATTACTTCAAGTTGTCACTCTAGTGATGCTCATTACTTGAAGTTATCACTTCAGTAATGCTTATTACTTGAAGTTGTCACTCCAGTAATGTTCATTACTTGAAGTTGTCACTCCAGTAATGTTGTCCTCTGTTAACCTCTACTATTCTTACTCTAAAATAGAATATCATGATCCTGCAAAACAAATTGCTAGACACTCTGATGCTTAAGTTAGTAATCATCAAAACTTCAATGAATAATATCATATAACATTTTGTAAACACTAAATAACTTACAATTCATTGGGATTTACCATTCCTAATCCTCTTTTAATATACAAAAATTGATCTTTTGCAAGAGGTTTTGTGAAGATATCAACTAGTTGAAGATGAGTTGGAATGAATATCACTTTGACATCTTTCTTTTGGACATGATCTCTGATAAAGTGATGTCTAACATCAATATGCTTGGTTCTGGAATATTGAATAGGATTCTTTGCCAAGCTTATAGTGTTAGTGTTGTCACAGTATATTGGTGTCTCTTTCAAATAGATACCAAGATCCTGGAGTTGTTGCTTTAGCCATATTACTTGTGCACAACAACTTGATACTGCAACATACTCAGCTTCTGTAGACGAAAGAGACACTGTAGTTTGTTTCTTACTAAACCATGATTCAAGTGAGCCTCCAAGAAACTAGCTGTATCCACTCGTACTCTTTCTGACCGTCTTGTATCCTCCATGATCAGAGTCTGAGTATGCAACTAGATATTCACTTCTTCCTTTGCGATACTAGAGACCCAATTCTGGCGTGTCAGCAAGATATTGAAAGATTCGTTTAACGGTTTCAGCATGTGACTCCTTTAGAGCTGATTGATATCTTGCACACATTCCCACATTGAATTAAATGTCAGGCCTGCTTGCAGTGAGATAGGGTAATGATCCAATAATTCCTCTATATTTTGTGATGTTGTAATCTTTTCCCTTGACATCCACATCAAGCAATGTGGTTGAGCTTATGGGTGTGTCCGTTCGATTTGCTTCATCTAATCCATACTTCTTCAATAGCTCTTTCAAATATTTCATTTGAGATATGAAAATTCCATTCTTTCTTTGTTTGATTTGCAAACCAAGAAAGAAATTATATTCTCCCATCATTGACATCTCAAACTCCCCCTGCATTATCTCAGAAAATTCTTTGCACATAGTTTTATTAGTAGCACCGAAAACTATATCATCAACATATATTTGCACAATTAATATATCATCACGTTTTTGTTTTGTAAAAAGTATTGTATCAACTTTTCCTCTTACAAAACCTTGATCAATAAGAAATTTACTGAGCCTTTCATACCATGCTCTAGGAGCTTGTTTTAAACCATATAAAGTCTTTTTGAGTTTAAAAACATGGTCAGGTTTAGTTATATCTTTAAAACCTGGAGGTTGGTCAACATATACTTCCTCCATGATGTACCCATTTAGGAATGCACTCTTTACATCCATTTGATAGAGTTTGAATCCTTTGATGCATGCAAAGGCTAAGAGTACTCGTATAGCTTCCAATCTAGCCACTTGAGCATACGTTTCCTCATAATCAATTCCTTCTTCCTGATTATAGCCTTTGGCCACCAATCTTGCCTTGTTTTTGACAATAATTGCGGATTCATCAAGTTTATTGTTGAATACCCATTTAGTGCCAATGATCGGATGATCCTTAGGTCGGGGTACCAAATCCCAAACTTGATTTCTTTCAAATTGGTTTAGTTCTTCTTGCATTGCTATAACCCAATCATTGTCTGATAGGGCTTCGTCAATGTTAGAGGTTCAATCTCACAAATGAATGCAGAAAAACTAACTTCATTAAAAATTCTATTTCTTGTTTTGATTCCTTTATTCACATCTCCTATGACTTGATCTAAGGGATGCCTCTTATTGTATTTCCAGGCTTTAGGTTGTCCCAGTGACTGATCTTCTTCCTTGGTTTGATCAACTTCTGGAATAAGAGATTTAGAAATAGATTGACCATTTTCTTGATTTAAAACAATTTCCTACTCATCATCAATGGTTTTGTCAAAGGATTCAAATTCATCAAATACAACGTGAATTGATTCTTCAACAACACATGTTCATTTATTGAAAATTCTGTATGCTTTACTTTGATTAGAATAACCTAGGAAAATTCCTTAATCTATTCTAGAATCAAATTTTCCTAAGTTATCTTTACCATTATTATGAATGAAATACTTACAACCGAAGATGTGTAAATGAGCAATGTTTACTTCCTTCCTTTGTATAGCTCGTATGGTGTCTTTCCAAGTTTTGTTCTAATGTAGGCTCTATTTGAAATATAGCATGCTGTGCTCATTACATCGGCCCAGAAAACTTGGGACACGTCCTTTTCATTCAACATTGCTCTAACCATTTTAGTGAGCACTCTATTCTTACGTTCCACGACTCTGTTTTGTTGAGGTGTCCTTGGAGCAGAGAAATTGTGATCAATACCATTAGTATCACAATATTCTTCAAAGGCTTGATTTTCAAATTCTCCATCATGATCTATCCTAATACCTGTAATGGACATACCTTTCTCATTTTGCACTTTTTTGGCAAAAACAATGAATTCTGCAAAGATTTCATCCTTTGATGACAGAAAAATAGTCCATGTAAATCTAGAGAAATCATCAACAATTACCAATGAATATAAGTTACCACCAAGACTTTTAACTCTTGTTGGACCAACTAGATCTATATGTACCAATTGAAGTGGTCGACTTGTTGTAACTTCATTTTTCGATTTGAAAGATGATTTAGTTTGTTTACCCTTTTGACATGCGTCACAAATCAAATCATTTTTAAATTTGCTTTGGGTAATCAAAGAACTAAATCCTTTTTGAGTAGTTTTCCTAGTTGGTGCATGTTGACATGAGCTAGTCTTTTATGCCATAGCCAACTTTCATCGGCATTACTCAGAAAACAATTTTCAGAACCATTTCATTGATATCAAGTGTATAGTAGTTACCTTCCCTTTTTTCTCTGAGCTTTGCCTTGATATTTTTCTTATCAAGTTGTAAGTCTTTCTTGTTGACAATAAGACATTCCTCTGAATCAAATATTATCTAGTTGTCTTTATCTACATTTTGACTTACGCTCAGCAAATTATGACACAAGCCTTCAACGTAATATACATCTTTGACTTTTATTCCTCTATCATTTTTTATTTTACCAATTCCTGCTATCTTTCCGAATTGGTTTCCTCCAAATTTTACCTTTCCACCTTCCTTAGGTTGCAATGTGGTAAAACTTTCAAAATCACCAGTCATATGTCTAGAGCATCCACTGTCAATGTACCACTTATTGTTTTTGGATGATTTAAGACATATCTGCATTCAAATATGATTAAGTCTTAGGTACCCACATCTTTTTGGGTCCTTTTGGGTTAGTACAAAAGATTTTAGAAACATATGAACCTTTAGGTACCCATTTGTTGGTTCTTATCTTCCCTTTCTTCTTATGAATGCATGATGATGTATAATGACCTTTTCGATTACAATAATTACAATGCGCAAAAGGATTTGATGTATGCACAGAATGCTGAAAGTAATTCAAATATGACTTACCTCCTACTTTCTTTCTTCCTTTTCTTCTATATGATTTTGGATCATATCCAAGACTAGATCGATCATTTATAACACGTTGAGCTTTTAAAATTATATTTAGCATCTCACTTCCTTTAGTGAATTTTTCAAGAGTTTTCGTTAAATCAATGTTTTTCTTTTTCAAAGAAGGAAAATTTTCACAATCTTTCTCTAAATTTTCTCTTAGTTCTATTTCAAGAGCTTTGTTTTTCTTTTTAAAAACAACTAATTCTTTAACTATTTTGATGAATTCAAAATGTAAAGCATTATATTCAGAAAGTAATTCATCATAGGTAGGATCAGAATCAGTTACCTCTTCTTCTGTTTCCTCTTCAGCAACTAGACATATATTGGCTACTTCTTCATCATCGCTTTCTTCGTCAGAAGAGCTATCTCCCCATATGGCAGATACAAAGGCTTTCTTCTTATTGTAGAATTTTCCTCTTCTCTTTTCTTTATTCTTCTGAATCAGTTCTTGACATTCTGATTTAAAATGTCCTGGCTTTCCACATTCATAGCAGATGATGTGTTCTTTATTGCTTGTTCCTCCTTTCTGAAAGTTTTTGAATCCTTGGCCTTTCTTGTAAAACTTTCTGAATGTTTTATTATTAGACCCATTTCATCATTGTCAAGTTCTTCATCTTCATCTTGTTCTTCTTCTTTTCCTTTCAGTGCTAGACCTCTTTTCTTCTTGTCACCAATATCATCTAGTTTTTGTTTAAACTTTAACTTACTTTCATATTTAGAAAGGCTTCCGAATAGAGAAGCAACCGATCACATTTATTCACCTTTTGCTTCCTCAATTGCAGTGACTTTTGCCTCCCAGTCTTTAGAAAGAATATTCAAAATCTTTCATACTTGGGTATGTTGATCATAGAATTTTCCAAGTGCTGCAAGTTAATTAACAAGGTGAGTATATCTAAGTTCAAATTCAGCTATCGACTCACCTGATTTCATTCAAAGTAAATCAAACTCAGTAACCAGATTATTGATCCGGTTTTCTTTTATTCCCGAAGTTCCTTTGTGAGCTATTTCCAAGGCCTCCCATATTTCTTTAGCTATTGGAAGTGTGCAAATTCTGAAGTACTCATTTTGACTCATGGCACTTTGAATCATTAAAATTGCCTTACTGTTGAGTGTAATGAGTTTCTTGTCATTCTCATCATATTCTGTTGGTGTCTTGGGAACTCTTTGTGAATCTACAGTCTTTTCAGGTTTATGGTTTTCACTCTCGATCACATCCCATAGTCCATATTCAGTAGCCATTATGAATACTCTGAACTTTGTTTTCTAGAATGAGAAGTGTTTGCCATTGAAACCCAGAGGTCTCGTGATAGAAGCTCCGTCAGGAAGAATGCGTTCACCCATGCTTGCCATTGGATCTTTCTTAGGCTGTTAAACCTTAACAAGAAGACCTACGCTCTGATACCAAATGTTAGTACCAGCGTTTCACCCAAGACAGGGGTGAATTGGGTGATACCAGAAACTTCGTTGCGTATAAGAGAATTGACAGAATATTTAAAGCAGAAGTGAGTAAAGAGAAATATCACCGAAGTGTACACCGGGAGTTATACTTCGGTCACAACCACTTTGACCTACGTCCAGTCCTCAGAGCGTCTTTGAGAGTTTCACTATATTCTCCAAGATTCAGTAGGTTCTTGGCACCTCAGTACACAACAAGTCCCTTCACCTGGACACTCGCTCCCCCTTACACGTTGTAATCAAATTCCCAACTCAAGGTTCCACAACCTTAAGTTATCTCAATAACAAATATTGAGTTTGTAATGAAAAACTCTCTCACAGAGCAGATATATAATCACTGAAGTACAATGAATGAGTATATGAAAACAAAGCAGTGTGTTGATCAATGTATGATTGCTTATTATCGGTTGTTGTTTTCTGCTCTTTGAATGCTCCATATATATATATGATTTGTAATGTCCATTGGAAGCAATTCAAACATATCCGTTGGAATCAATTCAAACATTTCCGTTGGAGTCGCGCAGCAATATTTGACTATTCTTCAAATTTCAAAAATGTCCGTTTGCGGTATATAGCGGTAGGTGAATGTTTGGACTTTATTTGACTTTTTACTCTTGACATAATCTTTCATTGTTTCTCTGCAAATGTACTTAGAATACTAGTACAACAAAGAGTTAATCATATATAAAATAATTTAATAAACATTCGATGAAAAACATAATTTCTGGACTTCATTCCTCGAGTAACTACTCGAGTAATCAATCTCATTACTCAAGTAGTCCCTCGAGTAATCCCATAAAAAATATGACAGTGGCTTATTAAATAATTTGATACGCTATTACTCAGGTAAGACATGGAGTGAGATAAATCACAAACCTTGGAAATACCTGATTACTCGAGTGGGTACTTGAGTGGCCATGTCTTTTCTTCATAGGTTACTCGGGCGATAACTCTGGTAATCTGGTTACTCGAGTGGCCATGTGTTTTCTTCAGAAGTTACTCGAGTGATGACTCTGGTAATCTAGTTACTCGAGTGGCCTCCTCTTTTCTTAAGACCTTACTCGAGTGGTCCCTCGAGTAGATATCAAATAACCCGTTAGATTACTCGATTATTCCCTTGAGTCTTTGTATCAAATTCTTGGCCGAGAGTTTGCTTTTTGGTTACTTGAGTAATGCCTTTTCCTCACCTGGTTACTCGAGTGGCTACTCGAGTAAAATGTTTCATTTCTTGCCCGAGACCTACTGGAAGATTTTTGACCTAGTTACTCTAGTGGTTACTTGATGATGCCTGTGAAGATAACGTTACTCGAGTGGCTATTCAAGTAATGGTCTATATAACTTTGCAGATTACTCGAGTACACCCTCGAGTAACTTTGTCCAAATTTTGGCAGCGCTTAACTGGATGAAATTCTCCTTGATTACTCGAGTGGCTACTCGAGTAAGCCTTCACAAAATTTGTTTATTACCCTAGTGCGTACTTCAAGTAGTGTTCAGCCACTTTGTTCAAATTCATTTGTTTGTTATCAAATCCTTTTATATCAATGATCCAATCCTTGTTATCATCAAAACATATGGGATCTAACATTGCTGTCTTTAATACACATTGACTCAGGAGATTTAAAACAAGCTAAGACAAGAGGTGGAAAAAGATATTATATTACATTTATTGATGATTTCTCAAGATATACTAGAGTATACTTACTTAGAAATAAAGATGAGGCCTTTGAAAAATTCCTTTTATACAAAGTAGAAGTAGAAAATCAATTAAATAAAAAGATAAAAAGGGCTAGGTCAGATAGAGGAGGAGAATACTTATTGCTTAATGATTTTTGTGAAAAGGAAGGAATAATCCATGAAATAACTCCCCCATACTCACATGAATCTAATGGTATTGTCGAAAGGAAAAATAGAACTCTAAAGGAAATGATAAATGCTTTACTTTTAAGTTCTGCTACACCTAATAACTTATGGGGGGAAGCCTTATTGTCTACATATTTCCTACAAAATAGAATACCCCATAAGAAAACAACGTTGACACCATATGAATTATGGAAAGGTTTTACACCTGACTTGAAATATTTGAAAGTGTAGGGGTGTCTAGCAAAAGTGTTATTACCTAACCCTAAAAGGAAAAAGTAGGTTCTATAACTGCTGATTGTATATTTATTGGTTATGCTCAACAAAGTCCTGCATATTGTTTTCTAGTTTTGAAAAGTGATATTTTAGAACATAATACCATTATTGAAACTAAAGATGTAGAATTTTTTGAAAATAATTTTCCTTTAAAAGTTAGACATATTCCTAAAAGAGTTTAACAAATTTTTAAACAAAATTTAAATGAAGATGTGGTTGCAAACTTATAGAGAAGTAAAAGACAAAGAAAAGAAACATGTTTTGGAGATGATTTTATACAAACTTAGTGCAAAACGAACCTAAGAATTTTTATGAAGCTGTTTCTTCTCCGGATGCAAAGTTTTGGAAAGAAGCTATTAAAGCCGAGATCAACTCTTTGAATCAAAATAAAACTTGGGTTTTAGTAAACTTGCCTATTATCAACACCCGTTTCCATTACGATAATCTGAGAGTAATAACGACAGAATTCCATGGGCATACAGAAAAGTACAATTATACTGATAACATTATTCATTTACAATCCCAAATGTCATTCGCAGACGAAGTACAAAATACAGCGAAAACTACAATATTTACAGGATTCCTTAAAATATATAAAACATAAACTAATTATAACCATGCTCTTATTCTTACCTCGAGACATATGCCAATCACTTTCTGACATATACGCCTTTGCCTTTCGACCTACTGGCACCAACTGAGATATTTGTTTTTGAAAAAGGGTGAGATTCCAAGGAATCCCAGTAGAAACATGTTATTGTTCATATAAAATGGGGAAAGTAAATATGATATGCGTCATGTATGCACTAATTAATGAACAATATAAATACATCATCACCATGTATACATGAGTAGGGCCCAGTCCTACTAATATACACTGGTTGGATTTCTATCAACTCCCAGTGCAAGTGCACCTCTGGCACTAACTACCTCTCTCTAGGCAAATCATGTTAATTAAAAAAGTACATTTACAAAAAATGGCATCCACACAATCATATAACAATGGCATGACGTATGAAGGATAATGTTCCTACCTTGAAGTTCGTTAAACCCCTTTTTAGTGTGTCTCGTAAAACGTGTCATTTCCAACTTTTGACTCGGTCTTAAAATATGAAATGTATAAGAAATAGGTCATAACCTATCCAAGTATTATTTTAGACTCTTCCATAGTGTTTCTTGTGGTTATATTAGTCTATGGCGAAAATTTACCAAAATGCCCCCAAAACCCCGACCAAGCCAGCCGTATTTGGCCTGATGTCACGTTTTCTCAAAATTTTGACTAGGGCTATCCTGATAAATTTTCACCCAAGGAATCCATTTCTAGGCTTGAAATTACCAAATTTAGTATCAAATTATGAAAATACCCTTGGCAGCCCCGATTTAGGGTTTTATGGGCGTTTTCGTAATTATGCTTTTTTGGCCTTTTCTGAAAAAGCGACCAACTGTAACCCCATCTATTTTTGCCCACTGAATCCAATGGAACCATATATTTTATGAAAATCCAGCTCCTTCACCCATATCTATGCTGGCCAAAATATTGGTAAGAAAAAAATGGAAAAATGCTCTTTTGTGTTTTAGCTTCCAAAGCTTGTACTTTTCTACTTCTAATCCCTTTTTAACTCATTTAAACACATTCTAACCATGATTCAAAGAAATTTGGCCAGCATAACCCCTTAGGGTTAGGACTTTTCCAAATTTTCAAACTTGACAAAAATCACAAAAACCAACCATATACTTCAACAAGAACAACATACTTGTATGGATTTGAGTTTTGCGAATTTAGCTTGAGTTCTTGGATCTTCTCTCTCTAGGCTCCTCTCCTCTCTCTCCTTGAGCTCAAGATGTGTCTTCAAGATCATGGATTTCATAAAGAAGAAGAGTTTAAAGAAGGTTTCTAAGCAAAATGATAAGAGAAATGCTTAAGAGAATCAATCTTATCTTAAGCCTCTTCCTCCTTCTCTCTAAGTTTTCTAAGTTCTTCAAGCCCTCTCTCTCTCTCTCTTCTTTTCTCTTGGCTGGCCTAAAATGAGCATGGGAAGAGGAAGGGAAATGCTTCATAAAATTTCTCCCTTCATCCTACACCATTTGATCTCATCAATGCACCATAATGTGACACTTGTCACAATCCTCCTCTCCTTCCAATTTATGTCATAATGGCTCCATTTAGCTTTGAACTAATTTTTCTTCTCCTTTGGTTAGCATAAAAACCGTCCCCCCTTCATGCTTACTAACCAAATTGGTTTCTTCTAAAACTTCACACTCAAGGTAGTGTACCATTTCATCATGAATCATAATTACTATGCCCATGTAGCATTATTTTAATGCAATTTGACATGTGCTTATCCAAATCAATTATAATTTAATCCCCGTTCATATGATAATGACACTTGACATCTTTAATTCCATTAATCAATTCCTAACACATTTTATTTTCAATTTTCGGAATAATGCCAATTCTGGTAGATTTTATGCTCTAACTTTGAAAAATCATAACTAATTTTGTAGATATCATTTCGGAGTGATTCCAAAGGCTATGGAAGCCTTATTGAGTCTAGTTTCGAGGAAAAATATGGTCTTTAGCCAGTTAGAATCATATCATTCCCAGATTACATTTCTTTGACCACTGCTCTAGAGACTTTCCAGATTTTCTAGATTAAATTCAAAAATTCATATCTTTTTGCATATAGCTTCAAATTATTCATATGACCTATCTAATAAAAGATTAGGATGTCTACTTTCACCCTGTAAAATTTCATAATTTTTGCTCATCATTTGGTCTTCCAAAACCACATGACAAACTCATTGCCTCGTAGGAGATTTCACTGAAAACACTGTTCACCTTTTAAATTCTCAATATTTAATTCCTTTGGCCTTAAATATTCACCATTTTATTGAATATATAAAATAATCATAATATACTCTTAGTGAATAAAATTTGGGGTGTTACACCTTTAAGGGCAAAACCTATTGCGTGTAAATGGGTATTTAGGAAAAAATACTTTCCTGATGGGTCTATAGACAAATATAAAGCTAGATTAGTTGCTAAAATCCAAAAAGAAAATATTGATTATTTTAATACCTTCTCACCTGTAACCAGGGTTTCCTCCATTAGAATCCTAATTGCCTTAACACCAATTCATAATCTTGTTATTCATAAAATGGATGTCAAAACAACGTTTCTAAATGGTGATTTAGAAGAGAAAATTTATATTGTTCAACTTGAAAGATGTATTTTTTCTGGGAAAGAAAACAAAGTTTGTAAATTAAATAAATCATTATATGGTTTAAAACAAGCACCAAACAGTGGCATGAGAAATTAGATCAAGTTTTAATAAGTGGTGGTTTCTCTACTATTGAAGTAGAATGATGTGTTTATATAAAAGCTGTGAATAATGATTGTGTGATTATTTGCTTATATGTGGATGATATGCTTATCTTTGATACTAGTTTAAAAGTTGTGCTTGAAACAAAAAGTTTCCTTGCTTCAAACTTTGATATTAACGATCTTGGAGAAGCAAAGCTTATCTTGGCTGTAAAAATCATAAGAAATGAACATGGTATTCAACCTTCTCAAGAACATTATGTTCAGAAGATTTTGAGAAGGTTTGAACAGTTTGATGAAGATCCTTTGAATACTCCTTATGATGGTAGTATACATTTGAAAAAACATGAAGGAGATCCAATAGCTCAATCTAAATATACACAAATTATTGGGAGTTTGTTGCATTTAATGAACTATACTAGGCCAGACATAGCATATGCTGTGAGTAGTTGAGTAGGTATATTCACTACCCAAGCAATAAGCATCGGGAGGCTCTCATAAGATTATTACGATACTTGGAGGTACCATGAATTATAGTATACAATATAGTAGATTTCCCACTATATTAGAAAGGTACAGTGATGCTAACTGGATCTCAAATTCAGATGAAACAAAATCTACTAGTGGCTATATCTTTATTCTTAGTAGCAGTGCAGTGCAGTCACATAGAAGTCAGCCAAGCAAAACATAATAATACCGTCCTTTAGGGACTCAAGTTTGTTGATATGAAGTTGCCTAGTACTGAGGCTGAGTGGTTGAAAAACTTCTTAGCAAATATCCTACTAGGTGACAAACCAACACCATCAGTGTCGTTACACTGTGATAATAAAGCAACAATAGCCACAGCTAAGAATAAAACCTTCAACGGTAAGAGTAGAACATATGATTGAGACATAAAATTATAAGGCAACTGCTAAAGGATGGTGTTATCTCAATCGATTATGTAAAGTCAAAAATGAATTTGGCGAATCCGTTAACAAAACCTTTTGGGAGGAAAATGGTTGTTGAAATGTGAAAAGGAATGGGACTAAAGCCGACTAGTAATTGACAGTGATGCCAACCCAACCTTTGTGATTGGTGATCCCACGAAGAAAGTTCAATGGGTAAGAACAAATTGTTCGTCAGTTCTGACTAGCATAAATATTTTATGTTCCTTCCTATGACATTTTAAATGTGCTAGATTGCATTATTGTAGGTTGAGCAAAGCTCTTAATGATTTTATAGTCTAATAAGACAGTGTGCATAGTGCAGGCACACTTATATGAAATCACCTCTATGAATGTAAAGTGTGGCCACTCCTATGAGATAATGGCAAAATCTCTAGGGCATTCATTACGCACAGGCAAGCACATGGCCAACATAACGAGCAAAACCATCGTTAACAGCAGAAATGTTAGGATATAATTTGACTCTTAATGCCTCTGATACACACCAAGATTTGCTAGTTCATATATTCATGCTTTTACTGACATTTCTGTGTATCAAGTGTTATTGGTCTAGGTTTGGTTCATAGTTCTACGTATCACCAGATACAATGGCTATATCCAGTGGGTAACACAGCAGGTTTCTTTGACACATGTGGGGGATTGTTGTAAAATATGAGTATTTGAGTGGGTGTGTCAAAGAAGCTAGTCCCATATTGCTTGGGAATAAGAGATCACTAGCCTATATATATCACTATACTATCTTATGCTTGTAAAGAGGCCTAGAGGAGTGGTGCGCTCACGTGACAACAATGGGCCATCGGAAGGCAAACATAGTTGAAATTCAAAAAATTCCCCCTGCACGTGAATAAATACGTGGTACCGGAAATTTTTGTAAAATATTTTTGCTCACCAAAAATATTATTTTTAGATAATAAAAATAATAATATATTTGGGCTTGCTGAAAAGTCGCTATATTTTGGAGTTTAAAATTCATGACCCTTAGTGGTTGAAAGTTACCAACGGTCAGACGCTTTGCCTAACGCCCTGTCCATTGTCAACGCACATACTTGTCTATTCGGTGGTGGCTATCTTGTCTCAAGGGATGTATTGTTCTAGTTGTATTATGACCGATGCCTCTTCGTGAAATGTGCTTATAAAAGGGACACAGATGGAGTGCTCAGTACATTGCATTCTAATCTATTCTCCTCTACATAATATTTTCTGGCTGTCATTACTATGAACTTCTGACAGTTCTGTTGCCTTGATATAATCAAGTGGGGTCTGTTTAATCCTGGGGAGTGCCGCTTCATCTCTTCCGGTGGTCGCGGAATAACTCTATAGGATAGTGTCCTCAGACGCAACTCAGATCATCCATTTCAATTCTTCCAAATTATTCGTGGTCTCGTAGTTGGTCCAGTTGTTCTTGATCTACTACAAGGCCATTGTGGCTTATAATTCTTAATAAGAGATTCATATATTTCTCCATTTCTAGGTTTATTGACAAAAACAAAATCAACACAGCCCTCAACATGGAGTAGGAAACATCAGCATTTGCTACTTTTTTTTCACCTACGCATTGGCTACCCTTTGGAATTTTGTAATTGGCTTCTTTGTTTAATTGATCAAATTATGTATGAGGGCGGGTGTCTTTTTACGTTATATGAAAACAAGAGGGAGAAAGTGATATTTGAATTTAAATCTTAAGAGAGAAATTTTAAATTTGATCTCATGCTGAGTTATATTTTCTAATCCCATTTGGCTAAACTAAATTAATTTATATTCTTTTCACAAATTTAAATATCTTCTTTCTCAAACCTCCACCACACAAAAACTATAATCTCTCCTAAACTGTAATTAGGTGTCTTTTTGGATTGGCTGTGTAAAGTGGTTTTTAGTTCGTCTGACTTTTTTGAAACTAGGATTGACAATGCTATAAAATATCATTGGAATTGTTCAATGAAGAAGAAGTTGGAGGCATCGTCACCTAGATGTGATGCAAATATTGCTGCTATTTGTGGTTTGAACACTTGTAGAATCATTATGTTGATTGAAGCACAATATAGATTCCTCCTTGACATAATTTGTTGGCGTCAACACCTCACACCATACTAATTATTAGCGGCAACACCTGGTGAAACACAATAAATAAATAGTTTGAGTAACGTCTAAGGACCCTGTCCTTGGAGATATTCTGCAACCTCTTAGTAGATTAGGAAGTGGCACTCCCCAGGATAAAACAAATCCTTCTTGCAGAAAGCAGGGTCACAAAACTACAAAAAAGATATTGGTGTAACTCAAAAGAAGGGAGAGAGGAAAGGAGCTCAGGGACCTCAGTATGTTCTAACCATGTACCGAACATTGCCTTTTTATATGCAGAAACATGTGACCGTTGGGGAGTTATAATAACCATTAACAACGGTTTAATGACAATTAAAATGATAGTTACAAAACAAGTGTTAATGACAATTTAATGAATAAAACCTTTTGAATGTCATTAAAATTGGTCAATTAAAACTCCAACAGTCATCTCCAATTGTCAGTTCAAACACTCCTCTTATTAGCCTGTTACTAACTCAAGCTCATATTTAATTGTATACTAGGGCGTTCCCAATCTTGAGTTATATGAGACTTCTTCCCTTGACACACTTACACAAAATATTTACAGCAATCCCCCACATGTGTTAAAGGGAGCTCATAGCCTCATTAGTTGAGTTACACATATGGATATAACCATTATAGATGGAGGTCCTTTGAACTTAAAACTAGATATAGATTGATAACACTTAGTATACAGAGATGTCGGTGGTCCTATGAACCTAAATCCGCTCATCTCTTGGGCATATACTAGAGGCATTAAGAGTCAGATTATACCCCCACATTTTCCATTGTTAACACAATTTTGCACGTTAAAACGGTCATGCACGTGTCCTGGTATTTAATGAATGCTCTAGAGATTTTGCCATGATCTCATAAGACCGGCCCCACTCCTCATTCGTATAGGTGATTTCATGAAATGTACCTGTAATAAGCATATCATCCCGTAGGATTATAAAATCATTAAGAGCTTTCACTAATCCTCACCAAAAAGCATTCTAGCACTTTCTCTTACCATAGGAAGGGACTGATAATTTATTTTAGTTCTAGCAGAACTAACAAACGACTTATTCTTACCCATTGCACCTCATTCATGGGATCACTAATCACAGAGGTTGGGTTGCCATCACTATTAATTTCTTATTGGCTTTAGTCCCATTCCCCTTGGCTAATTTAATTCTTCCCGGGGTTTATTAATGGATTCTCAGGTCAACTTTTGATCTCACAAAATTGATTGAGATAATTCCACAATTTTTAAGCTAATTTATTCACATAATATCTCAAACGATTTTCACTTACACCATTGCTCTTTCTATAATGGCTATTGCTATTTAGCAATCACAACTCATTGACAAAAAATGTTGATTTTACACCCAAAATTTTTGCCAAGAGGTTTTCAACAACTTTGCCTCCAAGTTTAGCCAATTCCAGAGTAACAAACTCTGACTCACATAATAATTGGTTTTGGCTACTAGTGGATATTCTCATAGAAAACTAAAATTCAATTTAACATCTGTGTATCTCAATTCAACAGGAATCCACTATATATGATACCAACATTTATGGTACCCTCAAATATTTAAATCTCGTCATGAGACTACATATTTATACATGCTCAATCTTCACATAGTACAATCTATGTCACAGGGATTAGCATCCTTTAAGGCAACAAATTCGCAACAATTTGTGCAAACCCAAATTGAGCAGAAAAGTCACTTCAAAAACTGTGTTAGAATCATAAGAAATATTCACAATGGTTCTAAAAAAAACCCCAAACTTCAAAATATTTCTCATTATTCTACGTTATCACTATTCCTTTATAATCCCAAAATCACATTTGCTTCACACATGCTTTCATATTAAATTTTGAAGCCACATTAAAACACATGCTATCTGCATTAGAAATTCAATATTCATAGTAGTCATGCAAGTTTACACCACTATAAATATATACTAGCAAATCATGAAATTTAAACACATTTATCTCTACTCTAAATAAATGATTAAATTTTCACGTCACACAAATAATTCACAAAATTTGCTCTTTGCAGCGAATAACAAAGCCCCCACATAATTAATTTTAAGCCATGACTTGGTTTTATTAAATGAAGCTAGAACCAATTTGTAACTTTAAAAAATTTATAAAGTACCCCATATGTTAGGCACCCCACACTTTCAAATACTCATTTAAATTTTTTAAAAAAAAAATATTTTCACACTTTATCTAATGATTCTAATTAAATTAGAATCTCACAGCATTGTCTTCTTTCATTCTAATTAAATTAGAATGTTTCCAAAATCAAATATTCATATCTAAGATATGATCTTAAATATTAGCATGTCAATATGCAATAGACCAACTCATCATAAATATATATTCAACCTTTTTTTAAGGCATTCATCAAATCCTTATATATCAGCCAACCTATAGAAAATAGGCTTATAATTTGACTCATAAATCAGTTTATGATTTTATTTGCACCAATATTCGATTCCCACAATTAAGGCTAGAACAATGGCATCTTCTAATAAGTTTTTTAAGTTTTATATTTTTGGTTATCATGCACCTCACAATTAGCAACAAATGTCTTAGCCAATTGATTAAAACCGAATGACTCTCATGGTGCTCAATAAATAAATAAATGAAAATGGCTTAACATGCAATGAACAATAGCACCAAAACCACGTTCTTAAATTTTCTTTTATATGACCCACAGATATTATAATCCGTTTTTTTTTTTTTGCCATCACAGATATTATAATCCAAATAGTAATTTTACCTGAGGAATTCATGATCGTGGAACCACCATGTCTTTGCCACCATCATCAACTTGAATGCGATTAATAGCAAACACTTGGATATTCATGCAGAAAATAATCCACTTCATAATTTGAAATAATGTATATTTCAAAATAAAAGCACATATACCAGTTAATAATCCTTTAATTCCTCATTACTCTTGGAAATAATTCTACCCAAGTATCTTAAGGAGGGAGTTAGAAATAGTTTGTTTCCCAAACCAGATTACAAAAACCCAACAAAAAATATGGTCACATAGGATATAAAATAGTCCATTAGTATTAAGCTTGAGATAAATCTGGTTCCATATTTTGTAAATGGCAACTGGAATTTCTCTTCCATTATGCAGGTTCATTATTCAATTTAGTAAATTACTAAAACGTTTTTTTTCCTTTATTGCCATGCAACCCCCACAAACGGAAATAGGTTACTACTAAATTAGCATTGCAATAACATACAAATAAACTCCCATTAATGTCCACATGCATAACTGAATTTAAATAATTCCCTTCACCACAAAAATACTAACACCGCCGATAGACATATGCCAAATATATTATCATGTAAGTAAAACTGAAATTTCCTTTTCATGAGGTAAAGAAAGATTCTCTTTTTTAAAAAAAAAAAAACAGTACCACAACTTCAACAAAATTCATTCTGCCATCTATGTTAGGAGGACACCAAAACACCTATGATAAAATATCTTCTAATTAACCATGGTAAGGACTGCATTTCACTTAGACATGCTTTTATAGAAGAGAATAAAGAGACGCACCTGTTTGCTGATCAATAATTGAGTAGCTGATAATTTCAGCGACTACCAAATCCCATGAGAAAGTGAACCAGTGCACAATAATTCATAATACTGCTTTAACGTATGCATGTTCAACAGTTATTTTCGTTAGGTTTCGTTTCATTGAGATTATTCTTAGTGCTTCTTAGAACACAGACTACTGCTTAGAGGAAAAGTGCCTGATTAAGGAATTGATTTACAATTACCTCAGGAACTGCTGTCTTACATGCAAGATCTAATAGAATGAGTTTTGGCCATCATGATTTCTACCGGTGCATAACAATTGCAATGTCTCTCCAGTCTCCATTCTCAGACGTCTTTTATGTTCAATATATTATTATTGCATAAAGAAGGTAATATATATATCTCACTTAAGCAATATTCAAATGTCTAGTCCACCCAAAAAAGCTAATCTGATCGCAATTCATGAATAATTTCCATAAGTTAAAAAGAACAAATCAAGGGGGCAGATATTAGAATCAAAACTTATCTCATTTCCTTTGTAATCAACCACAAATAAATTGAAGTACTCCCGTTAAGATGCAGTCCCAAGATTAGCAAGGATTATCTCCTAAGATTGTTGGCGTCAGATCCTCACACCATACTAATTATTAGCGGTAGCACCTAGTGAAACACAATAAACAAATAGTTTGAGTCACGTCCAAGGCAGCTATCCTTATGAGATATTCCGCAACCCCCTAGTAGATTAGGAAGTGGCACTCCCCAAAATAAAATGAACCCTTCCTATAGAAAGCAGGGTGACAGAATTGCAGAAGGATATCGGTGTAACTCAGAAAAAGGGAGAGAGGAAAGGAGCTTAGGGACCTCGGTATGTTCTAACCATGCACCGAACATTGCCTTTTTATAGGCAGAAACATGTGACTGTTGAGGAGTTATAATAACCATTAACAACAGTTTAATGACAATTAAAACAGCAGTTACAAAACAAGTGTTAATAACAATTTAAATGTAACAAACCCTTTTAAATGTCATTAAAACCAGTCAATTAAAACTCCAACGGTCATCTCCAATTGTCAATTCAAAGACTCCTCTTATCAGCCTTTTTACTAACTCAAGCTTATATTTAATTGTATACTAGGGCATTCCCAATCTTGAGTTATATGCGACTTCTTCCTTTGACATACTCACAAACAATATTTACAACATAATTGATTCCTCAAAATGTGTGAGAAGGGATGACTCTTGGCATGTCACAAGATGAGAGCATATTGATACCCAAAAGGGATAAGCTTGAAGAAAGGCCACTACTACAGAAGAGGCCTTTTATAATGGTTATTATCGAGTATATATTAAGGTTCTGAACTATCATATATATGCGGACGCTATATATACTCTGCACAAGTATTCCGAACCATAATATGTTAGGGGTATACATAACAGTTCTTTATTAAAATAATCTTAATGTATTGGCTTTATTTTTTTTATTATATATAGTTATTTTTATTATTTGTTTATATTTATTTTTCATATAAGATTTAAAATAAATCCAAAATCAGGCCTCAGTTTTATCAACCCCAATTAAGAATTTCTGAATGTTGTTGAAAAACTAGAATGCCCATCATATAAGATTTAAAACAAATATATTTTTCATTTATTTAAATAATATACCTATGTCTAAAAATTCAATGATTAACGTTAACTGCTTAACCCCCAGATAAAGAATCTAAAGGGATGAGAATCGAGTCTGTTCTAAATTTGTGCTCAGGAGTTTTTTTTCCAAAAAAAAAAGTCCCGCTATCATCGTGTGTAAACTGCAATCATTGCAAAAATTGCAATCATTGTATTTTTTGTTTTCGGCATCAATAAAGTTCGTGTTGCGATGAAAATAACCTTTTTGTTAAATTGCCTTGTATTCTCCACAAAAATTGCAGTTGCGAAATGAAAAAAGACAAGAAAGGAAGTAGAGGAAGATATTGAGGATGTGGGAGAGAAAAAGAATAAAATTAAGAAAGGAAGAAAAGAGAGAGAGGGAGTGGATGAAAGGGATGAACATTGAGACACACACACATAAAGAAGGGAGAAGAGAGTTGCTATTCAGGAGAGGGACGCTGGAATTGATCTGACCAGGCGAAAATCAAAGAGAGACTTTAGAGGAGGCAGTGTTGAGGACGAGCAAGGGAGTCCACATATATCTGTATTTGATTTTAATAATGAGAAATATATTTATTTCAAATCACATCAAAAGGATATTTTGGTCTTTTAACAATATTCAAAAATTCTTAATTAGGTCACTTGGCCTTATTAAGAATTTGATAAAAGTGTAAGCCTGAATTTAGATGAAAGTATTTTAACAGGATTTATTTGGGATTTTCCCAATTATAATTCTGTTTATTTTACCAGCAAGTATAAATTATAATTCATCCATACAATCTAACAACTGAATCTATTTTATCGCGTCACAACTCATAAGTATCATTAATATCAATTAATTGATTTTTCAACAAAAAAGCTTTTACTTGATATTGATATACCATCATGACATGTGTTACACTTTTCATTTTTTCTCTTAAATTATTCTTCACGATCCTTTTAGAACACTAAAAAAAATTCCTTTGGTTTAGAATATATTAATGTTGACATATATAGGGTCTGTTTGGTGTGGGTGATTTGGAGGAGAGGGAAAACTTTTATGAGTTGAATTTTAAAATATTGAAGAAGTGGGGTAATAAAATTTTAATAAAGAGAATATATAAGATAAAAGAGTAAGAAAAATTAATTAAAAATTTTTAACCCTACTTCTCTAATTTTTTTAAATTTAACTCAAAAATTTTTTTCCTCCGCCCACTTTCTCTCCCCTCCCCTCATATCAAACAATCCCATAGAGAATTATAAAGTCATAAAGGGGGAAAAAATCTTTTAAGAAGGGATAAAAAAGAGAATGGGACATTAAAGTCATTTTACCCACATTTTGAAATCTCAAATTAGGTTAATGATTTAATTAACAATTTGTTAAATTTATCAACCTAATTTAGAATTTACTTATTTTAGGCAACTTTTTATGGGAATTTTCCTAATTTTAGTTAGTCCAAGTGCTTACTAATTAATACAAGGAAAGAGTGAGCTGAGATCAGCCCAGTTGACCCGGCATTAATCCACATGTCAACTCGAAAGGTTCGAAGGGTAAGTCAAGTTCCTTATTGAACCTAAAACGATGCCACTAAGCCACTTTGAGTTGAAAAAAATGGCAGTCCGCCTTGTTTGTGTTTAGTAACTATTTTATTGAATTATTGTATTTTATGTAGAGATATTATATTTACTTGAGTATTCATACCCTTTTTCTATTTAAATTTTACTTTTTTATGACTATATATAAATACGTCTCCATAATTTAATTTAATTATATTATTTTTTTAATTTATCTTTGCCATTCAATAAGCGCCATACTACTTCCCTACCTCTTCTCAATAAGCGCCATACTACTTGTCTACTCTTCTCATTAACACATCCAATAATATTCTTTCTATATGTCTGAATTATTTCAAACAATCTTCTATCATTTTCTTCTTAATAGAAGCCACTCTAACTCTTCATCTTATATGTTATGTATGAATTTTATCTTTTATTGTATGGTCATACATTCATTCCAACATCGTCATTTCAGCCACCCCTAGCTATTTTACACTCTTGTCCCTTTAAAGTAGTCAACTGAGACTACCATATAATATTGTTGGTCTTATAACAATGCGATAAAACTTCCATTTTACTTTATTATGTATTTTCCAATCACAAATAATTCTGGTGGTTTATTTAAACCACCTAACTTGAATCATATGATCAAATATCTCTATCAATTTCCTCATCTTTTCTTATAATTGAGCCCAAATATTTGAACTGCTAGAGCAACGATTGAACCATAAACATATAAGGATAATTATTTAAGTTTTTTATATTAGGAAGAGATGAGTTTATTGCAAATAAAAATAAAAATATATAAAATAAGTAAATAATATCAACAGTTTAATTTTACTATATTGTATTTGAGCGATTTTAGGGAGATAGATAGAGGCAGAAGATTTGCCGATAACATTGCAATGAATTGTGAAAACTATGTGGCAATGTGGCATGTGCAAACTTTTTGTTTGTTTTGTTTGGATAATGTTTTGCAAACTTTTAAGACACGTGGCCTCGTTATGCGTCTCTTCTTATTTGTATAATAATAAACTATATCTCCCTCTTGGCAAAAAAAAAAACTGTATCTCCCTATGCCTTATACAAGAAGTGCTTTCTCACAGTTGTGATGATATCTATTTGAATTGGGTGTATAAGAACAAAATTTAGGCATATGGCGTCAAAGTTAAAAAAAAGAACAAAAAACTAATAAAATAGATCTTATACTAAAGATTATATAGGAGCGCATAATCCAAACTTAGACAATTTAAATATCAAATTGAACCCTATACCCTGCCGAAAAAAACTTCAAAACTTGGTTTGAATATAGATTTGGATACTCTCCTCATCTTTTTCTCCTCTTCTTCTCCTCATTTTATCTTCATCTTTAGTTTAAAAATTGAACTATTGCTATTTAATATATTATAAAATTATATTGTAATACTACATAAAATTTAAAACAAACTGAATATTTTACAACTATAACCTATTCATATTTCTAAACTCATATTGTATAACATCTTACTCTCATCTTTAATCCATCCAATTCAGTTTCGTGTCACTTATTCTTGCAGTATTGAAGAATTTGTTCTATGTGAAGCCCTCTACTAAATGCTTGATTTTATAAAAACTTGACACAAATAAGAACCGAGCAAACATTACAACTTGTGCAAATATAACCAACCCCATTAGATAATTGTACTCTCTTGCTAGTGCTCTCACTGACAACCACATTCCAATGCTCTTCACCACATGCCTGCATACTTCTGCTATCTGCTGATGCATGCAACCAAGTCATTTTCAACTATATAGTGATTTTTCAATATTGTGTAATTAAAATAACTAAAACTTTTATTTAGACACACACACGAAAAGGGAAAAATAGATACATGCCACGTGATGAGTGCCCCTAGAATAGAGCTAAACGACCAAGAACCAGTTCATCAAAATCTAAAGGATTTAATAAGGAAATGGACAAACGACCAAGAACATACCATAAACCACATTGAGCCCGGCGCAAGGATGCATGCTATCGGATCTTAACAAAATAATGCTTGAAAAAAAATAGAAGGCAACTTACTATTACTATTATTATTGACATAAAAAGGGATTATTCATGATTGTGATATATAAATAAGGAAAATAAGCGAATAATGATATTTAATAAAATTGAAAGCATTTTGAAAATGCAGATTCTGTCTATATTGCATATTATCATTAATCAATTACATATCATTATAATTCGGATATAATTTATGGGGATGGAAAAAAAATGAAATCCTCATTATTTATGGGGATGTAATGCCATTGATGGAGAGATCATTTCCGCAGCTATATTGCTATTTTTAGACCTTTTTTTTGGTCAAATGGAGGAAGTTATAAAATAAAGAAAATTAGAGAATTCAAAAATTATCAAAACATTTCCCAATATAATTGATTAACCAATCATATATAACAATAAATAAATAGAATTAGAAAATATTATGAAATAATGATTAATACAATATATTTAATGACACATGGATTACAACTGGGCATTACAAGTTTTCAAAAATAAAGTTGATTGTTTAATTGATTGGATTGACAAAAATGTTATTAATATAGTAATGAGTTTAGAAACCCACACAATGTGCGGGAAAAAAAATGTCATATTCTAAAGATTTAATTTAATAATTTAATAGTAAAATATTATATTCTAGAATTATAAAAGATAACTGACAAAAAAATATATAATAAATATGATTTCTGAATATGGAAATAATTTTTTATGTTTTTATTCAAAATTTAAAAAATAAATGGGAAGTTATGATAATCATGAAGAGAAAAATTAGATATTAGATAATTATCTATATAAAATTATTTATTTGGATTGTTAAAAAATTATGCAAGTTATAAATAAAACCATGGGAATTATATAAATAACACCCACACTCCACTTTTATGATGGCCCGTAGAAGCATGCCCCCACTTTGACGAAGGTTAAGGCTAGGGAATTTTAATTTAAAATATATTTTAGTTATTAAAATAATTTGAATGTCGTTCATGGGAGTCATGGAATTGTTGGAAGTTATCCCTTAAGTCAAAATATATCAAATAAAAATATAGCAACTAACT
Organism: Inga leiocalycina; assembly: GCA_963242795.1. Classification (NCBI taxonomy): domain Eukaryota; kingdom Viridiplantae; phylum Streptophyta; class Magnoliopsida; order Fabales; family Fabaceae; genus Inga; species Inga leiocalycina. The sequence goes on from OY725332.1 coordinate 41,233,469, forward strand.
TCTCGTTATTTTTTAATTTTTTTAGTTATTATGATAATCTTACCTATGAGATGGCAGCAGCAAGCATGTTAGATGACAGGAGAATGGACTCTCGATATCCCTCCTTTTTTATGATACTAATAGATAATATATAATTTCATTATTTTAAATATTTCAAACAGAAGGAATGAAGGATGGACTCTCAATATCCCTGCTCCAATTAGAATGTTGTTCGTGGGAGTGGTAGTTAGGGGTGTTCAAATCCTGGGACGGGACCGGGAATACCCATTCCCAGTTCCCGTCCCGGGATTGGCCGGGACTGGGATGTCATTCCCGGTCCCGGTCCTGGGAAATTCCTGGGACAACCGGGACCGGGAATTCCCGATCTTAATAATATAATTATATTAGTTAAATTTTTTATAATCTAGTGTTTAAAGTGATTATTTAACACCTAATAAGGTCATAAAAATCACACAAATTGAGTTAGAATTGAAAAATAAGATATTATTAATAATATTATTATCACATTCATCATTTTTGTTATTATCTTTATACATTATATAGTTAGGATTTGTATCACAATATATACAATTTAACTCTAACTAAATATGTAATATACATTTTATCAAATGATAACTTAATTTATGGGGTAAAAAATACAAAAATAAAATAATAACCTATTTTTTAAGGAAAAAAGAAAAAAAAAACCTGGACCGGGAATTCCCGGGATCACTAGGTGTGATCCCGGTCCCGGTTTTCCCGGTCCCGGTTCTGGCCGGGACGGGAAATTCCCGGGATAAAATATCCGGGACCGGGCCGGGACAACCGGGACCGGGATACTTTGAACACCCCTAATGGTAGTGTTGTTAGAGGTTATTTGTTAAGTCAAAATATATAAAACAAATTAGTTAAAAAAAGAATAAGCTATATAAATTTGGTAACTGCCTTCTTGTTATATTTTACTTTTAGTTGTTACGATAATGCTACCTGCGAGATTGCAGGAGCAAGGCACGCCACATGTTCTTAAACTTGGATTGGACCGGCTAGTCCTGATCAAAAACCGGTCCTGTATTTTTTTATTTTTTTTTGAGAATTTCATAATAATAATAAACTTAAAATCTTTAATCTTTCACTAGTTTGGCTTTGGATTTGACTTCTATTTGACCCACTATCTTAACCAATTTAGTGGCCGGTCCGAATTCCAGAACCTTAAACAGGAGAAGGGACTACCAATGTTCCTCCTTTTATATGATCAATAGATCGATAGATAGATATACTACCTTCCATTTTTTTCATAATATAAAAACACTCAAATTATTTAAATAAAAAATTTTACTTAAAATTGATTAAAAATTACAAGGCGGTAAATACTAAATAACGTTTTAGCAAGGTACTGAAAACCGGACCGGACACTGAACCGGTCAAGGCACTGGGTCAAGGGTTAGTGGTTCAGACCGGGGTCAATAAAAAATATAGATATATATATATAATTTAAATGTGCATGCATACCATTCAAAAAACCACATAAAAGTTTTTTTTTTTCAGCCAAGAGTCTAATATAACCTCCTAAATCTAATACTTACAAAAATATCTATGTATCAATAAGTACATAAGGATTTTTTTAAGCCTAAATATTTCAAAGCTCTTTGCAAATTCAAAAACAAAACAAAGAGCATCCCCCAATCCTATTTGTAAAACAAAAACCAAAACAAAGTCTAGTAACATAGTCATTCAAATCCATGGGCACCAAAACAATTAATCAATGCCCTCAAAATTGTGTTGGACTATATTCAAATCTAAAGGATTAGGAGGAGAAGCTGCACAAGGAAAACCAAAAACACTAGTAATAGTAACATGATCATCATTCAATGACGGAGGCTCAGGAATATCCATGTCTTCACCACCTATATTGCAAGAATTAATATAAGTAATAATGAATAAGTAAGTATTTACTTGTACAAGAATATAATCATAAATCATAATAGGAGATACAAACCTTCAGAACCCCCAGCAAAAGTTGAAGTTTGTTCAATTTCTTCATTACTAGAAGCAGTAGCAGCACTTTCAAGATTTGTTATATCTGTATCATCAAAGTCAGGAGTTGTGTCTTCTTCTACCACCCAAAAGTCGACTTTGTCAATTGATTCAAAGTCAACTGGATCATAATCAGTCTTCTTCTTCTTGAATATACTCCTACAATAACAAAGAATATCAAATATAATTTGCAAAAGTATTTCTTATGTTAGAACTCCTATATTAAGAGATGCTGCATAAGAACTAATAACAACAGTTACCCTAATTTTTTGGTAGAAATTAAATTGAATAGCTATAAAAGGTACATAAAATCACCATTATCCTCTAATCAAACTTACCTATTCTTTAATCGTAGATTATAATTCGTATAAACCAAATCATTTAGTCTTTCATGTTGCAATCTGTTTCTTCTTTTGGTGTAGATACGCTCAAATAAACTCCAATTTCTCTCACACCCAGAAGATGAAGCAGTTTGGCTAAGGATGCGCACGGCAATCTTTTGCAATTCTGGAACCGAACCCCCATAAAATGTCCACCACTCACCTGCAATATTTAGTTGAATGTTAATTACATGTTATAATAATTACAAGTGCAATTAAAATTAAATTTGTATACTTTGTTACTTACATGGGTCTAGTTTCTGGGCTGCTTTTTCACATGACATTTTATTAAGTGAATCTTTACGATCGCGATAAACAACCAGTTGCTGCATCGTCGCAAGATAGTCATGACTTGGACCAGAGTAGGACTCAAACACATCAATCAGACCTTGCACTACCCTATGTTTCTGAACAAATGTAGAGCTATACAAGAATGCAGGGTTTAACAAATATGCGGATGCATGAAGGTGGCCCTTCAAATGCTTATCCCATCGAGCCTGAATAATATCTGTGTACGGCTTATATTGTTCTTTACTTTTAGCAAACATCTCCTTGATTGCCCCTTTGGCCCTTTGCATACCTTCATAAATATAAGGCAAAGAAGGCTTTTCATCAGAGTCAACAATTCTCAATAATTTTATGAGAGGAGACACGATCTTCACAACTTTGAAGCAATCAATCCAAAATCGACTATCCAATATGATAGCACCAAACAATTTCCCAGCTTCACTTCTTGCTATTTTGTGCTCAACAAAATGCTTGTCAACAACCAAAGCCTGTAAGTCATGCTTATGCATATAAATGCTATGCAGAGTAATGAAAGTAGTAGCAAAACTTGTTGCTCCTGGACGCACAATTTCTTTCCAACCCTCTCTTTTTCTTAGCCATGATAAGAATACCATATGATTATAAGCAAATATGGTTATCTTAGATGCCTTTGTCGCAAGATCAGACACATGAGGCATGCTTGCAATATCTTTCAACATAAGATTTAAACAGTAGGCAGCACACGGTGACCAATAAATTGCTTTATAACTTTGCTTGATCAACTTGCCACATGCTACATAGTTGGATGCATTGTCAGTCACCACGTGAACAATATTCTTAGGACCAACCCACTCAATCACTTCACGAAATAACAAGAATAAAGTTTTGGCATCCTTGACTAAATCTGAAGCATCCACTGATTTTACAAACACCATGCCATGTGTTGAATAGACTAAAAAGTTTATCAAAGTTTGGTTGCTAACATCAGTCCAACCATCTGCCATGAGTGTACAACCCCTTTCACTCCATTTAGCTCGATAACTCTCAATAAGTAGTTGGCACTCTTTTTTCCAATCTCTCAACAAGTTAACTCTAAAATCATAAGCATTAAGGCCTTTAAATCCAGGCCCAATCGATGCAACAGCGTCAAGAGCTTTCTGAAATAAAGGGCAATCAAAAGTATTAAATGGAACACAATTAGCAATAGCCCATTTAGCGATAGCCATCTTGGCTTTGTATTGAGCTTCTTTACTTGACAATACACTTTTTATGCTTGGTTGTGAACCAGGGGTTGTCCTAGGAGGAAAATAATTCTCAACACTCCCAGGAACTCTCCTCTTGTTGGCACTACTCTCAGGGACTGTCGTAATTGGAGTTGAAGCAATTGGATCATTGTTGCTTTCTATATCTTCAATAATGTCCTCATGAACATTCTTACAGGTCTTTTTCTTTGCATCAAAAGGAACCTTTTTGTAAGAAGCAACTTGACCAGTAATACCAGCAAGGTGTTGCTTCATCCTATTTATTCCGCCTCCTCTGTAACTTGATGTACAAAAAAGACATGTATAGATGTTTACTTTCCCTTCTTTTTTAAGGGCAAAATATGCCCATGCTGGGTCAGTTTTTCCAGGTCCATGAACCGACGAGGGAAACTCAGCATTAGTTGTAGCACCAGTAGCATTAGTGGTTGCATTCTCATTAGGAGTGGGGGTCAGAATCTCAGCATTTGTATTATCCATAACCAGAATTCTCAGAACAGAGCACAAATAAATAGCTACAAGAAAATAATGAAAGCAAAGCAAATGAACTCAGAATATATCGTACACCAGAAACTTCTTCATCAATCTAAACCAAGCTAATTAACAAGCACACTGCCAATGATATTAAAAAGTTGCAGGTCACCCTCATTGAATTGTCTTCTGTGCAAAAGCTCAATGATATATATATATAATCCAACCAAGCTAATTAACAAGCACATTGCCAAAGCCAAAAGCATGCAATAAGTAGGTCTCAGAAAAACAATGATCTAATTATAACCTCAATTACTAGCAACCAGAATAAAATTTCATGGCTAAAAGAATGCATTTAAGAGACCTTTAAAATTGGACTGCCACGTACTAGAAGTATATTACTTGAAGGAAAAAGGCATACTTGGGTATTTCAATCATCTGCCTCAAAAGATCGAGTTGAGAAGCACCAAGAAATAATGCTAGCTGTTGTGTATCTTAAAATGATTAAGGACCTAACAAAAAGACAATGAAAAAATCTAAATAAAAACAAACACTAAAGTTGCAACAACGTACCTCTCTATCCCACGATAAAAAAAAGGGCACAGACAATAAAACTTATTCAAGGGGAGAAATATCATCCAAATGATCATCAAAACATGAAATCACTCTGATTCCCCCCATATCTCAAATGATCATCCATGAAATTACTCTGATTTTTCAAACCTCGACTTGTTTTCGGACACACCAATAGTACACAACCATAAGCTAAATCACAACCCATGCCATTGGCTAAAAGAACACTTAGGAAGCCCCAAAGCTTACAGTAAAATAAGATGGTCGAACAAATGCATTCTGCCAAAGCCAAAAGCATGCAATAATATATATATAGATATATACATATGAGAATGTGAGAACTCAGAACTGAGAGTCCCTCTCAAACGTCCCTAATTTGGTTTTATATATATAATATAATGGTCTCAGAAAAACAAGTTGGGAGTGCAAAGTTGTAATCTTTTTGATTATCGATCCTTTTGTGGGTGCACAAGTAGGTGTGATTACTTATTTCACAACTGGCTTTCCAAAACTTTTGTGGAAACAAAGAAGAAAGTGATGTTTCCATTCAAAAACAAAAGAAAGGAAAGGAAATGGAAATTAAAGGTTTTTCCCAATGCTTAACTAACAAGAGAATGATTATACTCGATCACAGACAAAAGCAAGCGAAAAAGCAAGCAAGTCTAAAACTCGATCACAGACAGAGTCACAGAGCACAGGCGAAAAGCAAGCGAAAATGATTATTCTCAGCAAAAAGCAAGCAAAAATTATTCTCAGCAAAAGCAACCGAAAAATGAATATATTTTCAATCAAACTCTTCATCGAAAATGATTATACTCGATCACAGACAGAGTCACAGACCACAGGTGCAAGCTTTCAACTAGTGATTGAAATCTAAAAGGCTAAAGTCTAAAACCGAGCACTGAGTTACACACCACAGAATCACAGACGCAATGAGAAATCGATCACAGAGTCACAAATGCAACCTTTCAAGTAAAAGAGCAAACCTGAGCGACGGACAGTGTGACGGCATCACAGAGTCATCAGTGCCCACGACGACCCAAGAGGGCAGCACCCACGGTGACAGAGTCACGGCGAAAATAGAGACACCTGACTAATCACAGACATCGAACTTGTCTCTGCCGTGAATGAAAAACAGAGACCCAGAGTGGTGCCAGTGTCACGACAAACAGAGCATTTCACCGGTAAAGGTTAAAGCTTTCCAGTTGCTAGCAAGAAGGAAGGGGAAAAGGAAGGTCGATTGCAGATTATGGCCAATGCTGGATTCTCGATTTCATCTTCAATGGCGACGGAAACTTGAGAGTCGAGAGGGAGGGAGATGGACGTGGAGGTTTCAAAAAGTGAAAACAAAAAAAAAACTCAGAGGGAGACTGTCAGAGACGAAGCGTCCGTGGGAAGGAAGAAATGAGAAATCAAATTTGAGGGAAATATTAAAAAAAAACAAGAAGAAGCAAAACGGCGTCGTTTTGAAGATGGAAAAAAATAAAAAAAAATATAAAACTCAACCGGGGCAACTGTGACCCGGCCGGGTTACCCCGGGTCACCCCGGTTTCTACCGGGTCAACCCGGGTCGGTCGGGTCACCTTCTCCCGGTTTCTTACCCCAAACCGGACCGGACCAGTCACCGGTTTCCGGTCCGAACCGGCCGGTCCGGTCCGATTTTAAATACCATGCGTTTTAGAATAGAGGGCTTTCCTACATCAGTTGCGGTGTGAAATAGGTTTTAGTGGAGTGTTGAAAAAGCGGGACTTGAAATCTGAGTGGGAGACAGAAAGAAAGAGGATCAGAAATCTAGTAGAATGTTGAGGTTGGTTTCAAAGAGCATTTTAGGGGCAGCCTCCAGGAAGGCGACGTCGGCGTCGTTGCCGGAGCTCCTGTTTCAGCCTTGATTTTACCAGGAGAGGGTTGTTTATCGCTGCAACAACAACCCACGAAATCATGTATCCACCGTCAGAAGGGTCTCAGCGGAGACAATCGCTCGTTTGAGGAAATTTGCTGAAATGCAAATTGCCTCCGTCAATTCCGTATCGTTGTAATTATTTTTGTTCTATTCCTGGGAGCATAACTTAATTTTTTCTTTATATGAAGAATAATAGATTAAGGTGATGACTGTCATTTGAAGTGTATCTTATTTTCAGGGTGGAAGAAGAAGAGAATGGATATATTTGTATACATTTGTTTTGGATTCTAGTTCTGATGGGTTCGATTTAACCAAGTTTTTTTTTTACCTTTATTGTGAGTGGAGTGGTTCTTTCTCATTTATTTGAATTTGAGTGTGATGCTTTCTTAACTCTGTACCCTACTTCTATCTCATTCAAAGCATCTTCCAGATCATGCTACGTACATATGAAAGATCTCATTTTTGCCTCTTCTTAGCAAGTGCAAGCTTTGATTTTTGATTGATTGGATAGTTCAAAATTACTTTTATGAAAACTGCAGTTTTGATTCAGTTGAACTTAATTACCATACTCATTACCCTACATTATTGACTTTGGTTCTTGGCCTGGACCACTACAAATTCAGCGAGAAAGATTTATTAACAGAGGAAAGCTTGTGGGCTTTGTACTAGAGGTAGATGAAGTACTACAAAATTACTTGAAGCCCTTATATATGAGATGCAGGAACGATCTAATGCGTTCAAGGACGAGGTTATATATTTACACAAGAAAAACAAGTCGGATCCAGAATGCTGTTGTGGACTTGACAGGCTTGCTGACACAATCGATGGTGGCAATAGCTGTAATAGGTCGGACTTGTTAGTATTTTTGTTATATTTCTCGGATCATACGATTCAAATAGATGTAATCTTCCCCAAGTAACTTAATTTTATCTTTACATGAAGAATAATAGATTAGGGTAATGATTCTCATTTTAACGTGTATCTTATTTTTAGGGTAGACAAAGAAGAGAAGGGATATACATACATATATACATATCATTTTGATTCTAGTGCTGATGGGTTCGAGTTAACTAAGTTTTTTTTTTAAATCTTTATTGTGAGTGAAATTGTTCTTCCTCATTTATTTGAATTTGAGTGGGGCGTTTTCTTAACTCTGTGTCCTACTTCTCCTCTGATGGAGACTTGGTAGTATGGGATATTAAGTCCCACATTGAGTAGAATGTGATGCTCAATGGTGGGTATTTAAGTGGGTTGGTTCTCCCATCCATCTCTATAGCTAGCATTTGAGTGCACCTAAATTCCCATGATCATCTCATTCAAAGCATTTTCCAGAACATGCTAAGAAAGGACTCAATTTTGGCTTAGCAAGTGCAAGCATTGATTTTGTTTGATTGTATAGCTCAGAATTACTTTTATGAAAATTGCAGTTTTTATTCAGCTGATCTTACCATACTCATTGCCCTATATTGTTGACTTTGGTTCTTAGCAAGGACAAGTACAAATTCAGCGAGAAGGATTTATTAACGGAGGAAAGCTTGTGTGCTTTGTACGAGGGTTGGATGAAGCACTTCGAAATTTTTCGATGCCATGAGGACACAGAAGAGCGATTTAATGCATTCAAAGACAAAGCCATATCTGTCCACAGCTCAAACAAGTTGAATCCGGGATACATTGACGGACTGGACATGTTTGCTGACAGCATCAAAGATCGTCAATACTTTGCAATGGGTCGCAATGCAAATGTTGAGAGGTAAGTATTTTTGTTCTATTTCTGACAGCATACGATTCAAATAGATGTTATTTTGCCCAAGTAATTATCTTTATATGAAGAATAATAGATTAGGATGATGACTCTCTTTTGAAAGTATATCACATTTTAAGGTGGACGAAGAAGAGAAGGGATATATGATTTGGATTCTAGTGCTGATGGGCTCGAGTTAACCAAGTTTTTTTTATCTTTATTGGGAGTGGAATGTTTCTCTCATTTATTTGAATCATGAGTGTTGTGTTTTGTTAACTCTGTATCCTACTTCCCATCTCATTCAAAACATCTTCCAGATCATGCTATGTACGTATGAAAGGACTCATTTTTGCCGTTCCTTAGTAAGTGCAAGCTTTGATTTTGATTGATTGGGTAGTTCAGAATTACTTTTATGAAAATTGCAGTTTTGATTCTGCTGAGATCTTACCATACTTATTGCCCTATATCGAGGTATTTACTTTTTTGTCGCTTGCTGGAGAGTATAGCGATTAAATCTGGTGGGCTTTGTGCGAGGGATGGATGAAGCACTACGGACTTGACATGTTTGCTGACATCATCTTTTAGGGTATGTTTCAGACGAAGACAAGTATATCTTCCTTCTATTTCAAGGAGCATTCGATTCAAATAGATGTCATTTTGTGCAAGTAACTTAATTTTATCTTTGTATGAAGAATACTATTTTCGGGTGATGATTCTCATATTAAAGCATATCTTATTTTTAATGTTAATGTTTAATTTTGCTCTAAAAGATTTTGCCGGAGGTGTTTTTTTGTCATGTGGGATGTGAATGAGGTTGGTGATGGGGAGACTGAAGTTATAATGATCGCTGGACCATTTTGCCTTTCCAACAACATTTTAGTTCTAGTTTTGTCACTGGTTTAATATACTAAAACCATCAAATAATTTTTATAAATTTATCCCTAACACTTTATAAAGATTTTCTTTCCCAACCAGCGTCTTTAGCATACAAAATAAGTTTTTAAAGATTTTCGTGCTAAAATTTACCTATGACTATTTTTGTTGAATTTTCTAAGAAAACATGCTTTTAAATTCGAGAAATTAGTTTTAATATTATTAAGACCACTTTTGAGGAATTAAACCTCTTCGTAATAACTTTCAATATTGCAAAATAATATTTCATAATATCGCCATCCATCGCTCGCTCCGAGCCACTTTTGTTTGGAATAGGAAAAAAAGAAGAAGGTGCAGAGGTGATTTTCTAGAATTTTTTTATTGAGTCCGAAATTTTAGCATCAACATCACACACCTAATTTTAAGCTAGGCTTTAAATAAATTTTAGATATAACTTTCTCAATTTTAAATTCAAATTAGGCAAATAACCTACATTAGAAAATTCTTTAATCTAGTTCCTAATGCAAGAATGGTGGTTGTGCGCCAAAACAATTGAAAGATAAAAAAGGGAAAATCCCTCAAAAAGAACTTTAAAAGTAGTAAAAGACAGAAAGTTGCTCCGAAATTGTATATTCCATATCAGTGCGAGTGCCTGAACTGGAATATTAGAATTGGAGGTAAAATGACATATTTGGCCCTCTGATGAAAGAAAAGAAGTTGGTGACAAAAGAAGAAGATGACGTGATACAGGGTGAGCGTCAGCGCGGGAACGTAAGTGGGAGGCGAGACAAACAGGAGTGAGGTATGTATTTTATTGAGTCGACAATGTTCTTCACCCGCGTGGTCGAGCTGAAGCAAAACCATTCTCGTCAATTGGTGAAGTTGTGAGATGGTGTTGAGATATAGGAAATTGTGATTTTATTGTTGTGAGAATGTTATACATACAGTTGCGAATGACTTCAGTGAAGTTGTGAAACAAAAACTATGAAAACCCAAAGATAACCTACAAAAATCGAATGTTATCCTATGAAAACATTATTGGAGTTTGTGAAAACCTAATGAAAAGTTGGTAAATATGTGTAGAGGTCAATTTAGGTAAGGAAATTGTGAAATTCATAGAAGAGCTTGTGAATCCTTATGCAGAACTTGTGAATGATTCTCCATAAGTTGTGAGACCTTATTTAACTGTAGGGAGATAGATTTTTCCAATTGTTGTGGTTGTGATGGGAAGGTTGTAAAATGGTATGAGAATGCAACCCACTTGACTCTGCTATCATGACCTTCTAAAACATACTTGACCACAGCAGCTATGCTACCAAAAAGATCTATGTTCATGTAACCCAATGTAAGTACACATTAAACTCGAGATTAATGAGGTGGTTATATTTGATCTTCAGCAGAGGATAGTTCTTGGTGATATTCAAATACCCTTTGTGAAGTATGTTGTTTGGTCTAATGATATGGAACGTGTTGCCTTGCTCAGCAAACATGGCATTGTCATCGCTAGCAACAAGCTTGTGCATCAATGTACCCTACATGAGACAATCCACGTAAAAAGTAGAGGCTGGGATGACAATGGTGTTTTTATTTACACAAATTTAAATCACATCAAATATTGTCTTCCAAACGGAGATAATGGCTAATAAAAACACTTGATGTCCCATTTTATATTTCAAAGATTTCTGGAAATACAATCTTTTGTTTGGATTATGATGGGAAAAGCAGGGCCATAGTTGTTGATGCTACCGAGTATTTATTCAAACTTTCTCTGTTGAGGAAAAGGTATGATCTTGTTATGAATATGATAACAATCTAATCTAATGAGGTAGAAACAAGATCATTTTAAAGCACACATTAAACTCGAGTTTGATGAAATTTATACTCGAGTTTTGCTCAGCACTGGAGGGTAACCGAAGAGTGATGGTATGAAGCCGCATCAAACTCGAGGTGTTCAGAAGCTAACTCCAGTGCATACTTGTATTACTTCCACATGACGACTCGAGTTGCCCCATATATCACTCAAGTTATAAACATTACTAGAGGGTAACCAGATAGTGCGTGTTTCAAGCTGCATTGAACTCGAGTTGTAAAGAACATATGACAGTGAGGTAGTGTTATGAATCCACGGACAAACTCGAGTTTCTAATCTAAAAACTTGAGTTACCCTAATCATTGTAGCGTAACAAAAGAGTGATGGTATCTAGTAGAACCAAACTCGAGTTGTACAAAACTCACTCCAATGCGTTCCTTTGTTCAATCCTTGTGTGGACTCGAGTTGGCCTATTAGGAACTTGAGGTTTCCCCATCACTGGAGGGTAACCAGAGAGTTATCCTGTCAATATACACAGAACTCGAGTTGTAAATAACATACTCCAGTTAGGTGGTGCTATCAATCCATGGTTAGACTCGAGTTTACCAATTAAAACTCGAGTGAAGATCATCACTAGAGGGTAACTGGAAAGTCAGGAACAAAAAGGGGAAGAATGACTCGAGTGGATTGATTAAAACTCGAGTTAAGCAGCCCTCCACGCTTTAAATCCCTCAATCCCCAAACATTTCTGTTGACTCTACTCGACCTCCAACTTCTATAGCCCTCGAGTTAACTGAAGAGAAACTTACTATTAGTCCGTTGTTGTCTGTTCTGTCTCATAAGTTATCACCATCATCCTCTGTTTATCCCTGTTTTTTAGCGCATATACAGAGGATCTTACAAAACAAGTAAAGGTTATCATAATGAAGCTGGACCAACTTTCTTTGCTATTCTTTGTTAGCAAAGGTTATCATTTCTTTTCCATCAGGATTAGATTGTTCGACTAGTAGCTGTTGTTTCTTGTTGGACTGTTATGAGTTGACTGGTTGGCTAAAAGAGAATGCGCGAGTGCACTCACACGACTAAGTGATTGGATCATTTTGTTTAGTTTCTTTAGAAGCGCATGCAAGATATATTGAACTGGTTTTTAAGATTTTCACTTTTGGTTAGTCTGTTGATCGATTCAGAGGAAAACGATGCAATCGGTTCGTAAAACCTTGGGCGCCAATGCTGTACGCTCATGCCTATACATGCATCTGTCTGTAATAACTCTAGATGATTAGATTAAGATAATCACATGTCAAACTCCTAAAGTTTTGAACCTACTTTGGGAGCCTACATATCAATATATCCTCTAAGATGATATCTAACAATGGCAGAGTAAAAGCAAACATCTTGCAGAAGTTGAGTTTTAATTATTGTGTTTGTATAAGATTTTTTTTCCAGAGAGTAGTTACATGATATTCTCCTCATGAAACCAGTCAACTACTTTTCATGTATAAACTAAAAATTTTGACTTTAGTAAAAATACTTGATTATCCACGTTTGAAAATGAAGGAGTAAATTACTAATTTGGATATCAACCTTTTATATAAGGTGTTATAATTAAGTTTTTGTTCTATTTGATCAAGGTTGAGGAAGTAAAACCTTTCTTTAACTGTTTGTCTGGATCCTCTTAGAAGTGCTGTTATAGATTCTTGCATATGAGTCATAGACAATGGGAGGGAAATCATTAACAGAAAAGTATAAGCACAATTTCTTTGTGGTTTAATGTTAATACTTGTCTCAACTTTTTGTTCCAATCAATATGCACCAATGACATATGCTTAATAGGAATTCCTTGCACAAATTGCTGGTATTCTTTATATTTACTCTTTACAATACTTTAAATCATTGTGATCAATTAAAGGTGAGATAACTATTAAGCTAAAATTTTTTTTGAAATTTTAATGCTAAATCAGGTAATGTGAATGTTATAGTTAGGAGCAAGCCACCCTAACTATATTAATGCTAAATCAAGTTTTCTTTATATTTACTCTTTAGAAACTTTTGCTATGAATGTGTGCAGCATGCTCCTGATCTTAGTGATATTCCTATAGCTTGCTCTAAGAGGAGATGGCAATCATTTAGGTAAAGTAACTGAATTTCTCATGCAATATGAAAAACACTTGTACTGCAATGAATTTTCAAGATGTCTGAATCGACAAACTTTGAATTATTATTCACTTGTGATGTTATATTGATATTTTTATTGCATAACCCTTAATACTATTGATATTTCTATGCTTACAGATTAAGTGGTTCTAGTAGGAAAAGCCACTCAAATTCTTTAGACTGGACTCTTTTTTCTTCTACAAATTTGGATCCTATGACATCTGATGTTGTTGCTCCTTCACCCTGGATAATCTTTGGTTGCCAAAATGGTAAATGTTATAAGTCAGATTTTGCTGATTGTGGTAGTTAAAATTATGCATACATATTCACATGGGAAGGTTGGTAAATTTTCTGTTTAGTAATTGTTTTACGAAGAAAATTGAATTATTGAATATGGTCTTATCTCCAGAAGTGGGATGATCACCGTGCAATGTTGTGAAAATGGCAAACTCGAGTTGTGAAAGTCTAATAGGATATTGTGAAAATGTAAGACTGTGTTGGTAAACTCGAGTTATCAATGGACAACTCGAGTTCTGCATCCTATAAGCCTAATCACTTGCCGGTTACCCTCCAATGACGATATGAACTTGAGTTATGAATGGCAAACTCGAGTTGTGAAAGTCTAATAAGATGTCGTGAAAATGTAAGACTGTGTTGGTAAACTCGAGTTATCAATTCATAACTCGAGTTATGCATCCTATAAGCTAATCACACGCCGGTTACCCTCCAGTGACAATATGAACTTGAGTTATGAATGGAAAACTCGAGTTGTGAAAGTCTAATGGGATGTCGTGAAAATGTAAGACTGTGTTGGTAAACTTGAGTTATCAATTCATAACTTGAGTTCTTCATCCTATAAGCTAATCACTTTCCGGTTACCCTCCAATGACGATATAAACTCGAGTTATGAATGGAAAACTCGAGTTGTGAAAGTCTAATAGGATGTCGTGAAAATGTAAGACTATGTTGGTAAACCTGAGTTATCAATTCATAATGCTAGTTCTGCATCCTATAAGCTAATCACTCACCGGTTACCCTCCAGTGATGATATGAACTTGAGTTATGAATGACAAACTCGAGTTGTTAAAGTCTAATAGGATGTCGTGAAAATGTAAGACTGTGTTGGTAAACTCGAGTTATCAATTCATAACTCGAGTTCTGCATCCTATAAGCTAATCACTCGCCGGTTACCCTCCAGTGACGATATGAGCTCGAGTTATGAATGGCAAACTCGAGTTGTGAAAGTCTAAGGGGTTGTCATGAAAATGTAAGATTATGTTGGTAAACTCGAGTTATCAATTCATAACTCAGGTTCTGCATCCTATAAGCTAATTACTCACCGGTTACCCTCCAGTAATGATATGAACTTGAGTTATGAATGGAAAACTTGAGTTGTGAAAGTCTAATAGGTTGTTGTGAAAATGTAAGACTATGTTGGTAAACCTGAGTTATCAATTCATAATGCTAGTTCTGCATCCTATAAGCTAATCACTCACCGGTTACCCTCCAGTGATGATATGAACTCGAGTTATGAATGACAAACTCGAGTTGTGAAAGTCTAACGGGATGTTGTGAAAATGTAAGACTGTGTTGGTAAACTCGAGTTATCAATGGACAACTCGAGTTCTACATCTTATAAGCCTAATCACTCGCCGGTTACCCTCCAATGATGATATGAACTCGAGTTATCATGGAAAACTCGAGTTTTGCATCCTATAACATTCGATTTTTGTAGGTTATCTTTGGGTTTTCATAGGTTTTGTTTCACAACTTCACTGAAGTCATTTGCAACTGTATGTATAACATTCTCACAACAATAAAATCACAATTTCCTATATCTCAACACTGTCTCACAACTTCACCAATTGACGCGTTCATATGCTGTTTCAACGGTTTAGAAATTTCAAAAGTTGCAATTCAAACTTCCCTACTTAACAACAGAGTTTCACAACTTATTTTACAACCTTCCTCATTATGTTTTATCCACATTTCCCAAAATTATCTTAACCCATGCACATTCTCACAACAGAGTTCATAGGGTTTGTAATTTTTACATTTTATCCACATTTCCCAAACTTATTTTAACCTATGCACATTGAACCGCCATTCTAATCAACTGGAGAAGTTAAAATAAAATACATTTTTAAACACAACCACTTACCGAACTTCGGCACCGAAGCTCAAATTTGCATCCGAACACCGGTACATCTGCAAATGTCCAATGCCTTTCACCACAACCTCTCCTCACATTCGTTCCTCCTCAAATCCACCCCAAATCCACCCCACAGTGTCGCTGCCACTATCCTCTCTCAACGCCATAGAACCAGGGTCGACCAACGGCACCGACGACGCCAGAAGAAGATGAAGAGTCCCGACCGCGTTTTCGCACAATTTCTCCCTTCTTATCACGGCTCCCTCAACGTTTTTCAATTTAAACACTTCCAGGGTTATGTACGTCATTTTGTCTCAAATTCAATATCCCAATTCAGGAACTTGCACTTTTTTGGAAATATGCAATTTTGGATAACCTTTTTTTCTTTTATTAATTTTAAAGTTCTTTGTAAGGGATTTTCCTGATAAAAAATGAATACTTTTGTATATTTTAACTAAATAATTTTATTTTAATCATGGCTGATTTGACACTAATTTAATCTGGATTAGATCAGTAACCTTTAAATCACTAGTTCAACCCGGTTGAATGTTTGATTCAATTTTCAGTACCTTGATGAAAATATAAAGGCAACTTGCACAGTAGTGGCGGCACACACATTGAAAAGAAAAGGATATGAATTGATGAGTGACTTATAGAGCTGGTAATATGGGCCCAACCTGTGGGCTCAACCCGCGAGCCCGCTGGTTTTGACAGGTTAGGGTTAGGAAAATCCCAACCCGCAAAAATGTGGGCTGCACAGGCCCGCACCGCATAGCCCGCGGATTAATGTGGGCTAGCTTGCAGGTAAATTTTTTTTTACATATAATAATTTTACAAAACTTATAAGTTTTTCATTCCTATCTTGGTACCTCCTAATTCAAAGAGAAAAAATTTTAGCCTCTTCCCTTCTTCTTTAAACAAAATTATTATATCTTGGTTGTTTGAGGATGGGTTTATATTTTGTTTATAAACTTTGAAAAATTTGATACCTTTATCTCTTGAATTGTGTATTATTTTTTTAAATTTTTATAAGAGAAATGATTGATGCTAGGAAAGTAAATTTAATGACTCAAATATATGTGTCTCATATTTACGACCTTCTCTAAAAAATAAGCATTTTTTTTAAAAAATGCGGGCCCGCGGGCTGACCTGTAACCCACGCACTGCGGGTTAGGGTTGGCATTTTGCCAACCCGCACCACATGGCCCGTGGGTTGGTGCAGGCTAGCCCGCATTCCCAGCTCTAATGACTTGTCAATTGTGAACCAGTAGAGTCTCTGGAACTTATCTCAAATCTCTTCATTTTTCTCATAATAGTGAAGACTTCATCCTTCACGTAACATTCTCTGCAAAAAATGGGTATGATTTTTTAATTGGATGGAGAAACCTTAATTAGTTCCTTAATCACAATATTTAAATTTATAACTTTCGATGACTTGGTGAGGTACAAACTTTGAATCATGACCTGTTGTCTTCTTTGCCTGGGTTAAGATATTATTATATGTTATATTAATATTTGATATATTCTCATGTGGAGATATTATATATCTTACGTTGCTATTTGATATGTTATATTAATATTTGATATATTCTCATGTGGAGATATTATATATCTTACGTTGCTATTTGATATTGTTAGATTTAATATTTGATCATATTTATTTGGATTAGATTAGATTATAGGATTAGTCTAGGTTTGTCTATATAAAGGCTCTTGCTTGTATTTTGATCTCAAAAACTAGGTATTAAGAATTCAATAATATTCAGAAGTTTTGGTTTTTTCTCTACCTTAATCCTTCATACAGCTTAATTATATGTGTGTGTGTGTGTGTGTACTTAAAAGAAATTTTTCTTACAAACAAAATAAACATATTAGTAACAAAATTTAGTTAAAGGAAAAATTATTAATTCAAGAAATACATACATGTACCCTAATTCAATTGAACCATAAATGCTACAACAACAATATGTCTCATATTCTACCAAGTGAGGTTGGCTACATGAACCATATATCGCTATTATGCTCTTTTGATAACCAAATATTTCAAGAAATAATTTATCAAGAGGTTATACTCAATAACTTTATGCAGTGTTTTCTTCATTCTTTCTCTACACCATTTTAGTGAGTTATATACTACTTGACTTACTCTCCTCACTAGCATATCCAATGACATTCTTTTCACTTGTCCAAATCAATTCAAATGATTTCTCTATCATTTTCTCTTTAATAAAAGTCACTCCAAACAATTCATTGTATATGTTCATTATGAATTTTAACTTTTATTGTATGGTCATACATTCATTTGAACATTCTTATCTTAATTATTCCCACTTTATGCTCTTGTTGTCCTTTTAAAGCCAATATTAACTACTATATAGCATTACTGATCTTAAAGAAGTATAATAAAACTTCACTTTTACTTTATTAGGTATTTTCTAATCACAAATAAATCTGGTAATATTTCTCCATTTTAACCACCCAACTTGAATCATATGATCAATATCTTTATAAATTTTACCATCTTTTTATATAATTGATTCCAAATATTTGAACTGCTTGGGGAATGATTGAACCATAAGTATAATATATAGGGAAAAAGACAGAAATTTTTTTTTTGAAATTGTAAAATTCTAAAACAGGTATTTGTTAGATCTCATATGTTTTAATGATAACAAATATTGGAAAAGTTCTTAAATCAAAGGTTTGAATAAAGTAACTAAGATCTTGGTTGCAGGCCATAAGCATTACTTGAGTACGTTACTCAAGTAATGCAGAAGATATGAAAGACATGCAGAAGATATGAAAGACAGAGTACAAGAGCAATATGTGCTGTGAGATTTCTTGAAGGATTACTCGAGGGAGCCCTCGGGTAATGACTGTTGGAAATTGTGCCCTAAGGTCCAATCATTGTACTTTGAACATTATTATTTTAATGAAATTTCTCCATTCTATTATCATAATATTTGCATGTTAACTGTGATAATTGTATCCTTGGATAATTCATAAAGATTGTCCTAAAATGTCCCTGGTCGGTCATCTATGCGGGAGCAGAGATGAAACAAGATCAGTATGACTTTGATAAGATATGGATATACAAATCAAAGTCTTAAGCACTTGTAAGAGTACAAGGTGCTGGACCGACCCACTATGAGAAAGCTACATGGATCAAGTCATAAGCTTTTCTCATGTATAACCACGTCACAATGCCCTTAGACCTGAGGTCATCATGGATTCCTACATGAGAGTTGCTAAGCTTTGAACTAGTCAAAAGTCACTTTTGACCGGGTGATGATAAAGGCTACGATCGGGCTTGGTGGTTTTTCATGCAGAGGAATATGAATGATCAAGATGGAATTTGTCCCTCACATTAATAGAGAGATATTACTGGGCCCCTCGATCAGTGAGTTTGAGAAATGTATGGCCATACTATGATGAAAGGAGTTTCTGTCTCTGTTATCAGGCTACTCAAGAATCGATAAAGTAATGGTCAGGAACAAGAGGATGACATTATCATGCCTTATCCTTGATCGATATATCATGTGATAAAAGGGACGTGACATGGTTGTATGACCGGTTGCATCGTGATAATGATCCTCATATGAATTGGGTAGTCGTAATGTCTTGCTAGAGGCCGCTTGCGACTTTTGGGTTAGTATAGTTATTGGCCCACTGTCAACTTCATATGGGCCTACAGGGTCACACACAAGAATGGCCCAACACGAGATAATGTTTAATTTAGGGTGGACGAATTATATATATATATATATAATATAAACTTCATTAATAATATTATATAGATATATATATTTTTGAAATATATATCTTATATATATATGTATATATATATTATATGATATTATTATATTATGTTAGTTTTAAATTTAATTTATTAAGATATATTATATTTAATAACTAACATGATAGAGATATAGTATCTCAGATTTAATTTATGAAGATAAATTAAATCTAATGGCTCTTTATTTGGATTAAATAAATAGGTTAAATTAAAACTGTTGGACCTATTTAATTTAAACTGAATTTATTTAATTAGCTCATCAAGATAATTAATTGTTAATTAATTTCGAAATTAATGATGATTAATTTTGAAATATGAAAATAGCCCTCATAGGTTATAAACTTGATAGAGCAGATATATTCATACGCACATGAGAATTGAGAGCCGCAAGTGAAACCCTAGGAGACATTAGAGGCGCTAGCACGCAGTCTCGGTTGGAGAGCATTCGTGTGGGTACCGGTAAAGGGAGCGGACATGACGTGTTGGCTCTTAGAGATCGTGAAAACTCTGAATCATCAAAAGGTATGAATCCTTCCAACTTGGTTTAAACGCCGTTGATAGATCCTCGATTAGGATCGGTGAAAATTTTTAAAATTCTTCTGTTGTACCTACCGATTCTAACAGCGGTATCAAAGTCAAGTCAATTGTGCGTTAAAATTGAGTTTATGATTCTTTTACATGTGATATATATGGGATGTGTAAGTATGTTTATAAGAAACACTAGAATATGCATGTGATTTGGTTATACGAAATGAAATTATTTAGGAAGATGTGATCTTGTAATTCTGTTGATTTTTGTTTTCGTTTAAATTGAATCTTGAAATTGTTTCATTTTCGGTTTTGAAACATGTATGTGATTTTCGTTTTGAACAAGCATGAAATTGGGTAGGGTACCTGACATCGTAGTTGGCGGCAATCAAATCGGGTCTAGGTTCGGATATCTATTCGGGTAATTTGTAGGACCGCCGTAACCACCTCTGCGTAGCGCAATATAATCTGATCACGACATTTATTGCTTTTCATATTGTATGAATTCTTGTTGTGGTTTATTATTTATACTTTTTTGGGTACGCTAAACAACACGGCTTTAGAATTTTACAAAGGGTTGTAATATTTAAATATGGCCTGCGTGCCGTGCCTTCCTCTAAATACTCTCGATGTACATTCTCTTCTCATCTCACTCCCCTCGAATGTTTAAATGAGTTTTCTCTCAATGTATTTCTTTTTTATTTAGAGAAGTCCTCTCATTGGCTTGGGAGGATTTTAGGTTAGGTAAGCCATGTTGTGTCAAGTTTAAATTATGCTTTTGATAAGATCATTGCATGATTACTTTTGCATTTATATGTATTTATCTGTATGAGATACGACCACGATTGCATCCATATAAACAAAACTAATTAATTAAGCCCTCTGAATCAAATCTTAAGTCATAATGCCATCAATTAATGAATACTTGTCAAAACCTAGATCGCTCAATTATGGAAACTACCAAAGTGGATGCACTTGAGTTATCTTGATGAGACAAGCTTGAGTAATGGTGCTGCTCATAATATTCATTGTTGTTTTGACTTAATTGAGATTAACAAAACGATTTTGAATCTCAAGGCATTAGATGGGGTTAAACATGCCGGATCATATGATGGTTAAATCCTATAAAGATCTAAGAGTTACATGTGATGTAATTAGTAAATAGGTTACCTACCTAAATAACTTGAATTTAAGTGTATTGCCAAAGCGGACTTAAGTTTAAGCCAAATATGGATCTTAGCCCACTAATTATTATATTGAGGGTTGTTAATTTAGTTGGAGATTACTAACTAACTTTGCATATTTTAATTGTAGAATCATGTCGACTAGTAATATTGCTACACTTTCGTTGCGATCAGTCCTTGAGAAAGACAAACTCAATGGGACAAACTTTCTTGACTGGTTCAGGAACTTGAGAATTGTTCTCAAGCAGGAAAGAAAGGCTTATGTCCTAGATCAACCCATTCCTGAGGAGCCTGCAGCCAATGCTCCAAGAGCTCAGAGAGATGCTTACACAAAGCATAAGGATGACTCTATAGATGTAGGTTGCCTAATGCTTGCCACTATGGTTCCAGAGCTCCAAAGAGATCTGGAACTCATGGAGGCTCATGAGATGATTGTACATCTCAAGGAAATGTTCCAGCAACAGGCAAGGCAAGAAAGGTATGAGACTACAAAGGCCTTACATTCCTACAAAATGGCTGAAGGTGCATCAGTTAGTACTCATGTGTTAAAGATGAAAGGCTATATTGATCACCTTGAGAGGATTAGATTTCCTATGAGCCAGGAGTTAGCTACGGATTTGATCCTCAACTCACTCCCGGAGAGTTATGACCAATTTGTTATGAACTACAACATGGAGAAATCAATTTCTGAGCTGCATGGGATGCTCAAAACTGCTGAGCAAAGCATTAAGAAAAAGCCTAGCACAGTTTTGATGGTTCAGAAATGAAAGGGTATGAAAAAGAAAGGGAAGGGCAAATGGAAGGGTAATGGCTCAGGTGGTAAGACCAAAGAGTCAAACAAGCCCGAAACCAAGCCTGCACCCAAGAAGGCAAAGCCTCCAAAGGAAGGAGTTTGCTACTTCTGCAATAAACCCGGTCATTAGAAGAGGAATTGCAAACTCTACCTGGAAGATCTGAAAAAGAACAAGAAGGATAGCGAAGCTATCACTTCAGGTATTTATGTTATAGACATTCATTTTCTACTTCCTCTACATGGGTATTAGATACTGCATGTGGTTCTCACATTTGTACAAATGTGCAGGGTCTAAAGGACAGTAGAAAGCTGAAGAAGGGCGAGGTGGACCTACGAGTTGGAAACAGAGAAAGAGTTGTTGCTTTAATCGTAGGCACTTATGAATTAGTTCTGCCCAGTGGGCTTTTGTTAGTTTTGAACAATTGCTATTATGCTCCTGCTTTGAGTAGTAACATTGTTTCTCTTTCTTATTTGGATAAGGAAGGTTATACTTCCATTACTAGGAATGGTAAATGTTCTATTTATCGTAATGACATTTTCTATGCTGATGGTGATTTGCATGTTGATCATTACATATTAAATTTGGAACATCCTAATAATGGGAATATCTATAAAGTAACTACTAAGAGGATAAAATCAAACGATTTGAATCCGACCTACCTATGGCATTGTCGTTTAGGCCACATAAATGAGAAACGCATTTCTAAACTCCATCAAGATGGATTTCTAAACTCATTTGATTTTGAATCATATGATACATGCAACTCTTGCTTATTAGGAAAGATGACTAAGGCACCTTTTACTAGGTACAGTGAGAGGGCTGCTGAATTATTGGGCCTCATACATACAGATGTATGTGGACCATTAAATATAGCTACCAGAGGAGGTTATGTCTACTTCATTACATTTATAGATGACTTTATTAGATATGGCTATATCTATCTAATGAAACATAAATCTGAATCTTTTGAAATGTTCAAAATATTGCAAAATGAAGTACAAAACCAACTTGGTAAAACAATTAAAGCACTTCAATCTGATCGAGGTGGTGAATATTTGAGCCAAGAATTCATTGACCATCTTAGAAATTGTGAGATAATCTCACAATTGACTCCTCCAGGAACACCATAATGGAATGACATTTCTGAATGGAGGAATCGAACACTATTAGATATGGTTCGATCTATGATGAGTCAAACAGATCTTCCACCGTCCTTTTGGGGGCATGCCCTAGAGACAGCTGCGTTCACACTAAATCATATTCCAACTAAGGCAATTGAAAAGACACCATATGAGATATGGACTGGAAAGAAACCAAGTTTATCTTTTCTCAAGCTCTGGGGATGTGAGGTATATGTTAAGCAACAAGCCTCTGATAAATTATCGCCCAGATCTACAAAGTGCCTTTTCGTGGGGTATCCTAAAGAAACGAAAGGATACTATGTCTATAATCCCACCAATAACAAAGTATTTGTTATTCAAAATGGTAAGTTTCTAGAAAGAGTTTGTCTCTAAAACGACTAGTGGGAGCGACGTACATCTCGAAGAAATTCAAGAGCACAAGATGGTACAGAACCACAGATGGAAATTAGAGAAGACTCACAACAAGTTGCTGAGCCTCCTCAAGTAACACAAGGTCCACGAAGATCTGATAGGACATGACATCAGCCTCAGAGATATGGATTTCTGATTACTGAAGGTCGTGATGTGTTGCTCATTGAGCAAAATGAGCCCACCACCTATCAAGAAGCCACAGTGGGACCAAACTCTGAGAAATGGCTAAATGTCATGAAGTCTGAAATGCAATCCATGTACAACAATCAGGTATGGACCTTAGTCGATCCACCTAAAGGTGTAAAAACCATTGGGTGTAAATGGGTTTTCAAGGAGACAACTGACATGGATGGCAATGTAAATATCTTCAAGGCACGACTGGTTGTAAAAGGATTCACTCAAACTCATGGTATAGACTATGATGAAACCTTTTCCCCAGTTGCAATGGCCAAATCAATCAGAATCCTTCTTGCCATTGCAGCATATTATGACTATGAAATATGACAGATAGATGTCAAAACAGCCTTCCTTCATAGAAAGCTGCTTGAGGATGTGTACATGACACAACCTGAAGGTTTTATGTGTCCAGAGGACTCTGGTAAAATTTGCAAGCTTCAAAGATCAATTTATGGATTGAAGCAAGCATCTCGGAGCTGGAATCATCGTTTTAATGAAGTAGTCAAAGAGTTTGGATTCATTCAAAACATCGATGAACCTTGTGTTTACAAGAAGTTTAGTGGGAGCATAGTTGTATTTCTAGTACTTTATGTAGATGACATCCTACTCATTGGAAATGATATTCCTACCTTGCAGAGTGTCAAGTCTTGGTTAGGAAAGTTCTTTTCAATGAAAGACTTAGGTGAAGCCACCTATATCCTAGGGATTAGGATCTATAGGGATAGATCAAAAAGACTAATAGGCCTAAGTCATAGCACATACATAGACAAGATACTGCATAGGTTCAGTATGCATGATTCAAAAAGGGGTTACATGCCTATGTCTCATGGCATCCATCTTAGCAAGGATCTGTGTCCTAGTGCACCTTATCAGCGAGATCGCATGAGTAAGGTTCCATATGCCTCGGCCATTGGATCCATCATGTATGCCATGTTTTGTACTCGACCGGATATCTCGTTTGCCTTAAGTATGACCAGCAGATACCAACAAGATCCTAGTGAGGGTCATTGGACTACCGTCAAGAATATCCTAAAGTACTTAAAAAGGACTAAAGACTTGTTTTTGGCCAATGGTGGATTGGATGATGAGCTCTGTGTAACTAGTTACACAGATGCAAGTTTTCAAACTGACCAAGATGACCTTAAATCACAATCTGGATATGTATTCCTCCTAAATGATGGACAGTAAGCTGGAAGAGCTCCAAGCAGAGCACTATAGCAGATTCTGCAATAGAAGCTGAGTATATAGCAGCATCAGATGCAGCTAAAGAAGCCGTTTGGATCAGAAAGTTCATTACTGAACTAGGGGTGGTGCCTACCATCTCAAATCCAATAGATTTATTCTGTGACAATAGTGGTGCTATTGCATAGGCTAAGGAGCCTAGGTCACATCAACAGACCAAGCATATACTCAGGCGATTTCATCTTATTAGAGAAATCAATGATAGAAGTGATATAAGGATATGCAAAGTAGCAGGAGAAGATAATGTTGCTGATCCTCTTACTGAGCCACTTGCACAGGCAAAGCATGAGCGTCATGTTAGGGCAATGGGAATTAGGCAAATTGCACCTAGGGTAAGTGGGATGATGTTGGAAATTGTGCCCTAAAGGCCAATCATTGTACTTTGAACATTATTATTTTAATGAAATTTCTCCATTCTGTTATCATATTATTTGCATGTTAACTGTGATAATTGTATCCTTGGATAATTCATAAAGATTGTCCTAAAATGTCCCTGGTCGGTCATCTATGCGGGAGCAGAGATGAAACAAGATCAGTATGACTTTGATAAGATATGGATATACGAATCAAAGTCTTAAGCACTTGTAAGAGTACAAGGTGCTGGACCGACCCACTATGAGAAAGCTATATGGATCAAGTCATAAGCTTTTCTCATGTATAACCACGTCACAATACCCTTAGACCTGAGGTCATCATGGATTCCTGCATGAGAGTTACTAAGCTTTGAACTAGTCAAAGTCACTTTTGACCGGGTGATGATAAAGGCTACGATCGGGCTTGGTGGTTTTTCATGCAGAGGAATATGAATGATCAAGATGGAATTTGTCCCTCACATTAGTAGAGAGATATTACTGGGCCCCTCAATGAGTGAGTTTGAGAAATGTATGGCCATACTATGATGAAAGGAGTTTCTGTCTCTGTTATCAGGCTACTCAAGAATCGATAAAGTAATGGTCAGGAACAAGAGGATGACATTATCCATGCCTTATCCTTGATCGATATATCGTGTGACAAAAGGGACGTGACATGGTTGTATGACAGGTTGCATCGTGATAATGATCCTCATATGAATTGGGTAGTCGTAATGTCTTGCTAGAGGCCGCTTGCGACTTTTGGGTTAGTATAGTTATTGGCCCACTGTCAACTTCATATGGGCCTACAGGGTCACACACAAGAATGGCCCAACACGAGATAATGTTTAATTTAGAGTGGACGAATTTTATATATATATAATATAAAATTCATTAATAATATTATATTGATATATATATATTTTTGAAATATATATCTTATATATATATATACACATATTATATGATATTATTATATTGTGTTAGTTTTAAATTTAATTTATTAAGATATATTAAATTTAATAGCTAACATGATATAGATATAGTATCTCAGATTTAATTTATGAAGATAAATTAAATCTAATAGCTCTTTATTTGGATTAAAAAATAGGTTAAATTAAAACTGTTAGATAGATTTAATTTAAACTGAATTTATTTAATTAGCTCATCAAGATAATTAATTTTTAATTAATTTCGAAATTAATGATGATTAATTTTGAAATATGAAAATAGCCCTCATAGGTTATAAACTTGATAGAGCAGATATATTCATACGCACATGAGAATTGAGAGCCGCAAGTGAAACCCTAGGAGACTTTAGAGGCGCTAGCACGCAGTCTCGGTTGGAGAGCATTCTTGTGGATACCGGTAGAGGGAGTGGACCTGACGTGTTGGCTCCTAGAGATTGTGAAAACTCTGAATCATCAAAAGGTATGAATCCTTCCAACTTAGTTTAAACGCCGTTGATAGATCCTCGATTAGGATCGGTGAAAAATTTTTAAATTCTTCTGCTGTGCCTACCGATTCTAATAATGACTTCATTACTCGAGGGATCACTTGAGTAATAAGTAAGGATTTGCTCTCTATCAAAATTTGCATAGGATTACTTGAAGGGCTTACTCGAGTAATCTACAAAGTTATTTGGTAGCTTACTCGAGGGATTACTCGAGTAACCAGTGCAGAAATTATGCAGTGGCTCTCGGCCAAGAAATTACAGACATTACTCAAATAGTCACTCAAGTAATCACTTTTGAAAAGCAACTTTATTCGAGTAATACTCGAGTAATCAGGTAAGCAAAATAGAAGTTGCTCTCGGCCAAGATTTTTATGCTATTACTCGAGGGATCACTTGAGTAATCTCCAAATTTATTTGAACCATGACTCGAGGGACCACTCGAGTAATCAGAAGAAATGGAACACTTACTCGAGGGACTACTCGAGTAACCAATATATATTCTGGTCAGACAAATGTTGACTTACTCTATGGCTTATTTTTGATGAAGTTACTCAAGGGACTACTCGAGTAATGAAGTATGATCACTCGAGTAATGTTGTACACAAAGCTTGATATTATTCCGATGTTCATTGATATGTTATCTGTATGATTAACCTTTCATTGTATTGGTTTCTTGAGTATACCTACAAATAAACAATGATGAGATCATGTATTAAGAAGAGAAGTCAAATATATCATCTACAACGACCGAAACACCTACCTACCGTAAATAGCTAGTTTTCAAATATGAAGAATGGTCAAATGAAGCTACGTGACTCTAATAGACATGTTTGAAATGCTTCCAACAGACACCACAAATCATCTATATATATGGAGAATTCAAAGAACAGAACACAACAACTGAGAACATGTAAACTTACATCGATCATAATATTCTTTGTGCTTTGTTTTCTTATACTCACTCTTTGTACTTCAATGATTATATATTTTCTCTGTGAGAGAGATTTTTATTACAAACTCAATATTTGTTATTAAGACAACTTAAGGTTGTGGAACCTTAATAGGGATTTGATTACAATGTGTAAGGGGAAGCGAGTGTCCAGTGAAGTAACTTGTTGTGTACTGAGGTGCCAAGAACCCACTGAATCTTGGAAGATATAGCGAAACTCTCAGAGAAGCTATGAGGACTAGACGTAGGCCAAAGTGGTTGTGACTGAACCAGTATAACTCCCAGTGTACACTTCGGTGATATTTCTCATAGCTCTTAATTGCTTTAAATTTTTTTATCACTACTACAAACAGTTGATTTAACGACACAAATTAACAACCGTTCTTAAAAAACAGTAGTATAAGATAGAGTGGTTGCGTTTCAATGACTGGTTTTATAAAAATAGTCATTGAAAGTGAAGTTTGAACGACTATTATGAAAAACAGTCGTTGAATATGGATGTTGGATTTTTTTTAAAAAATTTCCAATGATACAACGATTGGTCTCTATATCAGTCATTGAAAGGTTTTTTTATAAAACGCCATGATACAATGACTGGTTTCTATACCAGTCATTGAAAGCTTATATACAACGACTGGTTTTCAAACCAGTTATTGTATCTATCAATTTAAAAAAAATCTAAGATACAACGACTGGTTTTAAACCTAGTCATTGTTCTTAAAAAAATTAGAGATACAATGACTGGTTTGAAAACCGGTGGTTGTATCTGAAAAAAATTAGCTATAATGACTGGTTTTATAATACCAGTCATTGTATCCTCTTCTCAGAAGTCAAGAATGGCAGAGCATGTTAGAGCAGTGTAACGAGTAAAGCTTTTTTGTTTACCAAAGGCTCATTTTTTCTCCATTGGCACCATTTAGATTTCTCCATTGGCAGTTCTCCCTCCTCTCGTTTAAACCAGAATTGGTTCTGCTGTCTCCGTGTTTTTCGTTCTCCTTCCTCTTCTTAATTCACCATGGGTTCTGCATGTAGCTGTTTTTTTTAATTACCAAAGCCTCAATTTTTCTTCATTGGTGCCATTTGCATTTCTCCTTTTGGCGGTTCTCCCTCGATCCTTTTCTTCATTGAAACCAGAAGTGGTTCTGTCTCCGTGTTCTTGGTTCTCCCTCCTCTTCTCAATTTGTTGTGGGTTCTGTAGCTGCTGGGTCCATCCTCCCCATTTTCCCTCTTCTCCATCCCGCGACAAGCTAGGTAAAGCAGAACTTAAATTTCATTTGATATGGTTCTTCATTTCATCCTCTAAGCTTGTAATCCTGATTTTTTTTGAAGCTGCATTATTTAAGTTTAAGTATGTGTTTTGTGGCTTCGTTTCATCCTCTGACCTTGCAATCCCTATTTTCCCTCGTCTCCAACAAGCTATATATGTTGATCGTTTGATTTTTTTTATATCCATGTTTGTTGCTTTTTGTCACTCTTAAATGGTAAGTTGCGAGATTGGGATTGTTCATTTGGAATTTCACTTGTGAGATAATCAAATTAATTAGAAACATTTTCGTTAATGGGATTGACATCAAATGCTGAGAGTTACTCTATGTTTCTAAAAGAAAATATATACCTTCAAAAGGGAAATATATTCAGTACATACAAATATTAATTTAGGAATTGCGTATAAATCCATAGACGATTTGTATGCAAGTCATAGTTCATCATGAACACCATGATATTGTGCACTTTTTGATCATGTTGACTTAATTACTTTTAATGAAAAGTAGCTGCAATAATCCAAGAAATCATATGCCCGCATATCTACATAGAAGAACCAATAAATTCATATCTAAATTATTATGCAATATAAATCAGTGGCCGAAGATGAAAACAGATTCTTGATGAAAGAGTTTTGTTAAAACAGTGTGTAAGTACTTGTTATTTTGGCAAAAAAGAAAAAGAAATTACTTGTTACTATGATGATAAACATTTTGTAGCTTTCTTCCTCTGAAACCTCCTTTCTCAGTCATATGGATATTTGAAATTAAAACAGTTAGGTGTCTATTTTTTTAGGGATAAACTAGGGTCATTACTCATTCATTAGGGCGCCAAAGTTAACTCTTGTGAGGGTTTTTTGTTTCTGGTATGTTCTTATGATTAAAATTGGAGGTTTTGTTTCATGTGTTTGTATCAAGTATATAATTACAAACTACGTGTAACTCATGTACTTATATAATGAAAAATAAAGTCATAGACTTTCCCTGTCTTGTTTTAATGCTTCCTTTCTTGGCCACACTTGTAACAATTTGAAAAAGACTATTATTCTATAAATATAATAGAAGGTATGTGGAATGACCAGGGAAGACATAATAATAATGATGAAGAAATATAGAATATGATATAGGAAAAGGTTATGATTTTGAAACATAGCTGAAGATGGTGTCTTTATTCGACGAATATTGAATCATAGCTGCTGATTTCATGAGGGGTCATGATTTTGTTATTTTTATTAAATGTAAATAACAAACCGTCATATGTCATTATCTTACCCTTTCTAAAACCAATTGTTGTATCTTGTTTTGAAGTCAAAGATGGTGCATAGCATGTCAGAGCAGCGTAAAAAGTAAAGCTGTTTTGTCGCATCCTGCCTCTCTGCCCCTTTCGTGCTTCCTACTTCTCTGTCAGTTCACGCCTACCACTCCCTTTGCATTAAAGAAATCTCGTGGGGAAGAATTTCATAATTTGAAATTTGGTGGTGAAGTGGAAGAAGTACCTGGTCTTGATCACTTTAGAGCTGCAATTTCTTTACCAGGTAACTTTTGTTTCTAGGAAATCTTCTCTTATCAGCGACTTTCTTTTGCTCAGTTAATTTATTTTGTTTATACAGCGGTTGACTATAGCCTTAACTCTACTAGTGTATCTATTGTCTATTTTGAAATTGAATCTGACTCGCAATCTTACTTTTTAGCATAAAAGCTGCTAAATTTTTTAAAAAATGAGTAAGGCATCCCTTTTCTTGATCCATATGTATATCATAATGACAATTAGTCTAAAATTGAGTATTATTGAAAATGGCATAGGTGGTAGTAAAATGGGTCGCCGTTGGATGAATGCTTTGAGAACTAGTGAAGAATATGAGAATGGGGTGGAAGAGTTTATTAAATTTCCTCGAATGAATGTGCCTAGTAAAAATGGGAAGTATTTTTGCCCATGTGTGAAGTGTTTAAATGAGAGTCTAGGAGATATTGATGATATAAGATATCACTTATTTTGTGATGGAATAAATCTTTGGTACAAAAGGTGGATATGGCATGGTAAGGAAGTAATTGCTTGTGTGTCCCATAAGAAGGAAGTTTTGGAGGTTGGAGATGATGATAGAATGGAGAAAATGATTTATGATGTTGAGGTAGAATGTTTTGCACAATCGCCTGTATATGATAGTATGCGGAGTGATGCAGAGACACCTTTGTACCCTGGGTGTACTAAGTATACACGCTTGTCAGGTATTTTGCACTTGGTCAACTTAAAGGCAACTTGTGGGTGGACTGATAGTAGTTTCACATTGGTTCTTGAATTGTTGTATGATATGTTTCCAGAGGATAATGTACTTCCAAATTGTATGTATGAGGCCAAGAAAATATTATCTACGATGGGTATAGAGTATAAAAAGATACATGCCTGCCCTAATGACTACGTATTATACAGAAATGAGTATGACGGCTTAAGTGAGTGTTCAAAATGTAAAACTTCTAGATACAAAGTGAAGAAAGGTAATAGGTATGGTGATGAGACAATTAAAAAGCAACCTATCAAGGTTTTATGGTATCTTCTAATCATACCACGGTTCAAATGATTGTTTGCTAATGTGAAACAAGCAAAGGAGTTGAGATGGCATTATGATGACAGAGTTTGTGATGGAAAATACCTTCGGCACCCAGCTGACTCTCCATAATGGAAGAAAGTTGATAAAAGTATCATGGATTTGGCAGCGAGCCTAAAAACCTTCGGCTTGGGCTTTGCACAGACAAAATCAATCCCTATGGTCTTTTTAGCAGTACACATAGTGCATGGCCGGTTCTGCTGGTGATTTACAACTTACCTCCCTGGTTGTGTATGAAACGCAAGTATATAATGCTTTCTATGATGATTTCGAGACCAAAACAGCCAGGTAATGATATTGATGTCTACTTGGCACCTTTGATAGAGGACTTAAAGTAGTTATAGGAGGATGGTGTAGATGTGTTTGATGCATATAAGCAACAGTTGTTTAAGCTATGTGCAATGATTTTCACCACAATTAACGACTTCCCTGCATACGGTAACTTGTCAGGTTATAGTGTCAGGGGTCATAAAGCATGCCCGATATGTGAAGCAAGCACACAGTTCCATCAACTCAAGCACGGTAGAAAAATGGTCTACCTTGGTCATAAACGATTTCTTTCTATGTTCCACCCGTACCGTATGTAATATCCTGATGTGATTAGGGCTAATGGCTCTGATAATTATTGTAATTATCTTGATTAAACCCTTTTGGAATTAATGTAATGTGAATTTTGGAATAATTACATGTGGTATTTATGATCAAGGGTTGTGATTCCTTGACTGTGGGTCGGAATCCTACGTGTTGTGATTTGGTGAGCCCATAGAGGGAATTGAGTGGATGATGACATGTGGCATGGTGTGAGCCATTGGATATGGCACTAGAAGACAAAATAGCACTTTTCCTCCCTTCTCTCTCTCCTATTCGGTTGAGTGTGTGTGTGAGGGAAGAGAAGCTTCACCATCATCATTTCCATCTCTCATTTTTCTCTCTCTTCTTTCTCCCATTTTTGCTAAGCATAAGCTTGGAAGGAAGAAGGAAAGCTTTAATCTTGGTGAGTAATGATCCTCTTTTGCTAAAATCTTCTTCTCTAAAGTTGTGTATCTCATTGAGAGCTACATTGTGATGATTATAGAGCCTTAAATGGTGTTGATTGGGACATTGATTCGAAATTGAAAGTTGAGGAATCAAGATTCTGAATTGGGCAAGAGAAGAGGTAGGCATTTAGAGCATTTTGAAGTATTGTTGTGACCTTTGGCTAAACTTGGTAAAATCTGGAAAATTTGACCTAATTATGCCAAATGATGAAAATGTGGATTTTATGGTGTTTAATAGTGGAAATGAGTTATTGTTGAGTTAATTGATTATTGGAAACAATCTGGAATGTTGGAAATGTGTTAAGGGAAATTTGGAGAATGTGTATCTTAGAGACCTTAGTGTTTGATTATGGTCAAAGTAGTTTTGGGGTGTTTTTGGAGTTGCCATTGTGTTCCCTAGTTAGTGCTTAGAGTGTATGAGCATTGGGAAGAGTTTGGGAACCATTGGGCATGATTTTGACCATCTGGCGATTTCTGGTTTTTCTGCATTTTTGGGTCTCTGATACACCTCACTTGAGTAGGGGAAGAACGTGCTCGAGTGATGGGTGAGTTTTTCCCTTTGTGCTTCGAGTTCTCTTGGGTTTTATGAGCAATGCTCGAGCATATCGCTTTGTGCTCGAGTGAGCGAAGAACATGCTCGAGTGAGCATGGTCTGCTCGAGTGGTGATGTGAGTTCAGAGTAAAGGGTTTCTTTCGGGTCTTCACTTGCTGATGGATGCCACGAGTGTGCTCTGACACTCGCGAGCATAGCCTTCTCACCCGAGCACTGGGGGTCATGCTCGAGTGAGCTTGTGCCTCAGGTGAGAGTAGTGCTTGCGGGTGATCACTCGCGGGTAAGGTGCTCGGGTGTGCCTTCTCACTCACGAGCATTGGGTGTGTGCTCGAGTGTAAATAGCTGTGCTCGAGTGACCTTGGTCTTGGAGAGCGTTGTGTGCTCTCGGGTTCTCACTTCCTGAACTTCACTCGCAAGTGCTCGAGTGAGGCATTTGGCCTTGTGCTCGAGTGAGGTTCAACGTGCTCGAGTGAGCCAGTTCCTGAAAGTTTCTTTGTGCTCTCGGGTGCTCACTCGCAGTCTCACTCTCTCTTGTGCTCGAGTGATGCCCGTACTGTGCTCGAGTGAGAGCATCTGTGCTCGAGTGAAACAGTCAAAAATCAGTGTTCTGCCTTCGAGTAAGGGGTCTTTTGGGTAGTGTCTTCCAACCCTTTAGGCATATGTTTAGGCCTCTAATAGTCACCTAAAGAGTCCTAAATGATAACCAACTTAGAGTATTATCTAAATATACATATGGATAAGAGATTGATTGGTTGTCCCTAATTGATATAGGATTTGACATCTGTCGTCCTCATGAGGCTAAGGTGCCAGAGCCAGTCAGGAAGGATACAGGTAGTGACTCTTTCTTTATACCTTGTGTGATACATTGTATGTATATTATGTCATTGTTTGAAATAGATATCGTATGCTGCAAGTGTTGTGAAAACTGTGGAAGCACCGCTATACCAATAGTCCCTGAGTCGCTAATAACGGTTCAGGTGAAGGTCGTATGCCTTCCCGGCGGTAAAAGGGGATGAGGTTAGGGTGTCATGTATGTGCCTATGTGAAATTGTGGAAGCACCACTATGCCAATAGTCCCTGAGTCGCTAACAACGGTTCGGGTGAAGGTCGTATGCCTTCCCGGCGGTAAAAGGGGATGAGGTTAGGGTGTGTTATATGTGATTGTGAAGGCCGACAGGCCATTTGTGAAAGCCGAAAGGCTATATTTGAGCCGTATGGCTATTTGTATGCACTGCCACGCCAATAGTCCCTGAGTCGCTAACAACGGTTCGGGTAAAGGTCGTATGCCTTCCCGACGGTAAAAGGGGATGAGGGTGGAGTGACTTGTGTTGCTGTATGAGATGATTGGTGTGCATATTCTGTGATTGCATGTGGTATGAAATTGTTGTTACTACTGGGATTCTTTAGAATCTCACCCCTTCCATATGACTAACCTTTTCAGACAGAGCGAGTGGCTCGAAAGGGAAGCGGACAACCAGGAGTAGTTAGGACTACTCTGAGATTTAGTGGATGTTGGTTATCTTAGTTTTAGATTTGGGATTGCTAAGTGTACATTTAATGTAAATGATTATTTTGGTCATGTAATCCCCATTTTGGGAACTTGTAAACCCATTATACATATATGAAGTAACCCGGGGTTTAGCCGGGATTTAGTTTCCGCACTCTAATATTGTTTATGTGATTTGATCGCTCTGGTAATTATATCCGCCTGTGAATGTGAGACCAGTAATAAGTATGTTTTGGAACTGATTTCAAAATACCCCGTCTCTTGGATGTAGGACTACGAATTGTTATTTCATCTTATTGGTCTATATTTCACTTAAATTTCGTAATCCGGATGTAATTACGGTGAGGGGGTTACACCGTAGGCTAAAGAAGGCTTTTAACGGTTTTTCGGATAATGAATTGGCTCCGAAGCCATTAACTAGAGACGAGCTTTATAGTCGAGTGGAAAGAATCAATGTCACTTTTGGTAAAAATCAAAAGACTACAGGTGAGAAGAATATATGGAAGAAGAGGTCAATTTTCTTTGAACTTCCATATTGGCGTAGTCTACATGTGATGCATGTGAAAAAAAATGTATGTGATAGCCTTGTTGGTACGCTTTTGCACATAGCAGGGAAAACTAAAGATGGAATTAATGCTAGACTAGACTTGGTTGAAATGGGAATAAGAGAACGACTGCATCCACAACTAAGAGATGATGGTAAGAGAGCGTATATGGAGCCAGCAGCACATACATTGTCAAAAGTCGAGAGAAGAAGTTTGTGTGGGTGTTTGCACGGCATTAAGGTGCCATAAGGGTATTCTTCTAATATGAGTCGGCTTGTGTCAATAGAAGATTTGAGTTAATTAGAATGAAGTCTCATGATTGTCTTGTCTTGATGCAACAACTATTACCAGTAGCTATTAGAGGCATTATGAAAGATGATATGCGAAGCACGATAACAAGGTTGTGCAGTTTCTTCAATGTTATTTGTAGCAAGGTTGTTGACATTGCAAGGTTAGACGAATTGGAAAATGAGGGTCATATTATTCTATCCCAACTAGAGATGCATTTTGCTCCCGCATTCTTTAATATAATGGTGCATTTAATAATTCATCTGATAAGGGAGGTAAGACTATGCGGCCCAGTTTATCTAAGGGTGGATGTACCCTTTCGAGCGATACATGAAGAACTTAAAAGGGTATTCTAAAAATCCTTATCGACTTGAAGCCTCAATTGTGGAAAGATATGTCGTTGAAGAGGCTATGAACTTTTGTAAAGAATATCTATCAAGGTTGAAGGCCCAATCTCATCATGAAAAGGGTACAAGTAAGGGAACACTAGGGCTCAAAGTGAAGAGTATGTGTCGTGAAGAGGTTTTGCAAGCACACTTGTATATCTTGAATAATACGGAAGAAGTTCAGCCATACTTAGCCGAACACATAAAGAGTTTAAAGGAGATATATCCAAGAAAAAATGACATGCAGATAGCTAATGAGCAAAACAAGACTTTCATAGAGTGGTTCAAGGATAAGATAGCGCATAAGACCAATGTGTCTGAGACAATCAAATGGTTAGCTTGGGGGCCTTGTTTTGAGGTCATAACTTGGAGTGGCTTCGATATAAACGTGTATTCTTTCTATACAAAGGCCTAGGATAACAGAAGTACTATGCAAAATAGTGGGGTGATGATGGTAGCCGAATCAATGCACTTTTCTAGTTCAAAAGACAAAAACCCCATTTTGGCATCCATGGTCTATTATGGAGTTATTGAAGACATATGGGAGATAAGCTACACTAAGTTGAGAGTTCCTTTATTCAAATGCAAGTGGGTTAACAAGAATGCTGTTGAAATAGATCAATTTGGATTTACCTCAGTTGATCTTGAAAGAGTCGGTTATAAAGATGAGCCATTCATTCTAGCAAGTCAGGCAAAACAAGTGTTTTATGTCATTGATCCAGCAAATGAAAATTGTCTATTGTACTCCAAAGTAAGAAATAGAAGGATGGTGATCCGAGTTTGAATCTTGATGACACACTACCTTTCACTACAAATCTGCCTATGCTATCTGAAGTAGAATTGGTAGATGATGATGAATATGCAACTAGAGTTGATCATTGTGAAGGAATATGGGAAAACACTTAAAGTAAAATTTGGAATTGTTTAAAGTGTGCATGTAATTTGAATTTACTTATCATATGTTACATTTATTTCTTAGTAAGATTTTGAATTGTTTAAAGTGTGCATGTAATTTCAATTTACTTATCATATGTCACTTTTATTTCTTAGCAGGATCATGTCACGTTCAGATTTGGGCGACTCTGTTGGCTCACCTGTTAAGAAAAAAGGTAGAGGAAGCACGAAGCTACGGTCGTTGGTCAAACGTCATGAGGAAGAACAGGAGAGGGTTCACGTGGAATTTGATGCTGATTTAAAACCTATCGGCGAAGAGGGAGACAAGTTCATTAGCTACGTTGGCCTTTTAGGTCAGAGCAAAGTTAGCGGTCTAATTCCTACCTGGAGGGAAGTTTTAAAGGAGACGAAGGCTATGATTTGGGATCAACTTTTGGTATGTAAAGTTGTATTGTTATCTCTATCTCTATTTCTATTTTTCATATACAACTAATATATATTTTGTTTTGTAGCAAACCTATGATCTTCCCAATACAAGGCATATGTACAAGCATTGGATGGGGAAAGTTTATGAGCGATGAAAAGATTTCAAGTCCACGCTCATAACCAAGTACGTTTGAGGGCCATTGAGTCATTTGGATCCTTGCAAAGAGTATTTGTTTCTTTCTCCAAATGACTGGAGGTTGTTTGTGGCATCACGGCAGGATCCTAATTTCCTGGTATATTTTGTTCATCTTAGTGTTAATCATTTTAGTTGAACTTACTTGACATCGCTAACTCAGTTATCATTATTCTTTGTTTATATTGAAATTGAGTTAAGCAAATAAAGAGAGGCGAGCAAAAAACAATTATCCTCATTACATGTCATGTGGGGGTTATCAAAAGCTCAAAAAGAAGATGATACAGGTTAAA
The DNA here is from genome assembly GCA_963242795.1 of Inga leiocalycina. Taxonomy (NCBI): domain Eukaryota; kingdom Viridiplantae; phylum Streptophyta; class Magnoliopsida; order Fabales; family Fabaceae; genus Inga; species Inga leiocalycina. The sequence goes on from OY725332.1 coordinate 41,271,078, forward strand.
TTGCAAAAATTGGAGGAAGCAGCCCAAGCAGATCCTAGTATTGTCGTGCTGTGCAGGCGCCACCTCCTCCCCCATGTCACAAAAAATGGAAAGCAGGGAGGATAAAGGGAGAAAAATATATAAATCCAATCATTGCTGATGTCGCTAAAAGGATTGTGAGTATTTAATAACAAGTATATTTAAGTGTGTTTCATTTTCCTAACAAGATTGCATGTAATTACTTTCTATTTATCTATTGTATGCTGCAGGATGACCTTGAAGAGCATAGTAGCCAGGGTTCCTTCACTCAAACTGGAAGGATGGACATCTTAGCAATGACACTTGGGAATCTAGATTACCCTGGTCAAGTTAGAGGGGAGTCAAGGGGAGTTGGTCTCTCTAAATACTTTGGACGAGGTTCACAAGCTTATGGATGTGGTGAAATAAGTCAGGAGTTTGTAGCCAGGTTTCGAGAGGAAATCCGAGCAGAGCTAGCGGTGCAAACGCATCAATCACTTCGAGACGAGCTTAAAGAAGAGTTGTTGAGTGAGATACGTGGTGAGATGAGTATGATAGTGTTGTCTCGCATGCAAGACTGGATATGTAACGTGGCGCCTAGCTCTGAGGTTTGTAACTAATTTCATTTAACATTACATTGAGTTTGTCCTTACGTTATTTTAATTAATTCTTTCATTTCTCTTACTCAGGAATCCCCGGCCTTTCCCAGCACCAAAGGCAGTTACAATCCACCTGAGGTTGGACATGGCAACCTTAGTCCTTTACTAGAGCCTGGAGAACCCTGCACTCTGTATTTGGAAGTCCTTTACCTGCGTGCTGTTGCTGATGCTGTTGTATATAGCCATGCCACCACCCACCATAATAACCAAATCCGAGACGATCAACGTAAGGTCAATGTGACAAGTATTCGACTAGGGGAGGAAGATGTAGATGTCCCGTTCCCCGATTGTGAGGTTACCAGACTAGGTCAGGTAATAGGATCTTTCATCTTGTGGCCTAGACATCTTGTTCAGACTGTGCCAGTCCCTCCAATGGTAGGAAACAGCTTACTGTTACTTGATAATTGACATTCTACTTATAATCTTTATTTTGTGTCTTACTAGGAAAAAGATGATGCGACAAAATTTCCCCTTTTAGCACAACTACAAAATATTCATCAAGACATAAACAAGGTCGACTTACAGATGCCTTGTTAGATTATAGGTCATAGAATCTCGTATAATTATGAACTTGATAACCAAGATATTAGAGAGTTCCTATGTTTGGAGGAGGTAAACATAGGATGGTTCACATTTGCAATCATGTGAGTTTAGTTATAATTTTTAATTGTAATTAATGCACTGATATTTAGGAGTTTTAAGTTTCTACATTTACTGAGTCATTTCTCATTTCATTTATGTGGTAGCTGCTTCCACAAACTGTGTGAGGAACGAGGGCTCGCCACTACATATGGCTTCTTATGTCCTGGTAATATGTCAGGGCATAATAGCCAAAGGTTGGAAGATCGGATGAGCTATGTAGGCTATACAATAAGCGAGACTCAACCGCCTTGTTATCTAGCACCAATTGTTGAAGGGCAAGTAACTTAATTTCATATATTTATACACATTCACTTTGCTAAGCAGTATCATGTTATCGAACCTCACTTTAATCTATATATGCATGTGATTATAGTTATCATTGGAGTCTCTATGTTCCTTGTCCCTCTATCAACATCATCTTTTGGTTTGACTCATTGGGTCACAGGCCAAACACAGATATCAAAAACATTTTCAACACATAAGTAAATTTGTTTGTCAGTCATTGATTTTTGATTATACTCAATTATTTTAATGTTTTACGTTTATCATTTTAATTATTACAGTGCATTGAAGACATATTATATAATGGGTGGGAAGCGTGAAGGTAAAAGTGGTCTGACAAAGTGTTCCAGCCAAAGGTAAGTTCTTTATATTCAAGTTCTTCTATTGACTATTGTTTTACATAGGCCTTTATTCTTTTTTACCGTTTGCTTTTGATGTATAGTGTCCTCAGCAAGCAGGGACAACTGAGTACGGCTTCTATGTTATACTATATATGTATAACATCATTTTCAGTGACCTTACTACAAATTTTAAGCAGGTGATCATTTCTTGATTCTCAACTGAATTTCATTTCTTTTCATGTGCTTAAATTGTTAGTTATTTCATTCAATTTATTGATTTATGTTAACATATTCTCTATTTTTCGCAAAGATTTTTGGAAATCAGGACCCCTACACAATCGAGGACATTAATTTGATCCGAGACCTTTTGTCAGGACATCTTCTATAACACATAGAGCGGTGATGCTTTGTAGAGGTATTTTCACATATTGCAATAGTTTTGTACAGTGCAATATAAGTTTGCATATTTGAATACTTTTTCTAGTTTCTTATTTATGAGTACTTTGACTTCATTATACTTTATAACACTTTGGAAACTGATGATGAAGCATAGGAATTTCATGGAAGCATGTCATCTCTTTGGCTATATGATTGTCATGATTTAGTTTGAAAGTCCAAAAATGAAAATTAATTGATGATGAAGCCACAAGAATTTCATGGAAGCATGTCATCTCTTTGGCTATATGATTGTCATGATTTAGTTTGAAAGTTTAAGTTTGAAAATTAAGTGATGATGAAGCATATATAGGAATTTCATGGAAATATAGGCATTTCTGGGTTACGTTGGTGATTTTCCAATGGCATATATTGGTGGTTGTATCCTGTAAAACGTGAATTTTTAGGAATTTCATGGAAACAAAGGCATTTCTGGGTTACGTTGGTGCTTTTCCAATGGCATTATTTTGGTAGTTGTATCCTGTAAAACGTGAATTTAAAAAAAAATACAATAGAGATACAACAACTATTTTTCATAAAACGAAAAACAGTGATTGTATCTTTTTTTAAAAAAATTAGAGATACAACGACTGTTTTATGAAAAACAATCGTTGTATATGTTTTTTTAAGAAAAAATTGGAGATACAATGATTGTTTTGTGAAAAACAATAGTTGTATCTAAGATACAACGACTACTTAATAACAATCGTCGTTTCTTGAACTTTCAACGACACTACTTATACGTCCCCATGAAAACAGTCATCTAAAGGGTATAAAAACATACGTTAAAAGTGTGCCCTGCAGTAGTGTATATATGCAACGAAATTTCTGGTATCACCCAATTCACCCCCTATTGGGTGAAATGCTTGCACTAACATTTGATATCAGAGTGTATGTCTTCTTGTTTAGGTATATCAACCTAAGAATGATCCAAATGCAAACATAGGTGATGGAATTCTTCCCGACGGAGCTTCTATCACCAAACCTCCAGGTTTCAGTGGTGAACACTTCTCTTTCTAGAAAGCCAAGTTTAGAGTATTCGTAATGGCTACAGAATACAGACTATGGGATGTGATTGAGAATGGAAACTACAGACCTAAAAAGATTGTAGATTCACATAGGGTTCCTAAGGCACCAGCAGAAATTGATGAGAATGACAAGAAACTCATCACACTCAACAGCAAGGCAATTCTAATGATTCAAAGTGCCTTGAGTCAAAATAAGTACTTCAAGATCTGCACACTTCCAACGGCTAAAGAAATATGGGAAGCCCTAGAAATAGCACATGAAGGAACTTTGAGAATAAAAGAAAACTGGATCAATACTCTGGTTACTGAGTTTGATTTACTTTAAATGAAATCAGGTGAGTCGATAGCTAAATTCGAACTTAGATATACTCATCTTGTTAATCAACTTGCAGCACTTGGGAAAGTATATGATCAACATACCCAAGCATGAAAGATTCTGAATATTCTTTCTAAAGACTGGGAGGCCAAAGTCATTGCAATTGAGAAAGCAAAAGGTGAATCAATGCGATCGGTTGCTTCTCTATTCAGAAGTCTTTCTGAATATGAAAGTAAATTAAAGTTCAAACGAGAACTAGATGATATTGATGACAAGAAGAAGAGAGGTCAAGCACTGAAAGTACAAGAAGAAGATAAAGATAAAGATGAAGAGCTTGATGATGATGAAATGGGCCTAATGATAAAACGATTTAGAAAGTTTTACAAGAAAGGCCAAAGATCCAAAAACTTTCAGAAAATAGGAACAAGCAGTAAAGAACACATCATCTGCTATGAATGTGAAAGCCAGGACATATCAAATCAGAATGTCAAGAACTAGCTCAGAAAAATAAAGAAAAGAGAAAAGGAAAGTTCTACAATAAGAAGAAAGCCTTTGTATCTGTCATATAGGGAGATAGTTCATCCAATAAAAATAGCGATGATGAGGAAGAAGTCAATATCTGTCTAGTTGCTCAAAAAAATAGAAGAAAAGCTAACTAATTCTGATTCTACCTATGATAAATTACTTTCTGAATATAATGTTTTACATTCTGAATTCATCAAAGTAGTTAAAGAACTAGTTTGTTTCAAAAAGAAAAACAAAGTTCTTGAAGTAGAACTTAAAGAGAATTTAGAAAAAGATTGTGAAAACTGTTCTTCTTTGAAAAAGAAAAACATTGATCTCACAAAAAGTCTTGAAAAATTCACTAAAGGAAGTGAGATGTTAAATGTGATTTTAAAAGCTCAACAATTTGAAATGACCGATCTGGTATTGGATATGATCCAAAATCAGATAAAAGGAAAGGAAGAAAGAAAGCAAGAGGTGAGACATACTTGAGTTACTTTCAACATTCTGTTCATACATAAAATCCTTTCGCATATTGCAATTACTGTAATAAAAAGTATCATTATACTTCATCATGCATTCATAAAAAGAAAGGAAAAATAGGAACCTATAAATGGGTACTTAAAGGTTCATATGTTCAGAAAATATTTTGTACTAACCCAAAAGGACCCAAAAAGATGTGGGTACCTAAGACTTAATCGTATTTAATTGCATATATGTCTTAGGCATCCAAAAACAACAAGTGATACATAGACAGTGGATGCTCAAGACATATGACCGGTGATTTCAAAAATTTTACTATGATACAACCTAAAGAAGGTGGAAAGGTAAAATTTGGAGGAAATCAAATTGGAAAAATAGTAGGAATTAGTTAAATAAAAAATGATAAAGGCATACAAGTCCAAGACGTATATTACGTTGAAGGATTGTGTCACAACTTGCTGAGCATGAGTCAAAGTGCAGATAAAGACAACTGGATAATATTTGACTCAGAGGAATGTTTAATTGTAAACAAGAAAGATTTACAATTAGATAAGAAGAATATCAAAGCAAAGCACAGAGCAAAAAGGGAAGGTGATTGCTATACTCTTGATATAAGTAGAAACATTTCTGAAAACTGTTTTCTAAGTAACACCAATGAAAGTTGGCTATGGCGTAAGAGACTAGCTCATGTCAATATGTACCAACTAGGCAAGTTACTTAAAAAGGATTTAGTAATTGGTTTACCCAAAGTAAATTTTAAAAATGATTTGATTTGTGACACATGTCAGAAGGGTAAACAAACTAAATCATCTTTCACATTGAAAAATGAGATCACAACCAACAAATCACTTCAACTATTACACATGGATTTAGTTGGATTAGCAAGAGTTAAGAGTCTTGGTGACAACTTATATTCATTGGTCATTGTTGATGATTTCTCTAGATTTATATGAACCATTCTTCTGTCATCAAAGGATGAAACCTTTGGAGAATTTATTGTTTTTGCCAAGAAAGTGCAAAATGAGAAAAGTATGTCCATTTCAGGTATTTGGACAGATCATGGTAGAAAATTTGAAAATCAAGCCTTTGAAGAACATTGTGATACTAATGGCATTGATCACAATTTCTCCACTCTAAGGACACCTCAACAAAATGGAGTCGTGGAACGAAAGAATAGAGTACTCACTGAAATGGCTAGAACAAAGCTATATGAAAAGAACGTGTTTCAAGTTTTCTAGGCCGATGCAATGAGGACAACATGCTACATTTCAAACAAAGCCTATATCAGAACAAAACTTAGAAAGACACCATACGAACTGTACAAATGATGGAAGTCAAACCTTGCTCATTTGCACATCTTCGATTGTAAGTGTTTTATTCATAATAATGATAAAGATAACTAAGCTAGTACTACCTTCTCAACCTGGACCTTCTCAGCCTAGACCTTCTGAGCCTGGACCCTTATCCATCCCTCCTCCAAGTAATCTTTTATTCTCTATGCCTGACCCATCATCTATCTTTGAGCATATAGATATCACAACTGATGATCCTATCCAACCAACTCAGCCTATGCCAATACCCATTGCATCCCCAACTGGCACTAAGGAAGTAGTTGTCTCTTCTAGTGATCATCAATCACCTGAAACAATAGTAGAAGTAGAGATTTCTTTTCAAGTCAAACCCAGTATTTCAAAGGATCTTATGGTGGTTCCACCTCTGGTACTTCCTGACCCTAAATCTTCTAGCTCCTCTTCAGATTCTTCCAGTTTAGATGACTCACATGACTCTTTGGTCCTTCCTGTCAATCCCATCTCTGCAGTCAAGCCATCTAGTCCTTCTTCTCTTGATTAATCCTATGATAAAGACAAAAAAGGGGAGAAGAACTTGGGGGTGATTTTGTGATTAATGATGTGATGATGATATGATGTAAATACATTAGGATATGGGTGTATAGGGTTTAAGGGAGCTTTACTTGTTTAAGCTTATGTATTGAACTCTTTATGCAATTGAAGTTAGATTTTATTGGAGTTATGTTACATTGTGAACTAATAAGTTTGTGATGTATGCCAGGTGAACAAATTAGAACATTTTTCAAAATTATGAGTTTTAGAATTCAAAATGGTTTCAAAGACTAAATTTCTCAAGATCATTAGATTTGGATTCAAAAATATTTTTATCAAGATGTTTGAAAAGAGTTTTTCAAGTTTAAATTGAACAAAGGATATCTTATGAAAAGCTTATAAGATTGAAAACTCAATTTCAAAAACTTTATTCAAAATCACCAAGTTTTGTCATCATCAAAAAGGGGGAGAAATGTTAGATCTCATATGTTTTGATGATAACAAAGATTGAAAAAGTTCTTAAATCAAAGGTTTGAATAAAGTAACTAAGATCTCGGTTGCAGGCCATAAGCATTACTTGAGTACATTACTCAAGTAATGCAGAAGATATGAAAGATAGAGTACAGGAGAAATATGCACTGTGAGCACTAGTACAAAAAAGGTGTTTTAGACCGGCCTATTTAGACCGGTTGTAGAGGATGCCGGTCTAAAAGAAATGCGCGGTGGCATTTTCGTTATTATAAACAAGTTGGGAGACCGGTTATTATAATAACCGGTCTAAAAAATATTATTTAGACCAGTTCCTTTCTAACCGGACTAAAAAAATTAGGGATTTTATTTTTTAGACCGGTTCTAAGAGAACCGGTCTAAAATATATTTTTTTTAGGCCGGTTAAGAGGATAACTGGTCAAAAAATTTTTTTTTTTAAGACCGGTTAAGAGGATAACCGGTCTTAAAAGTCCACTTTTAAGACCGGTTGCTAGGAAACCGGTCTTAAAAGTCCACTTTTAAGACCGGTTATCCTCTTAACCGGTCTTAAAAAAAATTTTCCCAATTTACTTCCCAGCCGTGCCTCAGCTCACACTCCCGCGCCTTTTCCAATCTGAAATCGGTCCCTTCCATTCTAAATCACCCAAGCAAGTTTGTTCCCAATCTTTTCTTTGCTCAGAGCGAGTCCCCGTCCGTTACCTAATCCCATTCTGAATCGAGTCCGTCGTCGCTCTTCGGCCGCTGTACTGTCGTGGGTGCTGTCGTCGAACATACCTCATACATTGCTTCAGCTGCTCGTGGGTGCTGTCGTCACTGCATTTCTGGGAAATCTTCGTCTTCAATCTCTTTTTTGAGGTATGTTCCTCCTCTGTTCTGAGAAAACACCGTTATGTTCATACTCTGTTCTATATTGTTGAATGTGAATGCACATTAGGTGTTTGATAAAATGTTTGAAAGGAGAAATTGAAGACATTAGGTCAGTTGTTGGGAACTGCTGTGATGGATTTAGCAGATCATGATATGCTCAAAGAGACGTTGAGCTTTAGTGCTACATTGAACTGCTACAATAAACATGAATTGAATTTCAATTTGATGTGAGTTTGCGGCAATTAAACCTAGCTAGAAAGTACTTATGAACTCTAATTGTTTATGTTTGGGTGCACTAGTCTCCATTGTTTATGTTTCTTCATCTTGGCATTGAATAAGACACACTATGCTTTTCACTGCAATTTGCAGAAAATAGAACCTCCAGATAGGGCCATAAGCTTTATTGCTAGCTATATGTTTTTCCTATTTTTGGCCTGTAATTTTCTTTGGGTTTGTCCTAATCTTTTGATTAAGACAAACGAACTAAAAAAGGTGCAAACTTGACAAAATGTGAGTGCAAGTTTAGTAGGTTCTGTTTATGATGTGATGATAAATCTTGTCTTGTCTCTTTTTGCCATAAGAGATACCATAGCCAGCTTTCTGTTTTCTCTTCTTCTTGATTCTGATTTCCCTTTTGCTAATCTTTAAACTCTGTTTCAGTTAAAACACAAACACATCAAGAAGTCAGAAATTAAACCAAAAGTGACTGAAAGTGTTGATAATATTCATATGCTGCTTCTTTGTGGCATTAAATCAAGCACATCATATTCTTCACTTTGTAATTCTGATTTCCTCTTTTGTTTGTTAAAGTCAAAACAGAAACTCATTAAACAAGCCATAAACCAGAGCCAACAAGTCACTAAAAAGCTAATAATTAATTAATGGGTTGTGCCTTCCCATGAGATGATCATCAAAATCAAATGATGTTTCATTGTGACACTAAATCAAACACATTACACATTCTTAACATATATTGTTAAATGGGGATGACTCTGCGTGTATCTATTGCTTCCATGCATCGATCTCCCAAAGACATCACAACAACTTGAAATAAACACCACCTTAAAATCACAGCAAGCCTCACGATACATAAATATATTACTCTATTGTTTATACCTTTTTATTTTGTTTATACCTTTCCAAACACGACGGGGTAATTAGGATATATATGCGTTTAGTGAATTTTTCTTTATAAGGTTGGAATTGTAGGAAGCCATGCAAATGGTCCCCCATTAACTTAGTGACATGCACTTCTTTTCAAATAAGTAAAAAAGTCAACACTCTTGTTTATGCTTGAAGAAAAAAGATGACCCATTCTCATCATACTCCTACCTTTTCCAGGGGAAAAAGTAGAAAACAAAAAAAAGGTGTTCGAATACATGGATCGTAGTTGGATACAAGCTAAACGGAAGAGTGTTGAATATGATATTGGGGTGAGGGGTTTTTTAGACTTTGCAAAAAGAAATGCCGATGATGATAGTGGGATGTTTTATTGCCCTTGTGTAAAATGTTTGAATGAGAAGCGATTAAGTGCTGCAGATATATATACACATTTAATTTGTGAAGGGTTTTGTAAGACGTATGTAGTATGGGTATGGCATGGTGAACAATTAGAAATGCCAAGTGCATCTCAACAGGGGGAAGTGACTTGTGATGATAATGACACGGATATGGATGATCGGATAGAGGACATTATTCGTGATGTAGGAGAAGAGGCTTTTGAACAATCACATGCATATGGTAATATGTGTAGTGATGCTGAGAAGCCGTTGTACCCGGGGTGTAAAAAATACCAATTGCTGAATGCTGTATTGAAATTGGTAAGTTTGAAAGCACGGCATGGATGGAGCGACAAGAGTTTTTCAGAAACGTTTGAGGCCTTTAAAGATATGCTTCCTGATGATAATGTGTTGCCTTGTCGATACTATGATGCTAAGAAAATACTGTGTCCACTAGGGATGAAGTATAAAAAGATCCATGCTTGCCCTAATGATTGCATATTGTATAGAAAAGATCATGAAGAGAAGGAGCAATGTCCGATATGTGAAACTCCGAGGTATAAATCAAATAAGGGCCCTGCAAAAGTGTTGTGCTATCTTCCAATCATTCCAAGGTTCAAGCGCCTGTTTGCTAATGAAATTGATGCCAAAAATTTGAGATGGCATGCAGATGAGCGGATTTCTGATGGAAAGCTGCGACATCCAGCTGATTCTTCTCAATGGAAAAAAATCGATCAATTATTTCCTACCTTCGGTGAAGAACCTAGGAATCTCAGGCTTGGGCTTAGCACAGATGGTATGAATCCTTATGGTAGCCTAAGCAGTATACATAGTTCATGGCCTGTTCTGTTGGTAATTTACAACTTATCTCCTTTGTTATGTATGAAACGAAAGTACATTATGTTGTCTATGTTGATTTCGGGACCAAAGCAACCCGGAAATGACATAGATGTTTACCTAGAACCCTTGATCGAAGACTTGAAAGAGTTATGGGATAAAGGTGTCGATGTTTTTTATGCGAACAAGAAGGAGACTTTTAATATGCGAGCAATGATCTTTTGTACTATAAATGACTTCCCTGCATATGGGAACTTGTCAGGATATAGCGTTAAAGGCCACAAAGCTTGTCCGATATGTGAAGAAGGCACATGCTACCATCAACTTCAACATGGAAGAAAGACGGTTTACCTTGGGCATAGGCGATTTCTAAGACGAAGCCACCCTTATCGTAGATTAAAAAAAGCTTTTTTCGGTGGCCAAGAGTTTGAAGATGCTCCAGAGGCATTGACTGAGGAAAAAATTTATGAAAAGGTGAAAAATATCAATACTATGTTTGGTAAGTCATCAAAGAGTAGAAATGAGAAAAATATATGGGAAAAAAGGTCCGTCTTCTTCGATCTTCCATATTGGCGCAATCTTGACGTTAGACACTGTATTGATTTCATGCATGTAGAGAAGAACGTATGTGATAGTATTGTTGGGACATTGATCAATATACAGGGAAGTTCTAAGGATGGCGTGAAGGCAAGATTAGACTTGCAAGAAATGGGAATACGAGAAGATTTACATCCAAGGCCATACGGTAATAGAACATTTTGTCCTCCAGCTGCTCATATTTTGTCTAAGGTTGAGAAAAGAAGCTTTTGTGAGTGTTTACATGGCGCTAAAGTTCCCTCAGGGTATTGTTCAAATTTTAAAAAGCTTGTATCGATGAAAGACTTGAAGTTAATAGGGCTAAAGTCTCATGATTGTCATGTCTTAATGCAACAACTACTCCCAGTAGCTATTCGAGGCATTGCCGAATATGATCTTTAACACATATTGACTAGACTTTGTTTCTTCTTCAATGCCATTTGTTGTAAAGTCATTGACACGGAAAGATTGGAGGAATTGGAAAATGAAGGATACATTATCTTATGCCAGCTTGAGAAGCTTTTTCTTCCGTCCTTTTTTGATATCATGGTACACTTGGTTGTTCATCTAGTGAGGGAGATAAAGTTGTGTGGCCCTATCTATTTCCGGTGGATGTACCCGATCGAAAGAACTATGAAAATACTAAAAGGGTATGTGAAGAACCCCAATCGGCCTGAAGCATCTATTGTTCAAAAATATGTTTCTGAAGAAGCTATGGAATTTTGTCAACAGTATTTGTCAAATGTACGACATATTGGCCTTCCTAAGCGTCATGATCAAGAAGGAGGTAGACGCGGGGCAACAGTAAAGAGCATAGATGCTGATGAATTGCAACAAGTCCACCTGTACATCTTGAACAATGTTGATAAAGTTCAATATTACATGAATGCCCATAAAGAAATTGTACGGAAACAAAATAGTCGAATGAGCGAACAAAGGTTAATCAGGGAGCATAACAGAACTTTCGCACATTGGTTCAAACAAAAGGTTGACGGAGAAGAATGTGTTTCTGATACAATGAATTGGTTAGCACGTGGTCCTGAAGTTGATGTCATAAGTTGGACTTCATTTGTGATCAATGGTTATACCTTTTACACGAAGTCCGTAGATGATAAGAGCACCGTCCAGAATAGTGGTGTTGTATTAGTGGCTGAATCTATGCACTTCTCTAGTTCAAAAGATAAGAACCCTACGTTGGCTGCCATACCTTATTATGGGGTGATTGAAGAGATTTGGGTGGTTGACTATGTTAAAATTAGATTTCCCATTTTCAAATGCAAGTGGGTTGATGTCAATAATGGTGTGAAGATCGATAGGTTAGGATTTACATTAGTAGATCTGAATAGTAAAAGTTTTGGAGATGAACCTTTCATTATGGCAGATCAGGCGCAACAAGTGTTCTATATCACTGATCAGGCAAATAAAATGTGGTCTGTAGCTCTCCAAGGAAAAAGGGTCGTTGATATTGACGAGAAAAGTCACTCAAATTATGATCTTCTTGAGACTTCTTCTTTTTCTAGGGGTCTACCAGAACTGAACGAAGAAGATGAAGAAGATAATGCGCACGGCATAAGAAATGATCATCACGAGGGAATATGGGAGGATATCTCTTTATGATACTACTTTGACCTTAACTAACTAAAGTAATTATGATTATGATTATTATCTGAAGAATATGTTTAGTTATTTTATCGATATAGTCTTCACATGTCATAGCTTAGGATTTATCTTTCTTTATTGTCGTTACAGGCAAATGACGGATCCCCAGCGTCCTAGTACAGAGGATCAGCCACCTCCTCCACCTCTGAGTCAGCCAGCTAGTGTTAACCAGGGTGAGCCTAGCAATGCTCTGAGCCAGGGTCATAGTGAGCGCAGTAGCCAGTCTGTACGGAGGGGTAGACATGCCACACGGTTGACAGATGTTTCCCTCAGTCGGAGTGCAGGCCAAAAGATACCGATTGAGTTTGATAGACATTGGAAACCAATCAGGCCTAATGCACAACGATATAGGAGTTTCGTCGGCCTCCTTGCACGTAACAAGCCGAGCATCTTGATAGAGGAGTGGAGAAATGTCGATCCAAAGGTGAAGCAACATATTTGGGACACTATTTAGGTATACAATTCTCTTCTGTATGTAATTAATTATTATCAAATGTCACTTCATTTGTCACTTACTCCTTCAATGCATGCATTTCAGCTCACCTACGACGTTCCTCAGAGTGAGATCTTGTACAACAAGACGATGACGTATTGTTATGAGCGCTGGAGCAAGTTTAAGACAAGTCTGACCAACAATTACATTCATATTGAGGTGCAAGATGGTCAGCCTCGTCCTAATCCGTGCAGCACGTATACATTTCTTGATCAAGAGACTTGGCAAGAATTTGTTAGGCTTCGGACTACTCCTGAATCTTTGGTTAGTTGACTTATTTTTTATTTTATTTACTTAGCAATTATCTTAATTGATTATAACACTTTCCTTTTGTATCATTTCTTATTCGCAGGCAAAAAGGCAAAAAGCACAAGAGAGTGGTAGAAAGAATGATTGCCCTCATACAATGTCTCGTGGGGGTTATGCAAAGGCTGAAAGAGACTTGTTAGCGGCCAAACGGAAGAGATTGGAAGAAGCATCTCAATCCGATCCTTCTGTTCTTCTTTCTCCGCCATCTCCGATTCGTCGAGAAGAAAAATGGCAATTTGCCCACCAAAAGAGGAGTGGGACTTATACGAGTGAACAATCTCGTATAGTTGGTGAAAGAATTGTAAGTATATATCGTTATTGTAATTAATTACATAAGAAACGTACATTATTACTTATGTTTGTTATTTTGTATTATGTTACAGGATGAACTTAGAAAACAACAAGCTGAGGGCTCTTTTAAGTCGGAGGGCAGGAATGACATCCTCACAGTTGCTACTGGCAAACACGAGCATCCAGGCCGTGTCAGGGGAGTTGGAGGAGGGGTAGGGATACGGGATTACTTTGGAGCCCCCGTACACCATTCCTCAAACATCGTGACTAGGGAGGAATTGGAGACTATGTTGGCCATTGCAAGAGCAGAAGCAAAGGCCGAGGCTGAAGTATCTTTTAATGCACTATTAGAGACCCGGTTGAGCAAGATGAAAGAGGAAATGATAGTGTTTATGAGCTCAAGACAAGATACCAGTGCTCCCCAGCCACAATCGATTGATCCTAATAAGCAGAGCACTCAAGGTAGTTGTTGCAACATCGGGCAGTCATCAGAGGGTCCTAACCCGCAAATTACTGGGCTTTGTGATCTTTTTGTCGAGGATCCTCTGAGACGGTTAGTTGCACGGGGTAGTGTGCATAACCTGGGATCAACTGTCCACCACCGACAAATGGAAGGTGATCAAGTCCGGGTGTCAGTTGACGAGGTGATTATTGCGGATGCACCTGTCCCTATCCCTTCTGATGAATTCAAGGTCGTTAGCGATGTCTTGGGCACATTCATCTTGTGGCCAACGAACCTTGTTTCTGGTCGAGCCGAGGATAGTCCGATCAAAGGCCCACCACCAAGTCCGATCAAAGCCCCACTAAGTCCAGCTCCCTTCACTCAGCAAGAAGTTTCACAGCGTCCATTGAATATCATGCAGCAAGTGATTCTGATGGCATATGATACATCCTTCAAAACAAGAGAGTGGCCTACGGATTCAGTTGTTGGACAGTCAGGAGTGACATGCTATCTTGAGAGGGATGATTTGATGTCCCTGGTAGCTCCTGGACAAAATCTTACGATTGGGATTGTCCAACTGTTCTTAATGTAAGTAGCTTCTGCAATTCAAAGTAAATATTTTAAAAGTTTCACCGTTTACCTTTTATTTATGTGCTTGCGTTATTGTAGGTACATGCATCGTAGGTTGGTCTCCTCTGGCAAAAGCGAAAAATTTGGATTCTTATGCCCCCATCACATCCAAGAGAAAGGGACCACTGCTGCTACTAGACATACATACTTGTCACAGAGGCTTAGTGAAACTGGAACCGAGTGTTTCTTGGCTCCATATGTGCATAGGTAAGAAACAAATTGATATTTTATAATTTATATAATGTTTTATGTTTGCTTATTAATATTCTTCTGTTTTTTTCAGTGATCATTGGCAGTTGCTTCTTCTATGCAAGAGTAGTTACACTGTCATCCTCTTATGTTCCCTCCACTTCAAACCAGGGAATGATTTGAAAAAGACCATTAATTCGTTAGTTTTCTTGCATTCTTACCTTTTGTATGCAAAGTTTATGGAATTTGTGTAAAACCAATAACCTTTGTCATTGTGATGATCATAGGGCTATGCGGACATTCCTACACAGTGCTTGTAGTAAGCATGTTCGTGACTTAAAGGACCTTACATGGATCATGCCAAAGGTTAGTACATATGGATTTGTTTACAGAATGTAATAAGACATGCCTTTATATTTGTTTTAATGATATCATGTTTTTTCTCAGAGCCGTCGGCAACCAAAGGGGTCCAACTTATGTGGTTTTTATGTTTTGAGACATATTTACAATATTATCACTCTAGGCACGACTGATTTTACTCAAGAGGTAAATTTATATTTCAGAACTTTTGTTTTACTTTATTGTTTTTAAGTTACTAAGTCAATGTTTCATCTGGTTTTGGTGTTACAGATGTTTGATCTTGCTGATCCCTTTCCTGAAGAAGATATTGATTTCATTCGCACATGTTGTGTTGAATTCATCCATGAGCTATTACAAAAATAGTGAGTTTTTGAATCCAATGTTCATTGTACATTATTGTAAAAATGTACCCATATTAGGTTAGATTATTATGTCCTTTGTGAAGCTTGAAGACCTTTTTGAAATGTTTTATCTCTGATTATGAATATGAATGTAGATATTTAATGACAGATGTTTCTAGTTGTATTTGGCATTTGTTAGTTTGTCCCTTTTTTTGTTTACAAGATGGATGTCAATGGATCAAATCGCATATAATTAAGCACTATTTGATTATTATGTATTTCATAAGTATCTCCAAGTAAGCTTTAAATGTTATTGGTTTGGGAGCTGTTTTTCAATTAGAACTGAGGAGGTCGCTAATTTAAATATAAGACAATGGGTGGTGCGCTGGTTCTGTGAGCAGAATATGTCAGAGTGGCAAAAAGCTTTAGTAGCTATGATCCTATGGCAAATGTGGAAAGCATGCAACGCCTATGTTTATGAAAATGTTGCTCATGACCCTGTGTTTATTTGCTCTCAGGCTAGCAGACTACTACAAGAACTGTGGGGAGCGAAAGGATGGAGTAATGAAGAAGGCAGATCTGCAAGGATGGAAGGTGCTGATGATGAAGAGCAAAACTTATGGAAAGCCCCGGAAGGTAATTCCATTAAGATTAACTCTGATTGTGCTATGTCTCAAGAAAACCAGCTCACAGATTTTATTTTTGAATCAGATAATCAGATTTTAATTAAGTATCTGTTAGAAGATTCCACTCCAAATGATTGGAGATGCATTAATATCCTTGAAAATATCCAGAATTCAAGGAAACTAATTAGGAACCATTCTTGTAATTGGATTCCCAGGAAAGCAAACTTAGTAGCTGATTGGGTTGCTAAATTTTCACTTGGTGGGTCATGTCCGACTGATTGGATTTCAAGACCACCTTTGAGAGCTCCAGATTGATATCATGCTGTTTTGACGCTATAGTATAATAGTTTCCGATTGTACCTTGTATGATATATATTTGTAGTTTGGTGTGTGATAATTAGTTGTATAACGCTGCAGGGAACTGATGTATGGTATTTAGTTGGTGGAATGAATCTTTCATTGGCAAAAAAAAATGTTATAAACAGGGAAGCATGTTCTTGAGGCTTAAGTAAGTAATTCTAGAGCTAGTGAGGGGGTTGAAGGTATTGTGTATGCCTCCAATTTCTGTGTATTCCTATAGAAGAGGCAATTAGAGGGACTTTTACATTATTCCTATTGGGTTTCAATTTTATGGGACTTTTACCAAAGGGCATGTTCATTGCGTTTGTTTTACTGCTGTCATTTGGATACTGTCTATTGCAAATGAATCATCAATATATATATGACTGTACTGCCTGGTGATTTTGAATTTTGAAATTGAAATGAGTGATTGTTATGTACTGCTGTTTAAAATTGGAGCATTCTGTGCGTGTACATATAATAAAAGGGAAGTTTTTTTAAAAAAAAAAGAAGCTTTAAGACCGGTTGTCGTCACAACCGGTTTTAAAAATTACTTTAAGACCGGTTGTGGAACAACCGGTCTTAAAGGTGGGACATTTAAGACCGGTTGTTGCCACAACCGGTCTTAAATGTCTAATCTTTAAGACCGGTTGTGGCACAACCGGTCTTAAAGGTGGCACATTTAAGACCGGTTGTTACCACAACCGGTCTTAAATGTCAAACCTTTAAGACCGGTTGTGGCATAACCGGTCTTAAATTTGGAGTTTTTAGACCAGTTGTGGATACAACCGGTCTTAAAAGTTTGACTTTTAAGACTGGTTATAACAACCGGTCTAAAAAATAACAGACTTTTAAGACCTGCTGTATCAAGACCTAATACAGAACCGGTCTAAAAAGTCATTTTTAACCGGTTTAAAAAGTCTTTTTTCTACTAGTGGAGATTTCTTGAAGGATTACTCGAGGGAGCCCTCAGGTAATGACTTCATTACTTGGGGATCACTGGAGTAATAAGTGAAGATTTGCTCTTTGACAAAATTTGCATAGGATTACTGAAGAGCTTACTCGAGTAATCTACAAAGTTATTTGGAAGCTTACTCGAGGAATTACTCAAGTAACCAAAGCAAAAATTATGCAGTGGCTCTCGGCCAAGAAATAACAGACATTACTTAAGTAGTCACTCGAGTAATCACTTTTAAAAAGCAACTTTACTCGAGTAATATGAAATGAAAATTGTATTACTCGAGGGTTTACTCGAGTAATCAGGTAAGCAAAACAGAAGTTGCTCTTGGCCAAGATGATGCTATTACTTAAGGGATCACTCGAGTAATCTCTAAAGTTATTTGAATCATTACTCGATGGACCACTCAAGTAATCAGAAGAAATGGAACACTTACTAGAGGGATTACTTGAGTAAGCAAGGTATATTCTGGTCAAACAAATGTTGACTTACTCTATGGCTTATTTTTGATGAAGTTACTCGAGGGACTGCTCGAGTAACCACTCGAGTAATGTTGTACACAAAGCTTGATTTTAATTTAATGTTCATTGATTTGTTATCTATATGATTAACCTTTCATTGTATTAGTTTCTTGAGTATGCTTGTAGATAAACAATGAAGAGATCATGTATTAAGAAGAGAAGTCAAATATATCATCCGCAACTACTGAAACACCTACCTACCGCAAACGCCTAGTTTTCAAATTTGAAGAATGGTCAAATGAAGCTGCGCGACTCTAACGGATATGTTTGAAATGCTTCCAATGGACACCATAAATCATCTATATACATGAAGCATTCAAAGAATAGAACACAACAACTGAGAACACGCAAACTTACATCAATCATAATATTCTTTGTGCTATGTTTTCTTATACTCAATCTTTGTACTTCAGTGATTATATATTTGCTCTGTGAGAGAGATTTTCATTACAAACTCAATATTTGTTATTGAGACAACTTAAGGTTGTGGAACCTTGAGTTGGGGATTTGATTATAACATGTAAGGGGGAGCGAGTGTCCAGTAAAGGAACTTACTGTGTACTGAGGTGCCAAGAACTCACTGAATCTTGGAAGATATAATGAAACTCTTAGAGGAGCTATAAGGACTGGATATAGGTCAAAGTGGTTGTGACCGAACCAGTATAACTCCCGGGTACACTTCGGTGATATTTCTCCTAGCTCTTAATTGATTTAAATTTCCAGTCAATTTTTATATACACAACGAAATTTCTGGTATCACCCAATTCTCCCCCCTCTTGCGTGAAAAGCTTGCACTAACAGTATTTTCTAAAAAATGAATTGTAAATTACTTATCAAATTTTGTCATTCCTTTATCACCTCTTAGTAACAAACTTGATTTGGGATTTTTAAATTTCAAAGTTCTTTTTCTGACTTTTTTTTTCTAATATATATATACAAAAGCTAAATATTTAAGTTTTTTCTATTAGGAAGAGAAGAGTTTATTACAAAAAATTAAAAAAGTAAATAATATGAACATTTTGATTTTTATATTGTATTTGAGAAATTTCTGGGAGATAAATGGACGCAAAAGATTTGCTGATATTATTGTATTCATTATTTAGCTTAATGAGTGTTTGGGTAACACCAAAACCACGGTTTCAGAAGCATTTTTTCTACAAAACAAGACAAAACGCCTCTCACATATTTACCTCATAAATCATAAAAGTTATTCTCTAAAAACTAATTCAAACACATTTTTTAAATGCGAAAGCTATGCAGTATAGGCGCAAACTTTTTGTTACTGTTCTGTTTGGATAATGTTTTGGAAACTTTTAAGAGACGTGACGTCGTTATGCGTCTCTTCTTATTGCATAGCTGGCAAAATGTCATTAATATAGCAACATATTACCTCCCATTTTATTATAAAATAAAAATAATCAAATTATTTAAATAAAATTTTTTAGTTTAAATGGATTAAAATCAATAAATATGTAAAAAAATACAATTTATTTTTACTGATATTCTTATTTACAAAGGAAGAGTAGATGATGCAGAATGAGTTGTTAATTAATACAGTAGGACTAACTAATAATTACTGAAAGCAAAAATTAAAAGTGATACTATTTGAAATTGATTCTTTTAGCTATCAAAAGTTGTAATTTGTGTTTTGAAATTGCTACTATTATAATTTACTTAAAGTTCTTTAAAATAATCAACGTTTCCAAAGTCATGAATACAAAATAATTTACCAGCAAACATGCTTATCACGCTTCTTTCTATTACTTTTGGCCATGAAAGGAAGCGTCTTGCCAAATATAATCTTAGCTATATTCTTCAAAAAATGAGAAGAATGAAGATAGAAAATGTCATTTTATCTTTTAAGGTCATATTCTGAGTTTCAAGCCGTAATAGTCTACAACCACCATTATTCATTGGTTGACAAAGAACACTCCATTTTACAAGGTTGATTCCATAATGATTATCCCCATATGAACTTTTTAATAACTTTTTCGTTTTCATTGCAACAAGTGGGAGGAAGCATGCTTAGTGCTTTGCATTATGTAAAAATCACCGAAGATAAGAAATTTTGCCTCTCATAAAATAAGACTGATTTTGCCAACGTGATACGGACTATACAAAAAAAGAATGGCTATTTTTTTAAAAAAATATATTATAAAACAAGCTGAAGCTTGGATAAAAGAAGCTAGGAAATAAAACCATATATATACCCTTCTAATAGCAACAGTCAAAAGTAGACTAACAATAGCATTAGAGAATTACTTTTCCAACCAGCTATCTTATTTATGTTGAAATCTTTCAAGAATGTATTTGTATGTGCTAAAGGAGACTCTCTATGTCATATCCCCAATCTCTGATTGGACCCCACTTACTGATACCATATCACCTGGCCTGGAGGCACCTGCTTCGAGGTCGAGGGTGGATTCACAAGGAGTATTTGCACACCCCTTGGGCATTTCTTTCGCCTCCGCAAGTATCAAACACTTGACCTGGGGGTAAGTACAAGTGTTTGGTGATACTTGCTACCATTGAGCTACCAAGGGGTGTGCAAATACTCCTTGTGAATCCACCCTCGACCCCGAGGCAGGTGCCTCCGGGCCAGGTGATCTGGTATCAGTAAGTGGGGTCCAGTCAAAGATTGGGGGTGTGACATAACAAACGCTCAAGGAATATCTGCGTATCATAATCACAGTTTCCAACATTCTCAGTTTAGTACTGCTTCCACTTTACTAGGATCCATTAGGATCCCTTGCCATGAGACCACTTGGCCCAAACATGTTACCTCTGAAAGCCATACTCACATTTACCTAACTTGGCATAGAGTTATTTTTTCCTCTCATTGTAACCCCCTCCGTAATTATATCCGAAATACGCAATTAAAATGAAATAGAGACCAATAATAATCAAATAACATTTACTAACCCATCACATGATGGGGTTTCCAAAAATACCTTTCGAAATCATTTATAAACTTGGTCTCATATTCACATTTTGAATACAATTACTACGCGAAGATAAATCACATTCATATAAATATCAGAGTGCACAACATAATCATCCCGGCAATCCTAGGCACATACCTTCGCTAAAGATACACAGGGTACAATTGCCCATTACAATTCTTCAAATAGGGATTACACATCTCATCTCGAAGGAGTCCTAGCCGCTCCCTCCACGAGCCACTTGACCTGTCTAAATTGTTGTAAGGGAGGGTGAGATTCGAGAGAATCTCAGTAGGGAAACATTATCAATATGCAGGCAAGATAAGTGTTTAATGCATGACATGCTTGCATCACATAACTCATGCACACATACAATGACAAATCTATAAGCTCAATACTTCGAATGATACACATATGGCCATAGCATATATTGAAACATAGCTTCAAATCATTCATACATGTTCCACATAATCAAGCAAAGCAATAACATGCATCAACACATTAATACAGTTATCAGATCATGCAGGAAAGATAAGTTCCCTACCTCCAGTCTTTTCTCCTCGATTTACGTGCCAACAACTCGGGGCTTCACGTTCGATCCTACAATGTCAAATGTACTATTTAGATACTTCCATAGTGTTTCTGGGGGTTATATGAAGCTATATTGAAAAATTACTAAAATACCCCGGGGACCCGACCCGGCCCCGCCGTACCCGATCCGGCTGTACTTTTCTTGAAATTTTGATATGGGCTATTCTAACATATTTTCGCCCAAGGAATCCATTTCTGGACTCGAAATTATCAAATTCAATGTAAATTTACAAATATACCCTTGGCAGCCTCACTTTAGGGGTTTCATGGGAGTTTTCGTAATTATGCTTTTTCGGCCTTTTCCGAGAAAGTGACCAACTGTAATTTCACCGATTAAATCAACCACAGCAACCAGAACAATCAAAGATTGAAGTTTCAGAAGTTACCTTAAGCTCGCTCTGGCTTTTACTCAATATGGTTGAACCCTAGCCCCTTTTAAACAGCAAAATTAAGCTTTAAGTACCCTAATCCATGTACAAGAGAAAGCTTAGGGGAAGGATTATACGCATTAGGTACGAATTCACCGAAGAAATCGACCTACCTCGCGAGTTTTCATCCTCTTCTCTCTCTAAAACTCCCTCTCTCTCTTTCTCCATGGTGCTGCACGGTTCAGCACGAAAATGAGAGCTGAAGATGATGAGAAAATGTTTTAATTTCCATGCTGATGTCATCTTTTATTTTGATAATGTCATAATTCCCATTTTCGGATTTTCTGGCAGATTTTCTGCCCAAACTTTGAAAAATCATATCTAATTCTAGAAAACTCAAAATGAGGTGATCCCAAACCAAATGAAAGATATTTAAGTCCTCTTCATAGGAAAAATATTGGCCATTACTAAAAATCACAACAAAATTCCAGAATTACATAAAACTCATCACTGCCCCAAAACAGAGTTAAGTTTCCATCCAAAACTTTGGACAGTAATATCTCCTAGTTCACAAAACGAAATGGCACAAATTATATGTCTATTTTGAAGCTTGAGATGTGAACCATAAGATTGAAAAGTTTCAGAATTTTTAGACACCATTTGGTCATTCAAATCGTTCACACAAACTGACTGCCCATAATAGAGTTTCACTGGACAGAATTTCAGATTTTGCATCTTTGCTTCCATTGGTTCCATTTTCATACCAAACATCATTCCCACATAAATTTTTACAAGGAATCCATTGGAAACACCAAATCAATCAAATTCACATCACATTGACATGTTTTCACAACAATCTCAACATGTCAACACAATTCACATTCAATTCTTCCCTCTATTCTAAGTCAATTTGGATGTTATTCCACAATTGAACTTAAATACAGGGTTTCGGCGCTGCTCACAACACACACAAATCACATTCGAGTGCCAAATCACATCATATTCTCCAAAAGGGTTATTTATCACTAACCACATCTACTTTTGGAGTCATTATCTCTTAATCACAAATTTAGGATCTTGCTAAAATGGGGCTTAGCAGTCCACTTCTCTCAGACTTATTCTTTAACCTCGAGTCTCAAAATTCGGGTATTACACTCACCATGTTCAATTCTATTCATAATTATCACTCACGTGTCATTTTACTCTGTGAGTTCACCAATAGGTCATCAACTAACTAGATTTCGCGGATTACTGCTAAGCTATGTAGCCCTGCAACAGTAGACAATCAAGTCCACTAGTGATTCAGGTCCCTCGGCATTCATTATGCCATTCATACATACATAGACTGTGACAATCCTAACACCCGTGGGTGTATGCACATTCTATTCGTATAGGAATCTATGCATACCTACTAATTCTACTACCCTTTCTAAGGTAGCCCATTCATATACTTCAGAACAAATTCTAAAGAATTCGTCAGCCTACCAGGCAGTCAAAACTCGATTCCCTACTATAATTTATCACATTCTAATATCTCAAACAATTTAGGCCATATTGAATGCCTAGGGAGTCAATTCAACTACTAAGTTTGATCCTCCGATACAGTTCTCTCAATCACAACTCAACCTCAATTATAGTTATTGTCCCTCCATATCATTCGAAAGGACTTAGGGATTTACTAGTTACTGTCTTATCTTTTATTTTCTCTATTCTGTTGTCATTGAGGACAAGTTTTCGCTTTATTAAGTTTAGGAGATTTTCCAGCCTCCTCCTGATATATCACATGCACCTCACAAGCTCCTGGTTTAGTCTCTTCTAGCTATTGCTTCTGTGGGTAATTCTTAGCAATATACCCCCATACACTTCATTCTGCTCTTTGCGTTTTTTTTAAAAACCTCCACTTACTTCTGTCGGGGTGTAAGCTCGACAAGTCATTCTCAACAAGTCGACATTCTTCAACAGCTTTGGCGAACACTGTAAAGTGTTTAAAAATCAATTTCTTTCTCTGTTTGTCAGCTCCACCTGACTGCCCTTAACTCGTAATAAGTGCCAGTCAGATCTGGTCACCAAAATAGCTCGTGTGGGCCCTACATCACAACTCGGTATACATGAAATCTCACACTAACCCTCTGATATGCTTCTGAGAAGTCCAAAAGTTCGCCTTTAGGCCCCGCTCGACAATAAGGTTCTTCTGCCTGTTCCAGAATGCTAAGTCTGGGAGGAAGTACATCATGGAAAGATCCCAGCATTCATCAGTCACCGTAACCCCCAATAGTATCTGCAGTCAATACAGTGTCTTTGCGTCGTTAAGTAATGTAATATCCCAATTTTTGATTAAGGGATAATCATGATTATTAACGATAATTATGGATTTATTGGAATTATTACGTATTTTATGACAATATTAATTAATGTCATAATTAATGGAAATTGGAAATATTAGTGCATATGTGTGGTATTTAAGATCAAGGGTTGTGATTCCTTGACCGTGGGTCGGAATCCTATGTGTTGTGGTGTGGTGAGCTCATTGTGGGAATGCATGAGATGTTGACATGTGGCAGTGTGGAGGCCATTGGATGAAGTTGCTAGAGGACAAAAAGTTACTTTTTCCTCTCCTCTCTCACTCCATCTCTCCATCTCATCTCTCTCTCTCTTTCGGCCATTGAAGAGGAAGGAAGGAAGAAGGGAAAAGCTTGATCTTTGGGTAAGTAGATGATCTCCATTGCTCAAGTTCCCTTCCTAAATGTTAATCCTTGAATCATGGGCTTTATTTTGGTGTATGTAGTGTAGCCATTTGGTGCTGATTTGTGCTACACGAAAATTTGGAAAGTGGTGAATCAAGAACTCTCTTTGGAGAAGTTGATAAGGTGAGTAAAACCAATCTATCTATCTATGTTTCATACCATTCGGAATAGTTTCTAAATTCTGGAAATTTGGGCTTGAATCTGAAAAATGAGTGTCACTGTTCATTTGGTATGTTTTTGGCATGAGAATGGTGTTTTGGAATGAGTTTAGGATAGATAGATTGAGTGGTAATGGAAATATGAAGTTTTGTTGAAAGTGGTATCTTGTTGAATTTAATGCCCAAAACCCAAAGTATGAGCATGGAGTAGGATTTTGATGATTTTGAGTATTCCATTGAGTTTATTGGGTGTTTTTGTATGGGAATGGCTTTGGGTTAAGTCTTGTGTCCATAGGAATCAATTGGGCAAAGGTTAAGGAGAGTGCCTCTGTTTTCTGCGTTTTCTGCTATCTGAGGTATTCACTCGAGCAGGCAGGGGTGTGCTCGAGTGAAGTATGAACATCACCCTAGCAGAAGGGGTCTGCTCGAGTGAGGGATGAAGATCACCCGAGCAGGGATGAACTCTGCTCGAGTGCTGAGTGGTTTTTCCCTTTTGTGCTTCGAGTTGGTCTGGGTTTTTGTGAGCAATGCTCGAGCACATCGCTTTGTGCTCGAGTGAGGGAGGAACATGCTCGAGCAAGCATGGTCTGCTTGAGTGATAGTAGGAGTTCAGAGTGAAGGGTTGCTTCGGGTCTTCACTTGCGGATGGATACCAAGAGTGTTCTCTGACACTCGCGAGCATAGCCTTCTCACTCGAGCACTGGGTGTCTGCTCGAGTGAGCTTGTGCTTCAGGTGGGAGGTGGTGCTCTCGGGTTGTCACTCGCGAGTGAGGTGCGCGAGTGTGCCTTCTCACTCGCGAGTGTGAGGTGTGTGCTCGAGCACATATGGCTGTGCTCGAGTGATCTTGTGCTTGGAGAGCTTTGTGTGCTCTCGGGTCCTCACTTCCTGGACTTCTCTCGCGGGTGCTCGAGTGAGGCATTTAGCCTTGTGCTTGAGTGAGGATTTTGTGCTCGAGTGAGCCAGTTCCTGAAAGTTTCTTTGTGCTCTCGGGTGCTTACTCGCGGTCTCACTTTCTCGGGTGCTCGAGTGCTGTCCGTACCAATGCTCGAGTGAGAGCATTTGTGCTCGAGTGATGTCCGTACTTGTGCTCGAGTAAGAGCATCTGTGCTCGAGTGAGATGACCAAAAATGAGTGTTTTGCCTTCAAGTAAAGGGGTCTTTGGGATAGCTCTTCATACCCTTTTAGGCTATTGTTAGGAGTATTTAGTGACTCCAAAAGAGCAATAATGATAACCGATTAAGTATGATAAAGTGGATTAAGACTTGGAATAGAGATTAACTCTTCGTCCCTAATGATAAATATAGGATTTGATATTTGCCCGACGCGGGAGAGACCGGCGCTAGGACACGTCCGGAAGAACTCAGGTAGTGACTTTTCTCTCATATCTTGTATGATATCTTGGTATGCATATCTTATCATTGAACTTGTGAAATGTGTACCATGGTCCATTACGGCGCGAGCAGGTCAGCGTGAGCCGTATAGGGAGTGACAGTGGTCATCTCTAGTCGGCCATTGGACTGCCGTCGTAATCGACATGGATCTTTATGAATCCAACCCGTGGGGGCGGCGTATGTGAAAACCAGCCATGGGCTGTGTGTGTGTATCTTGCCTATGTGGCTTGTGAATATGATATGCTTTATATGGATCCCAGCTGTGGTGAATTATACTGTGTTGATTGTTGTGGTGCAATACAACGTGAGCAATTCAGCGTGAGCAATCGTCAGGGATGACATGTGTCATACTAACCATTGCCGTTGTAGTTGCTTGTGTGGATAATGATTTGATTACATGCATTATTGTTGTACATTATATGATTGACTTGTTACTACGGGGATTCTTTAGAATCTCACTCTCCCAAAAACCATGTTTTAGACAGGGCAGAAGGATCGGGAGGCAAGCGGGCGACGAAGAGTAGTTAGATCTCCGGTGTAGGAGTATATTTTGGGATTAATGGTTATCATTGTATCTTTTGGAATTGTATATAGTAGACTTTGTGTAATCCCCAAGTTAAGGGTATTGAATTGTGGCTTTGTGCCTTTGTAAATCCCTTATCTAATGAATGGAACCCGAGTGAGTCGGGAACTTATTTGCACTCTGATAATTGTAAATGGAATCCACCTGTTCAGGCCAGTATTATTTTGTATTGAGAACTTGGGACCATTGTGAATAAGTTTAGAAAAGTTTTTGCAAATCCGATTTTTGGGCAAATGAGTATCTTAATAAGTCCCATTTCTAAATATGGTCTCTAAGTACAACTTAATTATGAGTTTAAGAACTTAATCTTGGCCTAAGGTGGGAAGGGGGTTACAAGTAACGCGAAATATTGGCCCTTTCGGGTATCATGATCCTACAGTGCCTTGCAATACTTGGCCATGAGAAGCTAGGACAACTCCATTTCTGGCTTCAAATCATACGGCTCCTGTACCGGCTCAGCTTGAGACTCCCAGTCCCTCGTCTCTTCCAACAGAATCTCCTCTGGCGCATCTTCGGTCTCGCCAATCTCTATCACTCCTGGAGATGCCAACCTCGGCTCTGAACCATACACTAGCAGTCTCGACACACTTTTCCACAATGTGTATCAACTACACATACCGCCACACCCGAAATAGTCAATCATCAGCCCTCTGTCCGGGACACACTGGTTCACCGTCGTCTCGCTCGAACTATCCACGATCATGATTATCAGCTTACTCGGACCATTAATGAGTATAGGAGCACTCAGACTATCCATGAGTATAGGAACTCAGACTGCTCACAATGTCCTCTGATATCGCTGACACTATTCTGATACCGCTGGCACTATCCTGATACCATCTCCAAGTGCACCAGTACCACCAATACTTCCATCTGGGTACTAATATCAACTCTGAGTACCCTGATACCCCTATTCCCTGATATCGCCGTTAACGTCCTGATATTGCTCCGTCACGAGTCTGCTCCCCGGTATCATTGTCTCTACATACTGCTGCTCCTCAAAAATACTCTGACTAGGGGTACATTAGTTCACCAACAAGAGTGATCCCTCAATTTCCTCGCTCGAACTACTTAAACTAAAACCGCTTATGGTTCCTATCACTATGCAAACAAACCATATCATTATACTATCCTGTTGCCAATACTACTACTCTGTTAGAATCACTTAAGCTCCTCCAAAACTGCTTTCAGCTTTGATACCAAAATGTCACACCCTCATCTTATTTTCACCTATTTCAGAGTATTTGCAAAAAATGATACACAGTTAAGTGGGCAACACAGGAATAACATAGATATACTGATATTATGAGCAGGATTACAAAAATTCCTCATAGGGATTAGTACTTGATAATTACAATTAACACAACCTCACAGCGCTATGTGGGTGTCCAAGTCTATCCCAGTGAAACGGAGACATCTTCTCGTCTTCATTCCACCACTGCAATGCCTTCATACGGTTCTCTTCTTTATTCTCAACATACGTTCTGTCTTCTCCTGTCTAAATTGTTGATAGAGGAGGGTGAGATTCTGGGGAATCTCAGTAGGGAAGCAATATCAATATGCATGCAAGATAAGTGCTTAATGCATGACGTGCTTGTATTACATAACTCATACTCACACAATGACATATCTACGTGCTTAATGTTTCAAACAACATACGTATGGCCATAGCATAAATAGAAACAGAGCTTTAATTATTCATATATGTTTCACAGAATCAAGCAAAATAATAACATGCATCAATACACCAAAAAAAATATCAAATACCTACAGGAGAGGTAAGTTCCCTACCTCAAAGCTTTATAATCCCTTTTTCCGGTGTGTCGCGTAACGTGTGTCGTTCCGTCTTTCGAATCGGTCCTAAAATATTAAATGTACCAGAAATAGGTCATAACCTATCCAAGTATCATTTTAGACTCTTCCATAGTGTTTCTTCTTGTTATATTAGTCTATGGTGAAAATTTACCAAAATTGCCCCGGGACCCCGGCCTGACCCCGCCGTAACTGGCTCGATGGCACGTTTTCCCAAAATTTTTACTAGGGTTATCCTTACTTATTTTCACCCAAGAAATCCATTTCCGGGTTTGAAATTACCAAATTCACTGTCAAATTTCGAAAATACCCTTGACAGCCCCTATTTAGGGATTTCAATGACTTTTTCGTAATTATGCTTTTTCGGTCTCTACCGAAAAAGTGCCCAACTGTAACACCACCTATTTTTGCCCACTGAGTTCAATGGAATCATTTATTTCATGAAAATCCAACTCCTACTACCAGTTCTGGTTCTGGCCGAAAAAATGAAGAAAAATGGAAAAATATAGTTTTGTGTTTTAGCTTCCAAAACTTATACTTTTCCACTTCAAATCCTTGATTAACTCACTTTAACACTTCTTAATCATGATTTAAAGGATTTTGGGCAGCATAACCCCTTAGGGTTATGACTTTTCGAATTTTACAACTCAAGCAAGAAACTTGAAAAAATCAAGAAACAACAACAACAACAAAAACACCACAAGAAGGCAAGTTTATAAAATTACCCTCTTTGGCTTCATGGTTTCCTCTTACTCTAGGCTCCTCCTCCCTCTCTTCTTGATCTCAAAGTGTGACTTCACCACCATGGATTCATGGGAACAAGAGTTTAGAGAAGGATTTGATGACAAAAACACAATAAAACCATAAGAAATTAACCTTTTTACCTTAGATTTCCTTTTCCTTCTCTCTAAACTTCAAAAGCTCTCCAAGTGCACTCTCTCTTTATTTCTCAAGCTCTCTCTCTTCCTCTTTTCCTTGTAGTTGGACAAAATATGGCCAAGAGGAAGGAGAAAATGTGTGTTATTAATTTGGTCTCCTTTCTTCCTAGTCATAGATCTAATCAAGGGTTGACATTTCAACATCTATCATGCACACCATCCCTCCAACCATACTCTCTACTTTATGCCATGCCTTCTCATCATGTATCTTCAATTGGATTTGGACTAGATTCCCTTCTAGTTATACAAACCATCGCCCTTCTCTTTACTCTAACCAAGTCCCTTTCTTCTCCTTTATTTTCATGGTTGGATGAAAATAATGAGAGGAAGGGAAGGAAAATTGTTTTTCACTCATTCCATAATTCACATAATTAAATTATGTATAATCCCCCCTTAATTTTCACAATTCTTGATTTACTCCACCTAGAATAATCCCATTACGCATTTTCCTTTATTTTTCTTGATTAATTGAAATTAACTCCAATTAATTGAAAAATAATTAATCTTAGGCTAAATTAGCAAAATTTTGATTTTGCTATCACCTTTGTAGTTAATTCCTTTCTTGAATTAATTTACTCATTTTTTATGAATATGAATATTTCAAAATTCACAAGATCCAAATTCATGAATATTCACCATTTTATTGAATTTCTCAATTAATTAGAATATATCTTTGGTAAATAAAAAAATTTGGGATGTTACACTCTACCATTGATCAATGGCACCTCCAAATACTTTTTCAGAGACTCTACCATTGTTCATAACCTACCTTATGGCATGTCTCTTATGATGTGAGGCTAGAGAAGTGGACCTTATTCTTCGAATAGCTAATATTGTGGCCAGAAGAGCAACAAAACCACGTACTCATACACGACAAATATATCCCCTGAATCAATTTCTTTTTTTGTTATACATCAATACCGTAATTTCAAGGGAAAATCGCTAGTAAACACTAAATAGTGAAGTTAATTGCTATTTACCACCAAAAGCCACAGGGTACTAAACTGTCATTAATATTGAATATAAAAAGACTAAAAAACCCTTAGTTTAGTTTGGAAAGCTGACATTATAAGCAGAAGCAAACGATAAAATTGATCGTAGTGGCTTATTGTGCTATCATGTTTGGCGGAGTGCGATGATTTGAGTCTGCTGTTGTGGCTGTCGATCACTGTGGAGTCCGTCGGAGGTCAATCACGGTGGATTCGGTTGATCACTCTGAAGCCCTTCATATTTCAGTTTTTGATGGAGGTGATGATTTATATATTGGTTGTGGAACTTAGTATTGTGCCTTGCTGTGTGTGTGAGTAAGGAAATAGTAAATATAACTGTGGGTTCCCTAGATATTATAAGTTTAGCCATTATTGTGAAGTTTTTTATTTGAGTTGATGGGGATTTGTATATTGCGTATTGTGTATCGTGTATTGCATATTAGGTATTGTTGCCTGATTGTTGGTGGAAGTAATAATGCTACAATGGAGATTCACATATGATAGCCATTATGTGCAATTGATCTTCCATTTTGTGCGATGGATCCTTTCCATACGTGGCCAATGGTCATTCACGATATGTGCAAAGGATGATCCATTATGTGCCAATGATCTTCCATTTTGTGCATTTGATCTTCCATATTTGGATAATATTGCTTGCTGGTTTTGATGAAATTGAGTTCAAAGGCATTGTGTAGTGCTATCTTTGCAGTGTTGAATGTTTTGGAAAAAAATCTTCAATGAATCAGTTCGACTGTGCATGTTTTATTACATATTAGTTTAGTATAGGTGAAATTATAATTACATATTGACTAGTTTATTATAGGTCAAACATATTGTAAAATTCAGATTAGTTGACTTTAAAGCCATATTTTTGCAGGTCTAAAGTTAATGTGATGAATAGAGTACAAAAGAAAATATATTGCTTCTTCCACATAGGTGGGAAGATTGTCACCAATCAAGGGCGGACTCAATATGTGAGTGGGAGAACAAATGGAAGAATGGTAAGAGAAGGAATGTCACTCAATAAGCTTAGAAGAACAATATGTTCATGTCTTGGTATTAAAGGTAAAGCATTGCATTTAAGGTGCACACTATCAACATTAGATGAAAATACCATTCTACGTGTGGGCAGGAAGGGCATACTAGAAGAAGGTGCAGGAACCCAAATCCATATTGATCTTGTGTTCTTCAAGTATACCAATGACTTTGCATCATTAGTGAGTAAATTAGATTTTAAATAACTAAATGTTCATATCGTTATCTGGCCTGTCAAGTATTTTTAACTTAGGAACACAATGCAGTGGTTTGATGCATTTTGTAAATGTTGTAAATGCTTACCCAATTTGTTAATTTTTGGATGTAATTGAGTACCATCTGCTTTATTTTTATTGTGATTGTAAATATTAATCTTGTATATATATAGTAGCACCATAGCTTGTGCTCACTCTCTGTAAAAGAACTACTATATATGACATAATATGAGCGTCTTTATATTTCTACCATACGGTGTCAACATAATTTGCATTATTATGGTCACTTACATTAGGTGTGAAATATTGGGTGTTCAATAATGTTGGCAAAGATATAGTGCAAAGGGTAGATTGTTTGCATATCATAGAACATTCTTTGCACCATGCACACAATGGAAAAATCAATTGAACAAAATGGAAGATCAATTGTACATAATGGAAGCTCATTGGCACATAATAGCTCATCCTTATGGATGACCATTGGGCACGTATGGAAAAAATCCATCACACAAGATTAATTGCACAAAAAGAAAGATCATTGGCACATACTGGATCATCCTTTACACATATCGTGGATGACCATTGGGCACGTATGGAAAAGATCTATCGCTCTTTTTACGAAAGATCAATTGCACATCATGGAAGAGTAATTGTCCAACAAGGAAGATCATTTGCACGTCATGGAAGATACATTGCACATATCGCGGATCATTGGGAATACAAGGGAAAGATCTATTGCACATAACAGAAGATCAATTACACACAACGGAAGATCAATCGCACATCATGGAAGATCAATTGCACACAACGGAAGCTCAATCGCACGTCATGGAAGATACATTGCACATATCGCAGATCATTGGGAATACAAGGAAAAGATCCATTGCACAAAACGGAAAATCAATTGCACACAACAAAAGCTCAATCGCACGTCATGGAAGATATATTGCACATATCGTGGATCATTGGGAATACAAGGAAAAGATCCATTGCATAAAACGAAAAATCAATTGCACACAACAGAAGCTCAATCGTACATCACGGAAGCTCAATGGCACACAACAGAAGCTCAATCACACATCATGGAAGATCCATTACGCACAACGGAAGCTCAATCGCACATCATGGAAGATCAATTGCACACAACGGAAGCTGAATCGCACATCATGGAAGATCAATTGCACACAACGGAAGTTGAATCACACATCATGGAAGATTAATTGAACATGTTTTGCACGTATGGAAGAGTTTATCAACATTTGGATGATCTAGTTCGTAACGTGTACATTGCACAGTAACTCCTTACACTACTACAAAAAGATTGAAAGGTGGCGCACATTTTGTGGCACTTCTTTAAAGAAGTGCCACAGCTGCCCCTTTTTTTTTATTTATTTATTTTTTTAATTTTTGGGACCAGCTGTGGCGCCTGGTGGACCAGGCGCCACAGCTGGTCCTACCCATGGGTGGCGCCTGCCTTGGCAGGCGACACAATTGGGTCCTAAAAAAAAATTAAATAGAAAAAAAAGGGGCAGCTGTGGCACTTCTTTAAAGAAGTGCCACAATTGGCTGAATATGAATTTTCAACTCTCCCGCCAATCAGATTTCCCTCCTTTAACTTTACTTTTTATCTTTTCCCTCCCTTTTTCCTTTTTATTCCCTCTTCCTTAGCTCACGTTGACGCCTCTCCTCTGTAAAAGATATCACTTTCTCTTGCACAACAAAAACACACACTCGTCTTCTTCATTAAATTCTCTTGTCCCTTTTTCCATTTTGTTTCGTCTGTCCCCACTTTTGTTCCTGGTTGTTCCCTTTTCTTCATACTCTCTGTCTCTCTTCCTCTTTTGAACCCCACTCCAGTTGATCCCTACTCCACTCCACAGCTCACATTTTCTCATCCTCGTCACTCAAGCTAGCGTCACCAACGTAAGAAGAAGATTGTTTCATTCTAGCTTGCTTTGTTTAAATTTTTTTTAGTACAGTCAAGATAAACCGTAATATAATGTTTTCCTTTTTGCTTTGTTTAAATTTTTTGGCCGACAAGCTTGCATTTTTTAGTAATCTTTTAATTTACTTAATCAGTTGTTGATGTACTGTGTTCACATATCAAGTTCTTGTATTGTGATATTTTTTATGTTAGCTTTGGAGAGTATTAATGTAAGAACATTATTGTTGAGTAAGAAAATTAGTGTTGGGGAACTTGAATTTTAAATGTGAAAATTATATATATATATATATATATATATAATAGGTTGAAATATAAAATAGAAAGATTGACAATTTGAGAGATGATAAACATGAAAGCAACTCATTTTATATAAAGCTTCACAATCAGGAAGCATAAAAAAGGGCCACAGGAAAGAAAAGAAAAGAAAAGAAAAGAAAAAGAAAAAGAAAAAGCAAAAAAAAAAAAGGCCTCCAGCTAGGCGCCACAGCTGGCATCCCTCCTGTGGCGCTTGGCTAGCCAGGCGCCACAGGAGGCTATTTAAAAAAAAATTTAAATTGCTGTGGCGCTTTAAAGCGCCACAGCTATTTTTAGTAGCGTCCAGATATGTGGCACTTCTCTAGCGCCACAGTTAATACAATTATAAGCACCACAACTTTAGTTTTTTGTAGTAGTGTTATTTAACAAAGTCATATATATAGACATAATTTACTTTGTTGCAAAACGAAATACAAATGTCCCTACTTTGTAGTTACAGCATAAATGAAAAAAACCACTGTCTTCTTCTTAGATCTCCAAGCTTCAATGCTACGCATTATCGCTTCCCGTTGTTTGTTCTTTGTATGGGTAACTAGCCACCACACCACATCCACCCTCTTTTGATCCATGTCTTCCTGAACATAAAAGATTTAAGTTAGATCCAATCATATTGTAACATTTAATGTAAAAATTTACTCACATTAGGCATTGTGAAACCATTCCACTCAAGCCTCGTAATATTTTCCCACATTTGCAGCCAAGATATCACATACATTCCACAGTCCCATCTAAACAGAAATAAAATAGCAAAACATTAACATACGATGGATATATCCATACATACAAGAGTGTCCAACAATTTCACTAACTCACCCATTGCTCTGCTGTTGAACAACACCAAATCTAAAATCAAATGTAGGCTTGTGTCTATAGAGATCATGATTCAGGTGTGCAAGTAAATCACAAAAATGTTTGCTCTGAAATATTACAAATTTGAGAGCCAGTAAGTTTGTGCATGACAATAAACCAATTGGATCGTTTGAAAAGATGCAAGTTTCAATACCACTTTGTGTCCTTTATCCCGTAGTACATGCAGTTCATATGCGCCACCCAGAGAATTGTAGTTGGGCAGCAATGAATAAAATACTCTCGCTTAAACACTTGTGCTCCATTCAACCTTGGCTTCACATCTTTCCCTGCCTTCCTTCCTTTTCCCCTATTATTTTCACCATGCTTTCGTACAGATTTTTAAAGCAACAGGGGTAAATCAAAACACATGAACTTGAAAAAGCACTCAACAACTACCTACACCTAAAACTTTGCTTATGAATCTATTTGAATGTGTAATATGCAGTAATTCCCACATAGCAGAATTTCCTAAAAAATAAATGTTGTACACAATTAGCAACTAATTAATAAGTTGAACATAAATGTTGTACACAGTTAGCAACTAATTATAAAATAATAACAAAGTTTTTACAGTCCCTAATCATTATTGAGACTACTCCAGAAATTTAAATTTTTGCAAGACTACTTCAACATCTAAGAGTTAGATATGCAGCAGAAAGCATGAATGCAACCCAACTCAGATTTACAAGTCACAAATAACAAGCTTAGTGCATTGGATAGAAGTGAGAAAGCAAGTTCAAGTACCAAGTTGGAGAAGTATGCTATGCACTAGTAAGCTCCAAACAAGTCAAGAGTTTAGCACTCTTACAAACTTAAAGAAACAATGAAGATCGCAATGAATGGGTAGAAATCACAGAAGTGCCAAAATTTTTCAGGAAATCCCAAGTTGGCAATCCATCCAGTGGAACTCAAATGCCAAACTTGTATGTTTAGTATTTAGAATCAGTACGATCCTCTCTTTTTGAAAGTAGAGTGATTGAGCTCAGCAATTGGGGATAATACAAGTCTCAAGTAAAAATTTGATAATTCCAACGCTGACATCCTTTAGATAAATTGTATATTGCACCTGAACTGTGAGAAGTCTAAATTTTATTTTGCACTTTTGTAGTTTTAGGCTGAGAAGTAAGAATTAATGAATATTGCTTTATTTCAGTAAATTGTTTCTTGGTACAAACAAATGTTATCCAGAACCACTAATTATGTAATTTATTTATGCAGAATATTCATTCTGGGGTGCATGAAAATTATTTCACGGGCACACCTTATGTTCCTATTTATCTAAAACTTCCAGGACGTATCTCCTATATGCTACTGTAATCTTTCTATTTTTGTGATAAACCTGCATAATAATAGTTGTCCAAATTTTCCCCCAAAACAACAAACAACACATTCTCAGGTTCTGTTTTCAAGTCATTGATTGCTTTAGACCTTTCACATTCTAAGGTCTACCTATAGGGAACTTTTCGACATTGTTAGAGAAATCAAGTTCAAGTTGCAGGTATTTTTAATTGCTCCAAGACATCTATCTAATTGCTCTAGTACGTATCCCTAACGTTGGAATAAACATCGATCAAAGCTATCTCCGAAAAAGGAAGTAACCTTACCTAAATGAGGGAGGCAATAAGGTTAGAGGAGCAAGCGACGGTCGCTTGAGGACTAGGCGGCGGCTACTGCTAGAGGATAAACCCAAGACGACGCTGCCTAACAGCACGAGCTTGACAGCTGGCTGAGGAGACAACCTAACGAGATGGCTGAGGAGACGCTGAACAATACCGAAAATGGAAGAGGAAGAAGGGATTCGCTGAAGGTCCGAAGAGGAAGAAGGGTTTTGCCTGAAATTTCTCACCAAACAAACAAATAAGGGATCAACATAGCCTTAGGGTTGCAAAACGCTGAGCATTCGTGCATTTTCTCCAAACTCCCGCCTAAAATCGTCTTGTCAAAGGGCCTTTTGGTCTTTTTATGTTCAATATTAATGACAATTCAGTACCTTGTGGTTGTTGGTGGCAAATAGCAATTAACTTCACTATTTGGTATTTTCTAGCGATTTTCCCTAATTTCAATCCCTCCCAATTTTTTCTTTTTTATTTCCTCTTATTTTTGTCAGAACAAGCAAATTATGTAAAACAAAGCACCAATTATATGAGAATTAGTTATCATCAATTTTTATTTTTGGGCCAAAAATTAGTTATCACAAATTTTAAAAAAAAAACCAAAAGAATTATTATTCACGCAAAAGATAAGCTTAGGGTCTTACAGCTATTGAGGGTGTTTGTTTGGACGTTTTCATATGCGAATGGGCTTGAACAGTGGAAAAATCAAAATGGGTGTTTGGCTAAGTGATGGGATTTAAGGTAAAAAAAGTCAAAACCTAGAAAAAGTCATAAGCCTTAAAATGGAACTTATTGCTATAAAATAATATTGATAGGAGTATTTTTATATTTTTGGGATCAATAAGGTACTCAAAATCACTTCTAATCACAAAACTTCTTTTATAAAAAATGTTCTAAATAATTTTCTCTTTCTTTAAATAGTAATCTTTTGCTAATTAGAGAATACTTTGGAATAAGAGTTTAGGCAAGTTTTGAGTTGCGTCAATATATAACTCTAGAAATGTAGAGAATAATTAATAATTAATTTTAATCAATTTAGATTTATTATTTAGTTGTTTTATAATTTTATAATCAATTTTTTTTATAAACATGTCATAAATTAGTTTCTATATGGTGTTTTTACCCATTAAATTTAGTTTAAATAATTTATTTGGATTATTTGAGGTATTATTGAGGTTTTATTCGGTTTATTTTGTTAGATTTTGAGCTAAGTGAAAATATGAGTTAGGATTTAATATTTAAATTAGAGTTTGATATAATTTATAAAATTTAAGCTTGAGGTGCACAATAGAAAAAACTTTTGGAGTGTACCAATTTAAATTAGAGTTTGATTTAATTTTATTTAAAATTGTACCATTGCCAAGTTTTTAAAGTTAATTTTTGAGAAAATTGTAAAAAAATCTTTCCGTGTGTAGATATTTTCTCAGGTCCTATTTGGCAATTAAGTTGCCAATGAGGTCTTTTTTCACAATTATCTCTTCATTTTTTCATTTTTCATAATTTTTACAATTTTTTCTCTTAAATAATACAAAAGCCACTGATGCAAAAGCCAAACCAAACATCATTCACTTTTATATAAGTTACTTATCCAATTGTCAATCCAAGTACTCATCATTTTACCCAATCTAACTGTTTTCCAATTTTAAGATTCCATAAGTCTAAGTAAAAATAAGTCACTTAT
Organism: Inga leiocalycina; assembly: GCA_963242795.1. Lineage (NCBI taxonomy): Eukaryota > Viridiplantae > Streptophyta > Magnoliopsida > Fabales > Fabaceae > Inga > Inga leiocalycina. The sequence goes on from OY725332.1 coordinate 41,309,202, forward strand.
CCAATCGTCAATCCAAACACACCCATTATGAATGAAAACATGATGCGGCAAACCAATCTTGAATCCAACTGTCAGTCACCCCGGAACCTGTTTCGGTGCCTATCATCATGTGCTTGTCCAGATCTGGACTGTTCAGATTTGGATATGGATGATTCAAATTTAATTTTTTTTAAATTAGCGATTTTTGAATAAAAAAACATTTTTTAGGAAATTATTAGCTAAAACATTGTGTTTATTTTATACTATGTACCTATTAAAATAATTTGTTTAAAAAAATTAAATCTGAACCGTGTTCAGATACATCAAAGGACAGTCCAGAATTCCCTTGGAAACTCAATCCCAGTCACCCCGCCTTCAACACCTCAAACAGCGGGACAAACTGTAATATCCAATTCCTTCATAAACCAAACTACTTTGTATATAGAAAATCAAGAAAGATTTGAATCAAGCAGAATCAAAATTTAGATCATACACTTCAATGTGAAAAGCGTATCCATAGAATCTGATCTTTCCCCAATTTACTCTTTAAATTCTCTCTGTTTTCTCTCTCCCATCTCATTGTTCTTGCGCTTCCTTCCTTGTTGGTATCAGAAAAAATGGTGAGCTCCAATCCAACCATTTTGGTCACCGGTGGTGCTGGATTTATCGGCACTCACACCGTCGTTCAGCTCCTCAAAAGTGGATTTAGTGCCCGTTTGGATTAGCGGCGGAGAAGTGACTTTTTTTTATCATCTGACTTTTAAAAAGGTAAGGTAGGAAAAAAAGTCAGATTATAAATGTGATTTGTGTTTGGATTAGTGGTGGCAAAAGTGACTTTTGTCTAACTTTGAACCTGTTTGGATTAGAGTTTGAAAAGTCCATTTAGATACAAAATGATTGAAAATTGTATAAATCTTATTGAATATATATATATATATATATATATTATTTATATATTTTTTGTGATAATTGAAATGAAAAAATATAAATAAAATTTGATAAAATAAAAAAGTTTAATTATGATTGAAACATATTTTTATATGATATTGTATAATTAAATTGGGATTTTTAATTAATTTTTGGGACAATATTATGTTATTAAGTACTAATTTAAGTTCGGGACATTTGTATTAAATTAATTATAATAAAGGGAAATGGTCAAAATTTGTTAATTGTTCATATAAATGATTTTTGATATTATCTTGTACTTAATCTTGTATTGTATGTTCTTAATAAGAAATTGGAGATTTTGGAGGGCTAGAATTAATTTTGAGGACTGGAGAAAAGTACAGAAAAGTTCCCTATAATGTATGAAAATTACAAATGAATGGAGAAAAAGGACTAGAACAATCACAGACAAGTACCCAAATTTTTTTTTAAATTACATTCTGGCTACAAATACTTCAAATATTTTCACTTTAATCCCTCCTCAATAATTTTTAAAGTTTGCAATTCAATCCCTAGTCAAATCCTAATTTGACCAAACCTTCCCCTTTCATGAAAGAGAACCGAACCAAACCAGGAATGAAAAACAGAGCAACAAACCAGAGCTTCACTCCAACAACCTAGTGACTCCCACACCAACAACCTAATGACTTCACTTCCTTCTTCTTCTTCAATGTCCACCAACAACCTAGTGACTTCATTTCTGTCATCCCTATTTTCGTTTAGAAGTAGAGAACACACTGATGTTGTGGCTGTGGGGGAAAAAGCTGCACGGTGGGGCTTCAAAGAAAAAGCTACGGTAGAGGGAGAAGTGCAATGATTTTCGAAGCTTTGCCAAATGGATCCAAAACGTCTAATGGGCTTTTTTTATGGCAAACGTGCAGTAACCCATGGGCACCGCTTTGCCAAACAGACCCTTAAGGTTTCAATCATCGATAATTTGGACAATTCCGTCATTGAAGCCGTGGATCGAGTTCACGAAGTGGTCGGACCTCAACTTTTAAGAGACTTGAATCTACCAAGGTAATGAGCTGATTTCTTTTTCGATTTCGGAGTTCAATCACTTGTTTTACAGTGAATTAGTTCTTTCAATGATTTGATTCTCTTGTTGTGGTTTGGTTTCAGGGAGATCTCAGAAATAAAGACGACTTGGAGAATTTGTTCTCTAAAATAAAGTAGGTCGATGAACTGATTCAAATTTTCACTTGTGTCTCTTAATTCGAAGTTTTATAGCAATTCCTTCATGAAGCTTAATGTCTCGTTCAATTTCCTGTTTCTTAGTGCTCTGTTTTTTATTTTTCCTTGTAAATCCAAGAAAAAAGTACAGTTGCTGAGAAATGTGTTTTGTTAATTGGGAAAAACGATGGAACAGATTCGATGCTGTGATTCACTTCGCCAGTCTGAAAGCTGTCGGCGAAAGTGTTGCTAATCCACGCCGATACTTTGACGTTAATTTGATTGGCACCATCAATCTCTACGAAGTCATTGCAAAATATAACTGCAAAAAGGTCGGTCCCTATTTCTATTACAAATATCCGCGTACAAGTGAGATTAAAAATTTAAAGTCGCCCTACCTTATTGGGTTCATCCAGCACATATTTGAAGTATTTTGCATTAATCGAACACATTCTTTTTTAAGCGTGTTAGCATTCTAAAGTATTAATTTTTTTCACCCGCATTTTTTTAGTAGAAATTTGTATTAACTTACAAAAAGTCTATTTAAGTGAAGGTACATCTAATACCTTAAAATATATTTTTTAATAACTTTAGGGTGTTAGATAGGCTTAAAAACTTAGTGCGTGATGAATAGACTACAAAATACTTTAAGTGTTGGATGCTCCTAAAAAAAATACAAAAAACAATACTTTAGGGTGGAGAAACTACAAAATATTTTAACATATGGAAAAATACTTTATGGTGTTTGATCGCTTCTTAACCCTATTTTATTTCAAAATATAAAAGTCATAAAATTCTAAAAAACAAAAAGGTCACAGTAGATGAGGCAGTTTTTGAAGATAAAAGAATATACCAGAGACTATGCATTCATTATGTAAGGACTATTCTTGCAATGTCAAGCAATTGATATAGACATGTTATATGCGTGTGTTTCTGGCTTTTATAAATCAATGCTGAGACATTTTATTTAGCTTCTGTTTCAAACAGTTGTAATTCATGGAGACGTCAATTTTAAATAAAAAACCTTTTCTACTGACCTTACTTTATAAATATGACCATGTAGCCATAGTTGTCGTACTAACATTGGAAAAGAGAAATTCTTTGTGTGCACTAATTGTGTTCATCATTGACGCCAAATTGACGCTTAATTTGAATCTATGGGGAAAATAGATGGTCTTTTCATCATCTACAACCGTTTATGGCCAACCAGAGAAGATGCCATGCATTGAGGATTTCGAGCTATGCCCAATAAGTCCTTATGGACGAACCAAGGTAACCACATTTCTTTTGTGTAGAAATGGCTGTTCTTTTTTCCCCACTCCTTTGGAGATCTAGAAGTTTGGCATTGTTTCCTCTTTGACACATATTTTTGCAGTTTTTCTTAGAAGAAATTGCACGAGACATTCAAAGGGCCGAACCAGAATGGAGGATTATTTTGCTGAGATACTTCAATCCAGTTGGGGCACATGAAAGTGGTAAACTTGGCAAAGATCCCAGGGGAGTCCCAACTCAGCTAATGCCTTACATTCAACAAGTGGCTGTGGGGAGATTGCCTGAGCTTAATGTTTATGGTTATGATTATCCCACAAAGGACGGATCAGCGGTTCGCTAAATTCACACTTCCACTAATGAGACCTAATCACCTAACCAGAGGAATCTTTTTTTTTTTTTTTCTTTTATAACAGTAAGATATATTTGGCGATAAAAAAATCGATGAAAAGAAAGAAAAAATAATTAACGGTAGAAACAGGCGTGCTTGAACACAAATATACATATTTCCAGTCTCCACATGTTAACCCTCAATTTTTTTGGTTGTGAATTAGGTCCGAGACTACATACATGTAATGGACTTGGCAGATGGTCACATTGATGCTTTGAGAAAGCTTCTCACCACTGAGAACATTGTTAAAATATCTTCTTTTAATTTCATTATTTTATTTGTAACATTGCCAAGTATTTTCTTACACTGCATTAAGATTTGGGCCAAAAAAATCAATTGTTGAGTCTTTAGTTACAGAGTTGTGTCCTACCATTATGCTCACATTTAATTGGTCCTTTTTTTTTCCCTTTGGGTGAAGTTAATTGGTCATATTGTTGCTTAGGTTGCACTGCTTATAACCTGGGAACTGGGAAAAGTACCTCAGTACTTGAAATGGTTGCTGCATTTGAAAAAGCTTCCGGCAAGGTATTTATAGATCTTTCTCATATAACATAGGAACTCGTCATATGTATGATTAATGTTAGAAGTTTATATTTTATTTAATTCTTTCTTTGCCAGAAAATTCCATTGAAATTGTGTCCTAGAAGACCTGGAGATGCTACTGTTGTTTATGCATCAACAGAGAAGGCTGAGAAAGAACTTGGTTGGAAGTGAGGATCTGGATATTTTTTTCCTTACTTATGTCAAGACAAGAATATGATCCTTAAATATATTGTAGGTGAAGTTATCGTTTTGTTGTTATTCAATTTATTATAATTAATATGATTGTTTATCTACAGGGCAAAATATGGTGTAGAGGAGATGTGTAGAGATCAATGGAATTGAGCCAAAAACAATCCATGGGGCTACCAGGGAAAGAAGGCTTGATTGAATTAAGCTTAAGAAAATAATAGAGCCCCAATTATAAGGACTTTAAGTGGCAAATGTATTTATGTTTTTTTTTCTTTTATCCCCAGTTTGAGGTTTATAATGTAAATTGAAATCAGTTAAAGAGCTGAGAAAAAAAAATCTAAGGAGTTGAACGATCTCTTAAATCCTCGGTTTGATAATGTTATATTTATTTTTTATGGAGTTGAACGATCTCTTAAATCCTCAGTTTGATAATGTTATATTTATTTTTTATAAAGCTTGTTTATTTTCTATGCCCACATTTTTTAGCAATTTAAACGATCGCCTCTCTACCATGTTTATGTTTCATTGAACTGTAGTTTCTTGTAAGTAAATTAATATTATTTTAATTTTATATATAAAAAGTATTATATAAAAATTTAAATTGTTATTAACAAATTTTGTACTTTAATTTTAAAATATGAATTAGCTCAATATTTATTTTCTTGGGGGAAAAACTCAATATTATTCATTAAAGAAAAATATGAGAGAAAATGTATAGCATCTTTTTTCAATACTCATTGAATAAGGGTAACTTTGGAAAAGTAAATCAATTTAAGACACATTAAATATCTTCCGTTTCTTGATATGTGAGTCCATTATGTATTGTGCCAGTTTTATACACATCATCATGGCATCACTAAGCTTTAATGCATAATGGGTGTTGATTAGAGCTGTCATATCTATTGCTGAATACATCACAATTCAGAACTGTTAAATATTTGCGTTGAGAATATATAACGCCGCTATACATAATTATTTAGAACTATAATGTATTGTCGAAAATAACTATGATGTATAACATTCTCTATAGCAGTGCTTGTTAACTAGATGAGTTTACCATTTTTATGATTTTTAACTTATAAAATTATATTAACTCCTTCTGATATAAAATTGTCTTGTAATATGAAATGGAGCTTTATAATAAGGATTATTAGCCCTTCATATTATTTTCAATTACAAAAAAATTGAGTATAATTAACCCTTCATAATATCATTTTTGTTCCACTCCTACAATGGTATTGATGGGATAATTTGTTAAGTATTGGAGAGCAACATAATGTCACTAACATAGAGTTAAGCGGGGTAAAGGCCCTGTTATATTTTTGAGTCTTGAGTTTGAATCCCTAAGGAGGTACTTGTAGTTGGAGGGACAGTCACGAACCCCAAACCATATCCTGAATAACAATATAAAAAAAGAGAGCAATATATTGATGATAATGTACATTACAGTGGGATCCTTCTACTGGCTTTTGATGCTAATAAATTCAAAACTAGTTTTCATGTTCCTCTGTGATAATCTTACACCCAACAGACTGTATATATTGTCACTGATGACCAAAAATTGAGTGCATAAATTAGTCATTCTATTACAAAAATAGTAAAATTTCGAACTTAAGCTTCAAGTTCAGAAATACTACTTAGAAAGGAATTAGAAGAAGAAACAAAAATTCAGACAGGAGAAGAGATCAGAAGCCCAACGAGAAATGAACAAAAAATCTTAGATTGCCTCTCACATGACTTCCCTTCCACTTTATATTCTCCAGTTCTCCTACTTAAGCCCATTTTTGTATGCTGTCAGCCCATTTCTCTCAACTAGGCCCAGACCCAAGCCCATAGTTTAATGCATCGTTATATGTGGAATAGTGCGTTTGGTATGAGATTCCATTAATAAATGCGTTGAAATTTCTTGGGCTAAAAAAGGAGCTCGCTTTGAAATTTCATCCTCATGTTCTCTCTCTTTATCTACCCTTATCAGCCACTCAATACACTTCACTCATTCTTTTTCAATTCACTCTACCTCACTCATACTACTTGCACAAATTTATTTTTAGTATCAAAGAAGTTTTATTATGAAAATAAAAGACAAATGGGATAAGAGAGTAAAAGATAAGAGGAAAAAAATTCAAAAATGAAATAGGAGAGTAATTTGTATTCATTAGTGTGTCTACAAAGCTTGTACTAAACATCTATTTGTAGGCCTTGATGAGCCTTACACTACAAGTCACCATCAATCTATAAGAAAAAACGGAAAACAAGTAAAACTTGGAGAGCAAGCTTGTTAACTTGGAGAGAAAGTAGAAAAAAGTATTAAAAGCAGCTAAGTAGATGTTGATTAGGATATGACTCAATAGACATCTACATGATTAATATTAGTAACATGTTCCACCATTTTATAAGCTCCAACATCGGCTACTTTTGAGGCACTTATATTACATTCAAACAAATAAGCTAACATGGTTTTTTATTCTTTATTTTTCATTTTAATATAGTTTCATGTCTTTCTATATTGATATTGCTTAGAATAATTTGTGAACTCTCTTTCTACTTGTATTTACTCTTACTTTGTTCTTGTTGAAACATTTGGACGCTACTTTAAGCTACGAAGCCTAGGGGACTGTGGTATTTTGACTGCGAGAATAATTAATTTCAGGTCCATATAGACAGTACATTTCTGATAGTAGGAAGAAGCCAAGTTTAATCTTAGAATTCTAATCCATCAAATTATATATATGGCAGTAGGTCAAGGCTCACTTAATTTTGCTTAATTCTTATGGGTATCCATAACCATGTAGGTTAAGAGAATGTTTCTTCATTCCAACCCACAAAGTGGATAAACAATTTAGTGTATCGGTATGCATGAATCATGGGTCACAATAGATCAAATCTTTCATCTAATTATCATTATTTGTCTATTTTAGTGTTTCTGAAATCTTAAAATAGAGATCCTGACAGATAAATATTTAGGGTATTAATTGTGTAAAAGTTGGCGTACTATGCCATTGATTGTATTGATATTTATAGTAGGGTTAGAAACCCTAGAATGTACAAATGAATGACATCTGGCTATGTTACAGCTAATAAGATAAACATCTTGTATACACAAAAAAGGCTATTGGGCTTGAATACAAATGGGCCTATAATTCTACTAACTTCAATTTGTGCTTATTGGGCTCATTTATTGTGATTACTTTAACAGGCCCTCGCAAATGAGGGATGGGTAAGTTAATTATCCCGAGTTTGGTCCTGAAATCACAGAACTTAGAGTGTGACAAGGGCTTGGTAAAGAGATCTGCGATCTGTTCCGCGAGGGCACATATCTCACCGACATTTCATGTGCAAGTACCTTATCTCTGACAAAATGCACATCTAATTCGATGTGTTTGGATCTGGTATAGAAGACAGGATTAGCCGCGAGTGCCGCGGCGTTGAGGTTATTGCACCATGCTATCGGAGGCTCTCTGAGATGAAGTCTGATTTCATTTGTGAAGGACTGAATCCAGGCAAGTTCTGACGAGAGATCTTCAAGGGATCGGTATTCTGAATCAATGCTGGATCTTGAGACAACTTTCTACTTCTTCGCTGACCAGGAAATGAGAGAATCGTCGAAATAGACACAGTAGCTACCTATAGATCTTTTGTCATCTAGGCATACAGCCCAATCCACATCAGAGAAGCCTTGTAAGGTAAGATGATTACTGGGTTTGATGTGTAGGGCTAATTTTGTTGTTCCTTTGAGATATCTAAGAACTCGTTTTAGTGCTTTCCAGTGAACACTTGTTGGAGAGCTCAAAAATTGACTTAGTTTCTTTGTAGCAAACATTATATCTGGTTTGGTATTCGTTAGATATTGTAGAGCTCCGATGATCCTTCTGTACTTTATAGAATCTTTGAGTGGTATGCCATCATCTTTGGATAAATGTTTATTTATCACCATGGGTGTAGGAACATGAGAGCAATTTTGCATATTGCTTCTACATAGGATGTTCTGTATGTATGTCTCCTGTTTTAAATAAAGTCCAGTCTCATCTCGGTATGCTTCAATACCTAGGAAGTGATGCAGGGTTCCCAGATCCTTTAGAGCAAACTTGTTATTCAGCTGCTCCACAAACTTGTTTATCATTTTTACTGAATTTCCAGTTACTATAATGTCATCAACATATATGAGGACAAACATGACATATATATTTCTCAAGTCTAAGAAAGAAAAGAGAAGAGTCACACCTTGAGTGTATAAAACCCCATCTCTATAAGGTTGTTTCAGCTTGTCAAACTAGGCCCTTGGTGCTTGTTTGAGTCCATATAATGCTTTGTTCAATAGGCAAATGTGATTTGGGTGTTTGGAGTCAATAAACCCTTCAGGTTGTCTCATTAGAACTACTTCTTGCAGCTCACCATTGAGAAATGCGTTATTTATGTCCATTTGCTTGATTTGCCAGTTTAGAGTAACTACGATAGTAAGAATAAATCTTAGAGTAAATTCCTTTAACACTAGATTGAATGTTTCATCAAAATCAATGTCGGGACTTTATTGGAAGCCTTTGGCTACTAATATGGCTTTATGCTTTTGCAATGACCCATCTGAATTGAACTTCTTCTTGAGAACCCATTTGCAATCTACTAAATTGCCTTGTCTTGTGTAAGGAACTAGCTTCCAGGTTTTGTTTTTTATCAGGGCATTATACTCTTCTTGCATTGCATTTTTCCATTCATCACTCTTCAAAGCTTCTTTTATTGTGATAGGAACTGCACTTGCATTAGTTTCAATTGTAACAACACCGATGTAAGGCATTTTAGTTTTAGAGATGCCAGCCTTGCTTCTTGTAACCATAGAATATTGATTTTTCATTATAAGTTGTTGACACTACTACAAAAAGGGGCTTTAACCTCCCAAATTTGGCACCTTTAACGTCCCAAAACAGGGGGACATATATGCTGGGGGCGTAGTAAATTGAAACAAAAGACGTCCCAAATGATAGGGACGCCCAAAGTCTGACTTTAGGCATCCCAAATTAAAATTTGGGACGCCTAAAGTCCCACCCTGTGGGACTTTAGGCGTCCCAAATTTTAATTTGGGACCCCTAAAGTCCCACCCTGGGGGACTTTAGACCTCCCAATTCTTAATTTGGGACGTCTAAAAGTTAGGTTTTTTTTTATACCATAATTTACATTCTGTATTACCCAACGAATTGAAACTGCAGAAACAGAATAGAAGATGGATTCATAAACCACACTGTCCGTTACAAACTGGTAAGGACATCCAGCACTACAATCTTTACTATATATACATACAATAACCTTTCATGCAACCTACTACTATATATATCAACAAAAAACAACCAGAAAGTGTCAAAACGCTGTCATCACACAAGTACAAACTGATATAAAATAACAAGTTTACTGCTCTATATGTTGAAGAAGATGTCCAGCCAAAAGATCTCTGATCAAATCAAGGTCTTCACGTAGGTAGGCATCTTCATTATCAAAAATCTGAAAATTAGAAAGTAATAAGCTTTGATGAAATGAATCTCAAGCAAATGAATTAATTAGCATTTCGATTAGAACACCAAAAATATTATCATTTGAGAATGAAGAAGCGATTACCTTTTCAAAATCGCTAGTAATTCCACTTTGAGTTATGTTATACATATAAAGTATAACATAATATCCGCATTCAGTGTTGCCAGGTTGCCGAGGGCACTTTTAATCAAAGAGATGCAATTGGTTGTTAAAATCAATAAAGGTATGTCTAAAAGGACCGTCAATGAAACAATTATGTAGGATCGAATGTACTTACTATGGGATAAAACCACTTTGGCTTTTTAACAACTGCACCCTCGCGTGACCCACCTAGGATTCTATATGTTTGACAAGCACTATCATGAAAAGCAAAATGAACAGAAATTAGAACCATTCATTTATTTTTGTTGTCAATGAAATACAAACAGAATAATTTACGTGTCGAAGACGGATTTTGTATCTCTGTCTGGCTTTTCACTCAAGGGATCAAACCAATAGACTACGTTGCGGCGGGAACATATAACACACAAAGTCCAGTGGAAACTTTAACAACATGTACACATTAAAATGAAGTTAGATGAGTGAGAAGACAATTATTTATTAAACTTCTTAAATTGACAAAATGTAAATACGAACCGTTGGACAATGGGTGCTAGATAACAACGAAGTTTGGTTTGTGCCATTTGGTAGCCGACATAGTGAGTCCTATGCGCCACAGTACAAGTATCCCCTGTCGTATTCGCAGGACATAATAATCCATACCAATTACTTCTTTCCATGTTTGTGCAGAGATCGTGGAAGGTGCTATAATAGAATTAAAATAAGGAATCAATTCTTGAATGTATGAAAACAAAAAACCACTAAATGAATTCTATGGGAAAATTGAAAAAGAAACTTACCGGACTGCAAATTTGACCCAGCCTGCATCTATCTCCTCCAACCTGATAAACTGCTTGAGATCTTTATTGTCAATCGTGTAGGGATACTCCACTTGGCCCACAATCCCTGGAGGCATCTTCAAGTCAATCTGTTTAATGCGCTTGTAGATTTGTTGCAGCCGTGCTAAGAAGGGCCATTTGCTCGCAGCTTCGTCATCCTTTTAGAACATCAAAAAACAAATTGTTATTAGGATGCCAACAGATTTTCAGTAACAGTAAGGTAATTCCTACCATTGGAGGTGTTGCGTCTGAACCAATAAGATTGCGAGGCCAAAGGATGAAAGATCCTATCGCTTGACCTAACGTGCCAACCTCTGGATCAGGAACAGGGATGGCTGTACCTTCTTCCCCCTTTCTAACACTCGTCACATTCACCCTACGATAATCCTCCGGAATTTGCTGATTATGGTGGGTGGTAGCACGTGTGTGAACGAGAGCATCAGCAACAACACGCAACAGTGGATCATCCAAATAGAGGGTGCAAGGGTCTCCCGACACTGGAGTGGGAGAAGGGTCGCCAAGTGGTCCCGACACTAGAGTGGGAGAAGGGGTGCCAAGTGGTTGCTCCAGAGGGTTGTAACTTCCTCTGGTGCTATTGAAGGCCGGGGATTCCTGAGTTCTATGCTCGTCCCTTGCCCTTTGTGCTTCAAACATCTTTGCCATTTCAAGTTGAAGCTCTGGCAACAGCTCTTGTCGGAGCTTGTCGCGAAGGATGGCCTCGATCTCTCGTTCGAGCTCCTCTCGAATCTTGGCCACAACGTCCTTACTAGGTCCAGCTTGTGACGAATAACGTGGCTCTCGTCCAAAATACCTCGCGGCACTAACTCCCCGTGTCTCTCCTCGAACACGACCAAGGTCATCTGCCTTCCCAATAGCCGTTGACAAGATGTCCATCCGTCTACTTGGATTGATTGAACCTTAGCTACTATGCTCGTCCAGGTCATCCTGTAGCATGCAGTTTATCGTAAATGTATCGAAACCACTCGCAACATGTAAAAAATTAGGTACTTATGGTATAACTACTTACAATCCTCGCAGCAACCTCAGCAACAGTCGGATTTATGTACTTCCCAGCCTTAATCCTCCCTGCTTTCCATTTTTTGTGATGTGGAGGAGGTGCCGGTGGCTGGATAACAACACTAGGATCAGATTCCGCTGCTTCCTTCATTTTCTGTAACTCTTCTGCCATCATTTGCCGATCAAGCTTCCGATATCCACCGCGAGACATGAAATGTTGATATTTATTTTCTGCTTGCCTCTGGGCATTTGCTGCACTTAATTTCTATGAATGAAAAACAACAAAAAATGAATCAACGATATAAAGTATATGAAAATTACAAGTTCTATATCATGATGACAGAAATCTTACCAAAAACTCAGGATCTGCTCGTGATGCCGCAAACAACCTCCAGTCCTCTGGAGATAAATATGTATACTCCGCACATGGATCCTTACCCCTAAGGGCCCCTCGAATGTAATGTTTTGTTAGCTTGTTCTTGAAACCTTTCCATCGTACACGAACCTCATCCATCCAGTGCCTATACATCTCCGTGGTGTCTGGGACATCGTATGTTTGCTGCAACGTAAAACATAAGATTATTACATTTGAAACAATAAGAACAAAGCTACAATGCATCAAAACTTACATACCAAAAGTTGCTGCCAAATTATGTCTTTCATTTTTGGGGGAACCAATCTCCAATTATCGTAGGTAATGCGCACTTTGCTTCGAGCTAAAAGCCCTAAGTAGCTAATGAAATGGTCTTCCTCAGGACCAACTGGATTCAGATTGTCATCGAAGTCTATATGCAGCCTCTCCTGTTGATGTTCATGATGTGCAACCAATGCTCCCATCTTTGTACAGCCTCTAACCCTCCTTCTTGCAGGGGGTTCAACTCTAGGCCTTTCGTCATTGCTAGAGCTTTCGTCATCTCTACGCCTCTTGTCATCACTAACGTTGTCCATATTCCTGTTAACACAAAAAGCATCATCAGAAACGTAAGTAAATTGCAATGAAAACGAAATATACTAAGCGGGAAGTAAAAAAGAAAAAACATAGTTCTCGTTTATAAATTAAGGTCTTACTCTATATTGTTTCCCATAGTCCTTCACCATGGTCATTTCTTACAGCATATTCGTCATCATCTACCAATTCTACTTCATTTGTTCGAGGTGTAGTTGTTGTGAAAGGTGGTGTGTCATCAAGGTTGAAGGTCGGATCACCATACTTCTGTTTTTTACTTTTAAGGACAATTGACATATTTTTGCTGGCAGGATCGGTGACATAAAACACTTGTTTCGCCTGGCTTGCTAAAATGAAGGGCTCGTCTCTATAGCCAACTCTTCGAAGATCGACTGAGACAAATCCAAATTATTTATCTATTACCATGGCATTGTTGCTAACCCACTTACATTTAAATAAAGCAACTTTGAACTTGTTGTACGTCATCTCCCATATTTCTTCTATAACTCCATAATAGGCCATAGACGCTAATATGGGGTTTTTGTCTCTCGAACTGGAAAAGTGCATAGATTCAGCTTCTACCATGACCCCACTATTTTGCATGGTACTTTTGTCATCTTACTCTTTGGTATAGAAAGAATAGCCATTTATATCATAACCGATCCAAGTAATGACCTGAAACGAAGGCCCCCAAGCTAGCCACTCGATTGTCTCAGACACACCGATCTCGTGCAAAACCTTTTCCTCGAACCACTGCATGAATGTCTTGTTTTGCTCAATAGCAATCTGCATGTCATTCTTCCTTGGATTCTTGTTCTTCAAAGTGTTTCTGTGTTCATTTATGTAAGGTTGAACTTCTTCCATATTATTCAGGATATACAAGTGGGCTTGCAACACCTCTTCACGAGGAACATTCTTCACTTTCAGTCCTCGTGTTCCCTTGCTTCTCCCTTCTTCATGCCGAGATTGTTACTTCTTCCCTGACATATAATCTTTGCAAAACTCCATAGCCTCCTCAACTACATATCTTTCTACTATTGAGGCTTCTGGTCGATAAGGATTTTTAGAATACCCTTTTAAGATCTTCATGTATCGCTCGAAAGGGTACATCCACCTCAGGTAAACTGGACCGCATAGCCTTACCTCCCTCACCAAATGAACTACCAAATGCACCATTATATCAAAAAATGAAGGTGGAAAGTGCATCTCTAGTTGTGACAAAATAATGTAACCCTCATTTTCTAGTTCATCCAACTTTTCAGTGTCAATGACTTTGTTACGGATAGCATTGAAGAAAACGCACAATCTTGTCACTGTGTTTCGTACTTCATCTTTCATTATGCCTCTAATAGCTACTGGTAATAGTTGTTGCATCAACACATGATAATCATGGGACTTCATTCCCACTAACTTCAAATCGTCCATTGAGACACATCTTCTTGTTAGAACCGGCTATCACCCAAGAGGGGGGTGAATTGGGTGTATAATAAAAACTTAAGAACTTTAGAATTCTTTTCGTATCTTAACGAAAGCGGTAAGTATGAAGGTTTATAAATCAACAGTTAGATTAAATAATATATGCTAGAAATATAAGAGTTTAGGGAAGAGAATATGCAAACTGTGATTTATCCTGGTTCGGTCCAATCTGTGATGACCTACGTCCAGTCCCCAGGCTTCTCCTGAGATTTTCAAATCCACTATCTTCTTGTTTAATCCGGGCACAAGAAAAGCCTTTACAAAGTTCTCACCAAGATACTCCCCCTTACAACAAGTCTTACGAGCAGAGCAATCCCGAAGACCTTTCCCTCCAGCTTACCTATGCAAGTCTAACGAGCAGCAACGTTCTCTTCTGCTTACACCACTGTAAGTCTTACGAGCAGCAACGTTCTCTACTGCTTGCACCTTGTAAGTCTTACGAGTAGAAAGTCTTACCAGTGATTCTCTCTACAGCTTCCCGTAAGGAAATCAACCCACTCAAGGTCCCTCTACCTTGAGATCAATTCAGAAATACAGTTGAAAGTGTTTATAAACTCTCTCACAGAGTGGATATGATGAACACTGAAGTACAATACAAATAATCACTCTCTCAATGATAAGTAAAATAGAAACTGCAAAACAGAGAGTGGTTGGGTAGAAGCAGAGGATTTATGTTATTCACATGTTGGTGTCGTTTCTCTATTTTCTCTGTCTTTCTCAGTTCCTCATCAAAGTTGAATGCTATCTCATTTATAGTTGATGAAGATGATAACCGTTGTGAGCATTCGTCCGTTGGAGTCATTTTGACCGTTGAGCATATTTGAAAACGAGCTACTGTCCGTTGTGGAGCAAAGTGGAGCGTCTCGTTTGAACAGCAGGAAGATTCATTTTGAGCTGTAGTAACGTTGTGGAGCGGGATGTGTTTCAGACAATCTCTCATGGTGGGTCAGTTGCTTGTCGTGGTTGGTAGCCGCCATTCGGTGTGTAATGATGGAGTTCACCATAGTTGACTTTTATTTGAATCTGCAACCCGAACGTTTAATATCCTGTTTCACACTGCAAAATACTTAATCATTAATATGATGAAGTATTAGAGTGATTAGAAGCAAGAAGAATGAGTTATATGATCATTCCATTGATTTCCAGAATCTTCGGGACGCTGTTCTATTTTTCTGGGAAGCATTACTCGAGTACTTACTCGAGTAAATATCAAGTTTCTTCACAGATTACTCGAGTGGCTACTCGAGTGACCTTCTATTTTCTGCATAGCTTACTTGGGTAGTGACTTGAAGTTCTCTCTTCATGCACAGTGCTTTACTCCAGTAGTGACTTGAAGTTTTCGTCAATAACTCTTCATGTACAGTGATTTACTCCAGTAGCGACTTGAAGTTTTCGTCAATAGCTCTTCATGTACAGTGATTTACTCCAGTAGCGACTTGAAGTTTTCGTCAATGTACAGTGATTTACTCCAGTAGCGACTTGAAGTTTTCGTCAATAACTCTTCATGAACAGTGATTTACTCCAGTAGTTACTCCAGTAATGCTTCTGCAACACAGTGAGTTACTCGAGTAGCTCCTCGAGTAACATTGGCAGTGGTACAAAATGCCGAGAGCAACTGCAAGTGACCTGCATGGTTACTCGAGTACCTACTCGAGTAAAGTCTTTTGTTTTCAACCAGTTACTCGAGTGGTGCCTTCAAGTGAATTCTTGATTTTGACTCGAAACATGGCAAATTATATATCATCGGAGAGCCCTCATTACCTATGTTCCAATGCAACAAGAATCAACTCCAAACTCGTTGTGTACAGAAAGTTATGATCCAAAGAGTATCTCCTGTACTTTGACAATCCTGAAATCACGAGCAGCAACTTCCAGAAGTCATAGATCTTAGGATATAGCTTCACATGTGACAAATTATATATCCATGGAAAGATCTTTGAGTCTTCTTTCATATGGCACCGGTTTCGTCTCCATCCGATATGTATTTTGAGAGTTATGTTCAAAATACCGAAGCTTGTCCTGGAATATGACGGTGATTCATGAGTCAACTTCAACAGATCATATCTCCCTCATCTGAACTCCTTTGAATGTGATCTTGGTGTTAAAAGTTCGTGTTGGAAGTTTAGTTTCCAATGCCACCGGTTTCAGTTCGATCCGACATGTGGTTGGAGAGATATCATCAAAATACCGAACCTCTGTTCTGCCGCGCGAAAAACAGAGTCCTATTTACTTCAAGTGCCGCCTCGAGTGATTCATCAAATAACCCGGCAGATTACTCGAGTAAGGCCTCGAGTAAACACCTCCAAAATCAGACAATGCCATATTACTCGAGTGATTACTCGGGTAATCATCCCCAAAGGTACCATGGCTTCCGTATACATCATTTTAGCTTCGTATTGACCCATTCTAACTTCCGTATGATCATAGAAACCTCCGGTATCACTTCTAGGAGCTTGAATCTTGATATTCTCATGTGATCTTGCAAGTTCTTCTTTCTTTAATCTCTTTCTTCTTGTTTTTCCTCTTGATGATCATTCTTCATAACCCAACTTCAATCTTCTTGATGAATATCTTCAATCTTCATCTTTCTTTCTTCTTTCTTCAATTCCTTGCCTCTTGATTTTCTTCTTGATGATTATTCTCCATTTATGAGGCATTATAATATCAACCCACAATGATGTCTATGACTAATCTACAAGATATACAACATTAAATATGGTAGTTAGTCAATGTAGAAGATAAGTATATTATACAAACTTTTTGCTCATATTTGACATCTATATTTGACATCATCAAAACTATTCATATCTAACATTCTCCCCCTTTTTGGTGATGACAAATCCTTCAAGAAAAATATGTATGAGTTATAAAAACTAAGTAAGAACAATATATTTTTCTTGCCTTTCTCTCCCCCTATTTGACATCAGCAAAAAGTTTGAAGTATAAAGAAGAAAGACTTGTAGAGAAGTAAATATAAAATCAAATGAGAAATGTCATTCTCCCCATTAATCAAAATGAATGCATCAGGAAAACAAGTTTCTCTCCCCCGTTTTGAAAGAAGTTTCATTTATAATGTGATATAAATGAAAAATGGTTTCCCTGAAAAAAAAAAATTTGAAAGAATATGGAAAGATTTTGAAGAAAAACTTTCATAATCAATGATAGGCAAAGTAAGCTCAAAATATAAAAAGAAGGTTTAGAAATGCTCATTGGGATTTGGCAAGCTGAAGATTGATCCATGAAACCCATCTCCTTCCTTTCTTGTTGTGTTAGATCCAAGATGTTATGTTCACCATACTTTCACTATGCAACTGTGATGGATCTTGTTCATAGAAGTTGGCTGGCTCAATGGTAGGCTCTGAAGTGTGCTCAATAGAAAGCTTTAGGAATAGCCTTCCTTAGAATGCTACTAAAATCATCCTGATTTGTGCCTTTTGTTGCTTTGAGGGTTGTAGCCAGTGTGAAATCATCTTTCCTCAAAGTTGATAGATTCTCCAATTGAGTTTAGCTTCTGTTCAACATGCTCAATGCTCATTTGTATTGGCATATGTATTTATTGCTTTGAATATTGCATCCAATTTATCTCCCTTGATTGATTGTTAAAGCATATGTCATCATATATGCTCCTTTTAGTATGCTCACTCGAGTAATATCGTAATCACTCGAGTCATAATCCTCTGTAGTCCATTGATGCATCATGTCCTAGTCAATATTGAATGATGTGACTAGTACTGAGGGATTATGAAGTGTAGTCTTCTGTGAGCACTTTAGGATATCAAGATGAGCTCGGAGTAAGGCTTTATGCGCATATTGGCTTAGTATGTGCCCCTTGCTTAGCAAATATCATTGAGAACTTTTAATTTCATCATAGCACATAACACCCTTATTTTGTCATCCATCATCTCAAATAGAACTTAGAAGTTCTGGTTCACATAGATGCTTTATCTTATCATTGACTAATGATCTCAGCATTGTTTGTAGCAAGCTCTGTGTGGTTGTTGAAGTTCCTCTCTCAGAAAGCCTTTGATAAATGGACCAAAGCATGAAGAATCATGGAGGCCAACTCTAGCAAAGTGTTGTCTCTCCTTGTTCACCATAGCTCTAGTATAGGTATAGCAGATAATCCAGTGAAGATTTAGACATAGAGCTAGGATAGTAGTTAAGAATCCTCATAGGTTCATCAAGCTTGATGATTCTGTGCATCCCAGTATTTTCCTCTGAACATCTCTGTTGGCTCCATATCATAGCGAAAATGTCTGATCACCTTGAAATGATAAGGAAGGTGGGTAGGCAACAAAGATTCATATTGGATAAATTTATTCTTGGCTCTGTGCTGCTTTGAAATAATCTCCGCTGGGTCTCCTAAGAGATCTTCCTTCTCTTTCTCTTTCTCTGATTGTATCATTAGCTAGTTATTTGCTAGTGGCGGGATGTCATTTGAGTAATATCACATATTCTGCTTCATCTCACGCTGCAACACTATCAGTCATGCCTTCTCTGTTAGCCTTTGGTCTTTGTATCCAAAAGTAGAGCATTTTGGTCAACTCCTGTAAAAGTATAAACATATGCTCTCTGGTACCCATCTTCTCTTGGGTCCGTACAATATTAGACATAGCAACTCTTATGCTCTTATACAATTAAGCATATGATATTTGAGCAAAGAGTACTATAAACCAACAAAGACCAAGATATATTTTTACCCACTTAAATAAATTTAAACCATTAGATCATGAAGGGTAACGTATAAGTGATATCAATGAATGGTGATTTTCAAAGATCAATGAAGATTTGTAAATACATTTCATAGAAAATATTTCATTGATAAGATTTTCATGCAGTAGATGTAAGTTGGATCAAAGAGAGTAGAGAATCTATCCATAATGACCAACTTTTATGAAATGATAAATCATGAATGAAAACAAATTTTCAAGAATGATAATGAGATATGCAAATTGTTTCAAAATCTCAAATGCTCTTTCGAATCATAAATATGCATCATGACATTAAGATTTTGAATGCATGAAAACTCATTTATGAAGCTTGTTAAATACCAATGCTTATGCCAAAAACAATGGAAGTCAACAGTTATAAAATATATATATCAGAAAGCTTCACTAAGGAGTTCAACAAAGATAACATGTTAATTATAAGAGTTAACATGTTCGAGAATTTTCCAAGAACAAAAGTCATATGAAAAATGAATTAGCCTAAATGGCTTATCTTGGCATATATAACCATGATGACTTTAGTATTGATCAAGAGATAATCTTGCCTCTTAGTATTGCGTCTTAAAATGATAAATATTTAAGGCAGCAAGACTTAAAGTGCAAGATTCTAGTTACTCAAAAAAAAATGGATGAAGACAAATGGTAATGCATTTGAGCAACAATATGAGTATAAGAATTTATGGATGATGAAGCACATACTCATTGATCAAAATAACTAGAGTTTTAGAATATCCTGGTAAGTTATTCCACAATAATGGTTAATGCATTAAGATTCAATGCACTAATGAACATTTATAATACTTGGAATAACATGGCCAACTAATGATTCATGCATTAGGTACAAGACTTTCACATATAGAATTCTTTTCTAGGGAATACACTTGAAACTCATATAGATAGTTAACTTGTTAGACATAAGATCTAACATGTTAGAAAAATAAAGATTGAGGAGTTCAAGTAGTAACAGGTTTAAGATTAAGAAACAAGTATGTGAATATGAGGAAAACTCTAGTGGATAGATTTGAAGCATTTCTGACTTTTAGCCTACAAAAATATTAACTTCCAATTTTGAAACCGATTTAAATGCAAATAAAATATGAAAAATTTCCAAATAATGTGTATGCACTTTTATAAATAGAATGAATTGAAATCCAAGTAAATTTGTGAAATATGTATGTCAAATTTCCAATGCATAGAAAAATCATGCATAATTCTATTTCGATACATTTAGCAATCTGAAAATATTTTGAAATCCATAAATCATTGACTGCTAATGGTATATAGTAATGAGCAAGAATTAACCACGCAAAATGAGTTGGAAAGAATGAGTACGATGGTTGAGTTTTGAAATTACTGATACAGTGTACCTGGCTTGAGTGTAACTTGTAGACACCCAAGTTAATTTCCATCTCCTTGTATCTTTGTACTCAAGTCTTCCAAGATCACTTGAGTAATCCATGTTTTGAAGCTAATTTATGCATTTGTGTCTGTGGCTTTCATGAGTTCTTGTTGCACTCGAATGTCATGATTCTTTTTTTTTTAAATTGTTCCTGCAAAAATTATATAACCATTTTTCTTCCTTGGGTGTCCAATTATACTTGGATCCACTTATGGTTAGCTTGAAAGAATCATAATTCACATGCTCTAAGAATATAGTCACTTCAAAGAAATTGAACATAATGAATTAAATATGTCTTTATGCATAAGAGAAATATTTTCTTTTCAAATCATTATACATGCATAAAGAATTAACCTTTTGAGCATTACAATACCTTTATAAATAAGTCTATTAAATGGATTTTTAAGAGATACAAAAACATAAATTCAAAAATATTTGCAATGCTCATTCCTAAGGTTCCAAAATATAAAACCTCAACAAATATTACAAACAACAGCATAGGAGGTTTTATCATTGTGTACCTTTGCCTTAGATATTTGGAGGATTGCTTTTGCTTACCCATTGCATCTTTCTATGATGTTGATACTTTGAATATCTTGCTTTGGGTACTGGCAACCTTCTCTCAAAATATATAGACTCCAGGAGTCTTTTATTTGATGCTTGAGAGATCCTCCTTTTCTTGTTCTCCTCAAGATAGTTGAATGGTATTCTATGGTAGTTCATTCTTGAGATGGAACGTACTCCTTTTCTCCATTGCTTCTTTCTCTGTTTATACTCTGTAACTCCAGCAATGGGTGCCTTGAAAGTTCTCCCTTTTGATATAAATGGTATGAACCTCTTTATTGGCGCATGAGAAACTCTTGTATTCTTCATCTTCTCTTTACCCTTATGTCCATTTCTTTTCGGATCATCTTGCATACATAAAGTACTAGATGGACATTTTGGTACCCACATATACTTGGGTCCTTGATTGTTAGTATTAAACCTTACATGTTTCTTCGGTACCCAAATATACCTATTTCTCACATGGGAATTTCTTCTAATATAGCATGTGTGAGAAATATGACCGGATTTGCCACAATAATTGCAAATTGTATCAAGATATACATTATGGAATATCATGCACGTATTATGTTGATCATGAGAGTAGAAATTCGAATGGATTTGATTTGAATATTCTTTCTTCCCAACAAACTTTTCAGCATATTTGAAAACATTTTTGCTTTTCTCAATAGAATCAACAATTGGTTGAGAAACAAACTTTTGCAAACTCTGAAAATCATTTTTATGAAAATCACACAAAGAATTGGAACTTTTTACCTTAAGTTCATCTTAAGCTCTGGAGAGTGATTTTTCATGTTCATCCATACTGAGCTCTTTTCGGGAATCCTCTTCTTCTTGTCTATCCATGTTGACTGTATGGAAGTGTTCTATGATTTCTTCATCTTCATCATCAACTTCCAATTGTTCATGCACAATAGATGCGTAGCGTGTAGTTTCACACGAACTGCCAATACTTTCAACTTCAACAAAATTGTTAGAAGCATAAATAGAATCAAGAGTGTCCCATATATGTTTAGCATTAGAACAAAATCTAATTTTCTCAAAATCATTTTCGGTTAAAGCACTATACAGGATTTTCATTGCTCTAATGTTCAATGAAAACATTTTCTTTTCACTTTCTGTCCAATCCTTTCTTGGTTTGAAATCAAAAACATTTGTAAAAACATTCCACATATCAAAATCAAAAGCTTTTATAAAACTAGTCATTCTAGCTTTCCAAAACCAAAAATCAATATCTTTCAAAAGAGGTGGAATTGTATAATCAAAACCTTCTAAAAGTATAAAACACCCAAAATTAGCCATTGTAACTCTTGAGACGGTTAAGTCCTTTAAACAAGAGCCCGGGCTCTTATACCAAATGTTAGAACCGGCTATCACCCAAGAGGGGGGTGAATTGGGTGTATAATAAAAACTTAAGAACTTTAGAATTCTTTTCGTATCTTAACGAAAGCGGTAAGTATGAAGGTTTATAAATCAACAGTTAGATTAAATAATATATGCTAGAAATATAAGAGTTTAGGGAAGAGAATATGCAAACTGTGATTTATCCTGGTTCGGTCCAATCTGTGATGACCTACGTCCAGTCCCCAGGCTCCTCCTGAGATTTTCAAATCCACTATCTTCTTGTTTAATCCGGGCACAAGAAAAGCCTTTACAAAGTTCTCACCAAGATACTCCCCCTTACAACAAGTCTTACGAGCAGAGCAATCCCGAAGACCTTTCCCTCCAGCTTACCTATGCAAGTCTAACGAGCAGCAACGTTCTCTTCTGCTTACACCACTGTAAGTCTTACGAGCAGCAACGTTCTCTACTGCTTGCACCTTGTAAGTCTTACGAGTAGAAAGTCTTACCAGTGATTCTCTCTACAGCTTCCCGTAAGGAAATCAACCCACTCAAGGTCCCTCTACCTTGAGATCAATTCAGAAATACAGTTGAAAGTGTTTATAAACTCTCTCACAGAGTGGATATGATGAACACTGAAGTACAATACAAATAATCACTCTCTCAATGATAAGTAAAATAGAAACTGCAAAACAGAGAGTGGTTGGGTAGAAGCAGAGGATTTATGTTATTCACATGTTGGTGTCGTTTCTCTATTTTCTCTGTCTTTCTCAGTTCCTCATCAAAGTTGAATGCTATCTCATTTATAGTTGATGAAGATGATAACCGTTGTGAGCATTCGTCCGTTGGAGTCATTTTGACCGTTGAGCATATTTGAAAACGAGCTACTGTCCGTTGTGGAGCAAAGTGGAGCGTCTCGTTTGAACAGCAGGAAGATTCATTTTGAGCTGTAGTAACGTTGTGGAGCGGGATGTGTTTCAGACAATCTCTCATGGTGGGTCAGTTGCTTGTCGTGGTTGGTAGCCGCCATTCGGTGTGTAATGATGGAGTTCACCATAGTTGACTTTTATTTGAATCTGCAACCCGAACGTTTAATATCCTGTTTCACACTGCAAAATACTTAATCATTAATATGATGAAGTATTAGAGTGATTAGAAGCAAGAAGAATGAGTTATATGATCATTCCATTGATTTCCAGAATCTTCGGGACGCTGTTCTATTTTTCTGGGAAGCATTACTCGAGTACTTACTCGAGTAAATATCAAGTTTCTTCACAGATTACTCGAGTGGCTACTCGAGTGACCTTCTATTTTCTGCATAGCTTACTTGGGTAGTGACTTGAAGTTCTCTCTTCATGCACAGTGCTTTACTCCAGTAGTGACTTGAAGTTTTCGTCAATAACTCTTCATGTACAGTGATTTACTCCAGTAGCGACTTGAAGTTTTCGTCAATAGCTCTTCATGTACAGTGATTTACTCCAGTAGCGACTTGAAGTTTTCGTCAATGTACAGTGATTTACTCCAGTAGCGACTTGAAGTTTTCGTCAATAACTCTTCATGAACAGTGATTTACTCCAGTAGTTACTCCAGTAATGCTTCTGTAACACAGTGAGTTACTCGAGTAGCTCCTCGAGTAACATTGGCAGTGGTACAAAATGCCGAGAGCAACTGCAAGTGACCTGCATGGTTACTCGAGTACCTACTCGAGTAAAGTCTTTTGTTTTCAACCAGTTACTCGAGTGGTGCCTTCAAGTGAATTCTTGATTTTGACTCGAAACATGGCAAATTATATATCATCGGAGAGCCCTCATTACCTACGTTCCAATGCAACAAGAATCAACTCCAAACTCGTTGTGTACAGAAAGTTATGATCCAAAGAGTATCTCCTGTACTTAGACAATCCTGAAATCACGAGCAGCAACTTCCAGAAGTCATAGATCTTAGGATATAGCTTCACATGTGACAAATTATATATCCATGGAAAGATCTTTGAGTCTTCTTTCATATGGCACCGGTTTCGTCTCCATCCGATATGTATTTTGAGAGTTATGTTCAAAATACCGAAGCTTGTCCTGGAATATGACGGTGATTCATGAGTCAACTTCAACAGATCATATCTCCCTCATCTGAACTCCTTTGAATGCGATCTTGGTGTTAAAAGTTCGTGTTGGAAGTTTAGTTTCCAATGCCACCGGTTTCAGTTCGATCCGACATGTGGTTGGAGAGATATCATCAAAATACCGAACCTCTGTTCTGCCGTGCGAAAAACAGAGTCCTATTTACTTCAAGTGCCGCCTCGAGTGATTCATCAAATAACCCGGCAGATTACTCGAGTAAGGCCTCGAGTAAACACCTCCAAAATCAGACAATGCCATATTACTCGAGTGATTACTCGGGTAATCATCCCCAAAGGTACCATGGCTTCCGTATACATCATTTTAGCTTCGTATTGACCCATTCTAACTTCCGTATGATCATAGAAACCTCCGGTATCACTTCTAGGAGCTTGAATCTTGATATTCTCATGTGATCTTGCAAGTTCTTCTTTCTTTAATCTCTTTCTTCTTGTTTTTCCTCTTGATGATCATTCTTCATAACCCAACTTCAATCTTCTTGATGAATATCTTCAATCTTCATCTTTCTTTCTTCTTTCTTCAATTCCTTGCCTCTTGATTTTCTTCTTGATGATTATTCTCCATTTATGAGGCATTATAATATCAACCCACAATGATGTCTATGACTAATCTACAAGATATACAACATTAAATATGGTAGTTAATCAATGTAGAAGATAAGTATATTATACAAACTTTTTGCTCATATTTGACATCTATATTTGACATCATCAAAACTATTCATATCTAACACTTCTCACATTGGATGAATACCCTTGCGGCACCTTCATTTCATGCAAACACCCACACAAACTTCTTTTCTCTGCTTTTGATAGTGTATGCGCTGCTGGCTCCATGTATGCCCTCCTACCATCATCTCTTAGTTGTGGATGTAACCGTTCTCTTATTCCTATATCGATAAGGTCTAATCTCGCATTAATCCCATCCTTAGTCTTCCCTGGTATGTGCAAAAGCGTACTGATAAGGCTATCACAAACATTCTTCTCCACATGCATCACATCAATACTGTGTCTCACGTCAAGTGAACGCCAATATGGAAGATCAAAGAAAATGGATCTCTTCTTCCATATGTTCTTCTCAGCTGCAACCCTCTGATTCTTACCAAAAGTGACATGGATATGTTCTACTCGACTGTAGACTTCCTCTCCGGTTAGCGACTTTGGAGCCATTCCATGCTCCGGTAAGCCGTTAAACCGCTTTCTTAGCCTACGATACGAGTGGAACCGATGAAGAAACCTCCTGTGGCCAAGGTAGACAGTTTTTCTTCCATGCTTTAGTTGTTGGAAGTGTGTGTCTGCTTCACATATTGGGCATGCTTTGTGACCCTTCACGCTGTACCCTGACAAGTTTCCGTATGCAAGGAAGTCGTTTATCGTTGTGAAAATCATTGCACGTAGCTTGAAAGACTCCTTCTTATAAGCATCAAACACATCTACGCCTTCCTCCCACAACTTCTTCAAGTCCTCAATCAAAGGCGCCAAATAGACATCAATATCGTTCCCTGGCTGTTTTAGTCCAGAAATCATCATAGATAGCATCATATACTTACGTTTCATACATAGCCAGGGAGACAAGTTGTATATTACAAGGAGAACCGGCCACGCACTATGTGTGCTAGTAAGAGTTCTATACGGATTGATGCCTTCTGTATAAAGCCCAAGCCACAGGTTTCTCAGCTCGCTGCCAAATTGAGGGAAAATTTCATCTATTTTTTTCCATTGTGGAGAGTCAGCTGGGTGCCGAAGATATTTCCCATCAGATATTCTCTCATCAAAGTGCCATCTCAACTTCTTCGCTTTTGTTGCGCTCGCAAACAAACGTTTAAAACGTGGTATTATTGGAAGATACCACATAACCTTTAAAGGTTGCCTTTTACTTGTCACATCACCACAACCACCATCTTTTTTCACTTTGTATCGTGCAGTTTTACACTTAGGACACTCACTAAGACCTCCGTACTCATTTCTGTACAGTACGCAGTCATTAGGGCAAGCATGTATCTTCTTATACTCCATACCCATTGTAGACAGGATTTTCTTGGCCTCATACATACGATTTGGAAGTACATTATCCTCCGGAAACATATCACACAATAGTTCAAGTAGCAATGTGAAACTACTATCGGTCCACCCATAAGTTGCCTTTAAGTTAACCAAATGTAATGTTCCTGTCAGCCGCGTGTACTTACTACCACTGTACAATGGTGTCTCTGCATCACTCCGCAGGCTATCATACTCCTGCGACTGCGCAAAGGATTCTGCCTCAACATCGTTAATCATTCTCTCCATTCTATCTTCATCTATGACATCCACAGCTTCCTTCTTGTGTGACGGACAATCAGTTACTTCCTCACCATGCCATATCCACCTTGTGTATCGCAGATTTATTCCATCACAAAGTAGGTGATCCTTTATGACATCAACATCCCGTCTACTCTCATTCAAACAATTGACACAAGGACAAAAATACTTCCCATTTCTTGCAGGAGCATTCTTTTTAGCGAATTCAATAAATTCGTCCACCCCTTTCTCATATTCTTCACTAGTTCTCAAAGCATTCATCCAACTATGATCCATTTTGTTACCACCTAAGGCATTACCAATAACATTCACACTTTTAGTACAATTCTCAAGGACATATGATGAGATTGCCTAATTAAGTTATCAACCCAATTTAGGATTTTAAAATATGGGCTTAATAACTTTATTGCCCCCTCCTAGCCTCATCTCTCCTATTAAAAGGGTTTCAGTGCTATGTAACTTATTTTTTTAATAAGTATATTTATATAAAATTAATGTATAATAAAATAAATACAATAAGATTAAATTAAAGAATTTTTTTGAGGTTTGGAAGAATTAAAAACAAAACGAGTTTCATATTAACAAAACAATTTTAAGTTGAGTTCTTCCAAAAATAAAATTGTTTTATTGAAAATATTTAGATAAAAATCATTCAATGAATATTGGGGT
Organism: Inga leiocalycina; assembly: GCA_963242795.1. Taxonomy (NCBI): domain Eukaryota; kingdom Viridiplantae; phylum Streptophyta; class Magnoliopsida; order Fabales; family Fabaceae; genus Inga; species Inga leiocalycina. The sequence continues at coordinate 41,336,723 of OY725332.1, forward strand.
TATCGTTTTCTTTTTAAGTTTTGGCTTGAATTATTCTTCATAATTCAAGAATTTGGAATTAACAAAACAATTGTGTGTAATTAATACAAGAATTTCTTTAATTTAAATAAATCATATTTTATTTTATTATATATACTAATTAATGGTGCAGGAACAAGACCAATGAAATGGGGTGGTGCCACTACGTGTGTATGGATAAATCTCCATTGCCTTATAAAAGCTAGATTTCCCTAAAACTGAACAACAGGGATCTATTATACTTTTAGAAAAGCCGTAGAAACGGCTTTGTATTAACAGGGTTAACATATTGAGCTTATTATGAGGTTTCAAATTAAACGGGGTTAAAGATAACAAATGGTTTCGCCAAATTCATGGTAGGATTTTAATGAGAGGTTTTAACGGTTTCATGAACAACTATGAATTGTATTGGTTTCATGTGGCATACACTAATCAATGATTGGAAGAAACTTTTATGAGCCACTTTCATTATGTTACACTTGAACAAATAAATAAATAAAAGTTCAAAAACCTTGTCTTAAAATTTAATACTCTACTTCTAATCGTTCTTATAAGTCACTTTTAACATGATCCACAATAGTCAAAGAAATCTTTAAATCTCATTAACTCTACCTTTAAATTTAAAACCTTTCTAACTACATCCCTATTTAATATAACATTTTATCTTATAAGAACAAAGTTTACTCAATAATTAACGAGAGGCAAATTGAAACAGGGGAGTAACTTTTAAACTTTACTCATATTTAACACAATGGAACAGGTGAGAACTAAGAAGACTTGTTTCTATTATACACACAAGTAAATTTATATTTAAACAAGAAAATAAACCATTCCCGAATAAATGCAATTTAAACAATATAACCACACCAAACACATCAGGCTAATCTCAACTATCTCAATATAAGCAATATATAATAAGCACAATCTCAACCATTTAATTTATTTTTCAAAAACAAAATAAACCATATTCTGTTACAAAAAAAAATGAAGAAAATAAACCAACCTGATCAGGGCACCCCCTAGCTACTATGTTTGAGAGGTAGAGAAGACGTTGGAGCTCCACCCATGCACAACAATGGAGGAGAGAGCAAAACCCACTGTGGAGGAGGTGAGGTTGCAGCAGACACGGTTGCAGCCATTGAAGAAACAAAGAGGAAGAAGAAGAAGGGAGGAGGGAGGAGTTCAACAAGCTAGGGCCAACGGTGGAGGAGAGAGCTTGAACAAGGGAGGAGGGAGGAGGGAGGAGTTGAAGAAAAAAAATACACAGGAGGGCCGACGGTGTGGGTGGGGAGAGGAGGAAGAAGAGTAAAGTTGTTGAGAGGATGTGAGGAGAGGGTGTGATAGATAGATGAGAAGACCGCATGTCAGACAAGTGTCTGACATGCAGGGGACGCCTTTAGGCGTCCCAAATGTCCCAAATTAATTTGGGACGCCTAAACCCAGCTCCTGGCGCTAAAAAAAATTTATGAAATTTATATTTCGCGCCAGGAAGCACTTTAGACATCCCAAATTCAAATTTGGGACGCCTAAAGGTTCCCCTACACATATATAATTACGAAAATGCCACTACCTCCCTTTTTAACCACCCAATTTTCAATTTGGGACGTCTTTGGGGGTGGTTATATCTCAATTCTGTAGTAGTGTGATTTGAATTATCTAGTTCTTCTGAACTTGTTGTATTGAGTTGAGATGATGAAGCTGAAATATTTGCATCACAACTAATTGGTTCACTATTGCAAAAATAGAGATTAGTGGCGCACCTTTTGTGGCACTTCTTTAGAAGTGCCACAGCTTCTTTTTAGATTTTTTAAATTTTATTTTGTTTAAAAAAAATACTTTAGGTGGCGCTTCCTCAAGAAAGGGCCACAGCTGCTTGGTGACATTAGGTGGCGCTTCCTTGAAGAAGCGCCACCTAAGGTGTTTTTTTTTAAAAAAAAAGAAGTAGCAACTATGGCGCTTGCTTAAGGAAGTGCTACAGCTGCTATGTATTTTGTGTGGCAGTTGGCTTAGGAAGCTCCACACAAAGTAATTTTTTTTAAATTATTCTCTCTCTTACAATCTGGTTCTATCACATTTATCCTCTTAATCTCCACTCCCCATCTAACACGTGCCATCACTCCTTATCCTCCTACTCCCCATATTTTCTCCTTCTCTTCTTTTTGTCATTCATCAACGTCTCTACTTCGATCGCTACTTCCTCCTTATTCCTTTGTCACTCATCACCTTTGTGAGGATTTTCTTTTGAAAAATTTGTTGTCTACCAAATTTTTACATCTATAAATAATAGATCTTCAATCGCTTTCCCTTCCCTGGATCTTATGAAGATGGTGATACTTCCTTTCTTCACACACGCACACTCTCTCTCTCTGTTTTCATTTGTTTCTTCTTCCATTATTTTTATATTAAGCTTCGAATTTTAGATCTGTGTCGTCCAACTTAGCATTAGCCATGAAGTAGTAAGTTTATTTGGTCTACTTGCTATCTTAGCTGCATTATATCACATAGTTAGCTTACCAGTTTATTTTGAATAATAGTTTCTTACTATTATGTTGCATATGTTTCTACAGGAGAAGAAATCTTTGGTTTTTTATGATGGAGGGAATGGTATTCGTATTGCTTTATCAATCACTACGTTGGTAAAGAATGTTCATATTTACTTTCAAGTTTCCTACTTTTAATTATTTTAATTTTCCTTGATGAAGAATGCTTCTAAAATTTCTTTTCTCATTTTATTCCTAAAAAAATTATTCTCATTTGTATATGCTAAAAAATAAATGAGATAAAATTAAATGTTATTATATATAAGTTGTATTTATTTAGTAGTTATAATTTTTAGTTGTTGTTGTAATTATTAATATTAATGATTTGCATGAGTAAAATAATTATTTATTTTAACACTTATATTTTACTTAGTAGTGATTTTGTTAATTATTTATTTGGTAATTTTTTTTAATTTTTTTGTGGAAATAAAAATGCGTTTAAAGTGTGTTATCAATTATAATTATGGAGTTCTTTTAATGAAAAAAAAATTATAGGGTTAGCAAAGAAAAATATGAAATTTTTTTTTTAAGAAAATACCTAGGGTGGCGCTTGCTTGAACAAGTGCCACAGGAAGTGTGACTTCCTGTGGCGCTTGTTCAAGCAAGCGCCACCCTAGGTATTTTTTTAAAAAATAAAAATGAAAATACCTAGGGTGGCGCTCACTTCCTGTGGCACTTGTTCAAGCAAGCGCCACCCTAGGTATTTTTTTTAAAAAATAATTATTGACTTCCTGTGGCATTTTTTTAAGGAAGCGCCACAAGAAGTGTTTTTTCTTAAAATATATATATATATATATATATATATGTTGTGGTGCTTCCAAGCGCCACATCATTTTTTAGTGGCGTCTTGATATGTGACACTTACTAAGCGCCATAGCTAATTCAAATATAAGCGACACAACTTTATTTTTTTGTAGTAGTGGTTATTCTACTTCATATTCAGATATACCATTCAAATGTATAGGTGAAGAAAATCTTGTCTGACTCAGACGACTTCCAGCTGACGAGTTTGTTGTTGTATTATCATCTTGCTATGAAGATTGTTTAGACTGCATCACCATCATTGTGTAATTGTGAATCAACCTTAGGTAGTAGTATGCTGAAGGAACCTAGAGAATAAGACTCTTTAGGTATCTTTCTTTTGTTAATAAAACCTGTAGCAAAAGGAAATTCAATTTCATTAAACTCAATATGTCTAGACAAATAGATTTTCCTAGTAGAGCTTAAGCATTTGTATCCCTTGTGTGTATTGTTGTACCCTAGAAAGACACACTTAGTGGTTCGAAAATCTAGCTTGTGTTGATTATAAGGCCTTAAACAGGGATAACATGCAAAACCAAATACTTTGAGTCTGCTATAGTCTGGAATTTTCTGAAAGAGCTTATAATGGGGTGAGATTCCACTCAGAACATCGGTAGGTAATTGATTAATAAGTGCTGTGGCTGTATGGAATACCTCCCACCAATAGTGAAGAGGCATTTTAGCTTAAATAAGCAAAATGAGTCCCATTTTAACTATATGTCTGTGTTTCTGTTCTGTTCTTCCATTTTGAGAAGAGGTATGTGGACATGAGTGTCTAAAATGTATTCCAGCATCTTGTAAAGTCTTGGAAAAGCTTATATATTCTCCACCCCAATTACTTTGGAGTGTTTTGATTTTGCAATCAAGTTGGTTTTCAACAAAATTTTTGAACTGGACAAACACATTTAATGCTTCATCTTTGGTTTTTAATGGAAAGATCCATGAAAATCTGCTATAATAATCAAGGAACAATATGTAGTAACGAAAACCATTCAAAGAAGTCATAGGTGCAGGTCTCCATAAATTTGTATGAATTAGTTCAAGGGTTTGGAGGCTTGTGATTGAGAAGCTTTAAAGGGGAGAGAGTAAGATTTTCCATACTTGCAAGACTCATAAAAGATAGCTTCATCTTTACTAGTTTTGAGATTACAATCACTAATGACTTGATTAAGAATCCTATCACTAGGACGTCCAAGTCTACAATGCAACAAGTTTCTATCAATACTAGAATGATTAAATGCTGAACTAATAGCTTCTTTTGATGAATTGACAACTTCTTTTCCAACAACAAATACAAGGTTAGCATTAATGTCTCTACTGCTATTTTCTTTCCTTTTTGAAACTTTGAACATGCCTCCTTTAGTTGGAACCCCTTGCAGCATTATCTCCCCCGTTTCCTATTCCTTCACAGAAAATCCATTTTTGTTAAAGATAATATCTGCATTATTATCATCAGCCACTTTGTAAACACTCAACAAATTCTTTTTAATTCCTGGTGAGTAAAGAATATTGTTCAGTTGGACAATTTTATCATTCACATTTGATATTGTAGAGGATCCCACTTTTTCAACTTTAAGTTTGTTACCATTACCTACTACCAGATTCATCTTACCCTTAGGATCATTAAGATGCTCAATCCGATTGATGTCATTGGTAACATGGCTTGTTGCTCTACTTTCCAGGTACCAAGCATCATCATCAACACATTCAGGAGTAGCCCAGTAAGCAAAATCAGCATTGTTGGAACTAAAAGCACCAACTAAGTTGTATTTCTTCTTTCCAGGTTTCACAAATGACTTGTCATACTTGTAAAAACAGTTTTCAACTTCATGACCAAATCTTTCACATAACTGACATTTTGGTCTATTTTCTTCATAAATGTTGTTGTTGTAGTGAGCACCTCCACCTCCTCTGCCATGGTTTCTTCTGCCTCTTCCTCGATTACCACTAACAGAGCGATTTCCATGCCAATTTTAAGAAGGAGAACATTCTGTTTTGACATAGTTGGCATAGTTGGTTGAGATGGAGAGTTGAGAGAACTGATTGAGCT